>CM077816.1:22869696-28749696 GCA_039764185.1 Tamarix austromongolica | reverse complement strand
TTCATAATTTGGTATTAGAGCCTCGAGTAATTGAGTGCTTGTGGTTTAATACACGTTATTGTTGAATTTTATTGTTTCTTTCTAGTTTTTGATTTCGCTAACCCTCAATTTTGTAAGTTGGCATTTTTCAGGTTTACGTCTAACAAGAATCGAACGATATTTGTTGCGATAATTGCGATGGAAAATTGTTAACTTTCGGCAAGGAAATTTTAGCCATAAATAGATTACAGTACTCTAGAAACCCCAAATTGACTGTTCAATACTTGTCTCTCAACTAAGGTTTGGTCGGATTCTTGATTCTTTTGCGGTAATTGCTAATCAATTCTGTATTCATTAAACTCTATCCTTTTTCTCTCTAATTTTTCTTGTGAGTAAGAATTAAATCCTTCTGTTTGTGGGTTGATGCTATACTAAAATCTTGAACAACTGTGCAGTATTAACTCAATACCGACGATTCTTTAAGAAAGGAGTAAAGGCTCAAAGAAGAGGGGCCCAAATTTGTTGTTCGGCTTAACCGCCAACAATTGTTGGCATGGTATATTCATTATTTTCTAAGCAATCTTGTTTGTGTTGTTGGTCGATGATTCTCGTAGTATTAATGTTATGCTTTGACTAGATTCTTTAATCATATAATTGTGTTGTGACTACTCCTTACAATTGTGATCATTTTTGTTGACATAGTTAGTTTGTTAGAATTATCTATACTATTATTGATTGACTATCTGTGTTTGATTATAAATCAAATAGGAAGTATAGAATCCATTGTGTCTAATAACGGCCAATCTATGAACCAATCGGTGTCTGTGTCTAGTAATGACCTATTAGAAACACTTAGGACATTTCAGGAACAAATGATTGCCCAATTGGATGTGTTGTCTGGTAATTTAGAGTAAAGAATAAGCGAACAAGAAATTAGAATTAATAAACTAAAACATAATAGACTAAATGATCAACATGCTGGGGTATTAGGTGGAGCTCCCATGGAACCTAGAAACAGGATTCCCCTTTTAACTAATTTAGAAGAATTAGAGGATTAGATATCTAATAATAGTGATAGACACCCTAGGCAAGTTAATAGATAGGAAAGGGAGTTGGATCAAATTGATAGGACTGTAGGTAATCTTAAGTTTAATATACTTGGATTCAATGAGAGAAATGATCCTGACTATTATTTTGAATGGGAAAGGAAGATAGAGTTAGTCTTTGAGTGTCATAATTATTCAGATGAGAAGAAAATTAAGGTTGCAGTAGTTGAGTTTACGGACTATGCTTCTTCTTGGTATTATAACCTTGTATTAACTAGGCATAGGAGTGGAGAACCACCTGTTTAGAGTTGGGATGAAGTTAATACTTTAATGAGAAAGAGGTTTGTTCCAAATTACTATTATAGAGACTTATATAAGAAGCTGCAAACATTAAATTAGGGTAACAGGTCTATAGATGAATATTTTAAGGAGTTAGAGATGTTACTAATTAAAATTGGAATTGTTGAGGATGAGGATGCTACTATAGCTAGGTTTTTGAGTGGATTGAACTCTAAAATTGCTGATAAGGTAGAATTATATCCCTATGAAACTTTAGAAGAGATCGTTAACATAGCAGCTAAGATAGAAAGTCAAATAAGGAAAGCTAGACAGAATAAACAACTTGGAATTGGGTTTAGAAACATTGTGAAGAGGAATTTTGATGGAAGTAGTTCTGAAAATTGGAAGAATAGTGGAAAATTTAACTTTAAGGGTAAAGTTATTGAGGTTAAAGTAGGGAACAGTGTTGATAAACGTAAAACTATTATAGATAACCCTATTAGTGGTCCCACCAGGACTAGAGACATAAAGTGTTTTAAGTGTGGGGGACTAGGTCATATAGCCTCTAAGTGTCCTAATAGGAGGAATATTCTGATTATAGAATCTGGGGATATAGAGTCTGAATCTGAGGAAGAAGAGGTAGAGGTCAACAAAATTATGAGTGACATTAGTGAATCCGAAGAAGAGGTAGAACTTTTAGTTAGTAGAGATATTTTTGTTGTGTGTAGGGCATTAAACAGTAATAAATTACCTGACCCAAATGCAATACAAAGAGAAACATCTTTCACACTAGATGTTTAATTAATGATAAGTATTTTAATATGGTAATTGATAGTGGAAGTTGTATAAATGCTGCTAGTATTTTATTAGTATCTAAGCTAGGATTACCAACCACTAAGCATCCAAATCCCTAAAGGCTTCAATGGTTGAATGAATTAGGAGATGTTATGGTTATTCAACAAGTTTTAGTAAATTTAAAATTAGGGAAGTATGAAGATTCTGTTTTATGTGATATTGTCCCAATGTATGTTGCTCACCTTTTGTTAGGAAGACCATGGCAGTATGATATGAGAGTGACCTATGATGGCTATAAAAATAGGTATACATTGCATAAGGATGATAATAAAATTATTTTAGCACCTATGACTCCAAAAGAAATATTTGATGATCAAATTAAAATAAAATCTGATTATAAGGAGTTAACTAAGTAGAGTGTAGAGACTGGAACTTGTTTAAATGAGATTAAGAAGTCATCTGGATTTTATGTAAAGAAAAGTGATGTTGAAAGGGCTATTAGTCAACATTCAAGTGTATATCTAATGGTGTATAAGGAATGTTATGTGTGTCATGCAGATTTAATTAAGGCTGTATCTGATAATATCAGAGAGATATTAGAGGAGTATATTGACTTATTTTCTAAGGAGAACCCCCATGGCTTACCTCCGTTGAGGGGCATAGAATACTAAATAGATTTTATACCAGCGGCTATCATTCCCAATAGACCTGCTTATAGAGCTAATCCAAAGGAAGTAAAGGAGTTAAAGAAACAGGTCTCTGAATTGTTGAGTAAGGGTTATATTAGGGAGTCAATGAGTCCTTGTGCTATACCAACTTTTTTAGCTCCAAAAAAAAGATGGGAGTTGGAGGATGTGTATAGATAGTAGAGAAGTAAACAAGATAACAGTTAAGTATAGGTATCCTATACCTAGGTTAGATGAGATGTTAGATCTTTTACATTGGGCTACAGTATTTTCTAAAATAGATTTGAAGAGTGGGTATCATCAAATTAGGATGAAACCAGGAGATTAGTGGAAAACAGCTTTTAAAACAAACTTTGGGTTATATGAGTGGTTAGTTATGCCATTTGGATTATCTAATGCTCCAAGTAACTTTATGAGACTTATGAACCATGTGCTTAGAAACTATATTGGGAATTTTGTAGTTGTCTATTTTTATGATATACTTATTTATAGTAAATCTCTAGAAGAGCATTTGAGACATTTGAGGATTATTTTGGATGTGTTCAAGGAAGAAAGGTTGTATGCTAATCAAGCTAAGTCAAGGTTTTGTTTAGAGAGTTTAGTGTTCCTAGGATTTGTTATTAGTAGAGATGGCATATCTGTTGATAAAGAAAAGGTTAAAGCAATACAGGAATGGCCTATACCTAAAACAGTGACTGATGTGAATCTTAAGAATTTATATTTAATTAATTTCAAAAATTGCTGTGAATTATTTACTTATAATTGTTTGTCTTATTTGATGAATTAATAGGATTGTAATGCAGCATATGGATTCTGTGGAACTTTGGATGCAGTTGCTGGAGTGTGTAGATTATGTAATTTTTGTTAATAAATTGTAATCCCATATGATGCATTCGCCGGTCGAAATTGGCTAATGGAAATTAGGTCGGTTGTATAATCCGCCACCCGGTCCTTAATTTTGGACTAGATGGATTGTGGATTAATCAATCCTTAATAGCCATGATTAGCTAAAGTGTTATTTTAGCTGATGGGAATTAAGTCTTAAACTTAATTATATTTGGGATATTTTTATGTTGGGGATTATTTAGGCTGGTCGACTAATTATGTGGCCCAAAGTATTAAGGCCATTCGTTCTTTCAGGTTGTATATCTGGCCTTGTATTCATTGGTCTGTATTGTGTATTTGTACATCGTATACGGTCTGTCATGTACATATAAATAGCCTGGTGTACATGTAATAGGGCGATACTTTTGACAGAATAATATTTGGCTGAGTCTTGAATCTTCTCGCGACTTCTTCTTCTCTCTCTGCGATTCTCTCGCTCACTCGTCTTCTCTGAATCTTCTCTCTCTCACTTTGATCGATTTTGATCATTCACCTTCAATTTTCATTTGCCATTGTACAAACTGTGCCTCTGAATCTTTTGGTCTTCCTTTGGAGTTATTCCTTAGGCTGAACCGGCGAATCGAACATTGCGCTCGATTAATCTTGCGATCCTTTCGAGAAACCCTAACAGGTTTCCATCAGTTTTCATAGTTTGTGTTCTTTTTATCGTAGGTTTGTTAGGAACTTTAGTACTTTAGCAGCACCTTTAACTACAATTACTAAAAAGGACAATGGATTTAAATGGGAATTAGAATAACATAAAGCTTTTGAAACTCTCAAAGCAAAATTAACACAAGCTCCTATATTAGTTCTTCCTAACTTTGACAAAATTTTTTTAATTGGATTGTGATGCTTCAAGTTTGGGAATTAGGGATGTTCTTTCTCAAGAGGGTAGACCTATAGCTTATTTTAGTGAAAAGTTAACTGGTAGTAATTTAAATTACTCTACTTATGAAAAAACACTATTTACTTTAGTAAGGTCATTAGAAGTGTGGCAACATTATTTATGGCCTAAAAAATTTGTTATAAATATTGATGAAGAAAAATATTTGAAAAGTCAATCAAAATTGAATAGAAGGTAGGGTAGATGGATAGAATTTATTGAAAGTTTCCCTTACGTAATTAAGTACAAGAAAGGAGGTGATAATGTAGTTGCAGGTGCCTTATCTAGGAGACATGTTTTGTTAAAATACAGTGGATGCTACTTTATTGGGGTTTTCTCATATTGAAGTTTTATATGTTGAGGATCATGACTTTAAGGAAGTATATAAGAATTTTGAAATTGCTACCTAAGGGAAATATTATATCTTTGATGGATATTTGTTTAGGGAAAATATGCTATGTATACCTAATTGTTCATATAGAGGATTATTAATCCAAGAGGCACATAATGGTGGTTTGATGGCACATTTAGGTTTTCAAAAGACTTTAGATATATTAGTTGATCAATTTTATTGGCCACATATGAAAAAGGATGTATTAAAGTATTTTGTTAATTGTGTGGCTTGTAAACAGGCTAAGTCCACCTCTAAACCATTTGGATTGTATACTCCATTACCTATTCCTACTCAGCCATGGACTGATATCTCTTTAGATTTTGTCTTGGGGTTACCTATAACTAATAGGGCTAAATATTCTATAATGGTTGTAGTAGATAGATTTAGTAAAATGGCAGATTTTATACCTTATAATAAAACTAATGTTGCTATAATTGTAGCAGATTTATTCTTTTATTACATAGTTAAATTACATGGTGTTCCTCGAACCATATTATCTGATAGGGATGTTAAGTTTTTGAGTCATTTTTGGAAGGTATTATGGGGAAAGTTAGGAACTAAGATTTTATTTTCAACTACTTGTCATCCACAAACTAATGGACAAATAGAAGTAGTAAATAAGACTTTAGGTAACATGTTAAGGGTTATACTTAGGAAAAATCTTAGGCAATGGGAAGCAATATTACCACAGGTAGAATTTGCTTATAATAGGACTTTACATTCTACAACTAAGAAAACACCTTTTGAAATTGTGTATGGTTTTAATCCCTTGACTCCACTTGATTTAATTCCTTTACCTAGTTCTGAATTGCATAATTTAGATGCTAAGTCTTGTGCTAAGAAAATGAAGAAATTGCATGAATCTATAAGTCAATAGATTAATAAAATGGTTCAACAAATGGTTGAGGTTGCTAATAAAAGAAGAAGGACAATTATTTTTCAACCAGGGGATCTAGTTGGGGTACATCTTAGGAAAGAATGTTTTCCAACACTTAGGAAATCTAAATTGGATCCTAGAGGTGATGGACATTTTACTGTGTTAGAAAGGATTAATAATAATGCCTATAAAATTGATTTGCTACTAAATTTGGAAATGTAAGTAATTCTTTCAATGTTTCAGACTTAAGTCCTTTTATTGGAGTTATGAAGGTTTCAGAGACGAAACCCCACCAAGAAGAGGGGGATGATGTGTATCTCAATAATTTGTATTTAGAAAATTCTATTGATTATTGTAAATTGCATTGTACATAGAATTACTTTTCTTATTCTATGAATAATTAGGGAAAAATCAGATTAATGGAAATGGAGCATAATGTTGGCTGTTGTGAGTAGATGTTGCTAGTTGTTGCTATTGACATGAAATTGCTGCCTAAGTTGATTTTGGTTTGTTAATATAAGTTAGGGAAAATTATTATTCCTATATGATGCATTCGCTGGCAAATCATAGCTAGTGGAATTAAGTAGGCCTCATGATCAGCCACCCGATCCATATTTTTGGGTTAAAAGGACTGCATATTATGCAACCCTTAATTTTCATAATTAGCTACATAATTTAGCTGATGGGAAATTAGTTGTAATTTAACTATGTTGAGAATAAATGTAATCTTGTATTTGTACTTGGGCTAAATCATTATAATCAGCACCAATGATCTTGTATATTGGGTTGATTATCTCAGTTGTCTTGTATTTGGGCTGCTTGACTATCTCAATTGAGTCCACCGTACATATGTATTGGGTATTTGTATACGTGCATATATATAGGGCGTATATGGAAGATTGTATAGACTTTTTGGCAGAATCATACACATATTATTTTCTGTCATTTTCTCTAGAATTCTCTCTCTCGCGAAACCCTCTTTTGGTCGAATCTCTTCTCTATCAATTCTCTTGCTCGATTCTCTCTTCTGTGAATCAATGTCAGTTGCTGTTGAATACAACTATACCCTGAGTTCTTGATCTTCCTTTGGTTTAATTCCTTAGGCTGATTTATATGTTGTTGGTAGAACCCATCGCTCGACTCACAATCCGGTGAAATATTCTTTGAGACCAAACCAGGTCTCATCAACTGGACTCTTTTGACATGCACATTATGTATAAAAAAAGAAACAAAAAAATCCACACAATAAAAGAGTGCATTGAAAACCTTGAGCACTCTTTCAATTACGGAACTCAACACTATCAGAGAAAACCTTGAGCACAAGACTCAGATTATAATGATGTTCCCTATAAGGGTTTAGAAGCCAATATAGATTTGACTCCTAAGAGATGCAAATTGAATCCATTTTTTAGTGTTATCCTATAGAAGAATGCAACCGGAAATTTAAATGTAAAATAGCTTACTGATTTTCAAAATAGAAAAGATAAATGGGTGTAGGGATGGCTACCAATTTTTTTCCATAAAATTTCCTTCCACACATCCACTTTATGATGATAAATAAATAATCCTCCACTAGTCCTTCTGGTGCAGGGATCATGACAGGGATTAGGTTAATAAATGGGTGTAGGAAAATAAAAATGGCTTATAAGGGTCAAACTGGTTGACAAAGGAAATAATGATATTTGTAGGCTACTTTTGGCTTATGGTATACATTAATATAAAATAGAAGTTTCCTCTATCATCTTTATGACCATACAAAGCATCTATGTGGCCTCAAAGAGAATTAGATCAAGTTCTAGAATACAGTATCCACAAATGATATCACATAGGAAGAGAAATTTAAATTTACACGCTCAAAATCATGTACTAGATCTCATACTATTGCTTGTGAAGGATGGAAAGCGGTTGTGCTCTCAAATTTGATCTTATTATCGTTACCTTCGATAGCTTAGGAGTTTTCAATTATTAACAAAATATCCAAAAGCATTAACAACTATTTGTATAAATCAAGTAGGTTAATGAGATGCCTTTCCAAAATTATCCTCTAGTCATCACCTACTCTAATTGACCTTAGGAGTTAAAGATGTATGAATTATGCTATCTTAATCATGCCTAGTTCTATTTTAATCTTCTCAAGGGTGTATGTACTCAAGGGTTGTGTGAGATATCAGATAGTTGGTTGGACCTCAATTTACAAAAAATTAGTTTATCAGAAACAATCGTTCATAACAAAACATGCGTAGAAGTTAAAATGAAATTATAGCAAAAAATTGTAAATGGAACACATAAATAGCTAGCAAACCCAACAATTCAAGAATTTCTCACCTCATAGCAAAAAAAATTGTAAATAGTTTAAAATTTTCTCTCCTCAAATTTTCAAAAAATTAGTTTATCAAAAATAATAGTTAATAATAAAACATGCATAGAAGTTAAATGAAATTGTAGCAAAAAATTATAAATAGAACTCATAAACTGCTTGCAAACCTAACAATTCAATAATTTCTCTCCTCATAACAAAAAAAAGAAAATTGTAAATAGTGTGAGAAATCAATACACTAATCAACAAATATAACAAAACTTGCCCCCCAAAACTTCCATTCTAAAGTGAAACATCATAAACAAAATAATAAATAAATAAAAATGATCCTTGTAAAACTTCATAAAATTATAGAATATTAGATCATAAACTATATTTAATATTTAGATTCTCAAGGTTTGGAAGCACTATTCAAAATGGTTATCTTAGTTCATCTACCGTTGGCACTTTTTCAAGACACTTGCAATAACAAAAAATAGTGCCATAAATAGGAAAAGATAAGAGAAACAAAGAGTTTATTACACTAACCTTTTCCACTCACAAGTTTTTTGCTATCAGAATCAACACCAGTAACTTAATAGGTCCAACTCATTGTGTTCGTCATATCTCTCCCGCATATCCACCCAAAGACATTGTGACTCGTTATACCTCATTTGTATACATGAACCTTGGCTGCAGAGAAGAATATAGGATCATTGATGTTTTGTATCATTCAATTTTAATAATTTGAATAAAACTGAATTATACATAATATATAGGTCTAATAGATTGTTCATATTCACCATAGCAATTGATAAATAAACACTACAAAATAGAAGCATTCATACATTAAAAAAAGGGGCATATTGCCCGTACAAAACACATTTAGAAGAACTCGAGGAGAGAGAATTTGTACCATTCATAAAAATTCAAGGCCACTCCAACCAAGCCTGTCAGGAATCACTTAGTCACTAAGCCTAAGAGTAAAGAAAAAACATGAGAAAACATAATAAGCTAACAATTTGGCCAACCCTTTCATATAATAAATATGTAAAAAGAAGCCAACACATCCCTGTACATGCAAGAATTTATTGTTGCAAATAAATATATAAAAATAAAAAATGAGTAATCTCAATTGTTGTCATCCTTAGTTTGTAGTGTTTAATGCCTCAAGTACAATCTCACATTCAATAACATTCAAAACAACTATCAATCTGATAAGTGCAATCACATCACATTGAGAACCTAGATATGTAAGAGATATTTGAAACAACAATGGGTCAGGGGTCTACTTTGAGTACATTTTCACTTTCAAAGTAATTCAATACAACTATCAATCTGATAACTTAAGCATACCCTCCTATTAGATGAGAGGAATCAAACTAACCTTTAGTCTCAACTCAATAGTAACAGTTGTTTCCTGTAGACCATCAATCATATTAGTCAATACTTGAATTTGCTACCAACACCAATTCCTAATGCCCTGGCTTAAGCAAACTTATATAGGAGGTTGTTCTGCTAATAAATTTATAACAAAATTGAGAGTCCATGAAGAAATATACACATTCCCAACATGTGATAGAAGGGGCTTGAAACATATCTATTGAAAAGCGTGACAAGTGCGAGTATTAGTTATTAGTAGAGTGACTTTGATGAAAATGACCGAAAGCTTACCATGAGATATGCACTACCGTTAAGCCAATAGTTCTCTTTCAAAGCTCCATGATCACTAGTCTTAATAGCCAAATGTGCCTCCCCACTACAGAGTTTTAAAAAAATTTCCAATTCAGGTAGGCAACACTTGAAGAATTAATTTACAAAAAATGATAAAAGATAATAAAAAGGAAGAAACAAGATTGGTGCTCAGTAAGACACTTTATGCATTGACTATAGAAGAAACTCAATGACAAGAGGAGCGTCACACAAGTTAAGCTCTAAGTTATGCGACCATTTAAGAAAGATAGGAAGTATCATTAACAAATGGAGTAAGATCACATATGCTATTGAATTTGGTAAAAACAAAATGGCTGGTTTTAGGTAGATATAACTATCAAGCTTATTTCTAACACAAGATATGCCTCTCCGTTTCATGTGCCAATGAAACAAAAATCTTGTGTTCTACCTGAACCTAGTCATCACCAGGGACTATTAGAATGATTAGGGTGAATGCAAATGCCAATATCATCCTGGAAACCTATGAGATCTATAAGATTTTGAGAATTCATAAAACTTGCCACTATAAAAGGATTATAGAAATGCATATGCATCAACCACAAGTATGACCTCAGTAACTATCCACACTGATGGCACAATTTTTTAGTCCATAGCATAATGTTGTCACTAGAACACACATTAAAGAATTTGTATAATTTATTCTTTAAAGCGAAGCATACTTAGTAAAATTTACACCACATTTTATAAGAAAGAACTTTTGAACATATTTTGGATTCATATCATGTCAGATATATTCAAAAGAAAGAAAAAAGAGATACAAAAGAATAGACAACCAGTAAAATTAGGGTTTCATAGCTTGTTATTTCATGTATGCGTATTAGTCGGTTTAATATTTGTAATGATGTAATTAATTTCATCTAATTAAATGGGATATATTACATTTTAGAACTACTTCTATTTAGTTATGCAGCTAAAAAAACCATGTGTTAGGTCAGTTACAACTAAATCTATTTAGTTACTAACAAACTAAGGCTCATTGTAATCCCCCAAATTTTTAAAACCCTATATTTTAATAAAAAAAATTATTTTGGATAAATTAGCTTTTAAATATTTTTAATTTAATTATTTTATGGATTTTTGAGTGTATGAAATTTAGTATAAATATTTTAGTAAATTAAAATAAATATTTTGTTATTTTATCATACTCTTATTATTTAAATAATTTTCCAAATTATTATTTTATTAAATTATCCCTTTGAAATCCTTGTATTTTAATTAAATTGTTAAATAAATTTATTACCCAAAAATATTTTACCTTATTATTTATAAATTAAATTATTTTAATTAAAACAAATTTTCCTTTCCCTTTTTCCCTTTTTCCTTCTTCTCCCTTTTCTTTCTTTTTCTTTCTCTTTCCTTGGGCCGCCGGCCTACCCTCCCCCTCCCCGGCGCTTGGGCCTAGCCCGGTTTCTTTTTTTTCTTCTCCCACACGTAGCTTGGCCGCCCCTCCTCCTTTCTTTTCTTTCTTCTTTGACCGGGCTGGCTCTTTCTTTTCTTCGGCCGGTCAGCCCGTCACACAGCCCCCAGCCCCCCGACACTCCCTCCTTCTTCCTTCGTCTTCTTCCTCCACCACCGGCGAGATTTTTGACACCCGACCTGCTGCTCCCCCTTCCCCGTTGACCTCCCCTATCTCCCTCCCTCTCCTTCTCATCGTTTTCTGGCCATACCGGTCCCACCACCCTTGTCTCCCCCTCTTCTCCCTCTCCCTGCAACCCCCATTCCCCTACCACCCTACCCACACCTCTCGAGCCGCCCTATCCCTTCCCTTCTCTTCCTCTTCTATTTATTCCTCCTTCCATGCCCTTTCTGCATTTTTTCGAGCCTCGACCATGCCCCCGAGCCACTCCTTTCCTCCCTTTCTTCTCCTCCCTTCTCTCCCCCTATTTTTGTTTCGCCGCCGCCGCTCCGCCGCTTTCGCTGTCTCAAACACCACCTGCATCACCTCCTCCCACCCTCTGCCTCACCCTCAAACCATCACGGTCCCCATTGAGCCACCCCGCAACCCATTCTTCCTCCTCTCTTCTTTTTCTCTCCCCTTTCACCCCTTCTCGGCAAGCACCCTATGCTGCCCCGATCCGTCGCCGTTCCACCGCCTGTGCTGCCACCTGAACAACCAATATAATCCCTGCAACCCCCTCTATAACCCCTAATCCTCCTTTGGTCGAAAACGTAACCCAAATGCCTTCTTTTTCCTTCCCCATTTTCCTTCCTCGCCAGCTTTTCACCTCGACCCCCACTTCGGCCGCCGCCTTCGTAGCCTTGCTGCCGCCTACTCTACCGCCCTTAGCCACCTTCAACCCATCCCCGACAACCACCTACACTCCCTCTCCACTTCTGCACCATTCCCTTGCCCCAAATCCTCCCCCAACCACCTTCTTTTCTAGCCCCACACTACCAATCCGAAAATACCCATTTTCTCTACTTCCACCACCTTCGAGCCCCTCTTTTTATTCTTTTCTCTGCATGCAGCTCATGCTGCATGAGCAGGATGAGCTGCTGCCCCCTTTAGTTTACTTGTTTAATATTTTAAAGGTATAATAATATTTTAGTTTAATTATTTGATTAATTAAGTGTTATGAGCCTTATGATTTGGTTTTTATCTTTTCTAATCTAATAAGTCTTGAATTATTTTTAGGTATTGGTTTTGATAAATCAAATCTTGAACCTTAAACTGGGATACAGATAAGGTTTGTTTTTTGTGAAAATCGAGGTAACCGTTAAATCCCGCTTAAATGCATGGATTAACATATGTTAGCACATTAGACATTTTCAATGCGTATTATGTTTAATATATGCTGTCTAGTATATTATATATGTTTTCTTGAGTTGGTTGATGAAAAGGAATTATGATAGATTATGTGCCATGTTTGGAGATATTGTTTAAGGTAGAAGTTGGTTATTAATGAAAATGTTAAGTATTATCCATGTTTTATTATGGTATTGTGATCTTTATTGCATGATTAGTATTTTGTGAGCCTTAGTGAATTTTATTAATGTATCTTGTACACGATTATGGCCTAGAATATATATGGGTGTTAATAATGTTACATTAATTATAAGATTTGAAGATGAGGGATTAAAGTTAAAATTTTATGTAGTAATAATAATAATTTAATACAAGTGGAGTGATAAGGGGTAAGATGGTAAAATTGTAAGTGAAAGGATAAATTGGTAATTTTTAATTAAAAGGGCAATTTGGTAATTTTGAATTAAAATGGCAATTTGGAAATTTTGAAATAAAATGGTGATTTGGTAATTTTGTAACAAAGGGCAAATTGGCAATTTTGTAATTAAAGGGGAAAAATAGTAATTTTGTGAATAAGGGGTAAAATAGTAATTTGTGATTAAATGGTAAAATGGTAATTGTCTAAGAAGAGGGCAAAATGGTAATTTTATAAATAAAGGTTAAAGTTGAAATTTTAAAATAAATGGGCAAAATGGAAATTTTATCATAAAAGGGCCATTTGGTAAATTTGTAATGAAAGGGTAATTTGGTAAATTGTAATAAAAAGGATAATTTGGTAATTTTGTAATAAAAGGGTAAAATTGTAATTTTATAATTAGAGGGTAAAATGGTAATTTTGTGATAACGGGCAGAATGGTAATTTGAAAATTAAAAGAGGGTAAGATAGTAATTTCATAATTAAGGATAAATGGAAATTTTATAAGTAAAAAGGGCGATATGGTAATTTTTGGGAGTTAAGCGGGTAAAATGGTAAGTTGTGAATCAAAGGGGTAAAAGTGGAAATCGGAAAGGAGTAAATTGGTAATTATAATAATTGAGAAGGGTAAAATAATAATTTAAATAACTAAAGGGTAATTTGATAATTTAATAAAAGAGAAGGGTAGTTTGGTAATTATGATCATATAAAAGGGTGATTTGGTAATTTAACCAACTAGAGGGGTAATTTGGTAATTAGGATAATGAACGGGGGTAATTTGACCAACTAATGGGTGATTTGTTAATTATAATAAAGGAAATGGGTAAATTGATAATCTAACCAACTAAATGGGAGATATAATAAGTGTAACGGTTATAGAGGGCGTTTAGTGGCCTAATTTATGTGAAAGATAGCTCGGTAACCTAAACCGAGTAAGGGTGTAGTAAAGTCGAATGTGTGATATATGTCCTACATGCCTTGAATGCCCTGTATAATTTTTATGTTGAGATCTATATATCATTATTTTAATTGTTTCACGTGTGGCATGGCTTGGAACCAAGGTGTGCTCATGTGCCCCTTTTGGTATGTGCTGATATGGATATGCTATATTTTATAATGTGATGTGATGTGGCCCTTAGGGACACGCATGCTAGGATAATTAATGTGGTAATCGGGTATTGAGGCATGAAAAAGAGTAATGAGAGAGAAAGATGACCAAAGGGAAGTAAGTTGGCTAATGTAGGTATGGGAGAAACTAGGGTTTGCATGGGATGGTTAGAGTCCGCATGGGGGCAGACTTTACGTATAGAAAGTTACCTTGGGATGTGAGGAAGGTAACAGAAGTGTCGTTTGGGTGTCTGGGAGCTTCAGGCGAAAAATAGTACGTGGGACAGTATAAGGATGCGTAGGAGACCAAACTAGGGTTTAGGAAGAAAACCCTAATGTGAGAAGGTGGAAAAAGAAAAAGAAAATAATAAAAGTAAAAGAGAATGAGTGGGATAGAAAGTGAGGATTGGATCTAAGGGTCGTGACGTGTGGGGTGTTGAAATAGTCGGGATGTGTACGATAGAGAAGGATGAGACACATAGGCCTGAGTTAGGGTTTTTGGAGAAAATCGAGTTAGGAGGTGCAGAAGTCTCAAGGTATGGGACGGGCCCTTCTGGGAGGATAAGTGTGGATATAGTTAGCCATGCATGTCAAGGGTGAAACACTTCCGAATAAGGTATGTTTAAGACACTAATCACTTAAAGAGAAAGATGCTGAGCCGGGCCCAGACCCTTGCATAGTTCTTCGTAAATATTTCAAAAATGTTTATAGCTCCTTCCATGCAAACCACCAAACCCTTGCATATTTTAAGAATCATGTCAAAGTATGTATAAGAAATTTTGGATATTTATTACTTTGTCAAATTAATAAGCCTAAACTAAATTAGAAGGTTAATACTGATTAAGTTTTTCTATTTTGTTTCTTAATCAAATTTAAAAATTGACTTTTTTTAGCCCTTAAGTAGCAAACATATGTTCCATAACTAATATATCAATTAACAAGTTTAGTTAGTAATGAAATAAATGAAAAACCAAAAAAAAAAAGAAATAACCAAAAGTGATCAATAGACTAAACCTAACATATATTGTCAGCACATATAGAATAAGCATTCTCAATAATTGGATAAAATAAAAAAAGTGGAAAAATAGTAAATACATGGAGAAAAAGAAAAATAAATAGGGTGATGATAGGGGTTGTAAAAGTCTATCGGGAGATGAGATCCCTTGATGACATTAAATACTATATTAAATATTAAATAACTTACAAATTATGTGTACAATAAAAAAAAGGTAAACAAAAATGGTATCAATAATTGTGTAAAGGTTCTAATGATTAATTTATAAATTAAGGACTAGAAGTTGAAAATATTTATAAAATAAACGACAAGTATGATGAAATGAGAGAAATTGAGATAACAAACTTAATGTACATCTTAACTAAATACAAGCACCTCGATGGCTATTATTACATTAAGACTGTATAATTAAAACTATACTTATTATTAAAATCAATTCTTATAAGAAATATTTCTATCATAAATATAATTACTAAGATTATCATAATGATAATAATTACAAAACTATCGATCATTTTTAATTATTTAACTTAATATATTTATAAGTACTAAAATAATAATTATATTGTGTCAATTCAATAAAACCCAACTAAGTTAGAAAGTCAATACTAATTAAATTTGTATGTTTTGTTTCCAAATCAAATTTCAAACTTGACCTATTTTAGTTCCTGAATAACTTATTATACATGTTTCATATCTTATATATCACTTACAATTTTAATTAATAATTAAATCAATGACAAACCAAACACAAAAATAATAAATAAAAGTAATCAAGAGACTAAAAGTAACTTATATTGTTTAACATATAAAAAAAATAATTTCAATAATTAGATAAAATAAGAAGAAAGAAACACACATATAGAACAAAAATGAAAAATAAAGAAGATAAACTAGGTGACGATAAGGGTTGGAGAAGTCTATCACGAGTTATGCTCCCTTAACGACAATAAAGACTATATAACATATAAATTATAAGTAAAAAAAGATAAATAAAAGGCTAATAGAAATGGCACCAATCATCGCCTTAAGGTTTTAATAATTAATTTATATTAACTTATAAAATAAGGATTACATGTTGAAAATATTTACAAAATAAATGACAAGTATGATAAAGTGAGAGAAAAACAAACAAACAAACTTAATGTACATCTCACTGACATATAAGCACCCTAATAATTATTATTATATTAAGATTTTATAATTATAATTATATTATTAATTGTAATAATGTATTAGAATAAATTTTAATATTAAAAATATAGTTATTAAGATTGATGCATATGCTTAATGGAAGGTGGTGGCTTATGTGATTATTGACCACCGAAAGTAAAAATGGAGAAAAGAGATGAGAAGTATTATAATATTTGATCTAAGGCAGCCAAATATCAAACATTCATAACTACCGCTCAAATTTTAACACTTGTGATAAAAACATTGTGATATTTTTCACTCAACATAAAGTTTTCACTCAACTTTGTAGAGGGGAGACATAAGGAGCTCGAAAATCTTATTTGTAATTCCATAGGATAGTGTTTTGTGTTGTTTGGAGGCTACCCATATTTATAGTGGCTCTCATGATTATAAGAAGTCCATTATACCCTTTCCCAATTTCCTACCTAGTTACATTCCAACCATTCTTTTCTATCTAGTTAACTAATATAAGCTAACAATTAGTTGGATGAGAACTAAAATGAGGTCACCCCATGTGTGGTATTTTGATAACCATGCCACAATGTGGAGCCCCTTATATGTTGAAATGGTAGGTAATAAATCAAAGTACAAATCTGTAATACCCCAAGTTGATACGACCACACGAGGGCCACCCTGGAGAACTTTAGGTTGATCGATTGGCCCCCCAGTTTAGCACGAGTCCTTTCATTGCATTTTATCCTTATTCATGCACTTCTCTATAATTTTTTAGAAAATTTTTAAAACTTCCCAAAAGGGTCACCCATTATAAAAGTGCTCAAAGGCCAACATGTTTACCTATGGACTTCTTAGGATGGAATTACCAAAATAACAGTACACCATGTTGATATAGGTAACCAGATCAATCATTATAACACTATACTTAATTTGGGGTATTACATTCACCCCACCTAAAGAATGCAATGTCCTTGTCATGCCTCAACTACTAACTACCTCAATATAGTTTATCTCAAGAACTGTCCCGCTAGGTGGCTGACTGGCTCATGTAGTGTGAGTCCTGCACCCTTCTTAGCCAAATATTATTTAAATTTTAGGTATAACCATAGTTAATATTAGTATGTATTTTATTAATTTTTTGATGAAAATTTATTCCTTTGATTTTATACTTCTAATATGATAGATGTTGATATTATTTTTAGGTATTGATTTTTCATAATAAAAGCTCAGACCTTTTACCTAGGTACTAGTAATGTTTGATATTTACTAGAAATAAGGTAACCATTATACCCTACTAAAATATGTGGATATATGTATGCTAGCACATTAGGTTTTTAAATATGTTTATATGGATGATATATGTTATTAAGTATAATATATTTAGTGGCATATGTTGGTTGATGCAGAGAAAAGCATGTTGATTTATGTGCCATATGTAGAAATAATGTATAAGGTGTAATCCTTGATGTTAAGGATAATGTTAAATACATATGTATGATATGATATCCTAATGTGACCATTTGTAATGTTAATATGAGCCTTGGGGGCATTTTGGTAATTTGGTTTGTGTAATAAGTATGGCCTAAATAAGTATGTGTGGTAGGTGCTAATGAGTATTAATAATAAATAATAATAGTTGGTGGTGTTATATGATGTATATGGACCGTGCACATTAATATTTTATATGGTAAGGTTATTTTGGTAAAATTAGTATAATAAGGACAAAATGGTAATTTATAAAAGGTAAAGGAGTAAGATAGTAAACGGATAATTAAGGAGAGCATTTTAGTAATTTTATATGGAAAAGAGGATAAATTGGAAATTTTATAAAGGGATAAAATGATAATTTAACATAAAGGAAGGATATTTTAGTAATTTCACACAAACGGTATTTTGGTAATTTGACATAAAGAAAGGGTATTTTGGAAATTTTGTAAAGGGGTTTGATAAAAAAAAATGGTAATTTGGTAGTTTTAATAAGTAAGAAGGGTAATTTGGTAATTTAATCAACCAAAAGGGCAACTTGGTAATTTTAATAAATAAGAGGGATAATTTGTGTAATTTGGTAATTTTAATAAGTAAGAAGGGTCATTTGGTAATTTAACCAACCAAAAGGGCAACTTGGTAATTTTAATAAGCAAGAGGGGCAATTTGGTAATTCAACCAACCAAAATGGGTAATTTGATAATTTGACCCACCAAAAGGACAACTTGGTAAATTTAATAAGTATGTAGGGTAATTTGGTAATTTAACTAGCTAAGTGGGTAATCTAATAAATGTAACAAGTATGGGGGTGATTTGGTAATTTAAACAAGTATACAGGGCATTACAGTAATTTAACAAACAAGAAGGGTAAATTGTTAACTTAACAAGTATGAGGAGTAAAGTTAGTGATTTAATGAATATGGAGGATAATTTGATAGTCTAATAGATACAGGGGGTAATTTAGTAATTATGCAAGCATGAAGGATAATTTTGGTAATTTGGCAAACAAAAAAGGATAACTTGGTAATTTTACAAACAATGGGTATTTCAGTAATTTTGTAAGGATAATGGAGGATAATGTAGGATAAGCATATATCCTGTAAATGGATTAAATAAGTCTCCATAATCAGACATAGGTAACATTGAATAATAAAAGAGGATTTGATAAATCAGTGAGTATCACAAAACATATAACCTAGAGTTGGATGATCAACTATGGTTGTGATATGGTATTTATCTCATATTCACGAAAGAGATGTTCTAATAATTAATCATGCATGGTACTGTGTGTTGGATGTGATATAAGGCATGTTAGGATTCAGTGTGCCATGATCCCTTGATGTGAACTAACTCGGCTCCAAGACTGTATTATGATCATGATGTGATAAATCCATTATGGAATATGAATAAATGGAAACAAATCTTGAATTGGAATTGGATGGTATAAGGATGGCCTTAGCGGTTTTTAGGTTAATATAGATAATTGTATGAATAAGGATTACTTAATACTAATGGAAACAAATGGAAGTGAATAAATATGTGGAGGTTGTGTTTCTCATGTTCACCTTAATTGAGACACTAATCATTAAAGTAGAAGACCTTGAGATAGATAATGGTGGCTCTTTAGGGGTTGCTACCCTAAAGATGTGGTTTAGCCCACAATTATTCTAGTATTTGTTGGTGTGCCTTAGAGCCCAGCAAGGCCCTACATCTTATTCTGTCTAGCTCTATAGATCTATTTATGGATTACGTGTCATCTTCGGTAAGGTACTGTGTATCCTTGTATACCAGTGCGAATGGGGTGAATAATAGTGGTCAGGTGCGTTCTACCCCTAAAGTGTATTCCGGTCCACCCACTAAAATAGTGGGGATATGATTCGAGAGATGATGATTAAATAATGAGTAATTAATGGTTTGAGACCCAAATCATCTCCCTCCTTTACTCTAATTTGGTAGTATTTGGTCCTTAAATCAATCTTTGAGAATACACAAGTCCTATGTAAGCAATCCGACATGTCATCAAGTCTAGGTATAGGATACATATACTTGATGGTGATGTTTTTCATAACTCTACTATAAACACACATCCTCATACTCTGATCCTTCTTTGGTATCAAAAGGGCCAGTACCACAAAAGGGCTAAGGGATTCTCTAATGAACCCTTTTTGCAACAAATCGTCAACTTGCCTTTGTAACTCCCTAGCCTCCATAGGATTACACCTATAGGGTGATTTGTTTGGGAGTGTAGCAATGAGGACCAAGTCGATTTGGTGCTCAATTCCCCTTAAAGAGGGTAGCTCACTAGGTAGATCATTTGGGAAAACATCCCCAAACTCCCCTAACAAAGGTTTGAACTGTGGGTCTCTTCCTCCACTTCCTTCATTATCTTCAATCAACAATATAAAATACACGAACTTCCCCTTGGCTAGCACCTTGTTTATCCCCTTGATATAAGGTCTTCTTCTTTTCAATTTCCTCCCTAACAAGTGAGGATCAAGGACTAAGGGGCATGAGTACAATATTATTTTTGGCAAATTTCAAACAATAAGTGTTCCTCCTATCATCATGTTGGACATGCCTATCATATTGCCATGGTCTGCCTAGTAGTAGATGTCAAGCATCCATAGGAACCACATCACATACCACATTTTCTTGGTAGGTTTTTACAATGAAAAAAAGGAACTTCAATGTGCTTTGTCACTTCAACCATTCTTCCATTATTAAGCCATTGTAGCATATATTGTTTGGAATTTTGAGTGGTAGGCAAGTTAAGTTTCTCCACAAGTGTACAAGAGGTTACATTAGCACAACTACCTCCATCAATAATAAGGGAACATACCTTACTAAGGATTGTGCACTTCGATTGAAATATGTTCTCCAATTGTGTCTCCTCCTTCAGGAACGCCTTGGTGTGCAATACCCTTCTCACCATTAGAGCTTCTCCTACATCCGAGGGTGCGTCATCTTGCTCTTCCTCCTCCTCATGGAGTGATTTGGTATCTTCCATTTCCTCCTCATGGGTTGCCTCCTCTAAGTCCAAAAGAGTCATAACTCTTTTGTTGGGACACTCGTTTTGATATTTCCCTAGTCCTTGACACTTAAAGCACCTAATAGAATTTGATTTGTTAGGTTCAAACCTAACACCTTTCCCCATGTCCTTCACTTCAACATTTCGAATGGGAGGGGATGGCTTAGATGATGAGGGGGCTTCTTTGGAAGTGTTGGGAGTGAACCTTCCTTGAGGAAACTTTGGTCCTATTTTCTCCTTCTTATGCTTCTCCACCTTAGTAACTAGATGAAAAAGCTCATCTACAGTGTAGTACTTGTGTAACTCCACCTTGCATCCATTATCACTCCTTATGATATGAATCTTAAAAATTTATACTTAATTAATTTTGATAATTGCTGTGAATTATTTACTTACAATTGTTTGTCTTATTTGGTGGATAAATAGGAGTGTGATGCAGCATATGGATTCTGTGGATCTTTGGATGCAGCTGCTGGAGTGTGTAGATTATGTATCTGGGGATTATGTCTCAAACTTACCTTGTATTTGGGGAATTTCTATTGTGCGTTATTGGGCTGGTCAAACCTATTTCTACGACCCAATTTGTCAGCCCATCCTGTTGTATTGCTGGTTGTGTCTCGTCTGGCTGTACATGTGTATTTTTATATGAGCTGTTATACGGTCTGTAATGCTGGTATAAATAGGCCATATAACGTTGTAATACGGAGATAATTTTTTGACAGAATACATTTCTTGAGTTTTCTCTCGATCTTTCTTGCGACTTGTCTCTCTCTCTCTTTCGCCGAACCTCTTACTCACTCTTACTTTGATCGATCTTGATCATTCTTTCTTCGATTTCAATTACCGTTGTAAAAACTGTGCCTCTGAATCTTTGGATCTTCCTTTGGAGTTTTCCTTAGGCTGAACCGACGAATCGAACTTTGCGCTCGATTAATTTCTCGATCCATTCGTGAAACTCTAACAGGTTTCCATCATTTGGTATCAGAGCCACGATTATTCGAGTGCTCGTAGTTTCCTTGTAACTGCTAAGTTTTTCTTCAATTTTGAGTCGATATCTGTGTTTTCGTTAACCCTACTTTGAGGTGTGAAATTTTAGGGTTTGCAACAACGAAGGCCGTGTCGATTTCCATCATTCTAGAACCGGCGATTGAAGTAATTTTGTCTGTTGTTTCGAAGTTCCCAAAAGAAACCCTAATCGACCTAGGGTTTGGTCAAGCATTTAAATCTTGAATGACTTTGCGACAAATTGTTGTTGGTAACATCGATTCGTAATTTTTCTTGTTAAATACTACTGTCTGCTATAATTAATTTAAAATTTCTTCGCAATATTATTTGTTCGTTAATAAGTACTCAAGTGAAATAACCGGCGAACTGTTGGTTTTGAAAAAAGGATAAGACCTCCAAGAAGAGGGGTCCCCTAAATAAGTGGATTATTTGCTTAAGCAGTCGCGGTAATATCGTTCCCTTTTACTTAGTCATTTTTGTCAAATTATTATTGGCTTGGATAAATCCGAGTAAGCTATACTATTTCTATTTCTGTTAATCATTGATAATGTGACACTTCTTGTAATTAGTATGTGTGTTCTGTTTGTCTGAAGTTATTAAATAAATTGATTCTGTTAATTAATTGATGCTGTGTTAGTTGTTTAAGTCAAAGAATTTCATTATGTCTAACAATGGACAGTCTGTTAATCAATCTGTGTCCAGTAATGACCTATTAGAAACTCTTAGGACTTTTCAAGAACAAATGACTGCTCAATTTGCTGTATTATCTGCTAATCTGGAACAAAGACTAGGAGAACAGGAAAGAAGAATCAATGAATTGCAACATAACAGAGTTGAAACTAATCAAGCAGGAGTATTAGGAAGGGCTCCTATGGACCCTAGGATTAGAATTCCACCCATAGCTAATCTAGAAGAGTTGGAAGATCAAGTATCTAACAATAGTGATAGGATGCCTAGGCAGAACAATAGGCAAGATAGGGAATTAGAGTTCATTGATAGGAATTTGAATAATCTTAAGCTTAGTATACCAGGGTTCAATGGCAGGAATGACCCTGATTATTATTTTGAGTGGGAATGGAAAATAGAACTAGTATTTGAATGTCATAATTATTCTGAGGAAAAGAAAATTAAGGTAGGTGTAGTAGAATTTACTGAGTATGCGTCCTTTTGGTATCATAATTTGGTGTTAACTAGACATAGGTGTGGGGAACCACCTATATAGACTTGGGCAGAATTTAAAATGTTAATGAGAAAGAGGTTTGTGCCAAGTTACTATTATAGGGAATTACATAAGAGATTGCAAACAATTATTCAAGGAGTGAGGATAATGGATGATTATTATAAGGAATTAGAGGTTTTGATTATTAAGACAAGAGTTATTGAGGATGATGATGCTACCATGGCTACATTTCTGAGTGGATTAAATTAAGAGATAGCTAATAAAGTAGAATTATAACCTTGTGGGACTTAAAATGAGATGGTAAATATAGCTACTAAGATAGAGATTCAATTAAGGAAGTATAGGCAATATAAACCCTCTAGGATTGGGTTTAAGACTACAATAAGGAGAAACTTTGGGGGAACTACTTCTAGAAACTGGAAGAATACTAGTAAGGTTGAATCTAAAGGTAGAAACAATGAAGTTAAGGTAGGGCATAAGTTTGAAAAGGGTAAGAATGTGATGACAAACCCTGTGAATGGACCAAACAGAACTAGGGATATTAAATGTTTTAGATGTGGAGGATTAGGACATATAGCTTCTGAGTATCCAAACAAGAGAAACATTTTAATTAGAGAATCTGGAGACATAGAATCTCAATCTGAAGAAGAAGATGAAGAGGTTAGTGTAGTCAGAGAAGATGATAGTGATCTAGAGGAAGAAGTAGAATTGCCAGTGAGTAGGGATGTTTTTGTAGTACGTAGGGCTTTAAACAGTAATAAATTACCTGATTCTAATGCTATATAGAGAGAAAATATATTTCATACCAGATGTTTAATTGATGATAAGTGCTTTAACATGGCCATAGATAGTGGTAGTTGTATTAATGCTGCTAGTACTCTGTTAGTGTCTAAATTAAGTTTAACAACTACTAAACATCCAAAACCATATAGATTGCAATGGCTTAATGAGTTGGGAGATGTCAAAGTTAGTCAACAACTTTTAGTAAATTTAAAATTAGGAAAATATAAAGATTCTGTTTTATGTGATATAGTTCCTATGCATGCTGCTCACTTGTTATTAGGTAGACCTTGGCAATATGATAGGAGGGTAATACATGATGGTTATAAAAATAGGTATACATTAGAGAAGGATGATAGGAAGATTATCTTAGCACCTATGACTCCAAAAGAAATATTTGAGGATCAAATTAAAATTAAATATGATTATAAGGAGTTATCTAAACCTAGTTTGGAGAATGATATTAGTTCAAAGGACATGAAAGGAACTTCTGGGTTTTATGCTAAAAGTAAGGATGTAGGGAAGGCAATGAAAAGAAATGCCAATGTGTATTTAATTGTTTATAAGGATTGTTATGAGTGTCAGCTAGGAATAAGTGGAGAAATACCTAGTATAGTGAAACAATTATTGGAAGAATATAGTGAATTGTTTCCTAAGGACATTCCTAGTGGGTTACCTCCATTAAGGGGAATAGAACATCAAATAGATTTTATTCCAGGAGCTGTTATACCAAACAGACCTGCTTATAGGTCTAATCCTGAGGAGGTTAAGGAACTAAAAAGACAGGTCTCTGAATTGTTAAGTAAATGATACATTAAGGAATCTATGAGTCCTTGTGCAGTATCAGTGTTATTAGTGCCTAAAAAGGATGGTAGTTGGAGGATGTGTGTGGATAGCAGGGCAGTAAATAAAATAATTATAAAGTATAGATATCCTATCCCTAGGCTTGATGAAATGTTGGATCAATTGCATGGTGCTGTTATATTTTCAAAAATAGATTTAAAAACTGGGTACCATCAAATTAGGATGAAACCAGGAGATGAGTGGAAGAGAGCTTTTAAGACTAATTTTGGATTATATGAATGGTTAGTGATGCCTTTTGGGTTATCAAATGCTCCTAGTACTTTTATGAGACTTATGAACTATGTTTTGAGGGAATTTATTGGAAAATTTGTGTTCGTTTATTTTTATGACATACTTATATATAGTAAGTCTTTAGAGGAACACTTGAAACACTTAAGGATTATATTGAATGTGTTTAAGATAGAACAGCTTTATGCTAATTTAACTAAGTCTAGATTTTGTCTGGAAAGTGTGGTTTTCTTAGGATTTGTGGTAGGAAAAGATGGTACATCTGTAGATGAAGATAAGATTAAAGCTATTCAAGAATGGCCTGTACCAAAGAGTGTGACCGAAGTAAGAAGTTTTCATGGGTTGTGTTCTTTTTACAGGAGATTTGTGAGGAATTTCAGTACTATAGCTGCTCCTTTGACTGCCATAACAAAGAAGGATAATGGGTTTAGTTGGGGTTTAGAACAACAAAATTCTTTTGAAACACTTAAGACTAAATTAACCCAAGCACCTGTGTTGAGCCTTCCTGACTTTGAAAAGATGTTTGAATTAGATTGTGATGCTTCAGGGTTAGGAATAGGGGTTGTACTTTCTCAAGAGGGCAAGCCAATCACTTATTTTAGTGAGAAGTTGAATGGTAGTACTTTGAATTATTCTACTTATGAAAAAGAACTGTATGCTTTAGTAAGAGCTTTGGAAGTTTGGCAACATTACTTGTGGCATAGAGAATTTGTAATTAATACTGATCAGGAAGCTATTAAGTATTTAAAAAGTCAATCAAAGTTAAATAGAAGACAAGGTAGATGGATAGAATTTATTGAGAGTTTTCCTTACATGATTAAGTATAAGAAAGGTAGTGATAATATAGTTGCAGATGCCTTATCTAGGAGATATGCTTTATTAAATGCTGCTGATACTACTTTGTTAGGTTTTTCCAGTATTAAACTATTATACTTAGAAGATCTTGATTTTAAAGAAATTTATAAAAAGTGTGAAGTTTCTACACAAGGAAAGTATTTTATTAATGAAGGTTATTTGTTTAGGGAAAATAGGTTATGTGTTCTTGCATTTTCTTACAGAGGTTTATTAATTCAAGAAGCTTATAGTGGTGGGTTAATGGCACATCTAGGATCTCAGAAAACTTTAGATGTTTTAACTGATCATTTTTACTGGCCACACATGAAAAAAGATGTTTTAAAATATTGTGTCAATTGTATTGCTTGTAGGCAGGCAAAAACTACTTCAAAACCATTTGGTTTATATACTCCCTGACCTATCTCTAACTACCCTTGGGTTGATGTTTCTTTGGATTTTATTTTAGGATTACCTAGGACTAATAGAGCTAAGGAGTCAATAATGGTTGTAGTAGATAGGTTCAGTAAAATGGCTCATTTTATACCTTGTAATAAAACAAATGATGCCGTGGCTGAATTCTCTATGCCAATCACTTATTTTAGTGAGAAGTTGAATGGTAGTACTTTGAATTATTCTACTTATGAAAAGGAACTGTATGCTTTAGTAAGGGCTTTGGAAGTGTGGCAACATTATTTGTGGCATAGAGAATTTGTAATTAATACTGATCAGGAAGCTACTAAGTATTTAAAGAGTCAATCAAAGTTAAATAGGAGACAAGGTAGATGGATAGAATTCATTGAGAGTTTTCCTTACATAATTAAATATAAGAAAGGTAGTGATAATATAGTTGCAGATGCTTTATCTAGGAGATATGCTTTATTCAATGCTGCTGATACTACTTTATTAGGTTTTTCCAGTATTAAACTATTATACTTAGAAGATACTGATTTTAAAGAAATCTATAAAAAGGTGTGAAGTTTCTTCACAGGGAAAGTATTTCATTAATGAAGGATACTTGTTTAGGGAAAATAGGTTATGTATTCCTGCATGCTCTTATAGAGGTTTGTTAATTCAAGAAGCCCATAGTGGTGGGTTAATGGCACATCTAGGATCTCATAAAACTTTAGATGTTTTAATTGAACATTTTTACTGGCCACACATGAAAAATGGTGTTTTAAAACATTGTGTCAATTGTATTAATTGTAGGCAGGCAAAAACTACTTCAAAACGTTTTGGTTTATATACTCCCTTACCTGTCTCTAACCATCCTTGGGTTGATGTATCTTTGGATTTTGTTTTAGGATTACCTAGGACTAATAGAGCTAAAGATTTAATAATGGTTGTAGTAGATAGGTTCAGTAAGATGGCTCATTTTGTACCTTGTAATAAAACAAATGATGCTGTAGCAGTGGCTGAATTAATTTTTTTCTAATGTAGTTAAATTACATGGCATTCCTAATACTATAGTTTCAGATTGTGTATGATTTTAATCCTTTAACTCCTTTAGACTTAAGTCCTTTACCTCATGGTGAATTGCAAAATTTTGATGCTGAATCTAGAGCTGATAATATGAAAAAGTTACATGAATCTGTAAGTCAACAGATCAATAAAAAAGTGCAGCAGATGGCTGAACATGCTAATAAAATAAGGAGAAGAATGATTTTTAAACCTGGGGACTTAGTTTGGGTGCACCTTAGGAAGGAGAGATTTCCAAATTTTAGAAAGTCAAAATTGGATTCTAGAGGAGATGGACCATTTACTGTGTTGGAGAAAATTAATGATAATGCTTATAAGATTGATTTACATGCTAAATTTGGAAATGTGAGCAATTCTTTTAATGTGGTTGATCTTAGTCCATTTCTGAGACTTATTCAGGTTTCAGAGGCGAAACCTTTTCAAGAAGAGGGGAATGATATGAATCTTAAAAATTTATACATAATTAATTTTGATAATTGCTGTGAATTATTTACTTACAATTGTTTGTCTTATTTTGTGGATAAATAGGAGTGTGATGCAGCATATGGATTCTGTGGATCTTTGGATGCAGCTGCTGGAGTGTGCAGATTATGTATCTAGAGTGTGTAGATTATGTAAATTTTTGATTAATTATTTGTAATCCCATATGATGCATTCGCCGGTCGAATTGGCTAATGGGAATTAGGTCGGTTGTATAATCCGCCACCCGTTCCATAATAATGGACTAGTTGGATTGTGGATTAATCAATCCTTAATAGCCATGATTAGCTAAAGTTAGTTAGCTGATGGGAATTATGTCTCAAACTTACCTTGTATTTGGGGAATTTCTATTGTGCGTTATTGGGCTGGTCGAACCTATTTCTACGACCTAATTTGTCAGCCCATCCCGTTGTACTACTGGCTGTGTCTTGTCTGGCTGTACGTGTGTATTTTTATACGAGCTATTATACGGTCTGTAATGCTGGTATAAATAGGCCATATAACATTGTAATACGGAGATAATTTTTTGACAGAATACATTTCTTGAGTTTTCTCTCGATCTTTCTCGCGACTTGTCTCTCTCTCTCTCTCGGCGAACCCCTCACTCGCTCTTCTTCTCTGTGTCTGCTCTCTTACTTTGATCGATCTTGATCATTCTTTCTTCGATTTTAGTTTCCGTTGTAAAAGCTGTGCCTCTGAATCTTTGGATCATCCTTTAGAGTTTTCCTTAGGCTGAACCGGCGAATCGAACTTTGCGCTCAATTAATTTCTCGATCCTTTCGAATCCCTAACAGGTTTCCATCACCTTAGCCCTCTAAGGAAATGTGACACGTGTGCTCCTCTACCTCATATAACTCAAACCTCATCTTTAACCGTTCAAACTCCTTGATGTATTCTTCAAGACTCATTGACCCTTGCCTTAAGAAGGACATCTTGTTGTAGAGGTCTTGAGTGTAAGATGAGGATAAAAACCTTTCCCACAAAAGCTTCTTCACCTTTGATCAATATTTTACCTTAGACTTCCCCTCCTTTCTCCTTTGGTGAGTAAGGTTTTCCCACCATAAGGAGGTGTGTCCCGTGAGCTTAAGGATTGCACTCCTAAAGCTCTTCTCATCATTATAGCCTTTTGCTTCAAAAATTCTAGAGCACTACAACTCCCACTCTAAGAAATTTTCTAGATTAAATGATCCATCAAGCTTGGGCACTTCGACTTTGATGTCATGAAAAGGATCTCTCCTTTCATTTCTCCTTCTTCTATCACGTGGGGAATCACTTGGTGAGGAGTTGGAATCATTAGCATCATCACTTGTGATTGATCCGATCACCTCATGTTGGTGAAAATGAGGTCTTCTTCTTAGCCATGGGGAAGTATCTGGGCATGGAGTGTTATGGTTTTGCATGAGATTCTCCAAGATGCGAGGAAATATTCTTATGCCATTTTGGAGGTTTTAAATGGCTTAGTCTCTTCACAAGTTTTGTGCCTATTCAAGGCTCAATCTCTTGTGATTTGTTCATCATCCAGAGTTGCTTGAGTTTGAAGAAGAAATCAATAGAGAAAGATGATGTGTTTGGTTAGGAGAGGTTAACTTGGGTTTTAAAATTATGGTGGGTGGTTAGAAAATCTTTTATGCATTGTTTGGACTTAGACGGGGTAAAGAAGGGACATAGGAGATAAAAATTATCCTAAATTCTCAACCTTAAGCTCTGATACCAATTTGATTCATGCACTAAACAAGTTGGTAGATGCTTAATGGAAGATGGTGGCTTATGGGATAATTGACCACCGAAAGTTAAAATGGAGAAAAGAGATGAGAAGTATGATAATATTTGATTTGAGGTAGCCAAAGATCATAACTACTACTCATAGTTTCAACACTTGAGATAAAGGTTATGAGATTTTTCACTCAACTTTGTAAAAGGGGGATATACGGAGCTTGAAATTTTGATTTGTAATTCAAGGGAGTTGTGTGTTGCATTGTGTTGAGGCTGCCGATATTTATAGTGGTAACCATGGTTATGAAAAGTCCATTATACCCATCTCCTTTACCAACTTAGTTACATTCCAACCATTCTTTACTATCTAGTTATCTAATATAAGCTAAAAACTAGTTGGATGAGAACTAAAATAAGGTTAGCCTATGTGTGGCATTTTTACGGCCATACCATAGAATACAACCCCTTACATGCTAAAAAGGTAGGTAATAAATTAAAATACAAATCATTCAATCATATTCCATACCTAATGAATCATATCCTATGTTTAGTCAATTAAAATATATGATTTATTAACTTAGCTAACCTTCTTCACCTACTCCATCACCCACTTTTCCTCCTTTTTCTTTTTCTCTCTCTTTTTTTTTTAATTTTTGAAATCTGCCTTGGGCTTAGGAAATTTGACTTCTTAGGTGGTTTGATAGCAATAAAATAGCTTGTTGGCCTTAGGCTTGATGTGCCATCATAGTTGGTTGGGCTTGGGTTGGATAAGCTACCACAATCAGTTGTGTTTGGGCTGAATGTGCCACCATGCATGCATGGGCTGGTACGCCCACTTATTTTCTTATATTTAACTAATTAATTTGATCCAAGTTAAGAGTATTTTGTGATACCCTAACTTAATTAGTGAAATATTATTATGATAAGCCTTTACATCACCTTATTCTTTCCTACCAATAATAATAAATACAACATTTTTCCTTTATCTAAAGCCCTACATACACATTTCTCATATATAAACAAGGACTTTTGACACTTGGTGGCCTTCCATCTGTGGCTAATGGCAACTTCAAAGGTGTGCAGATGATATTCTTCTTGGCATACTTCAAGGTATATCTATTCTTCCTTCCACCATGGATCAAGTGCCTATCATATTTCCAAGAGTGAGAGCAAGTGCTATGCATCCATTGGAACCACATCACATAACAATTGGTCATGGTAGGATTTTACAATAGAAAAACCCATGGGTTATTGCTTGGTCACCTCCACAACATTACTAGTATTCAACCATTGTAGCTTATATGATTTGGCATAGGGAGTGGTGGTCAACCCTAAATCTTCCTCTAATGTAAAAGAGGCCACATTTGCACAACTCCTACCATCTACAATGAGGGAGAAAACCTTGCAACTAATGGTTCCTTTAGTTTGAAAGATGCACTCCCTTTAGTTTTCTTCAACATGGCTTTGTTTGGTATGCAAAATCTATCTCACCATAAGAGCTTCTTCCACATCGGGTAGTGCTTCTTTGTCTTCTTTTTCTTCATGGACCAAGGCACATTCTTCCACTTCTTCCTTGGGTATGTCTTCATTAATCTCCACAAGAGTCATAACCTTTGAGTTAGGGCATTCCTTTTGGTAATTTCATTCTCTTTGGCACTTGAAGCATTCACATTCCTTGTTCTACTCAACTCACCTACTTCTTCTCATCCTTTTTCCCTTCAAGTCGAATTTAAGGGTAGTGGAGGGTGGCATGGATGGTGTTAGTATATTTTTGGGAGGAAGCACACTTGGTTTGTTGATAGTAAATCAAGTGGTCCTCTTCTAATTATTGTGCTTTTTTACTCTACTAGCCAAGTGGAAGAGCTCATCCAAGGTGTAATACCTTTGTATCTCCACTTTCCTAGCAAAGTCTTGCCTAAGACCACCTACGAACCTTAACATAGTGTGTTCTTCACTTTCCTTAATGCCAAGTCTTAGCATCAAAATTTTGAAATCTTGTAAATATTCTTCAACACTCATAGGCCCTTACCGTCATGAGGATAATTTGTTAAACAATTCTTAAGTATAAGAGGATGGCACAAACCTTTCCTGCATTAGATTATTTATCTTTTGCCATGCTTTAACTTTTGATTTTCCTTTCCTTCTTCTTTGGTTGGTAAGGTTCTCCCAGCAAAGACAAGCATTTTGATCAAGTATTCTAAGATAATCATAAATAAATATGGGGAGATAAAGTCCTTTCATTTTAAACCTTTCTAAGATTTACAAAATGGACAAGAAAATGTAACCCAGGTGCATTTGTAACAAGTAGGTCCAACTAACAAAATCATACGCCTTCATGATATCCACTTTCAACATTCGCATTGGTAGAATATTCTTCCTTCTATACATATGTATCAACTCATGTGCTAGAAGGATATTTTTTCCAATTAATCTACCCTTGATGAATCAATCTTAAGAAGCATAAAAATGAAATGTAAACAAAACTTGCATATGAGAAGTTAAGACTTTAGTTGATATCTTATACGCCATAAAACAACAAAGCCTAAGTCTTTTTGCACATCATCCTTCTTGGGGATGAGAAAAAGTAAAGTATTGCCTATATAGAGAGGTAAAACACAAGTATGAAAAATTATTTCAACCATCCTCCATAAGTCATCCCCCAAGTATTCTAGAAATCTTTAAAAAAGCCAGTAGTATAACCATCAGGCCTTGGCGCTTTATTATTATCTATGGGAATCATGATTTTTTTTCTCCACTAACATTTTAAGACTAATATTCAAAATATTATTAGATAAATTCCTATTAGATTTAGGTGGAACGCCTAAACATTGAGTATAATACTCTAGAAAAGCTTACTTCACATCCTCTGGGTTGAAATACCAATACCCCTCAAGTTATTGGCTTTTGTGAATCACCCTTTTCTTTTGCTTATAGAAAAAAGGTAGTGAAAATTAGAATCCCGAAGACTAAGCCACTTAATACCATATTCTTGCTTGAAAAAACACTCTTGACATAGTGTCAAGTACTTATAAAGCTTGACAAAAGCCTTCTCTTCTTGTAACCTAGTATCATTCAGATTTTGATAAAGAGTTGCTTCTATATATTTTATTTTCATCCTTTAATATTTCACACTAGAAGAAATTCCACTAAACATGCTCCAATTGAACTAGTTTAGTTCCCCTTTCAACTTCTATAGATTATTTTTTAATTTGCTTGGAATACTTCCCTCGGAATTGTGAGAAAAAAATAATTCCACCAATGATAAAACTCAAATCCAAGGTCCACATATCAAATAACTTAAACATATTCTTGTCTCTTTCCAATTTTAATCCTAATTGGTCCACATTGGGATTATGATCTAAGAATAAAGCAGCTTAAAACTCAATAGAAGAGTTAGGAAAAGTATAAATTCATGGTAAGTTTAATATAATCCTATCCACCTTAGCCATGATTGTGTTTACACCTAGTTTCTATTTCTCTAGGTATAATTAAGCTTAGAGGCCTAAAGATCCTAAACAAAGACATTATCAATGCACACTCTAAAATATGTCACATCAATAACTCTAACAGTATCCCCTTGGTACTTATATTTTTCTTGCAGCACAACATTAAAATATCCCATCATGATCCAAGGTTTACTTTCCACATTTTTTTTCTTCGAATCTAACCCCAAGAACTCTATGTTGTAGACCTAGTGTTGAGACCATACACAATTATAGCAAAGAAGGATGAATCAATGGATAGGTCAGTCACTTTCACCATCATTGCTTGATCATAACCCGTAATTAGCTGAATTCCCAATTTATCCCTATCTCAAATGCAAAAAATTCTTCCATTGTGATGATATGAGTCTTTTATTACAAATAACCAATGTTAAAGATATTTTTGTTTATAAACCTAATTCAAGCCTTGCATGTTCCTCACCCCTATCATTTAACTTATCAATGATGGAATCTATTCATTAGATCTCAGCAACAAGTTCTTTCCTCTTGCTAATAATATTCTTCCTAGTCTCTGGGTCAATACTTTCCTTATTTAACATAGCAAACTTATTATTGGTAGTAATTTCATTAACTTCCCTAGAAAAATAAGTAGATGGTTTTTCGATAGTTTTCTGGTTTCTTCCCTTTTCCTCATCAACATCACATATTACAACGTGTTATTGGGATTGTGTCTTAGGTGTAATGTTAAGCCCTATGTCCCTCTATGTTTTCTCTATCATCTTTGCATTTTTTCCTTGAAAACAAGCAACTATTGAGTGTGTAATAGTATCACAAGCGTTGCAGTATGATAATGTATATGAGATCCAACTTAGGTCATGCTAGGAATTAGTGTATAATAATAATAGATCAACCAAAAATTATGAGTAAAATGGGGAGAGATTTGAGAAGATGAAATTAATTCTTGATAACTCCTTAAAATAATACTCTCAAGAACCACCTAAGGTCTAAATTCTTAGGATAAATTTTGGAAGATGTTTGCTAAACTTTTAATTCTTACACTAGAGTTGAAGATTGAGGACTCTCAGTTTTAGAGAGAAATGTGTGAAGCCAAAAACAAGTTGGTTCCTCTTTTAGTCTTTCCTTGGCACTTATAGATGGAGTTAATGATTAAAGGTTAAAAATTATCCAACTAAGACAAGTCATTTGAGTTAAAACAGATAAAAGAGGCTACCTAAAATTATCCACATATGAGGTGTGTAATATGTTGATTTCAAATGGTGGAGATCTTCCATCATGTGTCCAACTCATGTAGCTACCAGTTGATTCATAAGAAAAGATATAATGATCATTTTAATCTTGCGAGGGATACAACGAAGTAAAGAATATCTTCTAGCCTTCCTTGTCCTTCCTAAAAATCTATATGGTTCTGCTCAAGTGTTGAAAAGGACTTGTCATGTAGCTTAAGAAAGACTAGTGATTTGTTTTGTGTGGCTATTGTAGATGCGGATTTGGTTGCGTTTTGTAACACCCCAAAATTCACTACTTTTTTTTAAAGCGGAAGCAATTAAAATAGAAACACTTAAAACCTATTAATTCTGGGGATGTTACAAGTTGGTATCAGAGCGGTTGATCCTTTCGGAAACGCTCTTTCATTTATAAAATATTTTAAGCTGATACCACAATTTGGTATCGAAGCACTTGATCCTTTTCATCACACTCTTTCGATGTTAAAATTTTTAAGTTGGTACCACAAGTTGGTATCGTAACTGGTTTCGACCGCACTCTTTCATTTTTAAAATTTTGACCACGCTTGTTTTGAAATTAAATTTGGTTTACGAAATTTTTATCGGATTTGAAAGTATGTTTCAATCGTTCTTTCGTTTTTAACCTTTTTAAGCTGATACTACAAGTAGTACCATTTTCAAAATTAATTTGGATTAAAAAGTTTTCCTTAATTTGAAATCGTTTTGAAACCAAAAAGGATTTCATTATTTTAAAATGTTTTTATTCCGACCACGGTGAGAATCGAAGGGTAGATTCCTTATTAAGTTTATTCTTAAGGGGCTAGTTTTATAAGTATTATTTTTCGTATGGTGTCCCTATTTCCGTTGATTTAAGTTTTCTTTAGTAAGTTTATTCCTAAGGGGGTAGTTTATATAGGTATTAGTGTTAGTTTGGTCTTCTAGCCACTTAGAACGTTTTTTTCCCCAATCCTAAGCGCTCCCTGAGACTTCGGGGGTGAAGTCTGTTTTTAAGGGGGTAATGATGAAATGCCCCGAAAATTTCTAATTTTCTAAATTATATTTAAATGAGGTTTTATTAGAAAAATTATTTAAATAAATTATTTTTATTAAAATAAAAGGATATTTAATTAGGGAAAATCAAGAAGAGATTTATAAGTATTTTAATTAGGAGGAATTTGGGTATTTTAACTAATTAAGGATTTTATTTGGAAATTAATTAAATAAATTATTTTATATAGAATAAGAAGGAGAAAATAGTTTGAAATTAATAATAATTTTATAAATAATTTAATTGAAGAAAATTAGGGTGTTTTGCTAATTAAAATGAATTTATGGAAAATCTTTTAAAAATCCTAATTTAGCCTAAAACGAGATTTAAATATTATTTTATTAAATATTATTATTTTTAAATATCCTAAATATTCACTTTAATTTAATTGCCCTAACCCATTATTTTTCTTTTTCTCCTTTTCTTTTTCCTTTACTTTCTTGCTTTTTCCTCTCTTTTTCTTTCTTTTTCTTCCTTTTCTTCTTTTTCTTTTTTCTCTCATTTTCCCCAAACAGGGCCAACCCAGCGGCCCAGTCCCCCCTCCTTCCTTCGGCTCGGCCCAGCCCATGTAGCTGCCTCTTACCTTCTCCCTTGCAGCGCCGTGTTTTTCGTCTTCGTTTCCCTATACACCGCGTTTTGGTAAAAAAATTAACCTCGCACCCAGACTGCCCAATCTCCCCTCTTTTCTTTTCTTCCTTTCCTTCGCAAACCACCCGGCCCAGACCCCCATCTTCTTCTTCCCCAGCCCCGTTCGACGCCGACCACCGACCTGATACTCTAACGCCATCGCCCTGGTTTTTCGCCGGCGATCTCGCCCGTTTTGACCGGCCGTTCTCCTCCCTTTCTATTCCCCTTGATTCGACGACCACATAAACCTAATCAAATCCCTTTTTCGTGCGATTTTTCCTCTCTCTCTCTTGCGCATTCCCCTACCTGAATTTTGACTCCCTCCGGCTGACCTCGCCACGGGCGACTGGAACCCTACTCACCTTACCTCGTAGCCAACCCACAAAACCCTAATCTCCGTTCTAAATCTTATAAATAACCCCGGTTTGAGCTCTGTGTCTAGCCTTTGGTCTCCAACCTAGAATATTTCCCTTTCCGCAGTCGCCCCTTTAGACGTCTCGCCCGCTGCCTCCAGACAACTACGCAGCCTTTTCCAGCCACCAGTGGACACCTTACACCGCCCTCTAGCTAACTATACCTCCCTCACCCCTCGATTCTTCCTACACAAGTCTCCCCGACTGTGCAATCTTCCCTTCCCGATCAACCCTTTCTTCCACCACCGTTGCCCTTCGAGCCACCATTAGCCACCTCTTCCGCCGCTTCTACAGCTTATTTCTCCTCCCATTCCCTTCTACAGAACCTCCTCTATCTCCCTATACCTTTATTTTCCTTTTTCTCCCTCTCCTCTTCTCTCTTTCTTCTTCTCCTCCATTCAGCCACCACCACCGCCACCGTGCGCCGCCACCTTTGGTTGCACCACCACCCTCATTCTATCCCTCTCCTTTTGGGAAACTCAAAACACCCCAGCTCCCATCATAATTATTCCTATCTTATTCCCAGCATGCAACTTTCCCCTCTTTCTTCTCTTTTTCCGGCCACCGCCGCCGCCGCCATGCACCACCGTCGTTGCCGCCTATCCCCACTAGCCTAAGGTTGAACCCTAGACCCTCTCAGCTATTTTCCCTATTTTTATAACCCTTAAATTATTTTATTTCAATTATTTGCATATAAATACTACTATTATTATTCTTAATATTTATATTTTTAATGAGCATTATTATTAAAATTATTAGTATTAATGTTTTTATTATTATTTATGTTGAGGGCTGAAGCCTATTGTATTTTAATTCAATTTTATTATTATTCTTTTTATTATTTCTATATTTACTATTATTAAAATGATATAAGTATAATTATTATTATTATTTCCTATTTCGAATTTCCGTTATTTTAATACAAATATTTCAACATTAATGTTGTTAATAATGTTGCTATTATTATTATTATTATTATCACTAAATTTGGTTATTAAATTCCCATATAATATTTTTAGTATTATTTTGGTAAAGGGTCCAAAGCCCTTATTTCAATTTATTTTGAGTAATGCCTTATTATTATTATTGCTACTATTTTTATTATTCTTGTTAATATTAATATTGATAATATTTTTGGTATTTTTATTATTATTATCAAAAGCCTAGTCTTATATTAAGTTAGTGTTTAATATTATTTTGATAGGAGGGAGTCTAATTTTAGCTTTTCTCTCATAATAGGTAAAACCAGTCAAAGCCCTAAGGAGGCATAGGAGCGTGCTCCAAGATCGGTGTCTTTTTAGGTAAGCGGTGCTAAGGCCTTTTATGTGCTTCTGTGCATTATGAGCTTCGCATGCTACGTATCCTTTATTTATTATTATTAATTATTTTATATATGGTATGACATGGAGTTGAAGTATGTTTTTGTATGGCATGTGTACTATGTGTATGGGATGATATGTGTTGTGATCCTATAAGACATGCATGAGAGGATGTCGATGTGGTTTGTGTGGGAGAAAGGATGAAAAAGAAGGATGGGGAAAGAGGTTGATTAAGGGAAGTGAGTTGACCTAATTTTATAGTTTAATAAGGAATAATCTAATGTATGGTTTATGTGGAATAATACAATTTATGGTTTTATGCGGAGAATATAATATATTGTCTTATTTGGGAGAATGTAATTTATGACATTATATGGAAAAATCAATTTTATGGTGTGTTTGGGAGAATCTAATCTATGATGTTAATTGGGAGAATCTAATTAATGATTTGATTGGGAGAATCTAATTTATGATTTGTTTGGGGGAAATCCAATTTATGGTTTTGCTTGGGAGATTCTAATTTATGATTTTATGTGGGAGAATCTAACTTATGGTCTTGTATGGGAAAATCTAATTTGTGGTTATGAATGGGAGAATCTAATCAATTGTATGGTAAGGATGAATCTTCTGTTTTATGTGATTTGAATCTAGGGTTTGGTAAGGATGAATATTTGGGTTGGTATGAATTTAGGGTTTTGTATGGTGGTAATTATGGTTTGTATGGTGGTATTAGGGTTGTATGGTGGTAATTATAGTTGTATGGTGGTATTAAGGTTTACATGGTGGCATTGATGGTTGATGGTGGTATTAGGGTTTGCATGGTTGAATTTAGGATTTCACGTGGAATTTTAGGGTTGCATGAAAAAAGGTTTGAAGTTTGCATGGGGAGATTAATGTCTGCATGGGTATGAAATTTACGTGTGAAAGTTAATTTGGGATGTAAGGAAGGTAATGTAAGTGTTTTTTTAGTGTTTTAGCACTTGGGATGAAAAATAGCACGCGGAGCAAATTAAGGGTACGGAGGAGATTGAATTAGGTTTTGGAATGATTAATTATGGGTTATTGTGGTTAATTAGGGTTTGGTGTGGCTGATTAGGGTTTTTGTGTTATCATATGTATGTGGTGATTAAAGTTTAAGTACGATGATGAATATGGATTTTATGACTTATGATTCGTGCATGTCCATGGTGAAAGCCTTTGAATAATATACTTAAGACACTAATCATTTAAAGTGAAAGATGTTGAGTTGGGCCCAGACCGATCCACCGGCATAATAGTGGCAGAGAATATTTTCCTCGCGACCGATCCACCGGCTATAATAGTGGCAGGGCATGTACCCTCGCGACCGATCCACCGGCAATAATAATGGGGGATCCCGAGCTCAACAAAATTAAACCCTAAAGTTGTTAAGACATGGGAAAGACACTATCTACTTATAGTGGAACACCGTACGAGAAAGGGGCAGACCGATCCACCGGCATATAATAGTGGCAGGGTGTGTTACCCTCGCGACCGATCCACCGGCTAAAATAGTGGCAGGGTATGTTACCCTCGCGATCGATCCACTAGCTAAAATAGTAGGGTTCCCGTACTCGTATGGACTTGATAAAAAGTATAGTGTGAAATGAGTTTTGATCAGAGATTAATTTAAAAATTAATCCAGTCTATAATTGGGCCTTTATACTTTTACCTGTATGGTTATATGCATTTATGTTAACATGATTATGCTCTTTTATTCTTATACATGGTTTATGTGTTTATGTGTTGGCCTTAGTGCTCGGTTACCTTACTCAATACGTAGCGTACTGATCACCCTTTTCATGGGTGTTGCACATTCCCACGAGTAGTATGCCCTTCTGACTTTGTGTAGGTGGGTAAGACATCAATCGGGGTTGTGTGTTGGGTTTGTGGTTGGCTCAAGTTCGAGAGAGTTGTGGCCATATTTTAGTTTTTATGTGATTCTATTTCCTTTTGTTAAACTTTTATTGGTTGTAAGTTAATTCTCTTTTGGAAATAAATTATAATTCTTGATGCGTACTCTGATTTCTATCTTATTATTAATTCATGATTCTTTACGCGCACTCTGATTTTAATGTATGATCTTTCGAGTTCTTTTATGAACTGTTGGTTTGAGTTTAATATAAATCTTTTCTTAGCCTTAGCACTTGGTACCGGAACGGTCGAAGAAAACCGGTTTGGTACTAAGTGTGGCAGTAACATCTCCAGGATTCACAGGTTTTAAGTGTTTCTATTTTAATTGCTTCCACTTTAAAAAAAAGTAGTGAATTTTGGGGTGTCACAGTTTTGGGTGTAATTTTAGAGATAAAGTAATAAAATAAAATGAAGTTTGTAGCATTGGAACTAGTTGGATCTTAAGCCTTATAGATTTTTAATCTTTTGTACAATCTCACCATTTTCTAATTATATGTATACTCCTTTGATATGTGAAACTAAAACTTCTACTAATTCTCTTCAAGTCCATATATGACTTGTGCTATTATGACTGAGCCACATACTTTATTTTCATAGATACATTAGCCAAATTACCTATCAAATGATAATTTTTCCCTATTATTTTCCTTTACCCCTTTTGAGATCAAGAACTATTCTTATTTATTATTTATTAAAATCTACATTTGTATCCCCTAATGCCAACTTACTTTACCCTAGTCCAAAATAGGGTAGTGATAGCTCTTGATTGTATTAGGTGTAGGTATACTAAAAATAATCATGGGGGTGTGATGAAAGTGTGTTTGGTAGAGCTTGTGTGAAAATAATCTAACTATAGCTTTATTTTTTATTTAAAAAATATAAAAATAAAGATAAAGAAATAAAAATATTGGAATTGTGATGTGGGTAATTAAGCATCTAAGTTTGATTGGTAAGGAGGGGCTATAAATAAAAATCATTGGTTAATGTTTCTAGAGTGTGTCAGTGCCTTATTGATCTCAAATTTTGAGATTAATTCTTGCAGTTGTCACACCATTTATTTTGGAGTCATTAGCTATAATCCTAGACTTACGCTTCCCATTAACATAACCTCATTACACCTAAACAATACCTCTTGATTTTTACATTCTAAAATATCTTTAAGTGGTGGCAAATGAAAATTCTAAGTGAAATGTTTCATTCTTAGAACACATGAGTGTATAGTGTCTAATTTTACCTATAGTATGGAAGTTTACTTCTTAATTTAACCTTTTTCTCATAAGGATGTGCATTTACACAATTATAAACCATCTTAGAGTGCCATAATAATACTTAATTAGGGGTTAAGGCTAAGATTTTTTCATAAATTTATTTTTATTTTTCCTATTGTTAATGCTCACAATTTAGGTACGACATGTAAATGTAGATATTGTTTTTGTAGTTCATTTCTATTACCTCAAGGCTTGATGCCCATTCCTTTTATTTTCTTATCTTCTTTTTCTTCCTTTTCTATTTTTATGCTCTAATCTACTTGGGGACAAAAAAACTTTTCAAGTATGGGAGAGTTGATAAATTGGTAAAATAACTAATAGTAGGATGATTTTTCCACTTTATATATTCATTTTTCAATGGATTATTTATTCATAATATTAGATTTTCCATTATATACATGGATACTATGTCCTTTAGCATTTTGTTTTGTTGCTAATGTATGCAAATAAGGCTAATATGAGGCAATATAAAGGTTTTGAGTAAACATTATAAAGAACCTAAAATATATCCACCTTATTAAGTTATAGGATAATTACAGTTCATTGAAAAACTGAAGAAGGTTTCCTTTGAATCGATCTTAATTTTGAAAAGTGCAAAAAAAATGTTATAGATCTTCTTCTCAAATATTAAATGCATCCAAGATCACCTCATCTTGACTTCGGATGAAGAAGTTTTGAGCCAACATGGTATATCAGTATTGATCAACATGGTTGAGTGAGTATTTCGTGTGAATACTTAGTCTTTAATGCTAATATGGCATGGCTGTGTTGAGCTACACATCCATGGTGAATGTTATTTTTTTTTCTTTTCTAACTGTGATTTTAAGGACATTCTTGTAAATAGATAATGACAAAATGCATACCAACTCCTCTTCAAGGCCCACATAGCCTTTGAGAGCCATATTATGCCGGTATTTATTTTGCTTGGCAATCTCTTTATTTTGGGTACTTTTTTCCTATGTGACAAGCCAAAACATAATGACATGGTTATTTCAATATTAAGCATAATACTGGGATTGATACAAAAAGTTTAATTGTTATCTAACAAGTACCTTAAAATCCACCGTAAGACGATAAGCAATGAATTGGTTCCAACTTTCTTGATCGATGAAACCGTATCGTTTGGGTGGGTTCTGTCGTATAGAACCATCCTTCTTTCTATACATTTTTCTACGAGCTAAATATGACCTAAAGGTTCTTAGACGCTCCCCACAATGTCTAAGAAGCCATTTCTTCCTACTCTCTGGGACATTGAACACTTTCTGCAAAATAAAACATGTAGATGTATACCGATGTTAATGTAATAAAATTAATAACATTTGACATACAAAAATGATTACATAAAATAGCATATTTACCGTGATTTCCTGCCAAATATGCTCCTTATGACCCTGTGGAACCTGCTTCCAATTATTATAGGAGATAGGAACACGGTTACGGGTCACAAGTGAAATGTAGGTCAAGAACATATCTGCATAAGGGCCGATGGGAAGATTGTAAGTATTCCATCCCAAATCGACTACTTCTCCTCTATTCCTCATGTCTATGATAATTCTCATAATCGTAGGTCCCCTCTTCCCTTCTTCATCACTGCTATCCCTATCAATGTTTTTGTTGGCCATATCTCTACAAAAAATAAATAAATAAATTATGTTAGAATGTTATGTATTGAGCATAATAATGTACCATTATATTATCGATACGAATCATGCTTAGAAAGAATTAATCTCAAATGTATCATGCTATTCTATATATATATATATATATATATACGAATCATGTTAACAAGTTTCCAAAAAGATATTAATACTAACTTTAACCCTAACCCTAATTAACCATAATAAACGATAAACCCTAACCCTAACCCTAGCTAATTAACCATAATTTATTATAATAAAACCTAACCCTAAACCACAAAAAAAACCTAATCCCTAAACCTAGCTAAATGTAATTAAAGAATAATATATAAATCATATTATTAATTATTATTATTATTATTATTATTATTATTATTATTATTATTATTATTATTATTATTATTATTATTATTCTTATCATACACAATTATTTCTCTCTATTTAATTATTCACTTTTATATATTCCTTATTCTCTATATCTATTTAATCCTCATCAAATAGCAATCATTAACATATGCATATGTAAAATATATTTGCATTTCATTATATGACATTTCCTATATCTTATTGCTAGTCTCTTATACTTATTAATGAAAATGTGTGTGTATGTGTGTGTATATATATATATAGTTTTTATGAGTGAAAATGTATATAATTCTACACTCACATTCATATTATATATATATATATATGTAAAGGTCTCGGCCAACACATGCATTTGTTAATATATAACAATAACGCAACAAATTCAACAAAAAACAACAAAATTTTCAGCCAATACATTAAACAACCCATTTTCGAACGACAAACCACAATCTTTCAATAACAAACAAACGAAACCCTGTACCAATATGCATGCATTTATATATATATATATATATATACATATATAAGTAGATAAAATGTTACGAGAAGAAGAACAAACACATACATAAAGTGAGCTAGCTACAAACACGACGGTGAGAATGTTGAGAGAGGAAAGGGCTTCAAACACGACAGAGGATGAAGGTGCAAGTGCTAGCTAGCTTCGGAACAATGACAGCACGCACATGCAGAGCCGGCAATGGCAGAGGCGTGATGGAGAGTTGGCGGTGCGAGGGTTTCCTTTACTTGAGAGGAGCCGGTGTGGTCATGCGAGGGTTTGCAAGGAGAAGGAGAGCAAGAGAACGAAGGTGCAGAGAGTCTGAAAATTTTGGCACGAAACAGAACTGAACGAAATATAAGTTTGATTTTGGGGTTTTAATAACGGTTCCTGAGAGAACCGTTATTAAAAAGAAGATTTAATAACGGTTCTCTGAGGAACCGTTATTAAAGCATCTTTTAATAACGGTTCTTCCAGTAAGTGTTATTAAAAGCTTCTGACTTTTGACAATGGTTCTAATATGAACCGTTATTAAATATACTTTTAATAACGTTTACCTGAAACCGTTATTAAAACATCCGTCCAAATTTTAACGTTGCCCTTTTAATAACGGTTTTTAAATAGAACCGTTATCAAAACTTCCCGCCGATTAATTTTCACGCGTTTGACAACGGTTTTCGAACTACCATTATTAATGTCCCGTTATTATAACCCGTTTTCGTAGTAGTGGTAGAGAGTTTTGGATAAGGGTTGTAGGGGTTTTTCATAGGGTATATAGGAGTTAGTGTGGGAGGGACATGGGCAAGGTATTATATGGTAGTGTAAGGAAGGGAGAAGGATAACAAGGTAGGGGTGTAAGGGATTGTTTAGCTAAAAGGGGAAATGGAAAAAAGTTAAGGAGATATTGGTAGGGGCACATATCAAAGTAAAGGAAGAGAAAAAAAGGAAGAAAAAAATGAGAGGAGAAAATAAAAATAAGGAATTTTTTGGGATTAGTATCAAGATTAGGTTTTGGGTCTAAAATTTTATCTATCAATTATTCAAGGTTAGGGTTAGGCTAAAAAAAATAAATTACCCTAAAAACCAAATTTAAAATTAGGTTAAAATGTTGATTGATCAAGATTAAAATTAGATAACATTTTTGGGTATTACCAAAGGCACAAAGGAAGAAGCAAAGGACACATAGAGAATCATCAAGGACTACAACCCCGCAATGAGAAGTATAGTTCAGGAAGAAAATTCTCTAAATGAACTTTTTAACGTGTTCAATAATCCTAAATAAGAAAAAAAAAAGGTATGAATACCATTCTTGTAGAAACATAATAGTCACAAATAATTTTTATAAAAAATTGTTTGAAAGAAATAGGTCTCTTTAATTAGGTTATTAAATTGTTTACCAATTTTGGACTTCATGAGTTTATGTATCGTTAAATTCATTCATATGGATGTATTATAATAGAAGTATTAAGTTATTTAAAATTGGATGTTGGCATCCACATTGAAAAATAGGGTTGTGTTAGTATAGAATATAAGATTTTTAATACTAACTACAGTGTAAGTTTGCATGGAATATTAGTTATTTTCATGCTACCTAATGGTGGGGTTTGTGAACTCATGAATGATTTATTTATAGAAATTTTTAACATATCTAAAATGTCTTCACCTAATGTTTTTTAAATTTTAGAGTCTAAAACCTTTAGAATTTTTAACATGATTTTATTTATAGAACATACTATCTTTGGTTGAAGGGATAGAACAGGGGTTTGTTAAAGTTGTGACCTTTATTTAGAAAAATATTTAATTGACAAAACATATTTCATTGCTAAATAAGTAAATCATTCTCAAAGGGGGAATTACTATTAGTAGTTTAATTACCACCATTTTTATGTTTAGAGATTGAGATACCACTATAGAAGCTCATAAATTATTCGTTGACAATGAAATTTATAGGTTACTACATAGTGTTTTATATATTTCTTATCAAGGCTAAATATACTTTCCACTCCCCAACCAATAGAAGAATAGCTCCCTCAATGTGTGCAATTAGAAATTGATACATGGCGATGAGACACCACTACCTCTAATAGTTACCAACCTTTCCCACTACCCCTCCCCCTCCTCCCCTAGTTACATTCCTCCTCATCATCCTTCTCAAGCTAGCACTTCAATTTGTTATGTTGATTAGCATTACTTTCAAGCCCAAGTGAACACCTATTTTGACCAAGTATTCACATGTTTAGATGCCATTGATATCTCTTAGAGGAAGCTATATCAAATTATGAAAGCATTCCTCAACTTTCTTTTTGGATCTTATGGTCCATCCTACCCACCACTAAAGTGGGCTTTCTCTTTCAATCTTTCTTACTCTTGCCCTTGTGCATTAAGAATGATTTATAGTTTAAGCACAGGGGAAGGGTACCTCTAAATTTATGTGTTTTTATTTTGTGTATTTTCTTGATGGTAGATATCTCTTTTATAGAGTTTATTAGTGTTTTTGCTTAATTTTTTTCATAATTATTTGTATTCATTGTTGATTAACATATGTGTTTTCGTATCTGTCTCTTTTGTGGTTTACTTGATGTTAGTATTGGTTTGTGCTTTTACTATTAAAAAAAAATAGAGAAGATGAGGGAGAAGGAGAGAGAGGATAAAAAATAACTATTTTTTGAGGAATTTTGATCAAAATAACTCATTCACTTGATAACACTAGATTTGGGACCATATCATTTTAAATGTAAACTTTCAACATCATTTTAATGATTTGATTACACCCTAAATTTCATAAAGAATAAACTTGAGATTCTGATTGTTGTAAAAGGTAAAAGTGTTAGCTTGATTAATGGTACTCTTGAATAAAAAATGTCAAGTTGAAAGAGAGTTGAAAAGGTAGATATTCAAAATTCAAGCGTTCAAACCTTATTAAATGGATACATCATTCATCCATTCATTTTTTCTTCTTTTGTGAATTCAAACCTAATTAAACATGAATTTTCCATCAAATCTCTTCAAGATTGTCCAAATAAACTACTTGAAAAATGGTATCCCTTACACTACACTTTATTACACTACGCCCACTAGATATTTTCCTACCTTTTCTACAGGAAGAGAAGTAATAATTGTTGTAGATTCATGACTATTAGATTAATGTTATTAGAAAATAAGTAAGCATGAGGATGTTATGAAGGATTTGAATGGGATTATTAAGTTATTTAGAAGACATTAATACTTATGTATACATATTTTCAATTCATTCTCTTGCATATGAATACTTTTTCAAAAAAAGGGGAAGACTAAAAGTTCACATCTTTTCCTTAAAGTTTTTTTTTTAATGAAAATGGTTAGGACGATCATTGACCCATCTTCCCAAAAAGGAAAAATAGTGAAAAGGAGAAAGAGTTTTAATTTTAAACTACAAGAGAGAAAATATACTCGTTTAAGCTCATAGAGTTTAGGTACAAACTAAAATTATTTATTGCCTTAGAACCCTAGCACCATTAAAATAGAAGATAAGACATCTTCATTCTTATACTCTTTACTTCTCTTAAATAGTGGAAAATTGAGAGCGATGTCAAAAGCATGGTTAAGCACAATCAATTAGAGAAATAATTGGAGTGAATACATTCCATAAAACATATGAGAGTGAGATTTCAAAAACATAGAAAATGAGGGTCTATTAGTTTAATTCTTGCTAATCTTGAGTGATTGTTGTAAAATAAGGTGCTGCTTATGTTGATTATTTTTCGTACGTACTCGGAAAGATTTAACCTTTTTTTTGTGATTTTTCTCTTTTTATTACATTTTTATGTGAAAAAAATGAAAGAATAAATCTAGAAAAAAAGAGAAAAGAAGAACAAAGGCAATAATGAAATGGAGAACTTGGAATCAATGACACAATTATCATCTAAGGAAAATTTTTACGAAGAGAAATGCGTGTGAAGAATTGTGGAAAAGAACATTCCTTATAAGGGAAATATAGGGGCCCTTTTTTGTGAAACACACCACTTAGTATTCAGGCATTAAAACTACATCTAGGTCAAGACATAAGACATAAGCACTTTCATTATCATTATAATTGCTTACGCAATCTTTTCCTTTTTAATTCTAAATTCAACTTTATCATAGAGTTCACTCTCATTCATTATGACACAAAAAAACATTATTTTTCTATGATGTAGTATTTTCATTTAAAATTCTCTTTTCTTTTGTAAAAATAGGTAGCATCAAATACTTCCTCTTCTACAATTTCATTAAATTAAAGTATTCTTTCTTTATTCTTTATTCAATTGTTTATTCTATTACATTATTGAGTTCATTATTGTTTTAAGTGTATGATTGAATAATAAATATTTTTCATTGTGATTTATTGTATTTCCTTCCTTTTATTATTTTTTAGAGTGAAATTCATAAAGGATAAGAGGAATTTACTATGATATAGTTAAATGTGAAATAAAAATTTCAATTGTAGATTCAAAGTGCATTTGATTGAAATGTTAAATGGTTATAAATTATCATTGATCAATGTTAAGAATTTGAATTCGTTAGACTAATAACCTAACCAATTTAGATTTTAATTAAATGCTACGTTTATGCTAATAATGTTTAAGGTTCAATTGACATCTCTAGAGTTGCAAATTAACATTTATTTATCTTCTATATTAATTCTTGTAGTTGTATAATCCAACTTATGTTTAGAGTCTAGTTAATTATTTTTCATTCATTAATGGTGTTGTCAACTAAATCTAGTGTTCTTAACCTATATTATTAATTAAAGAGATATTAAATTGAGAGATTGTTTAAAGCTAGGAAATGAATATATACACGAGCTTCCACAAGTAGACATTAAAACATTTAGAATTAGCCTATTTCGACGAATCATTAATTCTATAATCTCATAATACAATATACCCTACCCTTATTTTCTTAATTATGAGTGGCATGTTATAATAACTAGTCTTAGCATAGTGTTTAGTAGTTGATGTAAAATTTATTAACAAAAATGGTTTTAAAATTAATTATAGAATTTCCAATTTTATCTTATTATTTTTGAGTTTGGCCCTTTCTTACCATATATTACATTTTTATAAACTAGTATTAAAGTTTTTTTGTATATTAAAATACATCAAGTGGATTATAGATTAGGTAAACTAAGTTAAAAAATGAAAGATAAGGGTTTCTAGTGCATGATAGTTGATTGGGTTTGTAGTTGATTACATCAACATGAAGGGGTTTAAACGAATGACTATCATGGGACCTATGGCTTTATAGGCATCATATGAAGTTATTTTTCAATAATTTTATTTTATTTTATTTGGGGTTGATAATCCCTACCTTTGTCCTTGTAGGCCTTCCCTTGACCATCTCTCACCCTAGAGTCAAATCATTGCCTGTACCATTACCTTTATCAAAGATCTTAGCCATAATCACTTCACTTCACCTCCCACTTGCTTCTTTTCTTTTATTTCTCTTTGAATATTGCCTTTCATTTGAAGATTACTTCCTTTTTCCCTTGAGATGTGACAAAAAATCATTTATTTTTTCTCCATTTTAATTGTTAAATTTTCTTCCTATGACCTTTTATCTAACCTCATTATAATTTCTTAACTATGAGGGTGTTATATTTATGAAAAAAAGAGGATTTCTCCATCCTTCTTCCCTCTAATTATTCCATCCTCATTTTAATGAGAAGAGATGTTAATATGATTTGTTGACTAAGAAAAGAAGCGGCATTGTGCATGCTCCATTGCTATGTTTGTGCAGTCTCATTTATCCTTTTCATCAGTTATTTAGCTTCTACAACTTGCCTTTATAAAACGTCGTTGCTCTTTATCTGTCATACACCCAAGTCAAATTTTCCTTTACCTAAGAGAGGGCTCCAAGTTTTCTTCTTTGACTAGGGAGGGGTTGGGCGATGTTAATCTTGTTGCAAAGAGTGTTGGAAGATATGATCAAGAATTGATACGTAACGTATTAGCTAATCATCTGCTAGGTGTTTTTCCTTCCTTGGAAGACAAAGTTGTTGGTAATTGGTTGGCCTCTATGGGATCCCAACTACACAATGTTCCGCCTTCAATTGTAAGGGACAAAATTTGTGTGAATCTTTAGAGGGATAAGGTGGAACATAACAATGCTAATTGGCAATGGGTGATTGTGGATTATATCATTGGGTATTGGCCTACCTTGGGTCAAATGGTTGGTTTTGTCAAGAGAAATTGGTAGGGTGTGAAGGAGCTGAAGGTTTTGCTGCATGATCAAGGTTTTATTGTTTTCAAATTTAATTCTCAGTAGGATAGGGATTGTGTGCTTTCGGAACCCTATTGGTCTTTCATGAATCAACCTTTCATCTTAAAAGAATGGCATCAAAAATTCCAATTTTCGAAAGAAAAATTTTAGTTCTTACCCTTATGGATTAAACTAATTAACCCGCCCCTAGATTATGGGGATCTTGATTCTTTAAGTAGGATTGGTAGTGCTATAGGGAGGCCATTGTATTTGAATGGTATCACTTCTGTAAGTGAAAGGATATCCTATGCTTTTATGCTAGTAGAGGTGGATGTGTCTAAGAGACAACTGGAATCTGGTGAGATCATGGACCCTAATGGAGAGGTATTGAGCCAAAAGATAGTTTATGAATAGAGGCTTATGTTCAGTGCTAGATTTAGTGAATCTAGACATTCAATAGAGAATTGTAGAAAGGCTAAAGAGTTTCTTAAAGAACGACCTCTAATTCTTAAACAGAATGAGGATAACCCTGTGGCTAGTGGGGAGACACAGAAGTGGAGAAAGGTTTAAAGGGAGTCATCTTAACATTTAGTATAGAAGGAGAATCCTGTACCAAATCATAGCTCAAATGTTAATCCTTCATTTTCTACTGTAGGGAAGAAGTGCAAGGTGCAACAGGTAACATATTTGATTGCATGTGAGAAAGTGGGAATGGGGATGATCCTGGCCTTGATCTACAAAACAAAAAAGTTAATAATTTGACTGGTGACTCTATCATACTAAATTCCCTAATGGATCATATTCATTATAGGGGTTTGGAATGTATGGGGATTTAATAAGCCTTATAAAAAAAGGAATTGAAGCACTGGTTATTAGTGCATAAGGTGTCCCTTATGGGGCTGGTTGAAACTAGGATTAAAAGTAATAAGGCTAATAAGGCTTGTGGTAGGTTAGGGCATAAATGGATGAGGCTAAGCAATTATGATCATCATCCTAATGGAAATATTTAGTGTATTTGGGATAAGTCTGCATGGGATCTACATCTTCTTACAAGTTGTGAACAGGCTGTACATGTATCATTGATTGGGGTAAATTCTAATATTCAGTTTTATGCTACTTTCATCTATGATTTTAATGCTGGTTATAAGAGGAAAAGGCTGTGGAGTTGGTTGTGTGAGCATAAGGTTGAGAGAGAGCCTTAGATTATTTTAGGAGACTTTAATGTTGTCCTGCAGACTGATGAGAAGTTTCAAGGCAATGCATTGAACTTGAATGATGTTAATGATGCTAGATAATGATTTAATTCTATGATGGTTCATGATTTGGGATTCTCAGGGCTGAAATTTACTTAGTCTGAGCCTAGGTGAGAATAGAATCATAGCTAAATTACATAGGGTTTTGGTGAATTTGCATTGGTCCTCTTGTTTTCCATCCTCAAGGGTTGAGTTTTTGGATTCTTTATTTTCTGATCATAACCCAGCTTTGGTGAATGTCTCTGCAAGGACTTTACAATTCAAGAGACAATTCAAATTTTTTGATATGTGGACTCTTGATCTAGAGTTTCTTCCTTTAGTTACTTCTATATGGAGATAACTTGTTGCTAGATCTATTGCTGGGAAATTTAAAAGCATGCTTAGGGAGGTGAAGTTTAGATTGAAGCACTTTAACTGGTCTAAGTTTGGTGTTATTTCCACTCAAGTGTAGGAGATGAGAAGAAGACTAAGCATGATTCATTCATAGCTTGACTTACAACCTCAGAATTCTAAATTATAGGAGGAGGAAAGGAAATGCTTAAAATAGTATGAAAATTATGCATTATGTGAAGAGAGTTTTTTTAAGAAAAAATTAGGCATTAAGCAGCTTAATCTGGGAGATTCAAATTCTCATTTTTTCTTCTCAGTGATGAAGGCCAGATAGCCGAAGAGTATGGTGCACAGGATTAAAAATAGTGATGGCCATTGGATTTCTATTGTAGAGGGGATTAATCAAACCTTTTTATCCTATTATAAAGAGTTCTTGGGTACTCTTAGCCCTACTAATGACACCACTTTAGAGGATTATTTGCACCTGGGACCAACTATGTCTATGGAACATCAACAAATGTTATTGAGGCCTTTTTCCAAGTAAAAGGTCAAGGACGCTCTGCGGTCTATTGGTTAGTATAAAGCTCCTTGTCTAGAGGGGTTCACTATTGGGTTTTTTAAGGCTGCATGGTCTTTGCTGGGAGATGATATATGGCAGTTGATGAAGAATATTTTCCAAACAGTAGTGGTTCCTAATTTCTTGGGCCAAACTACGCTTTCTTTTATTCCTAAATTTTTAGGAGCTCAATGTGTGATAGACTTTAGACCCATTGCTTGTTGTAATGTTCTGTATAAGGTTTTAACCAAGATCCTAGCTAGTAGGTTGTAACATATTCTGCCCTCATTAATTCATGCATCTTAGGTTGGGTTTGTCAAAGGAAGGCTTGTTGGGGATAATATTTTGATGGCTCATGAGCTGATTCACTTATATAAAAGGAAGAATATTTCACCAAGATGTATGCTTAAGGTGGACATAAGGAAGGCTTATGATTCTGTTTGTTGGTGTTTTTTGGAAAATGTGTTGCTTGGGATGCAATTTCCTCTGCATGTGGTCAGGCTGCTTATGGCCTATGATTCAACTATTTCTTACTTCTTATCTATCAACAATGGTGTTTTGGATCCTTTTCAGTGAAATAGAGGCTTAAGGTAAGGAGATCCTTTATCTCCTTACCTTTTTGTTATAGTTATAGGATATTTGAGTAGGATGTTGCAGTCTCTATGGTTGAAGGTAGAGTTCCATGGCCATCCTAAGTGTAAAAGGTTGAGAATTATCAGTTTGGCATTTGCAGACAACATTCTGGTATTTTGTAAGGCTGATATGGCTTCTGTGCTACCTATCAAGGAAAATTTCTAGGATTTTAGTGCAGTATCAAACCTTCATATAAGTCTAGAGAAGAGTTTTATTTTCTTTAGAGGTATTTCAAAGGATTTGAAAGATTTAATCTTATCCCATCTAAATTTCTAGGAGGATAGGTTCCCTCTCAAATATCTAGGGGTCCCTTTGGATGCTTCTAAACTAAAAACTACTGATATGCTTTCTTTGATTTAGAAGGTGACAGGAAAATTACATCATTGGTCTAATATATTGCTTTCTTATGTAGGGAGGTTGCAATTGCTAAAGTCTATCATTTTTGTCATAAGAATGTTCTGGAGTCAGATGTTCCTCCTACCAAAACAAATTTTGGTGTAGATTATAGCTTTGTATTGATCCGTTCTTTGGACATGGAAGGTTGCACTTGGAAAAAGAGCTCTTCTTGCATAGAAATTTATTTGTCTTCGTAAGAAGGAAGGGGGTTTTGGTATTATTGATATGTATTCATGGAACTTAGCCACAATGGGGAAACATCTCTGGAATGTGTGTAGGAAAAAGGATTCTTTATGGATTAAATGGATCCTTACCCATTATATTAAGTGGCAGGAGATTTCTTCTTGTAATCTTCCAAGCACTACCTCCTAGATTTTGCAAATCATTTTTGCATTAAGGCCACAGCTGCTACCAGGGTTTTAGTAGATGCAAGTTGTCTCATCTTATAAGATTTCTGAGATATATGATACCATAAGGTTTAAAGCACCTAAAGTGACTTGGTGGAGAACAGTGTGGTGTAACCGTGTTGCACCAAAGTACAAATTTATTTTCTGGCTTACAGCATAGTCTAGGCTCCCTATAAAGGACCTTATGGATAAATTTTCTTCCTCCATTTACTTGCAATTCTATTTTTGTCAGCATAAGAAAAGTATCATTCATTTGTTGGTGCAATGTCCTATTATGAAGCAGATTTGGCTCTCTATGAGAGATATTTTTGGGAAAGAAGGTGTCCTTTTTCTTGGCCTACTATGTTAAGAGCTTTATCTTGCTCTTAAGGTAGAGGGGTCATTATGTCCCAATTCAACTGTTCTTTTTATGCTATCAGCCTGTATGAGATTTGGAAAGCTAGGAATGATCTTCTTTTCTCGGGTATTAGGTGGAATATGAAAAGAATTGTTTTCCAAATTTACTTTTGTTTATCCTCTATTTTTAATCATTATAGTAGAAGTTCTAAGTTTGGTGGTTATGTAGGTTATATAGATCATTTCTATAGACTTGGTTGTAACTTTTCATAATGCTATAATATCTCACTTTCTTTAAAAAAAAAATAATGACTCCATGTGTTCTATGTTTCTTATGATGGCATAGAGTTTTTTTATCATATGTGGGGTAATTAAATTTAGCCCCATTTAATTTTTCACTGAAGATTACAGTGGGTTTTTATGTTCTTGAGAGAGTACGCCTCCTACATCTAACCTACTAGTATCACATGTAACTTCAACTAATTTATCAAAGTTAGGTGATGCATGGAAAATACAACTTGGGTTAAAATTGGTATAATAATGATGGTTTTGATTGAGACCATCAAAAATGGAGATGGGAGATGGGAGATGTAGTAATAAATATATGAACTATGTAACCCCTAGTTCATACACTTGAATCTACCACTTAAGCAATGCAACACTAAAGATAAAAGACACAAGAATTTTGGGAGATAATTCAACTAAGGTATACACTAACCATGGAGATAATTTTCACTCAGCAAAGAGGTAAATAAAGTTGATCAAATACCCTTTCATTCATATAGTGTTACAATTGTCTAGTTACAAAGTAACCATCCCCAACTAAATTTATGGGCTGGTTAGAAACTAATGTATCTAGTTACTTCTTAGGTAACTATCCTAGTTTAATCTTAACCAAACATTTCCTAGTTTTCCCCACCCATTTTTTGATCATGCACCCCCATATCAACAATATGCTTGACTGATTTGGTTTGTTTGTAAGTAAAATCCTATAGTACATGCTATTACATGATTAAATGAAAAAATGCTAACACCTACAGTTAACCTGTAATGAGGCGGCCATAAGTACAAAATTGTGGATTACAAGACTAAAAAAGTAGCCATAATCTTACACTTATAGGCCACCAACTTCTTCCTTCCTTTTTCTCTTGCATGTGATCAATGATAGAGCCCCCTTCTTAGAGTGTTGCAGGTTGGAAAAAAGTGGCAGGACTAGTTGCTTTTGTAGGTTGGAAAATGTGGTATGAACGCTCTTTTGTAGGCTGGAATTGTGGTAGGGCTGGGTGCTTTTTGTAGGATGGAAAAGTTGGCAAGGAGGATATTTGTAGGTCGAAAAAGTGGCAGGCAAGACATGAGATTGTAGACTTATAGGGTAGCCAAAAAAAGGGCAGGCTTGAGAGGGAAAAAGTGGCTGCAAAAAGTGGTTGAACTGGCTTTGTGATTGGGCTGCAAAATTAGTGGGTTGGGGGAGCTTACATGGCTTGGGCATGGCTTCATTTTTACATGAATCTTCAATGATTTTTTTTTATTGCATTTAGTTGACCACAAATGAGTACAAAAAGGAAATGGGATGGGAAGCAAAATTGAGGGGAGGGTAATTTAGTGGAATCCTTCCCAACTTAGAACAATTTTTGGGTCTTCTAATTTGGGAAGGAGAGTGTTAATGTCGGATTTGGTGAAGGAGATGCTCTTGCATCATTAGGTAAGGATGATATTAGTACATTATATAGTTTGGCTTTCAATGTCTTGAAGGCTTGAGCTAATTCCTCTCTCCATTGTAATTTTCCTTTTTCATGAGATATGTTATTTTTAACACCCCCATTTTTCACCACTAAAATTTGCATTTTAGAACATTACAGAAGTGAAAATACAAGATAATCTTATGAAAAATAGGGTATATTGCTGTATCTAATGTAAGATAGGCACTACAATGCCTACCTCAAATTAGACCAAAAGGCTTATCCAACCAACAAAGCACAAAGGAAAACTAGAGTGTCTAAAAAAATACCTAAAGGTATGAAATTCAAGGAGTATAACCCAAGGATATATGTTCCTTAAGAATATATACAATGGTAGACTAGATGAAAATGTAAATTAAAAAAAAATCCATTACAAGGGAGGATGCCTTGTTGATGCAAGGTGGATACAATTTTGGTTAAACTTGGTGCAAAATAAAATGGCTGGGTAATAAGCCACAAAAATAAGGAATTTAGAGGAGAAAAGAAGTATTGAAGATATGAATAAATTAATCCTTAATTTACATACGTGAATCTACGACTTAAGCTATAAAACTCTTAAGATAAAAGACACAAGATTTGTAGAGATCAATCAACTAAGGTATGCACTAACCAAGGAGATAATTTTCACTTATCAAAAGGGAAGTAGGCTGACCAAAACCCCTATAGTAAGCCCCTTCTTGCTCTTTTAGAGTGTTATAATTATTTAGTTATAATCTAACAAAACTATAACTTGTTAGAAACCAAACTAGATACTTACTAATCAGTTGCACACTCTAGTTTAATTATAACCAAACATAGGCTAGTTTTCCACACCCAAATGGAGGATGTGTCCCCCTCTTCCATTCAGCCCTTACTTTGGCTGATTTGGGTTGTGTACAAGTTATCCCCTATAGTACAGACTATTGCATGATTTTAAACCAATAAGTTAATATTTTGACATATTTCATACACTTATAATATTAGTTTTAAGTATTTCATTAAAGTAATATAGGTGAATAATTATAATTTTATGCTTAAGTGATAATAATTGCATAAATGTTATTATTTGAGCTAAAATGATAATACTTAAATCAATTTAGAGTATAATATTGTTTATTCAATTTATTTTATAGGTATTATTTTTAAATAAAATAAAATAATAAATTAGACCTTTGGACTAATGGCTTAAGGGTTGATGGCCCAAAGGCTTGGAAACAAAAACCTTGAAATAAGCCACACGAGAAATAAAGAAGAGCTATAATAACGAGAGAAGAGAAGGTAGAGAAAGAGAGAGAGAAATAGCGGTTGAGAAGGGCAGGAATTTAAAGGAAATAAAGAGAAAGGGAGATAAAAAGATACGGAAGGGAAGCCATTAGCAATACTAGAGAAGTAGGGTAGAGAGGGGGTAGGAGTCAAAGTCACAGTGAAGTAGTAGATAGGCAGCATAGAAAATAATGAAAGGCTCAGGCATAGAGGATGAGAATTAAGAGAAGATGGAAGGGATGAACGATAGGAAAAAAAAAGATGAGCCAGCCATAAAAAAACAAAAAAGAGGGCATAAGGAGCGAGAGTAGGATGGAAAAACAAAAGAATAAGAAGTAGGGGTGACGTGAGAGTACGACGCACACATAGCGAGGCAAAAGTACACCATGGCTAGGGGCATAGAAAAAGAAAAAAATAGTGATGCCAAAGAAAAGAAGTAAACAAAAAGAAAATTATGCTTGGAAATCAACACTGAGAGAAGGGAGAAAGAGTAGAGAAATTTACTTTAACAATGCAAAAGAGTAAAAGCTCCTAATAATAGCTCCCATGATTCTACCTACAGATTGGGTCCTATCACTTGAGATAATGTGTGATGCCTCTAACTATACAATTGGTGCAGTTTTGGGGCAACGAAAGGATAAAAATCCTTACGTCATTTACTATGCTTGTAAAAGTCTTAATGATAATTAGTTGAATTACTCCACTACTGAGAAATAACTATTAGCAGTAGTATTTGTTATTGAAAAATTTAGATCATATTTACTTCAAACAAAAGTTATCATTTTTACAAATCATGCAGCATTGAAGTATTTATTGTCTAAAAAGGAAGTAAAACCTAGGTCAATAAGATGGGTTCTACTACTATAAGAGGTTGACGTGGAGATAAAGGATATGAAAGGGAATGAGAATATAGTGGCTGACCATTTGAGCTGCATGATTCAGGATGGTGAACCCATAACCTTGATTGTTAATTTCTCGAATGAGCAGCTCTATGGGATACAGGTAAGTACACCATGGTCTGTTGATATAGTAAACTATCTTGTGACACACAAGCTATCCACTAACATGCCACGATTTATGAGAACTAAAAGTAGAAAGGAAGCATACCAATATGTTTGGGATGATCCCTATTTGTGAAAATTTGGTATTGATGGTATAATTAGGAGATGTGTCCCCGACTCAAAATTCAAGCATATTATAGCACATAGATAATACATTGTAGTGTGGAGGACAATTTGTTCCTAAAAAGACTACTTTTAGGGTTCTTGAAGTGGGCTTTTATTGGCTTACATTATTTTGCGATGCTAACACTTATTGCATGAGATATGATAGATGCCAAAGATCAGGTAATATTGGTCCTAAAGACCTAATGCTCTTAACCTCTATTATGGTCGTAGAAATTTTTGACGCGTGGGGCATTGATTTTATGGGATGTTTTCCATCTTCTAAGGGCTATCTCTATATTCGTCTTGTGGTAGATTATGTATCAAAATTGGTGGAAGCAATTGCTTCCTGTACTAATGATTATGCTGTAGTTCCATGTTTCCTCCAATATCACATATTCTCTAAGTTTGGTATGCCTAGAGTGATCATAATCACACTTTTGCAACAGGATGATTGAAGCCTTGCTACGTAAGTATGGGGTGATACATAAAGTTTCTACACCTTATCATCCTCAAAATAGCGGATAAGCCAATATTTCCAACCGAGAAATAAAGAAGATATCAGAGAGCATTGTGAGCCCAAATAGAAAAGATTGGAGCTAAAGGATAGATGATGATTTATGGGATGATAGGACAGCCTATAAAATGCCCATAGAAATATCTCCCTTTTGGCTTGTTTATGGAAAGGCATGCCATCTACCTATGAAGCTTGAATATAAGGCATGGTGGGCTATAAAAAAATTAAACATAAGTAATGTATAGGAAGTTATAACTTCATGAATTAGAAGAAATAAGGGAATAAGCATTTGAAAGTGCTATGGTATATAAGAAGAATGAAAAAGCTTTCCATGATAAGATGATTCATGGAAATTCATTTGTTGTGGGACCAAAAGTGCTACTCTACCATTCACGCCTTCGCTTATTTCTAGGTAAGTTGCATTATAAATGGTAGGCCCTTTTATTGTTACTCATATTTTTCCTTATGGTGCCATACAGATTAGAAGCTAGAGGATGGGAAATGAATTCAATGTCAACGGTCACAGGCTTAAACCTTACTATAAAGCATTCATAGAGCATAGCGTTAAAGAGGTGAAGTTACTAGAATCACCCATATTGAAGGAGTAAAACCAAGATTATGTTAGACTGAAGGAGTAAAACCAAGATTATGTTACCTCCACAATGTGATAAGGGAGTTTTCTACCCTCTAGTTATTTATTTATTTATTTAGTTTGTATCTCCATACTTAAAATTACATGTTCCCTTAGTTGTTTACAAATTTAGGATAATGTGTGATTTAAGTGTGGGGGTGTGTGTTTTATGTGTTTTCATAAAAAAATTTTTAAAAAAAGAAAAAAATTCAATTAAAATGTTTAGTGTTTTTAGAGTAATAGGAGCCCTTAACTAGTTAATGAGGAATATATCTTTGAAATATAACGAAGCGAACATAAAATCAAGGAAAATCAAGTGGAGATTTTTTATGCTAATTTTAATATAGGGAACACATATTTACATGTCTAGATGTGAAGTGAGAAAGAACATGTATGATTTTCTAACCCCATACATGGTATGTTAAGATTCATCACATTCATTAGTGAACTTTTGAACTGTATTTACTCTCTTTTTTTCTTAGTGAATTTACATGAAATTTTATACTTTTTTATCTTTAAAGTTTCTTTGTAAACCTCATATATATCGAATGCTTTGATAAAATTATTTGTCATAACTCTTGTGATGGACTCTAGAGATTACTAGAACTTAATGTTGTGCTAGTCGAAACTTATAATCAAAATATGCTCTAATTGAGAAAATGATAATGGCAACTTAGGATTTTCCACCACATGACAAAATAACTTAAAACTAATTTATGTACACATTATATGCACCCCATAAAAACATTTTGAGCCTATATATGGAACATATATTTTCTTCATTACCCATAATGGAAGGGGATACAATCATTATGGATAAAGAGTGGTTGTGCATGTGAAATAAATATATGTATTTATCTTAAGGAAGGGATTGGTTATGTTATAATATAATGAAAAAAAAATGTTAAAAAATGAAAAAAAGTGAGGATATAAGGAATAGAGGGAGTTATGAAGATGAAGTTGAGAGAGTTCTATTCATGTTCTATTTTATGTTAAGGTGGAGATGTGTATCATTGATGATTGATGTAGAGTTAATGCTTATATTTTATCTAATTATTAGAGTTCCACCAACTCTTGACCTTTTTAGCACTACACTCCTAGAATGCTCCATACTACTATACCTTAAAAACCATTATAACCAATAAGTAGTAAATCCTATTTGATTCTTAAGATGAGCAGCCTTGATCTGATGGAGATTAGTCAAAAGAGTTAAGCATATGGTTCGGTCCATTTGGCAGGTATTTGGTATCTTTCATGATGTTTATCCACAAAAATATGATCTTTCTTTATTCATATATGTGAGTCATTTGTTATCTTCATCATATTATCTCACATATTGAGTGTTTTTATTTATTTGTAGCCATAAATCTAAGAGGGAAAACAATAGAGGGTATCTATAGCAAGGATGGATCTTGATGTAACTAAGGCATGGTAGATCTTTGTCCATAATATTGATCTGTTCATACCTGTTATGTTTATGTATGAACCATATGTTGAAATTGATCCCTTAAATCTCCCAATGCTTAATCTTGGATGATTGCTAATCTTAACGTATGAAAGTAAAAGATTTTAAGACAAAAATGGTTAAGGGTGTTAGGTGTGATGTTATTTTTTTTATTGTGTGTGATTTTGAGGGTATATCATCTGTGAAACTTGCACAAGACCTTACTCATCTTCTATGGGTAACCTAGGGGTTTAAAGGGCTTGTCACACATACTAAGTACAATCATGAGACTTATGAAAGTGGCTAGTTAATTTAATATTATTTGGTTAGAGTACTAATTTGCTTGAGGACAAGCAAGAAGCTAATTGTGGGGGTGTGTTAAGTTCATATTTTAACACATTTTATACCCTTATAATCTTTGTTTTTATTATTTTATTTAAGTAATGTAAGTGAATAATTATGATTTTATACTTAAGTGATAATACTTGATTAAATGTTATTATTTGAGATAAAATGATAATAATTAAATAAATTTAGAGTATAATGTTATTTTTTTAAAAAAATTTATTAATTTATTTTACAGGTACTATTTTTAAATAAATGAAAATAAAAAATTAGAACTTTGGAATAATGGCCCAAGGGTCGATGGCCCAAAGGCCTGGAAACAAAAGCCTTGAAGTGAGCGGCATAGGAAATAAAGAAGAGCCACAATAACGAGATAAGAGAAGGTGTAGAAAAAGAGAGAGAACTAGTGGCTGAGAAGGACAGGAAGTTAAAGGAAATAAAGATGAAGGGAGTAAAAAATGATACGAAAGGGAAGTCATCAACAATAAGAGAAATAGGGGAGAGGGGGAGTAGGAGTTAGAGTCCCTGAGAAGTAGCAGACATGCAACATGAAAAATAATGAAAGGCTCAGACACAGAGGATGAGAATTAAGAGAAGATAGATGGGGTGAACGGAAGAGAAAAAGGTGAGCCAACCATAAAAACAAAACAAAAAGAGGTTACAAAGAGTAAGAGTGGGACGACCAAATGGAATCATAAGAATTAGGGGTGATGTGAGAGTACGACACATGCATAGCGAGGCAAAAGTACACCACGACCATAGGCATAGCAATAGAAAAAAATAGCAACACCAAAGAAAAGAAGGAAAAAAAAAAGAGAATTGTGTAGGGAAATCAAAATTGAGCGAAGGGAGAAGGAGTAGAGAAATTTATGCTAGTAGAATTTATTTCAGATAAAATTTAATAATTTTTTATCTGAATAAATTCTCAATCTTTCATCTGTAATTAATTTCGGTTATTTCTTTCTCTATTTTTAATTTATATTTTTGGATATATATTTCTGTGTCATTAATTTGATAATTATAACTAATTAATTATTTATTTCTAAGGAATAGACTAAAACCCTAGATTAAGGTTTGAAATAAGATTTTATTTTTCTTTATTTTGTGAGATTATTCTTTGGCTCTATTTTAATTATTATTGTTCATATATATATATATATATATATATATATATATATATATATATATATATATCAAATATAATTTATATGGTGCATGCCTTGTTCTGGTTTCTTCATAAGTGACAATACGTAGGATTCTTTACATGCTAGATGACCATATAAATATGCTATAATTTATATGTATGAAGTGGAGCTAGGTTAGATAACAATTCACCAAATACCTTTTTTTTAATTCTAATCGAAGAAGTAAAATGTTTAGATATGTGTGGGTCAAAGAAGAGAAATACAGTTAGACATACTTAGTGTGCTAGTCGGGGTACTTAGATTGACATTATTCCAATTGTACTTAATGCATTAAATCTAGTTAAATATTAGAGCCACTTGTTATTGCTATATTACTAGTATTTAATAAGGTTAATGTTAGTGCTTTGTCGTATTAATTATTTTAGAGAAATGATATAAGGTGTATGGACCTGCTCTTGGTGTACAACTTGGTTAATCTCATTCTCATTATTAAATGGTGACTTAAAAATTAATATTATATTTTGACCTAATCTAGTGGTGGATTTCAATTTCTCTAGCATAATTATCATATCTATGGTTATCCAATATTTTTATTTTTATTTTATTTTATTTATTTTATTTATTTTATTTATTATTTTATTATTTTTATTATCTTCTAATTTTATAACCCTCATTATTATTTTTCATATTTATTTATTTTTTGTGATTTAGGGTTTACTAATACTACAATGGACAACAAGAGGGTTTAGATTGCGTACCGGCTATAGCTATACCATATACATAAAAATGGTTAGCCCCTAAAGTCAACATGTAAAAAGGTGCTGCCATAAGGACAAGGAAATGTTGTACCCATAAATATATATACAATGATAGGTATGCCACATTATACATTCATAAGAACACATGATTGGAAGAATAATGAAGGAAATTTTGGTTACATAATATACGTATCAACCATCAGCTACTATATTTGGTTAGAGTAATCATATCATTCTTATCATGTGAACTTAATAATAAATGAACATGATTATACGCTGACTCATATCATGAGTAGCGTGAGTTCTTAACCACTCTAAAGGAAACCCAAAATATCATTTTAGTGACATAATTAGATTAAGATTGATCATAGAATAAGATGAAGCCCATTTGACACATATTTAGTCTTTACCCTTGTTATTATCTTGCATTAGATGAACAAAGACTTTACCAAATTATTAAGGAATAGGTGGGATTATTACACATGGTCTCTCAATACTATGGAAGTGAAACCAAATAAATGGACATAAAGTGTAATCCCCCAAAATTTTAGAAAACTTATAACTTAATAAATACCTTTTATTTGAAATAAATTAGCTTTTAAAGTTATTTAGTTTAATTATTTTATGAATTTTTGAGTATATAAATTTGGATAGGAGTATTTAATAAATTAAAAATAAATATTTTGTTATTTTATCATTTATTTTTATTTAAATAGTTTTCCAAACTAATATTTTACTAAAATTATCCTTTTTGAACTAATATATTAAATTATATTGAATTAAATTATTAAATTAAATAATTTATCAAAAATATTACATTTTATTACTTTCTAAATTAAATTAAATGATTTTTCTCTATTTTCCCATTTTCCTTCTTTTTTCCTTTTTCTTTTCCTTCTCCTTTCTCTCCTTTGTCTTCTTTCTTTCCTTTTCCTTTTTTTTCCTTTGAGCTGCCGCACCAGGCCTCTCCCCTGCGCTTGGGCCGTTGGCCCATCTCCCCTCTCCCTCTCCTTCCTCTCCTTTCCCCAGCGCAGCACCCTATTTTTTTTCTTTCCTTCCCTTCTCCTCTGGACCTGGCTGGCCCAACATTTTTTTCCCTATGCCTGATATGTCCCCTTCTCCTGCCCTCTTCTTTCTTTCTTCTTCCTTTAGTGTCTACCACCCTGAGACCCTGACCAGTCTTCATCACTAGACCTACCGCCCTAAACGCCTCCCGCTGCCACCTCCTACAAACATTGCCACCACCTGCAACTCTCTCTCTCTCTCTCTCCCTGCCCTTTTTTTCATCATTTTGGAAACTGGGCAGGCATGCACCCCATCCCACATGGCTCCCCTTTCCCCTTCTTCGCACCATCTCCCTGCCACCCTACAACACCCTACCACCCTAAACACTACCACCCGATCAGCCACCTATCCCCCTACCCTACCTCTTCTTTTTCTTCTGCTCTTCACCCTTTTCCCTACCCCATTATTTTTGAACCTCACCCCCGATCTCCCTTCTCTCTCAGTTTATTCCTCTCCAATTTCCACCCCTATTTTTGCATCGCCACCACCCTCCACCGCTCCATCTGCCTCACCAACCCCCTGCACCACTCCCTGCCACCCTCCACCTCAGCCTTACACCACCCCAATATCCCTCTCAAGCCATCCCATAGCCCTTCTTCCTCCCCACCTATTTTCTCTCCATTTTCCCTCTTCTTGGTAGCCCACCTGCAACCCCGCCATTACCCATGGTCCGGCCGCCTCTACCGCCACCCAACCCACCATTCAACTCCCTGCAACCTCCTCTACGATCCCCATACATTGTTTGGTAGAAACAAGTCCCCAAACCCCTTCATTTTTCCCTCGTCTTTTCCTTCCTTCTCAGCCCCTCCACCTCGACCCACTTCGGCAGCCACCTTTGTAGCCTCACTACCGCTGCCGCCGCCACCGTCGCCCTTGGCCACCGTGAACCCATCCCCGACAACCACCTACACCCCCTCTCCACTCTTGCACCATTCCCTTGTCCTAAATCCTTCCCCACCTGCCCTCTTTTCTAGCCTAAAGACCCCAACCCAAAAAATAACCATTATTTCTTCCTTTCAGCCCCTCTTCGAGCCCTTCCTCCTTTTATTTTTGCATGCAGCTCATGCTGCATATGCAACATGAGTTCCTGCATTTATTGGCCATTTTTATTAAAAATTTTAAGGTATGATAATATTTAAATTAATTATTTCCTTAAGTAAAATTTATAAAGTCTTATATTTTGATTTTCTTTTAATATAATAAATATTCATATTATTTTTAGGTACTAGTTTTGCTAATCAAAGCTTGAATCTTTAACCGGAATACCGGTAAGATTCAATTTTGCGGGAATTAAGGTAATCGTTAAACCCCACTTAAATGCATAGATAAAAGTATGTTTGCACATTAGGATTTTTATTATGTTATTATGTTTGATATATGGTTTTTAGTATAATTTATATGTTTGCTTGTATTGTTTAATAAAAAGGAAAGTATGCTCTTTTATGTGCTATACGTGTAAATGTCGTCTAAGAGAAGAACTTGATTATTAATGAAAGTGTTAAAGTACTTATCCATGCCAGACTGTGTTATTGTGACCATTTATGCATGAATATTATTATTGGGAGCCCTAGGGGCATTTTAGTAATATTCCTTATGCTAGATTATGGCTTAATATGTGTGGGTGATAATATGTATTATTGGTGGAGTTGGATATTGTTAATGGAGTATTAGTATTATTATTCCATGTGGTGTTGTCACGTTAATAAAAGTGGTATAATAAAGGGGGTAAAGTAGTGATTTTGAATGCAAAAGGGCAATATGGTAATTTTACAAGTAAAAAAGGGATATTGTGGTAATTTTGGAAGTTAGGGGTATTATGGTAAGTTTGGAAGTAAAGGGAAAAATGAAATTTTATGAGTAAAGGGGTATTATGGTAATTTTGGGAGTAAAGGGGTAATATGGTAATTTTGGGAAAGAAGGGTAAAATGGTAATTTTGTAAGGAAAGATAAAGGGTAAAATAGTAATTTGTAAAGTAAAAGGGGTGTTATGGTAATTTTATAAGTAAAAGGGTATTGTAGTAATGTTGTAAATAAAATGATATTATGGTAATTTGGAAGTAAGGGGTAGAAAGGTCATTTTGTAAATTAAAATGATATTTATGGCAAACTTGGGAGTAAGGGGTAACTTGGTAATAATGATAATGATGAAGGATAAATTGGTAATTAAATTATGATTAAAAAAGGGTAATTTGATAATTATGATAATAGAGAAGGGTAATTTGGTAAATTAACCAATAAAAGGGCATTATGGTAATTTTAATAATGGACAAGGGTAATATATTAATTACAAGAATGGAGAAGGGTAAATTAATAATTATAAATATGGAGAAGGGTATATTGGTAATTATAATTATGAAGAAAGGTAAATTAATAATTGTAATTATAAAGAAGGGTAATTTGGGATTTATAATAATTGAAAAGGGTAATATGGCAATTATAATAATTGAGAGGGGTAAAATGGTAGTTATGATAAAGGAGAAGGGAAATTTGGTAATTTATCCAACTAAAGGGAGCAAGTTGGTAAATTAACCGACTAAAGGGTAACTTGGTAATTATTTAACTAACTAAAGGGGCAAAATAGTAATCATGATAATGAAGGAGGGTAATTTGGTAATTTACCCAACTAAAGGGTAATTTAGTAATTATAACAAAGGAGAAGGGCAATTTGGTAATCTAACCAACCAAAGGAGAAATATGATAAGTGTAGCAATTATTAGCGGTGAATGGTGATCTAAAAAGCGTAGGAGATAACTTGATAACCTAAACCGAGTAAGGGGTAATTTGGTAAATATGGAACCTGAAGGGTAATATGGTAATTTTTCAAGTAAGGAAGGGATGACTTAGCAATTATGTAAGTAAGGGGTAAATGAGTAATTTGTACCTGACATGTCGTTGTGATTGCTAAATTTCATAATATGACCCAAATAACGTTGATTAGCAAGGTCAGATTATTTGACAATTAGTAAGTATCACGAGAACGAATCCTAATTCGAAATTATATGAGATTATGATGGCCTTAATGATTTCTTTGTGTTATCTTGGATAACCGCCTGAATAAGAAATGACTAATACTTAAAGTGAATAAGTATTTGATTATTATGCTTTTTGTGATCACTTTAATTAAGACACTAATACTTAAAGTGAAAGACCTCGAGATCGTGAATGGTGGCTCTTTAGGGGTTGTTACCTTAAAGACGTGGTTTAGCCCACGATTATTTTGGTATTTGCTGGTGTGCCTTTGTGCCCCAGCCAGGCCCTATATCTTACTCTATCTAACTCTACGGATCTAGTTAGGGGGTATGCATACTTATGGATTAGGTATCCTTATCGGTAGGGTACTGAGTAGCTTTATGCACCAGTACGACTTGGGTACATTTGCGTCCCTAGGTTCGTGGTTGAAGGGTACTAAGTAGCTTGTATGTACCAGTACGACCGGTGTACTTTTGTGTCCTACGTTCTTGATCTCCCATACGAGGCAAATAAATGGGATTTGTTGTGCTGATTAAAGAAAGGAAAAATAATAATAATGAAAATGAAAGATTAATGAGCCAGGCCCAGTTGACTTATGATATTGAGTACCGATCCACCGATTATAATAGTGGCCTAGGAGCGTATTGCCCTAGCAAGTGATTATGAGTATCGATCTACCAAATATAATAGTGGCCCAGGAGCGTGTTGCCCTGGCAAGTGATTATGAGTATCGATCCACCGGATATAATAGTGGCCTAGGAGCATGTTGTCTTAGCAAGTAATTATGAGTACCGATCCACCAGACATAATAGTGGCCCAGGAGCATGTTGCCCTGGATGATGTTGATATGTATTCCGATCCATCGGGCAATAATAGTAGGGGTCCCGAGCTCAATAAAACCAGTTATGTATGTGAATAAAGTTATGGAAAAATACTAATCACTTATAGTGGAACACCATATGAGTCGGGCTAGACCTGTCCACTGGCGAATAATAGTGGCCAGGAGCATTTTGCCTTAGAGATCGATCCACCGACATATAATAGTGGTTAGGTGCGTTCTGCCCTATAAGTGACCAATCCACCGGCTATAATAGTGGGGTTACCGCACTCACATGGATATAAAATCTAAGAGATGATTGAATAATGATAGAGTAATGGTTTAAAGCCAAAAGTATCAATGATGCATTGCGACCTATTGATATCTGATGTGATTGTTAAATATGTGAATGTTATATGTACACGTCTTGTTATATATGTATATAGATTAGTATCATGTCTGACATTACAGGCCTACTTTTAAGTGTGATTTTAAAGGGTTACTCAATACCATAGTACTGAAGGGTTCCCTTCGTGGGCCCCTGCCTATTCAATGGGCAATGTCCCTTGCAGGTCTTTTCAGGTGCTATTCAAGTGGGCAATAGGAAAAAGCGTAAGGATTATCCGGCCTTTAAGATTTCATTCTTCCTCTTCTAATGTATGGTTTAAATGTAATTTTATTCTTGTAACCACTATTGGTGGAATCTATTCTTATAAAATGTTTACTTGAGCTACTCTAATTTAATAATGGTTTGAATTTCTAGCAACTGATATTTTATTCGTTAGGCTTAGCACTTGGTACTAGAACAATATGAGTGAACCACTCTGGTACTAAGTGTGGCGGTAATATCCTTGAAATTCACCGTTTAATATTTTTCTTCCGCTATTTCTTTTAATAAAACAAAATTTTTTAATAGTGAATTTTGGGGGTGTTACATAAAGTCTTGGTTCATACCAAAGTAACTTGGTGGACAAAAGTTCTTGCTCATGCCAAAGTAACCCTCCTATGGTGACCGGACCCTTTAGTGTCGATACCCCCCTATATATCATTGGCATCTAAAATAGGAATGGAACCAGAACTAACTAGGATCCCGTAATAAACAAGGATCCCAACCAAGGGTGAAATGCCTAATGGCAAACTAACCCCTAGTAGCTAATTAATGATCAAATAATCTAGACCCATGATAATGCTCATTTTACTTCGAGTGATTATTATCTTATTAGTTCAATGTCTCATAACATGCCAAAGATAATATCATATCAAGTAAAAATCATGTAAATCAAAAAAATATCCATATAAGGTTCTCACATCATCTAATGATCTTATTAGGTGTATTTTAAGTGATGAACCAACTACTTGATTGATTATGCTAAAAGCCTGATTTATTCATATCAACCATAGTGTCTAATCCAACATTTGATTTCAATTTAATTCCTCTATTCACAATTTAAATCTACGTTAATCCTAGGGATAAAACCAAAATCCATAGTTTCGTTACTTAACCACAACCTACCTTATATAAAAGAGTATTCCAAGTTAATCCTTAAGATCAAAGATGAAGGTTTAATTATAGGTCAACTAAAGTCTAATTCTAACTCATATTACTTAGCCAACCCTATGAATGTCAATTTAAAGCCATCATATATATCCATTTTATTAAGTCTACTTACAAGGATCTTCATCTTCAGGCCATGGTATAAGTCATTAGAAGTATATTAGCCATATTGATAATTCATTCCATAGATCTTAGCCATATGAAGATCCATTTTTATCCATCTAATCATCTACTCATGACATGGTTAAGGAAAAAGCCCACTTTTTAGGTTAAGGTAAATATTATTTAATTAAGATAAATTTTCTCTTTACTATCTTTAATCCATCAATCAACTCATTAAATCTAGATAAACTTGTTGATACTAGCAACTTAGATCATTGTACATGAATAAGGAAACTCAAGTATCATATGGGGAACTAAATAGGCAAAACATGCAAAGTAGGTCAAGACATGTTGATGGGTTACCAAGAACCAATCGATTAGCTCTATAGACAATTCGATTAGTTCCATTTACCAATCAACTAGTCTAGGCATTGCCAAATCTTCATAACGGGTGAACCTGCTAACTGGTCAACCCTACCGATCAAATATTCTAAAGAAACCAATCAACCATTTTGCCAAATCTTGGAGCTTTGTACCTAACTTTGATAGATAATACATTGGCTAAGGCTATATTTTATCTCTCTCTCAAATTCTCTCTAGAATCTCTCTCTCTCCATCTCTCAAATTCTCTCTCTTCATCTCTTGAACTCTTCTCTACTTGATTCTCTCTTTCTTGATTCACCATCTCTATGATAAGTCTATCAGTTGCCATTTATTTCAATTACGCCCTGAGTTTCTTTGATCTTCCTTCGATTTGAATCTGTAAGCTGATCTATCTCTGAATTTTCAAACACATCGCTCGACTTACGATCCAGTGTTTCTTTGAAACCTAACAAGGTTTCATCATTTTGTATCAAAGCCTCAAATAATCGATTTCTTGTGGTTTAAAGATCATTTTTTTTTGTCTTTGTTGATTTCTTTCTAATTCTTGGTATCATTGACTCTCGATTTGGCAAGTTGGCATATTAGGGTTTGTGTCTAAGAAGAAGCAAACAATTCTTGTTACGATACGTTAAAACAGAGAATTCATTATCCTAGCAAAGATCATAACACCCTAAAGGGATGATAGTGTTTTCTGGAAATGCCGGATCAAACTGCTCGACTTTGTTTTCTCTATTAGGGTTTGGTCAACGTCTTGATTTCTTGCGATAATTGCTAATAATTTCTGTATCTGGTAGACTCTATCCTTGTATTTCTCTCGATCAATGTTATCTTTTGTGATTAAGATTCAGTCTTTTTGTATTGTTGAGTAATGCTACACTAAGATACCGGCTGAGTGTGCAGGTATACACTCAAGACTAGCGATTCTTTAAGAAAGGGGTAAAGGCTCCAAGAAGAGGGGCCCAAATCTTATTTAATTGGCTTTAACAACCAACAATTGTTGGCGTTATACATTCGTTCCTCTCTGAGAAATTTTCTTTGTGTTGTTCCATGATTGTTCTATCTTTGAAGTTTAATTATTTTAAACAACTGATTGTGTTGTGATTATTCTCCTATATATTGTGATAAGTGTTTGCTGACATTATTAATCTGTTAGATTTGAGTTTGTTATGATTGTGGATTCATTGATTGTTTTGTGCCTAATAATAAATCATTTAGGATAAATACAGAATCCATTATGTGTAATAATGGCCAATCTATAAATCAATATATGTTTGTGTCCAGTAATGATATCCTAGAGACACTTAGGACCTTTCAAGAACAAACGACTACTCAATTGGCTGTATTATCTACTAATTTAGAACAAAGAATAGGAGAATAAGAAATTAGAATTAATATTTTACAAAATAATAGGGTAAATGAAAAACATATTGGGGTATTAGGTAGAGCTCCTATGGAGCCTAGAAATAGGATTCCCCCCTTGAATAATTTAGAAGAATTAGAGGATCAAATATCTAATATTAGTGATAGACATCCTAGGTAGGTAAATAGGCAGGAAAGGGTTTTAGATTCAATTGATAGGAATGTAGGTAATCTTAAATTTAATATAACTAAATTTAATGGGAGGAATGATCCTGATTACTATTTTGAATGGGAAAGGAAGATAGAATTAGTTTTTGAGTGTCACAATTATTCAGATGAGAAGAAGATTAAGGTAGCAGTAGTTGAGTTTACAAACTATGCTGCTTCTTGGTATTACTATCTTGTGTTAACTATACATAGAAGTGGAGAACCACCTATTCAAACTTGGGATGAATTTAAGACTTTAATGAGGAAAATATTTGTTCCAAATTATTATTATAGAGTGTTATATAAGAAGCTGCAGACCTTAAATCAGGGTAATAGGTTTGTTGATGAATACTTTAAGGAATTAGAAATGTTAGTAATTAAAACAGGGATTGTTGAAGATGGGGATGCCACTATGGCTAGGTTTTTGAGTGGAATGAACTCTGAGATTGCTAATAAGGTAGAATTATATCCATATGAAACCCTAGAAGAGATGGTTAACATAGCAGCTAAGATAGAAAGTCAAATAAGGAAAACTAGACAGAATAAACCACCTGGACTTGGGTTTAGAAACAATGCAAAAAGGAATTTTGGTGGAAGTAGTTCTGGAAATTGAAAGAATAGTGGGAAATTTAACTTTAAGAGCAAAGGTAATGAAGCTAGAGTTGGAAATAGAAATGATAAAAGTAAAATTGCTATAACTAACCTTGCTAGTTGTCCAACCAAGGCTAGAGATATAAAGTGTTTTAAATGTGGAGGACTAGGGCATATAGCTTATGAATGTCCTAATAGGAGAAATATTCTGATTATAGAATATGGGGATATAGATTCTTAATCTGAAGGAGAAGAATTAGAAGTCAACACAGTGATGATTGACGTTAGTGAATCAGAAGAAGAGGTAGAACTCCTAGTAAGTAGAGATCTTTTTGTTGTACGTAGGGCTTTGAGCAATAATAAATTACCTTATCTAAATGAAGTACAAAGAGAATAATATTTTTCATACTAGATGTTTAATTAATGGCAAGTCTTTTTATATGGCAATTGATAGTGGAAGTTGTATCAATGTTGCTAGTATTTTATTAGTATCCAAGTTAGGGTTACCAACCACTAAACATCCAAAACTATATAGGCTTAGGTGGTTGAATGAATTGGGAGATGTTAAGGTCATTCAATAGGTTTTAGTAAATCTTAGGTTAGGAAAATATGAGGACTCTGTTTTGTGTGACATAGTACCTATGCCTGCTGGTCATCTTTTGTTAGGAAGACCATGGCAGTATGATAGGAGAGTGACCCATCATGGCTATAAAAATATTTATACAATGTATAAGGATAATAAGAAAATTATTTTATCACCTATGACACCAAATGAAATCTATGATGATCAAGTCAAAATAAAGTCTAATTATAAAGAGTTAACTATGCAGAATGTAGATGCTAGAACTTGTTCAAGTGGTTTTAAGAAATCATTTCTAATAGACCCGCTTATTGGGCTATTCCAAAGGAGGTAAAAGAGTTAAAGAAATAGGTTTCTAAGTTTTAAAGTAAAGGTTATATTAGGGAACCAATGAATCATTGTGTTGTACAAGTTCTTTTAGTTCCAAAAAGGATGGGAGTTCGAGAATGTGTATAGATATTAGGGTTGTAAACAAAATAATAATTAAATATAGGTATCCTATACCTATATTAGATGATATGTTAGTTCTCTTACATGGGGTTGTAATATTTTCTAAAATATACTTGAAGAGTGGATATCATCAAATTAGGATGAAACAAGAGATGAGTGGAAAATGGCCTTTAAAATAAATTTTGGGTTATATGAGTGGTTAGTTATACCATTTGGGTTATCTAATGCCCTAGGTAATTTCATGCAACTTATGAACCATATACTTAGAAATTTTATTGGGAAGTTTGTAGTTGTACATTTTGATGACATACTCATTACAGTAAATCTATGGAAAAACACTTGAAACATTTGAGGATCATTTATTTAAGGAAGAGAAATTGTATGCTAATCTAGCTAAGTCAAGGTTTTGCTTAGAAAGTGTAGTATTATTGGGATTTGTAATTAGTAAGGATGGAATATTTGTTGATAAGGATAAGGTTAAGGAAATATAAGAATGGCTTATACCTAGATCAGTGACTAAAGTTAGAAGTTTTCATGGATTGTGTTCTTTTAATCGTAGGTTTGTTAATAATTTTAGTACCTTTGCAGCACCATTAATTGCAGTTACAAAAAAATAAAGTGGGTTTAAATGGGAGTTAGCACAATAGAAATATTTTGAAACTCTTAAGGCAAAATTAACACAAGCTCCTGTATTAGCTCTTTTAGATTTTAAAAAGATGTTTGAATTGGACTATGATGCTTCAGGTTTGGCAAATGGGGCTGTTCTTTCTCAAGAGGGTAGACCCATAGCTTATTTTAGTGAGAAGTTAAGTGGTAGTACCTTGAATTATTCTACTTATGAGAAAGAATTATTTGCTTTAGTAAGGGCTTTAGAAGTGTGGCAGTATTATTTGTGGCTAAGAGAATTTTTTATTAATACTAATCAAGAAGCTACAAAATATTTAAAAATTCAATCAAAGTTGAATAGAAGATAGGGTAGATGGATAGAATTTATTGAAAGTTTTCCTTATATGATTAAATATAAGAAAGGATGTGATAATGTAGTTGCTGATGCCTTATCTAGAAGATATGTTTTATTAAATACAATAGATGCAACTTTATTGGGGTTTTCTCACATTAAAATTTTCTATGCTGAGGATCATGATTTTAAGGAACTATATAAGAATTGTGAAACTATTTCCCAAGGTAAATATTATCTTTTTGATGGATATTTGTTTAGGGAAAATAGGCTTTGTGTACCTAATTGCTCATATAGAGGGTTATTAATCCAGGAGGCACATAATGGTGGTTTAATGGCACATTTAGGTTTTTAAAAGACTTTGGATGTATTAGTTGATCATTTTTATTAGCCTCATATGAAAAAGGATGTGTTAAAGTATTGTGTGAATTTTGTGGCTTGTAAACATGCTAAGTTCACTTATAAACCATTTGGGTTGTATACTCCATTACCAATTCTAACCCAGCCATGGGCTAACATGTCTTTAGACTTGTTTTGGGATTACCTAAGAACAATAGGGCTAATGATTCTATCATAGTTGTAGTAGATAGATTTAGTAAATTGACACATTTCATACCTTATAATAAAATGACACATTTCACACGTAGTTGAATTACATGGTGTACCCCGAACCATAATATCTGATAGGGATGTTACGTTTTTAGGTCATTTTTGGAAGGTATTATGGGGTAAATTAGGAGCTGAACTTTTATTTTCAACTACTTGTCATCCTCAAACTGATGGACAAATAGAAGTAGTAAATAGGACTTTAGGTAACATGTTGAGAGCTTTACTTGGGAAAAGCTTAGACAATGGAAAGTTATATTACCACAGGTAGAATTTGTTTATAATAGGACTTTACATTCTACAACTAAGAAAACTCCTTTTTAAATTGTATATGGTTTGAATCTACTAACTCCACTTGATTTAGTTCCTTTACCTAGTTCTCAATTACATAATTTTGATGCTAAGTCTCGTGTAGAATAGATGCAGCAATTACATGAATCTTTAAATCAACAAATTAATAAAAGAGTTCAACAAATGGCTGAGGTTGCCAATAAAAGAAGAAGGAAAATTATTTTTCAGCCTGGAGATTTGGTTTGGGTACATCTTAGAAAATAGTGTTTTCCAACACTTAGGAATTCTAAATTGGATCCTAGAGGTGATGGACATTTTATTGTGTTAGAAAGGATTAATGATAATGCCTATAAAATTTATTTGCCTACTAAATTTGGTAATATAATTATTTCTTTTAATGTATCTGATTTAAGTGCTTTTGTTGGAATCATGAAGGTTTCAGAGACGAAACCCCACCAAGAAGAGGGGGATGATGTGTATCTTAAAAATTTTTATTTAGATAATTTTGTTGGTTACTATGATGTACATTATACATATAATTATTTCTCTTATTCGGTGAATAATTGGAAAACAAAAAACTCAGGTAATGGAAATGGAGCATGATGTTGGATGGTGTAAGTGATTGTTGCTGGTTGCTGTTGTTGCTAATATGGAATTGCTGCATAAATTGGTTTATGCTTTTATTAATATCAGTGAGGGAAATTTTTTTTATTCCCATATGATGCATTCACCGGCAAATAATAGCTAGTGGGATTAAGTAGGCTGCATGGTCATCCACCCAACCCGTAATTAGGTTAGAAGGACTGCTAATTATGCAATGCTTAGTTTCCACAATTAGCTAAATAATTTAGCTGATGGGAGATTAATTGTAATATATCAATTACTTTGGGCATAATTTTAATTCTTTGTAATTGGGATGAATAGTTAAAATCAACACCAATAATTGTATATTATGTTGGGCTAATTAGCGTGAGGCTTGGTTTAGTTGGCCCACTGTCTGTATTTGTATGGTATATGTATATGGAATATATATAGGGGGAATACGAAGCTTTGTACATAACTGTGACAGATAATACACTAGCTAAGGCTATATTTTCTCTCTCTCTCAAATTCTCTCTAAACTCTCTCTCTCTGTCTCTCGAACTCTCTCTCTTCATCTCTCGAACTCTTCTTTGCTTGATTCTCTCTAGCTTGATTCACCTTCTCTTTGATAAATCTCTCAGGTGCCATTGATTTCAATTGCGCCCTGAGTTTCTTTGATCTTTCTTCTGTTTGAATCCATAGGCTGATCTATCTCTGAATTGTCGAACACATTACTCGACTTATGCTTCGGTATTTTCTTCGAAACCTAACAAGGTTTCATCACTCTTACCCATACCATTTTTGACTAATTAGGGAAGATAATGGTTTACATCAAAAGAACTTAGAAAAGGACCAAAGGGAGCAAAATTCTTTGAAAATCCAAACCCTTTCCAACACTAGAACACCTTTCAAGAAAGCAAGATTAAAACTTAGTAAAACCTTTATAATCATGCAAAAAAGAGCTAATAAATACAAAGATCAAGGAGAAGAAATGAGAGCAACCCACCTTCTCACGGTGAATTAAAGAACATAAGAAATGGAAGCTAATCCCTTAATCATTTCCCAAACCTAACCCTGTCTTGTTTTAGATCAAAACAAGGAGCTAGATAAAGGATTAGAAGAGGAAAGGAAAATCAAAAACAAAAGTCACGGATAAGAAATAAGGTAAAAATAGGGCATTTAGGAAAGAAGGGAAAAAATAAAGCATCTAGGTTCAAATTAATGTGAATTTTTGTTATAAAAAGAAGGGTAAGGGGTGTATAATTTAGAGCCCAAAACCGAGCGCTACTCCAAGCTTCCATGTGCATAATCTTGGAGGTTCAAAGCTGGCATTTTGCCACCAAGTTCAAATGGTGAAACTAAAATGTTATGCAAAGCAACATGCTTGGTAACTTCAAATATAAGAAAGGAATAAAGACAAGGAGAGGAAATTAAAGTCAACAGTCTTAAGAGATTGAAGGTGGGATAACTAGCTCTAGAGCCACGCAAAAGAGTGGGAAAGAAAGAAGAAGAAGAATATGTTGATATCATGAAAGTGACTTATGAGGAATTACCCCTCCATAAAAAAAATGTTAGACATGTGAAAAGCTTCTTAAAAATCATCACAAAATTTTTGAGACAAATATCATGATTCTGGAAAAAAATTTATGGAAAGATTTGTAGAGAATATCGAGCATAGAGAACAAGAATTTCAATCAAACCAATTGACTGGTGCCTCGTACCAGTCAATTGGTTCATCAGATTTCAAAATTCAAATTTAAGGAAACCAAACCTGTCGACTAGTTTTTGATAAAACAAATAATCTTTCAAAAATACAAACAAAGCTCAAATAATACCATAGCAACCTTAAACACACCTACAGAACAATATTAAACAGACTTAGATCATAATTAAATGCCTAGATTATACACATTAAAGACCCTTAGAAGTGGGGTATTACAACACTACACCTTTCAAAGAGGCTTCATCCTCAAAGCCCAAGAAAAAGTATTAGACCCTAAGCATCAACAATCTATGATGAATTCATGATAATCCTCCATAAATGATACGATTATCATTACCCTATAGGAACAGTCATGGTAGGCTTACATCGGATCAGGAAGATGACAACTGTTATGGCAATGACATAGTGTAGCTTCCAATAGCCACATGGGTTAAGACTTTAGGTTTGAAATGAAGGGTCAACAAATATCCAAGATTAGTGGTGAGGAAACAAGGAGTATGAATATCAATAAAGGATTGCTTCTATTTAATGAGAAGTGACACTTGCATAAATGTAATGATGAGTAAGGTAAATAGATGTAAATAATTACTTAGGATGAGGAATCACATTACCACCAAAGGGATTCATAAATGAAATGAAATCCTAGTAAGAATGAAACAATGAAAGAAGATAGGATATTATTGTTGAAACTTTGGTTTTAATGAACTGGTAAGACAAAAAAATGGTCATTAAGGAATTTAAGTAATGGTTTCAATGCAATTAACAAAAAGGGTTATAATATGGTGTAACAATGTTAAAGAGGAGGTGTTGCTAGGAAATGGTAAATGATGAGGAATATTGTTAAGGAAGATTTGGCAAAAGGTGAAGTACAACCATTAATCAAAAATGGGCACTAATATACCAATTAAAGAGGGATGACAATGACAAAGGTAATCCATCAAGGATGCTTCAAACATACTGTAACACCCCAAAATTCACTACAAAATTTCTTTTTTCATAGAAGCAATTAAATTAAAACTTATAAATTTCAGGAATGTTACCACTATGATTAGTACAAGCTCGGCCTATGGCCATTCCCTTAATAACCACAAGGCTAAAAAAAATTTAGTAACCATCAATAAATTAAACCCAAGCGAGACTTCAAACTAATGTAGGAGCATCTCAAAATAATGTTTCATCAATTAATTTTTCTAAGTTAGGGGGATCACAAAACCCTCTTAACTTGGATAAAATTAATTAGCTGAATATGAGAAATAAGTGGAAGTACCATCTCATGCTTGCATGGTGACACATTCAGCCCAAACACAACAAATTATGGTAGCTTATCCAACCCAATCCCAACCAACTATGATGGCACATCAATCCCAAGCCCCAACAGCTATTTTATTACTTTTTCCAAGTATTTTTCCACTTAAGAAGCCAAATTAGCCTAAGACCAAGGCTGATTTCAAAAATTAAAAAAAAAAAGAGAAAAGAAAAAGGAGGAAAAGTGGATGGTTCAGTAGGTGAAGAAAGTCAGCCAAGTAAAATTAGTTAGCCAAGAAAGCACGGGAGATGATTGATTAGGTATGGGAGATGATTGAGTGACTTGTACTTTTATTTATTACCTACTTTTCAGCATGTAAGGGACTCCATGATGGGGTATGGCTGTAAAAATACGACACATAGGCTGACCTCATTTTAGTTCTCATCCAACTAGTTTTTAGGTTGTATTATATAACTAGATAGTAAAGAATGGTTGGAATGTAACTAGGTAGGTAAAGGGGATGGGTATAATGGACTTTTTGTAACCATGGAGGCCACTATAAATATGGGTAACCTCAACACAATGGAACACACTAACCCCTTGAATTACAACATTAGATTTTCGAGCTCACTATCCCCCCTCTATAAAGTTGAGTGAAAACTTTGGTTTGAGTGAAAAATCTCATAACTTTTATCTCAAGTGTTGAAACCTTGAGTGGTAGTTATGAGTGTTTGGTCTTTGGCTACCTTAGATCAAATATTATCATATTTCTCATCTCTTTTCTCTATTTTATCTTTCAATGGTCAATTATCCCATAAGCCGCCATATTTCATTAAGCATGTGCCAACTTTTTTAGCATATGCATCATAAACAAGCATTAAAAATTATAAGATAGAAATCGGAGTGCTTGACAAAGAGTCATAATCCAAAGTACATAGTCAAAGTTCCTTAAAAGGGAAAAAAGGTCTACAAAATGATTAAGGTTTAGTTCTGAAAAATACAATACAAAATTAGAAAACCATAAAGAAGAAAGTCTGACCAAACCTCTCTCTATCTCTGTGCTATGCCCATACTCAACACTTAGCCCCGCCTAATGCCTTGTGAACATTAAAGGCATCAAAAATGCTGTCACCAACCTGCACAAAGTCGGAGGGGCCTTGGGCTTATGGGAATGAGTAGCACCCATAAAATGGATGGTCAGCACACTACGTAATGAGTAAGGTAACTATTCACTAAGGCTAATACACAAAGGCACATAATCCAAGCATGATAATACAACAACATCCAATCACTTCAGATAAATAAAGGCCAAGCTATAATTTGGATAAATTAATTATTTAATCTCTAATTGGTACTTATTTCACAACATTCTCTTTATCAAATCCATACGAGTACGGGAAACCCATTATTACAGCCAGTGAATCGGTCACTTGTACAACAAAACTCACCTGATCACTATTATATGCTGGTGGACCAGTCTCTAAGGCAAGATTCTCCTAGCCACTATTATTTGCCGGTGGACCGGTCTAACCTAGACTCTCATGGTGTTCCACTGTAAGTAATTAGTGTCTTTTATGTGTCTTAGAAAACTTAGGGTTTGGTTTATTAAGCTTAGGATCCCCCACTATTATAGCTAGTGGAGCAGTCACTTATAGGGCAAAACGCACCTAACCATTACTATAGCTGGTGGAGCAGTGTCTTATAGGACAGAATGCTCCTAACCACTATTGTATGCCTGTGGATCAATCTAGGTCTAGATTAGTAATTTTCCTATTTACATGATTAATGTTCCACCGTGTCTTATTAAAAAGTTTCACCCTAGATATGCATGACTAACTCCCTCTATGCTTATCCTCCAAGAGGGCTCGTCCCATATCTTGAGACTGCCACACCTCCTAACTTGCCTCAACATCCTTTCTTCTTTTCCTAACTCACACTTTAGGCCTAAATCCTAAGTGTATGGGTAAAGGCCCACTACCTTACACCTCTAAGTCCATTCACTACTTCACCCTAGAGTTTTCTCCAGCAACCCTAATTTGGGCTTATGTGGTCCATCCTTCTCTACCTCACACAACCCAAACTATTTTAACACTCCACACATCACAACCCCTAGATTCGACCCTCATCATCTTACTTTACCCCCTAATTACATGTGTGACCATGCAACCCTAGGTGGCCACACCAAACCCTAGTCGGCCATGCCAAACCCTAACATCCTCCTTTCCACATGTCAACCCTCCATTTCTCACCTCACACTCTTATTTTTCCCATGATGCCCATACTCATCCCTCACTTGATAATCCTCCATCCTCATCTTATACTCCGCTCACCCTTATTTATATTTTTTCCTTTTTCCACCTTCTAAGATTATGGTTTCCTCTCAAACCCTAACTCGGTCTCCTATACACCCTTATACTGTTTCCACATACTATTTTTCACCTAAAGCCTCTAATTACCCAAAAAACTCTTCCATTACCTTCCTCACACCCCAAATCAACTTTCTATATGTAAAATTTATCCCTATGCATACTCTCTCCATTCTATGCACACCCTTGAAGTTTTTCACGCAAAACCCTAAAACTCCTATGTAAAACCCTAGATTCTCCCATGCAAAGTTCATCAACTTATTTTGCTTTAAGTCCCCTTTCATTCTTCCTCTCATGGATCATAAAATATTTAGGTCAACCCACATCCCTTGGTTAACTTATTTCCCTTTGGTCAACTTACTTCCCCATTTTCCTTTTTCATCCTTTCACCCTATATCATCACATTACATATCCTAGCATGCATGCCCTAAAGGGCCAAAACACATCACATCATAATCACAACATATACATATTATACACATGCCATAGGATAACACATACGCATACCTCAACTCCAAGCTACGCTACACATAAAATAGTTATAACGATAAGCATAAGATACATAACATATCATGATACATGGCATACAATGCATATAAGGCATATAGCACATATAAGGACTTAGCTACACCCTTATCTAGCATGACACTGGTCTCGGAGCACACTCCTACGCTTCCTTAAGGTTTTGACTAGCTTCACCTATAAGAGGAAAAACTAAGGATTAGTTTCCATCCTACCAAAAATACTATTACTTCCTATTTTATTCTAAGATTAGGGTAACTATTATTGAAGGAAACTTTATAATTGAAAGTAGGGTTTTTAAGAATATTTATAGCCATATTTATATTATTAAATCTAATAGATTTATTTCCTCCACTAATCGTACTAACATTTGCTATAGCAAAAATAGCGATATTAATAATAAAAATATTCCTAATTCTTCTAGTAATAGAAACCATAGTATTTTTAAGGCTAAGAATAATAATAGGGTTAGGAATAAAATAATAATATAATAATAGTAACACTAAATACTAATGTTGCTAAGGATAATAATAATAATAGCAATATTTGAAATGATGATAATATAAGGGCTTGAATATTTTCACCATAATAATAATAGTGATAACCATAATAATAATAATAATAATAATAATAATAATAATAACAATAATAACAAAAACAACAACAACAAGAAAGACAAAAACATAATATAATTAAAATGAATAAGGCTTGAATAATTAGGATTTAAAGGCTGAGAGGGTTTAGGGTACCACCTAGGGTTGGTGGTGACTGGTGGAACTGGCGGCGATGCACGGTGGTGGTGGCGGTGGTGGGAAAAGGATAGGGGGAATGAGGGTGGAATTTAGGGTGGTGGAGGATGCCCAGGTTGAGAGGGTTGGAATAAGGGTAGTGGTGTGGCCAAAGGTGGCAGCACACGGTGGTAGGTGTGGTGGCCAAAAGTGGTGGAATGAGAGAAAGTGAGGAGGAGAGGGAGGAAAGGGAAAAGGAGGGTAGGGGAAGGTAGAGGAAGGTTTAAAGGGAAATTTGGGAGGTGTAAGAGGTGGTGGTTGCGGTGGGAGTGGTAGTAAACGGTGGTGTGAAGGGAGGCAGAGGTGAAATTATGGCTCCTCGAGAAGGAAACTTTGCACGACTAGGGTGTCTTATGCAAGGAAAATTAAGGGCAGAGGCGGGTGTAGTTTGGTAGATGGTAATATAGGGAGTGGTTTTGTAGGTGGCTCGAGCGGTAGGAGTGGTGGAAAATGATGGTGAGAAGGGCAGTAGAGGTGGAAGTGTGGCTGCTCTAGAAGGAAACTATGCATGGCTAGGGTGGCTTATACAAGGTAAATTGAGGGTAGAGGGTGGCGTAGTTTTATAGAGGGTGATGCAGGGAGTGGTTCTATGGGTAGCTCGAGCGGTGATGCTGGGCGGCGGTGATGGCAAGGGCATCTAATAGGGCGGTGGCACACGGGAGTGATTTTCTAGGTTGCGGGAAAGAGCTCAAGTCCAGGGCTGGTTATGGGGTATTTATAGGGCCAAAGGAGGGGGATAAGGTCAGAGGAGTATGGGAGAATAGGGGTAGGTAGGTGAGACACATTGGCTGGTGACGGTAGGCCGATGTAGGTCTACCATGGCAGGCTGCAATTAGCCCGGGAGAGAGAATGGCACACGAGAAGAGAGGGAGGTTGGTTGGGTTGAAATGATAGGTGGGTCAACAAGGAATAGAGGGGAAGGTTGGCTAGTCACCAACGTGAAAATCCAGGCCCAGGTAGGGGAGGGAGTTGTAGGTTGCGACTAGGGGAGGAAGAAGAATATAAGGGTGGACCGACGGTCAAGGAAAAAAAAGAAATAAAAGGAAAGGGGAATTGGCAGAGCAGTTGGAAAAAGAAGGAAACTTGGTGCACAGAGCCTGGACCGCACTAAAGGAGAAGAAAGGTAGAAAGGGATTAGGCCGCAGGGCTGGCCCAGGTCAGGGAGGAAAAGGTAGAAAAAGAAAAGGAAAAAAGAGATGAAGAACGAAAAAGGGAAAAAGGAGAAAATAAGTTGGTTGGGGGTATTTAGGATATTTTGGTATTCTTGAATATATAAAAATAATATTTTAATAAAATAATAATTAATTTCCTTTTTAGGCTAATTTAGGAATTTTGAAAGATTTTTCCTAAATTTCATTTTAATTAGCAAAACACCCAAAATTTCCTAATTAATATATTTATTATTTTCTTCTTAATTTCCCTTAATTAATTCCCTTTTATTTTAATAAAATAATTTACTTAATTAATTTTCCTAATAAATTCTAAATTAGCTATAATTCTTAAAATTAGGGTTTGGGGTATTTCACAGAGAAAATATAAGGGAAGTTTTAACTAAGATTACATACTAATAAAGGAGAGACCATCAAGAATAACCAAAAGGATTAATTCCAAACCACAAGTGAGGTCGCATTCAAAAATGCCAACAAAAACAACCAAGACCTCAAACAAGAACAAGAAGGTGCAAGAAGACATCAAGTGAAAATAGAAGGCTCCTTAGCACAATATTCCTAGATATCTTCCTTTGGCTCATCCTCATAGGCACCATTCTTTTTGCAATGACACTCAAATTACCTGTGCCCTCATATGCCTCAATTAAAACACTAAACCTAATTACCCTAATAATCCTTTCCTAGGTGGTACCTCCTGCATCACTTAAAGAAGTAGGGCCTCCCCAGATAAATCAAGTCACTTTGAAATACACATCCTCTATAATGGTTTCCATAAGTTTGAACTATCCTACTGCCACGGGGGTGTAGATAGTCCTCCCCTTCTTGCTTCTATCGAGTCATCATGCCTCGGAGCTAAAGCTCACATTCTCCCTCAAGGGATTTCTCTAGCATGGGCATAAGTTTGAGTGATAAGGCTTCTATTAGCATTTCCTACAACCTAGTATCAAGATCTAAATGAATGTGGTGAATCTTAAACCCGTCACTTACCTCCACCTCAGGTGCTATGCCAAGTTATGAAATATATGGTAGTACTCCTCTACAGATAAGCTATGCCGGCAAAGTACCATGAACTCTTTGTATCAGGTGAGGTGTAGATGAGTATGGTAGAAATGAAATCTTATAGCTTCATAAAATTTCACCCATGAAGTAGATGTGTCACCTTTGAGTGGAAAACGACGCCACCAAGAGTTCGTCTGCCACACAAGTAGAAGGTAGTAATGTCCACCTTCATATTTTTTGGGCACTCATATGTGACTAATGTATGCTCATCCATTCCTTCAAAGCAATTGGATCCTCCCGGACTTCAAATGTCTAAATGTGGGGACATAAGTCCTTTTCTCAACCATTCATGTAAGGCTGGCGATGCAAAAAGAACCTTATTTTGTAAAACCAGTGAGGTTGGTGCTCACCCTATAGAGATGTATGCACGACAATACCCTCCATCGAGGGCATCATCTAGGAGCATACAACATAGAGAGAAATTCTCTAACTTGCATACATTGCCTTGGCTTTCCCCCCATCTGAAGATTAAGTCGGCCAAAAGCCATTCGACATAGCATGATGTCTATTTTATGGCTTAAGAGGACAACCTTTCTTTGGCAAGGCACTTTTTGTCCAAAACTCTTGAGGATCCCACATTTGTGGGCCCTCATAAATTCACCTACCAAAAAGGATAAGATGAATTAAGGATGAAAATCTAGACAGGGACATTTTTTGAGACTCATTGAAGAGTTGAAAAAGGATGGTATCACTAACACAATAAAAAATAGAACAAACTAAGGAATTCAAGAGTAAGCCCCTTGCTCGTGGGATGCACATGCAAAAAGAAATAGTATAGTCCACCACAAGAGAGAAATACACAACATCCTCTTTAGGCCCTAATGCCTTGAGATATTCCCAATAAACAAATCGAGTTGGGTTAATATTTCAAGACACTAGCCCCTCGTAAAGATCATTGTCATCGAGGTTGGTAAATATGACACCGTAGGGATTTGTGGGTTGTGTATTTGTAGCCTTACCTTTCCCTTTAGATTGGCATGGTTGCAGTCGTGAGGACTCACCTTCCTCTTGGTTCATTTTTGATAATTTCTTTGGGACCATTGCTATTGTCTATCTACAAAAGCGAATTGTTATAGAATAGATCAAATCGACCACACATAGTATATAAGATAGGAAGATATACAATGGAATTAAAAATTATAGGAACTAAAGAAGAACCAGAATAAGGATGAAGGGAATTAGACAAATGAAAAAGAAAATTGATAGAGGCACCTGTGCATGGTGTGGAAAAGCCCGTGAAAAATAAAGATGGCGAGAGGTGGTGGTGTAGTGGTACACTGGTGGGTAGTGTAGTGTTGCACTAGTAGAATGTGCAGGTGGAAATGGTGCACGGGTGAAGTAGAGGTGCAAGGTTAGGGTCTGTATAGAGGGGGTGGAGGTGTAGATTAATTAGTTGCGTGGTGGTTGAAATGATGGCAGAATAGATATATGGTGGTGGGAAGGGTGGTCATGTTATGGAAAGATGGTGGTGCATCTAGATGTGCACGGGTGAGATGGTGCAAAAAGGAAAATAGGGTGTGTAGACAGTGCATTGCCAGGTGGTGCAATTAGTGAATGCATTGCCATGTGATGGTGAGAGCGGTGGAAATGGTGGCGATAGTAGTACTCCGACGTGGTTCTAGGAGGGGAGAAAGTTAGGGAGGAGATACAGTTTGAAAAGGAAGGAGGATGATGGTGAGATAAGGAAATGAGCATGCAATTCTTTATACATAGAACAAAGAAATGTTGTAGTGCACCATTCACACGGGAAGGACGTGCATAGAAAGTTTTAGATTCGCACGAGCGTGCGGGTTGTGCACAGGCGGACGGTGCAAAAATTTTGGTCTTAGCCTGATATTTTACAAATTGGCATGGCCATGCAGGTCTAGAATGCCTTGACCATGCAAAATTCTAGCTCTTAGTTTTTTTTCATTTTCTAATTCTAGGGTTATGTGCAGCTGTGCAATCCTTTGTTCTTCAATTGTTTTTGCTCCTTTTCTTTAATTAATGACTTATAACCTCATTTCATCCATTGGATAAATTAGATATCAATCATCCCTGCCAAAATGCTACAACATAAAGAGAGAAAACAAAAGAAACAAAAGATAAGTAAGGAAACACAAAATAAAAGAAACATAGCAAAGGAATAATTAAAGCATGGGTTGCCTCCCATAAAGCACTTTTTTAGGGTCATTAGCTTGATCGTGATGGTCTTCAAATTGATGGCATCTTTGGAAGGGTTATGGTTCCCAACTTCTTAATTGTATATTCGACAACATAATGTTTTAAACGTTGCCCATTTACTTTGAATTCTCCTATAGACTCACTCTATACTTCTACTGCCCCAAAGGGATATACCTTACACAATTGGAATGGTCCTGACCACATTAAGTGTAGCTTTCCTAGTAAAAGGTTTAAACAAGAGTTTAATAGGATTACAAGATCTCCCTCCCTAAATTCTTTGTGGAGAATAAGTTTGTCATACCACTTCTTTTTTTTCCTTTCCTTATGTATTTTAGCATTTTTATAAGCATCTAATCATAACTCATCAAGATCATTGAGTTGAATCATCCTCCACTTTCCTGCGTCCTTCAAACCTATATGAATAGTCTTTATAGTCCAATGTACCTTAAATTCGACCTCAACTAGCATATGACATGATTTTCCTTATACCAAATGAAATGGTGTTGTGCCTATAGGATCTTAGAAGTTGTTCAATTAGCCTAAAGAAAGTCATCTAGTCGGAGGACCAATCTTTCCTTCATTTGGGCATAGTTTTTTCCAGGATCCCTTTTATTTCTCTTTTTGTGATCTCCACTTGACCACTCATTTGATTATGATATCATGCAGCAATTTTGTGAGCTACACCATATTTCCTTAAGAGCTTGCTTAAGACCTTATTGGTAAAGTGGGATCCCCCATCATTGATCAGAACTCTTGGGACTCTAAATCAAGGGAAAATAACCTTATGAAATAGTTTAATTACTACCTTCACGTCATTCATTGGATACACTAATGCCTCTGCCCATTTTGAAACGTAATCCAATGTGAACAATATGTATTTGTTGTTGTGAGATCATATAAAATGTCCTATGAAATCAATCCCCCACACATCGAATAACTCCATGTCAAAGATGTTAGTCAAAGGCATCTCATTTCTTCTTGAGATATTCCCAGTTCTTTGGCAGCGATCACATGCTAGCACATAACTCCTCATGTCTTTAAAGAGTGTAGGCCAATAAAATCATATGAGAAGTACCATTGCAGCTGTTTTGGAGGCACTAGCATGGCCCCATATGGTCATGAATGACAATGGGTAATGATATCCAAAATTTCATCTTTAGGAATGTATAGGCAAAAAACTACATCTTTATAGTACTTGTAAAGGCAAGGATTATCCCAGAAATAATGTTTGACATTGGAAAAGAATTTCTTATGCTATTGATAAGATAAGTCTTCTAGTAATACCCCACAAATAATGTAATTGACAAAATCTATAAACCATGGGCTTGGAGGCTCTCAATGGCAAAGAGATTGTCATCATGGAATGAATCATCAATCGGGCATTCATCCCTTTCCTCTTCATGCATCTCTTGTCTTAGTTTGGAAAGGTGATCTGTCACTACATTTTTAGCACCCTTCTTGTCTTTTATCTCCAAATCAAACTCTTTTAAGAGGAAGATCCATATAATCAACCTTAGTTTTGCATCTTTCTTTGCTAAGAGATGCCTAAGAGATGCATGATTAGTGAACACAATGATTCTTGATCCTACAAGATAATACCTAAATTTATCCAAGGAAAATACCATAGCTAGGAGTTCCTTTTCGGTTGTGGCATAATTCATTTATGTATCACCTAAAGTCCTCGCTATATAGTATATGGCATACACTTTCCTATCTTTCCTCTATCCAAGAACAACCCCAACAACATAGTCACTGGCATCATACATTTCCTTGAAATAAAGGCTATAGTTGGGGGGTCTCATTACTGGGGTAATGCTTAATACTTCATTTAACTTGCTAAAAGCATTCAAAAAAGATTGATCAAATGCAAAAGGGGTATCTTTGACAAGTAAGTGGGTTAGAGGTTTAGCAATTTTTGAGAAATTTTTAATGAACTGCCTATAGAATCTAGCATGGCCTAAAAATCTCCGAACACCTTTGACTTTGGTTGGGGGAGGCATTTTAGCAATGATATCTATTTTTTCCTTATCAACTTCAATGCCTGATTAGAGATTAAGTGAACAATGCCCTCTTGTACCATAAAATGGCACTATTCCCAGTTAAGTACAAGGTTCACTTCTTTACATCTTTTTAAAACCTTAGTAAGATTATCGAGGTAATCATCAAAGGTGGTTCCATAAATAGAGAAGTCATCAATAAATAGTTCCATAACATTTTTGATAAAATCTAAGAATATGGACATTATACAACGTTGAAAAGTGGTGGGGGCATTACACAAGGCAAATAGCATCCTCCTATAATCAAGAGTACCATATGGGCATGTAAATGTTGTTTTTTCTTGATCACTAGAGTGGATAGGCATTTGCAATATTCCCGAATATCCATCTAGATAACAAAAATAAGAATATCTAGCTAACCTTTCCAACATATGATTGATAAATGGAAGGGGGGAAGTGATCCTTTCGGTTGGTTTTATTTAACTTTCTATAGTCAATGCACATACGCCACCTAGTGACCTTTCTTTTAGCGAATAGTTCATTTTGCTCATTTCTTATGATAGTCATGCCCTATTTCTTAAGTACTACCTCAATTGGGCTTACCCACTTACTATCTAGGATAGGGTAAATGATTCACGCATTAAGTAGCTTAAGCACTTCATTTTTTACTACCTCCTTCATGTTTGGATTCAACTATCTTTGATGCTCAATGGAAGATTTATTTCCTTCTAATAAAATGTGATGCATGCAAAATGGAGGATTTATGCCCTTAATTTCCTCAATGGAATAACTTATGGCATCTTTGTGTAGCCTAAGGACTTCAAGTATTTTTTCACCTTCTTCTTGATTTAGGTTAGCATTTACAATGATAGGATATTCACCATTAGAGTCCATAAATTCATATCTAAGAGAGGAAGGGAGAGGTTTTGTCTCTACCTTAGGTGCAGGTTTTTATGTATATAATGAGCCATGTAATTCTCTCTCAATCAGGGCCACTAAACCTAGTTGTTTTACATAGGCATAGTTTTCTCCAAGCATGGTAGCATAGGCAGCTGCCTCTTCATCACCATCATGGAACACTACATCTCTCATCAAACATTTCTCTAATGGATCATTTGAGATTAAATTAGCAAGGTCTTCTTGAATCATCCTATCTACCATATCAATCCTGCAGCAAGTATCGTCAATTAATGGGAATTTTAGTGTAGAAGGTCAAGCAAAATCTACTTTCTCTTCCTTAATGTTGAGAGTGAGCTTTCCATTTTTCACATCTATAACTGCTCCTATAGTAGCCAAGAAAGGCTTTCCCAATATGATGGGGATTTGTGCATCGTCCTCTATTTTTAAAATAACAAAATCAACTAGAGCATAAAACTTACCAACCTGGATAGGTGCATCTTCTAATATACCTACTGGATGTTTTACTGACCGATTTGCTAATTGGAGGTAGATGGTGGTAGGCTTAAAATCTCCCATCTATAGCTTCTTACAAATAGAAAGAGGCATTAGACTAACACTAGCTCCAAGATCATAAAGTGCATAGTTAATGGACATGTCACCAATAGTACAAGGAATAGAGAATGAACTGGGGTCTTTGAGTTTAGGTGGAAGCTTTTCTTGAATAATAACACTACATTATTGTATTAGGGATATTGTTTCTTACTCCTCTAATCATATTTTATTACAAATAATTTCTTTTAGAAATTTAACGTAAGTAGGCATTTGTGATATGGCATCCACAAATGAAATATTAATTTACAATATTTTTAAAATTTTAACAAACCTTCCCAACTGTTTTTCTAATCTTGCTTTATCTTTTCTTTAAGGGAAAGGTAGGGGAGGTTTATACGGTGGCATAGGGACATTTTTCTCAATCTCATTATCTTTCCCTAAGGTGTTCTCATTCTCAATATTCATGGCTTCCCTATTCATTTCCATATTCTCTTCAACTCCTCTACCTTCCTCTTCCCTTTCTTTTCTTAAAAAAGGGCCTTCCAACTCCTTCCCACTTTGAATTGCTATAGAATTAATAGACCCTTTATGATTGGTCTCTAGCTTCTCGGGAAGCATTTCGACTGGCTAAGAGGAAGGTCCTGACTATTGGGCCACTTGGATAATTTGATTTTCCAACATCTTTTTGTGGGTGGCTACGGATTCAAACTCAAAACTTAAGGTTTTGACCGAATTCTTCAAATCCTTGATTTTTTTTCTTTTTGAGAGGAAATGAAGTTCTCCATCATTAATTCAAGATTTGATTTCAAAGGATTAGGAAATGGTGATCTAAGATTTTGGAAACCTAGGGGCTGAAAGTTCGATTAAGGGATGGGATTCGATGGCGGGTTCTTGTAGGATAAATTCAAATTATTATGCCATCTTGAATTGTTGGTGGGAGAAAATGGATCTCCTTTTAGGTTGAATTTATTCGCATAATTAACATGGTCTATTAGGGGGTCGAGGAGTAACTGACAGACATTCAACAAATTAGTGTCCTATAATGCCACAAACCTCACAAACAGAAGGGGAGGTTGTTAATGCTTTAACACTTAGTTTATCAAGTTTCTAAAATGACGCATCAACCAATAAAGAAAGGTGATCCAAAGTTTCAACATCATACCTACCACCCTTATGGGTTGAACAACGCTCACTTGACCATTGGTAATGATTATGAGCCATGTCTTTAATCAATTGCTTGGCCTCTAGTATGCTTTTTTTCATGAGAGTGCCTCCTGCTACTGTATCCAAAGTCCATATGGTATTGTCATATAAGCCATTATAGAATGTGTGGAATAGCAACAATTCTTCCAACCCATGATGTGGGAACATTCGCAACATGTCTTTATAGCCCTCCCATGCGTTGTAGAGTGACTCACCATCCTTTTTATATGAAGTCCATCAACAACTGTGATGAAATCCAATAGCAATGATGGTTTAGAACCCTAAGATTGTGAAGATAAGATTGCTTAAGCCTTGATCCAACACCTAATAGGATGAAAACCAAGACTATAAAGGATTGAAATTCCACACCTAGAAAATGTGAGAATCTCTCAACAATGAGGGTGATAAGTTTGGTTGTTTGAATTCCATAAGATTAACTTGATAAGTTCTACAAGTTCTTTTAAGAACGAAGAGGAACACAAAACCTCACAAATATGATAATTTATGAAAATATTATATCGGTTATTCATTTCAAAATACCTATATATATATACTTGGAACAGCCCTCCAAGAATAGGAAAATTTAAAACTAAAGCTTTAAAACACCTTCCTAGAATAGAAAAATTCATAATTAAAGCTTTAAAATAGCACAAACATCAAAATAAACAAGTCCCCATGTTTTTTAGGCCTCTTGGACTTCTAGAGGCAACCATAAATAGCTAAATGAATAAATTTAATGTATTTAACATAACCATTCAAGACCATGTTTTAATCATCTATTTAACATCTTGGAACTCATTAAATTCATGCCTTTTGTTGGTTAGATTATGCTAGAAATGTTTTTGCATAAATATTAGTCTATTCAATTTCTTTGATGAGGTTCTCTAAGTCTTGATTATTATTTGAGCCTATCTTGGTCTATTTAGAATCAACCCAAATCTCTTGTATTAGCCTATTTAGTGCTTCCTTGAAATGTTTGGCTCTAAGTTTTGTAATTGGACCACTTAGAAGAGACAAAAGGTCTTGTGAAGGATTTGCATCATCCCCAAGTGTATGATCAACAAGTCCAGCTCCTTGGATTGCATCACTTTTGGCTGAAGCTTGTAATAAGGTTTATCAATTGAATTGTTTTGGATGGGGGGAATTATTTGTTGAGGAAAGCTCATCAAATTTGATCCTAAGTGGTAATGGACCTAGGGGGAAGTGAATTATATATACAACAAATATTTGCTTTCAATTCACCAAAAAATGCCCATATGACATTGCTCCATACCACCTTGTTTTGTTTCTAAAGAGCGTAAGTATAAAATAAAATAATAAAATATATAGTATCCATGATTCTAATTCAAATACTAACTTATATACAAAGATAATCCATGAAAACATGCCTATATATGAAAAAAAAATCCATTTTAAGGATTTCAAATTTTCATTTTAAAGAGTTATTTGAAGATGATAAAGTGATGCACGAGCATCTAACACTTCTAATGAATCTCAAAAAATTCAAGAATTAGCATTCTTGCAAATGAAACCCTTGAAGTTCTTGAAAACCTTCCCCAAAACACTAATGCTATTGGTCATTTCTTGAGAAATTCTTGTAGGTAAATTACATGTTTTCAAGAATAATAATTCATTCAAAATACATAGTGTAAAAGACAAGAACAAGGGATGCATGTGCATAAATGAGTATAGAATACAAAGCTACAAAGATAATATGTTATCATTTTACATTGATAGTGTTTTTGTTAGCTTAGTTATTTTATGTAAAGTTTGTAAATATTTATCTTGTAATTATTATGCATTATTACATGTTATTCTTTACTTGTATTAGAGGAGTTATAAAGGTTGCTTACTTATTTACAACTACTCCTAATTGGTTATACAACTAATTACATATATTGGAATTTGCTGCTACATTAAATTCTAACATCTATTTAGTTATTAAGCATTGCCTAATGTAGTTAAGGATATATTACATAAGTTAAAAATTATATTATTTATATTATTTTGTAAATTATTTAGTATTAATTAGTAAATAAATACCTAACACTCCCATGTATATAACCCTACATACACATTGCATATCATATCAACAAGATAAAGTGAATAAAAATTAGAATTTTATTCTCTCTATATCTTCTGAGTAAGTGCTCTCTTTATGAGTTAGATTTTTTCTATGAAGAAAAACTATGTGTTTTATTTTCTTAATAGTTGTAGACTCATTAGGTGAAGCATCAAAACCCTACAAATTGTCAAGCGTTTCATCCATATTCGATCATAATAATCAACCTCAAGGAATAAAAAACAATTCTATAATGTGTAAGAGTGATTTCTCCATCATCTTCCACATAATTTTTGGTATCAAAGCCACATTGGATTTTCATTAAATTAATAACCAATTGGACTAGTCTTCTTACCATTTTTGATCAATTTTAGTCACTTATATTCAATCCTATCTAGGTTTTGTTTTCAGCTTCTTGATTGCACGTGTTAAGTATTTTATGCGTGATATGATTGAGATTTAAAGGATTTTTTTATTACATTAGTCAAATCATATTAGGAACTATTAGTTCTTTTTTTTCATATTATTAAGGAAAAAATTTATGGATTTCATGGGACTTACATGATGTTGAATGGTTGATTTTTAACACGAGACATTCTGTCCATTAGATGAATGGATTGTTTTATTGTTATATCATTTTAACGTGTAAGTCTCTAATGAATAGTTTCCTAACTATTTTTGTTCATATCATGGTTGAATTCACAACCCTATATTAGATATGCATTGCATAAGTGTTAGTAATTAATCATTGTTGTTGTACGATCATAGTGCATATGAATTTGTTATTTATTTTTTTCATTATGGTACAATTAATATTTAATTTTTGTGGCTTATTTTGAATCCTAAAACATCTTGTTACATGTGTTCGAATATAGTGATGTTGTGTTTCAATACTATACATGATTCCTTAATGAAAATTTTCATGATTTCTATGGTATCAAACTCAAATACGGTATTCTTTCCACTACCAAGCACAATCGCTCATATAAGCTTTAATGGCTTAATAATGTAATGTGTTTAAGGTGTCAAAATAAGTACTTGTACCTTATTTAATTGGGAAGAATGACCATGATCAAATGATTTGTGATGTTGCACCTATGGATACATGTCATTTTTTATTCATTATGCCTTGGCAATTTAATAGGAGTGCTACACATTATGTGAGAAAGAACACTTATTTCTTGAAATATGCAAAGAAAAAAATTGTATTGACTCCTTTGCATTCACAACCTTGCATGAATGGTAGTGATTTAATTTGTAAAAAGTCCTTGTTTATTGATGAAAAATTCTTAGATAGGTTTGTCATGAGGGTAATGTAGTGTACATGTTGTTACTACTTGAAAATAATGTAGGGAGTGAGCCCAATAGCCCATGATTTAGGGAATTTTTGTTGTTTGGGGATGTTTTCCCAAATGACTTACCTTATGAGTTACCTCCTATGAGAGACATATAGTACCAAATTAATTATTTTTTCAAGTGCTAAACTTCCTAACAAAACCACTTATTGATGTAACCCAAAGGAGGCCATGGAGTTACAAAGACAAGTGGATGAGTTTCCTTCCAAAGGTTAGATTCAAGAATCTTTGAGTGCTTGTGCGGTTCCAGCTTTGTTGTGCCAAAAAAGGATGGAATAATGAGGATTTGTGTTGATAGTAAAGTTATCAACAAAATTAATATCAAGTATAGGTATCTTATTCCAACACTTGATGATTTACTTGATTGCTTACATGGTGCTTGTGTCTTTTCAAAGATAGATTTAAGGAGTGATTGCTACCAGATCCACATGAAGGAAGGTGATGAATGAACGACCACATTCAAGACAAAGGGTTGTATGAATGGATGGCCATGCCATTTGTTTTGTCTAAGGCATCTAGCACATTCATGAGACTCATGTATGAAGTACATAGGCCATTCACAAGCAAGTTACTTTGATGATATACTTGTGTATATCTCTAGTGAAGATGAAATTGTAAATTAATTAAAACTTGTATTTCTAGCACTAAGGAATAGTAAACTATATGCTAAGCTAGAGAATGTGAGTTCTTTATCCCTAGAGTTAATTTCTTAGGTTTTTAAGGATGGCATATATATGGATGAATCCAAATTGGAAGCTATCAAGACATGGCCATCACCAACGATACTAATACAAGTAAGGTTATTCCATGGGCTTGCTTCTTTCTATAGGAGGTTCATTAAGGACTTTAGTATCTTATTGGCACATATAACAGAATGCATAAAGAAAGGAGAGTTCAAGTGGACAAAGGGAGCCCAACAAGCTTTTGAAGTAGCTAAGGGGAACCTAAGTGAGCCCCCTATTCTAGCATTATCCGATTTCAACAAGCTGTTTGAAATTGAGCGTGATGTTAGTGGAGTGGGCATTGGGGCTATTTTGCTACAAGAAGGAAATTCAATAGCCAACACAAGCTCAAAATATGGGTAGAATTTTTACAATCATTTTTCTTTGTAGCCAAACATAAAAGTGGTAAAACAAACATAGTAGCTCATGTACTATCTAGGGTGTTGCATTCCCAAGGAGCTCTACGTCAAAAGATGGGTAGAATTTTTACAATATTTTTCCATTGTATTCTTTCTTTGTTAGAATCTAGGGTGTTGGGGTTTGGGTGCTACTTCAAGGATCAAATAAGCTTTGAGGTCCATTTGTGATTCAAGACGACTTCTTATTCAAGAATAATAAGCTTTTCATTCCCAAGTGCTCAATCTAGGAATTGCTTGTTAGAGAAGTTCACGGGGGAGGCCTAGCTGGACACTTTGGCATCAACAAAACCATGGTTATGTTGCATGAACATTTTTATTAGTCTATAATGGTAGGAGATATCCAAGAGGTCGTGGAAAGATGTGCTATTTGCCAAAAGTCCAAAATTTATTTTCATGAAGGAGTTTACACCCCTACCAATACCACATCAAACATGAGATCATATAAGCATGGACTTCATTTGGATTGATTTTCTAAGATGGATCATTTCATTACTTGTCATAAAATAGATGACATTATTTATATAGTGGATCTATTCTTCTAGGAAATAATAAGGCTACATGGTATTCCTAAGTTAATTGTCTTTCATAAGGATACCAAGTTCCTTAGCTAATTTTAGAAGACCTTGAGGAAGTTAGCTTATACCAAACTTATCTTTAGTACTGCTTACCATCCACAAAATTATGTTCAAGCTAAAGTAACAAATTGCACTCTTACAACATTCCTTAGAAATTTGGTTCACAAGTCATTAATAGATTGGGACACCAAACTTAGCCATGTAGAGTTCCCCTATAATCGATCACCGACTTATGTGATAAGTCATTCACCTTTTGAGGTAGTGTATGGAGTGAATCCCACTACTCTCATTGAACTTTTACCTCTTCAAATTGAAGCACACACTAATTCCAATTCAAAATAGAGGGCTAAGACATCATTTCCGCAATTTATTTTAAGCAACTCAACTCAAACATAATGCATACAAACAAGTTCATTCAGTATCCATTTTTGGCTTTATGGTGCATTGAACAAGGAGTATAAGATCTGGTCATGCACAAATCATTTTCAAGCTTGGAAACATCATTTTTACACCTGATTTGCTACCATCTAGAGTTCATTTGCTACCATATCTCATATGAAGACATTCTTTACACTTTTCAGTATCTTACAATTTGAAAAAATTATTATCTCTTTCCCTTTTTATTGTGAGCTATTAGGATCTTATGTTTAGATTATTTTTATGTATTTTTATCTAACTCATATAACAGTAATTAGATCCCTAGCTTAGGAGCACATGAAAGACTTGAAAGGGTTAGTTTTGATTTGATTTTAACTACACTAGATAGTTAAAATTGAATTATTTATTCCATATGTAATAAGTACTCAAGTTGTAACAAAAATAGCATCAACCAAGTCCTATAAGTGTTGAGTTGAGGATTAATAAAGGAAAAAAATCATATTTTCTAGCCATATGCTCTTATTTTTGAACTCTCCTTACCCTTCATACTCAAGTGCAAGAGTTCGAAACTTATCCCACAAAATCTTGCTAATTTTATCCCAAGTGTTGAATACCTTAGGTAGTATCTCCTTAGGTAGTGCTAATTTTTCTTCATCTTCGACCTCTCTTTCAATTTCTTATCTTTTAGGTTGCAACAACCCACATGCAATGTTCATCTTAGCTTGGCTAAATTTTATCCCATATGCATCACTTTGTTACACCTTGCTTGGCATATTTGTGTTCAAGAATTTATAAAGAACATAATAAAATTGAAGTTCTATTACCATATGATTTTTGTGGTGCATTATTTGGTCAAATAAAATATAGGTAATGATCAAAAGTTTTAAGGTCCTTTAGAGGCCATCCAAATGCTATAAATGAGTCTAGATGCTGCTAATGCTCAAATTAAAAAACTCCCAATATTGTTGAATAGTTGCAATGCATGGAGATAAGGCTTTCCGAATAAGAGACAATACTTCATATACAAGGAAAAGTGGAATCCACCAAGGCTGTCCAATTTCTTATTGTAAAGTAGACATCATAAGCTATGCAAAAAAATATTATTCATCTAAAATCAATTTATGTATAAAATCAAATTAAACTACTTAAACTAAAATCAATTAAAAAAACATTTTGCAAAAATTATTGAAATTTTTTTTATGTATAAAATCACTTGAAAATCTTTCAAAATTATTTTTAAACAAGATTATAAATATCAAATCATTCAAATATCTAAGTGTTTAGTATGTAAATCATATGCACATAAAACCAAAGACTGTAGCATAGTCTTTAAAGTTTGAGTCTTGGTATCTTGAGCACACTTTTTTATACATGGTTTGTCTATTATACATTTGAAATTGAAGTACTTGGAGCTAGAGCCTTATTTTTTCCTCCTTGTTGACATTTAGCAATTAATTTTTCTAAGTTAAAGGATCACAAAATACTCTTAACTTGAATGAAAATTAATTAGCTAAATATAAGAAAATAAGTGGAAATATTAGCCCATGCATGCATGGTAGCATGTTCAGCCCAAACACAACCAATTATGGTAGCTTATCCAACCCAAGCCCAACCAACTATGGTAGGACATCAAATCCAAGATCAACAAGCTATTTTATTGCTATTTCTAAGTATTATGCCACCTAAGTAGCTAAATCAGCCCAATCCCAAGGCTAATTTCAAAATTTGAAGTAAAACAAGATAAAAAGAAAAGGAGGACAAGTGGATGGTGGAGTAGGTGAAGAAAGTCAACCAAGTTAACAAATCATATTATTTTAAGTGACTAAGCATAGGAGATGATTGATTAGGTATAGGGGATGATTGAATGATTTGTACTTTATTTATTACCTACCATTTTAGCATATAGGGGCTCCATGCTATGGTATAGCTATCAAAATATCATACATGGGCTGACCTCATTTTAGTTCTCATCCAACTAGTTGGTAGCTTGTATTAGATAACTAGATAGCGAAGATTGGCTAGAATGTAACTAGGTAGGTATGGGGAATGGGTATAATGGACATTTTATAACCATGGCTACCACTATAAATATGGGTAGTCTCAACGCAATATAATACATTATCCCTTTGAAATAAAAATTAGATTTTCAAGCTCCCTTTGGCCCCCTCTACAAAGTTTAGTGAAAACTTTGTTTTGAGTGAAAAATCTCATAACTTTTATCTCAAATGTTGAAACTTTGGGTGGTAGTTGTGAGTGTTTGGTCTTTAACTACCACAAATTTAATATTATCATACTTCTCATCTCTTTTCTCTATTTTAATTTATGATGGTCAATTATCACATAAGCCACCATCTTCCATTAATCATGTGCCAACTTTTTTAGCATATGCATCAAATTGGTATCAGAGATGAAGGTTAAGAATTTACGATAATTTTATCTCCTCTTTTCCTTCTCTACCCCATCTAGGCCCAAACACTTTATAAAAAAATTTTCTAGCCACCCACCATAATTTTCAAACCCAAGTTTGCCTCTCATAACCAAACACGTCATCTTTCTCTATTGATTTCTTCTTCAAACTCAAGCAACTTTAGGTGATGAATAAATCCCAAGAGGCTTGAGCCTTGAAGAGGTGCAAAACTTAAGAAGAGACCAAGCAATTAAAAACCTCCAAAATGACATGAGAAGAGTTCTCGGCATTTTAGAGAATCTCATACAAAACCATAACACTTCATGCCCAAATACTTCCCTACGGTTGAGAAGATGACCCCATTTTCGCCAACATGAGGTGGTCGGATCTAGCATAAGTGATGATGCTAGTGATTCCAAATAATTTTCATGACATCAAAGTCGAAGTGCCTAAGTTTGATGGATCACTTAATCCAGATGATTACCTACAGTAGGAGTTGAGGTGCTATAGGATGTTTGAAGCAAAAGGCTATAATGATAAGAAGAGTTTTAGGATTGTCATCCTTAAGCTCAGGGTACATGCCTCCTTATGGTGGGAAAGTCGTACTCACTAAACAAGAAAGAAGGGGAAGTCTAAGGTGAAATATTGGTCGCAGATGAAGAAGCTTTTGAGGGTAAGGTTTTTACCCTCATCCTACAATCAAGACCCCTACAACAAGATGTCCTCCTGGAGGCAAGGGTCAATGAGTGTTGAAGAATACATCAAGGAGTTTGAGTGGTTGAAGATGACGTTGGAGTTAGATGAGGTAGAGGAGCACACAATGTCACATTTTCTTAGATGAGCTTTTTCATCTAGCCACTAAGGTGGAGAATCATAAGAAGGAGAAGAGAGGACCAAAGTTTCCTCAAGGAAGGTTCACTCCCAACACTTCCAAAGAAGTCCCCTCATCATTTAAGCCATCCCCTCCCACTTGAAATGTTGAAGAGATGGACAAGGGGAAAGGTGTTAGGTTTGAACCTAACAAACCAAAGTTTGTAAGGTGCTTTAAGTGTCAAGCCCTAGGGCATTATCAAAACGATTGTCCCAACAAAAGAATTATTACTCTTTTGGACTTGGAGGAGCCAGCCCACGAGGAGGAAATGGAAGAGACCAAATCAGTCCATAAGGAGGAGGAAAAGCAAGAAGATCACCCTAGATGTAGGAGAATCTCTAATGGTGAGAAGGGTATTACACACAAAATAGTTCATAAAGGAGGAGACATAATGAGAGAAAATATTTCAAACCAAATGCACGATCCTTGGTAAGGTATGTTCCCTTATTATTGATAGAGGTAGTTGTGCTAATGTAGCCTTTTGCACACTAGTGGAGAAACTTGACTTGCCTACCACTCAATATGCCAAACAATATAAGCTATAATGAATTAATAATGGAAGCATGATTGAAGTGCCCAATCAAGTTGTAGTTTCTTTTTCCATTGGAAAAAACTACCAAGATAATGTGGTATGTGATGTGGTTCCTATAGACGCTTGTCATCTATTGCTAGGAAGACCATGGCAATATAATTTGCATATCTAACATGATGGTAAGAGGAACACTTATTGTTTGAAATTTACCCAAAAAAAAACATTGTACTCACACCCCTTAGTCTTGGTTCATCACTTGTTAGGGAGTAAATAAAAAAGAACAAGACCTTGTTTCTAAATAGCAAAGGAATAGACTAGGTGCTAGCTAAGGGGAAGCTCATACTTTTTTTTATTGTTTCTTGAAGATAATGAATGGAGTGGAGGAAGTAACCCACGAGTCAAACCTTTTCTAGGGGAGTTTAGGGATGTCTTCCCAAATGATCTACATAGTGAGCTACCTTCCTTAAGGGGAATTGAGCACCAAATCAACTTGGTCCCTAGTGCTACACTCCCAAACAAGTTTCCTATAGGTGTAATCCTAAGGAGGATAGGGAGTTACAAAGGCAAGTTGATGATTTGTTGCAAAAAGGGTTTATTAGTGAATCCCTTAGCCCATGTGTGGTACTGGCCTTTTTGGTTCCAAAGAAGGATGGAAGTATGATGATATGTGTTGGTAGTAGAAATACCAACAACATCACCACTAAGTATAGGTATCCTATACCTAGACTTAATAACATGTTGGATAGCTTACATGGGGCTTGTGTATTCTCAAAGATTGATTTGAGAAGCGCATACTACCAGACTATAGTAAAGGAGGGAGATGAATGGAAGGCCACCTTCAAGACTAAGGGAGGATTATATGAATGGATGGTGATGCCTTTTGGTTTGTCAAATGCTCCTTGCACCTTCATGAGGCTCATGGATGAAGTCCTTTGGCCCTTTATCTCTAAATTTGTTGTAGTACACTTTGATGATATACTTGTATACTCCTCTAGTAGTGAAGATCATGTAAAGCATTTAAGGCTCATGTTTTCAACCCTTAGGAACAACAAGTTGTATGGAAAGTTAGATAAATGTGACTTTTTTGTACCAAAATTCACCTTCCTAGGGTTTGTTGTATTTAAGGATGGTATTTCAATGGATTAGTAAAAGGCGGAGGCAATAAGGTTGTGGCCTACACCCACATCCATTACCCACATTCGATCCTTTCATGGACTTGCCTCATTTTATAGGAGCTTCATAAAAGGATTTAGCACTCTTTTGGACCATATCACAAAGTGTATCAAAAAAGGAGAGTTTAAGTGGACATTGTAGCCCAAGAAGTATTTTATATGATCAAGGGCAAGCTGAGTGAGGCCCCCATCTTAAGGTTACCGAATTTTGCTAAAGTTTTTGAAGTTGAATGTGATGTAAGAGGAGTTGGGATTGGAGCAATCCTACTTCAAGAAGGCAATCCAATAGGTTATTTTAGTGAGAAGCTCAATGGATCAAGATCTAACTACAACACGTATGACAATGAGTTTTATGCTATTATTAGGGCTCTAGATCATTGGTCTCATTATCTAAGGCCAGCACAATTTGTATTACATACGGATCATGAGTCTCTATAGTATGTAAATGGGCAACATAGTCTTCACCCTAGGCATGCTAGGTGGATAGAGTTTTTAAAACCCATTTTTTTAGCAAAAAATACGATTAGCAAAACTAATGTAGTAGCCAATTCCCTCTCTAGAAGATATTGTATGTTTTCCCTATTAAAAGCTCGAGTCTTAGGGTTTGGATGCTTGAAAGAGCTATATAAGGAGGATGAAGACTTTGCAATGTAACTTGAAGACCTAGACAAGCTTCAAAGCCCCTATGTCATAAAAGATGGATTCCTCTTCAAGAATACCATGCTTTGCATCTTGAAAAGTCCCATTCACGAGCTGTTGATATGAGAATCACATGGAGGTTGGGTAGCTGGACATTTCAAGATTAACAATATAATCCCTCAAAAATTTAGAAAACCTATAATTTAATAAATAGCTTTTATTGAAAATAAATTAGCTTTTAAAAATTATTTAGTTTAATTATTTTATGGATTTTTGAGTATATAAATTCGGATAGGAATATTTGATAAATTAAAACAAATATTTTGTTATTTTATCATACTCTTTTTAAAAAACTTTTACCAAACCAATATTTTACTAAAATTATCCTTTTTAAGCCCATATATCTAATTATATTAAACTAAATTATTAAATAAATTTATTATTAAAAATATTAAATCCTATTATTTCATAAATTAAATTATTTTATGTTCTCCCATTTTCCCATTTTCCTTTTTCTTTTTTTCTTCCCTTCTCCTTTTTTCTCCTTTTTCCTCCGTTATTTCTTTTCCTTTTTCTCCTCCTATGGGCCACTTGCACCCGGCCTGTTGCCCCCTCCCTACGTACTTGGTCCATAGGCCTATTTCTTCCCTCCCCTCTTATCCTTCTCCCACGCACGACGCAACCCAGCCCAATCATTCTTTATTTTCCTTTTTCCCAGACCGGACTGGCCTATCTTTTCTCCCCTATACCGACGAGTCTGCTCCCCCCTCCTTCCTTTCTTTCTTCTCCTTGCTCGTGCCCGACCAGTTGTTGTTTTGACTCCACGCTTGCCACCACCGAGCCGCCCTGCAACTGCTGCCACCTGCCACCGCAACTTCTTTCTCTTCCTCTCTCTCCCCCATCATTTTATTTCCTATTTCAAACCAAACTAATCCTGCATCCCTAACCCATATGCCCTTTTCCTTTCCTTCTTCTTCCCTTCCCTCTCCTTACCAACCGACCAACCCTACCACCCTATTGCAGCCCCGACCGGCCACCTACTCCCCTGTCTCTCCCTCTCCTTTTTCTTACCCTCACCAGCCCTTCGTGCCCCATATTTTCGAGCCTTCTTCTCCTTCCCTGAACTTCTCCTCCCATTTTTCCCGGTTTTTGCACCACCGCCACCCTCTTCCACTTACACCGCCGCACTGAACCCCTTGTGCCGGCTTCTACCACCACTTGCTACTGCCCTGCACCATCACACCACCCCTTCGAGCCCCTGCACTTCCTCCCTTCTCCCCCTCTTCTTTTCCTCCCCACTTTTCTCCCTTATGGGCAGGCCACCTACAACAGCCTTGTTCGCCGCCATCCGGCAACCTTTGCCACCACCTAAACCACCAATCTACACCCTGCAACCTCCTCTACCACCCCCATACCTTGTTTGGCCAAAATAAGCCCCCTCACCCCTGATACACTGTCGTATGCACAAAAAATTTAATAAATAAATCCTAATTTCCAAATACGTAGTATATGGCAAGAAGGAGTCGAACCCACAAGGAATGGAATATAATCAATAATTCTGTAATCGATGTTAAAACCCCGGTTATGCAATAACATATAATTCTATCATCAATATCTAAACTATGGATAAATAATAAAACATTGTACTCACTAATTAACTAATAAGGACAGGAAGGCATTGATTATGGAATTAGGATATCAAATAATCATGGAGAAACGAAAGATTCTAAATGATTTAACGTTGACTTGTAGAAACTCATAATAATTCATCTCTTTGCTTTCTCTCAATTTTAATAAATTGAATAAGCTCTCAATTTATCACCTAACCAATTAATAACCTAGGTTAAGAACACTAGATTCAATTAATGGCAGCATTACGAATGGAAAGCAGTCAACTACGACCATAATCACACAAGCTCGGATCATGCAATCGAACGAATTAATGGACAAGATTAATAATTAATCTTTTGCTACTCTAGAAACATTAATTAACAATTACGTGTTAATTCCGTTATCCTAGCGTAGATTAAGATCTAAACTAGATAGGTGATCAGTCTAATTAGTTTAAATTCTTAATCTATGATGCGAGATCATTCAATTCCGTCCATCAATTCAATTAAATTCCATCTAGAATCATGAATTCAAAATCCAAAACCCTAATTCCATCATCAAATCCTCCTACCTTATATTATCTACATAATTGTAGTAACACACAATTAAATGCAATAATCTATAATTAACATCAATGCTTATAAATAAATTAACAATGAAACACTAAACACAAGAAAAATAATAATGCAGCAAAGAGAATTGAATTGCATTCAATCAAAAATCAAAACTTGCAATTAAAAGAGGAATGGAGAAGAACTTATCGAATTGAATTGCAGATTGTTGATTGTTCAATTGAATACAATGGAGAGAAAAAGAATTGGAATTACAAATTACATGTGGTATCTAGAGAGGATAGAGAGAAAGAGAAAATCCCATTCTCGAACTCCCCCGAACCACCTTTTCGAATGTTCAAACTTTAGAAATATATCGGGGAAACGTTGCGCGAACGGTTATAGAATTTGAGAAAAACACGGTCCGTGTTTAGGAAACACGGGACCCCCGTGTTTTTCCTTGAACTCTCGGCCAAATGCTGAATTTTAAGTGCTGAAATTTGTGTGCTGATAGAAAAACACGGGCCGTGTTTAGGAAACACGGGGGGGCCGTGTTTCTTGTTCCTTCATTATTTCTTCATGAAATTTCAACACAATCTTCCCTTTGATATATATTCTTCATTTCCAGTCTTTTCTTCCATTGATTCCATATCTATTGATGTGTTCTTTGTTGCCTTTTCTCTTTCCATCGATTTCTCCTTTGAATTTCTTCATTTTTATCTTTTCCTGCAAAATCTATCCAAAAGAGAAAAACTCGAGAAAAGATTACATGTTATAAAAGTAATGAGGAATAAATGACATTTTTACTTAGCAAAATAACATATAAATCTCATCTATCAAATACCCCCATGCTTAAATCGTTGCTTGTCCTCAAGCAACATCATGTCTTGCACAAACGAAACATCAAGGATTACAAATGAGATAAGTTCTAAACTACAAGAACTATAAGATTTAATTTATTCATTCATAGAGTTTAACAATGCATTGGGACTTAAAACACTTATAAATCATAAAATCACAATGTTGAAAATATTTTAGATCACACATCTAACACACCTTATAAACAGTCTTATCAAATGCTTAAGTGGTTAGGGAATGAGAGTTAATATAGTTAGTATCTCACCATGCAAATTTAGATTAAGATTAATGAAATTTAAATTGGTAGATTCTTACTTTCGGTATGTGAAAACGCTCACTCTTATGTGTATAAGGTATGATGTGTTTACTCTCAAATATTCTCCAAATGATAATGATCGCCCATATGTTTGCCATTATTCTCAATTCTCCACCACTAAAAAGAACTAAAGTATATCATAATCAAAAGGTCTTGAAATTTTGTTGTCATGGGGCTAGGGTTCTAAGGTGGGATAGAATTTTGGTATTGTAGCTAGACTCTACCAACTAGAGAAGCAATTTCTTTATTTCAATTAAATCAAAATATCTCCTCTTCTCCTTTAATTTACTTCTTCCTTTTCTCTTTTTTTTTTTATAATTTGAAACCCTTCCATTCAACCAAATAACATCAAAAGACATGAAATTTTATTCTCTTCTTCTTCTTCTTCATCTTCTTTTTCTTCTTCTTCTTCTTTTTTCTTTCATTTTTTTTTAGAAGAAAAATCTTAGCTACTTCCTCCATTTTTCCCTTCCTTTTTCCTTCCTTCTCAGCCCGGTCCACCCCAATGGCCCCCTTTGCCGCCTTGCCGCCGCCGCCATCTCCACCACTCTTGGCCGCCAACAACCCATCCCCAGCTTCCACCTACACCCCCTCTTCACTCCTGCACCCTTCCCTTACCTCCAATCCTTCCCCATCTACCTTATTTCCTAGCCTAAAGACCCTTAACCAAACCATCTCCCCCTTCCTTCTACCTCAACACCTGCGACCCTTTTCTCCCCCCTTAGTCTGCATCTGGCTCACATTATTCATGCAGTGTGAGCTCCACATTGATTTGGAATTTATTTGTTTGAATATTTGAGGTATATTAATAGTTAAGTAAAGTGTATTATTATTAAATAAGTTTTTATAAAAGTTTTATCCTTTTAATTTCCTACTTCTAATATAATAACTATTGATATTATTTTTAGGTGTTGAGTTGCTAATTAAGCCTTTAATCTTTAACGGGGATACTGGTAAGGTTTGATTTTTGCAGGATTAAGGTAATCATTAAACCCCACTTAAATGCATGGAAAAACGTTTGCTAGCACATTAGGGATTTTAGTATGATTTTATGCATGTTATGTGTTGCCTAGTATGATAAATGTGGTTGCTTATATTGATTGATAAAAAGAAGAGCATGCTAGATTTTGTGCCATGCATAGAGATTATACTTAAGGAAGGAGTTTGATTATTAATGGAAATGTTAAATTCTTGTTTATGATGTATTATGTTGCTAATGCATGAATAATATTATTATGAGTCTAAGGGTATTTTAGTAATATGCCTATGTAAGTATGTGATCTAATATATGTAGTTGCTAATGAGTATTATGTTGAACAATGACAAGTTGGTGGAGTTGGATGATAAGAATGAAGTGCTAATATTAGTATTTTATGTAGCGGTGGTAAATTCATAAAAGCGGTGTAATAAAGGGGTAAAATGGTAATTTTATAAGTGAGAGGGTATTTAGGAAATTTAGGAGTAAAAGGGAAAATCGGTAATTTTTGTAAGTAAAATGGAATTTTGGTAATTATGGAAGAAAAGGGTAAAATAGTAATTTTACAAGTAAAAGGGTATTTCTGTAATTTCAGAAGAAAAGGGTAAAATGGTAATTTTGTAAGTAAAAGTGTATTTTTGTGAATTCAAAAGAAAAGGGTGAGATGAAAATTTTATAAGTAAAAGGATAAAATTGTAAGTTGTAAGAAAGATGGGTATTATGATAATTTTGGAGGCAAAAGGGTAATACAGTAATTTTATGATTAAATGGAAAATGGTAATTTTATAAGTAAAGGAGTATTATGGTAATTTTGAGGAGTAAAGGGGTAAAGTGGTAAATTTGGAAGTAATAGGTAAAATGGTAATTTTGGAAGAGAAGGGTAATAATGGTAATTTTGAAAGTAAAGGGTAAAATAGTAATTTTGGATGTAAAAGGGTATTATGGTAATTTGCAAGCAAAAGGGTAATATGGTAAATTTGGATGTAAGGGGGTAAAATGGTAGTTTTATAAATAAGAGGACATTATGGTAATTCTGGTAGTAAGGAGGTAAAATAGTAATTTGTGAGTAAAAGGGATAAATTAATAATTATAAATACGAAGAAGGGGTAAATTGGTAATTATAATTATGGAGAAGTGTAAATTGGTAATTATAATTATGGAGAAGTGTAAATTGGTAATGATAATCATGGAGAAGGGTAAATTAATGATTATAAATATGGAGAGGGAAAATTTGGTAATTATAACTATGGAAAAGTAGAAATTAGTAATTATAATTATGGAGAAGGGTAAATTCATAATTATATATATGGAAAAGCTTAAATCGGTAATTATGATAATGGAAGAGGGTGATTTCGTAATTTAACCAACAGGAGGATGATTTGGTAATTTTGATAATGGATAAGGGCAATTTGGTAATTTATCCAACTAAAGGGGCAATTCGGTAATTGTGATAATGGAGAAGGGAAATTTGGTAATTTAATCGACTAAAGGGTAAATTGGTAATTATTTAACCAACTAAAGGGGAAAATTGGTAATCATGATAATGAAGAAGGGTAATTTGATAATTTATCCAACTTAAGGGTGATTTAGTAAATATAACAAAGAAGAAGGGCAATTTAGTAATGTAACCAACCAAATGGGAAATATAATAAGTGTAGCAATTATGAGGGGTGAATGGTGATCTAAAAAGCATAGGAGATAACTTGGTAACATAAACCGGGTAAGGAGTAATTTGGTAATTATGCAACGTGAAGGGTAATAGGGTAATTTGTCAAGTAAGGAAGGGATGATTTAGCAAGTATATAAGTAAGGGGTAAATAAGTAATTTGTACCTAACGTGTCGTTGTGATTGTGAAATTTCATAATATGATTCAAATAATGCTGATTAGCAAGGTAAGGTTATTTGATAATTAGTAAGTGTCACGAGAACAAATCCTAATTCGGAATTAGATGACATTATGATGGCCTTAATGGTTTCCTTTTGATATCTTGGATAACCGTCTAAATAAGAAATAATTAATGATATCAAAATGATTGAAAGTAAATAAGTATCTGATTATTGTGCTTTTTGGTGATCACCTTAATTAAGACACTAATACTTAAAGTGAAAGACCTCAAGATTGGGAATGGTGGCTCTTTAGGGGTCGCTACCCTAAAGACGTGGTTTAGCCTACGATTATTGTGGTATTTGCTGGTGTGCCTTTGTGCCCCAGTCAGGCCCTATATCTTACTCTATCTAGCTCTATGCACCTACTTAGGAGGTATGCATACTTATGGATTAGGTGTAATTGTCGGTAGGGTATTGAGTAACTTTATGCACCAGTACGACCAGGGTACCTTTGCATCCCTGGATTCGCAGTTGAAGGGTACTGAGTGGCTTCTATGCACCAATATGACTGGTGTACCTTTGTTTCTCGGGATCTTGATCTCCCGTCTGAGGCAAATAAATAGAATTGTTGTGTTGATTAAAGAAAGGAAAAACACTAATTACAAAAGTGAAAGATTAATGAGTCGGGCTCAGTTGACTTATGATATTGAGTACCGATCCACCGTTTATAATAGTGGCCCAAGAGCATGTTGCCCTGGCAGGTGATATTGCGTACCGGTCCACCGGATATACTAGTGGCCCAGGAGCGTTTTGCCTTGGATGATTATTATATATATCCCGATCCATCAGCTAAAATAGTGGGGGTCCTAGGCTCAATAAAACAAGCATTGGATGTGAATAAATTATGGAAAGATATTAATTACTTATAGTGGAACACCTTGTGAGTCGGGGCTAGACCGGTCTACCGGTAAATAATAGTGGCTACGGGCTTTCTTCCCTGGAGACCGATTCACCGACAATAATAGTGGTCAGGAACGTTCTGCCCTGTATGTATTCTGGTCCACCGGCTATAATAGTGGGGTTCCCGCACTCACTTGGATATAACCAAAGAGATGATTGAATAATGATTGACTAATGGCTTAAGGCCCAAAAGTATCGATTGTACTTTATAACTCGTTGATATGTGGTAGCCTTGTTATATATGTGATTGTTATATATGCACCTCTCATTACATATGTATATAGTTTGCATTATGTGTTGCATTGCAGGCCTGTTTTGAAGTGTGGTATTTAAGGGTTACTCAGTACCATAGTACTGAAGGGTTCCACTCATGGGGCTCCTGCCTATTCAATGGGTAGTGTCCCTTACAGGTCTTTTCAGGTGCTACTCAAGTGGGCAACGGGAAAGAGAGTAAGGAATTATCAGGAGTTGTTAGGGTTTTTCTCCTTCTCTTTTAAATTCTTGGTTTCAATGTTAATGTTGTTAATGTAACCACCACTGGTGGATTTTATTCTTATAAATGATTTGATGCGCTACTCTGATTTAAGTATGTTGAATTTCTTGTAGATGGTATTTCATTTTTTTTAGCCTTAGTACTTGGTACAGGAACGGTATGAGTGAACCTGTCTGGTACTAAGTGTGGTGGTAATATCCCCAAAATTCACATTTTATTTTTTTTCTTCCGCCAATCTTTTATTAAAAAAAAATTTTTTAGTAGTGAATTTTGGGGGTGTTACAAACAAGACCTATGACGTACTTTAGGAGCATTTCTATTGGCATAAATGATAATCGATGTACATAGAGTCATAAATAGATGTGCTACATGTCAAAAGTCCAAGAGTCACTTCCACTAAGGACTCTACACTCTATTACCAATCCCTCATCAACCTTAGGGCCATGTGAATATGGACTTCGTAATGAATTTACCTAGAACTCAAAGGTAAAATGACACCATTATGGTAGTGGTGGATCAGTTTTCTAATATGGCTCACTTCGTCCCTTTTCATAAAACAGATGATGCCCTTTATATAGCTGATCTATTCTTTAGAGAAATAGTAAGGTTGCATGGTATTCCTAAGTCCATTATCTTGGATAAGGATAGCAAGTTCCTTAGTTATTTTTGGAAAACTATGTTGAGGTTGGTTGGTACAAAACTTCTATTCAGCACCACCTACCACCCACAAACGGATGGACAAACAAAAGTCACCAACCGAACCCTAACTACTATCTTGCATAGCTTGGTGCACAAATCTCTCAAGGATTGGGACCTTAAGCTTCCTCATGCCAAATTTTCATACAATAGATCCCCCACATACATCACCAGCCATTTTCCTTTTGAGATCGTGTATGGTGTCAACCGTATCACTCCCATCGAGCTCATTTTGCTTCCTATCAAGGCTCAAACAAATTTTGAAGCCAAAGACAGAAGTCAATCCTTCATGAAATTACATGAGAAAGTTAGAGAAAGAATCAAGAAAGTCAATAAAATAAATAAAAGGAAGGCCAACCAACATTGAAGGGAATAATGTTTTGAACCAGGAGATCTCGTGTGGCTACATCTTAGAAATGGAAGGTTTCCTTCCAGAAGAAAAAACAAGCTTATGCCAAAAAGTGATGGACCATTCAAGGTTCTTGAGACTATTGGAAGTAATGCTTATCAGCTTGAGATACCACCGGACATGGGAAATATATTGAACATATTTTATGTGGATAATCTACTCCCTTACCTTCATGATGAGCCCTATGCAGAAGAGGTAGAGCCCTCCCAAGATGGGGAGGATGATGTAGGATCATCTCATAATAATATTTCACTAATTAATTTTTCTAAGTTAGGGGATCACAAAACACTCTTAACTTGGATGAAATTAATTAGTTGAATATAAGAAAATAAGAGGACATACCAGCCCATGCATGCATGGTGGCACATTCAGCCCAAACACAACCAATTGTGATAGCTTATCCAACCCAAGCCCAAACAACTATTGTGGCACATCAAGCCCTAGGCCAACTAGCTACTTTATTACTATTTCCAAGTATTATACCACCTAAGTAGCCAAATTAGCCCAAGCTCAAGGTTGATTTCACAAATAAAAATAAAAAAGAGAGAAAAAGAAAAAGGAGGACAAGTGGATGGTGAAGTAGGCGAAGAAAGTTAGCCAAGTTAACAAATCGGATTATTTTAAATGACTAAGCATGGAAGATGATTTATTAAGTATGGGGGATGATTGAGTGATTTAAAATTTTATTTATTACCTATCTTTTTAGCATATAAAGGGCTCCATGATGTGGTATGGCTGTCAAAATACCACACATGAGCTAACCTTATTTTTGTTCTCATCCAACTAGTTGTTAGGTTGTATTAGATAACTAGATAGCAAAGATTGGTTGGAATGTAACTATGTAGGTGAGGGGGATGGGTATAATGGAATTTTTGTAACCATGACTACCATTATAAATATGGGTAGCCCTAACACAAAATCAACACACTATCCTCTTGAAAGAAAAATCAGAATTTTGAGCTCCCTATGTGCCCTCTACAAAGTTGAGTGACAACTTTGTTTTGGTTAAAAAGACTCATAAATTTTATCTCAAGTGTTGAAACCTTGAGTGGTAGTTATGAGTGTTTTGTCTTTGGCTACCTTAGATCAAATATTATCATACTTCTCATCTCTTTTCATCATTTTAACTTTTGGTGGTTAATTATCCCATAAACCATCATCTTCCATTAAACATGTGCAAGCTTGTTTAGCATATGCATCATTGTTGAGATACTATACAATTCGTATTATAATCATTAGATTAAGAGAGAAAATAAATAAATGTAATAGTCAATTGTCTAATAAATGAACCATTTATAAGTATTTAATGTATTTGTTCATTGTCATGAGTCAATTATTAGTTAAATTTTATTACAGGCTAGTTTTTAATTTTTAATTTAGGGACTATAAGGTGAATTACCAAATTTTAATTACAAATTTATGCAGCTTTAAAGAGCTATATTGGGAGATTGAAAAGAGCTTGAGGGGAGAGAAATTTCTTTTGGATATTAATCTTCTCTAAATTTCAAAACTCTATTAAACCTTCACATTTATAAAAAAACATAAAGATTATAATTATTCTTTCATTATTTCCCTTTGCATCTTATATTCAATTTGCATAAACATACATTTGAAAGCTTCTAAATATGTTTTTAATTGGCAATGATCACTACAAATAAATCTTTAGTTGAATATTTCAATTACACCATCATCAATTTATTCTTCCTAATTTTTCTTTATTTATTAATTTCTATGCTTGTTATATATTCACATATAGAATTGATTTCAACCATATTTGAGTAGATTTCCATTTCTAGAATTAGGTTTCATCCTAATTTTGAGTGTTTGGAGAGTGAATTTCTCTTTTATCTAAATTGGAAAATGAATTAATCCCATCTAATTAATAATGTATTATAATTTGGCTAAATATATTTATCACCAATTTTGCTTTATTTCAATAATAAATTGAAGGATTGAAAAATGAAAATTATTAGCATACATGTAACTATTAGAAAAATGAATTAAATCATGAAAGTATTTTTTTTATATTTTACCTGATAAAAATTGGTGATTGATTCTGATTAGGCACCATCATTGGAGGAAAAAAGTGATTTTTGGTTAATTTAGGCAATATGTTCTCACATATTTGAGCATTCTTATTAGACTTGAAACATTAAAAACCAAAATTGTTGTTGTATTTTATTTCCTCTCCATTATAATTTGCTTTATAGCTTATGATTATTTAGTTTCTTCATTCAATATTTGTAATAAAATCAATATATTTTAGTTTAGATTATCATAATTGTGAAGCATGAGTAGTTAACACACATTTATTATTAGAACGAGATTGATAAACTAGAAAGAATCCATATACTCGTGGATTTTACCTTTTAAGTTTTTTTTTGCCAACAATGTTAGGGACTTTGGCATGTTGATATTGGTTATTTTCATTACTAAGCTAGATCAAACATTTTTTTAGTACTATTTTTGTCTTTTTTTGTTTTATAATTCCCATAGGTTAATATTCTTTTATACAAAGGTCTTTTTGATGTGGAGATTCTATTCCATAAAATATCAAGATTTAGACAACCATATTATAAGAAAATAGCTAAGGAGTGAAACTGACAATACAATAATTACCAATGCAATTGAAGGACTATGCCACACAAAACACACCAGATGAATAGTCAAGCATCACTTGGCTGGTAATTGTTGCTAATAACTCTTAGTTGAATCCCTAATTGTTTTCTATGATTTAATATAACCAAATTAGGCTCTCTAACTAATGATCCAAACCTTCACCTTTGAATATAGGTATAATTTTTTGGCACCTTAAAGTTGAATGGGGTGACATATAATTCCATCAAGATTTGATTATTTACTTTTTCACCAAGGGATAGAGAAAGATGGTGGTTGTATTCTCTATTATAGAAATCCATTACTACATGAGATTAGCTATCAAAGGAGTTCATTACCAAAAACTATCCACGGAGAAAGATAACACAACTATGAAATCAAATCACAAGCTTCACCTAGAAGGAATATGAATCATTATATTATACACGTAGTGAAAGTAGTTATTAGGGATTGTCCCATACCATGGTCTAAATAAATGGTTAATTATTCATACATTTTACATGGTCTCACCTACAATACCGACATGACCATTGAAATCATTGTGGGAAGGATTTTAACAAAAAAGAATGCAAAATTCATTATTACATTAATTGAGGGCATAGCTTAAAACCACTACCAATGATCAAGTTACTCATCTATGCTAAAGAAAATTGCAAAATTTCAAAATTGATGTACTATACTGCCTCACATCTAAGGTCAATTATTTAGTTCAAAGTTTTGGAAAACTCTTTGTAAAATACCTTACCATCGGATACAAATCAAGCATCATTTATAAATTTTTTTGTACTATAGGGCATTTTTTTACGGAATGTCAAGTTAGAACCTCCCCATCCCTTTATTTGAGTGGTAATAAACATGTTAATTGTGTTAAATAAATTCTTAGAAAGAGGATCATCTTTCTAATAATTATATTCACTAGTGAAGGAGTCATCCCAATTTATCCTACAAAAATCATCCCCATTCCCTAGTTCAATTATGTGTTGCTTATTTATTTTTTTAGCCAAATACCTCCTTACCCTTTTCACTGAAAGTTTTTGTGATGAATCAAATAAAATAAAATGATGAGTTTAAAAAGCAACCTAATAAGTTTAGACGTCAAGATAGAACCATGAGTGACATTGTTAGGAATACATCTTCTATGGTTGACTCACTAGCTATGTAACAACCCCATTTTCTACTACCGAATTTTTTTTTATTAAAACTTTGCAAAAGCTTAATACACACCTAGAAAAAATGAGGTGTTATTATCATACCTAACACAAGATATAAATCTGCAGCCTTCCTTATATTACATATAAGACTAAAATCAACCAAGACATTTAAAAACAATTGAGTTTGAAAATAAAGGATTATGTAAACAACTTAAAATATTATTTACATTGGAGGAACTTAATGGTACCCGACCAAATATTTACAAGATACATGTAGATTACAATACAGGACTAAAATAAAATGAGATTAGGGTGTGACTCCGAATCAAACCTTAGTCCGCCAACTACCCCACAAAAATCTTTAGTTGTCCTTGCTTTTAAGCCCTAAACTGACTAAGGTATGCCCTCTAATAGCCATCCTAGAAAACATGTACATGGTCATCTATGGTGCGAATGAGTAGGTGGCTAAGCAAATAGACACATCATTACACTATGTTCTAAGTAAACCAAGTTATAGCCTCAATATAAACACAAGTATGCAAATTCTACCATACATAACATGTGTCGTGATAAAGCCATACGTATAAAGTTAAGAGTACATCAGAACATGTTATCATGCCTAACTCAAACAATATAGAATATATAATTCTTGGTTTCACCTTATCATCACATAGATAGTCACACATGTAATACTAAATAAAGTACCAACAATAGGGTTTATTTCCAATTACTCAATCCTTTAGATTATACCATTTCATTATTCATATGTGACATGGGCTAATCATCCAACTAGTATTCCATTCAATAACCAATTAGCCATTTAGGCCATTCGCCAAGAGTACACACTAGCTTTAATCCCATTTGGTCATTCATGTCTTTACTTCTTCTTTATCTAATTATTAGCTATTGACTTATTCGTATTTTATCATTCATTTACTTATCATCCATATTTTATTATCATCAAGTGATGGATTATACACCACCCCCATGGTCTCACATACCATGGAAGCCAATCCAAATAAGGGACATAAAGTTTAGGATGAAGCTAAACACCAAGAGGACATAAGTCCAAGCTGAAGGTAATCACCTGAATAGACATAAGTTTTGGCCGAAGCTAACTACCTAGCTAAGAAGACCCTTTAGTATCAATACATCCTAATACATCATTAGTGTCTAGAGTAGGTAAGGCATTGGGACCTCTCACCCACCTGAAGACACCAAAAATGCCCGAAGTTAGACTAACACCCTATAGCTAATTAAGGATCACATAACCTAGACCCATACTCAACTCGATTACCTCTCACTTTACATGATTATTATATTATTTAAAAGGATGAGTGATGACACAAGGCCCATACAAAATTAAGTGATACATATAGGATACAATTAGGTTAATCTAGGATGAATGTTGCATATGGGTTCTTGCTACCTGAAAGATAAGAAAATGAAAAAGTGGTTGAAGATGAAGAATAAAATACGATATTTGGGAACTCCTTAGATTATATACTTGAAGATACCACCTATGGTATTCAACATTTAGGATAAAATCATCAAGATTTTTTTGGATAAGCTTCAAACTCTTGCACTTCAATATCCTTAATTAGCTCAAAAATAAGAGAATATGGGAGCAAAATATGTTTTGTCCTCTATTAATCCTCAACTCAATACTTATAGGACTGGGTTGAGGCAATTTTTTTATAATTTGACTACCTATTAAAAATGGATTAAATAATTCAATTTTAACTATCTAGTGTAGTTAACATCAAACCAAAACTAACCCTAGATTGTAAAATCACATAAAAATAAGATAAAACAAGATCATAAAAGCTCATAATAAAAAAGAAAAGAGACAAGAAATTCTTTTAGATTGTAAGATACTCAAAAGTATAAAGAATGTCTTCATATGAGATATGGAAACAAAGCAGGTCTAGATGGCAGCAAATAAGGTTGGAAAATGACCTTTCTAAGCTTGAAAATGACTTGTTCATGACCAGCTCTTATACTTCTTGTTCAATGTACCATACAGATAAAAATGGATGTTGAATAAACATATTTTTAGTGATTATTTTTTTAGTTAATTTGCTTGAAATCAATTGTTGAAAAAATGCCTTTCAACTCCCAAAATTTCATGGCTCCCCATCGAGGCTTGTCCCAAGCCACTTTGAGCCATTTTAGAAGTTGGAAATATTAAATGGCTAACTTGCATGGCTAATTCTTATCTACATGGCTAAGGTTAAATAATTAATTTAACCCAAGTGATAACGGTTTTCTTAAGGCCTTTATTCTTAGGAAAATTAATAGCTAGGCTCTTATGGCATGTGTTAGATGTTTCTACATCATCCTATCCCTCCTGAAAAGTAATCTTCTTGTCTTCAAAAGGCTCATCATGAATATAGGGAAGTAAATCTCTCACATAAAATGTGTTTGATATATTTCACATATCTTATGGTAGCTCAAGTTTATAGGCATTATCCCCAATTTTCTCAATGACTTTGTATAGAATATCACTCCTTGGCATAAATTTATTTTTCCTCCTTGTAGGAAATTTTTTCTTTCTAAGGTGAAGCCAAAAAAAATCCCTAGGTTCATATAAGTATTACATGTGATGCTTGTTTGCCCTAGCTTTATTCATCTCATTCACATTTTCAATCTTGAACCTTACTTGCTCATGTAGTTTCTTCATAGCCTTAGCCCTCTCTTTTGCATCAAAATTAGTGTGTGCTTCAATTAGAAAAGGTAAAAAGTCAATGACAATAGTGGGATTCACTCCATACACTACCTCAAAAGGTGAATGACTAGTCGCATAAGTCAGTGATTGATTGTAGGCAAACTCTAGGGGGATAAGTTTGGTGTCCCAATCTTTTAAGGACTTGCCAACCAAAAATTATAAGGAGAATTGTAAGAGTGTCATTTGTTACTTCAATTTTCCCATCAGTTTGTGGATGGTAGGTGGTACTAAAGAGAAGTTTGGTACCAACTAACCATTTACAAGGTCTTTCAAAAATAACTAAGAAACTTGGTATCCTTATCAGAGACAATTGACTTGGGAATACCATGTGGCCTTACTATTTACTTGAAGAATAGATCGCTATATAAATAGCAACATCCGTTTTGTGACAAGCAATAAAATGAGCCATCTTAGAGAGGCTACCGACAACCACCATTATCATCATGTTTCCTTTGAGTCCTAGGCAATGCCATAATGAAGTCCATGCTTACATGATCCCATAATTGATGTGGGATTTTTCATGCAACACACTTTTTGTCTTGTTGATGCCAAAGCATCCTGCTAGGCCTCCCCATGTACTTATCTAACAAGCAATTCTCGAATTGAGCACTTGGGAATGAAAAGCTTTTTATTCTTGAATAAGAAGCTGTCTTGAATCACAAATGCACCTAGAATATTGTATTAATCCTTGAAGTAGCAAGCAAAGTCATCATATTCCTGGTAGAGCTCCTTGATGCACCTAAACCCCAACACCCTAGCTTCTAATAAAGAAAGCATACAATACCTCCCATATAGTGCATCATCTACTACATTTGTTTTCCCACTTTTATGTTTGACTACAAAAGAAAAAATATTGTAAAAATTCTACCCCTCTTGCATGCCTGCCTAGTGTTGAGCCTATGTTGACCAATGATGTACTTCAATGACTCATGATCTATGTAGGACAAATTATTGTGGCCCAAGATAGCAAAACTAATGATTAAGAACTCTAAAAATAGCGTAGAAATCCTTATCATATGTGTTATATTTCATACTTGAGCCATTGAGCACTTCACTCAAAAAGGTAATTGGCTTTCCTTCTTATAGGAAAACAGCCCCAATGGCCACTCCACCAGCATCACACTCAATTTCAAACTACTTGTTGAAATTAGGTAGTGCTAGAATAGGGGCCTCAGTTAGCTTTAACTACATCAAAAGCTTATTAGGTTGCCTTTGTCCACTTGAACTCTCCTTTCTTCATGCATTCTGTTATATGTGCTAATAAGGTACTAAAGCCCTTAATGAACCTCCTATGGAAAGAAGTAAGCCCATGGAATGACCTTACTTGTATTAGCATCGTTGGTGACGGCCATGTCTTCTTGACAACTTCCACTTTGGATTCATCCATAGCTATGACATCCTTAAAAACCTAAGAAAGTAACTTTAGCTACAAAGAACTCACACTTCTCTAGCTTAACATATAGCTTACTGTTCCTTAATGCTAGAAATACAAGTTTTAATTGATTTAAAGTTCATCTTCACTACAGATATACACAAGTATATCATCAAAGTAAACTACTACAAACTTGCTCGTGAATGACCTAAGTACTTCATTCATGACTCTCAAGAATGTGCTAGGTGCATCAGACAAATCGAATGACATGATCATCCATTCGTATAATCCACCTCTTATATTGAATGTGGTCTTCCATTCATCACCATCTTTCATGCGGATTTGGTAGCAGTCACTCCTTAAATCTATCTTTGAAAAGACACAAGCACCATGTAAGTAATCAAGTAAATCATCAAGTCATGGAATAAGATACCTATACTTGATAGTAATATTATTGATACCTCTAATATCAACACGCATCCTCATTATTCCATCATTTTTTGGCACAAGCAAGCTGAAACCACACAAGGAATCAAAGATTCAAACCAAACCTTTGGAAAGAAACTCATCCACCTGCCTTTGTAACTCCATAGCTTCCTTTAGGATGCATCTATAAGTGATTTTGTTTGGAAGTGTATAACCTAGAACAAAATCAATTTGGTTCTCTGTGCCTCTCGTTGGAGACAACTCATGAGGTAAGTAATTTGGGAAAACATCCCTAAACACCTCCAATAATGCCCTAACTCATGGGTCATTGGGCTCACTCCCTACATTATTTTCAAGTAGTAACAAGATGTACACTAATTTACCCTTCATAATATCCCTATATAAGCATCTCTCATCAATAAACAAGGACTTAAATCACTACCATGCATGCTAGGCCGTGAATGTAAGGAGTCAACACAATATTTTTCTTTGAAAATTTCAAGCAATAAATGTTCTTTCTCCCATCATGTGTGACACTTCTATCACATTGCCAAGTCCTACCCAATAACAAATGACATGCATCACAAAGCACTTAATCATGATAATTTTTCCCAATTGAAAAAAGAACAAGTATGTGTTTTGATACCTCAACCACATTACCATCATTAAGTCATTGAAGCTTATATGGGTGGTTGTGCTTGGTAGTGGGAAGATTGAAATTTTCCACCATGGTACTTGAAGCCACATTTGCACAAATACCACTATCAACTACAAGATATCACATCTTACCAAGTATAGTTCACTTGGTTTGGAAAATGCTTTCTCTTTGTGATTGTTCATCTATGGCTTATATAGTGTGAATGATCCTCCTAATCATCAAAGATTCTCCTATTGGATTCTCTCATCTAATTCCATAAGTGTCATAACTCTCTTACTGGGAAATTCATTTTGATAATGCCCAACACCTTGACATTGAAAACATTTCACTCCCTTTAGCTTGTTAGATTTGACAGCCACTTCTTTCCCTTTTTCCCCTAACATTAAAATGTTTGGGTGTAGGGGTGGTTTTGATGATGAATGTGCATCCTTTGAAGTGCTAGAAACCTTGTTGTTTGTATGAATCTGAGATGATCTCTTCTCTCTTTTATGTTTCTCCACCTTGATGGCTAGGTGAAATAGCTCATTCAAAGTGTAATATTTTTGTGTCTCAACCTTTTTAGCTATATCATGTCTAAGATTTCCAATAATCCCTCTCTCTTCCACCTCCTCGAGTTTAAGCCTCAACATGAGCCTTTTAAACTCCTTAATATACTCATCTATATTCACAGATCCTTGTCTTAGAGAAGACATTTTGTTGTATAGATCTACAGTGTAAGAAGAGGGTAAGAACCTCTCCTTCATGAGTCTCTTCATTTTAACCAAGACTTTATTTTTTATTTCCCCTTTCTTCTCCTTTAGTGTGTAGTATTTTCCCACCAAAGAGAAGCATGCCCCTGAAGCTTCAAGATAGCCACTTTGGAATCCTTGCTATTTGAATATCCCTTAGCCTTAAACATTCTAGAACATCTTAGCCCCCATTTAAGATACTCTTTGTGATTATGACTTTCACTAAATTTAGGTACTTCGGTCTTCACATCATGAAAATGGTTTTTTCTAGCATGTCTTCTTCTCCTCTACTCATGAAAAGATTCACTAGAAAAAGAACCAAACTCATCCTCACTTTCCTCCATGCTTGAACCACCTTAATGTCGGTGATTTCCTCCCCTTGGATGAGAGGGGTTCTCATTCTATCACATTGACTCTAAAATACCAAGAACCATTCTCATATCATTTGTAAGGTTTCAATGGTTTGGTCTCTCCTTTTTTCATCTTGAATTGTTTCAAGAATCTACTCTCTCCTCAGGTTTTAGGCCTCCTCATCAAGGCTTAAGCATCTAGGAATTTGTGGATCTCCCATTAGAATTCAAGATTGATGGAAACAAAACAAAGTGGAAAGAAGGGGGAAGAAATTCAAAATGGGTTGGTTAGGCTAGATTATTATTATTGTTATTATTATTATTATTATTATTATTATTATTATTATTATTATTATTATTATTATTATTATTATTATTATTATTATTATTTTCATAGGTGTAGAGGGTAGTAAGTAATAATGGGGTATATGGGGTGGATGATGGCGTGAAATGGTGAAGAGTGTTTGGGTGGGTAAATATAACAAAAATGGTGAAGAAGTTGATGGAAAAACGAATGTGTGAAGGAAAACACCGAATTAATTGAACCTAAGATTTGATACTAAGTTGATCCATATAGGATATAATTGGTTCAAGCTAGGATGAAGGTTACATATGGATTCTTGTAACATGAAAGGTAAGAAAATGAAAGAGAGGTTGAAGATGAAGAGAAAACATGATCTTTGGGCACTCCTTAGATCATATTCAACACTTATGATAAAATCAACAAGATTTTGTAGGATAAGCTTCAACCTCTTGCAATTCTATATGGAGGGTAAGGGGAGCTTGAAAACAAGAGCGTATGGTAGTCAAATATGATTTTTCCTCTATTAATCCTCAACTCAACACTTATAGGACTTGGTTGAGGCTATTTTTGTTACAATTTGACTACTTATTACATATGGATTAAATAATTTCATTTTAACTATCTAGTGTATTTAAAATCAAACCAAAACTAACCCTCTCAAGCCCTTCATGTGCTCCCACGTTGGGGTATGGTTGCTATCACATAAATTAGATAAAAAGCACATAAAAATAACCTAAAACAAGATCCTAAAAGCTCATAATAAAAAGGAAAAGGGATAAGACATTCTTTAAGTTTGTAAGATACTCAAAAGTGTAAATAATGTCTTCATATGAGTATATGGTAGTAAATCAGGTATAAAAATGACCTTTCCAAGCTTTAAAATGACTTGTACACAACCAACTCTTATTCTCCTTGTTCATTGCACCATAAAGCCAAAAATGGCTACTAAATCAACTTGTTCGTATGCATTATTTTTTAGTTGATTTTCTTGAAATAAATTACTAAAAAATATGCCTTTAAACTCCTAAAAATTTTTGGGTACCCACTAAATCTTGTCCTAATCCACTTTGACCCATTTTAGAATTAGAAAAAAAATAAATAGCGGACTTGCATGGCTAAGGGTGATTTGCATGGCTAAGGTTAGCTACTTAATTTAACCCAATTCATGAGGGTTTTATTAATTCCCTCATTATTAGGAAAATTAATAGCTAGGCTATTATGGTATGTGTTAGATGCTCCTACATTAGCAAGCAAGGCAATTTCCATGTTTATTCCTTATCATCCCTTTTCTTTCCATTTTTTCAATCACGTGGGTTTCCATTTATCCTTGTACCATATTACGCATATCCATGTTCAAGTTCACATTGAGTTTCATTACTCTTTTCTCAATATCATCACTTAGCATAAGTGGAATATCCATTTAGTCTTTATATTACTAGTAAAGCATATCATAAATTATGATCCATTTAATCCTTTCATTTGGCCCTTAATCCATGACAAAATATATATTTTATCCCACTAATAGTCATAGTATAGTCCCAAACCTATCCTCAAAGTAAAACCAAACCGAAAGGAAAAAAACCATACAAACTAGTCGAACAAGTCGATTGGTTTGGCCCAACCAGTCTATTAGTTACACCAATAATTCGATCGACTTACTCTACTAGACTATGCTTTTCCTCAAATTAGTTGACCTGTTTAGTTAATTCAGTCAATTGTTCATAGACCAGCAAATTAGTGCTTCTTAAGGAATCAATGGGTTTAAGTAGAGAGCAAGATCAAGGTCTCTGTTGGCTTACCAGTCGATGAGTTGGGTCAACCATTCAACTCTTTTAGGAACCAGTTGATTTGTTTGACCTAACCAAACCCTAACACAACACCAAACCATTAATTTCCATACAATTCATACTTATAAATCATCTTTAACCACATTAAGACATGTATCAACATAGTCGAGCATATTGTCTACCAAATTAACATGCATATCACAACATATAATTATCCTAATCCATTTTTACAAGATATATACACTCATGCCAACATACAAAATCAACTTAAACTTAGAGAATGTAAAAAATTTAAAAATCGGCATTCATTTTTTTTAAGTGTAAGAAACTAACGCATGCCATAATCTAAAATCACAAATAAAACTAAAATAACATAAAGTAGTCGAAGGGATAAAATTAAATGTGTGGGTACAAATGAAAAATATAGTTTCTAAAAAAGCCCCATTGACATTTCAAAAAAAAACCTTTTTTTACTATCTTAAATAAAGTGTAATAATAAATTGATTAATTTAATAATAATAATAAAAATAATAATAATAATAATAATATATCAATAAATAAAATTTTTTGGAGTATTCATAAGCATTAAAGTATTGATAAATTCATCTAAGGACAATAAACTATTACAATTAGGTTAATAGAAAGACCTAGAAAAAAAAAATCAAAATAAGTGGTCTAACTAATAAAATCTTAATCCAAAGAAGAGTTGCGGAATCATTTTAGGAAAAACGAGAGTAAGACACATAGATATATGAATTACCAACCCCTAAACCAAAACTTTATCTAGACAAATAAATACTCGACCATCCACAATTTCGGTGAACATTTCCATCACAAAAGGATTTCTCGACCATGTCTATAGTTAACTAAATGACTAGTGGTGTGGGTGCATCCACCTCATTTTAATTTTGGCTAAAAAAATTATAATGACGTTGGTTGACTTATTAAACATATTCCTACAGTTTAATTTGATCTTAAAATTTAAGGTATTTGAGCATGAATTTTGATCACGCAACAACCACATTACAAATGTTGAGATAGTTTTGCAACAAGGAGATGCCAAATGGCTAGCCATGCAAGACATGCAGCAATAAGTGATAGCCATAAACTCACTACCTTTTTATTGGCTTCATTATGGCATGAATATGACTTAAAATATGGCTTGGCAAGCCACACAATTTTTCCAATTACAAGCATGAAACCCTTTCATTTTGGTAGTAAAATTTAAGAGTTAATATGAGTGTTTACCAAGGCCTTAATTAGCATTAATTGAGGAGTTGGAGAGGAGTTAATTTTCTTTATTTAATGAAGCATGGACAAGAGTAATACTAGTTTCCTCTTCTTCTTCTTCTTTTTTTGGTATTTTATGTTTCCAAAGTTATATTAATTGCGTAACCACCTAATGTAATAGTTAATTCATTGGTAAAGGTTGCATGAGGCTTGAAATCAGCCCCCTCCCATGCTGATTGTTCGAGTGAGTTAGTTTCGACCACAATTAGTGATGTAGGAGCATCTCATAATAATATTTCACTAATTAATTTTTCTAAGTTAGAGGATCACAAAACACTCTTAACTTGGATGAGACTAATTGGCTGAATATAAGGAACAAGTGGATGATGGAGTAGGTGAAGAAAGTTAGCCAACTTAAATTAGTCGGCTAAGTCAAATCAATCAGCCAAGTTAAATCAGTCAGCCAAGTCAAGTCATTTAGCCAAGTTAAATCAGCTAAGTCAAATCAGTCATCTAAGTCAAATCAGTCAGCCAAGAAAGCATGGAAGATGATTGATTAGGTATAGGTGATAATTGAGTGACTTGTACTTTTATTTATTACCTACTTTTCAGCATGTAAGAGGTTCCATGCTGTGGTATGACTTTCAGAATACCACAAATAGGTTGACCTCATTTTATTTCTCATCCAACTAGTTTTTAGGTTGTATTAGATAACTAAATAGTAAATAATGGTTGGAATGTAACTAGGTAGGTAAAGGGGATGGGTATAATGGAATTTTTGTAAGCCTGGCTGCAACTATAAATATAGGTAGCCTCAACACAATGAATGCACTACCCCTTTGAATCATATATCAGATTGTCGAATTCCCCTAATTCCCCTCTACAAAGTTGAGTGAAAACTTTGTTTTGAGTGAAAAATTTCGTAACTTTTATCTCAAGTGTTGAAACCTTAAGTGGTAGTTGTGAGTGTTTGTTCTTTGGTTACCTTAGATCAAATATTATCATACTTCTCATCTCTTTTCTCTATTTTAACTTTCGGTGGTCAATTATCCCATAAGCCACCATCTTCCATTAAGCATGTGCCAACTTGTTTAGCATATGCATTAGTTAGCATGCCTTATAGTAATTTTTAGTTAAGTTCAACTCCTATGGTTTCTAAGGGTTGTAACTTCTTACCACCTTATATGGGTGTAAAATAAATGAAAAAAGGGTAACCATTGTTGAGTATTTTCTATAAAAAAAAGGTTCCAAAATTCCATCCCCCCCCAACAAACATAGTGCATGGCTTGTTGTATCTTAAAAAATTTTACAATCTTTAGCTTAAGTGTTGATAGCTTAAGATGTAAGTGCAAGACTCTAGAGAGCGGAGCTAGGCTTGCTAATAATCAAAACCACAAGTTATGAACAACAACATAGAAATTTACACCCCTAAGAGAATAATTTTATTCTAATATTAAAACTATCCCTTTTTTAAATATACCCATGAATATTAAATTAATGCACACTCACAATAATTAATATCACAAGAACTTTACATACCTAGCATCATGATTCATCCAAATAATAAAGATACCCCCCTTGGAATATAAACAAAAAATATAAAATTAGTGTACGCTTACAATAATCAAAACCATGACCATATAAAACTTGTCTCTATAATAATACATAAAAAAAACATTGCCAAAGAATTTGAATAGATGTAGATGAAGTATATACATACATACATACATACATACATACATACATATATATATATATATATATATGATTATTAAAAATAAAAAATTAATAAATAAACTAGTTGCTCATATTCAAAATGCATACTTAAAGAATGTTGAAAATGAAAAAAAAAAATAACATTAATTTTTCTTTTAAAAAAATTATAAGAAACGAACACAAGCCATACTCTAAAAATTACAAATAAAACTATAATAAAATAAGGTGTTAAATAGGCTAAATGTAACTTGTGATTTTTAGTGAAAAAAAAACTAATTTCACTTTAATGAAAAAAAAATAGCAACCTAAATGAAAATAACAATGAATAAAAGAGAACAGTTAACTATAAACTAACTTATTTTGTCAAAGTTTACCAATAATTAGATTAAATAATTAACAAATGCATATCAATAATGAAGAAATTAAGAAAAATGAAAAATTAAATGTGTAGAGGCAGATATGAGAAAAGTTGTTTCTAAATTAAGCTTAATTAACTTTTCAAAAAAAAATTCTTTTATTTTACAAGCTTAAATAAAGTGTAATAATCAATTGATTTATTAAAAATACTAGAAATAATTAATGGTGGACTTTATGTGGGTATAAAGAATATAAATTCAAATGACGTGGGGGGAATAATATGAAAGAAATTGAGGCCATGAAAAAAATTATAAAATGGAAAGAACAAAGACAACCAAAAGATGATTGGAAGTTCAAGTAATTGTTTGATTCATGTTAATTTATAAATTAATGAGAAGTTTGAAGTCTTTTATTAAAAAAAATCCATACATTAGGTGAAGGATGAGTAATTATTTTGTATAATTTCAAATACAAAAGTTATAAAAATTACCTACAAATATGCAACAAATATTTCATTATTAGGTAAAGTGCGTGTAATTAAATAAAATAATGAATCACATATCAAAACTAACAACTAGTAGTACAATATGAGGAGGAAGACAACGCATGGGCACAGTAAGTTAGCTTACTAAAAATATGAAGTTGGATAAGACATGATCAAAATAAGTTAGCTTACCAAAACATGGGCACAATAGCCAAAAAATTATAGGTGATAAAATATTTATGTGCACCTAAAATAATATGTTGAGTATACCAAGCACATGAATTTAAAAAAAAATATTAGTAAGATAATGAAAAATCTAGCTCAATAAAATTGGTAAGAATAGATATACAGGTAAGACTAGTAAATATTTAGCAATGGAAAAATTTTTGGCAAAATTAATATATTATTAAAAAAACAGAGCTACTAAAATTGTAAATGCTAGCCAAACAAGTATTAAAGAAAAGGGTAGAAGGTGTCCTAGACTAAGAATCCTAAAGGAGGATCCCTACTTAGGGCTGCTATATAGATCTCACCTATGCAATTTTCTATCATGGCCCGTATCATTAGATAGCCTTCGCCCGAACCATGTGAGCACACGGACCTTAACTCTAGGAGCATATTTATCTATGAAATGGGTTATATCTTACTTTTTAATACAGAAAAGTATTTTATAACTCGTTGAAGAACCCACCCAATTGCAGGCTTGCATCAATATTCCCTAGATTCAATCTATATCGTACATACTCTATTTAATTACTATTATTATTCATTGGTAAATTACATTTAAAATACTATTAATTATTATTATAACTAATAATGCTCATCACTTATTGGAATTATATACATACAAATTATTAATAGTATCATTAATTACAATTTATATTAGAAATAATTTTTTTTTTTAAATTATTTTCATTATTATTATTAGATGATTAATATTATTATTACTAGTTATATTTTCCCGTCCAATGCACAGGTGGTGTGTTAATTATTTATATATTATTATATAAGAGATAAATAGTTTAACAATTTAATTAATATGCAGGAGATCAATAGTTGGTTGTATATGTTTAAGTAATTAATTAATAAAATACTTAATTAATACTTGATTAATATATATTATTCGACATATGTGTAGCAGATAGATAGTTATATGCATTTGTTGCATATAGGGGATGAATAGTTGTGTTGTATTAATGACAGAAGATGAATAGTTATATGAATTTATTGTTCGCATGAGATGAATAGTTGCATTCATATGTTCATTAGTTTGACAATTCAATTAATATGTAGGAGATGAATAGTTAGCTGCATATGTTAAAGTAATTAATTAAGAAAATACTTGATTAATATGTGTTGTTCGACACATGTGCAGCAGATAAATAGTTACATTCATATATTCAATGGTTTTATAACTCAATTAATATGTATGAGATAAATAGTTGGTTATATATTTTTAGATAATTAATTAAGAAAATTCTTGATTAATATGTGTTGTTCGACATATGTGCAATAGATGAATATCTCAATTAATACGTAGGAGATGAATATCATTTGGTTGTTTTGCAGCATAGGAGATAAATAGTTTGACAAATCAATTAATACGCTGGAGTATTTTATCATTTATTTGACCTTATTAATTAGGAATAATATATGACAGTGATAATATATGATTAGTAATAATAGGTATAGTTTAGGCGGAAAAATTTGTCTGTATATTCTTTGCCAAACAACTCTGTTTTTATATCATAACCAATGTTGTCGTTCTATTATTAGTTTTTTTAATTATAATTATATTATTAATCATGATAATATTCATAATAGTCATAATCAATTATATTAATATTCATTATTATCATAATAATAATTATCATTATTATATTATAAATTATGATAATAGTAATTATCAAAATTATATAAATAATTATATTAGTATTAATTATATTAATAGTTATAATTATTATAGTTATATTAATAATAAGTCATATTATTAATAATAAATAATAAAATTATTATTATAAATAATAATAATTATTATTATTATCATCATATTTGATTGATGTTGATCTAACCTTAAAAAAAAGAAAAAAAAATACTTCATTAAAATTAATTATATATATTTGCTAGTTGCATTATATTAATGGTAGCAGATGCATATATGTTGGTCGACTGGTTTATGCACTTTATTTGGTGTATTAATTATTTATCAATTATTTATATATTAATATGTAGGATATGAATAGTTTGACAATTCAATTAATACACAAGAAATTAATAGTTGACTATATATGTTCAGGTAATTAATTAAAAAAATATTCGATTAGAAAATATTTGATTAATACTTTATTAAAATTAGTTGTTCGACATATGTACAATAAATGAATAGGTATATGCATTTGTTGTACATAGGAGATAAATAGTCGCATTGTATTAATGGATATATGTATGTGAAGCAAATAAATATGCACTTTGGTGTATTAATTAATTATATATTAATATGTAAGAGATGAATAGTCCGACAATTCAATTAATATGCAGGAAATGAATAGTTTTTTGCATATGTTTAAATAATTAATTAAGAAAATATTTGATTAGAAAATATATAGTTAATATTTTATTAAAATTAATTTTTTGGCATATGTGCAACAAATGAATAGTTATATACATTTAATACACATAGGAGATGAATAGTCGTATTATATTAATAAATAGTTATATTAATTATTCCATCTTATTAATTAGCAATAATATATGACATCAGTCATTTATGATTAGTAATAATGGATATAGTTTAGGCGGGAAAATTTATCTGTATATTTTCTGCTAGAAAACTCTGTTTTTATATATATATAGATTATTTATCTTTAATGAGTAAGGTTAATGATTAAAATTTGTTATACTGTAATTAATAGCATTTACTAACAGTGGTTAATATATATTATCATTAATATTATTAACTAATAATAATTGTAATTAAAGAATATATACTGCATGTGGATTTTGTTACTTCCATCCTCAATTTTTTTACAAAATCGATTCTTCATATAGAATCAATGGCTTCAGATTCCAATTTTTTTGGTTTTTTCCAGGCAGAGATGACAAATATCTCATAATTACACTGCAAAATAGCTATGAATGAGATCACACATGCTGGCAAAAACTAAGAGATTAAGAGATTACTAAGACATAACAACTCAAAATACCAAGAACACTAAACAACTAAAGGTTCAACACATGAGCCTCTTACACTTCATCGTCGTCCTTTTATCTAGAATATTGAAAGGAACATAGCTCATATGGAAAAAGAATAGATTTCATAACACTACATCCTCTAACGCATAAAATAACAGTTATGACCATGATTTAACCTTTTCTATATCCCACTATTATATGCAAGAAACCTGTTTTTTACAAATTATAATATACTTCTACTAACCACAACCTTAAGGCTACGAATAAGCATTTTAATTCATGATTGAAATAGTACTCCAACATTTAAATGTTTTGTATTTGATGACTTATGTGTATTTGATAAAGAGGGAATGAGTGGACTAACTAAATCTTCCGGTTAAGGACAAAAATTAAACTTACAAAATATTCTCAGCGCCATATGATACTTTCATCTCTACCTTTTTAGTTATTCAAAAGTGCAAGTCCTCCTACCTCACTTAGCATGATTGTTATTGTCACTTTTTAATAATACTCTTAAATTAGAAATGATTAAAAGAACAATCATGAATCATGAACATAATATTAGGGAAATATTAGGTTCTGCATGTTAAATTATAAAATTGTAGGCACAAAAGGTTACAGAAATAATAAGGAAGTTGCACGTGCTCTTATTATGCATTATCATAATTTTTGTTTTAAAATAAATAGTTGGGTGAGAAGTATATAGTGTGTGGTTTGATGTTGAAATTGAACAGCAGTAATATTTCTGTTTGGCAAAACGCAAAATCAAAATAGAGCATGTTTTAAATTTACTAAACCAAACAAATTTATAATTTTACAGCCCCATCCGTTGCAGCTCACAGTTCGCACCCATGAAATTGTGCTTTAAATTTAAAAAGAATTCTTAGAATAAAATGAAATATAACTTGTTACTAACTAACTAACTAACTAACTAACTAACTAACTATATATATATATAACAACCATCGTGACTGATCTAAGTTCCATTAGAACTAATGATAAATACAAGCTTGCAAAATAAATTCAAGTTTTGAAATATACAATGTAAAAATAAATCATGTATCTAAATTTCACTCTAATTAAAGAAAATAGCAACTTGGTAGAGGACAAAGGGACTAATGAGAACTTATTGCGTAAATCTAGTGCAACCAAAATTAGGTGCATCACTTATATATTTAGTATAATTATAGTGTATTTCTAGTATATTTCAATGTGTATATACAAAAATATACTAAATATACATCAAAGTGTACTTTTAGTATATTTTTTTATACATTTAATACATTTATACATGTATATATAAATGTATTAAATGTACAACAAAATATAATAAAAGTAAACTACAATTACATTAAATGTACAAGTGGTGCACCCAAGGTTTATGCAATAATCTTTGGGGAATAATAGCCATTTGATTCCATCCTATACATTCAATAGCTCTACTAGATAGCCCATCAATAAAAATGAACATCAGATTCCTAAAATTAGTGGAAAGAAGAATGTGACCTATGGAGACTAGAGAATAGGAATACACGTTAAAAAATAGTGGAAAAAGAAAGGCGATGTGGAAGCATCCAACTTCATTTCAATTTATATTATAAAAAATTATAATGCATTGGTTGTTTTCCTAAGCACACATCAAAAGCCCTTACCCAACATCAAACCAAACATTTAATAATAGTTTGATCATAAATTTAGTTAGAAGATCTCAAAACTCTTCTTATTTGGGGAAAAAAATAATGGACATTTTTATAAAACCATGAATGCCATGCAAGCCCAATTTAAAGGCACCATCATCTGTAATTTTCAATGGATTAATCATTCACTCAAATATGGCTTCTCAAGTCAACCATAAGAGACAAAAACTCAAGCTAGATAAGACAACAGTTGCTTGGAATATACCAGAAAACCACCCTATTCGCATCACAACAATCAAGTTCATTGGTGATAATTTTCTCCAATGATCCCAATCTATTCACATGAATCTCAGAGGGAGAGGAAATATTGGTTATATCATCAAAGATACCTACCAGTTGGAATGTTGAAAACTCCATGGTAATGACATGGTTGATTGACTCTGTGGCTGAAGAGATAGGTGCAAATTATCTTTGTTATTCTATAGCTAAAGAATTATAGGACAATATCTCACAAATGTACTCCAATTTAGGAAATGAATTCCAAGTTTATGAATTAAAAATTTAGCTTGGAGATTTCGCCAACGTGAGGACTCTATAACTAAACACATTAATTCTCTTAAAATAATTTGGCAAGGCCTAGATTTGTTTAAGAAGATGGCTGATGAAAGCCAAGTTTCCAAGTTCCTTGCATGCTTAAATATTGAAGTTGATAAGGTTAGAGGCCGAATTATTGGAATAAATTCTATACCTCTAATTAATGACGTGTTTACAGAAGTTCATAGAGAAGAGACTCAGAGACAAGTGATGCATGGAAAGAAGGATGCTGAGATAATCGGACCTATAAAAGGATCATCCTTAGCTATCCCTGAGGATCAAGTCAATCCAAAACCACCATAAAATTAACGAATTGACAAAAATAACGTATGTTGAAAATATTATGGGAAACCTCACCATACCTAAGAAACTTGCTACAAGTTACATTGTAGACCATCCAGGGTGAATAAACCTAATCAATAGCATATGCCTCTAGCAAATGAGGTTAAATAATATTCATTAAATAAAGTGTAATTAGATAAACTCCTTAAACTTCTAAAATTTATATTCTTCACCTAATACTCATGCCAGGTCTAAGGCACAAACAAGTAGCAATTCTCTATACTCTCAGCTCTAGGAAAGTCTCATGCCTAAATCAAAGATATTTAGGGCCACCTAATCATATGATAAGCTGCTCTCATTCTGTTAGCTCTAACTATTCATGTTCTGGCATTGAAAAAGTTAGAATAGCTAATGGTAGTTTTCATGAATTACTGGCAAAGGAAACATTAAAATTTTAGAAACAATTACTTTAAAGTATATCCTACATGTTCTAAAACGTGCCAAAATTTTTCTCTCCATAAGCAAATTATCTAAAGATATTAACTACACCATCCTTTTTCTTCATTCCACCTATGTTTTTTAGGACCAGATCTTGAGGAAGACAATAGGAATTGCTAGAGCAATAAATGGAATCTCCTATTTTGATGAAGCTACTTCTAGTTATGAAAAAGCTCAAGGGTAAAGTATTATATGTTCAAGATTTTTCTATGATAAAATTAGGTTATGGCATAGAAGGTTAGGGTACACTAGTTTTCCATATCTGAAGCATTTTTTTCCTAAATTGTTTAAATGAATTAATTATTCAAATATTCATTATAAGTCATGTCACTTAGCTAAATTTCATCGTGTTTCTTTCCCTATAAAACCATATTATGGTTCAAAATATTTTTATCTATTTCATATTGATGTATGAGCCCATCTAAGGGTAATACTTTCTTTAGAAAAAAATGGCCTGTCACTTTCATTGATGATTACATAAGAGTACGTTGGGTCTACTTGTTGGAAAGATTATTTGAGGTTGAATAGAGATTTAAGATTTTTTTTCCTAATGATTAAAATTCAGTTTCAAACCAAAATTGGCATTCTACAATCAAATAATGGGACTCAATACTTTAGTAAATATTCAAGAGCTTTATTAAAACTTGAAAGGAATATTCATCAATCACTTATCAAGACACCTCAATGAAATAGAATTGTAGAAAAAGAAAATAGACACTTTCTTGAAGTCACTAAAACTATTATGTTCTCTATGAATATTCCTAAATACTTTTTGGGAAATGCACTCTTTATGACATAAAAAAGATGTCATCTTGAGTGCTAAATTATGAAAACCATTACATGTTCTAAAAGATTCCTTTCCCAAATGCCGAATACCTATAAATTTCCCTTTAAAAGTGTTTGGTTGTGTTTGTTATGTGTATATACCAAATATTTTTATATCAAAATTGGAACCAAAAGCTAAAAAATGTGTGTTCCCTTGTTATTTGTCTAATAAAAAAGGGTACAAGTGCTTAAATCTAGTTACAAAGAAATTTTTTGAATATGGATGTCCACTTTGTTGTGAACCAGCCTTTTCCGGAAAAAAAAGACTCTACAAAGGGAGAACACGGGGAAGGAAGATAATTTTTGGGAAATTTTACCATTTTGACCTCCTCTTCAAGAACCTTTGATTAACTTTGATAAACAAATTTTAGAAACATTAGATGAAAAAGTGAGCCTAGTGATAGTACCCTTAATCTAAGATCAACATATATAGTATCAAAGAAAAAGGGAGAAGTAATGCAAACAGATCATACTTCCCATCTTGAGCTTTAGTTTTATACCACAAAAGATATTGGTTAGAGAAGTTTCTCATAAGTTGTACTCCCTTAATGACATTATATACTAAATAACTTATAAAAGAATGTGTAATAAAAAAATACCAAAACAAAAATTAACATAAATGACACCAATCATCATGTTAAGATTTCAATAATTAATTTATATTAATGCATAAATTAATGATAAGTGGTTAAAATAATTTATAAAATAAATGATATGTACAATAAAGTAAGAGAAATTAATATAGCAAACTTAATTTACATCTCAACCAAAATAAGCACCATAATAATAATTATTATTTTAAGTCTATATAATTACAATTATTTATAATTGAATTCAATTATTATAATAAGTATTCCTATCAAAAATATAATTATTAAGATTAAGATTACCATAATGATAATAGTATTTACAAAAGTATTGATTATTACATTTTAACATAAACATTTTTTTAAAATATGAAAATAATATTTACAATTTATCAATTAAATAAACCTAAAGTAAATTAAAAATACAATGCTAATTAAATTTTTCTATTTTTCTCCTATTTAAAATTTAAAATTAACCTATTTTAGTCCTTAAGTAACATATTACACATGTTCCAAAACTAACACATATCTATTAACAACTTTAGTTAATAACAAAATACATAACAAACCAAACACACAAAAATAATAAATAAAAGTGATAAATAGAATAAACCTAACATATACTTTCAAAGATAAAATAAAATTTTCAATAATTGGATTAAATAACAGAAAAAATGAACAAAAATATTAGAGAAATAGAGAAAAGAAAAAATAAATACTAAATGACATCAATCATGTCAAGGTTTCAATAATTTAGTTATATTAATTCATAAATTCAAATTAGAGATTGAAAATATTTATTAATGAATTAATACACACGATAAAAGTGAGAAAATAAAAATAGCAAACTTAATGTATATCTAACATACATACGAGCACCCCAATAGTTATATTAAAACTTTATAAATACAATTATATTTATAATTGTACTTAGTAAAACTATAATTAGAATTTATAATATATTAAAGATAATATTAAACATCACTAATAATACAGTGGCATTAAATGAATAATAATAATAATAATAATAATAATAATAAATTATAATTTCATTTGAATAATACCACTGATAATTAGTACAACATAATAATTATACATATCACAAATATAAAAATGATAATAATTAAAATAATTAGTAATAATTAATTTTTATGATAGTTTATTATAAATACAATGCTAAATAAAAATATTCATTAATAATAAAATTAATAATTCATGATAGAATCAATGATTAATAATTAATAATGATATTTATTTTTTTATGGGCTTAAATAATTATTCATGATAAATTACAGAAAATTTTTAATTAATATGAATGAATAAATTAGTCATTATTATAAAATAATAAAAAATCATTATTAATAAGAAATGTTAATACCTCATAATAGTCGATAATGAAATTTTGTTATAAATCATTGATAATATGTTTTTATTAATACGATATACTTATTTGGATAATGATAATTTGTAATAGTTAATTAAAACCTATTCATTATTAATAATGAATACATATAATTATTTTTAATGAAAATATTTATTACAAGTGATTAATAACATCATTACAAGAAGATTGCCCTAATAAGAAAAATAAATATCAATGAAATAATTAATTAACAATAATAGTGTATGTATTATAATTACTAATGATGATAAATATAAATAAAAATGATACTGATAGATAAAAAAAATGAAATAAATCTTGTTAAAAAAACTTAGCCAAGGCCAACTTGTAGAGGTTCAAGATTCTTACATACTTAGCCTAAAAACATTTGAGATTACTTTTGAAAAGAAAGCACTGTTAGATTAGAGGTTGCTCCCACACTCCCAACCAACTAGTTAGATCCTAAATAAATTATGTTTACCTTTTTTTTAATAATAAATTTATCTAACAAACGATGAAATTGTTCGTTTTTAGCAAATGAATTACTAAAATTAGCATCTCAAACATGAAACTGCAAATATATAAAAATCAGCTCATATAGGTTATTTTGTTTTCATAAAAGCATATGTGAAATATCTAATAACATGCACTAAACTTTTTAGCCATATCATAGCATGTAAATTCTTTAAAAAAAAATAGCAGCTTACACAAAAAGATATCAAAATTTTTTTATTACTCTCCACACTTAAACTTTACATTATCCTCGATGCAAAACTAAAATAAAAGAGAAGAAAAATAAATATCATGTCATGTTATTGTCTGCCTCAAGTAATACCTAAAAATTTTAACCTCAAAAAAATCCATAAACAATATATAAGCAAAGCATAACATCCAAATCCTATTCAAAATAGAACTACAACAATGGGCGTACACAGCAGGCTGATAACATAATTAGGTAACACAAAGGGCACTAAATATTATTTTTCTAAGTTTGAATCTTATATAACAAATGTGACTAAAGGAAGGGGGAAACTAAATAAGATAAAGAGTAGAAGAATGTAAATCTAGATGTTTTCTTCTTCATGTGAAGAGATTTCAGCAAACAATAAAAAATGGTGTTAAGGGCAAAAAAGGAACTATTTTCTTCTTCTAAGCTTGATTCATTTCATGTGATGTGACTCATTTTTTCAGAAAACTCTAATACTACCCTTGCTTCTTTTTTTTTTTACTACTATCAAGTATATAAAAAATAAAAATAAATAAAAATGAAGAGATTTCGGTGAAAATAAAATAAGGTTTCATGGGAAGCAAAAAACTGCTATATTGGGATTTTATTGATTATTATAATTGATAATAATTAAAGAAGAGTATTTGGAATTTTTCGAATCAAAAATTCCATATTTGGTAGTGTCTTAGGAAAACTAAAATTCCTTAAAGAAAATAGTTATTTTCATATTTTATTCTAATTAGTAATGATATTAATTTTTTTAAATATGTATGCATGTGTGTGTGGGTGTGTATTATTATTATTCATTGATCAATATTTATTTCTCAAAATTAATCAAAAACTATCGTAGCAAATCTAGCCCGAGCTGGCATCAATTCTATCTCCTAAAAATTTCCAATTCTTTAATTGCATGCCTTTCACAAGAAATTACATTATTACTATAATACCCCAAAATCCACTGCTGAAAAAATTTATTTTAATTAAGATTTAGCAGAAGCAATTAAATCAAACCACGTGAATTTTGAGGATGTTACCGCCGTGATCAGTATAAGCTCAATCCCAGACATTCCCTTACTAATCACAAGGCTAAAAGAAATTTAGCAATTATCATAATTCAAACTTAAGGTAAGGCTTAAATAAAACATTAAAGCAATTATAAGATAGAAATCAGAGTGCGTGAAAAAGAGTTACAATCCAGAGTACATAAATAAAGTTCCCGAAAAGGAATAAAGTCTACAAACAGTCAAAATTAAGTCTAGGAAACCCAAAACAAAATAGAAGAATGTAAAGAGGTAATTCGGTCATGCCACTCTCGATCTTTGATTCTGGTCTATGCTCAACACTTAGCCCCACCTGATGCCTTGTAAGCATCAAAGGAATCAAAAATGGTATCACCTACCTGCATAAAGTTAGAGGGGGCATTTTGCTCGTAGAAATGAGTAGCACCCATAAAATGGGTGGTCAGTACGCTAGATCCTGAGTAAGATAACCATGCACTAAGGCTAAACACACAAAGGCACATAATCGAAGCATGATAACATAATAGCATACAATCATTTTAGATAAATAAAGGCCAAATTGTAGTCCAGTTAGATTAATTATTTAATCTCTAATCGATACTCATTTCACATCATGTTTTTTATCAAACCCATGCGAGTATGGGAACCCTACTATTATATCTGGTGGATCAGACACTTGAAGGGTAAAACACATGTGGCCACTATTATATGCTGGTGGATCGGTCTTGAGGGCAAAATGCTCTTTGCCACTATTATTCGCTGGTACCAATCTAGCCCCGACTCTCATGGTGTTCCATTGTAAGTACTTAGTGTCTTTGATAGGTCTTATCAAACTTAAGGTTTGTTTTATTGAGATTAGGATCCTCCGCTATTATAGTTGGTGGAGCAGTCACTTATAGGACAAAACACACCTAACCACTATTATATGCCGATGGACCGATCTCTAGGACACCCCAGCACCTAGCCACTATTATGCAAATGGATCGATTTGGGCTCGACTCATTAATCTTCCACTTTATATGATTAATGTTTTACTGTAATCCCCCAAAATTTTAAAATTCTATAATTTAATAAATAGCTTTTATTTAAAATAAATTAGATTTTAAAATTATATAGTTTAATTATTTTATAGATTTTTGAGTATATAAAATTAGATAAGAATATTTAATAAATTAAAATAAATATTTTATTATTTTATCGTACTCATTTTATTTAAATAATTTTTCAAACCAATATTTTACAAAAATTATCCTTTTTAATCCCATATATTTAATTATATTAAATTAAATTATTAAATATAATAATTATTAAAAATATTAAATCCTATAATTTTATAAATTAAATTATTTTAAGTTCTCTCTTTTTTATTTTCCTTTTTCTCTTTTTCTTCCCTTCTCCTTTTTCTTATTTTTCCTCCTTTCTTTCTTTTCCACTTTTTCTTCCTCTAGGCCACCCGGCCTAGCCTGTCTTCCCCGGTGCACGACTGGGCCACAAACCCTCCTCCCTTTCCCCTCCTCTTCTTCTCCCGTGCAGCATCGCCGGGCCCAACAATCTTTTCTTTCTTTCCTTCTCCCCCTACACCGGCCGACCTACCCATTCTTTCCTACGCTGGTCCGCCCGCTCGCACCTCCCCTTCCTTTCTTTCTTCTTCCACACCTGACCAGCATCTCCTCATGCCATGCTCGCATGCCAGCCATCATCGAGCTGCCCTACAGCTTCCACCACCTGCCACCACACCTACTCTCTCTTCCTCTCTTTCCCCCGTCATTTTCTTTCCTATTTCAAACCAAACCAACTCCTATTGTAACACCCCGAGTCGATACGACCATGTGGGGGCTACCTTAGAGCACTTTTGGATTGATCGGCTAGCCCCACAGATCAACACAAGTCCTTTCAGCCCGCTTTATCCTCACTCACGCGCTTTTCGAGAAATTTTTGAAACTTCCCAGAAGGGTCACCCATCCTAAAATTACTCCACGACCAGCACGCTTACCTATGGAGTTCTTTAGGATGGAATCACCCAAAGGATGGTATACCATGTTGATATAAGTAGTCATATCAATCCTTATAGCACTCTGCTCAATTTGGGGTATTACATTCACCCCCACTCAAAGAACACAACGTCCTTGTAGTGCCTCAACCAATGACTGTCTCAATATAGTTCATCCCAAGAATCGTCCTGGTAGTTGGCTGACTGGCCCATCCAAGTTTAGCTCACGGTCGCGGTTTCGCTCTGATACTATTTGTAATACCCCGAGTCGATACGACCATGTGGGGGCTACCTTAGATCACTTTTGGATTGATCGACTAGGCCCACAGATCAACACAAGTCATTTCATCCCACTTTGTCCTCACTCACCCGCTTCCCAAGAAATTTTTGAAACTTCCTAGGAGGGTTACCTATCCTAAAATTACTCCACAGCTAGCACGCTTAACTATGGAGTTTTTTAGGATGGAATCACCCAAATTATGGTATACCATGTTGATATAAGTAGTCATATAAATCCTTATAGCACTCCACTCAATTTGGGGTATTACACCTATACCATAGCTCACATGCCCGTTTTCCTTTCCCTCTTCTTCCCTTCCCCTCCCTACCATCTCACACCTCCTTGCCACCCTACAACCTACCACCGACCGGCCACCTACCCCCTCTCTTTTTCCTCTTCCTTTTTCTTCATCTCTCCAGCCTCTCTCTTGCCCCATATTTTGAGTCTCTCCCCTTCCCCGATCTCCCTCTTCTCTCATTTCTTCTCCTCCCATTTTTCCTTGTTTTTGCACACCGCCGCCCTCCATTGCTTCCTCCGCCGCACTGACCCCCTATGCCACCTTCTACCACCACTTGCTGCTTCCCTACACCATCACACCACCTCCTCAAACCCTGCACTTCTTTCCTTCTCCCTCTCTTCTTTTCCTCCCCATTTTTCTCCCTTATCGGCATCCCACCTACAACTGCTCCGTTCGCCGTCGTCCGGCCACCTCTATTAGCTTCCGCCACCTAAACCACCAATCCACACCTTGCAACCTCCTTGACCACCCCCATACCTTGTTTGGCCAAAACAATCCCCCTCACCCCTCCATTTTCCTTTCTCTTTTCCTTCCTTCTCAGCCCGGTCCACCTCGATGGCCCCCTTCACCGCTTCGCCGCCGCCATATCTTCCAACAACCCATCCCCAGCCTCCACCTACGCCCTTTCTTCAATCCTCCACCCTTCCCTTCCCTCCAATCCTCCCCCATCTACCTCCTTTCCTAGCCTAAAGACCCCAAACCAAACCATCTCCCCCTCCCTTCTACCTCACCACCTTCGACCCTTTCCCCCACTGTAGTCTACATGTGGCTCACGTTGTTCATGCAGCGTGAGCTCCACATTGTTTTGGAATTTTTGGTTTGAATCTTTGAGGTATATTAATAGTTAAGTAAAGTGTATTATTATTAAATAAGTTTTTATAAAAGTTTTTTCCTTTTAATTTCCTACTTTTAATATAATAATTATTGATATTATTTTTAGGTGTTGAGTTACTAATTAAGCCTTGAATCTTTAACCGGGATACGGGTAAGGTTTGATTTTTGCGAGATTAAGGTAATCGTTAAGCCTCACTTAAACGCATGGAAAAATATATGCTAGCACATTAGGGATTTTAGTATGATTTTATGCATGTTATGTGTTGCCTAGTATGTGATTGCTTATATTGATTGATAAGAAGAAAATCATGCTAGCTTTTGTGCCATGTGTGGAGATGATAGTTAAGGAAGGAGTTTGATTATTGATGGAAAGGTAAAATGCTTGTCTATGATGTATTATGTCATTAATGCATGAATAATATTATTTTGAGCCTAAGGGTATTTTAGTAATATGCCTATGTAAGTATGTGATCAAATATATGTAGTTGCTAATGAGTGTTGTGTTGAATAATGACAAGTTGGTGGAGTTAGATGATAAGAATGAAGTATTAATATTAGTATTTTATATAGTGGTGGTAAATTCATAAAAGTGATGTAACAAAAGGGTGAAATGGTAATTTTATAAGTGAAAGGGTATTTTGGAAACTTGTAAAAGGGTAAAACAGTAATTTTTGTAAGTAAAATGGCATTTTGGTAATTTTAGAAGTGAGGGGTAAAATAGTAATTTTGGATATAAAAGGGTATTATGGTAATTTTTGAGGCAAAAGGGCAACATGGTAATTTTATGATTAAATGGCAAAATGATAATTTTATAAGTAAAGGAGTATTATGGTAGTCTTTGGAGAAAAGGGGTAAAGTGGTAATTGTGTAGTCAAAGGGCAATATAGTAATTTTATAAGTGGTAAGAATGGTAATTTTGGATGTAAAAGGGTATTATAGTAATTTACAAGTAAAAGGGTAATATAGTAAAATTGGCTGTATGGGGGTAAATGGTAATTTTTATAAATAAAAAGATATTATGGTAATTTGGAAGTAAGGGGTAGAAGGATAATTTGTAAATAAAAGGATATTTATAGTAAACTTGGGAGTAAGGGATAACTTGGTAATTATGAAAATGACAAAGGGTAATTTGGTAATTAAATTATGATTATAGAAGGGCAATATAGTATTTATAAAAATGGAGAAGGGTAAATTGGTAATTATAATTAGGTAGAAGGGTAAATTGGTAGTTATAATTATAGAGAAGGGAAAATTAATAATTATAAATATGGAGAAGTGTAAATTGGTGATTATATTTATGGAGAAGGGTAAATTAGTAATTACAAATATGGAGAGAGGGAAATTGGTAATTATAACTATAGAGAAGGGTAATTTGGTATTTATAATAATGGAGAAGGGTAAAATGGTAATTATGATAATAGAGAAGAGTAATTTGGTAATTTAACTGACTAAAGGGTAAATTAGTAATTATTTAACCAAGTGAAAGGAAAAATTGGTAATCATGATAATGAGGAAAGGTATTTTGATAATTTATCCAACTTAAGGGCAATTTAGTAATTATAACAAAAGAGAAGGGTGATTCGATAATCTAACCAACCAAATGGGAAGCATGTTAAGTGTAACAATTATGAACGGTGAATGGTGATCTAAAAAGCATAGGAGATAACTTGGTAACCTAAACTGAGTAAAGGGTAATTTCGTAATTATGCAACAAGGAGGGTAATATGGTAATTTATCAAGTAAGGAAAGGATGACTTAATAATTATATAAATAAGGGGTAAATGAGTAATTTGTACCTAACATGTCTTTGTGATTGTGGAATTTCGTGATATGACTCAAATAACACCAAATAGCTAGGTAAGAGTATTTAATAATTAGTAAATATCATGAGAACAAATCCTAAATTATAATTAGATGAGATTATGATGGCCTTATTGAATTCCTCTATGTTATCTTGGATAACTATATGAATAAGAAATGCCTAATGATACCAGAATGATTGAAAGTGAATAAGTATATGATTATTGTGCTTTTTCTTGATCTTTTTAACTAAGACACTAATAATTAAAGTGAAAGACCTCGAGATCGGGTATGGTGGCTCTTTAGGGGTCGCTACCCTAAAGACATGGTTTAGCCCACGATTATTCTGGTATTTTTTGGTGTGCCTTTGTACCCCAGCCAGGCCCTATATCTTACTCTATCTTGCTCTACGAACCTATTTAGGGGGTATGTATACTTATGGATTAGGTGTCCTTGTCGATAGGGTATTGAGTAGCTTTATGCACCAATATGACTAGGGTACCTTTGCGTCCCTGGGTTTGTGGTTGAAGGATACTGAGTAACTTGTATGCACCGGTACGACCGGTGTACCTTTGTGTCCCGGGTTCTTGATCTCCCGTCCGAGGCAAAAAAAATAGAATTGTTGTGTTGATTAAAGAATGGACTTTCCCATCCCTATCCCTATTTGGCTTATGTTGGCTCGTTTTCTTCCATTTTTTCTCTCCATTTCTACTTGTGTGCTCTGCGCGGTGTTGAAAATTTTTCAACCATTGTCGACATCCCCGCTTGAGTTCTTCATCTATGCTGCTCAGCTTCTCCATTTTTGCTGCTCACGTTCGCCATCACCATTTTTGCTGCTTCCATCTAATGTCGCTCTTCAATTGATCTTCAGAAGATACAGATCTGTAATTGTTGGGCTTCGATTTCCCGTCCTCTTGAAATTCCAGGTTTGTTGTTCTCGCATTCTCCGTCTCCTGTTCATTGTCTTTGATTTTGTTGGTTATGTTTTTTTTTTCTTCGATTTTGTTGGTCCTATTTTTTTTCTTCGATTTTGTTGGTTTTGAATGAAATGTGCATTTTTTTTATTTGATTTTGTCTGTTTTAGTGGGCAAATGCTATGCTATAATTTGATGGATTTTTGAAAACTAGATAGGCGTAATTCAACTGAAGTAGGTTAGGATCTAGGAACTTGGTTGGTTGTTGTTGCTAGGGCTTTCTTTACGCACATTGATTGTGTTTGAGTTAGGTGTAAATAAAATTGGTAGTTGTGATTTTACTATTGAGTTGGTGTGTACTTGTATTTAGTTTGGATTGCATTCTTTCAATGCCGCCCCTTAAATTTGGAAGGCAGCTTTGATTTGAGTCACTATATTCTTTGGACTTGCGGAAAGTGCTAATAAAGGTCAAATTCCATTTTTTCGTCTTTAGTTTTGTGTTCTGAAGTAGAATCTAGATTCTGGTAATTTCATATTCAACACCTTCTGCTTGTTTAAGGGATTAGTCATTTTTTCTTGGAGATAGGTGACCATTTACTTGTGTCGATGTTTGCTTTTGCTTCTTCAGATTTTTTTTGTACTTTATTATTGGTGATGTGGATGGTTATCTATGTTGTAACTTATATTTTTTGTTTTGCAGGCCTTCTAGTTTGGATGCCCTATTTTTAGGACACACTCTTTTCACTCTCCAGGTTTTACCTGTGAGTTCTTGTGATCTATAAGTTTTAAGTGTGATGGATGTTGTTGGGCATAAGAGCTTTCTTCTCATGCTATTATTAAGTTTTTTGGCCTGCATATTTTATTGGAAAGACCATGATCATCATTTTTGCTTAGGTTGGGGCTGCATTTGTCTGAGCTCTATCAATTGGTAGTCTTATTCCATGGGGCGATAGTTATTGATAGCTTATGTTTATCTATACCTGCAAGCTAACTGCTCTATGAGTCTCATTAAATGATGGCATGATAGGATCTATGCATCTCACATTGAGAGTTGGATTTCATCTGCTCATCTTCTTAGTAAGGATTCAGCATCTACCAAGTACTAATTAACTAAAGTAGCCTTCAAGAAATGAAGATGTTCTTAGTTCTGGTTATAGTGAATGGAATTTCTGAATACATCAATCAAATTATTTTACCTAAGTACATTGTTCTTATAATTTTGAACCTTATCCCTACACATGGAACAATTTTTAGAAAATAGAAGTTGAAGCATATAGAAATGTAGTTATAAAGTTAAGTCCTGAATCTTTTGAAACATCTAATTTTTCATTGGATTGGCTTATTGTGTTCTATGCTTATGAGTTATGAGCTAAAGTTAGCCAAATATACCTTTTTGGCATTCATTTCAAACTAAGCTGAATTTATTGTTCATAATGCATGTATTAGGAAATAGCCCAAGTTCTAATAACTTGGAAGCATCTTAATCGTCATAATCACAACAATAGAAATATAAAATTACCTTTTTTATCACAGCCCATTCTCCATCTTTCCATGATTGTCGAATCCTGATGCTAGACTTGTGAACCTTGAACTCATCAAAGGATCCAAGAAGCCTAATATAATAGTCATCTGAACTCAAAACCTTCTCAATCACATAAACCTTCCAATAAATAGATCTATCATACCTGACAATGTAATCATCTCCATGGCTGATCAATATTTTCCTAGTCTATATGGCATAGGGCATATTCTTCTTACTTAGTACTTAAACTCTATCTTCAATCTTGAATCTCATTGTTTTCAATTGCGATAAAAGCTTTAATACTTAAAAACCTATTATACAACTCAAAGAGATGAAATATATAGTTAACAACATGCCAGAATCATACTTCCAATAAATTATATAAAATAATAATAACAAAATATACCAAAAGAGACAGGACAGCTAATAACTTGCCATCATACCCCAACACAAAATAAGAAGTAAGGGGAAAGAAAAATAAACAAAATAAAAATCTAGAAAGTAAATTTCTAGATCTTAATCCTAAGATCAACCTTGCATTTTGCGTTGGATATAGAACTGACGGTTGTCGACTTACTGCTACTATTCTTTGGCGCAGATCCTTTTACTCCATCACACACCACTCCGATCCCAACTTTATTACTACTCAGTTTACCCATCCTCACCTTCACCCAAAATCATACTTCCAATAAGCTACAATCCTTTACTAATAACATTAACACCCAGAACTGAAATAAGTTAATTTATACAGGTAGCAGGTTACAAGAAAAACAAATGAAATCGCCTTAAATATTAGGTAGAAAATGAATACAATTCAAGGTAAACAACAATGAGAATTCAAAATAAAATGAACCCTAAGTTATAGAAATATTCACAGAACTAAACCTAAATATTGCTTTAGACTGATCAAGTAAATTCATGAAGTTGAAAGGCACCATGATAATTATTAACTATAATCAAAATAATCGAAAAGGTAATATATATTACTTTTGTCGTAAATTTATAATTACAATGTATGTTTATAATTGCAAGTATAATACAATTAATTATAATTATACTGTAATTATGTTAATAATATATTTAAATTGATATCTCTATTGATAGTATGTAAGTGTATTTGTAGGATATATGGCATCTTCATCAGATACTGCACATTGAACCGAATCAAGGCATCAAACCTTTGTTAAATTATGTGTTCAGAAGGTTAAGAAAGGTAATAGGCCTACTTCGAGTTTCAATAAGATTGGATGGTCCAATATTGTTGATGGTCTTAATACGCTTGAGAATGTGCGATACCAAAAAATTCAAGTGAAAAATCATTTCACCTCAACAAAAAAAGATTACTTGGCATGGGTAAAACTTGAAAGTGAAACCGAACTTGGGAGAGACCTATTAACAGGTGTAATCACTTGTGGGGAGGATAGGTGGAAGACATTTATTCAGGTAAATTACAATTATATATTTTTAAACTTTTATTATTATTATTATTATTATTATTATTATTATTATTATTATTATTATTATAGCGTGTAATAATTTTTTTTTTGTAGCAAAATCCAAGTTGTAAACACTTTCGCAACAAGCTAATTTCCCATTTAGATGAGCTTCGATTAATCTTTGGTGGTACTCATGCAATTGGAGAACATTCATGGGCTCCATCTCAAGGGACTCATCCAAGTTTCGATAAGGATGTTGAAGAGTTAAGAACAAGTAATGCAGGTCCTTCTAAATGCCAAAAAGTCATTGACATTGAGGGTTGTGATTCTAGTGATTCAAATGGTGGGACATGCCAAAAGGAAAATTAAAGCAACAAGCGTTCTAAGAGTCAACAATCTAGTTCTCGTTAAGAGAAAGGAGTCAGCTAGTAACAAGCTTGATTATAAGTTGCTACAATTATGTGAATTTCTAAGAGTTAACAATCTAGTTCTCGTTAAGAGAAAGGAGTCAGCTAGTAACAAGCTTGATTATAAGTTGCTACAATTATGTGAATTTATATTTAAGAGTAACGATGATCCTCCTTTGCCTACACCTAAAGCTTCAACAACCCCCACCATAAAAGAATGTTTAGCTATTCTAAATAAAATGGCCGATGAAATTACTGATGAGTTATTTATCCTCGGTACTAATGTTGTCAAGGATCCTGATAACAGAGACATATAGATGTATATGGCTCCCCAAAAGCATAATGTTTGGTTGGAATCTTTAAGAGATCCATCTAAAAGATTAATCAAGGATGTTAGGTTGTTATGGTATTTTGTAAAAGATTAATTTCTTTGAGATTTTTTTAATTTTCTATTTGTAAAACTATGAAGTATGAATTATGTTGTTTATGTTGAACTTATGTAATTGTTTGGACTTGTGACTTTTGGTATTTTAGAATAGTCTGTCTTTGATAGACTTTAGCCAATCAATCATATGCCTATCATTTTTTTTTAATTAGCTTTGAAATATTCATGTTGTTTGATAGAACACATAAGTGTCATTTGTTGTATATAATTTTATGCATATATATTGGATATACATATAATACAAGTTTTTTAGTGATCTTCACCACCACCATTAAAGTTTGACAATTTTTGGTAGGAATTCATATTTTTAGATTATATTCGATAGCCACCAATCATATACTAACACTTATTATTATTATTATTATTATTATTATTATTATTATTATTATTATTATTATTATTATTATTATTATTATTATTATTATTATTATTATTATTATAAATATTCATTATCTAATCATTATATGAATATAATTAATAATAATATTTATTTTATTTTTAATATATCCATATTCAATATTTAGTTATTATATTTAATAACATTATTAATATGCATAATAAAAATATTAATAACAATTATCATTGCCATGAATAATAATATTATCCTTAGATCTTATTATTATAATTATCATCACTATAACTAATAGTAATCATAATTATTTTCATTACTATAATTATTATCGATTATAAATTTTATAATTAATATTATTAATCATTATTATTTATTATAATAAATTATTATAATTATAGTGATATTTGTGTTTATAATAAATAATATAATAATATTTACATAAATTTATAATTAAATATAATAATTAATATTTACAAAATAATTATAAGATAAATATAAATATTTCCATAAATTACAGAAACAATTAAAATACTATTTATTAGAATTAATATTATTACTATACTTAATTATAATTGTAATAAATTATATTAATTCTTATCGGTATTAATTAAACTATATTGAATATATTTTTATTATACTTATTAATGTTTAATATGTTTTTTAATATTTAATTTTACATCATTTATATAGTAATTATTACTAAATGATATATATAGGAAGATAAAACTAAAGATGGAAAAGAAAAAGTAATTTTGGAAAATGAAAACTAAACACTAATAAGATATAATAAGTAGTTTTTTAGTATTAATCACTTATGTAATAAAAGTTAAAACAAATATATGTTTAACTTAAAAAAGTACTCTTTTAAAAGTAGATTTATAATAGTAGTATTTATCTAAAAGTAGTTATTAATAATAAGTAAAACCAAACAACACCTGAATAATGATGGACTAATAGCTTAAGACCCAAAAGTATCGATCGTACCTTATAACTTGTTGATATGTGGTAGCTTTGTTATATATGTGATTGTTATGTATGCGCCTCTCATTACATATGTATATAGCTTGCATTATGTGTCACATTATGGGCCTGTTTTTAAGTGTGGTATTAAAAGGTTATTCAATACCATAGTACTGAAGGGTTCCAATTATGGGGCCCCTGCCTATTCAATGGGTAGTGTCCCTTACAGGTCTTTTCAGGTGTTACTCAAGTGGGTAATGGGAAAGAGAGTAAGGAATTATCCGAAACTGTTAGGGTTTTTCTCCTTCTCTTTTAAATTCATGTTTTTAATATTAATATTGTTAATGTAACCACCACTAGTGGATTTTATTCTTGTAAATGATTTAATATGCTACTTTGATTTAAATATGGAATGTAAATTGCGTTTTACAATTTTAGCCTTAGCACTTAGTAATGCAATAGTAGGAGTGAACCAGCCTGGTACTAAGTGTGGAGGTAATATCCCCAGAATTTACGATTTTATAATTTGTGTCCACTAATTATTTCAAATAAAAAAAATTTCAGTAGTGAATTTTGGGGGTGTTACATTTATTGTATCTTATTCAAAAAGTTTTGCCCTAGACATGCATGACTAACTCCATCTACGCTTATCCTCCAAAAGGGCCCGTCCTATATCTTGAGACTCTAGCACCTCCTTTCCTTAACTCACATTGGAGGCCCAACTCTTAAGTGTGTGGGTCAAGGCCCACTACCTTACACCTCTAAGTCCACTTACTACCTCACCCTAGGGTTTTCTCTAGAAATCCTAATTTGGGCTTATGTGGCCCATCCTTCTCTACCTCACACACCCGAAACTTTTGTAACACCCCACACATCACAACCTGCAGATTCAACCCTCATCATCACACTTTACTCCCCAAGTACACGTGTGACCACAAAATCCTAGGTGGCCACACCAAACCCTAGTTAGCCATGCCAAACCCTAACATCCTCCTTTCCACATATCGCCCCTCCATTTCTCACCTTTATTTCATCTATTTCATCCACTTCCTTCAATAGTAGCCTAAATTTTTATTTTTATTTTTGCAACGAAGCAAAGAATAGATCCAGCATGATGAATAAGAAAATTAAGATACAAAACCAACAAATTGTAGTTGAATCCATCTAATGTTATGGCATACAGCACACAAAATACTAGGATTTAAATAATTATTTTTATTGATATTAATTTAGAAATGAAGGGTGATAAAATTCTATATGAATATGCCATATTTAGGAAACAAATTGAAATTTCTCAACAACCAGAGGCTTACATATATTAGATATCATATATAACCAATGAAATGCACACAAATGGAGGAGAAATGTAGATGAAATAATAAATGAAAATTAAACCAAGTAATCGATTATAACCTATGAAATAATAAACAAGTATTGTATTTCAAAAGTATTTAGCACTCTAAAAGCTAATTTAGTTTTATATTATTAATATAACCAGCTGTTAATTTGAATTGTTAATGCTTTGATTTTTTTTTCTTTTTTTGTCCCAATTAAAAAAATTATTTTTTTTGACCTATATCCCTTCTTATTTTTGAGGCACTTCTTCCTCACCAGACTTGAAACAAACAATTGCCTAAATTTTTACACAAATACAGAAGCAACTAATAAACAAATAAAAAATCTTAAAATTAACAAATTTACTTCAAGAGACTTCTTCATCAATCCAAAAGCAGTTATTCTAAAAAGCTTTGCAAATGTTTATGCTACAAACGTCCTTCCTACTAATCTAATCACAAGACCCTATTTTTAGACTTATTCAAGAAAACTAACCTAGATCTAAGCATAACTAAATAGCAACACACACCCCTACTTCCTTTTGGCACCCTTGGGAAGACAAATTAAGAGACCAAATAAGGAGAAGACTTCCATGTTTTAGCAAAAATCTAACAAACGTGTAGTTGAAAGCAAACAGATATTAAGCTAAGCATTGAATATCTGGGTTCATCATAGGGTAATAAGTTTTAAGATCAGATCAAAAGCCAACAAAAATACAAACGATGATAGAATTATCAAATAGGTAGTGATAATTAAGAAAGTTGTAACACACCCAAAATTCACTACTGAAAATTTTCATTTTATGAAAAAAAATTATCGGAAGTGAAATAATAAAACTATGAATTCTGGGGATATTACCACCACACTTAGTACTAGACCGGTTCACTCATACAGTTCCAGTACCAAGATCTAAGGCTAAAAGAGAAAAATACAACTTACGAGAAATTCACACCAATGATTAAATCAGAATAGTGTAATTAAAAATTTTATAAGAGTATAATCCACCAATGGCGGTTATAAGAAAACAAAGGCCACATCAAAACCAAGGTTTACAAAGGGAAGGAATACAACCCTAGGACTTTTCGAATAGTTCCTTACGCTCTTTCCCGAGGGTCCACTTGAATAGAACCTAAAATGACCTAGAAAGGATACTGCCCATTGAATAGGTAGGGGCTCCATGAATGGAACACTTCAGTACTACGATATTGAGTAACCATTTAAAAACAACTTAAAAGCAGGTATGCAATGTAACACATGATATAATACTAAATCCATACATAACGACAGGTGTAAACATGATATTCAGATTTGTACATTCACATATTTGACAAGGCAATCAAATATTAATGGTTCATCCATTCACATACTTAACAAGTCACCAAATATTAATAGGCCATAATGAGTAATCGATACTTTTAGGGCCTTAAGGCCATTAGTCCATCATTAATCAATAATCTCGGGTTATAAATGTCCATGTCAATGCAAGAACCCCACTATTATAGTCGATGGACCGGTCACGTAGGGTAAAACGCTCCTGGCCACTATTATTTGTCGATGGATTGGTCATGTAGGGCAAAATGCTCTTGGCCACTTTTATTCGTCGGTGGACCGGTCTGGCCCCAACTCACATAGTGTTCCACTGTAAGTACTTAGTGTCTCCTCCGTGTCTTATCGTTATTACGTTTGGTTTGCGGAGCACAGAAACCCCCACTATTCTAGCCAGTGGACTAGAATACATATAGGGCAGCGCACTCTTGACCACTATTATTCATTGGTGGATCGGTCTCCAGGACACCCCGGCTCCTGGCCACTATTATTCGCTAGTGGACCGGTCTGGGTCCGACTCAACATCTTCCTCTTTAGGTGATTAGTGTCTTATTCGTATCTTATTCGAAAGATTTCACCCTAGACATGCATGCTAACTATATCCACACTTATCCTCCCAGGAGGGCATTTCCCATATCTTGGGACTTCCGCACCTCCTAACTCACGTCGACATCCTTCCCTTAATCCACCTTCTCATACCGGGAGCCCAACTCCTAAGTTTGTGGGTCAAGGCCCACCACCTTATACCCTAAGGTCCACTCACCGCCTTACCTTAGGGTTTTCTCCAGAAACCCTAATTTGGGCCTATATGGCCCACCTTCTTTGCCTTACACATCCCAAACTATTTCAACACTCTACAAGTCACGACCCTTAGATCCAACCCTCACTTTCTACCCCACTCATTCTCATTTATTTTTAATTATTTTCTTTTTCTTTTACCAACTTCTCAAATTAGGGTATCCTCCCAAACCCTAGCTTGGTCTCCTACGCACCCTTATACAGTCCCACGTACTATTTTTTGCCCAAAGCCCTAGACACCCAAACGACACTTCTATTACCTTCCTTATGCCCCGAGGCAACTTTCCATACGTAAAGTTTGCTCCCATGCGGACTCTAACCATCCCATGCAAACCCTCAATTCTGCCACTTTTTCATTTTATTTAAGTCCCCTTTTACTCATCCACTCATGGATCATGGATTATTTAGGTCATTCACCCCATATCATGTTATTAAACATCCTAGCAAGCATGTCCTAGAGGGTCACATCATATAACATCGTACACACAACACATGTAATCATTATCCACAGGCCATAAAGAAGTTACATGAGCATACATCCACTCCATGTTGCGCTACCAACAATTAATCATTAAACATAGAGTACACAATATGGCATAACACATGGCACACATGGCACTTAACCCACATATAGTTGATCTTAGTCATATCCCTGCATGGTTTGGGTTATCAAGTTATCTTTCACATTTATTTGGCCACTAAACACCCTTCATAATTGTTATATTTAATATATTTTCCATTTAGTTGGTTAGATTAGCAATTTTCCCTTTTCTTTATTATAATTAACAATTTCCCTTTAGTTGGTAAAATTACCAAATTACCCCTATTCATTATCCTAATTACCAAATTACCCCTTTAGTTGGTTAAATTACCAAATTGCCCTTTACATTTATCATATTTACCATTTTACCCTTCTCCATTATTAAATTATCATTTTACCATTCTCTTTTATTAAATTGTCATTTTACCCTTAATTATTATATTGACCAAGTTACTCCTTTCCATTTTCCACTTTACCCCATTTGTTTACAAAATTACCATTTTACCCTTTTACTTTCAATTTTACCATTTTTACCTCTTAACGTCCAAAAATTACCATAACACCATTTCACTTATAAAATTACCATTTTATAAAATTACCATTTTGCCCTTTAATTACAAAATTACCATTTTACCCTTTAATCACAAATTATTATTTAAACCTTTGATTACAAAATTACCATTTTACCTTTTATTCACAGAATTACCATATAACCCCTTCCAAATTACCATTTTACCCTTTACTTCCAAAATTATCATTTTACCCTTTTCTCCAAAAATTAACAATTTACCCTTTTTTACTTACAAATTTCCATTTTTCCCCTTTACATCCAAAATTACCAATTTACCCCTTATTTCCAAAAATTACCATTTTACCCCTTAATTCTAAAATTACCGTTTTATCCTTTTCACTTACAAGTTACCATTTTTCCCCTTATTACTCCACTTATATTAATTATCATCTCCACATGAAATATTAATATTAACACCTCACCCACAACTATTATATTTAATATAATACTTATTAGCACCCATATATATATTAGTCCATATTCTTTTACAAGATATATTACTAAAATACCCATAAGGCTCACAAAAATATTAATCATGCATTAAAGATCACAATAGCATAATACAACATGGATACTACTTAACATTTTCATTAATAACCAACTCTTACCTTAAACAGTATTTCCATACATAAAATATCACCTAACGTGCTTCCTTTTTTATCAAACATCACAAGAAACTACATATATGATATTATACAACATATATTAAGCATAATAACATATTAAAAATCCTAATGTCCTAACATATGTTAATCCATGCATTTAAGTGGGATTTAACGATCACCTTAATTCCCGTAAAAAATTAACCTCACCGGTATTCCCATTAAAGATTCAAGCTTTGATTATCAAAGCCAATACCTAAAAATAATATTAAGGTTTATTATGTTAGAAATAATAAAAATCAAAGTATAATACTTTATAATGCTTAATTAATCAAATAATTGAATTAAAATATTATTATACCTTAAAATTATTACCCAAATAAATCAAGACATGCAATAGCTCATACTACTCATGCAGCATGAGCTGCATGCAAAGAAAAGAGGAGGAGGGGCTCGAAGGTGGATGATAGGAGAAGAAATAGGCTATTTTGGGTTGGGGTTTTAGGGCTAATAAAAAGGGTAGATGGGGGAGGATTTAGGGAAAGGGAAGGATGCAGAGGTGCAGAGGGTGTGTAGGTGGTTGTAACACCCCCAAATTTACTACTGAAAAATTCTTTTTTAAATGATGATCTTTAAGCGGAAACGATAAAATAATTCTGTAAACTTGAGGGCATTACCGTCACACTTAACACCGGACCGGTTCACTCCTACCGCTCCAGTGTTGAGTGCTAAGGCTAGACAAAAATAACTCAAACATGGCATTAAATCAAACAAAGTCATACAGAGTCCCGTAATAAAACCGAGATTACAAAATAGAGAGTACGATGTTCAACAGGTGATAACCAGTACAAATTAATATAAAAAAATGATAAAAGAGCATCTAAAGAAAACAGGTCCGGTCGCATCCCTCTCGATTACCGGGTCCCCTTCAATCAGAGCTCTCAACCCCACCCATTGCCTCGTAGGTATCATAGGCATCAAAGACGTCGTCTCCTACCTGCACAAGCTCAGACGGGTCCGCTACTCGTGGGAATGAGCAGCACCCATGAAATGGGTGATCAGTACGCTACGTACCAAGTAAGGTGACTGTAACACTCCCAAAATTCACTACTGAAAAATTTCATTAATTAAAAGGAAACTAGCGGAAGCAAATTAATAAACCGTGAATTTTAGAAGTATTACCGCCACACTTAGTACCAGACCGGTTCACTCATACCGTTCCAGTACTAAGTGCTAAGGCTAAAGGAAAATAAAATACAATTTGCAAGAATTTCAACACACTTAAATCAGAGTAGCATATCAAACGTTTACAAGGATGAAATCCACCAATGGTGGTTACAGTATCAGCATATACATTTAAAACAAGAAATTTCAAAGAGAGAGAGAAAAACCCTAGTAGTTCCGGATGAGACCTTACTCTCTTTCCCGTTGCCCACTTGAGTAGCACCTGAAAAGACCTACAAGGAACACTGCCCATTGAATAGGCAGGGGCCCCGCGAATGGGACCCTTCAGTACTACAGTACTGAGTAACCCTTTAAAGTCCCACTTAAAAGCAGGCCCGCAATGCAATACATGAAACAAGCTACATACATATATAAAATTCACATAATCAACATTCACATAGCATATCAATATATCGCTACGAACAATCGGTACTTACGGTCTTAAGCCATGTCATACCGCAAACTCAAAACAATCAGGCCTTAAGCCATTGTTCCACTATAAGTAATTAGTACTTGCCCATAATTTTATTCACATACATAACTGGTTTTATTGAGCTCGGGACCCCCACTATTATTGCCGGTGGACCGAAATATATATAAAATGATCATCCAAGGCACAACGCTCCTGGCCACTATTATAACCGGTGGACCGGGATATATAAAGAATCATCATGCAGGGCACAACGCTCCTGGCCACTATTATAACTGGTGGACCGGGATATATAAAGAATCATCATCCAGGGGACAACGCTCCTGGCCACTATTATAACCGGTGGACCGATACTCAATATCATAATCATTTGGGCCCGGCTCATTAATATTCCACTTTCAATAATAGTATCTTTCCTTTCTTTAATCAGCACATCAATCATATTTATTTGCCTCGAACGGGAGATCGATAACCCGGGACACAAAGGTACACCGGTCGTACTGGTGCATACCCGCTACTCAGTACCCTTCAACCACAAACCCAAGGACGTAAAGGTACCCTGGTCATATTGGTGCATAAAGCCAACTCAGTACCCTACCGACAAGGACACCTAATCCATAAGTATGCATACCCCCTAACTAGGTCCGTAGAGCTAGAAAGAGTAAGATATAGGGCCTGGCTGGGGCACAAAGGCACACCTGCAAATACCAGAATAATCGTGGACTAAACCACGTCCTTAGGGTAGCGACCCCTAAGGAGTCACCATTCCCGATCTCGAGGTCTTTCACTTTAAGTAATAGTGTCTTAATTAAAGTGATCACGAAAAGCACGATAATCCGATACTTATTCACCTTCAATCATTCTGATATCATTAATTGTTTCTTATTCTGATGATTAAACAGGATATCACGGAGAAACCATTAAGGCCATACTAATTATCAAATACTCTTACTTGGCTAATCAGCATTATTTGAATCATATTATAATGTTCCACAATCTCAAGGACATGTTAGGTGCAAATTACTCATTTTCCCTTTACTTATATAATTGTTAAGTATCCATTCCTTACTCGCCAAATTACCATACTACCCTTTAGGTTACATAATTACCCAATTACCCATTGTCCAATTTAGATTACCAAATTATCTCATACCCTTTTTAGATCACCATTCACCCCTCGTAATTGCTACACTTATCATATTTCCCATTTGGTTGGTTAGATTACCAATTTGCCCTTTTCTTTTATTACAATCAACAACTTGCCCTTGAGTTGGATAAATTAGCCATTATCGCTATCATGATTACTAACTTGCCCCTTTAGTAGGTTACATAATTACTAACTTACCCCTTAGTTGGTTAAATTACCATATTGCACCCTTTTGTTGGATAAATTACCAAATTGCCCTTCTCCTTTATCATAATTACCATTTTACACCTCAATTATTATAATTGCCATTTTAGCTTTTCCAATTATTATAAATACCCTTTTAACCTTATTCATAGTTACAACTATTAATTTACCCTTCTCCATTCTTATATTTACTATATTACCCTTCTCCATTATTTAAAATTACCGTAATGCCCTTTAGTTAGTTAATTTACCTAATTACCCTTCTCTAGTATCATACATTCACACTTATCCAATTACCCATCTATAATCATAATTTAATTACTAAATTATCTTTAGTCGTTGTCATAATTACCAAGTTACCCCTTACTCCCAAATTACCATAATACCCCTTTTATTTATAAAATTACCACAATACCCTTTTACTTATAAAATTACCATAACCCTCCTTTTTTACTTTACAAATTACTAGTTTACCCCTTTTACATCCAAAAATTACCATCTTTATCTTCCCCTACAAAATTACTATTTTGCCCTTCACTTATAAAATTTCCATATTGTCATTTGCTTATGAAATTACGATTTTGCCCCTCTTCTTCCAAAATTACCATATTAACCTTTTACTCACAAAATTACCATAATACCCCTCACTTATAAAATTTCCACTCAACCCCTTTACTCACCATTTTTATGAATTTACCCTCCCTACATAAAATAATGATATTATTCTTATCATCTAAGTCCACCAATTTGTCATTATTCAACATAATACTCATTAGCAACTACATACATTAGATCACATACTTTATAGCCATAATTACTAAAATACCCTTAGACAATAATATCATTCATGCCTTAGCAACATAATACATCATAAACAAGCATTTAACATTTCCATCAATAATCAACCTCTTCCTTAATTATCATACCTACACATGGCACAAAAGCTATCATGCATTTCCCTTTTTCTTTCACTAAATGTTAACAACCATTTATAAATCATGCTTGGCTCACAAAACATACATAAAATCATAATAAAATTCCTAATGTGCTAGCATACGTTTCCATGCATTTAAGGGAGGTTTAACGATTACCTTAATCCCACAATTATCAAATCTTACCGGTATCCCGGTTAAAGATTTAAGCTTTAATTAGCAACTCGACACCTAAAAATAATATCCATCATTATTATGTTAGAAATAAGAATCCAAGCATAAAACTTTATAAAATTTAATTAATAAAACACTTAACTTAAAATACTATTATACCTTAAGAATTTTGCATTTAAATACTAAATCATGCAGCAACTCATGCAGCATGAGCTGCATGCAAAATACAAAGGGGAGTCTCTAAGAGGGGGTTAAAGGAGGTAAGATTTGCTATTTTTGGGTTAGGGTCTTTAGGCTAGAAAATAAGATAGGTGGGGGAGGATTAGAGGCAAGGTAAGGATGCCGGAGTGAAGAGGGGGTGTTGGTGGTGGCTAAGGATGGTTTCGCGGCAGCAGAAGGTGGCGAAGATGGCTGGCAATAAGGGGAAAAATGGGGAGAAAAGAAAGAAGGGGTGGAGAAGAGAGGAAGTGTAGGGCTCAAAGGGGCGGCGTGGGGGTGTAGGGCAGTAGGGGGTGGTGGCAGGAGTCGGCATAGGGATTGGGTGCGGCGGTCAGAGCGGCGGATGGCGGCGGCGTAGAGAGAAAGCAGAAAAAAATGGAAAGAAGGAAGGAGAGAGGAGGGAGCTCGGGGGAAGGAAGATGGCTCGAAAATGGGGCAAGAAAATGGACGAAGGGGAGAAGAAAAAGAAGAGGAAGGGTAAGGGGGTAGGTGGCAGTGCATAGGGTGGCAGGGAGGTGGTAGGGTGGCAGGTAGAGTGTGGTGACGGGGAGGAGGGAGTTGCAGACATGGATAGGGTGCAGCGGTAGCTTGGCTCAAAACAGGGGAGAAGTGGACGGGGTAGAGAGAGGGAGTAGCAGGGGGCAGGTGCGGTGGCAGGCCGCGGCAGTCGTAGGTGGTTGGGCGGCGGCTGCAGGTGGTCGGGCTGCTGTCGACGCCTGGGGAGAAGAAGAAAGATGAAATGAGGGTTGTGGCGGCCGATCGGGGGAAGGGAAAGAAAAGGCTGGCCGGTCGGTCCAGGGGGAAAAGGAAGAAGAAAGAAAGGGGAGGGCCGGTCGGGTCAGGCATGCGGGAGAGAGGGGGGAAGAGAGGGAGAGCTGGGCCGAGGCCCACTGCGCGGGGGGAGAAGGGCTGGCCTGGGTGCAGCGGCCCAAGGGTAGGAAAAAGGAAAAAAAAAGGAAAAGAAGAAAGAGGAAAAAGGAAAAAAGGCAAAAAGGGAATTGGAGAAATAGGAGAAATAAAATAAATTAATTTATAAAATCATAAAATGTAATATTCTTGATAAATTATTTAGTTTAATAATTTAATTCATTATAATCTAATATATTAATTTAAAAAGGATAAGGTTAGTAAAATATTAGTTTGAAAAATTACTTAAATAAAAATAGCATGATAAAGTAACAAAATATCTATTTTAATTTACTAAATATTTCCATCCAAATTTACATACTCAAAAATCCATAAATTAATTAAATTAGATAATTTTAAAAGCTAATTTATTTCAAATAAAAACTATTTATTAAATTATTGGTTTTCTAAAATTTTGGGGGATTACAGTGACCGATGCGCTAAGGCCCACATACAACACACACAACACGTAAAACATGGTACATACATACAAATGACATAAGATAGAATAGCAACAAGAATTAGTCATAGTCGTACAAGATTACTCTTTGGATCTTAGGTAATTATCATTTTCACACAACATGGTCTTTACTTTTCCATACGAGTCCGGGAACCCCACTATTATAGCCGGTGGATCGGTCTCATGTGGGGTAAAACGCACCCAACCACTACTATAGCCGGTGGATCGATCTTAGGTAGGGCAAAAGGCACCTAACCAGTCTCATATAGGGCATAACGCACCTAACTACTATTATAACCAGTGGATCAGTCTCGTGTAGGGCAAAACGCACCTGGCCACTATTTTAACCGGTGGATCGGTCTGGTCCCGACTCTCATGGTGTTCCACTGTGAATGCTTAGTATCTTTTATGTCTATTAGTCCATTAGGTTTTGGTTTACCGAACTCAGGATCCCCCACTATTACGCCGGTGGGCCGGTCACTTGCGGGACAAAGTCCACACCACTATTTTTTGCCGTTAGAATGGTCACTTGCGGGACAAAGTCCACACCACTATTACTAACCGGTGGATCGGCTGGACCTGGCTCAGTAATCTTTCGCTTTACGTGATTAGTATCTTATTGTGTATTATTCAAACATCTTTCACTCAACCATGCATGGCCCATTATAACTATAACCATCCCCCAAAAAGACTATGCATCTTTCAATGTCACTCTGCTTACTATCACCCCTCCCGGGTTCTCCCTTGAATACCCTAAGTTAGCTTGTGTGGCTAAATTCTCTTCCACTTATACCCCCTCGGCCCATTTTACTCCTCACGTCACCTTCCAACCCAAGTCCATACTTGGGCACCACCATACACCCCTCAACCCCCTCGCAACTAGGAAACCCTAATTGGCCACTCCCACACCCTAGTACCTTTCTTCTCCTACAAGTAATCATTCCCCCTTACTCCCTCGGTCCTCCTCTTCCCCCATGACACTTATACTTACTTCCCCCGATGCAAACTCTTGTTTGTAACTCAATTCTCACTTCCCTTCCCACTTCTACCTTAACCTCCAAACCTCCTAGGTTATCACCCCTCACAAACCCAAGTTGGGTCCCTTTTTCGCTTCACACTATTCCACGTGCTATTTTCCATCCCGAGTCTCCAACCGCTTCTCAACTTCTCCCTTAGGTTATTCATACCCTAAACCCACTTTTCTCACATAAGGATTAATCCCATGCGGACCACATCCTCCCCATGCAACTCTCAACTTCTCACCATGCAACCCTAGCATCTAATAATATGATTCATACTTCTGAATCATTATAGCTAACATGGTAACCTCCATGTCCTCTCATTTCTATCCCCACATTCCTTTACTCTTTCATATCTATACACAAAACATTGAACACCTTACCATGCATATCTTAGAGGCCGCATCATATCATTTCACAATCATCACGTACATATACATGCGATAATCATACCATGGAAGTTTACACAACACATACCTCATTCCCAATACTGTGCTACACATAAAACAAGTTACTTATAACATTCAACACATATCATAGCATAACACAAGGCACACAAGGCAGGATCAATGACACATACTAGGCCTTAGCCACACCCTTACCTAAGGCGACATTGGGCTTGGAGCAAGTCCTCACAACTCCGTAGGGTTTTGGCTAGATTCAACTATACCAAGAAGAAATACTAAGTATTAGTTTCCTTTTTAATGTAACATTGCGGCACGAGTTATGGCTGTCGATGGGGGGTATTTATAGGCAATTGGGGGGAGAAAACAACGAAGGAAGAAGAGGACCACGGTCAGGTCATGGCAGTATGCCGTCCGACGGCGATCAGCGCAGGCCTGTAAATTCTTTTGCAGGGATTTTGGCTCGACATGGCGAACAAGGAAAGGAGGCAGGCCCAGGGCAGTGTAAGACGGATAGGTTGGGACAATTTGGGAAAGAAAGGGACGAAAAGGACGGAGAGGACAGCAGGGCAGAAGGTGCTGTCGGTGGCTGCAGCGTCGCGGCAGTTGTAGGTCGCGAGGAAGAAGACGACGACGGGGTTGGACCGGTGGTCCAGGGAAAAGAAAGAAAAGGGGGAAAAAATCGACCAGTTGGCAACGGTTATAAATTTATTAATCCCAATGCATCATTTCAGTAATTAGAAGGTCAAAACGCAGCGTCGTGTCATTGGCTGGCAACGGTGGTAAGGTTCATTTAACGCGACGCGGCGTTTCGACGGATTCGAGGGTGAAACGCTGTGTTGCAGCCATGGGACGGCCAGCGCACGACGCTGGGCCGTGGGAAGGAGGAATGGGTGAGGGGGAAATTGGGCCGGGCGAGGCCCAATTCCGGCGGGGAGAAGGAAAAGGAAAGAAAGAAAAGAAAAGGGAAAAAGAGGAAAAAGAGGAAAAAGAGGAAAAAGGTTTCTTTAGTTTTTTTTTTTAGATTTTTGTACAATTTATTTAGAATATTTTTGGGCTATTTAGAACATTAATATTTAGAAAATATTAAATAAATTCCTTTTTTGCTTAGTTTAGACTATTTTAGATAAATTTCCTTAACCTCCATGCTAATTAGGAAAATACCCAAATTTTCTTCCAATTAAATTCCTTATTATTTTCCTCTTAATTTGCCTTAATTAATCCTCTACATTTTAATAAATAAATTTATATAATTGATTTTCCTAATAATTCCTTATTTGGCCATAATTTGAGAAATTAGGATTTTGGGGTGTTTTAGTGTTTCAGTGGTGGTCAGGGATGGCTTAACTGCGGCTAAGGGCGGCAGAGGCAACGGTAGCGAGGCTGCGAAATGGTGCTGCCGAGGTGGGTCAAGATGGAGGCGTTGAGGAGGAAGGAAAAGGGAGAGGGAAAATGAAGGCATGCATGTGGTGGTTTCAACCAAAGGAGGTTTGGGGGTGGAAGAGGGGGTTGTAGGGGTTAATTTGGTGGCTCGGGTGGCGGTAGAGGCGCCGGGACGGTGGCGGATTGAGGCTGTACAAGGTGGTTTCCGAGAAGGGAAGGAAAGAAGAGAAAAAGAAGAGAGGAGGAAGAAGGAGCTTCTAGGGTGGTGCAGGTGGCTAGTGTAGAGGTGGAAGCGACGGAGATGGGTGGCGAAGCGAAAATAAGGTGAGAGAGGGGAGGAGAAGAAGGGAAGAAAAGGAGGTCGGGGGAGGCATGGAGAGTTCGAGAAAATGAAAAATGAGGTAGGGAAGGAGGAAGAAAAAGAAGAGGAAGAGAAATGAGGGGATAGGGTGGCTTGAGATCGACAGTAGGGTGGTAGGGAATGGCGATGGCAAGGAGAGGGAGAAGAAAGGTATGGTAGGGCATGGGGGAAGGGAGACAGGGATGGTGATGTCGGGATGGTGCAGAGAAATGGTGGGAGAGACAGAGATAAGGGAATCATTAGGGGATAGGGTTGCAGGTTGGGCAGTAGAGATGGCGAGGTGGTCGGGTTTTTCGCCGGGGAAAGAGGAAGAAGAAAGAAATAAGAAGAAGAAGGGGAGGGGGCTGGTGCGACAGGTGGGTGAAGGGAAAGAATAATGCGGGCTGCCCTAGTTGGGGAAGAAAGGAAATAACAGGAAAAGGGGAGGCAGGCTAGCGACGCACGCGGGAGGAACGAAAACAGGCTAGTAGCCCAACGCATAAGAGGGGAAAGGGGTAGATCGGCCGACGGCTTAAGGGAAGAAAAGGAAAAAGAGAAGGAAAAAAGGAAAAAGAAAAGGGAAAATGGAACTAAATAAAATAATTTAATTTCTAAAATAAAAAATACCATATTTTTTGGTAATAAATTTATTTAATAATTTAATTTAATATAATTAAAATAAAGGGTTTTAAAAGGATAATTTTACTAAAATAATGGTTTGAAAAATTACTTAAATAAAAAGGGTATGATAAAATAAAAAATATTTATTTTAATTTATTAAATATTTATATCTAATTTTATATACTAAAAATCCATAAAATAATTAAATTAAATAGATTTAAAGGCTAATTTATCCCAAATAAAATTTATTTATTAAATTATAGGCTTTTAAAATTTTAGGGGATTGATGTATTCATGTGCATGTTATGATATTGCTTGAGGATAAGTAATGATTCAAGCATGGGGGTATTTGATAGATGAGATTTATAGATTAATTTCATGCTTAAAAATGCCATTTATCTCTCATTAATTCTATAAGATTTAATCTTTTTGTCGAGTTTTTCTCCTTTGAATAGATTTTACAGGAAAGAAAAAAATTGAGGAAGTTTAAGGAGAAATCAATGAAAAGAAGAAATCAAGTGAAGAACACATCAAGAAATATTGAATCAAGGAGAGCAAAGTTGGAAAAGGAACAAATACACCAAGAGAAGTTATGCTAAAATTTCAAAAGGAATATAGTGGAAGAACCAAAAACACGGCACACTCGTGTTTCATAAACACGGGTCGTGTTAATTATCTCAAGCATTGATTTAAAATCTATCTATCGGTAGAAGATTTGGAAGAAAACACGGAGGTCTAGTGATTCTAAAACACAGACCGTGTTTCCATTTAGAAATTTGTAACTGTCTGCGCGACCTGTTTCTGATATATTCTATCTCAAAACAGGGTTCGGGATATAGAGAAGATCGAAGATCGAAACAATTTGGAATGTATTATCTTCCTCTATTCTCTTAGAATATACATGTAATATACAATTCCAACTTTTTGATCTCCTTGAATTCTAGTGATCAATTGACAATCTACACTTCAATTGATAAGTCTTATCTATTCCTTTATAAATTTCAGTATCTCCATTTTTGTTAAATATAAGTAGATTATCTGCAATTATACTTGTGTTTGTTCTATTGTTATCATATTGTACTAATAGTGGATTTTGTGAATGTGTTGTCGTTATTAATTTTCGGTCTTTATATGTAATTGTGTGATTTTTAAATATGTAGATGTTTGAGTAAATCGAACAGGGTAGGATAATTTGAGGGTGGAATTATATCCTAATTACAATAGCATATTTTGAATGTTTGATTCTAGATGAAATTTAATTGAATTAATGGATCGAATTGAGTGATTACGTATCATAGATTAAGATTTTTGAACTAATTAGATTGATCCCCTATTTAGTTTAGAACTTAATCTTTGCTAAGGCAATGCAATTAACCCGTACTTGTTAATTAATTTGTCTAAAGTAGCAAGAAGATTTATTATTAATCTTATCCATTAATTTGTGAAATTGCATAATCCGAGCTTATGTGATTATGATTGTAGTTGGCTGATTTTCATTCATAATGCTACCATTAATTGAATCTAGCATTCGTAACCTAGGTTATTAAATGGTTAAAACATAAATTGAGAGCATATTCAATTTATTAAGGTTGAGAGGAAGCAAAGGAATTTGTTATTATGAATTTCCAAAAGTCAACATTAAATTGTTTAGAATCATTCTTCTTACTTGAATGTTTTATATTATGATTCCATCATCAATTCATTCTTCCCCTATTTGTCAATTTGTGATTAAAACTTGGTATAATTAGATTTAGTATTAGAATTAATGAAATTTTATAAACAGGATTATAACATCAATTGCAAAATTAGTGATTAAAACGTCATTCCTTGTGGGTTCGACTCCTTCTTACCTTATACTACATATTTGGAAGTTAGGATTTATTTAATAAATTTATTGTATTTACGACAGTGCACCAAATTTTTGGCACCGTTGCCTGGGAATGGCAATTATAATCTCTAGTTTTGTTTTTGGTGTTGTTGCTTATTTTAGTTTTTTGATAAATTCTCCATGTGTACTCATCTATTCTTTGATTGTGTGAATTCTTCAGGCACTCGCAATTGAGATCATTTACAATTGAGCATCAAGGACAAACTATTCCATCCATAGATCCAAACTCTTCCTCTCTAATTGCAACCAAAACGAGAAGGAAATTGGAACATGCTAGTCATATTCCATTACCTTCTGAAGAAAGTTCCACAAATTTGGGAGAAGACCATATAGATTATTTGTTTAGTACACCTTACCACATTGATCCACCAATGGCAGATCGAACTCTCAAGGAGCTAGCTACTCCTGTCTTCAACCCTAATCATTTATGCATTAATTATCCTGCTGATAATGATACTTGTGAGATCAAACCTAGATTAATACGTGCTTTACCTATTTTTACAGGTTTTAGAGACAACAACTCCATGGGTTCAGGTTGTTTCACTAACCCAAATAAATTTCTCAAGGAATTCCATATAGCTTGTTCTGGTATGAATCCGAATGGAGTAAGTGTAGAACAACTTAAACTCAAAACTTTTCCTTTTGCTTTAGCTTATGTTGCTAAGGAATGGTTATATGATTTACCAACAGGTTCGGTAAACACTTGGATTGATATGCAAAAGGTTTTCCTTGAAAAATATTTTCCTTCATTGAGGGCAACTAATATAAGAAAAGAAATATGTGGCATTAGGCAAGATGGAGGAGAATCCTTACATGAATATTGGGAACGTTTCAAGAAATTTTGTGGTAGTTGTCCGAATCATCAAATTAGTGAACAATTATTAATACCATACTTTTATGAAGGTTTATCTCCTATGGATCGCAATATGATAGATGCTGCTAGTGGTGGTGCTTTAGTTGATAAAACACCCATCGAAGCTAAAAGGTTAATTGCTAATATGGCATCTAACTCTCAATATTGTAATAGGGGTAATACTTCTATGTCTCAACAGGTGAAAGAAACCAATATTGCTGAATTGAAAACGCAAGTATCGAATTTGACAGCTCTTGTGGAAAGAGTTGTAGGTAAAAAGATTCCTACCAAGGTATGTAGAATTTGTTCTTTTACCGGGCATCCAACTGACATGTGTCCTATTTTGTAGGAAGAACAAAAAGTAAATGCCATTGGAGGAAAACCATTACCAAAAAGGAATGATCCATTTGCCCCAACATACAATCCTAGATGGAAATATCATCCGAATCTAAGGTATGGAAACACTCAACAAAGTGGTAATTCATGTTTCTGACCACAGATATATCAAAATTAGCAAGGATCAAATCCACCTCCTGGGTTCTTCCAAATTCCATTAAATCATCAAAGACCATCATTTTAACCGATGCCCTCACTACAAGTTCCACAACAATCAGGGGGCATGCCTTTGGAAGACTTGGTGAAATCTTTGGCTACCAATACATTACAATTCCAACAAGAGACTAGAAATCGTATCAAGAATTTGGAGAATCAAATGAGTCAACTGGCAGATTCCCTTGGAAAACTACAAGCACAAGGATCTTCAAAATTTCCTACCTAGACTGAAAGAAATCCTAAGCAAAATGCTAGTGCTATCACGACTCACAGTGGGAAACAATTGTCGGATCCAAGAAAAGCGAGTGAGGAAGATGACATAAATAAAGAGTCAGATGAAACAATGGCTGAAGAAGAAATAAGTGAAGAGTCAAAACAAAGAACAAAAAAGTAAGTCACATTCTCCTATCAAAATTCCTACTCCTTTTCCGAGCAGGTTGGCTAGAAATAAGAAGATAAACTATGACAAGGAGATATTTGACATATTTAAGAAGGTAGAAGTTAATCTCCCTCTCATTGATGCGATCAAACAAGTACTGAGGTATGCAAAATTCCTTAAGGATTTGTGTACTAACAAAAGGAAACTAAAGGAATATGAGCAGGTAAGTGTAGGAGAAAATGTGTCAGCAATTTTGCAAAGAAAGCTTCCACCGAAGTGCAAGGATCCAGGTTCCCATAGCTCCAGAAGATCAAGAGAAAACCACATTTATATGTCCTTACGGTACGTTTGCGTATTGACGCATGCCATTTGGATTATGTAATGCTCCAGCTACATTTCAAAGGTGTATGGTAAGCATATTTTCCGAATATCTGGAGAAAATTATCGAGGTATTCATGGATGATTTTAGTATTCATGGAGATACTTTTGAAGAATGCCTAGGTAATTTAACTCTTATCTTGAAAAGATGTCTAGAAACAAATCTTGTGCTAAAATCTGAAAAAAATGACATTTTATGGTTCAACAAGGAATAGTTTTGGGACATGTTATTTCGGCTAAAGGAATTGAAGTAGATAAAGCAAAAATTGATCTTATAGCTTCATTACCTTATCCATCGACTATCAAAGATGTGCGTTCATTTTTGGAGCACGTCGGATATTATTGCTGGTTTATCAAGGATTTTTCTAAAATAGCCCAACCATTATGTAAGCTTCTTCAAAAAGAAACAAAATTTCAATTTGATGATGCATGCCAGAAATCATTTGACCACTTGAAGGAAAAATTGATAAGTGCACCCATACTTCAACCACCTAATTGGAACTTTCCCTTTGAATTAATGTGTGATGCATCTAACTTTGCTGTTGGTGCCGTGTTAGGTCAAAGGATCGGGAAAGATCCACATGTGATATACTATGCCTCATGAACTTTGAATGAAGCTCAAATTAACTACACAACTACTGAAAAGAAGCTTCTTGCCATTGTATTTGCTTTGGATAAATTTCGTTCTTATATTTTAGGAACTGAAATAATTGTTTATTCTGATCATGCAGCGTTGAAATATTTGTTAGCAAAGAAGGAGGCAAAACCCCGACTTATTAGATGGATACTTCTACTCCAAGAATTCAATATACGTATTAAAGATAAGAAAGGAATAGAAAACGGAGTAGCAGATCATCTAAGTCGGTTAATCAAAGAAGTTGAAGTTGAGGTACCTATCAATGAAGCACTTCTGGACGAACAACTTCATATCATTGGGAATGAGATACCATGGTATGCTGACATGGTAAATTTTCTAGTGACAAAGGTATTTCCCTCACACTTTACTAAAGCACAGAAAGATAGAATGAAAAGTCAGGAAAAATATTTTGTATGGGATGATCCATACTTGTGGAAACAATGTGCAGATCCAATCATTAGAAGGTGTATTCCTAATAGTGAGATTCTATCTATCTTAAACTTTTGCCATAGTTATGCTTGTGGGGGACACTTTGGTCCCAAATGAACAACTTATAAAGTTTAAGAGAAAGGATTTTTCTAGCCTACATTGTGTAAAGATGCTCATGAATTTTGCAAAACATGTGAAAACTGTCAAAAGACTGGGGGATTAGGTCCTAGAAATGAAATGCCACAAACCCCTATCATAGCATGTGAAACCTTTGATGTTTGGGGAATGGATTTTATGGGTCCCTTTCCATCCTCTTTCGGGTTCAAATATATTCTTTTTGCTTTGGATTATGTGTCAAAATGGGTGGAGGCCAAGGCCACCCATACTGATGACGCTAAGGTTGTTGCAGAATTTCTTCAAACTAACATTTTTGCAAGGTTTGGCTGACCAAAATCCATCAATAATGACAAAGGTTCACACTTCTGCATCAGAACCGTAGAAGCCCTATTAAAGAAATATCATGTGACACATCGAATCTCTACAACATATCATCCACAAACGAATTGTCAAGCAGAAATATTCAACCGAAAAATCAAATCAATCTTTGAAAAAATGGTGAAACCAATAAGAAAGGATAGGAGCTTACATCTCAATGATGCTCTCTAGGCTTATCATACAGCTTTCAAGACTCCAATTGGTATGTCCCCATATCGTTTGGTTTACGGTAATCCTTGTCATCTTCTGGTTGAATTGGAACATAAAGGTTTTTGGGCCGTAAAGAAATGCAACATGGGGTCAACTGATATTGGAAGACATAGGCGACTCCAACTACAAGAATTGGAAGAAATACAAAATGATTCTTTTGAAACTACATTGAGATATAAAGATCGAACTAAGGTAATTCATGATAAGTTCATTCTTAGAAAGAGTTTTGAAGTCGGTAAAAAAGTTTTACTATATCATTCTCGGTTGACGTTGTTTCCAGGGAAATTAAGGTCGAGATGGATCGGCCCATTTATTGTGACCAACGTGTCTCTCATGGTGCGGTAGAAATTAAGAGTGAGAAAATAGGAAAGATGTGGAAAGTCAATGGACATCGTCTCAAACCTTATTATGAAGGACACCAAGTGCACAATTTGGAAGTGGTAGATCTTACCATTCCCAATTATGAAGGCTGAACGAGTGGCATTTTATCATTTGGGAAATGCCTAAGTGTTGTACATAAGTTTTCCGTATCTCATACTTTTGTTTTTACACATTTGGTATAATATTGTATGTTTATAATGTGTATATGTGTGAAAATACATTTTAAGTCCATCTTCATTTTTATTTTTATATATATATTTCAAAAAAAAACATGGAGGGTCCGTATTTCCAAACATGGCCCGTGTTTACATGTCTGCAAAAATTTGCAGGAATTCCAGAGAGCTCTTAAAATAACACGTGGGGTCCATATTTCCAAACACGGCCCATGTTTACATGTCTGAAAAAGTTTGTAGGAATTCTAGAGAGCTCTTAAAATAACGCGCCGGGGGGGGGGGGGGGGTATTTCAAAACAGGACCCATGTTTGTCTATCTGTCATTTTATTCCCTGAACCAGAGAGTTCAAAAATAAACACGGGGGGTACCGTATTTATTGAATATGGTTCGTGTTTCGCACAAAAATTCCTTTTTCTCTCCTGTGTTTACAGATCGGAAAAACACAGCCATAACCCTCTTTGAAACCGTCTCTTTGCTGCGCACCCTACCTATTTTCCCCCTTCAAAATCCTTCATTTATCACCAAATTCTTTCCATTCCCGCAATTCATATCCACATTCATCCTCTATATTATTCCTCCACTCTTAATTTTCTTTCTCTCCATTGCAAAAAATGAGAAAAACCTTCTCCTTAGACCCTAATTTAGTGGAAATCGACCTTCTAACGCACCGTTCCTCTGATTTCTATTATTTTCTCCACCTATTTTCACAATATTAAGGTAAGTGGTAAATTTCCACCTTGCTACAGTAATGTGCTTCATCTTCTTCAATTGTGCTATACTGTGTTGACCCAATAAGCTTGGAAATTGATTATGACCATATGTTTGACAATTGTAGGTGAATTTGTTGCAAAACTTGCAAAATTATAACCATGGGTTAATAACAAGACTAGGGCATATGCGTTGCGTTCATTTCCAAATTGTTGTGTGTTGCCAATTGCATGCTAACTCCATAATTGAAGAAGGAAAATTCTTTATGCTGCAATTTCAGTTTGTGACAATACTTCTGAACATCCAATTCAATAACTATTGGATATATTTATGTGCTATATTACACATGCCAAATAGGCCGCAATGCCTCACTTTTCTAATGTCGATATGTTGTGTAGATGGCACCAAAAAAGAAACAACTATTCAAAGGCAAATCTTCGAGGTCTCGATCATCACCAACTCAACAAAGACACCGACGTAACCGGCCAAACGATTTAGGTATAATTTTTATTACAACAGAACAACAACAAAGGTATGATTACTTGTCTCAACGGCATATCATTGGTACTAGGTATTTAGATGACGGGTGTCTACATACCTTAGGCATTCATGAGCAAGTAATAAAAATTCTTAGAACTGTAGGTTTGCCTAATTTCGTTTATTGTATCAATCATACATATAGGCGCTTAACATTGGAATTTTTAAGTACCTTTAAAATTTTTGGTGAAGTTGGTGATATTGGTGACACTCAAAATAACCAAGGGCATGTCTCTTCTCTCCTCTTCAATGAGGATAGATAATTTTCCCTACATGAACTTGCCCACATCTTTATGTTACCTCCAAGGGGCTACCGTTTCATTCTACCCTGGTTCGATACAAACAACTTTTTCGCCAAAATAGGTGATATATCAAATATGCCTACTCCCGATACCTTCCAAATTTCAGAAGCCAAATCTTCTAGGATTTTTAATCTCGTCTTCCGATACATACAAAGGCTTTTCTGTATCCATTCTATGCTAGAACATTATTCTGTTGGGAGGGGAGATAGTACCGAGGTGGTTCGCTCAATTGAACTTTTCAGTATCTATTCTATGCTAGAACATTATTCTGTTGATACAGCCTATTTTATAGCGAAACAATTTCAAAGGGTAGGAAATTCTAAACAGGGCGACATTGTCATCGATGGTTTAATAACCACCATCTGTTTAAGCTTGGACATACCTCTTCCTGAGGATATGCCCATCGAAGCCATGAGCACGCGCATTGATATAGAACATTGTCGTCTTACACATTTTATCGAGCGTAGAGGCAATGCTTGGTATCTTGCCTACCAAGGGCGTGCTTACTTTCCTCTACCTAACCCTACCAAAACTGACCCTTTAAATCCATAAAATTGGTAGCCAATTGATGACGATGATACCCCTGCCCCTCTAGCCATCGAGCATCCTATCCCAACTCATGGTGACCATGAACCACCACCTCCAACACCACAATCCCAAGCCAGCTCCTCTTCTTCCTCAACCTTTGTTCCGGAATGGCATCTCCAATTCCAAACTCAAGTGTATTCCAAACTGGATTCCATTTGCCAGAATCAAACTCAAATGATGGAGATGATGAAAAATCTTTATGAGTTTCATCTCGAGAACAGAGACCCACCTCCACCTCCTTCTTGAATCCTCTTCTTCCTCTTTTTCTTGGGTTTGTTCATTGAGGATAATGAACATAATAAGTAGGGGGTGCACTAGAACTTGTAGGCTTGTGATTATTGTTAAGTAGAAATAGTTCGTAGATGTTATATATTTATGCTAGTGGTAGTTATTTAATTTATTACTTCCTATCTCTTTTGTGTGATAGTTGTTCGGTTTGTTTTAAAATAGGAAGTATTATATTTGAGTAATCCATTTACGAAGTAAAACAAAGTATGGGACTGAATTATTTTTGAAAAGGATAATTTTATACTTATTGTATGTTTTGATCAACATCTTATGAAAACCTTAAAAACATAAATTGAAAATGTGATAACAGTAAAGGAAAGAAAGTTAGAATAGTTAGGAATCAAATCATGCATTGACTAGGAATGAGATGAAATGGAATTAAAAATTGCTAGATACACCATGGTGAGTGCTTGAACCTAATCATTGTATATATTATTTATCCAAAACATATTTTACTTGTGTGTGTACTCTCCAATGATATGTGAAACTAGAATTTGCCATTAATTCTCTTCAAGACTGCATAGAACTTTAGGATATTTGAAAATGATAAAGGCACTCTTCTTTCTATGTTAGCACCAAAAGATCAAAAATCTTACCTTAAAAATTATTTTTCCTTTGCATAAACCCCTTTGAGCCTAAGCCTTATTTTATTGATTTAACCTTCATTAAAACTTAATACCCGTATAAATTTTCCATCCCTACTCTATAACTAGGAAGCAAAAAATTGGTGGGAATAAGTTTATTGATATGTTTAAATCTAAGCATGGGGGTTCAATTGATAAAAAAACAAAAAAAAACAAAAATTTCTTAATCTTTATATGGTTGAAGAGTTAAAAAAATTTGTTGTTATTTAAAAAAAATTGCTGCTCTAGTAATTTAGAATAATTTTGGGGAGGATTGTATTCTCCATGTATATATGTATATGGTGTATATATAATTTGTGTCTCTAGTTAATAGAGTCTAGCCACAATCCCAAAAATTCTATCTCACCTTAAAACCCTAGCCCCATTACAACAAAATTCAAGACCTTTTGATTCTTATATACTTGAGTTTTTTTCAGCAGTGGCAAATTGAGAATAATGGCAAACATATGGGCTACCATTATCATTTGGTGAAGTATTGAGAGTAACCAAATCACACTATACACACATGAGAGTGAGTGTTTTCACAAACCAAAAGCAAGAACCTACCAATTTGAATTTCATTAGTCTTAATCTAATTTGCATGATGAGATACTAACTATTATAATTTTCACTCCTTAATCATTTGAGCATTTGATAAGACTTTTTATAAGGTGATTTAGGTGTGTGATCCAAAAATATTTTCATCATTGAGATTTCATGATTTACAAGTATTTTAAGTCCCATTGTAGTGTTGATCTTCGTACATGAATAATTCCATTCTAATAATTCTTGTAATCCGTAACCTACCTCTCTTGCATTTCTTGATGTATTCATGTGCATGTTATGATGTTTCTTGAGGACAAGCAATGATTCAAGCATGGGGGTATTTGATAGATGAGATTTATAGATTATTTTCATGCTTAAAAATGTCATTTATCTCTCATTAATTTTATAAGATTTAATCTTTTCGTCGAGCTTTCCTCCTTTGAATAAATATTACAAGAAAGAAAAAAATTGAGGAAATTCAAGGAGAAATCAATGAAAAGAAGAAATCAAGTGAAGAACACATCAAGAAATGTTGAATCAAGGAGAGCAAAGTTGGAAAGGGAGCAAATACACCAAGAGAAGCTATACTGAAATTTCAAAAGGAATATAGTGGAAGAACTAAAAACACGGCACCCCTGTGTTTCATAAACACGGCCATGTTAATTATCTCGAGCATTGATTTAAAATCTATTTGTCGGTAGAATAGTTGGAAGAAAATACGGAGGTCTTGTGTTTCCAAAACACGGACCGTGTTTTTATTTAAAAATTTGTAATTGTCCGCGCGGCCTATTTATGATATATTCTATCTCAAAACACAGTTCGGGACACTGAGAGAGATCGGAGATTGAAAAAATTTGGAATGTATTATCTTCCTCTATTCTCTTAGAATATACATGTAATGCACAATTCCAACTTTTTGATCTTCTTGAATTCTAGTGATCAATTGACAATCTGCACTTCAATTGATAAGTCTCCTCTATTCCTTTATGAATTTCAGTCTCTCCATTTTTTTTAAATATAAGTAGATTATCTGCAATTATACTTGTGTTTGTTCTATTGTTATCATATTGTACTAATAGTGGATTTTGTGAATATGTTGTTGTTATTAATTTTTGATCTTTATATGTAATTGTGTGATTTTTAATTATGCAGATGTTTGAGTAAAATTGAACAGGGTAGGATGATTTTAGGATGGAATTATATCATAATTACAATAGCATATTTTGAATGTTTGATTCTAGATGAAATTTAATTGAATTAATGGATCGAATTGAATGATTCTGTATCATAGATTAAGATTTTTGAACTAATTAGATTGATCCCCTATTTAGTTTAGAACTTAATCTTTGCTAAGGTAATGTAATTAACCCGTACTTGTTAATTAATTTTTCTGAAGTAGCAAGAAGATTAATTGTTAATCTTATCCATTAATTTGTGCAATTGCATAATCCGAACTTATGTGATTATGATTGTAGTTGGCTGATTTCCATTCATAATGCTGCCATTAGTTAGATCTAGCGTTCGTAACCTAGGTTATTAAATGGTTAGAAAATAAATTGAGAGCATATTCAATTTATTAAGGTTGAGAGGAAGCAAAGGAATTTGTTATTATGAATTTCCAAAAGTCAATATTAAATTTTTTAGAATCATTCTTCTTACTTGAATGTTTGATATTTTGATTCCATCATCAATTCATTCCGCCCCTATTTGTCAATTCGTGATTAAAACTTGGTATAATTAGACTTAGTATTAGAATTAATGAAATTTTATAAACGGGATTATAACATCAATTGCAAAATTAGTGATTAAAACATCATTCCTTGTGGGTTCGACTCCTTCTTGCCATATACTACGTATTTGGAAGTTAGGATTTATTTAATAAATTTTTTGTATTTACGATAGTGCACCGGGGATTACAAAAGTATTGTAGGGGTTGAGTGAAAAGTATTAGGATATGGAAGTATACAAAAATTAGACATATGTTTGAGTGTAGGATAAATGGTGCTAGTTTGAGAAAGATTGGGATCAATTTATGTTTCACTCAGATCATTCTTGTGAACATGATTTACTATAGGCTTGAGGTGATTCTTATTATACACCACTTGTACAACCTCATTCATGCCATACATCAAAGAGGTCTTATTAGGTTATAACGGGGTTAGGCTTTATGGTGGAAAATAACATTAGGATTCTGGTGTAAATAAAAATCTTGGAACCTAGTGGAGTGATTTTCTTTGAATAAACATTGACACAATCTCCTCACGCCAAATCATTTTCCATCACAACATTATATTTTCACTGTTATAAATTTTTCCTCTTTCACCTTACTTACTTTCACCTCTTGAGTTTGATTTTTCTTTTCTATCCTTTTGCATTTTTTTCTTTATATACCTTCACCTTGCCTTCTTTCGCCCCTTGATATTGACTTTCTTTTTTTTTCCTTTTTTCCTTTTAGATTTTTTCTTTTTCTCCTCTTTTCATTTTCCATTATTTTATCTTGCAATGATTTTCACACCTTTTCTTTCTCCTTTTTTTAGGCACAACACCTACCATGGGCACCAATGTGTATAAATAATGTATAAGGGTTAATGATAATGTTAAATACATATGTATGATATGATATGCTAATGTGGCCACTTTTTGCATCGATAATGTTAATATGATCCCAAGGGGCATTTTGGTAATTTTTCTTGTGCAATATGTGTGGCCTAAATAAGTATGTATGGTAGGTGCTAATAAGTATTAATGATAAATAATAATAGTTGGTGGTGTTAGATGATATATATGGACTAGGTATATTAATATTTTATGTAGTGAGGTTATTTTATTAAAATTGGTATAATAAGGGCAAAATGGTAATTTATAAAATTAAAGGGGTAAGATGGTAAATGGATAGGTAAGGAGGAAATTTTAGTAATTTTACATAAAAAAGGGGACAAATTGGAAATTTTGTACAGTAAAGGGGTAAAATGGTAATTTAACATAAAGGAAGGGTATTTTGGTAGTTTAACATAAAGGAAGGGTATCTTGGTAATTTGACATAAAGGAAGGGTAGTTTGGAAATTTTGTAATGTAAAGGGGATTGATAAAGAAAGGGGTAATTTGGTAATTTTAATACGTAAGAAGGACAATTTGGTAATTTAATCAGCCAAAAGGAAAACTTGATAATTTTAATAAGTAAGAGGGGTAATTTGGTAATTTAACCAATGAAAAAGGTAATTTGGTAATTTTAATAAGTAAGAAGGACAATTTAGCAATTTAACTAACCAAAGGGCAACTTGGTAATTTAACCAACCAAAAGGGCAACTTGGTAATTTTAATAAAATTAGAGGGGCAATTTTTTAATTTGACGAACCAAAAGAGAAAATTGGTAAATTTAATAAGTATGAAGGATAATTTAGTAATTTAACTAACCAAGTGGATAATCTGGTAAATGTAACAAGTGTGGAGGGTGATTTGGTAACTTAATAAGCTTAAGGGATAATTTAGTAATTTAAGGAGTATGAGGGGTATAGTTGGTGACTTAATGAGTATGGAGGATAATTTGGTAGTCTAACAAATACAAGGGTTAATTTAGTAATTATGCAAACTTAGAGGGTAATATGGTATTTTGGCAAACAAAAAGGCATGACTTGGTAATTTTACAAACAGGGGGTATTTTAGTAATTTTAGAAGGATGATGGGGGTAAATTGACAACTTACATATATCTTATCTATGGATTAAATAAGTCTCCATAATCAAACATAAGTAACATTGAATAATAATAATAAAGAATTTGATAAATCAGTGAGTATCACAAGAACATGATATAAGCTAGAGTTAGATGGTCAACTAAGGGTGTGATATGGTATTTATCTCATCTTACTATATATAAAAGCAGAGTTGTTTAGATATGATATTTTCCCACCCAAACAACTCCGATATTAGCTTACTAACATGTCACTGATCTATCCATTTTATTACATCAATGGCTAGATATCAATGAACCAATGGTTTGTAAAATAGAAAAAACTATATCAATGGCCAGACATCTACCACATCAGATAGATGACTTTTGAACACTATTTTATAATTTATACTATATATACAAACATATGAGCTTCTCATAACCACAACCTCAAGCATATTTTCTTCCAAGTACCATGTACAGCATGAAGCATACTCTCTTTCAAGTCCCACATACAGTTGTAGCATAAAAAAATATAGTATTTTCTTCCTACAACATTTGATTAAATACTTTGTGTACTTATTTACTTATTTAATACATTACTAATTTTGTTTTCTTTTTGTTTTAGATATCATAATCAACCCAACATGACTCTATTTTCTCTACTAAAAGAAATCAACCCTTCTTCAACAACCTGGGAAGTTCAACTAAGAATGATTAGAATTTATAAAAGTAAATCTAATGAAAACAAATTTCATGTATCCTCAATAGAATGTATCATGCATGACGGTCAGGTAATTATTTCAAATTAAAATTACAGTTTAATTCTTAAAACATATAGTAAGATATCAATATTATTATCTTTGTTGTTACATTACAGGGAGTTAGAGTGTATGCATCAATTAGAAGGCCACTCATTCAAAATTTCAAGCAGATTTTATCTTAAAAAAACCTATACCACTTGAAAATTTGTATTGTTTCTGACAACAAAATGGGCACAAAAACAAGTAAATTTTCATATGTCATTTACTTCATGACAGACACTGAATATTTTCAAAGAATGTACATGTTTCCAAAGCATCTATATCAGTTTATCCCATACGAAGCTTTACCTATAACAGATACTTCCATACTTATTGGTAAGGTTATTCAATTCTACAACACATTATTTCCAGCATCATTAACATTATCAAAACTTTGACAAATGTGACTGGCAAGGTAGTGAGCATCCACAACATGTAAACAAAGGAAATTTATGGACAAATGACAAATCAACTAGACTTCAGCATTGAACACCATAGATTGTACACACATGTGAAAAGGTGTAGCCCTTAGGAAGTTTACATCATATTATAGTTTGTTGAAGCCAAAATATTTAAAGGTAAAAATAATATTTGTATGTTAATTCCAGTTATACACGCATGAATAATGTTCTGTATGTTTCATTTATGCAAATCAAGTAAGACTTTCCAACACTTGGAGTGTTACTAAAATCACCTTGGACAATGATGAAAAAGAAATTCAAGACTTTACAAATGAGTGGTGTTTTCTAAAAAAAATGAAACACCATTTAATATTATTTTATATACAACTTCTTAATAACTCAAACTATATTCCAATGTTTCAGATTTCCACCCGACAGAAAAACTACTACACCCATTTGTGACACACAAGTTTTACCATCATATTCTATTGAAGGTGAGTTAGCAAGTGGAAGGTGGCCACTTAAATCTTTAGAGGAGCTAAAAAATGAGGATGTCTGTTAAATATCATATTTTCTAATTTTAAATTAGTTAATCAAATATAATTAAATTTTAATTATAGTAACTTTATGCATAAAGGAATGTTTTGGATTAGAGTAAGAATAGTAGCTGTGGAGACAGAGAGAAAATAGTGTTGCATTGCATGCAAAATATGATTCAAGAAGCTAAACTAAGTGGGAACAAATTTCAGTGCGTAAAATGCAATAAATACAAAATAAGTAGTAATATAAGGTACAAGATATATACATGATATAAGTCAGAGTTTTTCATGACATAAATAATGCCCTATTTCTAATCTGGGACAGAGAATGTAAGGAACTGATTGGAAAATCAACAAAGGGACTGAAAGAGGCTAATGCAAAGGTATAGTATAGATTATAGGTGAATTATTATTACCTAAATCCACGTTTCATTATGAATTCAGATAAGTATTTTACTTGGTATAGATGTCAAATGATGCTCTACCATGTGAACTTGAAATCATCTTCAATAAGGTAGTACTATTTTTGGTGCAAATTAAGGATGATAACTTGGGAGCATATAGTCATAAAACTTACAATAAACCATGCTACAGTGAACAAGTATGATGGGCCAAGCATGTTTGACAATCAGGTTAATTCTCTTTAGAATATCTTGATGAACTAATATTTAATTATGTTCAGATGAAAAAGCATTCGAATTACTTTTAACTATTAGGACTCTAGCTTACTATCAAATGTAAGCAAAAGTGATTTTCTAGGGCAGGTAACCAAAGGAAAAAAATAAACATAAATGGGTTATTTAATTGTTTGTAAATTCACTGTAAATTGTAAACTAGGGTTTAATAAGTTTTGTTTTGAAGGTTATTTCACATACTGATGAGATCACAACACCAAACAAGGAAGATGACACCAACAAAACCAATAGATGTGGAATCAGAGAAGAGATGGAAGAGAAACATAGATGGAGATTTGTCATCAACTATTCCTATAAAGAAAACAAGAGTGGTGATTAAGAAAGAAAAACTCTAAAATTAGTTTAGATATCTATATCTATTTTGTTTTTCCATATTAGTTTCTATATCTTTTGAAAGAAATTGTAGCTAAAAGACTTATTTATCGGTATTAAGTATGCTATGATTGCTTATTATACCGATCATTTTGTTATTGGTACCTAATTGTGATTTAATGCTATCTTATGTTATTTATTGGTTATTATGTGATGAATGCTACTTTTCTCTAAAATTTATGCACTTAAATATGATCCTTAAACAGGAAGAAATGAAATGAACAGGATGAATAAGCAACAACTTTATAAAAGTTATCAATTGAAATAACAGTTATATTCATAGGGAATATGAAAAAAAATAACAACTGGTATAGCAATAGATAATAATATAACTCCAATTATAAATACACCATCCTATGTTAACTGCCCTATTTTGATAGCCTATTTCCTTATTTTATATATTTAAATGATAAAAAAAAAATCTCACATTTCCTACATAATCCCTTTCATCCATACTTTGAATTGAGATTTCAGCTATCAAGTAATTTCAAAAAAGGCAACCAATAATTACAAACTGAGAAAAAAAATTATTACTCAAAGTAAGCTTTACTATTGTGTTCACTCCTCTATATTTATATTAATACTTTTTATTTACCTGTTTAATTTGTGTGCATCGGCTAAATACGTCATGAAGAAATTAACAAAGTCCAGAACCTTATGTCAACTATCCATTATTATCAATTATAGTTTTTATACATGTTTAGCTTTGTCCATGTATAATTTATACATATTAGTCATTAGTCATTATGTCTAAATTTTTATTTAGGATTAGAGTTATAACTGAATTGTATCTAAATTTTTATATAGGATTAGTTTTATGAAACTATTGTATATGTTATTTTAAATGTAGAATATTTTGTTAATTATTCAAAAAAAAACAACCAAGTCTATTAATAATAGATTATGCTACCCACGATATTAGGAAGTACAATAGGTCATAATGTTTGTATTATTCCATTGAAAACATACGACACAACCATATATGATGCTACCTTCTATTAGCCATTAATCATTGTTTTTTAATTTTAATATGTTATTCCAAATGCCGATACTTCTATTAATTAATCCATAATAATAGCCAAAACTATATAGTATATGTTATTCCAAATGCAAATAATCATGTTAATTAATCTAAAAATAAATGCATTAAAAATAGAAAATACGTCCACATATGATGATATTTTGCATAATAGGAAATAGATAACACAGTGAATGATGACACAATAATGTTTACAAGAGTAAGAGTATAAAACCTTTCATAAGAGAAAATAATCTAGGAATAAATGATAGGTAAGAAACACCTCTATAATGCATAAATAAAAGAAAATTATGTACTAAAACCAAATAATAAATAGTAAATTATACTAATGGATCATTTTTTTATTTTAAATACTTTAACTAATAATAAATTTTGTATATAATATTAACCAAAAATGGGTTCCAACATCAACATGAACATGAACATCAACATGCTTTCTAAATAGAAAGTATATTTAACTATATTTATTATTACTAAAAATTAGAGTATATTAAGTTTTGAAGAAAACTTTAAAGCTTATTATCGCAGTATCTCATACTACTCAAAATATTTTAAACATATGTAACAATTATTGTAATTTATATAAAACAAAAAATAGTAGACAATGAATGGTTTAAAATATGTTTTTGAATATAAATTTACAACAATAATTATGTAACTACCATTAATCGAAAATCTTTCAACTTTTAAAAATCAAGTATATTAATGTGGGAAGAGAAATTTGTAGCTTATCAACCCTTACGTTTGCAACCTGCAAGGAATATTTAAACCAAATTAGTGGCCTAACTTGGAAGATAGAAATGATATTAGACTTACAATGTCAAACAAAAAAAAGATAGAAACACCTTACCTTAATATTATTTCTATTTCGATAATTTAGAGTTATGAAGATGTGACTCACCTGTTAACATTAAGTAAATATAAAAATTAAAGAAGGTGTCATGTTTGTGTGTTTTAATTTTATATAAATCGATAAATAAATATTATAACTACAATGAAATTTTTTTTGATGCAAAATTATAGAAAAAGATATGGATGAGAATCATGGAAGTATACTTACAATTTGATAATGATACTTAGCTCCCTCAAAATTTCCTACCAAATATTTCAAAATCTGAGGTTATCTCCTAGTGAGATACAAGCTTAGATATTCAAAAAAAGAAAGACCAAAAAATATTAGTTGAACATAATTGGACTTATACTATTTTGATACACATAAGAACTAATTTTTCGAAAAACTTACAAAGAAGATTTTTGCACAAATCTTCGACTTAACTTTGTCACTTAACATGAACTTTCCTACAAGAAATTTCGATATTTGAGCTTATCTAAAATGGAATTTAGATAACATCTCAGATTTTTGTACAAAGAAATAAAAACAAAATATTAGTCCCATATTTCACAGTAAACTTATTTTGATGCAATATGGAAATTTTGTTGAAGAACTTACCTAATTGCTTCACATAAAACTAACAAACAACGAAGTCTGAGGTTATCTCATAGTGAGATACGAATTAAGAAATTCGAAAAAAAGAAAGACCAAAATACATTAGTTGTATATAATTTGATTTATAATATTTTCCAGCATGCTTCCACCAAGAAAGAATGTTAAAATTTCTACTAGTAGAAGTAGCATATAAGTTCTACTCTAAATACATATCCAAGCAAGTTTTTTCAGCGACCAAAGAAGACTATATAGCTTGGATAGAATCTTGAAATTCATTTTCAGTCATATCTCTAGCATTTTTCAATATATGACACCCAAAATTAGTCTCACATTCAACCAAAACCAAAGATTGATGTGGAGTTGAAGAAAAATGAACCTTCGAAGCATAAAACTCAAATAACTTCTTTAAAGTATCATTAACTTTTTCAAGCATCTCACAACCAACCTCAGCTCCAAAAAACTAATTAACTTCCCATTCAACATGTTTCATCTTCCTCTTAGGGTCAAGGATAACAACAACAAATAGCAACACATTTTTAGTTTTAGACCCTCCCCAATATGTATCATATTTCCTCTTTAACCTTAGAGCCATTGTACCCATGTCAAAATCATCACCATCATATGTAATACAAATCATATTCAAAATCACAAAAAATCTCATGCTATTCCCTGTGACATATTATGAACCAAAAATTCTTAAAGTAGTGTCATAAAACATTTCCAAGAAAGGAAGTGATGTAGGAGCATCTCTTAATAATATTACACTAATTAATTTTTCTAAGTTAGGAGATCACAAAACACTCTTAACTTGGATGAAATTAATTAGCTAAATATGAGAAATAAATAGAAGTACCAGCTTATGCTTGCATGGTGGCACATTCATACCAAGCACAACTAATTATGGTAGCTTATCAAACCCAAGCCCAACCAACTATGATGGAACATCAAGTCCAAGGCTAAACAACTATTTTATTGCTATTTCCATGTATTTTTCCACTTAAGAAGCCAAATCAGCCCAATCCCAAGGCTAATTTTGAAAATTGAAATAATAAAAAAAAGAGAGAAAAGAAAAATTAGGACAAGTGGATGGTGGAGTAGGTGAAGAAAGTTAGCCAAGTCAACAAAATCATATTATTTTTTAATTGGCTAAGCATGGGAGATGATTGATTAGGTATGGAGGGTGATTGAGTGATTTATACTTTTATTTATTACCTAACTTTTCAGCATGTAATGGGCTCCATGCTGTGGTATGGCCATCAAGATACCACACATTGGCTGACCTCATTTTATTTTTCATCCAACTAGTTGTTAGCTTACATTAGATAACTCGATAGTAAAGAATGGTTGGAATGTAACTAGGTAGGTAAAGGGGATGGGTATAATGGACTTTTTGTAACCCTTTCTATCACTATAAATATGGGTAGCCTCAACCCAATGGAACACATCACCCCCTTAAATTACAAATCAGATTTTTGAGTGAAAAATCTTATAACTTTTATCTCAAATGTTGAAACCTTGAGTGGTAGTTGTGAGTGTTTGGTCTTTGGCTACCTTAGATCAAATATTTATACTCCTCGTCTATTTTTTTCCATTTTAACTTTTGGTGGTCAATTATCCCATAAGCCACCATCTTCCATTAAGCATGTGCCAACTTGTTTAGTATATACATCAGGATGTAAGACATGAATATGGTCCCAATCATCATCGATAGGCACACCTTTTAGGTTCTCCATTTCATCACAATACTTTTTATCTCTCTTTAACAAATCAAAAGCTTTCCTTAATTACAAAGCAGCATCTAACATCAAATAGGTAGAGTTCCACCTAGTTTCTAAATCCAAGCAAACAAGTTTTTTAGATTCTATTTTCTCTTATTTAACATGTCTTAAACTTTTTCATTCTAGCTGGAGAAGACCTCACATATCTAATAGCAAACCAAACCCAAAGAATGTGATCACTAGATTATTTCAAACCCTTCTTTACAACAAGACTCAATATGCAACACATCTTACATGTAAACAAGAACCATCCAAAACAGACCCGCCCCAATAATTAAGTCTTTCTCTTAAATAATCAACACATTTATCATTGGAAATCATATTATCGACATTTATTGTTAAGACCTTATCAATATTCCAATCAAGCAAGCATCATTCTATAGACTGTCTAAATATCTTACTAGAATGACCTGGTACAGGACAAAAGTTAATACTTTTTTATAGCTTCCAATTCTTGTCAATGAAGTGAGTAGTTAGAGCCATATAACCCAAGTTTTGACATGAAGACCATGCATCAGTGGTGAGACAAACTCGAACTGAATTTTTCTTAAAGAATGAACTCAACTTATTTTTCTCCTTTATAAATAATTCCAAAATATCCCTAACAATAGTGGTTTGAGAAGAAAGTATAGCTCTTGATTGTGTGACTTTCATATACATTCTAAAGCCCTCCCTTTCCACAAATCTAAAGGGAAGTTCATCAAGGACCATCATTTCAACCAATGATTTCCTATGATGTGCATTGTTAAATGACCAATTACAAACATGACCCTGATGCGCTGTCATATGCACAATAAATTTAATAAATAAATCCTAATATCCAAATACGTAGTATATGGTAAGAAGGAGTTGAACCCACAAGGACTGGTATATAATCAATAATTCTGTAATCGATGTTAAAACCCAGTTATGCAATAACATATAATTCTATCATCAATATCTAAATTGTAGATAAATAATAAAACACTGTACTCACTAATTAATGAATAAGAATAAAAAGTTATTGATTATGGAATTAGGATATCAAATAATCATGGAGAAAAGAATGATTCTAAATGATTTAACGTTGACCTGTAGAAATTTATAATAATTTATCTCTTTGCTTTCTCTCAATTCTAATAAATTGTATAATCTCTCAATTTATCACCTAACCAATTAATAACCTAGGTTAAGAATGCTGTATTCAATTAATGGTAGCATTATGAATGGAAAGCAGTCAACTACGACCATAATCACATAAGCTCAGATCATGCAATCATATGAATTAATGGACAAGATTAACAATTAAACTTTTGCTACTCTTGAAACATTAATTAAAAATTACGTATTAATTCCATTATCCTAGCGTAGATTAAGATCTAAACTAGATAGGTGATCAGTCTAATTAGTTTAAATTCTTAATCTATGATGCAAGATCATTCAATTCCATCCATCAATTCAATTAAATTTCATCTAGAATCATGAATTCAAATTACATTATCATATCCGAAACCCTAATTGCGTCATCAAATCCTCCTACCTTATACTATCTACATAATTGCAATAATACACAATCAAATGAAATAATCTATAATTAACATCAATTCTTACAAATAAATCAACAATGAAACACCAAACATAAGAGAAATAATAATGCACAAAAGAGAATTTTTTTTACATTCAATCAAAAATCAAAACTTGCAATAGAGAGAGGAATGGAGAAGAACTTATCGACTTGAATTGTAGAGTGTTGATTGTTCAATTTAATACAATGGAGAGAAAGAGAATTGGAATTACAAATCACATATGGTATCTAGAGAATATAGAGAGAAAGAGAGAATCCCATTCTCGAACTCCCTAGAACCTCCATTTCGAATGTTTAGACTTTAGAATTATATTGGGGAAAATTTGCGCTAATGGTTACAGAATTTAAGAAACATGGTCCATGTTAGAAAACACGGGACCCCGTATTTTTCCTTGAATTCTCTACTAAATGTTGAATTTTAAAAGCTAAAATTTTGTGTGCTGATAGAAAAACACGGGTTGTGTTTATGAAACATAGGGGGGTGTGTTTCTTATTCCTTCATTATTTCTTTATGAAATATCAACACGGGCTTCCCTTTGATATATATTCTTCATTTCTAGTCTTTTCTTCCATTGATTCCATATCACTTGATGTGTTCTTTGCTTCATTTTCTCTTTCCATCGATTTCTCCTTTGAATTTCTTCATTTTTATCTTTTCCTACAAAATCTATCCAAAAGAGAAAAAATCGAGAAAAGATTAAATCTTATAAAAATAATGAGGAATAAATGACATTTTTACTTAAGAAAATAATATATAAATTCCATATATCAAACCCTATATTATAATTTTTATTATTATCAATAGTATTATTCCTAAGAGCAGATTGATTTGCAAGAAAATTTTAATTCTTGTCTACATTTGATGGGTATCTTTTACAACATTTTAAGTGATTACTCAAGCTTGAAGTGCCCTTTGATGGAGCAGTAACATATTGTAAACTATAATATAAACACATTACTCTCTTGTCTCTCTTATCAATGCATGACAACTTCTTAAAGTGTTCCCATACCCATGATCTATACTTCTAAATTTCTTGTTTCATAATATCACATGTTTCAACATCATCAGCAATGTTGGGCGCAACAAGGGTTAGTGGAGCAGGAGGGACATAAAACATATCTGTGAAAACCCTAGAGGAGGGTTCTTAGCGTCATCCCCAAGATATATACTCTCTTCCATTATATAAAATTCACACTATACAAGCATAAAAATGAAATAGAAGTCAATATTTAGATTTTACTAAGTTATTTTAGCAACTAAATTAAAATAATAAAGCCACCAACAAGACTACTAGAAAGAGACATTATTATTATTATTTGGATAAATAATCACAATAATAGTAAAACAAAAACAGCATCATCTAAGCTTATAGTCTCTAAACTCTCTATAGTAGAACCTAGCATGGGCACTAGCAGGTACATGGCAAAATAAAATCCAACCTCCTCGAAGTCAGAGAGATTAATTAGCTAAAAAGGACTTGAAGGAAACTCTTGTAGTAGTAGTGAAGGAACCAACTAACATCGTGCATTGTGCTGTGGAATTTACCTAGCCACACTAAAGTAGAACTTATTTTTGTTTATTGTTTCAACTCTAGTAGTGTTTGACATGACTTGTGGAATGATCTGCATCATCTTAGTTAGAAAATTAATGGCCCTTGGTTTGTTATAGGAGAACTTAATGCCATCTTAGCAATCGATGAAAAGGATAGGGAATTCCTACACTAAGAAGATACACAGTATTTCAAATATTACTTATATATGTGTGGATTACCTACTAGTGGACCTAAATTTCCTTGGCGTAACCAGCAAAAACCCCTTCAAAGTGTAATTTACCCCACACAGAAGAGTGGGGATGTAACATGTAATAATAGATCTAATTCAATATTTTTTTCTATTCTTATAGAAGATAAATGTAAAATAATTGGGTGTTAACACCGTATGCATTATGAGTTTGGTTATTGTATCATTTTCATATCAAGTATAATGAAAAAAATGATTCTAAACAAGATAATAAGAAAATAAGAGGAATTTTATGAATATAAATAAAATTTTGAAGATAACAAAAAAGGAGATAGAAGAACAAACAAGAAACAATCAATAGAGATCATAAAAAAAAAAAGAACGTATAACCTTGGAACATAGTAGAACACAAAAAAAATAGAGCATTCCTAACCATCCTATGATTCCTAACTATAAATCACCCAAAAAACCTAAATACCAGCCTTCAACTAAATTGATGATCCAACAACAAAATCAATAAGCAAATCAACACAGAAATGCTTAAATCGGCCAAAAAAGTAGATTAAATAAAAATTAAAGAACTTTACCTCCTTTATACTCATTGTCTTAGCCTACCTTTGTTCGAAATATGAACCCTAAGAACAAGGATCAAGTTAATAACATAGAAAAAATTAATGGTTGTAAAATAATGCTAATGATAGATGATAAATGGAAAAAAATGAAAGGAAGGAAAGATGAATAGCACAATAGACTCACCTTGGATGATGAACAATGACAAAATCGACAGCGAGTCAGTGATGAAGCTTGAAGGTAGAGTTCTGTAAATTACAAGACTGAAGAAGAGGAGATTAAAGAGGATATCAAAGAGAAAGGAAATCAAGGAGGAAGGCTAAAGATCTAAACCGTGGAAGTAGAGTTAGGATTTCATACTTTCATCTCCTGCCACCTACGTCTACGACTCTACCTCTACGTATGTGTGTCCGACTACTTTAGTAAGTTCGTAGTGTGTGTGTGTAGTGTGTAGTGTGTGTGTGTGGGTTGTGGTGTTTTTTTTTATATTCTAGATGCCTTTGTGTGTGTGGGTCATGGACACGGGCCTGTTTAAATGTTTGTAGAGTGTGGTGACTAATGTGGATGTTATTTTAGACATAAATCATTTTTGGGCTTATATACTATAGTAAAAAATTGATTTAAACCAGAATATTGAATGAAAAAAACCAGATTTAAAATTAGATTAGGTCTAAATATAATGGGGTTATTCTTAAAACCAGATATTTTTGGCGGATCGGATATCTAAAATTTTGGACCAATTTTCTTGGATACCAGATCGGTTTTTTAGATCCTGATTTTTCTGCACAACCCTAATAATCATGGAAGCTCATTTTTTTCTAAAGAAATCTTTGACATGGTAATCTAACGTACACTGCTTATAGTGAAAGTGTCTCTTTAGGGGATGAACTTCAATGTAACCACCTAAATAACCTCATGATTGAGGCACTGAACCCATGGACATATAGCTATAATGCCACATCACCTATTAAATGGGATTTCTTCCAAATTCTAAATCCTTGATTAGCTTCAAACTTCCTCATACTCCCAACCTATGCATTCTTGCCTTGAATCACCTAAGAGGCCTCCAAAGCCTATTTTCACATGTTTAATAAGTATAATGAGATAAATCCAACAAACAACTCTTCTTATCTTATCCTAATGCCAATCTTGAAGTAGTAAACCTTCATTGCCTCACTAGCCTATACATTTGGAGTGAATTGGGACCAAGTTTGGAAACTTGGTATAGTACTTCTCAATTGGTTATATATAAATAATACACCATAGTTACTATAAAAAGCTCCAAACTAATCAACTCTCCTCCTCTCTGTTGGGTGCTTTTAGTCAAGGTGTTCACTCTACCTCTCAAATAGTATATGCTCACACGCACCCTTCTATCACTTGTACCAACACATATGATGAAGGTTTTCTTCATGTATTAAACCCATCACTCCAAATTTTTGCATCATCATAGCTCTTATATATTAGTGGATGATATGATAATCTATCCTTATCCATTCCTCTAGTACTAGTGCAATTGCGGGTGCGGTGGCTACAGAGGTGGTTGTGGAGCCTAAATTTTATCCTACACATAGGAACTATTTATCTCTACGAAAGCTTTATGGCAATTAAAGTGATAGTTGGCAACCATTTACCTCCTAAAATCTAAAGTTAGTTGGGAACCCAAGGGTGATCAAGCACTAAGGCCTACAATATAATATTACATAGCAACAAAACACCCAACCCACTCTCACTCATAGGTTATTTTGAATTTCAAGTACTTGAAACTTTTAGTAACTTATTGAAAAGATACTTCAAATTTATTGAAACTTTTGTTTGTATTTTTTTTAGAGTTTAAGTCAAAAATAATCTAATACGAACTTATAAAACCCCTATGTTTTGTTATTGAAAAATTCAGTTTTTTGCGATAAATTCTTACAAAAGTGAAATACCAACATAGAAAAAAATTAGGGGTGTTATTGTTGTACCTAACATAAGATGGATGAATCAGCATATGTCTCATTCTAGACATAAGGTTGTGATACCAAACTAAATAAAAGACTGAAAAGAAAGATTCATACATATAAAGACTAAAACTATCTTGGTTATATATCTAAAGGCATAGTTTGGAAAATACATTTCAATCCAAAAGTACACTCATGCATAAATAGTTTAAATATCCAAAATAAAGGACAAAACATGTTTCAAAAGTTGTTACTATGTCGAGTAACCTAACTCTCTCCAATCACTAAAAGGGTTACCATAACAGGGGTTGTCTATTGACTAATTACTTCTAGTTACACAAGGTCCTCTACTCACAAGATTATGCAAGTGACTGAACAAACAACCACGCTAGTATGCTATGTATTGAGAAAATCAAGTTAGGCAACATTAATGCATATTATGGCATTAGAGGATTAGTAATAATGAAAGTTGGGTTTATGTATAGTAGGTAAGGAACATGCTCATACTTTCATCAAATATATTTTAACATGACATGCAACAACAATTTACTTATGGAAATATTAACATTATTTGAACATGTAGGTTACATGAATGAGGTGCAAAAATAAGCCATTACATTCCATCTTACTGATATTATGCATGCCACACAATTTAAGGTGATATTGTGCATCACTTTAAAAATATATGCATAATAAGTAGCATGCAAAGAATATTAGACTTTCCAAGGCATAAGTCAGATTTTAAAGTTATTATCTTTAGTATAGAAGTGACCACACAATCTATATTTGTTTAAGATTCTTGAACAAGAAATTCTTAATCCTCCACCATGAAACTAACCATGGTAGCATGACAAGAAATGAAGTCCCAAATAATAGGGAAAAATGCTTTAATCAATAAGATAGGAAACATAAGCAAACCATTGCATCACTAGGTATCCTAACTCTTATGTCTCGATACCTCCTAAGTATGCCCATAGGTGTAGCGTAGAGTAAGGGAGGTATGATACCCAACTACAGTTCTTTTGAGGAAAGGCACTTACTCTTAAGCATCATTAATGAAACTACCCTTAGTTAGCTAGGAAGGCACTTACACTTAGGAATCATAAATAAAGTTGTCCCTAATTAGCTAAAATGAGAGTCATAGAGACATAAACTCAAACTAGTTCTTTTTCCTTTTAATTAGTTAATATTTTGTTAGGAAGGGAATTCATGCTATAAACTAATACACATTTTATTCATTGATTTGATCCCATATACATGGGTTTCATATTTTCCACTCAAAAACTAATATAAAATTCTAGGTCATATCTCAATAACCTAACATATATCCATTTTTAGAAGTATAGGTTAAAACCTATGAATAAGGTTAAACTATGATTGGATATCCAAGGATAGATCATAATAATAGCATATAAGATCCCAACAAACCAGTTGACCAACACCCAAAACTAGTGGACTAGATTGGATCCATTGAATGATTTTTGCTAACGAAAATAATAGTCATATCCTTTATATTGAAATTTACGAAGATCTTAGGTAAGAGGGCTATATACTATTTGGAGAAAATTGATGAAACTTTTACATGATATTTAATTCATTTTCCACCTATTGTGTAAGTCTAATACCATATTCCATAACATGTTTATATGTTATTAGTTTGTTGTCTCATATCAATGATCAGTGGAACATGATCATCAAATAATCAACATACTAGTCTTATGATCACTAATATCACGTAATTAGATGATACTAGACTAGTGATAATTTTTAAATAATAATATTTCTATCATTTAGTAGAGTTTCATAATCTAGTCACATACTTGATTATCTACATAAAGAATAATTACTCAAAGGGATAACAACATTTGAATAAATAACATTGAATGATCTTTTTATTAATAATCATAATCACTAAATATGTACATAAAAATCATTAAGTATGACTAATCCTAGGCCATATCTCTACCAGCCTACCACTTGCACTAAAACCAATCATCCATAATCCTAATGCCTTGTGAAAAAGTATGACAATCATACTTAGGTTGTGGAAAAAGGCTTGGTCAATAAATCAACAATATTTACATATGTATAAACCTTGCAAAAATTCATATCACCCTAATGGGTAATCTCCTAAATGATGTGATATGTGCTTGGTCTTATGATGAAACCTTGGCTCCTTAGCCTGTGTAATAGCTCCATTATTTTCACAATAGAAAAAAACTAGACCCATAAGGCTTGGAACTTCTTTCAGTTCAATGATGAATTTCATAATCCACACTACTTCTTGATAGAACCAATGGTTGAAGCAGATGGAATTATACTCATGTTGCTCATCCTATGTCTAAGGACACTAAGTCTTGCTAATAGTCTGACCATGTTGCATAGGCAATAAATCTCTCTTTAAGTCTTAAATATCGTACCTATGGAGGATATTTTCAATATAAGTACTCTAACTTTATCCAATCAACTTTCTTGATCTATCTTTATAGATCTTAAATCCCAAAATATAAGCTACCTCACCAAGATCCTTCAACAAAAATGATTTTATTAGCCATGTCCTCATAGACTGTAGTATAGGAATATCACTTCCAAAAAGTAGTATGTCATCCACATAAAGAACAAGGAAAAAATTTGTACTCCCACTAACCTTATTGTAATCACAAGACTCTTCTTCGCACCTGATGAAGCCAAACACTTTGACAACTTCACCAAAATAAATATTCCAACTCTAGGATGCTTGCTTAAGACCATAAATGGATCTCTTAATCTTACATACCTTTCCAACAATGCTACCTTCAAGTTGTGTCATATACATCCTCTTGTAAATAACCATTAAGGAATGCTATTTTGACATCCATTTGCCTTATCTCATAATCATGAAATGCAATGATTGCTAGAAGGATCCTAATGTAATTAATCATATCAATAAGTGAATAAGTTTCATCATAGTCAGTAAAATGATTTCTTTTTAAACCTTTATCCACTAGTCATGCCTTAGAGATATCCATGTTTCCACCCCTATCAAGCTTATTCTTAAAAATCCATGTGCACCCATTGGTTCTGCAACCATTAGATGAATCAACCAAATTCTATGCTTGGTTGTTATGCATGGATTCCATCTCGAATTTCATGGTTTCCAACCATTTATCGAAGTCAAAGCTCATAATTACATCCTCATATGCTAAAGGTTCATCATTATCTAACAATAACACATCACGATGCCCAGTCATAAAAAAAAACATATATCTCTCTAGCTTGCAACACACCTTTGCAGACCTTTGTGCATTACTTTCACTTTTGCAAGTCCTACAACATATTATAGGGCTCTACTATATTGGGATAATTATCTTGTGGGTCTTGAATTTCTTTTAGTTTTACATTACTCCCACTAGTTCCTCTAGAAAGAAATTCTCATTCTGTAAAAACACCATGCTGAGTAAAAATACTTTATTCTCAGTGCGGTTGTAAAATTAATATCCTTTAGTGTCTTTAAGATATTCTACAAAGAAGCATTTATCTTATTTGGGTTCAAGCTTGCCTGAGGTCAAATGTTATACGTATGTCTCACAACCCCAAATCTTGAGAAGAGACAAACTCGGAACCCTTCCAATACATATCTCATATAAAGCCTTTTCTACTACTTTTGATGGATCTCTATTTAGCGTAAACGCTACGTTTTCAAGATTACATCCCTAGAAAGAGATTGAAAAATCTACTTGGCTCATCATAGATTGAACCATATCTAATAAAGTTTGATTCCTCCTTTTAGATACACCATTCTATTAGGGAGTACCTGGTCAAGTGAGTTGTGAAACTATTCTGCATCTTTTAAGATGGTCATCAAAAGCTTGACTTAAGTATTAATCTCCTTGATCCGATTGAATAACCTTAATAGTTTTACCAAGATATTTCTATTCTTCATTATGAAATTCTTTGAATTTATCAAAGGATTCGAGTTTATTTTTCATAATATAAACGGATACATATCTATTGAAAATTATCAGTAAACGTAATGAAGTACTGAAACCCTCCTCTAGTAGTTAAACTTATTGGTCCACAAACATCGGTATGGATGAGGTCCAATAATTCATTAGCCCTTTGACTATGTCTAGAAAATGGGTACATTGCCATTTTCCCCAATAAGAAAGACTCACGCATTTCAAATGATTCAAAATCAAATAAGTGTAGACATTTATTTTTATGGAGCTTCATAGTGCGATTCTCATTTATATGTCCTAAACAATAATGCTAGAGGTAATTAAGATTTCAATCACTAGATTTGAATCCCTTAGTATTTATGTTATAAATAGGCATATCAAATCTAGAACGTAAAGCCCATTATTCATTCAGCCAAAACCATAAAATACTTCATTCAAATAAAAGAAATAATTATTATTAATAATGAAGTGAAAACCTTCTTTGTCCAAACAAGAAGCATAAATGATGTTATTGCTTATAGCAGGTACATGATAACCACTATTGATTTCTAGAATCAATTCTAATGGGAAAGCTAAATTAAAAGTTCTTACAGCTTGAGTAATAACTCTTGCTCCATTTCCAATGTGTAGATCCAATTCTCCCTTTGACATTCTGATACTCTCCTTTATACCATGCACATTTGTATAAATATGAGATCCACATTTGGTATCTAATACCCATGAAGATGTAGAAATAGTAAAATTTACTTCTATAACACAAATGCTTGACGCTCCCACTTCAACAAAGCCATTCTTCTTATCTTCCAAGTATTTCTTGGAGTTTTTCTTCCGGTGCCCAGACTTCTTGCAATAGAAGCACTGTTGATCAATAGTTGGTTCAAGATTGGGGTTGGTCTTGTTGTGTTGTTCTATTTATTAATTAGATCCCTACCCTTGACTTTACTGACTATCTTGAAACCTTTTCCCTTTTTAACCATCAAAACATTATTTGACCTCTTAATGTTTTGTTCGGTAGTCTTAAGTTGTAATACCATCAGAACATTATTTTTGTAAATGGTTGAATGAGAAATTATGCCAATTGTGTGGGCCTTTGATTTTTCTTTAATGTTATGATCTATTTTGAGATTAATTTTATTTTAAATCACATTGAAAAATGGAGTTTATTGATTTTTATAGGCAAACCAATCAACTAGTTCCATGATATGATCGAGTGGTTTGTCGTTTTAGCAAATTTGATTTTCTCAATTAAATCAATCAATTGGTTGGGAAAATTTGATTGGCTAGTGGTATAACATTCGATTGATATACCAAAACCCATCAACTGGTTATATTTTTTCAAGCTTAATTTTGTAAAAAATCCCTTACACCTAAATGGAACCCTACAATCCCATGCCAATTTGTCCCTAAAAGATTCCGACCCATTTTCACGATGCATTAAACCTTAAATTTTACCTCGAATCGACTAGGAGGTCTATTAGGACAATTGAGGGGGAGAGATAACCTTAGTATTGTCTCCTTCTTCCTCTCTCCTCTGTAGAGTTTTAAGATCAAATGCTTTAATCTCAGGCATAACGACTCTGAGCTACTAAAAGATTCCTTCCACAACGACCTTTCGTTACTCTATTCATGTATGCTAATTCTAATATAATTTATCTGCATTCTCCAAATACACCATTTGAGCTCTAGAGAATAGGCTAGCAAATTCTAGACAAAATTTGCTCGTTCTACTTGGATTCAAACAGTTAATGGTGGGGTTTTGATTTGATTTACAAAACTTCGGTGTTTCCCATCAATAGGTTAGCTATATATAACCCCAATCATCCCTACTATGTACCTTTCTTTTAGCCACAAAATCTTCTATTCCTTGTATTCACCTTCTTTCTCCCCACACTTTGAGCATTACCAATCTATTTTCACACTCTTCTAATCTTATCTCTAGCTCTCTTATTTTAATTGTTCAATAAGGAGGAGTTAGATTCTAACAAAAAGGTTGAGTGGTTTAGTTTATCCCTTCCCCTATTTTTCACCTCAAGTTGGTATGTTCTTATTCTCTCTTGCTTTTAAGTTTGAAAATTTAATAAGGTTTTGGTGTAAGGTCTAAATTTAAGATTATGGTTTTAAGGTTTTCAAAGCTGAGATTTCTCACATGTGGAATTTTTAATTTTAAGGGAATTTTGCATGCATCAAGTAAGTGATTGTTTCCTTTTAAAATGTTTAATAAGTGTCCCTATATATTAGGTGTTAGCTTTAGTTGATTTCTGCATGTTAACATGAATGAATATAGTCTCTATAATTTGGATGATTAGATGGCACAATTTGATTAAAAAGTATGAAATTGTAAAAGTAATATATGATGATTCCATGTTGAGAAATAGATGTTAATTTGGTTGGAAATGTGTTACAATATGTTGATAAATGTTTTATTGAGGTTAAGGATGATTAACATATAAGAATCTACGTGAACTTTATGATTTGTATTGTGTTAGGGAAAACCAATTGACTGGTTAGGTCAACCTGATAGGTTGGTTCCTAGAATAGTCGACTAGTTGACTTAACCCATCAACTAGTAAGCCTCTAGAGACCTTGGTCTTGCTCTCTACTTAAACCCATCGACTGATTGGGCAAAACCGATTGAATAGTCTATGAACATTTGACTATTTTTCCCAAACTAATTTACTAATTTGAAGAAAGGATGGTTTGGTTGAGTCAAACCAATTGACTAGTTAACCCAAATCGATCAACTTGTTGGGCTAGACCAATCAAATTTTTTTGATCGGTTAGCATGATTTCTTTTTAGGTCAGTTATGCTTTGAGGTTATGTTTGGGATACAAATCTTATCATGGAATATAAGCCTAACGAAAGGATTAAAATGGATCATATTTTATGGTTCATCCTATGAGATTTAGCATGGACTTGAATTAAACAATATGGAGGATATGAATAATATTGGTCAAGGACAAATTGAAAGCTCATATGGTTGGAAAAAATGGAAATAAAGGATGGATATGGATGAATATGGAAGATTTCCTTGCTTGATTTTGTATGGGCCTCGTATGATCACCCGTCCTTATGAATAATATACTAATCACATAAAGAAAAAGAGAGTTTAGTTGAGTATGAGTTTGGCTTATTATCCTCGATTAACCACCAAGGTTAGTTTTGTCTTTGGGCAGTTTGGTGCCTTCAGGAAAGATCCCGAGAGATCCCAGTGCCTTAAATACTCCAAACACTAATGATTTATTAGGCGGTATTGATACTAAAGGGTCTTGTTACCTAGGTGGTTGGCTTCGACCTAGACTCATGTCCATTCTAGTAATTAGCTTTGGCCTAGACTTATGTCTACTTGGTGATTGGCTTTGGCTTGGACTTTATGCCCCTTATTTGGATAGGTTTCCATATTACGTGAGATCTTGGGGTGATATGATGAGTTCATATTTTGACACATTTTATACCCTTATAATCTTAGTTTTTGGTAGTTTATTTGGCTAATATAGGGGAATAATTATTGTTTTATGCTTAAGTGGTAAAAATTACATAAATTTTATTATTTGAGCTAAAATGATATAAATTAAGTAAATTTAGAATAAAATATTATTTATTAATTTTTATTAATTTTATTTTGCAGGTTTTGTTTTTAAGTAAAAGAAAAATATATAAAAAAAATATTTCGACCTTTGGACCAACGGCCGAAGGCCGAAGGCCCAAAGGCCTGGAACAACAAAGCCAAACAAGACGGCCGCACGAAACAACGAAGAAAAGTCAGCCGAGGGGTGATGTGGCAAGGAAAGGGCAGCAGACAGAAGACACATATTAGGGCCGCATGTTATAAATAAAGGAGGGCATTAATTGAGAAAGGTCGTCGAAGAGAAGGCAGAGCCTTCCCAGGCTCGGAAGTGAGCGGCAGGCGGCAAAGCCTTTATAGGCTCGGGAGAGACGGAAGACACACGGGCCAGGAAGACCCTGATGCAGCAGCACGGAAATTGAGTCGACGCATGGATGACGCACAGAAGGCAGCGCCGTCAGCGTCAGCCGAAGGAACAGAAAAAGAAAAAAGAAATTTTTACACGGAAACCAAAGACAGTCGAAGGAAGAAAAATTAGAGAAGAATTTATACCGGTAGAATTAATTTCAGATAAAATTAATTTTTATCTGAATAAATTCTTGATCTTTTATCCAACATTAATTCTGGTTATTTCTTTCTCTTATTTTTAATTTATATTTTAGATATATATTTCTGTGTAATTAATTCTTTAAATATGGTTGGCTGATTGTTTATTGTTAGGGAATAATTTGAAACCCTGGATTATGATTTGAATTATAATTTTATTTTCTTTGTTTCGTGAGATTGTTTCTTGACTCTATTTTAATTGTTATCGTTTATATGTATGATTCTGTCAAGTATAGTTTATTTGGTGCATGCCTTGTTCTGGTTCCTCATAAGTGACAATATGTAGGATTATTTGCCTGCTAGGTGGCCATCTAAATATACTAGAATTTATATGTATAAATTGCAGCTAGGTTAGATAACAATTCACCTAATCGTTTTGTGATTCTAACCTAAGTGGTAAAACGTTTCGATACGTGTGGGTCAAGGAAAGGAAATACAGCTAGACATGCTTTTTGTACTAGTATGGGTACTTAGATTGACAGCCTTCCACTTACACATAATGCATTAAATCTAGTTAAATATAGGAGCCGCTTGTTGCTGCTATACTGCTAGTATTTAATAGGGTTAATATTGGCGCTTTGTCGTATTAATTAATTAAGGGAAGTAATATAAGGTGTATAGACCTGCTTTTGGTGTGCAACTTGGTCGATCTCTTTCTCATGATTAAAGGATGACTTAGAAATAAATATTATATTTTCAACCTAATCTAGTGGTGGATTTTTATTTCCCTAACATATTTCTCATATCTGCGGTTTCCCATTATTTTTATTGTTATTAGTTAACTTTATTTTATTTACTCCTTTTATTATTATTTTTATAACCCCGATTAATATTTTTCTTATTTATTTATTCTGTGTTATTTAGGATTTTTATTTTTAGTTTTAGTTTTATTTTCAAGCTATTTAAATAGAGGTGAGCCCTCTCAATCCCCGGCCTAGAACGATACCCTTATTTAAATTGCGTGCCGGCTAAGGTCGCACCATGATACACAGCCCATCGCTTAATGATAATAAAATATGGATGGTAAATATTGGTTGATAACTTATGAATGATGACCAAGTGAATGGTTAATGATTTTTTAAGAAATGAAATTAATGGTATGATTGACCAAAATGAATAAACTTGATTTTTACACTTGGTTAATGATCAAAATGACTAATTGGTTCTGGGATGGAATAGTCAATAATAGATTGACCTATCTCATACATATCCTTAAATGGCATATCCTTAAGGATTGAGAAATTGGAAATAAATCCTAGAGGTTGCTTGGGTACTCTTTACTATTACATGTGTAAGCGCTTATGTGAGAAGGTTATGAATCTAAGCCTGATGTATTATGCTTTGTTGGAATTGTACATAATAGCATGTCTTGGTACATTTCTACCTTTATATATGTCATCATCATGATGCATGTTGTACTTTATATTGTATGATAAATTAGTATACTTGTGTTACAATGAGGAAGAAACTTGGTTTACTCAGTACTTGGCATACAAATGTGCCCATTTAGTTGGTCACTTGTCCATTCCTACGAGCATAGAATCATGTGCAGGTCTTGGAGATAACCAGTAGAGGGCCTACCTCTATTGGGTCAGGGCTTCAGAGTAAAAATATACAGAAGGTTTTGCTGGGGTCCAAAGAGGACCAAGATTTTAAATTGGGTGTCACACTCTAATTCATTTTATTGTAGCCCTATACTTTATCTACCTATATTTTGTAATTGATTTAGTCGAATCCCATTAGGGTCCTCCAATGTAAACTCTCTTGAAGTTTTTAATTAAATTGTTATTCCCTGCACTCTTTTTTTTATTGTTTTGGTTGGTTTAGCCTTGTATCTGATATAGATAGGTGGCGGATATCTATCATGTGTTAGGTACAATGGTAATACCACATTTTTCCTAAGTGTTTGATGTTTTCGCAAATGTTTTAACGAAGTTTTTTTATAGTAAAAAATGGGGGTGTTACATAAGTATCGCATACACTCAATTAGTGACTTATTAAGATCATGTATGATATGGTTCATAATAACCTGATCATATAACTTAAGCAGTGATTTCAGGATCAAATCCGTAGCTGACTCTTGGATAATTAGAACATCCAATCTCTCAAGATAGCCTACATAACCAATCATCTAAAGAACATGTGGACTAACCAGGTTCCCTTCTACCACCATTCATGAGAACATCGCTATTTTAGCCTCAAACCTTTTAACTTGAGCTTGTTTCTCAAACAAGTTCTTAAGTTCAGTGATGAGAGTATAGTCATCAACCATACACTCAAACTACTTTTTGAATGTCTAATTTCATGTAAGATAGAATTAGATAAGCTACATCCAAAAACTCATATTTGTGCTTCCAATAAGTGGCTTGCTCAACATGAGGAGCATTAGTTATCGGTTCCTCAAGAATAATCCTTTCAAGGACATAGAGTTTCCTTTCTTGAGTGAGAACTATTCTCAAATTTCTATGCAAGTTGAGAAAGTTATTTCCATTTTTTTTTGTCATATTAATCTACAAAAAAAGATATGCAAAGATTTAAAATGTGCTTATTAAATAATTAGATTCTATATACTCATAAAAATAAAAGAATCTTCCACTAAATTTCATTATACCTTTGAAATCTAGTAAGCCCTTGCCCATAATTCACTAATGCTTAATTAAGCTTTGTTTTATTGCTTAAGGAATGAGTAATTTAGGTAAGAAATGCATTGCTAATTACATCCTATATAACTCCTACTTGTTGGGTGACATCTAATGTCTCGATATTCCCAAACTTATGCCTCAAGGCCCAAAACTATTTTGATGGCCCTATGAATTCCAACCAATACCTTTAATAGATGACAATCATCATAAATTATCTCACCAAGATAATCATGAATACCCATTCAATGATGATATTGGTGATAATGGCCTGAGGTATTGGGAAGGCATTTAAGACTTATATTAAAGGGGACAACTACATATTCAAAACATTCACTAATAATAGCTATATAGAAAATACAAATAAATAAACAACATAATAATAAGTATGATATAGCATGACCCCTAAACAAAATAAGGTAGAAACCAATTGTCACTTCTAATCTTCAAATAGGACTAGTCTTGAACTCTTCAAGGAAACTCTTTTACTCCCAGTGCTTAACTCCTATCATTTAGGATGTACACCCTTTCCAAATGATCTACCTAATAGCACTAAGGATAAATACAAAGGGCATCCTAAAGTACAAGAGATATATTAAAGGAAGGAAATATTTACAAAAATACTTAATGACTTGTAGGTTGAAAACCATTACCAAAATACATAACAACATGCAAGTATTATTATATAGGGTCATGTTATATCACTATGAACAACTGCTCTGTACGTGTACTCATACATTTATCGCATAATGTATCATACAAACAAGTGCAAACTAAGATAATGTAGGGTTAAGGGGCAATGCCCTAGCAACAACAATTAAATTAGTCACATTAATTTATTGGATGAAACATAATGGATTGATCACATTAATTAATCACATTGATTAATTTTAATGGGAAAACCATAATTGATTGATTAAATCAATTTCTAAACCGTCCAATCTTCGTTAGACTTAACCACCCCAATTAAATCCCATTTAATTGTTCCATATTAAATTAATCACATTAATTTAACCTTTTTGAATTGGAATTACTAAAATTATTAAATTAGCCTCACCTAATTAAATAGGCAATAAAAGAGTAATAACATTAGTCTAGCTCCATTATATGTTATTTACAGCAGTCTTTACACATTCATAAAATAAAGAGATCGAACCATTTGAATCTACTTAATTAAAAACTAAACCAATATTGCTTAATCACTAGTTGCAAATCCATGAAATTAAACATTCCAACATTTTGACTTTCTCAACTAAAATTAATCAAATTAATAAGGGTGAATATAATATATCAAATTAATTGGATCTGTTCAATTAGATCAAAATTAATTTAGATCAATTCAATTAATCCAATTAATCACCAAATTAAGTATAATCAAAAAGCTAAATCAATTAGGTCTATTGAATTAGATTAAACCAATCAATCCAACTAATCACTAAAAGATTAGATCAAAATCGAGAGATCTAATCAAACCAAATGAAAACTAAAACACATTAAGTAGGTTAAAAGTAATCATAGAAAGCAAGCTCTGATACAACTAAAGGATTTTAGCCAACGAAAATAATGTAGCGAAATAAAATCAAGGACTAATATAAACCTAAGAACACATGTTAGATTAAGAACAAACCTACTAGTTACCTAGCTAAGTTGCCAATTGAATCAATTTCAGTTTGAACATGAGGATGAGTTGATCCACTTCTTGATCCAATTTATGATTACTCCAACTTGTATGTTTCAAACTTGTTCGATCAAGTAAGTGTGAATTGCATCACACCTCACTGGTATCCACAGGCTAAGAATATGGGTTGTTGGCGATTTGTGCTAGCGCCAATGAGATAACTCTCAATTTCGTGAAGAACTATGCTATGGTGGCTAGATAGGTTGCTCATCTGAAGGAGAGAGAGAGAGAGAGAGAGAGAGAGAGAGAGAGAGAGAGTAAGAGGGTTATTTATAATAAAACCCTATCTTGGGTATTTATAGTAAAATCCTAGCCCACCATAGTTTCTTTGGTATTGGGGTTTAATTATATTAAAACCACATGGGCTTTAAATAGATATTAATCATATTAAAATATCATCTTATTTGGACTTAAAGAGATATTAATCATATTAAGATCTCATCTTACCCGATTTACAATCTGTTTCTAATCTAGTTCATTTGGTGTGTGACCATATAGGTTCAAGTAAAGTGATGTATGGTGAATACAAATTGGGTTAAATTTGGTACAAAATTAAATGGCTGGGTAATAAGCCACAAAAATAAGGAATTTAGAGGAGAAAAAAGTGTTAAAGATGTTAATTAACTAACCTTAATTCATATACTTGAATCTACCACTTAAGACCCTTACAATCATCCCTCTCTTATTCTTATATAGTGTTACAACTATTTAGTTACAATCCAACTAAATTAGAGCTTGTTAGAGATCAAACTAGATAGTTGCTAATCAGTTACCTTTTCTAGTTTAATTATAACCAAACAATGGCTAGTTTTTCCCATCTTTAATATGGTTGTGTGTCCCTCTTGCATTTAGCCACTTTCTTAGCTAATTTGAGCTGAGTACAAGTTATCGCCTAAATTAAAAGCTATTAAATGATTTTAAACATAAAAATGGCTAAACCCTAAAGTCAACTTGCAAGAGTACAATCATAAGTATAAGGTGGTTATTCTAATACTCTAAAATGTGGCCATGATATCGACACTTTTGTTCCACCAACCTTTTCATCCATTGGGTGGGGCCTGTCTATAACATCCCCAAAATTCACTCCTGAAAAAAAATTAAAAGGATAAAGCGGAAGCTAGAAGAGAATTTGGGGAATGTTACCGCCACATCTAACACAAGATAAATTTCCACCATCTATCTCATGCTAGATGCAAGGCTAAAACCTGTCAAACCAAAATATCAAACATCTATGCTGTAAGGATAAACTCCCACAAGGAGATATCTACAGGCAGATGGCGAGTGAATAAATTCACTAAATAAAATCATTACTGAATTGATCAACGGAACCTGTGAAATAAATCTAAATTTTAAAAGCTTATCAGAGTATGAGAAATTGAAAGTTAATTACAATACCCTTGAAATTTTAAATACAACACTTGAAACATCCAAATACAAATACAGTTAAACAAGACAAATTCCGGATTGCCTACTTTCTCAACTCAAGCCTTCCACCCTAAAATAGTATCTGATCTTAAACCTGCACAAGAGGTCTGCTCCCCACCATCAGTGGATCATCACAGGACCCATTCAACCAAGGTAGCATCATTATGGGTCCGGTACTGAGTAAATCAAGACCACTCAACTCAGGAAAGGAAACATGAAACACATAAGATATGAAAGACTATAGCTTACAATTCTCATGCTCAATTATACATGTATTACATACAACAAAACCTAGAGTCACATATTCATATTTATAAGTACATTACTAAACATGACGGCACATAAGATACAAGCGTACAAGAAATCACGATCACATGCTAAGTAATACCAATCCAACGATCCAATAATAATCATTACTACAACCGATTTTATTTATTTACGATGAGTTCAAGGACCCAACTATTCTTAAACCGTGGAATGGTCTGAAGCACCTCTCGGGGACAACACACCCGAGCCACTATTATCATCCGGTGGAACGGATCCTACACCTTTTAGGGTAAAATGCTCTTGAGCCACTATTCTTAAACCGGTGGAACGGTTTGAAGCACCTCTCGGGAACAACACACCCGAGCCACTATTATTGTCCGGTGGAACGGACCCTACACCTGGTCCTGACTCACGTAATCTTCCACTTTAAATAATTAGTGTCTTATTCATTACTTAACTCATATCATACTTTTATTCACGTTGAGTATAGGGCCCCACTATTCTTTATCCGGTGGAACGAACTGAAGCACCTCTCGGGGACAACACACCCAAGCCACTATTATCATCTGATGGAACAGATTCTACACCTCCCAGGGCAAAACACTTGTGAGCCACTATTTTGAACCGGTGGAACGGCTTGAATCACCTCTCAGGGACAGGACACCTGAGCCACTACTATCGTCCGGGGGAATGGACCCTACACCTTAACCCAACTCACGTGATCTTCCACTTTAAATAATTAGTATCTTATTCAGGGATTTCAACCGACCATAAATCAGGCCCATATGAGTAATTCCATGACATAAGAATACAGCATAAGGTATCAAATAGTTTCAAATCCATACTCCACCCTTCACACACTCAAATACATATCATATTCAATGTCCTACTAACACTCATTTGCATTGAGGTTATAAGTTCATACATACATACAATTACCACACAAAACACAACATACGCTGGACAGGATTAAATGATCAATAAACATAGTCATCACCTTCCACTCAGAACAGAAATACATCTAGATTCCATCATAAGTAAAGGTAAGTAATGACTTACCTTAATCCGAAGCTAGCTAAGTAAATTGAGAAAGAGGGAGAGATACTGAAAGCTCGACAATCCACGAGAAATTTTTCCTAGATCGCCTAAAGAAATCGAAACTAGGTTAGAAACTATCTTATCAATTAATAATTCACATATTCGAATTAAATAAACACAAACAGATACAAACGATCTTTCTTGAAAAACGTGTCCAAAACTTAGGACTCAAGAGTATAGTTTTATTAAGATTTAAGATTAAATATAAATCAAATCAGATTAACACACATATCACTTGGGACATTTCAAATCAATTTGGAAAGCCCGAGAAAGAATAATCAATTATAAGTTAATTTATCGAAAATGACTTATTCATTAGGTTTTACAACTAAATAAGTAAACCAACCATTTACATAGAACCAAATCCAAACCGATTAGATTAAAAAATAATTCGAATGATTTAAAACCCAAAGGCATAAATCGATTAGATTAAAGACGCATAGCAAAAATCAACTTTATAAACCATCCCCGAAGATTAGGGTTTTAAATGCCTAAACTATGAACCGACCAATTAAATTTTATTATCTCAAATTGATAGCTTAAGAGTATGATTAAACTAATTTTAAATAAATCTAGATAATCAATTTCAACAAAAACAATCTTCCACTTAGCCAATTCAAGATGATCCATTTTCAAAATTAGGGTTTTAAAGCCCACGACACAAGTTTGGATAATTAAAATCAATTAACTCCAATTAAAGGTATTAGAATACAATTAGGATCACTTCAACTACTTCTATAACTTTAATTTTAGAATAAACAACTATACATATAACCAATTTCATAATCTCACTTGAAATTTAGGGTTTTAGGCCCAAAAATACAATTCGGTTGAATTCTATTAATTTTATTAAATTGAATGTTTAGAAATGCAATTAGACATATTTTATAACATATCATATAATCAATTGATCAAAACCGCTAAAAGAAATACCCAATTCAGCATAATTAGGGTTTTTGAGCCTAGAACACAAATCTGATCAATTCTTGCTAAAATATATAAATTGATGGTTCGAAAATGTAATTAAATATATTCTAATAAAAATTTTATAGTCAATTGAATAAAATAACTCGATTACACAATCCAATTTAGCCCCGCAAGAGTTTTGACCTAAAAATCCAATTTTGATTACTTACGCATAATTTTCCCAAATCAACACTTCTGATATGAAATTAAACACATTTCAAACAATATTGTAAAATCAATTGAGCGAAATGACTCAATTATGCTTCCCAATTTTATTACACACGAATTTTGACCTAGGAATTAAATTTCGATTAATTCTGCATAAATTTCTCAAATTAACGGTTCCAACATGAAATTAGATACATTTAAAAACATATTGTATAATCAATTTATCCAAAATTGCCAAATCGGACGGATCCGAAAAATTTGGGCATAACCAGGCCTAAAATTCAATTTCCCAAATTTCCAACATAAACCATACAATTAACATATCCAAATCAATCTTACAGCACATATATACTTAACCAAACAATTAATTTAGCTTATCACAAGCTAAATCATACTCAATTAAATCAAATCAATGTTAGGGTTTTTCATAAAATTATACCAAACAAAAATCAACGAATCGGGACAAGGGAAGGCCGAAGAAGCTTCGTCAGGCAACGGGGATTGCTCGCCGGCAATCAGCAACGCTCGCCGATGACCGGGCGATGACGGCGTAGCCTACGCTTGTTGTCCCTATGCGCAGTTGCTGCAGGGGCTCTGCTTCGGTTGCTGTTGTGGCTGCTGCTTGCTGCGGCTGCTGCGCGGCGTCGCAAGTGGTGGCCGGTTGGCAGGCAACTGTCGATGAAGGAGGAGGAGCTGGGGAGAAGGAGGCTGGGGCTGTGGGACTACGCAGAGGGCAGGGTCAGGGGCAGAGGAGATGAGAAAAGGAAAGAGGAGAGAAAAGGAAAGAAGAGGGAGGGTTGGCCAATCGGGTTGGTGCAGCATTTTTTTAAATACAAGTAACATATAAAATACAATACTAAATATTTAAAGGTTTTATTAGAAGAATTTTATCTAAAATTTATTTAACAAAAATTTATTTCGAACGGATCCTAATACTTAAATTAATTTCATAAAAATTTTTGGAAGAATTTATCAACGAACGTAAAAATTTATATTATTTACGGAAATATATTATAAGACCTTGAAAATTTATTTAAAGGCATATAATAAAATATTTAATTCAAATTCTAATAAACTGAGACTAGTTAAAATAATTTCCGAAATCGGTTTTCCGCAAACCAAAAAGCATAAAACAGAAGAAAATTAATTTCGAAAAAAAATTTATATATAATTTCAAAAAAAATCTTTTTAATTTAAAACTTCCCAAAATATTAACAATTACCGAAAACGAATAAATTTAAAATCGGAAATATTTTCTATGGATAAAATTATTAAAATAATTTAACTATTTATATAGAAATTTCATAATTTAAATAATATATTTTGTTAACGAAATATAACTCCAAAATAAATTCATAATCACACAACGAAGTTATAATCGAGAACGAATCTAAAATATTAAAAATTAAAATATGAGAAAGAACGGGAATACATGTTTTTAACCGAGAATCGAAATCATAAGAATATAAAAAAATCATGGTCGTGAACCAATTTATCTAGAATGGTTCACGACAACAACAATTAATTAAATTCAAATATGAATTCGAAATCGTCAATAAATCCATAAAACGAATCAAAATTAAAATAATTAAATATTTACATCAAATTACGCTAATAAAATCATTAGGCTTAATAAATTTAGATTTCAAAAATACAGGGTATTAAACTGTTAAAATATATGGAAAAAGTGGTGTGTAGACTAAATGAAAAGGATGGCAGCAGCTGGTTTTTTGGCAAGTTATGAAAAGGTGATTGGGTGGTTTTACAGGTTTGTTTTGGCAAGTTTGGGGATGTGAGGTTTCCTCCTATAGGGGTGGGCCATGCGTAATAAGCTGGTTGGTCATTTTGGTTGCCAAAAATGGATAGGAATATGGTTAAACATTATATGATGACTCAAAAAGGTGGTTGGGAATATGGCTCAACAAGTAGTTGGGTGATAAGGTGGCAAAAGTGGCTGCAAATTTAGGGTCTTTGGAAAAAAATGCTCACGCATGGCTTATGTATGAATAAGTTTCTTACATAAAAAGGTATCATATTTGGGATGTGTTTGTTTGCCCATAATGTGTTTAAAAAAGAAAGGGGTTGGGAAGGGAAAGTTTAGAGGAAACCTTCCGAAATTAGAAGAATTTTAGGGTCTTCTAATTTAGGGATAAGGGTGTTTAAAATGGGATTAGTTGAAGGGGATACTCCTGTATTATTCTCCCTTTCTTGAAAAGGCTCTTGGGTTGGGTCAAAAGGTTCATCATGTATTTAAGGGAGTAAATATTTGACATTAAAGTTGTTGGAAATATTGCCCATGTCTTCTTGTAGCTTAAGTTTATATGCATTATCTCCTATCTTCTCTAAGATTCTATATGGACCATCACTTCCTGGCATCAACTTGTTCTTTCTTCTTGTGGAAAATCATTCTTTGCATAGGTGAAGCCAAACCAAATCTCCAGCCTCATATAAGTGTTGTTTGTGAGTTTGTTGGCTCTTTCTTTATTTAGATTGTTTACCCTTTCAATTTGTTTCCTTGTTCATGGAGTATCTCCATGCTTTTGAAACTTAGTACTTCACCTGTGGGGAGAGGTCAGAGGTCAATAAGAGAATTAGGGTTCTAAACATAGACTACCTCAAAAGGAGAGTGTCATGTGTCATAGGTGGGAGAACAAGTAAATTAAGCAAAACTAAGTTTGGAATCCCAATCCCATAAGGATTTATGGACCAAACTGTAGAAAAGCATGGTGAGGTTTCAATTTGTTACTTTGGTTTGGTCATCGGTTTGTGGATGGTAAGAAATACTAAAGAGAAGTTTTGTATTGAATAACCTCCACAATGTTTTCAAAAATAGTTGAGGAACTTGGTATCCTTATCCGAAACAATGGATTTGGATATACCATGTAGCATAACTATTTATTTAAAGAAGAGATCTGCTATATGAGAGGCATCATCCATTTTATAACAAGTAACAAAATAAGCCATCTCAGAGAACTGATATACCGCCACCATTATAGCATCATGTTGCCTTTGCGTTCAAGGCAATTCTATAATAAAGTCCATGCTAACATGATTCCATGGTTGGTGGGGGATGGAGAGGAGAGTATACAATCCTTTATGGAAATGAATTTTAGACTGTTTGCAAGTGGCATATCTCTCCACTATACCTTGTACATCTCCTACCATTCTAGGCCAAAATAAATGTTCCTACAATACATTAATGATTTTGTTGATTCCATGTACCTCTCGGATGAGCAGCTCTCACATGGGGCTCTTGGGCATGCAAATTTTGTTGTTCTTGAAGAGGAACCCATATTGAATAGTTAATGGACCCTTGATCTTGTCTTTTTCCTTGAATTAGGTACCGAAATCTTCATCTTTATAGTATATCTCCTTGATGTGGCTAAGTCCTAGGACACTTGCTTCTAATAAAGAAAGCATAAAATATCTCCTATAAAGGGTATCAGCTATAACATTGGTTTTTCCATTCCTATGTTTAGCTTTAAATGGAAAGGACTATAGGAACTCCACCCATCTAGCATGGATAGGGTAATGTTTATGCCAACCATTGATGTACTTGAGAGACTCGTGATTGATGTGTGATACAAACTGCTGGAGCCTTAGATAATGTGACCAGTGATCTAAGGCCCTTACAAGTGCACAAAACTCCTTATCATAAGTGTTATAATTCATATGAAATCCACTAAGATTTTCACTAAAATAGGCCATGAGCTTCCCTTCTTAGATGAGAACCGCTCCAATCTAACTCCTCTAGCATCACACCCTACTTCAAATGGCTTCTAGAAATTAGGTAAGGTTAAAAGGGGTGCTTCTCCTAACTTGGCTTGATCACTTTAAAAGTGTCCGAGGAGGCTCTTGTGCACTTGAACTCTTTTTTCTTCATGCATTTAGTGATTGGGGTGAGGAGAGTATTGATTCCCTTGATGAATCTTTCATAAAAGGAGGCAAGCCCATGGAAGGATCTCACTTGATTCAAATTGCTTGAGGTTGACCAGGATTCTCTTGTCCTTAAAAACCACAAAGCCTAGAAAGTAACCCTAGTTACAAAGAAATGGTATTTTTCTAGCGTAGCATATAACTTGTTTCTAAGGGAAAGGAATGCAAGATCAAGATGTTTTACATGTTCTCTTTCATTTGGACTATACACAAGTATGTTGTCAAAATAAACTACAACAAACTTGGTAATGAATGGTTTAAGTACCTTATTCATAAGCCTCATGAAGGTACTAGGAGTATTTGATAGACCAAAAGGAATCACCATCCATTCATACAATATATTTTCCATTTTATATGCCACTTTCCACTCATTGCCTTCTTTCATTTTGATTTGGCAGTACCGCTATGAAGGTCAATTTTGGAAAAAGGAGAAGCGCCATACAAACAATCAAGCAAGTCATCAAGTGTAGGTAATGGATACCTATAATTGATGGTGATGTTGTTAATAACTTTACTATCGACACACATCCTTATGGTTCCATCCTTCTATAGTACTAGCTAGGTCGATACCACCCAAGGACTAAGGGATTATTGAATCAACCCCTAAGCGAGCAAATCTTCCACTTATTTGTGAAGCTCCATGGCTTCTTTGGGATTAAAATTGTAGGCTGCTTTTTTAGGCAAGGTAGCACCAGTTAAAAGATTTATTTGGTGCTCTATACCTCATATGGGGGTAGTACATGGGGTAAATATTTTGGGAATAAATATCTGAAATTTTCTAACAAAACCCTAACCTAAGGTTCCACGGATACTCCTCCCTCATTCTCGCCTACCAATAACAATAAATACAAACTTTTTCCTTTGTTTGAAGTCCTAGATACACATTTCTCATCTATAAATAAGGCTTTTCACACTTGGTGGCACTTCCATCCATGGCTAATAGCAACTTCAAAGGTGTGAGGATGATGTTCTTCTTAATTTATTTCAAGGTGTAGGTGTTCTTCCATGCATCATAGATCACGTGCCTATCATATTGCCAAGGGTTCCCCAAGAGGAAGTGGCATGGGTCCATTGGAACTCCATCACACAACACTTGATTATGGTAGGTTTTTCAAATAGAAAAACCTTTGGGTACTTACTTATTCACCTCCACAACATTGCCATTATTCAACCATTGCAACTTGTATAGTTTGGTGTGGGGTGTGGTCGCTAACCCTAACTTTTCCACCAATGTCCATGACGCCACATTTGTAAAAATCCCACCACCCACTATGAGGGAGAAAACCTTGCCACTAATGGTGCATTTGGTTTTCTACAACATTACTTTATTTGGTATGCAAAATCTGCCTCACTATAAGAGCTTCTCCTACATCAGGTGGTGTTTCTACCTCTTCTTCTTCATCATGGACCAAGGCAAATTCTTTCACTTCTTCCTCGGTTATAGCTTCACTAAGCTCTACAAGAGTCATGACCCTTTGTTTAGGGCATTCATTTTGGTAGTGTCCTACTCCTTAGCACTTAAAGCATCTTATACTCCTTATTCTACTTGGTTCACCTACTCCTTCTCTTCCTTTCCACTTCAACTCAAATTTAAGGGGAGTGGAGTGTGGCTTGGATGGTGTTGGGATATTTTTGGGAGAAGCACACTTAGTTTGTTGATGCTAAACCCAGTGGTCGTCTTCTACTTCTTGTGGTTTTTGACTTTACGAGCCAAGTGGTAGAGCTCATACAAGGTGTAATACCTTTGCATCTCCAATTTTCTAACAAGATCTTGCCTAGAGACCTCCCACAAACTATGATATGGTGTGTTTTTCAATTTCCTCAATGCCAAGTCTTAGCATTAATTTTTTAAACTCTCATGCATATTCTTCCACAGTCATAGGCCCTTACCTTAGTGAGGATAATTTGTTGAACAATTCTTGAGTATAAGAGGATGATACAGATAGTTCCTACATGAGCTTCTTCATTTTTTACCATGATTTAACTTTTAATTTTCCTTTCCACCTTCTTTGGTTGGTAAGGTTCTCTCACATAAGAGAGGCACGGCCCTTAAGCTTCAAGGTGGATACTTGGAAGCTTTTGTCATCTTTGTATCCTTTGGCCTCAAAAATCTTAGAGCATCTTATTTCCCATTCTAGGAATTCTTCCATATTATGTTAGCCTTCAAACTCCAGGATTTCAGTTTTGATATCCTTGAAGTCTCTTCCTTTTTCCTTTCACCTTCATTACAATTCACAGGATGACTCACTTGTTGAAGAGTCATCTTCACTTAGAAGGTGGTCAACACCATGGGGTTCTTCTACATCATGGGGGTTCAATTTGGACCGTTTAGGCGGTTGTTGTTGGGGATAAGTTGCTGCAAAAGAGCTCAAATATGACGCATTTCTTCTTATAAGTCATGGAAAATGATGTAGGGTTGATGGTAAACAAAAAATTATACCTAATTTATAACAACCTAAGATTTGATAGCAATTTGATGCATAGTGGATACAAATTGGGTTAAACTTGGTGCAAAATTAAATGGCTAGCTAATCAGCCACAAAAGTGAGGAATTTAGAGGAGAAAATAAGTGTTGAAGATATGAATTAAATAACCCTTATTTTGAAGATATGAATTAAGTAACCCTTAATTGTACTTGACTCTACCACTCCAGCTATGCAACACTGAAGATGAAATTAAATGGCTTGGGCGGCAGTGTTGGTCGACGGCAATGGCAATGGTGTCTGAAAGGGTGGTGACGCACGAGGGGGGTCTTCTATGTTGGAAATCAAAAAACTCGACCAATGTTGATTATGGGGGTATTTATAGGGCCAATAGAGTGGATGAAGTCAGAGGGGAGACGGGAGAATAGGGCAAGTAGGTGAGGTGCACCGGCCGGTGCCGATAGGCCAACACACAATCAATCGTGGTAGGGGAGGTGATTGGCCCGAAAAAAGGGGTCATGTGCGAGAAGGGAGGGTTGGTTGGTTGGGTTGAACGATAGGCGGGTCAACAGGGGAGAGGGAGGAGAGATTGGCTGGATCAACAGCATGGTCGGCAGTGTGATTCTCAGAGGCATTCGGGGAAGGAGTTACAGGCACGAAGGGCAGGGCAAGAAGAAGAAGGGGAGCTAGACTGGCTAGCTGGGGAAAAGAAAATAAAGATCGGACTAGCGACAAAGGGAAAGGAAAAATGGAACGCGGCGTTTGGGGCCGCAGAAGGAGAAAAGAAAAGGAAGGGGTTTGGGTTGTGGGACAGGCCCAATTTGGGGACAAGAGAAAAAGAAAAGGAGAAGAAGGAAGAAAAGAAAGAAAAAGGAAAGAAAGAAAGAAGGAAAAAGGAAATCAGAAAAAAAAAATAGGTGGGTTGGAATAACTAAAATAATTTGGATATTTGAGATATTTAAAAATAATAATATTTAAATAAACTAATATTTAATTTCCTTTTTAGGCTAAATCAGGAAATTTGAAAAGTTTTTCCTAAATTTCATTTTAATTAGCAAGTCATCAAAAAAAATTAATTAAAATATTTATTATTTTCTTCTTAATTATCCCTAATTTAGGCGCCTGCCTAATTGACCTCCTTTCTTAGGGAAGGGTCTGGATCCCTGAGGTCTTCCCCCAACATCTTGGTCTACAGCCTTAGTAGGATTAAGTGCTTCCTGCTAGAACTGTGGGGGTGAAGCCTAGTCGTGTTGCTGGTACTGCTGCTAGAATTACAGGGAGCAAAAAGGTCCTCGACACTCAAAAGATCTATGGCTCCGCCTACCGCAACTCCTAGCCTCTACTACGATCTGTCGGCAGGTGTCTGGTATATCTTTGTTATTCATGGCTGAGTCCTGCTCTCAGAACTCTAGTCCTCGGGTTTCCTCTTCCCAAGGATGATGGCCTGCTCTTGGACCAAGGTGGAAGCGATGCATGTGCACTCATCTAAAAAACCTAGGTTTGAGAAGGGTGTCGCACCCATCATCTGGCGAATGCTAAAGTTTAGTCCCTGCTTGAACTAGAAAACCACCATAAACTTATTGGCACCAATTCTTGGGGAGAAACATAGCAACTCGATGAAGCGAGCGTGATACTAGCAGACCGTCATCGATCCCTGCATGAGCTCCATGAACTCCCAGAGCTTGTCCCTCTTCAAGCTCTCAAGACAAAATCTAAGGCGGAGGGATGTCTTGAAAGCCTTCCATGTAGCTGGAGGTCCATCTCGGGCATGATGATCCACCCACCAGGCATCTACTATGCCCCGCAAAAGGAAAGCTCAGATGCTGGGTTGTCGGGCTGGCGGGCAATCCACTGATTTAAAGGTGGGATCAATGTCTTAGATCCACCCATCAAGGACTATCGGGTCCTCCTCACCAGAGTAGGTCGGAGGGTGATATCCAGTGACCCTCCGCGGAGTCAGTCCTCACTAGCGCCCTTAGTAGCGTGAGAATGCGCAGCAGGCACCAGGGGTTGCGTTGGACGAAATCGATGAAAGTCATGAAGGCCTCCTCCAATCGTCCTACTCGACCGTTCATCGACATTGGAAGCTGCAATAGAAAAATGAGGTTAGGAACGAACCCACTGGTTCGAAGCATTCACATCATACATTTTCCTTTTTAGGAAAACGCTAATCTACCCTTACGTTCCTCACTATGGAAAACTCCAAAATTTTAAAAATAGAAGGGTTTCATTAAAGCGAAAAATACTTTGAAAATCTAGTAAAAACTTTATAAGTCAAATTTATTTTGAAAATGATACCAACTTGTAGTATCAGCTTAACAACTTTAAAATCGGAAGAACGGTCGAAACCTACTATGATACCAACTTGTAACACCCCAAAATTTACTACTTTTTTTAAAACGGAAGCAATTAAATTATATTAAAACCTGTAAATTTCGGGAATGTTACTGTAACACCCCAAAATTCACTAATTTTTTTTTTAAAACGGAAGCAATTAAGATAGAAACACTTAAAACCTGTGAATTATGGGAATGTTACCGCCACACTTCGTACCAAACCGGTTATCTCCGACCGTTCCAGTACCAAGTGCTAAGGCTAAAGAAAAGATTTACGTTAAATTCAAATTAATAATTCATAAAAGAATTCGAAAGATCATACAACAAAATCAGAGTACACATAAACGTTTATTAACACTTGTAACTTCCAAATAGAAATACATTTAAACAAGATAAAACCCGATGGGTCAAATTCCGGATTGCCTACTCACTCAAGTCAGGCCTGCCACCCCAAAACAGTCTCTGATCTTAAACCTGCACAAGAGGTCTGCTCCCCACCATCAGTGGATCATCACAGGACCCATCAACCAAGGTAGTATCAGTACGGGTCCAGTACTGAGTAAGGTGACTTGATCACTAAGGCCAACACACAAACACATAAATCATGCAGAACATAGAAGGGCATAATTACCAACACAATGACATAAGGTGCTTACGACCATCCAAGTAAGAGTACAAGGCCCGATTGTAGACTGGATTAACTTTTAAATTAATCTCTGATTAGAATTCATTTCACACCATACTTTTTATCAAGTCCATACGAGTACAGGAACCCCACTATTTTAGCCAGTGGATCGGTCGCAAGGGTAACATACCCTGCCACTATTTTAGCCGGTGGATCGGTCGCGAGGGTAACATACCCTGCCACTATTATATGCCGGTGGATCGATCTGGCCCCTTCTCGCACGATGTTCCACTGTAAGTAATTAGTATCTTTCCCATGTCTTAGCAACTATAGGGTTTGATTTTGTTGAGCTCGGGATCCCCCATTATTATTGTCGGTGGATCAGTCGCGAGGGTACATGCCCTGCCACTATTATAGCCGGTGGATCGGTCGCGAGGGAAATATTCCCTGCCACTATTATGCCGGTGGATCGGTCTGGGGCCGGCTCAACATCTTTCACTTTACGTGATTAATGTCTTAAGTATCTTATTCAAAGGCTTTCACCCTGGACATGCACGAATCATTAACTCATAAATTCCATATTCATCATCATACTTTATTCACCAATTACACATGTGCTACCACCAAACCCTAGACATGCACCACATACCCTAATTGACCCCCACAACCATAGTCAATCAATCCAAACCCTAATTCAGTCACCTCCATACCCTTATAATGTCTTACGTATTATTTTTCACCCAAAACATTCAAACACCCTAATAACTCTTCTATTTCCTCCCTTACATCCCAAATCAACTTTTCACACGTAAATTTCACTTCCATGCAAACACTAATCTTTCCATGCAAACCTTCGAACCTTTTTCATGTAAACCCTAAAATTCCACGTGAAGCCCTTAATTCAACCATGCAAACCCTAATACCACCATACATCCATCAATATCACCATGTAAATCCTAATACCACCATACAACTATAATTACCACCATACAAACCTTAATATCATCATGCAAACCCTAATACCAACATACATCCATTAATACCACCAGGTAAACCCTAGATTCCGTCATACAAAACCCTAAATTCAAACCATATAAGACCCAAAGATTTGTCCATACCAACCCTAAATTCAAACCATAAAGATTCTTCCATGCCAAACCCTAAATTCAAACCATAAAGATTCATCCATACCAACCTTACTTTAATCCTCACCAAACCAAAGACTCATCCTTAACAAACCCTAAATTCAAACCATACCAACCCAAAGATTCAAATCATATAAAACCCAAAGATTTGTCCTCATAATACAATTGATTAGATGCTCCCCTTCCATAACCACAAATTAGATTCTCCCATACAAGACCATAAGTTAGATTCTTCCACATAAAATCATAAATTAGAATCTCCCAAGAAAAACCATAAATTAGATTCCCCCAAACAAATCATAAAATTAGATTCTCCCAATCAAATCATAAATTAAATTCTCCCAAACAAACCATAAATTCGCTTCTCTCATATAACATCATAAATTAGATTCTCCCAAAAAAATTATAAATTAATTCTCCCAATCAATCATAAATTAAATTCTCTCATATAATATCATAATTAAATTCTCCCAAATAGCATCATAAACTAGATTATTCCTTATAAAACCATAAAATTTAGGTCAACTTACTTCCCTTATTCAACTTCTTTCCCCATCCTACTTTTCATCTTTTCTCCCATACAAACCACACCGACATCCTCTCATGTATGTCTTACAAGGTCACAACACATATTGTCACACACATATAATACACATGCCATACAATAACATACTTCAATTCCAAGTCATACCACATATAAAATATTTAATAATAATAAACACTAGATACATAACATGCGAAACACATAATATACATAAGCACATAAAAGGCCTTAGCACTCCTTACCTAAAACGACACCGGTCTTGGAGCACGCTCCTACGCCTCCTTAGGGTTTTGACTGGTTTTACCTATTATGAGAGGAAAGCTAAAATTAGACTCTCTCCTATCAAAATAATATTAAACACTAATTCAATATAAGAATAATTTTTTTTATAAAATAATAATAACAAAAATACCAAAATAATATCAATATTAATATTAATAAGAATAATAAAATAGTAGAAATAATAATAAAAAGGCATTACTCAAAAATAAAGTGAAATAAGGGCTTCGGACCCTTTACCAAAATAATACTAAAAAGATTAATTGTAAAATAAATAACCCAATTCAGAAATAATAATAATAATAATAATAATAATAATAATAATAATAATAATAATAATAATAATGATAATGATAATGATTATGATAATAATAATAATAATAATAATAATGACATTATTAACAACACTAATGTTAAAATATTTATATTAATAATAATAAATAAGAATAATGGAAATTCGAAATAGAAAATAATAATAATAATAATTATACTTATAACATTTTAATATTAATAATAGTAATTATAGAAATAATAAGAAGAATAATAATAAAATCGAATTAAAATATATTAGGCTTCAGCCCTTAACATAAATAATAATAAAATATTAATACTAATAATAATAATAATAATGCATATTAAAATATAAATATTAAGAATAATAATAATAGTATTTATATGTAAATAATTGAAATAAAATAATTTAAGGGTTATAAAAATAGGGAAAATAGCTGAGAGGGTCTAGGGTTCAATCAAATGTTGGTGGGGATAGGCGGCACCGGCGGTGGCGTACTGCGGCGGCGGCGCTGGTCGGAAAAAGAGAAGAAAGAGGGAAAAGTTGCATGCTGGGAATAAAATAGAGAGAATGGTGGTGGAAGTTGGGTTGTTTTGCGTTGCCCATAAGGAGAGGAATGGAATGAAGGTGGCGGCACAGCCAAAGGTGGTGGCGCACGGCGGCGGCGGTGGTGGCCGAATGGAGGGGAAGAAGAAAGAGAGAGGAGGAGAGGGAGGAAGAGGAAAATAAAGGTAGGGGAAGGTAGGGCAGGGTCTGAAGCATAGTTTGGGAGGTGAAAGAAGCAGCCTTAGCGGCGGAGGAGGTGGCTAATGGCGGCGCCAAGGTGGCGGAGGCAGAAAACAGGGTTGATCGGGAAGAGAACTTCGCACAGCTGGGGCGGCTTGTGCAGGAAGAATCGAAGGGTGAGGTAGATTTGGTTAGCTAGAGGGTAGTGTAAGGATGACACGGGTGGCTTGAACGGGCGGTAAAGTTGGCCGTAGGCGGAGGACGAGGCATCTAAAGGAGTGGCGGCGACAAGGAAGGATTTCTGGGTTAGGAAATCCAAACTCGAACCAGGGTATATTGTGAGGGTATTTATAGAGTTAGAGGAGAGGTTAGGGTTATTTAGGTCGGTGAGGGTATAAGGAAGTAGGGTTCGGACTTACCGGAGGCAAGGGTTGGCCGGCGGCAGCAAAACGGGCATAGGTGTGCGTAGGAGAGAGAGAGAGAGAGGATGGTGCGAGAAGAGGGAGATTTGGTTGGGTCAAAAGGGTCGGCGATTCAGGGGGAAGAGATAGGAAGGAGAACGGCCGGTCAAAATGGCGAGATCCCCGGCGAAAAACCAGGGCGGGCGGCAGACGTTGCAGGCTGGCGTCGGGGCTGGCAGGTGCGAAGGAGAAAGAAGAAAGGTAGGCGGCTGGACCGGTCAGCCGGGAAAAGAAGAGAAAAGAAAAGGAGACGGGCGACCCGGCGAGACGCAGGTTCAATTTAAATGGAACGCTGCGTTCCAAGATAATGAAGAATGGAGGCATCAAAATATGCATCGCCCACCTGCATAAAGTTAGAAGGGCCTTCTACTCATGGGAATGAGCAACACCCATAAAAAGGGGTGGTCAGTACGCTACGTACTGAGTAAGGTAACCGTGCACGAAGGCCACATACAAAAGCACATAATCCAAGTAGGATAATAAAAATAGAATATGATCACTTTATATAAATAATAAATAAATGCCATTTAAAGTCCAGATTAATTACTTAATGAATCTCTTATAGATACTCATTTCACACCATATTCTTTATCAATTCCATACAAGTATAGGAACCCTACTATTATAGCCGGTGGACCGAAAACATACCAGGCATAAAGCTCTTGACCACTATTAATGCCAGTGGACCGAAAATATACAGGGCATAAAGCTCCTGACTACTATTATTGCCGATGGACAGGTCTGGCCCTGACTCTCATGGTGTTTCACTGTAAGTACTTAGTGTCTTTCCTATGTCTTAGCACAATTATATTCAATTTGTTGAGCACAGAATCCCCCACTATTATAGTTGGTGGACCAGAAACATACAGGTATAGTGCGCCTAACCACTATTATTTGCTGGTAGATCAATCACACATAGGGCAAAACACCCTAACCATTATTATATGCTAGTGGACCGGTCTGGGCCCAACTCAACAATCTTCCACTTTAAATGATTAATGTCTTATAGTATCTTATTCATAAGCTTTACCCTAGACATACATGACTCACTCTCTTTATGCCTATCTTCCAACGGACCCGTCCCATATCACGAGACTCTTACACCTCCTAAATTGCCCCCAACATCATTTCCTCCTTACCCTAACTCACACTGAAGCCCATCTCCCATATATGTAGGTCAAGGCCCACTACTTTTCACCTCCAGTCCACTCACTACCTCGCTCTAGGGTTTTTCCTAGAAACCCTAATTTAGGCCTATATGGCCTATCCTAATCCACCTCACACAACCCAAATCATTTTAACACTCCATACATCACAACCTTTAGATTCAACCCTCATCATTATGCCTTACTCCTCAAGCACACGTGGTCACAAATCCCTAGGTAGTCACATCAAACCCTAACTGGCCATACTGAACCCTAGCTTCCTCATTTCCACATGTCACCCTTCCATTTCTCACCTTCCACTTCTTATTTTTCCATACTAATCATGATCATCCCTCACATGATAATTTTCGTCCCCAATTCATGCTCCACTCACCCTCTTCAAATTCTCTTTTTACCACCTTCTCAAATTAGGGTTTTCTCCCAAACCCTAGCTCAGTCTCCTATGTACCCTTATACTGTCCTACGTACATTTTTTTACCCAAAGCCTCCAAACACCCAAACAACTCTTTCATTACCTTCCTTACATCCCAAATTAACTTTTCATAAATAAATTTTACTTCCATGCAGACGCTAACCTTCCCATTCACACCTTTGAACTTTCTTATGCAAAACCTTAGACTCTCATGCAAACCCTAGATTCTTCCATGCAAAACCCTAGATTATTCCATGCACAACCATAAATTCTCCCATGCAAAACCCTATATTCTCCCATGCACAACCATAGATTCTTCCATGCACAACTATAGATTCTCCCATATGAAAACCTAGATTAGATTCTCTCATTCCTTCATTTTACTTTCACCCCCTCTTATTCTACCACTGATGGATCATTAAAATATCTAGGTCAACTCACATCCTTTGGTAAACTTATTTCCCTTTGATCAACTTACTTTTCCATTTTTCCTTTTTCATCCTTTCCACCACACCAAACCACATTAAAAATCCTCACATGCATGTTTTAAAGGGTCATAACACATTACATCACATTACACAATATATACCTCAACTCCAAGCCACACTACACATGAAATAGTTATAATAATAAGCATAAGATACATAACACATCATGATATATGGCATACAAGGCACATAACACACATAAAGCCTTAGTTACACCCTTACCTAATACAACACCGCTCTTGGAGCACGCTTCTACGCCTCTTTAAGGCTTTGATTGGTCTCACCAATAAGGGGGAAAAACTAAAGATCAGATTCCCTTCGACCAAAATTACTATATTTTACTAATTTATTCTAAGATTAGGGTTTTAGATAAAATAATAAAAATAATAACATTAACTAATAACTAATTTTGCTAAAGGTAAAAGTTATAATAGTCATATTGTAAAAGATATAAGATTTGAAGCTTTTACTCTAATAATAATAATAATAATAATAATGATGATGATGATGATGATGATGATGATGATGATGATGATGATGATGATGATGATGATGATGATGATGATGATAATGATAATAATAATAATAATAATAATAATAATAATAATAATAATAATAATAATAATAATAATAATAATAATAATAATAATAATAATACTAATAATATAGTTCAAAATAAATGGTGGAGTAAGGGCTTTGACCCTTCACCAAAATAATACTAATAATAATACTACTAACATTAATAATAATAATAGTAATAATAATAGTAATAGTAATAAAAAATAATAATAACAATAACGATAATAATACTAATAGGATAAATCAAAAATAATGTAAAGTAGGGTTTCGGCCCTACTTTGAAATAATAATAATACTATTAATAATAGTAGTAATAATAATAATAATAAATAATAATAATAATAATAATAAATAATAATAATAACACATAATAATAATAATAATAATAATAATAATAATAATAATAATAATAATAATAATTGAAATACAAATGGAATAGGGCTTCGACCCTTAATAGCAATAATAATAATAACATTAGTAGTAGTAGTAGTAGTAGTAGTAGTAGTAGTAGTAGTATTAGTAGTAAATGAAATATAATAAAATAAAATAAAATAAAGCTTGTATAAATAGGGTAAAAGGGTTGAGAGGGTTTAGGGTACCACCTTAGGTTGGTGGTGACAGGCAGTAGCGGCGGCGGTGGCCGGAAAAAGAGAAAAAGAGAGAGAAAATGCTAGGAAAAGGGAGGGAGAAAGAGGGTGGGAGTTGGGGTTCTTATGGTTGCCTAAATGGCGTGGACTAGAAAGAGGGTGGCGGCACACGGCGGCAGCAGTGGTGGCCAAAAGGGAAGGAAAGGAAGAAAGGGAGGAGGAGATGGAGGAAGAGGAAAAAAAAGGGTAAGGGAAGGTAGAGGGCAGTCTGTAGAGCAAGTTGGGAGGTGTAGGAGACGATGGTTACGATGGAAGTGGTGGCTAATGGTGGTACAAAGGGTGGCGGAGGTGAAAGGAATAGTTGATTGAGAAGGCTACTTTGCACGACTAGGGTGGCTCGTGCAGGGCAAATCGAGGGAGAAGGGTAGTGTAGTTAGTTAGAGGGCGATGTAGGGAGTGCTCAAGTGGAAGGCTTGGGCGGCGGTGTTGGTCAACGACGACGATAATGGTGTCTGAAAGGGCAGTGGCACACTAGGGGGTTTTTTGGGTTAGAAATCAAAAACTTGACCCATGATGATTATGCGTTTATAAGGCCAATGGAGTGGACGAAGTCATAGAGAAGACATGAGAATAGGGTAGGTGGATGAGGTGCACCGGCCAGTGCCGGTAGGTGGATCCATAATCAATCGTGACAGGGGAGGTGATTGGCCAAAAAATAGGGTCGTCGGCGAGAAGGAAGGGTTGGTTGGTTGGGTCGAATGGTAGGCGGGTTAGTAAAATAGAGGGAGGAGAGATTGGACGAATCGACCATGTAGTTGGCGGCGTGATTCTCAAAGGCGTTCGGGGAAGGAGTTGCAGACACGAAGGCCTGGGGAATAAGAAGGGGGGCTAAACCGGCCGGCTAGGGAAAAGAAAAGAAAGACTAGACCGGCGATGGGGGAAAGGAAAAATAGAAAGCCGCGTTCTGGACCACCAAAGGAGAAAAGAAAAAGAAGGGGTTTTGGCCGCGGGACAAGCCCAATTCGGGGAAAAGAAGAGAAAAAGAAAAGGAGAAGGGGGAAGAAAAGAAAGAAAGAAGGAAAAAGGAAAATGGGGAAACGAAAAATAAGTGGGTTGGGATAATTAAAATAATTTGGATATTTGGGATATTTAAAAATAATAATATTTAAATAAAATAATATTTAATTTCCTTTCTAGGCTAAATTAGGGTTTTTAAAAGGTTTTTCCTAAATTTCATTTTAATTAGCAATTCACCAAACATTTGTCTAATTAAAATATTATTATTTTCTTCTTTACTATCCCTAATTAATTCCTTTTTTATTTTAATAAAAATAATTAATTTAATTAATTTTTATAATAAATTCTTAATAAGATATAATTCTTGAATTTAGGATTTTTGGTGTATTTCAGGAAGCATCAAAAGTCAGCTTGATGATCATCCCATACCACACTAACAACTTAAAATAATTTGGAAGGGAAAGTCAAGAGCTTAAAAAGAATGAAATGCTAGCTATTTTAGATGATAATGGGCAGTATCATAATTATCCATTGCAAGGAATCCAAATCACCAAAAATCATGAGAGGAAAAAAGAGTTAGAGATGTAGGATGGTGCTAACCTAATCATGTTTGCATATGAGCAATAGGGGATCCAAAAATGGGAAAACATGAAAAGATGTGCAATTGAAATGGGATTAAGGCGAATGGCTCTTGGGAACAAATGGGCTATTGGATGGCATATCAACTGATGGGAAAGTGGGTTAATAACTTGTTACACACTTGAATAAAATCAAATGGTGATAGAGTAAAATAAGAGGATAAATGTGTAAGAGTTTTATCACATATATTATGAATAATGTACTTTTCACCTATATTATGGTTGAATGAATGTAACCAAGAAGTTAGATAGTTAGAAGTTTAATTATAATGCAATTAATAAATTCAATGGTAAATAATGGCCTAAAAAGGTATTTTTGGAGAGAAAAGCAAATAAACTTCAAAAACTATGAAAAGTGGTGGGAAGGTGAAAAATGAAATTTCAAAAGTCAAATATATACAATTATTGGGTATAAGAGTTTGTTTGAAGCTCGATGGATGGAAACCAAGCAAAAATAAGAAATTAGATAATCCATAGAAACTCATTTTCCCACAAATAGCTAATATCATTAATGAAGGCATCAAAAGGGTACTAATGGATGCAATAAAATTTATAAAATCAAATATGTAAAAATATTTAACTTCATAATTCATTTGGAGGTCATATGAACTAAAACAAATATTTGTACAAATATGTGATTTAGATGGAAAAGATGAACTTACAAATTTCTAGGACTGTCATATAAGCTCATAATATTTTCAAATTCAAGAAGAATTTTTGTAAGGGCCAAAACAAGTGAAAAAAATCTTAGAACATATAATTGCATAAACTGTAAAAAAAAATTTGCAAATGACTAAAATCATTTTATGAGAATATGATAAATTAGCAAAAGGCTTAGAAATGCTGTGAGAATTATCAAAAGGGAAGAATATGATTGGGAATACTTTTGGGAATGAGTTTCACATTTAGAATGAGATAAAATAAATGAAAATAACACGATTAGATCCTTTGTGTAGAAGGGATATTTTCTACAAATGAATGAAATAAATGTGAAAAATCTCAAATTTAATATACATATATTGGAAAATCATGACAAGAATTTCTTAAGCGGAATATGACTCGAATAACATAGCAATTATGGTTACAAAATGTATAGGGAATTACATCACTAATTTAATACACCATTTCTCAATACCCCTAACATTTATTAGAACATTTATACTAAAAAATCTCTATTATTTTTCATATTTAATTAAATCTTTTATCAAATTGGAAATACTAGTTTTATATTTACAATGTGATGTTTCCAGTTCTTAACCTTCTCTCACACATTTGTCTCTATAAGATCTTTTGAGCCATTTTTAGCTATCAAGGTTATTCATGATCATTATAATTCTTTCATTGCTGAAATTATTGTTTTTTAATTATAGATCTATAGGAAAAGTAACTATTTATATTCTAATTAGCCCATTTTCCAGTGTTTGAAGCCGTGAAATGACCCTTTTAGCAATCATAAATTTATAAAACTTTAGGAATCACTATATTTTTAGCATTTTTGAGCTAAAAATCATTAAAAAAAAGTACTCTATAATAAATTTTATAATTTTTGGGCTTAGTTAGATTGTAATACCCCAAAATTTTAAAACTAAACTTTACATATTTAACCCTTAATTGAGATAATTTAATATTAAATTTCTAATATAATTATTTTAAGACTCTTAAGTTACAAAATAGATGGAATTATTTAATTAATTAAATATATTATTTTTTATCATCGCACCTTACTCTTTTATTTATATAAATCTCAAATCCTTAAGTTTTACCAAAATTATTGTCTTAAATGAATACCTAAATTTAACATAAATTAATTTTACATTTTTTTTCAAAAACTAATTTCCTCCTAATTCTAAAAGTATCTTTCCTTTTTTTCTTTTTCTACTTTCCCTTTTCTTTTTCTTCTTTTTCTCTTTTCTTCTTTTTTTTTCCTTCCTTCTTTTCCTCCCTCCCTTCTTCCTTGGGCTAGCCCAACCCCTCCCCTTCGCCTTTCTTCCTTCTTCTGCCAAGCCAACCCACATCCACCTTCTTCCCCCTTCCTTCTCCTTTCTTTCCCCCCTCTCTCGCCTTGGGTCGGCCCACCTTTATTCCCCCCTCCCTTCTTTCTCTCACATGCGCTAACCCACTCCCCCTTTTCTCCTTTGTCCCCCTGGCCCTTTTCCCCCTTTCTTCTTCCCCAACACCCCTTGAACCAAACACCCCTTACCCACTTTCCTGCTTTCCCCTACACCCCTACCTGCGCCACCATCGACCCATGCTTGCACCACCTTCTCCCCTTTCCATCGTTCTTTCCATGTGTGGCCCAACCACCTTGGTCCCCTCCTTCCCCACAAACCTAAACACCCCTTTTCTTTGCCCCTATCACCTTGCCATGCCCAACAGGTGACAACAACCACCCCCATTTGGCACCACATACTTGCACGCTCCCCCTCTCTATTCTCTTCTTTTTCTTCTTCTTCTTACCTTCCTCTCTACCTCACTTCCCCTTTCATCCCTCTCTCTCCCAGATGACCCCTCTTATCTTTTCTCTCCCTTCTTCCTCCCTTGTTTTTCCTCATTCCTTCATTTACAGCAACCACCGGTGCTTCCACCACTAAACCAGCCTCCGTTGTCAGCCACCACCCCTTCTTCTTCCTTCTTTCCTTCCTTCCTTTCTTTCTCCTCCTCCTCTAACTCCATATCTCTCCTTGTTTTGCCTTACACTAGTTCCTAATGACCCCCTACCTTTGTCCATTCTTCCTGCAGCACCCCCTTCTCCACCCTATGATGAGTTCATATTTTGACACATTTTATACCCTTATAATCTTAGTTTTTTGTAGTTTATTTAACTAATATAGGGGAATAATTATTGTTTTATGCTTAAGTGATAAAAATTGCATAAATTTTATTATTTGAGCTAAAATGATATAAATTAAGTAAATTTAGAGTATAATATTATTTATTAATATTTAGTGAATTTTATTTTGCAGGTTTTATTTTAAAAAGAAATTAAAAAAAAAACTTGACCTTTAGACCAACGGCCCAAAATCTGAAGGCCCAAAGGCCTAGAACAAAGAAACGACGATCGACAAAAGCCCAACAGGCCTATGCACGAAAACAAAAAGAGTCAGCCGTCAGGGCTGACGTGGCGTGGCAGGAACGTTAATAAAAGAGAGAGGCTCGAAAGTGAGCGGCAGCAGGGGGGACAGAGCCGTTAGGCTCTGATGGTGGAACGAAAAGAAACAGATGGCGTGAGATAGAGAGAGAGAAAAGAGGTGTACGGCAGAGCCACACAGACCAAACCAAACGCAGCCGCACAAACAACAAAGAACAGAGAGAGCCGCAGGGTGCGTTTGGAGGCAGAGCCTTCAACGGATCGATACGACAGACAAGAAAGGACGTGTAAAGGACGAGAAAAAGAGGACGGACGCACGGGCACGGAAGGAGAGGCAGCGACGCGCCATCAGCTGCCAACGAAGGAAAAGAAAAAGAAAAAAGAAATTTTTGCACGGAAATTCAAGGCAAAGAAGGAAGAAAAAATAGGGAATAAATTTACCGGAAAGAATTTATTTCAAATAAAATTAATTTTTATCTGAATAAATTCTCGATCTTTTATCTGAAAATAATTACAGTTATTTCTTTCTCTATTTTTAATTTATCTTTTAGATATATATTTCTGTGTAATTAATTCTTTAATTATGGTTGGCTGATTTTTTATTGTTAGGGAATGAATTGAAACCCTAGATGATGATTTGTATTATAATTTTATTTTCTTTGTTTCGTGAGATTGTTTCTTGACTCTATGTTAATTGCTATCGTTTATATGTATGATTATGTCAAGTATAGTTTATTTGGTACATGCCTTGTTTTGGTTCCTCATAAGTGACAATATGTAGGATTATTTGCCTGCTAGGTGGCCATCTAAATATACTAGAATTTATATGTATAAATTGCAGCTAGGTTAGATAACAATTCACCTAATCGTGTGGGTCAAGGAAAGGAAATACAGCTAGACATGCTTTTTGTACTAGTATGGGTACTTAGATTGACAGCCTTCCACTTACACTTAATGCATTAAATCTAGTTAAATATATGAGCCGCTTGTTGCTGCTATACTGCTAGTATTTAATAGGGTTAATATTGGCGCTTTGTCGTATTAATTAATTAAGGGAAGTAATATAAGGTTTATAGACCTACTTTTGGTGTGCAACTTAGTCGATCTCTTTCTCATGTTTAAAGGATGACTTAGAAATAAATATTGTAGTACGACCTAATCTAGTGGTGGGTTTTTTATTTCCCTAACATATTTCTCATATATGCGGATTCTCATTATTTTCCATTATTTTTATTATTAGTTTATTTGATTTTATTTATTCCTTTTATTATTTTTACTTTTATAAATCCCCATTAGTATTTTTCTTATTTATTTATTTTATGTTATTTAGGATTTTTAGTTTTAGTTTTAGTATTATATTTAAGCTAGTTAGATAGAGGTGAGCCCTCTCAATCCCCAGCTAGAACGATACCCTTATTTACCAATGCTACAATTGACAACAAGAGGGTTTAAATTGCGTGCCGGCTACGGTCACACCACCCTAGCCACTGCCAGTTCCTCTGCCATGTAACCTTTCTACACGATTGAGTAGCAACCACCCCAGCCTCCCCTACAACCCTACCTCTTTTCCCTCCTCTCCCCTTTGATGCACCACCCTACAGCCACCACCTATTAACCACATTCCACCCCTTCCCTTTCCTCCACCATCACAGCTCCTCCCAGATGCTTGCTGCTAGCCACCCACCACTTGCACTAGCTACTCCCTTCTCTCCCTCCCTAATCGACACCTACCTTTTTGTAGCCCACACCGCCACCTCCACTGCTTTTGAGCCACCTCCACCATACCCCCAACACTTAGCTACCTCCTCCCTCACCTCTGCAACTAACAACCACAACCCACATCTCTCCACCACCTCCCTTAACCCCTTACTCAAGCCTCCCTCTCCCTCCTTGTTCCTCTGCTTCATTCACTTGCATGGCTCACGCTGCATAGGCAGTCTGAGTTATGACATATATTTTTGGTATATTTTATCCCATATTAAGGTATAGGACCATTTATTAATGTCATATTTAAAAAAAATATTTTAAACAAAAATCATTCTTTTATTTATCTAGTATTAATATGTAACATCCCAAAAATTTTGGAACTTAAAAGTTTTATTTTAAAGAGTTAACAGCAGAAGCCAAAACACAAAACATAGGGGTGTCATGCCACATCCAACATTGAAGAAGCACTCCTTATGCCTAGTTTATATCGGGTGCAAAGCAAAAAATAAACTTATACCTAGGAATCAGGTATGAGAAGCATTTGATTACAAGATATAAAATAGAGAGAAGGGAATAAATAATGAAAATAGAGGACTAAGAGTCCAAAGAGAGATAGAGATATCCAGATAACAATACCCTTTACCAAATTATTTAGTGCTCACCCAAGGTAAGCAATTCAAGCTAATAATCATCAATTACCTACAAAACAGGGCGGATCTACTCGTAGGAATGAGCAGCACTAATGAAACAGATGATCAGTATGCTACATACTGAGTAAGGTAATAGTACAATTAAGCAAGGTTACATATGATACAAGAATTCTCATAAGCAAATCATACATGTGTAAATCAAGGAATGCCAGCTAATTACTGATTCCAGGTCTTTTATTATATATACCATATTCCTATCTCTTATTTATGTTGTGTGTAGGGACTCCACTATACTTAAATCGGTGGAATGATTTGAAGCACCCCTCAAGGACAACACACCTGAGCCATTATTATTATCCAGTGAAATAGAATCAACACCTCGGTCCTGACTCACATAGTCTTTCTTATACAAATCAAAGTAGGGAAGCATTGATAATGAGTTTTTGGATTATCTTCAACTGAATTTGAAGTTGTAAAGGAAGGATTAATGCACGGTTTTTAGGATGCTATGACGGATGGTAATGATCTTCATCCAAGAACTTAATGGGATTGTTTAACTTTGAATGATTCGGTTGAATGCATTCAAAGTCTCCTATTTTGGATACTACTTCAAGCAATGTCCTATCTACAATTCAATCTCAAAGAGAAGATACTCAATTGCTAAACTCACAGGTTTTTATTATACAAATCAAGGCTTAGCATGTGCAATGACTTAGGGTAGGTATTCATAGGACTCTTAACAACTAATTAGCCACTAAGTACGTAGAGTTAGTTAGCAACTAGCCATTAGAAACCTTTAAATAACTATTAGGATTAATTTAACTTCCATAATCCCTAACCCTAATCATAATATCATCATTTAAATGATATTAATGATAATCATTACAAAGCATTACAACCGACTATGGAACATACATGAAATAACAAGAAAACCCTAATTTACATGAAACATATCCTAGGGTTTACAACAAGTCTAATATAACCAATGAGGTCATTATATCAAGCTTGTTGTATTGTCGTCCCATGTATGTCATAGCTTTGCATGATTTGAATGTATTGTACACTTTAGGTATCTTTATGTATCTTGACTTCTTCAAATGTCAAATGTTTTCACCTGGCAAATATGTAACATACCTGCAAGAACATCTTAAAGTCTTTTCAATATCAATAGTAGAAGTATTATCAAGGATGTTTAAGATGATCGGCTCCATTATTAGAAATGCCAATTCCTCATTATTTTGAGGATCACTAGATGCTCCTGCATCACTTTCACTTTATATGATTAATATCTTTTCATTTATACCTTATCTCTTAATTATATTTTTATTCACGTTGAGTATAGGTCCCACTATTCTTAATCTGGTGGAACGTACTAATGCAACTCTCGAGGATAATACACCTAAGTCACTATTATTATCCGGTGGAACATACCCATATAAACACCTCGGCCTAACTCATGTGATATTTCACATTAAATGATTATTACCTTATTCAAAGTTGGTTGCCTATTATCATACTGAACTCATATAAATGCATAGGACATACAACTAAACAACACAAGTACGACCACGTAATTATCCTCAATTATCATAATACCTTAGGCTAGGCAAGACAATCGTATTTTCAAAAAGCCTTATGAAATCCAAAACATATAAATTTTCAATCAATATCTAAAGTAAATGTCCTTAGCTTCCTATAGATATCATGTATCTAACATTATACCCAAATACACACTAACATAATTTTATTAGTCTTAAGAATATCATTTCATAGCATTTCTATAAATAAATTATTCAACACAACATACTCAACAAAAAAGCACATATAAAAATACATATATCACATAAAACCCTAGCTATGACATGTATCCTTACTAATAAAGACACAAGGCTCTATGCACATAAATCCTATACCTCCTCCAAGATCATCGAAAGATCACCTATGAAAAATAAGATAAAAATACGATTAAGTTTGAAGATTAAAATTGAGAGGGAAGTTAAGGTAGAGGAGGGTAAAAATAGAAATAACTAGAGTCAAATGGAAGCTTGAGTTGTATGGATAGAGGAATGTGGGGTGGAGCCATAGTTAAATTTTGGTGGTGTTTGGACAAGGTTTGGGGGTAGGAGTGCACAACCAAAAATAGGAAGTTGCATATCTATGCAGCAGGCGATGTAGCTCCTTGTCAAGAGAAAATAAGGTGCACAGCCAGACGGTGCAAAAGTTTTATGGTTGTGCAGCAACAATGCACAATAGGTCGAGAGAAAAAAAATATGCATGACCAGGCAGTGCAAAAGTTGCACGGCCATGCAGCACCAAGCCAAGAGAAAAAAATGCATGGCCAAGCGGTGCAAAGGTTGCATGGGTGTGCAGCATGAGGTTTTAAGTGTTACACTACTATGCAGCAGGCCGTGTACTATGCAACACTACAACAAATAAGGGGAAGAAGAAGGAAAAGAAGGTGGTGGTCAGCAGCGATGGCTAGTGATGACGAGGGGGATGGTTTGGGTAACCTTTGTGGTTGGTCCACCTGCTAATGGGTGGCAAGTGGTGGCCGAGGTGGTGCACAATGGTGGAATGGGTAGTGCGAAGACTAAAAATAAGGAGAAAGGGAAGAAGGGAGAATGAAGAGGGAGCTCGGGCAATGGATTTTTAACACAAAAAGGATATAGTGGAGGCCAAACAAAGAGAAAAGGAGAGTATAGCATGTATATATATATATATATATGGTCATGTGTGCGTGTGTGTATGGTGTGAATCGGGCTAAGAAAAACAGAGGGGGAGGGAGACGTGCGAAGGGTGTGCAGGGTCAAAAATGGTGACAGTAGAGGTGATGGTTGAGTGTGGTGATAAAAATGCAAGTGATAGTAATGGTTATGAGTGTAGGTTATGTAAGGATAAGGAAGAAGAAGAAGAAAAGTGACAGGGAAGGTGATGGTAGTCAGCTTGGTAGGAGAAGAGAAGGAGAAAGAAGATAGGCACGACGGATGGCAAGAATGATGGTGTCATGGTGCATGTGGAAGGTAGGGTGATGGTGAGATGATGGTGGTGCACGAGAGTGATAAAGGCAGTAAGGGAAGAGGCAGAGGAACAAAAATCCCTCACGCTACAAAGTTGGCACAAGAGAAGAAGGAAAAAGAAAAAAAAATAAAAATAAAGGAAAATAAAATAAAATAAAAAGGAAGAAGATGTTAGGAGTTAGGATTATATTAGGTGATTTTGGATTAGCCAAGATAGTTAGGATTTAGCAAAATTCTTAGTGGGTTTTTATTTTGGTTTACGAATTACGATTTATCTGAGTCAAGGTCTTGGATTCAATTAAAGTTTTACAATTAAGAAATTAGGATAAGGCTAAAAGTAATATTTCTTGATATTAGAATTAAATTAGGACATTAACGACAAGGGATTAAGCTAAACAAAATTTTAGGGTATTACATAATATTTTACTTCTGACATTATTTTTTGATACAATTCCTTCTAAATAGAGCTTAAACATTTTAAACCAAGGATACTGATTAAGGTTGGTTTTGTGTAGAATAAGGTAATTGTTATACTCAATAAAATGTATGTGGTATGTGATTTATGTATGTGCTGTTACTTTCCAATTCCATGATTATTATGTTGCCATATATACATGCAGGCTAAGAGAGTATAGACACTGATAATGAAATATATTAATAGAAGCCCTAGAGGCAATTTGATCTTTTGGACACCTCTGGGTGTTTAAACCTAACTGGGGCGCCTAATGTGTTAGAAAGATTTTTAAGGGTGAAGAAAGGGGTTTGGTGAGTTATAAACATATGTGATAGTGAAAATATTAATATTTTAGGGTATAGAGGTATTTTGGTAAATTTTATGATATGAAGGCGATAATTACAATAAATGTGATGGTTAAGAAATAAGTATTGTTAGAAATAATAATAAGGATTTCGTGGCATTGATAGTGTATGTGGGGCACTACTATTAATATTTTGGGGTTCTAGGGATATTTTAGCAATTTCATGTATAGAATGGAGCACACGCAAATAAACACACATGATAAGTGACAATTGGTGCTAAAACTAATACTAGTGGCTTTGTGGTATTGGTAGTACATGGTGTGCTATGAATATTAGTATTTTATAGCCTAAGGGAATTTTAATAATTTGGCATGTGAAATAAAAGTCAACTTAATAAATGTACATGGTAAATGGTAAAAAGGTGCCATGTATGGAAATAGAGGTGTTTAGGTATTAACAATATATGTTTGGGTATGAATGGTGAAATATATAGAATAGGGGTATTTTGGTAATTTTAAAGGTGTAAGGGTGAAGGTACTACTAAATGCACATGCTAAGTGTAAAAGGGTGATCATGTGTGGAGAAAAGGTTTGGTAGTGCTAACATTTCATGATTGGGTATAAATGGTGATATCATATAGAATAAGGATATTTTGATAATTTTGGAGGTGTAAAGGCGAATGCACTAATAAATGTACATGCTAAGTGTTAGAGGATTATTATGTGTGGAGATAAGGTTTGGTGGGACTGGTAATTCATGTTTGGGTATAAATGGTGTAATATATGTGATAGGGGTATTTTGGTAATTTTATAGGCACGGGGGTTATTATACTAGTAAATATACATACTAAGTGTTAAAGGGTGATTATGTGTGGAAGTAAGGATATAGTTAAGGCTTAGGTTTGCCATGATTTATGTGCTTATGGGTGTAATGATATGTGTTGTATATTTATCTGTGAATGTGGACTAAATATGCGTATAGTGCAGCTTGCCTTGCACGGAACTAAGGTATGTTGTGTATGATCTATAATATGTGTAATATGGATGATATGACTTGTTATGTATAACACACTCTTATATATGGTTTTTATGGTATGACATGCATACTTAGAGACCTTAGGTGGATTTGAGTGGTTCTGGGAATCTAAAAGAAATAAAGAGGATGGAGTGAGCAGGAAGAAGTAGAGAAAGACTTGTATTATGACATTTGGGTGATAAAATAAAGGGAGAAAGTAATAAAATGAAGGGTTATGGTAAAAATCTTGCATGGGAAGTATGAATCTTACATGAGGGGTTTAGTCTTTGCATGGGGGAAAATTTTACATGAAAAATGTTAGTTGAGGTTTAAATATGGGGAGGAAAGAGTATTTTGGGTGATTGGAGTGTCTGGGTAGAAGATAATACGTGGGTTGGTGGAAGTATGCATGGAAGTCTAACTAGGTTTTTTATGACAAAACACTAAGTATAAGGGTTTTATGAGAGAGAGAGAGAGAGTTTATAGTGGTTGGTTGGAATTTGGGTTGAGATTAGGGGTGTGCCAAATGAAGAATGAGAGTCAAGTGAAAAGGAGGGTGGAGTTGGTGTGTCAAGGGAAGGTGTAAAAGAAAATAGGTGTATTAGGATTTCAGGGTGACCAACTAGGGTTTCTTATTACATGTGGAAGTTAGCGAGGGTTGTGATGTTTGGAGTGGGTTGAATGGATTGATGGCATTGGAATTAAGGGGGGGTATGGGCTATATAGTAAAAAGAGAGGCTAGGGCTACATAGGCAAGATTAGGATTTCAAGGGGAAACCCTAATGGGCAATGGTGAGCCTAGGTGGAGAAATGGAAAAGTGGGCATTGAACCACATATGTGGGTCCTTTTAGATTCATGCTGAATAGGATGAAAGGTGAAAAAGAGGTATTAGATTCTTAATTAGTATAGAGGTCCCAAGTTAAGGGATAGAGTTATTTGGGGAGTTTGGGGTGTAGGAGTGATAATGAGTCGGGGAAGACCATTGGGGGCATGCATGTCTAGTTGGGAGTTACTTCTTGAATAAGACATAAATAAAATACTAACCATTTAAAGTAGAAGACTATTGAGCCGGGTTCAGACCAATCTACCGATAAGAATAGTGGCATAGAGTATTTTTTATCCTGAAGACCGATCCACCGGCGAATAACATTAGCCATGTACATTCTGCCCTGGAGTGTATTTTGATTCATCAACTATAATAGTGGAGAATCCCTGAGCTCAATAAACTAAATCTCAGATGATAAAAAATCACAAGGAATACATTAATCGCTTATAGTGGAACACCATATGAGTCAGGGCTAAACCGATTCACTAGAAAAAATAATGGTCAGGAGCATTTTGTCCTGGAGATCAATCCATTGACAAATAATAGTGATCAGGTATGTTCTGCCTTGAATTTCTATCCAATCCATTAGCCATAATAGTGGGGTTCCCGTACACATATGGATATAATTCGAAAAATATGTAAAGATGGAACTAATGGCTAATTAAGACACTAATGGCTTGAATACAATAGCGATGAATGAACTATTATGTCTTACGGATGCATGTAGCTATTTGAGTTATTATGGTATTTCAAATGATATAAGTGCACTCCTATGATTACGTGTTCGATGTACTACATCTGATGTGTTGTTGTATACAAGCCTTATATGTTAGCCTTGTAAAAAGGGTTAATCAGTACCATAATACTGAAGGGATTCCTTGCTTGGGCCCCTACCTATTCGATGGCCAATATTCTTTGTAAGTTAGATCGCATGCTCCCTTTCCGATTTATCTTTGGGATTGAGAGCGTAGGGTTATCCGGGGACATTGACCCGTGTTTCAAATTGGGAAGTACTTTTGTGTATTTTATAAAATGATTTGTATTTCTTTTCTACTAATAGTTTCTTTGTAACCACGATTAGTGGGTTCTCCTTGGAAGGAGAGTTAACCTTTCTAAATGTTGCGTTACTCTAATTGGTAAATGTATTATTGGAATTTAATCAAACTATGTTTTCTAGTCTTAGCACTTAGTAGCATATTGGTGAAAGGAAATCGGTTTGGAACTAAGTGTGGTGGTAACACCCCAAAATTCATTGTACATGCTTCTACATAAAACTTTTGAAAACAAATTTTTTTAATAGTGAATTTTGGGAGTGTCAAATAGATATTTTTAGATGCATATACATCATTAAATTTGAATTTTATTCCTCCTTCCATGTGTTTTTTTGTTGCTTTAGTTCTTAATTGAAATTCATGAAGGTTTAGATTTCATTCCTCCTTATATTTGCATTCTTCATGTATTTCACAATATCCAAAGTGTTACTAGCTAATGATACCTAAATTACCTTAAGTAGGATTTAATATTTCAATAATTGTGTTTTTGAAGATATTTAATCAAAATATCACTAAAATATACCAAAAAGGATTTAATGGACCTTTAGAGTCAAAAGTTTACCTCAACCTTTGACATCCGACCATTTCACCTGCTTGGATTTTATAAATTTTATAAATACTTTTTTTTCAAATTTGATGTGGGTTCTTATTTTAGCTTGATTAAGCTAATTTCATTTACGATTTTTGTTATTTTGGTCCTAATGGTAAATTTTGGTTTTTAGAATTTTTTCCTTTTTTTGGGATCTTTTAAACTTATGAATCATGTTTTAAACATGTTTTAGTCATTGAATAACCAAATAAATAAATAGAAAAACAATATTATATGTTTGACTTTAGGGTCCTGTTGGCCTAAATTTGACTTTTATTTGGTTTTTAGGACTCATACTAGATAACAAATGCACCGCTTTTTATTTTCAAAAAAGTATTTCTTGGGGCCTCTAGCATTAGGTTTTAGATTTATCCCTAAATAGTTTGGAGTGATCTTATGATATGTGGTGATTCTTTTGATCAATAGTTTTCATAACCATAAACACTTATGTGTGCTTATGATTATTTCTATAATGTGAGTGGTTATGATCATTATTTAAAATTGGAAAATTTTATGATTATCCTTTAAAAATGGAAAAAGTTGCATGTAATCCTTTAAAAGTAGCATAAATCCCATGGAATTTCATTTCATATTACCATAAACCTTAAGGGTACCTAGTTATATAATAGCTTGGTACCTTCTCTAATTTATAGGCTTCCTCTGTTACCTATAGGGGAGATGCATAATTAAGGATTAGGTTACATTTGGTGAGACTGTCATGGATGTAGTATATTGGTAGTGGATGGGATGTCTGACTTGCGATGGCATGTTAGGGTTTCGAGATAGGTGGGTGTTGGAGTCTTTGTGTGTGCCCTTTGGCCTAGGTAACCAATTGTAGTGGAGGGGGATTCTCTTATGGTTTATTATGCCCAATGGATTTTGTCCATTTGTGGTAGAGCATGACGGTGATTTGATTTATCATCCCCTATGACTTTTGTTGTGGTAGGATAGGATGTCCATATGTGAACATTGATATATATTTTGATTATATCCTATAGCTTTTTTCCAATTATGGTAGAACAGGATGTCCATATGTGAACATTAACATATGTTTTGATTATGCTAATGCTTTTCTCTACTTGTGCTGGGACATTGGAGTCTAGATGTGAATTTTACACTTATGCCTTTCTATTTGTACCCTTCAATTTATTCATTGTGGTAAGACAATTGCCCTTATATGTTTGGGCATGTTGACATTGTTGCGCCTTATGGATTCTATCATTAGTTGTAGAACCTATGTCAAAGTTTGTACCTCAGATTTTGGATCCATAAGTTTATACCTAGAAAATTTGCTTAGCCTAATCCCACATTATTAGCGTCTTAATTTGATTCTAATCACAAGAAATCATATTGTTAGCCTTAACCAAATTTCTTAATACCAAAACTTTAACCAAAACCAAAACCTTGATTTAGATAAACCATAATTCGTAAACCAAAATCAAAACCCTCTAAAATTTTTACTATTCAAAATTACTTGCCTAATCTAAAATTACCTAATATAATCCTAATCTCCTAACCCTTCTCTCTTTTTTCCTTTTCTTTCTCCTTTTGTTTTCTTCCTTTCTTCCCTTTCCTTACCTTTTCTTTTCTTTTCTTTTCCCTTCTTCTCTTGTGTTGATTTTGTGGCATGAGGGATTTGGCTTCCTCTGCACCACCACCATCCACTTGTCCTCCCATATGCACCATGACACTACCCCTGCCATCAACCACCATCACCATCACCTTCTCCCTGCTTTTATCTCTCATGCATGTCTCCTTCGTGTGCCACCCTCACTGAAACCATCACCATCACCTTCTGCTCCTTCCCCTACTGCCTTTGTCACCCTCGTGCTCTACCATCATAACTATAATCCCCTACGTTTTCCCCCGTTCACACCCCATCACCTCCCCTTCCATTTTTCTCCTCCATAGCACACCACCATACTAGTATATATAGCCCTCCATTCCTCTACTTTATTTTCATCCATCAGCTCCCCAACCTTCTTCTCTTCTTCTTTCATGTTTTTGGCATTTGAACCACCCAAGCCACCACCGAGCATCACCTTGGCCACAACTTGCACCCCTTTAGCTAATGGACCGACCACCAAGGTCACCCTGACCTTCCCCCTTGTTGTTGCTAGCTATAACCGCTGACCGCCATCTCTTTTTCCTTCTCCTTCCCCTCACTCGCTGCAGAGTTGCAGAGTACACGACCAATGCACTGCCTGTCGCACGGTTATGCAACACTTAAATCCCCTGTTGCACAGTCGTGCACCTTTTTCTTCTCTCAGCCTGGTGCTGCACAACCATGTAACTTTTGCACCACCTGACCATGCACCTTTTCTCCTCTCGACTTGTTGTACACTATTGGTGCATGGTCATACAACTTTTGCAACGCCTGGCCGTGTAACTTCTTTTTTTGGCTGTGCACCGCTATTTTTACCCCAAACCTTGTCCAAAAACCACCAAAATTTAACTCTTAATGTATTTTCCCTGAGAGGTGCTTCAAACTAGTGGGGTCCCTAAACTCAACGTAAATAAAAGATTAGAATATGGTATATCTAATGAAAGACCTGGAATTAGTACTTATTTAGCATTCTTTGATTTATGCATGTATGATTTTCTTATGATAATTCTTGTAACCCTACTTGATTGTATCATTACCTTACTCAATACGCAGCGCACTAATCATACGTTTAATGGGTGTTGCTCAATCCAACAAGTAGACGACCCAGATGTTTATGTATAGGTTGATGAGGACCAGGTGGATGAATGCACAACCGTTGATGCTATATATGTGGAGGAGTGATTTATTCGTATCAGAATTTGGGCGTAAAGTCATGTTATCTAAATAATAGTTTTACCTGGATACTTTTTTGGATTCTAAGTTCCATGGGATGTCTTTTTATTGTATTTTGATATTGTAATTAGAGTTAATCTCCAAACGCTTATTTAATGTTATTAAAAGTTATCTAGCCTACTTCTATCATGTTTTAAATCTTCTAATTGTTTTGCCTTGTGATTGACGTAAGTATAGTGGCTTAAGCCTGACGTATGTCAATTATGGCAGTAACACCCAACTATTTGATCATACATTTCTGCGTAAAACAAAATTTTTCAGTAGTAAATTTTGGGGTGTTACAAGTTGGTATCAGAGCTTCTGATTTTGATTACTGTGTTTTAGTTTTAAAAATTTAGTTTTCAATTATCCCTCATCTGATTTCTATAGTCTACTTTACATTTAAGAAAAACCCCATTTTATTTTCAAAAACTCGGATTAGCTTATGAGAAATCGAGGATGGGTAGCATAGGTGGCCCTGAAATGTGAATTATGTGCATTATGTGTTAGTTAGCTAGGAAGGATTACGATGTAATACAATTTCTGTCTTGCAACTAGTTAATCACCATGACACTTAACGGCCATGTCGATCATCTTGAGGAAACTTTCAAGGCATTCATTGACTTCGTCAAGCGTCCACCACCTCAGTCTCAGCTGCCACCTCCACCTCCACATTACTCACAGGAGGGTATCTAGGAAGATTGTCTTTAGATGATTATAGGACATTACCCACAGCTTTACGGCTGTGACAAGGACCCAGTTATCCTGGAGGGATGGATCTAGGATATAGACAAGACGTACGAGGTAGTAGATTGCATGCCTACTCGAAAGGCAAGCATTGTAGCCTTCTTTCTTCGAGGAGCAGCCAACACTTGGTAGGTAGGTCATCATACATAAGGAGGACCGCTGATGTCTTGGGAGGACTTCAAGACAGCAATCCACAATAAGTTTTATCTCGAGAGTCTCAAGAAGGATAAGCTAAAGGAGTTCATGCAATTGACTCGAGGAGGCATGACCGTGAGGTAGTACCACATTTGATTCTTAAAGCTATTGATTTTTGTGCTGGGGATAGTAGCTAGCAATTCTACCATTGTGTATCAGTTTGAGCAAGGGTTTCACTTCAATATCCAAAGGATGATGGGTGTCGTAGCTTTTCAAGACTTAGGCACCTTGTAAGAGTGGACTTGTGTTGCTGCTACTATAGTACTGGAGTAGGCATCTATTATGAGTGAGAGGAAGCTAGAGACACATGGTTCTGGAGGTAGGATTTAGTTCCAGGGAAGTGGACCTCTGAGTTATCAGCCTAGGGGTCAGAGAAGTGGACAAAGTAGGCATATTGGACAAATGAGGCACTTTATGTGTCATTTCTATAGTCAGAATCATCCAGAGCAAAATTGTCAGGGCACTCCTACTCATTGGAGGACATGTGGTCAGCTGAGCCGCCAATCTTTTAAGTGTCAGCGTCAGTAGGGATCGCTTGTACCTCATCAGCAAGTATTTCAGCAATGGACCTGCCAGCCACCACAATAGCAGTTTTAGTAGAGTGTAGCAGCCCCAACCAGTGTATAGCCTAGGGAGACTAAGGGGAGACCAAAGCAGCCTCACTCTTTCCCTCAAAGAGGAGGATGACAGACTCAGGGTTTCAGAGGGTATCATGGAGGATACCAGGGAGAATAGTCAGGCGGGTGCTTAAATGTCATCAACTAGGCAAAGGCTGATTGACATCTAAATGTAGTCACTGGTATGTTTTCCATCTATTCATTACCAACATATGTGTTTTTTGATTCGGGAGTATCCTTATCATTTGTATCTTCTATTTTCATTACTAAAGCTACATTATCTCCATCTACTAATCTACCTATTTTTTTTATGTTGGCTTTTGGGGATAGATTGGATTGCACTAGGCTCTATTCAAATGTGGCCTTAGAGATAGGTGGGGTCAACTTCCTAATAGGATTTTGATGCTATCCTTAGGATGGATATGTTGGGAAAATACAGGGTCGTAATAGACTACGCACAGGAGCTAGTTGTGTTGTGGGGGCCTTAAGGTGCTAGGATCTTTTATAGGAGATGCAAGCCTAGACCTACGACGAAGGTTATATCTGCCCACACGTTATGTACGTTGGTCCAAAGGGGTTACCCTATGTATTTATGTGGAGTTCAGGAGTTAAACAAGGATGTATCAGCATTGGAGGATATCTCGATTGCTCAAGAGTTTCTTGACATTTTTTTCAGAAGACATACTAGGTATGACACTAATTCTAGAGATAGACTTCACCATTGAGTTAGTACTAGGGTGAAGCTAGTTTCGAAGACACCTTACCGGATGGCACCTGTAGAGTTACTAGAGTTGAAGACTCAGTTAGAGGATCTAGTGGCTCATGGGTACGTTCGCCCAGATGTGTATCCATGAAGAACACCAATCTTATTTATAAAGAAGAAGGATGGGAGCCTTTGTTAGTGTATAGGTTATTAGGGTCTGAACAAGTTGACGGTAAAGAACTAATATCCACTTTCGAGGATTAATGACTTGTTTGATCAACTTTGGGGTGCTTTGATTTTCTTGAAGATTGACTTGAGGTCGGATTATCATTAGCTACGCATTGCCAAGGTAGATATCATAAAGACAGCCTTTAGGATACGGTACGAACACTAAAAGTTTACGATGATGCCTTTTGGGCTCACTAATGCGCTTGCCCTTTTTATGGATTTTACAACGAGAATTTTTCAGCCATTCCTGGATCAATTTGTGGTAGCCTTCATTGACAATATTTTGATTTACTATCGGAGTATAGAGGAGCATGAGCAATATCTACGAAATATTTTATCACTCCATAGAGAGCACAAGATGTATGTTAAACTCTCCAAGTGTAAGTTTTGGCTTTTAGAGGCTGCATTCTTAGGTTATGTTGTATCAGGAGGAGTCACCGTGAACCCGATGAAGATTCTAGTAGTGACTGAGTGGAAGGCACCCATTAGCATCCCCGAGGTACTTAGTTTCCTAGGTTTGGCCGGGTACTATAGACGATTTGTTCAAAATTTCTCTATGATAGCTTGTCCTTTAACGAACCTTTTGAAGAAGTGTTGCACTGTCGTAAATACAACAAATTTATTAAATAAATCCTCACTTCCAAATATGTAGTATATGGCAAGAAGGAGTTGAACCCAAAAGGAATGACGTTTTAATCACTAATTTTGCAATTGATGTTATAATCCCATTTATAAAATTTCATTGATTCCAATGCTAAATCTAATTATACTAAGTCTTAATCACTAACTAACAAATAGGCGAGGAATGAATTGATGATGGAATCAGAATATCAAACATTCAAGTAAGAAGAATGATTCTAAACGATTTAATGTTGACTTTTAGAAATTCATAATAAAAAATTCCTTTGCTTCCTCTCAACCTTAATAAATTGAATATGCTCTCAATTTATTTTCTAACCATTTAATAACCTAGGTTACGAACACTGGATTCAATTAATGGTAGTATTATGAATGGAAAGAAGCCAACTACAATCATAATCACATAAGCTTAGATTATGCAACTGCACGAATTAATGGATAAGATTAACAATTAATCTTCTTGCTATTTTAGACAAATTAATTAACAAATACGGGTTAATTGCATTGTCTTAGCAAAGATTAAGTTCTAAACTAAATAGGTGATCAATCTAATTAGTTCAAAAATCTTAATCTATGATACGAAATCATTCAATTTGATCCATTAATTCAATTAAATTTCATCTAGAATTAAACATTCAAAATATGCTATTGTAATTAGGATATAATTCCATCCTCAAATCATCCTACCCTGTTCAATTTTATCAAACATCTGTATATTTAAAAATCACACAATTACATATAAAGACCGAAAATTAATAACAACAACACATTCACAAAATCCACTATTAGTACAATAAGATAACAATAGAACAAACACAAGTATAATTGCATATAATCTACTTATATTTAACAAAAATGAAGAGACTGAAATTCATAAAGAAATAGAGAAGACTTATCAATTGAAGTGCAGATTGTCAATTGATCACTAGAATTCAAGAAGATCAAAAAGTTGGAATTGTGCATTACATGTATATTTTAGAACCTTGTTTGTTCCAAATTATTTCGATCTCCGATCTCTCTCTATCTCGAACCCTATTTTGAGATAGAATATATCAGAAATAGGTCGTGTGGATAGTTACAAATTTTTAAATGGAAACATGGTCCGTGTTTTGGAAACACGGGACCTCCGTGTTTTCTTCCAACTGTTCTGTCAACAGATAGATTTTAAATCAATGCTCGAGATAATTAACACGGCCCGTGTTTATGAAACACGGGGGTGCCGTGTTTTCGGTTCTTCCACTATATTCCTTTTGAAATTTCAGCATAGCTTCTCTTAGTTTATTTGCTCCCTTTCCAACTTTCCTCTCCTTGATTCAACATTTCTTAATGTGTTCTTCACTTGATTTCTTCTATTCATTGATTTCTCCTTGAATTTCCTCAATTTTTTTCTTTCCTGTAAAATCAATTCAAAGGAGGAAAACTTGACGAAAAGATTAAATCTTATAGAATTAATGAGAGATAAATGACATTTTTAAGCATGAAAATAATCTATAAATCTCATCTATCAAGAAGACAACTATATTTCAGGGGGATGATGCTTGCAAGGGAGTATTTTAGGAATTAAAGTAGTAGTTGACTACAGCACTGGTTTTGACTCTACCATCCGGATCCGACGAGCTTGAGATCTATGGTGACGCATTGAACCATGGACTGGGTTGTGTATTAGTGCAGCATGGTAAGGTAGCGGCTTATACTTTTCACTAGTTGAAGTAGCATGAGTAGAATTACCCGACACATGATTTGGAGTTAGTTGTAGTTGTTTTCACATTAAAGATTTAGAGGCACTATCTATATGGAACACAATATAGATTTTTCATCGACCATAAGAGCCTGAAGTATATATTCACTTAGAAGGAGTTGAATATGAGGTAGAGGAGATGGCTAGAGTTGGTGAAGGACTATGATATCGAGTTAACCTACCATGAAGGTAAGGCTAATGTTGTTGCATATGCCTTGAGTAGGAAGACATCACACTCTTTGAGTTAGGTTGTGACGACTATGATCCACCATGCTGACCTAGAGGTTCGGATGAGTGCATTGACAATCACGCTGACGGTTTTTTATGAGATCCAAGAAGGACATCCTGGAGATTTTAAGCTTGAGAGGATTCGACAGAAGATTTAGGATGGTTGGGCAGAAGATTTTTAGTTTCACGAGGATGCTAACATTCTCTACCAAGGTCGTTGGTGTGTACCTCAGAGTTGTGCTGATCTCAAGCACCAAAATTTAGAGGAAGGTCATTATACTCCATATTTCATCTATCCAGGAGGGGATAAGTTGTATAAAGACCTCAAGAAGATCTAGTGGTGCCATTACATGAAGCGAGAAGTAGCAGAGTTCGTGTTGAGGCGTTTGACATGTCAAAAGTTCAAGATCGAGCACCGAAGACCTGTAGGGTTAGTTCAGCCTTTAGATGTTCAAGGGTGAAAGAGGGATTCTATCTCGATGTATTTTGTGAGTGAACTACCGAAGACTCGCAGCGGGTGCGACATGATCTAGGTCATCATTGACATATTGACAAAAGCGATAGTTTTTGTGCCGATGAATTCGACTAGGAATATGGATCAACTAGCCGATATATATATGAAGTTTGTGGTGAGTAGGCATGGTACACCTACCAATATAATCTCTAATTGGGATTCAAAATTTCTTTTGCATTTTTGGGGAAAAGTGCAGGAGGCTATGGACACAATATTGAGGATAAATACCACCTTCCATCAAGCTACAAAAGGGAAGACTGAGAGGACGATTCAAACTCTAGAGGATATGCTAAAAGCTTGTGTTTTGGACTTCCGATGCAATTGGAAAAATCGTCTACACTTGGTTGAGTTCTTGTACAACAATAGTTATCACGCTAGCATCAGGATGGCACCATTTGAGGCATTGTATGGATGCAAGTGCATAACACCTTTATGTTAGAGCGACATTAGCGAGACCATTTGTAACACCCCAAGTCGATATGACCACGTGAGGGCTACCTTAGGGCGCTTTCAGATTGATCGGTTGACTCTACAGATCAACAAGAGTCATTTCAACGCGCTTTGTCCTCACTCATGCACTTCTTAAGAAATTTTCGGTTTATAAAACTTCCCATGAAGGTCACCCATCCTAAAATTGCTCCACAGCCAACATGCTTAACTATGGAGTTCTTAGAATGGAATCGCCAAAAGGATGGAATACCATATTGATATAAGTAGCCAAATCAATCCTTATAACACTCTCCTCAATTTAGGGTATTATATTTACCCCCACTTAAAGAATGCAACGTCCTCGTTGCACCTCAACCATTGACTATCTTAATACAGTTTATCCCAATAATCGTCTTGCTAGGTGGTTAACTGGCTTATCCAAGTTCAGCTCACGGTCACGGTTTTACTCTGATATCATTTGTAACACCCCAAGTAGATACGAGCATGCGAGGGCTACCTTGGGGTGCTTTTAGATTGATCATTTGGCCTCACATATCAACACAAGTCCTTTTAGTGCACTTTATCCTCATTCATGCACTTCTTGATAAATTTTTAGAAAATTTCTAAAACTTCCCACGATGGTCACCCATCTTAAAATTACTCCACGGCTAACATGCTTAACTGTGGAGTTCAAAGGATGGAATTACTAAAAAGATGGTATACCATGTTGATATAAGTAGCCAAATAAATTCTTATAACACTCTCCTCAATTTAGGGTATTACACTATTGTATTAGGATGAGAGATGATTGAGGAGACGACTCAGTAGGTTCGATTGATTCAGGATAGAATGAGAGTAGCTCAGAGTCGGCAAAAGAGCTACACAAATCAGAAATGTCACAGTGATGGATTTGAACCAGAGAACAGAGATTTATTGAGGATTTCACCTACCAAGGGGTATAGAGATTTAGTCAAAATGGTAAGCTAAGCCCGAGATACTTTGGTCCTTATGAGATTCTTAATATGGTTGGTGAGGTTGCATACCACCTAGCACTTCCACTAGATTTAGCCTAAGTTCATAATGTCTTCTACATATCTCAACTAAGGAAGTATGTCGCAGACCCATCACACATGATCAGACCAGATGATATCGAGTTTGATGATTTGTTGTCCTACGATGAGAGGCCATTAAGGAGAGAACACATTTCTTTTATTTTCTTTTTCTTTTTCCTTCTTCTCCAGCGCCAATTTTATAGCATGAGGGATTCTTATTCTTCTTCTTCTTCTTCTTCTTCTTCTTCTTCTTCTTCTTCTTCTTCTTCTTCTTCTTCCCCTACACACACCACCATCACTCTACTACTACTCTATTCGACTGTTAGCCACCATCACCGTCACATTCTCCCTACTTTTGTCTTCCATGCACATCTCCTTCATGCGCCGTCCTCACTAAAACCATCACCATCACTGTCTACTTCTTCCCCTGCTACCTTCATCACCCTCGTGCTCTACCATCATCACCATCATCCCCTACGTTTTTCTCCATTCGCACGCCATCACCTCCCCTACCATTTTTCTCCTCTATGCCACGCCACTATACTAGTATATATACCCCTCCATCCCTCCATTTTATTGTTATCCATCAGCTCCCTAACCTTCTTCTCTTCTTTCTTCTCCTTTCTCCTTCTTCTTCCTCCTTCTTTCCCTGTTTTTGGTGTTTGAACCACCCAAGCCACCACCTCAGCCACCACTTACTGCCCTTTGGCCAATTGACCGACCACCAATGTTGCTTTGACCACCAAGGTCACCTCAAACTTTCCCCTCGCCATCGCCGGCCTTCACCGTTGACTGCTACCTCTTTTCCTTTCTCCTTCCCATCCTTCGTTGTAGCATTGCAGAGTGCACAACCGGTGCACCGCTTGTTACACGACCGTGCAACACCTAAATCCCATTATGCACAGCTGTGCAATCTTTGCACCGTCTGGTCGTGCATCTTTTTTTCTCTCGGCCTAGTGCTACATAACCGTTCAACTTTTGGACCGCTTGACCATTCGTCTTTTCTCCTCTCGACCTATTATGCACTAATGATGCATAGCCGTAAAAATTTTGCACTACTTGGCCATGCAACTTCTTTTTTTGGTCATACACCACTAATTTTACCCCAAACCTTATCCAAAGATCACCAAAATTTACCCATAACTCCACCACACATTCTTCTACACTTCCATACAACTCAAGATTTCATTTGACTCTGGTAGATTCTATTTTTACCGTCCTCTACTTTAACCGCCCCCTCAATTTTTAATCTTTGATCCTAATCATATTCTATCTTCTTTTTGTAGGTGATCTTCCGGTGATCTCAGAGAAGGTATAGTATTTACGTGCATAAAGCCCCGTGTCCTTGTTGGTAAGGATACATGACATAGCTAGAGATTTATGTGATACTTGTATTTTTGTATACGCTTTTGTGTTGAATATGTTATATTGAATAATTTAATTATGGAAATGCTATGAAATGATATTCTTGAGAGTAATGAAAATATGCAAGTGCATATTTGGGTATAATGTTGGATACATGATATCTATAGGAAACTAAGGATATGTACTTCAGATAATTATATGGAATTTATATGTATTAGTATTAGACTCATAAGGCATTTGGGAGAATATGATTGCCTCGGCTACTCTAAGGATATTATGGTTATTTGAGGATAATTACGTAATCATACTTATGTAGTTTAGTTTTATGCCTTGTGTTTTTATATAAGTTCCACATGATATTATACAATCAACTCTAAATAAGATACTAATTATTTAAAGTGAAAGATCACATGAGTCAAGCAGAGGTATTTATATGGCTCCATTCCATTGGATAATAATAGTGGTTTGGGTATGTTGTCCCTAAGAGGTGCTTTAGTCTGTTCCATCGGATTAAGAATAGTTGGGCCCCATAATTAATGTGAATGAAAATACAATTAAGAGTTAAAGTATAAATGGAAAGATACTAATCATTTAAAGTGAAAGACTATGTGAGTTAGGACTAAGGTGTTGAGTCCATTCTACTGGATAATAATAGCGGCTCGGGTGTGTTATCCATGAGAGGTACTTCACACCGTTCCACCGGTTTAATAATAGTGGCTCAGAAGTATTTTTACTTTAAGAGGTGTTGGCTCTATTCCACCGAATAATAATAGTGACTCAGGCGTGTTGTCCCCGAGAGGTGTTTCAGACCATTCCACCGATTTAAGAATAGTGAGGTCCCTGAACTCAATGTAAATAAAAGATTGAAATATGATATATCTAATGAAAGACATGGAATCAATACTTATTTGGCATTATTTGATTTATGCACATATGATTTTCTTATGATAGTTCTTGTAACCCTACTTAATTGTACCGTTACCTTACTCAATATATAGCGTACTGATCATCCATTTTATAGGTGATGCTCAATTTAACGAATAGATGACCCACATGTTTATGTACAGATCAATGAGGACCAAGTGGATGAATTCGCAGCCTTTGATACTATATATGTGGAGGAGTGATTTATTCGTATCAGGGTTTGGGTGTAGAGTTATGTTATCTGAATGATTGTTTTATCCGGATACCTTTTTGGATTCTTAGTTCCATAAGATTCCTTTATGTTATATTTTGATATTATAATCAAAGTTGATCTCCAAATGCTTATTTGATATTATTAAAATTTATCTCGTCTCCTTCTATCATGTTTTAAATTTTCTAATTATTTTACCTTGTGATTGATGTAAGGAGGGTAGGGTAAGCCAAACTTATGTCAATTATGGTGGGGTATCAATTACACCCAACTATTTGATTATACGCTTTTGCTTAAAACGAAATTTTTCGGTAATAAATTTTAGGATGTTACAATAAGCCCATGGCTTATGTGATTTCCTCGATTGTGTCTTTGGCTATATGTACTTATGTAAAGTTGAAAAGCATGATAGAGATGCCTATATGTTTTGTATTATTCCTCTATATGCCTATTGAAGCTTTTTTTTTATTCTTTTTCTTAATTGGAATACCATGTAAGAGTTGTACATTGTTTGTGCCCTAGGTTGATAGCTTGAAGCTACCCTTTATGGTTAAGTGTAAGAATGTGCAACGCCATCCTTTTTCACTATCAAAAAATTTTATTAAAATATATGTAGAAGCATAAAATACCTAGGAAAAATAAGGTGTTGCTACCATACCTAATATAGGATAGACTTCTGCCGCCTACCCCATACTAAATACAAGGATAAACTAATCAAAACACTTAAAATAATAGAGTACACAGAATAACAAATCAATTAAATAACTCCAAAAGTGTTTACTTCGAAGGACCCTAACGGGTCACGACCAAATCATTACAAAATATATATGAATAAAGTATGGGCCTATAATAAAATAAATTAGGCCATGACACCCAATTCAAAACATTGGTCCATCACAAACACTAAAATCTTCCAAATATCCTTGCCCTCAAGCTCTAACCCAACTGAGATAAACCCTTTACTAGACATCATCAAATACCTGCACATTATCCTCTACTCGTGGGAATGAGCATGTGACCGAACAAAGGGACACATTAGTATGTTATGTACTGAATAAGCCAAGTTGCTTCCTCATTATAACACAAGTATACTAATTTATCATACATGAATATAAAACACAACATTCATCATGATAAGGCCATATATAAAGGTAGAAGTGTATAAAGACATGCTATTCAGCACAGTAAAATACATCATGCTTAGATTCATAACCTTCTCACATAAGCACTTACATAAATAATAGCAAAAAGCGTCCAAGCAACCTCTAAGGTTTATTTCCAATTAATACTTTGGGATATGCCACTTACTTATCCATATATGGGATAGGTCAATCAAGTAATCAATATTCCATTTCACAATCAATTAGTCATTTTGATTATTGTATAAGCCAACTTTATTCATTTTGGCCAATTATAACATTAATTCCATTTCTTACCTAATCATTAACCATCCACTTGGTCATTATTCATAAAGTATCAACCAATATTTACCATCCATATTTTATTATCATTGAATGATGAACTATGCACTACACCATGGTATTACATACCATGGAAGCCTATCCAAATAAGGAATATAAATTTTAGGCCAAAATCAATCACCAAGTAGGCATAAGTCTAGGTTGAAGCCAACTACCTACCAGACCCTTTAATATCAATATCCCTTAGTACATCATCAATTTCTAAAGTAGGTAAGGTGGGACATCTCAAGAAGCCAACCGAAGGCAGACTAACCCCTAATAGCTAATGGATGATCGGATAACCCAAACCCATACTCAACTCGACTTTCTTTCGATTTTGGTGATTAATATTTTATTCATAAGAATGGGTAATCATACAAGGCCCATACAAAAGTAAGTCAACTTCCCATATCAATCCATATTAATTCTTTACTTTCCATTTTTCCAACCATGTGGATTTTTCATTTGTCTTTGTCTAATGCTATTCATAACTAATATATTATTTAATTCAATCCCATATTGATTTTCATTACTTTTCTTCCCAATATCGTCACTTATCATAAGTAAAATACTCAAATATCCTTTTACATTATTTATAATGTATACCATAAGTTATGATGTATTTTAATCCTTTCATTAGGCTACTAATCCATGAAAAAATTTATATTTTATCTCACTAATAATCTTAGTATAGTTTCAAACATAACCTCAAATCATAATCGAACCAAAAAGAAATAAATCATGTAAACCAATGGAACTAGTTGATCGATTTAGGTCCACTAGTCAATCAGTTTGGGTTGACTAGTCGATCGGTTTGATCTAACCAAACTATCCTTTCCTTAAATCGAATGATTGAGTTGGACGAACCAGTCAGCTGTTCATATACTAGTCGATTGGTTTAAGTAGAAAGCAAGACCAATGTCTTTATAAGCTTACTAGTCGATGATTAGGGTCAACCAATCGACTGTTCTAGGAACCTATCAATCAGTTTGACATAATATAGCACCAAATTATAGATTTCATGTAGATTTGTACATATAAATCATTTTTAAAACATGCATAAACATAATCTAAAATATTTCCAACCAAATTAACATGCATTTCTCAACATGCCTTTCACTCAAATTATGTTATCCAACAACCAAACCACTTTTACAAACTATATTCTTTTCATGCCACCATGTAGAAATTGACTAAAGGTAACACCTAACATGTATAAAGACTTACAAAATATTTTAGAAGCAACAATCACTTGCTTAATGTAGGAAAAATCTCCTTAAAAACATAAATTCTCACTGTGGGAAATCTCAGCTTTGAAAACCTTAAAACAAAAATCTTAAACTCAAATATTACAAGAAAACCTTATTAGATTTCAAACTTAAAAATCAGAAAGAATATTACAACATAAAATAGGGAAGAACTAAACTGGACCACTTAAATTTTTTCAAGAATCTAACGCTAGTTAGCTAAACAATCGAAACAAAAGAAAGCTAGAGAAAGGATCAAAAGAGTGTAAAAGGATTGATTGGTAATACTCGAAGTGTAGGAAGAAGATGGGAGAATACAAGCCTTGGAAAGTTCAATTGCTAGAAAAAAAAGATGCATAACAAGGATGATTGGGGTTATTTATAGCCAACCAATCAAAAAAAATACTAAGGGTTTAGGAACCAACTTGAAACCCTACCATTGACTGTTTAAATTCAATTAGAACGGATGAATTTTGTCGAAGATTTTTTGATCTATTTTCTAGAGCACAAGTGGTGTTTTTGGAGAATTCAGATCAATTATACTAGAATTAGCATTTACAAATGGAGTAATAGAAAGTCAGCATGGAATGAATATTTTAACTACTTAGAAGCATGCCTGAGATCAAATTATTCTATCTCAAAATCATATAGAGGATAGAGGAGGAAGAAGACAATGCTGAGGTCATATTTCCCCCTTAATTGTCCCAATTGACCTCCAAATCAAATCGATGTAATATTTTGGGTCAAAAGCATCATAAAAATGGTCAAAAATATCTTAGAGACAAATTTACTCAGGTTGGTAAAGTTCCATTTTAGTGTAAGGGATATTTTAGAAAAATCAAGCTTAAAAATATTACCAACTCGACAAATCAGTCGATGGATTTAGGTCTAACAATCAATTGTTCTATCACCAGTTGCTCGGTTTAGTCGAGAAACCTAAATTGGCTAAAAAGACAAACTAGTTGATCGATTTGCTTATAAAACTCAATAAACTTCTTTTTTTTTTTAAATATGATTTTCAATCAAACTTTATCCCAAACCAAATCATAACATTAAATCAAAATTATAGGCCTAAAATTTGGTAAAATTATCATTCAACAACTTACAAAAATATAGGGTATTACACATACTTATGGATTGGATCTCCTTCTCGGAAGGATATAGTGTTCCTTCCTATGCCAATGCAACCAATGTATCTTAATGTCCTTGTGTTGATAGTCAGTAGGACACCATGTCATATTGGTGCACCGGTATGACTGGAGTACCTTATTGTCTTCAATTTAATATGATCTCCCCTCAAGTAAATAAAAATATAAATGATTATTATTTGATAATTAGATTGCTTGATAATAGTCTTTGTTTGTACCTATAGTTTGGTAGCATTGCACCTACCTATGGTTCGTTAGTATCATTTGTACTTATCCGTGATTTGGTAACAACCTTTGAGCCTACCTGTGATGATATGGATTTATATTGGTTTTGTGTCTTTGATCCTACCTGTTATGGTATGGGAATTATTGGTATTAATAATGAGATATGTGATACTTCGTGATCATTATAGTTAATGGGTAAGGTTGTTTATAATCATACTTCAAAGAGCATCCCTTGAATATTTGGTTGGTAAATATTAGTATGTTTTAGACAACCGGGCATGAGAAGTATACAACCTTAGTGGTATTTAATTATCTAATATGATAATTGTATTTCGATCATCACATGTATATTTCAATGTTCTATACCACATACTATTGTAATGTCTCTTATGTGTGTTCTATGCAGGTTTTTTATATTAGTTATGTATAATGGATTACTCTGTGTCGTTGTACTAATGCATTTCTTTTTGTGAGCCCTCGTCTACTCAATGGATAGGGGCTTGGCAGGTTAACTTACAAGTGCTACCAAAGACTAATATTATGTGTTTAAAGTAGAAATATCTAATGTCTTTTTTAGTGTCTTTGAATTCAACTATATTTGGATTTTTATGTTCTTCTGTACCTTCTTTCATTTGATTTTTGTAACTACTGATGATGTTTATTTCAAAACAATATCAATCTATTTTTCTCTTTATTCTATTTCTCTTAATTGTATTATTAATATAAACAGAAAAATGGTTTAAGCCTTAGCACTTGATATGAGAATGATAGAAAAAACTGAACTTGTACTAAGTGTAGCAATAACATCCTAAATTTTTATTTATTTTAACTTCTACAATTAATTCTTCAAACGAAATTTTCAAGTCATAAAAAAATAGAGATGTTACAAGGTAACCCAGAAGGCATAAGGGTATTATATTTCCTTTTTGTGCTAGTATAACCAGGTACATGTTAGTGTCTCTAGGTTCTAGGATCTAAAGATATTATGTTGCCTCCGTGTGCTAGTATGAATGGTTATACATCAATATCCTTGAGTTGATGTTATCTCCCCTTAGGTAAAATAAATAATAAGTACTTGTTTTATGGTCTTGGTATGATAGATTATTGGTTTGGTAGTTACTTATGTTCCCTACCTTTAGTATTAGAATTGATGTTGTTGGTTAGATGTTAAAGCCCTAGTACAACACTTCCGTATTGGTCATAGGAATATGGTTATTATGTGATTTGAGATAGATATGGAAATGGTTAAGTTGGTTGTTAAGGATGAGCATTGATGTCATATATATTATCACATGATTATTTATATACTTCTGATGCATGTGCTCTGTGCTTTGAGCATGTTTCTAGATTATTGTGTGATTTTGTAATGTGAACATGCTATCTTTTGTGAGGTATTGTGATTTACTCAATACAAGGAAGTCATGTTAATACTATATTTGCAGATAATTATGTGTGGAACATGAATTGGCACGAGGCATATAAGCATGGTGAGGATTAGTGGGGTCCTTGGGAGGAGATTTCGTTCCTAAAAAGGACTTGTTGGTCTAAGAGTTAGGACAAACAGGTGCCATACCATTGGGTACTAACTTTTGTGTAGTTGATTTTCCTTTAGACTCATGAGTCCCCTATTATATTTGTATTACTATTGTTATGCAAATGATATTTATTCTTAACCATATTTATGGTATTGTCTCTTCTTTCTACTACTTTTTTTTATTTAACTTATTTGGAGCATTAGTACTTGGCATAAAGAAGATAAGAAAATTGGACTTATACTAAGTATGGTAATAATACCCAATGTTTTGGGTTAACACTTTCGCAAAATAAATGTTTTAAGTACTAATTTTAAGGGTGTTACAAAAGTTCCTTAGCACTAGCATGTGGTGGTAATGTGAGATGTAGTCCTATGTTATTCCCCTTTATGCATAATGATATTACTTGGAATTACCCTTATGGATTCTTCTAGGGATTCATGGATAAAAGGTTGTGTATACTTTACAAATTTTTCTATGACATATAAGTTATCCATGATCTAACGTCTTATGTTTTCTAAGCATATTGCATATCATATTGTTATATACTCTCAATATGCGGCATGAGCCTTACCATATTCTACGTAGTTTATTTTTACTAATACTTAACTACACTAATACCACATTTGTGTGGTTACTCTAATGATCCATCTTCTATTCCGATTACTAAAGAACAACTTGTAGGAATATAATTCTCAATTAGAGTATACCATGATTGTTTTTATCCACTATGTTGGGATACTTTTGTTCTTTCTTGTTATTGAATTTTTTGGCTTTAATTTCCGTATTTGGATTTTGTATCTCTTTCCCTTCTATATTATTCTCATCTTCATAATTATTATATAGTTCATACATGCATCAATTGTTTGTTTGTTCTTTTTTGCCTAGCATCAAACATTTATTAGGTAGTGGCCACACCTCTTATATGGTTGATAGAGTTGTAGCATCCCTCGATTTTATTTTATTACGCTTCCTCATTGTATTCAAACTGAAATGTGTAGTTCTAAAATTTAGGAGTATTACACTCACAAATCTATTGAAATGCTAGTTTACATTTTCAAATTAAATCATGACATAGCCCATGCTTTCGCCTTCTAACTTGTATTCTACCACATAATTAAGTGTAAGGGTATGGGAGGCTAATCACACAACATGGGCAAAGAAGGATATCATTGGTCATTAATTTAGTAATTAATTTCTTTAAGTTAACAAGATAATAAACCCTCTTCATTTGAACTAATTAATACATCTAAACTTATACATTCCATGCAAGCTCTAGCTTTGCCACCACTTCTTCATCAACTTTTATTGGCACAAAAATGACTCATTTCTAGCCTCCATTAATTGCAAATCAAGGCCAACAGCAACAACCCAAAATTTTGATCTCTAACAAACACTTTGGGTCACTTTTGCCACAAAATTGTAGAGCATGGGACAAAAACAACAAGGACAAACCAACTAATGGGTTTGTAAGAAAAGCGCACAAATTATGTCATTATTGTATTATTAGGCCAACACTCAAAAGGGCTACATGTACTTTATTCCCCAATAATGTTTTTACCTAGTTAACTTGTTGGGGGTAATTCAAGTTGTAAGGGAAAGGGCATCCTCCATGGTCAAAATTCTAGCCATAAGAGTCCCTATTAGCTTATTGCAATGGTTAAAACTCAAACTAGCTAGTTTGTTACTATTTAGTAACTTACTATTTTAAATTTAACCAAACAAACTCCTTTTATTTTTGAGATATTTAGTTTATAACTAAATATATTCTAGCAATTTTTCTATATATGGTAGAACATTCTGAATGAAAAATTAACTTACCCTTTGGTTGGAATGAGAGAGTTCAAAACTCCTACATACCTTTAAAGTTGAGTGAAAACTTTGATTAAATTTTATATCAAGTCTTACTCTTTTATCTCAAAAGTTATATATATTGAATGATAGTTAAGAGTATTTCCTTGACAGGTACTTGAGCTCATATTTTTCTCCTTTTCAAGCTCTATTTTTTCTTTTTCAATTTATTAGTAATTGTCCTAAATTTTACTATATTTTATTGCGACGCTATTTGTATCGCATATACATTTGTAGAGCTCTAGTTTAGTATTAAAAAAAAATACTAAAATAAATAAATATCTAAAATAGAATGGTTAAAATATAATTTTCAAATAAAATAAACTTAACAAAAATAGTCTCAAAAAAATCAATAAATGATATGAAAAATATAAATAAAGCTATTATTTTTATTAAACTTTGAATTATTGTAAATAATTTAACACATTTCAAAAAGAAAAAAAATGGTCTTTTGTAAACCGAAATAAGAAATTTATAAATAAATTACATAAACATTTAATTTAAAAGTTTTATTTTAAAGCCATCAATCTCATAAAAATAAATAAATTCAAACAAGAAATACTTGTTACAAAAAATATCATTAAAATGATTTTCTTCCTTCAAAAGACGATTGTAAGCTAAACAATTTAATTTCATTAACAAAGCATCAATCCCAATATAAAATCATATTAGAAAAAGTACATTTAAAATAATAAAAAGAAAAGAAAATTATAAATAAATTACATAAACATTTAATTTAAAAGTTTTTTATGGATTCCATCAATCTCATAAAAATAAATAAAAGCAAAAAAAGAAATACCTCTTACAAATAAATATTGTTAAAATAATTTTCCTACTTCAAAAGACTATTGTAAGCAAAAAATTTAATTTCCTCAACAAAGCATCAATCCCAAAATAAAATTATATCAGCGTGTTAAAATCATAATAACAAATGCATTTGAAATAATAAAATAAAACACAGGATAGAAACAAAACCATGTTTTTAAATAGAAATTAAAATCATATAAAATTTAATAAACATCATAGTAGTAAAAAGATTTGTCTAAATAATCAACAATGACAAATAATTAAATAATTTCACTATGAATTCAGAATAACCGATAATAATATAAAACAAATCCAAAACTTTAACAAATATTTACAAGAATCATAATTTCAACAAAAGACACCAACATAAATAAAAACAAAATCAAATTTCATAAATCAAAACTAATTAAAATGAACTTTTCAAAGCGTGGAGTGTTACACATGTAATATATGTTATTATTGATTTCAAATAATAACAAAGCTTAAAATTAACGAACAAAGTTCCTTCGTAATTGAGTTTTACACAAATATAACGTGTTTTCATCTAGTTTTCTTTGATTTTTACTGATTGTAAGAAGTTTTTCCAGCTCCCCATCAGCACACTCAAAATTTCTAAAGGAACAAAATAATTGGACATGCCGTTGAAATATGTCGGGCATTTCATAAGTCATAACTAGAGAAAGCAAAAGGACTCTAATCTACGTGGTCAAGTGTCAAGATAGTGGCTTTGCACGAGTAGCAGGATCTTCCTTTGACTCTACATGTATCATGAGCACATAGCCCAGACACCACAAGAGAATGTATTGGAAGGGTACCCAAGAAGAACAAGCGAGAAGACTCATAATGCTTCCAATATATTGTGGATCTCTTATATATCCGAAAGGGAACTGAGTCACCCAGGGAATGGCTTTTCCAAAGCGTACACCATAGTAGGTTCCAGGTTCACCAAGCAGTTGATATACCCTGCAGCTCAACACTTTAGAAGAATAGTGCACAAACAAATTGATAATAACGTTCACCAAACATATCATTAGACACTACAGCATAATATAACAAAGATCAACAAGACTGGAAGTAGGCAAAATACAGAACAGCAAATTTGAGAAAAAAGATGCATCACACCTAAAAAACTGACGCTCTCTAACTTCCTGTCTTAGATCTTTTTATTGGCCATCACTACAGTTTTCTGAACGATCTCCATTTAGCAGACTCAATTAAGGAAAGTAACTTCACTGGCAAACATTTCATCCAGCCAAACGCCAAGTGTCCATAACTAGGAGAATTTGCCCCAGTCATTACATGTTATCCTTGATCAGTCAACACTGTATACAAGTTTTAATACATAGTGTAGCTTGCCTCCATCAGGCATGAGCCTGAGACTTATAGCACCTCAGCATGCATTACCAATCACTACCTCCTCTGCCTGTTCCTTCAGATGGTTAAAGAAGGTTCCACTTCTGGTTCATACTAATGCAATTTCCTATGCCTTCCTCCATTTACATATAAAACCAAGGGAGCAATTCACTTACAATTCATCAGGTCTACTAACAATGCTGTTGACAAATACCGCGATAACCCTGCATTAACTTGAAAAGGAGCAGGATTTGCTAAACAAAAGAACCTTGCGACTTTATACTTTCCATATACTGACCTACACTCGTTCTTTAACATCACAAACCATTAAGGACTGACTCAGAAGGAAAAATAAAAATAAAAATAAAAAAAGGTAAACATTTCAATGGATTCTGGAACTTCAAGATTATTAAATCACAGAACTGGCAATTGATCTTTTCGTGGTTTGATGCAATGCCTTCTGTAAATGCCCTATGATTCGTCCTTTCTGGTTTAATCTATTCAATCTAAGAACGGTAGGCCCTATTACAACGACAAACACAAGAATTAGGCAACTTCAAAAGCTAAGGCATCGATACATCGTCAGAAAATAAAATAGTCATTGGATTCGTTTCGCTACCCATATAATCAGGGAATATATTCGATGCCCTAAATCCGTAATTTAATGATAAAAACGAGAACCATATTCACATACTACCAATTGGCAGCTACACCGCCAGATATACCATTTCAATTAGTCAAAGTATAACATGTGCAATCAGAAACAAAGAAATACCAAATCGTTTTACACTTAATTATAAACCGAAAAGACCTCGTCTCAAAACATGCTTTTGCCAGCTAGTTACACCAAGCTAGCACAAGGGTGTTCTTGAAATCCGAACAATTTGACACATTAAACTCCTTGGGCACATGTCAATATTTTAAAAAAGCCATGAAGAATGGGTAGATTGTAGTCGTACCTGAAGTTAAGGAACTGCCCAGAAACGATAAGAGGCCAGAAGTAGAAGGGAGGAGGCCAATAGAGAGAAGAGACGACGAAGAAAGAACTGAATTGAATCACCTTCAATATATGAGCAACGTATGCCATCACTTTTGATGGGTCGCGTTCCTTGCCACAGAGATCTACCCATGTTTGCGGATGTGTCCATAACCAGTAGTAGAATGGGAACGGAGCCAATATGCCCACGCCCGCCCAAAGGCACATGTTCGTTCGCCGGTAATTTCCTACTTTGGCTAATTTCTGATGCCGAGTGGTCTTTCCGTTTGGTGCTTCTTCTCCCTTTAGAGGCCTTATGCGGTCGGGCGTCGTGACATGACGTTACCTTAAGCCAATTCTAATCTACCTGGAAGGCACCGACCTGTATATGTTGGATCAGGATATCTGTGATTTTTATATCTCATAGGTTTTGGTAGGGTTTGGATCCTAGTCTAAGTAAACAAATCTGAGTCTGCATTCAATAATTCAAACCCCGACTGGTTTAACTATACATATATATAGGCTTACGGAAAAACATACGAACTCTTAATTACCATTGAGGTTATATTTGGGATAAGAAAAATGGATTAAGTGCTCGTTTGGTATGGGGGTAATTGGGGTGAAAAAATTACCCTCATATTTTATATATCTTGTATAATTTATTTAAAATTAAATATATTTATTTAATAAATACTCATTTTATATCTTAATTTAATCTAAAATGGGTATTTTATTAAAAATATATTTATTATTATTAAATACTTAATATAAGACGTATAAAATAGAGGGAAAATTTTTCCACCCCTATTACTTCCATACCAAACATGCCCTAAGGGGGAATAATTAAAGGAAAAATGATTAAGGGGGTAATATTTAAAGGAAAAAAATTTATCCACCTTTCTTGTTTGGTATATAAGGCTAAATTATTCTAAGAAATATTTTCCTTATGTTTGGTTTGGGAGGAATAACTTATGTTAGAATAATAATTTCTTTTACTTCATTAGCATGAAAAATTAGTAATATTTTTATTAGATATAAAATATAAATAATTATTTATCACATATATCAAAATTTAATATATTACATTTTTTAATTTAATTTTTATAAATCAAAATAACATATTACAATAACTAAAAAAACCTATGAATATATTATAACAATATTTAAAATAAGACATTTACAATTAATTTACATACTAAATATTTAATAGCTAAAAAGATAACAATTATCCATTAAAACATAATAAAAGTCTACAAACTTCATCTAATTAAAAAAATAATATTACTTCAATCCATCTAATACATAATAAAAGCATTTTCATAACCTATAATTCATCCAATAACATCCTAAGATAATCATATTTCTCATCTTCATCCTTAAATCGACGAAAATTACGCACTTCTTCTTGATTCATTTTTTTTATTAATTTCATTACTTCTATTCTAGATATGTCATGGACTGCTAATAATTCTTCATGCAAGCCGTCTTTGTAAGACCCCAGGCTTCTATCCAACATACTCATCAACTCCTTTAATTGCTCCTTGTTATCAGTAGATATTTGCTTCATAGTTTCTCTTATGATACTATATGCCGATTCCACTTCCTTATTAGCTCTAGATTTTTTTGAACTACCCGCAGTTGCACTTGATCTCTTTCTCTTGCCCATAGTTTCAGATGCTTGAGCTGATACATTGTTAACATCTTCATCATTTTCATCATCTTCGTTTATTATATGAGCATTTTCTTGAATGGCTTCTAAGATAGAGTCATGTGACATATCAAGCTCGACTCTATCAGCAGCAGTAGCAGCATTAGCACCAACAGCCCTATCTTTAGCAAAAATATATTCAAGACCATCAAACAAAGGAAATGACTTCATATATAACCCCGCTGCATCCTTATGACTCTACAACAATTAAAATAAAAGCATAAGATATATCTACACAAATACAATGAGAAGTGAAATTAACATTTGTATGATCCATATACAACAATAGAAAAGCAAAGACAGATTGATATCCAAATATGAGAGAAAAAAATCAAGCAAAATTTGAATATAAAAGTTACAAAGTAAATAAGATATTACCTTAGCCCATTCATCGAATAGTTTTCGATCACCCGTCACCATCTTTTGTTCCTCGTTCCATCCAAAGCCACTCCCTTTCTCCTTAATTTCAAGTAATGCATTGAAGCATTTTTTCAAGTAGCCCAATCTCAAGTCAATATTCGTGGATTTAAACTCAAAATCAGGCATTGTTTCAGCAAAAAGCTTCTCCAAATGAAGTAGATATCCAACTTTAAATCCACCCTCGGCCTTCCACTTTCCATTTTGGCACATCTCTTTCAAAAACTGTATCAACTTCTCATCCTCATCATGTCTCCAAGTCCTCCTCTGACCTTTTTTAGTAGTTGTTGAGTTTGAACTCATAGTACTCACTATTATATATTTTCCACGATATTAAAAACATACAAACAATAAACTATATAATACAACCATCATCTAAAAATTTCATAAATAATTAAAACATAGCAATACAATCATCTTGTTCTCATTAATTAAAAATATCAAAAAAGTCTCTAAAAGATCAACACAACTACAATAAGTCAAGATTTCTAAAATACTACATCAAAGCAAATGTCTAAATACTACAAAATATATATATATATATATATATACACACACACACAAAATGAATCATCATCTCATTCATGTCCTACTCAACACCCCTTCGAAGTCGCCAATTATCAAACATCTCACGTGCTATACCATCTCTCCAGGCAGTCCATGCATTTGAGGTATCAACAATACTAATTAGATTATCTTCTTCATTTATATTTTCCATGAAAGTGCTCATTATTTCAAACTCTAACTCTTGTTCCATCAGATGCCACCTCATTTCTCTATGAATGAGATTATGAAGAAGAAAACATGCAGTTATAATGTATGCATGTGTGCTAACATCATAAAAACTTGAATTTCGTAGAATTGCCCATCGCATTTTCAACAATCCAAAGCATCTCTCAATAATATTTCTAACAGCTGAGTGTTTCATGTTAAAGAACTCCTGTGGGGATTTTGGTTGGTACCCATCCCTCCATTCATTTAGATGATAACGTTGACCCCTATAAGGAGCAAGGAAGCCATCACCATTGGTGTAACCCGCATCAACCAAATAATAATATCCTATATATAAGCGGGGAAAAATTAGTTAACTTTTCAAATGCTAAAAATTTTACAACGCTAAGTTTAATTTCCTTACCACGAGGAACTCTTAATGGATGTCTTATACTAATAGCATCTCTTAATACTCTACCATCTGTAGCAGAACCTTCCCACCCTGGTAAGACATAAGTAAATTGCATGTCGATAGAACATGCAGCTAGAATATTAGTTGCCAACTTTCCCTTCCTTGTTCGATATCTTGGCTTTTCCATATCCGGAACTCTAACCTTGATAAATGTTCCATCTAATGCTCCTAGACAATTCTATTGATTCAAGATGGACCAAAATTATAACTAATTAGTAATATGAAAACCTAGTTACATATTCGAATATATATCAATAAAGTAAGGTTGAATTCTACCTTAAACCGTTTCCATCTTTCATTTGTAGAATTTTCTGGCACTGGTTCTGGAGTCTTCATCAACACGATATGCAAACGTAAGACAGCTCTAAGCACTTGATGAAAATTTCTACTTATTGTTTCGGTGAATCTTTTCAACCTTCTCAGAATCATCCTATGCTTTTGATCATGTGCTAGTATGTTCAAAAAATTGCAACCCTTTCCTCAACTGACATATTTTTGGACTCTTTTAAACCACCTTCATTTCGAAGCAACCCACACAACACATGGAATGTATGCCTATCCATTCTAAGTTGATCAATACAACTAACATCAAAATTAATAAATGCATCCACATTCTTAATTTCTTGCTCAAGAGTTCTTTGAGCTGAATGTACAATCATCTTGGGTTGTTTAATAGATTCTAGTACATCAAGTAGATAACTTAATAATAATATTATGTATTGATTCTTCAATCTAATACACAAAAATGCCACCACAATATTCCTTTCTGTCCTTGATAATGGTAAACAAGCCATGGCTGCATATAGTATTTGGTTTACAAAAAAAAAAATCACCACAATGTATGGAATGATCCAGGTTACATAAATTATAAGTATCATTCATAAACCAACTAAACTTTCAAGAATTAATGAATGCACTGGAAGCTTACTTGTGATCAAGAAGAAAAGCACCACACAGAATAAATGTACCAGTGTCCAAAAGTCAAGCAAGGATCACCGACCTGCAATAAAGGATCATCATAAACTTCGTTGTTTTGTAATGGTAAAGATAAAAGGAACAAACCATGAAATTAAATTGATAACAAGCTACTATATCATTTATTGAATGTTCCATTTTATTTTAATTTTTCTAAACCGAAACCAAAGATTTGAAAACGGATCCTTTCTCACATGCTACATCCATATTTAATACTATAATCTTTCTAGCTTGGTCCCTCCTGGGCTCACCTCATTAAATCATATATGTTGCCTCCATCGAATAAGTATGCTCATAGTAATTTCAAAGATAATTAACTTATTAGAGCCATTAACAATTTAAGTTGACTCACAAGCCAATTTAATTTGATTTCATAAAGGCTAGACTTATTTTGTTTATTAATTTAATGAAGTCAAGTTCAAACTTATTTATATATTCATTTATTAAACAAGTTATTTTAAGTTCGATGATAAATCTTCAAAGATTCCAATTCATCATTTATGATATTAACTAATTTGAAATTTTTTTCTCCATTTATCTCCATGAGTCATTTTTGCTACGCTTATGGTGATTTGTCTGCATTTCCCCTTGCGCTTGTTACATCATTTGAGATGTGAAAGCATATTCAATTTCAGAAATGGAGGGTATGGACCATTAATATGGCATGCTTATCTTGACTACTGGAAATTGAAATTGATCAATAGTGATATGCGTTTTTGAAATGTACTAGAGACTTTGATTGTGAGATATTTCCTGGATGGATTTCTATAAGCTGTGGGGTCTAATTGTGAATGGCTTCATCAAATTACTATGATAGATATCAACCCTGACTATAAGAGGTTCAGTCATGAAACTACATGTTCACTTCTAATTTCAAACAAGTAAACTACAATATGAGAAGGCTATTATGAATATTTATATATCCGTGTGTGTGTGTGATCCATAAACATTGAAATAACTTCAATAATTGTACCAGCAACTCTATCATTCACACACTCCCATCATTCACAATTTTAATAAAAAAGATAAATGGAAACGATTAGACCAATTAGGTAACCTCTATCATTTTCTTTTGTTAATTAATCTTTTCATTCATTCTCCTTTCCCTTCTTGCTCAACCAACACCCCCTCTTGCATACATACATACATAATACAATGAACTATAAAATTCCTCCAGCTTAATTTGCTTATCAACCATCAAATTAATCCAATCAAAGAATAGATTGGAGGAGGTTGATGTGAAAAAAATGGAGCCACAAAAAAACAAGGGGAGAAGGTGATAGATGATGGTGCAGGGGATGTAAAAATGCAGCTGCAGTTCTGCAGAAGAGGGGCCAAAAACGCAGCAAGACCATCCACAAAAACACACCCAAACAGCCTCCTAACAAACCAAAGTTACACCAAGATGGAGATAGATGTTGGGGAGGTTAAAAGTCCAAGGGAAAATAAGGAGAAGAGAGGCAGCAACAGCCATGAAATATATAGCAGCAGTAGCAGCAGAAAAATAGTAGCCATTTTGGCATCAATATCAAAAGGAAAGGAAAAGACAAACATGAGATATACGGCCCTGTGAGACCAAGAGACCCTACAATATGACCCCACTTCTGAAAACGGAAAAATAACAAAAATGGGTTGAGACTATTCATCTACTTGGATACACCAACCACAAGTAGATGTTTAATGAATGAAAATGCATATGCAGAGAAACAATGTGATGAGCTAGCTATTTCAACGAAAGTACATGTTTGTTGGTTTCTCATAATTTCTGAAGATACCATAGCTGCCTTAATTACCCCAACATTAAACAATTTCCCAAGAAAATTCATACTCTATTTATATCAATTTTTTTATATTACTGAACCATCTCCATTTTCCTGATCTGTTTTCCCCAGCCCAACACCTTGACCACCTTCCTTCCTTCTCCTTCCCCTTCTTCTCAGCCTATGCCTCTGGTTTTCGTTTGATCCAACACCATCGTCACCACCCTAGGCATCGTCTTTTTCTTCCAGCAAAAATAAAATAAAAAATAGACAACTAATTTTCACACAATTATGTCTCTAACCAACCCTTCTGCTTAATTGATATCAGCTCTGCCCTACGCCTACAACTATCGGCCAGTAATAATGAAAACAAAAGAACAGAAACAAGAAACAAATCCAATCATACATAGTTTTACGACCTTAAAGTTGCAGAAAGATGAACAGCTAAGTTGCCAATGAGAATTACGGATTCCAGGCATGGAAGGAAGCTATGAAACATTAAGCTTCGAGAAGCCATATCAGACCAAAAACATTAACCAAAATACAGGTATACATTAGTACCAGATTCATAAATGAAACTTACAAATCTGTTGAAGGCAGCACAGATTCATAAATGAAACTTACAGATCTATTAAAGGCAGCACCAGAGAGTAGCTTCGAGGGGCGGGCTTCGGCTAAGAGAGGCAGGCTTCTGCTAAGAGAGGAAAGCTTCGACAGGCAGACAGCAAGCAAGGGTAGGCAACTAGTGTTGAGGACTCGTCCGGCACAGAGAAGATACGAGTAGGGAGAGGAGAGAAGACGTGGGGAGATTAAAATTACTTGACAGGTGAATAGGGAAAAAAATTTCCTCGACCTAACAGTAAAATTTTACCCCCAAATAAATTTTTCCCCATACCAAACATAAAAGAAAAGGGAAATAATTTCCCTTGTAATTTTTACACCCCCTTTACCCCAATACCAAACATAGCCTAGATATAGAAAATGTAAGGGCCAAAATTAAAATGAATTTAGATTAGGTATTTACTAAATCTTGACAATTGATCAAATACTAATCTAATGGTTAAGATAGTTTCCTATATATATATATATATATATCTTATAAATGATTTGTATGGGACCTTCACTCTATATATATTTACTAAACTTTCACTTTTATTAGGTTGGCTCTTTATTCTTACAACTCAAACTTATAGGCCCACAGGCTCAGGCCCTCATTCTCGAGCCTTGACTCCCCAGTCCCTCCTCAATCCTCACTTCTTCTCCGTTCACGCAAGTGGCTATAGTAAGCCCTAGCTAGTCCCTTAACTGCCAGACAACAAGGCTCCGAGTACGCAACCCAAACATCATCACCGATTTACATCATCACTGACTACAACAACCCTCATTTTCTCTCTGCGGCCTAATGCACTTCAATCTCAAACTCTCACCCCTCTCAATCTCTCACTTCTTAGTTCTCAGTACACGACGTGAGGTAGAGGTGGAGAGGCCCAAAACAATGCATGCTCCATTGACTATCATCTAACACCAACCACAGCTACTGGCCCACTACTTCATCCGCAATCCCCTAAGCATATTCAATCTTCACTCCTCCTTCTCTATCTTTGTAGTCTACATTACTTTATTTGTTAACCTCTTTTGCATCAATTTGATTGATTAATTTAACTTGTTTTGGATTTTCAAATTCTGATAATTTGGTTAATTGCCACCCAACAAATTGAGACTCAAGAAAGCCTTACAATATCAAAGTGTGTGTGTGTTTTCTTTTCCTAAAATATTTTGTATTATCCACTATTCTAGTAATTTGCATCATGTTGGCTATTATGACTTGTCTTCTACAATGGATTCCACAGTTTGTTTTGTTTTGTTTTTTGGGTGTTCCACTAGCTATTACTTTGATGGCAATATCACCTTAGATATTTTCATTATCAAAAAATCAACCCAGTTAGTGCTCCTAATCTCAAAATAAGTGACTATTTTATTAAAGGAGTAGTACTAATCATTTACCAGAGGCCAAATGCTAGTGCATGCACATCATATTTTATATTAGAGGTGAACTAATATTTAATGCCAAAATGTGTAAATATTTACCTATTGCTACATGTAGCTACCCTACACGTATGTTATGCCCACCTGTATTGCAAATCGATAATTCAGTATCGACATAAATAAGTCTAGAAGTATATAAGATGTCAATTTCCTTTTTGAATTTGTTGTTTTTCCCTTTTGAAATGTCATATGTCTGCCTATCATGTGGGATATTAATTTCTTTATGAGGCCTTGATTCATGAGCACAAAAAATGCTAATAATCATCAAAGTCTAGTAATGAGTAGGCTTTAGAATTCACACTTTAGTGTACTTTTATTTTAAATTTTATGTAATTTATCATTGCTAATCATTGTATGGGTTAAATTTGATAATATTTTATTCTTGAAGTTGCTTCAAATTATTATTTTTTTATTCTAGTTGGTAATGGAACATGAATAAGAATCTAACTATGCTCCTTCAAATTTTTCATGGTCTAAGGGCACTCGCATTGGTTTATTTCATCCCGTTACTTTACATATGGATGATTTGGATGTAAACATGGTAAAGATTGAAAATAAAAACAATAAGGGACACCTAAGTTATAAGAGAAGCAGATCAAGAATGTAATTCTACTATTTGTGCTCAAAAAACTAGGAAGCGCACTTCAATAGTATGGGATTTCTTTGATAGAATTGAAGTTAAGGATGTGGACAAAGCAAAATGTCATCATTGTGAGGCTATTCTAACTTGTGCAACTAGTGGTGGAACTTCACATCTTAAAAAACATGTAGAAAAGACTAGCCCTAGAAGACATTTCAGGCTTGGTTCAAAAGGAATCAAACAACAAAAATTAAGTGTACAAACTCAATCCGATGGCTCAACAACTTTAGATATAAAACAAAATAATAATATGTCATTTGATCAAGAGATTTCAAGGAAGGAATTGGTGAACATGGTGGTGATTTACGGGTATCCGTTGTTAATTGTTCACCATATTGGATTTAGGAGATTTGTACAAAGCCTTAATTCTTCCTTCAAGATGATTTTAATGAATATTTTGAAGAATGATGCAATGAACTTGTTTCAAAGTGAGAGATATAATCTAAAGGATCTGTTGGATCATAATTAAAGTCGAATTGCAATCACCACTGACATGTGGATTTCATCCAACAAGAAAAAAAAGGATACATGGCCGTGACATCACACTTTATTGATGAATATTGGAATTTGCGAAGTAGAACTTTGAGGTAACTAGTTGATTGTTATTATTATTATATTTTAAGGCTTTCATGCATCCCATGTCCACATATGCCAAACAAGTTGGTATATACTTTATGGAATTTGGTGGTTTATGGGATAATTGACTACCAAAAATTAAAATGAAGAAAAGAGATGAGAAGTGTGATAATATTCTATTTGAGGTAGCCAAATACCATTCACTCACGACTACCACTCAAGGTGTCAATACTTGAGATAAAATTTATGAGATTTTTCACTCAAAATAAAGTTTTCACTCAACTTTGTAGAGGGGGGCATAAGGAGCTCGAAAATTTGATTTGTAATTCAAGGGGGTAGTATATTACATCATGTTAAGGCTACCCATATTTATAGTGGGAGCCATGGTTACACAAATTCCATTATGCCCTTGTCCCTTACCTATCTAGTTACATTCTAACTATTATTTTCTATTTAGTTATCTAATATAAGTTAACACCTAGTTGGAAGAGAACTAAAATGAGGTCAGCCTATGTGTGGTATTTTGACATTTATACCATAGCATGGAGCCCCTTATATACTAAAAAGGTAGGTAATAAAAATTACAAATCCCTCAATCATCTCTTATACCTAATCAATCATCTCCCATTCTTAGTCAATTAAACTAATATGATTTGTTGACTCACTTTCTTCACCTACTCCACCATCCATTCGTCTTCCTTTTTCTTTTTCTCTTTTTTTATTCATTTTTCAAAATTAGCCTTGGACTTGGGCTGATTTAGCTTCTTAGGTGGCATAATACTTGGAAATAGCAATAAAATAGCTGGTTGGCCTTAGGCTTGATGTGCCACTATAGTTGGTTCGGCTTGGGTTGGATAAACTACCACAATTGGTTAGGCTGTGGCTGAACATGACACCATGCATGCGTGGGTTGGTACGTCCACTCATTTTCTCATAGTTAGCTAATTAATTTCATCCAAGTTCAGAGTGTTTTGTGATCCCCTAACTTAAAAATATTAATTAGTGAAATATTATTAAGAGATGCTTCTACATCAATTATCTCCAAGGTCTTATTAGATTGTGTGTCTCAATTTGGCCATGAAAGCAAAATTTCTTCTGTGTTTGTTGACAATTGTAGCACTAATAATGCAATGATGGGAATTTTGTTAAGAAAAATTGAGAAAAAGTCTCTTATAATTGGTAGAGCAATTTTACATATGAGGTGTAATGCTCACATTCTTAACTTGATAGTCAATTATGGATTAAATGTGATCAATATGGAAATTGAAAATATTTAGGATTGTTTCCCATTTTGGATGTTAACTCCTAGAAGGATTGAAAAGTTTGAGGAGTTATGTCAATTTTTGAAGGTAAATACTTCTCTAATGTTAGTCCTTGATTATAAAACTAGATGAAATTCTACTTATTTGATGATCTAGAGTGATTTACCTTATAAAAATGTCTTTAAAAGCTTAAAAAGTCTATATGGCCGGCTTAAGTTTGGGGTTCCTAATGATGATGATGATTGGTAGTTGGCTCTTGTTATATGCGAGAAGTTGGAACTTTTTTACAAGACTACTTTGGTTTTCTTTAGAATAAATTACCCTACTAATTTTTTATTTTTTATTTTTTGAAAAGTATGCATGATTAGAATTGCTTGTAGAAGTTGGCTACAAAGTGATGTTGAGGTCATTAGCCTTATGGCATCAAAAATGATTGAAAATTTTGTCAAATATTAGCGTAAATTTTATGGGATTTTGGCTATTGCTAGTATCTTAGATCCTATAAACAAAATAGATTGTGTTGAATATTATTTTAGGATAATATATGATGACAAGGCTCATAATGAATTACATATTGTTAGAAACATATTTGATACTCTATTAGTTGAATATTAGAAGAAAGTTGTTGATATTTCTAGTAAGCTTGGTGGTTCTTCTATGGCTCCATTTAGAAATTCTCTAGAGTGGGTGCATCACCTCAAACTTTTGTTGACGATAAGGAGGATGAATTTGATTTAGTTGAGAAAACTAAAGTAAAAAAATTAAGTGTGAGGTGCGAGTTATAAAATTACTTAAAAAGTGATCAATTCCCCAAAAGTGATTGTTTTGATATCCTTAATTTTTTTAAGAATAACCACAAGTATCCCATTATACAAAATATTTCTAAGGATTTTCTTATTATTCCCATTTTTACCGTGAATTTAGAGAGTTCTTTTAGCATGAGAGGATGGTTTGTAAGTCTTTTTCGTTCAATACGTCATGTAAAAATTATGGAGGCATTTATGTGTTTTACAAAGTTGGATGGTTAAAGACATTAGCGGTAATTTTTCTCTTTCTTCAACCATAACTTATTACATATTTTGTTTCATATGATATAATGTATTATTTATTTGTTTAATATTATGTAAAGGTAAATTGTAGAGTCCATATGAATGTGCTAAATTGATAGAAGTCTTGAACACTAAGGATGAAACAGGAGTAATCAACGTCTGTGATATAGTACATAATTTTTTAATTTTATTTTAATATTATTATTGTATAAAATTTAACTAAGTAAAACTAGTATTTATCATCTTATAATTTTTTAGGATATTGAAAATGATGAAGAGGATGATTGATGCCAAGGAACCAATGACAAGGGATATGTCCAACTATAATGTTATTGTGTTAACTAATTTTTACTTGATTTTCCTTTTGTTGTTGTTTGTATAATTTTATTTTTTCCTTGTTCATATAATTGCATTTTGTCATTATATTGTTTGTATTTGTGATGGTTGTTCAAATTAGCTCAGGATGGAATTGCGTGGATGTTGTAACATAGTAGCATAACAGGTAGTTATGTTTAATTTTAGCTCTTGATTTTGTGGCTATAGCAAATTGTTATGTTTAAATAGAGGTTATTTATTTATTTCAATATGATATTTTAGTAGTTTTATAGTATAGATATTTTTTACAACAATAATTAATAGGTTTTCAGACATAAAATGAATGGACTTGCTAAGGACCTGATTATCCGAAAGACCCAATAGGTTTAGGTCTGGGTCTAAACTTTTGAGACTCGACATATCTAGATCGAGTCTGGATATCCCAAATAAAATGGTTATGGGTCCTATTGGACCCAACTCATTACCATCCCTAGGCCAGAATAAGGGAGGGAGGGAACATTTCTAGTTTCCTTAGATTTGTAAGTTGGTGTAATGAAAGAATATAAGTAAAGAGATGTGGATATTTTAAAATATTACATGGATAATACTGATGTAATTTAAGTGAATCAGAGTAAATATTATTTTAATTGTTTTATATTGATGTAAAAAATGATTTAATAAATAAAGTAAATGACAATTGTAACATTGTGTTTAAAAAAAATAAGGCTTGAAGGATATCTTAGGCTAGGGGTAATTTAGATTGATTAAGTATAAATTTTATTAAAAAAATTCTCCCCTCCTACATTAGCCCCCAAAAGTGAGGTTAATGAGGATACATGGGTGTGAATTATTCACCCTAAATACTGTCAAAATAGTGTTCCCAAAAAGGATGAGCGGAGGTAAATGAAATCATTTATTCTATTTTATCCCAAATCAATTAACATATAAAATAATAATAATAATCTATCTATAACTTTTTATATACTTTAGGGAGTCATCTTTTTATTTGTTTATTTATTTCTATTTTGTGATATATGTTTTAGTACCCTATAAAATGTGGTATTTAATGTGTGTTAATTCATGTGTTTGATGATGATTTAGGTGTGTTTGTTATTTTTAGATGTACATTTTGGGTATGACATGCAAAGTATTTGAAAAATATTGGGGAAAAGGAAGAGGAAAATGTGTTTTGAGACCATGAATAGATGGTTATCTCATTGGTTGATGTGTGATATTCCTTTTAAAAAGAGTGGTAAATGATAAATAACCTATCAACCAACAGAGCCTATCAGCTTATTGATGTTGAGCTAAACCAGATATCATTTCTTTTTAATTTAAGATTCTTTTCAAATAATGTGGGGACTTGATTTTAATGATATAAATTATTTAAAAATAATTTCTACAAGTTTTTTAAATCATTTAAAAAAGTATACCAAACTAGAATTGGATTTGAAGGGGGATATACCAAAAAGTATTTGATGGCCTCATCGAATGTCCTCTTCTTTCTTTCTCTTTTAAAATCCTCACATTGGATAATTTCATCCTCAGAAAGCTTTTGATATTGTCTCCCATGCTTTCGGACCCTTTTTCCCTTCTTGTATTTCTGATTTCTTGAGGTGTGGCACCCTAAAACTCCCCAAACAACACCATATATGACCCTTGAGGGAATCAACTATGTTATTTCCTTTGAAACTAGCTCAAAGTAGCCTAATTTTCCAACCGAATTTGATGTAGGAGCATCTCAAGTTCAATCTCAATCATACTCTTCTTAGAATAAAGAAAAAGAATTAGCATACTTAGAGATGGTACCAATTGTTCTTGTAATAACCTTGGTTTTTTAACTAGAAATTGTTATTTTTAAAACAATACAGAAGCGTTTGAAAATCAAAATTGGGGAATGTCACCACCACATAAACCATGAGAGATGTGTGATCATCACCTAACGCATATCTAATGTAAGGAAAAATGAAACAAGTTACAAAAGACGCATGCTCGTAACATTATTATGACAAGATAAGATAATAAGGAGTTAAACAATATTATAAATAGAATGATTATGATAGTTTTATAAAACCAAATACAAAAACCTGATCCAAGAATTTAAATAACTAAAAACACAAAAAATTCCCAACATAATGGGAAAAATGTTTCTGACCAGCTAGCCTAACTCTTAGGCATAATCATAAACCTCTAGTCCTAAGCAATGGCCCATTAATGAACCAAGCCATCACCCTTAGCACAATTTAACTAAGAGTCATAATCCTCCAAATCATTCTCTGCTCCCAAGACCAAAAGCTAGATCATCACATTGACTATACAAGTGCAATTTCAATATGGTGAAGTATTGGTAATGCATACTATCTAAAGCATAGTAAGGCTCATACAACACATTGAAGTCACATAACAATATAGTGATATCATAACGATACAGTTCAACACTTAATCTCAAGTAGTATTACAAAAATACATACTTGCATGGAACTTATGGGAATATGGAAATACAAAAAATACGTTGCAGTTCATATAATATAAACTATATTAGAATTCCTCCTTGAGTGACCACACAAATTCTGATTAGTAAGAAAGTTTGTTTGACCACACCTAGTTCTCCACCATATACTAAAGTCATGATAGCACAAATAATCACAATAGGATATCACATCCATCACACAAGTGAGGATACGTCAAAGGGGATTTCTTTGGGGATACTATACCCACTACACATTGAGTGCAAGTGCCACAAATCAATATACCACACTTACCACGCGTGGTTGAATTACACCAAGGGGGCTTGTACTGGGATACCCCAACCACCGCACCTTAAATGTCTCCTCCATAAGGACTAAAAAGTTAGGATACCACACCCACCTAAGAAATGGATAATATCAAGTGTCGGGGTGGTGCGACCATAGCCGGCACGCAATTTAAACCCTCTTGTTGTCAATTGTAGCATTGGTAAATAAGGGTATCGTTCTAGGCCGGGGATTGAGAGGGCTCACCTCTATCTAACTAGCTTAAACTATAAATAAAAATAAAAACACTAAATAACCTAAAATAAATAAATAAGAAAATAAAAAACTAATGGGGGTTTATAAAAATAATAAAATATTAAAAGGAATAAAATAAAATAAAATAAACTAATAATGAAAATAATGGGAAACTACAGATATGAGAAATATGTTAGGGAAATAAAAATCCACCACTAGATTAGGTCGAAAATATAATATTTATTTCTAAGTCATCTTTTAATCGTGAGAAAGAGATCGACCAAGTTGCACACCAAACGCAGGTCCATACACCTTATATTACTTCCCTTAATTAATTAATACGACCAAGTGCCTATATTAACCCTATTAAATACTAGCAGTATAGCAGCAACATGCGGCTCCTTTATTTAACTAGATTTAATGCATTAAGTGTAAGTGGAAGGCTGTCAATCTAAGTACTCAGACTAGTACAAAACACATGTCTAGTTGTATTTCCTATCCTTGACCCACACGTATCGAAACGTTTTACCACTTCGGTTAGAATCACAAAATGATTAGGTGAATTGTTATCTAACCTAGCTGCAATTTATACATATAAATTCTAGTATATTTAGATGGCCACCTCGCAGGAAAAGAATCCTACATACTGTCACTTATGAGGAACCAGAACAAGGCATGCACCAAATAAACTATACTTCAAAGAATTATACATATAAACGATAACAATTAACAAAGAGTCAAGAAAAAATCTCACGAAACAAAGAAAATAAAATTATAATTCAAATCCTAATCTAGGATTTCAAGTTATTCCCTAACAATAAATAATTAGCCACTCATAATTAAAGAATTAATTACACAGAAATATATATCTGAAATATAAATTAAAATAAGAGAAAGAAATAACCGGAATTAATTTTGGATAAAAGATCAAGAATTTATTCAGATAAAAATTAATTTTATCTGAAATAAATTCTACAGATATAATTTTCCTCTAATTTTCTTCCTTTCTCGCCTTTATTTTCGTGTAACAATTTCTTTTTCTCTTTCTTTTCCTTCGGCTGACGGCGCTGACGTGGGTTGCTCTACCTGGTTCCGTGCGTCGTTGAGGCTTTGGTTTCCATGCCGCCCTCCTTCACCTGACATGCTGCTGCGTCAAGGCCTGCCTGGTCGATCCTCCTCTCTGTTCGGCCGAGCCTGAGAAGGCCTGCTCCTCTCACGGCTCCTCCTCTCGCCCGAGCCTGTGAAGAAGGAAGGCTCTTGCCTTCTGCGGCTCTGCCGCACACTCTTTTTTCGTACTCTGCGTTTCTCTTCTTTTTATAATTTAAGTTTGGTGCCTCTTTTCCGCCTCAGCCCTATTCCGTCTTTTTTCTTTTTTTGTTTGTTGATCGTGTGCCGACCTCTCTCTTCTCTGCTAAGCCTCGTTTGGCTTCGTTTCTTCGTCGTTCTCTGGCCTTTGGGCCTTTGGCCGTTGGTCCAAAGGTCAAATTTCTTTTTTTTCTTTTATTTAAAAAAATAATACCTGCAAAATAAAATTTAATAAATATTAATAAATAATATTTTATTCTAAATTTACTTAATTTATATCATTTTAGCTTAAATAATAATATTTATGTGATTTTTACCACTTAAGTATAAAACAATAATTATTCCCCTATATTAGTTAAATAAACTACCAAAAACTAAGATTATAAGGGTATAAAATGTGTCAAAATATGAACTCATCACGGGGCTTGTATTGGGTCATGTTATCCTGCCATAGTATAATCCTATACCTCAAAGATATGCACATACCCCCTATTGACAGCAACCCGGTATAATATAACCACAGGGCAACCCACCTAATAACACCCGACAGCTACCCCGAGAGCCGGAGAAAAGAGACTTGAATGAAATCTTATACCATTAATATATATATTCAAGTGATATCACAAATCACAAATAAAATCCACACATAACAAAATGGGTGTTTCCAAGTGACAAAACCAAACACAATTTAAGTCCATCATTTAACCAAATTGGGTATTTCCAAGTGCTAATACCAAACACATCAAAAGGCATAAAAGCCACAAATTAGATGTTTAGAGATGACACCAAACTTAGCCAAATTCAAGTCTCAAATACCATCATGAGAGCTCTTATTAAATCAAGACAATCATAGTTGAAATCATAATTTAAACATTGTAAATATATGGGATATCAACACAAAAGGTCCAAGAGAAACACAATAATTTATAACAAATCAGTCAGCTTCCAGCCACATCAGTCGATCGATTCCTTAAACTAGTCGACTACTCTGGTTATACTAGACCTAAACCAAAACAACACTAGAGAATTAGTCAACCAATTGGCCTTACCAATCGCATGTTCATGGAAATCATTCAACTAGCAAAGACCAACCTATTTTGGCCTATAGAGAAACCAATTGATGGGTCGGACTAACTAATCGACTTGTTATAGAAATCAATCGACCAATTTAGTCCAGCTAGTGGATGGTTCTAAGTAGAGACAAACCTATTTTGGTCTGCAGGGGCACCATTTGATGGGTTTGACCAACCAATTGATTTTTATTGAAACCAACTGACTAGTTTATCAAACCAATCGACTGATCTCTTGACCAATCGATCCAAAACTCCAAGCCATTTGGCTAGTCTAAGTAAAACACTACCTAGACTTGTGATAAACATACCAAAATTTACCACACTTTACTATATTAATCCTAGCATGCTTATATGTCAAAACACACATGAAAATACATATTGTATATAAAGAATCACATGGATACATGGCAATGTACATACTCAAACAAATCATGCTAAGTAATTAGAGAAAAAAATATAAAAAGTCATAGGAAAAGGGTATATGAGGGAACCATGAGTCCATGTTGTGTGCCTGCATTACTTATCCCTAAAAAAGATGGTACATGGCACAAGTGTATTGACTTAAGAGTTGTGAAAAATATAACTATCAAATATAGATTTTCTATGCCAAGATTAGATCACATGTTAGATGAGTTATGTGTGGCACAAGTATTCTAAAAATTGATATAAGAAGAGGATATCATCAATTAAGAATAAGAGAAGAGGATGAATGGAAAACTACATTCAAAACAAAATATGGTCTTTATGAATGGACTATGATGCCTTTTCTTTTATATCATGCACCTAGTTCATTTCTAAGGCTAATGAATGAATTTCATTAACCTTCTATTGGAAGTTTCTTCAAATTTTTATTTAAGTCCTTGGAAGTCTTTATGAATGAAGTTTCATTGGACCTTTGATTTTGATTTAATGTAATGACTTAGTTTGTGGAATAGTTTATTTGAAATAATGTTGAAAAAAATGGAGTTTATTGAGCTTTTTAGGTAAAACAATCGACCGGTTCATTATTTAAGCAAAATAGGTTTACTCAACTAAACTGATTAACTAGTTTGTAGAACACTCGACAAGTAGGCCCAAACCAATCGATTGGTTTGTCAAGCTGGGCATATTTTTTGAATTTGATTTTCTAAAAAATTTCATATACTAAAATAGAACTTTACTAACTTATGAAAAATTGTCACTGAGAGGTTCATAACCATTTTCATGATGCATTTAGCTCAAAATATTGTTTTAGATTAGTAAGTCTTTGTTTTCACCTTTTATGTACCTTTCTTTCAGCCACCGAAATATCTAAGTCTTTATTTTCACCTTCCCTCTTTTCTATACTTTGAGCCTTATGTTCGAATTTCTTACACTCTTCTAATCTTATTTCTAACTCTCTAAAGGCTGAGTGGTTTGGCTAAGCATTTCCTTATTTTACCTTAAGTTGGTATGCTCTTTCTTTTTCTTCAATTTTAAGTTTAAGTTGTTATGCTCTTTCTTTTTCTTCTATTTTAAGTTTAAAAATTGATAAGGTTTTGGTACAGAATATTATCCCCAAATATTATACAACACTTTAGGATCTTTTTTGAAGGATTATAAAATGCAAAATGGAAACCAAACCTTCAACTTCAAGTGTTTAAACTTTGGTTGTTTTCGAATGATGATAGAACTTGAGTAGATCTAATCCAACATCTCACTCTTCTAATGAGAACCTTCTATTTCTCACTAGATTGCCCTTGTTACTTCTCAATAGGAGAAGAGAAGAAGAAGAAGAAGAAGAAGAAGAAGAAGAAGAAGAAGAAGAAGAAGAAGAAGAAGAAGAAGAAGAAGAAGAAGAAGAAGAAGAAGAAGAAGAAGAAGAAGAAGAAGAAGAAGAAGAACACTCTCATGTAACTCTCTCCAAGTTTTGAATGAAATTTCCATATCATGACATAATGTTTTTAATCCTTTGAGTACAAGGATATATATATATAAGCATGGAACCTTATAGGAATTTTCATTAAGAAGCCCATTAGCAGACTCATTAATGATTTAACGTTCCTAATACATGGCCCATGGCTTACAAATAAAGTTACAATGACAATTTTACAAGAATTACAAAGTAGACAACAAAAATATTAAAGCTACACAGCTTAATAATGTTATACATATATGTAATCATATTTGATAAAACTTTACAATCTTATAGCTTTATTCTTCTTTTCACTTTGTAATCTTGTAATGCCTTGTTATTGCCTTATACCTCAAAGATTCTCAACCATCATGAATTTTATGAATTTCTTACAAACATACATAATGCCTGTAAGAAGAATAACTTGACAAAACATTAGAAGTTTATGAATTTTCAAGCATAATTGGTTATATCTCCATTTATTCTAATTCCTCTTGATCTCCATCATTAAAAGAAGAAGATTGAGAGTTTTCAAGAGATGATCCTACATCATTCTCCCTTGTAGAGAAGAATTTTTCCCTCAAATTAGCATCACTATAATATGGAGATAAGTCACCAATGTTGAAAGTTCTGGATACTCTTCTATAATTTTTAGGCAATTCAAGTTCATATACATTAATTTTAAATTTTCTTAAGATTCTTAATAGACCATTAGTTATTGGTATTAGTTTATTCTTTCTTAATTTTGGATATATCTGTTTTCTTAAATGTAACCATATCAAATCTCTTGGTTTAAACACTTGTTGAATTATGTTTTTTATTGGCTTGAGCTTGGTATGTAGTGTAACACCCCAAAATTCACTATTTTTTTAAATGGAAGCACTCAAATTAAAAATCGTGAATTATGGAGATATTACCACCACACTTAGTACCAGAACGGTTCACTCCGACTGTCACAATACCAAGTGCTAAGGCCAAAGAAATTTTTGTTAAACTTTAATCAATACTTAAACCAAGAGTTAATAAAAAGAACAAAAAGGGATCATAACACAGAATTTAGATTACGTGTAAAAAGTTTACAATTTAAAGGAGTACAAACAATTATGAGATAGAAATCAGAGTGTGAAATAAAAATCCCTCGTAGGGAATGATGTCTACAAACATTAATATTTAATTAAGAAAAATCCAATATAGGAAAGAAATATCATAAGGAAATAAAATAGCTTGGAGAGAAAATCCGGCCACATCACTCCTGATCATCAAGACAAGCAAATGCTCAACACTCAGCTCCGCCTAATACCTCGTGAATATCAAAGGCGTAAAAAAATGCATCGCCCACTTGCACAAAGTTAGAATGGCCTTCTACTCATGGGAATGAGCAGCACCATGAAAGCAGTGGTTATAAACACATAATTCAAACCAAATAATAATAAAATAGCATACGACAACTTTGGAGAAATAATAATCGAAGGCCATTTATATTCTGGATTAATTACTTAATTAATCTCTTATCGGAAATCATTTCACACCATGCTCTTTATCAAATCCATGCAACTACGGAAACCCCACTATTATAGCCAGTGGACCGGACACATACAGGGCACAAAGCTCCTGACCACTATTATGGTCGATGAACCGGAAACATACAAGGCATAAAGCTCCTGACCACTATTATTGCCGGTGAACCGAAAACACATAGGGCATAAAGCTCCTGACCACTAATATTCGCCGGTGAACCGATCTGGCCCCGACTCTCATGGTATTTCACTATAAGTACTTAGTATCTTTCCCATGTCTTAGAAAAAATATGTTCAGTTTGTTGAGCACAAAATCCCCCACTATTATAGCCGATGGACCGAAAACGCACAGGTACAATGCCTGACCACTATTATTCACCGATGGACCAGTCACATATAGGGCATCATGCCCTAACCATTATTATTTGCCGATGGACCGGTTTGGGCTCGACTCAACAATCTTCCACTTTAAACGATTAATGTATTTCAGTATCTTATTTAGAAACTTTACCCTAGACATGCATAACTCACTTCCTTTGCACTTATCCTCTAAATGACTCATACCATATCATGAGAACCCTGCACCTTTTAACTTGCCCTGACAACCTTTCCTCTATACGCTAACTCACACTAGAAGTCCATCTCCAATGTATGTGGGTTAAGGCCCACTACTATACACCTCCATGTCCACTCATTACCTTACTCTTAGGGTTTTCCCTAGAAACCATAGGTAATGACCAAGTACACGTACTACAATGAAAACCCTAAGTAGCTATACCAAACCCTAATTGTCCACACCAAACCCTATCTCGGTCTCCTACGTACCCTTATATTGCTCCGCGTACTATTTTTCATTTAAAGTGTTCAAACACCCAAACAACACTTACATTACCTTCCTCACACCCCAAATCAACTTTCTATACGTAAATTTCACTCCCATACCGACTTTACACATCCCATGCAACTTTTCAATTTTTTCATGCAAAACCCTAAAACTCCCACGTAAACCCCTAGATTCACCCATGCAAACCCTAGATTCATCCATGCAAAACCCTAAATTCCTCCACACAAAACCCTAGATTCCTCCATGCAAACCCTAGATTCCTCCATGAAAAACCCTAGATTACTCCACGCAAAACCCTAGATTCCTCCATACCAAACCCTAGATCCATCCATGTACATCCATAGATTTTTCCATACGAAACCCTAAATTCTTCCCTACGTACTTAGATTCTCCCATACGAAACCATATATTCAATTCTTCTATGCAATGCCATAGATTAAATTCTTCCATACAAAACCATAGATTAGATTCTCCTATGCAAAACCATAGATTTTCCCACACAAAGCCCTAGATTCTTACACTATTTTACTTTATTTAAAAATCTCCATTTTATTCTTCCACTCATGGATTATTAAAATACTTAGGTTAACTCATATCCCTTGGTTAACTTATTCCCCTTTGATCAACTTACTCACCTTAGTCAACTTATTCCCCTTTTGGTCAACTTACTCCCTTTGGTCAAATTATTTCCCCATTCCCCTTTTTCATCCTTTCCCCCCACACAATACCACATTTAACATCCTCATACACATGTCTAAAGGGTCACAACACATTACATCACATTCCATAACTTTTCACCACATATACATATCAACATATATAATAAGAAGGCACACAATCATACCTTAACTCCAAGCGGCTCCATACATAGAATAGTCAACATAAACTAGTCAACTAATAACATATAATGCTCAACACAACATTATATAAGGCATCCCAAAACATGTAATACATATAACACACATAAAGCCTTAGGTACACCCTTACCTAAAACGACACTGGTCTTGGAGCATGCTCTTACACCTCCTTAGGGATTTGACTGGTCTCACCCTAACAATAATAATAATGATATTAAAACAACAACAACAACAGCAACAACAACAACAACAACAACAACAATAATAATAATAATTACGATAATAATAACAATAATAATACTAAAAATACTAATAATGATAAATATGATTCGAAATAAATGGTGGAATAAGGGATTCGACCCTTCATCAAAATAATACTAATAATAATATTAATAACATTAGTAATAACAATAGTAATAATAATAATAATTAAATAATAATAGTAATTACAAATTAATAATAATAATAACAACAACAATAACATAAATCGTGAGTAAAGTAAAGTGAGGATTCGACCCTTCTTGAAATAATAATAATACTAATAATAATGATAATAATAATGATGATGATGATGATGATGATGATGATGATGATGATGATGATGATAATAATAATAATAATAATAATTAATATTTAATATTCGAAATAAAAATAGGATAGGGCTTCGGCCCTCAATACAAATAACAATAATAATATTAGTAATAATAATACTAAGAATAATAATAGTAGTAATAATATTAATATTAATATTAATATTAATATTAATATTAATATTAATATTCAAAATAATTGAAATAAATTAAAATAAAATAAATAAGGCTTGTATAAATAGTAAAAAAGGGTTGTGAAGGTTTAGGGTTCCACCTTAGGTTGGTGGTGATAGGCGGAACCAGCGGTGGTGCATGGCGGCTGTAGCGATAGCCAAAAAAAGAGAAGAAAAGGGGAAAAGTTGAAGGATGGGAACAAGAGAGGAGGAATGAGAGTGGAAGTAGAGATGTTTATGACTAGCTATAGGGAGAGAAGTAGAATGAAGGTGGCAGTGCACGACGACGGTAGTGGTGGTGATGCAAGAGCATGGCCTTATTCATTTCCAAACATGGTTTTGAGGCATGTTTGAGGATTTTCTTTGAGTTCTTGGAAGTGCCAAAGTCAAACAAGACACTTTCTTGAATTTCAAAGCATAAGTTGCGTTTTATGCAATTTCAAGCAACCAAACAAGACCTTAATGACATGGAAGCTATGGGATGAGTCAACCTACGTTTTGATGACATGTTGGACGTTATGCCACGTTATCATGACATGTGGAAGCTGGTGGAACAAGTGCCACACATGGAATAATGCAAACTAGGGTTTTCTTTGTTAAGGTTGTGATTTTATGTAACTAACTAGGTCATAAGGCAACGAATTTTATATGATGTATTGCAATATCATTTAAGTGTAATTACAGGTTGTAATTAGCTATAATTAACAGCTAGAAAGTCAAGTTTATATCCTATAAATAAGGGCCTTCTCATGTTTAAAAGAGAGAGTTTGAGTTTGAATAAAAATCATCTTGTTTGAGAGAGTTTAAACCTTCCAATTCTATGTGAGTTGAAAGTGACCATTGTTAATGATTATTTTTGTGTTCTTTTTCTTTGGTTTTGAATCCTATGAAGATTCTTTATGTTTTATTCATTTGATTCTTATCAAATGGTTCATCATTGTGAGTTCTCTTTGAGATCCATTTAAACATCATCTTTGTGAGGTGTTTAAGTGTTAAATTTGTTTTATTTTATCCTACCCTTATTCGTCCACCATCATACTACACGAACATCATCATCCATCACCTTTCTTGAGTGGAATTTGTGCGGGTGTTACATATCAGGTGGGCAAAAGTGGAAGAAGATGAGAAAGAGAGAAGGAGGGGGAGAAAGAGGGAAATAAAGGTAGGGGAGATAGTGGGAAGTATGTAGAGGTTTTTGGAAGGTGAAAGGGGTAGTGGCAGCGGTAGAAGTAGTGGTGGACAGCAGTGCGAAGGGTGGCAGGGGCGGAGAAAGGGCTGCTCAAAGAGGTGACTTTGCACGGCTGAAGTGGCTCGTGTAGGGCAAATCAAGGGGCAAGATAGGTGTAGTTAGTTAGAGGGCGGTGCAAGGATTAGTTGGGTGGGTAGAGAGGGTGCACAAGGGGTTATCTAGGTAAGAAATCAAAAGCTCGATATAGGGCAGATTATGGGGGTATTTATAGAGTAAAAGGGAGGGCTAAGGTCATAGGGGAGTGACGATAAACTAAGGCTGGTCGGTTAGGGTTCACTGGCGGCAATAGAGGCCGGCAAAATTCAAATAGGGTAGGGGTGGTTGCCTAGGAAAGAGGAGGTTGTGCGCGAAAAGGAAGGGAGCTGGGTGGGTCAAGGTAGCTGGTGAGTCAGGAGGAAGAGAAAGAAGAGTAAAGGCCGGTCAAAGGAGTGTGGCTGGCGGTGGAAAACTAGGGGCATTGGGTGTTCCAGGCTACGACGGGGAAAAAGAAAGAGGAAGAAGAAGATGGCGTGGATTGGCAGTCCAAAAAGAAAAGAAAATAAAAGAAAGGAAGAATCGGTCAGGCGACGATAATTAAAATAAGGGAACGAGACACAGTGTTTCGGGGGAAAAAAGAAGAAAGGATGACGTGTTGTCCTAGACCACTGAAGGAAGAAAGAAAAGGGGTGTTTGAGGCTCGAGAAGGAGAAAAAGGAAGAACAGAATCAGGCCGCAGACATGCCCAATCAGGGTAAGGAGGAAGAAAAAGAAAAGAAGAAAGAAAAAGAAAAGAAAAGAAAGAAAGAAAAGGAAAAGGGAAAAAAGGAAAAAAAATAAAAATAGGTGGGTTGGGGTCAATTAAATTAGTTTGAATATTTGGGATATTTAAAATAATAATATTTAAATCCCTTTTTAGGCTAATTTAGGATTTTTGAAATATTTTTCATAAATTCCATTTTAATTAGAAAAATACCCAAATTTTTCTAATAAAAATATTTATTATTTTCTTCTTAAATTTCCCTAATTAAATCCCCTTTCATTTTAATAAAAATAATATATTTAATTAATTTCCATAATAAATCCTTATTTAATTATATTTTTAAAAATTAGGTTTTGGGACATTTTCTGTAGCATTCAATTTTTTAATGTTGTTTTTAATTTGTTGATGAAGTTTTCTAAAGAATCAGATTCTTTCGTTAACATCATAATTCTTTATATCTCCTCTCTTAAATGACAACATATGAATGGGTAGATATGGATTAACCCCATACACAATCTCAAAACCCAATATCTTAACATCTAACTTGACTAATATCATAAATTAATGAGATAAAGCATCTACTTTAGGAAAAAGTAATGTAAGTACGCAACATGTACTCATAGTTTCAATCACAAACCCCTTTCCTATGAGCTCTCATATTTTTTTTTCTAACTTCTTAGCATCCTTTGGATTACAATGATATGTAGGCTTATTCGGTAAGGACATGCCAAGAAGTAAATCTATGGAATGATCTATCCCTCTCTTAGGTGGTAATTCAGGTGATAATTTATTATGAAAAACATCGTGATATTCATCAAGAATTTTATTTAATTGAGTATTGTCATTATCTCTCTTCCCTTGTAGATATTATTTCATGACCACAGCATAACTTCCCTCTTTGTGAATACAGCTAACCATAGCCTTTTCATGCAAGAATACACTCTTGTTATTCTCGATTATGCTCTCATTATCGCTTTTAGGAGGTTAATTTTATAATTATTATTACCCTTCTCAACTAGTTGTTCATTAGTAATACCATTATGAATAGTATTTCTACCATACTGTCATGGTCTACCTAATAAGATTTCATAGGCATCAATAGGTAAAATATCGCATAGCACCTCATCATGGTAGTTAACAATTTTGAATGATACTAGGGTTTGTTTATCACCTTGACTCCCTTGTATTTATTCAACCATTGAAGAGAATAAGGTTTTGGATGGGGTGTAGTTTTGAACCTCAAATCCTTAACCATCATTTCATTGGCTACATTTGTATAAGAGCCACTATCAATGATAATATAACAAACCATATCTCGTACTCTCCCTTTTATTTTAAATATCTTCTCCCCCTTATTAGGTCGTTTAGTAGCTTATGCTTGAATTAATCTCTCTAAGAACAAGAACTTTCTTCTTCCTTAGATTCACTAGAAGCTTCCTCAAAAGGATGGGTTTCAGTATTTTCCTCATATGTCTCCATGGCTTCAATATCTTAGATTGATAAAACCCTTTGATTAGAACATTCGCGAGCGAAGTGTCCAAACCATTAGCATTTGAAACATTTCCTAGTAGAGACTTCATTAATTTTATTTTTTCCTTTCTCCTCTCTCGTAATTCTTGTTTTCTTTTCAAGATTAATAGAAGTAGAAGTACTTGCTCTAAGTTTTGTTGTTTGGTTACTTGAGTGGTACTTTATGGATAGGTTATTTTGTTTTGTATGAGGCTTTGTGGACTTAATTTTTTTTTAAATCTTAAGGAAATTTTAAGCATATCATGAAGATAAGTTTCTATCCAGTCTTGAATCATCATGTTAAGGCTTCCCAAGAATCTAGCACAAGTTTGTTCCTTCTTTTTATGCATATCACATACTAGTGCCAACCTCTTGAATTCCCTAACATCCTCCTCGACACTTAGTTTATCTTACCTAAGAGTAGTTAATTTGATGTAATTATCTTATTCATACTCTTTTGGAGTGAATTTTCTTCTCAGATTTTTCTTAAGTTTTTCAGAAGATTTATTTTTTATTTTATTTTCTCGTTCCCTACTCCTCTTTAGATTATCGTACCAAATTCTACAAAAATCTTAAATTTAAGAGTTGATAATTTTCACTTTTTTTCTTAATAATCCTTTAATTCAAAAATATCTACCACCTCATGCAACCACTCAAGAAATGAATCTATATTAAGCTTACCATCAAAGTCGGGGAGATCAATCTTAATGCCCTCATCCTCCTTTTGATCATACTTAGGTTGATGGTCATGGAACTTCATATTACTTCCACTCCCTATAGACTCTTCTTCATGGTCTATTCTTGAATTCAAATTCCTTCCTTTAATTTTATTATCTGACCTCATAGCACTTCCAAACATATCCCTATAAAATTCTCTATGCTCTTGGACATTTTAAACCTAATCTTACTCAGCTAACCTAGGCTCTAACCTTAGGAGTTGCGTTTGCATAGCCGATAATTGTCTAAGTTGTGCATTAGTGTCATCAAAGTTATTAGAAAGTTTTTTCTTTTATGATTGATTATTTCTATCACAATCAATCAAGTTCTGCTTGGTTTTAATGGGTTAAAACCAAATTCCCTCACCTTCACTTTAGGTTTTCTTAGTCAATTCTTGTGTAACAATTTAGATTTCAATGAATCATAAAACACAATGATGAACCAAACAATGAATCACTACACACAAAAATAAGACACACACAAAAAAAAATTGCAAAACTATTATCATAAAACTATGCAAGTTGTTCAAAAAACCTACTCAACCATTCAAAACATCATCATGTGTATTCGACTATTTCAAATGACTTTGCATGCAGAAACAAACAATGATTCAATCTACATTAATTATTCTTATCACCTCATGCTTAAGTATTCTTAGACAAATATACATGATTCACTTTCAAACACACGCACACAAAAATTGGTTTTATTCAACACTGAAATATTAATGCTTTCCACCGTTCATGATTAGGAAACTTTCACCACAATATAAGATCACCAATCATGACACATCAGCAGCAACCATCACCTAAACATGCATGGTTCTAGATTAAAAAAAATTAAAGAACACACGTACAAATAAAGAATATTATACATTATAAATAATATTGCATACAAACTAAACAAAAAATTAATACCTAATGTTGAATCTATCATATAATAATGACTAAGAATCATACAAGAACCTTGCAAGATTCTTCAATAATAACATGAAACATCAAGTTTTTACAAGATACAACAAGAACTCATCAAGATTCACAAGGCTTTACCAATATTTATCAACTAACTTGTTTGAACTCCAAGTATGGCGATGAATATGGTCAAACCTTTGTTGAGTTTTTGCACCTCTTATAGCTTCAACTTCAAGGTGGCTTTGATATCACTTTTGATGTTGAAGATTATCCCCAAATCTTCTATAACATTTCAAGACCTTGTTTAAAGGATTAAAAAATTCAAAATAGAAACCAAACCCTCAACTTCAAGTGTTTAGACTTGATCTCCATGTATGCTAATTCCTCTTGATCTCCATAGTTTGAAGAAGAAGATTGAGATTTTTCAAAAGATGCTCCTACATCTGATTTGGTATAAATTTTTGAGTTCAAATTTTATATTTTTAAGGTTTTAAAAGCTAAAATTTTATAGTTGGAATTTATAGGTTAAAGGGTATTTTTCTTGCATCAAGTAAGTGATTATTGATTCTAAAATGATTCATGGGTATTCCTACATGTTATGAGTTACTTTAAGTTGATTATGCTTGTTGGTATGAATATAAATATCCTACATAAGTGATTTGGGTGGATAGATTGTATACTTCAGCAAAAAAGAATGAAATTTAATAAATAAAAAGTAGGGTATGGTGACTAAATGTTGAGTTATGAAATTTAATTCGATTAAAAATGTGTATCGACATAGTCTAATGTGGTTAAGAATGACTTATAAGTATGAATCTATATGAAATGAAATGGTTTGATGTTGTGATAGGATGAACTGATCGATTGGTTAGGTTAAACCAATTGAATGGTTCCTAGAACAATATATTGGTTGACCCAACCCATCGACTAGTAAGCTTGTAGAGACCTTGATCTTACTCTCTACTTAAACCCATCGACTGGTTAGACAGAACTAATCGACTAGTCTATGAATATTCAACTAATTTATCCAAACAAATCGATCGGTTTGAAGAAAAGCATGGTCTAGTTGAGTCAAACTGATCGACTGGTATACCCAAACTGATCAACTGATTGATGAAACCGCTTAATTGGTTGGGTCAGACCAATTAATTGGTTCGACCGATTTATATGGTTTGTTTTCTTTCTATTTTTTTATGCTTTGAGATATGTTTGGGATTATGCTATAATTATTAATGGGATAAAATATAGATCTTATCATGTATTAATGCCCTAATGAAAGGATTAAATGGATCATAATTTATGATATACTCTATGTCTAATGTAAAGGTTAAATGGATATCCCACTTATGATAAGCGATGGTATTGAATAAAGAGTAATGAAACATAACATGATTTTTAAAAAAGAATAAGATGGTTATGAGTAATATGCTACAAGGATAAATAGAAACCCACATGGTTGGAAAAAATAGAAAGAAAAAGGATTGATATGGAATGAATATGGAGAATGCTTTGCTTACTTTTGCATGGGCCTTTTTGTGATCACTTGTCTTTATGAATAATATACTAATCATGTAAAAGGAAAGACAATTGAGTTGAGTATAGGTTTGAGTTACCCAATCCTCAATTAGCTATTAGGGATTAGTCTACCTTCAAGCCTTTTTGTTGCCTTCAGGTGGGATTTTAAGAGGTTTTGATGCCTTACCTACTCTAGATACTAATGATTTACTAGGGGATATCAATACTAAAGGGTCTAGTTACCTAGGTGGTTGGATTTAGTCTAAACTTATGCCCGTTCTAGTACTTGGCTTCGGCCTGAACTTATGTTTGCTTTGGTGATTGGCTTCAGCCTAAACTTTATGTCCCTTATTTAGATAGGCTTCCATGATATATGAGACCATGGGGTGGTGCACAGTCCATCACTCAATAATAAAATATGGATGTTAAGCAATTAGATGGTAAATACCTAAAAATGAATCATTAGATAAGGATAGGGAATGGTTAGATAAAAGCTTATTTGTACACTTGGTTAATGGCCTTCATGACTAATTGACTACTGATTGGAATATTGGCTGGATGATTGGCCTGTGTCATATATGAATAAGGAAATGGTATAATATAAAGGATTGAGTAATTGAAAATGAACCCTAGTGGTTACTTGGATTTAATTTTCTAGTGCATGTGTGGTATACCAGTGTGATTACAATGTGAAACTAAGCATGATATATTCAGCATTGTTTGAGTTAGGCATAATAGCATGTCTTGATGTAATTTTACCTTTATATATTTGGCTTTATCATGATGCATGTTATCTATTATATCCACGTATAATAGAATATGCATAATTTTGTTTCCATTGAGGGAGAAACTTGGCTTGCTCAGTACGTAGCGTACTAATGTGCCCTTTTGCTTGGTCACCAACTTATTCCCACAAGTAAATGGTCATATGTAGGTTTTTGGAGATGACTAGTAGAAGGCCTACCTTATTTGGGGTGGGGCTTGAGAGAAAGTACAATCAAAGGTTTTGTGGGGTCTATGGCAAACCAAGATTTTGATTTTGGGGGTCGCACCCTAATTTCATTTTAAATGTAACCCCATACTTTTTTCAATCTATATATTTGTATTGAGTTGGTCAGGGCGGATGAGATCCTTTTTGTAAACAATCTTTTAATATTTATGTAATTTTTATTCACGCACTCTATTGTTTTAAATGACTTGTTAGCTTTAGGCTTATATCTAATATGGTGTAGGCGCCTAATGTCTACCTTGTGTCAGGTATGGCGATAACATCCCATTTTTCCTGGGTGTTTTTTTAGCTTCTGTAATGTTTTAAATGAAATTTTTTGGCATTGAAAAATGGGGGTGTTACATTAAATTTTGATAAGGTGAATGAAATAAATAAATTAAGAGTAAACAAATACTGCAAACAACAATTATATGAGCCTAGTTTGGCTTCACATAAACAAGGAACATTTCCCCACAAGAAGGAAGAACAAATTAATTCCTATAAGCATTAGGCCATATAAGGTGTTGGAAAAGATAGGAGATAATACCTACAAGCTCAAACTACCACAAGACATAGGAAACATCTCAAACACTTTCAATATGGGAGACTTGATCCCCTATATACACGACAAGACTTTTGATTACATCGAGGAACCTTTTTAAGAAGAGGAGAATGATGTAGGAGCATTACAAACAAAAAAAAACTCTCCCAATTCAACACTCCACATTAGCCACTTATTCTCGTAAATTTGAAGGAATCAAAACCCTTCCAATTTGGGAAGGATTACATTAAACCTACATCTCAAACCCAAGCCGTGCAACATAGCCACTGAGCCACGCCTTACTCTGTGGCTTCCTTTTTTAAGCCAAACACAACTCCCTCAACTTACCACCACAGCCACCAACAACTACCTATGCACACCACCTGGGTGACCACTTATTCATCTTCAACATGCACGAAAAAGGAAAAAAAAAGGGTTAGAAAAAGGGGAGGTCTCATTGTGTAGATTATGGCATCATTTTGATGTGAATCCCTCACTTTAGTGTACTTTTGATAGCCCATGATGTAGGCTATGTTTTTAGCTTATCTCATGTCATCTATAATGATGTAATAGATAGTTACTTTTGCATCATTCCATGATCAAAAAATGAGCATGGAATGGGACAAAAAACACATGAAGAGGAGTGGTAGAAACTAAGTTAACTTTTGGGTAGTTACAATCAAACTAAGTTAGTTATATATTACTAGCTAACTAGTTAGTTTGACTCCTAACCAGCTATACCTATTTAGTTGGGAAAGATTAGTATGTAACTAAAAGGTCATCACACTCCTTATGAGTCTAAGATAAAGCTAAATATATGGTACGTCTGATTGCCCATTCTTCTCTCAATTTTTCAAAGGAACCCTACCTCTCAAATAGTGCATGTTAGGTTGAATTTTATCAAGATCTTGCTTCTTTTATCTTAATTGATGAAAGAATTAAGTGGTAAAACAAGTGTACAATCTAAGGGTCACTTATTTCATATTATATCATTTTATCTCCCTCCTCTCTCCTGCTTCTTTTTGGTGGTTAAGTTCTCAGCCACCATTCCAACCAAGCTAACCCAATTTGTATCCACTATGCATCAATTGTACTTTCTTGGCATAAAATATATAAATAATGGTGAAGTTAAATTTTAACTATACCAAATGGAGGTGTTAGATAATGAGGAATAATTTTGTTGTTATTTTGGATTCATATGATATGTGGGGATTATATGACACATACTTTGCTATGATAAAAACGCTAATCACTTAAAGAAAAATATTATGGATCACTATATAGGTTTAGATTACTCAATCAATGATTAGCTATTAGGGGACAGTCCACCTTTGGGCATTATTACTATCATTTACCTTTGAATATGATAAGATTTGATCCTAGGATCTTTCACATCCTAAAACACTAATGATGTACTATGGGGTATCAATACTAAAAGATCTGGACACAACTATGTGGGTTTTTTGGCATCAAATGGATTTTATACCTATTGGTGATCTATTAACTTTACTCGGTCGTATGTCCTCTGGTAATAAGTTGAACTTCCATAGGTATTAAAAGACTATGGGGATAATCAAAACCAGTTCTCAAAGATAATTTGTTATATAATATTGTGGTCACAAACCTTGTAAATAATTAAATGGATTGGTCACTAGAGTTATCTTAAGAGTCCTACATCATTAATATGTTATTTATATGCATATGTGTTGTTATCTGTTATTCATAAATATTATGATTATTATGATCATCCATGAGTTCATGTCTATGATTGAGCATGATGTTCCGTGACTGTCCATGCATGTATAGGGAGGCCATGTTAACAATACCATGTTAATGTAGTATGTAAGTTTTGGTATGTTAGTATATAACCATGCTTAATGTATATCTAGTATAACTTGGATGCCTATCATGACCCTATGTGCAATATGAACCTCCATCATATGGTAATTTGTTTTACTCACTATACAAGTACTAACATGCTCAATTAATTGGTTAATTAATAAATATCATGAATAGAGGCTCTTCTGCAGGTTGGTGAATATGGATAATATGTAACACCTAATATATTTTTTCTTATAAACAATTTTTGTTTAAATTCAGTTTTAGCATAAAAATATGGTGTTAGAAATTGGTATTAGACCTTTGGTTTGAAATCTTAAACATTTTACCTTCCTCTATTGTTATTTTCGATACATATTTAAATGTTTTCAATAGGTGTGATTGGTAGCCTTAATGGCCTTCAGCTTTGATAGAATTGTGTGATTCGTGCACTTATAAGCATAATAAAATAGTATCATCTCTTATCATGTTTTCTACATTTCAGTATGCATAATCTTTTTATCACAAACTACATGATTAGAGGATGCCTTTACACTACTTGCATAGTTTGCTCAACAGCCACCATCATTCACATCTCAACCATAGTAGTACATGGATGGATATGTAGAGGATTAGATTTAGATAGTCACAGACCATCGCCCATCTACATGTAGGTAAGGAAGACCCCATTTAGCTTGATTCATGGATCTACAATTTTAACCACTTCGAAATCTTGTCAACTATCTTGGGCTTAAGATGACTAGCATCATAGTTACCCTTTGTTCCTTAATTGACAACTAGTGAATAAGTGGTTAAGAGCCTAAAAGATCAACATTAACTTGGGATGACTTCAAGGATGTGATTTTCCATCATTTCTACTTTGATCCCTTAAATATAGATGAGCTTAAGGAGTTCTTGCAAATATCTCAAGGTAACTTATATGTTTGGAAGTATCATGCGAGGTTTATGGAGTTAATAAGGTTTACTCTAGAAGTGAAGGCTACCATTTGTATGATTCAGCAAGTTTATCCATGCTCTTATTATAACAAAATCATTTGTAAATACCAAAAACAATTCATTTTAAAACATTTGCAGGAGTAGAAATATGAAAACACTCCTAAGAAAAATAAGGTATTATTACCACACCTAAAATTGGATAGACATACTACTGTCTATTCCACGTTAGATACGAGCCTAAGTGTCTAACAAACAAAACACAAGAAACAAAGTGCACAAGACAAATAACATAAGGATGATAAGAGTTGGGGTTTACAAAACCAAGACCATACAAGGTCTAAACAAAGTGAATTACATATAGATAGTGTTTGCTAACATAGTGCCAAACAATAGGAGTTTTAAGTCTCTAAAGGACCAAAAAAATATCATCCATCAAAATTTCCATGCTCATTGGCCCTACAGAAAATCAATTGATTGGCTATACTAGTAACCCTTTATTACTTGCACATGATAATCTGTTTATGGAATTGAGTAGGTGATCAATTAAATAGGTACATCAATACGCTACGTACTAAGTCATATTTCCTAATATACTAACTCACGTGACCTGGATTTCTCAACATGTTACTCTATACATGCACATGGAAGTAGATGATATCTTACTAAAAAATAGACATAGAATTCATGGAAATATCATAATTCACATGTAGTCTATGAAAATCATAGTTCATCGTGGTTGCCACAAAATTCTGAAATCATTGATATCAATATATGATCAAAGGAGGTGGCGTACCAAGGGTGTGATTTACTAAGGTAACTATTAGGTTCGGTCTGTTTAATCATTCATGAAATTTTAATCACATTATTATGTACCCATTTATTTATATTTACCTACATGTGCGATACAGGTATCAGCCTAATGAAATAAACATATTAGGATCAAGTATGTAATCAATCTAAGCCAATATAATAAATCTCTAAGACTCAATCTTATCATTATATCGTTAGAATTGTGATCACATATTTACATTCATTTGATAACCTCAAGCAAGCACTTAAATCCTCCACCTTGGAACTCATCCATAATCTCTAGCAAGCACTTAAATCCTCTACCATGGAACTCATCCATGATAACAACCCAAATAGTAGTCAAAAAGTAACCATATTAAATACCTATAAATGTATGTTACTTTTAGTCATAAGCTAAGAGAGCGACCACCTCATTGCATTGCTAGGTATCTAAACCCGTAAGTGTCAACACCCTCTAATTACCCCATAGGTGTAACATAGAGTAGGAGACACACCAAAATCAATGAGGGTTCCCTTTCCCATAGGTGCATACCAGAAAGTGAATATCATAGTAGCTATCCCTGATCAGCTACTCTATGGATTAGAGGTAATTACGCTCAGATGATTTCTTTCTCTTTTAGTCATTAATGTTCTATATTATAGACCACATCAAGGCTCACCGCCATATCATTTTAAGTAGCATGCCTATTTAATTCACATACAACCATATATGGTTCTCATATTACCCATTATTCCCATTAAGGGTATCTTGAAGTAACATCTCTATTACTTAATTATTTTCACCAACAGGAAATTAAAATGCTAATATCATTCACATATGTCCAAGACACCAAGATATCCAAATAGCATCACATAATCATCTTATAATACTCAATATTTCCCATTATAGCATTAGAAGTAATATTATCAATACTTAGCCAATTTAATCAATCATTTGTGTTCTTTAATTCATGCCACTAGGTAGATTTCCAATTTCCAAGAATCATATAATGAAATAATATCAAGTCTCATACCCTTAAGAAATAAAAATGAATAAAAAAAGCATTATGACTAAAATTAATCGATCTATTATATAGAAAGTCAATATTGTTTAGGCACTATCAAACCCTAATGTATTTGTCAAAACCAATCATTTCATCTAGCTAAGCTAGTTAATCGATTCAAGTTGATACCAACCCAAATAATACCACAAACCAATAGGTTGGTTTAGCCATTTAACTACTCTAAAGAACAATCAATCAATTCAACTGCTCTAAAAATTAGTTGATTCGATCAACCAAACTTTTCAATTTGTCTATAAAAAATAAAATGTAGATGCATTTTCATACTCACATGTAAGCCTTAAATACCAATCATATCACATTCACATCATTTGACACCTACAAAACTAAGATTAATCATGCTCAATTACTAAATCATGCTACATTTCCAATCAATCATCATGATACATGCACAAGCCTCACACATTCTTAAAAGAATACAACTTAAGACATGACTCGCCAAAACACTACTATTTTCATATATGTAATGCCCCATCCTAAAATCCTAAAATTATATTTAAATTATGTTTACATATAAAAATGAGTTTTGGTTTTGGATAGGTCTTAAAATGTTAATAAATTTGTCACTTTTAGGCATGTTCATCAAGTGGTTTGCTTAACTGATCGATCGATATATTCAGAAACTAGAAATTTATTTTCTAATAAAGCCATTGACTGGTTTGCTCAGGTTAATTATCTAATTCTCTTGTAATTTTAGGTCATTTTTTATTTTGATTTGAATCTATTTATAATTTTTATAAAAAAAAAATTAATTATAATATATTTGTTCTAATAAGTATATTTTGGTGCTTTGGTTTATTTTTACATTATTTAGATCACTTTATTATTTTATTTAGCTAAATTTTCCTAAAAAAATACTTTTTGAGCCATATCTCACCTTCTCTCTTCTCCCTCACTTTCCTCTCTCTTCTTGCATCCATGGCTAGGCATTTGACTTTCTACACCACTCCCCTAACATATAAAACATCTAGCATGTATCTTCCTTATCACACATTACCTCCCTTACCTCAGCTTATGACCTCTTTACACTTTGGGTTGTCCACGCTCAACCTAAGTTAAAGTTTCTACAAAGTATAATATATTTGTGCTAATGAGTATATTTTGGTGCTTTTGGATTATTATTACATTATTTAGATCACTCTATGATTTTTATTTAGCTAAATTTCCACCAAAAAGTACTTTTTGGACCATATCTCACATTCTCTCTTCTCCCTCACTTTCCTTTCTCTTCTAGAAGCCATGTCTACACGGTTGAATTTCTACACCACCCCACACCTACCAAATATATGTCATGTCTCTTTCTGACTACACCTTACCTTACTTAACTACCTTTGTGACATCTTTAAACTTTAGGTTGCCCACACTCAACCTAAGTTAGACTTTCCTCTCTTCCACTTGAGAATTTCGACTATCAGTCTCACCTATACACCCCATTTATGATGCAATTTACTCTTCACCTTCTACACTTTTCCATTCTCTCCCTTTTCCCTTGTGAAACTTCTTAAGTGTTTGATACTCTCCGTGTTTCTTTCTTTTTTTCTCTCTATTGAGAAAATATAGGTTTGCTCTTATTTTATTCTCTCCTTGGTTGAGTTATTGTCTCTCTTTTCTTTTAATAGCCCATAACTTTAAATTCAATTTTATTAAGCTTAATTATTTGATTAGCGTAATTTAATGTAAACATTTAATTATTTTCATTTCGATTCATTTTATGGATTTATCGATGATTTCGACTTCATATTTGAATTTTATTAATCACTGCCATTGCGAATCATTCTAGATAAATTCATTCACATCCATGATTTTATTATATTCATAAGATTTTGATTATAGGTTAAAAATATGTATTTCCGTTCTTTCTTATATTTTGATTTTTAATATTTTATATTTTTTTCGATTATAACTTCATCATGTCATTACGACTTTATATTGGAGATATATCATTAATGATATACATATTACTTAAATTATAAAATTTCTGTTTAAATAGTCAAATTTATTTTAATGATTTTATTAGTATAAAATAATTTTAACTTTGAATTTATTCATTTTTGAGGTCCTTAAGATCTTCGAAAAGTTTTAAATTAAAAAGATCTTCAGATCTTATTTATGGATTTCTTTCCAAAATTAATTTTCTTCCACTTTACCCTTTTTGGTTTGCGAAAGACCAGTTTCGGAAATTATTTAAATTAGTCTTAATTTATTAGAATTTGATTTAAATATTTTTCTTATATTATTTTAAATATTTTTCTAGGTCTTATAATCAATTTTTGTAAATAAAATAGATATTTGGGTTCATTGGTAAATTCTTCCAAAAATAATTATGAAATCCTTTATATGGCTCTTATATCAATTTCATATGTTTGGATCCTTACAAAATTATTTTCATTAAATAAATTTTAAATAAAATATTCCAATAATAATTTTTGATATTTAGTACCTTATTGTACACTTGTATTTGTAAACAAAATTAAAATAAAACAAATTCCCAACTAGTTCCCCAACCCCCATCCTTTTCCTTTTCTCTCTTCTTCTCCCACTTTTATTTTTCCTCTATCCCTGACCTACTCCCTTTTCTCAGCACCCAAACCTCAACCTCACCTCCTTTTCCTTACTTCTCCTCCGCCAACCTTGACCGCCAGCCACCGCGACACCAATATTCCCACTACACACTGCCAACACCACCGCAGCAAGCAGCAATAGCAGCAATACAGTAGAAACAAATGACAGAAGGAGCAGCGGACGACAGCAGCGCACCGCCACGGTGAGCTCAAGTGATGGCTGGCAAGCACCGACCAACCTCCGGTGAAGCTTCTCCGGCCTTCACTTGTCCTGATTTGCTAGTTTTATTTAGTATAAAATTCTAAAAACCCCTATCCCTCATTTTGATTAATTGAGTATGAATTAGCTTATGATAAGCTAAATTGATTGTTATATTTATTTATATATATGTTGTATGATATTGATTTAGAGCAGTCAATTGCAATGTATTTAGTTGATTTGTGAAAATCATAATTTTGGCCAAATTATGCCTGAATTTTTTGGATTAGTCTGATTAACCTATTTTGGCTAAATTGATTTTACACTACACTTTAAAATGTATTTAAATTCATGTCGAAACCATCAATTTGAGATTTTGGGCAGAATTAATCAGAATTGATTTTCTAGGTTAAAATCTATGTGTGATGAACTTGATTACATAGTTAAGTTGTTTCACTCACTTGGTTTTATAATATCCTTTGAAATGTATTTTATTTTATATAAGAAGTGTTGATTTGGGAAAATTGTGTGAAATCCATCAGACTTGGATTTTTATGTCAAAACTCTTGCAAAACGATAGTGTAATTGAGTTATTTTATTCAATTAATTATAAAATTTACATTAGAATACATTTAATTACAATTCTAAACTGTCAATTTATATATTTTAGCAAGAATTGATCGGATTTACGTTCCAAGCTCAAAAACCCTAATTGTGTTAAATTGGGCATTTCTTTCATTGTTTTTGATCAATTGATTATATAATATGTTTAATTGCATTTCTAAACATTCAATTTAATTAAATTAATAGAACTTAACTAAATTACATTTTTGGGCCTAAAACCTTAAATTTCAAGTGAAATTATGAAATTATTTATTGGTACAATTCTTTTTTTTAAATTAAATTTATAGACATAGTTGAAATGGACTTAATTGCATTCTAACACCTTCAATTGGAGTTAATTGATTTGAATTATTCAACTTTGTGTCTTAGGTTTTGAAACCCTAATTTTAGAAACTTATGATCTTAAATTGGTGATTTATAAGATTATTTATGTTGAAATTGATTATCTAGATTTATCTAAAATTAGTTGTATTGTGTTTTAAAGCTATCAATTTGGAGTAATCAAAGTGAATGTGTCGGTTTGTAGTCCGAGCATTAAAACCCCTAATTTTTAGAGATATTTATAAAGTGGACTATGCTATGCTTTTTTACCTAATCAATTTTTAGCTTTAATTTAAAATTATTTGAATTATATTTTTATCTTATCGAGTTGGATTTGGTTCTCTACAAATAGTTAGTTTGTCTTTTGAGTTGTAGAACCTTACCAGTAAACTATTTTCGATAAAATAACTTATAATCTATTATCCTTTCCTTTACTTTCCAAATCAATTTAAAATGCCCCAAGTGATATATGTTTAATCTAATTTGATTTAAAATTAATCTTAAATCTTAATAGAGGTACACTTATGAGTATTAGGTTTTTGACACATTTTCCAAGAAAGATTATTTGTGTCCCCTTGTGTTGATTTAATTATAATAATTGAATTATTGATCGATAAGATGGTTTCTAACCTAGATCCAATTTCCATCGGTGATCTAGGAAAACTTTCTCATGGATTGTCGTGCTCTTGATAGCTCTCTCTCTCTTTCTCAATTTGCTTAGCTAGCTTCATATTTAGGTAAGTCATTACTTACCTTTACTTATAGCAAAATATGGAATTTTTGTATGTTTGGAATGGAAGGTGATGAGTATGCTTATTGATTATTTAATAATGTCAAGCATATGCTATGTTTTGTGTGGTAATTGTATGTATGTAAGTATGAATTTATAGCCTCAATGCAAATGCATGTTACCATGACGTTTGAATATTGTATGTGTGTGAGTATGTGAAGGGTTGAGTATGGATTAAAATTGCATAATATCTTATGCTATATTTTATGAAATGGAATTATTCTTCTCTAACACCACCTAGAATTATTTGGCCTTAGTGCCACATGAATTGGTTCAGCTTTAATGCCCCTGAAATCAATATACTTTAATGCCACATTAATTGGTTTGGCTTTATTGCCTGTAGAATCGATCAGCTTTAATGCCACTTTGATTGGTTTGGCTTTAATGTTGCTTGAGATTTATCGACTTTAATGCCACTTAAAAATGATTTAATAATGGAAATTCATTGTTTTGATGGAAGTGAGCTAAGTATTGTTACGTAGGCCTGATTTATGATTGGTTAAATCCTTGAATAAAATATTAATCACTTATAGTGAAAGATCTTAAGTTGGGACTTGTATCACTCAAGGTAGCTATCTGAGTTAGGTTTGGTATTCACTTGGTACCATTCTAGTGTTTTGCTATTCTATGATCCCAGGTGCCTTACGAGGTCCAGAGAGGCCCTCTTCTACTCTATAGGTGTCTCGATATATTTTGACCCTATAGGGGGTATGTATACTTAAGTGATTGGGTGTCATATTTATTAGTGGTATGGTTAGATTTCTAGGTGGTCCAACTAGGGCTAGTACCATTCAAGTACTAGAGTAGTTGTTACAATCTCTTTGAGTCTCCATCCTCAAGTTAATATAATAAATTAGTTGTGATCACGATAAATAAATTAAAATAATGAATTATTCTAACTCACTCATGGACTTAATTTTTTTGTTTCCTATACATGTATCTTGTTTGTCTCCCTTATAATATAGTTGCCATATGATGCATGTCTATATTCAATTATCACATAATCTATTATTAAAATCTCATGTGGACATTACATGCAGAATGATAACTTCTATGGTAGTGTGTGTTACTTCTCATCCGATCATGATTTTCTTGTATGCATTGTCATGTCTAGTCATGTATTCATAAACATGAATTTGTGACCCCATTTTTTATTGTATATATCACATATATAATAGAGCATGAGTTATTATATGAGTAGAATGGTGTGTGTATTGCATGTATAATTAAGCATGAGTATTATAAGCTAAAGATTGCTATATCTTATGTGTATCATGTTTCCTTCCATGAGTTAGGTAGTCTTAATTTATTCAGTATTGGACTTGTACTGATACTACCTTGGTTGATTGGGTCCTGCGACGATTCACTGATGATGGGGAGCAAACCTCTTATGCAGGTTTAATATCGGATATTATTTTTGGGTTGAAGGCTTGGCTTGAAAGAGGCAATCTAGAGTTTGATCCATCAGAATTTGTCGTTATTTAATTATATTTATCTTTAAAGTTTTCAAGTGTTGTATTAAAATTTCAAGTGAGTTGTAATTGAGATATAATTTCTCATTACTTTGATAAGTTTTTAAAATCCAAGATTATTTCACAAGTTTCCGCTGATTTATTCAGCAATGATTTTATTCAGTAAAATTGTTCACTTGCCATCAGCATGTGGATATCTCCTTATGGGAGTTTATCCTCACAGCATAGATGTTGGTTGAATTTTGTTGGATAGGTTTTAGCCTTGCATCTAACATTAAATAGATGGTAGACATTTATCTTGTGTTAGGTGTGGTAGTAACATTCCCCAAATCCTATTTTAGTTTCCGCATTATTATTTTAAATGAAAATTTTTTTAGGAGTAAATTTTAGGGGTGTTACATTTATTCTTCTAATCTTAACATTACCTCTCCCTTATTTCTCTAAATCAAAGGAGGATCTAAAGTTTTGGGAAAGGTCAAGTATCTCTAGCTTCATTCTCCTTGAACTTTTTATTTTGAGAAAATGTTGAGTTATGCTCATGTTCTTCTTCTCCTCCTTTTGATTTTTGATTTTTAATGTAGTTTTAATGGTTTTAATTCTTGATTATCTTAGAAATTGAGGTCTTAGTAGACAGACATCAAGTTAAGAGTTTTTTGTACAAGAAAAATTGCTTGGAGGTAAGACATTCTTATCTTTAACATGAATAAGGTCTTTTATTTATTATGATGGTTCCATTATTCTTGGTGTGTGTCGATGTTGTGCATAATTATATTCTAGGATTTAAGCATATGGAAGAGTCTTCTTCTTAAAATTTAAGCATGATTTTGGTAGTTTGGGCATGATTTCAGTTTATGCCAATACTACCATTTATCCATGTGATTCTATGTGTTTAACATATATCCTTCTATGTTTTATGGCATACAAGAATGCTAGGATTAATATGGTTATTTTTTGTTAATTTTTGGTATGTGGATCCAAAGTCTGGGAATTTTGTTAACCTAGGCCAGTCGATTGGTTGTTAAACCCATGGACTAGATGTGTGAATAGTCACTTAGTTTGAAATTTTTAATCAACTGGTTGCGAGATTAGTCTAGTGATTCAATGAACCAATCAACTTGTGCCTACGAGTGTTTGATCAGTTTACCAAACCCATCCATTAGTGACCTTGAGACCAAAATTGTATGGTCTCTACTTAGATCCATCGACCAATTGGGACAAACTCATTGATTAGTTTTCCAAGAAAAGTCAATTTGTGAGACCAACTAATTGACTGGTCCACTGGTTTTATTTTTAGCTTAGGTCTGGTACAACCATATAGTCGAATGGTCCTAGGGACCTATGGACTAGTCTAGTTCTATTCCATCGTATTCAGTGTTAATTTTTGTTCTTCTTTCTAGCCTTTTATGTTTATATCTCCATGCAATTATAATATGTAAATCATAATTACAACCATGTTTACCCTGTAATTAATATGGATCAAAATGATGATAAATGGACCTTAAATTATTTAAGTTTGGTGTCATCTCTGAAGACCCAATTGGTGGCTTATATGTCGTGTGATGTATTTGGTGGTATCACTTAGATACACCCAATATGGGTAATAAGGGAATTAAATTGTGATTTGTGATATCATATGGTAATTAATAGTTAACGGATTAAGATTTCATTAAATCCTTTTTCTCCAACTCTAGGGGTAGCTAGCAAGGAGTTAATGGGTGGATTGCCCTATGTTTTGTATTTTCCCTCAGTATCTATTTCCTTCTATACCAGATTGCAATCGATGGGGGGTATGCATATATCTTTGAGGTATATGATTATACTACTACAGACCATTATGGCATTGGTGTCCAATTTGGGTGGATGAGGTATCACGGTACAATCCCCTTGGCACTTTGTGTTGTCCATTTCTTAGGAGGGTGTGGTATCCCAAATTTTAGCCCTCTTGGTGAAGGCATTCAAGGTGTTGTACATACGGTATCCCAGTACAAACACCTTTGATGTACTTTGACCACCAATGGTGGGTGTGGTATCCATGGTGTGTTATCCATCGCAGAAGGTGCATTCAACCTGAAGAAAATCCCATTCTTATATCCTGACCTTTTTGGTGGGTGTGGTATCTCATACTATCTATATGCTTCCATGAATTTTGTTCATGGTGAAGAATTAGGCGTGGTCGAACGAATTATCTTAATAACTAAAAATTTATTCGATCACTATAGGAAGATTTATAATATGGTTTTCATTATGTGGTTGTGATGCATTCACCATATTACTATTCTTCTATGATCTCCATGCAAGCATCACTTGCTATATTACTACCATGAGTCTGAATGTTATCTTATATTGGTATGCTTATCACTATGCTACTATGCAACTTTAATGTGTTGTATAAGCCCTTGCCATGTTTTTTTAGTATGTTTTACGAAGACTTTAGTGTACTAATACTACATTAGTGTGGTCACTATGATAATTTAGCTTCTAATCCAGTGAGTAGAAGATGATTTGTAGGGATACGATTCTCAGTTAGAGTATATTGAGGATGATACCATGGTCTAGTAGCTGATCATTGCTTGAGGATTTGAGAGTTAATTTCTTCTGTAGTTAAGAGTCGGGTTCATTGGTTAGATGTCCTTTTATCCATTGTATTGGGATGTTCTGGTTCTTTTTGGTTATTTAAACTCTTGGCTTTGATTCCTATATTTGGATTTTGTAAACTCTCATATATCTTTCTTTCTATTTTATTGTTATTCTTATCACTGTCATTATTAGTATTGATGTATAGTTAGAGAACATACATCCTTTCATAATTGTTCTAGCCTTACATCATGCATGGGTTAGATGATGATCATACCTCTCTTATGATTAATGTAGCTGTAACATTTTCCAGTTTTGCTTCTTCTAGCACTTCCGCATAGGCTTCAAAATAATTTTTTAAAGTTCAAAAATTGGGTGTATTACAATATCAACATAAAAAAATCAAAATTTTCAATTTTATGCCAATCCATATGCTCATTCACTCTGTTCCACAAGGCAAAAATGACATACCCATAAAAACTTAGTAAGACCTCCTTAAAATCTTATAAAATAGAAAAAAAAAGAGGTTAGGAGAAAAATCAAAAAATGTAACCTTTACCAAAATAGAATGCCAAAGGAAGAATTTTATTCTAAATATTATCCAAAATATAGCCCTATAATCCTAAAGTGTAAAACAAGAAAGAGTTAGAGGAAGGATTAGAAGAGATGTAGAAGATTAGAGGTAGTGAACATGAAGGGGAAAATTAGTAAAGGCATAAGAGATGAAAAATAGAGATAACCTAGTGATTGAGAGAAAATGAGGAAAAGGAGAGCTTAAGGTTGCTAATGTGCCCAAAACTTGATGGGAAATGAAGGAGAGAAGGGTAATAATATCGAAACCCAAATTTTCCCACTCAAATTAGGACAACCTTGGTCAAATTTCTCAATGAAACAGGGTTCCCTTTTGTCATAGCTCAAATGGTGATATATGAAATGTGCCAAGCTAGTGTGCCATGAAAAATTTGAAACATAAGAAGAGAAAAAGGAACAAAGAGGAGATGGAAAAAAGTATCATATGCTGTAGAGATTTTTTTGAACCAATAAAAAGTGTTTGTTCTGATGATGCACATAAGAGAGAGAATTAGGGAAGAAAAAGAAAATGGTGTGAGTTCATCACCCACTTTTTGTCAATTTAGGTCCCCAAAATCTAATAAAGGTAGGGAAAAGGCTTAGGTTAATGGTTATATATCATTCAAGATGATTTAGAAATGATTCAAAGCTTGATAACAAAGGTTCAAGATTGTTGGAAAAAAAAAATTAAAATTGAGTTCAAAAATCTTTTAGATTAGGCGAATCAATCGATCACTTTCCCAAAACTATTTGAATAGTTACCCTAAACTAAAAACAAGCTAAAAATGATGGGACAGTCAACTAGATCATACTACCAGTCGACTAATGCGCCAATAAATCTTTGTTCTTTCTCTATTTCCAAACTTTTCTAAATTCTTTGCCAATCAAACCCAAAATTTATTTCCAAAACAATATCAAACGCCATCAAATCATCATTATGTATAATATTTTCCACTCTTTATAGGGCTAATTTACAAGGTGTTACACCTATTATGACACTACATGTCATTGTTGCATGCTTAATTCATTATAGCAAGTTACTTGACACTGTTTTACTAATGGGTTCCTTTTCATGGTCCTCTACTTATTCAATGAGTAGTTGTAACTTGTTAGGATTGCTTGTGAGTGGAGCTTGTTCGTTAATATTTTTAGGGCAAATTTATCATCTTTTAGTTGGAATATCCTTGGAATTTTCTATAATTCCCCAAAATTTTAAAAGCTTATAATCTAATAAATAACTTTTAATTGAGATAAATTAGCTTTTAAATATATTTAATTTAATTATTTTATAGATTTTTGAGTATATAAAATTGGAAATAAATATTTAATAAATTAAAATAAATATTTTGTTATTTTATCATACACTTTTTTTTTAAATAATTTAACAAACCATTATTTTACTAAAATTATCCTTTTTAAACCCATATATTTAATTATATTAAATAAATTTACTACCCAAAAATATTATATTTTATTATTTTATAAATTAACTTATTTTATTTTGTCTCATTTTCCCTTTCCTTTTTCCTTTTTTTCTTTTTCTTTCTCCTTTTTCTCCTTTTTCTCCTTTTTCCCTTTTCTTTCTTTCTCCTTTTTCTTCCTTCGAGATGCCATCCCTAGCCTACCTCCCCACCCATGCGTGTTGGGCCGTCAGCCCATCTCTCCCTTCTCTCCCTTCTCCCCTCATTTCCCTTCTTTCCCTCAGCCCGACTCCCCTCTCTTTTCTTCCTTTCTCCCCCGCATGAGCCCGACCCACCTCCCTCCTTTCTTTTCTTTCCTTCTCCCCGACTGGGTCGGCCCAATCCCCTCTTCCCCTTCAACGGCCTGCACACACGCAACCCCCCTTCTTCTTTCTTTCTTCTTCCTTTTCCCCGGCGCCAAAACCCAACCGCCTCCACCATCTCCACCGCCCCATCTACAACCCTCCTCCCCCTACTACTCCCCCTATCTCTCTCTCTCTCCATTTTTCTTGCCCCATCTCGGCCCCACCACCTCTCCCTTTTTTTGCCCATGCCCCTAATTTTCCTTCCTTCTTCTTGTAACTCCCACGCCCCTACCACCCGGTTGTTGCCCTACCGAGCCACCCTATCCCCTCCTTTCTCTTCTTCTTCTTTTTCTTCTTCTCTCTCTGCCTCATTCTGCCATTTTTTGAGCCTCACATGCATTCCCGACCTTTTTCTATTCCTTTCTCCTCCTCCCATCTCCCTCCCTATTTTGCTTCACCACCCCCATTCCGCCGATGCCGCCTCCACACTAGCCACTTGCACCACCCCCTACCATCCTGCAGCCTCCTTCCTCCCCTCTTCTTTTTCTCTCCTTTTTCTCCCTTCTCGGCAGCAACCTGCACCACTTCATTCCGTCGTTGTTTTGGTGCCTCTACAGCCACCTATGCCACCAAACCAATCCCTGCAACCCCCTCTACCACCCTCATACCCCCTTTGGCCGAAACCACCACCTATAGGCCTTCATTTTCCCCCTCTCTTTTCCTTCCTTCTCAACCCCTCCATCTCGACCCATCTCGGCAGCCACCATTGTGGCCTAGCTGTCGACGCCATTGCCGCCGCCCTTGGCCACCGTCAACCCATCCCCGACCACCACCCTACACCCCTCTCCACTTTTACACCCTTCCCTTTCGCTAAAACCTCCCCCATCCACCTTCTTTCCTAGCCCCAAATCCCTAACCCAAAAACACCACTCCCTCCTCCCATTCTTGCTATTTTGAGCCTCTCCCCTCATTCCTTTACATGCAACTCATGCAACATGAGTAGTATGGGTTGCTGCATGCCTTAATTTGTTTTGGTTAATAAGTATTAAGGAATAATAATATTTTAAGTTAAGTATTTCACTAATTAAGTATTATAAAGTCTTATGCCTTTTGTTTTCATATTCTAATGTGATAAATATTTATATTATTTTCATGTATTAGTTTTGGCTAATCAAAGCTTGAATCCTTAATCAAAATACCAGTAAGGTTCATTTTTGCGAGAATTAAGTTAATCGTTAAGCCCCACTTAAACCATGGATTATCGTATGCTAGCACATTAGGGTTTCAAGATGTTGTTTTTCATGTCGTATATATATTGTTTAATATATTATATGTAGTCTATTGTATTGATCGATAAAAAGGAAGCATGTTAGATTGTGTGCTACGTATGGAAATATTACTTTAGGTAAGAATTGGTTATCAATGAAAATGTTAAGTGTTTACCCATGTTGTGTTATGCTATTGTGACTATTAATGTATGGTTAATGTTATTGTGAGCCCTAGGGGTATTTTAGTAATATGTCTTGTGTAAGAATGTGGCTTATTTTGTGTGGATGCTAATGAGTATTATATTAAATATAATAGTTGTGGAGTTGGGTAATGAGAATGGGGTATTAATATTAATATTTTGTATAGTGATAATAATTTAATATAAGTGAGTAATAAAGGGTAAAATGGTAATTTTAGAAGTAAGGGGTGACATGGTAAATTTAGAGGTAAAAGGGTAAAATGGTAATTTTGTAATTCAAGGGAAAATGCTAATTTGTAAGTAAAAAGGGTAAATCGGTAATTTTAGAAGTAAAGAGTAAAATGGTAATTTCGGAGGTGAAGGGGTAAAATGGTAATTTTGTAATTAAATGGAAAAATGGCAATTTTGTAATTAAAGGGCGAAATGGTAATTTCATAATTAAAGGGAGAAAATGGTAATTTCTTAATTAAAGGGAAAAATGGTCATTTTGGATGTAAAGGAGTAAAATGGTAATTTTATAAGTGAAAGGGGGTGTTATGGTAATTTTTGGAAGTAAAGGGCAAAATGGTAATTTTAAAAGTAAAGGGGTAAAATGGAATTTTGTAAATAAAAGGGTAAAGTGGAAATTGAAAAGGAGTAACTTGGTAATTTTGAAAATGGAGAATGGTAAATTGGTAATTTACCAACTAAAGAGTAATTTGGTAATTATGATAATAGAGAAGAGCAATTTGGTAATTTAGCCAACTAAAGGATAATTTGGTGATTTTGATAATGGAGAATGGTAGTTTGGTAATTATGATAATAGAGAAAGGCAATTTGGTAATTTAACCGACTAAGGATAATTTGGTAATTTTGATCATGGAAAAGGGTAGTCTGGTAATTATGATCATAGAGAAGGGTAATTTGGTAATTTAACCAACTAAATGATAACTTGGCAATTTTAATAATGGATAATGGTAGTTTGGTAATTATGGTCATAGAGAAGGGCAATTTGGTGATTTAACCAACTAAAGGTAATTTGGTAATTTTGATGATAGAGAAGGGTAGTTTGGTAATAGAAAATGGTAATTTGGTAATTTAACCAACTAAAGGGGTAATTTGGTAATTAGGATAATGAAGAAGGGTAATTTGGTAATTTGATCAACTAAAGGGCACTTTTTTAATTATAATAAAGGAAAAGGGTAAATTTGTAATCTAACCAACCAAACGAAAAATATGTTAAGTGTAACAATTATGAAGGGTAGTCGGTGACCTAATAAGTATGGGAGATAACTTGGCAACCTAAATCATGGGTAATATGGTAATTTGTCAAGTAAGAAAGGGATGACTTAGCAATTATACGAGTAAGGGAAAAATGAGCAATTTGTATCTAACATGTCATTGTGATAGTGGAATTTCGTAATATGACTTAAATAATGCCAAATAGCAAAATAAAGAGTATTTGATAATTAGTAAGTATCATGAGAACGAATTCTAATTCGGAATGAGATGAGATTATAATGGCCTTAATGATTCCTCTGTGTTACCATAGATAACCGTTTGAATAAGAAATATCTAACGATATCCAAAAGATTGAAAGTGAATAAATATTTGATTGTTGTGCTTTTGTGATGACCTTAATTAAGACACTAATACTTAAAGTGAAAGACCTCGAGATCGGGAATGGTGGCTCTTTAGGGGTAGCTACCCTAAAGACGTGGATTAGCCCACGGTTATTTTGGTATTTGCTAGTGTGCCTTTGTGTCACAGCCAGGCCATATATCTTACTCTATCTAGCTCTACAGATATATTTAAGGGGTATGTATGCTTATAGATTAGGTGTCCTTATCGATAGGGTACTGAGTTAGCTTTATGCACCAGTACGACAAAGGTACCTTTGCATTCCTGGGTTGATAGTTGAGGGATACTAAGTAGCTCATATACACCAGTGCGACTGGTGTACCTTTGTATCCCGGGATCTTGATCTCCCCATCGAGGTAAATAAATGGAATTATTGTGCTGATTAAAAAGGAAAAACACTAATCATTAAAGTGAAAGATTAATAAGTCGGGCCCAATTGAATTATATTATGAGTACCGATCCACAAGATATAATAGTGGCCTAGGAGGTTTTGCCCTGGATGATGTTTATGAGTACCGATCTACTGGATATAATAGTGGCCCAAGTGCTTGTTGCCCTAGATGATGTATATCTGTATTCTGGTCCACCGGCTACAATAGTGGGGGTCCCAAGCTCAATAAATTTGATTTGGTTTTGAATAAATTTTGAAAAAAATACTAATCACTTATAGTGGAACACCCTGTGAGTCGGGGCCAGACCAATCCACTGGTGAATAATAATGGCTAGGAGCATTCTGCCCTGGAGACCGATCCACTAGCAATAATTATGGTCAGGAGCATTCTGTCCTGTATGTATTCTAGTCCACTGGCTATAATAGTGGGGTTCTCACACTCATGCGCATATTTATAATCCGATATGATTGATAATGATGAACTAAGGGCTTAAGGCCCAGAAGAATTAATTGTTCTTTATGGCCTATTAAGATCTGATTGATTTGTTAATTATGTAAATGCATGAATGTGGATATTAAGTGTTTACCTCTCATTTTGTATGTGTGTAGTATTATGTTTTGCATTGTGGGCCTACTGTTAGGTGTGTTTTAAAGGGTTACTCAGTACCATAGTACTGAAGGGTTCCATTTGTGGGGCCCCTACCCATTCAATGGGCAGTGTCCCTTGCAAGTCCTTTTCAAGTGCTATTCAAGTGGGCTCTCTAGAAAGAGTGTAAGGTACTATCCGGAATATCCTAGGATTATACTCTTTCTCCTTTAAAATTTATGATTTCAATGTATTTGTTGATTTGTAACCACCACTGGTGCATTTTATTATTGTAAAGTGGTGTGTACGCTACTCTAATTTAAATATGTTTGAGTTTCTCATAAGTTGTACTTTTCTATTTTAGCCTTAGCACTTCGTACTGGAATGGTAGAAATGAACCAATATGGTACTAAGTGTGACGATAATATTCCCAGAATTCACGCCTTTGTTATTTTTCAGTAATGAATTTTGGGGGTGTTACATTTTCTGTCCATTCTATATTTCTTTTCACTTGAACCTTGTACTTGTTAATAGATCTTGTAATATCGAAACCTATGTTAACCTATAATATAATCTCTATTATGTTGCGTATAATTGTTCTATTAGTTCAAGTATAGTAATATTTTAGAATTAGCACTTGGTATAAGAATGGTAGAGGAAACTAAACTTATACTAAGTAGGGCTATAATACCCTGCATTTCTAATATTTTAGCTTTTGTAGTTAACTATTTAAAATGAAAATTTTAAGTGCTAAAAATGGTGATGTTGTAAGAAGAGAGAAGAAGGTAGGTAGAAGAAAGGTGCTAAAAGTGTTTTTATGTGATTTTTAACTAAATGTAATCATAGAATGGTATAAACAGTGTGAAAATATTTCCAAAGTGCAAAAATATATTTATTAGTACAAATAGATACTAATTAGAAGTTTAGAAAATCAACAAAAAATAAATCAAAACAAAAAAAAGCATCTAAAATTTACGTAGAACTACTTAACTAGTTTTAGTAATGGACTGGCTTTCTCCCACTAGTTGATAAGTTCTTCTAAATTAGATACTTAGATTTTTTTTTTATGAACTAGCCATCTAGTTTTTGGTGATGAGCCAACCAATAACTCTAAAACTCACTTATTCACCTATTTTTTGAATATGTTCTAAAATTAAAACTATTGAAGGATTTTAAGCACATATTTTCTTTTACAACAACCTTGCATTAAGACTTTGTAATGTAAAAAGTTATCCTTTGTAATATTGATTGTCTTTCACTATTTGTTTTCATAACTAACCTTCCATATTCCATGAGTTAGACAAATGCACACACCAATCCTCATGAAAGAAATATAGGCAACATCCCACATTTCTTCTTTTAGCTTCCACACCAATCCATTAATACAAAAATTATATTGAGAAAAATGGAGGCATTACAAATTTTTATAGTTAAAAAATTTTTCACGTAAATAATAAGAGAAAGAGGAAGCAAGAAACACAAAAAGGATGAAGAATTAAAATAGAAGTATAATATTTTCCAAAAGTAGAGATGAGATCAACCTTTTCTAAGCAAGCTACTAATGATCAAAGAAGCAAATATTTTGAAGAAATAAACATCCAAACATAATTACTCAAATTGAACAAATAATTAAGACAAATAATTGAAATGCATTTGAAGCCTTTTTATAATAATTAATTGATAAAGGAAAGATATAACCCGCTAGTCACCAAAGGATGCAAATCTCATAAAGAAAATAAAACAAAATATAAATTATATCAAATTAAAATGCCTGAATATATATTTCAAAGCATTGCACTATTGTATCCTCTAATGCAAATTGAATGAGCTCACCACCGAACATAGCACATGAGTTCAGTATAAAATTGGAGCAAATGAACTTTTTATCATATCTGCCCAAACTCGAAGTAAAGATGAAATTAGATTGATTGTGTATCTTTTTATCTTGTATTATTATTGAGATAAAAAGAAATGAAGAAGGAGAAGGACTGGAAATTATTCAAGGCATAGACAATGAAGAAAATGAAAGTCTTTGGAGCCAACTAGTCTAGACAGAAAATTGTGATTGTAGAGATAAGTAGTGATGGTGAATTAATTTCTCATTATGCAAACCCTAAATAAGCTTTGGGGTTTTATTGAGAGAAAAAATATTTTTCCATTAAGTAATACACATGTACATTTAAATATTTAAAGGTATGAAAGTTATTTTGATAACAGGTAAATAAATGCGAGTATTAATATAATTATGGATCAAAATACACATGTGGATATTCTATATTTGTATTTGTATTTGAACCTCACATATTTTTAAAATTTATCTAAAACTATATCCATATTCATTTACATATATTGATATTTGCATCCATCAAGTAAATCCCTATTAGGTTTTAGATATTAATGCTATACTAATAGATATTTCCCACAAGTAATGAAATTTAACCCATTCAACTTTTTTTTTAAATAATCCTTTGAAACCTAAGCTCTCTTTACACACCAAATTTACTAAACACACACCCGTATACCTAAATTTTATTCCCTGTCCATTTTTACCCTTTTTTTCCCCGCCCCTCTTATCTCTCTACCATAGTTTCTCTCTTTTCTCTCTTCTACTTTATCTCAAAGTTTTACACTCATGCACTCAATTGTTATCAAATATTCTATCAATTCAAGAAATAAGATTTTAATCAACATTTTAAGACATTATACATCTAAATGTATACAAGATTAAGTCATTTTTTAGGATTACAATTCATGATTTTCAAAGAAGCTAAAAATGTAAGATTTGATTCTTGCATTTTTTGCATTGTAGTTGTTATTCGACTAAAATTAGTGTTTGTATACAAAGATCAAACTTAGATTATTAGATTTTATTAATTTTTCATTAAAATATAAGCTTCGAATGATATCAATGGAGGTTGGGGATAAAACAATGGTGGTAGTTAGGACTACCAATAGATATTTCACCTATCAACCTTCTACCTAACCGACTAAAAAACCAATCATAATTGTCTCCAGGAGGGTTAGTCACCTATCACATTTCTCTATTGACAAGTATTTCACCCATCAGCCTTCTCCTCTACTAGGTAATTAACCTGTCATCCTCCTCCTCCAATTGGTATTTCATCTATTAACCCCCTACTCCACTAGGTATATCACCTATTCCTCCTTTCCACAAATGGGTGACACACAAATGGACCCTTAACCTTTAACCTTAAACCTTAAACCCTAAACTTTAAACCACAAACCCTTAACCCCCAAAACCTCAAGGCCCAAACCTTAAACCCTAAAGCACAAACCCTAAAACCTATAACATAAACCATTAACCCTTACCCCTAAGCCCCAAACCCCAAACCCTAAACACTAAACCCCTAACCCTAAATCCTAAACCACTAATCCCAAAAAAATGATGAGTTAATGCATAACATTTATTAATGATATTTTTTTATAATGGAAGATGTTTGGTATATGAGGCAAAGGAAAGGATCTAAGATAGGTTACACTTACTACTACTAGGGTGGTAAAGAGGATAATCACTGCTAATGCTAGAGTACAATCTGTGATGGAGCACGAAAAACATCCTAATGCTAAAGAAACCCCTCCTCTATCATTTGAGGAGGAACATAATGATCTCAATGAGGAAGTTGTCGCTAGTATTAGCACATCTACCCATGTAACAAGATTTGGTTTTTCTTCAGCATCAAACAATGATTGGCTATTGACTAGATAAATTGGTACGAATCCACTCATGGATCTTCTAACTAATTTTAAAGGACAAGTGGCATACACCATATGGAATGAAGATGGGGTATTTTTTATTATTATATATATTAGTTTCTACGTTTTTACCCTATAATTCATTATTATAATTTTTTTATTATAGGAACCATATCTTTGTGCTAAGGGTTCAATCATGGATTGGTGTTGCCTACAATTATGTCAAGACCACCAATCTGAAGCATCTATTTAACACATACTTCCACAATCACAATGCTTCTCTCATCTCCAATTTTCATGATATGTGACACCTACGGACTAACAGCCTCCACCTTCCATTCTAGGAGATTATTATTACCCTATATGGTGTGATATATGTTATGGATATTTATTAACATTGGTATGAGTGTACTTGAGATCATATCCCTACATATGGTGATATAGTGAAGATTTTGACCTATATGTGGGGTGAATTCGAGTTGTTGGTCAAGTTAGCTTTTGTGAAAGGAAGTATAGTTGCATTGGATGATATTTTTTATAAGCTTATGACTTATCATGTTCCCAACAATGAGTGTTATACCCAATTTATATGTGATACCTTCTATCTTACATTCTTTTTGTAGACAAGTGTAGTAACCAAACTCCATTATTAGTGCTCAAATTAGTAGTTGATATGAGTAAGTTAGGTAATTAGGCCCTTGGAGCTAGAACTTTAGCATATTTATATAAGCAGATTTTGATAACATCTAGGAACGAGTGCAAGAAGATAGGTGGTTTCATGACACAATTAGAGGTAATTATTTATTGCTAATTACTAGTTTAAAAAGTTGTTTAATTTTTAGTTTGATATTTTATTTATGTGTCATAATTTTGCACATGTTTGGATTTAGGAGTATTTCCCATGCTTTTAGTGGATTTATTCTCAAATTTATACTTCATAATGTGATGTTATAGTGATGAGGTGGGATACATCTCGTCGAATGCCTTCTCCTAACCCCATAAATTATCTAGTTCATTATAGGAGGCAATTGGATTCTCTAAGATCCCTATAGGTAGAAGGCATACTTTATTTTAGGGTTTTCAACTATAGTTATTCATAGTAATTAACATATTTCAAGAGGAGATCCTAGGTATGTTTCTGGTATATGAGATAGAATTTATTATTGAGTTGGTATCGAGGGGTGAGCTAGTTTTGAAATTATCGTATTAGATGACACAAGTAGAGTAGTGAGAACCGAAAGCTCTATTAGCGGACTTATTAGCTCATGAATACGCTTGTACACTTATTAGCTCATGAATACGCTTGCCCTCCTTGGGGAGCACCAATTTTGTTCATAAAGAAAAAGGATGGCGTCTGTGTATAGATTATTAGGGTCTAAACCAGTTAATAGAGAAGAACTGAAATCCACTACAAGGATTGATGACTTTTTTAATTAGAGTTGTGATGATTTGATCTTCTTAAAGATTAACTTGAGGTCAGAATATTATTAGCCATGAATTTCCAAGCCACACATCATGAAGATAGCCTTTAGAATACAATACAGGCACTACAATTTTATGGTGATGCCTTTTGGGCTTACCAATGCACCTATCGTCCCTAAGGATTTGATGATGAGGACTTTCTAGACGTTCTTCAATTAGTTTCTGGTGGTTTTCATAGATGATATTTTGGTATACTCTTAGAGTGGAGATGACCATAAACGTCACCTATATACAATACTATCCCTCCTTAGAGAGCACAAGTTGTATGCTAAACTCTCTAAGTATGATTTTTTTGCTTTAGGAGGTTACATTTTTTGGTCACGTGGTGTTAGTATGAGGATTTATTTGGATCCAGTGAAGATTTTGGTAGTGACTGAGTAGAAGGCACCAACTAGTATCCCCGAGGTTCGTAGTTTCTTAGGTTTAGGCGGGTACTATAGACGCTTTGTTAAGGACTTCTTGAAGGTAGCTCATCCTTTGACTAACCTTCTAAAAAATATGACAAGATTCCAATGAGATGATGCATGTGAGAGAGCATTTTAGGAGTTAGAGTAGTGTTTGACTATAGTTCCAGTTTTGACTCTACCATCAGGATCAGATGAGTTTGAGGTTTACGACGATGTGTCAAAGAACGAGCTTGGTTATGTATTGATGTAGTATAGTAAGGTGGTATCGTATGCTTCTTGTCAATTGAAGCAACATGAGCATAAATATCTGATGCATGACTTCAAGTTGGCAACCATTGTTTTCACACTCAAGATTTGAAGGAATTATCTATATGGGACTCAATACAGATGCTTCATCAATCATAAGAGCCTCACATACATATTCACTTATAAAGAGTTGAATATAAGTTAATGGAGATGGTTAGATTTGGTGAAATACTATGATATCGAGCTGACCTACCATGAAGGTAAGCCTAACATCATTGTACATGCCTTGAGTAAGAATACGCGACACTCTTTGAGTGCTTGTGTGGTAGCTTGTTAGTTATTGGAGGAGTTAGATGAGTTAGGGATAGATATCATCGAGCATGGTGACCTTAAGGCCTAGATGTGTTCCTTAATGATTATGTTGACCATTTTCCAAGACATTCAAGTAGGAAAATATGGGAATGTTAAGCTTAAGAAGATTTGATAGAAGATTCAGGATGTCCAAGTTGAGGGTTTCTAGATTTATGAATATGGCAGCATTCGCTATAGAGGTCATTGGTGTGTAACTCAAAGTTGTACTAATTTGAAGACCTATATATTAGAGCAGGGCCATTTTAATCCGTATTTCATTCACTTAGAAGGGGATAAGTTGTATGAAGACCTCAGAAGGATATACTAGTAGCCTTGTATGAAGCAAGAGATTATGGAGTTTGTGTCAAGATATCTAACCTGGCAGAAGGTCAAGATCGAGCATCAAAGACATATAGGGTTATTTTAGCCCTTAGATGTTACATGATGGAAGTGGTACTTCATCTTAATGGACCTTGTGATAGAGGTATCAAGGAATTGATGTGGATGTGACATGATCTAGATGATCATCAATATACTGACAAAATTAATAGTGTTTGTGCCAATTAAGTTGACTTAAAGTATCGATTAGTTGGTCAATGATTATATAAGATTTGTGGTGATTAGACATGATATATCTATATATATAGTCTCTGATTAGCATTTGAGATTTCTTTCACACTTCTAGGGGAAGTTGTAGGAGGCTAAGGGCACAACATTGAAGATGAGTACCGCCTTCTACCTAGCTACAAACAGGCAAATAGAGAGGACTATTCAGACACTTAAGGATATAACATGAGCTTATGTTTTGGACTTCTAATGTAGTTGGGAGGAGCTTATACACCTAGTTGAGTTCTCATACAACAACTATTATCACGCTAGTATAGGGATGTTATACTTTAAGGAACTATAATACCACATCCTAAAATCTATCAAAATGTGTTAAAAATTATATCAATATAAAATAAATTAGTTTTTTAATGGGATTGAAATTTTAATAAATGTGTGAATTTAAAGTATACCAAACAACTGGTTTGCTAACTGCCTAACTGATCGATTGTTACACTTAGAGACTGACAATTTTATTCTTCACAAACCAGTCTATTGGATATCCTATGATTTCAAACCCATTTCTTATTTTTGATTTGAATCCCATTCTAATGTTTATGAAAACTTCTAGTTAGAGTTTATTTCTGCTGTAAAGCATATTTTGGTTCTTTCAAAAAAAATTACATTATTTAGATCATTTTATGATTTTATTTAGTTAAATTTTCCAATAAAGTACTTTTGAGACATACCTCATCTTCTCTCTCACCTATCACTCTCTCTTCTAGCAGCTGGTATGTGTGGTTGACTTTGTGTACCCATTCCCTAACTCACCAACATACTATTATGCCTCTTCCTAACTGCACTTAACCTCCATCACCCCATCATGTCTGTCTTTAGCTTTAGGTTACCCACACTTAACTATATCAGTCATGTCCTTCTCTCTCCTATGAATTTTGACTAATACTCCCCTCTACACCCTCCATTCCTGCTCCATTTTCATTTCACACATGTTGTTCTTGCTCTCTTCTCCCTATTCTTGGTGGAAAGTTTCTTAGTGTTGGGCATTCCTTTAATCCTTCACTTTTCCTCTCTATAAAAGAAAAACACTTACTCTGGTTTCCTTCCATCTTTGGTCAAGCATTGTCTCCCTTTTCTTCATATAATCTTAGATTTAGTTCCCTCTTGTTTCTCTTAAGCAAGGAAGGATTAAAGTTGAGAAAATTTGAATATTTCAACCTCTTTTCCCTTAGCATTTTGTTTGTTAGAAAAGGTTAGATTGTGTCTTGTTCTTCTCTTTCTTCTTCTAATTCATCAAATTCCTCCTTGATTTTTAATGGCTAGTTATCCTGTGATTTTGGACCTATTTCTAATTTTTTATTTGAATCCCTCTCTAATGTTCATGAAAACTTATAGTTAGAATCTATTTGTAGTAACAAGCATATTCTAGTGCTTTAAGATTATTTTTACATTATTTAGATCATTCTTTGATTTTATTTAATTAAGTTTTCCCAAAAAATACTTTTGAGACATATCTCATAATCTATCTTCTCCCTTACCTATCCCTCTATCTTCTAGCAGCTAAGATGTGTGGTTGACTTTGTGCACCCATTCCCTAACCCACCAACCTATTGGCATGCCCCTTTATAATTGTACTCAACCTCCAGCACCCCATCATGTCTATCTTCACCTCTTGGTTGCGCACACTCAACCATAAAAATCTTATCACTCTATCTCCTATGAATGTCAACCAGTCCTCACCCCTATACCCTCCATTTCTAATCCTTTTTCATTTCTCACTTGTTATTATTGCTCTCTTCTCCCTTTTCTTAGTGGAAAATGTCCCTAGTGTGTTTAGTGTTATTAATTGGAAACACCCAACTAGATTTTCTATGGGCTATGTATGTTATTGGTGATATCACTTGAAAATGTCTAATAATGGAATAAGATGTCATTCAAGTATTTTTCTCTGACTCTTGGGGTAGTTAACCGCGAGTTAGTGGGCAGGTCGCACTATGGTTTATATCTTTCACTCAGTACGTATTTCCTTCTCTACTAGGTTGTGGTCAGTAGAGAGTACGCGTATATCTTTGAGTTATAGGATTATCTTATGGCAGGCCAGCATGGCATTGGTGTCCAGTACAAGTGGGTGAGGTACCCCATGAGAAAGCCCCCTAACCCTTCACAATGTCCATTACTAAGATGGGTGTGGTATCCCGACCTTTTAGCCCTCATGACAGAGGCATTCAAGGTGTGGTGGGTGAGGTATCCTAGTATAAGCCTCCTTGATATACTTTAACCCTGTGTGGTAGATGTGGTATCCCATTGTGTTTATTTGTTGCCATGACCTTTTTTTATGGTGGAGAAATGGGTGTGGTCGAACAAATTATATTATTAACTAGAAACTATATGATCACTAAAGGAAGAGGTATAATATGGTTTACATTGTGTGGCTTGTGTTCCATTTCCCATATTAATTAATTTTCCACGAAATCATGCCTTGTTTTATTACTACCATAAGCTTAAGTATTAATTTACATTTGTATACTTATCACCATGATACTATATGACTTCAATGTGTTACATGAACCTTATCATGTGGTAGGTAGTATATTTTATCAGTAATTCATTGCACTAATACTATATTTGTATGGTCACTGTGATGATCTAGCTTCTAGTACAAGGAGCAAAGGACGATATATAAGGATGCAACTCTCAGTCAGAATATGCTGAGAATGATAATGTGGGTCAATAGTTGGCCATTACTTGGCATTGGAGATTTATGTTTATGCTAGGAGTTAGTCTAACAGGTTAAAGGTGTTTTACCCACTATGTTAGGAAGTTTTTGCTCTTCCAGATATTTAAACTCTTGGAGTTTATTCTTTCTATTTGGATTTCTAAACTCTCATACTTCTATCTATATTATTGTTCTTGATTTTATCATCATGCATTGTTGTATTAATATAATGGCATGCATCTTTTTGTTTGTTGATCTATTTTTCCTTCCATCAGACATAGGCTCTCTTATGGTTAAACATCCCCCTTTTTAGTTTTCAAATACTTCCGCATTGTATTTGAAATGAAATATTCAAGTTAAAAAATTAGGGGTGTTACAAGTACTATAAAGACCTAATTGTCAGCCACCCTTGTGTTGGAATGACATCAATGAGCTTGTGGTGCTTGGGCCAAAGATGATTGAGGAAACAAAGTAATAGGTTTGATTGATATAGGATGGGATAAGAACAACTTAGAGTTATTAGAAGAGATAAGTAGATAAAAGATGCCATAGTGACAGATTTAAGCCAAGGGACAAAGTTTTGTTGAGAGTTTCACCCACATAGAGATTTGGTAGGAAGGGTAAGCTAAAGTTGAGATACATTAGTTATTATGAGACTCTTGATAGGGTTGGAAATGTTGCATATTACCTAACACTTCCACTAGAGTTAGCCAAAGTTCATAACATCTTCCACATCTCCCAATTTAGTAAGTGCATTGCATATTCGTCCTATATGATCAGACCAAATGAAGATGAGCTTAACCGCTCTTTGTTTAACAAGGAGAAGCCTTTGCAAATTCTCGACGCCAAGGTTCGACAGACCTATATGAGCTCAGTTTTAATTGTAAAGATTCTTTGAAGTTGTCATGGAGCAGAGAAGGCAAACTAGGAGATCGAGAAAGATATGCACAAGTTGCATCTTGAACTCTTTGGCATATGTGTGTTAAGTTTCGAGGTTCTCTCTCTTTTAAAGGGGCATTCCCCGGTAGTATAGTAGTAACCCAAGTAGAGTTAACCGCTAAGATCACCTTCCTTATATCCATGTTCTCTTCTTCCCTAATTTTAACTTCTAACTTCGAGGACAATGTCTCGTTTAAGGGGGTAGTAATACCCTAAATTTTAGCTAACCCTAATCATAAGTAATTAATACAGTAGCATAACTCTAACATTAAAACATTTATATTTCTATACTATCCTCACTCTCTAATCTTATATCTTAGCCCAAGCTTAAACTTTATTTCGAGTTTATAATATTTTTCTCAACCTAAACCTAAAACTGTAGGGTCAATAATTATTTTATCCCATTATTTTAACCTAAATCTTTCCGTTTTCCTTTTTTTTTATCTTTTTCCCACTTGTTGGTTGAAATATTTTCCTCACCTTAGTTCCTTTTCCTCTTATGTGTGAATCCCCCTGCCCAGACTTTATCCCTACTATGCCCCCATCCAATCTCAAGTCAAACCCTCCAATCCTCCTATGTCATGCATGTGTTAATCGACGTGTCCTTATTAACTGCCATTCTCACCATCTCCCCCTCGAGCATGTATATATACATCCGCACAACACATGCACTGAACCCATATTCTCCTTCCTCCATTTTTCTTTCTATCAAAACCTCAGCACCAAAGCATCATGTTCTTCATTCTTCTTCCCCTCATTTACGTCACCAAAACAACCACAAAGCTCATCGCCCACAATCCAAAGCGAAACACCCCTACCTCCTTCAGTCACCCTTGTCATTCCTAAAGAAAAACAACCAATGCACCACCCCACCTTTTGGCTAAACTCATCACAGCCTCCCTCATTTCATTTTCTTCCTTAGGTGTGGCATTGAAAACCGAACACCACCCCCAACCTTCAGCTACACAAACCACATCCCACACTCCACCTTCTTCCAACCCCACCATAACTCCTCTCTTCATTCTCTTCCCTTTGTTGGAACAACAAAAACCGCACCACAACATCAACCTTTAGCCAAACCAACCATACTGAACCCTCCATTTTTGGTTACATCCACCAAAACCCAACCCCTTCTTTGCCAATACCACAAGTGTAGACCACTTAACAATGGTAGCTTGTGTCGTTGCTACCACCCTGTTAGCTTGACACCTTGTCATTCCTCCTCTTTTGGTTACTCAAGTTTTTATTGAAGTAATTATTTGGTTTTCCTTCATTCTATCACCCTTTCATTACCTTGATACCTCCTTAAGTATGTCGTTTAATCTTAATGATGTTGTGTTGTGTTTTCTAAGGTGACATTTTGGAGATTTCAAAAGAGGTGGGATAGGTTAAATTCATATCATAGCATTAAAATGTGATAGGAATTTATAAGAAGTGTTTAGAGTAGTTGTTAATGACCTAAGTATAATAAAGTATGAAAATAGATTGATTTAGGAATAGTAATAAAAAAATGGGAAGACTATTATCACATGTATGAAATGGTAGAGTTAGAACATGAAATCTAAATATGTGATTAATACTAGTGTTTTTATAATTTTTATTGAATCTAATAATTATAGGAGCTTTATAGAAAAAATTATGATGTGCTTGTGAAATTAGGGTTTATAAGCCCTAAGAATACTAACTCTGGATATAAAGTTATTATTGCATGTGCAATATCTTAGAGTTAGACCTTGAATTTCGAGCATATTGATAATAATAATAATAGTATTTGAGGAAGATGTACTAAGTTTGGTGGGTAAAAGAGTAATATAAAAAGATTTATGACAAAAATATGAAATTAGGGTTTCTAGGGAGTATAACGACCATAACCCTAGAGAACAACCTTATGATCCTTATGAGGTGCTCTAACTATTTTAAATGTGTTTTGTACTTTTCAAATCAATCATGAATAAGACATTAATCATTTAAAGTGAAAGATTATGTGAGTCGGGCTAAGGTGTTTATGGGTTCATTCCACTGGACGATAATAGTGGATTAGGAGCATTTTGCCAGAGAAGTGCATTAGTTCATTCCACCAGATTATGATAATATAATTTGAGAAAAGTAACATACCTTACAATGAATCTTGTAATGTAATTATATTTTTGAGTGGTTTGCTTATAATTATTACAAAGCATTCTTGCCTATTTAGATTGTCAACTTCGATTCCCTTCCTTATTGTTTGTATTCCCTTCTTGTGTCAGAACTTTCTTAGGCACATTTTCTAAAATAATATAATTTTCACCATTTAAGCTTAATGGCAAAAGAACAACTTTGAACTTTAAAAAATGTAGACTTTGAAGCTTGTATTCAAGCTATGGTTTGGGGTCTCAATTTATACACTATTTAACCTTATTTTTCCATAAAAAAAAAAACTTTAGTGATTTTAAGCCAAAGTCTTTTTTTCTTTCTTCTTCTCCCAATTTTATTCACACTTGCTTTGCCCACATTACCCCTCTATAGCATCCATTTCTTATCTTTTTTCCTCTAACTCCTTATTTTGATATTAATAAAGTTGATGTTAGATTTGGGAAAAGAGTGAGGGATTAGCTCTTACTTCCTTGGGCTCTCTATTTTACTAAAAGATTGATTTTTTTCTCTAAAATTTCTCTTAAATCTCTAATGATATTTGGTTTTCATATGTTATAAGGGTTTTACTAAGTTTTAATCTCATTTTTGTACAGTATTGAAGTGTTGGAAGGGTTTGGATTTTCACATACTTTTGCATTCATTAGATTTACTATGTTTTCTTGAGTTAAATAATTGTCTTCCCTATTTTTGTGGGAAATGGTATGAGAAAGTGTATAGTATGTTTTATATTTTTTTAGAAAGATTTAGTATTAGAGATAAAAATGTGTTTGAGCATCATAATATTGAATAAATAGAATATTGGTAGTGAGTCTCAATTGAGATTTTGTGTGCATAAGCTTTATGGGCATGATTTATATTTCATGGTTGACCTTGATATCCTAACTATCTCAATAATATTAGCATGTGTAATATGATGTACAAGTTGTTTTGCATGACGACCTAACATGAAGAGAGTATGAATCATGATTTCCTAGCACCTTTGTTTATTTTATGAGATGGAACTAGGATTTTGATGTACTATTAAGGTTCTAAGTTTGATTCTAGAAATTTGCATGTCCTTCTAAGAATATTGTTGTTTAGAACATTAAATGACCTATGATTGATGTTTATATTGATTGAGTAAAGAGTTTGGAACCTATTTGTGTGTAAATATGTTTGGTAGGGGTTGTTTTCACCCTAATCGATTAGCTAGTTACCATGATCGATTAACTAGTCCTCAGTCTCAAGCAATTGGCCTAGTAGATCCACCGATTGGTCAGCATGTAACTTTAGTAGCCTTGATCTTAGGTTAAACCCATCAATTGGTTGAGCTAACCAATTGAATGGTTGGTTTGTGACCCTAGTAGTCATAGCCTACTGTCATAGGCTGACTATTTTTCCCTAGGTTTTTTTCCATATGGCACTTAGAAGCACAACTCTTTTAGTGATTACTACGGCAGCCTTTCCAATGCTAAGGCTAATACCAAACCTTTAAAGATGAGTAACAACACTTGGAGAACTTAGAAAACTTATAGAAAGTGAGAGAGTGTATGTTTGTGTTTAAGAAGATAATACTTTATTAATGAGAGAGGAGCTAGATTTCAACATGGAAGATGATGGGACCAAATGGTTTGGTCATCTAGTTATAGTTGAGATTCCCCACCTTTTTCTCCTTTTGGTTGAAGGTTCTAGATCTTCTGCAACCTATAGATATTTCTAGGGACCCTTCTAGATTATAAGATATTTTGGAAGACTTTTTTAGATCCCTTTGTGATCCTTATAGCCTTTGGAATTTTAGAGAGTTTCACACCATTCTATGATATCTCTAGATATTTACTCAAGGATCCACACCTTTCTAGACAATTTCACAAGAGTATACACAACTTTAGAATATTTTAAGACCTTCCAAAAATTTTTTTAAAAAAAAAGATCAGGTCGTGACATTCTCCCCCCATATAATCCCTCTATGTCCTTGGTAGTTTTGAAAGGCTTAATATGGTCACAAAACTACGACAAGTCCTCCTCACGTTCCTAGCTCACCTAGTTATCTACTAATCTCTTCCAACACACGAGGTACTTAATGTGCTTGTGAACTCCTCCTTGTGACTTATATCTATTAGACACCACCTCCACAACCTCCTTTTTATAGGACATTATATTTGTGAGTGGAGCTCAAGAGGGTTCACCCTTAATTAGAGCATCTTCACCTCTATGATAAGGCTTTAAGAGACTCATATGGAACATAGAGTGAACCTTCAACTTTGTCTGAAACTCCAACTTTTACAAAGTCTTTCCAACCTTCTTCACAATGGGGTATTACCCCTTGTATCTCTATATCAAGCCCTTGTGAACCTTCCTATAGGCCTTGAATTAATGGGTTTGAAGCTTCACTATTACATCGCCTCCAACCTATAATACCCTGGGCTTCCTCTTATCATCCATCCATTTATTCATCCACTTTGTTGCCTTAGACAAGTTTGCCTATCCCAAATCTAGGTACTCATTCCACCCTTTAGCATATTTGAAGGCTGTAGGGCTAGGTCTTATGTATCTCTTATCAAGCTCCTATGGAGATATAGGTTGGCATACCATCCCTAATTCAAAAGTACTCCTCTATGTGGACTCACTCTGCTAGATACTATAGGAGAATCGGGCCACATCTAAATGCTTTGCATAGTCCTTCTAGTTGGCACTCACAAATTGCCTCAAGTAGATCTCTAACAAGTGATTCACCCTCTCTGTTTACCCATTAGGATGTGGGTGAAAACTTGTGAAGAAATGTAAATCTATGTCCATGATCTTGAATAGCTCCCTCCAAAACTTCCTTGTAAATTGTGGGTCTCAATCACTAATGATGCTTTGAGGAATGCCCCATTACTTCACCACATGTTTGAAGAATAAGCTCCTGGCTTCCTTGACTATGCAATCTCGTGGATCTAGAGTGAAGGTTACATACTTAGAGAATTGATCAACCACCACCATAGTAGAACCACATCTTTCTAAAGTAGGGAGTGTAGTGATGAAATCCATAAAGATACATTCCTATAACTTATATGGAATAGGAAGAAGCTCATGTAGACCTGCAAGCTTGCTTTGCTCCACCTCATGACACATAAGACAATTCTTCATATATATCTCTAAATCATCCTACATGGTAGTATAATAATCAGATTTCTCAAGGAGTGCATGACAAACCCACTTAGAGTTGTGGCACTACTTGAACAACACCTTCCATAAGTTGCCCCACTTAGTCATGTAGAGTCAGTGACTAGGTGTGTAGAGCAAGCCATCTTTCATCCAGAGCCTTCTTGTCTTCCCCTCCTTAGCCATTTCTATCAAGTTATTAGCTAATTGATCATATGCTAAACCTTCTCGAACTTGGTTTATAACATCATAATGAGGCTGGCTCATGGCCGATAGCTCCGCATTCCAACTCAACTCATCTGCGACTACATTAGCCTTGCCTAGCTTATACTCTATAACATAGTCAGAGTCGACTAAGAAGTCCTACCACTATGCTTGGTTGGGACTTAACCTTTTTTCCCTCTAGAAGTATTTGGTAGCAGCATTGTCAATCAAACCAACTCCCAAGAAAGTAATGCCTTCACAACTGAAGGTAATGAATAATATTTTTCATCTCCTTAGCATGCATTAGATATCTCCTCTCTATGTAATGGAATTTCCTGATCTCGTAGGCTATAGAATGGTTCCCCTACATCAACACACCCTCTATAGCAAAGTATGATGCATCGATTTGTACTTCAAACAGCTTCAAATAGTTAAGAAGAGCTAGTATAGGCTCTTCCATCATAGCTTGCTTAAGATTCTTGAAGGCCCTTTTGCATTCTTCTGTCTACTTCCAAGTGACCTTCTTCTTAAGCAAGTTGGTCTAGGGTGTGGCCCTTGCCAAATACCCCATGATGAACCACCGAAAATAATTAACAAGGCCTAGAAAAGACTTTAGCTCTAACCCACCTTTAGGTATTTCCTACTCTACTATAGCTCACACCTTAGCTTCATCCATAAAGATCTTCTCCTTCACAATCTTATACCTTAATAACATAACTTTCTCTTAGGCAAATGAGAATTTCACCAATTTTACAAAGAGCTAATTTTCTCTATGTACTTGGAAAACTTCCTAAGTGTTCAACATGATCACTCAAGGTCTTATTATAAACCATAATATCATCCGATCACACCACCACATATATATCCAAAAATGGATTAAAGATCGTATTCATCATAGTGAAAAAAATTTAGGTGCATTTGTAAGACCAAAGGGCATAACCAAGAACTCATAAGATTTGTATTTGGTCACACATGTAGTATTGGACTCATCCCCTTTGTCTATATGGACTTGCAGTATGCCGACCTCAAATCTAGCTTGGAGAATCATCTGGCATTCCCAAGCCTATCAAACAAGTTGACCACCAATGAGATAGCATACTTGTTCTTCAGCATCATTTTGTTTAGTGCCCTATAGTCGATACACATTAGGAGGCTTCCATCATGCTTCCTTTAAAACAACATTGGGGGTACCAAAAAGATCTTTATATGGCCTTATTAAACTTGTATTCAATAGCTACTTGAGTTGCTTCCTCAACTCTTTTAACTCTAGAAGGGCCATTCTGTAAAGTCCCATTGCTAGAGGCTTAGATCTTAGCTCTAGTTCAATGATATGACCCACCTCCTTCTTAGGTGGAAGTTTCTTCAGAAGCTCAGGTGGCATTATGTCCTCAATTTTATGTCCTCAAACTCTTTGAGGACCCCTTAATCTCCACAAGTGCCTCCAATTCATTGGGTGAGGATTCTTCCTTCAATGTGGGTAAGAGTGTAACCTTACCCTTCTTGAGTCCCTTGGATACTTTCATGGCTGACAGAATCTTGAACTTCACCTTTTCCCAAATCAGGGGCACACCATACTACTCATGCCCTTTAGATATACACCATCCTAAATTCATCCATGGGTACTATTATGAAATTCACCAGGCCTTCCCATTAGGCTGACCAAATAGGTACCCCTTAAGCTATGCCAAGGATGGGCCTAAATGCTAAGTTCACAACCTTCATCCAACCAATCTCCTTGGCATAATTGATTTTGAGTTTGGTGGTCTCCCCTTCACTACAAATTTATGAGTGGCTCCTGTGTCTACTAGTGCCCTTGTGTCTCCACCATTTATCTTGGCTTTAACAGAGATCAAACCCTTTTATGCCTTAGTCTCCACCTTCAACATCTCCTTATTCTTAGCTAACTCATTAGGCTCCTCCATAACCTTGGCCTTGAGTGAGTTTACGAAGTGCATCGATCCCATGTTGATTTCCTTCTCACCGAATGTCCCTTCTTCTCCAAGGGAACTCATGAGGACATTAAGTTGCTTCCTCTTTAGACACTCGACATACACATGCTCACATTAACTAATGAAGCACACCCATTTCTTAGGTTAATCCTTACCCCCATCATACTTTCCCTTCCACTTAGGCGGGTCTCCTTCCTTGTATGATTTCTCTCCCCCACCTTTTTATGGATCATCCTTCTTTGGCTTATCCTTCTTCTCCTTCTAGAACTCAATGAGGGAATTTGCCTCCCTTATAGTCAAAGCAAGGTCTTGAACATTGTAGTGCCTAAAATTTTGCTTCACCTAAGTCTGCAACCAATCGATAAAGCAGGGGATTCGATTCTCCTCTGACATATATGGTATCTCAAGCATAAAGGAGATATATTATTTGACATAGTTCTTAATAGTACTGATTTTCTTTAGGCTCCTTAATTTCTCACAGCCTCCTCCACAATCTTAGGATATAACTAAGATTTAATTTCCCTCTTGAAGTCATCTTATGTGTTGATAGCCACCACAACTCTTTCAACCTCATCATTATGGCATCTCCACCATAGTATAGCATCATACTCAAGGTAGAGTGTAGCGGTATCAATATTTTCAGCATCATCATCCATACCTACATGATGCATATACCTTTCTACCATCTAGAAAAAATTATCAAGTTCTTTAGTGTCACGTTTACCTCCATACTTGGTTAAATCAAGGCCTTAGACCCTTGATCCTTAAGCGTGAACAAAATTCCTTCCTTGATTGAGATCTTGTCCTAATACAACATGTTCTACTCTAAGGGTGCCAAACTCCTCCCTTAGGATGCTCATATCTCTTTGAAATTCCTTCAATAAGCGGTTGATGCCAACAAAGCAATTCACTATGAATATCTTCACCAAGATATTCATCTAAGACATGGAGTCTCTCTACTGACACATCCATCATTCTCTCCACCCAAATAACCCTTTCTTTAAGTGAATAGAGTTGGTCCTTGGACGTGGAATTATCTTTGGCAACACCATTATTCTCTTTCTCATGTTCCCTACCATGAGTCTCCATAGAGAGGCTCATCTCACTTGGGTTCTTTACTAAGTCATCATTTGCAATGGCTACAATCCCATGTAACCAAAGATTACCTTTTAATCTAGCTTTGATACCATGTGTCAAGGGGTAACTCTTTTTACCGAAGTCTTTCTCATGCAACACTTATATGTACAACTTTTTTAGTGTTCACTAAGTCGGCCTTTCCAATGTTGAAGCTAATACCAAGCCCTTATAGATGAGTAAGAATACTTAGAGAACTTAGGAGACTTAGATAAAGTGAGAGAGTGTTTGTGTGTAAGAAGATAACATTTTATTTATGAGAGAGGAGAGAGCTTACAACTTAGAAGATGATGGGAGAAAATGGAGTGATCCACTATTTACAACTAATGTCCCCCTCCCTTTTCCCCATTTGGTGGAAGGTTTTAGATCTTCCATAACCTATAAATATTTCTAGGGACCCTTTTAGATTACATGATATTTAGGAAGACTCTTCTATATCCCTTCTTAATCCTTCTAGCCTTTGAAATTCTAGATAGCTCCACAACATTTTAGGACATCTCTAGATATTTACACAAGGAACCACACCTCTCTAGATAATTCTCTAGAGTATACTCAACTATACAATATTCTAGAATCTTCCAAACAAAACTATGAAAAAAAGAGCAAGCTGTGACACTATTATGAGGGTGTCGCAGCATCCAAACCAATTGACAAGCAAATGAGACCAATTAATAGGTCAACATGATCAATTAATGAGTCCATAAGGTTGATTAGCTAGATTTGCATTGTTGTCTATTTCTTTCTGAATGCAATACTTTGAGTTTTCTTATACTTAGATAATGACCTGAGATGCTAATATGTATAATTTTACTTAGATTAAGTAATTTTAATGATGGATTAAAGTTAGTAAAAAGATTTATCGTAGGTTGGCCTTAACCTAGCCTTTTGGCTTTTCTCTTGAGTATAAAATCATTAGATGACTAGATAGCTAAACATGAATCTTTTTGTGATAGGTATATATGTAATGAATTATAATTATAACTAATAAACCTCTAATGATTTATATAATGGCCTTAAAATTATGAACCTTGTAGGTTTAAATGACTTAGTATGAATATTGGAAAATAACATAGACATATATGATGGCATTAAGTTGTTCTTATCTTGACCTCACTTTAACCTTATCTATAAACAATAACCTTCACTTGGATAGTTAAATAAATGGATAAATAATACGAGTTAAGTTTGGAATCTAGTTGATCTCCAATTCGTCCTTCATCTTTTGCCTTAGGTATTACCTTGGAATATTATTTAATGAATGGTAAGACTATAGTTAAGTAGTAAAATATAGCTTTCACCTATGCCCTAGGTTTGACCTAGAATTGAATTGTGAATAAAGAGAAAAATGGAATTAAAATGTTAGCTTGGACATTTATGGTTGATATTAACATTATATAAGTGCGCTTTTGCATAATTAATTAAGTAATGTGATGATCACTTTCAAATACCACAAATGGAAGCATTAGATGATGTGAGAACCTTATATTATTGCATTTGGATTTAAATGGTTTGCTACTTGTTATGATATTGTCTATGGATTATGGTGTGCTATGAAAGCTTGATAAAACAAAATATTAATAACATAAATTAGAATGAACATTATTATGGGCCTAAATTATTCGATCCTTGATTAGCTATCAAGAGTTAGTTTACCTTCGCGTGATATCCTAGATGATCCCAGGATCCTTGTTGATCCTTGTGCATTTTCTACTCTAGATATTGATGGTATACTAGAAGATATTGATACTAGGCTTTGTTTACCATGTGGGAGTTTTTGGCTTTGGCTGGACTTATGTCCACTAGGTTATTTGGCTTATGCCAGACTTATATCCACCAGTTTATTTAGATTTAGCCAATAATTTATGCCCATATTATTTGGCTTAACTTGAATGGGTATTAAGAGAACATAGGAAATAATTCCACATATTTATTAATAATTTGGTATAACAGAGTTATGTGGTCACCTAATAGAGATGATAAATAGAATGAACCCTAAAGATGTATTAAATAGGCATTGCCTTATTTTATGCTCTATCTTGATATGGTTTATTCCATTGACATGATACTTGATTTTGCCTCATAAGTATTTAATAAGCTCATACATTATGTAATATATGAAATATAATATAGTTGTGTTAATTATTCAATAAAATAGTATAAAGGAATATTATGATCACATTGACCAAAGATAGTAACCGGTTGGTTCTAAGCATATCATGTAACTACACTCCTTAAATGTTCTATTACTTAATTTTTCATTTGAATGCATGATGTAGCATATCTATAATGGTATATATATAAACATACATACAATATGTGTTACCATATATTTTCCTTGAGTGGTGTATTGTTTTATAATTCTCTTGCTTGAGTATGTTTCCATGAATTATCATATGATTTATATTAAGTGTAATAGTGATCCTCTTATTGTGAGAATCCATGGTAGAATATTCATACATGTATGCCTATATACCCATTCCTTTACGGGATACACTCTATGTAGTATGGTGTGGATAATCTAAGTGATACATATTTCCTGAATAATATTATATATATGATATAACATGTATGCTTGGATGATTATGATCTAGCATGTTTATAGATCCATGTATGTCCAGTATGACCATATGTGATAGTATCTGAATGACATAGTAGGAGCATTACATGTACTTTTGATATGTCACACCATGAACATGGTGTGTGGGTCTTGCTTGTACATTGATGTACATTAGTGATAGATTGGTTTTCTTAGTATGTATATACATTGATGGGGTTGTTATGCAATCTCCTACCCAATCCCAAGAGCTGGAGATCTTGTGTAGGTTTCCGAAGACAACCAGTGAGTGGTTTATCCTCTTCTTCTGCATAGCTGGGTTAATTGAGCTTATACATTTTTGGAGACTTTATTTTGTGGTCCTTGAGTGACCAAGGCATCCTCCATTGTAATTGATTTACTTTGGTTAACTTGTTCTTCTGGTGCCTTCTATACGGATATTAGGCTTACATAACCCTAGGTTGTATACTTTGACTTTCAGAGATTTAAGTGTTTTCTCGTGCACTCTAGTTTTTCTCTGTGTTTGGTTGCTTGGATACTTAGCCTTGTGTCTAATATGAGGTAGGCAGTGAGGTGTCGATCTTGTGTTAGATGCGGTGATAACACCCTATTTTTATGAGATTATCTTGTGGTCCCACTTCTGCAATGTGTTAAATATAATTTTTTTTGTAGTGAAAAATAAGGTTGCTAAACCCACATCCTAAGTATTTAGGACCAATCGTATGGATATCTTTTTCTCCTCTTCAATCAAGTCTGATTCTCTATGGTATACAACAAACATGAGCTCATTGAATAATATGTTATTTGTAGAGTCATGTAGAATAAAAACCCATAATTGCTCCATATATTTTTTCACCTCATTAATTTAGAGTTTTATCAGTGTATCGATCTTAGGGTATAATGTTTCAAAACTCATATTTGAGGGTGATGTATATTTCTACAGCTTGCCATGTTCACTTTCCACTCTATGATTAGAATCCCAAAATATAAGTAATATTAATGGTTATTTAGTAATAAGTTAAATGACATTGAATAGTTATAAAAAAAATATGCATGCGGGTCATATGAGTGCCAAAGTAAATTTTTTTGTTAACCCACATGGAAAAAAACCCCATCTTATATCGATTCAACCAGGTCTCATACACATATTGTAACAAATGTAAAAATCTGGCCCATTATCAAGCATAAGTGGAATCTCATTCTTGTATGTCTCAATTGTAGTTGCTTGTATAGTCTTCTACCATCTGCTTAAGAAAAGTTCTCCTACTACTATACTTTTCTTCTTTTTTATAGCATAAGAGATAACATTATTACTAGTATACCATCTACATAAGAAGGGCAATGTATTATGAAAGAGTTTAAGCATTGTTTGTGTCGGTCACAGTTCCCTATTCATGATCACCGTATTTGGTTCATGGGGCTTCATCAATCTATTTACCTTATTAAACGCCCATTCATTGTTATATTTATTTTCCTTTGTCATAAATGCCAAGGAAATGATAAAATTCTTACCATTAGATGCACAACTAATGACCTTCAAAAAAGAAATGTTGTACTTATTAGTTTTGTATATGCAATCCAAATAAATGACATATGGAACACATATGAAATAAAATAATATAATCCAATTACCCAAATACAATATCACTAACCAAATTAAAGTAGGGTAATCAATGATGGTATGAAAAATATTTTTTGGTTTCCATGAAGCACAATAAATGTCATATGATTGTATATCTCATTAAGCTCTGTACCTTGAAATTATGCATAGTATTGTAGATTGTTCTAAGTTTTATAGTATTATCCTTATCACCCCATTTCAACTTGTTAATAATCTCCATTAGTTTAGAACTTATTTGGATTAGTTTGTGTACCAACTTTCACTCTTCTGGAGATAATAAATAAGTAAGCAAATGTCCCTACAAATGCTTACCTAATCTATGATTATGTATTATACATTCTACCACTAGTCTCCAACCATTGCAGGCATCTTTCTTTCCATATCTCCTGAATTTACAACTACACTTTTTGATTCTAGTTGATCAAATACTATTTAGATTCATTGAAGGTTATTTCTATAAACACCACCTCTCTCAAGATGTATCCAAACCTTACATTTTTTTTACCTCTTTATACCTAAAATTGTAGTATGTGGCCTTCCGATTTTTTTAACCTACTCAATAAATAACTCATAATCATTAAAAAACTCCTCCGTAGCAAATAATCAACTCCAATTAGCATTAACTGGATCATAATTTTTTAATTAATATTTCAAATATGAAATTATCAGGAATACGTACATGTAAAACTGAATAACAAAAATTTACATAAGGAGGATTTTTGGGTTATTCCTCTGCTAGAGTTTAAAATCAACGAACAAATGACTTAAAAGATCTTACCCATTTCCGAGGAAATTGTATGTAGGTACTAAGATCTAACAAACGGGTTCCCTTTCAAACTCAGTTTCTAATGGGTGATTTGCCCATCACTTATACCTTCTTATGGTGACTTGCGTTGTAACACTCCTACTTTTTGAACCATAAAGTTTTGTTATATCAAACATGAGAGAGGTGTGGTCATGACCTAACCCATGTATGATATAAGGTAAAATGAAATAATAAACAAATATGCATCCCTTTTCTGCCACGTAGGAGCCAATCGAAAAGCAACCTCACCCACACGCTCTAGGACCTCGTAGGGGCCAATATACCTTGAACTCGGCCTACCCTTTCTGCCAAACCTTTACACCCTTTTGTAGGTGAAACCCTCAACAATACTTTATCCCTCCGCTTAAAATTACTATCTCAATGTCTCTAATCAGCATAACTCTTTATTCTGCTCGGGATTGCTCTCATTTGATCCTGAATTTGGCGGACTTGCTTAGTCATCTCTTTAATCATCCTTGGACCCAATACTACTATCTCGCTGATGTCACTCTAGTACAAGGGAGTCCTGCACTTTCATCCTTACAAAGCCTCAAAGGGAGACATCCCTATGCTAGTATAGTAGTTGTTGTTGTATGAAAACTCAACCAAATGCAAGTGTTCCTCCCAACAACCCTATAAATCCATCACACAAGCTCTGAACATATCCTTTAGGGTCTATATGGTCAGCTCCGTCTATCCATCTATGGCAGGGTGGAAAGATGTGCTTATCTTCAACTTAGTCCCCAAAACTTCTTGCAGTTTTCCCTAAAATTGAGAGTGAAACCTTGAATCCCTATCTAAAACGATGTCCTCTAGAACCCCATGACGACTAACCACGAACTTCATATTGGCATTCACTAACTGATGCATACTCCACGTGGACTTCATAGGAATAAATACGGCTAACTTAGTCAATCTATCTACAATAACCCAAATAGCATCACAGTCACTTTGGGTCCTTGGTAAACCACCGACAAAATCCATATAAATGGAGTCCCATTTCTACCTCAGCACCTCCAAAGACTGAATTAAACTTATTGGTCTCCGATGCTCGATCTTAATATTTTGACACACTAGACACTGGGATATGAACTCTGCCACTTCCTACTTAATGTGGGGCCACCAATACACCTTTTTGAGGTCTTTATATAACTTAGATCCTCTTGAGTGAGCTGAGTAAGAAGTCTGATGTCCTTATTCCATAATTCAACGCTTTAACTCTGGACAACTCTAGACAACTCTGGGGTACATACCAACGACCCCTGAATGGAATGTTGCCATCCTGGTGAATTTTGAATCCCTCTACTTAGCCTTCCCACTTCTTTTGCCAGATCCTTTCTAGCTTGACATCTCCCACTTGGCCGGCTCGGATCTCCTCAAATATGGTGGGAGTGAGTGTCAGGGCACTCATATGGGCCTTAAGGTCTCCTTGCTGAATCATTTTGATCTCTAGATCTAACAACTCCCTTATCATTTGGTCAGTGACCACACAACATAGTGCAGAATATGAGGTTTTTCTACTTAGGGCATATGGAACTATGTTAGCCTTACCCTCATGGTAGGTCAACTCAATATCGTAGTCCTTAGTGAGCTCTAGCCACCTCCTCTACCTCAAGTTGAGTTCCTTCTGAGTGAAAATGTACTTAAGGCTCTTGTGGTCTGTAAAGAATTTGCATTTTGCCCCATACAGATAGTGCATCTTGTCAAAAAGGTCATCAATTCTTGGGAGTGGATACCAGTTCTTCACTGTCAACTGATTCAACCCTTGGTAGTTAATTCACAAATAGAGACTACCATCCTTCTTTTCCACAAACAATACTAGTGCTTCCCATGATGATACACTTGGTCAGATATATTTATGCTCCAAAAACTCTTCCAACTAGGTCTTTAACTCTTTCAACTCAACTGGTGCCATTCGGTAGGGTACCTTTGAGATGAGCTCAGCTCCTGACATTAACTCAATCTTAAAATCAATCTCCTAGATTGGAGGCATACCTGTATTTCTTCTAGAAACACATCTGGAAATTCTTTAACCACTGGAGTGCTATCTAACATAGTCAAGTCCTTGTTCAACTCTTGCACACTACATAAATACAGGGGGTACCCTTTCTAGACCAAGGTATGTAAAGTAACTACCGACACCACCTTAGTGTTGGGCTTGGAATGAGTCTTCTTGTACAAAACCCTAACCCATTTTGAGCCTCGCATAACCACACTTTCCTGAGCGCAATCAATAATTGTTCACTATTTTCCCAACATGTCCATACCCATAATCATGTCAAAGTCTTTTGAGGTTATCCCAACCAGGTCTACTAGGAAGTTTACCCTGCTTATGACTAAGGCCACATCGAAAAACATCCGACTACACTCCATCTTATCACCCGACAAAAGAATTACAGACAACTCTATTCTAGCATATGGTAACAATCCACCCTTAGCAGCAAATGTAGATGAAATAAAAGACAGAGTAGCACCCGAATCAAACAGGACATACACCGAAAAAGAATGGATGGTGAACATTCCCATGATAACATCAACCTGATGGTCTGCCTCCCCTTGACTAATCACATTCAAGCGTCTGCCTGACTGGCCTCCCTTCTAAGAAAAGGGCCTGGATCCCTGAGGTCTTCCCTCGGTCTCTCAAACTGGGGCACCGGATGGGGCAAGAGCTTGCTGGTAGTACTATTGGGATGCATTATGACGATGCTATTGATACGCCTACTATTGGGATATCAGGGCTCCTCTCTGCTGAGATGGTCGACTCTAGTTCTATTGAGATCATGGTGGCCTCCAACACTCTACTGCTCTGTGGCCCAACCTTCCATAGTTCAGGTAATTTATCAACCTGCCTCCACAACTTCTGCCTGGGTGGTTTCGACCACACCGTCTACAAGTGGGTCCCTTTGGGGGTCCTTGGTCTCTATTATGATCTCTCGATGGTGGTGTCATCGGTCCTCCTGACTGGGGCTAGGTCTTGCTTTTAGAACTCTAACTCTCGCGCTTCCTTTTTCCAAGGATGGCGGCCTGCTCCTGGACCAAGGTAGTGGCAATGCAAGCACACTCATACAAGGATGCCAGATCCATAAAGGATACTATGCCCATCATCCAGCGATGCTGAATTTTAGCCCCTACTCAAACTATAAAACCACTATGGACTCGTTAGCAGCAATCCCTAGGGCAAATCAAAGCAGCTCGATGAAACGAGCATAATACTGGTTGACCATCACGGACCCTTGAATGAGCTACATATACTCCCGGAGCTTGTCCCTCTTTAGGCTCTCTAGATAAAACCTGGTGCGAAGGGTAGTATTGAATGCCTCTCACGTAGTTAGAGGATCATCTCGGGCTCGATGCTCTACCCACTAGGCGTCTACTACGCCTCTAAGGAAGAATGCTACAATGCTAGGCTAACAGACCTGCAGGCAATTTACCGCTTCAAAGGTGTGATCCATGTCTCGGATCCACCCCTCGAAGACTGTTGAGTCTTCCTCATCGAAGTAGGTCGCAGGGTGATGTCTAGTGATCCTCCGAAGCCAGTCCTCACCAACGCCCTCAACAGGATGAGGATATGGGTGGCACTGGACAAACTCCATGAAAGTTGTGAAGGCCTCCTCCAATCATCCTACTCGACCATTCATTACCATTGAAAGGTACACGGAAAAGAAAATTTTAGTAGTGAACCCACTGGTTTGAAACATACATTTCCCCTTTTTAAGAAATACCCTAATCTACCCTTATGTTTCTCACCATGGCTAGGTTCCAAAATTTCAAAAATAAAAGGTTTCATTTAAAGTGGGAATACACTTTGAAATCCAATAAAAATTTTGTAAATCAAATTTATTATTGAAAACGAGTGTGGTCAATAGGACCAACCACGCTGATACCAACTTGTAACACCCCAAAATTCATTATTTTAAAAAAAAAAGAAGCAATAAATTTAGAACCTGTGAATTTCGGGAATGTTACTGCCACACTTAATACCAAACCGGTTTACTCCTACCATTCCAATACCAAGTGCTAAGGCTAAAAAGGATTATTGACAAAATTACATTAATACTTAATCCAAGAGTTCATAAAAAGAAAAACTAGAAGAATCATAATATAGAGATTATAGTACGCGTAAAAAGTTTACATAATCCAAAGGACGAAATCAAAGTTCCTTAAAAGGAATAATGTCTACAAAGGATAGTAATTTAGTTTTGGGAAATCAAATACAAAAATAAATAACATAAAGAAATAAAATAACATAAAGAGAGAATCTGGTCATTCCACTCTCGATCTTCGAGACAAGCACATGCTCAACACTCAACCCCGCCTAATGCTTCATGAACATCGAAGGCATCAAAATAAGCATCGCCCACCTGCACAAAGTCAAAGGGGTCTTCTGCTTGTGGGAATGAGAAGCATCAGTACGCTACATATTGAGCAAAGTAACTGTGCACTAAGGCCAAAATAGAAAAATACATAATCCTAGCAGAATAATAAAACAACATACGATCACTTCAGATAAATAATAAATAAAGGTTATTTATAGTTCGAATTAATTAATTAATTAATCTCTTATCAATACTCATTATACACCATGTTCTTTACCAAATCCATGTGAGTACGGGAATCCTACTATTATAGCCGGTCGACCGAAAACACACAGGGCACAATGTACCTAACCACTATTATTTACCTATGGATCGGTCACATATAGGGCAGAATGCCCTAACCACTTTTTCTTACCGATGGATCGATTTGGCCCTTGCTCACATGGTGTTCTACTGTAAGTACTTAATATCTTTTATGTGTCTTAGCAAACTCAGGGTTTGGTTTATTGAGCTCAAGATTCCCCACTATTATAGCCGATGGAGTGGTCACACATAGGGCAACATGCACCTAACCACTATTATAGCCGATGGATCGGACACACATAGGACGAAACACCCTAACCACTATTTCTTACTGGTGGATTAGTTTGGGTTCGGCTAAATAATCTTTCACTTTACATGATTAATGTCTTATAGTGTCTTATTCAGAAGCTTCACCCTAGACATGCATGACTAACTCTCTCTACACCTATCCTCCAACGTACCTACTCCATATCGTCAAACTCCTACACCTCCTGACTTACCCCAACATCCTTTCCTCCATATCCTAAATCACATTAGAAGTCCAAATCTTAAGTATATGGGTTAAGGCCCACTACCTTACACTTCCAAGTCCACTCACCACCTCACTCTAGGGCTTTATCCCGAAACCCTAATTTAGGCCTATATGGGCCATCCTACTCCACCTCACACGACCTAAAATATTTCAACACCCCATACATCATAACCCTTAAGTTCAACCCTCAACATCTCACCTTACTCACCAAGTACATGTGTGATTATGAAAACCCTAAGTAGCCACACCAAACCCCAGCTTCCTCATATCCATATGCCACCCCTCCATTTCTCACATTCTACTTCTTATTTTTCCATGCCAATCATACTCATCCTCACTTGATATTTTCCATCATCCTTTAATACTCCACTCACCCTCATTTATTTCTTCTTTTACCACCATCTCATATTAAGATTTTCCCCCAAACTCTAGCTCAGTCTCCTATGTATCCTTATATTTTCCAACATACTATTTTTCACCCAAAGCCTCTAAATACCCAAACAATTCTTCCATTACCTTCCTTACATCCCAAGTCAACTTTTCATACATAAATTTTACTCCCATGCAGACGCTAACCTTCCCATGCACACCTTCGTACTTTTTCATGCAAAACCCTAGACTCCCATGCAAATCCTAGATTCTCCCATACAATATTCTAGATTCTCCACTCTTTTATTTTATTTAAAATACCCTTTTTATTCATCCACCCATAGACCATGGAACACTTAGGTCAATTTCACCTATATTAGCCAACTTACATCACTCTCCCATTGTTCTTTTGCATTGTTCCACCGCACAATACCACATTAAACATCCTCACATGCATGTCCTTAGGGGTCACAACACCTTTCATCACATTCCACAACATATATTTAGTAACACATGCCATATGAAAGCAGAAAAGCATACTTCAACTCCAAGCCGCACTACAAATGAAATAGTTATAACAATAAGCATAAGATACATAACACATCATGATACATGGCATACAAAGCATATAAGGCACATAAACACACATAAGGCCTTAGCTACACCCTTACCTAATACGACACTGGTTTTGGAGTACACTCGTATGCCTCTTTAGGGTTTCAACTGGTCTCACCTACAAGAGGGAAAACTAAAGATGAGGTTCCCTCCTACTAAAAATACTATTATTTCCTAATTTATTCTAATATTAGGGTTTTAGATAAAATAATAATAATAATAACACTAAATACATACTAATTTTGCTAAAGATAAAAGTAATAATAGTAATATTGTAAAAGATGATCATATAAGGTTTGAAGGTTTTACCCTAATAATAATAATGATGATGATGATAAGAATAATAATAATAATAACGATAATAATAAGACTAATAATACTATTAACAATAATAGTATAATTCAAAATAAATAGTGAAATAAGGGCTTTGACCCTTCACCAAATTAATACTAATATTAATACTAATACTAATACTAATAATAATAATAACAAATATGATAATAGTAATATGAAATAATAATAACCACAATAATAATAATAGTAGTAGTAGTAGTAGTAGTATAAATCGAAAATAATGTAAAGTAGGGTTTCGACCCTACTTTGAAATAATAATAATAATAATAATAATAATAATAATAATAATAATAATAATAATAATAATATAATCTAAATAAAAATAGAATAGGGATCCGGCCTCAATAGCAATAATAATAATAACACTAGTAGTAGTAGTAGTAGTATTCAAAATAATGGAAATATAATAAAATTGAATAATTAAATCTTGCATAAATAGGGTAAAAGGGTTGAGAGGGTTTAGGGTACCACCTTGGATTGATGGTGACAGGTGGCGTTGGCGAGGGTGCACGGCGACGGTGGCTGCCGAAAAAAGAGAAGAAAAGGGACAGAGTTGAGTGCTAGGAAAAGGAGAGGGAGAAAGAGGGTATAAGTTGGGGTGTTTATGATTGCCTAGATGGAATAATGGTTGCCTAGATGGAAAGGAGTAGAATAAGGGTGGCAGCGCATGGCGGCTGTTGTGGTGGTCGAGAGTGGAGGAAAGAGAGAAAGAGATGAGGAGAGGGAGGAAGAGAAAAAGAAGGGTAGGGTAAGGAAGAGGAAGGTCTGTAAGTGTTTTTGGGAGGTGTAAAGGGGGTAGTTGCGGCGGGAGTGGTGGTGGACGGTGGTGCGAGGGGTGGCAGGGATGAGGGAATGATTGATTAGGGAGGCTACTTTATACGACCAAGGTGGATCGTGCAGGATAAATCGAGGGAGGAGGGAGGTGTAGTTAGTTAGAGGGTGGAGAAAGGAGTGCTTAGGTGGGAGGCTTTGGCGGCGGCATTAGCTTACGGCGATGAAAATTGTGTCTAATTGGGCAGTGGCGCAAAGGAAAACAAATTCTAGGCTGCGAGAAAGAGCTTGAGAAAAAGTTGATTATAGGGGTATTTATAGGGCTAAAGGAGAGGATAAGGTCATAGGGGAGACGGGAGAATAGGGCAGGTAGGTTAGGGTTCACCGGGGGCGACGGTAGGCCAGCACATGACTGTGTTGTGGCTTGTAATTGACTAGGGAAACAAGAAGATCATGCGAGAAGAGGGGAGGTGTGGTTGGGTCAAAGTGGCTGGCGAGTCAGGGGAAGGAGAGAGGAGAGAAAGAGGATGTCAATGGGGTGTGATCGGTGGTGAAAAACTAGGGAGTTATAGGTCGACGGGGAAGGAGAAGAAGGAGGAAGAAGGAGGCGGGCAAACCAGGCGGCTGGGGAGGAAAGAAAGAAAAGATAAAAGGGAGGACCGGAATGGTGATAGGGGAAAATAAGAACAAAACATGGCATTATGGAGATGGGCCACGCCAAAGGAGAAAAGGAGAGGGGAAGGGTCTTGGGCCGCGGGCTAGCCTAGGTCGGGGGTAATGAAGAAGAAGAAAAGAAGAAGAAGGAAACGAAAAGAAAAATGAAGGAAAAGAAAGAAAGAAAAGGAAAATGGGAAAAGGGGAAAAAGAAAAATAGGTTGGTTGGGTTATTTGGATTATTTTGGTAATTTGATATATTTAAAAATAATAATATTTAAATAAAATAATATTTAATTCCCTTTTTAGGCTAATTTAGGATTTATAAAAGATTTTTCCAAAATTCCATTTTAATAAGCAAAATAGCCAAATTTTTCTAATAAAAATATTTATTGTTTTATTCTTGATTTGACCTAATTAATTCCCTTTTATTCTAAATAGACATAATTTATTTAATTAATTTTCCTAATAAATTCTTATTCAACTAAAATTCTTAAAATTAGGGCTTTGAGGCATTTCAGTTACCGTCCAAAATAAGACATAATCTTGACTATTTTCAATCCTTGTCTTGATCATATTTAATCTATCATTAACTATCAAGGTAAGAATGTGAGCACTACGCCTCATATGTAAGATTGTTCCACCAAGTATAAGAGACTTTTTCTCAAATTTTCTTAACAAAATTCCCATCATTTCATCATTAGTACTATAATTGTCAACCACCATAGAATAAAATTTTCTTTTAAGGCCAAATTGGGAACCAATAAAACCTTGGAGATAATGCCTTTTGTATGTGGACATGGGACACAAAAAAACCTTAAAAGATAATAATAAAAAAATCATCACAAAATTACACTTAATCAAGCTAAACATATAATAAACTATAATGATAATAATTACTAGTGAACTCAAAGTTCTACTTTGCAAATTCCTATCTTCATTAATAAAATGTGATGTCACAACCATTTATCCCTTTTTTTGGTTGGATGTAGTCCATGTGTTAGTGGTGATTGCAACTCTACTCTAAGTATGATCCAACGAATCCTTTAGATTGTGTCTCTCACTATGAAACAACTTTATCACATCATTCTTCAAAATATTCATTGAAATCATCTTGAAGGAAGAATTGAGGCTTTAGACAAATCTCTTAAATTCAATATGGTCAGCAATTGACAATGGATACTCATGCATCACCACTATGTTCACCAATTCCCTTCATTAAATCTCTTGATCAAATGACGTATCATTTTTCTACTTTATATCTAAACTTGCTAAGCCATTGGATTGAGTATTTATACTCAATTTTTGTTGCTTGACCCCTCTTGACCCAAGCTCAAATGTCTACCAGGGTAACTTTTCTCTACATAATTTTTAAGATGTGAGGTTTCCTCACTAGTTGCATAAGTTAAAATAACCTTACAATGATGACATTTTGCCTTAACCATACCCTTAACTTCAATTCTATCAAAGAATCCATACTACTGAAGTGTGCTTTCTAGTTTTTTTATGTACACATAACATAATCAAGTTCTTGATATACTTCTTTATCACTTAGGTGCCTTTCATTGTTATGATTTTCAACCTCCTCTATATTTACATCCAAATCATCCATATATGAAGTAGCAAGCTTAAATGAACTAACACAAGTGCCCTTAGACCATGAAAACTTTGAAGAAGCACAGTTAGATTTTCAACCAACTAGAATAAAAAATAATAACACTATTTGAAGAAACATCAAGAATAAAATATTTTAAAATTTAACCCATGTAATAACTGGTAATGATAATCTACCTAAAATTAAAAATAAAAGTATACTTAAATCTAAATTCTTTTTATGACTTTGTGGATAAGAGTCAGCTAAAGAGAGGAGTGTTGATATAAACCCTGCTAATTGAATCTACAAACGGAGCTTGACCTACATTTTAACTTTTAATGCCTAACTCCTTTCAATCTAATTATAGCTACTTACTTAAGTTGTGCATTTTAGAGTTAAAACTTAAGTCTTTTCTTTTAATGTTTTCCACTCTTAGAAGCTATAGTCTGAAATGCCTCAAAAATATTTATTTTAAGAAATATAATTAAATAAGGATTTATTAAGAAATTAATTTAATTATTTATTTTTATTTGAAATGGGAAGAATTTATTTAGGGCAAATTAATAAGGAATTTACAAATATTTTTATAAGGAAAATTTTGGGCTTTTTGCTAATTAAAAAGGGATTTAGAAAAAATATTTTAAAAACCCTAAATTAGCCTACAAAGAAAATTTCATATTATTTTATTTAAATATTTTATTTTAAATACCCAAAATATTCTAATTAATTTAATTAACCCCAACCTATCTATTTTTCTCTTTCTTTTTCTTTCTTCCTTTTTCTTTCTTTTCTTCTTTTCTTCCTTTTTCTCTCGTTTTCTTTCCAATTGGGCCTATCACGGCCTAATCTCCCCTTTCTTCTTTTTCTCTCCCGCGGCTCAACCTTTCGTTCTTTCTTTCCTTCCTTCGACAGCCGAAACACTACACTTTGCGTCTTTTCCTCCTGGACCGTCGCGTTCCATTGAAAATCTTTATAACCATTGCCAATCGGCCAATTCTCCCTTCCTTTTCTTTTCTTTCTTTTTCCCCTAGCCGCCTAGTTCACCTCCTTCTTCCTCCTTCCTCCTCCGCCATTGACCTACAGCTTTGAAGTTTCGAAAATGGCGCAACTGGCCACGCTTGACTTGACTGACCGTTTCCCCTCTTTTTCTCTTCCCCTTGAATCACAGTTTGACCCAACCTAACCCACTTCCCTTTTTCTTCGCATAAAATCCTCCTTTTCCTACATGAAAATTCGACCACAACCTAAATTTGTGTCGGTTGATTGACGTCGTAAGCTACCCCAAACCCTACCTGCATTTTTCTCCTACCGACCCTCAGAACTCTACCTTCCCCACCAAACTCTATAAATACCCCTTATTTAGTTGATTTTAAAACTTTTCCCTCGAAACCCTAAGAACCTACCCTGTGCACCACCGCTACTTCAAACGACCTTTCCTCCGCCGTCAACCAACTATGTAGCCATCTCTGCCTACCTAGGTCTTCTCTGCACCACCCTCTAACTAACTGAGCCACCCATCTCCCTCGATTCTTCTTGCACGGACCACCACAGCCGTGCGAAGCTCCTTGCTCGACCATCCAAAATTTTATACCTATAACCCTTCGCGCAGCCGTCCACCACCAAATCTGCAGCTATCACTACCTCCTACGCCACCCAAAAATTGCTATTAGTCTTCATCCACCTATCCATACCCTTCGTTCCTCCTTTCTCCTTCTCCTTCTCTCTTTTTCTCTTTCTATTCATTTCGGCCGCCACCTCTACTGTTGTGCGCCGCCACCACTTGATGTGCCACCACCCTCACTTTACTCCTCTCAGCCTAGGCTACCACCAAAACCTCAACCTCCACCCTCATTCTCCACCTCTTCTTCTCAAACCTCAACTTTTTCCTTTTCTAACCTCTTTTTCGGCCACCGCCACTGCCACCGTGCACCACTACCGGTGCCACCCATCTCCACCGACTCAAGCTGAAACCCTAGACCCTCTCAGCCCTTCTCCCCTATTTATTTAAGTTTATTCTATTTTATTTCAATTTTTAATATTTATTTGATTATTATTATTATTATTGGGTTTAATATTAATATTATATTTTCTTGGCCGGGTCGAGAGTAGGTATAAATTATTTAAGTTATTAGTTTTGAATTATTATTATTAGTATTAGTATTATTATAAGCTTTATTATCATTATTAATAATATTATTAATATTATTAGTATTAGTATTATTATTTTATTATTAATATTATCTATCTAAGGAGGGTCGAAGCCCCATTTTATTAAATGGTGTGCATACTCCTATTTTTATTATTAATATTACTATTTCTACTATTAATAATAATATTATCATTATATTTATTATTATTAATACTATTATAAGTAATATGTGTTATTATTATTATTATTATTATATTATTATTATTATTATTATTATTAAATGGTACCTTCAATATTTTGAGGTAGGGTCAAAAACCCTACCTTGTATTATTTAGGCTTAAGTAGTTATTATTATTATTATTATTATTATTATTATTATTATTATTATTATTATTATTATTATTATTATTATTATTTTGGTGGAGGGTAGAAGCCCTTGTAGCACCATCCGATTTGAATCATATTAACATTATTACTAGTATTTTGTATAGTTATTATTAGTATAGTATTGTTTTATTAAAAAAAAACTAGTCTTAGAATAGGTTAGTGAATAATAGTACTTTTTAGTAGGAGGGAACTTAATTATAGTTTTTCCCTCATAAAGGTGAGACCAGTCAAAGCCTTCAAGAGGCGTAGGAGCGTACTTCAAGACCGGTGATGTTTTTAGGTAAGGGAGTACTAAGGTCGTTTATGTGTTATGTGCTTTATATGCCATGCATGCCATGTGATATGAAATTATAATGTATTTTATGTGTACTTGTATAACTATCATATATGCATCATGATATGGAGTTGAGTTAAGATCATGCATTAAATTGTGGCATGTGTATTATGTGTATGGGTGTGTTATTATTATGGTATGATGTGGCCCATAAGACATGCATGATAGGTTTTGTAAAATAATGATGGGGAGTGTAATAATGTGGAGTTAGGGTTTGCATGGTGTTAGGGTTTGTATGGAAGTAGGGTTTGCATGAAGCTAGGGTTTGTATGGAAGTAGGATTTGTAGGGATTAGGGTTTGCATAGACGTTAGAGTTTACATGGGAGTTAGAGCTTGCATAGGAGTTAGGGTTTGCATGGGTGGAAAATTAGGGTTTCATATGTGAGCGTAAGATTTTGAATGAAAATGTCCGCATGTTTGCATGGGGGACATAAAGGGTGCATGAAAGAAAGATTTACATGTGGAAAATTGATATGGGGTATAAAGAAGGTATTAGAAGTGTCATATGGGGTTTTGAAAACATTGGGTGGAAACTAGCACGTGGGTTGTTATAAGGGTATGGAGAAGATTGGGTTAGGGTTTTTCATGGTTACTATGGTGGTGGTGGTTAACTAAGGTTGGTGTGGGTAACTCGAGTTGGAGGATAAAAATTTGTAGAATTCAATCATGCATGTCTGGGTAAAAGCTTGTGAATAAGATACTTAAGACATTAATCACTTAAAGTGGAAGATATTGAGATGGGTCCAACCGATCTACCAGTTAGGAATAGTGGTTGAGGTTTTTACCCTATGTGTAACCGATCCACCGATTATAATAGTGGTTAGGGTTTTTACCCTATGTGTAATCGATCCACCAGTTATAATAGTGGTTAGGGAAAGATGCTCTATGTGTGATCGGCCCACCGGTTATAATAGTGGGGGATCCCTAGCTCAATAAGAACAAATCAACATTTTTGCTAAGGCACATAAAAGACATTAATTACTTACAGTAGAACACTATGCGAGCAGGAGCCGAACCGATCCATCGGTTATAATAGTGGTTAGGGTTTTTACCCTATGTATGACCGATCCACCTGTTATAATAGTGGTTAGGGTAGGATTCTCTATGTGTGACCGGCCTACCAGTTATAATAGTGGGAGGTTCCTGTATTTGCATGGATTTGATAAAAAGCATGGTGTGAATCAAATTCCGATAAAAGATTAATTAAATAATTAATATGGACTTTTTGAGCCTTTATGTGTGGGCTTGATCATTTGTAAGTTGTATCATACTCTACATGACTTCTTATATTATATGTGTGGCTTTGGATATGCGTAAGTTGAATATTATCTTGCATGATTTTAAGTGCTTATGTGTTGGCCTTAGTACTCGGTTACCTTACTCAGTACGTAGAGTACTGATCACCCTTTTCATGGGTGTTGCTCATTCCCATGAGCAGAAGGCCCATCTAATGTGTTGTAGGTAGGTGATGCCCTCTTTGATGTTATTGATGTTTATGGGACATCAGGTGGGGTCGAGTGATGATTTGGGCTTCATCGAGTCTTGGAGTGGCATGACCATTTTTCCATTTATGAGATTATTATTCCTGTTCTCTTTTAACTATGTTTGAAACTCCATAAACAATTTTAATATTGTAGCCTTTTTCTTCTTTGAAGAACTATCTCTAGTATTTTGAATTATGTAAATTTTGTACGTACTCTGATTATTGATTTGCAAACTTTAATCTATGTATTAATGTGTGATGATGGTAATGTTTTTATTAGCCATAGTACTTGGTACTGGAATGGTAGGAATGAATCGGTCTAGTAGTAAGTGTGGTGGTAGCATCCCCAGAATTTACGAGTTTTAAATTTAAAGGTTTTATGAGAAAGAAAATATGGTAAATTTTGGGGTGTTACATAGTATCCTTTAGCTAATTCCTCTCTTCAGATTTCATTCTCTTTGTTGTTATATTAAGTTTGTGTAAAATACCAGTGCAATAGAATAGGAATCATAATGAGACATTGACACATTGCATTGTCTTCTTCCTCACAATTTTTTCTCTACTACTATCAATTATTAAGGGTTGCAACCATCAAATCCCATTTTATTCTCTCTGAGGTATTCCCCTAACCTCTCTAGCTGCGGCACTGGTTGCGGTAGGTGCCCGCTGATAATGTTGTGGTCCTGCGGTCTGGAGGTGTTGCTGATACGCCTGTTGCTGGGACACTAGGGCTCCTCCTTGTGGCACCTGACAGAGCTGATACTGCTGGGAACGGGGTGGTCTCCAGCACTCGTTCGCTCGGTGGCCCAATTTCCCACAGTTTAGGCAAGTCACCAACCTACCTCCACAATTTCTTCCCGGGTGGGCCCGTCCACACTGTCTACATGAGTCTCCCCTCGACGGCCCCCGACCTCTGTTGTGATCTCGTAGTGGGGGTCTCCTTTGCCCTTCCATCCGTGACTGGGTTTTGCTCCCTGAACTATGTCCCTTGGGTTTCCTCTTCCCGAGGATAGCTGTCTACTCCTGTACTAGGGTGGCGGCAAGGCAAGCACGCTCGTAAAGTGTCGCCAAATCAGTGAACGGTACCAAAATTCAGCCCCTGGTCGAACTAAAATACCATCGTAGACTCATTGGCGGCGATCCCCGGAGCGAAGCGTAATAGCTCGGTGAAGCGAGCATGGTACTGGCGCACTGTCATGGATCCTTGAGAGAGCTGCATAAATTCCCGGAGTTTGTCCCTCTTCAGGCTCTCTGGGTAAAATCTGGTACGAAGCGCAGCCTTGAATGCCTCCCAGACTGCTGGGGGTAGGGATGGCAATGGGTCGGGTCTGGACCGGGTCCAGCCATACCCAGACCCGGACCCGTTTATATTACCTAGACCCAGACCCGACCCAGACCCATCGGGTCTTAAAAGTTCAGATCCAGATCCAGATCCATCGGGTCTAGCGGGTAAATGGGTCCTAAACGGGTCCTAAATGGGTCCGTTTATTTTTTTTAAATAATTAATAATCTATGCCAATACAAATACATTTATGTTTTATATAACTTAATATGTATTTTTTTTATTAAAAACAATCATCTAAGTGAAAAAATAAATATATTAAAATAGTTATATTAACTTTTCAAATGGTGTTTTAATACTTTTAGTAGGGATATAAATGGGGCAGGTATACCCATATCCGTATCCGTATCCGATAAGAAAATCCGTACCCGTACCCAAATCCATATACACTAACATATCCATATTCGTATCCGTTGGATATCCGTTACTCGACGGATTATCCGTTTACCCATTAATGAATATTATTCGATGGATAAATCTATCACCCGACAGATAAACCCATTTAGAGTTAAGCTAAATGATAATTCTAACTTTAATTTATACTATATTTATTTTAAAATTAAGGGTAAAAAAGTAATTATATATCGGGTAAACGGGTACGGATATGGATACTGGTATGGTTACGGGTACGGGTATGGATATCCTATACCCATATCCGTACTCGAATCCAACGGGTATTTTTTTCCCATCATCCATATTCGTTTATCCATATCCGCTGGACAAAATCTATAGGGTTTCGGGTAAAATCCGCCCCGTTCATATCCCTAGCTTTTAGAATACAATGTTATACATATTGTTTATAAAGTAAGTATACAAAAATAAAATTAAAAAAAATAATAAGGAGCTTATATAAAATTAAAACAACAATGACAAACATAATATTAGTATGTGTATATATATATAGACATACACACACATATGTATATTAAACGGGTCTGGCGGGTCGGATCTGGGTCTTGAACTAGACCCAGACCCAGACCCTTTAAGGTATATATGGACCCAGACCCGATCCAGACCCGTCGGGTCCAAAAATCATGGACCCAGACCCGCTAAAAATAAGGCGGGTCTAGCGGGTCTGGGTCGGGTCGGAGACCCATTGCCATCCCTAGCTGGGGGACCAACCCGGGCTCGGTGCTCTACCCACTAGGCGTCTGCTACGCCTCTCAAAAAGAAGGCAGCTATGGGTTGGGTATTTTGGATGTTTTTGGGTTATTTAAGATAATAATATTTATAAAATAATAATTAATTCCTTTTTGGCTTAATATAGGCTATTTTGGATAATTTTGCTTTTAATTCCATATAAATTAGCATTACTCCTTAATTATTCCTAAACAACCTATTAATCATTTTCTTTTTTTATTACCCCTAAATAGCTCCTTATATTTTAATAAAATAATTAATTTAACTAGTATTCCTAATACATCCTTATTTAACCATAATTTCTGGAATTAAATTTTTTTGGGTATTTCACACACACATAGGATTGGTACAATACATATGAACAAAACTAATCAAAAACAAGCTTAATAGTTTACAAATGATGTAATCATGCTCATGCAAAGTTGTAGCAAAGACAGAGACACATGTCACACATACACATGGGATTGGTATATGCATGATGGATGGCACTGCTCAAGTCGTATGGATATGGCTGAGATGAGGAGTGACCGACTGATCGAGTGAGGGGGCTGAGGGTTGTGTATGGATTTTTCTATGTGGCCTACTTACATGGAGGAAGTGAGGTTGAGGGAGATTAGGGAGGAGCGGGATTGGAGGAGGGAGTCGAATCAAGGGACTACCTGGACTATTAGAGGAAGCGAGGTTGAGGTCGGAGAGGAGTATGTTACTATGCTACAAGCCTACAAGCTACAAAAGTGCTAGATTGTGTGTGTGTGCACCATCATCAACGTCAACTGTCAAGGAGGAGAGTAGAGGTGAGGGAGGGCATGCAACCGTGCAAGTTGCATTACGCGACTTTGCCTTCCCAGCTCAACGAGTGCGAGAGAGACTGTGTGACGGTGCAAGACAAGCAGTGATGTTATGATTGTGAGGCTATGTGTGAGGTTGTTACTACGAGGCTGCGAGAGCAGCGAATGGATGTGAGGCTACGGTTGAGTGGGGGTGGGAGGGAGGGAGTCATTCAAACAATCGAACTTCAATTCATGGGAGTTGTTAGAAGGGACAGTGGGAGACGGTCTAGACGTACGGATGGTATAGGTTGTGGCATAGGAATTAGGAAATTAAGGTTTAGGAAAATTTATATATATATATATATATATATAATTAAATAGGTCTAAGTCGGGTTTGGGTCTAAAATGATGGGAACTAGATCTAGACCTACTTAGCCAGACCCAAACCCCACTCAGATCCATTAAACCCAAAAGTTATCGACCTATACACTGCATTAATGGGTTGGGGTCCATTAGGTCTAGGTTAGGTCCCGAAACCATGACCATCCCTAAGAAAACCCATTTTGGCTTGCAGAGAAACCAATTAATGGACTGGTAATAGAAACCAACCGATTGGTTTGGTCTAATCAGTTAAAGAGTTTAAGTAGATACCGTTTCATTTTGGGCTACAGTAAAATCAATTGATAGATTTGATAAATCAATTGACTGTTCATTGAAACTAGTTATCAACCAATCAATTGATCTCGTAACCAAACAATCAAAAAATCCAAATCATTCTACCGCTCGTAAAACCAACCTACGAGTTCTAGGAACCGATCAACTAGTATGGGTAATACACTACCCAAACTTGTGATACACACACTAACATTTACCATACTTTATCATATTAATTCTAGCATGATTCTATACCAAAACACATATAAAAATATATGTTTCACACATAGAATCACATGGATGTATGGTAATGTATATACTTAAACAAATCATGCTCAAATGACCAACTTTATGCTTAAAATCAAATAAATTTAGCAATACAAGCTTGGAAAGAATTATAGCACATGCTCAAATTATGGAATACAAATTATATCATGCTCACACATACACCAAACACATGGATCCCCAACACACCATAGAACCCTATTTATGTTAAAGATAATATTGCCTTACCTTGAAGCGATTTTTCTAGCACAAAAGCTCCTACTTGATGGCTATCATGTAGAACCTCAATTTCAAAGAGAATCAAAGTTCAAATCATTAAAAAAAATCTTTCCAAACTTCATTAAAATCAAAGAAAAATAATAATAAGGAGAAGAACACAAAACACCACCTGTTTCTCAAAAATAGAGTGTTAAAGGAAGAGCTGAAATCTTTAACCTTTCTACACCTTAATTCTTCCTTGCTTAAGAAAAGTAGGAGAGAACTAAAACTAATATTAGAATTAGATAAAGGAATATAATGCTTGCACAAGGAAGGGAGGAAACATGAGCAAGTCTTTGTTTTTCTCTGTAGAGAGGATAAGAGGGAAAATGAAGGGATATCTAACACTTGGTGAAATTGTTTACAAGGAAAAGGGAGAAGAGAGGAAGAACAATAAGTGAGAAATAAAAATAGATTAGAAATGAAAGATACAGAGGTAAGGCTAGGTCAACATTCACAGGAGAGAGGGAGATAAGACTAGTCAGGTTGAGTGTGGGCAACCAAGAAGTGAGGGTTAACTTGATGGAATGGTGGGGGTTGAGCATAATTAGGAATGAACATGGTAGCAAGTTGGTAAGTCAAGTGATGATGCACAAAGTTTAATTTGCAAACCTAGTTGCTAGAAGAGAGAGGGAGAAGATAAAATGTGAAGCTTGCCTTAAAAGTGTCATTTGAAAAAAAATTGGCTAATTAAAATTATATATTGATCTAAATAATGTGAAAATAATCCTAGAGAACTAAAACATGGTTATTAGCATAATTGGACTTGAATAAGAAGTTTTCATAAATATTAGAGAGAAATTCTAATCAAAATTAGAAATGGATCTGAAATTGTATGACAACTAGCCAATCAGTTTGGGTAAACTAGTCGATTGGTTTGTCGAGAATAAGAATATAGATTCCTTAGTGCACTAGTTAATCAGTTATGTAGACTAGTCGACTTGAATAAAATTTATATTTTTTTAAGAATTTCAAGCCCAATCCAAAACCAAAATAAATATATTTTATATCAACATATTTTTAAATACATTTTTAATGATTTTGGGGTGGGGTATTACGCTTGCATCATCTATGCATTCTGATAGGTCACTTATCGGTCACGCATACAATTTTTGAAAAACAACAATTGGTTTACCATTATTTTGTCGAACTCTTTTTTAGTGAAACAATCATCAGATTCATTATCTTCTTCTATAATTATTATATTTAAGGATTAAACACATTAAATGTTGAAGATCAATTAAAAAAAAGAGAAAAAAATAAAACTGCTGAAAAAGGTATACCTAGATAAAATGATTAAATTGGCTAAAAAAATATTTAAAATTTTGATAGTTTTCAATAATTACTTCTAGATAAAAAATACTTTTATAAAAGTTTTTTTCAAAGAGTACTTTGGAAATAAAAATATATGTTTCTTTTTAGTTTTGTTGTATAAGTGATTAATATTAAAAAAAACTACTTTTTGCACCTCATAAGTGTTTACCTTTTATTTTTCTACAAATATACTTTTTATTTTCCACCTTCAATTTTTATCTTCTTATATCTATATCTTTTGGTGATAATTATTATATAAATTATTTGATATTAAACATTAAAAATTATATGAAATATAAAAAAATATAAAAAGTATAAAGGTATTATAAAGTACTAAAATTTGTCAAATGACAATTATAAAATTATTAAAAAAAACATGAACAATTACTGAACAAATTTTATAAAATTCACTTCTAAAATTTAAATAGTGATAATAATAAAAATTTATATTATGCAACAAACATTCTTATATTTATAATAAACATCATAAAATCAAATAGTTCAATAACCTGCATGATAAATGTTATTTACAATCCTACACCGTAACATTTTTATTTCTCTAGCGGCTCTACCATTTACATGTTGTCAAATATCCCTATTCCTATTGTTTTCTTCACATATTTCTCTACTACAAAAATCATCAAATAATATATCATCCATTTCATTAAGTTAGATTAGATTAATTTAAAACTATTTGGATCACATTCATTTAGATTAATATAATTTTAATAATAATACAAATATATATTAATATTAACAATAATAGTTATAATAAGATAGTAAAAATAATAATACTAATAAAAATAACTATAATAATATGATTAATATCGATGAAGGCACAAGTAAGAAAGCACCTTCGAATATCAAAATCAAATTTTAGTCTTCGCTTTTCATTCGTGTTTCTTTCCCTGCATCCTCCCTTCTCTAAAGGGAGGCTTAGAAGAATTCATAGGTCCATTTTCTTCCGCTTCTTTCCCAATTTGAAGCCTTGAAGGGTAGGACTTCTACAAAAGCCAAAAAGGAGAAAGTTATATATATTTTTTCAAATACAACTAGTAAGGGATCTCAACATCTTTCCATTCTATAATTATACTACATTCTTTCTCACTTAACCCACACATTGAATCAATGATCTATCGCGTGTCCCCCCTTTATCTTTTGGCATCATTTTCTCTCTATTTGTCGGTCGTCGTAGCCTTTCAGTTCAATAATAATACAAACTTATAGGAGCAATTAAATTTGACCAATTTATTTATTTGCTTGATCTAATTTTGAGCCGTGCCTTTGAATCCCCCTTTCCACTTTCCTTGTCTCGCCACGAGGATCAATTGGAGAAGGGAAAGAAAGGAAATGTTGTAATTATGGAGTCTGAGAAGAAATCTTCGGCTGTATCCAATGTCTGTGCTTGGGCCATGAATGTTTTTAGCTTCGTCGCTCTTATTATGGCTAACAAATAGCTTTATGTTTGGCCATGGTTATGTCTTCAGCTTTGGTTAGTTTTCCATCCATCTCCTTTCTTTCTTCCTCTTTTCTTTCTTTTATTGGTCCCTTGATCCGAGTTTTATGCTACTGTTACTCAAATTGATGAGAAGATTCGAACGAGTCAGAAACGAAGAGTAGATCTGGCATAGCGATCATGGGTTATTCGAACAAGCAAAGTGGTGATGGGAGAGAGTCAAAGTCGAACGCTATATTTATTTTAAGCTAGACTTCATTTGACTATAGTGCCATACCAAATATCATAAAAAGTAATTTTGGTAAGTAGATAGAACCTAATTATTCATTTTTAACTTATAAAGAGTAATTTTAAGTAATCAATTTTTAAAATAACTTTAAAAAATAAATCAAACAATAATAATTAATATAAAATAATTTTTTATAATTACTTATATAAAAAATTACTTTATCTTAAGTAAATCAAACAAGCTTTGTATAACTCTCTTTCCTTTTAAAACAAGTTCAGCGTTCGGCGAACATTCACCCCAAAGAGAAAACAAAACTAGGTTATCTTAATCTGGGTCCTGGAATCTGGAGAAGTAAATGTCGCGTAAAGGTACTTCGAGCACTGAGAATCCGACAATGGCAGAGAAGGAGGAGGGAGTAATCGAAGTTAGAAGCTTGAGCGGCGAGTCGACGACAGTTTCAATCTCTTCCAGCAAAACAGTAAAAGACCTGAAGCTGCTCTTGATGCAGTGCTTTTCTCCTGCCGCGAAGTCTCCTAATTTTCACCTTTTCCTTAAGGCAAGGGTCTACCTCCATTAATCTATTTCACTTATCAAGTCTGTTACGATGTGGTTATTCTACCAACGATTTGTTGAACTCAAGAAGGGAAAAATGTGGGAAGCCTGCGTTCTTATTAACCGTTGACGTTTCATACATGCATTCACTTCTTTGTGTAAGAGTTTGTCTGAGCTTTGAATATTTTCGATGTCTGAATTCATCGTTCTACACTCGTGGGATCATTATGTCAGGGTGTGAAGCTGAGCTTACCGAGTCGAATAGAGAACCATCTGATTAATTCCGGTGACTTTTTGGTTCTGGTTCCTTTTACCAAAAAGACTAAAGTCCGAGATAATGAAGGTGATACCTCTATGAGCACGACCCAAGCACGCAATGAAAGTGCGACATCAATTGTAGCAGAATCAACATATTCTGACATGATGAGAGAACTATCGTATCTACGCAATGCTTCAAGTAATGTAAATCAACCCAATTCTTTACCTTATGGTAGAGATAATCAAATGCAACCTTTTAGTGGAAACCAGCGGCTCCTTGATAAACTTATCTCAGGGATGTTGCAGTCGGTGGACATGGATATTTTCAGTAATGAGACTTGTGGAAGTCTTGTTAAGATCTTGGATTCAGTGCGTTGTTTATCCAATACGCAGTCTGGAAATTGTATGCTATCAAGGGCAGCCAATTTACGAGGTAGTGATAGTCCTTTGCTCTCATGTATTTGCTCACCTTGGTTGAAGATGAACATGAAGGCATTTACCTTTCTAAATGTTGTCTCTGGGTTGCTACAAAGGCAAAGGAAAAGGCTTATGATAGATTATGTGACGAAAATACTTGATAAACTTGGTGAATTCGGAGTTCCTCTTGGGATTGAGGACATTAAGAATCTACCTATTTTATGCCCAAAGGTGAGCGGGTGTTCATCCTTTTTGGCTCACTTCTCTTCCTTGTTGATGTAGTTTTACGTTGCTTGATTTTTCTTGTTACCATGTAATAATTATTGAAGTATTGGATTTTTTCCGTGATTCTGTAGCCTTTGGCTATCCTTTCCGCTCTTGTGGTTCTATTAAAGTTTTTACGGAAGCAGTGTCAAAATATCACATCATATTCCTAGGGGAAATGTTGATTGGTCTTGCTTGCTTTTGTACAGTCTATGTCTGGTTTTATGTGGTGCTTATTTCCCAGATGATTCCATAAAACCAAATCAATATGATGATGTCGTATGCAGACATGTGCCTGTACTTTCAGTTACTATCACAATTGATAAGATAAATCTGTACGAGGTTTTGAAATTGGTGGCATCTCTGCCAGAGTGTTTGTTTATGTAGTTGAGCTGTACTTGGACTAATTTGGATTATAATATTTGCGAGCAGTTAATTGTGATTTGCCTAGCATCCTGGCCCTGGTACAGTTCATTTAATTGCTATTAATACCTGGAGTAATCTAATATTAATGTGTGCTAAAAAACAATTATCCCTGGAGTAGCAATGAACATGTATGTCCAGCAAGCAAAAGGGCTGCCGACTTGCTATTTACCAGTTTTCCCAGACGCATGACATCTGATTTAGCCCCTGACATGATGCAGATGAGACTATATTTATGTGGTAATCATCAAATTTGAATATATATCTCTTCCTTTGCTACCATTATATGTTCTTATTATGTTATCTGCAATCAAATGTTAAGTGGTTTAGTGAATGGTGAAGCATTTTTGAAATGTGTATGTCCATTTTTTGTTCATATCAATTGTTGATGTCTGATGCCATTTTTGGTATTATTTTTTTCTCATTGGCTTCTACCGGCAATGTCTAAGTATTTGTTTCATGGTCTTGAATTGCTTAATTCATTACATGTGCCCGTCTCTTGGCAGGTAGTGTCATTTGTTAATGATGAAGCAGTGAGTCAGAATTCAGACGACGTGCTTCTTGTCATTACTTTGTCAAGTGAACAAGAGCAAATGGTTAAAGGGAACCTCAGAACTGGTATTGTTAGTGTAAAATTCTTTGTTTCATTGCCGTGTTTTCACTTTCACGAACTCTCTTTTAGTACCATTGCTTGAGGTTTTAATTATTCAGTTAACATTTTTTGTTGGTTCTGCTTCTCACTAGGGATTCTTGTGTCAAAATGTATCCGTGCTATGAAGAAAAGGGAAACACTGTTCAAAACAACTTTACTTGACGCTTTCGAAAGGTATATGGTATGTGCTAAGCCTAGCATATAAGAGCTTTTGCTGGTGTTATTTTATGTCCTCGTAAAATCATTTAACCAATGCAATGGGTTTAACCAAAGACTTCTTTTTAAAAATTCTATGTTCTTTTTTTTTGTTCAACTACCTTTTGGTCAGAATGACTAGAGTTGCAAAGCGAAGAGAGAGCCTTCACATGTGACTGACAATGCATTTGCATGTATGGAATTTTACATGGGATACCTGTGAAATGAAAATAATTTGTTAGTTAATTGTGTAGCATGTGAACTTACACTATTGAAGTGCTAATTTAGAAGAGCCTTAACCGGAGGTATGAACCAGAGCCAAAAGCCAACCTGTTTCTAATATGCTATTTTATCGTTTCTTTCAAACCTATATGATGCTTTATGGATCTGTTTTATGTTGATTAGCTTTAGTGCAATTTTTCTGATTGCACCTACTGAAACTTTAAACATTCAACTCACAGCAGACTTCTCAGCTTTTTGTGGTTTTTGGCATATGACTTTGTGGTTGATGCTAATACTTTCTCCATTTCACAATAGAGGGCTATAGCCTATAGATTTTTAGCACACATGTTAAAAAGTATTAAAGTTTAATAAATAGTATACAAATTGACTAAAATGCCCATATTAGAATTCAGACTATATAATTATTATGGGATACTTTAATGAGTGGAAGAGCGTAAATTAGAAAATATAACAATAAATGTTTGTTGGACTTTTATTATGAAAAAAAAAGAAGAAAAAATAAGTGAGAGACTGAGGGAGTATTATACCTAGCTGACAGGTTATATAGCTCATGGGACAAGTGTACAGTTGTCGTGGTTCAGTCATTTCTTTTGATGCTAGATAGCTCTAATTCATGCGTAGTTTGTACTCCATTCTTTGTCTGAGGTTGTGTTCTGATCTAAATATTTTAAATGGATGAACTGCATTTTGTGATTGAGACAATGCAGTATATGATCTTACTATGAGTCTGCTTATCTTTTCTGCAGAAAGCAGATGTCTGTCTTGATTCATTGCACATAATAGACAGTTGCTGTCTGTCAGTATCTGTTAGAAATACTCCACTTATTTTGTCAATTTTTGGATGCCTGGTACTGGGGAGGAGTATGCTTCTATTTGTTTGATCTCAAGCAAGAAAACCGCAGTTGTAGTAGCTATCACAAATGTTGCAGTTGTTGTGGCTTTTTATTTTTATTTTTTTAAATCAAAATTCTAACATGTTTACATTTTATGGCATATTAGAGTCAATAAGTATTGATTATTTATAAGCTAAAGTCTTACAAATTACGTATTTTTTTAAAGAAAAATAAAACTAGTTCTGGCTTGATCTATGTTTTTTACATGCACAACTTATTAATATATGTTTAAATAAAAATTCTAAAGTAGATTAATATATTTAATGAGGAGATGAATCTCATAACATCAACTTGATGGAATATCCAATGTAATATTGGCCAATATTTGATTTATGGTCGATCCATCAGTGATATGGGTGTAAAATTGTCATGCAGAGCATAAGAAAATGTGCCTATGAGTCTCTTGGGCATATTTTAATGCCATTTGAGTCTCTGGTTTTTGTCATGCAGAGCATAAGAAAATGTGCCTATGAGAAAGAAGTGTCTTTGGAAGATATACTTCTCTCTATGAAGGATGCTAATAAATTGGTAAGTGCAAATAAAGCAGAAAGGGCAGTGAGGAGCTCTAAGGCACCCTTGCTTCAAACTCGGTGTCATGTAAGTATTTTCCTTCATCCCTTTTGAACAGACTTTTGCTTTTGGATATTTCATTCAGCATTAATATGCAAGTCATTTGGATTCTTTTGTGCTCTATAGAACTCATGTCATGACTTCTAGCTTGTGATTAGGTCTTACAAGGCTGTTACTGTGGCCTATGTTTATGTTCTCTGATGTGGATCTATTTAAATTTGGCTTCCATTTCCATCCACTCTGTTGATTCTGAAATGATAATTAGAATTTGACTTCTGGTGTTGTGGATGTGTTTGTATTTTTATGAAAGATCTTGTAAATTAGAATTTAGAAGCTTGTTTCTTATCTGGAATATCATTGTACTCTTTTCAGTTTCCATTTCATGATAAAGATGAGCTTCTGTTGTATTTCTTTGAATGCATGAGGGTTGAAAGGTGTCTCAAAAAGGAACACCGTTACTTCAATGGATCATTCTTCTGGAATAAAGTTTGTCAATTGCCAATTGCCATACCTTGTTCTCTTAGTGATGAGGTTGATCATGGTGCCAATTTGCCAATTGTGCAGGAGACATGTCCGCTCTCACCCATGGAAATGGCTGAACATATCAGGAAAGGAATTGGATCTCAAGGACAGGTACTATTAAATTGACATGGAAAATAATTTAGAAAAATAATGAGGACCTTTATTTTGTAATATGGTGTCCTAGAAACCGCTTGTTCGTTCTCCATTTTATTCGTTTTGATTTAAGTTGAGTGTGGTATTCTCAAAGGGGAGTTTCACTTGGAAGTTCTCTATGGATACTTTCTGACTGGAGTCTATTATTGTAGATTGTACATGTTGAAGAAATTGGTGCCAGAGCAGCTGCTCTTACTGAGATCCCAAGTGAACTGTCAGAAAAAGCACAGTCGGCGCTAGAGTCTCTTGGGATATCTAAGCTATATAGTCACCAGGTCTGAATACACACAGTGTTATTTCTCCTTTAGAGGTACCCTGATACAATATTTAGAATCTAAGTCACCATGTCTTGCTATTGCAGGCTGAGTCAGTGCGGGCTTCCCTAGCTGGTAAAAATGTTGTTTTGTCTACAATGACATCCAGTGGGAAATCTCTCTGCTATAATCTACCAGTTCTTGAAAAATTGTCCCAAGATATGCTATCCTGTGCCCTTTACCTGTTTCCAACTAAGGTAGAACCCCATATCATTCATATGTGTTCATGTTGTTTTTGATGCACATTTTTTGGTTTACACCACGTAATAAATCTCAGCCAGTTTGCAACTTATTGGTTGATATGTATTGCTGTGATGCATATGAGAAACAGTTGGGTTAAGCTTCGGGATTGTGATGGATTTAGGGGGTTACCACTGGGGAAAAAATAGAAAGAGATGTGGGAAGCAGCCAAGCAGGGGTGTTATTTGATCTATAGCATCTCTCAAGATCAAGTACTTACTTTTACTGTCCAAGGTTTAAACACTTGGAGTAAAAAAGGTAGAAAGTTTAAGGAATAACACAAAACTATTCACTTGAGTTCTTGTTTTGTGGGCACATATTACAATAGGGATCATTTAGTCAACCTAGGGAAAACTCCTCCCTACACCATTAGTTCATGTCAAATCCTACTTTCAAGATTCACATATATAAATCTCATCAACATACATTATCAAAATAACTTACATAATAGGTTTCACCAATATTCAATTATAGAAATTTAATAATATAAGTATTAATGAAATCAAGAAACCTTAAAACATGTACCATTAAAATATAACACAACATCTCAAATAGTACAAATGCTTTGCAACCGACATATTAAAATACATGTACTTTATTTCAATAGATAAATATCCATAGAAACAAATAAAACCCATAAAAATATTTAAACACATGAGCTTCAAAATGCGTTGTACGACATAAATTCAAATAGTTATCGATCAACCCATAATCATGTAAAACTATTACCCATAATTTTATTCTTGAAAATAATTGAATATGGATTTAACACATGAAATAACAAAATTAATAAAAATGATGTGAATTTCAACGCATCATAAAGTTCAATATTTAAATCGAGAACTAACAAAATATATTTACTCAATCGATAGCTACTGTAATCTTGAAGGCTAAAACATAAAAAAAAAAAAATTTAGACATGGGTACCTACCTTAACTTGAACGACTCACTGCCATTATTACAACTAAAGTTTTAGACGAAGTAGATTACTAGGTAATGCACAAGGAGTTTTTTTTTCCTTTTTACTACTAATGTGGTGTACTGGATCTGGATGGGGATGTTACGTATTTATTTTCACGTTGAACAAGTAAGAATGTAACGGTTGATTGCTGTTGTCTTCTACTCTTAGTTGATTTCACCCACTTTTACATTGAAATCTAGCATCCTTTATTGTTGATACCCTCCCCTATATCCCACTAAGCACATATAGTTAGTTCTCCCACATCCAAAATACATGGCCACTACTTGGCCATCTTAGATAAAATTATGGAGCACGATCCAAATATTTACGTGGTCAACTTCTATCCTGCCATCCAATTTGGCATACAGGTACTTGATTCTGTTGACTGTAGTAATTATATTGCTATTTTTTTCCAGCTCATTTAAATAACCTATCAATTATTTAATTCCTCATGGACTTATCACGTTAATTGTCATATTTGCAGTACTGATTGTGTATGTATTTGCATGTAACATTAATTATTAATTATCATTATTTGTTTTTAACTCATGGGCTTATTTCCTCGTTATATTTAGCTTAGCTAAAGACCCACTAAACATCCACACTTCTACTGTTACTCACATCATGCATGTACTTCACATATTTTTGTTCAAGCTAATATAAATATATGTAGGTCTAAGCCAAAATAAAATCTATAGAACCTGACAATTGTTCCACAAAAATACAAGAAAATGAAGGCACATAATGACATATTATAAAATAACTAAATTCAGTGAATATCATAAAATAGAAATGAAAGACTATTAATTAGTTGGGTATTACACATTATGAGTGTTTAGATAGAAAAGACACCGGAACCAACTTGGGCTCTGCTCAAAGGCAAAATGATAACAAGAAGTGGTCGAAGTTGACTAACCCTCGATTGCTAATCAATGGTGGGATAATTTAGACTCATATAGTGCTCCATGAATTTTAATGTCTTATTCTACCGAAGTCATGTCATATTGAGGCCGACATACCATGTTATTTCAAACATTATCATGTAAAGTCTCATATTATTCACCAATTTTCATTAAGGGTAAGCAAGGGTGATAACATCACTACGTAACCATTTCATGCCAAGGAGGGAAATTAAAATGTCCACCAATAACCATAGATAATCAAGACCATCATTTGTTTCCAAATATTCTTCTTTTCATTCAAAAGGCTAAGTCTAGGTTTTGACCTAAGATTAAAGCCATAGTCAGCTACCAAGAATAGCCTATAAAAATATCGCATCATAATCCCAAGGCACGAGTCTATTGGATTTTCGGACCAATGGACAGGTTTGGATCCACAACAAAAGCATACCAACAAAGATTGTGAACCCAAAATTGGAGGGAAGGTTTGAGCTAGGAAAGTTGGGTTTGCGCAAAATAGGTTCATACCTTAGCTTGAAGGCTATGGTCAACCCAACAATGCATACTAGGGGAAAAGAGACAAAAGGACTTAATCAAATGTTGTAGAGGGCATGCCAACTTGGTTTGGCACCAAGTATGATAGAAGAGAGAGAGGAAGAAGGGGACAAGGGTGATGTAATCATCAAAAAACCTTTTGGCTGAAAAGCTATTTGAACTAACAGTTATGGAAACCTTAAAAATGGTTTAGAAGCATTCCCAAGTTAAATCATCAAGTTATAAGATCATTGGAAAAAGATTCAAATTAATTAAGCTCAAAAGCATTTAAGTTGAATGAACCAGTGGACTGGTCCAACAAAACTTGTCCTCTACTTTCACCTGGCGCCAAAACCTCGAGGAATAGACAAGTGGTATAGATCCAAAGCAGTTGACTGGTTTCTTGAGAAACCAAGTCCACTTATAAAAACCAAACCTTATGAAACCAACCTCAAACACCTTTCTGAACCATTAAATCATACTCAAGCACACAAATTAACATGCATTAAGGGATCTAAAAAGCGGGATATTAAATCATTTGTGAGGGACAAAATGAGCCATCTTGGAAAAGCGATCGATGACCACTATTATGGTATTAATTTACCTTTGTGTTCTAGGCAATGCTGCAATGAAATTCATACTAACATGGTCTTATTGTTGGTAGGGAATCGGTAGAGGGGTATATATCCTTGATGGAAATGACTCATAGGCTTTTGGCATAGGACACATCATGCTACTATACCTTGTACATCTCCACCATTCTCGGCCAAATAAAATGTTGTTAAAGTACATCCACCTTCTTATTGATCCCAGAATGCCATGCCGATCCTCCTTCGTGCTTCTCCCTTACAAGAAACTCTTGAATGGAACATTTGGGGATGCATTGCTTATTGTTCTCAAAGAGGAACCCATCTTGTGTTATGAAGGAGCCTTTAAGCCTGTCTTGGTCTTGGAAATAGCTTACAGAATCTTCATATTCCTTGTAGAGTGCCTTAATTGAACTAAATCCTAGGACTGTTACCTCTAACAATGTTTACATATAATATCTCCTAATAAGGGTATCTTTGTTTTGCCACTCTTATGTTTGCCTAAAAAGAAAAGGTCTATAGGAACTCTACCCACCTAGCGTGCCTTGGGTTAAGCTTATGATACCCATTTATGTACTTCAAAGATTCATCATTAGTGTGCAATGCCAATTGTGATGGCCTAAGATAATATGACCAGTGATCCAGGCTTTAACAATTACATGAAATTCTAAATCAATTTTTTTATCATAAGTACTATAGTTAGATCTTGAAGCCATTGAGCTTTTCATTAAAGAAGGCTATAGGCTTTCCTTCTTGTGGTAAAACAGCCCCAATAGCTACTCCACTTTCATCACACTTAACTTTAAACAATTTGTTGAAATTGGGAAATGATAAGATCATAAGACCGGTGCTTCATTTAGCTTCCCTTTGATGATTTAAAAAGCCTCTTGAGCTTCTTTAGTCCGCATGAAACTTTCCTTTCTTCATGCTCTTAGTTATAGGGGCTAAAAGAATACTAAAATCATTGATAACACTCCTATATAATGAGGCTACTCCTTAAAAGGATTGTTGTGGGAGTTGCTATGTCTTGATTGTTTTTACTTTGGATTCATCCATAGTTATTCCATCTTGTAAAACAACAAAGCCTAAAAATGTGACCCTAAGTGCAAATAATTCACATTTTTCTATCTTCTATTTCTAAGAGTTAGAAATATAATTTGTTAATGCTTTACATGATCCTCTTCATTTGAGAAGCTAACAAAAATATCATCAAAATATATTACTACAAATTTGTAAATGAAAGGTTAAAGCACATCATCTATGAGCCTTATGAATGTGATCAGTGCGTTAGACAAGTTAAATGGCACGACCATCCATTCATACAACCCTCCTTTGGTCTTGAATGTATTTTCCATTTATACCCTTTCTTTCTGTGGATTTGATAGTAGCTACACCTCAATAGCTCTATGTAATAAATCTAATCAATCATCAAATCTAGGGTTGGGGTATTTATACATGATGGTGATGTTGTTGATAACTCTACTATCAACACACATCCTCATTGACCCATCAAATAGCTGGGCCTACGCAAGGCTCTTTCAGTCCCTTTTGTAGTAATTCAGTTACCTATTTTTGCAACTCCATAGCTTTCTTAGGATTACATTGTTGGTCAGCTTGTTTGGTGGGGTAACAACGGGTAGGAGGTCGATGTTATGCTCTATGTTTCTAATGAGAGGTAATTTGGGGGTTATTCCTTCACCCAAAGGGCCTAAACGTGAGGGTTAATACCCTTTTCTCCTTTTACCTTTTGTTATGGCTTTTTCTACACCCTTCCAACTTCTCATGGCAAAAATATGGCTTAGTGGTCAGCCATATAGCTCGGAAATCAAGCCACCAGTTGCAACCATTTTTGTTGGAGCAAATTTCAAAAACAAAAGAGGCCTAAGTAGGCTGATTTATGGGCACAACAAAGCTGGTCTTGGGCAGAGGGTTATGGCATTTTCAAGACCTTAAATAGGCTTAATTTAACAAGCAAGACTTCCATTAACCCTCAAAATCAGAAGCTAGCAAGACCAGGAAGAGGTGATGCTTTATCTTCTTTTGGCTTAGCATAGTTAAATTTTCCCTAATTGTAATTTTCTATATTTTGATGTGGCAGTAGCTGATACGCAATTTAAACATTCTTGTTGACAATTCTAGTATTGGTAAATAAGGTTATTATTCTATACTGGGGATTGAGAGGGCTTACTTCTTTTTAACTAGCTCAAAAAATGATAAAAATAAAAACTCTAAATCACCCAACATAAATAAATAAGAAAAACACTAATGGGGGTTTTAAAAAATAGAAAATAGTAAAATTGATAAATAAAATAATAAAAATAAAAATAATAGATCATTGCAAATATGATAAATATGCTAGGGAAATCAAAATCCACCGCTAGATTAGGTCAAAATATAATAATAATTTCTAAATCATTATTTAATCATGAGAAAGAGATTGACTAAGTTGTAAGCTAAAAGTAGGTTTATACACCTTATATTACTTTCCTAAAATAATTAATATGATGAAGTGCCTTATTAAATATTAGCAGTATAGTAGCAATAAGCGGCTCCTATATTTAAGTAGATTTAATGCATTAAGTATAATTGGAAGGATGCCAATCTAAGTACCCAAACTAGTACAATAAACATGTCTAGCTATATTTCCCTTATTTAATCCACATGTATCTAAGTGTTTTACTACTCCGATTAGAATCATAAAACTATTGGGTGAATTGTTATCTAACGTAGTTGCAATTTATATATATAAATTCTAGCATATTTATATGGCCACCTAGTAGGTAATTAATCCTACATATTGTCACTATGGGGAAACCAAAACAAGGCATGCATCATATAAAGTATACTTGATAGAAATATGTATATATAAACGAGAGCAATTAAAATAGAGTCAAAGAACAATCTCATGAAATAAAGAAAAATAATATCATATCTCAAACCATAATCTAAGGTTTTGGTCTGATCCCCAACAATAAATAAGTAGCCAGTCATAATGATTGAATTAATTACATAAAAATATATATTAAAAAATATAAATAAAAAATAGAGAAAGAAATAACAAGAATTAATTATGGATGAAAGATGAAAAGTTTATTCAAATGAAAAATTGTTAAATTTCATCTGAAATAAATTTCTCTGGTATCTCTTTTCTTTTTCTTATCTCGCACAACCGCTTGAAATTCCGTGCTGCCTTTCTTCCTTTTTTCCTCTGGTGCTAATGTGTCTTTACCGTGTTGCCAGACTTGGAGGGTCCCTTCTATTTCTTTCCTTCTCTGTGCGTCAAGTGTTTGCTTTTTCCTTGGCTATTCAACCTACGCCTCTCCTTCTTTGCGGCACTGTTCTTCTTCTTCTCGCTTTCACTAGCTTTTACTTTGTAGCGGAAGACCCCGCCCCCTTTTTTTCCTTTCTTTCTTTCGCAACCTTCTTGCACTGCTCTCTCTCTGCCCTACTTCGCTGTCAGCCCCCTCTCCCCAAAGGCCTGACCTCTTTTTTTTTTTTTTTTCACTTTATACTTTACTTGCAAAATAATATGAGAAAAATTAATAAATAATCTTATACTATAATTTTATTTAATTTATATTATTTTAACTCAAATAATAAAATTTATACAATTATTATTACTTAAGCATAACATCATAATTATTCATCTATATTATTCAAATAAAATACCAAAAACTAAGATTAAATGGGTATAAAATATGTAAAAAATATGAACTGATCACATTTCCCATTCATTTCTCTTTTTTGTAGCCCTCCCAACCAGATATAGGGAACATTGGGAAGGTATTTTTCCCTTGTAATTTTTGAAAACCAGCTCTAGGACTTATGTTAGCTGATTTGTTTTTAGTTATACCTAACTAAGCTTGTTAGCTCTATTAGACAACTATCTAGTTAGGAACTAAGTCAGCCTTGTAAGGGTACTTGTGTCGTTTTAGGAGCCCACACATTTTCTATAATTGTGGTTCCAAGGGAATGAACGAGGTAGGATTCGTTGGTTGTAACTTGTGGTGTTCGACATACACACACGACCCATTCAATACTTGAGTGAAGTGCATTGTCTTATTTTCTTCAATATCTTACAAACTTGATCTTTAGTGTTTAATGCATATAATGGTGTTTCTAAGTGTTTGATCTCCAAGGTTTCTTGAAGATCAAATACTTCCATCTTGTTTCTCATCACCTCTATCTTTTTTGGGTTTTGGTGGCAACTGAGCCCATTCCATCACTCTCCTTTAAGATTGACTCAATTGTTTAGCATTATGTATCAACAAACCTTACCATGTATTGTGCACTTGGTTTGGAAACTACTCTCCCTTTGTCTTCCATCCTCTAAGCCCTCCTTTATATGCAATACCTTCCTAACCATCAACATCTCTTCGACATTGGGGGGAACTTCTTCTTCTCCATTGGCTAAGGGTAGGGGTTGTTCTCCCTCTTGAATGACTTCATTAACCTCAACAAGTGTTATCACTCTTTTGTTGGGACATTCATTTTGATAATGCCCAACCCCTTGACACTTGAAATACCTAACATTCCTTGTCTTGCTAGGTTTAAAAGTACCCTCGTTGTCCTTTCCTTTCACATCAAACTGATAGGCCACTGACCAGGTATACATACGTAAGGCATAGGTGTGAGAGAGGAAATGGTGAGCTGAAAAATACAGTAGGGATCTTGGGATGGATCAATCAGGTGTGGAGGATTATGGCTAGGTTGTTGAGCCTTGAGTGAGGTGTGCACGCTGGGGGGCCTGGGTGTTATGTGGGGCTAAGATGGTAATAGTCAGTTATGACAATGTTTGGGTAATGATTAGTAGGGTTTTAGATTCCGCTGAGAAGGGGGATAGCCTAGTCTTTTGGCATGTTTTGGTTGTTATGTAAGGGAGGGGTATAGATAGGAGCTGAGTAGAGAGAGGGTATATTTGGGGAGATTAGAAGCAGGATGTCTCAGGTCTGCAAAATCCTAAGTCAATCTTGCTTTTTGTAATTTTTCCTTTTTCCAAGCAATATAATGTTAGACTCAATAGATCAGAGGAGTTGGAAAGAAAATCAAATGATTTAGAGAAGTTCGAGAGTATGAAGAGAGGGTGTATATATTGCTCAAAAACTTAAGTGATAGTGCTAGGAATTTGAGGACCTGGGAGCCTCCCCTTACAATGTTCTCATCAATCGATATCCCCCTTTTAATAGCTGAAAATCACAAAGAAAAATAACTAACTCATGACTCAACCTATGACTTAGCACATCCTACCGAAATCCCACCAGAATTTTATTACCACCCTATTATAATAATAACCACCCTATTACAATAATAATCTCTTGCTGCTACTCCCATTCTTGGCTTAGATACTCCCCTGATTGCCCCCTTTGCCCCTTCTAACATACGTGAACTTGATAGAGGCCTACAAATACCCCCACTTGGTCTTTCACCTTGTCCTCAAGGTGAAAAGAAGGGAACTACACATTAATCAGGTCAAATTCTTCCCAGGAGGCCTCAAAACTCCGGCAACCTCTGCCATTTGATTAGCACCTCTAGCACCCTTTTAGAATTGTAGTGCAGATTTGCTATTGCTTTGGGCTCCACCTTCCACTCTAACTCCTCAGTGAGTGCTGCTGGAAAAGGTTGAGTGTTGCTGCCAGCCCCAATTGCTGGTATGAGCATGGAGACATGGAATACTGGGTGCCCCAGGGTCGAGTCTGGTAGGGCTAACTTGTACGCCACGTCACCACCGTGTGCCACCACCTGATAAGGACCAAAATAACGTGGCGCCAACTTCTCATTCAATCTCATAGCCAAGGATCATTGTCTATAGGGTTTAAGCCTGACATACACCCACGACCCAACCTCCAATACTAGCTCACGCCCTTTGCAGTCAGTTGTGGACTTCATATGCTTTTGTGCCCTTTTCAAGTGCTGCTTCAACTCCTCTAGTACTGCGTCTCTCTATTGTAGCACCTCATCAATGGCAGCCATGGGTGTGAGTCCTTGCGTATAGCGCAGTAGGGGAGGTGGATCGCTGTGGTACAGAGCCTTGAATGGAGTTGTTTTTGTTGTACCAATACTTAGCCCATGGTAAACATTTCACACACTGCCTCTGTTTGTCCCCCATAAAACAACGCAAATAAGTCTCTATGCCCCTATTAACTTCCTTTGTTTGACCATCAATCTACGGATGATAAGTTGAATTGTACTTCAATGTTGTTCCTTGCAGCTTGAACAATTCCCTCCAGAAAAGGCCGGTGAACACCTTGTCTTGGTCAAACACCATAGTGCGTGGCATGCTATGCAATCGTACCGCTTCTCTGACTAATAGGCTAGCTACATCAACAACTGTAAACGAATATCTCAGTGGAAGAAAATTAGGATATTTGGTAAGTTTGTCCACCACCACCAGTAAGCAACTAACCCTATTCACCTTTGACAGCCCTTTGATGAAGTCCAGTGAAATGTCCTCCCACACTTGCTCCAGGATAGGTAAAGGCTGGAGTAACCCCGTTGGCACGACTGTTTGACTTTTATTCTGTTGACAGATCGAACACTTAGACGCGAACTGTTGGATTCTCTTCGTCATTCCCCTCCAATACACCTTCCTAGCCAATCGGTGATAAGTTTTAAGTTCTCTGGAATGACCCCCAATTCTACCCCCATGGAATTTATCTAATAGATGGGGAATAAACAGGGAGTTCTCAGTGAATACCAGCCTACCCTTGTAGAAGAGATGCCCATGCCTTAGGCTAAAACCTTCAACATCCTTTATACCTCGCTCTAAGTACCTCTTGACAGCCCCAACAGTGGGTTTGCATCAATTTCTCCTTTCAAGTCCTCCCAGTTTGACACCCATGTGACTGAAATTGCTGCTAAAAGAATCTTCTCATCCCGCGTAGGTAACACATCTGCCATTTTATTCTCAGGTCCCGGTTTGCACTTAATATTGAAGTGATAGTTTGCTAGCTTTGCCACCCATTTTTGGTGCCCCTCTGGCACTATTTGTTGCTCCAATAAGAATTTCAAACTTTTCTAGTCAGTGTGCACGGTGAAGTGTTGCCCAAGGAGGTGATGTCGCCATTTTTGGATTGCCAAAACTACCGCCATCAATTATCTCTCATACACTGATTTAGACCACGCTTTGGGGCCCAATGCTTGACTGAAAAAAGCAGTAGGCTGTTGATTTTGCATTAGGACAGCGCCTATGCCAAATCCCGAAGCATCCGTCGCTACCATATATGGCTGTGAAAAGTTGGGCGGTCCTAACACAGGGGCTTGTACCATGACTGCCTTCAATGCTTCAAATGCCTCTCACGCCTCTTGGTTCAACCCAAAATAGTCTTTCTTCAGTTGGCCAGTCAATATGGCTACAATGTGGCCATAACGTCGTATGAACTTGCAGTAATACCCTGTTAACCCCAAAAAATCCCTCAACTCTCTTAGATTTTTGGGAACATGCCACTCTATCATTGCTCGAAGCTTAGACGGGTCAGCCTCTACTCCTTCACTGGAGATAATATGTCCCAAGTATTCCAACTTTTGCTGTGCGAAGGTACACTTTTTCTTGTTGATCTAAAAACAGTGCTTGCGCAACACTTCAAAAACCACCTCCAAATGTGTCGCATGCTCTTCCAAAGCATGACTACAAACTAAGATGTCATCAAAGAACACTAGAACAAATTTCCGAAGGTACGGCTTAATCACTTCATTCATTAGCGACTGAAAGGTGGTAGCTAGAGCATTGGTCAAACCAAACGATATTACCAAAAACTCGTAATGCCCTTCATGTGTTCGGAAGGCGGTCTTGTGGACATCCCCTGGGTTCACTTTGATCTGGTGGTACCAAGATTTCAAATCCAACTTTGAAAACCAAGCTGATCTAGCCAATTCATCAAATAATTCATCAATGACTGGGGTGGGACATTTATCAGGAACTGTTACCTTGTTCAGGGCTCGATAATTAACATAAAATCTCCAACTCCCATCCTTTTTTTTTTACCAATAAGACTGGGCTGGAAAAAGGGCTCCAACTAGGTCTGATGATATCTGTAGCTAGCATTTCTGCCACTAATTTGTCGATCTCATCCTTCTGCACCTGAGGATATCGATAAGGTCGGACATTAATAGGGGCTGTACTAGGTTACAAGACAATGTTATGATCTAGCATACGAGGAGAAGGTAGCCCCAAAGGCATCCGTTGCACATCACCATACTGGTTGACCACCAGTTGAATTTCCTGAGGCACTATCAAGTCCTTTATGTCATTCTCCGACCACCTTCCCACTCCAGAATCACCCCCCTCATTGATCGTAAGAGCTATAAACTCCAGCAATACCCCTTGTCCCCCCTTGGCTACTATTCGAGCTAGGGACTTGAGTGTCACTTGGGATTTGCATTTTGCAGAGGTCTGCCTCTCCTTTAAGAACTACTGGAATATGTTCGAGTTGAAACTTCATTTGAAGCTGTTTCCAGTTAACATGCATTGGCCTAATCCTCTCTAGCCATTGCATTCTGAGGGTTACGTTAGCGCTCCCTAACGTTAGTGGCAGGAAATCTTCAATGATATCTATATCCTATAGTGAGATTTTGACTCCCTTACACACCCCTGCAGCTTGTAAAACCTACCTGTGCCCATCAACACTCTATAAGAGGAGGTAGCCGTCATCGGAAGTTGCAATTTTTGAACCAATATCTCTAAAATAAAGTTATGGGTGGCTCCACAATCGATCAAGACTACCACAGGCTCCCCTTCGATAGTGCCCTGCAGCTTCATGGTCTTTGGAGAAGTGGACCCTACAACCGAGTTCATGGATAGCTCAACTCGGCCTTCAACCTCTTCAATCTTGTCCCCTTGAGCTTTGCACTGCTCCTCTTCTTCCTCACAGTCCATCTGGGAATCGTCCATCAGCAAGAAGCAAAGCTCCCGGTTCTTGCACACAGGCCTCGGAGTAAATTTCTCTTTGCATCAATAGCATAGTCCCTTCTCCTTTCTTCTACGAAGTTTTGAATCCGAAATCTGGCGGTGTCCTAAAGTGCGACCCCCTTGTGACCCTTCCTCAAGGCCCAATCCAGTGTGTGCGGCCTGGCCTTTGGGCGAATTCAAAATCGGGGTGGGGTGGCTAAAGCTCCGAGGTTCGATCTGGGTAGTAGAGCTCAGTTGTGATGTTTTAGGGTTAGGGTTCGTATACGCAGTTGTCGCTGCCCGAAATCTAGTTCCTCAGGATCTGAACCGACCCTGATATACCGGTCGATTTTTATCCTCCATCATGTAGGCCAACTCTATCACTTTAGATAGGCTACTGAGCCTCATCATGCGAACCTTAGCCTGTATGGCTGGCTTGAGCCCATTCAGGAATGTACTCTTGAGGACCTTGTTTGACAATCTCCCATGTAATGGGGCCGCCAGGAGCTTGAAGGATTCCACAAATTCCTCCACCGTTGACGTCTGCTTAATGGCCAGAAACTTCTCAGTTATCGTTCCCTCAGGTCGGCAATGGAAGTGATTCAGAAATGCCTCCTTAAACGCCCTCTAGTTGGTGAACTTCCTACCTTCCTCTGCATACTAAAACCACGCCAAAGCCTTCCCCTCCATAGCCATAGCAGCCACCTCAAGTTTCTTTGCCTCCTGCATTTGATTAACTTGGAAATATCGCTCCGCTCTAAATAACCACCCATCAGGATTTCTACCATTGAAGAATGGGAACTCTAGTTGACGCGCTGGGCGGTATTCCCGTTGCGGTTGCCTAGTAGCTACCTCCTGTAGCTTGATTTCAAAGGACTCAGTAGCAGATACATTGTGAGTCGCCAATTTCTCCTTCCCCGTGGCTCACATTTCTGAGTCAGTTCCACCCTTACTTGCCATGGATTCCAATTTCTCAGAAATAGCCTCTACATTTCTCTCCATTGCACTCAACCTCCCTTCCACAACAGGTAACCTCCTCGTCTCTCCCCTCATAGCATCCATCTCCTTCCGCCACTCTTGTTGGATCATCCCCAGCTTTTCCTCTAGAACCTCAACCTTCTTTTGTGCCATAATCAGCCCTTAGGTGGTTGCTGCTCTGATACCAATATTGCTTGACTCAATAGGTCAGAGGAGTTGGAAAGAAAATCAAATGATTCAGAGAAGTTTGAGAGGATGAAGAGAGGGTGTATAAATTGCTCTAGAACTTAAGTGATAGTGCTAGGAATTCGAGGACCTGGGAGCCTCCCCTTATAATGTTCTCGTCAATCAATATCCCCCTTTCCCTCTCTCCTATCTCTCCTTTTAATATCTGAAAATAGCAAAGAAAAATAACTAACTCATGACTCATCCTATGACTCAGCACATCTTGCCGTAATCCCACTAGAATTCTGTTACCACCCTATTACAATAATAACCACCCAATTACAACAATAATCCCTTGCTGCTGCCCCCATTCCTAGCTTAGGTACTCCCCTGATTGCCCCCTTTGTCCCTTCTAACATATGTGAACTTGATAAGAGGCCTATCATATAACCATTCTGATTTCCATCTAAATTCTGTTCCCTTGCATTTTTATACCTGTGTGCTTAACGACAAACTTGATGGGCATAGGAGTATCCTTGGAAGTACTAGCAAAGGTTCTGTTATAGGTCTACGAATGTCTTTTCTTTTCCTTTTTATACTTCTCCACCTTGATGGCTAGGTGAAATAGTTCATCCAAGGTGTAGTATCTTGGCATCTCCACCTTTCTAGGCCTCCAACAAACCTAGACATGGTATACTCTCACTTTCTTTATGCCCGAGCCTCAACAAGAGTTTCTCAAACTCTCTAATATATTCTTCCACATTCATTTGACCTTATCTTTAAGGATGACATTTTGTTGTATGAGGAGTGTAAAAATCTTTCCTTCACGAGCTTCCTCATCTTTTCCCATGACTTGACCTTAGATTTCTCTTTTTTCCTTCTCTGATATATGAGTTCCCCCACCAAAGGGAGGTACGATCATGAAGTTCCAAAACAGCCACCTTAAAAGCTTTATCATCTTTATACCCCTTAACTTCAAAAAGCCTAGCACATCTCAATTCCCATGCAAGAAATTCTTTCAGATTGTGATTTCCTTCAAGCTCCGGAATTTCAGCTCTCACATCTCAGAAATCATCTGTTTTTGCATGCTGCCTCCTTTGTTCTTGGGAATACTTGCCAGAAATCATCTGTAGCAGGCAGTAGCTGCTGTAGCAGTGTTTGGATCTCCCTTATATATCCTTGAATATTCGCCACAGACTACTCCAACCTTCTTATGACTTGCTTACAGTATCAATTGCTTGGCTTCTTTAACATAAGCAATTTATTGAAGACTTAAGCCCCACAGGTTTGGTGGATCATCGTTTAAGATTGAAGTAAATAGGAAATTTGATGGGTAGTGCTTGGTAAAATGGGGATGGGCTAGAAAATTCTGTGTGTTCTGTTTTAGGTAAGGTTAAGAAAGAAAAGGAAATATAATATCCAATTTCAACAGCCTTGAGTTTTGATGCATATGAGAAATAATTGGGTCAAGCAAAGGGATTATGCCAAAGGAAAAAGAGAAAGAGATGAGGGGAATTGGGGATTATTTGATCTAGAGCGCGTCTCTAGTTCAAATGCTTGCTATCACCAAGGTTTAAACTCAAGGGCAATTAGATCTGCTTTTCATTCACGTGTGGGGCTAATACTTATAAGAGAGTGTTAGGTCTCATGTAGTTACATTACAACTCATCCAAAAATAAGGGACTGATTTGGTTAACTTAATAAACTAGTTTAGTTGTCAAAGAGACTGACTCTTACCGGTTTAATTCTAACCAAAAAGTCAATCAGGTCTGTTGGGTAAATCTGACCTGATTGGCTACCCAAGCTTCCTGCCCCATTTTAGGGTGTTTTACAAGTAAATAAGCTAAAGTTAAGCTAGTACTAAAGAAATCATTAAAAGTTCAAAGTGACCTTAATGCTAGTGGCTAAAGCATCATGAGAAAGTAATAAGCAGAAAGTGATTTTTTCCTACATTATAGTCATGGCCTGGTTTACACTATTGTAAATTATATCCATTAGTGTTGAATGCTCCTGCTTCATGCAGGCTATGCCAGAAGTTGGGTAGTGACGCCAAAACAAAATTACATCTGTATTGGCCAATTTTTCTCTGATACATATTTACCCATGTACAAACAGTAAATGATATCACGATGACTACAATTTTATTTTCTGGTTTACACTACTGTATTGAAGATCTAGTTCCAAAATGTATACAGGCCTTAGCTCAAGATCAGCTCAGATCTTTATTGACTATGACTGGAGGAATTGGCACTGACTTGAATATTGGCATATATGATGGCGACACATCTCAAACAGACAGAATTTCATTACGAGATAACACAAGATTGGTATTTAGCTAGTTTGTTTTCTTAGAAGTATAGTGATTTAGAATAAGTGGCAGACTATGGATTGATTGAAGTATTTTTCATGTTGCTTGCAGCTGATCACAAATCCAGATATGCTGCATATGTCAATCTTGCCTTGCCATGCACAGTTCAAGCGAATTTTGTCAAATCTTAGGTGATTTATTCGCTGACTACTGTATTTTGTTATGCATTGTTCGTGTATAGTTTCATTTGATTGTATGTGTGCTTAAACTGCATATATATTTTTTTTAGTTAATTCTTGGATGTGTTTTATTTTGTCTGTCAGGTTTGTTATTATTGATGAAGCTCACTGTTATAAAGGGGCATTTGGATGTCATACTGCCCTTATACTTAGGAGACTCCGTCGGCTGTGTTCTCATGGTACTCTTTGCTGTTCTATATGGCCCTGGAATCATTAAAATATATATGACAGAATTTCAATCTAAATCTTAAAATCCTTTTTAACACTGCAGTCTATGGCTCTGATCCGTCATTTATATTCTGTACTGCAACATCTGCAAACCCGAAAGAACATGCAATGGTAAAAAAAATTTTGTTTGGTTTCTTATGATCTGTATACCTTATTTGGATTGTTACGTCTATATTGGGTTGCATTTGTAGTGGTGCAATGCTTTGCTATTCCATTCCCAGAATTTTAAGCACTAGCTTGTTGAACAACTATGATGGGAATTGCTTTCCTATCTTCTCGGTTCAGAAATATAGGATGATAAATAACAGAAATAGAGGGAATGAGAGTTGTTTTAGTGTATTAGAGTAGAAAATACTGCAAATATGGGAACAGTTTAAGAATTCAAGGTCTTGCAGCCTCCCTTCAGTTTGCTACTTAATTTTGCCTCATCCCATTATTCCCTGTTTATAACTAATTTCAAATGGTGGCTCATCATCGTTGCTAGCGAACAACCTGATAACTAGAAAAAAAGTTCAGAAACAAAAATATTATGAAACAAAAGTATTATGAAATAACATATATAGGTTTATATATATAAATGATTTTTACTTCAATTTTACAAAAATGAGTGAGTGTTTTAATATCTTTAGCTATCCACTCAAAATGAGTAAGAGTTTTTAATATCTTTAGCTATCCACTCTAACTAAAATTTAACTACGGAAAGATATGAAGTTTATATACAACTGAATGGTTTTTGAAAGGTGGGAGTGGCTGAGTAAGGATCTAAGGTTTCTCAAAGGTACAAGTGACTCAGCGTTGTTTTCATTTACGCGTGCTAAAAAAAGGTCAGAATGTTGACCTTGTTGTCTATTATTTTTTTTTCCCAAGTAACATTTTGGAAATGGTTTTGAAGTTTTTGTTCGTGTGTCGGTTTTGTAAATGATTTCATAATAGGAAAGAAAATCTATACAACCTAGCTAGATAATTCAATGTTGTTGAGTCTTTTCCTAATGGACAGCTCACCATAACTAACAATATTCCTTTAACAATTTTTAATTATACCCTTAAAATTCTTAGTGATATCCCTAAAATGCTTAATGACATCCTTCTATAACACCCTTGTATTTTCCAACCTTAAAATGCTTAAGTTGAAATGTTGAAATAGAATCATTTCTTGAGGGTATCACCATATCTCACTTACACCAGATGCAAGGCTAGATTCTTCATAGAAATCTAATCCAAACTTTATTAATGATATTACCCAAATGAATTAATGAGTCTAATATTATTTTGGTCACCGAACATTTTCAGATGGCCGAAATTGGTCATTGTATTTTCTCTTTTCCTAAATTAGTCATTGAACTTTAAATTCGTCCTATTTTAGTCCCTACATTATTTTAATTTGTTCTACATTAGTTATTGATATGTACGATATTTATCAGTAACTCAAGGACGTAAAATAGGAGGTTTTTAAAGTTTAATGATTAACTTAGGAAAAAAATAAAGAACAGCCAGAAACATAATATTTGACTTGCGAATTAATTATAATAATGTTAATAAATGGAAAACCAACTTCAAATGCAAACGACTATAATGAAAGGTCCATTGCATCTATTACATCAAAACTCTTAAAGAAAAGAAATGAAATAGATAAGATCATGGATAACCTTTCCTCTCATCCCCATCAAGCAAACATGCGGTCCTTGATCACATATTAGGTTATCTGATCCCCATGAAGTAAACTTGGATCGCCATAGGAGCTTAGTGAAATCACTAAGTAAACCTATATATAATTGATATAATATAATAGGATACATACAACAAAGCATATAAGTAACTATTTCATTCCAAATAGCATTGCTAGATTACAATCGGGTATCTTGTTTCCTTCTTACTAGGTGATCACATAATGGATAACAAAACCATATTTTATTAATTGAGTGGGCAATCTAATCTACCACTCTCGACAAATCCACTAGAATCATTCCAAAGGGACAAACAATAAACATACCATAGTAAGGGAATTCCTAGGGAAACCTAATGCAAGTCACTCCAAATGGGCAAACTAGCCTTGGGCATCTAACCATTAAGTATGCCTACCCTAGGAAACCTATAGAATGGATGCAGAGCCTTACTAGCACTTAGTGCAATAGTATCCAAGTGACTAGGAAACAAATGTGGAAGACCATTTCTTACACAACCCTAGGAGGACAACTCTAGAGTAATCCCTAAGTTATTATTGTCTTAATAGGATGACCAACAAAATCATATAGCATACATATTTTATTTATTCCAATTCAACTCCCATTACATATGTCTTTCCTACATTCTCTATTCCTTGGTTTCTATATTTGGAAACTTAAGTATACTCATGTCCATTCATGACCAATCACACCCTTAATCTTTAATTAGCCAACCCATTTGTAGTATCACTAAGATCTGAAATCATTTAAAGGCCCATACTTTAATTAATATCCAATTTAGCATACTTATTGTGTAAGTAATTTTCAGCTATATTATAGCGTTGACAATTTGTATGAAAACTGAAATTTCTAAAGCTACATGACCCGAAATCAAGCACAATGAAAGTAGACTCAAAGACCTTTAAGTTGATATGCTATGCACCAATAGGCCTGATTTCAAGTAACTAATTTTGGGTGAATTTTTGCAAGTTCCTACATGATTCTTGAATATAACTGAATTCAATTTATGATCAAAGTTTCATGCTTTTCATCTGATAATATATCATAGAACATCAAGACTTAGCAGAATAAGATAATGCTGTCATTAACAATCATATCTCATGAGAATCAAAACTTCAAAGCACTAATACTTCCATCTTTAATCACATAACATCATAAAGTGTCAACCTTATCATGATGTTCAAATAAAGTCATGGGTTTTTATAGCAATAACCACCCAATTGATCAATTTACAAAAGAAAATTGTCAATCGATTGTAAATTACACAGAGATTCAAGCTTTTTAAGTAGAATAAAATGATGCTTTTGATAAAAATAGGATTTTGATTATAATAGCGGTTATCGAAGATTAATTCCTTGAAAATATGGTTGTTGAGCAAAAGTTACCTGTCTTCTAGACTCTTAAGGCACTGTAAGATCAAAACTTGAAAAAAAAAAAAACTTAAATGTAAGATTCTCCTTTGGTTAAATTGATGCTTGAATGTGAGAGGACAATGTAGTAAAAGAAGTGTAAGAAGGTAGCTGTATAGAACATAAGGTTAGAGCGCTTCCCATTGATTTGTTATAGAAGAAAATGTGTGGCATTGGTGCTATATGCCTGATTGTTGACTAAGAGAATTGGGCTTCGGGCTTTATTTATCGTATAAAGGGATCTTTATACAGCTTGGGGTTAGAGAGCACTCTATTGATGTGTAGTAGAAGAAAATGTATGGTATTGGTGCTAGCTGATTTGGAGAATTGGGCTTTGAGGGTTTTTTTTTTTTAATTTTTTTTAATGTACAAATAACTAGCTAATAGATGTTTGGTAATTAATTGGAAATTAAGAAAAATATCTTAGATCTTAAATTGTATATATATATTGGCTACTATAGATATGGAAGGAAGAAGATATTGTCATATATTTGACAATGTGAAAATGGAAAAGAGGAATAAAAGATGTGGTCCTCTCTCTCTCTATACATATATATGGTAAGTCAAATACAACTACTCCATCCGTTTCTAAAAGGAAGCCCTTAACAATTTTATTTACAAATTTTGACCATTAATATCTTTTAATGTATATTCATAAAAATGATAAAAAGATAATTTTATGAAAGTACTTTTCAATATGAATACAACAATTATATTTTTATATCAAAATTTATTATACTCTGGGATAAATAAATAGTCAAAGTTTTGTTCCCTTTTCCACATTTGTGGCTCTGGATTCACTCCCATTTTTGTTGCATCAAAAAATAAAAAATTAAAGTGTCAACGTTTCCCTTCAATTAACTTCGAAGACTACCATTTTAGAAACGAGAGGAGTAATAATTAAATAAATCAACCAATTTACTTAAAAATCTGCACTTGTGTATATGTGTAGTTGCTGAGTTTAATAAAATTAGGAAAAATGCTTGATATAACTAGGCGTTGCCCATTTAACTCTTGAGTATCGAGGGTTATTATTACATAATCCCATGCCCATATCAACTGTTAACTTTTTGGTCACTTTAAAAAAATTCAAAAATTTAACTAACCAATATGGCCTTCCTCAATTACATTGTATTCCCTTCATTTTTCTCATGTGTTTCCCCTTTCTTTTGTAAGACAAAATACATAAAATACCCCAACTAGTTTGGTGCCAATATTTAACTTTCCCTTTTCTTTTGAAGGTGAATTATCTAATATATCCTCAACTAAATAACAAAATTCTAAAAGTATCCCTTTTTAAAAAAGACAACTTTTAAATTCTTTCTCTTAACCTTCTCTTTCCTCCCGCCATACATTCTGTGCTTTCTCTATGTTTTTCTCTCTCCATCCCTCCTTAGTGGTTTGTACTCTCCTTGACCACAATTTATTCTCTCTCCCGCCACCAAAAATAGTTGTTATCCTTCCCTCTCTCCACCTGCATAATAACTTCTCTCCTCCTCCCACACAACGGATCTTTTACCTTATCATCTCCCCCAAATATTTCACTTACTCTCACTCTCCCAACATTTTATCTAAATTCTTATCCTTTTCACTTTCACAATTCATAACTTTCTTCATTATCTTACTAATAAAATTCATGTGATCTTCCATCGATGCAATAATAAATAAAAATAAATTAGCTATGCCATAGCGATTAACAAATATTATTATAAACATGGTTATAATTATGACTATGATGATAATAATTATGGCTGTTATAAATATAATGCGAATTAATATGATTATTATAGTTATAATGATAATAATTATGGCTATTATAATAGTCATAATTACTATCATTATAACTATTATAATTATAATAATAATATTTCTATTTCGAAAGCTACTATTAATATGATTATGGTATTTATAAAGATAATAATGTTAATGATAATCATAAATTATAATTATGATAATAATTATTACTCTATTATAATAATCATAACAATTATTATATGTATGTTTTTACTTTGTTATTTATAATTATTACAAGATATTGTGATAAATTATAATAGGAATAATAATAATATGGTGAAACTAAACTTATTTGTTATAACAAAATTATAACAACAAATATCAATATGAATTTTAAACTAAGTTCACTTGACCAAACCTGCTTCGACTCCAAATCTCTTGACTTGGATCAAACTTGACCTATCGAATTGGGAACCAAAGTGAATCATCACAACACAAAACGGACTCAATTCAACTCAATTTCAGCCTGACCCTTTCCACCTCTAGTTGAAAGACTCTTAATCATTGTTTTAAAAACTATTAATCATCACTTTGGAGGCTATTGATCATTGGGTGGAAAGCTATTGATTATCAAGTCAAATTTTTTTTTTAAACTATTGATCATCAATTCAAAAGCTATTAATTATCAACATTTTAATGAAGTTTTTATTTATTTATTTTATTTTATTTTTAAAATAAAGAAAACATCAGTTCAAGGGATACTAATCATCAGTTCAAATTTTATTATTCATTAGTTCAAATGCTGTTAATAAAAAAAAAGTATTTCCACCATCAGCATTTCTACATAGGAAAAAACGTTTCTCATCATCAATTTGACGCTATCAATAATCAGTTTAAGTGCTATTAATCATCACTTCAAATTCTGTTAATTATCAGGTAAAAAATGATCGACAACATTTGACATGATGACCAACAGCCTCTGGAAAGATTATTAACATCAGTTCAACAGCTGTCAAGCACAAAAAGGAGCAGTTTACATAAAGAATTTTAGAAATTGCCCTTGGAATCTTCTCAGTCTGACACTATTTCTTCACACAACAGACAAAAGACCAGAAATTTAGCACGTCTGGAATGGGAAATAATGAAAGTTGCATGAACACCTCAGATCAGCTTAATCAAATTGAATAGAACTGACAATTAGAGAAGTAATAAATTGCTCACTTTGTCAAAAAATAGCACCGATAGTGATCAACAAAACTCGAAATTCTGAAAAAGCAACCCTAATTCACAACAATAGTCAACGAACTAAAACTGCAAAACTCAAAAAGTAAGAGAAAGAAGAGGGATTTGATGGTGAAAGAAGAGGGAAGGGCAACAGGGTTTTAAAGGGTTGCAGTTGTTGGTGGTATGGAAAAGATGAGGAAAGAAGGTAAAGGGGCAGGGAAAGTATGATTGGAAGTTAAAGGGAAAAAGAGTGGGAAAAATTAAATCTGGGTGCAGCCTTCTCTGTGCACTAGTTGTATGATATATGAACTCTTGATCTTATTAGTTGAATAATTTGGGATACCATACAAATAATAGTCCTTATGGTAAATCTAGGTCTTTAATCCCTGTATACAAGGCCCCTCTGTTATTGAATGAATTCAAGCTGGAAAATTAACTAATAAGTTTTCCCCTGCTACCCCAAATATTCTCTCCTCTCTCACAGTTGAGCGCCCTTACTAAAAAACCATTCTTATCATTAAACATATCCTACTGTCCTATGACGAGATCTTGAGCCTGTAACACACATTATGTGATTGCATCTTCTAGCTTTTGGTGTAAGTAAACTGCATCTTTAACTACCTTTTTGCTGGGAAAAGCAGAATAATATCTGCTAATACTTTGTGAGTGTGAGAAATCTGCTTTGGAGCTCCCTAGTGTTGTGTGCTTTTGCATAACTAGTGCATTTTATTTTCTTTGATGTCCTTGTCTTAAATCCATTTCATCGCATTCTTTGGATGGTGTACTGATGGTCTGAAGGTGTACTAAGTTGCTGTTTCCTGTGAGCTATGGGTATCATGGATTCATGGGATGAAAGCTACTGTGGGACTTTTCTCTGGTGAATCTTTGTTTTGATTCAAATAGTGGCATTGTATCATCTTTGATGTAGTAGCTGGCTTTTATAATCTACTGACTTTGCCAACATGCTTAGCTGATGAGATCTACATTTATTGCCTGCTCAATTGGTCTTATATCGGCTCATGATGTGCTGGGGAATGCAGGTTTGCATTACATTTCCTGAGATTTGCATTTGGGGAGCGCAAAACAAGTCTATGGATAGCGCTTCTATAAATTGTTCAGCACTTTATTTACATTGGATGAAATAAGCAGGCTTTAGTTACTAAAGAGAACATCAATGATTTGTATTAGTTAGGGTTGGAAATGTAGGCTTTCTTTTGTATTTTTTCCTCCCTGAAATTCTACTGCTATTTCTGGGGGGTTAATTGCTCAGATTTATTGACCTAGTTTATACTCCTCCATATTTTTTCTATTTTTGTGTTCCCCTTTTTTGATTTCATAAATAAATTAGTGTTTTGCTTCCATTCAAATGTTCCTTTATTGTTTTATCTACTCCTGTTAAATTGGAGCGCTCAGTTTGTCAGCATTTTAATGTAATCAGCTAACTAAAACCTCTTAGATCAACAATGATTGGTTGCCGATAGTTTACATATTGCATTGATGCTTAAGTTGATTATTTTCAACTTTTGGTGTGGAAGATATCCATAATTGTAAGAGTTTTTGATTTGACGATAGTCGGAGGGCCAGCTTTTATGCTTAAATCTCATTGTGCTGCCACAGCATAGTGTAGGATCCTGTGATTTTCTGTTCAATGATCTTTGATATCTTGATTCTCCCGTGAAACATGCAAGTGGATCAATTTTTCCTATTACATTTGCTTACTTATTAGCTAGCAATCATAAGGGGCATTTGTCTTCTTGTTGGAGCTTCTAAGTTTATCATTTGACCGCCTCATGCTTGGTCATCGTTGATGCATTTTTTCTATCATTTGCCCAGTAGTAGCATAGGTCTCACGTTGATTTGACTTGTACACCACATTTTTTCAGGAACTGGCAAATTTACAGACATTGGAACTGATTCAAAAGGATGGAAGTCCGTCGGGTCCAAAACTTTTCCTTCTGTGGAATCCCCCATTGTGCTTCAAGAATGTGGGTGCCTTAGCTCTCTATATTTTCTATATCCATAATATATGTAAATGCAAAACTTGGTAGTATCATTCCTTTTAGTTCTTCATCAAGTATTTTTATATCTTTATTTTCTTTTTAAACATTGTGGTAATTCGTAACCTCTGATTTTCCTTTTCTTAAAGTGAATCTAATAGGTCTTTCTACTAACAGAATAGGTGAGATGTAGGAAATTTTGTTTCCTAAAAAAGGGAAGATAGGATACAAAAATATTTTACAGTCTTCTTAATTCTTTATAATCTCTTGTACACATGCAAATGGCTGGAACTTCAGAACAACATATTTATATTTTTCTTTTTATTAGATTCTAATATTTGTACTATTTTATTCTATAGGTTTCGATAATTTGCAGCCTACTAGTGCTAATCAACCTTTCTGTTTAGTTTCTTTTCCAGAACTTACTATAAATATGGTACCAAGAAAGGGATGTCGTGCTTCTAATATATATACTATTAGTGTTAGATGTGATGATGCTAGTAGATATTGAAGAAGATATTTGGAACTTATTATTGTGGTACTTTATATTTTACGTTGTTTATATTATGAATTTAGTTTTACAAATTCTGTTTTATTCTTGTTGAATCACTTGATATAAAATTTTGAGTTCTCTCAAACAACCAAACCCTAGGACTTTTGCCTCTAATAATGACAACATACATTACTTTTTAGAGAGGGCATTTGCTACAACATTGGTTTTGCCACTCTTATGTTTAGCTACACATAAAAATGATTGCAAGAATTCTATCCATCTAGCATTTCTAGGATTAAGCTTACGTTGCCTATTTATGTATTTTAGGGACTCATGATTTGTATTAAGTACAAATTGAGATGTTCTAAGATAATGTAACCAATGATCTAAGGCCCTAATAATAACATAAAATTCTTTGTCATAGGTACTATAGTTGGATCTTCAACCATTGAGCTTCTCACTGAGGAAGGCAATTGGTTTTCCTTCTTGTAGTAGAACCACTCCTATGCCTACTCCACTTGCATCAGACTCCACTTTGAACACCTTGTCAAAGTTTGGTAATGCCAACACCGGGGCCTCACTAAGCTTGGTTTTGATTATTTCAAAAGTTTCTTGTGCTTCCTTAGTCCATTTAAAGTTGCCTTTCTTTAAACATTTGGTTATGGGGGCTAGTAGTATGTTAAGTCCCTTTATAAACATCCTATAAAATGAGGCAAGTCTATAAAAGGATCGAACGGATGAAATGGATGTGGGTGTAGGCCACATTCTTACTGCCTCCACCTTTGACTCATTTCTGGCAATTCCATCTTTGAATACAACAAACCCTAAAAATGTGACATTTGGTTCAAAGAAGTCACACTTTTCTAGCCTGCCATACAACTTGCGTTTCCTAAATGCTAAGATTACAAGTTTTAGATGCTTTATGTGATCTTCACCACTAGAGGAGTGTACAAGTATGTCATCAAATTATACTACTACAAAATTAGAAATGAAAGGCCTAAGAACTTCATTCATGAGCTTCATGAATGTGCTTGGGGCATTGGATTACCCGAATGGCATTACCAACTATTCCTATAAGCCTCCTTTGGTCTTGAACGCAATTTTCCATTTGTCTCCTTCCTTCATTTTAATTTGGTAGTATCTATTCCTCAAGTCTATTTTGGAGAACACACTAGCTCCATGCAAGCAATCTAGCATATCATCAAGTTTAGGTATAAGATACCTATACTTGATAGTAATGTTGTTGATAGGTCTACTATCAACACATTCTCATTGATCCATCCTTCTTAGGCATAAGAAGGGCTGGTATGACACAAGGGTTAAGGGATTCTTTAATTAATCCCTTAGTCAACAAATCATCAACTTGCCTTTTTAGTTCCATGACATCTTTTGGGTTACATCTATAAGGCGGTTTGTTTGGGAGAGTTGCAATATTTCTGGTAGATCATTAAGGAATACATCATCAAATTCATCTAATAATTTCCTAATTCGAGGATCACTAGGCAGCCACATCTCTTTCAAGCAATAACAAAAAATATAAAGGTTTCCCCTTAAAAATGACTTAATCTAAATCCTTCCCATCAATAAACAAAGTCTTCTTGCAATACGTGGCCTCCTTGTTGCTCAGTGACCAAGAATTCATAGGTTTGAGGATGTTGGCAAATTTGAGGCAATATGTGTTCCTTCTCCCATCATGATTGACATGCCTATCAAATTGGCAAGGTCTTCCCAATAAGAGATAGCATGCATCCATGGGAATGACATCACAATGGACTTGGTCTTGGTAGGTTTTCCTAATGGAAAATGGTACCACAACTTGTTTTGTAACCTTAACCACATTGCCATTGTTTAACCATTACAACTTGTATGGTTTTGCGTGTGTTGTGGTTGGTAGCTTAAGTTTCTCAACAAGTGTGCAAAATGCAACATTAACACAACTACCTTTATCTACAATAAGGGAACATACTTTGTCAAGAATAGTGCATATTGTTTGAAAAATACAGTCCCTTTGACTGTGATTGCTTTCAGGCTTTTGGGTGTGTAATACCCTCCTAACCATGAGTGCTTCTCCAACATCCGGTGGAACATCCTCCTCTTTTTCTCCATAGGACGAAGGTTCTTCCCCTCCTCCTCCACTCTCTTCATCTTCAAAGTCCATGACGGTCATAACCCTTTTGTTTGGATACTCATTTTAATAATGCCCTATGCCTTGACACTTAAAACATTTTACTCCTCTTCCCTTGTTAGGACCAAAACTATCCTCTTTACCCTTAACATCAAATGTCTTGGGCGTAGGGGGTGGCTTGAATGAGGGTGGGGCCTCCTCGACTGATCTTGTGGATGTTTGTTGGAGCCAAATCTCGTAGCCCTCTTCTCCCTTTTGTGCTTCTCCACCTTGATGGTCAAATGGAAAAGCTCATCCAAGGTGTAGTACCTATGTAACTCAACTTTTCTGGCAATATCTTGTCAAAGACCACTAATGAATCTTGACTTGGTATGCTCTTCCTACTCTTCAAGCTCTAATCTCATCTTTAACATCTCAAACTCCTTAATATATTCTTCAACACTCAATGATGCTTGCCTCAAAGTAGACATCTTGTTGTATAGATCTTGAGTATAAGATGGAGGAAGAAATCTCTTCCTCATTAGCTTTTTTGTCTTGGATCAACTTCTTACTTTCAACTTCCCTTTTTCTCTCCGTTGATGTTCAAGACTCTCACCAAAGTGATGTGTGCCCTTTGAGCTTAAACACCACTACTTTGAAGAGCATCTCAACTCCCACTCTAGAAATTCTTCCGGATTATGAGAACCTTCAAACTTCGGGGTCTGGACCTTGATGTCATGAAAATAGTCCCTCTTTTCATGCCTACTCTTTCTTGGTGCTTGAGAGGACTCGTTCGAGGAAGAGTCAAAATCGCTAGCTTCATCATTTGAGCTAGGATCAATGACTTCCCTTTGATGAATGTGCCCTCTTCTTCTTAGCATGGTTGGTTCGAGGGCATAGGAAGGGATAGGACGGGAATGAAAGGATGACTTAGCCTTTGGGACTAGGTTTTCCAAGATGCTAAGGAGCTTCTTCATATTTTCTTGCAAGGTCCTGATGGCTTGGTCCCTTTTTAGATTTTGAGCCTTTAAACTTCGTGCTTTATCAAGGCTCAAACCTCTTGGAAATGGAGGATTATCCATAGGTGTTGAAGTTGAAATGAAAGTAAAGGATGACCAAAGGGTGAGAGGGGTTTGGTTTTTGGGTAGGGTAGAAGATTTTTGTGAGTGTTTGGCTTGGACAAAGGTAACGTGAAAAAAAATTGAAAGACCCAATTTTTACTAACCTTGAGCTTTAATACCAATTTGATGCGTAAGCTAAACAAATTGGGTCAGGTTTGATGATTGATGTTGGGCATAAGGTATAATTACAACCAAAAATGAAAAATGGAATGGGGGTGAAGGAGATGAACAGGTAACCAAAATTCAAGGTTTTTTGATTTCTGCTACTTACAAATACCACTCAAGGTATGAACAACTTGAGATAAAATTTGCAAGACTTGAAGGAGTGTAGGGCAATGTTCTTCACTTGAACATTGAATGATAAAATGATTTGGAACTCTCCAAATTTAGCAAGGTAAGTTGTTTTTTCATTCTATTCAGCCACCACTCTTATAATGAGTGTGTTAGGCCCTTAGAAAATTAAAAAATGAACAAAATCACTTACAAAAGTGGTCCACGAGATAGGGGGACTGGGAATCAGATTCCTCCCTTCCAAGCTGACCTTACACATAAAAAAAATAATAATAAAGAAAAAGTTGATCACATGACCTAGTACAAACTACAGTATGCTATTAGCTAAAATGGGTAAAAGACAAACCTTCTCTTCTTAATAGTTAACCAAAAGGATGCAAAACTCTTCCCGATGAATTCAGTCCTCTATGCTGCTTTTTCAACTCCCAAAATGTCTTGATAGGATCAATTAACCAGCTATTAAGGACTTGAAGAAGCCAGCCCTCTTCTTCTTGATTTTCGAATCTTTTATGCTCAAACTAACACCAAAAGGCTGTTGCATCTCTTGTATTTTTTACTTGATTTTGACCTTTATTTGCTCAAAATAAAAGCTGAGAATAAAATCCCCAAATCAGCTCTAAATTCGTGCTCCACATGTGGCTTGTGGCAGTAACATTTTTGAGCCATATTGGAGCCATCGAAGGACAAGGTTGACAGCTTACATGGCTTGAAAATTTTAACCCATTAATTTAGTCAAAGTTAGAAGAGTTTTGGATTCTTCAAACTTAAGAAAATTAATAAGTGTACGTGAAATGCTTGAAGGGGATGCTCTTGCATCATAGACAAAAATATTCTCAACCATATTAAAGCACTCAAACAGTTTATCAAGGTCTTCTTCGCCATCAAATTTTCAGTAGGACAATCTTCACACCATAATTGGGACTAATGAATGGGTTTAGATATAATGGAGCTAGAGTAACATAAATCAGATTGGAAGGAGCAAGCAATCTACTTTAGGATCCTTTTGCTTAGCTAGATTGCTTTTAACTATAGTGATTTCCTTAATTGCCTTTTTTTATGTCATCCTTTTCGCAAAAATAAATTTGCTCTCGAGTTTCTTGGATAAAATTGTCCAACTCTCTTAAAAATATGAAAAAGGACAATAATAAAACTTCTTCAAACTATCATAAAAATATAAAAAAAGGACAATAATTAAACTTCCTGTAGGTTAAACCACTTTTTGTTCACTTTTGTGTTAACCAAACTTCTTTATAATTAACTTTGAGTTGAATACTATTTTGATTCTTGTGATTTGCAACTTTATTTGATTTGGTCATTATAAAAATAAAATTTTAGTTTTGGTCCCTATAAAAAATGAAATGTTTGTTTTAGTTTTGGTCCCTATAAAAATAAAATGTTTGTTTTAGTCTTGTGGTTTGTAACTTTATCAATTTTGATCCTTCGAAATACAGAATATTTATTTTAGTTTGTGTAGAATTATTTTATCTTCAAATTAGTCTTGAACATTATATTAACCTGCTATAACAAATTAATGTTTATACTTTCTCTCCTATTAACCAAGTTACGTCAAATTACCTACTTATTTAGTATTGAATATAGGGTTTAGGATAGTAAAGCGATTCTATTGGGACAAGCGAATATTTTGTTCTTACAAGGACTAATATAGATAAATTTGCAAAATAAATGAACATTTTAGTTTTATTGCAACCAAAATAGATAAAGTTACAAACCACAAGGATCGAAATAATAATTAACTCAATTTACTTCTAGTGTATTTCACACACCTAAGAAACAAAACCTTCGGACAAAAGATGACGTAAAGCAATGGCAATGATGTGGACCAACAGCTAGAAGATCAAACGACAACATATTTCAGTTAGCATAAATGGTTATAGAGTACTCTGAGTGGCAAGGTAGAAGACGACTGGTGATGCTCGCACTTAGTGGTTGCATGGGGATGAAAAAGTGGTGATTGACAATAGCTGATGTCGAAAGTAGTGAAAAGGCTCAACTAGGCTATTGACATTCACTGTAGTAATGTGGCTTGGTGGTTTTGGTTTTTGATGTGATCCTATCTGAGCAACTGGAACATTTAGTCAACACTAGTTAAACATAGTTGACACTAGTCAAGGTTTAGTCAAACCAAGTAAAGACTGAGTGAACATAGGTTTAAAGTGAAGTTTGGTTAAGGCAAAGTCAACATTAGGTCAAGATCCACCTTAAGTTGCAATTCAATTAATAGATCAAATGTATAAGTGCATGCTAAAATGAATATGGAAAGATATAGTTTGACAATAGGGACATGTCAACTGATGGAAATCAAGCATATTTACAAGGTAAATTAAATATTATTGGAAAGCTTATGAAATCAGGATTCTAATGTATTTTATATAATTCAAATTCAAGTTTTCTATAGAAAATTGTCCTTTTTTTTTAACTAACACGAATACGTTTGAAAACTTCAAGTAAAAAATCAGGAGGATTTAACCCAAGTATTGGATTTAAACTCTTTAATATGATCCAACGGAGAGAAGATGTGCTAGAAATGAGATGAAGATTACATTTGGTCACAAGGCGATATTGTTTGGCACTTCTTGGTGCTAGTTAATTTTGTTTTTCTCTGCTACTCACTTAGGCTGATATTCGAATTAGCCAAAGTTTGTTGGGATGCCTTTTATTGAGTTAAAATTTGAATGTTTTTCTTTGTTAGTAATTCTTTGATTTTTCATAATATTTTTGGAGGTTATTAGTCCTATACAAGTATATTATTAAATAGCAAGGCCGCTATAGCGTACCGAATGCTATTTAACAGCTTTTGGGTTAGTCGTGACACGAAAATACTGATACAGTTTTGAAATTTCATACATATATATATTGGTTGATAAATTGTCGACAAATTGGTATTGCTAATAAATTGAAAAATATCACCCGATAAATCGGGAAAAATCACTGATTTATTGAGAATTTTTAAATATACAAAACAAAGCATGCATGATCATTTTTTTGTATTTATTTACTATATATATATATATATTTATATTCTAAGGCAAATATAGAGTTATTAGGACAATTTAGCATATAATGACTCACTTTAATACTTCTAATATAATATAACACATTAGTTTATTTAATATTGATATTTAAATGATCAATTAATGATAATTAGAGTATATGGTGAAATAAGAATAAAAATTCACACCGTGAAGACTATGATACATAATTTATCATTCACGAAGCTTTGATATTGTGACACTGTGACCGTGATTTTATTGCTTGCATACAAGACCTTAAAATCATGTACCATGGAATAGATGGGCCTATTTTTTTTGGCTTGTTTTCATGACTTATTAAATAAGCGCTTATTTTGATAATAATAAAATAACATAAAGTGAGTAATAATGATAGTGATGATAACAATAGTAATAGTAATAAAAGTTTAATAATTATGGTAGTAGCAATTCAAATAAGATTAGGAAATCAGGTAAACCAATTTTTTGTCAGAAAAAATGTAGCTTCTCTTTGTGGGTTTGGCACAACCTGACCTGTGAAGCTTTGCAAAAAGCAAACACATGTGAAACATAATTAGAGAAGTAACTACTTATTATTGGTAATTATTATTCATACCTTTAAATGTTTAAGTGATGTCTTTTGTTATGAAACTAGATAACTAAATATTAGAGATAGTATATATATGACTGCTTGGGATATTGTTGGATATTAATTAGATATTAATCTTATTTTAGGGCCAAGCGTATAATTATGTAACTAGTATAAATAAAAGATTTTAGCCTCCTCTCTCTCCTTGCCTTGACTCCCTCTCTACTAGGGGTGTGCATCTGAACGGATATTTTTTTTCGGATATCCGATCCAATTGGATAATGAATACGCTACATCCGAATACTCTGGAGATCCGATGTTCCGGATATTCAAAATATCGGATCGTATTTCGGATATATCCGATTATTGCAAAAAAATATCCGATTATTAAATTTACATGTATAATCTATAATTAAAAAAAATTGCAGAAACACTTGTTTAAATGTTCAACCTGCACACAAAAAGATTTAATACATGATTAATCATATCGACAATATACTATTACAGTGAACTCAAAATCCATATCCAAAAAATAACCTGTAAAAAACTTTATAAACGCACTAGCACCTTCTAACTCCCAAGTAGCTAGCAATGAAATATACAAAGCATACACATGCTAGCATTCAAAAAATAATCCTAGCTAGGCTTGTTGCATCATCATACAAAAATACATATGTCAGGTCCCTAATTTTCCAAAATGAACTACCCCCTACTTACACTAGCCTTCCAAAAATACCAGGCTAAATACACCAAGAACTAATTACATATGCCCCTACTTAATTACGCTACATATTGCAAAAACCAATTACATATACCAGGCCTTCCGAAAATTACATATACCAGGCCAAGTACAGCAAGAAATAATTACATATGCCCCTGCTCAAATTAAATATCAGCACATGACATTCAACAAAAAAAAAAAAATTAGTTTTCCCTGCTAATTTGTTACATATATGCCTGGTTGAAGTAATTTTTCCAAAAGATAGTAAGCTGCAAGTTAGCTCTATACTCCTAGTGCTCCTGCATAGCTGTACTCAAGTCAGCTTCTGCTGCATTGCCGATGCAGCAAATCTACCACAATAAAGCAAAATAAACATAACTTTATAGATCATGTATAGAAACTTAAAAACAACAACCAATAATACCTTAATTGATTCATGGCTACATTACTTGTCATCAAACTCAGTAATGTTTGATTCATCTATTTCCACGATAGAAGGCAGGAACTTAACATGTGAAAAAAAATAATTTGGACTTGAATTAAAATGACATGATTATTAAAGACAACATAATAACATAATAGAAAAAATACTAAGAATAAATGATAAGAATAAAACAATACAATTACCTTTCTCAATCCTATTAAGATCTTTAGGACATTCTTCAACACAGAGGTTCATGAGATGATCGCAACCAGTCTTGAGTGCAGATTAAAGCTTCCACCATCCTAGGAGTTAAGGAACTCCGAAATGAATCTAATACACGACCACTGGTGCTGAAAGCAGACTAAGATGCAATAATCGATATGGGCATAGCTACTACATCCTTGGCCATCAGAGCAAGACCTCAAAATACTTTCCATCATGCTTCCAACAAGAAAGAATGTCAAAATTTCTACCAGCAGGAGTAGCATATAATTTCTCCTCTAAATACCTATCCAAGTCAGTTTTTTCAGCAACCAAAGAAGATTCTATAGTTTGGACAGAATCTTAAAATTCTTTCTCAGTCATATCTCTTGCATTTTTCAGCATATGACACCTAAAATCAGTCTCACATTCAACCAAAACCAAAGATTGATGTGGAGTTGAAGAAACATGAACCTTCGAAGCATAAAACTCAAATAACTTATTTAAAGTATCCTTAACTTTTTCAAGCCGCTAACAACCAACCTCAGCTCCAAAAAACTTATTAATTGCCCATTCAACATATTTCATTTTCCTCCTAGGGTCAAGGATAATAGCAAGAAACAGCAACACATTTGTATTTTTGGACCCTCCCCAATATTTATCATATTTCCTCTTCCCACTTAGAGCCATTGTACCCATGTCAAAATCATCTCCATCACATGTAATGCAAATCATATTCAAAATCGCAACAATCTCTTGCAAATACATATTCCCCGTGACATATAATGAGCCAGAAATTCTTAAAGTAGTGTCATAAAAAGCTCCCAAGAAAGGAAGTAAGACATGAATGTGGTCCCAATCATCATCGGTGGGCACACCTTTTAGCTTTTCCATCATCACGATCTTTTTATCTCTTTTTAACCAATCAAAAGCTTTCCTCAATTGCAAAGCAACATCTAACATCAAATAGGTAGAGTTCCACCTAGTTTCTACATCCAAGTAAAGAAGTTTTTTGGATTCTATTTTCTCTTGTTCAACACATGTCTTAAACTTTTTCATTCTAGCCGGAGAAGACCTCACATATCTAATAGCAAACCGAACTCTAAGAATGTGATCATTAGAGTCTTTCAAACCCTCCTTTACAACAAGACTCAATATGTGGGCGACACATCTTTCATGTAAACAAGAACCATCTAAAACAGACCCACCCCAACGATTGAGTCTTTCCCTTAAATAATCAACATATTTATCATTGGAACTCGCATTATCAACAGTTATTGTTAAGACCTTAGCAATATTCCACTCAAGCAAGCATCGTTTTATAGATTGCCCAATAACCTCACCAGAATGACGTGCTATAGGACAGAAGTTAATATTTCTTTTTTTTTGCAGCTTCCAATTTTTGTCAATGAAGTGAGCAGCTAGAACCATATAACCCAAGTTTTGACATGAAGACCAAGCATCAGTGGTGAGACAATTTCGAACTGAATTTTTCTTAAAGAATGAACTCACCTTCTTTTTCTCCTTAATAAACAATTCCAAAATATCCCTAGCAACAATAGTTCGAGAAGGAAGTATAGCTCTTGGTTGTGTGACTTGTATATACCTTCTAAAGCCCCCCCTTCCACAAATCTAAAGGGCAGTTCATCAATGACTATCATTTCGACAAATGATTTCCTATGACCTATAGTATTAATTGACCAATTACAAAGAGGACCACCTATTAGAACTTTTTCGTTATCAATAGTATCATTCCTAAGATCAGATTGATATGCAAGAAGCTTTTGATTCTTATCTACATTTGGTGGGTATCTTTTATAACATTTTAAGTGATTACTCAAGTTTGAAGTGCCTTTTGATGGAGCAGCAACATATTGCATTAAAACACATTGCTTTTTGGTCTCTCTTATCAATGCATGGCAACTTCTTAAAGTGTTCCCACACCCATGATCTATACTTCTTAATTTCAGGTTTCACAGCATCACATGTTTCGACATCATCAGCAATGTTAGGCACAACAGGGGTTAGTGGGAGCAGGAGGGTTAGAAAACATATCTAGTGAAAAACTTGGAGGAGGGCTCTAAGCTTCATCCCCAAGATCTATACTCTCTTCCATTATATAAACTTCACACTACACAAGCATAAAAATGAAACACAAGTTATAATTAGATTTAGTAGCAACTAAATTAAAACAGTAAGGCCACCAACAAGACTGTTGGAAAGAGACATTATTATTATTTTTTGGATAAATAATCACAAGAGCAACAAAACAAAAACAACATCATCCAAGCTTCGGGTCTCTAGACTCTCTACAGCAGGACCTAGGATGAGCACTAGCAGGTATATGGCAAAACAAAACCCTACCTCCTCCAAGTTAGAGAGATCAATTAGCCGAAAAGGGCTTGGAGGAAGCTCTTGTAGTAGGAGTGAAGGAAGCAACCAAGATTGTGCATTTTGCGGTGGAATTTACCTAGCCACACTAGAGTAGAATTTATTTTGTTTATGGTTTCAACTCTAGTTTTGTTTGAAAGGACTTGTGGAATGATCTGCTTCATCTTAGTTAGAAAATTAATGGCCCTTGGTCGGTCATAGGAGAATTAAATGCTATCTTAGCAACTGATGAAAAGGCTAGGGGATTCCTACACTAAGAAGATACACATTATTTCAAATATTACCTATATGTGTGTGGGTTACCTACTAGTGGACCTAAATTTACTTGGTGTAACCAGCAAGACCCCCTTGAAAGTGTAATTTACCCTACACAGAGGAGTGAGGAATGCAACATGGATTAACATATTTAATACCAACAAAGTAGAGGTTGTGCCCCATATACTATTTGATCATTGTGCGGTAGAAGTTTAATTTTGAGGAGAATCTCAACAAGGAGCCAAGCTCTTTAGATTATGCAATTTCTGGACAGATCGTTTTTGTAACACCTCATAGTTTAACTCAATTTTTTTTTCTATTCTTGTAGAAGATAAATGTAAAATAGTTGGGTGTTATCACCATACTGAGCATACTCATTATGAGTTTGGCTATTATACCATTTTCATATAAGTATAAGGCAAAAAATTAATGAGTCTAAACAAGATAACAAGAAAATAAGAGGAATTTTATGAATATAAATAAAATTTTGAACATAACAAAAATGGAGACAGAAGAGCAAACAAGAAACAGTCAATAGAGATAACCAAAAAAAGAAAAAAGCAGCGTATAAGCCTAGAACATAGTAGAGCACATGCAAAAAAATAGAGCATCCCTAACCATCCCAAGATTCCTAACTGTAAATTGGCCAAAAAACCTTAATACTAGCCTTCAACTAAATCGACGATCTAGCAACAAAATCGATGACCCAACAACAAAATCAACAAGCAAATCAACTTAGAAATGCTTACATCGGCCAAAAAACTAAATAAAAGAAATATCGAAGAACTTTACCGCTTGTATACTCGCTGTTTTAACCTACCTTTGTTTGAAATATGAACCCTAAGAACAAAGATCAAGTCTAACACAGAAAAAATTTACGGTTGTAAAATAATGCCAATGATAGATGATAAATGGCAAACAAACCAAAAAAAATGAATGGAAGGAAAGAAGAATAGTACAACAGACTCACCTTGGATGATGAACGGCGACGAAATCGACAGCAAGTCAGCAATGGAGCTCGGAAGTAGAGTTCAGGAAATTACGGGACTGAAGAAGAGGAGATCAAAGAGGAAGGAAATGGTAGAGGAAGGTTAAAGAGCTGAACTGTGGAAGTAGAGTTAGGGTTTCATACTTTCATCTCTTATCGGCGTTACCGCCTGCCTCTGTGACTCTTTCTCTGCATGTGTGTGCTTGATGGTTCTCGTAAGTTCGTAGTGTGTATGTGTAGTGTGTAGAGAGTGTGTGTGGGCCGTGGCCCCGGGCCTGTTTGAATGTTTGTAGAGTGTGGTGATTGGTGTGGATGTTTATCTTGAATTATTTTTAGGCTTATGTTCTATAGTAAAAAAAAATGATTCAAACTTGAATATTGAAAAATAAATAAATTAGATTATAAATTGGATTAGGTCTAAATATAATGTGCTTATTCTTAGAACCGGATATTTTTGGTGGATCTATAATCCACTAAAAAATCGGATCGGATATCTAAAATTTCAGATTGGGTTTTTTTGGATACATGATCGGTTTTTCGGATCCCCTTTTTTCTGCATAGCCATACTCTCTACTTCTTTGATTCTCCATTATCCCACTTGCTTAATTCCATCTTACTCAACCCCAATTCCTAAGTTATTGATTCCTAATGATGTTCAAAAGATACAATTGCAAGAATTTAGGTCCTAGAAAGGGGCCTTGAATCCTAAATCAACCTAGGCTCAAGTCCCTAATTCAGTTGCGGTACATAATTCTGAATCTCAAAATCCGTACCTGGTATAAGATCATTCTACTAAATGAGAATGGACAATGAATGTCTTGAGTCCATACAATAAAATTGCGATCGTGGTGTCACAAACTTGATGTGTCACAACTCACAATTGATAAATTATGTGCGATTGTTGCTGTGTGGATTTTTATTTTTGTTTCACAATATAATGTAATTTGTATTTATTTATCATTTAAATATAATTATTCAATAAACCAATCTTTTATTTTGTATGTTAAATTGTCTTAATAACACTACATTTATTAACCAATTATTGTGTCACATGTATATACGTTTACAGCAAGTTAAAACTACAAGAATTGTTAACTTATTGCCTGTTAGTTTAAATATTAGTCAACTCTTAGTCTTATGGTAAAAGAACTAATATTAACGTTACTTGATTAATGATACTCAATGGCTATTTAAAATATAGAGAGATGGGCTAGAACAGAGGAATCAAACACTTGTTTTTATTTATTTTTATTATAAATTTATGTTTTGTCAATATATTGGAAAATATTGCTGGTTGCTTTGTGAATTTTTTTTATATGTTATATTTTGGCCATGTCACATTGGCTACCTAAAATCTGATATATGGTCAAGTTTGTTCGGGAGTGAAGAGAACAAGAAATATAGTTCTTGGTAGTCACCTGAACAATGATGCCAAAGTTCCAAGCAATGCTGAATGGTGCATCACCTCTGGCACCAAATAATGTCACCATCCCCTGCCTAGACCACCGATCCCTTTGCACCATTAATTGTGACACCCTAAGGAACTAGCAAAGCCCCGCACAGTCTCACAGGCCTTCATTTGGTCTACCTTGCCTCTGTCACACCTCCCACCCTTCTGTCAGCCCATTACTACCACCCTGATCACTCTCACTGCTGCCTCGCCACATCATCACAAGGACATCAGCATCTTTGCTGCATATTGCCCATCTGTTTTGTCCTCCGCCGAACCGTCCACACCACTCGAATATCCCCTTGCAACACGAATCGCATCTGTTGCTGCTCTCACAGCACTTGTCCCATCCTTGCTCACCCCCACTGCCCCTTCGCTGCCCACCCAATTGGTGCATATGCAATACATATTGATGCATACGGATGATGAAATTACGGCAATCACCACCAAAATTAAAAAAGAGAAAAAGAGGTGATGAATGGAGGAAAATATGATCTATGAGTACCCCATAAGATCATGTACTTACAAATACCACCTAAGGTATTAATACTTAAGATAAAAACTTGTAACATTTTGAGGATATACAGCAAAGTTCTTTACTTGAACATTGAGGATTCAATCTCATCAAAGAGAGAAAATATGGCAGCCAAATGTATTCTTCTATTCAAAAGTATTTTGTTTGAGATTTTATAGAAGAGTTTTATGTCTCATTTAGTTACAATCCAGCTTAACTAGTTGCATTGGGTTGATTTAGTTACAATCTAATTAACTACTTACCTAATGTTAGTAAACTAGTTTAATCCTAGTTTAATCTAAATCAGCCATTGACTTTTATGGCTTGTCAGGCTCAACCAAAACGCCCTTCTCATGCCCTTACACCTGATTTGGTTAATCCCACAAGTAACCAAGCTAAACTAGTAGTGTGGACATAATTATTGTACGAAAAGTAATGCTAGGCTTGTAGTCTTTCTTGTATCAGGTTTCAAATGTAAAGATGAGTGATTAAGGCTTGATATTCTTCTATAATTTGCCTGCTGCTGACCTGCTACTGTTCTACTTGCTGCTGCTGCTGCTTTTGCCTTTGTTTTTCATGCCCCAATAGCTGTGCAAAATGGTTTCTGTGGCTGCTGGTCATGTGGCTTGATGTGTGAGTCCTCTTGGCAAAGTGTGATCCATATTTTTTGAGCCATTTAATTAAGCCACTAACGTTGCAAGAAGATGGTGGTTTTAAATTAGGTTTGCATGGCTTTCATGGCTCCTTAAATTAGTCTATTAATTTTGTTTAAATAAGAAGAGTTTTGTGATGACCAAAATATTATCAAATGCTTGGGATGCCCTTACATCACTTGGGGCTTGTTTCTTTAATTGAAATACTTGCATTTGATGTCTTGGAGTCCTCCATGGTCCCAATTCATTCTTCACAAAATTCAGTCCTAAAGGGCTCAAAAACCATGCACAAAATAAGCCAAAAAGTGGCTGATGCTTGTGTTGTTAAAATAGGTCCCAGATATGGTTCCTAATGAACCAACTTTTTTGAATGGCTTGAGGTCTGGTTGTTTGGTTGAGTGGAGCAAGGTTGCATGGAAACAGGGAAGGGGGCATGGCAATGGAGATGTGGGGAAACGGTGAAATGCTGTTTCTTAAAATTACTAGGAAACACCGGGAAGAGTAATTTAGGTAAAGGAAAAGAATTGGTATATTACTTGATGAAAGAATTGATGGAGGGGAGGGGCTGACTTGTGAAGATTGGAAAAGCAATTACAGTTTGGACTTTAGAGTTTGTAGACAATAACTTGAAGTATGCAAACCAGGTAGATGGGTTAATATCATATATGTGAAATGTTTTGAAAGTTATGGAAATAAAAATAAATAAATTAGAATAACTAAAAAAATAGAATTAAGTGACTTGGGCCATTTTGTTGTCTCAATTTTCGGTTGTGATTCAATATGATATAATCTAATTAGTGCTTATCAGATCGAATATGATTGATGATAATTAAACTAAGTGAAACTGATTATTATTATTATTATTATTAATATTGTCCTCCTCCTTTGGACCTTAACCTTATTATTATTGTTAGAAATAGTGGTGCTTATGACTTGTACACAAGAAGGATGTTTTGGGCATATTGTCATTGTTGGGCGTAAGGTTTTAAGTAATCTTGTCTCCCCTTATGAAAAGGAAGAGAGCCATGTTGGGAACGCAAAAAATTAGTTTTTTGAAAATCGCTTCCCCAATCATACTAAAGAGTGAAGTACCAGGAGACTTAGAATCACATCATACTTGTTCGTGTGGGCAATGGGGTGATGATTGGTGCAGTTTTGGCACAAATTTTATCACGCTACAAAAGGTATGTTTTATTGGTCACATAGATTCTAAGATTTGGATCCAAAAATCTAACAATTATTGGTATTATAATTATAATGATAACACCAAAAATATTAATGATAGCAATTATAATAATAATTGTAGCAATAGTAATAAAATTAACTACTATAATAATAATAATAATCATTATTATTATTATCATTAATAAAGATGATCATTAAGATTCTAATTATTATTAAAAATAATTATAGTAATAATCATATTTTTTAACATTTATGAATAAATAATAAGAATAATAAGAAATATTATTGTAATTATTAAAGTGTTGATAATAATAATGATATTATTAAATTTATGGAAATAATTATTATACAAATTAGTATAATTATATTTATCATTATTATTATCATCATATTTTTGATAATCATATTCATTATAATAGTTGATTATAATTAGATATATTACTTTAACTATTATTATATTTATAATAATTACGATAACACTAATAATACTTATTGTTATAATAATTATTTTTGATTAAGATTATAATAATAATGTTATAAATTTTATTAATAATAATGATATTATTGTTGCTATAAATAATAATGATATTATTGTTATGTTGAATAATAATAGTAATTTTTTTTGTATAAAAAAATAGTAATCATAAGGATAGTAATAAATATTATATATATAATATTTATAATATAATGTAATTATTATTATTATTTTACTAATTATAATATTATTATCATTATAAACATTATTATTTTGTATAATTATAAAAATATAATAATAATAATAATAATAATAATAATAATAATAATTATTATTATTATTATTATTATTATTATTATTATTATTATGATGATGATGATGATGATGATGATGATTTTATTATAATGTGGGGAAAATAAGGTCTTACTTGGATTGAATATTGAATTTGGAATGTGGTGAAATTAATGTAATATTACTTATTTGTTATCTCAGATGAGCACTAAACTTTGGAGGTCAGCAATTTTATATTGCATTTGTAGTAATATTATATTGGTGTTGATAATTATATTTTTAACTCATAGCACTAGCAATACAGGTGCATTTAAGATGGTAATAATCCTATATTTGATTGGATTGATGGAAATTTTACCGATATTGCTATTGTTATTTGAACTTTCAGGTGCCAAAAAAAGCTGCAAATGGAAAGAACCCAATCTTCAACTCTATGATGAAACGATCAAGGTAAGGCTGTCGCTCATAAATCATGTGAATTTGTTCTAATTGTTTGCTTTCTGGGATGAAGAACTTAAATTAGCCAATATGTATTTTTTGTTAATATATTGAAAATTGTTGAATATATGTTGCTTTCGACCCCTAGTGATATTTGTTATCTGATTTTGCAGTCCTATCGTGGAAGTTGCATGTCTATTTGCAGAAATGGTGCAGCATGGCCTTCGTTGCATTGGTTTCTGTAAAACACGTAAACTCTGCGAGCTTGTGCTTTCCTACACGTATGTACTATTGTTGAAATTTTTATTACTTGGTTACAAGTAGATATACTTTATCTTAGAAGGAAAATATATGGAATTACTTGATCTGTAGTTTTAGATGTCTCTAAGCACATCTGCGGAGTGCTCCCTCTATGATTCTTCTTTAGATACATAAGTCCATTGTGGCCTAAAATATCGCTACTTTTCTTTAAATATTGGTAACAAATCAATTACATTATAGAATTGTGTCTTTTCCCATTTAATTAATTGATGAACATGAAATTGATTGAGCTTATGATGCCATATGAAACCAATTGGACTGACATTGTCTCCCAGTGATGCCTGAACTGTTAGTTCTATGTCTTCATTTTTGCATTTTTTTTCATTTGCTACTTTAATACACAAAATGTTCTTATGGACCAACGACTATGTGTTATAAATCTTGCCACTAGTAGGGTGTGCAGAGGCCCACATGTACACAACCTCACATCGATTAGCTTGTGTGCCAATAATGGACTACCATACAAAACTGTTGTAAGATATTAATTTGTGAGTGTAAAAGTAGATAGTGTAATAATATTAAAATTATTTTTAGTTTAGAAAGTAAATAAAAATAATTGTAATAATAAAAGTCATGATTGTTATAAAAATCATAATAATAGTTGTAGTAACATTAATACTAATATTAGAAGTACTACTAATACTAATAATAATGATAGGCAGCAAAATAAATGAGTATAGCAATACCGATAACAACTATCATCACAACTCATAAGAGCAACATTATATAATTACCAAAAAAAAAAAAGAATTAATGATGACAACATTGAATACCTTGTCAAATTGGATAAATGGACAAATACTCTCTCTCTCTTCAACTATACACCTTAGCAAACAACAAAATGATCCCAAGCTACAGATACATTGATTTTCTACTTATTGTTATGCAAATCCTCAAGGGTCCTTTTTGAGGGATCCGGTTATGGGATGAAGTGTTTGAGGGTAAGGGTTAATTGAAGAAGTGGTTTTTGTGTTGTACTTGGAGAATTGGGGAAAAAGTGGATGGGGAGAGGGGTGGTGCCTTGAGGCCATGCACCATGGGAGAGGGGGAGGGAGAGAGATGAGAGAAGAGAGGAAAGACAAGGAATCAACAAAATGCTAATTCTCCAACTTGTTTAGTTACGAGGCTATCACCACTTATTTATATATGCTTGGAGAGCAAGTTAGGGTTTCTAGTAGTCCTAAGGTCTAACTAGCCTTTTATCAATAAGACCCATTAAACCCTTAGCCTAATACATAATTTATCTAATAATTTAGGGATGCCTAAGTATTAAAGAAACTAAGATCTGCTACTTATTAATGGGACCAATTTTAACTTGTTAGAGTTGAGATTGGACTTGGTGCTAGTGCGACTTGGCCCGATTGTAGGCCTGGTTCACAAATGCATCTTATTTTTCCTCCCTAAAATCAAGCCTATCCTCAGGCTTGTAAATGAGTTGGTGTCATAACTCGTTTAAATGCCGCCCACAAAGCATCCTTGGGCAAAAGGCTAACCCACTCCACTAGAACCACTCGCGTGCTATGATTGAGGTGAGTACATGTTGCTGTGGGACAACACTACCATCCACATTTGGAGGTAATGAAGGCATTGATGACAAAGGTTGCCCTATAAATTTCTTAAGCTAACACACATGGAACACAAAATGGAGTCAGCTACTTTCTAAGGAAGCTAGCTAGTAGGCAACTTGGGCACCTCGATCGAGGACCTAATAAGACCCTAGAACTTGAGGAAGCTTTTGAGTGGGATGGTACATGATTGAAAACTCACAATAAGCCTAATTTCACCCTATCGTATCCCCTTGCTAAAACTAAACACCTCATCGAGTCATGTTCGCTAGTTGTTTCATCCAATTTTGACTTTAAATTAACTTCTTGTGAGCTTTGAGAACCAACGCATCTCGATTGGCTTTGTCTAGGGTGTCCACCTTGGCAAAGCCAAGAAATATGTGAGCAACTTTGGAGGGTCACACCTAGAAAAAGGGCATTGTCTGCAAGTGGTAGGACATGTTAATGCATTGTGGAAGCTATGGTTTGGTGAATGAGCTATTTTATGGTATGAAACAAAGTGAATGGATGGAGTTGTAGGTATACAATTAAATAGCGGTGTTACTATAGTGTATCAACCCCTATTTAGCAGCTTTTGGATCATCTGCGACCTGTAATTACTAATATGCTAATAAATCACATCTATATATTTTGGATATATTAAAAGCATGCAAGGTAATTTCTTCGTATTCATTTACTATATATATCTTGGATCAAGTTAGTATTGAATAATAAAGTATTTTTATTTAAAATCTTCACATGTACCACTAAATAACATGTATTTTTTCATTCTAAGAAAAAATTAGGGCTACTGAAACAATTTAACATATAATCAATTACTTAAATACTTCTAATGTATTATAAATCACTAGTTTATTAAATATTTATATTCAACTGATCAATAAATAATAGTTAAGAGTATGTGGTGAAATAAAAATAAAAATTCATGCTGCAACGACCGCGACACATAATTTATTATTCGTAATGCTGCAATACTATGCCCTCAATTTTGTTGCCTGGTTGTAGGTTAGGGTATGGTTAGGATCAAATTAGGGTTTCAGGTAGGACTTTTATGATTTCATGCAAACGAACGGATAGATGATGAGAAGAATGGCGATGATGAATGATTAGAGGGAAGAAACATAAAGTAAAATTTCAAATTAGCTTTGAAAAACCTCAATTCTCTATTAGAATACTAGTAAACTCTAGATTAACTCACATAAAATTAATTGATCATTCATAAAGAATTGATTAATAAGAGAATCTCACAAAGAGAACAAATTTTATTAAAACTCTAATATTATTCAACTGAACGTATGATTCCAACATGTGATTACAAGTATATGTATGCGTCATATGATCATCTCCTCAACCAATCTCTTCACCTATAAGTTAAAATAAACTTAAAAAAGAAAGACTCCTAAAATATATCATATAGAACTCCACCTAGTAAGATAGAAACATATCTTCTAAAAGACAAAAAGTATTAATCTTAATTACTAAGCAACTAATATCTTGATAAATATTTGACAAACTAAAAGATCATTGCAAGTTACCTAATATATTTCCTTATAAATAACAAAGTAGGAAATAAGGAAACCAAATCACTCTTTAACGTCCTTTTTTTTATGGGGCTTGTTTAGACCCTGAACATTTACAGCAGCTATCATAGCTTAGGTTGCAAGGGAGGAGGATCCAGCTGGTAAAGTCCCCTCAATGCGCTGCAAAATACCATCCTCTGATTCTAAGGCCTGGAAGGTGTTTGCTCTGCTTGCTGCTTCATAAGGGGCATTTGGTTGTCTCGGTGGAGTTGTGAAAGTGCTTGCAGCCTTAGTGGAATTCTGGGACTGTCTTGACCTAACAGGAGCCCCCCTCAAGTGCATATTATGAGTTATTGGATACTTACTGTGATTCCTGTTTGGGTTCTGGTACTGGTAGGCAGCAGAGAAATGAGAACCTGGCTTTTTCATGACTTGAGTGGCTACAGGAGGAGGTCTTTGCTTGTCTGAGTGAGTCTCTAATTTGAAAAAGCTTGTAGATATCTGATTAGAGGAATATTTAGCTAAAGAGATTATTTAGCACAATATTTGGTTAGGATCCTATTAGGTATTAGATAAATATTTTATTCTTAATAAAAGGCCTAGTCCATATATTGTAATTAAGTACAAATATAAGAGGCTAAGACCTCATTAATAAAGAATCTGGAAATTAGTCTACAACCACTTACACCACCCCCATTCATGCTGCAATCTTCAATCACTCAATTCTCCAATTAATTCCAAAGAGCTCGCATGCGATATAAGAGAACACTCAAGCAAAAGAGCTTAAGAAGAATAATAATATGCCTTGGCTAGATCCTCTTCTCATGAACCTAACAAATGTTTATTGGAGCCTTATGTTGATGTCTTGAAGGCATTGAAGGAAATTTAATCCACCATGACGATTTGTGTGAAATTCAAGGGCAGCTTTGTGGAATAGTTGGGCTAAAACAGTTGGGATCAATATCATACTCAAGTGGTTAGTTGGGAACTACCCCCAACTAGTGGCCATGTGACCTTGACCTCCTGTGATCTCCTTGCACCACCATCGCACAACAACCACTTGTTAGACCACCCCTTGCTCAACTCATGCCATCTGAGCAAGGTGCCGTCCTTACCTCCTTGGCAAGGGATCACTTTGTCAATCCTCTTTTGCCTTTCTCTACAGGTTTCCAATGTTCCATTGCCTCACCATCCCATATCAAAGCCCTAATCCACTAAATCCTATACATAAAATTCACACCACCATCTCTAACACCACAAAATCACCTCCTGTTGCCTCGCTCTTGATTGCTCACCTCCTTGAACCCGTCGCCGATCCTTGGCAAGATTCCATTAAGGTTGCAAGTCTTGGACCACAACTGCCTTCTCCACAACCTACTTCCCTAATCTTTGCTCCTTCGCTGCCAATTACGTAGACCTTCGTGATTGGTTGTGTTGTTCCACCAGACAGAGATGGTTGGTTCTCTCTTATTAGATAATTAGTTCTTGTTCAATTCATTGTTTGATTTTGTTCTTAAACGTCTATTGTGTCCTACGAAGTCCCTCTGTTTTAGGGGGAGGGCATGCTAGAACACCTTTTGATGGCAAGGGAAAAGTGCGGGAGAGGCTTTACTTTGAGATCTTCTCTGCTGCCCCTGCAATAGTTAGCATGGCTCACATATATCATTGGACTCTTTGCTACAGGAAGGTAGCAAAACTGCATTGCAGTTGTGGTGGGGGTCGTGACTGTGGTGTCGCAAATTATATATGTTGTTGACTGCTGTTGCGATATTATGAGTGTTTTTTTTTTCACATCAAAAATTGGTAGCATCATTAAATATCAATAAATATTAGTAAAATATGGATAAATATTGGGATATATCGGCTGAAACATATTGTATCGTATCAGCCAATATATATGTGATTTTGCATCTACATCAAGTATTAACATTTTATGCATGAGTAGGCTAAAAGTCTGATATATCAAGAATATATTGATGTATCGGTTGATATTTTATTCCAAGGCTACAAGCCCTTCTCTGCTAGAGGGAAATCACTCTCATGGCTCCTTCACTCTCTAGTAGTTTCATGAGCATAATTGCTGTTTGAGCCATTGGTTAATTTGGATGGGCATGTCCGATGCAACTTATGCCATGAGTATTTTAGGCCACTGTTGTTTAGGTCACCTCTATCAATAATCTTCTTCAGAGGCATCAACTTGAGAATGTAGCCAGAGCTGACGAGTTTTGATTGTCAGCTCTTTTGAAGGTAATCAGCCATTGCCTCCTTCAGAAGTTGATATAGGCTCCCTGTCTTAGGTATTTAGTGTTCTCAACTCCAATTTAGAAGATGCCACAACATGTAGCTTTGAGGAAGACATTGCTTTAGAGTCTGAACTGGATCCGTTAGAGCACCGGCCTATGTATACAGATGGCAAGCCTACTTAGTGATCGATTCCTCTGTTTGAACTATAGATACCCTTTTCATTCTAATTTTGGCATATATAGCAGGTCGATCTTTCCAACCTTTCCTTATACATTTCTAATTTGACAGTGCCATTTGCTATGTTAGTACTACCGCAACAGTTTGCAGTTCTTTCCGCAATCAAGTCTCTCTAGTTACAGTTGACTCACAAGATTGACTACCTTCTCCGGGATTCTCTAAGTTGATTAAGATAGATATTGATGGTGCTAGGTTTGCTGCCACTGAGTATTTTGTTCTCTAGTTCGAGATTTTTATGATATCAAGGGTGGATCGGTTATAATTCTCGGAGCTTCCTTTTCTCACCGACAACTTCCATAATAGGCTTGTGGAAGCCGCTGTAGGATGGGCTAAAATGAGATATTGATAATGTGGCACGGTTTTCCTTGTTACTGCTCTTGGGAGCCTCAAGCTGCTTTCATGACCCGCTATCCACTCGTCAAACTTAAGGACAAGCTTGATATCAAGAGGGGGAGTAGTGTCAAGGCTTGATTATGAGAGCCTCTTTGAGCCACATGATTTAAATTTTAGCCCAATATTTTACTTTCTCTGCAAGTTAGCTATTATCTACACGACTACTATATGGTAAACAAAAATTCTTTTTCCGGGCAAAACATTAGCCATGAAATACTGGTTATACTTTTCATTTAGTGGGTGTAGCTCAGTGGTAGAGGGAGGAGTGCACCAAGAATAGATGCTGCAAAAGCTTAGCTGCGGCTGTGGCATACACTGCAGAAGCTTAGTTGCGTGTTTGACCTAGTTGGGGATCAGAAACACCTTATGCTCGATCCGTTAACTGCCCAAAGCATGGAATGGCTACGTTGCATGCTGCAACAATGCAGCCCAAAGCATGGAACAATTGTGCTGCATGCTGCGTCCTACCTTATCATGTTTTAAGAAAGGCTAAATTAGTCCTTTCGTGCCCAAATGTTTTCCACTGATTATTTAGAGTGTTTTCCAAATATCAAAACCCATTATCTAGGAAACATTTAGTATGCACTTAAGCATTTATTGGGGGGATAGAAGTGTAGGGGTTACAAGTGTCTATGTGTATGGGAATTTAAATTATAATATATAGGAGGCATATAATTTATTAACATGCATAGTAATAATTATTAAAGTTTAGAATAAATAGTCTGAAATGGCTAATAGGCCTATATTATAACTTGAACAACTTTATTGTTGTGAGAATACAACTTTATAAGTGTGAGAATACATATGGGGTGGGAAGAGGTGAGATTTGAATATTTAATATTAAAATTTTTATTATTTTTTGTGAAATGATTTATATTATGAAACAACATTAAAAAAATTATAGCCCTCTATTGTGAAACAGATAAGAGTATCTATTTTATCTAAGTAGCTTTAGAGATATTAGGTCTACTTAGCTAAAAATATTATTTATTTATTTAGCATACCATTGGTTTAGGATCCTATTAGATATTAGAGTAATATTTTATTTTAGTAAGGACCTAACCGATTACATATCATCAGGTTTAAGTAAGTACGATCTCATTAATAAACAAGCTGGAAATGAGTCAAAAAGACCTAATTTTCCTCCTATATTCTCTCTTTTCACTCTCATGTGCTGAAATTATAGTTTGTCAAAGGAAATACACATTGGACATTGGAAAAAAACAGCTAATGTTCCCATGGAGCCACACTTGGTACGAATAGATACAAGAAGTGAAGCTTTGGAGTGCCCTACTAGGTATTGGAGGTTAATGGGAAAGCTGTTATATCTTACAATTTTCTTTCTGGAAATTACATACACTGAATACTTTCAGTCTGTTCTTGCAGGAGCCTAAGTTGCACCCAGTGTTTGAAAAAGGCGCGCCTAAGGCGCAAGGCGATGGGGGGTTAGGGCTTTTGGTGCTAGGCGAGGCTACGTAAGTGAGGCGCATATAAGGCGCGCTTCAGGCGCTAGGCGCAGAGGCTATGAGGCGCACGCCTTAGCATAAAATCAAGCAGAAACTTGGGAGATCAATAGACACATAGGGAGGATGGACTTAGGGAAGAGGGATAAAAAACCTTTTCAGCAGAAAAAAAAAATTACATGTAGACTGCAGAGACTTAGGGGAGTTAAATAGTCATTTGTTGGAAAAATGTAAGTCTATTTATAGTCTTGATTGCAGTAAAAATATTCTGCAATTAATATGGGAATTGGGGAGAGCAAGAGTTATTTTGGAAAGGTAAAAAACCAGCTGCAGAGACTGTAAAGTCTGCTACCACCAATTTAAAGCAAGAAATAGTTATTTTGGTATATCTGCATATATTTTTTGCAGATATAGAGGAAAACAGATAGGGCATTAGGAAAAACCAAAGGTATATCTGCATATATTTTTGCAGATATAAGGGAAAACAAAAGATATAGGGAAAAAGAAAGGTCCCCCCTTGTCCTATATATTTTTTGTAGAAACTTTTTCTTCCTAATGTAAAAAAAATGCAAAAAGAAAAACAACAACAACAAAGGGAAAAACAATGTACCACTACATCTGAAAAAAAAAAAATAGAGAGAGCATCAAGGAAAACTGGAAAAAAAAAGTATATTTGCCAACAAAAAAAAAACACTAGGCGCCTCACATTGCCCAGGCGTGCGCCTTCGCCTTGCGCCTAGCGCCTAGGCTCCAGGACCCCTAGCGCCTCGGTGCGCCTTAAGCCTTTTCAAACACTGGTTGCACCACCTCAAAGCTGTACACATACTTCTTCTTTACCAGGATTGTTATTCCACTCAAATAGCCCACTTGATCTGATAGGATATTTTGATGCCGATTGGGCATGATGTCTGATTACACGATGTATTACTTAGTGTACTTCCTGTGGTAAATCACTTTTGTTGTGGAAAAGTAAAAGGCAGGCAACTGTATTGAGATCATCATCAGAGGCAGAATACCATTCCATGGCTGTAACTGCTTGTGAACTCACTTGGTTAAGATACTTGTTGAAGGATTTGTAGGACTACATTTGGAACTAGCAAGTTAGTTGTGTGACTGTCAATCAGGCAGCGAGTCCAGTTTACCATGAATGATTAAAACATATTGAATTAGATGGTTACAGTTCATAAGAGAATCCAAAGAGAAAAGGTGAAGACAACTTATGTGCAAACTGGAAGTAAGATCTGTTCACTAAACCAATACAAACACCAGCATTTTATACTCATCTTGGCTAGTAGGGTGTCATGGACATTCACTTTCCAATAAGGATTGTTAAAGGAAGGAAACATCCATTTATATGTGATTGATTTACATTTATTTGTAGAAGACCAACAATTATGTAAGATTGCTTTGCATTTGATCTTCATATATGTAATAAGACTGACATGTGGATCTAACACACAATTAGCAATTATGCTATAGTGGTTTTAGGTATTGAAATTTTTGTGATGCTGAAATCACTCTATTGCATTGGAAAGCTTACTGAAAGCTTAAAAATTATATGCTAGCTTCTTACTGTAAAGCTAGCTTCTTACTGGAAAACTTAAAATTTATAAGTTGTTTCAGCTTTTCAAAAACTAGATAATATGCTAGTGAAAAAACTACTTATCCAATGGAGTTTTTCTTTTCAAAAAAAGGTAGCTTATTCTTTACCAAGCAAGCACACTGTTAATCTTGGTCATTCTTCAAGGTGTAAGGTGCTCATCCCTTTTCTTGATAGAAGATTTGGTTATGATCAAATCAAAGGCTTACAGATACTACGCGTTTATATATATTACTATTAACTTGATATAAGCTCTTTTGGTACAAATAATCTTCAATGTGAAGCAAGATTCAATTTTAAGTATTCCTTGGTTTGCTAAAGGAAACTGCAGTTGCTTGAATTAATAAAGGAACAGATATTGTTGCATCAAATATACTCTGAGTTATTATTAGTGGTTGAATAGAGTTGATTTCTAAATATGTTGTCTTCATACATGTATAGGCGTGAGATTCTCCAAGACTCAGCACCCCATCTTGTAAACTCTGTATGTGCTTATCGTGCTGGCTATGTAGCTGAGGTAATTGTGGTTTAACATCCATGTTCTTCTTTTGGTCTTGAGCATCTTTATTCTTGAGGTAATCATTCTGTCTATGTTTCTGCCGAAATTTCAATGGGCCTTGATGTGAGCCCAATAGGAGAAGTGTTAGACCGCTTATAAGTTTAAGTAGGTTCCAACCTAAAACCGATTAGTAAAAGCTAGAGTAGCTTACTAGGCATGTAAAGTAGTCATCCTCGTTCACTTTTAATATGTGACATGTGGATTCACTGTTAACACTTATCCTAGGGTCCCTTTATAATTGGCAGTTTGGACCGCACTTCCATGGTTAAATAGTTCCTTGCATTGGGCAAACAATGTAATTTGGTTTTTATGTTTCAGCTGTTTGAATAAGGGTGACGGATTGGAACAGGTTATCCAACCATTCTTTTACTTGTCATGGATCTTATTTATCCGAAAGCTTAAAAGGTTTAGGTTCCATTTTTATTTTATTTTATACTACAGCAGTAACCTTGTCTTGTAGTTGTTAAGTGTTTCCTGTTTTTAAAATATGATGCATTTACTGTATGAGTGACTTCTGTTGCAAATTATTCACGAACATATGTCCATTGGCTGGTCATTCTCAGTTGATCCATGTCAAACGCCTAAAAGATTGGGAGAGTTTATGTTAACATTGACTTTATTTTCTGTGATATTTTGTTTTGTTTAAAGATTTCAGGAAGTATTGTATCTCTTGATATCTGGTTCTTGATGGAGCAGGATAGGCGAAAAATAGAAAGAGACTTTTTTGGTGGGAAAATTCATGGAATCGCTGCTACCAATGCCCTGGAGTTGGGAATTGATGTTGGTCTTGTTGATGTTACACTTCATTTGGGTTTTCCTGGCAGTATTGCTAGGTAACTAACCTCCTATGTTTAGAACGTTGTAACACATCATTCTAAACTCTGATCAATCCACTTGTTGTTCAGCATGTGGCAGCAGGCTGGTAGGTCTGGCAGAAGGGGAAGGCCATCTCTTGCAGTGTATGTTGCATTTGAAGGCCCTCTTGATCAATACTTTATGAACTTTCCACACAAGCTTTTTGCAAGTCCAATCGAGTGCTGTCACATTGATACTCAAAACCGGCAGGTTGATTATATACTCATAGCTGCAGCTCCCGATTAGCAATTACATTTTTTACTTACCAGCCAATGGCTTGATGTGACACTAGGTTATTCCTTGTCCGTTTTCATTTGTGCAGTTGCTTGAGCAGCACCTGATATGTGCTGCTCTGGAGCATCCTCTAAGTTTGATCTATGATGAAACTTATTTTGGCCCCAGTTTGAGTGGAGCTATTAAAGCACTTGAGAACAAGGGATATCTATCTTTTGATCCATCACGTGCGTCTTCAACTAGAATATGGAGCTATATTGGCCATGAGGTATCATTCTGCTGGCATACTTGACAAGAGTTTCGCATCCCCCCCTCCCCCAAAAAAATAGTAAGGCTGGGAAATAAGTGAGAAGTGTTAATGATTATTGAAGAAATAGAAATTGGAAAAGGAAAACCGTCATTTGACATGACAGTGATAAGTTTGTGCATTGTTGTTGCTCATAGCCAATAGAATTGCCTGTCATATCTATTTTTCTCTTCACATGGAGCTACCATTTCCTGCATACATTTCTCTCTGAAGTGGCAGCAGATCTTAGTGATTTGCTTTCGATATGTTGCCTCTGTTTCAAATGAATTAAATTTTTACCAAAGTCGTCGAGTATTTACAAATCCTTGAAAAGTTTGAGCAAGAAATGATCTCCAAGTCCCTCAAAATTTTAGCAAACTTCTCTCTATTGGCATCGTTAAAAAAAATGTCATAGAACTCACAATGCACTTCTCATTAGTCTAGGTGTAGACTTTTCTTTCTGGTTTTGTACATGGGGATTTTGCAATTCTGCTTGACTGCTACTCTTTATTTGCCTTTCATTGAGAAAGGAAACTGCTATAAACTTCTTAAACTTTAGAAGGGGAGGCTTGAAAGAATTTCACCAAAAGGAGGTGCCCAGATCAGCGTCCTTCAACAAACTTTTGTTGTGCTAAGTCTGAATTACCCTCCTACAACATTTCTGCCTTTGCACATGCTAAAAGAGGAAGAAAAGCTTTAGTCATGTTCATGGAAGTAGCTTACATAAAATTATTTTTTCATATATTGAAAGCCCCCTCCCCTTTCTTGAGTAGGTATTTGACTATTTTTTTTTTCTAGGATGGCAGATTTATTGCTAAATTTATTCTTGTCATTATTTGCTCTAGAAAATGCCTTCACGGTCAATTAGTATCCGATCAATTGATTCAGAAAAATTCAAAGTAATTGATGAGCTAAAGGACAAAGTTATTGAAGAGATTGAGGAAAGCAGGGCCTTTTTTCAGGTTAGTAGATCTTATCAGAAATACATCAATCTAGTGGTAAGAGTAAGGGGTTTGGTAGTGCATCTTAGGTCCAAGATTGAATCCCTCCTCCTCAAGTGGTATTATGCATGTCTTCAAGTTGTAACGGTTCTCTTTCTAGCTGATGCGAGTTGCATACACGTGGAGTACCCTGGCCCCTTCAAAGACTAGATTCATGCTATTGTTTCACCTTTTGATTATTTTTGTTTCACCATAGTGATTGCTCACATTATATATTTTGATAACTCTTCCCTTTGTTCATGTACAACATCTGCGACCCTGTATATATTTTTGTTATGCCATCAAAGATTATTTTGGCTAGCTTTTTTCTTACCGTTGCGACTTAGTATCTTATCAGGTAAATGGTAAATATATTAAACTGGTTTATATGCTGGGCAGCCCCAGGTCAAAAATAGCTTATCACATAATTGGTAGCTTAATACACGGGCTAGATGCAATAGTAAGTTACTAACTAACACGGAATACACAAAACTAGCGACTTAGTATCTTATGATTGTTTTTGTGGTGGTTTTTTTTAACATCATTTTGTGTTCAGGTATATGAAGGTGCTGTGTACATGAACCAAGGGAGAAGTTATCTTGTGACAAAGATAGACCTTTCAAGTAAGGTTGCGTATGCAAAAGAAGCAGATTTGAAATATTATACCAAGAGTCGTGACTACACTGATATTCATGTGGTTGGAGGTGATATTGTAAGTAGCTGTTGCTTGATGCTCTGATTTTATCAATTATCATGCAACCAACATTTGGTTCATAATAATGAAATTTTGCATGGGATGTTGTGCAAGCAAGGTAGTATCATGAAGCTTTTGTGGACAGATTAAACTGTAGTGATATTATTATAACTGCCTTCATACAACAGAATTCTAAATACTCGTATGTTTTATATCTTGTTTAGGTTTTATATCTTGTTTAGGATTAAACTACAGTGATATTATTATAACTACCTTCATATAACTATCTTGCTCAGGCTTACCCAGCTAGTGCTTCCAGTAGTAGAAGCTCTAGAACTACCGCCCAGGCACATTGCTGTAAAGTAACAACTATTTGGTTTGGCTTTTATCGTATTTGGAAGGGAAGCAATCAAGTATTCGATACAGTTGAACTTTCCTTACCAGAGTACTCGTATGAATCTCAGGTCCATGTCAGTGCATTTGTTCTCTGATTTTACTATGCAAACACACTTTTTCTGTTTTTTCACTCCATTTTTATTGTAAGTAGGCTGTCTGGATTCGAGTTCCTCAACAGGTGAAAATGGCAGTAGAAATTGATGAAAGACTGCAGTTCCGTGCAGGCTTGCATGCTGCTTCTCATGCTGTTCTCAATGTAGTGCCTTTGTAAGTCAGCTAACTTGTGTAAAGCTAGTCCAACATTAGCTGCAAAATCTACCGACATAGTACATCTATGAAAATATGTAGGTCTTCAAACATTTATTTATTTCATTAGAAAAAATAATGTAATGGTGTCCTCTGTGAAGTCCATCATCCAGCAGGGCTCCTCTGAGAAGGAACTTATTAGAATCCTGCTGGAGACTTATTTTGGAGTTATAATGAAATAAGAAGCACTTTCTTGTATAAAAAAGTTGTCAGCATCAGCAGGAAAGGAAGACATTGCATATCAGCAATAGCTAGAGCCATGTCTTTCCTTTATTGTATGGTGCTGTTTCCTCCCATGGCTCAGTTGTATTTCTGGACAACTTAGGGTAGACTTCGCAAAGCTGATTCGTCTGAAAACCTAATTTTGACCAAAAAATTTAATCCCAATTTATATGAGATAAAATGTTATCTTTGTAATTTCAACCTTGATACATAATTCGATCTAAAGTAAAGTTAAATTCGATCCACAAAGGTAACTTTTTATCTCATATAAATTGATACATAAACATCAATAAAATATCCTCTTAATAAAATTTTATCAAAAAATAATAATACCGAACTCATACAAATATAACAATGAATGAACCAAAACTAGTAAGATTCTATTTTCTACACTTTATGTTATTGTTATATTGGCATTGATCATATTAGATCATACAAATTTTTGTTACTGCTACTAATACTATAAACTTATTATATATTATTAATATGACAATAATAACATTTATATTTGTCTTTCTAATGATAATAATAATTATTATTAATTTTAACAATAACAATTATTCTTTTAATTAACATGATAATTATAATTATTTTAATATTTATACAAATTTTTATAATTATGTATGTAATAGTAATTACTAATGCTATATATTATAATAAAAATTACTATAATAAGCATAAAAATAATAACAAATCACAAAGTTCAGTTTATTCATTATATTATATTCATAACAATTAATATCAATACAATTTCTAAACGAGATTAAGCTGATCTAAATCCGATTTGACTTGGATTCTATAGACCCGAATCAAAGCTGAACCTGAAGATATCTGATGTACTAGACCTGAACTCGTTCCAATATTGGAATTATCCGAGTTACTATTACCTGAATTAGAGCTGAACTCGAAGAACTCTCAACTCAAATCTAAACCCAACCCGATTACATAGCATATCCAATTTTAACATGACCTAAATTTATCTAATCCCAACCCGACTTGTATGATATAAATTATATCCAAATTACTGCTACCTATAACTTTGGTTATAATTTTATTGAGATAATATGCTTATGTATTGTTCTTGTTATACTCCCTTTCATTTCACAATATATCCCTCATGGATTTTGAAGTAAAATTTGGCTTTTAGTTTCTCCTAAAATATAATGGATTCTAATATAAATTATTATTGTTATATTCATATTTAAAAGTAATTTTGTAATATTATTTAATCATAATTTTTATTAATATGTATTTAACAGGCAAAGTTTATTTTAAATATTATGATAGCTTTGTAGTCAATTCTTGCAAATTTGTATACGCTTAGTCTCTCATTTATCTCTCTTAGGACCATTCTAGCTGATTGGCTCTTTGTTGTCGCCCAAATATACCTTTCGGTAATTTTATCGTTCGTAAGTAATATAGGGCACTATGAGTATTAGATTATCATTCCTACGAGAATAAATAATAATGTAGATGTTCTAACCACTCTAATCAGGCCTAGATGATTGAAATCAAATAAAGAAATAACTAATCCTAAGCTAAGAATCTCATATCAACTAAATTAAACTAAAATGGAATCATACAAAATCTAATTAAGGTAAAGTCGATTAATAAAAGCTACCAAAGAGTCTGGATTTACCACTATCCAATTATAATGACCAATTAATCAATTATTATCTGTGTCGATGGAAATATTTAATTACTTACTCTCTCAAGCTACGGAGTTCTATCGGCAATTATCAGTCACGCTATCTCTAGTCAAAAGGTTTAAATAAATGACTATGCTTTATGTTCAATTAATTATTTATCGACTTATTAAAGCTAATTAAAGGTCATCAGTCTATTAATTAGGCACAATCTAAAATAATAACATAAAATATATAGAGTAATTTATTAATCAAGTAATTAGTTAATCTATCAGCATAAATAATAAGGTTTCACCGTATCCTTGGTAAAAGAAAATTAGAACATACTATTAATTGATATAAAAATAATCAATTTAAATAAATAATATAAATTATGCATAAAATTATATAACTTTAGATTCAAAATCAAAACTGGAAAATAATTCTGTACTGATAATCGACAGGACTGAAATTTTTTGCACGGTGCTGAGCACCTTGCTATCTTTCCTTCTCCCTGCTGTCGTCCGTTCTCTCTCTTCCCATTTTCCTTCCTTATGCTCCTGCCTTCTCTGTGCCTTTTAACTTGACGACACAGGTTTCAAAGTTTTTTTTTTTTTTTTTTTTTTTTTTTTTTTTTTTTTTTAATTTTCATTCTTTGGCCATTTGGCTTCTTCCCCTTTTTTCTCCGGCCTTCTCTCATCTTTTGTCAATTTTTTTTCTCACTTTCCAGCCCCTTCGGTTCTTTTGGTTTTGTTTTTTCTTTTTCTATTTTTTTTCTATTTTTTTCTTTTTATTTTCCTTTTTCTTGATTTCTTACTCCATGCACATACTATCAATTAGTACCTGAAAAATAAAATTAATTAGATATTAATTTCCAAAATTATTTCAAATAATTTTTCACTTTATGAAGTTTAGGTTAAACTTCAACCTATATGCAATCAGATTTAGGGAAAACACTAGAAATAGAAATTGTATATATATATTTTTTTGAATCTCTATACTAAAATTTGAATTACCTTAATCCGAGTCTTTACCTAAAATTTATGGTCATAATACGGAAAGTTGTCAAATTATACAAAAATCAACTTTAAGCTCTAAATTAATTAAATACATGAGAGTATTATAAATTAAGTAAATAATTAAAAATTATATAAATAACCTTACATCTTATTCGAAAAAAAAAACAAAAGTTTGAAGAAAAAGGATATATGATTGCTCCTGCTTCTTAGCATAGTACATTTGAGATTCAATCGCAACAAAATTAAACACTGAAACTCGTGCATGTTTTTTTTTTTTTTCGGGGTCATTTTCACATGCGCATATATTAGGCTCATTCCTTGTATGTGGTTTGTTTTCTCCTTAAGCTATGAATCTGAATTCAATTCTTGCCTTTGCAAAATGTATAACCACTAGGGTTATGGACGGGATTCCTTTTCTCATAGGAAAATGCATCTGCTCTTTTTTAGTTCATATTCGCTTCCTGCTTCTCTAATTTGAGATCTCCTTGTGTGTTTGACCACAATTATCTTTTTGATGCAGATTCATCATTTGCAACTCCTCAGATTTGGCTCCGGAGTGTGCAAATCCACGCGACGGCCGTTACTTTCCAGAGAGAATTCTTCTATATGATCAGCATCCTGGGGGAAATGGTCTTTCACGACAGGTAATAGGATTATCTCCCAGCTAACGTAACAATGTGGCATCTGTCCCGTCATGTCGGCTTCAACATTACTAAGTTAATTGTGTGGAATCTTCCTTTTTATTTTCTCAAATTCATCGTCCAGATGTTTTGAGATGTCAGCATAGCAATCAGTTTCGATCAACAGAACTTGATTCAGATAATGCATCTTTAAAAAAAAAAGAAATAATAAAAGTCAACTTGGGCTTCCTTCCTTAACTTTTATAATATTTGGGATGCCACTAGTCAATTCGTTCTCTGTATCAGCAGATTCGACTAGTTTTTACTGAGATACTGACTGCTGCTCTGGAACTCCTGACATTGTGCTGCTGTATTGGAGAAAGTGGCTGCCCAGATTGTGTGCAGGTGTCTTCTCGTGAAAAGCTTGTTTAAGATGTCATTAGAAGATAGGCTTAGTAGTTTTTGATCTTCCATGACATTTTACTATCGTGCAGAGTCTGGCTTGTCACGAGAACAACGAGGTTCTTCACAAAGACGTCGCCATTATGATTATCAAGGTTTCTTAAGTTGGGTTGCATGCTTGAATCTTGTTTCTAATTTCTAGGTTGAGTTTTAATATACAAATCTGCTTGCAGGGGGTTTTAGAGGCAGAAACAGCATCTGTTGGATTCCCCTGTCCCTTCGAAGCTGCATAGTTCGGCTTACAGAGATTTGGTGACCATCTTCCGTTCACTAAAGGAAATATTGTTTGGTTCTGTACTTTCTACGTTGCGATACAAATGCATGTGCATGCACATTAGGTACTCGAATCAAGCCGCAATTTCTGCTCATGGAATTACGAGCTCTCTCCCTCCCTCCCTCCCTCCCTCCCTCTCCCTCTCTCCTTATAACTATAAAGTGCCCTCAGTCAGCAGAATACACCCTCCAAAATGTTGAAGTACCAGATTAGTGTTAACCCAAGCTCATCCAATAGCACAGCCTCTCGTATTGTGTTATGTGCATTTGCAGCCTGCTGTGATATGTTCAAAGTCGGCCAACAGCATTAGCTAGTCTTTAGCTTCATCTTTTGATTATCTCCTTGAGTGACCACATGCAAATATATTTCTTTTAACAATATTGCATATTATTATCGTAAAAGATGGGAGCTAGGGTTATAATTATGTGCATGCTCAAATGTGGTGCATATATATATATATTGCAATATGTCGGAACGAATAAAGCATATCTACTTTTATCTCTTCATGGTATCAAAGCATCCAAAGTAGTCGAATTCTTCAATATCTTATTGTGTTATCTGATTACTTTCAAAAATGCTAAACACCACAAAAGACTTCAATCTACGAAAACTCTTGACGAGGAATGATGATTGGCTTGGTAGCTAAGAAAATAGTCGACTTGATCAGTCTTGTCTTTGACAACCCAAATCTACTTCAATCTTTGCGAGAAGGTGCAACTTAATAGAAATTGTTAAAATTTGAGCAAGAAGGTTGTAGATAGTGTATTTTATGTCAACTTAGCCCTTTAGGTTTGAAAGGATCTACAAGAAGGGTATATGAAACTTCAAATGGAGTCTATTGTTGTCAACTTTAATGAGGAGAATTTCTTCCATCACTTAAGGAGCTAATAGAGTCACAACATTCATCAATCATATGGAAATTGTGGGATAAGTTGACTTTGGTAACTTCACTCCTTTGTTGCACCCGTGGATCTACTAAGTTGTTGGTAAAGCTTACTGAAGATTAGAGGTTAATTTAATTCTTGATGGAATTAAGTGATTGTTATTAAATAGTTAGAGGTATCAAACTAATGATGACCTCGCTCCTAAGCATAAGAAATTTATACTCTATGTTGATCAACAAAGAAAATTAGAGAAGGAGGGTCATCTTACATCTTTTCTCGTGGTTTCCTTGGATATGGTTGCATTCAACATATTGGCGCCAATATCATACCATACGTAAGAAACATATGTAACATATGTTAAGAGAATTATTTGTAACTATTGTAAGAAACCTAGCCATACCAAGGATAAGTGTTATTGGTTGGTTGGCTTCCCTATAGAGATTCTTGCATGTGACCCTACTTTAGTAGTGGGGCAAGAACATGTTAAGAATGTAAGTATTGGCGGTTTAAGGAGGGAGCAAGATTGAAACTTGAAGAAGAAAGTTTGGTTTAAGGATGTGATGTGAATCAAAGGGAATCAAAGTGAAGTGATCTCTAATGGAAGTATTCAAGCCCTTTGTTACTTTAATACAAACACAATTTAATAAAGTAATCACTAATGGAAGTGATGTGAATCAAAGGGAAACGAAACGTTGGATCGATTATTCCTTGAGTTTCAGAATCCAGCAGATTGGAACTTGAAGAAGAAAGCTTGGTCTAAGGAGATTAAACATGATGAATGTTGCAGGTTTGAAGGTTGATGTTTCTTCGAAGATTGATGGCACGTTTGAAGGCTAGAATGAAGAGTACCCCGGGTAGTTCTTCAAGCTAGATAGGACTTCAAAAAGGAAGGATAAAATGCAAGCAAAGGCTTGATATTTCTGTGGTTAAAATTCTATCATTCCATTCTGCATTATGCATGTACAAGTTAGGCTTTTATAAGGGAGGGAGACCGACAACTACAAGGCCTTAAACTAGTCGAGTTCCCTTCTTAATTCAAGCCATTTAACTCACTTGAATTAAGCCCATATAATGCCTAACCTTACTTATAATATCATCATCTAAATGATATTAATGTAATATTACAAAGCCACACAATCAACTATGGTACATATATGAAATTATATCAAAGCCCTAACTTGCATAATATACACTTAGAGTTTACAACAAGTTTAATATAACTAATGATAATCATCACCATATCTTGTTGTAGTGTCATCCTATGTATACCATAGCCTTGTATGCTTTGAATACTTGTACACTTTAAGTCTTGTTTGGTGTGTTAACATCTTCTCCTTACAAATATGTAATATACTTGTAAGAATATCTCGAATTATTTTCAATACCAAGCATAGATATATTATCAAGAACATTTTATATGATTGGCTTCAATATTAAGAAAGCTAATTCTTCCTTATCTTGAGAATAAATAGAAATATAAGAATCAATAGATGCTCTTGCATGAGGAAGTCCCACCATATAGTTAGAGGATAATACTTGATAAGATAGAATGAGTATGTAGATGTGTTATCTGGCTATTGTATGGGTCTTGAATGATAACATAACTTTGGAAAATAACATGGGTCTTGAATGATAACGTAACTTTGTAAAAACATACTAATCACTTAAAGTGGAAGATACTTGAGCCGTAAATGGGTTTGGGTTACCTAATCTCAGATTAGCTATCGAAGGCTAGTCTTTCTTCAGGCATTTATTGGTGCCTTCAAATAGAATCTTATTAGATTCTAGTATCTTACCTACTTTAGACACTAATGATGTATTAGGAGTTATCAATATTAAAGGGTTTGATCTCGGTACCTTTAGTTTAATCTTCTGTCCTATATTTGGTTATTTAAGAGACTGTTGAGGTTATGTTTTATAAATATTTTCTTTAGTATTTATATACCATGTTTCTTGTGTACTCTATTCTTGTTTTCATTGGTTGGTTTCTTTGTCTTGTATTTAGTATGGGACGGTCATCTAACACCTATCCTATGTAAGGTGGGGTAGTAGCACCTTATTTTTTATAGTTGTATTTGGTATTTTTCTACTTCCATAATGTTTTAAAATGAAATTTATCAGTAGTGAAAAATGAGGGTATTACATAATATAAGAGAGTTGGTGGAAGGCGACTGAGATAATTGTGGGTGAATTTATAGTTTAATGAGTAAGGACAAGGTATGATCTCATCATACGATGTATGGGAGTTAGAATTTTGAATTCAACTACGCAATATATTTAACACTAAATAAAAATGGTTTAGGCAATGTAGGATGTCCAATAATTAGTTAAAAATAAAAAAACAATCAAATAATTTTAAAAAGTTATGAAACATGAGGCAAATGTGTGGAATTTATTTAGAAATTCAAATATATAAAAATACTGGGTATAAGAATTTATTTGGAGTCAACATAAAATATGCAAAATAAGACTGGTGATAATCACTCAACTTAAATTAACTAGGTAAGGTTGACAATCAACCATCGAGTACCTTAGATGTATAAGTCTTGAAAAATCCTGGTTGGTTAAGTGCTTGTCACTTGAAATACAACTAGGGTTTTTAAGCGTAAAAAGGAAAAAAAAAAGATTTAGGGGTTAGGATAAGATAACTAAATAACGATTAAGGGTAAAAGGGAGGGTTAATAGACTAAACACCAAAGATTAGGGTTATGAATTTTTTGGGTGTTCTTGGCTTTAGTGTTCTTGGAAGTGTTTTTTCTATGATTTCTTGATCTCAAAAATTCATTGTGTACAAATGAGGATGAGATCCCTCTATTTCTAGAGGAGAAGGGCTCTTAGCTAGCGGATTCACCCCATTAGGTTACATCGCATACTTAGGATCTGGGATAAATCTTGGTTATTTTTGGGTTTATAGTCCATTATAAAAATAAGGTTGACCATATTTAGTTAAGTTTATCTTAGTTTACTCATTTTGACCCAATTTATCAAATATGAGTTCAAATGACAAATTATGAAAACATTCTAGTGTAATACCCAACTTGATGCAAGAGTATCCACCTTATTTTAATTTTGATTAACAAAATTATAATGACATTTGTTGACTTCATAAACATATTCCTAAAGTTATTTTAAGCCTAAAGCTTAAGGTGTTCTAAGTCTAAATTTTGGTCGAGCAAAGGCCATATTACAAATGTTGAAATAATCTTACATCAAGGAGGTCCCTTAGCACTAATTGTTTTCTCTAAGTTAAAAAGCTACATAATACTTCTATCTTGGAGCAAAAATATTCATCTTAAATGGGAAACCATGTAAAGCCATGCATGAACCACAAAACCACCAACTTGGGAGCCACTAAGTCAAGTCGTTCAATTGACGGTGGCTAATCCATGATACCATCGATTAAATCTACTAAATACCACCAATTCAATAGTCCTTAAGAATTAAACATTTACTTTTGTGATAATTGAGTTTCTGTTTGTATATTAATTTCCAATATTGATTTTAATCTTTCAGTTATAATCACTGTCTATATACATTAGATTTTAACCAATTTGATTCAAAATGATAATTCCTAACATACGAAATAACATATATGAACCAAACATACAATGTATAATTTAACTCATCATATTCATATTAAATAGAGCCTAATTCAATTTTAGAAAAAAGAAATTACTCATTTATGATTTGAAAAAATGTAGAAAATAAATATAAACGACATGAATATAACATATATAGTAAATAATAGAAAAGAGAATGGATAGATCAAACTGTAGATTCAAGATAAAAATAGATTATTTTCAGAGTTGAGATACATACTTATCTACTCTTAGTTTGAAGAACTAACTTTTCATATGAATTCAAACTAAATTACAAGGAGTTATTTTTTCTTAGGAATAATGGAGAAAATGAAGTCTTTGACCCTCATAATCTGTCACCCATCCTCCCTTTTTATTCCCTCCCTCAATGTTGAAGCAAAATAGAGTGGAAAACATCATGGAAGAACATGCGCAATGGTTATTGTCAGCTGCAGAGCCCTGCAAGGCTGCACTAGCTGGTTGTGCAACTTTTCTTCTCTTAGCAAACATGTGCAGGCATGTCTATGCTAAGGGTGTGTTGAGGTTGTTCAAAGATTTTATCCGTAGTGTGTTTGTTTGATAGGTGCACGGCTGTGTAGGCTGTTCAAAGATTTTATCCGTAGTGTGTTTGTTTGATAGGTGCACGGCTGTGTAAGGCTGTACTAGCTAGTTGTACAACTTTTGTTCTCTCACACACTGATGATTAAGAGTTGTATGGTTGTGCAGTTGGTTGTGATGCATACGTGTAACACCTATTTCTTCATCCTCTCGATTTCTCTATTCATCTTTTTCATTCTTTAATTTTCTTGACTTCTCAAATATTATGTGGGGTTGATTATCTTCGGTCATTGCCTTTTGTATTTGATATTTTCATGATTACATACACCACTTCCTTAGATTTTATGTGTTTATGCGCAATTTTCTAAAAAATAATTATTAAGAGAGCAGTAACACAAACAAGATGCTAAAAAAATTATAAAAATGAAGTCAAAATAGGATAAAAATATGAAAAATATTTGACTTATCATCAACCCCCTAACTCCCCATTTTTGTAGCTCAAATCTAGCCACAAAAAACTAGCCTACAATATCCACTTTTGGAATGGTTTGGGTCACAAATAATGCTGAGTAATTGCCATGCACATCCATGCATTAAAACTACATAAAACATAACCTATAGGGGCCAAAAAATGGCTAAAGTGATAGGCCAAATTTCCCATTTTTTGTAGCTCCCCTAGTCACAAAACAACTAGCAACAACCCTTGTTTTTCTTCTACTTTTCATACCTTTTTTTTTGCAGCCACAAAGAAGCAGCAACAATCCTAGTGTTCTAGACACCTTGGGCCATAAAATGAGGTAAATAATCAGCACAAATTAAGCCTAATATTTAGGGAGTAATTAGCAGCACATGCATCAACTTTTTGGCTAAAGCTACTCAATCACCCATGGATAATATCTAGTACCCATGTACTAGCTGGCTAAGGAGTTAAAATTGCAAAATATGGGTGGTCTCTTTTGATTACTAGAAGATAGACTATTGAGGCTAAGTAAGCAGCCATGTTATCATGCAAGAATCTCCAAGGCCAGGCCCGAATTTAGGGAAAAGTGTCCCATGTTTTTCCTTATAATTTTCGAACAAATTAGCATATGAATGATGTGTAAAAACCTCCCAAGTCAGGTCCTCAAATTAGGGAGTTGTGTTTCCCATATTCTTCATTGTACTTTTTGAACAAATCAACATAAGAATGGTGTTAGTAGTTAGTTGTTCCTTTTAGTTAAGTTAGATGTTAACTAGTTGAGTTATATTCAAACTAAGTAGTTAGTTTATGCAATTAAGTCAGCCCTTAGGAGGTAGGAATGTTATTTTGTAATTGAGAAACTTAACACATACTATAAATGTGTTAGTTCTTACCTAATGCCTGCAGACCACCCCTTGGAATTAAATCATGAATGTTGAAATTTATACCATTCAAAGCTTAATGCATAACTTTGTTTTATCTCATAAAAATATTACATAATTTATGTCAAGTGTTGAAATCTTAATTGATTTATGTAATTATTTAGTTTTGGAGGGTTTTCAAGACTAAGTTTCCCGCTAATATTCCCTCATCCCCATTCTAGATTTTCTCTTTTTGTCGGAGATCAACCCAAGTTTCATCTTCAACTCTTAGGAAGACCCAATTTGTTTAGCAATTATGCATCACAACTTTTCTAAAAATATGTTTATCATTATAATAAAAGAAAACTAGCTTAAATTTGAATTTATTACATCCCTTTAAGGTTTTGAAACTCTTTTTATGCTCTTAAAATGTTTCATTTTGAATTTTTAACCCTTTTTACAGTTGCGAGTCCCGTAAGTCTTATGATCTGCTTTTGGCCATTTAAATTCTTGAAAGTTGTTCTACTTTTATCATACTTTAATTCCTATGATTTTTTTAGTCTTCTATACTTTTTTAAAATTTTAAATGGAGACTTTGATGGTAAATATTTTTTATGTTATCTTTTTACCCTTAATCATATTTTAAGTCCTAAAGTGAGCATTTTAGTTAACTAAAAATTATAAAACTTCAAAGATAATTGTATTTTGGAATATTTAAGCTAAATATGAATTTAAAATGGGTTAAAAATATTTTTGACATTTTTTAGTAAATTCCACCAATTTTAGGTATAATTAGTCATAGAATTCAACTTTTTCTATATGAAACCTATCCTAGCTATTTGAAAATTAATCATGTTTATCTAGGATAGGTTTCATATTTTAGTTTTCAGTTAAAACACACCCTACAGTAAAATATCTACAATATCTACAATATCTACAATTTTAAGTTAAAACACACCCTACAGTAAAATTTTCAGTAAAATATCCTAGCCAAAATTTTCAGTTAAAACACACCCTACAGTAAAATATCTACAATGAAGTCATGTTTTTATTTTATGACCTTTTTGGACCTTCCTTTCCCTCTATTTTGTTGTGATTATTTTACCATATTATAACCAAAAGCTCTTTTATTATCTTAAATATCTAAGTTAAGCACCAACTCTTCCAAATTCATATTCCTCAATCTATTTTTGTTTTTCAAAACAACCTTATTCAACCTCTCCTCCTTTATCAATTGTTGTCCATAAAATTTTCTTTTATTCTTCTTAGTTTTGTTTTAATTTTTAAGTTACTTTTAAGCAAGGATTTTAATGAAAGATTTTGTGCTTGGTGGATGAATATATATAGATTGCTTAGGATATTAATATGTTAGCTAAAAATAATTATACTATAAGGAGATAGAATCTTGTGGTGCTTGACTTGATTATGGTTGATTGAAGCCATTTTGTGCATTTTATGGCATATTCAGCCATGGGTTTGACTGATGTATTTTTGTGTTTTTATGAAAATTTGATGATACCAATGGATTATTTATATTATATAGATGCGATTTCATATACTTAAATTCTTGATATAAGTATGTACAATAAAATTTATGATTTAATGAAAGTTTAACATGCAAAAATGGCCTTTTTGTCATTCTACATGTAGGGTGTGTTTTAACTGAAAATTTTGGCGTTATAATGTGTTTTACATTCCATGAATAGTTTGTAAAGTATGAGGTGTTAGATCTTTGTATGTTTGTAGTTATGTTAATTTCTTTGTTTTAGGGTTATTGGGCAATATGGTCTTTTTACATGCAACCTAATTTCATCAATGAACATTTTGAGTTATAACATGTTGATTATTGATTAAGGATGCTTGATATTTAATTTCATTACTTGAGAACTTTATTTAATATTTTATTATTAATTATTAATTTTAAGACATATTAGGATGAAAATAATATTTTAATATCTAAAGGCTTTAAATTAGACACTAGGATCAATGGTTGGCCTTGATTATTGACTTGACTCTTTAATTAGTCTATTGATATAAGTAGTGAATGAATGTAAGTAGTGAATTGACATAAATAGTGTAATAATCCATCTGTAGAACCCCTAATTATATGATTGATATTTATGTGCAATTAATTATAAAAATTAAGGTAGGGTTGAATGCTTTATTATTATTATTATTATTATTATTATTATTATTATTATTATTATTATGTGCTAGCAATATTGAGTATTGTATCATGATTAAGTTAGATTATAAATTTAAGACGTATTAATAGGGTAAATTTTTGTATGTATTACTCTTAATTTTGCACCCTTCATTCTTGATCATTAATCCTTTCTATTTAAACCTTCAACCCAATCCTCTATTCTTACCACTCCCTTCCCACATGACCCATCCCCATTTGTTGGTTCCATATAGTTGGCTTCTAACCCAACCCCAACTAAACTAATCCATCAAGTCCAAACCTAACTAGTTTCAATTTGTTTGGCCCAACATACTACTCCAAACCCCTTGTTGCATATTCGTGTCCAGACCTTCACATTCCCTTCTTCATGCATAATGTACCATCCTGCCCACCATACTTCCTATCCTCTCCACCCGTACTACAGTCCCAACACCCTTCATGTTCATTTTCACACGAAACTAACCTATCCCCTACATTATAGCCAACCTTAATGTTTTGTCCCCTAGCCCTAGGCATTCTATGCACTCAACTCACTTCATCTAGTTTCTTTTTTCATGCTTCACCAAGACACCTCGCTCTACTTTGGTTTGTTTGAGCGCTCCAACCCCTTAACCTCCTTCTTTCCTACTTCGTCTTTGATCCCTAACAACCAACCCTCTATCCCTCTTTTCCTCCTTTATTTCTAGTCATTCTTTTCTGCCCCACTTATTTTTTTTAGCTTTCTTGTCCATGCTAGGTGTGTGCAACTCAATCGAGCTAACAAACAGTGTGATGAACTTTTAGCCACAACCAGCTTCGCACATTGAACCACTACCACCACCACTATATGAGAGATCCCTTTGGAGCAAAGTTTTAGGGTTCATCCTTGTTATGTAAAACACCAATGAATGACCCTTGGTAGCGTAGAACTTAACTAGCCCAACCACCCCTTCTTGTTTGAGTTGCTACTTGGATGAGCCACCAACCTTACTTTTCCATCCCTCGTATGAAGAACTTACCCCCACCACCTTCCTTGCATGTATGAATATTTTGACCCTCCTATGCTACATGAAGGATAATTGAAGCCTAACCTTATGCATGGGTGTTGGTTGTGCTGGTTTTTCCTTTCATGAAGACCTCAACTACTAGTCCTTGGTAGCATGAGTTAGCACTCTTTGAATTTTTTTTATAGCATTGTGTATCCTAGCCTCAATTTTCCTCATTCATTCTTCCTTTTTCGGTTTCTTTTATTTTTATTTTTTTATTTTTTTCATTTGGTGTAGATGCTAATATATATGTTTTTATTGGGTGTGTTGTTGGTTTAGGTAGTCACTATCTTGCTTGAGGTGGCCTTAGAGGAGGCATTTTGTTGTACTCTTATTTAGCTTGGAGGTAAATCTAATTATTCCATAGATAGTAGATTTAGTTATAAGCATGATAGGTTTATTTTATAATAGAATCATGCTAGGCATATGTTATGACAATTTTCTTTTTCTTTTTATTAGAAAATGAAAACAAGTAATGTTATGTGTTTATGTGTAATTATGATTTTTAAAATAATGTATTCTAGCATGTTGGAAGTTAGTTATTATGTATGCTTTTGTTGTATATAAAATATGAGGATATATGCATATGATAATACATAAATTGTTGCTAGAATATTATATATGTATAAGGTTTAGTGTTGAGCTAGGGTTTCACCCTTCCAAGCCATTTTGTGTTATGTCATTTATACTATTATATGTTTAAATATTTTAGTTAGTTTTTTATATGGCCTAGTGCAAATAATTAGCCTAAATTGACTTTAAAGTTGAATTTTTTACTTTTGTTTTAATAGTTGATATTGGAATAATTTTGGAACAAATGGTTAATAAGAGATTGAAATAGGATGAGTTGAATTTATTGTTCGGCTTACGGTGTGATGCCTTACCCTACACCATGACTAAAAGGATTATTATAACCCTTGTGATCCTTTTGGAATCGATTGTTGTGTTGAACCTTAGCTTCCTTGTGGAATAATACCACCAACATGAATATAATACTAAGCATTTAAAGTAAAAAACTTGAGGATTGGAAAGGGATCTTGTGCCTCAGTTGGGCTATCAAGTGTATAGTTGGGCCTTTGAGTCAAAGGGCTTATTTCTAGTCATAGGGAATCATAAACATTATGCATACTTAATGACTTGAGTGCTACACTTGTGAATACATGATTTAGTTTGTGTGGCTTATGTGATATGATGTTTATAAGCTAGTTGTTATACATGAATTGATTCCATGTAACCTCTAACGTGATGTCAAGAGGTTAGTGATTTGATTGTTGAGTTATTGTTATCTATAGTAATTATGGTTAGATTATGGGATTGTGTTCCTCTCAATAAGTAATATAATAATTGGTTGAATTAGAAATTGGTTTAGTTATATTACTTATAATTTTCATTAATAATCAGATTAGAGTTTTTACTTGGAATTTTGTTGATTTGTGTTTGGCATTATGGTTGTTGTTGGTCTTAGTAATGTTTGGTTGATGAATATTCTTATGTGAAAATCATGGAAGCATGTTTATTATTGATTATTAGGATTGCTTGTGAATATTATATTTAAAGCATGCCCTTGTTTTGGTGTGTTTATGTGTAATGTGAATAGGCTACATCTTCGGAGGGATTATGATTTACTTAATATGAGAATGTCATACTAATACTTCATTTGTAGATGATTATGTATAGGCGATGGAGTTGCATAAGGCATATAAGTGTGACATGGGTCCATGGGAGGAAATTTCTTTCAAGGAATGGGTTTTTGGGTCTAAGAATTAGGAAAAACGAGTGTCGTACCTTTGGATGTTAGCTTTTGTTGTAGTTTATTTTTCTTTGGACTCTTTAGTCTCTTATTATATTTTGTTAGCTTGTTGTATGGAGGATGTTTATTTGTAACTTTTATTTATGTTATTGTCTCCTTCCACAATTTTTTTGGTTTTGATTTGACTTGTTTTAGCCTTAGTGCTTATCATAAGGTAGGTAAGGGGATAAGGCTTGTGCTAAATGTGGCAATAACACCCACTTTTTTTTTGTGATTTATGATTCCATTAAATAAAATTTTAAGTAGTAAAAATGGGAGTGTTGTAAATAGTAAATCTTGATGATAAATAGTTTTAAGTTTTAAATATAAGCTTCTTGACCTATTTCTACAAATCCTGTTATACATGAATAGTTTTTGGTGAATAGTAAATATTTTTCCCTAAAATTGATGTACGAGCTTATTTTGTAGTGGTGGTCAATAATGTATCCAAGTTCTAGAGTAATTTAATTGATAATTGAAATAAGTGGGTTTAATGGTTTTTCTAATGCTAATTATAGGTTAATTGGTGGTTTTTATAACACCCATACATTTTGAACAAGAAAATTACATTTCGAAGATAATGAGGAAGTGTACTAAAAACAAAATAGAGGATTTTACTGCTACATCAATTATGAGAGTTGTGTGATTATCATCCAATACATATTTAATGCAAGGTAAAATAGAATGACAAACAAAATAATGCGTGAGCTAATAATATAATAGCATAACAAATATGAGAATAGTATAGATAAGAGTGAGATTTACAAAATCTATATATAGGAACCAATGCTAAGATTTTAAATAACCACAAAGAAAACAAATTTCACAACATAGTGGGCAAAAGAAATATACGGTAGTTATCCAAACTCTCAACTAAACAAAAATATAAATATTGACCCTCAGGTAATGACTAGCTATTAACCCACGCCATCATCCTCAACATACTTAAGCCGAGAATCATAACCTTCAAAATCGTCATCTACTCAATGGAACTAAAGTTGAATTATCACAGTGATTATATAAATGTCGCATTAGTACGGTGAAATATTGGTAAAATAAACTACTTAATATATGGCAAGAGCTCATGCTGCACATTAATGTCATATAATAGTATGGTATAAGACACACTTGTATAGTATCACTTTTGTAGTATGCTACCATAGTGAAAAATTTTCTTCTCCTAACTTGATGGTCTCTATTAAAGATTCTTGAATTCCTAATGGAACCAACATTCAATTAGTTAAAACCCTTTTTAAAACTTAGCTAAAATGAAAATTGAAGAAGGAGAAATAATAATCATAATTGAACCTTTTTCTCAAAAAACATATTTCAAGGAAAATGAAAATAAAAACTAAGACCTTAAAACTTCTCCAGACCTTAATTCTCCCTTATTTAAAAAGAAAGGTAAAACTAAGGCTAAGAATAAAAGAGAAGAGGACATGATCAACTAAAGGTGGGAATCCAAGAGACAAGGCCTTATTTTCTTTCTCATTAGAAAAGAAAAAGAAGGAAAATTGGGGAAATGGCCAAAATAGAAGATCAACCTAAAGGATAGGGAAACAAGGAGAAAGTGATGAAGGCTAATGCTCAAATAAATTAGAAATGGAGCATAAAGGAGCTAGGTTAGACATATAAAATGGGAGGAGAGAGGAATATTTGATTTTGGTTGAGTGTAGAAACCCAAGTGTAAGAAGATGAATGATGAGGATAAGGGAGATGGAATAAAATCAAGTGATGGAAGGGCTAGGTAAGTCAAGGTAAGGTGAAGGATGGTCTGTAGGCATCCATGGCTACTAAAATAGAGAAAAAAATGAGGGAGAGGGAGAATAGGTGATAAAGTACCTCAAAAGTACTTTTAGTGATTTTTTTATAAATAAAATCACAAAATAATCTAAATAATATAAAATAGTAGGTGATAAATTACCTCAAAAGTACTTTTAGAGCTTATTTCAGATAAATAAACTTACAAAATAATCTAAATAATATAACAATAATCCCAAAGTACCAAAATATGCTTATTTGCACAAATAAACCATAATTAAATATTAAAAAAATATTCAAAATCAAAAGAGAAAAGGATCTAAACTCACAACATAACCAGTCAACTAGATATCCTGAAAATAAAAATGCTTATTCTTGGTCATAAAGGTCGATTAGTTAGGAAAACTAGTTGATTGTTATACGTGAAATTCATATCATTACCTAAATTTCAAGGCATTTTCTAAACCAAAATCAATTTATTTTATATCAACATAATTTTAAATACATTATAAAGGATTTAGGATATTCTTGTTTCTTTCTACCTATGTGAGTTTTGTTGATTATCATTAGTAGCTTAATTGGTATTTGCAAATGGTCTACCATAAGTAGCCTTGGGATAACCTTTCTTGTGATATTGTACATGCTACACTGATAGGGTATCAATGTGCCCCCTTTCTCTACTACATAGCTGACCTATGATACCTATTATGGTATTAAGACTTAAAATTTAGGGTTTCCCAAGGATTTCATTTATCACAACTTGTAATCCCCAAAATTTTAAAAGTCTATAATTTAATAGATCACTTTTATTTGGGATAACTTAGCTTTTAAACTTACTTAATTTAATTATTTTGAGGATTTTACCTTTTTAATTTATTTAATTTAACTATTTTGTGGATTTTTGTGTATATAAAATTAGATGTGGATATTTAATAAATTAAAATAAAAAATTGTTATTTTATCATACCCATTCTATTTAAATAACGCTTCAAACCAATATTTTCTAAAATTTACCTTTTAAACCAACATATCAAAATATATTAAGCTAAATTATTACAATTTGTTTATATACCCCAAAAATCCTAATTTAGGAATTATGGAAAAATAATGATTTATTAGGAAAATTAAGAAAATAAATTATTTTATTAAATAAAGAGGAAATTAATTGAGGAAAATAAAGATAAATTAATAAATAAATTATTTAGAAACTTTTGGATATTTTACTGATTAAAATGGAAGTTAAGAAAAATTTATCCAAAATAGCCTAATTAATCTAAAAATGAATTTAATTATTATAATTAAAATAATTATTATTAAAATTAAATATCTAACTTAAATACATAAATAAATAAAGACCAAATACCTAACTAAACCATTTTAACATTTTTCCTTTTTCCTTTTTCTCCTTTCTTTTCCTTTTTCTTTCTTGCTCCTTTACTCATTTTTTCGTCTTCCTCCCCCAGACTGGGCCGGCCTGTGCAGCCCAAACCCTTCTCCTCCCTTCTCCCTTCGCGCGGCCCAAGCCCACGTTTTCTTCCTTCCAGCGTCCAACTCTCGGCCGGCCGCCCAATCTTTTTTTTTTCCTTTCTTCCCTTGGACTGGTCGGTCCAGCCTGTCACACTCCTTCTTCCCCAGCCCGACCTGCAATGACGATCTACAGCCTTAATTTCTACCGGCAACCACCAGCCCAACGCCGACCGTCCTCCCCTGCTCTTTTTGTCATTTTCCTTCCTTTTCTTCGACCCCGACCAAGCCCATCTCTCCCCTCCCTGCGTGCCCATCTCTTTCCTTCTTTCTCTCCCCCTCCCCGACCTAATCTGCCATGGCAGGACTGCACCGCCTACCATCGCCGGCCGGTGGTCCTGCCACACCTGCCCCGCTTGTCCTATTCCCCTTCATCGTTTTCCCCCTCAATTATCCTATAAATACCCCCATAAGTAGCATGGGTCGAGCTCCCTTTTCGCAGCCCAGAAAACTCCAACCGCTTGCCGCCGCCCATTCAGCCCCTAGTTCCGCCGCCGCTAACTACCGCTGCAACAAAGGCCACCCACCGAGACCATCCCTGCACTTCCCTCTACGAAACCAGACCACCATCACCCCTTGCCTCACCCTGCACATACCGCCCCGACCGTGCAAAATCGCCAACCCGAGCAGTCCACTCCAGCCCATTGCTGCCCCTTGCGTCGCCTCCCGTCGCCAATCCCGCCTCTACCAACACCTCCCTCACCCTCCAAAACACCCAGGGAACCTTCCCCTACCTTCCCATACCTTCATCTCCCCTGCCTCCCTCTCCTTCTACTTCCTCCATCTTCCACCACCTTCCACCACCTTCGGCCGCCGCACCAACCACCGTGCGCCAGCTACACCACCACCTTCATTCCACCTCTCTTCACCTGCTGCACCTTCCTCCACCTCAAACACCCCTCCACTTCCTCTCTCCTAGCCTACATATCCATATTTCCCCTCTCTTCCTCCTCCACCGCCGCCGCCGGTTCCACCACTGACCTAAGGTGGTGCTCCAACTTCCCTAGCCCCTAAACTATTTTCTATAAGTGTTAATAATTTTCTTTAATATCACTAGTATTATCCTTAATATTACTATCATTATTATTATTATTATTATTATTATTAATGTTGTATTATCATGGTTATTATTACTATCACTTATATTATTATTATTATTATTATTATTATTATTATTATTATTATTATTATTATTATTATTATATATCACCCTTATTTCCTAACCTAATTTCAAAAAATACTTATAACTAGGGTAAACTAATTAAAAGGCTACAACTTTAACATTAAAATGGTTATCATTATTATCATCATCATCATTACTACTACTACTACTACTACTACTACTACTACTACTACTACTATCATTATTATTATTATTAACAACTTTAGTATTAATATAGTTATCTCTATTATTATTATTATTATTATTATTATTATTATTATTATTATTATTATTATTATTATTATTATTATTATTATTATTATTATTATTACTACTACTCAACCTAACTTTATGATTTTCCTAACCAATAATAATATTATCGTTGATAATAGTCTACAACTTTAGGGTTATTATGATTAAGAATTTTCCTCGTTTACTATTAGTATTATTACTAACCTCACTAGTATTCCTACTATTATTACTAATGCTAGCTATTGTTCATTATCATTATCTTTACTATTATGGTAAAAATTTTAACCCTTATATTTCTATTACCATTTTTACTATCATTGCTATTAGTATTATTATTATTATTAATGCCATTACTATTATTATTATTTCTACTTAACCCAACTTTATTTCTATTATTCTTGTTATTATTACCATTACCATTATCATTATTTTCTCACTAATATTGTTAATACTAACTTTGTCCTTTATCACTTTTATTTATTAATATAAATATTTGGACCCTTATATTATTATTATCATTCGGTTACTATTATTATTGTTGTTGTTGTTATTATTATACTTAACATTATTATCACTATTATTATGACTATTTTATTATTATTATTGTTATTTAAACTGAAGTGGGCGTATTATCATTTTGTTGTTAACAAAGAAGAATACTTAAGCCTTAGTATTTTTACTATTTAATATTCGAATATTACTAATATTATTCCTAATGCCTTGTCACTAACATTATTACTATGGTATCATTGTTAGTTATTATTATTATTATTATTATTATTATTATTATTGTTATTTTATTTCTATTATTGTGATAAAAATATTTGAACCCTTATATTATTATTATTCAAAATATAACTTTTATCATTATTATTTTTAGGAATATTTGTACTATGATGGTATTGCAATTATTATATTATTATTTTAACTCTAACACTATTATTAGACTTAGCCTTAAAAACGCTAGGGTTTCTATCACTATAAGCATTAGCATTACTATTAGTATTACTATTATCACTATTTGGCTATAATTAGTATCAGGACTAATAAAGATAATAGGTTTAATGATATAAGTATAGCAATAAATATTAAAATAAACATATTTTGACTAGTAATATTTAGTAGGCTATTTTTAAGATAAAAACCCTAATTTTTGTATAATACTCTCTTTAATAATAATAATCCTAATCTTATACTAAAATAAGGAGTGATGGTACTTTTGAGGGAAACTAATACTTAGTGTTTTCCCTTTTATAGGTGAATCAAACCAAAACCCTAAGGAGTTGTAGGAGCATGCTCCAAGCCTGACGTTGCTTTAGGTAAGGATGTAGCTAAGGCCCTTGTGTGTTGTGTGACCTGTATGCCTTGGATGTTATATATATCATGATATGTCATGTATCGTATGATTGTCGTTAACTTGTCTTATGTGTAGCGCAGCTTGGAGTTGAGGTATGTTGGTATGTGTTTCTTATGACATGAGTATGATATGTAGATGTGGTGTTTATGGTGTGATATGATATGGCCCTCTAGGACAACTAATAATATGATATGGGAATGAGAGGACAAAAAGAAAGGAAATGGGAAGTGAGTTCACTAAGGAGGGATATGAGGTTGACCAAAGTACTTCGTGATCCACGAGAGGAAATTAAAGAGGGAGGAATGACCAAAATAAATGAGAGATGGGAACCATTCATGGGAATATTAAAATTTGCATAGGGACTTGGGGTGTTTGCATGGGATGGATAAATCTTGTATGGGGGTGATCCTTACGTGAGAAAAGTTGATTTAGGGTGTAAACAAGCTAATGGGAGAGTTGTGGAGTGATTAGAGACTTGGGATAAAAAATAGTACGTAGGTTGGTGTAAGGGTGTATAAGGGACCCGATTAGGGTTTTGGGAGGAAGTGGTAATCTGAAAAGTACAAAGGTAAAAATGATTAAGAAAGAGTGGAGTACGGGTTAAGAGTGAGAATCTATTATATAAGGGATGAGTATGAGTTCCATGGGAGAGGAGAGATTTTGGGGTGAAAAGAGAGACATTACTTGTGGGAGAAGAAAGGTACTAGAGTTTGAAGTGGCCAACTAGGATTTTTCCAGTCACATGCGAAGTCGAGAGGTAAAGTGATATGTTTTGGGATTGGACCTTATTGAGATGAGATGTGGGGCGATGAATGAAGTAATGGCAGTGTAAGTGAGAGGAAGTTGGGCCACATAGGTCCAATTAGGGTTTTCAAGGGAAAGCCCTAGAGGGTGATAATTGGTGGCCTTTGAGGTCATGAGGTGTTGGGTCTTAACCTACGCTTTTAGGAGTTGGTCTTTCATTATGTGTAAGTGTAAGGGGAACGGATGTCGGGGCGTGATAAGGGGTGCAGGAGTCTCAAAATATGGGACGGACCCCCTTGAGAGGAAAGGAGTAGAATGTTGATGACATGCATGTCAAGGGTGGAATGTTATCTAATAAGACACGGATAAGATACTAATAACTTAAAGTGGAAGATTGTTGAGCCGAGCCCAGACCAGTCCATTGGTGAATAATAATGGCTAGGAGCTAGGGTTCCCTGGAGTCTGTGCCACTGGCGAATAATAGTGGCTAGGAACGTTTTGCCCTGCATGATTTCTGGTCCACCGGCTATAATAGTGGGGGATTTTGTGCTCAACAAACCAAAGTAAATAAGCTAAGCCATGGGAAATACACTAAGTACTTACAGTGAAACACCATGTGAGTCGAGGCCAGACTGGTCCACTGACGAATAATAGTGGCCAAGAGCGTTCTGCCCTAGAGACTGGTCCATCGGCGAATAATAGTGGTCAAGAGCGTTTTGCCCTGTATGTATGTATTCCGGTCCACCGGCTATAATAGTGGGGTTCCCACACTCACATGGACTATTAAAGAGTATGTGTGGAATGAACGTATTATTAAGGATAATAAATAATAAGTTACTTGAAAAGTAACCAGGCCTTATTACATGTATGATTGTATGTTGCCTACATGCTCATTCTTATGCTATATGCTCTATGTGTTGGCCTTAGCGCATCTATTACCTCACTCAGTACGTAGCGTACTGATCACCCGTTTCATGGGTGCTGCTCATTCCCACGAGCAGAAGACCCATATGAGCTTGTGCAGGTAGGGGATGATGTCTTCGATACCTACGATACCTACGAGGCATCGGGTGGGGCTGAGCATTGAGCCTAAACCTGACTTAGGGATCGAGAGCGACTTGGCCAGACTCTGTTTCTTTCACTGGACCTTGTATTACCATATTTTAATTGTGTTTATACGATGCTTTATATTTTAAAAACTCTAATCACGTACTCTTTGGTTTGTAATCCTAATTCACACTCTGATTTCAGTATGACTTGTGTTTTATTAATGATCTGTGTTTAATGTTAACTTTATTTAGGATTAAGGTTAGGGTTTAATGTTAACTTTATTTAGCCTTAGTACTTAGTACTTAGCCATAGGAGTGAACAGATCTGGTACTAAGTGTGGTGGTAATGCCCCCGAGTTTACGATTTTATCTTTTTGCTTCCGCTAAACCCTTTTAATTAATCGAAATTTTTTAGTAGTAAATTTGGGGGGTGTTACACAACTAGTAGTGTTGTAGGTACTTATGCATGCTATTGTTTGTCGTGCTATAGGTGTTGTAGTTCTTTAGCCTTTATTCCTAGGATATAGGTTCATTGGCTATTCTACCTTGTATGTGAATAATATTATATTTTTAAAATGGATAAATGAATCATATTATCATATGGGATATAATTGGAATAAGTGGGATACGTAGCTTATGTCTTTATCTATATTATAAAATGTGTAAATATGTGAAATGTGTTGTGTGATAACATAATATGGGTCTATGTAATCAATGGATTTTGTATTTGTGGGAATTCTAACATTTTGGTGTTTGGCATTACATTCTAAGTGTTCATGTGATCGTAGGGGTTTGATGAATAATAATGTATACTATGAATGGTGGGTTTAAATTAAATATTCCATTTTCCATCCATTAGTATGCTTTTGGTGTTCTTTAATGTAAGTTTGTCTATGTGTGTTTGAAATTTATACATGTTATTTCCTTTAATAGATGATGTTTATTCAATATGTTTATGGTACTAATACTGTGCTTTTTCTTTAGGTATTTATATATAGGATTTGATATGGAAGTCTGTGTTGGGACATGGCTTGTGAGTGTGAAGAAAGTGAGGCATATACTAGACTTATTTGGATATTGGTTTTTTACTATGTCTATTTATATCTAAGTTTAACTAGATTTATGTACATAAATATCTGATGTACTATTGTAGACAATCTAAATTATACTCTAAACACACAAACAAGTAGTAAATAACGAGTATAGGTTGACCCATAGAGACTGTAATTTAATTTTTAAATTTCTATTATTAAAATATTTTCTTGTTTGTCAAATTATCAAAAAATGATTACTAGTAATGAAAAGAAGAAGCTAACGATCAGTAGAATAACCGAATAAAATGATAAGATACTAGGGGTTTGAGGATATCAATTGATCATCAAATAATATAGAATGACCCTTTTATTATTTATTTTCTTTCTCATTAATAATCTAGGATAAGATTTCTATATTCAATTAATGTCAGTATTAATGACTGGGGAGAAATAAATAAAACCATAATTATAATCCGTACAAATTATGGAGTTTTATAGATTAAAAAACTAGATTAAATCAATAGTGTTCTATAGATTGGTTTTCTACTTGTTGGTGTATACTTAACAATTACGTTTTAATTACACTATCCTAGCATCTAATTAGTACGCAAATTAACCACATGGACAATATTAGTTATCAATTAAATTGGTTTATTGATATAACCATAACACACATAAAAATTAAAATATGATTCATATCTCACAATTAATCGCCCCATTACTTTTAGAAATCCTCCTACCTTATATTAATCTAGCATAGCATATTAATAGAAAATGAATGTGTAAGATCTAAATGCATGAAAATAATAAATTTAATCAAAATAGATGAATGAAGTAACAAAGATTGAATTTAGTTACATAAAATCCCAAAACTCAATTGAATAAGTAAAGAATGAGAATTTCTTTAAATGTAATAAAATGTAGGAAATGATTGAATGAAAGAAAGGAAATAAGGAAATTATATCAAAACAAACTCCATGTGATCTTCAACCCTTCGATTGCAATGTAATGAAAAAATAACATTAAATCTAACACAAGATCTCTAATGGCTTGAAAATAATGAAAATGAAGTCTAAAGGTTGATGATAATTCTCTTGATGTTCTCACTTGGCCTAAGATATGTCATATATATATAGGTAAAAAGCCATGCAAAGAAGATCCAAAACTTGCCAAAAATATGGTGTGTATTAGTAAATATGGGACACCTATATTTTCCCCCCTAAAGTTAAGTACGTGAGAGGGGTTATGAGAGGGAAAACCAAGAAATACGGTTTGTATTTTCCTAAATATGGGGAACCCATATGTTTTCCTATTTCATTACCCTATCTGGATTTTTCAACACACAAATTTTCTTTTAGAGTCTTTCATGATGGTAGAATCAAATACTCTTGGCTCTAATATTTTCTATTCATATTGTGCTCTTTTTATTTGATTATCTGCCTAAATGACCTTCATTTTATTTTTTCCTACACAACTAGGTCAATAGGAAAACATCGAGGAATATGGTGAAATTATCATAACAAAGAAGAAATTTGGGTCAAAATATGTTAAATAATACCATAAAATATACACATATTCATATCATTTAAAAAAAAAACTTATTTCTTATCTATTCGATCATGTTATTTCTTATGTATAATTTTATAATCTTATATTACCTTTGGATTAGGTGCCTTCTACATCTAATTAGTAGGTATGAGACTACTTTTAAACTTGGCATTTGGCATAGAGAAGTATCTTTCGTCTGTTAGATGTGGTGGGAATACCCTAGATTTCTTATTTAGATTTTACAACACTATGTTTAAACAAAAATTGCATTTAGTAAAAGTTGGGGTGTTACACTTATAGGGGTATGATTAGTTATTGAACAATTTTTTGGTTGCTTAAAGTGAGTTGATTAGTATAAGTCAATTGGTATTCCATATAATCAATTAACTAGTTCTCTAGTGCTCAATGCCAAGCAAACTCTAGGTTTCCCTTGAAATTTCTTGACTGGATTGTTCTGAAACAAGTTGAGATGTATTAGTGAAAAAATAAAATGAAAATTCATACATTTATTCAACATTAAAACTTTTTTAGGTATGAAAATTTAAAAGGTTAAAAAATAAATTTTTTATGAGATAAGTACTCAAGGATTAAACATACATACGCCTTGTATGCAAAATGATTTCTTAATACTTGAAACTTGATTTCTCTATTAAATTGAAGAATTTCAAGGAATTGATTAAATTTGTCCACTTCACATGAGATATTTTAGAACATGCACACTTAACCACACTTGTCAAACCATTAGGTTTGTAATTATCAAAACAAGGGTCAACGACTTACTAGGGTAATACATTAAAATATTTTATCTTTAACTTGTATGCTTCTAATAATTATAGGAACATTAGTGAGTTGAACTTAAATTTTTATTTCACATACATTTATTACACACATTTTTTTTAATACCAACAAAGTCTTCACTATGAGTCACTAGGTTGGTAAGCTTGTATACTATAAGTATTTTAGAAAAAAATATTAGCATGTGTAGTGTTATTTTTTCTCAACATTTTCTAATTGATTTTTTTTTTTACATTATATTGAAGCTATAATTTTTTTGATATTTTTCTCTACATATTAGATAATTGTTTTTTACTAAAGATATTAATCCCCAAATGTTTATCTTTGAGTTTCCAAAACTCAAATCATATCAACAAACTTATCTTTAGTAGGGTCTTGATTCTCTTATTTGAGACATATATTTTTTTTATTTGGCCACAAGGTTTAAGCTAATAAAAGATTATGGTCACTAGCACTATAAAATAACTTCTATGAACTCTTAGATAAAAAAACTTGTGGTAAGGTTGGATCAAGCTCTATGACCTTTCAAAAGCACATATGGTGATTTGATATACATGAATCAAATTTACTAAATATTTGGTGTATGTTAGTTGATGATTCCCTTTATTTACTAACTTGGTTGAAGGTATTTATGGTCATGATTCAGGATAAAAACACTCAAGAATTGGATTTCATAATAATGGAACCAATTATTCTTCATTTGGAAAGTCTCCCGCAAATTTAAAGACCAACAAATGGTTATGTTGCTCGAAATGTAACAAATAAGAAATTAAATGCCTATTACATGTGCATGGCTTGCAAGGAGGGGTAATCATGTGCATGAGGAAGATTTTGGAAGGATTTTCAAGTATTATTAAGTGATTTAGCTAATTTACTAATTAAGTAATAAAGTAAGAGAATAAAGTTAGCATAAAGTAGCATAAATTTAGTATAAAGGTAACATAATATCTTTAAGCTTGGAGTCTTTTGGAATATGCTTTAGCTGGTGGTAAAAAGGTTATATTATTCATTAATTTCGATAATATTGAATTTATTATGAAGAATTGAAGTTGAAGATCAACATTGAATAAATTCTATGTGAGTTCAAGCTCAAGCAAATCAAATTTGTATGAACGGTTTGGCTTGAAAATTTTAATCTCTTTGTTTATGTAAATTAGAGATTAATCCATATATTTTCTACTATTCTCAACCCATATTTTCCTACCCTAATTACCAAAAAATTCCTAATCTATTTCGTGGCTAAACCAAACCCTAAATTAGTATACCAAAACCAAAACCCTAAACCATCCATACCAACCAAACACCAACCTCTTTTCAAACCAAACCCTAACCTTAATCCTAAAACACGATTCCAACATGCATCCTAACCCTAACGTTCGACACTAAGCATCTTCATAAACCCATCATCTAATGCATAGAATAGTTAGCATACACCATTCAAACCATCATCATTAGCAAACCATCATCACCGATTCACTATCATTATTCTTCTACCATAATTCAAATTACCATCATCTTACATACATCACTTTTAAAGCTCTATTATTTTAACTCACCATCTTCGAACCCGTGTCATCTTATCTAACTACATTAGAACCATTATTTTCACATAATTGAAGATTACAACCTCCCACACACATTAATTTTGGCATTAAAGCCTTAGGTTGGTGGAATTACAATCAAGATTCAATCTTTCTTTCAAGTATCCTCAATATTTATCAATAAAGTGTATTATCTTCAAGAATCTCCAAGAATTCAAAACAAAAAAATAATCAGAAGAGGGTCGTGTGATTAAGGGCTTGTTTGAAAGGATAATAATTGGTTTCTAAGAAGAGGAATATAGAACCAAGGAGAAATCAAGGAGATCAAATTGCAGGTGGGAATAACAGAATATTCGCAAGCCCATGAGTCCGATGTGTAGCCACAAAATTGAAGGGAACAAGTAGAGGAAGGGCCTGTGAGAAGATCACAAAATCGGGTGGAAGAAGAAGAAGAGAGCATGGGAAATTACATAAGGGCATGTGACACTTTGAGGAGAACTTATGATGATGTGGAAAAGGGAATCTACTTTGAACTTCTCGACTTCGAAGGAATCTTGACCCGGAATCTTTTCTTGAATGGTTGCAAATCATCAAGTTAATTTTTGAATATAAGGACATTGATGATGAGAAATGGTGCTGGATAGCGATATTAAAGTTTAAAAGTTTGCGAGAGTATGGTACGACACTTTAAAAAGGATATGGGAGAGAGAAGGAAAATCAAAGATTAGGTTATGGGAAAAATTAAAGAAACATGTGAAGAAGAAGTTTGTGCCTCGGGAATACGAGCAAGAAAATTTTATAAAGATGACTACGTTGAAGCAAGGGTTACTTAGAGTTGAAGAATACATTCGGGAGTTCAAAAGGCTAGCTCTTATATGTGATGTCCAAGAATGAGAAGAAAAAAGGTGTGCACGATTCATCGGGGGTTTAAATATGAATCTTTAGGAGAAGGTCAAGGTGTACCTTATGAAGTGTTTGAAGACCTAGGTAAGTTAGCCATCAAGTTTGAGAAATAGTTGAAGAGGGAAAAGTCACTAAACAAGTAAACCAATGCTCTATATGGTTCGACTTTCAAGGGTGTGTTAAAGTCACCAATTTCTCAAGTCGCAAGTTAAGACCATGCTAGGAAGTTCACTCATGAAGAAAAGGGAAAAGATAGAAAGTATGGCCACTTTGCTTCAAGTGTAGAGGATATGACTACTTTGCTCGGGATTATCCCAACCAAAGGGCATTGACTTTGAAGAAGATAGCAAATATGGAGGCTTGTGAAGAGAATGAAGACCTCGATGAAGACCTATAAGAGAAAAGTGATATCCCAGAGGATGCTTTGGAAGAAGGCCAAGTGGATTGATACGTGTTATAAAGGGTGCTTCAAGTACAACAACAACCTTTACTTACAAAACGAGAGTAGATTTTCAAGGTCCAATGCAGAATTGGTGGTAAAGTGTGTGAATTCATCATTGATAGTAGCTCATACACTAATTTTGCTAGTGAGAAGATGGAAAACAAGCTTGGTTTGGAGACTAAGGGTCATCCAAAACCATATTCACTCCAATGGCTCGACAAAGGTAAAGGTGTAAGGGTAACCAAACAAACTCTTATATCTTTTAAGATTGAAAATTATTTTGATGATATTTTATGCAATATTTTGCCTATGGATGCTTGTTACATTTTTTTGGGGAGGCCGTGGTAATTTGATAGGAAGGTTTTCCATGATAGGAACCTTAATGAGTATGTAGTGTGCAAGGGACAAAAGAAGTTTAAGCTCAAACCTAATGTAGATGGGGAGGATTTGATTTTGAGGAATGAAAAGAAGGTATAAGTCGAGTGTAGGAAAGGAAAAAATAAGAGTAATATGGAGTTATTGATCCTTAAGGAGTGTGAGATGAATAAAGCTATTAGAGATGAGAAGATATGCTATGCCTTAGTGGTAAAAGAGGTCCAATGAGGGGAGAATGCTAATATGGATACGAAATTGCAACAAGTTTTGAAAGAGTATGCCATTGTGTTTTCGGAAGAGATTGCCTAGTAAGTTACCTCCTTTTAGTGGTATTGAGCATGCTATTGATCTTATGCCAGGAGTTCCATTACTGAACAAACCAGCTTATAGATGCAATCCGGAGGAGGCTAAGGAGCTACAGAAATTAGTGTAAGAGTTGTTAGACCGTGATTATATTCAAGAGAGTATGAGTCCATATGGTATTCCAGCTTTGTTAGTGCCTAAGAAGGATGGTACGTGGAGGATGTGTATTGCTTCATGAGCCATCAACAACATCACAATCAAGTATAGATTTCTGATGCTGAGATTGGATGCCATGTTAGATGAGTTGAATGGTGTAAAGGTATTCTCAAAAATTGATCTTAGATGTGGTTACCATCAAATGAGGATATAGGAAGGGGACGATTGGAAGAAAACTTTCAAGACTTAGTATAGGTTGTATGAGTGGTTGGTGATGCCATTTGGGCTATGTAATGCACAAGTTCCTTCATGAGTTTGATGACAGAGGTACTTAGACCATTTCTTGGGGTCTTTGTTGTTGTTTACCTCGATGATATCTTGATATATAGCAAGAGTGAGTTTGAGCACATACAACACTTGAAGAGGATATATGATAAGCTTAGATAGGTGAAGCTCTATAGTAAGATGGAGAAGTGTGATTTCATCGTGGAAAGGGTGATCTTTCTGGGTTATATTGTGAGTGGGGATGGCATTCGAGTTGATATGTTAAAGGTGGAAGCTATGCAATTGTGGAATATTCCTACTAATTTCCACCAAGTTTGAAGTTTCCATGGGTTGGTGTAACACCCCGAATTTTTTTTTATTTCTAAGCGAAAGCATTAATATAGTAGGTGTTACCGCCACACATAACACGAGTCTAGTCCATACCTTTCTCATATTGCATGTAAGGCTAAAACTTTACATCGAGTACATCAAAACTTACGGAAATAGATATAAGTAGAAAAAGACTTGAATAATTTAGACATAATAATAGAGTATGGAGTACATGCTCTAGATAATACAATATAGAAAAAGAGATAAGGGGGTTAAAAGAGATGAAGAGTCCAAAAGCAATATAAAAAATCTAGGGCATATAACATGTGCAACCTCGGATAGAAATAACTCTATGCCTTAACCTTGGGGGTATAAACCTACATCACTCCACCTAAGGAACCTCTTCAAAGTTAGAAGGATTATCATCATATACTTGTGACACAATGTCTACAAAGGCATAGTATGAGTATGCATCTTGTACTAAGTAATACAACTATCCTAAAGAGATAGCATTGAGTGCAAGTTCCATGCGAAGAAAGAAATAGAGCATATAATAACAAGATAATATCATGCTTACGTACATATGTTAATTGAGAACACGAAACTCAACCTTCAAACATAAAATAATGTAATATGAATGTATGGGTAGATGGGATTTATTGATTATTATATTTTATTATCGTGATCACAACCAATTTATTATATTAACTTGAGGATGGAGACTCAAAGAAACCATAACAACTAATCTAGTACTATAACAGAATTAACCCTAGCTAGCTTGCCTAGAAACGTAACTAGACCGCTAAGTAATAGGACACCTAGTCACTTAAGTATGCATACCCCCTATAGGGCTGAAATATATCAAGACACCTATAGAGTATAAAAGGGCCTCTCCATATCTTATAAGGCACCCGGGATCACAGAATAAAAACACCAAAATTGTACCAAGTGAATACCAAACCTAACTTGAATAGTTACCCCGATTGGTACAAGTCCCGACTCAAGATTTTTCACTTTAAGTGATTAATGTCTTATCAAAGATTTAGGTTGAACAAGAACAAGGCCAAAAAACATCGCTTAATCACATCTTTGAACATAAACCAATTAGTTTATAAAATTCCAATATTACCTATGCACTTAATCCATAGATGAATCAAGGTTCGATCCATTTAGAGTGCAAAGGCCCATAATCATGCCATTAAAGTCCTATTGAATATATGAAGCATTAAAGCCCAAGGGATATCATTAAGGTATTAAAGCCTAAGGAAGATCGTTAAGGCGTTAAAGCCTAGGTTTCATGCCATGAAAGGCCCAATATAAGTAGTTCTCAATGTATATTAAATATAATTATTTGAGACAAAGATCAATAGCCAATATTTAAGTCAACCAAGGGGTCACTTATAATGCTAAATTAAATAACTAGTCTAATGACATAATAAACAACTAAAATGTCAATAAGGTCAACTAATTTAACTTAAGGTCAAGAGAGGTGTATTTCATGCTAAAAGATATTACACTTAACCAATTATTTTCTTAGGATGAGATATCAGTATGACAATAATATAAAATATTAAGATTTCTCAATGCACTCACAATGTCACTTTCTCTTTTTCTTTTTCTTACTTAATGAATTATTTTAATTAAGGTCTCTAAGTCTAATCATCAATGTCACCCAAGTATTAGAATTATACATTCTAAATTCTTATATTAGCATAATATTCAATTAGGTCTCAAAATTTCTATAATTTTACATGTAAAGGCCAAAATGTCTTTATTCACAAAAAAATTACCTTAAGCTTATAAAATTCATAAGTTACTCTAAACAACGTCAAATCTTAACATTTCATATACCAAGTTTTATGTAAAATACCCAATGAAGAAAATGGTGCACTTAAAACTTTCAAAAACAATCTGTATTGCCCAATGTACCCATGATTGAATATGTCTAAGCATTATACAAATTTCATTCCAACTCTAAATGATCCAAAACTCATAACCTATTTTCTATACACTATTATACATATAGTGAAATACTTAGATAAATTTAAAACAACCAAAGCTCACATAAAATAGCAAGGACGAGAGCTAAACTACTCGGATCCAGGCATATTCATCATGACTATGCTATAAATTTAGAACGGCACTACTGGACATTCATCACTTCTTTACTAGATATTCATCACCTTTCCAGTAGGTATAAACATATAAAAAGATTCACACAAACCATCTTCTCATTAGATATTCATGCTTAAGCACATAAGATAGAAACATACACATGTCATAAAATATTTTTCAATATATTATTTCATGCTTATAATTAAAATAAAGCTATCCACACATAAGAGAACATATAATACACCTAGCACAAAATCTTATTTCTAAAGGTTAGTTTTGTTACCAATACTCTTAAGCTCCTTAGCAAAGCTAAAATAAGGAATCTAGTAATTCCTTCTCTAAACCCACTTGGTTTCCTTCAAGAATACAAGATAAAAGATTTAGATAAACCAATTTTAATAAATAAGAAAAATGGGAAAGAAAGGAATTGGAATGGAAGAAGTGAAGTATAAAATATTACTCTTGAATAGGGAGGCTTGAAAACCACCACAAAAAAAAAACCAATAACCATAAAGGAATGATGGATTAAGATTTCGGAGGGTTAAAGGGGAGGAAACCAAGGAGAAAAGAAGGAATGGGAGGCAAAAAATCTCTGCTGCAACCCACTTAACCACTGCAAGAAAAACTCCAAGGTTCCTCGGCAAGGCAGATAGGAGAGGAAAAAAGAGAGGGTAAGGGAACGATTTCCTTAGTAAGAAAGGTCTCTAGATGAGGTATAACATGCAAGGAAAAATACCAAACAAGAATATAAGGTAGAGGAAGCAAGTTTGATGCATAAAAGATGCTGGAAGTCACCAAAAAAATCAGCTTTGTTGATTTTGTAAAGCTAGTTGGGAAGCAAAAGTTTGGTTATGAATAAGCATGAAGGACTTCAACTTTAAGGATTTAAATTATATGGATTCATAGTATGAAATTCAATATTTTCATAGAAACAAAAAAAAAAGAAAATGGATAACTAGAGAGAGAGAACAAGTTGTTGTAAGTTGGAAAGTAATCAACTTTGCACTCTGCTACAATCCATGATTTTATGTGCGTTTTGAGATAGGAACACACGATTTGGAAAAGATAGAGTGAGATCTGATATGGAGGATTGTGGATTGAGTTTTTGGTTTGACTTTGGCCTCACTTGAGTGCTAGGATTAGGGGTGTAAGAGAGATGATAGGCTATGGTTGAGTGTGTAAGAGAAATGTCATAAAATCATGATTATGGTACTAGTTGCATGGAGAAATGTAACCAAGTTACCAATATTATTTTTTTTGCTTAGGAGATTAGTTAGGATTGGAATATTAGTTAGAGGACTAGTTACAATTTATTTTGATTAATTAAATTGCAAGAAAGTCTAATAATGGGCACTCATTGGAAAAAATATCACTCGAATTCTAAAAATTATAAAAATTTATGAAAATGTTCGGAATACTCATAGAAACTCAAATATATAAAAATATTAAGTATCGGAGATGGTTTGAAACTCGATGGATGGAAAACGATCAAAAACGGCAAAAACGGATAAGTTGCGGAAACATGTTTTTTCACAAATTCACAAAATGAGTAGTGGGGGTTCAAATTGTCACATATTGATGTGGAATATTTTTATAAAATGAAATATATAAAAATATTTATTATCGGAACTCATTTGATGACCAATAGATTAAAAATGGCAAAAACGGCTAAAAGTGTCTAATCGCATAAATAAATTTTTCTGCAATTTTGCGATTTGGAAGGAAAAAGAAAAACATGAAGGAATATAATGGATGGATGAACTCAAAAATATTTTTAGATTGATTCAAAAATTTTAAAGGGATCAAAAGAGTGAAAACACAAGAATTGTAAGAATTGCAATAAATGTGTTTTATGCACACAGGAGAAATAATCGACGAAATGTCTATAACTTTACACGAACAGAAATACATATTTTTAAACAGAAATCAAAATCATATGAATATAATAAACTTATAATCGTGAACGAATTTATCTAGAATGATCCGCAATGACAATAATTAATTAAATTCAAATATAAAGTTGAAGTCGTCGATAAATCTATAAAATGAATTGAAATTCAAATAATTAAATGTTTACATGAAATTATGCTAATAAAATAATTAAGCTTAATAAAATTGAATTTTAAAATATGGGGTATTACTGTTGGTTTCATTCTATAGGAGGTTCATCAAAGACTTCTCTGCCATTGCAACACCTATTACACAGCTGATGAAGAAAGGAGAGTTCCATTGGAATGATCAAGTGATGAAGGCTATTGAAGATTTGAAGACAAAGCTCTCAAATGCATTGGTATTATCTTTACCTTGTTTCGATAAATTATTTTAAGTAGCATGTGTTGTGAGTGGTGTAGGCATTGGGGGTATGCTTTCACAAGGAAGGAAGCCAATTGCTTTCTTTAGTGAGAAGTTGAATGGCGTGAGACTCAACTATTTGACATGCGATAATGAGTTCTATACTATTGTGCATTGTTTGGAGATGTGGAGTCATTACTTGAGACCCAAGCCTTTTGTACTTCATTTAGATCACGAGAGTTTGTAGTAATTGCATGGTCAAAAGAAGATGAGTTTGAGACATGCTAAGTGGATATGCTTCTTACAAACATTTGTATATTCTACAAGACATGTGGATGGTAAAGAAAATGTTACACTGGATGCATTATCAAGGAGGACCATGGTACATATGATGATGGATGCAAATATTTTGGGGATCAAGATGTTGAAGAGTCAATATGCCATGGCTGATGAATTCGCTATGATCTTTGAAGAGTGTAAGAAACAAGGAAGTCTTGGAGCTTATGTTATTCAAGATGGATTCTTATTCAAGCACAACAAATTATGTGTTTTGAAGACTTTATTTCGAGACTTGCTAATTAAAGAGGTGCATGGAGGAGAGATTGCAGGATACTTTGGAGTCTATAAGACTTTGGAGTTGCTGCAAGAACATTTCTATTGGCCAAGAATGTAAGAAGGAGTATAAGCCATGGTTGCTAGGTATGCTACATGTCAAAGGAGCAAGAGTTTCTTTCACAAAGGGTTATACGTACCTTTACCTTATGGATTTTATATTGGGATTGCTTAGGACACAATGAGGTAAGAATTCTATTATGGTTGTAGTGGATCGATTTTCCAAGATAGCTCCTTTTATTTCGTGTCACAAGACCAATGATGCTACTTATGTTGTGGATTTATACTTCAAGGAGATTGTGAGATTGCATGAAATTCTGAGAAGTATTATTTTGGATAGATATGTGAAGTTTCTAAGCTATTTTTGGAAGACTTTATAGCATATGCTAAGAACGAAGCTTCTATTCAGCATGTCATATCATCTTTAAATGGATGGAAAAACCAAAGTTACTAATAGATCTTTAGATACTTTGCTGAGGGAATTGGTGAGTAAGAGTGCTAAGGATTAGGATGTCAAGTTAGCACATGCAGAGTCTGCTTACAATCAAAGTCCTTCTACTACAACAACCTCTATTCCGTTCAAGATAGTATATGGTACTAATCCATATGTGTCGATTGATATGGTGCCACTGAAGAAGGGTGAAGTGAAGAGTTATGATGCACAAGAGAGAGTGGATTTCTTTCAAAAAATGCATCAACAAATCAAGCACAATATTAAGAAGGCAAATGAAGCGTATAAGACAAGAACAAACAAGTATAGAAGCCAAGACATTTTTTAACCGGGATATTTGGTATGGTTACAATTGAGGAAGTAGAGATTTCCTAATTTAAGGAAACACAAGCTCATGCTAAGGATGGACGGTCCTTTTAAAGTACTTCGAAAGTTTTTAGAGAGTGCTTATGAGCTTGATTTACCAGATTTATATGGCAGGGTGTCAAGGATATTCAATGTGGAAATATTAGCCCTTACTATAGAGATGTAAATTTGAGGGAACATTCAAATTAGTAAGGGGAGAATGATGTAGGAGCAAACACCTAAGAATTGGCTTTTATAATAATGGAACCAATTATTCTTCATTTGGGATGTGTATCCCGCAAATTTGAAAACCAACATATGGTTATGTTAGTCGAAACGTAACAAACATGCAATTAAAAAATATAACTGTTAAATTGAATGATGAGGATATTGATATAAATTTTTTAACGTGTTAGTTATAAACAATTTTTTGAGATCTTATTGTACGGTAATGTTGAATTTGTTATTAAGGATATCAAGGATTCACTACTTCAATGGGAATTGATTGAAAATCAACTAATTAGAGGAGGTTTAGGTGACTCATATAGTGAAGGAATTATAGGTAGAATGGCTTGGAATCTTTTGAATTATACTTTTTTAAATAAGTGATAGAATGGCTATGTAGAGCCATGAAGGTCACGATTAAATGCAAGAAATTAATGATCAATATTGAAGTTGAATGCAAGTTGAATTCTATGTGAGTTCAATTCAATTTAATCAAATTTGTGTGAATGATTAATCATGAAAGTCTTAATCTCTTTGTTTGTGTGAATTAGAGATTCATTCATATCTTTTCTTCTCTCCATGATCCATATTTTTTCAGTCATAGTTATTGTCCGTACATCACCTTAATTTGAAGCCATAATTCGGTTTCCACATTCAAAACCCTAAACCATTCGAACCAAACATAACCTTAACCCCTTCCATTCGAAGCTAAACCCTAACCCTAAATCACAACATCGTCCTCTATCCAAATCCTCACATTCGAAGCTCATCATCATCAACACACCATTGTCGAATACATATCTTATTCATCACAACTCATTCAAATCATCACCATAAGTTAACCATCATCACCGAATCATCATCACTTTGGTTTGAAACATAATCAACTTTAACTCACCCTATTTAAATGTTCTTATCATCTATCCCTCATTGTTGAGCCTTGTTCTAATCAATAACAACACAACCAATCCATATTCTCACTAATTTGGGAATCCCATACTCCCACACATTAGTTTCTAGGATTGGGGTTGTGAATTTGATGGTGCATGATGGTGTGGTGATGACATTATCTAATGTTTGATAAGTCCCTGAAATGGCCAAGACTCTAATTGAGTTAGTTGGACCATAAAGGATATCATTGTATGATCAAGGATGGTATAATGAGGGTTGCTAAATGGGCTCTTGTTGTCATGAAAAATAAGAGGGTCGAGACATTGTATGGGATGTTTGGTTGTACTATCGAGGGTACAAATGTATTGAAATCTACAAGTATGTCTGACTTAAATGTTACTAAACTTTGGCATAAACAAATCGGCCACATGAGTGTTTAAGGCATGACTAAACTCTCCAAAATAGGGTAGTTGGATGAATATAACACATGTACTATGGAGTTTTGTGAGTGTTATGTATTTGAGAAGTAGAAGCAAGTTAGCTTTTGAGCAGCTACACATAGTATATAGATGTCCATTAATATTTGTAGAGTCTTGCAACGGTGATTTCCAAGGGTGGATTGAAGTACTTACTAATATTTATTGATGACTTCTCTATAATGGTATATGTTTATTTTATTAAAAATAAGAATAATGTGTTTGGTGTTTTCAAGTGATAGAAGACCATACTAGAAAAATAGAATAGGAGACATGTCAAGTTTTTTTTTGGATAAATAATGATCTTGAGTTTGTAGAGTAGAGTTTCACTCACTAATGTGAGGGCCATGGGTTGCTAGACAATGTAGTCGTGTCAGAAGATCATGACAAAATTAGGTCCTTAAAAGGATGAACATGATCCTATTAGAGAAGGCTCAATTCATGTTATCACAGGCTAGATTGGGTAAGGAGTTTTGGGTTGAAGTATTTCACATGGAACAATTCTTGGTGAATAAGTCACCTAATTATTCTATTGAGTTGAAGACACCTCAAAAGGTATGGTCTGGAAAACCAACTAATTATTTTTATTTGAATATTTCTTCATGTCTTGCCAATTTCTAGGTGATTGACTGGAAGCTTGAGCCTAGATATAAGAAGTGCATCTTTATTAGATATATATATATATATCCAGGTTAAAATGACATAGGTTGTGGAAGATGGTTGCATCTAAAATTTTGACTAGGAGTGATGCCATATTTAATGAGCGTGTATTCCCTTATAGGATCTAGTCTTATGTTAATAGATTGTGTAATATTGTATAGTAGGAAACTCTTCACGGTGCTATAATCCATATAGAGGAGGATGTTGATTTTGATTAGGCATACCTAGGGGTGTAAACGAGCTGAGCCAGTTCGAGCTCGGCTCGGGCTCGGCTCGTTAAAAGCTCGTTCGAGATCGATCATTTAGTTAAATGAGCTTAAATTAAGGCTCGTATTCGGCTCGTTTATTAAACGAGCCGAGCTTGAGCATAGGTATATTCGGCTCGGCTCAGCTCGTTAAGAGCTCGGTAGAAGCTCGTTAAGAGTTCGTTAGGAGCTCGTTAATAGCTCATTAATAGCTCGTTAAGAGCTCGTTAGAAGCTCATTAGAAGCTCGTTAATAGCTCGTTAATAGGTCGTTAAGAGCTCGGTAAGGTTGTAAACCAAAACGCAGGGTTTTACATTAAAACGCGGCGTTTTACATTAAAACGCGGCGTTTTGGTAGAAGCACATGTTCCCCTAATTAGTGCCGTCCCGCCGCGTCTTGCTTGCCCTGTGTGACTGTGTCTACTGTCTGCTACTCGAGTTCTCCCCCAACCCCGAACGATCCAATCTCAGCCCCAGACTCCCAGTGCCCTACGCTCCGAAGTCCAAACTCCCAAGTCGCACCCCATCTCTCTTTTCGATTCTCGACTGTCGACACTGGATAGTCGAGTATTGTTAATCGAATCTTAGCCTGCCTGAGTTAGCAATCACCAATCACCGCGCAGGTCATTTGGTGTTTTTTGAAACCATTGCGGAGTTGCGGTCTTCATCAATTTTGCCCCCAGCTATGTGTTCTTCCTTCTTTATTTTTCGAATCGTGTAACAATTTTTGATGAGTTAGATGATTAATTTGATTTTGAAGTGTTCTAGGTTAATTTTTCCCCCAAGTCTGTTCGAGACCTTGCAGGCTTGCTGATTCTGTGTGGAGTAATTTTGCAGTGAGGTAATTCTAGGTCTTATGCTTGATAATTGAGCCCATTTTCTATATGTAATATATTTTTAGCTGAGGAAATGAATCTACCCTATCTTTTGGATATTATATGTCAATTTATGGGATGATTTAAGTGTTTATTGATGATAATATAATGTTCAATATGTGGAACTTCGGTTTTATCACTTTCATTGACTGATTTAATTGAATTTTGCATTTTCATGCATGATGCTTGATGTTATTGGCACAACTTATAATTTTGGCTTTCTACATGCTTGGGTTGGCATCTTCTATTTGTCTGAATTTTCTTATTTGATTTGAACTGAACAAGAATCTGATTATTATTATTTTTATTTGGCTTCTTCTGCATAGAAGGTTGACAAGTTCTTGAGGCATCTCCATTTGCTAGTGATTATATAACATGGATTTAAAACAAAGTAGTAAAATGAATTGTATTGTACTATGAGAATATATTTTTTTATCTGAATTTAAGTGGTACGTTTGTTTCACCTATTTTGAATTTGATGATTTCCAGAATATTAATTTCTTTTCAAAACTTTGCAGTTAGCACTTTCCATCAACAACTATTTGTATGTATAGTACTTTTCTATCATGAATCCAGCATTTTGGTTACTCCATACTCTTCTGTCAGTATTTGTGTTGGGATGGATGATATGAAGATTAAGTTTTGAAAATTCGACAGGACAAAAATACCCCCCTTTTTTTCTAATTCTCCTTGCTTTCTTTCTATGGCTTCATTTCTATTTGTCTTTCTACTTCATTCAGATTCATTGGAATTTGATTAGACATCTTTGGTACATCACTCTCGTTTTCATCCAAGAAAACTCAGCAACATCTTCTACTCCATGTTGCAAATCAGCATCAATTTTTGTTAAAAGCTTACTTTATCAATTTCTTAAGTTTTCCAGTCAGCCTATGTCTCATAAATCTCTGGTGGCACTCTAGACAATTCATCAACTACTTATTTCCCACTACAGATCGGAATTGAAACTCAAAACCATAGTATTTACTATTTAATGTATTCTTGTGCAACAATACGTTGTTCCTACATATATACTAACTTTGTGGATCAGTCCTAGTGATTAATTGTGTTTCTAAGAGCTATCGTTACCTAAGACTACATATTTCACTCTTGCCTAACACTTTAAGAGAAATGCATTAGTTTATATTAATTTCACCGTCAACAGTAACAAAGTTAATATCAGAATGTATCTAATGGTGCAGCCACCTAACTCTCTCTCTGTCACTAAAGTTCTTGATTGAACTCTCTCTGTCAATCACCAAACTCTTATGCGTAAATACAACTCTGAACTCTCTCTCTCTCTGTTTAATTTTCAATTCACCAGGCCTCACAATTACCAAGATAATAACACATTAACTCACACAATTATAATCAGAATGTATCTAATGGTGCAACCACCTAACTGGAAGACATAACTTGATTGGTACCTTCTTGTGTCCAAATCTCCTGTATAATCAGAATTAGTATAACCTTGCAACTGTCACTTTGTTCCACATCAAACACTAATCTAACCTTCCTAGACCCAGCTAAGTATCTAATGATCCATTTTACTGCCCATCAATGTTCTTTCCCAGGTTCAGACATGAACCTACTCACCACACTCACTGCATAAGCAAGGTGTAGCCTATTAGAAATCATAAGATACATCAAGCTCTCCATAACACTTTGGTAAGGTACCTTATCCATACCTCTTCTCCTTTTCTGTTTTTGGGACTTGTCCCTTACTCAATTTAAATTTCATTGTCATTGAAGTTGACACAGGCTTTAATAAGCTTTAATAAGTAATTTCATTGTCTAGCAAGTGATTCCTCCTCTCGAACTTCTTGTTTTAACTCCTTTGATGTTAGTGTTGTTTGTCACTACATCTTCCAAGGTAAGATGTAAAATTATATATTTTATTTTTTAATTATGACGTAAGTATTTATTAAATATATAATCAACATTTAATGCTTAAATTACTTATTAAAGCTTATCTGAATAATATTGTTTTGATTTGGTCTTAGGTTGAAGAAGTTAACAGACATTGATGGTTGAAGAATTAAAGTCAACAAAAATATTTGGTCAGTAGGTAGTAGTAGCAACGCCTTATTTTTTGAATTATTTTATTATACTTTTAGTTTTTTGGTATATTTATTTATAATCCTGTTTAATATACCATGTTTTATTTATTTTTGTTTTAATAAAGAACTTTGTGTTATAGATGCTTCTAATTTTTTTGATTTATATAAGAGAACAATATTAGTTTTATGGTATTTATATTTATAATTGTTCTTTTATATCATGTTTTGTCTATTTTTTTAACAAAAAAAGTTAGAATGTGTTTTGTTTTAATAAAGTTATATTTATAATTGTTCTTTTATATTTATAATTATATTATTTGTTTTGTTCTCGTGTATAATAAAATAAAAAATAATATTGTATGTATAACTTACACAATCAGATTGTTATATTATTTGTTTATTAAACCTTTATATTTATAAGCGTTGCTATTGCTCCTACTCCCAAATTTCTTTGTTTTCTTTTTCAATTATCATATATAACTTCTGACTATGTCAAAATTAATATATTCAGAATTTTCTTCTTCTAAACAAGGATCAACCTCAACACATTCACGATCTTCTGCAACAAGTCCAGCTATGGAAGAAGACAATAACAATATGGTGGAAGTTCGAGAAGAAGAGGCTTGTAATGAGGATGGGGAGCCAGGTGCTGAAGCTTGTAGTGGATTTGACGAAGATGATGAGCATTGTGCGATAAAGAAAAAGGTTCGAAAGAAAACTTCACTTGTATGGGAAGACTTTAAAGAGGTTGTATTAAAAGATGGAACGAAGAAGGCGCAATGTAATCATTGTCATGACAAGCTTTCCATCATCGCTGGCGGCACTACCTCCCATTTAAGGCGACACTTGTCTACTTGTGCACTCCGCAAGCCAAAAGGTCAGCAAGAGTTGTCTTTAACAAAATCAATGGGGGTAAGTTCTGCTACTTGCTTTCGCTTTGACCATGCAAAATCAAGAGAGGCTTGGGCTAAAGCCGTTCTAGTCCACGAGTACCCATTTAATATGGTTGAACATGAAATGTTCAATGAATACTTAAAAAACCTGACTCCTCATTACAAAAAAGTGTCACGTGCTATGGTCAAACAAGATTGTTTTTCTGTTTATGATCATTACAAGAAAAAAATTAAGAATGTGTTGGATAAGACGCAGAAGATTAGTATCACTACTGATTTGTGGAAGTCGGATGCTCAAAAAATCCATTATATGGTTGTGACCGGACATTTTATTGGTGATGATTGGGTCTTACGTAAATATATCCTGAATTTTTTCCACTTGGCCCCTCCTTGTACTGGTCTAACAATTTTCAATGCTTTGTACAAATGTTTTATGGATTGGGAAATTGAGGATAAAGTCTGTAGTCTTACCGTTGATAATGCAACTGCTAATGATAGGGTTGTTAGGATAGCAAGAGATAGCTTTGCTTCTAAGAATAAGCTTTGTTTTGATGGAAAAATATTTCATGTGAGATGTTGTGCCCATATAATAAATTTGTTGGTTCAAGATGGGCTTGAATGTATTGAAGATATTACTACAAATGTGAGAGAAAGTGTGAAGTATTTGGCAGATTCTGAAGCACGTTTGAAGTTATTTAGTGAGATTGCTAAGCAAGTGGGTTTGACAAAAAAAAATAGTGTTAGATGTTAAAACAAGATGGAATACGGCTTATGCAATGTTTTCCACAGCTTTAGAGTTTAAAGATGTATTTTGCTGAACAAGATATGGGATACCAATGGTTACCGAATCATGAAGAATGGAAACAAGTGGAGGGTGTGTGTGGATTTCTTGCTATTTTTAATGAGATTACAAAAGTTATTTCAGGAAGTGAATATCCAACATCAAATTTGTATCTTTCGGAGATTTGGGTGATAAAAGAGGCATTAGATGAGAAGGTAAATGATGATGACATTTTTATGCAAGTAATGGCCATGAAAATGAAAGAAAATTTTGATAAGTATTGGGGTGAATGCAATATGTTGATGTCTCTTGCTTCTATTTTAGATCCTCGGTACAAAATGATGTTGATTGATTATACATTTCCTATCATTTACAAAGAATTTGAGGTTGAGAAAAATATTGGAGAGGTAAAAAAAACCTTGAGGGAGATTTTTGATTGTTATGCTGGACATTATGTGAGTAGTTTTGAGACTGCATTGGAGAAGGACATGAATGAGGTTGGGCCTAGTAATGTGATTGAAAAAGGATTATTATCTAGGAAATCAAGGTTTGAAAAGTTTGTTATGAGTGCTAGCACCCAACAATCGAGCAAATCAGAGTTGGATATATACCTAGAGGAGGGTGTGTATATGTGTAAAGATGGCTTAGGTTCTCCTTTTTCTGCACTCGACTGGTGGAAGGGAAATACCTTGAAGTTTCCTGTATTATCACAAGTAGCACGTGATATTTTAGCAATTCCTATCACATCAGTTGCTTCGGAGGCTGCTTTTAGTGCCGGTGGGAGGGTAATTGATCCATATCGGGCCTCTTTAGATCCCAAGACTGTTGAAGTTTTACTTTGCGCCGGTGATTGGGTTCGTAATAATGACTTGCCTAAGAAAAAGGTAATTATTTTACTATTATTTAAATTTAGTTACTTAATCTATGTTTTCAATTTAAGTGCGGCTACTAATTTTTTTTTTGCTCCCTTTTTTGTAAAAAAAAAAAAATAGGCACACACACAAGAATATGAAGCTGTGCACGAAATTGATTTGCCATAATTTGGTTGGTAATGTTCTAACTTCTAATATAAGGTACTTGCCTCTATAATGACTATAATTTGAATAATTTGTTTTTGCAGATTGTGGATCGTTATGATTTATTTTGGTATCATGGTATGTTTTCTAAAACTAGCTCATTCATGTAACATTGTTCTATTATGATTCTCATTTTTCTGAATTTAGATTATTTAGATTATCCATGCTGGTATCTACTTTCCATGATCTCATTCAAACTCAATCGATGGCCTTTATTTTCCTTTAAAAGTGACTGAAATTGTTTCAAAAACATGAGTTTCAGTTTCATTTCAAAAACATGATTTTTAAAAGAGATATTAAGATTTACTTCATACAAGGAATTCATCCTAATACTACTTTTTAGAGTTTAGAGTTGTTCTTCTTTGTCAGGCACTCATCTTCTTTGTGCTGTTCGAAGGTATCAAGAGGCTTGTTCTCAGGTTAGAACTTTGTTTTTACCCAATTCCTTGCTAAATTTGTGCATCGCAAGTATATCCTTTTTTGGCCATGTACTTTGAGGGATTATTAGCTTCCTCAATACTAAAATTCATGTCACTGATTTTCATTATCGTAAAAGAATATGTCTCATACTCTCTTATTTTTAAGACCCTTCTTCTATAGTTTTTGTCAATCCATTCTACTCTGGGCTATTGTGTTATATTCATCTGTTTGGTACTGTTGGATTCCTGTATATGTTTCCATTACACTTATGCTCATCTTTGGCACTTTATGCTTAAGTAAAATTTCATATATCAGGCTGTAAGGAATAGAATCAGCAGCATGTGCTGGATGGCAGACTGGCATTTGGGACTTGTGATAATAGATCTGGTGGTATTCTTCTTCTTTACCTGTTTTTCCTCTTTGAAGGCTTTCTTTGAATGCCCTTTCTGGAGCAAATGAGATTCAGTTGCAATGAGGTGATGCTGGGTACGAGGGGAGTAATTGATAAGGAGAAATTAGAAGGGTTGAAATAGATACAGGGAAGGTAAAGGGATAATTTTTTTGCTTTCCTTCATGTTTGAGATTGAGGGGATGCTTAACTGGGGTAAGTTATCCATTAATAACCAACTTATATGAGTCTTTTTTTATTTATATTTTATAAACATTGATTACTTCTTGATTAATTATATTATGTAATCAGTTGAAATAATTTATATTAAATGAATTAATATTATTTTATTATAATTTTTTATTAGCCATATTATTAATTATTTAGCAATATTGAGGAAAACCTAAACCCAATACTATGGTGGCTCAAAATGGCTCACAATTGAATTGGCCCTTCATCAGATTGTTGAATATTGTCGGCCTCTTCCCCTTCCCTGTGCCCATCTCTCTCTGCTCTCTTTCCCTTTCATCGTTGATCTTTGTGAAATGATTCCCAGACCATGAAAAGCCTTGACACCACTCACCCAAGTCGAAATGATTCACCTTTGATTAAGATCTTTAGCAATGGTGATGTGAAGGTCGATGGGGTGTCAAAAAGATAGTCCTCCATTCTTAAGTTTTCTGTCCTGATGAATCTATTTTATTTTATTTTTTGTCAGTGGGGATATTAGTGATTGGCAATGGTTTCTGGCAGCGTCAGAAAAGTTGTCGGTGGCTAGAGGGGTTCAGGTAGTTGGTGAGAAGTTTGGATTGATTGACAATGCTCGGTTATTGAGTTGATCAGTAGTGTCTTAATGGTGTGGGTGCTGGATAGTAGTAGTTTGTGGTGGATTTTGGCTGTGGGAATAGATGACCAGTGTGTCTGGTTCCCTTCAAGTAAGAGGGGAACTGGTATCAATGTATTTTATCCATGTTAGTGTAATCCCAAGCATGGCCTGAATCTTCATGGATTGTTGCATTCCACATTTTTTACCTTATATGCTTTGGGCTTTTCTAGGATTATAGCAGGTCATGAGTCACGAGTCATGAATAATCATCTCTACGATTTAGAAATTGTGAGTGAACCTTTTGGTTCTAATAGCTTTCTATGGGCAAGGCTTTTGCTTTCACTCCTTTGAATCTGGAACTGGAAGTTGTAACACTGATGAGAAAGAAGAAAAATACTTCTGCAGAAGTAATCTTTTGTCATTCCTCAAATTGGCCCTGCTTTTGGTTTCACAGAGAATCTAAGTGTTAGTTGTTGCCAGAAATTTGGCATTTAACATTTTGTATTTATATCTTTTCTAAACTAATTCATATGGTCTTGTTGACCTATCATTTTGCTGTTTGAATGCATTTGTAGATACCGTAGATCATCCATCATTCTTCCTTACATCCAATATAAACTTCCGTGGTTATTCATTGTTTGAATACTGGAAATGAGGCCTTTACTTGCCTAATTTTCCATCATATGTTATGCATGATCTCTCTATTCACCCTTCCTTCTGCCAAGAAGACACAGATCTGCATGATCTCTCTATTCATAAGTTTTGCTCAGTCTTAGATGGCGAAACCTGGATTAGAAGTTAGTCTAGCATCAACTTGTTGTCTCTTATGGACATTGTGTGGGTCTGGAGAAACTGATCATCCTTTTGATTAATTGAATATAGGATATAATAGGATCCATATAATTTTTATGCTAATATATCTTTTCTACAGGATCCTTTTGTTGACCTATCATTTTGCTGTTTGAATGCATTTGTAGATAAACTGATCATCCAACTTGTTGTCTCTTATGCTAATATAATTTTTATACTTTTAATTTGGTGCAGGTTATTTTTATCATATCACTCAATGGTCAATGGCAATGGATGTGGCTGTGATGATTATTATGGATATAGAGCTTTGAAGCCATTTTGTTTGTGTATTGAATTTATTGATGTATGATGTATCTACATCTGTAGTTGTATTATTTAGTTTTTATGGATTTATTGTAATATTAAACAGGTTTTGGGGAGAAATTATGCACCTAAATTTGTATGCAATAGGTGTATGGTAAACATTTTTTGAAATAGGGAGAAACTTTGTAGTTTGCACCTAAATTTGAGTGCAATAGGTGCATTGCAAATTTTTTTTGAAACAGGTTAATATTTGTTCAGGCTATAATCAAGATAAATTATGCCTGAATTTTGTCAAATATTGATTTATTAAGTGTTACATAGGGCTGTAGCCTGTAAATAAGGCGTAAACGAGCTTTTAACGAGCTCGAACGAGCTATTAACGAGCCCGAACGAGCTATTAACGAGCCCGAACGAGCTTTTAATGAACTATTAACGGACTACGAACTCGAGCCCCAAACGAACCTCAAACGAGTATTTAAACGAGCAGTAAACGAGCCCAAAAGGCTCGATTAAGATATACGAACCGAGCCGAATAGTTCGCGAATACTAAACGAGCCGAATCCGAACACTCACAATCGAACTCTAAACGAGCTTGAGCCGAACTCGAGCTTCATACAATATAAACGAGCCGAACCCGAGCTTAGCAGTGTTCGGCTCGATTCGGCTCATTTACAGCCCTAGGCACATACCCTTATGATAAACCCATTATCCTTGAGGTGGGTGAATCTTGGAAACAAGGGAAGAAAAGGAGAATTATTTTAGGTACACCACAGAGAGCTAACAAGCCTCCTATTAAATATGAATTTGAGGATACAAATAGTTATGCTTTATTTAGTATAATGATAATTATTGATTTGCTTTCAAGTGTCATTCTCATATGCAATTGTTAGTATTGATTCTACTAAGTGGTGTGGTGCTTGCTATGAAGGAGGAGGAGATGAAATCTCTATAAAAGAATCAAACATGGTGACTTCTAAAGACATTTAGGAAGATCATTGATTGCCACTGGGTGTATAAGTTCAAATATGGAACCCTAGTGTAATAACCATATTTTTCACACTTGAAAAAATTTATTTTAAAAGCAGGTTATCACTACATCTAATATAGAGAAGGTACGACCTATAACCAATCTAAAACATATGCTAGAATAAAAAGTAAACTCGTATGCTACAATCAAGTAGGGTTGTAACTTGATCCCAAATACTATAATAAGAAGAAAAAGAAACAACCTAAGAAAACTAGGTCACAAACTATGACTAAAATTGGATAACACTAATTTCAATCCAACCCCAAAAGAAAGTAGTAAGACAACTATTGCACCTATGCCAAACATATGAAAAGTGTATAGCAGTATAATATACATACTCAGTAAACAAAAGCTACTAAAAGTGATATCATGCTCATTTAAGATAAACATAAACATGCTTTAACTGAAGAATACCAAAAATCATGCTAATACTTGGAAAACAAAACATTTAGTTAAAAACCACTATTTACACTATTCATGCCAAAGCTCTACAATTACACGGAACAATTAAAATAACGTAAACACCAAGATTATGATATTGAATTCTAATATAATAATATAATCCACATATAAATACTATTTCAACTGATTATTCTACTCATTGGTTACGTTGTCACACAATTCACCAAATATTTACTCAATTCACACATTCCAATTATTATTATTATTCTCATAAGCACTTATCTAACAAATTCTCACACACTCTTTCTCAATATCTCTCTCTCTGTCTCTCTCTCTCTCTCTCCACGCACACACACAAAAGTTTTCATTTATACTAAAATGACACCTTTTTACTTACAATATGAAACACATTTATCTTCTATGCCCCATATGGTTCATGCAACTTATACATAGAAGAAACTTATCTCATGCATATCATGGCCTTTAGGTAACTATCTCCTATATATCTTGGTCATTAGATAACTATCTCCCATATCTCATGGACATTAGGTAACTATCTCCCATGCTATACAAGCATCAACTATCTAATCCATAGTGTAAATGATATATGATTTCATTTGTACTAAAATAACACTCATATGCTATGCAGACATCAAGTATCTATTCCAAAGTGCAAATGTCATATGAATCCTCCTACTATTCTTGTTACCCTATCCTTAAGTGTACACCTTATAAGGCTCATAAGTTATCTATAGAGTTTAGAGATACCTAATCAATGTTCACAGTGTTTGTACTATCTAAATGAATACTCAGTGGCCAAATTGAGGCAAACTATATAGCTTGTTCCACTTAGGCTATAGGTGTGGTACTTTCTATATGGGTAGGTGGTTCTACTAATTTCAAATATAATCTTTCACTTTGAAATTTAACAATTTATCACATATATTATTAACCACCACCTAGAAATAAGTGCACATTAATTTCATAAAAAAAATACTATTTAACAAAAACTATTCATGTGCAATGAGATTTGTAAAAATATACCAACAAGCTTAGCTTATATTTAGAAACCAAAAATTATTTATTATTGGGATTTACTATTCACACAAAATTAGTATTTCAAAGTTTACTATTGATTGTAGGATTTTTTAAACAAAATATCTTTAAAATGTTCTTAAAAAATCTAAGAATATCTTATAATAACCAAAATATCATATAAAATATCAAATATTTCACAAAATATTATTTTTTCCTTAAAACATTTAAATTCTAATTAAAATAGTAAATTTACTCCAAAAATTATCAAAGTAAACATATATAATAAGTAATTATTATAAGATAACACTAAAATTCAGTTAACAATTTCATATTATAGGTAAAATGACTATTATGCCCCTAAAACTCTATGATAAAGAAAATGGCTTACTTTTTAACATGATAAGATCTTGGCTGTAAAACTTTTCACATTATTCATTAAATGCCATACAAACAAGTTATAACATATAAAAGTTTAGCCAATTCACAAGTAAATGGCCAAAAATTCTCCCTTTCATTTTAATTATTCATAAAATCATAAATTTAATTATAAAAATCTAAGTCAATATTTTAAATATATGGAATCATACCTCAAAAGCCTAAAAAATCCATCGGAACTATACAAATTTAAGAAAACAACTATAACATGTGGATATAGATAGAGGAAAAAGTTCCCTAAAAATACACTAAAACTTCATAAAAATTATAAGTATCTTAAGCATAGTCAATTCCAAACCATAGTTATTAAATTCCAAATTAGATCCCAAAATAAAAATGATCCATGATCTTAGCTATAATATTAAAGTATTTAAATAGTTATAGAATACTACGATTCTATAGTAGAATCCGATATTCCTACATAGTAACTTTAATTTTTATTGATTTATTTATAAACCTATTTTCCATATTATTCCAACTATGTTAATTCCTTAATATTTTGATTTTTAATCCTATATCATTTTCCAACATGTCTTGAAAATGTGTTGGTGCAAAGAGAGTATAAATGAGTTGCTACTAACATAATGAAGAATGTAATGTTTAGGAAAAAGAATGTAATATCCATATAAATATTAAAATGAATGTATAATAGAGTTTATAATGTTATTAAATATTAATTTTTATTAAATTTAAAATCAGTATTTTTTTACGGCTATGTTTATAATACAAATAAACTTTAGTTTATAGTCTACACATGGTTCATATATTAACTTAATGTGTGGGCTTATAGCCAATTTTTTTCCTTTTTTTTTATCTTGATTCATCTAAATTTTAAAAGCTAACATACAACATTGTTGGGTCTTATTCTCTTAATTGGTAGAAAATCACTCTCGTTGTCACCTTCATTATCATCCGCTTTTTCATTATTTGTGTATTCTTTAAGGCTAAAAATATTGTATAATTTGATTATAATGAGTTCTATTTTACTCTAATATAATATCATTTTAATTTTTACATTACATTTGAAAAAAATATTTTTGATGTTGTTGACTTAATATAGTTTTTAGTATGTTAAACAACACCAAAAAATTATGTTACTTGTAAGTTGCTAAAACTAAAATAACGGTTATATGAGAGGTGAAGGGGGTAATATTATATTCTTCTAACTTAATATATATTATTTTATAGCATATAGTATACATGTTTATATTTTATAGATGCTTTAGTATCTTATGATCCTATGATCCAATCTTGATCGTCCAAATCAATCCTACGTAGAATCTTAATTCTACCAACCTTGATCCAAACATGATATGAAGAAAAAATGATAAAAAAATATATTTAAGAACATGTTTCTAAAATCTAAATATTTTAAATCTATGCATACCATATGTATGTATATATATGTTTGAAATCTATGCACAAAACCACCTAAAACATATAAAAATAAAACTAAACCAAGTAAAAAAGAAAACTTAAGAAAGAAATGGAGGAAGGACTGTGAATAGGTCTAGCCACGAAATGGAAGGGAAGAAGAAGAATTAAAATTTGGATCATGAAATAGGAGGAAGATTTGGTAGATATAGGATATTAATTTAGATATTTTTTGAATATAGTAGAAAAAAGAATAAAATAATAATATCAAGAAGTTTGTGAAATCAACACCTATAAAGGGTCAAATAAAGTGTTGTATGTAGTAACCCCAGAATTAGTGGTGGCTAAAGGAGGGATAAGAGGATTAATAAGACTAACTATATCAATAAGGTATATCTTCTTTTTTTGGGAAAATATCATTAAAGAGATTTATAATTAATTTGTTTAACTTTGAGTAATTTAAGGATGGGTAACCTCCTAAGAAGTTTTCAAAGATGCTTGTGAGTTGATAGAAAGCACACTAAAAAGGAATTGTATTGACTTTTGAGGATAATCATCAATCCCAAAAGAGCTCTAGGTAATTACTTGTGACCGATGTGTTGGGTGTTACAAATAGTATTAAAGCAAAAATGCGACCATGAGCTAAACTTCAATGATCCATTTAGTCACCTTGCAAGGATGATTGATAACATAAATTGTAATGAGATTGTTAATGGTTGAGGTGCAATGATAATTTTGGGTGTGAGTTGATAATGTGCATTCAAAAAATGACTCATGTTAATATGTGGAGTATAATAATTCCCAAAAATGATCCTAATAACTATACTTGACCACTATTTTGAGGTGTTATAACTAAGCCTCTAGAGAGCAAGATATAAAACTAATTTAGTTGCACACAAATTTATTCAAATACCTAGTGTAGATAATAATAATGTGTTTTCTCTTGTGGTTATGTATACTTCTATTTGTAATCTACCTGCACTTATGGCTATGTGTGGTATGGAGTTGGATGCTAAAATAACATTTCTATGTGGTGAATTTGAGGAAGAAATATATATGCATCAACCATATGGATTCATTGTTGAAGGAAAGTAGGATCACACGTGGTTATTGAAGAAGTCATCTAGATAGTGGTACATAAGGTTTGATCTATTTAAGATTGAGAATGGTTTCTCTAGGAGTGATGACGATGGGTGTGTATACCTAAAGAAGGTTAGTGGTGGTTCTCTAGTGTGCCTTTTGCTACATGTTGATGACATGTTTGGGGTAGAAAACTATTTGTCTAAGGTCAAAAAGGTAAAAAAAATGCTGAAGAGTGAGTTTGAGATAAATGATCGGAGCTACAAAGAGGATACTTGTCATGGAGATCATTTAAGATTATAGTTAGGAGCATATTTACTTGTCACATTAGTATATGAAAAAGGTTTTGGAGATGTTTCATATGATGGATTTCAAGCTAGATAGTACTATATTACTATTCACTTTTTGCCATTTACTTTATATTACCTAAAGTCCAAAGATGAGGAGTTTTAGCCCTTTAGGGTGAAGGTTTTTAATTTAATTTAATTTATTTTTTATCTTGTGTGTTTTATGCTTGCATCTTTAAATACTCATCAAGGCAAAGAAATATAAGCTTGTGATTCATATTTTAGGTATTGTGTAACATGGAATCGTTATGTGTGGATGAGTATAGGAGTTTAGAAAAGTTTAGAGTGATCGAGACTGAATACCACCCTGATTTGGTGATGGGCACAAGAATGGTAGCATATGTAAGAACATAATATGGAGGAAAAGTTGACTATTGATCCCCTATTGGTCGTCTTCGTGGCTGTGTTAGATGAAAATCTACATCAAAATCATTTATTTTCACTATCCGCACCCAAATCCCTATATATAGTTTCCTCTCTTCTTTGATGGTATAATGGTGTTATTTTATCAATTAGTTCTTTATTAATTTATTGTTATTATTTGTATTATCTTGTATTTTTTTCTTTACTCTTTTCCTTATTTTTTTACGTACAAAGGAAGAATAAAATCTAAAAATACTAAGAAAATAAATAACCCTAACTATTGGTGTGCTATAGATATGTTCCTATAACTCATAATACCAGTCGTATCTAAAAAAAGATGATCTCTATCCACTAAAAGGGGCCTCATAAAATACCACACCAGACTTTAAATCATGTCCTAAGTGTGTTAAACCATCTCCTACCCAATTCTTGTCTCAAAAGTGATGAGACATATGGTAGAAAAATAACTCTTGGGTGAGGTTAGAATAAGCATTGATTAAGGAATAATCTAGATGATGAGAGGGCATCATCCCTCAAAAGATGAATTATAACTTTTAAGTCATAGTGAACCACCAAATTTTATAGATTTTTGGACTAGTTTTGTTCAGTTCATGCTAAATACTCTAAAACTCATAAATTCAAATAGTTCCCTATCCAAGATTGGTCTCAAATCCAAAGATTAGTTGTCCTACATGGTCTTTGGAAACTCCTCCTACCACTATCCTCCTAGCATTCGTAAGGGTATTACCGTCCATATTGACCTTCACTATGTTTCTAGGTGGGGGAGACCAACTAATGAGGGTGGTAGTTGTACCTTATTTTTTTTTTCAATTCCATGAATAGTGTGCCAAGCCCTACACTAATTCATGCAAAGTTTATGATCTAAGAGGATGTATGTGGATTCAAAAATCTCTTCTCCATGGAAACAATATTGCTTTTTCTAATGCCAAAGTCTCCAATGAGTCACGCTGAAGATGAATCCCCAAAAGGGGTCCCTCAAGATCAGCCATTTTGTCTTTCTTAGGCTACACCACCACCATTCCTCTAATGGTTTATTAAAAAAATTCTAATGCATGTATATTACCAAATGTTGAAGCCAAATTATTTTTGTATGGTTACAATCTCTAAGGACATGAATGTTGCATTTATCACCATGTAGACAAATATCATAGGTTGCAACATCACTCAACCCATGTATCACAATCGATCTTGCATAGCAAGACAAGCAAAGGTTCAACTTCATTGTATGACTTTAATTTTCCAAATAAGACTCCACTTCAAAGAAGCATTAAAGGAGTCATTAAGAAGAAACCTATAGGTAGAATTAATCAAAAATGATCCATCAGCTGAATAATCCCATATCTTAAAATCCTCCACATCAACCTAGGTATTAGCAATTATACCAGCAAACCCCATTGTGGAAAGCATATTGATTTTGTATGCAAACTCAATCCATTTCCATCCACTAACTGAGTTAAAATAGTCATCTACTAATCTATCAACTTCCTCATTGGATACCAAACCTTGAGAAGCATCAATCAATGGGCCTCTCCCCACACATTAGTTGGTCTAAAACCTAAGAATCATACCACTTTAAATAATCTAGTGGGTACTCTATAAAGTAGTGGAAACAACCTAGTGATGTACCTCTAGGTTAAAGAGATAAAAGACATGCAATTAAAGTTGTTGAGCTATTGTGCCTTACAATATTTATTGTCCAACACACAAAAAATCATGTATTTTTTATGTTTATAAATTCCTAGTCTAGATTCATAAACATAGATTTTTTAGAAAATTCCAACTATATAATTCCAAGGCTATCATGATCTTTGCTCCTATACACATTTTTTCGACTAGTTATGTCAAATTTTCTTTAGTATTGAGTTGAAACCCAAATAAAGTTATGGAAAAATTTCTCAATCTCTTTAGAGGTGTTTCTCAATAGGAATTAAGTTTTGAGGAGTTTCTAAAAGAACTGATCGAGTAAGAGTGATTATCCCTGCCATAAAAAACTGGTGAGGTTTCCATTTGAAAAGTTTTTTCCTTGCCTTATCCATCGCATGAGTAAAGAAAGCTGTTCCTTTCCCATCTACATGGATTTGAGCTCCAAGATAGTTGCCTACACTATCAACCAAATTAAATCAAGAGATGGCAACGACCTCATATATAGTGTGAGTACACACATTTGAGGAAAACATTATAATTAATCTAGCTAAACTCACTCTTTGGGATGATGTAGCTCTAAAACATAGAAGGATTTCAAGAATGATTTGAATATGACTTGCAAAGGTATTACTATAAAGAATAAAATCATCCACATAGTAAAAATGTGAAATTTTAACCCCCTTGAAACCAGGATCAACCTCCACTTGTTTTTACCTATAGCCTAGTGAATCATATGGGAGACACTTTCTATAAAGAAAATAAAAATATAAGGAGAAATAAGATCTCCTTAGACAATACCTCTGGATGGGTAGAAAGAATCATACACAACTTTATTCCATATCACTCTTATTTGGGTGGTGTTAATACAAAATGACATCATATTAGTTATCTTCTCAAGAAACCTTACCACTTTGAGAGTGTCTATAATGAATTCCCACAATATTAGGTCATACACTTTCTAAATGTGAACTTTAAGAGCCATGTGGCCCATGGAATCTTTCTTTCTCTTCATAATGTGCAATAATAATGTTATCCCTTATTTAAAGACTCGGTAAGAAACTACTCTACTTTGGTCCTGTAATGTGGGAAAAAATGGACTTCAATCTATTGGTGATGACCACATTTTTGTAACTAATAATACAAAAACTAATGAATCTAAATTCATGAATGGAAATATAATGGTCCACTTTTGGAATCAAAGCATTAAGAATATCATTGATCTCGATCAGGAAAACACTTGTAACTAAGGTATGTGACACTAAGGCATAAAATTCATGGCTCATGATGCTCTAAAATTTATGGAAAAAATTGGACCATAACCATCCGGACCTAGAATTTTAGTTGAACCCATTGAGAAAACCACCAACATGGTATCTTCTATACTGACCAGTTTAACAAGATCTTCTCTCTCTAAAGGCAAACGAGGGGGAAAAAATTTAGGAGATTAATATCATGTTGTATCACACTTTTAATTGTGTAAAGACTCTTGAGAATGTTGGTATCATGATCCTTTAGAGCTATCTTGTAAAAAATACATACCCCATACAAAATTTTCAAGCAAGATGCATGGCTTTTAGCTCTCTTACTAATGGAAGCAAAGATGAAATCGTCTAGTTTGTTTTGTTATGCAACGTGGCTGCATCCATCTCAACCTTTTGGAACCACAACATTTGTTCTTGCAACATGGTGGGATTAAGCTAACCTAAGAGTCTCACTTCATGTCTATCTCAATTATGAGAGATACCCTATACCAAAGCCTACTAGGTCCCTTATAGTCTAGTCATAAGTATTCTATTCCCCCTAAAAATGTCTCCAAACAACTTGTTATTTCAAATTGATATTGTATTCAAACAATTATTAAGGGCATTTAATATATTGGAATTACTCTTCTAGAATTTCTTGATAAATTCTAGAATACCGTGATTAGTGAGCCAATTTAATTTAAATTTAAAGTGTTGTTTATGCATTTCTTGAGGGGCCTATTTATAACATTATAGGAGGAGAAGGTGGTGATTTGATTGTGTCTCCATAAGGTGTTTGACCTATGCATAGGAAAATAAAAGCCTCCAATCATCATTACCAATAACCCAATAAATCCAAGAGCTAATTCTCCTACTACCTGCCTTCTTATGCCAAGTGTACTTAGATCTAAAGAAACCCAAGTCATACAACACACACTAGTGTAATCTTTCATTAAACAATTTATAATTCCTAAATTTCTTGTGACTCCCACCTCTTCTTTCTTACAAAGAAAACACATAATTGAAATCTCTACCAACAACCTAAGGTATGAAAATAATCTTAAAAATGTTGATGATATCCTCCCAAATTTCTCCTTTTAAACTAGCATGAGGGGTATCCACCAATTAGAAGGAAGTCTAGGCCATACCAAGGCTTAACAAGAACATGGATGAGCTGGTTAGAAGTGCCCAACACCTTCATTTGTAATTTTTCCTCATCTCAAAGCAACCAAATATGACCCTTGAAACCTCTAAACTCAACTCTAGAGTTCTTGCCAAACTTGAGTAACCTAACCACTTCATGAACTTTATCACCACTTATATGGGTTTCCACTAAAATAGTAGCCTTAGGCTTATAGTGGTGAACAATATCAGAGAAATGAATTTGAAAGATCTTACTACCAATTCTTTATCATTCCAAAGTAAAAATCTATAACTGTACATATTCATCCTTATTGTAAGGAGGAGAAAATTGAAATCAAGGATAATCATCAATTTGGTGGCAATGTGCCTAACTATTTTTTAGAGCCTCTACTCCAACTTCCTTATTAGGATTTTCCTATCTAAACATGACCCGCTAGGGTTTTTCTTCTAGCTCCATCACTAGGTTACAACAATCCCACCTCCCTCAAGGGCAATTAGAAGAGCTGGAAGGCGAAGAATTTAAAATAGGTGCTAACAACCTCCTTCCCATATTCCCTAATCCCTTTTTATTTTATGCTTTCAATTGCTAATGTTCTTTGCTTTAGTCAAACATTCTTGTTTTTGTGGTCACTAGCTTCTTAATACATAGGTTATAAATTAACTTATGGATCTAGATAATATTAATTATGGTCAAAGCATGTTCCATCTATAAGGTAGTGCTATCCTTAACAAGAGCTATTAGATTTGAAAGGATAATACTACCCCCCCCTCATTTGGCAAATTGTTCTCCATCTCAACAAGGAACACAAATCTTGATTCCAAAGGAAAGTCCTTCCTAATTTCTTATTGAGTATTAGGCACATATTTTTCACCTTTTTACTCTTTGAGGAATTCTTGGGAGAGGTAGTGCTACACATAATTAATTTATACTTCCTTTTGAGCTATGGGATTTCAAAGGACAATAACACTCCCCTTCATCTCGTAAGTTATTCTTTAGCTAAACAAGGGCCAAAAATCTTGATTATAAGGGAACTTCCTTCTTAATTTCTTGTTGAATATTAGGCACATATTTTTTCACCATTTTGGTATTTGATAAATTCTTAGGAGTTTCTCTTACCAGTTTTTGGTGTCTTCCCCCACTGACGACTAACATCCACAAGCTAAAGTGAGAGTCTAGTGATTTTTCCGTGCTTGGCTCATCATCAACCACCATCTCATAATTTCTCCTGGCCTCCTCTTCATTTCTTGCTAGAATAGTAGGAGAGGATGGAAGTTATGATACACATTCCCAACTTTACCACAATGGTAGTAAATGCAACACCTCAAATTTTTACTACTTAATACTTTTATTTTATAGTGAAAGCATATAATAAAAATATTTGGTGTTACTAATGTGATTCTAATTTACCATACCATTCTTACAACAACCATAAGGCTAAAACCATTCAAAGTGAAACAAATTAATTAGAAATAAGAGAAGCTTTATAAATATAAATATGAGTTTGGAGACTAACTCTGAGATACAATAACAAAATATAATAAAAAGGGATACTATGGATTGAAGAGTCCAAAAGGTATCTAGTAAAAATATTATTTGAATAACATGAATCTTCCTCCAAACACTCAATATATTAAAAGTCACTACTCCCTATAAAATGAATCAAAAGCACCAAAATCATCCAATTGGCCCTCAAAGACCTGCACAAAAGCATCAGGATCATCTACTCGTGAGAATAAGTAGCACCTATAAAAAGGCTGATTAGTATGCTATATACTGAGCAAGATAACAATATTGTTGATTTAGGGATATAGTTAAATACATACATTCATAGTAGATGATAAGTACACGCATAGAACAAATAAAATATCGCAAGGTAAATAATAATTCATCCCTCTTTATTAGATATAACCATTTTCATTGTTTTATTTATGTTAAGTTTAAGGACTCCACTATTCTTAAACTAGTGGAACGATCTGAAGAATCTTTTAGGAAATATATATCTAAGCCACGACTATCATCTGGTGGAATAGATCTAACATCTCTCAGGGTAGAATGCATTTGAGCTACTATTATTGTCCGGTGGAACAGATCCATAAAATACCTCTTAAGGAAAAATACTTTTAAGCCACAATTATTAAACAAGTGGAACGGTCTAAAACACCTCTTAGAGACAACTTGAGCCACTATTATCGCCTAGTGGAACATACCCATAAAAACCTTAGCCTGACTCTTGCACCATTAATAACCAAGTATTCCATAAGGTTTGAAAATATGCACTTAAACTACTTGTGTGATCCCGTAACACTCCTCCTATCACTACCTTATTAAATCCAACCTACATTAGGGCATCAATGTCTCACTTAACGCTCTAGACACATGGTAGTTCCCAATGTTGAGTGCTTTTGCTTGGAATAAATATCCTCTCAATTGTTCTAAACTTAAGGAATCAAATGGGGGTTTCAAAAACTTCATTTGGAGTATAAGATAATGCTATCTCCCAACTCTTAATCCACTACCCAAGGCATGGCATGATTTATGTGAAAATTTCCTCTAGTGTTAAGGTAGCATGATGCCAGACTCTTACATTTTTTTATTTTCATACCAGCAATATTATGAATAAACCATAAAGCCATATATTTTTATGGACAATTCCTGTGCCCCTATAAGATTATTTGACCAAGTTTTCAGCCACAAACCTTAGGAACACACAACTAACCAAGCAAAGTTGTAACCATCTTGAATAGATAATATGTGCATAAGGGTAATATAAGAATAGGTGAAGAGATTCTTTTAATACATAAGCATAAAGATAATAGTATATCTTCAAAATTATCATAATCCCATGAAAGACTAGGTTATTGTGAGTCCTAATCCTATCTAATACTAATAACTAACAAAATATTTCAATGTAATAAGGAATCAGGTTACATGATACCGTTATTGAAACTTCATACACTTACCATGTAGATAAAAAAAAGAACTAGTGTAGGATACTTTGATGTGAACTTACCCTTTTAATTATGTACCTATACAATCATATCCATAATCTAAGGATTAAGTTGTGCTCTTCTTAAGGAACTATTAATTGCTCCACTAAATCATCTTCTTAAGAAAATAATGGCCACTAGCACATAAAACACCAGTGCCATTCACTGTCTTGCCACATGGCCATGTCCTCCACCATGCACCACTTGTTTTCAGCTATAGTAACTAGCCTTGGGTTGTAGCACCCCAAAATTCACTATTTTTTTAAAGCAGAAGAAATTAAAACACTTAATTTAAAACTTATAAATTTTGGGGTTGTTACCGCCACACTTAGTATCAAACCGGTTCACTCCTACCGTTTCGGTACCAAGTGCTAAGGCTGAGAAAACACCATTAATAATACCATACAAATTCAAATTTATAAAAATGAGAATTAGAGTACGCGTAAGTCTTACATAATTTGAAATACCAACTATTGTTTTTCCAGATAATAACTCAACAACATTAGTAAAATTGTTTCGACAATTCAAAGATAATAAAAGGTAACATGAATCATAATTTTAAAAAGGACAATGGCCACGTCACTCTAAAGGTTGATCCAGCCCAGCTATCACTCTAGCCCTCCTGATGTCCCGTAGACATCGATAGCATCAAAGTAGGTATCTCCTACCTGCAACAAATTAGACGAGCCTTCTACTAGTGGGAATGAGCAACACCTATGAAACGGGTGATCAGTATGCTACGTACTGAGTAAGGTAACCGAATACTAAGGCCGACATGTAATACATGAAATCATGCAGGATAAGGATCACATACAATTACGACTCATACATATGGTACATAAAAAGCATAAGGTGAAAACCATTGTCCAAAATCAACAAATCCACACATAAGGCCCAAAAAAGGTCCAGACTAATCATTTAATCTTTCTTTTATCAAAAGTCGATGCACACCATTCCTTTTATCATATCCATGCGAAAACAGGAACACCCCACTATTATAATCGGGTTGCCGGTCACATATAGAGCATCATGCCCTAACCACTATTATTACCGGTGGATCGGTCACATATAGGGTAAAACCCTAACCACTATTCCTGACCGATGGATCGGCTTGGTTCCTGCTCGCATAGTGTTCCACTGTAAGTAATTAGTATCTTTTAATAGCATTGACGATCTGGTTTGTCTTTATTGAGCTCGGGATCCCCCACTATTATAATCGGTGGGCTAGATACACATAGGACCTCATGTCCTAACCACTATTATTATCGGTGGATCGGTCACACATAGGGTAAAACCCTAACCACTATTCCTAACCAGTGGATCGGCTGGTCCCGTCTCAATATCTTCCACTTTAAGATATTAGTGTCTTAAATATTTTATTCAGAAACATTTGTCATTCACAAACATTTTCCCAGACATGCATGACTAAATCCATGAAAGCCCTAACTCCCATGCAACCCTACTCCATGCAAACCCTAACTCCACGTAAACCACATTTCCATACAAACCTTAGCTCCCATGCAAACCCTAACTACACATGACCCACGCTTCCATGCAAACCCTAGTTCCCATGCAAATCCTAACTCCACGTACCACACTTCCATGCAAACCCTAGTTCCCATGCACACCCTAACTCCATGTAGACATACTTCCATGCAACCCTAATCCACATGCAACCCTAGCTTCTCGTAAGCCACACTTTTATGCAAACCCTATCTCCCATGCAAATCCTAACTCCACGTACCACACTTCCATGCAAACCCTAGTTCCCATGCACACCCTAACTCCATGTAGACATACTTCCATGAAACCCTAATCCACATGCAACCCTAGCTTCACGTAGGCCACACTTCCATGCAAACCCTAATTCGTAAGCAACCCTATCTCCACATAGACATGCTTCTATGCAAACCCTAACATCATGCCATTTTATGCAAACCCTAACACCATGCCATATCAAGCAAACCCTAGCACCATGCCATTTCATGCAGAACCCTAACATCATGCCATTTCATGCAAATCCTAACACCATGCCATTTCATCAAAACCTAACACCATACCATTTCATGCACAACCCTAACACCATGCCATTTAATGCAAGACCCCAATACTGCATTGTTACACTTTCCATCATAATTTTACAACCCTAACATGCATGTCTTAAGGCCATAACATACAATAATGACATAAACATACATAATTCTCATGCGACAGTTTATTCACACCAACAAACTTCAACTCTATAATCATGCCACATATGAAATAATTAATAGAAATAAATATAGAATATATGGCATATGAAACACATAATGCATATAAACACACAAATGGCCTTAGTAAACCCTTACCTAAAACGACACCAGTCTTGGTGCACGCTCCTATTCCACTTGAGGGGTTTGATTGGGTTCACCTATTATATAAAAGTATACTAGAATTAGGCTCCCTTATCAAATTTTATTATTCTCTAACTTATTCTAAGATTTGGTTTTTAATTAAAACACTATTACACAATAATTAACTATACAAAATATTACTTAAAAATACAAATAAATTACTATTTCCTTTCTAAAAGGGCGGTGATATAAGGGTTTCTACCCTTCACCAAAATAATATTACTAATAGTAATGATGATGATGATGATGATGATGATGATAATAATAATAATAATAAATTAAAACATTATTAATAATCCTCTTATTAGTATAATATTCATATTAATAATACCAATATTCTTAAAATTACAAGGTGGCTTTCAAAACCACTCCATTTAATAATAATACTATTCAAAAATGTAATAGTGATATTAATATTATATATATACTTATAATATAAAAGTTAATATAGGTAATAATAATAATAATATAATTAGTAATAATGTTAAAAATGTTAATAACAGTAATAAAAAGTAAAGGTGCGAGACTTAATTAAATTTTTAGGTTTCTACCCCTCTTGGAATAATTACAATATTAAATAAATAATTACACTAATAATAATATTATTATTAATAATAATAGTAAACATGTAATAATTCCATTAAATAACCAAAATTCGAGAATAATAATTTATCTAACTCAAGAATACTCCCAAACCTGTCAACAAAATTTAGCAATTAGGATTCAGTTGATAACAATAATTATAATAATTATAATAATAATAATTAAAATTGAATTAACATTAAAAATTAGGATAAAAGCATAATAATTATCAATAAATCGAAAGGAAGTTTTGAAAAGATATAGGGTTTCACCTTGAATTGGAGGGGATGGGTGGCACCGGTGGTGGTTCCCGGAGATGGCCGGAAAAGTGATCTAAGAGGGGTGAAAATGAAGAAAAAGAGGTAAAGGGGAATGAGAAAATTAAAATAAGTTTATGGGTCGGTGGAGGAGACTTAGTAGAGGATATTGGGTGGTTTATAGGGTGGCAGAAGTGGCGGATATGGTGGTGGGCGGTGGTTTAAGGTTTCGGGGTGAAAATTCTGCCGTGATGAGCAGCAAACTTTGCACGGTTATGGAGGTCCGTGCAAGAAGAATCGAAGGATGCGAATGGTTTAATTAACTAGAGGGCGTTGCAGGGAACAATTTGGGAGGAAGAAGAGGTGGTGAGGTTGGGTAATGGTGGAGAACGGGGCGTCTCAAGGGACAGTGGTGCACAGACTGGTGTTTAGGGTTTCAGGGAAAGAAATATTGAAACCAGGCCATACGAGGTGTATTTATAGTGGTGGAGAGTAGGCTTGAGTCGTGGAGGTTACCAGGAGATCAAATCCGATGAGAAATGGGATGGTTATGAGGTTAGTCGGGCGGCATAAATTTTGAAAATTTCCCAACCATTACGAGGGAAATTGGGAGCAACGTGGGGAAGGAAAATGGAAGTGGGGCATTTCAAATTAGAGTATGCATCGAGAGGAAGAGAATGGGCGGGAGAAAGGCTAGTCAAGCCACGTGTGGCCGGCGGCGCCATTTTCGGGGGAAGGAGGAAGGTGACAGTTATGGCGTCGGGCTGGAGGAGGAAGAAGAAGATGGGGGAGGTTGGGCCGGGCGGTTCGGGGGAGAAAAGAAGGAAAAGAAAAGAAGGGGACCGAGCAGTCGGGTGTGAGGAGGGGAGGAGTTTAAATGAAACTCTCCGTTCAGGGGAAGAAGAAGTCAAAATGCAGGGCGCTGGCTGCCGGGGAAAAAAAGAAAGGGGCAGACGGGCGTGGGCCATGGCAGGAGAAGAAAAGGAGGCAGAAATTGGGCCGCGCCAGGCCCAATTAGGGGAAGAAAAAGAAAAAAGGAAAGAAGAAGAAGGAAAAGAAAGAAAAAGAAAGAGAAAGGAAGAAAGAAAAGGAAAAAGGAAAAAGGAGGAAGGAAAAAAAATAGGAAGGTTGGGTTAAATAAATAACTTAAAATATTTTGGGTATTTTATAAATAATAATATTTACATAAAATAATATTTAAATTCCTTTTTAGGATAAATTAGGATATTTAAAAGATTCTACAAAAATTTCCATTTTAAATTAATAAATCACTCTAATGTTATTTAATTAAATTATTTATAAAATTAACATTAACTTGAAACTATTTTCTCTTTCTTAATTTGAATAAAAAAATTATTTAAATAAATTCCCAAATTCAAATCTTTAACTAGATAATATACCCAAATTTCCTCTAATTAATATATTTAGAAAATTTCTTATTAAGTAGCCCTAATAGATTTCCTTTTTATTTTAGTAAAAAAATAATTTATTAAATTAAATTTTCAAATAAAATATTATTTAAATATAATCTTTAAAGTTAGAAAATTTTGGGGCATTTCATAGGTAAATGTCCTTTAGTGGCTTTCTTTTGAGCTAACTATTAAACAAAAATAATGCAAGGGCACTTAAACCCACCTATATTCAAAAAATATCTATAAACATAACACAAATTTCATTATCACCAAATGAATACTTGAATATATGTTGCCAAGAACCTCCTTATCATGGTACTTCCCAATCTAGTGGGTAATTATACTATATACTTTGCTCAAATTATTCAACATCACACTTCATTTTCATCTATCATGAATCTCTAATTCCACTTTAGTTTTAGTGCTCGGTTATTGTGAGTGTAGTTTGCAATCCCCAATCCACCATCCTTCATTTCCAAGGTCACTAGGGAACAACATACTAAGTGCATCTTGTTTTGTAGGACTACTCCATTACTCTAGAGAAATCCTCTCATCAATCTTTTAATTTTTTGAGCAATAATTACTAACATATAAAAAATAAATAGGTAATAGATAGGGAGTTTCAAAAAAATTGTGTTGAAAAGCATTAATTTCCCATTGTTATATAAAAGGAGCCTTTTCAAATTAATAATTATATTCTTGATCCTCTTGAATGTAATACCTCATTTTTGAAAACCCTAATTATAAATTGATAATTATGTGTAACAATTATAATAATTATTTTTAGGATTTTTTATATTAAATATATTATTATTATTATTATTATTATTATTATTATTATGACATATTAGATATAAAATTTAATTAGGTTAAAATTAATTAGGGGGTGCATTATTAAATTTTAATCTTAAGTTAGATCTTAACTTGTTTCTATTGCGTCGAGTAAATCTGATTTTAGTAATTGAATATTTCTACCTGATTATTCACCTAAATAATTACTCTAGCTTGCTCGATTTATTTATTTAGTATTTATTTATTTTTACCTTTCCTCCATCCCCTTCCCGACACACTCAACACCATACCTTACACCACACCTCCCTCTCCCCTATGTTTCCCTCTCCTTGTTTTGCTCCATTTTCCCCCTCATGCCATCCTCTTTTTAAGCCCATCACCCTATCATCATGTGTCATGCCTCCTTCCCCCCTAGTAGCTTGCTTTCTCCCCACTTTGTCCCAAGCTCCTTCACGCATGTAAGGACACCCCCATTTCTCCTCACTCGTGTCTTTTCTACCATTTCTTTTTCCACTGCACACTCAACCACTAATCCTTTACCCTTAGCATCAACCATCTCCACCTATCCTTCACCCTTGCACCAAAAACTCCTGCTAAAACTATCCCAACTACAACACACAACCTCACACAAACATACCCCACTACCTCATCCAACCACATCAAACACCTGCCACCACCTTTGACCAAACTCATAGAAGCTCCCCATTCTCCTTCATCTGAAACTACCACACCTCCCCTCCTTACTATTCCCTCCACCACTGAAGCCTTGCCCCAATCTACACACAAATCCACTAAAGCCTCTCCCTCCACGTTGGGCTTTTGTACCAATGTTCGTCCTTCTCCTACTACACCTCTTTTTCCCTAGCTCCTCCCCTTGCTGCACCTTTCTTTGTTTTTTCTTCCCTTAGTTCACCGACCATTTCTTCCATTCTTTCTCCTAACAATGCACAAATACAAAAATTTCCCCTCCTCTCCTTCTCAACAACATCCACCGATTCCTCCTCATTAGTTACATGAGTTTTAGTTGGCTTCCTTTTCTTTTCTTTAACATGTTATTAGTCCTTGAGTTGTTTTTATTAGTCTTGGATTGTTGTTTCGTAATATTAAATGATAATACATATGTGTTTGGGAGTTAAATTCCTAGGAAATTCTTGAGGCTATTTGAGAAGATTTTTGCTTAAGCTTGGATTAGGTAAATCTAATCGCTCATAAGATGGTAGAATTTATATGTGATCATGCTAGGATTGTTTAGACCCTTAATTTAACACCCCAAAATTTACTACTAAAAAATTTCGTATTAAGTAGAAACGTATAATTAAATAGTTAGGTGTTATTGTTGTAATTGATATAAGTCTGGCTTACCCCACCATCCTTACGTCAATTACAAGGTAAAATAATTAGAAAATTTAAAACATGATAGAAAGAGACAAGAAAACTTTTAATAACATCAAATAAGTGTTTGGAGATCAACTCCAATTACAATATCAAAATACAAAAAAAAAATGGATCTTATGGAACTAAGAGTCCAGAAAGGTATCTGGGTAAAACTATCATTTAAATAACATGACTCTATGCCTAAACCCTAATATGAATAAATCACTCTTCCACATATATAGAAACAAAAGCTTTTAATTCATTCATTGGGTCCTTATCAACTTACATATAAATATTTGGGTTGTCTACTTGTTGGATTGAGCAGCACCCATAAAATAGATGATCACTATGCTACATATAAAGTAAGGTAACGGTATAGCCAAGCAGGGTTATAAGAATTATCATAAGAAAATAATACATAAGTAAATCAAAGAATGACAAATAGGTATTGATTCCAGTTCTTTCATTTGATATACCATATTCCAATCTTTTATTTACGTTGAGTTGAGGGACCTCACTATTCTTAAACCAGTGGAACGGTCTGAAACACCTCTCAGGGACAACACACCCAAGCCAATATTATTATTTGGTGGAATGGAGCCAACACCTCTCAGAGTAAAGTATATTCCTGAACCACTATTATTAAATTAGTGGAATGGTCTGAAGCACTTCTCGAGGAGAATACACCCGAGCCACTATTATTATCCGGTGGAATGGACTCAACACCTCGATCCTGACTCACGTAGTCTTTCACTTTCAATTATTAGTATCTTTCCATTTATATTTTATCTCTTTAATTGTATTTTCATTCACATTGAGTATGGGGCCCCATTATTCATAATCTAATGGAACAAACTGAAGCACATCTCGGGGACAACACACCTAAGCCGCTATTGTTATGTGGTGGGATGGAGCCATGTAAACACCTTGGCCCGACTCACGTGATCTTTTATTTTAAATGACTAGTACCTTATTCAGAGTTGATTGTATATTATCATGCTAAACTCATATAAATACACAAGACATACAATTAAACCACATAAGTATGACCACATAATTGTCCTTAGATGACCATAATACCCTCAGGGTAATTAAGACAAATATATTCTCCTAAAGCCTTATGAAACCCAACACATTTAAATTTCCATTCAATATCTAAAGTACCTATCCTTAGTTTCTCATATATATCTTATATCCAACATTATACTTGTAATTTTGTATATGATTTTGTGTTGAGTATGTTACTTACATAATTTCATTACTCTCAAGAATACCATTTCATAGCATTTCCATAAATAAATTATTTAATACAACATGCTCAACACAAAAGCATATATAAAAATAAAAGTAACACATAAATCCCTAGCTACAACATGTATCCTTATCAACAAGGAAACTGGGCTCTATGCACATAAATCCTATACCTCCTTCAAGATCACCTATGAAAATAAGATAAAATATGATTAGGTTTGAAGGTTAAACGTTGAGAGGGAAGTTAAGGTAGAGGATTGTAAAAATGGAAGCTTGACTTGTATGGCAGTATAGAAGAATGTGTGGTGGAGCTATGGTTAAATTTTGGTGGTGTTTGAACAAGGTTTAGGATGAAAATAGGGGTGTATGGCCAAAAAGAAACTTATACGGCTAGGTAGTGCAAGAGTTGCACGACAGTAAAGAAAAAGTGCACACCAGGTCGAGGGAAGAAAAGATGCATCGTTAGGTGGTGTAAGAATCCTATGGTTGTGTAGTAATGGGCTGAGAGAAAAAAGATGCATGGCCAAGCGGTGTAAGAATTGCATGGCTTTGTAGAATTAGAGCGAGATAAAAAAAGACGCATGGCTAGATGGTGCAGGAGTTGAACAATTGTATAATAGGAAAATTGAGCATTGCATGATCATGTAGTAGGTATTGCAAAGGACGTGCACTCTGTAACACTACCATGAATGAGGGGAAGAAGAAGGGAAAAGAGGCGGTGGTCTACGGTGATAGCCAGTTATGGCGAAGGGGAAGGTCAGGGTAACCTTAGTGGTCGGTCCACTGGCTAAAGGGCGACGAGTGGTGGCTGAGGTGGTGGCTTGGGTGGTTCGAACACCAAAAAAAGGAAAAAAGGAGGAAGAAGAATGAGAAAGGAGAAGGAAGAAGAGAAGAAGGTCAGGGAGACGAAGGATGACAATAAAATGGAGGGATGGAGGGGTATATATACTAGTATGGTGGCATTCCAAGGAGGAGAATGGCAGAGGAGTAACGATGACGACGATGATAATTAGCCGAGAAGAAGAAAAGAAAAAGAAAAAGGCTAGGCGTGATGGTTGAAATGCCCCAAAAATTTTAATTTTAAAAATTATAATTAAATAATATTTTATTAGAAAAATTATTTAAATAAATTGTTTATATTAAAATAAAAGGAAATTAATTAGGACAAATCAAGAATAAATTTATAAGTATTTTAGTTAGGAAGAAATTTATAAATAAAAGGAAGTATTTTAGCTAATTAAGGATCTTACTTTGTAAATTATTTATTTTATTTAAAATAATAAGGAGAAAATAGTTTCAAATTAATAGGAATTTTATAAATAATTTAATTGGAGAATTTTAGGGTGTTTTGCTAAATAAAATTGAATTTATGAAAAATCTTTTAAAAATCATAAATTAGCCTAAAAAGGAATTTAAATATTATTTTATTTAAATATTATTATTTTTAAATATCCCAAATATTTTAATTAATTTAAATATCCAACCTAAATATTTTCCTCTTTTCCTTTTTTCTTTCTTCTTTTCTTTTTCTTCTTTTATCTTTCTTTTTTCTCCTTTTCTTTTTCTTCTCCTTCTCAACTTGGGCTAGCCCAATGCCCCAAGTCCTCCTTTCCCTCCTTTCTTTCCTTTGGCGTGGCCTAGCCCACACAGCTGACCCCTTCCCTTCCCCTCTTACGCGGCACTTCCCTTCATTTTCTATCGAAACACCGTGTTCTAATTAAAAATTTTAATCAGCGCCCTACCGCCTGGTCTCCCTCTTTCTTTTTTTCTTTCTTTATTTTCTTCCCCGAACCTCTAGTCCACCCCTATCTTCTTCTTCCTCCCCAGCCTATCGACCACCAGCAAATCTCCCCCTTCTCGTGCGATTTCCTCTCGTTTTCCTGCACATATCCATGCCCAAAATTTGCTTCCACTGGCCAACCATCGCCGCCGGTAACCCTAACCCTACTTTCATTACTCCCTTGCTGACCCACATAACCCTACCCTCTCTTCTGTTCTCTATAAATACCCCCTTACATTGCCTTGTATCGAGCTTTTGATTCTTATCCTGAATTTCCTGTCCTTATTACCGCTGCCCCTCAGATGCCTTTTCCACCGCCTATGGCCAACTTCGCCATCCTCTCTACCCACCAAACTCATCCTTGCATCGCCTTCTAACTACCTAAACCTCCCTCATCCCTCGATTTTTCCTGTATAAGCCACCTCAGACCACCATTAGGCACCACTTCCGCCGCTCCTTTCATCTCCCAAAATGTACTACAGACCACCCTCTACCTTTCCTTACCTTTCTTTTCCTCTTCCTCCCTCTCATCCTCTCTTTCTATTCTTCTCCTCCATTTGACCACCACCACTGCTGCCGTTTGCCGCCACCTTTGGCTGCTCCACCACCCCTATTCTGTTTCTCTCCTTCTAGGTAACTATAATCACCTCTACTCCCACCTTCATTCTCCCTATTCTGTTACCAACCTTCAACTTTTCTCCTTTTCTTCTCTTTTTTCGCCCATCGTCGCTGCCGCCGTGCACCACCACCGGTGCCGCCTATCACCACCAGCCTAAGGTTGAACCCTAAACCCCCTCAACCATTTTCACTATTTATACCAGCTTTAATTTATTTTATTTCATTTATTTGAATATATTATTATTATTATTATTATTAATTTTACTATTATTAATATTATTATTTTTATTATTAATGATTTTATTATTATTTCTATTGATGGTCGAAGCCCTATTATATTTTGATTTTGATTTTATTATTATTATTATTATTATTATTATTATTATTATTATTATTATTATTATTATTATTATTATTTCCTTATTATTATTACAAATATTTTACTTATAGTGTTGCTATTATTACTATTATTGTTGTGCGATTATTATTAGAATTATTATCCTTATTATTATTATTATTATTAATATGATTATTATTATTATTATTATTCTATATGGGGTTGAAAATCCTATTGTGCCTATTTGGAATTGTAGTTTTGGTATTATAAATATCAAGTCTTATTATTATGAACATTATCATTAATTTTACCATTAGCATTTATTATCCTTATTAGTGTTGTTGTTGTTGTTGTTATTATTATTATTATTATTATTTAATAAGTTTATTATTTTTCAATGTAGGGTTGACACCCTACTTCATTTTATCTTTGATTATTATCATTATTACTATTACCATTATGATTATTATTATTTTTTTAATATTATTATGGTGTGTATATTCATTATTATTATTATTATTATTATTATTATTGTTATTTTTATTGTTATTATTATTATTATTATTATTATTATTATTATTATTATTTCATCATTATTATTATTACTAAATTTTTTTATTTATTTTACTAATGTTATTATTAGTATTATTTTGGTATGTTTTTGAGTAATGCCCTTATTATTATTATTATTATTGTTACTATTTTTATTATTCTTTTTTTTGAGTATTTTTGTTATTATTATTTTAGTATTTTATCAAAAGCCTAGTCTTAGAATAAGTTAGTAAATAATAGTATTTTTGGTAGGAGGGAATCTAATTTTAGTTTTTCCCTAATAAAGGTGAGACCAGTCACCATGATTGGTGTCATTTTAGGTAAGGGTGTTACTAAGGCCTATTGTGTTTTGATGTGCATTATACTTTCCTTACATAATTACCATTTTGCCCTTCTTTTCCAAATTACCATATTACCCCTTTACTTATAAATTACCACTTCACCATTCACTTATAAAATTTACCATATTACCCTTTACTTATGAAATTACGATTTTGCCCCTCTACCTCCAAAATTACCATAATGCCCTCCTTCATCCAAAATTACTATTTTACCCCTACTTCCAAAATTACCATTTTACCCTTCTTTCTCACAACTTACAATTTTATCCTTTACTTATAAATTATCATTTAACCCCTTTATTTACCATTTTTATGAATTTACTAACACTACATAAAATAATGATATTAATACTTCATTTTTATCATCTAAGTCCACCAACTTGTCATTTTTCAACATAATACTCATTAGCAACTACATACATTGATTTAAATAACTCATAAGCATAATTACTAAAATACCCTTAAACAATAACAGCATTCATGCATTAGCAACATGATACATCATAAACAAGTATTTAACATTTCCATCCATAATCAAACTCCTTCCTTAATTAACATACCTATATATGGAACAAAAGTCATCATGCTTAGTAGTCATTAAATGACATGCTTAGTATTTGCATGTGACTATCTATGATGTTGTATTATGAAGACAAGCATGATGCATCCTAAATCACCTAAATTTTTCATGGTATTAAGTTCAAATGCATTACTTAACCATGATAAAGTAAGCGTATATAAATATATGGCACTAACATGACTCATGTTAAGTATGATTTCCATGATATAATAGAATCTCGTATGCTTGTGACTTTCGTTGAGTAGGTAACTTGGCTTACTCAATATGTAATGTATTGATATGTTTGTTTTCTCAATGACCTACTCATTCCCATAAGCAGATGGTCATGTGTAGTTTTATGGGTGGCTAGTAGTGGGCCTACCTCATCTTAGATTTGGAGCTTAAGGGCATGGACATCTAGACGTTTTTATGTGGTCTATAATAGACCAAGGTCTTGGGGCCATACCCTAACTTGTTTTCTACCATAATAGCCCTATATTTCTAATTAATTTGTCTTCTTGTATTTGACTTTGTCGGGGATTGTAAAGGTCCTATGGTGTAAACACTTTATTTAAATATATACATATCTTTTTCTTGTGCATTCTACTTTAGCTTTGTTTAGTTTAGTTTTGTATCCTTGTATCTAATATGGGACGACGTCTATCCTATGTTAGGTACGACATCTATCCTTTGTTTTACTTATGTAATATTTTAAATGAAATTTTTTTGTAGTAAAAAATGGGGGTATTACAATTAATATCTTATCGATTATGTTACTTATCTCAATCTATATTCCTATTCATGATGAGTATATGGCCCCACTATTCTTAATTTAGTGGAATGGAATAAAGAAACACTTGAGAACAACAGGCCTGAGCCATTATTATCATCTGGTGGAATAGACCCATAACATTCCTCTTAGATAACAACACTTTTGAGACACTATTCTTTAACCGGTGGAAAGATATAAGAGACTTCTTATGGACAATATACCTTAGCCACTATTATCATCTAGTAGAAATGATCCATATACACCTTGATCAGATTCACATGATCTTTCACTTTAAATGATTAATGTCTTATTCATGATTGATTCAAAGGTACAGAACACATTTAAAGTAGTTAAGAACATCAAGAAGATCATAAAGTTATTCCCTAGAGTTAAGACCCCTATATTTTCCCGAAATCCTTAATAATACTTTTATCATAACTCTTCTTTTGTCACTCTTTTAATCAAAAAACTTAGTACCTCTTCCTCAAAATATTATTATTATACTCTAAGATAAGGGCATAACTCTAAGATAATCCACATGCGATAATAACACTATCCTAAAAGTTATTATTTCTAAGGCTTATAAACCCTGATTTTACAAATCAATCATAACTTTTGCGATAGGGATAAAAAAATACCAAATTCAATATAAACTCCAAAGGTACTAATATTAACAACATATTTAATTTTTTCGGTCCAAACTCTATCATTTTACACATATGATAATAGCCTCCTCAGTTTCGGGTTATTATTCCCAAATCAAACCATTTTCATACTTTATAAAACTTATATTATTCACAACTACTCTAAACACTTTATATAAGTTCCTTAGCACATTTTTGGATGATATAACACCTTAAAATTTTATGATTCTCAAATTTATCCCATATGGACCAAAATAACCTTATCGGTAACAAACCCTTATTTCATGTAAATCTTATATGTTTGGTAACATTATTTTCAAATCTACATTTTTCTCCAAAGACCTTATCATACTCATTTCACACTCATCATACCATTAATAAACCTAAGATACATTCATATTTCACACCAAGGGCTTTTCTGCATAAAATAACAATCCCACATGATCTTTACTTGCTCATATTCTATCATGTAATATTGGTCACATATCATAGTATCAACAATCATATATTATTTAACATAATAAAAATAAAATGGTATAGCAAAAAATCATACATAAAACCTTGGAATCAAAAACCCTAGACTACAATACAAATCCAGTTGCTAAGCACGCAAATTTTATTCCACCTCTTCTGGAGCCACAGAAAAACCTAAGAACATCATAATAAAATATAATTAGGATAAAACCACATAAGTAAGCAAATGGAATGTTGAATGAAGGGAGAAAATAAACCAATAAAGGTGGTGTTTGAGAAAACTTTGCTCAACCAAACAAAGGATAAAATAATGGGTTATGTCATAAAATGGTGGATCAATGACACAAGATGTCATTGTAATGTGGGTGTAATGGTGGTGGAAGCCAAAACAAGGAGGGAGGGTGTTTGATGGTAGGAGTAGAAGGGTGATGGTGTGGTGTGGTTGGAGATGCCAAAAGGTGAAAGGTGTAGTGTGGTTAGAGATGCTGAAGAAGAGGGAGTTGACCTTCGATTAAAGCTTTATAAGGGGGTGTTGGGCTTCAATTGAAGATCCCAAAGGGAGGGAGGTGGGTGTAGTTTGTTATGTTGTGGCCAAGGGAGAAAAATAATGGGGAGGATGTGGTGTAAAATGCCAAAGGGTGAAGGAAGCTGCACCGATTATAGGTGTCGCAGCCAAGCAACGGATAAAAAAGGAAAGGTTGTGCGGAGGGTGCCAACGAAGGAGGGGGTAGTGGTTGTTTTAGCCAGTTGTTGGGGATGACATTAATCAAGGATCGTTAAAGGGGAATGGTAGTAAATGGTGATAATCTCTAAAGGTGGTGAGGGATAAATGAAAAAGGATGGTGGTGGTGGTGGTGGTGTCTTGGTTGGGCTTACTGGTGGTAGACTTTTGGGGTTGTTTTTCTAGTGGTGAAGGAGGGAGATGGTGTGCTATTGTTGTAGAAAAAAAAGGAGAAAAGGGAGAGTGGTTGGGATTTTAATGCTGGAAATTTATATATATACATGAATATGCCAATGTAAAGACAAGAGGACGACATGAGGTGAAGTGGTTAATGGAAAAAAAATCAACCCTAACCCATATCATAGGAGCTAGGAATTGATGGGGGTATGGGATGGTTTGGCATGTGATAGGGGAGTGATGGACCGTGGAGGAAATGTTTATGGATAATGTTTCATGCAAGAAGGGGGGGGGGAAAGGAAAAGGATAGGGAGATGGTTGAAAGGGAAAATGAGAGAAAAAGGAGGAGAGAAAAGAAATAAGGAGATAAATATGTTTAGTTTTTTGTTAGAATAAGATTAATATAATTTATATTAGGATATTTTAATTATTGATATATTGGAATTAGATTAAATCATACATTTATAGAATTAAGGTAAGGTGGAAATATTAATTTTTTGAGATTAAGATTAGGTTATAATGCAAATTACTTGAGATTAGGTTTAGCTAAAAATTTGGGATATTACTAGTTTGTCTAGCTTCAATCATTTTTTATCATCATGTAGGACTCAAGTTGGTATTGAGTGTCTTTCCAACTCTACCTATTGATGATATATTAAAGGCTATTAATACTAAAAGGTCTAGTAGCCTAGGTGGGTTTATCTATCTTTAACCAAAAGTTACGTCCCCTAGTTCTACTTGACTTCAGTTGGACTTTATGTGTAATACCCCTAATTTACTTCTTAAGATTTTTGTTTTGTGAAAGCATTCATTACAAAAATAATAAGTGTTACATCCACACTAAGTAGAAGTATGGTTCCCACACCTTTCTTATACTAAGTGTTAAGGCTCAAACAAGTAATATTCAAAATAAGCAATGGAATTAGAGGTAATAACATAACTAAAAATTATGTATATTATTCTTTGTACAACAATCGTGATCAAAATATAGCAAATGCTAAAAGAGTCTAAGGGAAAAATTATTACAATAAAAAATAACACTCAAAGATACAACACCAATTTACCTTGACTCTTAGACTTGTAAGCCCATTCCGAGAATGGAACCACTTCTCTAGGGCTCCACTTATCCTCACCACTATTATACACCTCAAACCACTCCATGCCCTTCACATAGTCATCTATAAATTCTATATGAGTACGAATTCCTAATACTAAGTAAATCATAATGCCTCATAAGATTTAACATACCTACATCATACATAATCACACAATAATCCAAAAATCATGCTCAAAGCACAAGGCATATTTCATAACAACATAGAATAATTATGAGATAATGTATACAAAACCAAGGTCCATGCTCAGCAATAAATCATACTAAATCAATTCACATTATCTCAAAATACACATTAGTTATATATAACTAATCAAATCAATCCCAAACTTCAAGGTAGAGCACTCAAGAAACTATTAAACCCAAAACCTGAATTATTCCAAAGTTAAAGATAGGGCACTAAGGCAACTACAAAAACAACAATCCAAATTAATTGCTTTTTATATTCTTAATCAAATTACTGACAAGGATATGATAAACCTAGGGATATTGAGGTACATCTGATCATACAGGCACCTAAAGGTGACACAATCCCCTTACTCTAGAACCTAGGAACATAAAATTATTCTTAATCTTAATGACACAAAAGGTTAACATACTATCCTCTAACCTTGGTCACCTAATTCTTTAGCATCAATGCGCTCTATAAAGCCTATAAGTCACTTATAGAATAGACTACAATTTTACTGGGGACACACTAAAGAACCAACTCAACAAGGGCTACACCTCGTCTCCAAGGTTGATAATCCTAGAGAGAAACCATTCCAAAACTTCAGCCTTCCACTTTAAGTATTAATGAATTATGAAGTAATCACAAATAACACATATTGTACAACAATCCCCATTTCCATAATTAACTATTTTCCTTTATTTTTCCAATTATTAGAGTAATCCCTAAGGTTATAGGCCTATGCCAAAGTCATAATTAAGGTTAACCTATCAAAATTCTAAGGCCATCCTATATTCAATTATTCACAACATGTGAATTCGGTTAAAATGACCAAAATGCCCTAAAAACCCTAATTTCACCATTTTATCCAATTTCATACTCAAAATTATTATTATGATCAATGTCATGAAAAGGATAAAAGAAAATAATTCACAAAATTTTAGTAAGTAATTCTTACAATTTAATGATCGACTATATTTTCCACTTTTCATGTGTTTAGTAATTTACTCGAACAAACCCAAACCATGTGTTTTTAACTTCTCATATATACTATACAACACAGATGTACATATTTATAGCATGATACGACATTCAATAGGGAAATTATCATGGTATATTTAAGAAAACATTACTAACCCTAGAGCATGTGAATAACAATTATTGTATTTTAACCCTAATCATGCATGCACAAGTTTGTGTTATTTGTATCAATTCAAGCTTCACATGAAATGATAATCATGGATGCTTAAAATAGCATAATTATTTTATCTTATCAAGGTTATAACATTAAAAAAAATCCTAGATAGGAATAGGTTATTGTTTAACAAATTTATGTACATATTTCATAATATTTAAATGATACACACCCAAGCATGATTATAGTTATAAACAACCTATCATGCTCGTACATAAGTTCTACCATCTCTTGAGTGATTATATTTACTTAAATCTAAAGCTACCTAAAAGAACAAAAGGTCATCTTCTCCACAATGTTTCAATGATCACCTAAGAAATTAACACCCAATAACACATATATTAGTATTTAATATAACACAATAATAACCCAAAACTAACTAAGCCAACTCTAAAAAATGTTAGGGAATAAATATGTAAAAGGAAATGGCACAAGTTACTCAAAAAGGGCTAGGTGACAGACTGGCAGAGGATAAGCAAGGTTGTGTGAGGGTGTTACGTAGCCTTACATGCGATGCATACATAGGTTGAGAGAAATGGACACACACATATTGGCTATGCTCGAGATGTATAAGCATGTGAGGAGATAAACATAACAAAAGCACATGAGTGTGTGTATGTCATGAAAGAGAGTCATGCAATGGTGCATGGATGTGCACTCCAAGGAAAATAAATAAAGCACTGCAAGGAGATAAATAAGAAGCCACTTGGGTTGGTGATGGTTGGCGACAATGAGGGCACTAATGGGGAGGAATTAAATTTCATTTGTAGAGGAAAAAGGTGAATTTGTAGGGATGACAGCATGCACCAAGATGGTCAAACAAGACATGCTCAAGTGAAAAATAGGCAAAGGCATGGATGAGTAAGGAAGGAGTTAGCATGAAGTAGAAAATTGTGCCTGGGAAGGAGGATATGGGGAAGACTACACAAAATAGAGTAGGGTGCTATATGAAGAAAGGTGATCAAGGAAAAATATTTTGTTAACAGAATTAGGGTTCTTGGGTAAAACAGATATAGTTTATGATCCCAACTAAAATTAAAACTAGTAACCCAAATTCTATCCAAAATTTAACCTAATTAATATTTATATATTTAGTACTCCATAATAATGTGAATAAAAATAATAAATTTACTATAGATCATCCTAAAATAATTATTATATCTAATTATACATGATTAACATTTTATAATTAAAGTTACTAAAATGGGGTGTTATACTATGCCCACTTAGTTACTTAGTTTAGCTTCCATCTACAACAACCCAAAATTTCATAACCTTTCATTTTAGGGTATTTAGTCTTTTATTCAAAACTAACCCATAAACCTTAGCATAACTATTTTATTATTAACCTTTGACCTATAAACCCAAACAATTTCTTAAATGTTGTCCCTAATTATTTTACATTTTTCCTTCTTATTAAACCTATCCAAAACCAAATTATTTTCCAACACATTTTTCCTATCCAATACCTTAACCTACCCAAACTAATCCTAAAAATAAAATAAAATAAACCTGTTCTACTCTACCAATTATACCCCTCACTATGCCCTCTTTTTCCTCAACCAAACACTCCCCCTATTTTTCCTCCACTTCTCATACTACAAACTTGTCACCCTTACCTTACCTCTCTATTGAACCAATTACGACATCCCCATCAACATACCTCTCTATTGAACCCACTTTATTAACCTTGTCTTCATATGCATGCAAATAATCCCCCTCTTTTTTGGTTCGTGTCATTTTCTTTGCTAAATAACTCATTCTCCTCTCCTTGACTAGCCCTCTATCTAGCACGCCAAGCATCACCACCACATATCACCACCAGCATCCCTCCCATTCATGCACTCTTTCCACTCCAACTCAACCAAACCAACCTCTTAACCTCTACCTCTCTCCATTTTCATCCAAAATAGCCACATCCATTAGCACATGCAATTATGTCATCTACCACCATCAAGTCATCCTTCCAACACCATCACCATAATGCCTATACCACTACCTCCTTATCCATTTTAGCAAGCCACCAAAGACTCGTTTTCCTCTTCATCTTCTTCCTACCCCTCTATTTTCTTATAGGCTCCCTAGTATAGCCACCCTCGACCACCACCTTCTCCTTGCAACCCATCTCCAATCCTCTTCTCATTCTTCTTTTTCTTTCCTTCTTTTTTCCCTACACTCTACCTGTGCTCCACCACCCCTTTCCCTTATTTCTTTCTACATATTGACTGCCACCCTACACCACCACAACCTTCTCTATTGCTTAACCACCTCACATGTGCTAGCCCTAACCACCCCAAATTCTCCCTTCTCCTCCCTTCTCCTCCCCTCATTACACACCCCTAGGCAAAGGAATAAAATATTTTTGTTATGCCCCTTGCTTCGGCACCTTATACCACAACCTTCCCAACCCCTTTAACCCTCTCAGATGATGCCACCCCTAACCTTCGTCACCTTATACCATAACTATATCCCATCTTATGCCACCTACCTTCACAGCTGACAACCTTCCTCAACCACCTTTCTCACAACTACCTTCCTAAACCAATCCACCAAGCCACCTTGTCACCTCCCTTCCATCCTACATTCACTTCCCTCCTTTCTGGCATTACCCCATTAAGCCCAACACCACCACTACCACCCTCATCACCAGCTTTCCAATAACCCACCATCTAACCTCATTATCCCACCACACCACCCATGGTTTTTCAAACTTCCACCATCTAAACCGACACCGACCATCACCACCAACTCCACCAAATCACGGCTATCCTAACTCCTTTCTTCGTGTGTACTACTCACACTACACATGTAGCATGAGAAAATTTTCTTTTAAAAAATATTATGCCCATTTTTAATAAGTAGAGTATTTTGGTAATTTTGGATAATAAATATATTAATATAAGTTATTATTTTATTTGTTAAATATTAATATGATAATTGTGGTATTATTTTTAGGTATGAAAGTTTGATTGGTGGAGTCTTATAATTTTTGGTAGGATACCAATAATTTATGCATTCATCTAAATAAGTAACTTTTATACTCTATTAAAATGGTAGATATTGCATGATAGCACATAAGAGTTTTTGTGTATGAAATAATTTATGCATGATTTGGTACCTTATAATTATAAGATTAGTACCGATTGCATGGAAAAAAAAAGGAACATGTTATCTTATGAAAAATAGTACGAGTACAAAAGTATAACTAAAATGATGTTAATTATGATACATACACATAAATGATAGGTTGAGTATGCTTAGGTATAATTATAGAATAATTATGATTGTTGTGTGCCCTAGAGGTAGTTTGATCATTTATCGTAACAAGCATGGTTAATATGCGATATTTATTATTGAGAATGGCAGTATATGATTTTGGATGAAATAAAAGTGCATGCTAGGGTTTTATAGGTAGAATCATGATTAATGTTAAATGGTCATTTGGTGTATATGATAATTTAATTGCATGATAAATAATTGATTTATCATGTTTTATCCTTTTTATGATAAATTAATAAATAAAATGGATTTAGTATTTAAAATGGACACTAATTGGGAAATTTTTCTCTCAAGGGCATTTTAATCATTTGTTAACCTAAAGCGCCCAAATGTAAATAATTGAGCCTAATATGGCCTTAGTATATCTTTCATGTTGACCTTGGTGATAATCTTATTTATGGCTATCTTAAATAAATATGAAAGGGGTACAAATGGTTAAGTATGGAAATTGGATATATATGATTGATTGTGATTGTATAATTACTTAAATAAAATACTATTATTTAAAATGAAAGACCTCAATATTGAGAATGGTAGCTCTTTAAGGGTAGATACCCTAAAGATGTGGTTTATCCCATGATTAATCATAGATTTTTACTGGTTTGCCTTAGTACCCCAGTGAAGCTCTATATCTTACTCTATTTTGCTTTATATATTGATAAAATGTATGCATATTTATGGATTAGGTGTCCTTATTGGTAGAGTATTGTATTATCTTTGTGTACCGGTATGATAGAGGTGCCTTTGTGTCCTTGGATTGATAGTCGATAGGATATTATGTTTCCTTGGGCTCTGGTATGACCGGAGTATCTTAGTTTCTTCATGTTGATATGATTTCTCCTTGAGTAAATAAAAATTAAAATGATTTTGATTGGATATTTAGATTGGTTGGCAGCAATCTTTATGCTTACCTATTGAAATACCTCAAAACCTTAATTTAGGAAATTATGGCCAAATAAGGAACTATTAGAGAAATTAATTAAATAAATTATTTTATTAAAATAATATGAAGAAATTAAAGTAAAATAAAGAGAAAAATAATAAATAATATAATTAGGAAAAATTGGGGTGTTTTGCTACTTAAAATAGAACTTGGAAAAATTTATTCAAAATAGCCTAAATTAATCTAAAAAAAGAATTTAATTATTATTTTTCTAAATATTATTATTTTTAATAATCAAAAATGCAAAAATGTCCTAGACACCCAACCAACCTATTTTTCCTTTTCCTTTTTATTTTCTTTCCTTTTTCCCTTCTTTTTCCTTTTTTCTTTCTTTTCCCTCCTTTCTCCCTTCCTTTTTCTCCTTCTCCCCTAATTTAGTCCAACCCGCACGGCCCAAGCTCCTCTTCTTCCTTTTCCCCCTCCCACATGACTTAGGCCCACACACTCTCCTTTCTCCTTTGCCCATCACCGAGCCCTATCGGCCCTCTTCCTTTTCTTTTCTTTCCTCCCTGAATTGTCTGGTCCATCCTTTTCCCTTTCTTTATCCCCTACCCGACCTGCAACCCGATTTTCGTCGGCAACCACCAACCACCAACCAGCCATCCTTTTCCCCTCTCTCCTGCCATTTTCCTATCCCTTTTCGACCCAACCAACCCTCTTCTCTCCTAATGCCTACCGCCCCTTTTTCCGTTCTTCTCCCCGACCACACACCGCCTACAATGGCAGACCTGTGCTGGCCTACCACCACTGGCCGGTGTGCCTACCTCACCTACCCCCTATTTTCCTCATCCCCCTATGTCATATTCCCCTCCAATCAGCCTATATATACTCCATAAGCAGCCCTGAAATCATATTCCTTTTTGCAACCTAGAAATTCCCCCCATTGCGGCACCTCAGCCGTGCAAAGTCCACCTCCTAACTACCCCACCTCGACCACCTTCACCCTTCGCACCACCATCTGCCACTAATTCCACCACAACCAACACCCCCTCTACCCAACAAAACAACCAGGGGAGCTTCCTCTACCTCCCCCTACCACCCTCTTCTCCTCCCTTCTCCTCCCTCCACCACCTTTGGCCACCACACTCACCGATGTACACCACCCCCTTTGGCTACACCACCATCTCCATTCCAACCTATCCACTTGAGGCGCCCATCACCACCTCAATTACCCCTCATTCCCTCTCTCCTAACCTATACAACTAGTACGACTAGGGTACCTTTGCGTCCTTGGGTTGATAGTTGAAAGGTACTGAGTAGCTTGTATGCACCAATGCGACCGGTGTACCTTTATGTCCCGGGATCTTGATCTCCCCTTCGAGGCAAATAAATGGAATTGTTGTGCTGATTAAAAAGGAAAAACACTAATCATGAAAGTGAAAGACAAATGAGCTAGGCCCAAGTGAATTATATTATGAGTGCCAATCCACTGAATATAATAATGGCCCAATAGCATTATGCCCTAGATGATGCTTATGAGTACCGGTCCACTAGATATAATAGTGGCCCAAGAGCGTGCTGCCCTAGAACATGTTTATGAGTACCGGTCCACCGGATATAATAGTGGCCCAAGAGTGTGTTTCCCTATATGATGTTTATATGTACTCCGGTCCACTAGCTATAATAGTGGAGAACCCAAGCTCAATAAAACCAATCATGGATGTGAATAAATTATGAAAAATACTAATCACTTATAGTGGAACACCATGTGAGTCGGGCCCAGACCAGTCCACTAGCGAATAATAGTGGTCAAGAATGTTATGCCCTGTATATATTCCAATCCACCAGCTATAATAATGGGGTTCCCGCACTCACATGGATATAAAATCTGAGAGATGACTGAATAATGATGGACTAATGGTTTAAAGCTCAGAAGTATTGATTGTACTCTTCGACCTATTAACATTTAACGGATGTGTTAAGTATATAAATGTTATGTATGCACATATTATTATATATGTATATAGATTTGTATCATGTGTTGCATTGTGGGCCTGCTTTTAAGTGCGTTTTAAAGAGTTACTCAATACTGTGGTACTAAAGGGTTTCATTCATGGGGCGCCTGCCTATTCATTGGGCAATGTCCCTTGTAAGTCATTTTTTAGGTGTTATTTAAGTGGGCAACACTAAAGAGCGTAAGGAAATTATCTGGACTTGTAGGGTTTCACTCTTTCTCTTTTAAACCCTAGTTTAAATCTAATTTGTAATCTTGTAACCACCACTGGTGGATTTTGTTCTTATAAATTATTTATTACGCTACTATGATTTAAATATATTTTTAATTCTAGAAAGTTGTATTTTATCCTCTTAGCCTTAGCACTTGGTACTAGAACGGTAGGAGCGAACCGGTTCGGTACTAAGTGTGGCCGTAATATCTCCGAAATTTATAGTTTTATTATTTTGCTTTTTCTAATTCTTTTAATAAAATGAAATTTTTTTAGTAGTGATTTTGGGGGTGTTATAGACTACCTTCATCGCCATACTTTAAGTTCAAGTAAATTTCTCAAATAATCTTGGTAGAGTTTTTTTAATCTTGATGAGTTCTTGTTGTTTCATGTAAAAAAACATTTGTTGCATGTTCTTCTTGAAGAATCTTTCATGGTTCTTGCATGACTCTTAGATGTTATTGCATGATAGATTCAACCTTAGGTAGTAATCTTTGGTTGACGTTGTGTTCAATATTATTTCCAATGTGTAATGTGATAGATTTTTATGTATGTTCTTGAAAAGTTTTTGTCTACAACCGTGCATGTTTAGGTGATGTTCGCTGCTAAGAGGACATGATGGTGATCCTATATTGTGGTGAAATTTTACTAAGCATGAATGGTGGAAAGCATAGATGTTTTGGTAGAATGAAGTGCATGTGTTTGAAAGTGAATCATGCACATTTGTGTAAGAATACTAGAGCATGAGGTGATTATATCATATGGTATTAATACAGATTGAATCACTTTTTTCTTTTGCATGAAATGTGATTTGAAATATTCAAATACACATGATGATGTTTCAAATGATTAAGTAGGGTTTTGTGCAAATTTGCATGGTTTTATGATAAGAGTTTAGCAAGTGTGATTTTGGGCATGTCTTTTTTTGTGTAGTGATTTGTAGTCTGGTTAATGATTGTGCTTTGTAAATCATTAAACTCTAAATTTTTACACAAGAACCAACTAAGAAACCTAAAGTGAAGGTGAGGGAATTTGGTTTTAATCTATTAAAACCAAGTGGAACTTGAGTGATTGTGATAGAAATAATCAATCATAGAGGGGGAAAAAATTTTCAAGCCATGTTTGAAGCCATTCAAAAAATTTCTAATAACTTGGATACCACTAATGCATACTTTAGACAATTACCGGATATTCAAACTCAACTCCAAAGGTTAGATTCTAGGTTAGCCGAACAAGATTAGGTCCAAAATATCTAAGAGCATAGATAATTCAATGGAAATAGGTTTGGGAGTGCTATGCGGTCAAATAATCCAATTAAAAAGAGGAATTTGAATTTAAGAATAGACCATGAAGAAGAGTCTATAGGAAGTGGAAGTCATAGGATGTTCCATGACCGTCAACCTAAGTATCATCAAAAGGAGGATAAGGGCATTAAGCTTGATCTCTCCGAATTTGATGGTAAGCTTGATGTAGATTCATTTCTTGAATGGTTGTATGAGGTGGAAGTTATTTTTGAATTTAAGGGTTATCAATACGAGAAAAATTGCAAATTAGCAACTCTTAAGTTTAATAATTTTTCTAAATTTTGGTATAATAATATAAAGAGGACTAGGGAATGAGAAGGCAAATCCAAAATTAAATCTCAGAAAAAAAAAACTTAAGAAATAATAAGAAAATTCATTCCAAAAGAGTATGAACAAGATAATTACATCATATTAACTATGCTTAGGAAAGGACTACTAAGTGTTGAGGAGTATGTTAGGAAATTCGAGAGATTGGCACTAGTATATGATATCCATGAAAGGAATAAACAAACTTGTGTTAGATTCTTGGGAGGCCTTAACATGATGATTCAAGGTAAGGTGGAAGCTTTTTTTTATGATTCCTTAGATGATATGATTAAACTTTCCCTAAGATTTAAACAATAAATTAAGTCCACTAAGCCTCATATAAAATAAAATAATCCATCCACTAAGCACTATTCAAGTAACCAAACAACCAAATTTAGAGTGAGTATTTTAACTTTGACTAATCTTGAAAAAATACAAGGAAATACTAAAGTGGATAAAGCTAAAAATAAAATTAATGAATTATCTACTAGGTAATGTTTTAAATGCCGAGGGTTTGGACACTTTGCTTAGAAATATCCTAATCAAAGGGTTTTATCAATCCAAGATATTGAATCCATGGAGACATGTAAGGAAAATTCTGAATAGAGCCTTTTGAGGAAGCTTTTAGTGAATATGTGGAAGAAAAAAGTTCTTGTTATGTATTAGAGAGAGTACTTCAAGCACAAGCTATTGAACAACCTACTCAGAGGGAGAAGATATTTAAAACAATCGGAAGAGTAGGTGATATGGTTTGTCGTATTATCATTGATGATAGCGGTTCTTATACAGATGTAGCTAATGAAAAGATGATTAAGTATTTGGGGTTGAAAACTATTCCATATTCAAAGCCTTATTCTCTTCAATGGTTGAATAAGGACAAGGGAGTCAAGGTAATAAAACAAACCCTAGTATCATTAAAAATTGGTAACTATCATAATGAGGTGTTATACAATGGTTTACCTACAAATGCATGTGGAATCTTATTAGGTAGACCATGGTAATATGATAGAAATGATATTCATAATTTTATTACTAATAAGTATTTAGTTGAGAAGGATAAAAAGTAGCATAAATTTAAACATGATAAGAATAATAAGGAGAGCATAGTTGAGAGTAACAAGAGTTTGTTATTATAGGCAAATGTATTTAAGAAGAAGGGATTTATTATGCAGTAGTCATGAAAGAATATCTATAAGGGGAGATAGATAAAGACAACCCTCAGATAGATAAACTCCTTGAAGAGTATCACAATGTTTTTCCTAACGAATTATCACTTGAATTGTCACCTAAGAGAGTGATAGAACAAGCCATAAATTTACTTCCTGGTGTGTCCATACCTAATAGGCCCAAATATATAGATGTAATCCAGAGGGGGTTAAGGAGTTAGAAAAGTGAATATAACAGCTCATAGGAAAAAGGTATGTGAGGGAAAGCATAAGTTCATGTTGTGTACTTATATTACTTTTTCCTAAGGTAGATGTTTTGTCTCGTAGATCCATAATATTAGTTATGTTGCATGTTAAGTTATTGGGATTTGAGATGTTGAAGGATTTATATGATAAGGATGAAGATTTTGTTGACATATATAATATGTGCAAAAAGAGTAGTAGTTTTGATAATTATTTACTACAAGATGAGTATCTCTTTAAACATAATAAGTTATGTATACCTCGTTCAAGTGTACATGATTTACTTGTTAGAGAAGTACATAATGGAGGTATTTTTGGTCATTTTGGAGTACATAAGACCATTAAAATACTATAAGAAAACTTCTACTGACCACGAATGATAAAACTAGTATAAATAATTATAGGAAGATGCGTAACTTGTCAGAAAAGTAAAAGTTTCTTCCATAAGGGTTTGTATACTCCTTTAATAATACTTTATCAACCTTGAGAAGTGTTAGTATGAATTTCATATTATAATTACCAAGGACACAAAGGGATAAGGATTATTTTCTTGTGGTAGTGGATAGGTTTTCAAAAATGGCACATTTTATACCTTGTAACAAAAACTGATAATGTAACACTTGTAGCATACTTATATTTCCAAGAAATAGTGAGTTTACATAGGGTTCCCAAAAGTATAGTGTGGGATAGGATGTAAAATTCTTAATATAATTTTGGAAGACACTTTGACATATGTTAGGTATTAACTTGTTGTTTAGTACTTCTCATCATCTACAAATGGATGGTCAAACCAAAGTGACTAATAGAACTCTAGGTACTTTTCTATTAGGGTTGGTAAATAAGAGTATCAAGGATTGGGATATAAAGTTTATTCATGCTAAATTTGCATACAATAGAAGTCCTTCTAATACGACTAAAACAAGTCCTTTTGAGATTGTATACAGGGATTAATCCATATCTACCAATTGATATGTTGTATGATGTTAAGGAGAGAATCAAATTCTTTAGAAAATTTCATCAAAAAATTAAAGACAACATTGAAAATCAAATACTACATATTAAGCTCAAGCTAATAAAAATAGAATTTAACAAGTGTTTAAACCGGGAGATTTAGTATGGTTGCATTTGAAAAAAGAGAGATTTTCCAACTTAAAAAAGAATAGACTGATGCCAAGATCTAATGGTACATCCAAAGTATTAAGAAAATTTAGAAGTAACGCATATGAACTTGAATTACTTGAATATTATGGAGGAGTATCTAGGACTTTCAACATTGGTGACTTATCTTCATATTATAGTGATGCTAATTTGATGGAAAATTCTTCTCTACAAGGGGGGAATAATGTAGGAGATCTCTTGAAACTATCAATATTTTTCTTCTAATAATGGAGATCAAGAGAAATTAGCATACATGGAGATAGGACCAATTATGCTTGAAAATTCATGTGCTTCTAATATTTTGTCAAGTCATTCTTCTTGCAGGTATTGTGTATGTTTGCAAGAAATTCATGAAATTCATGATGGTTAAAGATATTTGAGGTACAAGGCAATGACAAGGGATTACATGATTACAAAGTTTAAGGAAGAACAAGACTACATGACTATAAGGTTTTATAATATATGATTACATCTATGTAATGCATTATTAAGTTGTGTAGCTTTGTTATTTTTATTCTTTGCTTTGTAATTATTGTAAAATTTTCATTATAATTTTATTTTTATGCCATGGACCATGCATTAGTAAGGTTAAATAATTAATGAGGATGATAATGGTCTTCTTAATGAGAAGGCCTACAAGGTTCCATGCCTATATAAACCCTTGTAATCAAATGATTCGAAACAATTATGAAGTATGATATGAAAAGTTCATTAAAAACTTAGGAGAGAGTTACACGAGATACTTCTTCTCCTTCTTGTCCTCCTCTTCTCCTTTTTCAAGTGTGTATTGAGAAGTAGCAAGGGTAATCTAGTGAGAAATAGAAGATTCTCATTAAAAGAGTTAGATATTGGATTAGATCTACTCAAGTGTTATCACAATTTTGAGTAACCAACGTCTAATCAATTGAAGTTGAGTGTATGGCTTCCATTTTTCATTTTTGTAATCCTTTAAATAAGATCTTGAAGTGTTGTAGAATATTTGGATATAATATTCCGCATTAGTCTCCATTAGTAATTAGCTTTGTTTCCTTGAAATATGCTTCTCAATTTTACTATTTAACATGTTATATACCCTTTATTAGTGATTTCAAGTATTACTTGGAATTTTTTTTAATGTCTTGTGGTTTTAAAATATTTATAGTTTTTTTCCCTTATTATGTGGTATATGTGATTTACATACATTTTTATTTGGTTTTTGATATTGTTTTATCAATAGCGAGGAAGAAATAGTGGTTGTTACTTTTGATTGCTTATATGTTGTATATTACGGCATTACTACTAATTCGAGTTTGCTTAGATGTTGTATGTTGTCATGTGGTTGTAGAATTTTATGGTGTTTTCATTTTCCTTCTTTTGTAGTAAACTAATGAAGAATAAAATTGAAAAATTGTATAGTATTTTCTTTAATGCTAGCTTGGTGTGTGTTGAACTTTTAAAATATGGCAAGATAAGATAAATTTTTGAAAATTGACTTACTTGCTTGAATGAAAATTTTAAAAAATGATAAATGATTTATTAAAATAAAAAAAAATAGGTTTCTTTGATGGTTAATTTTATGGAATTGGTGTGACATCTCAAAATGAAGAAGTGGGAAAATGTGGTACAGCAAAGAGAGGAAAAGTGTAACACCCCCATTTTTCACTACTGAAAATTTTATTAAAACATGTTGTCAAAGCAGAAAATACCTAGAAAAAATAGGGTGTTATCACCATACCTTACATAGGATAGACGTCTGCCACCTACCTCATATCAGATACAATGCTAAACTAACCAACACCAAAAATTATAGAGTACATGAAATAACAATTTAAGTAAATAACTCCAAATGTCTTTTGATGAGTTCATATTTTGACACATTTTATACCCTTATAATCTTAGTTTTTGGTAGTTTATTTGGCTAATATAGGGGAATAATTATTATTTTATGATTAAGTGGTAAAAATTGCATAAATTTTATTATTTGAGCTAAAATGATATAAACTAAGTAAATTTAGAATAAAATATTATTTATTAATATTTTTTGAATTTTATTTTACAGGTATTGTTTTTAAATAAAAGAAAATTAAAAAAAAAAAGAAATTGGACCTTTGGACCAACGGCCAAAGGCCGAAGGCCCAAAGGCCAGGGAACGAAGCAGCGATCGAATCAAACGAGCCGCAAGGTAGCCGCCAGGGAAGAAACATGCTTAGTCAGTAGGGCTGACGTGGAAAAAAGCCGCACGCACCACAATAAAAAGAGAAGAGCACTGCATTAATTGAGAGAGAAGCGAGAGCCTTCAAGGCTCGACGCTGAGGAGAAGGGTCATAGGCTCAGACGTCGAAGAGAAACAGGAGTCGTGAGTGTGCAGCAGAGCCGCAAAGGACGAGAGCCGCACGTAAGGAGCGACAGCAAGGCAACACCGCACGAAATCAACGACCCTGTGCCTCCGTCAGTCGTTAACCCTGTCAGCGAAAAAGAAAAAAGGAAAAGTAATTATTGCATAGAAATCAAGGCACCCAAAGAATAGAAAATAAGAAGAAATTTATACCGGTAAAATTTATTTCAGATAAAATTAATTTTTATCTGAATATATTATTGATCTTTTATCCAAAATTAATTCTGGTTGTTTCTTTCTCTTATTTTTAATTTATATTTTAGATATATATTTCTATGTAATTAATTCTTTAATTATGGCTGACTGATTATTTATTGTTAGGGAATAAATTGAAACCCTGGATTAGGATTTAAATTATAATTTTATTTTCTTTGTTTCGTGAGATTGTTTCTTGACTCTATGTTAATTGCTATCATTTATATGTATGATTCTGTCAAGTATAGTTTATTTGGTGCATGTCTTGTTCTGGTTCCTCATAAGTGACAGTATGTAGGATTATTTGCTTGCGAGGTGGCCATCTAAATATACTAGAATTTCTATGTATAAATTGCAACTAGGTTAGATAACAATTCACCTAATCGTTTTGTGATTCTAACCGAAGTGGTAAAACGTTTCGATACGTGTGGGTCAAGGAAAGGAAATATAGCTAGACATGCATTTTGTACTAGTCTGGGTACTTAGATTGACAGCCTTCCACTTACACTTAATGCATTAAATCTAGTTAAATATAGGAGCCGCTTGTTGCTGCTATACTGCTAGTATTTAATAGGGTTAATATAGGCACGTGGTCGTATTAATTAATTAAGGGAAGTAATATGAGGTGTATGGACCTGCGTTTGCTGTGCAACTTGGTTGATCTCTTTCTCACGATTAAATATTGACTTAGAAATAAATATTATATTTAGACCTAATCTAGTGGTGGATTTTTATTTCCCTAACATATTTCTCATATCTACGGTTTCCCGTTATTTCCCATATTTTCATTATTTTTATTATTAGTTTACTTTGTTCTATTTACTCTTTTATTATTATTTTTATTAACCCCCATTAGTATTTTATTTTCTTATTTATTTATTCTGTGTTATTTAGGATTTTTATTTTTAGTTTTAGTTTTATTTCTAAGCTAGTTAAATAGAGGTGAGCCCTCTCAATCCCCGACCTAGAACAATACCCTATTTACCAGTGCTACAAGTGACAACAAGACGGTTTAAATTGTGTGCCGGCTACGGTCACACCAATTTCTGGCGCTGTTGCCGGGGATTGGTAACTTCACCTTTATTTTGCTAGTATTTTTAGCGTGTTTTTATTTTTAGTGTTTTTGTATTTTTTTCTTTTAGTTTTTTTTTTTATATTTTCTTAGGATTTTTGGTGTGTTTTGTTATTAACCTTTTCCATTGAAGTGTAAGTGTTTTCAGGTGGCTATGAGAGGATCTTTGGGTTATGGAAAACTTTGCACGAATCCTAATGCAAGAGTAAATGAGGTAAGTTTGAGTATTCTAACTAATAAACTTAACAAACTCACTGCTCTTGTTTTGCAGGTTGCTAAAGCTACTATAGTTGTTAATACAAGTGGAGTGTGCCATACGCAAGGAAATCCATATGCTTACCATGAACAAGCTATGAGAGGAGGAGGATGGACACAATCCGGTGCTCAGTCTTTCAATGGTTTTCAAGGACATGATCCTTACACAAGCACATACTATTTGGGAATAAGGCATCAACCCAACTTTGGATGGGAGATGAATGATCAGTATCAAGTGCCATATCAAGACCCTTACGCGAATATGAAGCTTCAAAATATTATCAATATCCTCAACAAGAATCTTCTCCGGTTTCAGAACCCTCAAGTTCAGAAAAAATGGATAAGCTTCTTGAAGAACTGATAAATGGTCAAAACCAGTTGGCAGAAAGCCAAAATCAACTGATGCAAATAAATGATCATTATTCAGTGCCATATCATGACCTTTACGCATGTGATTATGAAGCGTCAAAACGTTATCAATATCCTCAACAAGAATATTCTATAATTTCAAAACCCTCAAGTTCAGAAAAAATGGATAAGCTTCTTGAAGAACTGATTAATGGTCAAAACTAGTTGGCAGAAAGCCAAAATCAACTGATGCAAAGTCAGATTTTACAAAATGAAAGGATGTCAGTGCTAGAGGAGAAAATGGATTATTTGGTCAACCTAATGAATCAATTACAAACACAAGAAGAGCTCTCTAGTACTTCACTTCCAAATTCAAGTGATAGTTATGAGTATGATGATGCCATATCTGAATGTAAGGATGAGCTAGTTGAGGAGGTTTCCATGGAAAATATTGAAAAGCAAGATCAAGTGGAAGAAGAGCTTGTAAAAGTAGAAGAAGAATATCATCAAAATGAGGATCAAGTAAACAAAGAGAAGTATATGGATGACAAGACTATCACTTTCACCTACCATATACCATCTTTGAACATTTATTCCCCAATTTTGTTTGGAGATGAGCATAAAACACAAGGTAAGCCTTTGGACCACTTTGATTTTATTTATGCTAACCATACTCCTTGTTTTCCCTCTTTTAGCAGGTTGTATGGATCTAAGAGTGAAGAGAGTAATCAAATCACCTTGGATACATTTAATGAGAAGCGTGATGCTCCAAAGGAGAGGTTATGTTGGAAGAATGTGTTTAAAGATTTTAAGATGGGAAAATATGTTCCTTCGATAGAGAGATTATCGTACATGGACATTGGGCAAAACATTCTCTCTTTACACACGAGCTTAAATTTCATGCTAGGTAAGTTACGTTCTTGCTGGATCAAATCATTCATTAAATCTAACATTTTGTCTTTTTCTTCCTTACAAGATAAATATGATCATCACAAGGAAGGATTTGGTGAAGCAACTCTCAAGTGGACGTATCCACCTTGAATGAGAAAACCGAGATCATGTCAAGCTGAAGACATAAAAATAAGCGCTACTTGGGAGGCAACCCAATGTCAAGAGGGAGTTTTCTATTCTTTAGTTATTTATTTATTTATTTGTTTTCTCCATATTTTAAATTACATGTTTTCTCTAGTTTTTTACACATTGAGGACAATGTGTGATTTAAGTGTGGGGGTGCGTGTGTTTTATGTATGTGAAAAAAATATATTTTTGAAAAAAAAATTATATTGTTTAGATTTTTTTTAGAGTGTTTAGTGTTTTTAGAGTTGTAAGAGGCTTAACTAGTTTGATTACAGAGAGCCAAGCTTTAGAACTTGAATGTTCAAGATTGTTCCAAAATTATTTTCCTGTTTTTAAACTTTACCTTTAGGTCAAGTCTAGTAATGGGAATAACTAAATTTTGTTGCATAGAAAATGAACAAGTCAAGATATAAAGGGTTTGGGGTCTATCAGTAGCTTATCAAAATTACTTGAGATGGTATATTACATTCAGTGTTTGATTGATTGTGCTCCCTCACCAAGTGAGATCACCTGAGCTTTTCACATGAAGAGCACAAATGGCTAGTGAACTTCTGATTCATCTAGCTTGTATCTCTCTAGTCCCACTTTTCCTATTCTCTGTCTCTCTGTGTGTGTGTGTGTGTGTGTGTGAGTGTGTGTACAGAACTTTGTTCCATAAGGTCCATTGATGTGCTATTGGAATTCAAACATAAGCGTTTTTGCTAAGTCATGCATCCCAAAAGGACAAAATTGAGTGTACTGTGCATTTCATGACAACGAAGTTGTTCACAACTTGAGGAAAAGAGCAATTAAATTACTTTATACAAGGTTTATTGGTTATTTATCTAATAATGATATTGGATGAATTCAGGTATGTGAAGAGCAGAAGCGATGCACAATTGAGGTCTAATACTAGCAAGGATGACCCTAATGGGTTCTAGTCAATTCATTACAATAAACATGCTAGTAAATATAGGATTACAAAACAAAGGTTGGGGCATGATACCCAATTCAAAAATAAGGATCTATCACGGTTCCCACTGAAACCTTCTAGATATCATTACTCACAAGCCTCAACCCAACTGAGGTAGGCCCTTTACTATTCATTTCCAAAGAACTTCACATAATCCTTTACTCATTAGGATGAGCAAGTGACTGAGAAAATGGGTACATCAGTACGCTACGTACTAAGTAAGTCAAGTTGATCACTCAATGTACACACAAGTGTGCTAATTTATCAGTCATGAACATAATGTACAATATGCACTATGGTAAGACCATATATATGAGTGCATAAAATATGTTATCATATACAATTTTAGCATAGTAGAAAACATCATGGTTATGAACCATAATGCTTTCACATAATGCTTACATAAGCAATAGCAAAGAATATACAAATAACCCTTAGGGTGAATCCCATTATCCAATTCATTCAAGATTTTCCATCCATTATTCCATATAAGAGATAGGGCAATCACTCAAATCAGTGTTACATTCTATAACTAATTAGTCAATTGCATAAACCAACTTTATTCATTTTGGTCTTCCATACCAATACATCCATTTCCTAATCAATGATTAACCATTCATAATTATCAAACAATAAATACCAACCACATGTTATTATCATCAAGTGATGGATTGTGCACCACCCCATGGTCTCACATACCATGGAAGTCTATCTAATAAGGGACATAAAGTCCAAGCAAAATCTAATCACCAAGTGGACATATTCTATCTATTATTATTTGTATCATTATTATTATTTCTACTACTACTAGCATGATTAATATAAGTATCATTATGGCCATTACTTTTATATTATTTTCATCACTATTATTATTATTACTAGAATTTGGGGTCGATATTAGTATCATTATAAAAACTAACAATAATAATATTATTATTAGTAATATTGAAACCATTACTTTTAATACTATGAATATTACTAAGACTTACTTTGGTTAGTAGTGGCATGATTAATTATTTTGAGAATATTACCCTACTTTTAATTATAAAACTACTATTATCATTATTAGCCTTAATAGTAGGCCATAATAGGGGTAAGATAGGAAATTATGTTAATTTTGGTAAGAGGGAGATTAACCCATAGTATTTCCATCTTATAGGTGAATCAAGTCAAAACCCTAAGGAGGCGTAGGAGCGTACTCCAAGCCCGACGATGTTTTAGATAAGGGTGTAGCTAAGGTCGCATGTGTGCTATGTGTCTTACATGCCTCGGTTGTCTCGTATAATTTTATGTTGTGTACCTTGTGCTATTATCGTAACTGTTTTATATGTAGCGCAGCTTGGAACAGAGGTATGTTCATGTGCTTCCTTTTGGTATGTACTAATATAGATATGCTGTAGGTTATGATGTGATGTAATGTGACCTTTTAAGACATGCATGCTAGGATATTTAATGGGGTAATGTGGGATGGGGGCATAAAAAAGAAAAATATGAAAATAAGATAACCAAGGGGAAGTAAGTTGGCTAACGTAGGTAAGAATGACCTAAATAATCCATGATCCATGATTGGTGAATAAAAGGAGGGGACATAAGTAAAATGAAAGAGTGAGAGGAAATAGGGTTTGCATGGGAATTTTATGGTTTTGCAGGATAAATATTGAGAGTTTTGCATGGGGTGGTTAGAGTCCTCATGGGAGCAAACTTTACGTATGAAAAGTTTCCTTGGGGTGTGAGGAAGGTTATAGAAGCGTTGTTTGGATGACTAGAGGCTTTGGGTGGAAAATAGTACGTGGGATAGTATAAGGGTGCATAGGGGATTGGGTTAGGGTTTGGGAGGAAACCCTAATTTGAGAAGGTGGAAAAAGAAAAAGAAAATAATAAAAATAAATGAGGATGAGTGAGGTATGAGGGAATAGTTGAATCTAAGGGTTGTGACATGTGGAGTGTTAAAATAGTGTGGGTTGTGTGAGGTAGAGAAGGATGGGCCACATAGGCCCAAATTAGGGTTTCTGGAGGAAACCTTAGGGGAATGAGGTGAGTTGACTTTGGGGTATAAGGTAGTGGGCCTTCGCCTGTACACTTAGGAGCTGGACTCCTAGTGTGAGTTAGTGGATTATGGAATGAATGTCGGGGTGTAATAAGGGGAGCAGGAGTCTCAAGATATGGGATGGGGCCCCTTGAGAAGATAGAAGTAGAATGTTGGTATCATGCATGTCAAGGATGAAATGCTTATCAAATAAGACAAAAATAAGATACTAACCATTTAAAGAGAAAAATTGTAGAGCCAGGCCCAGACCAGTCCACCAGCAAACAATAGTTGCCAGGAGCCAGGGTGCCCTGCATGACCGGTCCACCGACGAATTATAGTGGCCAGAAGCATTTTGCCCTGCATGACCGATCCATTGGCTATAATAGTGGGGGTTTTCGTACTCAACAAACCAAACGTAATGATAAGACAAGGGAAAGATATGAAGTACTTATAGTGAAACATCATGAGAGTCGAGGCCAAATCGGCCCACCGGCGAATAATAGTGGCCAGGAGGGTTTTTCCATGCATGACCGATCCACGAACGAATAATAGTAGGGTTCCCGCGCTCGCATGGATTGATAAATACTATGATGTAAATCAACTATAATTACCCGAGATCTAAAGAATAAGTTATTCAAACCATAATCGGTCTTCATTATCTGTATTACTACATGTTGTTTATGTGACTATGCCATGTATGCTATGTTATATATTTTTGTATGTTTGGCCTTAGCACACAGTTACCTTGCTTAGTACGTGGCGTACTGACCACCCGTTTCATGGGTGCTGCTCATTCCCACGAGTAGAAGGCCCTTCTGATTTGATGCGGGTTGGTGATTCTATCTTTGATGCCTAAAACACTTTTGAGGCATATGGCAGGGCTGAGAGTTGAGCCTGGATATAGCATGGGGGTCAAGAGTGCATGGCCGGAGCCTATCTCCAATTTTGATTTACCTGTACCGTTATAATTAGTTTTATACTATTGTATGATGTTTTCTGTCATTTGAACCTTTAAAACTTTACTTTTGGGTTTTACCTCTTTTGGTTACTGCACTTTGATTTTTTGTATGGTTAACAACTCATCCCTTTTGTTAATTCCTATTTTAATTATCAACTCGTCTTTGATGTTATCCCAATCAGCCTTAGCACTTGGTACTAGAATGATAGAAGTGAACCGTTATAGTACTAAGTGTGGCGGTAATATCCCCATATGTTACATTTTATTAATTCACTTCAGCTAAACATTTTCATTAAACATAATTTTCCAATAGCAAATTTTGGGGGTATTACATTACCATTGACCATTTGAATTTGATCAGATTAGACGGATTTGTCTAATATTTACTAACCTGTTCTCCAGAGCTCAAATGGTGTATCTGGAAAATTCAAGTCAATTAGACCAGAATTCGCATTCACGAATGGAGCAATAGAAAGTCAACATAGAAGGACTATTCCAACTACATGGAAGCATGTCTGAAATCGAAGCATTAGATCTCAGAATCATGCAGAGAAGAGAGGAGGAAAAAGATAATTTCTAAGGTCATCTCTTCCTCTCTTTTGTCCCAATCAACCTCTAGATTAAATCGAGGTAATATTTTGGGTTAAACACATCATAAAAATAGCTAGGAATTTTTAAAAAACAATCTCGCATAGGTTGGTAAGATTCTAGTTTAATGTAAGGGATTTTTTAGAAAAATCAAACTTAAAAATGTGACCAACTCAACAAACAAATCGATGAGTTTAGGTTTACTAGTGAACTGTTCATCCATCAATTGATCAGTTTCCTACAACCAATCGATCAGTTTAGTCGAGAAACCTAATTCGGTTAAAACGATAAACCAGTTGATCGGTTCATGAAACCAATTGATGGTTTTGTCTACAAAACTCAATAAAATTCATTTTTCAACATGATTTCATATCAAATATCATCCCAAATCAAATCATAACATTAAATCAAAATCAAAGGCCCAAAATTTAACAAAAATTCTCATTCAATCATTACATAAAAATATGGGGTATTAAAAAGGATGCAGCCGAAGAATGTCTCTAAGTTAAAGCACAATGGACTTAGATATATAGTTGATGAATTTACAACTAAAGGAGTGCAAACCAGAAAGAATGAAATATATTGTATAAGTTATGCAAATGCTAGACCTCATTAAAATGCTTCCCATTATATGCTTCCTAACCAGAGATTGGTAACTAATGCGACGAATGAAAAGTTATGGGCTAATGTATAGGCATAGTGAGATTTTTATATGTTGATATTATATTACCATTTAAATTATATACTAGTAATATTTATCTTTTTTGTAATGTAGAGTGGTTTTGATGTGCCTCAATACTGTAAGAAAGTTATACCTCAAAAGTGTGCTAAATCTTGAAAAGATTGTAAGTCTTATTTAATATGTCACTACATGGTTTCTAAATATGGAACTTACCTATAATAACCACCTACATATTATCAACCCATGTTCACACCTTAACAATGGTTTGAATTTGTTGAGTAAAAAAAGTTTAAAGAAGCTAAGATATGTAACTACTTGCATTATATATTATGTCATAACTAATAATCATATGCATTGATATTTTTTACAACTTATATGTTATCGGTGATAAGAAAAAGAGTGAAAAAGTAAAAGAAAATGCGAAGAAAAATTCCTACCCTCACAAGAATTCACATGCCGACAATAATGACGCATGAAAAGAGTTGGTAAGCAAATAATTTAGGTCATTATATATTAATTATTGTTACTTTTACATAATAATAACTAACTTGGTTCTAAAAAAACATGGAGGAAAAATACCATGTAGAAAAAGAAGGTATTCCATATACACCACCTACAAGAGTGGATGTTTGGGTGAATGCTAAGGTAAACATGAAAATACGAAAATCTATCAATGAATAAACCTAACAAATCTTTAATAAAATTGAAAGGATCTAGTATTAAGTTATTCACAATATTATTTGCATATCATTTCTTATACCTAATTACAATCATTTCTCTAACAAGAGAAGGTATGGACAACAAGAGAAGAATTCAACCATGTAAAAGCTAAAATGGAAACTTCAAGAGTAAGTCAATCAATGTTAGTTGCAAGCAAAAGAAGGATTAAGGAGCAATGTGAACATACATGAATGAAAGGGCAATATGAACAATAAAATTGTTGTGCTTGCTTTTACTATCATGCTAACACATTAGACCTATCGCAGAAGTATCTAAGGTAATATACTTCACCAGTAATTATTTTCTTATTTAAAGTGTATTTATAGTTGAAATATATGAAATTGATAAAACTCTTGAATATAAAGTGACTACACATGCAATCCCAATATATCAAAAAAGAAAAAAAAAAAAAGGGGCTATTATCACAAGGAACCACTCATGTCTTTGAGGATAGATCATTGGAGCTTGATATAGTTCAGGTAACTATGAACAACATCCATGATGAATATACTTTCTTAAAGCTATTCTTCTAAAAGACAATGAACATGAACTCCTATTATTCTAAGAGAAGGTGATTGGATGATTATATCATCTAGTTATCCAAGAACATGGTAATATTATTAATATAGAGTTGAATTAATTAATTTTCCAATTATTATCTATTAACTTGTTTTTCCTTTTTTTTTTGACAAAGACATTAATATCCTTTTGAGAAATCTAAATCCTAAGGAACAGCAAAAAAAAAATTAGATAAGGTAAAAATTATTATAAGGTACAGTACACATCCTATCAACTATCAAAGATGATAATATATTATGATAAACTCTTACGCAATCTAGAGAATGTTAATTTGAACAAAAAATGTTTAATTACTAGCACTATTGTTTTTCAAGAATGATGCGGGGACAAGTTTCCTACCAAATTTCTGTGCCTAGTCAATAATGCCTTTTTTGTGCAATTGTCATGCATGAGCATAGGTCGTATTTTTGCAAAATATTTCTGTGCACATGTTAATGGTCACCACCAAAATTAAAATAGATATTGTGTTCGTTAATTCCCGAAATAACTTTCTCCAGTAAACATTTCAAAATAATCTATTAACGATAGTCAGCTGACGGAAATTTGTCTTAATTTTTTTTTTTTTCGTGGGAGATGTTTGGAAGTCAAATGAAGCATGTTACGAAGTGTGCACTATTTCATTACAAAGTTTAAACTGCTCACTAGCTATCACAACGCACTGAACGGGGTGGTAGTACAGCAAGATATTTATCCATAATTGAAATACGTAAAAAAACGAGCTCTAAATGTGACAGATACAAAGAGATGGCCGCTCTGTACTAAGATGGCAGCCAGTGACCGAGTAGGCCCTTACCCCATTCTTTATAAAAGGAATAGCGGGCTCCAGTCGCTACAGATGCTACACATTCGGTCGCTCCTTCACATATACGAGACAGATTTGAAAGTTACTTCCATGAATCAGTGTATAGCGATTTCACTATAGCCATCTTCCGTCGCACAAGCTCGAAACATCCCTGTTGTATTAAAAGGCATGGTTATATCTCCTGCAGCAGATACAGCTACCAAGCCAACATTTCCTTTTGGCACGCAGGTGTCTACAACATAAGCAGCAGCCTCCTTCAAAGAAAGCCCCTTATACTCCATGAGGGCCGCAACATCTCTTGCAACAGTGTGACGTATTATAGGTTCACCTTTGCCTGTAGCTGAGACAGCACATAAGCTGTTGGCATATGTCCCTGCACCAATTATAGGTGTGTCGCCGATTCTACCGACCATTTTATTGACTAGTCCACCAGTAGAGGTCGCAGCTGCAAGATTTCCTTGGCTGTCAACCGCTACACAACCAACTGTACCTAATTGACCGTCACCACTGGCACAGTGTTTTTCAACTTGCACTTCCTTCAGGTTGGGCTGTCTTCTGTGACTGTAATCTACGCATTGACTATAGTCTAACTGCAGATTATTATTTCAAGATCCAAAATAATAGTGTAAGACGGCATTCAAGACAATAAGAATCAGGATCAAGGTGAATCTTCGTTATAGAGAATAAACCCATAATCAGAACCAGTAGCAAATCTGTAATCTATGCCCCGAGGAAAAAGGGAATGAAAAGACTTCTTTATGATGGAGCTCGGAGTGCCAATTCAATTTTTCTCTCGCCTTTCTGTCAGTTCTTTCATAATCTTGGCACTAATCGAAGGCCAACTATCACATATACCGATCTTATTCTCTGCAGTCAGCATTAAGGGCAAACATTGCAACTATGACTGCCAATAAAATTACACATTTCTATTGTCATATATAGTCAGTCCAGGAAAACCATGTCTGGAAAGCTCATTTGGAAAGTAAAAAATAAATGTGAGAAGAAAAAATAAATAAAATGATGCTTCTCCAGACATATAAAGCATTGACAGAGTTGCTTTCAATGTCCTGAGTGCAGATTTTCAGATGAATATAGACATGTCATGGCAACGTTGCATATATCAAAAAACCTAACTTTAATCCAATCATGACAAAAATTTACTACTCAGGGTAATTGAATAAATAGCCATGAATCATAATACCTGTACTTTGCTGGTCCCCTTGGCTTGTTTTAGCCTCTCGATATTCTCAGGGGTGATAAAGTGTTTGGGATCTACCGTTTCAACCCCCTGCGGAACAGAACCAGACGGTATTACCAACAATTCAGCATATTAATTTTACAAGCAATGTACATTCTGCCTCGCAAAATTTTTTTGGGATTGAAGAACCTAGACAAATATATAATGGATATCTGAGCATAAATGATAAACAAAAGCATACAGCATAAAATGTATCAACTACCAATGCACACTATCCATGATGCGCATCTGGATGGCTAAAACATTTTGAATGATGTTATGGTTGATTGTTGATGAATATGAATGGTACTAAGTAGTATTGATAGGTTGGAACTATTTCTTAATAAACTAGCTTAAGTGAATTGTATAAAATATAAATGTGATGCTTTAGCTAGAAGTTGTATGTGTGCATAAAATGAATGTGTTGGATTTGAACCATTCAAATAAACACAGACTGATTTCTTGATTTAATCGCTCAATAAGGGGTTTTGATTTTTCTAATTACCAGAAAGAATCAGGATTCTTAATTCAATCAATAAAATAAGAGAGAAAACTTACAAGAAGAAAGTTTAATTGAAACTCATGGTTGGATAACTAATTTACTACGTGCCACACCATGGTATTTCTAGAATTTAGCTTCTAAGTCAGGCTTAAAAAAGAAATAGAGAGTGAGAAAGAGATCTAAGATCATACTATAAATTGATAGCTCATTTCCAAAAATAAAAGATACTTGTAGCAAAATAAATATAAGATGCTAATAAACTGAGTATATCTCCTACCAAACATAGAAAATTAGCACGTCAAATCTCTAGCAAAATAAATCAATCTTTGATCAAATAAAAGATTCTAGCAATCTCCTTAATAAATAGCAAACTAGGAAATAAGGAATCAACCAAGTAACTTCCAAACCACATGTCCCTCAAGGCTACGTGTAGGCTTCAGGTTGGACCAAATCCATCTTCCTTCAATTGGGCCATATTAAATAGTTTAAGTCCAATACTTAGAGCTCTAATTTGGAACGTCAAATAATAAACTCCATTCCATGAATCACAATGGATCAGACAAACAGACCAATACTAGATTTGTATAGACCATCAACAAATATTGTTCATTCAGGTGCTAATTAAAAAAAAAAAATTGGGGTGTTACCAAGTAACACAGGTATAATCATACAAGTAAAGGCTTGTTTGGTATGGGGGTAATAGGGGTGGAAAAATTTTCCCTCTATTTTATATCTTTTATATTAAGTATTTAATAATAATAAATATATTTTTAATGAAATACCCATTTTAGATCAAATTAAGATCTAAAATGGGTATTCATTAGAATAAAAATATTTAATTTTAAATAGATTATATAAGATATATAAAATATGGGGGTAATTTTTCCACTCCTATTACCCCCATACCAAACGAGCACTAAGATGATTTATACAGAGCTATAAAAGGGAAATGAAAGCAAGACAGAAGCCAAGAGAGAGGAAGAGTAAAATGCGCATAAATGAATAGAAAAGTCAAAGAAAAGAAAGGAACTAAAAATCTTACTTGTTCCCGAGCAAATGCCTCAGCGCCATTAAATGCAAGATATATATGAGGGGTTTTCTCCATTACCAGACGGGCCAGAGAAACTGCATTCACAACAGAAGTGAGACCAGAAACAGCTCCACAGTTTTTGGTATTACCATCCATGATGCAAGCTTCCATTTCAACAGTGCACTCTGTCGTCAGGACAGAACCTCTACCTGCATTGAAGTGTGGATGGTTCTCTAGTTCTCGCACCTGTTAATCATGACAACACAACACGTGGGCAAAAGAGGAAGGAAAACTCTATACAGAATTTACAGATGCCATGAATGACATAAGACATAAAGAGATAGATTATCAAAAGAAATATTTTAGAAGGAACAAATTTTTTAGTATTCAGTTACTATCTAATATTTTTCAGCTATTTATTTGAGAATTTATCCCTAGATTTGTCATTACCGATATGGTACAACCAGTGACATCTCAGTAATTATAATAAACTTCTTAGACAAGTGCAGATACTGAATGATTATAGCCTTGAAAAATTACATAATTTGAAGATTGAAGAGAAATAAATACTATACGACTCAGGTATTTTGACTTTCTACTATTTTTTAAAAATTAAATTATCATTAGTTTGAATTATTGAAAATATAAAATAATTCTATCAAAGTGATCCTCTACAAATAAATATTCATAATGATATAATTTCAAAGTAAAAAAAAAATACATAAAAGTTTTAAAAGAATTGAAATTGAACAAAAATTTCAACAAAACCTTTTTCTACAAATAAAGTCAAATTTTCAATAGAATGATACTAAAATTTCAATAAAAAATAGTATTGTTATAAGATTCTAACATTAACCGACAGCAATAGTCATTCAATTGTTGAAGAATTCCCACACATACATTAAAAAATATCACGTGTTTAAAAATCATCAAATAAATATTTAAAATAACTCTAAACAACAATGAAGTTTTATTATAATAGTTATTTAAAAAACTATTATGTAAAATACTATTCTCTTTAAGTAAAATTTCAATAGAATTTTACAAAAAAAATAAAAAAAAAATCCTTTTTTGGGTGAGCAAGTAGATTTGTATAACCAAAATGAGCATGTGTGTACAACCTTCACAAAGAGCTCACTACCCTAAGGCATTCACAAAGGCAACTAAGCAAGCAATAAAATCGCGGTCGCGATCGCGATTGCGGTTGCGTTCGCGGTATCGCGGTATCGGAGCATCGCGAATGATATTTTATATTTCGCGGTTGTCGCGGTGTGATTTTTTACTTTTTTTTCACAATAAATATCGGCAAATACTAGTAAATATCGGCAAATATCGGTAAATATCGGTAAAATATCGACAAATATCGGTCGATAACCGATATATCGCCGATAAATACATGAAATTCTAAATCCATCGCGTATCGCTAATTTCGCGTATCGGCTGACCCAAAATCCGATAAATATCGGCCGATATTGCGTATCGGGACCGATATTTAATTGTATGCAACTAAGGCATCATAAGATTTATAATGGTGCATACTATATATCTTAGTGGATAATTCCTTACCTATAAGGCGCACAAAGTGATATGCAGGTCTTTCAGTTGCATGGAAGATGCAAAGGTTCCTTTCAATCAACAAATGATAGGTTGTCGTAGCAAAAAAAAAATCTAAGAATCTAAGAATCTTTCCTTGAGACCTCATCCTCCACATTGCAACCAGTTTAGTACAACTTCAAGAGTATCAGCACTATGGCTGCATCCCAAGCCCTTTATCAAGGAACTCCATACCTTGTTTGCATAAGGACATCGGAAGAAAAGACAGTCAATGTATTCTTCTTGAGAGTTGCATAATACACATGCTATACTAACTTCAATTCCCATTTTTACCATTTGATTCTTAGTGAAAATCCTCCACTGGACAAAGTGAAATTTATATCTTGGGATTGTGATCAGATTCCATAATATGTTGGCCCACCCCAAAGCTTCTTTAGGTCTAAGTATTTCATAACACTTGCCTATACAGTAATCACCATCCACACGAATAGAATCTATCAAGTGAATTTCAAAAAGAGATATTATCACAGGCCTTAACCTCATTAATCTTCAAAGGCACTAAGATCTCAGTTTTTGAGAAAGTAGATTGCACCCATTTCACCCATAGAGCATCTTTTGTCAACTTGAAATCCCATAACAGCCTTCCCAATGCAGAAATGTTCCACCATTCAATGTCATAAAGGTCCAGTCCTTCCTTTGGTTTACAAACATATGCCAAGCTATTGGACTGGGTATTAAGAGACCATGGAAAATAATCCCACTTATTACTCAATAATTTTGTAAATGAGCTCTATGTTCGCCTAACGTAAACTAATAACTAGAATGAGTCTGAAAGATGTATTAATTGGCCTTATTTTATACTCGATCTTGATATGATTATTTTGCTAACATGATGTTTGGTTCTACCTCTTGAGTATTTATGAACTCGCATATTACAAAAGTTATGAATTAGTGAACAATCATGTTCATTACTTATTAAGTTGACATAGTAGGAATGATATTATCACTCTAACTAAAGATAGTAGCCAATGATTGATAAGTACATTATGTAAGCCACATTTACCCTCCTTAAATGTTCTCCCAATCATGTGTTCCTATGAATGAATAATGTGGTATGCCTATCATTTTGTGTGTGTGTGTGTGAGTGCTATTGCATGTTTCCCTTCAATGGCTCGTTGCGGTATGATTCCAGTGTTCAAGACATGTTTCCAAGATCTATTTTGAGTATACACATAAGAATTGAAGAGTCGTGTATGTATATCCATTTGCATATTACTCTACAAGCTATGCCCTAAACATTGTTGCGTGGATAATCAAAGTGATCCATGTTTCCTTAAGAACACAATATGTATAATATAACATGTATATCCTATATTCCGGTATGATGATGATTAAGCATGCTTATAGATCAACGTGTGTCCAGTATGACCACATGCAATAGTACGTGAATAACATAGTAGGAGTATTACATGTTTATTTTAGTACATCGTACCATGAGTATGTTGTGTGGATCTTGCCTATACCTTAATCTACAATAGCAATAGATTAGGTTGCTCAGTGTGTATATATACTAATGGGGTGGTTGTTGTAATCCCACGAATACAAGGTCTTGTGCAAGTTTCCTAAGCATGAACAATGAGTGGTTAATCCTCTTTTTTAGCATAGTTGGATTGTTTGAGCTTAGGCATTCTCGGAAACTTTCCTTTGTGGTCCTAGAGTGACAAAGGCATACTTCCTTGTAATGGATTTCCACTGGTTAACATTTTCTTCTAGTGTAACTTTTGTACAGATTTCCAAGCTTACATAGCCTTGGATTATACACCTTGACTTTCATACCTTTAAGGTTTTTTTACGCTTTCTAGTTTTCCTTTGTGTTTGGTTGATTGGATACTTAATCTTGTGTCTAATGTGAGGTAGGCGGTGAGGCACCTATCTTGTGTTAGATGCAGCGTTAGCACTTAGCACCCTATTTTTCATAAGGTTATCCTATATTTCCGCTTCCATAATGTTTTTTAAATGAAATTTTGTATAGTGAAAAATAGGGGTATTACAATCCATACCCGCAACACTTGCTTGTTTGTAATTTCTCCAACCTTATTCTTAGCCTTCTCTTCTTAGGTAGCTTAGTTCTGATTTCTTCTCAAATGATGAAGTTGCATTCAAATGATGATCTCTTCTCAAGAGAGGATGAAAAGCAAAGTTTGGTGTGTTGAGTTGTTTTTTCAAACTTCACGGACAGCTTTACCAAATCATCAAGTGAATCATACATGTTCTCATTATTATATTAAAGACTCCAAGAAACCTAACACACCTTTGTTCTTCATTTTCTTGAACATCATAAATATGAGAAAGGTTCTCAAAATTATATGCATACTCCTCAACATCAAGAAAATCTTGCTTGAGAGTATTCATTTTAATGAAATTTTCCTTTTCTATACTCTCTAGGCACAAATTTCCTTCTTAAGTACTTTTTTAATTTCTCCCAAGACTTAATCTTGGTCTTTCCTTTCCTTTCCCCTAATCTCTTAAGATTGTCATACCATATTCCTACTAACTTCTTAAATTTGAGAGTTGCTAATTTGCATTTCTTTTCATCATCATATTCTTTAAATTCAAACATAGCTTCTATATTGTGTAATTATTCAAGAAAACATTCTGGATCTAAAGTACCATCAAATTCTGGTAAGTCAAGTTTAATACCTTTACCATCTTCATAGTGATGTCTTAATTGATCCTATGCATGCAATTTCCTTCAATGTCTTCGGCATATTACAGTCTTGCATTAGCATTCCCTCCTCTTGTTTGCACCACCATTCAAACCATACCTTCCACCCTATCATCTTCCATTTGATTTGAAACTTGTGTTTGCATTTGATAAAGTGGTGCTCAAGTTTCTCTATTGTCTTGGTGTTTGGAATAGAATTTCAACTTTTTGTTGTTGAATGGTCTCAAGATGAGACTTAATCATTTCCTCACTAGCCATAAACATGGTGTGTTTTGTAGGAGTAACACATTTAACCCTTCCAAAATAGTGCATATGATCTAGTATTCTTCAAGGTAGGATGAAGATCTTCAAAGAGGATGAATTCTTGATGAGTTCTTGCTTGATCTTGATTGAAGATGAATTAGGGATATTTGAATGAGAGAATCATGGGCTTGTTTTCAATGAGGGGAAAACCATTAAAAAAAACTTGGCTTTGATACTTATACCAAAAATGATGTGGATGTAGATGGATAGAATGGAATATGGGACATTTAAACATTTCAAGACTCACGAAGATGAGTAGATGAATATTAATTTTGGTTATGGTAGACTACAACAAAAGGCTAAGTCTCACAAAGATGACAATTTATGCAAATCAAAGGATCCTAAAGAGAAAAATGCAAAGTATATCTCACTAGTAGATATCCAATCTCACAAATATGATTGATGGAACACTCACAAAGAGAGAAAAACAATAGGCTTATCTTTATCGAAATTCAAATTCAGCACATCTTTGGTACTTATATAGGCCAACAAAATTGTAACTTACACAACTAATTTCTACAACCTAAGCTAGCTGTAACAAACTATAACCATGCCTCCATGCCTTAATCAATGCTGATTTTTGATATATGATAATAACAATAATCAGCTACAAAAAATAAAAATAAAAACTCTAGTTACATGAAATAACAACTATGTTTGTTATAAAAAACTCTAAAAACTTAACAAACTTTGACTTAAACTTGTCTTGAGTAGTTCAGCTTGTTGTTGGTGTGCACATAGCTGATCATTGTTGTTTTCACTCCTTGTAACAACCATGTCTTTGCATGTCTTCACATTTTAATATTCAGCTTACAAGAATGTTACACCCTTGCAAGAATCTTCCAAGAACATGCTATGGTTTTGTTTTGTGGTTTTGTAGAACACTTTCAAGAACTTCTAGAATGATTGGCTCCATAACCAAGAATGTCAATTCTTCACTTGCTTCAGGATTTTGAGTGTCTTGAGATGCTCTTGCATCACTGTGAGTATTGTCTCCGCAACACCAACTATTGACCAAGCTGAAGCGACTGAAACCACAATTAAAACAGTTTAATGCCACCTAGTTTGGCAATGTTACAGCTTAAGTAGACCAAAGCAAGATGGAAAGCAGTACAGGAAGTACTGTCAAGAACACCTGAAGACACAGTTTTATGTAGGCTAGAGATCGAACTCAGACAAAATTGGTGGAAGACAGTCAAGATTGAAGATAAGTTTTTCCAGCAAAATGCAATTATGTAAAGCTTGGAGATGGTAACAAAAAACTCTTCAATAAATAAATAAAAGAAAGGAGAAGGTGTCACTGAAATACCCCAAAAACCCTAATTTAGGAAATCCTGGCTGAATAGGGAATTATTAGGAAATTAATTAAAGTAAACTACTTTTAGTGAAATAAATGGGAATTAATTAGAATAAATCAAGAAGGAATTTATAAGTGTGTAAATAGGAGGAATTGTGGTATTTTAAGTTAATTAAGGTTTTTATTTTAGAAATTTATTAAATACATTAATTTATTAAAAATAGGAAGGATAAAATAGTTCAAATTAATATAAAATTTACAAATAATTTAATTAGAGAAAAATTTAAGTGTTTTGTTAATTAAAATGGAATTTAAGAAGATTTTTCCATAAACCCCTAAATTAACCTAAAAATAGAATTTAATTATTGTTTTGATAATTATATTTTATTAAATACCCCAACTTACCCAAATTATACTAATTAAGCCAACCCCTAATTTTCCCCCTTTTTCCTTTTTCCCTTTTTCCTTTTTCTCCCTCCTTTTTTATTTTTCCTTTTTCTTTCGTCCCCTTCTCCCCCTTATTTTCCCCTGGCCTGGGCCGGCCTGCCAGGCCCAGCACCCTTTCTCCCCCCCTCGCGGCCCGTTCCCCTCCTGCGCCCCTCTTCTTTTTTTTCCCCGGCCGGTTCGGCCCGCCCCGTTTCCTCCTTTCTTTTCTTTTCCGCTGGACCGCCGGTCCAGCCTTCTTTCTCTTCCACCCGCGTCATCTTCCTCCTTCACCGCCTGCAACACGAAAGCCATGGCTGGGAAGGAAAGCCTGCAACCACAGCCATTTCTCCCGTCTTTTCGCCCTGTTCATCCTCGTTGTCTCCCCTATAGATTGGACTAATCGATCCGTTTATTTTTCCCGCACGAAACCTCTCTCTCTCTGTCTCTCTCTCCCCGGCGAGTCTCAGTCTGCAACTGCAGACCTGCACCGGTCAGCCTCGCCGGACACGCATCCACCTAACCTCCGACCCACTCTCGCATCCTTGTCGTTTTCCCGTTCCGTTTGGCCTATAAATAGCCCCGAAGATAGCCTGAATCGGGTTCGAAATTTGGAACCCAGAAACTCAGCGCCACACACCGCCCCACCTTTAGTCGCCCGTTCCTCCGCCTTCGGCCACCGTTGCCGCCTGCCCGCACCACCACGATCCTTCCTGCACCGCCCTCTACACAACCGACCACCTTAGCCTCCTTGCCTTGCCCCGCACGCGCCGCCTTGGCCGTGCGAAATTACCCTCCCGAATAGCCCTCGACCCCCCCTGTGCCACCTTCGTGCCGCCGCCACCGGCTGTGTCGCCGCCCACAGCACCGCCACTACCCCCCAAAACAACCAGCGGTTCCTACTCTACCACCCTTTACCTCCCATTTCCCCTAGCTTCCCCTTCCCTAGCCTCCACCTCCATTTTCCCCTCTCTCCCTTCCTCCACCGCCGCCGCCGCCGCTGCTGCCGCCACGCCGCCGCCGCCGCCACCACCTCTGTCAGGTTGCCAACACCCTGAACCCTAAGTCTTAAAAAAAAAAAAATAAATAAATAAATAAATAAATAAATAACATAAGTAAATAATAATAATGAATAAATAAATAAATAAATAAAAGTGATTAGTGGTTTAATATTATTAACTACTATTATTAGTATTATTATGATTAATATTAACATTATCATTATTATTACTAATATTATTATTATTACTAATACTACCACCCTTATTATTATTATTATTATTATTATTATTATTATTATTATGATTATTATTACTATTATTATTATTATTAGTGTTATTATTATTATTTATATTATTATGAGCATTACTATCATTATTACTACTATTATTATTGTTTTTATTATTATTATCATTATCGTTACTGTTACTATTCTTATGGCTATGTTGTTATTATTATTATTATTATTATTATTATTATCATCATTAGTGTTATTATTATTATTATTAGTACTGTTATTATTATTATTGTTACTATTAGTATTATTATTATCACTATTATTACTATTATTATTATCATTGTTATTATTTTACTATTAGTGTTATTATTGTTATTATTATCAGTATTACTATCATTAGTACTATTATTGTCATTATTATTATTATCCTTACTATTTTTATTATTATCCACATTACTATTATAGTTGTTAGTATTATTATTATTACTATTATTATTATTATTATCGTTACTATCCTTATTATTATATTATTATTATTATCCTTGTTATTATCTTGTTGTTGTTGTTGTACTTAACGCATTTATTAATTTATTGATTATTACCATCGTTATTATCCTTAACGTTATAGTTTAATATTACTACCTTAGTATTTTTGTTATGCTTAGTATTGCCACAACTATTGTATTATTACTATTATTGTGATTATTATTATTGTTATTCTTATTATTGTTATTTTCATTATTGTTATTATTGTTACTATCATTATTGCTATCATCACTACTATTTTTACTATGATTAATACTAGTGTTATTATGTTTACTTTTCTCACTAATATTATTATCGCTATTATCCCTATTAATATTATTTCTAGTACTCTTACCATCCTTTGTGTTATTACTATTATTATTATTATTATTATTATTATTATTATTATTATTATTATTATCGTTGTTGTTATTAATATTATTATAGTATTTATTAATATTATTATTATTATTATTATTATTATTATTATTATTATTATTATTATTATTATTATTATTATTAATATCATCATCATCATTATCGATATTGTCATCTAAATGGTTATGGTTATGTTAGTATTTTATCATTATCGATAATATTACTATCACTAATGCCAGTGTGATTTCAATTATTATTATCATCGTCATTATCATTATAGCCTTTATTATTCTTATTATGAGTATTATTATTATAAGTAGTCTTCTTACTATTGTTAGTATTATTAGCAAATATTATTAATAATATCGAAACCCTCACCCTAATACGCTGAATTTTGCTAAAACCTACTTTAATTAGTGATAATCCGTTTAAGCTATCGTAAGAGTAGTAATAACCTACCCCTTTATTTATAAACCCCATCATTAATATTAGCCTTGGTATTAGGCCATAATAGGGGTAAGATGGGAATTTTGATAATTCTGGTAGAGGGAGATTAACCCTAAGTATTCCCTCTTATAGGTAAACCGGGTCAAACCACCGGAGGTATAGGAGCGTGCTCCAAGCCCGGCGCCGATTTAGGTAAGGACGTAACTAAGGCCGCTTGTGTGTATTACATGTTTTATTTGCCTTGGATGCCTCGTGTGGTTTATATGCTACATTACGTGTATGTTATCTGTTCTACCGTGTAGCGCAACATGGAACCGAGGTACGTTTCCGTACTCTAGCTTATATGTACTAGTATGGCATGATACAAGGATGATATGGTGTGATGTGACATGCACGTTATGAGGAGTTGTGGAGTGGGGGCTTTGAAAGAGAAAAATAAGCAAATAGGAAAACCAAAGGGAAGTATGTTGGCTAACGCAGGTAAGAATGACCTAGGCAAGTTATGATTAATGAATGAATGGGAAAAGGGGGGATTTAATAAATAGGAGAGTAGAAGAAAGTAAAGTTACCTGGGGAACACTAGGGTTTGCATGGGAATGATAGAGTTGGCATGGTGGAAGTGTTAGGGTTTGCATGGGGTGGTTAAGGTCCGCATGGGGGCGAACCTTACGTATGGAAAGTTACTTTTGGGGCGTGGGGAAGGTAACGGAAAGTTGTTTGGGAGTATTGGAGGCTCGAGGTGAAAAATAGTACGTGGGATAAAATAAGGGTACATAGGGACCGACTAGGGTTTGGGATGGAAACCCTAATTTGAGGAGGTGGAGAAAAAAAAAGGGAAATAATAAGAATTTATGGGGAAGAGTGAAGTATGTGGGGGAGTTGAGTTGAGGGTCATGATTTGGGTTTTCGATGCGAGAAGTATGCTAAATACACAGGGTGTTAGTAGCTTAATATAAGCGTAGGAGACAGCTCGGTGACCTAAACCGAGTGAGGGTATAGATAAGATTGGATGTGCGACCTGTGTCCTATGTGTTGTGGATGCCTTATATGAATGCTGTGTTGTATTCTAAATGTCGTTATCTTACTTGTTTCGTGGGTAATGTGGCTTGAAAACAAGACGTGTACTTATGTTTTATTAACATGTGATAGTACGATTATGTCGTCAGTTTTGATGTGATGTGTTGAGAACTCTGGCCATGCATGACAAAGATATGCCCTCGAATAAGATACTTTAAGACACTAACGACTTACAGAGAAAGATGTTGAGCCGAACCCAGACCGGTCCACCGGCTATAATAGTGGCAGGGTATTTTACCCTCGCGACCGTTCCACCGGCTATAATAGTGGCAGGGCATAAGCCCTCACGACCGTTCCACCGGCTATAATAGTGGGGGATTTCGTGCTCAACAAACTAAACATAAAAGTGATAAGTCATGGGAAAGATATAAATGGTTACAGTTGAATACCTTGTGAGTCGGAGCCAGACCGGTCCACCGGCTATAATAGTGGCAGGGTATCTTACCCTCGCGACCGTTCCACCGGCTATAATAGTGGCAGGGCATGGCCCTCGCGACCGTTCCACCGGCTATAATAGTGGGGTTCCCGCACTCACATGGTTTGGATAAGACGATGATCGATTATAATCAGAGATCTGATAAAAGAAAAAGTGATATCTGGCTCATAGCTGGTGCTGTTAATATGTGTTATCGCATTCTATCTACGTATCTATGCTATGTCTGCTATGTTATGTATCTTTGTGTGTGGGCCTTAGAGAACCTACGCCCTTATTCAGTACTGGACCCGTACTGATACTACACTGGTTGAATGGGTCCTGTGATGATCCACCAATGGTGGGGAGCAGACCTTTGATGCAGGTTTTGATCGGTTGCTAAATTGGGGTGGAAGGTTTGACTTGAGTGAGTAAGTGGTCCGGATAATTACCCTTCGGAAGTTGTTTTGTGTAATCGTATTCGTCTTGGAAGTCATAAGTGCTGTACTTAAATTTTCAAGGGTTTTATCGTACTTGTTACTCCGTTATTTTAAGTACTCTGATGTATGGACTTTTAAGTTGTATTTCGGAATATAACTTTTGACCTTCGCACTCTGATTTTGTAAAACTTATGCCTTAGATATGATTTGTTCTAATTCTATTCTTTTTAGCCTTAGCACTTAGTATCGGGTTGGTAGGTATGAATCGATCTGGTACTAAGTGTGGCGGTAATATCCCCGGATTTACAATTTTATTGCTTGCTTCCGCTAAACTTCTTTAAATTTAACGAAATTTTTCAGTAGTAAATTTGGGGGTGTTACAGTCACACTATACATGTGACGTATGACAGTAACAATTGTAGACTAACTGATTAGCAGGATAAAGGAAGCGAGGTGCAGGGTTCTACAAGTAACTCCTTGGCACACAGACCCCTGACTCAGTTTGGTGAATCCTCTAATATTCCAACAAGGTCCGGTACTAAATTGAGCACAAGGACGACAATTAACATCAGATCTAACATTGACAGAGATAAAGGGAGCAATATTTAGTATGGGTGATGCCAAAGAAGCTGGTTACAATGTGACATTTTATAAGAAAAAACATCCCCTTATGCACATCGCACATCAACGAATTGATTTCGGTAACTAGGGTATGCTTTGCACATGACCAGAGCATTTAATTGAAAGGCCATCAAAGAAACTTCATGCCTGTGCTATTGGCCCTTTCCCCATCAAGAAGAAACTTGTACATAATGCATATTTACATGATTTAGGAGGATTTATTACTTGATTAAGGCACCTTCGAGCCTCCTAGTTGGGCATCTAGCTCTTTTATATGGTGGATTTTAATACTATCCCATTCAATGGAAGGGTCATCCAGAAATTGAAGCTACTTGGATCAGTGAGGATGAGCTTAAAGAGATTGAGACAGCATGTATGGAGAAACATCTGCAGTCAAACTCTTCAGAGTCAAGTTCTCTCCAAAAAGAATCATGTAGGACTTAAAGATAGGGATGGATATCAAAAAAAAAATAATATATATATATATATATTAGGAGGAAAAACTACTTTTTTAGTATTCAGTTATTATCTTTATTTTTTTTAAAAAAATACTCTTTTATCTTTGAATTTTATCCCTCTTAGTGCTCGTTTGGTATGGGGGTAATAGGGGTGGAAAAATTACCCCCATATTTTATATATCTTATATAATTTATTTAAAATTAAATATTTTTATTCTAATAAATACCCATTTGAGATCTTAATTTAATCTAAAATGGGTATTTCATTAAAAATATATTTATTATTATTAAATACTTAATATAAGAGGTATAAAATAGAGGGGAAAATTTTCCACCCCTATTACCCCCATACCAAACATGCCCTTAGTATACATAAATACCTCTTTGTACTGGTGCAGTATAAGATGGGTCAAACTTGTTCACAGAAATAAAATAATCAGGCATTCCTACCACTTTCTCCTTCAGCAGATATCAGAGACTATATATATATTGACAACAAACTCCCGATTGAATCAAGGAGCACAACATCAACGATGAAATAAAGGTTTCCAGCTAATAAATATTGTTCCATATAGTAACTCATCATCCAATGCTGCCAAAGAATTACCATTTCGTACTAAGATGACCTCGGGTAACAATGTCTTGATTTCGGAGATATTAACAGGTTTATCATCCGCAAAAGACCAGTACCTGAGCTCCTTGACCTAGTAAAAAGATGGAAGCCCGGGACAGTGCCCCTATACTTCTACTGAATTGTGGATGAATACTAACGGTAATTTTAGTTCAACCTAAAAATAAAAAGAAGTTGAACACAATATCACAGAGAAACATTGAGTAGTGGATGAATTGTACACTCATTTTTTTCCATGGTAAAAAACCAACACTTAATAAAACTAAATAGTCTTCTACTCGCATTTCAGTTATTTCTTAACAGTTGCTCAGCAAAAATAAAGCTTTTCCCAAAAAGCTTTTGGACGAAGTCTGCCCAGGCATCTAAGTTCGGGATAAGAGCTGGATCGGCAAACTAAAAGGCCGCATTATAATACCCACTATAACATCCACAACTTGTTACTCTGTCTTTTTAATTTGTTATAGATATGAGCAGACAGCACTTCCGGTAATTTAACTTAAGAATTCAATAAAATATAAAGAATTTGAAACAAATAATCATAAAAATTGGTTCACAAATAGAAAATACCACAAGTTCAACGACATCCAAGGATAATTTATTGGCCCTCAGAGCTTGGACGCCGATCTCGAGGCAATGGCGGAGGCCAATTTCGCGCGGTTGTCGCTTCTCCGGCGGAAGATTCAAGGGGATATCGCCAGCGCCACCATGAAGAGCGATTGCCCAGCCCATTATGCCCTCTCCTCTTGTGCTCCACCCACGCTCTCGATTTTGAGTACTAACTGCTTTTAAAAGAAACGACACCTCCGTTGTCTTTATATTAATTAACCGGGGCTTGTGATCCCACATTGGAAATCAATTTAAAACTTGACTTACTCCAATATAATAAATTATACGCATATGTTAAAATTTATATATCTCACATAAGAATCATATTGTATATAATCATAAGTGTATATATATGAATAAGTTATTTTCAAATTATATGTCTTTGTGAATTTTAATTTTTATTATTTTATTTATTATTAGAATATTTTATGTTCTCTGAATTTTTCTATATAAATTTAACTATCATGAATTTAATTTTTTAGTTAGATATTGTATTATTTAAGTGAATCATATCATTATCACATTGTATTATTATTTTAATTTGTTGCTAGACAAATATTGATTCAAATTAGATTGATTTATTATTTATTTATCTTGTAATTTATGGCCAATATTTTTTATTTTTTATTTGATCAAAAATTTTGGATATCTAGCAAACTATTTATGATTCCAATGGAAAATTTGTATCTAAATAAATAAATAAAAATTTATTAGATATTCAATGCATCAACACCTCTAATGACAACACTATTAGAGTGTGTTTGGAAACACTAAATTGAAGGTTTGGAATTAAAAGTGGATGGCATCCCATCAAAGGAATTTTTACTCTTATTTGGTTGACTTACAATCATGAAGATTGATGTGTGTGGAAATATAGAATTATCAAATATGTAAACCTATGGCTTGATTATGTTGGAATTAGGAAGATGAAGACTCGAAGGTAGTGAATTGTAGATGAAGATATTCGGTTGTGGAGAGATAATTATGAGGATGATTCGAAGATGGTGATGATGATTCGATGATGATGATTTGGCAATGATGGGATGATGATGATGATTTGGCCATTAGGGTTTGAAGATAGGAGGTTTTGTGGGTTAATGTTAGGGTTGGGGTTTGGTGTCGCATAGGGTTAGGGTTTCGAATTACAAAGTAAGGCAGGGGTTAGGGTTAGGGTTTTGATTTGGATGAATTAGGGGTGAGGATTATGGCAGGGAATGGCGTGGATTATGGAGTTTAGAAATATAGTACTTAATTTTTAATTTACACAAACAAAAAGATTATGGGTTTCAAGATTAATCTTTCATACGGATTCTATTAAAATTAAAATGAACTTACACAAAATTCAATAAAGCAATACTTGTAATGTTTCATTCCAATTCAGTTCAGTCCTCCTCTTCAACATGTGTTCTATGGCTTATATAGCCAAGGACATTGATTACTTTTTACAAGTTATTACCATCTACTAGCTAAAAGATATTTGAAGATAGAATATTCTTCAAAAGACAAATTTATGCTACTTTATTCTCTACCTAATCTTTAACTCAACTACTTAATTAATTAATTAACTAACCCAACTAATATCCACATCCAAGATGCCTTTAATTTCCCCCATGTACGTAGCCATGCCCTCCATGCATGTCATGTACACACCACATACGCCTAGTAGCTTGTATGGTACATTCCATCTATAACTAACAACGTAACCATCCAATTGCATTTAATTTTGTGAGAGTTCCTTTCTAAATGAAGAAAAATTGGTTCCATAATAATAAATGCCAAGTCTTGAGCATTTGATCCTACATCAAAGGTGGGATGACTATCATATTGGGATAGTGGTAGTTTAGGTCTAGATCGATTCAAATTATTTATCTTTTTTGGATTGGATCTAGATAATCTTATGTGGTTTAATCTACTTAGGTCGGATCAGGTTAGCATTAGATAATTTTAGTTCAAATAATTTTAGGTAATGATATCTTTTGTAATATCCCCAATCTTTAAAACCAAAAAGTTTCATTTTGAAGATAATGAGAAAATGTAACAAAACAAAATTAGGGATGCCATTGATACATCAAACATGGGAGATGTGTGATAATCACCTAACACATGCCTAACGCAAGGTAAAATGGGACGAATGAGTAATGAACCATATTTTCAATATTTATTAGATGGAAATTTTTATATTTAATGAAATTGGGATGATGTTTGATCTTGATTTGGAACTATAGTTTGGGTTTGATTTAATAAGGAATTGGAAAAGTATGAAAAAATTGAGTAAAATGAGTTTTCTTGGTATATCAATCCATTGGTTTTATGAACCAATTGATTGGTCTATCATTTTCAACTTGAGCTTGGTTCAACGAGACCAATTGACTAGTTTGGGGAACCAATCGATTGATCTCTATAATAGTTGATTAGTTTGACCAAACTAATTGATTGGCTTGTCAGGCTAAGTGCTTTTCAAAGCTTACTTTTCAAGAAATTTTCTTTCATCAAAATGAAATCTTATTAATCCAACTCTGAGTTGTTCTTGAGTAATCCTTAATTTTTCCTTGTGTAAATTCAAAGGTATGATTTTGACAGAAGAGGGGGAGATGACCTCTCACTAAACAATTAGGATATTTGTTTCCCATATTGATCTACCATTTTATTCCTTACGTTTGATCATTTAGTAGAATAAACCAACTTATATTCTCTAGAAAATCACCATTTGATCTCTAGAATGGAAGTCAACCTATTCTTGATAAATCCACCCATTCGGCCTAAATTTGAATGATAAAATTAGGATTTTTGACTTTTTATCCTACCTCAATTGTTCCTTGACCAATCCATTGGTTATAAATAACCTTCATATCTCTTTTCCTTATTTTTTCCCTATAATATCCCATTTTTTAAAACACTAATTATAAACCTATAATTATATGTATTAATTATAAAAATTAATGTAGGGTGTTTTGTATTAAATATATTATTGATATGTGTATTATTATTATTATTATGAAATGTTAAATATAAATTTAACGAGGTTAAGATATGATAGAATTTAGGCTATTTAACTTTTATCCTATTTTGGACCCTAACCATTACCCTTTAATCCTACTCCCTGTATTCAGATGTTTTGCCCTAGTTAATATTCCTAAGAAAAATTTACCTCTACTCTATACTAAACTATGGCCCTAACCTACTAATATCTTGGTCATTTCCCTCATCTTTCTTCCCAATGTATTTTACTCCATACCTCCCTTTCTTCCATGTTTCCTTTCCCTTATTTTGCTCAACTATTCCCTTCACGCCATCATATTCTTAAACTCTTCCTCCTCTCTTTGTTATTCTTTCTTTATGTTGTGCATTATTCCCAAACAAAATATGTATTCTCCTCTCCTTCCTCCCCAGCTTTCTCAAGCAAGAGAAACCTTGTCATCCATCATTCTCTTATTTATTTTTTTCACCATCTTTTATCCACAACATACACCACCACAGGCCACATTTCCTTAGCTCCTGTCACTTCCATCGGTCCCTCACCCTCACCTTCAGTCACTCTTTCCAAAACCACAACCTAACTAATGCACAACATCATCGAAAACACCCCAACTCCCTCGCCCAAACCCACAGGTCACCCCCTTCACCTTTGACCAAAAGAACCAAAGCCATCCCTTCCCTTACTTCAACCATTTGTGATGGTCCCCTCCATCCTACGACATCAAAACCCTCCACAACCTCCCTCCTTAGATTCATCTATTTCTACTTGTCATTCTCCCTAGCAATGACCAACCAAGTCATTGCTTACCTTCCTCCTGCACCCATTTCCACCTATTACTTCCTCCTTTTGTTTCATGATTTGAATTATTGCGTTGTTGTTCTTTGTTTTCCTAGTTAGTTGCTAAAAATTTTCCCCAAGTGGATTTATATTAATTTTAGTTATTGTTATACTATTTTATATGCTAATATAATTATTGTGGGGTATTACTTTTTTAAGTAATCCTTGAGGATCTTGGAGAGATAATTTTTGTACCTTTTTTGTGTAAGCTTGGATTTTGATAAATCCAATCACTCATGAAATGGTAGAATTCATATGCAAGCATGCTAGGACTATTTAAACCTAGAATCATGATAGGGTTTTATATTTTTCAAGTATTATGACATGCATAATAAAATGATAACATGTTAATAATTGTACATATAATTATTGTGAGTTAAGTTATATGCATGAGGAATACGATATCTGATTTACGTATGCATAGCTAGGGTTTTGTTATGGTTTTTATCCTTGTCAAGTTATGACTTAAATGTCATGATAAATATCTTATGATTGATAATGCATGGTATCTAGGGTTTTTTTAAATGGTAAGGAATATGAAAGTATGATTAAGGTTAGAATACAATAATGATTATTCACACGTTATAGAGTTAGAAATATTTCTCTACATGCATTATGATGTTAATTGCCCTAATAAGTGATGTACTATGTTGAAATATGTGACATGTGAGAAACACGTGATTAGGATTTGTGGTCACAACTTAATAAATACATGAAAAATAGAAAATACACTCAATCACTAGATCACAACAATTACCTACGTGCTAAAATAATATAAATTATTTTCTGTTAGCCTTTTCATAACAAAATTCTCATAATAATAATGTTTGGTATGAAAATGAATAATTTTGCAAAATAAGGTTTTTAAGAGCATTTTGGTAATTCTTGACATAATGCACCTTTTGTGAATAATTGGACATTAAGATAGACTTATACTTTTCATAGGATTATTTTAGTGTTGAATTTGGCTTTGACATAAATCAGATATATTTGTGATCACCTTATAAAATATTAATAATTCAAGTGAAAGGCCTTGAGTTGGAATTTGGTTTCTCTCTAGGATTAGCTACCCTAGAGACAAGGTGTTATCCCTCATTTGAGTTAGTTCATTAAATGGTCGTTGTGCCCTAGTAAGGCCCTACTCTAGTCTATAAGTGACAGAGGGGTCCTATAGGTGGTATCGATATTAAAGTATTAGGTGAAAAAGGTTGGAGAATACTATATTTCCTTTATGTTCCAATATGACTAGGTGTAACACTATGTCATTGGGTTTTAGAATAAGGGTATTGTGTCAGCTTCAGGTGCTAGTATGACCAAGTCTACATCAGTATCCTTAGATTTATTATATCCCCTCGAGTAATTAAAAATGGAAGTAACTATTGTATAAGAAAATTGATGTGGATTTATTCGCTTGGTAGTTATCTCAATAACCTACCTTTTGTAATTGGAATTGATTTGAAATTGTGGATTTGGTAGTCGTTGTAGTGTCCTACCTTGGTATTTGGAATTTATTAGATTAATCGGATATCTCTGTTATACCTTGAGATGATCCAAAGTAGAGTAGTATGTTGTATTATTGAGCTTAAGAATTGATGTTATATACATTATCCTATAATTATTGCATGTGGTTATGATACGTACTTTGTGCTTGAGTATGATTTTTAGATTTTGTGTGGCTATATGCAATGTGGATATGCTACCTCTTGTGAGGTATTGTAATTTGTTTAGTATGAGGAAGGAATAATGATACTACTTTTGCATATGATTTTGTGATGGGAATGGAGTGGTTTGAGGCTTACAATAGAGGCAAAGATAACTAGAGCCCCTTAGAAAGAGATCCCATTTTTGGAATGGGATTTTAGGTATAAGAATTAAGATAAGCTGGTGTTGCACTTTCGGATACCTATTTCGATATAATTGCTTTTTCTTTGGACTCTTATCTCCCTTAGTGCATTTTAATTTCCATTGTTGTATATAGTATATTATTTGTAACTCATATTTATGCATTATCTCTCATTTTAGGTGTTTTATTATGGTTATGATTTGTTTTAGCCTCATAACTTAGTATAAAAAAATAAGGGAACTAAACTTATATTAAGTGTGGTGGTAACACCCATTAATTTAGTAATTAGTTCTTCCGAAAAATAAAATTTTTAAGTGATAAATTTAAGGTGTTACTATAATAGCCCCAAAATTCCACTCCTAAAAAATTTTGGTTAAAAGAATAATGCAGAAGCTAAAATAGAATTTGGAGAATGTTACCGCCATATCAAATACAAGATAAATGTCCACCATTCATCTCATACTAGATGTAATGTTAAAACGTGTCTAACAAAAATTCAAACAACATCTATGCCGTGAGGATAAACTCCGACAATGACATATCCATAGTTAGATGGTAAGTGAACAATTTCACTAAATAAAATCATAGTTGAATAAATCAGTGGAACCCGTGAAATCAACCTGGATTTTAAAAGCTCATCAGAGTATGAAAAATTAAAATTTAATTACAACACCCTTGAAATTAAAAAAAAACACTTGAAACTTAAAAACATAAATATGGTTAAACAAAACAAATACTAATAGATCAAATTCTTGATTGCCTACTTTCTCAAGCCAAGCCTTCAACCCAAAAATAATATCCGATCTCAAAATTGCACAAGAGGTTTACTCCCCACCATCAATGGATTGTCGCAGGACCCATTCAACCTGGTAGTATCAATACAGGTCCAGTACTAAGGTATGGTAATGTCTACCTTACAATACTAATGCTCAATTTGAAATACCCCAAAAACCCTAATGTAGGGAGTTATGGTAAAATAAGGATTTATTAGATAAATTAATTAAATAAATTATTTTATTAAAATAAGAGGAATAAATTAAGGCAAAATCAAGAGGAAAATAATAAATAATTTAATTAGAAAAAAATTAGGGTATTTTGCTAATTAAAATGGAATTAAGGAAAAATTATTCAAAATATCCTAAATTAATCTAAAAAGGGAATTTATTTATTATTTTATTAAAATATTATTATTTTTAAATATTCAAAAATACTAAAATATTCTAAATACCCCAACCCATCTATTTTCCTTTTCCCCTTTTTCCTTTTTCCTTTTTTCCCTTCCTTTTCCTTTTTTTCTTCCTTCCTCTCCTTTCTCCTTTTCCTTTTTTTTTTTTCCTTCCTCCCTCTATCTCGGCTAGCCCACCATTGCAGCTTAGACCCCCTTCTCTCTCGCGCGGCCCAACACTCGCCTTCCCTTTCTTTTTCCCCTCTTGTCGCCAATCGCCCGGTCCTCTCATATTTTTCTTTCTTTCTTTTTCCCCTAGGCCAGCTAGTCCACTCCTTTCTTCTTTCTTTGCCTTCCCCATCCCTTCTTTTTCCCCGCTCCTTCCCCCTGCAGGCATGGGCCTCTACAACACTGCACGCAGGCCTACCACACCCCCTCTCTTCCCCGTTAATTCCTCTCCTTACTTGACCCAATCAGCTCTCCTCTCTCTCCTCACGCATGCCCCTCTCCCCCTTCCTTTCTCCTTTCCTGACCAGAAAGGACCTGCAACTTTTCAAGCCTATACTAGCCATGCGCTGCCGGCCGGTGACCTACCACATATGCCACTCTCTTCCCCTATTCCCCCTCTATTGTTTCCCCCTTCAATGGCCTATAAATAGCCCTCAACTACCTCATTCAGTCTTTTTTCCCCTCCCAAAAATTTCCTCCCTTTGTTGCATCGCTGCCTATTCAGATGTCCACCCCATCACCGCCGCCCAGCACTGCCACCCAAACCTCCCTCCACTGAACTATACTACCTACCACCCTCGATTCTTCCTACACGAGCCACATTGGCCGTGTAGAGTTTGTTATTCGACCAACCTCTTCTCACCCACTGCCACCCTTCACACCTCCATCTGGCGCAGTTCCTACCACAACCACCACTCCCCTACCCCCTAAAACCACTAGCAATACCTCCTATACCTCCCCTATCTTCCTTTCTCCTTGCCTCCTCTCCTTCTCCCTTCCTCCCTCTCCACCACCTTCGGCCACCGCACCCACCGTTGCTTATGCCGTCCCTTTGGCTGCACCACCACCCCCATTCCAGCCCTCTCAACCTAGGGCACCCACCACAACCTCAATCACCCTCTCAATTTCCCTCTTCTATCCTAACCAACCACCTTTCCACATCCTCTTCTCCCTCTGTCGTCGTCGTCATTGCCGGTGCTACCTGGTCACCATCCCTAGGTGGTACCCTAACCCCCATAACCCTTAAATCCTATTTATATCAATGTTATATTTTTTTATTAGTATTAATATTATTATTCTTAATATTATTGTTATTATCAATATTATTATTATTATTATTATTATTATCATTATTAATATTCTTATCATTATTATTATTAAATATAACTTTAGAGTATTAATACTACTATTATTATTAATGGTCGAAACCTTATTTTTATTAGTATTATGATTATCATTATTTTTATTATCATTATTATCGTTATTATTATCATTATCATTGATATTAATATTAATATTAATATTAATATTATTACTAACTTTGGCATATTATTACTTTTATTACTATTGTAAATATTCAAACCCTGTTATTATTATTTACCATTTTGACTATTATTGTTATTAATATTATTCTTATCATCATCATCATCATCATCATTATTATTATTATTATTAACACTATCACTATTATTATACTTGACCATATTATCACTTAAGTTACTATTATTATGATTATTAGGGCCCTTACTGTTGTTCTTGTTGTTGTTGTTATTATTATTATTATTATTATTATTATTATTATTATTGCTACAACTATTGTTATTATTATTATTATTACTAGAAACATCAAAGATATTATCTTTAATAATATAAATATTGCTATAAACACTTTAACATGAACCTATATACCTCCTAAGACCTATTTTGACTAGTAATAATATGGTTAGCTACCTTAAGAATAATAACCATAGTTTTACCTATAAAACTACGATTAATATTAGTAACCCTAATATTAGGCTATGATAAGGGTAAGGTAGGAAATAATTGTAATTTTGGTAAGAGGAAAGTTAACCCTTAGTTTTTCCCTCTTAGTGAGTTGAGGTATTCTTATGTGACCTTCTTATGGCATGTGTATAATGATATGTATGTTGTTCTTGTGGTATTGTATAATGTGACCCTTTAGGACATGCATGCTAGGATGTTTAATGATATGATGTGGGGGTGAAGGGATGAAAAGGGAAAAGGGGGGAAGTGAGTTGACAAAAGGGATGTGAGATTAACCTAATTATCTTATGGTCCATAAGGGGAAAAATAAAGGAGAATATGGACAAAATAAAAGAGCAAGATAGAAGGAGTTAGATGGGAATTTCTAGGGCTTGCATGGGATGGAAGGAGTTGTATGGGAATTTTTAGGGTTTGCATGAGATGGATGGAGTCTGCATGGGGATGATATTTACATGAGAAAAGTTATTTTGGAGTGTAAGTAAGGTAAGGGGAGAGTTGTTTGGGTGATTAGAGTACTTAGGAAAAAATAGTACGTGAGTTGGTATAAGGGTGTATAGGAGACTTTGATAGGGTTTGGAGAGAAAAGCCCTAATTAGAGGAGGTTGTGAAAATAAAAATAATTGAGGGTGAGTGGAATATAGGATAAGAGTGGAAGAATATCATGTATAGGGTGAGTATGGGTGTCATGGGAAAGAAAGGATGGCAAGTGAGGAATGGAGAGGTGACACATGGGAAGGAAAGGTGATAGGGTTTGGAGTGGTCAATTAGGGTTTCATAGTCACATGTGTATTTGGGGTGTAAAGTGAAATGATTGGGGTTGAATCTAAGTAAGATGATGTGTTGGGTGATCAAGGGACTTTGGTTGGGTGAGACCGAGGAAGGATGGGCCACATAGGTCTTGTTAGGGTTCTAAGGGAAAACACTAGGGGAAGATAGTGAGTGGACTTGGATGGCATAAGATAGTGGGCCTTGACCCACATACTTAAGATTTGGGCTTCTAGTGTGAGTAAATGGAAGAAGGAAAGGATATTGGGGTATGTTAGGAGGTGCAGAAGTCTCAAGATATGGGACGGGCCCTCTTAGGAGAATAATAATAAACGAATTGTGACATGCATGTCAAGGGTGGATATATTTATCAAATAAGATATGAATAAGATACTAACCATTTAAAAAGGAGATTGTTGAGCCGGGTCTAAACCGATATACCGATAAATAATAGTGGCCAGGAGCTGTGGTGCCCTGGAGGCCAATCAATTGATGAATAATAGTGGCCAGGAGCATTTTGCCCTATATTTTCCAGCCGACCCGCTATAACAGTGGGAGATTCCATGCTCAACAAACCAAAACTAATGATGTTAAACCATGGAAAGATGCCATCTACTTACAATAAAGCACCATGAGAGTTGGGGCTAGACTGGTCCATCGGTAAATAATGGTGGTCAAGAGCACTTTGCCCTAGAGACCGATCCACAGGTAATGATAATGGTCAGGAGCATTCTGCCCTATATATTTCCAGTTCACTAGCTATAATAGTGGAGTTCCCACACTTGTATGGATTGATAATAAGCATGGTGTGAATTGAGTATTGGTCATAGATTTAAAGAATTAGTTTATCCGAACTATAGTTCGGCCTTTATTATCTGTATTATTTATATGTTGTCTATATGATCATGCTTGTGTTATATGTCCTTGTGTGTTTGGCCTTAGAAGCATGGTTACCTTTCTCAATACGTAGTATACTGGCCACCCATTTCATGGGTACTACTCATTCCCACAAGTAGAGGACCCTCTTGAATTGGTGCATGTAGGAGATGTCATCATCGATGCTTATGAGGCATCGGGCAGGGTTGAGAGTTGAGCTTAGGCTTGGCCTAGGGACCAAGAGTGACTTGTCTAGACTCTCTTTTACTATTTATTTACCTTATATTGGTTTACTTTATTTTTTTTATTGTACTGTACCTTTTTTCCCTTTGGGAACTTTAATTATGCACTCTTGGATTATAAATTCTTTTACGCATACTCTGATTTTCATATTATGAACTTTTCAGTTCTTCTATGAACTCTTATTTTAAGATTGATTAATGGTTGATGATAATTTTTCTTAGCCTTATGGTTAGTACAAGATTGGTTGAGGGATGGATTTGTATTGATCACAGTGGTAATATCTCCGAAATTCACAGTTTTGTTTTCTTACTTCTGCTGTATCTTTTAATAAAATGAAAATTTTCAGTAGTGAAATTTTTCTTAGCCACTATTATCGTCCGGTGGAATGTACCCAACACCTCTTAGGGTAAAATGCTCCTGAGCCATTATTCTTAACTGATGAAATGGTTTGAATCACCTCTTAGGGACAACACACCGGAGCCACTATTATCGCTTAGTGGAACATACCCATAAACACCTTGGTCCAACTCATGTGATCTTTTACTTTAAATAATTAATATCTTATTAAATAATTTAACCAATGATAAATTAGGCCCACATAATAGTACTTAACTAACTTCCATCAACATAATGAATTTCCATTATTATATCAATTTCAAGTGGCATTGAAGCCAAGCAGCATTAAAGCCGAACCAACCCAAGTGGTATTAAAGTCTAACCAATTCAAGTGGCACTAAGGCTAAATAATTCCATGACATAAAGATGTAGCATAATGTATCGTATAATTTCAATCCATATTCAACCCTTCGCATACTCAAATACATACCATATTCAAGAGTCATACTAACATGCATTTGCATTGAGGCTATAAGTTCATACATACATATAATTATCACATAGAACATAGCATACACTTGACATGATAAAATGATCGATAGGCATACTTATCACCTTCCACTTCGAGCAGACATACACTCCAAATTCTGCCATAAGTTAAGGCAAGTAGTGACTTACCAAAATCTGAAGCTAGCTAACCAAATTGAGAAAGAGAGAGAGCTATCGACAACTTGATAATCCATGAGAAAATTATCACCGATAGAAATTAGAAACTAAGTTAGAAATTATCATATCGATAAATAATTCAATTATTATAATTAAATAAACACAAACGCACACAAACAATATTTCTTAGAAAATATTTCTAAAACCTAGGGCTTGCTAGCATAGCTCTATTATGATTTACAATTAAATATTAATCAAATCAAGTTTAACACATATCACTTGGGGTATTTCAAATTAATTTTGAAGGCCAGGAAAAGAATAATAGATTATAAGTTAATTTTATCGAAAATGATTTACTCATTAGGTTTTACAACTCAAAAGACAAACCAACCATTTGCAGAGAACCAAATCCAACCCGATGAGATAAAAATATAATTTAAATGATTTAAAATTAAAGCCGAAAATCGATTAGGTAAAAGGAGCCTAGCATATCAATTTTATAAGACTACCTCTACCAGTTAGGGTTTCTAGGCCCGAACTGTAGACCAACGAATTAACTTTGATTACCTCAAATTGATAGTTTTAAAACATAATTAAACTAATTTTAGATAAATCTAGATAATTAATTTTAATTAAAAGAATCTTATGAGTAGGTAATTCAAGATAATCATCTTTCAAAATTAAGGGTTTTAAAGCCCAAGATACAAACTTGGACAATTCAAATCAATTAATCGAAATTGAAAGTGTTATAATGCAATTAGGATCATTTCAACTATTTCTATAAATTTAATTTTAGAAAAACAACTATACAAATGACCAATTTCACTGGAAATCTAGGGTTTTAGGCCAAAAATACAATGTGGTTAAATTTTATTATTTTATTTAAATTGAATGTTTAGAAATACAATTAGATATATTTTATAACATACTATATAATAAATTGATCAAAAATAATGAAAGAAATACCCTATTCAACACAAGTAAGATTTTTGAGCTCGAAAACCAAATCCGGTTAAATATTCTAAAATATTTAAATTGACAGTTTGAAATTGCAATTAAATGTATTCTAATGTAAATTATATAATCAATTGAACAAAACAACACTATTACACAATCCAATTTAGACTCGCAAGAGTTTTGACCTAAAAATTCAATTTTGATTAATTTCACACAATTTTCCCAAATCAACACTTCCAATATGAAATTGAATACATTTCAAAGGATATAGTAAAATAAATTTACCTAAAATAGCTAAATAGGGCAAATCCGAAAAATTTAGTCGTAACCTAGCCAAAAATCTAAATTCTAGAATTCTAGCATAAACCACACAATTAACCTATCCAAATCAATCTTACAACACGTATTTACATAATTAAACAATAAATTTAGCTTATCATAAGCTAATTCAAACTCAATTAATCAAAATAAGGGTTATAGTTTTAAAAAATTTATACCAAATAAGGAATTGCAAATTAGGGAGAATAAAGACCGAGGAAGCTCCATCGGAGTTCGACCGGTGCTTGTCGACCATCACTCTAGCTTTCTATGGCTAGACGTGGTGGTGTGACTTATGGCTCCTTGCCGTTGCTACTCGAGGATATGGCTGTTGCACTCATTAGCTGTTGTTGCGTGCTGTTGCTGCTGTGGCGTTGCCTGTGGTGGTTGTTGTGGCCGACAATTGACTTGTGTAGAGGATTAAGGAGGAGAAGGCAGGTTGGGGTTTAGGGTGTAGAGAATAGGGACAAGTCGGGGAGAGAGGGAAAATAAAAGAGGGAGAGAAGAAGAGAGAAAAGGAAAAGAAAAAGGAGGGGTTGGAGCCGGTTGAGTTTAGTTTTTTTTTCAATACTTTAACTACAAGTATATAATGATATACTAAACATCTAAAAATATTATTGGAAGATATTATCTAAAATTCATTTAATGAAAAATTATTTCTCAAGGATCCAAAGGCCTAAAATCAATATAAGAGTTATATAAAGAATTTCGGAAGAATTTACCAATGAACATAAAAACCTATATTATTTCTAAAAATACATTATAAGACCTCAAAAAAAAAAATTAAAAGCAAATAATAAAATATTTAATTCAAATTATAATAAACCAAGACTAATTTAAATAATTTCCAAAATTGGTCTTTCGCAAAACAAAAAGGATAAAATGGAAGAAAATTAATTTTGGAAGAAAACTTGTTAATATGCCCTAGTTGGACTCTTTTCCACATTCTTTGGCTGGTTTTCTGAGTCCTTTAGTATCTGATCATAGTCTAGTGGTCATACATTTGCATGTACCTCTTAATACTTGACATAAGCCTTTTCAATTTTTCCAATTCTAGACTGAAAATGAAGAGTTCTTGTCGCTTGTTAAAAGAGCTTGGAGTCTTAATCTGGGAGGCAATCTGTTACTAAGGGTTTCCAAGATTATCACTTTTGAAGCATGATTTGAAGAAGCTTAATAAGGAAAATTATGAATCTATTTCTTATAAATTTAATGCTATTAGAGAGGAGGTGGACTCTATTCAAAAATTAATTTATTCTAACCCTACTGATTCTGCTTAGAGGGATCAGCTTCATTTGAAGGAGAAGTATTGCCATCATTTGTTACATTGTGAGGAGATGTTTTAAGGCATAAAGCATGTGTGTAATGGCTCCATTGTGGTGATTCTAATCACAAGTTTTTCTTTGCTAAGGTGAAGGAAAGATAGCAGAGGAAGTCAGTGGTAATTATTTTTGACTCTGACAATAGAGAGATTAGGGGGGCCCAAAAATTTTCAGGATGCTTTTATTTCTTATTATAAGCAACTTCTGGGAATGGAGTCTAGTATGTTGGGTGATTTAGATCATTCTGCCATTGAGACTCAATTGTCTTTGGTTTAGCAAGCATCTCTTACTACACCTATATCTAAGGATGAAGTCAAAGAGGTTTTCTTCTCTATTAGAGACACTAAATCTCCTGGGGTTGATGGGTACTCTGCTGGTTTCTTCAAAAAGTGTTGAAATATTGTTGCTGATGAGCTGCTTTGGGCTGTTAGAGAACTTTTTGCATCTGATTTCTTGCTTAGGAAAGTGAATGTCACTTCCTTAACTCTTGTCCTATAGAAGTCTAATGCACATAGGGTGTCTGAATTTCAACCCATTACATACTGTAATGTGCTTTATAAAATAATAGCTAAGATTATTATGTAGAGAATGCAGAGTATTATGCCTTTTATCATTGACATCTCTTAGAATGCTTTCATCAAGGGTAGAAGTATCGGGGAAAATATTCTTTTGGCTCATGAGCTGGTCAGGAAGTGTACTACCAGGGGTATATCTCCTAGATGCATGCTAAAGATTGATCTTAAAAAAGCTTATGACATGGTGAATTGGAAATATTTGCTGAATGTATTAATTTTATATGGTTTTCCACACCACTTTGTTAAATTGATTATGGCAAGTGTGACAACTGTGTCCTTCTCTTTGAGCTTCAATGGGGTTTTATCTCCTCTTTTTCCTGGTGAAAGGGGCTTGAGAGAAGGAGATAATCTTTCTCCTTATTTGTTTATCCTGGTGATGGACTACTTCAGCAGATTTTTGAGGAAGATATGGTCCGATCCAAGATTTCATGGCCACCCTAGATGTAAAGTTCTGAGGCTTATCAATATTAATGTTGCTGATGATCTACTGCTATTTTGAAAAGGGGATCTCTAGAGTGTTATATGTTTAAAAGAAGTTTATCTTAGTTCTCTACCTTGTATGGTCTTATTATCAATCCATTAAAGTGCAGTATTTTCTTTGGAGGTGTTTCTGAGTAAGTTAGATCTTCTATTCTCTCTCTTAGGCTTCCCTGCAGGCTCATTCCCTATTATCTATTTGGGGCTCCCTTTGTCTTCAACAAGGGTATCAGCAAGCCATTTGCAGCCTCTTTTGGATATAATTTTTTCTCGTCTTAGGCATTGGAACACAATCTACCTCTCCAATGCTAGTCGATTGTAGCTCATCAACTCTATTTTGTTTAGCATTCAGTTACATTTTAGTCAATTAATTTTATTGCCTAGGAAAGTTATGCATCGCTTCATTAGTCTGTTTAGGGGCTTTCTTTGGTATGGGAAGGTTAGTGTCAGAAAGTGTGCACTTGTATCTTGGGATTAACTTTGTTGTCCAACTAATGAAGGGGGTCTTAGCCTCCTAGATTTGGAGCTATGGAACACTTGTGCACTGGGGAAGTTACTTTGGAACATTGCTGTTAAGAAGGATACTCTTTGGGTTAAATGGGTGCACACCATTTACCTTAAGCATCATACTTTGTGGGATTTTATTCCCACTACTTATACTTCTTGGATTTTTCATAAAATATTACATACTCGTCCTCTTTTACATGAGTATGTGCAGAACTGTGTGGATAGGAAGTTTTAAGCTTTTAGCATTAAAGCTGCTTATCATCTTACTCATATTAAAGATGAGAGGTAGAGATGGAAAAAAATGGTTTGGAGCCCACTACCTGTGCCGAGCCTAAGATTTCTTGCCTGGCTTGCTCTTAGAAACATATTACTAACCAAAGATAGGTTGGGGGAGTTTGGCATGGGATGTGGATGCAATGTGTGTTTTCTTTTAGCAACATTTGGAGACTTGAGACCATCTGTTTCTCTTCTGCCCTTTCACTTCTATTTTTTGGCGAAAGATCAAGGCCGCTGTAGGTAGAAGTGATGGTCTCTATGGATGGGATCAAGAAGTTAAGACTTTAGTCACTATATCTAGAAAGAATCCTAGCAAAAAGTATATGTTAGGGGCTTTGTTTATTTCTTACATTTCTACTATTTGGCATGAGAGGAATCTTAGATTGTTTGAGAATCAGTCTAGACAAAACTCTACTATTTTAATAGTTATTATTATGAATGTATCTAGGAGAATGGTACACCAAAGCATGTATGCTAAATGTGCTAGGTGGTTATCACTCATTGATAGTATTGTCTATTAAGGTTTGGTTGTAATTCTTCCATTTTGATAGTAATAAAACTTCTTACATATCGAAAAAAAAGAAATTCATGAATAAGCTCTGAAGATCTTTTTAATTTAAAATTTTCCTAATATCTTAACGACTTTGGAAATGAATAAATTTAAGGTCAAAAATATTTTATGCGGATAAAATTATTAAAATAAATTTAACTATTTAAAATGAAAATTATATAATTTAAATAATATATTTCATTAATGAAATATGACTTCAAAATAAAGTCGTAATCGGTTATGATAAAAAATGAATCTAAAATATTAAAAATCAAAATATGAGAAAGAACAAAAATACATATTTTTAACCAAAAATCAAAATCATATGAATATAATAAAATCATGATCGTGAATGAATTTATCTAGAATGATTCGCAACAATAATGATTTATTAAATTCAAATATGAAGTCGAAATCATCAATAAATCATAAAACGAATCAAAATTAAAATAATTAAACATTTTAATCAAATAATAATTTTAAAATCATTAAACTTAATAAAATTTAATTTCAAAAATATGGGGTATTACCATTATATTTTCATCCATCGAAATATCCTAGCGCTTGTGCTAACTCTTCTCCACTTCAAGCTTTCACTCTAAATTGGTTCACCCTTCTAATAATTTCTCTATCTTCCTCTTATTTTATTCTTTATCAAGAAAGAGTTAGATCTAGAAAAAATTAAGTATTGCTTTTAAATGATTCTTTCCTCTTGTTTTTTCTTAGAAGTGGTAATTTTATTTTCCTTCCTAATTTGAGTTTCTTGATTTATAAGGATCATTTAAAGGTTTATGAGTTTTAAACCACTTGTTTTTTAAGGTTTTAAAAGTTTAAATCTTTCAACTGAAGGTTTTGCCCTCTTAGTGGAAAATTTTACCAAGCTTCAAGTAAGTTATTCTTGCCTTTGACATATGATATGACTAAGCATGTGAGTTAGTTTTCTCTATTAATTTTTTAATCTTTATATACATACATGATTTATTTTTGGCATCTTTATTATTATACATGAATCAAGAAATCAACCAAAATTTTACGCACGTTGGAGTATAATAATTATAAGAAAAATTCTTGATTCATAATAAATAAGGTTGATTTCTTATAAATGAAGTATGATTTAGTATATGAGCATGTAAAGTCTTAGTATTATGTAATGAAATTGTTATGATTTGGATATGGTAGGATTTTAGAGCTTTAATCATATTAAAAATGTCTATTATGTGTTGTATGGGAGTAAATATATTGATTGGTCCTTATAATAGTCAACTGATTAGCCTAAACTAATTGACCAGGTTATCTGTGGTAACTTTGGTTGCGATATGTTGAAACCATTGATAGGTTTGTCAAAACCAATCAACTAGTCTTAGAATAGTTGACTGGTCTTATCAAATTAATTGAATGGTTTGAGGGAACTCAAGGGTTTGACTAAGAAAAATTGATCGACCAATCGATTAATCGATTTGTCCAAAGTGTGTTGTTTTGTTTCTTTTGAACTCGACATGATTTAAGACTTTATATTATGCTAGAATATGATTATTTAATGATGAGAACACACATCTTGGCATGAATTAACTAACCTATTAGATGGATTAAATGGTTTATAATTCACGAATCTCTCAGTAAGTGCCTTTGGAAGGATTTAATAAAAAAAAATGTGTATGCTATGATGCTATAAATGGATGATGTAATTTGGATTCTTGGCCTAACTATATTATATAAATGGGTTCATTTAAACTTGGCTAAAATTAATGAAAATCCTATTGTATGGTTTGGAGGGTAAAAATGGTTAAGTTGGAATGATTAGGTGGGTGTGTTGCTTGGTTGCTTTATGGGTCATATATGATAATATAACCTTGGAGAATAACGTACTAATCATTTAAAATAAAAGATGATTGAGTTGTACATGGGTCTAGATTACCCTATTTTTTTTATTAGCTACTGGGGGTTAGTCTTTCTTCAGGCATTTATGTAACCCTCAAAATTTTAAAGCCTATAATTAAATATTTAACCTTTTATCTAAAATAATTTAATATTAAATTATTGATTTAATTGTTTTTTAAACCTTGATTTACAAAAATAGATAGAATTATTTAATAAATTAATATAGTTATTATTTATCATTTTATCTTACTCTTTTTATTTAAATAAATTCTTAAACCCATACTTTTACCAAAATTATTTTCTTACATTAATACTTTGAACTTTGGATAAAATAATTTATTATGTTCTTCATTATCCAAATTTAACCTAATTTCTAATCCTAACTCTAAAAATAACTTTCCTTTTCTTTTCCCCCTTTTCCTTTATCCTTTTTTTCTTCCTTTTCCTTTTCTTTCTTCTTCTTTGGGCCAACGAACCCTTCTTCCTTCTCCTTTCGGGCCCTCCTTCCTTTCTTCTCCCACTCGGTCTAGCTTTGGACCCTGTTTCTTCTTCTTCTTCTTCTTCTTCTTCTTTTCTTTCTTTCCTTCCCCTCCTTTCCCCTCTTGGCCAGCCCATCTCCCCCTCTTTTTTTTTCTTCTCCTCCCATAAAGCTCGACCTACCCTCTTTCCTTCTCTCCCTCGTGTGACCCTTCTTCCTATATTCTTCCTTCTTCTCCTCGTATGCATACCCAAACCAAATGCCCCTAGCACCGTCACATGCCTCTTCTCCCTCTCCTTCATTTGCACCTCTATACCCCCTACTAGTGTGCATCTCCGCCTCTCTACCCTTCCCTTTCCTTTCCAATGTAGGCTCTGTATCCCTTGCATTCCCTTCCTTGTATGCCTTCCCCCATCCTCTGTCATATCTGTGCCTACCCCTACTTGCCTGCCATGTCGACTGCACTCCCCCTGCACCACCTAACCTCCTAGACACCACACACCTCTCCTTCTTTCCTCCTCTTCCTTTTCTTCTCCTTCTCTTCTTCTCCTCTACCTCACTTCTCCCCGGAGCTCACCTCTCCTTACCTGATTCTCTCCTTTCTTTTCTCTCCCCTTTTCTCCCCTACTTTTCTTCGACGCCCATCTTTATTGTCTCCACTACACGGCCACCTTGCAGCCTATTCTCCCCTTTTCTTCTTCTTCTTCTCCTTGACTCCCTCTACACTCCCACCCATTGCCACCTTTCTCCCCACTTACGCCATAATCCTAGCCTCCCCTCGGCCACCTGACACTAATAAGTTCATATTTTGACATATTTTATACCCTTATAATCTTAGTTTTTAGTATTTTAATTAAGTAATATAGGTGAATAATTATGATTTTATACTTAAGTGGTAATAATTGCATAAATGTTATTATTTAAGCTTAAATGATAATAATTAAATAAATTTAGAGTATAAAATATTATTTATTGATTTTTATTTTGCAGGTATTGTTTTTAAATAAAAGAAAAAATAAAAAAGATTTGGACCTTTGGACCAACAGCCCAAGAGCCGAAGGCCCAAAGGCCCGGAACAAGAAACAAAGAAACGATATAGGAGAGCAGCAGTGAGTCACCACACGAAATCAAAGCAGGAGGAGCAGAAGAAAATTCAAAGAAAAAAAAGAAAAAAGAAGGCTCCAAGCTCAAAAATCAAATGAGGCACACGAAAGGAGGCACGATAGGAGAAAAAAAACAAGGCTGATGTGGTGAGGGGCATATAGAAGGAAAAACAGAGCGCCACATAACACAAGAATAAATAGGAGCTGACAGACGGAATAAAGGGATAATGTGGCAGAGCCGTAGAAAAAAAGAACAAGACGAGCCATCAGGAGGGACAACACAGAGAGAAAGGAAGATTGAAGGGCTAACATTTGGAACAGTCAGGCATGGACTTCAAGGCTAAGCAGCAACCTTCAGCGTGGCAGCACAACAAGTAGAAGTTAGTGATGAATGAAAAAGAAAAAGAAAAAGATTAGCGGCACAAAAATCGAAGGCAATGAAAAGAGAAAATTAGAGGAAAGAATTTATGCCAGTAGAATTTATTTTAGATTAAATTAATTTTTATCTAAATAAATTATTGATCTTTTATTTATAATTAATTCCAGTTATTTTTATCTCTCTTTTTTTAATTTATATTTTAAATATATATTTCTGTGTAACTAATTCTATAATTATGGCTGGCTGATTATTATTTGTTTGGGAATAAATTGAAATCCTATATTAGGATTTGAATTATAATTTTATTTTCTTTGTTTCGTGAGATTGTTCCTTAACTCTATTTTAATTTCTATCATTTATATATATAATTCTGTCAAGCATAATTTATTTGGTGCATGCCTTGTTCTGGTTTCCTCATAAGTGACAGTATGTAGGATTATTTACCTACTAGGTGGCCATAAAAATATACTAGAATCTATATGTATAAATTGCATCTAGGTTAGATAACAATTCACCTAATAGTTTTGTGGTTCTAACTGAAGGAGTAAAACATTTAGATACGTGTGGGTTAAGGAAAGGAAATACAACCAGACGTGCTTTGTGTACTAGTTTGGGTACTTAGATTGATAACCTTCCAATTACACTTAATGCATTAAAGCTAGTTAAATATAGGAGCCACTTGTTGTTGCTATATTGCTAGTATTTAATAGGGTTAATATTGGTGCTTTGTCGTATTAATTAATTAAGGGAAGTAATATAAAGTATATGTACCTACTTTTGGTGTACAACTTGGTAGATCTCTTTCTCATGATTAAAAGATGACTTAGAAATTAATATTATATTTCGACCTAATCTAGTGGTGGAATTTGATTTTCCTAGCATATTTATCATATCTATAGTTTCCCATTATTTTTATTATTATTAGTTTATTTTATTTTAGTTATTCCTTTTATTATTTTTATTTTTATAACCCATATTAGTATTTTTCTTATTTATTTATTTTGTGTTATTTAGGATTTTTATTTATTTTTTAGCTAGTTACAATAGAGGTGAGTCCTCTCAATCCTCAGCCTAAAACAATACCCTTATTTACCAGTACTACAATTGACAACAAGAGGGTTTAAATTGTATACCGGCTATAGCCACACTAGACACCACCCCAACAAGCGTCACCATACCTAAACCACCATGCAGCTCTCCCTTCTCTTCCTCTTCTTTTCCTTTCTTCCTCTTCTCCCTCCCTTCTCTACACCCTCTTCCTACAGCCAACACTGCCATCTCCACCACCTTTGAGCCACCACACCTCAACCCCCTATCGCCACCCACCTCTTGCCTTACCTCTACACCCAACAACCACCACCAAAACCCCTCCATCACCACCCTTAACCCTTTTACCTGAGCCTATCCCCCTTCTTCCATTTTCCCTTCCCCTCACCCCTTATGTCCATTTGCATGCTCATGCTGCACTGGCAACGTGAGTTATGCTGCATAAAATTTGGTATATTTTTAGTTAATATTAAGGTAAAATATAGTTTGGTAATACTATATATTTAATAAGTATCTTTATTAAAAATCCTTCTTTTACTTATCTAATAATGATATTTTACTTGTGACATTATTTTATGTACGAAATTTTACTAAACAGAGTTTAAGCATTTTAAACCAAGATACCGGTTAAGTTTGTTTTTTTGCTAGAAATAAGGTAACTGTTATACCCCACTAAAATGTATGGATTATCATATGTTAGCACATTAGGATTTTTGATATTTGGTTTATGTGAATATGATGTATTACTAAATATCTCATAATTATTAATTTTATATTAGAAAATAGGAAGAAAAGCATGTTATCTTGTGTGTGGTGGTATGCGTGATAAGGCAATTAAGGAAGGGTTTGATGTTGATGATAAGTGTTATGTGTATATATGTGCTGTGCTAAGTAAGTATAGACACTTGTGGTGAAAATAATACTGATATGAGCCATAAGAGCAATTAGGTCATTTGGACCCATCATAATGTATAAACCTAAATGGGACTCCTAATGAGTTACATATGACACTAAGAATGGATATGGGAGTTTGGTGGAGTATGACTATAAGTGTTAGGAGAAATATTAATATTTTATGGCCTAGGGGAAATTTGGTAACTTTAATATATGGTGTTGATTATCTTAATAAAAATGCATGCTAAGTGTTATATGGTGTTGAAAATGATAATAGGGGTTTGTGGCATTGAAAATACATGTTCTATTATGATTAATAATATTGTATGCTCTAAGGAGATTTTGGTCATTTTACATGTTCAATGCGAGTGACCTAAATAAATATGCATGATAGGTAATAATTGGTGCTAATAATAATAATAGAAACAACAACAATAATAATTAGGGTTTTGTGATGTTAATAATGCATGTTGGGCATGAATGTCACTATTTGATAACCGATGGGCATTTAAGTTATTTGATATGTGTAATGGGAGTTAACTTAATAAATATGTATGATAAGTGGTAATTGGTGCTAAGAATAATAATAGGGGTTTTGTGATGTTAGTAGTGCATGTTGGGTATGATTATTAATAATAAATAGCCCAAGGGCATTTTAGTAATTTAACATTTTTAATGGGAGTTAACTTAATAAACACATATGATGTGTTTTATCAAAGTAGCTGGAAGGTTGGATCGAAGATTGATGGTAGAAGATGTTACCCACGAAATGATGCAAAAGAAATGAAGGATTAAGAAGTATTCTTGGCAAAGAAATCAAGTGACAAAGATAATAGTTCTCGACAATTTGAACTAGTCTTCAAATATGTCCAGTTTGAGTGTTGATGGAGGAGGGCAATGTCCCAGACTTTCCTTGCTCAATGTTGACTCAAATGATAGAGATAGACTTCAGCTAGCTATTCCTAAAGTTTGATTAAAATTATTATTCATTCTACTTTTCAAATCATGTGTACAAGAGTATATATATAAGAGAGGAAGTAGTCGATGGTTATCATGCCTAAACCAGCCGATTCTTTCCCTTAATCCAAGCCCACATATCATGGTTGAATTAAGCCCATATAACACTTAATCCTAAGCATAATATCATTAGTTAAATGATACTAATGATTAATATTAGAAATCTATATAATTAACTATGATACATACATGAAAGTATATCAAACCCTAACTTACATAAAATACACTTAGGGTTTGGATTTACAACAAGTTAATACAACTAATTAATATCATCACCATATCTTCTTGTTGTAAAGTATCATCCTATGTATGCCATAGTCTTACATGCTTTGAATACTTGTACACATTAAAGTGTATTAACATCTTCTTCTTGTAAATATGTGACATACCTACAAGAACAACTTGAATGTTTTTCAATATCAAGCATATAAGAATTATCAAGAATATTTAACATGATAGGCTCCAACAAATCTTCCTTACCTTAGGAATTAATATGAACATGACAATCATTAGGGTCATTAGATGCTCCTGCATCATTCTCCCCAAGTTGAAAAGAATTTACCCTCAAATTTTCATCAGAATAATAAGGAGACAAATCAGAAAAATTAAAATTTCTTGAAATTTCACCATAAGAATATGAAAGTTCAAGTTCATAAGCATTATCTCTAAATTTTCTTAGTATTTTAAATGGATCATCAGCTCTTGGTATTAGTTTATTTTTATGTAAATTAGGAAATCTTTCTTTACGCAAATGTAACCAAACTAAGTCACCAGGAGAAAACACATAAGAGTTTCTATGTTTATTTGCTTGAGCTTTATACTTGGCATTGGCTTTTTCAATATTATTTTTGATTTTCTCATGAAGCTGTTAAAAAATTGTACTCTATCTTTAGCTTCATAATTTTGCAATTCACCTTTTTTCAACGGAATCATGTTAATAGGAATGTGAGGATTCACACCATACACCACCTCATATAGACTAGTTTGAGTAGTACTAGATGGACTACGATTATAAGCAAACTATGCATGAGCTAACTTAACATCCCAATCCTTAGTACTTTTATTAATTAAATCTCTTAATAATGTACCAAGAGTTCTATTAGTTACCTTAGTTTGACAGTTAGTTTGTGGATGATGCGAAGTGCTAAATAACAATTTAGTAACAAGCATATGCCATAAAGTTTTCCAAAAATAACTCATAAACTTGACATCCTGATAAGAAACTATGCTTTTAGGTATTCCATGAGGTTTAAAAACCTCTATAAAATACAATTCAGCAACATGCGTGGCATCATCGGTTTTATTACATGGAATAAAATGAGCCATTTTAGAAAATTGATCAACTACCACAAGAATAGAATCTTTACCATGTTGCGTTCTTGGTAATCCTAGGATAAATTCCATACTAACTCCTTCCCATGGTTTATCTGGAAGGGGTAAAGGTGTGTATAAGCTTTTATGAAAGTAAATTTTACTTTTTTGACACGTACAACATCTACTTATCATGGCTTGCACATGTTTAACCATTCTTGGCCAATAGAAATTTTCTTGTAATAATTCCATAGTTTTATGTATACCAAAATGTTCCGCAATGCTACCTTTATGTATTTCCTCGATTAGTAAATCTTGAATACTAGATCTAGGAATACAAAGTTTATTTAGCCTAAACAAAAATCCATCTTGTATGACATAATTTCCATGGTATCCAATTTCTTTACATGCACTAAACATGTCCTTAAAATCTTTATCATTAGTATATAAGTCTTTTATCATTTCAAAACCTAAGATTTTTGCATCTATCATAAAGAGTAATGTCGATCTACGAGAAAGAGCATCAGCGACTACATTTTATTTACCATCTAAATGTTTGACAGAGAACACAAAGGATTACAAGAAATTTATCTATTTTGCATGTCTCGGATTAACTTTCTTTTGACTATGTAAGTATTTTAAACTTTCATGATCCGTATGTAACACAAAAGGTTTTGGTCTTAGCTAATGACTCCATGTCTCTAGACTCTGTATGATGGCAAATAATTCCTTGTCATAAGTCGAATAGTTAAGTTTGGCTCCATTCAACTTTTCAGAGAAAAATGTTATAGGTTTCTTTTCCTAGGAAATTACTCCTCCTATTCCAACTCCACTAGCACCACAAGTCACTTCAAAAAGAAGATTAAAGTTGGGTAAGGATAGATCAGGGGCATGACAAAGTTTATCTTTGAGGGTTACAAAGGCTTGAGTAGCTTCTTGCCCCTAGTAAAATTCACCCTTTTTCATGAGTTGAGTAATAGGTGTAGCTATGGTATAAAACTCCTTAATGAATCTTCTATAAAAACTATCTAATCCATGAAAATTTCTCACATCATAAACATTCTTAGGGATAGGCCATTCTTTTATAGCCATAATCTTATTAGGATCTACTTTAATACCTTCTCCACTAATAATATAGCCTAGGAAAACTACACTTGGAAGCATAAAATCACATTTCTCAAGTTTTCCATATAGTTTAGCTTTCCTTAGGTCATCAAATAATTTCTTCAAATGCACTAGATGATCATAACTATTTTTGCTATACACAAGAATATCATCCAAATATACAACAATGAAATCACCAAGGAAAGGTCAGAGAACTTCATTCATAAGTCTCATAAATGAGCTAGGTGCATTACATAACCCAAAAGGCATAACCATCCACTCATAGAGACCATATTTTATTTTAAAAGCAGTTTTCCATTCATCTCCATCTCTAATCCTTAATTGATGATATCCTCTTCTCAAATCAATTTTGGAAAATACTTGTGCTCCACAAATTTCATCAAGCATATCATCTAATCTAGGCATAGGAAATCAATATTTGATAGTAATATTATTCACAGCCCTAGAATCTATACACATACGACTAGTACCATCCTTTTTAGGCACTAGTAAAGTAGGAACACTACAAGGACTCATACTTTCTCTCATAAATCCTTTATCCATAATCTCTTGTATTTGCTTTTATAATTCCTTAGCTTCTTCTAGATTACGTCTATAAGCCAGTTTATTAGGAATAGGCATACTAGGCACAAGAACAATGGCATGTTCTATACCTCTTTTAGGTGGTAATTCAAGAGGTAAGTCATCAAGAAATACATCATTATACTCATCAAGCAACTTAATTAAATTAGGATTTTCAAGTTGTTATTTTCAAGTTTAGAATATTTAGAAACTAAAGCATAACAAATTTCTTCTTCTTTTATACATTTATCCATATCATTTTCATATAAAAATAATCCCTTTTTTTCATCACTCTTGGCAAGGTAGATAGGATTCATTCTTCCCTCCACACTATCATGTTTGGTTTCCATGCGAACTTGCTATGGTTTATGCTTCTCTTGTTCAACCAATTTAACTTCCACACTTTGTAGTTGATGTTGTAGTGTGTTTTGAGTTTGTAGTTGAGTATCCATGCATGTGGTGAGGCTCTTGATGGATTATAATAGGGCATGCAATTCTTCGCTAGCCAAATTGAAGGTTGACACACAACCCTTCTTGTTGCACACAATATGTTCCACAAAGTGTAGGTGTTGGATTTGTTTTTCTTACAACCAAACAAGGCACAAACTAATTGCTAATTCACAATTAAATTATAATCACTACCTGCAGTCCTTGATTAGGCACAAAGGAGATCTTTTAGCCCCAAGAACAGTCAATGCACGTAGGTACACACAAAGATTGGAGAGGTCTTCTATAAATGGTGTAAAGTTCAACCATATAAAATCATAGAATGTAAATTCTTTGTCTTCAACAAATTCACGTCTTCAAGTGGGAGATTTGTGTTGGTTGCTTCATAGAAGATATAGAGGAGATCCAGAGGGAGACGATTGAGTGATTATTTGAGATAAAATGAGGAGAAATGGTTAGAATTGAGGGTCTGCAACTCCTGGACTATTCGGTTGATGCTGAGATGGTGTCCAGGTCTTGACTTTTTTGTGGTATTCTCTATATGATGCATGAAGGAAACTTGAAATAGGTTGATTCACACTAGATAATACACCAATATAGAGTAGAATGAAGGAGGAATAAGGTGTTGGGGAGGCACAAAATCATGGCACACAGGGCAACACACAGAACTCCTACAACTTGGACCGCAACCTATCAATATTTTATGTGAAAATGATGGGGAAAATGCAACAAGATCATTGCAAGATTGCAATAAATTCAAGTAAGAACTTCAAGAAAAATTCAAGAAGATTATAAAAAAGCAAGAATTGAAGGAAAAGGTTGAGTAATCGTGGAGTTCTTGATGCAAGAACACACACAAGATTTTCTGGTCTGTAGGGTCTGGTTTCGCGATAGCTTCAAACAATTGAAGCTTTAATACAAAAAATGATGTGTTTTTATCAAAGTGTCTGGAAGGTTGGATCGAAGATTGATGGTAGAAGATGTCACCCACAAAATGATGCAAAAGAAATGAAGGATTAAGAAGGATTATAGGCGAAGACATCAAATAACAAAGATATTTTTTCTTGATAGATTTGAACCAATCTTCAAATATGTATAGTTTTAGTGTTTATGGAGGAAGGAAATGTCCCAGACTTTCCTTGCTCAATGTTGAATCAAATGAGAGAGATAGATATCAGCTAGCAATGCTCAAAGTTTGATTAAAATTCTTATTCATTCTGCTTTTCAAACCATGCGTATAAGAGTATATATATAGGAGAGGAAGTAGTCGGTGGTTATCATGCCTAAACAAGCGGATTCTTTCCCTTAATCCAAGCCCACTTATCATGGTTGAATTAAGCCCATATAACACTTAATCCTAAGCATAATATCATTGGTTAAATGATACTAATGATTAATATTATAAAGCTATACAATTAACTATAATACATACATGAAAGTATATCAAACCCTAACTTACATAAAATACACTTAGGGTTAGGGTTTACAAGAAGTTAATACAACTAATGAATATCATCACCATATATTCTTGTTGTAAAGTATCATCCCATGTATGCCATAGTCTTGCATGCTTTGAATACTTGTACACATTAAAGTGTATTAACATCTTCTTCTTGCAAATATGTGACATACCTATAAGAACAACTTGAATGTTTTTCAATATCAAGCATATAAGAATTATCAAGAATATTTAACATGATAGGATCCAACAAATCTTCCTTACCTTAGGAATTAATATGAACATGGCAATCATTAGGTTGATTAGATGCTCCTACATCAATGTATGATAAGTAATAATTGGTGTTAAGTGTGATAATAGCGGTTTATGGTGTTAGTGATGCATGTGGGGTATGATTATTAATATTAAATGACCTAGAGGCATTTTGGTAATTTTACATTTCATATGGTGGTTAGTCTAGCAAACATGCATGGTAGTTATATAATGACGATAAACATGATCATGATGGTTTATTATCCTAGTGTCACTTACTTGAGCATAATATTCAATAAAATATGGTCAAGGGATATTTTAGTAATTTTGCATGTAAAATGGTGATTAGTTAAATAAAATTATATCATAATTATAAATTGATGTTAGATATGATAATGGGGGTTTATTTTCTTAGTATCACTTATTTGAGCATAATTTTTAATAAAATATGGTATAGGGGTATTTTGGTAATTTTGCATGTAACATGGTGGTTGGTTTAATAAACATGCATAAAAGGAATGAATTAATGTTAAATATGATAATAGGGGTTATGGTCGTAGTATCCCCTGTTCAAGCATGATTATGAACATGAGCCTAGGGGTATTTTGGTAGTGTATCATAATGAGCATACATGATTTAGGGTTAATAGGATAAATTAGGGTGTGTTATGATGTTATTTTCATAAACATGCTAAAGGTGCATTAATTGTTGATTAAGCATGAGAATGTGTGTTGGTTGTTCTAGAAGTGCATGTTAGGATTTTATGTGTAAAATAATCGTTTGGTGTGTAGGGTAACTTAACTTCATAATCGATAATATAATTATGGCCTGTTACTCTTGTATGGCATGTTGTTAAATAAAAATGAATTATATAATGGAAGTGGATGGTAAAGAGGTAGCCTTAGCCTTAGGAGCATTTTGGTAATTTTAACCTAAAGTCCCTAAGTATAAGTGTTGGAATCTAGGATAGCCTTAGTGGACTACTTAAGTGAACAATGATAATAATCCTGTCCTATTACTTTATAGTAATGGAAACAAATAAAATGGTTACGTACGCAATTAATATGTGTTTCTCGTGGTTACCTTAATTAAGATACTAATACATAAATTGAAAGACCTCGAGATTGGGAATTGTGGCTCTTTAGGGGTTGCTACCCTAAAGACATGGTTTAGCCCATGATTGATTTGGATTTTATTAGTGTTCCTTAGTGCCCTAGCCAAGCCCTACATCTTACTCTATTTAGCTCTACAAATCTAATTAGGGGATATGCATACTTATGGATTAGGTGTTCTTGTTAGTAGGATACTATATGCCTTTGTGTACTAGTATGACTAGGGTATCTTTGTGTTCCTAGATTGATAGTCAGTAGGATACTATGTCATTCCTATATGCTAGTATGACTAGTTTAATTTATGCCTCGAGGTTCATAATCTCCCCTTGAGTGAATAAAATAAAATGGTGTGATAATTAAATGCAAAGACACCAATCACTTACAATGGAACATCACATAGGTCAGAACCATGTGTAGTATATATACTAGTCCACTGGTTATAATAGTCATTAGGAGTATTCTTCCCTAAATCATATTATATGTATCGGTCCATCAATTATAATAGTGGTCAGAAGCATTCTGCCCTGGATTATATCATATGTATTAGTCCGCCGATTATAATAGTGGTCTGGAGTATTCTGTCCTAGATTCTATCATATATACCGATCCATCGGTTATAATAGTGGTCTGGAATGTTTTGCCCTGGATTATATCACGTGTATCAGTCCACTAGTCATAATAATGGGGTCTTCAAACCTACGTGGATATAGTTTGAGAGATGATTGATATCTAAATTAATGGCTTAAGTCTAGATAATAATGAAAGAACAATTATGACCTGCTGATGTAATATGGTAGCAACCTTGGTGCCTACCAGGATAGGTTGAGTTTGGTATTCTATTGATGGGGCTATTGGATTGCCTTTGAGTTGAGTGGATGGTGTGTGGTTGAGTATGTTGTTGGCTCTCTAATTAAACTACAAAGAGCATTGCTTGGATGCTCCCTTAGTAAGTTCTATTATTTCTAAGTGAATAAGCCTTTATGACATATAATATTAATGCATCTAGCCATTCAAATATTTATTGTATTTTAGTTAGATGTATGATCCCATGTTCATGTATTTGATGTGTGGCAAATGATATGTTGCATGGGCCATATATTAGTCCTCTATAAAATGTTACTCCGTACCATAGAATTGAAGGGATCCTTTCTTGGGCCCCTACTTATTCAATGGATAGTGGCCTTTGTAGGTTAGCTTATAAGCACTATTCAATATTTACCCTTATCTTAAGAGCATTGGACTATCCGAAAATATTTTTGGGTTTTCTTAAAACTCCTATACTCTTATATCATTGATTTTATTTCTTCTAATTTAACTATTATGCTACTCTTTTTTATGATTGTATCTTAGATGTGTGTGTAGTACGTTTTCAGCCTTAACATTTGGTACCAAAACGGTGGAGGAAAGCTAGCCTGGTATTAAGTATGGAGGTAGCATCCCCAAAATTTATTATATTTTCTTTCGCTTATAATTTTAAAAATGAAATTTTCCAATAGTAAATTTTGAAGATGTTATAGTTTATTAGTGCCTTTAAGTTTTTCCTTTAGGATAAATCTTAATAGATCTTGGTGCCTTACCTACTCTAGACACTATTGATGTACTAGGAGCTATCAATACTAAATGGTCTGGTTGTAACACTTCGCTTCTTAATAACGTGATATTTTTTTATATAAATATCAATGTTGATTTATGAGTTTTAACCTTTAATTTTCTTTTAATTAGGTTATTTTATTCAAATTATGTTTTCGTAAATGTTTTTTAAAGTTTTAATTCATTTTAGTATTTTATTTACAGTTTTGAATTTATATTGAAATTTATTTAATTGCTTATCGTTGTGGACTATCATAGATAAATCAATTCACAACTATGATTTTATTAAATTCACGTAATTTAATTTTTATTAAAAATATATTTTTATTTATGTCATATGTTTTTATTTTTTATATTTTTAATCCATTTTTAAGTATAGCTTTGTCATGTGATTACGACTTTATTTTAGGGTTATGTTTTGTTAACGAAAATAAATGATTTTAAATTATAACATTTATTTAAAGAGTAAAATTATTTTAATAATTTTATCTCTATAAAATATTTTTCTAATTGAGTTTATTATTTTAGGATGTTAATAATATCTTCGGAAAATTTTAAATTTAAAAATTTTCCATATTTTATTTATAACTTTATTTCTGAAATTATTTTCTTTCATTTTTCTTATCTTGGTTTGCATATGACATTTTAAAAAATGTATTAAGTTAATTGTAGTCATTCAAAATTTTGTTAAAAGAAAATTATTCTTCCCTAATCTTTATCCATTGGATTTTATTAGATAAAATTTCCTTTAACATATTTAAGGTATTTTGTAAAAAGTAAAAAAGGTTGATTAGTCCCCCTCATTTTCTTTCTTTCTCTCCCCTATCTTTCTTTCTCTTTCATTTTTGTGCTCCTGCCCCTTGACGCCAAACCTCCCTTGCTCCCTCTTCTCTACTTCTTATGATCTCTAACACCACCACCACCACACCACCTTACCCCCACTCAATCACACCACCACTCTTCTTCATACTCCTCATTGACGCTAACTAGTAGTAGTGTAGCAACAAGCTAGTGCGAGTAGGGGAATGAAGCAAGTTTCTCAAACCCACTCCACCGCGAGCTTAGCTGATCACCGGCTAGTGGTCATTAACGATCGATGAAGCTACAATAACCCTTATCTCATCCAATTTTATAGTAATTTATTTGGTAAAATTACCACAAACCCTAACTTTTATTTTGATTAGTATTAAATGATTTAGCTTTGATTAAGGTAAATTGATTATTGATTTGAGTATGCATGAGTTGTATAATTTATTTGGATGGGTTAATTTTATGGTATATGCTTGATTTGGGAAAATTGGATTTTTATGTCATTTATGTCAGAATTTCATAGATTTGTCCGATTAAGCTAGTTTCTAGAAATTAATTATGCAATATGCTTTGAAATATATTTACTTTCATGTTGGAAGTATCAATTTGAGAAATTTGTGTGAAATTAATTAGAATTGAATTTTTAAGTTAAAATTCTTCCATATTTGAATTAGATTGATTTATAAGTAATTTTATTAATTTGATTATACAAGTTGTATTAGAATATGTTTATTTTTAATTTTGATTCGACAATTTAAATATTTTATTAAGATTTGACTAAATTTATAGTTCAGGCTGAAAAAATTTATTTTATTAAATTGGATATTTATTTTATTGTTTTAATCAATTGAGTTATATAATATGTTGTAAAATAGGTATAATTTCATTTCTAAACATTCAATTTAAATAAATTAATAAAATTTGACCAAATTATATTTTTGGGCATAAAACCCTACCTTTCAAATAAAATTATAGAATTTTTCATTTGTATAGTTGTTTTTTCTGAAATGAATTTTATATACTTATTTGAAATAACCTTAATTACATTATAATACTTTCAATTTGAATTAACTGATTTATATTGTACGAATTTGTATTGTGGGCTTTAAAATCCTAGTTTTTGGCAATAGTTTTATGAAATTTAGTTGTGTTTGATTCTTTCACATATTAATCAATTAGTTTTGATTTAAAATTAAATGAATTTTTCTTCTCACTCATCTTTTGGATCAATTCCTTAAAATTAATTGATTTGATGTTTTGAGGTTGTAAATCCTAATTAAATAAGTGGTTTTTGTTAAAATTTACTTGTTTTCTATTATTCTATGTTTGGATTAGTTTTATCTAAATTTATCTTATGATTTTCAAAGGTGATCTAGGAAGGCATGTTATGTATCCCAAAGCTAGGGTTTTCCTTCTTCTTGTGCTCGAATAGCTTGGAAGCTAAGTAAACCTCCTAAATGCCTACTTAATAGAATATTATGTGTAGATGCGTTTTATTACATATTTTGGTTATGTTAAGAACATTCTAGGGTTTGTTAAGAAGGTGTGTAGTTTGGGTGTCTAATGCCAAATGGCTATCTTGCATTGTGGTATTGTGTAGTTCTTCAAATATGAATCATAATTTTTTGTAGTTATATTTTATAAGTTATTATGATATGTAAGCCATATAAATGTACCACGACATATTATTTTAACATCATGTTTGTTGACGTGAATGTAAGAGGCTAAATTATTTATTAGTAATCATATGTGATGGTTGTTGAGATCACTTATAATTGTGATATATATGTTGGAATATGTTATCATGGATATATATTATGAATAATTCAAGTGATAAGTGAAATGAATGAATTATGAGATTTGTGCTATAGGTCACATTAGTGGTCATAACTGATGGTTTCAATTTGCCTATGAAAATTATGCTATAAGTCACATTTGTGGTTATAACTGGTGGTTGTATATAGACCACCTTGAGTAGCCTTTGGATGGCATTTGATGTAAGGTTGTGCGGTGGATGCCTTCCCTATGATTTCATTTGTGCTTCATGGGTTGTGCGATAGTGAGGCTCATCTCCCTACTCTATAGATAACCTACGATCCCTATAAGAGGTATCGATAATTAAATGTTAGGGTATCTTGAGTGATTATGTAAGCCACAACCATAGAGCTATAGGTCATAATAGTTTCTATAGTTATAGGGCTATAGGTGATGTGTTGTTGTGGATTCCTTGGTTTTTGTGTCCTAGATGTGAATAATATTATATTTTTGATATGCATAATATTATGTTTTGGATGTGAGAAATATTATATATTGGAAATGGAGAATTAAAGTAAGTAAAGTAAGTGAACTATGATATCATATACAAGGGAAGGGTAATAATGTGAATTTGCATGTGTGAGGTAATCTCTTTTAGTGGAATTGATCAATAAGTGGTTTTATGAACTAAAGTGGAATAATTATATGGAAATTAGTGAATGATGTAAATGGAACTAAATAGAGTAAATAGTGGTATGTAAGTGAATATTCCATAATACTTTTGTATGAGCGTGTAATGTAAATCCAATTGTAATTCGTGAATTTTATTATCTTCCATGGAATTCCTCTATTGATGGCTACTATAACAACATGTTCTTTTTTGAATTCATGATTAATAAAGATTATATGTTTTTCTTTGGGATATGTATTATCTATGGGATATACATAACAAATACTCTTGTTAGTTTGCATATGTTGTTCTTTTGTTTTCTATCATCTTATACGAGAGCATGTTCTTTATGTTTTATCAATTATGGCAAGTATGTGAATCTATGTGTGTGTGTTATTGCTATGAGTTAGGTTATTTACTCAGTACATCATTATACTGATACTGCACTTTTTTAGATATTTGTATGCAGTTACTTTAGTTTAATTTAGATGTATTTTTGATTTGGGTTGAGAGTCAGAGCTACCCAAAGTTTTATCCCTTAAGAACTCTTGCAATTATTTATAAATATTTTTGGAAGTTAAGATGGATTGAAAAATTTAAGTGTTGTAAATGCCACATATATTTCTTTTGTTTGATTTAGATTTTTACTACAAAATAAATGATTTGTACCAATAGGGCCTTATCTATTGGTAAACGCTATTCTTCTTTTGATAAAAGCTTTTATCAATAGAATTTTTTTGTGACAAAACTATGTATAAAACTTTGTGCTTAAAAGTTTTACCAAAAAATATGTATGATCTATTGGGAATAATTGATAATGCCCATAGATATTTATTTGTTAGTAAAACCTATGCCCACACTTATATCTATAAATAAAAGTATTATTCACAAAATAATATCTATGATTAAAGTATTACCCACAAAACTATATCTGTGACTAAAGGTATTAGCCACAAACTATATTTGTGATAAAAAGAATTGACCACACAATTATATCTATGACTAAAAATATTAAACATAATATTATATCTGTTACTAAAAACTATTGCCAACATATATATTGTTGTTTATACATATTTTAACCCTGCATATATATATATATATATATATATATATATATATATATATATATATATATATATATATATATATATATATCTGTTGGTAAAACTTGTATCGAAATGTAAAAAATCTATTAATATTATGTGTTACCACATTATCCACTTGTAGTAACAATATTCACATGTAGTAATAATTTATGCTTATATAAAATTAACTACACCATATATAATTGTTATTATGTAGAACAAAATAGTTAGTTGTTTAGCTCCCAAAGTCATAACAGTTATATAAGTATAATACAATATATACAACTTGTAGCATAAACTATTATACAAAAACATCTTCATACACTGATATACAAAAGCATCGAGCATCTTTGTAAGCTTACAAGAAAAAGCACTAAGAATCTTCATTATATAACATACATACAGAAGCACCAAGTATCTTCATAATTTGATATACAAAAACATCAATCATATTCGTAAGCTAACTAATGAAAGCATTGACCATCTTCATAAGCTGACTCCCAAAAGCATCATTATAAATGCATCAAACATCATCTTCTTCATTCTCCTCTTCAGTTTCATCCTTTTCATTCTTTTCATCCTTCATTTGATAATAATCATCAACATATTTTCCTTAAAAATCTATATGCAATTAACTTAATCACATTAATCTAAGTTCATATAAAAAAGCTAGACAATGATGGTATTTTAAAGCTTTCTAAAAATAATATATTATCTTAAAAATATATTTTATATAGTTGGAGATAGAGAAGTTGAAACCATTAATTTGGAGAGCTACATAATATATTCATAAGTAAAATCATCTACAATATATATGAATGTTTGATACAACTGCAATATATTTGAGCTAGTCAAGTCTTAATACCCATACCAGTAATATGAAAAGTTTGATTATATCATACACTGTATTTTTAGTTAATATGTTAATATATATATTCATAAATAATAGATGAGAAATTTAAGGCTAACCTTTCAACTCAATCAATAGTGTAGTAGTAGTATACTATTTCCTAATCATAGAATATAAGGGATGGGTAAGACATGTTTCTATTACTGTTTTATTTCTAGGGTAACATTAAACATATGAAATGGTAGTTAGCTGGAATTTTTTTTTTGCTAATAGTTAATGACTATGGTAGTTATGGTTAGTTATACAAATTCATTTAACTTGTTTGTGACAAAAGGGGCTTTTTTCTACTCTATTCTGTAAACTTAATTTAACTATTCTATTTACATTACTCTAGGTATGCTTGGTTGGTATTATAGTTACTATTATTTATATATAATACTTTTACTCAAACTAGAAAAAAGAGTTAATAACAACACATAATTTTTGTCTTTTAGGCATTATGGTATCGTGAAACCATACCATAGCTACCCAACCAAATTACTATCTAACCCCTACTATTCTTTTTTATACATCTATGCGCTATTTTAGAGGTAAAAAAGGATATACCTGAAATTGATGTGTTGCATAAGAAATGTAAAAAAAAATTTATCAATATTTAGTGAGGAACTTACTTGATACTTCAATAATGTATGCATTATACCAATCAGATATCCTACTTGATCTTTAGTCTCAAGGATATCCTTTTCCAACCTCTCAACTCTAGACTTAGATTTGATCCTTCTAGCTTTCTCCTCCTCAAAAGGAAATATTTTTTATATGGGATCATATAAATTTTATACCAAGACCAAAGGTTTTTGCATATCCATTCCTATCTTCTTCCATCGTCTTTTTGAATATTTCATGTCGAGCATTAGCATCATATCCTTATGGAAGTGTAGTCATCTCATCTAAAATCACTTTTTGTAAAGTATAAATCAATGTTATTAATGGACAATAAATGAGGTAGATTTGCATATATATATATATAACCCTAAAATCAAAATAGATTAAAAACATACTCTTGTTGCAGTAGAAGCATCATTAAGCTTAGAATCCTTTTTTAGTTCATGAGTTTTCAAGCACATTTCCAATTCATTAGGTTCTTTCCCCAATTTATCCTAATGAAAACACATATGAAATTGTATATCAAGTATACAAAGTAAAATAAATTTAGTATTGCCTAGATGAATTAATCATATACCTACCTTTTCTTCTACTTAGATGCTTGCAAAGCGCTTTGAACCAGCATATGAACACATTTTTGATTTTGCACGATTGCGAATCCCTCTTTGACTTCTTTCCTAAGCAATATGATAAAAAATATTAGTATAAATAATAAACTAATAGAACTATCATAGTAATAGCCTATTTTTTTGAAATAATTAAATGAGGAATCACTACCTTACCTTTTGGAGATTCCCAAAATATTACCATATCTAATCACATAGTGTAACACCCCAAAATTCATTACTTTTTTTTAAAGGAGAAGAATTTAAATTAAAACCTGTGAATTCTAGGGATGTTACCGCCACACTTAGTACCAAACCGGTTCTCTCTGATCGTTTCAGTAACAAGTGCTAAGGCTAAGAAAGGATTAACAATCAATTATAAAATTAAGACAAACTAAACTTCAAATAATCATTAAACGGTTGTAAAACAAAATCAGAGTACGCATCAAAAATTGTAATTCATTTCCAAAATAGAATTAAACTTACAACCGATAAAAGGTTTAATTGAAATACTTAATGCACGAAAATAAATCAAGAAGGATAAATGTGATACAAAAGAAATACACAAAGAAATAAATTGCATAAAGAGATAATATGGCCACGTCACTCTCTCAAACTTTGAGCCAAAACATGCTCAACACTCAGCCCTGATTGATATCTCGCCCACCTGCACAAAGTCAGAAGGGCACACTACTCGTGGGAATGAGTAGCACCCATGAAACGGGTGATCAGTATGCTACGTACTGAGTAAAGTAACCGAGCACTAAGGCTAACACATAAAATATAATCCATGCAAAATAATAACAGGGCATAATTGCCAACACAATAACATAAAGGCAAATAAACAATAAGGTGAAATGCCAAGGTCCAATATAGTTTAGATTAATTACTTCATTGAAACTTTATCGAAATGTTTTCACACTATGCTCTTTATCAAGTCCATACGAGTATGGGAACCCCACTATTTTAGCTGGTGGATCGGTCGCGAGGGTACATGCCCTGCAACTATTTTAGTTGGTGGATCGGTCGCGAGGGTAACATACCCTGCCACTATTTTATGCTGGTGGATCGGTCTGACCCCTTTCTTGTACGGTGTTCCATTGTAAGTAATTATTATCTTTCCCATGTCTTAGAAACTATAGGGTTTGATTTTGTTGAGCTCGGGATCGCCCACTATTATAGCCGGTGGATCGGTCTGGGCCCGGCTCAACATCTTCCACTTTATGTGATTAATGTCTTAAGTATCTTATTCAAAAGCTTTTACCATGGACATGCACGAATCATTCTCTTTGTACTTCACACATCACAAATAATAAAATTCCACAATCATAATTACACTTTAAATCAATAAATACACATGATAACACAAAAACTCTAAGCAGCCACAACCAACCCTAATTGTCCACACCAAACCGTAGTTAACCACTCCAAATCCTATTTTACCATAACAACCATAATTAGCCATTCCAAACCTTAACTAACCACAAAAAATCACAATTAGCTACTCCAACCCTATTTAATCACAACAACCCAGAATTAATCACTCCAAACCCTAATTCAGTCTCCTCCATACCCTTATAATACTCCGTGTACTATTTTCCGTCCAAAATAGTTCAAACACCCAAATAACCCTTACATTACCTTCCTTACATCCCAAATCAACCTTTCATATGTAAATTTCGCTCCCATGAAAACTTTACACATCCCATTCAACCTATCAAACTTTTCATACAAACCCTAAATCCCATGCAAACATTAATTCCCATGCAAAACCCTAACTCCACCATGCAAACCCTAATACTACCATACAACCATTAATGCCACCATGCAACTATTAATATCACCATACAATCATTAATACCACCAAACCCAAAGATTTTTCCATATAATACAATTGATTAAATTGTCCCATTCATAATCACAAATTAGATTCTCCTAAATAGAACCATAAATTATATTCTCCCACACAAAACTATAAGTTAGATTCTCCCAAATAAAACCATAAATTTTATTCTCCCACACAAAACCATAAATTAGATTCTCCATACAAAACTATAATTTAGATTCCTCCATATAAAACCATAAACTATATTCTCCCACATAAAACCATAAAAATAATCATAAATCAGATTCTCCCACACGAAACCCTAAAATTCTCTGTTTTATTCTTCCACTCATGAATCATTAAAATAATTAGGTCAAATCACCTCCCTTGGGCAACCTCTTTCCGCATCCTCCTTTTTCTTCCTTTCTCCCACATAAAACACATCAACTCCCTCACATGCATGTCTTACAAGATCACAACACATATCATCACATATACATAATACATATGCCATGCAAATACACGAAATCATACTTCAACTCTACATCATACCACATATGACATAATTAATAATGATAAACATAGAAAATATAGCATACGAAGCACATAATGCACATAAACACACAAATGGCCTTAGTAACACCCTTACTTAAAACGACACCGGTCTTGGAGCACGCTTCTATGCCTCCTTAGGGCTTTGACCAAATAAAAATAACATTAATAAAATTCTAACTTTGCTAAAGATATATAAATAATAGAAATATTATAAAAGTTGATAATTAATGTAGGGTTAAATACTTTATTTTAATAATAATAATGATACTAAAAATAATATCAATAAGAATATAAATAAGAATAAGAATAATAATAATAATAGTAACAATACTAATAATAAAAAGGACATTATTCAAAAACAAAGTAAAATAAAGGCTTTGGCCCCTTTCCAAAATAATACTAATAATAATATTAGTAAAATAAATAACCAAATTTAGCAATAACAATAATGATGAAATAACAACAATAGCAACGACAACAACAAAAATAATAATAGCAAAATTAATAGTAAAGTAATTGTAATATTAATAATGAAATAATAATAATAGAAATTTGAAATAATAAAAATAAAAATAAAATATAATTATAATAATAATAACACATTAATATTAATAATAGTAATAATAAGAATAATAATAATAAAATTGAAAATAAAATCCAATAGGGCTTCAGCCCTCAACAGAATTAATAATCAAAACATTAATAATAATAATAATAATAATAATAATAATAATAATAATAATAATAATAATAATAATAATAATAATAATAATAATAGTAATAATAATAATACATATAAAAAAATAATAGTATTTATATGCAAATAATTGAAATAAAATAATTTAAGGGTTATAAAAATAGGGAAAAAGGCTGAGAGGGTCTAGGGTTCAACCTTAGGTTGGTGGGGATAGGCGGCACCGACGGTGGTTCACGGCGGAGGTGGCGGCGGCCAGAAAAAGAAAAGAAAAGGGTAAAAGTTGCATGCTGGTAAAAAGATAAGGAGAATTAAGGTGAGGTATGGGGTGTTTAGGGTTGCCTAGGAGGATAAGGACATAATGATGGCGGTGGCGCAGCTAAAGGTGGCGGCACACGGCAACGGTGTGGTGGCCGAATGGGAGAGAAGAAGAAAGAGAGAGGAGGAGAGGGAAGAAGAGGAAAAGAAAGGTAGGGGAACGTAGAGGAGGATTTTCAACATAATTTTGGAGGTGAAAGGAGCGGCGGAAACGACGGAATAGGTGGCTAATGGCGGTTCGAAGGGTGATAGAGGCAGAAAAATAGGTTGTTCGAGAAGGCTACTTCGCACAGCCGGTGTGGCGTGTGCAGGAAGAATCGAGAGATATGAATAATTTGGTTAGGTATAGGGAGGTGCAAGGAAAAGTTTGGTGGCCAGAGACGGCGGTGAAGTTGGCCGGAGGCAGCGGAAGAGGAGTCTGAAGTGGCGGCGGTGGCAAGGTCGGGCATCTCTGGGTAAGAAACAAAAGCTCGATACAGGGCTATTATGGGGGGTATTTAAAGGCTTTAGAAGAGAGTTTAGGGTTTTGTGGGTTGGCTATGGGGTAAGGCAGGTAAGGTTATGGTCACCGGCGGCGACAAAGCTGGCAAAAATAAAATTCAGGGCAAGGGTTGTGGTTGGCTGGGGGAGAGAAAAACGCGCGGGAATAGGGGAGTTGATTGGGTTTATGAGGCTGCCGAAACAAGGGGAAGAGAAAGGGAGGAAAATGCCGGTCAAATCGAGTGAGATCGCCGGCAAAAAACCAGGGCGGGTGGCGGCGATGTTGCAAGTCGAAGGTCGGCGTCGGGGCTGGAAGAGGAAGAAGAAGATGGGGGCTGGGCCGGGCGGTTTGCGAAGGAAAAGAAAGAAAGAAAGAAGGGGAGATGGGCAAACCAGGATCGACAATGGTGAGTTAAATGAAATGTTAAGTTGAGGGTGAACCAAAAATAAAACACAGCGCTACGAAGCGAGGTAGAAAGGGGCGGCTGCGCGGTGCTGGCTGGGCCGACAGAAAGGAAGAAGGGAAGGAAAACTAGGACACAGAAAGGGCAGCCCAAATTGATGGAAACCTATTAGGGTTTCTAAAAAAAAAAGGATCGAAGTATAATCGAGCGTGGGGTTCGATTCGGCGAGATCAGCCTAAGGAATTTTCCAAAGGAAGATCTAAGAACTTAGAGCATAGTATTAGAATGGCTACTGAATTTGAGAAGTAAGAACGATCAAGAATCGATCGAAGAGAAGAAGAACAAGAAGTAGAAGAATGCGAGTGAGAGGTTTGCCAGAGAGAACGCAAGAGAGAGTTTGAGAGAGAGAAGAATCAGATTCAACTCTTCATTCAACCAAAAAGTGTCTCGTAAGTTCCTTATAAGCCATATTTATATGGCGTACAAGACTCGTACAAATACACGACGCAGGCCATACATACTCAACCAATAATCAGCCCAAATCAATCAGCCTAAATAAAAAAAGGGTGGGTCGACGGTTGAAACAATTGAAACAGTCCAAAACAATTACAACTTCATGCCCCAAATTTACAAAGAAATAATTATACATTCAATTCCCATCAGCTAAGAATAATTTAGCTAATTATGGTTATTAAGGGATGATTAACCCACAATCCAGCTAACCTATGAACCATGGATCGAGGGGCAGGTTATACAGCCAACTTAATCCCCATTAGCCAACTTTGCCGGTAAATGCATCACATGGGATTTCATATCTTAAAAATAAATTTCTGCAACAAAGCCTCAGCTGCTACAACAACTTTAATTCTATCCTCCATGTGCTGCATTAATTCCCTCTAATCAAGCACACAATAAGACAAACAATTATAAGTACAAAATGATTTATAACAATTATCAAAATTAATTAAATACAAATTTTGGAGATTCATATCACAAATGGGGAAAGGAGAGGAAAAAGAAAAAGAAGAAAAGAAAGAAAAAGAAAGAAAAGGAAAGAAGGAAAAGGAAAAAGAAGAAGGGGAAAAAATATAATTATATTAGGTATTTAAATTGATTACAATATATGGGATATTCAAAAATAAGAATATTTAAATAAAATAATATTTAAATCCTTATTTAGGTTAAATTAGAATTTTTAAAAGATTTTTCATATATTCCATTTTAATTAGCAAATCACTCTAATTTTCCTCAATTAAATTATTTATAAAATTAATATTAATTTAAAACTATTTTCTCCTTCTTATTTTAAATAAAATATTTTATTTATTTAATTTCCAAATTAAAATCTTTACTTACTTAAAATACCCAAATTTCCTCTAATTAAAATATTTATAAAATTTCTTAATAATTTTCCCTAATTAATTTCCTTTATGTTATTAAAAATAAATTATTTAATTAATTTTCTTAATAAAATCTTATTTAATAATAAATAATAAAATTAGAATTTTCAGGGTATTTCTCATGGTCTCAAGTATTTCCTTTGGCCCAGAACTTGTTGCTTGAATGTGTGTTTTTCCATCAAAACGAACAACCTTCAACTCAGACTTATGATCTCTCCAAGCTTCATGGATTTTACCTAATGCGACTTATATGTTTCTCAATTTTTAGTAAAGTAATAAGAGATCTATAAAGGAAGAAAATAAAATAGAAGTTAAAAGCTATATAATATATATAACAAAAATAAGAAAGATGATAAAGTAAATGTTGTGGTAATTTACGTTTGCTTCCTCCCAAATTGAATCTAGATATGTCCTATCCATCTTTCTCCAATCCTAACAATCAATTGGCAATCGCCTAGAATCCCATGCCAAGCAGCATATAAGCGTTGACAATTACCTAGCTGAATCACTAATTGGTTGAAGATGTTCATTTACATCCACCTACTAAGCCTTCTTTAACACTTTACTTTTCATTTCTGGGCATTGTACGTCAAAATCTTCTTCTATTAGTTTGTGAACTATCATTGACTTCTATTATAGATGACACATTATTGGACAGGATACAACCAAAACTATGTCATTTACCTAACAACAACAACAATAGGGTAACTAAGTTATTTATTTTCAACATGGAGAAGGTGGTAATAAATGCCAAAGTAAGGTTATAACATATAGAATTACATGACTTACACATGCCAGTATTAGGAATTCTCAAAGGATTTTGCATTATCATTTCATTTAGACTATTAATCTTTGAGTAAGAAGATTCTTGTCTATGATGTTCCCCTTAAAAAAATGAGAAAATAATAATAATAAATTCTGGCAATAATCTTAAAAGACACACAAATAATAAATTTCTATGATTGAATTTTTTCCCCTCAGTAATTTTCATATATTATAGGACCATCTATTACCATACAAATAAGGTTTTAAACTTACATATGCAACTAAGTAACATGGATCACCTATTAATGGTTGTTTCTGTAATAGTTTTCATATATTTTATCCTTTCTCATCCTCTTAATTGAAAAACATTGAATGTAATAAAAACATAGAATAAACTCATATCTTATATTACTGATTGTAGTAACTAAACATAATATAAGTAAATACATACCAGATTTAGCACTTCGAGATCCTTTCTCTAGTGATATAGGTGTGAATAGTTTGTGCTTAATTGATGAATATATGGATGGATTGATTATGGTCACTTTTTTAGCCCAGGAGTATGTCCTATTGCTTCAATTGATTGTCCTCCATTTGGACATTTTGAAATTCTAGATGTTATAGCAATAACTTCCTACATAAACAACACAACAATAATGATGAATTCATAGTGGCTGAGAGCTTAGATACAATTGCTTAAATCAAAAGTATTAAATTCACTTATAAAAAATGAAAAAAAAAAGTTATGAAGAAATATGGGCTGACAACCATATTTAGTGCTACAAAAACAAAAACAAACAAAAGAAGACAAGAAAGCAATAATAGTGAAAATTTACCTCCAATTGTCCTTGACTTCTTGTAGTTACTTTCTTCTTACTCGATACCTTTTGCAATGATGACATGGAAACCTAATAACATAAAAATTAGAATTAGCATTTAATTTTTTATATTTCCATATCCAACTTAGAAATAAAAAACTAACATATTAAAAATATAATTTAACCAACAATTACCATTTGTATTGCTAAGAAAATGACAGTAAATGAAAGAATAAAAACAAAAGAATGAAAGATTTACCTCTAACTATTCCCAACTTATTATAGTTATTTTCTTCTTACTTGATGCTTTTTCCAAACACGGCATGACAACCTAGTAACATACAAAGTAGAATTAGTATATATTTTCATTAAACATACCATATTGAAAATGATAATTAGAAATATTAAAAGACATACAATACAAAATATATTTAAGCATAATAAAAATGAATACTATTAAAAACCTTAATGTACACAATCTTCATCACAAAAACATAAAATTAAATTTCTAGCATTATAACCAAAATCAAACAAAGATACATATTTCTAACACTACTTAGTGTCATAATCATATAAAGTTTCATCTTCTTCATCACTTTGGGTACTATATTCTTCAATTTCTTCGTCATCATTTTTTCCTTCCATCATAGCAAAGAAAGGTTCTTCTTGTTCTTCTCTAGTAATAGTAAAATCATCTACACCTAAATATGTAAGCATGCTAGTTTGTCCATGATCCACTTCAAGTATGAGATCATCTTCTATTTCAAACAAGTCTCTTGGCTTAGAGACATTGACAACATGCCAATTTCTTTCTTTAGAATATAAGGTATAGAACACCTGCAATGCTTAAGATGCTAGAACAAATGGTTCATTTGTTTCCAAAATGGCCTTTAAGTTAACAATAGTAAATCCAAATTCCTTCTTTTTAAATCCTCTTCTAGGATCAACCCAATGGCATTGAAACAAAATAACACTCCTTTATGAGAATAAGTTAACTCAATAATTTATGTCAAAACATCATAGTATGAAATGCTCCCAATATATGTATTTGCATTGACTAGAATGCTAGAGTTTTGGGTTACACTCTTCTTATCAATGCCTTTTAGCACCACCTATATCCATTATAAGTTATTTTAGTCATTGTCTTTATCCACATGCTTAGAGCAAGACTAAGAATTGTCAGATCTTCTACAACACATGATTCATTTGGTAGATACTTGGAGACCTAATAATTAATAACACTCATTAAATGAAAATATGTATAACCAATGATATAAGCATAATGAGTATAAGTATTGGCATACATTCATTGCCAACCATTAGGGAAATTTCTTTTATGAGATCATAATGCTCTCTAGGAACAAATGATAAAGTCAGAAATACATATGAAATGATTAAAAAAAATTAGTTAAAGAGAATTAGGATTTACTATGCAAATAGTTCTACTTCATCGTAGTTTACAAGTACATAACTATATGCTTCCTCAATCAACATATATACCCGTTGCACATATTTTTTCTTAGACATTACACAAGACTTTAAGGAAAATATAGGCAACCCATTATGAAATTCATTACCATCATCATCATTGTCATTTCGTGTGGACCTATTTTCCCTTGTTTGAACATCTGCCAAATATGTAGAATAAAATGTTAGACATTCTTCTACAGTATATCCTTTTGCAATTGATCCTTTAGGATGAATTTTATTATGAACATACATTTTCAACCTCCTCAAATATGTGTAACATTAGTATCATATTACTAACATAATTTAACCATAATATTGATCTTCCGTTAAAAATAATAAATAAAATACTAGAATGTATATACCTTTCCACAAGATACATCTAACAGTAAAATAATATACATGCAATGATTGCCTCCTTAACCAAATGAAAAACTAGGTGTACTATAATGTCAAAGAAAGAAGGCAAACAAATGTGTTAAGGAATGCATAGTTAAGGAATGTATCTAATGCTCTTTTGTAAATATTTTCTAGTCTCCTTAGTTTCACCCAACTCTTGTCCTTAAATACATCTATGACATCAAGTTCCTATATAATTTTCAACAAGTAAAGACATCAAAATAATGAGGAAAATAAGGACAGTGGATAATAATGAAGACTATTTTTTTGTAGCACATGATGTGTGTGGCTTTATTTATTATAATTATAATTATAATAAATATACAATTTAATTGTAGGTGATGATACCTAATTCTTAAATCATTTTAAGATGACCATATAGTGTCCCTTGCATGTCTGGTGAAATGATTTTTCTTTTTTCTTTTACATCAATTTAACCATAATTAAATAGGGTAACAAATAGAGACAACATCATAAAAGTAACAAGAAGATCAAAAAATGATAACAACCAACCAATTCAATAGGAAAAAGATAGATTGATAAATATCTAGAATTGTGTCTTAAAAGTCTAATTGACTTTCAGTGAAGAACTTCAATCAACAAATTTGGATAATACTAAAACTCCAATTAGACAAGTGTACAACCACTATATATATATATATAGAAGAGTACATTATGCACATATAACATTCGATCATAAAAGAATAATCATTTATAAAAAAAATATTTATGTTGTATATTCTGAACCAATCAAAAAAGATAAAATAGCTACATTAACACAAAATTTTTGAGATAGATATTGTTTTAGGTTCAAATATCATCAACACAAAAGCAAACGAAATATTTTATTCAAATAATTAATCTAGTAAGAAATATTTCATGGATTCACTAATGTTTAAAAACCATTATGTGCAACCATGTTCACTAAGAAATAAAAAGCAATAATTTCTATTAAGAAAAAGTTGTACAACAACTAATATTCAACAACCACTGAAGTGTTGACCTCCCTAACTTCACGGACAAGAAATAATATCTTAAAAGGGAAGATAACTTCTAGTGAAAGAGGAATCAACAATTTACAACCATGTTAAAGCTTTTACACAAATTATATCACTTTCATAATTGAATCCAACCCCCTTTTTTAAATTATTGGTAACCATAATAGAAACTCAAAGAGACATAAACACCAACAAAATATGATCATTAAAGAATAAAAAATTAAAGTAGGAACCCACCCTATGGGTTGTTAAGACCGAATTCTCCATACACTGCCCTATTATGAGGAAAAGATAAAATGTCATCAACATTAACTAAGACAAAATAAGAAAATTCAAAACACTCTCCTAATAACAATTTAGTCCTCTTTGCCAACTCCACCAAAAAATAGAATAATGTTAGGCTATTATAAACACAAAAGGGAAAAACCAAGTACCTAGGCTATAAAGCATTAGCTTTGAGCACTTGCAGTTCAAAAGCACTAGAAAAGACCCATAAGCCCACAAATCATACAAGCAACCTATCACCAGATCAACACCTTAAGCAAAGTGACCAAATAGAAACCAAAAAACTTTAAACTAGTATATACATTGGGCTTTTCGGATCCACTAGAGCATCTTCCTAGATCGTTGATAGAAAACGTAAAGACTAGATTAGAAAAACTATTCGAAACATAAAATAATAGAAAATAAGTAAATTTTATTAAAAAGAATTTACATAATTAGGGCTTAGATCCCCAAAATGTCAAATCAATCAACTCAATTTAATTTATTTTAAATTAAAGCTAGTTGATTTTAACTCAATTTATTTGATTTCAGAAATTGTTTCCAAAAATTGGGGTTTTAAAGCCCAAAATACAAATAGGGAAAATTCAAACCAATTAATCCAATTTGAATGTGTTAAAATATAATTATGGTTTAAATAATTATATCAAATCAATTTTAGAAGAAACAACTATACAAATGATAATTTACATAATTTCCATTTGAAAGTTAGGGTTTTAGGACCAAAAGAGCAATTCAGTCAAATTTTATTAATTCATTTAAATTGAATGTTTAGAAATGAAATAAGACGTATTTTATAGCATATTGTATACTCAATTGATTAAAAATAATAAAGAAAATACCCAATTTAACATAATTTGGATTTTTAAGCTTGGACTACAAATCTAGTCAAATTTTCTAGAATATTTAAATCGATGGTTTGAAAATGAAATTAAACATATTCTATTACAAATGTATAATACATTTAATAAAATAACTCAATTACACAATTCAATTTAAATCCAAAATAATTTGACCTATAAATCAAATTCTGATTAATTTTGCACAATTTTCTTAAATTTACAATTGTAATATGAAACTAAGTATATTTCAATATATAATGCATAATCACATTATTTAAAATAGCTTAATCGAACGAATATGATACATCCAGACATAACTTAGTCAATAATCAAAAATTCTAGAAATCAACATATACCACACAATTAGCTTATCCAATTCAATCATCCAATACATATATACTTAATTAAGCAACTAAATTAGCTTACCTAAAGTCCATTATTTCAAAATTAATTAAAACAAAATTTTAGGGTTTTAGAAAAATATACTAAACGAATTAAGCTAAAACAATGTGAGTAAAGGGCAGTGGAGCTTCATTGGTGGGAGAGGACCATTCGTTGGTGGTAAACTAATGTTGGAGGCAGCTAGTCAGTGGTGCACCACTGCTGTCTTCTTGTGCTGCTACTGTGCCACTGATATTGCCATGCTACTGTAGGCGATGACCAAGAGCTGTGGTGGCATGAGTGAGTGGTGGTAAGGTGGTGTTCGACAAAAAGGAGGAGGGACTAGGGACAACCACTCCTTACCTGGAAATCAACAACAACAAAAAAACAAGGGGGTGGAGATACAAAAGGCCGAAAGAAAATAAGAGTGTGGGGCTGTCTGTCGGTATTGACCAAAAGTTTTATTTTTTTATATATTAAAATATCTAAAATAATTTATACAAAAAATTTAATTTTAAATAGATTAAATTTAACCAAAAAATTTTATAAATAATTGTTCAGAAATGGACAAAATAATTATCCGATAAAAGCTTTTATTTAAAATAAATTAGAACACTTATTAAAATAGAAATATGATTTAAATTAAATAACCTAATTAATATAAAATTAAATATTAAACCTCATAAATTAACACAAATATTTACAAAAATTAGGTTTTTAATAAGTGGGGTATTACACCATGCATAAGGTTCCCTTAGACCCCCAACTAGCTGATCGGTCTACGAGACTCCCATCCTAGGTTATTCGGAATACAAATTAAATCACTATTATTTTTATTATGATATTTATTAAAATAATTCTTATAATAATAATAGTATTTATTTATTAAGTTTAAGGAAATTGAATTTGAAAAATAAGAAATTTTAGAATAATTATATAAATAACTATAATAATATTAGGCTCAAATGGATGTATAAATAAGGGATACAATGCCCCCTAGACCCCCGTTATGTAGATCAAATAGTAAGACCCCATCATATAGGTCATTCAAAGCTCGACTTGATTGATTATTACTTTTATTATAATTTTATTATTTTAAGAATATTTTTTATTATTTTAATTATCATAGTTATAATATTAACAATGACTATAATGTTAATTATAAATCTGGTTATATATTATATTATTAGTATTTCATATAAAAATGGCAATTATGATAATAAGAGAAGTATTTCATGTATAAGCGGAATGAATGGGTCGTGCCAAGGGTTATAATAATATTTAAAACATTTATCTTTCTTATATACTAATACCAATAGATATATGAGTGGGTATTAGTTTTGTTGGTATAATACTACTAATACCCATAGATATAAAAGTAAGCAAAAGATCTGTTAGCATAACATACTATTACCAACTAATAAAAAATTTCTATGGGGAAAACTTTCTTCATTGCCCACAAAAATATATTTTTTGGGATTAGTAACTTTTACCAATAGAAAAAAAAAACTTGTGGCTAAATTACTGTTGGCATATGTTATATATTTTGTAGTGTTTGGAATGTAGGTTTTTTTCTGATTTATTAGCAATGATTTCACAAGATTTTCCATTAACTCTATCAGTGAGGATATTTAATTTGCTTTCTATTTCAAGATTGGTCAAACAAGTTTTTAGCCTAGAATATATTAAGAGATAAATGATAGATATCTACCTTATGGTAGGTGTGGCAGTGACACCCCATTTCTTTTTTTTTATTTTTGCATTATATCAATTTTAATGTAATTTTTTAGGAGTGAAAATGAGGGTGTTACACTAGTCCCCTTGGTGATTTATTGGCTTTAGCTAGACTTTATGTCCATTGGTGGTTATTTGAATTTGGCCGATCTTTACATCCTCTAGTTTGGATAGGTTTCCATGGCATGTGAAACCCTAAGTTGGTAATTAGTCCATTGCTATAAAAAAAGAAATAAAAAAAGGGAAAATGGATAGTGAATAACTAATTTAATGGATCACGTAAACCTAAAAATTCTGCCTAGTGGAATACTCTGTAAGTGGATAATGAAAGAGTCTAGTGGGATGTGGAATAACATGTTAATACTTTTATGTGTTATCCATGATATATGTATTGTATTGATAAGCATGATGAGTTATGAATTGTGTAAGTTTTTGCATAGCATGAAATCTTGATTTATCACATGATCATGATAATACATGTATATCTAAGTGTATTGTGTAAGTATGATATCATGTTTTAGTATGATATCATTTTTTTCCTTAGACCTTGCATGCTTATGACTCACATTGATGAGATAAATTAGCTTACTCAGAATGTATCATATTGATATGGCCATTTTTTTGGTCACATGCTCAATCTCACTAGTAGAAGATAATGTGTAGGCTCTTAGGATGACTGGTAGTTGGCAGACATTATGTTGGACTTGGGGGATTAATAGCATGGACACCCAGAGATCTTATGTAAGTCCTTAATAGAATAGGGTTTTGAAGCTTTGCCCTTTATCACTTTATTCTATTATATTTTAGTACTTTCAGCTTAGTTTATGCTATGCATTCAATATTTTTGGGACCAGTGGAGGTATTATTTTGCAAACATTTTATCATAATATCTATATATCATCTATCTTTTGCACTCTATTCTAGTATTTGAGTTGGTTGTTTTTTGGCCTTGTATATAATATGAGACGGGTAAAAAATGTCTATCCTATATTAGGTGCAATGGTAACACCCCATTTTTTCTAGGCGTATTTTGTAATTTTTTTCTTCCTTAATGTTTTAAAATAAATTATTTTGGCAGTGAAAAGTGAGGGTATTTTTGAATGAAAAAATTAATGCATGTACTTACAAGAACAATGTTAATAAGGATGAGACTAATATAGAAAGGAGAGACAGCTTGATAAAATCTAAATACGAGAATCAAATCCAAGAATTTAAATAACCGAGAAAAAAAAAGAAAAACATGCCAACAAAGTGGGCAAAATAATTTAAGCTGATTAGTATAATTCTTAACTGAAGTAGAAAATGTAAATCTCGATGACCTAGCAATGGTCAACTACTAGCCAAAATCATAACTTTAAATTATTTTTTCGTCATAGAAATAGAAGTCAGATCATCATAGTGACTACAAAAATATAGTATTAGTATAGTGAAGTACTAGTAAAATAAATTACATAAAACATGGTATAGACTCAAGCTACACATTAAGGTCACACAATATCATGATATAAGAAATACTTAGGAAATATAATTTATAAGCTCATAATGATCATATTATAAATTTTTTTGGCATATAAATCATGAAACCATTTAGTGAACACATTGTTTCCAATTATTAAGATGTTTGATCAACTATATCTAATTCTCCACCATCAAAAAAAGTCATAGAAGCAAAAAACGCATAATGGGATACCACACCCACCATAATTGGTTAGAATACATCGATGAGGAATTCTATAGGGATGCCACACCTTAAGTACATCTTTCTTGAGGCATAACACAAATTGGGACACCACACCCACTTAAGTTATGGACATATAATGTGTTAAGAGGCTTGCACATGGATACTACTGTAATACCCCAAAAATTTTCTTAGTCAAATCCTACATTATTAGCACCTAATTTAATTATAATCCTAATAAATCTTATGTTAGCCTTATCCTAACTCCTTAATACTAAAATTTTAACCAATTCATAAAACTTAACTTTGATAAACCGTAATTCATGAACCAAAATCAAAACCTGCTAAAACTTTCCACTAATCCTAATTACTTTGGCTAATCTAAAATCACCTTAAACTAATCCTTCAATCCTTCTCCTTTTCCTTTTCTTTCTTTCTTCCTTTCTTTTTTTTCTTTCATCTCCTCCTTTCGTTAAACCTTGAGCTGCAACATTTGAATTTGTTGCAACTTGCACTTGCAACTTGTACCATCACCTTTGGTCATCTATCATCGATCGCTTACTCCCTTTCTTCTTCTCCTTTTGCTCCTTTATCCCCGCCTGACTGCACAACTGACCACACAACCTACACACTCTACTCCACCTTATGATATTAGTTCTCACGCAACACCTCCATCAACCATTACCATCCTCACTCTACAGCTACTACTTACCCCTAACCATCCTCTACATTTATCACCATCATTACCATCGCACACCCACCCCCTATTCTAATCTTCCTTCCTGACTTGCACCACTCATGCACATGTATGTGTGTGTATATATATATATATATAAATACATACACTTCACACTCTCCTTCTTTCTTTTTGGTTTTGCCTCATTCTTCCCATCTTTGTGTTAAAGAGCTATTTCCCAAGCTCCATCTTCTTCTTCCTTTCCCTATTTTTGGCTTGCGCACCACTATTTCCACCACCACGCACCACCTCATCCACCACTCTCCATCCTTTGGCCGGTGGACCGATAATCAAGGTCACCCCAACCTTCCCCCTCACTATTACCAGCCATTGCTGCCAATCACCCGTCTCTTTTTCCTTCTTCTTCCTTTCATTCTTTGTAGTATTGTAGAGTGCACAAGCTATACACCGCCTGCTGCACACCCATGCAACACTTAAAATCACCTTCTACATAGCTGTACAACCATTGCAACACATGACCATATGTGATTTTTCCTCTTGGCCTATTATTACATAGCCATGCAACTTTTGCACCGCCTAGTCGTGTAGCATATTTTCTCTTGACCAAGAGCTGCACCACCTGCTACACAATTGTATAACTTCATTTTATTGGCCGTGCACCCCTATTTGACTCTCAAACCTTGTCCAAATGCTACTAAAATTTAACCGTAACTCCACGACACATTCCTTTACACATCCACACATCTCAATCTCCTATTTGACTATGGTTATATCTATTTTTTACCCTCTTTACCTTGATTTCTCCTTCGATTTAACTCTTTGAGCCTAACTATGAATTTTATTATTTTTCATAGGTGGTATTCTTATAGCTTTAGAGGAGGAAGTCTAGGATTTGCATGCTTAGAACTTAATGTCCTAATTGGTAAGGATAATATTTGATGTTTAGGGTTTTTGATGTTATTTGCTTGTATGGTTATATGTTTTTTTCATGATATTGTTTATACATGATGTAACATGTGCTGATCTTGATATTCTATGATGATATGCGTGTTATGTTGAAAGAAAGTAAGAATTGGTGAGAATCATCATTATGTTATGATTTTGTTGTGATAATGTTAAATTTGTGGAATTATATCTTATAGGATAAAATATGGGTTTAAGGTTATTATGTTACTGGGAGAAAGTAAGAATTGGATAAGTACCATTAATAATTTGTGGTTATAATGTCATGTTTGTGGAAACCTATCCTATGGCATGAAATATGGACTTAAGGATATTAAAATTAAGAATGGGTAAGAGGTATCCTTATTATTTTGTTGTGATAATGTAATATTTGTGGAAGTATATATATTGGTATAAAATATAGGTTAACTAAGTTCTTAATAAATGGACTTAAGAAATTCTCATGAGGTATGATGATTAATTGTGGGCTTGAAAAATAACATGTGTGGAAAAATAAAGGTTTTATTTCTTCTTAAGGGTAACTTGGTCATTATGGGATAATAAGAAAATTTTGGTATTTTATGTGTTAGGAGGTTTAAAATATGATATTAATGGTATGAGGAGTTCATGGAAGTATTATTGTTATTTGGGGTCATTAAATTATTTAACGGCTAATTTGGGGAAAACTATCTTGTAATGATAATACCATTATTCGATGCTTAATGTTTAGAGGTTATCTATCAAGATTGGTAATCATGAAAATTTCATGGGAGGTATTATGACAATTCTATGGAAATTGGGTCTTGGATATTTCTGTGATTAATATATTGGGATGAAATTATTAAATCATACTTATGGGAATTAGGTTGTGCATATTAGGTATGACAAAAATGAGGGGATTTGTAGATAATATAATATAAGTTGTGTGAATTAATAAATATGGGAGAATGAATACTAAGGGGTGTGTAATTAGGGTTCAAAAGGATTTAAGGACTTAGACCTATGCTATATGTGTATCTATTTTTAATGTGTCCTATGCCTAAGAATCAATCTATTTTTCCATATATATCCCGTTCCACCAAGGAGAATAGTGGCTCAGGAGCATTTTTTCTCAAGAAGATATTTTAACCTTCGTTTCACCTAAAAGAATAGTGGCTCGAGAGCGTTTTAGCCCGAGAGGGTGTTTCAATTTGTTCCACTAGGTTAAGAATAGTGGGGTCCCTACTCATCGTAAAATAAAAATGTATAATTATAACTTATGGAAAAGATACTAATGATTTAAAGTGGAAGAATATGTAAGTCAAGACCAAGGTGATCTATTTATATATATACCTACATACATACATACATACATACATACTTATATATGTATGTATGTATTTGATTCGACTGGGGAGAATATAGTGGCTCGAGAGCATTTTGTCCCGAGAGGATGCTTTTAATCTCTTTTCCACCGGAAAGAATAATGGCTTGAGCGTGTTATACTTGAGAAGAGTTTCAGACTATTCCATAGGTTTAAGAATAGTGGGGTTCATGTACTCAATGTATATAAAAGAATGAAAATGGATTATACATAATATAGGAATTTGGATTATATTTTGTCTTATGATATGTTTCTTTTATTTGGTTATTCCCTAATTATCCAGTGTGAAATCATGTGCTATTTGTATCCCTATTTCGATAGTATTGTTCCCTTACTAAGTAAGTAACATACTAACCACCCATTTTTTGGATGTTGCTCATTTGCATGAGTAGAAGGCCCTGAATCTTATGTACAGGTCTCAAAATATTAGTTAGATGATTATGCTGCCTATAACACCTCATGTGGGGATGAATGACTTCATTTATGTTAGGGTTTGGTAAAGAGTAATTTTTATCCAATTTATATATTTAGCTAGATATCCTTTTTGGACTCTTGATCCATGATATTCCCTCTTTTATATTTTGTATTGTTAAACTTAGAGTTCGGCTCCAAACTCTGCATTATACTATAAACGTTCTTTTGTTTCTAAATTCTCTGCATTACTCTAAATGTTTTAGCATCATGATTGATGTAAGGATGGTTACATAAGCTAGGATTATGTGTAATCCCCCTAAATTTTAAAAAACCTATAATTTAATAAATAACTTTTATTTGAAATAAATTAACTTTTAAAATTATTTAATTTAATTATTTTATGGATTTTTGAGTATATAAATTTGGACGGAAATATTTAGTAAATTAAAATAGATATTTTGTTATTTTTATTTAAATAATTTTCTAAACTAATATTTTACTAACTTTGCCCTTTTTAAACTAATATATTATATTATAATGAATTAAATTGTTAAATTAAATAATTTATCAAGAATATTACATTTTATGATTTTATAAATTAATTTATTTTATTTTCCCTATTTTCCCATTTCCCCTGTTTTCCCTTTTCACCTTTTTTTTTCCTTTTCTTCTTTTCTTTTCCTTTTCTTCCTTCGGGTCGCCAGGCTAGCCCTTCCCCTCTCCCCTGCACACAAGGCCTCGGTCCATCTCTCCCCCTTTCCTTCCTCCCTCTCCCGCGTGGCCCGTGCGACTTAGCCCGTCCCTCCTTTTTTTTTTTTCCAGACAGGACCGGCCGACCTCCCCTTCTTTCCTGCGCTGGTCTAGCCACTTGCACCCTTCCCCTTCCCTTCTTTCTTCTTCCACACCGATCAACATCTCCTCCTGCCATGCTAGAGCACGCCGGCTGCCTCCAACTGCCATACCTGGCCACCACCTACCTCCCTGCTACTCCCTCTCCCTTCCCCATCACTTTCTTTCCTATTTCGAACCAAACCAACCCCTGGACCATAGCTTGCATGCCCCTCTTCCTTTCCTTCTTCTTCCCTCCCTTTCCCCTGCCACCGTACTATAGCCTCGATCGGCCACCGACTCCCCCTCTCTCTCCCTCTTATTTTTCTTCTCCCCACCAGCATTGCTTCCCCATTTTTTGAGTCGTGCCTTCCTTTCCCCGATCTCCCTCTTCTCTCCTTTCTTCTCCCCCATTTTTCCCTATTTTTGCACCACCGCCACTTACATCGCCACATTGGACCCCCTGCGCCGCCTTCTGCCACCACCTCCTATTTCCCTGCACCATCATGCCACCCCCTCGAGCCCCTGCAATTCCTCCCTTCTCCCCCTCTTCTTTTCCTCCACACTTTTCTTCCTTATCGGCAGGCCACCTGCAACCACTCCTTCCACCGCCGTCCAGCCGCCTATGATGCCACCAAACCCACCATTCAACACCTTTTAACCTCCTCTACGATCCCCATACATTGGTTAGCCAAAATAAGTCCTCAAACCCCTTCATTTTTCCCTCCTCTTTTCCTTCCTTCTTAGCCTCTCCACCTCGACCCACCTTGGCATCCATCTTCGCTGCCTCGCCGCCGTCGTCTCTGCCACCTTTGGCCGCCAACAACCCATCCTTAGCCTCCACCTACACCCCCTCTTCACTCCTACACCCTTACCTTGCCTCCAATCCTCCCCCATCTACCTCCTTTTCTAGCCTAAAGACCCCAAACCGAACCATCTTCCCCTCCTTTCTACCTCACCACCTTCGACCCCTTTCTCCCCCTTCATCTACATGTGACTTATGTTTTTCATGCAACGTGAGCTCCCCCTTTGTTTTGGAATTTATTTGGATAAATTTTGAGGTATATTAATAGTTAATTAAAGTGTATTAATAAATAATTTTTATAAAGTTTTATTCTTTTTAAATTTCCAATTCTAATATAATAATTATTGATATTATTTTTAGGTGTTGAGTTGCTAATTAAGCTTTGAATCTTTAACAGGGATACCGGTAAGGTTCAATTTTTTCGGAATTAAGGTAATCGTTAAACCTCAATTAAATGCATGGAAAAACGTATGCTAGCACATTAGGAATTTTAGTATGATTTTATGCATATTTTGTGTTGCCTAGTATGATATATATATGGTTACTTATATTGATTGATAAAAAGAAAAGAAAAGAAAATTATGATAGCTTTTGTGCCATGTGTAGAGATGATACTTAAGGAATGAGTTTGATATTTGATGGAAATGTTAAAAGCTTGTTTATAATGTATTATGTTGCTAATGCATGAATAATATTATTATCTAAGGGTATTTTAGTAATATGCTTATATAAGTATGTGATCTAATATATGTAGTTGCTGATGAGTATTATGTTGGATAATGACAAGTTGGTGGAGTTAAATGATAAGAATGAGGTGCTAATATTAGTATTTTATGTAGTGGTGGTAAATTCATAAAAGTGGTGTAATAAAGGGATTGAGTGGAAATTTTACAAGTGAAAAGGGTATTTTGGAAATTTTGTAGTAAAGAGGTGTTTTGGTAATTTTGAAAGAAAGGGGTAAAACGGTGATTTTGTAAGCAAAAGGGGTATTTTGGTAATTTCAAAATAAAGGGGTGAAATGATAATTTTATAAGTAAAATGATAAAATTGTAAGTTGTAAGAAAAAGGGGTATTATGGTAAATCTCGAGGCAAAAGGGCAATATGGTAATTTTATGATTAAATGGCAAAATGGTAATTTTACCGGTAAAGGAATATTGGGAGTAAAGGGTAAAGTGGTAATTTTGGAAGTAAGAGATAGAATGATAATTTTGAAGGAAAAGGGAAATATGGTAATTTTACAAGTGAAAAGGGGTATTGTGGTAATTATGGAAGTTAGGGGTATTACGGTAATTTTATGAGTAAAGGAAAAGATGGTAATTTTTCAAGTAAAGGGACATTATGGTAATTTTGGAAGTAGAGGGGTAAAATAGTAATTTCATAAGTAAATGGTAATATGGTAATTTTATAAGTGAATGGCGAAATGGTAATTTTATAAGTAAGGGGTATTATGATAATTTTGGGAGTAAAGGGGCAATATGGTAATTTTGGAAAAGAAGGGCAAAATGGTAATTTGCAAACAAAAGGGTAATATGGTAAATTTGGATGTAAAGGGGGTAAGATGGTAATTTTTATAAATAAAAGGATATTATGGTAATTTGGAAGTAAGGGCTAGAAGGGTAATTTTGTAAATAAAAGGATGTTATGGCAAACTAGGGAGTAAGGGGTAACTTGGTAATTATAAAAACGATGAAGGGTAATTTGGTAATTAAATTATGACTATAGAAGGGCAACATAATATTTATAAAAATAGAGAAGAGTAAATTGGTGTTTATAATAATGGACAAGGGTAACATGGTAATTATAATAATTTGAGAAGGGTAGAATGGTAATTATGACAATGGAAAGGGGTAATTCGGTAATTTAACCAACTAAGGGGTAATTTGGTAATTTTAATAATGAAGAAGGGCAATATAGTAATTATAATAATGGAGAAGGGTAAATTAATAATTATAAATATGGAGAAGGGTAAATTAATAATTATAAATATGGAGAAGGGTAATTTAATAATTATAAATATAGAGAAGGGTAAATTGGTAATTATAATTATGAAGGAGGGTAAGTTAATAATTGTAATCATGAAGAAGGGTAATTTGGGATTTATACTAATTGAAAAGGGTAAAATGGCAATTACAATAATTGAGAGGGGTAAAATGGTAATTATGATAAAAGAGAAGGGCAATTTGGTAATTTATCCAACTAAAGGGTAAATTGATAATTATTTAACCAACTAAAGGGGCAAAATAGTAATCATGATAATGAAGGAGGGTAATTTGGTAATTTATCCAACTCAAGGCCAATTTAGTAATTATAACAAAGGAGAAGGGCAATTCGGTAATCTAACCAACCAAATGGGAAATATGATAAGTGTAGCAATTATGAGGGGTGAATGGTGATTTAAAAAGGCGTAGGAGATAACTTGGTAACCTAAACCGAGTAAGGGGTAATTTGGTAATTATGCAACCTAAAGGGTAATAGGGTAATTTGTCAAGTAAGGAAGGAATGACTTAGCAATTATATAAGTAAAGGGTAAATAATTAATTTGTACCTAAAATGACGTTGTGATTGTGGAATTTCATAATATGATTTAAATAACGCTGATTAGCAAGGTAAGAGTATTTCATAATTAGTAAGTATACGAGAATGAATCCTAATTCGGAATTATATGAGATTATGGTGGCTTTAATGGTTTCTCTGTGTTATCTTGGATAACCGTCTAAATAAGAAACGACTAATGATATTGGAACGATTGAAAGTGGATAAGTATCTGATTATTGTGCTTTTGTGATCACTTTAATTAAGACACTAATACTTAAAGTGAAAGACCTCGAGATCGGGAATGGTGACTCTTTAGGGGTCGCTACCCTAAAGACGTGGTTTAGTCCACGATTATTTTGGTATTTGCTGGTGTGCCTTTGTGCCCCAGCCAAGCCCTATATCTTACTCTATCTAGCTCTACAGACTTAGTTAGGGGGTATGCATACTTATGGATTAGGTGTCCTTGTCGGTAGGGTACTGAGTAGCTTTATCCACCAGTACGACCAGGGTACCTTTGCATCCCTGGGTTTGTGGTTGAAGGGTACTGAGTAGCTTGTATGCACCGATACGACCGGTGTACCTTTGTGTCCCGGGTTCTTGATCTCCCGTCCGAGGTAAATTAATATAATTTTTGTGCGGATTAAAGAAAGGAAAAAAACTAATTATGAAAGTGAAAGATTAATGAGCCAGGCCCAGTTGACTTATGATAATGAGTACCGATCCATCGGTTATAATAGAGTCCCAGGAGCGTGTTGCCCTAGCAAGTGATTATGAGTACCGATACACCGGATATAATAGTGGCCCAGGAGTGTGTTGCCGTAGCAAGTGACTATGAGTACCAATCCACTGGATATAATAGTGGCCTAGCAGCGTGTTGCCCTAGATGATGATGATATGTACTCCGATCCACCGGCTAAAATAGTGGGGGCCCCGAGCTTAATAAAATAAGTATTGGATGTGAATGAATTATGGAAAGATATTAATTACTTATAGTGGAACACCTTGTAAGTCGGAGCCAGACCGGTCCACCGGCGAATAATTCTGGCTAGGAGTGTTTTGCCCTGGAGACCGATCCACCAACAATAATAGTGGTCAGGAGTGTTCTGCCCTGTATGTATTCTGGTCCACCGGATATAATAGTGGGGTTCCCGCACTCACTTGGATATAACCAAAGAGATGATTGAATAATGATGGACTAATGGCTTATGGCCTAAAAGTATTTATCGTATCTTATAACTTTTTGATATGTGGCAGCCTTATGATATATGTGATTGTTATGTATGTACCTCTCATTACATATGTCTATAGCTTGCAGTATGTGTTGTATTGCGAGCCTATTTTTAAGTGTGGTATTAAAGGGTTATTCAGTACCATATTACTGAAGGGTTCCCTTCATGGGGCCCCTGCCTATTCAATGGGCAGTGTCCCTTGCAGGTCTTTTTAGGTGCTACTCAAGTGGGGAACGGGAAAGAGAGTAAGGAATTATCCGGTACCATTAGGGTTTTTCTCTTTCTCTTTTAAATTCCTGGTTTTAATGTTAATGTTGTTAAAGTAACCATCATTGGTGGATTTTACTCTTGTAAATGATTTGATGCGCTACTCTGATTTAATAATGGATTGCAAATTGTGTTTTACACTTTTAGCCTTAGCACTTAGTACTGGAATCGTAGGAGCAAACCAGTTTGGTACTAAGTGTGGCGCTAATATCCCCAGAATTCACGATTTTATAATTTGCTTTTGCTAACTCTTTCAAATAAAACGAAATTTTTCAGTAGTGAATTTTGGGGGTGTTACATTATGTCAATCACAACAGTAACCCCACTATTTTACTTAATTACTTTTACTGCAAAAACGAAATTTGTTAGTAGTAAAAATAGGGGTATTATAACTACACCCACTTAAGTTGGACAACAATTCAATATTGGTGCACCACAATATTAATCTTATACCTTATAGTTATGTGCATAGCACTATTGACCACAACTTAATAGAGAAGACAGATAGGTACTAAGTGAAAATATAATAATTGCAAGGGAATTTGACCTACTAAATCCTAGTTAGCTACCTCGAGACTTGGAACAAAAAGATGGAATGAAATCTTAATTTCCACATGAATTGTTATTATGTGTTATCACAAATCACTAATTAATTATGTTCATAAACAATTGGGTAATTCTAAGTGTTAGAGCTAAAGATAAATCAAGGAATCTGAGCCAACAAATTTAGTGTTTAGAGATAACAACAAATTCATCAAACAAGGTATCCAAGGCACACCACAATATTCATCATTATACTTTTTTCTTAGCTCTAATTATGCATGGCTAAGATCATGATTTAATGTAAATTTGAATAAAAGCTCTAAAGAAAGATAAAAAATTAATAAACAAGCATGGGAAAATCATGTGAAACTAGATGATATGTCATCAAGGCTAGTTGATTCGTCTAAGTGTACCAAACCCAAAGAGAAACAAATAGCATAGCGAAATGAATGATCCAACCGATCCACTGCTCATAAGAACCAATTGATACATTTGGCCAAACTAGTTGTTGTATTTATATTGAGACCAAACCTACTCTAAACGCAAAATAACCATTCAATGGATTTATAGAACTAATAAACTATTAACATGTTCTAGCTGATAGGTATGTCAAACCGATCAACTAATCTAAGTGAAACAACACCCAAACCCACATTTTCACACTTAACAAAATCACACACACTTCCCAAAATGACCTTACCATGCTCCTATGTTGTGAAAAATATGATAATACATATTTCATACTTAAAATTACATGGATTTGAGATAGATAATCAATACACATCATACTGATGATTAATTCACCAGACTCCTAAATAATATCAAAATACTTGAATACCTGATTCACATTCTAAAGATATAACATTCCATGTTCTCAAAATAAAGGATTCAAAATAACATGTATATGCATTATAGAAACATTAAGGATATGAGAATATAATTAAAAAACCTCAGCCATATTAAGATAATGATGTTTTTACTACTAAGAAAAATTCTTCTAGCATAATAATATACTCCTAACTTGATAACCTCTACCAAGACTCTTGATTTTCCTAAGATAATAAAGAATAAAAATAGTTAAAAAAATCTTTTCAAAACCCAAGTAAAACCAAAAACAAAAGAAGAGCAATAAGTGTACTCAATTCGACCTCCTCCTAAGATTTTTCTTGCCGAAAGGAGAAAATGGTCGTGAATGTTCAATCCTTTTCTCAACTTTAATCATTTTTGTTTAGAGAAATGATAAGATAATTAGAATGGATATTAGGGGAAAGGGGCATGAAATAATATAGATAATAAAAGAAAAGAAATGGGGAAGTTAAACCCCTAGTTATTCATAGAGAAATAAAAAAGAGGAATGAGAATAATGGGGTGCACTGCATAGAAAAATTAGCTTAAGGAAAAGAGAGAAAAATGGAGCAAGTGTTGGGGGAGTTAAAATGAATTAGGAAGGAGGGTTCCCAAACCTCTATGGTTGGAAATTAGGAGTAGAGATGGAGTGGGTTACCTTTTTTTGAGTGTAGAGAACCAAAGTGTAAGAGAGGAAATTATGAAAATGAGGGAGTTGAATTGAAATCAAGTTATAGCAATGGTAAGGTAGGTCATATCAACATAAAAAGTTAAAGGAAAAAGGAAAGTGAAGTAGAATATGTGAGGAAGTGTCTCAAAAATTCTATTGGGAGATTTTTAGCTAAATAAAATCATAGGATAAGCTAAATAATGTAAAAATAACCTCAAAGCACCAAAATATACTTCTTAGCATAAAGAGATTAATTAGAAGTTTTCATAAGCATTGGAAATTAAAAAAAAAACATAAATAGAGTGGTTTTGGCAACTTGTCAATTAGTTATCATGAAAATAAAAATGCAAGTCCTTGGTCGTATTAATCGATTGGTTTAGGTTAAAGTTCATATTTTAACCGAAATTTCAAGCTATTTTCATAACTAAAACAAATTTATTTTATATCAACATAATTTTAAATACCTTTTGAAGGATCTTAGAATAGGGTATTACATCTTTGAAATCAAATTTAATTAAGGTATAACCCTTTTATTTTTAAATAAGCTTGGATTTTTTTTCGAATTTGAGTTTGGATACATTTAGTTATTCTATTGTTTATTAATGTTCACTTTTGAATGTTATTAAATTAAATAAAATTTAACATTTTAACTATTGTTGTTCTTAAAATTCAAGTTACTTATTGTAACACCCTTTTTTTCTCTACCAATTTTTTTTTGTTTCAATAAAAGGTTTACGAAAATAAAATATAAAACTAACTATGAAAAATAGAGTACTATAACCATACCAAACATAAGATATGAGTCATGTTATTTATTTTATGTTAGATACAAAGTTAGATATCCAAGACCAATCAAACTTAAATAGGACCAAGAACACAAGATAATTGTCATAAAGATAGAAATGTTTTGGGTTTTACAAGCTGATGTTGTTCAAGCCCTAAAGCAAGTGAACAAATATAAGGAAGAAGGAAGGGTTTAACCAAGATAACAACTACATCACAATCCATCTCCACCACCAAATAGAAATGCCTCTGGAATGACTACCTTCAACTAGAATTATAACAGAGGCAATACCACTCACTAGTTGTCTTCAAAAACCTACATAATACATCTTGCTTGTGAGAATGAGTAGGGGATTACAACAACAATTCCGTCAGAATGAAAACATATTGAGTAATCCAATCTATTCCTAGTATGTATATTATGGTATTCAAAAGAGACACATAATATAATCATGTTTAAAATTACTAAAACACACACACAATACTTATATTATGACATGTACATGATACTCATGTAATTTCATGATAAACGTTTGTACTTGAGTTTATTATAGCGATCATTTTTTTTCATATTCATTAAGGTATAAGGGAGGCATACATACTACAAAATACTTGGACATACATGTTATAAGCATACGGAAATAGGAATCACTTCAACCATACATATAATAGCACATAAGATATAACCCATAAAACAAGTAGCATGTAATTACACATTCGACACCACAATCATGTGACTCATGAGATATGAAGATTTTGAATTCTCATAATTTAGGTCATATAATAGCCTATGGATGTAAAACCCAAAATTTATTACTTAAAAATTTCATTTTTGTGGAAGCATTAATTGCAAAATTGTAGTTGTTACCACTACAGCTAGCATAAGTCCAATTACCTCACATTTCTTATGCTAATTGTTAAGGATAAAATAAGTTAGATGTAAACCAAAACAACAATAAGAAAGAGAAAATGATATAGGTACAACATCATTCATTCAATAATGGTAATCAAAATATAATAAGGGACATAACAGTAATGGAAAACCAAAGACAACAAAAGATAGCACCTCTAGGTACAACACTAGTTTGCTGACTCTTAGACCCAAAGCCCTTGCCCAAAATGAAAACTCCTTCTAAGGATCCCCGAGTCCTTGGTATGCTAAGGTGCCTCATACCACTCCAAGGTCTACACAATCACCTAAAAATATAATATTAATATGATTTTTTATACTAAGTAATTCACAATATCTCACAAGAGGTAGCATACTTATATTGCATATTATCACATAATAATTTGAAAAAACATGATTGGAGCACAAACGAAATGCAACAACACTCATGTGATAATAGGAATATGGTTTACATAAGATGCATGTATAATCTCATGCTTCACAACTAACATACTTATCTATCTTAAACACACAAATAACCATATCATAATGCATGAGCAAGTAAGGTAGCATCCTAAGGCTCTACTGACCAACCAAATCAATTCCAAAATAACGCCAAAAGAACATTGCTAAAGTAGAGTGGTATAAAATACTTTAGTCATATTGGTACATAAAATAATATAGTATCCTCCCAACCAATCCATCAAATCACTACATATCAATCATCGATAGGCATTAAGACAACTATCGAACTAATAATCAAATACATTACTAATATCCATATTCCTTGGTAATTTCCAATTTTAGTACTTCAGAGGATATAAGATGACAAACCTAGAGACATATAAAGTACATTAGTCATATTGGTGCATTAAATAACACAGTAACCTCCTAACCTATTAACCTAGAGATGTATAAAGTATATCAGTCACACAAGTGCACTCATGGCACCACAATACCCTATAACTTAGGTTACCTAATTCTTAAGTATCTATACTTATTATAGGTCTCGTAAGTCATGCATATAGTGATGTAGCCATTGAAAATAATGATTGTCATATTTATTCTAATCCTCAAGGTAAGGAAGAAGATTTCGCTTTTTTAATGTTGGAGCCTATCATGTTAAATATTCTTGATCATTCTAATATGCTTGACATTAAAAAACATTCAAGTTATTCTTGTAGGTATGTTACATATTTGCAAGAAGATGATGTTCATACACATTAATGTGTACAAGTATTCCAAAGCATGCAAGGCTATGAAATACATAGGATGATACATTACAACAAGAGATAAAGTGATGATATTCATTATTTGTATAAACTTATTGTAAACCCTAACCCTAAGTATATTTTATGTAAGTTAGGGTATTACTATAATTTCATGCATGTGTCTTAGTTAATTGTATAGCTTTGTAAACAAATGATATTATGTTTTGGATTAAGGTTAATATGGGCTTAATTCAACCATGATTAATGGGCTGGATTAAGTAGGATACTCGGCTGGTTAAAGCTAGTCCACCACCGAGCTTATCTCTCCCATATAAGCCTTCCTTGTGTGCATGATTGTATGCAGAATGAATAATAATCTTTTGATCAAACTTTGAGGAAGTTAGCTAAATTATAATCCTCCCTTTTTGGTCTACATTGAGAAAGGAAAATCCGGGATAATCCTTCCTCAAATCTATCTTCAATTCGACACATTTGAAGGTTTACAAATCTGTCGAATATCCTCTAACTTGTATCTTCAAGTTCCTCGCCTACAATCAATCAATTTACTTCATTTTTTGCATTAGATCGTGGGTGAAAGCATCTAATACAAATTTTGATCCAACCTTCCGTTACTTTGATAAAAACCACATCATATAGTAGATGAGGGCCTTATAGGGGCACTAGGGCACAATGGTGAGACTAAATTCAAAATGAGGGCTTCTACCTTGCCATTGGGTTATCTAACCCTATAGAGTAAACTATTCCCAACTCTTGAAGTCTTCCACTTTAAATATTAGTGTTTTATGGGGGTGATCACAACTATCATATAATGCACAACAATTTTCATTTCTATACTCAGCTACTTTTATTTATATCTGATTATTCAAGTCAACATTATGGTTAACTTATCAATATATTAAGGCTATCTTATGTCTAATTATTCGCATTAGGTTTTAAACAACCAAAATAACCTTCTAACCTTAATTACATGGTTATCACCCAATATTGTAACAATGAGTATTAATATGAGAATTTATCATAAAAAGGTTAAAAGATAATAATTTAGAGTATTTTAGCATGAAGGTAAATTTTAAGACTTAGCGATTGGCTATATTTTTTATTATGCGTGCATTTAGTAACTTACATGGACAAGCCCTAATAATATGTCTCTAACGCCCCATATATTGCCCACAACATATACATACATGTTTATAGCATGATATAATATATAAGATGAAACTTATCATCATGGTACATGTAAGGGAGCGCTTCTAACCCTACAACATGCAAATAGCAATTATCATGTTTTAACCCTAATTACACATGCGTACTTTCATCCTATTTAAAATGTCATTAGCTATGCATGCAATGATAATCATGGATTACTTAATCATATCACAAACATAATACCTTGATAAGGTCAAAAACTCTAGCAAAACCCTAGATATGTATGCGTTAACCATTTAATAAACATAGTTAATGGTTAGTCAAATGTACCTACTGACTATTTAAGAACATATTATCAACTTATCATGATTTTATAACACTTATATAATATAAAACTCTATCATGATTCTACATCTAATCAATCTATCACTATCACACACAAATTATACTCTTTCATGAATGATTGGATTTACCTAAACCAAAGTTATAAAAAAAGCACAAAATGTGATCATGAAATTTCCTTTATTAAATTTCTTGAGAAATGGGAAGGATTATCCTCCATGGTCATGTAACACTCCTAAAATTTATAAAATAATTAATTGTGGAAGATCAAACAAAAAAATATGGGGTGTTACTGCCAAATTTGGTACAAGTGCGGTTTCACCTACCATTCTCATACCAAGTGCTAAGGCTAAAAATTGTTGCTTCCCATAAATTACTAGCACATCCACATGATTCAAATTAGAGAGAAAAAAAATTATATTATTTTTAAAATAAACAACATAAGCTATTACAACTAAAGAGACAAAGAGAGAGAGAGAGAGTGCAAAAGGACACAAGAGTCTAAATACAAATAGAATCAAGTTAGCAAAAAGGAAAAAAAAGTCCCACCCTCTATGCAAACTACTAGCCTACAACTGAACTTGTAAGTTGACTTGCAAAGACCACTACTTATTAAATAGGAAGATACCAACAAAAGGAATCCTTCACTAATGGTACTAAGCAACCTATTACACCAAACCAATATGGAAACACTAGCATGGAGCACATATAAGGTATTTTAACAATACGTGGCATAACATGTCAAATTGTACATTCGATGATTGAAATATGATAACCATATAAGATAAGTGAATAGCCCCAAATCCATATACTACTCAAGCATGTGATGTCACTTACCAACTAAACATCAAATGGATTCTCTTTGAAATATAATTAGAAATAATATCACCCTAAAATCAAGACAATGAAACCATATCATATATCTCATTATCAATACTAATAAATCTCATAACATAAGTAGGCTTATAGGAACAAGAACAATATAATCCACAATATCACATGTAGGCATGGAGGCTACTACCAAATCACATGTAGTCATAAAGGCTACTACCAAATAGTATGTGTAATACCCCTAACATTTACTACTGAAAAATTTTATTTTATTAAAAGAATTAGCGAAAGTGAAATAACAAAACTATAAATTCTAGGGATATTATTTCCACACTTAGTACCAAGCCGGTTCACTCCTACTGTTCCAGTACCAAGTGCTAAGGCTGAAGAGGATTATTATCTAACACGAGCTAATACTTAAAATAATAACTCATAAAAGAACTAGAGATTTTAAAATATAAAAATCAGAGTACAAGTAAAAAGGTTAACAATCCAAAGGAGTACATAATTAGAGTTCATAAAGGAACGAAAAGTACAATACGAAAAAACATGACTAGGATAAAATGATACAGGATAAATAAAATGCAAAAGAGATTTCGACTAAGATGTTCTCAGTCCCTAGGCTAAGTCCAAGCTCAACTCTCAGCCCTACTCGATGCCTCATAAGTATCGTAGGCATCGAAGAACATATCTCCTACCTACACAAACTCAAGTGGCCCTCTGCTCGTTGGAATGAGCAACACCCATGAAACGGGTGATTAGTATGCTACGTACTGAGTAAGGTAACCATATGGGTAAGATCAGTAAGAAACATGCAAGTAAGGCCATGCAAGAAGATAAACACGCAAGGCGTACAAGTTAATAATTCAGATTTTACAAGATCAGACTGGAATTATACTAACAATTTATCTTACACCTCTTTTATATTAATTCTATGAGAGTATGGAAACCCCACTATTATAGCCAGTGGATCAAAAATACTCTACAGGGTAGAACGCATTTGACCACTATTATAGATGGCAAACCGGAAAATATATATCCTCACTGGCCCTAACTCATGAGGTGTTCAACTGTGAGTAAACAATATCTTCCTATAACTTATTATCATATAAGTTTTGGTTTATTGAGCCCGAAATCCCCCACTATTATAAATAGTGGATTGAAAACACTCAACAAGGCAAAACGCTTCTGACCACTATTATAGCCGATTGATCGAAAAAATCACTCAGCAGGGCAGAACTCTCATGACCACTATTATAGTTGGTGGACCGGAAAATATATAACCTCACTGGGCCTGGGCTCGATAATATTTCACTTTAAGTGCTTATTATTTTATTGCATCTTATTTCACACACAACCCCAACTAGACATACGCGTCCTAGTCAACTTTCCGAACTCCTGTCCCATATCTTATGACTTCTACTTCCTCTAGAACATCTAAATATCCTTTCCCACTCTTTCCTTATTACCATGAATACTTAACTCAGAGGCCCCCTTTCCATATCTCTTAATTAATGTAATATCACTCTTTAGGGTTTTCTTCTAGCAAATCCCTAAATTAGCCTATATGGCCTAAGCTGCCTCTAATCCCATAGAACTAATACTCCTCCAATTTATTGCCTTAATCAATTCATCCCCAAGTGCCACATCCTACTTCCCATATAATACATGTGGCCACGAAACCCTAGTTGGCCATCCAAAAACTTTGGCACCTCTCTAACCCCATATAATTTTATTCGTTCATCACTTTTACTTACCGTCACCTCTTCCTCATGACACATATCCAACACAACCTACGATCCTGAGACTTCCTTCCATCTTTTTCCACTCACCATGAACCCAAAACTCTTCTTTATTACCCAAAACCATCACTTCCCTCGATCTACACTTGACATTATAACCTCACTATCCAACTCCCACACATGATCACCAAAAACCCTAGTTAGCTCCCCAAAAATCCTAGCACTTCTCCTTTCTTTTATGCCACTCACTCAACACCGAAAATACATTCTTTTCACTTGACTAACTTTTCCTCCATGTCACACCGCTTCCATATTTTATCCTCATTCTAATGATTTCCATTAATTTTTCCTCCCTTACACATTTCTCTCACTTGGGGTTTCCTCCTAAAACCCTAGTCAAATCTTCCATGCATCCTTACATCAACCCATATACTATTTTTCACATATGGACTCCAATCACCCTAACAATTCTTCCCTTAACTTACTTGATCCTCAAATCAAATTTTTCGATGTAAAAGTCATCCCTGTACAAAGGCTAACTATATCATGTAAACCCTAGACTTTCCATGCATGTTTTGATCCATTCCCTTAATTTCATTCCCATTATTCCTCTTTTTATCCACCTATAGGTCATAGGATAATCAGGTAATCATTACCGTTCTCTAGCTAACTCATTTTCCTCATTCTTTTCCATTTCTCTCACAAACACATCATACTACTTAGGACCTCCTATCATGCATGTCATAAAGGGAATTATTTCATAAGTACAATTCAAGTACAAGTAATAACATCATATTACACATATCATAAACATATGCAACTTACCTTAGCTCCATGATTAGCAAGTTGCCCTACAAGAACATGATAATATAAAATATAAAGCACACACATCAAACCAACACACATAGTACACTCTTACACATAAAAATCCTTAACCATATCCTTACCTAATACAACACTGGGCTTGGATCACACTCCTATGCCTCCTTAGGGCTTTAACTTGATTCACTTATAAGAGGAAAATACTAAGGCTTAACCTTCCTCTTACCAAAATTACCACCATTCCCTACCTTACCCTTATCATGACCTACTATTAGGGTGAATAATAATAATAGTTGCTTTATACTCTAAATTAACTTCATTGGCACAAATACTGTAGACTTAGTCAACCTATCGACAATAGCCCAAATCGTATCACAACCTCTACGAGTTCTTGGTAGCCCACACATAAAATCCATCGACATGGAGTCCCACTTCCACCTTGAAACATCTAAATACCAAACCAACCTTATAGGTCTCTAATGCTCAATCTTGACATTCTGACAAGTTAGATACCTCAACACAAACTCTACTACCTATCACTTCATGCGAGACCACCAATATGATATCTTAAATGTGAGAAAAATATGAAAGTATACATTTGTTTATATTATTAGGTAACATGAATCTAGATTTGTGGTACCTATGTATAATTGGGGTTATTTATTTTATGATGATATAATATTAGTAGTTGAAATTCATCAATATTAGGAAGTTATTTTGGAAAAATATGATTATTTTAGATAACACAAGGGCATTATGGTTATTTTATGATAATATGGGAAATAATCATGGCATGAGAAGTTTTGAGGATGTTATCACTTATTTCATGAGTAATTTAATTAAGTTATGGTTAAGTAAGATAAAAGCTACCTAATATAATACTATAGTTTATTTAAAAAGTTTTTTTTCCTTAATAAGGGTTAAAAATGAAATTTTATGTTTCTTACAAGAATTATGAACATTTTCTTTGGAAGAATGCCTTATAACTATGTGGTTGTGCCTTACATATTTTCAATTATGTGTTATATATATCTCATGATCTCTACATGATGATATTAATATAAACAACTATGAATAAGACATTAATCATTTAAATTGAAATATCATATAAGTTGGGTCGAGGTATTATAGGTCCATTTCATCGGATAATAATAGTGGCTCAAGAGTGTTCTACCATGAAAGATGGACCAGTCTATTCTATCTAATTAAGAATAGGGGGACCCTAAACTTAATGTGCATGAAAATATGATTATGAGATAATTAACTAATAAATAAGATATTAATCACTTAAAATGGAATATTATGTGAGCTAGGACTGAGGTGTTGTGTCCATTTCACCATATGATAATAGTAACTCGGGTATGTTATGCCTTGAGAGGTGCTTCAAAATGTTTCATTGGTTTAAGAATAGGGGATAGGAAAGTGTTTCCCTAGTACATATTTTAGGTCCATTCCAACAGATGATAATAGTAACTCAAGTGTGCTCTAGCCTTAGAAGTGCTTTAGTCCATTCCACTTGATTAATAATAGCGGGTTCCTTAAACTCAACATAAATAAAAGTATAGATCTTATATACATCTAACAACAAGTTATTTAATAAATATTTTCCTTACATTGATTTAATATTAAATTGCATGTTTTTTTCCTCTTTTGTATCCTTACTTCAGTTCGAGAGTTATCTTACTTAATATATAGCGTACTAATCATCATTTTCATCAGTGTCGCTCATTCCTACGACCAAATAACTCAAATGTTTTTATGTAGGTTAATGAGGAAACTTTGGATGATGTTATTGTATATGATATCTTTATGTGTGGAGGAGTGATTCTTATGTAGTAGAGTCATATTATTTGGCAGCAAGCTTTTACCTGCATACCTTTTAAGAATTTAGTTTTATGAGATCCATTTTGATATTGTACTTAGAGTTAACCTCCAAAATTTTATCTATATTTTTGGAAGTCCTCTTATTCTCTATATATAATCTTTCAAGTCTTGGTTATTTTTCTTTGTATTCAATGAAGGGATGGTACTGTAAGTTAGACTTATGTTGAATACAATGGCAAAACCTAGCTATTTTGGTATTAGGTGTCCACTAAAAATAAAAATTTTCAGTGATAAATTTTAGGGTGTTAAGAGGTGGTAGCAGAGATTTGGTTTTGATTATCATATTTTAATTTCAAATGATCTAGGTTTTAAATGTTATTTATCTGATTTTTTTAGTTTATTTCTTATTTTAAAAAACTCAAATCTTCAAAAACCTAGATTAACTAGTTTGAGAACGTGTAGTCTCAAAAGTCTTTAAATGTGCTTACATGAAATATGTGTTAGCAAGAAAGGAATATTTATCCTAGCATGCTTTCTATATCACACTTAGCTTGCCATGACCACAAATGGTTGCGTTGCCCATTTGGATGAGGCTTTTGAGGACTTCATTAAGTTTGTCAAGTATAAGCCACGACAACCCCAACCTTACCCACCACTACTACCTCTATATTACCTATAAAGGATATTAGAAATAACTTGCTTTGGAGTATTATTAGGCTTCACCTAACAATCTACATTGGTGGAAAGGATTTGATCATCATGTAGGGATGGATTTGGGACATGCATAATACTTATAAGGCAATCAATTATCCACTAGCTCAAATGGCAAGGATAGCAACTTTCTTTCTTTTAAGAGTTATAAATATATAGTGGGTAGGTTGTCATACATCGATAGGACCGTTCATATCTTGGGAGGAATTCAAGATAGCAATTTACACCAAGTTTTATCCATAGAGCCTTAATAAAGATAAGCTTAAGGATTTCATGTAGTTCACTTAGAGGAGCATGATAGTGAGGTAGTACCATGTGTGGTTCATGGAGCTATTAATATTCACTCTAAGCATAGTGGCCGGTGAGTCAATAGTGGTTTGCTCGCTCAATTAGGGGCTTCATTTCAACATCTAGATGATGATGATTGTTAGTTCTAGAACTTAGCTATATTGTATAGGTGGTAATGTGTTGTTGTTATGATGGTTTAGGAGTAAAATTCTATTATGAGCAAGAGGAAAATGGAGACACAAGGGTGGTGGACCTCTGAGTTATCAACACAAGGGTAATACTGGTGGAAAATATCATATCTATGGGATAAGAGATACACTTTATGTATCATTTCTATGGCTGGGATCATCTAGGATAAGATAATTGGGTCACTCCTGTTCAGTGTAGGACTTACAATCATTTGGCTCACTAATCAATTGAGTGCCAATGTTAGTAGAAGGGTCAATTTTAGCCACTAGGTGATCATTATCAATGTAGGGGACCACTTGTTCCTCAACAACAAATCTATCAATAACAAACCTAACGTCGATAGTAGTACCACCACTACTAGAAGAGGGCACCTACCCTAGTTGTTTTACAACCAAGGGAGGTTAAGGGAGAACTATAGAGGGCTTGCCTATTTTCCCAGGGTGTAGGATAGAATAAGGGTTCTTGAAGGCATCATCAAGAATAATAGGGAAGACAGTTAGGCGAGCGCCTAAATGTCATTAGCTAGGTAGAGGCTAATCAGTAGCTAGTTGTGGTTAGTGATATGTTTTCATCCTCTCATTACAAACTTATATGTCATTTGATTTGAGTGCATCTTTGTCAATCGTATCTATAACTTTTATTATTAGAGCTACATTACCTCCATCAGCTAGTGTCTCTATATTTGTGGTTTTACCTTCTAAGGTTATATTAGATTATACTAGACTTTACTCAGATGTGGCCTTAGAGATAGGCGAGATAGAATTCCAAGTGGACTTGATTGATATGGATCTATAGGACTTTGATGTAATCGTCAAGGTAGATATGTTAGGTAGGTATTAGTGTAACACCCCCAAAATTCACTACTAAACTATTTCGTTTTATTAAAATAATTAGCAGAAGAAAAATAACAAAACTGTGAATTCTAGGGATATTACCGCCACACTTAGTACCAGATCGGTTCACTCCTACAGTTCCAGTACCAAGTGCTAAGGGTAAAAAAGAAAAATACAAATTATGAGAAACTCAAACCATAATTAAATCAAAGTCGCATAATAAACAATTTATAAGAATCAAATCCACCCAAGGTGGCTACAAAACAACTATTACATTGAAACTAGGAATTTAAAAAAGAAAGAGTACAACCTTAGAATTTTTCGAATAGTTCTTTACGCTATTTCCCAGGAGCCCACTTGAATAGCACATGAAAATGACCTGCATAGGACACTGCCCGTTGAATAGGAATAGGCCTCACGAATGGAACCCTTTAGTTGTAACACCCCAAAATTCACTACTTTTTTTTTTAAAAGCGGAAGCAATTAAAATAGAAATACTTAAAACCTGTGAATTATGGGCATGTTACCGCCACACTTAGTACCAGACCGGTTTTCTCCGACCGTTCCAGTACCAAGTGCTAAGGCTAAAGAAAAGATCAACAATCAATTACAAAATTACTACAAACTAAACTTCAAATAATCATTAAACGGTTGTAAAACAAAATCAAAGTACGTATCAAGAAATGTAATTCATTTCCAAAAGAGAATTAAACTTACAACCGATAAAAGATTCATTAAAATACTCAATCGAGTAATGAATCAGAAAATGGTAAATACTATACCCCAGAAATAACAAAAGGAATGAAATCGCGTAAGAAATTAGAGTGCGAACTCAAATTCCTCGAAGGGAATAATCTTACAGTCAATAAAATATTTATTGGAAACACTTTATACAAATAATGAATCATAAGAGAGTAAATTTAATACACCATAAATAACATAATGATATAAAATCACATGAAGAGGAAATACGGCCACGACACTTTTGAACTTCGAGCCAAACACGCTCAACACTCAGCCCCAACTGATATCTCGCCCGCCTGCACAAATTCAGAAGGGCATACTACTCGTGGGAATGAGCAGCACCCATGAAAAGGGTGATCAGTACGCTACGTACTGAGTAACGTAACCGAGCACTAAGGCCAACACGTAAGCACATAAACCATGCATAAGAATAAAAGAGCATAATCATGATAACATAACTCATGTGATCATCCAAGTAAAAGTATAAAAGCCCATATATATAATCCGATTCAATTACTTCGTTTATCTCTGATCAGTAATCATTTCACACCATACTTTTATTCAAGTCCATACGATTAAGGGAACCCCACTATTTTTGCCGGTGGATCGGTCGCGAGGGTACATGCCCCGCCACTATTTTAGCCGGTGGATCGGTCGCGAGGGTAACATACCCTGCCACTATTATATGCCGGTGGATCGGTCTGGCCCTTTCTCATACGGTGTTCCACTATAAGTGATTAGTGTCTTCCCATATCTTTCAACATATAACGTTTTGTTTTGTTGAGCTCGGGATCCCCCACTATTATAGCCAGTGGATCGGTCACGAGGGTACATGCCCTGCCACTATTTTAGCTGGTGGATCAGTCGCGAGGAAAAACATTCCCTGCCACTATTATGCCGGTGGATCGGTCTGGGCCCGTCTCAACATCTTCCACTTTACGTGATTAATGTATTAAGTATCTTATTCAAAGGCTTTCACCCCTGGACATGCATGAATCATAAATCATAAATTCCATATTCATCATCATCTTTAATCACCACATACACATGATAACACAAAAAAACCCAATCAGCCACACCAAACCCTAATTAACCACAACAACCCATAGTTAATCATTCCAAACCCTAATTCAGTCTCCTTCGTACCCTTAATTTTCTCCACATGCTATTTTTCATCCCAAGTGCTCAAACACCCAAACAACACTTACATTTCCTTCATTACATCCCAAATTAACTTTCCACACGTAAATTTCATACCCATGCAGACATTAATCTCCCCATGCAAACCTTCAAACCTTTTTCATGCAAACCCTAAAATTCCACGTGAAACCCTAAATTCAACCATGCAAACCCTAATACCACCATACAACCTTCAATGCCACCATGTAAACCCTAATACATCCATACAACTATAAATACCACCATACAAACCATGATTCCATCATATAAAACCCTAAATTCAATCCACACAAAACCGAAGATTCGTCCATACCAAACCTAAATTCAAACCATATAAAAACCAAAGATTTGTTCATACCAAACCCTACATTCAATCCATACCAACCAAATATTCATCCTTACCAAACCCTAGATTCAAATCACATAAAACCGAAGATTCATCCTTACCTTACAATTAATTAGATTCTCCCACAAAAAATCATAAATTAGAATCTCCCAAGCAAAACCATAAATTGGATTTCCCCCAAACAAATCATAAATTAGATTCTCCCATATAATATCATAAATTACATTCTCCCAATTAACATCATAAATTAGATTCCCCACATAAAACCCTAAATTATACTCTTCCACATAAAACCATACATTGGATTATTCCTTATAAAACCATAATATTAGGTCAACTCACTTCCTTTAGTCAACTTCTTTCCCCATCCTCCTTTTTCATCCTTTCTCCCACACAAACCACATCGACATCCTCTCATGCATGTCTTATAGGATCACAACACATATTATCATACATAAATAATACACATGCCATACAAAACATACTTCAACTCCACGTCATATCATATATGACATAATTAATAATCATAAACATAGAATGCATAGCATATGAAGCACATAATGCATATAAGCACACAATGGCCTTAGTAAATCCTTACCTAAAACGACACCGGTCTTGGAGCACGCTCCTACGCCTCCTTAGGACTTTGACCAAATAATAACATACTAATAAAATAACCTTAACAAAATTCTAACTTTGCTAAAGACATAAAATAATAGAGATATTATAAACCTTGATAATATAGGGTTAAAGACTTTACCCTAATAATAATAATGATACTAATATAATAATATCAAAGATAATAAAACTAATATCAATGAGAATATAAATAATAACAATAATAATAATAATAATAATAATAATAATAATAATAATAATAATAACAATAGTAATAACAATAATAACATTATTAACAATACTAATGGTAAAATATTTTCATTAATAATAATGGAATAAGAATAATAGAAATTCAAAATATAAAATAATAATTATTATTATACTTATAACATATTACTATTAATAGTAGTAGAAATAGAAATAATAAGGGAATAATAATAAAGTCGAATTAAAATACAATAGGGCTTCAGCCCTCAACATAAACAATAATAAAAACAATAATACTACTAATACTAATAATAAAATATATTAAGAATATAAATATTAAGAATAATAATAATGGTATTTATATGCAAATAATTGAAATAAATTAAATCAAGGCTTATAATAATATGGAAAATGGTTGAGAGAGTCTAGGGTTCAACCTTAAGCTGGTGGTGATAGGCGGCACCGGCGGTGGTGCTCGGCGGTGGCGGCGGTGGCCGAAAAAATAGAAGAAAAGAGGGAAAGATGGATGTTGGAAAAAAAATTAGGAAGAATTGAGGTGAGATAAGAGGTGTTTATGGTTTCCCAGGAGGAGAGGGACAAAATGATGGTAGTGGTGCAACCAAAGGTGGCGGCGCACGGCGGCGGAAGGTGGTTTAAGATTTCAGGGTAAAAATTCTGGCGAAACGAGCAACCAACTTTGTACGGTTATGGAGGCCCGTACAAGAATAATCGTAGGTTGAAAATAGTTTAGTTAACTAGAGGGAATTGCAGAGAATAATTTGGGATGATGTGGTGGCGCTGAGGTTGGCTATCGGCGGAGGACGACGCGTCTTAAGTTGCGGTGATGGCAGCCCTCGCCGAGGGTTTCGGGGAAGAAAAATCTTCCACAACTCCTACAATCAGGCTATTTATAGATGGTAGATGAGATAATAAGGTGTTGAAGCTCGACAGAGAGGTATTAAGTGCAAGAATTTGGGTGGCCGAAGGCAGTAAGTGATCGGGCATCGTTTGGTTTGCTTCGAATTTTCGCGAGGCTGGGGAGAAGAAACGGGCGAGAGATAACGAACAAGATTTATTCCAATTTATTCCTTGAGTTAAGAGGAAGACAATGAGGCAAGAAACGACCGGTATTAATTACCGTATCCGGAGACGCCATTGATGGGTCGAGAGTTGCAGCAGCGTCGACGGAGGAGGAAGGAGGAAGAAGGAAAGGAGGCAGTCCGGTCAGTCGGGAAAGAAAAGAAAAAGGGGAGAACCGGGCAGTTGAGCGCGGGTCGAAGGTGTTTAAATGGAACGACGCGTCTAGGGGCAAAACAAACATAAAACGCGGAGTTGGGGAAAGGGACAGGGGAGTCGATCGCGTGGGCTGGGCCGCGCCGAAGGAAAGAGGAGAAAGGAGAAGAAGAACTGGGTCGCGGCTGGCCCAGTCGGGGAAAAGAAGAGGAAAAAGAAAAAGAAGAAAAAGAAGGAAAAAGGAAGAAAGAAAAAAAAGGGAAAAAGGAAAGGAGAAAAATAATTAGATTAGGCCAATTAAATTAATCTGAATATTTAGGATATTTAAAAATAATAATATTTGAATAAAATAATATTTAAATCACTTTTTAGGCTAAATTAGGATTTTTAAAAGGTTTTCCATAAATTCCATTTTAATTAGCAAAACACCCTAAATTTCTTCCATTAAATTATTTATAAAATTAATATTAATTTGGAAATATTTAATCCTTCTTATTTTAAATAAAATAATTTATTTAATTATCCAAAATACCAAATTTCTCTAATAAAAATACTTACAAATTTCTTCTTAATTTTTCCTAATGAATCCCTTTTCATTTTAATAAAATAATTTATTTAATTAATTTTTATAATAAAACCTCATTTAAATATAATATTTAAAATTAAAAATTTTCGGGGCATTTCATTAGTACTATGGTACTGAGTAACCCTTTAAAACACACTTGATAGTAGGCCTGCAATGTAACACATGATACAACACTATATACTTTCATAATAACAGGTAGATACTTAATATTCACATTTTTGCACTCTCATACTTAACAAGTCAATCAGATATTAATGGTGCATACATAATATTCACATCCATACATTCACATACTTAACAAGTCAATCAGATATTAAAAGGTTATAATGAACAATCGATACTTTTAGGGCCTTAAAGCCATTAGTCCATCATTATTCGATCATCTCTCAGATTTTATATCCATGTGAGTGCGGGAACCCTGCTATTATAACCGATGGACCGATCAAGCAAGGCAAAGCGGTTCTGGCCAATATTATTTGCTGGTGGATCGATCATACAGGGCAAAATGCTCCTACCCACTATTATTCACCGATGGATCGGTATGGCCCCGACTCACATGGTATTCCACTTTAAGTACTTAGTGTATTTCCCATGCCTTAGTGTCATTACGTTTGGTTTGTTGAGCATGAATTCCCCCACTATTATAGCCAGTGGAAGAGTCAAGTAAGGAAAAATTTTCCTAGCCACTATTATTCACTAGTGGACTGGTCATGCAGGGCACCCCAACTCCTAGCCACTATTATTCTCCTATGGACCGGTTTGGGCCTAGCTCAACAATCTTCATCTTTAAGTGATTAGTATCTTATTCATATCTTATTCGAAAGTATTTCACCCCAGATATGCATGCACTGACCTCTACTTCTATCCTCCCGAGAGGACCCATCCCATATCATGAGACTTCTACGCCTCTTATCACACCCCAATATCCATCCCTCCTTACATTTCCTCATAACGAAGACCAAAATCTTAAGGGTGTGGGTTAAGGCCCGTCAAATTATGCCATTCAAAATCTCTCACTACCACTCTCTAGGGTTTTCCTTTGAAACTCTAATTGGACCTATGTGGCACAAACTTTCTTTTATTGTCCCACACCTCATCTCATTTAGATTCAACACAAACCTTATCACTCTACTCACCAATTATACATGTGACCGAGAAGCACTAGTTGGCTACTCAAACCCTAATACCTAATACCTTTCTTACATAAGGATCATCCCGTGCAAATCCTAGAAATCTCTCATGCAAGAGTTGCATCACTCATACATTTTGATCATAACCTCCTTTTATTTTTCCCCCTCATGGATCATGAGATAATAAGGCCAGTCTCATGTCCCCTTAGTCAACTCACTTCCCATTTGTTCCTTTTTAACCTCTCACCCCATATCGTATTATTAAATATCCTAGCATATATGTCCTAGAGGGTCACATTATATAAAATCGTACGCAAAACATACATATAACCATCATCCACATGCCATAAGGAAGTCACATAAGCATACACCCACTCCATGTTGCACTACAAATGATTAATCATTAACATAAAGTACATAATATGGCATAACACATAGCACACTAGGCACTTAACCAACACATAGTTGTTCTTCACCACATCTTTACTCGGTTTAGGTTACCAAGCTATCTCCCACACTTATTAGGTCACTAATCACCCTTCATAATTATTACACTTATCATATTTCCCATTTGGTTGGTTAGATTACCGAATTGCCCTTCTCTGTTGTTATCATTACTAAATTGCCCCTTTAGTTGGATAAATTACCAGTTTACCCTCCTACATTATCATAATTACCAATTTGCCATTTGGTTGGTTAAATTACCAATTTGCCCCTCTCTATTATATTAATTACCAAATTACCCTTTAGTTGGTTAAATTACCAAATTACCTTTCTCCATTTTCATAATTACCAAATTGCCCTTCTCTATTATCATAATTACCAAACTACACTTTTTCATTATCAAAATTACCAAATTACCCTTTAGTTGGTTAATTTACCAAATTGCCCTTTTCTATTATCATAATTACCAAATTACCCTTCTGTATTATCAAAATTACCAAATTACCCTTTAGTTGGTTAATTTACCAAATTGCCTTTCTCCATTTTTATAATTACCAAATTGACATTTAGTTAGTTAAATTACCAAATTACCCTTCTCTATTGTCATAATTACCAAACTACCCTTTTCTAAAGTTATCATCTTCCCCTTCTACTTAAAAATTACCATTTTATCCTTTTACCTACAAAAGTATCATTTTTCCCTTTTCACTTACAAATTACTATTTTTCCTTTACCTCCAAAATTACTATTTTACCCTTTTCATTTACAAATTACCATTTTATCCTTTTACTTACAAAATTAGCATTTTCCCCTTTACTTACAAAATTACCATAATACCCTATTACTTACAAATTACCAATTTAACCTTGCCTCCAAAATTACCATTTTACCCTTTCCACTTATAAATTACCATTTCACCCTTTGCATCCAAAATTAATATTTTTCCCTTTTGCATCCAAAACTACCATTTTTCCATTGACTTATGAAATTACCATTTTTACCTTTAATTACAAGATTACCATTTTCCCCTTAATTATAATATTACCATTTTACCCTTTCCCTTACAAATTACCATTTTGCCCTTTATCACACCACTTATATTAAATTATCATCACTACATGAAATATTAATATCAATACCCCATCCTCATTATCCAACTCCACAACTATCATATTTAATAAAATACTCATTAGCACCCACACATATTAGGCCACGTTCTTGCATGAGACATATTACTAAAATACTCCTAGGGCTCACAATAATATTAGCCATGTATTAATGATCACAACAACATAATATAGCATGGATACGTACTTAACATATTTTTGAATAATAATTCTCCTTCCTTAAGCATTCCTTCCATACATGGCATATAAACTAGCATGCTTTCCTTTTTATCAATCAACACGAGAAACTAGATATATTATATTAAGAAACATATATCAAGCATAATACCATATTAAGAATCCTAATGTGCTAACATACATTTATCCATGCGTTTGAATGGGGTCTAACGATTACCTTAATTCCTGCAAAAATCGAACATTACCAGTATTTCGGTTAAAGGTTCAAGCTTTGATTAGAAAACCCAATACCTAAAAATAATATCAATGTTTATCATATTAGAAATAAGAAAAACCAAAGCATAAGACTTTATAAAACTTTATTAATGAAATACTTAACTCAAATATTATTATACCTTAAAATTTTTTAAACAAAATATACCAAAGCATGCAACATCTCATACCACTCATGTAGCATGAGCTGCATGCAAAGAAATGAGGGGGAGGGGCTTGAAATGGCAAGAAAGGGAGGAGGGAGTGGTGTTTTTAGGTTAGGGTTTTCGGGCTAGGAATGAAGGCATGTGGGGGAGCATTTAAGGCAAAGGAAGGGTGTAGAGGTGAAGAGGGGGTGTAGAGGTGGAGAGGGGGAGAGGGGGTGTAGATGGTGGTCGGGGATGGGTTGACGGTGGCCAAGGGTGGTGGCAGTGGCGGCAGCGACACTGCAAAGGTGGATGCTGAGATGGAGGGGATGAGAAGAAAGGAAAAGGGAGAAGGAAAAAGAAGGGTTGTAGGTGGTTGTTTCTGCCAAAGGGGGTGGGGTGGTAGAGGAGGTTTCAAGGATTGGTTTGGTGGCTGAGGCAGTGGGACAGCGAAAGGATAAGGTGTAGGGTGGCAGTCGAGAAGGAAGAAAAAGAAGAGAAAAAGAATATGGAAGGAATAAGGGAGGTGCAAGGTGGTTCAAGGGGTGGTGTGGTGATGTAGGGGTGTGGTAGAAGGTAGAAGGGGGTGGTGCAGGTGGCTAGTGTGGCGGTGGTAGTGGCAGAACGAGGCAGCAGAGTAGAACAGGGAGGGAGATGGGAGGAGAAGAAAGAGAGAGAAAGATGGTCGGGATAAGGGATGGAAGGCTCAAAAATTGTAGGACAAAGTAGGGAGGGAAGAAGAAAAAGAAGAGTAAGAGAAAGGAGGGGATAGGGGGCTCGGTAGGGCGGCGGCAGGGTGGTAAAAGTATGGGAGTCGTAGGGAGAGGGAAGGGGAAGGAAGGGACTGGCAGAGCATGGGAGAGGAGAGAGAGCTGGTGGGGCTGAGACAAGATAAGAAAAATGGCGTGCGAGAGAGAGAGAGAGAGAGAGAGGGAGAGTAATAGGGAGAAGGAGGGTTGCAGGTAGGGTGGTGAAGATGGCGGAGGTGGTCGGGTGTAGCATTGAAGAAAGGAAGAAGAAGAAAGAAAGGAGGGGGAGGCTGTGTGTAGGTCAGGCGAAGTGGAAGAGGGAAGTGGGCTGGCCCGGTTGGGGGGGAAGGAAGGAAAGAAAGGAAGGGAGGCTGGGCTGGGTGACGCACGAGGGAGAATGAAAAGCTTCCCATTACCAAGAGAATTGATGCCATTAATTATTCAAATGCCCATAAATGAGAAAGAAAAGCATAGCTCATCAACTTTCTGTTTTTTTAGAAAAATTTTGGTCCTCAAATTTGATTTAGATCAAATAATGTTGAATAAAGGTCACAAAATTCATAAGAATGATTTGGAAACATCCCAGCACTTTATTTTCAAGTTTCAAGATCATTGGAACAAATAAAGATTAGAAAATCAAAGAAGAAGAAAATTTAGGTTAAAAGAACTAGTTGAATGGTATGATAGGATTAGTTGACTAATTCGCAGTAATTGATTATTCTGTTTGAACCAATTAGCTGCTTTTTCAAAACCAAAAATCTAAGGTCATGTAAATAATTTTTATAGGCATTTAAAATACCTTCAAGATTGTGAATAGGGTTTTATAGAATGAAAATGATAAAAAAAAAATTACACACAATGTAAAATTTTTCAATAGTAAATTACTCTTTACATCCACCACTAAAAGGTTCTCCCTTTTATATTTTGAAATAGTGATGTGTTTTTATTGATGATCACTTTTCTCGCAGTATATGAGCTTTACAATCTCAATGACCCTTTAAAAGATGATTTAAAACTTGACATATTTAGCTTCTCTATACTCTCCCAAGGATGATAAGAAATCATTCACTAACCCTCTAAATTGAATTTTGTAAGGTGGTTGGGATTATAGATAATTTTCAGTAAGAATACAAGATATGAAAGTATAGAACTTTGGATGAGATATAATCTAGGTAGGTGTAATATTATATATTACAATTTAGGAATAGTCTATCTAAGAAAAGTGAGTAAAGAGTACTTTTCAATAAAAACTCATAATATAGAAGTTTAGAAATTTTGAGTGAGCAATTAAATGATTTAAGAGTATGATATTAATTACACAATCAATGTGATTGACAAGTTTTGTAATAAATATACAGGGACCTTATTTATAAGGGTTTCCCTTATTTTATAGCTATTAGTTACAAAATCTCAAAATTTTGTATCACCTAACGAGCATAAAATTAACATTTAATGCTCACCAACCAACTAGTATAGCCAAACTAATTTATCGGTTATACGACCAATCGAGCAGCGGTTCAAAATATTTAGTAGTTTATGTTTGGAATATAAGTGGAAAGTTACCATTACGCAAACTAGTTGATTGGTTATATATAGTGCAAAGTTAGTATGATGAACATATAGGAACAATGACATGATATGGTAAGACTAGTCGATGTGTTCATGTCACCAATTAATTAGTTTGTTTAAACTAGTTGATTCGTTAGCCTATCAATTTAGCAAAATTAATGATGTGTTTAAACAAGGAGGAATGGGTTTTTGCCAGGATGTGTTTAAATAAGGACAAACGAGTCTCTACAGGAGTAGACTCTATGGACTAGTTTGTCAAACAATTGATTAGCTTCCTCAAACCAATCAATTAGTGTAACACCCTCAATTTTTAAATAAGAAAATTACATTTTGATGAAAATGCTAGATTATTTTAAAAGTAAAATCAAAGGATGTTATCATTACATCAACCATGAAAGAGGTGCTATCATTACTTAACCCTTGTTTAATGCAAGGAAAAATGGAACAATAAATGAAGAGATGTAATATCATGATAATATTGCAGTAGTATCAATGATAACAAAGATAAGAACAATAATATAGATAAGGAGTATGAGAGTTTACAAAATAAAAATATAGGATTCAAGGTATGAGTTTAAATAACCGAAAGAAAAAGAACTTCGCAACATAGTAAGCAAAGCCTTTTAGCCTAACTTTTAAGCATAAATATGAATCTACAACCCCAAGTAATGGCCAGCTACTAACCCTCATCATCACTCTCGGCATACTCTGACTGAGAATCATACCCCTACAAACTGTCCTCTACTCTCTAGACCAAAATCTAGATCATCACAGTGACTATACAAGTGCAGTATTGATATGGTGAAGTACTAGTAAAACAAACTACCTAAAACATGGTAAAGTTCATGTAGCACAATGAAGTCCCATAGTAGCATCATAAAAAGCATACTAATTTAAATCAAAACTCAAGCTCGTGGCAGTAATATAACAAGTCATGCTTGCATGAAATTCATGGAAGAATAGTAATATGATAAATCTTCCTTTAGGATCACATAATTTTCAGTTATTAAGATAATTTGTTTAATTAAACACTGTTCTCCACCTTGATAAAAAATCATTGTAGTATAAAAATACAATGGAATACCACATGAGTTCGAGATTCATCAAAGGGGATTTTTTCTGGGGATACCACACCCACCATACATTGAGTGTACCTACCACGAGGGATAATAAAAATTGAGATACCACACCTATCACATGTGGTTGAACTATATTAAAGGAGTTTTTATTAGGATACCTCACCCACCACACCTTGAATGCCTCTACTACAATGGCTAAAAAGTTAGCTTGACACACCCACATAAGAAATGGACAATACGAAGTGTGAAGGGGCTTATATTGGGATACCTCACCAAACCATGTTGGACACCAATTTTATGTCGCTTACCATAGTATAATCCTACCCTCAAATATGTGCATATACCCCCTACTAAATGTAACCCAGTAAAGAAGAAAATAGGTACTGAGTGAAAATAATATAAACCATAGGGCGACCCATCCACCAACTCCTAGTTAGCTACCCCAATGTTAAAGAAAAAGAATCTAGAGAAATCTTATTCCATTATTATTAATTACCAAGTGATGTCACAAATCATAGATTAATTCCATAAAAAACCAATTGTGTATTTCAAAGTAATAACACAAGCAAGCCAAATTGTTGGTCTCACTATTCAACTGCTTATAGGCAACTAGTCAATTGGTTTGGTCCAAACAGTCGATGGGTTTAAGAAGAGATAATATCACTTTAGTAATAGGGTCACCAATCGATAGGTTTGTGTAATACCCTTGAGTTACCAACTTGAAAGTTTCATTTTGCGAAAGCATTAATTACCAAAATTAATAGGTATTACTGCCACAATTAACATAATTCCAGCTCCTTAGCCTTTCTTACACCTAGTGCTAAGGCTAAAACAAACTATAACTAAAGTAAATAAGAAAAAATTCGTATATTACATAAATAGAAGTTACAAAAAAATATTATTAGTATAAAAGTATAACCAACATATAGCAAGGGGCATAAGAATCCAAAGAAAAACTGATCATGACCAGAAACAACACCTAAAGGTACTATACTTATTTGCCCTAACTCTTAGACGCAAAGACTCACTCTGAAAATGGAACTGCCTCCCAATGAATCCACTCATCCTTCCCATTCTTATACGCTTCATGCTACTCTATAGCCCTCATGTAATCATCTACAAAAGTAGTATGAGTACAACTTTCTTATACTGAGTAAATTACAATACTTGGAAAGAGGCAGCATACCCCTATTTCACATTGTCACACAAAATTCAAAAAGCACAAATTGATCACGAATCATGAAGCATAACCACAAACAATATTCATGGATCAACATAAACATCTAGTCTCAAATTCAATAGAAAAACATACTAGTCAACTTCTCATCATCTTAAGGTACAAAGTCATATTTGATTACTTTAATACATTCTGAACACAGTGGTAGGCCAATGAGGAAACTACCGAAAAAAAAATCCAAAACAATACCAATATATGACACTAAGTCTTCTACCAAACGAACAAATCTAAACAAAAAAAGGTAGGGCACTAAGGCAACTATTGAATCAACAAATCCATCACAATAATAAGGTAGGGCACTAAGGTGACTACCAAACAAATCCATTTCTTTCATTCTATTACATATCAAATATTTTCATTTTCTACTTACTCAAGGGAATAGAATCAACCCTAAGAAACAGTGGTACACTTGGTCATATTGGCTCCCAAAGGCAAAACAATACCTTTACCTCAAACCTAAGGATATAGTGGTATGTCTGCTCATATCGCTGTACAATGGTAATATACTATCATCCCAACCTCGATCATCTAGTCCTTAAGTATTAATACCCCTTATAGGGCTCGTAAGTTACCAATACAATAGATTATGGCATTAAACTAGGATGCAGTAGCACACAAGTGAACCAAAATAATGAGGGCTAACACCTTACCTCTAAGGTAGCAACACCTAGAGAGAAACCATTCTCTACTCAAGCTCTTTCATTTAAATTATTAATATTTTATGAGATGATCACATAAGTCACAAAAGACATAATGATATTCGTTTTCACTACATAACTATTTTTCTTTTTGTTTTCAAGTATTTAGATTAACCCTAAGGTCATAGATTTATGTCAAGCCAAGTTAAAGCTAAGGCCAAACTACCAAAAGTTTAAGGGCGTCCTAGCATCCAATTATTTGTAGAAGATACATTAGGTTGAAATTACTAAAATACCCTTCAAAATCCTAGTGTTTCCATTTCATTCATTTTTTTACTAGATATTATCATTACGATAGATTTTTCATAAGTAGAAAAAAAAGAAGATATTCCACATTATTTTAGCATGTAGGTAATCTTTGCATTTTAGTAATTAACTATCTTTTCCACTTTTCATGCATTTAGTGGATTGCACCCACAAGACCCTAATCATGAAACTTTCATGTACCACATGTTCTATATAGCATGTATGTACATATTTTAAGCATAAAATATCATGTAAATATGAATATTATCATTACAGTACATGCAAGGAAATATCTCTAACCTTAGGCCATATAAATAGAATATATCAAAAGTTAACCCTACCTTCCATACATAAGCAATCATGAGGCATTTACCATGAAATTTGAATCATAAATTGATAATAATGAAAATTGCAATAAAATCTAAGACATGCGAATGTAAAATATTTGACATATTTCCATACATACAACTTAACTTTTACAATAATGCACATCATCTCTTCAACATGTTATCACTTTATCATGCATGCTATAATACTTGAAAAGAATAAAACCCTAGTAAAATTCTAAGTATAAACAATATCTGCATACTCACATATAAATTCTATTGTCTTATGAGTAATTAGATTTACCTAATCTAAGCTTACATAAAAAGGAGTCTTCTCCAAGGTACTCAAGGATTGCCTAGGAATTTAACATCCAAAAATATATGTATTAGCACATAATATCACACAATAATAATCCAAAACTACTAAAATAATTTAAGGCTCACTAATTAGTTAAACAAAGCAAGGAAAAGATAAGGAAAAAATTAGCACCAAGGGAGGAAGCTTTCGGTTGAGAAGGTAAGGATGAGCTTGGTTGTTTTAGCCAGTTCTAGGTAACCAAAAACGATTAGAATATACGATGTTATGAAGGATATGAATGGAAGAGAAGGTGTAGCAAAGGCAGAATAAAAGGTGGAACAAAGGGTCAAAGAAAAGGAGAAGGTTTTGATGAAAATAGGTGCAACACAAAGGGGGGGCTTCGGCCAAAATGACTAAAGGTGAAAGGCATTGGCTTTAGTGGGTTTTGCTACAAGTTGTGGGTGGTTTTTGTAGGAATTTCTAATGGTGAAAGGGGTGGAACATCAAGGTTATCCATTGGTGTGGTTGTTATTTTGGTGGGGAGAGCCAATAACAAAAGAAGGGGAGAAGTTATCACAAGGGAGAGGATTGCTATGGGGTTTTATTCATGGATGATGGAGAGACTTCATTAGGGTTTTCCGGTGTAAGGTGTGGAGGATCGGTGATGGTGGCTGGTGGTAGGGTAAGGAAACTAGTGGGGGTTGCATTGCAACAAATAAAAATGGTAGTGGAAGGAACAAGCGATGGTGAAGAAAATGGAAAGGAAAATTTTACCCATAAGGGAGCTTAGGAAAAGGAGGAGAAGTGTAGGTTTTCTTGAGAGTTTGGAACAACACAAAAGAGAGAGGAGAAGTGATTAAGATGAGGTAGTGTGTAGGGAAAAGAGGAGCAAAACAAGGAGAGGAAAATATAAGGGAGATGGGAGGTATAGTGCAGATGGTGTAGGGTAATGATTCACCGAGTAAGGTGCTGAGGTAGAGGGAGTAGGGTGATGGTAAAGAAATTCTAGCATTGATTAGGTGATAAGTTAGGGTAAATTATTGGTGAAGAATTAGGGTAAAATATTTGGGTAAAATTTATTAGGTCACCGAGTTAGGTTTATTCAATGAACAGATATTGGTTAAGACCCAACCTAGGTTGAAAATTTAATAAGCATCCTCTAGTAAATTTTAACCCAATTAAATTTTATATCTAAAAATTATCTTAAAATAATTATTACAACTAATACAAATAATTTTCGGTTACAATTAGGGTTTTTAGAAATGGGATATTACAATTTCACAAACTAATTGTTTGCTCGTAGAGACCAGTCGACAAGTTCATCAAACCAATTGATTAATCACGTAAACAATTGATCAAAATTTCCAAACCGTGTGACTTTTCACAAACTAATCAACTATTCTAGGTAAAACAACACCCAAACTTGTAATACACACACCAAAATTCATCAAACTTTACCATATTCATGCTAGCATATTGCTATAACATGAAACGGATAAGGACACTTATTGTGCACATAAAATCACATGGATACATGGTAATGTAGGAATTTAAATGAAATTATAGTTAAACTAAAAAATTATGAAAAAAATTAGAGAAACCTAACTATGCTTAACTTTAAGAAAGATACTCTAAAACATGATTTAAGTCTAGAATACTATTAGCCCATACTCAACAAAAAAAAACCAATATCATGGAACTACAATAAGCAACAAAAGCCTCGTTCAAATTAAAGATAAGAATGCCTTGCCTTAAAGTAATTATTTTAGCACAAAATTTCTATCTTGAAAACTATCTACCAAGACTTTGATTCCAAGAAGAATCAACAATTAAAATCATTAAAAATAATTTTAAAACTCCATTAAAATCAAGAAAAAGTAATCCTTAATTACTTAAGAGAAACAAGGGAGAAATAAATCTAAGATAAGAAGAACACAATAGATATAAACACTCATCTAAGAAGGTAATAAAATAAGAGAAACCTCTTTTTTTTCTTAGGCAAAGGGAAAAAAGGAAGAAAAATGGAGAGTACTAAACACTTGACAAATTTCACCAAAGGAAAGGAAGAAGAGAGAATAACAAGTAAGAAATGAAAATTAATTAGGAATAGAGTGTATAGAAGATATTGTTGGTCGAAATCCACAAGAAGGAGAGAGATAAGACATGATGGTTTGAGGGAGGTTGAGTGTAGTTAGGTATGGAACCATTACAGATGGTTTGTAAGTTAGGATAAATGTGTAAGAAGTCAAACATGCAGCCCACTTGCTAGGGGAGAGAGAGAGAGAGAGAGAGAGAGAGAAGAAAGAAAGTACAATATGCCTTTAAAAAGTGCTTTTTGGATATATTTAACTAAATAAAATCATAGAATGATCTAAATAATGTAAAAATAATTCAAAATTACCAAAATATGCTCATTAGCACAAATACATTCTAATTAGAAGTTTTCATGAAAATTAAAAAGATATTCAAATCAAAATAAGAAAAGAATATGATATTGTAGGATAATAAGTCGATCGGTTTGAGCAAACTAGTTGACTGGTTCACCCAGAGTAAAATTATCAATCTCTGAGCATACAAATTGATTATGTAGGCAAACTGGTCAATGGGTACATCTGAAATTTACATTTGTATTAGAATTTCAAACCCTTTTTAAAAAATAAAACTAATTTATTTTATACCTACATAATTTTTAACACATTTTGAAGGATCTTAAGATGGGGTATTACAATTGGTTTGAAAAATTCAGTTGATGAGTTTAAATAGAAATGGGTGGGTTTTGGTAAGAGTGAAACCCATAGACTAGTTGGTTAAATTGAATCAATTTCCTCCAAATGGTTAATTCGTTTGGCAAAACCAATTAATGAGTTTAAATAAAGGCGGATGGGTTTCTATAGGAGTGAAACCTATAGATTGGTTGGTCAAAGAAGTCAATTGGTTTACTCAAACCACGCAATCAATTTAGAAAAACTAGTTGATGAGTTTGAATAGAGGTGGATGGGTTTTTATAGGAGTGAAACCCATGGATTGGTTGGTCAAACCAGTTAATCGATATCTAAACTAGTTAATGGGTTTAGCATAACCAGTCGATCAGTTTGTTGCATCAGTGATCCTTCTAAGTTTAAATCATTCCATGCCTTTAGTTAAACTAAAGATGTTGATATGTCATAAGATTACTTGACTGGTTTTGACTTGGACCAACCATTTTTTTTAAACACTTTTGAAGAGTTTAAACATTAATATCAACATGAGTTATTCTTAAATGAATCCAAATCAAGTATTATAAAAATATTTTAAATAATTTTGATCAAAATGAAAACTTTGCTCAACTTAACCCTCTACATGAAACCTAAAACTTAAGAAATATAATTCTTAAGCTATAAGTCTTGCTTATCTTTCATGTGTTGTTCTCTTGTACTTAGAAACTGGATTGATCTTTTAAAATTTTCACATTTGGAGAATGCTTTGAGGAGATATGTTTAAATTTCTTTATAAGTCAATTATTGTATATGCACACTTAAGCAACCACATTAGTTATCAAGATCCCTTTGGTATCATTAAAATAGGTATAATGACATTGTTTGACCTTTATGGTTTATAATCTCCTCCTTTTTGATGTAAATATGCATGATTGTAATTTTATATAATTAAAAAATTTACCAATTATGCATCCTGTGATCCAAACTATTGGTTTCTCTCTCTCTTTTAACATTACAAAAGGTGATAAGAGAAGGCATATTAGATATAAAAGAGACAAACAACACTCAATGGGGAGGGGAAACCTCCCTTAACATGTGTTTCCAAAGGATTAGACATAATAACACAAGAGGAAAGCCAGAGAATACTCCCTCGAGTGAGGCATAAGTGAAATCTTGTAGGTAACTTAAAAAATGAATGAACAATCAGTATAATGTGTAACCATAAGTGATATATATGAGAGAGAGAAAAAAAGTTAATATCTCATTAATGATTAGCACATATAGTAATACTTGAAATAAATCACATATAATTAATACATGTTGAACAAGTAAGCTATAACTAAGCTAATCCTAAGACAAATTTATAAGTCCTACTCAAGGGAGATTAAAGGTGGTCGAGGGGGAGGGTAGAGCTAGAGTAGTGAAGGCAGGCATAGATTGGACATCCAAGTCCTCATTTTTTTAGTTTTAGAGCCATCTATTTCAAAATCAACACATCCAATCCTAGTGGCCTCAATAAGGGACTCATCAATGATGGGATGAATTAAAGAAGTAGGATTAGTGTTCCGATAAGCAACAGTAGGAGTAGGGTTATGGGCTTCATGGACAAACACACCACATTGATGAGTGTCCATATGGTACTAATGATGATGCACAAAGTAGGGTTATATCTCAGAGTGTAGCACACATAAATTTTTCTCCATAATGCTCTATCTTTGCTCCATGGAGATCAGTATCCCAATGACACGAAGAAGGATGTCATGGACATTGTCTAGTGTCACACAACCGTATGGAAGAGGCTCTAGAGGTACATGAGAGGTAGAAAGGGAGGTGGTAAATGTGGAGGGTCCTCTAGTTGATGAGAAAGGGAGTTCAGTTGGAGCCATAGGGTCATCTGTTGGTGGTGGTAGGTCCTCTTCTGTAGGATATTAAGGCTTTGGTTGGGATGATGTAGAGAGGTGACCGCTATGATGTAGTGAGGTAAGATCCTTAGGTACAAGCCCAAGGGTTTGGTAATCTATACTCATCTAGTATTCCATTCTATGATGTGATTACAAATAAGATGTCATGTATGTTTTGTAAACAATGTGAGGTGGCCAAAAACTCTCCAAATTTAGCACTGAAGCTATAGAGGATTTGTGTAATAAGAGAGCCATACCAAAGGGTTGCCTGACTATGCCCATCCTTATGAGACATGTGTCAGAAGATGTCAGCCCTAAATTATATGGAGCTAGAGGAGAGAATATGGTCTACCCTATACTAGTAAACGGATATCATGCTAGTCTTAATGTTGCACTTAATGCCTAGAATTTGAGAAAGTCTAGCATCATCTAATATAATAAGGACACCTAATACATGAGTGGTGATGGTGGTTCCCATAAGATGAACAATGAGATTTACATAGAAAAGTCAAACCAATTTAGGATAGATAGGATCACTGAGAGTGAAAAGAAAGAGAAGGTGAAAATCATAAAGAAACTGTATTAAAAGAAGTTTGAATTAATTAGTGCATGATATCACATCAACACATTTCCCTAATAATACCTTATTTTTGTGAATTGATTTGATCCAATGTTGAAGTTCATCCCAAATTTGTGAGAAATAGCTAGAGTGAGATGATGTCTTGGTGGTCCTAGCTAAGCTAGATGTAAAGAGAATAGGTGTGCTAGTGGATTAGGAAAGAGATGGGGGAGTAGTAGGCCTAGAATGAGGCAGAGATGGGTGACTAGCTTCTTTTGAAGAAGAGGGAGAATATGAGGATGCCTAAGATGGACAGTGGCATTGTGAAATAGTGTGTTCTTCCATATGAATTGTCATTGGAGCCAGACATCTTGATTTGGTACAAGCTTGATTAGTGGGAAGAGTAGTAGCACCCCCATGAATGATGGTGAAGATGGTTGATTTTCTATTAGTCATTGCACCATAATAAGAATAATTTTAAATGATAGTGTGCAAGTGAGAAAAAAGGTTGTTCAAGAGTGACTATATTCAAAATTGACAAGAAACAAGGAGTAAAATGCACTTTTGATGTGAAATTGTCAGAGGAAGTATAAATTCAACCCTAATTTTGCCTCAACGTAAGTCAATATTAAGCAAATTAGGCAAACGGAAGAGTTAGTGTTTGACAATCTTAACCAAATTCAAGAAAGAGAGATTGGAATCAATGGAGATTGTAGTTGAGAAATGATTTCTTGTCATTGATTCAACTTTGAGAAGTTTGATTTTGTGTGTTTTGATGAAGTTTTGATTTACTTGAAAGAAAGAGAGGGATGTGGCAATGAGGAGTTGATGGGATTGGGAAAACCAGGGTCAAGGGTTTGGTTGAACAAGTGAGGGCCTTATTTATATACCTGATGAGTAAGTCGACTAGTTTAAATAAATTAATCAATTGTTTATGATATCGGTTGACTAGTATTAGTTATCTAGTTGACTAGATCCGCTTAGGTTTGACACAAACTAGTAATGATTTTACCCCTCTAGTTTATACTAACCAATTAATTGGACCTCTTAATCCATTGACTAGTTTTTTGATAAGTCGATTGTTTTGTCCATTCAGATCATATTTTTTAGTTTTTCAAATTCCTTTGATTAAAAGCCATAATCTCATTTACTTTTAAACATATCACATTAATCAATTATCACATAGGCCAGTTAAGATTTTGATTATTTTTCATGATTGATGTTTACCTTTTTAGAATTTTCATAGTGTTAGGAGGGAGATAATTTTAATTATAGAAATGTCATTCCATGTTATCTCCTAATTATTTTTAATGGCCCCACATTGATGGCATTTATCTACAAATGCTACACCTATATTGTATTTTTCAACATAAACTTTCATAAAGTGATGCCTTCTTTTTATATGAGTAGATTTTGAGTGTTGAACATAATTTTTAGTGAGACATATAGAACTAGTGTTGTCACATCTAGTTGGATTTTTTTTTTTTCAAATTTAAGCTCACAATCACTTAGTTGATGTTTCATCCTTATTATTTATGCATAACAAGAACCAAATGTTATATATTCTACTTCAATTGTAAAAAATGCCACACTAGATTGTTTCTTGCTATACCAAAAAACTAGGGCTTCTCCAAGAATTTACAAGTACCCAAAGAACTTTTTCTACCAACTTTATATCTTATAAAATCGGTATCAAAATATCCAGTCTGGAAGAGTATCACTAGGGTAAAATAGGCTTGGTTATTTGTGCCAATTAGATGCATGAGTATTCTCTTAACCATGGTCATGTGAGATTCTTTAGAATTACATTAAAACCTAGCATATAAACATGCACTAAATATGATATCGGATCTAGAAGTTATATGTTAAAGAATTGATCCAATCAAACCTCAATATCACTTTTGATCAAGTATTTTTACCTTTTTCATCCATGTCAAGCTTTGAGGCAGTATCCATAGGTGTATTACAAGGTTTGTTCTTGTTCATTCCAAAATTATTAAGTAGCTCTTTTGGGTACTTTTATTATTTAACAAATATTCCTTCCATTGAATGCTTGATTTGAAGTCCAAGGAAGTAGGTTAACTCACCCATCATGCTCATTTTAAACTCACTACACATCATGGTAGAAAAGTCTTTACAGATGGACTCGTTAGTAGTACTAATATTATGTCATCAACATATATCTATAGAAGCATTAAGTCCTTTTTGGTTATCTTGAGAAAAAGAGTTTTACCAATTTTACCTATTTCAAAATCTTTTTCCAATAGAAATTTACTCGGCCTTTCATACCAAGCTTTAAGTGCTTGTTTTAAACTATAAAGTGCCTTGTTGAGTTTGTAAAAATGGTTAGGTCTTGAGATATTTTCAAAATAGGGCGATTGTTTAACATATAAATCTTCATCAATAAAATGATTAAGGAAAAAAACTTTGACATCCATTTGATAAAATGTAAAGCACATAGATGACGCAAATACAAGAAGCATATGTATATCCTTGAGTCTAGCTACAAGGGGAAAGGTTTCCTCAAAATCAATGCCTTCCTCTTAGTTGTGTCCTTTGGAAAAAAATTGGGAGTCTTTTCTAACCATAATGCCACTCTCATCTAGCTTGTTTCTAAAGACCCATTTAGTCCAAATGATGGGTCTTTTGAGGTAACACAACTAATTCCCAAAATTAATTTCTCTCAAATTAGTTAAGCTCATCTTGCATTACCATGATTCATTTTTCATCATTCATGACTTCCAAGTGAGACTTTGGTTCCATTTGAGATATAAATGATAAATTATTACAAATGTTACCTAGTAAAGATCTTGTTATAACTCCTCTCATTGGATCGCCAATGATGAGCTCTTGAGGATGTCCATAGACATATCGCCATGCTCATGAAAGGTTCTCTCTCACTTTATATTATTATTGCTTTATTTGAGTATCTTCATCTTTCTCTTCTTCTATGCTTGTGTTCTTGTCATTTTCCAACAAGCTCTCAACTTAGATGGAAGGACCTACTTCTTCCTCTTAAGTTTTCTACACATTAGAGCAAGATTCATCAAAAGAAAAATGTATGGATTCTTTAACTAATGTTGTTATTTTGTTGAAGATCAAGTAAAATTTTTTGTGTAAAGAGTAGCTAAAGAAAATACCTTCATTCATTTTGGATTCAAACTCATCCAAATTGTTTTTCCCATTGTTGAGGACAAAAACAAAATTATAACCAAATGTGAGTAAATAACCCACATTTTTTTAAATTTTTTTTATAGCTCATAGGGTTTGTTTTTCAAGATGGCCCATATGAGTAATATATTCATTATGTAGTTTATGGTGTCAACCTCTTTGATCCAAAAGTATTTTGAAAGATTAGAGTCACATAGTGTGGTTCTTGCAACCTCCTCAAAGGTTATGTTTTTTCTCTCCATTACATGATTTTGTTGTGGTGTTCATGCTACCAAAATGTTGTGAATAATACCGTTTTGATCATAGAAACCCATAAAGATGGAAATCTCAAACTCCTTTTCGTGATTGTTCCTTATAGCATGGATCATAGTTCCTTTCTCAACTTAAATTTTCTTTAGTAAGCACACAAAAAAAGTTTAAAAACGTCATCATTAGTAGAAAGAAATAATGTCCATGTATAATGTGAGTAATCATATACAACGATTATTGCCTATCTATAGCCACCTATGCTATAGGTCTTAGTAGGCCTAAATAGATACATGTGAAAAAATTTAAGTGGTTGAGATGTATTCACAACATTTTTGGATTTTAAGGTAACTCTATGTTGTTTTCCTTGTTATCATGCATCACATAATCGATGTTTTGTGAAGTTCAAATTTGGAAGACCATGTACTAGTTCCTTTCTAGAAAGTTTATTTAATAAGTTCATGCTACCATGTACTATGCGTCTATGCCATAACCATACATCATTGTCAATTGCACTTAGTCATGCATTATGAAATTTCATTGATTTAGTATCAAGCATGTACACATTTTTGATTCATGGCAATACAAAGAGTATAGATTTATCTACTCCATATGAAATCATGCAATGTGAATATGAAGAGTTTACTAGAAATCCTTTAGCACATACTTGGCTAATGCTAATCAAATTATGCTTAAGGCAATCAACCAGTTACACATCATTTATGAAGGGTTTAGAGTTACTGATATTGATATAGCCAACACCAATGATCTTTCCTTTTGAGTATTCTCTAATGGTTATGTTTCCACCATCATGAAGAGTTCTCTTAGAGAACATGGTTCGATCACCTGATGTATGTCTTAAGCCTCCACTACCTAGAAACCATTTGTGGTTTCTTGTCTTAACTTTGAAGTATACCTACAAGCATAAATAGCCTTGTTTAGGTACCCTTTCAATGGTTCCTTGTTGGGTTAGTATTCAATTCATGTAGGATGGTTCCCTTAGATACCTACACCTGCTTAAATTTTGGAATCACTTTGGTTTTTTTTTTTGTAAAATTAGATGATGTAGAAACATGACTAGATTTACCACACATATTGCACAAAATCCTTTTCTTATGAGTGGAGGTAAATTTTTTAACTTTTTTCTTTGCATTCCTAAACATTGTAGATGAGCATCGGTTTTTTTTCCACATATATTATAGCTACTTGATGTAGGGAAAACATTCACTTGATGAGATTTGAAAGCTCTTACAAAGAAATTCTTTAGTGTTTCACTTTTAATTGCCTTCTTATTTCCATATCCTAAGCCCTCACGATCCTTATAATATCGTTGAGCACCTAAACACATTTAAGCCTTCTTCATCCTTTATGAAGGTATATGCAACCTTTACAAATTTATTACATTTGACTTATAGATCAACTATTTTGGATTAACCTCGTGATAATAGAATATTCCTTTTATTTTTTAAATTTAGTTATTTTATTTTCTAGCTTAGTTTTGATACTAAGCATATGAGATTTAAGAACATTTTCATTTAATGCAAGAGTGTGTTGGTCATTTAAGTACTTAAGAAACTTCTTCATGTTGTCTTTTTCCTTAGTTATTCTATCATTGTCACGTAATGAATCATGTAAGGCACATAACAAGTCATCATATGTGTAGAGAAAGTCATATTGTACCTCATCAATGTCATATTCATCATTGAAGCTTGTGAATGAGGTAGAGGTTGATAATTCCTAGCCTAGAGCCATGAAAGAAAGGTTAGAAATTCATTCCTCTTCATCGGAGGGTTCATCTTCATTTTCACTAATGGAAGCCATAGCTTTTTTTGGTCCTTTCCATCCTTTGTTGTTTCTTGTATTCTCTTTACTCGTCGTTATTTGTTTAGCAATTTTGTTTCTAAATTCATAGAAGTCAGGGATGACATGCTTGACTTTTCTATAGTTATAGCATTTGATCTTATCATCCTTGTTGGCTTTCAAAGGTCTCCTTCTATTTTCTCTTGATCGGAGGAACCTTTTGAATTAAAGGGTTACAAAGATGACTTCTTCGTCATTCATTAGAGGTTTTCTTCTCCTTCATCACCTTCCTTTTCACCCATATCTCCATTCATTCTTATTGTCTAGAAGAAGTGGAGGCTTTCATTGGTAGGGGCTTTTTCTTTATTTCACCTAATCTATCTTTTATATTTGATTGATAAATCATGAGATTTATGAAGAGCTCTTCAATTGTTAGTTAGCTTGAATCTCTAGCTTCTTCACTTGCAGTCACCTTGGGACTCCATTATTTTATAAGACCTTATGATAATTTTTCTTACTTGCTCTTCCTTGGTGATTTTTTTCCTAATTCCTTGTGACTTTTGAAAATAGATGTGAAGCGGTTGCTTATGTTGTTAAGGATTTCACCTTGCTCCATGCTAAATAGTTCATGATCCCCAGTGTAAATAGTAATTATGTGATCATTCACCTACTTTATCCTTTCATGGATGAGGATGAGTTTATCCCACATTTATTTTATAGTTGAGTACAACAGGATGTGGTGGTACTCCTTTTCACCAAGCCTAAATTGAAAAATCATTATGCCTTTATTATTGAGAGTGAACTTCCTATTTTCTACATCTATAAGCTCATCCTTTGTCTTTTCCACAAGTTCACCACTAACCTCCCTAGTGATTTTGATTGACTCTTCCATGACTATTGACCATATATCATACTCTTGTGATCTGATGAAGAACATCATTATGTTCTTCAAGTAGGAAAAAATTTTCACCGTTGAATAATGGTGGATTAGTGGTGGAAATGTCTTCATTTAGACCAATGGAATCCATTATACTTGTATATCTATTTTACCTTGGATTGTTGAATCTTTTGAGAGGTTCCCTTTCTTTGATACAAATTGAAAATACCATAGAAGGAGTGAATAGTATTTTATGGAATAGTTATGACAAAATAAAATTTTACATGCAATGTACAATGGTTTAAGAGTGAATCACTCCTTACATCTGCTACTAAAAGGTTCTTCCTTTTAGATTTTGAAATGGTGACGTCTTTTATTGATGATCCCTCTTCTCTTGCTTTATGAGCCTTATAATCTCAAGGACCCTCTAAAATATGATTTACAACTTAAACTATTTATCTTCTCTAAACTTTTCACAAGAATCTATCAAGAATGATAGGCAAACACACACTAATTCCTTAAAATAAATTTTTTAAGTTGGTTGTGATTCTAGATAATCCTCACCAAGAATACAAGGTATGAAAGTATATAACTTTAGATGAGATTTAATCAAATTATATGTATTAAGATATAATACAATTTAAGAATATTTCTACCTAAGAGAATTAAGCAAATAGCACTTTTAAATAAAAACGTAGAACATGAAATTTTAGAAATTTTGAGTAAACAATTGAATGATTTAAGAGTAGGAGTAAACAAATCATATAGCCCTCAAGCACCTATTAGGCAAAAAGGATGAAAATCCAAGGACGATTAGGTGGATCCTCTTATTACAAGAGCTTGATTTGGAAATAAAGCACAAAAAAGGTATTAAAAATATGGCAACGGACCACCTCTCTAGACTTAGGCAAAAGATGGACAAAGACAAAGTTAATGAGGAACCATTTGATGATTCCTATCCAAATGACAATATACTTGCTATAACAAGCCTTCAAGCCCCTTGGTTCATATATTTATTGAAATACATAGAAATTAGGGTGTTACCACCAGATATGCAGACCATGATATGGGAGGTGTATGATTAGCATTTTGCCTAAGGCTACCCACAACCTCCACCACCATCCTAGTGAGTAGTAAGTCTTCTCCATTCCCTTAGTTTACTCATTTACACACATTAAGGACAATGTGTCAGCCAAGAATGGGACAAGGGAAGAAAGATGATCAAATGAGTCATGTGTCAAATGTTTATGTTATTTTTGTATCTCCTTGTGTGATTTTCTTTTTTCCTTATTTGTTTAATCTTCATTTTTTTTAATCTTCCCTTTTGCCTTTTTCTTTTTATTTTCTAAAAAAATCACATCCACAACCATATGTTTATTTAAGTTTAATTACCTTATAATTGAACCTAGAATCTTTGTTCTGTGTTTAGCTAGTTAAGTTGTTATCTATGAAAAACAAAATTCTTTCAATTTGACTTTAAATTGTAGGGATATAGGAATGACTTTCATCTTAATCTACCTAATTAGTACCTAGACTCCTATGTTAACTTATACTACTCTTTGGTTACTTGAGAATTACTCAATTAATAATATGAAAAGGGTTCCTAATGTCTATCACACCAATAAATAACACTACACCTTCAGTATTCTAGTTGTCGCATCGGTAAATGTTACTTATGATAGAACTATTTGAAGAAAAAAATGAAAGAAAAATGAGTACTCCTTTTAAACCATGATTGGAAAAAGGAAGATACAAGTGTGATTTGATATGTGTCTATCACATGGAGGATTTCTAGAGAATCAACTAAAACAAATTACCATTCCTATATTTTGACATTGATGAGTGGACTCATTCACATTCACATATATAATGCATATAGATACATCATCTCTAATATAAGACATGAAATAGGATTTCTATTTAACTTTGGACTAAGTGAATCACTTATGCATGTAAGTTTAGGTAAAATTAGATGCTTTTGCAATTACTTGTTATCTTTCCTATCATTTTCCCTATATAAACCATCTATCTTAACTTGTGTACTCTATTAATTTTGCAGAAGGAAAAGCAAAGATTCAAGCAACGGGGATTTGAAAAACTCAAATACTTTTAATATTTTAATTATTTCTTACCCTCATTTGTTTACTCTTTGGTGTAAGTTCCTTATATTTTAGCGTAGCATAGCTCCTTGGTTCATGTTACTACTTTTTTGAGGTGTTATGTAGGAAATATTGGAGTTGAACAAGGAATTGGAGCAAAGTGAGAGTCAAGAGAAGCATGGAAGAAACTACATGTCCTCCCAATGTCTAACAACAAGGAAGTGTTGAAGTATAGAAGAAATCACCGTGAAAATAAAGTTTTTGGACCCAACATGGCATGCCAGTGTTAATCAACATAGTCATGTAGACCTGTAGCATGAATATTAAGTCTTTGAATCTAACACAATCATGTTGGTGTCAATTTATGTTTTTCTCCGAATGATTTTAAGGTTATAAATGGTTATATTTGGCAATGATTTTTCTTAAAATAATTGAGCATGAACCAAAAGATTTGGAGGTTCTCTTTCCTTCTCTTTGTTGTTTATTTATCTTTATATTCATCTCTATTTTATGCAAAAACAAACTAGGTATAACATTTTCTTTCAATTTATAAACATCAATTAAAGAGAATTGAAGCACCGCATTAAACATTATCTATACAATTTTATCTATTGCACTCTTCTCTTTCTCTTCTACTATTTTGTGTTTGATTTCATTATTGTATCTTATAATTTCAATTATGCATGAGTAACTTTTTATTTTAGGATCGTATTAGGTTTGATTCTATTGTTGATTTGATGAATTGATTGAATTATTGTTGGAATTGTTTGAATAACGTTATTAAATTCGTAGAATTTATTTAATTAGGGTTAGAATAATTGATCACTATTTTAATCTAATTAGGTTGTTAATTAGAATTGATATATTATATTTAACACCAGAACTAAGAAATTGAACAGGAATTAATGACTCACGAAAGTATATTAGTGATTCTCAAGAATTGATTGAATTAGCTTATTCTTAATGCATTTATTTATATTTAAAGTTAAGAGAATGTGTCATTTACTTTAATTGAGCATGAGTTTTAGTTGTCGAAAGGGATTAATGGTTAATTTTGGCTAATTTTTTCTAATGTATTGGAAAAATCTAATATATGATAGATTGATTTATTAAATTAAATTTGAATTGTAACTAAAATTCAATCCAAAGCTTTTTTTTAATTGATTGAATTAATGATTAGTAATTTCCATCATTTTTGTTATTTTTTGTACTTATAGTTATCACCCATCCAAATGCAAGCGCATATCATGATCCTCTTAATAATGAGGAATTAGCATTCTTAATAATGGAGTGAGTTATCTTATATATTTTTTTCATGATATTTCTACAATTAATTTTAAAGACACTTTACGATGTTCTTATAAGTATGTTATTTACAAGAGGAAGATACTTAGGATGTCAAGTAATTTAAGCTATCTTCGTGTACAAGAAATGAAAACATTCAAAGTTATGGAATATATGGAGGACAAAACAACAAGCATACAAAGACCTCATTGTTTGTAGCACTTGTTTTAAACCCTAAGATATTATGTAAAATTTAGGGTTTCATAGCTTGTTATTTCATGCATAAATTAGCTGGTTTAATTTTTGTACCATTATAGTTGATATCATTTAATTAGGTGTTTAATTACATTTTTTTGAGTATTAGAGCTAATAATACTTAATTACACAACTAAACTAGCCATGAGTTGAGTTGGTTATATAACTCAAGCCTCATGGTTGTGGAAGTAGCCACCAACGTGTAAATAGGGGTCATAACTAGGTTGGTTGTTAAGTAATTAGTAATTAGTTGTAATTACTTCCTATGAGTAGTATATATACTCATTAGGGCCTTTGTACACAAGTGACTATTGCTGAATTGAATCAAAACTTTTGAGATAATTTGCTTCTTAGGAATTACTTGGAAGAAATCCTACTTAGAACCTTTAATGTTGAATCTTGGTGGAAGATTCACACATACATTCAAACTTTCCTCCCATTCAAACTAAATAATCAACCTCTACATCTTCAAACATGATCGAAGATCTTCATAAATGTGGGTAGCAAAAGAGAATTGTATCATTTTAGTATCAAAGCCTAGGTTTTTTAGTTACCCATACAAGCACATCTTTTTAATGCACATCCATGCATTACACCTTCGTCCACGTTGATCTTCAACCCCAAGAACCAATCTTGGTCCTATCTTGGTACTATATCTTCCACCAAGATTCAATCTTCATCAAGTCTTGTTAGTATATCTCCAATAATCTTCTAGTACATATTCATCCTCCCTTTGAATCTTCAATTCAAAGTTTGAGGATCTTATATTCTTCAACCAAGTCCGTCAAATATCATACCTTAATACCACCTTCCTCCTTTCCTTCAACCATCTACCAACTTTATCAAGAACCTATCTTTCTCCTTTCTTTACAAGCTATCTTCAAATATCAATTATCGTATTTGAGCCATTGCTCATTTCCTCCATTACATTTCTATTATGTCCAAGCAAGATCCTATTTATTTTTCTATCTACCCTTTGAATATTAACTTACATATTTGAACCACTTATTCATCTCACATCTTCTATCATTGAATTCACATTATAATCTGTCAATTATAATAGTATCACCTACACATCTTCAACCCCTAGAAGATACCTCATCATCAAATGTTCAAATTCTTCCTCTTTCATTTTAGAAAATTTCCTTTACATCTTATCCATGAACTAACTTTTCTCAACTCTAAATTCCACTAACCATTCTCGATCACCACCATACCTCATTTATTAGTAATCTTCCATCCGAGGAATTACCAATAACCCTAAAAACATTATCAAGAAACCAAATACACTTGTCAATTTCCTTATTCCAGCAACCATACACATTGTTTTTGTTATGTCCTATACATATCATATGGCTATAGTTAACAAAACACCATAGCTAATGAAGATAAGATGGATTCCATACTTACTACAATAAAAGCACTTAATGTCAACATAAATGCACACAATGTCTAACTTCAACAAATTCTAACATTGAAAAATCAACTCCAACACATGGAGGCATACATAGCTGATCAAGAAATATGCAAAAAACCACGGAAGCCACTAATGATAGAGTGGGAGGCATGGTTAGATGCCTAATTCAAGCCAAAGGAGGGAACATGAATTTGAAAATGGAGTATGATGAAGGAGACCATGAAGAAACTCAAATGTATCAGATTGAAGTTGAAGGACAAATCATTTCCAACTGAGGAATATACATGATGAGGATAATGGTATAAAGCTAGACCTTCCCAAAATTTATGGTGATTTAAATGCTAAATTATAGTTTGAATGGTTGCATGAGATAGAAGCAATATTTGGATTCAAAGAATATGGTGATGAATGGAATGTAAACGTGTTACTTTAAAATAAAAAAATTTAGCTAGGGTTTGGTATGACAGTTTAGAAAGGACATAAGAAAGAAAAGAAGGCTAAGATTACGTGATTGGGAAAACTTAAGAGACACTTAAGAAATAAATTTGTACTTAAGGAGTATGAATAAGACATGTATTGTAATACCCCATCTTTTTGTAAAGTGTTGAATAAGAAATTATGCCACTTTTTGGTGTTTGATTTTAATTTGCTACTATGCATGGTTTTGAGGTAAAGATGGATTTAATGAGGTTGGAAAACTAAATTAAATAAGTTTTTTTGGCGAACTGATTGACTAGTTTGTCATTTTAGTAAAATAGTTTTTTTTTCTTGACTAAACCAATCGACTGGATGAGAAACTAATCAATTGATATATAGAATAGTTGATTGGCAGGTCAAACTGATCAACTAGTTTATTGAGCTGGGTATATTTTTTAAACTTAATTTTTTAGAAAAAATTCTTATACAAAAGTAGAACTTTGATAACCCATTCCAAATTGTTCATAAAAGATTCTTAACCTTTTTCATGATGCATTTAGCCTAAAAATACTATCACAAATCGATTTGAGGAGTCAAATAGGATAATTGAGGGGGAAATGACCTCATCTTTATCTCCTTCCACCTCTCTCTTCTACATATTTATAAGATCATTGCTTCGATCTGATACTCAATTATGCAAACTGGGAGATTCCTTCCATGTTGACATTCCATTTCTCCTCTTGTGTATTACCTTTCCAAACTAATTGATCTACACTCCTCTAGAATCATCATTTGAGCTCTAAAGGATAGGTCAGCATATCTTAGATGAAATCTACCCATTTAACTCAAATTCAAGTGATAAGAATTAGGATTTTCGATTTGTTCCTAACATTTGTTGGCTATAAATAGCTCTAATCACCCCTTCTCTTCACCTTTCTATTAGCTATTGAAATACTCTAACTCTCTAGCACTCACCTTCTCCTTTTTCACTTCGAGCTTTGCATTCAAGTTCTTTTGCTCTTTTGATCCTTTCTTCGGCTCCCTCTTATTTTAATTGTTAAGCATGAAAGAGTTAGATTTAGGAAAAAGATTGGGCGGTTCAACAACATTATCCTCTATTTTTCCTTTGGGTATGGTATGTTCATTATACTCTTTCTAATTCAAGTTCAGATTTATAAAAATTATTCACGAATTTCTAAGTTAAACTTGTTGATTTTAAGGTTTTAAAAGTTGAGGACTTTATAGGTTGAGTGTTCTTATTTAAGAAAAGTTGTACTTGCATTAGTTAAGTCATTCTTACTTCTAAAATGGGTTATGAATATACTTACGTGTATCTTAACTTGACTACCATTACACAAGAACTTCTTAGTGTGGAAGACTATACTAGGGAATTTGAGAGACTAGCACTAGTATGTGATATACAAGAACAAAAAGAGCAAAAACATGTTAGATTCTTAGGAGGCCTTAATAATTTGATTTGTAAAAATGTTGAAATGTATGCTTATGATTTTCTTGAGGATTTAATCAAGTTGTCTTTAAAGTGGGAAAAGCAAGTAAATTCTATTAAAGTCTACAAATTGAATCCTCCTACAATGATAAGGAACTACTCAAGTGCTCCTACTTTAAAGTATAATCCCAATTCTAACAATATAAATTTGGAAAAGAAAGAAGGTCTTATAAGAGAAGAAAAAGGAAAGAACAAAGTGACAGATATCTCCAACAAGCAATGCTTCAAGTGCAAAGGATTTGGACATAGGCAAGGTGATTTCCTAATGAAAGAGTTCTAAGTTTTAGGGAGATCCAAGACATGGAGTTCTAAGAAGAAGAAGAAGATTCATGCTCGAGAATAACGTAGAATATGGAAGCAAATATGATGAGGACCTAGAAGGTTGCTTAATGTTACAACATATACTTCAAGTTCAACCACAAGAGAAAACAACAAAATAAGACAAAATATTCAAATTAAGAGGATGCATTGGAGAAAGAGGATCCTAAAAGAGTAATCAAGGATCTTGGATTACCTACCACAAGTCATCCCAAGTCTTATTCTCTTCAATGGCTAAGCAAAGACATAGGATTCAAGGTAACCAAACAAGCCCTTATCTCATTTTCTATTGGTAATTACCATGATGATGTACTATTTGATATTTTACCTATAGATGCATGTGGTATTTTGTTAAGTAGACCATGACAATATGATAGACAAGTTAGTTATAATGGTGTTACTAATGATTATTTTGCTCAATATGGAAGAACTAAGCATAAACTTAAGCCTTCAAAATATGATGATCATAGCATGAATGATCCACTTTCTAAAAAAAACTTGTTCTTACAAGAAAATGCTATGATAACTTGTATAGAAGAAGAAGGTATATTTTATGCTCTAGTAGTGAAAGAAAATCAATGAGGAGTGATTAAAAATGATAACCCTAGGCTTACTAGACTACTTGATGAATTTAATGATGTGTTTCTAAATGATCTTCCACCTAGATTACCCTTATAAGAAGTAATGAGCATGCTATTGATTTAATCCCTAGAATTCCTTTTTCTAATAAACTGGCTTATCAAAATAATCTAGAGGAATCTAAGGAACTTTAAAAAAAAGTACAAGAGTTAGTAGACAAGGGGGAGTGTTAGAGAAAGTATGAGTCCATGTTGTGCTCCCACCCTACTTGTCCTTAAAAAGGATGGAACTTGGTGCATGCATATAGATTCAAGAGTTGTCAATAACATAACCATACTATATTATTTCCTTGTGCCTTGGTTAGATGACATTCTAGATGAGTCCCTGTTGTATTCCCACTCTACTTGCCCTAAAAAGGATGGAACTTGGCCTATGCGTATAGATTGAAGAGTTATCAACAATATAACCATAAAATATTATTTCCTTGTGCCTTGGTTAGATGATATGATAGATGAACTATGTGGTGCACAAGTATTCTCTAATATAGACTTATGTGGTGGATATCATCAAATGTGCATTAGATAAAGGGATGAATGGAAAATGACATTTAAAATTAAATATGGTTTCTATAAATGGATGCTCATACCATTTGGGTTGTGTAATGCATTTAGCTGCTTCATGAGATTAATGAATGAGGTTCTTCATTCTTTTCATGAATAATTTATTGTAGTCTACTTGGATGATATTCTTGTGTATAATGAAAATGAATATGATCATATAATGTACTTAAGGAAATTATTTAAGGCATAAATTTTTTTATGGGAAATTAGAGAAGTGTGATTTCTTGTTTTCGGTTATATTGTGATTGGAAAAGGTGTTAAGGTTCATCCCTCTAAAATTAAAGCTATTCAAGAATGGTCTATTCCTAAGGACATTCATGAAGTTAGAAGTTTTCATGGATTAGCTAGCTTTTATAGACGATTTGTTAAAGACTTCTCAACTAGTGAAGAACAAAGAGTTTAAATGAGGAGATATAGCCACTAAAGCCTATAAGAATCTTAAAGATAAATTATGTAATGTTCTATTCTTATCTATACCAAATATTGATTTACTATTTGAAGTAACTTGTGATGCTAGTGGGATAGGGATTGGATGAGTAATTTTACAAGAAAAAAGGCCTATCCCATATAAATGTGGCTAAGTTGAACTATTATACTTATGATAAGGAATTATATACCATCATACGTAGCCTAGATATATGGAGTCATTATTTGATACCTAAACTCTTTGTGTTACATTCATATCATGAAAGTATAAATACTTACATGGACAAAAGAAAATTAGACTAAAACATGAAAAGTGGGTAAGTTTCTTACAATCCTTCATGTTCTCTATCAAATATTTAGATGGTAAACAAAATGTCATAGCTAATGATTTATCTAGAAAATATACACTATTATTCATGATAGGTGCTAAGTTACATGGATTTGAAAATTTGAAAGACTTGTATACAAAAGATGATGGTTACTATGATATTTATGAAGTGTGCAAGAAAAATGGTTCTCATAGTAATAATCCCTTGCATGATGGATTTTTGTTCAAGCTTAATAAAATTTGTGTGCCTAAATAAAGGGTAAGAGAATTACTAATAAAAGAGTGCTTGAATGAGGAACGACCGGACATTTTGGTACTCATAAGACCTTGGAAATGTTACAAGATAATTTTTATTGGCCATGCATGATAAAAGGTGTACATGTTATTTTAAGTAGATCTGTTACTAATAAAAAAAAAAGTAAAAGCTTCTTTCATAATGGTTTGTACATTCCATTACCTGTGCCAAGTCAACCATAGGAAGGAGTTAGTATAGACTTCATCATAGGGTTTCCTAGAACTGAACACGGTAATGACTCATTAATAGTAGTAGTCGACAATTTTTCTAAAATGGCTCATTTCATACCATGTCATAAAAATGATGATGTTGTTGCTTTATATTTCAAAGAGGTCATAAGACTTCATGATACTAATTTTTTTTTCCAATAGAGATGTTAAATTTCTAAGTTACTTTTGGAGGACATTATGGAACATGTTGGGTACAAATTTGTTATTTAGAACTTCACATCATCCACAAATCAATGGTCAAATGGAGGTCATAAATCAAAATCTTGTAACATTATTGAGAGGTTGGGTTTTTATCCAAGGATTGGGATATCAAGCTAGCTCATGCTGAATTTCCCTATTTCAAGCGTTATATAACATGAATCCTTATATGCCAATCAATATGATTCCCTTAATGAAAGGTGAATTAAAGAGCTATGAAGCTAAGGATAGAGTTGAGTATTTCCAAGAGCTTCACCAACAAATTCAAGCCAACATTAAAAAGTTAAATGCAAGGTATCAAGCTCAAGCTAATAAGCATTGAGTTCAAAAAGTATTTTTCCAGATGATCAGGTATGTTTACATTTATGTAAAGAAAGATTTCCAAACTTATGTAAAAACAAATTAATGCATAGAGCATATAGTCCTTTTAAAATACTTAGAAAATTTGGAGATAATGCCTAGATCATATGAAATTAATTTACCTGATTCTTATGGTGGAATATTAAGAACTTTTAATTAGCTGATTCATCTTCTAGATAATGAGGAATTAACATTCCCGATAATAGAGCTAGTTATGATAGATTTTTTTTATAATATTTATACTATTAATTCTAAAGACACTTCAATATATTTTTAATTGTATGTTACATATTTGCAAGAGGAAGATACTTAAGATGTCAAGCCATTTAAACCATATTCATGTATAAGACATACAAATATTCAACACTATGGCATACATGGAGAACAAGACAACAAGCATACAAAGATCAATCATCAAGGAAAGATCTGCCATTTCCTTCAACTTTATAATGTTACTAGTGAATCCCTCTAGGGGTGAAGTCTTATTTATCAAGCATTCTTTTGGCAAATCTAATTGCTTATGAGCTTCATCAAAAATGGCATCAACAAAACTATCAATATCTATAATGACCCTTTTCATCATATAATTAATGATTTGTACTTCAATAACCAATGGGTCATCATGGTGTTTCACCATACTTTTCTGCTCATCTTTTATCACAAAGTAACTTCCCATTAACCTATTCTTTCCCTCTTATCTGTTTCATGGAAGTTAGCTCTTCTTACGTATGCCTTCATGGTTGAATTACTAGCTTTGGCTAAGGAATCTCCCCTAAAATTGTATGAATAATAATTTTCCATTCTTTACCCTAAAAGGGTGGGGAAAACTATCAAGAAACACTTACTCCTTCACTGGTTGATGTCTATCTCTTCAAATGACCTTTGCATACTTGCTCTTTTATTATATCAACTAACATCTAACACGTTTTGTAGTGTATCCAATATCTTTGTGATATGCATGCCATCTATTAGGATTCCTAAATTTTATATTATTTATTAAGGGAAAGGGCTTAGAAATGTTTTCTTTCCATTTTTGACATTAGTATGTGGAAGATATTAGCCACCAATAGAGTGTATTTATGAAATCCACCAAATGGACCCTGTCAGACAACTAGATGCGTCATTGGACTAAGACCCTCTAAGTTTCTTTCTTAATTATGCATCTCATTATCTATCTTCGATCTCAATATTGAATGTGTATCCACTCTTCTGTACGTCAGCCACATTATCTTACTCATCCTCTTAGCATCTATCCTCTCATGTACATCTTTTCCAAGAGAAGTGTAAGATTTATGTTTTGCTAAGTATAAATCCTCCACTAACTCTTTATTATCAAACATCTAAAGAGAGAAGATCTAGCAACATCATTGTCTAATTCATCAATTTATTGAAATTCTTTGTCAAATCTAGTCAAGCTTGACTGCATTGATTCGGACTGTCCTTAAATGAAGAGGAATCCTTTTTGGTGTGTCACCAAACATCAAACTTCTTGATGAAATCTATTGTGAGTTGTGGGGAAGAATTTATTGATTCAAATCCTAACTTTCCAAACCATATCAATGTTGTTCTCTTTAGAGTGCCTAGAAATGCTTTACATAATGTTTCTTCTCAAGCCCTATCTAACAACATAGAATTCCATAATATATTCAAGTGGTCTTCCAGATCAGTAGAGCCATCAAATGATTTGAAAGCTAGGATTATTATTCTTCATGCTAGTGTTTCGGAAACATTCTTAGTGAAAAATGTCAGCCAAGTAAAACCAGTTTTTTTTCCTCCTACATGACTTCTAGTGCCTCCTGTACCCTTTTATCTATCATTTTATTGATTAAACCCTCTCCATCTTTGCTAGCCTATTGTCTCTCTTGTCTTCAGAATTCTTTTCTATCCTTGCTTGTCAATCAAATCTCTTACCTTATTCTTATGTGTCGATATACTTCATTCCCATGTCTATTAACCCTATGGCTTAGACTTTGATGCCATTCTTGTCTACTCCATCTTAGAGGGTTAAGGGAATTTTTGTATTATGTCATTTATACTCCTTTTGCTTCAGAAATATTCCATGGACTCTGCCTCTTCTTCTTGCAAGATGGCACTGCGAAGTTTAGTTCTCGGTGTTCTTTCTAGATGATCAAAAGCCTCTACTGAAGTTTCTTAAAGCAAGTTTTTGAGGTAGAACATGGTGATAACAGTCCATAAGATGAGGTAACTATATGAGGGTGTGTGTAAAAGATAATATGTCTAACACCATTTCTTAAATAGATACTCGAAGCTTAGCATTAATAGGTTAGAGCTAAGTAATAGTGACTAGATGATCTACCCTAAGAAGATCACTAGTGTTCATATCAAATCTATGAGAAGGTTTAGTGAGAGACATAGCTTTTTACAATAGATTCTCATAGACGGTGCCTATTGCTATAAGTATATTGTGAATCGAGGGGTTCTAAGGGATTGAAATAAGGATCAACTTTGGTAAAGTGACATGGGGAAAATGGAGATGAGAGATGAGAGAAAAAAAGTAGAAAAATTGTATTATAGTTTCTAATGTCCAAAATGATTATAAGAGCCATAGATATAGGAGTAAAATGAGGGAAAAGGGAAAGGAAAAAATATTGAGTGCCTAAGGATAAGGAAGTTGCCCTATCCTATGTAGAGAGTTGGACAAATAAGGAAATTGTATGGGTCAACAGCTTAAGAAAGGTCCAAGACTAAAGGGCACCCAAATGCCTCTTGGGGATGATTCTCATCCTTAAGGTTGGTGTTCAAGAATCTACCAATCTTAGTTGAGGAAAAATCCATAGCAAGCAAAAAACTTATCAATTGATTTGTTATGCTATGAGAATATCACTCCCTTAAAGCAAAAATTTGGCCTAAACTTGGCAATAATTAGATTCGCCAACTCATCCCAAGGGTAACACACCTGCCTATGATATTATGAACTCAAGAATGAAGGCAATAAAATATCACCTCAAGATTCAAGGTAATAACAAAACAATGGGTATAGGTCTGGCATTGGTCCTCCAAAGAAGTGGAGTAGTGAATGCATTGTCCTTTGAGGGGTTTATTTTGCAGTTTTCAATAACTTGGTTGTCTAAAAGGTACATAGATGGCTACACCCAAAAAAAACTTAATATTTGAACTATAGCCCCCATATCTCACATAATTTTATGTTATCACAACATATTATAATTCATCAAAAAAATTCAATGCTTAAATACTTCATACTTACTACTAAATTAAGATTCACATTGTTGAGGTATCAAAATATCATATAAAGTATATTTTTTTGGTTATACCATTCTAAAGTAACAAATAAATAAATATATATATATATATATAGATTTAGGCTCTTGTACAAACCATTACTTAAAATACAAATGTAGGAACCTTTAATTACCATTAGATCTAGAAGATTGAAGGGTCAAGATTAAAATAAATTCAAATTAGTTATTTACTAAATCTTGACCATTGATCAAATACTAATCTAATGGTTATGATTGATTCCTACAAATGTATTTTAAAAATAATGTGTATGGGACCTTCACCCTATATATATATATATATATATATATATATATTATAGCATTGGAGAATGTATATATTTGATTTGGAAGACTTGTGCTTTTAATTTTGAACATGTTTACTCTTTCTATCGTAAGATGTGAAATTTTATTTTGGAAAATGTGTAAATGTTTTATGAGATGTGAATTAGTTTATAGGGAATTTGTGTTACAATATTTGAGATCACACATTTTAGGTATGGAAAATATATATCGTAGTGCTAGAGAGTGTGTATATTTCAAGAAGAGATTACACATATACACATCCATTGCATTATACAAGTACTAGGAATTAATACACATTTTCTAAGATAGTCACTCAACTAGAGTTGGTAACAGTTGATTGACCCACCTAATTCGATTTAACCCATGCAAAATCTAACGTAACATAATATGAGAATTTTACTGACCCAATTTGATCCTAATTTAAAACTAATTTGACCTGACACCAACTTATATATACTTGACTTGACTCGGCCAAGCCTAACCTATAACCCGACATCAATCCAATTTGTCATCAATCCGACCTGTCATCAAGCCCAACTACTATAAACCCAACTTGACATGATAAAATTGATATTAACCCAACCCGCTGCCAACCTGACTCGACAAGATAAATTTGATATTAACAAGTTATGATAATGAAAAAAATTATATATGTCTTATTATTTATTTAAAGCTTTTAAAGCTTTTAAATATATATATATATATATATATATATATATATATATTTTACTTATTTTTCTTATATTTATTATAGACAAACTTGTTCACTAACGATATTCTAATTTTATTATTATTTTTTTACATAAAAATACAACAATAAAAAATTATGATAATAAATAAGTAGCAATTAATAACACATTTTTAATCACATATTTACATGAAGTCAAACTTAAAAAGTTCTAATCTGTCGAGGTAACTTGAATTCAACCTATCAAATTAACCCAAACCTGATCACAATTTAGTACAATATCAACTCAACTTGACCTAATCCAACCCAAACCTAAATTAGCTCAACCCCAACATGAACAAACCTGGCAAATTATTCCAATATAAGCTAAATATGCATTGATCAAAAACAATAAAATAATTCGGAATAACATAAACACAAAATAATTCATTCCGACCCACAACCAACCTGTACTAAAGATTGACCCTCAAGCAGTCCGATCCGAGAACAATTTAACCACATATAACCTAACCCAAACCTAACTGCAGCCTATACACTTGAATGTTATACTTATGCATTATACTAGCTGTATTATTGATTTTTTTTAGTCAACTCTTTTTTTCTTTTATTTTTTTTACTTTTTATGTTCATCTGTTTTCACCACATTGATTGAAACCTATATCACACTTCAATTCGCCCAAAAATTCAAGAACATCACCACACATGTTTTTTACTATAAGAGAATCAAAATACCCGTTATTATTGGCTTGTTTGGTATGGGACTAATAGGGGTAGAAATTTTTTTTTCCTATTTTATATCTTTTATATTAAATATTTAATAATAATAAATATATTTTTAATGAAATACCTATTTTAGATCAAATTAAGATCTAAAATAGATATTTATTAGAATAAAAATATTTAATTTTAAATAGATTATACAAGATATACAAAATATGAAAGTAATTTTTCTACCCCTACTACCCCATACCAAACAAACACTTAGTCAAAAACTTTTTAATCCTGATCTAGTACTGACCTCTAGAAATCTCCACATGTCTGGCCGGAGAGCCGTAGCCATATTACCCAAATTCTGCCATGTACACGTCCTGATGGAAACATGACCAACGTGAGAATAACCACTGGAGGCAGACCAATATGCGACATAATCACACAGCTTCTACAGACGAGTTGATAGCCTCATAGCCCGGATCTAAGTTGCTGTAAAATGTATCAAATTTTACATGACTTCTATGGCTCCATGAAATCGTCTTAGATTTTACTATGTAGGTAGCACCCTTTCCAACAGCAAATCAACTTTTATTACTGTCCAAATTTATATTGTCAATTTATCAGAGAATTTTCTCATTGCTTGCTTGGTACATAACCGAAACCCTGAACAAACAGTATAAACTAAAAGCAATATTATCTGTATAAAAAGAATGAACAAATCAGATCACACACATCGTCGATTCCTAAGCTACTCTGAATTAGTAGCCTTGACTCCATGGTTTGACGCATGGCCGCACGATTCCTAACCTTGCTTATCTTCTGTACAATAACCCAATGGAGTGTTTGAAGAGATCAATTGAGAAACCAAAATAAAACCTAATGTCACCCCCTATGCGGCTAGATGTTCCTAACCAAATAAGTCAACAATGCAGTAGATGCTGATGAAACGGTTTTGATAAGAGCTGATGTCATGACTCAGATACCCAGCCTCTACCCAGTTGAAATTCAATTTCCAATCTTCAAGACACCAGTTTTCCAGAAAGGAATTCTGGAAGATGCTCTAAAGATATCTTCACAAGATTTGGCGTGTCTAATCCAGCTATCACCTTTGCACAAGATTACATACCAGTTAGGAGTATTGGACCCAAGGCAGTAATATATGACCACACAAGTTCCATGACGATTTCAATGGTGAAGCAGGGATTCAGTTTGTCCGGGACGACTATAAGCCTTTCGACTTGTAGTCGTGTCTGCACGGGCTTTACGAACAGCCTGCTGAATCTGCTTTTCACGCGCTTTCAGCATATCATCAGCGTTCCTCCCAACAGGGAGCAATGGTCCAGAACAGTGAATCCGCTCCACTGGAGCATAACCCTAAAGTTCAACACGATTCATGACTCAGTTAAATAACCACAGTCAAAGCTTCAGCTGTGGATTCAAGGAATAGTCGATCTCTGGAATGCCAACGCAAATAGACACAGGAAAATTCCAGGTGTCAAAAATATGGAATGATGCAACAATGTGGACTTCATAAACGTCATAATTTCGTCATTGTAAGGGAGATCATACCACAAGAAATAGATGTCCAGACTAGTTGATTACTATTTGACAATAGAAAAAGGGCATATTTCATGTTGGATAATATATGTTCTAGTTCACAAAAGACAAAAAAACACAACAAAAATAGCAACGCGATATGAGTCCCACCATTAGCAGGGTAGGTGGTTGTATGCAGCCTCAACTCTGTTAGTTTGCAAAAGATATCTGTAATCCCCCGAAATTTTAAAAGCTTATAATTTAATAAATAAATATTATTTGAAATAAATTAGCATTTAAATTTATTTAATTTAATTATTTTATGAATTTTTGAGTATATAAAATTAAGTATAAATATTTAATAAATTAAAATAAATATTTTGTCATTTTACCATACTCTTATTATTTAAATAATTTTTCAAACCATTATTTTACTAAAATTACCCTTTTTAAACCCTTATATTTTAATTATATTATATTAAATTATTAAATAAATTTATTACCTAAAAATATTATATTTTATTATTTTATAAATTAAATTATTTTATTCAATCCTATTTTCCCTTTTCTTTTTTCTTCTTCTTTTTCTCTTCTTTTTCTCTTCTTTCTTCTTTTTTTTCCTTGGGCCACCAGCCAGCTTGCCTCTTCCCCCCACCCCCTTGCGCCTGGGCCGAAGGCCTGCTTCCTCTCCCCCTCTCCTTCTCCCTCATACGTCGCCCGGCCCGCCTCCCTCCTTTCTTTCTTTCCCCTTCTCCCCCGACCGGGCCGGCCCACACCCTTTCCCCTACGCCGGCCTGCACACGCGCACCCAGCCTCCCCGACTCTTCTATCTTTCTTCTTCTTCCTTCTTCCTCGGCACCATACCTGGCCATTCTTTGCCATCTCCGCCAACCCACCTGCAACCCTCTCCCCCTATTGCTTCCCCCTATCTCTCTCTCGTCATTTTCTCTACCCTATCCCGGCCCCACCACCTCTCCCTCTCATTGCCCATACCCCTCTCTTCTCCTCCCTCTCCCTACCATCCCCATTCCCCTACCACCGCCCTCGAGACACCCTATCCCCTCCCTTCTCTTCCTCTGCTTTTTCTTCCTCCTTCCCTGCCTCATTCTGCATTTTTTTCGAACTCTCCATGCCTCCCTCGACCTCCTTTTCTTCCCTTCTTCTCCTCCCCTCTCTCACCCTATTTTTGCTCCGCCGCTTCCGCCGCCTCAACAGCCACCTGCACCACCCCCTGCCACCCTCTACCTCACCCCCGAACGATCACAGCACCCATCGAGCCTCCCCGCAGCCTCCTCCCTCCTTCCCTCTTCTTTTTCTCTTCTTCTTCTCCCTTCTTGACAACCACCCTGCACCGCCCTTTTTCGCCGCTGTTCCGCCGCCTCTGCCACCACTTGAGCCACCACAATAACCCCTACAACCCCCAATCCTCCTTTGGTCGAAACCACCACCCACAGACCCTCGTTTTCCTCCTCCTTTTTCCTTCCTTCTTAGCCCTCCATCTCGACTCTCTCCTCGGCAGCACCACTTCGCAGCCTCGCTGCCGCCGCCTCCGCCACCCTTGGCCATCGTCAACCCATCCCCGACCACCACCTGCACCCCCTCTCCACTCCTGCACTCTTCCCTTGCCCCAAATCCTTCCCCATCTACCCTTTTTCTTAGCCCCAAAACCCCAACCCGAAAACACCACTCCCTCCTCCCATTCTTGCCAGTTTGAGCCTCTCCCCTCATTCCTTTGCATGCAGCCCATGCTACATGAGCAGTATAAGCTGTTGCATGCTTGGTTATGTTTTGTTTAATGATTTTAAGGTATAATAACATTTTAATTCAAGTATTTGATTAATTAAGTGTTATAAAGTCTTATACTTTGATTTTTTGTTATTTCTAATACAATAAATCTTGATATTATTTTTAGGTATTGGTTTTGATAATTAAAGCTTGAACCTTTAACCGGAATACCAGTAAGGTTCGTTTTTGCAAGAATCAAGGTAACCGTTAAATCCCACTTAAACGCATGGATTAACGTATGTTAGCACATTAGGATATTTAATATGTTGTTATGCTTAATATATGTTGTTTAATATCATATGCGTAGTTTCTTGTGATGTTGGATGAAAAGAAGCATGTTAGGTTATATGTTATGTATGGAAATATTGTTTGAGGTAAGAGTTTGGTTGTTAATGAAAATGTTAAGTATTATCCATGTTGTATTATGCTATTGTGATCTTTAATGCATGGTTAATGTTTTGTGAGCCTTAGGGGTATTTTAGTAATGTATCTTGTACAAGAATATGGCCTAATATATATATATGGGTGCTAATAAGTATTATATTAAATATAAGAGTTGTGGATGAGGTATTAATATTAATATTTTATGTAGTAATGATAATTTGATTTAAGTGATGTAATAAGGGGCAAAATGGTAATTTCTAATTAAAAGGGGTATTATAGTAATTTTGGAGGCAAGGGAAAAGTGGTAAATTGTAAGTAAAAAGGGAAAAATTGGTAATTATGTAATTAAGGGGTAATATAGTAATTTTGGAAGTGAAGGGGTAAAAATGGTAATTTTGTGATTAAAGGGTAAAATGGTAATTTTATAATAAAAGGGTAAAATCGTAATTTTGTAATTAAAGGGGCAAAATGGTAGTTTTATAATAAAAGGGGCAAAATGGTAATTTTATAAGTGAAAGAGTGTTATGGTAATTTTGGAAGTTAAGGGGTAAAATGGTTAATTTAAAAGTAAAAGGGAAAAATGGTAATTTGTAGGAAAAAAAAGGGTAAAAGTGGAAATCAAAAAGGAGTAACTTAGTAATTATAATAATTGAGAAGGGTAAAATGATAATTTGATAAAAGAGAAGGGTAAAATGATAATTTAATAATGGAAAATGGTAAAATGGTAAATATGATAAATGTGAGGAGTAATTTGATAATTTAACCAACTAAAGGGGTAATTTGGTAATTAGGATAATGAACAGGGGCAATTTGGTAATTTGGTAATTTAACCACCTAAAGGGATAATTTGGTAATTAGGATAATAAATAGGGATAATTTGGTAATTTGACCAACTAAAGGGCAATTTGTTAATTATAATAAAGGAAATGGACAAATTGGTAATCTGACCAACCAAATGGAAGTGTAACAATTACGAAGGGTGATTAGTGGCCTAATAAGTGTGGGAGATAGCTCGGTAACCTAAACCGAATAAGGGTGTAGTTAAGGCCTAATGTCTGCTATGTGTCTTACATGCCTTGGATGTCCTATGTAATTATATGTCGTGTTCTATATGCTATTATCTTAACTGTTTCATGTGTGGCGTGGCTTGGAACAAAGGTGTGTTCATGTAACCTCTTTTGGTATGTGCTAATATGGATATGCTATAAGTTATGATGTGATGTGATGTGGCCCTTTAGGACATGCATGCTAGCATAATTAGTGTGGTGATGTGGGATGGAGGCATGAAAAAGAGAAATGGAAGAGAAAGATAACCAAGGGGAAGTAAGTTCGCTAATGTAGGTAAGGATGACCTAAATAATCCATGATCCATGAGTGAATGAGTAAAAGGGGACTTAAATAAAATGAAAGAGTGGGAGAATCGAGGGTTTGCATGGGTTGGTTAGAGTCCGCATGGAGGCAGACTTTACGTATGGAAAGTTGTCTCGGGGCGTGAGGAAGGTAATAGAAGGGTCGTTTGGGTTTCTGGGGGCTTCGGGTGAAAAATAGTATGTGGGACAGTATAAGGGTGCGAAGGAGACCAAGCTAGGGTTTAAGAGGAAACCCTAATTTGAGGAGGTGGAAGAAGAAAAGAAAATGATAAAAATAAATGAGAATGAGTGGGGCATGAAATGAGGATTGAATCTAGGGGTCGTTACGTGTGGGGTGTTAAAATAGTTGGGTTGTGTGAGGTAGAGAAGGATGGGCCACATAAGACAAAATTAGGGTTTATGGAGAAAACCCAAGGGTAAGGCGGTGAGTAGACTTTGAGGGTATAAAGTGTGGGCCTTGACCCACACACTTAGGAATTGGGCTCTCGGCGTGAGAAAGTGGATTAAGGGAAGGATGTCGGGGTGAGTTAGGAGGTGCAAAAGTCTCAAGATATGGGATAGGCCCTCTTGGGAGGATAAGTGTGGACATAGTTAGCCATGCATGTCTAGGGTGAAATCTGTTGAATAAGATACGGTAAAACACTAATCATGTAAAGTGGAAGATTATTGAGCCGGACCCAGACCAATCCACCGGCATAATAGTGGCCAGGAGCCGGAGTGCCCTGGAGACCGATCCACTGGCATATAATAGTGGTTAGATGCGTTCTGCCCTATAAGTGACCGATCCATCGATTATAATAGTGGGAGATTCCGAGCTCAATAAACCAAACCCTAAGTTTGATAAGACACATAAAAGGCACTAAGTACTTACAGTGAAACACCGTGAGAGTCGGGCCCATACCGATCCACCGGCATAATAGTAGCCAAGAGCGTTTTGCCCTGGAGACCGATCCATAGGCATATAATTGTGGTTAGGTGCGTTCTGCCCTATAAGTGACCGATCCACCGGCTATAATAGTGGGGTTTCCGCACTCGCATAGATATTTATAATCCGAGATGATTGATTAATGATGAACTAATGGCTTTAAGGCCCTAAAAGTATCGATTGTTCATTATGGCCTATTAATATTTGATTGACTTGTTAAGTATGCGAATGTACGAAAGTGAGTATTATATATATATATATCATTGATATCTGATTGACTTATTGAACATGTGAATGTATGGATCTAGATATTATGTTTACACCTGTCGTTATGTATAGATATAGTAGTATATCATGTGTTACATTGCGTGCCTACTTTTAAGTGTGTTTTTAAAGGGTTACTCAGTACCGAAGTACTGAAGGGTTCCATTCGTGGAGCCCCTTCCTATTTAATGGGCAGTGTCCCTTGCAGGTCATTTTTAAGCGCTATTCAAGCGGGCCCTCAGGAAAGAGCATAAGAAAATATCCGAAAAGTCCTAGGGTTGTATTTCTTCCCTTTTAAACCTTATTTTGATGTGGCCTTTGTTTTCTTGTAACCACCATTGGTGGATTATATTCTTATAAAATGTTTAATTGCGCTACTCTGATTTAATCATTGGTTTGAGTTTCTCGTCAGTTGTATTTTTCTCTTTTAGCCTAAGCACTTGGTACTGGAATGGTATTAGTGAACCGGTCTGGTACTAAGTGTGGCTGTAATATCCCCAGAATTCACAGTTTTATTATTTCGCTTCCGCTAATTCTTTTTAATAAAACGAAATTTTTCAGTAGTGAATTTTGAGGGTGTTACAATACTAACTGTGAATCAATTTTCTTTTTGGGTAGGAGGGTCAAGAGTTTCTACAAGGACCACACAAGGAAAGGAATTACCGCATGCAGATGCAAGATGTAAACACAATCCATCGGATGCCACTTCTGCCAAGTTATTAGGTACGACCTTCAAATGAGTATTAAATCCAGTAATCAACTCATGCTTGTTTAACAGAAGTAGAAACGAAATATGCTTTCTAGCATATGGATCAGGTGATATTGTTGCCTAGGTTAATAGTATTTTCTATGCAATTGATACATCATTAGCAGAACAACATTTGATGTTTAATACACATTTATGTGTGCACGTAATATATGTATGTAGTTATGCATATAGGAAACTAGGTCATTACCCTGTTCATACAATTGTTTTTGTTTAACGAATGCATCAAAACATAAGGACCAAAAACAATGCATTTTGTCCGTATGCAGTAAAAGGTGTTTTGGAGAGCTTTTAACATATTGGAGGTGGACTAGAGTTTGGTAGAGAGATTTTGTATAACTCTTTGGGATGAAAAAAAAACTTTATTTTTTCCCAATAAATAAATAAATAAATGCCCAAACAAACAAAGAAAGCAGGTAGTGTCTTGGATTGACGTATCTAGAGTTAGTTTGAAGTCACTTTACACATTTAATCTGCTAATAGCCATCACAACAGCAGGTATTACAAAATATCTTTGAACAAACAGATAACAAGCAGCTAAGACTATCTGCTAACAAAAAGCTAATTTTATCATTTGCTATTGGCCAACCGGTCTGCTACCCACTAATTCCAAATAAAACCATGGATTTAAAACATAAAGCCATGTTCAATAACAAATAAAAGTATAAGGCAATATTTTATCAAGTTACATAGGAACATGGCTGGGAATGCAGAAACAGGGAGGCAGGAATACAACAATTTCAAAGAGTATGTATATAAAAAATTAGAAAGCAACATACTACATATAAAAGGTTATGTACCCCATTTCTAAGCTTGATGATTTATAGGATTGCTTACATGGTGCTAGTCTGTTTTCAAAGATAGACTTAAGGAGTGACTACTATCAAACCAAAATAAAGGAAGGAGATGAGTGGAATATCGCATTCAAGATAATGGGGAACTTGTATCAATAGATGGCCATTGCATTTGGGTTTCCAAACACACAAAACTCATTCATAACACTAATGGATTGAGTGATTTGATCATTTATTTCTAAATTTATCGTAGTGTACTTTATTTACACTTGAATCTTGTATTTCTAGCTTTTAAGAATAGCAAGTTGTATCACAAGCTAGAAAGATGCGACTTCTTTTTACCTAGGGTGACTTTTCTAGACTTAGTTTTATTTTAGGATGGAATAGCCGTGACAAGTCAAAGACAGTGGCAATAAAATCATGGCCTACACCCACATCCAACCAGGCCGTGAGATCATTTTATGATTTGGTGTTATGTACCGAACCTCTGGATCTAGTTATGGGTCCCTGTACACTGAAATCTGGTTGTAGTTTACCAGATTTATGAGTCTGTCTGCCTTTCTTCCCTATTTTTTTACAAATGCAAGTTCTGGGCTCATCTGAGAGAACCCAGCGATCTCCAAGAGTTAAACTCAAGAAATTCTCTAAGATTTTTCATACCTTTCTTATTCCACAAACCAGTACATATATTTGCTGAGAAAATAACTGCTAAATAACTGTTTCTGAATTCCTAATTCCCAGCAGTTATTAATTATTCAAACACAATACTAACCGATAACCACTAACATGTGGCATGACACAACATAACAACACACTACCCTGTGACACAACATAATCTAACAACTTACCCATAATAATCTGCCTTAGAACAAGTGGCAGTATCTAAAATAAACATTAATCACAATTAACTAAATATTTGACTTAATTCTTCCTTCCCCTTCGTTGATATACTTTGTCAAATGGCACTATTTTAGCATTCTGGTCAGGTACCATAACATTTGGCTTCCTTTTATAAGAGGTTCACTAAAGGTTTTAGTACTCTTTTTCCCCCTACAACCAAATATTTAAATAAGGGTGACTTCAAATGGACCAAGGCCTCAAAAGCTTTTGAGATCATGAAGGGAAAGCTTAGTGAAGCACCAGTTTTGGCATTACCCAACTTAAGTTGAGTGTGATTAAGTGGGGTAGGCATTGGAGTGATTTGCTACAAAAAGGAAAACATATTGCCTTATCTAGATGTTCAAGATCCAACTATAGTACGTATGTAGAGTTTTATGCATGTTTTAGCAGGCAATAAAACCACATTCATCGATTGCGGTTTCGGTGTCGCGGTACCAAAGTGTCGCAAACGATATTTTATGTGCCGCGGTTGCTAAGGCATAATTTTTTTATAAAAAAAAATTCCACAATAAATATTAACAAATATTGGTAAATATAAGTAAATATCAACAAATATCAACTGATAGCTAATATTTTGCCAATAAATACGTGAAATTCTAAAATCATTGCGTATCGCCAATTTCGCATATTGGCTAACCCAAAATCCGATAAATATCGTCCAATATTGCATATCGAGACTAATATTTAATTATATGAGTTTTAGGTCATTAGTCTCATTACCTAAGACTATCTTAATTTTTAATGCATAATAATCATAAGTCCCTAAAATATATCAATGGGCAACATAACCTTAATTCTAGGCATGCTAGGTGGATAAAGTTCTTGTAATTATTTTCTTTTGTAGTTAAATACAAGAGTGGAAAGATTAATGTTGTAGCACATGCCCTCTCTAGGATACATGTCATGTTGTCACTTTTAGAAGCAAGAATCTTAGAGTTTAGTTGTTTGAAAGAACTCTACAAAGAACATGAATATTTTAGAAGATACTTTGAAGATCAAGATAAAGTCCTGCATGGGTTGCTTTTCAATTATAAGAAGTTGGGCCCTCCTAAAAGTCTAATTCGAGAACTACTAATGAGGGAAGAGTATGGAGGTGAGCTTGTGGGACACTTTGGCATCAACAAAATAGTGGACATGCTTCAAGAACAATTTTTTTTTTCCTAGAATGTTAAAAGGATGTATAAGGTGTAGTTTTCCAATACGAATTATAAGCCCCCTTAGCCATCCCACAGAAACCGTAGGACTATGTTAGCATGAACTTTATTGTGGCATTGCCTAGAACACCGAAGGCAAAAGGATGCCATAACAGTGGTTGAAGATTGGTTTTTTAAGATGGTTCATTTCATTTCTCGTAATAAATCAAACTATATCTCTTACATAGTCAATCTTTTTTCAAGAAAAATGGTGAGGCTACATGGTATCTCAATATCCATTATCTCGGATAAGGATACCAAGTTCCATAACTATTTTTGGAAAAACATGGGGACACTAGTTGGTACAAAAATCCTCTTTAGCAACAAAAGTGACAAACTGAACCCTCACAACGTTCCTTAAAAGCTTGTTTACAAATCCTTAAAATATTGGGATACTAAGCTAAACTATGTTAAATTTGATTACAATAGGTCACCCATATATGGCACAGATCACTCACCATTTGAGGTAGTTTATGGAGCCAATTCCATGACTCCCATAGATCTTTTACCTTTCCCCATTGAAGCACATGTAAATTTTGTGGCAAAAGAAAGATCCAAAACAATGAAGAGGCTTTATAAAGCAAGAACAAAAAAGATAACTAAGATGACCAATGCTAGGGCAAACATGCATAAGAAGCAACATTTTAATGAGGTTGGAGATTTGATATAGCTTCATCTCAAGAAAGAAAGGTTTCCTCCTTGAAGAAAAACAAACTTTTGTTAAGGAGTGATGGACCAATAAGAATTCTTGAAAAGATAGGCAATAATGCTTATAGGCTTGAACTATCTCAAGACTAGGGAATATATCAAGCACATCTAATGTGGAAGATTTACTTCCATATGTGCACAATGAGCCTTTTGAAGGCATGGAATATCCTTTCCAAGAGAAAAGGGATGATGCGGGAGCATCCCAACCTAATAAAACTAATGTAATTATTAATTTTTCTGCAATAGAAAGTCCCAAAACCCTCATACCTTGAACTCATTTAGTGAATTAATTAGTTATCAGCCATGCATATCAAGAATATCAAACCATTATTTTTGACAGCTTATAAGTATTATTAAATTACTAAAAAAAAATAGCTCTCTAATGCTAAGCCCCTGGCTGAAATTGGAGCAACAGTTAACAAGTCAGCAGCAGGCCAGATCAGCAGGAGGTAACATTTTTTGGATTGATTGGGCACAGAAAACAAAGGAGGGAAAAATTCAATTGCAGGCAACTTTTGGAAAGAGTACAACACTACTTCTAATGTTTTTCAGAAACATTACTCTTTCTGTCAAAGTTGCACCTTGTTTGGGCACAGAAAACAAAGTAGTTTTTACTTTTGTCAAATTAATCATAACAGCCTACTAGCTACCTTGTTAACTTGTAGGATTAAAATCAGTTTGTAAGCATGGGGCAGGTAGAATACTCGATTTTGACAGCCCAGAAAAGTCAATGTTTCAGCTCTTGGTTAGATCTAAACTTAGATAGACTTTATTCTGACCCTAACCAAGTTAGTCTTTTTTTGTACCAAACAGCTTTCTATAAAGTGTTCGAGTTTTATCTGAATAAAACTAAACTTATTGGCTTCCCATTCTCCCTCATTTTTCAAGATTGACACCTTTAAAAGCAAGTGAAGACTTTGATTGAATTTTCTCACAGATCTTACCTTCTTTATATTAAGAGTTGTAAACCTTGGTTGGTGATTTTAGGTATATGATCATAAGAAGGGCTTACTGTTCATATTTTTCCTTTTTTTCCCATCAACTTTTTATATGTTTTCCATTTCGGGGGTTACTATCCAAACCATCATCAATCCTTACTTGACCCAATTTGTATTTCCAATACATCATTTCCTTTCTCCCATTTGTTTTTACCTACCAAATATGTGTATGGTTAGATATATGGCGCTAGTGATAGTGTTATTCCATACTTTGATGAATAGATAGAGTTATTTAGTGATTTGATAATTAAGTTGAGTGCGTCTCATCCCTCATTGCCTCGGATTATGTATGTTTCTCCTACTCTCATTTGCTACCATCTCAATCCCACATCAATTTGGTATCAAAGTCCAAACTTGTTCCCTCATAAATTTGCTCTCAAACATAAAAATTGGCATGTGTTAATCCATCTCTCATTATTCTAGGCTTCTAGTGAGGTTAATGGAAGAGGGGAAATTGTTGGCGGTGAAAACCTCAAATTAACTTATCCCAAAGTTTTTTATATTATGTGTTTCACAAAGTAAGATTGGCATGTTAGCCAATATTTTTTTTTCTTCCAAGCCTTAGACCCTTCTATAGTTTAGTGCCTAGGGCTTCTTGATCCTATTCTTCTATAAAATTTGAGATGGAGTTATTATTAACCTGAAAAGCATGATGTAATGTGGCTAACATATTGTAAGCCTAGCTTTAAAGTTTTATATCATTTCATAGGACTTAATTATCAGGTATGATTTGGGAAATTTTCTAACCTCAAATTTCTTTCCTTTTACCAAAACACATATAGGCCTATATTTAGCCCTAGTACTATTGTCATTTCTAGAATTAAATGAAAAATAATCGATATCGAGTTTTATGCACTTTCATTTGAGCGTTTTCCTTAAGATCAGATGTGTCTCTCTCTCTGATTTCCCTCTTCCTCTCTAATTTCCATTCAATATGCCCATCCCTATAGACCAAAGATTATGTTGCTCCTCAGACTTGAATGATATTGAACCAACTATTGAGTGAATTATGTTTCATTTGATTAAGTTACCCTCCCTCATTTAAGTTTAGTCACTAGAGGTAGCAAATGTGTTAAATAAGTTAGTTATAGTTGTCATTTTGGGTTAAGTTGATATTAGATTTACTATGTAACTGATTCGGATTAGGGTTGGAGTATGTATGGTTTAGATCTATTTTTTGGTTGTGCTAATTTGGTTAATGTTCAGTTTGAGTTTGAGTCAAATATCAAATTAGTTGAATATCATATCGTGTCACTCACGAACACATCGGTTGTTTTCAATTCCAGCCTAATTTAGGTATACAAATAGTAAGTCGGATTAGGTATGGGTTAAGTAAAGTTAGTTCAATATCAATATTGACATTAGTTGTTGATTTGTTATAACACATAAATTATGAGTTTAACAAAGATCTTTTACAACATTATCTTTGTTTAATTTGGCTAAATTTATACAATTAGATCAAATCATTTGTAATTAGAGATGGATTTAACTATTATTTATACAAGATCGGGGATTGATGAGGACCCTAACATTAGTCAAGAACTAAACAAAACATTGATATATTAATACGTTAAGAAGATTTTACGATCACAATTAAAAATTTATACATAAAACATATTATAGTGAAAATAAAAGAATAGAAATCTTATTTCTTATCCTAATGATAGTCGCTAGTTGTTATTATAATGTATTACTTGTTTATTAAGCAAGTTATTATTAAATAAAATCAATGAACATCATTCATTTGATTAATTAAACAATAATGAGTTTATCTTTCATAGTGCTTGTAATTTCTTACATTTTCACATTATAATGAAATATATACATGATAAAAGTAGTTGGTTTTAGTTACTTTTTTTCTTTTATTTTTTTTATATATCTCCACTAATAAAATTACAAACCAAAATCTTCATATATTAATATTATAATTACTATATTAGAGATAGTATTTCTTTTTTTCATTCATTAAACTGGGGTAGTGTTCTAGAATGGGTAGCGTTCAGTTGATTATTTTAAGTTTGGGTCATTTTGATTCAGCATAATTTGGATATAGGTCATTGTATATTTAGACTAATTTTGGGTCAGTTGTTGCTCTATTCTAGTTGTTCCAAGTTCTAGATCTTTATTTTTTATTTTTCGAACAAAATTGAATATGGGTTTGGGTCATTTGGTTCGAACTCCAACTTCCGTGATAGCTATACCAGGGCAATTAGTCACCTTTCCTCATCCCTACTGACTCCCCTTTCCCCCTTCCTTTTCCCTGATTCACTTAAATGCTACCTTATTCCTACTCCTAATCTCCCTCTTCTATTCCCATCTCTATGTCAGTTTGTAATTTGTATCAGTAAAGTTTGGTATGCCTCCACCACCGACTATGAAGGACCATTTATCTATGTAGACAATAACTTCAGGGAATTATGACAAATAAACTTTGAAGCCACGCCAGATTACCATTTCAATCTCTGAGAACTAAACATCATAAAATAAGAAAACAGAAAAGAAATAACAGACATAAGGCTAGCATAACTCGTTTTAAGCATGTCTTACCACAGAAAAAAAATTTTCCGATGCCCTTCCATGTTTTTTATTGGAGGAATTTTGTCTATCCAGCAAGTGTTGAAACCAATCGTGCTTCTCAGGTGGAATTTCATTATCAATATGATCATATTTTGGATCAAACTGCTCGCCTGCCCACTGTGAAGTCATGGTTGCCTCCGTACTATCATTAAAATGCGATTTTCCACGGATTCCGACTGAACTAGCAAACCTAGACAGCTTGGAAGGACCTCGAAAGGCATGAGATCTATGAGTCCTCAAATCTGCATCATTCTTCGAAGAAATTGACATTTGAGATGGAACCACAAGCCCAACATCTGCCTTATCTAGGGGTTTCTTCAAGGAAATGGAAGAACTGGAGGACAACAATCCACCAGAATGGGAGACTCCATTTTGTGTTGTGTATATGGGAGGCTCAATAGGGAAGCCAAAGCCAACATCCTCTTCAAGATTGAACTTCTCACTTCTGCTTTTAGGATTTGGTAGTCCGTATCGTTTCTAAAATACCAAACAATGATTAGCAGGTAGAATTCAGTGACATTAATGAGCATATACATGGACGAGGAAAGTGCACTACATGCCCAGAAGGTTGAATGTACCATTATTGAAGATTGCAACTCAGCATTAGCTTCTGGAGCAGGAACAGCCTTGGATTGTCGTGAGTTCTGTTCAACAGAGTCCTTGCCACTACCCTTTCCGGCAGCTGTTTTTTGCCTGCAATTAAGATTATTTAACCATCATGTACTTCTCATCTGAGTCTGACACAACAAATGTAATGGGAGGAATGTTGTTTGGGGGAGGGGGAGGGGTGAAGAATGATATGCTAATAAAGTAGGAACAAAACAATAATACAAATAATAAAGTTCATTACTCAATCATACAGATAATAGGAGTGAAAGTTTTGACAATGTCCTATATACTCAATCCTTACTAGAATTAATGTTAAACTGTAACAGGTATGGATTAGACAACCATATCTAAAAGAGTTGAAGAAGCATACCTCCTTACTTCCTCATCTCGTCGCCTTGCATCAAACTCCTTGCTTGGTGGATATTTCGGCAACATGGATGGATCAGAGGGAAGAGGCTTAGTGAAGAAGAACTGCAAAATAGCACCAAACTAGACTTTTATTAAATATTTTGTCAAATGACATCTATTTGAGAGATATGTATAAATAAACACAAAACAGATGAGCAATGTAATTCAGATCCGTGTTCAATAACAATAACTCGTACAGCATAGAAATAAAGAAACCAAATTTTCAACCAACAAGTCACTTTTAGGTGTTTGATTTAAACACTAGGAAGAAGCTCTGTAGATCAGCAGAAGAATGTGGAGACCTACATACCATGCTTGAAGATCATAAAACACAGCTAGATTTTGAAATACAATAAGAAGACTAGAATGTTCTGCACGGGAACTGAACAAAGTGCTACGAGCTAGAGGTTTTAAGCTTAGAGTGATGGTAGAAAGCTTATGATCCCAAGATCACCTTTCAGCATTGATACCAAGCAAGATCCCACTATGTTTTCCTGATACCAGAGGTTTCTTCAAAATATTTTAGTAAACTTAAATAAAGATTTCACCAGTGAATATCAAGTAAAACAGAAAACCAGCAAAAATAATGTTTTTTCAATTGTGTTATGCATTCTCCAAGATGGATATATATGCACAGAAATTTATTATGCAATTCAAAACTCATAATAATATGTAATGTGTTTAACATATTCAATTAAACAAAAGAGAATCAGTATTTCAATCAAAAAAATCAGAACATTAGCTTAGCTCTTTAACAAAAAGATACTGCTTCACCATCATAGTAGCTGATTTACCTCACTTCGAAGTGCCAAAGAAGTTGAACCCCTGTGTTCAGGCTCTACGGCAAGAAGGACATCCAAAAGATTCAAAGCTGAAGATGTCAATTCTTTAAAGGTTTCTGCAACACACCGCCGATAAGGCTGCTGTGGTTTGAAAACTGTAGCATGAGGCAACTTAGACTTCTTCCAATACTCTTCAGAGGGTGACCCACAGAGTTTAAAAATCTTGTGAAGTTGCTCCACCTATCTCATGTCAATGTTGATTTCATGCCATTGAACAAATTAAATATCACAATAACCTCACTGATGTCTTACCCAAGACTTGTAGGGAACATTATAGATGCAAATACTTAATCTCGAACCTCTTATGAACAAAACAGTACTTTGTAATTAAAAAAAAAAAGGACCTATCATATGGAGAGATGCTAATTAACTATCAGTATAAGTTTATATAAGAAGAAAAAATGAATTACATAACAAAAAACAGTAACGAACCAGCAGGGACAATCAACTGAACAACTTATCGTAATTTGATACAAGCAAGCACATGTACACATGAAGATATAAACATGAAAAATTACACTCATGACTAGTTCTTTGCATAAGACAAAGAAAAGACAAGAAGGGGACTTAAGGCATACATGACCATGAGAAAGATGCTGAGAATTGGAGCCCAATGCAATTGAATACATGGAGGAACAGCCATTAGGAGAAAATAAACACATTCCTTTTTTTTTGGGGAGGGAGGGGGGATCAGTTAAGATCATGTTTGGCCTTTAAACACGTAACAAATGCATATTTACCCAATATAGAAATGTGATTGCAGACTACATAAGAAACATGTCTCTAATGTTGGATATATACCTCCGTCCTACCAGGCATGATAGGTTTCCCATGAAATAATTCTGCAAGAATACAGCCAGAACTCCACAAATCCACAGCAACATCATAATTGGTTGAGCCTAGCAAAAGCTCGGGAGGCCGGTACCACAATGTCACTACACGACTTGTAAGAGGTTGCTTTTGGTTAGAGCCAAAAAAGGTTGCCAGTCCAAAGTCACCAATTTTTAGATTTCCATTATTATCAATTAAAAGATTTGATCCTTTGATGTCACGATGTAGGACTCCACGGCTGTGACAATGCTCAAGCCCACGAAGCAGCTGCTGCATATAGCACTTGATCTACAGGAAAATCAATAATTATTTTTGACATATAAAAAGACAAAGTTAATCATACGAAAGTTAGATTTCTATTAAATTAATAGCATAAAAAATCACTTGAACAATATTTTTACAACCATTTACTTCATGAGGCTTCAACAAAAGGTATAGAAATAAAATAAAAATTGTAGCTTTCACAATGCAGTTTGTAAAAGGGTGACTATCTTATTGCCTTTTCCTCCTGTGAGCAAGTCCTTTCCCCCTCCTCTACAGCATGCTCAAGCCCATAGTGTCATAGCAACTATGCTCCTTCCACTAAGACAAAATATTAGATTGCATATACAATTATACATGATTACATATTAGCAATGCCACCAGAGACAAATATATCCAATCATGCAACTTAATGTTTATCTAGGCTAGACATTGAGGTTTGTCACCACTTAACTGGTCATGGTTGATTCTTATTGTTTCCTCCCCCTTGTATTATCCAACAAGTAAATGAATTGAGGGATAAAGTGAATGGTGTAGTAAAAGTAAGATGAAAGACCTATAATAAATGAAGAAAAAATGTAAGAGAGTGCTGCTACACATGATGTGGAAGCACCCCCTTTCTTCCTCTTCATTGAGGTTTGACAAGGGCAAAGAAGAAGAAAATAGGTAGCTCAAGTCTCATTGTTCCCAACATCAAAGGCACAACAACATCAAGTAACCCCAATGAGTCTAAACGAGTAAAGATTTAGACAATGAATGTGGATAATTCCTTTTACTCAAATGAAACTGAGAACCTAACCCTTGTGCCATTGAAGGATAATCAAATCCCACCGCTGACTTATGCAAGGAATGGAGTTTCTATAGTATCTTCCGCATGGTGTGATTCCTTAGATTAATCATGAATCTAAACAACCTAGTATTGAACAATCTTTTCAGTAGACCAAGGAGCCGCAACCTGGTTTTCAACCGACACTCTAGAACTCATGGAAAGACAAACTGTCAATAATCAAAGATCTGACCATGTTCTACCTCTAAGCTTTGTGCCTCCTATGATTGTTGATGAGTAGCCCTAAGAGTCTGAACGAGTAAAGATTGAGAATATGAATGTGGGTAATTCCCTTTACTCGAGTGAAATTGAGAACCTAACCCTTATGCCATTGAAGGATAATCAAATCCCACCATTAACTCATATAGGGGATGGAATTCCTACAGTATCTTCTACATGGTGTGATTCCTCAAATTAATCATGAATCCCAACAGCCTAGTATTGAACAATCTTTTCAGCAGACCAAGGAGCTGCAACCTAGTTTTCAATGTATAGTCCAAAACTCATGGAAAGACAAACTGTTAATAATCAAAGATCTTACCATGTTCTACCTCTAAGCTTTGTGCCTCGAATGATTGTTGATGGCCCTATTGTTAAAGTGGATGAATCTGAATAGGAAACAAAAGCCTCTCTATGGTGACTTCCTCCGGTGGGCTCTGTTTGGCACTACTTCAACTTATACCCAGATGTTGATAAAAGCATCAGACCTATGTTTCCCCACCTTCGATGCATCTCCATGATGAGTGATTCTTCATTTTCCAATTTAAATCACAAGAATACTATTTTACTATTTTAGAGCTACTTTTGTTTTCCTCTAGTATTGGATCTATGAACTGATGAATATGAATTTAACAAAGAAAGATTCAGATGCCTTAGAACTTAGATCAAATTATCTAGAATTCACCTTCCCATGTGGTCTCAGAACTCTTTGAGCCAAATCACTAGTTATGTGGACATACTTGTTTGTGCTGATGCAGTGATAGCATCAAAGGCTGGAATCTCATTTCCAAGAGTTTTGATTGAGGTTATGCATAGAAAAACTTCCCACTACTATCTCTATCCACACTCCTCACAATCGCATTAGACATCAGCCCATTATATATGAATGGAAGCCTCAAATATGCACTCATAATCAGAGGTTTGGCGATATCCTCAAGGAATGTAATAAGCTGAAACAACTAGACACTAAGTCAAAGCAGGAATGGGTTGTTGTTTGAGATATGAGAAAGGAGATAAAGGAGATGCATGCAAGGCCCTACAAATGGTACAATCAAGACTTCTCCATCTAAGAACCCTACACCCAAGAGTCCTACTCTAAAACAGCCACAATCAGCATCCACTTCTTATGGCCTTGTTAACTCATCTTAGTTTGGGGTTCTTGACTTTTAAGAAGATATAGCCACTCTAGAGAATGATAAGTCATCTTGTTTCCATATCCCATATAGTCTTGGAGGTAACCACATCCTTGACACCGTCATTCACTTTGCTTAAGATGATTAGTTGTTGGAATGTTCATAGCATTAATAAGCCACCAATACGGAATGAAATTAGGAGATGGATTCTAAATAACCTTTTGACCCTTGTGGGACTAGTGGAGACAAGAGTTAAAGAGAATAAAGCTATGGACATTGCTAGGAAAATTAACTTTAGTTGGCAATGGTTTTTCAATTACTCTCATCATTATAATGGTAGGATTTGGTTTGGATGGCACTGATAGCAGATTCACTGCTACCAGACACTCCCCCTAACTCACAAATATTCTGAAAGGAATTAAACAATATGAAACAGAGATATGTAATGAAATAGAGATGATAGTATTGATATCGAAGAGATAGTTCTGCCAGATATTCGAGGTCCTGGCCCCTCCCGTTTACAGTCCACTTTTTCCCTGCTTCCTTCGTTCCCTTCCCTCCTTTTAAATACCCCAGGCTCCCCGACTCAAGACGTACAATAACAGAAAATTATGACTCAGCAAATAGGTCCTAACAGACTCCTCAGCTACGTGCTCTGCTAAAAGACCAAAAACCCCCTGCTATAACTATTTTGCCCATCTAACCCCCCACTATCCAGCCCTTTTATTCCTCCGGACGTAAGTATATTTGATTATGGGTCTATCATTACTCTCCCCTCGGACCTTCACCTTGTCCTCAAGGTGAAACTCAGGAAACTGCTGATTGATGAGATCGAATTCCTCCCAAGATGCTTCGAACTCTGGCAACCCCTTCCATTTAATCAGAACTTCCAGTGTGCCCTGGGAGTTGTAGCGCAAATCCAGGATAGCTTCAGGTTCAACCTTCCACTCTATATCAGTGGTTAGAACCGGGGTAAACGGTTGGGCCTGACTTCCTTCCCCCACTGCCTCCTTGAGTAAGGAAACATGAAAAACAGGATGTATGGAGGCATCATCCGGTAACTTAAGGCGATACGCCACCTTTCCCACCCTGGCCTCCACTTGGTATGGCCCAAAATACCTTGGAGCCAGTTTCTCATTGAGGCGTTTAGCCAAAGATCTGTGGCGATACGGTTTCAGCTTCACAAATACCCAACTTCCTACCATAAACTCCTGCTCCCTTCGCTTCTTGTCTGCCTGTTGCTTCATTCTCAACTGAGCCCGCTGGAGGTGATATTTCAACTCCTCTAGAACTGCATCCCTCTCCTTAAGCTCGTGATCCACTGCTGCAAAGGGAGTATTCCCGGTTTCATAACGCAACAGTGAGGGGGGGTCTCGGCCATATAAGGCAGCAAAAGGTGTAGATTGTATAGCCGAATGGTAGGAGGTGTTATACCAAAACTCCGCCCAAGGTATCCACTTTACCCACTGTTTGGGTTTGTCCCCTACAAAACAGCGTAAGTAGGTCTCCAAACTCCGATTGACCACCTCTGTTTGGCCATCCGTTTGGGGATGGTATGCTGTGCTAAAACGCAACTTTGTTCCCTGCAGCTTAAACAGTTCCTTCCAAAAATTGCTCACAAACACCTTATCCCGATCTGATACTATTGATTTTGGGATCCCATGTAAGCGGACTATTTCTTTCACAAATATAGCAGCAACCACACGTGCAGTAAAGGGATGCTTTAAGGGGATAAAGTGGCCATACTTGGTCAAACGGTCCACTACTACCATCACGCAGTCATAACCTTCTGAACTAGGCAGTCCTTCCACAAAGTCTAGTGAAATATCTTCCCAGACCTGTTGAGGAATAGGTAAGGGCTGTAACAACCCTGCTGGGCTCAAAGTCTGGTATTTATTTTGTTGGCATACCCCGCACCCGGCAACATAATCTTGAACCTCCTTTCTCATTCCTGGCCAGTATACCTCCCTTGCTAGTCTATGATATGTTCTTAACGCTCCCGAGTGGCCTCCCAATCCTCCACCATGAAATTCTGCCAGTAACTTCTTCCTCCATTCAGATTTTGCTGGAATGACTAAATGCCCACGATACATTAAATTTCCTTGCTGCAAGTTGTAACCTCCTGTGTTCGGCAGCCCCTGCTGTAACTCCTGCACTATGGCTCAATTTCGGGTCAGCTGCCACTTCAGATTGAAGGGAGCTCCAATCCTTTATCCACACAGCAGAGAGAGCAGCACAGTTAGCTTCTGACTCCCTCCGGGATAGTGCGTCTGCAGCCTTGTTCTCCCCTCCGGGTTTGTATTCAATAGTGAAGTTGTAACTCCACAACTTTGTGATCCATCTGAGATGCTCTTCGGGTATTACTCGCTGCTCCAACAAGTACTTTAGGCTCTTTTGATCAGTCCTCACTGTAAATCTCTGTCCCATAAGGTAGTGTCGCCATCGCTGTATAGCCAACACTACTGCCATTAATTCCCTTTCGTATACGGACTTCAGACGTGCCCGCTGGCCTAAGGCTTGGCTGAAATAGGCGATTGGACGTTGTTTCTGCATCAGCACTGCTCCAACACCAATTCCCGAGGCATCCGTTTCTATCACAAAGGGTTCCCGAAAATCGGGCAGCCCCAAAATTGGTACAGATGACATGGCCTGCTTGAGTTTATCAAATGCTTCCTGAGCCTCGACATTCCACCCGAAACTATCTTTTTTTAATTGAGCAGTGAGAGGAGCTGCTATGTGGCCATAGTGCTTCACAAATTTCCTATAATATCCTGTCAAACCCAAGAATCCCCGCAGCTCCTTCAATGTCTTTGGTACCGGCCAGCTCTTCATACACTTGAGTTTAGATGGGTCAGCCGCTACCCCTTCAGCAGAGATTATATGACCCAAGTACTCCAGTTCCAACTGTCCAAATGCACATTTTTTTATGTTCACTGTTAGGGCATTAGTACGCAATACTTCAAACACTATTGTTAAGTGTTTGGCATGACTTTCCATGTCTTGGCTGTACACCAATATATCATCAAAAAATACCAATACGAACTTACGGAGGAAGGGTTTAAATACATCATTCATCAAAGCTTGAAAAGTAGCCGGTGCATTAGTCAGTCCGAACGGCATTACCAGGAATTCATAGTGCCCTTCATGTGTCCGGAAAGCAGTCTTTGGGACATCCTCAGGGTTTACTCTGATCTGGTGGTACCCGAACTTTAAATCCAGCTTGGAGAACACAGAGGCCCCATGCAGCTCATCAAGCAGTTCATCAATCATAGGTATGGGAAATTTATCAGGGATTGTCACCTTGTTCAGCGCTCTGTAGTCAACACAAAACCGCCAACTGTTGTCTTTTTTCCTGACTAGTAGCACTGGGCTTGAGAAAGGACTGTGGCTGGGTCTAATCACCCCGGCGGCCAGCATCTCGCCCACTAAACGCTCAATCTCATCTTTCTGCACTTGAGGGTACCGGTAGGGCCTCACGCTTATTGGTCCAGTACCCGGGATCATTGGAATTCTGTGGTCCAATCTGCGTTGGGGGGGAAGTCCCCACGGTTCCCTTGTTACTTCAGGAAAACTCTGCACTACCTCCTGTAGTAGGAGGGGTATATCAGCCGGTGCTCGCTCTGAGCAGAAGTTGGATGCAAGTGCACAACATTCGAGTAAAATTCCCTGTCCCCCTTGGCATACTGTTCGAATTAAGGATTTAAGGGAGACCTGGGTTTTGCACAAATCAGCATCTCCCCGTAGTGTGACTGCTGTCTTATTCACCGTAAATTTCATCAGCAGGTTCCTCCAATTGATTTGCATCATACCCAATTTCTCCAACCATTGCATTCCTAATATGGCATCTGCACTTCCTAACTGAAGGGGCAGAAAGTCTTCAATTACCTCCACCTCTGGTAGAGACAGCCGAACTCCCTTGCATATTCCTTGTGTCTGGACAGAATTTCCGGTCCCCATAAGTACTCCATACGAGGCTGTCTCAGTTATAGGGAGTCCCAGCCTCTTCACCAATTCGGCTGCAATGAAGTTGTGTGTCGCGCCGCAGTCGATCAAAACAATTACTGCCTCCTCCTGAATCGTCCCTCTCAGCTTCATGGTTCTAGGGGTAGTGAGTCCCACGACTGAATTCATGGACAGCTCTACCTCGCCCTTGACTTCCGCCCTGACTTCAGTCGCTTCTATGGGTGCGTCTGCCTCTCCTTCGTCCAGCTCAATAGTATCGTCCACCAGCAGCAGGTGGAGCATGCGATTCTTACAGACATGGCCAGGCGAGTATTTTTCTTCACACCGAAAACAGAGCCCCTTCTCCCGTCGGCGCAGCAGCTCGGCATCTGGAAGTCGCCGGATTCCTGGAGTTCTCCTGCTGGCTTGCGATTCTTCAAGGCGAGGTGCGTTGTTGGTACTGGGTGGCGAGAACCTTGGGGTTGAGTTCGCGACCATCGGTTTGGTCGGTCCAGTGACGGGCGAAGTTGAGTAGGTACTTCCCGGGGTCAAATTTCCCCGACCCGGTAACCTCAGCCTGGACCCCATCTCCCCGAGTCCACTTAAACCATTTCCCCCTGTCTGGACGACCCGATTTTTATCTTCCACCATTTGGGCCAACTCCATTATCTCAGCCAATCCATTGGGCCGCATCATTCGAACCTCAGCCCGCACCGCTGGTTTTAGCCCGTTCAGGAAAGTGCTGATGAGCACTTCCTCTGTTAATCGTCCCTGCAACGGGGCAGCCAACGACTCAAACACCTCCAGGTACTCCTCCACTGAAGTCTCTTGACGAATAGACAAGAATTTTTCGCAGAGAGTTCCTTCATGTTTCGGCCGAAATCGGGTAAGGAATGCCTCCTTGAAATTTCTCCAGGTCGTGAACCGTCTCCCTTCTTCCACATATTGAAACCAGGCGAGAGCCTTCCCCTCCATAGCCACTGGTACCAATTCTAGCCTCTCATCCTCTGTGAGCTGGTTCAGGTTAAAGTATCGTTCCGCGCGGAACAGCCATCCATCCGGGTCTGAACCACTGAAGATTGGAAACTCCAGCTGGCGAACAGGGCGGTACTCCACCCGTGGGGCCCCTTGTTCTATGGTGCGGGTTGCTGCTGGTCCTGTATTTGTGACCTCTCGTTCGTCCTCCTTCTCCTGCCGTGAATTGGATGGAGCCATCGCTCGATCTCCTTGCCTAATCAGCTGATCTAATCTGCCCATCACCTCCATCAGGGTTCTTTCGAGCTGTGGGATCTTCTGGGTATCCCCTTTGATGCCATCCACTTCATGCTGCCACTCTTCCTGTATCACAGTCAGTCTCTCCTCTAGAGTTCCCATTCGTTCTTCCATTGCTTCCATCTTCTTCTGTGCCATTTGTCCCGATCACGTACGGCTTTGATACCAAAATGATAGCAGATTCACTGCTACCAGACACTCCCCCTAACTCACAAATATTCTGAAAGGAATTAAACAATATGAAACAGAGATATGTAATGAAATAGAGATGATAGTATTGATATCGAAGAGATAGTTCTGCCAGATATTCGAGGTCCTGGCCCCTCCCGTTTACAGTCCACTTTTTCCCTGCTTCCTTCGTTCCCTTCCCTCCTTTTAAATACCCCAGGCTCCCCGACTCAAGACGTACAATAACAGAAAATTATGACTCAGCAAATAGGTCCTAACAGACTCCTCAGCTACGTGCTCTGCTAAAAGACCAAAAACCCCCTGCTATAACTATTTTGCCCATCTAACCCCCCACTATCCAGCCCTTTTATTCCTCCGGACGTAAGTATATTTGATTATGGGTCTATCAGGCACCCTCATATTTGGCAAGTTACAAAAATAGCTCATTGTAACCAAGCTATTATTTGTCATGTGAAATCTTGAAATGATTCTGTTTGTTTCTATCTGACTATGGTATATGGTCTCAACTCTAGTAAGGATAGGAAGAGCCTCTAGTCTTGGCTACTTAGCACTACCCCTCAGGGTGGGCCTTGGTTGATATGTGGTGACTTTAACGTTGTTTTGCACTCTCGGGAGAAGTTATGGGATGATCCATCTATAATGGAAGATGTTGCTAAATTTAGAGCTCGTTTGCAAGACTTGACTCTAATTAATATTCATTATGCCGGTAATACTTTTACTTGGTATAATAGATCGCAAGGTGCAACAAGGATTCCTTTAAAACTTAATTGATTTGTAGGAAATATTCAATGGCTTTCTAATTTTCATTCTTCCCATGCTAGCTTTGAACCACCTCACTTGTTTAACCATTCTCCCATGCTTATTACCTTTAGTTCTCAACTTAACCATGGTAAAAAGCCTTTCAGGTTTCATCAATTTTCATCCTATGGTTAGGGAGATATGGACGCAATCCATAAGAGGTCAGCTATTAGAAGCTTCCAATGTTATGAAGTTAAGACTCAAGTAGTTAAAGACTTATCTCAAACAAAGGAATGTTATGAAGTACAGAGGTATCGCTGACAAAGTGAGTCACGCCAGAGCTCAGCATCACAACATACAACAAAGACTCTCTCAAGATCCTTTGAATCAACTCTTAATGCATGAAGAATAAACTTGATGTAGGAGCATCCAACATAAATGGGCATAAGTTATTAATTTTTCCAAAAAAGAAGGCCCAAAAAACCTTCTATTTTGGGCAAAATTAATGAATTAAATTATGAGCCACTTAGCCACTTAGTCATATTTAAGCTATCACCTTTTGATAGGTTTCAAGTGGCTTAAAAAAATGGCTCTTTTGGGTCAGCTTGGTTGAGGTCCAGCTCCAGCAATACTAGGGAGGCTGGCTAGCTTGTTGCAATTTTTGGGCAACAAAATGGAGGACTGGAGGAACAAAAAAGGAAAGTTAAGCAAATGGCCATGATTTTACTTAAAGAAAAGTTACATTTGCTTTTTACTTTTTACATGTAAAACACCCCAAAATTAGAAGGACAGAAAGCATGGGCTTTCATTCAGGTCTGGTTGACTTTGATTAAAATCAAACTAGTAACGGTTAGTATCTTTGCCAGCTAAACTACTTTGATTGATTAACCAAATTAGTCCTCTTTATTTTGATGAGTCATAATATAACTAAATGCAACCTAACATCATCTTATAAGTGTTGGACTCACATTTGAATGACAGGCAGATCTGATTATCCATTTTTTCTTTGCAAAAAGCTGAGAAACCCTAAAAAACTCAGATTTAGAGTTTTACTTTCTTCTAAAAAATCTTAATCTTCTTTATTCCAAGTATTTAAACCTTGGAAGGTGATAGTAAGTATTTGATCTTGAGAGGTAGTCAAAGATCAAATAAATTCCTATTCCTCATCACTTTACCTGTTTTTTCTTTCGGGGGTAATCTCCTAACTCCACCACGATCCTTTAGTTTGGCCCAATTGTCTCTCATATGCATCAAGACTGCACTTAATCATTTTAACCATCTCTCTGCCTGTGAGGAATGCTTCTATAAACAGAAAGCTAGAATCCTATTGCTTAGTTTGGGAGATTCAAATACCAAATTTTTCCATGCTATTGTTCCAGGAAGATAAAAAAGGAATTTTATATGAAGATTACAGGACTCTCAAGGCTGCATTACTACAGGATCTGAAAGGATTCAACAACTTTTAATTGAACTTTGTTGAATTTTACAGAAGTCTGATGGACTCTTCAAGCTACCAGGTGTCCAGCTGCAAACTTCGGTTTTAAATTGAGGACATATGCTCAGCAGTCCCAAAAGCATAGTTTCCTTCAGCCAGTTAGCAAGGAAGAGGTCAGAAATGTTGTATTCTCAATGGGTGATGACAAAGCTCCAGGCATAGATGGTTAAAATGTTTTTTTCTATAAGAGACCTTGGAATTTCATTTGGCAACCACTTATGGTTAGTGGTGCAAACTTTCTTCTCTAGTAAGATGCCTTCATGTCTTAATGTGGCTGCTCTTACCTGTAAAATTACTGAACTACTCAGGGAGAATACAATTGATTTGATCAGTCCTATAAAGCATCCAAAGCTATTGGAGCCCAATGTTTGTCCTGCCCAAAAAGGTCATACACACCATTAATGCCATGTGTAGATCCTTTTTGTGGTCAGGAACAACATACACCACAAAGAAAGCTCAAATAGCTCGGTCAACTGTTTTCACTCCTACAAATGAAGGTGGTCTTGACTTGAACTTTGGAATCAAGCTGCTGTTGGGAAATTACTATGACAGCTGGCCATGAAAAAGGACACTTCATGGGTCAAATGTACTCATGAGTATTAGTTTAAGGCCAGTCAGTCCTTATGGAACATCCCTATCACCAAGTTTTCTTGTGGAATGAGGAAAATTTTGTCCTTAAAGGCTTCACTGTATTCTACTTTCAATTCAAATCTGCCACTACTTATGGACAGCAAAGGAAAGTACAGTATCTCTAAGAATTATGACCAGTTGATGAACAATTGTGCTAAGTTTGGCTGGAGAATGGCTGTGTGGCATACCTTTTGCATAGCTCAGCACCAATTTGTACTTTCGGTTGCAGCACATGAAAGACTTGCAACAAAGTATTTCTTGCAGAAGGTTGGCATCCTGATTGATTTAACATGTGTCCTTGTCACTCAAGCCAAGAATCATTGGATCATCTCTTCTTCAGCTATCCTTGTATCTTGCAGATATAGAGGCAGATTTTGCACAGTTTCAATCCTTCCCATCAACCAAACCAGTGGCAGGCAGAACTGAAATGAGTTGCTCAGCAGAGGAGAAGACCTAAGGAGAAAAGTAGAGCCTTGAAGATGCTTTTGGCTGCTATGGTTTATTATGTATGGCAAGAAAGAAATGCAAGAGTCTTCAAGAATCAAAGACAGCCTGCTTTGATTGTCCTCAAGCTTCTTGCTAGAGATGTGGCTAGTAGAGTGGCTTATGTCCAGCACTGTAAATGCTTTGTTTCCCTAGCTAAATTGTTTGATAGAATTTTAAGTTTGTCAGAGCACTATGAATTTTGTATCTCTTGATTTGGTATTAATAAAATCCTCACATTACTTACTGGAGAAAAAAAAGAAAAATAAATAAAAATAAAAAAAGGTGTGCTAAATATCAGAAATGCTCTATCCGCAGAACTTAAAGTTGTAGCCTACGAAACAGTAGCATACCCAAAAGATACAGAGTACCTGCTGCTTGAAATTCACAATAGTTTATGTTATCAAAATATATAGCTGATCAGAAAAATTATAGCTTGATGTTGAACAGGCAGGCATCAGCTTTCCTTCTAATGCACTTGCATTTAATGTGAAAAAATCCATACTACCCAAATGAATAATCGATTAACATTTTTGCACGTTTCAATGTTAAAATCCATGAAACAAATGTTGTTATTTGAGCCTGTTTGGTTTAACTTTTGATAAGTAGTTTTTTATAAAAGTAATTATAAAAAGTACTTTTAGATTAAAATAAGTGTTTGGTTTTATTTCTAAAATGTTATTATAAAAAAGTAATTAGTAAAAATTACTTTCTAAAAGTAATAAACCAAAAGTAAATTTTACCTACTTTTATAAACAACTTTTACAAAAAAAGGATATGGTCATTTGTTAAAAAAAAAAATCGTTTATAACCTTAACCAAGCAATAAAATCGCAGTCGCAATTGCAGTTGCGGTCGCAATATCGCGGTATTGGATTGTCGCAAACAATATTTTATATGTCACGGCGTGATTTTTTATTTTTTTTTCACAATAAATATTAGCATATACCAGTAAATATCGGTAAAATATTGACAATTATCGGTCAATAATTGATATATTGCTGATAAATACGTGAAATTCTAAATCTGTCGCGTATTGCCAATTTCATATATCGGCTAACCCAAAATCCGATAAATATCAGCCGATATTGCATATCAGGAGCGATATTTAATTGTATGACCTTAACCCCACCCCCTATCTCCTTCAATCTCTATCCCGTTCAGAAATTTTTTTGCACTCAGCTTCTCTGGTGCTAGCCTTCTCTCGCCCTCGCTTGCTCGCCATTTTTGCTCTGTCTCACTACTCATCTTCCCCATTTCTGCTGTTCAGCTCGCCTCCCTTGTCTCTGATGCTAACCTTCTCTATTTCTACTACTCGCACTCGCCATCTCCATTTTTGTTGCTTCCATCTGACGGTGTCTCCATTTTACGCTCGTCCCTCCCTTTGCTCTTCACTCAATCTTTGATGCAGGATACAAATCTATAATTGTAGGGCCTTAATTTTTCTTCATGTTCAAATTCCAAGTTTGTTACGTCCTCATTACTCTCGCCTTCTCCATTTCCTGTTAGTCATCTTCAATTTTGCTTTTTATGTCTTTTTTTTTATTTGTCGGTTGAGGAGGAGTTGGGGTTACGGAAAGGTCAAGAATGTTTTTGAGAGTTTGAAGGATGGATTGGAACTGTTGGAACATCAGGTTAGGGAAGTATTTCATAGGATTAAGGAGTCGGGCTGAAGTGCTTGCTTGTTTGGCAAGAGGAAGTAATGATGATTGATTGACTACTAGTTGCGTGAATTGCAAAGGAGTTGGTTTTTGTGACTGGGAAATGATCATGTTATTGAGTTTTGGTTTCTTAGGAAATGCAAAAGGATGAACGAAACTTTAAAACTCCATTATCCCCCTTGTTTCCAGCCAATGAAAAGGCTGATGTGATGGCATCACTTGTATTTACAATCATATGCATTAATATGTAGTATAGATGGGATTCACGAGGGATTGGGATTTGATCTTGTTCATTGAATGATCTTATTCTCTAGTTGATGTTATGTGTTCGTGTTTTATGGATGAGCTGGTTTGGCTACATCTTTAGACAAATGTTCCTATTTGATGCTTTATTCAAAAATTTCACAACTTATGTTCAACTTTATGTTTCATAATTTATGTTCAATTGTAAGTTCAATTTGAATCACGAATCCTTTCCTGCCATGATGAGCATAGCTAAATGGACTCCAATTGCCAGTCTCCATTAGGATATTTCTCTACACAAGCCTCTTGGATGGCCCAATTAACAGCTGAATGCACTCCAATTGACAACATAATAACAGTTGTTACTTGCTTTAACAATAAATTTATGAGCATCCTGCAACTCATTGTTACTGTTGTATTCTCTCTGTATTAGTGCATTCTTCAAAACTTCCATACATTGAAATTTATCAACCTTTTCATCCATTTCTCTTTCCAAAGCACCAATCTACATACTTAGATGTGGCAATGCGTTAGACGGGTTTGACATGGATATAATGCAAATAAAGAATAAACTGTGCAATCAAAACATAGTTATGGTCTAGCAGTCTTGAAAAGCAAATCTAATAACAACTTAGTTACAAATACCTTTAATCTTTGTATTGCATTTTGTGGCCTGGATATGAGTATTCTAATGGAATTCATTTTCTGATGGATTACACACACACATGCAAGGCTGAAAATGAGCTGAGTCAGTTCGGTATTCGGCTCGGCTTGGCTCATTAAAAGCTTGGTTCGGCTCGTTCGTTTAGTTAAACGAGCCTAAAAGTAAGGCTCGGACTCGACTCGGCTCGTTAAAAGCTCGGTTCGGCTCATTCGTTTAGTTAAACGAGCCGAACCCAAACATTATTTTACAGCCCTACACATATGCATGTACGTACATATGTATATTTTCCTCTAGTAGCCTTCCTATTAATGATAGCAAACAGATAACTTTATGTTTCACTTTAGTGGACATTGGTTGAAAAAAAGGCTTGTAGGCAAGGTTAAGGTCTGGAGGCCAGGAAATATGTACACACACACACACACACACACATACATATTTGTATTTAGGTTTTACCTAAATTTAAAAGTTCATATATTTGTAGGATCTATGGCATCTTCATTAGATTTTGCACATTGGACTAAATCAAGGCATCAAACCTTTGTTCAATTATGAGTTGAGGAGGTTAAGAAAAGCAATAGGCCTAATTCAAGTTCCCACAAGATTGGATGGTTCAATATTGTTGATGGTCTTACTAGGCTTAAGAATGTGCAATACCAAAAATATTCAAGGGAAAAATCATGTTACCTCAACAAAAACAGATTACGTAGAATGGATGAAACTTGAAAGTGAAATCAGACTTTGAAGAGACCCAATAACAGGTGCAATCACTTGTGGGAAGGATAGATGGAAAACATTTATTCTAGTAAATTACAATTATGATTTTTTTCCAATTATTTTTTCATTATGATATATAGTGTAATAATTTAAATTTCTTATTCTAGCAAAATCCAAGTTGTAAACACTTTCGTAACAAGCCAATTGCCCATTTAGATGAGCTTCGGTTAATTTTTAGTGGTACTCATGCAACTAGATAACATTCATGGGCTCCATCTCAAAGGACTCATCTAAGTTTTGATAAGGATAATAAAGAGCTAAGAACAAGTAGTGCAGGTCTTTTTAAATACCCTAAGTCAGTGAGATCGAGGGTTGTGATTCTAGTGATTCAGATGGTACAACATGCAAAGAGGAAAAGTCAAGCAACAAGCGTTCTAAGAGTCAACAACCTAGTTCTCATAAGAGAAAGGAGTCAGCTAGTGAAAAGCTTGATAATAAGTTGTTACAATTGTGTGAATCAACATTTAAGAGTAACAATGATCCTCATTTGCCAACATCTCAAGCCTCAACAACCCCCACCATAAAAGAATGCTTAGCTATTCTAACTGTCATGGCTGATGAAATTTTTGATGGTTATTTACCCTCGATACTAATGGTTTCAGGATCTTGTTAACAAGATATATGGATGTATATGGCTCCCCAAAAACGTAATGTTTGGTTGAAATCTCTAAGAGATCCATCTAAGAATTGATCAAGGACATCGGGTTATTATGGTATTTTGTAAAAGACTAAGCTTCTTCAAGGGTTTTTTTATTTTGTGTTTGTGAAACCATGAAGTATAAATTCTCTAGTTTATGTTGAACTTATGTAATTTTCTTTGTTTGTGACTCTTGGTATTTTAGAATGGAAAATATTATAAGTCAAATTACTAATTTAAGTTGTTCATTCTTGAAAGCGTAATACATATATTGCTATCTTATTTAGCTATATCAACAATTCCTTAATGTACTATCTTTGATAGACTTTGGCCAAAACATCAATTACATATCTTATTTGCTTGAATTAACTTTGAAGTATTCATGTTCTATAATAAAAAATGTAAATGTTGTTTGTTGTAGAATTTGAATTAGCTTTTGGTGGGATATAAGATTATATTTTTATACATTCTTATTAATTCCATATATATTGGGTGTATGTATAATATAAGTGATGTCTTAATTTTGTTTAGATGGATGATCGGAAAAAGAAAAAGAAAAAAAAAGACTACTACTACTTTTACTTGTACTATGACATTTGTGAAATAGAAGAAAGACATTTATTGAGAAGCAAGTTTGTTTGGATTCTTTTGAAACAGGTCACCAGTTTGTCCGACATATATTAAATGGTCATGATAGGCTATGCCACGATTTGTTTAGAATGAAGAAGGATGTTTTTCTTAGGTTATCAAGTTTTTTGAGATCAAGGAGTTTGTTAAGTGATACTTATAATATGATTTTTGAGAAATAGTTAGCATTTTTCTTATATACAATTAGTCATAATGAAAGGAACATATTTGTGTAAGATCGATTTCAGCACTCTTAGTAGATATTTCAACAAGGTTTTAATTGCTATATCAAAGTTTGTTGGTGAGATTATAAGGCCTCATTGAAGCCTTGACAAGATCCCTCCTGAGATCAAAAATGATCGAGATTATGGCCTTATTTTAAAGATTGTATAGGAACGATAGATGGGACACATATTGATGCTTGTGTTCCAAAGAATGAACAAACTTGCTATCCTAATTGTAAAGGGGTATGTTCCCAAAATATGATGGCAGTTTGTTCTTTGGGTATGTTGTTTACATTTGTAGAAGCTGAATAGAAGGGGTCGGCTCATAATTCTCGAATATTCCAACACTGTATTCAAAATCCCAACAAAAACTTTCCTCATCCTCCTTGAGGAAAATAAAACATTAATTTATATATTAACTATAAAATATTATAGTTGAATAATATGCACTTACATTTTGTGCAGGTAAATATTATGTGGTTGATTCAGGTTATCCCAATACATCAAGCTATCTTGCTCCATTTAAGGATACAAGGTATCATTTATCTGATTTTAAAAGAGTCAGCGGTCCACAAGAAAATGAGGAGTTATTCAATCATTTACAATCTTTTGTGCAAAATGTGATTGAGCATTGCTTTGGAATTTTGAGGGCTCGTTTTACCATCTTAAAGCAAATGCCCAATTATAGTTTGGAACAATAAATGTTCATTGTCATTGGAACAATGACAATCCACAATTTCATTAGGTTGAATGAAATAAATGATATATAATTTGATGATTTTCGTAGCAGAGAAATATATGAAGAAAACAATAGGAATAGGGATGTTGGACAATATGTAGAGAGTAAAACTACTACAAACATGAAAATTATACAGTGTAGGATTGCAGATGATATTTATCATGCACGTCACTAAGCCATTTATTTTTTTGATATTTATTATGAATAAAAGAATATTTATTGCATAATATAAACTTTGATCATTATCGCTATTTGAATTTTAGATGTTAATAAATTTTATAAAATTTGCTTAATGATTGTTTATTATTTTTTTTAAATGATTTTATAATTTTTATTTTTACATTTTTTAGTACTTTATAATATCTTTATATTTTTTTTATAATTTTTTCTTTATGTTCCATATTATTTTTAATGTTTAATATTAAAGAATTTATATAATAATTATTACCAAAAGATATAAATATAGGAAGATAAAAATTAAATATGGGAAATAAAAAGTAAATTTGTTGAAAAATGAAGATAAAACACTAATGAGGTACTATAAGTAGTTTTTTAGTATTAATCACTTATATAACAAAAGTAAAAACAAACATATATTTTACTCATAAAGTACTTTTTGAAAAGTAGTTTTTATCTAAAAGAAATTATTGAAAATAAATAAACCAAACGGGGGCCAAGTGATCAAAAGGCTAACTGCTTTTGTTAGGAACTCATACATAAAGAAAGTGAGAGTGATGATTTTCGGCTATAGTAATTTTCAGGCATATATCCTAACCAGAACAGCGGCATATGCCCATATGATTTGGTCCATCATCTGAATTAGAATTTCAAGAATCAAAGAAGAGAATTTGAATGTTTATTACTTTGGGGCTGCAAATGAGAAAGGACTTGAAATATATGTCAACAAGCAGATATAAATTTGAAAGACGTCAATTTGTAGTAGTGTGATAAGTTCATATTTTGACATATTTTATACCCTTATAATCTTAGTTTTTGGTATTTAATTTAACTAATATAAGTGAATCATTATGGTTTTATGCTTAAATGGTAATAATTGTATAAATATTATTATTTAAGCTAAAACGATATAAATTAAGTAAATTTAGAATAAAATATTATTTATTAATATTTATTTAATTTTATTTTGTAGGTATTGTTTTTAAATAAAAGAAAAAAAAAGATTTGGACCTTTGGACCAACGGCCTAAAGATCGAAGGCCCAAAGGCCCGGAACAAGAGACACGGGACACGTAAGAGGAGCCAAAGAAAAGTCAAAGAAGAAAAAGAAAACAGAGAGTTGCGACTACGAGAGGGCAAACAACAGTCAACTGCACAAGGCAGGGCTGACATGGTGTGGGGCACCAAAAAGGACTCAAAAAAGGTAGCGCCACACGACAATAAATAGAGGAGCTCGGCACGGAAAATAAAGGTCATGCGGTAGAGAAGAGCAAGTAGGAGCTGTCACCGGCTCAAGAAAAAGCGGCACAGGGAGCAACGCGGAGGAGAGAAGGACGGTCGCACAGACTTTGAGGCAGAGCAGCAGCCTTCAGCGGCAACCGTCAACTGGAAGAAAAAGAAAAAAAGAAATAATTGCATGGAAATCAAAGACAACCGAGAAGGAAGAAAATTAAGGAAGAATTTATACCAGTAGAATTTATTTCAGATAAAATTAATTTTTATCTGAATAAATTCTTGATCTTTTATCTATAATTAATTCCGATTTTTCTTTCTCTATTTTTAATTTATATTTATGTGTAATTAATTCTATAATTATGGCTGACTGATTATTTGTTGCTAGGGAATAAATTGAAACCCTGGATTAGGGTTTGAATTATAATTTTATTTTCTTTGTTTTGTGAGATTGTTTGTTGATTCTATTGTAATTGTTATCGTTTATATATATCTATATAGGGTGAAGGTCCCATACACACCATTTCTAAGATACATGTATAGGAATCAATCATAACCATTAGATTAGTATTTGATCAATGGTCAAGATTTAGTACAAAACTAACTTAAATTTATTTTAATCTTAGCCCTTAAATCTTTTAGATCTAACGGTTATTAAGAGTTCCTACATTTGTATTTTAAATAATGGTTTGCACAAGAGCCCAAATCTATCTATATATATATATATATAATTCTATCGAGTATAATTTATTTGGTGCATGTCTTGTTTTGGTTTCCTCATAAGTGACAGTATGTAGGATTATTTACCTGCTAGGTGGCCATCGAAATATACTAGAATTTATATGTATAAATTGCAGCTAAGTTAGATAATAATTAGCCTAATAGTTTTGTGATTCTAACCGAAGTGGTAAAACGTTTCGATACGTGTGGGTCAAGGAAAGGAAATACAACTAGACATGCTTTGTGTACTAGTTTGGGTACTTAGATTGACAACCTTCTAATTACACTAATGTATTAAATCTAGTTAAATATAGGAGTCGTTTGTTGCTGCTATACTGCTAGCATTTAATAGGTTTAATATTGACGCTTTATCGTATTAATTAATTAAGGAAAGTAATATAAGGTGTATGGACCTACTTTTGGTGTACAACTTGGCCCATCTCTTTCTCATGATTAAAAGATGACTTAGAAATTAACATTATATTTCGACCTAATCTAGTGGTAGATTTTAATTTTCCTATCATATTTATCACATATGTGGTTTCCCATTATTTTTATTATTATTATTATTTTATTTTATTTTATTTATTCCTTTTATTATTTTTATTTTTATAACCTCCATTAGTATTTTTCTTATTTATTTATTTTGTGTTATTTAGTGTTTTTATTTTTACTGTTATTCTTAAGCTAGTTAAATAGAGGTGAGCCCTCTCAATCCCTGGCCTAGAACGATACCCTTATTTACCAGTGCTACAATTGACAACAAGAGGGTTTAAATTGCGTGTCGGCTACGGCCACACCATAGTGCAACAGATATACTAAAGAAATTAACATTAACAATCCATGTAAATATCTTATATAGACAATAAAACGTCAAGACAACTAGATGCTTCTAAATTACATAAGTTGAAAGATGACGCACCAGTGAGATTCAGGATATGATTTTCTCAACTTTATATCACTTTTAAAAAGATCAGCTAAATTTTGATAATCATAAAAATAATATAAAATTAATGATTGTAATGTTAACAATAATATTAATGATAACAATAATAGTAGTACTCATAAAAAAATAAAAAAAATATAAAAAAAAACCATTTATGGCACTAACAATAGTAAAATGATGATAAAAATTACACATTGAATTTTCTTCAATCAGATCAAATCAAGAATGAAATGAATGAAATAGAACAAACAGAACATAGACTCAGAGATTTATTATTAGATCATGGAAGGAAAGCGATAGACCATGGGGTAGTAGAGCTGCATGTGATTTGAAGGCCCTCCAAGCTCCAACTTCAGGATGGGAGCTATATTGGGCTCATGGAGGAATAGGGTCATCTTTACAACAAGAATAATCGCAAGTAGCATTGAGGTTAATGTTAATGTAGAGGAATTCTCAATATTAGTTTTGCCAAAATTAATAAAATCGAGAGAGAGAGAGAGAGAGAGAGAGAGAGAGATCATGAGAGATGGATGGCAGATACTGGAGGCATTATTGAGAAACCAAAGATGGAAGCAATTTAGATGTTGATAGATGCAACTAATGATTATTTCTTGTAATCCCTTATTATTTACAGCATCTAACTATTAGTTAGATTATAAAAGTCAGGTGCAATCTCACATTAGTGTGTAACAATGCCTAAATATGATTGCCAAAATGCAAATCAATGACAATTGAAGTCCTCTTTCCATGTTGAGAATCATCAGGATCTTCATACCAGTCATCTTCGCTTGAGAATTTAAGGTAAACAAGACCATACCTGAGATTCAGTGAAATTGACGCCAGGTCTTGCCGCTAAGCCAGCAAGATCATGTTCCATATACTCAAATACAAGGTATATACTACCAGATACCCTTGAAGTGACTAGACACTCAAGCTTCATCACATTTGGGTGATCAAGCTTGCGCAAAATATGAATTTCCCTAGCCATAAATCGGACACTTTCAGGATCCATGTTGACAAAGCGGACCTTCTTCATAGCAACAATTTGTCCTGTATCAAGATCTCGTGCTCTGTATACACTGCTATAAGTACCTTGTCCAATCTGCATAACCATGACATCAGCTGAAATTGTCAAAAAGAACGGAAACCAAAGGATGGAGGAGGTTCGGGAGCAGAAAACAAGCTACTTCAAATTCTATGGGTCATACATTTTGTAATTTTTTCCTGCTTTTCCTATTGGCTGATATTTACTGATATTTGCCAATATTTGTCCATATTTATTGTGGGGAAAAAAAACATCGTGACAACCATAGCATATAAAATATCATTAGCAATACACCGATACTTTGACACAATGACCACAATCACAATAGCGACCATGGTTTTATTACTTAGGCCACTCACCATTTGAAGTAGTTTATGGAATAAACCCCATAACTCCCATTGATCTCTTACCCCTCCCCATAGAAGCACATATGAATTTTGAGACAAAAGAAAGAGCCAAAGCAATGAAAATGCTTCATCAACAAGTGAAAGAAAGAATAAAAATGATAAATGAGGTGATCAAAGCTAGAACAAACAAGCATAGGAAGCAACATTTATATGAAGTTGGTGATTTGGTATACCTTCACCTCACAAAAGAAAGGTTTCCTACACGAAAAAAGAACATGCTTATGTCGAGAAGTAATGGGCCATTCAAGATTCTTAAGAAGATCAATGATAATGCATATAGGCTTGAATTACCACCAGACATTAAAAAATATATCAAACACATTAAATGTGGGAGATCAACTTCCCTACTTACATGATGAGCCTTTTGAAGTTTTACATGAGTATATATATATATATATATATCTCATATGTTAATTATGTGTATACATTTTGATCACATAAATTATTAAGTTTTTATTCAAAAAATAGCTAGACCCATTTACCAAACAAATCTAATTGATTTTGATCAAGGTAATATAAAAGAACCTTGCGATCTAGCTATGATTGGACCTAACCCAAACCCGAAATACTATCATTCCTACATATGATAACAAAAATAATGATAAAGAAAATGTAAATACAAACTAATGTGGGATTATATCCTACAACAGGAGGGTATCCTATGGAAGGTCCTACAAAATTAACCTAGGGAAAGGATAGTATACCCTACAATAGGACAGCACACCTCAGAGTCAAGCTTTACCCAAAAGATTTAGTTAGTTAATTGTTATTTTCTTAGTTATTAAGTTAATTTATCTTATGATATGAATTAGCTTATCATAGGCTGTTAAGATAAGATAAAGTTTGGTAGGAACGCTATTCACAAGTTAATATTCACATAAATAATTCCGTAAATAGTACCTTAATCATTAAAAGGTTATTTATCTTATATCTTTAAGAGTTCTATCATATTAAGATTTAGTTTAATATCATTTTATTAAGGAGGTTATTTGAGCAGGTGCTAGTTGTTAATAAAAGGCATGTATTTTCCACAATTATTATATCATGAATTGTAGAATAAAGTTTGAGTTTTTTTTAATTAATTTTTGAGTGAATTTGATTGCCTTACAATATTGATATTTAGGAACCCTCTTAATTAATTAAAAATTGTTTATGAGTGTTCTATAACTCTCAAAATTACTTAAAATATTTATATTCCCAAAGCCTTAATCCTAACCCATGTGGCCATGCCGATCACCATAAGTCATCATCATAATCAGGCTAAGACACTAATCCTATTTGTCATCATCTCTAATCATTACCAGTGTTTGAAAAGGCCTAAGGCACACCTAGGCGATAGGAGTCTTGGAGCCTAGACGCTAGGCGCAAGGCGAAGGCGCACGCCTAGGCGATGTGAGGCGCAAAAATTACTCAAAGCTACAAAAAATGATTAAATGACTGAGTTTTCAGAAGAAAAAAAAAATATACCATAACAAGAAAATACTTAGAAAAATAACAACCTATAAGTTTAACACTACCAATACTAGCAGATAGTTGGGACTATTGACCACTTCTTCTTGCTGTCTCTAGTTCTCAGCTCTCTACGGTTTGTCTCTTTGTCTTACTCTATTTATTTTTTTATGAGTTTAATACCACCTATGTGCTTAAGAAAAAGAATTTTACTCTCTTTTTTATACTTCCCTGATGACTCTTGACTTTGCTTGTAGGCTTGCAGCCTGTTTGATTGCAGAATGTGCATCTTTCTCAAAAAAACTATTGTTCTCCCCAATAAAAACTATAATAGACTTACCTTTTTCCCAAAAAATGTCTACTCCTCTCTCCCAAGTCCTTAGCTCCCTGCATGATTTTTTTTTCTGCTAAAAAGCATGTGCATGTCTACTCCTCTCCCCTAAGTCCCTAGCTCTCTGTATGATTTTTTTTCCCTGTTGAAAGGCATGTGCATGTCTACTTCTCTCCCTTAAGTCCCTGCTTGATATTTCCAAAACAACTATTGTTCTCCCCAATTAAAACTATAAATAGCCTTTCCTTTTTCCAAAAACTATCTACTCCTCTCCCTTAAGTCCTTGGCTCCCTATGTGATTTTTTTTTGCTGAAAGGAAATTTTGCTCAAAGGCGCGCGACTCTGTGCCTATGCGCTTCTGCGCCTTAGGCGCGCCTCAGCTGCCATACGTGCGCTTCACTCACATCGCCTTGCCTAGCACCAAAAAATCCCCCACCCCCCATCACCTTGCGCCTTGCGCCTCAAGGCGCACTTTTTCAAACACTGATCATTACTATCATTCAAATAAGGTATTTTTGAAACCCTTGCTTCTATCAAGCATCACAAACAAAAAACAACAACTTCACAACTTTAATAACTCATTTAAAGCTATTGAAATTCCTTACATTTTTATTTTCCTTATTTTATTAACACTTTCATCCTTAACATCCTTATTAAATGATATATATCCTTTTTAATATATCAAAATGTAAAAATTGATAATAAAAAATTAGGTTAGTCTTGAATTATGTCCATTCAACTTAATCAAAACAAATATAACCATTGCCTCATAATTTAAAAAGAGACCGAACCAAAACAATCTAACCTGAGCAAACCTACAACCCAGAGAAAATCCAAACTTGAAGTAATCCGACTAAAACTAATACAGTGACCCCAAGTAAACTAAAATTGAAATCACCAGAGATAATTTGAAACCCGAGTAAACTCGAACCCCAAGTAACCTATCTCGAAACCAACCTACGCATATAAATTAACCCATCATGGCCTAAACAAAAAATGACCTAAAATTGACGTTGACCCAATAAGCAAAATGGTCTAAAACAACCTAACACAATCCAACCTAAACTTGAATGGGGCAACAAGTGATAGGTTGCAAACATAAGCCAATTTGGATATATCACGGCTATATCTAGTAGTTAATCATCCTAGTAGTTATTCGGTGAACCACCAAGATATAAGACATGCACTATGCCGAATTAAACAAAAATGAGAGTGCTCATCACACCATCAGTTTGGTGATCCATGTAATTTGAAGTAAAGGTGAATATATATTAGAAAATAGAATCTTAAAAGAAGAAAAAAGTTGGGAATCATCACCTACTCTTACTCCAGATGGGAATCATCACATAGTCTTGTCCCTAAAAGGTGATTGGGAGTATGCATATAGGGATGGAGACAGAAAGATAGGTTGAGAGAGAGGAAAAAGGTAGATGGTTGACTTACCACACACAAAATGAATTACAAACTCCATAGAAAAACCTAATAACAAGCTTGTAGAGAAAATCAATTTATTAGTGTCCAAATCCTCTAAGATGGAAAGGTTGCAACTAATTCATCCATTCTAGAGCTCCCCTTAGTATCAAGTATATGGGTGGTGAAGAATGAGATATTCGAAAATGTTTAGCTTTAAGGAGGAATTAGGGAACAATCACACTGGGCTACAACTTGCATGTTTAAATTTTAGATTGCCATTGCATATTCAATGATCCTATTATCATTAGTATAAATACAGGTTGTATTGGTTTAGTTTTGCTTTTGGAGATTCTTCAATCCATTATCTCTTCCAGTCATATATGAAATTGGCAATACATGACCATTTCAAAATTTTATATTTATCACAATATATTGGTTATCGGTCAATATTTATCAATATTTGCCAACATTTGCCAATATTTATTGTAAAAAAAAATTAAAAATATGCCACAACAACTACTTCATATAAAATATCATTCGTGAACCCCCAATACCATGACACCACAACAGCAATCAAAACCACAACCACGGTTTTATTACAGCTGGATTTTTCTATCACTCTTGTATTCGTGATGTGCTCTTCAATGAGAGGTTCCATCTATATATAGCAACATAGAAAATAGATATGAGATCCCAAAGTTTGAATCAAGCACAGCAACAACTTCTGCAACTATCATAATGGAAATGGTTTAAAATATAGTCGTTGCTAAGGTTGTGTTGGCCATGTGTTAACATAAGTACTGGACAGAAATATGTAATATCAGAAACCAGACTTCAATGTCAATGCATCAATGAAGTATGAAGAATTTCAACAGCTAATGCGCTATAGTCTAAAAAAGCAATGTAACAAGCTGGTCTGCTCCAAAATTATATACTAGCTAATGCATTAAGTTTGGACATGGCACTTATTGTTCTTAAAAATGTCAAATGATTAATAGTCTTGGCACAATATTCTCAACAGAGTAATGAACAAACTTATACTGAAGCAATAAGAAAACTCGACAGTTGGGAATTTATATCAGGCAGAGAAACAGGTTCTACCATATTGGTGAAATCAACTCTCTGCAAAATTCACAATCAATAAAATGCAAGAATGATCAAAACCCACTATACAGAAACGATAAGGAAAAAATGACAGAAACTAAGAAATGGATTCCATTTAAATTATAACTCACCTTCTCTAGTTTCTCAAAGGAGTCTGCTCTCCGAGGCACCCATCCATTGATTGCTTCTCCAGCAACTGCAGTCAGCCAAGATGGCCAACCAGCAGAAACGTATGTTGCACCATTTCCATTAAGTGTCCTTCCAATCAGAGGCATCTTAGGCACTCTTTCTTCTCCCCCCTTGACGTCTTTATCTATTGCAGAATGGCATTGAACCTGGGACAGTGTCACTTCTTCACTAATCCTTCTATCCTTCTTTTCATCTTGCCACGCAATTGGAGAAAGCCCTGAATTATCTTCTACTAATCCGTCAGATATCAACCTTGTTGTGGCATCACTTCCACCAGAATCAGTCTCTACAACTACTTCATCTCTCCTTGATGAAGTGATATACCTTTTTGATGATCTGGTTTCTTTTTCTCTTGTGTGATTCTCTACATACTGATTTGCTGAAACTCCTTTCGAGCATATGCAGCCCATTATCTTCCCTAAATGTCACCCACTCCGGGACCAAGTGTATTAAACTCAAAACCTTTTGGCATCAAATCCAGCATTCGATCAACATTAGCTCCACAGCTACAAAAAGAGGGCAAATTCTGAATTACGTAAACTCAAAAGTCTGATCAGCCTGTTCAATCTGATTCTTGAGACTTATTTTCAACTAAATATAAAATATGATTTCATATCCTTCCCAATTTCAAGAATAAAGAACACGAAAAGAGTCTGTCGACAATGAATTCGGAAACAAGCCAGATGGCCTTCCGCCGAACGCAGAAACAAGAACCCTGATCCCCAATTGAAAATTATGTATACCTAAAATCAGGAGTTTTCTGATTAAAATTATAACGCTGCAAGGAAGGAGAAGAAGAAAGAACAGGATGGAGGTTTGCGTTGATTGCCAATGCCAATTCTATCAACGGTTCAATTCTATGCTGGCATTACAATTATAGCTCGTCTGCGACTACTGTCGGTCTACTAGTCAAACAGAAAGAGTGGGATACCCAAATTCAACTGCTAGCAATACAAATGCAGGGAACGTCCAGCGAAACTAGCCAGAAATATCCTCACAGATATTCATGACTAATATTGAGGAGGGAGAAACGAACTTGAATGAAAATGGCATGTTCATCTCGTTGCGTACTATGATAGAGAGACATTCGGATCTTGAAACTTGAAATGCCCACTACAAATTGCAAGAGATGTGATTTTGGGTTCAACCTAATTCTCAATTTGTATTCTTCCTTATTGATAACAACTAACTTCAGATTGAATGTTCTGCACTTCTGCAGGCTCAAATCTCTTTATCTTCAACCATATTATGCCTCAATAAGAGAAACGACAGATTTTGTCAGGAAGGGGTAACCAAACAGTCACTTCTTGCCGATCTCGTGAAGAAGACATTCGGGAAAGAAAGGAAAAGGGCCATTCGAAACATGGGCTCTGTTAATTTGAGAAAACATAGAGCACGACTACGACGTCGCATGAGTTGGGTTTCGCAACTCGCGTGACGTCCTATGGTAGGATGTGGTAATTGTTCGTGGGCCTACCCAAATCTATCGCATCCAACCAATTTATAAAGCTTTGGGTTTGAGGTTTAGGACCCAGTAAATTGCGGTCTGATTTGAACTTGTGTGCAATAAGATCCGTTCGGATCAGCTTCGGTAATTGTAAATGCAAACTCGTATGAAAGTATTTTTGGAGATACATACTTTTGGAGTTTGTTTGTATAAAGATATAAATTTTTTAATATTTTTTTACAAACATATAAATATTCAAAATTTATTTTTATTAAAATATAATATTTTAAAAACTTTATTAATCAATAGTTCTGTTTACTTTTATTTAAGTAGTAATAAAAAAAAAGTTTAAATGTTTATATTTTAATGGGAATAAATTCTAAATATTTGTGCCTTAAATTATTTATTTTTAAAATTTTAATGTTTTAATAGAAATAAAGTATAAATTTTTGTATTTGAAAAAAAAATTAAATATATATCTTTTGACACACTTTTGTCATTCTAAATTTGATCAACATTTGTTTAATCTTTTTTTAATATATACGTACTTATATATTAACCTACTATTGTGTTGTATATGATGATGAGGTAACCAAAAATATAATATCCCATCCTAAAATTCTTCAAAATATATTTTTTAAATTATGTTAATATAAACTAAATTAATTTTAATTTTGAAAAGGGCTTAAAATTTTAATAAAAATATGAATTTAGGCATATCGATCGACTGGTACACTCAGAGATTAACAATTTTATTATCAACGAACCGATCGACTGGTTTTATCAAACCAATGAATTTCTTTCTAATGTTTATGAAAACCTCTAATTAGAATGTATTTGTGCTAATGAGTATATTTTGGTGTTTTGAGATTATTTTTATATTATTTAAATCATTTATAATTTCATTTAGTTAAATATTTCCATAAAAATCACTTTTTTAGGCATATCTTACTTTCTCTCTTCTCCTCATCTTCTTATCTCTCTTTTAGCATGTAATCCCCAAAAGATTTAGAAAATCTATAATTTAATAAATAGCTTTTATTTGAAATAAATTAGCTTTTAAAATTATATAGTTTAATTATTTTATGGATTTTTTAGTAAATAAAATTAGATAGGAATATTTAATAAATTAAAATAAATATTTTATTATTTTGTCGTACTCATTTTATTTAAATTAATTTTCAAACCAATATTTTACTAAAATTATCCTTTTTAAGCCCATATATTTAATTATATTAAATTAAATTATTAAATAAATCTATTATTAAAAATATTAAATCCTATTATTTTATAAATTAAATTATTTTAAGTTCTCCCATCTTCCCATTTTCCTTTTTTTTTCTTTTTTTCTTCCCCTCTCCTTTTTCTCCTTTTTCCTCTTTCTTTTCTCCTCCTTTGGGCCACCCGCACCTGGCTTGCTTCCTCCTCCCCTACTCCTGGGCCTTCGGCCCATTCCCTTCCTTCCTTCCTCTCCTGCGTGGCCCTTGCATCGCAACCCACTCCCCGACCTTTTTGTATCCTTCTTTCCTTTTATCCCAAACTGGACTACCCTGATTATTTCTCCCTTACGCCGACCGGTTTGCTCCCCCTCCTTCCTTTCTTTCTTCTCCTTGCTCATGCCCGACCAATAGCTGCTTTGACTCCATGCTTACCACCACCAAGTCGCCCTGCAGCTGCCCCCACCTGCCACCGCACATGCTCTCTCTTCCTCTCTCTCTCTCCCGTCATTTTCTTTCCTATTTCGAACCAAACTAATCCATGCATCCCTAACCCACATGCCCTTTTCCCTTCCTTCTTCTTCCCTCTCCTCTCCCTACCAACCGACCACCCTTGCCACCCTACTACAGCCCCGACCGGCCACCTACTCCCCCTGTCTCTCCCTCTCCTTTTTCTTACCCTCACCAGCCCTTCGTGCCCCATATTTTTTAGCCTTCTTCTCCTTCCCTGAACTCCTCCTCTCATTTTCTTCTCCTCCCATGTTTCCCGATTTTTGCACCACCGCCACCCTCCGCCGCTTACACCGCCGCACTAAACCCCCTACACTTCCTCCCTTCTCCCCCTCTTCTTTTCCTCCCTACTTTTCTCCCTTATCGGTAGGCCACCTACAACCGCCTCGTTCGCAGCTGTCCGGCCACCTCTGCCACCACCCAAACCACCAATCCACACCCTGAAACCTCCTTTACCACCCTCATACCTTGTTTGGCTGAAATAAGCCCCCTCACCCCTCCATTTTCCCTTCCCTTTTCCTTCCTTCTCAGCCCGATCCACTTTGACGGCCCCCTTTGCCGCCTCGCCGCCGCCGTCTCCGCCACCCTTAGCTGCCAACAACCCATACCCAGCCTCCACCTACACCCCCTCTTCACTCCTGCACCCTTCCCTTACCTCCAATCATCCCCCATCTACCTCCTTTTCTTGCCTAAAGACCCCAAACCGAGCCATCTCCCCCTCCCTTCTACCTCACCCCTTTGACCCTTTTCTCCCCCCTTAGTTTGCATGTGGCCCATGTTGTTCACGCGGCGTGAGATCCACATTGATTGGGAATTAATTTGTTTAAATCTTTGAGGTATATTAATTGTTAAGTAAAGTGTATTATTATTAATTAATTTTTCATAAAGTTTTATCTTTTTAATTTCCTACTTCTAATATAATAATTATTGATATTATTGTTTAGGTGTTGAGTTGATAATTAAAGCTTGAATCTTTAACCGGAATACCGGTAAGGTTTGATTTTTGTGGGATTAAGGTAATCGTTAAACCCCACTTAAACGTATGGAAAAATGTATGCTAGCACATTAGGGATTTTAGTATGATTTTATGCATGTGTTTGCTTAGTATGATAAATCTGGTTGCTTATATTGATTGATAAAAAGAAGAGCATGCTAGATTTTGTGCCATGCATAGAGATGATACTCAAGGAAGGAGTTTGATTATTGGTGGAAATGTTAAATGCTTGTCTATGATGTATTATGTTGCTAATGTATGAATAATATTATTGTGAGCCTAAGGGTATTTTAGTAATATGCCTATGGAAGTATGTGATCTAATATATGTAGTTGCTAATGAGTATTATGTTGAATAATGACAAGTTGGTGGAGTTAGGTAATAAGAATGAAGTACTAATATTAGTATTTTATGTAGTCATGGTAAATTCATAAAAGTGGTGTAACAAAGGGGTAAAGTGATAATTTTATAAGTGAAAAGGTATTTTGGAAATTTTGGAGTTAAAGGGTAAAACAGTAATTTTGTAAATAAAAGGGTATCTTGGTAATTTCGAAAGAAAAGGGCAAATAGTAATTTTATAAGCAAAAGGGAAATATGGTAATTTTATGATTAAATGGCAAAATGGTAATTTTATAAGTAAATGGGTATTATGGTAATTTTGGAAGTAAGGGGTAAAATAGTAATTTGGACGTAAAAGGGTATTATGGTGATTTGCAAGCAAAAGGGTACTATGGTAAAATTGGATGTAAGGGGTAAAGTGGTAGTTTTATAAATAAGAGGATATTTTGGTAATTTTGGTAGTAAAGGGGTAAAATGGTAATTCATAAGTAAAAGGGTAAGTTGATAATTATAATTATAGAGAAGTGTACATTGGTAATTATAATTATGGAGAAGGGTAAATTGGTAATTATAATTATAGAGAATGGTAAATTAATAATTATAATAACGGAGAAGGGTAAAATGGTAATTATAATAATTAAGAAGGTTAAAATGGCAATGATAATAATTAAGAAGGGTAATTTGGTAATTTATCCAACTTAAGGGCAATTTAGTAAATATAACAAAGGAGAATGGCAATTCGGTAATCTAACCAACCAAATGGAAAATATGATAAGTGTAGCAATTATGAGGGTTGAATGGTGATCTAAAAAGCGTAGGAGATAACTTGGTAACCTAAACCGAGTAAGGGGTAATTTGGTAATTATACAACCTAAAGGGTAATATGGTAATTTGTCAAGTAAGAAAGGGATGACGTAGAAATTATATAAGTAAGGGGTAAATAAGTAATTTGCACCTAACATGTCGTTGTGATTGTGGAATTTCATAGTATGATTCAAATAATGCTGATAAGCAATGTAAGAGTATTTTGATAATTAGTACGTATTATGAGAATAAATCCTAATTCGGATTTAGATGAGAATATGATGGCCTTAATGGTTTCTCTATGATATATTAGATAACCATCTGAATAAGAAATGATTAATGATATCAGAACGATTGGAAGTGAATACATATCTGATTATTGTACTTTTTGTGATCACCTTAATTAAGACACTAATACTTAAAGTGAAAGACCTCGAGATTGGGAATGGTGGCTCTTTAGGGGTGGCTACCCTAAAGACGTGGTTTAGCCCATGATTATTCTAGTATTTGCTAGTGTGCCTTTTTGCCCCAGCTAGGCCCTATATCTTACTCTATCTAGCTCTACGGACCTATTTAGGAGGTATGAATACCTATGGATTAGGTGTCCTTGTTGGTAGGGTACTGAGTAGCTTTATGCACCGGTACGACTAGGGTACCTTTGCGTCTCTGTGTTCGTGGTTGAAGGGTATTGAGTGGCTTGTATGCACCGGTACGACTATTGTACCTTAGTGTCATGGGTTCTTGATCTCCCATCCGAGGCAAATAAATAGAATTGTTGTGCTGACTAAAGAAAGGAAAAACACTAATTATGAAAGTGAAAGATTAATATGCCGGTCCTAGTTGACTTATGATAATGAGTACCGATCCACCGGTTATAATAATGGCCCAGGAGCGTGTTGCCCTGGCAAGTGATTATGAGTACCGATCCATCGGACATAATAGTTGTAACACCCCCAAATTTACTACTGAAAAATTTCATTTAAGACAAAGGTTTTAGCGGAAGCGAAAGAATTAAAACCATAAACTTGGGGGTATTACCGCCACACTTAGTACCAGACCGGTTCACTCCTACCGTTCCGATACTAAGTGCTAAGGCTAAACTAAACAATCATTAAGTAAGAGTCATCAAAACATAGGTCCATAGTTAACATAGACCATTCACGAAAACCACGAGTCAACAACCGTTAAAATATTGTTTAGGAATACAACTTAGAGTACGGTTTCAAAACAAGGAGCGTAGTACAAAATATAGCCAATATAACAGATCCCAAGGGACCAATATCCGGATCGCCTACTCACTCAAGCCAAACCTTCCACCCCACAATTTGTAACTGATCAAACCTGCATAGGAGGTCTGCTCCCCACCATTGGTGGATCATCACAGGACCCATTCAATCAAGGTAGTATCAGTACGGGTCCAATACTGAGTAAGGGCGATGGTGCGCTAAGGCCAAGCATACAATCATACCACATAGCACACATAGCACAATCATATAGACAACAAGCGATAACACACAAGATAAGGCTTGAGTACTTTCCGGTGACTTATTCTTATTTCTTATTAATAATAATACGTTCATTCCACACATATTCTTTAATAGTCCGTGTGAGTGCGGGAACCCCACTATTATAGCCGGTGGAACGGTCACGAGGGCCATGCCCTGCCACTATTATAGCCGGTGGACCGGTCACGAGGGTAACATACCCTGCCACTATCATTTGCCGGTGGACCGGTCTGGCCCCGACTCACAAGGTGTTCCATTGTAAATATTCGTATCTTTCCTAGGTCTTATCATCATTCTGATTAGTTTGTTGAGCACGAAATCCCCCACTATTATAGCCGGTGGAACGGTCACGAGGGCCATGCCCTGCCACTATTATAGCCGGTGGACTGGTCACGAGGGTAACATACCCTGCCACTATTATTTGCCGGTGGACCGGTCTGGGTCCGGCTCAACATCTTTCTTTGTAAGTAGTTAATGTCTTAACATATCTTATTCAAAAGGTTTTCACCAAGGATACGCATAAATCATTCTCTTTATTCTTTACACATCGCAACCAATAAAATTCCGCATTCATAACTACCCTTTAATCGATAATACACATGATAACGCCAAACAACTCTAAGCAGTCATAACCAACCCTAATTGTCCACACCAACCCGTGGTTAACCACTCTCATCCCTATTTTACCATAACCACCGTACTTAGCCATCCCAGACCTTAATTATCCTCAACAGTCACAATTGGTTACTCCATCCCTACTTAATCACAACGCCCCAGAGTTAATCACTCCAAACCCTGATTCCATATGATCATTAACTCCCATGCAAAACCCTAATACCGCCATACCAACATTAATACCACCATACAACCCATAACACCACCATGTAAACCCTAATACCACCATAAGTCATTAATACCACTATACAATCGTTAATACCGCTATACGAATATTAATACCACCATACAAACCCTAATACCACCATGCAAACCCTAATACCACCATACAAAAACCCTAATACCACCATACAACATCATTACCTCCACCATAAAATCACAAATACCACCATACAACATTAATACCTCCATAAAATCACAAATACTACCATACAACATTAATACCTCCATAAAATCACAATACCACCATACGAACCCGAATACCACCATAAGCCATTAATACCACTATGAAATCATTAGTACCACCATGCGAACATTTATGCCACCATACAAACCCTAATACCACCATGCAAACCATAATACCACCATACAACCCTAATACCACCATACAACATTAATACCTCCATAAAATCACAAATACCCCCATACAACATTAATACCTCCATAAAATCATAAATACCACCATACAACATTAATACCTCCATAAAATCACAAATACCCCATACAACATTAATACCTCCATAAAATCATAAATAGCACCATACAAACCCGAATACCACCATAAGCCATTAATACCACTATAGAATCATTAGTACCACTATACGAACATTTATGCCACCATACAAACCCTAATACCACCATGCAAACCCTAATACCACCATAAAAACCCTAACACCACCATACAACATTAATACCTCCATAAATCACAAATACCACCATACAACAGTAATACCTCCATAAAGATACAAATACCACCATACAACATTAATGCCTCCATAAAATCACAATACCACCATACGAACCCGAATACCACCATAAGCCATTAATACCACTATAAAATCCTTAGTACCACCATACGAACATTTATGCCACCATACAAACCCTAATCCCACCATACAAACTTCAAGACTCCCATGATGGTTCCCAACTCATATTGCCATTTACCCTAACATGCATGTCTTAGTGGGCCATAACATATTACATCATAAACATCATACATATAAATGTCATGCTCATGTCACGGAAGCACATACAACATACCTCAATCTCCAAGCTGCGCTACACATAAGACAAGTTATACACAAATCATATAATACATGGCACAGCATGGCATACACAACATCCAACACATCCACGTCACACATAGCACAAGGTCATTAGCTTCGTCCTTACCTAAGGCGACGCCGGGCTTGGAGCATGCTCCTCTAACTCCTTAGGGCTTTGGTCGGGGTTACCTTTAAAAGGGGAAAATGCTAAGTATTAGTTTCCCTTATAATTACTATCAATCCTCATTCTAGTTTAAGGTTAGGGTTTTTATTACTAAAAAGGGGTTTTATACAAAACTAGGGTTTTTACCTTAGAATTAGTATACTAAATATTAGTAGTCAAAATATAGTTATTTATGATACTTATTGTTACCCTTATTTTATTGAGCCCATTAGTTCCATTCTTATAATACTAGTGTTCACTAGTCATAGTAAAATAGTGATAATAATAATAATAATAGTAATAATAATAATAATAATAATAAGACTACTAATAATGATACTTATGTTTCAAGTAATAGAACTCTAGCGTTTTTAAGATTAAGTCTAACAATGGTGTTAGGTTTGAAATAATAATATTATAAGGTCACAATATTACAAGTAAATTATTCCTAAGGGTGATAATGATAATAGTAATAATACTAATAATGATGATAATAATAGTAATAATAACCCTAGCAATAATAATAACAATAGCAATAACCCAGTATGGTTAAGTATTAATAATAATAACCTTAGTAAGGTAATAGAGATAATAATAATAATAGTAGGGTTGTTAATATTAACACTTATAAAATAAACTAAAGTTGAGCATAATAGGAGTTAGGGTTCCAAGAGATGTTAGTATGGTAACAATGATAACTTTAATATCAGAAGTCACAATATTAGAAATGATGATAATAATAAAAGTAATAATAATACTAATAATAATAAAAATAAAAATAAAAATAATAATAATAATAATAATAATAATAATAATAATAATAATAATAATAATAAAAGAATAATAATAATAATAATAATAATAATAATAATAATAATAATAAGAATAAAGGTATTAACATTAGTTACTTAATAACAACTATATGGAAATAAGGTTTAAGGCTTGGGATGAGTGGAAGACCACCTAGGGTCAGTGGTGGTCCGGCGGTGGCGGCGATGGGGGAGGAGAAGAGAGGAAAAGATGGAGGTGGTGGTTAGATGGGAGGAGAAAAAGAGAAGTTTGAGGTGGGGGGAGAAGCAGCAGGTGAAGGGGAGTGGAGTGAGGGTGGTGGCGTGGCAAGGGGTGGCGGCGCGCGGCGGCGGCCGAGGGTGGTGGAGAGAGGTGGAAGATGAGGGAGGAAGGAGGAGAGGGAGGTAGGGGAAGTTGAAGGAAGGGAAAGGTAGAGGGAGGTATGCTGGGCATTTTGGAGGGTGGAAGGGTGGCTGGTAGCGGCGGAGGAGGCGGTAGAAGGTGGCGCAAGGCGGCGACGAGCTGAAAGTGGTGGTTTTCGGGATAGGAACTTTGCACGGCGAAGGTGGCACGTGCAGGGCAAGGCGGAGGGTGGTGGTGGCTTGGTTTTGTCGAGGGAGGTGCAGGGATGGTAATGGTGGCCAGAGGTGGCGGCGGATGTCTCCGGTGACGGTGAAAAGCCTGTCTTTTTGAGGCGGCGGAGAGGCAGGGTTTTGGGGCAAAAAACAACGAAAAGGGAGCTGACCAGGGCTGCCAATGGGGGGTATTTATAGGCAATTGGAAGGGGAAGACGAAAAGGGGAGAAGGAGGCGTGCGAGGCAGGTGTGCAGGTGGTCGGCCGGTGGCAGGTGGTGCAGGTCCTGCCATGGCAGGCTGGGTCGGGGAAGGGGAGAGGAAAAGGGAAAGAGGTGGGCACACGGGAAAGGGAGAGAGGGACTTGGTCGGGGTCAAAAAGAGAAAGAAAACGACGGGAGAGAGGCAGGGAAGGGCAGGGGAGGACGGTCGGCGTGCAGAGGTGACCGGCAATATTCGGGGGTTGCAGGGTCGAGTTGCAGGTCGGGGAGGAAGAAGGAAGGGGAAAGGAGGAGGACCGGCGGTCCAGGGGAGGAAAAGAAAAGGAAGGGAACCGGCCGGTTTGGCGGCGTTATAAAGTTTTAAAACAAAACGCGGCGTTTTGAGGATTGTTTGGAAAGAAACGCTGCGTCCTCGTCAGTCTGGCAACAGTTACTTTTTTTCTTATTGTGACGCGGCATTTGGGCGACTATAGCGTCGAAACGCAGCGTTTGGTTTCACGGGCGGCTGGCTCGCTATGCCGCGGGCAAGAAAAAGGAAGGAGAGGTGGGGAGGGGGGTCTGGGCTGCGCAGGCCGGGTGCGCGAGACCAGGGGGGAGAAAGGAGATTTGGGCCGACAGGCTGGCCCAAACCGGGGGAAGAAGAAGAAAAAAAATAAAGGAGGAAGAAAGAAAAAGAAAAGAAAGGAGAAAAAGGAAAAAGGAAAATGGAAAATGATAAAATGGTTGGGGATATTTGTTCTTTATTTATTTATATAATTAATTTAGATATTTAATTTTAATAATAATTATTTTAATTATAATAATTAAATCCATTTTTAAATTAGTTAGGCTATTTTGGATAAATTTCCTTAACCTCCATGCTAATTAGAAAAATACCCAAATATTCTTCCAATTAAATTCTTTATTATTTTCCTCTTAATCTATCTCAATTAACTCTCTACATTTTAAGTAAATAAATTTTAATAATCAATTTTCCTAATAATTCCTTATTTGGCCATAATTTCGGAAATTAGGATTTTGGGATATTACAATAGTGGCCCAGGAGCTTGTTTCCCTGGAAAGTGATTATGAGTACCGATCCACCGAATATAATAGTGGCCTAAGAGCATGTTGCCCTAGATGATGATGATATGTATTCTGATCCACCGACTAAAATAGTGGGGGTCCCAAGCTCAATAAAACAAGCATTGGATGTGTATAAATTACAAAAAGATATTAATTACTTGTAGTGGAACACCTTGTGAGTCGAGGCCAGACCGGTCCACTGGCGAATAATAGTTGCCAGGAGAGTTCTACCCTAGAGACCGATCCACCGGCAATAATAGTAGTCAGGAGTATTCTGCCTTGTATGTATTCCAGTCCACCGACTATAATAGTGGGATTCCCTCACTCACTTGGATATAACCAGAGAGATGATTGAATAATGATGGACTAATAGCTTAAGGCCCAAAAGTATCGATCGTACTTTATAACTCGTTGATATGTGGCAACCTTGTTATATATGTGATTGTTATGTATGCACCTCTCATTACATATGTATATAGCTTGCATTATGTATGCACCATAGTACTAAAGGGTTCTACTCGTGGGGCCCCTACCTATTTAATGGGCAGTGTCCCTTGCATATCTTTTTAGGTGCTACTCAAATGGGTAACGGGAAAGAGAGTAAGAAATTATCTAGAACTATTAGGGTTTTTTCCTTCTCTTTTAAATTCCTAGTTTTAATGTTAATGTTGTTACTGTAACCACTACTGGTGGATTTTATTCTTGTAAATGATTTGATACGCTACTTTGATTTAAGTATGTTGAATTTCTTATAGATTATATTTCATTTTTTTTAGCCTTAACATTTAGTACTAGAATGATATGAGTGAATTGGTCTGGTACTAAGTGTGGCAGTAATATCCCCAAAATTCACAGTTTTTTTTGCTTCCTCTAATCTTTTAATAAAATAAAAATTTTCAATAGTAAATTTTAGGGGTGTTTCATGGCATCTCAACTACATGTTTGACTTCTTGTACACCTTTCTTGACTTACCAACCTTTTGAAGCATACTTCACTTTCTCTCTTCTCCCTCTCTCTCTTTTGACAATTGGATTAAGTGTTTGAATTCTTTTACACCTTTCCTGACTTACCAACTTTTTACAATGGTTCCCCATAACGACATTATGAGAATTTTTACAATGTTTGAATTCTTGACTTTTACCAACTATTTACAATGGTTTACAATGGTGCCTTTATGTTATGATGGTAATTTTATAAGTAAAAGGGGGGAATTATGGTAATTATAGTCATGGAGAAGGGTAAAATGGTAATATAATAATGGAGAAGGGTAAATTGACAATTATAATAAAAGAAGGGAAATTTGGTAATTATGATAATGGAGAAGGGTAATATGGTAATTATAATTACGGAGAAAGGTAATTTGGTAATTAAGACAATGGAGAAGGGTAATTTGGTACTTATGATAATGAAGAAGGGTTATTTGGTAATTTGACTAACTAAAGGGCAATTTGGTAATTATAACAAAGGAGAAGGACAATTTGGTAGTCTAACCAACCAAATAGGAAAATATGATAAGTGTAACAATTATGAAGGGTGATTGGTGACCTAATAAGTGTGGGAGATAACTTGGTAACGTAAACCGAGTTAGGAGTAATTTAGTAATTATGCAATAGGAAGGGTAATATGGTAAATTAGCAAGTAGAGAAGGGATAACTTAATAATTATACAAGCAAGGGGTAAATTAGTAATTCGTACCTAATATGTTGTTATGATAACGGAGTTTCGTAATAAGACTCAAGTAACACTAAATAGTAAGATAATGGTATTTGACAATTAGCAAATATCATGAGAACGAATCCTGCATTAGAATTGGATGAGATTCTGATGGCCTTAATGATTCCTCTATGTTATCTTAGATAACCGTATGAATAAGAAATACCTAATGATATCAGAACGATTGAAAGTGAATAAGTATCTGATTGTTGTGCTTTTCATGATTATCTTAATTAAGACACTAATACTTAAAGTAAAAGACCTGGAGATTGAAAATGGTGGCTCTTTAGGGGTCACTATCCTAAAGATGTGGTTTAGCCCACGATTATTCTGATATTTGTTGGTGTGCTTTAGTGCCCCAGCCAGGCCCTATATCTTACTCTATTTAGCTCTATAGAGCTATTTAGGGGGTATGCACACTTATGGATTAGGTATCCTTGTCGGTAGGGTCCTAAGTAGTTGTATGCATCAATACAACTAGGGTACCTTTACATCCCTGGGTTGATAGTTGAAGGGTATTGAGTAGCTTTTATACATTAGTGTGACCGACGTACCTTTGTGTCCCGGGATCTTGATCTCTTGTTTGAGGTAAATAAATGGAATTATTGTGATGATTAAAAAGGAAAAACACTAGTCAAGAATGCGAAAGACAAATGAGCCGGTCCACTAGATATAATCATGGCCTAGGACCGTGTTACCCTAAATGATATTTATATGTATTCTGGTCCACATGCTATAATAGTGGGGGATCTTGAGCTCAATAAACCCAACCTTGGATGTGAATAAATCATGGAAAATACTAATCACTTATAGTGGAACACCATGTGAGTCGGGGCAGACCGGTCCACTAGCGAATAATAGTGGCTAGGAGCGTTCTACCCTAGAGACCGATCCACCAACAATAATAGTGGTCAGGAGCATTTTGCTCTATATGTATTCTAGTCCACTGGCAATAATAGTGGGGTTTCCGCACTCACATAGATATATAATTCGAGATGATTGAATAATGATGGACTAATGGCTTAAGGCCCATAAATATTAATTGTACATTGTGACCTATTAATATTTGATGAACTTGTTAAGTATGTGAATGTTGTGTATGCATATCTCATTATATATGTATATAGTTTTTGTATCATGTGTTGTATTGCAATCCTGCTTTTAAGTGTGTGTTAAAAGGTTACTAAGTACCATAGTACTGAAGGGTTCCATTCGTGAAGCCCGTGCCTATTCAATAGGCAATGTCCCTTGTAAGTCCTTTTTAGGTGTTATTCAAGTGGGCAACGGGAAAGAGAGTAAGGAATTATTCGGACCTTTAGGGTTTCCTTCTTTCTCCTTTAAATTCCTAGTTTAAATGTAATCTTTGTTCTTGTAACCACCATTAGTGGATTCCACTCTTATGAAATTTTATTTGTGCTACTCTGATTTCAATATGTTTTGAATTTCTAGCAATCTGTATTTCATTCTTTTAGCTTTAGCACTTGGTACTGGAACGGCATGAGTGAACCGGTTTAGTACTAAGTATGGTGCTAATATCCCCAGAATTCACAATCTTGTTATTTCTCTTCCGCTAACTCTTTTAAATAAAATGAAATTTTTTAATAGTTAATTTTAGGGTGTTACACCATGAGAGTCATGGCTAAACTAGTCCATCGGCGAATAATAGTGGCCAGGAGCACTTTGCCGTGGAGACCAATCCACCAGCAATCATAGTGGTTAGGAACATTATGCCTTGTATGTTTCTGGTCCACCAGGTATAATAGTGGGGCTCCCGCACTCTCATGGAATGATAATAAGCATGGTTTGAAATGAGTATTGATTGAAGATTTAAAGAATCAGTTGATTCAGACTATAGCTTAGCCTTTATCTATTCGTAATGATGGTATGTTGTTTATATGATCATATTTGTGTTATGTGCCTTTGTGTGTTGGCCTTAGTTGCATGGCTATCTTGCTCATTATGTAGTATACTGACCACCTGTTTCATAGGTGCTACTCATTCCCATGAGTAGAAGGCCCCTCTGAGTTTGTGTAGGATGGTGATACTGTTTTTGATGCCTTGGATGCTTATGAGGCATCGAGTGGGGCTGAGAGTTGAGCATGGACTTGGCCTGAGGATTGAGAGTGACATGGTTAAATTTAATTTTTTATGTTCCTTTATTTTGTACCTGTTTACTTAGACTTAATTTGTATCATATTGTAGCTTTTATTCCATTTGATGAATTTTAATTACGTACCTTTCATTGTAATCTCTTTTCCACGTACTCTAATTTTTGTCTTATATTTGTTTCAATGCTTTTATGAAGCCTTGTTATGAGTTTAAATTATGATGGTTGGTAATCTTTCTTTAGCCTTGTGGTTAGTACGAGAGCGACTGGGGGCTAGGCTTGTACTGATCACGGTGGCAATATCCCTGAAATTCATAAGTTTTGATTTACTTTTTTCTATTAAATCTTCTAATAAAACAAAATTTTCCAGTAGTGAATTTTGGGATTGTTACTGCCGTTTCCCCTTTTCCACCACCACTGAAGCCACCCCTCAACCCTTTGACACCTCCTCTACCACCTCCCTACCTCAGCCTGTCGAGATTCCCCTTATAGCCCCCTCTTTTCTCTTCATGTTTTTCCTTCCCTCTTCTTCTTCTCCCTCCTTTCTCACCTTCTTTTTAGCCTTTCTATCGCCATCTCTACTGCCTTGAGTTGCCAATCTTCGACCCCAACCACCACATACACTCTTCCACCCTTCCTGCACCCAGCCACCACCCCAAGTCTTTCCTTAACCCACCACCCGAGCATCCCTTTCCACCTTCGTTCATCTCCCCTTCCACACTTATTTCCCCATTTCCTCTCCCTATTTTCTTCATGCATGTAGCTCGTACTACCATGTAACATAAGACTTACTACATAGTCTATGTCTACTCAACCAATTTTTTAGGTATAAATATTGTTAGTGTTAGCATGTATTTAATAAGCTTCTTGATAAAAAAATATTCTTTTAATTTTTTACTACTAATATGATAATTTTTATATTATTTCTAAGTACATATTTTTGCTAATCAAAGCTTAAACATTTAACTGGTGTATTGATAAAGTTTAGTTATTACTAAAAATAAGGTAACCATTATGCCTTACTAAAATGTGTGGACATACGTATGCTAGCACATTAGGATTTTTAAATATGTTTGTATGCATATTTTATAATGTTAAGTATATCATGATTTGTAGCATATGTTGGTAGTTGAAATCAAAAGCATGCTATATATTATGAAATGTGTCATATGTAGAAATGATGGTTAAGAAAGGAGCCTTATTGTTAATAATAATATTAGATGCATGCATATGTCATTGTAAGCAAATATGGCCATTTATAGTAGAGAGAATATTAATATGAGCCCTAGGGGCATTTTAGTAATTTTTACTTGTACATTGCGTGTGGTCTAAATAAATGTGCATGGTAAGTGATAAAAATGGTCATAATAAAAATAATAATGGTTAGTGGTGTTAGATGATGTATGTGGACCATAGGTTTTAATATTTTATGTGGTTAAGGTATTTTAGTAATTTTGGCATAAGAAGGGTAAATTGGTAATTTAATAAATAAAAAGGATATTTAAGTAATTTTGGCATAAGAAGGGGTAACTTATTAACTTTATGAATAAAAAGGGTAATATGGTAATTTAATAAGTAAGGAGGGTAGTTTGGTAATTTTAGCATGAAAAATGGGTAACTTGGTAATTTTATAAATAAAAAAGGTAATATGGTTATTTAATAAGGAAGGAGGGTAGTTTAGTAATTTTGGCATGAAAAGGGGGTAACTTGGTAATTTTATGAATAAAGATGGTAATTTGATAATTTAATAATAAGAAGAAGGTATTTTGGTTATTTGGCATGAGAGAGGGGTGATTTGGTATCTTAGTAAGTAAAAAGGGTATTTTAGTAATTTTTCATGAGAAAGGAGTAACTTGAAAATTTTATGAATAAAAAGGGGTAAATTGGTAGTTAAACCACTTAAAAAGGTATTTTGGTAATTTAACAACTAAAAAGGGGTATTTTGGTAATTATATAAGCATGAAGTGTAATTTGGTCATTTATTGAGTAAAAAGGGGGTATTTTAGTTGATAGGCAAGCAAGATGGGTAAATTAATAATTTTGTAAGTGAGGAGGGATAAATCGGTAAATTGCATATAACATGACAATTGATCTACTGAACCTTCCTAATAAGTCATAAGGGATATTAAATAATGGACTAAGGGTTTATGGCCTTAGTATAAATTGTTTAAATATTATCAAGTATGTAGTATCACTTGTTTAAGTATTATCAAGTATATCATAAGGATGAGGATATTTTAGTAAATTGGTATATATCATAAAGAGAGTGCATGGTATGGGGTTGAATGGATAACTAAGGGTGTGTTATAATGTTAATTTTATAATCATACAAAAGGTGCTTTAATTATTAATCATGCATGGGAATGGGTGCTGGATGTGCTAGAAGTACATGTTAGGGTTATGTGCTCAATGATCCTTTGGTATAGAGTACTTGATTCCATGATCAACAATATAACAATGATATAATAACCTATTATGGCATGTGAATAAATGAAAATGAGTTCTGTGATAAAAATAAAGGATTAGAGGAGGCCTTAACCTTATGGGCATTTTTATTATTTTAACCTAAGGTGCCTAAGTATAAGAATTGGAACATAGGGTGGCCTTAGTGGACTCTTTAAGTTAACATGGACAATCTTACTAATAAAGATTATTTAATAATGACAAAAATAAATAAATATCAATAAGTATGTGATTGATGTGCTTTTTGTGATCACCTTAAATAAGACACTAATAATTAAAGTGGTAGACTTTGAGATCGGGGATGGTGACTCTTTAGGAATTTCTACCCTAACGACGTGGTTTAACCTATAATTATTCTAGATTTTGCTGGTATGCCTTAGTACCCTAACCAAGCCCTACATCTTACTCTATTTAGCTCTACGGACCTATATAGGGGGGTACGCATACTTATGGATTAGGTGTCCTTGTTAATAGGGTTTTGTATGTCCTTGAGTACTAGTGCGATTAGGGTACCCTTGCGTCCCTAGGTTGATGGTTGGAGGGTATTGTGCTGCTTGTATGTGCCAGTATGATTGGTGTATCTTTGTGTCTTTGGGTTCGTAATCTCCTTCTTGAGTTAAATAAATGGAACTAGTGTGCTAATTAAATGGAAAGACACTAATCATTTATAGTGAAACACCACGTAAGTCGAGCCTAGATAGATTATATCATTTGTACTGGTTCACCGGTTATAATAGTAGCTAGGAGCATTTTACCCTAGAGGTTGTATATGTGTACCAGTCTACTGGTTATAATAGTGGCTAGGTGAGTGTTGCTTTGGAGATTATATATTTTTACCAGCCTACCAGTTATAATAGTGGCCAAGTGTGTTTTTCCTTAGAGTTGGATATCTTGTGCTCAGTCCACCGGTTATAACAATGGGGTCCCCAAACCTACGTGGATATAATTCGAGACAATATTGATTAGTATTCAATTAATGGCTTAATATTAGAAATTATTAATTTTATTATTATGATCTATTGTTACAGTATCAATATGGTCTTGGAGCCTATCCCTCATGGTAAATGATGGGAATGCTAAGTAAATGGACTTGTGATATATGATTCCTATGGTCCGGGTCTATACTATGTTTGTTGTATTTATTTCTATGCCTTGTTTATGTATTGTTCCTATATATGTATAATGTGTTGCATGTAGGCCCTACCTTTTAGTTTTGTATAAAGAGTTACTCAGTATAGTAGTACTAAAGGGCTTCATTTATGGGCCATTGCCTATTCAATGGGTAGTGTCCCTTGTAGGTTAGCCTTCAGGTGCTATTCAAGTTTTTATTAGGTAAAAGCGTAAGGACTTCTATAAAGTTTATGAATTTACCTTTTATACTTTCATATTTCCTTGTGAAATGATTTTATTTTCTTATAACCACTAATAGTGAGTTTTAACTTTTGTAATGTCTTTAATGCACAATCTCTAATTTAAATGAAAGATTGAATTTGTGTATATGGTGTTATATCTTTCTATGCCTTAGCACTTGACATTGGAACGGTAGAAAGACAATAATTTGGTACAAAGTGTGGCTGTAGCATCTCTAAAAATTTACTATTTTTGCTTTTGCTTAACTTTTAACAAATAGAATTTCACTTCTTACCACCTACACTTGCTCATTATCTCCCTTTTCTTTGTGGAAAATTCTAAAGTGTGGAGTATTCCTTCATTATTTACCCTTTACTTTTATACTGGAAAACAACAACTTGCCTTTGTTGGTCTTCCCTCCTTTGGTCAACTTGCCTTGTTTCTCTCAAGTAAGGAAGGATTAAGGTTTTGAGAAAGGTTTAAGATTATAACTTCATTTTCCTTGGAATTTTGTTTTTGAGAAAAAGGTTGAGTTTCATTTTCGGTTTTCTTCTTCTTCTTCTCTTTCTTTGAATTTTCTTCGATTTGAATAATGTTTAAAAAAAGGAGTTTAAATGGTTTTGAATTTTGATTTTCTTAGGAATCGAGGTCTTTGTAGATAGCCATCAAGTAGGACTTTTATGTTAGAAGAATTGCTTTGAGGTAAGGAATTATTATCTTTAATATGAATGAGGTTTTTTGCTCATTATGGTTCCATGTTCTTGGTGTGTTTTGTATTGAATATGGGTTATTTGTATTCTAGAATTTAGGCATACAGTAGAGTTTCTTCCTAAACTTTAAGAATCATTGGTTTCTTTGATTTTATGCATTTTTTGGCAGTTTAAGCATGATTTCATTCAAAGGCCTACATTACCATGTACCCATGTGATTCTATGTGTGCATCAGTCTCTTTATGTGTTTTATGGAATAGTAGCATGCTAAGGTTAATATAGTAAAGTGTTTCAATTTTTGGTGTTTGTATCATAAGTTTAGGTGTTATTTTACCCAAACTAGTCAATTAGTTTGTCAAACCCATCAACTATTTGTGTGAATAGCCACATTGTTTGGAAATTTTTATCAATTGGTTGTGAGATCAGTCGATTGGTTGATGAACCAGTCGATTAGCTTCTATGAATGATCAATTAGTTTTCCAAACTCATCGACTAGTGACCCTATGACTAAAGTGGTATTGACTTTACTTAGACCCATCGACTTGTTAGACTAAACCCATCGACTGGTTTCTTATGAACAGTTGATCTGTCAGACCAACTAGTTGACTAGTCCACTAGTGTTATATTTTTTAGGTCTAGTACAACTAACCAATTAACTAGTCCCTTGGACGAATCGACTAATACAGTTGTATTCCACATAATTGTTCTTCTTTTGGGACTTTTATGTTAATACCTTCATGTAATTAGAACATTTAAATTATGATTACAATCATGTTTGCCTTAGAATTAATAAGAATCGTAATGATTATATTTTGGGACTTGAATTGGATATGTTTGGTGTCATCTCTAAAAACTCAATTGGTAGCTTTTATGCTTTATAATATATTTGGTATTATCACTTAGAAACACCCAATTTGAATAATAATTAAATTTAATTATGATTGGTGTTATCTCTTAGAAACATCAAATTGCTGGCTTTTATACCTTGTGATGTGTTTAGTGTTATCACTTCGAAACACCCAATTAGTTAGTTGTGGAATTGATCTATGATTTATGATATCACTTGATAATTAGTAATAATTGAATAAGATTTCATTTGAACCTTTTTCTCTGATTCTCAGGGTAGGTGATCAGGAGTTAATGGGTAGGTCATCCAATGGTATATATTTTCATTCAGTACCTATTTCCGTCTCTATTAGGTTGTAGTCGGTAAGGGGTATGCACATATATTTGAGTGTAGGATTCTACTTTAGTAGGCTAGTATGGCATTGATGTCCAACTCAGATGGGTGAGGTATCCCAGTATAAGCCTCTGGCATTTTGTATTGTCCATTTCTTAGGTGGGTGTGGCATCTTAAATTTTTAGCCCCATGATAGAGGCATTCAAGTTGTGGTGGGTGAGATATCCCTATACATGACCCCTTGAATACTTTGACCATGTGTGGTATCTTGATTTGTGTTGGCTATCATAGTAGGTGCACTTGATATGTGGTGGGTGTACTATCCCTAGAGAAATCCCCTTCAATGCATCCTAACCATGTATGGTGGGTGTCGTATCCCATTATGATTGTATGTTGCCATGAATTTTTTTTATGGTGGTGATCTGGGTTGTAATCCCCCCAAATTTTAAAAGTCTATAATTTAATAAATTACTTTTATTTGGGATAACTTAGGTTTTAAACTTACTTAATTTAATTATTTATTTTCAGGATTTTACTTTTTTTTATTAATTTAATTATTTAATGGATGTTTGTGTATATAAAATTAGGTGTGAATATTTAATAAATTAAAATAAATAAATGGTTATTTTATCATACCCATTCTATTTAAATAATGTTTCAAATCAATATTCTCTAAAACTCACCTTTTACACTAATATATTAATTTAAATTTTTAAAATTTGTTTATATATCCAAAAATACTACAACCTATTTCCCAAAAATTATTTCATCTATTTCCCCCTAATTTCCCTTTTCTTTTTTCTTTTTCTTTTTTTCTCTCCCTCTTTCTACCTTCTTCTTTCTTTCCCCCATTTTCCCCCGACTGGGCCAGCCCGTCAGCCTAGAACGCCCTCCCCTTCCCCGTTTAGTGCGGCCCACGCTGCCCAGCCACCTTCTCCCCTGAACCACTGGCCAAACCCCCCTCTCGTTTTCTTTTCTCCCCTGGACCAATCGGTCCAGTCATCGTCTTCCTCCCCCCAAACCTCGATCTGCAAATGCCAAAACCTTGCAGCCCTGATTCCGCCGGCAGCCACCAGCCAACCACCTGCCATCCTCACCTGCCCTCCCCCCGTCATTTTCTTTCCTTTTTTCAACCCCAATAAGCCCCATCTCTCCCCTCCCCGCATGCCTATCTCTTTCTTTTTTCTCTCCCCCTCCCTGACCTAACCTGCCATGCCAGGATTGCACTGCCGACCGATGGTCCTACCTCACCTGCCTAGTGTGCCCTCTCCCTTCTTCATCGTTTCCCCCCTCAATCGGCCTATAAATACCCCCATTAGCAGCTTGGTTCGAGATTTCTTTTCGCAGCCCAGAAACTCTAGCTGCTCGCCGGCTCCCTATCAGCCCCTTGTTCTGCCACCGTCGGAGACCAACGCCGCAAACTCCGTCCACCAAGACCTTCCCCGCACCTCCCTCTACAAAACCAGACCAGCACCACCCCTTGCCTCGCCCTGCACGTGCCGCCCCAGCCGTGCAAAGTCACCACCTCGATCAGCCCTCAACAACCCTTCGCCGCCCCTCACACTGTCTTTTGCCGCCAATCCAGCCTCCACCAGCACCTCCTCCTTCCTCGAAAACACCCAGGGAACCTTCCCCTACCTTCCTATGCCATCATCTCCCCCTGGCTGCTTCTCCTCTTACCTCCCCCATCTTCCACCACCTCCCACCACCTTCGGCTGCCGTGCCAACCAACGTGCGCCTCCACTCCCAGCCACACCACCACTTTCATTCTACCCCTCTTCACCTGCTGCACCTTCCTCCACCTCAAACACCCATCTACTCCCTTTCCTTTAGCCTACATATTGATCTTTCTACCTCTCTTCCTCCTCCACCACCACCGCCATCGCCGCCATGCACTACCGCTGGTTCCACCACTGACCTTAGGTGGTTCTCCAACTCCCCTAGCCCTAAACTATTTTTTTTATAAGTGTTAATAATTTTATCTAACATTAATGGTATTATCCTTAATAATAATATTATTATTATTTTTATATTATTAATATTATTATGTATTACCCTCATTTCCTAATTGAATTTCAGAAAATATTTATAACTAGGTTAAACTATTTAAAAGGCTAAAACTTTAACATTAAGATGGTTATCATTATTACCACTAATACTATGCTTATTTTCATTATTCACAACTTTAGTATTAATATAGTTACCTTTATTACTATCATCATCATTATTATTATTATTATTATTATTATTATTATTATTATTATTATTATTATTATTATTATTATTATTATTATTATTATTATTATTATTATCATTATTATTGTTATTACTATTACTATTATTATTGTTAGTGTTATTTAAACCAAGTTGGCATATTATCATTTTAAAGAAGAAGAATACTCAACCTTAGTATTTTTACCATGTAATATTCAAGTATTACTAATATCATTCCTAATACCTTTGTCACTAGCATTATTAGTTACTACTATTACTATTACTATTACTATCATCATTATTATCATTGGTATTAGTATTAGTTTATTTCTATTATTGTGACAAAAGCATTTGAACCCTTATATTATTATTATTCAAAATACAACTTTTATCATTATTATCTTTAGGAATATTTGTGCCTTGTTGGTATTGTAATTATTATATTATTGTTTTAACCTTAACACTGTTATTAGACTTAGCCTTAAAAATGCTAGAGTTTCTATCACTATAAGCACATTACTATTATTATTATTATTATTATTATTATTAGTATTATCACTATTTTGCTATAATTAGTATTAGTACTATTATTAGAAGAATAAAGCTAATAGGTTTAATGATATAAGTGCAACAATAAATATTAAAATAAACATATTTTGACTAGTAATATTTAGTAGACTATTTTTAATGTAAAAAGCCTAGTTTTCGCATAATACTATCCTTAATAATAATAGTTCTAATCTTAGACTAAAATAAGGAGTGATGGGACTTTTGAGGGAAACTAATACTTAGTATTTTCCCTTTTATAGGTGAATCAAACCAAAACCCTATGGAGTTGTAGGAGCGTTCTCCAAGCCCGACGTCGCTTTAGGTAAGGATGTAGCTAAGACCCTTGTGTGTTGTGTGACCTATATGCCTTGGATGCTATATATATCATGATATGTCATGTATCATATGATTGTCATTAACTTGTCTTATGTGTAGCGCAGCTTGGAGTTGAGGTATGTTGGTATGTGTTTCTTATGACATGAGTATGATATGTACATGTGGTGTTTATGGTGTGATATGATATGGCCCTCTAGGACATGCATGCTATGACAACTGATAATATGATATGGGAATGAGAGGACAAAAAGAAAGGAAATGGGAAGTGAGTTCACTAAAGAGGGATATGAAGTTGACTAATGTACTTCATGATCCACGAGAGGAAATTAAAGAGGGAGGAATGTCCAAAATAAATGAGAGACGGGAACCATGCATAGAAATCTTAAAATTTGCATAGGGACTTAGGGTGTTTGCATGAGATGGATAAATCTTGCATGGGGGTGATCCTTACGTGAGAAAAGTTGATTTAGGGTGTAAACAAGCTAATGGGAGAGTTGTGGAGTGATTGGAGACTTGAGATAAAAAATAGTATGTAGGTTGGTGTAAGGGTGTATAAGGGACCTGATTAGGGTTTTGGGAGGAAGTGGTAATCTGGAAATTACAAAGGTAAAATGATTAAGGAAGAGTGAAGTACGAGTTAAGAGTGAGAATCTATTATATAAGGGATGAGTATGGGTTCCATGGGAGAGGGGAGATTTTGGGGTGAAAAGAGAGAGGTTACTTGTGGGATAAGAAAGGTACTAGGGTTGAAGTGGCCAACTAAGGTTTTTTCGGTCACATGCGAAGTCGAGAGGTAAAGTGATATGTTTGGGATTAGACCTAATTGAGATGAGATGTGGGGCGATGAATGAAGTACTAGTAGTGTAAGTGAGAGGAAGTTAGGCCACATAGTTCCAATTAGAGTTTTCATGGGAAAGCCCTAGAGGGTGATAATAGGTGGCGTTTGAGGTCATGAGGTGTTGGGTATTAACCTACACTCTTAGGAGTTGGTCTTTCATTATGTGTAAGTGTAGGGGAATGGATGTCGGGGTGTGATAAGGGGTGCAGGAGTCTCAAAATATGGGATGGGACCCCTTGAGAGGAAAGGAGTAGAACGTTGATGACATGCATGTCAAGGGTGGAATGTTATCTAATAAGACACGGATAAGATACTAATCACTTAAAGTCGAAGATTGTTGAGCCGAGCCCAGACTGATCCACCGGCGAATAATAGTGGCTAGGAGCTAGGGTGTCCTAGAGACCATGCCACCGGCAAATAATAATGGTGAGGAGCATTTTTCCTTGCATGATTTTTGGTCCACTAGCTATAATAGTGGGGGATTCCGTGCTCAATAGACCAAAGTAAATAAGCTAAGACATGAGAAATACACTAAGTACTTACAGTGAAACGCCATGTGAGTTAGGGCCAGACCGGTCCACCGGCGAATAATAGTGGCCATAGCATTCTGCCCTAGAGACCGATCCACCGACAAATAATAGTGGTCAGGAGCGTTTTGCCCTATATGTATGTATTCCGGTTCACCAGCTATAGTAGTGGGGTTCCCGCACTCACATGGACTATTAAAGAGTATGTGTGGAATGAATGTATTATTAAGGATAATAAATAATAAGTTACCTGAAAAGTAACCAGACCTTATTACATGTATCATTGTATGTTTCCTACATGCTCATTCTTATGCTATATGCTCTATGTGTTGGCCTTAGCGCATCTGTTACCTTACTCAGTACGTAGCGTACTGATCACTCGTTCATGGGTGCTGCTCATTCCCACGAGCAGAAGACCCATCTGAGCTTGTGCAGGTGGGGGATGATGTCTTCGATGCCTACGACACCTACGAGGCATCGGGTGGGGCTGAGCATTGAGCCTAAACCTGACTTGGGGATCAAGAGCGACTCGCCCAGACTCTATTTATTTTATTGGGCCCTGTATTATCATATTTTAGTTGTGTTTTTGTACTATGCTTTATGTTTTTTTATAAAAAAACCCTACTCACGTACTCTTTGGTTTGTAATCCTAATCCGCACTTTGATTTCTGTATGACTTGTTTTTTATTATTGATTCATGTTTAATGTTAACTTTATTTAGCCTTAGCACTTAGAACTGGAACGGTATGAGTGAACTGATCTGGTACTGAGTGTGGCGGTAATGCCCCCGAGTTTATGATTATATCTTTTTACTTCCGCTAAACCCTTTTAATTAATCAAAAATTTTCAGTAGTAAATTTGGGGGTGTTACATGGGTGCTGTCGAACAAACTATCTTAATAACTAAAATTTATGTGATCACTAAAGGAATAATTATAATATGGTTTACATTGATTGGGTTGTGATGCATTTACTGTATTACTATTCTTCCATAATTTCCATTTAAGCATGCCTTATTATATTATTGCCATGAGCTTGAGTGTTAATTTATATTGGTATACTTATCACCATACTATTATATGTAATACCCTACCTTTTTGGAAAATGTTCGAATAAGAATTATTCCGTTTTTAGATATTTGATTTTGATTTGGTATTATAATTTAGTTTGAGGTAAAGTTTGATTTAAAATAAGGTTGGAAAATGAACGTTATTGAGTTTTTCAAGCGAACTGATTGATTGGTTCATCATTTGAGCAAAATGGTTTTACTCAACTAACCAGAGTGACTGGTTTGAAGAATAATCAGTTGGTAGGCCAAACTGATTGATCGGTTAGTCGAGTTAGGCATATTTTTGAAACTCAATTTTTTGAGAAAATTTTTTATACTGAAATGGAACCTTGTTAACCCATTCCGAAATGATCCTAAGAGATTCTTAGCCTTTTTCATAATATATTTAGCCCAAAATGTTACCTCAGATTGATCTAGAGGATGGATTGGGACAATTGAGGGGGAGGGGATGTCCTCAGCTTTATCTTCTTCCACCTCTTTCCTATGCACATTTTTGGGGTCAATGTTTTTATCTTAGGCACAATTCTAATAAGCTGGAAGATTCCTTCCACACTAATTTTCTATTACTCCTCCCGTGAATTTCATCTCTGGATTAACTAACCTGCATTCTCTAGAAACACCATTTGAGCTCTAAAGAATAGGTCAACATATCTTAGATGAAATCTGTCTATTTAGCTTGAATTTAAATGATAAAAATTAAGGTTTTCGAATTGCTCCTGACCACTATATGATTCTTCTCAATTGGTTGGCTATAAATAGCCCTAATTACTCATTTTGTTCACCTTTCTTTGACCCACCAAAAATTCCTAACTCTTTTTATTCATCTTTCCCCATTTCTGCATTTCGAGCTTTGTAGTTGAATATTTTTCACTCTTTTTATCCTTTCTCTAGCTCCCTCTTATTTTAATTATTAAGTAAGACAGAGTTAGATTTGGGAAAAAGGTTGAGTGGTTCAATTGAGAATTCCCTATTTTTCCATTAGGGTGTGCTATGTTAATCCTTCATTTCTATTTAAAATTCAAATTTGTTAAGGTTATGTAGTTGACTGTTTAAGGAACCAGTCGATTGGTTTGACCTAGCCGATTGATTAGTTTACCCTAACACAGTATCAATTCACAAACTTCATATAGATTCTTGTGTGGTAATCATTTCTAACTACATTAGATCATACATCAACATCAACTAACATATTCCTAACCAGCTTAACATGCATTTCTCCACCCAACATCATCATATCCCATTTTTTCCATTTTCATGCTCTTTCTCCATTTTATGCCATTTCAGCATGAAATTCATGCATACAACTACATTTTCCTCAAACCAACACATACCAATTGAGATATCACTTTTCATGTATAAACACACGATAACATTTTAAGACCAAGAATTACCTACTTAATGTAGGCTAAATCCCCTTAAAAATAAAATTTCCAAGTTTGTAAAACCTTGAACTCTCAAAACCTTAAAAACAAAAATCTTAACTCATGTATTATACCAATAATTCATCAAATTTCTAAAAAGAGGATAGAAGGGAGAAGGACATACCACTAAAAAAAAACTAAGAAAAGCTCAACTAGACCACTTAATATTTTTCCAAAAATGTAACTTTGTCTTACTTAATAATTAAAACAAGATAGAGCTAGAGGTAGGATTAGGAGATTGTGCAAATAAATTAGTAAGTGCTCGAAGTGTGGAGAGAAAAGAATAGAATGTAGAATTCAGTGGAATTTTGGTACTTGAAAGAAAGTGCAATGCGGGGAGGATTGAGGCTATTTATAGCCAACCAATTAAAGGGAAACATAGAGGGTTATGGAAGCAACTCAAGGCCCTACTTGTGACCATTTGAATTCAATAAGAATAAATAGATTTACCTGGGATTTGCTGACATATTCTCCCAAGTTCAATATGTGACTCTAGGGAACTTAGGTTAAATAGACTAAAATTCTCATACATTGAAGAAGAAATGGGAGGTTAGCGTGGAAAAAAATCTTCTAATTGCTTAGAAGCATGCTTGAGGTGAAAAGCAATTGATCATTGAAATCATGCAGAGGAGAGAAGATGAAGAAGATAATAGCTAATGTCACATCTCTCCCTCATGTGTCTCAATCAACCTCCATAACAAATTGAGGTAATATTTTGGGTTAAATGCATCATAACAATGGTTAGGATTCTCTAAGGGACAATTCATATAAGCTGGTAAGGTTCTATTTTAGTGTAAGTAATTTTTCTAGAAAAATCAAATTTGAAAACATGACCAGCTTGATAAACCACTCGATCAATTTAGGTCTACTAGTCAACATTTCATCCACTAGTTAATCAGCTTCCCCCAACTAGTAGATTAGTTTGGTTGAGGAACTTAATTTGGTTAAAACAACAAACTAGTCAATTGGCTTATGGAACCAGTCAATGGGTTTGCTTATAAAACTCAATAAACTCTATTTTCTAACATGATTCCAAATATAATTATATTCCAAATCAAATCATATCATTGAATTAAAATTGAAGGTCTAAATTTTGTCAAAAAATCTCATCCATTAATTACATAAAAGTGTTGGGCATTACAGGTAAGCCTGTATTGGTCTTTCTCTATTCTTAAACCTAGTGATTAGTTAGACATAACCAATCGACTGGTCATCCTGAACTAATGACTAGTTGGGTTAGATCGATCAATTGGTTTGGTTGGTTTGTGTGATTTGATTCCTTTCGGTTTAGTTATACTTTGAAGCTATGCATGAGACTGTCCCATGATTATTAAAGGGATAAAATAAAGATTTTATTAGAAATTAATGACCTAATGAATGGATTAAATGGGCCATAATCTGTGACATACTCAATAAGTATTCTAAAGGCTAAACAGTTATACCACTTATGAAATGTGATGGTTTTTAAGAAATGGGTAATGAAGTGCTACATGTGCTTGAGTAATATTATATGTTGGATAATACTATTGGATAAGAATAAATGGAAACCCCATATGGTTGGGAAATGGAAAACATTAATAGGGAAGAAATTTATGAATGCCTTGCTTTTTCTTTACATGGGACTTGTGTGATCACTTAAACTCATGAATAATATACTAATCATGTAAAGCAAAAGACAATCAATTTATGTTTGGGTCTATTTTACCCGATCCTCATTTATCTACTAGGAGTTAGTCTACCTTCAAGCATTTATTAGTACCTTTAGGCTTTTCCTTCGTGTAGGATCCTTAGAGGTTCAGGTGCCTTACCTACTCTAAATATTGATGATGTACTAGGAGGAATTGAACTAAAGGGTCTAGTTACCTAGTTAGTTGGCTTTAGCCTAGCCTTATATCTATTCTAGTGATTGGTTTTGACATGGACTTATATTTGCTTTGGGGATTAGCTTGTTTCTGGACTTTATATCCCTTTATTTAGATAGGCTATCATATTATGTGAGACCATGGGATGGTGCACAATCCATAGCTTGATGATAAGTAAATGGATGATAAAACCTTGTTAATGAATGAGTGGAATGACAAAAAGTGGATACTAATGGTAACAATGGGTTAAATGATGAAAAGGGAAAAAGATGATATGCACACTTATATAATGTCTTAAATGACCATCTGTATAATAATTATAAAGATTGACCACGATTTAACCTATATCAATAAATGGATAAGGAAATAGTATAATCCAATTAGTGGAGAAAGTTGGAAAATAAAACCTTGTAGTTGTCTGAATTAATTTGTCTAGTATATGTGCAATTACCTATGTTATTATAATATGAAGATAAACATTATATATTATGTGTTGCCTGGGTTATGTATGATAGTATACTCTAGTGTATTACAACCTTAATGTGTATAGCATTTGCATGATATATGTTAAATATGATATCCATGTTATAAAAGATTTTGCATCGCACACTTGTGGTTCTATTAAGGAAGCAACTTGACTTACTTAGTACATCGTGTACTAATGTGCCCGTTGCTCATTCACCTACTTATTCCTATGAGGAAAGAGTGATGAGTTCATATTTTGACACATTTTATACCCTTATAATCTTAGTTTTTGGTAGTTTATTTAACTAATATAGGGGAATAATTATTGTTTTATGCTTAAGTGGTAAAAATTGCATAAATTTTATTATTTGAGCTAAAATGATATAAATTAAGTAAATTTAGAATAAAATATTATTTTTTAATATTTATTGAATTTTATTTTGCAGGATTTGCTTTTTTAAATAAACGAAAATTAAAAAAAAATAAATAAGACCTTTGGACCAACGGCCAAAGGCCTGAAATAAAACGACGCCAAACGGAACGTTGCAGGAGAAGAAGAGTCAGCCGCAGGGCTGACGTGGAGCGACAAAAGAAAAGAACTACGGAAGCTGAGGCACCGCACGAAACGAGAAACGAAGTCAACGGTAAGGGCTGACGTGGAAAGACAACAAAAATTATAAAAAGCACAAGCATCAGCAGTGCGGCAGAAAGAGCAGAGGGAGCAAAGTGAAGGCATAGCCTTCACACAGGCTTGGGCGTGCGGCAAAGGGGGATAGAGTGTGCGGACGAGAGGCCTTCTTAGGCTCGGCAGAACAGGGCGCTAGAGCCTTCAGGGGCTCGACGCTGAGGAGTACGAGCCGCCACATGGAAAAGCACGGTAGAAAGAGGACGCAACAACACGGGAATCGAAGCAGGCCTTGACGCAACAGCACAGGCAGAGCAACGACGAACGCCAGCCGTCAGCCGAAAAAAGGAAAAAAGAGAAAGGATAGGAAATACAGCTAGACATACGTTTTGTACTAGTCTGGGTACTTAGATTGACAGCCTTCCACTTACACTTAATGCATTAAATCTAGTTAAATATAGGAGCCGCTTGTTGCTGCTATACTGCTAGTATTTAATAGGGTTAATATAGGCACGTGGTCGTATTAATTAATTAAGGGAAGTAATATAAGGTGTATGGACCTGCGTTTGGTGTGCAACTTGGTCGATCTCATTCTCACGATTAAAGGATGACTTAGAGATAAATATTATATTTCGACCTAATCTAGTGGTGGGTTTTTATTTCCCTAACATATTTCTCATATCTGCGGTTTCCCATTTTTTTCCATTAGTTTCATTATTAGTTTATTTTATTTTATTTTTATTCATTTTATTATTATTTTTATAAACCCCCATTAGTATTTTATTTTCTTATTTATTTATTTTAGGTTATTTAGTGTTTTTAGTTTTTATTTTCAAGCTAGTTAAATAGAGGTGAGCCCTCTCAATCCCCGGCCTAGAACGATACCCTTATTTACCAGTGCTACAATTGACAACAAGAGGGTTTAAATTGCGTGTCGGCTACGGTCACACCAATTTTTGGCGCCATTGCCGGGGATTGGTAACTTTGCCTATATTATACTAGCAAGGTTTCTTAGTTTGTTTTTATTTATTTATTTATTTTATTTCTTTTTAGTACGGTTTACTCAGTTAAAGTGTTTTTCTTATTTCAGGTATCCACTGGTGAATGCACACGAGAAGAAAAGCACAAGGAGAGTTGATACCAGTGAATCTTGAGATAGAAAAGTTCATTCGAGAGATTAGAAAGTCAAGAGTTTCTGGTTCTCCATCATCATCAACCAGTTCTATCTATTTCACTCAAATGGAAGATAATAGAAGTTTACGGGAGCTAGCAGCTCATAACATAGCTGAAGCTGTACCTACATGCATAGGCTATCCTGAGCCAGCTGAAGGGAAAGAAAGGGATTTCGAGTTAAAGTCCAGCCTACTTCATCGTCTTCCAACATTCCATGGTCTCCCAAGTGAAGATCCAAATAAATTCTTAAAGGAATTTCAATTTGCTTGTGTCTCCATGTGCCCCAAAGAGGCAGATCTTCAAATCTTGAAGCTCAAGGCATTTCCATTTGCCTTGATGGATGGCGCGAAAGACTGGCTTTATGAGTTATCAATAGGACAAATATACTCATGGGATAACTTAGCAAGTGCTTTCTTAGATAAATATTTTCTAGCATCACGTGTCACGGTACTCAGAAAGAGGATCATTGGGATCCAGCAAGAGCCTGATAAATCATTTCATGCATACTACAATAGATATAAGGCTTTGCTTTCACAATGCCCACAACACGGGATGAGGGAAGAGAATCTATTACAATATTTCTATGAGGGTCTCACTCCACTTGAAAGGAATATGTTGGATGCAGCAAGTGGTGGTTCGTTTATGGACAAAGATCCTATTTCAGCACAAGAGCTATTGAAAAATCGAGCCTCCACTGCACAACAATATGATGGTCTTTCTATTCGTGAAAAAGTAAATGAGGTGAGAGTAAATCAATTTGATGATAGACTTCACCAACTCACTAATCTTGTTTCATAGATTGCATCAGCTACTGGAATTGTTACCACATGCGGAGTGTGTTCAGCAATAGGACATCCATGTGAGAAATGTCCACAGATAAGAGGAGGAGAGGACAATGAACAAGCTAATGCCATCAGGTTTTCAAATACTTACCATCCAGGTATGCGTAACCATCTAAATTTTCGTTGGAAAGATAATAATAATGTTCTTAATCCTCCAGGTTTCAACCAAGTAGCACCAGGTTTTTATCAAAAACAACAAGGAGGATCCTCTCAGACTAATGACAAATATGATAAGATGCTTGAAGCACTGACAAATAGTCAAAAACAGCTAGCAGACGGACAAAATCAACTTATACAAAGCCAATTGTCCATGAATAAGAGAGTGTCAGATATAGAGCATTAGATGGGAGAAGTAGTAGCCAAGCTCAACCATATACATGATCATGGGAAACTACCAAGCAGTACCATACCAAATCCAAAGGGCAGCCTTGAATCGGCTAATGCGGTAGTAACCAGAAGTGGTAAAATATGTGAGAATGCTCCAAATAAGTCTAAAGAGGTCTTAGAGCAATTGGAAGAAGATCCCACTACAAAAGAGGCGGAGAGCGTGAAGAAACAAGAAAATAAAAGCGAAAACCGACAAACGAGTGATGGAACAGCTAATGAACTGAAATTTGAAAGTTCTAAGAATAGTAAATCCTCTACCATTCCTAATAATGTTATAACTAATCCTATTTCTGCAGCTCCTTTTCCTAGCAGGTTATCCAAATCAAAGAAAGATGAGAGTGATCAAGCAATTTTGGATACATTTAAGAAGGTGAAAATAAACATTCCACTCCTAGAGGCTATCAAACAAGTGCCTAAATATGCAAAATTCTTAGAGGAGTTGTGCACCACGAGGAAAAGATTACGGGAGAAGGAAGTAGCGAGGATGAGTGAGCAATTGTCTGTGGTGATACAAAGGAAGCTACCTCCAAAATGCAAGGATCCTGGAAGTTTTACAGTTCAATGTGTAATTGGTAACAATAAGTTTGAAAATGCCATGCTAGACCTAGGTGCATCTATTAATGTTATGTCATATTCTATTTATGCATCTTTAGGTTTAGGAGAGCTTAAAAAAGATAATGTGATTATTCAACTTGCTGATCGTTCTAACGCATTCCCTAAGGGGCTTGTAGAAGACGTCCTTATGCAGGTTGATACACTTATTTTCCCAGCAGAATTTTATGTGTTGGATATGGATGATAGCATCTCAAGTTCAATGCCATTGGTATTGGGAAGACCTTTCATGAGAACTGCTCGTACAAAAATAGATGTTCATACTAGTTCTCTTACCATGGAATTTGATGGGGAAGTCATAAGTTTCAACATTTTCAATACTATGAGATACCCGATGGATGATCATTCTTGTTTTACTATTGACACTATTGATTTTTTTGTACAAGATTATTTTGAGGAGGTCAAGGAGGACCCATTAGATATCACTCTTGTGAAAATTTTAGGATTGGATAAAAAGGGGGAAATGATTCCATTGGAGGAAATAGAAGTAATACTTTCACCACATCTTGTGAATGTTATAGCTCACATGGAGGCAAACCCTCCATATCGGTATGGATTCCCTCCTTTTTCAATTCCCTTATCAACTAACAAGCCCATACCTTCGGTGATTCAGGCCCCCATTTTAGAACTCAAGCCATTACTGGATCACTTGATGTATGCTTACCTAGGAGATAATGATACCCTTCCTGTGATCATATCTTCAAAGTTAACAGAGGAAGAAGAGAGGAAGCTTTTAGGAGTTCTCAAGATTCACAAGACCGCTATTGGATGGACGCTAGCAGACATCAAGGGAATAAGCCCTACTATGTGTGTTCATCACATACTTCTTGAGGAGGGAGCAAAGCCAACTAGGGAAGCTCAACGTAGGCTTAATCCTCCTATGATGGAAGTAGTGAAGAAAGAGATCATCAAGTTATTAGATTGTGAAGTTATCTACCCTATCTCAGATTCTAAATGGGTGGCACTTATACACGTGGTGCCTAAAAAATCAGGGGTTACAGTGGTGAAGAACGAGGAGAATGAATTTGTCCCTCAAAGGACAGTGACGGGATACCGAGTATGCATTGACTACAGGAAACTGAATGCCACAACAAGGAAAGACCACTTCCCACTACCATTCATTGATCAAATGCTTGAGAGATTGGCTGGTCATTCCTACTATTGCTTTCTAGATGGGTACTCCGGTTACAACCAAATTCACATAGCAGAGGAGGATCAAGAGAAGACGACTTTCACATGTCCATTTGGCATATTTGCTTATCGACGCATGCCCTTCGGGCTATGCAATGCCCCTGGTACATTCCAAAGATGTATGGTTAGTATTTTCTCTAACTACGTTGAGAAAATTATTGAGGTTTTCATGGATGATTTTAGTGTCTTTGGTGATACTTTTGAATCTTGTCTCGAAAATTTGACTTTAATTTTGAAATGATGTGAAGAAACTAACCTTGTGCTTAATTGGGAAAAGTGTCATTTCATGGTAACACAAGGAATTGTACTCGGTCATGTTGTATCATCCAGGGGGTTAGAGGTTGATAAGGCTAAAATAGATACTGTGCGTTACTTACCCTCTCCCACTTGCGTGAGAGAGGTGCGTTCTTTTCTTGGACATGCAGGTTTCTACCGTAGGTTTATAAAAGACTTCTCCAGCATTGCACGACCATTGACACGCCTCTTACAAAAGGAGGTGATATTTGAATGGAGCAAAGAATGCCAACAAGCATTTGACAAGCTAAAAAGGCTTTTGACTACTGCTCCAATGATATTACCGCCAGATTGGTCCCTACCATTTGAAATTATGTGTGATGCCTCTGACTATGCAATTGGGACAGTCTTAGGACAACGAAAAGATAAAAAGCCATACGCCATCTACTACGCTTCAAGGACTCTGAATGATTCTCAGTTGAATTACTCAACTACTGAGAAAGAACTATTGGCCGTGGTATTTGCTCTTGAGAAATTTAGGTCATATTTGCTTCAAGCTAAAGTTACCATATTTACTGACCACGCAGCTTTGAAGTATCTATTGTCTAAAAAAGACGCAAAGCCAAGATTGATACGATGGGTACTCTTGTTACAAGAATTTGATGTGGAAATTAAGGACAAGAGAGGTAGTGAGAATGTAGTGGCAGATCATCTGAGTCGAATGATTCAAGACGGTGAACCCATACCATTAATTGAGAACTTCCCGGATGAGCAGCTCTTTGGGATACAGGTAAGTACACCATGGTTTGCCGATATAGTAAATTATTTGGTAACACATAAGTTGCCCACCGACATGCCACGTTCTATAAGAATGAAAATTAGAAAAGAAGCATCCCAATATGTTTGGGATGACCCCTATTTGTGGAAATTCAGTATTGATGGTATAATTAGGAGATGTGTTCCTGATTCAGAATTCAAACATATTCTAGTACATTGTCATACATTGCATTGTGGAGGACATTTTGGTGCTAAAAAGACCGCCTTTAAGGTCCTAGAAGCAGGTTTTTATTGGCCATCACTATTCAGCGATGCAAATGATTACTGTATAAGATGTGATAGATGTCAGAGATCAAGTAATATTGGTCCTAGAGACCAGATGCCCTTAACTTCTATTATAGTCGTAGAAATTTTTGACGTATGGGGCATTGACTTTATGGGACCTTTTCCATCTTCTAAAGGTTTTCTCTATGTTCTTCTTGCAGTAGACTATGTATCAAAATGGGTGGAAGCGATTGCCACGCAGACTAATGATTCTCGTGTAGTTGTAGGGTTTCTTCAATCTCACATTTTCTCTAGGTTTGGTATGCCTAGAGTGATCTTTAGTGATGGAGGATCACATTTTTGTAATAGGACAATTGATGCCTTGCTACGCAAGTATGGGGTGACACATAAAGTCTCTACCCCCTACCATCCTCAAACTAGCGGGCAAGCTGAAGTTTCCAACCGAGAAATCAAGAAGATACTAGAGAGAACTGTGAACCCAAATCGAAAGGACTGGAGCCAAAGGCTGAATGACGCTTTGTGGGCTTATAGGACAGCCTATAAAACGCCCATAGGAATGTCTCCCTTTCGACTCGTGTAACACCCCAAAATTCACTAATTTTTTTTTAAAAGCGGAAGCAATTAAATTAGAAGCACTGGAAACCTGTGAATTCTGGAAGTGTTACCGCCACACTTAGTACCAGACCGGTTCTCTCCGACCGTTCCAGTACCAAGTGCTAAGGCTAAGAAAAGAAATAATCAATACAATTCAATTTCCAAATAAGCATTAAACGGTTGTAAAACAAAATCAGAGTACGCATCAAGAAATGTAATTCATTTCCAAAAGAGAATTAAACTTACAACCGATAAAAGATTAACAAAAAGAATTAGAGTCATATAAAGACTATAATATGGCCACAACTCTCTTGAATCTCGAGCCAAACATGCTCAACATTCAGCCCCAACTGATGTCTCGCCCACCTGCACAAATCAGAAGGGCATACTACTCGTGGGAATGAGCAGCACCCATAAAAAGGGTGATCAGTACGCTACGTACTGAGTAAGGTAACCGAGCACTAAGGCCAACACGTAAGCACATAATCCATGCAGAATAATAACAGGGCATAATCTAACATAACAACATAAAGGTATAAGAACAATTCAGGTAAAAGTACAAAGGCCCAATCATAGTCCAGATTAATTATTTAATTAATCTCTTATCGGAATTCGATACACATCATGTCTTTTAATCAAATCCATGCGAAAACGGAAGCCCCCACTATTATAGCCAGTGGATCGGAGGCGCATAGGGTATCATACCCTAACCACTATTATAGCCGGTGGATCGGATACACATAGGACTACGCGTCCTAACCACTATTCCTAACCGGTGGATCGGTTGGCTCCGGCACGCATGGTGTTCAACTGTAAGTAATTAGTATCTTTTAGGCATTTTAGCAAAACTCTAGTTTGCGGTTGTTGAGCTCGGGAACCCCCACTATTATAACCGGTGGATCGGTTACGCATAGGACATCATGTCCTAACCACTATTATAGCCGGTGGATCGGTCACACATAGGGTAAACACCCTAACCACTATTCCGAACCGGTGGATCGGTTGGTCCCGTCTCAACGATCTTCCACTTTAAGTAATTAGTGTCTTAAGTATTTTATTCCAAGCTTTCACCATAGACATGCACGAATCATTCCCTTCAACACATATCCCCCAAGTCCACTCCATATCTCAATCTAGGGTTATCCCGAAACCCTAATTCAGGCCTCAGTGGCCCATCTCACTCCACCTCACACAACCCAAATCATTTTAACACTCCACACACCACAACTCATAAATAACATCCTCATAATTACACTTTAATTCCCAAGTGTATATGATACCACCAAGGCTCCCAACAACCACAACAACCCTAACTCGGTTTCCTACGTACCCATATAATGCTCCATGTACTATTTCCATCCAAAGTATTCAACCCCTCAACAACGCTTATATTACTTTCCTCACAATCCCAAATCAACGTTCATACGCAAATTTCACTCCCATGCATCCATTATACGTCCCATGCCAATCCTTAATACCATGATGTAACCATGCAACCCTAATACCACCATGAAATCATTAATACCACCATACAAACCCTAATACCACCATGCAACTATTAAAACCACCATGTAAACCTTAATACCTTCGTTATACAGAACCCTAAATTCAACCCACATAAAACCAAAGATCCATCCATACCAAACCCTAGATTAAAACCATAGAAAACCCAAAGATTTGTCCATACCTTACAATTGATTATATTCTCCCATTCATAATCACAAATTAGATTTTTCCATACAAGACCATAAGTTAGATTCTCCCACATAAAATCATAAATCAGAATCTCCCGAGCAAAACCATAAATTAGATTCCACCAAACAAATCATAAACTAGATTCTCCCAATCAAATCATAAGTTAGATTCTCTCACATAAAATCATAAATTAGAATCTCACAAGTAAAACCATAAATCGGATTCTACCAGACAAATCACAAATTAGATTCTCCCAAATAATATTATAAATGAGATTCTCCCAATTAAATCATAAATTAGATTCTTCCTCACGAATAATAATTTGATTCTCCCATATAACATCTTAGATTTCATTCTTCCAAATAAAACCATGCAATAGATTATTCCTCATAAATTCATAAAATTAGGTCAACTCACTTCCCTTAGTCAACTTCCTTCCCCATCCTCCTTTTTCATCCTTTCTCCCACATAAAATCATATCAACATCCTCACATGCATGTCTTACAGGGTCATACACAAATAATACACATGCCATACGAAAGCATACTTCAACTCCATGTCATATCATATACGGCATAATTAATAATCATAAACATAGAATGCATAGCATATGAATCACACAATGCACATTAGCACATAAAAGGCCTTAGCACCCCTTACCTAAAACGACACCGGTCTTGGAGCACGTTCCTACGCCTCCTTAGGGCTTAGACCAAATAATAACATATGAATAAAATAACCTTAACAAAATTCTAACTTTGCTAAAGACATAAAAATAATAGAGATATTATAAACCTTGATAATATAGGGTAAAAGACTTTACCCTAATAATAACAATGATACTAATATAATAATATCAAAATTAATAAAGCTACTATCAATGAGAATATAAATAATAATAACAATAATAATAATAATAATAATAACAATAAAAATATCATATAAGTTTTCAAATAACTAATGACTTACCATTTATTTAATATTAATAATAAAATTAATAACATATATAATAATATTGAAATAATAAAGATAATGATAATATTATTATTAATGGTTATAAGAACAGTATAAACAATAATACTAAAATAAATAAGTGCGAATGTTAATACAAAATTAGGGCCTAAGATTTTCCAGAATAAAAAATAAAACGATAATAATAATTATTCTAATAATTATAATATTAATAATAATAATAATAAGAAGAATGATAATAATCCCATAATAATTCAATTAATAACTTAAAATTCGAAACTATCAATAATATTGTTTTATTACCACTCTCCACCCTGCAAGTACAATTCAGAATAAAATTTCTCATCAAATAATAATAAAACATATTAAGAATATAAATATTAAGAATAATAATAATGGTAATTATATGCAAATAATTGAAATAAATTAAATCAAGGCTTATAATAATATGGAAAATGGTTGAGAGGGTCTAGGGTTCAACCTTAAGCTGGTGGGGATAGGTGGCACCGGCGGTGGTTCACGACGGCGGCGACGGTGGCCGGAAAAACAGAAGAAAAGAGGGAAAGATGAATGTTGGGAAAAAGATAGGGAGAATTGAGGTGATATAAGAGGTGTTTATTGTTGCCCAAGAGTAGAGGGACAAAATGATGGTGGTGGTGCAGCCAAAGGTGGCGGCGCACGGCGGTGGAAGGCGGTTTAAGGCTTCGGGGTCAAAATTCCGGCGAAACGAGCATCTAACTTTGCATGATTATTTAGGCTCGTACAAGAAGAATCGAGAGGTTAGAATGGTTTAGTTAATTAGAGGACGTTGCAGGGAATAATTTGGAATGCGGCGGTGGCGTTGAAGTTGGCTATCGGCGGAGGAAACGGCGTCTAAAGTTGGGGTGGAGGCAGCTCGGGCCGAGGGTTTCGGGGAAGAACAAATTCTAAAAACTCCTATAACAAGGCTATTTATAGATGTTGGAATGGATAAAGAGGAGCTGGAGGTCGAAATGGAAGTTTTAAATGCAATAATTTGGGCAGCCGGCGTCTGAAAACGGTCGGTCGACGTTTGGGTTGGTTCGAAGATTCGCAACGTTGGGGAGAAGAAACGGGCGAGATTTAAGGCACGAAAATTATGCCAATTTATTCCTGGAGTTAATAGGAAGGCAATGAGACAAGAAATGGCCGGTATTAATTACCCTAGCCGGAGAAGCCATTGACGGGGTCGAAAGGTGCAGCAGCGTCGACGGAGGAGGAAGGAGGAAGAAGGAAGAAGAGAGGGAGGCGGTCGGGTCGGCCGGGAAAGAAAAGAAAAAGGAAGAACCGGGCGGTCGGGCGCGGGTTAAGGATTCATTAAATGGAACGACGAGGTTCAGGCATAAAACGGGAAAAACGCAGCGCTCCGAGGACGGAAGAAGGGCGACGGCGCGGGCTGGGCCACGCGAAGAAAAGGAAGAAAAGAAAAAGAAGAACTGGGCCGCGGCTGGCCCAGTCGGGGAAAAGAAGAGGAAAAAGAAAAAGAAGAAAAAGAAAGAAAAAGGTAAGGAAAAAGGAAGAAAGAAAAAGAAAAAAAAGGAAAAAGGAAAGGAGAAAAATAATTAGTTTAGGGTCAATTAAATTAATATGAATATTTAGAATATTTAAAAATAATAATATTTAAATAAAATAATATTTAAATCCCTTTTTAGGCTAAATTAGGATATTTAAAATATTATCCATAAATTCCATTTTAATTAGCAAAACACCCTAATTTTCTTCCATTAATTTATTTATAAAATTAACATTAATTTGAAACTATTTTCTCCTCATTATTTTAAATAAAATAATTTATTTAGTTAATTTCTAAAATACAAATCCTTAATTAGCTAAAATACCCAATTTCTCTTAATTAATATACTTATAAATTTATTCTTGATTTTCCCTAATTAATTTTCTTTTATTTTAATCAAAATAATTTATTTAATTAATATTTATGATAAAATCTCATTTAAATATAATATTTAAGATTAGAATTTTTCGGGGCATTTCAACTCGTTTATGGAAAGGCATGCCATCTACCGATGGAGCTTGAATACAAGGCATGGTGGGCTGTTAAGAACTTGAACATGAGTATTGACTCTGCTGGAACACATAGGAAGCTACAACTTCATGAATTAGAAGAAATAAGGGATGACGCTTTTGAAAGTGCTATGGTATATAAGGAAAAGACAAAAGCTTTTCATAATAAGATGATTCATGGAAAGTCATTTGTTGTAGGACAAAAAGTGCTACTCTACCACTCGCGTCTTTACTTATTTCCAGGTAAGTTGCGTTCTAGATGGGTTGGTCCTTTTATTGTTACTCATGTTTTCCCTTATGGTGCAATATAGATTAAAAGTGAGAAGACGGGGAATGAGTTCAAGGTCAACGGTCTTAGGCTTAAGCCCTATTATGAGTCATTTGTGGAGCATAACATTGAAGAGGTGCATCTACAAGATGGACCCACACTGAACGAGTAGACCACTACAATGTCAGGCTGAAGACATAAAAACAAGCGCTACTTGGGAGGCAACCCAAAGTCAAAAGGGAGTTTTCTATCCTTTAGTTATTTATTTATTTATTTTGTTTTCTCCATACATTAAATTACATGTTTCTTTAGTTGTTTCCACATTGAGGACAATGTGTGATTTAAGTGTGGGGGTATATGTGTTTTATTATTTAAAAAAAAACAATTTATTGTTTTCAAAAAAAAAATTATTTCGATTATTTTTAGAGTGTTTAGTGTTTTTAGAGTCGTAGGAACCCTTAACTAGTTAATGAGGAATATATCTTTGAAATCTAACGAAAAGATGATCATGACATTGAGATAAAGCAAGTGGAGATTTTTTGTATTAATTTCGATATAGGGAACACATATCTACGTGCCTAAGTTTGAATGGAGAAAGAATATGTATGATTGTCTAATCACCAACATGGCATGTTGAGATTCGTCACATTCCTTAGTGAGCTTTTGAACCATATATACCTTCTTCTTTTTTCTGAGCGAATTTACACAAAATCATCTATGTTTCTTGGCTTCAAAATTTTCTTTGTAAACCTCATATACATTTAATTGTTTTGATCAAATTATTTGCCATAGATCTTGTAATGGACTATAGAGATTACTAGAACTTACTATTGTACTAGTCGAAGCTTATAGTCAAAACATGCTCTGATTGAGAAAATGATAAAGGCAGCTTAGGAATTTTTCATCACATGACCAAATAGCTTAACTTGATTTGTGTATACATGGTATACACCCGATAGAAACCCTTTTGAGCCTATACATGGAACATATATTTTTTTTTCATTACCCACATTGAATAACCTTCGGACTTTAATCTCCTTACCTTTGCTTAAAGCTAGTGGAAGGAAATCAGATCGTTATGGATATAAAGAGTGGGTGTGTATGTGTGTATGAGAAAGAGATATATGTATTTATGCTAAAAAAGGGGATTGGTTATGTTTGGTGGAGAAAAAGAATTGTAAAAAAAAAGAAAAAAAATTATATATGAAAAAAAAATTGAAAAAAAAGAAGAAAAAAATGTTAGGATATAAGGAAGAGAGGGGAGTTATGGAGATGATTTTGAAAAAGTTCTATTCATGTTACATTTTATTGAGAAGTTGGAGAAGTGTATCTTTGATCATTGATGTGGAGTTATGCTTATATTTCATCTAATTATTAGATTCCACTAGCTCTTGATCTTTTTAGCACCACACTCCTAAAATACTCCATACCCTTCTTTACCTTAAACCCCGCTACAACCAATAAGTAAGTCCTATTTGATTCTTAAGATGAGCAGCCTTTGATCTAATGGAGATTAGTCACAAGAGTTAAGCATATGGTTCGGTCCATTTAGCAAGTATTTGATATCTTTCATGAGGTTTTATCCACAAGAACATGAGCCTTCTTTGTTTATATATGTGAGTCATTTGTTATTTTTATCATCTTAGCTCACATACATGAGTGTTTTTATACATTTGTAGCCATGAATCTAAGAGAAAAAAATAGAGGGTATCCATAGTGAGGATGGATCTTGATGTGACTAAGGCGTGGTAGATTTTCATTCATAATATTGATCTGATCATACTTGTCATGTTTATGTGTGAACCATATGTTGAAATTGATTCTTTAAATCTCCCAATGCTGAATTTTGATTGATTGCTAATCTCGACGTTTGAAAGTAAAAGATTCTGAGACAAAAATGGTTAAGGGTATTAGGTGTAGTTTGATTATTTTATTTATTTATTTATTTAATTGTGTGTGATTTTATGGGTATATCATTTGCGAAACCCTCACGAGACCTTACTCGTCCTCAATGGGTGACCTAGGGGTTTAAAGGGCTTGTTGCACATGCTAAGTGTAATCGTGAGACCTACAAAAGTGGCTAGTTAATTTAATTTTATTTGTTTAGAGTAATAACTTGCTTGAGGACAAGCAAGAAGCTAAGTGTGGGGGTGTGATGAGTTCATATTTTGACCCATTATATATCCTTATAATCTTAGTTTTTGGTAGTTTATTTAACTAATATAGGGGAATAATTATTGTTGTATGCTTAAGTGGTAAAAATTGCATAAATTTTATTATTTGAGCTAAAATAATATAAATTAAGTAAATTTAGAATAAAATATTATTTATTAATATTTATTGAATTTTATTTTGCAGGATTTGTTTTTTTTAAATAAAAGAAAATTAAAAAAAAGAAATAAGACCTTTGGACCAACGGCCAAAGGCCAAAGGCCCAAAGGCCTGAAATAAAACGACGCCAAACGGAACGTTGCAGGAGAAGAAGAGTCAGCCGCAGGGCTGACGTGGAGAGACAAAAGAAAAGAACTACGGAAGCTGAGGCGCCGCACGAAACGAGAAACGAAAGTCAGCCGTAAGGGCTGACGTGGAAAGACAACAAAAATTATAAAAAGCACAAGCGTCAGCAGTGCAGTAGAAAGAGCAGAGGGAGCGAAGTGAAGGCATAGCCTTCACACAGGCTTGGGCGTGCGGCGAAGGGGGACAGAGTGTGCGGACGAGAGGCCTTCTTAGGCTCGGCAGAATAGGGGGCCAAAGCCTTCAGGGGCTCGACGTTGAGGAGTACGAGTCGCCACACGGAAAAGTACGGTAGAAAGAGGACGCAACAACACGGGAATCGAAGCAGGCCTTGACGCAAGAGCACAGGCAGAGCAACGATGATCGCCAGCCGTCAGCCGGAAAAATAAAAAAAGAGAAAGAATTTTTGTCATGGAAATTAAAGCGCCGAGAGAAGAGAAAATTAGAGGAAGAATCTAATACCGGTAGAATTTATTTCAGATAAAATTAATTTTCATCTGAATAAATTCTTGATCTTTATTCAAAATTATTTCTAGTTATTTCTTTCTCTTATTTTTAATTTATATTTTAGATATATATTTCAGTGTAATTAATTCTTTAATTATGGTTGGCTGATTGTTTATTGTTAGGGAATGAATTGAAACCCTAGATTATGATTTGAATTATAATTTTATTTTCTTTGTTTCGTGAGATTGTTTCTTGACTCTATATTAATTGCTATCGTTTATATGTATAATTCTGTCCAGTATAGTTTATTTGGTGCATGCCTTGTTCTGGTTCCTCATAAGTGACAGTATGTAGGATTATTTGCCTATGAGGTGGCCATCTAAATATACTAGAATATATGTGTATAAATTGCAGCTAGATTAGATAACAATTAACCTAATCGTTTTGTGATTCTAACCGAAGTGGTAAAACGTTTCGATATGTGTGGGTCAAGGATAGGAAATACAGCTAGACATACGTTTTGTACTAGTCTGGTTACTTAGATTAACAGCCTTCCACTTACAATTAATGCATTAAATCTAGTTAAATATAGGAGCCGCTTGTTGCTGCTATACTGCTAGTATTTAATAGGGTTAATATAGGCACGTGGTCGTATTAATTAATTAAGGGAAGTAATATAAGTTGTATGGACATGCGTTTGGTGTGCAACTTGGTCGATCTCATTCTCATGATTAAATGATGACTTAGAGATAAATATTATATTTCGACCTAATCTAGTGGTGGATTTTTATTTCCCTAACATATTTCTCTTATCTAAGGTTTCCCATTATTTCCCATTAATTTCATTATTAGTTTATTTTATTTTATTTTATTCATTTTATTATTATTTTTATAAACCCCCATTAGTATTTTATTTTCTTATTTATTTATTTTAGGTTATTTAGTGTTTTTAGTTTTTATTTTCAAGCTAGTTAAATAGAGGTAAGCCCTCTCAATCCCCGACCTAAAACGATACCCTTATTTACCAGTGCTACAATTGACAACAAGAGGGTTTAAATTGCGTGCCGGCTACGGTCACACCAGAGAGCCATGTGTAGGCTTTTAGGGGTAGCCAATAGTGGGCCTACCTCAGCTTGGGTTTAAGGCATGAGAGCATGGACATCTGGAGGTTTTGTGGGGTCCGTGATGGACCATTGTTTTGGACCCACACCCCAATCTTATTTTCTAACTAAGGTAGCCTCATAGTCATAAATTTTCTTTTCCCTGTATTTGAATTGGTTGAGGACTAATTTGGTCCTTGATTATAAGCAATCTTTTAATTGTTTATGAAACTTACATTTGCGCACTCTATTTTTAAGTTGGTTGGTTGGTTTTAGCCTTATATTTATTATGGGGTGGGGGCTTTTGTTCTATGTTAGGTATTGCGGTAGCACCTCATTTTTCCTAATTGCATTTTCATCTTCCACATTGTTTTAAACCAAATTATTTAATTAGTGAAAAATGGGAGTGTTACATTATGTGACTTCAATATGGTGCATGAGCCATACCATATTTTAGGTAGTTTATTTTACTAGTACTTTAACGTATTAATACTACATATGCGTGGCTATTGTGATGATTTGACTTCTAATCTAAGGATTATAAGATAATTTATAAGGGTATGATTTAGTTAAAGTATTTTGAGGGTGATGACGTGGGTCAGTAGCTAACCATTTCTTACTATTGAAGATTTATATTTATGCTTAAGAGTTGGGTTAAGTGGCTAGAGGTATTTTTCCTACTATGTTGGGAAGGTTTTTTTTTTCTAGATATTTAAACTCTTAGCTTTGATTTCCTGTATCTAGATTTGTAAACTCCCATATTCTTCCTATGTATATCATTGTTCTCATCCTTGTTATCATTAGTACTATTGCATTGTTATTATGAGCAAGCATTTTTTTATTTGTTATTCTGTTTTGCCTTACATCAAGCATAGGTTAAGTGATGATCATACATCTCTTATGGTTGATATGGCGATAACATTCTCAATTTTTGCTTTTCAAATGCTTTTTCATTTACTTCAAAATGAATTTTTTTAATTCAAAAATTAGGGGTATTATAAAAATATGGATTGTAGTCTCCTCACTCCTCTCTTTCTATCTAATATTGGATGTTTATACTCTAAATTGATTGTTGGTAACTACTTTTTTTCATACATCTTCATCATTTTTATTATGTATTCAAATTGGTAAACTTATCACTTCTTCCTTAATCTTATTGGTTCATTGAGGCACTTATAAATAAATGATTCACTCCCTCCAAACAATAAGAGGAATTTATATGGTTGAATATGGTAAAGAAAGGTAATTACTTGTGATTGATTCAAGGAAGAAGAACAATTAGAACTAGTCACTTATTTGACCATTCAATTCATTTTTTTTTTTCCGAAACCTTTTTAGTGATTGGTCTCATTTGTTATCAACATTGAATATTGGTTGATCGATCGATATAAAAAATGATAAAAAGTTTTTATGTCTATTGGTTTTTCTTTTTGTGCCCTTAGAATACATGTATGTACTTTGGTGTATTAAATTTTTTAAAACTACCTAAAATAAGATTGACTAGAATCTAGAAGCCTTTGGCTAGTAACCCACAAATTCCAAGGTTAAAACTACTTTAGAGTGCTTTTATGGACACTATGATATAAATTTGCTTATTCTTTATCTTATTATCTTATGATAATTCAAATACAAACAAGTAAAATTCTTTGTGGTGGAGTATTCTCTCATTGTTTCCAAACTTGACACGTTGGATCCATCAATTGAGACTTTAGGGGTTAAATATTAGAAATTGTGGAAAAACCAGCCGATGAGATTGAGATTCTCATTGTGATGCTTAGGTGATAGTAATTATACTTGGTGATGATAAAGAAGATGATTGCAAATGTAATGCTCAATCATGTGAGCATAGAATCAGGTTGCTTGGTATATGTTACATTACATAATGATGGTAGTAGAGCTACTCCTAGGGAAATAAGGAGTTTTACCATGTAGCTTGGAAATTTTTTGTGGGCAATTTAGATTTCCATGTTGTATATAATGTTTGATTAACTTGCATAGTTCTCAATTTTCTAGCAATTTTTTCTTTTTATTTTTATGACTAGTGATTACTAACTAATCCAAGCCTTAATCACTATGTTATATACACCTTGGGAATTAAAAAAAAAGATTGTGTGTATGATAAAAATACAATTGCATGAACAAATATATTGAATTGTCACCATTTGATAATATACAATTGGAGATATAAATATTAATTAGTAATAAATTTTAGAAACTTATTTATGAATTATATTAATATTTTACTAAAGAAATAGTTTTCCATATTTTCCTTTAAAAGTTGTCAAATTAATGAAAAATAGAAAATAAATAAATAAATAATAATTGTAGCACCCAATTTTTTTGCTAAAATAAATTGTTTTTAAACATTATGGAAAGAAAAAAAATACCAAACACACCTAAGAAAAATAGGGTGTTACTGCCACACTTAATATAGGATAGATGTATTTTTCTCATCTGATGTTAGATATAAGGCTAAAAAAACCAACCAACCAAATCAAATTAAGGAATAAACTATGCAAAACATATATTATGGAAACACTAATGTTGAGTGTTTACAAACACGGGCCTTATTAGGTCCCCAAAATATCTAAAATTATTAAAAATTGAATATTTGAAGGTACAAAAAAATAGAGATAAAATGAAAATAAGGAAAGGCCCTAAACCTTATTCCATTAAAGACCTACAAAATATCTTTAGGTATCCATACTCTTAGTCTCCCAAACCCAACATAAGGTAGGTTACTACCAGCCATTCTTAAGAACTTGCATAAGGTCTTTTGTTGTGGGATTGAGTAGGTTATCTAACAAAGGAGCACATTAGCACACTACATAGTGAGTAAGACATGTTACCTCATCAAAGGGGGTTACAATCATGCAAGGTCATGACATAATAGGAAAATCATGCTAAGCACATCAAACTTATGGCGTACAATTAGATATACATGCTCTATCATAGTCATATCATATAATATATTAGGATTTCATGCTTTGCAAATACTTAGACAACTCATAACTCATCATGATTACTAATAAAACATGGATATCTTGGATAGTAACGCATGAATTTTAACAAGTTATTTCATAGCTCTCTAAGCTTTTCTACTATCCACATATAGGAGTATCCCAATAGATACATTTTTTAAGTTTACATAGCCTAGAAGATTAATTATTCTTTTTCAAGTTACGGACTAATTACCTCATCATGATCTCATATACCATGAAAGCCTATCCAAATAAGAGGACATAAAGTCTTATTGTAGCCAATTAAACATCAATGGACATAAAGTCTGGGTAAAGCCAAGTAACTAGCAAAGACATAAAGTTTGGTTGAAGCCAATAAAGCACCTAGGTAACTAGACCCTTTAGTATTGATACCTTTATTACATCATTAGTATCTAGATTAGGTAAGACACTGGGATCTACTAGGATATTTCTCTAAGGAATCAATAAATGCTCAAAGGCATATTAACCCTTGGTAGCTAATCGGAGATTGGGTAATCTAGACCCATGCACTACTCAATAATCTTTTACTTTAAGTAAATTGTGTGCTATTATCGAATGTTAGGTTATCATATAAGTCCCATATAACAACCAAGGCAACACATCCACATAACCATTCCATATTAACCATTGTTAACCTCTATATCACGTGGTGGAATTGTCATTAGTTCTTATCCAGTTTAATACATCTATTAATTTATTCCACTTATGCTAAAAAAAATATGTTTTATTATCCATTAACATCATCATAACATATACACTCTAAATTTTCCATTAAAACCTTCCAAAGGCCCTTATTAGAGATATCATGAATTATAAATCAATTAATCTACCCAATAGGTTAGTTAATTCATGATAAGATGTGTGCTTTCATCATAAAGGAATTACATTATAGGGTAATATCAAAACTCAAAGCATACTAAGATTTAGAGAAATAAAATAATACTCTTTAGCCAAACTAGTCAATTGGTTTGGCTCAGCCCAACCCTAGATTTCCCTTAAACTATTCAATTAGTTTGTTACCATAGAATATCTGGTTGATCGGTTTAGGCTAACCAGTCAATTATTCAAAGGACCAGTTGATCGGTTTGGCTTACCAAGTCAATTTTTGCTCCTAGACAACACATAACGTACCTTTAAACAAGATTAAGACTCCAAAAATCTAAAAATATCAAATATTGACATTACGAATTCATAAAATAGAGGTTATACATGCTTATATACTTAATATGCTATATACACATAGAATCAACCATGATTTCTCATAAAAGCATACTGTTATCAAATTCTTAAAAGCTACAACATGAATAACTAAGAGAATAATAATCTCATATATACATAAAAGATAAAAGAGTTACAGAGTACACTAGATCACATATTTAGTCATACCACATTTTAAAGGTAAGAATGACTTACTTGGAGCTTTGCAAAATTTCCTACTAAGAAGGTAAGATCTTTGGTTGAAAGATCCTAACTTCCAAAACCTTAAAACAAGAAGTAATTATTTATTAACCTTAAACTAATTATTATAAACCAAGAAATACAAATTAGGGAAAGGAAATAGAATCTACCACCTTCAATAAGATTCTAAGGAAATTAGGTGAAAAAGAAACTCAACTTTTTCCCAAATCTAACCATTTCTTGCGTAAAGATAAAACAAGTGGGAGATAGAGAAAGGATTAGAAAACGTATATGAGTTAGAATGAAAGATTGAAGTGGATAAGAGTGGAGCACAAGTGTTGAGAAAATTTAGAACATTTTATTGGTTGAAAAGAGGTAAAGGGAAGAGATTATTAGGGTTATTTATAGCTAATGAATTGGTTAAAGAAAAAGTGAGTGTATTTAATAACCCAATTTTATAAAATATTTTAATTATAAAAAAAAATTTAAATAAACTTTTTTTTACATCCCCTTAAGTTTGTTTTATTTTTAAAATGTTTTTTTGATCATTTAATGCTTCTTACAATTGTGAGTTTCGTAGGATTTTTGTACCACTTTAGCCATCAAATTCTTCTAAAAGTTTATAATTTTATCTACTTTAAATTTATTAGATTTTTCTGAGTTTTCTAGGCCTTTTTAATATTTTAAATGTTGATTCCTAAAAAACAAAAATACTATTTACCATCATATCTTAATCCTTACTTGCATTTTAAGCCATGAAAAGAGCATTTAAGCTAGTGAAATTTTATGTAACTTTAGGGATACTTAAATTTTGGTATATTTAAACTAAATATGAATTAAAAATTAGTTCTAAATATTTTTTTTGAAATTATAGAAACATTCTACAAATTTAAGGTATAATTAGCCCCTATAACTCAACTTTCTTTAAACAAAATCTATCCTAAATATCTAAAACTAACTTGTATCTTCTTAAAGTATATAAAATAAAGTTTTTAAGACATTTTTTTACCCTAGGGATTTTGCTCCTATATTTGACTGATTTCTTCTTCTTCTTCTTCTTCTTCTTCTTCTTATTATTATTATTATTATTATTATTATTATAATAATAATAATAATAATAATAATAATAATAAAACTTATTTAAGTTATTAAATATCTAAACTTTAACCAAAAGTTCTTGCAACCTCTTTTCTTCTTCACAATTTTGTGCCTTTGGCTCCTAATAATGTACTCCTTCAACCCTAATCCATTCCTTCAATGTTTTGAATTTATTTTGGCTTTTACAGCTTTAATTTTGATTTTTATCCATTTATTGTTTTTCCTAAACAATTAAGTGCTAAAAATTAGATTAATTGAGGGAAAATCTTCCTAAGATCTTCCTTAATTTTAAAAATTCTGCCAAAGAAGGGTAAAACATTCTAGACTTTAGTTTTTGCTTTTATTTTTTATTTTGAAGTGTTCTTATGGTTTTTGTTAACTTTTGGTGCAAGGTTTTTAAGTTGCTGGAAAGGGTTGATATCGGGATGATTTTAGCTCAATCTTGGATCTAAGGAATTGGTAGGCTAAATTATACTAAGAGTAGATTTGTTTTTATGTGTTATTATGCCTAAATGTGTTGTTGTTAATGTGTTGCAGGAGCATCTAGTGATTCTGAAAATAATGAGGAGTTATCATTTCTATCTTTGATATTGAAAAGACTTTAAGATGTTCTTGTAGGTATGTTAGATATTTGAAAGGTGAAGAAGTCAAGATTCATGAAGATACCTAGAGTGTATAATGCATTCAAAGCATGTAAAGCTATGGCATACATGGGATGATAATGCAACAATATTGATATGGTGATCTCATTAGTTATATTAGACTTGTTGTAAATCCTAAAATATATTTCATGTAAGATAGGGTTTTGTTGTTATTTCATGTATGTACCATAGTTAGTTGTAATGCTTTGTAATGTTTGTCATTAATATCATTTAAATGACGATATTGCGACTAGGGTTATGTATTATAGGATATTAATTCATGTTGGTTAAGACTAGCTTTAGTTAAGGAGGTTAACAACTATTTTCCTACTCATTTAGTCGGCTAAATAGTTAATTAAGTCTCCTATATATACCTCCCATGTCATTGTACAGACAAGCTTGAAGTCCAATTAATTAAAAAATTCACAAGTTAAACACCTGAGTATTCTCTCTATTGAGATTGCATTCTAGATAGGAGATTGCTCGGGGTATCTTCCTAGTTAGAAACCTTTGAATGTCTACCAAAACATTCAAAGTTATCCCTTTCCTTTGAATTCTAGATTGAAGATTCTTTCTTTTGCAGCCTAACACCATCTAAGCCATGCTTTGTTCTCTTCATATCTTCAAACCCAGGTTGAAGATCAACCAAGGACATTCACGATCATCGCTTCCCTCCCTTTGATTAACATCATTTTTGGTATCAAAGCTCTTGAATTCCTTTAGTTTTCTTTCATCCATCAAATGTTTCTTTGACCTTCTTATAGTTGCATGCAAGAATTCCATTCATCCAAGAAAGGTTGAAGATACCTCTTGCACCAATCTTTCTTGAAGATCTTCACGCCTTCAATTGAATTTACAATACTCAAGGTCAAGTATGTTTTGATTCTCCCTTTCTTCAAAATTTTCCTCTTCATTCCATTATCCATCCTCAAAAAAAAAAGAAAAAAAGAAAAGAGTTCACTTCGACACCACTAGCACTTCTCCTTACACTTCTCATTGCATATCTTCAATATAGAATTTCTTATACTCCCAGTAAATTCCATTAGATTTGAATATTACCTATAATATTTGAACCTTGTAATTCATCTCCCATCCTTCATACTTATACTTTTCTTCTCCACTATCATCATCAAGATCTTCTTAATAGAACATCTTCAACCTAAAGATAAATACTCCATTTGACATCCTTTCCTTTTCTCCTACGTGCCCTTAACTTAACTTCCATTAAGAAACTATCCTCACTAGCCTAGGAATTATCCTAAACCATTTGGTCACCTTCCTATATTTCTTATGTGATCAAAAAATTAAAAAAACCATCAAGATTCACTTAAACCCTCTTAAGAACCATTCTACACCTCACGACTGCACATAAATCTACCAAGAACACCTTCAGTTGTTGTTCTTTGTTGGAGGTTGAGAGTTGTATTGATCAACATCACGTCATGGCTAGTGAATACGTGCGGGCTTTGGTAGAGTCTATCAAGATCCTCACCGCCTGAATGGACAACCAACTTAAAACCCATGCATAACTCCAACAATAGCTTCAAAGTGCAAAAGCTAAAATAACAGACCAAGATAAGCTTTAACAATTACAAAATCAAATGGAAACAACTCAAGATAGTGTAGAGGGGATGACAAGACATACCATCCAAGCTAAAGGAGGATGTGTGCATGTAAAAATGGAGTAGGGTAATGATGGAGAAGACGAAATAGGTTCTCATGGAACAAGTAACTATAGGAGACCACATCAAACTCAAGTAAGACATACACCAATTGATGATGAAGGTATAAAGCTAGATCTCCGTGATTCTTATGGTGAATTGAATGTGGAATTATTCTTTGAATGGTTGCATAATATTGAAGCTATTTTTAAATTTAAAGAGTATGATGATGAAAGAAAATATAAACTTGCTACTCTTAAATTTAAAAGGTTTGCTAGGATTTGGTATGACAACTTGAAAATGATAAGAGAAAGGTAAGAGAAATAAAAAATTAAGTCATGGAAAAACTTAAAAAGCATTTAAGAAGAAAATTTGTGCCTAGGAAATATGAATAAGATATGTATCTAAAAATTACAAACTCTAAGGCAAGGTTACTTAGTGTGGAAGAGTACACTAGGGAATTTGAAAAACTTGCACTTATATGTGATGTATAAGAAAGAAAAGAACAAAAATGTGCTAGATACTTAGGTGGACTAAATAATTTGATACGTGACAAAGTTGATATGTTTGCATATGATTCTCTTGATGACTTGATTAAGTCGGCATTAAAATTTGAGAAACAAACAAAATTGACCAAGGCCTATGTTAAATCTAATGTTTTGACTTCATCTAAACCATATTCGAATACATCATTCATGCATAAATCTATATCCTCTTATGATAAAAAAAATTAATCGAGAGGAAAAGGGTAAAAAAAAGATGGTTGTGATCTCTAATAAACAATGTTTTAAGTGTAAAGGATATGGACACTTTGCTAGAGAATGTACTAACCAAATAGCTTTGACCTTAAATGAAATAGAAGAAATGTAAGCATTTAGTGAAGATGATGACCTAGAAATCGAATCTCCTAATGATATTGTAACCATGGGTGAAGAAGATGGAGACCCATGTTATATGCTTCAAATTTTGTTACAAATATAACCTAATGTAACATCTACTCAACGGGTGAAAATTTTCAAAACTAAATGTAAAATAGGTGATACAGTTTGTAGAATCATTATTGATAGTGGTTCATGCACTAATGTGCTAGTGAAGCATTGGTCAAAAAGCTTGGTTTAGTGACTACTAATCATCCTAAACTTTATTCTTTATAATGGTTAAATAAAGATAAAGGAGCTAAGGTAAATAAGTGAACCCTAGTATCATTTTGCATTAGAGACTACCATGATGAAGTTTTGTGTGATTTATTGCCTATGGATGCTTGTGGTTTACTTTTAGGATGTCCGTGGAAATAGTGACTAATGAATATGTTCTAACAAAAGGGAAAACAACTATATAGATTAACACCTTCTCTATGTGATGATATTCCTTTAAGTGATGATAAAAAGAGATTATTTCTACATGAAAAGGCTATGGAAAGATGCATAGAAAAAGAAGGAATTTGTTATGTCTTAGTTGCTAAAGAATCTCAACTTAGGGAGTAAAAACATAATAATCCTAATCTAAATAAGATTCTTGATGAGTATCATGATGTATTTTTTGATGACTTACCTTTTGGATTACCACCTAAAAGAGGTATAGAACATGCTATAGATCTTATTCCTAGAATGCCTCTTCCAAATAAAACTGCTTATAGATGTAACCTAGAAAAAGCTAAAAAATTACAAAAACAAATACAAGAGCTTATAGATAAAGGATTTTTGAGAGAAAGTATGAGCCTTTGTAGTGTACCTACCTTGCTAGTTCCTAAGAAATATGGTACTTGGTGCATGTGCATAGATTATAGAGCCATAAATAACATTACTATCAAATATCGTTTTCCTATGCCACGCGCCGCCGCAGGTTCCACCACTAACTTGAGGTGGTGCTCCAACTTCCCCAGCCCCTAAATTATTTTCTATAAGTGTTAATGATTTTATATAATATTAATGGTAATATATCCTTAATATTACTATTATTATTATACTTATTATTATTAGTTTGTATTATCATTGTTATTATTATTATTATTATTACCATTATTAATATTATTGTGTGTCACCCTTACTTCCTAACCTAATTTCAGAAATATTTATAACTAGGTTATACTAAAAGGCTACAACTTTAGCATTAAAATGGTTATCCTTATTATTATTATTATTATTATTATTATTATTATTATTATTATTATTATGATTATTATTATTATTTTTATTACTACTACTAATAATATTATCATTATTATTTTTATTGTTATTAACTTTAGTATTACTACAGTTATCTCTATCATTATTATTATTAGTGGTATTATTATTGTTGTTATTACTACTACTACTACTACTACTTCACCTAACTTTATGATTTTCCTAACCAATAATAATAATATCATTAATGATGGCCTACAACCTTAGTGTCATTATGATTGAGACTTTTCCTCGTTTACTATTACTATTATTACTAATCTCACTATTAATCCTACTATTATTACTCATACTAGATATGGCTTATTATCATTATCTTTACTATTATGGTAGACATTTGAACACTTATATTACTATTATCATTTTTATTATTATTACTATTAGTATTAGTATTTTTATTATTAATGCCATTATTATTATTGTTATTACTAATTAACCCAAATTTATTTTATTATTATTGTTATTATCACTATTATTATTACCATTATCATTATCATTATTTCCTTACTAATATTGTTAATGCTAACTTTGTCCATCATTACTTATATTTATTAATATAAACATTTGGACCTTATATTATTATTATCATTTTGGTTACTATTATCATTGTTATTGTTATTATTGTTATACTTAACATTTTTATCATTATTATTATTATTATTGCTACTTTTATTATTATTAATGTTTTTAAACCTAAGTTGGCGTATTATCATTTTGTCATTAAAGAAGAAGAATACTTAAGCTTTAGCATTTAACTATTTAATATTAGAATATCATTAATATTAGTCCTAATGCCTTTGTCTCTAACATTATTACTATGGCATCATTATTAGTTATTACTATTATCATTATTATTATTTTATTATTATTATTGTGACCAGAACATTTGAACCCATATATTATTATTATTCAAAATATAAATTTTATCATTATTACTTTTAGGAATATTTGTACTTTATTGGTATTGCAATTATTATATTATTATTTTAATTCTAACACTATTATTAGACTTAGCCTTAAAAATGTTAGGGTTTCTATTATTATAAGCATTAGCATTACTATTAGTAAAACTATTATCACTCTTTGGCTATAATTAGTATCAATACTATTATTAGAATAACAAAGATAATAGGTTTAAAAATATATGTGTAGCAATAAATATTAAAATAAACATATTTTGACTAGTAATATTTAGTAAACTATATTTAAGATAAAAACCCTAGTTTTTGTATAATACTCTCTTTAATAATAATAGTCCCAATCTTAGACTAAAATAAGGAGTGATGGTACTTTTGAGGGAAACTAATGCTTAGTATTTTCCCTTTTATAGGTGAATCAAACCAAAACCCTAAGAAGTTGTAGGAGCGTGCTCCAAATCCGGTGTCACTTTAGGTGAGGATGTAGCTAAGGCCTATGTGTGTTATGTGACTTGTATGCCTTGGATTCTTTATATATCATGCTATGTAGTGTATCGTATGATTGTCCTTAACTTGTATTTTGTGTAGCGTAGCTTGGAGTTGAGATATGTTTGTATGTGTTTCTTATGACATGAGTATGATATATATATATGGTGTTTATGGTGTGATATGATATGGCCCTCTAGGACATGCATGCTAGGATAATTGATAAATATTCTATGGGAATGAAAGGACAAAAAGAAAGAAATGGGAAGTGAGTTCATTAAGGGGGATATGAGGTTGACCAAAATACCTCATGATCCATAAGAGAAAATTAAAGAGGAAGGAATGACCAAAATGAATGAGAGATGGGAACCATGCATGGGAATCTTAAAATTTGCATGGGATGGATAAAACTTGTACGGGGGTGATCTTCACATGTGAAAAGTTGATTTAGGGTGTAAATAAGCTAAGGGGAGAGTTGCGGAGTGATTGGAGACTTAGGATGAAAAATAGTACGTAGGTTAGTGTAAGGGTGTATAAGGGGCCCGATTAGGGTTTTGGGAGGAAGTGATAATATGGAAATTGTGGAAGTAAAAATGATTAAAGGAGAGTGGAATACGAGTTAAGAATGGGAATTTTTTATGTAGGGAATGAGTATGGGTGCCATGGGAGAAAAGGAATATTGAGTGAGAAAAGGGAGAGGTTACTTGTGGAAGAAGAAAGGTACTAGGGTTTGAGGTGGCTAGCTAGGTTTTTTTTCCGTTCATATGAGAAGTCGAGAGGTAAAGTGATATGTTTTGGGATTGGATCTAATTGAGATGAGATGTGGGGCGATGAATGAAGTAATGGTAGTGTAAGTTAGAGGAAGTTGGGCCACATAGGTCTAATTAGAGTTTCCAAGGGAAAACCCTAGGGGGTTATAGTAGGTGGAGTTGATGTCATAAGGTGTTAGGCCTAACCCACACCCGTAGGAGTTGGGTTTTTCATTAAAGGGTAAGTGTAAAGGGAAATGGATGTCGGGGCATGATAAGGGGCATAGGAGTCTCAAGACATGGGACAAACCCCCTTAGGAGGATAGAAGTAGAAGGTAGTTGACATGTATGTCAAGGGTGAAAAGCTTTATCTAATAAGACATGAATAAGATACTAATCACTTAAAAATTAAGATTTTTTAGCTGAGCCCAGAACGATCCACCGGTATAACAGTGGCCAGGTGCCAGGGTGCCTTGGAGACCGATCTACCGGCATATAATAGTGTTTATGTGCGTTCTGCCCTATAAGTGACCGATCCACCGGCTAAAATAGTGGGGGATCCCGAGCTCAACAAACCAAACATTATGTTGCCAATGAATCATTTGAAAGCTACTATATACTTACAGTGAAACACCACGAGAGTCGGGGCTAGACCGATCCATCGGCATAATAGTGGTTAGGAGCGTTCTACCCTAGAAACCGGTCCACCGGCATATAATAGTGGTTAGGTGCATCTACCCTATAAGTGACCAATCCACCGGCTATAATAGTGGGGTTCCCATACTCTCATGGATTAATAAAGATTATGGTGTGAAATGACTACATTTAACAGAGATTCAAAAGAAAATAAGTCTAATTGGACCAAAGCCGGCCTTCATTATCTGAATTACTACATGCGGCTTATGTGAATGTGCCATGTATGCTATGTTGTATGTTTTTGTGTTTGGCCTTAGCACATATTTTACCTTACTCAGTAAGTAGCGTACTGATCACCCATTTCATGGGTGCTGCTCATTCCCACGAATAGAAGACCCATCTGAGCTTGTGTAGGTAGGGGTTGATGCCTTCGATGCCTATGACACCTACGAGGCATCGAGTGGGGCTGAGCGTTGAGCCTAAACCTGACTTGGAGATCGAGAGTGACTCGGACGGACCTCGTTTCATTTATTGGACCTTGTATTATCATATTTTAGTTGTGTTTTTGTACTATTCTTTATGTTTTGAAAAACTATTGTCACGTACTCTTTGGTTTGTAATCCTAAATCGTACTCTGATTTCTGTATGACTTGTGTTTTATTAATGATTCGTGTTTAATGTTAAATTTATTTAGCCTTAACAATTAGTACTAGAACGGTAGGATTGAACCGATCTAGTACTAAGTGTGGCGGTAATGCCCCCGAGTTTACGGTTTTATCTTTTTACTTCCGCTAAACACTTTTAATTAAACGAAATTTTTCAGTAGTAAATTTGGAGGTGTTACATGTGTGTTGCATGCTTACCCGTTCCCCTTTGATATTTCCCTTGGAACTTCCATACCTCCTTTCTAGAACATCCCATCCTTCATTCTAGTAGCACTTGAGCACTATCATACATTCCACCATACTCCCATATAGCCTGACATTTTCCATTTGTTTTTGTTATCTCCATATCCACCCTTTATTAACTTAACTTTCCTTTGGTGTATTCTTAAGTTCTAATTAGGTACTATTCCCATTTTTGTATGTGAATTTATAGTGATCTTAGAGGAAAAAGGTTAAACTTATGTGCTTGGTCACCGATATCCTTTTTGGTAAGGATACACATTATAGTTAATGCTTTTATGTGCAATGTATATTTTTGTATGTAATATCATAATGGTAATGATCATATGGATGAATTTCATATGATAATGTTATTTTTTGATATCTTGTGATGTAAGATCGAAAATTGAGAAGAATATGAAAGTATGCATTGGTGTTTATTATTAGTTAGCATGAGTCTCGATACCTAGTATCTATATAAATTTGGGGTTACGTATTTCATGATATATATATGAGATTGAAATTCATTAATATTAAAACCCATAAGGTCTTTATAAAAATATGAGTAGATTGGCTATCATAATATTATTATAGTCATTTGATGAAAATATGGAAAATAATCATGGAAAAATAAGCTTTGAAGGTGTTATAAATTATTTCAAAAGTAAGGTGATAAAATGATGGTTCAGTAATACACATGTTACCTAATATGAGATTTTGAGACTTTTGGAAAGAAAATGGCATTTTAATTAATATGGATTTTTGGTGATTTTAAAAGGTGAATAGACTTAACAAATTCTAAGTAAGATATCAAATATTTGAGATATTGATGAATAGCATAAGGATAATAAAAATGAAAAGTTATGCTCACCTTATGAAATTTGGGTTTCTTAGGGGAATTATAGACTTTTTCCTTAATGAATGCCTTGATAGCTATATGGTTGTGCCTTATGTGTTTTAAATATATGTTGTGCATATCTACATGATTATTACATGATGGTGTTGATATAAACAACTATCAATAAGATCATGTGAGTTAGGTGAGGTATATTGTGTTTCCATTCAACCAGATGATAATAGTGGCTCAAGTAAGGCAGTAACATCTAGCTTTTTTTTGATAATGAGTCTTCCACTAAAATAAAAATTTTTAGTAGTAAATTTTTAGGTGTTACATGTAGGGTATATAATTCTATTGATAACTATGATGGTTCAACTCCCTCATACTATTTTTTTGCTTTTAGATTTGGTCTGAAAATGAAGTGTATGGTATAAAAACTAATCAAATTATTAACTCCTTAATTTCTAAAACATGCTGTGTGAATAAGATCATGGATAGATAGTAGATAATGGTTTCAATAGAAAATTATTATCAAAACTAGGTTTTAACAAACATTCTCCAGAGGAATTGTAATTAAATGTTGGTTTTGATAATAATTTTCTACTGAAACCATTGCTAAAACACATCACCTTCATACACTTAGTTTATTTTATTTTTTATGATACTTATAGAATCATTATTTAAGTTATAATAATGGATAAAATGGTTTAAAAACCATTATCAAAACTTATTTTAGTAGTAGTAGTGATAGCATATTTGTGTTAAGTGGTATATATATGTGTGCCAAAACTGCCCACCTTCTCCTTTCTCATTATTCTTCTCTTCTTATTCAACTTATCCTCTTCTTTTTCTTCCACTAATCTAGTCATTTATCCATTATTATACCTTTATCAAACATCTATAAAGTCAAATAAACATTAGTTTAGCTCTTTTATGTTTTTTATTAAATAAGGAATTGTTAAGACTTAGTTTTGGGTGAGATTAATATTACTATATGCCCTCTTTATCTAAGGCTTTTAGAACTTTGTAAATCTACTTCAAGCCTGTTTGTTTGCTTGGTTCACTTCAAGCCTTTGCTTCCATTTCCACCATCCATTTCTCTTTGTTTTCTCTCCCCTTTTGTCCTATTATACTGCCATTTATCCATCCATTTCCATTTTCTTATCTTACATACCAACTCAGGTAAGAAAAAAACCTTGAACCCTAGTAACATCATCCAGTTTGCAGGTTGCTAAATTGTTGCATGTGTCTCAGCTTGGTCTGATTAATTTCCTCTCCAAGTCCACTCCATAATCTTCTTCTTTGTCATCTCCACATCTCCTATGGTGCACAACATTTGAATCGTCAACTTGAAGAACTTTATGTGTTGAAGTAAAACCTGACAGATTCCTGATTTTTGAACCACATAAGAAGATACCTTCCTACCCTTTGGTTCCTGCATGTATGTTGTGATTTCTTGTGGCTACATTTCCCTCATTTGTACCTAATCAAAGACAACATGTATTTCTATTCAAATTGTTTGTGAATTAGCAAAATAGTTATGTCTTGTTTTGTTGTAGGGAAATTCCAACACATACACACTTTTTGAAATCCTTTTATGCAAAGGAAGAGGTGTGTGTCACCATTCACCGTGGCTAGTGAAGAAATTCATGCCTTGGTAGAGTCTATCAAGAGTCTCACCACATGAATGGATGCTCAATTATAAAATCAAACCACACTTCAACACTAACTACAAAGTGTGGAAGCAAAACTAGTCGATCAAGAGGTGCATAGACTATGGTAAAATCTCTTGGAGACCACACACGATAGTGTGGAAGGAAAGATGAAGCCTATCTTCCATGCAAAAGGTGGGCATGGATATTCAATTATGCATCACAATGAGGAAGGAGAAGATGAGATGAGTTCCTGTGGCTCAAGAACCCAAAGAAGACCACATAAATTCCAAGTAAGACATGCTTACCATGAAGATCAAGGTATTAAACTTGGCCTTCCTGAATTTTATGGTGATTTGAATTTGGAGTTATTCTTTGAGCGGTAGCATGAAATTGAAGCTATATTTGAATTTAGAGAGTATAATTATGAGAGAAAATTCAAGCTACCTACTCTTAAGTTCAAAAAGTTTGCTAGATATTGGTATGATAATTTAAAAAGAATAAGAGAAAGATAAGAGAAATCAAAGATAAAATCTTGGGAAAAACTTAAGAAACATCTAAGAAAAATATATGTGCCTAGAGATTATGAGCAAGATATGTATGTGAAAATAAACACTCTAAGGTAAGAATTATTTAGTGTCGAAGAATACACTAGAGAATTTGAAAAACTAGCCATTATTTGTGATGTTCAAGAAAGAAAGGAACAAAAGTATGTTAGATACTTAGGTGGCTTGAATAATTTGATAAGAGATAAAGTTTACATGTATTCTTATGATTCTCTTGATGACTTGATTAAGTTGGCTTTAAATTTTGAAATAAAAACTAAATCAACCAAAGTCTATGTTAAAGCTAATGTTTCAACTTCAACTAAAGACTATTCTAACACCTTTACACCTAAATCAACATCTTCCTATGATAAAAAGAATAATCTAGATGATAAAGTTAAAAATAAGGTAGTTGAATTGACATATAAACAATGTTTTAAATGTAAAGGATATGGACTAGATATTTTCCTAACCAAAGAGCTTTACCCTTGCATGAAATAGAAAACATGGAACCATGTAGTGACGATGAGAATTTAGAAATTGAATCTCCTAATGAAATCTTAACCTTGGATGAAGAAGAAGGAGATCCATGTTTTATAATTAAAAGAGTTTTACAAATCCAACATACTATGATACCTACTCAAAGAGAGAAAAATTTTAAGACTAAGTGTGAAATAGGTGACATGGTTTGTAGACTCATAATTGATAGTGGTTCATGTACGAATGTTGCTAGTGAAGCAATAGTTAAGAAACTTGGTTTAGAGAATACTAATAATCCTAAACCCTATTCTTTACAATGACTAAATAAAGATAAAGGAGCTAATGTAAACAAAAGAACCTTAATCACATTTTCCATTAGAGACTATCATGATGAAGTTCTATGTAATGTTTTGCCTATGGATGCTTGTGGATTACTTTTAGGAAGACCATGGAAATATGATAGAAAAGCAACTCATGATGGGGAAACTAATGAATATTTGGTAAGAAAAAAGAAAATCAATTGTATAGATTGACACCTTCTTTGTATGATCATATGCCTTTAAGTGATGATAAAAAGATATTATTTTTATATGAAAAGGCTACGGAAAAATGCATAGAAGAAGAAGGAAATTTTTATGCTTTAATTTCTAAAGATTGCAACCCTGAGAAGCAACAAATTGAAAATCCTAATCTAATTAAGTTGCTTGATAAGTATAATGGTGTATTTCCTAATGATTTACCTCCTTGATTACCACCTAAAAGACATGTAGAACATGCCATTAATCTCATTCCTGGTATGCCTATTCTAAATAAACCAACTTATATATGTAACCTAGAGGAAGTTAGGGAATTACAGAAATAAATCCAAGAGCTTATAGATAAAGGATTTGTGAGAGAAAGTATGAGTCCTTGTAGTGTTTTTGCTTTACTAGCACCTAAAAAAGATGGTACTTGGAATATGTGTATAGATTCTAGGGCAGTGAATAACATTACTATCAAATATAATTTTCCTATGCCTAGGTGATATGATATGCTTGATGAACTTCGTGGTGCAAAAGTATTTTACCAAATTGATGTGACAAGTGGATATCATCAATTAAGGATTAGAGATGGAGATGAATGGAAAACTACTTTTAAAACTAAATATGGTCTTTATGAGTGGATGGTTATGCCTTTTGGGTTATGTAATGAACCTAGCTCATTTATGAGACTTATGAATGAAGTTCTCCAACCTTTCCTTTGTGATTTCATTGTTGTATATTTGGATGATATTCTTGTGTATAGCAAAAATGGTTATGATCACCTAGTGCATTTAAGGAAATTGTTTGATAAGCTAAGGAAAGCTAAACTATATGGAAAACTTAAGAAATGTGATTTTATGCTTCCAAGTGTAGTTTTCCTAGGCTATATTATTAGTGGGGAGGGTATTAAAGTAGATCCTAATGAAATTAAAGCTATCAAAGAATGGCCTATCCCTAAAAATATTCATGATGTGAGAAGTTTTCATGGATTAGCTAGTTTCTATAGAAGATTCATTAAGGATTTTTCTACTATAGCTACACCTATTACTCAACTCATGAAAAAGGGTAAATTTTATTGGGGAGAAGAAGCTACTCAAACCTTTGAAACCCTCAAAACTAAACTTTGTAATGCCCATATTCTATCCTTACCCAACTTTAATATTCTTTTTGAAGTAACTTGTGATGCTAATGGAGTTGGAATAGGAGAAGTACTTTCCTAGGAAAAGAAACCTATAACATTTTTTCTTTAAAAAGTTGAATGGAGCTAAACTTAACTATTCAACTTATGACAAGGAATTCTTTGCCATCATACGGAGTCTAGAGACATGGAGTCATTATCTGAGACCAAAACCCATTGTATTGCATTCGGATCATGAAAGTTTAAAATACTTACATAGTCAAAAGAAAGTTAATATGAGACATGCAAAGTGGGTAAGTTTCTTACAATCCTTTATGTTCTCTGTCAAACATTTTGATGGAAAAGAAAATGGAGTCGTCGATGCTATTTCACATATATCTACATTACTTGTTATGATGGATGCAAAAATCTTAGGTTTTGAAATGTTAAAAGACTTATATCCTAAAGATCAAGATTTTAAGGATATATTTAATGCATGTAATGAAAGTGGATACGATGGAAATTATGTCATATAAGATATATTTTTGTTTAGAATAAATAAACTTTGTATTCCTAGATCTAGTATTCGAGACTTGCTAATCAAAGAAATATATGAAGGTAGGATTGCGGGACATTTGGGTATACAGAAAACTATGGAACCATTACAAGTAAATTTCTATTGGCCACGAATAGTTAAACATGTACAAGCCATGATAAGTAGATGTTCTATATGTTAAAAATGTAAAAGTTACTATCATAAAGGATTATACACACCTTTACCCATTCCTAATAAACCATGGGAAGGAGTTAGTATGGACTTTATCCTAGGGTTACCAAGAACGCAACATGGTAAAGATTCTATTCTTGTGGGGGAAGATAGATTTTCTAAAATGGCTCATTTTATTCCATGTAATAAAACTGATGATGCCATGCATGTTGCTGAATTGTATTTTAAAGAGGTTGTTAAACTTCATGGTGTGCCTAAAAGCATAGTTTTAGATCAGGATGTCAAGTTTATGAGCTATTTTTGGAAAACTTTATGGCGTATGCTTGGTACTAAATTGTTATTTAGCGCTTCGCATCATCCACAAATTGGCAGTCAAACTGAGGTAACTAATAGAACTCCTGTTACATTATTAAGAGGTTCAGTTAATAAAAGTACTAAAGATTGGGATGTTAAGTTAGCTCATGCAGAGTTTGCTTATAATCGTAGTCCATCTAGTACTACTCAAACTAGTCACTTTGAGGTCGTGTATGGAGTGAACCCACACATGCCTATTAATATGATTCCTTTGAAGAACGGTGAATTAAAAAATTATGAAGTTAAAGATAGAGTAAATGTTTTTCAACAGCTTTATGAGAATATCATAAATAACATTAAAAAGGCTTATGCCAAGTATAAAGCTCAAGCAAATAAGTATAGAAACCCTTATGTGTTTTCTCCTGGTGACTTTTTTTGGTTACATTTGCGTAAATAAATATTTCCTAATTTATGTAAAATAAACTAATGCCAAGAGCTAATGGACCATTTAATATACTAAGAAAGTTTGGGGATAATGCTTATGAACTTGAATTTCTAAACCATTATGGTGGAATTTCAAGAACTTTTAACGTTGGTGATTTATCTCCTTATTATACTAATAAAAATTTGAGGGAAAATTCTTCTCAACTTGGGGAGAATGATGCAGGAGTATCTAATGATTATCATATTCTTATTGATTCTCAAGGTAAGGAAGAATTAGATTTCTTAATATTGGAGCCAATCATATTAAATGTTCTTGATAATATGTCTACGCTTGGTATTGAAAACAATTTGAGATATTCTTGCACGTATGTTACATATTTGCAAGGAGAAGATGTTAACATACTTTAAGTGTACAAGCATTCAAAGAATGCAATACTATGGAATACATGTGATGATACTTTACAACAATAAGATATGGTGATGATTATCATTAGTTATATTAACTTGCTATAAACCCTAAGTGTATTTTATGTAAGCTAGGGTTTGATGTAATTTCATGTATGTATCATAGTTGATAGTATGGCTTTGTAATGATTAGTCATTAGTATCATTTAGATGATGATATTATGATTAAGCTTGGATGTTATATGGGCTTAATTCAAGTGATTAAATGAGCTTGAATTAAGTGGGAACTTGGCTGATTTAGGCATGTATTTGAGCTTCCCTTTCCTATATATATATCTACTTGTACACAGAGCATAATGAAGACATAATATATTTTTTTGAGCTTAGAATCTATCCAGCTTTACTGCGTGTATTCTCCCTTCCAAGACTCATTTGATCAAGGAAAAACCTGAGGTTTATCCTTCTTCCTTCTAGCCTTTGAATGATTGGTATCATTCAAAGCAACCGATGACAAACTGTAACTTCCATTCGAGTATAACTTGCATCAAACTTTGTTTTCCTCTTCGAGATTCAAGTGGCTAGAATCAAACTCATAGAATAATCGATCCAACCCTTCCTCCACTTTGATTCACATCAACTCCATAATAATCTATAGAAAATTCTCCTTTAAGCACCATGCCCCCTCTTGAAACCAATACACAATAAGCTATAATAAGTAAAGCAATTCAATTAATGAAAATCAAAGAAGTTTAAGGAAATAATAATGGAGGAAAAAAACCCAAAAGCCAAAAAAAGATGAATAGAGAAGCAACATATTTTTTAGGGAGAGCTTGGGCAAAATTTAGTGGAGGAAAAATAAGGTGGAAATAAGGTTTAAAGATAAAAAGCTAAAGGTAAGATATTTATTTAGATATTTTGGTAATTTGATGTGTCATATGATACTTTCACAATAGAGTTTCTACTATTATATTTCAAAAATATGACCCCTTATCATCTATAATAACCTTTGGAAATCCAAACCTTGAAAATATGATATTTTTGATGAATCTACAACAACCTTAGTGTCATTATCCTAGATCCATTTTCTCTACACCTATTTAGATATATAATTATCAACTACAAGTATATACTTGAAACCACAAAATGGTGGAAAGGGACCCATAAAATCCATATGTCAAACATTAAAAACTTCACAAGAAATAATGGGGTTCTCGGGCATCTCATTCTTATGGCCTAAAATTTTGGTCCTTTGACAATTGGCGGATGTTTTATAGAAATCATAAACATCTTTAAACAATATAAGCCAATAGTAAAGACTTTCTAAATCTTTGTGATCTATTTAATTTAGACAATAATGACTTAACAAGTATAACTATGACAAACTTGTAAGATTGATATGAGTTTTTCATCAAGATTACATCTTATGAAGACATTTATAAAACTCTATTATTCATAACAATGTTTCATCCCATAGAAAATACCTTACTCGAATCTTTTTGTGATTTAGTAAAATGTGTTAGAAATATCTCTATGATAAAATTTAACCATATCATCATACTATGGTATCTCACTTTCAATTGTATGATGTTTCTCATCCAAAAATGCTTCATTGATTAGTTCTTTGGCTTTTTCTTCCCTTATATATCTATTAAGATGGTTGGTTACTCCATTCTTTATTCTTTTCTTGTCCTTGATGCAAAGATTACATTCATGACGTACGAGTGTCTAGAGAATCAAACTTAGCTTCACTTCCTTCTTTCCTAATAGATATTTTAGGGATGGATGATTATAATAAAAAATAATATTAGTGCCCAAGAGATAAGATTGAATATATTAAAATTAAAGACAATGGAAAAAAGCTCACTCTCATTAGTGGTGAAGTTAAACTAAACTTCATTTAGAGTGCATGAAGAACAATGAACCATATATAGATCTTCCCAAATATTTTGATCTAAAACGACACAAACAACATAGTAAGATCATGGAAAATTATTTTGAAATGGAAATTCCAATAAAGAAGTTGAAGTATAGGTGCAATTAAATTTGTGTTTGAATGATCAAGTGCCCTTTTTCGCTCGTCATAAGAAATGAGTTCATACTCTTTATAAAGAAGCTTACATAAAGGTTGAGCTATCAAGAAAAATAAATAATAAATCTATAATAAAATTGTGCATGATTAAGGAATGATCGTACTTCCCTAACAATAGTTGGTGAGGTTATAAAGTTACATGATCAATATTTGTTCTATCTACTTTTATGCCCTTAGCACATGTGCCATAACCTAAGAATATCCCTTATTAGACCATGGAATTCCACTTTTCTAATAAAATAAAAAGGAAAAAGGAAAAAAAAGGAAAATGGGGAGGAATAAAACTCCATGATTATACCTTTAATTCCTATATTCAAGTCATAGTTCTAGTTTTTAATTTCTATTTATGTATGACCCTTTGATGAGACATTTTCATATTATTAATCAAGAGTTCTATATTTCTCTTGTCATTTAGTATGTTTAATGTTATTTATTTTCCCATATTTTATTTCATTCATTTTACTACAATTATGAGTGAGTATATTTCTTTTATATAATTGGATTTAGTCTAAATTATTAATTAATGATAAATTAGTTTAATATCCACTATGATTTCTTGAACTCTTGAATTTAATTAGTATTTGTTCATTTAAGGTTGAGTTGCTTTATCACCAACTTGACTAGACATAGGCACTTAATGAAAGAACAAAAAGGTGAAAACTCATAAATAGAAATCTAAAAATTGAATGAGAGAGTATAACATGAAAGTAGGCTACAGTCTCTTAGAGATTTTATTGATTTAGAATAAAATTTAATAGATTTAATTTTATTTAAATATGTTATTATATATGTCTATTACACCTTGAAAAAATATTAATTAATTTAGGTTATTTCACCTACTTGGGTTTACGTATTTATTTGGAAACTAAATTGATTATTCACTAATTACCAATTTATGATGACAATCCAATCACAGGATTGTAATTAGATTTTTATTATAGTTAGCATTAGAATTTGATTTTATTATTCTAATCATTTTCTACACCCTAAATTTAATTTAACTATATAGTTGAGATCATTACGATGAGTAATCAACAATAAAGTCTCTGTGGGAAATAACCTTACATACTATAATGAGTTCATGTGATTGTGGAAATTTTGGCAGTTAATATTGAATTATTTTTTTTATTTTGATAGATTATATTTATATTTTCTTTTTTCTTGTTTTATTTTTTTAATTTGTTAAATTGTTTGTTTACTTTTGTAGGTACTTCTTATGCAACGATCTTTTTGACTTGGGCCTCTTATTGAGTTAGATTTTGTGATTAAGAGGACATTAAATGAGATAAGGGAGTGGGTTTGTGAGACCAACTCAAGCACTCATTTAGAAATCATATGACTAAGAAGAAGTAGAAGAGCAAAATAGATCTTATAAGGAGTTCACATCTCCGAATGCATATGGGACACAATTGAGCATAAGGAATACAAATATAACCGCCAATAATTTTGAAATTAAGCTTGCACTTCTCAATATTATGCATGAAAATTTAGTGGCATCCCAATAGAGGAAAATAATTTACATTTTTCTATAGAACTTTTGGTTTTCCTGTATCTATCTCCCTAACCACCAATCATTATTACTATCTTTGTAAATATCCTACTTTATTGAGGTATCTTTCCCTCAAATATCTTAATAATTCTAAATCCTCTTATGTTTTTGAGTCTTCCCTTCCATCTAAAACACTATTTTCTTTTATTTTACCATCTTTATGTCCAATGATCCTCTCATTTAAGAAAATCTTGGTCCTTTTACCTATTTCTCATTATCCCTCACTTATTAATCTGGATGAGTCTTTTGTGCTCAGCTCAAATACTATATTCCCCAACTACATTAGTGATGTCCAACTTGAGCATTTTTGTAGGATATGCTTCATTCCCATTTCTCTTACTCTAATTTCACTAACTCAATTAGATGGGGTTAATAATCCACTATACATGTACATATCCTTATATTCCAAGGCTCTTTACACCAACATCCATTTTTCCTTACATTATTTTGTGGGGAAGTTTCTTTGAGCCTATTAGCTTAGCTTAGGACTATTCATTCCCAATGATTACATAATGATAACATTCTTCTTGTAGAGGTTGTGCCAACAATGGACCTCTTCAGGCACATTCTTAAATTCTTGAGTTACCCTTGACTTTAGGCATCTACTCCATTCATACATGAGCAAAAGATAGATTTATTAAGGAACCTCAATCCTTTGAGAAGAAGTGGAAGTCACAATACTTATTTATCTTTGGAAACTCTAAATGGAATTTATCTAAATGAGACCAACTTAACCTCATGTCTAATAATGTTTTCCCTTCACTCTTGAGTAAAAAGCATGCATGGATAAGTTTGGTAAATCTATATGAGAAGGGGGTAATATTAATAATCATAATGTTGTAAATGATTCTACAATTGTTAGAAAGATTGGTTTGATCTCTCATGTTAGTGAGTAGAATATTTTCCTCTCAATAATTTAACTCCTCTAATGTTATACTAAGCTTGTTGTCTCATGAGCTAAACCATTTTAATGTTTCTGTAGAGTGCAACATTTGGAAAGCTTGACGACAAACTATCTCTTCTAGTTTAGTGAAGGGTTTTGATGCAGGAGCATCTCATAATAATATTTCACTAATTAATTTTCTAAGTTAGGGGATCACAAAACATTCTTAACCTAGATGAAATTAATTATTTGAATATGAGAAATAAGTGGAAGTACCAGCCCATGGTTGCATGTTGACACATTCAACCCAAAACACAACCAATTATGGTAGCTTATCCAACCCAAGAGCAACCAACTATGATGGCACATCAAGCCCAAGCCCAAGCCCAAATAGCTATTTTATTACTATTTCCATGTATTTTGCCACATAAGAAGCCAAATCAGGCCAAGAATAAGGCTAATTTCAAAAATTGAAAAAAAAAAAGAAAAGAAAAAGGAAGACAAGTGGATGGTGGAGTAAGTGAAGAAAGTCAGCCAGGTCAAATCAGATTATTTTAATTGGCTAAGCATGGAAGATGATTGATTAGGTATGGGGGATGATTGAGTCACTTGTACTTTTATTTATTACCTAATTTTTAGCATGTAAGGGGCTCCATGCTGTGGTATAGCTGTCAAAATACTACACATAGGCTTACTTCATTTTAGTTCTCATCCAACTAGTTGCTAGGTTGTATTAGATAACTAGATAGTAAAGAATGGTGCAATGTAACTATGTAGGTAAAGGGGATCGGTATAATGGACCTTTTCTTTTCCTATTTGCCACTATAAATATGGCTAGCCTCAACACAATGGAACACACTACCCCTTGAATTACATATAAGATTTTTGAGCTCCCTTAAGCCCCCCTCTACAAAGTCGAGTGAAAACTTTGTTTTGAGTGAAAAATCTCATTACTTTTATCTCAAGTGTTGAAACCTTGAGTGGTAGTTGTGAGTGTTTGATCTTTGGATACCTTAAATCAAATATTATCATACATCTCATCTCTTTTATCTGTTTTATCTTTTGGTGGTCAATTATCCCATAAGCCACCATATTCCATTAAGTATGTGCCAACTTGTTTAGAATATGCATCAAATTGGTATCAGAGCTTAAGGTTGAGAATTTGGGATAGTTTTTATCTCCTCTTTTCCTTTTTTACCTTGTCTAGGCCCAAACACTTCATAAAAAATGTTCTAGTGATCCACCATAATATTCAAAGCCCAAGTTAGCCTCTCCTGACCAAACACATCATCTTTCTTTATTGATTTCTTTTTCAAACTCAAGCAACTATGGGTAATGAACAAATCCCAAGAGGCTTGGGCCTTGAAGAGGTGCAAAACTTGAGAAGAGACCAAACCATTGAAAACTTCCAAAATGACATAAGAAGAGTTCTTGGCATTTTAGAGAATCTCATGCAAAACCATAACACTCCATGCCCAACTACTTTCCCATAGCCAAGAAGAAGAACCCATTTTCACCAACATGAGCTGGTCGGATCTAGCACAAGTGATGATGCTAGCAATTCCAACTCCTCACCAAGTGATTCCCCACATGATAGAGGAAGGAGATATGAAAGGAGAGATCCTTTTCATGACATCAAAGCCGAAGTGTTCGAGTTTGATGGATCACTTAATCCATAAGATTTCCTAGAGTGGGAGTTAAGGTGCTCTAGGATGTTTGAAGAAAAAGGCTATAATGATGATAAGAGCTTTAGGATTTCAATCCTTAAGCTCAAGGGACATGCCTCCCTATGGTGGGAAAGCCTTACTCAACAAAGGAGAAAGAAGAGGAAGTTTAAGGTAAAATCTTAGTCGAAGATGAAGAAGCTTTTGAGGGAAAGGTTTTCACCCTCATCCTACACTCAATACCTCTACAACAAGATGTCCTTCTTGAGGCAAGGGTCTATGAGTGTTGAAGAATACATCAAGGAGTTTGAGCTGTTAAATATGAGGTTGGAGTTAAATGAGTAGAGGAGCACACAATTTCACGTTTCCTTGGAGGATTAAGGAGTGACATTACATGTAAGGTGGAGTTACACAAGTACTGACCTTAGATGAGATTTTTCATCTAGCCACTAAGGTGAGGAAGCATAAGAAGGAGAATAGAGGGCCAAAGTTTCCTCAAGGAAGGTTCACTCCCAACACTTCCAAAGAAGCCCCCTCATCATCTAAGCCATCCCCTTCCATTCGAAATGTTGAAGTGAAGGATAAGGGGAAATGTGTTAGGTTTGAACCTAACAAACCAAAGCCTGTAAGGTGCTTTAAGTGTCAACGCCTAGGGTAATATCAAAACAAGTGTCCCAAAAAAAGAGTTATGACTCTTTTGGACTTGGAGGAGGCATCTCATGATGAGGAAGAGCAAGAAGAGGAACCCCCTTTATGTAGGATAAGCTCTAATGGTGAGAAGGGTATTGCACACCAAGGAGTTCGTGAAGGAGGAGACACAATGGAAGAACATATTTCAAACCAATTGCACTAACTTTGGTAAGGTATGTTCCCTTATTATTGATGGAGGTAGTTGTGCTAATGTAGCATCTTGCACACTTGTGGAGAAACTTAAATTGCCTACCACTCAACACGCCAAACCATATAAGCTACAATGGCTTAATAATGGAAGCATGATTGAAGTGACCAAGCAAGTTTTAATTCCTTTTTCCATTGGAAAAACCTACCAAGAAAATGTGGTATGTGATGTGGTCCTAATTGACACTTGTCATCTATTGCTAGGAAGACCATGGAAATATGATAGACATGTCTAACATGATGGTAGGAGGGACACTTATTGTTTGAATTTTGAAAAAAAGAACATTGTACTCACACCCCTTAGTCCTCATTCCTCACTTGTTAGGGAGGAAACTGAAAAGAAGAATACCTTATTTCTAGATAGCAAGGGGATAGACAAGGCGCTAGCAAAGGGAAAGCTCATGTATTATTTTTTTTTGCTTGAAGATAATGAAGAAAGTGGAGGAAGTGACCCACGGGTCAAACCTTTGATAGGGGAGTTTAGGGATGTCTTCCTAAATGACTTAACTAGTGAGCTACCTCCCTTAAGGGGAATTGAGCACCAAATTGACTTGGTCCTAGGTGTTACACTCCCAAACAAGCCTACCTATAGGTGTAATCCTAAGGAGGCTAGGGAGTTACAAAGGCAAGTTGATGATTTGTTACAAAAAAGGTTCATCAGAGAATCCCTTAGCCCTTGTGCGGTACCGGCCCTTTTGGTACCAAAGAAGGATGGGGGTATGAGGATGTGTGTTGATAGTAGAGCTATCAACAACATCACCATCAAGTATAGGTATCCTATACCTAGACTTGATGACATATTAGATTGCTTACACGGGGCTTATATACTCTCAAATATTGATTTGAGGAGCGGATACTACCAGATTAGAGTAAAGGAGGGAGATGAATGGAAGACCACCTTTAACACTAAGGGAGGATTATACGAATGGATGGTGATGCCTTTTGGTCTCTCAAATGCACCCAGCACATTTATGAGGCTCATGGATGAAGTCTTTAGGACCTTTATCTCTAAATTTGTTGTAGTTTACTTTGATGATATACATGTATACTCCTCTAGTAGTGAATATCATGTAAAGCATTTAAGGCTTGTGTTTTCAACCCTTAGGAACAACAAGTTGTATGGGAAGTTAGAGAAGTGTGACTTTTTTGTACCAAAATTCACTTTCCTAGGGTTTGTTGAATCTAAGGATGGTATTTTAATGGATGAGTCAAAGGTGGAGGCAATAAGGTCATGGCCTACACCCACATCCATTACCCACATTTGATCCTTTCTTGGACTTGCTTCATTTTATAGGAGGTTCATAAAAGGATTTACACTCTTTTGGCCCCTATCACAGAGTGTCTCAATAAGGGATAATTCAAGTGGACACCTGCAGCCCAAGAAGCATTTGATGTGATCAAGCGCAAGCTAAATGATGCCCCCATCTTAAGGTTATCAGATTTTACTAAAGTTTTTGAAGTTGAATGTGATGCAAGTGGAGTCGGGATTGGAGTGGTCCTACTACAAGAAGGTAAGCTAAAAACTTATTTTAGTGAGAAGCTCAATGGATCAAGATCTAACTACGATATGTACGACAATGAGTTTTATGCTATAATTAGGGATCTAGATCATTGGTCTCATTATCTAAAGCCCACACAATTTGTATTATATACTGATCATGAGTCTTTAAAGTATGTAAAAGGGAAACATAAGCTCAACCCTAGGCATTTTAGGTGGATAGAGTTTTTATAATCCTTCTCTTTGGTAGCAAAAAAAAAGAGTGGCAATACCAATGTAGTAGTTGATGCCCTCTCTAGAAGGTATTGTATGTTATCCCTATTAGAAGCTCGAGTCTTAGGTTTTTGAAGCTTGAAGGAGCTATACAAGGAAGATGAAGACTTTGAAAGCTACCTTGAAGACCAAGGCAAGCTTCAAAGCCCCTATGTCAAACAAAATGGATTCCTCTTCAAGAATACCAAGCTTTGCATCCTAAAGAGTCCCATTCAAGAGATGTTGATACGAGAATCACATGGAGGTGCGCTAGCAGGACATTTTGGGATCAACAAGACCTATGACGTACTTCAAGAGCACTTTTATTGGCCTAAAATTATAAGTGATGTACATAGACTTATAGCTAGATGTGCTACATACCAAAATTCCAAGAGTCACTTCCACTAAGGACTCTGCACTCCATTACCAGTCCCTCGTCAACCTTGGGATCATGTGAGTATGGAATTCATAGTGGCTTTGCCTTGAAATCAAAGGAAAAATTATGCCATTATGGTAGTGGTGGATCATTTTTCTAAGATGGCTCACTTCATCCATTTTCATAAGACGGATGATGCCTCTTATATAGCCAATCTATTCTTTAAAGATATAGTAAGGTTGCATGGTATTCCTAAGTCCATTGTCTCGGGTAAGGATACCAAGTTCCTTAGCTATATCTGGAAAACTTTATGGAGGTTGGTTGGTACTAAACTTCTATTTAGCACCACCTACCACCCACAAACAGATGACAAAACTGAAGTCACCAACCGGACCCTGACTACTATCTTACGTAGCTTGGTGCACAAATCCCTCAAGGATTGGGACCTTAAGATTCCTCATGATGAATTTGCATACAATAGGTCCCCCCCACCACCGGCCATTCTCCTTTTGAGATCGTGTATGGTGTCAACCCTATCACTCCCATCGAACTCATTCCGCTTCATATCAAGGCCCAAACAAATTTTGAAGCCAAAGACATAATTCAAGCCTTCACAAAATTACATGAGCAAGTCAAAGCAAGAATTGAGAAATTCAATGAAATAAATGAAAGGAAGGCCTACCAACATCGGGGTAACAAAGTTTTGAACTAGGAGATCTCACATGGCTAAATCTTAGAAAGGAAAGGTTTCCCTCAAGAAGAAAAAACAAGCTTATGATAAGAAGTGATGGACCGTTTAAAGTTCCTGAGAAGATTGGAAGTAATGCTTATCGACTTGAGATACAACCAACATGAGAAATATATTAAACACATTTAATGTGGGTGATCTACGCCCTTACCTTCATGATGAGCCCTATGTGGAAGAGATAGAGCCCTCCCAAGATGGGGAGGATGATGCAAGAGCATCTCATAATAATATTTCACTAATTAATTTTTCTAAGTTAGGGGATCACAAAACACTCTTAACTTGGATGAAATTAATTAGGTGAATATGAGAAATAAGTGGAAGTACCAGCCCATGGATGCATGCTGACACATTCAACCTAAACACAACAAATTATGGTAGCTTATCTAACACAAGCCCAACCAACTATGATGGCATATCAAGCCTAAGCCCAAATAGTTAGTTTATTACTATTTCCAAGTATTTTTCCACTTAAGAAGCCAAATAAGCCCAAGACCAAGGATGATTTAAAAAAATAAAAAAAAAAAGAGAAAAGAAAAAGGAGGACAAATGGATGGTGGAGTAGGTGAAGAAAGTCAGCCATGTTAAATCAGTCAGCCAAGAAAGAATGGGAGATGATTAATTAGGTATAAGGGATGATTGAGTGACTTTTACTTTTATTTATTACCTACTTTTCATCATGAAAGGAGCTCCATACTATGGTATAGCTGTCAAAATACCACACATAGGCTGACCTCATTTTAATTCTCATCCAACTAGTTATTAGGTTGTATTAGATAACTAGATAATCAAGAATGGTTGGAATGTAACTAGGTAGGTAAAGGGGATGGGTATAATGGAATTTTTGTATTCCTGGCTGCCACTATAAATATGGGTAGCCTCAACACAATGGAACAAACTACCCCCTTGAAATACATATTAGTTTTTTGAGCTTCTCTAAGCCCCCCTCTACAAAGTCGAGTGAAAAATCTCATAACTTTTATCTCAAGTGTTGAAATCTTGAGTGGTAGTTGTAAGTGTTTGTTCTTTGGCTACCTTAGATCAGATATTATCATACTTCTCATCTCTTTTCTCTATTTTATCTTTCGTTGTTCAATTATCCCATAAGCCACCATATGCCATTAAGCATGTGCTAACTTGTTTATCATATGCATCAGGTTTAAAAGAGCTAACTGCCCTCCCATTAATTCATTTATTATTGAGCGAGATAAATGTAAAGTAAGTCTTCTTATGATACATCATATATCATGTGCATTCATTGTTGCCTTCTAAAATTATTTTATCTTCACTAGGTGTTTAAGATATTGAGAGGGTGCTAAGCCTAATCCTGAAAGGCTAAAGAAGAAAACCAAACCAAATAAGGTTAGGAGTATTTTTAAATTTGTAAAAGCATTAATTATTGTACCGTTAACAAAATTAATTATTTTCTTTCTATGATTTATTTATATTTTATAGGAGCTTGGTCCAAAAAAACCCATCCTTAAAGTACCAACACCTAAGAAGATTCCCATGTCCATTCCTAGTCCATTTAAACCTTCATCAACTTCTTGCATTAATTTCCCAAAATTATCAACTCTAGATTTAATAAATAAGCCTTCCCAGACTCCTATAAAAGTTTCTGAAAAGAAAGGTAAGGGGTTTTTGGACCCTTTCTTGAGAGCACCTTTAATACCCTCTATTCCACCTCTTAGTAAGGAGACAATTATTATTGAAGATGGAGAAATTGATGAAGAAGTCACAATAGGACAAACTTGTGTTCTTATGGAGGTTAGTATTGTGCCCCCTATTAGGCAAAAGTGTGCACAAGCACCAAGCCATTAGATTTTGGTTTTCCAACTCCTATCGATGATATATAGAAAGGTTCTTGTTTCAGGGTTCCTAGTTTAGATACTTTCTTTTTGAGTAAATATTTCCTTGAAAGTGGCACTAAGATCTTACTAGAGGATAGGAGAGCTATTTTATCCATACCTAAACATTACTCCTTCTTTAACTATCATCCAGATGATAATAAAAGTCTTGAGTTGATTGAGATCATAATGTTATGTGAGGATAAAAAATTATCAAAGGTTTATGGAGATCCATCCTATTAACATTAAATTGAAATTAACTTATTATGTACATATTATATTCTTATTTCACAGATATACATCCACATTAACAATTTATCTTTATTAAACTTATATTTATTATTCATGATAAATATTCATGGGAAAAGAGTTTTTTAATAGTTATATCTATTATCCACAACAATTGTTCATGAGAATATAAGTTTTTAACCATTTCCCTCAAAGTGAAAAATGATTCCAAAGGGTATAAAAATGAATACAATGATCTTTAGAGTGTGTGGTAAACACTAATATCTAAGAAGGAATCCCTCTAAGATAGAGTCTTTGAATTAGAGACCAAGACAAACCAACCAATGTCTTTCACTATTGACATTGATTTTTGATAAATGCATTTTGCGTCATATTTTTATAGTATTAATCATCACACTTTGCATTAATTTTCATTCAAAAAGGCTAATTTAACCTCTTAATTATCATAGGTAATCATTTAGGATCAATCATGAATAAAAGAAACAACAAAAGAGGTGTGTTTGAAGAGTTTTTCAAGTAAAAAGGCCAACCAAAACGTTTACATGAAATAAAAAAATTAACCCTCAATATTTCAAGCATTCAGTTCTCATATAACCTCAAAAGATTTTCTACATCAAACAAGATCATGGTTACAATTTTGTGGGAATTAGAAGCTATTAATTGAATAGTTATGCAAGGTAATTCAGAAAGTTACCCAAGAACAACCATGGCGGTCTTGACCATAACATAGGAAATTTTCAAATCTTTGTAAACTTCTATATTATCTTTCTATATACCTAATACACATTTTTCATATGTTTTAAAACTCTGTTTACATCTTTAACTCAAATCCCATAAAGGAAAAAAATTTAGAGCCTCTAATTTTGAGATTTATAAGCAGGGTTACATCTTCATATTTAGTCTCAACCTCTATTATTCTTCATCAAATCCATCAAGTTGTCCTTCCATTCATTCAATTCACCCTAAATTTACTCAATTAAATTAACATCTAACCCTAATTCATGATTCTGTACCGCTTATTTACCCTTCATCATTAGATTGTTGTCTAGGTTTCTTTATCCATTTAAATTCTTCCATATCCATAATTCTTATAATTTGTGGTTTAATTTATAAATTTACCTATGAAATCATCAATTCTATCTTTAAAATTCTATGATTTGTTAATTCCTTGCTTCAATTCACACAAAGAAGCATCTAATTTAAGAAAACATTCATGTGGAGAAGAAGGGCCATTGATGTGAAGAGGAAGACAACATCATTGGTCAATGGTTGAACAAGTGTTTTCTATCAACCTAGATTTTATTTTTTCATTTTACTTTAGTTGTTAAATTTTTATCTTACTACCTTAATATCTTATTTTCTTAATTAAATTATATATGATGATTTGCTTAATTCTTATATTTAGGGATGAGATTGAAGCTTTATACTATGGTTTGAGATTTCAATAATAATTTCTATGTTTTCTTAATTATCATGATATTATTATTTGACTCTATTTCAATTACTATAATTTATATGTGTAACTCTATCAATTATGATTTATATAACTCATGCCTTGTTATGGCTCCTTGATAGTGACAAGATGTTGTATTACATACTTGCTAGGTTTCTATATGTGTAATACCCTATCAGTTTTAGATTTATAAAATGGAAAATTCTTGTGTTTAATGGAGTTTGGATGATGCTCAATCTTGATTTGAAAATTATGTTGGGATTAATTTGAAAATGATTTATAAGGTCTTGGAAAATTAATTAAAATGAGTACTCTTAGAGTATAAGTTGACAGGTTTTATCCAATGGTCTGCAAGTTTGTCAAGCTCAGTGATTTTTGTAGCATGATTTTTTTTTTCTGGAAAATTCTTCTTAAATTTTAAAACCTTAGCAATCCAGCTTTGATATTTTCTTAAGTAATATTTATCCCAAACTATTTCATGATTATTTAATGATCAACTAGTTATGTCACCTTTTGAATCTAAAAAATTGATGATCAGGTAAATGTTTTTAAGGAGGGCAACTTGTGGGTGTAATAGCGAAAAGTTTAGTTAAACCTAATCTTGAATGAGTAACAGTGTAACCTAATTCTATTATTAGAAAATTAATATTTTTGCCTTATCCTAACTCCCTAAACTTAGCATATTATTGTAATATCCTAACCTAAATTGTTTTATCCTAATTCTAATTCTAAAACAAAACCTAATATCTTTCCATTTTTTTTATTGTTTCCTCTTCCCTCTTTTCTTTTTCTTTCCCTTTTCGTTTATATAAGTTAACCCAAATTTTCCTTTCTTCTCCCCTTCTTCTAGCATGCACATAATGCCTACTGCACTCCTGTTAGCATCTTAACTTCTAGCTCTAATGTTTGTGGGTTGGACATGAAAGTTATATCCGATTGCACTTTTATTCTCGCCTTCTTTAGATGCATGTATGCATATATATAGAACATAATAAATTCTTTCAACTAACTTCTTCCTCCCTCCATTTTTCTAGAAAAAGTCCATAAGCAAGCAAAACCTTCCTTCCTTCCTTTCCCTCCTCTTCCTTGTCACCAACGAGCTCAATCGAAGTTCCTTCACCAAGTTAAAAAATCTTAGCCATTCTTTACCCCTAAGCATAAGACAAACTAGCTATTACTACCCATCAACCACCAACACAAACTACCAAACCTCACCCCTTCTTGTAGTAAAAAAACTACAGATCACCCCCTCCATTCGCCACTAACCACAACAACCCACACCCACCATTCAACCAAACTAACCAAACCACACCCAATACCTTTGGCAAGATCCACCATATCTATACACCTCATTTTAGCTATTCCCACCAGTGTTAAACCCTTTTGATTTAGCTTTTTCTATCTTTGCAACATCTCTAGAAATGGTAGGTTGGGCTATTTCTAGCTCCTTTGTTTGATAATCCCAACCAATCCGCCTCCTTATTGCACCAATATTTTTCTGAGACATTCCTTAATCCTTGTTTGGTTTTCCACTTTCTTTCACTCCTATTTACCTTAGATTTTCCTTAACTATATCATTATGCATTCATGGTGCTTTGCTAATTGTTTCTCAGGTGATTTATCAAATGTTCCAAAAGAATTGTGATAGGATAATCGTACTTAAAGATTGGAGTCTTTTTTTGTAAGGATACTAATTACTCAATGACCATGGCCATTGATACGATACTAGTCACTTAAAGTGGAAGACTATGTGAGTGTGGACTAATTGTACCTATCTATTCCATTAAATGAGAATAGTAGTTAGATCACTTTTCTATAGAGTTATATATTATTAATAACCATTTCACATGTATAAAATAGTGGCCAAGAGCGTTTTACTAAGTGTTGTAAATTATTGAGTTTGTTCCACTTGTTGAGAATAATGGGGGTCCTTGAACTCAACGTAAATAAAAGGTTTATATCTAAGAATGAGGCTTAGGTTAGTAATCAACTAGTATTATTTTATGTGTCCAACATATGTGTTTCTTTTCTACTATTAATGTATGTAATTGATCGTATCCCTTAATTGATAGTATTGTCACCTTATTTAGTACTTAGCCAACTAACCATCCTTTTCATGGGTGCTTTTCAATCTCATAGGTAAATGACCCTGATGTCAGTGTGCTGATTGATGAGGACCCGCTAAAACATTTTGCAGCCTATGATGCTTTATATAGGGTAGAGAGATTTATCATGCTAAGGCTTTGGGTGTAGAGTTAAGTTAGCTAGATAATAGCTTTTACATGGATACCTTTTTGGAATCTTATCTCCATGGCATCTCTTTTGACTATACTGTGGGTTATTGCACTCAAAGTTAATCTCCAATCTCATATTTATGTTAATGAAGCTTATCTCATTTTCTGTTTATTCTATTTTAGTTTTAATAGTTTTTGTCTTCTAATTAATCTAATGACTATATGATAATCTATAATTAAATCAATTATAGCGGTAGCACCTCATTATTTTAGCGATATGCTTCTACTATAAACTAAAAAATTTTAGTATTAAAATTTGTGGTATTACAGGTGACCTACTTTCATTGGGATTGAGGGTTTGAGAGCATGAAAATTAGAGAACTTTTGTAGGTCCTTAATGGACAAGGGTTTTGGTGCTTTCCCTACTTATGTTTAATCTCTTTTATATTTTATCTATTTAACTATTATTTTCTAACATTTATTTTTGTTATTTTAGGGACTTGTGTGGCCCCATTTGTAAACACTTAAGATTGGTATTTCTATAAATTTTTTTTTACACATTATATTTCTTTTTTTTTTATTTATTTATATATTTTGTGCACTCTATTAGTTTTAATTATTTTTGCCTTGTGATTGATGTAAGGATGGTATGGTAAGATATTCTTATGTTGATTATAGTATTAACACTTGATTAGATATATGCTTTCGTTGTAAAATAAAATTTTAAGTAGTAAAATTTTGGGTGTGACAAGTTGTAACAAAGCGTTGGTTTATATTATTATGCTTTGCTTATCAAAAATTCAAGTTTTAAATGATTCCTTATCTAATTTTATTGGTCTATTTTAAATTTTTCAGAAGAAAAAAAAATGATTCTTTTAAAATCCTGATTAACTTATGAGGAATCAAGAATGGGTAACCTAGACGACCCTTGAATGTGATTGTGTGTATTATGTGTTAGTAAGCGGGGAATGATTATCCAAACATATTTTATATCATGCAACTAGCTCCATATGGCACTTAATGGTTGCATTGGTCATTAGGGGAGACTTTAAGGTCATAGTTAATCAGACATCTACCGCTGCCTTAGCCTCAGCTGCCATTGATGGTTACTAATCTACAAGTGCACAACTTCATTGTGGCATATCAAGGTCGTATCCATAGGAAATTCATGATAGATTATTGATTTTTATTATTTTATCTACCTAGATCCTTATGAAGTTAGAAAATGGGAGTAAATAATAAAATGACTAATAAATTGTAGTTTATGTAATGATGGATATAAAGTCTAGGATTGAACTTTGGTCTCATATTTCAATATTAAAAAAATGAGTTAACAATACATCATTGTATAGTTAAAAATTATTGTAAAAAATTGATCTAATGTAATTCACTAGCCTCTTTCAAGGTCTAGGAATGTACTTAATCTAATTCATTGTCCACCTTTGTGACTAATAAGTTAGATTAAATCTAGTAAACATCATCGGTTTAATATTCCCTAAGAATAAAATGTCTACTTTCGCGATCATTTGATTTCCTGTTTATATATTAATTTCCAACATTAATTTCAATCTTTCAATTATAGGCAATGTCTATATAAATATGAATTTATCAAACTCAAATCATAACAATAATTGCTAACATATGAAACAACATATATGAACCATACATACAACACATTATTTAAGTCATCATATTCCTACCAAATAGTGCCTAGTTCAATCCTAACAAAGGAAATTACCCACTCATAATTTGAAAGAAATGATGAAAATAAATATAAGTGACATGAATATTGCAAATATAATAAATAATAGAAAAGAGAATGAAAATATTAGACCATAGAATGAAGATAAAAATAAGTTGTCTGCAGAGTTGAGATACACACTTGAGCACTCTTAATTTGAAGAACAAAATTTGCAGAGAAATTATGTAGAGAAATAAATTCTTCAACCCCCCATATATGTCATTCCTCCTCCCTTTTTATTTCTACTTGGTGTCAATGTAGAATAGAGTGGAAATAATCGTAGGATAAGATTGTTCAGAGTCATAGTTGTTAGCGGGACGACCTTGTAGCTTTTCTTCTCTAGGATAAAATGCATAAGGATGGATGTGTTGAGGGTGTGTAGTATTTTGATTCATGGCATGTTCGTCTAAGAGTTACACAGCTTTGTAAGGCTGCATTGGATAGTTGTGCAACTTTCATTCTCTTACAACTTGATGATTAAGAGTTACATGACTGTGTAGCTGGTTGTGCACCAGCTGTGCAACATCCATTTCTTCCTCCTCTTATTTCCTTTGCTCCTTTTTTAAATTCTTTGAATTTCTTCACTTCTCTAATATTATGTGGGGTTGATTATCTTCATTCAATTCCTTCCATATTTGATTTTTTTACCAATTCCATGCACCACTTCCTTAGATTTGTGAGATTATACGTACTTTTCTAAAAAATATTACCAAGAAAGTAGTAACATAAACAATATGCCAAATAATATTATAAAATGAAGCAAAGTAAGGTAAAAATATGAAAAATATTTAGTTTATCAACTCCCCCACACTTACTCTTTGCTTTTCCTTAAGTAAAACTCAAAACAACAAAAAGGAAAATATTGGTAGAGGGTAATGGGATTAAAGCCTCAGATGATTGAACATACTACACAAGCAAGATAAAAATTTTCTAGATTGACCTATATTGTGAGTGTTATTAGTAAGAAAATGAGCATAATGTTGTGGATACTCCTTTTTCTAAACTCCCAAATTAGTATTAGTATGACACTCTAAATAGGTTAAGGATCGTGTAGATGCTTACCCTTATACTAAAAGGGTTTAATAGAGGAGTAGACTTCTTCACTTTAGGTAAATGTAAATAGTATACACTCATATATGTTTATGTTTCTCTCAAATTTCTCTACGCTAATTGTGATCGACCATAACCTTGCACGTATTTTCATTCTCTACCAGTCAATCACGTTATGCAATACAAAATCATAAGGTCTTATTGAAGGTGTAGCAGAGATAGGGTAGAGGGTTAGACAAGTCTAGGATTGTAGTTAAAGGCCCAAAAATAAATGGATTGATAATAATAAAAATATTTCTCAAAAGATGAAATTAATAATATGTCATCATACACCAAAATATACCAACTAAGTCCTTTGCATCAATTCATCCCTACCTATTGTAATCATAGTATTAATCTACCCATTTCTCAACTTAAACACTTTTATTCTTTTTCTTTATCTTCTTTTCTATTTATCTCTCTCTCTCTCTCTCTCTCTCTCTCCTTTTCTCTTATTTTGGTTAATTTCTCAACACAAAAATCTTCTTTATTAGAATCTCATTTGTATCCTTGGCATTCCTACATTCAAATGCATTAAAGAGTTATTTCTCCCTATTTTTTAGATAAGGGCAAGGTGATAATTTGGAAATATGGTCACCAATATAGGTTTTTGATTGAAGAATTAGGTTTTAGGCTTAAAGAGGTTATGTAAATTATTTTTTAATTGGTTGGTAATTTGGCTAATATATCTAAGAAAAGAAAACATATGCTTTAATCATCTTAATGCATGCGTAAGTTATATGTGGCCATGAAAATAATTCATGTAGGTTCTAGTTTCACACATTAGGGGAGAATACATACAATCAAGAGTGAGTAAGACTGTGAAAATGATGGTCAGTATATAAGGCTGAAGATCTCAGTTGTTCTTTTGCTGTTAACTCTAATTCCTATGTCTCATTTTATATGGGTAAATCAACGAAGATGAACATTTAGAGTGCTAAAGTACTAAGTGGTTTTAGAGTCTATCAATCAGAGAGTTCATGCTTAAAATATTTTGAAACTTTTTTTTTCTATATACTTGCTCTCAATCTATAGGCCTCACTAATTTATGATCAAGCTCTATAGAGAAATCTATTAAGTTTTTATTATTAACTTAACAATTTCCCAAATTTTTATTTTTTGTTTGTTTTTATTATTTAACAATTTTAAATAATATATTTTCCTCAATGTGTGTGTAAGGGAAAATAGGGGAAGGGAAAGAAGTGCACTTACTGAAGGGGCCGTGGGGCTTGAAAACTGTGCTTAAGATACCATTGATAAATTTGTTGTATTATGGTGTTCATTTGGTTTATAGGAGTGATAGAATCCCTAATATTAGTGATTGGGGATTTTAGCATATTAAATACTGAATTGATACATATGAATTGGGCATCCTAAGATGTTATAACTGAAGAAGGGCCTAGATCTGTGCCAAAGGATGGGGGTGATGGAAGAAGAACCAATGGTGAAGAAGGTGTCTCACTAGTGGTATTAGGCTACTCTTCCTAAGGGAGGGACATGTTGACAATGGCGAGGTGTGGCTGGTGAGGGTAACTAGTTAGCATTCTGATTACCAAATAGAGTAGTGAAGTTTTGTTAGATAACGGATACGACGCCTCTTGGTTATAGAAAAGTAAAAACTGTAGCCCTTCTTACACAATGAGTTTCATATTTATGCAAGTTCTTAACCCTAGATATATCTTGGGAAGATTAACTAGGACACATTTGGTGTAGTCACCAAGCCATTGGGAAATGTATGTTATAATTCCTCTAATAATGATATCAATAGTAATTTAGTATTAACATTACTTAGATGATTCAAAAGATAATATCCTCCATTGATGGCAGCATACCAGAACATACAATGTAGAGCCCATAGCTCCAACTTATGCACATTCCCTTAGCTCTCTCCTTAACCATAAAGTGTCTTGGCTGACAAAAGCTGGATATACCTCAATATAGGGTTATAGATCAATGAAGCCTTATTGTGTTGTTCGTTGTAAGGCCTAGGAGCACTCCCTAGTTTTAGCAAAGATATCTGAGCCTAAAATGCTTGAGGATCCCAAAATTGGTGATCCTTGGGGCAACGAGTCAGCCTCATGGAAGGAAAGTAGAGTAATATAGAGAATTGTGTCATTGATATTACATGAGACTCATTGAAGAGATTAATGGACATGAATTTTGCAATCCTATCAAAAGTGAACGAGTTAAGGAACTCAAGGGTGAATCCATTGCTCTTATGGTCAATATGTGCAAAGAAGTTAGAAAGAATTCCTATAGTTATCAAATACTTGATGTCATCTTTAATCCATAACTTCTTAAGACATGTCCAATAGACATATTGAGTGGATGTTATGTTTCAATAAGCTATGAAATCATAGTGCTCTTAGTGTATAAAACATGTAAATATGATACCATTGGGATTAGATAGTTGGGTATTTGATATTTTACCTCTTCTTCAAGATTGTCATTACTGTTATCTCAATGATTTCCCTTCATTTTCCACTGTAGTTGTTTTCATGTACTTCTTAGATTCCATTTCAAAATACACCCTATAGATCTAAAACTAAGATACCAAATATAAAGAGTTATGCAATAAAAATGGGGAATACATATTTCAAATCTTCTACTAAGATACATAAAAATTAAACTAAGAAACTAGAGGAAAATTAGAAATCAAACAAAAATTATACCAAAATTTTACCACGCAGTGGTGCTACTATGGGGGATGTGTAGTGTTACATGATAGTTCAATAAGCTAATGTAGCCTGCTATTTACGCTACCTATGCACCATTATGTAGGTCATCCATGCACTAGTTGAATGTGCATGCCGAAGAGAGAGGGTATAAAGTGGGCTTTCAATGGAGATGAAGGTGTAGAATTTGAAATGTAGTGGAGATAAAGTGGAGGGCATGCAGTGGAGTGGATGAATTATGCATAGGGGAGCAAAGAAGTAGAGCATGAAGTGTGGGGCATACATATTGTGTAGTGGAATGGAATGTGCAGTAGAGGGTTTGATGGAGCGTGTAGTGGAATGAAATATGTAGTGGAAGGTGTGGTGGAGAAGACCATGCAAAGCGTGCATTATGGCATACGATTAGAATGGTTGAAAAATATGAGGTAATTGAGGCTAAAATGGAAGGTACGGGGTAAAAATTGGGTATGTAATGTATATATGTGGTGAGGCACATGGCTGTGTTGCATTGAAGAGCTAGATTGTGCCAATAGTTTGATCTCAATAGGGATTGTGATTAAGCACAAATGTGGTTAATCATTTTGGCCTAGTTGATAATAAATCAAGGCTCGTAGATCTTGGTATAAGCTCTCACAAGCATGCATAATCAGCATGGCCATGCCGTGTGAGAATTTAAGGCTCACATATTTTAGTGGAATATCACACGCCTTGTGATGGATAGTGCCATGGTCGTGCCATCATTTAGCTCTTGTAATGTTTTTCCTAGAGGTCATATAACTATGCGCTAGGCTGTGCATTGGCTATGCAACCTTCTTTTTAGCTTATTTTTGGCTTGTTTTACCATCAATTTGATTTCTCATTGCTAGTTTTCTCTTCCTTATCTCACATAATAGTAGGAACAACCAAAAATGATAAATAAAAGAGAAAAGAAAAGCAAAAAACTAAAATAAAACATGAAAAAATAAAAATCAAATAAAAACATGGGTTCCCTCCTATAGAGCACTTGTTTAGGGTCCTTATCTTGATTGTGTTGTTCTTAATTTGATGGTAGATTTGAAAGAGAGAGTGTGCTCATATTTTCTACCAAAGATCAAGTAATGTAAGGATTCAATGATTGATCATTAACCTTGAAAATGCCTGTGGATTCACCGTGAATATCAACAACACCAAATGGTTAAACCTTTGAAACATAGAATAGTCTTGACCACCAAAAATGAAGCTTTATAGGAAACATCTTATGGCATAAGTTGAAGAGGAGCACCAAATATCCTTCTTGAAACTCCATTCAGGTAATATTTCTATCATTCCATTTCTTAGGTCTCTCATTTTATATCCGTGTACTATCATAAGCAACCAATTGCAACTCATCAAGCTTGTTAAGTTCGAGCTTCCTCTTTTCTCCGATGGCCTTTAAGTCATAATTGATTGCTTTTATCACCTAAAACACCTTGTTCTCAACCTCAATAGGAAAATTATAAGGTTTTCCATATACCAACTAAAAAAGTGTCATTCTAATTGGTATCTTATGAATATTTTGGTAGGCCTATCAAGCATCATTCAACCTCATATACCAATCTTTTTATGTGCAGGTCATTATTTTTTCAACCCTTTATCTCACAATAAGTTATTTCCGCTTTTCCATTCATTTAGGGATGGTATGGTGTGACTATCTTATGAGTGACACCAAATTTCTTCAATAGTGTGCTAAGAAGTTGATTGGTGAAATTGGAACCACAATCATTAACAACTACCCTAGGAATATAAAACCTCAAAAATATAACCTTTTGGAATAGTTTAACTATAACCTTTGCATTGTTGGTAAGAGATGCCATTGCCTCCTCCCATTTTGAGAGATAATCTATAATGATTATAATATATTTGTTGTTGTAAGATGATGGAAAGGGTCCCATGAAATCTATTCCCCAAACATCAAATAGCTCAAACTGAAAGATGTTATTCGAAGGCATTTCATTTCTTATTGATATGTTACTTGTCCTTTGGCATCAATCACATGATGTAACATATTGTAGAACATCCTTAAAGAGGTTGGGAATATAGAAACTAGCTTGGAGAATCTTTGAAGCTGTCTTAGAAGTGCCAGTGTGACCTCCAAATTGTGAAGAATGATAATGATCAATGACACTTTCAAATTCATCTTAAGGAAAACATCTTCTATAGACTTCATCTGCACATATCTTGTAGAGAAAAGGCTCATCCCAATAATAATGCTTTAAATGTAGGAGGAACTTCTTTTGTTGATAGGATAAGCGTGGATGTAGTACCCCATATGCTCCACAATTTATGAAATCTATAAACCATGGGGTGGACAAGCTTGTGATTGGTAAAATGTTATTGTCTGGAAATGAATCATCCAAGGGAATATCATCCTCTTTATCTCCATCCATGTATTTCCTTAATCATGAGAGATGATCAATCACTACATTTTTTGTTCCCTTCTTAACTCAAATTTGAAGGTCAAACATTTGGAGTAAAAGGATCCATATAATCAAATGTGGGTTTGCGTCCTTCTTGGTTAAAAAATACGTAAGGGTTGCATGGTCAGTGAAAATAGTAATCTTTGGTCCGAATAAGTAAGATCAAAATTTATTTAATGATCATGACTAAGATTTGTTTCTTTATTGTGGCACAGTTTACTTGGGCATCATCAAGAGTTTTAATTACATAGTAAATTGTATATACCTTTCCATATTTTCTCTTCCTAAGGACTACTCCTACTGCATAGTCACTTGCATCACTCATCACCTTGAATGGAATCCTCCAATCACAGGGATGCATCACTAGGGTGGTTGTCAATGCCTTTTTAAAATTTTTGAAAGCATCCAAACACAATTAGTTAAAATTGAAAAGCATATCTTTGGTAAGTAATTAAGTTAAATGTTTAGCAGTTTTTAAAAAATTGTTAATGAATTGCTGATAGAAACTAGTGTGTCCCATGAAGCTTTAAACTCCTCTAATAGAAGTCAGGGGTGACATCTTCTCAATAATATCAATCTTTGCTTTATCTATCGCATTTCCCCAACTAGAGACTAAGTGACTAAGATTACTTCCTTCTTATACAAAAAAATGACACTTTTCCTATACCCTAGAAAGATTGCTCAAATAATTATCAAAGTTAGTACCATAAACCCAAAAATAATCCATGAAAACTTCAATTATGTCTTCGATAAAGTCATAGAAGATAAATACCATACATGTTTGAAAGGTGGGATGAGAATTACATAATCCAAATGGCATCCATCAATAAGTAAAGGTGCCATATGGAGATGAAATTTAGTATTCTCTTAATCGGTTGGGTGAATGGGGATTTTGAAAAATTCTGAATACCTATCTAAGTAATATAAATAATATTGTTGAGCTAACCTCTCTAATATTTCATGGATAAATGGTAGGGGAAAAATATCCTTCTTAGTGCCCTTATTTAATTTTCTATAATCTATGCACATTCGGCAACCTATGATGGTACTTATTGGAATTAATTCATTTCTCTCATTCTTAATGACTGTCATTCCTCCCCTTTTCGGTACTACTTTTAACCAAACTCACCTACTCACTATATAAGATAATGTAGATAACTCACACATCAAGTAGCTTATGAACCTCTTTTCTTACCACTTCTTTCATGTTAGGGTTCAATATCCTTTGATGTTCAACAAAGTTCTTGTACCCTTCTTAAAAAAGAATATGATGCATACATATGGAAGGATTTATACCTTTAAGATCATCTATTTTATAATTAATGGCCTCTCTATGAAACCTAAGAATTTGAAGAAGTTTTTCATTTTCCACCTTACTTAGGCTAGCATCAACAATGATAGGGTATTTAGAATCAGAGTCAAGAAATTCATACCTTATTAAAGAAGGAAGGGGTTTTAAGTTCACCTTAGGTATATCCTCCTTTTTTAAGGTAGGGATACTTGATTCTACTTCAATAATTTTTATCATTTGATTTTCTGAAGGAAAAATAAGACTTTCCCTCAACATTTTACAATAGTCAACAATTTTATGATTTTCATCACGAGGTAATCCACTTCTCACTAGACACTCATTAAGAGGGTCACTTGAGAAGCGTTCAACAAGGTTCTCTTTCATTACCTTATCAATCAAATAAATCATGCAACAAACATCCTAAATTAGAGGACAATTCATAGCATTAGATAAATAAATTTCAACCTTCTTACTCCTAAGATTTAACAAAAGCCTTCTATTTTTAACATTAATGATAAATCTAGTTGTAGCTATGAAAGACCTACCTAGAACAATAGGAATTTAAGAATCTTCCTCAATTTCCAAGATAATAAAATCTCTTCTAACAACTTTTCATATGAGTGCATATGAAAAATTTCTTCTAACTTTCATGCTCACACTAATATACAACTTTTTAAATATTTCTAAAAACTTCCCAAATTGCTTTTCAAGTTTAGCCTTTGCTAACCATTGCAGAAATGGTAGGGGAGGCTTATAAGATGTGGGTGGAATTTATTTCTCAACCTTTTTTTTGCTTATTAGTTTTGTACTCATCAATTATGGGGTCTTCAACATCATTATCTAAAGTCTCATCATCCCCCTTCATCTTAGGTCTTTCTACATCCTTCCTACTCCTTAATGTGATGGCATTAACTTGATTTTTAGGTTTTCTTTTGGGTTTCCTCCAAAATGTCCCAAAGGGTTTAGAAGATGAGCTAGCTTCTCAGGCTACTTTTGTGATTTGGTTTTCTAGCATCTAGTTATGTGTAGCTATTAAATCAACTATAGAATCTAGATTTTTGATAACATCACTCATGGTTTGATTATGGTGTCTAAACTCATCAATTTTATTCTCAAACTCTTCATTTTATTTTTTCTAAGTAATAAAAAAAATTCTCCATCAATGTTTTCAATCAAGACTTTTATGTAGTAGGATAAGGAGGCCTTTGATTCTAAAAACCTTGAGGAACAAAAGAAGATTAAGGTATAGGATTTTGGGGAGGATTTCTATAATAAAAATTAAGACGATTCCTTCACAGAGGGGTTATAAGTGTTGAAAATATGATCCTCCTATTGATTTAAATTGTTCACACAATTAGCTTGCTCATTGACCCTTAATTCAGGGAAAAAAAGTTCAAACTTGACACTCTATGGTAGTATAACCTATGATCCCACATGTTTCACATAATTCTTTATTAGAATGAGATGCTAAGGCATTGACATTCAATTTTTCATATTGTTTGAACATAGTATCTACCATAGATGCAAGATGATATAGTGAATCTATATCATACCTCTGACTCTTTTTGGGTAAAGAACAATCACCCATCCATTGGAAATGATTCTAGGCCATATCTCTGATGTGTTATCATACCTCTCAAACACTTTTAGTCATTATTGTGCCACTAGTTACAACTTCAATAGTCATCTTAGTGTTATAGAGCGGACCATTATAGAAGGTATGGATAATCAAATGGTCTTCCAATCTATGGTGTGGAAACATCCTCAAAAGGTCTTTGTACGTCTCCCAAGTGCCATATAATGATTCCACTTCTTTCTATATAAAGTTTTTTATTTGATTTATTAGATGAGCAGTCTTGCTTGAAGGGAAATATTTGGAAAGGAATACTTGTGAGAGTTGATCCTAGGTAGTGAAGTAGTCGAGAGGAAGTGACTACAACCAAGCCCTTGTCTTATCTCGTAAGGAGGAAGGGAACAACCTTATCTTGATAACATCATTTAACACTCCAATAATCTTCAATGTATCACAATACTCCATGAAGATTGAAATGTGAAAATTTGGATCTTCTATCAAGCTACCAACGAATTTATTTTGTTGAACCATAGTAAGGAGTGTAGGCTTCAGCTTGAAATTATTGGCAGTGAGATTTGGCTTTCCAATACTAGATTCCACTCTATATGCATTAGGAGATGCAAACTCCCTAAGAGAGCGATTCTGCTCATCTCCTCCATCTATCTCAACCATAATTTTAGATCTTGTGCTTGCTTTTGTCTCAAGTACCTAAGTTCTTAATCCACTCAAAGTTCTCTCAATTTTAGGATTAAATGCAACTAGAGGTCCTAAATGGAGAGATCATTACATATAAGGCACTTGAAGATAGGAAAAAACAACTATCAAGGAGGAAACGAAAAATGCAAAAGCAAAGAAAAATAAGAAAATAAAAATTTATTCTAGCTTAATAACAAAAAAATAAATATCAATTTGCCAAAGTCCCTAACAACAGTGGCAAAAACTTTATGGTCGTTAATCTATGAGCGCACAAATTCATTGTAGCATGTCAATGTCATAACCACAAAAACTTCATGATCAATTATTGATCTTTATTATTTTAGTTATCTAGATCGTTATGAAGTAAGAAAATGGAAGTAAATATTAGAATTACTAACAAATTACAGATTTTGTAATGATAGATATAAAACCTAGGATTGAACTTCGTTCTCATTTTTCATATTAAAAATTGAATTAACAATACGCCGTATTATAGTTCAAAATTACAGTGAAAAATAGGTCTAGTGTGATTCACTAGCTTCTTTCATGGTTTATCAACATACCTAATCTAATTTATTGACTACTTTTGTGACTAATAAATTAGATTAAATCTACTAAACACCACCGATTCAATATTCCCTAAGTATCAATTGTCTAATTTTGCGATCATTTGAGTTCTCATCCATATACTAATTTCTGACATTGAGATCTTTCACTTATTGCCAACATCTATATAAATCATATTTTATCATACCCAAATCATAACAATAATTCCTAACATAAGAAACAACATATATGAACCATACGTACAACATATAATTTAATTTATCAAATTCATACTAAATAGAGCTTAGTTCAATTCTAGAAAAGGAAATTCCTTTCTTATGATTTAAAAAAATGCATCAAAAAAATATATAAATGACATGCATATTGAAAATATAATAAATAAAATAAAATAGAATGAAAATAATAAATGGTAGATTGAAGATATAACTAATTTGTTTTGTAGAGTTAAGATAAAAACTTGACTACTCTTAATTTGAAGAATAAAATTTTCATAAGAATTTAAAGTAAATAACAAGGATTTATTTTTTTTCTTTGGAATTATGTAGAGAAATAAGGTCTTTGACCCCCAATATCTATCATCCCTTCTCCATTTTTATTTCTCCTTAATGTCAATGCTATACATAGAGGAAAGAATCGTAGGAGAAGATCATGCAAAATGGTAACTTTTAGCTACTCAGCCATGCAAGACAACACTGGCTAGCTATACAACTTTTATTCTCTTCATGAACATGCTAATACATGGTTGTTCTAAGATTGTGTACTTTTTTGAGTCATGACTTGTCAGTCCAATAGTAGCATGATTGTGCAAGGCTACATTGGCTGGCTGTGCAACTTTCATTCTCTCACAACTTGACGATTAAGAGATGCACGGTTGTGTAGTTAGTTGTGTTGCAGCCGTACAACACCAATTTATTCCTCCTTTTGATTCCTTTTCTCCTCTTTTTAGCTCTTAGACTTTATTCACTTCTCTAATATTATGTAAGGTTCATTATACTCTTTCAATGCCTTCCATATTATATTTTCTTCTAATTCCATACACCACTTCCTTGGATTTGTGTGATTATGGACAATTTTTTGAAAACAATTACCAAGAGTGTAGTAAAACAAACATGAAGTAAAAAAAAATTACAAAAATGAATGGTAAAAATGTAGAAAATATTCAAATTATCAGCCATCAGCACCTCTGCATTACCCATAGAAATGTATCATAAAGAACTAGTCTTGGGAGGTCATAAGGCATCAACCCCTAATCTAATTAAGTTATGAGGACCCAATCCTATTATAGGGATGGATCAAATATATGGATATGACATATGATGCCATTAGTTACCCACTTAAATAGAAGGCAAGCATTAAAACCTTATTTCTTCAAGGAGCCACTCACACCTTCTGGGTAGGTCATCATGCATAGGAAGGAATGCTAATGTCATAGGAGGACATCAAGATAATGATTCACACTTGGTTTTAACCTAAGAGTATTAAGAAGGAAATGATAAATTATTTTATGAAGTTAACTTATTGAGGCATGAATATGAAGAAGTACCACACTTAGTTTATGGAGTTATTGATGTTATCACTAGGTGTAGTAGTAAGTGATTTGATGGTGGTTTATCAATTTGAGAAGGGGCTTTACTTTAGAATCTATAGGATGATGGGTATTTTAGATTTCCAAGACTTTACCACATTATATGAGAAGGTTTGTACCATTGCTACTTTGGTATTGGAGCAGACATCCATTATAGGTAAGAGGAAGCCGGAGACACATGATTTTGAAGCCTATATCCTATTTCAAGGAGGTAAAACTTTTGGTTTTAATTGTAGGAATTAGTTGAGTTATCTTATGAGTTGTAAGGATGCATCAAGATGCTTTACCTATCATTAGTGTGGCCAAGATCATCGAGGCCAAGACTATAGAGGTAGACCTATCTATTGTTACCTTTGTGGCAAGATCGACCACTAAATTTTTGAGTGTTTGCATTAGAGGGGTTAGTTTCAACCACATGGTTGTTAGTTTCAACAAAGGGGACCACTTATACTACAACAACATGATTACCGGCAACAGAACTACCTGCCATAATAACTTCAATAGAGGACACCTATCCCAGTCAGTATGCAACCTAAAGAGACTTAGGGATGGCCATAGTGGTCTCGTCATTTCCCTTAAAAAGGAGGAGGATAGAATCTGGGTTTTGGAGAGCATTATGGAAGATACTAGGGAGGAGAGTTGGTGGGCACTTGAATATCATCATCCAGGTGGAGGTTGATCGATAGTTAGATGTGGTTATTGGTATGTTCTTCATCCTCTCATTACCAGCTTATGAATTATTTATTTCTATATCATATCTTTTGTTTGTTTCTAGTTCATTTATAACGAGAGTTGCTTTATCTCCATTTTCTAGGTTATCTATTTTTATGATGTTTCTTTTTGGGGATAGATTGGAATGTACAAGATTTTACTTAGATGTGGCCTTAGAGATAGTCAGGGTATACTTTCTAGTAGAATTGGTTGAGATAGACCTTCATGACTTCAATGTTATCCTAGGGATGGATATGTTGGGGAGATACCAGACCATGGTAGATTGAGTAAAAGAGTGAGTAGTGTTGTAGGGACCTTAGGATGCTAGGTTATCTTATATAAGATTTAAGCTCAAGCTTACAATAAAGGTTATATCTACCAATACATCATATTCATTTGTATAGAGGTGTTACATTATGTATTTATGTGGATTTCAAGAGCTTGAATAAGGACGGGTCAGTGTATGAGGATATTTTGGTTACTCAAGAGTTTCTTAACCTATTTTTGAAGGAGATCTCAAGCATTTTAGTAGTACATGAGATAGAATTCACTATTGATTTAATATTTTAAGCCAAGATAATTTTGAAGGAACCTTACCAGATGGAACAGGTATAGTGGAGGGAGTTAAATGCTCAACTAGAGGAACTAATGTAACACATGGTATATTTGTCTAATTGTGTCTCTATGGGGAGCACTAGTTTTGTTCGTGAAGAAGAAGGATGGAACCTTTGTCTGGGCATATATTATTAGGGTATGAACTAGTTAATGATAAAGAACCACTAATCGCTTTTGAGAATCGATAACTAGTTTGATCAACTTTTTTGAGATTTGATCTTCTCAAAGATTGACTTGAGGTCTACAGTGATGCGTTATAGCATAGAATTGGTTGTGTATTAATACAACATAGTAAAGTAGTAGCTTACTCTTATTGATAGTTGAAGCAACATGAGTAGAACTACCTGGCACAAGACTTGGAGTTGGTAACTGTCATCTTTATATTAAAGATTTGGAGGTACTATCTATATGTATCATAGCATAGATTTTTCATCAACCGTAAGAGCCTTAAGTATATATTCATATAGAAGGAGTTAACTATGAGATACAGGAGATGGCTAGAGTTAATGAAGGACTATGATATTAAGTTAACCTACCATGAGGGTAAGGCCAATGTCATTATAAATGCCTTGTGTAGAAAGACATCACACTTGCTAAGTTCTATTGTGGTGGCTAGTCAATTGCTGGAGGATCTTGGGGAGATGGGGATAGAGATGATCTATAGCATGGTGAACTAAAGGTCCAAGTGAGTGCTTTGAAGATTTTATCAATGATTTTCTATGAGATCCAAGGGGGACAACTTGGAGATGTTAATCTCTAGAGTATTAGTTAAAATATTTAAGACAATTGAGTTGAGGGCATTCAGATTCATAAGAATGGTAGCATAAGCTATAGGGGTCATTGGTGTGTACCTCAGAGGTATGCTAATTTGAAGCACTAGATATTAGAGGAGATTTATTTTTCTCCATATTCCATCCACCTAGGAGGGGATGAGTTACATCATGACCTCAAGAGAATCTACTAGTGACCTTGCATGAAGCGAGAGGTTGAAAAGGTCATGTCAAGATATATAAAATTTCAGAAGATCAAGATTAAGCACCAAAGTCATAAAGGGTTATTCTAGCATCTAGACCTTTTGAGGTTAAATTGGGACTCTATCTCGATGGATTTTATGAGTAGGCTACTAAGGTATAGCAGAAAGTGTGGCACGATCTATGTAATCATTAACATGTTAACTAAGTCAGTAGTATTTGTGCTGTTGAATTCGAGTTGGAGTATGGATCATTAGGTTGATGTTGATATGAGGTTTGTGGTAATTGGGCATAGTACACCTACCGACATAGTCTTTAATAGAGATCTAAGATTCCTTTTAAATTTTTAAAGGAAGTGTCTGGAGGCTGTGAACATGAGATTAAAGATGAGTACAACCAGCCTCCTAGCTATGGAAGGGTAGACTGAGAGGACTATTCAGACACTTGAGAATATGCTACGGGTCTATGTTTTAGATGTCTTGGTAGTTGGAAAGATTTTCTACATTTTATTGACCTCTTATACAACAATAATTATCATGATAGCATAGGGATGGTATTATTTGAGGCACTAACATCAATGACATCTACAAGATTGTTGTACTTGGAATAGAGATTATTGAGGGTTTGGTTTATCAAGGATAGTATGAGAGTAGCTTAGAGATGTAAAAAGAGATACATAGGTTAGAGGAGCTATAAAGATGGATTTGTGTTGAGGGACATTGTTTTATTGAGGGTGTCACCCACTAAAGAGGTGTAGAGATTTGATAAGAAGGGTAAGGTGAGCCCGAGATACATTAGTCATTATGCGATTATTAATAGGGCTAGTAAGGTTGTATACCGCTTAGCTATTCAACTAGATTTAGTCTAAGATTATAATCTCTTCCATATATCCTAGCTGAGGAAGTATGTTACAAATTTATCTCACATGATCAAACTAGATAAGGCCGAGCTACATGATCCTTTATCCTACAAGGAGTGGTCTTTGTAGATACTCGACACCTATATTTAGCAGACACAGATGACTCTAGTGTTACTTTTGATGATCTATTAGAGTAGTCATGGAGTAGAGGTGATGATATGGGAGACTAATAAGGATATGCTCAAGTCACATCCTAATATTTTCATTACAAGTGTGTTGGGTTTTGAGGTTCCTTCTCATTTATGGGGGTATTCCTTAGTAGGATAGTGTTAACTTCACTAGCGTTATTGAATGAGATTACCTTCCTTAAATATTTTCTTTTCCTCTTCCTCCCCAACCTTAAATTATAACTTTTGGGAATAAGTCTCTTTTAAGGGAGCAATAATGTTATACCTCGAATTTTAACAAAACCTAATCTAGAATGATTTACATCATAACCTATTTCTAATATTAGAATATTAATATTCCCACCTTACCCTGAATCCCTAAAACTAAATCTTGGCCAAATTCCAGTTGATCAATTATTAAATTATCCTAATACCCTAACCTCAATTTCTTTAACCTAATCATAATTCTAAAAATAAACCTAATATCTTTCCCCTTTCCCCTTTTCCTCTTCTTCATTTTCTTTACCCCCTTTCCAATTCTTCTCCCCTTCTTCTTGTGTGAAAAACTTTTATTAGATAATGTGTGTCATACCCCATCATATATTCCCTACCCCCATCAGCACATCAACTCCTAGCTCTAATGTTCATTTTTTAGGTTTGAAAATTCTTGATGATTGCACCTTTCTTCTCACCTTCTCTATATGCATGTATACATACATACATATATATATATATATATAGCATAATAAATTTTCTCAACTGCCTTCTTCCCCCTCCATTTTGTTTTTACTAAAACTATAACATGAACCATATCCTCATTTACATCCTTTCCATCCTTTTTTTATAGTCACCAAAATATTCTTTAAACACCCCCACCGACAAGGAAAACTAAAGTAATTCCACCACCTTTGGAAACCTTAGCCATTCCCTATCCCCAAGTACTAGCCAAATAAGTCATCAATACCCCTAAACCACAAATGTAAATTGATGACCCTTAACCCTTTCCTCTAGTAAAAATAAACACAACTCACCCCGTATTCGACATCAACCAACACAACCGACACCCACCATATGACCATACCAAAAAGACCACAACCCTAGACGCTCTCTCCTCTCTCCTCCTCCATGGCTCACATGAGGAGTGCTTTGGCAACGGTGAAGAAGAAGAAGATGGCGTTAGGGAGTTCAAATTCTGGTGCTGAGAAGGTTGATATGGTGCAGGCTAATCCAGAGACAATCGAGAGTTCTGATTAGGTACTTTCACAGGAAAGGGAACCATGCAGTTTTCATGTAGACGACACTGTTGATCATGATCTTGTGAATAAGGTTTACAGTTCTATACTAAGGGAGAAGTTTGATCATCCAGGATAGGATGATGGACTTATGATTGGTTCTGGTGTACTAGGTTCTCAAGGGAATTTTGAAGACGCAAGGGTTCAATAGGTGAATGGATCATTGGTTGATAAAACATCATGGAAACATATAGTAATTGGCAACAGAATTCCATCGACGGGGGCTACCTTGAGTTATGTCCCTCTAGTGATGGTAGGGGATAAAATACAATTTTCTCTACAGAAGGATATGGTGGATAATAATTGTAAGGATTGGCAATGGGAGATAGTTGGATATGTGATTGGGTTTTGACCCTCTTTGCCCCAAATGGTAGGATGTGTAAAACGAAACAGGTCCTCTGTGAAGGAACCCAAGTGCTGCAGCATGATCAGGGGTTTGTTGTCTTTAAATTTGATACTAACGAAGATAGAGATTGGGTGCTCACCAAGACTTATTGGTCCTTCTTTAATAGGCCTTTCATCCTAAAAGAGTGGCATAGGAGTTTTCAGTTTTCTAAGAAAAAATTCCAATTTATGTCATTATGGGTGAAGCTTATGAATCTGCCTTTAGATTATTGGGATGTGGATTCTTTGAGCAGAATTGGGAGTGCAAGGGAGACCTCTATTTTTGGATGGTATAACCTTAGTAGGTGAGAGAATCTCTTATGCTCATATATTGGTTAAAGTCGATGTGTCTAAAAAGCTTATTGAATCTATGGGACTTGTTGATCCTAATGGGGATGTCTTGAAATAGAAGATTATATATGAATGGAGGCTTGCATTCTATAACATTTGTTATGAAGCTGGTCATTCCTTTGAGAAATGTAGGAAGGTGGCCAAACCATCTGTGTAGTCTGCAAGGTCATATTCATGGAATGCTCTTAATTCTGAGGGCATAGTAAGAGCTGGCTAGGGAGGCCAACACTGGAGGAAGGTATCTTAGGGACAGTTAGAGCCTCAAAATAGTGAGAAAAGTTTTGAAAAGGAGGTGGACAAGTCAAGGCATGAGAATAACTTTATTCCTGCGGCAAGTGGGCGGCTCAAAGAGATGCCATTTTTTCAGGAGAGGCCAGTCCTATAACTCTTGAAGGGGGTTCTAGGTAGCAGAGGGTTTCCTCAAAGGGTAAGGAGAAATTGGGAAAAATAGTCTCAGGTAATAGATATGCATGCTTGAGTTCAAATGATGATGATCACATCCAACAAGATGAAAGTATGATGGAGTAGGTTCTTGAACCTAGCCAACCTCATTTTCCCAAGAATGTTTCTCATGTTAGGGGCTTGGAATGTCAAGGGGCTGAATAATTCCTACAAACAAAAGGAATTAAAGCACTGGTTATCAGTGCATATAATTTCTTTTGTAGGATTGTTGGAAACTAGAGTTAAAAGTTCTAAAGATAATGGTATTTGTGTAAAGCTTGGTAATCAATGATGCATACTTGATAATTATGTTTCTCACTCCAATGGGGGAATTTGGTGTCTTTGGGATAGAGGGATTTGGGATGTTCAACTAATATCATGTAGTGAGCAAGTTTTGCATGTTTTTGTCTCTACGTTAATTCCAGTGTGTCCTTCTTTGCTTCCATTATTTATGGTTTTAATACTGGGATTATTAGAAGGGATCTCTGGCAGAGTTTTCATGACTATAAGGTTAAGAATGATCCTTGGATTGTGATGAGTGATTTTAATGTGGTATTTCAACCTACAGAGAAGTTTCAAGGCAATGCCATTAACATCACTGATGTCTCTGAAGCTCTAGAGTGTTGTAACTCATTATTACTTCATGATCTAGCTTTCACAGGACTGAAGTTTACTTGGTCCAATAGAATCTTAGGGGATAATTTAATTATGGCTAAGCTGGATAGGGTTATGGTCAATTTACCCTGGTCTTCTACGTTTCCTTTCTCATATGCTTAGTCTAAAGAGACATTATTATTAGATCACAACCCTTCAGTGATTTCCTTGGATGAAAATAGACCCCAATTTAGGGGCCATTTTAAATTTAATGATATGTGGACCCTTGATCCAGGTTTTATTCATTTGGTGGCTGGTATTTGGAATCTTTCTTCCGAAGCCAATATCTATAGAAATTTTCAGGCTAATTTAAAGGAGGTAATGATTAAGCTGAAGTCCTTTAATAAATAAAATTTTGGAGGAATTTCTTCCAAGGTTCAAATGGCCAGAGATCAGTTGAAAAGAAGCCAGGAAGCTTTGGCCCAACATCCATCTAGTCTCTCTTTACATCAAGATGAGAAAGAAAGCCTACAATAATATGAATTCTATGCAAGTTGTGAAGAAAAATTTCTAAAGTATAAATCAAGTATCAAATGATTGTAGTTGGGGGATTCTAATTCCCATTTCTTTTTCTCTATTATGAAAGCTCGACAGAAACAAAATATTATAAGGCAGATTAAGCTCAGTAATGGACTATATTGTTCTGATAGTGAAGAAATTGCTAATGCTTTTATGAATTTCTACACTGACTTGCTGGGTAAAGGGGGTTTGGCTTAAAGCAATATATCTGAAGATGTTATGAAGTTGGGTCCAGGTTTACCTCTTCATCATCAGCATGAGTTGTTAAGACTCCTTTATGTGGTTGAAGTAAAATATACATTATGGTCCATTGGAAATTACAAAGCCCTAGGGCCTAATGGGTTAACTATAGGGTTCTATAAGGCTACTTGGAATGTGGTAGGAGAAGATCTATGGCTGGTGGTAAGAAGAGTATTTTAGTTTGCTATTGTTCCTTCCTTCATGGGGCATTCCAAGCTTGTACTTATCCTAAAATTTGAGAATGCTATTGAGCTGGCTGATTTTAGACCCATCGCTTGCTACAATGTGGTTTATAAGGTGTTGGCAAAGGTTTTGGCTGGAAGGTTGCAAAATGTCCCGCCTTCCATTATTCATCCTTTTTAGTCAGGTTTTATGAAAGGAAGAAGGATAGGTGATAATGTCCTTTTGGCTCATGAATTGCTGCATATGTATAACATAAAGCACATTTCCCCTAGATGTATGATCAAGGTTGATATAAGGAAAGGTTATCATTTTGTTAACTGGATCTTTTTGAAGAATGTCTTGCTGGGGCTGTACTTTCTTGTACATTTTTTCAAGGTGATCATGGGTTATGTTTCTTCTGTATCTTATTCTTTGTCTATAAACAATATCATGTAACCTCCTTTTAGAGGGAAAAAGGGCTTAGACAGGGAGATCCTCTGTCTTCATTTTTGTTTGTTATGGTGATGGAGTATCTTAGCAGATGGTTCCAGTCCTTATGGGGCATAGAAGATTTGTAAGGACATCCTAAATGTAGGAAATGAGGGATCATCAACCTTAGTTTTGCTGATGACCTTTTGGTGTTTTGTAAGGCTTCTATATCTTCTATCAAGGCTGTTAGTGATGTTTTAGCTGCTTTCTTAGCTTGTTATGGTCTCCATGTTAGCCCTAGTAAAAGTAAGGTGCTTTTGGGTGGTGTAGGACAGGATTTAAAACATTCTATTCTGTCCCTCCTTCATTTTCACGAGTGGTCTTTTCCCTTTAAATATAGGTCCCTCTGGATGCATCCAAGCTCAAAGTAGTTGATATGATGGAGTTAATTTAGAAAATCTCAGGCATGTTTCATCATCGGGCAAATAAACTCCTATCTTATGCTGGAATATTACAATTGTTAAAATCTATCATTTTTGGCATGACAAACTACTGGAGTCAGATCTTCCTTCTTCCTAAGAAGATTATTCATAAGGTAGTGGCTTTATGCAGGCCTTTTCTTTGGTCAAGGAAAGCCTCTCATTCTAAGAGAGCTTTGTAGTATGGAAAGTTGTATGTCTTCCCAGGAAGGAATGGGGGTTAGGACTATTGGACCTTTTTTCCTAGAATGAGGAAGCTGTGGGGAAGTTGTTATGGCCTCTCATTCTTTGGACAACAACAGGTACTTCCTCACTTAATCCTAATTGACATTCATAACACTCTTTATAAACCATCAAGTACACATTTGCCTGTCTCTTAATAGCCTTACCTACGTCTTTACTCTTAGCATAAAATCGAAATGTTCCCTTAATTTATTTTGAACTAACCTCAGTCTCTAAACTCTGCTTAAATAGTTCCTTATAGTCGGACTTAATTTTTATTTGATCATAAAAAATCTCCTTTGGAGTCATAGGTGCTAAAACAATCTTCCTATCATCCTTATGTAAAGTATATATGTTCTTTTAACCATCATGTGTCACTCTCCTATCATATTGCCAAGGTCTACCTAATAATAAATGAGCAGCATGCATTGGAACTATATCATACAAAATAGAATCCTCATATTTTCCTAATTTTAAATTTACTAAAACTTTTTGACTAACCTTTACATCTCCTAACTCATTAATCCACTGTAGTCTATATGGTTTTGGGTGTTTAGTGGTTGGTAATCCTAGCTTAGACACTAATAAAGTACTAGCAGCAATAATACAACTACCACTATCTATAGCCATATTAAAACATTTATCATCAATCAAACATCTAGTAAGAAATATATTCTCTTTGTATTACATTAGAATCAGGTAATTTGTTACTGTTTAAAGCCCTACGTACTACAAAAAGATCTCTACTTATTGGCAACACTATTTCTTCTTCTAATTCACTAGTTTCCTCCCTATCCAAACTAGTCTCCAAGTCTTCCTCCTTAGATTAGGACTCTATGTCTCCAGATTCTCTAATTAAAATATTCCTCTTGTTTGGACACTCAGAAGCTATATGTCTAAATCCTCCACACTTAAAACATTTAATATCCCTAGTTCTGTTTGGACAGCTAGCAGGATTAGTTATTACATTTATATCCTTTTCAATCTTATTTCCTACCTTTGCCTCATTGTTCCTACCTCTAGACTCAAATCTCCCATTATTCCTCCAATTTCTAGAAGTAGTTCCCCAGAAATTCCTTCTCACTGTACTCTTAATCCCAATCCCAAGGGGTTTATACTGTCTAGTTTTCTTTATCTGACTCTCTATTTTAGTAGCTATGTTCACCATCTCACTTAAAGTCCCACAAGGATATAGTTCTACTTTATCAACTATTTCAGAATTTAACCCACTTAAGAATCTATCCATGGTAGCATCATCATCCTCAACAATTCCTGTTTTAATTATCAAAACTTCTAATTCCTTAAAATATTCATCCACTAACCTAATTCCTTGACTTATTTTTTGTAACCTCTTATGTAGTTCCCTATAATAATAACTTGGAACAAATATTTTCCTCAATATGATTTTAAATTCATCCCATGTTTGTATGGGTGATTCTCCACACCTACGCCTAGTTAAAACAAGGTTATGATACCAAGAGGAAGCATACTCAGTAAACTCCACTACTACTACCTTAATTTTCTTCTCATCTGAGTAATTATGACATTCAAATACTAATTCTATCTTCCTTTCCCACTCAAAATAATAATCAGGATCATTTCTGCCATTAAATCCAGGTATACTAAACTTAAGATTACTTAGGTTCCTATCGACTAAGTCTAAATCCCTTTCTTGTCTATTATTTTGCCTAGGTTTCCTATCACTATTGTTGGATACTTGGTCCTCTAATTCTTCTAAATTAGCTACAGGTGGAATTCTAGTCCTAGGGTCCATAGGATCCTACCCCTACATGTTGAGTTTCTACTCTAGTATGTTGTAATTCATTAATCCTTACTTCTTGTTCTCCTATTATTTGTTCTAAGTTAGCAGATAACACAACAAGTTGAGCAATCATTTGTTCTTGAAAAGTCCTAAGGGTTTCTAATAAATCATTACTAGAAATGAAAACAGATTGATTAACAGATTGCCCGTTGTTAGACATTATTAGATTTATCTTATGATATTCAATTAAGCACAATTATAGACAGTCAACAAAAAAATCAATTTGCCTTAATAAGAAATCAAACAGACAACAATTACTCAATGTAATTATAGGTCTATCACAGTATCAAATAATATCCAAGAAATATCAGCAACGCACATTACTCACTAATTCCAGGTAAGTATTAGATCGAAAGCAACAGAGATCTTAAGAAGAAACGATATTACCGTGAGCAATTTAAGAAATTAATCCAATTACTAAATAGGGACCCCTCTTCTTGGAGTCCTTACTCCTTTCTAAAAGCAAAAGGTTCGCCGGTCAATCTTCCTGTACACTTATTAATTGTGAAAAGAGTGATATCTCGAAAAAAATTTGCAAATTAGTTATCACACATTGTAGTAAGTAATAAGATAAGGGTCGAATTTACCAATCGAGGAGTATTCCTCAAGAATCGTCAAGATTCAAGATTCTTGACCAAGTCCTAGCCGACAAATCGCCCAAGCTACTTAGGGTTTCCAAGAAATTTTCAAAAAAAAAGACGCAACCCTTCGATCTCCAGCTTAAATGTGACGGAATCCTTCGAATTATTTCGTCAATCGTAAACCCTAAATATGGGTTAGCGAAATCAACAAAGTAATTAAACCAAGAAAACTTAGTAACAAACAATTAAACCACGAGCACTCGAATAATTGAGGCTGTGATACCAAATGATGGGAACCTGTTAGGGTTTCTCAAAAAAAATTTTTGGATCGAAGTATAATCAATCGCGGGGTTCGATTCGCCGAGATCAGCCTAAGGAATTTTCCAAAGGAAGATCCAAGAAATTAGAGCGCAGTATTAAAATGGCTAATAAATTTGAGAAATGAGAACGATCAAGAATATATCGAAGAGAAGAAGCAGAAGAATGCGAGTGAGGATCGCAAGAGAGAGCGAGAGAGAAACTCAAGAGAGAGAGAACAGAGCAGAAGAAAATTCCAGATCCATTTTTCATTCAACCAAAAGTGTCGGTGAGCACCATATGAGGCCATATTTATATGGCGTACATTACAGCAAGGATTGTACAAATACACATCGTAGGCCATACACACTCAGCCCAACAATCGGCCCAAACAATCAGGCGAAATAAAAAAAGGGCGACGGCTAGATTAAGCAAAATAGCCCAAAAGAGTTACAAGATTACATGCCCCAAAATACAAAGAAAGAATAATACAGTTAATTCCCATCAGCTAAAAATAATTTAGCCAATTATGGTTACTAAGGGATGATTAACCCACAGTCCAACTAACCCATTTAAATATGGGTCGGGTAGCAGGTCATACAACAAACTTAATCCTCATTAGCCAATTTTTCCACGAATGCATCACATGGGATTTCCTACTTAAAATAAATTTCTGCAACAAAAGCTTTAGCAGCTACGACAACTTAAGTCCATTCTCCATGTGGTGCATTAATTCCCCTAATAAAGCACACAATAAGAAAAACAATTATAAGCACAAAATGATTTATAACATTTAGCAGAATTAATTAAATATAAATTTTGGAGATTCATATCAATTGCTTTCTGTTAGAGATTTGTTAGGATAACTGACTAGATGTTATTTCCCACTATGTTGGGATGTTTATGTTCCTCTGGTTATTTAAACTCTTGGCCTTGATTTCCTAGATTTAGATTTTGTAAAGTTTCATACACCTTCCTATCTATTTTGTTTTTCTCATCTTTATTATTATTATTATTATATTATTATATTATTATTATGTGCATGCATCTTTTTATTTGTTGTTTTATTTCTCATTTTATCAGACATGGGTTTGGTCATGATCACAACTCTCTCATGGTTTTTGTGGGTGTAACATTCTCTAGTTTTTCTTTTCAAATGGTTTTGCATTGTCATCAAAATGATATTTTTTATTTTGTAAATTAGTGGTGTTACAAGTTGGTATCAGAGCCTATGGCTTTAAATCCCAAACTTGTTTTGTAAAAATTAATTTCTTCAGTTTTATCATAATTCATAAAATATAGTTAGTCTACAAGTGTCTATAGGTTTGGGTCGGGATTTAGCCTTAAATTTATAATATAGGACTAAATTTTGGCCCTACATGCAGTATACTACCTCCACATGTACTAATCATATAGTTATTGGTTAGTCTATTCTAACATGATTTAGTATTTTGGGATATTGATGGTTGTGAACCACTTTCTTGAGCATTTCATTCAAGTAGTTAGAGCTTTAATGGAGCATTAGATTCAATGTGAGAAGGCTCTATAGTCACCCCTACTGCCTCCTTTTTTAGTGCCACCACTGGAAGGTTAGCTTCATTAGGTTGATATTCATTGCCCATAATTCTCTTAGGATCAAAAGGACCTAGGTGTGTTGGGGCATGGCTTGAGGGAATTTGATAAGATCTTCACAACTAGTGGTTCCCTAGAGAGTAGGCAAGTGAACAGTGGAGTTTCCTACTTTTTGGGTCATGCTAACAAACTATAGAGGGGTTAGTAGCTGAGAGGAGCCACTATAGATTAGTGGGACACTTTTGTTAAGATGCTGAGGGTATAGATATATTTTATTCACCTAATGATGGTGAAGTAAAATTGGTTCATGGCATTGCGTCAAGGCACCTCTATGGTGGAGGAGTACTATAACCACTATTTAGATCTAGCCTGCTTTACTCTAGAGATTGAGATTGATGAAAGGATGAAGGTTCAACAATTTCAATTAGGGGTGAATCTATGATATGAGGATATGTTATTGGGGGACTCGTACGTAGGACTTACAGGACATGTAAAACTAATACATTGAGGCATCAACAATTGCATATGCTTAAGTGCCTATTGAGGGGCTAAGAGGCAGTTTGAAGGCGGTCAACCTCAAGGGGAAGAGTAGAGGTTCCAAGCCATAGAAAGTCATTGGCCTACGATGGTACCTCTCTATGGAGGGTAATTGAGTAAGTCGCTTATGAGGTATTTCATTTGTTAGTAGTGTCGTAAGAACCACCTAGTGAAAGATTGTGTTAGGTAGCTGGTTAAGTAGAATAATTGTGGTTGGATTGGAATTGTTTGTTTAAGTGTCGCACCATTAGTTGTAGGGTTATGTAAGGGCATACACATTCATAGGGTAAGGCGGCATAGACATCGCCTGTCCAAAAATTTAAGCCAATAGTTATTAGAGATAGTAGGGATGTTATGTAGTAGTGGAATTAGAGGCTCTGTGGTTTTCAACAAGGGCTAGGTTCAAGTAGTGTTGTAGTACTACCTCCAAGTAGTTGCTTGAATGTAATGAGTCAGTCATAGGTGACAGGTAGACATATATGTTTAAGGGTATATTCAGATTTCTGACCGTCCTACTTATGTGTGATCTGACTTAGGTGCTTCACACTCCTTTGTGTCTTCTACTTTTGTAGCAAAGAAAACTATGGTTCCTTTTATTAGGATAGAGACTTATGTTGTGCTCTTATCAGGGATAGAACTCCTAATACTATGCTATATATTCATTAGCAGAATCAAGATTCTAGTAAACCTCAAAAAGCATGATCTTCGGGACATCAACATAATCCTTATGATAGATATGTTTTCAAGATATCAAACTCTCATTTATTACACACAAGAGCATGTGGTTGTTAAGAGACCAAATGGTTTCAAGGTCTCTCAGTAGAAATGCAAGCCTAAGCCCTTAGTAAGGATGTTGTTTGGGTTGTGCTTAGGATGTTGGTATGAAAAGAGTACCCACTTTTCTTATGCAGTGAATAAGATGTGGGCATTGAAGAGCCATTGACTATGGGTATCTTAGTTGTACAAGAGTTTTTAGACATATATCCCAATGAGATCATGGGTTTGCTGCAAGTACGTGAGGTAGATATTAGGATAAACGTTCTAATAGTGATAGAACCTATTTTAAAGGGGCCTTATCACCTTGAGCCGATAGAGATTAGTTAAAGGATTTATTGGAGACAGGGTTCATTCGACCAAGGATATCACCTTCGAGAGCACCAATCCTTTATATGAGGAAGAAGGATGGTAGGATAAGACTATGCTTTGATTATCGAGGATTGCACTAGGTTACGATGAAGAATCATTATCATTTACCATATATCAATCACCTCTTAGATTAGCTTCATGGGGCCACATTTTTTAAAGATAGATCTTAGATTAAGTTATCATCAACTAAGGATTTTTGAGATAGGCATACTAAAGACAACTTTCAAGATGAGATATGGCCATTAAGAGTTCATTGTAATATCCATCAAACTCAGTAATGTGGCAGCAGTGTTCATAGCTCTTGTGAACATCATTTTCTGGCACAACCTTGATAATTTTGTTGGTGTCTTCATCGATGAAATCTTTATTTATTCTAAGACTCATTAGGAACATGAGAAATAATTAAGGTAGGCTTTGGCATTATCGAGAACCTATCATTTGTATGTTAAACTCTCAAAGTATGAGTTTTGTTTGGATAAAGTAGCTTTCCTTCTTCATGTAATCTCAAAGTAGGATCTTTCATTTGATTCTTTGCCATGTCATTGTGGTCAACACCAATGAACATCAAGACGATAGATAATTTTCTAGGACTGGATGGCTACTAGGCATTTTTTCTTGAATTTTTATAGAATTGCCTATCTACTGAATATGTTGTTGAAGAGGATGTCACACTTTAATTATGATGAGAAGTGCATCATGGCTTTTGAAGAGCTCAAGAGGAGGTTGACTTTAGCTCTAGTTCTTACCTTGTCATTGGGTACGGAGGGATTTGAAGTGTATAGTGATGAATATAAGTTAGGTCTTAGGTGTGTGTTGATGTAGTGTGGGAGGGTAGTGGCATATGCTTTTAGCTAGTGGAGGGAGCATGAGTAGAACTATCTCAATCATGACCTTCAGCTAGCTTCAATAGTTTTCTTATTAAAGACAAAGAGACCATAAGAGCCTCAACTACATCCTCACTTAATGTGAGTTGAACATGAGACAGAGAAGATGATAAGCCTTAGTTAATGACTACAAGTTATAGTTGACATACCACAAGGGTAAAGCCAATATCATAGAAAATGCTCATAGTAGGAAGAGTTCACTCTCATTAGATTCACTGGTTGTTTCAGAGAGGATTTTGAGAGATCTTCAAGAGTTATGCATAGAGGTCATTAGGTTTATAGATCTTGAAGTAGGGATGTGTGTGCTCGGGATCACACTGACCATCTTTGAAGAGAGTTAGGCTAGTTAATAAGGATATTTCAAGCACGAGTGGATCAAGTGCACTATATCAAAGTGTACAACAATGGGGTTTTTGTTTTTTTTTAAGATGGTAGTATTTGTTTATAAGGAATATGGTATAGTTTGCATAACTGTAGGGAGCTTAAGAGTTAGAGTTTAGAGGAGGGTTATTATTTACCTTATTCCATCCATCCTAAAGATGATAAGTTGTAAAAGGACTTGAAGTTGTTCATGTTTTCCTCGTATGAAATAAGAGGTTGCACACATTAAAGCTAGGTGCTTGATGTGTCGGAAATTCAATAATGAACACAAGTGTCTGGCAATGTTGGTTCAACTGTTAGAGGTTCTCAGGAGGAATTGGGATTTCATGTTACTAGAATTCATGGTTGGATTACCAAAGACCTATAGTGGTACAGATTCAATCTACTTAACCAATTGACTAAGTCGACAATATTCATACCAATGAAGTCAACCTCGAGTATAGAGTAAATGACTAGTGCTTATAAGAATCATGTGGTGCGGTACAATAAGGTACCCAAAGGCATTGTGTCTGACTAATATTATAGACTCTTATTGCACATTTGGTAGAATTTTCTATCATCTTTTAGAACACTGTTAAAGATGAGTATTTATTTCCATATGACTAAAGATAGTAAGACTAAATGCTATATTCAGACTTTAGAGGCTCTACTTGGGCATGTGTGCTAGAGTTTCATGGTAGTTTAGAGGATCTCTTGGACTTGATGGAGTTCTTGTATAACAATAGTTATCATTTAAGAATAGGGATGACACCTTTTAGGGTACTCTATGAGCAAAAGTGTCATAGTCCTTAATGTCAAAGGGACTTAAGCAAGATAGTTGTGTTGGGATGAGAGATAGTAGGGGACACTCCTAGGAAGATCAAGCTAATTTGAGATCTAAAGAAGGATGATTAGGATAGACAAAAGATTTTTGCACATTAGTGGATGGGGTAAAAAGGTTTAAGGTGGGTGACCATGTTCATCTTAAGGTTTTCCCACTAAGGGAGTGAATCATTTTGGTGAGAAGGGAAATCTTAGCCATATTTGTATTGGGCTTTATAAGATTTTTGATTGGGTAGGAGAGGTTTATTATATTCTCTTCTTACCTACAAAGCTTTTGTGCATACGTAAAGTTTTTCACATCTCTTAGTTGCGGAGGTATATGGCAAATCCATACACATATTTTAGCTAGATTCAATTGTTCTTGATGAGGTGATAGCTTATAGGAAGATATCACTGAGAATTCTTGATACTATGACTTTAGACACTCATACAAAGGTCATTCAACTAGTGAAGGTCATGTTGTCATGACATGGGGAAAATGATGCCACTTGGTAGTCCAAAGAGGAGATCAAGAGGAAGTATTTAGAGTTGTTCATATCAGTGTGTTGTATGGGTAATGTCATCTCTTTAAGTGGTAGTACCCTTGTCTCATGTACTAACTCATTGTTATTTTTGTCTTGTTTTATGTCTTAGGGTTTTGTTATGTTTTGAGCTTACAACAACGTTTCTTTTATGTGCTGAGGAGATAAAGTCTCTTTTAAAGGGGTACTGTTTTAATACCCCCATCCTTAAATCCTTTAAAGTGTTTATAAACTTATTTTTATATTGTAACACTCCCATTTTTCACTACAAAAAAAATTCATTAAAAATATGTTGCGAAATTAGAAAGCACTTAGAAAAACAAGGTGTTACCGCCATAACTGATATAGGTTAAATATTTGCGGCCTACCCCATATCAGATATAAGACTAAACTAACAAAAAACTAAAATAGCAAAGTGAGAATTGATGATTTAATTGAAATGATTCTAAAATGTTTACAACAAGTGATCCTAATAGGCTCTGATCAAATAGTTACATAATATATATTAAAAGTGCAAAATTATAAAATATAAGTTGGGGTACAAGACTTAAAACAAACACTGTGGTCCTCTACATACCTCATCAAAACCTTTTGGATATCCTCGATCATAAGTCCCTTTATTTTCCATCCCTAAGAACCTATATAAAGTCCTCTGCTAATTGGAATGAGTAGGTAAATGAGCAAATGGACACATTAATACACTATATACTGAGTAAGCCAAGTTGCTCCCTCAATGTACACATGTATACCAATTTATCATACATAATATAGATTACAGTAAGTATCATGATTAGTCCATTTGTAAGGATAGAAATACATGAATTCATAATATCATGCATAACTCTAAGAAGTAAAATACCTTATGCATAGGCTCACTACCTTTCCACATAAGCATATTCACAGTTAATGGCAAGGTGAAAATAAATAACCTTTAGGGTTGATCCCAGTTCAACCAAATCCTCAGGTTATACCATTAGTTCATTCTCATGAGATGTAATTGCATCAATTCATTAATATTTCAATTCATAATCAAGTAGACCAATAACCTATTAGCCAAGAGTAATAACCAACTTCACTCATTTTCTACCAATTCTACCATTACTTCCATTATTGCAAAATAGTAGTGATTCTCTAAATATCATTTATATTAACTAATTTTTTGTATAACAAATACATTTTATTATCATTGAGTGATGGAGTATGCACCACCCTATGGTCACATATACCAAGGAAGTCTATCAAAAAGGAACATAATGTCTAGGCCGAAGCCAGTAACCAAGTGGACATAAAGTCCAAGCCAAAGCCAAAGCCAATAACCACAATGGACATAATTACAACCTACAACCAACCAATATGGACATAAGTACAGGATAAATCTAACTAATATGAATATAAGTTTAGGCTGAATCCAACCACCTAGGTAACCAAACCTTTAGTATCAATAACCCATAATATATCATCAGTATCTAAAGTAGGCAAAATACGGAGATCTCTTAGGATCCCACCTAAAGGCACCAAAAATGCCCGATGGCAAGTAGACTAACCCCTGGTAGCTAATCTATGATCAGGTAACCCAAACCCAAACCCATACTCTAGGTAATCTTGACTTTCTTTCGCTTTAAGTGATTACAATTTTATTCATAAGGATGGGTGATCATACAAGGCCCATATAAGCAAACAAGTTAAATCCTATGCTAACCATATTGATCCTTTTATTTCCATTTTCCCTTAACCATTGGGGTATATCATTTATCCTTGAACATATATTATAGGGTTTAATTCATGCCCTTAATTATTTCCATTACTCTTATTTCCATTTTATCATTTATTATAAGAAGATTACACCTTTAGCCCTTACATTACCTATAATGTATGTCATATGTTATGATCCATTTCAATCCCATAGTTAGGCTAATAATCCATGTCCTCCCATCAATAATCATGATATTGTCCCAAACACATGCCCTAAGTATAACCAAACAACAAGGAAACAAATCATATAAACTAGCTGAACTAGTCTATCGGTTCGGCCTAACAAGTTGATTGGTTTTGGTCAGCCAGTTGATCAGTTCAACTCAAATAACCCATGCTTTATTTAAACTAGTCAACTGGTTGGGGCAAACCAATCATATGTCCATTGACAAGTTGATCAGGTTTACTAAACTAGTTCATGGGCTTAGCTAGAGAGCAAGATCAAGCTCTCTATAGGAAAACTAGTTATTGGGTTTGGTCAACAAGTCAAGTGTTTTAGGAACTAATTGATCGGTCTGCCATAATGCAATATCTATTCCTATATTTTATGGAGATTCTTCCATAAAAAATCATATATATTCGCATTATAACATCTATTGACATCAACCTACATATTTCTTACTAGATTATAATGTACTTCTATCAATAACATTATCAAATCCTATTTTCTCCATTTTCATTCTCTTTTCTCAATTTATGTCATTTAAACTTTCAAATCATGTATACAACTACATTTCATCACACCAACATGTATTAAACAACAAAAGGGTATCACCTTTCATATAGGAACACATGCTAACATTTTAAGAGGAAGAATAACTTACTTTTTGTAGACTTAATACCATTAAAAATAAGATATCCAAATCTATGAAAATGTCAATGCTTAAAACCATAAAAACCAAAATATTAAAAAAGTTATTATACCAAAACTTCGTAAAATTTTAAATTAGAAAATAGAAAGGGAGAAGGATATAACATTGAGACAAAAATAGGGAAATGCTCAACTAGACCACTTAGTTTTTTCAAAAAATCTAACTCTATCTTGCTTAACAATTGAAACAAGATAGAGCTATTGGTAGGATCAAGAGAGTATCCAAAAACATTTGGTAAGTGTTTAAAGTTGGAAGATGAGAAAATAATGCAAAGCTTAGAGGAATTTTGGTGGATAAAAGAAAGTGCAATGCATAGAGGATTAGGGCTATTTATAGCTAGATAATAAAAGGAAACTGCAAAAGGTTTGGAAGTTAGCTCAAAACCCTACTTGTCACCATTTGAATTTAGTTAGAATGGCTGAATTTGCTTAGGATTTGTTGACCTAGTCTCCTACGCTCAATTTGGGACTCTAAGGAGCTTAGGTCAAACATACAGGAATTCTCATAAATAAATGAATAAAGTATAGTTCAGCATGGAAGAAATCTTCTAGCTGCTCAAAATTATGCATGAGATTGAAGAAATCAATATCACAATTGGGAAGATGAGAGAGAAGGAAGAAGATAATGACTGAGGCCATCTCTCTTCCTTATATGTCTCATTCAACCTCCCATACAAATTGAGGTAATATTTTGAGTTAAACTCATCATGGAAATGATGAGGAATCTCTTAGGGACATTATATATTAGTTGGTAAGGTTTCATTTTATTGTAAGAGATTTTTTAGAAAAATCCAACTTAAAAATATGACTAGTTAGATGAACGAGTCAATCGGTTTGTGTCTACCAGTTGATTGTTCATCCACCAATCGATCGGTTTTCCCTTACTAGCTAATTGGTTTGTTCGAGGAACTCAATTTTGCTAAAACAAAAAACCATCCAATTGGTTGATAGAACCAGTTGATGGATTTACCTATAACTCAATAAACCTCATTTTCCAACATGATTTCAAATCAATTTTATTAAAAATCAAATCATAACACTTAACTAAAATCAAGAGTCCAAAATTTTTCAACGTTTCTCATCCATCGATTACAACTATAAAATACATTATTTTTTGTTACATTAAGGGATTGGCAATTTTATTCTGAACAAACTAGTTAACTAGGTTTCTTAACATAATTTACCAATTATCCTACAATTTTTGATCCTTTTTATTTTTATTTAAATCCCTTTATAATGTTTAGTAAAACATCTAATTAGAATCTATTTATGCTATTGAGTGTATTTTAGTTCTTAGGGATTATTTTACATTATTTAGATCAATTTTTTGATTTTATTTAGTTAAAATTTTCCAAAGGCATACTTGACCTTCACTCTTCTCCTACTCTTTCCTCTCTCACTTTTGTTTTAGGCTATATGTTTGAGTTCTTACAAACCTATCCTCACTTATCAAACTCCTTGAATGGTTCCCTCCCTTACTACACTCAAGTTGCCTCACTTCATCAAGTATTTCTTTTACACTTAATTATCCCACTCATCCATATGAGTCTCATCTCTCTCTCTCTTTATGTCTTTATTGTAGATTACAACTAGATCTCCCTCCTATACAGTCAATTTATGATTCATTACACATCTTACAATCTACACTTACTCATTATCTCTCTTTTGTTTTTGGAAAAGTCCTAAGTGTTGAACATTCCTTCATTCTTTCCCCTTTTCTATTCTATGGGAAAATATAGGCCTACCTCTTATTTTTTTCTCTCCCTTATTCATATTATTTTGCCCTTTTCTTCTCCTAATATTAGCTTTAGTCTCCCTTATTTCTATTAATCAAGGAATAGTTAAGGTTTGAGAATGGTTGAAGATTCTAGCTTCATTTTTCTTAGAATTATATTTTAGAGAAAAAGGTAGAGTTGTATTATTCTTCATCTTGTTCTTCCATTTTTCTTTGATTTGACTAGAAATACAAAATGGAGTTTCAATGGTTTTGTGCTACTAGATAGCCATCAAGTTGGTGTTTTGTGCTAGAAGTTTTATTCAAGGTTACTAATTCTTATCTTTAATATGAATGACATTTTTTCCTTATTGTAATCCCTGGTTCTTAGTGTGTTTTAGTGTTGAGCATGGGCTAACTGTATTTTGGAATTGGATCGTGTGATATAGTTTCTTTATAAAATTAAGCATTGTTGGTTTCTCCAATTTTATGCATGATTTGGCGATTTGAGTATGATTTCATTTAAATGCCAATATGATCAAGTATCCCTATTATTTTATGTGTTTCCTATGGCTTTTTATGTTGCATGCTATGATTAGTATGGTAAATTTTTATGAATTTTGATCGATTTGTTGAGCTTATCAACTGGTTGTGAGAATTATTGCATGGTTTAGAAATTTTTATTAGCTTGTTGCAAGGTTAGTCGATTAGTTTGATGAATCAGTCAATCGGTCCTTATGAACAACCAATTAGTTGATCAAAAATATTAACTAGTGACCCTATGTGCCAAAGTGGTATGGTCTCTTCTTATGCCTATCAACTAGTTGAACCATATCAATCGACTATTTTCCTAGGAACATTTGATAGTGAGACCAACTATTCGATTGCACTGTTGGTGTTATCTTTTATCTAGCTCTTCTATGACCTGAGTAATCCACATGTCCCAAGGTCTAATTGACATGTTTTATTATAGTCATCCTAGTACGTTTGTTAATTATTGTTCATCTTTTGAGCCTTTTATGTCAATACCTCATGTAATTTCAACATTCAAATTAATATTTCAACCTTATTTAACCTAGATTTAATAAAAATCATAATGATGATATTTAAGACTTGAATTAGTTTAGTTTTATGTCATCTTTAAAGACCCAATTGGTATCTTTTATGCCTTTTGATGTGTTTGGTGTTGTCTATTGAAAACACCTAATTTAGATAGAATGGAATTTATTGTGTTTGGTGTTATCACTTGTAAAAATCCAATTATTGTTGATGGACTTAATCTATGATTGGTGATATGACATGGTAATTAATAAATATGGATTAATATTCCCTTCGACCTTGTTTTTAACTCTCAACGTAGCTAATCAAGAGGTAATGGTGAGGTTTCCATATGATTTATAATTTTCACTCAATACCTATTTCCTTCTCTAGATGGTTATGGTCAGTAGGGTGTATGCACATATCTTTGAGTTATAGAATTATACTATGGCAGACCGCTATGGCATTAGTGTTTTACTAGGGTGGGTGAGGTATCCTTGTAAAAGCTCCCTTGATGTTCATTGACCACTTGTTGTGGGTATGGTATCCTAATTTATGTTAGCCCTCACAACAGGTGCAGTTGATGTGTTATGGGTGTGGTATCCTCGGAGAAAGTCCCGTTCAATGTATCCTACCCTATGTTGTGTGTATGGTATCTTATTATGTTTATTTTCTATCATGAATTTTTTTCATGGTGGAGAGCTAAGTGTTGTTGAGTAAACTATGTTAATAATAGGAATTTAAATGATCCATAAAGGAGTATTTATAATATGGTTTACATTATATAGATTTTGATGTATTTTCCATATTACTATTGTTCTATTATTTCCATACAAGCATGCCTTGTTCTATTACTACAATGAACCTAAGTGTTAATTTATATTAGTATGATTATCACCATGCTGCTATGTAACTTCACTATGTTGCATGAGACTTACCATGTGATAGGTAGTTTGTTTCACTAACACTTTACCATATTGATATTACATGCGTGTGGTCACATTGATGATCCAACTTCTAGTCAAGGGAGCAGAGGATGATTTGAAGGGCTATGATTCTTAGTTATAGTATGTTGAAGGTGATGACATACGTGAAATGCCCCGAAATTTTCTAATTTTAAATATTATATTTAAATAAGGTTGTATTTAAAATTTTAATTTAATAAATTATTTTATTAAAATAAAAGGAAATTTATTAGGGCAATTTAATAAGAAACTTTTTATAAATAGGTTGAGTAAAGGAAATTTTGGTATAATACCTAATTAAGGATTTTAATTTGGGAAATTATTTAAATAAATTATTTTATTCAAATTAAGAAAGATAAAATAGTTTCAAATTAATTTTAATTTTATAAATAATTAAATTAAATAAAATTTGAGGGATTTATTAATTTAAAATGGAATTTTGGAAAAATCCTTTAAAAATACTATTTAGCCTAAAAAGGAATTTAAAAATTATTTTATTTAAATATTATTAATTTTAAATATCCTAAATATTCAGATTTATTTAATTTGACCCCACCTAATTATTTCTATTTTCCTTTTTCCCTTTTTCCTTTTCTTTTCTTTTCCTTTTCTTTCTTTTTCTTCTTCTTCGCCGAATTGGGCCTGTTGCGCGACCTAATTCCTTTTCTTCTTTCCTTTTTCCTACGGCGCGACCAGGCCTGCGCGTCGTCGCCGCCCCCCTTTTTCCACGCCGCGTTTCACTTATTATTCCTCTCAAACGCCGCGTTTTGATTCATCGTTTTCTTTACCATCCTCCGACAGAACGGAACGCCGTTCTTCAATCATTTTTACATCAAAGCTCGTCGTTTCATTAAACGACGTTTTACGTCGCACGAACCGCCCGACCTGCCCTCCCTTTTTCTTTCTTTTCTCCCCCATGAACCGGCCGGCCAACCCCCCATCTTCTTCTTCCTCCTCCCGCCCGACGCCATAACCACCAACTTCCTCTTCTCCCCGAAAATGGTGCCGCCGGCCACACGTGGCGTGACCGGCATTTCTCCCGCCCATTTTCTTCCTCTCGACACACCCTTCCATTTGAATTTCCCCACTCTCCATTTCTTCCCCACGTTTGCCCCCATTTCCCTCTCGAAGGTCAGGCAAAATTTTGAATTTGTGCCGCCCGACCAACGGCAAAACCAACCCATTTTCCCACCGAAATTGATCTTCTGGTAACCTCCACAACCTGAGACTACCTTCCACTACTATAAATACCCCACATTTGGCCTAAAATCGAGTTTCCTTTTTCCCGAAACCCTAAGTACCAGTCTGTGCTTCACCTTGACTTTAGACGCCTCGCTCTCCTCCGATACCCAATATCGTCGCCTCTTCTCACTCCCAATCTCTTCCCTGAAACACCCTCTAATTAACTAAACCATCTAAGACCTTCGATTCACCTTGTACAAGCCTCCATAATCGTGTAAAGTTGACTAGTTATCTCGCTAGAAAATATCACCCCGAGACTGGGGACACCATCCACCGCCACATCCGCCGCTTCTACCACCTCCCAAGCCAACCAATAACTCCTTCTAAGGCTCCTCCACCGACCCATAAAATTATTTTATTTTTCTCCTCCCCTCTCACCCCTTTTTCTTCATTTTTAACCCTCTTAGATCCATTTTCCGGCCACCTCCGGGAACCACCGCCGGTTCCACCTACATTCTCCGACTCAAGGTGAAACCCTATTTTTAGCCTAAATTTTAGTGTTAATCCAACTTTAATTATTATTATTATAATTATTGTTACTATTGATATCGACTGTATTCTAATTTCTAAATTTTGTTGACAGGTCTGGGAGTATTATTGAGTAAGATATATTATTCATCTCGGCCTTTACTTATTTAATTAAATTTTTACATGTTTAATGTTATTATTAATAATAATATTAATATTATTATTATTAGTGTAATTATTTAGTTAATATTGTAATTATTTCAGGAGGATTATAAACCTAAAATTTTAACTAAGTCTCGCACATTTGCTTTTTACAACTATTATTAACATGTTTAACATTATTTCTAATTATATTATTATTATTATTATCTTTATTAACTTTATATTATAAGTATATATAATATTAATATCATTTTTACATTTTTGAATAGTGTTATTATTAAATGGATTGATTTTGAAAGCCACCTTGTAATTTTAAGAATTATGGTATTATTAATATTAATATTCTACTAATAAGAGTGTTATTAATAATTTCTATTATTATTATTATTATTATTATTATTATCATTATTATACTATCATTATATTTTGGTGAAGGGTAGAAACCCTTAGATCACCACCCTCTTCCGATGAAAATAATAATTCATTTGTATTTTTAAGTATTAGTTCCTATAGTTAATTATTGAATAGTAAAATGTCATCCTAAAACCAAACCTCGAAATAAGTTAAAATTATATAAGAGAGTCTAATTCTAGTATGCTTTGATATAATAGGCGAACCCAATCAAATTACTCAAGTGGAATATTAGCGTGCACCAAGACCGGTGTCATTTTAGGTAAGGGTCTACTAAGGCCATTTATGTGTTTGCATGTATTAAGAATATGACATGTTATGTAGTTTATGTTCGTTATTCTTATTGATTATGCATGCGATATGGTTATGAAGTTGAAGTATGTTATTATGAATGTCATGTGCCATGAAAAATATGTGTATGCTTATGTCATTAATGTATGACCTGAAGTGATATATGAATTATGATTTGCATGTAAGAGGATGGTACTAGGGTTTGCATGAGATGGCATGGTGCTAGGGTTTGCACGAAAGGGAATGATACTAGGGTTTGCATGGAATAGCAAGAAGTTGAAGGTGTGCATGAAATAATATAATATTAGGGTTTGCATGAATTAATGTGGAGTTAGGGTTTTGCATGTGCATTAGGGTTTCATAAAAACATGCCTACATGGAATTAATGTTGCATGGGGATCTGAGTTGCATGGAAGCATGTCTACATGGAACTAGGGTTGGCATATGAATTAGGGTTTTCATGGAAGGGTGGTATATGTAAAGCTAGGGTTTGCACATGTGAGGTACGTGGAGTTAGGGTTTGTATGGGAGCTAGGGTTTGCATGGGAGTGTGGTACGTGGAGATTGGGTTTGCATGGGTGCTAGGGTTTGCATGGAAGCGTGGGTCATGTGTAGTTAGGGTTTGCATGGGAGCTAAGATTTGCATGGAGTTGTGGTTTACGTGGAGATAGGGTTTGCATGGAGTAGGGGTGCATGGGAGTTAGGGCTTTCATGGATTTAGTCATGCATGTTTGGGCAAATGTTTGTGAATGTCAAATGTTTTTGAATAAAATACTTAAGACACTAATATCTTAAAGTGGAAGATTATTGAGCTGGGTCCAGACCGATCCACCGGTCAGGAATAGTGGTTAGGGTTTTACCCTATATGTGACCGATCCACCGGTAATAATAGTGGTTAGGACATGAGGTCCTATGTGTGACCGGCCCACCGGCAATAATAGTGGGGTGACTCGAGCTCAATAAATACAAACCATAATTGTTAAAGCTCTTAAAAGACATAATTACTTACAGCGAAACACCATGCGAGGAGGAACCAGACCGATCCACCGGTCAGGAATAGTGGTTAGGGTTTTACCCTATGTGTGTCCGGCCCACCGGTTATAATAGTGGGGTGTTCCTGTCTTCGCATGGATATGATGCGAGGAGGAACCAGACCGATCCACCGGTCAGGAATAGTGGTTAGGGTTTTACCCTATGTATGACCGGCCCACCGGTTACAATAGTGGGGTGTTCCTGTCTTCGCATGGATATGATGCGAGGAGGAACCAGAGCGATCCACCGGTTAGGAATAGTGGTTAGGGTTTTACCCTATGTATGACCGGCCCACCGGTTACAATAGTGGGGTGTTCCTGTTTTCGCATGGATTGATATAAAAGGCATGGTGTGTATTGAATCTTGACAAAAGAAAGATTAAATGGTTAATCCGGACCTTTTGGGCCTTATGTGTGGACTGTTGATTATAAGTTATGGATTTCACTTTATGCTTCTATGTATCACATGTGTGGGTTATAATTGTATGTGATCATTATCCTACATGAAATAATGTGTTATATGCCGGCCTTAGTATTCGGTTACCTTACTCGGTACGTAGCGTACTGATCACCCGTTTCATGGGTGCTGCTTATTCCCACGAGCAGAAGGCCCGTCTAATTTGTTGCAGGTAGGAGATACTTACTTTGATACTATCGATGTCTACGGGATATCAAGAGGGGCAGAGTGATAGCTGGGCTGGATCAATCTTTAGAGTGACGTGGCCATTGTCCTTTTTAAATTTATGATTCATGTTATCTTTTATTATGTTTGAATTTTCATAACAATTTTACTAAGGTTGTTTAGTTGTTATCGGGAAAAACAATAGCCGGTATTTCGAATTATGTAAGACTCACTCGTACTCTGATTTCTGTTTTTATAAATTTGAATTTGTATGGTATTACTGATAATATCTTCTTAGCCTTAGCACTTGGTACCAGAACGGTAGAAGTAAACTGGTCTGGTACTAAGTGTGGCGGTAACATCCCCAGAATTTACGGTTTTAATTTATGAGTATTGCTTTTAAAAAAAAATGTGTGTAAATTTTGGGGTGTTACATACGCTAGTAGTTGGTCATTGCTTGGGGTTGGAGATTTATATTTATACCTAAGATTTAAACAAACTAGCTAGATGTGTTTTTCCTACTCCATTATAAAGTTTTTATCCTTTAACTATTTAAAATCTTAGTTTTGATTTCTTGTATTTAGATTTTGTAAACTCTTACACTCCTTCCAAAATATTTTATTGTTCTCTCTTTATTATCATTAGTATTGTTGCATTATGTTTATCACCATGCATCTTTACTTTTACTATTCTATTTTACCTTGCATCAAGTATCGGTTAGGTGATGATCACACCTCTCTCATGGTTGATGTAGAGGTAAAATTCCCCAATGTTGCTCATCAAATGCTTCTTTATTATCTTCAAAACATAATTTTCTAGGTGTTAAATTGAGTGTGTTACACATTACCACTATAAGCATTACACAACAAATAATTTGGTGGTGAATTATATAGGCAATAAGGTGAATTTCCATGGATGTTGTATGATAGGGCACAAGGTATATGTGTATTTTATTAGAGGTGGTAGTTTTTAGAGGAATCAGTCTCAAGCTTAGAGTAGAAAATTGATTCTACAGCTGCAACAACAAACTCATAGGATTCCTTAGTTGCGACTAGTGTGGCTAGCCAAGCTAGCTATCCCTAGTGTCAAAAACCTTGCACCATCCAACAATGTCATGGATCAACCAATGTTGCAGAAGTTCCTCCAAGCAGATGCATGAGCGTGATTAGCCAATCTATGGTGATTGTCGGGCTAGTTTTATTTTTTGTATGATTGTTGTTTCTACCTATTTAGATAGCATACTATTAGACTATGGTTCATCACATTCTTTGTGTTATTAACTAGCATGGCGAGATCTACCTTATCCCCACTCTCTAGTTTCTCTACTTATGTTATGTTGTCTTTTATGGGATAGGATTAAGGGCTTTAGGTTTTATAATGGGGGTAGCCCTAATAAATAAAAAAGTGTAATTTCCTGTAGATCCAATGGAGCCTCAATTGTTCAACTTTGATGTGATCATTAGAATAGACATAATAGAGAAGTATTGAGCATTGATAGATTATGTGTAGGTGTGTATGGTCCTATGATGACCAAAAGGTGCTAGAGTGCCCTGTCAAAAGTATGAGTCTTACCCCTCTATAACCTTTTTATTAGCTATTGTGTTGAGTACCATCATTCAAAAAGGTATAGGTTCTCCTTATGTAGTGTTTGAGATAATAAGGTTGCTAAGATGCTACTAGAGCAAATCCCAATGATCCTAGAGTATTCTGATGTGTTACCTAATGATATTCTAGGCATGCCACTACTTTGAGATGTTGAATTTACCACTAACTTGTTGATAGACATGGAGCTATTATCTAAAGCACCATATCATATGATCCCATATATATGAAGGAGCTTAAAGGAAAACATTCGATAACATATATCACCCTAGAGCACATTGGCCTCATTCATCAAGATGATGGATAAGAGTTTTAGGTTCTGCATCAACTACTAAGGGTTGAATAAAGTTAGGGTAAAGAATTATTATCATATATCTCAAATTAATTATCTATTTGGCTAAATCAAAGGAGCCACCTTGTTTTCGAAGATTAATCATTAGCCATACTACCATTAGTTGAGGATTATTGAGCAAGGCATTCTAAATAAAGCTTTTTGAATAAAATATTACCATTATTAGTTCATAGTGATTCCTTTTAGAAGTCACCAATGCGCTAGTAGTATTCATGGCTTTCATGATCATGATTTTTTGAAAATTTTTGGATTATTCCATTATGGTGTTAATTTATGAAACTATCATCTAATCTTATAGTTGGAGGCACAAACAACATTTGAGACAAGCCTTTGCAATATCTATAGCACACAAGTTTTATGTAAAAAGTTTGAAGTATGAGTTTTGGCTAAATCAAGAGCATTTCTTCTGCAAAAAATCTCAAGAGATGGTGTATTAGTGGATCCTTCTAAGATTTAGGTAGTTTTAAAGTGGCTAACAACAAACTCACTCAAGGAAGTGCACTATTTTTTAGGATTGGTTAATTATTATAGTAAACTTTTCATGGGCTTTTCCATGGTAGCTCAACTGTTGACAAATTTGGAGAAAAAGACTACAATTTTCTAGTGGGATAAGAAGTCTAGAGAAGCCTTGAAATAATTGAATATGTGTTTATTATCATCTTTAGTAATCACATTACCAAGTAGATCAAATGGTTTTCTAAGCATGGATTTGGTTGTATGTTGATGTAATATCAAAAAATAATGGCTTCTACTTCTTATAGATTGAAGTTACATGAATTTAATTATCTAACAAATGATTTACAACTTGTTGCAGTGGTCTTCACTTTGAATATTGGGAGGCATTATCTTTATGGTGATCAGTGCACAATCACAAAAGCTTTAAGTTCATTTTCATGCAATAAGAGGTAAATTTGAGATGGCATCAAAGGCTGGTGTTGTTCAAAAATTATGACATAGAGTTAACCTAACATGAGGGTAATGTTAAAATAGTGGCTAATTCTCTTAGTTTGAAGACATTGCATTCCTTGAGCATAATTATAATGTCATATAACTTTTGCTATCATCTCATGTTGATTATTTTTGTTAATATGGATGTAAGGATGAGTGCTCTCAACATCATACATTTTACCTTTGAGGCAATTCAAGCTAGTTAACCTAGTACTGTCAAGCTTGAGCGGATCAAACATAGTACTATCTAAGCTAGAGCCAAGGGATTTTAAAACCAAAAGGATAGTAATATTATATATTATAATAGGTGGTGTGTACCATGGGCATTTATTAAGCTCAAGAAGAAGATCCTTCATGAAGGACATTATACTTTTTATTTTTTTAATATTTTAGGGGATAAGTTATATAAGGATTTGAAGAAGGTATACTGGTGGCCCTATATGAAACTAAATTTTTCCTAATGTTTGACTTGTTAAAAAGTTAAAATTAAGCATAAGAGGCCATTAAGGTTAGTATAATCGCTAGAGGTTCTACAGTAGAAGTGGTATAGTTTATTCATAGATTTGGTGGTTGGTCTTTAAAAGAACTATATTGGTTTTTATTATATCTTAGTTATTGTGGATCATTTGTTAAAGTTGGTAGTGTTCTTGCCAAGGAAGAAGGCATGGATTATAGAGTAGTTTTCTAGCGCTTATTAGAAGTACATTGTGAGGTTGTATAGGGTCCTTAGAGACATTGTATCTAACCAAGATTATAGATTATTGTTGTATTTTTGGCATAAAATACAAGAAGGTTTTGGGACTAAGTTGAAGATAAGTACCACTTTTCACCCATATACAGATGGTTAGATGGAGATGACCATTTATACTTTACAAATCATGTCTGAAGCTTGTGTTAGATTTTTAAGGAAATTGGGAGAAATGCCTTAATTGAATCAAGTTATCTTATAACAACAATTAACATGTGAGTAACAAAATGTTACCTTTTGAGGGCTTTTATGGAAGTAAATGTCACAGTCCCTTGTATTCGAGTGACATTAGTGAGACAATGGCATTGGTACTTTACATGAACAAGGAGTTGACGATACAAAGTCAATTGATTTAAAATGTAACACCCCAAAATCACGACTTGAAAATTTTGTTTAAAATTTGCTTTGCGAAAGCGAAAATTAGAGAATGGTGGGTGTTACTGCCACACTTGACATAAGTCTAGTCTCCTCACCATCCTTACGTCAAGTGCTAAGGCTTAAAACAAATCAAACGTCCAAAGATAAGAGAAGTATAATACGAAATCAAGAGTTTTGCAAAAGACATATTATCCATGAAAAATGATTGTTTAGGAAATTAAATAACTAACCATTTAGAAAATAACAACAGAGTACGCAAAAGTCATTAATGGTCTGCCTTACACTCTTACGGTCCAACAAATTACAAGGAAAAGGGGAAAAAGGGGCGGGTTCCACTCGCTCCCTAAATCTAACTATTCACCGGGGTGATGCTCCTCGTAGTCTTTTAGCCAACGCATGCCCTGGACGTACTCCTCTGAAAAGTGATAGCATCAGTATGACTTTCTCGTAATGAGTAAACCACAACGCCTCTGGAGAGGTAGCATACCCACGTAACAAACATTATACAAGTATGGAATTCAAAGAGAACATATGCTCACATGCAAGGCCACAATTTTGAAACAGACAACCACATCACATTTAACATTATGAGCTTGGTCAAAATCTCTATCAAGGCACTTAAGGCATGCTTACAATTTCATAATCAATTTAACTTACCAACGACCATACATTATGCCTTAATAGGAAGAATTAGTGATAATCCAAGCAATCTCACCAAGGTCAATTCATTCCTATTCCAATTATTACAGAAGTATTATGGTGGGTGTCTAATTCGGTTATAAAATTCATAGCAATTCTCAAGTGGAATACAATCCCATATCCATGACAAAGATCGTCAAGGAGGGTGGTACCAAAATAAATCACTCGATTCCAGGGCAAAGCTCGCCAAGAAAGCCACATGACATAACAATCGCCCATACTAAACCTCAGAACTCAAGACCTTAAGTACGCGTTCTCCCTATAAGGTGTATGGAATACTTATAGAGTAGAAGTGAGCCCCTTGACCCAAAGGCCCAAAACTATGCACTTGGCGGCCAAGTCCGAGGCACGAGATTCCTTTCCAACTCGAGTCTTTCTCTTTAAGTAATTATTGTCTTATGAAATTCCAGGTTATTATTTCCTTTTAGAATGTCGAGATTCACAAAGTTCAACTTAGTCAACCATCAACAAACAACATCACATCCAAAGACCACAAGGTCGTAACCATTCCAAGCCAACATGGCCTAGGGTTAGGCATTATGCCATAACCCAAATAATTATTCGATTCAATGCTCAAACCAATTTTCCAATTATTCCCAACATTTATTTTAAGGCCAACACTTAATTTAATTAATCCATTTATCCACTTTCAAACACCTTTTTACGTTAATGACCAAAATACCCCTCAACCTTTAACTACCACATTTTCCTTCACTTTTATTACCGAGTTTACTTACATAAGATATTTGTCAAGAAATGCTAGCATAAAATAACTAATGATACTTTACATTCGATAATTTCTTCGGTACAAACAAGGACCATATTATCCCTAACCATTTATCATACATAGTACAAGTAAACACTATTAGTAGGCATTTCCAATATCTCATAAATTCATACAATTTCCTCAAATAAATCTCAAATACAATCATGGTATATAAAACTACATTATACCTTGAACATACTCGTCTCATCTTATAGCATAAATCCAAGTTCATTACCATTAACATACACTCCTTCATATTTAAGAATATCACTTTGGCATATAAAAAGATTGCATGATAACACAAATTAATTTACACTTCATTATATTGATGTATGAATGAACTACAACATGCTCCCATATAAACTACATTTTACCTTTGACATATTCATCTCATTTTACTAGCACTATTCAAGTTCGTTATTATTAACATATATTGTCAAATATTTAAAATATCACTTAGGCACATGAAAATATTGCATGATAACACATGTTAATTTACACATCATGATATTCATGTAGAAAAGAAATACATCATGCTCCCATTTCCCACAAACATAAAATAAATTGATACCTTCATCCTATCATGATTTAATCCTAGAAAACTAGCCTATCATTTTCACATAAAAATTCTACCGTCTACGGATTAGTTGGATTTACCTTGAGCTAACAAATATTAATACCACGAGCTTCCTCCACAAATACTCTAAGCGAGGTCAAGGTTACCTAGAAGTGAATACACCATCCAAACTACAAGCATTAATATTTATGCAAAATAAAATAATGAAAATACAACCTACGCAAGCTTATACTTGAAAATGATTAGCAAAAATAAATGAGGCAGCTGGTGCATGAATTTAAGCACCAAACACACCAAAGATAGATTATTTACTTTGGGAAGAAAAATAGCTGCTTGGGGAAGTTAGAACACAAGGCAAAAGCTGGAATATTTTTGAGACTCAATTCGGTGGAGAAGAGGGGAGTTTGGGGCTGCACTTTCTTCTCTTTTGCTGCTGGAATTTAGGGAAGGGAAAGAGGGGCTGCAAGGGGAAAATTTAGAGGGCTAAAAGGGAAAGGGAAGGAGGGTGATATCTGCAGGTTGAGACTTAATAAAAGGAGGGAAAAATAGGGAGCAAAAGGGCTGTTGCAAGGGTTAGAGTAAAGGAGGCTGCAAGTGGGCAGTTTCAGGGGGTTGATGGTGTCGACAGGTTTGCATGGGGAAGGAGGTATGCAAGTGGCAGGCGGAGGCATGGGGAAGAGAAGAAAATGGAGGGGTATATGGCTAGAAAGATAGGGTAGGTGTGCAGGTTGAGAGAAGGGAAAAATAGGGGCAGCAAGTTGAGGGAAAGGATGGGTGTTGAAGGGTATGGCTGCAGGTTGGTTTTTGGGGATGAGGGTGTCGAAGCTTAGGAGAAGGGAAAGGGGCTGGTTGAATGCATGGGAAAGGAGGAAAATGGAGGGATAGATGGCTGGAAAAGTGGGATAGGGGTGAAGTTGAGAGGAGGGGAAGATAAGAGCTGTAACATGGTGGATGGGCTGGGGTTACGTGAGATTTGGGGCTGCATAAAGCTGGGTGACGTGATGGCTATGGATGGGCTGTTTTGCTAGGAATTTGCAGGGTGGAATGGCATGGGAAAGGAGGGAAAATAGGTGGGTAGATGATGGAAAGATAGAGTAGGGGTGTAGGTTGGGGGAAAGAGAGTTGAGGCTGCAAGTGGGAGGGGATGGGGCTGTTTGTCGAAGGGTGTGAGGAGGCTGCATGTGGGTGTGACGTGAGGGAAGATGGGCTGGTTGATGGCTGCAAAATGCAGGGCTGGGGGTGGCGTGAGGGAGGTGGCAATGGAGGGAGGAGAAGGGCTATGTTTGGGGAAGAGCGAAAGCTGCAAAAAGAGGGGGATAGTGCTGGACAAGAAGAGACATATGCATGGGGAGGAGAGGGGAAAGGTGACGGGATGCATGGCTGCATGGGCTGCAAATTGCTCAACAGATTGGGGGGTGGTTTGGCTGGGTTTAAGTGGGGAAAAAGTTGGGGTTTTGATTAGGAAAAGATTATTAAAAGTCTCCTAAAGTATTAAGCTAGCAAGTAGGTTATTAGGAAAAAGAATTACTACTTAAGCAAGGTTTAATTTCCTCCAAAAAGAAATCATGGTACTATTATTATTATGATCAATATTATTATTATCATTATTTTATCACTTCCCTTATTTTATTTTATTTGAAATTATTGCTAACATTATTATTATTCTGACAATCCCCTTCTATTTTAATTACTCTCTTCTTATTATCAGTTTTTATTAACGACATCAATTTTTAACTTCCTCTACCCTTTTTTTTACATTTAATCCGGGTTATTTTTTATAACTCAATATTTATGGACCTACTCGAGACAACATTGTGATTGTTAAAAAAATAGAAATAATAATAATCTTATGGTTTACTTCACCCACTAATCAAACTTTAAGTCTTACGAGTCTAATTTAAAGATTAATTAATACGGGGTATTACATAAAACCTTATACAAGCATTCAAGGCTAAGAAGAAGAGCCATAAAGATTTGAGAATACCAGCACATGGTGACAAGGTGGGTGGTATAGTTTTTATTAGGGTCATACCCACTAAAGGAGTAATGAGATTTAGTATAAAGGGTAAGCTTAGTCTAATGTAGATAGACCATATGAGATCCTAGTGCAACATAGTGAGGTTGCATAAAGATTAGTGTTACCTATGGAGTTGTCTTGTGCTCAAAACATCTTTCTAGTTTCTTAATTAAGGAAGTTCATGGAATATCCTTCACGGGTCATCCACTCTGAGACATTAAAGTTTGATGAGCCTTTCCCTTATAAAGAACAACTAATGAGCATTTTTGTAACAACCTATTCTAAAATCCTTCAAATTATATATAAAATTATATTGATATAAATTAAATAATTTTTTGCTTTGGGAAGTACTTGAAAATTTTGAAAATTTAGGCACACTAATCAATAGATACCTTAACTAATTGACCACTATGCTTAGAAACTTTCAATTTTATTTCTCTGTAAACCACTCGACTAGTTTACTCAAATCGACTAACTAGCTGCCATGTGATTTTAGGTTCATTTATTATTTTAATTTAAATACTATTCCAATTTATAGGCAAACTTCTAATTAGAATATATTTTTTCTCATAAAAATATTTTGGTGCTTTCAGATAACTTTTATATTATTTAGATCATTTTATGATTTTATTATGCTAAAATTTTCTAAAATCACTTTTCATGTTTTTCTCACCTTCTCTATTGTATGCTTCACTTTCCTCTCTCTTATAGTAACTATGGATATGTGTTTGACTTTCTACAGCTCTTCTATGACTTACTAAAGCCAACATGCCTCTCCTTAATCACACTCCACTTTCCTTACCTCGTCATGTGTTTTCCTTATATATTTGTTTCCCACACTCAACCTAAGTCATAATTCTCTCTCTCCCACTTATGTTTGTCAACCTATAGTCTCCCCTATACATTCCAATCTTGATCTAATTCACTCCCTATCATTTGTACTTGCTCATTCTCACCCTTTTCCATCATGAAAATTTTCCTATTGTTGGACATTCTCTAGTTTTCTTCTATTTTCTTCTCTACTAAAAAAAAGAAAGGCTTGCCTCTTATTCTTTATTGTTTGGATGAATTATTGTCTCTTATCTCTTCTCCTAATCTTAGCTTTAACTCTCCCTTTTTTCCTTTCAGCAAGGAAGAATTAAAGTTATGAGAAATCTTGGAAATCTTAACTTCTTTTCCCTTGGAATTATACGTTGAGAAGGTTATGAAAATTTTCTTCTTCTTTACATTTCATTTTATTAAGTGATGGAAATTAATTTCTAGTTGTGTTGATTCTTGATTCACATATGAATTTATGTGTTGGTAGACACCCGTCAAGTTAGGAGTATTTTATTCTAGATGATTTTCTAAAAGGTAAGGTAATATTATCTATAACATGAATAAGGTTATTTATTTTCTACTGTATTTTCATATTCTTAGTGTATTTTTTTAGTTGTGCATGAGTTAATTAATCTATTGGATTTAATCATGTGGTAGAGTTTCCATCTTTTAAGTTCAACATGGTTTGAGTTCTTTATCATTATCCATGATTTTGGTATTTTTATGCATGATCTTGTTAAGTGCTGATTCTATAATTTGTTCATGTAAATCTATGTGTGTTATGAGTGTTTGTACGTGTAGTATGATGTAGAAGGATGCTAGGTTTAATATGTTTAAGTTGAGTAAAATGTTGTTAAGTAGATCATAGGTCTAAGTGTTGTTTCAACAAGACAAGTTAATTAGTTTAATGAATCGATTAATTAGGTATCTAAGTAGTTTCTTAGTTTGAAAATTTTAACATGCTGGTTGTGAGAGCAATCAAATTGTTTGATAAACAAGTAGACTAGTTTTCATGAATACTAAATTGGTTTTCCAATAACATAAGCTTGTTTCCTTTTCATCAAAGAAGTCTATTATCTTCTTAGACTCATTGGCAAATTTGATCAAACCCATTGATTGGTTCCCTATATACAGTAAATTGGTGGGACCAGTCGTCGACCAGTGACATGGTTTTACTATCTTCTCATGTCTGGTATGACAAGATGAGTGATATGGACCCAGAGGCCGATCAACTGGTCTATTTGTTTTCACCATTTTTGATTAATATATGTTTGTATTTAATTATTCTTCCTAATTATAAATTTTTAATCATGATTTCAACCATGTTTGTCGTAAATTTAATATGGTTCAAAATGGTGATATTTGGTAGTTCATTTAGTTAAGTTTGATGTCACCACTAAACACCCAATTAGTGGCTTATATACCTTATTTTATATATAATGTTATCATTTGGAACACCCAATTAGTTATTTCTCAAATTAATCTATGATATCACTAAGTATTTAATAATACTTGATTAAGATTTCATTCGAGTCTTTTTCTTTATTTCTAGGGGTAGCTAGTAGGGAGTTAGAGGGTGGGTCGCCTTATGTTTTTATCTTTTCACTCACTATCTGTTTCCCTCTATATTAGATTAGTCCTTAGGGGGTATAGGCATATCTTTTAGGTATTGGGTTATCTTGTGGCATATCAGCATTTCATCGGTGTCTATTAATATGGGTGAGGTATCCTATCATAAGCCCCTCGCACTTTTTAGGGGGGGTATCCTAACTTTTTAGGCCTCATGGTAGAGGCATGCAAGGTTTTGTGAGTTGGGTATCTCAATACATGCCCCTTGATGTACTCTAACCCCATATGGTGGGTGGGGTAATGTAATACCCCGTATTTTTAAAATCCAGATTTATTAAGCTTAATGATTTTATTAGCGTAATTTGATGTAAACAATTAATTATTTTAATTTCGATTCGTTTTACGGATTTATCGATGTTTTCTAATTCATAATTGAATGTAATTAATCATTGTCGTTGCGAACCATTCTAGACAAATTCGTTCACGACAATGATTTTATTATATTCTTATGAATTTGATTCTCGGTTAAAAATATGTATTTCCGTTGTTTCTCATATTTTTATTTTTAATATTTTAGATTTGTTTTCGATTATAACTTTGTCGCGTAATTTTGACTTTTCTCTGGAGTTATATTTCGTTGATGAAATATATTATCTAATTATAGAATTTTCGTTTAAATAGTTAAATTTATTTTAATGATTTTATCCGTAGAAAATATTTCCAACTTTAAATTTATTCGTTTCGGTAATCGTTAATATTTTTGGAGAGTTTAATTTAAAAAGATTTCGGAGTTTATTTATGAAATTCTTTCTGGAATTAATTCCCTTTCGTTTTATGCTTTTTGGTTTACGGAAAACCGATTTCGGAAATTATTTAAATTAATCTCGATTTATTAGAATTTGACTTAAATATTTTGTTATATGCTTTTAAATAATTTTTCGAGGCCTTATAATACATTTCCGTGAATAATATAAATTTCTATGTTTGTTGGTAAATTCTTTCGAGAATGTTTCCAAAATTCTTTATATAGCTTTTTATTAATTTTAAGCCTTCGGATCCGTTCGAAATAATTTCCGTTAAATAAATTTTAGATAAAATTCTTCCAATAATAAATTTTAAATATTCTTTATTTTATATTGTGCTTGTATTGGTAAAAAAAAAACGCAGCATCCAAACCCAGCTCGTGCCCCCGACCCCCTCTCTTCCTTTTCCTTTTCCCTGCTTATCTTTCCCGACCCCCTTGCTCCTCTCTGTTCTCTACGCCCGGAAAAACCCCAGCCCCGACCTCCCTCACCTCTCTCCTCCTCCCTGCTCCCTCGCCAGCCGCCGCCGACCAATGAGCTGCGACGGGCGACGCGACCGACACGCTGCAGCAAGCTACAGCCGCAACACCAGCCAGCTCGACCATATTAGCCGCGGGAGCAGCAGCAGCAGCGACGAGCGGCAACCCAGGCTACGCTGCCACCGTCCGGCCACCGGCGAGCCACGCTGACCACCGGCGAGCACTGTTCGACCTCCAGCGAAGCTTCCCCGGCCCTCCTTTGCCCCGATTTATCGGTTTTTGTTTGGTATAATTTCCGAAAAACCCTAACCCTTGTTTTGGTTAATTGGGTATGAATTAGCTTATAAAAAGCTAAATTAGTTGTTTGATTATGTATATATATGCTGTAAGATTAATTTGGATAGGTTAATTGCGTGGTTGTGTTGGAATTTTGGAAAAATTGGATTTTTGGTCGGGTTATGCCCGAATTTTTCGGAACTGTCCGTTTTTGCGATTTCGGACAAATTGATTATACAATATGTTTTAAAATATATTCAATTTCATTTTGGAACCGTCAATTTGAGAAATTTATGCAGGTTTTATCGGAATTTGATTCCTAGGTCAAATTTTGGGTGTAATGAAATCGGGTTGTATAATTGAGCTGTTCCGCTCAATTGATTTTATAATATCGTTTAAAATGTATTTAATTTTATATTGGAAGTGTTGATTTGTAAAAATTATGCGTAATTTATCGGAATTGAATTTTTAGGTCAAAACTCCCGCGGATTTAAATTGGATTTTGTAATCAGGTTATTTTATTCAATTGACTATATAAATTATATTAGAATATGTTTAATTACGTTTCCGAACCGTCAATTGGTATGTTTTGGCAATAATTGATCGGGTTTGCGTTCCGGGCTCAAAAATCCTAATTGTGCTAAATTGGATATTTTTGCTATCGGTTTTGATCAATTGATTAATTGATATATTATAAAATGTTTTTAATTGTATTTCTAAACATTCAATTTGATTAAATTTATATAATTTTACTGAATCATATTTTCGGGCTTAAAACCCTAGATTTTAAGTGAAATTATGAAATTGGTTATTTGTGTAGTTGTTTTGCTAAAATTAAATTTATAAAAGTAGTTGAAATGATCATAATTGTATTTTAATGCCTTTAATTGGAATCAATTGATTGGAATTAACGGAGTTTGTATCGTGGGCTTTAAAACCCTAATTTTGAAAATGGATTGTCTGGAATTGGTTAATCGGAAGATTGTTTTGTTGAAATTGATTATCTGGATTTATCTAGAATTAGTTTAATTATGTTTTAAAACTATTAATTTGAGGTAGTCAGATTGATTTGGCCGATTTGTGGTTTAGGTATTAAAAATCCTAATTTTCGGGGATGATTTTATAAAATTGATTTTTGCTATATGTATTTCATCTAATCGAATTCTATCTTTGGGTTTTAAACCATTTAAATTATGTTTTAATCTAATCGGTTTGGATTTGGTTCTATGTAAATGGTTAGATTACCGATTTAGTTGTAAAACCTAATAAATAAGTTATTTTCGATAAATTACCTTATGATCGATCACTCTTTCTCAGGATTTTCAAATTAAGTTGAAATATCCCAAAGGATAATTGTATTAATCCGTTTTGATTTAGTTTTAACCTTAAATTTTATTAGAGCTATGCTTCTAAGTTTTAATTTTTGGACACGTTTTCTAAGAAAGATCATTTGTGTCGTTTGTGTTTATTTAACTAGAATATATGGATTATTGATTGATAGGATAGTTCCTAATTTAGTTTTGATTTCTATCGGGTCTAGGAAAGCTTTCTCGTGGACCCACAAACTAGGGATTCCTCTCCCTCTTATTTCGCTTAGCTAGCTTCGGATCCAGGTAAGTCTCTACTTACCTCTACTTGTGGTTGTTTAGTAAGGACGTAACTAAGGCCACTTGTGTGCACTGCATGTTTTAAGTGTCTTGTATGCTTTGTGCGGTTGTATGCTATAACCTGTATATTATTTGTATATTTGTGAAGCGCAGCATGGATCCGAGGTACGTCCCCGTATCCTCGTCTTCGTGTACTAATATGTTGTGGTACGAGTGTGATGTGGTGTGATGTGACGTGACCCCTACGACATGCATGTTGGGTTATGTGAGGGAGTGTGGTGAAGTGGGGGACTTGAAAAAGAAAAATAAGCGGTTAGAATAACCAAAGGGAAGTATGTTGGCTAAACTAGGTATGGACGACCTAAGGAATTCACCATTTGTGAGATAATGAGGAGAAGGTGGAATTAAATAAACAAAAGGGTGGGTATAAATTAAGGTTGCATGGGGAAGTTCGGGTTTGCTTGGTGATATTATGGGTGGTATTGCGGTATTAGGGTTTGCATGGCGGTATTATGGTTGGTATGGTAGTATTAGGATTGCAAGATAGTATTAGGGTTGGTACGGTGTTATTAATGATCACTTGGTGGAAGTAACGTCTTATGGTGGTATAGGGTTTGCGTGATGGTATTGGGGTTTGCGTGATGGCATTAGGGTTTGTATGGTGGTATTAATGATTACTGGTGGTATTAATGGCTTATGGTGGTATAAAGGTTTGCAAGGTGGTATTGGGGTTTATATAGTGGTATTAATGATTACTTGGTGGTATTAATGGCTTATGGTGGTATTAGGGTTTGCAAGGTGGTATTAGGGTTTATATAGTGGTATTAATGATTACTTGGTGGTATAAATGGCTTATGGTGGTATTAGGGTTTTCGTGATGGTATTATGGTTCTTATGGTCAAATAAGGTTAAGAGTGGTTAGCCATGGCCTGGTGTGGACAATCATGGTTCGTATGGCTGTTTAGAGTTGTTTGGTGTTATTATGTGTATTATTGAGTAAAGTGTAGTTATGAATGTGGAATTTTATCGTTTGTGATGTGTGAAGTATGTAGTGAATGATTTATGCATGTCAAGGACATAATGTGGTTCAATAAGATTCGAATAAGACATTAATTACGTAAAGTGAAAGACTGATGAGCCCGACCCAGTCCGTTCCACCGGTTAGAATAGTGGCCAGAGGCGTTCTGCCCTGGGTGTGTATTTCCGGTCCACCGGCTATAATAGTGGCCAGAGGCGTTCTGCCCTGGGTGTGTATTTCCGGTCTACCGGCTATAATAGTGGGGGATTCGGGCTCGACAGACCCAAACGAATAAGTTAATTCACAGGGAAAATACTAAATACTTACAGTGGAACACCATGTGAGTCGGGGCCAGTCCGGTCCACCGGTTAGAATAGTGGCCAGAGGCGTCCCGCCCTGGGTGTTGATTCCGGTCCACCGGCTACAATAGTGGTCAGAGGCGTTCTGCCCTGTGTGTTTATTTCCGATCCACCGGCTATAATAGTGGGGCTCCCGCGCTCACATGGTCTAATAAAGAATGTGTTGAATGAATCTGAATGAAGTAATCCACGGGAAAATACTAAGTACTTACAGCGAAACACCATGTAAGTTTCGGGGCCAGTCCGGTCCACCGGTTAGAATAGTGGCCAGAGGCGTTCTGCCTTGGGTGTTGATTTCGGTCCACCGGCTATAATAGTGGTCAGAGGCGTTCTGCCCTGAGTGTTGATTTCCGGTCCACCGGCTATAATAGTGGGGTCCCCGCGCTTACATGGATTATTAAAGAATATGTGTGAAATGAACATATTATTATTGAGAATAAAGAATAAGTCTAATTGGACCATGACCAGCTTCTATTATATATATTACTGCATGCTGTTTACGTGCATAATGAGTCACTTATTATTTCGGTTATACCACGCTTATATGTTAAGTGAGATGCTGCATATGTTTTGTATGTTACTATGAGTGTATGGCAAGATTCATGCCGTGGGTTGTGAGTATGTAGGATATTGTATTTACGTATTGTACTACAATTTAATATGCACCTGATGATATCTCTCCTATAAGGTAGGGTAGCGAGACTTACTCAGTATTGGACCCGTACTGATACTACACTGGTTGAATGGGTCCTGTGATGATCCACCGATGGTGGGGAGCAGACCTCTTGTGCAGGTTAAGATCGGATACTGTTTTGGGGTGGAAGGCTTGACCCGAGTGAGTAGGCGGTCCGGATATTTATCCTTCGGGATTTATTTTGTTTAATTGTATTCACATTTGGAAATTGCAAGTATTGTTTTCAGATTTCTAAGGGTTTGTAATTGACTTTAAATTTCTCGTATTCTGATAAGTATTTACTATTCGGATTTAATTGTTTGATGGGATTTGAAATTCAGATTTAATTGTTTGACAGGTTTTAGCCTTGCATCTAACATGAGATAGATGGTTGACATTTATCTTGCGTTAGATGTGGCGGTAACATTTCGCAAATTCGCTCCTAGCTTCCGCTTTAATCTTTCAAAATTTTTTTTTTCAGGAGTGAAATTTGGGGGTGTTACAGGTAACCTATTTTGTTATCTCTTTTGGCAGTTGTGCTATCCTTAAAGATAAGTCCCATCGATATATCTTAACCTTATATGGTTTGTTTAGTATTCCATTGGGTGTGTATGAACCCATGAATTTTATTCGTAGTGGAGAAATGAACAAATTATCTTAGTAAGGTGAAAAAATATGTGGTCACAAAGGAATGATTCATAACTTGGTTTCTCCTATGTGACTTTAATGCATTATTTGTGTGATTTTTCTTCCCTGATATCTTACAAGTAGGCCTTGTGTATAGCTATAATGAGCCTGAGTATTATATCATGTTAGTATGATTATCATTATCCTACTATATTACTTCAATGTGTATAATGGGCCCTTATCATGGTTTAGGTAGTTTCTTTTACCATTACTTCACTAGAGTGATACTACATTTGTGTGCTTATTATGATAATCAACCTTATGGTTATGTCAGAAATAAGTGACTTTTAGGTCTATGATTCTCAATTAGAGTCATTCGGGATGATGTCGTTGGCTAGTAGGATTCCATCACTTAAGGTTAAGAGTTACATTATTTTTTTTTGAAAATAAAAGTTATATATTAATCATGGAGAAAAGGTACATCCCAAGCTATAGAATTGATCTACTTTACCTAAGAAACCACTAAACTTTGCACTATGTGCATAATGATTACAAATAGATGACATAACTAAAAAGAGTTGATAGACTATCCTTTGCATGTTCACACTAACATTTGTGAAGATGCAAGCATTTCGAGCTTTCCACACCTTATATATGCTAATAACATAAAAAGTTGTCCTGAACTGTGCCTTAGCAACACCTCTAGTTTGAGAAAAAACAAAGCTTTTCATCAAAGTCTCCTAAGAGTAATGTCTTCTTGTTTCTTTGAACACCTTCCTGATTACTTCCCAAATCTGTTGTAAAGCTTGACAATGGAAGAGAATATGATTGAGATTTTCCTGCTGAGAGCAAAAACAACATTGCATAGGTATTCCAGGAAGAAATTTTTCCACTAGATCTTTAGTGGGAAGTTTTGAGTGTGTAACCAGCCATGCAATAAATTTGTGCTTAGGAGTAGCTGGGTTTAACCAAATGGCCTTCCACCAATACACTTTAGGAGCTTTAGATCGAATAAGGTCATAGACTGCAGAAATGCTATAAGTGTCCTGTGACTGAAGCTGTTGGAAAACTTGACTTAGCTTAGGCCTTAGACCAATGAGTTTGACTAAAATCTAGGAGGCTATGCATGGCAGTGTAAAGGCTGTGACAGTCTGCTCTTTAATGAAATAAGTATGGATCTATTTTATCCACATGGAATTCTTATCCTTATACAGATTCCACAGATGCTTGCCAACTACAACTGTATTCCAAGCAACTAAATCAATTAAACCCAAACCTCCTTCCCTTTTAGGCAAACATACCATTTTCCAGGAGACAAGAGCTCTTTTGCTTGAGAATGTTTTCCCTGTCCATAGAAAAACTCTACAAAGGCTAATGATCTTCAGTAATAATTTTTTGGGAAGAAAAAACAACTAACTCCAATACATAGTAATACCAAAGATCACACACTTCAACAATTGTAATCTGCCAGCATAAGAGTTACATTATTGTTTATTTAAGAGTTAGGTTAAATAGTTAGATGTATTTTTCCCTCTATATTAGAATAAATTTGATTCCTTCTAGTTATTTAAAGCCTTGCCTTTGATTATTATTTTTGGATCCCCAAATATGTTACAAACATAAGAGATAGAGTTCATTGAAGACCTTCTACCAAGAACTGAGCTTGTATCGAAGTCACCCAATTGCATTGCACTGATTGAGATGGTTGAAATGCATATGAAGTTGGAGAAGTTATTAGAGAAGCGATACATCTAATTGAGTGCATCGCCTTAAGGAGCACTAATAGTTTTTATGAGGAAGAGGGTAGTAGATCTAGACTTTCAATATATTACTAAGGATTGAACTAGGTTATGGTGAAGAATAGTTTTCAATTAGTTATAAGGTAATATATGTTTTTTAATATTGATCTCATGTTAGGGTATCATTAGTTCATGATTATTTAGAGGGACATACAGAAGATAGCCTTCAAGATGAGGTTTGTCCATTATGACTACACTATGATGTCATTCAAACTCACAAATGCATCAATAGTGTTCATGGCCCTCCAGCACCACGTCTTCTATTAGTGCATTGATTAATCCATGGTCTTCTTAATTGATAATATCTTGATTTACTCTCTAACTCATGAGGTACACGAGAAGGATTTGAGGTATACATTGACATTGTTGAGGGCACATTAGTTGTATGACAACCTCTTAGAGTGTGAGGTTTAGGTAAATGAGGTATCTTTCCTTTTTATTTTTTGGTTACCTCAATATGTAGATCTTTTAATGATATAAGTAGTATTATAGTGGTCAACATTGATAAATGTTAGTGAGGTACACAATGTCCTTATGTTAGCATGATACTATAGATTTTTCATCTTAGATTTTTCTAGGATCACTGTTTTTTTTTTTGACAACCTTGTTAAAGAAGATGATGTGCTTTTTTTTGGGACAATAACTTTACTAAGGCTTTTTACGAGCTTAATAGGAGATTCACTTCAACTCTTGTGCTTATTCTATCATTAGGTTTGTGGTATATAGTGGCAATCATTGTAAGAGTGTGTGTTGATGTAGCAAGGGAAGTTAGTGTTGTATGCTTTTGCCAATTGAAGGAGCATGAGTAGAAATATCCTACTCATGACCTTAAGCTAGTTGTAGTCTTTTTTTTCCATGATGATTTGGAGACATTGCTATTATGGGGTGTATTAGAAGTTTGAAATGGATCATGAGTGTCTCAAGCACATCTTCACTCAGCATGAGTTGAAAATGAGATAACTAAGGTGGCTAGAGTTGGTTAAAGACAATGATTTGGAGTTAACCTATCAAGAGGGTAAGGTCGATGCATAGTAGATGCTCTTAGTTGGAATACTTTTCACTCCTTGGGTTCCTTGTTTTTTTTCAAATTGGTTCTGATAGGAGCTTCAGGATATAGGCATTGAGATCATTAGGTTTAGTGAACTAGAGCCTATGATAGTGCTCTCAAGATCATGGTAATTCAGCTAGGACATGTCAATCTAGAACAGATTATGTGAGCTATGTCAGAGCACCAAGCATTTTAGATTTTTGAGGATGGAAATATCCATTTCTAAGGTGGATGATGCATTCACCAATGTTATAAAGAGCTTAAGAGGAATATTCTAGATGAGGACCGTCATGTACCTTATTTTTTCCACCCTTGTGAGGTTAATTTATATAAGGAGCTAAAGAGGATCTATTATGGGCCCTGTATAAAGTGAGAGGTTTTGAACTTCATTGCTAGGAGATTAACTTGTTACACCTTAAGATTAAGCATAGGCATCTAATTAGGTTAGTTTAGCAATTGGAGGTTCTTATGTGGAAGTGTGACAACATGACGATCGACATCATGGTTGGTTTGTTAAGGACTTGTAGTGGTCTGGATTCAATTTAGCTTGTAGTTTATTACTTGACAAATTCCATAGTATTATACTAATGAAGTTTACATGGAGTAAGGAGCATATAGTCATGCTTATTGGAAAAATGTTGTACGATGCTATATGATGGTTGAGGACATTGTGTCAAATAGAGATTATAGATTGCTATCACACTTCTTGTAGAAGTTGTAAGAAACTTTTGTATCATAGATAAAGATGAGAACTATTTTCCATCTAACTATAAATGATCAGACCAAGCACACTACTCAAACTTTTGAGGATATGCTTTAGGCAAGTATACTCAAGTTTTAGGATAGTAAGGTGGAATGATTGTATATGATAGAGCTTTCCTATAATAAAAGTCATCAAACAAGCAAAGGGATAGAACCTTTTGAGGCACTTTACTGAGCTAATTATTATAGTTCCTGAGTGACTTAGGGGAGAAAGTGCTATTAAGACCAAAGATGGTATAGGACACTACTAGGTAGATTAGGATTATTCTAGATGGGATTAGAGGTATCCAAGATAGACATAAGAGTTATTCAGACATATGGAGGAGGAAAAAAGGTATGGGGTAGGTAATTGTGTGCTTTTAAAGATTTTACCCACTAAGGGGTGATGTATTTTGGTCGAAAGGGTAAGCTTAGCCTTAGGTATATTGGATCTTACAAGATTTTAGAGTGCATTAGAGATGTTTCTTACTAACTCACCTTGAATATTGAGCTTTCCTGCATACATAATGTCTATAATATCTCTTAGTTGAGGAGGCAGATTTTAGATACATCGTACATCATTCTACCTAAGATGATTGAAAATGATGATGGGTTGTCATATGAGGAGTGATTGTGGAGGGTTGTTGACATTAAGACTCATGAGACACTTTTTAAGGTTTCTCCAATTGTAAAGGTCTTTTTTTCATGCCAAAGAGTTGTGGAAGAAACTTTTAAGTTTAAAGATGAGCTCAAGACTATGAATCTATAACTTTTTTATCTCGGCAATTGTGTGGGTAGCACAATCTCTTTTAAGGGGATACTACCCTTCTCTCTTTAGTAACTCTCCCTTGTATTTTATTTTACTTAATTGCTAAAGGTTCTTTCATTTTTGTGGGTTACAATAAACTTTTTCTTTTGTGGATGTGAAGGATGAAGTATCCTATAAGGGGGTAGTGTTGTAATACCTCATCCTAAAATCTTTGAAACTATATTTAAAATTATGTTATATAAAGTAAATGAGTTTTAATTATGTGAAGGGATTGAAATTTTAATGAAAATGAAAATTTCTGGCACACTAGTTATTGGTTTCCCTAATTGATCAATTGGTACCCTCAGGAGCTAGCAATTTTGTTTCTTGATAAGCTAGTCGACTACTTTATTCAATCCAATTTATTTGTTGTCGTGTGATTTCATGTTATTTTCTAATTTTGATTCTAATCTCTTTCTAATGTTTACGAAAACTTCTAATTGAATTACATGTGTGTTAATAAGGATATTTTTGTTTAGAGATTATTATTACATTATTTATGTCATTTCATGATTTTAAATAGCTAAAATTTCCTAAAAGCAATTTTGAAGCATTTCCTAGCTTCTCTCTCTTTTCCTTCATTCTTTTCTCTCTTCAATCATCCATGGCTGCATGTTTTATTTTTAAACCATTTTCTTGAGTTACGAAAGCTATGTCATGCCTCACACCAATGACACTCTCCTTCCCTTACCTCATTATGTATTTTATTTACACCTTAGTTTCTTACACTCAACTCAAGTAAGACTTCTTTCTCTCCCATTTGTGTGTGTCAACCAACATTCTCCTCTATACACCCTATCCCTGACTCAATTCACTCCCTACCATATGCACTTGCATATTCTCTCTATTTTTCTTTATGAAAATTTTCCATGTTTTTTAGGCATTCTCCACATTTCTTCCCTTTTCTTCTCGACCAAGAAAAATAGAGGTTTTCCTCTTGATCCTTATCATATGGTTTAATTATTATATCTTGTATTTTCCCCTAATCTTTGCTCTAACTCTTTGTTGTTTTCTTTGAGAAAGTTAAGATTAAAGCTTTGAGAAAGGTTAAAGATCTTAATTTCTTTCCCTATAGAGTTATATTTTGAGAAAAAGGTTAGGTTATGGAATTTTTCTTCCTTTTTATTTGATTTTATTTTAACATGCCTTAGAAAATAGTTTTAAATAGTTTTGATTCTTTATTCTTTGATGAATCAAGGTCTTGGTAGATAACCATCAAGAAAGGAATATTTTATGTTAGTAAAGTTGATTGAAGGTATGGCAATCTTATCTATAACATGATTAAGGTCTTTGAATGTCTAATAAATTTTCATAGTCTTGGTGTATTTTCATTATTATGCATGAGTAAATTAAGTGTTTGGAATTAATCATGTGGTAGAGTTTCGATCTTTTATGTTAAGTAAGGTTTGATTTCTTTGTTGTTACCCATAATTTTGGTATTTTTTTTATCATGATCTTGTTAATTACTTATTATACTATGTGTTTTTTTAATCTACATGCATTTTGTGTATTTTTATGTGTTTTATGACACAGAAACATGCTAGGATTAAAATAGTAGAGTTGGGTAAATTTATATTAAGTGGATTTTTAGTTTGGGTGCTCTTTCACCTTGATAAGTCAATTAGCTTATTAGACCAATCAGTTGGTTGCATGAGAAGTTACTCAATTAGGAAATTTTGATTAGCTAGTTGAGAGAGGAGTAAATTGGCGTTGTAAACTATTCGACTTGTTTCCATTAATAATCAATTGATTTAGCAAACCCATCAACTCCTAGCCTTGTGACCAAATTAGTCTAGTCTCCCCTTACACCCATTGATTGATTCCTTATGATCATTTGATCAATAGGACCAACCAATCGACTTGTTCTCTCATTTTACATTCTTCTAAGGTTTGGTTAAATGATACAACAAATAGCATTTAATCAAGGAAGATTAGCCATGAACTCATCTTTCTCTTTAGATTTAGGACAATCCAAAACTGAAAAATATTAAGTGAATAGCCGATAGAGTGCTCATAGTCATGGCATCCATCATATGAAACCTCTCTAGAACCTTGATCACATAAGACTCTTATGATAAGTACAAAAATCTTCTACTCACAACCGCTTATGATCTTCATGCCAAGGATCCTCTTTGTAGCTCTAAGATCCTTCATATAAAACTAACTCTTCTGAGTTGTCTTCACCTTATCAACATCAAACATATCTTTTGCTACAAAAAGTAACCTTTTAAAGCCCACATTTTTCAGACCCAACCCCAAGATGAGGTAGGATTACTACTGGCCATCCCCAAAATCTTACACATGGCCCTCTAGTTATGGAAATGACTAGGTGACCAAGCTAATGGGATCATTGGTATGCTAAGTACTAAGTAATCCAAGTTTACTCATACATAGAAGTCACAAGTATGCAAAAATCTATCATAAATTAGATATCATATTTAATATGCATCATACTAATGCCATATACTTAAAAGTAGTAATGCATCAGGATATATTATCATGCATAACTCAGGCAACTCATAATGTATCATGCTTATCCTTGTAATATAATGACATGGATAATCACAAATGTACCAGGATGATTAATTCCAATAACCACTATCGTTTATTTTTCCAACTTGCTCAATCGATTAGATTATACCATTTCCTTATCCATATATTCATATAGGTCAAGATCCAGTTAGTCCTTCGAATTATTAACTCGTTGGTTATTTAATTTAATATCCAATTATACAAACAATATTTTACCCATTTTATCATCCAAACCATTATTTCCATCATCATCTAAATATTTATGATTAACTTATTGGCCAAAAAAATTTTATCATAAAGTGATGGATAGCCAATAAATATGGAAGTAAGTCCATATCAAAGATAATCTGTGTGGACATAAATCTAGACTAAATCTAACCAACTAGGTAACTAGACCCTTTAATATCGATACCCCCTAATACATCATCAATTTCTACAGTCGTTAAGGCACTGAGATCTCTAAGATCTTGTAAAAATGAAAAGATTGAAGGCACCAATAAACACCCAAAGGAAAACTAACCCCTAGTAGCTGATCAAGGATCATGTAACCCAAACCAATATACAACTCATTTTTATTTTGTTTTATCTAATTATCACATTATTCAAGAGTTTAAGTGATCATATAAGGCTTAAACAAAGAGCGAGTAAGGCATTTGTATTCTTCTTCCATATTACCCTTTTCCATTTCACATCCATATGTTGGGTTTCCATTTATACTTATCCAATATTATTACCCATCATATTGTTTTATTTCAAACATGTTGTGCTTCATTACACTTTCCTCAAATACCATCACATTTCATATGCAGTACATCCATTTAGCCACTACAATACTCATTGAGTATATCATAAATCATGATCCATTTAATCTATTCATTAGTTTATTAATCCATAATAAAAAATATATATTATCTCCTTAATAATCATAGTACAATCCCATGCATAGCCTCAAAGCATAACTAAACTGAAAAGGAACCAAATCACAAAAACCAGCCGAACAACTTTATTGATTCGGCCTAACTAGTCAATCGGTTTGAATCGACCAAACCCTGATTTCCCTCAAACTAATTGACCAGTTAGAGCTGACCAGGAGATGGGTTTAAGCAAAAAGAAAAACCAAGGTCTCTATAGGCTTACCATTTGATGGTTTGGGTTAATTAGTCGGTTGTTCTAGTAACTAGTTGTTTGGTTTGACTGAACGAGTCTATCGGTTTACCTTATAAGAACACTAAATAATAATTTTCATTTATATCATGCTTATAAATCTTTATCACACCACATTGGAACATGTTTTAACATCAAATAACACATTTTAGTCTATTTAAATTCCACATCTCAACATTAATCATCACAACCCTTTTTTTCTCAAGATTCATGCTTTTCACTCAAAATGTCCCATCTAATCCTCTAAATCAGTTTTATAAGCTATATATATTCATGTCAATGTATAGAATCAACTTTAATAACTTCACCCCAATTAAGAAGCAAGAATAACTTATTTGATGTAGGAAAAACTTTCCTTAAATTAGAAATCTCACTATGTGAAAACCTTAGCTTTTAAAACATTAAATATAATAGGCTTTAACTTTGATATGAATGCATAAATTTATACATTCTAACTTGAAATAGAATGGGAATAACGAGCATATTACACCCAAAGGAAAAATAAAGGATAATAAGCTAAAACACTCAACCTTTTTCCTAAATCTAACTCTCCTTGGTTAATATTAAAAAAAGAAGGAACTAGAGAAAGGATGGGAAGAGTGAAAGGAATTCAACTATAATATTCAAAGTGTTGAGGTAGAAGGTGAATAATAGAGATTTAGATCTTTTTTTTGGCTGAAAGAAAGGTGAACAAAGGGGTAATTAGGGTTATTTATAGCCAACCAATCAATAAAAATCACAATGTTGTGAGAAAAAAATTGAAAACCTATATTCTCACTGTTTGAATTTAAGTGAATAGAAATTTTTTAGCTAAGATATGTTGAATAATACTCTAAATCACAATTAGTGATTCTGGGTAAATACAAGTCAATTATTAAAAAAAATTAATTCACAAGAGGGGTAATGGAATATTAGAGTGGAAGGAATTTTAATGTTGAGTAGATTCAAGCTTGAGATCGAAGCAATGATCTCACAAATGAGTAGAGGAGAGAGGTGAAAGAAGACAAGTTTGAAGTGATCTACTCCCTCACTTATCCCAATCGACCCTCTTAATTGATCTGAGGTTTTATATTCATATTAAATGCACTTGAAAAAGGTTAAGAATCTCTTAAGAATAATTCAACATGTGTTAACAAAGTTCCATTTTCGTATAAGAAATTTTCCTTAAAAAATGAGTTTTGAAAAATATGCCTAGCTCAACAAATGGGGTCAATCAATTTAGCTCACCAATTGACTATTCTAAAATCTAGTTGATCAGTTACCCAACCAATAGATTGTTGTAGTCTAGCAAAACCATTTTGCTAAAACGACAAACTAGTCAATCAGTTCATGGAACTAGTCGATACTTTCACTTAAACAACTTAATAAACTTAAATTTCCAACCTTATTTTAAGTACAACTTTACCTCAAACCAATTCATAATACAAAATCAAAATAAAAAAATGGCAAAATTTCTCATTTAAAAATTTCTAAAAAGAATGGGGTATTACAACCCTAACCCCTTAAGGAGGTTGCATCCCCAGAGCCTATGAACTTTATAATAACATTAATTAGCACATAGTATAACACACACCAAATATGTACATTAAGGAAATATGATTACTACCCCCTTAAAGAAAAAGTATTACACTAAGGTAACATGCTAAGAAAATAATTCTAGGTACTTCGCTTGCAGTTCCACCTCAGCCTCCTAAGTAGCCTCCTCGATACCATATCGTGACTAATGAACATTTACCAATGGGACGGTCTTAGTAAGCTTCTCTCTTGTCTTTGTATCTAGAATTCTCATCACTCACTCTTCATAAGTTAAGGATTCATGAAGCTCTAGGAACTTCGGTCAAATAAAGTGTGAAGGATCCACTATATACTTCCTTAGATGAGATATGTAAAAGACATTATGCATAGATGATAACTTTTTTTGTAGAGCTATGTGATAGGCAACTTCACCAAAATGGTCTAAAATCTCATATGATCTAATGTACCTCAAACTTAGCTTACCCTTCCTACAGAACCTCATGACTCCCTTGGTGGGAGAAACCCTCAAAAGGACTCTGTCCGCCACCTCATAACCATTGGTCTATCTTATGAGATCTACATAGCTATTGTGTTGGTCTTAGAATACTATTATCCGATCCTAAATAAATAAGATGTGCCTCATTGTTACCTCTATCATTTTGGGTCCCAAAACAAGCATTTTACTGATGTCATTCCAACATGAAGGATTATGATATTTTCTCCCATACAAGGCTTCAAAAGGTGACATTTTGATGCTATAGTGGTAACTATTGTTGTAGGAGAAGATGATAAAGTCTAAAAATATTCCTAACTCCCCCCAAAGTCTAGCACACATGCTTAAAGCATGTCTTATGAAGTCTGAATGCTCCACTCTATTTGACTGTCCATAACTAGGTTAAAAGTAGTACTCATCTTTTTTTGAGTACCAAAAGTTGTTTAAAACTTTTTCCAAAAATATGACAAGAACCTAGAGTCTTGATCTTGCTCAATATCCTTAGCGACTCCATGCATTTTCATAATATGTTTCATATAGGTTTTGGCTAGGTGCTCCATATTCCATGTCACCTTCCTCAAATGAACAAGGTCAACTTAGTTAAATGATCCATAAGAACCTAGATAGTATCAAATCTATTAAGGGTCCTTGTATGACTAACCATGAAGTTAATGGATATGTTGTCCTACTTCCACTTGGGAACTTCTAGTAGTTGCACTAACCCTACAAGTCTCTTATGCTCTATCTAAACCTTCTAGCAAGTCAAACATTAGGCCATATATTATGCCACTTCCTACTTTATGTGGGGCCACCAATATACCATCTTTATATCCTCATATAGATTGTTCCCTCTAGGGTGGGTAGAATAAGGAGTGCAATGTCCTTCTTTAAGGATCATTCTCTTAAGCTCTATATATCCCCATGGTACATTCTACCTACCACAGTATCTAATACTACCATCCTTGAGGATCTAGAATCCTCTAGTTCTGCCTCGGCTGTGTGAAGTACCCTTCCCAATCAACCTATTTTCTGCCTTCGCCACCCTTTGTGCCACCCTTAGCCACCTCTTAAGCCGCTGCCGCTAGTTCTTTCACCGCCCAAATTGTGCTGTAGACCCTCCTCTCTCTTCCCCTACATTTTTTTCCTCTTCCACCCTCTCCTTAATATTATTTTTATTAGTATGTTATTATTTGGTCAAAGCCCTAAGGAGGCGTATGAGCGTGCTCCAAGACCGGTGTCGTTTCAGGTAAGGGGTGCTGATGCCTTTTCTATTTTTATATGCATTATGTGCTTCGCATGCTATGTTTCCTATGTTTATCACTATTAATTATGTTTTATATGGTATGATGTGGAGTTGAAGTATGTTTTCATGTATTTGCATGACATGAGTATTATGTATATGTGATGAATGGTTTGTGACCCTATAAGACATGCATGTGAGGAGGTTGATGTGGTTTGTGTGGGAGAAAGGATGAAAGAGTAGGATGGAAAAAGAAGTATACCAATGGATGTGAGTTGACCTAAGTATTGTAATGATTCATGACTGGAAGAATAAAAAGAGAAATTTAGGGTTTCATGTGAAAAATATATAACTTATGGTTTTGCATGGTTTTGTGTGAGAGGAATTAATTTATGGTGTTATATAGGAGAATCTGATTTATGATGTTATATGGTAGAATCTAAATTATGATGTTGTATGGGAGATTGTAATTTATGATGTTGTATGGGAGACTCTAGTTTATGGTTTCGTGTGGGGGAATCCAATTTAGGTTTTTATATGGGAGAATATAATTTAAGATTTTGTATGGAAGAATCTAATTTATGGTTTTATATGGGAAAATCTAATTTCTTGTTTTATATAGGAAAATCTAAGTTGTGGTTTTATATGGGAGAATCTAAGTTAAGGTTTTATATGGAAGAATCTAATTTATGGTTTTGCATGGTTTTGTGTAGGAGAATATAATTTATGGTTTAATATGGGAGAATCTAATTTATAGATTTATATGGTAGAATCTAATTTGTGGTTTTATATGGGAGAATCTAACTAGGGTTTGACATGGATGGACTTAGGGTTTTGCATGGCGGATTTTATGGTGTTGTATTGTGGGACCTAACTTTGGGTTTTGTGTGAATTGAATCTTAGGTTTTTCATGGAGGAATCTTAGGTTTTGTATGGTGGAATCTAGGGTTGAACATGGATGGATCTTGGGTTTGCATGGTTGAATTTAGGATTTCATGTGGGATTTTAGGGTTTGCATGAAAAGTTTAAGAGGTTGCATAGGATGTGTAAAGTCTGCAGAGGAGTGGAATTTACATATGGAACGTTGATATGGGATGCAAGGAAGGTAATAGAAGAGTTATTTGGGTGTTTGGAAGTTTTGGGTGAAAAAAAGTATGTATGACATTATAAGGGTATCGAGGAGATTGAATTAGGGTTTGGAGTGATTAACTATGGGTTATTGTGATTAACTAGGGTTGGAGTGGCTAATTGTGGTTTATTGTGATTAATTGAGGTTTGGAATGGCTAATTATGGTTGTTATGGTTAAATAAGGTTTGGAGTGGTTAACTATTTTTGTTGTGGTTAATTAGGGTTTGGTGTGGCTACTTAGGGTTTTAATGGTATCATGTGTATTTGGTGATTAAAGTATAATTATGAATATGGAATCTATAATTTGTGATGTGTGAAGTGTAAAGGGAATGATTCATGCATATCCAGGTCAAAAGCTTTTGAATAAGAAACTTAAGACACTAATCATTTAAAGTGGAAGATTATTGATTGGGGTCCAGACCGATCCACCGGTCAAAAATAGTGGTTAGGATTTTTACCCTATAAGTGACCGGTCCACCGGCAAATAATAGTTGTGTGGACATTGTCCCGCAAGTGACCAACCCACCTACAATAATAGTGGGGTGAATCGAGCTCAATAAATACAAACAAGAGTTTGCTAAGATACTAAAAAGACATTAATTACTTATAGTGGAATACCATGTGAGTATGAACTAGATCGATCCACCGGTTAGGAATAGTAGTGTGGGCTATTGTCCCTCAAGTGACAGGTCCATCGGAAAATAATAGTGGTGTGGACTTTGTCCCGCAAGTGACCGGCCCACTGGTAATAATAGTGGGGTGTTCCTGTAATTACATGGATTTAATAAAAGGCATGGAGTGTATCAATTTTCAATAAAAGATTAATTATGTAATTAATCAGGACTACAAATGGGCCTTTATGTATATACTCGAATGATTGTTCGTTATTATGTATCATGATGGATGATGCTCTTTTATTTGTTTTGCATTATTTTTTTGATGTTATGTGTTGTCCTTAGTGCTCAGTTACCTTACTCAGTATGTAGCATACTGATCACCCTTTTCATGTAAGTTGCTTATTCCCACGAGTAGTTTGACCTTCTGACTTTGTGCAAGTGAGTAAGATATCTGACGGGGCTGAGTGTTGAGCATGTTTTGGTTTGAGGTTCGAGAGTTGTGGCCTTACTTTAGTCTTTATGTGAATCTATTTCCTTTTGCTAAACTTTTTTTTATTGTAAGTTATTTCTCTTTTTAATTTTAATAATAATTCTTTACGCGTACTCTGATTTTTTTTACAACCGTTTAATGCTTATTTGGAGTTTAGTTTGTCTTGATTTATAATTGATTATTAATCTTTTCTTTAACCTTAACACTTGGTAGTGAAATGGTCGGAGAGAACCAGTTTGGTACTAAGTGTGGTGGTAATATCCCTAGAATTTACTGGTTTTAAGTAATTCTATTTTAATTGCTTTTGTAAAAAAAGGTAGTGAATTTTGGGGTGTTACAGTGACATCCTTCGGCTAAGTGCATCTAATACCACATTAGCCCAACCGTGATGGTAGGTCAATTCCAAGTCATAATCCTTGACCAACTCCAACTGTCGGCATTGTCTTTGATTAAACTCCCACTATGTGAATTTGTACTTAAGGCTTTTATGGTTAGTGTAAAAATTGCACCAAAATTGTTAGAGATAATGCCTCTAGATCATAAGGGAAAACACTACGTTAACAAACTCTAAGTTATTCATCGGATAATTCTATTCATGCTACTTTAGTTATTAAGAAACACACATAATTTTTTCACATTTTTTTCCTAAAATATTCTAGAATAATCTAGAGTTGTGTAGACTCTAGTAGAAATGTTGGGAAATGTATGGATCCTTAAGTAAATATCTCTAGAATCTCAAAGGCTAGAAGGATCTTGAAGGAATCTAGAAGAGTCTTCTAAAATCTCTTGTAATCTAGAAGGGTCTCTAGAATTATCTAAAGTTTGCAGAAGATCTATAACCATCCACTAAAGGGGGGAAAAGGGAGGGGGACCTCAACTATAAATCAAGGACCGCCCCATTTGCTCCTCTCATCTCCTGAATTGTAAGCTCTCTCCTCTTTCATTAATAAAGTATTCTCTTTTTACACATAAAACACTTTCTCACTCTCTTTATGCCTCATAAAGATCTCCAAGTGTTCTTATTTGTCCTTAAAGGCTTGGTAATAGCCTTGGTGTGGGAAAGGTTGACTTAGTGAGCACTAAAGGAATTATACTTCTAAGTGCTACATGAGAAAAACTTAGGTGAAAGAAGTTACCACTAGTCTTCCATGTTGCATCAGCATACAACCTAAACCATGCTTGGAAGCATCATTATGCACCTCACAACCATCACACCCTCTTAACAATTTAAACACTAGGACTAAAGTCAAACACCTCATCAATTCCTTAAAGGCTTCACTACACTTCTCATTCTACAAGAAATGTATAACCTTCTTCAATAAATGAGTCATCGATCATGCTATCTTGGAGATGTTTGCAACAAACTGAATATAGTTACTTGCTAACCCTGGGATGTTGTGCACCTCCTTAATAGAACTAGGTGTTGGTCATTCAGAAATGGTTTGAATCTTGGTAAGATCCACTACTACTCTGTCCTTAGAGATTACATGTCCAAGGAAAGCCACATGGTCTAGCTAGAATATACACTTTGAAAGCTTAGCATACAGTTAGTGTGATCTCAACAATGTCAATGTCTGTCTTAAATGCAATGCATGCATCTCACAATCACAAGAGTCATTGAGGATGTTGTCAATGAACACTATAATAAACTAGTCCAATAATGGATGGAATATCTAGTTTATAAAGGACATAAAAGCTAATGGCACATTAATGAGTCTGAAAGGCGTTTATGTGAACTCATAATGGCCATACCTCATCCAAAAAGTAGTCTTAGGGATCTCTTGCTCTGCAATCCCTAGTTAATGGTATTCTAACTGAAGATCAATCTTGGAGAACACTTATCGTCACCTAGTTTAAACCTCAGTAGTCAATGTACAACCTCAAGCTCCTATGCTTCATTCTTAAAAGCGGCATTGGGGCTCCTAGAGTGATATGCTTGGTCGGATGTAACCCTCCTCTAATAGCTCCTCCATCCGAGACTTGAGTTATATCACCTCTGCCGGTGCCATAGAGTACAAGGGCTTAGATAGTGGCTCTGTCTCTGGCAACATGTCCATGGTTAACTTGAATTCCCAAACAAGTGGCATTCTTGGTATCTCCTCAAGATATAAATTAGGATACTTGTGGACCACTACTATCTACTTTGACGTCTCAGATACTGCATAGGTAGAGTAGATATCCTTTATAAAAAAACGTTGCTCATTATGATTACTGACATGAACCAAGTAGAGGGATTAGGCTCACATTTCAGGTTTAAAATCCTAATACCCTTTTGTCCTTAAGAATCCACATGTTTTGTGTAGAATCGATCAACATCTACTAATTCCCCAGCATATCCATCCTGATAATCACTTCAAAATCATATAATTCATGTTCTATTAGGTCTAATAGGAATCCCATGCCCCTAAATACTAAAGGAGCATGCAAACCTATCCCTAGAAGGCAATACAATAGAAGTGGAAATATAAATGTGGATGACACAAAGGAGTGTGACGCACTAGAGTTAAACAACACACATATTAAAAAATTAGAGACAATAAACATACTGATCACCACACTAATCTAACACTTTGCCTCTACCTAGCTTATCATATTGAGGCATCCTCCGAAGGAACTCTCGCTACACTGGTTGATCCCTACCCTTGTTGGAAAGGGCGAGGCCTCTGACCTCTCAGCTAACTCACTTGACTAGTAACATTAACTGGCGATAAATTAACTCTCTATGTCTGTGGTTGTGGCTACTAGATAGATCTAGTACACTGAGATCTAGAATGGCTCCTTTAGATGCTTCCATCCCCAACTTAGCATTCATAATTCCTATCCCTCACCATGCTACATCTATGGCATGTTACCTTGCCACTAATACAGTATACCCTCGGATGATCTATTTTACATTTCTTGTAGTGCTAGTGTCACTCCTTAGGCAATGACCCAATGCCCCTAACATATCTAGGCTACAAGCTTCCTCCCAAAAAATTCCTTCTTTCTCTTGGTGGGATAACGATAGCCATCAAACTTCCTTTTACTCCCCGATTGAACACTTTAGATCTAAATGACTTAGGAAGCCTCTAAAGCCTACTTGTACATACCTATCATGTATGGAGGAGTAACTCCCACCAATATATCCTATTATTTAGAACCAAGATCAATCTCAAAGTGGTGAACTTGCATAACGTTCTTGGTCTCCACTTTTAGAGGAAAATGGACCAATTCTATGAATTGAGTGTAGTACTCCTCAATGGACATGCCCACTTACCGATGAGCCATAAACTCATCATACTTCTTCATTTAAAGGTGAGTCAGGTGGAAGAGGCATGTAGCTCCTCAACAAACCCCTCCAAGCCGCAACCATTGATTCCCAAAAACTAGAAGTAATTATGGGAGATAATCAATCTATCAAGTACCAATACTTGCATAAGAAGTTATAATTGAGGTTATCTATAGCAAATTCCCAGCCTCCTCTCATTCAAGGACATTTTGAGTTAAGAAATACTTTGAATTTCTAGAAAAATCAAAGGGAAAAAGTTTTGAAATACCATCCCATTGTATCAGCTTAAAAATCGTTGAAAATGACACATTTTTTATATAAAAAATCTCAAATAAACCTAGCTATGATACCAACCTATTTAACATCCATTTTTTGCTACCAAAAATTTTTTTTTTTAAATAATACAGGAGTAGAAAATGATATACATACTTAGGAAAAACAAAGTGTTACCATTGTACCTAACATACGGTAGATATTTGCTACTTATACCATATTAGGTACAAGGTTGAACCAAACCTTCCAATTTAAAATAGAGTTTGTAACTTAAATTAAATAAATATTTAAAAGATAATTTATGTCAAAGGAACTTATAAGCCCCTGACCAAGTCATATATAAGAAGACAGATAAGTTAAGAATATAGGGTAATGTTAAAATGAAGATAGGGCATGTCCCAAAGAATGTTTCGTCATAGACCATACCAAAATCTCCAAATATCAACTCTCTCAAGCCCCGAATGCAAGATGAGGTACTTTCCATCCCAAAAAACCTACATATGGACCTCTGTTCATAGGAATGAGTAGGTGACAATGATAACGGGCATATCAATATCCTATATATTAGGTAAGATAAGTTTCCTCCTAAATGGAAGTTACAAGTATACAAAAATTTATCATGACATTGATACCATTTTTAATATATGTCATACTAATTCCATATACATAAAGGTAGTAATGTAGTAGGATGTACTATCATGCATAACTTAGGTAACTCATAATATATCTTGATTATCTTCATAATATAATAACATAGATAATCACATATGTACTAGGCAAATTAATTCTAACAATCACTAGGGTTAATTTTTGCAACATGCTCAATATATTAAAATATGCCATTTCCTTATCCATATATTAATATAGGTCAACATCCAGTCAATCCTTTCGATTATTAACTATTTGGTAATTTAATTTATTATCCAAGTTTACAAACCATCTTTTACCTATTTGATCATCCAAACCATTGTTCATATCATTATCTAATTATTTATCATTCACATATTTATCAACCAAATTTTATCATTGATTTATGGACTATGCACCACCCCATGGTATCATATAAAATGGAAGCATATCAAAACATAAGAACTTAAAGTCTAGGTCGAATCTAATCACCAAATTAGACATAAGTGTAGGCGAAATCCAATAAATAAAGACATAATTCCTAGCTAAAGTTAACTAATAGGGACATAATTCCATGCCAAAGCTAATCTATAACACGCCTAAAATTCACTACTAAAAAGTTTCTTTTTATTTAAAAGAAAATAGCATAAGTGAAAAGCAAAGACCATGAATTTTAGGAATATTATTGTCACACTTAGTACCAGACCTATTCACTCCTACTGTTTGAGTACTGGTAAGGATAAAATAAATAGAACATGATTTATACAAAATCAATTTAAAACAAAGTAGCACACTAAAATCATTATAAAAGATATAAACCCAAAGTTAGGGGTTACAAGAGTAAAATCATTTACCAAGGAATTAAAAAGAGTGGGAGAAATATGCTAAGGATTTTCCAGATAATTCTTACTCTCATACTCGATGCCCACTTGAATAGCATATGTAATGGACCTATAAGGGATAGTGACATTGAATAGGCAACGGCCCACAAATGGAACCCTTCAGTACTATAGTACTGAGTAACCCTTTAAACTAGACTGAAAGGTAGGCCCACATGTAACACATAAAATATGCATAGTACAAGATGGTAACAGATGGACTAATACATCATTCTACACCGCACCAATAATAAGAGAAGTATAACATAACATCCATATACTTAACCATTCCATCAAGAGAGATAGGTACCAAGGATGAGCATATATTATAACAGTAGATCCTAATAATGATAGTTCTCTTTTGGTCTTAAGCCAATAATGAATATTATTACTCAAACATCATCTCTCGAATTATATCCATGTGAGTGTGGGAACCCCACTATTATACGTGGTGGATCGAAAACATATAGGGAAATACACACAAGACAACTATTATTCATCGGTAAATTGGTCTCTAGGGGAGAAGGCTATTAGCCGTTATTATTGCCAGTGGATCAGTCTGGCCTTGACTCACATGGTATTCCACTATATTTGATTAGTCTTTTTCATGATTTATTCACATCCAAGATTTGGTTTATTGAGCTTGGTACCCCCACTATTATGGTCGATGTATTGGAATACACATATACAACTTCTAGGGAAAAGTACTCTGGGGCTACTATTATATCTAGTGGACTAGTACACATATAAATCTTTAATGCCAAAATGCTCCTGGGCCACTATTATAACCGATGGATCAGTATGCATGATATAATCCATCTAGGCCCAACTCAATCCTCTTTCACTTTCATGATTAGTATTTTAAATTTTAATTAGCACAACAATTCCATTTATTTGTCTCTAGGGGAGATCAAGATTCTAGAAACATGAAGGTACATTGGTCATACTGGTACATACATGCTACTCAATACCCTTCAACAATTAACCTAGGGATGCAAGTGTACCCTGGTCACATTGGTGCATATAAGCTACACAATACCTTACCAACAAGGACACCTAATCCATAAGTGTACATACCCCCTAAATAGGTTCATAGAGCTAGATAGAGTAAGTATAGGGCTTAATTGAGGCACTAATGCACAATAGCAAATACCAAAATAATCATTGGCTAAACCACATCATTAGGGTAGCGACCCCTAAAGAGCCACCATTCCTGATCTCGAGGTCTTTATTTTAATTATTAGTGACATAATTAAGATGACCACGAGAAACACAACAACAATAAATTATTTACCTCCATTTATTTTTGATATCATTAAGTAATCCTTATTCATACAATTATCCATGATAATATAAAGGAATCACTAAGGTCGTCATTATCTCATCTAATTCTAATTCAAGATTCATTTTCATTTGTACACATGATAAGGGTTACCATATCATAATCACATTATGGTTTTAGAGTCTAATTATTTCACATCGAAGGGAGAGGGAGTAGGGTCACAAGGGTAGCAATAGGTGCCAGGGACCTCTAAAGATTTCATAACCTTATTTCCTTCTCTTTGTTAACCTATTTTACATTATAATGTATATATTTTATGAGACATGTTGCTCTAAAATATTTTAGCTACCATAATTTGAGCTTCATGGTTAAGATTATCCTTAAACCTCTCAAATATACTCTTATTGGCTCAAATTTAGGCTAGGGTTTGGATCTCAATTTATAAACTGCCTACCCATCATTTCCTAATAGAATCCTCCATTTTTTCCCTTTCTCCACAACCTCCAAACTCCCTATTTTTCTCCATATTTTCTTTACCGACATTATTTCCTTAACCTCCAATTCTAATCTATCTTTCCTCTTCTACTCCTTCTTATAAATCCCTCTTGGTTTATTTTTAAACATAATGTGATTAGATTAGTGAAAAAGAGTGAGTGATCAAAACTTACATGCTTGGGTTCTTTATTTCTCTAAAAGAAGTTGAGTTTTTCTTACTTTTCTCTCTAATATCTTATGTTATTTTGATTCTTTTAAGGATTTAAGGCTTACTAAGTTTTAATCTCATTTTGGTTAGGTCTGCAAGTGTTAGAGGGGTATATATTTTCAAATCGAGAAGGCCTTTACTCTTTGGCGACTTTTGTTATGTTTTCTTGAGATAAACCATTATCTTTCCTATTCTATAGAAAATGGTATGAGTAAGGGAAATGTATTTTCTATATCTATATAAGAACATAAGTCTAAAATATGAAAATAAACTTGAGAATGTAAATATTGAATAAATAAAAGAATTAGTAGAATTTCTAGCTTAAAATCTTGTTTACATTAACCTCACGGGGACGATTTGTATTTCACGGCTATCTTTGGCATTTTGAGCATCTCAAAGACATCAGCATGTGTATTCGATGCATCGAATTTTTAGCATGAAGGCCTAGCATAAAAATAACATGATATTTGATTCCTCAGCTAATTTATTAATGTTTATAAGGTGCAAGTATGATTTTTCTATGCTACTAAGAATCTAAACATGATTTTGGTATTTCACATTTTAATCCATAAACATTAATCATTAATAAGCATAAATGATATATGTTGGGTCTTTATATTGAATGAGTAAACTATGTTGAACATGTGCTTGTAAGAGGGTCATTTTATCCTTTACTAATTAACTAGTCCTTAGAACACATCGACTGATCTAATAAACCAATTAACTGGTTGGCTAGTGGCCTTAGAGGTCTCAATATTGACTTAATCATTTCAACGAGTAATACAAAACTAATCGATGAATTCCTAGAACAGTTGATTGGTTGGGTCTAATAGTTGATGGGTTAGCCTGTGAACTTAGTGGTACCTATCTCAACTTGTACATTAGCTCCAAGAATCTCACTGAAATAATACTATCATAAACCTAGAGGACTGATCATTAATAAATACACTAGAGAATCAAAATCTAAAAGGTAAACACTTTTGATAGTGGATGTAGAAAAATTCTATTCTCGAACAACTATACATTATGTGTTAAATTTTTATTTTCTCATTTACATTCCTAAAACCTATTCTCCCGTTATAGTGTTCTATCAATTGATACTTGAGCTTGAAAACTCACAAAGGATATAATAATCTAAGTTGAAAAAATCATCCTCTAGGGGAATAGATTCAATAAGATTCAGCAAAAGTATCTCCACTACAAAGTCTCCAATGTTCAACGGAGAAAAATTTGCTTATTGGTAAAATAAAATAATGATCTTCATCAACTTTCAAGATTACAATATGTCATCCATTATGATTGATAGCCTAATAAAAACCATGAAGGAGATAGATGGCATAATTGTTGAGAAGAAACGATTTAAACTCATAAATGCTGAAAAAAAGAAGCTCATTCTCAACTATAAATCAATCATGGTTTTTTAATGCGGGCTAGGAGAAAAAGGATATCATCTAACATAATTATACACCACCACTAAATAAACATATCATAAACTTATCTTAACTCATAAAGTAACAAGTCAAGTGAAAATAAAGAGAATAGCCCTTATGGTACAGAATATGAGTACTTCTCTATGAAGAGAAGATAATAAATAAGTTGATTGAGTAACCTATTCACCTTTATTGTGCACAACTTGAAAGAATTTTGGAAAATCATCACTAAGGAAGATCAAGTAAGAAAGGTGTTGAGAGGTATTAAAGGAGTAAGAGATCTTACATATATGACTACTGAGCTCTTTAGAAATCTCATAGGCTATCAATCCAAGATAGATGAAATTAGTGAAAAAAGAAGAAGAATTCTCTAACTCTAAAAGCCTCATCGTCTTCATCAAGGAAAAAGGGACATTGGTGAAGGCCAATTTGCATTCATCACTATTCAATTCAAAATGATACATTTCATCTAGAGTAGAAAATCAACATGAAAACCATTCAAAAAGGAAGAATAGGTTACAAACCTCTACTTTATGAAACTCAAAGTTGAATCCTTCTCCTCCACCTCCTCTTCTCGCTTTGATGATAAGTATGAAAATTATAAAGCTCCATATTTATGTGATGAAATATTATGTGTTCTAAACTATTGTTTATATGAAAAATGAAAAAGTGACTAAGTAGCAAAATAATATGTGGAAATTATATAGTCACTTAAATGAACTACACACAAACTGTGTTAATGACCACACTATCTTAGAATCTTACATATTGAACATTACAACTAAGCTGAGTGAAAACTTCATTGAATTTTATTCATATAAGATATTTGTTAGTGACAATCAAAGGTGTAGACCAATAAACTTCAATCAAAGTTAGTTTTTCTATAAGACTTCTGATAAATTTGTAAAGGTATCTTAATTTTTTTTATAACAGCCTTGTAGGCTCATCAAGTATATGCCTTTCCTACATCTAGTGTTTGTAATGTGTGTGGGGAAAATGGACATTACTCCTCAATGTGAAGACATTTAAGGAATGTAAAATTCACTTCTATAAATATAAGGAAAATATTTTGTAATATGTGTGGTAGAAACAATTATGCTACTTCATCTTTTTGTTTTACTAGAAATATCAAGGTTGTTTCAAAATTTAAGAACATGTGAGTACCTAAAGGAACCATCGAACCAAAATTTATCACTAACCCTTTAAGGACTCAATAAAAGGGTACCTAAGTGGGAAATTTTTCTTTGTAGGTTTGCTTTAAAGTGAAAATAATAACTCACAAATGGTTCCTAAGTAAAAAGTGCTCAAGCCACTTGATGGGTGATCATAAAAAGTTCTAAGAATTATAATCCTATGATGAAGGGAGTGTTACTTTTGGTGATAAATCCAAAGGAAAGATTATTAGAGTAGGTAACATTAGTATAATCTAATTATTATTATCCAACTTTGTTGTAAGGGATTTTCAGTCAATTTCTCTAACTCTCACTATATGATTTTGAATCATGTAGATAAATCCATGCTCTTTATTTATGCATGCATTAATAATGTTTATATTCTTAATGTGAAATGAATTAAACTTCAAAATACATGCTCAAGTTCCATAAATAATTATGCATGGTTATGAAAAAAGAGAATAACACATGGTGGCAAAGATTTATCAAATAATTTGGGTAAAAATGATTTAGTACGTTATCTTCAAAAAATAAACATTGATGGGTGTCAACAAGGAATACACTATAGAGTATCACTTAAACCAAAAAATTGTGTGGCCACATCTAAATCTCTTGAACTACTGTATATAGATTTATTTGGACCATTGTAGTATAGGTGATTGTCAACATACACTAGTCATTGTGCATTACTACTCTCAGTACACATGGAATTTATTTCTTTCCACTAACAATGATGCTTTTTTATGATTTGATAGTACTAGAAAAGAAATTTGAGGTTGAAATGGGAACAATGATCCATGTGATAAGAAATGATCAGGATACAGAATTTAAAAATGCCAACTTATCCTAATTTAGGGATAAAAACATTAACCACCAAAAATTTCTTGGGCCCTAGAGCTCCATGACAATATGGTGTTGTTAAGAAAAAGCATAGGACTTTGGAAAAAGTAAAAAGAACCATTCTATGTGGTTCAATCATTCCCAAGAACTTTTGGGATGAAGTAGTGTCAACCACATACTATGTGATGAATTGGGAGTCGATTCGTTCCATTCTCAAGAACACACCCTATGACCTCTATAAAGGTCAAAGAACAAATATGAGATATTTTTGAACATTTGTTTGCAGATGATTTATCCTAAACAACAAAAAAGAAGTTTAGGTAAGTCTAAAGCGATGAAGGTATTGTAATTATCTATTCATTACATAGTAGGGCCTACCAAATCTACTATGAAAGATATAAATGATGCTGAAGTAATTCCATAAATTTAAGTAGAATACTTACTTAAATAAAAAGAGTCAAAAACCAAAGGAATATGCTCATTTTATTGCTCTTTAAGAGAATTGAGTTAAAAACGATTTCCCAAGATATTAGAGATATGTGTATGGTCATCCTTAATGACTCATCAATGGTGATCCATATTGGTGAGTGGTCACTTGATCCTAAATAGGTAACATATGTAATTACTTGGCATTTTTTCTCAAGGATAACCTAAGTCTCACTTGGAAGATATGAATGATGAAAATTGGATCATGGAAATGAAAGATGAGCTTAACCAACTAAATAAAAATCAACTATAGGAATTTTTTCTTATATCTCTAAATAAGCCCAACATTAGGACTTAATGGGTCCTTAGAAAAAATGTAGATGAAGAGGGTATTATGGTCAGAAATAAAGCCCTATTTGTTTCTTAGGGCTATAACCAAGAGAATAGCATTATTCTTGATAAAATCTTTGACCATGTAGCTAGACTTAAGGCTATATGCATGCTTCCAACATTTTGTAACATCAAAGTATTTCACTCTACATAAAATGAAAGTTAAAAGTGAATTATTAAATAGTTTTACTGAAAAGGAAGTCTATGTTAAAGAACCTCCCTAGTTTGAAGATATTTTAAGATCTAATAATGTTAATAAGCCTAAAAAATCACTCTAGGCCTCAAATAAGCTTCTAGATCTTAGTATATTTCTAATTTAAAAAGATTTTGAAAGAGGAAAATTTTATTTAACTTTTTTTTTGTGATACTAATGGAACCTTGTGCAAAGATGATGGAAGAATTGACATACTTCCTAAGGCTACAAGTCAAACAAACTAGGTTAAAATCTTTGTAAACCAAGAAATGTACACTAAGGAATTACTAAAAATTTAGGAATTAGTAAAAGCAAACCACCTAGTACTCCCATAGCAACCATCACTATATTTTCATGGATTAAGAAGGTAAGGATGTTAATCAAAATGTTGTTGAGGAATGATTAGATCACTCCCATATTTTATGGCATCTAGGCTTGACATCATGTTTAGTGTTTATTTATACACTAGATTTCAATGTCATTATAATATGCCAAAAATTTTAAAACCTAGATTTTAATAATTAATCCTCATTTGGGATAATTTAATTTTTAAATTATTAATTTAATTATTTTTTAGACTTATAATTTTCAAAAAATGGATATAATTATTTAATAAATTAAAATAAATATTTTATCATTTTATCATTTTATCATACTCTTTTTATTTAAATAATTTTCCAAACCCATATTTTACTAAAATCATCCTCATAAATTAATATCTTAAATTTTAATAAAATAGCTTATTAAAATAATTTATTCATCTAAAAAAATAAAAAGCCCAAATTCCAAAATTAATTTTATTTTTATTCCCCCCTTTTCCTTTTTCCTTTCTTTTATTTTCCTTATTTTTCCTTTTCTTCTTTTCGTCCTCCTTGGGTAGCTCAGCCAGCTCCTCCTTCCCACCTCTTCATTTTCATCTTATTCTCTACCCTATCTTCCTTCTCGTGCTCCCTCATTTCCCCTACAAAACCTCCCTCTTTTCTCACTTCTTCCCTTCCTCTTCTCCTCCCCTATTTTTTCTTTGTCACCCTCAACCGCCACCTTTGTTGCCTAAATAACCACCAAACTAACCCCTAACATCCCCTACTTCCTCCCTACACCACCCAATAGCCACCACTCGCCCCCTATAACCACCCTACCATTCCTTTCTCTTTTCTTCCCCTTCTTGACCTCTACCCTACACCATCAACATCTAATGTTGTCTCCACTCTTCCATTGCCACCACAACCACTCCTCTACCCCTTACCACCTCCTCTACCACCCCCTTACCTTAGCCAGCTAATATATCCCTTGTTGCCCCTCCTTTCGTTTCTTCTTTTCCTTCCTTTTCCTTCTCCTCCCTTCCTTCGCCCCACCCTTCCAACTCTACAGCTGCCATCCCTACTGCCCTGAGCTACCAATCTCTGACCCCGACCACCACCTACATTCTGCCACCCTCCCTACACCTCGCCACCACCCTCACTTCCCTCCACAAACCCTTAAATTGCTCCCAAAACCCTTACACGAACTAAACCTCCCCCCTTTCTTCAAACCCTCTCATCCACCCGTATCCCCCTTTCCTTTGTGCATGTAGCTCATGCTACCATGTAGGATGAGACTTACCACATATCATTAGCAAATTTACTAATTTTTAAGGAATAAATATAGGTATCATTTATATTTATGCACTAATAATTTTGATAAAATTTATTCTTTTAATTTTATATCACTAATATGGTAGTTTAGATATTATTTCTAGGTATGAATTTTTACTAATCAAAGCTTAAACTTTAGCTATGGTACTAATAAGGATTAATTATTAATGGAATTAAGGTAGCCATTGTACCCTACTAAAATATGTGGATATACATATGGTAGCACATTAATGTTCTAAATATTTTTTGTGCATATTATATGATATGTAGCATGTGTTGGTAGTTGCAATGAGAAACATGTTATATTATGAAATGTGTCATATGTAGAAATGATGGTTAAGGAAGGAGTCTTATTTATAGTAATAATGTCAAATGCATGTATATGTCATGATAAGCTAATATAGCCATTTGTAGTAGAGATAATGCTAATGTGAGCCCTAGGGGCATTTTAGTAATTTTTTGTATACAAAGGGTGTGCCCTAAATAATTATGTATGGTAGTTGCTAATGGGTATTAATAATAAATAATAATATTTGGTGGTATTAGATAATGCATATAGGCCATGGGTGTTAATGTTTTATGTGGTAAGGGTATTTTCGTAAATTTGGCAATAAGATGGGCAAATCGGTAATTTACATAAATAAAAAAGGGGTAATATGGTAATTTAATAAGTAAGAAGGGTATTTTGGTTATATGGCATGGAAAAGGGGCTAACTTGGTAATTTTATGAATAAAATGGGAAATATGGTAAATTAACAAGTAAGAAAGATATTATGGTAAATCTTTGCTTGAAAAGGAGTAACTTGGCAATGTTATGAGTAAAAAGGGCAATTTGGTAAAATATTAAATGAGAAGGGTATTTTGGTAAGTTGGCATGAGAAAGGGGAAATTTGGTAAATTATTAAATAAGAAGGGTAGTTTGGTAATTTTGAAATAAAAATGGGTAACTTGATGATTTCATGAATAAAAAGGGTAAAATAGTAATTTAGTAAGAGAGGTGTTTGGCTAATTTGGCATGAAAGATGGGTAACTTGGTAAATATACAAGTATGAAGGGCAATTTGGTAATTTATGAACTAGAAGGGTAATGATTGTAATTTAATAAGTATAAATGGTCAATTGGTAATTTAATGAACTAAAAGGGTAATTTGGCAATTTTAACAAGTATAAAGGGTACTTTGGTAATTTAACAAACTAAAAGGGCAAAATTGGTAATTTAATAAGTATGAAGGGAAAATTAGTAACTTAATGAATGGAAAGGGCAGTTTGATAATTTAAATAAGTATGAATAGCAATTTGGTAATTTGGTAAGTCAAAAGGGGTAACTAGGTAAGTTTACAAGTAAAAGGAGTATTTTAGTAATTTTATAAGTAAAGAGGGATAAATCAGTAATTCACATATAACATGTTAATGGATTTAATAAGCCTCTATAATAAGACATAAGAATAGAATAAGGGCTTATAAGAATAGAGGTATTTCGGTACATCGGTAAATATCATAACAATAATGCATGATATAGGGTTGAATGGATAATTAAGGGTATGATATGATGTTTATTTCGTAATCATGAAAGAGGTGACTTAGCTATTAATTTTGCATGGAAATGTGTGCTGGATGTGTTAGAAGTATATGTTAGATTTATGCATTCAATGATTCCTTGGTATGGAGTACGTGATTTTATGACCATTATTATAATTATGATATGATAGCCTATTATGGCATATGAATAAATGGTGATGAATTCTATGATGAAAAATTATGATAAAAGGAAGCTTTAGTCTTGGGCATTTTGGTCATTTTGACCTAAGCTGCCTAAGTATAAGAATTAGAACCTAGGTTTGGCTTAGTAGACTATTTAAGCTAACATAGACAATAATATGAATAAGGATTTATTAATAATAACATAAATTAATGGAAATAATTAAGTATGTGATTGATGTGTTTATCATGGTCACCTTAATTAAGACACTAATAATTAAAGTGGAAGACCGCGAGATTGGAAATGGTGGCTCTTTAAGGGTTACTACCCTAAAGACTTGGTTTAGCCCACGATTGTTCTAGTCATTGCTGGTGTATCTTAGTGCTTCTGCCAGTCCCTATATCTTACTTTATCTAACTCTATTAACCTATTTAAAGGATATGTATACTTATGGATTAAATGTTCTTATTAGTAGGGTACTATGTGTCCTCGTGTACCAGTACGACCAGGGTACCATTGTGTCCCTTGGTTGACTGTTGGTGGGTACTATGTTGCTTATATGCTTCAGTATGACCGGTGTACCTTTGTTTCTGTAACACCACACAAATTTAGTATTTGAAAATTTTGTTTTACGGAAGTGATAATTACAAAATAGTGGGTGTCACCACCACATTGAATATAATTTTGGTTTCCTCAACTTCCTTATGTCTAGTGCCAAGGCTCAAGACAAGTCAGATCAAACAAAAAGCGAGAGAAAAGATTCTCGGTACAATAAGAATATCAAAAAAAAATAAGGGACATAGAAGCCTAAAGAAAAATCGGTCACAAAGGAGCATACAACAATGCAAAAATGTTTTGCCCTTACGCTCATCCCTTCTACCAAAATATTATAAAAAAATGAAGTTATAGTGTAACACCCCGAGTTGACATGACCACACAGGGGCTACCTTAGAACGCCTTCGGATTGATCGGCTGACCCCACAGATCAACACGAGTCATTTCAGCACGCTTTATCCTGACTCACGCACTTCCTGAGAGAATTTCAGAAAATTTCTGAAACTTCCCAGAAGGTCACCCATCCTAAAATTGCTCCACGGCCAACATGCTTAACTATGAACTTCTTAGGATGGAATCACCAAAAGGATGGTATACCATGTTGATATAAGTAGCCAGATCAATCCTTATAACACTCCGCTCAATTTGGGGTATTACATTCACCCCCACTCAAAGAACGCAACGTCCTCGTTGCGCCTCAACCACTAACTGTCTCAAATACAGTTTATCCCAAGAGAATTTCAGAAAATTTCTGAAACTTCCCAGAAGGTCACCCATCCTAAAATTGCTGGAATGGTAAATAAGTAAAACCACTTGGGAAGGACTATTCTAGCCACTATTCCCATCAGTGGAACATGGACTAAAGTACAACCTTAGGTTAGAACATCCCTAACTACTATTCTCACTAGTGGATTGGTAACTAAGGTACAACTAGTTCTAACCTATGTGGTGTTCTAATGTAAGTAATTAGTGTTCTTCCTAAAGATTATAATCATTCAGTGGATTAATTTAATTGATTTTGGGACCCCACTATTCTCACATGTGGAATGGTAGGGTATAACTTCTAAGGTAAGATGCTCTTAGCCACTATTCTCGTCGGTGGAGTGGCAGGTACAACTAGGCCCAACTCAAGCAATATTTGACTTTGTGATTAGTGTATTATTAATATTTTATTTATTCCATATTCAACATATCTTATGCACACCTACCCCATGCATAGCTCCTATTCTAATACCATCCTTGGACAACCTTATTCCCTGAGAAACCCTAATTTCAAAACCCCAGGTACATCCTTACCCCTAGTGTCCCTTTGAGCCCCTAATTAACCCAAAAAAATCAAACATATCATTAGAAAAACCCTTATCAAGAGTTATGGCTTATTACCCCATTTCTCACATATGATAGTAACTGGCCTCTAGGGTTACTCCTCAAAAAACTATTTTTTCTTAGTTGACCTAGCCCCTTCTCTACTACCTATTTAGCCCTAATTTTCCATACCAATTCATATATTACTATGGTTTTCCATAAACTCAATTTTTGTGCTTAACTCCCCTACTTTGAACATGTATAATAACCATCCAAATCAAATCCTTGTTGAAACCCTAATCTCTATTTGTTGTTATAACTACTTCTACTTATCCCACATGGCTATTAAAATTGGTACGCATTCTCCGAATGGCATGGCTAACATCATAATCAAGGGTTACAGCCTAACTCACTTCTTTTATATATGTGATCATAACCTACCCCTAGGGTTTAATGCATTAGTCTCCCAAAATCCTAGTTTTACTTTTTGGTAACTTCTCATCCCTTAGAGCTCCAAGGAATTCCCAAATGTGCAAGGCTAATCAACTATGTCATCATTAATCCCTATATTTACTTATTAGTGACAAAACCCCACTCTGCTTGCCTATGATCTTAGCTACCCTTAGGTCTCACTCACACCATGTATATTTTTCCTCCTTATACTATGATTACCCTAAACCTCTTTATCTTTACCACACTTATTTCATATAGCACTACCAACTAATCTTAGGCCAATTTACACCCTAAAGTACCTTACATTTCACTTTTCCCAATATTACCCAAAATGTAGCTAAGTCTCAAAAGCCTACAAAAGTTGCAAGGCATTCAATACAAGGTCTCCCCAAACTTTTCAAGCATACAATATCATATAACAAAGATACACATCAAACTTAAAACCAATACAATCATATCCACACATCTTCTTACCTTTATCTATTGTTAAGTCAAGCTGCATATACAACCCCAAAGTTATCTATCATTTTATGCATGTCTTCACTAAACACATGACAAGGTCATATCTTAACAAAAATAAATCCCTAGCTATGAATGTATCCTTGTCGGAGGGATTTAGTCTCTAAGTGCTTATGACCTACACCTTCTCTCCTACAATCACCAAATCACCAGAATAATGCTAAGAAAATGGGAATATACACAATTAAGATTTTTATTTTTTTTTAAATGAATAAAGAGGAAACTAAGCTTATAAAACTCAAGGAGAGGAAGGAAAGTGAAGGTGAATAAAATGGGGAATAAAAATGGTGTGATGGCAGTGGTGCAATGGCAGCGGTTGATTTTTGGTGGAGAAAGGTAAGGGCTAGAAGCGTGGGGGTAAGGGTGGTAGTGGCATTGGGATCGGCTAGTCTATAGAGGATGATTATTGGTGGTGAATCTAGTAGTTGGAAATGGTCTATGGTGGTATAAAACTAAGAGGGAGAAGGAAAAGGAGGGGGAGGGAAAGGAGAGAAATGGGGCTGCTGGGGATGGGTGCATAGGCTAGGGCACCTGTGTAGTTTGGTTAAGGCATGGTGATGGCTTGGAGCGAAATAGTGCGTAGCATTGGTAGCATTAGAATGTGCAAGATACAATTATTAGAGGCTTGAGAGAAGGGTAAAAATGAATAAGGAGGGGGGACGGCTCTATAGGTGTAGGTGGGGCATAGGTAGGGAATAGGGGTGGTATAAGAGGGTGACAAGGTGTCAACGATGATGGAGAGAAGTTAAGTGGGCTAGAAGGCAGGGCTAAGTAGAAACAACGCATAGTGGTTGGTGGAGAGGAAATGAAGAGAGGGAGGTTAAAGGGCGTATTTATAGACAAGGAAAGGATCTAGAGAGTGGGAAGGCAATAGGGGGTTCAACATGCATGGATACAAGGAGGAGAGAAGAAAATTGTAGGTCGCATGGAAGCGTAGGGGGTATACTTGCAAGGGAGCAGGTGAAGGGGTGTAGGGGTGCATACCAGTGTGTGTGGCCCTACATGGCTGAGAAAGGAAAGGTGGGGAGGATAGGTGGTGTGTAGGGCATAGGTGTAAGGGACAGAAATGGAAAGTGGGTGATGGTAACGTGAAGAGGACAGACATGAAGAAGAAGGTAGAGAGAAAAAAAGGAAAGAAGAATGGAAAGGATGGAAGAAAAAGTTAAGAAAGGAAAAGGGAGAAGGAGACTGGCTACCTATGTAACACCCCAAAATTCACTATTTTTTTAAAAGTAGAAGTAATTAAAATAGAAATACTTAAAACCTGTGAATTCTGGGCATGTTACCGCCACACTTAGTACCAGATCGGTTCTCTCCGACCATTCCAGTGCCAAGTGCTAAGGCTAAAAAAAGATTAATAATCAATTACAAAATCAATACAATCCAAATTCCAAATAAGCATTCAATGGTTGTAAACAAAATAAGAGTACGCATCAAGAATCACGAATTAAAAAGAAATCAGAGTACAAAATTAAAATTCCTCGAAGGGAATAATATTACAATCAATAAAAGATTTATTGAAAACACTTAATACAAGTAATGAATCATAAGAGAGTAAATTTAATACACCAGAAATAACATAATGATATAAAATCATATGAAGAGGAAATATGGCCACAACACTTTCGAACTTCGAGCCAAACACGCTCAACACTCAGCCCCAACTGATATCTCGCCCACCTACACAAGTCAGAAGGGCATGCTACTCGTGGGAATGAGCAGCACCCATGAAAAGGTTGATTAGTACGCTACGTACTGAGTAAGGTAACTGAACACTAAGGCCAACACATAAGCCATCATCATATCATAATATCGACCAATCATTCAGGTTCATACATAAGGCCCAATCATAGTCCAGATTAATTACTTAATTAATCTTTTATCGGAATTCGATACACATCATGCCTTTCTATCAAATCCATGCGAAAATAGAAGCCCCCACTATTATAGTCGGTGGATCGGAGGCACATAGGGTATCATACCCTAACCACTATTATAGCTGGTGGATCGGATACACATAGGACTATGCGTCCTAACCACTATTCCTAACCGGTGGATCGGTTGGCTCCGACATGCATGGTGTTCCACTATAAGTAATTAGTATCTTTTAGGTATTTTAGCAAAACTTTGGTTTGCGGTTGTTGAGCTCGGGAACCCCCACTATTATAATCGGTGGATCGGTTTACGCATAGAGCATCCTACTCTAACCATTATTATAACCGGTGGATCGGTCATACATAGGGTCAAAACCCTAACCACTATTCCAAACCGGCGGATCGGTTGGTCCCGTCTCAACGATCTTCCACTTTAAATAATTAGTGTCTTAAGTATCTTATTCAAAGCTTTAACTCTAGACATGCATGAAATCACTCCCTTTAGAATTCACACATCACAAATCATAAATTTCATCCTCATAATTATACTTTAGTCACCAAATACACCTGATACCACAGAAACCCTAAGCAGTCACACCAAACCCTAATTATCCACACAAACCCTAGCTCAGTTTCCTACGTACCCATATAATGCTCCACGCACTATTTTCCATCCAAAGTGTTCAATCACCCAAACAACACTTACATTACTTTCCTCACATCCCAAATCAATGTTCCATACGTAAACTTCACTCTCATACAACCTTTACACATCCCATGCACTTATTAACTTCCATGCAAACCCTAATACCACCATACAACAATTAACACCACCATACAAACCCTAATACCACAATGAAAACCCTAATGCCACCATGCAACCATTAATACCACTATGCAAAACCTAAGATTTTATCATATAAAACCTAAATTCAATCCACATAACCCAAAGATTCATTCATACCAAACCCTAGATTCAAACCATATAAAACCCAAAGATTCATCCATACCAAACCAAGTATTAATCCTTACCAAACCCTAAATTCAAACCATATACAACCCAAAAATTCATCCATACCAAACCCTAGATTTGAACCATATCAAACAAGAGATTCATCCATATAAAACCTTACATTAGATCCTTCCACACAAAACCATAAATTAGATTCTCCAAATCAAAACCATAAATTAAATTCTTCCATACAAAACCATAGATTAAATTCTCCCACACAAAATCATACAAAACCATAAATTAAACTTACCCATATAAAACCATAAATTATATTCACCATACAAAACCTCAAAAATGATAAATCAGATTCTCATACGCGAAAGACTAAAATTCTCCATTTTATTCCTCTACTCATGAATCAATGGAATACTTAGGTCAACTCACATCCCTTAATTAACTTCTTTCTCCATACTCATTTTTCATCCTTTTCCCCCGCACAAATCATATCAACATCCTCACATGCATGTCTTACAGGGTCACAACACATACTATCATACATAAATAATACACATGCAATACAAAACATACTTCAAGTCCATGTCATATCATATACGACATAATTAATAATCATAAACATAGAATGCATAGCATATGAAGCACATAATGCATAGAAGCACACAATGGCCTTAGTAAACCCTTACCTAAAATGTCAACAGTCTTGGAGCACGCTCCTAAGCCTCCTTAGGGCATTGACCAAATAATAACATACTAATAAAATAACCTTAAAAAAATTCTAACTTTACTAAATAAAAATAATAGAGATATTATAAACCTTGATAATATAGGGTTAAAGACTTTACCCTAATAATAATAATGATACTAAGATAATAATATCAATGATAATAAAACTAATATCAATGAGAATAATAATAATAATAATAATAATAATAATAATAATAATAATAATAATAATAATAATAATAGTAATAATAGTAATAATAGTAATAGTAATAACAATAATAACATTATTAACAATACTAATGGTAAAATATTTGCATTAATAATAATGGAATAAGAATAATAGAATTTCGAAATGTAAAATAATAATTATTATTATACTTGTAACATATTAATATTAATAATAGTAATAAAAGAAATAATAAGGGAAATAAAAATAAAATTGAATTAAAATACAATAAGGCTTCAGCCCTCAACATAAATAATAATAAAATAATAATACTACTAATAATAATAATAAAACATATTAAGAATAATAATAATGGTATTTATATGCAAATAATTGAAATAAATTAAATCATGGCTTATAATAATATGGAAAATGGTTGAGAGGGTCTAGGGTTCAACCTTAAGCTAGTGGGGATAGGCGGCACCAGCGGTGGCCAGAAAAATAGAAGAAAAGAGGAAAAGATGGATGTTTGGAAAAAGATAGGGAGAAATGAGGTGAGACAAGAGGTGTTTATGGTTTCTCAAGAGGAGAGGGACAAAATGATGGTGGTGGTGCAACAAAAGGTGGTGGCGCACGGCGGCGCACGGTGTTTTAAGGTTCTGGGGTAAAATTCTGGCAAAACGAGTAGCCAACTTTGCACGATTATGGAGGCCCGTACAAGAAGAATCGAAGGTTGAAAATGGTTTGGTTAACTAGAGGGCATTGCAGGGAAGAATTTGGGATGTGGCGGTGGCGTTGAGGTTGGCTATCGGTGGCGGAAGGTGCGTCTTAAGTCAGGGTGGCGTCCAGTTCTAGCTTAGGGTTTTCGGGGAAGAAAAATTCCTAAACTCCCATAATTAGGCTATTTATAGATGGTAGATGGGATAATAGGGTCTTGGGGGTCAGCAAAAACGTATTAGGTGCGAGAATTTGGGTGGCCGGTGGCAGTAATTGATCGGCCATCGTTTGGGTTGCTTCAGATTTTCACGAGGCTGGGGAGAAGAAATGGGCGAGATTTAACGTCCAATAATTACGCCAATTTATTCCTGGAGTTAAAAGGAATACAATGACGTAAGAAACGACCGATAGTAATCACCGTAGCCGGAGAAGCCATTGATGGGTTGAGAGTTGCAGCAGCGTTGACGGAAGGAGGAAGGAGGAAGAAGGAAGAAGGAAAGGAGGCGGACCGGTCGGTCGGCGCGAGGGAGGGTGCGTTTAAGTGAGACCACGTGTTTTGGAAAAAAAGAGGACAAAACGCAACCCGTCGAGGCACGGACGAAGAGCGACGGGCGCTGGCTGGGCCGTGCAGAAGAAAAGGAACAGGAAAGGGAAACTGGGCCGCGAGCTGGCCCAGTTTGGCGAGAAGCAGAAGAAAAAAAATGAAAAAGAAAAGAAGAAGAAAGAAAAAGAAAGAAAAAGGAAGAAGGAAAAAGGAAAAAGAGAAAAAAAATAATGGTTTGGCTTAATTAAATTAATTAAGATATTTAGGTTATATAAAAATAATAATATTTAAATAAAATAATATTTAAATCCCTTTTTAGGCTAAATTAGGATTTTTAAAAGATTTACCATAAATTCCATTTTAATTAGAAAAACACCTAAATTTTTTTCATTAAATTATTTATAAAAATAATATAATTTAAAATTATTTTCCCATTCTTATTTTAAATAAAATAATTTATTTAATTTATTTCCAAAATAACATATTTAATTATCCAAAATACCAAAATTTCTCTAATAAAAATACTTACAAAATTCTTCTTAATTTTTCCTAATGAATTCCTTTTTATTTTAATAAAAGTAATTTATTTAAATAATTTTTCTAATAAAATATCATTTAAATATAATTTATAAAATTAGAAAGTTTTAGGCATTTCAACCTAGGGGAAAGGAAAAGAAGGGAAAGAGGGAGAAGGGCCTGGACCACTCAGGGAGAAATGAGAGAAAAAAGAAAATAAAAAAAGCTAGGGCGAGGAGCGATGTAGCCAAAATGAAGATGAAGAGAGGAAAAAAAATAAAAGAAGGAAAAAAAAAAGGAAAAAGAGAAACAGAAGGGAAAAAGAAAAGAAAGAAAAGGGAAAAGGGGAAAAAAGAAAATTATGGGATTTAGGTTAGACTTTGGGGTAAATTTTTGCTAAGTGCCAATAATAAAATAAATGAATAACTAAATAAATAAATAAATAAAATAAATTTCCAATAATTTTTTTACTCAATAAATAAAATAAAAGTCTTAAACTTAGGTTGAATTAATTATGTGATAATTAAATTTTGGATTTTAAAATCTTAGGGTATTACATCCTTGATGTTGGGAATGGTCATTGTAACTTAAGTTTTGATAGGTGCAGATGCAGTAGATGAAGAAAGGAAATTAGTAGATGTTGATACACCATTAGAAGAAGGGAGATCAGTAGGTGCCAAAGGGAGTCCACCAAATGGTGGATGGATGCCATCTCCATCTTTTTGCTAAGGTGGTCTCTAAGCAGCTAGTACTCTACAAGCATGAAGTAGTGAAGCTCTTGCTTATTAATGAGGAATATCATCATCTTCTCAGTGCTCATCTCATTTCAAAAACTTTTTCCCATGATTATATTAACTATATTTAGTCTAAGATACACATAGAACGGATTAGCTATGAAATTACCAAAAGGTACTCTAAAGTCCTCGAGGATCCTTATTATAAGGGATCCATTTCCTAAAGTAGCTAACTATTTCTTACCATATTAGCCATATGCCTAAAGATATCAACTCTAAATCTCATCAAAGTATCTTAGCAGATGTGGTCTTACCAAACCAATCCTTTGTAGTTATATTTGCCCCAAAACAAGCTTAATGAAAGAGAATAGAACACAAAAAGTTATGTAACACCCTCTTAGTGGATGATAGATAGTAAGAGCTCACCATGTCTCTATGCACACAATAAAATTGCTCAATCTTAGTAAATATAATATTATACTTGTGTATGCCCATGCACTCAGAGAAGGTCATGTTTGTGCTTATATCACATTGAATTCCATGATCATGGTATTCTATTTTTTTTTTATTCAATGGTCATTCCTTATTAAGTTACTGATTGTGCCTTTTCCAACTTACATTCTCTTGTTAAGGGAAAAAACACATTAAAGGCATAATCTTAGAAATGAGAAATAAAGTTCATGTATGATGTAAGAAATCATTAAGTATAACTAATACATATCTTAACCACACATACTTATTATCTTATTAGGACCAAAGAGATGTTTATGTAATATTTATAGTGGTTTAAATGTGGTCACAACATTTTTTATTTTTAAAGATTTTCTATGTTGTTTTCCTAATTAGCAGGCATCGTAGAGTTTATCTTTTGTGAAGTTCAATTTAGGAAGACCACACACAAGTTCATGCTTAGCAAGCTGGTTAAAAAAAATACATACTAACATGAACTAATCATTTATGTCAAAATCAAGAATCATTATCTTGCTTAGTTAAACATTTACTATGTAAATTAAATGGGTTTAAAATTTAATATATATGCATTATTTCTCAAGAAATAAAAAAAAAAGATTTATCTTTCATAGTTGGGGTCATGTAATATGCGTTATTGAAACTCATAGTATAACCTTTGTCACATAATTTGTTTATGCTAATATGGTTATGCTTGATTCCATTACCTAGGTACACATTTCTAATAAGGGTTTTAGCTTTACCAACACATATGCTTCCAAATGCAATGATTTTTCCCTTAGAAGTGTCTCTAAATATAACATTTTCTCCATTGTAGGGTACCAATTTAGAGAACATCATCCAGTCACCCGTCATGTGTCTTGAACACATACTATCTAGGAACCATTTTTAGCTTCTTTTCTTCACTTTGAAGAAAACCTATAAACACATATGTTATAGTTTAGGTTCCACTTAAAATAATTCCTTCATGTGTTAGTTACCTACTCTTGAAGGATCATTCCCTTAGGTACCCACAACTTCTTAGATCTTGAAGAATTTTTAACATTTCTACGAAATTTACATTATGAGGCAACATGTCCTTTTCTTCTAAATTCATTACAAGAAGTCACACTAATATCTGTGGAAGTAGAATTTATATGTTTAAAATTTCCACACTTAGAAGAGACATGCCACATATGTTACATGTAGTGGGTAAGGAATAAACATATGCTTGATGATACTTAAATTATTTTAAAAGAAATTTTGTAAGTGTTTGACATTTCATGATCTTTTTATCACCATAGACGAAGTCCTGACGATCATTATAATATCGTTGAGACCATAGTAATGTTTTTAACTCTTCATATTGTGTAAAGGTATATGTTATTTTCACAAATTTATCATATTTAGCTTATAAATCAACAAATTTAATTTTAGGTTGATCAACTCTCACCTTGTGATCAACATTCATAAATTTCTTTTGTGCATAAAATTCAAGTTTGTTTTCTACTAGATTAGTCTTAGAATGTAATATACAATATTTTGGTATGCCATTATAACTTAGCAAATTTGCATATTTCTTATATAGATAACATAGATTTTTTTTAAGGTTATCATGTTGTTTAGAGATCTTCTCATTTTCACATAAAGAATCTTTTAGGACACACAACAATATATCATATGAATAAAGATCTTCAAATGTTACCTCATCATTGAAGCTAGAGTCTGATATGAATGTGAATGACTAATCTCCTAGTTCCATTAAGTATAGATTTTTGAATTCTTTTCATGATCATAAGTTCTCCTTTACTTTAACAAAAAATATTCATTATCTTCTTTAGGTCTTACTTTCCCTGATTAATTTATCCTTTCTCCTTGATATTTGTTGGGTTATCTTATTTATAAACTTAATGTAGTCCTGAATAATATAACAATAGTTCCCATAGTAATGGAATTTCAACTTTTCACCCTTAACTGGCTCCTTTAGCCTTATTAAAGTGTTGGAGAACTTTATTTCTCTTTTAGCTCAAATAAACCTTTTAAATTGTGCAATTATAAGAGTCACTTCTTCTTATTCATTAGATCCACTTCATCATTATCTTCATCTTCTTCAATCTCTTTTTCAACAATGATTTCTTTTATTTTGATGCTGAAGCCAAGGCTCTAAGAGCTAAAGGTATCTTATTTATTTTTATTCTCTAATAGCTTAAATCTTTAATTGATAAACCATAAGAACTCCAATAATTTACTTACATGCACTATAAGTGGACATATTCGCTTGATTACATAAACTAGTTTGCTACATTATTCCACTATTGCATTTATAGAACATTACTTTCAGTTAAGCTTCAAGTGATAATAAGTGAAGTAGAAATTGACATCATATTATCCATGTGAAGTCATTTCGAAACTTTCACGTTATATTGTTCTGAAGATAACCGCAACTTTTTTTTAGAATAATTATATGATATGATAACACTGAGAATGTACTTTATAGATCCCATGTCTTTCATAAAAAGGACTTCCTTAATTATTTCATAGACGATTAATTTTATATCTTTTTCATACTATGATCAACATTTCATTAGAATAAGAAAGTAGTTTGATGAATAAACCATTACAAAAATATTCTAATAAAAAAATAATCAAAAGTAGATCATTGATTTCCATGCTCAACCACAGCTTAAATCCATATAAATTCTTTTTTAATTAGCAAACAAGACCTTATTTCCCTATAACTTTGAATACTTGTAGATGCTCTATATAAATTTCTTCCTCTAAATCCTTATAAAGCTATATAATGTTTACATCCAGCACCTCAACTTCTAAATTCATATTTGTAATCAAGCCAAGCACCATCTAAATCGATGACATTTTCACCTTATGTGAGAAAATCTCATAAAATTCAATACCTTTTTTATAAATAAAATATTTTACAATAAATATTTTCTTGTGTCTAAGTCATGAGTTATTCTCCTTAACCATCAACCCATTTGTTCTGATTTCTCTTTTACCTTTTATGTACTCTACAAAACCATAAGTCAAATACGGATCCAAAGAATTCATTAATTCTTACATGGTTTTTAATAACTCAACCCTTTGATCATTCATTAAAACTTCTTCTTATGACTCTATTAGTATTACATATTCTATTTCTTGATATTTTGTTTAAGATTTGTGTATTCTACCGTACATCCTCAACTAAGGTCTAACAAATGGTTGTTAAGAACAATTTTCTTTATTTCTAATACCATCCATCATATGTTCATTAATACCATAACTTTTATTATCCTATATCTTCTTCAAAACGAGTATTATCTATGAAGGGTTCTTTTTCTACTTCTTTAATATCTTCTATCACATCTCTTCCATAAATATGTGGAAAAGCATCTAGATCAGGGTCTAAATTAAATAGATATTCTCTTAAGAAGCCATGTTATTCACATTTTTGAAATTCTTTAGTATTCTAATCATTAAAAAATAATAATATATTTACTTATAATAATCATTTTACTAATGAGATTTACTACCTATACCTAAATTCTTCATTTTCATATCCTAAGAAGATGAATTCCTTTTACATGGAGTTGATTTTTGATCTCTCACCGTTTGTAATATGAACAAATTATCTACAACTAAACACCTTCAATTGGTTGCATTATACATGATGCTAATCCAAAACTTGTATGGAACATCCCCAGTCAATATATAAGAAGGAGTTAAGTTGATCAACTCAACTACAATCATCATAGCTTCACCCCAAAATCTTTTTGATAACTTATAATGGGATAACATCATCCCCACCATTTCTAACATAGTTCCATTCATTATATTAGTCATTTTTGTGTGCTAAGGATTCTTTGGATAATAACCTTCATGATTGATTTTTTTCCCATAAAGAAATGTTGAAAGGTTAAATTTATTTGATAAGTTCAAATTATACCCTATTTTTATGGTGTTAATCTACTCACTTTGCATTACTTTTCTTCAAAAAGGATAAGGGGAAAAACTAAGGTGTTTTGGAAAGTTTTATTAAAAAAATGGTAGAAATACATTCACATGGAATAGAAAAATAAAACCTTATTCTTTACCTCATAGGTAAATCAACCTTTATTTTGATGATAACAAAACTAATCATAAATCCAACTTATCTTATTAAGTGTGCTTGTATATTGTAGTAAAAATTTAAAAATTCAACACTTAACCATGTAAAGGAGATTAATTTTACAAATTTTATCCCAAGCACAAGTGAAAAATAAAAGAGAAAAAAAAGGGACTATAGCCTCAAGTATTTCTATTTAAATTATGGAATATACAAACAATAAAGGGATAAGTAAGTGTGCTCAAGACACAAGGACTCAAACTTCAAGGAGTATTTTGTAGTCTTACATTTTATGCACATATTATTTACATATTGACCACTTAGATTTTTCAATAATTTTATATTTCTAATCCTATTTTAAAAATCATTTTCAATGATATTAATGTGATTTCATGTATCAAAAATATTTTCAAGTATTTGTACAAATTTTCAAGTATTAATGTGACTTGGACAAGTAATTAGATAATAATTTGATTAAGTATTTTTATTGAGTATTTGGAAATAAGAATATGGTTAAAGAGGAAAATATAGTAAAATAAAATGAGAGGTAATAGAGATAATGGATTACATATATAAATGACCTAATAAACTTAGGGACGTAGAAAATGGCTTATGGAGAAATTATGTGCCTGGATGAGCGAAGCCTTATTAATAACAGAACGTTCTACTTGTAGTTGCACAACATCATCTACGACATAGTAGTATAACATCAAGGATGATGAGTCATGTATGTTATGAACTTTCTATGACTGATGTGACCTTGAAAAGCATGTATCTTATTTATATGATGCATGCCTGAAAATGTTAGTATGACTTGTGTATTATAATAGAATATTGTGTGTTGGTAATTCTAGTGGGGAAGTAACTTGATTTACTCAGTACGAAGTGTATTGATGTGCCCCCCTTTTAGTCACCTACTCATTCCCAAGAGTTGAGGGCTATATGTAGGTTTTTTAGGAGGGTTAGTAGTTGGTCAACTCCATGTGGGGCATGGGTTATAAGAATATGGGCCCTAGAGGCTTTGAGTAGTCCTTGATGGACCAAAGTTTATAGTTTAGCAATACTTTGGTTTTCTATAATTTGAACCCTATATTTAGAGTTCTTGTACATGGAAGCTTTCCTTTCAATATTTACATAATAGATTTTAGTGCACTCTGTATTTGGTTTCATTGGTTTGGTTTCTTAGCCTTATATATTTTATAGGATAGGTTTTTGGCACCAATCTTATGTTCTATGCAGTGGTAACACCCCATTTTTCATCTATGTTTATTATTTTTCTACTTCTACAAGATTTTCAAAAAAAATTCTGTAGTGAAAATGGAGATGTTATAAGTAAATATTAGAGCTATGTTTTAAAATTATCTTTGCACTTGATGCTTCTAGTTGAGACCACAATTTGGTATTAGAGCAATTTCTCATATCCTTTTAAAGGATTTCTAGAATTATTCTAGTATTTAGTTGAAAGTAAAGATTTTTCTTTCAAGCTTACAATATTCGTTAGCGAGAGTGGGTTGAGGAATATGTTGTCGATAACTTTTTTGATGAATTTTTTTATGCTAGCCTTAGTAATAGGTAATGGATTATTTCTTATTCCTCTTAGTCTATAGGATTCAATGTCTGCTAACCATCATTATAAGTGTAATGAGGCATTTATGGAGACCATCAAAGCCTACATGGAATTCTAGATTCAAGCACCGCTAGCACTGCTAATGCCAGTACTTGCACTAGACTTGGATGTTTACATAAAAAGGGATAGACATCATCACCAACCAATGTTAGAGGGTTAATAGCACCCTAACATTATGGAGAGATGGTTCAAGGACATGGATAATACCTTCACTGCATATGGTTGCCCCATGTACAAGAGGTTTGATATGGTAATGTACTACCTAATGGGAAGAGCAAACACATGGTGGAGGAGCGTCCAATGTAGAGATGAAGAATCTACAAATTGGGGATAACTCCTTGAGGTGCTTGATGCCCATTTCTTCCCCACTCATATTTATATGAAGAACTACACCCTTTGTAAAAGAGGCATGATGATAGAGGAGTATTGCACAAGATTTATAGACTTAGTTCAGTTTGCTCCAAAGGCGGATGATACCTTTCACAATGACCATTTTAGATAAAATATTTATAGACTTATTTCAATAATGGGACATCTCTAAGACTCCATTTCAGATAAAATATGGTCATTATGAGTTCACAATGATACCTTTCAAACTCACTAATGTGCCGGAGACTTTCATGTCACTCATGAATTAGATTTTTTAACCATTCTTGGACCAATGTGTTGCAGTATTCATCAATGACATCTTCATCTACTCCAGCGATTGAGAGAAGCATGAACTAAATTTAAAGAAGACTTTGAAATTGTGAAGATCACACCACCTATATGCCAAACTTTCAAAGTACAAGCTTTACTAAGATCAAGTGGCTTTTCTAGGACATGTAATCTCTAAACATGGGGTGGTAGTGGATCCTTCCTAGGCTCGATCAGCTTCATAATGGCCACCACAAACTTTCATCAAGGAGGTGTGTGGCTTTCTGGGTTGGTCGGTTATTACTGTAGGTTTGTTGAAGACTTTTCCAATATAGCTTGTACATTAAAAAACCTGTTAAAAAAGGCTACATGGTTACAAAGAGATAAGAAGTGTGGTGGAGCTTTCGAAAAGTTGAAGAAGTGTTTTACTACAGGCCTAGAGCTCACATTACTAAGTGGGTCTAATAGTTTATAAGCTTATAGCAATGCTTCCAAGAATAAGATAGGTTGTGTGCTCATGCAATATGGTAAAGTGGTGGCATATGTTTCTCAAAAACTAAAGAAACATTAATAGAACTACCCAATATATGAATTAGAGCTTAATACAATAGTGTTCACTCTTAACATTTGGAGATATTATCTTTATGGTGTTTATTAAAAGTTCTATAATAACCATAAAAGCCCCAAGTACATCTTTACATAGAGGGAGTTGAATTTGAGACAACGTTGATGATTGGAGTTGGTCAAGGATTTTAACCTAGAATTGACCCACCATAAGGGTAAGGCTAATGTAGTAGTATATATGCTTAGTTAAAAGATATCCTGTCCCTTGAGCATAATTTTATTTTTAAACCATCCATGTTGAGAGTTCGAAAAGATGGAGATCGAGCTAATCACTGCTAGTAGTTTGGAGGTAAGAATGAGTGCACTAACCATCACTCCTTTGATCTTTAAAGAAATTCAACTTAAAAAACTTGGCAATGTTTAGCTCGAAAGGATCGAGTAGGGTACTAAGGAAGGTGGTGTATACCTCAAGGAGGCACTGAGCTTAAGAAGAAAATTCTGATGGTAAGACATTATACTCCTTATTATTTCCACCCTAGAGGAGAAAAGATATAAAAAAATTTAAAGAAGGTATATTGGTCACCTCATATGAAATAAAAGGTGGCAGAGTTTATTGCTCAATTTCTGACCTATTAGAAGATTAAAATCAAGCAAAAGAGGTTAGTAGGGTTGATATAACCACTAGAAGTTTTATATGGAAAGTGGGACAGTATATGGATTGACTTCTTGGTGGGTCTTCCTAATACTTGTAATGGATTCAATTCCATGGGTTTTTGTGGATCACTTGACTATTTCAGTAGTATTCATATCTAGGAAGAAGACCTAGAGTATGGAGAATTTAGTCAATGTTTATATGAAATTCATTATGTGATTGTATGGGGTTCCTAGATACATTGTGTTAGATCAAAACTCTAGGTTCTTGTCATAATTCTTATAAAATTTACAAGCGACTTCTGGGAATTAGTTGAAGATGAGTACTTTTATTCACCCATCCATGGATGGTGAGATGGAGATGACCATTTAAACCTTAGAGGACATGCTTTAAGAATGTGTGTTTGATTTTAGGGTAGTTGGAAAGACCACAAGGACTTGATTGATTTGATTGATTTCTCTAACAATAATAGTTATCACACTAGTATAAAGATGGACCCTTTTGAAGCATTAAATAGGAGAAATTTTCATAATCCCTTATGCTAGAATGATATCTATGAAATGACCTTATTGGGACTAGAGATGATCAAGGAGATAATGAGATAAATTTGACTAATTAAAGATTAGATGAGTGTATCCTAGACCTAGCTACGTAGACTTGACAAGATAAATTAAGGGTTAAAAGTGGGCAATAAAGTCCTTATGAGTGTCTCTCCCACCAAGAGAGTCATGAGGTTCAGTAGGAAGGGTAAACTCAGTCTTGGATACGTTGGACTATATGAGATTGTGGATCATGTTGGCGAGGTCGCTCACTCTTTAGCCATACAAATGGAATTGTCAAATGTGTACAATATCTTTAACATATACCAGTTGATGAAATACATAGTGGATCCTTCAAATATCATTTAGTTGGAGTCATTAGAGCTTGATGAGTCTTTAACATACAAAGAACAACCAATAAACATCTCAGAAAAGAAGACCCAAGTGACACACATGAAGAGTGTCCCGCAGGTCCTTCAGTCATGGCATAGGGCTGAGGAAGCTAATTGGGAGGCTTAGGATGGAATTTGAGTGAAACACCTATATGTTTTCCCCTAGTGTAATGTATATATTGTAGTTCTTATTCTAAGGGGGGAGTGCCCTTTCACGTTGTTGTATGTACTATGTGAATTGTTGTGTGTATATACTGTGCCAAGACCTTGGTAAATAGACTTCAAGAATGCAACCTCTATAAGGGGCTAGTGTTTTAATACACCATATTTTTGTAAAGTTTGTTGAATGATAAATTATAGTGTTAATTAAGAATTGATAATGTTTAACTTTGACTTGGAACTATAATTGAGTTAGAGAAAAATTTGGATTTGAATAAGCTTTAAAAATTGAACAAAATGAATTTTCAAGTAGACCAATTGATTGGTTCAAAAAAACAATCGATCGGTTTAACATTTCAGCTAAATGGTTTTGCTTGACATAACCTATCCACTAGTTTTACAAATTGATCGACAAGTCAATAGAATAGTCAACTAGTAGGCTGAATCGATCAATTTTTTGTTGAGCTGAGTACATTTTTGAAACTTAATTTTTATAGAAAAATGTATTTTACCAAAATGGAACCTTGATAATCCCATTCCAAGTTTTTCTTTAAAGATTCTTATGTTTTTCATACCATATATTTGGCCTGATCATCTGCCTCGAACTGATTCGAGGATTCAATTTGGACAATTGTAGAGGAGGTTGGCCTTAACTTTGACTTCTTCCACCTCTCTCTTCTACATGCTCTGAAAATCATTACTTCAATTCCCAGACATTTCTCTACTTAGTTAGGAGATTTCTTTTACATTGATTGATCATTACCTCTCATATATTTAGGAGTTATGGGAAATTTTGACTTATATTTCTCCAAAAATTACCATTTTAGCTTTGAAAGGGAGGTTAGTTTATCTTTGATGAAATCTACCCATTAAAATCATATTTTAATGGTAGAAAGTAGAGTTTTTTGATTTGTACCTAACCACACTCATACTTGTAATGAGTTGTTGGCTATAATTAGGTGCAATAGACTCTTCCAGTCACTTTTCTTCCGACCACCAAAATAGTCCAATTCTTTTTAAACTTGTGCTCTTTATCTAGCTCAATCTTATTCAATTTTCGAAGCTTTAACTTCTTTTTTGTAAGCAATGTGGTGTAATCCTTAATGTCCTAATTTTAAAAGTTATCATGGGAATCTGGTTTCACAGTTGTGCATGTTCACTAACTTATCATAGGAAAAAAATGCATGATGTTTAGAAATTAGATTGATTTGATTAATTACGGAGCATGTAATAGTTTTTCAGCTCAAAAGAGTTATTATGATGCTAGTAAATGTTTTAGTTTGCATGTGGTAGGAATTTCAAGAAAGTTTTGAATGAAAAATGCATGTTTTGTTTTTTTAGGGTAAACCAATTGGCTAATTATGTTAAAGTGATCTACTTTCCCTTAGAACAATTGACTAGTTGACCTAACCCATCAATCGATAAGACTGTCGTGACCTTGTTATTACTCTCTGCTTAAACCCATTGATTGGTTTGGAAGAACTAATCAAATGGTCTATAAATAGTGGAATAGATTTGCTAAACTGATTAACCCATTTAAGGAAACATCGGGTTTAGTTGAGCTAAACCAATTGACTATTCGACCTCAATAGATCAACTGGTTTGTGAAACTAATTGATTGGTTGGCAAAACCGATCAATTGGTTAGGTAGAACTGATCGATTGATTTGGTAAGATTATGTGATTTTAATTCTTTGTCTTAGATATGCGGTGAGACTTGCATAATACTACTGTATGACTATTTAATGAGAGAATTACATCTGTTGACATGGACTAACAACCAAATGGATGAATTAAAGATCATAACTCATGACATACTCAATGGGAGCTATAAAGGCCTTAATGGGTAAACCTAGATAAGTATTTGATGGCTTTAAAAGGGATAACGAAATTAGGATTCTGTCTTAGATGCATTAAACTAGTGAATTTTGTTATTATTGAGTAAGTAATATTGGAACTTCGACACATGGTTGGGGATGGTAAGGATTAATATGCAATAATAATGTGAATATCTTTTTCCATATTATTTGGTCCTTGTGTGATCATGTAACCTTGAAAGATAACTGAGTCATATAGAAGATACTGAGTTGTGTATAGGTATGGGTTACCTAATACTCAATTAGCTACCAGGGATTAGTGTGCCTTCAAACGTTATAGATGCCTTAGGGCTTTGCCTTTAGATAGGATTCTAGTATATCCTTGTGTTATACCTACTTTATACACTAATGATAGTAGTATCGATACTAAAGGTTTTAGTTACTTGGGTATTTTTTGTAATATCGCCATCTTGCCGACTAAAAATTTTAATTTTTGAGGAAGTGTTAATTACTAAATTACCGGGTGTCGGATGCTACCATCATACTTAGCACATGTTTGGCTACTATCCTTTTGTATGCTAAGTGCTAAGGCTAAAACAAAATTCAACCAAATTAATTCAGTAAAAATAGAAATAATACATTATGGAGTTACAAATAAATTTCTTGATACAATAGTATAATCAAAGTACAGCAAGGGACAAAAGAGTCCAAAGAAAAACCGATCATAAAAAAATGAGTATCTGAAGGTCCAACTCCTATTTTCCCTAACTCTGAAACCCAAAGGTCCATTTTAAAAATGGAACCTCTTTCCAATGAATTCACTAATATTCCCTGTGCTTATAAGCTTCATGCCATACCATAGCCTTCACATAGTCATCTGCAAAAGTAGTATCAGTAGAACTTCCTTGTACTGATTAAATCACAGTACCTCACAAGAGAAAACATACCCACATTACACATAACTAGACAAAAACTTAATAGCATATGTAAGCACAAGGCATAAACCTTACAAAAAATACTTATGGAAATACATAAATCATGGTCTAACTCTCAACTCAACGGCTGAACATGCCAAACCCCTTCTCATCATTTCAAAGTGTGAATTCATTTTCTGTTACTTAAATACATTCCAATCATAATGGTAGCGCACTAATACAACTACCAAAACAATAATCCAAAACAAAACTAAGGTAGGTCACTAAGGAAATTACCAAACTAGTAAATCCAACATAACTCAAGGTAGGTCACAAACGCAACAATTGATCCAACAATCCATTTCTTTTATTGCACAATAACCATTTTCATTATTACTTCCTCACTCAAGAGGGATACAAATCAACATAGTGAGTTGATAGTACACCTAGTCATATTATAACCCTGAAGCAACATAATACCCTTACCTTAAACCTAGGGACATAGAGATAATCTAGGTCATGCAAGCATGTGAAAGTAATATAGTATCCTCCCAACTTAAGTCACCTATTCTTCAAGTATCGATATTACATATAGGACTCGTAGGTCACCTATAGAGTAGAATAAGGGCCTTAAAAGCTAGGGCATAGTGGCACAACAATGAACCAAAACTGAGGGCTATCACCTCACCTTTATGATAAGGACCCCTAGAGAGAAAATATTGCTAATTCAAGGTCTTTCACTTTGAGTATTAATATCTTATGAGGTGATTATATAAGTCACATAAAGTATAGAAATTTCTATTTTCCATACTTAACCATTTTCTCCTTAATTTCCAATTATTTATATAAACCCTAAGGTCATAGCTAAATGTCAAGCCAATTCAATGGTAAAGTTAACTAAGCAAAAGGCTAAGGTCATCTTAGTAATTTGTTTTTATTTGTAAATGATACATTAAGTCAAAATTACCAAAATACCTTCAAAACCCTAGTTTCCATAATTTGCTCATTTTTTATATCAAACACTATCATTATGAGTGTTTCTTCATTGTTAGGTAATAAGGTAATATTTCACATTATTTTAGCACATAGGTAATCTTTACATTTTGGTGATTAACTATATATTTCATTTTTCATACATTTAGTGGGATGCACCCATCAAAACCCTAAATATGCAACTATCACATAATACATCTTTCTTACATCACACATATACACATTTAAAGTAATAAACATCATTTAAATAGGTATATTATCATCATAGTACATGTAGGAGCATGTTTCTAACTCTAGGCCATGTGAAATATAATGTATCATAAGCTACCCCTAATTATGCGTAAACATGTCCATGTGAACTATCATAACCCTACCATGGGATTTGAATCATAACATGATAATAATTAAATCCATAATAAGATCTTAGACATGTAGACATAAAACATTTGATATATTACCATGCATATGACTTAATTATCATTAATCATGCATATCATCCTTTCAACATATTATCATTTCATACTACATTTTAAAATACTTGATAAGCATAAACCATAGCTTGATTCTAAGTCTAAAAGTTCCTAGCATGTATGATCACACATAATTTTCTAATCCTTAAGTGATTAGATTTATCTAAATCTAATCTTGTAGAAAATGAGTCTTCTCCATTGCTCTTAAGGAATACCTTGGAATTTAACATCCAAATCCATACATATATTAGAATATAATATTACAAAATTATAATCCACAATTACCTAAATAATTTAGGGCTACTAAATAATAGATCAAGCAAGATACATGCCAAGGAAATTCAAGCAACAAGAGAGGGATGATTTGGGGTGGAAATGGGTACAACAACAACAAAGGAGCTTCAGCTAAAATGGACGAATGTGGGGATATTAGCTTCGACAAATTTGGCTAGAAGGAGGAGAGGTGGAACTGCAGGTAAGGTTGGTTGTGGTGTTTGGTGAGAAGAGGCAAAGATGGAGGGAGAAGCTGAGGAGGATAGAAAGTGTATAAGATGGGGGAGGAGAAAAAGAGAAAGCAAGGGGAAGGGGAGGTATGGTGCTGAGTGATGGTGTGATAGTTTGCAGCTAACGTGTATGGGTAAGGAGGGTAGGGTGGTGGTTACGAGAAATCTAGTATAGGTTTGGGAACGGTTAGAGTAAAAATATAGGTAAAGATTTAGGGTAAAATATCTAGTAGAATTTAATTATCAAGGTAGGTTTATTTTGACGAAATGGATACTAAGTATAACCCAACCTTTATTTAAAAATTAAAATGCACCCTCTATTATATTTTAACCTAATTAAATTTATAATAGTAAGTGATAATAATATTACACATATTAACAAATATATTTATTATCACATTTTCCAAAATAGTTATTGTAATTAATACACATAATTTTCAGTTATAATTAGAGTTTTTGAAAATAGGATATTACATTACTATCCCCTTAAAAGAGACTTTGTTCCTGAATTCTTCAAAATAAATTAACTTGCTACAACCTTGGGTTGTCCTTAAACAAAGGTTATATAAGATGAGGGTTACTACCCCCTTAAAAGAGATTAAACCCTAGTAAATACATATAGCTAGCATACAATCATGAAAACAATCATCAATTAACTACATCCATGTATATACAAATGACAATGAAGTATAAACACTCAAAAGCACAAAGATATACCAGTAATGGTGTCCACAAATCTAAGGGCCTGAGCCTCATTGATTACATTCATATAATCGCCCATTGTATCTCCTCAAGTACCTCTAATACCCAAATTCTACCCTACACTTTTCTACATGTAGAGTTAAGAAGCATGTCCTTTGCCCTTAGCACTCACGCTTGGGATGCTACTAGTGGGCACCTATATCCTAGGGAAGATTGTTGTTAATAAGTGAGTCCACCACATAAGTGTATCATATGACGCTGAGCTCCAACTCTAGAATATTAGCATTCGAATCTACGGTTGCCCATCTTTCCACAATTACAACACTTAATCATTCTACCCTAGAAGTCCTTACCAACGTAGTTCTCTTGACACACTTTAGAGTGATTGTTCTTTAGAGGTCGGTTATTCTTGAACTGTGTTCCAAAAATCTATGCAAGTTGACCACCACTAGGTCGACTATGTTCATTACTCAATTGAATCCTCTTATCACATCCATTATGGTGAAAATTCTATGTTGGCCTCTTAGTCCCACTTAGATTCTTGTATCCTTCTTAGGGCATATACCCTCTCATACATCGTGAGCACATGAGTCATAATCTCTCCAAAAAGATCCTAGGTGCATAGGTCCAATCCTTGGTCAAAGTGACGAGCAACTATCTACTCACTACCAACTATCTTTGCACAAAAGCAAAAAAGCTTGGAGAACTTACTAAAGTAGTTCTCAACTGATATGCCTCCTTGTTATAGAGTCAAAAACTTACCATGCTTCACACGAAGCATGTGAAAAGGGTAATAGTGTACTCTAAAAGCTATCAAGAATTCTTCCAAAGTATCTATTGACTCAACCACTCAGAGGTGGTACCCTCTCCATCATTCATCTGCTTTCCCTCCCAAATAGAACATATTGACATTCACCTTCTTTCCATTAGGCAATCACAATCCCTAAAGATATATTCTAACTCCCGTATCCATCTCGCCAAAACTATTAAATTACCAACTCCCTCAAACATATGCAGGTGATGAAAACCAACCTCTCTAAGCCAATTATTAGCCTAAATAGTAATGGATGTGGCTTATGTAGCTACGGTTGTGGTTGTGGCTCTGACACTCTCTCTGCCACTGTAAGGAGTAACTCTTCCAAACACACTAGGTTTAAGTTCTAAGACATAATACTAAAAGAATATAAGATAATAGGGTTACAACCCTAACGAACATAAACAAAGGAAATCTATAGGAAGGCTAAGCACTTCAAGTCATCCAAAGGCTGACAATAATATTAATATACTTCTCAAGGGATGTGCAACATCGTAGACATGTGTATAATGAAGTACTAAAATCCATACTAGATGTTCTAACATCATCCATGCTTACAAACATTACAATAATAATAGTTAGAACATCATAATAAAAGGAAATTTAAATCTAATAGGGTTACGCATACTATGAGGATAGATCACTACTCTACTAAGAGTTCATCCAAGATCAACCTTTAGCCTGGAATGCCTAACAAAAATTCAAGATCCATCTTAATCAATCAACACTATAAAAACCCTAGAGGATCAAATCCATAGTGGCAACAAAATCATATCACCCTCTAGAACTACTCCTCTTGTAGTATCATCTGCTCTCTCTCCAAGTCACAAGAAGTCCCATCCATTTCATCAAACTCACTTGAATTATTGAAGGTAGTACTTGCCACTATTCCCATCCTATATCTCCATACGTTATCAATCATGATCGACTCCCTTTTTTGTTGGTTATAATGTAACAGGAAACACAGACCTTCCACAAACCCAGGGTGTGGGACACTCATCACAAGTATATCCTTATATACCCCTCTGTATAAAACCCATGGCTCTACTAAAGGAAGAGTTCTCAACTAATGATTCAATCAAAGCATATAAGGCCTAATGTATATGCCTTCTTCTACCATGTGGTTCAACTCGACAACTAGCCAGTTCTCATGGACATTGATTTCCTCCCCAAGAAACATCCTAAGGCATGTAATAGGTAGTCCTAATGCTCCAAGAGACATTCTAAGGAATCCTACAAGATAGAATAATTCAAATTAGATTTTGTCAACCAACCAAGACTAAACTCAATTCTCTTTTCCAAAGTTCACCAACAACACCTCATAAATATAACTCCTAGTACTAAGAAAAATTAAAGATAATCCCTATCTCATAAAACTTACAAGGCTAAACTGGGTTTCAAAATACTTTATAAATGGAATCTTTCAAAAATAGGAAAGAGGATTTTGAAAAAAATAGCTCTAGCACCAACTTTATCACCTCCATTTTACTAGCTAAATTTTTTTATTTTTACAGTAAGTATTAACTACTAAATTACCAAGTGTTACTACCACACATAGCATAAGTTCAACTCCTCAAGCATAAGTTCAGCTCCTCATCCTTATTTTTCTAAGTGATAAGGATAAAACAAAACTAAAACAAAGTAATTTATTGAAAATAGAAATAATACATAATAGAATTACCAATAAATATTATAGTAGAACAGTATAACAAAAGTACAACAAGGGAAATAAGTGTCTAACAGAAAATTGAATATTACAAAAACTAATGCCTAGAGGTACAACTTAGGTTTTTCCTAACTCTCATACTAAAAGGCCCATTCTCTACTTGTCTTCCATATTCTTATAAGCTTCATGTATTTCTATAGCCCTCACATAGTCATTTGTAAGAGTATCATTTGTAGGATTTTCTCATACTTAGTAAATCATAGTGCCTTACAAGAGGTAGTATATCCATATTCCACATAGCCACACAAAAATTGAATAGCATGCATAATCATAAGGCATAAATAGTATAAATAATACTAATATAGAAACATAAATCATGGTCCAAGTCTCAACTCAATAGAAAAACATACCAACCCACTTATCATCATTTCAGAATGTAAAGTTATTTTTTATTAGTTAAATGCAATTTGATCATAGTGGTAGGGCACTAAGGCAACTAACAAAAGAATAATAAAAAATAATACTAGGATAGGGCACTAAGAGGACTACTAAACTAATAAATCCAACATAACTCAAGGTAGGGAATTTAGGCAACTACCAAACCAACAATCCATCATAATAATAAGGTAGGGCACTAAGTAAACTACCAAACCAATAATCGATCACAATACCAAAGTAGAGCATTGAGGTAACATCAATCCTACAATCCATTTATTTTATTGGGAAAATAATTTAGGGATAAAATAAAATGGTGAAAGGAAATTCGAGCAATAAGATAGGGAAACATTGTGGGAGGAAATGGATGCAGCAATAATAGGGGAGCTTCAGCCAAAATGATCAAAGTTGAGGATGTTAGCTTTTGTAGGTTTGGTTGAATGGAGGAGAGGTGGAACTGTAGGACGGTGGCAGTGTTCTGTGAGAAGATCCAAAGATGGAGGAAAAAGCTATAGAGGATAAAGGTGTAACAAGGGTGGAGGCTTCGACAAACTTGGTTAAAGGTAAAGGGCTAAGCTTTAGTGGGTTAAAATGTAGGTTGGGGTGGATATGGTAGAAATTACCAAAAATGGAGAGGGACGAATGGTAATAATGGCCAGTGATGGTTTCTTTGTTTCAATGGGGAGAGCTAAAGGTAAAGGAAAAGGGATAAGGTGTGTGAGGAAGGGGAGGTTGTAGGGGTTTTGTGCATGGTTTATGGGGAAGTTATAGCATTGATGATCTATACAAGGTAAGAGCTTCAATGTAGGTGGCTATTGATAAGTTAGGGAGGCTAGTGGGGGTTGGTGGTGGAGCAAATAAAAATGGTGAAAGAAAGAAGTAATGACAAGAAGAAAGGTAGAGTTGGCATGCAAGAGGGTGCTCGATAAGGTACGAAACTCTGTAGAGTGGTCCATGATTTTTGGCACACACATATGAGTATAATATGTGTATAAGAAGGTGGAGAATGTAGTACAATGAGGAGAAAAACCAAGAAAGTAAGAAAAAGGGAGAGGGGAGGTATGGTGTAAAGTGATGGTTTGATAATTTGCAAGTAATGTACAAGGGTAAGGAAGGTAGGGTGATGGTCAGTAGAAATCTAGCATAAGTTAGCGATAAACTAGAGTATAAATCTTGGTAAAGATTAAGGGTAACACATCTATTAGAATTTAATTACCAAGATAGTTTTATTTTGATGAAGCAGATACCCATTATGACCCAAACTAAGTTTAGAAATTAATATGCACCATCTAGTATATTTTAACCTAATTAAATTTGATAACTAATAATTAGTAATAATATTACACATATTAAAAAATATTTGTTATTAAATATCCTAAAATAATTATTATAACTAATACACATAATTACCAACTATAATTAGGGTTTTTGGAAATAGAGTATTACAACTTTGGCTGCATCCTGAAATTATGTCCATTGGTAGTTACTTGGCTTCAGCCTGGACTTTATATTCTTTGGTTTAAACATACTTTCATGGCATGTGAGACCATGGGGTGGTGCACAGTCCACTATTCAATAATAATAATAATAATAAGTATTTTGATAATAATTGGAATGATAATTTGGATGAAGCCTTAGACAAGTATGTATATAATAATTTGAGTAAGTATTTTGAATGAGAATTTAGTTAAATACTTGTAAAATTATTTAGATAATAATTTTATTAATTATTTCAAATCAAAATTTGGAAATAAGAATGTGGTTAAAGAGGAAAATAGAGTAAAAGAAAAAGAACAGTAATAGAGATAATGGCTTATATATAAAGTCAATGATATAGAAAATGGCCTATGGAGAAATTATGTGCCTGCATGAACGAAACCTTACTAGTAGGTGGGTGTTCTACTTACAATTGTATATCATCATCTATGATGTGGTACTATGGCATCAAGCCTAATGATTTATGTATGTTATGAACTTTCTATGCCTGATGTGACAATGATAAAACATTTATCCTATTTATATGAAGTATGTATGAAAATTTTAGTATAACTTGTGTATTATACTAGAATATTGTGTGTTGGTAACTTCATTGAGGAGGTAACTTGTCTTACTCAGTATGAAGTTTACTAATGTGGTCATTTTCTCAATCACTTACTCATTCCCATGAGTAGAGGGTCATGTGTAGGTTTTTGGGGAGGGTCAATAGTTGTCCAACCCCATGTGGGGCATGGGTTATGAAAGCATGGACATCCAAAGACTTTAAGCAATCCTTATTGGACTAGAGTTCAAATTTTTGTTCTAGTTTGGTTTTCTATAATTGTAACCCTATACTTTGATTTATATTTTCCTTGCACATTTGAATATTTTAGACCATTAAGGTATTGTGTTTGTAAGCTTTCCTTTCAATATTTATATGAGAGATTTTAGCACACTCTACTTAGTAATTGTTTGTTTTAATTTCCCAGCCTTGTATCTAGCATGGGATGGGCAGTTAGCATTTATATTATATTAGGTGCGATGGTAACACCCTTTTTTTTCTACATGTTTATTAGTTTTCTGCTTGTCATGGGTTTCAAAACAAAATTTTTAAGTAGTGAAAAAGATGGGTATTACAAAAGAATAGTATGGTTATTGATAATTCATTAAGGATTAACCTGCATTGACCCAAAAATATGTGGGTAACAAAAGCATGTATTTGAAATGTTATTATAGGGGAAAAGAAGAAGAGAAGGAGGAGCTTGAATGATCAAATAAAAATATCACATCAAGGTCTCTTCTATCACTTTGTAGAAGAAAGGGAAATACATATAAATTTTTCTAACTCCAAGGTAGTATTCTCCTTTATTTTATTTTTTTGCCTTTAATGTGAAATATTGCATAAGTGGATAACAAGCATGTTTTCTTACAAGTCTTATCTAAAATTTACTTATGAAAATTGAACATTTTTTATTCTTCAAATGTCATTGTTAGTTTCATGAAATTTATGTTAAAATTATGCTTAGATTTACTATATAAGTATTAATTTAATTCAAAATTAGCCTAAACCATTTTTTCATAAAATTCATGAATTGATTAGCTTTAATGTTCATAATAATTTTTATTCTTTAAAGAGACAAATCAACTAGTGACAAAACAAATCAATGTGTGAAAGGCACCTGTCAATATGTGCCCTTTGAACTGATCAATTGGTGTTGAGCCTTTTTTTTTTTGGAAACTATGCAAGAATAATAAATGGGTATGTCCAGCCAGTTGACTAGTTTTGTGATACCCCAAAATCCTAATTTCTGAAATTTTAGCCAAATAGGGAATTATTAGGAAAATTAACTAGATAAATTCATTTATTAAGATGAAGAGAGTTAATTAAGGTAGATTAAGAGGAAAATAATAAAGAATTTAATTGGAAGAAAATTTGGGTATTTTCCTAATTAGCATGGAGGTTAAGGAAATTTATCTAAAATAGTCTAAAATAAGCAAAAAAGGAATTTATTTAATATTTTATAAATATTAATATTATAATTAACCCAAAAATACCCCAATTTCCCCATAAGTTATTTTATTTATTTTCCCCATCCTATTTATTTCCTATTTTTCCTTTTCTTCCTTTTTCTCCCTCCTCTTCTTTTTTTTTTCTTTCTTCTCCCCCTTCCCCGGCTGGGCCAGCTCACCGGCCCAAACCCTTCTCCTCTCCCCCGTCTCGCGTACAGGCCGCCTAACCTCCCGTCCCTTCCTTCTTTTCCCTTCCCGCAGCCCAACGCCGTGCGACGCCAACCACTGTGCGTCCCGTGCCGGCAGCCACCAGCGCCGACCGTCTTCCCCTGCCTCCCTGTCGTTTTCTTTCCCTTTTTCGACCCCAACAAGCTCCACAGCTACCCTCCCCGCGTGCCATCTCCCTTCCTTTTTCTCCCCTCCTCCCGACCCAACCTGCCATGGCCGGACCTGCACCGCCTGCCACCGGCCGGCCACCTGCACACCTGCCCCGCTCGTCCCTTTCTCCCCTTGTCGTTTTACCCTCCCAATTGCCTATAAATACCCCCCATTGGCAGGCATAACCAGGTTCCTTTTCGATTTTTTCCCCGGAACCCTGCCTCTCCGCCGCCTCAAAAAGACGGGTTTTTCGCCGCCACCAGTGACAACCACCGCCACCGCTGCCCACCGTTATCATCCTTGCACCTCCCTCGACAAAACCAAGCCACCACCACCCTCTGCCTTGCCCTGCGCGTGCCGCCCTAGCCGTGCAAAGTCCACTGCTCGAAACCACATCTTCTAGCCATCGCCGCCCCTTATGCCGCCCGTAGCCGCCACCTCCGCCGTGTTCCACCCTCCTTCCACATCCCAAAGTAACCTGCATGTCCTCCCCTACCTGCCCATACCCTCCTTACCCCCTGCTTCCTTCTCCACAGGCCTCCACCATTTTCCACCACCTTCTTCCTTCCTCGGCTGCAGCGCCAACCACCGCGCGCCGCCACCCCTTGCCATGCCACCACCCCCATTCCACTCCCCTTCCCTGTTGTTTCTTTCCCCACCTCAAACTCCTCCTTTTCCCCTCCCATCTAACCGCCACCTCCATCTCTTACTCTCTTCTCCACCTCCACCACCGCCGTCGTCGCCGCCACTCGCCTCCGTCGGACCACCACCGACCCTATGTGGTTCTCCACTCATCCAAACCCTAATATCCCTTTTACATAACTGCTACTATTTTCTACTAATATTAATACTAATATACTTATTATTATTATTATCATTATTATTATTACTTTTATTATTGTTATTATTATTATTATCATTATTATTATTACTTTTATTATTGTTATTATTATTATTATTATTATTATCATTACTATTATTATTATTACTATTATCATTATTACCATTATTATTGCCTCTATTATTAAGATCTTATTTTCTTACTAATACTAACATCCCTTTTGAACCCTAACTTTTATTATACTTAACTTTAATCTTAATTTTTATAATTATTGGTATTAACATTATTAATAATATTACTATTATTACTTCTATTATCCTTACTACGGTTATTATTGTGGTTGCTAAACCTTACTTGGTTGTATTATTGTTATTATCATTACTACTAGGAGTATTATTATTATTATCATTATTATTAGTTTTATTATTATTATTATCACTATTTTTCTATAGTTAGCATGAACATTACTATTATAAGAATAGGGCTAATGGGTTTAATAAAATAAGTGTAACAATAAGTATCAAAAAAATAAATATATTTGGACTACTAATATTTAGTATACTAATCCTAAGGTAAAAACCCTAGTTTTTGTATAACACCCTCTTTAGTAATAAAAACTCTAATCCTAAACTAGAATAAGGAATTGTGGTACTTATAAGGGAAACTAATACTTAGCATTTCTCCCTTTTATAGGTAATCCCGACCAAAGCCCTAAGGAGTTAGAGGAGCGTGCTCCAAGCCCGGCGCCGCCTTAGGTAAGGACGAAGCTAATGGCCTTGTGCTACGTGTGACATGGATGTGTTGAATGTTGTGTATGACATGCTATGCCATGTATTATATGATTTGTGTATAACTTGTCTTATGTGTAGCGCAGCTTGGAGATTGAGGTATGTTGTATGTGCTTCCATGATATGAGCATGACATGTATATGTATGATGTTTATGATGTATTATGTTATGGCCCTCTAGGAAATGCATATTAGGATAATGGTAATATGAGTTGGGAATATAAGGATGACCGGAAATGAATAGGAAGTGAGACCACTAAGGGGGATATGAGGTTGACCTAAGTACCTCATGATCTATGAGAGAATATTTAAGTGGGAGGAATGTCCGAAATAAATGAGAGTTGGGAACCATGCATGGGAGTCTTGAAATTTGCAGGGTGGTGTTATGGTTTGGTGGTATTAATATTTGTATGGTGGTATTAATGGCTTGTGGTGGTATTAGGGTTTGCATGGTGGTGTTATGGTTTGCATGGTGGTATTAGGGTTTGTATGGTGGTATTAGTGATTTCATGGTGGTATTAATGGCTTATGGTGGTATTAGGGTTTGCATGGTGGTGTTATGGTTTGTATGGTGGTATTAATGTCCTATGGCGGTGTTAATGGTTACATGGTGGTATTAATGGCTGCATGATGATATTAGGGTTTGCATGGTGGTATTATGGTTGGAATGATGTTATTAGGGTTCGCATGGTGGTATTAGGGTTTGTATGGTGGTATTAATGGCTTATGGTGGTATTAGAGTTTGCATGGGGGTGTTATGGTTTCTATGGTGGTATTAATGTTTGCATGGTGGTATTAGGGTCTACATGGTGGAGTTAGGGTTTTGCATGGGTGTTAATGATTGTATGGGATTCAGGGTTTGTACGAAAAGTTTGAGAGGTTGCATGGGATGTGTAACGTTTGCGTGGGAGCAAAATTTTCGTATGAAAGGTTGATTTGGGATGCAAGGGAGGTAATGCAAGTATGATTTGAGTGTTTAACTGTTTTGGACGGAGAATAGTACATGGAGTATTATAAGGGTATGGAGGACACAGAATTAGGGTTTGGAGTGACTAACTCTGGGCCGTTGTGATTAAGTAGGGTTGGAGTAGCTAATTGTGATTTGTCGAGGATAATTAAGGTTTGGGATGGCTAAGTATGGTTGTTATGGTAAAATAGGGTTAAGAGTGGTTAACCACGGTTTATTGAGGACAATTAGGGTTGGTTATGGCTGCTTAGAGTTGTTTGGTGTTATCATGTGTATTTATTGATTTAAGTGTAGTTATGAATGTGGGATTTTATTAGTTGTGATGTGTACGGTATAAAGATAATGATTTATGCATGTCAAGGGTGTGATGTGATTCAACAAGACACGGATAAGACACTGATAACGTAAAGCAAAAGACTGTTGAGCCGAGCCCAGTCTGGTCCACCGACTATAATAGTGGTCAGAGGCGTTTTTCCTTGTGCGTTTCGTTCCGGTCCACCGGCTATAATAGTGGTCAGAGGCGTTCTGTCCTGTGCGTTTCGTTCCGGTCCACCGGCTATAATAGTGGTCAGAGGCATTCTGCCCTGTGCGTTTTGTTCTGGTCCACCGGCTATAATAGTGGTCAGAGGCGTTCTGCCCTGTGCGTTTCATTCCGGTCCACCGACTATAATAGTGGTCAGAGGCGTTATGCCCTGTGTTGTTATTTTCGGTCCACCGGCTATAATAGTGGGGGCCTCGGCTCGATAGACCCAAAGTAAATAAGTTAACCCATGGGAAAAATACTAAGTACTTACAGTGAAACACCATGTGAAGCGGGGCCAGTCCGGTCCACCGGTAAGAATAGTGGTCAGAGGCGTTCTGCCCTGTGTTTTTATTTTCGGTCCACCGGCTATAATAGTGAGGCCCCCGTGCTCACATGGATTATTGAAGAATATGCGAAATGGACTTATTATCATTAATGAGAATAAAGAATAAGTCACCGGAAAGTACTCAGGCCTTATCTTGCGGGTTATCGCATGTTGTCTATATAATTGTGCTATATGTGCTATGTGGTATGATTGTATGCTTGGCCTTAGCGCACCAGCACCCTTACTCAGTATTGGACCCGTACTGATACAACCTTGATTGAATGGGTCCTGTGATGATCCACCAATGGTGGGGAGCAGACCTCCTATGCAGGTTTGATCGGTTACAAATTGTGGGGTGGAAGGCTTGGCTCGAGTGAGTAGGCGATCCGGATATTGGTCCCTTGGGAACTGTTTTATTTAGCTATATTTTGTACTACGCTTCTTGTTTTGAAACGGTACTCTTAAGTTGTATTCCTAAACAATATTCTAATTGTTCTTGACTCGTGTTTTCGTGAACGACCTATGTCAACTATGCACCTATGTTTTGATGATTCTTACTTAACGATTGTTTAGTTTAGCCTTAGCACTTAGTATTGGAACGGTAGGAGTGAACCGGGCTGGTACTAAGTGTGGCGGTAATACCCTCAAGTTTACGGTTTTAATTCTTTCGCTTCCGCTAAACCTTTGGATTTAAACGAAATTTTTCAGTAGTGAATTTGGGGGTGTTACAAGTTTATCTAGGGCATTTAAGTTTTTTTCTGAAGAAAAACATCAACCTTGCTTTCTTTTCCTTCCACTAGCCGCTTGAACCCAAACTACTTTGATTTACTTGCCTCTTCAATTGCTATTCATTTCTCCATCATTTCTTACAAAATTTAGCTTGATTTGATCATTCAAATAAGAAAAATATACTCTCTTTGCTAATTAAAAGAAAGAAAGTGATTTGGTATGAAAATAGAAATTGGTATGTGCTCAACCCATAATTTTTCTACTACATAAAATTTAAAGGGTGATACTACTTAACTTGTTGCATAATTATTGGCATCAACGTTGTCTAGCTATTTATGGCTCTAAATCAAGAATTTATTATCTAATTTGTTTCCAACCTATTAATTAGTTATACTCACCTATGCAAGTAGAGGAACTGATTTTGCTTTATTCTTGCATTCTTATGTTATTAATCCTACATTCATTGCCCTCTTTAACTCTATTTCTCTCACAAAATTTGAGCTATATTTCTTTCTCACTCCACTCAAGAATTGTGAATTTCACCTGAAACCTTTCTTTTATACATCTTTTATCATAATTAGAAATAAGAGAAAATGTACTAAAAGTGCTTTTTAGGGGATATTAATTAAATTAAATGATTTAATAATATAAATAATATTAAAACATTCCCCAAACACCCTAAAGTTCTTAATAACACAAAAAAATATCATAATCTAAAGGTTTTCGAAATCATTTGAATAAGAATCAAAATAAAAATAGAAAATAACTTGAAAAATCATAGGCATCAATTGATTTATTGACTCGGTCACTCAACTGATGTTTACTTGGTAAAATCCTTATTTCCTCGAGTTGCCCCCATTGACTGGCACTAGTCAATCGAGGGGTGCCAAACAAATGAGATGTACCATTAGTTGACCGATGCTCCAAAAACATCCAATATATATAATTTTTCAAGTTCGTTCCAAAAATAAATCCATTATATTTAGTATCAAGGTATTTTTTAATACATTTTAAAAGAATTTAGGATGGAGTATTACAACTTCCTTATTAGCTTCTTTAAAGTTCTCAGTTTTGCCAAAAGTCAGCTACTAGCCATCTTGTATACACCTTTTACTACAATAAGAAATGTTTGCTTGGTTTATTTGAAGTTGTAATGCTAAATTTAAATGTAATGGTTACCAAATTTTAAGTGGCTATGACCTAGTTAATTGGAAACTTCCAAATTAAAGAAATGTTATATGGTGAATAAATAAGAGTTAACGAGAAAGATATCCGAGAATCTCAAAATTTATTTCTTGCCTTAGTTTTTCAAATATAGTGGCTAAATAGAAAAAAAATTAATGCTAATAACACCTAATAGAAAACCAAATCAAAAAATTTAAAATCGTAAAAAAAAAAATTAAAATAAACCATATACCTTTAATGAAGTACTTAAGCATATTGTAGAAGCTCCACTATCACATCTCTAAATCTATGAGAACCACATCCTTAGCCTTCTACAACTGTGCTAGAGATTTTTGGTTTCTCATCCACCAAGGTAGAAGGCCAATGAAATGAGGAAGATCGATGGAACACGGGTGAAAGAAGATCAAAAGCAGGGTCGTGCAATAAAGAATTAGAACATATCCAACAAGTTTACCTTTGTTTTTTGTTTTTGGAATTAGTCATAGTTAAGCCTCTATAAATTGCCCTATTAGATGAAACGAAATTAAAAATTTATTTTTCATTTTCCTAATAAATGGAAATTTAATATTATCAAGAAGTTAAAAAACTATGCTTATATTAAAGAGTTGTTAAAAAAATTAATTCTATTATCAAGTAGGGGGACTTTTGTTCATTCCCCTATTTGATAATATCAAAAGGGGGATTTATATTTATTGCTATGTTAAAAAATTAAATAAGTTTTTTTAATCTAATTGGATAAGATGAAATAGAGGGATTTTTTTTCATTTCCTCATAAAATAGGATCAAATAGGATAATTTTTACTATTGTTCTATTTGTTAGTATCAAATAGGGAAATCTTTTATGTTCCATTAAATTACATATATTAGGGAAACTATTAAATTACCCTATATAATATCCTAATATTGTCCGATTAAATTACACTTCTTGTAATTAATTTAAATATCAACCGTCACTTGTAAGTTAAAATGAATCTTTTTAAGAAAAAAGGTAAAAGTTGATGAGGGTGGCAATAGTACTATATCACAATAGAAACAAAGTAGACAAATAAGAGGGATCGAACCACGACACTATTTATAGTAACAGCACTAGTTTATAGAGGGAGTTAAGCACCACCCCACATAACCTTTTTCCTAACATATTAAAGAGATTCATAATAATTAACACCCCTAAACATCGATCATAAGTATGGGCGCTAGCAATTTACTTTTACTCTAAAAACACCGAACACAAACAAACAAAACAACCCGGCCATCAAATGGATAACACGAACAAAAATAGAAATAGCAATAGCATCCACGAATCTCACAACTAATAAACTAATTAATTAGGACAGCTTGAGGAAGACAAACTCTTCAATAGCAGGTACACCACCAATTTTCTTCAGTGTATCCTTATCAGGTTCTTCATCAACACCAATAGCCATAACAGCCTTCTTCCTTCTGCTAGTCCTTCCAACGCTCATAAAGCTCACATTCACATTACTTTCACCAAGTATATTGCCCACAATACCAATCAAACCTGGTTGATCAATCTGTCTGCACAAAATGAGATTTCCATCAAGACTAGCATCCACACTGAACGATCCAACACATGTTAGGCGTGGTATTCCATGTTTGACCCTTCCTTCAATTCTGATGTCTCCGTTCTGATCGGCTGATATCAGGCCACTCTCGAACTTAGAACCAACATCGGAGATGATAAGTTGGATTGAATGAACCGGATTCTCCGAGGATGTGTCGATAGAAACGCGTTCTTCGCTAATGCATAACCCTTTTTGTTTAGCCGCGAAATCTGCATTGACCAGATTGATATGCATGTCGGATATTGGCTCAATGATACCTTTGATTATCGTTGCTCTAAGCAGCCTCGTGTCCAAGTCGTCTGGGCCACGAGCTGATGTATACACTACTTTGACCGACTTAATTCCACTCCTTCGTCCACCAACCAACTGCACCCCTATTCTTCCTAGTGTCTCAGCCAGCTGAACATACGGTGCCAGTTCTGATAGCACCTCAGGGGAAACCATAGGAGCATTGACAGCAGTAGCAGAGAGCTCCCCTTTTAGTGCTCCAATAACAGCTTCTGCGATTTCAATAGCCACACCTTCTTGGGCTTCTTTTGTGCTGGCACCGAGATGAGGTGTAACCGTCACATTCTCATGCCTTGCGACCTTGCTATCTTCGCCTGGCGGCTCTTTGGTGAATACGTCTAGAGCTGCTTGAGCTACAGCACCGGAATCAAGTGCTCTAACGAGAGCGTCTTCATCAATGACGCCGCCCCTGGCGACATTAATGATACGGACTCCTCTCTTCATCTTAGAAAAAGTATCATCACTGAATAACTTAGAAGTGGTTGGTGTGAGGGGCATGTGTAAGGAGATGAAGTCTGCTGTTGTAATTGCCTTGTCGAATGATACTAATTCTACACCGATAGCCCGGGCTCTATCTGCTGGTGCATAAGGATCATGGGCTATAACGTGCATTCCCAATCCTTTTGCTCTTCTTGCAACTTCGCAACCAACTTTGCCAAATCCCATCACTGCGATTGTTTTTCCCACTAGGGATACCCCTACGTACTTGCTTCGCCCCCATTTTCCTGCAAATTAGCCAACAGTCAACTATGTCTCTCTTCTTTTTCTGCCCCCGCCCCCCAACTCCATGCACGTTATTATGCACTAAAAGCTTACTTTTATCATAATTATTATATAATAAGGCATTCATAAATCAGATGCAACGTCATTAGTATCAAAACCAAAAATCTGGTCTGAAACTATTGATTATGACAAACGTAGTATTTACTAGCTAGTCTTATGTTTCTCATTCATGGACGTCTCCAGACGATTGGTCAAATCACCAATGTTACGGAAATTCCAACCGAGTGTCAGATGATGAGTGCGAAGGGAATTAACTAGTCAAGGTGTTTAAGAATAATAACCGAGGGGAATGAGGGTTATAGCTAGAAGTGCTTAGAGACCGAAGATGGTGTTACGATGTTCGTCGTCGTGATGCGGTGATAGTTGTTGTTTAACGTGCGGTTAGTTTCTTAAAGATGATAGAGGCGGTCCATGTCATTAATTTATTTTCAATTCAATTATTATTTCTTGCATCTGCTTCTCCTTTTTATATCAATATATTTTAGAAATTATTTTATTTTATTTTACTTTTAATAACTATTTTTTAAACTGTATATAGTTAAGAAATGTCGTAAAATTTTGAACCTATTTGACCTTGAATACAAAAGATACATTGTCAAGTACAGGATTTAGCTATTATGTTCTAGTCCCTGTTATGTGTTTTAGGGCATTTTGCATATAAATATGTTTTATGAATTTAGATCTTAAGGCATAATGAATAATTAGAAAGAAAGGAAGAACAAAGAAGAATGTCTCGGTTAAGAGGGTTGTTATTGAGGGTGTTGGTTGAATTTCTTCAACTTAATAAGTCACAATAAATTTTCTTTGTTCTCTCATAATTGTCTAATTAATTTTCGACCTTATTTCTCTTCTTCATAAGATACTGTTCTTTCATTTTATTCTTGCTGAGAGTGTGTTATATGATTTAGGTAAATCAATTAAGAAGGGTCAGACTTCACAATTGGTATCAAAACTATATTTGAATCCAAAATCATTACTTCCGCTAGGTTTGACATGGAGATGTTTAATGAAAGGAATGACTTCAACATCTAGCGTGTAATGATGAGAGCACTTCTCATGTAGCAAAGCTTATACCCGGCTTTCGTGGATGACAAGAAGAAATTAGTAGGGATTGAAGAACAAAAGAAGACCAAAATTATGGGTAAAGATCATAGTAAATATGTGTTTAGGTGATAGAGTCTTGTATGAAGTTTCAAAGGAAACAAATGTTGATGGAATATGAAGCTTGAAATGTTGTACAAGATGATCTCTTACCAAAAGAGCAATCTTAAAATAAAGATCGTACTCTCTCAAGATTATTCTTGGAAGAACCATTAAAGACCATCTTGATGAATTTAACAAGATCATTTTTGACCTGGACAATATAGAGGTAAAAATCAAAGATGAACATGCTACCAATCATTAAATTCTATTTTTACTAACAAGTATGAACATTTTTTGGACACCATGTTGTAGAACCACTATATCATATCCTTCAATGATGCAGTGACTACACTCTCCTCTAAGGAATTAAAGATGCAACAAATACATAGGGAGGAGTCTACTGTTGGGAGTCATAACAGTCAGGGAAGAACAAAGGAGATGGAAAAGAAATAGGGTTCAAGAAGTAATTCACAATCACAGCCAAAGGCTTCAATAAAGTGTTTCTATTATCATAAAAAGGGAAATTGTAAGAAAGTGTGGCTAGATAGAAACAAGAATTAGTATAAAGGCAAAAAAAAAAGGTCAAGAATTTAGTAGAGATCATGCTGAGATTGAGATTGTGTTGGATGGTTATGACAGTGCTAAAGCATTAATGATTTCCTCAAGTACTAGAGGTGTCAAATGGGTTCTTGTTATAGGTTTCACCTTTCATATGCTCCCTACAAAGCCTTTTTCTGAAGTTATACAAAGACTGAAGGTGTGCATGTTCCCTTGGGAAATAATTGATCATATTTTCTCATAGATTTTGGCTAAGTATTAGTGAAGACTTTACCGGGGGTAGAAGTTATTTTAAATAATTTGAGACATGTTCCTAAGATAAAATGGAATTTGATTTCCCTAGGTTATCTTGACAATGAGTGTTATGGAATCAAGGCACAAATAGGAGTCCATAATGTGAGTCGTGCTTCAATGCTAGCGTTAAAAGGAGGCCTAAGTACTGGTTTGTTTGTGTTACATCGACATGTTCTAAGATGTTTAATCAAGGAATCACTACAAGAAAACTCTTTTATAGCAACAAAACTTTTGCAACGACAATATTTTGTTGTTGCGAAAAATATCCTTTGGCAACGACAATTTTATGACATTACTAAGAGTTTTTGCCAAAAATAATTCATTTATATGAAAATTATTAGAAAATGTTTTGCAACGACATTTTTCATTGCAATATATGTGATAGTTTATTTGGAACAACATTTATATGTTGCGATATACAAAATATTTTTGCAATGACTTTTTTTTGTTGCAAAATGTTGATTAAATTTATTGCAACGACTATACCTGTTGCAAATATTTAGATTTTTTTAATGCAATGACATTTATATGTTTTGCAACGACATTTATCGTTACAATATATGTGATAGTTTATTTACAACAACATTTATATGTTGCAATATACAAAATGTTTTTGCAACGAATTTTTTTTTATTACAAAATGTTGATTGAATTTATCACAACGACTATACTTATTATGAGTATCTAGATTATTTTAACGCAATGATATTTATATGTTTTTCAACAATATTTATCATTACAATATATGTGATAGTTTATTTGCAACGACATTTATATGTTGCAATATACAAAATGCTTTTGCAATGACTTTTATTTTTGTTACAAAATTTTGATTGAACTTATTGCAATGATTATACTTGTTGCACATACTTAAATTATTTTAATGTAATGACATTTATATATTTTGCAATGATATTTTTTGTTGCAATATAAGCGATGGTTTATTTGTAACGACATTTATATGTTACTATATACAAAAAAAATTTGCAACGACTTTTTTTTGTTATAAAATATTAATTGAATTTATTGCAATGAATATATTTGTTGCAAATATTTAGATTATTTTAACACAACGACATTTATATGTTTTGCAACGACATTTGTTGTTACAATATACGTAATAGTTATTTGCAACGACATTTATATGTTGCAATATACAAAAAGTTTTAACAACGACTTTTTTTTTGTTACAAAATTTTGATTTGATTTATTGCAACGACATTTGTCGTTACAATATATGCGATAGTTTATTTGCAACAAAATTCATTTTGTTGTGATATATATGACATTTTTGTAATGCCTTTTTTTATGTTGTAAAATATTTATTGAATTTATTTCAACGGCTATACTTGTTACAAATATTTATATTATTTTAACGCAAGAACAATTTATGGAAAAAGAAATTATCGAAAATTTTTTGCAATAAATTTATTATTGCAATTATGTGTTTTTTGCAATGATAAAGTGTAATACCCCTAAATTGAGTGGAATGTTATAAGGATTGATATACTTACTTATATCAATATAGTATATAATCCTTTTGGTGATTTTGTCTGAAGAATTCAACAGTTAAGCGTGCTTGCCTTGGAACAATTTTCAGGATAGGTGACCCTCTTGGGAAGTTTCCAAAAGGACTCGTGTTGATCTGTAGGGCTAGTCGATCAATTCAAAAGCGTTCCACGATTGCCCTCACAGTTCTTGTGGGTCTAGGTGGCTACTAAGTGGCCCTGTGTGGTCGTTTCAACTCGGGATGTTAGAAATTTGCGGGTCTCAGGTGCTATCAGGTGGCACCTATGTACTCGTATTGACTCAGGGTATTTTGTAATGTTTTGTTTCCAAATTTTATTCAATTTTTTTTGTAACAACATAAGCCATTGCAATTAATGCGTTGCCAACATAAATTATTTTTGCAACGACATAAATTATTGCCGAAGTAGGATCAATATTTTGCAATGACAAAAGTTGTTGGAATATATAAATGAATGTAGTTAGATGCGGTGATGTATTGCAACGACATTTATTTGGGAACAACAATTTATGTTGCATTTAATTACTTTTTAGCAATGACCATTGTCATTGCTTTATTTTTTTACAACGCTACAACGCGCAATGATGCTGCAAAAAAAATGTCGTTGCGATATATATTTTTTGCAACAACTTTCTATCTTTTGCAACAAAAACTATCATTGCTAAAAATGGAATTTTTTGTAGTGAATGTTGTGGAATCATAAAAGGGGACATATTAGTTAGAAGGGTTTAAAACTTCTTGACAAAAAGGGATTTCTTAGTAATGGGCAAGTCCAATAGGCTAAAATTTTTAGCAAGAATTCATAGGTCAAAGGGAATAATAGATTATGTGCATGCTAACTTATGGGGGTTAGCTAGGGTTCAATCTAGAGAAGGTGATAGGTATATCTTGTCAATTATTTATGAATTTTCTAGATATGTTTAGATCTACTTCCTGAAGACTAAAGATGAGACATTTGATTGTTTAAAAAATTGGAAAAAATAGTTGAAACACGAGCCAATGGGAATGTAAAAAGGTTAAGACGCGATAATGGCTTAGAGTTTTACAATGAACAATTTGATGCATCATTTAACAAATAAGGGATAGTAAGGCATTTCACTATAAAAGGAATGTCGCAACAAAATGGGCTAGCTGAATGGATGAATCAAACAATTCTTAAAAGGGTTAGGTGTAAGATGTTGAATTCTAGATTACCTGTGTGTTATTGGGTTCAAGCAACGAATATTGTTCGCTACTTGATTAATATATATCCTAAATGTGTAATAAACTTTAACACTCTAGCTAGTTTATAGGTGAAGTGTAATGTATGCTAACTATACAATGTTAAGAGTATTTTGGTTGTATCTATTATGCACATGTGAGTCAAGGCAAGCTTAAAGAAAGGATAAGAAAGTTTTTATTATTAGGATATCCAAATGGTGTTAAGGGATATAAGCTACTCACTCTTGAAGGCAATTAAGCCAAGATCTTTATTATTAGAGAGGTTAGGTTTAGATAAAATTAGTGTTATAAGGATCATTTCTCTAAACATAAGCAAATAAAAGGGTTTTCAAAAGAGGATTTCATCATTGAGGTGGAGCATGGTGACACACCTTAGTTAGAGCAACCTGATGTGATTAATATTGGACCTAAAGAGGAAGAAGATATTGATCTTGTTAATGGAGGTAATGATCTAGTAAGGTATCAGTTGCTTATGAACTAAAAGCCATTATTAGTGTAATGAATGATGAAATATAATCCTTGAAGAAGAATGAAATTTGGAAGTTGGTACTAAGACCTAATAATAAGTGGTTGGTGGGTTGTAAATGGATGTTTAAATTGAAAGAGGGTATAGAAGCAGGAGAAAAATCCCAATTTCAAAGCATGATTAGTTGCTAAAGGATTTATAAAATTTGAAGGAGTAGATTACAAGGAGATATTTTCCCCTATGATAAAGCACACTTCAATAAGGTGTTTGTTGGATTTGGTTACAAATCAAGATCTAGAAATGGAGTAACTATATGTTTAAACTGCATTCCTTCATGGAATACTCAAGGAAAGCATATATATATATATATATATATATATACATCAACCACTAGGGTTTATAATGAATAAAAAGGAAGAATAGGTCTACTAGTTGAAAAGCTCTTTGTATGGATTAAAACAAAGTCCTAAGCAGTGGAACCTAAGGTTTGATCAATATATGAAAAGTATTAGATTAAAAAAAAATCAATGCATGTGTCTATGTGCAATATGAAAAGGGTAAAGAATATGTTTTCTTCTTTCTCTATATGGATGATATGTTTATTGCAAACAAGAGTAAAGTGTAGATCAAGGTTGTGAAGCTAAAGTTAGAGAAGTTTTTGATATGAATGACTTAGGGGATACCAAAAAGATCTTATGCATAGAAATATACAGAGATAGAGGCAGAAGGGAGTTGTTTAATTAAGTTTGGTTTTTCTCATGTAAAGCCATTATTAACTCCCATCTTAGCTTAGTTTAAGCTTTAAAAAAGTCAGTTTCCTAAGATAGAGGAAGAAAGAAGATACATGGCTAAGGTTCCTTATCAAAGTGGAGTAAGAATCTTAATGTACTTGATGATATATGTACAAGGATAGATATTACACATGTTTTAAGTGTTATAAGCAAGTTCATGTTTGATTTAGGGAAAGAACACTAGAAGGTTGACACATGGTTGCTAAGGTATTTGGATAGCTTAAGAGGAGTAGGTTTCATGTTTAGTGGAGTTGATTCATAGGTGATTAAGCTTGAGGGCTTCACGGATTCAGATTTTACAGGTAATAAAGATACTAGAAGGTCAGTTTCTGATTTTATTTTTCAACTAGGAGGATTAACTATTAGTCAGAATTCCACTTTGTAAAGGGCTGTCACACTTTCATCAACAGAGGTTGAATATATTGGGTGTACAAAAGCTATAGAAGAGGCAAGTTACCTGAGAGGGTGAGTGAAAGAATTTTAGGTTGTGCTTAAGACATTGGTAGTATAGTGTGACCATCAAAGAGCATTATGTCTAAGCAAGAACCCCATATATCATGAGCAGACAAAGCATTTAGATGTCAACCTACACTCCATTAGAGAGGTGATTAGTGGTGGTAAGTTTAGTTTGGAGAAGACAAAAATTGAAGAAAACCCACCTAACATGTTGACTAAGTCTGTACTTATAGCGAAATTCGAGTATGGTTTTCAATTTGTTGATAAAGGTGGAGATTGTAAAGAATATGATTTAGCTATTAAGTTCTTATCCACGTCATGGGCTAAGGGGGTTATTATGTTTGCTAAGATTACACTAATAATCCAGCTGGCAGGGTTGAGGCTTAAGGGGTATATTGCATATAAATATTTTTTTTTTCATAGCTTAAAGCATAATGAATAATTAGAGAGAAAGGAAGAATAGAGAAGAATGCCTCGGTTAAGAGGGTTGTCATTCAAAGAGTTGGGTGTGTCTCTTCAACTTAAAAAGTCCTAATAAAAGTTCTATGTTCTCTCACAATGGTGTAATTGTTCTTCGTTTTATATCTCTTCATCTTCATAAGTTATTGCTCTTTTATTTTATTCTTGTCTGATTGAGGTGAATCAATTAAGAAGGGTTAGACTTCACACATATTTTAGATAGAATATGCAATTTAAATTTAAAAATTATAAACCTAAAAGAATAACAAACATGGTTTTAATCCTTGTTCGATTCAAATCCTAAACCTTATAGAATATTTTTAAGGTTGGGGTCACTATAAATAAGTTATGTTTTCTTAATATATGTTTAGTTTACTAAATTTTAAAGATAAAAATTATATGAAAGATACGATAAATAAATAAATAAATAAATAAATAAATAAAAGCTAGAGGTTCCTAACCCCACACGACGCTCACGCGAAAATAATGGATGTATAAATTCGGACTGCAGAGGGGCCGTCTTGAAAACAACTACTGGTAGTCTGGTACTACTAATAGGAATAAATTCGTCTAACCGGTCGGCTATGATCAGCCGGCAATTGTTGGTGGCTGAGCTGAAAGAAACCGCAACGTGTCCGTCCAAGCAAACTGGATCAGCAAACTAATGAAGGTACAACTCATGATATCACTAAATTTCACAGCATGACATGGGGAGGAGCACTATGCCATACAAGGAGTTAAGCAGCTATGTCAAATGAATAGTATTATTTATTCAAACTCTAACCTCAAACTAAAAATTAAATTTTATTAAATATATATATATATGTACATTAGTTTTATTTTTATTAAATATTAAATAATATAAAACTAATAATAAAATAAAATTAGGATACAAAAAATATAATTTTTTATTATAATCACAATAATAATAATAATTATTATGATAATAAAAATAATACTCAAAATAAGTTTATTATAATTTTTTATAACATATTATTGCTAGTTTATGTCATTTAGTTATTAATAAAAATTAATATTAATATATTAATATGTATATTTTTAAAAAAAATTAAATTTAAATTTAAATTTAGATTTTGGATATATAACACTACTTATATCAAATATAATGCCGTTGAATTATGAATGAGTAATTTGACCGCATTTGATCATTGCGAAACATACTATGAAGTGCCCGTTTACTAAATATGTATATATTTAATCTATTTAAAAATAAATACTTATTTTGTGTATTGTATTAATTTAAAATATGTATCATACTAATTATATATTAAATATTTGTATATAGTTAATAAAAAAAATATAATTTTTTTTTATCTTTATTATCTCGTATCAAAGCAACCCTAATAAACAATGTTTATCCGAATCATGGCGGATTATGATATGTCGGTGTATTTTTCTTAAAATTTTGGTGAAGTAATTAAATAGCTGACAGTGCGGGCCTACGCATTCATTTTCCGATGAGTTAATTAACTGAGCGACTAGGAAGTTAATTTATACACAGTCCGACCAACGTTCACCGTTTGATATCTGAGCTGTCAGAGATTTCAGCAAGTTGAGCTCCGCTTAGCCTATCACTATTTTTCATTAATTAATATACAATTTATATTTTACAACTTTCTAAAGCTATTTCTAAATTAAAGTTAAAATAATTTAAATTTAATTAACATGAAAATAATTAATAAAAAAATACTTTAGATCGGATCTTAAGTGACAAAACGGTACCTTGAAACTCTATTTTCAGTACCCTTCCTAAAATATATGATTACCACTAACCGCTCTAAATCTAATATATAATTTGTACGATCAAGAGTCAAGCACTCCTTTCTTGTCAGCGTCGCACAGGCTCATACGGTATCATTGGAAGAGCGGCAGCGATCGGCTATCAGCGTTTTTATCCCGTCCCGTACGTTTAGAATGTAAAATACAAAGATTCTACTTACATATTTTAAGTATAGATTTTGATTTTTAATATATATTAATTAAAAAATAATAATTTTTATTATGAATATAACTATTATATATATATATATATATATATTTATAGCATGACGTATTATATTTTAAAATAAATTAATGATTAAATTTTATTTTTAAAATATATGGTGATAATTTTAGAAAGTTGCATGTCCTAGAAAATCCGGAGTCCCCCAACTAATATATGTACCGCATAGATTATAAGAAAGTACGGTAATTCGGATGTTGTATTAACGTTTTGAAACAACGACGATGCTCCTATAAAAATGATCAGAAAACTTGAATTTGAGCCGTAAAACATGTATTAAAAGACAATCAATTTTTTGGTAATAAATGATAAACAACCACAGACCTTTAAGCTGATGGGTTTTGTGACTATTGTTTTATCACTTTCACATGTCATTTATTTTATTTATTTATTTATTTATTATACAAATTATATATATAGTGGCACTCTATTAGATCGATTCCATATATACGAGCTTCATTCTAAATTAGGTCACTCACATTTTTAAAAAATTTAAGTTAAGCGGCTTAAGATAGGCTTATGCAAACTCACACTATACATGCTCGTATAATTAAATGTTAACATGTCCTTATAAAAATTGATGCATAAACAGATCTATATCATAAATTAAATCCCACGTATATGTAACTAAAAAGGAATTAAGTTCGGATCGAGCAATATGAATTGATTGGAGCATATACATGATGATGGATCCCACGTAAGTTGTAGAGGGAGGACAGGAAACGAAGGAATCCGATGGGTGTGGAGGAGGGATGGGAGCCCGGCTGAAAAAATGGGCAAGAAGCTGGGTAAGCTAGATCTCCCCAACAAATAGAGCATTGGAGGAGGGGGGGGGGAGGGGGAGGGACGACATACTTGATTATTAGATAAAATAAAATAATAATAATAATAATAATAGTAAAAAGGGCGGGGCGGACCGTGGGGGAAGAATAGAAAATATATAATATGCTTAATTACCAGATTTCATGGAGGCATCAGCCTGGGCGACGTTCCGAGCCATGGAAGTAAGCAAAGCAATAGCATGTTCAGCGGCAGCAACGGTATTTGCCGTGGGAGCATTAACAACAAGACAGCCAAATTCAGTGGCGGCTTGAAGATCAACATTATCGATACCAACTCCAGCCCTTCCCACCACCTTAATCCGTCCCTTGGCAGCCTCAAACACCTGGCGGCTCACCTTCGTACCGCTCCGCACGATCAGAGCATCGCAGCCACGTCCCGAGGCTATCTTCTTGCACAGTTCCTCCGGTGAGAGATCGTAGGAGCAATCAACATTCGCAAATCCTCGCAGTACCTCGAGTCCTGCCTCTCCGAGCTTTTCTGACACCAGGATCGTCGGCTTCTCCGCCTCGGGCTCAAGATCTCGACCGCTTGTGGTATCGGAAACGGTTGAGAGGGAAGGGGCGGTTATGGCATTGGTGATAACAGAGTTTGTGCGGGTGTAATTGGTGACAATCAGACGGTGTTTGCAATAATATTTTGATAGGGAATTCTTTGACGGGTCGACGAACGAGAGAGTTGTTGTTGGATCGTCGGATTTCGACGGGGCAGATGACTTAGAGGAGGCGGTGAAGTGATGTTTGATTAGGAACGAATTTGCGGAAGCAGAAGTTGCCATTCTGATTGCTGCTATTCGCTCGCTTTAATTGATCTTTGTTTTGGTTTAATATATCTCTGTTTCTTAGAAGAGGGAAAGGGAGATGGAACGGAGGAAAGAATCGTCTGTGACTAATTATTAGTGGGAGGGAGGGAGTCTCTCAAAAGTTTATGGTGTCGGATCGGCGGTGCTTTTTTCTTTTGTATTATTATTATTATTATCATGATTTAGTAATTATTTTTGCTCTCCCTTTCTTTTATTTTTTATAAACACCATCGGTAGGTATTATATTAGCATAAAGATAATAATAATAATAATAATAATAATAATAAAAGTTAATAATAATGATACCTGTTCACCTATTATTTTTTTGAATCATGGAGCGTCATGTCAACGAAGGCTTTTACACCCTTTTTAAAAGATAAAGTAGGGGTGGCCGCACATTATATTTTCTATAATAATAATAATAATAAATTCAAATCTGAAATACCGATATCGCATTATTATATTTATATGTACTCCAAAAACATATGCGTCGAAATGGTCCCGTGGTAAGTCTATGTCTGCCGCTAAATAACAATTAACTAACCGTACTGAGCTTGGCTGCTAAAGGAAATTTTTCCTCATAATCAATGCCCACGTTTTCGCGTGTCTTGTACCTCCGAATTGAGCCGCCTGGCCCATCATTGGCGGTAGAAGGCAATGTATGTGGCCATCAATTACCATTATGCAAATCATAAATTACCCTCTTCCTATACTGCGTGAGTCTACTAATAATCAATTTAGTAAGCCTTCGTTCAGTATTACTTATTTTTAATAATTATTTTTAAATAAATATTATTTTTATAATTCTATTTTTTTTAAAATACTTTAGAAGGTAAAATATATGTTTGTTTTATTTTTATTGTATAAGTGATTAATCTTAAAACATAATTTATTGTACCTTATTAATATTTAATTTTTATTTTTCTATAAATTTAATTTTTATTTTCTATCTTTAATTATTATCTTCCTATATATATATATATATATATATATATATATATATCTTTTGGTAATAATTATTATATAAATTATGTAATATTAAATATTAAAAGTCATATGAAATATAAAAAAATGTAAAAAGATATTATAAAGTACTAAAAATTATCAAATTATTTAAAAAATTATGAACAATCATTAAGAAAATGTTATAAAATTCAGTATCATCTAAAATTCAAATAGTGACAATGATCAAAGTTTATATTATGCAATAAATATTCTTACATTCATAATAAACATAATAAATCGATGACGTGCATGATAAATATTATCTGCAATCCTACACTGTAGAATTTTCATATGTATGTATGTATGTATGTATGTATATATGTATGTGTCTGTGTATATGTACTTATATATATATATATATATATGTATGTATGTATATAAAAGTACTTCTAAAGGTAATTCAAAGGCACATGTATTTTATGAGTTGAATAAAGTGTATGCCCATTATGGCACTACATAATACAAATCAATAGCTTTGGGACCTCCATCAACATAATATTTCAGCAAAAGTAGATGACTAATTAAGGAATTAGGAATTATAAAAGTACCATTTGTAACAAATTTAACCGGTGAGGCAAATTGGATATAGAATCTACAACCAAGGGTCTGCATAATTTGAAAGATACATATATTTCAACTATGCCCCATTCACGCAAGATGTGAGAAACAACGAGTACATAGGGAGATCCAAGAGAACATATATAATGGAGTTGGCAAGAAAATTTAATTTCAACACCATGGAAAGATTATAGATTTCAGGTGGTAAACAAACATCATCAATAATGTTCCCATGCCTTGAAAATTGACACTATGATATAATAATAAAACATAATCATGAACCGGTCAAATGGTTCTTATGCTTGGAGATGGATATGCTCTTGAACCCCAATATTTTTAATTAGGGTTAATACTAATTAATTGGATACAGTGGGCTTAAAATCAATAACTTAGAGAATATGCCAGTGTAAATTATATGTTCATTGCACACAAGTTCATGTTACATAATTAGATGAAAACTGCATTATATTATTTCAAAAGAGTAAGCAAGCATGTTTACCACTAATCTCTATACTCTATTCTTTATAGATTAGAACCAACCAAAAAAAGGTTATTTTAAGGGGAGAGAAAGGGAGGAGATATAACGAGAAAAAGAGGGAAATAAGATATAAAAAATAGGCATTTATTCACATCATATGCATGTATAAATAGTTGTTCATTGGAAATTTTACACAATTAATAATTAGGACTACAAAAAAAAAGAGATTAAAAAGAAATAAAGATAGTAGAAAGAAATGATTAATAAGGATTATGAGCAACTAATTAAAAGATCAAACACTGCAACAAGTATAAAAAAAAAGAAGAATCCATCCCTCGATTAATCAAATATTATAGAAGTGAATTGAACTTGCTCCCTTTTCTGATGGTGTTATTGTTGTTGTTTCCTCATGGACTCTAGGATTTAATACTACAACACCATTGATCTTTTTTATCTTTGAAGATTTGACTCAGTTAAGATACTATAATTAGAGGATTTAGAGCAACTCAGCCTATCTACATGGTATGGCTATATCTTATGGTTTTAATATAATTGTAATGAGTGAATATTCATGAAATCAATTGCATTCTCCCCCTATATTGCGTCTCCTCTCAATCACTTGTCATGCCCTTCCTCTCTTCCTAATTCTTTTTTGTCCTTCCTCAATCCATCACCTAGCTACTACACTTCCAAAATAATTGCATACTTTAGAATTAAGGCCCCTTAAGTAGATCTAACCCCTATGCATTACTTTCTAGATCTTGTCACTGAAAGTAACAAATCTAAGCTTTGCCACAAATGAGTTTCAGACAGTAGGTTTTCAAACTGTGTTTTCTTTCCTTGATCCATCACCTAGCTACTACACTTCCAAAATAGTTTCATACTTCTTAATTATGTTCTTTTGAGCAGATCTAACCTTTATAGATTACTTTCCTAACCTTGTAACTAAAAAAAAAGTAACAAATCTAAGTACTGACATGAATTTTTTCTAGACAGTAGGTTTGCAAGGGGGCGGAAATGGGGATGAGACTAAATACAGGGAACTAATATACAATCAATATTTTGCATACTATTTATATATAATTGGGATGTTAAATTTTCTTACAAGCCATATGATCACACAAAATTTAGCAGAGACCAGAACACAACTAACAACAAACCTCATGGCTAGCCTGCTAACATTCATATAAGAAATTCTACAAAGGCATAACATGCAATAGGAATGATCTCATAGTTCCCTTTCATGATTTGAGCAACCATTACAACACTAATTTTCTTTCCCTCCTTATCAAAAATGGGAAAATGGAAGCTCTCTTAATACATCTCTACACCACATCTTCTCATTTAATTCTTCCATTAATGAATATTCATTAATTATTCATCAACACAATACTTGCACACCTATCTATTAATTTTAGCCCCCCCATATTATTATCCTTTAGCTTCCCCCTCTCCTTCTGCCCTATTATTTCACAACAACACCAAAAGTATACTCACTAAATCCAAGTAGAGTGAATCATTTTAAAATAGATCAAAGTAAATCAAAGATGGTAATTGTGGGTATCATCATGATAAAGTTGAGCATTTTTAAAAATAGATGGATTAATTATTATGTATGTAAGTCAATACAAAGGGTAAGCTTCCTTTTTACTAAAGCAGCGAGTAGTAATTGCTACGGTAAAATGCCGGCGACCCCTTGCTCCTCAACGGGGCACATAATCACACTAGGCTTTTCATTATCAGGAAACAAGGGGGAGAAAAGAGCTTCAAAGTTTCATTCATCCTTCTACATTTCCTAAGAAACCAAAATCCATGAAATATGACCATTTCCTAGCCAACCCCTTCGCAATCCACACAACCAATAGTCCACCTGAATTCTTAATCCTATGAAACACTTCCCTAGCCTAATGTTCCAATGGCTCCAATACATAATTCAAACTCTCAAAAACATTCCCAACCTATCCCTAACCCCAACCTCCTCCTCAATCAAAAAAGGAAAAAAAAGAAACAAAAAAAGTAAAGATGACTAGCATGAAATACATAAGGTGAGAATAACAAACCTGGAATTTGAAGAGGAAGGGAAATCAAAGCCCAATAAATATAGATATGTATCTTGCGTCAACAATCAAGTGAAGATCAGCATCAAATGGAAGAAAAAAATGGAGATGGCAACTGTAAGTAGCATAAATGGAGAAGGTGAGCAACAGAGATTGAGAACGCGAGCCCAGAAGCAAAAATGGGGAAGGTGAGTAGTGAGCAAGTTAGGCGAGAGAAACGAGCGAGCAAAATGGAGAGATGATCGGAAATTTTTGAATTCTATAAACGGAAAGAATATTTGTTATGGAGAATGAGAAATTATTTTTGAGAAGGAGACACAGGGATGTGGGAATGAACGAATTTTTTAAAGAATGTATGTACAATGTTTTGCAAAACTAACTATAGAAAGTAGGTAAAACTTACTTATGGTTTATTAATTTTAAAAATAAATTTTTACTAATCACTTTTTATGATAAATTTGTAGAAGTAAAACCAAAAATTTATTTTTATCTAAAATTACTTTTTATAATTAATTTTTATAAAAAACTACTTATCAAATGTTAAACCAAACAAGCTCTAAATTACCAAAATAATACTTTAGATTTTTTCAATTATTGAAATAATATTTTGATTTTTCATTTTATCATAATAACACTCTTTGTTCCTATAAGATCATGTGGTTTGAATAAAAAAATATTACACATTTAAAACAAATTACTTCTACATTTATTACAGATATGTTCTACATTAAGGAATATATAATTATACATTAAAAACATTAACAAAAATAATGTTGTATGTTTAATGTATATTAGTAGTACATCTTGGGAATATATATTGAACACTTAGGTATATATAATTATACATTAAAAATTTTACATAAATTTTAAAAGAAAAAATTGACAAAAATTTTATGGGAGTTAATTAATGAAAGTGCTAGTTTGGTGATTGCGAAACACCCTAATGTGATATTTTGGTAATTTGTTCCAACCATTTAGCATTTCTTCATATATGAAACATATTATTATGATAAAGATTGTAATATCCTATCTTAAATCCTTTAAAATATATTTAAACTTATGCTAATATAAGATAAAATTTATCTTAGCTTTGAAAATGGGTGTAAATTTAGTGAAAATTGTAAATTTCAAGTATACTAGTCAAGAAGTTTTCCAAACTGATTAACTAGTATGACCAATGACTTGCATTTTTATATTCGGCATAAATAGTTGACTTTTTACCCAACCTTATTGATTTGTTATGCTACAATTTCATATAGTTTTTTTGCTTTGGCTTTAAGTCTCTTTTCAATGTTTATGAAAACTTCTAATTACATTCTCTTTGTGATTATAATCATATTTCAATGCTTTGGAATTATTTTTCACAATATTTAGATCATCTTATGATTTTATTAAGCTAAACAATTTTGCCAAAATTTTTAAGGTACTTTTTGACCTACTCTCACTTTCCCTCACTTTATTCTCTCCTTTGGCACTTAAGGCTGCATGAAGATCTCCTTTCACCAATGACTTGCCTTACCTTTGACATATCCTTATTGTACTCCATCTCCCCTATTTTCATCATTCCCTTTCTTACACTTTGGTTCCCTACACTCACCTAATGTCAACTTTACCTCTCTGCGTCCCCTTTTTTATGTCAACCCCAACCATCCTTAGGCTTCATTTCTAATTCATTTTAACCTTGTCCTTCAATACTTTCTCTCCTTTCTCTTCATCCTTTGATTTACCTTACTAAGTGTTGTACATTCCTTTTCTTCTTCTCTTTCCATTTCTCCTGGAAAATAGAGGCTTTACCTATTGATTTTCTTCCTGTAATCAAATTTATTCTCTCATCTATTCTCCTAATATTAGCCTTATCAATCCCTTGTTTTACCAAAAAGATTAAGGTTTAAAGAAAATTTGAAGGTCTTAGTTCTTTTCCTCCTTGTAACTTTGTTCTTTTGAGGAGGTTGAGTTTTTTTTCTCTCGCTTATTCTATTTTATTTCTTATTTAGTTCCAACAAGAATTTTTTATTATTTTTTATATTCTTGACTCACTTAGAAGAATTAGGAGTCTTGGTAGTAACCATCTAGTTAGAAGATCATTCTTGAGCTTAAAGAATTTTTTCATGGAGACATCATTATCTTTAACAAAACTAAAGATTTATATTGTTAATTATGGTTTGCATGAGCTTTGACTTGGTATTTAATGCACAACATAATACTGTGTTGGTTGGTGCAAGTAGTGGAGAAGTTTGGGGTTAATATTTTAGATTTGTGAGAAACATAAGGGTCCCATGTTTATTAACAAGGATCATGTTTTTTAATTGATTATCTAGATGTGTTTTTGAAAAACAAAAATCCTAGAGTAAGGAAATTAATATGGGGATTCCGTATTTCCTAAACACAAATCGTGCTTTTCTTTTATTTTTAAACCATGTTATTTTGCCTTTTAGGATTTTTTTAGTATAAAACAGATATGAGAGAACCGTAGCCATCAAGTTGTGCAACTTAACTTCGTCTTCTTCTCTATAGAATTATCTATTAAAAGAGAATTTTAGATTTGTCTAATTAATTTATTGATTTGTTTAATCATCTTGTAATTATATAAGAGTGAAAATAAAGATTTCTACTTTTCCCTCAAATTTTATATTTTGTTATTTAATCCTCAATTATTCACAATCTTATTAATTTTGGTTTTTAGATCGAATCCTTTTCAATTTATGCTATTCCACAACAATTTGAGATTAAAGATGTGGTTGTTAAAGATCTAGTAATCAGGATGGGTACACAATTCGATATTAAGAAGTTTAACTTATATGGAGTTTTCAATTATGAAAATTGAAGACGTGGGTGATTCTAATTCATAATGGATTGGAGAAAGCATTTTCTAGTCATTCAAACAAGTAAGAGTAGATGACAGATGAGAGATTTGAATGCATAGATCTAAAGGCATTTATACCACACAACTATGCTTGTCTAATGGGGTATAGGAGATGGAAAAAGAATCAACAAAAGTTGCCTTGTGGATGAAACTTGAGGCATTGTACATGACAAAGTTAGTAACAAATCAACCATTATAGAAGAGTCGAATTCATGACTTGAAATTAGGTGAGGGTCTAACTTTGAAAATTCATTTGGATAAATTTGACTCTATAATTACGGATTTGTATAATATAGATGTTAAATTAGATGTTGAAGATTTGGCCATTATGTTGTTATATTCTTTGCTTACAAGGTTTAAGCATTTTTGTGAGACTATTTTGTATGGGAAGGACTAGTTAGTCCTTAAAGATATAAAGTATACCCTGCTACAATAGGAGTGGATTGATAGGTAATTGACTAGCAATGGTACTTTCGGAGACTTACATAGTGAGGGATTGGTAGCTAGGGGGAGGATATGTGAGTGGATGTCCAGTGCTAAAAATATGCCTAGATCTAAGTTGATGAGTTGACAGAAGAATGTAGCATACCATGGTTGTCGTATAAAAGGACATATCAGGAGATACTATCCTAATAGGAAATTAATAGATACTAGTGATGGTTTATCTAATGAGGGTGATGCTACCATAGCTAATGGCGATAGTTATGTACCGACTACTATAGATAGACATACCATATTGACTAATATGTTGATTTTTGATTTGGGGTGTTGCTACCATGTTTGTCCTAATAGAAATTAGTTCATAGTATTTAAGGTGTAGTTGTTGTCTTGGGAAATGGTGCTTCGTGAATAGTTGCTGGGATTGAGACTATGAGGGTCAAGACGTATGATGGTGAAATGCCCCAAAACTAAATTCTTATGAATTTTAGTTAAATAAGGATTATTAGAAAAATTAATTAATAAATTATTTTTATTTAAATAAATGGAAATAAATTAGGAAAAATTTAGAAGAAATTTATAAATATTTTAATGAGGAATAATTAAGGTGTTTTTCTAATTAACATTGAATTTAGGAAAAATCTTTCAAAAATTATAAATTAGCCTAAAAAGGAAATTAAATATTATTTTATTTAAATTTTATTATTTTTAAATATCCAAAATATCCAAACTAATTTAAATACCCAACCCACTTATTTTTATTTTTTCCTTTTTCCTTTTCTTTCTTCCTTTTTCTTTCTTTTCGTCCTTTTCTTTTCCTCTTCTTTCCTAATTTAGGCCTGGCGTTCCAACGACCCATTCTTCTCTTCTTTTCCTTATTCCTTTGGCGACCCAAAATGTTGCGTTGTGCTTTACTTCTTTTTTCCCCTAGGAACGCAACATTTTGCTTAAAAAAATTTATTGTCGTAGGTCCAATTCTGCCCTTTTCTTTCCTTTTCTTTCTTTCTCCAGCCGCCCGGTCCATGCTTCCCTTCCTTCTTCTTTTTCCTTACTCCATTCCCTTTGTCGACCTGCAACTCCGCCCATCTCCGAGAATGGTGCCGTCAGTTACGCACATTTTAACCAGCCATTTTCCTTCCTTTCTCTTCCGCCTTACTCGCCATTCAGCATGACCCAATCCACCTCCCTTCCTTCTCGCTCACAATCCTCCTTTTCCTGTGTGAATAATTGGATAAAAATGATGAAATTAGGGTTTCAAGGGTGTTTTGGTCATTTTTGACCTAATGCACCTAATGTGAATAATTGGACATAGATTGATGACCTAGATTGATGACCTTGGAGTTTATCTAAATATTTAGAAATAATAGAAAATGGTTAAGTATGGAAATGAAAATGATAGTACGGTATGAAATGTTTGTGATCACCTCATAAAATACTAATACTTAAAGTGGAAGATCTCAAGTTTTGGAATAGTTTCTCTCTAGGGTTAGCTACCCTAGAGATGTGGTGTTAGCCCTCATTTGAGTTGGTTTGCTGGTGTGCCTCTGTGCTCTAGCAAGGCCTTTATCTACTCTATAGGTGACCTACGGGCCCAATAGGGAGTATCGATACATAAGGATTGGGTGACCAAGGTTGGAGAATACTATGTTGCCTATGTGCGCTAGTATAACTAGGCGTATCGCTGTGTCCCTAGGTTCTAGAGTACAGATATTGTGTTGCCTTTGTGCACTAAAATGACCAGGTGTACTTCAGTATCCCTAGTTGATTGTATCCCCTCAAGTAATATCAATAATAAAGGAATAATTTTTGATGGCCTTGGTATGTATTGTTGAGTTCGGTAGTTGCCTTAGTGTCCTACCTCGTTTTTGGTATATACTGGATTGATGGTTCGAAAGTTGCCTTAGTACCTTATTATGTTAATTGGAATTGATTTGATTAGTCACCTTCGGCCATGGATTTTGATATGGTTATTGTGTATCGTGAAATGATGTGACTTAGTTGAGTATGGTTGATTGTTGAGCATGAGACTCTAATGGAATATAACTATTTGTATGTATTGATCGATGATTTATTATATTGTGGTGGTATGTGCTTTTGTTTGACTATGTTTTGGATCATTGTGCAATTATATGGAATGTGGGTATGCTACCTCTTGTGAGGTATTATGATTTACTCAATACAAAGAAGTCATAGTCATACTAAATTTGCAGATGACTATGTGAAGGCCATGGAGTGGCATGAAAGTTATAAGAGTGGCTAGGATAAGTGGAGCCCTAGTTGTATTTTGATTTTTGTTGTTGTACGAAAAATATTTACTTGTAACCTTTATTTATGTATTCTCTTTTATTTCTATTGATTTGTTTTTAGTTTTGTTGGTTTTAGCCTTAGCACTTAGCATAAGAAATGTAAGGGAACCAAACTTGTACTAAGCGTGGCAGTAACACCTATTATATTTGGTAATTAACACTTCTGTAAAATGAAATTTTTAAGTACTAAAAATAGGGGTGTTACAAAACCATTCTAAAATGTTTACAAAATAGGGTTTTGATCAAATCGTTATAGAATATATACTAAAGGTGTGGAATTAAAAAATAGGGTTTGGGGCATAAGACCCAAAACAAGTACAGTGGTCATCCATAGAACCCTTCAAAACCTTCCAAATTTCCTCACTCATAAGCCGCAACCAACTATGATAGACCCTTCATTGGCCATCCCCAAAACCTACACATGGTCCTCTATTCGTGGGAATGAGTAGGTGACCGAGAAAATGGGCACATCTATACACTATGTACTAAGTAAGCCAAGTCGCTCCCTAAATGTATACAAGCATGATAATTTATCATAATATATAAGATGCATCATGGTAGGACATTATACAAATAAGCAAGAGTGCATAACACATGCCATCATATTCAACATCATCATAATATAAACATCATGCTTAGGATACCATGTACTTTCACATAACCACTTACATGATCAATAACATAGAGTATCCCAACAACCCCTAGGGTTATTTCCATTTATCCTATTTCATTAATATGTGCCACTTGTTTATCCATGTAAGACATAAGCCAATCATCGTGATTAATGTCCTATATCATAACTCTGATGTATGTGGGAGGGTGTAATCTTCAATTATGTGAAACTAATGGTTTAAATGGAGTTGGATAAGATGATAAGGGTTTGGAGATGGTGATTGAAAATACTAGAGCTTCAAAAGTGATGCATATAAGATGATGGTGATTCGAATTATGGTAGAAGAATGATGATGATGAATTAGTGATGGCAGTTTGTTAAGGATGATGGTTCGAATGGTGTGTGCTAATGTATTCAATGGTGGATTGATGACGATGATTAGTGTCAAAAGTTAGGGTTTGGATATAGGTTGGAATTGTGGTTTTGGGATAGGGTTAGGGTTTGGTTTGAAAGAGAGGAAATAGAGCGGTGTTTGGTTGGTATGGATGGTTAGGGTTTTGAATGAATGTTTTAGGGTTTTGAATGAATGTTTTAGGGTTTTGGTATTTGTATACTGATTTAGGGTTTGATTTTACCATGAAATTGAGTAGGAATTTTATGGTAATTAGGGTAGGAAAATATGGATTAATAAAATTAGAAAAAATATGGATTAATCTCTAATTCACACATACAAAGAGATTAAAACTTTCAAGTCAAATTGTTCACATAGATTCGATTTGCTTGATCTTGAAATCACACTGAATTCATTCAATATTGACATTCAAATTCAATTCTTGATAATAAAATCAATATGATCAACATTAATGAATAATATAACCTTTCTACCACTAGCTAAAGCATATTCCAAAAGATTCCAAGCTAAAAGATATTATGCTACCTTTATGCTCATTTTATGCTACCTTTATTTTCCTACTTTATTAATTAATTAATAAATTAGCTAAATGACTTATTAATGCTCAAAAATCCTGCCAACATCCTCCTCATGCATGTGGTTACTCCCTCTATGCATGCCATGCGCATACACATAGACATTTAATTGCTTGTTTGTTACGTTTCGAGCAACATAACCATCTATTGGTCTTTAAATTTGCAGGAGACACTTTTCAAATGAAGAATAATTGTTTCCATTATTATGAAGCCTATTATTTAGTTTTTTCTCCTACATCATTCTCCCCTTTTTGATTTTAATTTGCCCTCAAATTTGCATCTCCATAGCAAGGGCTAATATCTCCAAGTTAATCTAGGTGTGGTGCTAATACCCATTATCTTTGGTAATTAATGCTTCCACAAAAAAAAATTTAAATACTAAAAATGGGGGTGTTACAAGATAGTATCAGAGCTTTTGGTTTTAAAATCCTCTCTTCTATTTTTAGAACCTTCCACTTCTGAAATGTTTTGAAACCCGATTTAGCCTCGTGAGGATTATGAGTAGGAGTTATTATTTCTTTTGTCTTAGTCTTGGATTTTGTATCCTAGTGTGTTTATTGGTAAACTATCATATAGAAGAAGTAGTTTTATTGGATATTTGAGGAATTATTTTATTAGAAAGTGGATTGGTTTATGATTTCTCAATTAAATTGTTGAGTCTTATAGGATTTCCTAGGATATCTTCTAGAATGATTACACTACCCTTTTCAGCCTTAGGATGTCACTTGGAGGAGACATCAGAGTCCATGTTAGGTGGCTTAGTAGTGAGTTGAATCATATGGTGGATGCTGACCATTACATTGGGCCTTATATGTTCCGATCGAACCACTTATTGAGGACCCTCCCTTTAGTAGAGTCGTGGATTACAGTAAGAGAGGTGTATAGAGATTTGTTTGTGACAAGCTTCCCCCATCCCAAGTTTATGGAGGGCGAGTGTTTCCTATTACACTATGACTAGCTAGCCAGGGAGTTAATCTTAATTGAGGATGTGTGGAGGGCTATCCATGGACTACTGCTTAGTGTTGCCCTAGATTATCCAAGTGAGTTAGACGAAGTAGACTGGCCTCTGTATGACTTTGGGCAAGAGCAAATGATTCTACATTAAGAATGGTTCTAGAGGGTTATCCGTGAGAGTTGGGATTTTGATGCTACCATAGACTTAAGCCTTCTGAGTTTTGATGGCGATGATTGATTTAGGTTAGATTTCAAGGTTCTTTTTAGGCATCCTATGCTTAGAAATTGGGGATTAGGCGGATGCTTGGTTTAGTAGTGACTATCCTTGTAGTATAAGATGCCTTAGAGGAATGGAGTTCTTTTGTTGTAGGATCTTTAGTTGTTGATGTTGTAAGTTTGTAAACTTGAATGTTGTATGACTGTCTATTTTGATTTGAATGCAAGTAATCTCTTTTCAACTTGTGTGTGCAATGTTTGTATGACCATTGTGATGAGTGTTAATGTTTTGTTGTTGGCCTTTAAATGATATGATGTGCTTAGCCTTTTAGGAGGGCTTTGTTTGTGTTCTCTAATGTGGTAACCCTATTATCCTTATTTCTTTAGCAATATGGCAGGAAAATTGAATCTTGCATGTATGGAGGAGTTACTTTTTGTAGTTGCTAAGTGAGTGGTAGAGCCTCAACCATAACCACAACCGCAACCGCAACCTCAGCCACAACCACCACCTCCGGCACCTACTCATGTCGATAATTGGCTTAGAGAGGTTGGGTTTCATCACCCATTTGTATTTGAGGGAGTTGAGGATCTGACAAAGTTGGAAGGATGGATTAGAGAGCTAGAGAAGATCTTTAGGGCTTTCAATTTCCCAAAGGGAAAGAAGGTGGATGTTAGTACTTTTTACTTGTGAGGAAAGAGAGATGTGTGGTGGAGAGCATACCAGCTTCAAGTTGTGGAGCTGGTAGACACTTGGGATGGTTTTCTAGCAGCTTTAAAAGCATGCTACTACCCATTACACGTGTTTCATGCAAAGAATGTCAAGTTTCTGGCCCCTTACATGGGAAATTTGTTGGTCGAGGATTACTTCAACTAGTTTTCCAAGCTTCTTGCTTTTTCACCCGAAATAGCTGGTAGTGAGGAGATGCTTGCTCATCACTTTGAGTAGGGTTTGGACCTATATACCCCACGAGTTTTTTCTAGGTTATGCCATGACTGATGTGCTCACGATTTATGAGAGGTCTAGTATCCTAGGATGGATTCAAGAGGCGAAGAAGAGACTTAGTGGAACTAAGAGGCTAGCTGAGAGTTTTTAGCATTACAGAGGTGATAAGTGTAACACCCCAAATTTTTAGCTAAACCTAATCTCGAGTAATTAATATCAAAACCTAATTCAAAATTTATTTTTCTATCTTACCCTAACTCCCAACTTCTAAATCTTAGCCTACTCCTAATTTTTATTTTGGGTTATTAATATTTTTCCAAACTTAAATATGATTCCGGATAATTATTTAACCTAAACCTAAATATAAACCCACACCTTTTTCTTTCCCTTTTTCCTTTTACTTCCACTCTCCAAATATTATATAATTCTTTTTCTTTCTCTCTATATCGATCACCTTACCCTCCCTCTGTCAAGTATACCTCTACCCCATCAATTCCCAGCTCTTACGATTGTGGGTTGGGTTTGAAATTTTTATCTAATCGGAACCTCTCTCCTCTCCCTCTCTGCATGTATGTAAATATTTATACATATACCTTATTTAATTCACAAAAAATACTTCCATATTCCTCTAATTTTCTGTCAAAAGGCCATCCCAAAACACCCTCCTTCTTTTCCCTCAATATTGTCGCCAAAACAACTGAAAAACACCCCCGAAAAACCCATCTTCGGCAGCCGTTGTTGAAATGCCCCGAAAATTTTTAATTGTATCAACTACATTTAAAGGATATTTATTATAAGAATTATTTAAATAAATTATTTTAAATTGAATTAATTAGGGCAAATCAAGAAGAAATTTATAAGTATTTTTATTAGAAGAGAATTTGGGTATTTTATCTCATTAAGGATTTTATTTTGAAAATTAATTAAATAAATTATTTTATTTAAAATAAGAATGAGAAAATAGTTTTAAATTAATAATAATTTTATAAATAAATTAATTGGAGAAATTTAGTGTGTTTTACTAATTAAAATGGAAATTATCGAAAATCTTTAAAAAAATCCTAATTTAGCTTAAAAAGGGATTTAAAGATTATTTTATTTAAATATTATTATTTTTAAATATCCCAAATATTCTAATTAAATTAATCGAGCCAACCCACTATTTTTTATTTTTCCCTTTTCCCTTTTCTTTTTCTTCTTCTTTTCTTTTTCTTTTCCTTCTTCTCCCCGAACTGGGCCAGCCCGGCGGCCCAGTCTTCCTCTTCCTCTTCCTTCTTCGGCCCAGCTGCACCAGGCACCCTTCGTCCCCCTCGAAGCGCCGTGTTTCTTCTTTTCTCCACTCAACACGTGTCGTTTTATTTAATGAATTTTCCCCGTCGCGTCCGGTTCGCCCGTCTCCCTTTCTTTTCTCTTCTTTCTTCTGGACCGCCGGTCCAGCCCTTTTCTTCTTCCCTAGCTTCGCACTCCCAGCCCCGACAGCATCGACCGCAGCCTGCAACTCCCAGCCCGAAAATGGCGGCGTCGGCTACGAGAATTATGACCGAACGATTCACCCTTCTTTTTCTTTCTCTTGACTCGCACATTGAATTGGAACGATTAATTATTCTCAAATCTCGCTCGTTCCTTCTCTTTTGGCTCATGAAATTTCGGCCCCGACCCAAATGATCATCGGTCGATTCCTGCCACCGGCCACCATAACCCTAGCATACAATACCACCCAGGCGACCCCCAAAACCCTAATAACCCATATAAACTCTATATATAGCCTAGTTATGGATGATTTTAAAATCTTTTATTTCCCGAAACCCTAAGTAAGAAACCCAGCCACCGCAGATTCAGATGCCCCGTCCGCTACCGATAGTCAACCTCAGTGCCACTTCTGCATTCCAAAATTTTCCCTGCAACTCCATCTAGCTAACTAATCCATTCTCAACCTTCGATTCTTCTTACACGGGCATCCATAACCGTGCAAAGTTTGCTATCCTTTAGCCAGAATTTTGACCCCGAAACCTTAAGCCACCATCCACCACCATATGCGCCGCTTCTAACACCTTCCAAACCAACCATTAACTCCTACTAATTATCCTCTATAGCCCCATATAATTATTTTAATTTTTCTTTCTCTCCATCACCCATTTTCCTAATTTTTGGCCCCCTTAGACCCATTTTCCGGCCACCTCCAGGAACCATCGCCGGTGCCACCTTCATACTCCAACTCAAGGTGAAACCCTAGACCTTTTAAAAACTTACTTTCGATTTATTGATAATTATCATGCTTTTATCCTAATTTTTAATGTTAATTCGATTCTAATTATTATTATTATAATTATAATTATTATTTTTATCAACTATAATCTAATGGTTAAATCTTCTTTACAGGTTTGGGAGTATTCTTGAGTTATAAAAACTATTATTCTCGAATTTTAGTTATTTAATAGAATTAGTACATGTTTACTATTATTAATAATAATATGATTAATATTATTATTATTAGTGTAATTAATTATTTAATAGTGTAATTATTTCAGGAGGCCTAGAAACCTAAAATTTTAATTAAGCCTCGCAGCTTTTGCCTTTTTTATTACTATTATTAGCATTTTAACATTATTACTAATATATTATCATTTTTAGCACTATTTCCTTTTATATTATAAGTATATATATATATATTGTTATTACTACTACTACTACTACTACTAAATTTGTTATTATTATTATTATTACTACTACTAAATTTGATTATTTATTTTATTATTAGTATTATCTTGGAAAAGGGGCTGAAGCATTTATTTCACCTTATTTTTGAATAATGTCCTTTTTATTGTTATTATTATTGGTACTATTATTATTCTTATTTATATTCTCATTTATATTATTTTAGTATCATTATTATTATTAGGGTAAAGTATTTAACCCTATATTATCAACCTTTATAATATTTCTGTTATTTCTATATCTTTAGCAAAGTTAGAATTTTATTAATGTTATTTGTATTAGCAAGTTGTTATTTGGTCAAAACCTTGAGGAGGCGTAGGAGCGTGCTCCAAGACCGGTGTCGTTTTAGTTAAGGAGTGCTAAGGCCTTTTATGTGCTTATGTGTATTATGTGTATTATGTGTTTCGCATGTTATGTATCTAGTGTTTATTATAATTAAATATTTTATATGTGGTATGACTTGGAGTTGAAGTATGTTTTTGTATGGCATGTGTGCTATATGTAGGTGATGATATGTGTTGTGACCCTGTAGGACATGCATGTGAGGATGTTGATGTGGTTGTGTGGGGGAAAAGATGAAAAAGGAGAATGAGGAAAGAAGTTGACTAATGGAAGTGAGTTGACCTAATTTTATGGTTTTATAAGGAATAATCTAATGTATGGTTTTAGATGAAAGAATATAATTTATGGTTTTATGCGGAGAATATAATATATGATTTTATTTGGGAGAATGTAATTTATGATGTTAATTGGGAGAATCTAATTTATTATGTTATATGGGAGAATTGAATTTATGGTTTGTTTGGGAGAATCTAATTTATGATGTTATTTGGGAGAATGTAATTTATGATATCATATGTGAGAATCTAATTTATGATTTATTTGGAAAAATCTAATTTATGATGTTATTTGGGAAAATGTAATTTATGATATTATATGGGAGAATCTAATTTATGATTTGATTGGGAGAATCTAGTTTTATGATTTGTTTGGGGGAATCCAATTTATGGCTTTGCTTAGGAGGTTCTAATTTGTGATTTTATGTGGGAGAATCTAACTTGTGGTCTTGTATGGGAAAATCTAATTTGTGGTTATGAATGGGAGAATTTAATCAATTGTATGGTATGGATGAATCTTCGGTTTTATGTGATTTGAATCTAGGGTTGGTTAAGGATGAGTCTTTGGTTTGGTGAGGATTGAATGTAAGGTTGGTATGGATGAATCTTTATGGTTTGACTTTAGGGTTTGGCATTGAAGAATATTTATGGTTTGAATTTAGGGTTGGTATGGACAAATCTTTGGGTTTTATATGGTTTGAATTTAGGGTTTTGTATGACGGAATCTAGGGTTTACCTGGTGGTATTAATGGATGTATATTAGGTTTAGGGTTTGTATGATGATATTAAGGCTTGTATGGTGGTAATTATAGTTGTATTGTGGTAATAGGATTTATATGGTGACATTGATGGTTGTATGTTGGTATTAGGGTTTGCATGATTGAATTTAGGGTTTCACGTGGAATTTTAGGGTTTGCATGAAAAAGGTTCGAAGGTTTGCATGGGGAGATTAATGTTTGCATGGGTATTAAATTTACTTATGGAAAGTTAATTTGGGATGTAAGGAATGTAATGTAAGTGTTGTTTGGGTGTTTGAGCACTTGGGATGAAAAATAGCACGTGGGGCCAATTAAGGGTATGGAGGAGACTGAATTATGGTTTGTTGTGGTTAATTGAGGTATATGGTGGCTGATTAGGGTTTTTGGTGTTATCATGTGTATATGGTGATTAAAGTGTAATAATGATGTGTGAAGATTTATGCATGCCTAGGGTAAAAGTCTTTGAATAAGATACTTAAGATATTAATCACGTAAAGTGAAAGATGTTGAGCCGGGCCCAGACCGATCCACTGGCATAATAGTGGCAGGGAATATTTCCCTCGCGACCGATCCACCGGCTATAATAGTGGCAGGGCATGTACCCTTGTGACCGATCCACTGGCAATAATAGTGGGGGATCCCGAGCTCAACAAAATCAAACCCTATAGTTGCTAAGACATGGGAAAGATACTAATTACTTACTGTGGAACACCGTGCGAGAAGGGGCCAGACCGATCCATTGGCATATAATAGTGGCAGGGTATGTTACCCTCGCGACCGATCCACTGGCTAAAATTGTGGCAGGGTATGTTACCCTCGCAACCGATCCATCGGCTAAAATAGTGGGGTTCCCGTACTCGTATGGACTTGATAAAAAGTATGGTGTGAAATGAATTCTGATAAGAGATTAATTTAAAAATTAATCCAGTCTACAATCGGGCCTTGTACTCTTACTTGGATGGTCGTAAGCACCTTATGTCATTGTGTTGGTAATTATGCCCTTTTATGTTCTGCATGATTTATGTGTTTGTGTGTTGGCCTTAGTGATCAAGTCACCTTACTCAGTACTGGACCCGTACTGATACTACCTTGGTTGATGGGTCCTGTGATGATCCACTGATGGTGGGGAGCAGACCTCTTGTGCAGGTTTAAGATCAGAGACTATTTTGGGGTGGCAGGCCTGATTTGAGTGAGTAGGCAATCCGGAATTTGACCTATCGGGTTTTATCTTGTTTAAATGTATTTCTATTTGGAAGTTACAAGTGTTATTTGAAACTTCAAGGGTATTGTAATTAACATTTAATTTCTCGTACTCTGATTTTGTGTATGATCTTTCGAATCTTTTTATGAATTGTTAATTTGAATTTAACATAAATCTTTTCTTTAGCCTTAGCACTTAGTACTGGAACGGTTTGAGAGAACCGGTTGGTACTAAGTGTGGCGGTAACATTCCCAAAATTCACAGGTTTTAAGTATTTCTATTTTAATTGCTTCCGCTTTTCAAAAAAAGAAATTTAGTGAATTTTGGGGTGTTACAGATGTTGTGCCACATCCACCACCATCGGAAAAACCTCCCATTTCCCCTTTTCTAGCTGAGAAAAATCCTCTAAAACACCCCTAGCTGCAGTAAAACCACCCATTTTACCCCCAAGCTGCGGAAAAATCTACTGAAACACACCCTCTAACCAATGATAAAACCAACCAAAACCTCCCCTACCCTTTGTAAAAATCCTCCAAACACCCCTAGAATCAGTAACAATTTCCATTCTCTACAGCCCATTCCAAATATAATTACCATTCCCTACCTCACTTTTGTCCCTCCTTGCCATTGTCCACTCCCTAGCAATGACAGTTTGTGCCGTTGCTAGCCTTTTTAGCTGGCTTCCGGTTCTTCGAACCCAGTTTGGTTTATCTCCATTACCTTAAACCTTAATTAATTATATGAATAATTCTAATTATTTCTTATTATATTTTCTTAGGTGATATTCCAAGATTTTTGGAAGAAGCGAATTAGGATAAGCGTTTTGAGAGACCAAAGCCTTTATTAGTAAGGATGCTAGTCCATGTTTCATGTTTTGTGTTAAATTCTTGTATGATTATGTGTGTTATTATGTTATTTTTAATATGCTATTAAAATGAATTTTTTTTATGATATGATAGACTAATATAAAGTATGTGATAGAAAGGAAGTATGAATAATGAAAGATATGCTAATACGATGATATTATGCTAAGTCATATTTTTATGGATGAGTATAATTTATGGGAGAGTATCATGGGCCTAATGAATTATTATAAGTGGTAAATAATGATATTTAAGATGTATATTGATAAAAGGAGGAATTGGAAATAATGATATGGAGGATATAAGATTTTCATAAAAGAAGGGCTATCGGCTATCTTTAAGGGCATTTTAGTTAATTTAGATTAATATGGAAATTTTGGTATTTAAATGTGTTATATGGATTAAAATATGCTAATAATATCATGTGAAGTGTTTAGGAGTGATTATAAAGGTCATAAGTTCTTCACATGAGAAAATAGCCTAATGTGGGAATAATAGCCTTAAAATAGTAATATTATTATCACATATGTGAAATGTTAGATTTAGGCTACGAATTTTGGATATGTTGTTAATATGGATAATTTAATCATGTAAATTTATTTTTGGTAATTATATGAGCCCTATGGGAGAAGTTATGACTTACCCATAAAAATAGGGTTTTAGGAGCTTTATAAATAGTAATTTTTGAGATAGGGGTATTATTTAATGTGTAAGACATGAGAGTTATACCTCAAAATTTGGGTATGTTAATGATAATATTATTTGAGGGGCATATAATAAATTTGGTGGGTAAATGATCAATATGGGGGAAGTTATGTTTAAATTGTGAATTTAGAATTTTTGGGGGAAAATAAGCGTATTAATCTTTGAGAACAGTCTTTTTATCTATATGTTGATGTCTTTGATTGCCTTAATTATTTTTCTTACTCATAAAACAGTCATGAACAAGACAGTAATCATTTGAAGTAAAAGATCACGTGAGTGTGGTCGAGGTGTTGTTTGAGTTCGTTCCACCTTCTTAATAATAGTGGCTAGGAGTATTTTACCTTGGGAGGTGCATCAAACCATTCCCTCGGTTTAAGAATAGTGGGACCTAATCTCAACGTAAAAGATATTATAAGTTTAAGATAAGTAACCATTGATTAAGACGCTAATCACTTACAGTGAAAGATTATGTGAGTTAGGACCGAGGTGTAGGAGTCTGTTCCAACAATTTAATAATAGTGGCTTGGCGCGTTATGCTATGGGAGGTGCTTTAGACTATTCCACTAGTTTAAGAATAGTGGACAGGAGAATTTTTTCCTGTGAGGTGTAGAATCCGTTCCACCAACTTAATAATAGTGGCTAAAAGTATTTTGCCCTAGGAGGTGTTTCATACCGTTCCATCGGTTTAAGAATAGTGGGATCCTAGAACTTAAAATTAATGAAAGTATGGGTTGTATCATATTCAATCATAAAGAAATTGGACCAGTAATTAACTTATTTTGATTCTTTTTTCTCGCATGTATATTAATTTCTGAAGTGAATGTATGTAATGATATGTTTTTTCGGTTTTGACTGTATTGTTACTTTATCCAATATGTAGTGTATTGATCATCCTTTTCATGGGTGTTTCTTATTCCTATGAGCAGATGACCCTAATGGTTTTGTGTAGGTCTTTGAAGGTCCAATTGATGATGTTGTTGCCTTTGATGCATTGTGTGGGGAAGAGTGACTTTTATTTGTGTTGGACGAAGAGTCATGTTATCCGGATGATGTTTTTAATTGGATACCCTTTTTGGACCTTTGATCCATGATATCACTTTTGTAGTATTTTGTTATTTTAATCTGGAGTTAATCTCTAAACTCGTATTTTGTGTTATGAAACTTCTCTTGTTTTCAGTTCTATCATATTGAGAAAGTTAAATTATTTAGCCTTGTGATTGACATAAGGTTTCGATGGTAAGCCCAACTTATGTCAATTATGGTGGTAACACTAGGTTATTTTAGTTGTGCTTCTACTATAAAATGAAACTTTTCGATAGTAATTTGGGGTGTCATAAGTTGGTATTAGAGCTTTAGTTTTGATTACCTTTTTATTTTAAAAAAAGTGGTCTTCAAATGATCCTTTATTTGATTTTATCAGTCGAGTTCATATTTAAAAAAATAATAATTATTTGAAAACCTAGATTAACTTGTAAGGAATTGAGAACAGGTAACATAAGTCGCCTTTGATTGTGAGTATGTGTACTACCTATCAGTTAGCTAGGAATATTCTTCATAACATGTTTTCTATCTTGCAGCTAATTTGTCATGGCACTTAACGGTCACATTGGTCTCCTAGAGGAGGCTTTTGAGGTATTCATCCAGTTTATTAAGCATTCACCGCCTCCTCTACCTTAGCCTCAGCCGCCTCCACCATGTCTGTATTACCCATAGGAAGGTATTAGGAAAGACTAGCTTCGAAGGGTTAAGGGACATCACCCACCCCTCTACACAAGTGAAGAGGATAATTCATCATGGAACAGATTAGGGACATGGATAGGATGTACGAGGTAATGGATTGTCCACTTGCTCAGAAGGCAAGCATTGCAGCTTACTTTATTCGAGGAGTTGCCAAAATCTAGTGGGTAGGCCGTTGTGTGTAGGGGGGCCACCAATGTCCTGGGGGGACTTCAATTCAAGATGGTGATCTACACTAAGCTTTACCTTGAGAGCCTTAATAAGGACAAGTTGAAGGAGTTCATGCAGTTGACTTAAGGTAACATGATAGTGAGACAGTACTACACTAGGTTCACGGAGCTTTCGATGTTCACACTAGGGATAGTATTGAGTGAGTCAATGGTAGTGTACTAGTTTGAGTACGGGCTCCATTTCAGCATTAGAAGGATGATGGGTGTCATTTTTTTCCATGACCTAGCCATGTTGTATGTGCGAGGGTGTGTCGCTGCTAATATGGTATAGGAGTAGGCTTCTATTTTAGGTAAGAGGAAGCTAGTGATGCATGGTTCTGGTGGCAGTTTCAAGTAAGCGGACCTCGTATGTTCTATTAGCAAGGTCAGATCCAGTCTTAGGGTGGTTAGATACGACACTAGGGCTAGATGAGTGGCTGGAGTAGGCTCACAAAACCACCAAGAAGCTTCACTTATCTTTTTTGTGGTCGGGATAACCTGGAACATAACTGTCGGGAAACTCCTATATAGTGTCGAGCCTATGGTCAGTGGGGCCACTGGTCTTTCAAGTGCCAATGATAGTAAGGTAATTTTTAGTAGCAGGGATAATTAGTACCTTAATAGCAGGCCAATCAATAGTGACCCTACTAGCCGTAGAGGGCATCTGCCCCAACCAGTAGGCAGCGTAATGAGGTATAGGGGAGACCATGGGGCCCTCACCCTTTGCCTGAGAAAGGAAGATAGAATCAGGGTTCTAGAGGGTGTCATGGAGGATATCAGGGAGGACAATTAGTTGGGCACTTGAACGTCATCAGCCAAGTAGAGGTTGATCGACAGTTGGACATGGTAACAGGTATGTTCTCCATTCTCTCACTACTAGCTTATGTCTTGTTTGATTTGGGGGCATCTATGTCTTTTGTGTCTATGATGTTTATTGCTAGAGCTACATTGTCTCCATCTTCTACTTTATTTATATATGTGATGTTACCTTCTGGTGATATATTAGATTACACTAGGCTCTACTTGGACATGGCCTTAGAGATAGATAGGGTAGACATCCAAGTGGATTTGGTTGAGTTTAACCTTTAAGGATTTAACATTATTTTGAGGATGGAAATGTTAGGGAGATACTGGGCATTGATAGATTGATCATAAGAGCAAGTTGTGTTGCTGGGACCTCAGGATGCTAGGGTCTCCAATCAGAGATGCAAGCCTAGGCCAATGACGTCTGCCCATACACTATTTTCCTTGGTGCAAAGAGGATACCTTATGTATTTGTGTGGAGTTTAGGATCTAAATAAGGATGTGTCAATATTGGATGATATTTCAATTGCTAGAGAGTGCCTAATGTGTTTTCGGAGGAGATCCCAAGTATGCCACCGGTGCTTGAGATATACTTCACTATTGAGTTAGTATTGGGGGCTGAGCTAGTTTTGAAGGAGCCCTATCGGATGAAACTGGTAGAGTTATAGGAGTTTAAGGCCTAGTTGGAGGATTTAGTGGAACACGGGTACATTCACCCAAGTGTGCCTCCATGAGGAACACCAGTTTTTTTTTGTTGAAGAAGAAGGACGAGAGACTTCATCTATTCATCGATTATTGGAGTTTGAACCATTTGAAAGTGAAGAACCGGTATCCACATTTGAGTATTAATGATCTATTTGACCAGCTTCAAGGTGCTTAGATCTTCTTGAAGATCAACTTGAGATCAGGATACCATCAGTTGTGCATCGCTGAGGAAGACATCATCAAGAAGGACTTTAGGATACGGTATGGGTACTATGAGAGTACGATGATGCCTTTTGGGCTCACTAATGCACTTGTCATCTTTTAGATTTGATGATGAAGATTTTTCAACCATTCCTCAATCAATTTAGGGGTTTTCATAGACAACATCTTTGTGTACTCTCAGAGTGGAGAGGGGCATGAGTAGCACCTACACATAATATTGTCACTTCTTAGAAAGTATAAGTTGTATGCTAAACTCTCTAAGTGTGATTTTTGGCTTTAAAAGGTAGCATAAGTTATATGAGGAGTTGTTGTGGATCCAGTAAAGATAGTGGCAGTGATCGAGTGGAAGGGACCCACTAGTGTCCCTAAGGCTCATAGTTTTCTTTGTTTGGTCGGGTACTATAGACATTATGTTCAGGATTTCTTGAGGTGGGTCATCCCTTGACGAACCTTCTAAAGAAGATGACCAGATTCCACTGAGACAATGCATGTGGGGGAGCATTCTAGGAGTTGAAGCAGCATTTGACTCTGGCACCAATTTTAACTCTACATGTCGAAGTATAGGTTGGGTTGTGTATTGATGTAGCATGGTAAGGTAGTAGCTTATACTTCTCGATAGTGGAGATGATGGTTGTGTGTTGTTGTGAAAAATGCAGGTGATGGTGATGGTGAGTGTGTATGTTACATGAGAATAAGAAGGAGAAGAAGTAGAAGAAGAAAAGTGTTAGGGTGTGTGTATGGTGTGTTGCGTGAAGATGAAAAACGATAGGGGAGATGATGATGGATGACACATGATGGGAGATGTTGTAAGTGGGAAAAGGAGAAGTAAGTTGCATGAATTTCAAATATTACGGCTAAGATTGATGCGAGAAAGGAGATGAAAGAAAATAAGGAGAAAGAAAAGGGAAAAGAGAAAAAGATTTATGCTTTATTTGGTTAATAGAAAGTTTTATAGAAAAGAAAGAAAATAAAGAGGAAAATAATTTTTTGTGTTTAATTTACATGAGCTAATGAAATAGAAAAAGAGTAAGGTATAAAACTTCTAAAGATTAACTTTATAATTTTCTTTGAGAAAAGTTTGAAGGAAAGTACTTTGATTTTAATTTTCTTTCCCTTACACATTCTTAAAACTAAATAGAGCCTTATGGGTTAGTTAAGGGGGTTCTAAATAAGAAAAAATAGTTAGGATTAGCAAAAATTTTAGCAGATTTTATTTCCAGTTTACAAAATATAATTTTCCTAGGTTAGGTTTTGGATTTGATTAAAGTTTTTTAATTAAAAAATTAGGTTAAGGATAATGTAAGATTTTTAATTTTATGATCAAATTAGGGTGCTAATTAAGTAGGATTAGGGTAAGTAAATTTTTGCGGTATAATAAGTATCAATACTTCCAAGTACACCATTGGTGTCTAGAGTAAGGCATTAGGACCTCTCAAGATCTCACACGAAGGCAAAGCCAAAAGGTACCAAAAATGCCCAAAGGCAGACTAACCATAAGTAGCTAATCAAAGATTGAATAACCTAAACCCATACTCAACTCAAATTTCTTTTACTTTAAGTGATTAGTGTTTTATGCATAAGGATGGTTGATTATACAAGGCTAATACAAGAAACTAAGGTATATTCTTATATTAACTATTTCCATTTTTACCAACCATTTGGGTCATCTAATGGCCTTTGGTCAAATTTAGTTATATCCACTATAGTCTTTTATGTCATACCCTTATTGATTCATGTTATTCTCATCTCCCTATTATCACTTATCATAAGTGATGTACACTTTTATCCTTCATATTACTCATAATGTATGCCACAAGATTTGATCCATTTCAATCCCTTAATTAGGATAATAATCCATGTTAAAATTGGTAAATTATCCCATTAATAGGCATGTTATAATACCAATCATGAAATGAAAGTAAAGCTAAACTTAAAAGGAATACATTAAGCAATTTTTTCGAACCTGTCAATCAGTCTGGCCCAATCAGTTAGTTAGTTTGGGTTGGCTAGTCAATTGATTTAACTCAACCAGATCATGCTTTCTTCAAATTAGTTGAGTGGTTTTGGTAAACCAGTTAATTGGTTTGGATAAACTAGTTAACTGTTTATAGACTAGTTGATTGATTTTGCGAAATCAGTTGACAACATTGAGCAGGTTGCAAGACCAAGGTCTCTACAAGTGTACCAATTGATGGGTTGGGTTAACCAAAAGATTGTTACGGGAACCAGTCAATTTTTTTGTACTACAGTACCAATTCATAAATTTCATGTAGATTCTTGCATAAAAATCATTTCTAACCACTTTAGAACATGTGTCAACATAAGCTAACATATTTCTAATTAGATTAACATGCATTTTTTGCCCTAATATCATCATAGCCTTATTTATCCATTTTTCATGTTCATTACTCAATCTATGTCATTTATGCAAGCACTCATTTCTTTATACCAACTTGTATGAACCAACTAAGATATCACTTTTCATGCATAAGCACATGTTAAAATTTTAAGAGTAAGAATTACTTACATGATGCAGGCTAAATCCCCTTAAAACTAGAATTTTCAAAGTATTTGAAAATTTTAACTCTTGAAATTTTAAAATCTAAAATTTTAAATCAGATATTATACCAAAACCTCATCAAATTTTGAAAAAGAAAGCATAAGGGAATAAGGACATACCACTAAGACAAAACAAAGAAAAGATCAACTAGACCACTTAATATTTTCCCAAAATTTAGCTCTGCCTTGCTTAACAATTGAAATAGGATAGAGCTAGAGAAAGAATCAAGAGAGTTCATAAAATAAACTAATAAGTGCTCAAGTGTGGAAGAAGAGAGGAGAATAAAGAACTTAGGGGAGTTTGGTGGCTGAATGAAAGTGAATTACAGGGATGATTAGGGTTATTTATAGCAAACCATTCAAAGGGAAATATAAATGGTTAGGAAAGTAACTCAAAACCTTACTGCTGAACATTTTTATTTGATTATTATTGACATATTTGCTTAGGATTTTTTGACCTAATCTCCCGAGCTCAATTGGAGACTATAAGGAACACTGGTAAAACAAGCAAGAAATATCATATATGAATGAAGAAATGGGAGGTTAGCGTGGAAGAAATCTTCTAGCTGCTAGTAATATGTCTAAGGTCGAAGCAATTGATCTTAGAATTAGGTAGAGGAGAGAGGAGGAAGAAGACAATGGCTAAGGTAATCTCTTTCCCTCATTTATCTCAATCGACCTCTATAACTATTTGAAGTAATTTTTTGGGTTAAACACATCACGAAATTTTTTAAGAATCTCTTGGGAATAATTGATATATGTTAGTAAGGTTCCATTTTAGTGTAAGGAATTTGTTTTTGAAAAATCAAATTCAAAGATGTGTTTAGGTCGACAAAGTAATACATGTGTTTGGGTCTACCTAAAATGCCTTCAAAATTTCTAATTTTAAAAAATATATTTAAAAGAGGTTTTATTATGAAAATTAATTAAATAAATTATTTTTATGAAAATAAAAAGGAATAAAATAGGGTTATTCAAGAAGAAAATAATAATAAAAAATTATTAGTAATGTTTTTGCATTTTAGCTAATTAAGGATTTTATTTTTGAAATTAATTAAATAAATTATTTTATTTTAAATAAGAAGGATAAAATAGTTCCAACTTAATAAGAATTTTATAAATAATTTAATTGAATAAAATTAGGGTGTTTTGCTGATTAAAATGGAATTTATAAAAAATCTTTCAAAAATCCTAATTTAGCCTGAAAAGGGATTTAAATAATATTTTATTTAAATATTATTATTTTTAAATATTCCAAGTACCCTAATTAATTTTATTAGCCTAATCCATTATTTTTCCTTTTTGCCTTTCCTTTTTTCTTTTCTTTCTTCCTTTTTCCTTTCTTTTTCTTTCTTCTCCTTTTCTTTTTCTTTGTCCCCTCCTCGTTTGGGCCTGCCCACCCACGGCCCAGTTCCTTCCTCCGTCCTTCCTTCCTTAGCCTACAACCCAGCCTGTACATCCGTCCTCTTCTTCCTACACTTGCCGCAGTAAATTTTATCTCTTATTTTTCCAAAATGTCACGCTTTGTTTAAAAACATTTAACCAACGTCGCCGGCCGGTCTATCTTTTTTTTATATCCTAAACCACGGGTCAGCCCCATCTTTCCTCTTCTTCTTCCTTCGCACCTGCCCAGCTCCACCGACCTACAACTACATCGCCTCCTAGCCGAACATTTCGCTGCCGGTTACAACTGTTTTCCTTCCTCTCTCTTCCCCTTGACTCGCCAGCCCTTTTGACCCCAACCAACACTCTCTCTTCTCGGGTGTTCCCCTCCCTTTTCCCTGCGCAACCCCTGCCTAGAATTGAGTTTAACCGGCCAACCTCGCCGCTGGTAACCATAACCTACTTGCCTTACCCCGTAGCCAACCCATAAAACCCTAACCTCCCTTCTAAAATCTATAAATACCCTCATAAGCTGCCTTGTATCGAGCTTTTAATTCCTACCTAGAATTTTCCGACCTTGCTACCACCACCCCTTTAGACGCCTCGTCTGCCGCCTCCGGCAAACTTCACCGCCATATCTTGCAACTAAACTCATCCTTGCACCACCCTCTAGCTAACCAAACACCGCATATCCCTCGATTCTTCCTGTGCAAGCCACCCCGGCTATGCGAAGTAGCCCCTCAACCAACCCATTTTCTGTCTCGACCACCTTTTGAGCCGCTATTAGCCACCTCTTCTACTATTTCCGCCGCTTTTTTCACCTCCCATTCTATTCTGCAGACCCTACTCTACCTTCCCCTAACTTTCTTTTCCTCTCCCTCCCTCTCCTCCTCTCTTTCTCTTCTTCTTCTCCATTCGGCCACCATCACCACCGCCGTGCGCCCCTGCCTTTGGCTACGCCGCCACCCTTATTCTGCTCCTCTCCCTCTAGGCAGTCTTAAACACCCCATCTCCCACCTTCATTCTTCCTATTTTGTTCCCAACCTTTACATTTCCTTTTTTCTTTTATTTTTTCTACCACCGCCTCCACAGCCGTGCATCACCACCGTTGCCGCTTATCACCATTAGTTTAAGGTTTAACTCTAGACCCTCTCAACCCTTTTCCTTATTTTTATAAGCCTTAATTTATTTTATTTCATTTATTTGAATATAAATACTATTTTTATTCTTATTAGTAGTATTAATGTTTTCATTATTATTTCTATTGAGGGCTAAAGCACTAGTGTATTTTTTATTTTGATTTTATTATTATTATTAATATGTGTTTATTATAATAATTATTATTTTTATTATTACTATTTCAAATTGCTATTATTATTATTTCATTATTAATATTACAACTACTTTACTATTAGTTTTACTATTATTATTATTATTATTATTCTCTATAGAGCTGAAACCCTATTGTGCATATTTTGAATTATAGTAGTAGTATTATAGATATAAAGTCTTATTATTATTAATATGATCATCATTTTAATCATTAGCATTTATTATTATTATTAGTGTTGTTATCATCATCATTATTATTATTTAGTAAGTTTATTATTTTTTAATGTAGGGTAGAAACCCTACTTCATTTTTATCTTCAAATATTATCATTACTATTACTACCATTATTATTATTATTATTATTTTGCAACATTATTATGGTTTTATCATTATTATTATTACTATTTCATTATTATTGTTGTTACTAAATTTTTTTATTTATTTTACTAATATTATTACTATTATTATTTTGGTAAAGGGGCCGAAGCCCTTATTTCACTTTATTTTTGATTTATGTCCTTTTTATTATTATTTTTACTATTATTATTATTCTTATTTATATTCTCATTGATATTATTTTTAGTATCTTTGATATTATTATTTTAGTATCATTATTATTATTAGGGTAAAGTCTTTAATCCTATATGATCAACTTTTATAATATTTCTATTATTTCTTATATCTTTAGTAAAGTTAGAAATTTGTTAATGTTATTTTTATTAATATTTTATTATTTTGTTAAAGCTTTAAGGAGGCATAGGAGCGTGCTCCAAGACAGGTGTCGTTTTAGGTAAGGGTGTTACTAACGCCTTTTATATGTTAATATGCATTGTATGCCTTGTATGTTATGCATCCTATGTTATTATTGTAATTATTTCATATATGGTATGACATGGAGTTCAAGCATGTTCGTGTGTTGTTATATGGCATGTGTATTATGTATATGTGATGATATGTGTTGTGACCCTATAAGACATGCATGTGAGGATGTTGATGTGGTTTGTGTGGGAGAAAGGATGAAAAAGGAGAATGGGGGAAAGAAGTTGACCAAGAGATGTGAGTTGACCTAAGTACTTTAATGATTCATGAGTGAAAGAATAAAATGGAAAATTTAGGGTTTCGTGTGAGAGAATATAATTCATGGTTTTGTATGGGAGAATCTAATTTATGATGTTGTATATGAGAATCTAATTTATCATGTATATGGGAGAATCTAATTTATGGGTTTTATGGGAGAATCTAATTTATGGTATTATATGGGAGAATCTAATTTATGGTTTTGTATGGGAGAATCTAATTTATGGTTTGGTGTGGGAGGATCTAATGTACGGTCTTGAATGGACGAATCTTTGGTTTTATATGGTTAGAATTTAGGGTTTGGTATGGATGAATCTTGGGTTTTATATGGTTTGAATTTAGGGTTTGGTAAGGATGAATCTTTGGTTTTGTATGGATTGGATTTAGGGTTTGGTACAGAGAATCTTGGGTTTTATAAGGTTTGAATTTAGGGTTTGGTAAGGATGAATCTTTAGTTTTGTATGGATTGAATTTAGGGTTTGGTATGGATGAATCTTTTGTTTTATATAGGGTTTGGTATGGATGAATCATTGGTTTTTGTGTGGATTGAATTTAGGATTTTGTATGGAGGAATCTTGGGTTTTGCATGAAAGAATTTAGGGTTTTGAATGGTTGATTCTAAGGTTTTTATATGGGAGCTTAGGGTTTACATGAAAAGTTCGAAAGGTTGCATGGGGTATGTAAAGTCTGCATGGGAGTAAAATTTATGTATGGAACCTTGATTTGGGATGTGAGGAAGGTAATGTAAGCATTGTTGGGTGTTTGATCAATTTGGATGGAAAATGGTACGTGAAGCAATATAAGGGTATGTAGGAGACGGAGCTAGGGTTTTTGTGGTCAATTATGGTTTGGTGTGGCTGCTTAGAGTTTTTGTGGTATCATGTGTTTGTGGTGATTAATTGTAATTTTGAGGATGGTATTTATCATTTGTGATGTGTGAAGTGTAAAGGGAGTGATTCATGCATGTTTAGGGTGAAAGATTCTGAATAAGTTACTTAAGACATTAATCACTTAAAGTGAAAGACTATTGAGCCATGTCCCACTGATCCACCGGTTAGAAATAGTGGTTAGGATGCGTAGTCCTATTTGTATCCGATCCACGGGCTATAATAGTTGTTAGGGTATGTTACCCTATGTGCCTCCGATCCACCGACTATAATAGTGGTGGATTCTGAGCTCAATAAACCTAATAGTTTGCTATGACTTAGGAAAGACACTAATTATTTATAGTGGAACACCATGAGTGCCAGAGCCAACCGATCCACTAGTAAGAAATAGTGGTTAGGGTATGATACCTTATGTGTGACCGATCAACCGACTAATAATAGTTTGTAGGGGAATTGTGCCCTACTTGTCTCCGATCCACCTATTATAATAGTGGGGGCTTCCATACTCGCATGGATTTGATAGAAAGCATGGTGTATATCGACTTTCAATAAAATATTAATTGAATAATTAATCCAGACCATAAATGGGTCTTGATGTATCTACACGAATAATTGTTCATTATTATGTTATCATGATGGTCTTTATGTTCTTTTATTCTTATGCATGGTTTATGTGATTTTATGTGTTGGCCTTAGTGCTCGGTTACCTTGCTTAGCACGTAGTGTAGCTCGGTTACCTTTTCATGGGTGCTACTCATTCCCACGAGTAGTATGCCCTTCTAACTTTGTGTAGGTGGGCAAGATATCAGTCGGGATTGAGTGTTGAACATGTTTGACTCAAAGTTCGAGAGTGACATGGCCATATTATCTCTTTATGCGATTTATTTCCTTGTCTATTTCTTTTGTATCACATTTATCCTTTTTGATTTATTACCTGGCATCAAGTATTTCAATTAAACCTTTTATTCATTGTAAGAATATTCTCTCCGAAGAATTTTGATTTCGCACTCTGATTTGTATCTTATTATTGATTATAAACTTTTATGCGTACTTTGATTTTGTTGTATAACCCTTTCTAGTTCTTTATGAATAGTTGGTTTGAATTAAATGAGAATATTTTCTCTAACCTTAGCACTTGGTACTGGAATGGTCGGAGATAACCGGTCTGATACTAAGTGTAGCAGTAACATCTCTAGAATCAACAGGTTTTAATTTAATTATTTCCGCTTTTTAAAAAAAAGTAGTAAACTTTTGGGTGTTACACTACCCGTTAACTATTCATCCATCAGTTAAATGGTTTATCCCATCATGTCGGTTGGTTTGGTTGAGGAACTTAATTTGGCTTTAATGACAAACAACTTATTTGGTTCATCAAACCATTCGATGGGTTTACCTATAAAACTAAAAAAAAAACTTCATTTTCTAGTATGATTTCAAATCAAATTATATTCCAAATCAAATCATAACATTAAATTAAATTCAAAGGCTTAAAATTTGACAAAAATTCTCATCCATCCATAAGAAGAAAGTGTAAGGTATTATAGAAATACCCACTTAAAGTGGTTGTGTCCCCAAAGCCTATAACAATCATTTCACAAATACACATAAGGTCATACACATATCATATTCATAGTTAAGGAAGATGGGTACTACCCCCTTAAAGAAAAAGGTTTATACTTCTAATAGCATCGAAGAAAACAACTTTATATACTTTCCTCAATTTTTTTCCTCAACCTCACAAGTAGCCTCCTCTGTACCATGACATGAACAAAGAACCTTCTATAAGGAAATGGTCTATGTACGTGTCTCTTTTATCATAGTATCTTGAATACTCATCAATTACTCTTCATAAGTCAAGGACTCATCGAGCTCTAGTGGCTCCGAGCTTATAATGTGTAAAGATCTATTACATACTTTCATAGCTGGGATATGTGAAAGACATTGTGCGCTCGAGATAACTGCACTGGTAAAGCTAAATGATAAGGAACGTCACCGATACGGGCTAAAATCTCACATGGTCCAATGTACCTCGGACTAACATACCCTTCCTATCGAATCTTATGACTCCTTTGGTGGGAGGGACCCACAACAAGACTTTGTGACCTACCTCTTAACAATCATTTGATCTTTTTTTATTTGTGTAGCTCTTTTATTGGTCATGGGTGGCTTTTATCTGGTCTTGGATCGAATGAATGTGCCTTTTTTTCTCCTTAATATTCTTTGGTGTTAACATGAGTGTCTCATTGATTTTATTCCAACACGAGGGACTATGTCACTTCCTTCCATACAAGGTTTCAAAAGGTTCCATCTTGATACGATAACTGTTATTTTAGGAGACCTCGATCAAGTCAAGACATTCTCCCTAAGATCTCCTAAATTCTAGCATACACACTCGTAGTATATCTTCTAGTGTTTGAATGGTCGTCTCGATTTGAACATTTGTAGCTAGGTGAAAAGCTATGCTCATCTTCAATTGAGTACCAAAGGTGGCATATATTTTCTGCCAAAAGTTTGACAAGAACCTAGAGTCTCGATTGGACATGATATCCTTAGGAACTCTATGATTCCTCACTATATGCTTCCTATAGGCATTGACTAAATACTTCATGCTCCATGTCCCCTTATCAGTATAAACAAGGTCAACTTGGTCAAACGGCCCATAATGACCCAAATGGAATCATAACAACTATGGGTCGTCAGAAGTCCAACCACAAAGTCCATTGATATACTATCCCACTTCCATATAGGAACTTGCAATGGTTGTACTAATCATGTCGGTCTCTTGCGTTTAGTCTTAACCTTCTAAAAAGTTAGTCATCAAACAACAAACTCTGCCACTTCTAGCTTCATGTGAGGCCACTAATACACTCTCTTCAAATCCATGTACACTTGTCCCCTCTAGGGTGACTTTGAGTTTGATGCAATTGTAAAACTCAATAAAATTCATTTTCCAACATGATTTGAATTCAAATTATATTCCAAATCAAATCATAATATTGAGATAAAATTAAAGGCTTAAAGCTGAAAAAAAATTCTCATCCATCCATTACATAAAAGTGTGGGGTATTTCACTAACCTAGATGTTGTTGGCCCTAGTTGATTCAACTAAAACATGGGAGTGTCATTGGCATGACTAGGGGGTCCTTATGTTGTGACCCAATCATATATATATCTATTACCTTTTGTGAGTTTGAGTTCCTTCCTAATAAGAAGGTGGAGCATTAGAGTTTGCTGGGTGCTTCAGATAAGGTGGAGGTTATTACTGATCTAGATGCTATAGATTCTTCTAATGAGGAGGAATCTAGGTAATTGGTGGAGTAAGTGGGTGCTTCTCTAGGAAAAGTCGGTTATGCTTTGTACACTATAGTTAGTAGTATTGGTGTGCAAGAGTCAATATTAGATTCAAAGGTTATTGTGTTCATCAAAGCTATCTTATGGTATTTTTCTAGTGTTGTTGAAGAAATTTGGTCTCTTTAGTTAACTAAGATATTGGTATATGATCTTTCATTGGTTATTCTTTTATTATTTATCTATGTTTTGCATTTCATAGGAAAAGAAATGTCTAAAGAGAATAAGCTAAAGACTTTGGTTATGCTCAAATATAAAGAAGTGGTGGAGGTTTGTTTAGTCATGAGTTCATACTTTGTAGCGATGATATGCTTGATGTATAATGTGATTAGTACCAGTTGATGTATTTCTTGTCTTGTGAGCATGTGTGTGGTGAGTCTCTTGAAAACACATTGGTTAGGTGCGGTGTAGATTCAAAGGTAGTTGGTGTGTACAATATCATCTTGTATTGAGTATGCAATGTCTACTATTCTATTGGCATGTTACTCTATTCTTGGTTGTGGTTCTAATAATCATTGGTACACTAGTTTCTAGTGTTTGACCTTAGAGGTTCTAAGGTTGTGTGTATATCTATGATAGAGGCTTTTTTTAGGAAGTCATGTGGTTTAATATGAGAGCTGGGGTTTTGTTATGGTACTCTAGTTTTTTAAGGTGAGAGTAAGAGTGATATTTAATTAACAAAGATAATCTAATTGATATTCTAATAAAGCCATTGGCCGTGGGTAAGTTTGAGTGTTTCTCAGAATTGATTGTTGTTCATAGGCCATGAAGCACTTTATTGGGCTAAGGATTTTTGTAAATGTCTTTATATGTCATACATTATAAATACCACGTCAAGCTAGAGAATTGTGAGCTTTCACTATGTAATTTGATGCACAACATAATATTGTGTTGGTTTGCGTAGCTAGTGAAGAATTTTTGGTTAATATTTGGGATATGTGAGATAAATGGGAGTCTTGTGTTTATTAAGACAAATGGTGTTTTCTCATAGATTATTTTGATGTTTTTTTGGCAAAAATCAGAGAGTAAGGAAATTATGACAAGGGTCCCATGTTTCATAAACATGGACCGTATTTTTTCTTTATTTGTGAAACACCTTGTTTTTCCCCATAGGATTTTTTTAGTATAAAAGAGATATAATAAAACCCTAGCCGTCAAGTTGTGCAACTGAATTTATTCCTTTTGTCCATAGAATTCTCCATCAAAATAGGATTATAGATTTGTGTGATTGATTGATTGATTGATTTTTTGAATCATCTTATAATTACACCAGTATACATATAAAGATCTCTAAATTTCCCTTAATTTTTATATTTTGTGATTGAGCCCTCACTTGTATATAATATTATTAATTTTGATTTTTTAGGATATTATTGAATACATGTTATTTCTCAATAGTCTCATATCCTCAATGTGTTCAACGATGCTTAGGTTTTGTTTTTAATCCTCTATATCAAGCATGCGGAACATCTATGGTATTGGAATCCAAAGTAAGCTTTGAATATTTTGATGTCGTCGATGTGTTTATTGGATTAAGAATGAATATTACATTTACTCATTATCTATAATGAATCCATGTGATTTTGAAATATGTCTTCTTATATGTTGAAGACTAGCGTGGATTGAAAATGATCCAAACTAAATTGGAATTACCAAGATTATAAACAATTGAGGATTCAATAACAAAACATAACAATTGAAAAAATAAATTAGAGATCTTTATTCGTGCTCATGTGTAATTACATGATAATTAAACTAATAAATCAAATATTTACGGAAATCTACAATTCTCAATTAATGGAGAATTCTATAGAGAAGAAGAAGAAGTTGGGTCACATGACTTTGACGATTAGGGATTCATCATGTCTCCTTTTATAGAAGAACATATGGGGAAAATTTTGTTTTGGAAATAAAGAAAAAACATGGTCCATGTTCAAGAAACACAATACTTATTCTCAACTTTTGCTCAAAGTACATCAAAGATTTCATTAAGAACACGGTCCGTGTTTATTAACATGGGACCCCTATGTTTATCATATAATTCATATTTTACACTTAAACTTCTCCACCACCTACATGAACCAACACAATGTTATAGTGTGCTCAAATACCCAGTTATAAATCATAATTCTCTACCTTAAATCAATATTTGTGACTCAAGACATGTAAAGACTTCCAAAAACAATTGTGGCCAACGAAAGGTTCTCATGGCCTATGAATACCAATGAAACCCAAGAAACACTAGAGCTTACTCACAATCAGTGACTTGATTAACATATTAGCCACAATATCCAAAGTACCCATTTTCTCTAACACAACTTTGCTTGTGGTGACAATGCCTTAGATAAAGTGGTGCTTGACGTCAATTTGTGCAATACCCTATCCCAAAGTCCTTCAAAATTTATTCAAAATTATATTGATATAAAATAAATTAGTTTTAGTTTTGAAATCTTCTTGCAATTTTAATGAAGATGTGAATTTAAAGTTTACTAATTATCTTGTTTACATAACTAATTAACTAGTGAACCGAGGAATTAACATTCTTATTCTAGATAAACTTGTCGACTGATTTGCCCAAACCGATTGATTGATTATCCTATGATTTCATATCCATTTATAATTTTGATTTAAATTTCACTCTAATGTTAATGAAAATTTCGATTAGAGTCTAGCTATGCTAATACACATATTTTAGTGCTCTAGGATTATTTTCACATTATTTAGATTATTACATATTTTTAATTAGCCAAAATTTTCCTAAAAGACACTTTTGAAGCAAGCTTCACCTTTTCTTTTCTTTATCACCTACCCTTATCTAGTTTGATAATTGAGGTTGCAATATTAACTTTATGCATCATCTCCTGACTTATCAACCCACTACCATGCACATTCTTCACTCCACTCAACCCTACCAAACCATCAAGTCAACTCTCCATTCTTGGATACCCACACTCGACCCTGCCTATCTCATCTCCCTCTCTACTATGAATGTCTACCCGGCCTTACCTTTATATCTTTCACTTAAGATCCATTTTCATTCCTCACTTATTTTTCTTGTTCTCTTCATCCATTTTCATTGTGAAATATTTCCCCAACTATTGAACATCTCTTCATTTCTCCCTCTTATCCTCTCTACTGAGAAAATAGATACTTCTCTCATTTTCTCCCTTATCATGCTAGCATTGTGTTCCTTTCTCTTCTTCTAATATTGATTTTAGTTCTCTCTAGCTTTCATTAAGTAATGGCTAATTAAAGTTGAGAAAGGATGAATATTCCAGCTCTTTAGTTGATACCCTATTTTTGAGAAAAAAGTGGTGTAGTGTGTTCTTCTTCTTATTCTATTTTTTTTATTTTGAATGAGTTTTAAAATATTATTTATAATTATTTTGACTTTGATTCTCTTAGGAATTGAAGTTCTGCTAGATAGCCATCAAGTACAAGCTTTTGTGTTGGAAGAATTGCCTCAAGGTAAGACATTTTTTATCTTTAACATAAATGGGTTGTGAGGTGTATTGGGGTTCCAAGTGTTTCGTGTATATGTGAGCATGACATAATTTGTATTCTATAATCCGAGCATGTGGTATAACTATTCCTAAAATAATAAGGCTGGAATTCTCTAATTTTAAACATAAGTTGGCTAGTTGAGTATGATTCATTTGTGTATGTATATTACCATGTATCCATGTGATTTTATGTTTGAAAGATGCATTTTTTATGCATGTTTGGACATAGAATCATGATAAGATTAATATGGTAATGTATGGTAAATTTTTGTGTGTGTATTGCAAGTATAGGTTGTTTTACCCATACTAGTCCATTTATTCCTCAAACCCATCGACTGGTTGTGCAAGTAGTCAAATGTTGTAGAGTTTTGGATTGGTTGGTCGAGTGATCAGTTGATTGGTTTGTTAAACCAATCAACTAGTTTTGATGAATAGTTAATTGGTTAGTCAACCTATTAACTTCTTTCCTTGTAGACCAAAATGGTTTGGTCTTTTGTTAGACCCATAAACCAGTTGGACAAACCAGTTGATTGGTTTTTATGACTAGTTGATTAGTTGGTCAAACCAATAAGTTAGCTTCTCTACAAGATAAAATGTTTTGGTCTCTACTTAGACACATTAATTGGTTGGACCAAACCAAATCACTGGTTCCCATACATTGTTAGTCGATGAGGCTAATTAGTTGACTAATTCTCTATTATTATTTTGTTTTAGGTCTAGTACAACTAGACTACTAGACCAATTTGAGGGACTGAATGACTAGTCTAGGTGGAACATGACTATTGTTTTTTTATTTATAAATTATTGTGTTCCTCTAAGGTCTTTGGTATTGATACCTTCATGTATTTGCAACATTCAAATTATGATTTTGACTATGATTTCCTTGCTTTAGTAAGAATCATCATGACAATATTTGAGACTTGAATTTTGTTAAGATTGGTGTCATCTCTAATCACCCAATTGGTGGCTTTTAGGCCTTGCGATGTTTTTGGTGTTCGCACTTAGAAACTGCCAAATGGTGGATTTTATGCCTTGTGATTTTTCTAGTGTTATCACTTGGAAACACATAATTTTGTTAAATATTGGGTTTTAATTGTGTTTGGCATTGTCAGTTTGAGACACACATTTAGTTGTGTGGACTTTTTTGTGATTTGCGATATCACTTGAAAATATAAATTAATGGTATAAGATTTCATTTAAGACTTTTTCTTTGGCTTTTGGGGTACCTACCAAGAGTTAGTGGGGAGGTCATTCTATGATTATATTTTCACTTAATACTTATTTCCTTCTCTATCGGGTTGTGGTCAGTAAGGTGCATACACTTATATTTGAAGTATATTAATATACATAGGTAAGCCAACATGGCATTAGTATCTAGCTCGGGCAGGGTATCGTATGCCAAAATTTTAAACCTCATAGTAGAGACATTGAACGTGTGTTAGGTGAGGTTTGCTAATATAATCCCTCTTGGTGTACTTCAACTATGTGTGGTGGTCGTGGTATTCCGATTTGTGGCAGGTGCATTCGATGTGTGGTGGGTATGGTATCCATGAAGAAAGCCCCTTTGATGTATCCTGACCTTGTGTGATGGGTGTGGTATTCCATTTTGATTATTTGTGCTTCCATTAATTTTGTTCATGGTGGATAACTATGTGTAGTAGAATGAGCTGCCTTATTAACTAAAATTATTTGGTCACTAAAGGAATAATTCTAATGTTATTTATATTGTATGGGTTGTGATGTATTTACCATATCTTTATACTTCTATAATTTTTATGTAAGCATGTATTGTTGTATTACTATCTGAGATTAAGTGTTGAGTTGTAGCGTTATGATGTCACCATGCAGTAATGTGACTTTAATTTGTTGTATGAGCCCTACCATATTTTAGGTAATATACTTTACCAGTACTTCACCAAACCGACACTATACTTGCGTGGTTATTGTGATGATCTAGCTTCTAGTTTATGTATGAATTTTAGTTAAAGTATGTTGAGGGTGATGATGTGGGTCATTAGCAGGCCATTACTTGGGGTTGGAGGATTATTTCTATTCCTAAGGGTTAGGATAACTGATTAGAAGTGTTTTATCAATTGCGTTGGGAAGTTATTGTATTTCTTGTTATTTAAACTCTAGGCTTCATTCTTGTATTTGGTTTTGTAAATTGTCATACTTATTCTATCTGTAATATTGTTCTCATCCTTATTATCTTGTATTGTCATGTTATTGTTATGAGCAAGCATATTTTATTCCTCCTTTTATTTAGCCTTGCATCAGGCATGAGTTAGTCAATTATCACACTTCTCTCATGATTAATATGGTGGTAATGTTTCCTAGTTTTTTTTTTCCGAATTCTTCAGCATTGCCTTAAAAAATAAAAAAATTTTGTTCAAAAATTAGGGGTATTACAATGTGCTTCATTTGATGAAGAAAAAAATTATGCTTCTTTGCTAAATAGATACCACTTTTGCTATCACCTTAAATAACTAAAGCACCATGACCAAACCCCTTCTCTCGCACTAAACCAACAAGCCAAACGGCTTCCTAAAAAGCCTTCTTCATAGCCAACCACACAACTTTATAACCATTAAGGTTGAAAACTAGCAAACTAGTGTACCTTTGATCATTAGGATCATAAATAAGATTAGAGTAATCTCTCAATAGAATAGTCAACAACACATACTCAATACAAGTCAATACTATATGCACCCAATACCTTAGAATCTGTACCTCACCTATCCAAGGTGTCTTCAAGAGACTCAACATGCACATGCTCAAAACACGAGCAATACAATGGTCGGTACTAATCACATTGTATATCAAGCCTCTCACAGCTATTGAGTATGACCTAGTGACTAAACAAGAAACCACAACCCCTTTAGATTTGAGCACATTGAAAGCCTTAAGCTTGTTCTCCTCAATCATTTATGTTATAGAGACAAAAAAAATACATAGACACCTAGCAAAAGAATAATTAGTGGAACATCATATATCAATGTATGAGCCTATTAAAAAGACCACATATTTTAGGAAAAACCAATAGAATACAAAAATAAGAATTAACACCCAAAATAACCTTTGTGTCTAGCACTAGCTCTTGCACACCGACACTAATCCAAGTACACAATGCATAACCAGATTTGACTACAAAAATTCCTACATGCTCCATCTACTGTCAGGTTTCATCCTTACCAGAAGAATCTATACCATCTAAATCAACAAAAGCCTCCACCTTTCTTGAAGCACCCAACAAACTCTCCTACTTCACCTTCTTGTGAAAAAGGAATTCAAACTCACAAAAGTTAAACAATCTAGATGTGACATGGTCACAACAAAAGGAACCCCTACTCTTGACAATGACCCTCTTGTGTCTCAATCACATCAAATCATGGCCGGTGACATCCGAGTTAGGCACTCTCAATGTCACCCCAACTACACCTTAAATGTTCCATTATGATTTCCGCACTAATAAGCTTTACAATCAAAGGAACAAAGTGAAATCAAGCTCTTGGTCATGTTAGGAATTTGAGTAAGACCAGATAGTGTCATGACTATACCATCATGCATCCTCACCCTTATAGTAGTCTCAATCCCGGCAACTCTACATGAAGCACCATCACCATCAGCTATGGCATCATCATACTCATTAGATATGCCTTTATTGGTATTTGTTTATTTTCTATTAGGATAGAATCTATTGATATAGCTTTTCATTCGATAAGAATGGTCGTGTCGTATTCTTCCGTCAACACTTCAAGTTAGATCCTGACATCTTCTTCTCATTAGATCCCCACTCACGTATCCTCCCCTAGCTACCAATCCCTCAATATGTGAGTCCCCAGAATTACCACTGCTAGTCAATTGTTAATAATCAACTCCCATTATTATGGAGTGAATTTCACACCCTATTAGAATAACTCCTCCTTCCCACACAAAATAATGTCAGAAAAATTCTTAAAGCTTGTAGGTAAAGAATATAACAACACCATAGTTAAATCTTCATCATCTAATTTAACATCTATATTATGCAAATCCATACCTATTGAGTTAAATATATCCATGTGACATTTTTAAGATTGATCAATGACTAATTTCAAGTCATGAAGAGTAGCCGATTTGCTATTGATTTTATCAACGACTCAAGCTTCTACCACAATGCAACCATTGCTGATTCCTTTGCCACATCCTGTAAGACCTCGTTCCACAAATATAATTATATGGTAGATATGGACTTCTGATCTACTTCTCCAAGTTTATCATTTTTCATCTATTCTAGCTTGTTTAAATGGCTGGACAATGCTTTCTCTAGTCCATTTAGAATTAGAATGACCCACATGATTAAACTTCTCAATATTGAATCTTGTACCCATCCCCATTACCTTATCTCTTCTACAATATAGCTCTCACACTAAATTATTACAAAATAGCATGGATTGATAAGGATCAAAATAAAATCATAAACAATTGAAGAAAAAGTATAGATCTTTATTCATGCTCATGTATAATTACAGAATGATTAAACTAATCAATCAATCAATTACATAAATCTACAAATCACTTTAAATGGAGAACTCTATGGAGAAGAAGAAGAGGTTGGGCTGTATGCCTTCAATTGCTAGGGTTTAATTATGTCTCCTTTTATAGAAGAAGAAACCCTATGAGAAAAAAAACATGTTTCAAACATAAAGGAAAAACATGGTCCATGTTCAAGAAAGATAAGGCCCTTGTATTTATTAACTTACTCTTTTACTCAAAATACACCAAAGATTTCACTTAGCAACAAGGTTTGTGTTTATTAACGTAGGACCCCCGTGTTTCTCATGTACTTCACATTCTACAATTAAACTTCTACAACACCTAACTACCCCGACACAATGTTATGTTGTGCTAAAATACCCAGTCATAACTCATAATTCTCCACTTTGATGCAATATTTGTGACTTATGGTATATGACGACCTGTACAAAATACTAGGGCCCAACAAAGTGTCTCATGGTATGTGAAAACTAATAAAGTCCAAGAAATACTAGAGCTTACTCATGATTAGTGACTTTGTTAACATGTTAGCTAGATTATCCAAAGTATCCACTTTCTCTAAAATAATTTTGCCTATAGCAGTAATACATTAGATAAAGTGATACTTGACATCAATATGTGTAACATCCCATCTCAAAATCCATCAAAATGTATTTAAAATTATTTTGATATAAAATAAGTTTGTTTAAGTTTTGGAATGGGCTTGAAATTCTAATAAAAATGTAAATTTCAAATGTAATGATTAACTGGTTTACATAATTGATCTACTAGTGTATTTAGGAATTGACATTCTTGTTTTCAATAAACTAATCGTCTAGTTTTCCTAAATCGATCGACTTGTTATCCTTTTGTTTTAGAGTTTACCTGATTTTGAATTTAATTTCTCTCCAATATTTATGAAAAAGTTTTATTAGAGTCTTTCTATGCTAATAAGCATATTTTTGTGCTATGAAATTTTTTTCACATTATTTAGTTCAATACATAAATTTAATAAGCTAAACACTTCTCAAAAGGAACTTTTAAGGTAAACTTCACCTTTTCTCTTCTCCCTTACCTCTCTCTCTCTCTTCTAACAATTGAGGTTGAAAGATTGACTTTGTGTACCATATCTTGACTTGCCAACTCATTTCCATGCTCATTCCTAACTGCAATCAATTCCTATCACTCCATCAAGATAACTATCACTTCTTATTGTCCCACACTAGCCCTTCAAGACTCATCTCCCTCTCTCCTATGAATGCTAACCCAGCCTTACCTCAATATCATTCACTTCTGATCAATTTTCAATCCTATCATATTATTCTTTCTCTCTTCTCTCTTTCTCTTTGTGGAAAATTTCCCTAAGTGTTTAGGATCCCTTCATTTTCCCCTCTTATTTTCTCTACTTAGAAAAATAGAGACTTTCACTGATTTTACTCCTTTTAGTGTGAGCATTTGTTGCTTTCTCTTCTTCTAATATTGGTTTTAGTTCTCTCTTGTTTTCCTTAAGGAAGGAAGAATTAAGGTTCATAAAGGTTGAAGATTCCAACTCTTCCTCTATTACCTTATTTTTGAGAAAAAGGTGGTGTTTTGTGTTCTTCTTCTTCATTGTCCTAATTTTCTTTGATTTTAATTATGTTCTGAAAGATGATTTTTAGTGGTTTTAACCTTGATTCTCTTAATACTTGAGGTTCTACGAGATATCCATCATATAGGGGCTTTTGTGCTAGAAACATTACTTAGAGGTAAGGCATTATTATCTATAACCTATTGATCAGTTGGTCAAACCCATCAAGTGTTTTGTTTGTAGGACAAAATAGGTTGGTCTTTACTTAGACCTATTGACTGGTTTGACCAAAGAAGTGGACTAGTTCCCATGAATAGTCAATCGATGAGGCTAAATAGTCGACTAGTTATCTAGCTTTTTTTTATGTTCAGGTCTGGTATAACGAGACTAATCGACCGGTCTGCCTCGAAGCTGAGTATTTTATTTATAAATTTTTATGTTTCTCTTAGGCCTTTTTTGTTGATACCTCCATGTATTTATAACATTTAAATTATGATATCAACTATGATTGCCTCGATTTAACAAGAATCATCCTAATAGTATTTGAGACTTTAATTTGGTTAAGTTTTTTGTTATCTCTAAAAACAAAATTAGTGGCTTTTATGCTTTGTAATAGGTTTTGTGTTAGCACTTGGACATACCCAAATGGTGGCATTCATAGCTTTTGATGTATTTGGTATTATCACTTAGAAAGTCTCAGTTCAGTTAAATTGTGGGATTTAATTACTCTTGGTTTTGTAAGTTTGAGACACCCATTGGGTTATGTGTGGACTTTATTATGATTTTTGATATCACTTGAAAATATAAATTAATGGTACAAGGTTTCTTTCTTGGCTTTTTCTTTGGCTATCAAGGTAGCTCATGAGAGTGAAACACTCTAATTTTTACTATTGAAAAATTTTATTTTACAGTGAAAGCAAATAAGTAAAATATTAGGGGTTACCGCCGTAATTGACATAAGTATAGCTTATGTAACCATCTTTACATCAATCATAATGCTAAAAGATTTAAAATAACACAAGGAAATTAGGAATAAAATTTTTTTAATGCAATAACGAGTTTGCAGCTTAACTCCAAGTTATAATATAAGATACAAAATAAGGGATACCATAGATCAAGAGTCCAAAATGATATACAATTAAATACATTGATCATATGACAATTAGTCTTCACCCAACTCCTAATACAGATGAAGTCACTCATCTCTACATAAGGCATTATAGGTATCATAATAATCTAGTAGATCCTCTAAGGCTGCACATAATAATTGGGGTCTCCTACTCGTGAAAATGAGTAGTACCTATAAAATGGGTGATCAACATGCTACATAGTAAGGGAATAATACTATCAAAATAGTGTTACATTTATCACATGCTTTCTGAATAGATACTAAGGTATACAAGTAGATAAATGAAACATCTCTTAAGATAGAGAATGATCCAGTTCTCTTATTATTTATAGTTTATTTTTATTCTTTTATATACATTGAGTGCATGAAACAAAATATTTTGAAACCCGTGGAACTGTCTAAAGCACCTTTTTAGGGAAAACACACTTGAGCCACTATTATCATCTTATTAGGGGAATAAGACATATGCATAAAAACAACACCTCGATCCTGAATCATGCACTCTTTCACTTTAAATCATTAATGTATTTCTATAGGTTATATTGTTATATTTTCATTTCACGATGAGCTGAGTCCCCACCGTTCTTAATCTAGTGGAATGAACTAAAGCACCTTCTTAGGACAACATGCTCCTAAGACACTATTCTTTTCAGTGGAATAGAGATTAAAAATGTTACCTTCTCGTGGCTAAATATATGCTCCTGAGCCACTATTCTCCCTAGTGGAACTGGAATACACAGACACACACATATATATAAATAGATCACTTTGGCCATAATCATGTACTCTTTAACATTAAGTGAATAGTATCTTATTTAAGATTGATTATCAGGTATCAAACACATTATAGCAATTAGCAAATACACACATAGCACAAGTCAAAGTTCTCACGTCCTCTCAAACCCTAATTACACACCCTTTAGCATTTATTCTCCATTATTGATTATTCTTAACACAACTTTTACTATATCATCTCCAAATCTCATCATTATTGCCATACCCATAATCCACGATTTAGTTCCTATGTCTTACACATACCTTAATAATCTACACATGTTACATTATATATCAATAATATTATGAAATACACACATAACCCTACAAGAAAATAACACAAAAACCCTAAACATTGAATAGTATCCTTACTAATTAGGACACCAAGCTCTAAGCATGCAAATCCTAAACTTCTTCCTTTAAGGCTACTGTGATACCACCTATAGAAACAACAAAAACAATGGTTAGGCTTGAAGAGTTTAATCGGAGAAATTAAGGTAAAGAGTGTAAAAATCAAATTAACTATAGCTAAATGGAAGGCTGGGATTTGTAGATGTGTATAGGAATATGTGGTGGAGCCATGGTAAAATTTTATTGGTTTTTGGACATGTTTGGGGGTAAAAATAGGGCTAAGTAACCAAAAATGGGAAGTTATATGGTTGTGTTGTTGGCTGTACAACCTTGGTTGAGAGAAAAGATCACGTATGGCCAAGTGGTGCTAGGTTACATGGGTGTTCGATAGGAAATTTTGCATGGCCCTGCTCTATGAAAAAATGGGACATGTGAGGTGAAAAAGAAAGGAGAAGAGGCGGTGGTTGGCGATGATGCTCAATAATGGTGCTAGGGAAGGTTGGGGTTACCTTATTGGTCTGTCCACTAGCCAATAGGAGGTGAGTGGTGGTTGAGAAGAAAAGATGAAGGAAGAAAGGGGAAAGAAGAGGGGTGCTTGGGTAGTATTTTGGACACAAAATGGCATAATGGAGAAAAAATAAAGAGAAAGGAAGAAGAGTGTGTAATATATATCTATATGGTCATGTGTGTGTGAATGGAAAAATATAGGGGGCATGGATGAGCGATGATGATGATGGTAATGATGCATCTGTAAGGTGATGATGATGATGTTGATCGTTGTAGAGGATGGTGAAGAGTAGGGAACCATAGAATGAGGGTGGTGATGGTTGCATGTATGGTGGTGTGTGAGAAGTAAAATAGTAGGGGTAAAATAGAATCTGCAGGTTAGGCAGGGATAAGGGACCAAAAAGTGAAGAATAAAAAGAAGAAAGGAAATAAGGGGATGGGTGATGGATATCTGGAAGAGGTGATAGTGCAAGTGGAGAATGTAAGGCAAGTTATATGTGCAAGTGCCAACAACTCCAATTGTTGCGGCTTGGATTAATGGGAGAAGTGTAATACCCCAAAAATTTGCTTGATCTAATCCCACATTATTAGTACCCCAATTTAATTCTAATCCTAATAAATCCTATATTAGCCTTCACCTATCCTTAATTCTAAAACATTAACTGATTCCGAAAACCTTATCTTTGATAAATCGTAATTCGTAAACCAAAATCAAATCTACTAAAATTTTTGCTAATTCTAATTACCCTTAACTAATCTAAAATCGCCATAAACTAATCCCCCAACCCTTTCTCTTTTCCTTTTCTTGTCCTTTTTCCTTTTCTTTTCTTTCCTTCTTCTCCATTTCCCACCAACTTCATGCTGCAACTCTTATACCATCCACTTGCATAACCACTTGCACCATCCACTTGCACCACCACCCATTGTCTTTTTGCAACCTCATCCATCACCCACCACCATTCCCTTTCTTCTTCTTCTCCTTCTCCCATCTTTGCAAACCTAACCACTCCCATGTGCAACACCTATCTCCTCCTGATATTTTTATTCTTCTTATGCAACACTTCCATTAACCATCACCACCCTCACCCTATAGCTATTATCCTGCCCCCGCCATCCTCTATAACCATCACCATCATCAGCAACTTATAGCTGCACCATCACCATCCTCCCCATCACATGACACCCCCTGTTCTTTTTTTTCATTTCCCAATTCACCACACATGCACACATGCACACATTAACACACACACACACACACACACACACACACATATGTATATACCTCACACTCTCCTTATTTCTCTTTCGTTTTGCCTCACTCAGCTAATATTTGTGCCAAAAACCTATTACCGAGATCCCTCACAATTCTCCTTCCCTTCCTCTCCCTTTCTTATTCTTCTTCCTCTTCCTTTCCCTATTTTGGCTTTTGCACCACCATCTTTCCCCACTATGCACCACCTCGACCACCACTCACCGCCATTTGGTCATTGGACTAACAACTAAGGTCGTCCCAACCTTCCCCCTCATCGTCACATGCCATCGCCATCGACCGCCACCTCTTTTCCCACCTTCTTCCTCTCTTGTGTTGCAGTGTTGCAAAGTGCACAGCTGGTGCACCATCGTGCAATGCTTAAATCCCCTATAGTACAACCATGCAATCCCTATACTGTCTGATCGTATACAATTTTTCCTCTCGGCCTAATTCTACATGGCTATAAAAATTTTGCACCGCCTGGTCATGCATCTTGTTTTCTCTCTGCCAGAAGTTGTACCACCTACTACACAACTGTGCAACCCCATTCTTTTGGCACATGCATCCATATTTTCACCCCAAACCTCAACCAAACACCACTAATATTTTACCTTAGCTCTACCACATATTCCTCTTTATATCCACACATCTCAAGCTCTCATTTGACTATGCTTATACCTACTTTTACCCTCTTTACCTTGATTTTTCCCTTTGGTTTAAATCTTTGAGCCTAGCTATAATTTTATTAGTTTTATAGGTGGTTTTCTAGTAGCTTTGGAGAAGAGAGTTTAGGATTTTTCATGCTTAGAGCCTGGTGTCCTAGTTTGTAAGGATATGATTCGATGCTTAGGACTTTTGATGATAATTGCTTGTATGACTAAATGGTTTTTTTCATGATCTTGTTGCTATAATATGTGACATATGTTGATATTCATAATTTGTGATGTCATGAATGTTATGTTGAAAGAAAATATGAGTTATAAGAGATACCATTTTGTTTTGATTATGTTAATAATATTATATTCATGAGAATTCATCGTATAACATGAAATATGGGTTGAGTATTGTTAATATCACACTTGTGGAAATATACTTATGGTCTTAAATCTAGGTCGTATAATGATAATGTCATATTTGTGAAAATTATAACTTAAGGTATGAAATATGGGTTGAATGATGATAATGTTTTAATTGTAACATTGTATCTTATGGTATGAATATGGACTAAATGAGTTGTGGTAAATGGCCTTAAGGTCTCTATAATACCCTTAATTTTTAAAATCTATATTTATTAAGTTTAATGATTTTATTAGCATAATTTGATGTAAGCAATTAATCATTTTAATTTTGATTTGTTTTATGAATTTATCGACAATTTTGGAATTTATAATTGATTGTAATTAATCATTTTCGGGAAGTAATATTTTATCAACGTTTTAATTAATTGAATGTAATATTTTCGGGAAGTTTAAATTAAAAATATTTTCAGAACTTAATTAAGAATTTCTTTTTGAAATTAATTTTCTTCCGTTCTACGCTTTTTAGTTTGCGAATAACTGATTTCGGTAATTATTAAAATTACTCTTGATTTATTAGAATTTGAATTAAATATTTTATTATAGGCTTTTATATATTATTTTAGGGTCTTATAATGTATTTCCGTAAATAATATAAGTTTTTACGTTCGTTGGTAAATTCTTCCGAAAATGTTTCCGAAATTCTTTATATAGCTTTTTATTAATTTTAAGCCTTTAGATCCGTTCAAAATAAATTTTCGTTAAATATATTTTATATAAAATCTTCCAATAATATTTTTATTATTTTAGTATTTTATTTTATGTGTATTTGTAAAAAAAAAATAACCTAACCTGCACCGTTGGTACCCAACCCCCCTCTCTTCATTTTCTTTCTCTCTTCCCTTTCCCCGACCCCCTGTCCCGCAACCCCAACCCTAACCCTAGCCGACCTCCCTCATCCCTCTGCATCTCCCCAGCTCCTCCTCCCCGCTCCAGCCAAACTCGCCAACACCCGTCGACCATCGCCATAGCAGCCACTAGCCGCAGCAACAGCCGCTATAGCAGCGACCGAAACAGCCGCGCATAGCACCGCGCACAACAGCAACAACAACGCAGGCTGCGCCGCCGTCGCCAGGTCACCGGCAAGCCTCGCATACCATCGGCGATCCACCCCTGTTCCCCGACGAAGCTTTTCCAGCATTTTCTTGTCCCGATTTATGTAGGTTTCGTTTGGTATAATTTCCGAAAAACCCTAACCCTTGTTTTGATTAATTGGGTATGAATTAGCTTATAAAAAGCTAAATTGATTGTTTGATTATGTATATATGTGCTGTAAGATTGATTTGAATAGGTTAATTGTGTGGTTATGTTGGAATTTTGGAAAAATTGGATTTTTGGCTGGGTTATGCCCAAATTTTTTGGATCCATCCATTTTTGTGATTTCGGACAAATTGATTATACAATATGTTTTAAAATGTATCCAATTTCATTTTGGAACTGTCAATTTGAGAAATTTATGCAAGTTTTATCGGAATTTGATTCCTAGGTCAAATTTTGGGTGTAATGAAATTGAGTCGTATAATTGAGCCATTCCGCTCAATTGATTTTATAATATTGTTTAAAATGTATTTAATTTTATATCGGAAGTGTTGATTTGGGAAAATTGTGCGTAATTGATCAAAATTGGATTTTTAGGTCAAAACTCCCGCGGGTTTAAATTGGTTTGGGTAATTAGGTTATTTTATTCAATTGATTATAAAAATTACATTATAATATGTTAATTACATTTTCGAACTGTCAATTGATATGTTTTGGCAAGAACTGATCGGATTTGCGTTTCGGGCTCAAAAACCCTAATTGTGCTAAATTGCGTATTTCTTTTATTGGTTTTGAGCAATTGATTATTTGATATGTTATAAAATGTGTTTAATTGCATTTCCAAACATTCAATTTGATTAAATTTATAGAATTTTAACGAATTGTATTTTCGGGCCTAAAATCCTAAATTTCAAGTGAAATTATTAAATCGATTACTTGTATTGTTTTTTTTTTCTAAAATTGAATGTATAGAAATAGTTGAAATGATATTAATTGCTTTCTAATACGTTTAATTTGAATTAATTAAATTGAATTACCTGAGTTTATGTCGTGGGCTTTAAAACCATAATTTTGAATATTGATCATCTGGAATTGATTAATCGGAAGATTGTTTTGTTGAAATTGATTGTCTATATTTATCTAAGATTGGTTTAATTGTGTTTTAAATCTATCAATTTGAGGTAATCCAAGTGATTTTTGCTATGTGTACTTTATCTAATCAATTTCTATCTTTGGGTTTTAAATCATATAAAATATGTTTTAACCTAATCGGTTTGGATTTGATTCTATGTAAATTGTTTGGGTTACTTATTTAGTTGTAAAACCTAATAAACAAGTTATTTTCGATAAATTAAGCTATGAGCGATTATTCTTTATCGGTATTTCCAAATTAATTGGAAATGTCCCAAGTGGTATTTGTATTAGTTCGTTTTGATTTATATTTTATCTTAAGTATTTATAGAGCTATAATTTTGAGTCCTAAGTTTTGGAAACATTTTCTAAGCAAGATCATTTGTGTTGTTTATGCTTATTTAATTAGAATATGTGAATTATTGATTGATAGGATAGTTTCTAATTTAGTTTTTCGATTTCTATCGGATCTAGGATAGCTTTCTCGTGGATCCACGAGCTAGGGATCTCTCTCCCTCTTATCTCGCTTAGCTAGCTTCGGATCCAAGTAAGTCTCGACTTACCTCTACTTATGGGTATTTCGCAAGGATGTGGCTAAGGTCCCTACGTGTTATGTGACTTGTATGCCTTAGATGCCTCGTATGATTATATGTCGTGTTTTACATGTTGTTACCTTACCTGTTTTATGTGTAGCACAGTTTGGATTCAAGGTATGCCTTTGTGATCGCTCATGTTACGTGTTAATGTGGATGTGCTACAAGTTGTGACATGATATGACCCTCTAGGACATGCATGCTAGGGTTTTGGTAACATGAAATGATAAGAAAAGAACACGGGAAAGTGCACGTTTAGGAAGTTTGTATGGGGGGAACTAGATCTTGCATGAGCGTGATCCTTACGGGGGAAAAGTTGATTTGGGTTGTAAGTAAGAGTTTTGGAGAGTCTTAGAGTGATTGGAGACTTGGTAAGAAAATAGTATGTGAGTTGGCGCATAAGAGATCTAATTAGGGTTTTGCGAGTAAGTGTGTGTTGGGGAGTCTGCATGGAGTATTAAAAGTCTGCATGGGGATGAATCTTACGTGAGGAAAGTTGATTTAGGAAGTAAATAAGATAATGTCAAAGTTATGGGTCCATTGGAGACTTGGGTGCAAAATTCTACGTGGGTCAATGTAAGGGTGTCTAAGGGACCCAATTAGGGTTTTGAGAGAAAATGAGGAATTTGAAGGGTACAAGGGTAAAAATGATCAAGATAGGATGGATTATGGGGTTGAGAGCGAGGACTCACTTATATAAAGGATGAGTATGGGGTTCTAAATGAGAGAAGAGATTTTGGGGTGAAAGAGGAAGGTTACTTGTTGAGGAAGTAAAGCGCTAGGGTTTGGCGCAGCCAACTAGGGTCTTGTCGGTCACACACAGACTTAGGAGATGAAGTAATACATTTGGGGAATTTCCTAATAAAAATGAGGTGCGAGATAGAGAACAAAGTAACGTTTGGGTAAGTAAGAAAGAGTTGGGCCACATAGGCTTGATTAGGGTCTCCGAGGAGGAACCCTAGAGGGATGAGGACATGTGGAGTCGATATCATATGTGTTGGGATGTCCTATATTCTTGGAAATTGTGCCTTACTATATGCCACCAAACGAATAAGTTAATCCACAGGGAAAATACTAACTACTTACAGTGAAACACCATGTGAGTCGGGGCCAGTCCGGTCCACCGGTTAGAATAGTGGCCAGAGGCGTTCCGTCCTGGGTGTTGATTCTGGTCCACTGGCTATAATAATGGTCAGAGGCGTTCTGCCCTGTGTGTTTATTTCTGGTCCACCGGCTATAATAGTGGGGCTCCCGCACTTACATGGACTAATGAAGAATGCGTTGAACGAATACGAATGAAGTAATCCTTGGGAAAATACTAAGTACTTACAGTGAAACACCATGTAAGTCGGGGCCAGTCCGGTCCACCGGTACGAATAGTGGTCAGAGGCGTTCTGCCCTGTGTGTTTATTTCCAGTCCACCAGCTATAATAGTGGTTAGAGGCATTCTGCCCTGAGTGTTGATTTCCGGTCCACCGGCTATAATAGTAGGGCTCCCGCACTTACATAGATTATTAAAGAATATGTGTGGAATGAACATATTATTAATGAGAATAAAGAATAAGTCTAATTGGACTATGGGGAGCTTTTATTATCTGTATTACTACATGCTGATTACGTGAGTATGCCACGTATTGAGTTTTAATAATATGGATTATTCCTACGTGAGGCGTATGAGCCACTTTACATCTCGGTTATACCACGCTTATATGTTAAATAGGATGTTACGTATGTTTTATATGTTACTCTAGGTGTATGGTAAGATTTATGCTAAGGGTTGTGAATATGCATGATATTGTATCAACGTGTTGTACCCGGATTTAATATGCACTTGATGATATCTCTCCTATAAGATAGGGTAGTGGGACTTACTCAGTATTGGGCCTGTACTGATACTACCTTGATTGAATGGGTCCTGTGATGATCCACCGATGGTGGGGAGCAGACCTCCTATGCAGGTTTGATCGGTTACTAGTTGGGGTGGAAGGCTTGACTTGAGTGAGTAGGCAATCCGGATATTTATTCTTCGAGATTTTTTTTGTTTAATGGTATTCATCTTTCGAAGTTATAAGTGTTGTATTGAAATTTCCAAGGATTTTGTAATTGACTTTTAATTTCTCATAACACTATTGTGCTTTTTAAATTCGAACTTAATTGTTGACAGGTTTTATCCTTGCATCTAATATGAGATAGATGGTTGACATTTATCTTGTGTTAGATGTGGCGGTAACATTTCCCAAAATTCGCTCTTAGCTTCCGCTTTAATCTTTCAATTTTTTTTTTCAGGAGTGAAATTTGGGGGTGTTAGAGTCTCTCATGAGGTATTCTAATTAATGGGAATTTGGAAAAATAATTTGTATGGAACGTAGTGTATAAAATAAAGGTGCTAATTGTGCTTAAAGGGATATTGAGAAGGTTTTGGTAATTTATGTGTTAGGATACCTAAATTATGAAAATAATAACTTGAGTAATTCATGAGAATATTATTGTTGGGGTTCATAAATGTTTAATAGTAAATTTGGGGCAATTCAGCGTAAGATGTTAATATTATTATCTCATCTTCATGGATTAGAGAATAACTATTGGATATTAGAAATGATGAACCTTTCATATGAAGTGTTATGACAATTTCACGAGATTTAGACTTGGATACTTTAGTGTTTAATATATATACATAGGGATGAGATTACTAAATCAAAATCATGGGAATTAGGTTGTGAATTTTGGCTGTGATACTAAGGATGGGATTTAGGAGATTCCGTAATATAATGTAAGTGGAACAACCAACATGGGAGAATGATGACTAAAAGAAGTGTAATTAGTGTTTAACCGAACTTAAGGGTTTGGATATCTAATACATGCATATCTGTCTGACTATGTTCTATGCCTGAGAATCAATCTTAAATAAGAAACTAATCACTTAAAGTGAAAGAACACATGAATAGGGCCATGGTGATTATTTTTCCTAAATCTATATATATGTATTCTTGTAACACCGAGTAGAATAGTGGCTCAGGAGCATTCTTCCCCAAGATGATATTTTGAATCTTTGTTCCATTGGAAAGAATAGTGGCTCAGGTGTGTTATCCCCAAGAAGTTTCAAACCGTTCCACCAGTTGAGAATAGTGGGGCGCCTACTCATCGTGAAATAAAATGTACCTTCATAACCTATGGGAAAGATATTAATGATTTATAGTGGAATGTGATTCATGACTAGAGTGATTTATTCCTGCTCCACCAGGTAGAATAGTGGCTCGGGAGAATTCTACCCCGACGAGATGTTTTGTTCCTGTTCCACCGGGTATAATAGTGGCTCGAGAGCATTCTACCCTGAGGAGATGTTTTAACCTCCATTTCACAGGAAAGAATAGTGGCTCGAGTGTGTTGTCCCCAAGAAGTTTCAGACTGTTCCACTAGTTTAAGAATAGTAGGGTTCCTACACTCCTCGTATATAAAAGATTTATAATGAACTATACTTAATAAAAAGATCTAGATCGTAATATGCCTTATGAGACGTTCATTTACTTGGTTATACTCCTTTATCATTTGATGTGAAAGCATGTGCTTTTTATATTCCTATTTCAATTGTATTGTTCCCTTGCTCAATACTTAGCGTACTGACCACCCGTTTTATGGATGCTGTTCATTCCCACGAGCAAAAGGCCCTGATCTTTTGTGCAGGTGTCAAATGATTAGCTAGATGACTTTGTGACCTATAACACCTTATGTGGGGATGAGTGACTCCATATATGTTGGGGGTCGGGTGAAGAGTATCTGTTATCCGAGCTATGTATTAAATTAGATACTCTTTTGGACTTTTGATCTGTAGTTGTACTATAAATGTACTTTTATTTCTAATTTCCTTGTATTAGCTTGAACATTTTAGCCTTGTGATTGATTTAAGGATGGTTTCACAAATAAGAATTATGTCATTCATGACGGTATCCTCCACTATTTTTACTTAGCTACTTTCGCTACAAATGATTTTTTTAGTAATAAAAATTGGGGTGTTACGAGAAGAAAGAAAAGAAAAGGAAAGTAATGGAAGAAAAAAATAAGGAGAAAGGGGTTGGGGGAATCAGTTGATGTGGATTTAGATTAGCCAAAAGTAATTAGGATTAGTGACAATTTTAGTCGGTTTTTATTTTATGTTATGAATTATGATTTATCCAAGTAAAGGTTTTAGAATAGGTTAAAGTTTTTAGATTTAAGAAATTAGGTTAAGGCTAAAATAAGATTTATTGAGATTAAAATCAAATTAGGGCATTAAAAATGTGGGATTAGGCTGGAAAAATTTTTGGGGTGTTATAGGGTGTTGATGGGTGGGTCTCCCTATGGTTAAGCTTTCATTGAGTACCTATTTTCTTCTCTCTTGGGTTGTGTTTGATGATGAAAAGAATTATGCTTCTTTGCTAAATAGATCCTATCTCCTCAAACAATTGGAGTACTATGACCATTCTTTAGTTGTTATACTAAACCACCAAACCACATGGCTTCCTTAAAAGCCTCTATCAATGCCAGACACAAAACTTTAGAACTCCAAGGTTGAACACTAGCAAATTAGTGTGGCTTTGATCATGAAGACCATAACCAAGATCAGAGTAACCTTTTAACCAAATAGACGATAACTTATACTCAATACAAGTTGATATAATATGCACCCAACACCTTATAATTGTCACCACAGCTAACCATGGTATCTTTAAGAGGATCACCATACACATGATCACAACATGAGTAATATAGCGATCGATACTAATTAGATTGTACATCAAGAATCTCATAGCTACATAGTATGAACTAGTTACTAAGCAAGAAAGGACAACCTTTAAGATTTGTGCACATCAAAAGTCTTTAGCTTACTCTCCTTAGACATTTCTTTTGCTAAGATAATCAAAACATAGACACATAATAAAGGAACAACTATTGAAACATCATATACTAATGTTTGAATGTGCTAAAAAGACCACATATCTAAAGTAAAACAAGTAGAGTACCATAAGGTACAATTAACACTCAATGTAACCTCTAAGTGTATCACTAGCTCCTACACACTAATACTACTTGCAGTATATAATGCATAACTAGATTTGCTTATAACAATGCCCACTTGCTCCACCGACTTTCAAGTTTCATTCTTATTAGAAGAATCTATACCATCTATATTAAAAAGAACATCAACCTTTTTTGAAGCACCCAACAAACTCTACTACTCCACTATCTTGACTAGAAGGAATTCAGACTCACAAAAGGCAATAAGTCTCTATGTGATATGATCATCACACAAGGACCCTCCCTGACCATGCCAATGACACTCCTATGTTTCAATTGCATCAAATCAAGGAAAGTAACATCCGAGTTAAATGCTCTTAATGTTGATCTAACCACACCTTTAATAGTTGTGCCAATAAGCTCATAGGATTTCCTAATCTATTCTTGAACAGTCACCACTACAACTCCTTTAGCAACCTTTAATGTGTTATTCTCAATACATACTTATAACCTTTACTATAAAAGGAACAAAGGAAAATCAGGCTCTTAGTCATATTAGGAACATGGCAAACACAAAATAGTGTCTTGAATACACCATCATGCATCCTCACTATCATAGTTCTAATTCTAGAAATTTTGCAGGAAGCACTATTTCCCAAGATAACAACTCCACCTCAAATAGAGTGATACGTTTGGAACCAAATTCTACTAAAACAAACATGATAAGAGCACCAAAAATCTAGAATCAACCTATCAAATTATCTAGTATGTACATTTTTTGATGTAAAATTAAAGTGGAGGGAAGAGCTGGATCGGTAGCTATTGTTTTGTTGCGTTAATCACGAGATTATGTAGTAGGAATACTTGTTTTAATGTTGATTAAACTCTCACACAAATGCTATGACTTGGATGGCTTCTTTGAAGGTTGAAGATGATTTCAAGCTTTGAATGAAGGAGGAAAATGTAGGAAGGAATGCCCCAGGCTTTCGTTGATCAAAGGAGAATCCAAAGAGAGGATAAAACATAGCTTGGCTGGTTGATGTCTTGTTCAACAAATTCCTCTATCATTATTCTCATTTAGGCATGTACAAGGGTATATAGAAGGAGGAAGGAGCCAATACGTTTAAGCTTAACCTACTGAGTTTCCTACCTTAATTCAAGATAAATTATCCTACTTGAATTAAGCCCAAATAATACCTAATCTTAATGTCTAAATGATATTAATGAATAACATTACAAAGCCATATAATTAACTATGATACATACATGAAATTACATCAAACCCTAGCTTACATGAAATACACTTAGGGTTTACAACAAGTTAATACAAATAATGATAATCATCACCATATCATCTTGTTGTAAAGTATCATCCCATGCATAACTTAGTCTTATATGCTTTGAATGCTTGTACACTTTAAGGTGTATTAACATCTTCTTCTTGCAAATATGTAATATACCTACAAGAACAACTTGAATTTTTTTCAACACCAAGCATAGATAAATTATTAAGAATATTTAATATGATAGGCTCCAATATTAATAAAGCTAATTCTTCCTTATCTTGAGAATCAATATGAATATAAGAATCATTAGATTCTCTTGCATCATTTGTGCAATCAATACATCACTATCACCATCACCCTCAACTATGGAAGCATCACACTCCTCAGATACGCCATTAATAATATTTATTGATTTCTTATTGGGATAATATCTCTTGATATGGCCTTTCATGTGATAACCATAGGATTCAACATTCTTCTATCACCTCTTCAAGTTAGATCTTGGCATCTTCTTCTTACTAGATCCCTACGCACGTGTCCTCCCCTATCTACTAATCCCTCACTATTTGAGTCCCTAGAGGTACCACTGCATGTAAACTAATTAACAATCAACTCCCACTGTAGTTGAGTGAATTTCACATCCTTAATGAATAACTCATCTTTCCCATACACAACGACATGTTCCTACCTACAAGTGCACAGGATTGGAGTAGTAGTCAAGGTCAATCCCATAGGGATTGGTAAATGACCATTAGGATAATGCTAGAACTTAACGAAAATAATAAATTTTAAGCTAAAATAACTAAAATAACTAAAAAAGTTAAAAAGAAAGGAAAATAGCACTCAAGTGACTCAAATAAATAGAAGAGATAAGGTTTCGGTTCATCACCCCCGATCCTCACATGTAATATATTATCACATCACAAAAAATTCAAAAATCATAATCAATCATGCCAACAAGGATAGAAAGTGTTGTGCTTTCTCAAGCCACAACCACCGTATTACTTATCTATGGCCCTAACTATCTCTAGCTTAGAGTCAAATAGAATGTAATGCTTTAAAATACATAAAGCTTCCTCCTTATTATTGTAGAGGTCAAATCGATTGTTTATCGACCTATAATTTAATATCCTATTGTGCTATTGGGTCTAATACTAGATTATCTCTCAATCTCACTAGTATTTCCCACACTAAAAATCGAAACCTGGTCATGGTTCATCAATCCATAAATCAATCAATCAATAACACAACACATAGATAATGAATTTAATAAAAAAGGATGCAATAATTCAACACATTCAGATTGAAAGAAATTCCCCTTCACCTTAGCACAAGATCTAACCTATCAAATTCATAGCAAGAATATTAAAAATAACAAGAGATTCCATAGATAGTGAAAAGATCATTAGATAATATCCTTGATGTTCACAAATTCTTGCAAAATTTAACTTCTTGCACCTCGGTCTCTAATTTACAAGAGAGATCTTGATGAATTAAGGAAGAGGATAGAGAAGAGAGAAAAGAGAGGGAGTGGAGGCTGCTTAGAGAAAAGAGAGATTTTGGAGGCTGCTTACAGAGAAATTAGAATGAGATTTTTTATATTACTACATCCCAAATCCCTAGGGTATTGATAAATACGGGCTTCCCGTGTCAGCTTTGATAATGCTAGGTATTTGAACCCTAACTTTTTCATTATAACTCCAATTAAGCTAATTTTGGATGGGTTGGAAAGCTATTAAAATGATCTACAGCTTTGAGGTTGAAAGCTTCTCCAAATTAAGATTTTTCGTGGTATAAATGCCATTTATTTCAGACCCATATACTTTGAATATGCATTCTTTCTGTCATTTCAATCTAAAATTTACATTTTAGCTCTAAATCCGTTTTACAGTTTAACTTTTTCTCCTCTTTGATCCTTTTTTTTCCTTTACGCTTATTTTTTTTTCATAATTCATATTTTTTTTGTTTCTTGACACCTTGCAAATTTTCACTATACAAAGGCAGTAACAATAAGCAAAAGAGAGAATTCCAACTGACATTAGTGGTAAAAACTCTTATAAACCTTAGAATTAAGATGCAAAAGTCACACTTATCAAGTCCCCCATGCTTCAACATTTGCTTGTCCCCAAGAAAAGTAATACAAGAAACCCACCATGGTGGAAAAGAAAAGCAGTAGGATCCCTTTCTCTAAAAAAAGTGTTCAGTCCATTAATAGCACAAGAGCCAAATAAAAAGCAATAAGACCAAAAAATATAACAATTAAAAGAGCAAAATCCTTTTTGAAAGATATTTAGGTTTCCCCCTTATGTGAGAAATGTAACTATTTTATTGAGCTCTAGGGATCTGCCATGCAACAAAGGACATCCAATAGTGGATAGCAGGCAACCATATGCCAACTCACTCATTCCTCAAAGTTTTGACTTTGAATTCTCACTTTAGGTCTTGTGGACACACCTCTTATGTGTTTTATTTTATTTAAAGGTTCCGCTCTAGTCCTCTCACTCATGATCAAGATCATCCATATTCTTAGGACGCTTTTCAATTCTCCACCACTAGAAAGAATTAGAACACACAAAAATCAAGAGGTCTTATTAGGGCTGTAATGGGGCCATGGGTTAAAAGGTTAGGATATATTTTTTTTTTCTAGAAGTGGATTTAAAATTCTAGTACCAATGAGATATGGTATTTTTTTAATAAAATATATTTTACCATCCTAACTTTTCATCATGAAATACAAGTACCCCAAACTTCTTATTGATTCATTTTTTTTAAATAAGACATATATCAATTTGCTTTTCATCATACACAACCATTCACTCTTTCACACCTCCCCCATGCTTAGCTTAAATCATACTCCCAAATTTGTTTTTTCTAATGGCACAACAACCATTGATTCTTGACTTATGGAGGGATAAAGGAAATTGGGTTACATGTGTGGTTAGATCAAGAAAAATGGCCATAAGCGCAACTGGGCTAGCAAAGGATAAATTGTGAAGGTCAGGCTATTTAGCTAATGTAGGTTATGATAAAACAATAAGTGCCTCTATCAGTGTAATTCATGTCTAAGTCATATGTGGCTTTGAAGAAAACCATTGCAAGTTCTAGTTTCATAAGTCATTGTGGGAGACAGAGACAAAAGTAAAAATAAGAGATTGTAGTGATGTATCAGTCTAAAGGCTAAAAGTCTCACTAGGTCCAAAATTCTCTAATTCTAAGCCCTTTTGGAAAAGACTAAATTAGCATAAGTCAAACTAAAATACCACAAGAATGTTAAAGCATGCATAACCATAAAGTTCTCAAACACAATTACACTTGTCTCATAACAATGCAACCAAAACATTTAAGCACATAGAAATTAATTTTTAAAAGATGATTCAAAGGGTCTTAACAAGCCAAACTAAGCACTCATGCTATTGCAAGAAAAAACATACTTTTTAATATCATCATATAAGGGTCATTTCCTTTTTCTTTCTTTTTTTGTTTTGCTTTTTTTTTTGTAGATAAATATCCAAAAGAAATAACAAAGGAAAGAGATAGCAACAATCTTCAAAATAAAATAGGGAAGAACATAATACTAACCAAATGACAAGGATAGGCCATCTTCTCCCCTATGCTTATGTATCATATTGTCCTCAATGTGAAACAAGAAGCACAAAAGAAAAGAGGGAGAAATAAAATCCATGGATCAATTTGATGGAGGAGGTGGCAAAGGTTAGTGGATGATGTAATAGTGGTTGTGGTGGTGGCAGGATGGCGGCGATGTGATGCAGTTGTGGAGGTGCAAAGAATTTGCTTGGTCAATTTCATGCCTTCACACTCTAATAAATTGACCATGGTTATCACTCAAATTAGAATTTCCATGTCACCACCTACAAATCCATCAAACAAAAGCCATAAGGAATCAAAGAGCAAACAAACCAAGCAAACCAAAATAAGAAAAATAAATAAAATGAAAAACTTGGGTTGCCTCCCAAGAAGAGCCTATTTATAGTCATTAGCTTGACTTTCTCGCTTCACTTTGGATCATCTAGAAGAATGGTGGTTTTGAGGGCTACAACCTCACCACCTTCAACCTTTTCCCATTCACTTTGAATGGTTCTTTATTGGGGATGGAGATTTCAACTGCTCCAGATGGAAAAACTTGTGTGATTGTGAATGGTACTAACCATCAGGATCTAAGTTTTCTAGGGAACAATCGCAAATGAGAATTAAATAGAAGCACATGTTACCCCACTTCAAATTCTCGTTTGATGATGCGTTGATCATAAATCCTTTTCGTGTGTTCCTTGTATAGCCTTCCATTCTAATATGCCTTTAGCCAAAATTCATTGAGTTCATTCAATTAAAGGAGCCTTTTCTCACGTACAGCTTGCATATCAAAGATAAGGAGATGGGTAGGCTAAAATGATTGATGCTCAAGTTCTACAGGGAGGTGACAAGATTTTCCAAAAACAAGATTATAAGAGGCATTCCAATAGAGACTTTAAAAGCAGTTCAGTAAGCCCATAGAGCATCGTCAAGTTTCAAGGACCAATCCTTTCTAGAAGAGTTAAACGTTTTCTAAAGAATTATCTTAAGCTCACGGTTTGACACCTCTACTTGACCGCTAGTTTGAGGATGGTATAGGTTTGAAACCTTATTGTTAAATCCATAATTACTCAAAAGAGCATTAAATTCTCTATTGCGAAAATGAGAACCCCCATCACAAAAGATAGAGTTAGGTGTCCCAAACATTGAAAATATATTCTTTTTCAAAAATTTGCTGACGACTTTTGCTTTGTATGTGGGAGTGCCTATATGTAATCCCTCGAAAATTTAAAAGCCTATAGTTTAATAAATAAATTTTATTTGGGATAAATTAGCCTTTAAATCTATGTAATTTAATTATTTTATGGTTTTTTGACTATATAAAATTGGGTAAAAATATTTAATAAAATAAAATAAATATTTTTTTTATTCTATAACACTCTTATTATTTAAATTATTTTTCAAACCATTATTTTACTAAAATTATCCTTTTTAAACGCTTATATTTTAATTATATTAAATTAAATTATTAAATAAATTTATTAACCAAAAATATTCTATTTTATTATTTTCTAAATTAAATTATTTTATTTAATCCAATTTTCCTTTTTCTTTCCCCTTTTTCCTTTATCTTCTCCTTTTTTCTCTCCTTTTTCTCTTTTCTTTCTTCTTCTTTTTTTTCCTTGGGCTGCCAGTCGGCCTGGCTTTTCCCCTACCCCCTATGCCTGGGTGGAAGGCCTGCTTCTAGTCCCCCCTCTCCTGCTCCCTCGCACCTAGGCTGCTAACCCATTCTCCTTCTTCTTCCATGTGAGCCCGAATGCCTTCTTTCTTTTCTTCCTTTCTCCCTGACTAGCCTGGCCCACTCCTTCTTACCTTTCGACTACCCATCGTGTACAACACCCCCTCCCTGTCTTCTTCTTTCTTTCTTCTTCCTCTTTCCTCAATGAGAATCCGGCCATCCTCCTTCATCTCCGCTGCCCAACCTACAACCCCCTCTCCCTTATTGACCTCCCTAACTCTCTCTCTCTTCCTCTATCCCACCATTTCTCTGCCCCATCCCGGTCCCACCATCTCTCCCTCCCCCATTCCCTAACATCACCATTCCCCTCTCTTCTCCTCCCTCTCCCTGCCATAGCCATTCCCCTACCACCCTACCACCACCCTATCCCCTCCTCTCTTCCTCTTCTTTTCTTCTTCCTTCCCTACCTCATTATGCATTTTCCTGAGCCTCTCTATGACTTCCCCGACCTCTTTTTCTTCCTTTCTTCTCCTCCCCTCTCTCACCCTATTTTTGCTTCGTCGCCTAGCTTTTCCACTACCGCTATCTCAACAGCCACCTGCACCACCCCCTACTACACTCTACCTCACCCTCGAACTACCACAACACCCCTCGAGCCACCCCGTAGCCTCCTTCTTCCTCCTCTCTTCTTTTTCTCTTCTTTCCATACGTCTTGGCAAACACCCTGTACCACTGTCGTCCCGCAGCTTCTTCCGCCGCCTGAGCCACCACATTAACCCATACAACCCCCTCTACCACCCCCAATCCTCCTTGTCCCGAAACCACCACCTGAAAGCCTTCATTTTCCATCTTCCTTTTCCTTCCTTCTCAATCCCCCATCTCGACTCTCCTCGGTAGCACCACTTTGCAGCTTCGCTGCCGCTGCCTCTGCCGCCCTTAGCCCCCGTCAACCCATCCTCGACCACCACCTACACCCCCTATCCACCTCTGCATCCTTCCCTTGCCTTAATCCTCCCCCACATGCCTTTTTTCTTAGTCTAAAAACCCTAACCCAAAAATGTCTATTTTTCCTCCTATTACCCACCTTCGAGCCTCTCCTCCCCATTTCTTTGCATGCACCCCATGCTACATGAGCAACATGATTTTCTGCATTTCTTGATTTTATTGTTTAATAATTTTAAGGTATAATAATATTTTAAGTTAATTATTTTATTAATTAAGTGTTATAAAGTCTTGCACTTGGTTTTCCCTTATTTATAATATAATCAATCTTGATATTATTTTTAGGTATTGGTTTTGATAATCAAAGCTTAAACGTTAAACCGGAATAGTGGTAAGGTTTGTTTTTGCGAGAATCAAGGTAACCGTTAAATCCCACTTAAACACATGGATTAACGTATGTTAGCACATTAGGATTTTTAAGATGTTATTATGCTTAATATATGTGCTTAATATCATATGTTATAAAGTCTTTCCTGTGATGTTGGATGAAAAGAATCATGTAGGTTATATGTTATATATGGAAATATTGTTTACGGTAAGAGTTTGGTTGTTAATAAAAATGTTAAGTATTATCCATGTTATATTATGCTATTGTGATATTTAATGCATGATCAATATTTTGTGAGCCTTCGGGGAATTTTAGTAATGTATCTTGTACAAGAATATGGCCTAGTATATATATGGGTGCTAATAAGTATTATATTAAATATGAGAGTAATGGATGAGGTATTAATATTAATATTTTATGTAGTAATGATAATTTAATTTAAGTGGTGTACTAAGGGGCAAAATGGTAATTTTTAAGTAAAAAGGGTATTATGATAATTTTGGAGGTAAGGGCAAAGTGGTAATTTTGTAACTAAAGAAAAAAAGGGTAAATTTATAATTAAAGGGTAAAAGGGTAATTTTAGAATTAAAGGATAAATTGGTAATGTTATAATTCATTGGTAAAATGGTAATTTCATGATTATAGAGTAAAATGGTAATCTTGTGGTTAAACGGCAAAATGGTAAATTTGTGATTGAAGGAAAAAGTGGTAATTTCGTAATAAAAAGGTAATATGGTAATTTCATAATAAAAAGGTAATATGGTAATTTTGTAATTAAAGGACAAAATGGTAATTTTATGATAAAAGGGTAAAATGGTAACTTTGTAATAAAAGGGTAAAATGGTAATTTCATAATTAGAGGGAAAAATGGAAATTTTGAAGTTAAAAGAGGTCAAATGGTAATTCCGTAATTAAGGATAAAATGATAACCATATAAGTGACAGGGTGTTATGGTAGTTTTTGAATGTTAAGGGGTAAAATAGTAATTTTGTAAATAAAAGGGGTAAAAGTGGAAATTGGAAAGGAGTAACTTGGTAAGGATAATAAAAGAGAAAGGTAAAATGATAATTTAATAAAAGAGAAGGGTAAAATGATAATTTAATAATGAAGAAGGGTAAAATGGTAAATATGATAAATATGAAGGGAAATTTGGTAATTTAACCAACTAAAGGTGTAATTTGATAATTAAGATAATGAACGGGGGTAATTTGGTAATTTGACCAACTAAAGGGCAATTTGTTATTTATAAAAAAGGAATGGGCAAATTGCTAATCTAACCAACAAAATGGGAAACATATTAAGTAAATCAATTATGAAGGGTGATTAGTGACCTAATAAGTGTGGGAGATAGCTCGGTAACCTAAACCGAGTAAGGGTGTAGCTAAGGCCGAATGCATGTTATGTTTCTTACATGCCTTGGATGTCCTATATAATTATATGTCGTGTTCTATATGCTATTATGTTAACTATTTCATGTGTAGCATGGCTTGGAACAGAGATATGTTCATGTGTCCTCTTTTGGTATGTGCTAATATGTATATGCTGCAAATTATGATGTGATGTGATACAACCCTTTAGGATATGCATGTTAGGATAATTAGTGTGGTGATGTGGGATGGAGGTATGAAAAAGAGAAATGGGAGAGAAAGATAACCAAGGGGAAGTAAGTTGGCTAACGTAGGTAAGGATGACCTAAATAATATATGATCCATGAGTGGATGAGTAAAAGGGGACTTAAATAAAATGAAAGAATAGGAGAATCGAAGGTTTGCATGGGATTGTTAGAGTCTATATGGGGGGAAACTTTATGTATGGAAAGTTTCTTGGAGGCGTGAGGAAGGTAATAGAAGTGTCGTTTGGGTGTCCAGGGGCTTCGAATGAAAAATAGTAGGAGACTAATCTTTGGTTGGGATGTAATACCTCATTTTAATAAATTCTTAATTAAATATACAAGACTTAAAGTTTGATTAGTAGGAGAAATAAACCATAAGATTCTTTTTAAGTGATTGCCTTGTTGTTTCAAGTAAGTCCATAAATGTTAAGTTATGATGATAACCCGGACTACTGTTTATATGAGCAGGGGAAGATAAAAGTTGATGATGGTAATAATAATGATAATAAGAAGAGAATAGATAATAATCAAAATAGAAAGGATGGTTATAACAACAACCTTATGATAAGTAACACTTTTAAAATTATTGTTGATAACAATAATTGTATGAATAATAGTTTTAGGAATAATTATGATAATAAGGAGTGGTAGTGATAACACTAATAATAATAGTATTGATTATGATAATTATTAGTGAGAATAATGGTGAAAATAAAACCTTAAATATGTAGGATTTTTCCTTAGTAACCATACTCTTAAAAGCCTAATACTTTGGGATATTTTTGCTAATTATATTCTAACAAATCCCCATCTTTTCCCACTCTAAATTGCACCCTAAACTCCCCCAGTCTATCACACCTTAACCCTCCCATGCAGCTATTACCACCTTTCCCCCATACTTGCCACCTTTTTCCCATACTTGAACACCTTTTGCCCATACCCTACACTCCTACCTATCTTACCCACTAACTTTGCAGCCATTTGCCTCCCCTAGTAGCAGCCCATCACCCTCCCCACTCTCCTCCTTTCCCACACCATTCTACCCTACAAAAATCCTAGCCACCCTCCATAACGTCACCCCTCCACATGCAGCTATAAAACCCACGTAAATCAGACCTCCCACCAAGTAGCAGCCCCCAAACTCCCCTCCTCTCAACCTGCACACCTACCCAAATTTTCTAGCCATATACCCCTCCATTTTACCTCCTTTCTCATGCCTCTCCACCCTGCAAAACCGCAGCCCATAACCATAGCCATCCTCCATCACATCATCCAGCAACTTGCAGCTATGGTGCACGTAACCCAGCCTTCCCTCAACTTGTAGCCCCTATCTTTCCCTCGTCTCAACCTGCACACCTACCCCACCTTTATAACCATCTACCCCTCCATTCCCTTCCCTTCTCCTTGCTTCAACCTACCCTTGTAGGCCCCCATCCTCGAGCAACCCATTGACACCCTCACCCCCCAAAAACAACCCACTTATAGCCCTTAGCTTCTAACCCACGCAACACCCTTTTGCCCCCTTCTTTCCCCTCCTTTTTATTAAGTCCCAATCTGCAGAAAAATCCCTCCTTTCCTCTCCCTTTAAGCCCTCTAATTTTTCCCCCTGCAGCCCTCTCTTTCCTTTCCCTAAATTCCAGCAACAAAAATTTAGTTCCAGCCCCACACTTCCCCTCCCCTTCACCGAAATTTAGTCTCAAAATAACCACCATTTGCCTTGTGTTGCACCTCCCCAAGCAGCCATTTTTCTTCCCCAATGTAAGTACTCTATCTTTTGGTGGATTTGGAACTTAAATTCATGAATCGGCCGCCTTATTTATTTTCCCTAATCATTTTTCAAGTATTACCTTATATAGGTTGTCTTTTGATTATTTTCATTAGCATAAATATTAATTCATGTAGCTTGATGGTGTATTCAATTCTAGGTAATCTCAACCCCGCCTAGGGTACTTGTGGAAGAAGCTTGTGGTGTTAATATTTCATAGCTCAAGGTAAATCCAACTAATCCGTAGACGGTAGAATTTTATGTTAAAATGATAGGCTAGTTTTCTAGGATAAAATCATTATAGGATGAGGATATCAAATTATTATATTTTTGTAGGAAACGGGAGCATGTTGTATTTTATTTCTACATGAATATCATGATGTGTTAATGAATATGTGTTATAATGCAATCTTTTTATATGCCTAAGTAATATTCTAAAATGTGAAGAAGTCTATGCTATTGGTAACGAACATGGATTTATGCTAGTAAAATGAGATGAGTATGTTTAAGGTAACATTTAGTTTTATATGGGAGCATGTTGTAGTTCATTTCTACAGGAAAATCATGATGTGTAAATTAATATGTGTTATCATGTAATCTTTTTATATTCCTAAGTAATATTCTAAAATTTAAAGAAGTGTATGCTAATGGTAACGAACTTGGATTTATGCTAGTAAAATGAGACGAGTATGTTTAAGGTAAAATGTAGTTTTATATACCATGAATGTGTTTGAGATTTATTTGAGGAAGTTGTATGAATTTATGAGATATTATAAATGTATGCTAATAGTGTTTACGTGTACTATATATGTATGGTAAATGGTTAGGGATAATATGGTCCTTTGTAGTACTGAAGAAATTATTGTATGTAAAGTATCATTAGCTATTTTATGCTAGCATTTCATGACAAATATCTTATATAAGTAAAGTTGATAATAAAAGTGGTGGAAAATATGGTAGTTATAGGATGAGGGGTATTTTGGTCATTAAGGCAAAAAAGGTGTTCCAAAGTGGATAATTGGACTAGTTGAATTAAGGGTTGGCCTTAAAATAATGTTAGGAATAATTGGACAATTGGCTTGAACACTGAATCAAATAATTATTCAGGCTATGGCATAATGCCTAACCCTAGGCCGTGTTGGCTTGGAATGGTTGCAACCTCGTGGTCTTTTAGATGTGATGTTGTTTGTTGATTGTTGACTAAGTTGAACTTTATGAATCTCGATATTCTAAAAGAAATTATAACCAGGAATTTCACAAGAAAATAATTACTTAAAGAGAAAGACTCGAGTTGGAAAGGAATCTCGTGCCTCGGACTTAGCCGCCGAGCGCATAGTTTGGGCCTTCGGGTCAAGGGACTCACTTATGCTCTATAGGTATTCTATACACCCTATAGGGAGTACACGTACTTAAGGTCTTGAGTTTTGAGGTTTAGTACGGGCGACTAGTATGTTATGTGACTTCCTTGGCAAGATTTTCCCTAGAATCGAGTGATTTATTTTGGTACCACCCTCCTTGACGATCATTTTCATGGATATGGGATTGTATTCCACTTGAGAATTTTTATATAAATTACATAACTAGATTAGACACCCACCATAATACTTCTGTAATAATCGGATTAGGAATGACTTAACTTTGGTTAGATTACTTGGAATATCAATAATTCTTCCTATTATGCCATAATGTATGGTCATTGGTAAGTTAAATTGCTTGAGAAATTATAAGCATAATTTAAATGCCTTCAACAGGGATTTTGACCCAACTCGTAATGTTAACTGTGATGTGGATTTATGTTTTGAAATCGTGGCCTTTCATGTGATCATATGTTCTATTTGAATTCCGTATTTGTATGATGATTGTTACGTGGGTATGCTACCTCTCCGGAGGTGTTGTGGTTTACTCAGTACGAGGAAGTCGTACTAATACTAACACTTTTCAGAGGAGTACGTCCATGGCATGCATTGGTTGAAGGATTATGAAGAGTGTCACCCAAGTGAATAGTTAGATTAAGGGAGCGAGCAGACATCACCCCCTTTTCCCTTTTCCTTGTAATTTTGACGGACCGAAAGAGTGTAAGGAAAACCATTGATGACTTTTGTGTACTCTTTTTTTTTATAAATGGTTGACTACTTAATTACCTAAACAGTCATTTCTCATGGATAATATTTCTTTTAATAAACTCTTGATTACATATTGTACTACTCTTATCATTGGTTTGTTTGACTTATTTTAAGCCTTAGCACTTGACGTAAGGATGGTGAGGAGACCAGACTTATGTCGAGTAAGGCAGTAACACTCACCGTTCTTTGATTTTTGCTTTTGCAAAGCAAGATTTAAATGAAGTTTTTAAGTCTTGATTTTGGGGTATTACATGGGAGGAAACCCTAATGTGAGAAGGTGGAAAAAAGAAAAAGAAAATAATAAAAATAAACGAGAATGAGTGGGGTAGAAAGTGAGGGTTGGATCTAAGGGTTATGACGTGTTGGTTATTGAAATAGTTTGGGATGTGTAAGGTAGAGAAGGATAGGCCATATAGGCCTAGATTAGGGTTTTTTGGAGAAAACTCTAGAGTAAGGCGGTGAGTGGGCTTGACCCACACACTTAGGAGTCGGACTCCCTATATGAGAAAGTGGATTAAGAGATGGATGTCGGGGTGATTTAGGAGGTGTAGAAGTCTCAAGGTATGGGACGGGCTCTCTTAGGAGGAGAAGTGCAGATATAGCTAGCCATGCATGTCAAAAGTGAAATACTTTCGAATAAGATATAATTAAGACACTAATCACTTAAAGAGGAAGATGTTGAGCCAGACTGTTCCACCGGCAAATAATAGTAGCCAGGAGCTAGGGTGCCTTGGATACCGGTCCACCGACGAATAATAGTGGTCAGGAGCGTTCTACCCTATATGTATTTTTGGTCGACCGACTATAATTGTGGGGGATTCCTTGCTCAACAATCCAAACATAAAAACAATAAGACATAGGGAAGACACTAATTACTTACAGTGGAACACCTTGTTAGTCGGGGATAGACCAGACCACCGGCAAATAATAGTGGCCAAGAGCATTCTTCCCTAGAGATTGGTCTATCGGCAAATAATAATGGTTAGGAGCATTCTGCCTTGTATGTATTTTTGGTCCATCAGCTATAATAGTGGGGTTCCAGCACTCACATGGACATTTATAATCTGAGATGATTGATTAATGATAGACTATTGGCCTTAAATCCCTGAAAGTATCAATTATTCATTATGGACTATTGATATTTGGTTGACTTGTTAAGTATACGGATGTACGAAAGTGAATGTTACATATATGCCATTAATATTTCATTGACTTGTTGAATATGTGAATGTGTGGATCTGAATATTATGTTTACAGCTGTCGTTATGTGTGGATATAGTAGTATATCATGTGTTACATTACTTGCCTACTTTAAATGTGTTTTTAAAGGGTTACTCAGTACCATAGTATTGAAGGGTTCCATTTGTGGGGCCTCTACCTATTCAATGGGTAGTGTCCCTTGTAGGTTATTTTTAGGTGCTATTCAAGTGAGCCTCGGGAAATAGCGTAAGGAACTATCCGAAATTGTTAGGGTTTTACTTTGTCTCCATTAAATTCACAATTTCAGTGTATTCATTGTTTTGTAACTACTACTTGATAGATTATATTTACTTGCACTACGCTGATTTAATTATTAGTTGAGTTTCTTGTAATTTGTATTTTTCTCCTTTAGCTTTAGCACTTGGTACTGGAATGGTATGAATGAACTGGTTTGGTACTAAGTGTGGTGGTAATATCCCCAGAATTCATGGTTTATTATTTTTCTTCTGCTAATTTTCTTTTCATTGAATGACATTCTTTTCATTGTCTATATCCTTTAGCCATTTAGATACATAATCAACTGCCATAAGAATATATTCATTAAGCATATACTTAGGAAATGGTCCCATAAAATCGATTCCCCAAACATCGAATAATTCCACTACTAGAATGTTTGTGAGGGGAATCTCTTGTTTTCTAGAAATATTTCCCATTCTTTAACACCTTTCACAAGTCTTAGCAAAGGAGTATGCATCATTAAATAAGTTAGGCCAATATAATCCACATTGCAAGACTTTTACAACCATTTTAGTGGGGCTGAAATGGCCACAACGCTCTTTACTATGATAATGAGATAGTATAGAATGCATTTCTTGCTCAGGGATGCATCTTCTAATGACACCATCAACAAAAATCCTATAGGGATAGGGATCATCCCAAAATTAATACCTCAGATCATGTAAGAACTTCTTCCTTTGATGAAAGGAAATATCATTGGGTAAGATTCAATTTACAAGATAGTTTGCAATATCAACATACTAGGGATGATTTGTGACCATGTAGAGTGTCTAATGGGGAAATGCTTCTCGAATAGGTGTAGGTTTCTAATTAACCTCATAGGCAGAGGGTAAATGAGAAAGATGGTCAGCTACTTGTTTCTCGCTACCCTTCCTATCCCTGATTTCCAAGTCAAACTCTTGCAATAATAAAATCCACCAAATGGTTTTGGGCTTTGTATCCTTCTTAACAAAAAGACACTTCAAGGCGGCATGGTCAGTATAGACAATGACCTTGTTAAGAAATAGAGAAGGACAAAACTTGTCAAAGGAGAAAACCACAACTAGCAATTCTTTTTTAGTTGTTGCATAATTAATATGTGATGAATTCAAAGTCTTACCCCAAGACTACTCCTATAGCAACATCACTAGCACCACACATAATCTCAAAAGGTAAATTCCAATCAAGAGTAACAATAATTGGAGCATCCACAAGTTTTGTCTTCAAAGTTTTAATGGCAACAAGACATGCATCAGAAAAGTGAAAGAGCACATCTTTAACCAATAGATTAGAGAGAGGTTTTGAAATTTTTGAAAAATCTTTAATGAAACGTCATGGAAATGTGCATGGCCAAGGAAATTACGAATGTTTCTAACACATGTAGGTGGAGGCAATTTCTCAATAATTTCACTTTTTACCTTGTCTACCACTATCCCTTTACACGAAATCTTATGCCCTAAAACTATTCCTTCTTGGACCATTAAATGACACTTTTCCCAATTTAGAACCAGATTAGTATCCTCATAACATTTTAAAACAAGTTTGAGGTTGTCTAAGCATGCATCAAAAGAAGACCCAAAGATCGAAAAATGATCCGTGCAGATTTTCATGAATTTTTCAACCTTGTCATAAAAAAGGGCCATCATGCATCTTTGAAATGTGGGTAGGGCATTACAAAGACCAAAAGGCATCCATCTATATGAGAAGGTGTCATGAGGACAAGTGCATGTTGTATTCTCTTAGTCCTTAGGGGAAATAGATATTTTCATATAACTAGGATACCCATCAAGAAAGAAATAATTGTCATGCCCCACTAAGCATTCAAGCATCTGGTCAATGAAGGAAATAGGGAAGTGGACTTTTCTAATGGCATCATTCAGCTTTCTAAAATTAATGCAAACACACCAACTGATAACAGTTCTAGTAGGCACCAATTTGTTATTATCATTCTTGAATATTGGGATTGCCCTTTTCTTTGGAACCACTTGGACAGGACTAACCCAAGAGCTATCAGATAATGGATAGATCATACCTGAATCTAATAGCTTAATTACCTCCTTCTTCACCATCTCTTGCATTGTTTACTTCAATCTCCTTTGAGGTTGGATCACTTTCTTGTGGTTGACTTCCATGAGAATTTTGTGCATCCACATGGGCTAATCCCTTTAATATCAGTAATGGTCCATCGGAAGGCCTTCTTTCCTTCCTTGAGACCTCTCATCAATTTTTCTTCCTAAAAATTAGTTAAAGATGAAAAAATAATGATGGGAAGTGTATCATTATGACAAAGAAATGCATATTTCAAATGCGGAGATAGTGACTTGAGCTCTAGCGTGGGAGGTTCCTCAATGGATGACTTCAATTTTGGAAACTAGGTTCTCTCTAGCCCTCACAAGGGGACCATAGTATGACGACTATATGGTGGATGTGCATTCAAGTACTGGACAACCTCTTCTTTTTTTTATCTTCGTTCTCCCACTCTCTTTGTTGAACCAAACACCTTTCCAAGGGATCCTACACAACACTTTCTTGAAAACAATCATCGATTACATTATCAAAAATATCAATAAGATAGCAAGTGTTATCATCTAAGGGTTATTTTATGTGTGACTTCTTCGCCTTAGAAATGAAGAATGAGCTTACCTTCTTAGACATCTATGAGAGTGCGTCCTGTTGCTAAGAAAGGTCTACCAAGAATTAGGGGGACTTTGTGGTCTTCTTCTATATCTAGCACAAAAAGTCCACAGGGAGAATAAATTTGTCCACTTGAACTAAAAAATCTTTAATAATACCCCTAGGATGTTTGATAGCTCGATCAGCCAACTAAAGGGACATATTGGTGGGTTTTGGTTCCCTTAGACTTTGAGGCTTGAAAATAGAGAAAGGAATCAAATTAATGCTAGCACTAAGATCACACAACATCTTCTTGAATTTTAGATCACCTAATCACATGGGATAGTGAAACTTCCTAGGTCTTTGAGCTTAGGAGGAAGTTTGTTTTGCGAGATTGCAGAGCATTTGTAATTCCAACTTACCATTTCAAACTCATCTAATATCCTCTTGTGAGTGATTATATCCTTTAGAAACTTCCCATAATTGGGCATCTATCTCACAATTTCAGGTAAGGGCAAGTTAATGTGTGTTTTCTTAAGCATATCAAGAAATTTTGCAAATTGAGCATCTAATGTGAGTTGTACAACCCTACATGGAAACGGAGGAGGAGGAACATATGCCTTTACCTCTTGAGGTGAATTGTGGATCGTCTTAAGTTGTGATTCAAGCACTTTCTCTTCAGAAGCTTTTTTCTCCAACTTCTTTTGGCTCTCGAGGGTATGGTTAAAGTAGTGGTTTTCCACTCCTCAAGGCTATTACATTGATTTTCTCTTTATGGTTAATGATTATATTACTAGGCAAAGTGTTAAGTGTTCTCCTTGAAATGGCATTACCAAGTTTTCCAATCTGTGCCTCTGGGTTCTTGATGGATACATCCCACTTTTAGAGGTGGGCGTCTTATTTCTGAAGGTGAGACTGAAGTTGAGCATCATGTTTTTGAAGGGTGCTCTCAATGTGAGTGATGAACTTGGAAATCATATATTCAAGGGAAGAAGATTGAGATTGTTGGGGAGATAAAGGAGATGGAGGTGTCGGTCGTTGTTGTGTGAATCCCCAAGGCTTTGTAGGAACTTCATTTCTCCAATTAAAGTTTTGATGGTTTCTCCATGTAGGATTTTATACATTGGAGTAGGGATTGTTCAGTCTCCCATAACTATTGCCCATGCAGTTCACTTGATCATAATATTTTTGGAAGGGATTCCCAACTTGACATTCTATGATCAAGTTTGATCCACCACATAACTCACACATAGGTGCATTAGCCTGTACTTGCATATAATAAGTACTACCAATTTTGTCAAAATTTTTTAGCAAGTAAATCAATCTTAGCCTCTATTGCCACGATGGAATCTAAAGAGTGAATTCCTAGAGTCTTTTGTATCGGGGCATGTTCAGAGTGACATTGGTGGGAATTTGAGGCTTGCTCCTCAATGAACTCATAACCTTGCTCTAGAGTCTTGTTCATAATGGTACCTCATCTAGCTACATCTATCATAGAACGGTTAATAGTAGATATAGCATTATAAAAAGTTTTCATTTGAAGCCACATAGGTAGGTCATGATGTGGACACTTCCTAAGCAAATCCTTAAACTGTTCCCATGCACCATAACGTGATTCAAGGTCATTTTGCATAAAGGTAGTGATGTCATTCCATAATTTTGTAGTTTTTTATGCTAGAAAATATCTTGAATGGAAAGACTTCATCAAATCGTCCCAAGTAGTAATAGACCCTAGGGCTAATGAGTGTAGGCAATTCTTAGCCTTATCACATAAAGATAAAGGGAACAATCTAAGCTTGATTACATAAAGATAAAGTGTCACAGATCTCTACAAAGTTAGCAATGTGGGAGTGGGGATCTTCATTAAGGTTGCCTCCAAATTGAACTAATGTTTATAGCATCTGGATAATGGTAGGCTTAATCTCAAAATTATTAGCTTGGACGACCGGTCTTCGTATGCTTGAGGTTGAGCCAACAAGGCTCGATGTAGCATAGTCCCAAAGCAACTTAGGAATGGGAGCTTGTTATTGGAGTAGGATGTTCCCTTGTAGAGGGATTTGTCCATCATAGGGCAGAGGATTTTTTTCCATTTCAATGCTTGTGGTGTGTGACTTCCGTAAATGTGAGATGGTTCTCTTGATCTCAGGATCAAGTGGCACTAACTTACCCCCATTGGCATGGGTCATGCACTAATACACCTGCACTAAATCCAACACTCCTACGCCAAAGATTCGTCAACCACAACATAAATAATGTAAAAAGAAGAAAATAAATATATAGATTAGAATAAATTCCTTGAGTCCTAATGTCAATCGCTTTCAATCCCCAGCAACAACACCAAAAACTTGACATGTTCCAACCTGCAAGTGCACGGGGTTAAAATAGTAGTCAAGGCCAATCCTAGAGGGATTAGTGAATGACCACTAGGAAAATGACAGAACTTAGCTATGTCTAGATTAAAAGATGATATGAAATAATAGATTATAAACTAAAATAACTAAAATAACTAAGTAAGCTAAAATGAAAAGAAAATAACACTCAAGTGACTCAAATAGAGAGAAGAGTTAAGGTTTCGGTTCATCGCCCCTGATCATCACATGTAATCAAATATTACATCACAAAATAATTGAACAATCATAATCAATCATGCCAAAAATGATTTAAAGTGTTGTGATTTCTCAAGCCCCAACCACCCTATTACATATTTATGGCCCTAACTATCTCTAGCTTAGAGTCAAATAGAATGTAATGCTTTAAAGTCCATAAAGTTTCCTCCTTTATTATTGTAGAGGTCAAATTGATCATCTCTCGACCTACAATTTAATCTCACCAATATTTCCCACATTGAAAACCAGAACGCACCGTGGTTCATCAATCCATCAATCAATCAATAACATAACACATAGATCATGAATTGAGTAAGAAAAGGATGTAACAATTCAACACATTCGAATTGGGGGAAATTCCCCTTCACCTTAGCACAAGATCTAGCCTATCAAATTCATAGAAAGAATATTAAAAATAACAAGAGATTCCATTGATAGCAAAAAAATCATTAGATAATACCCTTAATGTTCACATATCTTGTAAAAAATTAACTTCTTGCACCGCAGTCCCTAATTTATGAGAGAGATCTTAATGATTTGGGGAAGAGGGTAGAGAAGACAAAAAAGAGTAGGAGTGGAGGCTACTTAGAGACAAGAGAGAGGGAGTGGAGGCTACTTAGAGAGAAATTAGTGAGAGTTTTTATATTACTGCCTCTTGGATCTCTAAGATATTGGTAAAGATTGTCTTCCTCTGTCAGCTTTGACAATGCTAGGTATTTTGACCATAACATTTTCATCATAACTCCAATTAATCTGATTTTAGATGCGTTGGAAAGCTATTAAAACTATCTACAACTTTTATGTTGAACATGTCTCAAATATCAGACTTTTTCCTAGACTAAGTTCCACTTCTTTCATGCCCATATACTTTGAATATGCATTCTTGCTTTCATTTTAATCCAGAGTTTACATTTTTGCTCTAAATGTCTTTAGAGTTTAAATTTTGCTCCTCTTTGCTCCTTTTTTTCTCCTTTCGTCTCCCTTTAAGCTTTTTCTTCTTCTATCCTTCATATTTTTTTTGTTGCTTGAGACCTTGCAAATTTTCACAACACAAAGGTACTAATAAGAACAAAAAGGGAGAATTCTAACTGAAATTAGAGGTAAAAACTCTTATAAACCTTAGGAATAAGATGCAAAAGTCACATTTATCACAGAGTAATATCATAAAAATGCTGAAAGCTCCTACATAAAGAGCATAACTACATGATTGCCAAATCTACATCATCTACTTTAATATTTATATTATGAAAATCTATAATTATAGAGTTATATTTATCAATGTCACTTTTTTAAGATTCACCCTCAACTAATTTTTGGTCGTGAACCTGAATCTTGATTGGTAGCTAATTTGCTATTCATTTTATCATATAAAACAACTTAAGCTTTTACCATAAGACTATCATTGTTGATTCCTTTACCACTCCCTGCAATACCTCATTCATCATACACAATTGTATGGTAGAGATGACCTTCAAATCTACTTCTCCAAATTTTTCATTTGTCATCTATTATAGTTTGTTCAAATGTTTGGATAATGCTTTCTCTAATCAATTCAAAATTAGAATTTGCCACATCTTCAATTTCCATAATCCAAAATGATATATTGATTAAAGTTCTTAATATTGAATCTTGTACCCATCCTAATTATCTGATATTTTTAATAATACAGCTCTCATATCATATTGTTGTGGAATAACATAGATTGAAATGGATCCAAACTAACTCAGAATTAATAATATTATGATCAATTATGGATTCATCACAAAATAAAATATATAAGGAAAAAGTAGATATCATTATTTGTGCTCTTGTTTAATTACAAGATGATTAAACTAATCAATCAATCAATTACACAAATCAATAATTCACTTCTCATGTGAGATTCTATAAAGAAGAAGAAGTATTTTGGTTGCACAACTTTAAGTGATAAGGTTCCATCATACCTCCTTTGATAGAAGGAAAAAAAATCCTATGAGGTAAAACAAGATATTCCAGAAATAAAGAAAAAATAGGGTTTGTGTTTCGGAAACACAATACCCCTGTGTTTATTTCCATACTCTCACCTTTTATCCAAAACACATCAAAGATTTCACTAAGAAACACACTATGTGGTTATTAACATGGGACCCCGTTGTTTCTTATATAGTTCACATTCTACAACTAAAATTCTCCAACATCTCCATGAACTAACACAATATTATGCTGTGCTCAAATACTCATTTAATAATTAAATTAAGTGTTTTCTAAAAATAACACATTTTGGGGTTATTTGGGAAGAGCATGTGAAATTTATTGAGTTTCAAAATGTGGTTTGGACAATATTTCACCTAAAATAGTTGAGTGGTTAGATAATGTACTACCCTATCTTTTTTAAGAATGATTTAATTGGAAGTTGTTGTGTTTATTAAAATTTTATAATGCTTGATTTTGACTTGGAACTTTAATAGTATTTAATGAATAATTAGATTTTGAAAAAATTTTCAAAATTGAGTAAAATGAGTTTTTAGGCAGACTTAATCATTGGTTCTATGTACCAATCGAGTATTCTATTGTTTTAACCAAGGATTTTGTTATAGTAAACTGATTAACTAGTTTATCAAGCTGAGTACATATTCAAAACTTATTTTTTCTAGGAAAATTCTTACATCATAATGGAACCTTTATAATTATATCTCAAGAAGTTCTTTAGATATTCTTTTTAACACCCCCAATATACCACCTACATATATTTTTTTAGAAAAGCATTAATTACCTAATTACTAGCTTTACTACCACACTTAGCATAAGTCCTACTCCCTCTCCTTTCTTATTCAATGTATTAAGGCTAAAAAAACCCACAAATACAGTAAAATAACACAAATAGAATAATACATAAGTAAAAGTTATGAATAAATGTTGCAATATAATAATAGAACCAAAATAAAGAAAGGGACATAAGAGTCCAAAGGACAACCGATTATAATCAAAAAGCAACACCTAAAGGTATGACAACAACTTTCCCTAGCTCTTAAATCCAATGGTGTATTTTGAAAATGGAACCTCCTCTTAAGGGCTCTAATTGTCATTCCTATTCTTATATTATCCACACCGCTTCATGGCCCTTACATAATCATATTTAAAAGTAGTATTTGTTCGAATTTTTTATATGAAGTAAATCACAATACCTTAAAAAAGGCAACATACCCACATTTAACATAGTCACAAAAAATCTAAAAAGCATACTCAAGAACAATACATGAAAAATAACCACAAACAATAGTCATGGGATAACATGTATAGACAACTAAATCTCAAACTCAATTGTAAAACATACCAATCCGCTTCTCATCATTTCATGGTACAAAGTCATCTTTAATTAGTTAAACACATTCCAATCATAGTTGTAGGGCACTAGGGTAACTATGAAAAACATAGTCCTAAATAATGCCAAGGTAGAGCACTAAGGTAATAACCGACCGAACAATTCATCACAATACCAATGTGGGGGACTAAAGCAAATACCTAACCAACAATCTATTTCTTTTACTTTATTACACAAAAATATTTCCACTTTTAATTTCTTACTAGAGGGGGACAAAAATCAACCTAGGGATATAGCTGTACACCTTGTAATATTAGCACCTAAAAGAATCATAATACCCTGACCTCAATCCCAAAGATAAGATAGCACGCTTGGTTATACTACCGCATAAAGGCAACATAGTATCCTACCAACCTTAGCCACCTAGTCCTCAAGTATTGATACCCTCTATAAGGCCTATAGGTCATTGATAGTAGAGTAGGGCCTTGAATTGGAGCACAACTACACACTAGTGAATCAAAATAAAGATGGTGAACACCTAACCTCTAAGATAGTGACCTCTAGAGAGAAATTATTCCCAACTCGAGGTTTTTCATTTAAAGTATTAATATTTTATGAGGTCATCACATAAGTCGCATATGACATAAAAATTTTCATTTCCCCGAACTTAACCATTTCCCCTTTATTTTGAATTATTTAGATAAAATCTAAGGCCATAGGTCTATGTCAACCTATAAAAATCTAAATTCATCCTAGCATTCAAATATTTTTAAAGATAAATTCGGTAAAAGTTACCAAAATACCATTCAAACCCTAATTTCACTATTATACTATGTTTTCATACCTAGCATTATCAATAAGAGAGATTTTTCATGAGAGAAAAAAAGGCAATGTTCCACACTATTTTATCATGCACGTAATCTTTGCATTTTGGTATTTAATTATATTTTTCACTTTTCATACATTTAGTGGGTTACGCCCACAATAACCCTAATCATGTGACTCTCATGTACCACCTCTTCTATACTGAATGTACACACACATTTAAATCATAAAACATTATTTATCTAGGAAAATTATCATCAAAGTTCATGGTGGAGAATATCTCTACTCTTACACCAAGGGAATAGGATTTATCACAAGCTAACCGTAATTATGCGCATTCGCATCCATGTGGATTATTGTAAACCGAACATCCATACATGAGTAAAACTAAGGCATATCTCATGGAATATGAATCATAAATTGATAACAATGGAAATTTTAACAAAATCTTAAACATTTAGGCTTAAAACATTTGACATATTACCATACATACAACTCATTTATCAATAATCATGCATATCATCCCTTCAGCATATTGTCATATTATCATGAATGGTATAATATTTGAAAATCATAAGATAATTGATGTGGTTTTTATCAAAGTAACGGAAGGTTGGATTGAAATTTGTATTAGAAGCTGTCACCCATGATCTAATGCAAAAAGAATGAAGTGATTTGGTGGATTATAGACAAAGAAATTGATGTTACAAGATGAAGGTGTTTCTACAGATTTGAAGGTGTTCAAATGTGTCGTGTGAAGATAGATTTGAGGAAGGATTAATCCTGGATTTTCCTTGCTCAATACAGACCCAAAAGGGAGGATTAGACTTTAGCTCTCTTGCTCAAAGTTTTATCAAAATTCTTATTATTCATTCTATTCAATTCTCCATACAAATGTTGTGCACAAAAGGTATATATAGGAAAGAATAAGCTTGGTGGTGAGCTTCCTTAACCAGCCAAGTTTACCCACCTAATGCAGCCCATTAATCATGGTTGAATTAAGCCCATATTAACCTTAATCCACAGAATAATATCATTGGTTAAATGATACTAAGGATTAATATTACAAAGCTATATAATAGACTAAGATACATACATGAAATTATAGTCATACCATAACTTACATAAAATATACTTAGGGTTAGGGTTTACAACAAGTTTATAAAAATAATGAATATCATCACTCTATCTCTTGTTGTAATGTATCATCTCATGTATGTCATAGTCTTGCATGCCTTGGAATACTTGTACACATCAATGTGTATGAACATAATCTTCTTGCAAATATGTAACATACCTAGAAGAATAACTTGAATGTTTTTCAATGTCAAGCATATTAGAATTATCAAGAATATTTAACATGATAGGCTCCAATATTATGAAAGCTAAATCATCTTCCTTACCTTGAGGATTAGAATGAATATTACAATCATTATGTTCAATGGATGCTCCTGCATCATACTCCCCAAGTTGAGAAGAATTTACCCTCAAATTTTCATCAAAATAATAAGGAGACAAATCACCAACATTAAAATTTCTTGAAATTCCACCATCAGAATCTGGAAGTTCAAGTTCATAAGAATTATCTCCAAACTTCCTAAGTATTTTAAATGGACCATCGGCTCTTAGCATTAGCTTGTTTTTACGTAAATTAGGAAATATCTCTTTACGTAAATGTAACCAAACTAAGTCACCAGGAGAAAACACATAAGAGTTTCTATGCTTATTTTCTTGAGCTTTATACTTGGCATTAGATTTTTCAATATGAATTTTGATTTTATCATGAAGTTGTTCAAAAACTTTGATTCTCTCTTTAGCCTCATAGTTTTGCAAATCACCTTTTTTCAACAGAATCATGTTAATAGGCATGTTAGGATTCACACCATACACACTAATAATATTCCATAAAGTTTTCCAAAAGTAAGTCATAAACTTGACATAAGCAGTATTTGAAAGGATTATACAAAAACTCATATTTTCTTTCACAAATCCTTTATCCATAAGTTCTTATATTTGTTTTTGCAATTCCTTAGCTTCTTCTGGTTTACATCTATAAGCCGGTTTATTAGGGATAGGCATACCAGGAATAAGATCAATAGCATGTTCTATACCTCTTTTAGGTGGTAATCCAGGAGGTAAGTCATCAGGAAATACATCATTATACTCATCAAGCAACTTAATCAAATTAGGATATGCTAGTTGTTGTGTTTCAGGTTTAGAATCTTTAGAAACTAGAGCATAACAAATTCCTTGTTCTTTTATACATTTGTCCATAGCCTTTTCATGTAAAAATAATTTATTTTTATCATCACTTAAGGGCATATGATCATATAAAGAAGGTTTGAGCCTATACAATTGTTTTTCCTTTTTCACCACATATTCATTAGTTACCCCATCATGAGTTTCTTTTCTATCAAATTGCCATGGTCTACCCAAAAGTAATCCACAAGCATCCATAGGTAAAACATCACATAGAACTTCATCATGATAGTCTCTAATAGAAAATGTGATTAAAGCTCTTTTGATTACTTTAGCTCCTTTATCCTTGTTTAACCATTGTAAAGAATAGGGTTTAGGATGATTAGTAGATTTCAAACCAAGTTTCTTAACCATTGCCTCACTAGCAACATTAGTACATGAACCACTATCAATTATAAGTCTACAAATTGTATCACCTATTTTACACTTAGTTTTAAAAATCTTTTCTCTTTGAGTAGGTGTAATACTAGGTTGTATTTGCAAGACTCTTTGAATTACAAAGCAGGGGTCTCCTTCTTCTTCTTCCATAGTTAATATTTCATTAGGAGATTCAACTTCTAATTCATCATCATCACTACATGGTTCCATGTTTTCTATGTCATGTAAGGTTAAGGCTCTTTGGTTAGGACAATCTCTAGCAAAATGTCCATATCCTTTACATTTGAAACATTGTTTATTATCCATTTCAACCACCTTATTTTTACCTTTATCATCTTTGTTATTCTTTCTATCATATGAAAATGTCGATTTAGGTGTAAAGGTGTTAGAATAGGGTTTAGTCAAAGTAGAGGCATTAGACTTAACATAGGATTTTGTTGTCTTGGTTTGTCTTTCAATCTTCATAGCCAATTTTATCAAGTCATCAAGAGAATCATAAGAGTACATATCAACTTTGTCTCCTATTAAGTTATTCAAACCAACTAAGTATCTAGCACATCTTTGTTCCTTTCTTTCATGAACATCACAAATAAGGGATAGTCTTTCAAACTCTCTAGTGTATTCTTCTACACTAAATAAGCCTTGCATTAGAGTAGTCATCTTAACATACATATCTTGCTCATAGTCTCTAGGCACAAATTTCTTTCTTAAGTGCTTTTTAATTTTTTTCCCAAGATTTGATTTTAGACTTCTCTTGTCTTTCCCTAGTTCACTTTAAGTTATCATACCAAATTCGAGCAAACTTTTTGAACTTTAGAGTAGCTAATTTTCACTTTCTATCATCATCATATTCTCTAAACTCAAAAATAGCTTCAATCTCATGCAACCATTCAAAAAATGACTCCACATTTAAATCACCATAAAATTCAGGAAGTTCAAGTTTAATACCTTGATCTTCATTGTGTGGATTTCTTACATGGAATGTAGGTGCTCTTCTTTGGTTGCTTGAGCCAAAAGAATTTGTCTCCTCTTCTCCATCTTCAAGATGAGAAATATTGAAATGTCCACGCCCATTCTTGGTATGGTAAATCGGCTTCATTCTCCCTTCCACACTATCATGTGTGGTTTCCATTCGAGGTTGCCATGGTTTATACTTCTCTTGGTCGGCCAACTTTGCTTCTACACTTTGGAGTTGATGTTGTAGTGTGTTTTGAGTCTGTAGTTGGGCATCCATGCGTGTGCTGAGGCTTTTGATGGACTCAACCAGGGCACGCACCTCTTCACTAGCCATGGTGAAGGTTGACACACAACCTTTCTTGATGCACACAATATATCTTCCACAAATGTAGGTGCTAGATTTATTAGAGGAAATATGCATATTTTAGCCAAATTAAATTTTATAACTAATAAATCACAAAAATATTACACATATTAACAATATATTTATTATCAAGTATCCTTAAATTAATATTATTACAGCTAATGCACATAATTACCAATTATAATTGGGGTTTTATAGAAATGGGGTATTATATTCATAACCCTTATTATCATATATTCGGTCCTAGTTACTACATTGAATTGATTTGAGGGTTCGATTTGAACAATTATTGGAGAGGATGGGCATCTCTTTATCTTTTTCCCTTCTCTCCTCCACACATTTTTGGGATCATGCTTAGATTTCCAGACTATCTCCACTCAGTTGGGAGATTCCTTCCCACACTGATCTTTAATTACCTCTCTTGTGGGAAATCTAACCTACATTATCAAGAAATCACCATTTTATCTCTGGAAGGGATGTGAACCTATCTTTGTCAAAATCCATCCATTAATCTCAAATTTAAATAGTATAAATTAGGATTTTTGATTTATGTATAACCCCACCCATTCTTGAACTTATTCATTATCTACAAATAACCTTAATCACCCTTACTACTTACTTTTCTTTCAATCTTTGAGGTACTCTTGCTGTTTAGCACTTGTGTTCTTTGACTCACTTTGAGATTAATTTTGGTTCTTTTTGACTCTTCTAATCATTTCTCTAGCTCTTTCTTGTTTAATTTTAAGTAGTGGAGAGTTAGATTTAAGAGGATGTTGAGTCTCTCTTTTAGCATAAATTCTCTCTTTTTCTCTAAAGTTTAGTTAGCCTATTTTCTACTAATTTAAATTATTAATTATTAAAAATGGTCATGGATTTATGAAGCTTTAACTCTTTATTTTTAAGGTTTGAAAGTTGAAAATATTCTAGGATTAGTTTTCCTATTTGTGGAAAAACATTTCTTGCATAAAGTAAATCATTATTACTTCTCAAGTGTAGCCTAAATAAGCATATGATGTGTTGTATTCTTTAAAGTGGTAATTTTATAAGAGTTTGACCTTTTGATTGATGTCTTTTTATTTATATGTGAATCCTAAGACAGTTTATGATTTTAGGGAATAGGGTCGATTTAATTAATTGTGAAACATATCTCAATTTATGACCAAATAAAGTATTAGCATAATACTATGATATGTTTTGGGTTTGTTGTGGTAGGATTTTTAAGGCTGATTAGAATGAAAAATATTTGTTCCATGTTGTTTCGTAGAAAACTGATTAACTATCCTTAGATAGTTGATTGGTTGGCCCAAACCCATTGACTTGTAAGTTTGTGGTAACCTTTGTTTCTCTCAGTTGAATCCTATCCACTAATTTGGTAGAATTGGTCAAATAGACATAAAATAGTTGATTGATTTACGAATATAGATGCACCAACTTAAGGGAACCCTAGCTTTGGATGAGCTAAACCAACTGACTAGTTGGTCCTAACCAATCAATTGGTTGGTAAAATCCATCGACTAGTTAGGCAAAGCAGATTAACTTGTTTAGCCAGATTGAGTTATTTTGATATTTTCAATTGGAAACACTTTGAGACCATGTATAATATTGCTATATGATAGTTTAATGAGTGAAATACAACTTTTAACATCGATTGAAAACCTAATGGATAGATTACATTGATTATAATTCATGGCACATTCAATAGGTGTTTATGACTGCTTTAATGGAAAAAACTCAAGTAAGTATGTTTTGACTTTGAAGGATAATATAATTTGGATTATTGGCCTAAAATTAATTATCTAATGTATGGATTAAATTTATTAAGCATTAAAGAAAATTCCACTACATTATTGTGGAAATGGAAATGGTTAAGATGAATTAAGCATGTGGATACCTTGCTTGTATATTGTATAGGCTCGATATGGTCATATGACTTCAAAAATAATGTATTAATAAATTAACGCAAAAGATGATAGAGTTGTGTATGGGTCTAGGTTACTCAATCCTTGATTAGTTATTAGATGTTACTCTACCTTCGAGTGTTTATTGGTGCCTTTGGACTTTACTAAAGTTGATAATGTACTAGGGGAAATCACCGCATATACATATTAAACACATACCATAAGATAACACATGAGCATACCTCAACTCCAAGCTATACTACCGATAAAATAGTTATAACGATAAGCATAAGATACATAACATATCATGATACATGGCATACAAGGAATATAAGGCACATAACACATGTAAGGTCTTATCTACACCTTTACCTAGTACGTGGCTAGTCTTCGAGGACGCTTTTACGCCTCCTTAGGGTTCTGACTCGTTTCACCTATAAGAGAGAAAAAATAAAGATTAGTTTCCCTCTTACCAAAATATTATTATTTCTTATTTTATTCTAAGATTAGGGTTACTATTTAAATGAAACTTTATAAGTGAAAAATAGGGTTTTTTAATATCTATATCCATATTTATATAATTAAATCTAATAGCTTTTTCTTTTCTCTAATAGTACTAACACTAGTTATAGTAAAAATAGTGATATGAATAATTATAGTAATAGAAACCCTAGTAATTTTAAGGCTAAGGCTAATAATAGGGTTGTGGATAAAATAATAATATAATAATAGTAACACTAACAAAATACTAATATTGATGAGGATAATAGTAATAATAGTAATATTTGAAATGATGATAATATAAGGGTTTGAATATTTTTACCATAATAATAATAATGGTGATAATACTAATACTAATACTAATAACAACAACAACAACAACAACAACAACAACAACAATAATATTAATGGTATTAATCGAAAAATGTGAAATAGGGTTTTGGCCCTTAAAAGTAATAGTGATAATAATAATAATAATAATAATAATAATAATATAATTAAAATGAATAAGGTTTGAATAATTAGGACTTAAGGGTTGAGAGGGTTTAGGGTACCACCTAGGGTTGGTGGTGACTGGCGGCACCAACGGCGGTGGCGGCAGTGGGGAAAGAGAGAAAAGAGAAGGATAGTCGAGTGGTGGGAATACGAGAGGGGGAATGAGGGTGGAAGTTTGGGTGGTGCTAGATGCCCAAGTGAAGAGGGTTGAAATGGTGGTGATGGCGCAACCAAAGGTGGCGGTGCTGGCGGCTGTGCTATGGTGGCCGAGAGTTGTGGAAAGGGAGGAAGAGAGGAGGAGAGGGAGGATAGGGAAAAGGAGGGTAGGGGAGGTAGATGAAGGTCAGCATGGAAATTTGGGCGGTGGAAGAGATGGTGGTTGCAGCGGGAGTGGTGGAAAATGGTGGTGTGAAGGGTGGCTGAGGTGGAGGTGTGGCTACTTGGGAAGGAAACTTTGTAGGGCCGGGTTGGCTTGTGTAAGGAAAATTGAGGGCAGAGGGTGGCATAGTTTGGTAGAGGGTGATGCAGGGAGTGGTGATGTGGGTGGCTTGAGTGGCGGCGCTGGACGATAGTGGCGGCAAGGGTTTCTGTTAGGGCGGTTGTACATGAAAGGGATTTTCTAGGTTGTAGGAAAGAGCTTGATTCTGAGGGTAGGTATGGGGTATTTATACGGCCAAAGGAAGGGGATAAGCTTAGAGGAGAATAGGAGAATAGGGAAAGGTAGGTGAGGGCACACCGGTAGGTAACTGCAGGCTAACACAGGTCTACCATGGTAGGCTACAATTGGCCAGGGAGAAAGAAATGGCACGTGAGAAGAGGGGAGAGTTGGTTGGGTCGAAAAAGTATGCAGATCAGTGGGGAAGAGAGAGGAGAGATGGCTGGTCAACGAGCATGGTCGGTGAAGTTATTCACGACACAAGTTGGGGGAGGTTGCAGGTAGTAACAGGGGAGGAAGAAGATGGAAGAAGAGGGAGGGGAGTGGACCGGGTGATCTAGGACAAAGAAAAGAAAGAAAGAAGGAGGGAACTGACCGAGCGATTGGGAAGAAGAAGGAAAATGCGGCGCACGAGGCTTGGGCCACACCGATGGAGAAGAAAGGGGGAAGGGGATTGGGCCACGGGAGAGAAAGGCCCAAACCAGGAAGAAGAAAGAGAAAAGGAGAAAGGAGAGACAAAAAGAAAAGGGGAAAAGAAGGAGAAAAAGAAAAGAAAAGAAAAAGGAATAGAAAAATAGGTTGGTTGGGGTATTTGGAATAATTTGGTATTTTGGGATATTTAAAAATAATAATATTTTATGATGCTAATATTTAGTTTCCTTTTTAGGCTAATTTGAGGTTTTTGAAAGATTTTTCCTAAGTTCCATTTTAATTAGCAAAACACCCAAAATTTTCCTAATTAAAATATTTATTATTTTCTTCTTGATCACCTTAATTAATTCCTTTTTATTTTAATAAAATAATTTACTCAATTAATTTCCCTAATAAATCCTTCTTTGGATAACATTTCTAAAATTAGGGGTTTGGGGTATTTCACTATTAGTGTGAGTTACTTAGCCAAACATGCCGTGAATGTATGAATAGATTTTAGAGGCTTCCTTAGTCATTCAAGCTCGGAGTGTCTAGTTGTGCAACACCCCCATTTTTCAAAACCAATTGACCAAAAAAATAAGAAAAATATGTGCAGAAGCTAAATACAATGAGGGTATTACTGTTATAACTAGTGTAAGTAGATACCACTATTCTGCTTACACTAGCTACTAAGGCTAGATAAAATAAGAAAGCACACAAAATATATTTATTAATTCAAACCAATCGAACCAAAAATATTCCTACAATGAAAACTATGAAAAATCTACTAAAATTAACATGACAATTAAAACTCTGGAAATCACCATCACTCTCAATATTCCTCGTCATGCATGCCATCAACACCTTGAGTAAATTCATACCAAACCTGCACTAGATCATCTACTCACCATGTATATCATGGGTCATCATAGCCCTGTTTAAAACACGTAATGAGTTAGCTAGGGGAACAACTAAGTAACATGTTAGTATAATGGAATATAGTATGGACGTGTATATATACAATGAATCATGTAAGAAAACCAAATGTAAATAAATGAATATGCAGACATTAATCTTTAATTTTGATGATCACAACCTACAATTATTTAAGTGGGTAATACAACCAGGGGGTCACCTGGCCATCCCAAAGGACAAAGTCCAAAGGGGATAACAAAAGTCCAAAGACCTACCACCAACCTCAAGAGGATTAGAATTTAGAAATCACACCTGGGCCATCCTAGTGAACACAGTCCAAAGGGGATAACAAAATTCCGAAGACCTACCACCTCGGTCATCTTGTCCTTAAGTATGCACACCCCCTAATAGGCCCCATAGAAGCCTATAGACTAGACGAGGAGCCTTAACAAGACACGGCTTGTAAATAAATAAATATCCACAATATAATTAAAAGAGAAAGGCTATTACCGATCCCCAACATTAGGAGGCCAAACCTGAAGGACCCAAAGCCCACTTTATGTTTCACTTTAAGTTATGGTATTTTAATTAAATAAATTCATACAATCCACCATATAAAATTCACTTTATCTAATTTTTATAATAGTTAACTTTCCTAAATTACATAGAAATATACCACTTAGAGTCACTAGTCAATTCACTAGTTAGAATAGAACAGGATAAAATAATTATCTAACCAGTGCTTCAAATAAATAAATAAATAATAGTCAAATTTTCTTAGTTTGAATTATATGCTAACATAAATAACAAAATTTAATTTCTTCATATAAGATACGAGCCTTGTGTTATATGCATAATAAAGGAACCCTTATATAAAGTCAACTCTTTATAGCTAGCACTTTAAATAAATAACACAACTATAAAATTTCAATATTTACATGAAATCCATTAGGAACCTATATTTATATTAAATTCATAATAAAATAGAATATCATCCCTGGGGCCTAATTATGTAAAATCATATATATTCGCTTAAGGTCATATAGCTAGATAAGACCATTATATCAACAAGTGCCAAATTAAAATATACATGAACGCACACACACACACACACTCACACACACACACACACACACACACATATATATATACAGATCTACATATAAAGGTTGAAAATAATGTTACTTGGAAGGCGATCTGATCACAAATTCTCACTAGTCGCTAGACCTTTACCCATTAGATCAGAGGAGTGGAGGGTTACTCTCTATAAAACCACTCTATTTTTTGTTGCTATTTTTTTTCCTTGTGGCGGCTGCTATTTGGATTACAAGAAGCTAACCATATATTTTTAGTAATGGGAGGCTGCTAGGGTTATGGGAGAAGTGTAACTTATCTTTAAAGAATTCTAGAAGTGACTAATTAATTAAAAAGAACCATTTTCTAATAACCCATTAAATTCTTTAACAACATTACTTAATTTATTGGAGAAGTTTAACTTAGCTTTAGAGAATTCTAGAAGTGACTAATTAATTAAAAAGGACCATTTACTAATAACCCATTAAATTGTGTAACAACATTGATTAATTAAACTCTATTAGCAACCTATTAATTACTTACTATGTATATATGTCATAAAATACTATAATTTAAATCTTTATCATTTAAATATTACAACTATCAAAAACTTAGTCTTATCATTCAAATAATACACATATATATAAGTTCCCTTATATATCTTATTATCGTTACCGACTTTGTATTATTGTTATTATTATTATTATTGTTATTATTATTATTATTATTATTTAAAATTATAGGGTATTACAAGTTGGGGGTGGGGGAGGGGAATTTCGAGGGTTGTTTATGTCTCGACGATAGGAAGAAGGCTTGCTCTGGAGGTAGCCTGATATCTAAATATAATGGGAATATGGGTTTATTACCTCAAGTTGGAGGTTAGTTTTGAGGATGTGCCTAGGAGTGGTATTAACATTACAAGCATTATACAACACATTAGTTAATCATATATAGCCATAGATTTTGGGTGACTTGCTATGGGTGTGGTATGGTTGGACATAGAGCCTATAAGTGTCATGTTAGAGGTTATAGTGTTTAGGGAGGCCATTCGCAAGCTCAGAGAACCAGATCAGTTAATCATATATAGCCATAGATTTTGAACATTCCTCCGTCACTAGCTAGTGTTGTGAGTCACAGTTGTTAACCCACATATCATAGGTCACACACCTTTTAGCAAGATCAAGAATCATCTAGTGCCATAGAAGTTCCTTAAGGAGGATGCGTGAACAAAATTAGCTAGTTAGAGGCATATTGTTAGGTGGGTGTGGTATTGGTATTCTTACTATCTTTACCCGTCAAGCATGGTTTACCACCCTGAGTCGATTCGACTATGAAGAGCAACCCTAGAGTGCTTTTAGATTAATCGGCTGGCCCTATAGATCAACACGAGTCTTTTCAGCATGCTTTTCCCCCACTCATTATCTTCTTAAGAAATTATAAAAAAATTCCAAAACCTCCCCTAAATTTATGGTATTACATTCACTCTCACTCAAAGAACACAACATCCTTATGGCTTACTAGCTCATCCCAGTTCAGTTCACAATCATAACTTTCCTCTAATATCATTTGTAAGACCACAAGCTGATATGATCATGTGGGGGATATCCTAGAGCGCTTTTGGATTGAAGGGAAGTCTCTACAGATCAACACGAGTCCTTTCAGCATAATTTCTCCCCACTTCAGTGCTTTTTGAGAAAATTTTAAAATATATCTAAAACTTCCTAGGAGGGTCAACCATCTTAAAAGTTACTATGGCTAGTATGCCTAACTATGGAGTTCGTAAGATGCAATTACCAAAAAAATGGTATATAATGTTAGTATAAGTATCTATGTCAATTATCATAATAATCTCTTTAATTGTATTTAATATTCACTAGTCGATTACTTGTACATCTAGTCATTAGATGGTTAAACTTGTCAACTAAACCTATTCAGACCTCCTATGGGAAATTTATCATCACACAAACAAGTCGATTAGTTTTGTTTCATCCTTAGTTGGCCTTATGAACTAATTTAAATATTACCATGGTTTTGTAAACTAGTTGATGTGGCTTTTATATCAGTTAATTGGTTTACTCAAAAAATTTTACACTTCGTATCAACCATTAGCTTTGTTGGTGAAAATAGTAGATTGGTTTGCTCAAAAAATTTGTAACGTTCCATTTTTCTATACTACAAAAACTCATTTGAAAACTCGTGGAAGTAGAAAATATCAAATACACCAAGGAAAAGGGATTGTTACTCCTCTACCTAATATAAGATAAAGATCCACCACTTATTCCATGTTAGATACCAAGATAAGAAAACCAATTGAACCAAATAGTAAAATTGAGTGGCCAAAAATATAATAAATATGTTAATGAAACTATAATAGATCATTTAGAAAAATGATCATGATGGTTCCCCTAAATTATCCAAAATTCATAAAAGAGAGTAAAATAAAAGTTCTAAAATAGAATAGAGATAAACCAATAGTATAGCAAAGCATAAAACCCTACTACCTCAAAAACCTACAATAGAATCTTAAGACGTCCACACTCTTATGCCCCTGAGCCTAACTCAAGGTAGGCTAACTAACAACCATCCTAAAAAACCTACACATGGTCCTCTAGCGGTGGGATTGAGCAAGTGGTAGAACAAACAAATACATTAATGCTACTTATTGAGTAAGCAAAGTAAACTTCTTCACTAGAGTTACTTGTATGGATGGCCATGCCATAATATAGAAATCATGCTAAACACATGTTATACTTACATGATATAATTAGATTTACATGTGCAATCATTGTCATAGAATACTTCAGAATCTCATGCCGTGCTAAAATAAGATAATTTATAATTCATCATGCTTTCTATCATAATATAAATATCATAGATAACCACATGTAATCAATTAATCAAGTTATTAAACAACTCACTAGGCTCTTTTGTGATCCACTTACATGAAGCACCTATTAGGTCCATTTTTCAAGTTAAATGACTCATTAGGTTAATTATTTATAAGCCATTATTTCCTTTTCACTGATGGGTTGGACTACTATCATATGGTCACATAATACCACGAAAGATATGCAAAACAAGAGGGCATAATGTTAAGCTAAAGTTAAGTAACCACCAATAGAAATAAAGTCTGATTGAAGCCTAATAACTACTAATGGACATAATATTTTTTCCAACTCCAAACAAAGTACCTAGGTAACTAGATCCATTAATATCAACACCCCCTAATACATCATCAGTATCTAGAGTAGGTAAGGAACCAAAATCTACTAATATCTCACTCAAATATAAGTATAAAAAAATTAATAAACACCAGAAGGAAAACTAATGCATACTAGCTAGTTAAGGATTAGGTAATCTATACCTATATACTAATCGATCATCTTTTACATTAAGTGATTAGTGTTTTATTCTCAAATATTATGTCATTAGATAGGGCCCATATGATGACTAAACAACCATGGCAACGTAACTATTCCAACTAGACTATCATCACCCTTTGGAACATGTGATGCAAATTGCATTAGCACATATCAAATTTTAATCCATTTATGCTAAGAATCTAGAATACTTACAAAAATTTGTCTAATTAAGACATTTTAAAGGAACTTATTAAGAATAACATGAATTATGAACCAATTAATTCTTTAAATAGGATAGTTAGTTGATGCCAAGATTCATTTTCTCATCACTAAAGAATCAAGTTATAACATAATATAAAATCTCGAGTCATACCGTGGTCAAATGAAATAAGGACAACACTCTCTTGGCAAACTGATTAATCGGTTTGGACAAGTCTATTAATTGTTTCGGGTAACAAGGTAATTTTTTTTATCTCAACTAGACCCTATATTTCCTTCTTGAAACCAGTCACTTAGTTTGATTAGACTATTCGACTATTCTAAGACCTCTTGATCGGTTTTAACAAACTGGCTTATGGATTTAACTAGGGACTAATTCCAACATAGAACGTGATGGTGGGTTGAGTGAATTAATCTACTATTCTAACAACCAGTTGATTAGTTATAGGCACAACTAGTTGATTGGCTCTAGTAGAGAGTAATAAAAGTCATCATAGATAACCTACACGGTTGGTTAGGCGAACAAGTAGATTAGAATGCCGTGATCAATTTTCTCCTATACAACAAATGAATAGAATTTTAAACATAATTAAGGCTCAAAAATACAACCATAATAAAACCATAACATCACCATTATGGAAAAATAACAGTTATGCATGCTCATATACTAATCATGGTACACTTACATTGAATCTACCATATATTCTCATGACACCATAATTTTCTTAAAATAAATAAAGGTTTTTATCATGATTAAATAAGAGACCTAACATTATAATATAATTATAACAAATCAAAATTTCACAAATACTCTAGCTCGCATTCTCATTCATACCATATTTCAAAGGTAAGAATGAGTTGGAAACTTAGCTAAAAATCAACACCAAAAATAGAAAAAAACTTTTAGGTGAAAGATTCCAACCTCAAAAGAATTAAAATCAAGAGATTAACACATAGAAATTTTTCTTAATCTCATAAATCAAGAGAATACAATATTGAGATGGGAAAAAAATAATTGACCTCCTTTAATAATGTTTTAAGAAAAATCAGCTCAAAGCCTTAATGTTTTCCAAATCTTACCCTTTCTTGTTTAGAGATAAAATAAGAGGGTGCTAGAGAAAGGATTAGATGAGGATAATAAAATTAGGGTGAAAGCTCAAAATAAGAAGAGTGGAGTAAAAGTGTAGGAAAACCCTAGAATATTTTAGTGGCTAAAAAATAGGTTGAGGAGAAAAGGAGTTATGGCTATTTCTAACCAAAGACTCAGCTATGCAATGAAGAAAAGAGGTGGAAAGAGATGAGTCCCTAATTTTACCATTAGAAATTGAACTATTCATAGAGGATTTATCATGAATAGGGTTAACTTTCTTCCTAGAGCTCAAGTAGTGATTTTAAGAGAATATATATTGAGATTTTCTAGGGAAAATTCTGACATAAGTAGGGAAATGGGAAAATTGGTGTGGGAAGTGAATTTCCTAGGACTATTAATATAATTTTAAATGCATATTCAATTCCATAGCTGCACAAACGAGAGAGGAAGAAGAACACAAGGGATGAGGTCATCCTCTCCTTTTTTTGCTAAAATCATACCTTAAAATCTATTCAAGACAAATAAAAGCTAGGATAAAAGCTAAAAATGTTTAAAGATTACTAAAAAAATGTAGAATTTAAATTACCGAACTCCATATCGTTAAAATATTTTTTCAAAAAAAAATAAACTTAAGAAAAACAAAACAGTAAGCTTAACAAACTGGTCGATTGGTTTGGTCAACTAGACAACTATTTTATAAACAATTCGATTAGTTTCCAAAATTTCTCAATTAGTTTCATCGAACCATGTATTAAGATTAAAATGGAAAACTAGTTGATCAGTTAATATAACCAATCAATTGGTATGCTAGGAAAACCAATTTTCTCTCAATTCTTCCAACCTTTTCCAATTCCCTTTATAATCACTCACATTTTTTTTTTCAAATTAAAATTAAAAATTGTCCAAACTTCATTAAACATAAATTTTACATTTTATTATTTCTAATTCATGGAGTATTAGACTAGTAAATAAGTTTGGCAACACTAGTTGATGAGTTTAGACATAGACGAATGGGTTTCTATTAGAGGAAAACATATGGACTGGTTAGTCAAACTAGTCAATCGATTTCCAAACAAGTCAATCTTTTATCAAAACAAGTTAATTTGTTTAAATGGAGAAAAATGTGCTTCTATAGGAGAAAAACCAATGAATTTATTGGTTAAACGATTGATTGGTTTAGGAAAATCAATTGATGAGTTTTAATAGGAGCAAAACCCATGTAATAGTTGATTAATCTAGTTGATCTATTTTGAAGCCATTTGATTGGTTTTTTATGCTAGTTTATCTATTTGGTTTTTACATATTTAATGCCCTTTGATTAAACTAAACTAGTAAATTGATCTTATAACTAGTTCAATGGTTCTGAATAAAACAAAACAACTACATTTAAAACACTTGGAAAGATTTAGAAATCAAGATCAATCATGAATTCTCATGAAGTGATTTCCAATCAAGTGTTTAAAAACTTTTTAAAGATTTTTAAATGAATTGTGTAATTACTTTAATTATCTCTTTATAAAAGGGCGTAAGACACAGAAATATAACGATTAAGTGTTAATTCTTAGCAATGTTCATGTTGTTTCTCTTATACTTAGAAATGTGATTGATCTTTTAAAGTTGGATTTTGAGAAATAATTTAAGTGTGTTTCCATATCTTTTTTTATTAATCATAGGTCATGAGTAGTTCTCTAAACCCATTTATTATCATCAAAATAAAAATATGGGCATTATTTGACTTTTGAGGTAAAAAAATCTTCCCCCTTTTGGTAATGACAAACAAAAAGTGTGAAAGTATAAATGTTAAAGGATAATGAATAGGAAGTAGGCTAGAATTTTACCATATCCTTTTTAATTTACACATTAAACCGCTTTTAATCCAAACTTAAGATTCTATTCCCTATTGGTATCAGTAAAAAGCTAAGGAGAAAAAGGTTGGAAACTTTATAACTTATAAGAAACAGAAACAAATATACCAAAACCAAAAGGTGAATCTTCCTCTAGGCATGTGTATAGTTGTGAAAACAAAGAATTACTCGTGAAGAACATATGGAAAATAATCTGCATAAAATGATGGACGAGTAAAGATCTTTTATCTGATTGATTAAGAAAATATGTTAGAGTAAGAATTAGAGAATAAGGACATACACAATACATAAGAGATAAAATAAGAAATTTAAAATTTTATTTGATAGCAAAAGAGTACAGTAGTGAAAGAGATAGAGTTCATTAGCCACATCAAGTAGAAAAGTGTGTATATAAAGAGATATGAGAATAAAATCATCAAGTAGTGTACCACTCCATATATAAAACAAAAATATATACACGTAGCCCAAAATCAGCATGTAATGGAGGTGGGTATATGGGATGGAGTTAAGAGAGTGACTTAGAGTAGATAGGTTTCATAACAATATCTTGACCAATATGAGTTACCTTAGCTATTAGATCGTTAATGATTGAAATGGAGGGAGGAAGAATAGAAACACCTTAATCAACATCTATAGGATCTAGTTCATGTGTCTCACTACCAAGCTCAACACCTCTACATGTTATTCAACATTGTGACCACTCTTAGAAGTATATCACGGACAACTATTATGACATTAACAAGAAGAGGAGTCAGGAGAGGTATAGTGGATGTGGAAGGTGCGTCTGTAGATGTGGAGGCTCCTCTAGAAGTGAATGGGAGATCAGCTTAAGATAGAGGATCATCTAAGGGAAGTGGTAGATCATCTCCATTTGTATTTGGAGGCTATGGCCTAGATAGAAAAGGTATGTAACCATTGTGTAGAAGTAAGGCACACAACTTAGTAGTAAGCTAAAGGGTTTTCCCATCCTCACTCATTTGATATCCTATCCTCCCAAATGTGACCGCATCAAGGATATCAAGAATATTGTGAGCAAAGTAGAGTATACGAGAAGTCACCAAATAAGACACCAAAATCTTATAGGATGTTCTTGATGAGAGATCTATAGCATATAAAATCCTAACTATGGTTTACCATGTGGGGCATTTAATGGAAGATATCTAAACCAAATTATAGAGGAGTCAGAAAGAGAATGGGATGGAATCCATACCAATCCTTGATGGTTATGTTTGTTCTTGAGCTTGCTCATTGAAAAAGGATGGAGGAGATAAGATATTGGCACACCTTCTTGAAAGGTATTAGACAATAGGAGCTAGTAATGCCTCTATACATGAAGTGGCTGGTATACATCTATGTAAAGAAGGATTTAGGAATCTGATTCCTTATCCATAATCTATAGTTCATCCCTATGGCAATGTCACTCTTGATCCCTAGAATCTTATCTAATTTTGCCTCATACACTACATTGGGGACCACTGTATTTTGTGTAGTACTGTCAAATCCAATAATATGAATAGTGAGATTATCTTAGAAAAGATGAACCAAGTCAGCATATACTAGATCATGAAGAATTAGGGAGGAGATGAATGTTAGAGAGGGATTACATAAAATATAGTTTTCAATACTTCATGTATGACTCCATGTTAATGCACTTTCTTGGAACGACCTTTTAGCCATCGAAAGATTTGACCTAACATCACTAGTTATCCATTGTAAGGAAGAAGAATGGAGGGTGAGGGGATATCTCGGTGATCTCTGATAAGTGAGTGGAAGGTGAGTTGAAAATTGGGAAAAGAGGGAATAATAAACTGCTAAGTACGCGAGAATTAGGTCTATCCCCTATTGAAAGTGGATTGAACTCCCTCGATGTGGAGATACGGGAAGAGGTAGTTGATTCATCATTCCATGTAGCTATATGAGGTGGATGATTTAGTAATGTGTGGGCTCTTTTGGTTAGAATAGGAGAAATGTGCTCAAGAGTAGTTGAGATGGTAGATTTATGACTATTCAAGATAATAGAAAATGATTTAGCACTTGAAATCTATTGATGGGTTTGAAATCAGAGAGAAGGAAAAATATGTAAGGCTAAATTGAGATGGAAGAGATTTTCACATGTGATGATGAAAAATAACATAATGATTCTATAACACCCCCAAATTTTAAACCAAAATATTTTTTATAGATAATACAGAAATATTTATAAAAAAAAACTAAGGGAAGTTAAAATCATATAACTATAACAGAGGTGTGATCATTAACTAACTCATGCTTGATATAAGGTAAAATGGAAAAATGAACTAAAATCTTCATGCCACAATAATACCACAATGATAATAAGTTGATAAGATATTATAGATAAGAAAAGGTTACATGAATTAAATTTAGGGACCAAAGTTAAGAGTTTAAATAACTTGAACAACAACAAAATGGAAAAATACATCTTGCCAATCAGCTTAACTCTTTGCCTAAAAATTTGAAGTTTTTGTCCCTAAGTAATGCCTAAATTTTATCCTACATTGTCATCCTCAATGTACTCTAGATGAGAATTTATTCTCTAAAAATTATCCTTTATTAATTGGAACAAACACCAAATAATCATAGTAGCCACACAAATAGAACATAAATATGGTTAAGTATTGGTGAAACATACCAGCTAAAACATGGTATGGACTCATTCTTGTAATACCCCATATTAATTAATCTATAATTTAGACATGCAAGACTAAAATTTTGATTAGTAGGTGAAGTAAACCATAAGATTATTTTTTTTAGCGATCGCCTTGTTGTCTCAATTAATCCCATAAATGTTAAGTTATGAAAATAACCCGGATTAAATGTAAGAATGAGTAGAGGAAGGTAAAAAAATTGATGACGATAATAATACCCATAATAAGAAGAGATTAATTAAAATAGAAGGGATGGCAATACCAATAATCTTATTATGAATAACACTTTTAATAATAATACCAATAAAAAGGATTTTAAGAATAATAATAATGTTAGCAATAATTACAAGAAAATAAAATAGGGTAAGTGATAACACAAGAATAATAATATTGATCATAATAATACTAGAGACATATTTCCCTTTGTAAAAAATAAAACCTTCCTCAGATGGGATTCTTTTCCTAATAACCATACACTAGAAAGCTTAATACTTTGGGAGGCTTTTTCTAATCAATTCCTAACCAAACCCCCATTATTTTTCCCCACTTAAACCCAGCCAAAAATCCCCAACTTTTCGAGCAAAGGTCCCTTCCCCATGAAGCCCATCATCTCCCTTCTCCTCTCCATTCATGTGTCCCTTCTTGTCCCGCAACCACTCTCCTTTTGTAGCTTTCCCTCTACCCCAAACACATCCCATCCTTTCTCCGAATTACAACCCTCTAACGCCACACCCCATCCCCTATGCGTCACAACACCAACCCAGCTACACTCCCTCACACCACTCGACACCCAGCCCTTCCCCCAACTTGTAGCCCTCACCTTTCCCTTCCTCTAACCTGCACCCCTACTCCATCTTATAATAATCTACCCACATATTTTCCCTCCTTTCCCATGCCTCTCCACCATGAAAAACCATAGCCTATAACCCCAACCATCCTCCATCACATCATCCGGCAACTTGCAGCCATGGTGCACGTAACCCCAGCTTTCCCCCAACTTGCAGCCCCTATCTTTCCCTCATTTAAACCTGCACACCTACCCCACATTTCTAGCCATATACCCCTTCATTTTCTTCCCTTCCCAATGCCTCAACCTGCCCTTGCAGGCCCCCTTTCCCATGCTGCCTGTCAACACCCTCACCCCCCAAAAGAATCTACTTGTAGCCCCTTAACTTCTAACACACGCAGCAGCCCTTTCCCCCCTTCTTTCCCCTCATTTTATTAATCCCTTTAAGCCCTCTAATTTTGCCCTTGCAGTCCTCTCCTTCCCTTGCCTTAATTGCAGCAACAAAAATTTGGTTTACAACCCCAAACTTCCCCTTCCCTTCACCAACATTTAGCCTATAAATAACCCAGCATTGTCTTGTATTTCATCTCCCCTAGAAGCCATTATTTTGCCCCAACATAAGTATTCTATCTTTCGGTGGGTTTGGTACTTAAACTCATGCAACGGCTGCCTTGTTTATTTTCCCTAATCATTTTTCAAGTATTCGCTCATATAGGTTGTCTTTTGATTATAATAATTAGCATAAATATTAGTGCTCGTAGTTTTGATGGTGTATTCATTTCTAGGTAATCTCGACCCCACCTAAGGTATTTGTGGAAGAAGCTTCATGGTGTTAATATTATCTTAGCTCAAGTAAATCCAACTAATCCATAGACGGTAGAATTTTATATGAAAATGATAGAATAGTTTTCTAGGATAGAAATCATGATAGGTTGAGGATATCAAGTTATTGTATTTTTGTGGGAAATGGGAGCATGTTGTAGTTCATTTCTACATGAATATCATGATGTGTAAATTCATATATGTCATCATGCAAATTTTTTTTTTGCCTAAGTAATATTCTAAACTTTGAAGAGTGTATGCTAACGATAAAGAAATTGGATTTATGCTAGTAAAATGAGATGAGTATGTTTAAGGAAAAAATGTAGTTTTATATACCATGATTGTATTTGAGATTTGTTCATGGAAATCGCATGAATTATGAGATATTATAAATGCATGTTAATAGTGTTTACATGTACTATGTATGGTGAATGGTTAGGGATTATATGGTCTTTTGTAGTACCGAAGAAATTACCATATGTAAACTTTCATTAGTTATTTTATGCTAGAATTTTCATGGCAAATATCATATATAAGTAAAATTGATAATAAAAGCGAAGGAAAATGTGGTAGCTATAGGTTGAGGGGTATTTTTGTCATTAAGGAAAAAAGGTGTTCCAAAGTGAATAACTAGACTAGTTGAATTAAGTGTGCGCCTTAAAATAATGTTGGAAATAATTGGACAATTGGTTTGAATAATAAATCGAATAATTATTCGGGCTATGGCATGATGCCTAACCCTAGGCCGTGTCGGCTTGGAATGGTTGCGACCCTCGTGGTCTTTTGGATGTGACGTTGTTTGTTGATTGTTGACTAAGTTGAACATTATGAACCTCGATATTCTAAAAGTAATAACCCAGAATTTCATAAGACACTAATTACCTAAAGAGAAAGACTTGAGTTGGAAAGGAATCGTGTGCCTCAGACTTAGCCGCTGAGTGTATAATTTGGGCCTTCAGGTCAAGGGGCCTACTTCAGCTCTATAGGTATTCCATACACCCTATAGGTAGTACGCGTAATTAAGGACTTGAGTCCAGAGGTTTAGTATGGGCGGCTGTTATGTTGTGTGGCTTCCTTGGCGAGCTTTGCTCTGGAATCGAGTGATTTATTTATGTACCACCCTCCTTGATGATCATTGTCATGGATATAGGATTGTATTCCATTTTAGAATTATCATATAAATTATATAACCGGATTAGACACCCACCATAATACCTCTGTAATAATTGGATTAGGAATAACTTGACCTTGGTTAGATTGTTTGGGAATATCAATAATTCTTCCTATTAGGCTATAATTGGAACACCCCAAAATTCACTATTTTTTTTAAAGCGGAAGCAAATAACAATCAAATCACTTAAACTTGTGAATTCTCGGAGTGTTACCGCCACAATTAGTACCAAACCGGTTCTCTCCAACTATTTCAGTACCAAGTTCTAAGGCTAAAGAAAATATTTAAATTAAACTCAAACTAACAGTTCCTAAAAGAACTCGAAAGTTCATACATTAAAATCAAAGTGCACGTAAAGAATCATAATTAATAATAAAATAGAAATCAGGGTGCGAAATCTAAATTCCTCGAAGGGAATAATCTTACAATTTAAAAATGGTTAAGTCAAAATACATAACACGAGATAATAAATTATAAAGAGTAAATGCGAATCAGAAGAAGTATCATAACAAAATGAAATCACATGAAGAAAATTACGGCCACGACACTCTCGAACTTTAAGCCAACACATGCTCGACACTCAGCCCCAACTGATGTCTCGCACACCTGCATAAATTCAGAAAGGCATACTACTCGTGGGAATGAGCAGCACCCATGAAAAGGGTGATCAGTACGCTACATACTGAGTAAGGTAACCGAGCACTAAGACCAACACGTAAGCACATAACCCATGCATAATAATAAAAGAGCATAATCATGATAACATAATTCATGTGATCATCCAAGAAAAAGTATAAAGGCCCATATATATAATCTGATTCAATTACTTCGTTTATCTCTGATCAGGAATCATTTCACACCATACTTTTATTGAAGTCCATACAATTACGGGAACCCCACTATTTTTGCTTGTGGATCAGTCATGAGGGTACATGCCCTGCCACTATTTTAGCCGGTGGATCGGTCGCGAGGGTAAAATACCCTGCCACTATTATATGCCGGTTGATTAGTCTCGCCCCTTCTCGTACGGTGTTCCACTATAAGTGATTAGTTTTTTCCGATATCTTTCAACATACAACGTTTTGTTTTGTTGAGCTCGGGATCCCCCACTATTATAGCCGGTGGATCGGTCCGGAGGGAAAACATTCCCTACCACTATTATGTCGGTGGATCTGTCTGGGTCCGGCTCAAAATCTTCCACTTTACATAATTAATATTTTTAAGTGTCTTATTTAAAGGATTTCACCTTCAACATGCATAAGTCATCACACATCACAAATCATAAAATTCCACCATCATAATTACACTTAAATCACCACATACACATGATAACACAAAAACCCTAATCAGCCACCACATACCCCAATTAAACCCAACAAACCATAGTTAACCACTCCAAACTCTATTCAACCATAACAACTATAATCAACCACTCCACGCCTTAGTTAATCATAACAACAACAATTATCCACTCCAACCCTAGTTAATCACCACAACCTAGAGTTCATTACTCCAAACCCTAATTCAGTCTCTTCCGTACCCTCATAATGCTCCATGTACTAATTTCGTCAAAAATAGTTCAACACCCAAATAACACTTATATTACCTTCCTTACATCCCAAATTAACTTTCCATACGTAAATTTCATACCCATGCAAACATTAATCCCCCCATGCAAACCTTCAAACCTTTTTCATGCAAACCCTAACATTCCATGTGAAACCCTAATTTCAACCATGCAAACCCTAATACCGCCATCCAACCATCAATGCCAACATGTAAACCCTAATACCACCATACAAACCTTAGTAATATCATACAAACCCTAATACCACCATATAACCATAAATACCACCATACAAACCTTAGTAACATCATACCAACCCTAATACCACCATGCAACATTTAGTACCACCATCCAACCCTTGATTCTGCCATATAAAACCCTAAATTCAACCCATAGCAAAACCCAAGATTTTTCCACATAATACAATTGATTAGATTCTCCCCTTCCATAACCACAATTTAGATTCCCCCATACAAGACTATAAGTTAGATTCTCCCACATAAAATCATAAATTAGAATCTCCCAAGCAAAACCAGAATTTGGATTAATTAGATTTCCCCAAACAAATCATAAATTAGATTCTCCCAATCAAACCATAACTTAGGTTCTCCCATATAATATCATAAATTACATTCTCCCAAATAACATCATAAATTATATTCTCTCCCACAAAACCCTACATTTACCATTTTATTCTTCCTCTCATAAATCATTAAAATACTTAGGTCTACTCACATCTCTTGGTTAAATTTTTTCTCCATCCTCATTTTTCATCCTTCCCCCTGTAAAAACCATACCAACATCCTCACATACATGTCTTTTAGGGTCACATGCAAACACATATTATTCCATACACATAGTACACATGCCATATAGCAACACAAAAGCATGCTTGAACTCCATGCCATACCAAATATGCAATAATTACAATAATAAAATAGGATGCATAACATACAAGGCACACAATGCACATTAGCACATAAAAGGCCTTAGTAAACCCTTACCTAAAACGACACCGGTCTTGGAGCACGTTCCTACGCCTCCCATATTACTTGAGAGCTTTGATTGGGCTCACCTACTTTGGAAAAATACTAGGATTAGCTTTCCTCTTAAGAATACTATTATTTCTACCTTATCCCAAGACCTTATTTTAAATTAAAATATTATTATACTAAAATTGACTCTACAAAATACTAGTAGAATATTAATAATAAAACTAATGCAGTTCAAAATAAAAAAGGTAATATAAGGGTTTCTACCCTTCACCAAAATAATATGAGTAAATGTAAAACAATAATAATAATCATAATAATAGATAAGCTTTAACATTTAGTGTGGGGTTTCGACCATACTTATAACCAATGACCTACTATTTATTAATATTAATAATAAAAATTAATAACATATATAATAACATTAAAATAATAAAGATAATAATAATATTATTATTAATAGTTATAAGAACAATAGAAATAATAATACTAAAATACACAAGTGCGAATGTTAATACAAAAATTAGGGCCTAAGATTTTCCAGAGTAATTAATAAAATGATAATAATAATTATTCTAATAATTATAATATTATTAATAATAAGAAGAATGATAATAATCATATAATAATTTAATTAATAACTTAAAAATCGAAACTAAAAATAAAATTATTTTATTACCACTATCTACCCTGCAAGTACAATTCAGCATAAATTTTATATCAAATAATAATAAAACATATTAAGAATATAAATATTAAGAATAATAATAATGGTATTTATATGCAAATAATTTAAATAAATTAAATCAAGGTTTATAATAATATGGAAAATGGTAGATAGGGTCTAGGGTTCAACCTTGAGCTGGTGGGGATAGGCGGCACCGGCGGTGGCCGGAAAAATAGAAGAAAAGAGGGAAAGATGGATGATGGGATGAAGATAGGGAGAATTAAGGTGATATAAGAGGTGATTATGGTTTCCGAGGATTAGAGGGACAAAATGATGGTGGTGGTGCAGCCAAAGGTGGTGGCGCACAGTGGCAAACGGTGGTTTAAGGTTTCGGGGTAAAACTTCTAGCAAAACGAGCTGCCAACTTTGCACGGTTAGGGAGGCCCATGCAAGAAGAATCGAAAGTTGAAAATGGTTTAGTTAACTTGAGGGCATTGCAGGGAATAATTTGGGATGCTTTGGTGGTGCTGAGGTTGGCTATCGGCGGTGGAAACGGCGTCTGAAGTTACGGTGGTGGCATCCTGCACTTGGGGTTTCGGGTAAGAAAAAAATCCAAAACTCCTACCATTAGGCTATTTATAGATGGTAGATGAGATAATAGGGTGTTGAAGCTCGACAGGGAGGTATTAAGTGCAAGAATTTGGGTGGCTGGTGGCAGTAATGGCTCAATGTTCGTTTTGGGGTGGTTCGAATTTCGCACGCAAGGAGAGAGAAAACGAACGTCCAATAATTATGCCAGTTTATTCCTAGAGTTAAGAGGAAGACAATGAGGCAAGAAACGACCGGTATTAATCACCGTAGCCGGAGAAGCCATTGATGGTTCGAGAGTTGCAGCATCGTCGACGGAGGAGGAAGGAGGAAGGAGGAAGAAGGAAAGGAGGCGGTCTGGTCGGCCGGGAAAGAAAAGAAAAAGGGGAGAACCGGACGGTTGGGCGCGGGTCGAAGGTGTTTAAATGGAACGACGCGTCTAGGGGAAAAACAAACATAAAACGCGGTGTTGGGGAAAGGGACAGAGGAGTCGGGCGCGCGGGCTGGGTCTCGGTTGGCGCAGTTGGGAAAAGAAGAGGAAAAAGAAAATGAAGAAAAAGAAAGAAAAAGAAAGGAAAAAGGAAGAAAGAAAAAAGAAAAAGGAGAAAAAAATTAGATTGGGCCAATTAAATTTATCTGAATATTTAGAATATTTAAAAATAATAATATTTAAATAAAATAATATTTAAATCCCTTTTTAGCCTAAATTAGGATTTTAAAAAGATTTTCCATAAATTCCCCTTTAATTAGCGAAACACCCTAATTTTCTTCCATTAAAATATTTATAAAATAATATAAATTTATAACTATTTTCCCATTCTTGTTTTAAATAAAATAATTTATTTAACTAATTTCCAAAATAACATATTTAATTATCCAAAATACTAAAATTTCTCTAATAAAAATACTTACAAAATTCTTCTTAATTTTTCCTAATGAATTCCTTTTTATTTTAATAAAAGTAATTTATTAAAATAATTTTTCTAATAAAATATCATTTAAATATAATTTATAAAATTAGAAACTTTCGGGGCAATTCAATAATGTATGGTTGTTGGTAAGTTAAAATGGTTGTGAAATTATAAGCATGCTTAAATGCATTGATAGGGATTTTGACCTAACTCGTAATGTTAATTGTGATGTGGATGTGTGTTATGAAATTATGGATTTGCATGTGATCATGTGTTCTATTTGAATTCTCTATTTGATTGATGATTGCTACGTGGGTATGCTACCTCTCGGGAGGCATTGTGGTTTACTCAGTACAAGGAAGTCGTACTGATATGAATACTTTTCAGAGGAGTACGTCCATGGCATACATTAGTTGAAGGATTATGAAGAGTATCACTCTGGAAAATAGTTAGATTAAGGGAGAGAGTGGACCCCACCCCCTTTTTGTATTTTCCTTGTAACTTTGACAGACTAGAAGAATGTAAGGAAAGCCATTGATGACTTTTGTGTACTCTTTTCTTATTTTCTAAATGGTTGGCTAATTAATTATCTAAATAGTCATTTGTCATGGATAATCTTTCTTTTGTAAAACTCTTGATTTCATATTGTACTTCTCTTATCTTTTTTTGGTTTAACTTGTTTTAAGCCTTAGCACTTAACTTAAGGATGGTGAGGAGGCTGGACTTATGTTAAGTGTGGGGGTAACACCCACCATTCTTTAATTTCCGCTTCCACAAAGCAAGATTTAAATGAAATTTTCAAGTCGTGATTTTGGGGTGTTACATTCTACACATTGAGGTCACATAATAACATGTTATATAATCATAAATAGTAAGAGGAAAATGGCATACTAAATCATAGCTACATCTGTGACATAAGAGGGGCATATAGAATATGCATAAATGAGTTTCTAGAACAAAAAACAACATGGCATTATATATGATAGGGACTAGCGTAGGACTAGAACTCCCACCAACACATCATGCTAGTGCTAGGGAGATTTTCTAAGGGATCCTTAACATCCAGAAAACTTAGGAACCTAGGTGAGGGGGCATACAATAAATATTAGGTCTGCAACACCCACTATAATAACGATAGTGCTGAGGGGCTTTTCTAAGGGACCTTCAAAATCCCCCGCACTTGGGAATGTAGGTTAAAGGGCGCAAAAGAAGAAATTGTTTGGAATAAAAACAATGTATATGTGCATGGTTAGGACGAATATTGAGCTACAACTCCTACCACCATTGTATGCTAGTGCGAGAGGCTTTTCTAAGAGATCTTTTACATCCATTGAACTTAAGCACCTAATGAGGGGCATAAACATATTTTCTTGGCAGCAACACCCATTACGAGAATTGTAGTGCCAAGGGGATTTTCTATGGGATCTTCAGCGTCTATTATACTTATAGGGGAATGCCTTTATGATTCATTATCCATCTCCAAATATCAAACTAGCTGAGTGTTTTAAGTGTTGAACCAAACATTAACTAAAGAATATAAGCAACTAATTTTGGTAGTTGAAGGGAAAAACAAACTCAACTAAATATGACACTACGATATTAATCTTTTAACACTCATTAAATTCTTTTTAGGTGTGGTATAAATCAAAATTCAAATGTTATGGAAAGATTAAGATAGAATTTGTAAAGCAAAATCATCAATTAATCAAACAAGCATGATGAATATAGGAGGACCAGTTGATCAATACCTATGACAACTCAACCAATCTAGTTGTACCAAACTAGAGATAAAATAAAACTAGTAAACCATTCAATTTGTTGGTCCCATCTCTTTTGACTAAAACTCATTACTCTCTTGGTGGGCAAGATCTTCAAAAGGACTCAATCACCCTCATCATATCCATCTATCCTTCTTAGTATGTGTAGATAACTATTTTGCTAATCCTAGGAAACCTTCATGTAATCTTAAATCAGCCCAATCTTGCTGATAGTGTCATCATCCATCTCTACTTCCAAAACTATTTTCTTAATTGAGTTACTCTACACAAATTACTACGACACTTTTGTGCATAGAGTGCTTAAAAAAAGTACCATCCCTATACAGAAATGATTAATATTATTGTAGGAAAACTCTAAAAAATGCAACCTTCTAAATTATTAGTGTCGTAGCCAAACTACCCTACAAAAGTTCCAACCCATGATAAATAGTGCTACTAGTAGCCTGCCACTCAAACTGGCTATGTCCTAACTTGCCACAACAATGACACTAAACCATCTGACTAATGTAATGGTAATTTAGACGATTCTTATCACACCACTAACATGAAAAAAATCCTCCCCAAGGTATGACTTAATTGCCTTCCAAAATGCGGTGTGGACCCCAAATCATGATTACCTATAAGATATAACTGCTTTTATGCCCTTTGGAGGTGACTGCCTTCAAAAATACACTAGGCCCCTAAGTAGGAAGTATGCTCTTGTGTAATCGATGATGCCTCCAAGGAATAATAAAAAATAACCTACAAATCTTTTGGACATGTCCCCACTAACATCTTTTGAAGTCTCTAATTTAGTCCTAACTAAAATTTGTGAAACATCATCTACTCATCAACTTCCTCTACTAGAGAATCATACCCCTTCAAATCATCATCTAATAATTGGAATGGAAGTTGGATAATGATTGTGATAGCACAAATGTGTCATCCATATAGTGAAGAACATGTAAAATATATTACCTAAAACATGGTAAGGGATCATGTTGTATAGTGTGGTCATATAATAACATGGCATGTAATCATATTTAGAAAGTGGAATGTGGCATATTAAATCATATATAAACATGTAAAATATCAAGGAATATAGAGTATGCATAAATGAGTTTCTTGAACAAGCTACAACATGTTATTATCCATCATGAGGACTAGTGTATGACTATAACTCTTGCTACTACATTAGATAGTACCAGACGATTTTTTAAGGGATCTTCAACATCTATTGAATGTTACCTCTTTAGAGAGGGGTATATGCTTAATTTTAGCTCTACAACAGCTGTGACAATTACACTAGTACCAAGAGGGTTTTCTTAAGGAACTTAAACATCCACCACACATAGTTGCCTAGCTTAAAGGGAATAAAAGATTGGGATGAACATTAGACTTTGACTTCCACCCCCATAGGATGTTATAGCTAGGAGATTTTTCATAAGAGTTCTTGATCAACCGCTGAACCTAGGACACTCACCAAAATAACACTAGTGATAAGAGACACTTCCATGTTATTTTAAACATCCACCACACTTGGGTGCCTAGGTTAAAGGGAATAAAGGAAAACCAAACCCTAAGTATGAAAATGTGGTAATACCTCTATGATTTCATTATTCAATTTTGAATATCAATTCGATTGGGTGTTTTTTTTTTGTTGACAAAAAACACTAACCAAAGTGTTATAACCACCAATTTAGGTGTCGTAAGGGAATACCAAACTCAACCAAACAAGTTGCTATAATATTATCATTTTGGTACTTGTTAAATTCTAGTTTGGAATGTTTTAAATCATGAATAAAATGTTGTAACTACATGGAAAGATTAATAGAGAATTCACAAAGTTATTAAGATCATTAATTAATATAGCAAGCTTAGCAAATTTAGTGGATTAGTAAACTGATAACTTAGACTAATTAATTGATCTACTCATATTATATTAAGATAAAATAAAACCTACAAAATAGTCTATAGGTTGGTTCCATCAATCAATTTTTCATAGAAATTAGTTGATAGATTTAACTAAATTGGTTGATGAGTCTAAGAAAAGATGAAACCACTCTTCTCATAGGATTAATAATCTATAGATTTGGAAAGATAATTGACTTTTCATTTCAACTAGTTGATTGGTTCATCAAATCAATTGACTGGTATCACAAATATTCAATGAAAATTTCTAATTTGAGCAACTATTCATACAAGTAGTCAATTGGTGCACAATACCAATTAACCAATCTAGCAAAAATAACACCCACATCAATGATCCACTTATTAAAAATTTACCTAAATTTACTATATTATTCCCTACAGGATTCCATGATATAAAACACATAACAAGACATAGTATAGACATAAAATCTCTTGGGTATATGATATAATCAATATTTAACAAAGTCACGCTCAAAACTAACGTGATCATGAAAAAATAAAGAACTTGAAACATGATTAAAAATTTAAAGATGAAATAATTACCATATTCTCAAATCTAAAAAAAAACATTTAACTTAAATAAAAAATAGAAATATACGAAGAACATGAAACAAAAAATAGTTAACAAATGACCTTACTGGTATTAGAGATAATAATGCTTACCTCCTAGAAATTCTTTTAACACAAAATTTTATTGCCTTTGCTAGTTGTCTACAAAGACCTTAATTCCTAAGAGAATATAGCTCAAAAAAGTTAATTTTTTGTTTATGTAAGTTATTAATGAAAAATTTGAAGAAGAAGAAGAAGAAAAATGTCATAACTCATGCTTTCTCTCAAAATAAAATTTAAAGGAGAATGAAGCTTATATACTCAACCTTTCTAAAAAATTGAATGCTTTCTTAATTAAGAGAAACAAATGAGAGTTAAAGCTAATATTAGGATAAGATATAATGGATAAAAATCAATCAATTAGAGAATAGAGAAAATGGAAAGCCTTTATTTTCTAATAGAAAAGAGAAAGGACATTAATGGAGAAATACCCACTAGTTATGAATATTTTCCCAATGAAAAGGAGATAGTGAGCAAGTTTAGGTAGTAAGGAATGAGAATAAATTAAGAATTGGGTTCATATAAGAGGGCTTGTCAACATCAACAAGTGGGAGAGAAGGAAGCCTAGCTTGGGTAGAGTGTGGGCAAGTAAAGTGTAAGTGAAACACATGATGCGGTAGGGGAAGTATAATGTAACTGAGGAGAGGTATGGCAAAGGATTGGTAAGTGAAATAAGAGCCGTAGAAAGTATAAAAATCAACCATGGATTCCAAAATGGAGAGGGAAGTTAAGGAGAATAGAGAAAAATGAGGAATGCTTGATAAGTGCTTTTGGAAAAAAATTTACAAAATAAAATCATAAAATTATCTGAATGCTAATAAAATAATCTTAAAGAACAAAAGTATACTTATTAGAACAAACCGATTCTAATTAGAAGTTTTCATTGATATTAGAAATAAATTCCAATCAAAATAAGAAAATGTTCATAAATCATAGGATAACAAGTCAATTGCTTTGAGCAAAGTAGTGGATTGATTTGTTGAAAAATAAACTTGTCAGTTCTTAACCCTATCGGTTGATTAATGCGCCTAAAATCACATTTTTATTTTTATTTCAAGTCCTTTCTAAAATAGAAAAGAATACATTTTATATTAACTTAAATTAAATATAATTTAAAGAATTTTAGAACTAGATATAATAGATTCACCTTTAGTTATTAGTTCGTTATGGAAGCACAAATTGAAATAATTTATGCCCTAAATGTGGTTGAAGTTGGGTGAAAAGTTAAAATTAAAATTTAGGTTTTGAGGATTTTAACCCTCAATTCGACTTGTTAATTACATTTTTGGTGTTGTTTTTTTGTGTGTGAAAAGTATTTAGGGTTCATTTATTTTATCATAAAGAACCTTATTTTTTATGTTAGTGAGAAATTTATTACCCTTGGTGAGAAAAGGAAGATTGCACAGTTTATGAAAAATTTGGGGCATTTGTTTGGTTGAATAGGTGAGGGATTAAATATATTTTAGATAAACCAACCAACTCGTTTGGAGATTTCTCTCAACTATTCCTATAACCAATCAGATTTTTTTCTTTTTATTTAGCTAATAGTACCTAGGTAAAAAGTATAAAATTAATGAGTTTTCCTTTAGTTTCATTAGAACCATTTGACTTGTTCATCTAAACCCAACGTTTAGTTTGAAATGTAGTTTACTAGTTAGTCAAGTGTGCTTGTATTTCTCTATAACATCAAATCATTTAAAATTATAGGTCATTATTTTTCCTAACCAATTTATTCTAGCATTTCAGTCAAGGGTTAATTCTCATTCTCCAAATCTAAGCATTCTTAAGGCTAATTTATTATAATTTTTTTTCTTTATATGATTTATCCTCCCATTTTTCATAATTTTACAAGCTTGAGAGGGATAACTTAAATCATAGAAATATCATTCCTTGCTCTCAACTAATAGGTGTGAATAGTTATTCATTCAAGGTTTTAGTGAAGGTATATTCCCATTGATGCATGCATCTACAAACTCCAACATAACATCCCCCTTTTCAACATGGTATATTATAGAGTGATGTCATATTAAAATATTTTTAGACTTAGATTATCCAAAATACTCAATAATTACTCAATATATATTTCATCCAACTTAATTGTGGACAACAAGCACCAACTATTATACATTATGCTTTAGCTGTACATTATGAAACAATAGATTATTTTGTACTATACCAACTAATTAGAAATTATCCTAAGAATTGATATATACCCAAAGTACTCATCTTATCAAATTTATATTGCATAAAGTCGGCATCAGAATAGCCTAGAAAGTCCAAAAATGTGTCACTAAGGTAAAATTGTATTGGGTTATGAGAGTCAATTAAATATATAATAATCCTTTTAATTGTAGTTATACAAGATTGCTTAGGATTACATTTAAACCAAGCACACAAGTATATAGTAAACATAATATTATGTTTAGATGTAGTAAGATAAAGAAGTGATATGATCGTACCTTGATATCACTTATGATCAACTCATTTATCTTGTTCATCAACATGAATCTTTGTGGTAGTAACAATAGGAGTACAGTAAGCCTTGCTCTAATACATTTTGAACTTCTTGAACTACTCCTTCATATACTTTAATTGCTTAACATATACTCCTTCCATAGATTGAATTATTTGAAATCCAAGAAAATATGTCACCTCTGCGATCATGCAAATTTTAAATTCACTACACCTTAAAGTTGAAAACTCCTCACACATGAACACATTAGTTGCACCTAATATTATGTCATTAAAATTTATTTGCACAAGAAAAAAATCATTCTTAATCTTCTTAAGGAAGAGATTTTTTTTTTAAATTTTACCTCTTTCAAAAAAATTATACTAAGCCCTAGGGGATTACTTTAAATCATATGGTGCCTTGTTCAGTTTATAAACATGATTAGATTTTGAGTTATTATAAAAATATGCTATTTTGATAGGTTATAAATATTCTTCATAAAAACCATTAAGGAAGAAATGTTTTATATCCATTAGATACAATGTGAAGCACATAGATGATACAAATTGCAAGAAGCAAACACATAGTTTTGAGTCTAGCTACGAGGGTAAAGGTTTCGTAAAATTTGATGCCTTCCTATTTTTTATACCTATTAGAAACCAACCAGGCTTTTTTAAACTGTAATTCCACCCTCATATAGCTTGTTTCTAATGGCCCATTCAGTTCACATGATGGGTTTATCTTTTGGAAAAAGGATTAATTCCAAAACTTAATTTTTCTATATAAGTTAAACTCATCTTAATGTATCATGATCCATTTTTTATCTTTAATGGCTTCTTAATATGTCTTTAATTCCATTTGAGATGGAAGTCCTAAATTATTTTAAAATTTACCTATTGAAGGCCTTATTGCAATTCTCTCATTCGCACACCAATGAGGAGCACATAAGCATATCTCCAAGCTCTAGGAAGATCCGTTTTCACTTGATCCTCATGTTGATCAATTTGAGGATCTTATTACTTTCTTCATTTTATTGATTTTACTTTTCATCATTTTATAATATGCTTTCAACTTCGATTGAGTGACCTACTTCTTTATCTTGTTTACTCTACACACTTGAGCAAGACTCATCAAAATAAACATGTACACACTCTTCAAATATTATTGTAAATTCTTTAACAATTTGGTAAGATTTTCTTTGTGAATAGTAACCAGTGAAGATATATTTATTCTCTTGAGAGTCAAACATACCCAAGTTACTTTTTCTTTGGGTAAGGATAAAGTATTTACATCGAAATGTTTTGAAATAACCCACGCTTGGTTTCTTAATGATGCAGATATAGTTGGGAGTCCTCTTTCAGATGACATGAATGAGTACTCTATTCATTGTGTAAACGGCCTTAACATTGCCCTAGAAATACTTAAAAGCTTGATGTCACATATTGTGATTTTTGTATCCTCTTCCAAGGTTACATTCTTCCTTTCCACAGCACCATTTTATAGTGGTGCACTTAGTGTCTATAATTTGTGAGCAATGCCATTTTATACCATAGGAAATCCATGAATGTGTCATTCTCAAACTCCTTGATGTGATCTTTCCTTATAGCATGAGTCATTGTTCCCTTTTATAGTTAGATTCTCTTATAAAAAACACAAAAAATAAGCATATAATGTCCATATATAACATGAATAATCATCCATAATGACTAATGAAAATCTACAGTTGTAGGACCTAGTAGACCCAAATAGATCGACATGAAACAATTCAAGTTATTAAGATATGGTCCGAAAAAATATGGGTTTAAATGAAACCCTATCTTGTTTTCCATGTTAACATGCATCTAATAATCAATTTGTTACAAAATTAAACTTTAGAGGACCGCCGACTAAGGCTCTTTGAACATGTTTGTTTGACAAATCCATGTGTCCATGTATAATAGGCTAATACCACAAAAATGCATCATAAACAATTTCACTCAAACATTGATATGAATCTCCAATATTTGAATCTCCACAAAAATGCAGCACATGGAGGATGGAATTAAAGTTGTTGTAGTTGCTGAAGTTTGTTGCAGAAATTTATTTTAAAATATGTAATCCCATGTGATGCATTCGTCGGCAAAGTTGGCTAATGGGGATTAAGTTGGTTGTATAAGCCGCCACTCGATCCATGGATTATGGATTAGTTGGACTATGGGTTAATCATCCCTTAGTAATCATAATTAGCTAAATTATTCTTAGCTGATGGGAATTGAATGTATAATTATTTTCTTGTAATTTGGGCTTGGAGTTGTAATTGTTTGGTCCAGTTCGATTGTTTCAGCGTCGACCAAGCTTTTGTATATTTGGGCCAATTGATTTGGGCTGATTTGGCTGAGTATGTATCGCCTGCATTGTTTATTTTGTACAAGTCTTGTACGCTATATAAATATGGGTTATACGGAATGTTAGACACTTTTTTTGGCGGAATGAAATGTTGATTATGATTTTTTCTCTCAAACTCTCTCTCTCGCGTTCTCTCTCTCTAGCTAATCTCTCACTCCCATTCTTCTACTACTTCTACTTCCTCTCCTCGATTGATTCTTGATAGTTCTTACTTCTCAAATTCAGTAGCTGTTCTAATACTACACTTCTGAGTTTTCATCATTTGGAAAAATTCCTTAGGCTGATCTCAGCGAATTGAACCCCGCGCTTGATTATTCTTCGATCCTTTTTGAGAAACTCTAATAGGTTTTCATCATTTGGTATCAGAGCCTCGATTATTTGAGTGCTCGTGGTTTAATTGTTTGAGAAACCCTTGATTATTCTTTTTACTTCTATTTCATTATTTTTTGATTTTGCTAACCCCTATTTCTAAAGTGTGAAATTTAGGGTTTGCGATTAACGAAGGACTTCGAAGAATTCTGTCGCACTTAAGCCGGCGATCGGAGTGTTGCATATTGTTTCGAAATTTCTTGGAAAAACCCTAAATCGCTTGGATGATTTGTCGATTAGGGTTTGGTCAATATCTTTATTCTTGACAATTCTTGAGACATACTTTTCGATTGGTAAACTCGAACCTTATTTCGTTACGTACTGCTATCTGTGGTAACTAATTTACAAACTCTTTCGAGATATTATTCTGTCACGATTAATAAGTGTATAGGAGAGATAACCAGTGGACCTGTTTTTTTTGTTTTGGAAAGGAGTAAGGCCTCCAAGAAGAGGGGTCCTATTTAGTAATTGGATTACTTGTTTTAAGTGCTTGTGGTAATATCGTTTCTTCCTTAAGCTTTATGTTACTTTCGATTCAATACTTACTGTATAGTCTGTGTTGCTGATATACCATTGATATTATTTGTTACTGTGATATTCTTATAATTGGATCGCTTAATTACTATCTGTGTGATTGCTATTAAAGTAAGTTGATCTTATTGACTATCTTTAATTGTGTTTAATTGAGAATAATAAAGAAATTTAATAATGTCTAACAATGGGTAATCTATTTTCAATCTATTTACATTTCCAGTAATGATTTATTACAAACTCTTAAAACTTTTCAAGAACAAATGACTGCTCAATTTGCTATATTATCTGCTAACTTAGAACAAAGAATAGGAGAACAAGAGGTAAGAATTAATGAATTACAACATAATAGAGTCGAAAATCACCAAGTAAGGGTATTAGGATGGGCTCCTATGGACCCTAGGATAAGAATTCCACCCATAGCTAATCTAGAAGAATTAGAGGACCAAGTATCCAACAATAGTGATAGGAGACCTAGGAAGAATAATAGACAAGAAAGGGATTTAGACTTCATTGATAGGAATCTAAATAATCTTAAGCTTAGTATACCTAGGTTCAATGGCAAAAATGACCCTGATTAATATTTTGAATGGGAAAGGAAGATAGAGCTAGTATTTGAATGTCATAATTAATCGGATGATAAGAAAATTAAGGTAGTCGTAGTAGAGTTTACTGAGTATGCCTCCTCTTGGTATCATAATCTTGTTTTGACTAGACGTTGGTGTGTAGAACCACCCATACAGACATGGGATGAATTTAAAATTTTGATGAGGATAAGATTTGTTCCAAGTTATTATTATAGGGAATTACATAAAAGATTACAAACAATAAGTTAAGGAATGAGAACAGTGGATGAGTACTTTAAGGAATTAGAAGTTTTGATAATTAAAACAGGAATTATTGAGGATGATGACGCTACCATGGCTAGATTCTTGAGTGGGTTAAACTCTGAGATAGCTGACAAAGAGAATTATATCCTTGTGGGACTTTAAGTGAAATGGTGAATATAGCTACTAAGATAAAGGTTTAATTAAAGAAGACCAGACAATATAAGCCCCCTGGGATTGGGATTAAGAGTACAGTGTGAAGGAATTTTGGAGGAACTACTTCTGGAAATTGGAGGATTACTAACAGAGTTGAGTCTAGAGGTAGAAAAAATGAGGAAAAGGTAGGAAATAAGATTGAAAAGGGTAGGAATGTAATAAAAAACCCTGTGAGTGCTTCAAATAGAAACAGGGATATTAAATGTTTTAGATGTGGAGGATTGGGACATATAGCTTCTGAGTGTCCAAACAAGAGGAATATTTCAATTTGAGAATCTAGAGAAATAGAATCTAAATCTGAGGAGGAAGATTTGGAGACTAGTTTGGTTAGAGAAGATGATGCGGGAGCAGAGTCACAGAACATAACACCGAGGAAGACAGTTACGCTACTCAGAATGGGTGCATGAATAGGGGGTATGCATGGCTTCATGTAACGTTTGTTAGCTAGCGTAACATTTATTTTTAAGTACTAGTTATTGTTATTTACTTTTTGTCAACGTTTGTTAGCTAGCGTAACGTTTATTTTTAAATACTAGTTATTGTTATTTACTTTTAGTCAACGTTTGTTAGCTAGCTTAACGTTTATGTTTAAGTACTAGTTATTGTTATTTACTTTTAGTCAGTTAGTAACTGACTATTAACTAGCTAGTCTTAAGGGAATTAATGCTTTTGGGAGGGAATATGCTTGTAATCTTTTGAGAAGATGCTTGGTTCCTTGGCAATATAAACCATAGGAAACCGAGTAGAAAGACACAACTTGAATAAGAAGAACAACCTTAAGCATTGCTTAAACCTGAATTCTGTGTGGATTCATCTCGTAACAAGTCGAATCTGTGTGAACGATTTGTTTCGAATCATCTCAAAATAAAACCGAATCTGTGTGAACGATTTTGTTCTCGAAACCTTAATCTTTATTTCTGTGTGGTTTAAAGATTAATTTACCCTTCTACTTCGTGTTCCATCATCATCCACCCCTTCGAATCCCCATCATCAACCTCCATAATCCATACTCATCAAATACTCCATATAAACTCCATCTAAATCTAAAACTCTAACCGTGCACGCATCAATTTGGTATCAAAGCTAAGGTTGTGGTTAGAGTGAACAAATTCTTCAAGACCAACCATGACAAGTTAAGAAGAAGAGTTTAGAGATATTCTCAAAGCCTTGGCGGAAGATTTTAAGGATGTCAAGATCCGTATAGGAAGAATCGAAGCTTCCCAAGCACAAGGGTCACATGTGCAACAACCCTACCGAAGACATCCAATCGAAGTAGAGCATATGAGGAGAACATCGCATCGATTGGAAGGGGAAGAAGAAAGTGTAGGAGACTACGGAAGGGCACATGAGTCCTCTAGGAGGACATATGACGACGTAGAGAAGGGGATTCGTTTCGACTTACCCGACTTTGAGGGTAATCTCGACCCGGAGTTGTTCCTTGAATGGTTGCAAAACGTGGAGTCGATCTTTGAGTATAAGGAGATCGATGATGAGAAGAGATGTCGTATAGCAATCTTGAAGTTGAAGAAATTTGCTAGAGTATGGTACGACAATCTGAAACGGAGAAGAGAAAGAGAAGGGAAAACGAAAATCCGATCATGGGAAAAGTTGAAAAAGCATCTAAGGAAGAAGTTCGTTCCGAGAGAATACGAGCAAGAGAACTTCATCAAGATGACCACTCTGAGGCAGGGCCTACTCGGAGTTGAAGAGTACATCCAAGAATTCGAAAGGCTAACACTTGTATGTGACGTGCAAGAACGAGAAGAGCAGCGATGTGCACGGTTCATAGGAGGTTTGAATATGAATCTCCGAGAGAAGGTAGAAGTGTACCCATATGAAGTTTTCGAAGATTTGGCTAAACTAGCCATCAAGTTCGAAAAACAGTTGAAGCGGGGCAAGGTTCCAAGTAAGTCCATCAGTGTTTCTTATGGGTAAAACTTTAAAGGAGGATCTAAGCCACCAATGGTGCAATCCAATAACACCGATGCGGATAGAAGATTCACTCGGGAGGAAAAAGGCAAGGAGCAAGCGGAGGAGAAGGTCCGCAGGCAATGCTTCAAGTGTCGGGGATATGGTCACTTCGCTCGGGATTGCTCAAACCAATGAGTGTTATCCTTGAAGGAAATCGCCAATATGGAGACATGTGAGGAAAGTGAAGACCATGAGGAGGATGAAACCGAAGAGCCAGAGGATGCCTTGGAAGAAGGAACCGTAGATTTTTATGTGCTGAGACGAGTTCTCCAAGTGCAAACCCGACCTCTACCTACTCAGCGGGAAAGACTTTTTAAGGCTAAGTGCCGAGTTGGAGATCAAGTATGTGAGATCATCGTTGATAGCGGCTCATGCACCAACGTAGCTAGTGAGAAGATGGTCAACAAGCTCGGATTGGAAACAACGAGTCACCCCAAGCCATACTCACTACAATGGCTCAATCGCGACAAGGGCATACGGGTAACAAAACAATCTCTTATCTCATTCAAAGTTGGGAATTATGTAGATACTATTCTATGCGATGTCCTGCCTATGGATGCTTGTCATATTCTGTTGGGGAGACCATGGCAGTATGATAGAAAGGTTACACATGATGGGGTCCTCAACGAATACATCGTGTGTAAGGATCCAAAGAAGTACAAATTAAAACCAAACGAGGATGACGAGAGTTTGGTTAGAGAGAAAGAAGAGAATTTGAGCCGGAAGAGTAAAGAATTGCTGATTTTGAAAGAGCATGAAATGTTGGAAGCTCTAAAGGGGGAAGAAAGGTGCTACGCCCTAGTAGCAAAGGAGATCTCAAAAAAAAAAAGAGGCCGTCAACCAAGATCCAAAGCCGAAAAAAATATTGAAAGAATATGCAGATGTGTACCCAGATGAGCTACCAATTGGGTTGCCTCCTTTGAGAGGAATTGAGCATGCTATAGATCTCATGCCAGGAGCCCCACTGCCAAACCGCCCAGCTTATAGATGCAACCCAGAAGAAGCTAAGGAGTTGCAAAGACAGGTACAAGAGTTGCTGGATCAGGGTTTTATACGAGAGAGCATGAGTCCATGTAGGGTTCCAGCCTTATTGGTGCCAAAGAAAGATGGCACATGGAGGATGTGCATAAACTCTAGAGCAGTCAACAACATCATGATCAAGTACAGATTTCCGATGCCGAGGTTGGATGACATGCTAGATGAGTTGCACGGAGCTAAAGTCTTCTCGAAGCTCGATCTCAGAAGTGGCTATCATCAGATGAGGATTTGAGAGGGAGATGAATGGAAGACCGCTTTTAAGACCAAGTATGGGCTATACGAGTGGTTGGTAATGCCCTTCGGATTATGCAATGCACCGAGCTCTTTTATGCGGTTGATGACCGGGGTTCTATGACCCTTTCTTGGAGTCTTTGTTGTTGTATATCTGGATGATATCCTGGTGTATAGCAAGACGGAGGCCGAACACCGACAGCATCTGAGACAATTGTTCGATAAGCTCAGAGAGGTGAAGCTGTATGGCAAAAGGGAAAAATGTGACTTTATGATAGCAAGTGTAATCTTTCTTGTTTATATAGTAAGCGGAGATGGTATCCAAGTAGATCCATTTAAGGTGGAATCAATCCAGACTTTGCCAACCCCTACTAATGTGCATGAAGTTCGAAGTTTTCATGGATTGGCGTCCTTCTATCGAAGGTTCATCAAGGATTTCTCCACTATTGCGGCACCTATGACACAATTAATGAAAAAGGGGGAATTCCACTGGGATGACCGGGCAACCAAGGCATTTGAAGAATTGAAGGAGAGGCTCTCCAATGCACTGGTGCTAACCCTACCGTGTTTCGACAAGTTGTTTGAAGTAACTTGTGATGCAAGCGGTGTGGGTATTGGGGGAGTGCTTTCTCATGAGAAGAGGCCAGTAGCATTCTTTAGTGAGAAGTTAAATGGGGCTAGACTCAACTACTCGACGTACGACAAGGAGTTCTATGCTATTGTGCGAAGCTTGGAGACATGGAGCCACTATCTGAGACCAAAACCTTTTGTACTTCACTCTGATCATGAGAGTTTGATATATTTGCATGGCCAGAAGAAGATAAGCACAAGGCATGCCAAATGGACCAGCCTACTTCAGACTTTCGTCTTCTCTACCCGTCATGTGGATGGAAAAGAAAATGTGGTAGCAGATGCCCTATCCAGCGGAGTATGGTGCTCACCGTGATGGAAGCTAAGCTACTAGGGTTCGAGATGCTCAAAGGGCAGTACTCCGCGGATGAGGATTTCTCCATGATAGTCGAGGAGTGTGAGAAACAGGGGGTTCACGGGGCCTATGCGCTTCAAGATGGGTTCTTATTCAAGAACAACAAATTGTGTATCCCCAGAACATTGGTTCGGGAATTACTCATCAAGGAGGTACATGAAGGAGGGATAGCCGAACATTTTGGGATCAACAAGACTCTGGAACTACTGCAGGAACACTTCTACTGGCCAAGGATGAAAAAGGGAGTCCTAGACACGGTCACCAGATGTTCCACGTGTCAAAAGAGCAAATGTTTCTTTCACAAGGGAGTCTATGTGCCACTACCCCGTACCTACCCAACCATGGGAAGGAGTTAGTATGGATTTTATACTAGGGCTGCCCCGAACCCAACGCGGTAAAGATTCTATCATGGTAGTCGTTGATCGGTTCTCCAAGATGGCACATTTTATACCGTGTCATAAAACCAACGACGCAACCTATGTTGCGGATCTGTATTTTCAAGAGGTTGTGAAACTGCATGGGGTTCCGAGGATGATAGTTTCGGATAGGGATGTCAAGTTCCTTAGTTATTTTTGGAAGACTTTGTGGCACAAGCTGGGCACAAAACTTCTATTTAGTACTTCACACCACCCCCAGACCGATGGGCAGACAGAAGTCACGAACCGAACATTGGGCACTCTACTGAGGGGACTGGTTAGTAAAAGTACCAGGGATTGGGATGTCAAGCTTGCCCATGCTGAATTTGCTTACAATCGATGTCCTTCTACAACCACAAAGTGTAGCCCCTTTTGAGATCGTATATGGCGTCAATCCATACATTCCCATTGACATGGTAGCATTGAAGAAAGGGGAAATGCGGAACCATGATGCAGAAGAAAGGGTAGAATTCTTCCAGAAGCTACACCAACAGGTTAAGGGCAATATCGAAAAGTCCAACGAGAGATATAAGGCCAAGGTAGACAAACACCACGCTCAACCGGATTTCCAGCCAGGAGACCTCGTATGGTTACACCTTCGGAAGGAAAGGTTTCCCAACTTAAGGAAAAATAAGCTCATGACTCGAGCAGATGGTCCCTTCAAGGTCCTTGGTAGATTTGGAGTGAGCGCCTACGAGCTAGAGCTACCTGAAAACTACGGAGGAGTATCGAGAATGTTCAACATTGGAGACATCAGCCCCTATCATGGCAACTCGAATTTGAGGACAAATTCAAACCAACCCGGGGAGAATGATGCGGGAGCAGAGTCACAGAACATAACACCGAGGAAGACAGTTACGCTACTCAGAATGGGTGCATGAATAGGGGGTATGCATGGCTTCATGTAACGTTTGTTAGCTAGCGTAATGTTTATTTTTAAGTACTAGTTATTGTTATTTACTTTTTGTCAACGTTTGTTAGCTAGCGTAACGTTTATTTTTAAATACTAGTTATTGTTATTTACTTTTAGTCAACGTTTGTTAGCTAGCTTAACGTTTATGTTTAAGTACTAGTTATTGTTATTTACTTTTAGTCAGTTAGTAACTGACTATTAACTAACTAGTCTTAAGGGAATTAATGCTTTTGGGAGGGAATATGCTTGTAATATTTTGAGAAGATGCTTGGTTCCTTGGCTATATAAACCATAGGAAACCGAGTAGAAAGACACAACTTGAATAAGAAGAACAACCTTAAGCATTGCTTAAACCTTAATTCTGTGTGGATTCATCTCGTAACAAGTCAAATCTGTGTGAACGATTTGTTTCGAATCATCTTGAAATAAAACCGAATCTGTGTGAACGGTTTTGTTCTCGAAACCTTAATCTTTATTTCTGTGTGGTTTAAAGATTAATTTACCCTTCTACTTCGTGTTCCATCATCATCCACCCCTTCGAATCCCCATCATCAACCTCCATAATCCATACTCATCAAATACTCCATATAAACTCCATCTAAATCTAAAACTCTAACCGTGCACGCATCAGAAGATACTACTGAGTCAGAAGAAGAAATAGAACTACCAGTAAGTAGAGATATTTTTGTAGTGCGCAGGGCTTTAAATAGTAACAAATTGCCTAATTCTAATGCGATACAAAGAGAAAATATATTCTATACTAGATTTTTGATCGATGATAAATGTTTTAACATGGCTATAGATAGTGGTAGTTGTATTAATGCTGCTAGTACTTTTTTAGTGTCTAAGTTAGGATTACCAACCACTAAACACCCAAAACCATATAGATTGCAGTGGCTTAATGAGTTGGGAGATGTAAATGTTAGCCAACAAGTTTTAGTAAACTTAAAATTAGGAAAATATGAGGATTCTATTTTGTGTGATATAGTTCTAATGCATGGTGCTCACTTATTATTAGGTATACCTTGGTAATATGATAGGAGGGTAATACATGATGGTCATAAAAACATATATACTTTACATAAGGATGATAGAAAGATTGTTTTAGCACCAATGATTCCAAAGGAGATTTTTGAAGACCAAATTAAAATTAACTCTAACTATAAAGAATTATCTAAGCAGAATTTGGAGACTGAGGTTAGTTCAAAAGAAATTAAGGGAGCATCTAGATTTTATGCTAAGAGTAAAGATGTAGGAAAGGCTATTAAGAGACAGGAAAATGTGTATTTGATGGTTTATAAAGAGTGTTATGAGTGTCAATTAGGAGTAAGTGAGGAAGTACCTATTGCTGTGAGATAATTATTAGAAGACTATAGTGAGTTGTTTCCTGAGGACATTCCTAGTGGATTACCTCCATTAAGGGGAATAGAACATCAAATAGATTTTGTTCTAGGAGCTGTTATACCAAACAGACCTGCCTATAGGGCTAATCCTGAAGAGGTTAAGGAATTAAAAAGGTAGGTTTCTGAGTTACTAAGTAAAGGATACATTAAGGAATCAATGAGTCCATGTGCAATTCAAGTATTACTAGTACCTAAGAAGGATGGTAGTTGGAGGATGTGTATAGATAGTAGGGCAGTAAATAAAATAACTATAAAGTATAGATATCCTATACCTAGACTTGATGAGATGTTAGATCTTTTACATGGTGTTTTCATTTTTTCAAAAATAGATTTAAAAGTGGATATCATAAAATTAGGATCAAACCAGGAGATTGGTGTAACAGTAGCCAGCACACAATTTAAACCCTCTTGTTGTCAATTGTAGCACTGGTGAATAAGAGTATCATTCTAGCCGGGGATTGAGAGGGCTCACCTCCGTTTAACTAGCTTGAAAATAAAACTAAAACTAAAAATAAAAATCCTAAATAACACAGAATAAATGAATAAGAAAAGTACTAATGGGGGTTTATCAAAATAATAAAATAATAAAAGGAATAAATAAAACAAATAAACTAATAATAAAAATAATGAAAATAATGAGAAACCGCATATATGATAAATATGTTAGGGCAATAAAAATCCACCACTAGATTAGGTTGAAATATAATATTTATCTCTAAGTCATCCTTTAATCGTGAGAATGAGATCGACCAAGTTGCACACCAAACGCAGGTCCATACACCTTATATACTTCCCTTAATTAATTAATACGACCACGTGCCTATATTAACCCTATTAAATACTAGCATTATAGAAGCAACAAGCGGCTCCTATATTTAAATAGATTTAATGCATTAAGTGTAAGTGGAAGGATGTCAATCTAAGTACCCAGACTAGTACAAAACATATGTCTAGATGTATTTCCTATCCTTGACCCACATGTATCGAAACGTTTTACCACTTCGGTTAGAATCACAAAACGATTAAGTGAATTGTTATCTAACCTAGTTGCAATTTATACTCATAAATTCTAGTATATTTAGATGGCTACCTCGCAGGAAAATAATCCTACATACTGTCACTTATAAGGAACCAGAACAAGGCATGCACCAAATCAACTATACTTGACAGAATTATATATATAAACGATAGCAATTAATATAGAGTCAAGAAACAATCTCACAAAACAAAGAGAATAAAATTATAATTTAAATCCTAATCCAGGGTTTCAAATTATTCCCTAACAATAAATATTCGACCGCTCATAATTAAAGAATTAATTACACAGAAATATATATCTAAAATATAAACTAAAAATAAGAGAAAGAAATAACCATAATTAATTTTGGATAAAAGATTTAGAATTTATTCAGATAAAAATTAATCTTATCTGAAATAAATTCTACTGGTATAAATTTCTTCTTTGTTTTCTTCCTTCTCCGTCTTGAATTTCCGTGCGTAAATTCTTTTTCTCTTTCTCGTCCGACTGACGGCTGACAGGGCGAACGCGTCGCTGCTCGAACTCTGTGTTGCGCTCAGCTTCGTCCGTACGTTATCCTTTCTACGTGCCCGTGCCTGTCTTCCCTGTTTGATCGAGCCTATAAAGGCTCTGTCACACGCCTCCTTTTTGCCGAGCCTATTGAGGCTCTCCCAAACGCGCTTTGCGCCTCTGCCGCCCCCTCGAGCCTGTTGAGGCTCTCGACTGCACTCACTTTTTCTCTATCTGAGGCTCGCGCCCCTCTGCTTTTTATAAAAAATTTTGCTGCCTTCTTTCCACCTCAGCCCTATTCCGTTCGTACCTCCACGTCAGCCCTGGCCATGTGCGGCTGACTGCTTTCTCACACTTTCGCTCAATTCTTCTTCTTCTGCCTGGTTTGAGGTCTTGTTCGACGTCGTTTTGTTTGCTTTTTCCAGGCCTTTGGGCCTTCGGCCTTTGGTCGTTGGTCCAAAGGTCTTATTTCTTTTTTTATTTAAAAATAAAACCTGCAAAATAAAATTCAATAAATATTAATAAATAATTTTTTTATTCTAAGTTTACTTAATTTATATCATTTTAGCTCAAATAATAAAATTTATGCAATTTTTACCACTTAAGCATAAAACAATAATTATTCCCCTATATTAGTTAAATAAACTACCAAAAACTAAGATTATAAGGGTATAAAATGTGTCAAAATATGAACTCATCACACCCCCACACTTAGCTTCTTGCTTGTCCTCAAGCAAGTTATTACTCTAAACAAATAAAATTGAATTAATTAGCCACTTTTGTAGGTCTCATGATTATACTTAGCCTGTGCAACAAGCCCTTTAAACCCCTAGGTCACCCATCAAGGACGATTAAGGTCTCGTGAGGGTTTCGCAGATGATATACCCACAAAATCAAACACAAATAAAATAAAAACATACCTAACACCCTTAACCATTTTTGTCTCAGAATCTTTTACTTTCAAACGTCAATATTAGCAATCAATCAAGATTCAGCATTGGGAGATTTAAAAAATCAATTTCAACATATGGTTCACACATAAACATGACAGGTATGAACAGATCAATATTATGGATGAAAATCTACCACGCCTTAGTCACATCAAGATTCATCCTCACTATGGATACCCTCTAATTTTTTTTCTCTTAGATTCATGGCTTAAAATGTATATAAACACTCATGTATGTGAGCTAAGATGATACAGATAACAAACGACTTACATATATTAATAAAGAAGGCTCATGTTCTTGTGGATAAAACCTCATGACAGATATCAAATACTTGCCAAATGGACCGAACCATATGCTTAACTCTTGTAACTAATCTCCAACAGATCAAAGGCTGCTCATCTTAAGAATCAAATAGGACTTACTTATTGGTTGTAACGGGGTTTAAGGTAAAGAAGGGTATGGAGTATTTTAGGAGTGTGGTGCTAAAAAGGTCAAGAGCTAGTAGAATCTAATAATTAGACGAAATATAAGCATAACTCCACATCAATCATTAATGATACACCTCTCCATCTTCATACCAAAATAGAACATGAATAGAACTTTCTCAACATTGTCTCCATAACTTCCTCTCTTCCTTATATCCTAACATTTTTTCTTCTTTTTCTTTTTATTTTTGACAATTTTCATTTTTTTTCTTTCAATTTTTTTTATCTCCACCAAACATAACCAATCCCCTTCCTTAGCATAAATACATATATTTCTTTCACATACACACATACATAATAACTCTTTATATCCATAACGATTTGATTTCCTTCCACTAGCTTTAAGCAAAGGTAAGGACATTAAGGCTCTATGGTTATTCAATGTAGGTAATGAAGAAAAGCATATGTTCCATGTATGGCTCAAAGGGTTTCTATAGGATGTGCATCATGGATACACAAATTAAGTTAAGTTATTTGGTCATGTGATGGAAAATTCCTAAGCTGCCTTTATCATTTTCTCAATCAGAGCATGTTTTGACTCTAAGCTTTGACTAGCATAAGAGTAAGTTCTAGTAATCTCTATAGTCCATTACATGATCTATGGCAAATAATTTGATCAAAACAATTAAACATATATGAGGTTTACAAAGAAATTTTGAAGCCAATAAAAGTAGATGATTTTGTGTAAGTTCTCTCAAAAAAGAGAAGGTATATATGGTTCAAAAGCTCACTAAGGAATGTGATGGATATCAAAATGCCATGTCGGTGATTAGAAAATCATACATATTCTTTCTCCATTCACATTTAGATAGATAGATATGTGTTCCCTATATCGAAATTAACACAAAAAATATCCACTTGCTTTATCTAGATTTCATGACCTTCTTTTCGTTAGATTTCAAAGATATATTCCTCATTGACTAATTAATGGTCCTACGATTCTAAAAATACTAAACACTCTAATCAAAATCTAAATAATTTTTTTTCAAATTTTTTTTCACATGTATAAAACATGCGCACCCCCACACTTAAATCACACATTGTCCTCAATGTGGAAACAACTAAGGAAACATGAAATTTAATGTATGGAGAAAACAAACTAAATAAATAAATAAATAACTAAAGGATAGAAAACTCCCTTATGACATTGGGTTGCCACCCAAGGAGCACTTGTTTTTATGTGTTCAGCCTCACATGATCTCGGTTTGTCTCATTCAAGGTGGATACGTCCACTTCAGTGCTACTTCAACAAATCCTTCCTCGTGATGATCATCTTTATCCTACAAGGAAGAAAAAGAAAAAATATTAGATTTAATGAAAGATTTGATCCAGCAAGAACGTAACTTACCTAGCATAGAATTTAAGCTCGTGTATAGAGAGAGAATGCTTTGCCCAATGTCCATGTACGGTAATCTCTCTATCGAAGGAACATATTTTCCCATATTAAAATCTTTAAACACATCCTTCTAACATAACCTCTCCTTTGGAGCATCACGCTTCTTATTAAATGTATCCAAGGTTATTTGATTACTCTCTTCACTCTTGGATCCATACTACCTGCTACAAGAGGAAAAATAAGGAGTGTGGTTAGCATAAATAAAATCAAAGTGGTTCAAAGGCTTACCTTGTGTTTTATGCTCATCTCCAAACAAAATTGGGGAATAAATGTTCAAAGATGGTATATGGTAGATGAAAGTGATAGTCTTGTCATCCATATACTTTTCTTTGTTCACTTGATCCTCGTTTTGATGAGATTATTCTTCTAATTTTTCAAGCTCTTCTTCCACTTGATCTTGCTTTTCAATGTTCTCCATGGGAACCTCCTCAACTAGCTCATCCTTACATTCGGATATGGCATCATCGCCCTTATAACTCTCACTTGAATTTGGAATTGAAATACTACAGAGCTCTTCTTGTGCTTGTAATTGATTCATCATGTTGACCATATCACCCATTTTCTCCTCTAGCACTGACACCCTTTCATTTTGCATAATCTGACTTTGCACCAGTTGATTTTGGATGTCTACCAACTGGTTTTGACCATTTATCAATGCTTCAAGAAGCTTATCCATTTTTTCTGAACTTAAGGGTTCTGAAACTAGAGAAGATTCTTGTTGAGGATATTGATAATATTTTGAAGCTTCATATTCGTGTGTGTAAGGGTCTTGATATGGCACTTGATACTTATCATTCATCTCCCATCCAAAGTTGGGTTGATGCCTCATTCCCGAATAGTATGTGCTTGTATAGGGATCGTGTCCTTGAAAACCATTGAAAGATTGAGTACCAGATTGTGTCCATCCTCCTCCTCTCATAGCTTGTTCATGGTAAGCATATGGATTTCCCTGTGTATGACACACTTCACTTGTATTAACAACTACAATAGCTTTAGCAACCTGCAAAAAATTAGTAGTAAGTTTGTTAAGTTTATCTTCAAGACTACTCATACTTACCTCATTTACTCTTGCGTTAGGATTCATGCAAAGTTGTCCATAACCAAAGGATCCTTTCATAGCCACCTGAAAACACTAATACTTCAAAGGAAAAGGTTAATAACAAAACACACCAAAAATCCTAAGAAAATCTAAAACAAAACTAAAAGAAAAAATACAAAAACACTAAAAATAAAAACACACTAAAAATACTAGCAAAATAAAGGTGAAGTTACCAATCCTCGGCAACGGCGCAAAAAATTGGTGTGATCGTAGTCGGTACGCAATTTAAACCCTCTTGTTGTCAATTGTAGCACTGGTAAATAAGGGTATCGTTCTAGTCGGGGATTGAGATGGCTCACCTCCATTTAACTAGCTTGAAAATAAAAATAAAACTAAAAATAAAAATCCTAAATAACACAGAATAAATGAATAAGAAAATTACTAATGGGAGTTTATCAACATAATAAAATAATAAAAGGAATAAATAAAACAAATAAACTAATAATAAAAATAATGAAAATAATGAGAAACTGCATATATGAGAAATATGTTAGGGAAATAAAAATCCACCACTATATTAGGTCAAAATATAATATTTATCTCTAAGTCATCCTTTAATCGTGAGAATGAGATCGACCAAGTTGCACACCAAACGTAGGTCCATACACCTTATACTACTTCCCTTAATTAATTTATACGACCACGTACCTATATTAACCCTATTAAATACTAGCAATATAGCAGCAACAAGCGGCTCCTATATTTTAATAGATTTAATGCATTAAGTGTAAGTGGAAGGCTGTCAATCTAAGTACCCAGACTAGTACAAAGCGTAGCTCTAGCTGTATTTCCTATCCTTGACCCACACGAATCGAAACGTTTTACCACTTTGGTTAGAATCACAAAACGATTAGGTGAATTGTTATCTAACCTAGCTACAATTTATACACATAAATTCTAGTATATTTAGATGGCCACCTCGCAGGCAAATAATCCTACATACTGTCACTTATAAGGAACCAGAACAAGGCATGCACCAAATAAACTATACTTGACAGAATTATATATATAAATGATAGCAATTAATATAGAGTCAAGAAATAATCTCACGAAACAAAGAAAATAAAATTATAATTTAAATCCTAATCCAGGGTTTCAAATTATTCCCTAACAATAAATATTCATCCGCTCATAATTAAAGAATTAATTACACAGAAATATATATCTAAAATATAAACTAAAAATAAGAGAAAGAAATAAGTGAAATTAACTTTGGATAAAAGATTTAGAATTTATTCTGATAAAAATTAATTTTATCTGAAATAAATTCTACCGGTATAAATTTCTTCCTTATTTTCTTCCTTCTTCGTCTTGAATTTCCGTGCATAAGTTCTTTTTCTCTTTCTCGTCCGACTGACGACTGACAGGGCTGACGCGTTGCTGCTCGAACTCCGTGTCACGCTCAACTTCGTCTGTGCGTTATCCTTTCTAAGTCGTCTCTCGCCTGTGCCTGTCTTCCCCGTTTGACCGAGCCTATAAAGGCTTTGTCGCACGCCTCCTCTTTGCCAAACGCGCCATGCGTCTCTGCCGCCCCCTCGAGCCTGTTGAGGCTCTCGATTGCACTCGCTTTTTCTCTATCTGAGGCTCGCGCATCTCTGCATTTTATAAACTTTTTTGCTGCCTTCTTTCCACCTCAGCCCTATTTCGTTCGTACCTCCACGTCAGCTCTCGCTATGTGCGGCCGACTGCTTTCTCAAACTTTCGCCCGATTCTTCTTCTTCTGACTTGTTTGAGGTCTTATTCGGCGTCGTTTTGTTTGCTTTTTCCAGGCCTTTGGGCCTTCGGCCTTTGGCCGTTTGTCCATAGGTCTTATTTCTTTTTTTTTTATTTAAAAAAAAACCTGCAAAATAAAATTCAATAAATATTAATAAATAATATTTTTATTCTAAATTTACTTAATTTATATTATTTTAGCTCAAATAATAAAATTTATGCAATTTTTACCACTTAAGCATAAAATAATAATTATTCCCCTATATTAGTTAAATAAACTACCAAAAACTAAGATTATAAGGGTATAAAATGTGTCAAAATATGAACTCATCAAAGATGAATGGAAGACAGCTTTTAAAACTAATTTTGGATTATATGAATGGTTAGTAATGCCTTTTGGATTATCCAATGCATCCAGTACCTTTATGAGACTTATGAACCATGTTTTGAGAATTTTTATTGGAAAATTTGTGGTTGTTTATTTTGATGACATACTTATACATAATAAATCTTTAGAAGAACACTTGAAACACTTAAGGATTATTTTGGATGTGTTTAAGATAGGACAATTGTATGCTAACTTAAATAAATCTAGGTTTTGTCTGGAAAATGTGGTTTTCTTAGGATTTGTGGTAGGAAAAGATGGCATATCTATGGATAAAGACAAAATTAAAGCTATTCAAGAATGGCCTGTGCCAAAGAGTGTAACTGAAGTAAGAAGTTTTCATGGGTTGTGTTCTTTCTATAGGAGATTTGTTAGGAATTTTAGTACTATAGCTACTCCTTTGACTACAATAAGAAAAAAAGAGAATGGATTTAAGTGGGGTTTGGAACAGCAAAAATATTTTGAAACACTTAAAAATAAATTAACCCAAGCACCTATGTTAAGCCTTCCTGACTTTGAAAAGATATTTGAATTAGATTGTGATGCTTCAGGATTAGGAATAGGGGTTGTACTTTCCCAAGAGGGTAAACCAATAGCTTATTTTAATGAGAAATGAAATGGTAGTACTTTAAATTACTCTACTTATGAAAAAGAATTGTTTGCTTTAGTAAGAGCTTTAGAAGTTTGGCAACATTACCTATGGCATAGAGAATTTGTGATTAATACTGATCAAGAGGCTATTAAGTATTTAAAAAGTCAATCAAAGTTAAATAGGAGGCAGGGTAGATGGATTGAGTTTATTGAAAGCTTTCCTTACATGATTGAGTATAAAAAAGGAAGTGTTAATGTAGTTGCAAATGCTCTATCTAGGAGATATGCTTTATTAAATGCTGCAGATACTACTTTGTTGGGTTTTTCTAGTATTAAGGTTTTATATTTGGAAGATCTTATTTTAAGGAAATTTATAAGAAGTGTGAAATTGCTACATAGGGAAAATATTTTATATCTGAAGGTTATTTGTTTAGGGAAAATAGGTTATGTATTCCTGAGTGTTCATATAGAGGATTATTAATCGAAGAAGCTCATAATGGTGGGTTAATGACACATTTAGGATTTCAGAAGACTTTGGACATATTAACTGATCATTTTTATTAGCCTCACATGAGAAAGGATGTGTTGAAATATTGTATTAATTGTGTGGCTTGTAGACAGGCTAAAACTACATCAAAACCATTTGTGATATGAATCTTAAAAATTTATACTTAATTAATTTTGATAATTTCTGTGAATTATTTACTTACAATTGTTTGTCTTATTTGGTGGATAAATAGGAGTGTAATGCAGCATATGGACTGTATGGATCTTTGGATGCAGATGCTGGAGTGTGTAGATTATGTATCTGGAGTGTGCAGATTAAGTAATTTTTGTTCATTAATTGTAATCCCATATGATGCATTCGTTGGTCGAATTGGCTAATGGAAATTAGGTCGGTTGTATAATTCGCCACCCGGTCCTTAATTATGGACTAGATGGATTGTGGATTAATCAATCCTTAATAGCCATGATTAGCTAAAGTTTTTAGCTGATAGGAATTATGTCTCAAAATTACCTTATATTTGGGGCATTTCTTTTGTGTATTATTTGAGCTGGTCGACTTATTTTTGCGGCCCAAAGTAGCAACCCATTCCGTTGTATGGCTGGCTGTGGAGTCTCGTTTGGGCTGTATTGTGCGGGTATTTTGTACGCTTTATTATATGGTCTGTAATATAGTATAAATAGCCATGCAAGATGTAATACGCACATAATTTTTGACAGAATACAATTGCTGAGTTTATTCTCGATTCTTCTCGCGACTTCTCTCTCTCTCAGCGAATCTCTCACTCGCTCTTGTTCTCTGAGTCTGCTCTCTCTTGCTTTGATCGATCTTGATCAGTCTTTCTTCGATTTCAGTTGTCGTTGTAAAAATTGTGCCTCTGAATATTTGGGTCATCCTTTGGAGCTTTTCCTTAGGCTGAACCGACGAATCGAACGTTGCGCTCGATTAATCTTTTGATCCTTTCGTGAAACCCTAATAGGATTAATGGCACATTTAGGATTTCTGAAGACTTTAGACATATTAACTGATCATTTTTATTAGCCTCATATGAGAAAGGATGTGTTGAAATATTTTATTAATTGTGTGGCTTGTAGACAGGCTAAAACTACATCAAAACCATTTGGGTTATATACTCCATTGCTTATACCTAGTCAACCTTAGGTTGATGTTTCTTTGGATTTTCTTTTAGGCTTACCTAGAACTAATAGGGATGAGGATTCAATAATAGTTGTAGTATACAGATTTAGTAAAATGGCTCATTTTATACCTTGTAACTGTGGCTAAATTATTTTTTTCTCATATAGTTAAATTACATGGCATACCTAATACTATAGTTTCAGACAAAGATGTTAAATTCTTGAGTAATTTTTGGAAGGTATTATGGGGCAAATTAGAAACTAAATTGTTATTTTCCACAACTTGTCACCCTCAAACTGATGGATAAACTGATGTAGTAAATAGAACCTTAGGTAATATGTTAAAAGCTATCCTTCGAAAGAATCTTAAACAGTGGGAATATATTTTACCTCAGGTAGAATTTGCTTATAATAGAACTTTACATTCTACAAATAAAAAGACTCCCTTTGAAATTGTGTATAGTTTTAATCCTTTGACTCCTTTAGATTTAAGTCCTTTACCTAATGCTGAATTGCAAAATTTTGATGCTGAATCTCGTGCTAATAATATAAAGAAGTTGCATGAATCTGTAAGTCAACAAATCACTAACACGGTGCAATAAATGGCTGAGAATGCTAATCGAAGAAGAAGAAAAATGGTTTTTAAACCTCGGGATCTAGTTTTGGTATATCTTAGGAAGGAAATATTTCCAAACCTTAGAAAATCAAAATTAGATTCTAGGGAGATGGACCTTTTACTGTGTTAGAGAAAATTAATGATAATACTTATAAGATTGATTTACCTGCTAAGTTTAGGAATGTCAGTAACTCTTTTAATATTGCTGATCTTAGTCCATTTATGGGTATTACACAGGTTTCAGAGGCGAAACCTTTTCAAGAAGAGGGGAATGATATGAATCTCCAATATTTGTATTTAATTAAATCTGATAATTGCTATAAATCATTTTGTACTTATAATTTTTTGTCTTATTGTGTGCTTGATTAGGGGGAATTAGTGTAGCACATGGAGGATGGAATTAAAGTTGCTGCAGCTGCTGAAGTTTGTTGTAGAAATTTATTTTAAGATATGTAATCCCATGTGATGCATTCGCCAGCAAAGTTGGCTAATGGGGATTAAGTTGGCTGTATAACCCGCCACCCGATCTATGGATTATGGATTAGTTGGACTATGGGTTAATAATCTCTTAGTAACCATAATTAGCTAAATTATTCTTAGCTTAAGAGAATTGAATGTATAATTATTTTCTTGTAATTTGGGCATGGAGTTGTAATTGTTTGGTCCGGTTCGATTGTTTCAGCGTCAACCAACCTTTTGTATATTTGGGCTGATTGATTTGGGCTGATTCGGCTGAGTATGTATAGTCTGCGTCGTGTATTTTGTACGAGTCTTGTACGCCATATAAATATGGTTTATACCGAATGTTCGACACTTTTTTTGGCGGAATGAAAAGTTGATTCTAATTTTCTCTCTCGAACTCTCTCTCTCACGTTCTCTCTCCCTGACGAATCTCTCAATCTCATTCTTCTGCTACTTCTGCTTCCTCTCTGTGATCGATTCTTGATCGTTCTTACTTCTCAAATTCAGTAGCCGTTCTAATACTGTGCTTTTGAGTTCTTAGATCTTCCTTTGGAAAAATTCCTTAGGCTGATCTCGGCTAATCGAACCCCGCGCTTGATTATTCTTCGATCCTTTTTGAGAAACCCTAACAGGTTTCCATCAAACATGCATTATGAACTTTAATTGATTAAATATCAAGAATCTATATGCTCTTATTACGTGGTCATGAAAATATAATGGATTCACATACTCCACTTGAAATCATGCAATGTTAGAGATAGAAATTAACCAAAACCCTTTAGCACATAATTGAATAATGCTAATAATGTTGTTATTAAGGCCATCAATGAAATACACATACTTTATGAAGTTTTTATAGTTACTAATACTCTTATTACCAACATTGATGATCTTTCCTTTGGGTTTGTGTTTAAATGTCATGCGCACATCATCGTATGAAGTTAGATTAGAGAAAATGGTCTGATCACCTGTCATGTGCCTCAAGCATCCATTATATAGGAATCATTTATGACTTTTTATTTTAGCTTTGTATCATTACTCATCTATGTATTCATCAATATTGAAGCTTTTGAAGAAAGTAGAGGTTGATGATTCCTCACTTAGAGTGGTGAAACATAGGTTCACAACTTCTTCCTCTTCATCGGAGGGTTCACCTTCACTTTCACCAAAGGCAGCCATAGTTTATCTTGGATTATGAATTTCCATATTTCTTTCCATTTAATTAGCTATTTCAATTCTAAACTCATTAAAATATTGAATAACATGATCATCTTTTCTATGATTGTCACATTTAATGTTGCCATCCTTGATGGCTTCTCTAGGACTCCTTGTGTTACTTGACTATGGCCTTCATGATCTTTTACTTTGTCCTCTCAACTAAATGAACCTCTTCAATTGATTGGTCTTTAATTCCACTTCTTCATAATATATGGGAGATTCCTCTACACCTTCCTCCTATTTATTTTCTACTATGTCTTGAACTACTTCATACTATCTTGAGAAAATGGAATCTTTTTGAGCTAGAGGATTCTTCATTATTTAATCTAATCCTTTTCTAGCATTGATTAATGTACCATCAGATTTATGAAGAGTTTGTAAATCATCATCTTCATCAAATATTTGTCATCCTTAATGGTAGTTACCTTGGGAATCCACTCCTTTTTCAGATTTTACAAGATCCTTCCCATTTTCTCTTTTGTATTGATTTTATTCCTCAAGGCTTTGAGGTTATTAACATTTTAAGTAAAGTGATTTCTTAAATGTTAATGCTTTTACCTTGATTCATACTGAAGATTTCATACTCTCTAGTGAGAATAGAGATTCTTTGATCTTTCATTTACTTTGTGCCTTCATAAGTGAGGACTAAATTATCCTATATATCTTTTTTTTAGAGCTTGATTGGATGTGGTAGTACTCCCTTTCACTAATACCACATTGAAGGATTATGGTGGATTTGTAGTTGACAATGAGATTTCTATTCTCTACATTTGTGTGCTCATCCCTTATTTTTTCAACTTGTTCACCATTGTTCTATTTTGTAATTTTGATAAACCTTTTGGTAACTATTAACCACATGCCTTGGTCTTGTGACTCGATGAAGAACATCATTTTTTTCTTCCAATAGACAAATTTGTCACTATTGAACATTGGAGGTTTTGTGTGGGAGATGCCTTTATTTAAACTAATTGAAGCTATTTTTCTTATATATTTTTTGTACCTTAAATAGTTAAATCTAATGCAAGATGCCTAGGCTTTGACTCTAATTGAAATAACTATATAAAGGGGCGAATAGGTTTATTTTTTAATGAAAATGAAAAATTAAGATTTACACAACTTATATTAGTTCAAGAGAAAATTACTCTCTACATTCAGTACAAAAATACTCTCTCTTTTGGATTTTGAACAAATGATATGTATATTTAATGATCACTCTTCTCATAATTTATGAATTTTATAATATCATTAAAATTATAAGATATGATTTACAACCTTCCCTATTTATTTTCTATAGATACTCAATAGGAATCCCATAAGAATGATAGGAAAACACACACAAATTCCTTGAAAATGAATTTTGTCAGTTTGTTGCTATTACAATTGATTCTCATCAAACATCATGATATGAAAGTGTAGAAATTTATATAAGATGTAAAAAAGGTAGATGTAATTAGAGATTTTAAAATTTTTGATAAAATTTAGCTAATATATGTGAGCGATGAACACTTTTTAATCAAAACTCAATATTTGAGAGTTAAGAGAGTTTTAATGACCAATTGAATGATTTAAAGAGTAGATAACTAGTTCTGTAGTAATGTAGTTGAAAAGATATATTACAATTTTTGATAGAGCTTCTCTTTTAAGGATTACCCTCATTGCATAGCCTTTAAATGCAAATGGTTCAGAAAGATGTTTCGACCAATGGGAAGAAAATCAACATTTAATGATCATTAGTCGATTGGTTTGGGATAAATAATCAATCAATTATAGGGGTAGTTAAATCATTTCTTTGGCCATTTAATTTTCTTTTTAAACTATTTAACTAAATATGTTAAAATCTAAGATGAGAAATTTACCATTACACAAGTAGGTTGATTGATTTCTTGTTGTTATCTATTTCTTCTATGAACATATTGAACAATATGATGGTTTATTGAACTAGTTGATGTGTCTTTTATACTAACTAATAGGCTAGTCATACCACTTGATCGGCTTACTTCCTAGGAGAAATGATTTTACACTTTTTTTTGTTGGTAAAACTAGTTAATTAGTTTACTCAAACTAGTGAATTACTCAAACTAGATGATGAGTTTCAATAGTGGGGAATACGTGTTTAAAAGAGCAAAACTGATGGACTAATTAGTCAAGCTAGTTTATCGATTTAAGAAAACCATTCTATGTGTTTAAATGGTGATAATATGTTTTTGTAGAAGAATGAATGGATTATTTGCTTCGTTTTATCAATTATTTTTCCAAATTAGTAGATCAGTTTAGTGAAATAAGTGAATGCATTGAAAAAGACACAAATGGGTATTTGTAGGAGAAAAACCCATGGACTAGTTAATCAAACTAGTTGACCAGTTTACAAACCCTTCAATTATTTTATTGCACTAGTTGATCTATCTAAGTTTTACATGTTTAACACCTTTATTTTAAACCACACTAGTGGATCGGTCTTAGGAGCATTTAAATAGATCTAAATAGAACTAAAAATCAAGATTTAAAACACTTGGAATGATATAGAAACCAAGATCATCCATGAATTCAAGCTAAGTGTTTAAAAACATTTTAAGAAGTTTTATTCAAAATGTGAAATTGATCAACTTAATTCTTTACAAGAGAACGTAAGATCTAGAAATATAACCCTTAAACCTCAAGTTTTAAAAATCTCCATATAGTCTTTGTTTGTTCTTTTGAAACTTAATTTCTATTTAATATTTGCACTTTTAAAAATAATTTGACTAAGTGTGTTTTGGTATCTTTGTTTGTTAATCATTGTTGATGCACACATAGGAAAAAAAATTAATTCTCTAAACCCATTTGTTATCATCAAAACTAGGACAAGTAAATTATTTAACTAATGAGGTCAAACGTTTGGTATTATCTCTTAAATACCTAATTTAGTATCGTGAACACTTTTGTTTGAATTTTTCATTATCTCTTAAATACATAATGTAACACCCCATCATTTTAAATTAGACAATTTTATTTCAAAGATAATGTGGAAGTGTGTTAAAACAAAATCATGGGATGTTTCTACCATATAGACTATGGGAGAGTTGTGATAGTCATCTAGCACATGCTTTATGTAAGGAAAAATGGAAAAAAAATTAATTAAATATTTATGCCCTAACAATAGAATAATAAAGAAGATGTTAATAATATAGAAGGAAGAGATAAACAAAAATATAAATGCATGAAACAAAACCAAGAGTATAAATAATTTAGAAGAATAAAAGTATTGTAACAAAGTGGGAAAAAATAAACTAAAATTGTATCCTAACTGTGAACTAAACATAATGTAACTTTGAATTCACTAGAAACAACCAACTATTGGCCCACATCATCATGCTTAGTATACTCCAGTCAAGAGTTTGACTTTTGCAAGTTATCCTTTGTTCATGGGAATAGATTTTAAATCATAATAGTGACCACATAAACCAAATATCAATGTGGTGAAGTAATTATAAATGAAGATACCTAGAATATGGTAAGTACTTATGTTGCACCTAGAATATGCTTAGAAAACATAACACATATAATAGTGGATAACATATATGTCATAGTAAAATATGTATAGCACACCTGAAAATAAACCCATTAATTCCTATATCAAGCCAAAAGAATAGTTCCAACCAATGTCATTATCCGTGATGGGGGCTAGCATAAGACTACACCTCCCACCACCCCTGCAAAACAGTGTACAAAGGGCTTTTCTCAAGGATATTTAGCATCCACAACATTTGATCTCCCATATAAGTGTAAATATGATAAATTTTAGATATGAAACCCTTAAAACCTCAAATATAATTAAACCATTATCTATATCTATTATAGAGATGAGTGTAAAACTTCAACACCCATGACTAAAGTACACTATTCTAAGGGATTTTCTTGGGATCTGCAATATCCACCACATTTAAACTCCTAGGTAAGGGGGAATGCACTCAATTCTTTGTGTTCACTATGTATCACATTAACAATAGTGTCAAAGGGATTTTTTTAGGGATCTTGAACATCCACCATAGTTTTTCATCTAAGATAGACATCAAAATTGAGATTTCCAAACCCTAAATATGAATATAGGGGAGGCATCTAAGATTTAATTGTTTCAATCCTTTATATTATTTTAATATTTTGTTGTTGTACTAACGCAAAGCTCTTAGCAAGGAAATTTGATCCACAAAAATGGGTGTTTTAAAGCTAACATCAAACTCAGGATTAGTAGCATTACAACACCAAAGGTACACAAAGTTCCCCATTTTTATTTATTTTCTCCTATGTAGATCTAATTGTTAATAATTCAATCCATAGTTAAAATTAGAGATTAAATCTCCAACCCCTAGTAAATTTTCAAATGAAACCCACATTAATGTCCTTAAGGAATAAGACTAGAACTAAAAAAATAGGCTAAATAGTTGGCCAAAAGAACCAAAATGTTCACTTCTTAAAAGTTGTGAAACTTTTGATAACACATAGCCTTAGTTGCAATACATCAAGTTGAAGCTAACCCTAATGCTAGATATTTAATATTTTAATCATATCCTAAATCTTGAATACTAAATTTCAACCTTACTCTAATCCTAACCCTAATCTTCTTTTCATTTTTCCCATTTCTTTTTCCCTTCTCTTCTTCTCCTTCCTTGGTCTTGTTCTTCCCATTCTTCTTATTGTGATTCCCTCTTTCCCCAAACAAAATCATTCTTTTGTGCCTCTAATAATACCCTACTTAAGTATAACTCATCATCACTGCCATCACCTATATCAGCTCATAGGATATGTCACAAGAACATTTTTCCCCAAAATTTACAAAATATTTACTTAAGTCTCATACCCTACCTTTTTCTCGCCCTTTGGACTACTATCACCTATATATACTCCTTTATTCTTTATCCTCACTTCATTTAATGCCTCATCCAACATTCTGTAGACTTTCTGCTCCTTTGGTCAAGTTCTTTGTGTTTTGTTTCATTGTTGTTTAGCACTTTTTTGTAGAGAATATCTCCATAAATTATGAAAATTTATGTAATTTATCCTTTTATCCATAAAATACCCACAAAACTCCATCCTTATCGATTTTAGAAGCTCACGGAAGCCCCCTTTATAATCAACACAAACTCATGTAAATCTACCCTATCAGTACCACAAATTCTTGCAAAGAACCCACACATTATGTTATTCTACCCTTATTTGAGTCACTCACCCTCACCCTAGCTTTATCAATGCCCCATACAAATCCTCTATATGCATCACTCTCCATTATTGCACCATCTTGTCATGCAACTAGCTTCAACATGTGCTATAATCTTTTGTAGCTTTGTTTCCTTTAGCTTTCCTCATTTTCCATCCTCCTTTGCTTTATATTTTACTTGGTTGTTTTCTTGAATTCTAAATTTGTATTACTCTTGGTTTTAAGTGATATACCGCTGGTATAAAGGGACTTATCATAGGGTATTACCTATTTGGAGAACATTATTAATAAGGTAAGGATACTTGTTTTAGCTATGGTTTCAAATGTGAAGTGTAAATTTATGTGTAATCTCACATTTGTTAATATTATATTAATAATTTCATTTTGATAATGACATTTGTATGGTAATGAGATGTTGTATCATTAAAATTGAGTATTATGAGAAAGAATGAGCATATTTAGTATTTCATAATGTAAGTCTTATCTTGAAAACTAAAATGGGGTATGACCCATGGTATTTTAATGTGGCAATGATTAAATATGGTAAATGGTTAATAGATATTATCAACTTGTACGATGATGTAATAAACATAAATGTGAAGTTAATGATGTCAAACATGTATAATTTATGGAATTTTAGGTATTTTTAGTATCTTAATGGTCTTTTAGACATTTTGTGATAATTTGGAAAAATAATTATGGAGTTATAATTATTTTGGTTTTAAAATATATTTCATAAGTAATATGATCTAGTGGCGGTTAAAGAGGAATTAAAAAATAATTGTAGTTAAAAATGATACATTGGTCAATGTGGGTTAGTTAGACAATTTTTTGGCATTTTATTGTGTTAATGGGTTAAAGTATGTTAAGTATATCATATGAAATATTAAGAGTGATTATGAGGAGAGTGATTTTAATTAAATTTGAAAATGGATTTAATCATGATTAAGAAACGAAGATGCAAGCTTGTTATTGCATGTGTAAGATGTTAGAGGTATACCTTGATTTTTAGACATTATATTAATAATTTTATTTTAATATTTTGTACTAAAATTGGTAATGAAATGAGTTTCATGAGATACTTTTTTCTTATCTTCAAGAACTAGGGTTACCCAGGGGAGTTACTGCCACTTTTCTAAAGGATTGTCCCAATCATCATCCTATTGTGCTTTTTGAGACTTGCTTATTCATATTTATGTCTACATGTTGATAATGAGATACAAAAAAAATATATTAATAAGGTATTTACTACCTAAAGTGAAAGATCATGTGAGTGAGTGACAAGGTGTTGAGTTTGTTCCATTATAATATAATCGTGGTCTAGGAGCATTTTTCCTTCGAAGGTACTTGAGAACATTCAACCCATATAAGAATAGTGACTAGGAGTGTGATGTATTGGGAGGTATTGATTCTGTTCCAATGGATAAAAATAGTGGCTTAAACATATTTGAATTAAAGTAGCGTACATAACACTTTAAAATAATAAAATTCACCAGTGGTGGTTACAAGAAGACAGATTGCATTTAAACAAGGTTAAAAGAGAAAGAGTGAAACCCTAAAAGTCCGAATAATTTCCTTACGCTCTTTTCTATTTCCCACTTGAATAACACCTAAAAAGGACCTACAATGGACTCAACCCATTAAATAGGTAGGGGCCCCACGAATGGAACCCTTTAGTACTATGGTACCAAGTAACCCTTTAAAACACACTTAAAAATTAGGCCAGTAATGCAACACATGATACAAATCTATATACATATATAACAAGATGTGCTTACATAACATTCACATACTTAACAAGTCCATCAAATATTAATAGGTCAAAATGTACAACCAATACTTCTAGGCCTTAAGCCATTAGTCCACCATTATTCAATCATCTCTTAGATTTTATATATCCATGTGAGTGCGGGAACCCCACTATTATAGCCGGTGGGCTGGACTACATATAGGGTAAAACGCTCCTGACAACTATTATTACTAGTGGACCGATGTCCAAGATAGAACGCTCCTCGCCACTATTATTTATTGGCGGACCGGTTTGGCCCCGACTCACACGGTACTCCACTGTAATTACTTGGTGTCTTTTCCATTTCTTATTATCATTGAGTTTGGTTTGTGCACGGAATCACCCACTATTATAACTGGTGGACCAGAAATCATGTAGGGCAAAACACTCCTAGCCACTATTATTTTCCGATGGACTGGTCTCTAGGGCACCTTGGTTCCTAGACACTATTGTTCGCCGGTAGATCGGTCTCTGTCCGGCTTCAAAATATTCGTCTTTAATGATTAGTGTCTTATTTGTATCTTATTCAAAATTATTTCATCCTTGAAAAGCATGTCACCGACCTTTACTTCTATCCTTCCGAGAGTGCTCGTCCCATATCATGAGACTTTTGTGCCTCTTATCACACCCCGACATCCATTCCTCCTTCCATTTACTCATAAAGAAAACCCAACTCCTAAAGGTGTGGGTTAAGGTCCATCACCTTATGACATTCAAATTCTCTCCCTACCACTCTCTAAGGTTTTCCCTTGAAACCCTAATTGGACCTATATGGCCCAACCTTTCTTTTATTGTCCAACATCTCATCTCATTTAGACTTAACCCAAATCCTATCACTCTACTCACTAATTATACATGTGACCGTGAAACCCTAGTTGGCCACTCAAATCCCTAGTACCTTTCTTACGTAAGGATCATCCCCATGTAGACCCTCAAAGTTTTCATGCAAAACCCGAGCATTCCTATGAAAACCCTAGATTCTCCCATGTAAGGTTCACCCACACTTTTATTATGTTCATAGTTCACCTTTATTTTCCCTCTTGAGGATCATAAGATCTTCAGGTCAATCCCACATTCTCTAGTCAACTTACTTCGCCTTGGTCAACTTATTTCCCCTTCTTCCCTTTTAATCCTTTCATCTCATATCATATTATTTAAATTCCTAACATGTATGTCCTAGAGGGTCACATCATATAATATCATAAGCACGACATATATAATCATTATACCCATGGCATAAGGAATTCATATAAGCATACCTCAACTCCAAGTTGCACTACAAGTAATTAGTCAATGTAATCGAAAGGTGAATAACATGGCATAGCACATGGCAAAAAAGGCGTATAACACACATATAGCTATTCTTAGCCACATCCTTACTCGGTTTAGGTTACCAACTTATCTCCCACACTTATTAGGTCACCAATCACCTTTCATAATTATTATACTTATCATATTTCCTATTTGGTTGGTTAGATTACCAAATTACCCTTCTTCTTTGTTATAATTACCAATTTGCCCTTTAGTTGGTTAAATTACTAGATTGCCCTTCTTCATTATCATAATTACCAAATTGCCCTTTAGTTGGTTAAATTACCAAATTGCCCTTCTCCATTTTCATCATTACCAAATTTCCCTTTAAGTGGTTAAATTACTAAACTACCCTTCTTTATTATAATAATTACCAAATTTCCCTTTAATTGGTTAAATTACCAAATTACCCTTTAGTTAGTTAAATTACCAAATTACCCTTCTCCATTTTTATGATTACCAAATTACCCTTCTCTAGTATCATAGTTACCAATTTACCCTTCTCTATTATTATAATTACCAATTTACCCTTCCTTCACACCAAATTACCATTTTACCCTTCCTTGACAACAAATTACCATCTTACCCTTCTACTTTATTAAATTATCATTTTACCCTTCCTTTACACATAATTACCATTTTACCCTTCTCCTTTATTAAATTAACATTTTACCCTTCCTTTACACCAAAGTACTATTTTATCCTTTACTTCCAAAATTAACATAATACCCTTTTACATACAAATTTACTATTTTGCCCTTACTTCTAAAATAACCATAATGTCCTTTTACTTATAAAATTACCATTTTTCCCTTTACTTCCAAAATTACCATAATACCCTTTTACTTCCAAAATTACCATTTCACCATTTCCTTACAAAATTACCATTTTATCCTTCACTTCCAAAATTACCAGTTTTCCCTTTACTTCCAAAATTACCATTTTTCCCTTCACTTCCAAAATTATCATTTTATCCTTTAAATTACCATTTTGCACCCTTATTACTCCAATTTTATTAAGTTATCATCACTACATGAAATTAATATTAATACTCCATTCTCATCATTTAATTCCACTAATTATTATACTTCAGCATAATACTCATTAACATCCACACATGTTAGGACACACTCTTGCACAAGACATATTACTAAAATGCCTCTAGGGATCACAATAATATTATTTATGGATCAATGGTCACAATAACATAATATAACATGGATGAGCACTCAAAATTCTCATAGATAACCAAACTCTTTCATTAAGCAATATTGCCACACATAGCAAATAAACTAACATGCTTTCCTTTTTATCAATCAATATAAGCAACTACATATAATATATTAAACAATATATATCAAGTGAAATAACATATTAAAACCCTAATGTGCTAGAATACGTTGATCTATATATTTGAGTGGGGTTTAACGATTGCCTTAATTCCCACAAAATTCCACCCTTACAGGTACCCTAGTTAAAGATTCAAGCTTTGATTAATAAAACCAATACCTATAAATAATATCAATACTTATCATATTAGACATAAGAAAACCAAAGCATAAGACTTTATAAAACTTAATTAATGAAATACTCAACTTAAATATTATTATACCCTAAAATCATTAACTAAAATAACCCAAAGGAAGGAAGAAAATAAAACCATTCATGTAGCATGAGCTGCATATAAAATAAGGGTTGGAAGGGAATAAAGGTGGTGGAAGAAAGGAAGGAAGGGGTGTTTTTGGGTTAGGTTTTTGGGCTGGGAAAGAGGGCAGGAGGGGATGGATTTAGAGCAAGGGAAGGGTGTAGAGGTAGTGAGGGGGTGTAGGTGGTGGTTGTGGATGGGTTTTCGATATCCAAGGGTGGGGATGGCAGTGGTAGCGAGGCTGCAAAGGAGGGTGCCGAGGTGGAGGGGGCTAAGAAGGAAGGAAAATACAAGGGGAAAATAAGGCGCTACAAGGAGGTGTGGGGGTGGTAGGGGAGATAACAGGGAGTGGTTTGGTGGATAAGGTAGCAGTAGAGACAGCAGGACGCCGACGATAGGAGGAGGTGTAGGGTGGTGCTGAGAAGGAAGAAAACGAAGATAAAAAGAAGAGGGGAGGAAGAAGGGGACTGCATGGTGGGTCGGGGATGTTGTGGTGGTGTAGGGTTGTAGAAGGTGGTGTAGGAGGTTGATGAGGTTGTGGAAGTGATGCAGGGGCGATGGTGCAAAAATAGGGGGAAATGATGAAGGAGAAGAAAATGGAGGGAAGGAGATCAGTGAAGGGAAGAAGGCTAAAAAATGGCGCAAGAAAGGGCTCGTGAGGAGAAGAAAAAGAAGAGGGAGAAAAGGGCAGTAAGTAGTCGATTGGGTGCAGGGTGTAGGGTGGTAGGGAGGTGGTTGGGTGATAGGGAGAAGGAAGGGAAGAAGAGGAAAGAAGGTTTATGCATGGATGGAGAGTGCAAGGTTGGTTTGGTCCAAAATAGGGAAGAAAAGGATGGGGGAGAGAGAAACAAAGATAGGGAGAGTTGCAATGGTGGTAGGTGGTGGCAACTACAGGGCGGCTCGGTGGTTGGGTATGGTGGGAATGGCAGAGGTGGTCAAGTAATGAGGTAGAAGAAGAAGGAAAGGAGAAAGAGGGGTAGGCCAAGCAAAGGGAAAGAAAGGCATGGGCTGGCTCGGTCGGCGGAAAGGGGTAAGAGAAAACAAGGAAGGGATTGGGCTAGGTTGGTCGGCGGGAGAAGGAAGGAAATGAAAAGGAGGTCGACCTATGCACATGGGAGAAAGAGAGGAGGGAATAAGAGTGGGTTGATGGCTGAGGCGCGATAAAAGGGATGATAGGCCTGCCTAGCAGCCCAAAGGAAAGAAAAAGGAAAAAGAAAGAAAGGAAGAAAAATGGGGAAAATGAGAAAGAAAAGGAAAATAGGGAAAAATAAGATAAAATAATTTATGGAATAATAGAATATAATATTTTTAGTAGGTAATTAAATTTAATAATTTAAATTAATATATGGGTTTTAAAGGTTAATTTTAGGAAAATATTGGTTTGAAAATTTATTTAAATAAAATGAGTATAATAAAATAACAAAATAATTATTTTAATTTATTAAATATTCCTATCTAATTTTATATAGTCAAAAATTCATAAAATAAATTAATTTAATAATTTTAAGAGGTAATATATCCTGAATAAAAGTTGTTTATTAAATTATAGGTTTTTAAACTTTTAGGGAATTATGGGAAATCTAGATTAGTTATTCTCTTGCATGGTATCATGTTTAAGCATTAAAAGTGATGATTCATTAATGTGACCTTTTGTACCTTGTATACGTTTACTATTAATTCATTGTTTCCTTACTCAAATCAATGGGTATTGATAATCTTCTCATGGTTGTTACTTAATCCCTCCAACACATAACTCAAGCTTAATCGTATGGGTAGATGAAAACTGCCTTTGATGATTCCTCTTCTTTTGATGACATACATATGGAGGAGTGATCCTTTTTATATCTTAGGGTTGGATGTATAATTGATATTATTATGTCAATATTTTTTACCTAGACACCATTTTGAACACTCAGTTCCCGATGATCCCTTTTGGTTATATTTTATTATATTATACATGGATTTAATCTCTAAATTTTTATTTAAGTTTTATAAAAAGTTCCCTTGTTCCCTTGTTCACTATTTTATCCTATTTTATTTCCTAAGTATTCATCATTTTAATTGATTTAAGTATGGTATATTAATTACAATAAAACACCCATATTCGTTGTTATTATGTCCTATTGAAATGAAATTTTCAAGTACTTTTTATCCGAAAGTTAGTACTCGTCGTCCATTGAGTCATTCTGGGAAGGAGGATTTAGTTATGTAGTATGGAAGCTTTTAGTTTTTGTATGTGATTTTTGAGGTTATCGATTATCCAGAAGCTAGGAAGGAAGGTATAACCACCTTATCTATTTAAAGATCCACTGACATCTAGTGGGTAGGCTTACATGAACACAGATGATTATGATACCTTCTAAAGACTTCAAGACTGTGCCTAAAAAGAATTTTTATCATAAGAGCCTTAATAGGGATAAGATTAAGGAGTTCATACAACTAACTTGAGGGAGAATAATTTTATAGGAGTGCCAAGCACAGTTCTGAGTGTTGTTGATGTTTTCTCTAGGTGTAGCAATAAGACAATCACTAATTGTCTTTCAGTTTTAGTAGAGGATCCACTTTGACATCTGAAGGATGATGAGTGTAATGGTTTTGCATGAGAAGGAGAGATTATATAAGTAGGCATGTATTGTAACTATTGTGCTTTAGAAGGAAGATAGTATTTTGGGAAAGGGGAAGCTTGAGACATAGGGTTCTAGAGGAATCTTAATACATAGGGTTTTAGAGGAATCTCAAGACATAAGGTTCCTAAGGAAGGATTTCATTTTAAGGAGGTGGACCACTAATTTTCCTCAAAAGCGGTTTAACAGGTGGAAGGAGTAGACCTTTGGGACCGTAAAGACATTTTTTTCTCACTTTTGCTATCAATATTATCCAAGACAAGACTTCTAGGTTACAGTTATATAGTTTAAATTATGATAAGTTGAGCCATCAATCTTTCAAATGTCAGGACAAGAGAGGTGTGTTTTAGCAACAAGGACTTCTTTTACCCCGACAATAGTTATTTAAGAAGCATACCTTCTAGCACCAATTGCAGTAGGTGATGTCATTTTTCTTGGTATGTGTGTGATCTAAATGGCTAAGGGGATACAGAAGGGCCTTGTCCATTTAATCAAGTAGGAGGAGGACATGGCTAGGGTTTTAGAGTTTATCATGGATAATGCCATGGAGGATATTCTTTTAGGAATCTAAATTTCATTAGCATGGGAGAGGCTAATTGATAGCTGGATGTAGTCGCTGGTACATTTTCCAAGTTTTCATTACTTGTGTGTATATTTTTTTAACTAGAAGGCTTTGTTATCATTTACGTCTACCTATTTTATTGTTAGAGTTGCTCTGTCTCCATCAACTATTATGTTAATTTTTTTGTTATAAGAATATATTTGACTACACTAAAGCATACTAGAATATGATCTTAGAGATTAGCAAGGCACACTTTCTTATGGATTTGGTTAAGATGGATCGATGGAATTTTGATGTGATCCTTGAGATTTATATGCTTGAGAGTTACGAAGTGTTGGTAGATTATGTTTAGAAGCAAGTAGTGTTGTAGGGAACTTAGGGTGCTACAGCCTCCTATAGGATATTGAATCCTTAACTTACAATAAAGTTGATATAAACCCATATAATGTATTTACTGGTGTAGAGAAGCTAACCTATGTATCTTTGTGATGTTTAGGAGTTTAACAATATCATGTCATTCTTGAAGGACAATTTAGTTGCTTGAGACTTTTTTGATATATTTCCCAAGGAGATATGGGTATGCTACTTTTATGCAAAGATATACTTCATCATAGAGCTAATATCGAGGGTCAAACTTATTTTGAAGGTATGCTACTGAATTATGCTTGTAGAATTGTTGGAGGGGAAGTTACTAATTAAGGAGCTTGTGGCTCAAGGGTACATATACCCAAGTGTGTCTCTATGGAGAGCACTAATTCTCTTTAAAATAAAGAGGATGAGAATCATCATTTGTTTATTGATTATGCGAGTCTAAGCACATTGATAGTAAAGAACTAATATCTATTTCTAATGGCTGATGATTTATTGATAAAATTTTTGGTATATTGATTTTCTTAATGATTGACTTGAGTATGGGTTGTTATAAGCTACGAATCATAAAGGCATACATCATGAAGATGACCTTTAGGATATAGTATGGACAATATTAGCTCACGGTGATACCTTTTGTTCTCACCAACTTATTGACCATATTTATAAACCTAATGAAGAGGATATTTGGGCTATTTTTTAACCAATTCATTGTTGTAATCATGGACAACATCTTTTTATATTTTTAAAGTAGTGAGGAGCATGAGGTATATCGTTGCACTATTTTATTATTCCTTAGAGATCACATATTATATTCAAAACTTTCCAAGTGTGATTTATATCTCCATAAGGTTGTATTTTAATGATTGTGGTGTCTATTTAAAGAGTTCTAATGGATTTGAGAAAGGTTGTTGTAGTTATAATGTGCACACCACCCACTAGCATTTCAAGGTTTCTAGTTTCATGGATTTGGATGAGCAATACAAATGTTTTATTCATGAATTTTTATATGTATATTATCCTTTGATAAAAATTTTGAAGAAGACTACCAATTTTTAGTGGGATGATGTATGTGATGGTGTTTAGGGTTGAAGCAACATCTAACTACATTATTAGTTTTGATTCCATAATCATGATCAGATAGGTTTGAGGTTTTTAATGACATGTCAAAGCAAGAGCTAGTTAGTTTATTGATGTATCATGGTAAGGTAGTGTCTTACACTTCTCATTCATTGAACACCTTGAGCAAAATTACACAATGTATGATCTTGAGTTGGCCACAATTGACTTCACTTTGAATTTTTTGAGGCACTATCTTTATAGGACGGAATGTATATTCTTCATCAACCACAAGAACCTAAATTATATATTCAATAAGAAGGAATTGAGTATGAGACATAGGAGACAACTAGAGTTGGTGAAGGATTACAAAATGAAGTTGACCTAGCTTGAGGGTAAGGCTAATGTTATCTCATATGCTAAGAGTAGAAGACATCAAACTCCTTGATTTCTTGTGCGCTGATGCGATGGGGATAAATCTAACTAATCTTGGTGAGTTGGAGGTTTAAATGAGTTTGTTAATGGTTACATCAACTCTTTTGATAAGATTTGAGAAGGGAGTTTTGGGGATATCAAGCAGAAAAGTATTTAAATGAAGTTATAGATTAATAGTGCTTAGGTTTTCTTGATTGATAATGATGGTAAGATTAGCGAGAGTTGTCATTAGCATGTACCCTAGGGTGGAGCTGATTTGAAGTGTTAGTTAGAGGAGGGTTATTATACCCAATATTTTTTCCACCTAAGAGGGGATAAGCTGTATAAGGACTTTAAGTGGGTTTATTGGTGGCAGCGTAACAAGTGAGAGATAGTAGAGTTTGTATCGAGATGTCTAGCATAATAGAATTTCAAGATAGAGCACCACATGCCTACAATATTTGCTCAACCTTTAAATGTTCTAGGATTGATGTAGGACTCCATCTCCATGGATTTTGCAAGAAAACTATCAATGACTCACAAATAAGGTAATACGATATGGGTTATCATCATCCAATGGACTAACTCAATAGCTTTTTTTACCGATGAAGTGGATTGGGAGCATGGATCAGTTAGTAAATTTATATGCAAAACATTAGGCAAGTTAGTATGGTACACCAACGAATTTATTATTCACTAGGGGTTTGACATTTATTTTACCTTTTTAGAGGAAGTTATATGAGGCTATGAGTAATAAGTTACGGATGAGTATCACCTTTCACCCAAATATAGATGGAAAATTGAGAGGAGGATCAAAAATCTTAAGAATATGCAACGAGTTTGTCTTTTAGACTTCAAATAAAGGTTCGAGGATCGTCTACACTTTGTATAGCTCTTATATGACAACAATTATGACACCAATATAGGGATGACAACCTTTGATGCATTGTGTGGACTCAAGTGTTAGTCCCCTTTGTTTTGGAAGGAAATTTGCAAGATTGTTGTACTAGTGCCAAATATGTTTGATGAGATGAATCAACATGTTTGGTTGATTAAGTATAAGATGAGGGCAATTCAAAGTTGATAGAACATATATGTTGATTAGAGGGGATATAGTAATTATATTGAGGTAGGGGATAACGTTTTGTTGAGCTTCTCACCCATAAAGAGGGTGCAAATGTTGGGTAGGAAGGGAAAGTTGATCTTGAGGTATATTAGGGAATACAAGATTCTTTATAGGTATGATGAGGTCACACTTCGCACTTCCACCTGAGTTAGCTTAAGTTCACCATGCCTTTAATATCTCGTAGCTAAGAAGATATGTGGTATATCCTTTTGACACCATAAAAATTGACAAGATCTAGCTTGTTGATTCCTTATTGTAGGAGCATATGCCCTTATAGGTTATTGAGATCATAGTGTGGTGGAATCATACGAGTTGAGTCTCACTTGTGAAGGTTCCCTAAAGCTTCCATGGAGTAGAGGAGTCAACTTGGGTGATGGTGAAGGACATGCATGAGGCGCATCCTTATGCATTAGGTTTCTAGGGTTCTCTATCTTTCAAGTGGTAGTAACTGATAAAGTTATGTCAACTCTTGAAAATTTAACCACTGACATTTCCTTTCCTTACATCCTCTATTCTCCTTTTACCTAACCTTAACCGTTGACTTTGGAGATGAAGCCTCTTTTAAGGAAGTAGTAATGTAATATCCCAAATTTAGTATAACCTTAATTTTAGGTATTAAATATTTGAATCTTACATTATTTATTGAATCCTAAATTTAAACCTAAGTCTAATCCTAACCATAAAGTAATTTTTTCCATTGTTCCTTTTCCTTATTCCCTTTCTATTATCCTTTATCTTTTCCCATTCCGCCTTTCTCTTTTTCCCAACATGATTCTATCCTTCCTTATATAAATCCCTTTGGTTGTGCCTTCGGCCACAAAATACCTAAGGATAACTCATCATCACCACTATCACCACACTAAACTCAATGGATACATAGAAAAAAAATCACCCAATATTTCCATGATCTCAACCTTACCTCATACTCTACCTTTGCCTCAAATATCTACCTATCTCAACCATTCAAACTCCCCTCACCTATATATACCCTTAATTCCCTCTCCTAAACTCACTTAATGACTCAACAAGCCTTCCCTAGATATTCTATTCCTTGCTTCAACATCTTTATGATTCATTATATCATTTTCAACCACTATTGTATAAAGAAGTGTGTGTAACTTTTCCAACCTCATACAACTCAACACTTATTGCACTCTTATCTATATGTGAAGATCACTAAAACATCTCCAAATTTACCATTAATTTTTTTTATAATTGGGGGTCATCATCACACTACTACAAACACGGGAAATAATAACGGGACATTAATAACGGTAGTTCGAAAACCATTGTCAAACGCGTGAAAATTAATCGGCGGGAAGTTTTGATAACGGTTCTAGTTAAAAACCGTTATTAAAAGGGAAACGTTAAAATTTGGACGGATGTTTTAATAACGGTTTTATATAAACCGTTATTAAAAGAGGATTTAATAACAGTTCATATTAGAACCGTTGTCAAAAGTCAGAAGCTTTTAATGACGGTTCTTCCAGGAACCGTTATTAAAAGATGTTTTAATAACGGTTCTCTCAGGAACCGTTATTAAAACTCCAAAATCAAACTTTTATTTCACTCGGTTCTATTTCGTGCCAAAATTTTCAGACTCTCTGCACTTTCGTTCTCTTGCTCTCCTTCCTTCTCCTTGCAAACCCTCGCACGCCAACTCGCACCACCAGGCTCCTCTCAAGTAAAGGAAACCCTCGCACCGCCACACCTCTGCCATTGTTTCGAAGCTAGCTGGCACTTGCACCTTCATCCTCCGTCGTGTTTGAAGCCCTTGCCTCTCTCAACATTCTCACCGTCGTGTTTGTAGCTAGCTCACTTTATGTATGTGTTTTTTCTTCCTCTCGTAACTCTTTTTATCTACTTATATAAATGCATGTCGCCAGGGTTTCGTTCGAAAATGTGTTGTTGAATGTGTTGGCTAAAAATTTTGTTATTTGTTGTTGAATTTGTTGCGTTATTATTATATATTAACAAATGCATGTGTTGGCCGAGACCTTTACATATTATTGTTGTATGGAGAATATAGATTCAACATTATTTAGAGCTACGACCATAATAAACAAAAGAGAAGACATTATTGAGGTTATTTAGAGCTAGATTCAACTGTAAACTTTGGAGGGTCATAACTTTTTCATGGGACCTCGGATTTAGGTGATCTAGGAGCCGGTTTAGGCAATATCGGAGCCCAAAAAAGGCCTTTTTGGCCTCTAAATTTAGGGTATGATGGTGTTATATAACCTCTTGATTATAGTGGTAACATATGTTGCCTACCTTTGTATTATTTTGTATGTAGGGTAATACTTGTTTTCATTTATTTTAGTTTTTACTTTTATCAGAATTGTTTTTCCTCTATTGTTTATCTCTTTATTGTAATTATGGAAGAGATAAGAGCTTTAGGTACCTCCAAAATTGAAGATCGTCGAGACAAAGGAACTTAGATGATGATGATGAAATTGAAGTTTTTAAGGGTTCAAGTGAAGAAGACGAGCAATGGATCTTATAGTCTAGAATAGATTGGTCAACATAGATCCAAGCCATGTATGTTTGCTTTTCCATATTTTTCTATTAATGAATCATGACATACCTAATGGCTACCTGTATATTAATTGAAACATGGGTGTTGTAGTTTTTCATCGATGACTATGCACGAGGCCAGCAATATAATGTTGATGAAATTGATGAAGTTAGAGGCCAAGCACGTGCACTCATTCATTCGGTAGCGATCTATATATTCTACATGCATTTTTAGGTTTGTATTTCGTCTACCAGTCTAGATATGTGAACTCTTTACTTTGGGGTGTAGAGCTACCAAGTTGTGGTATGCCCACTAATTTTATTGCAAGTATAGTTGGTGTATTGAGACATGCATACCAATTATAGATTGATTGAAATTATGGTGTGATTGCAGATTTGGTATGAATTGATGTTGTTTTACATTGCAGATTTGGTAATTGTTTTAACATACAGATTTGGTAACTGTGTATGTGGGCAGGAACAAAACTGCAAAAAAAAAGTGGAGTTTTAATAACGGTTCTTATAAAAACCGTTATTAAAACCTTGTTTTAATAACGGTTCTGATGAAAACTGTTATTAAAATGTAGGTTTTAATAACGGTTCTTCTAAAACCGTTATTAAAACTCCAGTTTTTAATAACGGTTTTCATAAGAACCGTTATTAAAACCTACGTTTTAATAACGGTTTTCATCAGAACCGTTATTAAAAACTAGAGTTTTAATAACGGTTTTTAAGTAAAAACCGTTATTAAATATGAAGTTTACGCACATATTAGCGGGTTTTTGTGTATTTTTCATGACGGTTATGAACTGTTATTAAAGATTTAATAACGGGCGATTCAATAACGATTGAAAACCGTTATTAAAACTATAAAATAACCGTTATTAAAACCCCTTTCCATGGTAGTTTCATGATCCACATAAGTTTTATTTACAATACCATTCTTATGTCGAAAAAAAGAAAAAATTGTTTAAAAAATTAAAACATGGTAAAAAAAGAAACAAGACAGATACATACTTTAAATAAAGTGCTAGAACTTAAATTTAGGTACATTATCCAATAATAAATAAAAGGGATACATATGAATAACATAATGATTTTGAAATGCTTAAGCATAAAGAAAAGGTCACTCCTCCCCAAGACCGTCATAAGAAAATAAGTCATCCTATAGGTCCTCATAAACTTGGACACAAATATTTTAGTTTTATGCTCATGGGAATTAGCAGCATTCATGAAAATGATGATAAGTACATTACACACCGAGTAAGGTAACAATACAAATATAACAAGGTTACATATTGACATAATTTCATATATAGGAATAATGATACATATAGATTAATAGTGTTTTCTAAGATGAGAAATGATACTATATCTCTATATAAATATAATCACAATCTATATACTTATTTAGTTGAGTTTAGGAACTCTATTATTTTCAACAGGTGAAACTATATCAACAATATAGAACCTATAAGTAAAGAGCCCTTAGCTACTATTCTTACCCACTAAAACGTATAGGTACAAACCTAGAGGAAAAAACTCATTTCCACTATTCTTATATGATGGAACTGATAAGTACAAATGGCCATGATTCACATAGCCCTTCACTTTAACTATTAATATCTTACTAATGATTACTATTATTCAAATTATTTATTTCATTTTGAGTTTAGGGACCCCAATATTCTCAACCGATGGATTATCATCAATAATATATAAGCATAGGGTGAAACAATCCTAGATAGTATTATGATATGGAGGTATAGAAAGGTACTACCCCAAGGTAAATAGCTTTGGGCTACTATTCTCATCTAGCAAAAAAATCGATATAATTGGTTATAAGTCACATAATATTTAGTTTCAATATTAATATATTATAATATATTATGATTATTCTAATTATTTATTTCACGTTAATTTTACAAACCCTCCTTTTCTAAACAAGTGGGATAGTAAAAATAACATACAACCTCTAGTGTAAAACGCACTATACCCCTATTATCGTCTGGTGGAACAAAAATGTAGAATTGATTATGACTTATTTGATCTTTTAATTTATGTGATTTATCTCATTCATTGTTATTTATCTAAATATAATCATTTAGGAATACATGAACATATAAAGGAAACATATCCAAACTTAACATGATTATTCAATGTAGATAAAACATAAACACACGAATATCAAGACATTTGTTAAGTATATAAGACAAATTTCTCTTAAGAAAACAATAGTTCCACAAGGTTAGCATAAATTCTTCTATAATACTCACACAAAAACATAATTTAATACAAATTCATAAGTTATGTTGATTGACAAGGCTCCAAATATTATTGCCCAACCCTAATGTCTTACACATGTGCTAACAACTCAACCCTGAGGGTTACTATCCCTAATTAAAGTTATTTTCTCACTTTATTAGACTTACGATGTTCATATTTATTCCAAATACTCCAAATAATATATTTACCCTTTTTTGACCACTTTACATGAAATGTTTCATATTAAATCCATATTGACTAAATTACCCTTAAAATAGCAAAAATGCCTATATTATCACAAAAGACCTATGATTCCCAATTTAAATTATTTTTAACATCCAACATATATACTTATGAGAGTAATTAAGAAAAAATATATATAAGTCAAACATAATACCCATAATTTTGATATGTGGTTCATGCCCATCTTCTTAATTTTCAAAATCAAGATAACCTAACAATATTCATAGTCACATGCTTTCATATTTTTCTCACTTTTCCATTATACAGCATAATATATTACAACATATCATAATAGAATTATCCATATAACAATACCAAAGATGTGATTTTGTACAATTATACACATTGTACATAAAGGCCCTAGCTTTGACATGTATCCGTATAAATGTCTCTTCACTCTCTATAGATAAATACCCTAAGACTCATCCTTTAAGATCACTAGTGAACACCTAAAATAAAAACATATAAAGTTATTATAATTTAAAAAAAAATTGATAAAAAAAACTAAGGCAAAAGAGGTGGAAAGTTAAACCATCGAGAGGGAGTGGTGCACTAGGTGGTGTGTGGAATGTTGTGAAGGGCACTATGTAAAGAGTGGTGTATGACAATGAAAGGGTGGTTTATGGGTTGGAATAAAGGAAATATTACAATTGTGGTAAGGATAAGGAAAAATGAAGGTCTGGTGGTGCACTAAGTGTGTGCGGGTATGCCATAAAATCATGCACAACTGATGAGGATATTCGTGGGGACGTAGTGGTTGTCGGTTTCAAGGGTAAATGATGGTGTTTTTTTATTGATGGTGGCGAGTTGTGTAAGTGTTGGATGTTGATAAAAAAAGTATGGAGAAAGAATAAAAATGAGTAGGCTTTGGTTTTCAGGGTACACTTCTCGATGATAATAGAGGGGAAGGAGAGGAGAATAAAGTAAGGGTAACACATGTAGATTTACTAGTGCATGGTGATAAAGCGTAGGTGCTAGAAATTTTGAATGTGAAATGGGTGGGCATGGCTTTGGTGTGTTCTTTAGATCAATAGGGGGTTTGGGCTTGTTGTAGATGGTGTGTATGTTGGTGTAGGTTGTATAATCAGTTGGTGAGCTCTATAAGGGGTTGTTACAAGGAGTGTAAGGAATGGGAAATGAAAAGAGGGAAAGGGAGTGTTGTGAGGAAAATATGTGTATTGCTTTAAGGGAAAAGGGTATGGACGATGAGGAAGGAGAGAGGATAAGATTAAAAGAAATAGGAAAATTTAGGTGGAAAAGGAGAAAGAAAATGAAAATTTTTGGGTCAGGATTAGAAATAGGTAAAAATATTAATTCACTAGGACTATGAGTAGATAAAACAAATTGGGGTATTATGTAAGTCCCCTATAGTTGTGTCACGATATCACTTACAACCACCCTTATTCACATAATAAACTCAAACAAAAAACCCACAACTCATAGCATTTTACCCTTAGTTGCATCAATCACTCATGCACAACCCTAGTTGCATCGATAACCCCACACAAATCCTATACCTATGTTACCTCTTGACCTAACACACTCCATCATTGTGCTAAACACTCACGCAAATAGTTTTCACTTAAACCATAATTTCTTACGTATTAGTTTTATGTTGTTTTACTCCTTTTCTATCCTTTGTTTCCTAAGATTTTTCTTAGCTATTTTTTTAAGTTCTAAAATTTTATTAATCTTTATTTTTAGGTAATTTTCTTATGGTGTCAAAGGTGGTGACTTATGTTTTTACTTGATTAGAGAATAGTGTCTGTGACATAAGGATACATGTTGTAGTTAGGGTTTTTTAATGTTTTTTGTAGGTTTGTGTGTAGTCTCATGTTTGGTATTATTAAACTAATAATTTCATTATACTGTAATATGGTATTGTGCCATGAAAATTGAGTGTTATGAGAAATGATGAATTTATATAGTATTTCTTGAATTAAGTCTTATGATGAAACCCTAGTTTGGGTTATATGTTCTACGGTATGTTATTATGGTATTGATTAAGTATGGTAAATGGGTGGTTTACTTATATGGTGATGTAATAAATGGAAAGTTCAAGGTAAATGTTGTTGGACATGTAATATTTTTTGGAAATTTAGGTATTCTTGGTGTATCAAAGGAATCTTGGAAATTTTTCAATAATGTGAAAAAATAATTATGGAATTGAAATTATTGTAGGTTTACAAATTATATCATAAGTATCATGATATAGTGGTAGTTGAATTGGATACAAGTAATCTAAAATAAGACCTCAAGACTTTTGGTAAGAAAATGGTATTTTTGTCTACATGGGTTAAATACAAAATCTTTAGTACTTTAATGTGATAGTAGTTTAGGATATATTAATTATGTCAAGTGGATAATTGGAGTGATGATGAAGTTCTTAAGTCAAATAAAACAAGAAAATGACTTAAATTGTAAATAGTAGCAAAAGAGTCAAGCTCATTATTATATGTGTAAGACATTGTGTTATGAACATGATTTTTAAATGTGTTGTTAATAATGCTATTTTAGAATGGTGTACTAACTTAGAGAAAAAAAGCCTTATGGGGAAATTATGATTATCTTATGAAATGAAGGTTTTTTTGGGGATGTATGGCCTCATTTCTTAGTGAATGTATCAATCATCATTAGGCCATCCTATTTCAGCCTTACATAATTTTATTTTTACCCACATGTTGACATAGAGATACAAAAATTATTGATGAGGAATAAACTATTTAAAGTGAAATATCATGTGATTCTGGATCGGGATATTAAATTTGTTCTACTAAATATGAAATGTAATAACCCATTTAAAAACCCTAATTATATAACATAAAATTATGTGTAATTAGTCATAATAATTATTGTACATTGTTTTTTATTAAAAAATTTATTATTATGTGTATAATTATAACAAATTAGGTTAAATTTTTATAAAATTTATATTATCAGGTTTAAGCTTAGTTTAGACCCTATCTAGTATTTATTTTAATGAGGAACACTAATTTTTCCAGCCATATAATTTTCCTTAGTTAAGATATTTTCAATTGCACCCCTATCATATATACGATTTATCTTACATCAACGTTTTCCTTGGTCTACATTACTTATGTGCACACATTATTCTTGATATTTATCTCTACCACCTATGCCCCCCACATTTTATCTATTTGTCCATTCGCATACCTCTCGGCTATATAATCCCTTCTTCTTACCTATTTTGTTTTATAAGTTTTGATCCTACAACAAACAAAGCCTTTGGTATATTCATTCACCCCTAACATCTTGAGATTCCATTCATAAAAAATCCCAACTTTCTCCTTCATTGTTTCACTAGTATCCTTGAAATAATCTATGTTTTGTGTTGCAACCTCACATTATATTTCCATTACTTCATATGAAACTCATGTTACACCTCAATTAAAAGTGTGAGAAAATCAAGTTTCTTTCCCTTGTGTTTCTTACCAACCCCATCCACGACACCCACTTGTTGCACCATTACCTTGCTATGCAAAGCACCATTGTTGCTCTTCCATTTTTTGCATCAAGCTCTACCAATGCATCCCTTCTTAAGTTAAGAAGCTTGAAAATTATCTCCACTAAGTTTTAGTTTGTGATGCAGCCAAGCTTACGCCTCTTCATATATTAATGTATCTAGCCTTTAGTTATATCAACCTTTCAATAAAAAAACATTACTAAAGCGAACTTTACAGGTTGAGTGAAATGCGTCGAAATTTTCTAGTTTTAAAGATTATATTTAAATAAGGTTTCATTTGAAAATTTAATTTAATAAATTATTTTTTACTAAAATAAAAGAAACTTTAGTAAGGCAAATTAATAAGAAATTTTATAAAAATGTTAAGTAAAGGAAATTTGGGTATATTATCTAATTAAAGATTTTAATTTGGGAATTTATTTAAATAGAATATTTTATACAAATTTAGAAAGAGAAAATAGTTTCAAATTAATATTAATTTTATAATTAATTTAATTAAATAAAATTAGAGTGATTTATTAATTTAAAATGGAAATTTTGGAAAATCTTTTAAAAATCCTAATTTAGCCTAAAAGAGATTTAAATATTATTATTTTTAAATACCCAAATATTTTAATTAATTAATTTAACCAAACTTTCCTATTTTTCTCTCGTCCTTTTTTCCTTTTTCCTTTTCTTTCTTCCTTTTTCTTTCCTTTTCTTTCTTTTCCTTCTTCTTTTTTTTTTCTTTTTCTTCCCCAAATTGGGCCTGTTACGCCGGCCCTGTTCCCTTTTCTCCTTTCTTTCCTTCGGCACGGCCTAGCCCGCGCATCGTCGTCCATTTTGCCCCTCTCCACACCGCGTTTGGACTCCTTCTCCCTCTCGAACGATGTGTTTGATTTCATCCTTTTACTGTTGCGTTCCATACCACCAGAACGTCGCTCTTCATTAATTATTTCACCAATACGCCGTGTCTCATTTATTCTGCCACCCCTCACGCCGAACCACCAGTTTCCTTCCTTTTTCTTTCTTTTCTTTCCCCCGAACCGCCCTGTCCAACCTCCCCCATCTTCTTCTTCCTCTTCAAGCCCGACGCTATAACTGCACCTTCCTCCTTCCCCCGAAAATGGCACCGCCGACCACACTTTTCGTGACCGGCCTTTCTCCCGCCCATTCTCTTCCTCTCGACGCACACTTCAATTTGAAATGCCCCACTCTCCATTTTTTCCCCACATTTGCCCCTATTTCCCTCGCGAAGGTCGGGAAAATTTTTAAATTTGTGTCGCCTGATCAATGGCATAACCAACCCATTTTCCCACTGAAATTGATCTTCTCGTAACCTCCACAACTAAAGCCTACCCTCCACTACTATAAATACCCCTCGTATGGCTCGAAATCAAGCTTTCTTTTCCCGAAAACCCTAAGTGCAATCGGTGTGCCATCACCACTTTAGACTTCCCGTTCTCCACCGTTAGCCAACCTTGCCGCCTCTTCTTCCTCCCAAACTCTTCCCTGTAACACCCTCCAATTGACTAAACCATCTAAACCCTTATATTCTCCTTGCATGGGCCTCCATAACTGTGAAAAGTTTGCTAATCTCTCGCCAGAAATTTCTACCCCGAAACCTTAAACCATCGTCCATCACCACATCCGCCACATCTACCACTCTCTAAACCACCCAATATCTCTTGCTAAGTCATCTCCACCGACCCATAAACTTATTTTATTTTTCTCCTTCCCCCTTACTTCTTTTTCTTCATTTTCACCCCTTTTAGATCACTTTTCTGCCCACCTTCGGGAACCACCGCCGGTGCCACCCATCCCCTCCAACTCATGGTGAAACCCTAGACCTTTTAAACACTTCCTTTTGATTTATTGATAATTATTCTACTTTTATCCTAATTTTTAATGTTAATTTGATTTTAATTATTATTATTATTATTATTATTATTATTATTATTATTATTATTATTATTATTATTATTGTCATCAACTGAATCCTAATTGCTAAATTTCGTTAACAGGTTTGCGGGTATTCTTGAGTTAGATAAATTATTATTCTCGAATTTTGGTTATTTAATGGAATTATTACATGTCTTTTATTATTATTATTATTATTATTATTATTATTATTATTATTATTATTATTATTATTATTATTATTATTAGTGTTATTATTATTATTATTATTATTATACTACTACTGCTACTACTACTACTACTACTACTACTAATATTTTGGTGAAGGTTAGAAACCCTTATATCACCACTCTTTTGAATGAAAATAATAATTTATTTGTATTTTTAGGTAATATTTTGTATAGTTAATTATTGTGTAGTATTGCTTTAATTAAAAACCAAATCTTAGAATAAGTTAGAGAATAATAAAATTTTATAAGGGAGCCTAATTCTAGTATACTTTTATATAATAGGTGAACCCAGTCAAACCCCTCAAGTGGAATAGGAGCGTTCACCAAGACCAGTGTCGTTTTAGGTAAGGGTTTACTAAGGCCATTTATGTATTTATATGCATTATGTGCTTCATATGCCATGTATTCTATGTCTATTATTATTAATTATTTTGTATGTGGCATGATTATAGAGTTGAAATATGTTGGTATGAATAAATCATGGCATGAAGATTATGTGTATGTTTATGTAATTATTATTGTATGATATGGCCTTAAGACATGCATATTAGAGTTGTAAAATAATGATGGAGAGTGTACCAATGTGGTGTTAAGGTTGCGTATGAAATGGCATGGTATTAGGGTTTGTATGAAATGGCATGGTGTAAGGGTTTACATGAAATGGCATAGTGTTAGGGTTTGCATGAAATGACATGATGCTAGGGTTTGGCACGAAAGGGCATGATGTTAGGATTCATATGGAAGCGTGGTACATGTGGAGCTAGAGTTTGCATATGAATTGGGGTTGTATGGAACTGTGGTACACGTGGAGTTAGGGTTTTCATATGAATTGGGGTTGTATGGAAGTGTGGTCTACGTGAAGCTAGGGTTTTCATGGGAGCTAGGGTTTGCATGGAAGTGTGGTACGTGGAGTTAGGGTTTGTATGGAAGCTAGGGTTACATGGAAGTGTGGTTTACGATGATTTAACGTTTGCGTGGGAACTAGGGTTACATGGAGTTAGTTATGCATGTATGGGCAAATGTTTGTGAATGGAAAATTTTGTGATTAAAATACTTAAGACATTAATCTTTTAAAGTGGAAGATTATTAAGCTAGGTCCAGACCGATCCACTGGTCAGAAATAGTGGTTAGGGTTTTTACCCTATGTGTGGCTGATCCACCGGTAATAATAGTGGTTAGGACATGAGGTCCTATATGTGACCGGCCCACCGGCAATAATAGTGGGGTGACTCGAGCTCAATAAACATAAACCAAAATGTTTAAAGCTCTTAAAAGATATTAATTACTTACAGTGAAACACCATGCGAGTAGGAACCAGACCGATTCACTGGTCAGGAATAGTGGTTAGGGTTTTACCCTATATGTGACTGACCCACCGATAATAATAGTGGTTAGGACATGAGGTCCTATGTGTTACCGGCCCACTAGTTATAATAGTGGGGTGTTCTTGTTTCTGTATGGATCTGATAAAAGGAATGGTGTGTATCGACTTTTGATAAAAGAAAGATTAAATGATTAATCTGGATCTTTTTAGGCCTCATGTGTGGATTTGTTGATTATAAATTATGGATTTCATTTTATGCTTCTATGTATCATATGTGTGGATTTGTAAATACATGTTGATCATTATCCTGCAAGAATTAATGTGTTATATGCTGGCCTTAGTACTCGGTTACCTTACTCAGTATGTAGCGTATTGACCACCCGTTTCATTGGTGCTGCTCATTCCCACGAGTAGAAGGTCTGTCTAACCTATTACAGGTAGGAGACACCTAATTTGATGCTATCAATGTCTACGGGACATCAGGAGGGGCAGAGTGATAGCTGGGCTGGATCGATTTCTAGAGAGACGTGCCCATTTTCTTTTTAATTTATGACTCATGTTATTTCTATTATGTTTAAGTTACATAAAAAACTTTATTAATGTCGTCTAATTATTATTTGAAAAATAATAGTTGGTATTTTGAATTATGTAAGACTTGTGTGTACTCTGATTTTCATTTTTATAAATTTGAATTATTATGGTATTACTGATAGTGTTTCTTAGCCTTAGCACTTGGTACCAAAATGGTAAAAGTGAACTGGTCTGGTAGTAAGCGTGGCAGTAACATCCCCAGAATTTACGGTTTTAATTTATGAGTATTGTTCTTAAAAAAAATGTGTACATTTTGGGGTGTTACATTGAGCCCCCTTGAGCTGCATGACTTGTGTACATTGAACCACCTCTCGCTGCTTTAGAAAAACATATTTCTACACCTTTCTATGTGAGCTTCTCATGTTGCTCTATCTTTGTAGTATGACAAACCACAAAACTATGACCTTTTAGCTTGGGTTTCTCCCTTTGTTATTTTCCAACTCTTTTTGCAGGTTAGTTTAGTCCATTTTTGTTATTGTGATTGCTACATTAGATACTAAAATTTTCTTTTGCTTAAGTAATGATTTAGATGTTGTGGAGGATACAACTTTTGTGATTTTTTTTTTATCTTCAAATCACTCGTGAGATGGTAGAATTTTTTGTGAGCATGATAGGTTATTTAGATTTAGAATCATGGTAGGGGTTCTTATATTATGAAATTTGTATGAAATATAGGATTAGATGATGCATGCTATTAAATATTTAGTACATATCCTCAACTTATATTTAACAATGAGCTATATGCATGTGGAAAATGTTAAGGGGTTAATGTGTGCATCGTTATGATTTTGTTGGGGTTGACACCTGATTGTTTTATGATTATATGCTATGTAAAGTATTCTATGATTTTCATTGTATGGGTATATAGAGTTGATATAAATATCATAGAAAGTATCCAAAATTAGGGTTTAATTATTATGATTTATATTCACACAATTTAAAGTTCTAAATACTTCATCACATGTATCATGAGTTTAATTGCTATCTTAAATAAGGTATCATACTATAGGTATGTATGCATGTGTTGTGTGGCATGGCACATTAATGATACACGGTTAGGGTTCATACACTCATTTTGTGAAATGAATGCAAAATGGTAAATATATTCAATTGCTAAATCATAAAATTTGCGTATGTACTAAAATATTTTCAATTATCATCTTTTATCCTTTACATGGAAAAATCTCATAATAATAATATTTGGTATGAAATAGGGTAATAATGGTGTAATTTAGGATTTGAGGGCATTTTATTCATTTTTAAACTTATATACTTAATGTAAATAATTTTATGTAGAATGGTATAAGGCTTCTAATAGGGTAACCTTAGGGTTAACTTTGGAATTGAAATGGATTATTAACCTTAGGGTTTACTTTAATAATTGAAAATAAAGGAAACTGGTATAGAAATAGGAATTACTATGTAGTATATTATTTTGTTATTACCTTAGAAAATGTGACTATTTAAAGTTAGTGACCTCGAGTTTTGGATTTGTTTCCCTTTATAAGCAGCTACCCTATGGAGAAGGTGTCTCCTTAGGTTTTAGATCACTAGTGCTCCTATATGAACTCTAATTGGTTCTTCAAACTTATTATGGGATATTGATACTTAAGGATAATATAACCTAGAAGGACAAAGGGTACTAAGTTGCCTTGCTCTGCAAGTATAACTAGGTGTAAATCATTGTACCTATGTTCTATGATGAGGATATTTTACTTTCTTTGTGCTCTAGTATGACCAAATTGTTCTTCAATATCCCTTAATTGATTGTCTCCCCTCAAGTAATATAATTAATTAGGAAGTATTTGTTGATGGCTTTGGGATTGATCCAGATTATTCTTTTGGTAATTTCCTAAGTGCCCTATCTTGGTATTTGAAATTGATTTGATTTGTTGGTATTGGTCACGCATTATGATATGGTTGTTATGTGTTTGGTGTAGATAAGAAATGGGTAAGCATACTGGTTATTAAGCATGAGACCATGATGTCATATATATTATTATATGTTTTTTGTATATGATTATCATATGTGTTTTGTGCTTTGGATATGTTTTTTGGATTATTGTGTGAATTTTCTTTGAATAAGAACATGGTAGCTCAGGTAAGGTATTATGATTTACTTAATACAAGGAAGTCATATGAATACTAATTTTACAAATAACCACGTGAGGGCCATGACCCAAAGTGGATAAGAGCAGTAGGGATATGTAAGGCCGTTAGTAAGGGATTCCATTCTATATATGAGCCTTTGGGTCTAAGAATTTGGAAAAATAGTATCATCCCTTAGGTTGTAGATTTTTTGTTATATCGGTTTTTCTGTAGACTCTTATGTCTCTTATTATTATTATTATTATTAATATCATTATTATTTTTATTTTTATTTTTATTATTATTGTATAAATAATATTTTTCTATAACTCTAATATATGTTATTATATCATTTTTTCACGCTATTGTTTTAAATCTAAATTGTTTTGAACCTTAGGACTTGGCAAAAGAAAAGTAAGGGAACTAGACATCTAGAAGGTGTGGTAGTGATACTATTATGTTGAGATTAATGATTTCACCAAATTAAAATTTTAAGCTCTAAATTTTGTAGAATTACAAGTTGATATTATAGCTTTTGGTTTTGAAATATTTTTCTTCATTATTTTTGAAAACCTATATTCCTAAATGCTTAGAATCATGGTTTAGCATTTTTAGGAATTGAGTTTTGTTGGAGTCTTAGGTTGAGTGTGAAAACTAATTAAATGTCGGCTTCTAAAAGTTGTCTTTTACTTAGATTTCTTTTATGTTTGCTTGATTATGTTTGCGAGGGTTGTAACCATATTTATTTCTTCCCCTTAGCACTATGGAATGGAACTTTAATTTTGATTGTAGGGAGTAGTTGCTTATTATATTTGTTGAGAGATTAGTAGATCTACATCTACCATTGTTGCTACCTTTGTCACCTATTTAGTTTGATAATTAGCTTAGAGAGGTTAGGTTTCATCACCCACATGTGTTTGAGGGTGTTAAGGATCCAATGGTGATGGAATTTTGGATTAGAGAGCTCGAGATGATCTTTAAGGCTTTTGATTGTCCAAATGAGAAGAATTAGACTTTAATATATTCAACTTGTGCATTAAGGCAAAGGAATGATAGAAAGGATACAACCTTGAGATGTTGAGTGACTAGAAATTTGGGGAGGATTATTGGTAGGCTTGAGAGTGCTCTACTACAATTAGCATGTGCATCATTCAAAGCATGCTAAGTTTCTTACCCTTTAATAAGGTAACATGTTTTGCAAGGACTACTTCAACAAATTCTTCAAGATTCTTCCTTTTGCAATAGAGATAACAAGTAGGGAGGAGATTATTGCTTATTGATTTTAGAAGAGTTTATATTTTTTACACCTATAAGGTATCTAGAGATACATCATTACAGATGTACTCAAGGTGGATTAGAGAGCATGTGCCTTAAGATGGATTTAGAAGTTGAAAAAGATGATGAGTGAGACAAATAGACCAGGATAGAGTATTCTACATTAAGGAGGTGATTAGAGGGTTCACCTTCATGTTTATAGAGGAACTACCATTACAAGATTTGTAGAAGGAACCACATTGAATAAGACTTCCATGGTAAGTTAGTAGAGTGGTGGAATAGTAGAAAGACTCATCATAGAGTCTTTGAGTGCTCCTCCCTCAGAGTTAGAGTTTTTCATAGTTAGGTATTGTTTGAGGGTGGGAACACCTATTAGCAATAGGTGTCCCCAACTTTTTAAATTTCAACTAGTAATATGTTGAATGTAGGTGCAAGGGCAAGGGACTTGTTCCTAGTTCATACTCGTAGAGTAGTGTAGGTTAGAAAAGGTACTAGAGGTTCTTTAAGGGCTCCAATGGTTAGCAGTCTCAATATGATTAGTGAGGCACAAACTTAATACATGATGATACTACCTTCAAAATACCTTTGTGCTTACGATTATTTAAGTTCCTCATTAATTGTTAATATATGTGTTTGATAGAATGATGTGTTTCTATGGCCTAATTAGGATTTACATCTTTTAAAGGGGCAGTGTCCCTATACCTTAGAGCATTTTTTTTATGGACCACTTGAGATACGAATGAGTTAATTTATTTTGTTTGACTTCAGGGATGAAGTCTCTTTTAAGGTGTAGTAATATAATACCCTATTTGTAGAATTCATAATTATACAACTAGAGATTATGTGAAATTATTTATAATAATTATATTAGGAAAATTTTTGTTAAATGTGTTGTTATTATGCAAAATTAGATTTTAAGTTAATAGTATTAGGGTTATTAGGTTTAACCTTAGTTTAGACCCTGACTTATATCTATTTTATCAAGGAATACTAATTCTACTAAATTAATATTTTCCCTAGTTTAGCTATTAATATTGTTACTACTACTACTACTAATGTTGCTACTGCTATTACTATTGCTATCACTACTGCTAATACCACTACTACTATAAATTAATGTTGTAGCTACTAGCATTATTACTACTACCCTCCTCCTATTGATAGTATTGTTACTGCGGTACTGCTACTACTACTGCTATTGCGATCCTTTCCCAAAATATTAACATATTAGTCCAGATTATTAACATATTTTAATAGATATAGTAATAGACACATTAACAAGACATCAAATCCTAAAATAATTTTATATTTAATTCCATATTGTAATTAAATCTTAAAGTTAGGTGTTTAAATTAGGATTTATTTAAATGGGACACTACATTAATAACTCTTTGAAAGAGACTTTTTCCATGATGTTAACCAAAGGAAACTAACTTATTAAAACATTTGGTGAGGCACAAAAAAATGGTTCTAAGAGATGGGTATCTATACCCCATTAAAATTATTAAACCCTAATCAAAACACTACATGTACACATAAACATTCAAGAAACAAGAATCAATAAATAAAAAATGTACATACAAATTTAACTAAACGAAGAAAAGGATTATTTATAGGAGTATGAAGGTATACCCTCAGGAGTATCAAAGTAACCATGAGATTGTGTGGTTTGCTCATTTTGAGAGATCACTTAGTTGTTGTTGATCCTCAACTGAGGATCTCTTCAATGACCTTCAATACCTAAGGTTTGAATTGCACTACTCTATAGGTAGGGGCAAGGCATATAACCCTTATTCTTAGTGCACGCACTGTGGGCACTGAGAGTTGGTAATTGAGCCACATAGGATTCCGATTGCTAATAAGTAGTCCTACCTCTAGACAACACTAGGTTGTGCCCAACTCAACCTCTTGAAGAGTAGTACTCATAACCTCTAAGGCCCAATTTTCCATACTTTTGTTACACAAGTATATTATCCTAGTAATCCTAGCCTAGGTGGTGTCCCTTACACACCTTGTAGAAATATTATCATAGAGGTCAAAAACTTCTGAATCATGCTCTTGAGTACTTTATAGTACAACCAAAAATTGGTTGACTATATCTAGTGCTTGTCTCAATCCTCTTGTCACCATAAACACATTCTACTAGCACAATAGTCCAACAAATCATCCTTTTTGCCTATTGACACTTACCAAGGGAAAAAATCCCTCTTGTACATGATGTGTGGATCCAAATCCTACTCAAAGTGATGAGAAACCATTTCTTCATAACTATGTATCTCTAGTTTAAAAGCAATAATCTCGGAGAACTTGTTAAAGTATTCCTCAAATAACATACTACCTTACTAAACTATTAGTAACTCGACATGCATGGCACAATGCATATGCAAGGGACAATAGGGCACCCTGAAAGCTGTGCGAAAATGTTGTAATTCAACATTGGCTTAACAACTTAAAGTTGGTTCCTTTTCCATCAATCATCAGCCTTTCCTTTTAAGTAGAATATGAACATCTTCCTTTTCCTATGTGGACAATCTAAGGCCATAAAAAACTTCTCTAGCTCTCTAAACTTTCTCTACTTCTTTATCGCATCTTGAAATCCCTCAAATATTGCATGGTAATGAAACTCAACCTTTTAAAGCCAATTCTCAACCAAAATATGTGCTAGAGATAGCAATGGCTAAGGATGCGGTTGTAGCTACAAGCCTACACTATCTTTGCAACTATGAGGACTAACACCTCCATATAGACATGATTGATATTTTGTGTCATTATGCTACAAGATAATGGAATGCAGTTACGACCCTAGATAAAAATTCAAGGTCACCTATAAGAAGGCAAAACAAGTTATAACGTTTAATAGTTGTTATTATAGCAACACTTGAACACATACCAAGTCTCTAACCAAACTCACTTTCTCACAAGGCTAAACTAGGTTTCAAAATATTTATGAATAGAAGTTTTCAAAAATAGAAAATAGGATTTTGAAACCAAAAGCTTTAATACCAACTTATAACATACAGAAATATAGTAATTAGAAGTTTCATTTTGTGAAAGCGATAATTACAAAATAATGGTGTTAACACAACATAGAGCATAATTTTAGCTTTTTCACCTTCCATATGACAAATTCAAGGGTTAAAAAAATAGTAGAAGGAAAAGATAAAGCATAAATAAAAGCTAACATATAATATATTCATTATAAAACTAAAATTTCATAAATACATAAGGGAATAAGAGTCTAAATAAAACCATTCACAAACGAGCATGGAACGATGTGACACCAGTTTATCCTTACACTCATTAGTCCCACAAAAATACTACAAATAAGGGTTAGAATAGTAGACACCTTCACTCCCTTAGTCTACCAAAATGTTTGGATGTTGCTCCTCAAAAATCCTTTATCAAGTGCATACAATGTATGTGCTCCACTAAAAAGTAATAGTATTAGTACAACTTGCTTGCACTGAGTAAATTACAATGCTTTTAAAGTGGCAGCATGCCTACATTTCACATATCAAACAAATAATAATAATTAAACCAAAAAGCATACAATGATATGCTATAACAACATTTAAAAAACATGATCTCACTTTTCAAGAAATGAAATTAATCAAAACAAAACAAAAGTAAGGGCACAAGAAAGACATGTTTTAAATTGCACAACAATTACAAGGTATCAACATTCCTTACGCGACATGGTATTATTTTCCATCACAAAACAATGAAGCCTTTATCAAGCCAATTCTAGTCAAGTCATAGTAGATATATTATGGTGGGTCTTGAATCTAATATAATAAATCAAATCAAATCCTTAACAAAATATAATCCCATGTAGAATATAATGATCATTAAGGAGGCATTACCAAATAAAATCACTCAATTCTATAGTAAATCTCATTAAGGGGGACACAAAACATATCTATCATGTAAACTAAAATTCAACATACAAATTGTTAATTACTCATACCCTATATAGGTTGTATAGTATAGCTATAGAGAAGAATTGGTCCCTTTGACCTGACAACACGACTGTACATTAGAGGGCATATTCCAAGGTAGTAGTTCCCATTATATAAATAAGCATTTCTATTTAAGTAATTAGGGTCTTATTTAATTCTATATTATTATCTAAGGTATACTAAGGTCTACAACACCAACACTTTAGCTATCAATCAATCAAATGAGAGGACCATGAAGGTCAAAAAATCAACATGCTATTATGACATAACACCATAGCCTAAATTAATTATTTAGTTACATAAAAATTAATCCCTTTCAAACAATTATATCCAATTTATTTTAAGGCCAACTCTTAAGTCAATTAGTTTAAATTTTCACCTTAAGATACAGTTTTTTATAGTGACAAAAATGCCCTCCAAATTCTCACTACAACATTTTTACCCACTTTATTATTGGATTTATTTTTAAATAATATTTTTTTTAAAAGGCTAAAACATAAAAATTAAAAATAACTTATCATACAAGAAAATTCTACATTATGACAAAAGAAAATATTACACCAAAACATGGACATAGCATAACACACATAAAAAATTATAACATGCAATTCTAGCATATCATACCATTCTCACTAATTCCACATAAAAAATTTGGGTATAGATCATGATATGTATAAACTTAAATTTGTAGCCCCAGAACATTTGTTAAAAAAATAAACACAATTTAGTCCTATTTATTCTCTAGAACCAACATACCTTGCATGGAAATCTATATAAAATCTAGAAGGAGTGTTTTAAACTCATCTACATTTTCAACATAAGGCAAGCTTAAAGTTCCAATTAAAATTAACCCTAGACACACAAATTATTCTATTCTAACCATAACTTATATATCAGTATGAGAATATATCCTCATTTTGAATAAACTACCACAAATTACATGAATTATTAGTTATTAATTATTAACATGGCTAATTATATTATTTTATACAGTAGAAAGCTTACATAGAAATTTAATGTGTTATTATTTCATTTTTGGGATAAAATATTAAATTTCTAATACATCCACTCAAAATGATTTTTATTCTAAAAAAATAAACCTATCATATGTATGAAAAAAAAAATCTTTCGCTAAGAGAGACAATTTTTACCACAGCAATGTCTCTTCCAATGACACCTTTACAAAATATGTTCATATATTCGTAATTATGCTAAATGAAAGTATTTGATAACAATTAACAAAATTAAAGATAAAATATATTTGGGAGTTTATCTATGGGTGGTGGGTGCATGGATAAACCATGCACCATAGGGGCATGAAGTAACCAATTAAGGCATATGCTGTATGCAAGGTAGGGCTTGAAGGCTCAATGGTACAGTAAGTATAGACAAGCCAAAAGTGCACATGCACAAAATGATAGATAAAGGAATACCAAGGGTAGTCTTTTGTGAGGGAATTATTGTAACACCTCAAAATTTACTATTTTTTTAAAGTGGAATTAATTAAAATAGAACTCTTAAATTAAAACCCGTGAATTCTAGGGATGTTACCGCCACACTTAGTACCATACCAGTTCTCTCCAACCGTTCCTATACCAAGTGCTATGGCTAAAAGAAATTTTTGTTAAAATTTAATTAATACTTAAACCAAAACTTCATAAAAGAACAAAAAGGGATCGTAACACAAAAATCAGAGTACGCATAAAAGAATTATAATTGATAATTAAAAAGAGATATAATTGTACAATTGTTAATAGGTTCCTTTCTAATATTGAACACAAAGTAATAAATCAGAAGGATAACTCTAATACAAAGAGAATTAACAAACGGGAAATAAAATAACAAGAGTGAAAATGGTCATGACCCTCTCGAACTTTGACCCAACCACAAGCTCAACACTCAATCCTGACTGATGTCCCATTGACATTAATAGCATCGAAATAAGCATCCCCTACATGCAATAGATCTGATGGGCCTTCTGCTTGTGGGAATAAGCAACACCAATAAAATGGGTGATCAGAAAGCAAGGTAACTGTACACTAAGGCCAGCATATAAAATTCACACAACCAATGCATAATAATAAAGGAGCGTAGAATTAAATAATTATAGCACAAGATAAAATAAATGCTTAGGTGAAATACCATGTTTCAATAGAGATTAGATTATTTACTTCATCAAACATTTATCGAACTTATTTTCACACCATGCTCTTTATCAAGTCCATACGAGTATGGGAAACACACTATTTTTGCCGGTAGATCGATCTCCAGGGCACTTTTGGCTCCTGGCCACTATTCTATTTGGTGGATCGGTCACTTAGGGTATATGCCCTACCACTATTATATGCTAGTGGATCAATCTAGCCCCTTTTCTCACATGGTGTTCCATTGTAAGTAATTAGTATCTTCCCAAATCTTAGGAGCTGTTAGGTTTGTTTTATTGAGCTTGGGATCCCCCACTATTTTAGCCTATGGATAGGTCACAAGGGTAACATACCCTACCACTGTTATACATCGGTGGATCAGTGTCCAGGATATCATAGTCCCTAGCCACTATTATGCTGGTAGATCAGTCTAGGCTCAGCTTAACATCTTCCACTTTACGTAATTAATGTTTTAAGTATCTTATTTAGAAAATCCATTCCAAGACATGCAAGTCAAACTCCTACCATGCTTACTCCTTAACTCAAGTTAAACACTCCAACCCTAGTTAAGCACCACCACCATAGTTAATCATACCATACCCTAACACCCATGCAAACCTTAGCTCCCATGCAAAACCATAGCTTCACCATGTAAACCCTAATATACCACCATGCAAAACCCTAACACCATATTGTTACGCTCCTCTTCATTAATTTACAATCCTATCATGCATGTCTTAGGGCAACATAATACCATAATAATAACATACTCCTACACATAATTATCATGCCACAATTATTTACACAAAACATACCTCAACTTCCATATCAAGTTGCATTCATAATAGTTATACAATATACACATAAAATACACAATAAATCATATCACATGGTATGAATGGTATATAAATCAAATATTACACAAATGGCCTTATCACCCCTTACCTAAAATGACACCAGTCTTGGAGCATGCTCCTATGCCTCTTTAGGGCTTTAACAAAATAATAACATATTAATAAAAATAACACTAACAAATTTCTAACTTTACTAAAGATATAAGAAATAACAGAAATATTATAAAAGTTGATAATATAAGGTTGAAAATTTTACCCTAATAATAATAATACTGATACAAAAAAATATAAAAGCAAAGATAATAAAATAATATCAATGTTAATATTAACAAGAATAGTAAAAATAGTAACAATAACCAAAATGATAAAAATAACAATAATAATAAAAAGGGCATTGTTCGAAAATAAAGTGAAATAAAGGCTTCAAACCCTTTATCAAAATAATACTAATAATAATATTAGTAAAATAAGTAACAAAATATAGTAATAATAATAATGAAATAGTAATAATAATAATGATAAAACCATAATAATATTGTAAAAATGATAATAATCATAATGGTAATAATAGTAAGGATAATAATTAAAGATAAAATAAAGTAGGGTTTCTACCCTACATTGAAAAATAATAAACTTATTAAATAATAATAAAAATAAAAATAACAATAATAAGAATAATAAGGCTATTGATAAAATAACAATAATAAGAATAATAAGACTTGATATCTATAATACTAGTTCTATAATTCCAAATAGTTACAATAGGGTTTCGGCCCTATAAAGAATAATAATACCAACCATCAAAAAAAAAATAATAGCAAAACTAATGGTAAAATAGTTGTAATAATAATAATGGTAATTCCAAATAGTAATAATAAAAATAATAAATATAATAATAAACACATAATAACAATATTAATAATAACATTAAAACTAATAATAATAATAATACACATTAATAATGGAAATAATAATAATAATAATATTTATATTCAAATAAATGAAATAAAATAAATTAAGGCTTGTAAAAATAGGGAAATGGGTTAAGAGGGTCTAGGATTCAACTTTAGGCTAAAGGTGATGGGTGGCACCAACAGTGGTGCACGGCGACACCGACAGTGGTCGGAAAAAGAGAAGAAAAGGGTAAAAGTTGAAGGATGGGAACAAAATAGGGAGAATGAAGGTTAGTGAGGGTGATTATGGTTGCTTAGAAGGATAGGAATGGAATAAGGGTGGTGGCACAGCCAAAAGTGGCGTCACACTATGGTAGTGGTGGTGGCCAAAAGAGGAAGAAGAAGAAGAGAAAGAGAGGAGGAGAGGGAGGGAGAGGAAAAAGAAAGGTAGGGGAAGGTAGAGGAGGGTTTGCAACATAATTTAGAAGGTGAAAGGATTGACAAAAGTGGCAGAAGAGGTGGCTAAGGGCGACACAAAGAGTGGCGGAGGTGGAGGGAATGGCTATTTGGGAAGGTTACTTTGCACAACCGGGGTGGCTTGCGCAGGAATAATCAAAGGATATAGGGCATTTTGTTAGCTAGAGGGCGATGCAAGGAAGAGTTTGGTAGGCGGAGTGGGTGGTGTAGTTGGCCGAAGGCGCCAAGGCTAGCGTCTAAAGGGGCAGTGGCATGCAAGGGGATTTTTCTGGGTAAGAAATCAAAGGCTCAATACAGAGCTATTATGGGGGTATTTATAGGCTTTAGAAGAGAGGTTAGGGTTTTATGGGTCGACTATAGGGTAAGGCAGGTAGGTTTTCGGTCGCTAGCGGTGATGGTTAGTTGGTGGCAGCAAATTTTTGGGCAGGGGTTGCGCAGAGAAAAGAGAGGGAATCGTGCAAGAATAGGGGAGATGGATGGGTCTATGTGGTCACAAAATTAGAGGGAAGAGAAAGGGAGGAAAATGGCTAGTCAATGGGGTGAGATCAACAGCGAAAGACTAGGGCGGTGGGGGCATTGTTGTAGGTCGGCAACATCGGGGAAGGAGGAAGGAAGAAGAAGGAAGAAAGGGGGTTGGACCGGGCGGTTTGGTCAAAAAAGAAAGAAAGAAAGAAGAGGAGACCAACCAGGCGACAATTATTAAATTATTGGGGTTAAAATGCAGCACCCAAGGAAAAAACAACACAAAATTTAGTGCTGGAGAGAAGGAAGTAGGTGCCGGTCGCACGGGCTGGGCTGGCCGAAGTTAAGGAGAAAAGGAAGGATTGGGTTGTGGGAAGCAAGCCTAGTTGGGGAGAAGGTAAGGAAGGAAAGAAGAAGAAAGAAAAAGGAAGAAATAAAAAAGAAAAGAGAAAAATAATTAGGTTGGGTATTTAAAGTAATTAAAATATTTGGGATATTTAAAAAATAATATTTAAATCCCTTTTTAGGTTAAATATTGGATTTTTGAAAGATTTTTCATGAATTCCATTTTAATTAGCAAAACACCCTAATTTTCTTCAATTAAATTATTTATAGAATTAATATTAATTTGAAACTATTTTCCCTTTAATATTTTAAATAAAATAATTAATTTAATTAATTTCCCAAATAATATCCTTAATTAGCTAAAATAACCAAATTCCTCCTAATTAAAATAATTATAAATTTTTTCTTGATTTTCCTTAATTAATTTCTTTTTTTTAAATAAAAATAATTAATTTAATTAATTTTTATAATAAAACCACATTTAAATATAATTTTTAAAATTATAAATTTTTGTGGCATTTCAATTGCATGGAAAATGGTTAGCACTCACAGACGTCCCATGCTGGTAAGATTGTGTAATGAGGGTGGGTTCATGGAGTACATAAGGAGGAGTTTTTGTGCTATGATACTTTCCCAAGGAGCAAGTAGTCATTGCTAATCTAGTAGGGAAAGTTGAATGGGTTGGAATAAAATGGAATTACAAACACAAAGGTGATGGTATTGGTTGATGAAGGAGATTGGTGAGACAAAATGGTTGATTGTGATGGTTTTTGAAGTAGTGAGGGATCTTAAAAAGGAGGAGGTGGTTGGTGAGAATGGTTGTAATACCCCGTATTTTCGAAACCAAATTTTATTAAGCCCAATGATTTTATTAGCGTAATTTGATGTAAATATTTAATTATTTTAATTTCGATTCGTTTTATGGATTTATCGACGATTTCGAATTCATATTTGAATTTCATTAATCGTTGCCGTTGCGAACCATTCTGGACAAATTCGTTCACGACCATGATTTTATTATATTCTTATGATTTTGATTTTCGGTTAAAAATATGTATTTCCATTCTTTCTCGTGTTTTGATTTTTAATATTTTAGATTCGTTTTCGATTATAACTTCGTCGTGTGATTACGACTTTATTTTGGAGTTATATTTCGTTAACGAAATATATTATTTAAATTATAAAATTTTGGTTTAAATAGTTAAAGTTATTTTAATAATTTTATCCGTAGAAAATATTTCCGACTTTAAATTTATTCGTTTTTAAAAATCGTTAATATCTTTGGGAAGTTTTAAATTAAAAATATTTTCGGAGTTTATTTGTGAATTTCTTTCTGGAATTAATTTTCTTCCGTTTTATGATTTTTGGTTTACGAAAAATCGATTTCGGGAATTATTTAAATTAGTCTCGGTTTATTAGAATTTAATTTAAATATTTACTTTTATGCTTTTAAATATTATTTTGAGGTCTTATAATTTATTTCTGTAAATAATATAAATTTTTACGTTCTTTGGTAAATTCTTCCGAAAATACTTCTGAAATTCTGTATATAGCTTTTATATTGATTTTAAGCCTTCGGAACCTTACGAAATGATTTTTCGTTAAATAAATTTTAGATAAATTTTTCCAACAATATTTTTAGATGTTAGTATTTATTTATATGTCCGTATCTGCAAAAAAAAAAAAAAAAAAAAAAAGAACCTGCAACCCCAATCCGGTCGACCCCCCCTCTTCTTTCCTTTTCTCTTCTCTTTCCTTTTCCCGTCTCCCCTGCTCCCGACCTGTTCTCTGCGCCAGAAACCCCAGCCCCGACCTCCTCCTCCCTGCTCCTCCTTTGCCGGCCGTCGACGTCTCCCGACCACCGCAGCAGGGACCAGCCGCGAGCAGCCGCGCCCAGCAGCCACGCACAGCAGCCGAAGAAGGCAGCAGCAACCGCGCTCCGCAGCAGCGACGAGCAGCAAACGCAGGCTGCGCCGCCATCGCCCGGTCACCGGCGAGCCTCACTGACCACCGGCGAGCCACCTCCGGCCTCCAACGAAGCTCCTCCGGCCTCCAACGAAGCTCCTCTGACCTTCCCTTGTCCCGATTTGATGATTTTCGTTTGGTATAAATATCCGAAAACCCTAATATTGAATTTGATTCATTGAGTGTGATTTAGCTTGTGATAAGCTAAATTAATTGTTGTATTATGTATATAAGTGCTGTAAGATTGATTTGAATATGTTAATTGTATGGTTTGTGTTGAAAATTTGGGAAATTGAATTTTAGGCCGGGTTATGCCCAAATTTTTCGGATCCGACCAATTTGGCGATTTTGAATAAATTGATTATACAATATGTTTTTAAATGTATTTAATTTCATGTCGGAACCGTCAATTTGAGAAATTTATGCGGAATTAGTCGGAATTTGATTTCTAGGTCAAAATTCGCGTGTAATGAAATCGGATCGCGTAATTGAGTCTTTTTGCTCAATTGGTTTTACAATATCGTTTGAAATGTATTTAATTTCATATCGGAAGTGTTGATTTGGAAAAATTATATGTAATTAATCGGAATTAGATTTTTAGGTCAAAACTCTTACGGGACTAAATTGGATTGTGTAATCGGGTTATTTTATTCAATTGACTATATAATTTATATTAGAATATATTTAATTTCATTTCCAAACCGTCGATTTATACATTTTAGCAAGAATTGATCGAATTTGCGTTCCGGGCTCAAAAACCCTAATTGTGCTAAATTGGGTATTTCTTTTATTAGTTTTGATCAATTGATTATTTGATATGTTATAAAATGTGTTTAATTTCAGTTCTAAACATTCAATTTAAATAAATTAATAGAATTTAACCGAATTGTAATTTCGGGGCTAAAACCGTAGATTTCAAGTGAGATTATGAAATTGGTTATTTGTATAGTTGTTTTTCTAAAATTGAATTTATAGAAGTAGTGGAAATGATCCTAATTGTATTCTAATACCTTTAATTGGAATTAATTGATTTGAATTACCTGAGTTTTGTCGTTGGCTTTAAAACCCTAATTTTGAAAACGGATCGTCCTGAATTGGTTAATCAGGATATTGTTTTGTTGAAATTGATTTTCTAGATTTATCTAAAATTAGTTTAATTGTGTTTTAAAACTACCAATCTGAGATAATAAATGTGATTTGGTCGATTCGTAGTTTAGGCATTTAAAACCCTAATCTTCGGGGATGATTTTATAAAATTGATTGTGCTGTGTGTCTTTTATCAAATCGATTTCTGTCTTTCGGTTTTAAATCATTCGATTTATATTTTAATCTCAAATCTTAATAGAGCTATGCTCTTGAGTCCTGAGTTTTGGACACGTTTTCCAATAAAGATCGTTTGTGTTTATTTAATTAGAATATGTGAATTATTAATTGATAAGATGGTTTCTAACCTAGTTCCGATTTCTATCGACGATCTAGGAAAACTTTCTCGTGGATTGTCGAGCTTTCGATAGCTATCCCTATTTTTCAACTTGCTTAGCTAGCTTCGGATTTGAGGTAAGTCATTACTTACCTTTACTTATGATAGAATCTGGATGTATTTCTGTTCCGAGTGGAAGGTGATGACTATGCTGATTGATCATTTAATCCTGTCCGCTGTATGTTGTTTTTTGTGAGAAAATTTTATGTATGTATGAGTTCATAGCTACAATACCAATGTATGTTAGTATAATGTTGAATATGGTATGTATTTGAGTATGTGAAGGGTTAAGTATGGATTGATATTATATGATACTCTATGTTGTATCTTTATGTCATGGAATCATTTATGTGGGCCTTGTTATTGGTCGGCTAAAATCATTGAATAAGATACTAATTATTTAAAGAGGAAGATCACGTGAGTTGGGTCGAGGTGTAGGGTCGGTTCCACCGGACGATAATAGTGGCTCGGGTGTGTTGTCCCCGAGAGGTGCTTCAAGCCGATCCACCGGTTCAGAATAGTGGCTCAAGAGCGTTTTGCCCTGAGAGGTGTAGAGTCTGTTCCACCGGATGATAATAGTGGCTCAGGTGACTTGTCCCTGAGAGGTGCTTCAGTCCGTTCCACCGGATTAAGAATAGTGGGGACCTATACTCATCGTGAATAAGAATATGATATAAGTTAAGTAATGGATAAGACACTAATTATTTAAAGTGAAAGATTACGTGAGTCAGGACCAGGTGTAGGATCCGTTCCACCGGATGATTATAGTGGCTCGGGTGTGTTGTCCTCGAGAGGTGCTTCAAGCCGTTCCACCGGTTCAGAATAGTGGCTCAGGAGCGTTTTGCCTTGAGAGGTGTAGGATCCGTTCCACTGGATGATAATAGTGGCTCGGGTGTGTTGTCCCCGAGAGGTGCTTCAGACCGTTCCACCGGTTTAAGAATAATGGGGTCCCTGAACTCATCGTAAATAAATAAAATCGGATGTAATAATGATTATCATTGGATTGTTAGATTGGTGTTACTTAGCATGCTATCGTGATTTCTTGTACGCTTGTATCTTATGTGTTTTATGCTTCCTTCCATGAGTTTGGTAGTATTGATTTACTCAGTACCGGACCCATACTGATGCTACCTTGGTTGAATGGGTCCTGTAATGATCTACTGATGGTGGGGAGCAGACTTCTTGTGTAGGTTTGTGTTCAGATATTGTATTTGGGTGGAAGACTTGGCTCGAGAGAGTAGGCAATCCGGAATTTGATCAGTCGGAAATTTTCTGGTTTAATTGTATTTGTGTTTGGAAGTTTCAAGTATTGTATTTAAAATTCAAGAGTGTTGTAATTAACTTTTAATTTCTCGTACTCTGATAAGCTTTTAAAATTTAGATTTATTTCACAGGTTCCGCTGATTAATTCAGCGATGATTTTATTTAGTGAATTTATTCACTTGCCATCTGCCTGTAGATATCTCCTCGTGGGAGTTTATCCTTACGGCATGGATGATTGAAATTCTGTTTGACGGGTTTTAGCCTTGCATCTAGCATGAGATAGATGGTGGACATTTATCTTGTATTAGATGTGGCGGTAACATTCCCCAGATTCACTTCTAGCTTCCGCTTTATTCTTTCAAAAATTTTTTTTTCAGGAGTGAAATTTGGGGGTGTTACAATGGTAATGATGGTAATGAGGGGTGGTTGCTCAATGCCGCTCAAGCAAAGAAATTAATAGGGCTAAGTGGATGTGGAAGTACAGAAGGAGCAAATGTAACAGGCGTAGCTAGAAGGGGTATGGTGGATAATGACGATTGAGTGTTATCTCGCTAAGATGCTCAAAGGCTAGCTCAATAGGAAGAATGATGGTGTGATGGTGATAAGGTAATAAGATCAAGTCCATACAAAAATTAAATCAAAATAACTAAGTTTGATGTTAGGAGAATGACTAGAAGAGAAGAAAAGAGAAGAATGTAGGAAGCATTGGAATGAGTTGAAAAGATAAGAAAGAAGAAAAATAAGGCAAGTTGGTCAAGAATGCAGCTAGTCTAGCTGGATGATAAGGAGAAAGGAATAGTAAGAAGGAATATAAAGAAAAGAAGGAGGTCAGTTGGCAGGTGTGATGAGGTAGAGAAGAAGGGAGGTAGATAGGGTGTTTGGTGGGTGATTTAGGTTGGCAGGTAATAGAAATGGTGTAGTGTCTCGGGTAGAAAAACTTAGGTGAGTAGAGTTGGCAATGATGGAATGGGATAATGTACGGGGACAAAGCTAGGGACTTGTTTGCCCAATGAGGTCAAGATCGGTAAGGCTTGCTTTAGGCTATATTTAGATGGGTTAAAGTTAAAGTATAGGGAAGAGGGGAAGAGACTATGGGATATTTTTTTTGGGGCAATTAGGTTTTGATTAAGAAGGGTTTAGGTTTAGTTTTGGGATAAAATAATGATAAAAGATTATGGTTAAAATTTCATTAATTAATTGTTGATAAATAAACAGTATCAATAAATTTTAATAGGTTATTCAATACTAAAAAAAATCTTTCCCAATTAATATTTTGTTATTACCATTATTATCACCATCTATATTATTGTTTTCCTACCATTATTATTATGATTAACATGGTTATTGTTAAAGAGTGAATGGGTCATAACATTTCCTTTGATAAGCTTATGGGTACACAAATCCAAAACTTTCTTGAAGTGATGTGCAACATTTTCTTCACTACTCGCCATTTGTGGTGCAAAAGCAAGAAGCTTATTAAACATTCTAAAGTTATGCTCAATTGAAATGCTACCTTATTTATAGATCTAGACCTCAACATGTTTTGCACGATCCACATAAAAAGGATAATAGTGCACCCTTGAGGCTTTGAGAAAACCTTCCCAAGTATTTAATTGGTTAGAAGCTTGAAGCTAGTTCCCTCTCTACCAATCATCTTCACTTCCTCTTAAATAAAATGTACCAATGTCTACCTTTTTCCTATCTAGGTAATCCTAAGCCCTAAAAATATTCCCTATCTCTCTAATCAATCTTTCAATCACTATTAGGTCCTAAACACCCTTAAATATGTATGGATGATGAAACTTAACCTTTATGAGCCAATTCTCAACATGAATTGGGGTCAGACGTGGTAACGGATAATGATGCAGTTGCACTATAGCTGTACCACTCTCTCAGCAAATATGATGAACAACTCCTCCATATGAATGAGATTTATGTTTCATGCCATAATGTTACAAAAGAAAGGAATAGTGTTACTAACATAGTAATACATTCTATGTAAATAAAGCATTTTAAAATACATAAGGACACAAGAATCTAAAGAAAAATTGATCACAAAAGATGATGCAACAATATGACACCTATTTTTCCTGACAATTATTACTTCCAAAATAGACTACAAATAAGGGTTATAGGAGTAGGGAACTTTACTCCCTTAATATACTTAAATGTTTGGATGATGATCCACATAATCCTTTAGCCACTATGTGCAATGCAAATAATCCTCCAAAAAGTAATAGTATTAGTATGATTTTCTTATATTGAGTAAATCATAACACCTATGAAGAGGTAGCATACCCACATTACACATAACATAAAATAATAAGAAATATACCAAAAAGAATATAATGACATGCAATAACAACATCTAAATAACATGATCCTACATTTCCATAAACAATATTAATCAAATCAACACCTTGAGAAGGACATATAAGAGGCTTGCTCTAAAGTATACAACAATTGCAAGATATCAACAAATCTTCTTCCATATATTGCATGGTATTGTTTGAGCTCACTAAATATTCAAGCCAATCCTAATCCAATTGTAGAAAATTTTTTATGGTGGGTGTCTAATCTAATTATGTCAATCAAATCAATTATTGAGTGAAATTGAATCACTAAATCTAAGATAATGATTATCAAGGAGGTCATACTAAATCAAAGAACTCAATTATGAGGTAAAGCTCTATAAGGAGGCCATTTGAATAAATAACATCAAATAATCATGTATTAATAAGAACAATCACTAAATATGAGAGTACAAATGATAGACTATGATCGGCTTTGGAAAATATTTCCAATAGTCTTCCACTTGCATTAAGAATAATCATGCATAAGCCTAATGCCTTATGAACTAGAATTACATTCATACTTAGGTTATGGAATAGGATTTTTTAATAGATTTGCAATATTTGCATACTTAAGAACCTTGGATAAATTTACATTACCCCTTTGGACAATCTCTCAATTATGTGATATTTCCTAAGTATGTGCTTGGTTTTCAGCTAAGACCTCGGCTCCTTTTCCTTTTATAATAGCCCCGTTGTTGTTACAATGTAAAAAAATAGAATCAAGATGTTAGGAAATACTTCATATTAAGTGCTGAATTTCCTAATGGATACTACTTGCATTAATGCTTCTGAAACAACAATATACTCAACTTCTATTGTATAATCAACAACGTTGTCTTATTCTAAACTCTTCCAATTCACTACATCATCATCAATGAAAAACATGCAACCCAACTATGATCTCTATCTATTTCGAAACATGCGTCTATGTAACCACTTGCAAATAGATCATGTTCTCATATATATACAAATAAGTTTCTTTTATCCTTTTCAAGTATTTTATAATTTTGTTGACTATAATCAAGTGACTCTCATAAGAATGATACTAGAATTTTCTCATCATGCTAATGGCATATGATATTTCTCTGTGAGTGCTTAACATGACACATATTATAGAACCAATGATTGAAGCATATATAATTATACTCATGTGGTCTCGCTCAATTTATGTCTAAGGAAACCAAGTTTTACTAAGATTTAGACCATGTAACATAGGTAAGAAATCTCTCTTAGAGTCTTGCATTTTATACCAATGGACTATCTTGTCAATATAAGTACTTTGACTTAATGTAATAAACTTTCTTGTTAAATTTCTATTGATTTTGATTTCCAAAATATAAGCTACCTTGCCAATATCCTTTATTAAAAATTAATTTCCTAGCTAAGTCTTCATACAATATAGTATAGGAATTTCATTTCCAATAAGTAGTATGTCATCTATTTAAAGTGTAAAGAAAATAATTACGCTCCTAGTAGTTTTCTTGTAGATAGAAGGCTTTTCTTCTCATCTAATAAAGCTAAACTCGTTTACTGCTTTATAAAAACAAAGATTCCACCACTTAGATTTTTACTTATGGCTATAAATTGATCTTTAAAGCTTGCACACATTTCTAACATAGTTGGAATATCAAAAACCTTCTAGTTGTACACATATTTTTTAATCATGAAATATATCTAATAGAGTTTGATTCCTCCTTTCAAATTCACCATTCCACTATAGAGTACCTAGTAGAGTGATTTTTGAAACTATTCCAAATGTTTTGAGATGGTCACTAAAATATTGGCTAAGGTATTCACCTCCTTGATTTGATTGAAGGACCTTAATAGTTTTACCAACCGAGTTTTGTACTTTATTATGAAATTCTTTGAACTTTTCAAAAGCTTCATGTTTATTTTTGATAAACATAACCATGTATATTAAAATCATGAGTAAACACATTCAAGTACTGAAACCCTCCTCTAGCATTTAAATTAATTGGTCCACAAATATTGATTAGTTTAATAATTCATTTGTCCTTTGATTGTGTTAAGATAATGGGAACTTTGCCATTTTTCCTCATAAATACGACACACGCATTTCAAATAAATTGAAATCAAATGAGTGTAGAATTCTATCTTTTTAGAACTTCATAATGTAGTTATCATTTATATGTCATTAACAATAGTAACTAAGTTAGGTAGTATTCGAATCATTATATTTGAATATCTTATAATTTATGTAATAAATAGGTGTATTAGGATCTAGAATGTAAAACCCATTTTTCATTGGAGCATAACCATAAAACATTTCATTCAAATAAAGGGAACACCTATTGTTCTTAATGATGAAATTAAAGCCTTCCTTGCTTAAACAAGAATCATAAATGATGTTCCTACTTATAGTAGGTATGGGTGTTAAAAAACCAGTCACGAAAAAAGTCTTAGATTGAAAGGACCAATTATTCCATTTTTTGGTCGTTAACAAGTTTTAGTCCTTTCAGGTCCAGTGCAACCAAGAATCTCAATATCATTTTACCTAAAAATTATATATTTTTAATATAAAGAATATATAATTTACTAATTTTGATCTAAAAAATTTTAGAATAAAAAATCTAGTCTAATCTCCATTCTTAAAATTAAAAAATTTAGCCCCTGTTTGGTTTTACTTATTATTAATAACTACTTTTAGATAAAAACTACTTTTATAAATCTACTTTTAAAAAAGTACTTTTATAAGTAAAATGTATGTTTGTTTTAACTTTTATTACATAAGTGATTAATGCTAAAAAACTACTTATTGTATCTTATTAGTGTTTGGTTTTAATTTTCCTACAAAATTAATTTTTCTTTTCCATCTTTAGTTTTTATCTTCCTATATATATATTTTAGTAATAATTACTATATAAATTATGTAATATTAAGTATAAAAGTTGTGGCAGAGGCTTTCTTGAATATCTTCTCTCCACCTTGTAACTCCTGCATTATGAAACTAGTGTACCCACCTGTTGCATATATCTATGTAAAGTGAGTTCCTTTTTATATGTTCAGCACAATGGGCATCCTTTACAAGACAAGTTCAAAGTCTTGAACATAAACTTACTAATGAGAGCACTCTTGGTGAGATTGAGATTTATGAATTAAAGTGACCAATCAAGGCAGCAACTGATTCATCTTAGTTTTCTCCTATCCCACTAAATCTACACAGGGACGAGGTAATTGAAATGCTTCCTCAATCTTTTGATGCAAACTATGAACAACCCACTCTGTATCACGAGTTCTCTCTCCTGTCATGAAAACATAAACTTCCCCATTTATTTCAATTGAACTGAAGCCGGGGTCTTTCTTCAATCCATTGGATCTTCGTGAGACACTGTTTATTTCTAAACTTTCATGATTTCCCAGAGATGCATACATGGTTGAAAGAGAACTAAAGTGTCCAGAATCTACCTAGTCCAACTCTCTTAGTTTTTGAAAAATCTGACTTGCAATCTTGGTATTGCCATAGACCCTACAAGCACTAAGCAGTGCACCATATATCCAAGAATGTGGCTGCACAGGTATTTCAATTAGGGATGAGTTATATCGTGATTAATTAATTAAGATCCTCGGGGTGGGGATTTGAAGATTTAATTTTACAAGTTTGCAGGGAATTAATGGATTGAAAGGGCGGAAGAGGAGCTTACTGAAAGTGCCCAAGTAGAGGTATTTGTTCCCAAACTCTTGTCCGATCCTCGCTTCCCATCTCCCATTATGGTGATGCCTGTCGATACGCACCATCATCATCATCATCAGGTAAACGTACATTATTTTAGATCAATTCGTCAAAATTAACGACATGGGGACAAAAAGAAAGACTCATCCCATCAGCATATATAAGTAGTTTACCTGGCCACACCTCGATATTTGGAAACGCCCCGAGAGAAATCGCTGCTCTAACGGCTGAGGGAAGCTAAATACTCTTCCCTGGATGCATCCCGCATCTCTTCCACTTCTCTTCTGTAATTCTCTAACTACACCCGGTACGCGGACACACCCGAAACACATTGCAGTTAGTAATGATAATCAAAATGCAGTAGTACTCAAAAAGTATTTTTTTAGTGCTGAGAACTAATTTCGTACAGAGAAATTCAAAGTCGTATCTGGACTCCAGTACTTGAGTGCCGCTAGGTCGTAAGTTCGAGCGGCATCCTCTTCGTTATCATCTGTTCGAGCAACAATGGTGATGGCAAACGCGAGCAGCAAAAATGGAGAAGGTGAGCAGCAGATATGAAGAACTCGAGCGGGGATGTCAACGATGGTCGAAAATTTCAACGCCGCGCAGAGCACACAAGCAGAAATGGAGAGAAAAAATGGAAGAAAACGAGCTAATGCCAAACAACGGACAGGGACGAGGACAGAAAAGTCATTTACCGTCATGAACGACTTTTTTCTTAAAGCAAATACCGTGCCGCATGGGGCAAAAGTGATTTAGAAAAGTAGGTAAAAATTACTTATAGATTATTACTTTTACAAAGTAATTTTTACAAATCACTTTTTTATAATTACTTTTAAAAAGGAAAACCAAACACTTATAAAAATTTATAACTACTTTTTATAATTAATTATCTAAAAAACTACTTTTCTTAAGTAAAACCAAACAGGCTCTTAGTCATTAACTTTGCTTTTGTCTTATCTAAGTCCATCTGGTCTGGTCTAATTTTGGATTGGTGTACCTCCTAATAGTAAGTATATAATAATAAATATTTCGTTCTAGAATCAATCCTAATGATAAAGCTAAATTGAAAGTTCTTATAGCTTAAGTAAAAAGTCTTACTCTATTCATAATCTGTAGGTACCATTGTCTTCTTGAGATTATTTTACTCTCCTCTAAACCTAACTCATTTTTATTAATTTTAAATCCACATCTAGTATATAATGCCCAAGAAGATGTAGAATTAGTAACATTTACTTCCATAACACAAATACCTGAAGCTTTGGTTTCAACTAAGCCATTGTTTTTATCTTCAAAGTGCAGTTTCACTTGTAGTTACCATAATTCTTGCAATAGAAGCATTGTTTGTTAGTAGTTGGTTGAGGCTTAGAATTAACCTTGGTTTTATGATTTTTTTTACTAATTAAAGCTTTGCCCTTACCCTTAGGATTAACATTTTCCTCTCCTTTACCAACCCTCATGAAACATTTTCCTTTTTGAACCATGAGAGCATTATTTAGTTTTTTAATGTTCGATTGTTAGGTATTAAGTAGCCCATGTAATTTAGTTGATGAATAATGAAAATCATCCATGATGTAGATCAATACAAGCTAATAATATGAATTAAGAAATAATTACATAATGAAATCTGTAGCCAACTCTTAGTTAATAATTACATCTAATCTCATAATAGAAACAACATAACTTATCATCTTGAAAACATGAGGATGAATTGGGTTTCCTTTTGCTAACTTCCATGAAAGAGACGCTTTTATAGACTCAAAACTTTCAACTCATTCTTGTTTCTTAGACAAGTTCTTGAGTTTAATGATGACAGGATAGACATCAACACATCCTTATTTAGTCTATTTTTGAAGGTTTGAGTTCATGTAATATAGAAGATTAGACAAGATTAGTCTTATCACACATCATTATGCTTATGATAGGAAACTTACTCAACACGAGGGGCTTTAGATGCCAATTCCTCAACGATTACCTGTTTGAGGACATGGTGTTTTCTTTCTTGAGTGAGGATTATTCTCAAAGTTAATTTCTAATTGATGAAGTTATTTTTATTTATTTTTTCCTTTGCATGGACAAATCATGGTGAGATGGTGTTGGTGTTACTATTTTCCATATTAATCTGCAACAAAAGATATGCGAAGATTAGAAATGTTTTGAATAAATAATTAGATTCTATTTACTCCCACATGTAAAAGAATCTGCCACTAATTTTTATTATCCCTTTTGAAATCTAGTAGACTAGAACCCATAACTAACTAATTCTTAACTAAGATTTGGCTTATCACTCAAGTTATTAGTAATTTAGGTAACCTAACTAATTACATACTAGGTAACTCTTGGTTGTTTGGTAACATCTAATGCCCCATCAATCACAACCTTATGCCTTGAGCCCTAAAACCATTTTGATGGCCTTATGAATTCTAACCAGTACCTTTAAGAGTTGACAATCATCAAAAACTATTTCACCAAGATAATCATGAATGCCTAGCTTTGTCAAACCCATTCAATGATGATAGTAATGAAAATTTCCTTAGGTATTTAAGACTTATATTATAAGGGAAAGGTATGTATTCAAAACATTCATAGATGATAGCTATACAAGAAATAAAAAATTAATTAATAAAATAATATGTGTGATATAGCATGGCCTCATTACAAAAGTAAACCACCAACCAATTGGCACTACTAATCTTGGAACATGAGCAGTATTAAACTCATCAAAGTAACTTGTTTGCTTCAAGTGCTAGACTCCAATCACTTAGGATGTACACTACTTCCTAATGATCTAATTGAAATAACTAAGGTTACATACAAAGGGTTTCCTAAAATAAAATAGATTTATTAATGACTCATAGGCCATAAAACCATTACAACAATAATTAACAACAAGCAGATCATAATTACAAGGCCATGCTATATCACTGTAAACAATTACTCCTCACCCGTACACACATTTATTACAAATAGTAACATACAACCTGTGTAAAAAAAAAAGATAGTGTGGGGTCATGGAGCAATGTCCTAAGTGGTAGTCATGATATTAATCACATTAATTTGTTATACTAAATTTAATGGATTAATCACATCTATTAACTTCAATGAGAAAAATGTAATAGATTGATCTCCTCAGTCCTAAAATAATCAAATATCTATTTGAATTAACCGCCTCAATTAAATCCCATTAAATTATTCCAAATTAAATTAATCACATTAATTTAACTCTTTTCAATAGGCATTATTAATTAAATTAATCTAGCCCCACTAATTAGGCATTACAATATTAGTCAAATTAATATAATACCATTAAATAATCATTACAAGATTAGTCAAATTAAATTAATCCCATTAAATATGTGTTACTAGATTTATCAAATTAATCTAATCCTACTAAATTAGCATTATAGAATTAGTCAAATTAATCACAAAATTACATATTTTAAAATAAATTGAATAAACCTAGATCAAATCAATTTAGCCCATTGAATTAGATCAACTATATTAATCTATATAATAACCAACAAATTAGATAATAAAAAAAGGAAAGGTAGAATTAAAACATATCAAAACTAAAATACATAAAAAACGATAAAGTTGAAGGTAATCATATGAAGAGGCTTTGACACCAATTAATGATTTTATCCTAACCAAAAAACAATAGAATAAAATCAATGGCTAAAATACCATATATCGTATTATAGATTAAGATAATAAATGTTAGTGACATGAAATAGGTTAACCAATTAATTCGAATTGACGGTGAAAAAAATTTGATTGGTTTCTTATCTAAGTATGTGTTAACTCTAATCACTAGACTTCTATCTTGTTCCAACAAGTGCAAATTGCTTTGTACCTCTTCTAGTATACATACATAGTGAAAATAGATCATCGAGGATGTGTACTAGTTCAACTAGGAACTCACTCTAAATTTCATTGGAAAAAATGCCTGGCGGCTTGAAATTTCATTGTTCACAAAAGAGAGAGAAAGCTGTATTTATATTAAAAACCTAGCTTGGTTTCATAATTAAACACTTTCCTACCTTAGTTACATTATGCACGAGCTTTTAATCAAATTAAATCCACCTTAGGTTTAATCCGATTAATAATACCTTGGGCTTAAAGAGATATTAACCATTGTAAGACCTCTTCTTACCCAGTTTATAGCCCATCTCTTATCTAGTTTAATTTGAGTGTAACCTTGTAGGTTCATATACTATTGGTAGCGTACCGAAAATTTCATTTAGTATAAGAGGTCTCTGCTATGTCATTATGACTACCAAAATTTGGAAATTTCATAGGCTTGATACAATCAATTTTAATGAACATATTTGAAATTTTATCAATTGATATTAAGATTAAATAGAAGGAATTGATCATGTCATCCTTATTTTGTTCAATCACACCCGTTCCCGATCACCAAGTTAGAATAACCTTAACAAAAATATAACTCATTTGAAGTAGGACTAAACACTAAAGAATTGGAATTCATAATTATGGAACTAATTATTCTTCATTATAAAAGGATCTTCCACAAATTGAATGACAAACAGATGGTTATGTTGCTAGATGCATACCAAACAAGCTGTAACACCCCAAAATTCACTAATTTGTTTTTGAAAAGAGGAAGCAATTAAAATAGAAATACTTAAAACCTGTGAATTCTGGGAATGTTACCGTCACACTTAGTACCAGATCGGTTCTCTCCGACCGTTCCAATACCAAGTGCTAAGGCTAAAGAAAATAGTAATCCATCAATTATAAATCAAGACAACTAAACTTTGAAAGCATTTAACGGTTGTAAAACAAAATCAGAGTACGCATAAAGAATTATTATTCAAATTAAAAAGAGAATTAAACATACAACCGTTAAAAGATTAACGAAAAGAATTAGGATCATATAAAGACTAAAATATGGCCATAACTCTCTCGAACTATGAGCCAACCAAGCTCAACACACAGCCCCGACTGATGTCTCGCCCACCTGCACAAGTCAGAAAGGTGTACTACTCGTGGGAATGAGCAGCACCCATGAAAAGGGTGATCGGTACGCTACATACTGAGTAAGGTAACCAAGCACTAAGGCCAATACATAAGCACTTAAAATCATGCAAGGACGTAAAAGAGCATAATCATAAATGCATATGATCAACCAGGTAAAAGCACAAAGGCTCGTATATAACCCAGATTAATCGTTTCATTAATCTCTTATCAGAGTCCTTTTCACACCATGCCTTTTATCAATCCATGCGAACATAAGAACACCCCACTATTACAACCGGTGGGCCGGTCACAATAGAACATCAAGCCCTAACCACTATTATTACCGGTGGATCGGTCACAATAGAGCATCATGCCCTAACCACTATTATTACCGGTGGATCGGTCATATATAGGGTAGAAACCCTAACCACTATTCCTAACCAGTGGATCGGTTCGGTTCCTCCTCGCATGGTGTTCCATTGTAAGTAATTAGTGTCTTTTATTTGCCTTAGCAAAACTTTGGTTTATTTTCATTGAGATCGGGATCCCCCACTATTATAACCGGTGGGCCGGTCACATATAGGACATCATGTCCTAACCACTATTATTACCGGTGGATCGGTCACAATAGGGTAAAACCCTAACCACTATTATTACCGGTGGATCGGTCGCACATAAGGTAAAACCCTAACCACTATTACTGACCGGTGGATCAGCTGGTCCCATCTCAATATCTTCAACTTTAAGTAATTAGTGTCTTAAATATTTTATTCAAAGGCTTTCACCATGGACATGCACGAATCATAAATCATAAATTCCATATTCATCATCATACTTTATTCACCAATTACACTTGTGCTACCACCAAACCCTAGACATGCATGACTCGCTCCCTTTACACTTATCCTCCAATTCTACTTCACATCTCACTCTAGGGTTTTATCCCGAAACCCTAAGTTAGGCCTTAACAACTCCTCTTACTCCACCTCACATCACCCAAATCATTTTAACACTCCACACATCACAAATCATCGATTCCATTCTCATAATTATACCTTAATCACCAAAAACACATGATACAACAAAAACCCTAAGCAGCCACACCAAACCCTAATCAACCACCACAAACCATAACTAACCACTCCAAACCCTATTTAACCATAACAACCATAATTAGCCATTCCAAACCTTAATTAATCACGAAAATTCACAATTAGCCACTCCAAACCCTAACTCAGTCTCCTACGTACCCAGATAATGCTCTACATACTATCTTTCACCCAAGCAACACTTACATTATGTTCCTTACATCCCAAATCAACTTTCCACACATAAATTTCATACCCATGCAGACATTAATCTCCCCATGAAAACCTTCGAACCTTTTTCATGCAAACCCTAAAATTCCATGGGAAACCCTAAATTCAACCATGCAAACCCCAATACCACTATACAACCATCAATGCCATCATGTAAACCCTAATACCACCATACAACTATAAATACCACCATACAAACCATGATTCCGTCATATAAAACCCTAAATTCAATCCACACAAAACCAAAGATTCACCCATACCAAACCTAAATTCAAACCATATAAAATCCAAAGCTTTGTCCATGCTAAACCCTTAATTCAATCCATACCAACCAAATATTCATCCTTACCAAACCCTAGATTTAATCACATAAAACCGAAGATTCATCCTTACCTTACAATTGATTAGATTCTCCCACATAAAATCATAAATTAGAATCTCCCAAGCAAAGCCATAAATTAGATTCCTTCAAAAAAAATCATAAATTAGATTCTCCCAATCAAATCATAAATTAGATTATCCCATAAAATATCATAAAATACATTCTCCCAAATAACATCATAAACTAGATTCTCCCAAACAAACCATAAATTCAATTTTTCCATGTAACATCATAAATTAGATTCTACTAAATAAAACCATATATTATATTCTCCGCATAAAAGCATAAATTTATTCTTCCACATAAAACCTTACATTAGATTATTCCTTATAAAACCATCAAATTAGGTCAACTCACTTCCCTTAGCCAACTTCCCTCCCCATCCTCCTTTTTCATTCTTTCTTCCACACAAACCACATCGACATCCTCTCATGCATGTCTTACAGGGTCACAACACATACCGTCACATACACATAGTACACATGCCATACAAAAACATACTTCAACTCCATGTCATACCATATATAGAATAATTAATAATAATAAATATAAGATACATAGCATGCGGTGCACATAATGCACATAAGCACATAAAAGGCCTTAGCACCCCTTACCTAAAACGACACTGGTCTTGGAGCACGCTCCTACGCCTCTTTAGGGTTTTGACTGGTTTTACCTATTATGAGAGAAAAGCTAAAATTAGACTCCCTCCTATCAAAAATACTATTAAAACTAACTTAATATAAGACTAAGCTTTTGATAAAATAATAATAATAAAAATACCAAAAGTAATATCAATATTATTATTAACAAGAATAATAGAAATAGTAGCAATAATAATGAAAAGACAATACTCAAAAATAAAGTGAAATAAGGGCTTCGGACCCTTCACCAAAATAATACTAAAATATTATTTGTAAATTAAATAACCAAATTTAGTGATAATAATAATAATAATAATAATAATAATAATAATAATGATAATAATAATAATAATAATAATAACATTATTAACAACATTAATGTTAAAATATTTGTATTAAAAATAATGGAAATTCGAAATAGGAAATAATAATAATAATTATACTTATAACATTTTAATAATAGTAAACATAGAAATAATAAGAAAAATAATAATAAAATCGAATTAAAATACAATAGGCTTCAGCCCTCAACATAAATAATAATAATAAAAACATTAATACTAATAATTATAATAATAATGCATATTAAAAATATATATATTAAGAATAATAATAATAGTATTTATATGCAAATAATTGAAATAAAATATCTAAGGGTTATCAAAATAGGGAAAATAGCTGAGAGGGTCTAGGGTTCAAGCTTAGGGTTTAAGGGTTAAAATATGTATAACCAACAATATATATGTTTGTAATAGGCTTTATTAATAACATATATAATATTGTATTTAATACTTTTACTCACAAATATGATTGTGTGGTTAATTCTTTTATCAAAGATATAATTTTGTGCCTAATACCTCTAGTCACAGATATTATTTTGTGAATAACAGTTTTAGTTACAGATATTGTTTTGTGGGTAATACTTTTAGTCACAAATATTTTTTTGTGGTTAATACTTTTACTTACAGATATAAGTGTGGGCATAAGTTTTACTAACAGATAAATATATGTGGGTATTATCAATTATTCCCAACATATGATACATATCTGTGGGTAAAACTTTTAAGCACAGAGTTTTTACCCATAGTTTTGTCACAAAAAAAATTTATGTTGGTAAAAGCTTTTGCCAACAAAAAATAGCTTTTACCAACAGATAAGACCCTATTGCCACAAATCATTTATTTTGTAGTGTGGGTAGGGCAAAAAGAAGGGGAAGAAGGGTGAGGGATAGTGTATTTTTAAGCATGAGGAAGAGAAGGCGACATCGGGGATGAGGATAAAGGAGTGGGAGGGGCAGGAAACTAATGGCTAGTAGTGGTAGGTTGGTGAAGGTTTGCAAGGCTTAGGTTCACAAGGGCTTGGAAAAGAGAAAGGGAAGATGAGAGGCATACAAGAGGGGTTATGTAGGGGATTTTGTCTGAAATGGAAAGGAAAAGGATGGGGGAGAGGGGGAGTGTAATCCCCTAAAATTTTAAAAGCCTATAATTTAATAAATCACTTTTATTTGGGATAACTTAGCTTTTAAACTTATTTAATTTAATTATTTTGAGGATTTTATCTTTTAAATTTATATAATTTAATTATTTTGTGAATTTTTGAGTGTATAAAATTAGATGTGAATATGTAATAAATTAAAATAAATAATTTGTTATTTTATCACACTCATTTTATTTAAATAATGTTTCAAACCAATATTTTCTAAAATTTACCTTTTAAACCAATATCTTAAAATATAATAAGTTAAATTATTAAAAAAATTTTATCTACCAAAAATACTATAACCTATTTCCCATAATTTATTTTTATCTATTTTCTCCCTATTTTCCCTTTTTCCCTTTTTTTTTCTCTCTCCCTCTTTCTCCTTTCTTCTTTCTTTCCCCATTTTTCTCCCCTGACTGGGCCAGCCCGCCTACCTAGATCACCTCCATTTCCCTGTCTTGTGCAGCCCAAGCCGCGAGCCCTAATTCCTTTGCCTGAACCACCGGCCGGTCCTCTCCATTTTTTTCTTTTTCCTCCCCTAGACCGCCCGGTGCTCCTCCTTTCCCTTTCCTTCTTCTTCCCCACGCAGCTGCAGCCTGACCTGCAATGCTGATCTGCAGCCTCGATTTCTGCCGGCAACCACTAGCCCAACGCCGACCGTCCTCCCCTACTCTTCCTGTCATTTTCCATCCTTTTTTTGACCCCAACAAGCCCCATAGCTACCCTCCCCACATGGCCATCTCTTTCCTTTTTCTCTCCCCCTCCCCGACCTAACCTGCCATGGCAGGACTATACCGCTTGCCACCGCCGGCCGGTGGTCCTGCCACACCTGCCCCGCGTGTCTCCTTCTTCTCTTGTCGTCTTGCCCCTAAATTGGCCTATAAATGCACTCCCGGGGCAGCCATAGTCGAGCTCCCTTTTTCGCAAGCCTAGAAACTTTGCTTCCCGCCGGCGCCCAAACATATTCATATTCCACCGCTACCAACGACCGCCGCAACAAACTCCACCCACCAAAACCATCCCCGCACTTCCCTCTACAAAACAAGCCACCATCACCCCCTATCTCGCCCTACACGTGCCGCCCCGTCTATGCAAAGTCACCAACCTGAGTAGCCACTCAAACCCCTCGTCGTACCTCGCACCACCTTCTGCCACTACCCTTGTTGCAACCAACACTTCCTCCACCCTCCAAAACACCCAGGGAACCTTCCCCTACTATCATATACCTTCATCTCCCCCTGCCTCCCTCTCCTTCCACTTCCTTCATATTCCACCACCTTTGGCCGCCGTAAAAACCGTCGTGCACCGCCACTCCCAGCTACACCACCACCTTCATTCCACCCCTCTCCACCTACTGCACCTTCCTCTACCTCAAACACCCCTCCACGTTGATGAAACCTAGAAGGGTTTCACAGAAATTTTTCCGGATCACAAACAAAAATTGAGCGCGGAGTTCAATTCACCGAACAATCAGCCTAAGGATTTTCTCCAAAGGAAGATTAGAAAACCCAAAGTGCAGTTGAATTCAACGGCTACTGAAGTTGAAGAACATAAAAGATCAAGAAGAGATCGAGGAAAGAGCGAGAAAAATTGCAAAAGAGAAGGTTGCGAGAGAGAGTGAGTCGAGAGAGAGTTCCAAAATTATCTCAAGAATCTATTCGACCAAAAAAGTAGTCTGCTACAACCGTGTATAAGCCTTAGATATATATGGCATATACAATACAAAAGAAAGGCGCACAAAATACACAATGTAGGCCTTCATCTCCTATACAAATCAGCCCAGATACACCCCAAAAAATCAGCCGAGACATATACAATATGGGTTGACAGCTAGTTAAAGAAAATCAGCCCAAATTTACAAAATTATTACAAGGCATAATAATCCAAAGTAATGGATGTACAAATAATTCCCATCAGCTAAAAGTTATAATAGTTAATCATGGTTACCAAGGGTTGAGTAATCCATATTCCAACTAACCCAAATAATTATGGGTTGGGTGGCAAATTACAGAACCACCTTAATCCCCATTGGCCAAATTTGCAGGCGAATGCATCATATGGGATTTTCTACAATTAATATAACATAATTTATATAACAACTCCCAGCAGCAGCTACAACAACCTCTTGATCCATTCCCCATGCTTTGAATTAATTTCCTAAACAATCACACAATAATAAAAATACTTATAGGTATAACATAATCTATAACAATTAATAGAATTATTTAAATACAAATTTTTGAGATTTATATCATTCCCCTCTTCTTGGAAAGGTTTCATCTCTGAAACCTGATTAATATCCATAAATTGACTAAGATCAGCAACATTAAAAGAGTCACTAAAATTTCCAAACTTAGCAGGTAAATCAATTCTGTAAGCATTATCATTAATCCTTTCTAATACAGTAAAAGGTCCATCTCCCCTAGGATCTAATTTCGATTTTCAAAGATTTGGAAAACATTCTTTCCTAAGGTGTACCCAAACTAAATCTTCAGGTTGGAAAACCATTTTCTTTCTTCTTTTATTCCCATTCTCAGCCATTTTTTGAACCCTCTTAGTAATTTGTTGACTCCCAGATTCATGCAATTTCTTTATACTAACAGCACGAGATTGAGCATCAAAGTTATATAATTAAGAATTAGGCAAAGGGCTCAAGTCTAGAGGAGTCAAAGGATTAAAACCATACACAACCTCAAATGGATTCTTTTTCGTTGTAGAATGTAATGTCCTATTATAAGAAAATTCTACCTAAGGCAATACATATTCCCATTGTTTTAGATTCTTTCCAAGGACAGCTCTTAACATATTACCTAATGTCCTATTTACTACCTCTGTTTGTCCATCTATTTGAGGGTGACATGTGGTGGAAAACAATAGTTTAGTTCCCAGTTTACTCCACAAAATCTTCCAAAAAGACTCAGAAATTTAACATCTCTTTCTGATACTATTGTTTTAGGTAATCCATGCAACTTAACTATATGAGAAAAGAACAACTCGGCCACAGCCACAACATCATTTGTTTTATTGCAAGGTATAAAATGAGCCATCTTACTAAACCTATCCACTACAACCATTATTGAATCTTTAGCTCTATTAGTCCTAGGTGAGCTTAAAATGAAATCTAAGGAAACATCATTCCAGGGTTGATTAGGAACAGGTAATGGAGTATATAACCCAAAAGGTTTTGATGTGGACTTAGCCTGTCTACAAGCTATACAATTAACACAATATTTCAATACACCCTTTTTCATATGAGGCTAATAGAAATGATCAATTAGTATATCTAAAGTCTTTCGAAATCCTAAGTGTGCCATTAGTCCACAATTATGAGCTTCTTGAATTAATAGTCCCCTATATGAGAACTCAGGAATACATAACTAATTTTCTCTAAACAAGTAACCTTCAGATATATAGTATTTCCTTTGTGTAGCAGTTTCATAATTTTTATGTATTTCCTTAAAGTCATGATCCTCCAAATATAAAAGCTTGATGCAAGAAAAACCCAACAAAGTGGTGTCTATAGCATTTAACAAAGCAAGTCTTCTAAATAAAGCATCTACGACTACATTATCACCTCCCTTCTTATATTTAATTATGTAAGGAAAACTTTCAATAAACTCAATCCACCTACCCTGTCTTCTATTTAATTTTGACTGTCTTTTTAAAAATTTCATAGCTTCCTGATCAGTGTTTATAACAAATTTTCTAGGCCATAAGTAATGTTGCCAAACTTTTAAGGCTCTTACAAAAGAAAATAATTCCTTTTCATAAGTAGAGTAATTTAAAGTACTACCACTTAATTTTTCACTAAAATAAGCTATAGGTTTACCTTCTTGAGAAAGTACAGCCCCTATTCCCAACCCTGAAGCATCACAATCTAATTCAAACATCTTTTCAAAATCAGGAAGGGTTAATACAGGTGCTTGGGTTAATTTATCTTTAAGAGTTTCAAAAGATTTTTTCAGTTCTAAACCCCATTTAAACCCATTTTTCTTTTTTGTTATTGCAGTTAAGGGAGCAGCTATGGTACTAAAATTCCTAACAAATCTTCTATACACTGAACACAAACCATGGAAACTCCTTACTTCAGTCATAGTCTTAGGTACATGCCACTCTTGAATAGCTTTAATCTTTTCTTTATCCATAGATATACCATCCTTACCCACAAAAAATCCTAAGAATACTACACTTTCTATACAAAATATAGACTTAGCTAAATTGGCATACAAATGCTCTACTTTAAATACATCCAAAATGATTCTTAAATGTTTCAAATGTTCTTCTAAATACTTGCTATAGATGAGTATGTCATCAAAATAAACAACCACAATTTTCGTAATAAAATTTCCATGGTTCATAGGTCTCATGAAGGTACTGGGAGCATTGGATAATCCAAAAGGCATTAGTAACCATTCATATAACCCAAAGTTAGTTTTGAAGGTTGTCTTCCATTCATCTCCTGGTTTCATTCTAATTTGATGGTATCCACTTTTTAAACCTATTTTTGAAAAAATCACAGCACCATGTAAAAGGTCTTACATTTCATCTAACCTTAGTATAGGGTATCTATACTTAATAGTTATTTTTTTACTTCTCTACTATCTATGCACATTCTCCAACTTCCATCTTTCTTAGGCACTAATAATACTGGAACTGCACATGGACTCATTGATTCCTTAATATAGCCTTTACTTAATAATTCAAAAACCTGCCTCTTTAATTCCTTTACCTCTTCAGGATTAGCCCTATAAGCAGGTCTATTTGGTATAACAGCTCCTGGTACAAAGTCTATTTGATGTTCTATCCCTCTTAATGGAGGTAATCCATAGGGAATGTCCTTAGGAAACAATTCACTATATTCTTCTAATAAATGCCTCACATTAGTAGGTACTTCCTCACTTAACTTTAATTAACATTCATAGCATTCCTTATAAACCAATAAATATAATTTTGCTTGTCTCTTAATTTCTTTTTTCCACATCTCCACTCTTAGCGTAAAACCTAGATGTATCTTTAAATTCCTTTGAACTAATCCCAGTCTCTATACTTTATTTGGATAGTTCCTTATAATCATACTTTATTTTAATTTGATCATCAAAGATTTCTTTTGGAGTCATAGGTGCTAAAACAATTTTCTTATCATCCTTATGTAAAGTGTATTTGTTTTTTATAACCATCATGTGTCACTCTCCTATCATATTTCCAAGGTCTAGAACCCTCATACTTTCCTAACTTTAAGTTTACTAAAACTTGCTGACTAACTTTAACATCCCCTAACTCATTTAACCACTGTAGTAGTTGGTAAGCCTAGTTTAGATACTAATAAGGTACAAGCAGTATTAATACAACTACCACTATCTATGGCCATGTTAAAACACTTATCATCAATCAAACATCGAGTATGAAATATATTTTCTCTTTGAATTGCATTTGAGTCAGGTAATTTATTACTATTTAAAGCCCTACGAACCACAAAAAGATCTCTACTTATTGGAATTTCTATCTCTTCTTCTAATTCACTAGTATCATCCCTAATCAAGTTAGTCTCCAATTCTTCCTCCTTAGATTCAGACTCTATATCTCCATATTCTCTAATTAAGATATTCCTCTTATTTGGGCATTTAGAAGCTATGTGTCCTAATCCCCCACACTTAAAGCATTTGATATCTCTAGTTCTGTTGGGACCATTAGTAGGATTATTTGTTATATTTCTACCCTTCTCAACCCTGTTTCCAACTTTAATCATTATTCCTACTTCTAGGTTCAAACCTCCCATTATTCTTCCAATCTCAAGAATTAGTTCCTCCAAAATTCCTTTTTAGTGTACTCTTAATGCCAATCCTAGGGGGTTTATACTGCCTAGTTCTCCTTATCTGACTCTCTATCTTGGTAGCTATGTTAACCATTTCACTTAAAGTCCCACAAGGATATAATTCTACCTTATCAGCTATCTCAGAATTTAATCCACTTAAGAATCTATCCATTGTAGCATCCTCAACAATTCCTATTTTAATCACCAAGACTTCTAGTTCCCTAAAGTATTCATCTACAGACCTATTTCCCTAATTCAGTGTCAGTAACTTCTTATGTTATTCTCTATAATAGTAACTTGGAAAAAAAAAACTTTTCCTCATTAGAATCTTAAATTCATCCCATGTTTTTATAGGTGGTTCTCCACTCCTATGCCTAGTTAAGACAAGATTGTGATACCAAGAAGATGCATATTCTTTAAATTCCACTACTGCTACCTTAATTTTCTTCTCATCAAAATAATTATGACATTCAAACACTAACTCTATCTTTCTTTCCCACTCAAAATAATAATCAAGATCATTTCTTCCATTGAATCCAGGTATGTTAAACTTAAGGTTACTTAGGTTCCTATCAACTATGTCTAATTCTCTTTCTTATTTATTATTCTGTCTAGGTCTCTTATCACTATTATTGGATATTTGATCTTCTAATTCTTCTAAACTATTTAAAGGTGGAATCCTAGTTGTAGGTTCCATGGGAGCCCTTCATAATACCCCAGCATGTTGAGTATCTGCCCTATTATTCTACAATTCATTAATTCTTATTTCCTGTTCTCCTATCCTCGATTCTAGATTAGTAGACAAACCAGCAAGTTAGGCAATCATTTGTTCTTGAAAAGTCCTAAGAGTTTCTAATAAGTCATTGCTAGATACTGAGACAGATTGATTAACAGATTTTCCGTTATAAGACATTATTGGATTTACTTTATGATGTACAAGATAAGACATAGATAACAGTCAGTCTAGAACAAAATTTACTTTATTATTAAATTAATTAGACAGCACATTGATCACTACTAGGTATAAAAGATATCGCAGCACTACACAAGGTTAAAGTCTATATTAGAACACACAGAATGCACAATAACTTCTAGATAGTTGTTAAATCAAATAAAATAGAAAAACTCAAGGAAGGAACGATATTACCGTGAGAGAAACTAAAGCAATCAAACCAATTGCGAGATAGGACCCCTCTTCTTGGAGCCTTTAACCTTTTCTAGAATCAAGGGTTCACTGGATTTAACCACTCCTGCGCACTCTTTCAATTGTGAGCAAAAATGATCAATTTGTAATAAAAATGTTAAATTAACAACCAAAAATTGCAGTAATTATCAAAAGTAAGGTTCAAATTTACCGATCGAGGAGTATTCCTTGAATATCATCAAGATTCAAGAATCTTGACCAAGCCCTAACTAAAAAATCACTAAAATTTACTTAGGGTTTCCCAAGTAGTTCGGAATTCTATAACATAACCCTCTTGGTCGCCGGCTTAAACAAGACAAAAATCGTTCGATTTTTTTTGTCAATCGCAAACCCCAGATTCAGACTTCAGAAATATGGGTTAGCGCACTCGAGAATAGTAATTAGAATAATAAAAGTTCACTAACAGACAAATTAAACCACGAGCACTCGAATAATCAAGGGTCTGATACCAAATGATAAAATATTGAAGGGTTTCATAGAAATTTCGCAGGATCGCAAAAACAAAATTGAGCGCGGGGTTCGATTCACCGAACAATCAGCCTAAGGATTTTCTCCAAAGGAAGATTAGAAAACTTAGAGCGCAGTTGAATTCAACAGCTACTGAAGTTGAAGAATAGAGAAGATCAAGAAGAGATCGAGAAGAGATAGATGAAAGAGCGAGAAGAATTGCGAATGAGAAGTTCGAGAGAGAGAGAGAGTCGAGAGAGAGCGAGAGAGAGTTCAAGAAATTATCTCAAGAATCTATTCGACCAAAAAAGTAGTCTAATACAACCGTGTATACGCCTTATATATGTGGCGTATATAATACAAAAGAAAGGCATACAAAATACACAACGCAGGCCTTCATCTCCTATAAAAATCAGCCCAGATATAGCCGAGACATATAGAATATGGGTCGACGGCTGATTAAAGAAAAACAAGCCGAATTTACAAAATTATTACAAGGCATAATAATCCAAAGTAATGGATGTACAAATAATTCCCATCAGCTAAAAATTATAATAGCTAATCATGGTTACCAAGGGTTGAGTAATCCTCATTCAACTAACCCAGATAATTATGGGTTGGGTGGTAGATTACACAGCCAGCTTAATCCCCATTAGCCAAATTTGCTGGTGAATGCATCGCATGGGATTTTCTACAATTAATATAACATAATTTTTATAACAACTCCCAGCAGCAGCGACAACAACCTCTCGATCCATTCCCCATGTTTTGAATTAATTTCCTAAACAATCACATAATAAGAAAAATAATTATAAGTACAACATACTCTATAACAATTAAAGGAATTATTTAAATACAAATTTTGGAAATTTATATCACACTTCCTCTTCTTTAGCATGTATTGTAATCTTTCCACCCCTCTTCCTCCTCCACCACTACCACCATCGCTGCCATGCTGCGTTGCTGGTTCCACCACAAACCTTAGGTGGATCTCCAACTTCCCCAACCCCTAAACTATTTTCTATAAGTGTAAATAATTTTATTTAATATTACTAGTATTATCCTTAATATTATTATTATTATTATTACTACTACTACTACTACTACTAGTGTTGTTTTATCATGGTTATTATTATAATTATTACCATTACTAATATTGTTACTATCATGTATCCCCCTTTTTTCCAAACCTAATTTCAGAAAATACATGTAACTAGGGTAAACTATTTAAAAGGCTACAACTTTAACATTAAAATGGCTAACATTATTATTATTATTATTATTATTATTATTATTATTATTATTATTATTATTATTATTATTATTATTATTATTATTATTATTATTATTATTACTACTACTACTACTACTACTACTACTACTACTACTACTACTACTAATAATAATAATAATAATAATAATAATAATAATAATAATAATACTATTATTATTATTAACAACTTTAGTATTAATATAGTTATCTCCACTATTATTATTATTATTATTATTATTATTATTATTATCACTACTTAACCCTAACTTTATTATTGTTATTATTGGTATTATTACTATTGTTATTACCATTATCATTATCATTATTTCCTTGCTAACATGGTTAATACTAACCATGTCTATTATCACTCTTATTTATTAATATAAATATTTGGACCTTTATATTATTATTATTATTTCGGTTACTATTATCATTGTTATTGTTATTATTATTGTACTTAACATTATTATTATTATTATTATTATTATTATTATTATTATTGTTATTATTATTATTATTATTATTATTATTATTATTATTAATGTTATTTAAACTGAAGTTGGAGTATTATCATTTTTTTGTTAAAGGAGAAGATTACTTAAGCCTTAGTATTTTACTATTTAATATGAGAATATCGTTAATATTATTCCTAATGCGTTTATCACTAACATTATTACTATGGTATCATTATTAGTTATTACTATTATTATTTTTATTATTTTATTACTATTATTGTGACAAAAACATTTGAACCCTTATATTATTATTATTCAAAATATAAATTTTATCATTATTATCTTTGGGAATATTTTTACTTTGTTGGTATTGCAATTATTATACTATTACTTTAACCCTAATATTATTATTAGACTTAGCCTTAAAAATGCTAGGGTTTCTATCACTATAAGCATTAGCATTACTATTATTATTATTATTATTGTCACTATTTTGCTATAACTAGTATTAATAGTATTATTATAAGAATAAATCTATTATTTTTAATACTATAAGTATGGCATTAAATATTTAAGATAAGCATATTTTGGCTAGTAATATCTAGTGGCTAACTTGAAGATAAAAACCCTAGTTTTCACGTATAATACTCTCTTTAATAATAACAATCCTAATCTTAGACAAAATTAAGGAGTAATGGTACTTTTGGTAGGAGGGAAACTAATCCTTAGTATTTTCCCTCTTATAGGTGAATCGAGCCAAAATTCTAAGGAGTTTTAGGAGCGTTCTCCAAGCCCGGTGTCGTTTTAGGTAAGGATGTAGCTAAGGCCCATGTGTGTTATGTGACTTATATGCCTTGGATGCTATATATATCATTTTATATTGTGTATCGTATGATTGTCCTCAACTTGTCTTATGTGTAGCGCAGCTTGGAGTTGAGGTATGTTTGTATGTCCTTCTTACGACATGAGTATGATATGTATATATGGTGTCTATGGTGTGATATGATATGGCCCTCTAGGACATGCATGCTAGGATAATTGATAATATGATATGGGAATAAAAGGAAAAAAGAAAGAAATGGGAAGTGAGTTCATTAAGGGGGGATATGAGGTTAACCAAAATGCCTGATGATCTATAAGAGGAAATTAAAGAGGAAAGAATGACCAAAATGAATGAGAGATGGGAACCATGCATGAGAATCCTAAAATTTTCATGGGACTTTGGGGTGTTTGCATGGGATGGATAAAACTTGCATGGGGGTGATCTTCACATGAGAAAAGTTGATTTAGGGTGTAAATAAGCTAAGGGGAGAGTTATGGAGTGATTGGAGACTTGGGATGAAAAATAGTACCTAGGCCAGTGAAAGGGTGTGTAAGGGACCCGATTAGGGTTTTGGGAGGAAGTAATAATCTGGAAATTGTGGAAGCAAAAATGATTAAGGGAGAGTGGAGTACAGGTTAAGAATGGAAATTTATTATGTAAGGAGTGAGTATGGGTGCCATGGGAGAAAAGGAATGTTGAGTGAGAAATAGAGAGCTTACTTGTGGGAGAAGAAAGGCACTAGGGTTTGAAGTGGCCAACTAGGGTTTTTTCTAGAAACATGTGGAATCAAGTGGTAAAGCCATATGATTTGGGATTGGATCTAATGAGTTGAGGTATGGGGCGATAAACGAGGTAGTGGTAGTGTAAGTGAGAGAGGGGGTTGAGCCACATCAGTCCAATTAGGGTTTTCAAGGGAAAACCCTAGGGGTGATAGTAGGTGCAGTTGATGTCATAAGGTGTTGGGCCTAACCCACACCCGTAGGAGTTGGGTTCTTCATTAGAGGGTAAGTGTAAAGGGAAATAAATGTCAAGGTGTGATAAGGGGCGCAAGCGTCTTAAGATATGGGGCGAACCCCCTTCGGAGGATAGAAGTAGAAGGTAGTTGATATGCATGTCAAGGGTGAAAAGCTTTATCTAATAAGACATGAATAAGATACTAATCACTTAAAGAGTAAGATTGTTCAGCTGGGCCCAGACCGATCCACTGGCATATAATAGTGGTTAGGTGCGTTTTTCCCTATAAGTAACTGATCTACTGGCTATAATAGTGGGGGATCCCAAGCTCAACAAACCAAATATTATGTTGCCAATGAATCATGGGAAAGCTACTATATACTTAGAGTGAAAAACCATGAGAGTCGGGGCCAAACCGATCTAGCGGCATAATAATGGCAAGGAGCATTTTGCCTTGGAGACCGATCCACCAGCGTATAATAGTGGTTAGGTGCGTCCTGCCCTATAAGTGACCGATCCACAAGCTATAATAGTGGGGTTCCCACACTCGCATGGATTAATAAAGATTATGGTATGAAACGACTACATTTAACAGAGATTCAAAAGAAAATAAGTCTAATTGGGCCATGGTCGGCCTTCATTATCTGGATTACTACATGCAGCTTATGTGAATCTTTCATGTATGATATGTTGTATGTTTTGTATGTTTGGCCTTAGCGCATTTGTTACCTTACTCAGTACGTAGCATACTAATCACCCATTTCATGTGTGATGCTCATTCCCATGAGTAGAAGACCCATATGAGCTTGTGCAGGTAGGGGATGACGTCTTCGATGCCTACGACACTTATGAGGCATCGGATGGGGTTAAGCTTTGAGCCTAAACCTGACTTGGGGATCGAGAGCAAATCGGTCGGACTCTATTTTTTTTATTGGACCTTGTATTATCATATTTTAGTTGTGTTTTTGTACTATGATTTATGTTTTGAAAAACACTAGTCACGTACTCTTTGGTTTGTAATCCTAAATTACACTCTGATTTCTATATGAATTGTGTTTTATTAATGATTTGTGTTTAATGTTAACTTTATTTAGCCTTAGCACTTAGTACTGGAACGGTAGAAGTGAACCGATCTGGTACTAAGTGTGGCGGTAATGCCTCCGAGTTTACGATTTTATCTTTTCGCTTCCACTAAACCCCTTTAATTAAACCAAATTTTTCAATAGTAAATTTGGGGGTGTTACAGGGAGAGGATAGGATGGGGCTATGCAGGTGTAGAGGGGAGGCAAAAGGTTGTAGATGTGGGCTTAACGAGTAGGGAAAAGGAAGGAGAATAGGAAGAAAAAAAAGGAGGCAGGCTAGTTTGGCCGGGAGGAAAGGAATGTTGGTCGACCCGTGTGCAAGAGGAAGAAGGAAGAAGGGAGGGGTGGTTGGGCTGACATAACAAGGGGAAGAAGGAAGAAAAGAAAAGGAAAGGGGAGAGCACTGGACAGGTGAAGAAAGAGAGAGGGGCCAGCGGCCCAATAGGAAAAGGAGAGAAGAAAAGAGGAGAACGAAAAAGGAAGGAAAAAAAGGAAAAGGGGAAAGAAAAAAGGAAAAGGAAAAAGGAAAAGGAAAAAGGAAAATAAAATAATTTTTTGATTTAGGGTATTTAATTATTGAGATGGATACAATTTTTTTAATAAAATAATTTATTCTAAAGATTTATGTTATCCATTTAAGAGGATAATTTTAGTAATATATGGGTTTGAGAAATTATTTAAATAAATAGATTATTACCATATGATAAAATAATTATTTTAATTAATTAAATAATCATATTCATTTTTTTAAATCAAAAATATACAAAATAATTAAATTAATAATTGAAAAGGAAATTAAATTATCCTAAATTAAAATTAATTATTAATTTCTAGGTTTTTAAAATTTGTTGGTATTACACATATTCCATAATATGTCTATATGTTATTAGTTTGATATCTCATATCAATAATCAGTAGAACGTGATCAATAATTAGTCTACATATTAGTCTTATGACAACTAATATCCTTTAATTAGATGATACTACACTAGGGACAATTGTTGAATAATACTCTTTCTATTATCTTATAGAGTTCCACAGTCTATTCAAATACTTAATTATTTACATGAAGAACTATTAGTCAAAGAGATAACAATATTTTAATTAATGACATTAAATGATATTTTATGAATAAGCACAATCACTAAATCTACAATTGCAAATCACAAACTATGATTGGTTCTAGGGCTTATTGCTAACTTTGGACTCACTAATGTGCTAATATTATTCATGACACTCATGAATTATATCTTCTAAGAGGAGCTAGATTAATTCATCATGATCTTCATCCACTGTATTTTGATTTATATCAATACTTGTGTGGAGCTTAATTAATGTTTGAGGCATACATTGTTGACAAATGTTTTGTACACCAAGCTATCAAAGTGTGAGCTATGGATGCATGAAGTAGCCTTCCCTTTATAAGTTATCTCAAGGGGAAGATTTTTTTTGGATACATCAAAAACCATTGTAGTATAATAATTGTTAGCACAAATGATTACTAATAAAGCATACATCTTTCTTAGATTCACTAGATCCTATAGGATTTTCATTTGGGATATTTTTATGATCGCTAATCCTTTGATTATCCTATTAAAAAGGACATTGTAATTTTGTGGGATAATAAGTACACTAAGGTTTTAGAGGAGTAAAAAAGTTTGTAGACATGATAACCATTTTTTACTTTAACATTAGGTACATAGTGGTTTGATATAGTGGCACATCAAAGAATGGTGTGGGCTGTTTAGTGATGCATCATTAGAGGATAGTGTCATATGCGTCTTGTTAGTGGAAAGAGTATAAGTAGTACTATATAACTCAAGATATTAATCTTGTAGCAGTGGTCAACTCCTAAAAGCTCTATAGCCATCATCCTTATCATGTATAATGTAAGTTATTCATAGACCATGAAAGTCTCAAGTATATCTTCACTTAGCAAGACTTTAACATTAGATAATGGAGATGGCTAGAGTTGGCCAAGGAGTATGATTTAGATTTAACCTATGATAAGGGTACGAGTAATATCATGGTAGATGCTCTTAATTGGAAGAGTTTTCACTCAGAAGGTTCATTAGTAGTTTTAAACTAGATATGCTATAAGTTTTAGGACATGGGTATAGGCTACATAAATCTTGAGATGATAAAACATATATACATGAGTAAAAATTCATGATATATCAAATTTATTGGGAATGATAATATCAAATCTTGAGGCAATTACTTCATTCTTTAGTCTTTGGTGGAGCTAAAGTATATGATTATTGAGGAAGGTCATGATGTACCTTAGTGTTCCATCCTAGAAGAGATAAGGTGTGCAAGGACCTAAAGCAAATGTATTAGTGAGCCCATGTGAAGTAGGAGGTTACATACTTTATTACTAGATGCTTGATATATCACAAGCACTAAACATGATTGCTTTAGAAATTAAAGGTCATTGAGTTAAAGTAGGATAGCAATTTTGTTGTCATCTTAATAGGTTTACTACAAAATCATTTTGATTCAGACTCAATATGGTTATAGTACCAAGTCTATAATGTTTACAAAAATAAATTTAACCTGAAATATGGAGTAGAAGGTTAGTTCTTATAGGATGAACATTATACAATACCATGTGGTATATTTTTTCATACTAATACTCTAGATTCCTATCACATATTTAGTGGATTTAGATGAATCTTTATGCATATAACTGAATATAAGTATTGCTTCTATACATCTATATATGGTTAGATTGAGTGCACTATTTAAAAATTTGAGGATATCATTCCAATGTGCATACTTACATTTCAAGATAGTTAGGAGGACAACTAAGATGTACTCATGCTTTCTTATAAGAACAATCACCAAATTATCAATAGGATGGCACCTTTTAAGGCCTTATATTGATAAAAGTGTCATAGTCCTCAATGTTTGACAAACTCTAACAACATGATTGGGTTGTGAACCATGATGCAAAAGGAAACTAGCAAACATGTTAGATTTATTTGAGATCTAATGAATGCTACCCAAGAATTGTAGAAGAGTTATGTGTATTTTAGAATGAGAAAAATAGGCATAAGGTAGGTGACTAATTTCTTCTAGTTGTCTCTTCCTTGAAGAAGGTGATGTATTTTGGTTCTATTGGAAATATTATCTTGAGATAAATTAGATAATATGAGATTTTAGATAAGGTAAGAGACATTGATTCTTGACGTGCTATATGTATAAAGTGCTTTCTCGAATACATAACATCTTCCATATCTATTAGATGTAGAAAAATATGGTAAATACTTCTTACATCATTTAGTTTGAGATGATAGATATCTATCAATCATTTGCAAAAGTGGGATAGCTATAAAGGATCCTTGATAGCAATACTCAAGACACTTGTTAGAAGGTCACTCCACTAGTGAAGATCCTATCGTCACACCATTGATTAGGGGAGGTAAGTTGGGATTCTAAAAATGAAATGGAAATGAAGTATCTAGGGATAATTCCTTTTCCTTTCACTCTAACTCTCATGAATTATTTATTTAACTTGTTGGTTTAAGGATTTGAAATATTTTAAGGAAACAACAAAGTTTGCTTTTATGAACTTTAGGGGATGAATATCTTTAAAGAGGGTAGTGATATACTATCCCACCTTAACATCCTTGATAATATATTTAAAATTATGTTGATATAAAACATATTTTTTTATTATTTTGAAAAGTGATTCAAAGTTGGGTAAAAATAATAAATTTGAGGTGTATCAATCCACTAGATTGCCCAAGCTGATTAACTTGTATGACCAAGGTAACATGTTTTTATTTTTGGGATAACTAGTTCACTGACTTCCTAAAGATATCTATTAGCTATACTACAATTTTATATCCTTTACTATTTTGGTATTTATTCCCTTTCCAAGTTTTCAAAACATTTCAATTTAGATTCACTTTCACCTAATACACATATTTTTGTGATTTGAATTTTTTATTCACATAGAATATTATTCATGAAAAATCCCATTAAAGAACTTTTAAGGTAATTATTCACTTACTTAACCTCTCCCACACTTTCCTCCCTCCTCTTGTAGCCACATTTGAATGTAGATCTCCTTAAAACTCTAGTCTACTTTACCTCTACCATAATGTAATTGCACTCCATCTCCCTCATTTCCATCTATACATTCCCTAATCTTTGGTCCCCTATGCTCAACAAAATTAAATTATCTCTATCCTTTCCTTCTATTATGTTTATTTTCCCTATCCTCCCAAAGAATTAATTTGTAGTTCCTTTTGAATTTGACCATCAACACTTTCTTGCCTTTCTCTCTTTATCCTTCGTTCATTCACTAAGTTTTGAGTAATTTGTTACCTTCCCATTTATTTTCTATTGGAAAATAAAGGTTTTTCTTCTTTGATTCCCTCCCAAGATAAAGTACTTTTTCACCTTCTTCTCTCATTCTTATACTTAACTTTCCCTTGTTTTTCAATTTATTTAAAGAGGGACTAAGGTTTAGAGGATTGTTTAAGCTCTTAAATTTTCTCCTCTTTTAATCTTATTCATTAGAGAAGGTTGAGTATTGCTTAATTTCATCTTCTTATATTATAATTTTTTAATTTGGTTTTCAAAAGAATTTTGATGCTTTTTATCCTTGATTCCCTTAGAAAAATCTGGAGTCTTTATAGAGGCTATGAAATTTTAATTATATTATTATGCTAAAAGAAATTTAGTAAGAGGTAACAGATCCTTACCTTTTACATAAATAAGGATATATGATCTTAGTTGTGGTACCATATTCTTTATATGTTCTATGATGCATATATTTTATTTTAAATCCTAGATTTAGTGCATATAGAATTCTTATATTCTTGGAATTTCGAGCATGTTTTGTGTATGTTGATAGCAAGCATAAGCTTTTATATTTAAGCATGAATATAATGTGTATTAATTATCTATCATGAATATATGTTATTTTAAGTGTAGAATTTGTTTTAATGTGTAATTTTACAGAATCAAAGTGTGATACTAATAATTTAGGAAGTGTGTGTGAATTTTTTTTTATTATGTGAAATGCTGGTTTGGATGTCACTTCACACAAATTGGTTGATTGTTTAGCTTAACAAATTGATTGATTTCTGTGAATAGTTTATTAGTTTGATAGTTCCATCGACTAGTCATTTTGTGTCTAAAGATGTTTTTATCAAGGCCTACATACATAGTGTGGTTTATCCAAGCAAATGATTACTTATTATGAACAATTGATTGACATAACCAACAAGTTGAATTGTTTTGCTTTGTTCTTTATTTTTTTTTAGCTATAATATTCCCAAACCATTCATCTAATCATAAGAATCAATCAATCGACTTTACTTAAATGTAATCAACTTGTTTATTATTTATCAATTTGTCTTTTAGGAATCTATTGAAAATTTCAAATAGTTTGTGATACTAATTGATGATCATGGCTTTGTATAATTGGAACCAAGGAAAATTTAAAATAATGAATAATGTAGTGTACCTTAGAAGCCTTATATTATTACTTTGGTTTTATCTTTTACAAGCCCACTTTGGTGGCTTATATGCCTTAGTTTGGGTCTAGTGTTATCACATAGAAATGCCTAATTGGCTAGTATTGGAATATAGTTGGTGTTTTTAGATATCACATAATAATTATAAGTAATGGAAATTAGTTGTTTGTGCATGAAAGTGCATAGTTTTTTTAATAGGGGATTAATAATATGGCTTATTTTATGTAAGCTTAGTGAATGATTTTTATTATTATCTCTTCCATATTTCTTTTTAGACCATCCTTTATTAACATGAAAATCATGAGATAATAGGTTATATTTCCTAAGTATATCTTTTTACCATGCTATTGTGTAATGTTAATGTGCAGCATAAGGTGTTCCATTTTTCTGGTTGTTTATTTTACTATTACATCACCATACTGATACTATAATATTATAGTGACTTTATTATCTAGATTCTATTCTAGTGAGTGAAGACCAACTTATAGGGTTATGATGATCATCTAGAATGTATTGAGGATGTTTATGTGGAATAGTACCTAATCGTTGCTAGGGGAATGAGGTTCATATTTTTAACATTAGTTAAGATTTGTACAAGCCTGCTTAGTTTATTATTCCTAATTTATTTGGATGTTTTTGCATTTAGTTATTTAAACTCTTGGTTTTGATTCATGTATTTACACGTTGTAAAGTTATCTCTCCTTTCTATGTTATTCTTACCCTTATTATCATTACTATCTTATTAGTGTTTATGTTCTTTTGTTCGTTTATTCTATTTTGCTCTACACCGAACACATGTTCCATGATGATCACATCTCTCCTATTGCTGATGTGGTAGTGACATCCCTATTTTTTTGTCATTATAAATTATCTTCAAAATTAAATATTGTGAATTATGATATGTGTTTCTCAATGAGATCTTAAGTATGTCACTAGTGTGTGGATACATTTCACTATAAACCTTTTATTGAGGATAAAGCTTATATTGAAGGCTCCATATCACATGCCATAAAAAGAGAGAGAAAAGTTATGCACTTATTTAGAGGAGTTGTAGGAGAAGGGTGTTATCGATATATTATATCATCTTAGGAAATACCAACCCTTTTTATACGAAGAGAGATAATGGGTTGAGGATCTACATTAATTTCAAGGGTTTAAACTAGGTTATAGTGAAAAAAATGTTATCATTAACCGTAGATTAATGACATATTTGCCAAGTTACATGGGGCTTAATTTTCTTGAATATCAACCTTGGGTTCATATATCATTAGTTGAAAATTATTGAGAAGGACATACAAAAAGTAGCCTTGAGAATGTGGTATGACCATTACAAGTTTACTTTGATGTCTTTTGTAGTTATTATTGTGACAGTGTTGTTCATGGCTCTTATGAACTAATGCATAAATGGCAAACAAATTGGGTCTTGCTAAGAGTTTATGATAAGACATTGGTTTAGCTCCAAAAAAAGAGAAAATAGAAGAGAGGATGAGAGGGGAAAGTGGATTTGATATTCAAGTAACCCTTAAAATTAAATGCTTACAATGATTACTTAAAGTATCAATTCTTAAGCTAAAAATTGCAAGATTTTTGAGATGCAACAAACTATGCACATTCTTATTACCTCCACCATTGATTCATCCATGGAAATACCATCTTTAGGTATAACAAATCATAGAAAGGTGACTTTTGGCAAAAAGAAGTCATACTTTTCTAGTTTACCGTATAAATTTCTTCTCCTAAGAGGTAAAAATAAAATATTTGAGTGCCTTATAGGATCATCACTACTATAGAAGAATACAAGAATGCCGTCAAAGTATAGAATAATAAATTTATATTTGAAGAGTCTTAAGACATCATCCATGAGTCTTATTAAGGTGCATATTGATTTGGAAAGCCCAAATGGCATGACCATCAACTCATATAGGCCTCCATTGGTCCTGAAATTAGTCTTCCATTCATCTCCTTCCTTCACCCTAATTAGATAGTAACCACTCCTTAACTAAATTTTGGAGAAAACACTTGGCCCATGTAAACAAATCAATATTTCATCAAGCCTAGGTATGGGATACCTATACTTAATAGTTATGTTGTTAATGGCTCTACTATGAACACACATCCTTATTAAGACATCATTCTTTAGTACCAAAAGGGCCAATACAGCATGTGGGCTAAGTGATTCAGTAATGTAACCTTTTTGCAACAGCTCTTCATCTTTTTGTTGCAACTCCATGGCCTCTTTAGATTTACACCTATAAGCTAGTTTGTTATGGAAAGTAGCACCCAGAAGGAAGTAAGTTTGGTGCTTTATTCCTCTTATGGGAGGAAAATCACTAAGTAATTCATTTGGGAAGACATCCCCAAACTCACCTAGTAAGGTTTTGACCCTTACATCAAGTAGACTACCATTCTCATTATTTCAAGCATCAACAAAAAATGCATGGTTTTCCCTTCCCCTATGGCCTTGTCTACCCCCTTCCCATTTATAAACATAGAATTTTTACACAATGAATCCTCCCTAACAAATGAGGACAGAATTCTTAGGGGTGTGAGTATAAAATTTTTGGTGGCATAATTCAAGCTATAAACATTCTTCCTACCATCATGCTTGACATTCCTATCATATTCCAAGGCCTATCGAACAACAAATGGCATACATCCACGGAACTACATCACAAACAACTTTATCTTGATAAGTCTTCCCTATGGAAAATGGAAAAACAACTTGTTTAGTGACCTCAAATATCAAGCCATCATTAATCTATTGAAGTTTATGTGGCTTAGCAATTGTAGTAGTGGGAAAGTGAAGCTTCTCTACAAGAGTACAAGAAGCCATATTTGTATAACTACACTCATCAACAATAAAGGAACATACTTGATCAAGTACTATGCACTTAGTATGATATATGTTTTCCCTTTGGGACTCCTCATCTGAAACTTCTTTTACATGTAACACCCTCCACACTATCAAGGCCTCTCCAACATCTTGTGGGGTTTCCTCAAACTCGGCCTCCTCCTCCATGGCCGAGTGCTCCTCTTATTCTTTCACCTCCAATGGCTACTTCTCTTGGTTAAGCAAAGTTACCTATTTTTTTGGACATTAATTTTGATAATTCCCAATCTCTTGACACTTAAATCACCTCACTCCCTTCTTCCTACTTGTCTCACCTATTTCAAACATTCCCTTACCCTTAACATCAAATGTTTTGAGTGTAGGAGATCTTAGGCACCTCCCTATGATGGTTTTTGTTTGGCTCTACCATGCACAAATTCAAACGCTTATTTTGTTTTTAAATCCTCTCCACCTTAATGGCTAGATGAAACAATTCATCTAGGGTGTAATATTTGTAATGACCCACCTTCCTAGCAATGTCACTTCTTAAACCTCCTAAGAATCATGACATTATGTGCTCCTCCACCTCTTCAAAACCAATCCTCCTAATGAGCTTTTCAAACTCCTTAATGTTCTCTTCTACACTTGTATACCCTTGTCTCAAAGAAGACATTTTATTGTTAAGGTCTTGCATATAAGAAGGAATAAAAAACCTCTCCTTCATTAAATTTGTTTTATATTTTTATCCATCTACTCACCTTAGACTTTCATTTTTTCTCCCTCTTATATACCAATTTTTCCTACCAAAAGGAACCATTCCCTTTTTTATTAAGGACCACTACCTTGAATGGCTTCTCATTATCATAAGATTTGGCTTTGAGCATCCTATTGTACCTCAACTCCCAATCTAAAAGTCTTTTGGATTATGTGACTCATCAAACTCAGAAATCTCTATTTTGATATCATGAGAAGACTCCCATCTAACATGTATCCTCCAACCTTGGAAACTAGGAGACTCATTAGATGAAGAGCTAAAATTAATAGCTTCTTCCTCTAGGTTTGATTCCTCCCTTTCCATATGAAATGATGGTACTCTTCTTAAGTGAGGAATGTTGGCATTTGGTGCAAGTGATTCCAAATTGCCTAGCAATCTCCTCATGTTTTCTTGTCGGGACTCTAGAGCCCTATCTCTTCTCAAGTTGTTTTCTTCTTCAAGACTCAAACCTCTAGGACCTTATTGGTTCTCCATGGTGGTTTGGAAAGGAAAACATGAAGATAAGTGTGCAAAAGTTAGGTGAGGATCGAATAGTGGGACTTTTGGTGGTTTTTTATTTCGAATGGGTTGTGGGATGGTAGGTAAGGTTTGAATGGGGTAAGGTGGGGGATGTTGTTAGAATGGTGGAAAGGTTAGATGAAAATAAGGCCATAAAAATTGGAAGAAAAATAGTGGTGCTCAATGCTAGGGTGATTGAAAATGGGGGTGGAATAGAGTCTAAAATGGGGGTGGAAAATGAATGTAATGGTTCATAAATAAGGCTGGAAAATGGTGGTACAATGTGCAGAAAAAAGAGAGAAATCAAAAGACCCAACTTTATGAACCTTGAGCTTTTATACCAATTTGATGCGTAAAATGCCAAACATATTGGGTCTTGCTAAGATTTGATGATGGAACATCGGTTTAGTTCAAAAAAAAAAGAGAAAATATAAGAGGTAATGAGATGGGAAAGCTGATTTATTATTCAAAAGACCCTTTAAATCAAATGCTTACAATCACCGCTTAAGGCATTAACTCTTATGCTAATCATTGCAAGATTTTTGAGTTGCAACAAACCATGAACTATGTTTATTGGGGAACAAAAAGACACATGACCTTCTATGTAAAATATTCAATAAATGGATGCATTTTTCATTCATTTACACCTATATAATAATGTAATAAGTTGAGAAAAATTACAATCAACCCTTAGGTTCAACTTAACCAAACTCTACTCCAATGCATCCTAACTATGGTAGGGTTCAAACAATCAACATGGGGGTGATTTTTGAGCCACACATAGTCCTTCCACATGCATTAATTGCTATATTAAGTTTAAGAAATTAATAGGACTTAGGAAACATAAATTATAAGAAAAATGAAACTCATAGATTACTCATGCCTATGCTTAATTAAACACAGAAAAGTAACTCTTTTGCTTCTCCCTATGGCCAGTAGCTAATGCCTCTTTTCCAGGCCACTAAACCCCTTAACCAATGGTAATTAAGGTCTTGGAAAGAATTAAACTCAAATCTAAAAATCCGGTGTAAGAAGTGAGGTAGTTGCAAGCTTGGTTTGAAAATTGAGCACTACATGAGGTTACTATACTAGCTGGTTTTGGCTGAAATGTGTGTGACTTGTTAAGCCATATTTTTTAGAAATATTCAAGCCATAATGAATCCAAGGAGATGTGGTGATTTGGTGGCATATAATTATTATTACATGGCTTTTATAGCTCCTTATAATCTAGCTTATATTTTAGTCCATGTAAGGAGAGTTTTTTATTCTCCTAACATAGAAAAAAATTTTGAATAGATTATTGTTATAACATGAGGGGGATGATCCTACACCATAAAATACATATTCTTATAGTACCTTGATCTATTTGTCATGGTCTTCATTGATGATATTTTTATTACTCTAGAACTCATGAGTGTCATAGTAGTATTTGAGGTATACGATGCTACTTTATAACCATCTTTTTATTAGTTGTGATGAATGGGAATTTTTAGCATTTATTAAAATTTTATATTGTTGGATTTTGATTTAGAATCATAATGAGTTAAAGAAAAAGTTATATTTGAATAAGCTTTAGAAATTGAGTAAGATGAGTTAATAGGCCAATTAAATGATTAGTTTCATGAATTGATTGATTATTTTATCATTCAAACTAAAGGGTTTTCCTCAACTCAATAGGTTGACTTGATTTGGGAAGCAATTGACTAGTCAATAGAATAATTGAATGTTTGGCTAAACTAATCAATTAGTTTGTCGAGCTATGTATATTTTAGAAATCAATTTTTTGGGGAAGCTTATACAAGTATGGAGCCTTAGTAATCCAATTTGAAGTTGCTCCTTAAATAATCTTATCCATTCTTATCATACATTTGGCCTGAGTTTTTACCTCAAACTAATTCAAGGACTTGATTGGGATAACTGAAGGAGAGGGTGACCTCAGCTTTGTCATCACCCGCCTTTTTTCTCTAAATGCTCTAGAAATCATTACTTTGATTCCCAAATCTATTTATTCTTAGCTGATAAATTCCCTTAATGATGTTTGTTCATTTCCTTTCATTTGTTTGATATATCTTAGTTAATTTGACCCATATGTTTTCAGAAATCACCATCTTAGCTTTGGAACGGATGTTAGATTACCTTTGACAAAATCCACCCATTTAACTCAAATTCAAATGGTATAAATTATGGTATTTCGATTAGATGATAACTACACAATTTTTAGTATTGATTTTTTATCTATAAATTGCCCTAATCACCCCTTCCACTCACTTTTCTTTTAGCTACAAAAATATTCCAATTCTGTAACCTTGTGGTATTTTCTCCCCAATACAAGCTTAGTTCTTATTCCTTATCACTCTTCTAATCCCTTCATATAGCTCCTACTTTTTTATCTTTAAGCATGGGATGGTTAGATTTAGGAATAGGTTGAGTCTCTCTTTTAGTACAAATTCCCTCAGTTTTTCTCTTAGGTTCGGTAAGTTGTTTTCTCCTATTTTAAATTTTGATTTATGAAATTATTTATTAGATTTTTGAAGCTTTAACATCCATTTTTAAGGTAAGGAAATTGAAAATGTGGTGGGATTTTTTAGGTCTATTTTATTAGAGAATGTCTATTATGTGATGTTTAGGGGAAAACCAATTGGCTATTTAGGCTAAACCAATAATCTATACATAGAATAGTGGGTCGTTGGCTAAAACCAATCAACTGGTAGGTTTGTGCTGATCTTAGTTTGCTCTCTACTTAAACCCATTGATTAGTTTAATAGAAACAACCTAATTATCTCTTAATAGTTTATTGGTTTGGCCAAACAAATTAGTCTATTTGAAGGAACCTTAGGTTTTATTGAGCCAAACTGATTAACTTGTTAGCCCAAATGGATAGATAAATAAGTCTATGGTGACTTTTTTTTTTGCTCTCTATTTAAACCCATTAACTGCTTTTGTACAACTGATCAATTGGTCTCTAAATAGTTAAATATTTTGGTCAAATCGATCAACCTACTCAAGGGAACCATAGGTTTAACTAAGCCAAATTGATAAACTTGTCAGCCCAAACCAATCTACTAGTTAGGCTAAATTGATTGATTGGTTTATCTAGATTGTGTGGTTTCGATCTTTTTTCTTTGATATGCTTTGAGACTATGCCTAACATTGCTATATTACTATTTAATGATTGAAATACATCTATTTTCATGGATTAACAACCTAAATGATGTATTAAATTGATCACGATTCATGGTAAACTCAATGGGTGTTATAAATATCTTAATGGGTAAACTCAAATAGGTATTTGATGGATTTAAGGGGGTAATATTATTTGGAATTTGGCCTAAAATAGATTAATCTAAGGGTTTTTCTTTTTAAAAATTGAGTATTCATTAATGTAAATCCCACACATGGTTTGGGAATGGTAATGATTTAGATGGAATAATACATGAATGCCTTATTTTCAAATTTTATAAGCCTTGTATGATCATGTAACATCAAGAATAATATACTAATAACTTACACTAATAGATGATCGAGTTGCGTATGGGTCTAGCTTCCTTATCCTCGATTAGGTACTAGGGTTAGCCTACCATTAGGTATTTATTTGTTCCTTCGGGATTTATCTTTATGTAAGATTCTAGTATATCCTGGTGTGTTACCTAATCTAGACACTTATGATATACTAGGGGGTATCAATACTAATAGGTCTTATTTCCTTGGTGGTTTACGCCTTTGGCTTAGACCTATGTCTATCGGTGGTTACATGGCTTTGACCTAGACTTATTAGTGGTTACATGGCTTTAGCTTGGAATTTATGTCTTTTAGTTTCGATAAACTTTAATTGTATATGAGAACATGAGGTAGTACCTAGTCAATCTCTTGATAAGAATATGAATAAATTTTTAGATACGAATTCGAAAATAAGAATGTTGTTAAAGAGAAAAAAAGAATATGAGAAGAAAAAAAAATGGTAATAAAGACAATAACTTATATATGGAAAGGATATAATAGATTAGGAGGGTTGAAAATTTCTCTATGGTGGAAATATGTACATGGATAAATGAAGCTTTAATGATGGTTAGACAACCTATTTAGTAGAATACATGTAATAATCTATGATATTGTGTTATGTTGCTAAGCTTGATGAGCCATGTGTGCTATGAGTTTCCTATATATGATATCACTAAGATAGACCATGTATCCTATTTATATATGCATGGACTATGTTAGTGTAATTATGGTAAAATGTAGGAATCATGTGTGCTTGTGACCTCTATTAAAGAGGTAACTTGGAATTATTTAATATGAAGCATATTGATATGCCCATTGGCTTGGTCACCTATCTATTTCTGGGATCAGAGAGCCATGTGTAGGTGTTTAGAGATGGTTAATAGTAGGCTAACCTCATATTAGCCATGGGGTCTAAGAGTATAAACATCTAAAACTTTTGTGTAGTACTTAACGGATCTGAGATTAGTGTTATGCCTTACCTTTGTTTTTTTAATTTGAATCCTATACTTTAGTTTAATTTTTCCACATGTATTTGAATATTTATTGACTATCAAGGTTCCATACTTGAAATACTTTCTTTTGGTATGTATATAATGTGTTTTGGCACACTCTAATTTTCTTTTGGTTGGTTCCTTCTCAGCCTTGTATCTAACATGGGTTGAGCTGCTCACGTCTATGTTATGTTAGGTGTAGTGGTAACACCTCATTATTCCTAAGTGTTTTACAGTTTTATGCTTCTGTTTGGTTTTCAAAATGAAATTCTTTTGTAGTGAAAAATGGTAGTGTTACAGTTCTTATTAAGGACACATTAGTTATATGCTAAGCTCTTGAAGTGTGAGATTAGGCTTGATGAGGCATCCTTCCATACACTTGTCATCAAAAGGAATAGAGTTGTATGGACTCTTCAAAGATCATTTTATTGTTAGAATAGTTAGGTCTAATGAATTCCTTGGAGGCACACCACTTTTGGGGATTGGTAGGCTTCTACATGTATTTCGCTCGGGAGTTTTTGAGTATTTCTCATCCTTTAACTACCCAACTGAAGTATATGACATGTTTTTAGTGTAAGGATAAGTGCGTTGAGGTATTGAGGAATTGTAGAGGAGGTTAACTTTCTTTAACTCTAGTGCTTATCTTACTATCGACAAATGACTTTGAGGTACTTATTGACACATTGTAGCGTAGTTTACGATGTGTATTCATGCACCGGTAGTGGATAATGGCATTAATTTCTTGATAGCTTAAAAATCACCAATAAAACATTCTAAATCACAAACTTGAGTTTTTAGTGTTTGCCTTGATGATGTTGAAAAATTAACTATATGGAGGGAAACTTACATTTTACACATTCCATAAGAGCCTTAAGTACATCTTCACCAATAGGGAGCTAAACACAAGACAATAAAGTTGGCTAGAGTTGGTTAAGGGCTACAATTTGGAATTAATATAGCATGAGGGGAAGACCAATGTTATAGTAGATGTTCTTAGTTGGAAGACTTCACTGTAACACCGCTAAAATTTACCATTAAAAAATTTCATTTTATTTATAAAATAGAAGTAAAAACTGTAAATTTTGGGGATATTACTACCGCACCTAGTACCAAACCAATTTCCCCTTACCATTCTGGTACCATGTGCTAAAGCTTAAAAGGAACATAACCTAATTTACACAAATTTAAACTTTCATTCAAACCATAGTATCTCAACAATGATGTTACAAAAGATAAATCCACAATTAGTAGTTACAAGAATGAAATATTAAGGTTAAAAGAGAAACCCTAAAAATCTTCCTAGACAATCCTTATAGTCTTACACGACAACATCTTAAATAACACCAACAACTAACCTACAAGGGACTCTGGCCATTGTGTAGGTAGGGGCCTACAAAAGGAACCCTTCAATACTATGGTATTGAGTAACCCTTTATACAAAAATTAAAGGTTGGGCATACATGCAACACATCATAAATAAACAGTATAAAAGCAATAACATATATGAGCCTAGAGATAATCATGTCAACATAAAACTCAAAATGTAAAGCAACACAACATACAATAGGAAATGCATAATACAAGGCTCATTTACATAGCAATTACATCACTTACCAAGAGTGACAAGCACCAAGGTCGTACTTATATAATATTAAAGGATCTTAAAGGTGAAAGTAATACTTTTGGTCTTAGCCAATAATCATAAATTATTCAACACCATCTCTCAAATTATATCAATGTTAGTACAGAAAAACCACTATTATACATGGTGGATCAAAAATATACTCTAGGTCAGAATACACCTGACCACTATTACTCGCCGGTGGAGCGGTCTCCAGGGAACAAGGCTCCTCGCCACTATTATTACTGGTGGATCGGTTTGACTACGAATCACATGGTGTTCCACTATGAGTGATTACTATTTTTTCTATAACTCATTATCATCGAAGGTTTGATTTATTGAGCTCAGGATCCCCCATTATTATAGCAAGTGGATTAGAAATGATACCCTAGAGAAAAATACACCTGGCCACTATTATTCACTGGTAGATATGTCTCCAAGGCATAAGGCTCCTAGCAACTATTCTCATTGGTGGATTGGTCTGGGCCATGCTCAAGAATCTTTTACTTTACATGATTAGTATTTTCATATTAACTTACACATTATGATCCATTTATTTATCTTGAGGGAGATATCATGAATCCAGAGATAAAATAGTACACCGGTCATACTTGTACATAGAAGCAACATGGCACCCTCCAACCATCAACCCAAGGACGTAAAGGTTCCTTTTTTGCACTCGTGCACAATAACACAAAATACCCTACCCACAAGGACACCTAATCCATAATTATATATACCCCCTAAATAATCCCATAGAGCTAAATAGAGTAAGATTTTGGGCCTGGTTGGGACACTAAGGTATAGTAGCAAAATCCACAACAATTGTGGCCTAAACCACGTCATTAGGGTAGTGACCCATTAAGTGCCACTATTCCCAATCCCGAGGACTTCCATTCTAATTATTAGTGTCTTTATTAAGGGTCCCATGAGAAACACAATAATAACATACCTAAACATTTTCATTTGTTTCTATTTATTAAGTAATTATTAGTGATATGGTTGTCCATGTTAACTTAAATAAACCACTAAGGCTTTCCTTTTATCATCTATTTCCATTTCATAATTGATTTCCATTTATTCATATGCCATAAAAGGTTATCATAGTATAATTATAATACGGGTCATAGAATCAGGTATTCTACATCAAGGATCATTGAACATATAAACCCTAACATATACCTCTAGCACATGCAACACACATTTTTATGCATATTTAATAATTAAGGAACCTCATTCATGAATACCATATAAACATCATATCTTATCCTTAATTACCCATTTAACCATATACTATATATGCTAATTTACCAAGATACTCTTATCCTTATAATATATGAGGTTATACTTAAAGAAGTGTTACTATGGCTATAAACCCTTATTCTTTTATTTAATATCCCTTGTATCTTATTATGGAGGCTAATTAAATCAATTACCATGTTATGTACAATTTATCAATTTAACCCTTCATATTTACAAAATTACTAAAATACTCATCTTGTTTGCAAAGTTACGAAGTTACCCCTTTTTACATGCTAGATTACCCTTCATACTTACATCATTACCAAAATACCATTTATATTTTTTAAACTACTAAATCACCCTCCATACTTATTAAATTACAAACTTTACCCCTCATATTTGTTTAATTACCAAATTATCCTTCTAGTTTGTTAAATTACCAATTTCTCCTTCTGATATATTAAATTACTAATTTTCCCTTTATAATTGTTTAAAATTACCAAATCTCAGTGTTGTTAAATTACCAAATTAGAATTTATTCTTATTAAAATTACGAAATTACCCTTTTGGTAAGTTAAATTACCAAATTGTCCTTCATAATTATTTAAATTACCAAATTACCCTTCATGTGTGTTAAGTTACCAAATTTCCCTCCATACTTATTAATTTACCATATTACCACTTTTATTCATATAAATTACCAAATTGTAATTCATGTGCCAAATTTACTAGAATACCCTTACCACATAAAATATTAACACCCATGGTCCATATACATCAACTAACACCACTAACTATTATTATTTATTATTGATACCCATTATCACCTACCATACATACTTATTTAGGCCACACTCTTTGTATTAGAAAAATTACTAAACTACTCCTAGGGCTCATATTAATATTATCAATGCTACAAATGGCCACATTAACTTATCATATCATATACATGCATTTAACATTATCACTAACAATAAGGCACCTTGCTTAGCTATCATTTATAAACATGACACATAAATTAACATGCTATTTATTTCAAAAACCAACAAATGCTACACATATTAAAAAACCCTAATGTGCTAGTATACATATACCCAAAAATTTTAGTAGGATATAATGATTACTTTATTTCCCACAATAATTAAACCTTACCGGTATCTCAGTTAAAAGTTTGCTTTGATTTGTAAAAATTAATACCTAAAAATAATATAAAAAATTAACATATTAGAAGAAGAAAATTGAAAGCTTAGTAACTATATGCTAATACTAACTATACTTATACCATAAAAAATTAGCACATTTGGTCAAGTATATGCAGCAAGACTCACGCTGCCATGGCAGCGTTAATTTTTTGCACAAAAGGGAAGGGAGATAGGGTTGAAGAGGAGATGGGATAAAGATGGAGAGGGTTAGTTTAGGTAAGGGATTTGGTTGTTTAGTTGAGGGATTATGGATGGAATTGAGGGTGGTGGGTGGGTGTAGGGAGGGAGTAGGGGTGCTGGTGGTGGTTAGGGGTCAAATATCAACGGCTCAAGGCGGTAGAGATGGTAGTTGTAGGGCTAAAAAATAGATACATGGAAGGGAGAAGAAGAATAAGGTAAAATAATAGAAGAAGGGAGGGGTTGCAGTGGAATTTCAACAAGGTGAGGAAGAGGGTGGTAGAGGAGGTGTTGGGGAGTTGATGGGTAGTTGTTGTGGCAGTGGAAGAGAGGGAATGGGCAGCATAAGGTGGTGGTGAATGGTGAACGTCAAGAAGGGGAATGAAAAGAGAAAGGAGGATAAGTGTGGTTTTAGGGGTGAGTGGTGGTTGCTAGGTGGTGTAGGGAGGTAACAGAGGATGCCAGGGGGTTGGTGTTGTGGTCGGTTGGGTAGTAGAACCAGTGGTTGAGAGTGGGAGAACAAAATAGGGGAGGAGAATAATAGTGGAAGAAGGAATAAAAGAGGGGGTTCTATAGGAAAATAAGGGAGCTAGAGGGATATCAAAAATGGGAAGAGAAGGCAGAGATAAGGAGAAGAAAAGGAAGAGGAAAGAAGGGAAGGCATGGTTGGCTGGATGGTGTAGGTTGTAGAGGGTTGGGTGCAGGGTGGTAAGGAGAAGGAAGGGAATAAAGGGAAATGAATGGGCATACAAAGGGGTTATTTTTGGCTTGAAATGGAAGGGAAAGTGATGGGCAAGAGATGGAGAGGGTAGGCTATAATGGTGGGGTTATAGGGGCTCGTTGGCAGGAGTGCAAGTGTAGGCAGGCATAGCGTGTGAGTGTAGGATGAAGGAAGAAGGAGAAGAAGGAAAAGAAGAAGAATATGAAGATAAAGATGAAGAAGAAACAAAAGAAGGTAGGTTGGCTGGGAATAGGAGAAAGGAGGAGATGGGCCAACTCACACGCGCAAGGGAGTAGGGAGAAAGAATGGAGGGGTTCGACTGGCCCAACTAAGAGGAGATGAAAAAAAAATTAAGAAGAGGGGAGGCGGGATGGGCAACACAAGAAGAAGGGAAGGAAAAGGAAGGGGCATGCCCTAGTGGGGGAAAAGGCAGGCCAAACGGCCCAAGGATACTGAAAGAAGAAAAAGGAAAAATGAGGAAAAAAAAGGAAGGCAAACAAAAGAGAAAGAGAAAAGGAAAAAGAAAAAGGAAAAGGGGGGAACAGAAACAAAAGGAGTTTTGGGACAAGGGTATTTAATTATTTAGATGGATAAATTAATTTATTTAAAATTTAAGAGGGTATTTTTAGTAAAATATGGGTTTGGAAAATTATTGAAATAAAATGAGAATGATAAAATAATAAAATATTTATTTTAATTTATTAAATAATGATATCTATTTTTATACAGCAAAAATTCCAAAAGATAATTAGATTTATAATTTAAAAATTAAATTATCCCAAATACGGATAAATTATTAAATTCTAGGTTTTCAAATTTTAGCGTGTTACATTAACATTCTATAAGTTCATTAGTGATTGTAGATTGGATATATCTAGAGCTTGAGGACATGGGCATGGATTTCACTAAGTTTGTGGATCTAGAGATAAGTATAAGTGCTCTCATGATAACACTATCCATCATTGATAGGATATGAGCTACTTAGTTTGGCGACGTCAAACTTGAAAGGATCAATAGGGTGATAAGCAATGAAATGCCACAAAAATTCCTAATTTTAAATAGTATATTTCAATGAGGTTTTATTATAAAACTTAATTAATTATATTGTTTTATTTAAAATAAAAGAAAATTAATTAGGGCAAATTAAGAATAAATTTATAAGTATTTTAATTAGGAGGAATTTGGGTATTTTAACTAATTAAAGATTTTAATCTGGGAATTTATTTAAGTAAATTATTTTATTTAAAATAAGAAGGGAAAAATAGTTTGAAATTAATAATAATTTTATAAATAATTTAATTAAAAAAATTAGGGTTTTTTACTTATTAAAGGAGAATTTATGGAAAATATTTATAAAAAACACTAAATTAGCCTACAAAGGAAATTTAATATTTTTATTAAATAAATATTTTATGTTAAATACCCAAAATATTCTAATTAATTTATTTAAACCCAAAACCTTAAATTTTTCCTTTTTCCTTTTTCCTTTTCTTTTTCTTTTCTTCTTTTTCTTTTTCTTTCTTTGTTTTTCTTCTTTCTTCTGCGCTTGGGCCTGGATGCGACCCAACCCACTGTCTTCTATCTCTTCCCGTGGCCCAGCGCCGCTGGCATCTCTTGTGTACGTCCAAACGTAGTGTTTTTGCTTCTTTAATGATGAAACGACGCGCTCAGTTTAATGAAGGTAGAAACCGACGCCAACCGGCCCGGTTCTCCCTTTTTCTTTTCTTTTCCCTGGCCGACCGGTCCACCTTCTTTCTTCTTCCTTCTTCCGCCTTTCCCCGTCGTCGACGACGCTGCAACGCTGGCCGCCATCAATGGCCTCTCCGGCTACAGTGATTAATACCGGCCGTTTCTTGCCTCATTGTCTTCCTCTTAACTCCAGAAATGAATTGGAATAATTATTGGACGTTAAATCTCACCCATTTTCTCTCTCCTGGCGTGCGAAATTTGAACCACCCCAAAACAGACATCGAGCCATTACTACCATCGGCCACCCAAATTCTTGCACTTAATACCTCCCTGTCGAGCTTCAACACCCTATTACCTCATCTACCATCTATAAATAGCCTAATGGTAGGAGTTTTTGGAGCTTCTTCTTCCTCAAAACCCTAAGTGAGAACCGCCCGCCATCGTAACATCAAACGTGTTTTCCGCCGCCTTTAGCAAACTTCAACGCCACCGCCACATCCCAAATTCTTCCCTGCAACGCCCTCTAGTTAACCAAACAATTTTCAACCTTTGATTCTTCCTGCACGGGCCTCCATAACCGTGCAAAGTTGGCTGCTCATTTCACCATAATTTTACCCCAAAACCTTAAACCACCGTCCGCCGCCATGCGCCGCCACCTTTGGCTGCACCACCACCATCTTTTTGTTCCTCTCCTCCTGGGAAACCATAAACACCTCTTATCTCACCTCAATTCTCCCTACCTTTTTCCCAACATCCATCTTTCCCTCTTTTCTTCTCTTTTTCCGGCCACCACCACAGCCGTTGTGCATCACCGATGGTGCCGCCTATCCCCACCAGCTTAAGGTTTAACCCTAGACCCTCTCAACCATTTTCCATATTATTATAAGCCTTGATTTAATTTATTTCAATTATTTGCATATAAATACCATTATTATTATTCTTAATATCTATATTCTTAATATGTTTTATTATTATTAGTAGTAGTATTATTGTTTTATTATTATTTATGTTGAGGGTTAAAGCTTTATTGTATTTTAATTCGATTTTATTTTTATTCCCCTTATTATTTATTTTATTACTATTATTAATATTAATATGTTATAAGTATAATAATTATTATTATTTTATAGTTCAAATTTCTATTATTATTAATGCAAATATTTTACCATTAGTATTGTTAATAATGTTATTATTGTTATTACTATTGTTATTATTATGATAACTATTATTATTATTATTATTGTTATTATTATTTATATTCTCATTGATATTAGTTTTATTATCTTTGATATTATTATATTAGTATCATTATTATTATTAGGGTAAAGTCTTTAACCCTATATTATCAAGGTTTATAATATCTCTATTATTTTTAAGTCTTTAGCAAAGTTAGATTTTTGTTAAGGTTATTTTATTAGTATGTTATTATTTGGTCAAAGCCCTAAGGAGGCGTAGGAGCGTGCTCCAAGACCGGTGACATTTTAGGTAAGGGTTTACTAAGGCCATTGTGTGCTTATATGCATTATGTGCTTCATATGCTATCCATTCTATGTTTATGATTATTAATTATGTCGTATATAATATTTGCATATTTAAAAAATAATATCATGACCATTAGAAAGAAATATAAATTAATTAAATATTCTCAAACGATATTCTAAGGCCCCAATCATACCTGAAGAAAAAAGGAATTTAGCTATCCCTTATGGAAAAATTATTTAAAAAATTAAAAATGAAGTATAAGATAAGAAAGAGTAGAAAAAGAAAGAAAAATTAATGATGCATGAACATTTAATGATTCTCATATTCCTAGTGATTATCAAGGTAAGGAAGAATTAGCTTTCTTAATATTGGAGTCAATCATATTAAATATTCTTGATAATATGTCTATGCTTGCTATTGAAAATGATTGAAGATATTCTTGTAGGTATATTACATATTTGTAAGAAGATGTTAACATATCAAACAAGACTTAATGTGTACAAGCATTCAAAGCATACAAGGCTATGGAATACATGGGATGACACTAAAACAAGATATGGTGATGATTATCATTAGTTATATAAAACTTGTTGCAAACCTTAAGTGTATTTTATGTAAGCTAGGGTTTGTTGTAATTTCATGTATGTACCATAGTTGATTGTGTGGCTTTTTCATGTTAATCATTAGTATCTTTTAGATGTTGATATTGTGATTAAGTTTAGGTATTATATAGGCTTAATTCAAGTGAAGTAAATTTAGCTTGAATTAAGGAGAAAAACCAGCTCGTTTGAGCCATGATTAGTGCTGACTACTCTCCCTATATTATTCTCTTATACACACATGAAAAAAGAAGAAGAGAAATTATTTTTTAACACAACAAGTCTCGAGAATTGCTTGTAACTTTCTCCCTTTTGGAGTTCCTTCTAGATTGAAGAAGAGCCAAGGTTATTCTTCATTTTAGGGCCTTTGAATGTGCATCTACATTCAAAGGAATACTATCATCAATTTTGTAAAAATCTTAGTTTTTTAATCTTCCATTAAACCTAGTTTCTCTTTCAAATTCATCCTACCATCGATCAAAAAAAAGTTGATTAGATCCTACCCTTCCCTCCCACTTTGATCCGCATCAAATTTTTGTATCAAAGCCTCCAAAACATTTGCCTCCCGTCAATGGTTCAGGTTCTGGCTATTCTTGCGACTACATGCAAGAAATTTTTTCATCAAGAATCCAACGAACTAAGTATATTCATCTAGTTATTTCATCTTCATCCTATTTTTGAATCTTCAATGTGTATCTTGGTTGAAGGTCTTGAAATCTTGCAAAAAATCTTGTTGAAGATATCTATCACCCATCGACACCACCTCAACATATTCGTCTAACCAGGCTACGACCAGATTCCTTTTGTTCTCCCTCTTTACTTCTAACAATTAATATAATAGATCCTGATACTTCCTCTTTGTTTCTTCTTACCATTTGTCCAGTTATTCAGCAGGTTATCCCTCCATATTTACTTTGTTTCTCATATCCAACTCTGGTAGGTTGGAACCCAGCAACCTGGTGTGAAAATTTTTTTTTTCAAGGTGAAAAAAAATTTTGGTTGGGACTTCGATTCTTCTCCCTTAACTCTTCAACTCATATCTATATTATTCTTATTTTTATTCTTCACATCTTCTGTTGTGTATGGGAATAAATCTTCAACTTCAAGATCTCATCTCCTTGAAGAAAGTCGATGGCCATTGTTATTTTATGTGATTGATAGTATTCACAAAGGGGATCAATTTCCGGATAGCTTATTTCCAACGCACAAGTTGTGATATGATGGCTACATTTCCTTCCATTTGTGTGTGATCAAGATAGCAAGTGGTGATCCCAAATTACTTGTGAGTTGGAAAAATATTTATGTTTTGTTTGGTTGCAGGGAAATTCCAACATATACACATTTGTGGCAATTCTTTTGTGCAAAGAAAGAAGTGTGTGTCATCCTTCACTATGGAAAGTGAAGAGGTTTGTGCCTTAGTAGAGCCTATCAAGAGTCTAACTGCATGAATGGATGCTCAACTACATAATCAAAAAACACTTCAACAACAACTACACAGTGTGGAAGCCAAGCTAGCCAAATAAGAAAAGTATCGACCATGGCCAAACGAAATGGAAACCACGCACAATAGTGTGGAAGGAAAAATGAAGCATACTTTCCATGTAAAAGGTGGATGTGGATATTCAAACATTCATCACAATGAAGATGGTGAGGATGAGATGAGTTCTTTTGGCTCAAGCAACCAAAGAAGACAACATAAATTCCAAGTAAGAAATTCCTACAATGAAGATCAAGGTATTAAACTTGACCTTCTTGAATTTTATGGTGATTTAAATGTGGAATTATTCTTTTAGTGGTTGCACGAAATTGAAGCTATATTTGAATTTAAAGAGTATGATGATGAGAGAAAATGTAAGCTTGCTACTCTTAAGTTCAAAATGTTTGCTAGAATTTGGTATGACAATTTAAAAAGAACAATAAAAACACAAGAGAAGTCAAAAATTAAAACTTGGGAAAACTTAAGAAACACCTAAGAAAAAAATTTGTGTCTAGAGAGTATGAGCAAGCTATGTATGTGAAACGTCTTGGTGTATTTTTGTGATTGAGCATGAATTAATTATATCCTTGGATATGAGCATATGTTAAAGTTTTCTTTGTTGAATTTTTTTAAGCATGTTTTAAATTTTGAGGTATTGTGCATGATTTTGGCAGTTTTAGAGCTATATTTCATTGAATGCCAATAATTCCATGTACTCATGTGATTATATGTATGAAGCATATATTTTTTTATGTATTTTATAACATAGAACTATGTTAAGATCATTATGGTAAAGTTGTGTGAACTTTTGGTATGTCGGTTGCAGGTGTGGGTGTTGTTTTACCTAGATTAGTTGACTGAATTGTTGGACCAATTGAGATTTTGGAAGTTTTGATCAATTGGTTGTGATATATTTTTAGTGGTTTGATGAACCACTCTATTATTTCCTATAAGTAGTCAATCAGTTTGAAAAACCTATTGACAAGTTGCATTGTGACCAGAGTACTCTGGTATCTACATAAACCCGTCAATCAATTTGGTCAAACCCATCAACTTGTTTCCAAAGAACTGTTAATCAATGGGGCTAACCAATTAACTAGTTTCCTTATTTTATTTTCTATTCTAGTATGGTATAACAAACCAGTCAACATGTCCACTTATATTTTGTAATGTTTGTTTAAGTATTGTTCTTCCTTTGGGTCTTCTATATTATTATTTTCATGTAATTACAAATATTTAATTAGAATTACAAACATATTTACTATGAATTTAATATGGATAAAAATGATCATATTTTGGCTTTGATTTGCTTGTGTTTAATGTCATCTCCAAACACCCAATTGGCTATTTATATGATTTGTGGTGTGTTTGGTATTAACACTTGGAAACATCAAATTGGTTAATGATGGAATTAATTTATGATTTGTGAAATCACTTGATAATTTTTAATAATGGATTAACATATGGTTTGAGATTTTTCTCAAACTCTTGAGGTAGCTAGCTAGGATTCAATAGGTGGGTCACACTGTATTTTTTTTATTTTCACTCAATATTTATTTCCTTCTCTATTGAGTTGTGGTTGGTAGGGGTATGTGCATATTTTTTAGGTATATGATTATATTATTGCAGGTCAACAGGTGTCAAACACGGGTGGATGAGGTACCCTAGTACAATCCCCAATGCACTTTGTATTGTCCATTACTTAGGCGATGGTAGTATCCAAACTTTTTAGCCCTCTCAGTATAGGCATTCAAGGTGTGATAGGTAAGGTATCCCAAGACAAACCCCCTTGATATACATTGAACACGTCTAGTGGGTGTGGTAACCCAATAAGAGTTAGTCCTCGCAGTAGGTGTACTCTATGTGTGGTGGGTGTGTATCCCCAAAGAAAATCTCCTTCAATCTATCCTAAATCTATGTGGAGGGTGAGGTATCACATTATGTGTGTATGTTACCATAACTATTATTCATGCTGGAGAAATGGATGTGGTCAATGGATTATTATAATAATATTAAATTATGTGATCACTAAAGAAAGATTCTTATAATATGGTTTACATTATTTTACTTCCATGATTTCCTTACAAGTTTGACTCTTTATATTGCTATTATGTGCCTTAGTGTTAACCTTTATTAGCATTCTTATCACCATGCTACTATGTAACTTCAATGAGTAGCATGAGCCCTTACCATGTTTTAGGTAGTCTTTTTTTCCAATAATTAACCACACTAATACTACATTTGTGTGCTCACTATGATGATCCAGCTTCATGTTCGGTGAGCATAGGAAGATTTACAAGGTTATGATTCTCTACTAGAGTATATTGAGGATTATATAGTGGGCTAGTAGCTGGTCATTGCTTGGGGTTTGAGAGTTACATTCCTATTTAATTAAGAGCTAACTAATAAGATGTACTTTTTCCCACTATATTAGGATGGTTTGGGATCTTTTTAGTTATTTAAAATCTTGGATTTAATTCTATATTTCGATTTTGTAAACTATCCATTTTATCTATATTACTTTTCTCATCATTGTTATCATAGAATGGAAGTATTATCAGTTGAGCATGATTTTTTCATGGTTGTTCCATTTTGCCTTACATCAAGCATGGGCTAAGTAATGATCAGACCTCTCTCATGGTTGATGTGGCGGTAACATTTCCTATTTTTGGTTTTTATAAACGCTTCCACATTATCTTTAAAATAAAATCTTCTAGTTAAAAATTTTGGGGTGTTACACAAAATTTAGCAAAAGTAATATCAGTACTAGTAAATACGGGGGAATCAAAATTTTTCTAACATTATGCATGTAGATTTAATTAATGGAGGGGCAGCGGAGAAATCTAAGGCATCCATATTTTCTATCTCTTCATTATCTTATCTTGATTCTTTGTCTTCTAGCTTCTCTTTTTGGGTCTTTCATGATGGTGTGTCCTAATTTTGATGACTTTAAGCTTTTTCCTTCATATTATGCTCCTTTTCATTGGTTATCAACCTAAATTACCTTGATTTCATATTTTGCTGCATAACTAGGTGAACTAAGAAAAATGAAGTTAAACAATGAAATTATCATGGAAAATAATTAAAGGTATGTCAACAATTGTCAAAAAATAACCTAAAATATTAGTTTAATTGTACTTTTAAATCATCAATTTAAAGTAATTTACTTGAATTAGTCAAAATATAGCTTGAGATAGGAAATTATGAATCTATATATTTTAATTAAAATGATTCTTTAATAGGTTTTTTTCAATCAATTAATTAGATCACTTTAATTTATGTTTAATTGTATTTATATCCTATCAATTGGATTGATTCTTTAAAATTGGCTAATTTAGTCCTTTGTTATTAAACCTAATGGTTTAATTTTTATTTTTATTTTTTCGATAAGTAGAATTTGTATTACTAATCGAAAAGGAGATTATAAGTTTGCATTATATGTAATGACATCCAACAGACCTAACCACTGACCAAACTGAACAAAAAGGGCAGGGCTACTAAAAAAACTAGAAACATGCACAAGAATACTTCTCATAAGAGCTCCTAGCTGTCTAGTTTTGTTCTGAAAAATTCTAAGATTTCTTTCATGCCAAATAACAGCTATATAAGCAAAAAAAAAGAGCTCCTAAAAGATACTTCTTCTTATGTGCCTGCCTTGTTCTAGTAAGCAAAGACTTAAGCTCTTGATCCCATCCTAAATCAGGATCACTTCTTCCAGCCAACCTTCTAATAGTCTTCTAAATAATTGTAACAGTAGGACAAAATAGGAAAAGATGATCCCTAGTCTCATCCTGCTGATTACAGAAAATACACAGAGTGTCCACATTCATGCCACTCTCCCTGAGCCTTGTTTTTGTTAAGAGTCGATTTCAGCATGCAAGCCAAGCAAGGAAACGTACCCTGGGAGTAGAGACTGGTCTCCAAATCAGTTTAGCCCAAAAACATTTGTCCTGTGGAGCTCTAATGGCCTTATATGCTGATTGAATGGTGTACTCCCTCTGATTTGCTAGACAGTCTACTATGAACTCCTTCACAATAGACATGCTCCGTAGAATCTTGAGAAAAAGCCATGAATTGTAAGATGATGGTGAACAATCCCAGACAGTACCTTGCTTAATGTACACTGCAAGCACCCATTTAACCCACAATGTATCCTTTTTTGCAGCTATGTTCCACAACAGCTTTCCCAAAGCACAGTAATTCCACAACTATAAAATTTAAAATTCCAAGTCCACCTTCCTGTTTTGGAGAACAAAGAGATTCACATGCTACCAAAGAAGTTTTCATGATCTGAACTTTACCTGACTAAAGGAAAATTCTACAAAGACTAATAAAACAGTTCAGCACTTTCTTAGGCAAGAGGATAATTTGACTAAAGTAAAGTTGTATACTATATAACACTGATTTAATGAGTTTAACTCTCCCAGCATAAGAAACAAATAATGTACTCCAATGCCTTAACCTAGCAGACATCTTGTCCAACAATGGCTGTAACTGAGTAGCTGTAAGTCTTGCAGAGGATAAAGGCAAGACTAGGTAATTGATTGGAAAATTTCCTGCAGGATATCCAAGAAGATGAAGAATATTGAACTGGTTCTCTGTTGTAACTCCTCCAAAGAAAATTGAACATTTGGTAGGATTCACTATGAGGCCTAAAACTGCAACAAAATGATTCAATACTTCATTGAGATAGAGCACACTTTGTAGAGTTCCTTTACAGAACAATAGAAGATCATCTGCAAAGTTCAAATTTATGAGTTGGAGTCTTTTACATCTTGGGTGAGCTTGAAACCTTGGGTCAGCCCATAACTTCTTCAGATATTTGCTGAAATAATCCATGACCATCACAAAGAGATAGGGAGAAAGAGGATCACCTTGCCTTAATCCTCTTTTCCCAGGGAAAGGGGTAGCCAACACACCAAAGGAAATAGGATACAGAAGTAATACATGCCATAATCAATTTAATAAAATGAGGAGGAAAGCCATAAAGATTTAGAATTTTCTACAGAAAATTCCAATTTACCATGTCATAAGCCTTCTTGAGATCTACTTTGATCATACATCTTGGTGATATGCCCTTGTGAGAGTATCTCCTTACTAATTCATGGGCTAGCAAAATATTTCCACCAATGTTTCTGCCTTTAATGAAGGCATTTTGTGAGGGATCAATAAGTTTAGGCATAAGGGGTTGTAACCTCTGAACCATGACCTTGGCAATGATCTTGTACATCACATTACAACATGCTATAGTTCTAAACTCAGTAACCCTATTTGTAGTTGGATTCTTAGGGATGAGAGTGAGAGATGTAATATTTAATCTTCTGGGAAGAAAACTAGTAGAGAAAAAATCCCTTACAACCCAAGTAATTTCTTCAGCAACAATAGGCCAAGAAGATTTATAGAATCCAGCAGAGAACCCATCAATACCTGGGGCTTTTGTATCCCATGGAAAACACAGCATTTCTTACCTCAAGCTCAGAAACAGGTGCAGAAAGCCTAGCAAAAAAATGAGGAGCAGACATGCAGGACTCTGCCAAAGCAATATCACCCTCCATAGCAACCTCAGTGCCCAACAATTCTTGATAGTACAAATTGAATGCTGCATGAATATGTCTTGCACCTCTGATCTCATTATTATTAGAATATAACAGCATAGCTATTGTCTTCCTTTGTTGTCTCTGTTTAACCTTTGCATAAAAATACTTATAGTTTGTATCACCACATGAAAGCCAATGGTTGGTAGCCTTTTACTTATAAAAAAGCTCTTCACAGTGCAGCAAATGAAAGTATTTCTTCTCTTTCTCCTGCCACAATAGTCTATTGGCCTTCTCTCCAGGACGAGAGAAACAAAGTGTCTGTAGAGCTGCCACTTCCTCTCGAGCAACCTTGACTCTGTGAGAAATGGAACCATACTTATCCCTATTAAAAGATTTCGGTTCCTGCTTAAACAAGCTCAATCTTTTGAAAACGTTTAGCAGAAAATTTCCTCCCATCTTGATCCTCCATATATTCTGTACCATAGGTAAGAAATCATCAGATTCTGTCCAAAACTGAAAAAATTTAAAAGGTGTTGGACCAGTCAAACAAGCAATATTAAGATGGATAATAAATGGATTATGATCAAAGATAAGAGGAATTAGGAACTCTGCCAAAGAATGTGGATAAGAAGTAAGCCATGGTAGGTTGACTAGGGCCCTATCCAATTTACAAAAGACCTCCTCTTCTCCCTGTCTATGGCTGGACCATGTGTAATGATAACCCTGAATTTGTAAATCACATAATTGTAACTCATTACAACAATCTATGAAATCTTGTACATCAGAGACATTAAGAGATCTACCATGAAACTTCTCTGATTCCTGTAAAACCACATTGAAATCCCCCATGAGCAGCCATGGCTCCTGCCCAGGTGAATTCTCCTTCAACCACTACCATAAAGATTGCCTTTCCCTTCCAGAATTAAATGCATACACAAATGCCACCCAAAAACTGGAATTTGAATGAACATTTGTAACATGACATAAAATAGCCTAATCATGTAGTTTATAAAGTCCCATCACCCAAACTGTAGGATTCTAAAGAACCCATATTCTGCCATTAGGATGCTGAGAATAATTTGTAAGAAAAAGCTAGCCCTTAAGAACTTTATTAATGATAGCAACTGAATTTGATTCTTTTACTCTAGTTTCCAATAAACCAAACAAATCCACTTTATGTCTAGCACAAAATCTTTTGACTTCCTTATGCTTAGAAGTCTTATTTAGTCCTCTTACATTCCAGGCACTAATCATGACCAGCAGGGTCAAAATTGGAAACCATTCCTCTATGATCTAATCCCTCTTTATGCTGAGTTGATCTTGGATTACCATCCATACAGACTTGAGAGCCAGCCATATTAGCTCTGAATCTAGTAATCCTAGGTTCAAAAAATTGGACCTGTTTCTACAGTGCCTTTTTCTTTCTTGATACACTTCCTTCTAGTAATCCTTCTTCAGCAGCATCAAAAGTGGCAGGACATGTAGGAGTTTTGAGGTGATCAACCAACTTAGAAGGTAACTGTTCTAGAAAACCAACTTCAGTTGTATTACATGGAATTGCTCCATCCCTCTTATGATTTCCAAAGTCCTGTGCAGTATTATCCAGTGCAACTTCTTGCACATGAGCAGCATCAATAGGCCCTTTTCCTTTTTTTTATCTCTAAATACTCTCCATTCTCCTTCTGTTGTAGAGCCTATATTATTACCATGCTGTAGTTTCTTGCACCTCCTTTGATCATGACCATAGCAATCACAAAGAGGACAATACAAAGGCCTCCATTCATACTCAACTTTTTGTTCAATCTCTATCCCCTCTGGATCCAAAATCATGAAAGACTCTAGCAATGGTTTCTTAACATCCACCTCAACCAATACCCTTGGATTAGAGGCCCTATCTCGAGATGCAGTTATAGAATCAGTGTAGATAGGGTTTCCTACTGCACTTGCTAATTTACTAAGTGAGCTCTTGGACCAAAATTCCAAAGGTAGGTTAAGAATTTTAATCCAAAGGGGCAGCACATATAACTCATCTGGATTAAATTATAGTCTTCTATGCCATAATTTTAAGACAAAAGGCCTATTAAAGAACATCCAATGTTGGCTAAGAACCCAAGCAACCTCCTCCTGAGTGTGGAATTTAAACAAAAAGAAACTAGAAGTGTGCAAAATAACTTGAGGAGTCTTCACTGAATTACAGTGCCTCAGTATAAAATTATGCATCTTTTTGAAAGATGGAGTCTGGCCATAAACAAACCCAATCAAAGTGTTTGCCCAGAGATCTGCTTCAGAATCAACTTCCTCCCTATCTAATTTTACAATCACCCTACCTTTTTCATATATGGGATGTTGAAATTCTAGATGTTGTCTATGGCTAGGGTTTTTGTTACCAAGAACCACATCTCTCCATGATGATCTTGGGGGTGATGCTGGTTGAAGCCTATTCCATACTGACTCTCTGATATTGGATTCAGGATGAACCCCTTCAATATCAATTTCATCGGCCAGGTTGTCTACTGTTGCATTAGAAATATCTGCATGGGAGAGTCCTAGAGTAGATGGATTAATATTATGTCCTTCCCTCATACTTCCCTGACAATCAATATTCAAATTAACATCGATCAGATCAATTTCCTTAGGGAGGATATAGGTGATGCCTCCTACATCCATGGTTTCTGGAAATTCTAAGATTTCTTTTCCAACCACCACAGATTTAACTCCAACCACATTATTTCCACAGTCCTGATCCATAGCAGCCAACTGTTCTTGAGTTCTAGTACCAGGGGAAGATCTCTTCTTCTTGGCCATGGTTAAAACTCTCTCAACCCTAGGAGAGAGGAGAGAGCAAAATCTTGGTCAGAGAACCCACTATTATTACTTAACCCTAGTTAGCCATGTTTAAATTTTATTTTTAATAGAATTTATCTATGCTCTATAATTTTTTGATCAATTTGTTCTATTAAATCAATTTAAAATTTTTTTAATCATTCTTAGTAAACTGAGTTGGGTTTCATATTTTAAAAAAAAAATATTTTTGTTTCTAATTGATAGTTTATTAGCATTATATGGATCCATGGTCATTTAGATATCTTGCTAACTTAGTCCTTAAATTTTTTAATGTGATCTTGGGAAGTATTTCGGTGGGTCCTATAGCTTAGGTTTCATTCCTTGGTTCTTTTGGTTTAGCTAGCTATGGACAAAGGTAAGTCTTTACCACCTACCATCATGGTTAGTTCATGAAGATGGACCAATGTGTAAGGGCCTTTGAGTTAAGAGTAATATGATTCACTTGATTTGGTATGTCAAGTATGTAGTGTGCCTTTTGTGATATATGTATTGCTCATGAGTTATATGTTAAAAATGGAATCATGAAAGTATAATTCTTCTGCATGATTCTTGCTTGACCTATATCTTGGGCATATTATTACAATGATAGGTTAAGTGTGTCAATGATATAACTATTGTGACCATTTGGAGAATATGGGTAATATATGCATGTTGTAGTAGAACTATGTTTTCCCTTCAATCATGGAAACGGAAATAACATGTTAAGATCATAATGTGTATTTTGATAAAGTAATTAGAAATCATGTTAATATGGGGCATGAAGTGTTCACCAAGTGATGGAGCATGTTTTAGGGTTTTCTAGCTTAATAATATATTATTAAATGATAGACATGAATGTTAATGATTTAACGTAACTCTTTGTATAATGAAGCATTAAATATGTTTGAATCATGGTTTTGAGTGTTGGGCATAATGCATGGTTAATTAATTGAAGCTTATTTTGGTGTTCCTCTTACCATGGTTTAAGGCTTTAACCAAGACCTTATCCTTATAGAAAAAATTGATGAATAATTGGTTGGTAATGGATTTAAGGTATTTAGTGGATTTTGTTTTTCCACAAAATTCTTTTAACAAGGTATGATGAGATTTGGGGTTCATATTTCACCTTAAAGCACTAATAAAGAGAAAACGACTAATTAAATTATATGGGATCTTTATATAGTGAATTAGTAGATATGATTGCTTGGGATTTTTATGCTATGTGTGTTTACCTATAATAAAATACTAATCAATTAAAGGGAAACATAGTTTTCACAAGCCTTTGTTTATCTGACTTTAAAAGTAGCGAAATTATGGTAACTTGTATTATATGCACCTATAGTCATGTGCCTTTAGGCAGGGGAAACCCTCATTGTTCTTATACCTCTTCTACTCTATGTTACACCTATAAAAAACTTAGAGGATGTTGGCACTTAAGGCTTAGGATACTTAGTGATGATAGGGTTAGGATTTTTTTTCTTGTTTTATAGGTGCGGACATCGTGTCCAAATGGTGGAGACTTTGTGTCCTATTAGTCTGGACCACATGTCCTGGTAAGTGAGGTAAATTTATATAACATATGAACATTCTGTACAAGTCCACAGGGCATACCCTGGTAAAAAATAATGATCATTTTTTACAAAAATGATCTCCATGCAAAGTAGATCCCTAGCTCCCTGAAATATTCTATACCCTAGGGCATTAAACATACAAGCTTTCCTTTAGACCATCCCTAAGGTTTCTTTCAAAAAATAGAGAACTATAAACATATTTCTGGACCTGTACAAAAATACTAGTAGGGTCAAAAGTTTTTGAATTAAACAAAAAGTCATTCCTACTCCTCCAGATGAGGTACACAGCTGCAGCCAAAGTGAGAGCTCGAGCATTCCAGATTATATGATGTCTGTGGGAGTTCCTCTAGATGATTCTCATGGCACTGTATAAATTGGTTGATCCCCTTGACATGCCCAGCCATGTTCTAAGAGGTTGCCACACCCTATTGGAGACTTCACATTCAAAAAATAGGTGATCATGGGTCTCTGTCTTCTGCTGACATAATGGACAGTCCTTAGAGTCATCCATAAACTTGAGCCTATCCCTGGTATACAGTCTTTTAATGAGGGTTAACCAGAGAAGGAAGGCATATCTTTTGGTTCTGTTCTGTAACCAAACAGTCCTGTGAGGTTTCCATTTGGGGGCTCTGTCTCTAAAAAAATTGTATGCCAGAGATGTTGAGAAGCCATCCAAGGTCACCCATGACTTCAACAGGGCTGTTGCATTTTCCTTAGATCCCTGCTTCAAGACCAGTAGGGCAAATAGGTTGCTAATTCTTTTCATAAAATGGGAATTGCCATGGCTTGGGTGGAAAGAGGCCATATTCCCATTTTGCAGGTAATGTACATGAATCCACTTGGTCCACAGTGAGACCTTCTCATCTTGTAGGAACCAAATATATTTGCAAAGGAAGGCAGAATTCCATGCATATAGGTCTCCAATACCCAACCCTCCTTCCTGTTTAGCGTGGCATAGCTTTGTCCATGCCACTGGAGGAGGTTTTCCTTGCCACAAAAAGTTTCTACAGAGGGTAGTGATCCTTTGTAAGACAAGCTTAGGTACAACAAAAATGGATAGCCAGAAACCCAGCAGGCCTTGGACCACAGAATTCAGGATTTCCAGTCTTCCTACAAAAGAGAGAAAATTTGCTTTCCATAAATTCAGCTGCTCACACAAGGAGTTGATGAGGTTCTCATAATCCATAGGCCTCAATTTGCAGGGGTTTAAGGGGACCCCTAAATATCTGAAAGGGAAGCTTCCTCTTTGCATTCTGGTAATTGCCAAAATCTCCTGCTGTAGCTGATCCTTAACTCCTGCCATGAAGATCTGTGATTTAGCAGGGTTCATAGACAGACCAGAGCACCTGCTAAAATCTTCAAGCCCCTATAACAAGGTATTTACTGAAGGAGTGTCTCCTCTGCTGAATAAAATAAGGTCATTTGCAAAAGCAAGATGCAGCAGGTTTAGCTTTTTGCATTTGGAATGGTAAGAAAACCCCTGCCTCAGAGCAAGATGCTTAAGGTGCCTGCTGAAATATTCCATGCAAAGTACAAAAAGGTAAGGGGACACAGGGTCTCCTTACCTAAGCCCTCTAGCACCCTTGAAGAACCCAAACAGATTGCCATTCAGTTTCAGAGAGAAGTTGGTAGTAGAGACACATTCCATCACCAACTCTGTGAACTCTGTTGGAAAGTTGAAGGCTTTGAGGAGGTTGTTGAGGAAGCACCAAGAGAGAGTATCATAAGTTTTTCTAAGATCTATCTTGATCATACACTTTGGAGAAGTTCTTTTCCTTGAATACTCCTTCAAAAGTTCTTGAACAAGCAGAATGTTCTCAGACATAAGTCTCCCTTTTACAAAAGCTCCTTGTTCAGGGCTGATTAGGTCATCCAAGCACTCAGCTATTCTGCTTGCTATAAGTTTTGCAATCACCTTGTACATAGTGTTACCACAGGCTATAGGCCTGAAATCACTAACTGAGGAGGCTTGGGCATATTTGGGGATCAAAACTAGTGTAGCATGGTTGACCCTCTTCAAGAGTCTTTTAGAACTGAAGAACTCCATTACTACAGCACAGAAGTATTCCCCAATGATCCCCCAAGCCTCTTTGAAGAATTTTGCAAAGTATCCATCAGGCCCTAGAGCTTTGGAGTCTCCCAGAGAGAAGAGGGCTTTTTTGATCTCTGCAGAGGAGACTGGTCTCAAGAGGGCTTGTCTATGTTCTTCTGTGATAGTCTGTTCAGTGGAAATAACTGTGTTGTCCATCTCTGCATACTGTATATTCTTCCCCAAGAGGTTCTGGTAGAAGTCCAGGAATTCATCTTCCATCTCCTGGTCAGAGAGGGTGGGTTGTCCATCCCTCTTAGAGATCTGTACAATTCTGCTCTTGGTCTGCCTGGCTTTGAGCATATCAAAGAAAATTTTGGATTTTTGGTCCATATTGAACATAAATTTGTTTCTGTTGATCTGAGAAACAAAACTATTAGCAGCTTTCTTCAAGAAACATGCCTTCCTCCTTAGGGTTTCAAGAATCTCCAAGTTCTGCTTGGAAGGTTGGGCCATAACAGATTCTTGATCTGTCTTGAGTTGACTTTCTGCAAGGTTAGCTCTAGTAATATACATCTAATCCTCATGTCCTATTATAGAGGACTTTGTGTCTTATTGGTGCTACCATAACCTGTTTCATGATGAAGGACTTCGCTTTCTCATACACTAATTATGCTTTGAGTTCCCTTTAGTTCTCTTATATATTATTTAACATGCCTTGTATTACTCCAAAATATTTATAATGATGTATATAAATCTTAATTGTTGTGAAACATGTAACCATTCGTAATTCATTGTTTATTATCTGAACATGTTATTCTTATATTTTTTATGCATGTATAATAAACTACATGATAAGATTCATGTTAACCATCACTTATGATCATATGTTTTTCGTGTTATATGCCAATGTAACCCCATTTTTTGTGCATTATTGATATCATATGAATCTCCTAAGCATTAAATATGAACATAACTCATGCATGCATTAATATTTATTCTTACAACTTGATAATCCTTGACAATATATACATCTAATCCTTTTTTTTCATATTTGCCCACAAGTTTGGGTGATGTGAATTACTCAATACTAGACTACTTATGTAGATGTGGTACTGAGTTTCATATCATCAAATGGAAGCTTGAGGTTTGAAAGTAGGTTATCTGATGGATTGAACTAGGGGAAAAAATTTGGTCCCACTCTTAGGATCCATTTGTAGTCTTCTCCCATATGCCTTGTATCAAAATTTAGCTATTTGGTTTGTAAATAATTAACTTAATTGTATTTGGTTTACATTTTTTTATTGATGTATTTGGAATTTAATTCCTTTTTCCTTATTAAGTTTTTGAAAATCAATATTTATATCAAAAGATTTCTGATGTCCTTATCATCAATGATTTAGTTAAGTAAAACCATTCCTTTTCATCTACCATTAGATCATTTTTTTTTGGGAGTTTATTCCTCTAGTATATATGAGCTTAAGGTCTGTTTTGATGTATTTAACTTTGCATCTTACATACGTTAGGTGAACACATGCATTTCTCCATATGTTAGATGTGGCATTTATAACACTATCCTTATTCTGCACTTTCTTTTGTAAAATAAACTTTTTTAGGAGTGAAAAATATGAGTATTTGAATTTAGCATCAAAGCTTTTGTTTTTAAATTTTGGTTTTAACTTTTCTTAAAGTTGATTTTCAACAATCCAAATTTGGTTAAAAATGTGTGGAATGGTATTTCATAAAAGATTAAGTAATGCATGAAACCTTGATTAGTATGTGAGAGAGTGTGGGTTAGGAGTTAGTCATTATTTTAGTTCATAATTTGATTATATATTATATGGTGGTATGGTTGACATTATTAGTATTGGTTGTTACATGTTTAGCATGAACTTATGACCTTGTGCTTTAAGTGAAATGTGCTTGTGATGTTCCTAAGGCACCTTTTTTATGGGGGGTAATGTTTCATTAGTCATTATGTCATGCTTAGTGTGTATAATGACAGTCCAAGCTCAATATTACTCTTGGCCAAACATTGTATGTGATCATGTAATTGATGGTAGCTCACTAAAAAAAACCTCTTCTTAGATTTATACTCTTATCTATCATTAGTGGTGTAAACCAGCTTACATGATATGCGATTTTGGTGGAGCATGGTGCAACCATGATTGTGACCTATCATTGTGTAATATTCTCATTTTTACTACTTAAAAGTTTTATTTTTCAGACACATAAAAATAAGGGTGTTACCATGGCAATTATCATAAGTGTGGTCCTTTTACCTTCTTTTTTCCATGTGTTAAGGATAAAATAATTTAGACCCAAAATAGAGCAGTGGAAAAAAGAAATAATAATATATTTAAAAGTTTCTAAATAGTATACCCTCTAAACAAAAATACTAAAAAAGTACATTAGGGACATAGGAGTTTAAAGAAAAACCAACCACAATAGAACACACTATGATACAACACCAATTTGCCTTCACACTAAACCTATCTACAAACCATAATACAACTATAAGGATTATAAAAGCAAGGACCCTGACTCCCTTGGTCTTCAATAACTACATCCTCAAAATTATTCAATAACTATGTTCAATGCACATGCTCATCTAAAAAATCATAGTATCAATATGGTTTCTTCGTACTAATTAAATCACAATGCCTCTAATGAGGTAACATGCTCAAATTCTACATAATCATATAGTAATTGAAAAAATTTATTGAACACAAAATTGCATACGAGAGTAAGATATGATAGGCATGCTATAACATACATGTCACCAATGCCTCGTGCTCATCTTAGAAACACACTTAACCATTTCACAACCATATCAAAATTCATAAACATAAAAATCATGCACTAAGTCTCTATTGACTAACTATACAAAAAAATTCCCATATACCATAAAATAAAGTTATTTCATTATTATTTCATTTACTTAAGGGGAGATAATATCAACTCGGGAACACTAACATACACCTATTCATACTAGTGAATGAGGGTTGCACAATACATGTATACCACAAAGCCTATCGACACTACCATACACTTAATCATACTAGTGCACATAGACAACACAATACCGTTACACTTGTTAGGTCACCTAAGTATGCATATCCCCTAAAGAGTCACTTGGACTAATTAGATTACACTAGGACCTTACTGGGGTATTGAAGCACAACAACAAAACAAACCAAACCAAACCAAGGCTAAACCTCATCCATAGGGTAACTACCCCTAAGGAGCTAACATTTCCGAACTCAAGGTATTTCATTTTAAATATTAATATTTTATTTGATGATCACAAATATCATATAGTACATAAAAATTTCAATTCCATGATTAACCATTTTTCCTTTATTTTCAATTATTTAACTCAATACAAAGGTCAATAATTAAAGCTGATGTTAAGAATCAACACTAAGGTCATCCTAAACATCTACAGAGGCTAACCTAGTCATTTTATTCACCTTGAGGCACATTTTTGTTATATTAACCAAAATACCCTCCAAAAATCTAGTTACTAGCTTTTATCCTATCACCTGACTTATTTTAAAAGGATATTTGTCATGAAAATACTAAAATACAGCAATTTTGAATATTCAATCATGTAAATATTATGCAATATAGGAAAAGACTAAATTACCCTTAAGCAGGAACTTAACATATTATATTTCTAAAACCCTAGCATATAATTCTAAAATTTTATAATTTCCACAGTCTTCATGAATAATAAATCATGTTAATTTAAACAAAAGACAAAAGACATTTCTATCCCTAGGACATACAACTGAGATTGATTTAAACTAACCTTGATCATGCTTGAATATCATTACACCATATACCTCAATCTAAATAAAATGTTTAAACATATAATAGAATGTATGGAATATCACAAAATGTGGCTTGGAAGGGTGAACCCTACCTAAACCCTAAACCCTAGTCATACATAATATTCTCAAAACAATGTATATATTAGCACATGAACACATTCTTATATTTTAAATACTATAAAAGTATACCTCATAATTAAATTTCAACACGTTAGTATACAATATTTTAGAAATTATAAAATTACACATTAAAGAAATTTAATATAATATGATTTTACTCTTTAACACATAAACAAAAAAAATACCCATAATATACGGCTAGCATGATTTTTTTTCTAAAACACCCTAATATGATTAACAACCAAATTCTACCATCTACGTTGTTGGATTTACCTCCAAGGTGCACAAAATTGCACAACAAAATACCTTTTCTATTGCAACCTCAAGAAAGATTGTGATCACTTAATGCCAACAACACACCCCACACAATATACATAAATATATTAGCATATATACCCAAATATAAATGTAAAAATATATAATAATGAAAACTAAAAGAAACCAAATAAAGGGGAACCATTGAGACTAGGCAACAACAAAATTCTAAGGACCACCCAATCACGCTACAAATTTCAAATTGCATGAGGTCTTCACATAAGAAGAGTGGCCAATAGCAACCAAAACTCAAACAAGGTCATCTTCAGTGATTTCTAAGTAGTAAAGGGTTAGGATCAATGATCTTACACATAGTAGAAAAAAATGTGGCATGCCCAATTTTTTCATAACCAAGGCTAAAAATTAGTTTAGGCTCATGAAAGTCGGGTCTTCACTAGCAACAAAACTCACAGAGAAGAGAGGGGTGAATGTGCACACTTCATGCATTAAGGGATAAGAAAATTTTGGAAGGTTGATATATTGATGGTCTCAGTGTTGGGCCTTCACATTGTAGAAGGAAGACATGAGGCTAGATGTTGGGTGGTAATATTAAGACTCATATGGGCTAGGTGCTCCACTAAGAAGTGTTGGGTTAGCTAGTCAAGGAGAGCCTCTAGGGAGTTTACTCATTGGTTTTTCACATATATAAGACAAGTTTTGGGTTATGGGAAAGAATCTAGGTGATATTGGTGGCATTCATTAGGAGAGCAGCATGCTACTAGCTAGCTCATAGCGGGCACATAGGAGGGACGGGCAACATTGAAGAGAGGTTTTGTTGTGTAAAAAAAGGTGAAGGAAATAAAATAAACTAGACCAAAGAGGAAGGGAGGGAGTCTATGTAATGGCCCATTTTCAAAAACCCTAATTATAAACTAATAATATGTATATTAGTTATAATAATTATTGTAGGATGTTTTGAATTAAAAATAGTTTTAATATTTTCACTATTATTATGACAAATTAGACATAAAATTTAATTAGGATAATTTTTTGTAGAGAGTGGGATATTATATTTCAATTCTAAGTTAGCCCTTAACCGATATCCATTAAGTTGGGTGACCCTAATTATGGTAAATGAATAATTCTGCCAGATTCTTCACCTAAATAATTACCCTAATCTATACCTCTAATAGATTAGATTATATTTTTTCTTTTCCCTGTTCCTTCCCTAGCATAAAATTCTTGCATCATAACTCCCTCTTGCCTATGTTTCCCTCCCTTTTTTTTGCTCGATAGCACCCTGCACACCATTATCTTCTTAAACAATTTGTTCTCTCCTTCTCCTTCTCCCTTTATATCATGTATTCATCCCCAAAAAAAGCATGAATTATATCCTCCTCCTCCCAAGAACCTTCCCACAAGAAAACCTCTCTATTTCTCCATTGTTGCACTCATCATCCATTTCCTTTCCACCACTTCTTTTCTCAACAACACACACGACAACCAGCCACCTTCCCTTAGCAATGTTCACTTCCACTGATCTCCATCCCCCACCTTTGGCAAATCTTACTAAAATAAACTGATGAATAACACACAATCTCACAAAAAAAACACCTCCCTCTTTTAAACTCATTAATGCATATCCATCCACTTTTGACCATTTGTGATGATTTTCTCCCTTCTACTTTGGCTAAAACTCTCCACCTGATGCAACTTTAAACATCGCATGTCCCCTTTGTACACCACTGATTCCTTCCATTCCAACCCCTTAACAATGACCTAAAGCACCAACCATCACCTCTTCTCCTTTGTAATTTCCACTAGTTCCTCCTCCTTTTATTTCACGAGTTTTAGTTAGTTTTCTTGATTATATGATTTGGCTAGTTATTTATCCTTGACTTTTTTTAGTAATTTTGGATTATTGTTCTATTATATCAAATGATAATACTTGAGTTATTGGGTGTTCATTTTCTAGGTACTTCTTGAGGATCTTGGAGAATATGATTTTGTACCTTTTTGTATAAGCTTGGATTTAGGTAAATTTGATCACTCGTAAGATGGTAGAATTTATGTGTGAGCATGCTAGGATTGTTAAAACCTAGAATCATGCTAGGACTTTATATTTTTCAAGTATTATTACATGCATGGTAGGATGATAGCAATTTAAATAAATAATACATGAAATTGTTATAGGTTAAATTATACACATGAGTAATAAGTTATATGATTTATATATACAGTATAGGGTTTTATAAGGATTTTCATTATTTACATGTTATAATTTTAATGCCATGATAAATATCCCATGATTACTAATGCATGGTAGTTAGGGTTACTATAATTATCATGGAACCATATAAGCATGATTAGGATTAGCTTATGATGATTTTTATTTTCATGACCTAAGGATAGAGGTATTTTTCTACATATATTGTGATGATAATTTTCCTACTTAAATGTTGTATTATGCTGTAAATATGTACGTACATACTGCATGGAATATGTAATATGTGAGAGGTCCATGATTATGGTTTTGTGAGCACAACGCACTAAATGCATAAAAAGTGAAAAATACATATAATCTCTAGATCATAAAGATTACCTACATGTTAAAATAGTGTGAATTATTATCTTTTAACTTTTTGATGAAAATTTTCTTGTAATGATAACGTTCGATATGAAAAGGAATTAAATGGTAAAAGTATGGTTTTCAAGGGAATTTTGGTAAATTTTATCCTAATTCATCTTTTATGAATAATTGGATATTAGGATGGCCTCAGATTTTTTATTGGTTAACCTTATTGTAGACTTGACTTGGAATAGACCGATGACCTTAATGCTTACCTTTATAATTGGAAACAAAAAATGGTTAAGTAAGGATATGGGAAATGTTATGCAGTATGTAACAATTGTGATCACCTCTCAAAATATTAATACTTAAAGTGAAAGACTCTGAGTTGACAATGGTTACTTTCTAGGATTAGCTAACCTAGAGATAAGCTGTTTGACCTCATCGCATTTGGTTTGTTGGAGTGTTTTTGTGCCTCAATATGACTCTATTCTACTCTATGGGTGACCTATAAGCCCTATAAAGGGTATCAATAATTAAGGATTATGTGACTAGGGTTGGAGAAGATTGTGTTGCCTTGGCTCAATCTTGTATAGTTTCTGAACTTTTTTAGTCTTCTTGTTTATAGGTTGATGAATGAGCTCCTACTCATCATATGATTACCGAATAGGAAATGCTTATTTGAACTAGTGACTAGCTTTTTCTAATGTATTGAAGTGGAGGAATTTTCATCAAATGATTATATGGTATGACCAAATCCACCGTTGGGTCCATAGGTTAAAGAGTAAGGGTACTATGTCTCTTTCAGGTGCTAATATGACCAGGTGTTCCTTAGTGTCCCTATGTTAGTTGTATCCCTCTTGAGTAACTAAAAATGGAAGTGACTATTATGTAAGAAAATAAAAACAATTTTTTTGGATATGTGTGTTCAGTAGTTGTTTTTATGCCCTACCTTAGTTTTGGAATTGATTTGTTTGTGTTGATTTAGTAGTTTCCTTAGTGCCCTACCTATGTATTTGCAATGGAATTCAATGTGTTGATTCGGTAGTTGCCTGAGTTCCCTACCTCAATTATTGGAATTGATTTATATGTATTGATTAGATAATTACCTCAATGCCTTATCTTAATATTTGGAATTGATTTGGATGTGTTGATTCTGTAGTTTCCTTAGTGCCCTGCCTTTTTTTTTTGGAATTGATTTGGATGAGTTCATTTGGTAGTCTCCTTAGAGCCCTAATTTAGTATTTGGAACTTATTTTATCAATCTGATATATTTATTGTATGTTGAGATGATGTGAAATAAACTAGTATGTTTTACTCTTAAGTATGAGACTTGATGTCATATACATATATATATATATTAGCCCATAATTATTTCATGTGGTTATTATATGTGCCTTGTGCTCGAGTATGATTTTTGGATTTTTGTATTACTATTTGTAATGTAGATATGCTACCTCTTATGAGTTATTATGATTTCTTCAGTACGAGGAAGTCATATTGATACTACTTTTGTAAATAACTATGTGAAGGGTTTGGAATGATTCTAGGTGTATTATAGTTATAAGGAAGAGAGTCCTTATAAAGAGATTCCATTTTGAAAATGGGGTTTTGGGTTAAAGAGTTAAGGTAAAATGGTGTTGTACCTTCGAATACCTTCTTTTGATATAACTATTTTTTCCTTCAAAGTCTTATGTACCTTAGTGTTTTTGATTTCCATTGTTCTATAGAGTATATTAACCAATAATTTTATATATGTAATATCTCATTTTTCCAATGTTTTACTTTAGATATGATTTTTTAAGCCTTAGCACTTGGGATAAGAGATGTGAGGGAACCAAACTTATGCTAAGTATGGTAATAACACCCAGTAAATTGGTAATTAACACTTTTCTAAAACAAAATTTTGATATAGTAGAAATAGGGGTGTTACTAAACTCTTCTATTCTATTTTCAAAATTTTCCATTCCCTAAGTGTTTTGAAACCTAGTTTAGCCTTTTGAGGATTGTGAGTCAGAAGCTATCATTGTATTGGTCTTATTATATGGAGTTATACTCCTAAGGTGTTTGTTGATGAACATTGGTATATGGGGAACTAAGCTTGATCTGTATTGGACGTTTTAAGAAATTATTTTTTTAGGAAATGGATTGGTTAAGGAATTATAAGTTGAGTCATTATATCTTGTAGGATTCCTTAGATTATATAAAGGAGTGTCAAGACCATCCATATAGCACCTTAGGATTTTTCCCGATGGTGATATCAAAGTCTACATGACGCGGCTTGCTGACGAGTTCAACTGTATGGTTGAAGATGGCCACTACATTGAGCCTTATATCTTTTGATCCAACCACTTGTTGAGGACTCTCCTTTTAATACAGACATGGATTACAATAAGGAAAGTGTATAGGGACTTGTTTGTGACAAGCATTCCACATCCCTAGTTTATAAAGGGAGAAGGTTTCCTATAACATTATAATTAGCTAGCGAGAGAGTTGATCATGATTAATAATGTCTAGAGAGATAAGATAGGACTAGCATCAAGTACTTCCCTATATTATCTGAGTGAGATGGATGATGTGGATGGGCATCCTTATGCTTTGGAGAGAGAGCGAATGATCCTGTAGGATAAATGGTTTTAGCGAGTGATTCGTGAGAGTTAGGAATTTGATGCTGCTATGGACTTAAATCTTCAATATTTTGATGGTGACGACTGATTTGGGTTGGGATTCAAGGTTTTGTTAGGCATCTCATGATTAGGGTTGATGCTAGGCAAATTCTTAGTGTGGTAATGATCTATAATTTTGGTACACATAACCCTAGAATATTAAGTTGTTCTTTTGCTTGTTGGCTCTCAAACTGATGTTGTTGCAATGTTTGTATTAATCATGAATGTTGTATGACCATCTATTATGAATGTTAGTACTCCCTTTTAACATGTATATGTAATGTTGTGCAACCTTTGTGATAAATGTTAGTGTTCTTGTTGTCCTTTGAATGATATGGGGTTCTTAGCCTTCTTATAGGTGTCCTCTGATTGTGTTCACTAGGGTTATAACCCTATTACTCTATTTCCTTTAGCGTTATGGCTCAAAACTTTATCCACATGTGTGTGGAGGAGTTTCATATTATAGTAGCTAAGAGAGTGGTGGAGCAACAGCAATAGCCGCAACCTCAGATGCCACTCCGGTACCTATTCAAGCTAAGAATAGGCTCAGAGAGGTTAGGTGTCATCACTCACTTATGTTTGAGAGAGTCGAGGATCCAATAATTTTGGAAAGGTAGTGTAGGGATTTAGAGAATATCTTCAAGGCTTCTGATTTCCTAGATGGGAAGAAGGTGGATGTTAGTACACTCTACCTACGAGGAAAGATAGATGAATGGTGGAGAGGAAACGAGCTTTTAGATGTTGGGCCAATAACACTTGGGAAGGATTTTTGGTATCTTTGAGAGCCCGCCACTACCTTTTTCACATGCGTCGTGCAAATCATGTTGATTTTTTAACCCTTCAGCATAGTAGCATATCAGTCAAGGATTACTTCTATGAGTTCTCTGAACCCTCCAGCACAGTATTTTGGCTCATCTTGGCTACCCTGCAGGTTCTTTTCCTATTACATATTTGGGTTTACCATTATCTTCTGCAAGGTTATCCTCTGCTTACCTACAGCCACTTTTGGAAAAGATGACAGCTAGACTGAGGCATTGGAGTAATTTATTTCTGTCTTATGCTGGGAGAGTCCAGCTTATAAAATCTGTGCTTTATGGCATTCAACTTTACTTTAGTCAAGTTATTCTTCTGCCCAAGAAAGTTTTGCACTGTTTTATTAGTCTGTGCAGAACATTTCTGTGGTCTGGCAAACTGAGTACCAGGAAGCACTCTCTTGTGGCTTGGGAGGCTCTGTGTTCACCAAAGCAGGAAGGAGGACTTGGTTTTTTAGACCTTCAGCTATGGAATGTTTGTGCTGTGGGCAAGCTGTTATGGAATATAGCTAGTAAAAAGGATACTTTGTGGGTTAAGTGGGTTCATTCAGTGTACATCAAGCAAGGTACTTTGTGGGAGTGTGCGACTTCATCTTATAACTCTTGGCTTTTTCTCAAAATTCTTCAGAGCAGAGGTATAGTGAAGGAGGTTATTCTGGATTGTCTAACCAAGCAGAGGGAGTATACCATTCGTTCAGCATATGAGGTACTCAGAATCCACCAAGCTAAATGTGGTTGGGCTAAATTAATATGGAGACCAGGTACTATTCCTAGAGTACAATTCATGGTTTGGCTTGCCTGCAGAAATAGACTATTGACTAGAGCACGTCTTAAGGAGATGGGCATGGTATTGGACACCTTATGTATTTTTTGTCAGCAACAGGAGGAGACTAGAGATCATATTTTCTTATTTTGTCCTGTTATAGCTCTCATCTGGCAGGAAATTAGAAGATTGATTGGCAGGAGTGATCCTATTATAGGGTGGGATCAAGAGATTAAGGCTTTGCTCACAAGAACACGGCAGGCGCCTAAGAAGAAATATATGTTGGGTTCTCTATTTAATGCTTATATCGCTACAATTTGGCATGAACGTAATCTCAGAGTTTTTCAGCACAAGTCTAGATCATTAGATGTTCTATTACAATGTATTCTCTTGCAAGTTTCTAGAATTTTTGTTAACTCTTCGCTTTCTGGTGACTTTGGGAAGTGGCTAGGTTTGTTAGATGTCATTGCGTCTAATGCAAAGTTGTAACTTCATTTTCTCTTATTAATACTAACTCTACTTCTCGAAAAAAAAAAAAAAAAAGCTTTTTGGAGGAGATATTATGATGAATATACTCATATTGTATGAAAGGGCTTATGCCCTAGAAGGATTCAAGAGGCAAAGAAGGCCCTTAGTGGGATAAGGGTCCAACTAAGAGTTTTCAATGTTACGAAGCTGACAAGAGAGTTTATTTGAGTGTTCAATAAAGTAGATCTAATGGTGATCATTCTTCTCAATGTTCTAGAGCGTGGTTTGGAAATAACTAGCCCTTGACGCACTATCACTGCAAGATTATTAGAGAGAACCACCAAAGTAGGACTCCTAGGGTAAAACAATAGAGTGTTAGAAGTGTGGCAAGATGAGTCATAGAGGATTTTTAGGTACTTATTTGGATTTGGAGTTTAGCATTTTTAGGTACAATGAGGTGGTAGAACCACATATCGGTAGTAATCTTCCCGAGTGCATAAGCCAGCTAGTGGCATCCCAAGTGTAGGTGCTAAGGGAAAAAAAAACCTGCTTCCCATCCCTACTTGTAAAGCAGTGTTGGTTAGGCTTTAGGTAATGGAGGTACTTGAGGAGGTCCAATGGTCAACCAAAATAATTACCTTAACCAATGGCCCAAGCCTACTATACTATTGAAATATCCCAAAAATCCTAATTATGGAATTATGGCAAAATGATGATTTATAAGAGAAAATTAAGAAAATATATTACTTCATTAAATAAAGAGGAAATTAATTGAGGAAAATAAGGAGAATATAATAAATAAATTATTTAGAAAATTTTGGACATTTTACTAATTAAAATGGAAGTTAAGGGCAATTTATCCAAAATAGCCTAACTAATTTAAAAATGGATTTAATTATTATAGTTAAAATAATTATTAAAATTAAATATCTAAATTAATTATATAAATAAATAAAGACCAAATACCCCCAACCCAACTAACTTTATCATTTTCCATTTTCCTTTTTCTCCTTTCTTTTCTTTTTCTTTCTTCCTCCTTTATTTTTTCTTCTTCTTCATCTCCCGGTTTGGGCCAACCCGCGGCCCAAACTCTCCTTCCCCCCCTGTCTCGCGTGACCAGGCCGGCTCAGACTCCTTCATCGCTCGTTGCCCCCCAGCCGGCCGAACCGCCCTCTTTTTTTTCTTTTCCTTCCTTCCCCTAGACCGATCGGTCCACCCTGCCTGTCTTCTTCTTCCCAGCCCGACCTGCAACATCGACTTGCAGCCCCAATTCCGCCGGCAGCCACTAGCCAACGACCGGCCATCCTCACCTACCCCTCTCCCTGTCTTTTTCTTCCTCTTTTCGACCCCGACCAAGTCCCTCTCTCCCCTTCCAGCGTGCCAACCTCTTTCCCTTTTCCTCTCCCCTTCCCCGACCCAACCTGCCATGGCAGGACCTGCAACGCCTGCCACCGACCGGCCACCTGCACACCTGCCCCGCACGCCTCCTTCTCCCCTTGTCGTTTTCCCCTTCCAATTGCCTATAAATACCCCCCATTGGCAGCCCCGATCAGCTCCCTTTTCGATTTTTGCCCCGAAACCCTGCCTCTCCGCCGCCTCAAAGAGACGGGCTTTCCGCCATCACCGGAGACCGCCGCCGCCACCTCTGCCCGCCGTTATCATCCCTACAACTCCCTCAACAAAACCAGACCACCAGCACCCCTCCCCTTGCCCTGCACGTGCCACCCTAGCCGTGCAAAATTCCTATCCCGAAACCACTACCTCCAGCCTTCGCCGCCCTTGCGTCGCCTTCCACTGCCAGCCCAACCGCCACCAGAGCCTCCTCCACCCTCCAAAATGCCCAGCAGACCTCCCTCTACCTTCCCATACCTCCATCTTCCCCTGCCTCCCTCTCCTCCTTCCTCCCTCATCTTCCACCTCTCTCCACCACCCTCGGCTGCCGCCGTCGCCGCCGCGCACCGCCACCCCTTGCCACGCCACCACCCTCACTCCACTCCCCTTCACCTGTTGTTTCTTTCCCCACCTCAAACTCCTCCTTTTCCCCTCCCATCTAACCACCACCTCCATCTTTCCCCCTCTTCTCCTCCTCCACCACCGCCGCCGTCGCCGCCGCCGAACCACCACCGACCCTAGGTGGTTCTCCACTCATCCAAACCCTAATACCCCTTTTATATAACTGCTACCATTTTCCACTAATATTAATACTAATATACTTATTATTATTATTATTATCATTATTATTATTACTTTTATTATTATTATTATTATTATTATTATTATTATTATTATTATTATTATTATTATTATTATTATTATTATTATTATTGTCATTATTACCATTATTATTGTCTCTATTATTAATGTCTTATTTTCTTACTAATACTAACATCCCTTTTGAACCCTAAATTTTATTATACTTAACTTTAATCTTAATTTTTATAATTGTTAGTATTAACATTATTAATAATATTACTATTATTACTTCTATTATCCTTACTACGGTTATTATTGTGGTTGCTAAACCTTACTTGGTTGTATTATTGTTATTATCATTACTAGTAGGAGTATTATTATTATTATCGTTATTATTAGTGTTATTATTATTATTATTATTATTATTATTATTATTATTATTATTATTATTATTATTATTATTATTATTATTATACTTAACACCCTTATCATTTTGTTAACAATAATACTACTTGTTCTTATCCATGTTACTTAACTCAAGCTAGTAAATATCATGTGGTTATTAAATAAGAAGAGTACTTGAACCCTTATTACCATACCACTTAACATTAACCCTAACCTCATTACTATGACACTATTATTAGCTATTACTATTATTACTACTATCACTACATTATTGTTGTAATCAAAAGCATTTTAACCCTTTTATTTTTCAAGAATATACAACTATTATCATTATCACCCTTAGGAATAGTTTACTTGTAATATTGTGACCTTATACTATTATCATTTCAAATATGACACCATTAATAGACTTGGCCTTAAAACGATAGGGTTTCTATCACTAGACATTAGTGTCACTATTTTATTAATACTAACACTATTTTCCTAAAGCTAGCATAAACCCTATTACTACAAGATTAGAACTAATGGGTTTAATAAAATAAGTGTAACATATTTTGACTACTAATATTTAGTATACTAATTCTAAGGTAAAAACCCTAGTTTTTGTATAATACCCTCTTTAGTAATAAAAACCCTAATCCTAAACTAGAATAAGGGTTGATGGTACTTGCAAGGGAAATTAATACTTAGCTTTCTCCCCTTTTCATAGGTGACCCCGATCCGAGCCCTAAGGAGCTAGAGGAGCGTGCTCCAAGCTCGGTGCCTACCTAGGTAAGGACGTAACTAAAGCCTCTTGTGTGTCTACATGTATTATGTGTTTCGCATGCTATGTACCCTACATTTATCATTATCAATTATGTTGCGTGTGCATGACATGGAGATGAAATATGTGTGGTATGTTTACATGGCATGTGTATTATGTATATGTGATGATATGTGTCATGATCCTGTAAGACATGCATGTGAGGAAATTGATGTATTAGAAAGGAGGATGGGGAAGGAGATTGACCAAGGGAGGTGAGTTGATCTAATTATTTTAATGAATCATGAGTGAAAGAATGAAACAAGAATTCTAGGGTTCGTGTGGGAGTATCTGATTTATGATTTTTATGATTTTGCATGGGAGAGTTTAATTTATGATTTCATGGTGGTATTAATGGCTTATGGTGATATTAGGGTTCGCATGGTGGTATTAGGGTTTGTATGGTGGTATTAATGATTGCATGGTGGTATTAATGGCTTATGGTGGTATTAGGGTTTGCATGGTGGTGTTATGGTTTGTGTGGTGGCATTAATGTTTGTATGGTGGTATTAATGATTACATGGTGGTATTAATGGCTTATGGTGGTATTAGGGTTTGCATGGTGGTGTTATGGTTTGTGTGGTGGCATTAATGTTTGTATGGTGTTATTAATGATTGCATGGTGGTATTAATGGCTTATGGTGGTATTAGGGTTTACATGGCGGTGTTGTGGTTTGTGTGGTGGTATTAATGTTTGTATGGTGGTACTAGGGTTTGCATGGTGGAGTTAGGGTTTTGCATGGGAGTTAATGATTGTATGGGATTTAGGGTTTCGTGTGAAAAGTTTGAGAGGTTGCATGGGATGTGTAACATTTGCATGGGAGCAAAATTTACGTATGAAAGGTTGAATTGGAATGTAAGGAAGGTAATGCAAATATTATTTGGGAGTTTAACTATTTTAGACGGAGAATAGTACGTGGAGTAGTATAAGGGTATGGAGGAGACAAAATTAGGGTTTTGGAGTGATTAACTCTGGGTCGTTGTGATTAAGTAGGGTTGGAGTAGCTAATTGTGATTTGTTGAGGATGATTAAGGTTTGGGATGGCTAAGTATGGTTGTTATGGTAAAATAGGGTTAAGAGCGGTAAACCACGGGTTGGTGTGGACAATTAGGATTGGTTATGACTGCTCAGAGTTGTTTGGTGTTATCATGTGTATTATTGATTACAGTGTAGTTATGGATGTGGAACTTTATTGTGTGCGATGTGTAAAGCATAAAGAGAACGAATTATGCATGGTGAATATCTTTTGAATAAGATATGTTAAGACACTAACAACTTATAGAGAAAGATGTTGAGCCGGACCCAGACCGGTCCATCGGCAAATAATAGTGGCAGGGTATGTTACCCTCGTGACCGGTCCACCGGCTATAATAGTGGCAGGGCATGGCCCTCATGACCGTTCCACCGGCTATAATAGTGGGGGATTCCGTGCTCAACGACTAATCAGAATAATGATAAGAGACATGGGAAAGATACAAATATTTACAGTGGAACACCTTGTGAGTCGGGGCCAGACCGGTCCACCGGCGAATAATAATGGCAGGGTATGTTACCCTCATGACCGGTCCACCGGCTATAATAGTGGCAGGGCATGGCCCTCGTGACCGTTCCACCGGCTATAATAGTGGGGTTCCCGCACTCACATGGACTATTAAAGAATATGGGTGGAATGAATATATTATTAATGAGAATAAAGAATAAGTCACCAAAAAGTATTCAGGCCTTATCTTGCGGGTTATCGCATGTTGTCTATATGATTGTGCTATATATGTTATGTGGTATGATTGTATGCTTGGCCTTAGCGCACCTGCGCCCTTACTCAGTATTGGACCCGTACTGATACTACCTTGATTGAATGGGTCCTGTGATGATCCACCGATGGTGGGGAGTAGACCTCCTATGCAGGTTTGATCGGTTACTAATTGTGGGGTGGAAAGCTTGGCTTGAGTGAGTAGGCAATCCGGATATTAATCCCTTGGGATCTGTTTTATTTAGCTATATTTTGTACTACGCTTCTTGTTTTGAAATCGTACTCTTAAGTTGTATTCCTAAACGATATTCTAACTGTTGTTGACTCGTGTTTTCGTGAATGACCTATGTTAACTACGTACCTATGTTTTGATGATTCTTACTTAATGATGGTTTAGCTTAGCCTTGGAACTTAGTATCGGAATGGTAGGAGTGAACCGGTCTGGTACTAAGTGTGGCGGTAATACCCCCACGTTTATGGTTTTAATTCTTTCGCTTCCGCTAAAACCTTTGTCATAAACGAAATTTTTTAGTAGTAAATTTGGGGGTGTTACAACTATCTTTGGTCTTTTACCCATTCCTTCCCCAGCTTAAAATCCTCTAAAACCATACCTCCCTCTCTCCAATGTTCTCTCCTCTTGTGTTTTCTTGATGACATCATGCATGGCATTGTCTTCTTAAACCCTTCCTCCTCTCATTCTCCCTCATCCTTTATATAGTGCATTCATTCCCAAACGAATCTTGCTTTATCTCCTACTCCTTTAGAGCTACTTCATACAAGTAAAACTCTCCATTTCTCTATCGTTACACTTGTCATTGATTTCCTTTCCACCACTACTTTTCTCCACAACGCACACCACCACTGGCCACCTTCCCTTAGCAATGTTCAATTCCACCAATCACCATCCCCAATCTTCAAAAACTTTTATCAAAATCACCCCACAAACAATGCACAACCTAATGCATATTGTTAAACAAATGGAACCATGCTAAGTATTAGTGTTGAAAATGGAGAGTTTTCAACAATTGTTGAAAAAAAATAATAGAAAGGGAGGAAGGAAATATGAAAGGATAACTAGAACTTGAGACCTATAAAACTAAATAATTACTTCAACAAACTAAGGTTTTAACTCTTATCCTAAATGGTGTAAAATTTTGGATAATTCTCAAGACTACACATTAACCTTAAGGAGTGACTTTGGTTTGACAACAAGAAGTTTTTATCATCTAAATATCCCCTCCCATCTAGCCTCTCCCATTCTATTTAGGTGTGTTATTTGACTTCTAAGGGTTACAAACATAATCTAACCTATGATAGGTAGATTAGTTAAATCCTCACCCATGGTTAGTACCAACATAGTTTAACTAAGGTTACAAGACTACAATCAGCTAGTGTTGACTAGTTTTAACAATAACTATTCACCCATCACTTGATGGTTGTCATTTCACCCTATAAAAGGACATAGGAAACATAAATTACATATTATTAAAGTTTAACAACATGCTTTAACTAAGTTTAGCTAATAAAAAAATAATAAAAGAGAGGAGCCTCTTTGGTAGCCACTACTTGATTATCGAGGCTATGGAGGTTGCTTCTCCCTAATTTAATCCAGCTTTGGAGGGTCCTGATCTTCCCATAATGACCTTCTATTAACTCTAGAACAAGAAAAAGGTTGACAATGTAAGTCATTTTCAGCCAAAAATATGTGGAGTATAGAGTTAGATAAGGTGTTGGCTTGATTTGGTGAAAATGGAGCCATATTTGGAGTTGGTTATAGGATGGATTTTGTGGAGCCATATTGTACCCAAAAGGAGCCATATTTACATGGTTTGATGGCTAATTATTAGAGTTTGCATGGATGCTTGTTAATCTAGTTACTTATTGACCCAAATGAGAAGAGCTTTAAATCCTTCTACGTTAGAAAAATTAATAAGTTGATTATCTTTATTTTGGGATACTTGAGATGCTTCTTCATCATAACCTCGGAAAAAATTCCCCAAATCCCTCATCCACCTTCTCACCTTCCTCATGGAAGAGCCTCCCTCCACCTTCATCCATTTGTGTTAACTTTACACCTTCTCTTTTAGCCAAAATTATCGATCTTCTACACGTTATAGAAACCTTATCCACTGTAGTTCCCCTCCCTGCACTGGTCATTCCTACTATTCCAACCCCCAAGCAATGGTGGAATGTCCTAAAGCACTATTGCTCACCTCCTCTCCTCGATAATTTCTACTAGTTCCTCCTCCCTATGTTTCATGAGTTTTGGTTGGCTTCCTTGAAGCTTTGCTTCAATCAGTTAGCTATCCTTGACTTGTTTTAAAAATTTTATTTATTTTTATGTTATATTAAATGCTAATACATGTGTTATTTGGTGTTAATTTCCTATTTAATTATTGAGGATCTTAGAGAATATGATTTTTTACTTTCTTGTGTAAGTTTGGATTTAGGTAAATCCAATCACTCATAAGATGGTAGAATTTATGTGCAATCATGATAGGATTGTCTAGATCTAAAATCATGATATAGTTTCATTCTTACCAAGTTATGATATGAATTCCAAGATAAATATCCCATGTTTACTAATGCATGGTGGTTAAGGTTAATATGATTATCATGGAAGTATATAAGCATAATTAAGGTTAGCTTATGATGATTTCTATTCGCATGACCTACGGTTAGGGATATTTTCCTACATGTATCATGATGATAATTTTCCTATTTAAATGTTGTATTATGCTTTAAATAGTTATGTGTATGCTGCATGAAATATGTGATACGTGATAGTTGCATGATTGAAGTTTTATGGATACAACCCACTAAATGCATGAAAAATGAAAAATATAGTCAATCGATAGATTGTAAAGATTAGTTACATGTTAAAATAATGTAAATTATTGCGAATTATCTTTTTATGAAAAATTTCTCATGATAATAATTTTTGGTTCAAAAAGGAATAAAATGATGAAATTAGGGTTTTAAGGGTATTTTGGTAAATTTTCACCTATTGCATATTTTATAAATAATTGGATATTATGATGGCCTTAGACTTTTGATAGATTGAGGTTAATGTTGACTTGGCTTGGTGTCAGCAGGTGACCCTATGATTTACCTTTATAATTGAAAACAAAAGGGAAAAATAGTTAAGCATAGAAATTGGAATTATTGTATAATATTTTGCAATTGTGATCACCTCTAAAACTTAAAATGAAACCCTATGTTATTGTATACTTAAAATGAAAGACCTCAAGTTGCTTGGTTTCTCTCTAGGATTAGCAACCCTAGAGACAAGGTGTTAGCCCTCATTTGATTTGCTTCACTAGTGTACTGCTATGCCCCAATAAAGCCTTATTCCACTCTATAAGTGACCTACAGGCCCTACAGGAGGTATCGATACTTAAGGATTAGGTGAATAAGGTTGGAGGAAATGGTGTTGCCTTTGTGTACAAATATAAGCAGGCATAGTACCGTGTCCCTATGTTCAAGAATAATGGTATTATGTCACCCTTAGATACCAATATGACCATGTATACCATAGTGTCCCTTAATTGATTCTATCCCCCACGAGTAACTAAAAATAGAAGTAACTTTTGTGTAAGAAAATAAAAAAGGATTTTGTTTGGATATATGGGTTCAATATTTACCTCATTGCCCTACCTTAGTTTTTGAAATTGATTTGGTGTTTTCCTTAGTACCCTTCCTTGGTATTTGGAATTGATTTGGATGTGCTGATTCGATAGTTATCTTAGTGCTCTACCTTAGTTTTCAGAATTGATTTGGAAGTGTTGATCTAGTACTTGCCTGAGTTTCCTACCATGGTATTTGGAATTGACTTGGATGTGTTGGTTCGGTAGTTGCCTCAATACCCTGCCTTAACTTTTAGAATTGATTTGGATTTGTTGATTCAATAGTCATCTTAGTTCCTTACCTTAGTATTTGGAATTTATTTGATTAATCAGATATGTCTATTGTATCTTAAGATGATGTGAAGTAAACTAATATTTTTACTGTTGAGCATGAGACTTGAAGTTTTATACATATTATCCCATAATTCTATCAAGTGTTTATGGTACATGTTTTGTTCTCTAGTAGGATTTTTGAATTTTGTGTGACTATGTGCAATGTGGACTGTGCTAGGCTAAAATAGTGGGGATGGAACTAAGCTGGGCTAGTTTGGTTAGGTTTTGGTTAGGAATTAACTAAATAAATAAAATAAGAGAAAATTAGTCTCCTAAGAAGGAGAGGATGGTGAGGTTAAAGGGTTGGGTTTAAGGGTTAAAATAAACGGATTAAGGACTAAAAGAATAAAAAAATCAATTACAAAATAAAAACAATCTACCCAATTAATACATCAAAAAAAGTCTAATACTCTATTTTACTAGCACAAAATAATAATACACATGATAATATAACATCCAACCCTACAATAACATTTGTTATTAATTACACATAATTATTAATTATATAATTAGGGTTTCTACAAATGGAACACTATACTTTTATCTAAGCTAGCTTATGCTTTAAAATTTAGAAGAAATATAGGTTGACCATTTCAATAAAATATCAATTTAGTGTGTTGAATTAAATATTGTTATGCATTACTAACTGGATTACTAAATACTTGAGCAATAAATGGGATTTGAGATTATGAAATTATGTTGAGAAATGGATTCTTATGCCATTTTGGAGCCTTCAGAATATGACATAAATTCTTATGGATGACCTAGTGATTTTCTTCTCTCTATTACTAGGTTAGAGTACCAATGAGCATATGAGGAGGTTGAGTAAAATATTGGAGCTTATGGTAAAGAGAAATTATATTTATTTGGGGTTGTATATGTTTTGACCTTATAATCTCTAGTAGTCTTTATCATCCATGGAGATAATGTTTATAGTGAAAGAGATATTTAGAGACCTTATTGTCGAGGATGTTCATAAGCACACAGAGAAGGGTTGGTTATGAAGTATTATGATTAGTTGTTTTGGTGGTTCATTTTGATTGATGAAAAATGGAGGTTTCATCTTAGGATACTAGCTAATTATGCCCCTAGTTATCCTATTGACCCTAGTTAAGTAGAAAGATCTTCCTTTGACCCAAGGAGAACGAATGTGTTAGAGTTGATGAGGTATGCAAGGAGTCGACCAAACTTGAATGGTATATGGTTTAGCTAATATGTTATACATCAAAGTTAAACTAGAAATTACATCTATATATGTAATCCCCCGAATTTTTAAAGGCCTATATTTTACTAAATAAATTTTATTTGGGATAAATTAGCCTTTAAATCTATTTATTTTAATTATTTTATGGATTTCTGAGAAAATAAAATTGGGTATAAATATTTAATAAATTAAAATAAGTATTTTGTTATTTTATCATCCTCTTATTATTTAAATAATTTTCAAACCATTATTTTACTAAAATTATCCTTTTTAAAACCGTTATATTTTAATTATATTAAATTAAATTATTAAATAAATTTATTACCCAAAAATATTATATTTTATTATTTTATAAATTAAACTATTTTATTTAATCCCATTTTCCTTTTCTTTTTCCTTTTTCCCCTTTTTCTTTCTCCTTTTTCTTCTTTTCCCTTTTCTTTCTTTTTCCTTTTCCTTTCTTTAGCCACCGGTTGCCTGGTCTGCCCCTCACCCCCTGTGCGATTGGGCCCTAGCCCATCTCTCCCCCTCCTCCCTCATTTCCTTTTTCATTTCCCTAGCCCGGCTCCTTTCTTCCTTCTCCGGCACAAGCCGGCCTGCTGCCCCTTCTTTCTTTCCTTTCTTCTTCGACCAGGTCGGCCTGCTCTTTCTTTTCTTCGGCCGCCCGTCGCACGCACCCAGCCCCCTCCCCTTCTTCTTCTTTCTTTCTTCTTCCTCTATCCCTGGTGAGAATCATGACCAAACCGCCATCCCTACCACTCCACCTGCAACTCCCTCTCCCCCATTAATTCCCCTATCTCTCTCTCTCCCCCTCTCATCATTTTCTCTGCCCCATTCCGGTCCCACCATTCCTATCTCCCTTCCCCCATGCCTAGCCATACCTCCTTTCTCCCTCTCCCTACAACTCCCATTTCCCTACCCCCTACCGTCACCCCTCAAGCTCCCTATCCCCTCCCTTCTCTTCCTCTCCTATTTCTTCCTCCTTCCCTACCCGTTTTGCATTTTTTTCCTAAACTCCCCATGCTCCCCAACCCTCTCTTTTCTTTCCTTTCTTCTCCTTCCCTCACCCTCTCTGTTTTTGCTTTGTCGTCATGCTCCGCCATTTTCACCACCTCAAAAGCCACCTGCACTACCCCTGCCACCCTCTACCTCACCCTCGAATCATCCCAACGCCCATTGAGCCACCCTGCAACCTCCTTCTTCCTCCTCTCTTCTTTTTCTCTTCTTTCCTTTCCTTCTCGGCAGCCACCCTACACCGCCATATTCCGCCTCTGTTCCGCCGCCTATTCTGCCAACTAAGCCACCAAACTACTCCCTGCAACCCCTTCTACCACCCCAAATCATCCTTTGGCCGAAACCACTAACTATAGGCCCTCGTTTCCCCCCTCCTTTTTCCTTCATTCTCAGCCTTCCATTTTGACCCCTCCTCGGCCACCACCTTCACAGCCTCGCTGCCGCCACCTCTGCCGCCCTTAGCCACCTTCAACCTATCCCCGATCACCACCTACACCCCCTCTCCACTTCTGCACCATCCCCTTACCCCAAATCTTCCCCCACATGCCTTTTTTCTTAGCCTAAAAACCCAAACCCGAAGACGTCCATTTTTCCTCCTATTAACCACCTTCGAGCCCCTCCCCCCCCCATTTATTTACATGCAGCTCATGCTGCACGAGCAGCATGAGTTGCTGCATTTCTTGATTTAGTTGGATAACAATTTTAAGATATAATTATATTTTAATTCAAGTATTTGATTGATTAAGCATTATAAATTGTTATACTTTGGTTTTTATTATTTCTAATGTAATAAACCTTGATATTATTTTTAGGTATTAGTTTTGATAATCAAAGCTTGAACCTTTAACTGGAATACCAGTAAGGTTTATTTTTGCGGGAATCGAGATAACCGTTAAATCTCACTTAAACGCATGGATAATGTATGTTAGCACATTAAGCATTTTTAATGTGTATTATGCTTGATATATATGGTTTAATATATTATATGTGGTTTCTTGTGTTGGTTGATAAAAGGAAGCATGATAGGTTATATGATATGTATGGAAATATCGTTTAAGGTAAGAGTTTAGTTGTTAATAAAAATGTTAAGTATTATCCATGTTGTATTATGCTATTATGAACTTTAATGCATGATTAATATTTTGTGAGTCTAAGGGGTATTTTAGTAATGTATCTTGTATAAGAATATGGCCTAATATATATATGGGTGCTAATAAGTATTGTATTAATTATAAGAGTTGTGGATGAGGTTTTAATATTAATATTTTATGTAGTAATAATAATAATTTAATATAAGTTGTGTACTAAGGGGTAAAATGGTAACTTTAAATTAAAAAGGGTATTATGGTAATTTTGGAGGTAAGGGTGAAGTGGTAATTTTGTAATTTAAGGGGTAAAGTCATAATTTTGTAATTAAAGGGTAAAATGATAATTTTATAATTAAAGGGTAAAAGGGTAATTTTGGAAGTAAAGTATAAATTGGTAATTTTATGATTAAAGGGTAAAATGGTAATTTGGTAATTAAAGGGGCAAAATGGTAATTTTATATTTAAAGGGAAAAATTGGTAATTTCATGTAAAGAGGCAAAATGGTAATTTTGTATTTAAAAGGAAAAATGGTAATTTTGTGATTAAAGAGAAAAATGGTAAATTTGTGATTGAAGGGAAAAGTGGTAATTTCGTAATTAAAGGGTAAAATAGCAATTTTGTAATAAAAGGGTAAAATGGTAATTTAGTAATTAAAGGGCAAAATGGTAATTTTGTGATTAAAGGGAGAAAGGGTAATTTGGAAATTAAAAGAGGTAAAATGGTAATTTCGTAGTTAAGGATAGAATGGTAATTTTATAAGTGAAAGAGTGTTATGGTAATTTTTGAAAGTTAAGGGGTAAAATGGTAAATTTAAAAGTAAAGGGGTAAAATAGTAATTTTGTAAATAAGAGGGATAAAAGTGGAAAAGGGAAAGGAGTAACTTGGTAATTATAATAATTGAGAAGGATAAAATTATAATTTAAATAACTAAAGGGTAATTTGATAATTTAATAATGGAGAAAGGTAAATGGTAAATATGATAAATATGAGGGACAATTTGGTAATTTAACCAACTAAAGGGGTAATTTGGTAATGAGGATCTTAAATAGGGGTAATTTGGTAATTTGACTAATCAAAGGGCAATTTTTTAATTATAATAAAGGAAATGAGTAAATTGGTAATCAAACCAACCAAATGGGAAATATATAATTTATATGTCGTGTTCTATATGTTATTATCTTAACTATTTCATGTGTGGCGTGGCTTGGAACCGAGATGTGTTCATGTGTCCTCTTTTAGTATGTGATAATACGGATATGTTGTAAGTTATGATGTGATGTGATGTGACCCTTTAGCACATGCATGCTAGGATAATTAATGTGGTAATGTGGGATGGAGGCATGAAAAGGAGAAATGGGAGAGAAAGATAACCAAGGGGAAGTAAGTTGGCTAATGTAGGTGTGGGAGGAACTAAGGTTTGTATGGGATGGTTAGAGTCCGCATGGGGGCAAACTTTACATATAGAAAGTTGCCTCGAGACTTGAGGAAGGTAATAGAAGTATTGTTTGGGTGTCTAGGGGCTTTAGGAAAAAAATAGTATGTGGGACAGTATAAGGGTGCATAGGAGACTAAACTGGGGTTTAGGAGGAAAACCTAATGTGAGAAGGTGGAGAAAAAGAAAAAGAAAATAATAAAAATAAACGAGAATGAGTGAGGTAGAAAGTGAGGTTTGGATCTAAGGGTCGTGACGTGTAGAGTGTTGAAATAGTTGGGGATATGTAAGGCAGAGAAGGATGGGCCACATAGGCCCAAGTTAGGGTTTTTGGAGAAAATCGAGTTAGGAGGTGCAGAAGTCTCAAGATATGGGACGGGCTCTCCTAAGAGGATAAGTGTGGATATAGTTATCCATGCAAGTCAAGGGTGAAATACTTTCAAATAAGATACGTTTAAGAAACTAATCACTTAAAGAGAAAGATATTGAGACGGACCCAGACCAGTCCACCAACTAATAATAGTGGCAAGGCATGTACCCTCATGACCGATCCACTAGCTATAATAGTGGGGGATTCTATGCTCAATAAACCAAACGTAAAAATAATAAGAAACGGGGAAGATACTAATTACTTACAGTGGAACACCTTGTGAGTCAGGGCTAGACCGGTCCACTAGCGAATAATAGTGGAAGGGTATGTTACCTTCGCAACCGATCCACCGGCTAAAATAGTGGCAGGGCATGTACCCTCACGACCGTTTCATCGGCTATAATAGTGGGGTTCCCATACTCACATGAACATCTATAATCCGAGATGATTGATTAATGATGGACTAATGGCCTTAAGGCCCTAAAAGTATCGAGAATTCATTATGGCCTATTAACATTTGGTTGACTTGTTAAGTATGAGAGTGGACGAAAGTGAATGTTACATATAAACCATTGATATCAGATTGACTCCTTGAATATGCGAATATAGGGATCTGAATGTTATATTTACACGTGTCGTTATGTATGGATTCAGTAGTGTTTCATGTGTTACATTGCGGACCTGATTTTAAGTGTGTATTTAAAGGGTTACTCAGTACCATAGTACTGAAGGGTTCCATTTATGGGGGCCCTACCTATTCAATGGGCAGAACCCCTTGTACGTCATATTCAATGTTATTCAAGTGGCCTCGGGAAAGAGCGTAAGAATCTATCCAGAACTATTAGAGTTTTACTCTTTCTCCTTGAATTTTGCAATTTTATTGTATTCGTTGTTTTGTAACCACCACTTGATGGATTATATTTCTATACAATGTTTACTTGCGCTACTCTGATTTAAATATGTTTGAATTTCTTGTAAATTGTGTTTTACTCTTTTAGCCTTAGCACTTGGTATTAGAACGGTAGGAGTGAATCGGTCTGGTACTAAGTGTAGCGGTAATACCCCCAAAGTTCACGGTTTATTAATTTGTTTCCGCTACTTTTATTTTAATTAAATGAAATTTTTCAGTAGTGAATTTGGGGGGTGTTATAATATATATATATCATGGTATTATCCAATTAAGCATAGCTCACAAATTCATCAAGATTCCTTGAAGATGCTCAGGAACACCAAGAACACTTTGAAGAACCCTAAACTTGCTAATGCTTTAATATTAAAGTAATATCAAGATTCATGGAATAATCAGAGAATAACACACAAAATCATTAAAATAAGAAAATCTATCTACTTGTAGTATGCATTATATTTACCTTTTATCTTTTAAGATCTCATAATAAGTAAAGGGAAATATAAATCTAGAAATACCATAGAAAAATATTAGGAAAACTAATCATCAAAAACTAAATCAAAGGAGCTAAAATTGAAGGAGAAAGAAGATAATTTATTATCTTAAAGTTAGAAGATGAAAGAAGCTTCATTCATTGTGGGAAGGGTCATCTTAGGCCACGAAATTTTGAGGGAGAAAAGGATTAATAAGGTACAGGAAAAGAAGAAGGAAGAAAATAAGGAAAGTAGCTAAGGTTAGGTTAGGTTGGAAGACTTAATTGTTAAGTTTAGGGTATAAGGGTATATAAGTCATTTTACTAGTAAAAATATCAATACATGCACCCATCATGGAAGGGGAAGTGGTGCAACCCAAACCTCACAAAAACAATTTGTTTTCATGTATTGTTAAAAGGGCAAGGCTAAGGAAGAAAAAATATAAACCAACTAAGGGTTAAATTGTTATTTCATGGTTAAAAGAAGAATATCCAAATTTTGATACAACTAAGGGAGTCACAAAATGAGAGAATAAATGATTGGCTTTTTTATCCATAACAAAAAATAATGAAACGCTTGGATCAATCCTTTCAAGGTTAGATAAATAAAATTTAAGAAGAAATATCAAATTTGATAACTTTTACGACCCAAAAAGTATTTGAAATAATTCAAAACTTATATGAATAATAATAGGATATTAATGGATCATATTTTTCTTCATAATACTAAAATAAGATTATCCCCAATGTTTCATAAAATTCAAATAACTAGAAAGATCTTAACAGAGTTCAAAATACATAATTAAAACACATCTAAATGATGAATAATATTTTATACTAACAACTTGGTTTTATAGTTTAAAACATCCTATAATATTAAAAAAAAATATGTAGATTTTAAGTATCCACATGAAATAAGAGTCTTAAAAGATTTCTAAGGCCAAAAGTGTTGCTAAAGTCCCACAAAACACAAAATTGTAAGAAAGGTTAAAGAGTCTCGAATGAAACATTTTGAAAACATCACTAAAGTTAAAAGACTTTTAAAGAATGTGATAAAACATCAAACTAATAAAATTTAACCTACACAAATACCAATCCTAAATAACTCGAGTTTCTGAGAACCAAGGTATTACAATAAATAAGTATGTCTTCTAATTACACCACCATAAAATCTCCTAAGAATTGTCTTGGCACCTCATTCATCAATCGCATAAAGGAGCTAGGTGCAATGTATAGCCCAAACGACATCAACAACCACTCTTAAAGACCATACTTAGTATTGAAAATTTTCCTCCAGTTTTCCCCTTTTCTAATTCTCATCTTATGGTAATCACTCCTCAAATTGATTTTAGCGAATACTATCTCTCCAAAGAACTCATTTAGCATATCATCCAATCTCGATATAGGAAATCTATACTTGATTGTAATATTGTTAACCACCCTTGAATCAATGCACATCCTCCATGTCTTGGCAGGACATAACACATACTCAAATTTTATATTACAAAGCCCTTATCTAGAAACTCTTAAATCTGTCTCTAAAGCTAATATAACTCTTTAGGATTGAATTTATACACCACCTTGTTTGGAAGAGAAACTCCTAGCATGTGGTCAATCGCATGCTTTATCCCTCACAACGGTGGGAATCCAAGTGATAACTCTTCAGGAAACACATCACTATATTCTTCTAAAAGCTTAGTGAGATTTAGATTTAGCTTGGATGACTCCCCTTGTTGGACTTCTTCTTTCACCACTAAAGCATAGCAAACTCCCTCTGTGTTTATGGTCTTCACCATGGATTTCTCTAGGAGAAATAAAATGTCAAACCTTTTTTTATTCTTAGGATCTCCTTGATTTGATTGTTAGCTCAAAAATTAGCTTCAACCTTAACTTCTTTTCCCCCTTGCAAACCATATACTCATTGAGAATTCCATTATGGGAAAATTTTTGGTCATATTGACATGGCCTCCTAAGAAAAATATGGCATGCATCCATTTGTAATATATCATATAACACATCATTAACATAACTACCAATTTTAAAATTTAGAAGCACTTACTATGAGACTCTTAGCCATTTGTCTTTGCTAAGTCGTTGCAAGGAATATGGTCTCTGGTGCTTTGTGGTCTTCAAGCCAATCTTCTTCAACATCTCCTCACTTGTTGCATTAGTAACTACTATCAATGATAACCTTGCACACTTTATCTCTGACCTTGTACTTGGTCTTCATAATTTTGTCCCGTTAGGTTGAAGATGACCATAGATGCACTTGTAGAATCCTTTGCACGATGCAACACTCTTAGCCTTCTTCACCCTATCCACTTTCTACACCATCACTCTCTCCATCCTCCTCTTCAATCTCTTCATCACTATATAGATCCATCTAGAAGTCTATCTCAATGTCAATGCTTTTTGGTCATAATAATCCCTTGTAAAGTACTTTAATCCACCATAAGGCTTAAACGATGTTGAATTTAAAGGCTTGGAAATCATCTTGATCCTTTTTAATCACTTCTCAAATTTCAAAGCCAAGTTCATCAATTCTTCCAACATATCATGTATGCATACTTCAACTTTCTCTTTTACATTCAAGTTAAGATCTCCAAGGAACCTTGAAAAAGTGTGTACCTTTTTTCTCTTAGATGTCATAAATCAATTCCATCTTCTTAAGTTTTCTAACATATTCTTCTACACTCATAAACCCTTGGTTGAGTGTGGTCAACTTGATGGTATCTTGTTCATAATCTCGTGGCACAAACTTCCTTCAAAGATGCTTATTCAAACTTTCCCACAACTAGATCTTGGGCTTCCCTTCTCTCTCTCATGCCTTCTTTAAATTTTCAAATCATGCTCTAGAAAATTTATTGAGTTTCAAAATAATCGTCTTGCACCTTCTCTCGTCATCTAGCTCTTTAAACTCAAAAATTACCACCATCATTTATTGCCATTCTAGATTAACATTGGAATCAATATTGCCTTCAAAATGGGAAAGATCAAATCAAAGTCCTTTCCTTCCAACATCATAGGGTTGTTTTGAACTTGAATCACCCCTCCAAATGTTGCTAATACTCCCCTCATCATCATCAAATTAGTTTGCTCCATAGGGTAGTGTTTGGTGTACTCTTCCATGTGGCCTTCTTCCCACACCAACTCAGCCTTGATTATATGTATCAACATAATTAGAGAGCTCTTCTTCAATTCTAGACAATCATCTTATCTAGCAAATACTTGAGTAAGTTGTTTAATTTGAGCCATCAATGAATAAATATTATCCTCCTCTATATTTGGTTTAGTTTTTGACATGGCTAAGCCCACCAATCAAAAAAATGAGTTTCTCTTAAATGTGGGACAAAATAATGAAGTTTTGGTTGAATCTTGAAAGAATATTTATAGAACTAGTAAAACTGATGAAGAAAATTAAGTGGTTTATGTATTTTCTCTTTGGTATGTATTATAGGTAGACAACCAAAACTTTGTAACCAATTTGATGCATGTTGGAAACACACAACACCAAAAAAAAGGGTAATTGGAACTAGCCCCCAAAATATAGTCAAAATAAGAAAATGAATTGTTTGAATTTAAGGGTTAGGGTTTTTGTGTTGGGGTTTGGGTTTCCGGTCGGGGTTTAGGGTTAATGGTTTGATTTGATGGGGATATTAATGATGAACTAATGTTAAGATTCAAAAGGGTAATTATGGTATGTTAGTATCATGATTAATGGGGGTATTTAAAGTGGGGAAAATGTTGTTTGGAAGAGGGTTAAGGTTTAAAGAGGTTGACGATGATGAATGTTGATGTTGGATTAGAGTATGATGATGGATGATTTTTAGGATTGATATAACACAAACTAACTCTCTCAAATCATACATAAAGTAGAGAAAACTTGAATAAGAATCACACTGAAATCAAATTTAAGAAAAACTTACAAAGATAACCAAATGAAAAATCAAACTTAACTTGGTTGTATTGCATGAATGATTAATGTGTACAAGAAGTCTCTTTTATAATTGATTCTAAACCTCCTCAAATATCATTCTTCATAAAATGATAGAGCTAAAATTGAATTATAACAATAACTCCAAAATTGGTACACTCAACTAAACCAAAAGATAAATTTTGAAACTAATAAGAAAAATTTTTTAATGATGTCTAACTTAATCTTTTAACTAATATCTAACTAATAAGCAATATATAAGCCGTCCACCCCTTTTGATGTTGTCAATGACATGTGCAAATCACGGGTCTTCATTAAAAATTTCAATTATGATTGTTAAGTCACTCATTGATCCATAATTAAATAATTAAGCACCTTATTAGGCTCATTATTTTAAGTTTATCCCAATTACTTAACCAATGTTAAATTATTGGGCTCTAATATGAAATAAGTCAACATATAGCTTGTAAATTTGTAGGATATACCTCGCATCAATCATCAGCTTCATCACCAGTCAATTGTGTTTCTTTTATCTTTAAGCTTCATTTGTTGTTTTTTCCCTTACACGAAACTTATACTATCTACAAAGACTAAAATGACACTTCCCCCCCCCCCCATCTTCTACTCAAAACACTTCGCTTAAATCCAAATTCACCCATATACACCACCATGCTAAGCATATCAGATGTATGTGAAAATCCAACAAACTCTATAAAAAAGTAAAAATAAAAATAAAATTTCAATAGAGTGGCTATTAGGTCAACAATATTGTAAAGGATGAAAAGTTGACCAATTATGTAACCTCAATTTAGTGTGGTTGAGATGAGGATAATTCAATAGACGGGTAATATTAGTGGAATAGATGGAATAAAAAATAAATTAATAAAGGAATAGAGATTTCCATTTAAAGCAAAATGTGGGAGTTAAGTGGTTTGGAAAAAACAAACCATCGTCCAAATACCCCAACGAGTTACAATATAATCATTTTAGGTAATTATTGTAGGTCAAAAGAGTAAACCTAAAAAGAGTCGGAGAGATGTGATTGGACAAGATTTTATTTGACTAGGAATTAGCAAATGTTATTGAATAGGAGCTTTTGCACAATGATTAAGAGTACATGACCTTAATTAAAGGACCCTTTTTATTATCCTACAAGCATGAGTTTGTAGACATGAGGAAAAAAATTATTCATTAATTTATCACCTGCCAAATACGTGCATATTTTGTATTGTTACATACTAATTTGTCAAGTAATTCGTTTATTAGGATCATTAGTGGTGTTGTTTTCCCCTTCGTCCTCATTATTGTTGTTATTATTTCTAGATCCTATATTTGGCATGTAATATACCTTGTGTTATAAAAAATGTATCACGTCAATTTTGAAGTCATCCCATACTGGCTCCAACAGAGGTATAAAATTGCGAACCCCCGAACACGGCTAATGGTTAGATTCATACAGAGAGGGTCGTGTTCCTGAACCTTGGGGAAGTAAGGGATCATCTCCGATTCGATAAGGAAGATCATGCAACTCAAGAAATACCTTTTCCGATCAATACAGGCAAACATGTATTCAATATGAATAATGGCATACCTGCAGTGATAACATATACATTTGATGCAAAGGCAACAAGTCATATGCTCACCATACAATTTAGCAGTAGTACGTGTTGTCTAAAATAACACAGGACTAGATTTTCCCTGATGCATTCCGCGGATCATTGGCCAAGGAGCTAGGGTAGATCCTAGACAACGTTTATGTCCTTTAGCCATGAAGTGTGTAAGGGGCATGGATCTGGTCTCCCTTCAGAGATAGCCTTCTCAGACAACGAATAAAACCATCCGTTTCTCCACTTGAACTGCAAAAGCAAAGCAAATATGAGATCAGTTGCTCACAAGGTTGTCTGGCCAGAAAGAGTAAAGAAATCACTGCACACCAACTCCCGCATGCAAAGTTTGACATAAAAAATTTACCTCCTTCACTGCTGTTGGGAAGTGCGCCACTGCTCTTGAATAAGCACACAACCTTTCCTCCATGCCATCATCAAATACAATGCCTTTCTCCGCTGATGCAGCGGATGCAAGCTCGGCCATGAGCTTCGACACCTGAAAGCACGGAGAAGGCTCACCTAAGTGGTACGTTCAGATGGTTGGAGGGATTTTATTTAAAGATTTTACAAATACCAACCCAACTGGCTAACATAAGCTAGGTTCCATTTTATAGACATGTAGATTAGCCTACTGCTAGTAAGCCTGTAAGTAAACCGAGCCAAGTCCTCAGGCTCAAGTTTGGCTCACTTAAATTTTTTAGGGCTCAAGCTCAACTTGTACATAGCTTGCAAGCAGCTCAGCTTGTTTAAATTTGAGCTCAAATCGACTCTTTTATAGGCTCATTTAATAATTTGGGTTGTTTATTAAATATTTCTCAACTTAGCCGAATTAACTTATCTAAAAATAACTTGATTGCAAGCTCAATTTAAACTTGATTATTATGATTCATCTAAAGGCTCAATTAATAGGAAAAACTTAAAGTTTTGTCTGATTAGTATTTTACGGAAAAAAGATATTAACAAATCTATGATGAGCCTATAAACAAGTTGACTCATAAATAAACGAGTCAAGTCAACCCTACCTTGAGCTTGATTCTTTCACTAAACAAGCCTAAAAACAAGGTTCGGACTCAACTCATATTGATAAGAGCCAGGCTGGCTCTGCCTGAATTCTAGGTCCCTTAGTAACTCTTCCCTTGTCAAGCTACTATCTTATCATACAGGCAGTGGGAGGGAGGGAAGCAAAGAGAAGAAGGAAGGTATATGATGAGAAAAATGTGTGCCCCCTAGTGGTGATATTCAAGAGCCGGGCCTGTTAAGCCAAAGAATATTGTATAATAACAGTGTTTGTCCAAGACCCATAACAAGTTTGATGAAATCAAGAAAAGCCAACTAGAAGCTCAAGTTTATTGACTTCCCCACCAAGTCCTCTTTTCTCACCATTTTCCACCCTTCATATAAAGTTTACATTAAACAATGGGAAATTGAATCCAAGATCTTCAAATACATTATACTTCTCTTAAAAATGTCACTGTAAAATTTTCTCACATTTTATTAAGTGATGCCTTCAAAAAATAAACCTAGAGAAGTTTGGAGTCAAGCTAAATATATCTTTTCGCTCAGGAGACCCGTATCTTCGCAGCTCCAGCCAAAGGTCAGAAGCATTTCTGCAGCATGACTCATATATTGCTTAGACTTTTCAGATTCAATGAGCTAATAAGAATGGGTGCCAAAATGACCTGAAGGCTGAAGCTCAACCTATTCTCAAATTTCACCTAATGCCTCCCTACGTGCTTAGGACTGAAACCAGTTCAATATATATAAATATGGTCAATATCCAGAAGAATAGAAATAGAACATATTGAATAAGTCTTTGTAGGCCCATGCCAGGCTAGTAGGACTAGTTAAAACAACTCAAGTGATCTGTAATAAAAAATAAACAATAAAAATATACATACGAATTTCAAGAAGCTACATCACCATCACCAAAAATTTTCCAAATGTTTGATGTCTTCAAAATAACACACCATTTTCAGAGAGAATCCAAGGAACTTACGACGTATCCTTCCTCTCTCAATCTCTAAAACCCACTTTCAGCTCGAATGCTACAGGAACAATAGCATTCCTAGCCCTCATAAATGACTAGATGAGATTGAAGAAGCAGTCCCTTGGTCAAAAAGTCTAGTTAATTGTTCAAACCAACTACCACTGACAATGTAGTCTCAAGAGGAAAAATATTTGACATAGTTATGGAACCAATAACATTATTTGTCTTTAATAATAATATTTCTATTATTTGTCTTTGATAATAATATTTCTAACCCTATTGAGTTTACTTTGAGTAATTCTTGCAGGTATATAACATATTTGGATAGAGAAAATTAATTCATTTCGAGACGTCAACATACTTAAGATTTCGTGTGAAAAGGAAAGATATTATGCATGAAAGTCAAGCTTGCAAGTTAAGAAACCTAGTTATCATTTTTATGTGAATTAGGAATCTTTTTAGTTTATTCCATGTGTAATACGATCGCCTTGTAATCAATTTTGTTTGACTCATGTACTATATAGGTTAGAGTTAGATTGTTACAACTAGTTAGACATAGTGTGCTAATTAGCCTAACGTCTATACTAGTTACATACTCGTATTTTTGGGTTGTAACAAATAAATGGCAACGGCCATATTAGTGTCCTAACAACTAAGCCCCCGTTTGGTATTACTTAATATTAATAATTACTTTTAGATAAAAATTACTTTTAAAAAACTACTTTTTAAAAAGTACTTTTTTTAGTAAAATATATGTTTGTTTTTACTTTTATTGTATAAGTAATTAATACCAAAAAATTATTTATTATATCTTATTAGTGTTTGGTTTTCATTTTTCTACAAATTTATTTTTTATTTCCTATCTTTTATTTTTATCTTCCTATATCAATATCTTTTGGTAATAATTATAATATAAATTATTTAATATTAAACATTAAAAATCATATAAAACATTTGAAATTGAGTATAACATTTTTTATATATAAATATTTCTTTTATATCCTTTTTTAGAATAAAATTTATATTCCTTAAAAATATCTTATTTCATTTTATATCCACCATATAAGAAATAAGTGACTCTATGATTGTATATCACCCCCACCCATTATCTTTTTTTTCCAGATAAATAATATAGCCAGATGGAGGCTACGTATGGAAAAATTGATAGTAGATGGAGGTAGGAGCGGAGATGAAGAAATAGCAACAGATGAGGAGCAGGTGAACAGTATATACGTGAACAGTGCAGACGTGAAAGCTTTTACGTAACAAACATATATGTACAGATATGAACGAGAATTTTATTAATCGTTGGGTACGTGCCGCACTAAAAAAATAACTTTTAAAAGTAGGTAAAATTTACTTTCAGAATACTACTTTTAAAAACTAATTATTACTAATCACTTTTTTATAATAACTTTTTATAAGTAAAAACAAACACTATTAATTAATTTAAAATTACTTTTTATAACTACTTCTATTAAAAATTACTTTTAAAAAGTAAAACCAAACAACCTCTAAGTTGATTAATGCTTAGTTAGCATTAGTTGTGACAAATAGTGTAGCTACCTATATAAGCATGATGTCGAGCCATTGTCACCTACGACTTGCCATTACTGAAATCTTAATTCAAGTAAATTACTTAGTTATCTCTCTTTGTTAGTATTGTTACTAGTTAAGATTACTTTGTGTGCTCCTAGATGGGATCCATTAAGTATATTCTATGTGAGACATTCAAAGTTTAGCATTTTTGTTGAGTTATTGATTGAACCTTAATTGAAGATTCATAGCCTATCCTTCTAACCTTCAACCCACTGATCCAAGATCCATCCTTTAACCTTTGAATCCTCAACTCTCATAGAAGATTCACATCATTTTGGTATCAAAGCCATGTTGGTTTTTCCATCCATTGAATCGCCAACATACATTGATCTTCTCTTCCTTTCATTCATCCATGCAGCACATGCAACATTGAAGAATCATATGCTACAAATAGGTGATCTATAACCTTTCTTGAGCACATCTTCAATCGTTTCTTGAACTTTCAATCTCCAAGTTTGAACATTCAGATCCCACCTTTGGTATCCTTCCACCTTCTTAGCATATTTTCAAACTCCTCTTTTAATCTTCAACCTCCCATGATTGAAAAACTTCATATCTTCAAATTCCTCTTGATTTTCCTTTGAATATTATCTTGAATATTCAACCTCAAATACATATTCAACCATCCAACATTTAAGCCCCAACATCTTTGATTCTCTCCTTTCTTTTCCAACTTTGGTTCGAATATTCCAGCCATATTTGAACCTCGTTCCAAGCTTTCCTTCGATTACTAACTTAAAGCAAGAAGTAATTCATCTTATTCAAACACCATTCGAATATAACCTGTATATTCGAACCATTTCCTCTCTCTTTTATACATATACTCACGCAAGCAAGTTCCTATGAATCACCTTCTTGTTCGAACTTCTCCTTCATAGTCCATGATTCACCACCTATTCTTCTCCATCAAGAAACCACTCATCTCCATTCCAAATTTATTGCTAGTGTATTCAATATCTTCCTTTCTTCTTCCCCTTCCCCTGTAAATCCAAGAACATTTCAAGAACCTAGAAACTTCTATCAAGAATTGGTCCTCCACATAAAGAACCTACCACTAAGTGTTCTTCCAGCCGAGACAACAATTATGGGTGAAGGAATATCAATGAAAGCAATGTTTGATACACTTCAACAATTAGCAGCAATTGTAAACGCTACCAACACACAACTCCAAGAACTCCCCTCCATTCAAAGCCAACTCAGGCGATTGGAAACAAGAGTAGCAAACCAAGAAACACTCCAATACATGCACAACACAATGGAAGCCACCAACGATTGAGTTGAAAGGATGGTAAGCAAGCAATAAAATCGCAGTTGCGGTATTGCGGTATCAAAGTATCGCGAACGATATTTTATATGCCGCGGTTGTCGCGGCGTAATTTTTTTTTTTTTTTCACAATAAATATTAGCAAATACCAATAAATATTGGTAAATGTCGGTAGAATATCGGTCAATAATTGATATATCGCCGATAAATATGTGAAATTCTAAATCTGTTCGCGTATCGCCTGACCCAATATCCGATAAATATCGGCCGATATTGCGTATCGGGACCGATATTTAATTGTATGATGGTAAGGCATGCAGTGCAAGCAAAAAGTGGTCAAATTAATCAAAGAATGGAGCATGAAGAACATGAGAATGAGGATGGCTCAAACAGCTACAACTACAACTGAAGATACTATACAAATTTCCAACCAAGGTATAATCATGATGAAGACAAAAGTATCAAACTTGATATTCCTAATTTTTATGGTGAATTAGATGTCGAATTATTTTTTGAATGGTCATATAAAATCGAGGCTATATTTGAATTTAAAAAGTATGATGATGAACATAAATGTAAGATAGCTACCCTTAATTTTACAAAATTGCTAGGGTTTGGTATGATAACCTAAAGAGGACTTGTGAATGACAAGATAAAACAAAAATCAAGTAATGGAAAAAATCAAAAAAGCAACTAAGGAAGAAATTTGTCCTAAAGAGTATGAGCATCAAATTAACTACTCTTCAGCAAGGACTTTTTAGTGTAGAACAATACACTAGAGAATTCGAAAGACTAGCACTATTATGTGACATACAAGAACAAAAATAACAAAAATGTGCAAGATATACAGACACCCTTAACAACTTGATTCAAGATAAGGTAGAAATGTCTGCCTGTATTTTCTTGATAATTTGATTAAGTTAGCTTCAAATTTTGAAAAGCAAACTAAGTCAACCAAAGGCTACACTAAACCTAGTGCTTCAACTTCTAACTCAACCAAAACCTATTTGAATGTGTCTACATAAGAAATTGAATCACATGAATATTCGTCTAATGATAAGAAACAAAATCCCAATTGAGATGTGGAGTGTAAGAATAAGGTTAATAAAATGTCGAATAAACAATGTTTTAAATGTAGAAGATATGGTTATTTTACAAGATCGTGTCATAATCAAAGAGCTTTGACCTTAAATAAAATAGAGGACATGGAACAATGTGATGAGTGATGAGTGATGACCTAGAAACCGAATCTAATGATGATACCTTAAGTATGTATGAAGAAGATATAATCCATACTTTGTACTTCAACAAGTACTACAAATACAACCTAATGATCAACCAACATAAAGGAATAAAAACTTTAAAACTAAGAGTAGAATTGGTGACAAGGTTTGTAGGATTATTGTAGATAGTGGTTTATGTACTAATATAGCAAGTGAAAATATGGTCAAACAATTAGAGTTAGTGACTACTAATTATCATTAACCATATTCATTACAATGGATTAATAAGGACAAAGGTGCTAAGGTAACTTAGCAAACCCTAATTTCTTTTCATATTAGTGACTATCATGATGAGGTCTCATGTGATGTATTGCTTATGGATACTTGTGGCATATTATTAGATAGACCGTGGGAATATGTTAGAAATGCAACCCTTGATAGTGTGACTAATGAATATAATGTGCTTAAAGATAAAAAGAAATATACATTAAAACTATCTCAATGTGATCATATGCAACTCACCGAAGTTTAAAAGAACTTAATTCTACATGAAAAAGATATGATTAATTACATTGAGGATGGTATTTACTATGCCTTAATGACACAAGAATCTCAAATTGAGGAAAACAATTCCAATAACTCGAACCTTACAAGATTACTTGATGGAGTTTTTTCCTAAAGAGTATGAGCATCAAATTGAGCATGATTTTGTTAAATGATGTACCCATGTGATTCTATATATGTAGTATGTATTTTTATGTGCTTTGTGATATAGAAGCATCAACTTTACCATTTCTTAGATTATGTTTCTGATTTTCTTTAGTTGTAATGGAGTTTTAAAAAGGAGTTTAAATAATTTTTATTTTAATTCTCTTAGGAATCAAGCTCCTGCTAGATAGCCATGAAGTTAGGAGTTTTGTGCTAGAAGAAGAGCTTCAAGGTAATATGAATGAGGTATTTGTTATTTACTGCGGTTCCATGTTCTTGGTGTGTTTTCCTGTTGAGCATGGGCTAATTGTATTCTAGAATTCAAACATGTGATAGAGTTTATTCCTGCAATTTAAGTATTGTTGGTTTCTTTGATTTTATGCATGATTGGGTAGTTTAAGTATGATTGCGTTAAATGCCTACATTACCATGGATTATATATGTACAACATGTACCTTTATGTGTTTTATGACAAAGCATCAAACTAGGATTAATATGGTAAAGTTTGGTAAATTTTGGTGTATGCATCGCAAGTCTGGGTGTTGTTTTACCCCAGACCAGTGGATTGGTTTATTGAACCAATCAACTGATTATACAACCAATTGCATGGTTTGGAAATTTAAATTGGCTGGTTGTGAGATTGGTTTGATGAACCAATCGACTAGTCCCTACCAAGCAATAAAATCGCGGTCGCGGTCACGTTTGCGGTTGCGGTCGCAATCATGGAATGAAATCGCGGGTCCCATATTGCGTATCGGCCGCAATTTCACGAAATCAGTGCCTGCCGCGACGCGAAACAACCGAAACGCGACGGAGGGAGAAATTCACGGCGATGTCACCGATATTTCGACGCAATATCGGATGTCGGAAAATATCGCCAATATTGTCCGAAATATCGGTGACCCTACAGTAACTAGCAATTATTGATGGAAGAAAGGAAAAAACACTAATCTTAATTCACAACAAACCCGCAACCCAGAACCGTAGAATCGGGCGGCGAACGGTGACCAATAGCTACAACCTTGGATTGGAGGTGTGGGAACTCTGGAACTCCAAACGGAAATCTGCAAACAGGAAGACCGGAAGAGTCGAGCTGCTCGAGCACTCGAGGTCGAAGTCGAGCACTTCGGAACCGGGCGTCGAAGGCTGGGACTGAGTCTGAAAGTTTGAGACTCCAACACAGTAACCGATATTAGCTTATAAGATACGTCTAACGTCCCTCAAGTTTCAACAGTCAACACTCAACACAGCGTCGAACTGCCTCAAGAATTAGTAATTTAGTATAAACATTTCTTATTTAGTAAATATAAAATATTTAAATAATTTATGTTAAATTATTTTACTAATATCCTTAAATACTCATATTCAGTGTATATATATTATTTTCTTTATTTAACATATTGTATATACATAATAATTTAAGTGTGTTTGTGTTATATTAAAAACTCATTATCACCTATATACTTTTATAAATAATGACTTTTATAGTTCACTTACTAATTATAGGTACGCTATAATTTTATAGGGTAATTTAGTATTTAGTATTCCTTATTTAGTAGATATGAAATATTTAAATGATTTATGTTAAATTATGCTACTAATATGTGATCATATTATCTATGTTTTATTAATTAGCTAACTAATCTACTTAACTTATGCTATCTAGTTTTTAATAATTAGCTATTATTTATTAGTTGAATAATATATTAATATGATGCTAATTTTCATATGCTACATGAAAGTTCTATAATAAGTTATTTATAAATTTTCATATAATAAATTTATAACATATAATAACTTATTATTTATTAATTAGCAAAAGTAGTGTTGTTAGAATAATTTAACATATAATAAGTCATTTAAAGACTTCCAATATAACATATAACCTTCATGCATAGTTGTATAAGTAATTAAATGATGAATAAATAACATTTAATCTATATTGTAAAAAAAAATCAAAAATCACGCCGCGACGGCCGCCACACATAATTTATTGACCGCGACCGCTACCGCAATTTTATTGTATGCCTTTCACTCGATTCTTTTCCCGTACTATGAGCTTGTGACCTATATGCAATAGGAATAATATTGTGGAAGACCATCATGGAGTCAGTGCTCATTTAGAGGGTACGCCATGATTGTTGGAGTTTCATCTCCTTTCACTCGGTACCTTTCCCGTCCTATTAGGTTGTGGCTTATATGCGGGAGTAGAAATAATACTATGGCCAACCATCTTGGCATTGGTGCTCATGTAGAGGGTATGCCATGATGGGTGGGTTTATCCCATGTGTTTGGTGTCATTGCCTAAACACCCAACCAGAAGGTTTGGATTGCCTCATATGTGTTTGGTGTCATCACTCAAAAACCCAATTGAGAGGTTTGGATGGCCTCATCTACGTTTGGTATCATTGTGGTTTGGATGGCCTCATCTACGTTTGGTATCATCGTCTAAGCACCCATATTGGGATCAGTGCTCCAATATTGGAGGGTATCCCCATGTTTGCATTTGGTGTCACTGCCTAAACACCCATATTAGGATTAGTGCTCCGCTGTGGAGGTTATGACCATGATAAGGAGCTACATACCCTTGTGTTGCTGCCATGAATTTTGTTCATGGTGGAGTATTAGGTGTGGTCTTACAAGGTAAGCACAGTAGCCTCCTCGGGCATGCTCCTTGTACAACCAAGCAAAGAGCTAGTGAGGGTCGGAATGGAGTATCGGGATGGTACTGACTTTCATATAGCTATTGAATGGATGTCATCAACTCGGAATCATCTTAGTAGCTAGAAATTATGTGATCACTAAAGGAAGATTTATAATATGGTTTACAATGTGTGGTTATGATGCATTTACTGTATTACTATTCTTCCATGATCTCATGCAAGCATGACTCGTATTACTGCCATCAGCCTAAGTGTTAATTCATATTGGTATGCTTATCACCATAATACTATATGACTTCAATGTGTTGCATAAGTCTTACCGTGTTTAAGGTAGTCTGCTTTACTAGTACTTTACCGTAACGATACTATACTTATGAGGTTACTATGATGATCAAAATTTTGGTCCATAGAGTAGAGGACGTTTTGCAGGATTACGATTCTCAACTAGAGTATGTTGAAGATGATAACGTGAGCCGGTAGTTGGTCATTGCTTGGTGTTGGAGATTTATATTTTGTGCTTAAGAGTTAGGCTAACCTGCGAGAGGTGTTTTACCCACTACGTTGGGAAGTTTTTATTCTTCTAATTGATTTTGTAAACTCTAATACACTTCCTATCTATATTATTGTCCTCGTCTTTGTTATCATTAGTATTGTTGTAATATTATTATGAGCATGTATCTTTTCATTTTTTGTTCTATTTTTCTTTGCATCAAGCATAGGTTAGGTGATAATCATACCTCTTATGGTTGATGTGGCAGCAATATTTTCCGGTTTTACTTTTCAAACATTTCTACATTGTCTTCAAAACAAAATTTTCTAGTTAAAAAATTAGGGGTATTACATTTCGAGTTCCTTGTTATTATGAATGATTTTGGTAGTTTTGAGCATAATTTTGTTAAATGATGTACCCACGTGATTCTATGTGTGTAGTATGTATTTTTATGTATTTTTATGTGCTTTATGACATAAAAGCATGCTATGATTAAAATGGTAAAGTTGGGTGAAATTTTAATACGTACATCGTAAGTTGGATCAATTTGGAATTTTTGATCGGCTGGTTGCGAAAAAAGTTGATTGGTTTGATGAACCAATTGACTAGTTCCTATCAGCAGTCAATAGGTTTGTGAGTTATCGACTGCTTGCTTTGTGACTAGAGTGGTCTGGTCTAGACCCATTGACCGGCCAAATCTATCAACTGATTCCTCTGTTGATCAGTGGGACCAACTAATAGCTTAGGTCTGGAACAACTAGACCAATTGACTAGTTGTAGGGACCGATCAACTGGTTCGCCTAATTTCACCATGTTTGCTTGATACTTAATGTTCTTTCTTCAAGACTTTCATATTAATGTTTCTATGTAATTACAACAGTTTTATCATAATTATAACCATACTTGACCTGAATTTAATATGGATCAAAATGATAATACTATGGTGCCTTGAGTGGTTAAATTTGTTGTCACCTCTAAACACCCAAATGGTGGCTTATATGCCTTGTGATGTGTTTGGTGTTATCACTTGGAAGTACCAATTGATTATTAATGGAATTAATTTGTGATTTGTGAATTCACTTAATAATTAATAATAATGGATTAAGACTTAATTCAAACATTTTCTCCGAATCTCGAGGTAGCTACTAGCTAGCTGAGAGTTGGTAAGCGAGTCGTCCTGTATTTTTATTTTTCACTCAATACCTATTTCCTTTTCTATCAAGTTGTGATCGGTAGGAAAAATGTGCATATCTTTGAGATATATCAGCATGGCATCAGTGTCTAGTACAGGTGTGTCAATACAAGGCCCCTAACACTTTGTATTGTCCATTGCTAAAGCGGATGTGATATCTCAACTTGTGTAGCCCTCATAACAGAGGCATTTAAGATGTGGCGAGTGAGGTAACCCAACATAAGCCCCCTTAATGAACTTTGACCATGTGTGGTGGGTGTGGTATCCCCGAAGAAAAGCCCCTTCAATGTATCCTGACCCCGTGTGGTGGGTGTAGTATCTTATTGTGTGTATATGTTGCCAGGGGCGGAGCCAGGGCTTCCGCATGGTGTCCCGGGACACCACGGAGCCCTGGCTGGGATATATAATTTTTGCTTATTTTTATGTATAATATATATATAATGTGTGTAGGACACCATACAGATGACGGACTTGGCTAAGTGGTATGGTGCGTGTGGTTCCCGTTTCCCAAACGACGGACGTCACAGGTTCGAGTCCCGTGGTCCGTCTGTTTTTTAATTTTTTTTCGGGACATCAAAACGACGTCGTTTTGATATATTTTTCCCCCAAACCCTTACAGGCCCTAGCCCTTACCCTCTCCACTGGTCCAGTCGAGACTCGAGCGAACTTCGTCCGCCACTGTCTCCAGCTCCTCTCTTCTCTGATCTCTCGACTCTCGCACAGACGCAGCACGCCGACGGGCGACGGCGACGGCAGCAGCAACAGCGAACAAAGCTTCTCCTGTTCTCCACTCTCCAGCAGTCCAGCTCACCGTTTTTTGCTCGCTGTTGTTGGCCGCCGAGCAGGCGAGCTGCGAGCCTGCGAGCAGGAGCTTCTTCTTCCACCACGTTTCAGCGAGCTGGGAGCAGGAGCAGAGCAGGCGAGCAGCGGTGAGTGGTCTCCGAAAGTTGGAGGTCTATTTTCTCTATTTCTCGCATAATCCGATAATTCATAATCGCATATTCTCATTTCAGCATTTGACTAGTATAAATTGTAAATTACAATTTGTAATTGTATTTGTATAAATTATAATACATATGATATGAAATTATGATTCAGAATGAATGATTGAATGTTGCAGACTTGCAGCTTGCGTTTTGGTTGTTGGCTTGATGTTTCTGCGGGCTGCGGCTCTGAGTGTGTGTGGCTGTTGGAGATTGGAGTTTCTTCTGTAAATTGAATGCAGAATGAATGATTGAATGTTGTAGCAGAGTGACTATGTATAAATATAATGTAGAAAATTATATTGCAGACTTGCAGTTGGAGGATTGGAGTTTTTTCTGTAAATTGAATGTTGCGACTTATAGTTGGAGATTGGAGTTGCTTCTGTAAATTAGTCTGTAAATTAGACAACAGACTTGTTGTAAATCAGAATGATTGAATGTTTCTTCTTCTCTCGAGTCTCGATGATCTAGTATAAGTTGTAAATTACAATTTGTAATTGTATAAATTATAATACATATGAAATTATGAATCATGAATGTTGCAACTTGTAGTTGGAGATTGGAGTTGCTTCTGTTCTGTTGAATCTGTTCTGCTGCTTGCTTCTGCAGACTTGTTGTTGATTGTTAATCTTGATTGTTTTTCGCATTTCTTCTCTCGATCTAGTATTATACATATGTTCAGACTTCAGTTAAAATTATCGGAAACTAAACTTAAAATTGGTTGTTGGCTTGGCTTGTTGCTTTTGTTTTGCAGACTTGTAAGTTGCCATTGATTGTTTTTCTGCTACTTGCCTGCCTTGCCTTGCCTTCTTCAAATTAAAACCGATCCTCAATTCCTCATCTTGAATTCCTGATCTATGCAGCCAAGAGCCAGCCACTGATAGTCTGCTACCAGCCTACCACGGACGACAGTAGTCAACAGTCAACAAACAACTAGAAGGTAAGATATTGCTTTGTTAAATTATTTATGTAATTAAGTAAATTTTAAATTAATTTTCAGTTTAAACTATTAATTGGTTATATTTATTGTATTAATTGATTAAATTTTTTAGTTTATAGAAATTCTAATTTATGTTGTTAATGTAGAAAATAGAAATTGGCTTACTAATTAGGTAGAAATCAAAATTAGTTTGTAGAAATCAAATTCTTTAGTTTATTCATTACATTGTTTCATGTCTTAATTTAGGATGCAACGGTACTTTTCAATCCAGCCTAAGCATAGCTACAACGAATCTAATTCTGTTAATCAAGTTGCATTACCAAATTCTGAAAACCAAGCACTCCCATCTTCAAGCCAACCACAAGAATTAAGGTTCGCTAATGAAGATATAATTGATTTGGAAACTTTAGAAGCAGATCCTGGGTTAAGAAAAAAAATTTCAGATTTTCATCCCAATATTCAAGATGAGGTAAGAAGAGCGTATCTTTTAAAAGGCCCTTGTCAACCTCGTACTCACAGCTTTCCTACAAAGGTTATTGGTGGAAAAAAGCGTCGATTTGTCTCATCTTGGTTTGATGAATATGATTGGTTGGAATATAGTATAGCTAAAGATGCTGCATTTTGTCTGCCCTGTTACTTGTTTAAAAGCGAATCTGAAGCTGGCGGTGATCATTTTGTGGGAAAAGGATTTGTACACTGGAATAAAAAACAGAGGTTTGAGGTTCATGTTGGTAGTTTTAATAGTCCTCATTTTAATGCTACTAAAAAATGTGAAGATCTTATCAAACAAAAGCAAAGCATTGAAGCCTCTTTCATAAAGCAATCGAAACAAGTCAAATCAGATTATCTTATCCGTTTAGATGCATCTATTCAAGCTGTAAGATTTCTTCTTGAGGGGGGAATGGCATTTAGAGGACACGATGAGTCAGAAGATTCTCTAAATCGAGGTAACTTTCTTCGTTTGCTGGAGGTTTTAAGGCATAATAATGAAGCTGTAGCTAAAGTTGTGTTAGGAAATGCTCCAAAGAATAATCAGATGACTTCACCTGAGATTCAGAAGGATATTAGTTATGCATTTGCATCTGAAATAATTGCTCATATTGTTAATGAAATTGGGGATGATTTTTTTGGCATATTAGTGGATGAAGCAGGAGACATAGCAAAGAAAGAACAAATGGCCGTTGTTTTGCGTTATGTTGATGATAGAGGTTTTGTTATGGAAAGGTTTGTTGGGATTGTACATGTCAAAGATACAACTGCTTTATCACTTAAGGCTGCACTTGAATCAATGTTGAGTCAGTATGGATTGTGTTTATCAAAAGTACGAGGACAAGGGTATGATGGAGCTAGTAATATGCGAGGTGAATTTGGTGGTTTGAAAGCATTGATTCAGAATGAAAATCCTTGTGCTTATTATGTTCATTGTTTTGCTCATCAACTTCAATTGACTCTTATTGCTGTGGTGAAATGTCACAATGAAGTTAGTTGTTTTCTTAGCAATGTTACACGGGTTGTGAATGTTATTGGATCCTCTAACAAGCGTCAAGATTCTCTTCGAGATAAACAAGCTGCTTACATAGCAGATGCATTAGAAGAAGGCTTGATAGAATCTGGTCGGGGATTGAACCAAGAATCTGTTCTTGCAAGGGCTGGTGATACTCGTTGGGGTTCTCATTTAAGGACATTTTTGAGTCTCAAAAATTTGTTCTCTCCTGTAATCAAGGTACTTGAAGACTTGGAAGCCGATAGGACATTTGATAAAAATGGGGATGCTACATTCTTATTATCCGGATTACAAACTTTTGACTTCATTTTCATGTTACATTTGATGATAAATGTTATGGGAGTGACAGGTGATTTATCTCAAGCATTGCAAAAGAATGATCAAGACATTTTGAATGCCTTAGCACTTGTTGAAATTGCTAAGGAACGTTTGCAAGATATGAGAGATGATGGATGGGAAGATATTTTGAATGAGGTTGTTTTATTTTGTAACAAGAGAGACATTGATGTGCCCAACATGAATGAGCAATACGTTAAGGGGAAGAGATCAGCACGCCAAGCTCCAATAGTCACAAATCTACATCATTATAAATATGATTGTCTCTATAGTGTTATAGACTTGCAGCTAAAGGAGCTTAATTGCAGGTTTGATGTGGCGAGCACTGAATTGTTGAGTTGTGTTGCATGTTTGCATCCTTCGTCATCATTTGAAGCTTTTAACAAGCAATCTTTAATTAGGTTGACCACTTTTTATCCTGATGATTTCTCTAATGTTGATGTTGTGGTGTTAGACAATCAACTGGAGAATTATATTAGAAATGTTCGATCAGATAGCAGGTTTCATGGCTTGAAAGGGCTTGTTGATCTTTCAAGACAATTAGTGCAAACCAAGAAGCACAAGACATATCCTTTCGTCTATAGGCTTGTGAAATTGGCCTTAATTTTACCGGTAGCAACTGCAAGCGTCGAACGAGTATTTTCTGCAATGAATTTCATCAAGACTGCATCAAGGAATAAAATGTGTGATCAATGGCTTCAAGATTGTTTAGTAACATTTATAGAAAGAGATGTATTTAATTCTATTAGCAATGATATTATTGTAGATCGATTTCAAAGTATGAAAACTCGACGAATAGTATTGTGAAACTATGTAAAATTTTATATTCAAGCGTAATGTATTGATAATGTTAATGTTAATGTTAATGTTCTTGCTTGTCTGAAATATTTAGTGTGACATGGTTTTGATCTTGGAAGTAAATACGTTTAACGTGTTCGAGTCTTGCGAAGAGCTTTATTTTGGTGATATTCACGTGAATTACCGGGATTAATGATTTGATGTTTTCGGTGTTTTGTTGATGTTTGAACCTTGGTAATTTTCTTTTCCTTGCCTCATTTTCTCTCTCTCTCTCTCTCGCTTTTTGTTTTACTACATCTCATTCTCTCCGAGGTTCCCTATTTCTGATTAAATAACATTTATCATGGAAATAGGCTTATCTGTTACTGTTTTCCCTAACCCAGGTTGAGCTTCAAACAGTCGATCAGTTGGTGAAGGAAAGAACCCAGTGTGCTCCTAATGGTTATTACTTCATTCCAGTTTATGATAAGGTAACTACAAACTATATATTTAGCCATATTTTAAGATAAAAATATTATTGAGGTAAAATAAATTATATATTATTTTTTATTTTAAGTATTTTTTAATTATATTTAATAAAATATATAAATATAATAATTATTGTTGTTATACAAGGGAGTGGGACACCATGAAATTAAAAGTCTGGCTCCGCCACTGTATGTTGCCATGACTTTTGTTTATAGAAGAGAACTAAGTGTGGTTGAACGGATTATTTTGATAACTAGAAAGTATGTCCTCTAGCCTAGGGATAGGAAACGTATACTTAATAGTAATTTTGTTTATAGCTCTACTACCTACACACATTCTTCAAGATCCGTCTTTCTTAGGAGTTAATAAGATGGGTACTGCACAAGGGCTTATGCTATGTTTCACAAATCCCTTACTAAGGAGTTCTTCAACTTGTATATTTAATTCAGCATGCTCTCTAGGATTCATCCTATAATGAGAAAAGTTAGGCAACTGAGATTTAGGAATAAGACCAATGGCATGCTGAATACCTCTTATAAATGGTAGCTCCTTGGGTTACTCTTCAGGATTACATCAAAAAATTCACCAAATAACCTTTAAACCTCAGTAGAAATTGGTAACGTGGAACTTGGAGAGACCACCTAAGCAAATTTGGCTAGCATGTAGTTGTTTTGCCGACTTTCTTGATTGAAAGCACTAAGGGAGATGATTTGAATTCAATTCTTAACATTTTCCTTAGAGGTATAATTGGATTTAAGAGGTGAAGCATTAAATAGCTTTGCAAGAGTAAGAATGTTTTTTTTTCCTTTAAAGAAGAAATAATGAGTATTGGGCCTACAATCAATCTTCAATGAATGATCATAAAGCCACGGTCTCCTACAAGAAGGTGGGCTACATCCATGGGAAGCACATCAAAATAGATCTCTTCCTTATAATGTGGTCCTAAATGGAGGGGAAATGGACATCTTTAGTTAATGGAAAGCGTGATCTTACTGACCCAAGCTACTATAAAAGGATTAGGATGAGGGTTTATGGCACCTTAGGATATGACATTAACATTACAACAGCTCTATAACCAACTTAGCAAATTTTCCATTACACCTAAAATACAAAAGATGGAAGTTCTCTTCCACTATTCAAGACAGGTACCCTACAAGAGAGCACATTGAACCACATTACAGTGCTCACCTAGTAGAGGGTCAATAGGCCTAACAAAGCTACAATGTTGGGATCATCCTCTTCTAATTCCTCATCATCACCCGAATAAGATCCTCAATAGGGGGCTCATCAAAATCATGCTCTAAGACCATAGTACGATGGGACAACGACATGCAATATGCCCTCTCCCATGACAATTATAACACTAGATGGAATCAACAATCGATTAAACGGTGTTGGATTGGCTACTAGGAGTAAAACTAGAATTATTAAATTGGGAAGCACTCTTAGAGGTAACCTCAGAAGATGCAAGAGTGAGAGACTTCTTTTGATGGGAATCATTCGAATAAGAGGATGGATATCGAATGAAGGAGCGCTTAAGATGCTTCTCAAATTCAAGAACCGGCTTAAAAGCTTCTTTAGGGCCATGAAGCTTAACAACCTCCCTAATAGACTCCTTAAGGCCATTAATGTATCGAAATAGGGTAATGTCGGTAGGTTCAAAATAGTCACACCGAACACAATAATCCTCAAATTCTAGGTATACTCAGAGACACTAGAGGAAAACTGTTGAAGATTATACATTTGCTCTAGGAGTTGATTTCTATAAAAGGTAGTGATAGGGAGATATTTTTTCTTCAACATTTTTTTCATGATAACCCATTCTCGAATAAGTGGCTCTCCTAAATGATCCATTTAGGTCTAAACCAATTTCTAGTACTTCTTAGTGGCCCCAGAGCATACAATTAAATATCGGTCCCGATATGCAATATCGGCCGATATTTATCGGATTTTGAGTCAGCCGATACGCGAAATTGGCGATACGCGACGGATTTAGAATTTCACATATTTATCGACGATATATCGGTTATCGACCGATATTTGCCGATATTCTACCGATATTTACCGATATTTATTGTGAAAAAAAATTAAAAAATCACACCGCGACAACCGCAACATATAAAATATCGTTCGCGACGCTCCGATACCGCGACCGCAACCGTAATCGCAACCGCAACCGCGATTTTATTGCTTGCCCCAGAGAACTTCATTTTAGTGAAGCAAACTCTCTCTATGTCACTCATGTTATAGAATTCAAAGTAATCCTCCATTTCCTCTAACCAATTAGTGAAAAGTTTGGGTCAAGACTTTTGTAAGAGTTTACATCAATTTTGACCTTTCTAGTAATTTTGTGTCATCCCCAAAGGTTTCCTTATCCAAATCATTGAAATTAGGTGGGTCCGAGTAACCTTGAGATTTAAAAGTCCTATGATATGGAGGTACGTAACCAAAAGCTTGCATATGGAAGCCAAGGATGCTACAATTTGAGTAGACTAAATTGGATGGATGCACTAAGTGTTACCTAACTGATTGAGCATCAAATACATCTATAGGACGCTTTTCTATCATTCTTACCACATTTTCAGCTAATGTAAGCACCAATTGTTCTAATTGACCAGCACAGGAAGGGTCAGATTGCTTCATTGACACAAGACTTTTGGAAGATTTTTTTTTTTTAATGAACAAAAAAAATTATTTACAAAATTTTGTGGGGAGCTACAAGAAATCACTACATATGTAAGGTAGCATTTGTGTGGTGACCCACAATTCCTATTATACTATGTAATCTTCTAGGTAAGAAGGTGGAACAAAGGTTTGCTTAAGCATCCTCAAACCTTTTGACAGTTTAGGCCTTTGTGACAAAGACCTATAGAAGATAAAAAAAATAAAAATAAATAAAAATAAATAAAAAATTAACGATATGGCACAAAGAAGAAAGATAGACGCTAACAAATAAAAATAAAAATAGGCAATAAATTATGTCAAATAATAGAGAAGATAAACCTACCCTATGCACGCCACAAAAATAAAAATATCGATTAAAGGACTGAATCAAAAAAGCAAGAATCTCGATTGTTATTTTATTTTTTATAAAAATAAGGAACTAAGAAAATATGCTAAGTAAACCAAATAATTCAAGCAAAAGTCAAGTATCAAGTAAGAATGTCGCCTTCCAAAAGCTTATAGCTCATATTGAGCCTCTAAGTTTGACTGTAGGACTAAAATTACCAAAGTTGACCATCGAAAAAAAGAAACAACTTTTTATTTAACCAAAACAAACAATTAAAAAAATAATAATAAAAATAAACACGCTTAGCTCTATCGTTCGTCCACGCAAGAATGAAGAGAAAAGGGCACAAAGTCAACCGACAGTGACGATAATGCTTAGAGGTAGACGCCGGCAAGTGTAGGCAAGGCTCTGAAGCCCGACGAGCGGAGGAACACTGACAAGCTTTGTGATCAATGAAGGCAGACGTAGCGCAAAACAATTTCTAAGCAAAATTTCAAACAAAATCGGACATTTCCTACTAACCTCATCACACATTCAAATCTCTCTCTCTCTCTCTCTCTCTCTCTCTCTCTCAACTGGATTTGAATTTTAATTAATGTATCTAGGCTCTCAATTGCTCCAATTTCTTTAATTTTCCCCAAGTAACAAACTAGGGTTAGGTTTCTTGTGATTGTGGCAAAATCGGGGTTTAAATTAGCAAATTAGGGTACAGTTGGGGTATATAGGGGTCAAATCGCACGTTATATGGCATCAATTGTTCAAATTGAGTGTGATTTGTGGTTAATTTGAGGGAAACAGAGGCTAGGATTTCATGATTTGGGGGTTTTCTATTCAACTTTCGCAATTGAAGGCAAAGGTTGCAATTGGCTCGAATTTTGGTTGTAATTTGTACAAGATTAGTGGCGACACAAGTTGTGGGGAACGAAATTAGGACTCTGTACCAAACTAATGTAAGGCTGAAAAAATTGAAGAAGAGATAGAGAACTTCGGAAAGATATCAAGAAGAGAATTGAGAAATTGCAAAGAAATTATTGTGATAATTTTATTCATTAAACGATACTAATAATAATGATTAGCCAAAGACCCTTTATATAGCACTTAAGGGTCTTTAAAATCATATTTAATGATAAAGATAAATCATATCTAATCATATAATATCTAACTCATAAAGATAAATCATATCTAATAATATATTATACCTAAAATACTCTATCATAATTAAATGATAGCAAGAAATAAGTTGAGAATGATGTCATCAATGAAGTTTGATGGATTCTACTTTATTTTGTCATACACTCAAACTATTGGAAAAGTAGCTGAAGTTTTGTTGCATTATGTTGCTATGGATTTTACTCATTGATATGTCTAAACATGTTTGTAAATATGTTTTAGATGTTTCTTTAAGTTATTAGAGGAATTTTTCAAGTTGCAAATACTTTCTTGAAGATTTGAGTATAAATTGAAGAATCTTGCAAAGTAGGCAATTTTAGTGCAACTAAACGAAGCCTTGCTGACATGTAATGATCTAAACCATGTCAAGAGGGGGGAAAACAGCCATGCAACAAGGAGATTACAGCCAGCTTGGTTTGAAAATAATTAGCTAGGTTTTCTAGTTAGTTAAGATTTGATTTTAACCAATCCCCCTATCCTAACGTGTAGTATGGCTGGTTGGATGGATATTTCATGGGTTATGCCTATATATGGCATACATATGACTCTTGTAAGATATGTAATGTTGAGATGAGTAATAGAATTCTCTTTGTGAGTGGCATTCGATTTCATATTCTTTGTGAATTGAAGTTGTGCATATACGTTCATCTTAGTGAGTTTCAGTTTGTGTCATTAAAGATATACTTTATGAATTTCTTCAAAGTTGTTCCTACCTTTGCAAGTCTTCTTCTTGAGGGATCCCAAGTGAAGAAGCCTTTGTGAATCATTAGTTGGTAGTTTGTGAGTGTTTAGTTTGTGATATCAATTTCATTAATATCCATTTCCTATCCATTATTTTCGAATTTGAAGGGCAACATATTCTCGGTGGTATTTGCATATAGGAATGGAGCATGTAAATCCAAATCAAAAGTGGTATCAAAGCCTATGTTTATCCTTCTTAAAATAAATCACTTTTCTAGACCTTTTGTTCCACTCAATTTGCTAATTTTTCTTTTGGTTTTTCTACACAAAGCCTACACCATTTTTCTTTTCATTTCATCCTTTTGTTTTTCTTGAATTCTACCAAGAAACCATTTATTAGCATATATTCATCTTGTTAGTACATCCCCTATAAAGAAACTCATCAAGATTCCCATAAGTTTGAAGATATACATTCTTTTCTTCATAAAACCTATTCATTTTTTGTTCTTCATCGTTTTCTTTAGTGGGTTGTGTGACCACACACAAAAACATAACTTCCTTGAGCGATTTCCTTTTGGTTGTGCTTTGTTTGGGAAAGAACATACTCGGTTGGGTTGTGCATCACACAAAATCAATTCGATCATTTGTATTCTTCCCTTTCATCGAATATAAATGGCTAGTGATGATGTCATGATGTCTTTACTTGAGATCATAACCAAGATGCAAATACAACTACAACATATGGATGATCAAAGACAAGTGGATCGAGATAGATATGAAGACATGATGAGGAGAGCATTGCAAGTTCAAAGATTAGAACATATAGAAGATATGGACGGTAGCACATCAAGTGGATCTATTCAAAGTCATCCAAGTCATGATCATGGTGATGACGAGAAGAACATCAAAGTAGAACTGGAATTTTATAGAGAGTTACATGCTGAGGTCTTCATTGATTGGATGCAAAAAATGGAGTCTATTTTTGAGTTCAATTAGTATGAAGATCAAATGAGATGTAAGCTTGCCATATTCAAACTAAGAAAATTTGCTAGAAATTAGTTTATAAATCTCAAGAGGAGTAGGGAAAGAGAAGGCAAACCAAAGATCAAGTCTTGGGAAAAATTGAAAAAAGATATGAAGAGAAAATTCTTCCCAAGAGAATTTGAGCAAGACAACTTTATCAAAATGATTTCATTGAGACAAGGTACTTCAAGGGTGGAAGAGCACGCAAGAGAGTTGGAAAAACTTTCCTTGGTATATGATATTCAAGAGAGAAAGGAGCAAACTTTTGCAAGGTTCCTTGAGGGCTTGAATTTCAACATTAGAGAGATGGTGGAGGTTTCATTATATGACTCACTTGAAGACATGATCAAGTTATCCTTTAAGTTCAAAATGCAACTTAAGAAGAACAAGGTAATATCCAAACCTATTGCATCCATTTCACATAATATTAATTCTAGCTCGAATGCAAGTATGGAAGGAAAAAATTACTTCCATTTGAAGATAGATAGAAAAGTAAGGTGGTTGAAGACATACACAAGCAATGCTATAAGTGTACAACATTTTACCAAAGAACGTCCTAACAAGAGCGCATTGACATTTAAAGAAATTGAAGTGGCAAGAAAAGAAGAAAAAAAGGAAGAAGTCAAAGATGATTCTAGTGATGGATGATACCATGAGGATGGTGATTGTCCTAGCATCTTTGACGAAAGAGAAGAACCATGTTTCATGATGAAGAAAATCAAAACCTATGAAGATCATGTTCATTACTATCCTAGGCTTTCTTTTTGCTTATATGGTTCAACATTGCTATTTTAGCCATTGTGTGATTCGAAGCTTTTATGAATTATATTGATGATTTGAAATTTGGGGAGCCAGATTGTTATGGTTCAAATTTCATAAGTGAAGAAAGCATGAAGTTGAAGGTTCATTTGAAGCCATATGTAATGTTTGATGATCGCGATGTATTCAGTCATGGGGTGTGTTTTTATGATATAATAGAGTCGTTGACGAGACATTGGAACAAAAACATGTTTTTGGATATGTTTTAGATGTTTTCTAAAGTTATTGGAGGAATTTTTCAAGTTACAAATACCTTCTTAAAAATTTGGACATAATATTAAAGAATCTTGCAAAGTAGGCAATTCTTGTGAAATCAAACGAAGCTTGCTCTCATGCAATGATTTGAACTATGTCAAGTGGGAAGATAGGCCAGCTTGGACGTGGAAAAACAGCCACGCAACGTGGAGATTACTGACATCTTGGTTTGAAAATAATTAGCTAGGTTTTCTAGTAAGTTAAGATTTAATTTTAACTATTTTCCCCCTATCCCAACAAGTAGTATGGCTGGTTGAATGGATACTTTATGGGTTATGCCTATATATATAGCATACATACGATTCTTGTAAGATATGTAATGTTGAGATAAGAATTCTCTTTATAAGTTTCATTTGATTTCATATTCTTTGTGAATTGAAGTTGTGCATATCCATTCATCTTAGTGAGTTTCAGTTTGTTTCTTTGAAGATATATTGAAATTCTTCAAAGTTGTTCCTACCTTTAGAAGTCTATTCTTGAGGGATCACTTTATAAAATCACTTTCATTCATATCCATTTCCTATCCATTATTTTCAAGTTAGCCATTCAAAGGGCAGCATATTCTCGGTGGTATTTGCATGTAGGAGTGAAGCATGTAAATCCACATCAGTTACACATGTATGTCATTGGTTGGTTGCTTATCGTTGTTAGTTAACTTGGTCTAGATTATGAACAAAAAGGTAATACCAACTATGAATCCCACTTTTGACAATGCAACCTCATCTCTACTAGTTTATAGGCTAATGGTGAACTGTTTCCAATGGACCCAAAAGAATAAAGCATGAAATAGATTTGATCTTATGACCCTTAGGTGCCCAAACTTCCTAGTTTTAACTGCTAGATTAACACCTTTTTAGCCAAAGACGAAATTTAATTCTCTTAAGGTAGCTTGGACCTTGAAGGTACTATCCCCCCCCCCCTTTCTTTTCTTTTTAAGGATATTGAATTTTCAATGTTAATAAAGCTAAACAATATGACTATATATAATATTACATTCCGATCCCCATCCTCAAGCACATAATAGTTATGTATCCACCTTATATTAAAGAATCCTCCCTTTAAAAATAGCATGGAGATCAATTTGATAGGAGGAACACATTGCCTTAAACTATAAGACTGTTTATTTGACAAAGATATTATATTTGCATAAGTTGACAAAGTGTTACCTCATAGTGATATTCCTTCTCAACAACACCTACAGTTGCTCCAGGGTGACGAGCTCCAACAAGCATAAACACGCAAATCCATATTAGCTTCTCCAACATTTGTTTCAAAAATGTATCTTTGTCAAGAATCTGCTTCACATAAAAAAAATGCAAATCGTCAAATTTGCCACATATATCAAGATAATAAAACCTCCTCAGAGTATGATTTCAGAAATTATTTTGTTCTTATGGTCATTTTCTTCCCCAACAAGAAAGTAAAAAAGACCTTGAGTTAATGCAGCACAACCACAGCAAAAGGTCAAGAAAACAGTACGTATGAGTTCTAAAGCCTATAACAACGTGTTAGTGCAATGGCAAAACAGTATTGAATTGACAGACTGTTGTTGGTCTCTTTTCCTTGTCTCATGTTAGAGAAGTGGTGTGGAATTGAAGAGTTTTTATATTCCCTCACTCATAGGCCTTATTGAGAAATTGACTAAAAGGAGGATTTGGGGTGTGTTGGGTACACTATATATCCACATGTACGCACCTGCCACCACCATCATCCAGCCGAGCTAGGCAAATTAGCAAGTGGGTGGGTTATGGGTTGTGGATCCGGTAGGCCTGAGTCCAACATTCTTTTTTATGAAATTTTAATTTATCTTCTTTACTCGATTTTACTACTCCAAAAAAATCTTCCTTTTTTGAACGTTTTCAAGCCTTACGCTCATTGTGCCTTAGTGGACCGATTATTCTGGGATCGATAGTTATTTCTTGTGTGGTTTTTCCCCTAAAAATCTTTAGTTGGCAACATTTTTTCACATAGAAATAAACCGAGCTTTATTCCATTGATTTTCTATCCTTCTAATTTTGTTTTGCACATTACTGGGCGAAGTTCTGCATAATCCATATTCTTCAAACTTGAATGTACAAGATTGGAGAATTGTTGTATTAATGCGGGGGGCAAACCGGCAAATAGGATTACTCTAGAGGTCAAGTCGTAATTCGCTTCATGGTCTTCCCCAGCATAACAATCGAATTTGATAAGTCTTATTCTTTGTTGTTTATCATCCTCCTTATTTCCGTACTCTATCTACATACTTTACAACGAAACATGCATGCACAAAACACTTCGTATATACATATATATATACGAAGTGTATATCCCAATCCACTAATTGAGAAAAAATTAGGCAACAAACAATCCTTCAAATGCCACGAGAATAAACACAACATTGGGGTGAAAAGCGATTAGAGTAAATGTTGTTGATTTGGACCTCCCAAGGGATAGTCTAATGATTGAGACTAGGACTCAAGGATTCTAAGATCCCATGTAAGAGTAGTCCTTAGGTGGCTATCCACAAGTCTTCAAAAAATAGTATGCTATTAACTTGTAGCTAGTAGAGGTGAGATAATGTACATCTATGGCACTAACCATGTCAAAAATTCATGTGGAAGAAAATTTTCATCTATCCGAATTAAGTGAGAAGAAATGAGAAGCATCATTGCAAGATAAGGAATGAAATAAGGAGAGAAATCCAAAGAAACGGAGAGTAGAATTAGATGACTTTTTGAGTGCCAATGTCATTAGTAAAGAAGGAAGAGAGAGAGAGAGAGAGAGAGAGAGAGAGAAGTAGAAAAGAAATATTATATACCCTAGGGGTGAATTTGGTTTTTGAGGAAAGAGAATATAGCCTAAAAATGAAGAAATTTGATATGCTCCACAAAAGAAATGAACAAAATCAACTATTCATTAAAGCTAGATAAATCTAGTGTTCTATAATTTTCATAATATGTATTTTACAAATTTCAAATTTCCATAACTTCACGAATTGCTTTTGATATTTATCCAATTTAGTTGGGTTTCATCGCCCATATCAACTATTGATATAGGAAAAAAGAGGAGTGGTTATCTAGCTTGAAATTTTAGATTTTGAGTTTTCAAGATTGCCAAACCATGTTCCAAAGCCGATATATGTCAAACTGCATGTTAGATTGCCAAATCATGCACCCCAAATACTTTTTCTCCCCATTATCTGTGCATGTCAATCGGTTATCGATACCTTCTTAGCAAGGTAATAATAGATGCATGTTGAATTGCACAGTCAATTGGTCATTGCAATTCCCATGCTGGCAGATAAATCATGCTAATAGGTCAATTTACCTTGCATGAAAGCCCTCCAGCATGCAACCTTGATGCCACTGCTGTTGCCCAATTCCCATAAGCTGCAGTAAGACCTTCTGGATTAGTGTCGGTCCTCCCATCAATTGGTTGTTCACCAAGTTTTGACACAGCAAAATATGCCAATACTTGGTTGGAGTTGCTGAGACCTTTACTGTTCAACCATGGCTCTAGCATCCCATTCTGGAAAAAAACCAAATCTTTTGGATTGTCAACTATTAACGCCATCAAACGTTAATACTTACAATCTAGGGCAAGTTTGTCACAAAATATTACACATAAGAACATTAGCTTCTCGAGGTATAAGAAAAATGGATGTCAAGTTAGTTAAGTACTATATTCCATTAAAGTAGGAAATGCCAACATCTCTATGACAATACACAAACCAAGCATCACATCAAAGTATATACATAACATTAGCTCAGAACAAGTTGAGACAGTGAGACTAGCACACGCAGTGTGAATTCATCACAACCCCTAAAAGATAGTAGAGTTAAACGGTTGACTATGAATAACAAGGTAATGCTCAAGATAAATAACATAAATGAGGTGAGGTTACCATTAGCTAGATACAAGCCCTAAATCATCATCATCATTAGATTAGCATTCATATCCCAGAGAGTGTATTTGAATAGGAAGAAACCTTGGAATATGTTGATTCGAAACACACACCCAAAGTAGATCAATTGAGAATAATCCCAAGAAAATCAAATCAAAAGATGACAAAAAACTAAATGAAATCATGAATTAGGGTTAGGGTTTTAGGTTCGGTTTTAGTATGGACGGTTAGGGTGATTGTATGGGGTTTAATTAGGGCATTAAGGATTAGGTTAGGGATGGGATTCATGATGGAAAATGTGATCAATTCAGGTGGTAAAGGACATTGAAAGTGGGTAGGGTTAGGGATTCAAAGGTAAAAGATGAACAAATTTTGTTATTTTATGTGAATTGTAGATGGTTGTCAATGAACGAGATTATGGTGAATAGGGGTGAACATATTCAGTTCAAACAGTAAACCAGATTGAACCAAACAGTAATTTTACAATTTAGTTTGATTTACAACTTAAAAAGTAATGGTTTCCCTCACAATTTTTTAAAATGGCTTAGTTACAGTTTGAAAAATTAAATTATAGTTTATAAACCCCAAACTCATATATATATATTATTGGTAATATCACCATTAAGAGAGCATTTTCAGTGTTATTTAGTTAATAGCTATGCTGTAAGTATATGAACTCATATAAATCCTTTATCATAACCATATCTTTCTCTATAATATATTTCTAAAAGTATTCATGTTTACCCTTTTTTTATTGTATGATTTACATATTCCTTGAATTGTGTTTCTGTTATAGTGTTCTTGAATGACAAATATGGCTTATATCTAAACAATATTTATATATATACAACCATATCAACATAAGTTTATAGTACGTTTGATATTATGAAATTTTTAAATTACAATTAAGTATCGATTGTTCATTAGTTCTAATTTTCGTAAAAATATAAATTGAATAATTAACTATTCATATTTCATAAGCAATCGTAAATCAAATCGAATCAAACATTGAACCACTAATATTGTTTGGTTTGGATGATTGGATCATTCGAAAAATTATTTGATTTGGTTTGACATGTTTTTCAACCCCCAAAAATATGGTTCAGATTGGTTTGAGATTGAAACCAAACCAAACCATATTCGCCCCTAATGGTGAATGTATGCAAAGGTTGAAGATGGATTTAAAGTATAGATATCTATAATAGCATAATTCAGCTGAATCTTCCACGAATAAAATAGGCTAAAAGCTGAAAACACGCACACAAAATCTGAGCTAAATCCATGCCACACTAAGCTTAATGAAAAGATAGACCATATCTAACAAGATAAAGCTCTATCTAATAAACCCTAGTAAGTTTCTTAACGATTAAGTAACAAATCTAATAATGACTATTCAGGACACTAATAACCAGCCTTAAGGAGGCTTAAAAACATCCTTAACATGTACACAACACATGACTTAATTAAATTTCACATAATCCCCTCCACGTCCCCCCTATGATCCAATTAAGGTCATATGCATTTCTTTGATCCAATTCTTCAACTAAACCTCTTCTAATGGGTTTGATGACCCCATTAGTTTGCCTTCCAAGTGTAGGATCATGTGTAGAGCTGGTAGGACATGCAGTTTCTGCATCACATGCCCTAATCATCCCCAGCGTGGGATTGCACACGCTACACTTCTCTTCACAATTCTCCTATCTACAGAAATTACACAGAAATTGCAACAACAAAACATAAAGAGAAACTACTATGGATTTTAAAACCTAAGGGGCTTATATTATAAAACAAAGTATATCATTATCAAAATGTGTGTCATTCACAGTAGATATTTCATTCACGGTGAACTCTAATAGCATTCCGGATCTAAAAGATTAAGATTTCACATCATAAAATATGAGCAAGCCCAACCCAGAAACCATAAGCTATTTGAAGCACATAGTTCATTAGCACAAAGTCCTGAAATTAGTTATACTCAGCACGTCACATAGAAATTTCCAAAGAAACTGGAATTATGTATATTACCACTCCAACGCGAATGAGGAGTTGCTTGAAGAACAGCCTCAAGATCATCATTCCTTGTGCAAACCAAAATTGGGCCAGGAAAATCCAGCGGCACCGATTCCCCTCTTTTTACCAACAAATCGTCACCATTGCCCATATCTTGCAGAGCCTTTCCCACTCTTCCACCACCCACAATGACGGCGGGCGTAACCTTAACCTTGCCGGTCAAACCGTCAGACATGGTAGCGGAAGCAGCCGAGACCTTCGCAGGCTGATGATAAGAAGCAGCAGAGATATGTCTTGCAGCCGTTGATATGGGCATCAAAGTAAGCTTTAAAGGTGATACGTGGCCAGAGGCTGTAATTGGGCTTCCCATTCCTGTTATGTGCCTCTTTTCAGCAGAGCAGGCGAAGGCAGCCAGGCAGGGCATTGCAGCTCAGGTCCTTGTCTCATTTGTTAAGAGCCGAGATAACGGAATGACCTTTCATAGCCACTCATTTTATTTATCCCATCTATCTGTCCAAGAGTTCGTCTGCTGTTTTTTACGACCGCTTGTCGAGGCCCAACTCTTCGCCGAGAATTTCCTGCAGCACTCGATTAGTCATAAATTTTATATAAAACTAAGTCAAGTCAGCTTAATTAGTGACAAAATAATAGTATCACTGGTATAATTTTACATCATTCAGTTTTTGTATTCGTTGCTTCTATTTTTATTTTTATTTTTTGTAGAAATTTTTTCTGCAAACCAACATATAGAGAATATAAATCAATATTAATATTCTCATTAGAATATTAATAAACAAGAAGAATATTTCAATTTCTTTTTGATTTTACAATTTTCTGTTTTCTTTCAATTTAGATAATATACATTATTCATGATAAAATATATGACCTTGATTCAAGATATTCAATAAAATAGTTATTATTGTATATATATATATATATATATATATATATAGGTTTAAGGTCAAGTAAAAATTATTATCTAAAATATAAATATGAACACTTATTGGTAAATTAAAAGTTTGAGATTAAACTTGGATATAAGGGATATAAAATAAAGTGATAACAATATGGAAATAATAAAAGAAATCATTTATTCATCCAACGTAAAGTGAGTTACAAATAGAAATATTGAAGCACACAGCTCCCATTTGCATGATATTTGATGTACTCTTTAATTATGGTTACATGGTTGTGGAATTGATACCTAGTTGTGGCCACAAAGGTGTGTTTTCCTCCTTTATCATTTTTCACATATGTTTTTATTATTATTATTATTATTATTATTATTATTATTATTATTATTATTATTTTCATTATCATTATTATTAGTATTTAGTTTATGGTTTTTAGATTAATAGATTTTAGATTATATTTTTCCTAGGTTCACTTCCATCAAAGTATATAATTTTTTCTTTAAAATATAGGATTTTCATATTTATCTAAGCTTAAGGTTTAGTTTATTCATTTTAAGTTTTAAAAAAAATATTTTGGGGCTTGAGATTGATTTAGTGTTTGAATTATTTTAGGTTTTATAGATTTATTTATGTTAGGGTTAAGATTTAGATTTTAATTCATTTATTTTAGATTTTTAAGTTTTATTTTATTTTATGTGTAGGGTTTAGGTTTTATTCCACTTATTTTTATAATTTTTTACATTTTTTTATTTTAGGTTTAGGGTTTAGGATTTAATGTTTATTCTATTTATTCTACTTTTTAAAGATATTTTTGAGTTTAAGGTTTATTCCAATTATGTTTGGTTTTTACACTTTGTGTTTTGTGTTTAGGTTCTATTTATTTTATTTTATTTTTATTTTTTTATAAAAGGTTTAGAAGGTAGGGTTTATCTCATTTTAGGTTTTTTAGTGTTTTTTTTAATTTTAAGCTTAGGGCTTATTCTATTTATTTTAGATTTATTATTATTATTTTATTATGGATATAAGGTTTAGGATTTATTCTATTTTTTTTAGATTTTTTTATTTTATGGATTAAGGGTTACTTTATTTATTTTAGTTTTTTTTAATTTAGGTTTAAGAGATTTAGAGATCATGTTTTATTGGGATTAAGGCTTAGGGTTTATTTTTTCAAGTATGGGGTTTAGAGTGTATCGTTTAGGGTTTAGCATTAGAACTTTAAGTTAGGTGTGAATTTTGACTTAAGCATGGCCGCATGGAGATATATTTGGATTAGAATTTATGTTAGGTATTTACTAAATCTTGATCATTAAATAAATACTAATCTAATGGTTAATATTGGTTCATATGTATGTGTTTTAAGAAGATTTTGTATGTGACCATCACCATATATATTATCTAATTCACTAATAGAAACTTAATTCTAATAGCAATAAATCTAGGGTTTAGAGGTACACTCGGTCATATTGGTACCCGAAGGTGACACAATACCCTTACTCTCGAACCTAGGGACATAGTGATGTGCATGGTCATACTAGGTCACAAAGGCTACACAATATCCTTCAACCTCAATTACCTAGTCCTAAATTATCGATACCTTCTATAGAACTCATAAGTCACCTATAGAATAGAATAGGACCTTATTGGGGCATTACAGCACACTAGCTAACCAAAAAAAAAGGTAACACTTTACCTCATGAGTATCTAATCCCAGAGAGTGAACTATTCCTAACTCGTCTTCCGCTTTAAGTATTAATATTTTATAGGGGAATCACATATATCACATACTACACCACAATTTTCATTTCCATATTTAACCATTTTCTCTTTTATTTCCAATTATAAAGGTAACCCCTAAGGTCATCGGTCTATAACAAGCCAAGTAAATACTAAAGCCTATTAAAAGTATAAGGCCATCCTAATATCCAGTTATTTACAAAAGATGTATTAGGTCAAAATTACCAAAATGCCATTCAAAACCCTAGTTTCATAATTTTATTCATTTAAGTACCAAACATTAGTATTATGAGAATTTTGTTATGCAAAGGCTAAAAGGTAGTATTCCACATTATTTTAGCACATAGAAATTTTTTGCATTTTGACAATTAACTGTATTTTTCACTTTGCATGCATTTAGTCAGTTTCGCCCACAAAACCCTACTCTCATGTATCACATCTTCCATGCAACATGTACATACATATTTAAAGCATATAAACATCATTTAAATAGAGAAAACTATCATCACGTTACATGTAGGGAAATGTCTCTAGCCTAGGTTATGCAAATAGAAATCATCACAAACTAACCCTAATCATACATATAAACTTCCATGCGAATCATCGTAATCCTAACCATAATGAATTAGCAATCATAAGGCATTTACCATAGAATTTAAATCATAACTTGACAATAATGAAAATTCTATCAATACCCTAGACATGCAAACATAAATCATATAATATATTACCATGCATATAGCTTAACTTTCAACAATTGTACATATCATCCATTCAACATATTATCTTGTGTGTAGGAATATGGAATTATGGTTTGGGTGGTATTATGGTTCAGTTAGGGTTGTTTAAGGGGTATGATGGTTTGAAGATAATGAAGAGATGATGATGATTGGACAAAGAAGAACTAATGATGATGATGCTTGAATGATGAGGGTTTTGAATGTGGTTCGTAGGTTAGGGTTAGAGTTTACGATTAGGTTTAGCTGTGAGATGCAATACCCAAAAAATTTAAAACCTATAATTTAATAAATAATCATCATTAAGAAAATGTTAAATTTAAATTTATTTAATTTAATTATCTTATGGATTTTTGAGTGTATAAAAATGGATATGAATATTTAATAAATTAATATAAATATTTTATTATTTTATCATACTCATTTTATTTAAATAATTTTCCAAACCAATATTTTACTAAAATTACCCTTTTTGAACTAATATATTAAATTATAATAAATTAAATTATTAAATTAATTATCTATCAAAAATATTAAATACCATTATTCCAAAAATTATTTTATTTTATTTTCCCTTTTTCCTTCTTTCTTACTCCTTTTTTTTATTTTTATTTTCTTTCCTCCTTTTCCTTTTCCTCTCTTCCCCTTCGAGTTATCGACCTTTTGCCCTCCTTCCTTCCTCGCATTGGAACATCAGCGTACTCCCTTTCTCCTCCCTCTCCCGCACGCCCAACCCCAACTCGTCTCCTCCCTTCTTTTTCTTTTCCTTTTCTGAAATGCCCCAGAATTATTTATTTTGAGATATATTATTAAACGATGATTTATTAGGAAATTAATTTAATATATTATTTTATTTGGAATAAGAGGAATTTATTTAGGGCAAGTTAATAGGAACTTATGAATATTTTTATAAAGGAAAAACTAGGTTTTTTGTTAATTAAAAAGGAATTTAGGACAAATAATTTAAAAACCCTAAATTAGACTAAAAAGAAAATCTAATATTATTTTAAACAAATGTTTTATTTTAGATACCTAAATTATTCAAATTAATTTATTTAAACCCAAAACCTTAAATTTTCCTTTCCCCTTTTTCCTTTTTCTTTTTCTTTTCTCCTTTTTCTTTCTTTTCTTCCTTACTTCTTCTTTTCTCCTACCGGTTGGGCCTGACGCGGCCCAACCCACCGCTCCTTCTCCTTCCCCTACAGCCCAGCGTCATTGCCTCCTTCATGCGGCATCCCAACGCCACGTTTTGACTCGTTTCCGCTTGAGACGCTGCGTCTCATTTAATGACAAAATTAACCGGTGCTGACCAGCCCGATTCTCTCCTTTTTCTTTTCTTTCCTGACCGACCGGTTCACCCCCTCCTTCCTTCTTCCTCCCTTCTCCTCCATCGACGCAGCCTACAACTTTCGCCTCCCAAAAATGGCGGTGCCGGCCATGAGGACTTTGACCGGCCGATTCACCCCTTTTTTTCTTCCTCTTGACTAGCACATTAGCTTGGCATGATCGATTATCCTCAACTCTCGCTCGTTCCCTCTCTTTTGCTTCGCAAAATTTTGACCCCGACCCAAACAATCGCCGGCCAATTTCTACCACCGGCCACCCAAACCCTAGCACCCAATACCATCCTGTTGACCCCTAAAACCCTAATAACCCATCTAAACTCTATAAATAGCCTAGTTGTGGATGTTTTTGAAGCTTCTTCTTTCCCAAAACCCTAAGTGAGGACCGCCCACCACCGCGACTTCAGAAGCATCTTCCGCTACCGATAGCCAACCTTAGTGCCACCGCCGCATTCCAAATTCTTCCTTGCAATTCCCTTTAGCTAACTAAACCCTTCACATCCTTCGATTCTTCTTGCATGAGCTGCCATAGCCGTGCGAAATCTCTTGCCCATCTCGCAAAAATTTGTACCCCATAACCTTTAAGCCGCCGTCCACCACCACTGCCGCCACTTCTATTGCCCTTTGCACCACCCAAAAACTCCCTCTAATTCTCCTCCACCAAACCATAACTTTATTTTCTCATTTACCCTTCTCCTTCCCTATTTTCTTCATCTTTTTCCCTCTTAGACACTTTTTCCGGCCACCGCCAATGCCGCTTATCTCTGCCGACTCAAGGTGAAGTCCTAGACCTTCTTACACCTTCCTTTATATTTATTTACATTTATTCTATTTTTATTCAAATTTTTATGGTTATTCGATTATTATTATTGTTGTTGTTATTATTATTATTATTATTAGATGGAATATTAATGCTAAATTTTCCTTGTAGGGTAGAGAGTAGGAATAAAATAATTAGGGTTATTAGTTTCAAATTTTAGGTATTATTTGAATTATTATATGTTTTATTACCATTCTCATTATTATTATTATTATTATTATTATTATTATTATTATTATTATTATTATTATTATTATTAGTATTAGTATAATTATTTTTATTATTATCGTTAATTATTTTGGAAGGGAAGAGACCTTAATTATTTTGTTATCATTTGCATCTGTGCTTTAAAGTATTATAATTACTATTTTTATTAATAATAATATTATTATTATTATTATCTTTATTATTTTAATATTATTATAAATAATATATGTTATTAATATTATTGAATGGTATTTTATTACTTAGGGGTAGGGTAGAAACCCACCTTGTAATTTTTAAGGCTTTGATTATTTTTATTATTAAGATTTCTATTAATATTACTATTATTAGTAAGAGTTTGTTGTTGTTGTTATTATTACCTTTACTAACGTTATTTTGGTGAAGGATAGAAACCCTTATATAACCTTTTTACCTTAAATTACAATAGTATTATAAGAGTATTTTAGTAGTATGGGGTGTAGTTAATTAAGAACCAAGACTTAGGATAAGTTAGAAGCTAATAGTATTTTAGGAGGGAAGATAATTCTAGTATTTTTTCCCATAATAGGTGAGCCCAGTCAAAACCCTCAGGTGGAATAGGAGCATGCACTAAGACTGGTGACCTATTAGGTAAGGGGTGCTAAGGCCGTTTGTGTATTTATATGCATTATGTGCTTCATATGCCATGTATCCTATGTTATCATTATTTATTATTTCATATTATGATATGATGTGGAGTTCACGTATGATCTTGGGTTGTTATATGACATGTGTTTTATTTATATGTGATGACATGCGATGTCGCCTTAAGACATGCATATTAGGGTTGCATGGAAGTGTGGTACGTTGCATGGAAATTAGAGTTTGTATGGAAGTGTGGTACGTTGCATGGCAACATTAGAGTTGCATGGAAGTGTGGTACGTTGCATGGCAATATTAGGGTTGTATGGAAGTGTGGTACGTTACATGGCAATATTAGGGTTGCATGAAAGTGTGGTACGTTGCATGGGAATTAGGGTTGCATGGAAATGTGGTACCTTACATGGCAGTATTAGGGTTGCATGGAAGTGTGGTATGTTGCATGGGAGTTAGGGTTTGCATGGAAGGGTGGATTACGTGGAGCTAGGGTTTGCATAGGAGTCAATGCTGCATAGAAGTGTGGTTTATGTGGAGCTAGGGTTGGCATGGGAGTTAGGGTTTGCATTGGAGCTAGGGTTTACATAAGAGCTAGGGTTTGCATGGAGTTAGTTATGCATGTCTAGGATGAAAGCTTTGAATAAGATACTTAAGACACTAACCATTTAAAGTGAAAGATTATTGAGCCGGGTCCAACCAATCCACTGGTTAGGAATAGTGGTTAGGGTTTTTACCCTATAAGTGATCGATCCACCGACAAATAATAGTGGTGTGGACTTCGTTGTAAGTGACCGGCCCACCAGCAATAATAGTGGGATGACTTGAGCTCAATAAACACAAACCAAAATTACTAAGGCATTTAAAAGATACTAATTACTTATAGTGGAACACCATGTGAGCAGGAACTAGCCGATCCACTAGTAAGGAATAGTGGTGTGGACTATTGTCCCGCAAGTGATCGATCTACCGACGAATAATAGTGGTGTGGACTTTGTCCCGCAGGTGACTGGCCCACCAGCTAAAATAGTGGGTTGTTCTTGTACTTACATGGATTTGATAAAATTCATGGTGTGTATCGACTTCCGATAAAAGATTAATTAAACAATTAATTCGGACTATGATTGGGCCTTTATGTATCTACCCAAATGATTGTTCATTATTACGTCATCATGTTGGTCTTTATGTTCTTTTATTCTTATACATGGTTTATGTGATTTTATGTGTTGGCCTTAGTGCTCGGTTACCTTACTCAGTACGTAGCATACTGATCACCTATTTCATGAGTGCTGCTCATTCCCACGAGTAGAAGACCCATCTGACTTGCTGCAGGTAGGAGATGTCTATTTTGACGCGATTGATGTTTATGGAACATCGGATGGGGTGGAGTGATGATTGGGCCGAATCAGTTTTGGATTGGCATGGCAGATTTTCCATTGAGATTTTATTCCCAGTTTCTTTTAATTATGTTGAACACTTTATAAACAATTTTATGATTGTAGTTACTTCTTTTCCCTGAAAAACTACCCTCGTATTTAGAATTGAATAAAGACTTGTGCTTATCTAATTTCTGTATTTATGAATTTGAATTATTATTAATATTATGAGTTGTTTTCTTAGCCTTAGCACTTAGTATTAGAACAGTAGGAGTAAACCGGTCTGGTACTAAGTGTGGCGGTAACATCCCTAGAATTTACGGTTTTAATTTATAAGTAGTGTTTTGTTTTCTTTTTTAAAAAAAATTGTGTAAATTTGGGGGTGTTACATTTTCCCCCGGGTTGGGCCAGCCTAAGTCCCTTTCTTTTATTCCCCTCCTCCTTATACACGGGCCAACCCGCTCCTCCTTCTTTCTTTCCTCACCCAACTGATCTACCTCTTCTTCTTCTTTTTTCTTCCTCTTCTTATTTCCTCCTTCCTTCTCCTTTGATGTTGCACACCATGCCTCCTACATATATTGCAACCACCACCTTTTGCATCTGCCATGGTAGCCAGGCTGCCCTGCTCTCATTCTCCCTCTCTCCCCCATTCTTTCCTTATATTTTTTTGCCACATTCGAGCCTATAACCCTCCCCTACATGACTTCCCTTTCCTTCTCCTTCTCCTTACAACCTGCCACCCTACCACCTCCAACCACAACCACCCAACCAGTGATGTATCTCCTCTCTTCTCCCTCTTCTTTTTCTTCTTCTCTCCTACTCATTTTTCTCTTGTCTCGAGCTCCCTCACCTCCCTTTAGAGCCCTCTCTTTCTTATTTCCTTCCTTATCTCCTCCTCCCATGTTTTTGCTCCACTAACCTTAACTGCCATTTCTACCTCCCAACCTACCACCACAACTGCCTCCCTAATACCCCTTCAACCTCCCTACACCACCCCATCACCCTCACTCAACCCTACAACCCTCCTTCCCCCCTTCCTTTTTCCTTTCCCCCTTCTCGGCCTCCACCCTACACCACCATCGTGCGCCACTGTTCTGCCTCTTCTGCCACCTCCACAACCACCAATCTACTCCCTAGCACCTCCTCTACCATCACCTTACCCCTTGGTCGAAACCCCTTGCAGCCACTCCCCCTTGTCTTCTTTTCCCTCCTCCTTCTCCTCCTCCACCCTTGCATCCACTTTTCCCAACCCTACAACCACCCTCTCTACCACCCTGATCCACTGATCATCTATCCCCAACCACCACCTACACCCCTACTCCCTCCCTACACCCAGCCACTACCCTCAATCCCCTCCATAATCCCTTAACCCGACCCCCAAAACCCTTACCCGAACCAGCTCCCTGTCCTTCTCCCACTCCCTTCTTTGACCTTTGTGGCTTTGTGTAGTGCATTTACTGTGAGTCTATTGCCTGCCACCGATAATTTTAGGTATAATAATGGTTAATACTAGTACATACTTAATCAAGCTTTTGATAAAATTTATTCTTTTGATTTTCTACTTTTCAAATGCTAAATGTTGATATTATTTTTAGGCATTAATTTTTGCTAATCAAATCTTAAGCCTTTAACTAGGGTACCAGTAAGGTTCAATTATTACTAGAAATAAGGTAACTACTTTACCCTACTAAAATGTGTGGATATACGTATGCTAGTACATTAGGGTTTTTAATATGTTTATATGCATGATGTATATCGTTAAGTATAATATAATTATTGGCATATGTTGGTTGATGAAAAGAAAAGCATGTTAAATTATGTGTCATGTACAGAAATAATGTTTGGGGAAGGAGCCTTGTTGTTAATGATAATGTTAAATACACATGTATGATATGATGTGCTAATGTGGCCATTTGTTCCATAGATAATATTAATATAGGCCTTAGGGACATTTTAGTAATTTTTCTTGTATGAAGATATGATCTAAATAAGTATTTACAGTAGGTGATAATGAATATTCATAATGAATGAGAATAGTTGGTAGTGTTGGATGATGTGTATTCACCATGTATATTAATATTTAGGTGGTGAGGATATTTTGGTAAAATTAGTATAATAAGGGCAAAATTATAATTTAAAAGAGTAAAAGGGGTAAAATGAAAATGGATAAGTAAGGAGGGCATTTTGATAATTTTACATGGAAAAGGAAAAAAATTGGTAATTTTGTAAAGTAAAGGGGTAAAATGGTGATTTAATAAAGGAGAAGGGTATTTTAGTAATTTAACATAAAGGAAGGACATTTTGGTAATTTGGTATAAAGTAAGGGTATTTTGGTAATTTGGTATTAAGGAAGGGTATTTTAGTAATTTGGCATAAAGGAAGGGCACTTTGATAATTTTAATAAGTAGGAATGACAATTTGGTAAATTAACCAACCAAAAGGGTAATTTGATAATTTTATTAAGTAAGAGGGATAATTTGGTAATTTGATAAGTAAAAATGGCAGTTTAGTAATTTAACCAACTAGAAGGGTAAAATTGGTAACTTAATGAGGGGTAAAGTTGGCAATTTAATAAGTATGGAGGATAATTTGGTAATCTAACAAATGCAAGGGGTATTTTGGTAATTATGCAAATGTGAAGGGTAATATGGTAATTCAACAAATAAAATGGGTAACTTGGTAATTTTACAAACAAAGGGTATCTAAGTGATTTGTAGGGATGATAGGGGTAAATTGGTAACTTGCACATAACATGTCAATGGATTAAATAAGCTTCCTTAATAAGACATAGGTAATATTGAATAATAAGATAAGGGTATTTGATAAGTCAGTGGGTATCATAAGAATATGGCATAACCTAGGGTTGGATGGATGATTAAGAGTGTGATATGGTGTTTTATATTATAATCATGCAAGAGGTTCTTGGTTAGTAAGTATGCATGGAAATTTATGTTAGATATGTTCAAAGTATGTGTTAAGGTTTTATGTATGCCATAATCCTTCATATAGAATGCTTAATTCTATTGCCAGTATATATTTGTGTCTCTGGATTTGTAATATTTTTCCTTCCCTCGAATAATTAAATGGACCTATTGAATAAGACATGTATAAAGTACTAATTATTTAAAGTAAAAAGTTATTGAGTCGTGTCCAGACCGGTCTATGGGCAAATAATAGTGGCCAGGTGCAGGTTGCCCTAGAGACCGGTCCACCGATGAATAATAGTGGTCAGGCACATTTTGCCCTGAAGTGTATTATGGTCCATTTACTATAATAGTAGAGTTCCTACACTCACATGGATATAATTCAAAAGATGGTGTTAAATAATGTTTAACTAATGGATTATGACCAAAAGTATTGATTTCACCTTTATGATCCATTATTATGCATTAAGTTTAGCTTCGGTGCCTGTCCTTGGTTGGGTATATGATGGAATTGCTAAGTACATGGATACTGTGTTATGCATTTCTTATTGTATGGGGTGTTGCCTTGTGTATTAGTTCTAGCATCGATCGTGATTTTCCTAAGCCCACGTATGTTATCGTCCTATGTCGTTATGTATTATATGTTGCACGCAGGCCTTACCTTTCGATTTGGTATAAATGGTTACTCAGTACCATAGTACTGAAGGGTTCCTTTTGTGGACCCCTTGTAGGTCTATCGCAGGTGATATTCAAGCTAATATCGGGTAAGAGCGTAAGAATTGTCCGAGAATGATTCTAGGGTTCCTCTTTTGTAATATTCCATTTTAATAAACCCTAATTTAAATATTCAAAACTTAAAATTTGATTAGCATGTGTAATTGATAATAGAATTGTGTTAGGTTGGATGTTTCATTATTGTGGGTAAGGCTATAATTATTAAATTTTGATAATAATCTGGGCTAGTATATTAATAATTAGAGGAAAGATAATAATAAATAACAATAATAATAATGATAATAAGAATAATATCAATAATGATCAAGATAATAATGACGGTAATAACAATAGTCTAATAATAATAACACTCTTAAAATAATATTGATAACAATAATCGTAAGAATAATAATATTAGTAATAATAATAATAAAAGGTGATAGTAATAATAATAATAATAATAATAATAATAATAATAATAATAATAATAATAATAATAATAATAATAATAATAATAATCATAATGATCATAATAAAAATGATAATAATGGTATTAATAAAATATGGAATGGGTAGGATTCTTCTTTAAGTATTTATCATACTCATAAAATTTTTGATATTATTTATTATACTTATTAACTAATTATTAACCTTCTCCATCATTATTGCACCCCTAAAGCTAACCTAATCCAACCTAAAACCCACCCCTTCTCGACATGCGCCTCCTCTCCCTTCCTTGTGCACCCTGCCAATGCTAGCAATCCAACCAAAACTACCCAACCCCAACCACACCTGCAGCATCAACCAAACAAATCATCCAACCCCACCAACAAAATCATGAAGCCCCTTCCTCTTCCCCTCGTCTACATGCATGTCTCACCCCAGCCCAACTGTCCAACTTCCTCTCCCTTTTCCCACACAACCTGCCTGCACTCCAAACCTCGGTGTGCAACTCCCCTTCTCCCCATGCACACAACCACCTGCACCAACAGCCAACCAACATCATCTAGCCCCAACCAAACCATGCAGCCTCTTCCTCTTCACCATCCACGCCCTCATCATCTCCTCTTGCCCAACCCTTGACCACCTCACCCTACCCCAATCCCAGCCACCTTTTTTTCCTTCTTTACCTTTGACCTGTAACCCTTTCCCCCTTGTTCCATTGGCTTCTCTTCTCCTCCTTGTGTAGCCCTCCTCACCATCTCCTCCTACTTCCAGTCGTTGAGCAACCACTTTGCTAGTATCCCTCCACTTCGCTCCATTTGCACCACCTAGCCAGCCACCAAGGTGCCACCATCTTCGAATCTGCCAAGCATCCCTCTTCCCTTTGTGCATCACCTTATCCAAGCAGTAGCAACATCCAACGTGCTTGAGTCCCTCCCGCCGGCTTGTGCGGTACATGGTGATGCCATGTACCCGCAGCTTTGGATAAAAAATTCCTAAGCTTAGTTTGGCATTAGTTCCCCTAGATTGTTATCTAATAATTTTTTATCTAATATAGATAATAATGAATACATATTTTGTGTGGATGGTGTTATTAATATTTAGGCAATCCCGACCTTGCTTAAGGTGTCCTTGGAAGAGGCATTATGTGGTATTCATTTCATAGCTTGAAGGTAAATCCAACTAATCCGTAGATGGTAGAATTTTGTGTGAAAATGATAGGTTAATTATCTAGGATAAAAATTATGCTAGGCTGAGGTTATCAAATAATTCATATTTTTGTTGGAAAATGAAAGCATACAGTAGTTTGTCTCTGTGTAAATTTTGTGATGTATAGAATAACATATGTTGCCATGTTAACATCTAATAACTCATACATGTCTTGGTAGTATTTTAAAATTTAGAGTATATCCCTATGACAATATATACAGATTTTTGCTAGAGAAACATATGCATGTCTACGGTTAGGGTTCAATAAAAAATTTGTCATGTTTTATGCTAGACCTACTAATGAGTTAAATGTGTTTCTTAGATATTTTAGATAAATTTGGATGTATAGCATGTTAGCTTTAGACTATAAATATGTTTCAACGGTGATTATTTTGTGTCGTATGTTCTAGGGGTAGAAATGTAAACTTTACATACCATAATTCGTATTTGAAAGTTATTCATGGAATTTGCATGAATATTATGATATGCTAGAATTGCATGCTAGGATTGTATATGTGTACTATGTTATGTCTATGTTTAGGGGTAATATGGTCTTTTGTTGTACTGAGGAAATTTATTGTATGATAAATTATTGTTAGCTATTCTATTTTAGCATTTTTATGACAAATATCCTATAGAGGTAAATCTAGTAATAAAGTGAAGGAAATTGTGGTAGTTATAGGTTGGAGGGCATTTTGGTCATTAGGGTAAAAATGTGACTCAATGTGAATAATTGGACTAGTTGACTTAAGTGTTAGCCTCAGAATAATTTTGGAAATAATTGGATGAATGGATTGAATAGTTGGAATTGGATAATTATTTGAGCTATAGCATGATGCCTAATCCTAGGTCGTGTTGGCTTGGAATTGTTGCGACCCTTGTGGTCCTTTGGATTTGAGATTGGATGATTGATTTATTGTGGAGACCCTCGTGGTCCCTTGGTTGATTGATTGATGACTAAATTGTACAGTTATGGACCTTAGTATTCTTGAAATAATAACTTAAAATTTCGTAAGACACTAACCACTTAAAGAGGAAGATTTGAGTTTGAAAAGGAATCTCGTGCCTCAAATTAGGTCCCCAAGTGCATAGATGGGCCTTTGGGTCAAAGGGCCTACTTCTGCTCTATAGGTATTCCATACACCCTGTAAAGGGTACGTGTTCTTAAAGACTTAGGTATTGAGGTTTAGTATGGATGAATGTCATGTTGTGTGGCTTCCTTGGCAAGATTTGCCTTGGAATTGAATGAATTGATTTGTTAGTACCTCCTTGACGATCATTGTCTTAGATATGGGATTGTATTACACTTGAGAAATTGACATTGATTGATATAATTGGATTAGACACCCACCATAATACATCTATAATAATTGGATTAAGCGTGACTTGAACATGGTAGGATCACTTGGAATATTAACAACTTTCCTTGTTATGTTTAAAGTAGGATTGTTAATACCTTGAAATGGTTGTGAAATTTAACGCATGTTTTTCTGTACACACTTGCTAGGAATTTTTGATCTAACTAACGTTATCAACTTTAATGTAGGGTTGTATTATAAAATTGTTGTTTTGCATGTAGTCATATGCATTTAGTTAGAATCCCTTATTTGTATGTTAAGTGTAATGTGGGTATGCTACATCTGCGGAGGCGTTGTGATTTACTTTACTCAGTACAAGGAAGTCGTACCGATACTATCACTTTTCATAGGATTACGTTTGTGGCATGCAATGAGTGAAGGATTTTGAGGAGCATCATCCAAATGATTAGTTAGACTAAGGAAGTGAGTGGTCCCTGTCCATATAACCCCCTTTTTCTTGTAATAATGTGGTGGAATTGATAAGTATCAGGGCAAACCATTATCGCACCTCCGCGTGCCCTTTTATGACTGTTTTTCTTGAGCTCCTATGTCACTTATTTATTTGGATGATTTTATTGTATGGATAATCTCTTATTTGAAAAACCCTTGTTTATGTATCATCTTTTCTCACGCTTTTGTTTGATCTGACTTGTTCTGAGCCTTAACACTTGACATAAGGAAGGTGAGGAGACCGAACTTATGTTGAGTGTGGCTGTGACACCTAATATTTTGTAATTATCACTTCCGCGAAATGAAATTTTCAAGTAATGATTTTGGGGGTGTCACATCTTTCTCCTTTTTATTTCCTTGTTTAAAATAATCTTTATTCTTGTAACCACTATTAGTTGATTTTATTCTTGTAAAAATTTTAATGTGCTACTCTAATTTAAATAAAAGTTTGAATTTGTGTAAATTGTGTTACATTCCTTTTTAGCTGTAGCACTTGGTAGTTGGTACTAGAATGGTAGGAGAAAACCAGTTTGATACTAAATGTGGCGATAACATCACCGAAATTTATGGTTTTTTCTTCCACTAATTTTTAAATAAAACAAACATTTTTAACTATGAAATTTGGAGTTGTTACCTAAGATGAATATTATGATGATGAAAGATTGGAATGATGGTGATTTGATGACTAGATTTCAAAGTTAAGATGATGAGGATGAACATGTAATAATAATAATAACAATATTATTATTATCTAAGGTTTGGAAATAGGTAAAATTAAGTAAGAGGATTAGGTTGAAGATGATGTTAATGGCATTGAAGGTGGTGATTAGGGTTTAGAATGGTGTGGGTTTTGTAGAGGGTTTGAAGGATAGTTCTTAATCTCTAATTCACACAGATAAAGAGATTAAGGATTTTAATAATAATCATTCACATAAAATTGATTAAAATTGATAAGAACTCACACAAAATTCTAATAAGCAATACTTGCAATTTTTATTCAATTTTCATCTCCTCCAATGTCATGTGTCTTTATGGCTTTTATAGCCATTTCACCACCCTAATTTTTTAAGATAATTCTAATAAAAAATTGATAAGAATTAACCCTAAAAGCACTATCTTGTTCCCCACTCCAAACACACCTCATAAGATAATATAAGATAAACCCTAAAAGATAGAATTAAGCTACTTTTTTAACTAATTAAACTTCCTTATCTATTAGCTAATATTAATGCAATAATATATATATATTCCACTTAATGTTCTTATGCAAATGCCACGTTTATTCATTCCATGCAACGTAATCATGCCCTCCATGCATGTTATACACACATCTCTATTTCTAGTTACTTGTTTTACAAGTTTCATCCATAACTAGCAATGTAATTATCTATTTATCTTATAATTTTTAGGGTATCCTCTCTAAATAGAGGACAATAGTTTCCAACACAATAAATTCTAAGTCTTGATCATTTACTCCTACATCTTTCTCCCCTTGTTAACTTGAATTTGCTCTCAAATTTGCGTCTATATAATATAGACTAATATTTCCAACATTAAACGTTCTAGACACCCCATCATATGAATCCGGCAAATTTAATTCATAAGCACTTTCAACAAATTTTCTAAGTACTTTAAAAGGATGATCCACCCTTGGCATAAGAGTTTTTTTCCCTTAGGCTAGGAAATCTCTCCTTCCTTAAGTGCAACCATACCAAATCCTTTGGTTGAAATACATGTTGGCTCCTATGCTTGTTTGCTCTTGTCTTGTGTGCTTCATTTACCTTCTTAATGTTGTACTTCATTTGTTGATAAATATTCTAAAAGAACTCCACTCTCTCTTATGTATCATAATTCTTCACTTTCCCTTTCTTCAATGGTACCATATCAAGCGGTATATAAGGATTAATATCATATACTATCTCAAATGGACTAGAGTTTGTTGTAGTTAAAGGACTTGGATTGTAAGCAAACTATGCATATGATAACTTAAAATCCCAATCCTTTACACTCTTACTCACCAATCCCCTTAGAAAAGTACCTAAAGTTATATTAGTAACCTCAGTTTGACCATCCGTTTGAGGATGATATGATGTACTAAATAAAAGCTTTGTTCCTAAAATATGCCATAATATCTTTAAGAAATAAATTAAGAACTTCACATCCCTATCCAAATCTATACTTCTTATAATCCTATGTAATCTCACAATCTCCTTGAAATAAAATTCTACAATATGAATAGCATCATCAGTTTTGTGATAGGGAATAAAATGTGCTATCTTGGAAAATTGATCCACCACCACCATGATAGAATATTTACCTCTTTATATTCTAGGCAATTCTAAAATAAAATCCATACTAAGTCCTTCTCATGGTTGAGTAGGCATGGGTAAAGGCACGTATAACCTTTTGTGGAAGAAACTCTTGCTTCTTTGACATGTAGCATACTTAGCAACCATGTATTTCACTCCCCTTTGCATTCTTGGCTAATAAAAATGTTCTTGCAACAGCTCCAAAGTTTTGTGAATTCCAAAGTGTCCTACAATACCTCCTTCATGCACCTCTTTGATTAGAAAATCTTGAATTGAGGTCTTTATCACACAAAATTTGTTTAGCTTAAATAATGATCCATCTTGAAGAGCATAAGCTCCATGAATTCCTTGTTTCTTGCATTCTTCGAAAATCATAGAAAAATCATCATCAATGGCATGTTGAATTTTCAACATCTCAAACCCCAAAATATTTGCATCCATCATTGTAAGTATCATATTCCTCCTCGACAATGCATCCACAACAACATTCTCTTTGCCATCCATGTGTCTTGTAGAGAACATAGATGTTTTTTACAAACTAATCCACTTAGCATATCTTGAACTCACATTCCTTTAACCATGTAGATACTTCAAACTCTCATGATCCAAGTAAAGTACAAAAGGCTTGGGCCTTAAATCCATGCAACTCATCTAACATATCATCCAATCTTGGCATTAGAAATCTGTATTTGATTGTGATATTATTGATCATTCTAGAATCAATACACATCCTCTGTGTACCATCCTTTTGGGCACTAATAAAGGTGGGACACTACATAGACTCATGCTCTCTTGAATTTAGCCTCGACTTAATGACTTTTTCACTCATCTCTGTAACTTTTTAGAGTCCTCTGGGTTGCATATATAAGCTGGCTTGTTTGGCAAAGGAACTCCTGGCATAAAATTAATAGCATTCTCAATACATCTCAAAGGGGGTAATCTAGCTGGAAACTCATTAGAGAAAACATCTGCATACTCTCTTAACACTTGTTGCAATTTTGGATCTATTTTAGCATGCCCCTTTGTTGATCTTCTTTCACCACCAAGCCATAACAAACTTTCTCACTCTTGATAGCTTTAATCATGTCTAACTCCTTAAGGATCAACAACTCTATGTTACTCTTCTTTCTTCCTCCTTTACCTTCACCATATTTATTCTTTTTTTCTTCTTCCTCCCATTTTCCTTCAACTCTCTTTTTTTCTCCCTTTTTTGCTTTCTACCCTCAGCCTCTTCTTGCCTTTCAATCCTTAGAGTTGAACTCTCCCTATCTGTATTAGGCTTGAGTTTAACTTCTTTTTATCTTTACATACCATATATTCATTAAGGACTCCATCATGTGAAACCTTTCTATCAAATTGCCAAAGTCTCCCCAAAAAAATATGACAAGAATCCATAGGTAGAATATCACATAAAATATCATCAAAATAATTTCCAAGTTTCAAAGAGATAGGAGCTTTTCTGGTTATCCTTACACTTTTATCCTTATTGAGTTATTGAAGTGAATATGGCTTTAGATGATCTATGGTATTTAATCCGAGCTTGCTCACCATTCTTTCACTAGCAACATTGGTATGAGAGCCACTATTGATGATGACTTCACACACTTTATCTTCAACTCTACACTTGGCCTTAAAGATTTTCTCCTTTTGAGTAAGTTGAGGTTGTTATTGCACTTGAAGCACTTGTTGCAACATATAGCAATCTACTTGACCATATTTTGAAGAATATTTTGGATCTTCACTACCTTCTTCAAGGTCTTCAGTAAGATCTTCATCTTCCTCGTCACAAGCTTCCATACTCGCTATCTCCTTCAAAATCAATGCCCTTCAATATGAAAAATCTTGATCAAAATGATTATAGTCTCTATACTTGAAGCATTTCTTGTTTACCTTATCAACCATCTTGTCCTTACCCTTTTCTTCATGACTGAACCTTCTAGTTTTGTCATGAATTGTCCCTTGATAGGTTGATGGCTTTGACACCCCCTTGAAGTTTGAGCCATATGGTGTATTGGTTGATTTGTTTGGTGATTTGGTTCTCTTCAATTGCTTCTCAAATTTTATTACTAATTTTTCCAAGTCTTCAAATAACTCATTAGGATACACCTCTACATTCTCTCTAATATTCATATTTATGCCTCTAATAAATCTAGCACATATTTGCTCTCTTCTTTCTTGAACATCACAAATATGACCTAATCTTTCAAACTCTCTAATGTATTCCTCCACTCCAAGAAACCCTTACCTCAAAGTAGTCATCTTTATGAAATTCTCTTGATCATAATCTCTAGGCACGAAATTTCTTTTTAAGTGCTTTTTCAATTTCTCCCATGATCTTTTTTTCCCCTCTCTTTCCCTTCTCTTCTTCAAGTTGTCATACCATACTCTAGAAAATTTCTTAAATTTTAATACGGTAATTTGACATCTTTTCTCATCATCAAGCTCCTTATATTCAAAAATAGATTAAAAATTTGTAACCGTTAAGGAAAGATTCGAGATCAAGATTACCTTCAAAATCAGGTTGGTCAAATTGAATCTCCTTCTTCACATCATTGAATGATTTTCTTAAAGTGTCATGAACTCGTCCATAGTTCCCTACACTTTCCTCTCCTCTGTCCTCTATTCAATCATGTGCTCCCCTTTTATGATCTTCTTCTAATTGATCTCTTTGGATTTGATGTTGGACATATGATCCTTGGGCTTGTGAGGCTTACATCCTACCCATATGCATTTTAACTTACTTGATCTCTTCCACTAATACCTTAAGAACATCCCTTAGCTCATCATCTTAACTCGCCACACTTCCTTACACCCAATGAATGGTGTGATTCCAAAAATTCCTTATCAAATCAACCAAAGTTCTAATCTTGGCACCTCATTGATGAGTTCTTACAATAGTCTTGATGTATTAATTCGGTTTTGAAATAATCTAGGAGGAAATATTGGATCTTGATCTTGTATATCAAACTTGATAAAAAACCTATGCTTTGATACAATAATTGATGTGTGTAGGAATATGGAATTATTGCTTTGGTGGTATTATGGTTCAGTTAGGGTTGCTTAAGGGGTATGATGGTTTGAAGATGATGAAGAGATAATGATGATGGTTCAATAAAGAAGAAATAATGATTATGATGCCCAAATGATGAGAGGTTTGAATGCCTTGGTTTGTGGGTTAGGGTTAGGGTTTATAATTAGGTTTAACGGTGAAATGAATATAATGATGATGAAAATTTTGAATGATGGTGATTTGATGATTATATTTTGAATTTAAGATGATGAGGATGAATGTGTGATAATAATAATAATAATAATAAGAATAGTATTATCCAACGTTTGGAAATAGGTAAAATTAAGTAAGAAGATTCGGTTGAAGATGATGTTAATGACGTTGAAGGTGGCGATTAGGGTTTAGAATGGTGTCGGTTTTATGGAGGGTTTAAATGATAGTTATTAATATCTAATTCATGTAGATAAAAATATTATGGATTTCAATAATAATTACTCAAATAGAATTGATTAAAATTGAAAAGAACACACACAAAATTATAATAAACAATACTTGCAATTTTCATTCAATTTTTGTCTCCTCCAATTTCATGTGTCTCCATGGCTTTTATAGCCAATGCACCTCCCCAATTTTACCAAATAATTATAATAAAAATATAATAAGAATCATACCCCAAAGCACTATCTTTTTCCCCACTCCAAACACACTTCATATGATAAAATAAGATAAATCATACAAGATAGAATTAAGCTATTTTGTTGACTAATTCAACTTCCTTATCTATTAGCTAATATTAACACAATAATAACTAATATTACACATCCAAAAATACCACTTAATCTTCTCATGCAAATGCCAAGTTAATTCCTTCCATGCAATCCCTCCATGCATTCCATGCACAAGTCTTTATTTCTAGTTAGTTGCTTTGTAAGTTTCGTCCATAATTAGCAATGTAGTAATCCGCTTGGCTTCCAATTTGTAGGGGATCCTCTCTAAATAGAGGACAATATGTTCTAATACAATATATGATATGTATTGATCATTTTCTCTTACATCAAATCCCTATCATGATTCCATGTCAAAATAATCCTATCATTCTCATACATAAATTCTAGCATCCTATAAGTGATTGGATTTACCCAATCTAAGCTCACGCAAAAGGCACAAAAAATTTCTTCTTTAAAATCCTCAAATATCACCTTAGAAATTTACACCTAATAGCAAATGTATTATCATTTAATATAGAATCAAAATAACTCAAATTAACTTAACTAATGTAAAGAGCAAATAATCAACCAAACAAGGAAGCAAATCAACCCATAAAATAAGAGGAGGAAGAACTTGTGTAAGTTGTCGAATGAGAGAGGGGAAAAATATTGAGGTTGTGCATTTATAGGGTGTAGGAATGGCTAAAATGGATAAAGCCAAGGAAGGGTATATGAAGGAGAAGGGTGTAAAAAGGTAGGGTAGATCAGCAGAAATGGTCGAAGCCAAGGATTAGGGATTTGGTGCTTTTGGCCAAAAGAGGGGTGGAAATTTTGGTGATTTTTGAGCAACTTATGTAGGGGTTTTGGTGGATTTTTCTACAAGTTTGGGTTGGTTTAGGTAGGAGTTATCAAAGTTGAAGGGGGTAGAATGGAAAGGTTAGTTGGTGGTGTGGCGGTGGTTTCAGTGGGAACGACCGAAGCCAAAGGGAGGAGAAGTTTGGATGAGGGAGATGGATTTAATTTAGTGAGGTTGTGTGTTTGTGTTAGAGAAAGAGATCAATGGTAGTGGCTGGAGCTAAGGGAAGGTATTTTGGAGGCGGTATGTGTTGCTAGCTAAAATGGTATGATAATAGAAAACGATAGGCTTTTATTACTTGAAGGAGATCAAGAGAAGGTGTAACACCCCCAATTTGTGGACAATAAAATTTTACTTTCAAGATAATGCAAAGTGTTTGAAAAATAAAATTGGAGAATTTTACCATCACATCAACCATGATAGAAGTGTGATCATCACCTAATCTATCCCTAATGCAAGGTAAAACTAAAAAAGAAATAAAAGAATGCATGAACATACCATTAATGTGACAATACAAGATAATAATGACTTGAGCAAATTATAGATAAAATGAACTTAATAGTTTTACAAAATCAAATACTAGAAATCAAGCCAAGTGTTTAAATAATTGGAAATATAAAAGCATCTCAACATAGTGGGAAAAAATACTAATAATTAGTTCTCCTAACTCTTAGGCATAATTATAAATCTCTAGCCCCTAAGCAATGGCCCACTAATAGACCACATCATCAGCCTCAATATACTCTAACTAAGATTCGTAGTCTTGCGAATCATCCCTTGATCCCTAGACCAAAATATGGATCATCACAGTGACCACATGGGTGCAGTATTAGCATGGTGAAGTACTGGTAGAACATACTACCTAAAAAATGGTAAGGCTCATACAGCACATTGATGTCACGTAACAACATAATGATGTTGTATCAGTACAACTTAGGTACAACATGGCATGCTTGCATGGAGTCATTGAAGTATATAAAAATACATCAAATACATGTAATTGATCAATTGAATGTTTTCTATATTTTTCCCTTACTTTGTCTTTAGTTTAGGACTCTATTTGATCTAAAATAAGAATTTGATCGTGGTTCAAGCCCATAGTTCATGCTACTACTCTCTTGGTATTTGTTTTTTAAGGATTTGCACAATAACACATAAATATAAGGAAGTTGTGCATGTATTCAAAGTAAAAAACCAAGTATGGGAGGCATTGAAGGAATATAAACCAACTTTGCATGTTTGTGGAGGAGTCAAGGAAGTCAAAGAAATGAAAAGAGGTCAAAAAAGTTAAAAAAAATATAAGAAAATTGTGTTGCACATCCTTAGCGCAACCAGCTACACAACCGTGCAACCCCGATACAGCCTAGTTCGAAGACCAAACATGTTACATTGCTTTAGCATAGCCTATTATACAACCATGCAAGAGTTCAGTCTTAGTGTGCATGGTATGTCGAGACCAAAAATGCTACATCACCAGCCCATGCAGTAGTAGTTACCCACGCTGTTGATGCACGATGTAGCTTTGGTTACGAGTAGTTTTTAGGGGGGTTTCGGCAAACTTTTGGGGGGACATTTTTGAGCAGATTGTAGAGGGATTTATTCCTCTCTTTTCCTAAGAAAAAACATCATGTAAGATGTCTTGAATTCCTAATTTTAATTTCTAAATTTAAGTGCAAGTTTCATGCAAGATGAAATCGGCAATGAACTCTATTCTTCTTCAATTTACGGTTAATTCAATCCATTCTCTTCTTTGTTAATTTTTATGCCATCATTATATTTGTTATGTAATTTATGTTTCTTATGTTTCCTTGCAATCATGGGTGAGTAAATCCTTTTTCTATGATTGAATTAGCTCTATATTAATATTAATATGATGAATTAAAGTATATGTTATATGTTTAGTTCGTATGTGTTGTTTCATATGTCAGAATTGATCGTTTTAGGTTGGATTTGAAAGAATTTGACCTATTTAGATATTATTTAAAACCTAAAGGTTGAAACCATTATCGAAAATTAACGTATGGATAGGAACTCAAACAATCACAAAAATAGATGTTTGGTTCCTAGGGACTATAAAATCGGTAGCTCTTAATGGGTTTAATTTAATTAGTTAGTCACGAATGTAGTCAGAAAATTAGATTAAATATGTTCTTAGACCTTGAATGAGGTTAATGAATATATTTAGACTGATTGTTCACAACTATTAAACTAAACTACAACATAGCATTATTTCATTGTTGAATACTAATTCAGAGATTGAAGTTCAATCCTATGCTTTATATTTATCATTTTAGAATATGTATTCAGTTAGTTGTTATATTTATTTTCATTATCTACCTGCATATTTTCTCTCCATAATGATCTAGATAACTAAAATGATGAAGTTTTGTATTCAATTGCGAATTCCTTGTGGGGTACGACTTTGAAGTGGTACAACAAATTCGTATGCTTGCAGATTGGCACCATCAACAATCCATACAATAAAAATCATTTTAGAATTCATCCTTTAGTGATTGCACATAGGGACCACATAATTTATGGAAACCAAGATTGCTTGTTCATCCACACCTAGTTCTCCACTATGAACAAAAGTTATGGTAACACAAATAATCACAATGGGATACCACACCCATCACACAAGGTCAAGATACATTGAAGGGGCTTTCTTTGGGGAAACCACACTCACCACACATCGAGTGCACCTACCACAAATCAGGATACCACACCCATCACAAGTGGTCGAAGTATACCAAGGGGGTTTGTACTAGGATACCTCAACAACTATACTTTAAATGTCTATACCGCGAGGGATAAAAAGTTGGGATACTACACCCACCTAAACAATGGATAATATGAAGTGTTAGGAAGCTTATAATGGGATACCTCACCCACCTAATCTGGACATTGATGTTATGCCGACCTGCCACATTATAATCCTATACCTTAAAGATATGTGCATACCCCTTATAGATTGCAACCCGATAGAGAAGGAAATAGATACTGAGTGAAAAATATAACAAAGGGCAACCCACCCACTAACTCATGATAGTTACCCCAAGATTTGGAGAAAAAGGTTCAAATGAAATCTTAAACCATTACTTTATATTTTCAATTGATATCACAAATCACAATAAAATCTATATATAACCAAATTGGTTGTTTCCAAATGACAACACCACACACAATTAAAATCCATTGTTTAACCAAATTGGTTATTTCCAAGTGACAACACCAAACATAATTAAAATATATTATTTAACTAAATTGGGTGTTTTCAAGTTATAACACCAAATATACCAAAAGGCATTAAAGCCACCATTTAGGTGTTTTCAAGTGCTAACACCAAACACATCACATGGCATAAAAGCCAATGATTAGGTGTATAGAGAAGACACTAAACTTAACCAAATCAAGTCTCAAATATCCTTATAGTGATTCACATTAAATCGAGTCAATCATAATTAAAATTTAAAACATACATGGAAGTATCAAGACTAAAGGCCCACAAGAAACACAACAAATTATAACAAACCAGGCAGCTTCCAGTCGAATCATTCGATTAGTCCATTAGACCAGTTGACTGGTTTTGTCGTACCTGATCTAGACCAAAACAACACTAGAGAACCAGTCGATTGGTTTGGTTCAACTAGTCTATTGGCCTAAGTAGAGAGCAACCCATTTTGTCCTATAGAGAAACCAATAGGTAGGTCTAACTAATTGATTGATTAGTCATAGTAACAAGTTGACTAATTTTGTCCAACTAGTCAATGGGTCTAAGCAAAGGTCAAACTATTTTGGTCTATAGGGACACTAATCGATAGGTTTGACCAATTGATTGACTGTTTATCGAAACTAGCCTGATAGTTCATCAAACCAATCGACTGATCTCGGACCAATCGATCCAAAATTCTAAATCATTTGACTACTGGCAAAATTAGTCGATGGGTTCAAGGAAGCAGTCGACTAGTCTTGGTAAAATACTACCCCAAGCTTATGAAACATACACCAAATTTACCACACTTACGCATAATAATCCTATCATGATTCTATGTCAAAAAACACATAAAAATATATGTTTTACACATATAATCACATGGATATATGGTAATGTATATACTTAAACAAATCATACTCAAATAACCCATTTTATGCTTAAAATCTAAGAATTCCAACAACACTAACTTGGGAATAATTATACCACATGTTCATACCACAAAACATAATTATATCATACTAATATAAGCACTACCACACAAAACCTCAATAAACCATAGAAACCTATTTATGTTAATGATAAAAATGCATTACCTTAAAGCAATTCTTCTAGCAAAAAAACTCCTATTGGATGGCTTATCTAGAAGAAATTTGATTCCTAAGATAATCAAAGTAAAAACCATTAAAATTCTCTATCAAAAGTTCATTAAAGCCAATAAAAATAAGAAGAAGGAGAAAGACATGGAACACCACCTTTGACTCAAAAATAGGGTGTCAAAGGGAGAGTAGGAATATTCAACTTTTCTCAACCTTAACTATTCCTTACTTAAGAAAAGTAAGAGAGAACTATAACTAAGATTAGAAGAAGAGAAAGGAACACAATGCTTGAATAATGAAAGGAGAAAATCAAAGAAGGCCTTTATTTTTCTCAGTAGAAGGAAGAAGAGGGAAAATGGAAGGATGCTCAACCCTTAGGGAAATTTCCACAAGGAGAAAGGAGAATAAAGCAAGAACATAAGTGAGGGATGAGAGTGTATAAGAAATGAGAAGTATAGAGGTAAATCTAGTTGAAATTCTTAAGGAAAAGGAGAATGTGACTGGTAAGGTTGAGTGTGGGCAGGATAAGAAATGAGAGCTTACCTGATGGGTTGGTGAGGGTTGAGAGCAGTGCGAAATAGGCATGGTACTAGGTTAGCAATTTAAGGAATGGTGCATAAAGTCGAGCTCACAATCCCATCTACCAAAAGCGAGAGGGAGAGGTGAGGGAGAAGAAAAATGTGAATCTAGCCTCAAAGGTGCCTTTTTGAGAAAAATCTTGTTAATTAAAATTATATAATGATCTAAATAATGTGAAAAATAATCTTATAGCTCTAAAACATGCTTATGACTCTATTTAGAAGTTTTCATCAACATTAGAGAGAAATTTGAATCAAAATAAAAAAATGAATCTAAAATCGTAGGACAATCAGTTGATCGATTTAGGTAAACTAACTAACTGGTTTGTTGAGAACAAGAATGTTATTTTCCCAGTGCACTAATCAATTGGATGTGTAAACTATTCGATCTGTAGGCTTAAAGTTCATATATTTATTAAAATTTCAAGTCCATTTCAAAACCAAAAATCATTTATTTTATATCAACGTAATTCTCTATACAATTTGAAGGATTTTAGGACAGGGTATTATAAAAGAAGAGGGAGCATGCAGGATTGCTTGAGGGTTAAGGCACGACATAAGAGGGAGAGGAGAAGGGATTAAGAAGGGATGGCATATAGGGAGATGCGGAACAAAAAAAAGGGGAGAGGGAGGTATGGTGCAGGGTAATGGCTAAGGATGGCAATGGGCTAGGTGAGGGACCCTATCCCCAAACTTGATAAGAAAAATAATCCCCAAACTGGACTTGATCCTCAAATTTTTTTTATTGGGGATTCCTCAACCCAATCCCTATAGAGATTAAATCCCCATACCTAACCCGACCTCTGATCTATTTCCCATCCCCGATTTATTCCTTGACTTTGAAACCTAACCAGATCCCCAAAACCTGACTTTATACCTAATCCTCGAGCCTTTTTTATATTATACTTTTAATTTATATTCTATAAAAATTATATATATATATATATATATATATAATTATATAAAAATATATGAAAAAAATTATTCAGGGTAGGTTCAAGGATGGGGACCCCAAATCCATCCCCACCCCATCTTTGACAAAATCCCCGAACCCAAACCCAATCTCCAAATTCTCTTTGCGAACCCAAATCCAAATGGGGAATCCCCGATGGCCATTCCAACCCGTAGGGATAATTACCATCCTTAGTAATGGCTCATAGAAGTATGGTGTGCTAGGTAGAGAGAGTAGGGTGAAGTAAGAAAAAGAGTGTAGCATTGATTAGGGGATAGGTTAGAATAATTTATAGGTGAGGAAATAGGGTATAATATCTTGGTAACATTATCAGTTTACCAAAATTAAGGTTTACTTAATGAAGCGAATACCAGTTATAATCCTTCCTAGGTTTAAAAATTTAATACGCATTCTCTAGCAAATTTTGGCCTAATTAAATTTTATATCTAATAAGTCATAATAATAATAAACGTATTAACAATATATTTACTACCAAATATCCTAAAATAATGATTATAACTAGTACACATAATTATCGATTTATAATTAGGGCTTCTGCAAATGGGGTATTACAAATAATGATACGGTAAATGCATCACAATCCATATAATGTAAATTGGATTATAATTCTTCCTTTAGTGATCACATAATTTCTAATTATTAAGATAGTTTGTTCAACCATACCCAGTTCTCCACCATGAACAAAAGTCATGGTATCAAAATAAACACAATTGGATACCACAACCACCACACATCAAGTGCATGTAATGCGAGGGCTATTACAAATCAAGATAATACACCCATCACACATGGTCGAAGTACGTAAAGGGGCATGTATAAGGATACCTTACCCACCACACCTCCAAAGCTCTCAATTTAAGGAGGAGAAGAGAAAAGGAATTAACACACATGATTTTACTATTGGTCTCTCTTCCAAAAAATCATATGAACTCAACATCATATCTCGAGATTAAGTTATACAAGCTTTATATATAAATGCAACCATGCAGGCCCCTTTCATTAACAAACTCACTTATTCAGCCTTTATTAGTGAGATTAACCTCCTAATACATGGTACAAGTATATATTAAAGAGTTACAATGACAACACAAATATATAACAAAATAACAAAGCTACACAAACTTTAATAATGTAGTACATAGATATAACATATGAAATCTAACTTTGTGTCTTGTAGCCTTATTCTTCCTTGCCCTTTGTAATCTTTATAATGCCATTATCATTTTATTGTACATCAAAGATCTTCAATAGCATACACTTCTTGTAAACACATACAATACCTATAAGAATTACTTAGCAAAACATTAGAAGCATAAGAGTTTTAAAGTAAAATGGTTTCCATCTCTAAATATGCTAATTCTTCTAGTTCTTCATCCTATAAAGAGTAAGATTAAGAGTGATTTAGAAATGCTATTACATCATTCTCACCTTATAAAGAATAATTTTCCTTAAAATTAACATCAATATAGTAAGGATATAAGTCACTAATGTTGAATGTCTTAGATACTCCTCCATAATATTCAAGCAATTCAAATTCATATATATTATTTCTAAATTTTCTTAAGATTTTGAATGACCCATCAGCTTTTAACATTAGTTTATTATTTCTTAAGTTTGAAAATATTTCTTTTCTCAAATTCAACCATACTAGATATACTGGTTTAAACACTTATTGAATTTTATTTTTATTTTATTAAGCTTGGTATTTACCGTTTGATTTTTCAAAGTTATCTTTAATTTGTGGATGACCTTTTTTTAAGAATTTAATTCTTTCATTGTCATCAAAAATTTTTATATCTTCCCTCTTAAATGGAAACATATCAATGGGTAGATAAAAATTAACCCTATAGACAACCTCAAAAGGACTCATTTGAAGAGATAGAATTAAGTTTGAAGAGATGTCAATGGGTTGTTGTTTAAATCACATACACTAGAAAAAGGTATATGCAAATTATTAAGTTTAAAGAGATAGACATCTTGTAGTAAAAAATTACCACAACTACTATTCATTTTGCACACATTATAGATGTCAACAAAATGTTCATCTTTATCAGATAGTTCCTTTAACATCTCAAATCTAAGTAACTTAACATCGAACATGACTAATATCATAGATCTTCTAGACAAAGTATCTCCCACAACATTATCTTTACTACCAAAATGTTTGATTAGAAAACATAAAAGATTGTAAAAAACTAATCCATTTTGCATGCCTTGGACTGATCTTCTTTTCCCCATGCAAATATTTCAATTTTTCTTGGTTTGAATGTAAGACAACTAACTTAGGTATTAAGTAATGACTCTATGTTTCTTGACTTTGTGTGATTGTATAGAAGCCATTGTCATATTTTAAATAGTTGAATTTATCTCCATTTAACTTCTCACTAAAAAAATGTAATATCTCATTTTTCTTGTGAGAGTAATGAGTTAATACACATGCGCTAGGTACCATCCTTTTTAGGGATAAATAATGCAGGAGCATAATATGGACTCATGTTTTCCCTTACATACCCTTTCCCTTCAAACTCTTGTATTTGCTTTTCTAATTCCTTAGCCTTGCCTAGATTACTTTGATACGAAGGACTTTTAGGTAAGGACATGCGAGGAATTAAATCTATGACATGTTCTATTCCCCTTATAGGCGGCAATTCAGGTGATAATTCATTAGAAGAAAAATCGTGATATTCATCAAGGAGTTTATCTAATTGAGGAATATCATTATTTCTCTCCCTTTGTAGAGATTATTTCATAACCACATTATAAAAACTTCTTCTTAAATACATTTGACCTTAGCATTTTCATGTAAGAATAAATTATTTTTATTCTTGACTATGCTCTCATTATCACATTTAGAAGGTTTAAGTTTATACTTCTTCTTATCCTTCTCAACTAGATATTCATTAGCAATACCATTATGAATAGCATTTCTGTCATATTGCCATGATCTACCTAATATGATTCCACATGTATCCACCTCATGATGATAGTTACTAATTTTGAATGATACCAGGGTTTGTTTTATTACCTTACCTCCCTTGTAATTATTCAATCATTAAAGAGAATAAGGCTTTGGACGTGGTGTAGTTTTCAACCCCAAATCCTTAACCATCCTCTCATTGGCGATATTGGTCTAAGATCAACTATCAATGATAATACGACAAACTGTATCTCATACTCTTCCTTTTGTCATGAATACTTTATCCCTTTAAGTGGGTTGCCTGTAGCTTGTACTTAAAGTACCCTCTCCAAGACATAACAAGCACTCACTTCTTCCTTATATTCACTAGAAGTTTCCTCAAATTGCTTAAGTTCAGGATCTTCCTATAACACCCCAAAAATTTACTATTGAAATATTTGTTTTTATTTAAAAATTAGCGAAAGTAAAAAATCGTAAATTTTGGAGATGTTACCACAACATTTAGTACCAGAGCGGTTTCCTCCTACCATTCTAGTACTAAGAACTATGACTAAAAAGGAATAGAATACAATTTACACAAGGAAAAATTTCATTAAATTCAAAGTAGCGTGTTAAAGATGCTACAAAAGATATACATCCGCTACTAGTGGTTACAAGAGTAAAATCATTTCACAAGGAATTAGAAAGGTGGAAAGAGAAACCCTAAAATCTTCCTAGATAATCCTTATGCCCTTACTTGATCATAGCTTGAATAACACCTACAACTAACCTGCAAGATTGCTGCCCATTGAACAAATAGCGGTCCACAATGGAACCCTTTAGTACTATGCTACTAAGTAACCCTTTATACCAAACTGAAAGGTAAGGCTTGTATGCAATACATCATACTTAAACGATGTAAAAATGATAACATACGCGGGTATAGAGATGATCACAATTAACATAGGAGCTAAAAAACAATACAACACCACATATAATAGGAAATGCATAATATAAGGTCCATTTACTTATTAATTCCATCACATACTAAGAGGAAGATAGGCACCAAGGCCTAACTTATACTATATTAATGGATCATAAAAGTGAAGTTAATACTGTTGGTCTCAAGCCATTAATTAAACATTATTCAACATCATCTCTCGAATTATATATATGCGAGTTCAGAAACCCTACTATTATAGCCGGTGGATCAAAAATACCTAGGATAGAATGCACCTGACCACTATTATTTGCTGGTGGATTGGTCTCTAGGACACCTTACATCTAGCCATTATTCTCTTCGGTGGATCGGTTTGGCCCCAACTCATATGGTGTTCTACTATAAGTGATTAGTATCTTCCCATAATTTATGAACAACTAAAGTTTGGTTTATTGAGCTTGGGATTCCCCACTATTATAGCTAGTGGATCATAAACACCTAGGGTAGAATGCACCTAACCAATATTATTTGCTGGTAGATCGGTCTTCAGGGCACTCAGCACCTAGCCACTATTTTTTCCCGTGGATCGGTGTGGGCCTGACTCAATAATCACTTTAAATGGTTAATGTTCTATTCATATCTTATTCAATAGATAATTTCTTACTAGACATACATGCCCCACTTAACTTCCCATTCTCATCCTTCACTTAGCTCTCCTAAAAAGCCTTATCCCATATCTTTCGACCTCTACGCATCCTAGGACTCTAGGACATCTTCCCCACCTTTCCCCTACTCAGCATGAAAAACCCAAACTCCTACATATGTGGGTCAAGGCCCACTTTTCCATATCTCTGCTTTAACTCACCATTGCCCTCTAAGGTTTCCTTCAAAAACCCTAATCTTCCCTACGTGTTTTAACCTCTCCCTATCATACATGACCTTTGCCCCTCTTTGCTTCCAACACCATCACCCCACTCAATCCACACCAAACATCACAACTTTACTTTGTATCCTTCACATGTGACCATGGAAACCCTATTTAGCCACCCCAAAGCCTAGTACTTTTCCTTTCTTTTATATCATCCCCTCACACTCCATCCACCTTTCCACTTGACTCATTCCCCCTTCATAATACACCTCCTAGCCTCAACCCTCACTCCAACCACTTGCCATCAACTCTTCCTTCCATAGACTTCCCCCACTTAGGGTTTTTCCCACAAACCCTAGTTAAGTCCCCCATGCACACTTCTACCAAACCCTTAAATCAACTTTTCCCACGTAAATGTTACCTCTATGCAAAGACTAACCACCCCATTCAAGCCTTACACTTCTCATGCAAGATTTACTCCAACCTTTCATTTTAATCATATTATCCTTTTATTTGGCCACCCATATTACACGTCATAACACACACACAACTTACCTTACCTTAATGCATAACAAGTTGCATTACAAGTACTAGGTCCATACTCACATTTAATAGAAGCATATAGCAAAACACACATGAACACATAACACACAATTTGACCTTAACCACATCCTTACAAAATTACTAGAATACCCCTTATTTGTAAAGTTACCAAGTTACCCTTCTAATTGATTAAATTACGAAATTACCCTTCAGGTTTATTAAATTACCAAATTACCCTACATACTTGTTACATTTACCAAATTATCCTTTTAGTTAGTTAAATTACCAAATTATCCTTCATACTTATTACAATTACCAAGTTACACCTTTTGGTTAGTTAAATGACCAAATCACCCTTCATATTTATTTAAATTACCAAATTTCCCTTTTAGTTAGTTAAATTACTGAATTGCCCTTCATACTTATTAAAATTACCAAATTGCCCTTTTAGTTAGTTAAATTACTAAATTGCCCTTCATACTTATTCAAATTACCAAATAGTCCTTTTGGTTAGCTAAATTACCAAAATACCCCTCCTACCTACTAAATTACCATTTTACCCCTTTTACACACCAAATTACCAAGTTATCCTTCCTTTATGGAAAATTATGAAAAAACCCATCTTAGTTATTATTTTACCATTTCACCCCTATTACTCACAAAATTACCAAGTTATCCTTCCTTTATACCAAATTACCAAAATACTCTAACTACATAAAATATTAACATCCATGGTCCATATACATCATCTAACACCACAAACTATTCTTATTTATTATATATACTCATTAGCACCTACCATATATATACTTATTTAGGCCACATCTTTTGTACAAGAAAATTACTAAAATGCCCCTAAGGCTCATATTAACATTATCTATGCTACAAATGGCCATGTTAGCTTATCATATCATATACTTGCATTTAACATTATCATTAACAATAAGGCTCATTCCTTAACTATCATTTCTACACACGACACCTAAAATTAACAAGCTTTTCATTTCAACAACCAACATATGCTGCAAATCATATTATACTTAACATCATACAACCTACATATTAATATATTAAAAACCCTAATATGGTATCATACTTATATCCACACATTTTAGTAGGGTATAATGGTACCTTATTTCTAGTAATAATTAAATTTATCGGTATTTTAGTTAAAGGTTTGAGTTTTGATTAGTAAAAATTAATACCTAAAAATAATATAAAAAATTAGCATATTAGAAATATAAAAATTAAAAGAATAAATTTTTATCAAAAGCTCAATTAATACATACTAATACTAACTATCATTATACCTTAAAAATTAGCCATATTTTCCTAAAGAGATATAGTAAAATCACACTACATGGCAGGGTGAGCCGCATGTATAGCATTAAGGAAATTAAGGGTCGAAGAGGGGGATGGGAGAAAGGAGGAAAGTTAATTCAGGTAAGGATTTTGGGGGTTTAGTTGAGGGCTTATAGAAGGGAGTGAGAGTGGTGGATGGGTGCAAGGAGGGAGTAGGGGTGTATGTGGTGGTTGGAGGTTGAAGGTTGGTGGCTTAAGGCTGTAGGGACGATGGTTGTAGGACTGGGAAGATGGGGTAAAGGAAGGGATAATAAGAAGAAGGAAAGGAAAAGAGGAGAAGAATGGAGGGGGTTATAGGGGATTTATGGCCAAGGTTATGTTGTGTGGTGGTAACGGAGGTGTTGGGGGTTGAGGGGTGGTTGTGGAGGCGATGGAAGAGGGGGAAAGGCGGTGCACGATGGTGATGCAGGGTGGAGGCCGAGAAGGGTAAAGAAAAGAGAAAGGAGGGGAAGGGTGGTTGTAAGGGCGAGTAGTAGTTATTGAGTGGTGTAGGGAGGTAGCAATGGAGGCCAAGAGGTTGCTATAGTGGTCGGTTGGGCGGCGATGGTTGGAGGCTGCAAAGCAAAAATAGGGGAGGAGGAGGAGAAGGAAAGAAAGAAAAAGAGAGGGGTTCTGTAGGGAGATGAGGGAGCTCGAGGGAGATCGAAAATGGGCAGAGAAGGAAGAGATAAGGAGAAGAAAAGGAAGAGGGAAATAAGGTAGGCATGACTCGAGTAGGTGGTGTAGGCTATAGGGGGTTGGGGTGCAGAGTGGAAGGGAAGGAAGAAAAAGGAAAGGAAGAGACATGCGATGAAATACCCCAAAAATTTAATTCTAGAAATTATGGCCAATTAAGGATTTATTAGAGAAATTTATTAAATAAATGATTTTATTAAAATTAAGAGATTTAATTGAGGTAAATCAAGGAGAAAATAATGGAGAATTTAATTAGGGAAAAATTAGGGTATTATACTAATTAACATGAAAGTTAAGGAAATTTATCCAAAATAAGCAAATTAATCTAAAAAGGAATTTAATTATTATTATTCTAATAAGTATTATTAATTTTAAATATTAAAAAATATAATAATACCAAACATCCAAAATGCCCAACCCACATATTTTCCCTTCTTTTTCTTTTCTTTTCTTTCTTTTTCTTCCTCTTTTTTCCCTTTTCTTTTTCCTTCCCCCTCGACTTGGGCCAACCCGTCGCGTGACCCAACTTCCCTACGCAACCCAGGCCCACGCCGCTCCCTCTTTTTTTTTCTTCCTTCCCGGCCGATCCGATTCTTTTTTTTTCTTTTCTTCTTTTTCTCCCTAAACTGCCCGGTCCCGATCCTTTATTCTTCCTCGAGGTGTGGTGGCAACCGAGGAGCTACAACCCAGCACTCCGCCGGCCACCATCGCTGCCACTGTCCTTCCCTCCCTCTCCTGTTGCTTCCTTTCACATTTTCAACCCCAACCAACCTATTCCCCTCTCCTGAGCACCCTGCCCTTTTCCCTTTCCCTCTTCCCTCTACTATGCTGCCCCTGCCATGGCAGAACCGCTTCGACTGCCGCCACCGGATGGCATGCCTAGCATCTGCACCCCATTGTATTTTCTTAGCCAATCGATCTATATATATACCCCATAGCCTGCCTTAATTCAAATTTTGATTTTGAAACCCCAGAAACAACCATTCTTGCCGCTGCCCCATTAGACGAGCCGTCCACCACCGCCGACTATCGCTGACGCCCAAAACACCCCCAGAACCGACCTTTGCACCACCCTCTACCTAACTAGACCCTCCTTACCCCTCGATTTTCCCTACATGAGCCACCCCGACTGTGCAAAACCGCCAACCCAATCAACATACTTTCACCCCTGGCCGCCCTTCGCACCACTGCCTGCCGCTGATTCCATCACCACCAGCGCCACCCCTATCCTCCAAAACAACTAGGGGAGCCTTCTCTACCTCCCCACACACCCATCTTTCCCTGCCTCCCTCTCCTTTTACCTTCTCCATCTTCCACCAACTTCGGCCGCATCAATAACCGCTGTGCGCCGCCACTTCTAGCTGCACCACCAGCTTCATTCCACCCTTCTTAACCTGCTGCACCTTCCACCACCTCAAACACCCCTCCACTTACTCTCTCTTAGCCTATATTTCCATCTTTCCCCTCTCTCTCTCCTCCACTGCCGCCGCCGTCACCTCCATGTGTTGCCGCCAGTTCCACCACTAACCTTAGGCGGTGCTCCAACTTTCCTAGCCCCTAAACTATTTTCTATAAGTGTTAATAATTTTATTTAATATTAATAGTATTATCCTTAATATCACTATTATTATTATTCTTATTATTATTAGTTTTGTATTATCATTGTTATTATTATTATTACTATTACCATTATTAATATTATTATTATGTATCACCCTTATTACCTAACCTAATTTTAAAAATTCTAATAATTAGGGTATACTACTTAAAAGGCTATAACTTTAGCATTAAAATGGTTATCCTTATTATTATTAGTATTATTATTATTGTTATTGTTATTATTATTAGTATTATTATTTCTATTACTACTACTAATACTATTATCATTGTTATTATTATTAAAAACTTTAGTATTAATATATTTATCTCTATCATCATCATCATCATCATCATCATCATCATCATCATCATCATCATCATCATCATCATTATTATTATTATTATTATTATTATTATTATTATTATTATTATTATTATTATTATTATTATTATTATTATTATTATTAATGTTATCTAAACCGAAGTTAGAGTATTGTCGTTTTGTCGTTAAAGAGGAAGAATACTTAAGCCTTAGTATTTTACTATTTAATATTATAATATCATTAATAATATTCCTAATGCCTTTAGCACTAACATTGTTACTATGGCATCATTATTAGTTATTACCATTATTATTGTTATTATTTTATTACTATTATCGTGACAAAAACATTCGAACCCTTATCTTATTATTATTATTATTATTATTATTATTATTATTATTATTATTATTCCAAATATAACTACTATCATTATTATCTTTAGTAGTATTAGTAATTTGTTAGTATTACTAATATTATATTATTATTTTATCCCTAAAGCCATTATTAGCCTTAGCCTTAAAAATAATAGGGCCTCTATTTCTATGAGTGTTAGTATGACTACTATTATTATTATCACTATTTTATTATGACAAGTATTAGTACTATTATTAGAAGAAATGAAGCTATTTGATTTAATAATAGAAATATAGCTATAAATAGTAACATAATTATATTTTGACTAGTAATATCTCATTGGTTAACTTGAGGATGAAACCCTAGTTTTCACTTATAGAACTGCCTTTAATAATAGTAACCCTATTCTTAGACTAAAATAAGAAATAATAGTATTTTGGTAGAAGGGAAACTAATCCTTAGTCTTTCCCTCTAATAGGTGAATCAAGTCAAAACCCTAAGGAGGCCTAGGAGCGTGCTCCAAGCCTGACGTCGCTTTAGGTAAGGATGTAGCTAAGGCCCATGTGTGTTATGTGACTTGTATGCCTTAGATGCTATATATATATCATGCTATGTCGTGTATCATATAATTGTAATTAATTTGTCTTATGTGTTGCGCAACTTGGAGTTAAGGTATGTTTGTATGTGTTTCTTATGATATGAGTATATGTATATATGGTGTTTTATGGTGTGATATGATATGGACCTCTAGGACATGCATGCTAGGATAATTGATAATATGATATGGGAATGAAAGGAAAAAAAGAAAGAAATGGGAAGTGAGTTCATTAAGGGGATATAAGGTTGACCAAAATACCTCATAATCCATGAGAGGGAATTAAAGAGGAAGGAATGACCAAAATGAATGAGAGATGGGAACCATGCATGAAAATCTTAAAATTTGTATGGGGACTTTGGGTGTTTGTATGGGATGGATAAATCTTGCATGTGGGTGATCCTTATGTGAGAAAAGTTGAGTTAGGGTGTAAACAAGCTAATGGGAGAGTTGTGGAGTGATTAGAGACTTGGGACGAAAAATAGTACGTAGGTTGGTGTAAGGTTGTATAAGGGATCCGATTAGGGTTTTGGGAGGAAGTAGTAATCTGGAAAGTGCAAGAGTAAAAATGATTCAGGGAGAGTGGAGTATGGGTTAAGAATGATAATTTACTTTATAAGGGATGAGTATGGGCTCCATGGGAGAGAAGGGATTTTGGATGAAAAGAGAGAGGTTACTTGTGGGAGAAGAAAGGTACTAGGGTTTGAAGTGGCCAACTAGGGTTTTTCATGTCACATGCGAAATTGAGAGGTAAAGTGATACATTTTGGGATTGGACCTAATTGAGATAAGATGTGGGGTGGTGAATGAAGTAAAGGTAATGTAAGTGAGAGAAAGTTGGGCCACATAGGTCCAATTAGGGTTTTCAAGGGAAAAACCTAGAGGGTGATAGTAGGTGGAGTTGATGTCATAAGGTGTTGGGCCTTAACCCACACCCTTAGGAGTTGTTTCTTTTATTATGTGTAATCGTAAAGGGGTATGGATCTCAGGGTATGATAAGGGGCGTAGGAGTTTCAAGATATGGGATGGGCCCCCTTAAGAGGATAGAAATAGAACATTGAGGACATGCATGTCAAGGGTGTAATTTTTACCGAATAAGACACGAATAAGATACTAATCACTTAAAGAGAAAGATTGTTGAGTTGGGCCCAGACTGGTCCACCTGCGAATAATAGTGGCCAGGAGCTAGGGTGCCCTGGAGACCGTTCCACCAGCAAATAATAGTGGTCAGGAGCATTTTGCCCTGCATGATTTCTGGTCCACTGGCTATAATAGTGGGGGATTCTGTGCTCAACAAACCAAATGTAATGAAGCTAAGCCATGGGAAATACACTAAGCACTTCCAGTGTAACACCATGTGAGTCGGGGCCAGACCGGTCTACCAGCGAATAATAGTGGCCAAGAGCATTCTGCCTTGGAGACCGGCCCACTAGCGAATAATAGTGGTCAAGAGCGTTTTGTCCACTAGCGAATATTCCGGTCCACCAACTATAATAGTGGGGTTCCCACACTCACATGTACTAGTAAAGAGTATGTGTGTAATGAACATATTAGTAAGAGGAATAAAGAATAAGTTATCTGAAAAGTAACCAGGCCTTATTACATGTATCATTGTATATTGCCTATATACTCATTCCTATGTTATATGCTCTATGTGTTGGCCTTAGCGCATCTGTTATCTTACTCAGTATGTAGCGTACTAATCACCCGTTTCATGGGTGATGCTCATTCCCATGAGTAGAAGACCCATTTGAGCTTGTGCAGGTAGGGGATGATGTCTTCGATGCCTACGACACCTACGAGGCATCGAGTGGGGCTGAGCGTTGAGCCTAAACCTAACTTGGGGATCGAGAGCGACTCAACTAGACTCTATTTCTTTTATTGGACCTTGTATTATCATATTTTATTTGTGTTTTTTGTACTATGCTTTATGTTTGAAAAACTCTAGTCACGTACTCTTCGGTTTGTAATACTAAATCACACTCTGATTTCTATATGACTTGTTTTTTATTAATGATTTGTGTTTAATATTAACTTTATTTAGCATTAGCACTTAGTACTAGAACGGTAGGAGTGAACTGATATGGTACTAAGTGTGGCGGTAATGCCCCCGAGTTTACAGTTTTGTCTTTTCTCTTCCACTAAACCCTTTTAATTAAATGAAATTTTTCAGTAGTAAATTTGGGGGTGTTACATGCGAGAGGGCTATGTTTGGCTCAAAATGGAAGGGAAAGGGACAAGGGAGAGAGGGAGGGGGTAGACTGCAATAGTAGGGTTGTAGGGGCTAGTTGATAGGCGTGCAAGTGTAGGCAGGCATGGTGTGCGTGTGCAGGGTGAAGGATGAGGAGGAAGAAGTAGACGAATAATAATAATCATAATAATAATAATAATAATAATAATAATAATAATAATAATAATAATAATAATAATAATAATAATAATAATAATAAGAAGAAGAAGAAGAAGAAGAAGAATAAGAAAGGAAAGAAGGTAGGCTGGTTGAGTAGGCAAGAAATAAAGAAGAAAAGGGATGCTGGGATGGACAAGCGCATGGAGAAGAGAGGAGAATGGAAGGGAAGGGCCCAGGGTGACGCAAGCCACGTGGCCCAAGGAAGAAGAAAAGGAAAAAAGAGGAAGAAGAAAAAAGGAAGGAAAAATAAAAGAGAAATAAAAAAGGAAAAGGAGGACAATAGAAATAATTTTTTTTGAATAAGGGTATTTAATTATTTAGGTAGATAAATTAATTTAAGAGGGAAATTTTCGTAAAATATGATTTTGGAAAATTATTTAAATAAAATGAGTATGATAAAATAATAAAATATTTATTTTAGTTTATTAAATAACCACTTCCATTTTTATACACCTAAAAGTCCACAAAATAATTAAATTGATACTTTTAAAAATTAAATTACCCCAAATAAGGATTAATTATTAAATTCTAGGGTTTAAAATCTTGGGGTATTACACTTCCTCACATGTATTCATGGTTTTAATTTCTAGTATTAATAATACCCTTTGGTTAGGACATTTGCGTGCAAATTGTCCAAACCCTAGGCATTTAAAATATTGCCTAGTAGAGACTTCATTTACTTTATTTTTTCCTTTCCCCTCTCTAGTAATTTGTTTTTGAGACTGGTAGATGTTGAAGTACTCGATCCAAATTTTGTAGCTTGAGTACTTTAGTAGCACTTCATAGATGGAGTACTTTGTTTAGCATGAGGATTAGTGGATTTAATTTATTTTTCAAATCTTAGGGATAGTTTAATCATGTCATCCAAAGAATCATAAAGACAAGTTTCTACCTTGTCTCAAATTGTCATGTTTAGGCCACCTAAAAAAGTCTATCACAAGTTTGTTCCTTCCTTTCCTGGCTATCTTATATAGGTGTCAACCTTTCAAACTCACTAACATATTGTTTAATATAGTGATCTTGTTTATAATATTTAGGGATAAATTTCTTTCTTATATGCTTTTTAAGTTTCTCCCAAAATTTTATTTTTGATTTATCCTCTAGTTCCTTAGTACTCTTTAGATTATCATACCATATTCTAGCAAACTTCTTAAGCTTAAGAGTATCCAGCTTACATTTTTGCTCGTCTTGGTGATCTTTAAACTCAAAGATAGCCTCCACTTCATGTAACCACTCAAGAAATAAGTCTATATCAAGTTTACCATCAAAATCGGGAAGATCAAGCTTAATTCCTTATCCTCCTTTTGATGATACTTCGGTTGATGGTCATGGAGCTTACTATTACTTCCGCTCCTTATATACTCTTTTTCATGATCTATTCTTGAATTCAACCACATTCCCTTAAATTGATTATTTGACCTTATAGCATTCCCTAATTGATATCCATAGAACTCTCTATGTTCTTGGACATTTTGAACCAAATCCTTTTCGGCAAACCTAGACTCTAACTTTTTTATTTGAGCTTATATTGAAGGTATTTGTCTATGTTTAGCATTAGTGGCATATTAATAATTTAAAATATTTTGAATAGATTTAAACATGGCTTGGATATTTTTTCCTTCTCCATGATTCAACTATTACAATTCTAGACATTTAGATTTCCACTAGGTTTTGGTTTAGATTGATTATACCCAAAACACTCACCTTCTCTACAATATAAGTCTTGTTTGATTATTTTACATAAATTTTTGAGTTCATTCTATCATTGCTAGAAGTATTGTTTAATGTGATAGAGAAAATCTTATCCTCAATACCCCAATCTTGAAGTGAACTTAACATCAAATTATGTAAGATTTTTCTTGCATGTGGCATTTCTATATGATCAAAATTTAATACTTTACTATTCAAATTCCAATTAGCATCCACACAATGAACAGTCAAATACATATATCCCTTGGTTTGACAAGAAGTCCACATATCAGAAGTCAGACAAATAGTACCAAGGATGCTACAAAGATATGAGTCCATTACACAATAAGAAAGAAATATATAAATCATACAACAACAAAAAAAATTCACTAAACACTTATCTTACTAAATTCTTGATATAGAATTTAGTAATTTTCAATACCTTAGGTCGAAAATTCTAAAAAATATTATGCTAGTATTGGGCCTATTTAGCATAATATCATGTAGGATAAGAAACCTATCAATCTACACTATCTCTACAAAAACAAGGCCTTCAATATTCAAACATTAAATCAATAAAACACATGAGGAAATTTCACCAAACACACGGACACATAATCAACCACCATATGACAATCAAGTATTTTCCAAATTTATGCTTTTTTATTTACACCTAATATCTACCCATAACACCAACGATATTAAACAAAAACAAAGGCACATAAATCATATATGTTTTCATGAAAAACACTAACTCAAAATGTTTTAAAAGACCACATATATTATGCATAATTCTGCACGTACCACACACATAAAATTTCAAAACACCCATTCGAATCCTTCATGCTAGAATATCCAGATCTTAAAAAGAACCATGCAATATTGTCTTGATTACATATGAGGAAACTTAAAAAATTCAAAAGCTTCATAGAAATAAAATATAATGTATTAATATTTGAAGAATTTAAGCAAGAAAATCAAGAATCTTACAAGAACTCCCAAGCTAGCATAGGTTGATGCCGATTTCTGTAATGAACATTGCTCTTGAGTTGCACCATCTATAGTGAAGCTTTGATACCAAATTTAATGTGGAATATCATCAATAAACAATATTCAACATTTCCAAGAACTTTTTCTATAAGAATCAATTTCTATATCATTTGAGTTACAATGAAAACTTACAAGTATTACATAGTATACAACAAAATGACAAAGCTATACAAAATTTAATAATGTAATACATAGATTTAACATATGTAATCTAACTTTGTGTCTTGTAGCCATGTTATTACTTGCAATTTCTAATTATTATAATGCTATTTTCATTATTTTGTACATCAAAGATCTTCAATAGCACAAATTTTTTGCACAAATATAAAATACCTACAAGAATTACTTGGCAAAACATTAGAAGCATAAGAATTATAAAGCACAATGGGTTCTATTACCAAGTATCTAATTATTCTTGTTATTCATCCTTTGAAGAATAATATTGAGAGTGATTTAGAGATGCTCTTGCATCATTCTCCCCTTGTAAAGAAGAATTTTCCTATAATCTAGCATCACTATAGTTAGGAGATAAGTCACTAATGTTGAAAGTCCTAGATACTCCTCCATAATGTTCATATTCAAGTTCATATGCATTATTTTGAAACTCTCTTAAGATTTTGAATGGCACATTAGCTTTTAGTTTATTCTTTCTTAAGTTTGGAAATATTTCTTTTCTCAAAGGCAACCAAACTAAATCTCCTAGTTTAAACACTTATTGAATTATGTTTTTATTTTCTTAAGCTTGATATTTAGCATTCAATTTTTTGAATGTTATCTTTAATTTGTTGATGAATTTTTTTTAGAATTTAATTCTTTCCTTGACATCATAATTTTTATATCTCCTTTCTTAAATGAAAACATATCAATGGGAGATAACTTCAAAACAACTCAATTCAGTTGTACTAGAAGGACTTCTATTGTATACAAATTCAGTATGTGCAAGATATATATCCCAATCTTTGATTCTCTTATTCACTAACCCTAGTAATTTATAGTTTTATTAGTTAATTTGGTTTGACCCCATATGCATCCTTGGTAAACCCAAAATGAAATTCATGCTAATACTTCCCCAAAGTTGATTAGGCATTGGTAAAAGTGTATACAAACCCTTATGAAAGAAACATTTACTTTTTTTGACAAGTCATACATCTTCCAATAATAGCTTGTACTAGTTTTATTATCTATGGCTAGTAAAAAGTTTCTTGTTGTATTTTCATGGTCTTATGAACTCCAAATTGACCAGATATAACCCCCTCATGTACTTATTTAACAAGTAAATCCTAGTAACTTAACATCCCACATAACTAATATGATGGATCTTCTAGACAAAGTATCTACAATGATATTTTCTTTACTACCAAAATGTTTGATTAGAAAACATAAAAGATTGTAAAAAAACTAACCCATTTTGCATGCCTTGGACTCATCTTCTTTTCCCCATGCAAATATTTCAAACTTTCTTGGTTTGAATGTAAGACAACTAACTTAGGTATTAAGTAATGACTCTATGTTTCTTGACTTTGTGTGATTGTATAGAAGTCATCGTCATATTTTAAATAGTTTAATTTATCTCCATTTAACTTCTCACTAAAAAAATGTAATATCTCATTTTTCTTGTGAGAGTACTGAGTCAATACACATATGCTAGGCACCATCCTTTTTAGGGACAAGTAATGCAGGCACACAACATAGACTTGTGTTGTCCCTTACATACCCTTTTCTAATGACCTCTTGCATTTTTTTTCTAAATCCTTAGCCTCCTATAGATTAAATCAATATGTAGGCCTATTTTGTAAGGATACACCAAGAATTAAATCTATGGAATGTTCTATTCCCTTAAATCTCATAGCTAAGGAAGCATGATGCCGTTCTTTCTCTTATGATCAAACTTGATGAGATCAAGCTCGATAATTTATTATCTTATGAGGAAAGGCCCTTGTAAATTCTCAACTTCAAGGCACGGAAAACCTATATAATCTTAGTTCCACTTGTAAATATTCTCTAGAGATGCCATGGAGTAGAAGAAGCAACTTATGAGATAGAGAAGGATATGCATGATACATCCCAAGCTCTTCCTCCTTTGTCTTAGAAGTTATGTCTTTTGTCTCATAAGTTGCCTTTTCTACTTCATAGTGTTAACTCCCATAGAATTTATCACCAAGATCAATATTCCTTATATCCTTTTTCTTTTCTTTCCCGACCTTAACTTGTTAACTTTGTGGATGAAGTTTCTTTTAAGGGGAGTTGTGATGTAATGCCCCAAAGTTTTTTCATACCCTAATTTTGAGTAATTAATATCTTAACATAACCTAATCTTAGGTAATTCATATTTTTTATCTTATTCTAATTCTTTAATCCTAAGTCTAAATCCAACCCTACTTATATTTTTGGGTCATTAATATTTTAACCTAACCTTAATATGAGATTATTGATAAATTTATTTTACCTTAGTCTTAAACTTAAACTTAATTCTAATCATAACATTAAAGTATTTTATTTTCCCTTTTGTTTCACTTCTCCTTTGTCCTAATTAGCCCTTTCTTCCTTTCATCCTCTTTGAGCCGTACAACCTACTATTGTATGGTTTCCTCCTTGTTCCCTTCCCAGCCCTACACTACCACTACATTGACCCCTTACCCCTACACCTAATATGCCTCACCTACCCTGCACCACCAACCATACCACCCACCCTCCTTATTCAGACTTTTATTGACTCAAACCCACCCCAAGTACTAACTCCTCAATCTTTCTCCTTCGGACCTCTCATTCCACAACCTTACCTCACCTTCTATATATAACCCTCCTCTCCACTCCTTACTTCACTTAGCAAATCACACAAATTCTCCCAGACTCCCTCTTCCTTCCATTAACTAGTTTATGTTTCATTCATCATTCATCCACCACTTTTGTCTAATTAAGATCTAAAAAGTTTATACAAACTCACACAACTAACCATTTACCATATCAAAAACACATATTGAACACCCCTTGGTTATGTCAACACTTCATACAATAAAGAGTGTAGCTACGCTAAACCATCACACAAACTTTATCTTCCCACACCCATACCTTAGCTACATCAAACTTCCACATAACACCACCACTTCTTACATGAAATTTCCATGCAACCCATTATCCATTACACGCTCAAAATCATGTATCACCACCACCTTTGTGTCACTTATTCATGCAACAACCCCCAAACACACCACAAACTCATGCCAAACCACCACCTCTTACATAAATAACCCATGCCAAATGACCACTCTAGTGTGAAGAACCCATGCCAAACAACTCCTTGTTACTTTTATCCTTGATGAAACAACACCATATATGTGTCACTCCTTGATGTAGTAACCCCTATATATGTCAAGAGTCCACACTTCCCCTATTATTGTACCAAATTCTACTACAACTAGTTCAAGCCTTGTGCGGTTTGGTTTGCTTTAGTTTTGCTCCATTTCTACCCTCCTTTGTTCTTAGATGATTTTATGGTGATCTTATAGGATGAGTCTTTGGTTATATGTGCTTAGAGACATGAGATGTTTTTGGTAATGATATACATCATAACTATGGTTTTGTGTGCAATGTGTATGATTGTATGAAGCCTTATGTATGTTATTATTATATGCATAATTTCATTATGATAATGTTATTTTAAGGAATTTTGTGGTATGATGATGTGACATGGAATTTATGAAAAGTGATAATGTGCAATAAGTATGAGCTTAGGGATGTAAATGGGGTGGGTTTTATCCGATACCCGACGGATATATAAATAGATATAGATAAATGGATATGGGTATGGTTATTGGAAAGGAGAAAAAAATTCATCGAGTTCGGGTACGAATATAGGTAATAGGTCTCCATATCCATATTTGTACCCTCCTCCATTTACCTAATATAAAATTACCTTTTTACCCTTCATATATATAACATAATTAATATATTTATTAAGTTTATAATAGTAATTATGTTAAAATCTTAATACTCTATTAAATCTAAATTAGCTTATTTGATTAGGTTATTTTTAATAATGTATTTTTAATATGTTAAAAAAATTTGTATTATAAATATTTCAGATTTCCCCAAGCCATCAACTATCATCTCCCCTCTTCTATCTTGACCATGTCTCTCCCCTCATTCCTATTTCCTAATCCTCAATGGATCAACGTCCTCTCAGACTCCTACTTCGCTTGACCTACTGCTTATGAGTCTGTTACCCAGGCATTACCGCACTAGACCAACCTCCCTACGTCCTACTCTATTGCCTTATCGCCCCTCCTCACCTAATTTACCTCGAGTCATCGATGGGCTTGACCCTCCTAGTAACCGTGTGTTACCTAGTCTCTCTCCATCATTACTAGATTGTTGTCCCCATCGTTTGTTATGTTTGCTTCCTCTATTCCAGATTAGCCCCATCATTTTTATCTCCGTCGACTAATGTTGCTCCCAACGTTGCTGGCTGTAGCTGTTGTTCCTCAAACTCAATTGTAGGTTGTTCATCCTCTCCTTGCCCTTCTCCATTTCTCTATCTATTGTGGAACTTGTGTAGTTGTGTTGTGTTGCAGCCTTATAGTTGGTAGTTCCAAGCCCTTCTCCGTTCGGTGTTCGCCCTCTGCCTTGTGTTTGGTAACAGGTATATGTTTTGGCCAATCTACCCTTTTGGGAGCTAGATAGCTAGGAGCTTTGCTAAACCTTTTACCATTTTCTTGAATGGCTTTGTTTAATTAGCTAATCTTATTATGGTTTAATAAGCTTATTATGGCTTTTTTTTAAAATGCCATTTTTATGAATCGTGTATCTAAAATGGATTATGGTTCACTTATAGTTGTTTTGGTTGCTAATTATGTTATGAAATTCTAATTAGCTTATGATTCAACTGTATACTTGTAGTTCACGTGGATAATTAATTTTTTGGTTGTTTTGGTTGCACTAATTTTTATCTGAAATGTTTGTGGGGGTGTGATTATGCTATGACATTTGAACTTTTGAGATAATTAGGTAATTAATTTATGAGATTTGAACTAAAAATTAAATATTTGGTATTTGAGATCTAGAAATCAAATGATTCAAGCTAGAAAAAAATTACAAGTTACATAGGTTGTTATATTTGTTTAATGTTGTGGGATTTGAACTATTTGAGATCTAGGTAATTAGGTTCTTTATTATAATTCCTTTTACAATAACTAACTAACAGTAAGTAAATATAAATAAGTAAGAGTACGTAAATATTATGTTTTTTTATTGTGTAGCGTTTGGGATTATTAATTAGTTTGATGGCATCAAGTAGCCAACCTAATACCGATTCACAAAGTCTACCACCATATTCTTCCGGAATAGCTAGTAATCCTACACTTAGTGAACCATCAACCAATGAGGAGATAGAATAAGTGAATCCATTTTCTTTAGGGAAAAAAAAGAAAGAAAATTTCATTTGTTTAGGATCACTTTAACACGATAGAAATTAATGGTTTGAAAAAAGTAATTTGTGAAGGTTGTAATAAGAGTTTGAGTGGTGATCCAAAAATTTTTACTTCTCATTTGCATGATCACATGAAGAAATGAGTATGTTTAAGGCCTATACAAGGGGTAAGAAGTTGTGGAATTTAATCAAGAAGTTGCAAGGTGTGAGCTATGTAATATAGTAGCTATGTATAAGTATCCATCTTGTATAGTGGAACAGGAAGGCTTTAGAAGATATTCAATAGCTCTTCAACCATCATTTTAAATGATTTGATGGAACACTCTATGCAACGATATTTTCAAGTTATTTGAATATGAAAAAGATAAAACAACATTTTTGTTGAGTAGTAACAAGAGTCAAGTTTCAATCACAACAGATATGTAGACATCTCATAATCCAAAAAAGAGTTTCATGGCTATCATGGTTCACTGGATTGATAATCATTAGACCATGCAAAGTCAAATAATCAGGTATGCTAAATTCATATTCATCTATAGTTCTAAAATAATAATATTATGTAATTATATGTTGTTCTTTAGTTTATTTGTTGTATCATTGTATGTTGCTGAAGGTTTGTTTGTGTTTCAAGTCCACATACATTTGAAGTTCTATGTGAATTTTTGCTCAATTATTTGATGGAATGGAATATTGATTCAAAACTTACTATATTAACCGTCGATAATTGTACCACTAATGATGCTTTGATCAGAGATTTGACAAATAGATTTGAGTCGAAGTGTTTTTATTGTGTGGAAGATATTTTCATATGCATTGTACTACTCATGTACTTAATATTTTTGTTAGCTATGGTATAGAGATCATTCAAATAGCTATTGAGAATATATGTGAGAGTGTGATGTATTAGAAAGCCACACCAAAAGGCTTGAAAAGTGTATGGAGGTTTGTCGTGAAAAAGAAATTCCATATAGTAGATCCTTAACACATGATTGTAGGATAAGATGGAATTCGACATTTTTTATGCTTGATGTTGCTCTAATATATGAAGATGTGTTTTCTCGCTTGGTATGGTTGGAATATAATTTTAATTTTTGTCCTACAAGTGATGAGTGTGATTTGGCTCAATTTATTTGTGAGAGAGTGTCATTATTTTATGATGTCACTTTGATGTTTTTTAGGAGTAGATATCCTAGTGTCAATGTATAATTTTCCAAGGTTTGTGAAGCTAATATGTTCTTGATTGAAGGATCTCTTGATCAAGATGAAATTATTAGTGGTATGGTAACAAAAATGATAGAAAAGTATGACAAATATTGGATTATGATTCATGAAATTATGGTTGCGGCAACTATTTTGGATCCAAGGTATAAATTGAAGTTGGAAGAGTATTTTTATTTGATCATTTATGGGAGCACCTATGGTGAAGAGTTAGATAATATTCATAAAATATGTTATGAATTGTTTCATGAGTATGAGGAGAAGTATAAGCGTAAGGAGAGAAGTTCATCAATATCACATAATTGCAGTGTTAGTAGTCAAATTTGTGTTTCAAGTGTTAGTAGTGTGACTTTGGGTTCTAAAGTCTCCCTTAAGCTTCATTATAATCAGTGGTTGGTGAACCAAGACATGATTAGTGCCCTACAGAAGACCGAGTTAGATTGTTATTTGGAGGAGCTTGTGATGCCATAGATGGATGACTTTGATGTGGTATTGTGGTAGAAGACAAATACCAAAGATCCGACTTTGCAACAAATGACTAAGGACATACTTGTCATGTCTATTTCTATAGTTGCTTCTAAGTCAGCTTTAGCAAAAGTGGGAGATTTGTAATTCCTCATTGCAACTAATTACACCCAAAGACTCTAGAAGCATTACTATGTTTTAGAGATTGGCTTTAGGATACTATAAAGGATGAAGGTAATATTTACTTTTATACCTTTCATGTTTAAATAATTATAATATATCTATTGTTTTAATTTTTTTTAGTTAGATAATAATTGTACTGCGAACTCAACTTATCATAAGTTTACCTTATAAAATGAGGAATCCAACTCAAATGTTAGTGAGTGTGAGAAAAAACTTATTATAAATATTATTAGTGATTAAAATATTTGATTTACATAATTATTTAAAATATTTAAGTTTTTTATTTATTTTTTAGATAAATACATAAGCCATAATATATGGAGGTGAAAAATGGAAAGGAAAATTAGTGATATGAAAATTTTGGAGCTCAACACAAACAACTTCTTCTTGATGTTATTTTTGGCTAATCAAAGTTATACGATTATGCTTTAGTAGTTATTAATTCCAATTTTATTTGAGGAATTATTATATTTGTACAAACAAATAATATTGGCTATGGTGTTTTTGAGCTAAGCTTGTATTATTGTTGATTATTTGATAGTTTGTTGATTGGTGATTTTGTTAATAAACTTTCAAGTTGGAAAATATGGATTTGTTGGAGCAGGTTAAAAATTTGAACTTGTTAGAATAGGTTGATAATTTGATCTTAAAATGACAGGTTGTTTGATTAAAATTATAGATTTTGGTGTATAATAGGTTGTTTGGAATGTTGAATTAAGTAAAAATTTAAACGGATAACAGGTATATCTATTGGGTAATATCCATTGGTTAATTTAAACAGGTAATGGATTATCCATTGGGTAACGAATATCTAATGAATACGGATATATTAATGGATATCTATTTTGGTACGGATATGGATATGGATTTGGGTATAAAATACTTATTGGGTGTCGGGTACAATTATAGGGATACTTGCCTTGAACCTACCCTATTTACATTCCTACATGAGCTTATATGTTATTATTGCGATAAATCTCATATTAACAGCCTAAGTATGTTAGTATGAACTATGGTATTTTAATGTTGTTTGAATAGTTATGTAGTATGTACATTAGTTAATCAATCTGTTTAATTAATTTCATGATGATATAAATTAGAAGTTGGAAATCATTTATATTAGAACTTATTAGATTTTTGTGAGAATATAGGTACTTTGACTCTATGAAAGGTAATTAGATCATTATGGGTTTAATATGAAATATTTGGTATTTTAATGTGTTAGTTTTATCAAATTGTGTTGAGTATACTAGTTGTAATAATTAGAGTAAATATGAATATCATAAGTCCAATAAAAATGATAGAATGAATTAAGTTGAGAAGAATAACCTTTTTTTGGTAAGTAATTAGAATTTTATTAATTACCAAAAGAGATAATGTATAGCAAGAAGACAAATTTTTTTACAAAGAGATTAGATAAATCTATTAAGACAATCTAACAAAGCACCCCATTTAGCTTTATTTTCTGTTGAGGATAACTTAATGAAGATTTGAAGGATAATCTCCTGAGCCACATTCTTCACCAAGGGGACTTTAGCTTGGAAGATAGCTTGGTTACGAGTATGCCAAATCTTGTAGACAATAGTAGCAATCATCATTCTTATAATGCCTTACTCACCTCTTCTATACTTGTGCCTTTAGATAATCCAATTTTGAAACTAATCCCAATATGTTAATGGAGGAAAAATTCCAAGCATATTACACATAGTGTTCCAAAGATCCCTAGAAAAAGGGTAGAGAATAAAAATATGATTCAAATCTTCCAACTTCTGGGCACAAATACCATAAGTTATCTCATTTGTAACTCCCCATTTCCCAAATCTGTCTCGATTAAGGAAAGCATTCCTACATAACAACCAATAAATCATTTTATGTCTAAGGAGACCAGAGTGATTTTGTACTAGCTTGTACCATGGTTTGATATCAACTTTCAGCCTAATCATGGCATTAACTCTTCTAGTGTTATATAATTCATCAGGCTGCACACACCCCTACTAGAAAACATTAAGAAGACTATCTATGAGAAGAAGGATTCTTCTAAAAATCTAAGACTACTCAGAATTGCAATGAAGCTCACTCAAATTTTCTCCCTTTAGATAATATCCATGCACCCATTTGATCCAAAGGATCTCCTTGTTAAAGATTATCTACCAAAGTCTCTTTCCCATAGTTTTAATATTCCAATAGAAAAATTTTTTCACACCTAAACCCCCTTCTTTGAAGGGGAGACATACCTGTTGCCAGGAAACCAAAGCTTTATGAGAACTAGAGTTAAGGCCTGACCAAAGGAAACTTCTACAAATGCTCTTAACACGAGCAATAACATTTTTTAGGAGGATGAAGACTTGAGACCATAAATTCTAAATGCCAAACAACATAGACTTGATAATTTGGATTTTTCCAGTATAACTGAGATGCTTATTAGTCCATAAAAGAATCCTAGTAGAAAGTCTATCAATCAAAGGCTGAAAATGAGCAATTCCCAACCAAGTAGAGGTAAGGGGTACACCCAGGTATCTGAAGGGAAAAGTACCTTCATCACACTTGAGAATCCCCAAAATATGAGACTTAACATTTGCAATGACCCTAGCTAGATACACTAAGGTCTTTGAGGGATTTGCTTTCAATCTAGAATAGTTAGCAAAGTCTTCCAACTTCTGTTTAAGTGGTAAGGCCGAGTGAACATTACCTCTGGTAAACAACAACATATCATCAGCAAAGCACAGGTCAATACTCTTGAATTTATTATAGCCATGATGACGAAGAAACCTACTGATGGAAACCTGTTAGGGTTTCACGAAAGGATCGAAAGATTAATCGAGTGCAACGTTCGATTTGCCGGTTCAGCCTAAGGAAAAACTCCAAAGGAAGACCCAAAGATTCAGAGGCACAGTTTGTACAACGACAACTGAAATCGAAGAAAGAATGATCAAGATCCATCAAAGCAAGAGAGAGCAGATTTAGAGAAGAAGAGTGAGTGAGAGATTCGTCGAGAGAGAGAGACAAGTCGCGAGAAGAATCGAGAAAACTCAGCAATGTATTCTGTCAAAGATGTCCGCGTATTACACTTTACAAGCTATTTATACTAGTATGACAGACCGTATAACAAACGTACAAAATACCCGCACAAAATAGACCAGACGAGATACACAACTAGCCTTACAACGGAATGCATTGTTACTTTGGGCCACACAAGTAAGTCGACCAACCTAAATAACACACAAGAGAAATGCCCCAAATACAAGGTAAGTTTGAGACATAATTCCCATCAGCTAAAAACTTTAGCTAATCATAGCTATTAAGGATTGATTAATCCACAATCCATCTAGTCCAAAATTAAGGACCGGGTGGCGGATTATACAACCGACCTAATTTCCATTAGCCAATTTGATCGGCGAATGCATCATATGGGATTACAATTAATTAACAAAAATTACATAATCTACACACTTCAGATACATAATCTGTACATCCCAGCAGCTGCATCCAAAGATCCACATAGTCCATATGCTGCATTACACTCCTATATATCCACCAAATAAGCCAAACAATTATAAGTAAATATATCATAGAAATTATCAAAATTAATTAAATATAAATTCTTAAGATTCATATCATTCCCCTCTTCTTGGAGAGGTTTTGCCTCTGAAACTTGAATAAGTCCCAGAAATGGACTAAGATCAGCCACATTAAAAGTATTGCTCACATTCCCAAATTTAACAGGTAAATCAATCTTATAAGCATTATTATTAATTTTCTCTAACACAGTAAATGGTCCATCTCCTCTAGAGTCCAACTTTGACTTTCTAAGATTTGGAAATCTCCTTCCTAAGGTGTACCCAAACTAAGTCTCCAGGTTTAAAAATCATTTTTCTCCTTCTTTTATTAGCATGTTCAGCCATCTGTTCCACTTTTTTTTTATTAATCTGTTGACTTACAGATTCATGTAACCTTTTCATATTATCAGCTCTAGATTCAGCATCAAAATTTTGCAATTCACCATGAGGCAAATGACTCAAATCTAAAGGAGTTAAATGATTAAAACCATACACAATCTCAAATGGAGTTTTATTAGTTGTAGAATGCAAAGTTCTATTATAAGCAAATTCCACTTGAGGTAAAACATATTCCCATTGTTTAAGATTCTTTCCAAGGACAACTCTTAACATGTTTCCTAATGTTCTATTTACTACCTCAGTTTGTCCATTAGTTTGAGGGTGACAAGTTGTAGAAAATAATAACTTAGTCCCTAATTTTCCCCACAAAACTTTCCAGAAATGACTTAAAAACTTAACATCTCTGTCTGAAACTATATTCTTAGGAATACCATGTAATTTAACCACATTAGGAAAAAATAATTTAGCCACTGCTACAACATCATTTGTTTTATCACAAGGTATAAAATGAGCCATTTTACTGAACCTATCTACTATAACCATTATTGAATCCTTAGCTCTATTAGTCCTAGTTAATCCTAAAACAAAATCCAAAGATACATCAACCCAAGGATGGTTAGAGACAGGTAAGAGAGTATACCAAATGGTTTTGAAGTAGTTTTTGCCTGCCTACAAGCAATACAACTGACACAATATTTTAAAACATCCTTTTTCATGTGTGGCCAGTAAAAATGATCAGTTTAAACATCTAAAGTTTTCTGAGATCCTAGATGTGCCATTAACCCACCACTATGAGCTTCTTGAATTAATAAACCTCTGTAAGAACACGCAGGAGTACACAACCTATTCTCCCTAAACAAATAACCTTCATTAATAAAATAATTTCCTTGTGTAGAAACTTCTCACTTTTTATACATTTCTTTAAAATCAATATCTTCTAAGTATAATAGTTTAATACTGGAAAACCTAACAAAGTAGTATCAGCAGCATTTAATAAAGCATATCTCCTGGATAAAGCATCTACAACTATATTATCACTACCTTTCTTATACTTAATTATGTAAGGAAAACTCTCAATAAATTCTATCCATCTACCCTGTCTTCTATTTAACTTTGATTGACTTTTTAAATACTTAATAGCTTCCTGATCAATATTAATTACAAATTCTCTATTCCACAAATAATGTTGCCACACTTCTAAAGCTCTTACTAAAGCATACAGTTCCTTTTCATAATTAGAATAATTCAAAGTACTACCATTCAATTTCTCACTAAAATAAGCTATTGGCTTGCCCTCTTGAGAAAGTACAACCCCTATTCCTAACCTTGAAGCATCACAATCTAATTCAAACATCTTTTCAAAGTCAGGAAGACTCAACACAGGTGCTTGGGTTATTTTAGTCTTAAGTGTCTCAAAAGATTTCTGTTGTTCTAAACCCCAATTAAACCCATTATCCTTCTTTGTTATGGTAGTCAAGGGAGCAGCTATAGTACTAAAGTTTCTCACAAATCTTTTGTAAAAAGAACACAACCCATGAAAACTTCTTAATTTAGTCACACTCTTTGGCACAGGCCATTCTTGAATAGCTCTAACCTTATCTTCATCTATAGATATACCATCTTTTCCTACCACAAATCCTAAGAAACCCACACTTTCCAGAAAAAATCTAGACTTAGTTAAATTAGCATAAAGCTTTTCTGTCTTAAACACATTTAAAATAATCCTTAAGTGTTTCAGGTGTTCCTCTAAAGATTTACTATATATAAGTATATCATCAAAATAAACAACCACAAATTTTCCAATAAATTCCCTCAAAACATAGTTCATAAGTCTCATAAAAGTACTAGAAGAATTTGACAACCCAAAAGGCATCACTAACCATTCATATAATCCAAAATTAGTCTTAAAAGCTGTCTTCCACTCATCTCCTGGTTTCATTCTAATTTGATGATACCCACTTTTTAAATCTATTTTTGAAAATATAACAGCACCATGCAATTGATCCAACATTTCAGCAAGCCTAGGGATATGATATCTATACTTGATAGTTATTTTATTTACTGCCCTACTATCCACACACATCTTCCAACTGCCATCCTTTTTAGGCACTAATAACACTGGTACTGCACAAGGACTCATAGACTCCTTAATGTATCCTTTACTTAACAGTTCAGAGACCTGTCTTTTTAATTCCTTAACCTCTTCAAGATTAGCCCTATAAGTAGGTTTGTTTGGTATAACAGCTCCTAGAGTAAAATCTATTTGATGTTCTATTCCCCTTAATGGAGGTAATCCACTAGGAATGTCCTCAGGAAACAACTCACTATATTCTTCCAATAACTGTTTCACTGTACTAGGTATTTCTTCACTTATTCCTCTCTAACACTCATAACAGTCCTTATAAATCATCAAGTACACATTGGTATTTCTTTTCATTGCCTTTCCTACATCCTTACCTTTAGCATAAAACCCAGAAGTTCATTTCATGTCCTTTGAACTAATATCATTCTCCAAACTAGGTTTAGATAACTCCTTATAATCAGATTTAATTTTAATTTGATCCTCAAATACTTCTTTTGGAGTCATAGGTTCTAAGACAATCTTCCTATCATCCTTCTATACTGTATACCTATTTTTATAACCATCATGTATTACCCTCCTATCATATTTCCAAGGTCTACCTAACAACAGGTGAGCAGTATGTATAGGAACTATATCACATAAAACAGAATCTTCATATTTTCCTAATTTTAAATTTACTAAAACTTGTTGACTAACTTTGACATCTCCCAATTCATTAAGCCATTGCAATCTATATGGTTTTAGATGTTTAGTAGTTGTTAAACCTAACTTAGACACTAACAGGGTACTAGCAGCATTAATACAACTACCACTATCTATGGGCATGTTAAAGCACTTATCATCAATTAAACATCTGGTATGGAATATATTTTCTCTCTGTATAGCATTAGAATCAGGTAATTTATTACTGTTTAAAGCCCTATGAACCACAAAAAGATCTCATCTCACTAGCAATTCTACTTCTTCCTCTAGATCACTATCATCTTCTCTAACTACACTAACCTCTTCCTCTTCTTCTTCAGATTCAGATTCTATATCTCCAGACTCTCTAATTAAAATGTTTCTCTTGTTTGGACATTCAGAAGCTATATGTCCTAATCCTCCACATCTAAAACATTTAATATCCCTAGTCTTGTTTGATCCATTCACAGGGTTTGTCATCACATTCTTACCCTTTTCAAACTTCTTCCTACCTTAACTTCACTGTTTCTACCTTAATATTCAACCTTACTATTGTTCTTCCAGTTTCTAGAAGTAGTTCCTCCAAAATTTCTCCTTACTGTAGTCTTAAACCCAATCCCAGTGGGTTTATGTTGCCTAGATTTCCTTAATTGAATCTCTATCTTAGTAGCTATATTTACCGTCTCATTTAAAGTCCCACAAGGATATAATTCTACTTTATCAGCTATCTCTGAATTTAATCCACTCAGAAACCTAGTAAAATACCCCGAAACCCTAAATTCCAAAATTATGGCCAAATAAGGAATTAGTAGGGAATTAAACATATAAATTTATTTACTTAAAATGTAGAGAATTAATTAAGGTAAATTAAGAGGAAAATAATAAAGAATTTAATTGGAAGAAAATTTGGGTATTTTCCTAATTAGTATGGAGGTTAAGGAAAGTTATCTAAAATTGTCTAACTAAGCAAAAAGGGAATTTATTTAATATTTATAAATATTAATATTCTAAACAGCCCAAAAATATTCTAAATAATTTATGCAAAATCCAAAACCCTAAATAAAACATTTTCTCTTTTCTTTTCCCTAATTTTTCCTTTCTTCCTTTTCTTTTTTTCCTTTTTCCCCCGTCGGTTGGGCCTCTCCCCGCGACCCAGCCCTTCTTTTCTTTTCCTTTCTCCCTCCCTCGCGGCCTAGCGTCGTTCGCTGGCCGACGCTTGAGTGCGACGCATCATTTTGCCCTTCGATCCGCCGAAGCGCCGTGTCACAATTAATGAGCCTTAGAACCATTGCCAGCCAACGACACGACGCTGCATTTCGACCTTCTAAATAATGAAACGACGCGTCGAGATTATGAACGTTATAACCGTTGCCGACCGGCCAGTTTCTCCCCTTTCTTTTCTTCCCTGGACCGCCGGTCCAACCTACCCCCGCTGTTGTCTTCTTCCTCGCGCCCGTGCCCGCCGCGTTGCTGCAACGCCGATCACACCTCAGTCCGGCCGTCCTTCTTGTCCTTTTTCTTTCCCTTTCTTTCCCGATTTGTCCCAACCTACCGTCCTGCACCGACCAGGCCCTGCCTCCTTTCCTTTCTCACCTAAACCAAGCCAAAACCTGCTGACAGAGAATCTACAGGCCTGCTCGATCGCCGCCGGATGACGTACTGCTGTGACCTGGCGTGTCCTCTCCTCCTTCGTTGTTTTCTCCCCTCTAATTGCCTATAAATACCCCCCTTTGACAACCATAACCTGTGCTGTGAAAATCACCCCAAAACTCTGCCTCTCTGTCGCCTGAAAATCAGACGAAGTTTCTGCCGCCGTCGGTGATCGCCGTTGCCACCGCTGGCCACCAAAAACACCCTTGCACCTTCCTCGAAAAAACCAAACCACCACCGCCCTCCACTCTGCCCTACATGTGCTGCCATAGTTGTGCAAATTTCCTTGCTAAAAAATCCATCCTCTAGTCGTCGCCGCCCCTTACGCCGCCCGTACCCGCCACCTCCGCCGTGGTCCACCCTCCTTCCACATTCCAAAGTAACCTGTAGGTCCTCCCCTACCTGCCTATACCCTCCTTACCCCCTGCTTCCTTCTCCACCAACCTCCACCATCTTCCACCACCTACTTCCTCCTTTGGCCGCCGTGCCACCACCGCACGCCGCCACCCTTCTCACGCCACCACCCTCATTCTACTCCCCTCTCCCTAATGCCTCCTCCCCCGCACTTAACTTTCCTTTTTCCTCCTCCCATCTAACCACCTCCTCCATCTTTTTTCTCTTCTCCTCTTCCATCACCGCCGTCGGACCACCACCGTCCTCAGGTGGTCTTCCACTCATCTGAACCCTAAAACCCTTTTCTTATGCCACCTATAGTAGTTTTTAATTAATATTAGTATTATTACACTTATTATTATTATTATTATTATTATTATTAGCTTATTAACTAATACCATTTCTGTTATTATCCTTGATGTTATCATACTATCACCCCTTCCAACCCTAACCCCTATTATACTTAACTTAGGGTTAGTATCATTATCTTCAGTATTAACATTTCTAATACTAGTATTATTATGACTTTTATTATTGTTATTACCATTATCAATTTCTGTATCCTAAAGGTGTTATTTCCTTACAAGCCATAATCTCCCCCAAAACCCTAGCTTTCAACATACTTAACCATTAGTGCTGGTGTTATTATTTTTATTAATACTATCGCAAAGATTACTACCACTATTAGTATTCTTACTATTTAACCCAACCTTATGTGAAGTATTGTAACTATGTAATAGTGTTTTACCATACCTAATACCTTTAACATTAGTGTCACTTCTATTATTGATATGACCCATATGCTAATTCTATTAGGGTGACAAAATATGGGAGCCCTTATACTATTTATTCAAAATATGACTTTTATCATTACTACCTCTAGGAGTGTTAACTTGTTGATATTACAACCATTGTATTAATATTTTAATGCTAACACCAACATAGGTATCACTATTAGTAGTTTACTAATACCATTATTATCACTATTTTACTATGTCTAGCAAACACTAATGTTATAAAGATGGAACTAACGGGTCTAATGATATAAGTGTAACAATGAGTTTTGAAACTAAAGATATATCAATGAGTAATACTTAGCATAATAAATTAGAGCAAAAACCCTAGTTTTGTACAACGCCCCTACTAGGGATAAGAACCCTAACCTTAAACTAGAATAAGGGTTAATAGTATTTATAAGGGAAACTAATACTTAGCTTTTTCCCCTTTTCATAGGTGACCCCGATCCGAGCCCTAAGGAGCTAGAGGAGCGTGCTCCGAGCCCGGTGCCTACCTAGGTAAGGACGAAGCTATGGCCTTGTGCTATGTGTGATGTGTTGATGGATGATGAGCATGCCATGTTGATGTGTATTATGCATGTGTTATGAATAACTTGTTTTGTGTAGCGCAGCGTGGATCATGAGGTATGTTGTGTGTGCCTTATATTATACGTGTATGACATGTTCCATGTTTAATGTTGATGTTGATGATGTGACTTGTTATGGCCCTCTAGGATATGCATGCTAGGGTTTTGGGTAGCATGAAATGATAATAAAAGAACAACAAGGACGTGGACGTTTGGGAAGTTTGCATAGGGGGACTAGACCTTGCATGGGCATGATCCTTACGTGTGAAAAGTTGATTTGGATTGTAAGTAAGAGCTTGGGAGAGTCTTGGAGTGATTGGGAACTTGATATGAAAAATAGTACGTGAGTTGGTGTATAAGCAACCTTATTAGGGTTTTGGGTGTGAGTGGGGGTTGGAGAGTCTGCATGGAGTGTTTAAATTATGCATGGGAATGAATCTTACGTGAGGAAAGTTGATTTAAGAAGTAAATAAGATAATGTCAAAGTTACGGGTCCATTGGAGACTTGGGTGTAAAATTTCACGTGGGTCGATGTAAGGGTGTCTAAGGGACCCAATTAGGGTTTTTGGGAGAAAGTGGAAATTTGGGAAGTACAAAAGTAAGAATGATTAAGGAAGGGTGGAGTATGGGTTAGAGTGAGATTTCATTTATATAGAAGGTGAGTATGGGTTCCCATGTGGAAGAAGAGACTTTGGGATGAAAAGAGAGAGGCTACTTGTGGGAGAAGAAAGGTACTAAGGTTGAGGTGATCAACTAGGGTTTTCATGGTTATGTGCTGAATCGGAAGGTAAAGTGATATGTTTTGGGAGAGGATCAAATTGAGGTAAGATGTGGGGCGTTAAATGAGGTAAAGGTAGCGTAAGTGGGAGAAGGTTGGGACACATCGGCCCAATTAGGGTTTTCAAGGGAAAATCCTAGGGGGTGATGGGGGGATGGAGTTGATGTCATGAGTGTAGGGCCTAACCCACGCCCGTAGGGGTTGGCTCTTTCATTTAAAGGCAGAGTAAAGGGAATGGATGTCGGGGGTGATAAGGGGCGTAGGAGTCTCAAGATATGGGACGGGCCCCCCTGGGGAGGATAGACATAGAGGGTAGTTGATATGCATGTCAAGGGTGGAACCTTATTTAATAATACATGAATAAGACATTAACTACTTTAAGAGTAAGATTGTTGAGCCGGGCCCAGACCGATCCACCGGCATAATAGTGGCCAGGTGCTGGGGTGCCTTGGAGACCGATCCACCGACATATAATAGTGGTTAGGTGCGTTATGCCCTATACGTGACCGATCCACCAGCTATAATAGTGGGGGATCCCGAGCTCAACAAACCAAACAATATGTTGTAATTAAATCATGGGAAAGATACTATATATCTACAGTGGAATACCATGAGAGTCGGGGCCAGACCGATCCACCGGCATAATAGTGGCCAGGAGCGTTGTGCCCTGGAGACCGATCCACAGGCATATAATAGTGGTTAGGTGCGTTCTGCCCTATAAGTGACCAATCCACCGGCTATAATAGTGGGGTTCCTGTACTCGCATGGATTAATAAAGCTTATAATGTGAAATGACTAATTATCTGGGTTAAGAATAAGAAAGGTCTGAGTGGATTATTACTGGCTTGCACCATCCATGTATTTCCATGTCCCATATGTGTTGTGCGTGTATAATATGTTGTGCGTTGTGTCAGCCTTAGCTCGTCTATTACCTTACTCAGTACATAGCGTACTGATCATCCGTTTCATGGGTGCTGCTCATTCCCACGAGCAGAGGGCCCTTCTGACCTTGTGCAGGTAGGAGACTTTGTTTTCGATGCCTACAATACCTACGAGGCATCGGGAGGGGCCGACTGTTGAGCCTACCTTGGTCGGGGTCGAGAGTGAGCCGGCCAGACTTCATGTTATCCTCGTTTTCATTTGTCTTGTTTTTAGTCATAATTGTATTATGCTCGTATTTTGGAGTAGAAATCTTAAATTGTAATCCTAACGATATTTAACTACTGTTGGCACCTTGTTTTCCATGGACATTTTATGTTGACTATGCACTTATGCTTTGGCGGTGTTTGCTTCATGATGTTTTTGATCTAGCCTTAACACTTGGTATCGGGAAGGTAGGAGTAAACTGGTCCGGTACTAAGTGTGGTGGTAATACCCCCAACTTCATGCTTTTAATTCGTATGCTTTCGCTAAACCTTTCAACTTAAACGAAATTTTTCAGTAGTGAATTAGGGGGTGTTACACCTAGCCATGGTAGCATCATCATCCTCAATAACTCCTGTCTTAATAATCAAAACTTCTAATTCCTTATAATAATCATCCACTATCCTCACTCCTTAACTAATAGTTTGCAACCTCTTATGCAATTCCCTATAATAGTAACTTGGCACAAACCTCTTTCTCATTAAAGTTTTAAATTCTGCTTAAGTCTGTATAGGTGGTTCCCCACACCTTCGTCTAGTTAACACCAAATTATGGTACCAAGAGGACGCATACTCAGTAAATTCTACTACAGCCACCTTAATTTTCTTTTCTTCAGAGTAATTATGACACTCAAACACTAGTTCTATTTTCCTTTCCCACTCAAAATAATAATCAGGGTCATTCCTGCCATTAAACCCTGGTATACTAAGCTTAAGATTATTCAAATTCCTATCAATGAACTCTAATTCCCTATCTTGCCTATTGTTTTATCTAGGCATCCTATCACTATTGTTAGATACTTGATCTTCCAACTCTTCTAGATTAGCTATGGGTGGAATTCTAATCCTAGGATCCATTGGAGCCCTTCCTAAAACTCTTGCTTGATTAGTTTCAACTCTGTTATGTTGCAATTCATTAATTCTTATTTCCCGTTATTCTAGTCTTTGTTCTAGGTTAGCAGATAAAACAGCAAATTGAGCAGTCATTTGTTCTTGAAAAGTTCTAAGGGTTTCTAAAAGATCATTACTGGAAACAGATTGATTAACAGACTGACCATTGTTAGACATAATGAAATTTTTAGACTTAAACAACTAACACTGCAGCAATTAATCAACATAATCAATTTATTTAAGAACTTCAGACAAATAAAACACACAGTCCAATCACAAGAAGTATCACAGTATCAATGATTAACAGAAATAGCAATAGTATAGCTTACTCAGACTTATTCAAGTCAATAATAATTCGATAAAAATGACTAAGTAAAAGGGAACGATATTACCGTGTCTGCTTAAGCAATTAATCCACTTATTTAGGGTACCCCTCTTCTTGGAGGTCTAACCCTTTTCTCGAAACCAAAGATTCACCGGTTATTTCACCTGAGTACTTATTAACAAACAAGTAATTTGCGAAGAAATTGGAAATTAAGTATAGCAGATAGTAGTATTTAACAAGAAAATTTACGAATCGAGGTTACCAACAACAATTTGTCGCACAGTCAGTCAAGATTCAAGTTCTTGACCAAACCCTAGGTCGATTAGGGTTTCTCTTCGAAACTTTTGAAACGGCGCACCAAAATACTTCAATCGCCGGTTCTATAACGACGAAAATAGAGACATTCCTCGTCGTTGCAAACCCTAAAATTTCACACCTCAAAATAAGGTTAGCGAAATACAGAGATCGACTCAAAAATTGAAGAAAACTTAATCAGTAACAAAGAAAACTACGAGCACTCTAATAATCGAGGTTCTGATACCAAATGATGGAAACCTGTTAGGGTTTCACCAAAGGATCGAAAGATTAATCGAGTGCAACGTTCGATTCACCGGTTCAGCCTAAGGAAAAACTCCAAAGGAAGACCCAAAGATTCAGAGGCACAGTTTGTACAACGTCAACTAAAATCGAAGAAAGAATGATCAAGATCGATCAAAGCAAGAGAGAGCAGATTCAGAGAAGAAGAGTGAGCGAGAGATTCGCCGAGAGAGAGAGACAAGTCGCGAGAAGAATGGAGAAAACTCAGCAATGTATTCTATCAAAGTTGTCCGCATATTACACTTTACAAGCTATTTATACTAGTTTGACAGACCGTATAGCAAACGTACAAAATACCCGCACAATACAGACCAGAAGAGATACACAACCAGCCTTACAACGGAATGGGCTGTTACTTTGGGCCACACAAGTAAGTCGACCGGCCCAAATAATACACAAGAGAAATGCCCCAAATACAAGGCAAGTTTGAGACATAATTCCCATCAGCTAAAAACTTTAGCTAATTATGGCTATTAAGGATTGATTAATCCACAATCTATCTAGTCCAAAATTAAGGACCGGGTGGCGGATTATACAACCGACCTAATTTCCATTAGCCAATTCGACCGACGAATGCATCATATGGGATTACAATTAATTAAAAAAAAATTACATAATCTGCACACTTCAAATACATCATCTGCACTTTCCAGCAGCTGCATCCAAAGATCCATAGAGTCCATATGCTGCATTACACTCCTATTTATCCACCAAATAAGACAAATAATTATAAGTAAATAATTCACAGCAATTATCAAAATTAATTAACTATAAATTCTTATGATTCATATCACCTTCCATCATTCCATAGCTGATGCATATCCTTGTGCAGGTACTCCATAGCAATAACAAAAAGAGAAGAAGATAAAGGATCACCCTGCCTAAGACCTCTCTTGTAATCAAAGGGACAAGTTAAAGTACCATTCACATTGAATGATATTCTAATAGAAGTCATATAATCCATAATTAACTATGTGAAATGATAAGGGAAACCAAAAGCCAGGAGGGTTTACTGCAAGAAATCCATTCAAGGGAGTCTTATGCTTTCTAAATGTCAACTTTAAACATCATTTTTGGAGAAACACCCTTCCTTTGGTAGTGCTTAACCAATTCATTGGCCATAAGGACATTATATCCTAAATTATGCCCTTTAACAAAAGTAGCTTGAGAGTCTCCAACAATGAAATGCAAAACATTATACAATCTATTAACCAACACTTTAGAAGCACGTCTAATTCTAGGGATAAGAGTAATGGCAGTATTATTTATCTACCTTAGGAGCTTCCTAGAGAACTAGAATTCAAAAAAGGCTTCAGCAATATCAGTACCAATAATAGACCAGGATTATTTAAAGAAGAATGGATTAAATCCATCTAGTCTAGGAGCTTTCAAGTTACCCATAAAAAATAGGGCTTTTTTAACCTCTTCAGTATTAGGATAGGCCAGCAGAAAATGCCTCTGATCAGAGGTCAGAGAAAGCCTCTGGTTATAGGCGTCAATGTTGACGTGTTTAAGTTAAGCATTAGTATAACCAATGAGCTTTTTGTAGAACCCTACAATCTCAACCTTAATCTCATCTTCATCTAAGAGGAAATTGTTTTGATCATTAATCAGCTAGGTAATTCTATTCTGAGATCTCCTTCCTTGCAAACTATCATAAAATTATTTGTTGTTGTGAACACCCAGTTTGACATACTAAATATAGGACTTTTGCTGCATGAAAGTTCTCTTCAACTTTGGTTCTCTTCTCCCAATCTAGTTTGGCAAGCCATTCTTCCTTGATACAACCTTGATCAAGAGGATGCTAAGACAAAACATTTATCTTGTCTTGCCAAACCTAATAAGCTCATACAAGCTTATGAGATACATTTCCACACTAATTGGTGTTAAAAATTTTTAATTCCCACTTTAATAACTTGATCTTACTCATACACTTATAGGACTTAGAGCCCTTAATATTATTCTACCAAACTCCTCTTAAAGGGTCAAAAAATCCCTCCTTCTCTACCCATAAATTCAAAAGTTTGAAGGGTTTAGAACCCACTATTTGCAACACCTTCAAATGAACAACCAAAGCATGATGGTCAGATGCAGGATGCTGAACGGTGTGAATTTTGGATGTAGGAAACATATCCACCAATTCACTATTTCCCACTCCTCTATCTAAATGGCAATAGGCCCTAGAACCTAACTCTTACCTATTTGTCCAAGTAAACCTGGACCTAGTAGAAGGTAAATCACCAAGTCCACAATCTTGCAGACATTGGGTAAAATCAATCACATCCTGAGAATCAATACTATCTCCAATCTTTTCTTGAGAAGAGGTCACCATATTAAAATCTCCAATGGCTATCTAGGGAAAAGTTTGGTTAACCAACCTTCTCATCCACTCCTACAATTCCCTTCTAAGAACACCATTATTAAATGCATAAGTAACAGTAAGCCCAAAATTCTTTTGAGAATTCAAACAAGTATCAAGATAATGAATACCCTTGGTAGTTTTTTCAACAATGTGAATATTATAAATAGAATCGTCCCATAAGATCCAAAATCTACCATTATGGTGATGATCATAATTATTTTCCCATTTCCACTTTAAACCAAGTTTATAGATAATGCAATCAATATTATCCTTCTTAACTTTAGTTTCTAAGAGCCCCAATAAGTTCATTCTTTGATTAATCATAAGGTTTTTCAACCCTATGCTTAAGGGTTTTATTTAACCTTCTAATATTCCAAACAACAATGGTCATGAGGAAGGGGAATAATAGACTCCTCCTCCCCTATCCACCCCTATCCACCCCTTCAGACTTCAGCCTCTCAATATTACTCCCTTGAATTGGAGAACTAAGCTCAGTAGGTACTATATAAGATGAATTATCTCCCAAAAAGATTATCTCCTTAACCTTTTTCGAAAGCATTTGTCTATTTTGATGGTGCTCAACAATATCAAAATTATGAGGAACAGACTGTACTAAATCAGGTCCTAAAGGTGTCTTACAAGGGTTAGGGTTCAGGCCTGTACTAGTTTCCCCGGGAAGTTTTTTGTTCATTTGTAATCACTAGTTTAATTCTCCGCACTTGTGTTTTAGTGCCTCGACATTGGGTAGAATCATGTCCCATAACATCATAGAATGAACAAAACTTAGGTCTCCATTCATAAGACACACTCTGTTGAAATTCCTTTTCTCCAGGCAATAGAATAGTAACATTATCAAGGAGAGGAATGCTGATATCAATCTCAATGAGGACACTTGGGAATGAGACTCTCCCCTTTTGTGCTGTAATTGTATCAGCATAAATAGGTTGCCCCAACAAACTACTTAATCTGCTTAAGCTATCATCTAACCGCAGATGTAAAAGAAGGCCAAGGAAGGTCACCCACAATGACATTATCCTCCATTCCTTAGCTGACTTAGAAACTTTAGGGGTTCATTTCCATAGAAGCATTTGCCTAATTCCAAAACTCCAATAAGGTCTATTTAGTATTTAGTACATATCATCCTTAGAAGCAAACTTGTATACAAAAAACCTTGATCATGCGTATAGAGCTCTGGCAACATAGGGAGAAAATTCCATCTTTCTTTAACAAATTGAGTCATTTGGAAATGACTCGGTTGAATCCCAGCCACCATCCCAACCAATGAGTTATCCCATCATTTAATTTCTTTAGAAATTTCATCAGCTTGGATCATGGCTTTGTTCAATCCATCAATAATAAGAGGAGTAATGTATTTTAGAGACATTCCCCTTTCAGGATGTCTATTGTTGACCAATGTATCCTGCCAAGATCGACCATCAGGAATATTAATGGGGGCATCATTATTTCGATTCTGGGTAATAGGATCATCCATGATAGGGAAATTTTGATCCAGGTAATGATTAGAAATTGGAGTATCAAGAATAGACTTAATTGATACCGAGGATAGATTCATAGATTTCAAGTCATAAGACAATGATTCCCCTTTGATACTATGGTTGAAAATTTCTCCTCCTACACAAACCAACAACGACCGAAGATTCTCCTCATCCAAAGTAAGAGCCGCCTTACGCTTGGTGGCTTTATTCTTTGCTATAGACTCCGACAGTAGAGGAATTAAAGAAGAAGGAAGCATGTGAGGCATGTTCATCCAAGCAAAACTCCTTGAAGAAGAAGAAGAAGAAGAAGAAGAAGAAGAAGAAGAAGAAGAAGAAGAACCTTAGAGGTAGGGTCATTATCCCATGTGTAAAACATGAGAATTAGAATTATATTTTTGCATATTTTGTTGATATTGGTATTTTAGGTATATTTGCAAAATGTGGTGGTTATATGAGTCATATAGGAAAATCTATGCCAAATTAATAAAATTAGGGTTTTATAAGAATTTATAAATAGTAACCCTAGTGGTAGGTTATTATTACATGTGTAAGATGTTAGAGTTAAACCTTGGTTTTTGGATATGTTGTCAATAACAATATTTTAGGGATTTCTAATAAATTTGGTAGTAAAATGATTATTATAGTAGAAGTTATTCTTAACTTGTTAATTTAGGGTTTCTAAAGGAAACATGGCCTATTTGTTGGGGAATTTCCCAACACACATGTAGTTGTGATTTATGTTCTTGGATTATTACGTTAAGTTATATTATGTGCATTGAATATTCATATATATGTTCGCATGATGATTTTGAGATAAATAACAATGGATAAGACATTAATCATTCAAAATGAAAGATTACATGAGTTAGGACTGGGGTATTGTTTCCATTCTACTAAATGATAATAGTGGTAGAAAAGAGTTTTTTGCTTAGAGTAATTTAGACTATTTTATTATTTTAAGAATAGTGGTTAGGAGAATGCATCCCTAGTATATGCTGGATTTGTTTCACTGGGTGATAAAAGTAGCTTAGGAGCATTTCGCCTCAAGAGGTGTTTTAGCTTGCTTCACTAAATTAAGAATAGTGAGGTTTCTGAACAAATCATAAATAAGAAATGGATTGTGACTATCCCTAATAATGTGATTCTGAATTAGTTTTCCTCTTGTAGAGCATAAATTTTAATCATTATACATGCTTATTCATATTTATAGTCTTATACACTATGTAACTCTACTATGGTTGTATTGTTACCTTACACAATACACATGATACTGATTATTATTTTTATGGTTGCTACTCATTTCTATGAGTAGATAACCCAGGTAATTTTGTGTAGGTGAATGAGGACCATCTTCATGACTTTACTTCTTATTATACCTTGCTTATAGAGGAGTGAAATTTCTTTATGCTTAAGGTTTGGGTATATAGAGTCATGTTATTCAAATCTTGTATTTGCTCAAATACATTTTATGACTCTTAGTTTCAATATATCCCTTTTATATATTTTTATATATTGTACTTGAAGTTAACCGCCAAACACTTATATACATTTATGAATCTATCTCATTTGACATTTTACAATGTCTTAAGTTTTTAACCATTTTGTGGTGTGTTTGATGTAAGAATGACATGATAATCCAGACTTATATTGATTATAGTGGTAGCACCAATCTATATTATTATTAAGCTTTCATTGAAAATAATTTTTTTCAATAGTAAATTTTAGGATGGTATAAGAAATCAAGTAATAAAAGGTGAAAGTGCAACTTAAGGAGAAGGATCCAAGTAGGTGAAATATGCCAATTAGATTTATCAAAGCATAATTCAGGTTGCATTTATGCACTGACAATGTTCTAGTATGAAATATCCAATATGCCTTCTCCATCACACTATTTAGATAATTCTCATTTGAGAAATGAAAAATAAAATAAGCTTTCTTATAGTATTGGATATCTAGATTTGTGGCGAGAAATATTCATTAGAGATGAATATACTTTTGCATATGTGCATGACTGGGTAAACGACTAGGTACATAACCAATAATAGTATTTATCCAACACACAACAACCTTATCAATTTTAAACTATAGAATCTAAGACTTCACTTTTCCCTCCATAATGAATAGTGACATATTCATGAGACCCTATTCAAGTTGGTAATTATATGTGAGCATCTCTTTCCAACTAGATTTACACTCTAGTACTACATAACTCTTTTTCACCACATCAAGATGAGGAATTTCAATACTTAAAGGGCTAGGGATAGGCAGAAAAGATACTGAGCTGGTTTAAGCATCAATTTTCCCTAGAGTATATCTTAATCTCCTTGAAATTACCTATCCCATCAGTTTTCCCTAATCTAGTAATTTGTAATGATTTCCCACTATGATTCATGATCATCTAGGAGCTATAATTTATAGATTTCATTGTGTTATGGTTGGTGAATTCATCTTTGCCATAATGAACACTAGGGACACATATATGGTTATTTATCCTATGTAAGCATTCATACATGAGGTAATATTTGTATTACTCACTTTATACAAAAAGTAATTTTAAATGAAAATATATGTATCAAAAATAAATTCAAAAACTATTTTTTCCCTCAATTATATTTTATTATATATGATTAAATTCTTTATTATTTTCTAATGGAAGATATAAGAAAAAATTTATGATTAGTTTTATAACAACATAAAAAATTGTGCAAATTACTAAAATGACTTTCCATTCTACACAAAGGAAGTATTATATTTGAGATCATTATTTTATAGATAAAAATGGGTATAAGAAAAAAATGAGGTTTTTTTTTTTGTGAAAAAACAATACTCTTTGAATATGAGATTATCTTTAGTAAAGGCTTAACATTTGGAGAATCATCACACTTTCCAAAATCAAAAGGCACTTTTTTACTCCATTTTTTTTCCTCAATCATTTTTATTTCCATAACCATGAATCAATAATATAAAAATATAATATCTTATCTCATCAAATGTATATCCCACCACATCCACCAAACTATTTAATTAATCAATCATATGATTGATTCAATGCTAACTTTTGTCATTGAAATAAACACATTATTATTAATATTTTTATATTTTCATAAAATTGATAGATTAAAAATGTTTTAAGTTTTAAATTTTTTGAATCAATGGTTATGAGACCTGTAATCCCCCAAAAATTTAGAAAATCTATAATTTAATAAATAGCTTTTATTTGAAATAAATTATCTTTAAAATTTTATAGTTTAATTATTTTATGGATTTTTGAGTATATAAATTTAGATAAAAGTATCTAATATATTAAGAATAAATATTTTGTTATTTTATCACATTATTTTTAATAAAATAAATTTTCAAACTAATATTTTACTAAAAGTATCAATTTCGAACCAATATATTAAATTATATTGATTTAAATTATTAAATTAAACAATTTATCAAGAATATTAAATTTTATGATTTTATAAATTAATTTATTTTATTTTCCCTATTTTCCTATTTCCCCTTTTTACCCTTTTCACCTTTTTTTTTCTTTTCTCTTCCTTTTTCTTCCTCTGGGCCGCCCGGCCTGGCCTGTCTTCCCCGGCGCACGATTGGGCCACATACCCTCCTCCTTTTCCTCTCCCCTTCTTCTCCCGTGCAGTGTCGTCCGACCCAGCAGTTTTTTCTTTCTTTCCTACTTCCCCTGGACCAGCCGACCTACCCTTTCCTTCTTGCACCGGTCCGCCCACTCGCACCCCTCCCTTTCCTTTCTCTTTTCTTTCACACCTGACCACCATCCTCTGCCATGATCAAGCACGCCGGCCGGACCTACAGTGGCCATGCCCGACCACCACCTACCTCCCTGCTACTCCCCTCTCTCCTCCGTCATTTTCTTTCCTATTTCAAACCAAACTAACCCCTGCATCCCTAGCCCACATGACCTTTTCCTTTCGTTCTTCTTGCCTCCCTTCTCCCTACCAACTAACCACCCCTGCCACTGTACTGTAGCCCTGACCAGCCACCTACTCCCCCTATCTCTCCCTCTTCTTTTTCTTCTCCCCACCAACATTTCTTGCCCCATTTTTTGAGCCTTACTTTCCCTTCCCTGATACTTTTTTCTCATTTTCTCCTCCTTCCTATTTTTCCCTAGTTTTTTGCACGCCACCGCCACCCCCCGCTCTAACCACCGCACCAAGCCCCTATGCCGCCCACTACCACCCTATACCTCAACCCTGCACCACCATGAGACCACCCAAGCTACCCTCGAGCCCCTGCTGTTCCTCCCTTCTCCACCTCTTCTTTTCCTCCCCACTTTTCTCCTTTATCGGCCGACCACCTACAACCGCCCCGTTCGTCACCGTTCGGCCACCTCTTCCACCACTGAAACCACCAATCAACACCCTGTAACCTCCTCTACCACCCCCATACCTTACTCTCCCAAAACAGCCCCTACACCCCTCCATTTTTCCCTTCCCTTTTCCTTCCTTCCCAGCCACGCCCAGCCCAACAGCCAACTTCACCACCTCGCCGCCACCGCCTCCGCCGCCCTTGGCCGCCTACAACCCATCCCCAGCATCCACCTACACCCCCTCTTCACTCCTACACCCTTACCTTGCCTCCAATCCTCCCCCATCTACCTCCTTTTCTAGCCTAAAGACCCTAAACCAAGCCATCTTCCCCTCCCTTCTACCTCACCCCCTTCAACCCTTTTCTCTTCCCTTAATCTGCATGTGGTTCATGCTGCTCATGTAGCTTGAGCTCCACATTGATTTGGAATTTATTTGTCTAAATTTTGAGGTATATTAATAATTAATTAAAGTTTTTTATTATTAAATAAATTTTTATAAAGTTTTATCCTTTTAATTTCCTACTTCTAATATAAATATTATTGATATTATTTTTAGGTGTTGAGTTGCTAATTAAGCCTTGAATCTTTAACCGGGATACCGGTAAGGTTTGATTTTTGCGGGATTAAGGTAATCGTTAAACCCCATTTAAATGTATGGAAAAACGTATGCTAGCACATTAGGGATTTTAGTATGATTTTATGCATGTTATGTGTTGCTTAGTATGATATACATGGTTGCTTATATTGATTGATAAAAAGAAAAGTATGATAGCTTTTGTGCCATGTGTAGAGATGATACTTAAGGAAGGAGTTTGATTATTGATGGAAATGTTAAATGCTTGTCTATGGTGTATTATGTCATTAATGCATGAATAATGTTATTATGAGCCTAAGGGTATTTTAGTAATATGCCTATGTAAGTATATGATCTAATATATGTAGTTGCTAATGAGTATTATATGAAGTACTAATATTAGTATTTTATGTATTAGTGGTAAATTCATAAAAGTAGTGTAGTAAAGGGATAAAATGGTAACTTTATAAGTGAAAGGGTATTTTGGATTAAAAGGGTAAAATGGTAATTTTTATTAGTAAAATGGCATTTTGGTAATTCTGGAAGAGAAGGGCAAAACAGTAATTTTGTAAGTAAAAGGGTATTTTGGTAATTTCAAAAGAAAATGGTGAAATGATAATTTTATAAGTAAAAGGATAAAATTGTAAGTGGTAAGAAAAATGGGTATTATAGTAATTTTGGAGGCAAACGGGCAATATGGTAATTTTATGATTAAATGGCAAAATGGTAATTTTATAAGTAAAGGGGTATTGTGGTAATTTTAGAGGTAAGGGATAAAATGGTAATTTTAGAAGAGAAGGACAAAATGGTAATTTGTAAGAAAGGGGTAAAATAGTAATTTTGGATGTAAAGGGAATTATGGTAATTTGTAAGTAAAAGGGTAATATGGTAAATTTGGATGTAAAGGGGGTAAAATGGTAATTTTTATAAAGAAAAGGATATTATGGTAATTTGGAAGTAAGGGGTAGAAGGGTAATTTTGTAAATAAAAGGATGTTTATGGAAAACTTGGGAGTAAGGGGTAACTTGGTAATTATAAAAATGACGAAGGGTAATTTGGTAATTAAATTATGATTATAGAAGGGCAACATAATATTTATAAAAATGGAGAAGGGTAAATTGGTGTTTATAATAATGGAGAAGGATAAAATGGTAATTATAATAATTGAGAAGGGTAGAATGGTAATTATGAAAATGGAAAAGGGTAATTTGGTAATTTAACCAACTAAGGGGTATTTTGGTAATTATGATGATGGAGAAGGGAAATTTGGGAATTTAATTAACTAAAGGGTAAGTTAGTAATTATTTAACCTACTAAAGGGGCAAATTGGTAATCATGATAGCAAAGATGGGTAATTTGGTAATTTATCCAACTAAATGGCAAGTTGTTGATTGTAATAAAAGGAAAGGGCAAATTGGTAATCTAACCAACCAAATGGGAGACATGTTAAGTGTAGCAATTATGAGGGGTGAATGGTGATATAAAAAGTGTAGGAGATAACTTGGTGACCTAAACCGGATAAGGGATAATTTAGTAATTATGCAACCTGAAGGGTAATAGGGTAATTTGTCAAGTAAGGAAGGGATGAATTAACAATTATATAAGTAAGGGGTAAATAAGTAATTACCTAACAGGTCGTTATGATTGTGAAATTTCATAATATGATTCAAATGATGCTGATTAGCAAGGTAATAGTATTTGATAATTAGTAAGTATCACGAGAACAAATCCTAATTCGGAATTAGATGAGATAATGATGGCTTTAATGGTTTCTCTATGATATCTTGGATAATCGTCTGAATAAGAAATGACTAATGAAATAAGAAGGATTGAAAGCGAATAAGTATATGATTTTTGTGCTTTTTTTTTATCACTTTAATTAAGACACTAATACTTAAAGTGAAAGACCTCAAGATCGGGAATGGTGGCTCTTTAGGGGTCGCTACCCTAAAGACATGGTTTAGCCCACGATTATTTTGGTATTTGCTAGTGTGCCTTTGTGCTCCAACCAGGCCCTATATCTTACTCTATCTAGCTCTACGGACCTAGTTAAGGGGTATGCATACTTAAGGAATAGGTGTCCCTGTCGGTAGGGTATCGAGTAGCTTTATGCACCAATACAACGAGGGTACCTTTGCGTCCCTGGGTTCATGGTTGAAGGGTGCTAAGTAGCTTGTATGCACTAGTACGGCCGATGTACCTTTGTGTCTCGAGTTCTTGATCTCTCGTCCAAGGCAAATAAATAGAATTGTTGTGCTGACTAAAGAAAGGAAAAACACTAATTACAAAAGTGATAGATTAATGAGCCGAGCCCAATTGACTTATGATATTGAGTACCGATCCACCGGTCATAATAGTGGCCTAGGAGTGTGTTGCCTTGGCAGGTGATATTGAGTACCGATCCACCGGCCTAGGAGCATGTTGCCCTGGCAGGTGATATTGAGTACCGGTCCACCGGTCATAATTGTGGCCTAGGAGCGTGTTGCCCTGATAGGTGATATTGAGTATCGGTCCACCGAATATAATAGTGGCCCAAGAGAGTTTTGCCCTAGATGATGATTATATATATATCTCGGTCCACCGGCTAAAATAGTGGGGGTCCTGAGCTCAATAAAACAAGCATTGGATGTGAATAAATTATGGAAAGATATTAATTACTTATAGTGGAACACCTTATGAGTTGGGGCAAGACCGGTCCATTGGAGAATAATAGTGGCCAGGAGCATTCTGCCCTGGAGACTGATCCACCGGCAATAATAGTGGTCAGGAGCATTCTACCCTATATGTATTCCGGTCCATTGGCTATAATAGTGGGGTTCCCGCACTCACTTGAATATAACCAGAGAAATTATTGAATAATGATGGACTAATGGCTTAAGGCCCAAAAGTATCGATTGTACTTTATAACTCGTTGATATGTGGCAGCCTTGTTATACATGCACCTCTCATTACATATGTATATATCTTGCATTATGTGTTGCATTGCGGGCCTATTTTTAAGTGTGGTATTAACGGGTTACTCAATACCATAGCACTAAAGGATTCCACTTTTGGGGCCCCTACCTATTCAATGGGCAGTATCCCTTGCAGGTCTTTTTAGGTGCTACTCAAGTGGGGAACGAGAAAGAGAGTAAGGAATTATCCGGAACCGTTAGGGTTTTTCTCCTTCTCTTTTAAATTCCTGGTTTTAATGTTAAGGTTGTTAATGTACCCACCACTGGTGGATTTTATTCCTGTAAATGATTTGATACGCTACTCTGATTTAAAAAATAGATTGTAGATTGTGGTTTACACTTTTAGCCTTAGCACTTAGTACTGGAATGGTAGGAGTGAACCGATCTGGTACTAAGTGTGGTGGTAATATCCCCAGAATTCATGATTTTATAAATTGCTTCCGCTAACTCTTTCAAATAAAACGAAATTTTTTAGTAGTGAATTTTGGGGGTGTTACAAGACCCTTTAAAATTATATATAAGATTTTCAAAGCATAATCACCAAGTTTCAATAACATTAGAAAATATTAAAATTTAAAATCAAGCTTGAAATAATCTATTTTGTAGAACTGGTTTACTAGTTGAACATGGCCATTTGAATTATAGTACCAATTAATTGGTTTACCAAAACTAGTTAGTCAAGTCACCATGAATTGAAGAACACTTACAAAGAACCAACCAATCAACTAGTATCCTAAAAATTGCAAATTGGTTTCTCAAGGAAACCAAGTCTTCTTAGAGAACTCATGTTAGACCTCACAGAGATTGAATTGAGTGATTTCATTGTGATTGTGGGTATTAATATGTTGGTAATCTACTACGTGGTGATAGATTGTGCATTGGGGCTCTTGTTTCTTAGAGAAACCAATGGTTTTAGGATCTCTTATCAAAGATGCACGCATAGGCCCTTACTAAAGATCAAACCCACAATTTCTCTTAGTAATATATTTTGGAAGTGATACCCACTATTTTGTGCAATGTTCAAGATGTAAAGGTGAATAAGATATCATTGGATCATATTTCGATGATTAGGGAGTTTTTTTAAGTGTATCCAAAGGAGATTTCACATATGCTATTGATTTAGTTTGTTATAGGCCATATCTCAAAAATTTTGATCTATTTAGGTTCTTTATAATTTTAAAATATATTTTTTTACACATTTCATCATACCCTTTTATAATTTTGAAACTCTAGTCATATTTTTGAAATTTTTTGTTCTATTTTCCTTAACTTTTCTTATATTTTAATTCGCGTAAGACTTTTGAGCCACTTTTAGTTATACAACCTTTTTTTAATCATTCTAATGTAATCATATTTGAGAAACTTGAAATTTTTTGAGTCTCCCAATCACATTTAAAATAATATATGAAGATCACAATGAAAAGTAATATTCATGCTTTGTGTTGCAATTGTTCATATTTTAAGCCTCGTTTCAAATTTCTCCTTATTAAAAAAATTAAAAATTTGGGGATCATAATATTTTTATGTTTTTAAGATAAAAATAAATTTAAAATATTTTATGTTTATTATTTTTCACCATTTTTGATATGGTCAATTATCGAAACTTATTATTCTCAACTTTAATTGTATCTAATCTTTGTAAAACATTGTTAAATATTTCTAATTACATCAAGATTATATCTAAACTCGTTATTTATCCTAAATTCATCCTATAATAACAATTTCAATTAACACATGTGCTATTAGAGAATATTCCTTAAATATTCTCCATGATTTTCTACTCATTTGTATTCTCACACTTATAACCTATGTTAATGATTTCACTAACCTATTCTAAAGAAATGCCCACGCCATATCTATCCTCTTATCTCTCCTCTTGAGACCATTTCCTACCTTCCCCACGTACACCATTCCCCAATACACCTTATTTATCTAAGGAAATATTCTGCTCATGATTGCCCTATATTTAACCAACCAACCAACACTCAACACACAACTTCTTCATCCCCCATCTCCCCCTATTTCTTATGCCATTTCACCCCCTCATTTTTGTGCATGCACAACCCCCTTATATAGCAAATATTTCCTTCATGATTACATAATCACCTCTAGATCAACCATAACTCAACACCACTATATTAAATTCATCCACTCTATTTTCTTCCTAACCTTATCCAACCCTCTCATGTGTGCACTTCCACCTCATATTCATTCTCCTTAGATTGATAATTTCAATCAAATATTCTCCTAATCAGTTTTTATCTTCATCCTCCAACACTTGTCAAGTGAATCTACTAAGTCTTCCACTTTGGTTTGACACACAACCTTAAATGATCACCATTGTTATGTGTGTGTATGGATAATTGTTGCATTTATAAATTCAATAAGCTCATCATTCTTATTTTCCTAAATTATCCTCTCTTCTGTAGCTTCTTTTCTCCTTCCATCCACAAAATCAAAAACCTTCATCATCTTCCATAATCAAAGCTTCCTAAAACTTCAAAAATTTCAGGATTTACTCTCTTATATCTAATTAGAAAAAAGAGGGTTAAAGAAATTTATTTCGTGAAGTTATTAAATCTTCCTTTTTTTATTTTTAGGCCTTTAAAATATGTAAGGGCAAGGGCTATTCATTTCTTAATTTCATTTTATTCAAACTCTTTAACTTGAATATGATTCTTACATGCTTTCATGTGCTTTGATGTTTTCCAAATTGATTTGAGGTATCAAACCTTTTTTTTGGGTTTCCTATATTTTTAAGGAATATTTTTTAACCTTAAATGAATGTAAAATATGGCTGACTTGTTATAAAACACAATCCTTGTTGTGATTGCATTTGTTTCAATTATACATTTTATTTTTGGTTGATTTACCATGTTAATCTTGTTACATTTTTGTATCATGGCTTATATGATACTAATTAATTTTGCTAATATGATTATATCATTTTATTAAGTTTTATTAATTATTAATTATATTATAGTTTTTGATGTGAATCAAAGGGGAGGGAAGGAAGCAGGATCTATTACCAATGGATAGCTGTGTTGGTGGAATGAGATTACAGGACTCACGTCAGTTTAGGGGGTTAAACTCAATGAAAGTTTCAGGTTGGAAGCTTGATTTGAGTTCGAATGTTGAAGTTGCATTCAAATTCGAACAAAGAATGTGAAAGAAATTCCCGGCACTTCTGGATATCTACTACTCCAAATGAGAGACAAACAAGTTCTTAACTTAGTAATTTTTATTCAAATGATCTTCTTTTTCCAACTTATGCGTGTACAAGGGTATATATAGGGAGGGATAGTAGCCGGTACAGTCATGGCTTAAACTAGTTGGTTCTTCCCCTTAATTCAAGCTAAATTATCCTACTTGAATTAATCCCATATAATGCCTAATCTTAATCAAAATATAATTATCTAAATGATATTAATGACTAACATTACAAATCCACACAATCAAATATGGTATATACATGAAATTACATCAAACCCTAGCTTACATAAATACACTTTGGGTTTACAAAAAGTTTAATATAACTAATGATAATCATCACCATCTCTTGTTGTACTATCATCCCATGTATGCCGTAGTCTTGTATGCTTTGAATGCTTGTATACTTAAGGTGTGTTGACATCTTCTCCTTGCAAATATGTAACATACCTACAAGAATATCTTGAATTGTTTTCAATACCAAGCATAGACATATTATCAAGAAAATTTAATATGATTGGCTCCAAGCTAATTCTTCCTTACCTTTAGAATCAATAGGAATATGAGAATCATTATATGATCCTACATTAGGTTTATTCTTGAATGATTTGATACATGAAAGATTATGGGGAGTATGTAATTAAGTAACTCTAAACTTGAAAATTTAGGTTGATTTTGGGATAAATTCCTCTTCGTTGGATATGATTTATAATACATATTTGGTATCAAATTAAATATTGAGATGTATATTTTTAAAAATCAAATTTGAATTAAAAAAATTTTAAGTAGCAAAGAAGTTTTGATTATTTTCCTAGATGTTCACAAAAACTATCCACACCTAAAATGAGAGCAACATGCTTGGATTTGGGGATTGATCCATAAGTTAGAAATTATTATTGAGTGTTGAAAGAATATTAGTTTTTAAATGGGATTTTTAAGATAAATTTGATGTAAAATATACTACAATTTATTTCAATATAATTTAATTTTTTGTGGTTAAAGTTGGAGGCAAAATCATGATTTTATGTATATTTTGGCACTATGAATTAAAGATATACTTACTGTTTGTTGTTCTTCATGTTATTCATGCTAACCTTATTCATATGTTCATATTGCATTAATCACCTAAATATTGAATTATAAAGGAATAATTTATAATTAAACATGGTTAGACATAAAATAACAAAACTAACGTTCAAATGATAAAGTATGGAATATTTAAATAGTGATAGTCAAACCTTGACCATTGACCAGGACTTCCTTTAACCATGAATAATATAATATTTATATAAAAATTACATAAAACTTTATTTCATAATTTCAAACTCAAACAAACTTTCTATTTTTGTTCAATTGAGTCTTTTTGGCATTTAAATGATTGCTTCCAAAGGTTTAACTAGAAGTTGTCATATAACATTGTGTTAGTTGTATACCTTGGGTGTTATATTCCATGTGATCATTGCTTTGCTCCAATTTTTGTTACACTAATTGATTTTAATGTTTTGTGTTATTGTATATAATTATATGAAGCACTCATAGATGTTAAGGGTTAGTGCAATAAGTAACTTTAGTTTATAGATAACGTTCTTAGTAATCATTTAATACTAAATAGTCATTCGCTAAGTCTTTGATCCTTAAAAAATTGAACTTCTCTACTCTAAATTAATAGTATAGGGAGTGAATATGCTTAAGTATTATATATTTCACCATACATAGCATGGTAATGGGGCTAAGCACTCCACTAAGCACAATATAAAGCTAAACAATCCATAAAGTACTTTTTAGAGACAAGTATTACCCTAATATACGACTCATGTTTTGAAATGGGGTAAATAATTACCCTAATATTATACTTAATGTTTTTTTGGGGTTGAGGATTCCCCTAAGAGCATGATCTATGTTTTATTTGATTCCCTGGAAAAAGACCATGGGTGCTGGGTGTGTATAAACTATATATTTTAAAATGTTTTATTACCATATCGTGATGGGTGTGTAACCATTATATTCATAAAAGTTTCAAAAAATGTTGCCTTTTGGATGTGTTTACTAAAATTCCATATCATTACTCCTTTAGGAGTTTGCATGTTATTATTTGTAAGTTGTCTTAATTGTTAGTATGTTTGAATGGAGTATGTGTTAACACGTGATGACATGAGTTATGTTTTAAGTGCTCATAGGAGATATGTTTTACTAAGTAATTAGCTGCAGTAATTCCCTACATGGTAGTACATTGATCCCAATACATTGTGCTAGGGGCAATTAGCCTTATTTTGTAGGTGGTTGAGTTGTTGTAGCCTTAGCAAGGGGAAAGTTAATATTTTTACTCTGCACATATAGCTATTTAATAGCTTATAATTTCTATGATACCTATATTAATTCCTATGATTTCATTTGCAAACTAAATTGTTAGCGCAACTCCACACTTTATTTTAGTACCTCACTTGAGAACTACTATTTATTGAGCAATGTTTCGAGTTCTAATATGTTTTATTCTTGTGTTGAGCATGGGTTAGATGAATGGGCACACTTCTCTCCATGGTTGACATAGTAGTTTCATCTTTATTTCTAGTTTTTCTTGTGCAATTTTTTTAATTAGCTAGTAAAAATAGGGATGTTATAGGGATGATGAGTTCTCCATCACTTTATTACCTATTTTAGAGTTTGTGTTTAAGGTATAATATCATATGGCATCCATAAAGATGTATGATTGTAAGATATAGTTGGAGGAGTTGATAGAAAGAGCTCATATTGATATATGGGGGGTAGTCATCAATCCCAAAATCACTCCAATAATGACCTACGACCTATGTTTCATTAGAGTCTTAAAAATGGTATTAAAAAATTGTAACCACTAGATGAACTTGGATGAGTTAGTTAGTTACCTAATAGAAGGACTCTTAAGCCGGTGGTCAATATACACCAAAAGACATTAAGTTCTCTGAGTAGATGAGTATTCAATATCCAAAATTAAATGATAGATGTTAGAGGCTCAAAAGAGTCGATATGAATACTTATATCAATAAGGTAAGTCTTCATTTTTGAGAATTCGTGATTGGAAAAAACCATAGTTTAGCATGTTTAGCTTGGAGTAGTCTAAGAATGAATGACTTCTTAGAAATTTTTTCTTGGAAAAGACTCATGTTAATATTTAAGGCTAATCATTAATCTCATAAGTGCTCTAGTAATGACCTATAGTTGGTGTGGGGATGGGGTGTTACAATACCAGCTCTTTTGCTTATTTTTGTACGTGATATCACCCTCAATTTTCATAACACATGAGAGGTATGCCTATTCTAACTGATGACAAGTGTAAGGATAATGTTGATACCATAAAACATGTATAACCATATAAAGATAAACATGCCTTTCCTAATGATAGTTAGAAATATTTTAGTGTTTTCAAGGTATCAAAATGTATGATAATGTTATTCTAAGAAAGAAATAAAAATTTAGAGTTTAAAAAAACCCCATGCTTAAAATGTTCCCTTAGAGGAAAAAAATGAAGATAAGTGCCGATTAGTGTAACTCTAAGCTAATATTACTTCTCATTAAGAAAACCTTGATGGTTATAGCTAGAGAGTTGACTATCATAGTCATGTTCCAGAAATGCTTTAAAACCCTAAATAGGTATATCATCTATTCGTGGATTGTATTGTGACCATAAAATGCTATATGTATAATATGTTTTACTACTAAGATCTAACCAATACATAAGAGTATGGTTTACATGTAACATAATATGGGTATCAAACAACATGTTGCACAAATTGGTAATAAATATATGTTACACAAGTATAAATCATGAAAACATTAGAATATCATTATTTCAAAACAAAACCATGGGTTATACTCACCTATTAACCAATAACTTAGCTAAGGAAAAAAATAATTAAAAGCTAAGGGATTCTTACACCCATTACACATGGAATGTTACCAAGTTAGCCAAAAGATTTAAACAAAGCTAAGCTATTATCCATTCATGCTACCATGTACAACAACATGATTGAACTAGCTACCTAGATAACCTAATCCTTAAGTTTATACATCCTTTATAGGGTTTGTAAATAACCTATAGAGTAGAGAATGCAATAAACTACTGATATATCTACCATTAGCCCCATTATTTTCATCTATATAAAGAAACACATTATCTACAAACTTTAGTATTTTATTGATTACGCACTATGATCTAAGGTGTTTTATATCTCTCTAACCCCTAACACTTGTAAGTGTTTTAAATAACTACACATAATGAAACAATGTTTTAAATCACGTTTGACATGAGTAATTAATGATATCATAAAACCTAACACAAATTAGCATGATAATGCACTTGTTAAAACCTTAAAATAACTTTTTTAATCTCCAAATACCACATAGGGTCTAATGGAGCAAAAATATCATATATATTTAGGCATGGAATTGCAAAATAAGGCAATTTTTAGAAAATTATTGTTCATAGTCAATGGCTAAAGTTAATAGTCAAAATTAATGGTTAATGGTCAATGGCCATACTTTGATTCCTACTACTCCTATATTCATTATTTTATCTTTTTAGAGATAAATATGGTCATTATGTGTCTAATCATAATTAATTATTTAATAATTCTAAAAACCATGATTAATTTTTTACTAACCTTACTTATGGTGGTTAGTGAATAATACTTTGAATATCATGAACAAATGAAGAATATAAAGAACATTTAACGCTACATTTAGTTAGTGAAGATAAATTTCTATTTTCCATCTCTTGTTTTATTTGAAAAACTAAAAAAACGTGTTCATTTCTTCAAATCATGAAACTAGATTTATTTTTAAAAATTTGAAAACATGTTTAATGTCTCCTATATTAGATAATGATAACAACGTCGACAATGATGACAACAACAACAACAATAGAATTATTATTACCAAAATTATAAATAATAATAATTATATTATAATTAGCTTCAATAAAAATAGTATTTTTATCATTAATATTAACAATGATGATAATACCAATAATAATGATAATGATAATTATGACAATCATGATGAAGATAATATTAACATTAAAATTCATACTAAGAATATTATGACCACCACCACCACCAACGAAAACAACAACATTATTAATATGTTAATATTAATAATAGTTGTGATAATAATAAGATTAATTAAAGTATAATAACATCAATTATAGTAGTAATTAAATTAAATTTATTATTATTATTATTATCACTAATTAGTATTAATATTACAATGAAAAATATATTATAATACTATTGTTATATATAGTAGTAAAAAGTTATTATTTACATAAGTAATATTATTATTATTATTATTATTATTATTATTATTATTATTATTATTATTATTATTATTATTATTATTACTATTATGTTTGTCAATAATATAAACAACTATTTTATTATAATTATTTTTAATAATAATAATTTTAATAACATTATAATTTTCTTAAAGATAATATAATAAAAATTATAATGCTACTATTATTAGACATATTAATAGAATATCAAATATTAACTTTAATACTAGCGTTATTATGAATATTAATGAAACTTTTAATAATATTTAATAATTATAATTTTTATTATTACTAAAAATAATAATAATAATAATAATAATTTATTAAATAATATTATTGCTAATTACTATTTAATATTAATAGTAGTGATGTTATTAATGTTAATATGAATAAAGAATATATTATTATTATTATTATTTGAATGTTAATAATAATATTAATTAATAAAAAATTGACATTAAAGTTATTTATATTATGAATATTATGAATATTAATGATATTAATATAATAATCTTATTAACTTTATTAATTATGTTAATAATAATAATACCATTAGTATTATTTTTTTATATTAATATTACTATTAATAAATATTAATAAAGTTAATAAATTATTAATAATATTATTATGTTTAAAAATAATAATATTATTAATATTAATATTTTTATTAAAATTATTATTAATAACACTTTTTAATGGGAAACATATAGAAAAAATGATATAAATTTATGTGGAAAACTCATAAAACATGGTCTGGGTTATTTTTCAATTTTCTTCATAAAGTTGAAAAACTATATTTTCTAATATTCCAATAAAAAAAATAAAAAATGGAATTTGGGAATATGTTTTCTAAATTTTTTAAAAATTAGAAAAAAATTTCCAAAAAAAAGGGGATTGTTTCCCAAACTAAACACACCCTAAAATTTTTTATAAACATTTCAAAACTTTAATTTTTTATAACTTATGCTATACTAATGTAAAATTTGTTATATTATATATCAAATTGAGAATATAATTACTAATAAACAACATGGAACAATCGCTACTAAAATCTAAACAATAAGACCATTTATGGTATATGTCATACTTTTCAACTTGTGGTTCGCTAACTTGTATGATATTATTTTATCCATTTTTTTCTATGCATTTAAATTTGTCATAGAGCACGATTTATGTATTCCTCATTACTATATGCTTTAGAAAGATATTATGAAGTATGATTTTCTAGTATGTATAATATGTTAGAAATATGGTAACATGTTTGGACCATTTGACTATTTTGGCGAGAGTTTGTGATTATGGTGCATATTGATTAATTATATTTTTCAAGCATCATTCATGAGTTATTAGCATGATTTTTTTCTTATATTTCACAACATGTTAGAATGTATTTCTAATTTTGAGTTATTTGGAGTTAACTGCATGAGTATATCTAATTTGTTAAAGAAACTATCAACTAGTATATGGGAAAACCAGGGAATAGGTTTTGACCTACCAGTTGACTGGTTAAGCTAGAATATTACGTTTTGTTTCAACCTTGAACTAGTAAACTAATTAAGGGCTTAACTATTCATATGTTCACTAGTTCACAAGATACCCTCAAATCAATCAACTAATTTGTTTGTTTCATATGATCTATTTATTATTGTTGTTCATGATTTAATTAATTAATTTTAGGGACTAATCAACTATTTTTATGGAATAAGTTTGATAATTTTAATGGGTAAACTATAGGTTTGAACTTGGTATTTGACCTTGGATTGTGTGTTTCACATTAGTTATTCACCTTTATATTTAAGTCTGGCTTCAAATAATTAAATATAAGGAATTGGTATTTTATTGATGGATATTAGGTACCTTTGCCATGTATACATACTTAAGGTAAGGTTACCATGGTTAGTAACAATTGTGGTGGGAGTTGCGTAATAAAAATTGAGTGTACGTTCCTTTATTTAGGAGTCCAAGTGTGATAGATGTTGAAGATCTTAGTATAAACCTCTTGACATGAGTGTATAGTTGTGCAGGGAGTTGAAATCCTATATCCTTCCCCATTAGGATAGTAAAAATAATTATGAGATAATTAATAGAGATTTCTTAGGTGACCTTTGGTATCTTAATATGATTTTGGATATGATTATCTTATGTGTTACATGTAAGAGATAAGTATGCTTATATGTAATAGGTGCTATGATGCATAAAGCTAAACAAGTGGGTTAATCTTAATGGAAAATGGAGGATTAGGATTGTCTTCCACCAAAATTCAAAAATGAGAAGAGAAGAATTATAGGAAAAGTATTTGGTCTACAAGTAGCCCTTCAGATTAAACAATCACAATCACCACTCAAGGTTTAAACACTTGAGATAAAGACTGTGAAATTTTGAGTATTTTAGGAAATATTTCTTCACTCAAACTTTGAATGTGTGGAGATAGTATGCAAATCAAATTTCAGCTATAGGGAAAGATAATATAACTCAAGAGGGAATCAACACATATAGAGGTGTGTGTTAGCCTCCTTATATTATAAAATGACCCCTCTAACCTTATAGCATTTTCCTTAGTTAAATCCTAAATAGATATTTTTATTAATACAAATAAACTAACTATTAAGATCTAACTAATGTGCATTAGCCATATTTTGTTTTAGTGGCTAGTTGCATGAAAGTATAAGAAAGAAATACCTTCCCAATGAAAAAGCCAATCATGAGAGATTTAAAAGGAAAATAAAATCAACCACTAACACTTTACAAGTTAATTTAAAAAATTAGAAAAGCTTGCAACCTAAAAAAATGGCTAAAACCCTCAACATCTAATTGGTGCAAACAAGGTGTGGTAAATACCTAAAAGTGACTAATTTGGCTACAGAAAGGTATTACAAAAGAATTCCAATCAAAAACAACATATCAAATATGAAAAATGCTTCTTGTCCCCTTCATTTCGTTACCTAAGGTTTCCCAATAATTGGTTGTTGTTGGTTGGTCTTTGCTGGCTCAATTTTTTTAACTAGGGTCTGATTGTCAGCCAAAATATAAGCTATCTAAAGCCATAAAAATATGAAGATCACATAAATCAGCTGACACTCAATCCTAAACTTGCGAAGACAAATGCATAATGTAACCTAGATGTAGGGAGTAGTGGAAATAGTTTTCTCGCCCTCTAAGAGTTTCGTATGCTTTAGAACCTGAGTCAGGCTCAAGAACTAAAAGGTCACCCTCATGACCCTAGTTCTCATGTTTACTAGTTGGAGTATGAGAGGCATGAATGATCCATCCAAACAAAGGGAGGTTTAGGGATGGATCAAAAAAATTAATTGCTCCCTTATATGTTTACTGAAAAACTAGAGTTAAGTCCAATAAAGTAGATAGTATAAAAAAAAGCTTTAGTAAGGAACTAGATGTTTCTCAACAATTATCAAGACCACTGCAATGGTCGAGTATGGGTTCTTTGGGATCCTCTTATTTAGTTAGTGACTCATATTGATACCTATGCCCAATGTATTTTGTGTGATGTTATAACTCTAGATGGTAGTATTCATTTTGTTGTGGGATTCATTTATGCCTTTAATTCTAGACCAGCTAGGAATGGCCTTTGAAATTAGTTAGAGTAGAACAATAAGGCCATAGTGCCTATGATTCTTATGGGAGACTTTCATATAATCCTCCGGCCTAATGAGAAATAGGTAAGGGATACGTCAATTATTCAAGAAATGCAAGAATTTTCCCATTGAGAAACCCATTTTTTCAAACATTCTATAGCACCAAATAGAGGAATCCTTTGAGTTTCAAATGGCCAACTTAAAACACTTCTCATTTGAGAAACCCATTTTTTCAAACATTCTATAGCACCATAACTCCCACTCTAGAAAACCTTTTAGGTTTTGAGATCCATCAAACATGGGCACTTTAGTCTTTATATCATTGAAACGATCTTTTCTTTCATGTCTTCTTATTTATACTTGAGGGAAATCACTTGAGAATAAACCTAAATAACTATCCTTATCGCTCGAACTAGGCTCCATGATTTCTTTATGTTGTACACAACTTTCTCTTCATGGATAGAGTTGATTTGGAGGGTTAGAATATGGTACAAAAGTATCCAAAATGCTAATAACCCTATATATGTATCCTTATAAAGTTTCAATGGTACAATCCCTTCTAAGGTTATGTGCTTCATTAGGGACCAAGCCTTTTGGAATTTTTTTATCACCTATAGTTACATGAAATTCATAATGTGAAACAAGGTGTAGGAAAAGATGATTATTTGGTTTTAGGGTAGGCTAGAAGACATTTTGTATGTGCATTTTGGTTTTAATAAAGGTGAGGATGTATAAAATAAGATAAAATACCTAATTTATCAACTGTAAATTTTGATACCAATTTCATGCGTAATTCTAACCGATTGGGTCAAGCTTAATGCAATAAGGTGGATTAGGGTTGTCTTCCATAAAAAAAAAATAAGAAGATAAGACATATAGGAATAGTATTTGATGTACAAATAATTCTTGAGATCAAACACTCACAACTAATACTTATGGTTTGAACACATGAGATAAATAATGTAAGGCTTTAAGGATTGAAAGAAAAAGTTCTTTACTCAAACTTTGAATGTGTAGAGAGAGCACACAACTCAATTTTTATTAAAAGGGTATGATAATCTAATTCAAGAGGAAACCAACACATATAGAGACGTGTGTTGATCTTATTGGGTTACAAAATGACCCCTATATCCTTCTAACATTAGCCTTATTTAAATCCTAACTAGCTAGTTTTCTTAATATAAATAAACTAACTAGTAAGTGTTAAGTAAAGTGCATCAACCATATGTTTTTTTAGTGGTTAGTTGTATACATGTACAAGAAAGAAATACCTTCCGCATGAAAAATTTGATCATGGGAGATTTATAAGGAAAAAAAATACAATCAACCACCAACCTTTTTACAAGTAATAAATTTAGAAAAATTTGTAACCTAAAAAAGGGCTAAAAATTTAGTATTCAATTGGTTCAAACAACACATAGTTAATACCTAAGAGCGACTGACCACAAAAAGGTGTTGCAAAATATTTCCAATCAATAACAACATATAAGATCTGAAGCATGCTTCTTTTCCCCTCTATTTAGTGGTTGAAGGTTGCATGAATCATAGTTGTTGCTGATTGGTCTTAGATGGTTTATTTTAGAACTAAGGGCTAATTATGAGCAAAAAATTAAGCTAGTTCAAGCCATTAAAAGGTGATGGCTTAACTGGCTCATGAATGGATTACATGGATCCTCCCCACTATTTAATTAACTTTTTTCCAAATTAGAAGTGTTTTGTATCCTTCTAACTTAAAAAAATAATTTGTAAATTTACATCACTTGTAAGGGACACTTGTGCATCATGCTATCATTATTCTTGTTATAAATGTTAATCATGTATGCCAATTACTATTTGATTAAGAATGATCCTATGTTTATAGCATTGATCTTACCCTATATTAGCATAGGTTTTCTTTACCAGTACTTTACCATATTGATACTACTTTGAGCGATCACCGTAATGATCTGACTTTTGTTTCAGTAAACAACGTATTAGGATTATTTATAAGGTCTATGATTATCAATTGTAGTACATTGAGGATGATGAAATGGGTTAGTAAGTGACTATTACTTGGGGAAGATTTAATTTTGTAGTTAAGATTTTGGTTTAATTGATTGGCTAATTTATTTTACTTTATTCGGTTTGTTTTGAGCTTTTAGTTATTTTAACTCTTAGCTTTGGTTTATTTATTTTTGGAATGTTTTATAACATTGTCATATAATTTGTATTATTGTATCATGTTAGTCTCTTTAGATCATTTATTTTTTTGGATCCATTTTACCTTCCACTGGATATAAGTTAGTTGAATGAGCAAACCTCTCTTTTGTTTAATGTAGTGGTGATATTCTTCGGCTTTAGTTTTCAATACTTCTGCATTGTCTTCAAACAAAAACATCTGTTCCTAAAATTTTCAAGTTGTTATCAAAGCCTATGGTATTAAATAATGATGTTACTTTATGAAAATGAATTTCTATAGCCTTGTTCAATTCGTAGATCCAACATTGTTATGTGAGTGAGCATTGGTTTTGGGGTTTGGGGAGTGGGCCTTCATTTCATTATATATAACTAATTGTGGCCTTATGTGATTTTGTGCTCTAATGTTTGTACTTAGAAACTTAGTTTCTAATTTTGACTTAATATGATAGGAGTTTGATTACTACTAATCGATGGCTCAAGAACTTGATGGAGATGGTTAGGGCCTACATGATCCATCTCTACAACTTTCACTACTGCCTCCATTTCTAATTTTTCTACCATAGTATTAGCTTCTTAAGGTTGGTATGTAACACCCCCATCTTCATATACATAATTTTTTTCATTTTTGAAAGAGTTTGTGGAAGTTACCATCAAAATGGGGATAAAACTGCTGCATTTAACAAGCTGAAGGTGCAATTAATACCTATCCCCTATTGTGTGCAAGAATAAAAGTACCGTTATACCTCAAGGATCAAGTGTAGCTTATATGAGATCTAATAAACATAAAATCAAAGCACGAGGATCTTTTTAGTGAAGCAGATAAGAATATATATAGAGTAGCATTAAACAGTAAAAACAAAAACAAGGAGTTGATGAAGAAAAATAGTGTGGTTAGCTAACACTAGGCCTAATGTTGCTCCCCCAATAAAGACTTCATAAGAGTGGAACTCTTGTAATAAAAATCCTTCGCATCTTCTAGGTTTATCACAATGTCACATATAAATTTGGTTTATTAAGTACTTGGTAAAATCTAGCTCTAATGAGCACTTAAAACATAACTCATGTAATCATATGATACCATATATCACATTTACATATGCTTCCACTTTCATATATTCTAGTGTAGAAAACATGTAATCTCCTAAGGTATTTTTCATGAAATTTGTTACACACATCCAAAAAATAATGTTATTTAAAGAATTTCCAACTAGTATATCACTTAAGGTAACCAAAATGCATTGAATAAGGCTAAAGAGTAGTTCATTCCCAAATAGGCTCTTGGAGGATGTTTAGCACCAAATAATATCAAATCGGGGTTTTTTGTTTACACCTAACAATATAAAACATGAATATATTGCTTATGTTAAACAATATAAATAGATTTTTATTGTTTACACCAAACAATATCAAGTCATTCTCAATACATTACCCATCAAAGCTAGGAATGCTCAACACATTATCCATTATAGCTAGGCATTCTCAACATATTATCCATCATGGCCAGACATTCTCATCCATTAACCATCATGATTAGTTATTCAATGCATTGGTCATCACAATTATGCATTCTCAACACATTGGCCATAATAAATAGGCATTTTCATTCATTTTCCATCACACCTATGTATTCCTATACATGGGTCATCATGAATAGGTATTTGCAAATGAAATGAATGTATTGGTCATCATAGTTATAAATCTCATACAAAAGTCCGTAAGACTAAGGTTTTAATGTTCTTACCTCTATTGTTTATAAGTGTTTACATGTTCACACATAATGGGTGTTTTAACAAGCATACATAGTGTTTATAGATAATACCCAACTTACATAACATGTCATACAACCGGTGTTCATGAATTACACAAAATGTCCACATAATTGTTTCTAGATTATACTAAACTACCATGTAAATGGTTATAGGTTACACGAAACTTATCTTATAATTGAAATGATTAGAACATTCCAAATGAACCACTTCAATGACTCCCAAGGCCACTTTGGGGCCAAATAAATCAAAATGTTAGACATATATGAGTTCAAAATCACAAAATAAGATTGTATGCGAATATTGAAAAACTCACTATTCATCAAGAAAAGAGTAAAAATTCAAAGTCTAATTTAAAGTTAGTAGAAAATTTTAAATTCAAAGGTAAAGGCAACAGTCAAACTCATATTTAATAGTCAAAATTTAACTTTTACTTTCTATATATTCCACCTTTAATAATTAAGGGTAATTTGGTCATTTGATGTATAAACATGATTAATCTTCCTTTAACCCTACTTATTTCATTAAGGGTAATTATAACATGATTAGCATAATATCCCAAAAATTTTATAAAATTTAAACCATAATTTATCAACATTTTAACCTAGCCTAAATTCTAAAGTTTGAGTCATTTTCCTTGTCCTTTACCCTTTCCCTTTCTCTTTTTCTCTCCCTTCATAGGTTGTGTTAACTAACCCAACCCACCTTCCGTTTCTCTGCTATCTTCTTTTATCCTCTCCTTCTCCCTACACATTCCACCCTAACTAGCCTAATTCCTTTATTTTATTTTATTTTCTTATCTTTTTCCCCTCCCATGTCTCCCCGTCTTCTTCACCCTCTCCCTTTCCTTTTCCTCTTCGAGACCAAACATGGCCTTACTTACCCCATTCTCATCGTCCTTCCTTTCCTTTCTCAAACATGTACCCCACCCTACACCCTACAACGACTAACCCCACACAAACCCTACAACCATACCTGACACCACCCTATAGCCTTTCCCCAACACTACCCTACATGCTATTACTTCCTTACCTACCTTGCATGCTAATCCATGGCCATTTTTCTACCCTTATCATCTCTTCTCCCTCTTGATCATCGCTCTATACACACACATAGACATACATATACATATGATACCATGAAAACTAGTGTTTCTCTTCTCGATGATGATCTGTGTAGAATTTAGGTTCATTTCATCAACGCTAAGTGTAACGCCTCCATTTTTCACTACAAAAAAAAATTCATCAAAACATTACAGAAGATGAAAAGACACCTAGGAAAAATGGGGTGTTGCTGTCATATCTGACATAGGATAGAAGTTTGTCGCCTACCCTATATCAGATATAAAGCTAAAACCAACAAAAATATTTAAGACAACATAATGTGTGGATTAAATATTACATAAACGAATTTAAAGATCGTTTACATCAGATGACCTTAACGCTCTTTGACCAAGTCATTATAAAATACAAGTGGGTAAAAATACATGGTGTTAATAACATAGGGTTAGGATATGATCCCAAAAATTAACACCTTAGTCCACCACAGACCCCAAAAAAACCTTTGCTTGTCCTTGCTGTCAATGTCTAACCTAACTAAGGTAGGACCTTTAATAGACAATCCTAAAGACCTGCACATGGCCCTCTGCTCGTGGGAATGAGTGAGTGACGGAGCAAATGGGCACATCAGTATGCTACGTCTAAGTTTCTCCCTCAATGTAAACACAAGTATACAAATTCTACCATAAATGGATATAATATACAACCTGCATCATGATCAAGTCATCAATAAGCTAAAACATGCATAACTCTAACAAGGTAGAATATATCATTCTCGATTTCACATCATCATCATATAAGCTCTCATACATGTAATAGCAAATAGAATCTAAGAAAGCTCTAGGGTTTATTTCCAATTACTCAATCCTTTGGATTATACCATTTCCTTATCCATATAAGAGATAGATCAATCATCCAACCGGTATTCCATTCAATAATCCAATTAATCATTTAGACCATTGCCAAATGTACAAACTAGTTTTTGTAATCTATTTTGGTCTATCATACCATTACTTCCATCCTTAATCGATTATTAACCGTTCATTTTGTCATCATTCATAATTATCATTCAATTACTCATCATCCATATTTTATTATCATCGATCAATAGATTGTGCACCACCCTAAGGTCTCACATACTAAGGAATCCTATCCAAATAAGGGGCATAAAGTCCAAGCTGATGCTAATCACCAATCGGACATAAAAATAAGCTGAAGCCAATCACCAGAATGGATGTAAGTCCAAGCCAAAGCCAACTAATATGGATATTAGTCCAAAACGAAGCCAACCACCAAGGTAGCCAGACCTTTTAGTATCAATACCCCCTAGTACATCGTCATTGTCTAGAGTAGGTAAGGAAATGGCACCTCTCAAGATCCCACCCAAAGGTAAGGCCCGAGGACAATAAAAATGCCCAAAGGCAGACTAACCCCTAGTAGCCAATTGAGGATTGGGTAACTCAGACCCATACTCAACTCAATTATCTTTTGCTTTACATGATTAGTATTTTATTCATAAGGATAAGTGATTACACAAGCCCCATACGAAACTAGCAAGGCAATTTCCATGTTTATTCTGTATCAATCCTTTTATTTCCCTTTTCCCAACCATATGGGTTTCCATTTACCCTTATACCATATTACTCAACCCCATATATCATTTTCTTCAAGCCCATGCTAAGTTTCATTACTCATTTCTCAATATCATCACTTATCATAAGTGAAATTACCCATTTAGACTTCATATTACTCATAGGGTCTCATAATTTATGCTCCATTTTAATCCTTTCATTTGGCTAATAATCCTCTATATAATATATATTTTATCCCATTAATAATCATCGTATAGTCCCAAATGTAGCCTCAAAGCATAACCAAACCAAAATAAAATAAACTAGGCAAACTAGTAGAATTAATCGATCAGTGTGGGCCAACAAATCGATCAACTACAACAACTAGTCGATCAGTTTGAATCAACCAGACTATACTTTTCCTCAATTGGTCAATTGATTTGGGTTCATAGACCAGTTGATCGGTTCTACCCAACTAGTTGATGGGTTTAAGCAAAGAGTAGGATGAAGGTCTCTACTAGCTTCCCAATTAATGGGTTAGGTCAACTAGTAGACTCTTCTAGAAACCAACCAGTTGGTTTTCCCTAACACAACACTAAAACATTAAATTTCATGCAAATTATTACATATAAATCATCCTTAACCACATTAAAGCATGTATCAATAGTCTAACTCATTTCCAACCGAATTAACTTGCATTTCACCATATGGAATTATCATGTCCTATTTTTATAGAATTTCATATGTTTTACTCAAATTATGACATCTATCTATCTAAATCACTTATGAAAACTATATACATTCATGCCAATCATGCACCATCACTTAAAGGAACATATAGCATACAGTGATACTCATTAAACATCTTAGAAGTAAGAATCACTTATTTGATGTAGGCAAAATCCCTTATAGACTAGAATTTCCTACAATAAAATTCTCAACTTTTAAAACCACAATCTTAACTCAAACATTTACACCGTAAACCTTATTAAAAATTTGAAATTAAAACAGAAAGAAGAAAAGCATACCAACTTGAGGTAAAAATAGGGAAATGCTTATCTAGACCACTCAACCTTTTTATCATAATCTAACTCTTCCTTGCTTAAAAATTGAAACAAGAGAGAACTAGATATAGGATCACAAGTGTATGAACATTGCTTGCAAGGCTCGATGTGTAGAAAGAATAGAGTGAAACAAAATTTAGAGAATTTTGTGGCTAAAAAAAGGTGCATATAAGTGATAAATGGGGCTATTTATAGCCAATCAATCAAATGGAATCACAAAAGTTTTAGGAATCAACTTGAAACCCTAAAATTGGCCATATGAATTTGAGCTAAACAAATAGATTTCTTCTAAGATATGTTGTCCTATTTTCAAAAGTTCAAATGGTGTCTCTAAAGAATGTAGGTTAATTAGGCCAGAATCAGCATACATGAGTGAAGTAATGGAAGATCAGTGCAGAAAGAATCTTCCAAATGTCCAAAGTCATGCTAGAGATCAAAGCATTGACTTTAGAAATGTCGAGATGAGAGAGGAGGAAGAAGATAATGATAAGGACATGTCTCCCCTGCAATTTTCCTAATCAACCTCAAGATCAGTTTAAGGTAATATTTTGGGCTAAATGCATCATAAAAATGGTTAGAAATCTATTAGGAACAATTCCACATGGGTTGGTAAGGTTCCATTTTAGTTTAAGATATTTTTGAAAAAATCAAGCTCTAAAAATATGACCAGCTTGATAAAACAATTGATAGGTTTGGACCTATTAGTTGATAATTCTACAAAATAATTGATCGGTTCCTCCCAACTAGTCGATCTATTTAGCCTAGTAAACCCAATTTGCTAAAACAACAAACCCATCCAATGGTTTATGGAACCCATCGAATAGTTTGCCTAAAGAACTTAATAAACTCCATTTTCAGCTTAATTTTAAATCAAATTTGCCTCAAACCAAATCATAACTTTAAATCAAGATCAAAGGTCTAAAAATTTGCAAAAATTCTCATTCAACCATATACAAAAATATGGGTTATTATACTAAGGTATTTTAGTAGTATATGAGTTAGGGTTTGGGCTTATGAATAGAAACCACAACTATATTCCTCAATGATATAAAGGTTCTAAAAAATTTCCTTCAAGATGATTCTAGGCCACAATCAAAAGTGTGAACTAATGCTTTAGAGTTTCTGGGTTATACCATATTGCCCCCTCTATGCCAAATAACCTTGTATGCCTAAATTATGTTGTATATGTTTCCAATAATGTCATATCAAATTGCCCTTTCTAGATTATGCATATAATAAAGATATATGTATTCTTCTAAGAGAAACAAGCTAGTTGATATACTTAATAGATATTTGAATTATTTATATAGCAAGAATGGATCCATCGAACTCCCAAGCTATATTGGTTCCTAGAGAGAACCCATAAGTGCTTCCCTAGCGTTGTCATATACCAATTTTCAATATTTATAATACCAAGGCCCCTTCCTTCTTAGGCTAGTAGTAAGTAGAACATGCTATAGGTGATTTATGTGATTTTTTTATAACCACCTATCCATAGAAAGCTTTAACACATTGCAATTGTTTGATTAATAATGGTTTTGGAGAAGAGAAGCATTTAGCACCAATACATTTGAACCCCTAATAGCATACTATATATAAGCTATAGAAATCCTAAATAGGATAATAATTGTGTAGACTAATAAAAAATCTTCCCTATAATGTAATCAACCAAACCTTGGACTTTAGAAGTAGTATAGTGAGCCCTAGAAACTAGAAGGCCTAAGGTGAATTTTAACACTCCCAAAACTCAGTACTAGATTTTTTTTTATTTTAATAAAAGTTAAGTGGAAGCAAATACAGTACATTTTGGGAATGCTACTACCACACCTAATACTAGTCTAGTTTCCTTTCAACATTCTAGTACCAAATTCTAAGGCTTAAAAGAACATAACACAAATTACATAAATCTAAGATTATATTTAAATCAGAATAGTGCGTTAAAGACATTACAAAAGATAAATTCCACTATTAGTGCTTACACGAGTAAAATTATTAAATAAGGAAATGTGAAGGTTAAAAGAGTAACCTTGAAAGCTTCCCGGATAATTCTTACACTCTTAACCCGAAAAGAACTTGAATAGCACATGTGGGATAACCTACAATGAACATTCACATTGAATAGGTAGGGGCCTACAAAAGGAACCCTTCAGTACTATAGTACTAAGTAACCTTTTATACAAAACTAAAAGGTAGGACTTGCATGCAGCACATTATTCAAACTTAAGAATAATAACATACACAATGCATAGAAATAAGCACAATAAACATTGGATGGACTTGTACCACAAGAATCATATATCATAAAGTCCATTTACTTAGCATTTCCAGCACTTACCAAGAGAGCATCCATGTGAAGCTCTTTGTAGTACTGTTGCAAGTGTCCAACCGCACACCATCAACACATACCACCACTTAACCTATGACAAGAACTAAGGCCACAAATCATAATGGTGATATCAACATTATCTAGACTTAAGCATAATAATCTCTCGAATTGTATCCACATAAGTACAGGAACTCCACTATTATAGGCGGTGGATAAAAAAATACTACTCCAGGGAATAACGCACCTGGCCACTATTATTTGCCAGTGGATCGGCCTCCAGGGAAAAATGGTTCTAGCTATTATTATAGCCAGTGGATTGGTCTGGCCCAGACTCATGTGGTGTTTCACTGTAAATGATTAGTATCTTTCCCCTAATTTATTATCATCCAAGGTTTAGATATTGAGCTCGGGATCCTCCACAATTATAGCTGGTGGATTAAAAATACAACTCTAGGATAGAATGCACCTGGCCACTATTATTTGTTGGTGGATCAGTCTCTAGGGTAAAATGCTCCTTGCCACTATTCTCGTTAGTGGATCAGTCTAGGCTCGGCTTAATAATCTTCTACTTTAAATAATTAGTATTTTTCAATTAAATTAACACATCAATTCTATTTATCTAAACTGAGGGGGAGATCACGAACCTGGAGACACAAAGTTTCATGCCCAAGGAGATCGCACAGTACCTCCCAACCATTAACCCACGGACACAAAGGTACCCTGGTCGCATTAGTGTATAAGAACATATAGTACCCTACCAACTAGGACACTTAATCCATAAATATGCACACCCACTAAGTTGATCTGTAGAGGTAAATAGTGTAAGATGTAGGGCTTCACTAGGGCACTAAAGCATACCAGCAAAATCCAAAATAATCATGGGCTAAACCATGTATTTGAGGTAGCAACCCTTAAAGAGCCACCATTCTCAATCTCAAGGTCTTCAACTTTAATTAATAGTGTTTTAATTAATATGATCAAGAGAAACACATCAATCACAAACTTATTCATTTTTATTGTTTACTACTATTATTAAGTAATGTTTTTTAGTATTATTGTCCATGCCCACTTAAATAGTCCACTAAGGCCATCATAGGTTTTAATTCTTATATTTAGGCACCTTAGGTCAAAAGACCAAAATACCCCTAAGGTTAAGGCTTCCTCTTATCATCCACTTTCATCTCACACTTCATTTTTATTTATTCGCATGTCTTAATAGGTTATGGTATCATAATTATACTATTGATCATGGAATCTAGTGCTCTATACACCAAAGGATCATTAAACATATAAACTCCAACATGTACTTCTACCACATTCAACACAAATTTCCATGAATAATTAATAATTAAGGCCCTTCTTGCATGATCACAAAATTAACATCATAACGCACCCTTAATTATCCATTCAACCCTATACCATATATTATCCTTATGATACTCACCAATTCATTGAAATACCCCTATCTTTATAATATACATGATTGTACTTAAACAAGTGATACTAACGCTATAAACCCCTATTCTATTATTTACTATCCCTTATGACTTATTAGGAAAGCTTATTAGATCAATTGACATGTTATATGCAATTTACCGGTTTACCCCTTCTTATTTACAAAATTATTAAAATACCCCCTTATACTTTTATAATTACCAAAATACCCTTCATACTTATTAAATTACTAAATTATCCTTCATACTTGTATAATTACCAAAATACCCTTCATACTTACTAATTTACTGAATTACCCTTTCTCATGCCCAATTAAAAAAATACCCTTCTTACTTATTAAATTACCAAATTACCCTTTTTATTCATAATATTACCAAATTGCCCCTTTTTAGTTGTTAAATTACCAAAATGCTGCTTTGAGTTATTTAATTACCAATTTACTTTTCCTACTTTATGAAATTACCAAAACACTTCTTTTTATTCATAAAATTGCCAAATTACCCCTTCTTACTCATTAAATTATTAAACTACCTTTTTTAACTTATTAATTTACCAAATTACCCTTTTTATTCATAAAATTACTAAGCTACCACTTTCTCATGCCCCAAATTACCAAACTACCCTTATTACTTGTTAAATTATCAAATTACTCATTTCTCATGAAAAATTGCTAAAATACCCTTCTTACTTATTAGATTACCTAAATATCCCTTTTTACTTAATAATTTACCAAATAGCCCATTTCTCATACAAAATTAACAAAATACCCCCAACACATAAAATATTAACACCCATGGTCCACATGCATCATCTAACACCACAAACCCTTATTATTCATTCTTAATACCCATTATTACCTACCATGAACATTTATATAGGCCACAACCTATGTACAAGTAAAATTATTAAAATGCCTTTAGGGCTCATGTTAGCATTATCTCCACTAGAAATGTCCATATTTACTTATCATGACATGTACATGTCTTGAATATCATTAATAACAACAAAGCCCGCTATTTCCATACATTTCACATTTCATACAATAGCATGCTTTTCATTCTATCTTCCAACATAACATTAAAATTATAAGATGCTTAGCAACACATAATATACACATAAAACACATCCAAAACCCTAATGTGCTTGCATACATAAATCCATATATTTTAGTAGGGTATAATGGTTGCCTTATTTCCGGTAATAACTAAACTTTACTAGTACCTCAAATAAAAGCTTAAGCTTGATTAGTAAAAAATTATACGTAGAAATAATATATCAAAATTAGTATATTAGTAGTAAAAAATTAAAAAGATTATTTTCTTTATCAAAAGGCTTATTAAAAGCATATTAATACTAACTATATTATACCTCAAATTTTAGCAAAATAAACTTAAGAGTGCAACAACACTCACGCTACATAAGTAACGTGGGCTGCATGTAAGAAGGGTAAGGAATGAGGTAAAGGGAGGGTTGGATGAAGGTGGAATGGTGGTGTAACACCCCCAAAATTCATTAGTGAAAATTTTATTTTATTTAAAAATTAATGAAATTAAAAAACCATAAATTTTGGGTATATTACAGCCACAATTAGTACTAGACTAGTTTCCTCCTACCATTCCAATACCAAGTGTTAAGGCTTAAAAGAAACATAACATGATTTGCACAAATTCAAACTATCATTTAAATTAGAGTCGCATGTTAATGACATTACAAAAGATAAAACCCACCCACTATTAGTGGTTATAAGAGTGAAATCATTAAAAAAGTAGAAGGTTAAAAGAGAAACACTAAAAAGCTTCACAAACAATCCTTACGCTCTTACCCAATAATAGCTTGAATAACACCTGTAACTAACCTGCAAGGGACAGTGCCCATTGAATAGGCAGGGATCCACAAACCGAACCGTTCAGTACTATAGTATTGATTAACCCTCAATACTAAATAAAAAGGTAGAGCTCGCATGCAACACATCATAATTAAATAAATGTAAAGAAAATATCATACGCAAGCATATAAATAATCACAATCATATAAGAGCTATTACACACAACAACCAATAAGAATTATGTAGCATGAAATCTATTTTCTTAGTATCTCTAGCACTTAACAAGAGTGACAGGAACCAAGGGCATACTTGTACTATATCAATCAATCATAATGGTGAAATCAATAATTCTAGTTTTAAGCCATTAATCAATCATTATTCAACATCATCTCTCAAATTATATCTATATGAGTTTAGGAAACCTACTATTATAACTAATGGATCAACAAAACCAGAGGTAGGATGCTCCTAGCCACTATTATTTGCCAGTGGATCAGTCATCAAGGTGAAGTGCTCCTGGCTACTATTCTTGCTGGTGGATTAGTTTGGCCCGAACTCACATAGTGTTCTACTATAAATGATTAGTATATTCTCATGATTTATTATCATTCAAGATTTGGTTTATTGAGCTCGGGATCCCACACTATTATAGTTGATGGAATAGAAAAACACAAGATAGAATGCACTTGGCCACTATTATTGACTGGTGGATTGGTCTTCAAGGCACAATGCATCTAACCACTATTTTTGTTAGTGGAACAGTCATGGCTCAGCTTAATAATCTTTCACTTTACATGATTAGTATTTTTCATTTAATTAACACAATAATTATATTTATTTAACATGAGGGGAAGATCACAAACCCGATGAAAAAAAGGTACATTGGTCATACCGGTGTATACAAGCAACAAAATACCCTCCAGCCATCAATTGAGGGACGTAAAGGTACCCTAGTCACACTAGTGTATGAGGACACACAATACCCTACCAACACAGACACCTAATCTACAAATATGCATCCCCTAAAATAGGTCAATAGAGCTAGATAGAGTATGATGTAGGGTCTAGTTGAGACACTAAGGCACGCTAGAAAAAATCTAGAAAAATGATGAGCTAAACTACATCATTAGTCTAGTGACCCCAAAAGAGCCACCATTACAGATTTTGAGGTCTTCCACTTTAATTATTAGTATCTTAATTAAGGTGACCATGAGAAAAAATAGCAATCACATACTTAATCATTTCCATTTGTTTCTGTTATTACTAAGTAATCCTTATTAGTAATATTATCCATGTTAACTTAAATATTCCACTTAAGGCCATCGTTTTATCTTCTATTTCCATCATGTACTTCATTTCCATTTGTTCACATGCCATAATAGGTTATTATGTCATAATCATAATACTATTCATATAATCAAGTAGCCTACATCGAAGGATCATGGAACAATTAAACCCCAACATGTGCCTCTAACACTTCCAACACACATTTCCATGCATAATTAATAATTAAGGCACCTCTTACGAGAATACGAGATAAACATCATATCATACCCTTAATTAACCATTTAGCTCTATACCATGCATTACCCTTATGATATTCACCGATTTACCTAAATACCCTTATCCTTATAATATACGTGGTTATACTTACACAACTGATACCAAGGCCATAAACCCTTATGAAATGTCCCGAAAATTTCTAATTTAAAAATTATATTTAAATAATATTTTATTATGAAAATTAATTAAATAAATTATTTTTATTAAATTAAAATAAAATTTATTTAGGAAAATCAAGAGAAATCTTATAAATATTTTTTAATTAGGAAAAGTTTGGGTATTTTAGCTAATTAAGGATTTCATTTTGGAAATTAATTAAATAAATTATTTAAAATAAGGAGGATAAAATATTTTCAAGTTAATATGAATTTTATAAATTAATTAATTGGAGACATTTAGGGTGTTTTGCTAATTAAAATGGAATTTATGGAAAATCTTTTAAAAATTCTAATTTAGCTTAAAAAGGGATTTAAAGATTATTTTATTTAAATATTATTATGTTTAAATATCCTAAATATTCATATTACTTTTAATTGGCCCTAACCTAATTATTTTTCTCTTTTTCCTTTTTCCTTCTTTTTCTTTATCTTCTTCACCCGAACTGGGCCAGCTCGCGACCCAATTTCTCTTCTTCCTTTCATTCGGCCCAGCTCGTGCGGGTGGCACCTCCTGCCCTCTTCCAGCACCACATTTTGATTCCACTTCCACTGAAACGTGTCACTTCATTTAATGCCTCCTCCCTCGCGCTGACCGACCCGGTCTCCTCTCTTTTCCTTTCTATCTTTTTCTTCTAGACCGCCGGTCCAGCCCCCTTCTTCTTTCGCCAGCCTTTGCACCAGCCCGATGCCACCGACCCGCAATAACACTCCCGGCGCCTGGTTTTTCCCCGGCAATCTAGCCCCATTTTGTAACACCCCCAAATTTACTACTGAAAAATTTTATTTAATTTAAAGAGGTTTAGCGGAAGCAAACAGATAAAACTGTAAATTCGGGGGCATTACCACCACAGTTAGTACCAGATCGATTCACTCCTACTGACCTGATACTAAGTGCTAAGGCTAAAAAGAATAACACCAAAAATGAGTCATTAGTAAAGCATAAGTTCTAAGGAATCAGAGTGCGAAAGTCAAGAGTTACAATCCGAAGTACAATTTAGAAGTTCCAAATGCCAGAGGACATAAAATAACGGAATAAACAAAGTACGATAATACAAAGAAATAGGATGGGGATGTTCTCCGGCCACGTCACTCTCGGCCCCAAGCTAGATCCAGACTCAACTCTCAGCCTTGTAAGTGACAAGACACTGCCCCTACCTGTAAAACTCAGACGGGTCTTCTGCTGGTGGGAATGAGCATCACCCATGAAACGGGTGATCAGTACGCTACGTACTAAGTAAGGTAACAGACGCACTAAGGCCCACATACACAGAGATACATGACATAGCACACTTACGTAAATAATATGCAATAACACAGATAAACAATACCCGTTATGAATCAAATAACTTCTCATTAGATCTCTGATAATTAAAATCGATTCACATCATAGTCTTTATCAATCCATGTGAGTGCGGGAACCCCACTATTATAGCCGGTGGAATGGTCACGAGGGCCATGCTCTGCCACTATTATAGCCAGTGGACCGGTCACGAGGGTAACATACCCTGCCACTATTATTTGCCGGTGGACCGGTCTGGCCCCGACTCACAAGGTGTTCCACTATAAATATTAATATTTTTCCATTTCTTATCACTTTTGCGTTTGGTTTGTTGAGTATGGAATCCCCCACTATTATACCAGGTGGAACGATCACGAGGGCACATGCCCTGCCACTATTTTAGCCGGTGGAACGGTCGCGAGGGTAGAATACCTTGCCACTATTATAGCTAGTGGACCGGTCTGGGTCCAGCTCAACATATTCCTCTTTAAGTGATTAGTATCTTAACGTATATTATTTTAGGGTATTTCACCTTTGACATGCATGGCTAAAAGGCCTCAACACATCACATCATGACTTATGACATATTCGTACTATCACATACTAATGAGGACACATGCACACGTCTTGATTCCAAGCCACGCCACACATGAAACAGTTAAAATAATGGCATTTAAAACACGACACATAAATTATATAGAACATCCAAGGCACGTAGGATACATGTCACACATTCGGCCTTAACTTCACCCTTACTCGGTTTAGGTTACCGAGCTATCTTCCGCACTTATATTAGGCCACTAAACACCCTTTATAATTATCATACTTAACACATTTTTCACATCGGAAACCCAACCTCTAGGTGTGTGGGTCAGGGCCCGCTACCTTATACCCTGAGGTCTACTCACCACTTTACCCTAGATTTTGCACCAAAAACCCTAATCTGGGCCTATGTGGCCCTTCCTTCTCTGTCTCCCACAACCCATACTATTTTAACACCCCACATATCATGACCGTCAGACTCAACTCTCCCTCATACCTCACTCCTCCTCATTTATTCTTATTATTTTCTTTCTCTTTTTCCACCTTCTCAAATTAGGGTTTCCTCCCCAAACCCTAGTCGGTGCCTATGTACCCTTATATTATCCTACGTACTATTTTCCACCTCGAGCCTCAAAACTCCCAAACAAACCTTCCATTACCTTCCCCAAGTCCCAAAGTAACTTTCCATACGTAAGGTTCGCCCCCATGCGGACCTTAACCTCTCCATGCAAACCCTAGTTTCTCCTATTCCCTTCACTAGCCAACTTACTTCCCCTTGGTTATCTTTCTTTCCAAATTTTCTTTTTCATGTCCCCAAACTACATCACCACATCAAATACCCTAGAATGCATGTCCTAAGGCCACATCATAACACAACTTGCAGCACATCCACATTAATACAAAACAAAGGCGATCGCATAGATATACCTTGAATCCAAGCTGCGCTACATGTAAAACAGGTAAGATAATGACATTTAAAACACGACACATAATCATGCAAGGAATCCAAGGCAAATAGTTCACATATCACACAAGCGGCCTTAGTTAGACCCTTACCTAAATCGGCGCCAGGCTTGGAGCACGCTCCTACACCTCTTGGGGGTTTGACCCGGTTCACCTATAAGAGGAAAATACTAAGGGTTAATCTCCCTCTACCCGAATTATCATAATTTTCTATCTTACCCCTATCCTAGCCTAGTACTATAATTAATATTAATAATAGTAGTTTATAATTTAAAAGGTGGGGTTATTATTATTCTCAAGATAGTTAAACAAGTGACCACTAATCAAGACACGCCTTAGTAAAATCTAGAGTTATTAAAGTAAAGGGTTTTAATATTACTAATAACAATATTATTATTAATACCAATAATAATAGTAAAAATACTATTAGTAATAATAATATTGGTTACAATGATAATAATGTTGATAATAACAATTGAAATCATAGTAGTATCAGTGACGATAATAATAATAATGATAATGATAATGATAGCAACAACCATGATCTAATGATGATGATGATGATGATAATAATAATAATAATAATAATAATAATAATAATAATAATAATAATAATAATAATAATAATAATAATAATAATAATGATGATGATGATGATGATGATGATGATAACAATAATAATGGTAATGATAATAATAATAATAATAATAATAATAATAATAATAATAATAATAATAATAGTGCAAATAGCAATAATAATACTAATAATAATAATAAGGATAATGCAACGATAATAAGAGTTAGAACAATAACATAATAATAATACAAATAATAATAATAATAATAGTGAAAATGGTGATGATAGCGATAACGGTAGTAATAATAATAATAACAAGAATAATAATAATAATAATAATAATAACAATAATAATAATAATCATGATAATAATAATGTTGATAACAATAGTAATAATAGTAATACTAAGGGTAAGAACAATAATAATAATAATAATAGTGACAACAACAACCACCATGACCATATTAATAATAATAATGATAATGATAGTAATATTAATAGTAATAATACTAATAATAGTAGAGCTACTAAAATAATAATAATAATAATATTAGAGATAATAATGGTGTTAGTCATAGTTAAATTAACAAATATGATAATCATAATAATAATAATAATGATAATAGTAATAATAATAGCAATGGTAATAATAGTAATAATAGTAATAACTTAACAAGGTCTTATAGGTAATTAACACCATTAATTAGAGGTTCTTAGGGGTAAGGTTGGGTCCTAGTAATAATAATAAGGGTGGTGGTATTAGTAATAATAATAATATTAGTAATAATAATGATAATGTTAATATTAATCATAATAACACTAATAATAGTAGTTAATAGTATTAAAATCATTAATCACTTTTATTATTTAGGATTTAGGGTTCAAGGAGTTGGGCAACTTGGCTGGGAGGTGGTGGCGCCGGCACCAGTGCGGCGGCGGCAGTGGCGGCGGTGGAGGAAGGGAGAATAGGGGGAAATGGATGTGGAGGCTAGGGGAGGGGAAACTAGAGGAAAGTGGAGGTGTAGGGTGGTAGGGCAGGATCCCCTGGTGATTTTGGGGGGTGGTGGTGGTGCTGCAAGAGGCGATATAGGCGGCGGTGGTGGCGCAAAGGTGGCGCAAGGGTCGAAAGGGCTGTTTCGGGAGGCAATTTCGCACAGCCAGGGCGGCACGTGCGGGGCAAGGCAGGGAGATCTAGGGGGTTGGTTGTGTAGTGGGAAGTTCAGGGAGGATTGTGGTAGCAAGGGCAGGTGGCAGAGGTGGCTGACGGCGGAGGAAAGGGCAGCTAAAGGTGGGGCGGCGCGCGACGGGATTTTTCTGGGTTCTAGATTTTTGAACCCTATCCAAGCGACGGTTGAGGCTATTTATAGGCCAATTGGGACGAGAAAATGACAAAGGTTTGAGGGAGAGTAGGGGGGTTAGGGTTATGGTGGGTTGTCCAGCGAGAATGGCCGGTGCAGGGCCTGCAATTGCAGACCATGATCTGTCGGAAAATGGAGGGGCTTGCATGCGAGAGAGAGAGGCTGGGTTGATGGGTCAAATCTATAGAGAAGACAATGAGGAGGAGGGGGTAATGACCGGTGCGGGTGTGGTGTTGCAGGCTTGCTTTTTTCGGCGAAATTTTCGGTGGTAGAGGCGGAAGGTAGAAGACAAAGTGCGGGTGGGGGTGGATTGGTAGTTCAGCGAGAAAGAAAGGAAAGAAAGAAAAAGGTCAAACCGGCCGGGAGGAAGGAAGAGTGTGCGCGGAGGAGAGCTGGGCCGCGAGGGAGTGTCGGGCCAGCAAACCAGCCCAAGTCAGGGGGAAAGAAAAAAAAGAAGAGAAGGAAAGGAAAGAAAAGGAAAAATAGGGGGAAAAGGAGAAAAGGAAAAAGGAGGGAAATTAGTGGTTGGTTTAATTAGTATGATTTGGGTAATTTGGGATTTTTAATAAAATATAAATATTAAGTTAATTATGAAATTCTCTTTTTAGGTTAATTTAGGGATTTTTGAAGGAATTTTCTTAAATTCCATTTTAATTAACCAAAACACTCTAATTTCCTCCAATTAAATTATTTTTAAAGTTTATATTAATTTGAAACTATTTTACTCTTCTTAATTTGAACAAAGTAATTTATTTATTTAATTACCTAATAATCCCTTATTTGGCCATGATTTCCTAAATTAGGGTTTTTGGGGTATTTCATCACTAGCCCCTTAAAAAACCTTAATTTTAACTAGAGAAAATCTGGAACCCAGAGAAACCCCGTCCCGCGCCGCCCCACCTTCAGCCGCCCTTTCCTCCGCTGTCAGCCACCTTTTCCGCCTGCCCTTGCCACCAAAATCCTCCCTGCACCGCCCTCTACACAACCAAACCCCTAGATCTCCTTGCCTTGCCCCGCACGTGCCAATCCGGCCGTGCAAAATTTCCTTCTCGAAACAGCCCTTTCGATTCTTACGCCACCTTCTCGCCGCCACTGCCGCCGCCGCCTATACCACCGCCTGCCGTACCGCCACTACCCTCCAAAACAACCAGGGGTTCCGGCTCTACCACCCTACACCTCCACTTTCCTCTAGTTTCCCCTCCCCTAGCCTCCATAGCCACTTTCCCCACTTCTTCCTCCCTCCACCGCCGCCGTCGCCACCGCAGCGCCACCGCCAGCGCCACCACCCCAGCCAGGTTGCCCAACTTCCTAAACCCTAGATCTTGAATAATAGAAGTGGTTAATAATTTTAATACTGTTAACTATTATTATTAATGTTATTATAATTATTATTAACATTATTATTATTCTTACTATTACTATAATTACTATTATTACTACCCTTATTATTATTATTAACAGGTCCTAACATTACCCCGAAGAACTTCTAATTAATGGTATTAAGTAATACAAAAACCTTATTAAGTCATTATTATTAATATTGCTAGTATTAATATTATTATTCTTATTCTTATTATCACTACTATCATTATTACTATTAATATTATCATTATTATGATGATTATTATTATTATTATTATTATTATTATTATTATTATTATTATTATTATTATTATTACCGTGTTATTACTCTAACTATGACTAATGTCGTCATTACCTCTATTATTATGACTATTATAGTATTCCTACTACTATTAGTACTATTATTACTATTATTACTATCATTATGTTATTATCATAACTATTATTACTATTATTATTATTATTAACATCATCATCATCATCATCATCATTATTATTATTACTATTCTTTAACATTATTATTTTAGCATCCTTATCATGATTTGTATTGTCACCAATGTTATCATTACAATTACTATTACTATTCCTATCATTATCATTATTATTAGTACTACTACTAGTATTAGTATTATTAACCTTATTATTGTCATTAACATTAGCACTATCTTTAATATTGTTACTACTGTGGTTGATTACTATTATCATCATTACTATCATTACTACTATCATTATTATTAGTATTCTTATTATTATCAGTACTTTTAATAATATTATTGGAACCCTTACCATAATGCGGTGAAAATGATAAGACCTACTTCGATTAGTGGAAAAATTAATTAATTATCTTAGGAATAATAATAACCCTGCCTTTTTATTTATAAACTACTAGTTATTAATATTAGCCTTAGTGTTAGGCCATGATAAGGGTAAGATAGGGGTGTTGGTATTTCTGTTAGAGGGAGATTAACTTATAGTATTTCCCCCTTATAAGTGAATCGAGTGAGAACTTCCGGGAGGCATAGGAGCGTGCTCCAAGCCTGGCGCCAATTTAGATAAGGGTTTAACTAAGGGCACTTGTGTGCTATGTGAACTACTTGCCTTGGTTGTCTCGTATGATTATGTGTCGTGTTTTAAATGTCATTATCTTACCTGTTTTACGTGTAGCGCAGCTTGGATTCAAGGTACGTCTGTGTGATCACCTTTGTTATGTATTAATGTGGATGTGCTGCAAGTTGTGTTATGATGTGGCCTTAGGACATGTATGCTAGGGTATTTGATGTGGTGATGTAGTTTGGGGACATGAAAAAGAAAATTTGGAAAGAAAGATAACCAAGGGGAAGTAAGTTGGCTAGTGAAGGAAATAGGAGAAACTAGGGATTGCATGGGGTGGTTAAGGTCCGCATGGGGGCGAACCTTACGTATAGAAAGATGCCTCGGGGTGTGTGGAAGGTAAGAGGAGTGTCATTTGGGTGTTTGGGGGCTTCGAGAGAAAAATAGTACGTAGACCAAAATAAGGATGCGCAGGACTCTAGGCTAGAGTTTAGAGGGGGACAAGAAGAAAAAGGGGAGAATTAAAATAATAAGTGAAGATGAGGGTGACATGAAATGAGGGTTGAACCGAAGGGTCGTGAGGTGTAGGGGTGCTAGAGTGGTTCTGGATTTACAAGGCAGAAAAGGGTGGGCCACATAGGCCCAAGTTAGGGTTTCTGGAGAAAACCCTAAGGGAAGGTGGTGAGTGGACTTTGGGGTATAACGTGGTGGGCCTAGACCCACACACTTAGGAGACGAGTTTTCGGAGTGAGTAAGCTGATTAAGGGAAGGATGTCAGGTGAGTTAGGAGGCGCAAAAGTCTCAAGATATGAGATGGGCCCTCTTGGGGGGATAAGTATGGCGGAAGTTAGCCATGCATGTCTAGGGAGGAACTCGTTGGAAAAGATACCATAAAAATACTAATCACTTAAAGAGGAAGATGCTGAGTCGGGCCTAGACCAGTCCACCGGCGAATAATAGTGGCCAGGAGCGTTTTGCCCTATATATATATTTTCGGTCCACCGGCTATAATAGTGGGGGTTTCCGTGCTCAGCAAACCAAATGTAAAATTGATAAGACATGGGAAGATACTAAATACTTACAATGGAACACCATGTGAGTTGGGGCCAGACCGGTCCACTGGCAAATAATAGTAGTCAGGAGCATTTTTCCCTAGAGACCGAACCACCGGCAAATAATAGTGGTCAGAAGCGTTTTGCCCTGTACATATCTCTGGTCCACCGGCTATAATAGTGGGGCACCCGCACTTACATGGATTAATAAAGAGTATGTGGAATTAAGTAAGATATTAAGGGATTTAAAGGATAAGTCTAATTGGAACATAATCTCCCTCACTATTTGTATTGTCTTATGTGCCTATATGATCATACATGTATTGTGTACTTTGTCTGTTCGGCCTTAGTTATTCGGTTACCTTGCTCAGTACGAAGCGTACTGACCACTCGTTTCATGGGTGTTGCTCATTCCCACGAGCAGAAGGCTCCACTGATTTAGTGTAGGTAGGTGAATCTATATTTGATGCCTATGACGCTTATGAGGCATCAGGAGGGACCGAGAGTTGAGTCTGGACCTAACTTGGGGATCGAGAGTGGCGTGGGCGGATTCTGTTGTCACTTCACCTTTCTTATGTATTTAAGTTTATTTATTTCAAGTGTATGACGTTTCAACTTTTGAAAACCTTAAAACCGTATCTTTGAATTGTACTTTGAACTTCCGCACTCTGATTCTGTATTACTCAGGTTTTACCTATAAACGTGTTTTGCTAAAGACTCATATTTGATGGTTAATCTGTTTTAGCCTTAGCACTTAGTACCGGGACGGTAGGAGTGAACCGTTCTGGTATTAAGTGTGGCGGTAATGCCCCCGAATTTACAAATGTTATCTTTTATTTCCGTTAAGCGTTGAAATTTAACGAAACTTTTTAGGAGTAAATTTGGGGGTGTTACTAGTAATCTAATACCCTAAATTGAGGGGAGTGTTATAAGGATTGATCTGACTACTTATATCAACATGGTATACCATCCTTTTGGTGATTCCATCCTAAGAACTCCACAGTTAAGCGTGTTGGCCGTGGAGCAATTTTAGGATGCGTGACCTTCTGGGAAGTTCTAAAATTTCTCAGAAAGTGCATGAGTGAGGACAAAGCACATTGAAAGGACTCGTGTTGATCTGTGGGGCCAGCTGATCAATCCGAAAGCACTTCAAGGTAGCCCCCACGTGGTCGTATCGACTCAAGGTGTTACAGATTTGACCGGCCTTTTCCTCCCTTTCTCTCCCCCTCGTCTCGGCAGCCTCATAAACCCTATCAACTCTCTTTTTTATCGTGTGATACTCTCCCTCTCTCTTGCACAACCCTTTCCCCCGTTTTGATTTCTGCCAGCCAAACAATGTCGCCAGTGAACCTAACCCTACTTTCCTTACACCCCAACCGACCCACAAAACCCTAAACTCCCTTATAAAACCTATAAATACCCCCGGTTTGAGCTTTGTGTCGAGCCTTTGGTCTCCAACCTAGAATATTTTCCTTTTCGTTGCCGCCTCTTTAGACATCTCTTCCGCCGCCTTCGGCCAACTTCACTGTCTTTTCTAGCTACCCGTGCATTCGTTGCACCTCCCTCTAGCTAACCAAACCATTCATCACCCTCGATTCTTTCTGCACAAGCCACACCGGTTGTGCGAAGTAACCCCGTCGACCAACCTATTTTCCAGCTCCGCCACCCTTTGCGCCACCCTTATCCACCACTGCCGCCTCTTCCACCGCTTCTTTCACCGCCCAAATTGTTCAGCATACCATCCTCTACCTTCCCCTAACTTTCTTTTCCTCTTTCTCCCTCTCCTCCTCTCTTTCTCTTCTTCTCCTCCATTCGGCCACCACCACCATTGTCGTGCGCCGCCACCTCTGGCTGTGCCGCCACCCTCATTTTGTCCCTCTCCCTCTAGGCATTCTTAAACACCCCATACCTCACCTTAATTCTCCCTATCTTTTTCCCATCATGCAACTTTTACCCTTTTCTTTCCTTTTTCCAGCCACCGCCGTGCACCACCACCGGTGCCGCCTATTCCTGCCAGCCTAAGGTTGAACCCTAAACCCTCTTAACCATTTTCCCTATTTTTATAACTCTTAAATTATTTTATTTCAATTATTTGCATATAAATATTATTATTATTATTTATATTTTTAATATGTATTGTTATTATTAGTAGTATTAATGTTTTGATTATTATTTTTGTTGAGGGATGAGGCCCTATTGTATTTTATTTTCGATTTTATTATTATTATTCTTATTATTTCCATTAAAACTATTATTAATATTAATGTGTTATTATTATTATAATAATTATTATTTTTATTTTTACTATTTTGAATTTCTATTATTATTATCTCATTATTAATATTACAAATACTTTACTATTAGTTTTGTTGTTGTTGTTGTTGTTTTTGTTGTTGTTGTTATTATTATTATTGTTTTTATTATTTTTTTTATTTTTACTATTTCATTATTATTATTATTGCTAAATTTTGTTATTTATCTTACTAATATTATTATTAGCATTATTTTGGAAAAGGGGCCAAAGCCCTTATTTCACTTTGTTTTTGAGTAATGCCTTATTATTATTATTATTATTATTATTATTATTATTATTATTATTATTATTATTATTATTATTATTATTATTATTATTATTATTATTACTTTTATTATTCTTGTTAATATTAATATTGATATAATTTTTGGTATTTTTGTTATTATTATTTTATCAAAAGCCTAGTCTTATAATAAGTTAGTTATTAATAGTATTTTTGATATAGGGGAGTCTAATTTTATCTTTTTCCTTATAATAGGTCAAACCGGTCAAATTCCTAAGGAGGCGTAGGAGCGTGCTCCAAGACTGGTGTCATTTTAGGTAAGGGTGTTACTAAGGCCATTGTGTGCTTATATGCATTATGTGCTTCATATGCTATGTATTCTATGTTTATGATTATTAATTATTTTGTATGTGGTATGACATTGAGTTGAAGTATGTTTTTGTATGGCATGTGTACTTTGTGTATATGACGATATGTGTTGTGACCTTGTAAGACATGTATGAGAGGATGTCGATGTGGTTTGTGTGGGAGAAAGGATGAAAAAGGAGGATGGGGAAAGAATTTGACTAAGGGAAGTGAGTTGACTTAATTTTATGGTTTTATAAGGAATAATCTAATGTATGGTTTTATGTGGAAGAATATAATTTATGGTTTTATACGGAGAATATAATATATGGTTTTATTTGGGAGAAGTTAATTTATGATGTTATATGGGAGAATCAAATTTATGGTGTGTTTGGGAGAATCTAATTTATGATGTTATATGGGAGAATCGAATTTATTGTTTGTATGAGAGAATCTAATTTATGGTTTGGATGATTTTGTATGGGAGAATGTAATATATGATGTTATTTGGAACAATCTAATTTATGGTTTATATGTGAGATTCTAATTTATGATTTTATGTGGAAGAATCTAACTTATAGTCGTATGGTGGTATTAGGGTTTACATGATGGTATAAGGTTTATATGGTGGTATTAGGGTTTGTATGGTGGTATTAGGGTTTGCATGGTGGTATAAATGGTTGTTCGGTGGTATCAGGGATGCATGGTGGTATTAATGGTCGTAAGGTGGTATTAGGGTTTACATAATGGTATTAGGGTTTGTATGGTGGTATTAATGGTTGTATACAGTGGTAGTAGGGTTTGCATGGTAGTATTAATAGTTACATGGGGATATTTATGGTTGTATGGAGGTATTAGGGTTTGCATGGTGGCATTAGGGTTTTGCATGGGAGTTAATGATTGCATGAGATTTAGGATTTGTATGAAAAGTTCGAGAGGTTGCATGGGATGTGTAAAGTTTGCATGGGAGTGAAATTTACGTATGAAAAGTTGATTTGAGATATAAGGAAGGTAATGTAAGTGTTGTTTGGGTGTTTGAACACTTGGGATGAAAAATAGTACGTAGGACATTATAAGGGTATGGAGGAGATTGAATTAGGGTTCGGAGTGATTAACTATGGGTTGTTGTGATTAACTAGGGTTGGAGTGGATAATTGTGGTTTGTTATTAACTAATACATGGAGTGGCTAATTATAGTTGTTATGGTTAAATAGAGTTTGGAGTGGTTAACTATGGTTTATTGTGGTTAATTAGGGTTTTCGTGTATCATGCGTATTCAGTGATTTAAAGTGTAATTATGATTGTGAAATTTATGATTTGTGATGTGTGATGATTCATGCATGTCCATGGTGAAAGCTTCTGAATAAGATACTTAAAACATTAATTATCTAAAGTGGAAGATCGTTGAGACAGGACCAACCGATCCACCGGTTCGGAATAGTGGTTAGGACATGATGTCCTATGTGCGACCGATCCACCGGTTATAATAGTGGTTAGGACATGATGTCCTATGTACGACCGATCCACCAGTTATAATAGTGGGGGTTCCCAAGCTCAACAAATACAAACCCGAGTTTTGCTGAAATGCTTAAAAGATACTAATTACTTACAGTGGAACACCATGCGAGCTGGAGTTAACCAATCCACCGGTTAGGAATAGTGGTTAGGATGCGTAGTCTTATGTGTCTCCGATCCACCGGCTAAAATAGTGGTTAGGGTATGATACCATATGTGCCTCCGATCCACTGGCTATAATAGTGGGGGCTTCCATACTCGCATGGATTTGATAAAAGGCATGGTGTGAATCGGATTTTGATAAGAGATTAATTAAGTGATTAATCCAGATTATTCATGGGCCTTTGTACGTACTTTTACCTGGTTGATCATATGCATTTATAATTGTGTTCTTCTATTTTTCTACATGATTTATGTGCTTATATGTAGGCCTTAGTGCTCGGTTACCTTACTAAGTACGTAGCGTACTGATCACCCTTTTCATGGGTGCTACTCATTCCTGTGAGTAGTATGCCCTTTTGACTTTATGTAGGTGTGTGAGACATCAGTCGGGGCTGAGTGTTGAGCATGTTTGGCTCGAAGTTCGAGAGAGTGACGTGGCCGTATTTCAGTCTTTATGCAATTATATTTCCTTTTATTATTTCTTTTGTATTGGAGTTATCCTCTTTGATTTATTACCTTGTATTAAGTATTTATCCTCTTTGATTTCACACTCTGATTTCTATTTTATTATGGTTCATAAATGTTTATGCGTACTCTGATTTTTACCGTATGATCTTTCGAGTTCTTTTATGAATTGTTGATTGAGTTCAATGTAAATATTTCTTAGCCTTAGCACTCGGTACTAGAACGGTCGGAGAGAACCGGTTTGGTACTAAGTGTGGCGGTAACATCTCTAGAATTCACGGGTTTTGAATTAAGTATTTTAATTACTTCCGCTTTAAAAAAAAAAGTAGTGAATTTTGGAGTGTTACACCTTATTCTATTTTTTAATATCCCTTATGTCTTATTATGGAGGCATTTTTAATCTATTGCCATATTATATGCAATTTACTTATTTACCCCTTCATATAAAATTCTAAAATACCTCTCTTACTTGTAAAGTTACTAAGTTATCCCTTTTTACTTGCCAAATTACCAAATTATCTTTCATATTTGTATAATTACCAAATACCCCTTTGTACTTGTTAAACTAGTAAATTACCCTCCATACTTATTAAACTACTAAATTTCCCCTTTTACTTGCTAAAATTACCAAATTATCCTTTTGGTTAGTTAAATTACCAAATTGCCTTCATACTTATTAAAATTACCAAATTACCCTTTTTGGATAGTTAAATTACCATGTTGCCCTTTATACTTATTAAAATTACCAAATTACCACTCATGTGTGTTAAATTACCAAATTTTCCTCTATGTTTGTTAATTTACCGATTTACCCCTTGTTGTACGAAACTGCCACAATACTCCTCTTACTTACTAATTTACCATTTTACCCCTTTTACTCATAAAACCACCAAGTTACCCTTCTTTTATGCCAAATTACCAAAATACCCTTCTTACTTATTAAATTACCATTTCACCCCTTATGATTATAAAATTTCCAAGTCATCCTTTAAGCCAAAACTACCAAAATACCCTTTATACTTAATAATTTGCCAAATACCCCTTTTACTTATACTTACCAAGTTAACATTTTTTTATGCCAAAATTACCAAAGAACCCTTCTTAGTTATTAATTTACCATTTTACCCTTTTTATTCATAAAAATTATCAGTTTTCCATTCTTATACCAAATATACCAAAATACCCTTACCACATAAAACATTAACACCCATGGTCCAAATACATCATCTAACACCACCAACTATTATTATTTATTATTAATACTCATTATCACCTACCATACATACTTATTTAGGCTACATATTTTGTATAAGAAAAATTACTAAAATAACCTAGGGCTCATATTAACATCATTTATGCTACAAATAGCCACATTAGCTTATCATGTTATATACATACATTTATTAGTAACAATAAGGCTCCTTCTTTAACTATCATTTCTACACATGACACATAATATAACATGCTTTTCATTTCATCTACCAACATATGCTACAAATTATAATATACTTCACATCACAATATATACACACAATATAATCAAAAACCCTAATATGTTAGCATACATATATCCACACATTTTAGTAGGGTTCAATTTTTACCTTATTTCCAGCAATAAATATAGTTTACCGGTATTCTGATCAAAAGTTTAAGCTCTGATTAGTTAAAATTAATACATATACATAATACAAAGATTATCATATTAGAAGAAGAAAATTAAAAGAATAAATTTTTATCAAAAGCTTATTAAATACATATAAATAATACTTATGTTTATAACTTAAAATTTTGTAATTTTTGCAGCAGAATTCACGCTACATGGTAGGTTGAGCTGCATGCACAAGTGGAAGGGAAATAATGATTGAAGGGAAGAGATGGGAGAAGTGGGAGGGGTTGGTTTGGGTAAGATTTTTAAGGGTTTGGTTGAGGGCTTGTGGAGGGAAGTGAGGGTGGTGGTTGGGTGCAGGGAGGGAGTAGAGGTGTAGGTGGTGGTTGGGGGTCTAAGATTGGTGGCTTAAGGTAGCAGGGACGATGACAGTGAGGCTGGAAAGATGGGGTGAAGGAAGGGAGAAAAAGGAGAAGTCATAATAAAGAAGAGAATAAAGGAGGGGGTTATAGGGAAATTTTGGCTAAGGTGAGGTAAGGTGGTGGTAAGGGAGGTGTCAGGGGGTTAAGGGGTGGGTGTGGTAGGGAAAAAAGGGGGAAGGGACCGCAAAAGGTTCCGTGCGAAGTGGAGGTAAAGGAGGGGAAAGAAAAGAGAAAGGAAGGGAAGAGTGGTTGTAGGGACAAGTGGTCACTACTAGGTAGTGTAGGGAGGTAGCAGGGGAGGCCAGGGGATTGCTAGGGTGGTTGGTTGGGTGACAGAGGCAACAGTTGAGGGTGGAAAAGCAAAAACAAGGGAGGAGAAGAATAATGGAAGAAGATAGAAAAGAGGGGGTTCTACAAAGGAAATGAGGTAGCTTAGGAAAGAAGATCAGGTAGAGAAAAAGAAGAAAAATAAGAGGGAGAGGAGGGGAGGCAAAGGTGCTAGACTAGGTGGTGGCAGGGGAGACAATGTAGGTTAGTGTATAGGGTGGAAAGGAAGGGAAGGGAGAAAAAGGAAAGGAAGTGGCATGTGAGGGGGTTATGTTTAGTTGAAAAATGGAAGGGAAAGGGATGGGGGAGAGAAGGAGAGGGTAGGCTATAAATGTAGGGTAGTAGGGGTTGGTTGCGGGTGGTTGTAGGCTTGCATGGCATCGACGGTTGAAGAAGGAAGGGTAAGGGAAAATGAAAGGAGAAGGAAAAGATGGTAGGCCAATCGGGTGGGAGGAAAGGAAGGAGATGGGTCAGCTTGTGCGTGCAAGGGAGAGTGAGAAAAAAAGGGGTGGTTAGCTTGGCCCAACTAGGGAAAAAAGGAAAGAGACAAGGGGAGAAGGGAGGCGTTGGGTTGGACGCAAGGGGAGGAAAAAATAGAAGAGAAGAGAAGGGCCATTGCCTAGTGGCTGAGGAAGTAGGTCAAGCTCCCTAAAGGAAGAAGAAAAGAAGAAAAGGAAAAAGGAGGAAAAGAAAATAGCAGGAAAAAGAAATAGAAAGAAAAAAGGAAAAGGGGAAAATAAAATTAAAATATTTTTTAGAATAAGTGTATTTAATTATTTAGATGGATAAATTAATTTATTAAAATTTAAGAGGGTAAATTTAGTAAATTATGGGTTTTAAAAATTATTTAAAAAATGAGTATGATAAAATAACAAAATATTTATTTTAGTTTATTAAATAATCATATCCTTTTTTATATACCCAAACGTCTAGAAAATAATTAATATTTAAAAAGTATATTATCCCAAATGATGGTTAATTATTAAATTACAGATATTAAAATTTTGGGGTATTATTGGTAGTCTCAAGTAAGGGCATTAAGGGGAGTGGCAGAGGGGATTTGGGGTAGTAGCTAAGTGTATGAAGGGTGGAGGTGGCTGGGGGTCATAGAGTGGTGGCTCAAGACAGTGGTGACGGTAGTGGTAGGGGCTGGAAAATGGTTTCAAGGAAGGGAGAAGAAGAAGGAAGGAAAAAGAAGAGGAGAAATGAGGGTGTTGTAGGGGGGTTCTAATAAGGTGAGATAAGGAAGTAGTAGTGTAACACCCCCAAATTTACTACTGAAAAATTTCGTTTAAATCAAAAGTTTTAGCTGAAGCAAGAGAATTAAAAACCACAAACTCGGGGGTATTACCGCCACACTTAGTACCAGACCGGTTCATTCCTACCGCTCCGATACTAAGTGCTAAGGCTAAGCTAAACCATCGTCAAAACATAAGTACGTAGTTAACATAGGTCATTCACAAAAACACGAGTCAACATCCGTTAGGGTATCATGTAGGAATACAACTTAGAGTACGATCTAAGATTACAACTTAAAAACGCGAATCACAAAACATAAAGCGTAGAATGAAATACAGTTAAATATAGAAAATACGAAGTCTGAAAGTAGCAACGGGATCCGGCCAACTCGTTCTCGATCCCCAAGCCCGGTTAGGCTCAACGCTCTGCCCCACCCGATGCCTCGTAGGTATCATAGGCATCGAAAACCTGGTCTCCTACCTGCACAAGATCAGAGGGATCTTCTGCTCGTGGGAATGAGCAGCACCCATGAAACAGGTGATCAGTACGCTACATACTGAGTAAGGTAACAAATGCGCTAAGGCCCACACACAAAGTTACATAACATAATAGACATAGCATAGATGCGTAGATAGAATGCGATAACACATATAAACACACAGGTTACGAACCAGATATCATTTTTCTTTTATCAGGTCTCTGATTAAAATCGATCATCGTCTTATCCAGACCATGTGAGTGCGGGAACCCCACTATTATAGCCGGTGGAACGGTCGCGAGGGCCATGCCCTGCCACTATTATAGTCGGTGGAACGGTCGCGAGGGTAAGATACCCTGCCACTATTATAGCCGGTGGACCGGTCTGGCTCCGACTCACAAGGTATTCAACTGTAACCATTTATATTTTTCCATGTCTTATCACTTTTACCCTTTTGTGTTTGTTGAGCACGAAATCCCCCACTATTATAGCCGGTGGAACGGTCGCGAGGGCTTATGCCCTGCCACTATTATAGCCGGTGGAACGGTTGCGAGGGTAAGATACCCTGCCACTATTATAGCCGGTGGACCGGTCTGGGTTCGACTCAACATCTTTCTCTGAAAGTCGTTAGTGTTTTAATGTGTCTTATTCGAGGGCATTTCACCTTTGTCATGCATGGTCAGAGATCTCAACACATCACATCAAAACTGAAGGTATATGCGTACTATCACATACTAATGAGGGCACATGCACACAACCCGATTCCAAGCCACGCCACACATGAAACAGTAAGATAACGACATTTAGAATACAACACAGCATTCATATAAGGCATCCACAGCACATAGGATATAGGTCACACATCCAATCTTATCTATATCCTCACTCGGTTTAGGTTACCGAGCTGTCTCCTACGCTTATATTAGGCCACTAAACACCCTTTGGTAATTACCCTACTTTTCACATTTCTCGCACTAGAAACCCAAACATTACCCTCAAACTCAACTCTCCCTCATACCTCACTCCTCCTCTTTTATTCTTATTATTTTCTTTTTCTTTTCCACCTCCTCAAATTAGGGTTTCCATCCCAAACCCTAGTCGGTCCCTATGTACCCTTATTTTATCCCACGTACTATTTTTCACCTCGAGCCTCCAAACTCCCAAACAAACTTTCCATTACCTTCCCTACGTCCCAAAGTAACTTTCCATACGTGAGGTTCGCCCCCATGTGGACCTTAACCACCCCATGCAAACCCTAACACTTCCACCATGCCAACTCTAACATTCCCATGCAAACCCTAACACTTCCACCATGCCAACTCTAACATTCCCATGCAAACCCTAACACTTCCACCATGCCAACTCTATCATTCCCATGCAAACCCTAACACTTCCACCATGCCAACTCTATCATTCCCATGCAAACCCTAACACTTCCACCATGCCAACTCTATCATTCCCATGCAAACCCTAGTTTTCCCCCAGGCAACTTTACTTTCTTCCACTCTCCTATTTATTTAATTCCCCCTTTTCCCATCCATTTTCTAATCATAAATTGCCTAGGTCATTCTTACCTGCATTAGCCGACGTACTTCCCTTTGGTTATCCTATTCGCTTATTTTTCTCTTTCAAGCCCCCACTCCACAACTCCTCATCAAAAATCCTAGCATGCATGTCACATCACACCATATCATCCTTGTACCATGCCATATTAGTACATATAAGCCAGAGTACGGGAACGTACCTCGGTTCCAAGTTGCGCTACATGAATACACAGATAATATACAGATTATAGCACACAACCGCGTAAGGCATACAAGGCAGGTAAAACATGCAATACACACAGATGGCCTTAGCCACGTCCTTACCTAACACGACACCGGTCTTGGAGCACGCTCCTACACGTCCTCCGGGTGTCGACTTAACTCGCCTATAAGAGGGAAAACTGGGGTTACTTTTCCTCCGACCAAAACACTATTCTTCTCTACCTTACCCCTATTCTTTACCTTACCATTAGGGCTAAGAATAGTAATATTACTTTTATAAGTGAAGTATGGTCAATATTCTCAAGGTAGTTAATCAAGCTACTACTAATAAAAGTAGCTACAATAATTTAAAGTAGTTTAATAATATTTATTATTAATGGTAGTAGTTCAATGTTACTAATAATAATGATAAGAGTAATAATAATAGTTAATAATAATAATAATAATAATGATAGTAATAATAATAATAATAATAATAATAATAATAATAATAATAATAATAATAATAATAATAATAATAATAACAATAGCAATACTAGAAATAATAATAATGATCATGATGTTAAAATAAAATACTAAAGTTATGGGCCACTAGTATTAGTAAGACCAATAGTTATAAATGTTTCAAGGTTAGGTATAATAATAATAATAATAATAGTCATAGTAATAATAATAATAATAATAATAATAACAATATTAATAATAGTAATAATAATAATAGTAATAATAGTAATAATAATACCAATAGTAATAATAATAAAGATAATGGTAATAATAATGATAATAGTGATGATGATAATAATAATAATAATAATAATGATAATATTAATAATACTAATAATAATAATAATAATGATGATAATAATCATAACAATAGTAAGAATAGTATTAATTATGCTACTAAAAATAATTAGCATTTATATAATAAAGGTTTAGGGGTTGGGGAGTTTAGAGAACTACCTAGGGTGTTGGTGGCTCAGGTGGTGGCGCACGGCGCACGGCGGCGGCGGCGTTGGGGGGAGAAGGAAGGTGGAGAGGTGGTGGAGGGGAAAGGAAGGAAAAGGAGGGGTTGGCAGGGGAAATAGAGGGTCTAGGGAGGTTGGGGAAGTTCCCTTGGTGGTTCTAGGAGGCAGAGGGGGGTGCTGGGAGTGGCGGCACGGCGGTGGACGGCGGTGCGAAGGGTGGCGGGGTTCGAGGTTGGCTTGGTCGGGAAGGGCACTTCGCACGCTTGGGGCGGTGCGTGCAGGGTAAATCGAGGGCTGAGGGAGGCTTGGTTAGGTGGAGGGTGCTGCAGGGAAGGGTTTCGGGGGTGGTTCGGTCGGCGGAGATGGGCGGCGGCGATGGGGCGGCGATCTGAAGAGGGGGCGGCGCAAGGAATGGTTTCTGGGTTGGGTCTTCAAAAAAAGCCCGAGGTTGGGCTCGTGGGGGTATTTATAGGCTCGAAATGGGGAGGGGATCGAGAGAGGGGACAGAGGGAGGTACGGAAAGCCAGCAATTTTGCCCGCCGGCCGCCGGTGACAGGCGGCACTGGTCTGCCATGGCAGACTTGCGGCTCGATTGGGGAAAAAAGAAGGGCAGGAGTAGGCCTGTGTGGGATGTTGGGGGTGTCGGCCTGTCGGATAAGGCTGGCTGGAAGGTCGGGGAGAGAGAGAGGCGGCGTGCAGGCGGCGCAGGCAGCTGGTCGGTGCAGAGGGGGGCTGGGCGGCGATTTGCAGCAGCGTGGGGAAGAAGAAAGGAGGAGAGGGGTTGGGCCGGCGGTCCGGGAAGAAGGAAGGAAAGGAGGGGGAAACCGGACGGTTCAGCGCGGTAAGGACGCCTTATCGAAACGCGGCGTTTTGGTTAGTTTTTGGACAAAACGCGGCGTCAAGTGGCTGGCAGGCAACGGTTACCTTCATTAATCGGGGTGCAGCGTTTTGGCGGAATGAGGGGGTGAAACGCTGCGTTTCACTGTGGCGAGGGCGACCGAACATCGCTGGGCCGCGGGAAGGAGAAGAAAAAAGGGGATTGGGCCGCAGGCTGGCCCAACGGGCGAGAAGAGGAGGAAAAAGAAAGAGAAAAGAAGAAAGAAAAAGAAAGAAGAAAAGGAAAAAGAAGAAGGGAAAAAGAAAAAAATAATAATATGGGATATTTAAATTATTTAAAATATTTGATGTATACAAAATAATATTTAAATTCCTTTTTAGGCTAAATTAGGATTTTTACGAGATTTTTCCTAAATCCCTTTTTAATTAGCAAATACCTTAATTTTTCTCCAATTAAATTACTTATAAAATTATTAAAAATTTTGAAACTATTTTCTCCTTCTTATTTTTAAATAAAATAATTGATTTAATTAATTTTTTTTGTTTTTTTTTAATAGAATGCTTAATTAGCTAAAATACCCAAATTCCTCCTAATTAAAATACTTATAAATCTCTTCTTGATTTTCCTTAATTAAATACCCTTTTATTTTAATAAAAGTAACTTATAAAAAAAAGAAATTTTCTAATAAAACCTCTTTTAAATATAATTTATAAAATTAGAAATTTTCGGGGTATTTCAAGTAGGGAGAGGTGTCATGTGGTTGAAGGGTGGCTTTGATGGTGGCAGAAGAGGGGAAATGGTTGATGCAATGTGGAGTGTAGGGAAGATTGCTGGGAGGAGAAGAAAAGAAAAAGGAAAGAAAAAAGTGGGCTAAAGGGGCATGTGGTGGTTGTTGGGTAGTGTAGGGAGGTAGGGGAGTCGAAGTGGTGGTTGGTTAGCCACTAAAGATGGCAGTTAGGGGTGATGGAGAAAAAAGAGGGGAGAAAAAAGAGGGGAGAAAAGAAGAGGGATTGGTAGGGGAGAAGGAGAGTTTGAGAGGGTAAGAAGATAGGACAGAGGTGAAGGAAATAAGGAGAAAAAGAATAGGGAGAGGAGGGTAGGCATGGTCGTATAGGGTTAGGTGGTAGGGAGAAAGAAGGAAGAAAAAGAAAAGAGAAGGCATACAAGGAGGGTTACGGGGTTGTGCATGTTCAAAAATGGAGGTGAAAGGGATGATAGATAGGGGCAGGTTTAGGGCAAAAATAGTAGTTGCAGAGGGGGTGGGAAGAATTATAGGCATAGGGGAGAAAGGGGTTGTTTGGTCTGTGCAGGGACGAAGGAAGAAGAAGAAGGAGAAGGGGGAAGGTAGGTCTGTCGGGTGGGGAGAAAAAAAAGGCTAGCTGGCCCATGTGTGAGGGAGAAGGAAAAAAAGAGAGGGCTGGGCTGGCTCAACTAGGGACGGATGAAAGGATAACATAAAAAAAGGAGGCGGCATTTGACGAGCAAGGAGGGGGAGAAGGCCAGGTAGCCCAGCGAGGCTGGGGGGAAGAAGGAAGAGGGGTGATTGGCCTAAGGAAAAGAGAAAAGAAGGAAAAGGAAAAAAGAAGGAAAAAGGGAAAGAAAAGAGAAAAAAATAAAATAATTTTTGGAATTAAGGCTAGAAATTATTTATATAGAGAAATTATTTTAATAAATTAATTTATTTAAAATATAAGGTATTAATTTAATAGGGTAATTTTAGTAAAATATGGATTAGGGAAAATAAAAAGAGTATGATTAAATCATAAAATATTTATTTTAATTTATTAAATAACCATATCCATTTTTATAAATCAAAGGTTCGCAGAATAATTAAATTATTCCAAATAAAAATTAATCATTAAATTCTTGATTTTACAAATTTTAGGGTATTACATGAATCGCATAGAACCTACTTGTAACTCTAAGTCCTAATCCAAAGCTACCAAGTGATATAGAATTTCACAACACTAAATATCACTTTTTTTGTGAACTTTTATTGATTCCAAATATTTTCCAAATTTCTTAACAACATCCATGAGATAAGACACTATTTGGGGTTCACCTCAAGAAAAGAGTACAACATGATTTGCAAATATTAGATTTACAATATGCAAATCATTACACCATAGATATCCTCAAAATAAAGGGTTATCCTAAAGCTTCTTAGATAATTAAGCAAAATCTTCCAATTCTATAACAAATAAGTAAGGAGATATAGGGACCCACTCACATAGACCAAAGGAAATAGAGTCACATTAAGAGATATGGAAAATGGAGTCCTAGTTATAGAAGCTCATTATGATAGTCGCAAAATGAGTGGAGAGTAGAGATGGAGGAACATCTGATGAGGAAAATCCCAAATTATGGAACCATATGACATATTAAAATTAATTATCAACATAAAATGAGCACTATATTAGAAAGGGGTTTAAATAATGGTTAATTTATGATTTTGATAATGATTTTGAACCATTATTGAATCGCTAATTATTTAAACTTTAATAACGGTTCAAAACCTTCGTAAACAAATATACAAAAAACAACAAATATTAGGGTAAATTGTCATTTTAGTAACGATTTTTATGTAAAAACTGTTGTTAAAAATTGATTATTTAGATATTTAATCATTGATTATACATTTATTAAACCCTAAGTAGGATTAAATGAGCATTAAATGTAACTTTCAATAGCGGTTTTACATAAAAATCGTTGTTAAAACGTAATCGATTTAGGGTTTTAATCAATGATTACACATTTATTAAACCCTAATTCAGATTAAATGAGCATTAAATGCAACCTTTAAAAATAGTTTATGCATAAAAACCTGAAATGCCCCAAAAATATTTATTTTAAGAATTTTAATTAAATAAGGATTATTAGGGAATTCATTTTATTAATTATTTTTATTGGAATAGGAATAAATTATTTAGGGTAAACTAAGAGGAAATTTATAAATATTTTTATAAGAAAAAAATTGGGTATTTTGCTAATTAAAAAGGAATTTAAGAAAAATATTTTAAAAATCCTAAATTAGCCTAAAAATGAAATCCAATATTATTTTATTTAAATATTTTTGTTTTAAATATCCAAAATATTCTAATTAATTTAATTAAACCTAACTTACTTATTTTTATTTTTCCCTTTTTCCTCTTTCCTTTTCTTTCTTCCTTTTTCTTTCTTTACTTCTTTTCTTCCTTTTTCTCTCTTTTTCTTTCCGATTGGGTCTGTCTGCAACCTAATCTTTTCTTTCCTTTCTTTTCTCTCCCGCAGCCCATCCTCCTGTTCTTTTCTTTTCTTCCTTCGGCAGCCAGAATGCTGTGTTTTGTTTCTTTTTCCCCTGGAACGCCGCGTTCCATTTAAAAATTTTATAACGGGTGCTGATCGGCCTGGTTCTCCTTTCTCTTCTCTTTTCTTTCTTTTTTCCCCAACCGCTCTGTTAACCTTCTTCTTCTTCCTTCCTCCTCCGCCATCGACCTGCAACTCCATCGCCTTCGAAAATGGCTCTGCTGGCCACGCTTGACTTGACTGGCCATTTCTCCTCTCTTTCCCTTCCCCTTGAATCACAGTTCAACCTAAGCTGACCCACTTTCCTTTTCCTTTGAGCAAAACCCTCCTTTTCCTAAATGAAAAGTCGACCACGACCTAAATTTGTGAATGCCAATTGACATCGCCGGCTACCCCAAACCTTACCTGCATTATCGTCTTGCAGACCCTCAAAACTCTGTAAATACCCCTTGTTTGGTTGATTTTTAAACTTTTTCCCCACAACCCTAAGAACCTACCCTACGCACCACTGCGACTCCAAATGACCTTTCCTCCGCGGTTATCTAACTACGCCACCATCTCTGCCTATCTAAGTCTTCCCTACACCGCCCTCTAAATAACTAAATCGCCCATCTCCCTCGATTCTTCTTGCACAAGCCACTATAGCCATGTAAAGTTCCCTGCCCAACAAGCCAAATTTCTACACCTATCACCCCTCACGCCATCGTCCACCACCACATCTGTTGCTATCACTACCTCCTACACCACCCAAAAACTACTACCAATCTTCCTCCACCTCGCTCTACCCTTCTTTTCCCCTATCTCCTTCTCCTCATTTCTCTTTCTTCTTCTCTTCATTTAGGTCACCACCTCTGCCGTCGTGCGCCACAGCCACTTGCTGCGCCACCACCCTCACTTTACTCCTCTTAGTCTAGGCTACCACCAACACCTCAACCTCCACCCTCATTCTCCACCTCTTCTTCTCAAACATCAACTTTTACCTTTTCTATCCTCATTTCCGACCACCGTCGCCACCATTGTGCACCACTATCGGTGCCACCTATCTCTGCCGACCCAAGGTGAAACCCTAGACCCTCTTAGCCCTTCTCCACTATTTTTTTAATCTTATTCTATTTTATTTCAGTTGTTAACCCTTATTCAATTATTATTATTATTATTACTATTATTATTATTATTATTATTATTATTATTGGGCTTAATATTAATGATATCATTTCTTGGCAGGGTCGAGAGTATGTATAAATTATTTAAGTTATTAGTTTTGAATTATTAATATTATTAGTATTATTATAAATTTTATTATCATTATTAATATTAATATTATTAGTATTATTATTTTTTATTATTACTATTATCTATCTAAAGGGGTCGAAGCCCTATTTTATTTAAATGGTGCGCATACTCCTATTTTTATTATTATTATTATTATTTCTATTATTATTATTATTATTATCTTTATTATTATTAATATCATTATAAGTAATATCTGTTATTGATATTATTACTAATATTAATGGTAACTTCACTATTTTGAGGTAGGGTCGAAAAGCCTACCTTATATTATTTAGGCTTAAGTAATTATTATTATTATTAGCCTTATTTTGATGGAGGGTAGAAGCCCTTATATCACCATCTGTTTTGAATTACATTGATATTATTACTAGTATTTTTAGTAGTATTTCGTATAGTTATTATTAGTATAATGTGGTTTTATTAAAAACCTAGTCTTAGAATAAGTTAGTGAATAATAGTATTTTTAGTAGAAGGGAACCTAATTCTAGTTTTCCCTCATATAAGTGAAATTAGTCAAAACCCTAAAAAGGTATAGGAGCGTGCTCCAAGACCTGTGATGTTTTAGGTAAGGAGTAAGTAAGGCTGTTTGTGTATTATGTATTTTATATGCCATGCATGCCGTATGATATGAAATTATAATGTATTTTATGTGTACTTGTATAACTATCATATATGCAGCATGAAATGGAGTTGAGGTAGGTTCGTGCATTAAAGTGTGGTATGTGTATTATGTGTATGGGTTGTGTTATTATTGTGGTATGGTGTGGCCCATAAGACATGCATGATAGGTTTTGTAAAAAAAATTATGGGGAGTGTAATAATGTGGGAGTTAGGTTTGCATGGCATTAGGGTTTGCATGGAGTTGGGGTTTGCATGGTGTTGGGGTTTGCATGGAGTTAGGGTTTGCATGGGAGTTAAGGTTTCTATGGAGATTTAGGGTTTCACATGTGGGCGTAAGTTTTTGTATGAAAAGTTCGCATGTTTGCATAGGGGACATAAAGTGTACATGAAAGAAAAATTTACGTGTAGAAAGTTGATATGGGGTGCAGGGAAGGTATTAGAAGAGTTGTATAGGGTTTTGAAAACATTGGGTGGAAAATAGTACGTGGGATATTATAAGTGTATGGAGGAGATTGAGTTAGGGTTTGTCATGGTTACTATGGTGGTGGTTGTGGTTAACTAGGGTTGGTGTGGTTAACTAGAGTTGGAGGATAAAATAGTAGAAGTCAGTCGTGCATGTCTGGGTGAAAGATTCTGAATAAGATACTTAAAACAATAATCATGTAAAGTGGAAAATATTGAGTCAGGCTCAGACCAATCCACAAGCATAATAGTGACCAGGCACTACGGTATCCTAGAGACTGATCCACCAGCATCTAATAGTGGTAGGGTGTGTTACCCTAGGCAACCGCTCCATCGACTATAATAGTAGTGGATCCCGAGCTCAATAAACCGAACCCTATAGTTTGCTAAGACTTAAAAGACACTAATTGTAACACTCCCAAATTTACTACTGAAAAATTTCATTTAAGATAAAGGTTTTAGCGGAGGCAAATGAATTAAAACCATAAACTTGGGAGTGTTACCGCCACACTTGGCACCGGACCGGTTCACTCCTACCGACCCGATGCTAAGCGCTAAGGCTAAACCAAGAAATTGTAAATAAGAATCATCAAAACATGAATGAATCGTCATCATAAAGCATCCACGAAAAAAGGTATCAACCATCGTCAGAATGTCGTTAAGATTACAACTTAAAAGTTTCGCTTCCAAAATACGAACATAATATAAATACGAAAAACTAAGATAGATGAAAGCGAGGATCATAAAAGAGTCCGGCCAACTCGCTCTCGGCCCCAACCAGGATGGGCTCAACACTCCGCCCCACCCGATGCCTCGTAGGTATCGTAGGCATGGAACACAAGGTCTCCTACCTGCACAAGGTCAGATGGGCCCTCTACTCGTGGGAATGAGCAGCACCCATGAAATGGATGATCAGTACGCTACGTACTAAGTAAGGTAACAGACAAGCTAAGGCCAGCACATACACTACAAGATACATGATCAACACATCAACAACATGCAATAACATGCAAGAGGAAGGCTGTGCTTTATCCTTTATTACTCATTATGATAATAATTCCCTTTTACACATTCTTCAGTAATCAATGTAAGTGCGGGAGCCCCACTATTATAGCCGGTGGACCGGAAATCAAAACTCAGGGCAGAACGCCTCTGACCACTATTATAGCCGGTGGACCGGAATCAACACCCAGGGCGGAACGCCTCTGGCCACTATTCTAACCGGTGGACCGGACTGGCCCCGACTTACATGGTGTTTTGCTGTAAGTACTTAGTATTTTCCCATGGATTACTTCATTCATATTCATTCAACGCATTCTTCATTAGTCCATGTGAGTGCGAGAGCCCCACTATTATAGCCGGTGGACCAGAAATAAACACATAGGGCAGAACGCCTCTAACCACTATTATAGCTGGTGGACCGGAATCAACACCCAGGGCGGAATGCCTCTAGCCACTATTCTAACCGGTGGACTGGACTGGCCCCGACTCACATGGTGTTTCACTGTAAGTATTTAGTATTTTCCCATGGATTACTTATTCGTTTGGGTCTTTCGAGCCCGAATCCCCCACTATTACAGCCGGTGGACCGGAATAAACACTCAAGGCAGAACGCCTCTGACCACTATTGTAGCCGGTGGACCAAAAATAAACACCCAGAGCAGAACGCCTCTGGCCACTATTCTAACTGGTGGACCGGACTGGGTCTGGCTCAACAGTCTTTTGCTTTACGTAATTAATGTCTTATCCGTGTCTTATTGAATCACATCACACCCTTGACATGCATGCGGTTGACACTCTACTTCTTTTCCCTCCAGAGGAACCGTCCCATATTTTGAGACTCGTACCTCTTCTCCAAGAATCTAGGCCATCCCAACACATATGATATCGACTCCGCATGTCCTCATCCCTCTAGGGTTCCTCCTCAGAGACCCTAATCGGACCTATGTGGCCCAACTCTTTCTTACTTACCCAAACATTACTTTGTTCTCTATCTCGCATCTCATTTTTATTAGGAAATTCCCCAAATGTATTACTTTATCTCCCAAGTTCACGTGTGACCGACAAAACCCTAGTTGGCCACCCAAAACCCTAGTTGACCATGCCAACCCTAGCTGGTCGCGCCCAACCCTAGCACTTTACTTCCTCAACAAGTAACCTCCCTCTTCCACCCCAAAATCTCTTCTCTCATTTAGAAAACCCATACTCATCCTTTATATAAGTGAGTTCTCACTCTCAACCACATACTCCATCCTTCCTTGATCATTTTTACCCTTGTACCCTTCAAGTGCCTCATTTTCTCCCAAAACCCAAATAGGGTCCCTTAGACACCCTTACATCGACCCACGTAAAAAAATTGCACCCAAGTCTCCATTGGACCCATAACTTTGACATTATCTTATTTACTTCCTGAATCAACTTTCCTCACGTAAGATTCATCCCCATGCAGAATTTAGATACTCCATGCAGACTCCCCAACACCCACTTACTCACAAAACCCTAATCAGGTCTCTTATGCACCAACTCACGTACTATTTTTCATACCAAGTCTCCAATCACTCTAAGACTCTCCAAAACTCTTACTTACAACCTAAATCAACTTTTCCCATGTAAGGATCACGCCCATGCAAGATCTAGTCCCCCCATGCAAACTTCCCAAATGTCCACTTTCCCGTTGTTCTTTTATTATCATTTCATGCTACCAAAACCCTAGCATGCATGTCCTAGAGGGTCATATCATGTCACATCATCAAACATCAAACATGGAACATGTCATGCTCGTATGATATAAGGCACACACATCATACCTCATTATCCACGCTGCACTACACAAAATAGGTTATTCATAACACATGCATAATACACATTAACATGGCATACTCATCATCCATCAACACATCACATCACACATAGCACAAGGCCATAGCTTTGTCCTTACCTAGGTAGACACCGGGCTTGGAGCACGCTCCTCTAGCTCCTTAGGGCTCGGATCGGGGTCACCTATGAAAAGGGGAAAAAGCTAAGTATTAGTTTCCCTTATAAATACTATCAACCCTTATTCTAGTTTAGGATTAGGGTTCTTATCCTTAATAGGGGTGTTATACAAAACTAGGGTTTTTACTCTAAAATTATTATGCTAAGTATTACTAATCGATATATCTTTATTTTTAATACTTATCGTTACACTTATATTATTAGACCCGTTAGTTCCATTCTTATAATACTAGTGTTCGCTAGTCATAGTAAAATAGTGATAATAATAATAATAATAATAATAATAATAATAATAATAATAATAATAATAATAATAATAATAATAAGACTACTAATAGTGACACTTATGTTTCAAGTAATAGAACCCTAGTGTTTTTAAGATTAAGTCTAATAATGGTGTTAGTGTTAAAATACTAATACAATGGTTGTAGTATCAACAAGTTGAAACACTCCTAGAGGTAGTAATGATAAAAGTCATATTTTGAATAAACAGTATAAGGGCTCCCATATTTTGTCACCCTAATAGAAATAGAATAATGGTAATGGTAATAATAGTAATGACAATAATGGTAAAGGTGTTAGGTATAGTAAAACAATATTAATATAAGTACAATACCCACATAAGGTTGGATTAAGTAGTAATAACACTAATAGTGGTAATAACCATAATGATAGTAATAATAATAATAATACCAACACTAATGTTTAAGTATGATGAAAGCTAGGGTTTTGGAGGGATGATGGCCTTGTAAGAAAATAACACATTTATGATAGGGAAATTAATAATGATAATGATAATAGTAATAAAAATAATAGTAATAATAATAATAACAATAACAATAATAATAATAGTAGAAATGTTAGTAATAAAGGTAATGACATTAACTCTAAGTCAAGTATAATAGGGGTTAGGGTTGGAAGGGGTGATAGCATTATAACATTAAGGATAATAAAGGATAATAATAACAATGGTATTAATTAATAATAATAATAATAATAATAATAATAGTAATAATAATAATAATAATAATAATAATAATAATAATAATAATAATGATAATAAGTATAATAATACTAATATTAGTTAAAATTTCTATAGGTGGCATAAGAAAGGTTTTAGGGTTCAGGTGAGTGGAAGACCACCTGAGGATGGTGGTGGTCAGCGGCGGCGCGCGGCGGCGGCGGTGGTGACGAGAGGGGTAAGATGGAGGTGGAGGTTGGTGGAAGAGGAGGCAGGGAGCAAGGGGGTATGGGCAGGTAAGGGGGAACCTGCTGGTTGTATTGGGGGGTGGCGGGGTGGCTGGTTGCGGCGAAGGAGGCGGCAGAAGGTGGCGCAAGGCGGCGGCGGTTTTTTTTGGCAGAGGCCTTCACACGATTGTGGTGGCTCGTGCGGGGTAGGAAAGGCAGCGGCAGTTGGTTGGCTGCGTGGGAGGTGGCGCAAGGAGGATTTTGGTGGGTAGCGGTGATCTCGACGGTGGCTGGTGGCTGCCGGTGGCGGAAACTGCGTCTGTTCTAGCGGCGGCGAGGCAGGGTTTCAGCAAGCTTAAGAGGGAAGGACTTGTTGTGGCCGTTCGGGAGGGGGTATTTATAGGCCATGGGGGGAGGAAAATGACGAAGGGAATGGGGTGGCACGCGGGGCAGGCACGGCAGGTGGCCGGCCGGCGGTGGCAGTGTCACGTGCCTTGTAGTTTGTAGGGTACGTTTAGCCATTTTCTAGAAAAAGGAAGGGGCAGTAGGACGCGTGAGGGAGTGCTGGGTTGAATTGGGGAAGAAAGGGACGGAAATGGCAGGGGGAGGACAGCCGGATGGCAGGTGGCTGTCGGCAGGTGGCAGGCTACAGGTTGCAGGCCTGCGCGGGGGAAGAAGACGACCCCTCGACCGGCGGTCCAGGAGGAAAAGAAAACAGGGGAAACCGGCCAATTTGGCAACGGTTATAAAGTTCATAAGCCAAGCGCGGAGTTTTGGGGGTTATGGGAGGAAAACACAGCATCGCGTCGTTGGCTGGTACCGGTCATTAGGGCACTTAACGCGGCGCGACGTTTCGACGGCTTCGGGGATTAAAACGCCGCGTTGCAGCAGCGGGACAGCCAGCGGACAACGCTGGGCCGTGAGGGAGGAGAAGGAAGGAAGGAGTTGGGCTGCGGGCTGGCTTAACTGCGAGATGAAGGAGGAAAAAAAGAGAAGAAGAAAAAGGAAAAGAGGAAAAAGAAGATTTTAGTTATTTTTATTTTATATAAATATTTAAGGTATTTTTCTTGGGCACCTAGAGTAAGAATATTTAAATATTTAAAGAAAAAATATTAAACCTTCTTTTTTTGGCTAATTTAGGGCCCTAAAAAAATATATTCCTCCTTTATAAATTGTTTGAAAATGCTTATTACTTTGCCCTACATAATCCCTTTTAATCTAAAAAGAGTAATAAATTAAATTAATTCCCCAATAATCCTTATTTAATGACTTAGTTTCAAAAATAATAAATTCTGGGGTATTTCACTAATACTTACAGTGGAACATTGTACGAGAAGGGGCAAGACCGATCCACGGGCATAAAATAATGGTAGGATATGTTATCCTAGTGACCAATCCACTAGCTAAAATAGTGGCTAGGCACCAGAGTACCTTGGAGACCGGTCCACCGACTAAAATAGTGGAGTTTCCGTACTTGTGTGGAATTGATAAAGAACATAGTGTGAATTGATTCTCGATAAGAGATTAATTAAATAATTAATCTGGACTATTTGGGCTTTTATGTGTTGACTTGATCGTTTATAAGCTGATGTGGTTTTTATCAAAGTAACGGAAGGTTGGATCGAAATTTGTATTAGAAGTTGTCACCCACGATCTAATGCAAAAAGAATGAAGTGATTTGGTGGATTATGGACGAAGAAATTGATGTTACAAGATGAAGGTGTTCAGCAGATTTGAAGGTGTTCAAATGTGTCGTGTGGAATATAGATTTGAGGAAGGATTAATCCCGGATTTTCCTTGCTCAATACAGACCCAAAAGGGAGAATTAGACTTTATCTCTCTTGCTCAAAGTTTTATCAAAATTCTTATTATTCATTCTATTCAATTCTCTATACAAATGTTGTGCACAAAAGGTATATATAGGAAAGAATAAGCTTGGTGGTGAGCTTCCTTAACCAGCCAAGTTTACCCACCTAATCCAGCCCATTAATCATGGTTGAATTAAGCCCATATTAACCTTAATCCACAGAATAATATCATTGGTTAAATGATACTAAGGATTAATATTACAAAGCTATACAATATACTAAGATACATACATGAAATTATAGCCATACCCTAACTTACATAAAATATACTTAGGGTTAGGGTTTACAACAAGTTTATAAAAATAATGAATATCATCACTCTATCTCTTGTTGTAATGTATCATCCCATGTATGTCATAGTATTGCATGCCTTGGAATACTTGTACACATCAATGTGTATGAACATCATCTTCTTGCAAATATGTAACATACCTACAAGAATAACTTGAATGTTTTTCAATGTCAAGCATATTAGAATTATCAAGAATATTTAACATGATAGGCTCTAATATTATGAAAGCTAAATCATCTTCCTTACCTTGAGGATTAGAATGAATATGACAATCATTATGTTCAATGGATGCTCCTGCATCATAAGCTGTATAATATTCTGCATGACTTTATATATTTTATGTGTGGGTTTGAATATGTGTAAGTTGAATATTATCCTACATGATTTTATGTGCTTGTGTGTTGGCGTTAGTGCTCGGTTACCTTACTCAGTATGTAGTGTGCTGTCAATTTTTTTATAGGTGCTACTCATTCCCACGAGCAAAAGGCTTATCTGACGTGTTGTAGGTGGGTGATGCCTTCTTTAATGCCATTGATGTCTATGGGACATCAGGTGGGGCCGAGTGATGATTTGGGCTGGATCAAGTTCTTGGAATGGCGTAGCCGGTTTTTCTATTATGAGATTATTATTCCTTTTCTCTTTTAACTATGTTTGAAACTCCAGAAATAATTTTAATATTGTAGCTATTTTTCTTCTTTCAAGAACTATCTCCCCTATTTTGGATTATGTAAAAAAATATGTTTACTCTTATTTCCATATTTATGAACTTTCGATTATATAATGATGCGAGTAGTTTTCTCAGCCTTAGCACTTGGTACTAGAATGGTATGAGTGAATCGGTATAGTACTAAGTGTGGGTAAAAATGATAGATGAGATTTATATGTTATTTTGCTAAGTAAAAATGTCATTTATTCCTCGTTACTTTTATAACATGTAATCTTTTTTCGAGTTTTTCTCTTTTGGATAGAATTTGCAGGAAAAGACAAAAATGAAGAAATTCAAAGGAGAAATCGATGGAAAGAGAAAAGGCAACAAAGAACACATCAAGAGATATGGAATCAATGGAAGAAAAGACTAGAAATGAAGAATATATATCAAAGGGAAGATTGTGTTGAAATTTCATGAAGAAATAATGAAGAAACAAGAAACACGGCCCCCCCATGTTTCCTAAACACGGCCTGTGTTTTTCTATCAGCACACAAAATTTCAGCATTTAAAATTCAGCATTTGGCCGAGAGTTCAAGGAAAAACACAGGGGTCCCGATGCACTGTCCTACGCACAACAAATTTAATAAATAAATCCTAATTTCCAAATACGTAGTATATGGCAAGAAGGAGTCGAACCCACAAGGAATGGTATATAATCAATAACTCTATAATCGATGTTAAAACTTCGTTTATGCAACAACATATATTTCTATCATTAATATCTAAACTATGGATAAATAATAAAATGACGTACTCACTAATTAATGAATAAGGATAGGAAGGTATTAATTATGGAATTAGGATATCAAATAATCATGAAGAAAAGAATGATTCTAAATGATTTAACGTTGACTTGTAGAAACTCATAATAATTCATCTCTTTGCTTTCTCTCAATTTTAATAAATTGAATAAGCTCTCAATTTATCACCTAACCAATTAATAACCTAGGTTAAGAACACTAGATTCAATTAATGGCAGCATTACGAATGGAAAGCAATCAACTATGACCATAATCACATAAGCTCGGATCATGCAATCATACGAATTAATGGACAAGATTAATAATTAATCTTTTGCTACTATGGAAACGTTAATTAACAATTACGTATTAATTCCGTTATCCTAGCGTAGATTAAGATCTAAACTAGATAGGTGGTCAGTCTAATTAGTTTAAATTCTTAATCTATGATGCGAGATCATTCAATTCCATCCATCAATTCAATTAAATTCCATCTAGAATCATGAATTCAAAATCCAAAACCCTAATTCCGTCATCAAATCCTCCTACCTTATACTATCTACATAATTTTAATAACACACAATCAAATGCAATAATCTATAATTAACATCAATGCTTACAAATTAATTAACAATGAAACATCAAACGTGAGAGAAACAATAATGCAACAAAGAGAATTGATTTGCATTCAATAAAAAATCAAAACTTGCAATTAAAAGAGGAATGGAGAAGAACTTATTGAATTGAATTGCAGAGCGTTGATTGTTCAATTTAATACAATGGAGAGAAAGAGAATTGGAATTAGAAATTACATGTGGTATCTAGAGAGTATAGAGAGAAAGAGAAAATACCATTCTCGAACTCTCCCGAACCACCCTTTCGAATGTTCAAACTTTAGAAATATATCGGGGAAACATTGTGCGAGCGGTTACAGAATTTGAGAAAAACACGATCCGTATTAGAAAACACGGGACCCCCGTGTTTTTCCTTGAACTCTCGGCCAAATGCTGAATTTTAAATGCTGAAATTTTGTGTGCTGATAGAAAAACACGGGCCGTGTTTAGGAAACACGAGGGGGCCGTGTTTCTTGTTTCTTCATTATTTCTTCATGAAATTTCAACACAATCTTCCCTTTGATATATATTCTTCATTTCTAGTCTTTTCTTCCATTGATTCCATATCTTTTGATGTGTTCTTTGTTGCCTTTTCTCTTTCCATCGATTTCTCCTTTGAATTTCTTCATTTTTGTATTTTCCTGCAAATTCTATCCAAAAGAGAAAAACTCGAAAAAAGATTACATGTTATAAAAGTAATGAGGAATAAATGACATTTTTACTTAGCAAAATAACATATAAATCTCATCTATCAGTATAGTACTAAGTGTGGTGATAGAATCCCCAAAATTTACGGGTTTTAAATGTATAGGTCTTGTTTTTAAAAAAAAGAAAAAAAATATGTAAACTTTGGGGTGTTACAAAACCGCTATCAAAACATCACCGATTTAGGTTTTAATCAGTTGTTATGTATTTATTAAACCTTAATTCAGATTAAATGAGCATTAAATGTACCTTTTAATAATAGTTTTAAAGATAATTGTTATTAAAAATAATATATAGAATAATTATTATAAGTTTTAAGTAAGAACCATTATTAAAATTTCACTATTTTTGTAGTTCTTGTAGTTTTCTCTAGCTACATACACAGTTGTATGTTCAAATATTTACAAATCGATAATTTAAAACAACATCAATTCATATATACATGCATTTCTTACTCCAAAATGATAATACATATTTTTAATAAATTTGCAATTAGTATGTCTCAATACACTAGGAATACCCGGGAATCAAAATTAGTAGGTGTACCATAACTTGGTAGCTCTACCCTTGAAAGTCACAAGTCCATAGATCATAACTTAGATGACCAAAGGATGTAGATGAAACACAAACCTAAACATGCATGTAGAATGTAGATCCCTAATACCAAATATATGAGTGCACTTACTTGGCCCATTGGTCTCTAAGTTCATTAATTTCATCATCTTTGACTTTTTGGCGTCATGCATACCCACTGTTGAAAACCTACAAATTAACAAGTTTTGATTATTTTGTTATTAATTAAGTCAACTAACAAGTATATTTATCATGATTCTTTAATGAAAAAATATTGAAAAACAACGATACATGACTTGAATTTATGTCTACCGATCTTTTTGGAGTATCAGATCCATTGCTCTACAAACATACTATCCACAATCATCACCATTCTATTATTGTGGACACCATCAAATGAATTCAATTAGCTCTTTAACTATTAAATCTTAATTCGAATTGAAACAAAATACAAAATAGTTCTCTTTTTTCTTACCATTACAGGTTCATATTCAAGAGTACTCCTTGGGTCTGGGATACTATTTCCTCCTCTCCTCTTATACGCCTTTCGTAGTATCCTAATAAATAGAGTTGATACACAATATTGTAATTATATATACCTAAAATAATTAAAGTAGAATATATGTATAAATAAGCTAATGAAGTAAGAAGTAAAGAGTATAATAGCATGCCAATAAGTTCTTTCCCACCAGGATAAGCTTCTGCAAAAGGCGTGGAATATATTTGAAGGGAATCAAACACATAGATTTTATTTCAATTTGGTTGGACGGCATATAAATCCTAATGTTCACTTGTGAGGTGAGGAATGAGATAAAGCTTACTGTATCCCTCGCTTAAAGTGTGATCCTATAGATAGGTTATGTGATTACCCTCTCTTATTGCAATACCGTCAACTATATAGTCTAGAGACACAAACACAATAGAGGACAACATTTCCTCTACCACAACACGACTATCTACCAACCTATAGACAACAGTAACAATGCATATTTATTAATAACTGATAAATTATATAATAAGTCATAAAAATACCAAAGCAATAAAGATAACTAAAATATATCATATGAAAAAATAGTTACATAATATATACAACAACACTCATGGTTAGCATCCATTCTTAATTACAAATGTCACTTATATCGCAGGCTCATACCATATAAGTAGTGTCTTCCCTCCCAACATAATTAGGATGACTATCAATTGAAATATAATTGTCACCGAGGTAGTTTTGGGCACATAAATACAACAAAGCCAAAGTTGGTGGTGGTTGGTTCTTTTCTAAAGATGGAATCTTTTGTAGGGTAACAGATTGTTCTAATTTAGCTCTCTTTCCTTTATTAGTGTCCTCTTTTATGTTGCTTGTTATGCTAGTACCTCTCTTTCCCTTACTCCTAGGAACATTCTTCTTTTTTGATTCCTTAATTAATAATAATAAATGAAATATAATGAGCATATATATATTAATAAGGTATAAATAATATAAATAACATATAAGGTATAACACTAATGAAGAATGTCATTACCTCTTTAGCAATGAGACGTATTTGATCTGTGGGCTAAGGCACGAAGCATCCATGAGCTTCCAGCATACTGGCTACCTCATTGCCTTCTTTATAACAAGGAAAGTGCACATCTCCCAAGATTGGAGTGTCAATAATTATGGGCCTTGTATTTAGGGCCAAGTTATACCCATGGACTATTTGTATTTGGGTACTATAATTTATGCATACCCTTCCTTTGCCAAAAGAGTTGGAAGGTAATTTTCTAACAAGTCACATTTATGCAAACCCTAAAATAAAATATTACACATTGGTAATTATTTATGGCACCTAATAAATTTAATAACAATTCATAGTTTTGTAATGCTTACCTTAGGAAGAGAAGAAAGATGTACATCGGCTTCGCAACTATCTCTAACGCTATTTACATTGGGTATGTGAAGCTAATCATATTTAACTAAATCGAATGGCTTATACCCTTAATATTTGATAAATGATAACTCTTTCTCCATTGTTTCCATCCATTCAATGTCATGTTTAATTTCTAGCAAAGGATAGCCACTTGCTCATTAGTGCAACGAGAACCATGAGATCGACCACACATGCTCATTCTTGAAACTCCTAATCCAAGACCCTAGTATTTTCCGGGGTGTTCTAAAATTCCTAAAGCATATGACACAATGTTATATAGGTCTGCAACCTCTACAGAATTTAACGTTTCAAGTTCCTCCTGTAATGTATGCAATATATTTAAATTTAGAATAAAGGAATAAACATAATATAATAGTTTGCTCAGAGAAACTAACTAGGGTTAGGGATATGTACAAACTTCTAATTTTTTTTGTAGCACCTTCTACATCTTCATTAAGATATCCATCTTATGTCGTCCTAGCCTTCTTCCATAGTATACCAATATTATGGGTGAAGTATATAGATCCAAAACCTATCCTACAAGCTATAAATCAAAAATAAATCTTAAAATAAAAATATTATTATAACATTAGACTTGAACATTTGAATAGATAAATCAAAATCTCATACCAACTCTTATTCAAGGCATGCATAGCCTTTGTGATCCATATTATACCGGCACTTATTTTGCTTAGCAATCTATTTATTTTTGGCAACTTTCTTCTATGTTACAAGCTAATATATTTACTCATGTTTATTTAGATATCAATGAAATATTATTAATAAAAAAATTTAATTGTTATCGAACAAATATCTTAGCCTCCTCTGAATGATGATATGCAATAAATTGGTTCCAACTTTCTTGATCAATGAAACCATAATGTTTAAGTGAGTTCAGGTGTAGAGAGTCATCCCTCTTTCTATACATTTTTCTATTAGTCAAGTATGCCCTAAATGTTCTTAGATGCTCACCGCAATATCTAAGAAGTCATTTCTTCCTTGTCTCTCAGACTTTGAACACTCTTTACAAAATAAAATATACATATACATACATACATACACACACACATACATATATATATATATATATATATATACCAATATTAATGTATTAAAATTAATAACATTTGACATACAAAAATGAGTAAGCAAAATAGCATATTTACCATGAATTCTTACTGAATATGCTCCCAATGACCCATCGGAATCTACTTGTAATTATTATATGAAATAGGAACACAATGAAGCATGACGAGTGAAATGTATGTCTAAAACATGTATGCATACAGGCCAATAGGAAAATTATAACTATTCCATCCCAACTCCACTTTTTCTCCACTATTTATGATATCGGTGATGTTTCTCATAATAGTCTGTCTTCTCTTCCCTTCTTCATCACCACTATCCCTATCAACTTTTGTATTCTCCATATCTCTACAAAAATTCAATAAATAAATTATGTTAGAATGTTATGTAATTACCCTTGTGAAATAAATTATTTTTCAACACAATAAATATTTAATGAATATATATATAATATGCATTTAAAGAAATAAGCACACATATCATATGTTATAATATTATTACCCTCGTCGCCTTCTTTTCCTACTTTTTTTCTTCCTTGTTTTTGGATTGGTTTTAGGATCTAATATATATATTAATTTAAGATTATCATCCCTTACATATATTTCCTCCTCATTAATTTTGTTTTTATCATCATTCAATAATTGAGTTGCTTGCATAGCTAAGACATAGTCTTTATCTCAATTGGCATCATTTTCATCATCACATTCATTGACATTTATTTTCTTCATAGATAGTACCATAGACCATATATTATTAGTTGGATCAGTGACAAAGAATACTTTTGTTGCTTGTGATGCCAAGATGAATGAGTCTTGTTTATGACCTACCCTATTGAGATCTACTAATGTGAATCCATCTTTATATCTAACTCCATAGGTATTATCAACCCACCTATAGCCGAATACAGGGATTTTAAATACAGTTTAATCTAACTCCCATATCTATTCAATCACACCATAATAATTCATATCTACATAGGTTGGATTCTTGTCCTTCGCACTAGCAACATATATTGCCTCGACCACTAAATTTGCCTTACTATTCTACATTATACTCTTCTTATCTTGTTATTTCGTATAAAGTGTAGCCTTTTATGGAATAACTGGTACATGAGAAAACTTCATAATGAGATTTTTGAGACAACCAATACAGGGTTTCAAAAATTAAAGTTGGGGAATATTGATTATCCATTTCTCGGTCTTTGATGAAATTTCAATCCTTATAGAAAGAATATGTTCTTCAATATATGGCCAAACATCATCATTGTTATGTAATAAATATATTTATTCTTCAAAAATCATGTCAAGTTCTACACACCCAAACTATTTGTCCCTAATACCTTATCCTTCGATTTTCCCTACATATTGAGACTTAGGAATACTAAGAACTTCAGCATTTCACAAGTAACTAATGCAAAATTCAATTACCTCTTCTACAAGGTAACTCTCAACAATGCATCTTTCTGGAAGATATTTATTCTTTACATAACCTTTTACCAACTTCATAAACAGCTCAAAGGGGTACATCCAGTGCCCATGAATAGTTCCTATCATTTTTATCTCATAAACTAAATGAACAGTTAGATGTGCCATAATATTAAAGAATGAGGATGGAAAGTACATTTTAATCTAGGAAAAATTAATCACAATCCCTCTTTACAAGGCATACAAACTATAAGGATGTATGACTTTGGAGCAGATTGTATTAAAGAACCAATAAAGCCTCATGATAGTAATTAGAACATGCTTCAGAAAAATTCCACGTACGCTATTGGTAACAAGTGTTGTATCAAAATATGACAATATTGAGACTTCATGTTAATTAGTTTCAACTCTTTCATCGACACGAGCCTTCTGACATTTGAAGAATACCCTTCCAAAACCTTGGAACGGTTAAAGAATTTGTAAAATGTAATTTTCTTTTTTATGGAGAGTGTATTATAAGCTGCTAGTAAATATGTTCTTCTTTCATTGTCTCATGGTGCCAGTTCCTGTCTAATACACATTTTCTCCATATTCATTCAATCATTGATGTTATCTTTAGTCTTTTGAACAACATTAAGTAATGTACTAACAAGGCTATCACATATATTTTTCTCGATATACATCACATCAAGGACATATATCACGTATAAATATTTCTAATAAAAAAGGTCGATGAATATAGACATCTTCTTCCACCCAACTGATAAAGGCTTATCTTTATTCTTTTTTTCAAACTTAACACTCAAATATTTAAACTTCAAATACATTACCGACCGTCAATCACATTGGTGCCTATCCTTCTTCTAAGAAGCCATTGAAACCTTTACTTTGCTTATGATAATGATGATTATTTGGTAAAAATCTATGATGTTTGAGAAAAATAGTCTTCCAACCATGAATTAACTAAACAAATGAAGTATTTTCCTCATATACTAGGCATGCATAATGGCCTTTCACACTATAACTTGATAAGTTACCATACGCTGGAAAATCATTTATAGTATATAATAACATTGCTTTCAAAAACTTCAATTCCCATGTCCACAAAAATTTTAAATCATCAATCAAAGGTACCAAATAAACATCAATATCATTTCCCTATTGGTTTGGCTCCGAAATGAGTAAAGACAACATCATATACTTGTGTTTCATGTAAAGCCACGAATATAACCACAATCACTGGCCATATACTATTAGTGCATTGATTGTGAGGATTCATTCCATCTACAAAAAGTTCAAGACACATGTTTCTTACTTACTTACCAAATTCAGGAAACAAGCCAACAATCATCATCCATTGTGGAGAGTTGGATGGATGTCCAAGAATCCCATCATCAATCTTCTCATTAGCATGCCATCTCAAGTTCTTAGCATCTTGGACATCATTAAACATCCACCTAAGTATTGGTATTATAGAAAAATACCATAACACCTTAGCTGGCATCTTATTCTTCTTCTATCGTGGTACTTTGTATTTAGGATTAGGAAGATTATCTAAAGACGCATTCTCATTGTGAAATAATATAAAATCATTAGAACACACATGTATCTTCTCATAATTCATTCCCATAGATGAAAGGATCTTCTTCACTTCATAGGTAGATCATGTAGAATGTTATCATTACGAAGCATATCCTTCATAAGTATCAACAATTCCATGAAGCTCTTATCACTCCATCCATTACATGATTTTAAGTTATACAACCTTAAAGTAGCGGATAATCTAGTAAACAATCACCATACAAAGGTTTCTTTGAGTCACTCAATAACTTCTCAAACATTTTTAGACAATCTTGAATACTTTTCTCGACATTTCAATTCATCTCCTCTAATGAATCTCCCTCATATTTCTCAAATGATGATCCACTACTTTCCCTACTAACTTCCTCATTATTATATTTAGACTCTGTCTCACTATGTCATATCCAATGTGATGAAACCCCAAATACTCTCAGCACCCTTACTAAGCACAACATCAATAATCCTCTAAAAATAATTGATTATCTTTATATTCTTATTTTTGCAGGATAATCAAGCAAAATTAACCAAGAAAGCGGGGAAGAAGATCCAAGACTGTTGCTATCAAGAAACGGGATTCTGTTGCTGAGAAGAAATATTCAAGTTTTAAATTATTAGCAAAAAAATAATGGCATTATCGCTCAATTAGCAAAATTCTACTATTATTATTTTTTGCTTTGTTTATTTGGTTTTATCTTGTAATAAGGGTATTAAGCAGCTAGTTAAGTTGGGATTTGCCTAATCCATCATTAAACCACCTTCAAATCCCCCACATCAACCTTTAATCCTACCATAACCTCAGCCCAAATAAATTGCCATAACTTCAGCCCAAACAAAGTGGACACCGAGGCCCATACGAACCCACACCAACAGCCTTAAACCCTGCCTTCTTTCTCAATCTCGTTCGGTCAAAATGCCCTTCACTTCCGTTCGGTCAAAACGCCTTCACTTCTCGACCAAACGCAACACTTCCCTGGTCGTCCCCTTCCTCTAATCCCGCCTTCATCGTCGACCACCATCAATGGGGATTATCCACCATTAATCCACTCTACCCGCTCCACCTTCTTGACCGTTACCCAACGTTCGGCTTCCATCAACCCTAGCTAGTTGCTGCCCTATATAAAGCTTCTATCTTTATGTAAGAAGGACAACTTGGTTCGAATCGATTTCAGCATATGAAATAAAGCTATTAGCCTAATTCTTACGACTTTGCGTCGTTTCTTGTTGGTTTTCTGCAGCCTTGTTATTCTCGGCTTCGAGGATTTAGATTGGGCAGTCCCGATCACCCTATCCCTATTCCTGTTCGGCTGTTTTTGCGATTATTGTGTAATTTTTATTAAACTCCATTTGGAGTTCGTTTCACAATGAGCATAACTTGTATTAATTCCATACAAAAATAAATGATCTCTCAAATCATCAGCATTGACACATTGAATATAAGCATAATTCAAACAAGGATAGACTATTCTACTAGAGTCCTGAGCTTGTTCAACTGCAAAATTGATGAACAACTCTACTCCTTCCTGATATTCTCTAAACAAAACAATTTGTAGACATTAATTTCCAATCTATAGTTTTTCAATCTAGTTGTTCCCATGCAAAAGTAATTATTACAAATCAATTTAATTCTAAAAAAACTAATTTACAAACCACTCATGCTTAGAAATAATTAATGTATAATGTATTATGCTATTAAGTGTTTATATATATATTTTTGGAAATGTATTGGAATGATTTGTGTGTGTGTGTGTGTGTGTGTGTGTGTATGATTTGTGCTATGAAAAGGTTGCTAAAGCCCAAATACCTGGCTAATAAAAACTCCTAACCATCATATTAAATCCACTGGTAGCCTTGTCGAGCCTGACTAATAACTATCACTCTCATAGTCCATTCATCTAGATACGTCATATATTCCCGCACGTCATTGATAGATAGTCTGGTCACGGATACTCTAGGGTAACATGGGTGGATGTTCGGAGGCAAGCTATGATAAAGCCTCCACTCACCATCAACTCTCTAGATATCTGATCATAATCCCTCTCAAGAACCTCACACTCAACAAATCTCGGGTGTGGTGCATCAATATGGTGGACATTCCAATGCAAAAAAACTAGATGTAGCCTCCGACCATGGCTCCATCTGAGGAAGGTTCAACAATAAGTGATACAATCTAAAATGGAATGGATCATATAATGAGCTACTTACAAACAAATTACCTAGCTTGTTATATAACCATATCACATGATTCCACAGATCCACAAAAGGTATCATACACAAATTTAGTGGAGGGTATGTAATAGCAATGTGAGGCATCTCACTACTTACAAATGAGAACAACCACTAAGCTTTATCATCGAGGTTGTTCTTGAAAGGATCTAAATTTCAAATTATGTAAACTCTTAAACTAGATAGAAAAATCATAAATATATTCTACCATATCGTAATCAACAATGTAAAGCTAACAACATACCCACATAAGATACAAGTTAGAAGCATATAAATATTTTTTAGTTGTTCTCCTGTTATATCAAGAAAAGATACTCATCCTTCTATTTAAAGCTAACATCGTACCCATATAAGATACCTATCATAAAACTTATATTCTTAAATTGATTTTTGTTTATTTCTCTATCGATACAAAAATTTATTTTAATATTAAGAAAAAAATAAATTACCAAAATATTCCATATTCTTCTTCTATTATATGTTTAAGTTGTTTAAGATTTTATAATGTCGCACTTCATTCACTCCCACTTGATTTGTGATTGAGTTAAGTTGAATCAAACTTTATCCTATTATACTTGGCATGGTTAAAATAAGGACATAATCTTAACTTATTTATTTAACAAACAAGATTGGTCAAACTATCATCTAATTGTTCAAGCTTGGCATAGAAAATCAAGTTTAAATGAACTGTTACTAATTACTTGTATACTAGCTTGAGTATAGAAATAAGATAATAAAATTTTGAGTAAAGAAAACTATTTTATTTTAGTTAAGTAAAAGAAATATATATATATATATATAGTTTACTATAAGATATACTAATTATCATATTTAGCATAATAGACCCTAAATCCTGACCTAAACCATAATAAATCATAATAGACTAACTCTAATCCTAAAACCTAATTATAATTAAACCATAACCCCTTGTATTATTATAATTGTATATAAAATTCAAGTAGATATTAATAAGATAATATATATGTATAGGTTAAGTATAATAATATGATATTATTAAAAGTTTAGTTGAGAAAAATGTATATAATAGTTTGTTATAAGATAACATATTAATTATCATATTTAGTATAATAAACGCTACACCCTAACCCTGACCCATAATAAGTCATAATAAAAACAAACCCTAAACCTAATAAACCCTAATCCTAAACCTAGCTAACTATACTTAAACCTAAATGAATCATATATCATCATCATCATCATCATCATTATTACTATTATAAATAAATAAATAAATAGCTATAATATTTTCCAACAATGAGTTATGACTCTTATTACCCTTTCATACGTTAGTGTTTATTTTTCCCTTTTAAACTCTTGTTATGCATCTCTAATTCCATGAGCCACGACTCCTTGTATTTCTTCCACCATTAATTTCCAGACTTCCCAAATGTAACCCATATTGCCTCTTCCTTTTTTTCCTTTTTACTTCCATAACCTTCTCATCTATCTAATTTAATTTCCTTTACAAGTTTTTAATGAAAGTACATTCCAACTAACATATTTTAGTTAGAAAACACTTAGTATACTCTAGTCGCTAAACTTCCATTCAATTTTGGCTAATTTAGTTAATCACTTTTATTTCTTTGTTATTTTCTATGTCTATTTAATCCTCATCAAACAAAAATTATTAACATGCAACTCTTATTGAAATTTTTATTTAATGATGTAAATTTGTAAAAATATATTTTCATTCAATTATATAGCATTTCCAAACATGCTAGTGTCCTACTTATTAATAAAAATACATACAAACATATATATATATGTATATAGGTATATAGTTTTTACAAGTGACTTTGTTAATATTTTTAAGTATTTTATTTCTCATGGCAATTAAGAACTACAATAGAGTGTGTGTGTGTGTGTGTGTGTGTGTGTGTGTGTGTAAGGCCAGCCAACACATTCAACGACAAATAGAAATATTTTTCACCAACACATTCAACAAAAAACAACAACATTTTCAATAACAAAGTATTAAATTTTTCAACATGCATGCATTTATACGTAATAAAAGTGTAAAGGAATGACAAAACCATACGTGCTAGATATAGTGGTGGCGAGCAAGAGGAGTGGTGGAAACTAAGAGGGGCAGCGGCGAGCACCTAGGAACTCGGTGGAGCATGGATGATTAATTGGTTGTAGGGGAAAGAGCAAGACATGTAACAGCCTTGGCAACGATAGTGTTCAACTCCAATACCAACAAACAATAACTAAGGGGATGAGAACACCAGCGAAATTAGCAGGAGTTAAGAGGAGTAGTGGTGGTGCATGAAGTAAGGGAGCGATGTAGCTCACACAAGAGAGAGAAAGAGGTGTGAAATTTTTTGGCAAAGAAACAAGACCAGAGCAAAAATAAGAGGTGAAAGGATTACAGATTTAATAATGATTCTTATAAGAACCATTATTAAATAATTTGCTTCAAAAAAAAATTTTAGAGGTATTAATAACGGTTTTAGCCTATAACCATTCTCAAAGCTGCCTCAATGATCTCACACATAAATTTTCATGCTTTTAGCAATGATTTCATAAACACCATTATTAATATGACGTTATTATTTTCCATTTCCATAGTAGTGGAGGAAAAATGTTCCTTTGCCCATAACCTCTAATTAGATTATATGCAAGAAGGATATTCTCTCGAATCAACCAGCCGTTAATAAAAGTAGATTAAAAATTGTTACTTAGATTAGGCATGATCTCTTGCAACTTATTCGTAAGCACTTTAACAAACACCTTATATGAGATTATGCAACATGCAATCGTCTACAATTCTGTAACCCACTTAGGGTTCAGTACCTTTAGCAATAAGGCAAGTTTCATACAATTAAGAAATAGGGGGACATACCTAGAATTAAAAGCTTGTCTTATCATGCCATAATATCATCACCAATCATCGACAAAGTAGCCTTGAAAAAAATAGTAGTACATCCATCCAAACCTAAAGTTCTATTATCACCAATAGAAAACAAATCATCCTTCACCTCCTCTTTTATAATTGTAATATGTAGGTTCCATGGTTGTACTTAATCTCAAAGAGGAAAAAACACAAACACAGTTGGTTCCATACCTCCAACCTCTACATAGGTCATGCCAACAAGCATAGCATATTGGTCTTGAATGCTATGTGGTTCACAAAGCCAATTATCATCATTATCTCTAATTTGACTAATGTATCACCGGTTCAGTTTTCCTTCATACTAGCGATGAAAATTTCTAATTTTAATCACCTACATTAAGCCAGTGAATAATAGATTTTTACTTCAAAAATAAATCTTTGTAGAATGATAGATGATCATGCTTTCTCCATTCCTCTCTTTACCTTTTTTGCAAAGTAAAATTGGCGAGTTTTATGTCTAGATCTTATTTTAGATTCAGAAACACTTGCTTATGCTCCAACACAAACTTGGAAATGTCACTAAAGTTAGATTTGTGAAATTATTTTAACTCATAATTCAACTTATGCAGTCCCTGCTTCGACCTCCTTAAATATGGCAAACCTGAAAGTAGTCTCCAAGTATCTTCTATAATAGTTTCAAACAATGGATTGAGACAACAAATATTTTTTAAAAATTGAAGGGTTTTTGCTAGGGGTGGGGCTGATTATGTAGAACTAATATTAACACATGAAGATATTAAAATGTAGCAGGGTGGAAAACAATATTGATCAACACATAATTGTCCAATCATAAAGCATTTCCTATAACCTTATCAAGTTTTGACATGATTCTATCATTCCCATATTGAATATTACACCACTTAAAGACAGGTCCTACAAATGCAAGATTTTGTATGTCCAAATGAAGCATACAATCTCTAACATAACACATGTCTTGATAGTTCATTCCTAAGCTCTGAAACTTCTCATGAGTATCTAAGAAAATTTTTAAATCACCAATCAAAATAACAGACCTTTCCATAACCTAAGTTAAACACAACCAATGCTAAAGGGTTTAGTGTCTAGAACTAGTATTCTTACATAAACCGGCATTATATGAATCTCAAAAAGTCATTAAAAATATTTACCTTTAAGGATAAACACTTGGTCGCATTCAACAATTCTCTCTATATCCTAATAATTAGTATCTACATGCACAATACCCACCAATTTTGATGATAGTCATAATTATTTATAAAGCCCCCTTAGAGCCACTTTATTCACAATATGTGTTACCTTATGCACATTAACACAAGTCTCTAGCAAAACATACCATAGAGGATTTATTTTCAATTAACTATCAATTTACATCTTTTTTTATTAGGTTTATTTAAACATCTAACAATAACAGTGCACTTAATAATAAAGCATCCAGAGAATAGATTTTATCCAAAATGTTTCCTATTTGTGCCTCTAAATACATATCATTCATTTTTATATAAACTAAAAAGAATTAGAAATATGTGTACTTAGAACATGTTGCTTATGCTCTAGGTGTTTAGGAAAACTACTACTAGGTAGGTTATGGATATCTTTAAGCACCCATCTAGGTCTCACATGTGGTTGAACGTGGTTTCGCTAATAGGTGGCTAGTGCTTTGTAATTCTTAAATTCAGTGGGGCTTGGGTGACATCCTTCTTAGTATGGTAGCCATTCAAAAAGAATTTTCTATTTAATTATATTTCCATCTAGGTCCTCTAACTCCACTCTCTCTACACACATCTTTAAAACATCTACCTCCACTAGAATGAAAATATAGGGAATTCTATCACTAGAGAGAGTAATGTCATGGGTTTGAATGGCTTTGCCATTGCACTAGTTATGTGGCTCAGAGAATCTAGGTCCAAATATTCTTATGGTAGATTGGGTAATTTAATATATAAAGGAAGATATTGGAATTTCATGTACAAAATAGAATTTATGATCCCAACACCTCATGATGAGGTGCTTATTCATGAATTTCTAACACCTACATGCCTAAATATTATCTAAGTTCTACGAATTATGGAATTTGAAAATAATAAGCACATCAATATGCTTGAAAACTGAGGGGGAAGCAACATCAATCCATTAAGTTTTACATAACCCTAGCACTTAGGAAATAGAGGGATGTAAACAATAACATACCTAACAAGATATCCACTCCATTTATTAACATTCACATCGATATGAGGATTATTTAATTTCACTCTCCATTTGGTGCTAGCTAATGTGGAAGGAACATGATATAATGCACACCCATAGTGAGAACATTATTCACAAGACCTTTATACCATCATGGCAAAGTAGTTGTAATACACCAATATTTTATAAAATAATAATTTAGATTTATCAAAAATTTTAACCTAATCTAAATTCTAATTTAAGGTCTTTTATTTTATTTTAACCTTAACCTAAACCTAACCCTAAGAAAATTTGTAGATAAAATTTTAGATTAATTTTCCTAAAATTTAAACCAAAGCCAAAATCCAAATTCTAAGCCCAAAAAATTTCTGTTTTACTTTTTTAGGGTCTTTTCTTTCCTTTTCTTATCTTTTCTTCTGTTTGTTTTCTATATTACTTTCCCTTGGTTATGCCCAACTCAATCTGAATTTTTTTTCTTTCCCCTTCCTTCTCTAGCCTACACTAGTCCAGAGAAACCTCTAATTTTTTTCTCTTTTATATTTTATTTCTCTTTGCCCTTTCTCCTTCCCTATTCTTGCCTAAATTAATCATCATTAATGTCCCCATCATCGTCCTTCCCTTCCATTCTCACCCATGCACTACCACCATGTACCCTACAACCACCAAACCTATATAACTCTTGTGGTCTTCTCTCGACACCAATCCCTACAACCCTACACTCCTTTCACTTTTCCTTACCTACCCGACACACTAAAGCTAACCCTACTCCTCCTTTAGAGAAATGTGTTGGTATTCACATAGTTTTGATTCATGTGTTTCAAATGATTATGCTTAGAAACATAATGTATTTTGCATGCCTACATACGCACATGTATGAGGACCTTGATAAATACCACCTTGAATACGATACTAAACATTTACATAGAAAGAGTACGTGAGTCAGGGGTTGAGGTGTTATATGTTCACTCTAACTGACGATAATAGTGCCAAGATGTGTTTTTCTCTAGAGTTACTTTAGATCATTCCAATTGTTTGAAAATAATATGATTCCTGAGCTCAATGTAAGATAGAACATAATCTTGAGATAAGAATAATGAATAATATATTAATCATTTAAAGTGAAAGATTATGTGATTTAGGACCTAGGTCCATTCCACTAGACTAAAATAGTAGCTCAGAGGTGTTTTTTCCTAATATGTGTTTCAGATCATTCTAGCAGTTTAACAATAGTGGTCAGGTGCATTTTGCTATAAGAGGTGTTGGGTCTACTCCATCAGAAGATTACCTAGGTGTGTTGTTTGTCAGGGGTTTTTTAAATCGTTCCACTAATTTAAGAATATTGGGGTTCCTGAACTCAACGTATTAACCTTAAAGTCACAAACTAAGGAAGAGTGTTGAATCTATCTTCATATTTTGGGTTGTAGGTTTAGGTTATCTAATCAAACACTTTGAAACAGGATACCTCGTGGGACTTTGAGTTCCTAATATATTCTTATAGTATTTTACCTTATACTGAGGGTACTCCAAACACTTGTTTAAGCTTTTCAAACCTATCTCTTTCTCTACTTTATTATACTAAAATGTTTAACTATTTTACCTTATATTTTATGTAAGGATGACATGTTAAGGTGCTCTTATGTTGAGTATTGTGGCAACACAATTTAAAATTATGTTATTCTTCTATACAAACAAAAAATAATCATTTCTAAAATCTAGGGTATTACTGTAATATCCCATCCTAAAATCCTATAAAAAGGAAAAATGTGGAATCTTATATTTTCTTCTCTTCTAAAAATTAGTGTGCGAAAATTTTGGTTAGTATATATTACAGTGACGAATCAATGGTATAGGATATAGTATTATTGTAGTATAAAACACCAAAACATTGTCTTCCCTTTAAATAGGGGTGTAATGCAGCAACCTTCTTGTTGCTGTAGACAAGGATCGGTCATTGTAGTAGAAATAAGCTATATCCTCGTTGTTTGTCTCTCTCACTTTCTCGTCATTACAACTCATTCTTCGTTGGGTCTCTCTCCATTGTTTGGTATGTTTTACCTTTAATTCTTGGCTTTTGTTTATTTTTTGTCAAAATATTGTGTGCCATTGTTAGCTTTTAATTTTAATTTCATATTTTTATGAGTTTTCATGGGAGCCACCACCACTATCTCTTTGCACCACCTTGCACGACCTCCTCCTTATCCTTATCTCGGTTTCATCTTCAACTTTTAGTTATATTTTATCTTATTTTGTTTTAATTATTAATGCATTAATGCTAACAAATTTTTTGCTTAATTGTTTATTTAATTGTATGTCGCCAGAGAAGTTTACGCCACAACCAAAGCTTGCCATTGTCGCCTTCTACTGTTGTATGTTTGTTTAATTTTTATATATATATTATTATTAAATATGTGATTAGTGTTATATTTTTTGTTAAATATTATATGTGATTATTGTTAAATATTATATAGATATTGGTAGTGGTAATTATATGTTGATGTATTTATTGTGATATATGATAGGAATATTATATATATACACACACACAGGGGAAGGGTCACATACAAATTTTATAATAACCAATCTCATCCATTAGATCAAAATTTAATCAACATTTAAGATTTTAATAATACCAAACAAAAAAACAAACTCAAACCTATATCTAAACCAAATATCCAAACCTCTAAAACCATAAACTATACAAACCCTAAACCCCAAACCATGTAAACCCTAAACCCTAAACCGCAAACCCTCTAAACCCCAAACCCTAAACCCTAAACCCCAAACCCCAAACCCTAAACCCTAAACCATCTGAACCATAAACCCCAAACCCTAAACCCTAAACCCTAAACCCTCTAAACCCCAAACCATAAACCCTAAACCATCCAAACCCTAAGCCCTAAACGCTAAACCCTCTAAACCATAAACCCTAAACCCTAAACCATGTAAACCTTAAACCCTAAACCCCAAACCCTAAACCCTCCAAATCCTAAACCCCAAACCCTAAACCCTCTAAACCCCAAACCCCAAACCCCAAACCCTAAACCTCAAACCCTAAACCTTAAACCCTTTTAACCCTAAACCCTAAACCCTATACCATGTAAACCCTAAACCCTAAACCCCAAACCATAAACCCTAAACCCTAAACCCCAAACCCTAAACACTCCAAGCCCTAAACCCTCTAAACCCTAAACCCCAAACCCTCTAAACCCTAAACCCTTTAAACCCTAAACACCAAGCCCTAAACCCTCTACACCCTAAACCCAAACCCTTTAAACCCTAAACCTAAACCCCAAACCCTAAACCCTAAACCGTCTTGTGCACAACCTTATTGGTGAACTGTCTTTGCGTAAGCATCAATTCCTTGCAGAGGAGTCACGTATTCCTAAACCTGAGCCAACAAACAAAAGAAATATGCAATAACATTAGCCATATAATAATACCGACCCAAAGATGAATCAGCAAAGATACAGCCACCTAGAAAAAATACAACATTATTAATCAGACTAACATATAGCCACCCAAAGATACAACATTACTCTGATTATAACTAATTAGAGTATTCACAATACAACAACAACATAAAACAATCAACAACAAACATAAAACGGCAAATAACAGAAAAAATAAATGTCAAACACCAACAGAAAATAATAAATAAAGAACAAATCACTCGGCAAAAAAATCAAGCTAATGCTCGATGTTGGTGATAATGTTGTGAATATCGAACAAGAAGCAAATATTCAATCATAAATCGGTAATATAGCACCATACCAGCATATACTATACAAAATATACAGCAAATTGACAATAATCTCTCCAAAATACCAGACGAATTAGCATAGAAATTAAATCCAAAATTAACAAAATCAGTCGGTAATACCAAAACAATCAGCACAAAAGTCAAATTAAAAAAGAACAACCGCACAAGAAAAGCCAAATCACGCAAACAAACTTACGAATTAGAGGAGAAAGGTCAGAATTATACTGATGGTGTGCACTGAGGTGGCGGTCATGGAGGGTGCACTAGACTGCTGCGTTGGTTGTTTTAGCTGTAGCAACAGTGGAGCTCCAACTCAGGTATCCCTCTCTCCCATCGCACCTCCCGTCTCCCTCTATCCATCACACCCTCTCTCCATCGCACTTCTTGTCTCCATCTCTCCATCGCGCCACTCGTCTCCCTCTCTCTGTCGCCATTTCTACCCCTATTCACCCTCTCTATCCAAACTCTAAACCCTAACCCTAAACCCTAAAACCTCGAACCCCTAAACCCTAAACCTTAAACCCTAAATCCTCAAAACCCTAAACCCTCCAAACCCACAACCCCAAACCCTAAACCCTCTAAACCCCAACCCCCAACCCCTAAACCCTAAACCCTAAACCATCTAAACCAAAAACCCTAAACCATGTAAACCTTAAACCCTAAACCCTAAACCCCAAACCCTAAACCCTCTATATCCTAAACCCCAAACCCTAAACCCTCTAAAACCTAAACCCTAAACCCTAAACCCTCTAAATTTTAAACCCTAAACCCCAAACCCCACACCCTAAACCCTAAACCCTAAACCCTCTTAAACCTAAACCCTAAACCCTAAACCCTCTAAATTTTAAACCCTAAACCCCAAACCCCACACCCTAAACCCTAAACCCTAAACCCTCTTAAACCTAAACCCTAAACCCTAAACCATATAAACCCTAAACCCCAAACCATAAACCATAAACACCAAACCCTAAACCCTAAACATAAACCCTACACCCTCAAAACATTAAACCCTAAACCCTCTAAACCCTAAACCCCAAACCCCAAATAGTAAACACTCCAAACCCTACATCCTAAACCCCAAACCCTCTAAACCCTAAACCACAAACCCCAAACCCTCTAAACACTAAACCCTAAACCCCAAACCCTAAACCCTAAACCCAAACCCTCTAAACCCTAAACCCCAAACCCTAAACCATAATGCACAAACCCTAAACCCTAAACACTAAACCGTCTTGTGCACAACCTTGTTGGTGAACTATCTTTGCATAAACACCAATTCCTTGCAAATGAGTCATGTAACTACATGCAATTCCTAAACCCGAGCCAACAAACAAAAGAAATAAGCGACAACATTAGCCATATAATAATACCGACCCAAAGATAAATCAGCAAAGATACAGCCACCCAGAAAAAATACAACATTATTAATCAGACTAACATATAGCCACCCAAAGATACAACATTACTCTAATTATAACTAATCAAAGTATTGATAATACAACAACAAACGAAAACAATCAACAAACAACAAACATAAATCGGCAAAAAACAGAAAAAATAAATGTCAAACACCAACAAAAAATAATAAATAAAGAATAAATCACTCGGCAAAAAAAATCAAGCTGATGCTCGATGTTGTTGATAATGGTGAATATCAAACAAGAAACAAATATTCAGACATAAATCGGTAATATAGCACCATACCAGCATATACTATGCAAAATATACAACAAATTGACAACAATCTCACCGAAATACCAGACCAATTAGTATAGAAATTAAATCCAAAATTAACAAAATCTGTCAATAATACCAAAACAATCAGCACAAAAATCAAATTAAAAAAGAACAACCGCACAAGAAAAGCCAAATCACGCAAAAAACTTACAAATTGGAGGAGAGAGGTTGGAATTATACCAATGGTGTGCACTAAGGTGGCAGTCATGGAGGTTGTGCTGGACTGTTGTGTTGTTCTAGCTGCAGCAACGATGGAGCTCCTACTCAGGTCGCGCTACCGCTGTGCTACGCCATTGGTGGTGCTTGTTCGCGTCTGCTATGCGGCGGTTGAAGTCAATATGGGTAGAGGAAGGTTAAGAATGAAGAAGGTGAGGTCTGGTCAAATTGAACAGGGGCAGAAATGGTGATAGAGAGAGGGAGATGAATGGCATGATGGAGAGATGGAGACGGGAAGTGCGATAGAGAGAGGGTGCGATGGAGAGAGGGAGACAAGAGGTGTGATGGGAGAGAGGGAGACGGAGATGCAAAGGCGAGAGGGAGACAGGTGTAAAGGGAGGGTCAAGGTTGGGATAGAGAGGTAGATAGGGGTGGGGAATAAAGAGCCAAACACAGGATGCATTTTCAACTGTCTGATATTTTAGATCTAACGGTTGAAAATCATTCATATGTTTGTACAGTAAAAATAGTTCACACAAGATACTCTTTCTCTCTCTCTCTCTCTCTCTCTCTCTCTCTCTCTCTCTATATATATATATATATATATATATATATACTTGATAAATGATGCTCAAGAAATCAGCAAATACAAAATCAAACAACTACCGTCAATAACAACAATAAGATCGTGAGCCAGAAGCATCAAATGGGGAGAGCAACGAAACATCTACTTTCCTTTTGTCACCTTGTAGCTCAGCCTCGTAGCACCGCCTGACTTACATTCTAAAGCCTCTTCTACGCCTCTATCCAACCTCACTAACCCAAAGCCTATAGGGGGAACAACAACAAATTCATCTAAAGCTCATATGAGTGCTTGAATATTGTCCATTATATCATCTACCCTGTAACCGAATATGTCATGCCCATCTCTGATCAAGAAACTAATCTTTGTCTTGATCAGCATCAATAATCAATTCATCCAAGGGGAAGAATTCTCAAAGATAATTTTATATCTAAATTCCCATATTGTGCTAATTGTCGTAAACAAGCTAGCAATCTAAATTCTTCCACATAAACCTTTGCTCAAAGGGACTTGTAATACCCCCCAAAATTTTTTAAATCTATAATTTAATATATAACTCTAATTTAAGATAATTTAAATTTTAAATTTATTTAATGTAATTATTTTTTGAATTTTTGAGTATATAAAATGGATATGAATATTTATTAAATTAAAAGATATACTTTGTTATTTTATCATACTCATTTTATTTAAATAATTTTCCAAACCAATATTTTACTAAAATTACCCTTTTTAAAAACAATATATTAAATTATAATAAATTAAATTATTAAATTAATTTATCTATCAAAAATATTAAATGCCATTATTCCAAAAATTATTTTATTTTATTTTTCCCTTTTCCTTTTTCCTTTTCCTTTTTTCCTTTTTCTTTATCCTATTTATTTATTTTTCTTCTTTTCCTCCTTTTTTCCTTTTTCTTCCCCTTTGGGTCGCCTGTCTGTGGCCCTCCTTCGTCCCTTATGACGGGCCATCGGCCCACTCCCTTTCTTCTCCCCCTTTGTGCATCCAGCCAGGCCTTCCCCTTCTTTTTTTTTATTTCCTTTATTTCCCCCTGATTGGGCATACCCAACTCTTCTTTTCCTTCCCCCTCTCCCTCGCGTGTGTGGGCTAGCTCGCTTCCCCTTCTTTCTTCCCCCATCCCAGCTGGCCTTCCTCTTCTTTCTCTCCTTCTTCTTCTTCCCTTCTTCTTCTTCCTCTTCAACCATTAAAGCTTGCACATCACTTGCAACTTCTCCCCACCACCTACCACCCCTATAGCCCTGCTCTCTCTCCCCATGTCCCTTTCCTTCCATTTTCAGGTTATACATGCCCCTGCACTTTAGCCCTCGCATGCCCCTTCCTTCCCTTTCTTCCTTCCTTCTTCCTATAACCTGCCACCCACCACCTGCAACCACAGCATCCCCCCGACCATGCCTACCTCCTCTTCTCTTCCTCTTCTTTTTCACCTTCTCTCTTGTTCATTTTCTCCTACCTCAAGCTCCCTCACCTCCCTACAAAGCCCTCTCCCTTTTTTTCTTTCCTTATCAAATCCTCCCCTTTTTTTGCAACGCCACCCTTAACCACCGCCTCTGTCGCCTAGCTAACCACCGCAACCATCTCCCTAACACCCCTTCAACCTCCATGCACCACCCCATCACCCTCACTTACCCCTGTAGCCTTCTTCCCTTCCTCTCTTTTCTCTCCCTTCCTCCTTAGCCTCCACCCTACACCACCACTATCTGCCACCCTTCTTCCTCTTCCGCCGCCCCTACAGCCACCAATCCACTCCCTAGAACCTCCTCTACCACCACCTTGCCCCTTGGCTGAAACCCCCTACAGCCACTCCCCCTTCTCTTCTTTTTCCTTCCTTCTTCTCCTCCGCCACCTTTGCATCCACTTTCCTAGCCCTACAGTCATCGTTTCTGCCACCTTGAGCTCCCAATCACTGAACCTCAACCACCACCTAGACCCCTACTCCCTCCCTGCACCCAGCCACTACCTTAACTCCCCTCCACAAGACCTCCACCTCACCCCCAAAACCCTAACCTGAGCCACACCTTCCCTTCTCCCCACTTCCCCTCTTCAACCCCCTTCATCCTTACCACCTTGCATGCAGCGTGAGTTTACTGTCCCCGTGGTAATTTTTGGCTAATCCTTTGAGGTCTAACAATGGTTAATATTAGTATGTATTTAATTAATCTTTTGATATAATTTGTTCTTTTGATTTTCTACTTTTAAAATGCTAAATGTTGATATTATTTTTAGGTATTTATTTTCCTAATCAAAGCTTAAACATTTAGCCAAGGTACTGGTAAGTAAGGTTTGATTATTTCTAGAAATAAGGTAACCATTATACCCTACAAAAATGTGTGCATATACTTATGCTAGCACATTAAGGTTTTTAATATGTTTATATATGTGATGTATATTGTTAAGTATAATGTATTTAGTGGCCTATGTTGGTTAATGAAAAGAAAATCATATTATTTTATGTGTCATGTGTAGAAATAATGCTTAAAGAAGGATCCTTGTTATTAATGATAATGTTAAATGTATATGTATGATATGATATGCTAATGTGGCCATTTGTTGCATAAATAATGTTAATATGAGCCCTATGTATATTTTGGTAAATTTTCTTGTGCTAAATTTGTGGCCTAAATAAGTGTGTGGTAGGTGCTAATAAGTATTGATGATATATGAGAATAGTTGGTGGTGTTGGATGATGTATATAGACCATGTATATTAATATGTATATTGTGAGGGTATTTTGGTAAAATTGGCATAATAAGGGTAAAATGGTAATTTATAAGAGTAAAGGAGGTAAAATGGTAAATGGATAAGGAAGGAGGCCATTTTAGTAACTTGACATGGAAAAGGGGATAACTTGGTACTTTTTATGAGTAAGAAGGTATTTTGGTAAATTAAAAAATGGAAGGGCATTTTGGTAATTTGGCATAAAGGAAGGGTATTTAGGTAATTTTGTAAAGTAAAAGGATAAAATGGTGATTTAATAAAGAAGTGTATTTTAGTAATTTAACATAATGGAAGGGTATTTTGGTAATTTGGTATAAAGGAAGGGTATTTTAGTAATCTAACATAAAGGAAGGATATTTTGGTAATGTAACTTACAGGAAGGGTATTTTGGTAATTTGGTATAAAGGAATGGTATTTTGGTAATTTGGCTTAAAGAAAGAGTATTTCGGAAAATTGGCATAAATGAAGGGTAATTTGGTAATTTTTTAAGTAAAAGGGCAAAATAGTAATTTTAATAAATAAGAAGGGTAATTTGGTAATTTTAATAAGTAATTAGGGCAATTTGGTAATTTAACCAACCAAATGGAAAATTTGGTAATTTTAATAAATAAGATGGGCAATTTGGTAATGTGATCAATTGAAAGGGAAACTTGGTAAATTTAATATGTATGAAGGGTAATTTGGTCATTTAACTAATTAAATGGGCAATCTGGTAAATGTAGCAAGTATGAGGGGTAAAGTTAGTGATTTAATAAGTATGGAGGGTAATTTAATAATCTAACAGATATAAGGGATATTTTAGTAATTATGCAGACATGAAGGGTAATATGGTAGATTGGAAAATAAAAAGGGGTGACTTAGTAATTTTAAAAACAATGGGTATTTCAGTAATTTTGTAAGGATGATAGGGGTAAATCGGTAACTTGTGTTTAACATGTCAATGGATTAAATGAGTTTCATAATAAAACATAAGTAATAGTGAATAATAAGATAAGGTTATTTGATAAGTCAACAAGTATCACAAGAACATGGTATAATCTTAGGTTAGATGGATAATTAAGGATATGATCTAGTGTTTATATCATAATCATGCAAGTGGTGTCTGGTTCATAAATATGCATGGGAATGTATGTTAAATATGTTCAAAGTACGTGTTGGGGTTTTATGTATGCCATGGTCCTTGATATAGAATGCTTGATTCTATGGCTAGTCTATCATTGTGTCTCTGAATTCATGACATTTTCCTCTTCCCTCAAATTAATTAAATGGACATATTGAATAAGACATGAATAAATTAATAATTACGTAAAGTGAAAGATTAATGAGTTGGGCCCAGACTAGTCCATCGGCGAATAATAGTGGCCAGGTACAAATGCCCTAGAAATCGGTCCACCAGCGAATAATAGTGGTTAGGTGTGTTCTGCCCTGAAGTATTTTTCGGTCCACCAGCTATAATAGTGGGGGATCCCAAACTCAATAAACCAAACATTGGATGTTAATAAAGTATATGAATACACTAATCACTTATAGTGGAACACCATGTGAGTCGGGGCCAGACCGGTCCACTAGCGAATAATAGTGGTCAGGTGCAAGATGCCTTGGAGATCGGTCCACCAACAAATAATAGTGGTCAGGTGCGTTCTACCCTAAAGTGTATTTTCAGTCCACCGGATTTAATAGTGGGGTTCCCGCACTCATATGGATATAATTTGAGAGATGATGATTGAATAATATGATTAATTAATGGATTAAGACAAAAAAGTATTGATTGCACATTATGATCTATTGATATGGTATAAGTTTGGCTTTAGTGCTTGTCCCTGCATGGGTATGTGATGGAATTGCTAAGTTTATGGATTTTTTGTTATGCATTTCCTATTATGTTTGGTATTTAATGGTGTGTTAGTCCTTATGTAGATTGTGATTTTCCTAATCCGGTATATGTTATCGTTTTTATATCATTTAAGTATGTTGTGATGTATGCGAGCCTTATCTTTCAATTTAGTATAAAGGGGTTACTCAGTACTATAGTACTGAAGGGCTCCACTTATGAGCCCCTACCTATTCAATGGGCAGTATCCCTCACAGGTTTGTTGCAGGTGCTATTCAAGTAGGTATTAGGTACAAGCGTAAGGATTATTCAGAAAACTTTGTAGGTTTCTCTTTCCACCTTTTTAATTTCTTGGTAAATGATTTTACTCTTGTAACCACTAATAGTGGATTTATAGATTTTGTAATGAATCTAATGCACTAATCTAATTTAAATAAAATTTAATTCATGTGAATTGCGTTTTGGTACTTTTAGCCTTAACACTTGGTACTAGAACAGTAGGAGAAAACTAGTCTGGTACTAAGTGTGGCGGTAACATCCCCGAAATTTACTACTTTTTCTTCCGCTAATTTTTAAATAAAATAAAATTTTTCAGTAGTAAATTTTAGAAGTGTTAGTCAAGTTAAATCTATATCAATTGTGGTCTTAGGCATTATACAAGTGTACCCTAGCCATTCACATGCCCCATCCCATAGTCTCCCTGTTACTTTATAATGTAGGAAAAGGTGATCCACCATTTTCCTCTTTAATGAGCTTTAGTCTCATTAATTTATCCTAGGTGTTCAAATTTTTTTGAATAAAAAATCACAAGGTTAACTCAACCTTAGGTGGGGTAATACCAATCCATATTTTACTGTGATCTCTATCATTCCTATCGGTTTCGTCAAATGCTAAGGATGATGGTTCACAAAAGGATTTAACTATATAAATCCCATTCTTACCATAGTTCTAGAAAATTATATCCTTCTTATCCTTACATGGTAAAATCTAATCAATCACTTGCAATAGATGCATTGTCTGCTCTTCCTCGAAGGAAAAGAGACATAATTGCTAAACTAGGGTCCTTTTTTATACCAATCTATCCCATACTCCTATGTTTGCAACCTTCTCATCTTATTGACACAAGATAAAGAATAATATGTGAAAGCCTTCTTCAAGACCTTGTCAAGTTATCCTACCAAAATCTCACATGTGTCTTCTTTTCTAATAATCTTAAAACTCTCTGTTCAATAGATTATTATGTTGTCCATGATATACTATTCCCCCCAATTCCCTTTGACCCTCTTCTAACCTTGGGTTTATAGAGCACCCATCTCGTTGCAAGAGTAGATAACTTATACTACCTTCTTCCACATTACACCTTTCATAGTGAAGAACCTCCACCACCATTTGAAGAGCAACATTTTTTTCTTAACTATCATATCTCCAACTCCCAAACCACCTAGCCTTTTAGGCTTTTGAATATTTTCAAACTAACTAATGGTATTTTCTTATTATCACTGCTTCTAGACCAAAACAAATTTCTCTGAACATGGATTATATACTTTGCCACCCCTTTTGGTAAAATGCCCCCAAAAACTTTAATTTTAAAAATTAGTGTTAAATAAGATTTTATTAGGAAAATTATTTAAATAAATTATTTTTACTAAAATAAAAGGAAATTCATTAGGACAAATCAAGAGAAATCTTATAAATATTTTAATTATGAGAATTTTGAGTATTTTAGCTAATTAAGGATTTTATTTTAGAAATTAATTAAATAAATTATTTTATTTAAAATAAGAAATAGAAAATAGTTTCAAATTAATATAATTTTATAAATATTTTAGTTGGTGAAAATTAGGGTGTTTTGCTAATTAAAATGGAATTTATGGAAAATCTTTTAAAAAGCACTCAATTAGACTAAAAGGGGATTTGAATATTATTTTATTTAAATATTATTATTTTTAAATATCCCAAATATCCTAATTAATTTAATTAACCTAAAACATTGTTTTCCTCTTTTCCTTTTTCCTTTTTTTCCTTTTCTTTCTTCCTTTTTCTTTCTCCTTAGTTTCTTCTTCTTTTTCTTTTCCTCCCCGACCTAGGCCAGCAGCGGCCTAGTAATTCCTCCTTTCCTCCCTTTCTTCTTCAGCGCGGCCCAACCCACGCAGCCTCCCTCCTCCTTTTACCCCAGCGTCGCGTTTTGCCTATTTTCCCCCTAAATGTCGCGCTTAAATTAAGTATTCCCTCACCGCGCCGACCAGCCCGGTTTCTTCTTTTTCTTTCTTTTCTTTTCCTGGGTCAATCGGTTCCTGCACCCCCCTTCTTCTTCTCCCCCCAGCTCTTCGCACCTGCCGTCTACGTCAACCATTTCCGCTACCCTACTCCCTAGTTTTTGCCGTCGATCGTGCCCCGTTGACCATCCGTTTTTTCCCGCCTCTTCCCCTTTGTTTCGGACACCCATTGACCCAAACCACGTCTCCCATTTCCTCATACGATTCCCTCTCCCGTGGCCACTTGCAGACACGATGGGGAAAGTGTGTCGGCTCTCCTCGTCGGTCGGTGCCCACTCCTGCCTACCACTCCCCCACTTTCCCTTCGACCCTAAATTCCTTTCAAGCATATAAATATACCCCGTAGCAGCGTTGAGTTGAGTTTTTTGGTTTAAGTTTAGAAAATACCTTCCTTCACGCTACTGCCCCTTTAGAAGCCACTTCTGCCGCCTCCGGCCGACATTGCTGCCTGTTTTGGCCACCTACGCCTTCCCTACACTGCCCTCTAATGAACTAGAACACCCGTACCCTTTGATTCTTCCTGCAAAAGCCACCCTAACCTTGCAAATTTCCCTTCTTAAGAAAACCATTTTCTGCCACCGCTACCCTTCGAACCACCCTTAGCTACCTCTTTCGCCGCTGCCGCCACTTCTTTCACCTCCCAAATTGTGATGCAAACCACCCTCTAGCTTCCCCTACCTTTCTTTTCCTCTTCCTACCTCTCCTTCTCTCTTTCTCTCCTTCTTCTCCATTCGGCTACAACCACCGCCGTTGTGCGCCGCCACCTTTGGTTGTGCCACTACCCCTATTCTATTCTCCTCCTTCTGTACAACCATAATCACCCTTGCTTCCACCCTTTTTTTCTTTCTCTTTTTCCCAGCCCTCAAATTTTTCCTTTTTCTTCCCTTTTTCTAGCCACCACTGTAGCGATTGTGCACCACCACTAGTGCCACCCCTCACCACCAGCCTAAGGTCAAACCCTAGACCCTCTCAACCCTTTTCCCTATTTTTACAAGCCTTAAATTATTTTTTTCATTTATTCTAATATAAATCCTATTATTATTATTATTATTATTATTATTATTATTATTATTATTATTATTATTTCCATTATTAATATGTATTATTATTATTATTATTAATGCTTTTATCATTATTCTGTTGAGGGTCAAAGCCCTATTATATTTTTAATTCGATTTTAGTATTATTTTTTATTATCTTTATTATTAATATTAATATGTTATTATTATTTTTTTACTATTTTGAATTAGTGTTATTATTATTCCACTATTAATATTACAACTACCTTACCATTAGTGTTGCTAGTATTATTATTATTGTTGTATTATTATTATTATTGTTATTATTATGGTTGTTGTCGTTGTTGTTGTTGTTGTTGTTATTTTCAATGTTATTACTAATTTTTTATAGGGCTGAAATCCTATTGTGCTTATTTTTAAATTTTAGTAGTAGTATTATAAATAACATGTCTTATTATTATTAGGGTTATTAGTAGTTTTATTATCATTAGTATTTATTCTTATTAGTGTTATTATTATTATTTATTAAGTTATTATTATTCAATGTAGGGTGACAACCCTACTTCTTTTTATATTCGGTCATTATCTTTACTATTATTACCATTATGGTTATTATTATTTTGTAATATTATTATGGCTTTTATCATTATTATTATTATAATAATAATAATTATTATTATTATTATTATTATTATTATTTCATCATTATTATTATTACTAAATTTGGTTATTTATTTTACTAATATTATTATTAGTATTATTTTGGTAAAGGGGTCGAAGCCCTTATTTTACTATGTTTTTGAGTAATGCCCTTTTTATTATCATTGTTACTATTTTTATTATTCTTGTTAATATTAATATTCATAGTATTTTTGGTATTTTTGCTATTATTATTTTAATATTTTATTTAAAAACCTAGTCTTATAAGTTAGTGATTAATAGTATTTTTAATAGGAGGAAGTCTAATTCTATTTTTTCCCTCATAATAGTTGAGATCAGTCAAAGCCCTAAGGAGGTATAGGAGCGTGCTCCAAGACCGATGTCATTTTAAGTAAGGGATGCTAAGGCCATATGTGTAATATGTGATTTTATGCTATGCATGCCATGTGATATGAATGATAGTGTATTTTATGTGTATAATGCAGCATGATATGGAGTTGAGGTGTGTTTGTGTAGATAAATCGTGGCATGAGAATTATGTGTATGAGTGTGTTATTATTATGGTATGATGTAGTCTTAAGATATACATGATAGGGTTGTAAAATAATGAAGATGAGTGTGACAATATGGTGTTAGGGTTTTGTATGGCATTGCATGGTGTTAGGGTTTTGTATGGAATTTCATGGTGTTATGGTTTTGCATGGAGTTGCATGGTGTTAAGGTTTTGCATAGAGTTGCATGGAGTAGTAGGGTTTGCATGGAGTTGCATGGTGTTAGGAGTTTGCATGATGTTAGGGTTTTGCATGGAGTAGTAGGGTTTTGCATTGAGTAGTGGTGGCATAGTGGTATTAATGGTTACAGGATGGTATTAATGTTTGCATGGTGGTATTAGAGTTTTGCATGGTGGTTTAGGGTTTGCATGGGAGCTAGGGTTTTCATGGGCCTTGGGGTATGTCATGGTTAACTATATTGGGAGTGGTTAACTAGGGTTGGAGTGGTTAACCTGAGTTGAAATGTAAGCATCGTAGGAGGTAGACTTCCATGTCTTGGTATGGAACTCCGAATAAGATACTAAAAATATTAATTACATAAACTGAAAGATGTTGAGCCAGGCCCAAATTGATCCACCGATATAATAGTGGCCGGGTACTATGGTATCCTAGAGACCGATCCTAGATTTCTGAATAAGATACTTAAAATATTAATTATGTAAAGTGGAAGAAGTTGAGTCGAGCCCAGAACAATCCACGGGCATAATAGTGGCCAGCCTGGAGACCGATCCACCGGCTTAATAGTGGTAGGGTATGATACCCTAGTGATCGATCCACCAGCTAGAACAATGGCCAGGAGCCAAAAGTGCCCTGGAGACCGATCCACTAGCAAAAATAGTGGGGTTCTCGTACTCGTATGGACTTGATAAAAATTATGGTGCGAAAATAAATTCGATAAAGGCTTGATGAAGTAAATAATCTGATCTATAAGGAATCATGGTATTTCACCTGAGAATTTATTTTATCTTGGGTTATTATGATTAAATTCTATGCTCCTTTAGTACTATGCATTTGTTATGTGAATTTTGTATGCTGGTCTTAGTGCTCGGTTACCTTACTCAGTACGTAGCATATTGATCACCCTTTTCATAGGTGTTGCTCATTCCCACGAGTAGAAGGCCCTTTCTGACTTTGTGCAGGTAGGTGAGACATTCGATGGGGTTGAGAGTTGAGCTTGTGGTTAGCTCAAAGTTCAAGAGTGTCGCAGCCGTATTTAATCTTTATGCAACTTATTCCCTTGGTATTACTTGTGTATCGTATTTACCCTTTTACAATATATTATCTTGTATTAAGTATTTCAAATAAACCCTTTATCGATTGTAAAATTATTCCCTATGAGGAATTTTTATTTCGCACTCTGATTTCTATTTTGTTATTTATTGTAACTTGTATGCGTACTATGAGTTCTATGTTAATCTTTTTAATGCATTTTATGAACTCTCAGTTTAAGAGTGAAAATAATCTTCTTAGCCTTAGCACTTGGCACTGAAATGGTCAGAGAGAACCGGTCTAATACCAGTAACATCCCCATAATTCACGGGTTTTAATTTAAATATTTCTAATGTAATTTCTTCCATTTTCAAAAAAAAAAGTAGTGAATTTTGGGGTGTTACATTTGGCATCCTGAAAAGGTTCATATAATAAAAAAAAGTAGGTTGTTTAGGAAACTTTTAATGAGTACTAAACTTCCCATACTAGATAATTTCCTCTCTTTCTAGCTCTCTAATCTTTCTTTCACCTTATCCATAGTAGGCTACCACACCTATGTAAGTCTAGGTTTTTCTCCGAGAGGAAGAATAAGGCATATGACAAGTACTTTTCAAATCTGACACTTTAAAATATCAACAACCTCCTCCATTAGTTCACCATTTGTTCCTAAACCAATGATCTTCGATTTGGCAAAGTTAACACCCAATCCCAAGGCTAAGAAGAAGCAATCCAACAACTCTTTCCAATTCTTGACATTAGTCTTTGAATTTTCACACAAGATCATTATGTCATTCACGTAATATAAATGAGAGACTTTAAGCTGATTCTACTTGATCTTTAACCCCTATATAAAGCCTTTTCCATTTGATTGAAAAATTTCATTGTAATGAAAAAAAGGATGGAAGAAAGAAAAAGAAAATAGAAAAAGGAAAAAAGAATGGAGGAAAAAGAAAGGAGAAAAAAATTCACAAGGGAAAATCTTTAGATTTAGGATTGCGTTTTGTTTTAGGTTTAGTTTTCTTATAAAAAAATATAAACTTTATCTATCAATTATCCAAGGTTATTTTAGACTAAAATATATATATATAAAGACCTATAAATTAGAATCTATATTAGGTTAAAATGTTAATGAGTCAAGATTAAAATTTAATAAAAGTTTGGGGCATTAAATCACTAACCCTTGAAAGAAGACTTTGTCTTTGAATTAAAAAGTCAAGGTTAGGGAAGAAGAGAAACAGGATATAAGGAAAGCCGATATCGGTGTTTGGTTCTAATGGAGTTTATACTATGTTATTGGGTATTGCCCTTAAAAGAAAGGAAACCCCAAAAACCTAACACACTTATATTGAAGAGCTCAAGATGTGTCTCATGCATATCCTTCTCTGTCTCCTAAGTGTCCTCCTATTCTATATGGATGCTATATAGAATATTCACATGTAGAACTGAACTCATTAGATTTAGCATATCTTGGTGTCAAAAATCTATGAGGGACTCTCTTTATAGGATAGTGAATTGTCAAGCTCAATCTCATTGGGTTGAATCACATAAGAAGGATATGCAACATATCTCTTCAAAAAGACAAAGAGCCAGAGTGTTAAGGGGTTAAAAATATCAAAAAAGTGATTAATTAAGTAAATGTCGGTAAGGGTAAAGGTGGATGGTCAGAACAAGCAATGGTGTTCAATTGTTATTCAGGGTACCACCATTTAAAAGAGGTCTTTGATGAGGTAAAAAAATTGAGAAAAGCCATGAAGAAGATCATAATAGAGACAAAAATGGAATATTTAAGGAAGTGGATTAAAAAGGTAGTATAACAAAACCTTAAACAAGAAAGCCTAATCAAAAGTACTTCCAAGCCAAAGATAGAAATAGGGCAAGTGAAAAGTTCACATGCAATACAAATGTGAAAAGAAGAAAGGGATAATTAAAGTATTATAAGATCAATGAATCATGATTTGAAGACTACCAGATGGCTACCTTTCTCTCCTCGATGATCTTGTACATACTGAGCAAAAAAATTATATGACTACACTACATGACTGACTTCTAGGCTCATAGTAAAATAGGCATTATTACATATGCATCCATGATGGGGACTCTTAGAATCAAACATCTTGATGGTTAATGTATTCATGAAATTGAAGGACAAACTCCGCTCCAAGCAACCACGTCTTCGAATGACCCTCTAAAACTGCATCGTCACAACGTCGGGACTCTTAAAATGCACAAGGGATCTTAAAATGTCATCAACTACCATCTTAGAATGAAAAAAATATTTCTAGTCTTAGTCAGCTCATCTGTATCTAGGTGGAGAAGTGCTACATCCTCATCTTCATGCCAATAGCCTCCATACGATTCCTCTTGGATTTTTGAAGGGATTCTGAATCCCAAGTGGAGACCATGTCACAAGGTGCACTGGTTCACCACAATTCATGATGTGACTAATATGCACAAATTTATCTTCATGAGCTACAGCACCAAAACCATGCTAGTAAAACCATAGCTTACTAAGCACATAAGAACAAACTGCACATTATAAAACCACTTAAGCCACTCTTTTCCAAATTCCTCCTATGGTTCATCTTTATTTTTGAAATAGTTTAGAAAAAAATTAAACATTTAGGACCATGAAAACTAATTCTCTAACTAAAACGGGATTCTCGACAACCAAAATCTCTGATACCATTTGTAACACCCCTAAAACTTTGAGCTAAAAATTTTCATTTAAAAGAGGTAATTGTGGAAGAAAAAATAAAAAAAATAGGGGTATCATACTACATCCAACATAGAAGAGGAAATCCTAGGCTATATTGAGTGCAAGGCTAAAGAAAACCTCATACTTAGGAATTAAGTGGGGTAAGTACTTGATTCTACCATAATACAAGATAAAAAAAAAAGAGAGAAGGAAATATGTAAAATGAAAACAGAGGAAAAAAATTCCACAGAAAAGATAGAGATATCTAGATAAATATATCCCATACTAGATCAATTAGAGCTCACCAAAGGAAAGCATAATAAAAGTAGTAATCAACAATCCTAAAAAAATAAGGTGAATTTGCTGGTGGGAATGAGGAGCACCCATGAAAAGGATGATAGTTGTGCTACGTACTAAGCAAGGTACCAATACAATCAAAGAGAGGCCACACAAAATCATAAGATCGTACAAGAGATAAACATAGATATTTAATAACATATATTAGTACCAACTCATTTATTTATTCCATGTCTTATGATAATAATGGTATAATGGCATGATCAATATCCATATTCCTATTCATGTCGAGTTTAGGGACCCTACTATACTCAATCAATGGAATGGTATCATAAATATATAACCCCAGTGCATAAAGCTCCTAGAAACTATTCTCAACCGATGGTATCAATAATATTAAACCCTATGGAAAAATGCTCCTAGCAACTATACTCACGAGATATTTCACTTTCAGTGATTAATATATTATTAATGATTTTAATCAAGTTGTATGTATCTTCTTAATCCCCATTTTTCTCAACTAATGGAATATTATAATAAACATTAAAAAACCTAGGGCATAAATCTTATCGCCACTATTCTCATCTAATGGAACTAAAAAAGTAAAACCCTAAGACATAAATGCTCCTAGCTACTATTTACGTACAGTGGAATAGAGAGGTACAACCGGTCCTAAAACATATGATATTTCATTGTAAATGATTAATATCTTATTCATGGTGCATTATTTCAAGGTTATCATGCAAACACAAACATATAAATGAAAGGCACATATCCCAATATAACCTCCCAAGGACAAGTCATATTTCACTAAGAAACTTAATTTCCCTAAGAAATCTTAATTTCATAATTCTAGCATAACTTCTCTCTTGATACCCATTTTTTCACCAATTTCAATATCCATTATTAAAATATTTTTATTTTAAACATACCCAAAAATCAAGGTTCAACTATAACACCTTATGCATGTGATAATAGTCTACCTTTAGGGTTACTATTGACATTTTTCCCATTAATTTCACAATTTAACCATAACTTTTTTGTGATACTCATATGACTCCCAATTTGATTAGAATACCTAAAATGTCAACATCAACAACATATCTAGATTTTATGGTTAATTTCCAACATTATATATATGAGTATGATTTTGCCCTTAGGATTTTCTATTTATGCTTAAATTTACTTTCCTCATTTATCAGACATATACTATATATATTCATTTACTTAACCTATTTTGAAATTTTTACCACCTTAAACTACCCAATATTCTATTTTTAACCCATTTTGACAAAATACCCTAGAGACAACCAAAATACGCATTTTCCACAAAAAACTTACGAATCCCAATGTGAATGATTTTTCAACCTCCATTATATTCTATAATCATATAATTCATATCTAAAATTATATATAAATACTATACACTATGATTCATCTCAACCAAAAATATTGACATCTCATAATTTAACTTTCTTACCATTTTCTTTAAACATACAACACCACATATCACATAACACCATTAATATGATAATATTTTCCATACAAAAATTCTAAGCATGATTTCATGAACAAATATACATATATTGCACATAAAAGCTATAACTATGACATATATCCTTACCAAAGTAGCTCCGGTCTCTAAGCATGTAAAACATATGCTTCCTCCTCCACTACCACTAGGGTATCACCTAGAAGTAAAAATAAATAAAAAAATTAGAATTAGGAAATATTAATATAGGTGAAAAAAGGAATGTTATAAGTAGAAAAAATATAGATAACCAAAAAGTGGAAGGTTTAGGTAGGTTGTTTTATGACAATGGTGTGGTGGCTAAGGATGTGGTGATGGTGGTGGTTAGCACTAAGGGTAGTAGGGATGGTGGTGTTAGGACTGGTGGGAGTTGGTGGTAGGTAGTGGTGGTACTAATAGTGTATGGTGGCAGGGAGAAAAAATAAGTTAAAGGGAGGTTTAGTTGGGGTGTTGCTTACTAATGGAGGAGGTGGAGTTGGTTCTGGTCAGCAATAGATAGGTAGTGGTGGAGACCTATAGGCGGTGGCCAAGGCTAGGAGTAGTGTGGTTAGCGGCTGGGTAGGGAGATAAAAAAACGGAAGTAATGGAAGGAGGGGTTTGGGCTTGTGGTTGATGGCAGGGAAAGGGTAAGAGGAAAAGGGAATAAGAAGGAAAGGGGATCAATAGAGGATGGTGTTGGTTGGTTACATGGGCATTAATGATGGTGGAAAATGGGGCATAGGTGGTGTGGAGGGTTTTGGGTGAACAAGTAGGGGAAAGAGGAAAGGGAAGGGAGCTCGTCTAGGGGTGAGGGTGATGGTAGGGGTAGTTGTGCTTGCAAAAAAGGGTGAAGGTGGAGAGAAGTAGAAAAATGGATAGGACTCGATTCTTCAACAAGGAAAAAAAAACGAATTGAGGGGAGGGAAAAAGGGAAAGGTTTTGTGTTCATGTGTGTGTGTCCTTAGGAAAGAGAGATAAACTAGAATTGAATGGAATATGGAGAAGGTTAAAGGTAATGGGTTAGCTTGGCGTGTGAAGGAGCAAGTGAGTGAAGGTAGGTCGAGGCAAAGAGTTGGTGGTATAGAGGTAGGTGGGTGAAGGTAGAAGGATGCATGGTTGAGAAGGGAAGGGGAGGAAAATAATGGGGGAGCAAGGGATAGGGCATGTTTGGTTGAAATAAGAAAGGGGGAAAAGGAAAGGAAGAAGAAAGGCAGAGGCGACGTCAACATAGGAATGAATGGAAATATAAAAAAGAAAAGAAAGGAAAAGGGTGTGGGTTGGAGGTGCATACTTAGAGAGAAGGAGAAAAAAAAAATAATGGAGAGTGGGTTTGGGTGTAACTCGAGGAAGAGAGGGAAGAAATAAAAAGGGAAAAGAAAGGAGAGAAAAGAAAAAGGAAAAGGGGAAAGTTTTTGGATTTAAGTTTTAGGTTTTATTTAATTTTTTGAAAAATAAATCTAAACTTTATCTATCAATTATCCAGGGTTATTTTAAACTTATATATATATATATAAAGACCTAAAAATTTGATTTTAGATTAGGCTAAAATGGTAATGAGTCGATATGAAAATTTAATAAAATTTTGGAGCATCACATCACTGCCACTTAAAATAAGACTTCCTATTCAAAGTCAAAAGTCAAGGTTGGGGAAGAATAGAAAAAGGATATAAGGAAATGTGATATTGGTGGTTAATTTTAATGGAGTTGATACTAAGTTATCAGGTACTGGCCCTTAAAAGAAAGGAAACCCCAAAACCTAACACATCTACGTTGAAGAACTCGAGGTGTGTCTCATACACATCCTTATTTGTCTCCCCCCCCCCCAAAGTTTCCTCTTCTGCTATATGGAGGCTCTAGAGAATCTTCCAGCATGGAACTGAACTCATCTAAGTTTGGTGTATATTGGTGTCAAGCATCTGCAAGGGCCTCTCTTCATAGGATAACAAATCGTCATGCTCAATCTTGTTAGTTCTAATCACATTAGAGGAATCTACAACATATCTCTTCAAAAGGAAAACAATCTAGAGCTATAAGGGGTTACAAAGATCAACTTTCATCTAGTCTAGGCATAAGAAAAAGATACTTTATTGTTAAATTATTCAAAGCTCTCAAATCTATGCATCTAAACTATATACCATCTTTTTTAGAGGTTTGTCGGGTAGGTATAAAACAAGTAATAATAATCTATCAACATAACCCATATCTATTGGATCTTATATTTGTTTTTGTAATTCCTTAGCTTCATCTAGTTTACATCTATAAGCAAGCTTATTTAGTACAGGTATTCCATGGATTAATTGTATAACATGTTCAATACCTCTCTTAGGTGGTAATCTAAGTGGTAATTCATTAGGAAAAAAATATTTATATTCAACAAGTAACTTAGTGAGATTCAAATTAGTAGAAATTTTCTCCCCAATTTGAGGTTCTTTCATAACTAAGGCATAGCAAAGACCCTCTTCTTTAATGCAATTAATCATAACACTCTCATGTAGGAATAAACTCTTTTTAAATTCAATGATTGGCATATTATCACAATGAGATGGTTTTAGCTTATTTTTTTTTTATCCTTATGCATAACAAATTAATTAGTTACACCATCATGGATTACATTTATATTATATTACCACGATGTTCATAGTAATATATCACAATCATACATTAGCAAAACATCACATAATGCCTCATCATGGTAGTTACTAATCTAAAAACAAATTAGGGTTTGTATAGATACTTTAGCTCCCTTATCCTTATTAAACCATTTTAAAGAATAGGGTTTGGGATTATTGGTAGTAACTAAACCTATATGTCTGACCATATTTTCACTTTCCACATTAGTACACGAACCACTATTTGTAATGATCTTGTAAACATTATCACTGATTCTACACTTAGTTTTAAAATAGTATCCATTTGTGTAGATGGACTATTAGGTTTTATTTATAATACCCTTTGAAGTAAAAATCATGGATTACATTCTTCTTCATACATACTAAAGGTATCATAATTAGATTCAGTTTTTAGGCCATCATTATCACATAATTCCATATCCTTTATTTTGGTTAAGGCTAAAACCCTTTAATTCAGACACTCTCTTACATAATGATCATATCCCTTACATTGAAAACATTACTTATTAGACATTGCCCCAAATTTGGTTTTACCTTTTTCATCTCACTTAGGGATTATTTTACTTATCATTGGAAGAATATACATGTGACCTAATTTTTGAAGTAGATACATCTGAATAAGTCTTGGTTGAATTATAAGCAATAGGTTTAGCATAAGCTTTAGTCCATTTATTTTGCTTTTCAAATTTGAAATCTAACTTGATCAAATCATCAATAGAATCATAGGCAAAAATTTCCACTTTATCATGAATCAAGTTATTAAGTCCACCTATGAATCTAGAATAGTTTGGTTATTTTCTCTCATGTATGTCACATATAAGTGCTAGTCTTTCAAATTCTCTAGTGTATTACTCTACACTAAGAAGTCCTTGCTTAATAGTATTAAATTTGATTTACATGTCTTGTTCATACTCTCTAGGAAAAAAATTTATTTCTCAAGCATATCTTAAGTTTTTCTCATGACTTGATTTTTTATTTTCCTTGCCTTTTATGAGTTCTCTTTAAATGTTCTTACTAAATCCTAGAAATTTTTTTAAATTTAAGAGTATAAAGTTCAAATTTATGTTCATCATCATACTCTTTAAATTCAAATATTGCTTCTATTTAATGTAACCATTTAAAAAATAATAATTCAACATCGAATTCAATATAAAAATCAGGAATGTCAAGTTTGATGCCTTTGTCTTCATTATGGTTAATCCTTGGATGGAAGTTTCCATGGTTCCTTCAATTGTTTTTTTGACCCACTTGAAGCAACCTTAGGATTTTTCCCTATAGCCCTAGTTTATATTTAGTATAATAAACGATAAACCCTAACCCTCCCCCTAACCCTAACAATAATTAACCCTAATAAATTATAATAAAAAATAACACTAAACCTCATAAGATAATGATCCTAAACCTATAGCTAACCCTAACCCCAACACTAACCCTCCCCCTAACCCCAACCCTAACCCAAACCCCAATTATTTTAGATTATATATACACATCTTATATATAAATATATTATAAATATATATACATATAATAGAACACATATAAACACATATTTTACGGAATATAAATACACATCTTACAAAATATATATTAAAAAAATCATATAAATACACATGATCTGCATAATAATTTGAGTGCTAAAAAAATATATACACCTTAATTTTATACTTAGAACGTACATATATTATGATAATAATATATATTTTAGGCTTGTGGATTCTCTTAAAATAATAATACATATTTTTATAAAATAGATTATAAACACATTTATATATATATATATATATATATATATATAAATTAAGGTCTCGGCCGGCCACAATCAAAAAAGGCCACAGCAAAAATTTTCACCAACGCGTCAAACAACAGATTTTCGAACAACACATCAAGCACAACCTCTTCGGTGCAACATGCATGCATTTATATATATATACATATCAGTATAGACAAATTAAGCAATGAAGGAAGAAATTAAAACACATACGTAAAGGGAGCGACGTCATACAAGTTGAGAACAGCAATGACGAAGGTACAAATGCTGGCTACGTTCACAATAATGGCAGAGGGGTGGTGGAGAGATGGGGGTGTGACGGTTTCCCTTAATTCAGAGGAGCCAGAGCGGTGGTGCAAGGGTTCGCAAGAGAAAGAGAGTACAAGAGGGAAGCGGCAAAGTCTGAAATTTTTGGCACGAAACAGAAGAGAATGAAATAAAAGGAACTTTTAATAACGGTTCTTACGGGAACTATTATTAAAACCTTGCCAATTTTGACAACGGTTCTTTTTTGAACCGTTATTAAATCATGTTTTAATAACGGTTTTACGTCAACCGTTATTAAAATTCCCGTGCAAAATTTCACCTTGCACTTTTAAAATGGTTATTACCTAAAACCGTTATTAAAACTTCCTGCGCATTAATTTTCACCCATTTGATGACGGTTTTCGAACCACCGTTATTAATGTCCCGTTATTATGTCTTGTTTCCGTAGTAGTGATAATATTACAGCAATACTAGTAATAATAAAGATGAGAATAATAATAATATAGATAGAAAGAGTATAAAAGTTTTAAAAATATAAATATAGGAAATAAAAGCCAGGAATATAAATAACTAAAAAAATAAAAAACTTTCCAATGCTGTGGGTAAAACACCTATAGCTGTTTAGTCTAACTCTTAAGCATAAATATAAATCTACAACCCTAAATAATAGCCAAGTATTAGCCCATGTCATCACCCTCAACATAATCTAACTAAGAATGGTATAATAATAAATAGTCATTTGGTCCTTAGACTAAAAGTTAAATCATCACAGTAACCACACAAGTGCAATATCAGTATGGTGAAGTACTAATAAAATAGACTGCCTAAAATATGGTAAGGCTCATGCAGTACATTGAAGTCGCATGGTAGCATAGTAATAAGCATGCCAATACAAATTAACACTCAAGCTCATGGTAGTAATACAACAAGGCATGCTTACATTGAAATCATGGAAGAATAGTAATACACTAAATACATCACAACCACACAATGTAAATAATATTATAAATCTTCCTTTAATGATCACATAATTTTTAGTTATTAGATAATTAGTTTAACCACACTTAGTTCTGCACCATGAAAAAAATTAATGACAGTAAATTAAAACAATGGAAACCACACCCACCACATGAGGTTAATATACATCAAAAGGGCTTTTCTTTAGGGATACCACACCTACCACACACCGAGTGCACCTACCGCAAAGGCTAACACAAATTGGGATACCACACTTACCACACATGGTCAAAGTATATCAAGGGGGCTTGTGTTGGGATACCTCACCTACCACACCTTGAATGTCTCATCTTCTAGGCATAAAAAGTTGAGATAGCACACCCACCTAAGCAATGGACAATACGAAGTGCTAATGGTTTTCTACCGGGGTACCTCACCCACCCAAGCTAGACACCGATGCCATGTTGACCTACCATAGTATAATCCTACCCTCAATGATATGTGCATACCACACTACCAACTACAGTGTGGTATAGAAGGAAATAGATACTAAGTGCTAAGGGGTTTGCAATGGGGTACCTCACCTATCCAAGCTAGAAATCAATGCCTTATTAACCTACCATAGCATAATCCTACTAATGTGAATCAAAGTGGAGGGAAGATTTGGATAGATCATTCCATGATTTATGAATCCAGCCACTTGAATTTCAAAGAGGAAAACAAAGTTTGGACACAGATTACTTCGAATGGAAGTTACCGTTTGCCACTGAATGGCTTTGAATGATATCAATCATTCAAAGGCTCAAAGGAGGAAGGATAAACCCCATGTTTTTTCCTTAATCAAATGAGTCTTGGAAGGGAGAATACAAGCAAAAAAGTTGGATAGATTCTAGCTCAAAAAAATCTATTATTTCTTCATTATGCTTGACAGCACAAGTAGATATATATATAGGAAAGGAAGGCTCGAACTAATGATCAAATCAGCCGAGTTTCCCCCTTAATTTAAGCCCATTTAATCACTTGAATTAAGCCCATATAACATCTAAGATTAATCATAATATCATCATTTAAATGATACTAATGACTAATCATTACAAAGCCATACAATCAACTATGATACATATATGGAATTACATCAAACCCTAGCTTACATAAAATACACTTAGGGTTTACAAAAAGCTAATACAACTAATGATAATCATCACCATATCTTCTTGTTGTAAAGTATCATCCTATGTATGCTATAGTCTTGCATGCTTTGAATGGTTGTACACTTTAAGGTGTATTAACATCTTCTCCTTACAAATATGTAACATACCTGTAAGAACAACTTGAATTGTTTTCAATACCAAGCATAGGCATATTATCAAGAATATTTAATATGATAGGCTCCAATATTAAGAAAGCTAATTCTTCCTTACCTTGAGAATAAATATGAATATGAGAAACATTACATGCTCCTACATCAATCTCCCCAAGTTGAGAAGAATTTGCTCTCAAATTTTCATCAGAATAATAAGGAGACAAATCACCAATATTAAAAGTTCTTGAAATTCCACCATAATGATCTGGAAGTTCAAGTTCAAAAGCATTATCCCCAAATTTTCTTAGTATTTTAAATGGTTCATTAGCTCTTGGCATTAGTTTATTTTTACGTAAATTAGGAAATCTTTTTTTACGCAAATTTAACCAAACTAAATCACCAAGAGAAAACACATGAGGGTTTCTATGCTTATTTGCTTGAGATTTATACTTGGCATTAGCTTTTTTCAATGTTATTTTTGATTTTTCTCATGAATTTGTTGAAAAAATTTTACTCTATCTTTGGCTTCATAATTTATTTAATTCACCTTTTTTTCAAAGGAATCATATTAACAGACATGTGTGGCTTCACTCCATACACCACCTCAAACGGACTAGTTTAAGTAGTGCTAGATGGACTACGATTATAAGCAAACTCTGCATGAGCTAACTTAACATCCCAATCTTTAGTACTTTTATTAACTAAACCTCTTAATAATGTACCAAGAGTTCTATTAGTTACTTCAGTTTGACCGTCGGTTTGTGGATGATGCAAAGTGCTAAATAAGAATTTCGTACCAAGCATATGCCATAAAGTTTTCCAAAAATAACTCATAAACTTGACATATGCAGTATTTGGAAGAAGTATACAATGACTCATAATTTCTCTCACAAATCCTTTATCTATAAGCTCTTATATTTGTTTCTATAATTCCTTAGCTTCCTCTGGGTTACATCTATAAGCTGGTTTATTTGCAATAGGCATACCAGGAACAAGATCAACGGCATGTTCTACACCTCTTTTAGGTGGTAATCCAAGAGGTAAATCATTAGGAAATACATCATTATACTCATCAAGCAACTTAATTAGATTAGGATTTTCAATTTGTTGCTTTTTAGGGTTAGAATATTTAGAAACTAAAGCATAACAAATTCCTTCTTCTTCTATGCATTTTTCCATAGCCTTTTCATGTAAAAATAATCTATTTTTGTCATCACTTAAAGGCATATGATCACACAAAGAAGGTGTCAATCTATATAATTGCTTTTCTTTTTTCACCACATATTCATTAGTTACCCCCATCATGAGTTTCTTTCCTATCATATTGCCCTGGTCTTCCTAACAGTAATCCACAAGCATCCATAAGCAAAACATCACATAGAACTTCATCATGATAGTCTTTAATAGAAAATGTAATTAAGGTTCTTTTGTTCACTTTAGCTCCTTTATCTTTATTTAGCCATTGTAAAGAATAGGGTTTAGGATGATTAGTAGTCTCTAAAATAAGTTTCTTAACCATTGCTTCACTAGCAACATTCGTACATGAATCACTATCAATTATGAGTATACAAACCATGTCACCTATTTTATACTTAGTCTTAAAAAAATTTCTCTCTGTGAGTAGGCGTAACATTAGGTTGTATTTGTAAAACTCTTTGAATTACAAAGCATGGATCTCCTTCTTCTTCATTCAATTTAATCCTGCATCACCTACCCTCAATGATATATATACCACCCTACCGACTGCAACGTGGTATAGAAGGAAATAGGTACTAAGTGAAAGTATAAACCACAGGGTGACTTGCCCACTAATTGCCAATCAACTACCCCGAGAGTCAAAGAAAAAGGCTTGAATGAAATCTTATTCCATATTTATTATTTAACAAATGATATCACAAATCATATATTAATTCCATAAATAATCAATTAGATGTTTCCAAGTGATAACACCAAACACAAATAAATTTCATTATTATCCAAATTAGGTGTTTCCAAGTAATAACACCAAACACATCACAAGGCATAAAAGTTAACAATTTGGTGTTTAGAGATGACACCAAACTTAAGCAATTCAAGTCCCAAATACCATCATTATGATTCTTATTAATTACAAGATAAACATGGTTGTGATCATAATTTAAATGTTTTAATTACATGGAGGTCTTAAAATAAAAGGCCCAAAAGAAGAGAAAAAATTAACAACAAACCAAGTAGAATATAGCTAGATCAATCAACTAATTTAGTCATACTAGATCTAAACCAAAAATAACACCAGTGGGCCAGTTTACTGGTTGGTCTCACCGATCAATTGTTCATAGAAAACCAGTTAATGGGTCTAAGTAGAGACCATACCACTTTGGTCACAAGGTCACCAATCGAAGGGTTTGACAAACTAATCGACTATTCGAAGGGACCAGTCAACTAATTCATTGAACCAATCGGCTAATCTCGCAACCAGCGATCAAAATTTCTTAACCTTACAACCGTTCACACAACAAATTGATGGGTTCAACAAATTGATCAGCTAGTCTAGGTAAAATAGCACCCAGACTTACAATACACATACCAAAATTCACCAAACTTTATTATATTAATCCTAACATAATGTTTTGCCATAAAACACATAAGGATACATGTTGCACACATAGAATCACATGAATATATAGTAATTTAGGCCATTGAACAAAATCATACTCAAACTACCAAATTATGCATAAAATCAAAGAAACCAACAATGCTTAAATTGTAGGAAGTAACCCTACCACATGGTTGAATTCTAGGATATAATTACCCCATGCTCAACACAAAAATAAACCAATAACATTGAACTACAATAAACAACAAGACCTCATTCATATTAAAGATAAGAACGTCTTACCTTGAAGCAATTATTCTAGCACAAAACTTCTACTCCTAAGAGAATCAAAAGTCAAAATCAGTAAAACTCCATTAAAAAGAACAAAAACTACAACTACAACAAAAACACAACTCAACCTCTTCTCAAAAAGAAGAAGACAACTACAAAAAAAACACAACTCAACCTTTTCTTAAAAGCATAATTCCAAGGAAAATGAAGCTAAAATATTCAACCTTTCTCAAATTTTAATCTTTACTTGCTTAAGAGGAACAAGGGAGAACTAAATCCAAGATTAGAAGAAGAAAAGAGATAAAATAACTCGACCAAGGAAGGAAGAAAATAAGAGCAACCTCTATTATTTTCTCAACATAAAGAAAAAGGGGGGAAGAATGGAGAAAACAAAACACTTAACAAATTTCACCAAGAAAAAGGTAAAAGAGAGTAAGAACAATAGGTAAGAAGTAAAAATGAATTAGGAATAGAGTGTGTGAAAGAGAGAGATGATTGAAATATACAAGATTGAGAGAGAGATAAGGCTGGTATAGTTGAGTGTGGGCAACCAACGTGTAAGAGTAGACATGATGGTGTGAGGTAGATTGAGTGTATTCAGGAAGGGAACAATTGCATTAGGTTGGTAAGTCAAAAAGGATGTGCAAGAAATTAAATATGCATCCAACTACCAGAAGAGAGAGAGGAAAGTGAGGGAGAAGAGAGGAGATGGGATATGGCTCAAAAATTACTTTTTTAGAGGGAAATTTTTAACTAAATAAATTTGTAGAATGATCCAAATAATAAAAATAATAATTCCAATGCACCAAAACACGCTCATTAGTACAAATAAATTCTAATTAGAAGTTTTATAAACATTAGAAAAAGATTTAGATCAAATCAGAAAAGGATCTAAAATTGTAGGATAATCAGCTAACTAAATTGAGTAAATCAATCGACTAGTTTGTTAAAGATTAAATTGTCAATATCTGAATGTACCGGTCGATCGATTAGGCAAATTATTGGATAAGTAAGCTTGAAATTTACATTTTTATAAGAATTTTAAGTCCTTTTCAAAGCCAAAACTAATTTATTTTATATCAACATAATTTTAAACAAATTTTGAAGGATTTTAGTATGGGTTATTACAGCTTCCTCACCCATGGTGTATATCTTGAGGAGTATAACGCACACTAATACACAATGGATATCTATGTCAGGTTTTTGATAGGTTCTTAGAAGGATTATTGAGCGAAAATGATAGGAGAAGCTATTCGAATGTACTATCTAATTTCTTAAGTTAGGATGGGTTATTTCTTGGTAGAAAGATGATATAGTGATTTGTTGGAACTAGAATAATGAAGTTGAAGATGATTGGAAATGGTTTGAATGGAATTGGCTACTGTGAGTGAATGTCTATGTGAGATAGGATAGAGCTTGAATATCTAAGACAATATTCGAATGGTGTTGAATTAAAAAGGTATAATTCTTTCTTGAAGTTCAAAAAATGTGAATAGAATAATAGAAAGAGTGTCAAATAGAGGATGGTTGTACTTGAAAATGGTTGGGAGAGAAGAAGATACTCTAAGTTCTTAGACTTTGATGATGGATGGTCGAAGATGTAAATATTTGGATTTTTGAACATTCAAAGGTGGATTTAAGGAGTAGAAGATCTTCAAACTTTGAAGTTAAAGATTCAAAGGAGTGGCTAAAGATATACTAGAGGAGGTTGAAGGATTACCTATTGGGTACGTTCAAATCTCAAACGTGCATGGGAAAACCAAAAATATGAGAACATGTTGAATTTGGGCTAGCAATTTGAATTATATGAAAAGCCAACCTCCTTTTGATGCCAAAAATGATGTGGATCAACTTGAAGGAGGCTTGAATGATTGAATTGAATGATATTCAACAAAGATTCGATGGGTTTATGATGAGAATTTGGTTCTGTGAATAGGTTGGATGAATAGGATGTGAATCTTCAAATAAGATTCAATAAGAACACAATAGAAAAAAAAAATGGCTCACATCAAACATGCTCAAAGGATCATAATTAAGAACGCACAAACTAATGATAATATGAATCACTAAAAAAAGAGAAAGAGGTAAATATTTAGCTATATTAGCTTTGAATCAATTGACGATAATATGTGTACAATGGTTCGACAATACACCTTACAGGCAACAACTAAGCTTGTTATGACTAACTCTAACTAATCTAACTATTCCGATAACAAACTAGTTATTAGCAACAACCAATATAGTCATTCCTCAATGTTAGTTACAACCTCATTTGAATCCTAATGTAACAAACATAGAAGTTGGCTAACTAATTATAGTTCGTTATAACAACCTATAATTATCTTATATGTTACATTAGTCAAATCAACATATGTAGAAGACAAAAATGTAGCTAATTGCACACAAAATAATAAGAGTAACAAAAACCCTAATTTATATAAAATGATAGCAAGGTATCTTGACTTGTATCTTTCACAAATAATATTCTTTATTGTCTTGTAATATCTTATAACACAGTATTTTAAGTAGGTTGACATTACATTAATGTCTATAATATTATCAAATACAAATCATATGATTAATCCCATAACCAAATATCTCAAATCTCCATCCGCACAAGAATTGATAAATATTCCTACATCTCCCCATTGTAAAACTTGATTTTAAAAAAAATTGTATCACAAAATCCAAAAGTGCAAAATACAAAGTACATAAGTATTTTGAGCCAAGATAATCTCTCATAAGAACATAATTATCAGCACGTAATCACTTTTATCATTCCAGAGAGAGGATCATTTGGTGTAATCACCCGACATCATTTTGTTAAATATACATGAATATGTCGTATACACATTATATAAAAATATAACAAATGAAAACTTCAAGAAGCGAATATTGATAATATTGTGGGTACAAATTCAAAACAAGTCCTACACAGTCAAAGACACCAAATATTGATTTTGGCAAAAGAAAAGAGAGAAATTTTCTAAAACTCTTGTTGTTATATTTATCTATTTTTTTATTTTCTCAGAAATAGATCCCCATTTATTATATTATTTTTTCCTGCCAATGAACAAAATAAAAATAATAAATAGGCATCTGCGGCATTAAAAATTAAGGACACCACACAAGATAAAAGTTAGCAATAGATTTACGTTTTCACGCCGTACATTATTCGTTGTATCCACTATCAAAGGCCTATGATATCCTTTGTAAACACATACATCTCCGACCAGACACCAGCGTTACCGATGACCAGTAAATGAATATGGCACTTTAATCCATTACCTTCATTTGGTGACTAAAAAAGCATGAACGAGGCTTATTAGTATCAAAATTTATCAGCTGAAAAAATGGGAGTTAAGACCTCCTCATTATATCAGGACTGAATGATAGTCCATGAATACACAACTGCATTAAGTTTTCACAAGTGAGATTGCTCTTTGTAATTGTTGATCAATTCCATCTGCACATCATGAGAGACAGCAGAATGCTCTTTGTACTCCATGCTGAACTCACCCTTGCCCTGTAGCCATAATTAACCAGGGACAAAATAATTATACGAGTAATGAAGTAGAATAAGATGCATTTACCTAACAGATATTTTCATCTCACCTGTGTCATGGAGCGTAGATCTGTCGAGTACCCAAACATCTTGTTCAGAGGAACCTGTAAAGATAAGATATGAGTGGCATATCCAGAAATAATTTCATTTACGAATGTATAGGCTTTTCAGAATATCAAAATAGAGATGTAGATGCAGACTGCTAAAGCTAATTTATAGAGCTGTACAGCAGCTGCTTATGGAATATGGATGAGACCACTTATGCTGAAGTTTGGCTTTCCTGACTTGCATGTACATTAGTATTCCATGATAAAACCCAGACAGATGAACTAGTTTCCTGTGTTAGCTACAGGTCATTAATTCTCAACTAACAAGGACCTGTCATTAATTCGCCTAGGTTTATTTCTTAATTAAATTTTTCAAAGAGTTATTATTATTTTACTATTATTTTCATAATCAATACTTACTAGTATCATCACTATCATTGTTATAATATAATTAATTTCTATATTATATTATTATCAAAATTTTGTTTTCCTAATTTAATTTGCTGAGTTCTGAAAAACAGTCGAGGAGAACAAGCCTCAAGGTCGATGAGAGCAGGAGGTACCTCAAATATCTGATGTAACACAATATGCTGATATTATTATAAAGTGCGTATTTGAATTTCTAGCATCATCAAACAAGTATTTTCTGCATTCATATAGTTTGAATGCTCGATATATTCTAACCAATATGGGGATGGCAAACAAAATGCTCCAAAGGGATGTTCCAAAAATAACTTTCCATTATTAAGAAAAAAACAGAAAATAAAAATAAAATCCACAGCCTACAGACGATGGTCAGTGTGATTCCATCAAATAACATTTCTATGTTATTGAGGATCACTAAAGGTAAACCATCGAGAAATCAAAGTGCAGATAGCGCAGATTGGAGGGGGGGGGGGGGGAAAGGCTCTAAGGGATCCGTTTGTAACTCAGGAACAAATCACAGTAGTCTCACAATCAAACACAATCACATTTGCAGGAAGACTCGTGTAAATCAAAAAGAAACTAGGCTTACAAGAGCTGTAATAACAGAATCATCGGCATCCTGGTCATTCCCAATAATTACTCCTTTTCTCCTAACATCATAAATCAAATACGGATCAGTCCAAGAAAACGTCAAGAAGTTCATAATTAGTCTGTTCAGTAAAACTAAGATACTCACTTATTAATATCTCCAGTAACAGGACCCTGGAACTCTGATGGCAGTTTAACTTCCACCAACATGATTGGTTCTAGCACAACAGGCCTTGCTGCTGCATAACACTGTTCCGTGAACCAATAAGAAAACACAGAATCAAGGATATATTGACATAAGATAATGAAGGAACAGAGAAACATGAAAACCTAGGGAAAAATAATTCCTTCACGGGATGAAGATTATGTTCCCAAATCAAATATATAACACACAAGAGGTAAAGAAAATAAAACTCTACAACGTACCAAGATTTAGTATAGGAGTTATTAATAAAAGATAAGGCAATATAAAACACCTGTCTAAAAGCATATATTGCAGCCAACTTAAAGGCAAGCTCACTGGAATCCACAGCATGGGCTGCACCATCTGTTAACACAATCCGAATATATTCTACAGGATGCCCAATCAATGAACCCCTACATGCAAGATATATAAAAGAAATTAACAGATTCTATCAAGATACCGCAGCTAAAGCAACTTCAACAGAGCTGGATCAGCAATACTCACGAATTTGCTGCTTCCTTGAATCCCTTCTCTATTGCTGGTACAAAATTGGAGGGTATCGCTTGTCCTACAATCATGTTCTCAAATTCAAATTTTGTTGGTGATCCAAGAGGAAGCGGTTCAATATACCTTTCAAGGAAACAACAAAAGAATTAGAAGCTTGTTCTCGGAGAGACATAAGTAATAGCAATGTATATAAGCTATTTCTAATAATGCAAAACAGAATTTGCATTAGCTAACCAGCATTTTTACTTATCCTTACCCAGTGACTCTTCCATACTGACCCTGTCCTCCGGATTGTTTCTTATGCAAATAATCAAAATTAGCAAGTTGAGTGATAGCTTCCCTAAAATTAACACGAGGCCTTCCAACTGAAGCATCAACCTATAAGCAAAAAGTACAGTGTGCATTTTCATGAGCAATCATGCAGACGGTACTACATTTTTTCCATTATTAAAAATGAAAGTACCGATGGAAACCTTGTACTCCCTCCGCATGCGTTCAACATAAATATCTAAATGTAGCTCCCCCATTCCGGATATAATTGTCTGCCCACTTTCTGCATCCAAACCCACCCGAAAGGTTGGGTCTTCCTTCTGGAACCGATTTAAGGCTTTTGAAAACTGTCAAAAGGCTCAAGAATGGTCATTAAAGGTGATAAATATCAAGCCAGGAAAAGGAAATGCCAGTTAAGAAAATTACTTGTCCCCCTGAATCCTTGGAGACCGGTGAAATAGCCAATGACATAACTGGTTCGGGAATATTCATGGAAGTCATGGTGTACTTAACTGAACCATCAGTAAATGTATCCCCTGATAACAATGGAGAACACATTAAACACATGTTTAAAATACAACTGCAGAACAAGACAACAAACTAACTGCAAGTACACTCACAAGAGCACGTTCTATTTTGATCTATTTTATTGAGAACCTTCTTTGGAATAAGTAGATCTGAAAAAAAAAATCTATATAGCAACCCAATGGCTTAGAAACCTTATCTAAATCGCAAACCAAAACTTCAGCTTAAACTAAATTAGCTTAGACTGGAATATTACGAACCCAAAACTAACTCGGCTTGAAACTGTTACCATGACCCAAAACTCTTGAAACCCAGCCCAAATGTTAGTGAACAGATTCAACTCGAAGTTAAACATGATCAAACTGAAAAAGGTTTGACATAATATTACTTGAAACTGATTAAACCAGAACGTGAAATGTAACTTTAAAATCTGAATAAAAATAAATTGTACCTTCTAATGTTAAATATGAGTGAAGAAACTCCCAAGATATAAATCACATTATAAAGTCAATACAGTATTAACAGTTGTAATTCTTGACGATTTAAATATGATAAAATTACTTACTCTCAATATGTTTTTTTTTCCTAGTCGTTAATCATAAAACCAGAACGTGAAATATAACTTTAAAATCTGGATAAAAATCAATTGTACCTTCTAATGTTAACTACAAATGAAGAAACTCCCTAGAAATAAATCACACTATAAAGTCAATACAGTATTAACAATTGTAATTCTTGACGATTTAAATTTGATAAAATTACTTACTCTCATTATTTACTTTTTTTGTTGTCTAGTATTAATCATAAAATCAGTATTTTAATAGACCTCCAATTAAAACTTGGCCATTTAGGGTCAGCTCTTCTCATCTTATTTTTTGATTTAATCAGATAAGGTCATGTCAGGTCAAAAGAGATAAGAAAATAATGATTATTATATTAATCATTAAAATATAGAGTAATAACAATAATGATAATAATGATTACAATCCCGGTAACAAATATTATGATTATAGCAACAATGATGATTATTAAAACAATAAGAATAAGAATAATGATATGATAATAATGATGATAATTATAATCAATAATAATGATTATAAATGATAATAGTAATAACACTAATGACTAACCACAATAATAAATCATCATGATGACTTAATAATAATAATAATAATCAATGATAAAAAATAATTACAATAACAATAATTTTTTTCAATTATTACTAATTACTATACAAATATGTCATTGATATTATTATTTCATTTCATTATGTCATTGTTGTTTCTTATTATTAATATCATTATTATCATTAATTTTGATATTATTATTATTAAGTATTCTCATCCTTATAAGTTATTAATGATAGTATTTATTTTTATTACATGCTACTAAAAATCATTATCATAATTAATATGACTAGATAATAAAAATACAGATTACAATAAACTTTAAAAATCATTCATACAAGATCAAGTCATGAAAAACAAAATTAGACAAAGTGGACAGACTCAATGTCATGATGACATTTTTAGTTCAAAACTATTATGTGAAGGGGAAAAAATGGTAATTTTTTTATTGAATAAAATGACATAAATATAATTGTTTAAGAAACTATCTAATGAGGGGATATATTTATTTTCTTAATGAATAAAATAATAATATACATTATATAATAAATTTTATTTAGGTACCCTAAGTTTTGAATAATCTCACTGAAGTACCTCCACATTTGAAATTATTATCACTTAATACCATTTACATTATTAAAGTTAGATTAGGTTGAGTTTAGCGCAATTAAGGTAATTTTTGACAATAATACTATAACTTAATGAAAAACAAATAAATAAAACCTTTTTCAAAAGACCAAATTTTTTAACAAAAAATCTGAAAAAATTTGCAATAAAAAGAGCATGATTTTTAAAAAATAAAAAATTGGAAATATAAAAAAACTGAAATTCAGAAATTAAAATTTTAAAATATATATATATATATATAGAAATCTGAGAAAATATATAAATAATAACTGAACAAAGAACTTATAAATTTTTTAGACTTTCAAATTTATTAAAAAACTGAAATTTTATTTAGTTTAAGAAAATTAATAATCAATATGGATTTTATATAATTTTTAGTATTTATTATAAAAAAAATAACCTCAATTACGCTAAACTTAACCTAATCTAACTTTTTTAATGTAAAAGGTAACTAAGTGATAATAGATACAAATGGGGAATTATCGATGTAATATTATTCAAAGCACGAGGAACCTAAAAATGATTAGCTAAATAATGTTTCTTGATCCACTAGGTAGAAAATATAGTCTACTATGAATTAACAAATTTCACGAAGGAAAATTTTAGGTAAAATGTAAGGGAATCTGCAGTGAAATAAATAACAAAATGTAAATGTAACAATCTAATAAAAATCCCTTCTTGGACAAGGTCTTAGGAGATCAAGATTCAGAAAATCTCACCTCTAAATAGAGGGACTGATTTTGGAGATAGAACCACACAAAATCCGTAAGCATTTAGTTACAACTCCAATAAGCATGTAGTTAGATACTGAATCAAGTTAGCACTCAATGAAATTGAACCAAATAATCCTATGGAAAATCTTTTATCATCAAGCTAACACAAACCTTAAGAAACAAACACAAAATAAATCTGATACCAAAGCTAACTGAAGCCAAACCTCTTTAATCTGTCAACCAAAATGACTAAGACATAAGTAACCACTAATCTGATTCAGCCTCGCCTAAACTACCCTGGGACTGATTGAGACTCAACTTGACCCAACACTGCCAAAAGATAAAATGATGTGAAATAACAGAAGCCTAAAACCACCCAGAACTAAAAATGACCCAGACCTCATCATCACCTCTAAAATCTAGACATGATTTCAGAACAAAATCAAACTTTCCAAATTTTATGATAAGTAAATAATAATAATAATAAAATTTAAAAAATTTAAAAAATCACATATGTTGGCATCTACTACAAGCCAATCTGTCCACTAGAAATTTTAGTATACCAAGCAAAGTAGAACATAATTCTCTTCGTGAAGAGCATCCTGAAATTCAAGCATACAATTATGCAAAATCCTACTAGCTTTGATCATAATTTGGGATAAGTAGCTCAAGCTTAGGAGTATACCAAAGCCTACCATTATTGACTTCCTTGATTCATTTTCTTTTATTTTATTTTATTTTTACTAACATTCTTGTTTTCTCAATTGACAAACATTTTCTTCAACTTCTCAAAAACAATCTTTCTGAATAACCTTCAATGATGTAGCACTACAAGTACATAATAACTCTTCACTTCCCACTGAGTATACATAACAAAATATAAAGGGAAAAAAATAGAACCAATAGAACCAAATAGGAACCTGAAGCACAATCAACACCAAATACAGCAACTATTTGTCCGGCATGTGCCTCTTGTATGTCCTGCAGGATTGAGAACCCAAATACTAAGAGACGGGGGACATTACAGACCAAAACAAAGCATTCTTAAGAACAAATAAAATCAGCAAAGATGACACCGGCATTATCAAATGTTTGTAAATGCAGATTTCCCAAGCTTTTTAGTGGATGCAGCAGCAACTACCTTAGTCAGAAACAAGGAAGTTTAATAGCAAGAACTAACCTCCATTTCATCAGAATGCATCCGTACTAGGCGAGGAACCTGAAATGTCAAAACTAAAATTGTTCATATAAGCCGTTATGCAATAGTGAAAACCCAGTAGAGCTCATAAGCCATCTAGACTATACAAGTACAGAGGCAAAAATTGCAATCCTTGTGCCCAGGGTGTTGCAGTTGGCATGAGTGTTTGTTTTTTTTTTTTTGCATAATAAATACATCTGTATATTATTTAAATTTTAAATCATGTAATCAGTATAAATAAAAGAATTTAATGGACCAGTTATATGATAAAGTATCTTCATCACACTAAAACTTACATCAATCCATTTTTAATAACATAAAATCTAGTGGGCATGCATGTGTGTATATAAATTACCAAATTGTTATATATTTCTCAATACATTTATGGTAATAACTTTAACATCCACCACAGTTGAATAAATACCATATTTAACATCCAAATGGTTATCTATTTCTCAAATACTTATATGGTAATAACTTTAATATACAGCAGAGTTAAATAAATAAAATATATATGGAACAAAAATGACTAATTCTACAAGTACATATGTCTAACCATAATTTAATGACATATGAACCTTTCTATATATAAAAGCTGAATACAAGCAACATCAAATTCCCACCCAAAGCTATCTTTTTCACTCAACATCTCGATACCAGTAAATGAGAGAAAGCATGATATTTTATTTTATACATAATAAAAAGGAGTCCCTGCCGCTACAGTTTTCTTGACAAGATGCAAGAGAGAGTAAAAAAATACAGCTTGCTACAGAAGGAATAACAAAAGCTTCTCAGGGAAGCTAAATAGGAGAGAGAAAATCAATGCTTCTCCAACATCTAGACCCATGTCTGCAGTAATGTTCAAAAGCTGTGAGATTGAAAGAACATGAACAGAAGGAACAACGACAACCACCACCAACTCTGAAATGAACAATGTGAGCAGAAGATTGAAGGAATGATGAACAGCCCACAACACAAGCAGCCAGAGCTTCAATGTCACAGCTCGAACGACCATTGAAACAAAGCTCAAACGATGACAGGAGCGAAACTTGACCAACAGAAAAAATAAAGTTGTGGCTATGGCAGGTATGAAGCTTGATTTCTTCATCTATTGTTCGATTTTTAGTCAATTTCATAGGTATTTGGTTTTGCAATACTATCTTGCAAGTACAAGACCCATGACCTAATTCATTTCCAAATCAGAAAAGCTAATCTAACAAGGAGACAGAGAGGGGGGGAAAGGTAGAACTGGTGAGCGAGTTGAAGAACTACTGATGGAGGAATCAAGACCAAGACAAGTAATTCAAAGATTTTAAGTTTTTGTTCTTATATCTTTCTGATTATTAGCTATTAATATCTCATACTCCGTACTCCCTATCCCTGAGAGACAGAAAGAGAAGGGAGCCCATAGAGGATAATGTATACTTCCAATGTAAGTCAATATCTTCTTGCATCAAGTATAGTGCTAAACAATAATCTTGGATAATAAGAAAAGCTGCAAGATTTGGTGTTACACATTGTAGGTTTGTTCGTCATTTCATTTATCAGGTTTACAAAAATCTTGAGGAAAAGGGAGATTTGTCGAACATAGGATGGGCAATGCTGGCTTTCACTGGTGCTGGTTAGGTAATTATTTTTCTTTTTCAATTTAGTGAAAATCAAATCCTGAAGTATCCCCATGCTACAGATCTGAAGTGTTTTATGGAAAATGGGGCACTCAATGTTACGGTGCTGAAAGTGGAGGAGAAGATGCCCGAGGTAAATTCCATTCCGATTCCTGTTGAAAAGGAAATTGTCCATCAATTCTTATGTTTATGCTCAAAAAAACTGGTGTAGTTTGAGTATTCTGATGCGCATAATTTTGAGTGTGTCTGTTGATTTTAATTATGATGTGTGAATGTGATAATCTAATTTTTGTATGGAATGAAACGGCCTTGAAATGAAAAGGACAACAGCAGCTTTTGGCATATGGTGCAGAGATCAATTGACCAAGATCAAGAAGCAAAACCTAGATGCTGATTGTTGATGAGGCGTCGGTGCCTATTATAATTTGTTTTAATTAATTATGATTTATTTGGATTTGGATTGGCCGCTGATTGTTGGAGTTGATTGGTGGTTTATGGTGGGCAATGGCTGAAATACATTAGACTGTCCTTTAATTTATTGTAACAACTTTGTTAACCGATGAAGCAAGTAATATTTTGGGGATGCTACTAAAATATAACAGTGAGTGTGACAATGCGTAGCTCTGTACTTTTATGGATTTGCTCTTATCAGCTATCCTATCTATTGAAAAGAGAAGAATTGAATAAAAATCAAGTCAAATTTCTGCTATTATCAGTTAAAATTGGAGCTGCTTGAATGGTATGATGGAATTTGTTCTTTTGTGGGATTCATGGCTGAAAATAATAAATGATCAATTACTACTGAGTTCAGAATGATGTTGTGTTTTGGCAGTGTAAGATATTCCTGCAATTCATTTCACTATTTGGAGGCAAATGTTTTCTACTTTTGATGATGACGTCTGCTTTACCCTCTCTTGCATATTCGTTTGATATTAGCTTTTAAACTCATTATTTATATCTCTTTATGACAACAATTTTTTTTGCAGGTACTTATTGGATATAACATATATACGCATGAGTGTGTATTTCGATTCGTGAGGTATCCCTTTGATTTAATTTGTGTGCATCTTCAGAAATTATTGCCTTATGTTTATACAAATTAAATGTTTGATAACAGAAACTGTATTTCCATGTTATGTAATAGGTAAATTAATTTGAAGCAGAGCAGATGAAGTTGTTTTGAAGTGCTGACAAAAGATGAACTGGAGTTTAGTTACAATAACAAAAAATTGTTACATCAGTTCATTTTCTTCCTATTTTTTGCCCCAGTCGTGGTAAGGGGATATCATTTTGTACTGATCTCTAATATGTTAGTCAAATTTTTCTAATTATGAGTCAAATTCAACTCTTTTATGGTAATTCATCTTATTATTTTGTAATTTAACTACTTTCCTTTACTTAGTGTGAGGCATGTAGTTTGAAATTAATTCTAATATATATGATTTAATAAATCTACGTATATATAATCTGAAAGTTAATTTTTACGATTGTGGTTCATCTTAATATTTTTTAAGCGCATTTTATAATAGGATTTTTCTATAAAATAGTTACTATTATAATAAGAAAATAGTGGACTCTTTATTGAGTTAAACATATACTGGAGCAATCTAATTTGTAAGTAAATATAGAGCTGCCATGAAAAAGTTTCATTTGTGCCTCTTTGATAGTTATGATAAACTTAAGTTATATATGATTGGAGAAAACAGGGTACATAAAAAGACATAATATATAGTACAAATTGCTAAATTATAAAGGTAGATATTAATTGATTATTAAATTACATTTGTTCATTTCTATTTTTTAGTGCTAAATGGTCGTCAAGTTTTATAGTACATATGATAAGATGTTATAAATTATAGATATATGAAGATAATAACATGTGACAAAGTTACATACAAAATTAAAGTAGTGTAGTTTATATTTGCATCATATTTTTATGTGGCATTCTTAATGATATTTGTTATAAATAATAAATGAAAAATATATATTATAGCTCAGATATACATTTGTAAAAATTAAACCTATATGGGTTCTTAAAGTGAGTAATAGATGTGTTACTCTTATTGTTTTTGAAATTTATTTTCTGACTGCAAATTTACGATTGAGTTAAGTTGCCGATCATTTCACATATAATAATAATAATATTCAGTTCACTATTTATACAAGTACTAGAAGGATATATAGATTGGAAGAGTACTTATAATCATAAACATAGTAAATTAGCATGTAAGATCACCATGTTCCTGGATAGAAATGGGATGTCTGCTGTATATAAGGAGAAGTTACAAAGGAGATAAAATGAGTTTTTCTTCCCTATGAAATTTTGAAACAAAATTTTACCCACCTAATTGCATCTGTTGAGGAATAATAGAGTACAGCTGATAGATATAGTAAGTGATATTAAGTCATCATTTTCACAAATTACCATATCTAAATATTCTGCAGTTCTAATAGCAATCTAATTTTCTTCAGTTTAGGAGCTGGTTCTTTTCCAGAATAAAGCATGAGGTAGCTAATGAAATCCACAATAATTTACGGCAAGCGGCAAAATAATCAGGCCACACCATCAGGTAATGCTGCTATTCCCTTAAAATATCTATTTGCTAAAATATTCATAAGTTATTATGATCAACTTTACCCGCCTAATCTATGGTTTTTGTTCATGAGATTCATTCATTTTAAGAAATACAATTATATGTGAAAAGGTTGGTATTTGGTTCAGTTTAACAGGTTGGTATTCTTCTTATGTTATTGTAGAATATAGATCATTTAGTAGGATTATGCAATCGCACGAGGTTAATTATAACTAGACTTATTAATCATGTGTTGAGGCAGAGATTCTTTTAGGCTTCAATGTGGGTCATAAGGTTTTGCTTCCAAGAATGTTGTTAACTCCATCTAATTCAGAACTGCCACTTAATTTAATCAAAAATATTTTTTGCTCATGGTATATTATGCAATGGCCATAAATAAAAGCTAAGGTCAATCATTGTCTAATGTTGGACTTTTGTTGAAGAAACACAACTGGAGTTAATTATATATTACTCTATCAAGGTAAATATTATGTATAACAAAGTATTTAATAACATGTGATAATTGTTAAATATTTTTGAATTGTAATAAAAAAAAATTCATTTATACTCATATAAATTTCTTATAGTTTATGCAAAGTATTTTCTTAAATTATCTTTCAACCTTTGATGTTCAAATCTCTACATATTTATCCTTAGTTTGATCAAAATCTATGCATCACATAGGTTTGAAAATTCTAATATTGTTCAAAGTAATTCAATAACGAATGTTGTATTTAAAGAAGTCATTAAAAAGATAAGTTTATTAATGCCTTTGAAGAGTTATTCCTCATATATCCATATTTTATTTCAATTTGTTTACAATTAAAGTCTCCTTATTAACTAATTATATAACATTTGTTTATCCTAAATGGCTCTTTATCAAACGTTAAATCTAACTATGATTGTTGACACCCCGAATACCATATGCATCGCACGGGTACAAATATAATTAGATATATGAAGTTTAGAGACAAACAAAAACCACTATACTTATATGATATATGATTACATAGCGTAGTATCTTCAACCGAAAAAAATTAAATTAACAAAAAAGGTCTTGTAGTTCACTTCAAAGTGTGCCTGTGAGCTTAAGGTCTCAAATGTTAAATTAGCAGAATGCCAAGCCAACTTGCCCAACCCACTACCTGTCCCATTGAAGTACCCAACTCGGAAGTGGACAAAGTTGCTACAACAACAAAAGTTGTGAATGTTGCCACAATCCACAATTGCAGAAGCTTGTAATGTTCCAAATCAAAGTAGTTTCCTCTTTCTTTGTCGTTGTTAGCTTTTCCTCTTCAGGAATTGTGCTTTTATGTTCTTGTTATGTGTTATGTGCCTACTATTGAAGCTTGTGAAATTTATAGACTAGATGTGCTGCAATATCGTGTGATCTTCTTCCTTCTCTTTTATCTAGTTCTTTATTCTTGTATGGAAGTGGTGGGCCTGAGCTTGATTCCATCACATGCGTGATAAGTTGCCGAAGTTGCTAAGACATAATTGAATGGTAGTCAATGAAATACCTACGGTTTGACACAATACGAACTATCCATCATCATTTAAAGAAAGACGAAGGAGTTTGATAATAAATGTCCCTTTTTTCATCAATTTTGTAAAAGAGAAATCTTTCAACTATTGCGTTCATAGCATAAGATTTTACTACTAAAGCTGCATTACATACACATTAACAATATATTGCAGGATTCATCACCACAATAGCTTTTGCTATAAAGCTATCTTTTTCATCAGAGATGTTACAAACTAGAGAAAAATGGATATATTATATTTGGAAAACAGAGCTAATATCTTAATTCTTTGTGTCTAGCACATGAGATTACTTTGGCATCATGCACCAATAAACAAAGAATTTGCAATCTATGGCACATAGAGCAATAATTTTTTCCATGACACGACCACTAGTCATAATTTGAAGAAAAACCATGATGTTTTTGTTAAAACTTCAAAAATATAGATTTTTCTATTTCATTTATTCCATATGAACAAGGCACCTTAAAGTTTTCCTTAACATGATGGGACTAAAATGGAATTGCTAAGAGGCATTTTTTACCCTTGAATAGAGTTACCAAGCAAAAAGAGCATGGTTCTCAAACCAAGACTTCATCTAGCTGACACCAAGAGAACCGATTCCTTTAGGGAGGAGCCATTATAGCTCTATTGTATCCACTATTAATTTCTAAATGTCAAAAGAGAAATTCCATAGTACTTTCAGATATCTATAAATACATTATCGTTTTCACCTTTTGAGAGACTGATCACTCAATTAAATATTTTAAGGTAAAATCTCTTGAATTCTTATTTGCATGCACATGGTTGTTTGAAAAATACAACATACTATGAAATACAAACATAGGTAAATCACCTTTGCAGCTATAATATTACATCTTTGGACTTAAAATAGGCAAGTGATTCTTGTTAGAGTAAAAATGCATTGAAAGGTGCTAGATGAGGGTACATTAGAAAGACTCCCTGGTTGATCCCATGAAAGCCCATCTCAAGAATAGAGTTTGAGCAGATGCCAACTACGAAACTCGGAGAAAGCTTAGCACCAAAAGAGAAGTTTCTCCTGTTTGTGTGCTTAAATTCAATCCAAAAAACTCTGCCAAATCCTAACACTTTGGAATTAGATCTAGAGTTGCTCATGTACTTGAAATCAATCTGAAGGATATCTTTGCCAAATCTGAAGGGAAGGAAACTAAGAGGAAGTGCATCCTTGACACACTACTAAAGATATCCCTTTGCTTTCTAATTAGTAATTGCACTTACGTTTCAATCAATATTGATTGTATAGTGTTTGCATTTTGAGTGTGTGCACATTAATTGATTTAAGAATATCACATCATCGCAAAAGCAGGCTTGACAACAAGATTTGATAAACCTAGTTTATAAACCCTAAGGTTACACTTTGATTCTCACAATACTTCATAATTTTAGAAGTGAGTACTCAGCAAACATGACAACTTTGAGTTTTTCTCCGCTAGCCTCCAATGTGAAGCAACAATTTTAATGGTATGTCAAACTCCAATGATTCTGGAGTGAAGAATAATTGGATAACTCAAACGAGCAATCAATCCACACAAGTAACTGAAAGAATTTATATTGTATAAAAACCATGGCTTTGATGATAAAAATGAAGAATAGTGCTTAGGATAGCTAATTAAAAAAAATATCAAAGATAAATGCAACCCATATACCACTAGTTGGACATCTAGATAAGAAAGAGAATGCTAGGCAATTAAGATCTTGATGACCAAAATGTGTTGTCGTCAAACCACTTGATTTAAAACTGGAAATAATTAACCTAACTACTATGAATAGAATATAAATAACAATATCAATAACAATATATAATGATGATGATGATGAAACTAAGCAATACCCCTTTTCCCTATGAAATTTTCCTTACATAAAATTCCATTTTATTTTTTCCCTTTTCTTTATCAACTTTTTCTCAGCATCACAAAGCCCTCTTCTTTGACTATCCTTCTACAAAAACACTTCAGCTGTATTTCTCAATAGGAGTCTTCTACAATTGGTCTATAGCCAAAGGCACATCAACTCTAATCTAACAAAAAGGATGTGATGGGGAAGCAAATGAGGGAGTGGAGGGTAACTTCGTGACAAATTGAGAAGGGTAAAGACACTGATGGTGCAATGACGAGGTGGATACATCCAATAAATAGTGGTTCTGCTATAGAGTAGCGGCCGCTATTTAGCGGTTTTTACACGAAATTACTGATATGCTACGGTTTTAAAATTTCACATTTATCAATCGGTAAATTGCTGATAAATCAGAATTACCGATAAATTGGAAAATATCGGCAATAACTCAGGATAAATTGATAATTTATTGAGAATTCTTAAATATATTAGAAAAAGTTACTATTGAACCAAGTTACTATTGAACCAAGTTATATGTTGAACCAAGTTACTATTGAAAAATAGTAAAGTATTTTTATTTATTACCTTTACATGTCCTACACTCCTACTAAATAACATGCATTTTTTTATTCCAAGGTAAATTTAAGGTTATTGGGACAATTTAGCTTATAATAACTCATTTAAATACTTCTAATATAATATAAACCACTAGTTTATTAAATATTTATATTCAAATGTTCAATAAATAATACTTAAAATATAAAGTGAAATAAAAATAAAAATTCACACCGCAACGACTGCGACACATAATTTATTGTTTATGCCACTCTGATGCCACGACGCCACGACCACAAATGCGACCACAATTTTATTGCTTGGGTGGATGCAATGAGGATTCACAAATAAAAGGGGAATGGCAAGGCTTCTACACCTTAGATGGCAAATGGTGGGCACTAATGTCATTTGTGGCAGCCCAACTCATAATGCAATTTATGTCCAACAAAACTTCAATAATGAAACAGAAGTATTACAAGAATGGCAACTATGGAAAGGTGTACGACACATTAAAAACTAAGTCCTTACTTTTTCAGATCACATGGGTTGAGCGTGCCATTTGGTTTGTGAATGAGGTGGTGTCGCGAACGGTTTTATTGTAGGGTTGATTGGGTAGTGTCAAAGTGCAGCTGGTTTAATTGTTAAGGTTGGTAGTGGTGCTTGATTTTAGTGAATAGATTTGTTTGTGTGGATAACCTCACTGATTCAGGGTTAATGAAAGAGAGAAGTTAAGACAAGGACTAAGAATTGGGAAGAAAGGAAGGGAATCAAGGAAGAAGATGATAAAAAGGGAGGAGGAAGAAGTTGCAGAATAGGAAAACTTGCATGACAGAAGAGAGAACTCAAGCAGAGGATAGAGAGAGAAATGCAGGTGATTCAATACTTATTCATTCATCAAGTCTTCTCAAATAAAATAAGTGATTATCAAAAGTAGTTATCCAAGATAACTACTTATTTTGGAAAAATTTTAGTTTAAGATTTTTTTAAATAAGTAATTATCTTAGATAATTACTTTTGATAAGTGGCTTCAAACAAGCCACAAGAGATCTGAATCAACAAAGATAAACCATGTCTTATATCCTATTATGTTCTATTTGTCTCCCAACATTTAAGTAAATAACAAGGGCTCTAGCAACTTTTGGACAAACCCATAAGAGCAACAAGGACAAATACCATTAGACGGTGGAGCCACCTAAAATTTGGGCAACTATACTAAGTGTCAGAATAAAAGCTTCAATTGGTGGGAAGTGGGATAATAAACTAGTTGCATCAATGAGCAAACCCTAAGGCACTCATTTCTAAAACAAGCACGAGAATAAACTTTCACTAAAACAAGCACTCATTTAGGAAACAATCAAATGAAATGATGCTTTTGGACTAATCTAGACATATACTTCTACTACTACTATACTACTACTACCACTATTCTTCTTCTTCTTCTTCTTCTTGCTGCTGTTGTTGTTGTTGCTGTTGCTGTTGCTGTTGTTTAATAATATTTTGCTGAAATTTTGATAATAGTCCTCAAATTTTCCAAAAACTAATGTGTTACATCAACTGAGGTATTTAGTTACAGAACATAGTCGTTTGCTTTATCATTGTATCAAATGCCAATCAAAAAGTGGATTAATTAAATATAGTTGTTTGCATTCACAGATAGCATTGCTGCAATTTATTTCTGAGGACTTTTCAGCGTGGATCTGATTTCACAGTGAACAAAAAGAACACAATACTATAGCCAAAACAATCAAGGAATAACATTAGGGTATCATTTGGTAAATTAATATCTTATCTAAATGATCTAAAGTAATGTATATTGACATTTTTGGATATATATATATATTAATTTATTTGTTTAAGTTACTTCATAGAAAGTTGTGCTAAAAAATGGGGGTAGTTTTGAAATTTTATATATAGAAAATAAATGAACTGAAGATAAGTTGGAAAATTACAGTTACCAAACAGTGCCTAAATCTGGCTACTGATGGATCAATGAGTGCATTCGGTACTCAGTAATATAATGACTACATGCTTCCATCAAATTCATACAAGATGGAAATCTATTCATATCCAGAATTAAATTGGTTTTCTTCCTAAGAAAATCAAAACCCTCGACAAGGATGGTTTCACATAAAGAGAAGCATGACTGAAAAATTGTAACAGGGTCTCTTTACCTTCAGCTTCTTTCCTGTATTAATGTTATGAATAAAATCTCCTTTCCTAATGACACCATCGTAGATTCTGCAAGGGCAAGTAGAGTAACAATTAACATTTCTGATATATGGCCTGGTTATGGCATGTAATATTAACAAATCATTTTATGAGGATGTGACAATCTAACCAGTCATTCATCATACCGTAAATAAGTAAGCTGGCCAAAGCGTCCTTCTTCCAACTTGAAGGCCAATGCTACAAGGGGTTTAGTTGGGGACCCAGAGAGCAATATCTAATAGCACATAATCCAATTAGCCTTTCGAAATAAAGAATAAGAGAATCTAGAAAACACATCAAACATGTGGATACCTTTTCCTCATTATTGCTCTGATCGAGAGCATAGTTACTGACTTCGGTTGGACAAGGCAAATAACTTAGAACACCATCAAGAAGGGGTTGAACTCCCTGCCATTAGGAAATTGAACACCACAAAAATCTTTTTACATAAAACGTGAGTATGGTGCAATAGAAATCACAAGAAAAGATCCACATCAGTTGAAATAGCATGAACCAAAAGGGAATGCTATGACTTTTCTCCGACATTAATGAAAGACAAGGAGTATGTGGGGAGTGACCTACAAAAACAGAAACTAGAAACTAAGGCTATTTACCCCTCAGCTTATTTTCAGAATTTATCAAATCCGGCATAATCTTTATTATAATAAAAATAGTATAAAATTAATAATTAATAATTAATAATAATGATAATGATATTAGTAACAATAACAAGATCAATAGTAGCAATAAAAAATTATTAATTATGACACTAACAATATTAAAATTAAAATAGTAATAATCATAATACAATGAATTTTTTTAGGCCCGATCAGCAGATCAGCAAACGAAGAAAACATAGCCAACACACAATAGTTTAAATAGTAACCCATTTGCAGGGGTTTTGAAAGAACATGCCTAGCCTAAAAACAGCAATTAGGCCATAAATACAGCGTTCACATGTCAAGTTAGTTCAGAAAAAGATGTTTCGCCAACCAACAAGCAACAAAGAATAAAGGGAGGAAAAATCTAGGAACCAAGAAGTACCTTATTCTTAAATGCACTGCCCATAAAGACAGGAACAAATTTCCTTGCTACAGTAGCCCTGCGAATTGCCTCCTACTCAAATAGGCATTGAAGCGTATAAGCAGTGAGGACAAAAAATAAATAAATATGCACATTATGTCAATAGTGGTGTTATAAAAGGAGAAATTCCAGTGATTATCATTCAGAAAGGACAGGAAACAGATCTACTGTGATCAACAGATTTTGCATCACTAAAGATTGTTTATAGACCACATCATGCCTCTCATATTCCATATGTTTTTCCTTTTCCAATGAATGCTTCTCTCTCTCTTTCTCTCTTTCTCTCTTAATCTCTTTCATTATGGGGCCTGGGCAACGTCTGGCTAGAGAACATTATCACTAGATAGAAATAACTAAAGGAAAGGCAAGCAAATTTCTCGAACCATGAACGTTCTGTGGTCATTACCGCAAGATCAGACGGTGCTATAGACTCATCAGCAAGAAAAGCCTCAGCCAGTTTATCATCAACCTCAGAGACTGTCTCTATGAGTTCATGTCGCTTTTCTGTGACTAGACTCTCCATATTCGATGGGATTTCCTCAGTACTAATTTTCTCACTGCAATCACAACAATCAAGCATAAAACATCTAAGAAAAGAGTAGTAGTAGCCCAAAAAGATGAAACCAGCATGACCAAATTATCAGGCCACTCACCCACTTGAACCATGAAAATGATAAGCTTTTAAGTGAACAAGGTCAATGAGGCCCTGAAAATCATCTTCCAGGCCCACTGGTACTTGTACAGCTGCACTATGATGTCGGAGCTTTGACCTGGCCTATTAAAGGAAGACAATAATTTTTATCCGTAAGTTGCTAATGAATTGCAGAATCAAAACCATATCTACAACCAAGCTTTCCATACGTTAACATAGGCAGCCTTAACTACCTCTGGCTGCATTGGCTATCTAGTTGAAGACTTCATAACAGCAAACAAATGCACATTTCATAGCAGTTGGAGTCTAGAAAAACTGAAGTTAAAAAAGAAGAATAAAAACACTTGTTTCAAACTTAAATGCCAAACTCAATGTTGAAAAGTTTCACTACAAGCAGAAATTATGGTTTCAGGATTGTCTGGAGTCATATAACAAATGCACATTTCACGCTAATGATAGAGCTGCAACCATGAAAAAAAAAACAAAAAAAAAACAAAACTGCAGTCGCAGCAGTGATAGCGTCTGCGGTTAATGTGTTGCAGCAAACAATAAATAATATGACTGTTACATTTATAGAGTTTTACAATATCTGTGATATATCTATGAACTTTTTCATCTCATTTTGAGTCCAGCGCATATCGGCAGACCCAAATACCACAAAATATAGGTCAATATTTTGTATTAGGGCTACTGTTTTATCCCATGGCAGCATCAGACATGTATTCGGCAATGTAATCACAATGATATTAGAATTTAGATCCTACCAAGGATAGGAGGGTCCTGGGAATTGGAACCTAAGATCGTAAGATATTATTGGTAGAAGAAAAGTACGATAATGCATTCCATTATAATTAAAAATACTGATATTAGCCAGGTTGAAGGATAAACTTATCCACCAACTTGAACTAAGGTTATTAGCCACCGCAGCCAATTGAATCTAAAGGAGACAATTTGAAGAGAGCCACTCAAACTCATTCATTTTCAAAAGTTAGCAATAGATGTTTACAACTCTAAGAACTAGCTATCTAAAGACTAACACTGAACACCTTCAAGAACTAGAGAATTAGTAAAAATGAAAAATCCAAGAGAACAAAGTACAGAGGTACATAGAATTGTCTTAAAAATGGGACAAGAAAAGCTAGAATTTCATTACATGAGGAATTTAGGAATCAAAATTACATTAACAACACAAAATAAAAACTGCATAAAACATACAACGTGGAATTTCGGGAATCAAAAAAAAAAAATCAATGTAGATGAAGATGAAGGAACATTCTACATGTGTAGGATGGTCCACACCCCAATTGAAAGATTTAATGATCCTTCTTTTGGTCCACCTCAGAGTCAAGCACTAATATCACCATGCAAACATAAACATGGAGAGGATTCTACATGCGATCCATAATATGCAGCCACTTCACTTCTAAGACAACCCTAGATCCAAAAAAATGGGTGCTAGATACACACCCAAATTTTCTTCACCTTCCTCATCAACCTACTCAAGAATAAAAGTATGCCTCGTGGATAGAAAGTATCTTAGATTTGTTGGGTTCCTTAATGAACTTCTTGTAAGCTTGAAACAAGAACTTAGCAAGAAACCTTAATTTATTAAAAAAAAAAAAAAAAAAACAAACTTTATTGCTTTGATAAGGAGAAATTCATATTGTGAAATTAAACTCATGTAGGGACATCGGCAATGACATTTCATTGTCGATACCCTTATCATAACTGTGATTTTATCACACAACCTTATCATGAACAATTCAAAGATTTACAATATCCATCATCCATCCAAACTCCCCTCGTAAGGGCATTTGATCTAAGGAGCCATAATAGCAACACACTTTTTCACATATCCCTAGTACAAAGAACCTTGTTTATGGTAATTCAAATTTAGAGTTAGAAACTTTTACACTTACCGTTTCAATCTTTGAAAGATCCAATGATATTCCTTCCCAAAAGGGAAAGTGCATTAAAGAGGTAACACTAGGAATAAACAAAGAACATTCTCCAACCCTACCATGCAACCCTTGCCTTCAAAGCATCAAAGACTTATATCTAAATGGCAACATGTGCCCCTTGTTCTTCTACCAAAACAATGCCCACTGTGATCTTCAAAATGAGCAAATAAAAGGACGATAAAACCTTTTCATCATTCTTACGGTCAATAGCAAGTCCGTAAGTCATCACCGATCATTCATACATGGCATGCTTGGTCATAGAAATCAATTTACATGCATGTATATCACTCGTTTCAATTAGGCAATATTCATGATGAAAATCAAAATTTAAAGACTAATGTGATACCATGTAATCATTTAAAGTTTGGCTCGTAGATAGGGTAGGCACAATGAGACTCAAACTTCTTTGGAGGCAAAAGCTCCATGTTCAATGTTCAATGCTTTCAAACTCCTAGGAATATAAGGATTCTTTCAAGATTAGGTTTTTTTGGATTGGTTCTCAAGTTGGCAGGTTTTTATGCAGATGAAAGCAGGCTAAGCTAATTCTTGTGTCATTAGTGGTGGGAGTGAAGGTGTATTTTCCTCCTTAATGCAAAACTTTAAGTATAAAAGAGTGAGGCCTATCCAACAACAAGTTTCATGCATCATGGGCTACACACTACATAATCAATGAGGAATTTAGGGACACATAGGAACTTTATCACCCAATGAAGAATTTAGTGAACTAGAATTAATAACAAAATAAATAAGAAAGTGAAAAAATTTCAACTAATGAAAGAGCATCCCACATGGGTATGGCACCTTCCCCACCTCTAGGAAGTTTCATTGCTCCTTCTAGTCCTACTGATGCCAAGTATAAGATCTAATTATTTACTTGATATTACAAATTTGGATGCTAAAGCATCCCACATCCTCACAAATAAATAGGTGAGCATTCCACAATGTGATCCACCATAATTTGCAACTACTTCATTTCTAAGCCCTTGAAAATGGTGGCCAACCCTTCACTCCCCACAAGATCTATGAATGTTTGTGCATCACATTTATCTTAAAGCAAATGTCCAACTTTGTAAGGGTAAATACCCCAAAAGATTGTTTTCTACACTAATTCATGAAGGTACACATATTGTCCAAAACAAAACCTAGCATATACGAACACACAATAGATCATATCAAGTATCCTATTTTTAAGTTAGCTCATGAAGGGAACTATTGTTGAACTCTAAAATCTAGAAGGAACTCGCTTATTGCACACAATAAAGACTCAAAACTATCATTTGTTGTTAAATCCACTAAAAGGTCTAAGTTAATGAGATCAAAACATAATGAGTGTCTCCTCAACCACCCATGCTAAACCAGGGGGAAATATTTCTTGCTCTAAGAAGGGAAAAAGGATTATCAAAGGTTGTTTCATAATACACCAAGGGAAACATATTTAATTATTTTGAAAATGATTATCAAAAATTTATCAAAAGACTAATGTTTGAAAGGGTAAGTGACATAAACTTTGACACAAGGGATTTTCGTCATTGTGCGATAATTCTACAAAATGTTTCATGTTTGCATTTTTGATAAGTGTTGGTAGGATAAAAACTTCGGAATGCCTTGAAACCCTAACCAACCAATGAAAGTTTTTTCCTTCTTGTGATTTGCCTCAGAACACAATTTAAAGATGTCAATTTACAAAGGGTGCAATTTTGATCAAGATGTTCCTACTCCAACAAAGATCCCAAGTTGGAAAATCATCTTCCACTTTTGGATATCATACCACCAAATTCTAGCACAAGGTGATATACCACCAAAGTTTATTGCATGGCACCAAATGTTTGATGGGAAAGTAAAGGAGGCATCGTCCTTTCTCCAACTTTGGTTTCATTAAGTTAGTACTAAGTTTATGATATTTGAAAAAAAAAATAGAAATATCTATAAATTCTTAAAAGATATTGGTTCAAAATTATGCAAAAGAGAAGCAAGGAGTCTAAGAGAAGGTAGTTTGGAACCGAGAATTGACATTGTGTAATAGTGAGGTGGGCCATCAAAGCCATGTGGCAGTAAACAACACATGGAAAAGGCAATGAGTCAAAGAGTGGAACATTGAGAATGGAAGGGGCTACTATTGATGCATCGAGGCAAGATCATTTCCAATCTTTGCTTGTCTTTCCTCTTTTTATTGAAGTGAATCATACGGTATTATTACAAAAACCAAGAATTACACTTTTGGGGCATTTTGTGGGCACATCTGACCTGAAATGTTCCAAAGAAAATATTATCATAGGCATGTGATCAAGTACACATATGTTAGGCAGAATAAGAGGATTTGGGCAACAACTATAGCATGTGTTAGTGACAAAGGAAGGCCATGGAGGACATTGTGTACATTGAACAACTCAATAAGAGAAAAGCTTGGTCTTCCATTGCTTACTATCAAAAAAGAAAAAAAGGACGAGGAACGTCAAACCTAGTCACCCTAGAAATTAGATCAAAATATGAGGAATCTTTTCTTGGACATGCTGATATTAGAAGATTATGATCAGTTGGCAGTAATGGAGAAGGCTATGGGAGAAGAGATCCGAACTATGGAACTTCCTCTCTAATAGCATTTCCCCTAAAAACATTTATTGGGTCATTTTGTTCAGTTTACCAAGGCTTAGATATGACTAGGCCATTCTTTAGGTCACACAGGGGACAAAAGGTCTTCAAAAATTTTGAAACCCTACCTGCCCTTCAATGGGCCTCCCTACCATACCCAAGTAGACTTCAACCACCATCCACCCAAATCTAAAAACCTCCTATCTTAGATAGGATTCTGCTTCACCAATGCAATTTTCAAAAGGGAAAGTGAGGACTTCGATTTAAGGTACATTGAGAAGTACTTTTATCAGTATAATAGCAATAATTGAATGCTTCAATCGATCATGGTAGATAAGTCGTGTGTCCCAAAAGAAGAGGAAATTAGCACACTAGTGAAGAGCCACCACCTTTGAATAATTGTGAGTTTACCTCCTACGATGGCTGATAATACTGCCTATTATGTTCAAACAAAATATTGTTGTGTACCAAGTATCTTCGGTTCCTTCTCTCATCAATTATCTTGATCATCCCATTGATGTCCCAAAGCCATTTAGCATTTGTGGGGTGCAACACAAGGCTTCAACTTTAGAAACAACGTGGGAGACTTTTCATTCAATGTCAACCCGGTGAAAATCCAAGCCCAAATGCACATAAGTTTTTTGTAGAGAAAAGTAAAACCCGACTTTGACAAATCTAGTTGTTGTTGAAACTATGAGAAATATTAAAGAGGCCCAAGGCTTAAAAATTTTATAGCTCTTCTTTTGTTTCTACTAAACAAAGAGGAAAACAAGTCTCCTGTTATAGAAAAAAGAAAACTTGGGAATTTTTTATCAAGACAGCTTAGCAAAGATATGTGCAGGATTTCCCATAGGATGTTCTATGTGGATAAATGATATGCAAGTTGCATTCAAAGTTCTATTTGTCATGGTGGTAACTTTGAGATCGAATACTTGAAGGTGTTGGTGTCCTTAAGGAGTTTGTTTTTTTTTTTTTTTGAGCTACAACAAACAACATAGTAACTAGCTCCTCATAGATAGTCAAGTTATCATGAACCAAACCAAGAATTCCCCTGACAATGCTATTTGTTTTTCTTCAAAGGAAAATAGCAAATCTTGTGATGGACTACAAAAGTGATTTTTGGTTTGGAGAAGCAACTTACTAAGATTATGTGAGAGACGCTTACTCGCACCAAAAAAAATTGTTGAGAAAGATGCGTCTAAGACCACATTGTCATATGGGTATGTATCCATAGTAAACCTTGTCGCTTTCCTTATAAAATTATTTTCGTAAATACGGCATTATCTCTTCATCTAATTTTTGCTTATCTAAAAAAAAAATCATCATATTTCTCTGATTATTATTATTTATAATGTCCTTTGAAATATGATCAAGTTTAGCCTTTTGTAGATCTAATCTAAATTTATTTATTATGGGTCAACTTTTTTTTTAATTCGTTACCGTCTTAGATCTAGATCTGAGAACATGGAAGGTCTTTGATGAAATTTTAGAGGCTTCCTTGTATGCTATTAAAATGTATTGAATTGGCTAACATTTCCTAATATTTTGCCAATATTTGCCCAATATTTACAAATACTTATCAAGAAAAAAAAAATAATCAATGTTGAGAATTTGGTTGTCTTTGATAATTGCATTTTGGTTATATGAAATTTTATGTATCTATCACAAGCTAGACGACTCCCACAGAAAGGTGCATTAGCTTTAGGATGCCCATAGCACTAGCTCTATACCAAATGAAACTACCCTTTTAGATCCTCAGATGTGAATCTTTTGCATATTTTTGACAACTAGAGTGATTACTTGCATAATTGGAGGTGCTAGATATGGTAGAAAAAGGTGAAACTTGATCTTATTAAAGGCTGAAGCTACAACTCTCAATTCATCTAGTGGAAGGGATTGTCCGAGTTAGACACATCATGGAAGGACTTTGAGCCAATAAGATTCCACATTTTTTCACAATAATGGCATGCATGTAATCAAGTACACAAATGTCAAGAAGAATTAGAAGATCCTATTGTAACACCCCAAGTCGATACGACCACGCAGGGACTACCCTAGAATGCTTTCAGATTGATCAGCTGACCCCAAAAATCAACACGAGTCCTTTCAGCAAGCTTTTTTCCCACTCACGCACTTCCAGAGAAACTTTCAAAAAAATTCTGAAACTTCTCAAAAAGGTCACCCATTCTAAAAATTGTTCCACAACGAGCACACTTAAATGTGAAGTTCTTATAATAGAATCACCCAAAATATAATATACCATGTTGATATAAGTAGTCAAATCAATCATCATAACACTACTCAATTTAGGATATTACATTTACCCTCACTCAAAGAACACAATGTCCTTATTGTGCCTTAACCACTACCTGTCTCAATACAGTTTATCCCAAGAATCATCCTACTAGGCAACTGACTGTCTCATCTAAGTTCAAATCGTGGTCACGGTTTCGCTTTGATACCATTTATAACCTCCCGAGTCGATATGAGTACAACCATGCAAAGGACTACCCTAAAGCACTTTTGGATTGATCGGCTAACCCCATAGATCAATACAAGTCATTTTAGCACACTTTTATCCCACTCACACGCTTACTGAGAAATTTTCAGAAAATTTCCTAAACATCCCAAGAAGGTTATCTATCTTAAAAATTGTTCCACAGCCAACACGCTTAAATGTGGAGTTATTAGGACGAAATCACCAAAAAGATGGTATATCATGTTGATATAAGTAACCAGATCAATCCAAATAATACTACTCAATTTTGGGTATTACATTTAAAAAAAATTTAAGCTGAGCGAGAACAAAGCGTCAAGGCATGCTGAAAAGATTCGTGTTGATCTATGGGGCCAGCTTTTTAATTCGCAAAAACTCCAAGTAGCCCCTACGTGATTGTATTAACTCAAGGTGTTACGCCTATGATGGGTTAGGGGCTAAAGCCTACATATGTTAGCATACAATTAAACATCGGTTCTGAAACGCAATATCAACCAATATTTATTATATTTTAGGTTAGCCAATATGCGAAATTGCCAATACACCATGATTTTAGAATTTCACGTATTTATCAGCAATATTTTTCGATATTTTACCGATGTTTACCAACATATGCTGATATTTGCTAAAATTTATTATGAAAAAGTAAAAAAAAAAATCGCGCTAAGACAACTGCGACATATAAAATATTGTTCGCAACACTCCGATACCGCAACACCATGATCACAACGGCAATCACGGCAACAATATTATTGCTTATTTGGTTGTTGTTAGTCCATTTCTATTAGTATCATTCGGTGCATTATTTATAACTAAGCCATCCGTTTTTTCGTTAAGCTGAGTCAAAATGAGATAAGGAATTGTTACTATGCTCCTACTACTAGAGGATTGAGGGAATAGTGTTTGTTATAGTTGTGTGAGGGAGGGGCTAGGACCTAAAATGCTAAGCACCATTTCTCATTTTCATTATCATAATATCAATAGAGCATAATTTCATTCTCTTGAGTTCTCTTAAATAGTCCAATCCATCCTACTAATCTCTACTTCATTGTCAACTAATTGTCCCCGCCAGGAGTTCTATTATGGTTCCAACAATAGTTTTAAAAACTAGAGATAGTGTGAACTAGTGGTATATATTATGTCAAAAAATATAAAATAAGTTTAAAAAAAACTGTATATAAATTTGATGGGCTCCTAAACACTTTTTTTCCCTTATTTAAGCAACATTTTACCCGTTCCTACTAGTTCAACCAATTCTTGGTCATTTAACCTATTTAGGACTTGCGGTACATACATACATGAAACCTAACATGACTAGTTCACTAGTCAAACTAGCCAATTCAGTTTGGTTTTTAAAACTAAGATTCTAATAACAATAGGCTTTACATAAATAGACACATTAATAACAAAATTCCAAGGTCATTGTTCATACATATATACGGAAGCAAATAGGAGCATTCATCTCAAATAGATTTTCACATCTAATTCAAACATACACTCATTTGCTTGTATTAGTCCATGCAAGGAATCTAGAGTATGGTCATGTTATTGGCATAAAAAAAAAATCACATCTTCAATCTCTAAGTTCAAAAGCAACAAACTTTTTTATTCTTCTCTAAACCTAATCACCACTACTAATGCAGGATCATAAAATTATGCAACCCAAGCTAAATAACATTTTTGCTTCATATGCAACAATAGATGCAGGTGCATACTAACATGGTGATGTAGATATGAATAAATATCCAACAATCATCAAATGCAAATGAAATAATTATAAATAAAAGGTCAAAAACAAGCATCGATGTAGAAGCAATATACATAAATTCTACGCATGCATGCAAAAGCAAGAGATGTAGATCCCAATATTTTGTCAAAAACATTAGAATATTGGATTTTACTGCAACTATCATGAATAGAAGAATGGGGAATCCATCACGTACCTGGCTGAGAACTTTCCAAGGATCAGCTCCCATTCGATCTAGTTTATTAATGAAAGCAAGCCTAGGAACTTCATACCTCCTCATCTGCCTGTCGACGGTAATTGACTGACTTTGCACGCCACCAACACTACAAAGGACAAGAATGGCCCCATCAAGGACACGCAAGGCTCTTTCAACTTCAATGGTGAAATCAACATGACCAGGGGTGTCAATAATATTAACCTGCAATAACACTTCTTGTGATGCTCAAGTGGGCTAAAGGTTAAACTTTATCAAATTCATTATCCACTGCATAAAAATTAATAAAAGGAAAAATTGAATGCAAACCCACTACCCTCCAACCTCTTATAGAATATTCATTCTTATTACCATTTCCCCAAATCATTTGTTTATTAGATTACATTGTACTTTATGTTTTGCTACTGCAACATTCAACTTGAAAACAAGCTATGTTAAATAGGAGAAATGAATATCTTATTATTACACAGTTTTCTAATTACCCTGTCTTCATATAAGATAATTATTTGAATAAAATGATACATCAATTTCACTATATTACTTTACCAAAATATGATCTTGATTCAATAGGTTCATATTATCATGTACAATATGTTTTGTTAGGTTAGGTAGTTAATAAGCTAATATTTTACATTTATTTATATAACTACAATCTCTTGACAACTTAAATAGCATCCAAATTGATATTTTGCAACGGATGCTTAGAAAGTTCAAATCCAAACCAATTTTTGGGGAAGCATAATGCTTTCATAGTGTAAAAGAGAGTTGAATGAACTTTAGCTTCTCCATTGTATATGAAAATGAAGCACATTATAAAATCTTTTATTTCTTAACAATAGGGAGGGGAAAGAGTATTGCTGTGCTTGGTACTTTATCTTTGAAATGAATGCAAATAATTTATTAGACATGTAATTTAAGAAGAAAATAATTGCATGATAATACTTTATTTTAAACTATGATTAAAAAGTAAGGGAACCCACAGGCTAAAATAATATTAATTTAAAAATAATATGGTTACACGAATGCAAAATAAAAATGGATGGGAAACCCCAAAACCAATTACATCAATACTTAATTAAACGAAAAAGCATATATTTTTTTCCATATAAGAGAAAAACCCAGTTATGTTAGGACTACTAAGTAGCTCCTTTTCCAAAACCTAGGAAGACATTCTTTCCATACTGCTATTTGCTCATCTTTGATTAGGGTTCATTCTCCTCAACTTATATTCAAGACTTTTCATATTAGATGGGATATCATATCAAAAAACAAAACTGATAATTATTAAAAAAACATAAAATTGATAATAATAATAATAATAATAATTATAATAATGATAGTAATGATATCAATAGTTATAATACTAGTAAATAAAATATTAATTATAACAATAAAATAATAATAATAATAATAATAATAACTCACTGACAATTTTAATTCATATCAATCAATAAATAAATAAATAAAGCACTTTATTAGAATAAACTACATGGACAGTGGTGTAGCAAAGAAAACAGCACAAAAAGAAAGATGGGAAGATGTGATGTTCAACATAATTGCCCCAGATAGGTCGGGCCAAGTAAAGTGAACAAGGTCTGTTTAGCCCAAAGGCAGGAGAAGGGAGAAAATAAGAAATTGCATCAATACCTGAGATATCGAATACGACAACAAATGTCAGCAGCTTTTAGTAATTCATTCTCAAATCCACATAACAAACAGTGAGCTGTGAGGAACAAATAAGCCATATTTTCTTTCTTTAACTTTCCGAGAACCAAATATTCACATCATCCTTTCTACAAACAAAAACCAGAATTGAAATGACTATGCAAAATCCAAATCAATCAACAAGACTCCTAAACTCCAGTCCAGTATATCATATGTCAATCCCCCTTAGTGGATCTAACCACGTGATAAATGCTCCTATAGACAAAACAAATAACGCAAATCCTATCTATAATACCCTTAATAAACATTTCCCCACTAAGAAAACGAGAAACCAATACAACGACAAAACGAAATATAGAAGGGGGGAGTCAACTCGCAATATAGCACGCATAAACAACTTGCACAGTGTTATCACATATTTTCATAAATCAAGACCCAAAGTAAATAGTGAAATTTTGATTTACCTGATAATCTCTCCAAGTGCAGTAAGTTGCAGCAGACTGAATAGTGATACCTTTTTCTCTCTCTAGATCCATAGAGTCCATCTTAGCACCAATCCCATCTCTCCCTCTAACTTCATGGATCTCGTGGATTCGACCAGTGTAATAGAGGACTCGCTCCGTAAGCGTGGTCTTCCCAGAGTCAATATGCGCCGAAATTCCTATGTTTCGAACTTTCTCCATCGAGTCCTTCCATAATTCTGCCTTGTTCTCTTGCTTCAATCGAGCGGCGCTACCAGTTGAGAAAAGACGTAAATGGCGATGGAGAACGTTAGGAGAAGGCGCTGTAAGACGTCGAGAAACATAGCAGAAGCTGTAGCGCAGGCGAGCAGCTGTAAGCCTGGCAGATCTCGCCATGGATGAGAATTGAGCAGGATCGCCGTGTAGGGCTTTAAGCCTAGCAAGGGTTTTAAGCCTTGAATATTTTTAAACCCTATTGTCTTGTTGGAGTAAACCGCTCTGTAGGGCAGTCTGAGATTTTTGTCCCCGGCTTTCCGTCGGCACGTTTGATTTGAGTGAATAATGATGCCATCATTAATATGTTTTAAATATAAGATTTTTACGAAACTATATTAAATTTTAGATAAAAATAGAGTATCTACTTTTACTCGTATATATTTATAATAACTATTATTGCTGCCATGTTATACACCGAATCTTATGCTATAAAAGTATATTTATTAGGTGAATAATCAAAAAATGTTGATTATTGAAAAAGATGGGAGATATATGCCAAGAGTAATCACATATTAAATTATGGAACAAGTTAAGTTAGGCACATTGATATTGGTTGATGAAGAGAGAAGATATTAGCAAATACTTGAAATATAAAACATTTAAGAATATATTATTTGTAATGTTGATTGATATTAACTTAACGATGATCTTTATTACATTTAAATGTAGATAGTTTGTTTACCTATTGATGTTGATAAATGAATAAAAAAAATTGAATTCTAATATGTCTACAAAATGTCTTTATTGTAGCAAATATAATTGTCAAAGACACAAAGCACTCCATAAGTGTATAAGCCCTCAGACAATAAGGTTGTTAGGCTTCATATGCAAGTCCTTAGACAATGAGGTCATTGAGCACAGAGCTCCATGCATAAGGCCTTAGATAACAAGGTTTTCGAGCTCCCTGTATAAATCTTTAGCTCCATACATAATCCCTCAGACAATGAAGTCATCGAGCATAGAGCTACATTAGTAAGTCTGCAAACAACGAGGCATCTGAGCTCTGTACGCCTTTAGCTCCATGCATAAGCCCTCAAATAATAAGGTAATAGAACACATAGCTCCATATATAAACCCTCAAACAACAAGATTGTCAAGTTCCATGCATAAGCCCTTAGATAAGAAGGTTGTTAAACATAGAGCTCCATATGTAAGCCCTTAAAAAATAAGGTTGTTAAGCAAAGAAAACTAAAAGAAGACGGACACACCTAGTGAGATGAAGAACCGGTGAGATTTTACTCACTAATTGCAAGGTCCTGTGGTGCATCCTTAGTTAATGTACCAAGGCCACTGAGCCCAATCAGACACAATCAGACACACTTGCCAACTTTTTATCTACCAAGCCTAGGCTCCCATGATGCAATACTCAATTGATGTGTTGAGGCCTTTGAGTCTAATATTGAGGGTGAAATACCCCAAAAACCCTAACTTAGGAATTATGGCAAAATAGTGATTTATTAGGAAAAAAATTAAGAAAATAAATTATTTCATTAAATAAAGAGGAAATTAATTGAGGAAAATAAGGAGAAAATAATAAATAAATTATTTAGAAAATTTTGGACATTTTACTAATTAAAATGAAAGTGGAGGAAAATTACCTAAAATAGCCAAAATTAATCTAAAAAGAGAATTAAATTATTATTTAAATAATTTTTAAATATTCAAGAAAATAAATAAATAAATAAATATAAATGTATAATAGCCCAAAAACATTCTAAATAAAATTTTGCAAAAATCCAAAACCCTAAAGAAACCTTTTTCTCCCTTTTTCCTTTTTCTTTCCCTTCCTTTTTTCTTCTTTTTCTTCTTTCCGCCGGAATTGGGCCTCGCCCAGCCCAACTACTTCCCTCCTTCCTTCCCCTTCCCGTGGCCCCGCGTCGTGCGACGCCTTCCCGTGCAGCCAAACGCAGCATTTCGGCCCTCCTTCCACTGAGACGCTACGTTCCGATTACTAAAGATAACTGTTACCTACCGACGACCAAACGTCGTGCTTTGTCCGGAAATTTACCAAAGCACCGCGTTTTACTAAACTTGTGATTGTTGCCGAACCGGCCGGTCCCCCCCCCCTTTCCTTTTCTTTTCCTCCCCTGGACCGCTGGTCCTCCTCCTTTCCCCTTCCTTCTTCTTCCCCGCGCAGCCGCCGACCTGCACCCCTGCGCACGCCGGCCACCTCTACACCGCCGGTTGTCCTTCCCTTCCCCTCTCCTTGTCGTTTTCTTTCCCTCTTTCGACCCCAACAGACCACACAGCTCCCTCCTCGCGTGCCCATCTCCTTTCCTCTTTCTCCCCGACCCGACCTAACCTGTAAATGGCAGGACTGCACCGCCTGCCACCGCCGGGCGGTGGTCCTACCACACCTACCCAACTCGTCTCCTTCTTCCCTTGTCGTTTTCCCCCTCCCAATTGCCTATAAATACCCCCCATTGGCAGCCATAATCAGGTTCCTTTTCGATTTTTGCTCCGAAACCCTGCCTCTCTGCCACCTCAAAAAGACGAGCTTTCCGCCGCCACCAGTGGCCGCCACCGCCACCTCTTCCCACTGGGATCTTCCCTGCAACTCCCTCGACAAAACCAAGCCGCTGCCACCCTCCGCCTTGCCCTGCACGTGCTGCCCTAGCCGTGCAAAGTTCATATCCCGAAACCACCACCTCCAGCCTTCCACCGCCAACCCAGCCGCCACCAGCGCCTCCTCCACCCTCCAAAATTTCCATAAGACCTCCCTCTACCTTCCCATACCTCCATATTCCCCTGCCTCCCTCTCCTCCTTCCTCCCTCATTCTTCCACCTCTCTCCACCACCCTCGACCGCCGCGCCAACCATCGCGCGCCGCCACCCCTTGCCACACCACCACCCTCACTCCACTCCCCTTCACCTGCTGTTTCTTTCCCCAACTCAAACTTCTCCTTTTCCCCTCCCATCTAACCACCACCTCCACCTTTTCCTCTCTTCTCCTCCTCCATCACCGTCGCCGTCGCTACCACGCGCCGCCGCCGGACCACCACCGACCTTATCATTATTATTATTACTAACAACTTAGTGTTAATATAGTTACCTCCTTTGTTATTATTATTATTATCATTACTATTATTACTATTACTCAACCTAACCTTATGATTTTCCTAACCAATAATACTATTATCATTAATAATGGTCTAAGACTTTAGGGTTAATGTGATAAAGACTTCCCCCATTTGCTATTATTGCCACTATTAACCTCACTATTATTTTTACTAATAATACTAATGCTAGCCATGGTTTATTATTGTCTTTATCTTTACTATTATTATTATTATTATTCCTATTATTGTGACCAAAAATATTGAAACCCTTATATTATTAATATTCAAAAATATACAACTTTTATCATTATCATCTTTCGGAATATTTTAATTGTTGGTATTGTAATTAGTATATTATTATTTTAACCCTAACACTATTATTAGACTTAGCCTTAAAAACGCTAGGGTTTCTATCACTATAAATATTAGTGTCACTATTATCAGTTTTATTATTATTATTATCACTATTTTTCTATAGTTAGCATGAACATTATTCCTATAAGAATAGAGCTAACGGACCTAATAATATAAGTGTAACGATAAGTAACAAAAATAAATATATTCTGACTAGTAATATTTAGTATACTAATTTTAAGGTAAAAACCCTAGTTTTTGTATAATACCCTCCTTAGTAATAAGAACCCTAACCCTAAACTAGGATAAGGGATGATGGTACCTTCGAGGGAAACTAATACTTAGTATTTTCCCCCTTCTTATAGGTAATCCTAACCAAAGCCCTAAGGAGTTAGAGGAGTGTGCTCCAAGCCCGGCGTCACCTTAGGTAAGGATGAAGCTATGGCCTTTGTGTGATGTGTGACCTGTATGTTTTGAATGTTGTATATGCCATGCTATGTCGTGTATTATATGATTGTGGGAAACTTGTCTTATGTAGCGTAGCTTGGAGATTGAGGTATGTTTGTATGTGTTTCCTATGATATGAGCATGTCATGTATATGCATGATGTTTATGATGTGATATGATATGGCCCTCTAGGACATGCATGTTAGGATAAATGGTAATATGAGTTGGGAATATAAGGATGACCGGGAATAAATGGGAAGTGAGTTCACTAAGGGGGATATGAGGTTGACCTAAGTACCTCATGATCCATGAGAGAAGATCTAATAAGGGAGGAATGACCAAAATAAATGAGAGTTGGGGAACCATGCATGGGAGTCGTAAATTTTGCATGGTGACTTGGGGTGTTTGCATGGGGTGGCTAAATCTTGCATGGGGGCGAATCTTACATGAGAAAAGTTGAATTTGGGTGTAAATAAGAGAATGGGAGAGTTGTGGAGCGATTGGAGACTTGTGATGAAAAATAGTACGTAGGTTGGTGCAAGGGTTTATAAGGAATCCGATTAGGGTTTTTGGGAGAAAGTGGAAATTTGGGAAGTACAAAAGTAAGAATGATTAAGGAAGGGTGGAGTCTGGGTTAAGAGTGAGATTTCATTTATATAAAAGGTGAGTATGGGTTCCCGTGTGGAAGAAGAGACTTTGGGATGAAAAGAGAGAGGTTACTTGTGGAAGAAGAAAGGTACTAAGGTTGAGGTGATCAACTAGGGTTTTCATGGTTATGTGCTGAATCAAAAGGTAAAGTGATATGTTTTGGGGGAGGATCTAATTGAGGTAAGATGTGGGGTGTTAAATGAGGTAAAGGTAGCGTAAGTGGGAGAAGGTTGGGCCACATCGGCCCAATTAGGATTTTCAAGGGAAAACCCTAGGGGGTGATGGGAAGTGGAGTTGATGTCATGAGTGTAGGGCCTAACCCACACCCGTAGGGGTTGACTCTTTCATCTAAAGGTAAGTGTAAAGGGAATGGATGTCGGGGTGTGATAAGGGGCGCAGGAGTCTCAAGATATGGGACGGACCCCCTTTGGGAGGATAGACGTAGAGGGTAGTTGATATGCATGTCAAGGGTGGAAAGCTTAATTTGATAAGACACGAATAAGATACTAATTACTTAAAGAGTAAGATTGTTGAGCCGGGCCCAGACTGATCCACTGGCATAATAGTGGCCAGGTGTCGGGGTGCCCTAGAGACTGATCCATCGGCATATAATAGTGGTTAGGTGCGTTCTGCCCTATAAGTGACCGATCCACCGGCTATAATAGGGGGATCCCGAGCTCAACAAACCAAACACTATGTTGTAATTAAATCATGGGAAAGGTACTATATACTTACAGTGGAACACCATGAGAGTCGGGGCTAGACCAATCCACCGGCATAATAGTGGCCAGGAGCATTGTGCCCTGGAGACCGATCCACCGGCATATAATAGTGGTTAGGTGTGTTCTGCCCTATAAGTGACCGATCCACCGACTATAATAGTGGGGTTCCCGTACTCGCATGGATTATCAAAGATTATGGTGTGAAATGACTTACAAATAAATCATGGAAATATACGTTATAATCATAATAAAACACCATAAGAGTCGGGGCCAGATCGATCCACCAGCATAATAGTGGCCAGGAGCGTTCTGCCTTGGAAACCGATCCACCGGCGTAAAATAGTGGTTAGGTGCATTTTGCCCTATAAGTGATCGATCCACCGGCTATAATAGTGGGGTTCCCGCACTCTCATGGATTCATAACGATTATGATGTGAATCGACTATAATTATCAGAGTTATGAAAAGAAGAAGTTGGATTGGACCATCGCCGACCCACATCCTCCATAATATTACATGTTGCTTATGTGATTGTACTGTGTGTGTTATGTTGTATGATGGTATGCTTGGCCTTAGCGCACCTACGCCCTTACTCAGTATTGGACCCGTACTGATACTACCTTGATTGAATGGGTCATGTGATGATCCACCGATGGTGGGGAGCAGACTTCCTGTGTAGGTTTATGATCGGGTACTATCTTGGGGTGGAAGGCTTGACTTGAGTGAGTAGGCGATCCAGATATTGATCCTTTTGGGATTTGTTTTGTTGGCTATATTTTGTATTACGTTTCCCGTTTTAAAGAAAAAAAATGTATTATGGGGTTGTAATCCTAAATCGTATTCTAACTTCTGTTTGCATATATCTTGTTAATGATTTATGCTAAATGTCGTCTTGCGTTTTATGATACTTCATACTTAATGATGATCGGATTTAGCCTTAGCACTTAGTACTAGAACGGTAGGAGTGAACCGGTATGGTACTAAGTGTGGCGGTAACGCCCCCGAGTTTACAGTTTTATCTTTCGCTTCCGCTAAACCTTTTGATTTAAATGAAATTTTTCAATAGTAAATTTGGGGGTGTTACAGAGGGGTTTGGTTGTTCTATTCTATATGATCAACCAATGTTTTATAGATCAAACCCTATTTTTGTTAGCTAATCCCAACATATAATAAAGATTCAAAGTGTGTGCATTCAAAGTATTCAACAAATATTTAAGCATTTAAAGTGTCTATAAAGATTTATAGACTATCAAGATTCTATATAAAGTAAGACAAACAACTACTATAGAATCATTTTATTTCTCAAGGGTATGAAAAAGTCATGATAAAGGTGATAAAAAAAGGTGTTTCAAGAATCATCTTCATCAGTTTCATCGGCTTCTTCAAGAACACGTACACTCTTCAAAACTTGATTGCACTAATATTCTTTATTGGGATTTTGTAGCAAGCAGCATTCCACTAATGTTTTAAATTGAGCATACACCACTGAGGCCCCATAAATATCCCAATGAGGCTGAAGTTATAACACCCCCCATTTTTCATTACTATAAAATTTCATTTTAAAAACATTGTGGAAGAAGAAAACTATTAAATGCTTAGGAAAAACAGAGTATTACCATTGTACCTAATATAAGATAGGCACCAACCACTCATCCCATATTAGATACAAGGTTGACAACCAAACCAATCAAAAATAGAGTAGAGTACACAGGAAACAATGCCTAGATATTAAAGAAAACATTCACAAGAATAGGACATCGATGGTCCTTGAGTATTCAAATATAGGAAGGAAATTAAGCCAAAGTACATAATTTCAAATTATAGAAAACTAAAGTAGGGTGTAGCCCTAAACTCCTATTCCATTAAGGATCGCACAAAAGTCTCCTGATATCCATGCTCTTAAAACCCACACCCAACACAAGGAAGGCTAACTACTAACTATTCTCAAAAACCTACATGTGACCCTCTACTCATGGAAATGGATAGCTGACCAAGCTAATTGGCACATCAATACACTTCTTACTAAGCAAGACAAGTTATCATCATAATACAACAACATTGATAGCTGAAATACCCCAAAACCCTAAATTAGGAAATCATGGCCGAATAGGGAATTATTAGAAAATTTATTTAAGATAAACTACTTTTATTGGAAAGAAAAAGGGAATTAATTAGGATAAATCAAGAAGGAATTTATAAGTGTTCTAAGTAGGAGAACTTTTGGTATTTTAAGATAATTAAGGGTTTTATTTTAGAAATTAATTAAGTAAATTATTTTATTTAAAATAAGAAGGATAAAATAGCTTCAATTAATATAAACTTTATAAATAATTTAATTGGAAGAAAATTTGGGTATTTTTCCTAATTAGTATGGAGGTTAAGGAAATTTATCTAAAATAGTCTAAACTAAGAAAAAAAGGAATTTATTTAATATTTTATAAATATTAATATTCTAAACAACCCAAAAATATTCTAAATAATTTATGCAAAATCCAAAACCCTAAATAAAGCCTTTCTTTTCCTTTTTCCCTTTTTCTTTTCCTTCTTTTTTTCCTTTTCTACCTTCCCCGCCAAAGTTGGGCCTCGCCCGGCCCAACGCCATCCTCCTTCCTTCTTCTCACCCGCGGCCCAGTGAGCCCAGCCGCCCGTGAGACAAAATGCCGCGTTTCGACGCTAAAGTCGCTGAAACGCCGCGTCGCGATAAGGTAAAAATAACCGTTGCCAGACCGACGCGGACGCCGTATTTTGCCCAAAACGCCGCATTTCATTAATTTGGGGAAATAATCGTCGTCACCCGGCCGGTTCCCCCTTCCTTTTCCTTTTCCCCTAGACCGTCGGTCCAACCCCTTCTTCTTCTTCTTCCTCACGCCGTCGTCATTCGCCGCTTGCAACACAAAACCTCGTCGGAGGAAGAAAAGCCTGCAACGACAGCTCCAGCTCCGGTAATTTTTCCCCCCTTCTCCCCGTTGACTTCCCCATGGATGTGACCAAACATCACATCCCTTCTCGCGCACGAAAATCCCCCATTTCCCAGGCAATCATGGTCTGAAAATTTTTAGACCATACGCCAGCCAATTACGCCGGACAACCTACCCTAACCCTAACCCCCTAACCTCCCCCTTGAAGCTTGTCGTTTTCCGTTCAATTTGGCCTATAAATAGCCCTCATCACCGCCTTAATCGAGTTCGACAACTGGGAACCCAGACAGAGCAAAGACGCGCGCCGCCCTGCCTTCAGACGGCCTTTACTCCGCCGACAACCACCCCTACCACCTACCCTTTCCACCACGATCCTCCCTGCACCTCCCTCTACACAACCAACCACCTTAGACTCCTTGCCTTGCGCCGCACGTGCCGCCCTGGCCGTGCAAAAATTCCTCCCCAAAAACGACCCTTCCAGCCCTACGCCACCTTCGCGCCGCCGCCGCCGGCTGTACCGCCACTTGCAGCACCTTCACCACCCCCCAAAACCACCAGGAGTTCCTCCCCTACCACCCTGCACCTCCATTTTCCCCTACTTCTCTCCCCCTAGCCTCCACATCCAACTCTCCCATTCTTCCTCCCTCCACCGCCGCGCCGCCGCCTCCTCAGCCAAGTTTACCCAAATTTCTTGGATAGTTGAACCCTAGACCCTGAATAATAAAAGTGTAATAAATTTTAATAATGTTAACCAATATTATTAATGATATGGTAATCAATATTATTATTAATACTACTACCCTAATCCCAATTATTACTACCCCTATTATTATTCTTAGGTCCTAACATCACCCCTAAGAACTTCTAATTAATGGTATTAAGCAATACAAGACCCTATTAGGTTATTATTATTGTTAATATTGCTAGTATTACTATTATATTCCTTATTATTATTATCACTACTATTATCGTTATTATTATGATTACTATTATTATTAGTATCGTTATTATTATTACTCTGATCATTCTTACTGTTATTATAATTATTATTGTCATTATTACTATTATTATTATTATTATTACTACTACTACTACTACTACTACTACTACTACTACTATTACTATTATCATCATTATTATTATTATTATCATTATCACATGTGTTACTTAAACTATGACTAACATCCTTAGTACCTCTAATGTTATTATTATTATTATTATCATCATCATCATCATCATCATCATCATCATCATTATTATTATTATTATTATTATTATTATTATTATTATTATTATTATTATTATTATTATTATTATCACTATTATTATTATTATTATCTTTGTTATTATTTTTGTTGTTGTTGTTGTTGCTGTATTTAACGCATTTATTATTTTATCGATTATTACCATCGTTATTATCCTTAACATTATAACTTAATATTATTACCTTAGTATTTTTGTTATGCTTAGTATTGCCACAACTATTGTATTATTATTATTATTATTATTATTATCATTGTAATTATTATTATTGTTATTGTTATTATCGTTATTATTGTTACTATCATTATCACTATCTTTACTATTATTATTACTATGGTTAATACTAGTGTCATTATGTTTATCTTTCTAACTATTATTATTATTTCTATTATTTCTATTATTATTATTATTATTATTATTATTATTATTATTATTATTATTTTCATTACTATTACTACTTCTACTACTATTATTATTATTATTATTATTATCGTTATTATCGATATTATCATCAGAATGATTATGGTTGTGTTAGTATTTTATTATTATCGATAATATTACTATCACTAATGCTACTACGATTTCAATTATTATTATCATCATTATTATCATTATAGCCATTATTATTCTTATTATGAGTACTATTATTATAAGTAGTATTCTTATTATTGTTAGTATTATTAGTAATTATTATTAATAATATTGAAACCCTCACCCTAATACTCTGGATTTTGCTAAAACCTACTTTAATTAGTGATAACCCGTTTAAGCTATCGTGAGAATAGTAATAACCCTACCCTTATTTATAAACCCCTATTATTAATATTAGCCTTAGTATTAGGCCATGATAGGGGTAAGATAGGGAAATTATGGTAATTCGAGTAGAGAGAGATTGACCCTAGCATTTCCCTCTTATAGGTGAACCGAGTCAAAGCCCCAGGAGGCGTAGGAGCGTGCTCCAAGCCCGACGCCGATTTAGGTAAGGACATAACTAAGGCCACCTATGTGTATTGCATGTTTTACCTGTCTTGTCTGCCTAGTGCGGTTGTATGTTATAATCTGTATGTTATATGTGTATTTATGTAGCACAACATGGAACCGAGGTATGTTCTCGTACTCTTGTCTGTATGTACTAATATGGTATGGTATGGTACTAAGATGATGTGATGTGATGTGACCCCTACGACATGCATGATAGGTTATTTGAGGAGGTGTTGTGAAGTGGGGACTTGAAAGAGAAAAATAAGCAATTAAGATAACCAAGGGGAAGTACGTCGGTTAACGTAGGTATGGACGACCTAAGTAATCCATAATCTGTGAGATGATGAGGAAAAGGGGGAATCTAATAAATAGAAGAGTGGGAATAAAATAAGGTGGCATGGGGGAAACTAGGGTTTGCATGGAAATGATAGAGTTGGCATGGTGGAATGATAGGGTTTGCATGGGGAGGCTAAGGTCTGCATGGGGACGAACCTTACGTATGAAAAGTTACCTTGGGACGTGAGGAAGTTAGTGGAAGGTCCGTTTGGTAGTCTAGAGACTCGAGGTGAAATATAGTACGTAGGGTCATATAAGGGACCCAATTAGGGTTTTGGGAAGAATTAGTAATCTGAAAAAGGCGAAAGAAAAATGATTAAGGGTGGGTGAGGTGTGGGTTGAGAGTGAGAGTTTATGATAAGGAATGATTATGGGAGTTTTGAGGGAGAAGAAATATTGGGTGAAAAGGAGAGGTTACTTGTGGGAAAAGAAAGGTACTAGAGTTGAAGTGGCCAACTAGAGTTTTAGGGTCACAGGTAGAATCGATGGGTAAAGCGATATGATTTGGGGATTGGACCTAAACGAGATGAGGTGTTGAGGATAGATGAATTGATGGTAGTGAAGTAAGAGGATGTTGGACCACATAGGTCCAATTAGAGTTTCAAGGGAAACCCTAGAGGCTAATGGCGGGTGGAGTCCGATGTCACGAGGTGTTGTGCCTTAATTCATACTCTAGGAGTTGGTTTTATTATGTGTAAGTATAGAGGGGAAATGGATATCGAGGTGTGATAAGGGGTGCATGAGTTCCAAGATATGGGACGGGCCCTCCTGGGAGGATAAGTGTGGATATAGTTAGCCATGCATGTCAAGGGTAAAACACTTTCAAATAAGATACGTTAAGATACTAATCACTTAAAGAAGAAGATGTTGAGCCGGGCCCAGACCGGTCCACCGACGAATAATAGTGGCCAAGAGCCGGGGTGCCCTGGAGACCGTGCCACCGGCGAACAATAGTGGTCAGGAGCGTTTTGCCCTGTATGATTTCCGATCCACCGGTTATAATAGTGGGGGTTTCCGTGCTCAACAAACCAAATGTAAAATTTATAAGACATGGGAAAATACTAAATACTTACAGTGGAACACCATGTGAGTCGGGGCCAGACCGGTCCACCGGCAAATAATAGTGGCTAGGAGCGTTCTGCCCTGGAGACCGGTCCACCGGCAAATAATAGTGGTCAGGAGCGTTCTACCCTAAGTTTATATATTCCGGTCCACCGGCTATAATAGTGGGGTTCCCGCACTCACGTGGATTAATAAAGACTGTGGTGTGAAATGACTACTTTTAATAAAGACTCAAAGGAAATAAGTCTAATTGGACTATGGTCAGCTTTTATTATCTGTATTACTACATGCTGCTTACGTGAGTATGTCACGCGTTGGGATTCCAATAATATGGATTATTCCTACTTGAGGCGCATTAGCCTATTTATATTTCGGTTATACCACGCTTATACGTTTAAATGGGATGTTTCATATGTTACTATAGGTGTATGGCTAGATTCATGCTGTGGGTTGTGAGTACGTATGATATTGTATCAACATATTGTATTATAATTTAATATATACTTGAGGTCATAGTTACGTCTCTCCCATAAGATAGGGTAGTGGGACTTACTCAATATTGGACCCGTACTGATACTACACTAGTTGAATGGGTCCTGTGATGATCCACCGATGGTGGGGAGCAGACCTTGATGCAGGTTGATCGATTACTAAATTGGGGTGGAAGGTTTGACTGGAGTGAGTAAGCGGTCCGGATATTTATCCTTTGGAATTTGTTTTGTTTAATCGTATTCGTCTTTGGAAGTTACAAGTGTTGTATTTAAATTTCCAAGGGTTTTGTAATTGACTTTAAATTCTCGTAACGTTGTTATGCTTTTAAAGTTCGGTTTTAATTGTTTAACAGGTTTTTAGCCTTGCATCTAACATGAGATAGATGGTTGACATTTATCTTGTGTTAGATGTGGCGGTAAAATTTTCCAAATTCGCTCCTAGCTTCCGCTTTATTCTTTCAATTTTTTTTTCAGGAGTGAAATTTGGGGGTGTTACAATAGCAATATGCAATCTACTAGGCAGATTATGCAACCTATTATTAGGAATTCTATCATCCATTTACATAGTTTCCCATTGAATCCATTTTTTTGGCCTACATAATCCATTAGATATTTATTTATAAGTTATTATCTCTCTTCCAGTTCCTTTCCTTTTTATTTTTCTCTTTCTCCAAAATTTTATTCTAAATTATTATCGAACGATGGATTGTGCACTATCCCATAGTATCATATACAATGGAATTATACCTAACCAAAGGATATAAAGTCCTATCGAAGCCAAGTAACCACCAATGGATATAAAGTTTGACTATAATACCCCCAACCTTTTTGTAAATGTGTTGAATGGGAAATTATACCATTTGTTGATGTTTGATTTTAATTTGGGACTATGATTGGGTTTGAGGTAAAGTTGTATTTGAAATGAGAATGGAAAACTAAATTAAGCAAGTTTTAGGTGGACAGATCAACCAATTCTCCATTTTAGCAAAATGGTTTTTATTCAACCAAATTGATCGACTGATATTTAGAACAATCAATTGGTAAGCCAAACCAATCGACTGATTTATCAAGCTAAGTATATTTTCAAAACTCAATTTTTTGGAAAAATTTCTTATACTAAAATGGAACATTGATAACCTATTCCAAATTGTTCCTAAAAGATTCTTAACCTTTCTCATGATGTATTTGGCCTAAAATAGTGTCATAGATCGATTTGAGGAGTCAATTAGAACATTTGAGGGGAAGATGACCTCACCTTTATCTTCTTCCACCTCTTTCCTCTACAATCTTCTAGGATCATTGCTTCAATTTCAAACTTGATTATGCTTAGCTGGGAGTGTAACACCCCTAAAATTCACAACTGAAAAATTTCATTAATTAAAAGAAAATTTGCGGAAGCAGAATAATAAATCGTGAATTCTGGGGATATTATCGCCACACTTAGTACTAGACTGGTTCATTCCTACTATTCCAGTACCAAGTGCTAAGGCTAAAAGAGTAAAAATACACATTATAAGACACTCAACTAATAATTAAATCAGAGTAGCGCAAGTAAATATAATCCATCAAGTGATGGTTACAAAACAACGAACACATTAAAATTATGAATTTAAAGGAGACAGAGTAAAACCCTAATAGTTCCTTACGCTCTTTCCTGATGACCCACTTGAGTAACACCGAATACGACCTGCAAGGGGTACTGGCCATTGAATAGGTAGGGGCCCCACGAATGGAACCCTTCCGTGCTGAGTAACCCTTTAAATACACACTTAAAAACAGGTCCCAATGTAACATATGATACACTACTGAATCTATACATAATGACACGTGTAAATATAATATTCAGGTCCATACATTCGTATATTCAACGAGTCAATCTGATATCAATGGTATATACGTAACATTCACTTTCGTCCATTCGCATACTTAACAAGTCAACCAAACATTAATAGGCCATAATGAATAATCGATACTTTTAGGGCCTTAAGGCCATTAGTCCATCATTAATCAATCATCTTCGATTATAAATGTTTGTGTGAGTGCGGGAACCCCACTATTATAGCCGGTGGAACTGTCATGTAGGACAAAATGCTCTTGCCACTATTATTCACCGATGGACCGGTCATGTTGGGCAAAATGCTCCTGGCCACTATTATTCGCTGGTGGATCGGTCTGACCCTGAATCACAAGGTGTTCCACAGTAAGTAATTAGTATTTTTTCTATATCTTATCGTTTTTACGTTTGGTTTGTTGTGCACAAAACCCCCACTATTATAGCTGATGGAACGATCATGCAGGAAAAAATGCTCCTGGTCACTATTGTTCGCCGGTGGACTAGTCATGTAGGGCACCCTGGCCCTACCCACTATTATTCGTCGGTGGACCGGTTTGAGTTTGGCTCAATATCTTCCTCTTTAAGTGATTAGTGTCTTAAACGTATATTAATCAAAAGTATTTTACCCTTGACATGTATGGCTAACTATATCCACACTTATCCTCCCAGGAGGGCCTGTCCCACATCTTGAGACTTCTGCACGTCCTAATTTAGTTTTCTCCAAAAACCCAAACTCGGGCCTATGTGGCCCATCCTTCTCTGTAGTACACATCCCGATTATTTCAACACCCTACACGTCACGACCCTTAGATCCGACCCTCACTTTTTACCCCACTCATTCTTGTTTATTTTTATTATTTTCTTTTTCTTTTTCCACCTTCTCACGTTAGGATTTCCTCCCAACCCTAGATTAGTCTCCTACGCACCCTTATACTATTCCATGTACTATTTTTCGCTTGAAGCCCCCAGACACCCAAACAACACTTCTATTACCTTCCTCACATCGTGAGGCAATTTCCGTAAGTAAAGTTTATCCCATGCAAACCCTAGTTCCTCTCATACCTACATTAGCCAACTTACTTCCCCTTGGTTATCTTTCTATCCCATTTCTCTTTTTCAAGCCTCCATCCCACATCACCACATTGATTATCCTAGCATGCATGTCCTAAAGGGCTACATCACATCACATCATAACTTACATCATATCCATATTATCACATACCAAAAGAGGGCACATGAACACATCTCGGTTCCAAGCCACGCCACACATGAAATAATTGAGATGATAGCATATAAAACACGACATATAATTATATAGGACATCCAAGGCATGTAGGACACATAGCACACATTTGGCCTTAGCTTCATCCTTACTCGGTTTAGGTTACCAAACTATTTCCTACACTTGTTAGGCCACTAATTACCCTTCGTAATCGTTAGACTTAATATATTTCCTATTTGGTTAGTTAGATTACCAATTTGCCTATTTCTTTTATTATAATTAACAAATTGCCCTTTAGTTGGTCAAATTACCAAATTACACCCGTTCATTATCCTAATTACCAAATTATCCATTTAGTTGGTTAAATTACCAAATTGCCCTTCACATTTATCATATTTACCATTTTTACCCTTCTCCATTATTAAATTATCATTTTACCCTTCTCTTTTATTAAATTATTATTTTACCCTTCTCAATTATTATAATTACCAAGTTACTCCTTTTCAATTTCCACTTTTACCCCCTTTTGTCCACAAATTACCATTTTGCCTTTTAACTTCCAAAAATTTCCATAACACCCTTTCACTTATGAAATTACCATTTTGCCTCTTTTATTATTAAATTACCATTTTGTCCTTTAATTACAAAATTGCCATTTTTCCCTTTTATTATAAAATTACCATTTTACCCTTTAATCACAAATTACTATTTTACCCTTTAATTACAAAATTACCATTTTACCCTTTAATTACAAAATTACCATTTTACCCCTTCACTTCCAAAATTACCATATTACCCCTTGATTATAAAATTACCGATTTACCCTTTTCATTATACAATTACCGTAATACCCCTTTTTAATTACAAATTACCATTTTGCCCCTTGGTACACCACTTATATTAAATTATTATTATTACTACATAAAATATTAATATTAACACCTCATCCACAACTCTTATAATTAATATAATACTTATTAGCACTCATATATATATATACTAGGTCATATTCTTGTACAAGATATATTACTAAAATACCTCTAAGGCTCACAAAATACTAATCATGCATTAAGATCACAATAGCATAATACAACATGGATAATACTTAACATTTTCATTAACATTCAATCTCTTACCTTAAACAATATTCCCATACATATCATATAACCTATCATGCGTCCTTTTATCAACCAACACAAGAAACCACATATAATATATTAAACAACATATATCAAGCATAATACACATTAAAAATGCCTAATGTGCTAGCATACATTATCCATGCATTTAAGTGGGATTTAACGGTTACCTCGATTCCCACAAAAACAAACCTTACCGGTATTACGGTTTAAGGTTCAAGCTTTGATTATTAAAACTAATACCTAAAAATAATATCAAGGTTTATTATGTTAGAAATCATAAAAATCGAAGTATAAACTTTATAATGCTTAATTAATCAAATAATTGAATTAAAATATTATTATACCCTAAAATTGTTATCCAGCTAAATCAAGAAATGCAGCAACTCATGTTGCATGAGCTGCATGCAAATAAATGGGGAGGAGGGGCTCGAAGGTGGGTAATAGGAGGAAAAATGGACATTTCGGGTTAGGGTTTTTAGGCTAAGAAAAAAGGTATGTGGGGGAGGATTTAGGGCAAGGGAAGGGTACAGAGGTGGAGAGGGGTTGTAGGTGGTGGTCGGGGATGGGTTGACGGCAGCTAAGGGCAGCGATAGTGGCGGCAACGAGGCTGCGAAGAGGGGCTGATGAGATGGGTCGAGAGGGATGGGCTGAGGAGGAAGGAAAATGGGGGGAGAAAATGAAGGCTTTTGGGCGGCGGTTTCATGCAAAAGATGATTGGGAGTGGTAGAGGGGGTTGCAAGGATTAGCTTGGTGACTTAGGTGGCGGCATAGGTGGCGGAACGACAGCGGATTGGGGCTGCACAGTGTGGTTGCCGAGAAGGGAGGGAAAGAAGAGAAAAAGAAGAGAGGAGGAAGGAGGAGGCTACGGGGTGCCTCGATGGGTGGTGTGATCGGTCAGGGATGAGGTAGAGGGTGGCAGGGGTGGTGTAGGTGGTTGTTGAGGCAGCGGCAGTAGCGGAGATGGGCGGCAAAACAAAAATAGGGGAGAGAGGGGAAGGGAAGAAAAGGAGGGTCGGGGAGCATGTGAGGCTCGAGAAAAATGGTCGAATGGGACAGGAAGGGAAGAAGAAAAATAAGAAGGAGAGAGAGGAGGGGATAGGGAGCTCGGGGTGGTGTTAGGGTGGTAGGGGAATGGGAGTTGTAGGGAGAGGGAGAAGGGGATGTCGATGGTAGGGAGTGGGGAAGGGAGAAATGGTGGGGCCGGGATGGGGTAGAGAAATGGTAGGGGAGAGAGAGAGGGTAACACCCCAAAATTCACTAATTTTTTTTTCTTAAAGCGGAAGCAAATAAAAATAGAATCCCTTAAAACTTGTGAATTCTGGAAATGTTACCGCCACACTTAATACCAGACCGGTTCTCTCCGACCGTTCTAGTACCAAGTGCTAAGGCTAAAGAAAAGATTTACACTAAATTCAAATCAACAGTTCATAAAAGAAATCGAAAGATCATACCTTAAAATCAGAGTACGCATAAACGTTTATAAACGTAATAAAACAGAAATCAGAGTACGAAATCAAAGAGGATAAATAATCCAATACAAAGAAATAATGGTAGGAAATAAAATTACATAAAGGCTGAAATACGGCCACGACACTCTCGAACTTGAGCCAAACACGCTCAACACTCAACCCCAACTGATATCTCGCCCACCTGCATAAATCAGAAGGGCATACTACTCGTGGGAATGAGCAGCACCCATAAAAGGGTGATCAGTACGCTACGTACTGAGTAAGGTAACCGAGCACTAAGGCCGACACATAAGCACACAATCCATGCAGAATAATAAGAGGCATAATCCAATATAACAATATAAAGGTATATGAACAATTCAGGTAAAAGTACAAAGGCCCAATCATAATCCAGATTAATTACTTAATTAATCTTTTATCGGAATTCGATACACATCATGTCTTTTTATCAAATCCATGCGAAAACGGAAGCCCCCACTATTATAGCCGGTGGATCGGAGGCGCATAGGGTAATATACCCTAACCACTATTATAGCTGGTGGATCAGATACACATAGGACTACGCGTCCTAACCACTATTCCTAACCGGTGGATCGGTTGGCTCCGGCACGCATGGTGTTCCACTGTAAGTAATTAGTATCTTTTAGGAATTTTAGCAAAATTCCGGTTTGCAGTTGTTGAGCTCGGGAACCCCCACTATTATAACCGGTGGATGGGTTACGCATAGGACATCATGCCCTAACCACTATTATAGCCGGTGGATCGGTCACACATAGGGTAAGAACCCTAACCACTATTCCGAACCGGTGGATCGGTTGGTCCCGTCTCAACGATCTTCCCCTTTAAATAATTAGTGTCTTAAGTATCTTATTCAACGGCTTTCACCCTAGACATGCATGAATCACTCCTTTAACACTTCACACATTGTAACTCATAAATTCCATCCTCATGACTCCACTTTAATCACCAAAAACACCTGATACCGCAAAAACCCTAAGTAGTTGCACCAAACCCTAATTATCCACACGAACCCTAGCTCGGTTTCCTACGTACCCATATAATGCTCCACGCACTATTTTCCCTTCAAATGTTCAATCACCCAAACAACACTTACATTACTTTCCTCAAATCCCAAATCAGCGTTCCATACGTAAACTTCACTCTCATACAAACTTTACACATCCCATGCAATTATTAACTTCCATACAAACCCTAATACCACCATACAACCATTAACCATTATGCAAAACCCAAAATCTCATCATACAAAACCCTAAATTCATTCCACATAACCCAAAGATTCATTCATACCAAACCCTAGATTCAAACCATATAAAACCCAAAGATTCATCCATACCAAACTAAGTATCCATCCTTACCAAACCCTAAGTTCAAACCATATACAACCCAAAGATTCATCCATACCAAACCCTAGATCTGAACCATATCAAATAAGAGATTCATCCATATAAAACCTTACCTTAGATCCTTCCACGAAAAACCATAAATTAGATTCTCCCAATCAAAACCATAAATTAAATTCTTCCATACAAACCATATATTAAATTCTCTCACATAAAATCATACCAAACCATAAATTAAACTTCCCCATATAAAACCATAAATTGGATTTCGCCAGACAAATCATAAATTAGATTCTCCCAATTAAAATCATAAATTAGATTCTCCCAAACAAATAATAATTTGATTTTCCCATATAACATCATAGATTACATTCTTCCAAATAAAACCATGCAATATATTATTCCTCATAAATTCATAAAATTAGGTCAACTCACTTCCCTTAGTCAACTTCTTTCCCCATCCTCCTTTTTCATCCTTTCTCCCACATAAAATCATATCAACATCCTCACATGCATGTCTTACAGGGTCATACACAAATAATACACATGCCATACGAAAACATACTTCAACTCCACGTCATATCATATACGGAATAATTAATAATCATAAACATAGAATGCATAGCATACGAGGCACACAATGCACATTAGCACATAAAAGGCCTTAGCACCCCTTACCTGAAACGACATCGGTCTTGGAGCACGTTCCTACGCCTCCTTAGGGCTTTGACCAATTAATAACATACTAATAAAATAACCTTAACAAAATTTTAACTTTGCTAAAGACATAAAAATAATAGAGATATTATAAACCTTGATAATATAGGGTTAAAGATTTTACCCTAATAATAATAATAATGATACTAATATAATAATATCAAAATTAATAAAAATACTATCAATGAGAATATAAATAATAACAGTAATAATATTAATAATAACCATAATAACATTAATAACAATACTAATGGTAAAATATTTGCATTAATCATAATAATAATAATAATAAGCTTTAAAATTTAAAGTGGGGTTTCAACCCTACTTATAACTAATGACTTACCACTTATTTAATATTAATAATAAAATTAATAACATATATAATAATATTAAAAATAATAAAGATAATGATAATATTATTATTAATGGTTATAAGAACAGTAGAAATAATAATACTCAAATAAATAAGTGCAAATGTTAATACAAAATTAGGGCCTAAGATTTTCCAGAATAAATAATAAATGTTAATAATAATTATTCTAATAATTATAATATTAATAATAATAATAATAAGAATGATAATAATCCTATAATAATTCAATTAATAACTTGAAATTCGAAACTAACAATAAAATTATTTCATCACCACTCTCCACCCTGCAAGTACAATTCAGCATAAATTTTACATCAAATAATAATAAAACATATTAAGAATATAAATATTAAGAATAATAATAATGGTATTTTTATGCAAATAATTGAAATAAATTAAATCAAGGCTTATAATAATATGGAAAATGGTTGAGAGGGTCTAGGGTTCAACCTTAAGCTGGTGGGGATAGGTGGCACCGGCGGTGGTTCACGGCGGCGGCGGCGGTGGCCGGAAAAATAGAATAACAAAGAGAAAGATGGATGTTGGGAAAAAGATAGGGAGAATTGAGGTGTTATAAGAGGTGTTTATTGTTGCCCAGGAGGAGAGGGACAAAATGATGGTGGTGGTGCAGCCAAAGGTGGCGGCGCACGGCGGTGGAAGGCGGTTTAAGGCTTCGGGGTCAAAATTGCGGCGAAAACGAGCATCTAACTTTGCATGATTATTTAGGCTCGTACAAGAAGAATCGAGAGATGAAAATAGTTTAGTTAGCTAGAGGACGTTGCAAGAAAGAATTTGGCATGCGAAGGTGGCGCTTAGGTTGGCTATCGGCGGAGGAAACGGCGTCTAAAGTCTCGACGATGGCAGCTCTCACCGAGGGTTTCGAGGAAGAAAAAAAATCCAAAAGTCCTACCATTAGGCTATTTATAGATTTTGGAATGGATAAAGAGGAGCTGGAGGTCGACATGGAAGTGTTAAATGCAAGAATTTGGGTGGCCGGTGGCAGGAAACGACCGACGATTCCTTGGTTTCGGTCGAAGGTTCGCGGGGCTGGGGAGAGGAAACGGGTGAGAGATAACGTCGAATAATTATGCTAATTTATTCCTGGAGTTAAGAGGAAGGCAATGAGGCAAGAAACGGACGGTATTAATCACCGTAGCCGGAGATGCCATTGACGGGGTCGAAGGTGCAACAGCGTCGACGGAGGAGGAAGGAGGAAGAAGGAAGAAGGAAGGGAGGTAGACCAGTCGGCCGGGGAAAAGAAAAGAAAAAGGGAGAACCGGGCGGTCGGGCACGACGAGGTAAGGTTTTTAAATGAAACGACGAGCTTTGGAGGAAACGGAGCCAAAACGCAGCGTTGGAATGGCGACGAAGGGCGCCGTGCGGGCTGGGCCGTGCCGAAGAAGAAGAAGAAAAGAAAAAGGGGAACTGGGCCGCGAGCTGGCCCAGTTCGGCGAGAAGAAGAGGAAAAAGAAAAAGAAGAAAAAGAAAGAAAAAGAAAAGGAAAAAGGAAGAAAGAAAAAGAAAAAGGGAAAAAGGAAAGGAGAAATAAAATAGGTTAGGCCCAATTAAATTAATCTAAATATTTAGGATATTTAAAATAATAATATTTAAATAAAATAATATTTAAATCCCTTTTTAGGCTAAATTAGGATTTTTAAAAGATTTTCCATAAATTCCATTTTAATTAGCAAAACACCCAAATTCCTCCAATTAAATTATTTATAAAATTATTATTAAATTAAAACTATTTTCTCATTCTTATTTTAAATAAAATAACTTATTTAATTAATTACCAAATTAAAATCCTTGATTAGTTAAAATACCCAAATTCTCTCCTAATAAAAATACTTATAAGTTTATTCTTGATTTGCCCTAATTAATTTCCTTTTATTTTAATTAAAATAATTTATTTAATTAATCTTTATGATAAAACCTCATTTAAATATAATATTTAAGATTAGAATATTCGGGGCATCTCAGAGAGAGTTAGGGAGGTCAATGGGGAGAAATGGTTACAGGTTGGGGTGGTAGTGATGGCGGGTTGACGAGATTCTCGCCAGGGAAAGAGGAAGAAGAAAGAAAGAAGAAGGGGAGGGGGAGCTGGTGCGTGACGGGCGACCGAAAGGAAAAAGGAAATGGGCCAGCCTGGTCTGGGAGAAAGGAAGAAAGGAAAGGAGGGAGGCGGCCGACTCACATGAAGGAGAGGAGAAAATGGGCCAGCGGCCCACGCGCTAGGGAGAGGGAGAAAGGAGTCGGGTCAGGGAAAGGAAAAGGAAGGGAGGGAGGAGGGGGAGAGACGGGCCGACGACCTAAGGTGTAGGAGGGGAAAGGCAGGCCGGGCCAGCCGGCAGCCCAAGGAAGGAAAAAAAAAGAGAAGAAAGAAAAGAGAAAAAGGGGGAAAAAGGAGAAGAAAAGGTAAGAAAAAGGAAAAAGAAAAGGGAAATGGATTTAAATAAAATAATTTGATTTATAAAATAATAGAATACAATATTTTTGGGTAATAAATTTATTTAATAATTTAATTTAATATAATTAAAATATAAGGGTTTAAAAAGGATAATTTTAGTAAAATAATGGTTTGAAAATTATTTAAATAAAAAGGGTATGATAAAATAACAAACTATTTATTTTAATTTATTAAATATTTATATCCAATTTTATATATTAACAAATCTATAAAATAATTAAATTAAATATATTTAAACGCTAATTTATCTCAAATAAAATTTATTTATTAAATTAAGTTTTTAAAATTTTGGGGGATTACAGGGAGATTCCTTCAATGCAAAACTTTCATTTTCCCTCTTGTGTTTTGCATTTCTAGACCAATCGACCTACACTTCTGTAGAATCACCATTTGAGCTCTGAAAGATAGGTTAGCATATCTTGAATGAAATATATCCTTTCAAACTCAAATTTGAATGGCAAGAATTAGGGTTTTCAAATTGTTCCAAGCCACACTCGTGGTTTGTATCAATTCATTGGCTATAAATAACCCTAATTGCCCCTTTTATTCACCTTTCTTTCAGCCACCGAAATACTTTATCTCTCTAGCATTAACCTTCTCCCTCTCCACTTCAAGACTTACATTCAAATTATCTTGCTCTTCTAATCATTTATCTAGCTCCCCCTTGTTTTAATTGTTAAGCAAGAAAGAGTTAGATTTAGGAGAAAGATAAGTGGTTAAGTAAAATCTTCCCCTATTTTTCCATTGAGTATGGTATGTTTGTTTTCCCTTTTTATTTTAAGTTCGGATTTGGATAAGTTATTCAATGATTTTTGAGTTAAACTTATTGTTTTTAAGTTAAGGATTTCTACAGGTTGAGTTTTCTTATTTAAGGAAAGTTTTGCCTGCAACAAGTAAGTCATTCTTACTTCTAAAATGTGTTGTGATTAAGCTTGCATGTTATGAAACCCTTAAAATTTGATGTTATATGTTGGTATGAGTATATAGATTTTTAGAAATGGTAATGAATGGCTAAATTGTGCATCTTGAGAGAAAATGCATGAATTTTGAGGAAAGATTAGGTTGCGATGATTAATGGTGAAATGTAACTATTATAAACTAGAAATGTGTTATATGATGATAGATTATGAACTAATTTTGTATGATAAAGAATTGTAAGCATAATCGGCATGCAAATGCCTGTGTTGGTTGTTGGAGGGTAAACTGATTGACTGATTAGGTCTAATCGATCGACTAGTTCCTAAAATAGTTGACTTATCGACCTAACCCATCAATTGGCTGGGTAAAATCAATTGACTAGTCTATGAAAGGTCAACTTATTTGTCCAAACAGATCAACTAGTTTGAGGAAAGCTAACTGGCCTACCCAAACTAATTGACTAATTGGTGCAACTGATCGATTGGTTGGGCCAAATCGATCAACTAGTTCAATTGGTTTGAGTGATTTTATTTTTCTTAGCTTGGATATGCTTTGAGATTGTGCATGGGACTATTAAATGACTATTTAATGGATAAAATACATATGTCACTATAGATCAATGACTTAATGAATGGATTAAATGGTTTGTAATTCATGGCATACTGAAATGAGTGTTGTAAAGGCCTTAATGGGTAAACCAAAAATAAAATGTGATGGTTTTGAAAAAGTTGATGAAATATAGAGTGGGTTATGGATGAATTAATATAATGGATATGTTTAATATTGAAAAACATAAATGGGAATCCCACATATGGTTGGGGATGAAAAGGACTAAATATGCGAAGGTTTTGCTTACTTATTATATGGGTCTCATGTGATTACGTAACCTCAAGAATAATGTACTAGTCACGTAAAACAAAAGACAATCGAGTTGTGTATGGGTCTGGATTACCTGATCCTTGATTAGCTACTGGAGGTTAGTCTGCCTTCAAATATTTATTAGTACCTTCAGGCGGGATGCCTTACCTACTTTAGACACTGATGATGTACTAGGAGCTATCGATACTAAAGGGTCTGGTTACCTAGGTGGTTAGTTTCAGCTTAGACTTATGTACATCATGGTTGGCTTAGGCCTGGACTTTATGTCCCTTGGTTTAGATAGACTTCCATGGTATGTGAGACCATGTGATGGTGCACAATCCATTGCTTGATGACGATAATAATGATAAAAAGTTGGAATGAACACTTGGATAGTAAATGGAATGAATACTTGGATAATAATTTGAATAAGTAATTGGATAATAATTGGAATGAATGAATGGTTGATAACCTGGATAAGTATGTGGATAAGAAATGGAATAAGTACTTGGATGAGAATAAAAAAAGGGTGTGGTAGAATTAGAAGACAAAAGAAAAGGAACAAAAAAGAGAAATAATGAATGTAATGAATAACCTAATTCATTGAGCATGTTAGAAAATACACCCTAGTGTCCATTACGTGTGTGTGACTATCTATGATATTGTACTATGAAAATGAGCATGATGCATCCTGAATTGTCTAAGTCATGCATGATAGTAAATCCTGATGTATTACTTGATCATGATAGAGTAGGTACACTTCATTATATAGTCTTGGCAGGACTCATGTTAATTAGGATTTCTATGACATGATAGAATCTTGAATGTTTGCGACTTCTATTGAGGAGGTAACTTAGTTTATTTAGTATGTAGCATACTGATGTACCTATTTGCTCAATGACTTGCTTATTCCTACGAGCAGAGGGCTATATGCTGGTTTTGGGGCATGGCTAATAGTAGGCCTACCTCATCTTGAGTTCGGGGCTTGAGAGCGTGGACATCCTAAGGTTTTTGTGTAGTATGTGATGGACCATGGTTTGTGTAACACCCTAGCTTTTACAGACTCAAAATTTTTGCTTATAGAGTTAAGCGTGGAAGCTAAAACAATAAAAAAGAAAGATGTTACCGCCACACTTGGTACAAGTTTAGTTTCCTCTATCATTCTCATACTAAGTATTAAGGATAAAATCATCACTTCACTTAGATTAATAACATGATTATAGAAATTAGAATAGAGAGAACATTAGATAAATGCCATGCTAATTAAAAACAACATCAACATTTTACAAAACTCAAGAGAGAAATTATAAGAGGACATAAGGGTCTAAATATAACCAGAATTAAAATAGCAAAAGAGACACCGGATAGTCTTGCGCTCTCAAATTCAAACTACAAACTTTCAACTGAACTTGGAAGTTGACCATTAAAGTCCATTGTCTATTGAATAGGCAGGGCCCATGAGAATGAATCCTTTAGTACAATGGTATTGAGCAACCATTTATACCAAACTAATATGAAAAACAAGCATGGAACATATACAAGGCATAACAATCAACATGGTACAAGACATATACATATCCAAATGGGAATATATAATAATCATTTAGATAATTAATTACCATCAAGGTCACAAACTATTATATTCATTCATCTAGGATAATTGAGCTTACCAAATGAGCATACCAGAGATGCTCTCTGAAGTATAATTAGAAATAAACTCTAACACAACAACTGTAACCTTCACAACATAACTCATATTTCAACATCAATCCCAACAAAATACATAACATCACAAGTAAGGCACAAAGGCATAATACCGACAAAAGTAGGCACAAAAGCTACTACCAAACCACAAGTAGGCACAAAGGCTACTATCAACTAATCCAATAATCCAATAGTAATCATTATTGTATCTAATTTTATTTCTTTACGTTGAGTTCAAGGACCTCACTATTCTTAAACTGGTGGAATGGTATAAAACACCTCTTAGGGATAACACACCTGAGGTATTATTATCTTTTGGTATAACAAATCCAACACCTCTCCAGGCAAAATACTCTTGAGCCACTATTCTTAATTGATGGAACGGTTTGAATCATCTCTTAGGGACAACACACCTGGGCCATTATTATCGTCTGTTGGAGCAAACCTAACGCCTCTTAGGAAAAAATGCTCTTAAGCCACTATTCTTAACCAGTGGAACAGTTTGAATCACCTCTTAAGGACAACACACCCGAGTCACTATTATTATCTAGTGGAATGGACCCAACACCCAGTCCTAACTCACGTAATTTTTTACTTTAAATAATTAATATCTTATCCATTAATTCTTATCTCAAATCATATTCTTGTTCAGAACACACCCGAGCCACTATTATTGCCTAGTGGAATGGACCCAACACCTAGTTTTGACTCACGTAATTTTCCACTTTAAATAATTAATATGTTATCTATTAATTCTTATCTCAAATCATATTCTTGTTCACATTGAGTATAAGGCCTCACTATTCTTAATTCGATGGAACGAAATGAAGCACCTCTTAGGATTAGAATACTTGAGCCACTATTATTGTCTAGTGGAATGGACCCAAACACTTGTTAGAGCAAAATGCTCTTGAGCCACTATTATCATCTAGTGGAATGGACCCATAAGCACTTCAGCCCAAATCACGTGATCTTTCACTTTAAATTATTATTATCTTATTCATGATTGGTTTATGAGTACAAAATAGAATTAAGGCAAGCGAGACATTAACATACGAATAACAAGGTTGTTCTCTCAAGTTAAGATGCTTATTTTTCCCTAGAAACCCTAAATTCACAACTTAGGCAAAACTTTCCCCATATTGATCATTTATCCACCAAATTTAGTATATATTCCTCAATTAATAATATTATAAATATACCCAAAATTTGAGGTCTAACTCCCACATCTTACACATGTGATAATAGCTCTACCTTAAAAGTTACTATTTATAAGGCTCCTAAAACCCTAATCTCATAGGTAAATCATAACTTTTCTTATAAGGCTTATATAATTACCAAATTAAATATAAATCTCCAAAATACCAATATTGAAAACATATCCAAAATTTATGGCCTAACTCCAACGTTTTACACATGTGATAAAAACATTACTGTTTTAAGGTTACTATTCCTAAATTATACCATTTTCTCATTTGAGGAACTTATGACATTCATAATTACTCCAATCACTCCACATGATGTTATTATCATATTTTTAATCCACCTAATACATTAAAATCCCAAAATTTTCATACTAACCTATATTGACCAAAATATCCTTAAAGATACGAAAAGCTTATAGTTTCAATATAATAATTTCTAAATCCTCCATTTATCAACATACATCTTAAAAATAATTATTCCCTAATTGTCATACTTTATTAGGCCTATATTATTTTCCCACAATTTATGCTCATCCAAAAAAATGCGACTTAGTGTAAGAACATCATATCGGCACTTTTTTGTCATTCTTACTGTTTTTCTAGTATATAATACAAATTATCATCACATATCATTAACAACATTTATTTAAAAATATAATAACAATAACATGATAATACACATTAGACATGTCTTTTGAAATAAATATTATAATACATTGAAAATGACTAAATTATCCCTAGGACACTCATGCGTAATAATTATTCCATAATTATATCTAAGCATGCTTAATCTATTATTTTATACATATTTATCATACAAAATATTTTCTCGACAATTGAATAATTTTAATCATACTTTCATACTTGAAATATTCTACGTCAGATAATATACTCATTTTTTTGATTATTATGATAACAATAATAATCACATAATTATAACATAATGAATCATACTTATAATATTTCACACACAAAAACCCTAATGTGTCATGCAATATTTATCATTTTAGTAAGGTATAATAATTACTTAAATTCTAGCAAAAATGCATAAATAGCGATATCCTACTAAAATTATTATATCTCGCTAATAAACTTTTATACCTATAAAATACTAAATTTACCGAATTAATATTTACGAGCTAACATAATAATTATTATAATAAAAGATTTATTTTTATGAAATTACCAAAATAACCTTACTTGATAATAATGGGTACCAAAATTTATAAAACCTAAAATATTTCTTACGTTGCTTGCGCAATGTGAGCCTAGTACAAAATAGGGGAGGGACATGGTTGGCAGGCTAGAGGGTGAGGTAGGGAGAACTAGCAATAGGGGTGGAGATTAGTGTTGGTTGGTGGTCAATGATGTAAGGTGACGAGTTTGTGGCTGTGAGGTGGCAACATAGAGGTGATGGTGAACACTAGGGTGGACAAGGATAGAAGAAGTGTGGTTATAGTTGGTAGGCGAGGGTGAGGGTGGCAATCTATTAGGAGTGGAAGGTATAGGAGGAGAGGAGCTAGAGGAAGGGATGGGTGATGGGTTAGACAAGGGTTATACATGTGGGAAGAAGAGGGGGAAGAGGAAGGCGGTGGTGTGTTGGAGAGTTGGGTGGATGAATGCAGGGGGTTGGGTTTCGCTTGGAGAAGGGTGTTGACTCAAAGATTAAAGGGGGGAAGGGGTCATTTGGTTGAGGGGGCTATGAAGGGAGGTGATAAGGAGAGGGGGAGTCAGGGTTGTTTGGTTCTTAGGGGATTAGTGTATGTGTGTGTGTGTTTATGTATATAGATGTATATGTAGATAGGATGAGTGTAGTGAGGTAATGAGGGAGATAGGGAGAGTGTTGGTGGAAAAGATTGGGGCATGATAGAGGGTAAAAAATGGTAGGGTAGGATATAATTTTATTTATTTAGTTTTAGATTTAATTTGGATAGATTAGGGTATTGGGTAGGAAAATATATTGGAAAAAATAATCTAGATTAAGATAGGTTTAATAGAAAGGAAAAAAGTAAAATAATTGAGGATAAATTTTAGGAAATTTATTTCAGGTTATGGGTAAAGGTTATAGATAAAATAATTAGGCTAAGGTTTAAGGGTTAGTTTTGATAAAAATGGCCAAACACCTAAAAACAAAGATTATGAAATTTTGGGATGCTACAATTTGGGGCCACGCCCTAACTTGTTTTCTACCATAAAGCCCTGTATTCTTAGTTAATCCATCTCCCTATATTTGACTATGTCGGGGAATGTCAAGGTCCCTTGTTGTAAATGCTTTCTTTAAATATTTATGTAACTTTTTCTTGCTCACTCTAACTCAATATGACTAGTTTGGTTTTTTAGCCTTGTATCTAACATGGGACGAGTAGCTAATTTATATCATATATTAGGTATGACAGTAGCACCACATTTTTCCTAGGTGTATTTAGTATTTTCCGCTTCTACACTATTTTAAAATGAAAATTTTCGGTAGTAAAAAATGGGGATGTTACACCAAATAAAGCCAAAAACCACCTAGGTGACCATATTTTTAGTACCGACACCCCCTAGTACATCATTAGTGTTTAGAGCATATAAGGCACTATGATCTGCCCAAAGGTAGAGTAACCCTTTGTAGCTACTCAAGGATCGAGTAATCCAAACCCATACACAACTCAATCATCTTCCACTTTAAGTGATTAGCGTATTATTTTCAAGGTTATGCGATCATATAAGGTTCATACAACATGTAAGTAAGGCATCCCACATACTTATTCCCTCTTAACCATTTTTATTCCCTTAATCATATGATGGGATTTCCATTAGTGCTTAACTAATATTAATCACTCCATTAGAATAATATATTTTAGGTAAATAATCCAGATTACATTACCCTTTAATGTTATAAAATGCTTATTCGAATTTTTTCCACTAAGGCCTTCATAAACATCTATTGATTATGCCATGAATTATAATCCATTTAATCCATCCATTAGGTTGTCAATTTATGCCAAAAAAGTATTTTATTTATTAAATAATCATATAGCAACATTAGGCATATTATCAAAGCATATCAAGGACAAAAGATCAAAATCACACAATGTAATACCCCGTATTTTTAAAACCCAAATTTATTAAGTTTAATGATTTTATTAGCGTAATTTGATGTAAATATTTAATTATTTTAATTTTGATTTGTTTTATGGATTTATCGACGATTTCGAATTCATATTTGAATTTAATTAATCGTTGCCGTTACGAACCATTTTAGACAAATTCGTTCGCGACTATGATTTTATTATACTCTTTTAATTTCGATTTTCGGTTAAAAATATGTATTCCCGTTCTTCTCGTATTTTGATTTTTAATATTTTAGATTCATTTTCGATTATAACTTCGTCGTGTGATTACGACCTTATTTTTGGAGTTATATTTCGTTAACTAAATATATTATTTAAATTATAGAATTTCTGTTTAAATAGTTAAATTTATTTTAATGATTTTATCCGTAGAAAATATTTCCGACTTTAAATTTATTCGTTTTCGGTAATCGTTAATATTTTCGGAAAGTTTTAAATTAAAAAGATTTTCGGAGTTTATTTATGAAATTATTTCTGGAATTAATTCTCTTTCGTTTTGTGCTTTTTGGTTTACGGAAAACCGATTTCGAAAATTATTTACATTAGTCTTGGTTTATTCAAATTTGACTTAAATATTTTAGTATATGTTTTTAAATAATTTTTCGGAGTCTTATAATGTATTTCCGTAAATAATATAAATTTTTATGTTCGTTGGTTAATTCGTTCGAAAAATGTTTCTGAAATTCTGTATATAGTTCTTTTATTTATTTTAAGGGTTTGGATCGTTTCGAAATAATTTTTATTTAATAAATTTTAGATAAAATCTTCCAATATTAATTTTTTAAGTTTTTAGCATTTTATTTCATACTTGTTTTCGTAAAAAAAAAAAAAACCGGTGCCCGACCGACCCCCCCTCTTCTTTTTCTTTCTCTCTTCCCTACCCCGACCCCCCTCCTGTGCGCCCCGTTCGGCAGCCCGAAACCCTAGCCTCCCTCGCCCCTCTCCATCTCCCCAGCTCCTCCTCTCAGCCCCTCCCTCCTTCGCCTGCCGAGCTCCGACTGCCACCGACCCGCGAGCAGCGCAGCAACCCACCGAAGTAGCAGCAGCGGCAGCGGTCGAACCAGCAGCAGCAGCGGCAGCACAGCAGCAGCGCGTAGGTCGTGCCGCCGCCGCCGGCCACCAGCGAGCCTTGCTGACCACCGGCGAGCCACTGCCGTTCCCTGACGAAGCTTTCCTGGCCTTCCCTTGCCCCGATTCGTTGATTTTCATTTGGTATAATGTCCGAAAAACCCTAATATATATATTTGATTAATTGAGTATGGATTATCTTATGAAAAGCTAAATTGGTTGTTTGTTTATGTATATATGTGTCGTAAGATTGATTTGGATATGTTAATGGTATGGTTTGTGTTGAAAATTTGGGAAATTGAATTTTAGGCCGGGTTATGCCCAAATTTTTTGGATCCGACCAATTTGGCGATTTCGGACAAATTGATTATACAATATATTTTAAAATGTATCCAATTTCATTTTGGAACCGTCAATTTGAGAAATTTATACAGGTTTTATCGGAATTTGATTCGTAGGTCAAATTTTGGGTGTAATGAAATTGGGTCGTATAATTGAGCCGTCCCGCTCAATTGATTTTATAATATCGTTAAAAATGTATTTAATTTTATATCGGAAGTGTCGATTTGGGAAAATTGTGCGTAATTGATCGGAATTGGATTTTTAGGTCAAAACTCCTGCGGGTTTAAATTGGTTTGGGTAATCGGGTTATTTTATTCAATTGACTATATAAATTACATTATAATATGTTTAATTACATTTTCGAATCGTCAATTGATATGTTTTGGCAAGTATTGATCGGGTTTGCGTTCCGGGCTCAAAAACCCTAATTGTGCTAAATTGTGTATTTCTTTTACCAGTTTTGAGCAATTGATTATTTGATATGTTATAAAATGTGTCATTCAATTTGATTAGATTTATAGAATTTTAACGAATTGTATTTTCGGGCCTAAAACCCTAAATTTCAAGTGAGATTATGAAATCGATTACTCGTATTGCTGTTTTTCTAAAATTGAATGTATAGAAATGGTTGAAATGGTATTAATTGCCTTCTAATACCTTAATTTGAATTAATTAAATTGAATTACCTGAGTTTGTGTCGTGGGCTTTAAAACCCTAATTTTGAAGATTGATTATCTGGAATTGATTAATCGGAAGATTGTTTTGTTGAAATTGATTATCTAGATTTATCTAAAATTAGTTTAATTGTGTTTTAAAGCTATCAATTTGAGGTAATCGAAGTGATTTGGCTAATTTGTAGTTTAGGCATTAAAAACCCTAATCTTCGGGGATGATTTTATAAAATTGATTTTTGCTATGCGTCTTTTATCTAATCGATTTCTATCTTTGGGTTTTAAATCATTTAAATTATGTTTTAACTTAATCGGTTTGAATTTGGTGTTATGTAAATGGTTGAGTTACCTATTTAGTTATAAAACCTAATAAATAAGTTATTTTTAATAAATTAACTTATGATCGATTATTCTTTCTCGGGCTTTCCAAATTAAGTTGAAATGTCCCAAGCGATATTGTATTAATCCGTTTGATTTAGTTTTAACCTTAAATCTTAATAAAGCTATGCTTTTAAGTTCTAAGTTTTGGGCACGTTTTCTAAGAAAAATCATTTGTGTTGTTTGTGTTTATTTAATTTGAATATTTGAATTATTGATTGATAGAATAGTTTCTAATTTAGTTTTCGATTTCTATCGGTTCTAGGAAAGCTTTCTCGTGGATCCACGAGCTAGTGATCTCTCTCCCCCTTATCTCGCTTAGCTAGCTTCGGATCCAGGTAAGTCTCTACTTACCTCTACTTATGGGCGTTTAGTAAGGACGAAGCTATGGCCTTACGTTATGTGTGTTGTAATGTGTTGATGAATGATGAGCATGTCATGTTGATGTGCATTATGCATGTGCTATGAATAACCTATTTTGTGTAGCGGAGCGTGGATCATGAGGTATGTGGTGTGTGCCTTATGTTATACATGTATGCCATGTTCCATGTTTGTTGTTGATGTTGATGATGTGACTTGTTATGGCCCTCTAGGACATGCATGCTAGGGTTTTAGGTAGCATGAAATGATAATGAAAGAACAACGGAGAGGTGAACGTTCGGGAAGTTGCATGGGGGGAACTAGACCTTGCATGGACATGATTCTTACGTATGAAAAGTTGACTTGGGTTATAAGTGAGAGCTTGGGAGAGTCTTGGGATGATTGGAGACTTAGTATGAAAAATGGTACGTAAGGTGGTGCATAAGAGACCTTATTAGGGTTTGTGTGTAAGTGGGTGCTAGAGAGTCTGCATGGGGTGTTTAAATTATGCATGGGAACGAATCTTACATGAGGAAAGTTAAATTAGGAAGTGAATAAAATAATGCCAAGGTTATGGATCCATTGGAGACTTGGGTGCAAAATTTTACGTGGGTCGGTGTAAGAGTGTCTAAGGGTTCCAATTAGGGTTTCGGGAGGAAATGAGCAATTTGAAGGGTACAAGGGTAAAAATGATCAAGGAAGGATGGGGTATGGGGTGAGAGTGAGAATTCACTATATAAAGGATGAGTATGAGTTTTTCCAAAGGAGAGGAGAGATTTGGGGTGAAAGAGGGGGATTACTTGTTGAGGAAGTAAAGTGCTAGGGTTTTGGGTGGCCAACTAGGGTTTTGTCGGTCACACGTGAACTTGGGAGATAAAGTAATATATTGGGGAGTTTCCTAATAAAAATGAGGTGCGAGATAGAGGATAAAGTAACGTTTGGGTAAGTAAGGAAGAGTTGGACCACATAGGTCCGACTAGGGTCTCCGAGGAGGAACCTTAGAGGGATGAGGACATACGGAGTCGATATCGTAGGTGTTGGGGTAGCCTGTATTCTTGGAGATTGTGCCTTACTATATGCCACTATGCTTAAGTCTACGGGGGATGGATGTAGGATGTGAGAAGAGGTACGGGTCTCAAAATATGGGACGGTCCCTTTGGAGGGGAAAGTAGTAGGGTATTAACCGCATGCATGTCAAGGGTGTTGTATGATTCAATAAGACACGGATAAGACACTAATAACGTAAAGTGAAAGATTATTGAGCCGAGCCTAGTCCGATCCACCGGTTAGAATAGTGGTCAGAGGCGTTCTGCTCTGTGCGTTTCGTGCCGGTCCACCGGCTATAATAGTGGTCAGAGGCGTTCTGCCCTGTGCGTTTCGTGCCGGTCCACCGGCTATAATAGTGGTCAGAGGCGTTCTGCCCTGTGCGTTTCGTTCCGGTCCACCGGCTATAATAGTGGTTAGAGGCGTTCTGCCCTGTGCGTTTCGTTCCGGTCCACCGGCTATAATAGTGGTCAGAGGCGTTCTGCCCTGTGTGTTTACACCCGGTCCACCGGTTATAATAGTGGGGGATCTCGGCTCAACAGACCCAAGTAAATAAGTTAATCCATGGGAAAATACTAAGTACTTACAACGAAACACCATGTGAGTTGGGGCCAGTCCGGTCCACCGGTCAGAATAGTGGTTAGAGGCGTTCTGCCTTGTGTGTTTCGTTCCGGTCCACCGGCTATAATAGTGGTCAGAGGCGTTCTGCCCTGTGTGTTTACTTCCGGTCCACCGGCTATAATAGTGGGGTTCCCGCACTCACATGGACTATTAAAGAATATGTGTGGAATGAACATATTATTAATGAGAATAAAGAATAAGTCTAATTGGACTATGACCGGCTTTTATTATCTGTATTACTACATGCTGCTTACGTGAGTATGCCACGCATTGAGTTTTAATAGTATGGATTATTCCTACCTGAGGCGTATGAGCCACTTCATATTTCGGTTACCACGCTTATATGTTTAAATATAATGTTACATATGTTTTATATGTTACTCTAGTTGTATGGTAAGATTCATACTATGGGTTGTGAATATGCATGATATTGTATCAACGTGTTGTACCCGGATCTAATATGCGCTTGATGATATCTCTCCTATAAGATAAGGTAGTGGAACTTACTCAGTATTGGACCCGTACTGATACTACCTTGGTTGAATGGGTCCTGTGATGATCCACCGATGGTGGGGAGCAGACCTCTTGTGCAGGTTTAAGATCGTATATTGTTTCGGGGTGGAAGACCTGACTTGAGTGAGTAGGCAATCCGGATATTGCTCCATTGGGATCTGTTTCATTTAGCTATATTTTGTACTACGCTTCTTGTTTTGAAACCGTACTCTTAAGTTGTAATCTTAACGATATTTTAACTGTTGTGGACTCGTGGTTTTCGTGAATGGTCTATGTTAACTATGGACCTGTGTTTTGATGACTCTTACTTAACGCTGGTTTAGTTTAGCCTTAGCACTTAGTATCGGAACGGTAAGAGTGAACCGGTCTGGTACTAAGTGTGGCGGTAATACCCCCAGGTTTATGGTTTTAATTCTTTCGCTTCCGCTAAACCTTCTGATTTAAACGAAATTTTTCAGTAGTAAATTTGGGGGTGTTACACACAATTTGGCTAAACCAGTTGATCAATTTGGCCTAACTGGTGGATTAGTTTTACTAACCAATCAATCATTTTAACTTTGCCAAACCCAGGTTTCTTTCAAACTGGTCAATTAGTTTGGCCAAACCAGTCGACTGTTTTGAGACCAGTCAACCCATTCTATCAAATTAGTCGATGGGTTTAAGCAACGAGCAACCAAGATCACCACACACCCATTTGTTTATCAATTTGAACCAACCAATCGATTGTTCTAAGGACTATTTAATCGATTTGACCTAACTAGTTGATTGTTTTGCCCTCAAATAGCATAGAATAAACTTTTTTCATGGGAATCACATTCTAAAGTCCTACCAAATCCAACCCAAAACATATCATAACATCTAGTCAAAATTTTCCACTTATGAGAAAACTTAACCTAGCTGTAAATCTAGTTGAAATGAAAAAATTGATATATTGGTCCACCTAAAAACTTGTTTTATTCAATTTACCAATATTTATTCAAATCCACCTTTACCTTAAACCTAATTATAGCTCTAAATCTATAACACACCAAATTTATGAACCAATTTTTTTTTATTTTAACGACAATGCGGAAGTGCTTGAAAAGCAAAAATAGTGAATGTTATTGCCACATCGACTATGCTTGATGCGAGGAAAAGTAGAACAACAAACGAAAAGATGCATGCTCATAATATTAATACAAAAATACTATGATAACAAAGATGAAAAAAATAATATAGATAGAAAGATTATGAGAGTTTACAAAATTTAAATATAGGAAATGAAAGCCAAGAGTTTAAATGACCACAAGAACAAAAACTTCCCAGTGTAGTGGGTAAAACACCTTTAGCCAGTTAGCTATCTCTTAAGCATACATATAAATTTCCAACCCCAAGCAATAGCTAACTACTGACCCATGCCATTATCCTCAACATACTCTAACTAAGAATTATATTCCTTCAAATCATCCTCTTATCCCCATAATAGGAGCCGAATTATCACAATGACCACATAAGTGTAGTATCAGTATAGTAAAGTACTGGTAGTATAGACTACCTAAAACATGGTAAGGCTTATACAACATATTGAAGTCACATCTTAACATGGTTATAAGCATACCAATATAAATTAACACTCAGGTTCATGGTAGTAATACAATAAGGTATGCTTGCATGGAAATCATGGAAGAATATTAATATAATAAATATATCATAGTCCACACAATGTAAAACATATTATAAATGTTCCTTTAGTGATCAAAAATTTAAGTTATTAAGATAATTCGTTCGACCACATTTAATTCTCTACCATGAATAAAAGTCATGGTAGCATACAATCACAATGGGGTACCACACCCACCACATGGAGTTATGATACATTGATGTAGCTTTTCTCTAGGGATACCACACCCAACACACATCGAGTGCGCCTATCATAAGGGATAACACAAATTGGGATACAACATCCATCATAACTGGTTGAAGTACATCAAGGGGTCTTGTACTACGATACCTCACTCACCCCATCTTGAATGTCTTTGTCGCAGGGGATAGAAATTTGGGATACCATACTTGCCTAAGAAATGGACAATACAAAATGCTAGGTGGCTCATACTGGTATACTTTACCCACATGAGATGGATAATGATTCTATGTTAGCCTGCCATAGTATACTCCTACCCTCAAAGATTTGCGTATACCCTCTACCGATTATAGCCTAGTAGAGAAAAAATAGATACTGAGTGAAAATATAAACCATAGGGTGACATGTCCACTAAATCCTAATTAGCTGCCTTGAGAGTAAAAAACAAGTCTCAAATAAAATGTTATTCCATTATTATTAATTACCAAGTGATATCACAATCACACCTTAATTTCATAAATAACCAATTGGGTGTTTTCAAGTGATAACACTAAACTCAAATAAATTCCCTGATATCTAAATAGGGTGTTTCTAAGTGATAATACCAAATACATCATAAGGCATAAAAGCTACCAATTGGGTGTTTAGATATGACACCAAAATTAACTAATTCAAGTCCCAAATATCATCGTTATGATTCTTATTAAGTCTAGGATAAACATAGTCATAATCATAATTTAAATGTTGTAATTACTTGGAGATATTAACATGAAAGGCCCATAAGAAGAACAACAATTAACAATAAACTAGGTGGAATACAATTGGACTACTCGATTAATCCCTAGGACTAGTCGACCAATTTGGTCATACCAGACCTAAAACAAAATAATACCAGCGAACTAATTGACTAGTTGGTCTCACTGATTGATTATTTATAGGAAACCAGTCAATGGGTTTGGTTTAACCGTTCAATGGGTCTAAGTAGAGGCTAGACTACTTTGGTCATCGATTGATGGGTTTGATAGCTGATTGACTACTTATAAGGACCAATTAACAGGTTCATCGAATCTATCATTTGATCTCACAATTAGTCGATCAAAATTTCCATATTGTGTGACTATTCACACAACCAATTGATGGGTTCAATGAACCGATTGATTAGTTTGGATAAAACAACACCTAAAATTATGATACACACCAAAATTTACCAAACTTTACCATATTAATCTTAGCATGTTGCTATGTTATAAAACGAATATAGAGACATGCCACACACATAGAATCACATAGATACATGGTAATGTAGGCATTTAATTGAAAACATACTTAAATTTCCAAATGACACATAAAATCAAAGAAACCATCCACACTTAATTTTAGAAAGAAACACTACCGCATGTTTGAAATATAGAATACAATTAGCCCATGCTCAACACCAAAGCACACCAAGAAAATGGAATGAAAATGAGCAACAAAAATCTCATCTATTTAAAGATAAGAATGCCTTATCTTGAAGCAATTCTTCTAGCACAAAACCCTTATTCGATGACTATCTAGAGATATCTCAATTCCTAAGAGAATCAAAAGTCAAAGCCATCAAAACTCCTTTTTTAAAAATCCATTAAAATCAAAGAAAATAAGAAGAAGAAAAATAAAAACACAACTCAAACTTAACTCTAAAGTAGAATTCTAAGGACAATGAAGCTAGAATCTTAAATCTTTCTCAAACCTTAATCCTTCTCTGCTTAAGAGGAATAAGGGAGAACTAGATCCAAGATCAAAAGAGTAAAATAGAATCAATAACTTGACTAAGAAAGGAAGAAAATAAGAGTAAACTCTATTTTTTTCTCAATAGAGAGGAAGAGGGGAGAAGAATGGAGAATACTCACCATGGGAAAGGAAGAAGAGAGCAATAACAACAGGTAATGTAACAACCGAAAGGAGTTTACTTTAAAGGAGTTTAGCGGAAGCAAATAGATAAAACTGTAAATTCGGGGGTATTTTCGCCACACTTAGTACCATATTGATTCACTCCTACCGACCCGATACTAAGTGCTAAGGCTAAAAAGAGTAGAACCAAAAATGAATCATTAGTAAAGCGTAAGCTTTAAGGAGTCAGAGTGCGAAAGTCAAGCGTTACAATCTGAAGTACAATTTAAAAGTTCCAAATGTCAGAGGACATATAACGGAATGACAAGTACGATAATACAAAGAAACACGACAGGGGATGCTCTCCGACCACGTCACTCTCGGCCCTCAAGCTAGATCCAAACTCGTGGGAATGAGTAGCACCCATGAAATAGGTGATCAGTACGCTACGTACCGAGTAAGGTAACAGACGCACTAAGGCCCACATACACAGAGATACATGACATAGCAGATATAACACGTAAATAATAAACAATAACACAGATGAACCATTCTGGTCATGAATCCGATAACTTTCTCATAAAATCTCTAATGATTATAACGATTCACATCATAGTCTTCATCAATCCATGTGAATGTGGGAACCCCACTATTATAGCCGGTGGAACAGTCACGAGGGCCATGCCCTGCCACTATTATAGCCGGTGGACCAGTCACGAGGGTAATATACCCTGCCACTATTATTTGTCGGTGGACCGGTCTGGCCCCAACTCACAAGGTATTCCACTGTAAATATTAGTATCTTTCCATGTCTTATCACTTTTGCATTTGGCTTGTTGAGCACGAAATCCCCCATTATTATAGCTGGTGGAACGGTCACGAGGGCACATGCCTTGCCACTATTATTGCCGGTGGAACGGTCGCGAGGGTAAGGTACCCTGCCACTATTATAGCCGGTGGACCGGTCTGGGTTCGGCTCAACATCTTTCTCTATAAGTAATTAGTGTTTTAACGTGTCTTATTCAAAAGAATATCACCTATGACATGCATGGCTAACTATATCCGTCCTTCTCCTCTCTGGAGGGCCTGTCCCATATCTTGAGACTTCTGCGCCTCCTAACTCACCTCGACTCCCTTCCCTTAAACCAGGTCTCACATCGGAAACCCAACTTCTAGATGTATGGGTCCAGGCCCACCAACTTATACCGGAGGTCTACTCACCCCTTACCTTAGGGTTTGTACCAGAACCCTAGTCTGGGCCTATGGGGCCCTTCCTTTTCTGTCTCCTATAACCCCCACTATTATAATGCTCCACATGTCATAACCCTCAGACTCAACTCCCCCTCGTACTTCGCTCCCCCTCGATTATTCTTATTACTTTTCTTTTTCTTTTTCCACCATCTCAAATTAGGGTTTCCTTCCCAAACCCTAGGTACCCTTATATCACCCTACGCACTATTTTTCACCTCGAGCCTCCTGACTCCTAAACAGACCTTCCATTACATTCCCCACGTTCCAAAGTAACTTTTCACACGTAAGGTTCGCCCCCATGCGGACCTTAACCTCCCCATGCAAACCCTATCATTTCCACCATGCCAAACCCTATCATTCCCATGCAAACCCTAGTTCTCCCATGTAACCTTATTTTCTCCCACTCTTCTATTTTATTTAATTCCCCATTTTCTCATCATTTCACATATCACAGATTTCTTAGGTCGTCCTTACCTACGTTAACCAACTTACTTCCCCTTGGTTATCTTCATTTCTTATTTTTCTCTTTCAAGTCCCCATTCCACAACACCTCATCACCTAACTTAGCATGCATGTCGTAGGGGGGTCACATCACATCACATCATATTTGTATCATATACATATTAGCACATGCAGATAAGAGCACGAGAACATACCTCGTTCCACGCTGCGCTACGTAATAAAATAGATAACATACAAATTATAGCATACAACCGCACAAGGCATCCAAGACAAGTAAAACATGCAATACACACAGGTGGCCTTAGTTACGTCCTTACCTAAATCGGCACCGGGCTTGGAGCACGCTCCTACACCTCCTAGGGTTTGACCCGGTTCACCTATAAGGAAGAAATACTAGGGGTCAATCTCCCTCTACCCGAATTATCATAATTTCCTATCTTACCCCTATCCTGGCCTAGTACTATAATTAATATTAATAATAGTAGTTTATAATTAAAAAAAGGGGTTATTATTATTCTCAAGGTAGTTAAGCAAATGACCACTAATCAAGACACGCCTTAGTAAAATCCATAGTTATCAAAGTAAAGGGTTTTAATATTACTAATAACAATATTATTATTAATACCAATAAATATAGTAAAAATACTACTACTAATAATAATAGTGGTTACAATGATAATAATGTTGATAATAACAATTGAAATCGTAGTAGTATCGGTGATGATGATAATAATAATAATAGTGCAAATATCAATAATAATACTAAAAATAATAATAAGGATAACACCACGATATTGAGGGTTAGAACAATAACATAATACTACTACTACTACTACTAATGATAATAATAATAGTGAAAATAATGGTGATAGCAATAACGATAGTAATAATAATAATAATAATAATAATAATAATAATAATAATAATAATAATAATAATAATAATAACAATAAGGATAATGATAATAATGATAATAATAATAACAACAAAACCAACAACAACACAACAACCATAATAATAATAATAATAATAATAATAATAATAATAATAATAATAATACTAATAACAACAACAACAACAACAACAACACAATAACCATAATAATAATAATAATAATAATAACAATAATAGTGATAACGATAATACTAGTAATAATGCAGATAATGAAAATAAGAGTACTAAAAGTAATTGTAACACCCCAAAATTCACTAATTTTTTATTTATAAAAGCGGAAGCAATTAAAATAGAAATACTTAAAACCCGTGAATTCTGGAAATGTTACCGCCACACTTAGTACTAGACCGGTTCTCTCCGACCGTTCCAGTACCAAGTGCTAAGGCTAAAGAAGAGATTTACATTAACTCAAACCAGCGGTTCATAAAAGAACTCAAAAGATCATACATTAAAATCAGAGTACGCATAAACGTTTATGAACCATAATAGAATAGGAATCAGAGTGCGAAATCAAAATTCCTCGAAGGGAATAATCTTACAATTTATAAATGGTTAAGTCGAAACACTTAATACAAGGTAATAGTAAACGCGAATCAGAAGAAGTATCATAATGAAATGAAATCACATGAAGAAAATTACGGCCACGACACCCTCTAAATTTAAGCCAAACATGCTCAACACTCAGCCTCGACGGATATCTCGCCCACCTGCACAAATTCAGAAGGGCATACTACTCGTGGGAATAAGCAGCACCCATGAAAAGGGTGATCAGTACGCTACGTACTGAGTAAGGTAACTGAACACTAAGGCCAACACATAAGCACATAAAATCATGCATAAGAATAAAAGATCATAAAGACCATCATCATATCATCATATCGACCAATCATTCAGGTACATACATAAAGACCCAATCATAATCCAGATTAATTACTTAATTAGTCTTTTATCGGAATTCGATACACATCATGCCTTTTTATCAAATCCATGCGAATACGGAAGCCCCCACTATTATAGCCAGTGGATCGGAGGCACATAGGGTATCATACCCTAACCACTATTATAGCCGGTAGATCGGATACACATAGGACTATGCGTCCTAACCACTATTCCTAACCAGTGGATCGGTTGGCTCCGGTACGCATGGTGTTCCACTGTAAATAATTAGTATCTTTTAGGCATTTTAGCAAAACTTTGGTTTGCGGTTGTTGAGCTCGGGAACCCCCACTATTATAACCGGTGGATCGGTTTACGCATAGAGCATCCTGCTCTAACCACTATTATAACTGGTGGATCGGTCACACATAGGGTAAAAACCCTAACTCCACCACGCAAACCTAATACCTCCACACAAAACCTAAGATTCCGTCATATAATACCCTAAATTTAATCCATACCAACCAAATATTCATCCTAACTAAGCCCTAGATTCAATTCACATAAACCCGAATATTCATCCTTACAAAACCCTACATTCAACCATATTAAACCCAAAGATTCATTCACACAAAACCCTAAATTCAATCCATACCAACCCAAAGATTCAAATCATATAAAACCCAAAGATTTGTCCACATAATACAATTGATTAGATTCTCCCCTTTCATAACCACAAATTAGATTCTCCCATATAATATCATAAATTACATTCTCCCAAAAATATCATAAACTAGATTCTCCCAAACAAACCATAAATATCATTCTCCCATTTATCATCATAAATTATATTCTTCGCATAAAACCCTAAATTATACTCTTCCACATAAAGCCATACATTAGATTATTCCTTATAAAACCATAATATTAGGTTAACTCACTTCCCTTAGTCAAATTCTTTCCCCATCCTCCTTTTTCATCCTTTCTCCCACACAAACTACATCGACATCCTCTCATGCATGTCTTATAGGGTTACAACACATATCATCACATACATATAGTACACATGCCATACAAAAACACAAAAACATAAAAACATACTTCAACTCCATGTCATACCACATACAAAATAATTAATAATCATAAATATAGGATACATAGCATGAGAAGCACATAATGCCCATAAGCACATAAAAGGCCTTAGCACCCCTTACCTAAAATGTCACCGGTCTTGGAGCACGCTCCTACGCCTCCTTAGGGCTTTGACCAAATAATAACATATTAAAAAAATAACCTTAACAAAATTCTAACTTTGCTAAAGACATAAAAATAATAGAGATATTATAAACCTTGGCAATATAGGGTTAAAGACTTTACCCTAATAATAATAATGATACTAATATAATAATATCAAAGATAATAAAACTAATATCAATGAGAATATAAATAATAATAATAACAATAACAATAATAATAATAATAATAATAATAATAATAATAATAATAACAATAATAACATTATTAACAACACTAATGGTAAAATATTTGCATTAATAATAATGGAATAAGAATACTAGGAATTTGAAATAGAAAATAATAATAATAATTATTCTTATAACATATTAATATTAATAATAGTAATAAAAGAAATAATAAGGGGAATAAAAATAAAATCGAATTAAAATACCATAAGGCTTCAGCCCTCAACATAAATAATAATAAAACAATAATACTACTAATAAATAATAATAATAATAATAAAACATATTAAGAATATAAATATTAAGAATAATAATAATGGTATTTATATGCAATAATTGAAATAAATTAAATTAAGCCTTATAATAATATGGAAAATGGTTGAGAGGGTCTAGGGTTCAACCTTAGGCTGGTGGGGTTAGGCGGCACCGGCGGCGGCGGCGGTGGCCGAAAAATTAGAAGAAAAAGGGAAATATGGATGTTGGGAAAAAGATAGGGATAATTGAGGTGATATAAGAGGTGTTTATGGTTTCCCAGGAGTAGAGGGACAAAATAATGGTGGTGGTGCAGCCAAAGGTGGCGGAGAACGGCGCCGGAAAGCGGTTTAAGGCTTCTGGGTCAAAATTCAGGCGAGACGAGCAGCCAACTTGGCATGGCTATGGAGGACCGTACAAGAAGAATCGAAGGTTGAAAATGGTTTGGTTAACTAGAGGCCGTTGCAGGGAAGAATTTGGGATGATTTGGTGGCGCTGAGGTTGGCTATTGGCGGAGGACGACGCGTCTGAAGTTGGGGTGGCGGCAGCTCGGGCTTAGGGTCTCGGGGAAGAACAAACTCCAAATATTCCTACAATCCAGTTATTTATAGATTTTAGATGGTATAATAGGGTTTTGGGTGTCAGTAGGAAAGCATTAGATGCGAGAAATTGGGTGGCCGGTGGTAGTAATTGATCGGGCATCGTTTGGTTTGCTTCGAATTTTTGCGAGGCTGGGGAGAAGAAACGGACGAGAGATAACGTTAAATAATTATTCCAATTTATTCCTGTAGTTAAGAGGAAGACAATGAGGCAAGAAACGGCCGGTATTAATCACCGTAGCCGGAGAAGCCATTGACGGGGTCGGGAGCTTGCGTTGTAGCGACAGAGGAGAAGGGAGGAAGAAGGAAAGGAGGCTGACCGGTCGGCCGGGAAAAAAGAAAAGAAAAGGGGAAGAATCGGGCGGTTCGGGCGCGGGCGGAAGGAGTCATTAAATGAAACAACGAGTTTCAGTGGAAAAGAAGGCAAAACGCGGCGCGGAACGGGGCGGAAGGAGGACGTCACGCGGCGTGGGCTGGGCCGCACGAAGAAAAGGAAGAAAAGAAAAAGAAGAACTGGGCCGTGGCTGGCCCAGTCGGGGAAAAGAAGAGGAAAAAGAAAAAGAAGAAAAAGAAAGAAAAGGGAAAGGAAAAAGGAAGAAAAAAAAGAAAAAAAGGAAAAAGGAAAGGAGAAAAATAATTAGATTAGGCCAATTAAATTAATCTGAATATTTAGGATATTTAAAAATAATAATATTTAAATAAAATAATATTTCAATCCCTTTTTAGGCTAAAATAAGATTTTTGAAAGATTTTCCATAAATTCCATTTTAATTAGCAAAACACCCAAATTTTCTTTCATTAAATTATTTATAAAAATAATATTCATTTGGAACTATTTTCTCTTTCTTATTTTAAATAAAATAATTTATTTAGTTAATTTCCAAAATAACATATTTAATTATCCAAAATACCAAAATTTCTCTAATAAAAATACTTACAAAATTCTTCTTAAATTTTCCTAATGAATTCCTTTTTATTTTAATAAAATTAATTTATTTAAATAATTTTTCTAATAACTTATCATTTAAATATAATTTATAAAATTAGAAAATTTTGGGCATTTCAGTAATAGTATTAAATAATGATGATAATAAGGATGGGGATGATGGTAATAATAGTTAAAGTAATAAGTGTGGTAAATATAATGATAGTAGTAGTAGTAGTAGTAGTAGTAGTAGTAGTAGTAGTAGTAGTAGTAGTAATAATAATAATAATAATAATAATAATAATAATAATAATAATAATAATAATAATGTTGATAACAATAGTAATAATAATAATGCTAAGGGTAAGAACAATAATAATAATAATAATGACAACTACAACCACCATAACCATTTTATTAATAATAACGATAATGATAGTAATATTAATAGTAATCATACTAATAATTGTAAAAATACTAAAATAATAATAATAATAGAGATCATAATGATGTTAGTCATAGTTAAAGTAACAAATATGATAATCATAATAATAATAATAATAATAATAATAATAATAATAATAACAACAATGGTAACAATAGTAATATCTTAACAAGGTCTTATAGTTAATTAACACCATTAATTAGAGTTTCTTAGGGTAAGGTTGGGTCCTAGTAATAACAATAAGGGTGGTAGTATTAGTGATAATAATAATATTAGTAATAATAATAATAATGTTGATATTAATCATAATAACACTAATAATAGTAGTTAATAGTATTAAATCATTAATCTCATTTATTATTTAAGATCTAGGGTTCTGGGAGTTGGGCAACCTGGGTGGGAGGTGGTGGTGCCGGCGGCGGCGGAGGGAGGGAGGAAAGGGGGAAATGGATGTGGAGGCTAGGGAAGGGGAAAATAGAGGAAAGGGGAGGTGTAGGGTGGTAGGGCAAGATCCCCTGGTCGTTTTGGGGGGTGGTGGCGGTGGTGCAAGCGGCGGTATGGGCGGCAGTGGCGGCGCGAAGGTGGCGTAGGGGTTGGAAGGGCTATTTTGGGGAGGAAATTTCACACGGCCAGGGCGGCACGTGCGGGGCAAGGTAGGGAGGTCTAGGGGGTTGGTTGTGTAGAGGGCGGTGTAGGGAGGATTGTGGTGGCAAAGGCTGGCGGCAGAGGTGGCTAACGGCGGAGGAAAGGGCGGTTGAAGGTGGGGCGGCGCGACGGGGTTTCTTTGGGTTCCAGGTTTTTTGAACCCGATTCAGGCGATGGTTAGGGCTATTTATAGGCAAATTGGGACGGGAAATGACAAAGCTTCGAGGGAAGTTAGGGGGGTTAGGGTTAGGGTAGGTTGTCTGACGAGATTGGCCGACACATGGTCAGTGATTTGCAGGCCATGATCTGTCGAAAAAATGGAGGTTTACGTGCGGGGGAGAGAGGCTGCATCGATGGGTCATGTCTGCAAGGAGGAAAACGAGGGGACAGGACAAAACGACAGGTGCTAATGGCGTTCCATTGAAGGGTTGATTTCCTGCGAAAATCTCGGCTGCAGGCGTTGAAAGGTTGAAGAGGACCTGCAGGGGGCGGACCGGCGGTCTAGGGGAAAAGAAAAAAAAGAAAAGGAAGAGGGCCGAACCGACCGGGAGAAAAAGAAAGGGTGCGTGGGGCTAGGCTGCGAGAGAGGGGTGCTGGACCTAGCAGGCCGACCCAAGCTAGGGAAAATAAGAGAAAGAAAGGAAAGAAAAGGAAAAAAAGAGGGAAAAAAGGAAAAAAGAAAAAAAAAATAAAAGAAGGAAAATTAGTGGTTGGCTTAATTAGTATTATTTAGGTAATTTGGGATTTTTAATAAAATATAATTATTAAAATATTAATTAAATTCTATTTTTAGGTTAATTTAGGGATTTTGAAAGAATTTTCTTAAATCCCATTTTAAATTAAAAAAATGCTCTAATTTTCTCTAATTAATTTATTTATAAAGTTTATATTAATTTGAAACCATTTTATCCTTATTAATTTAAATAATTAATTTATTTAATTAATTTCCAAATAAAATCCTTAATTAGCTTAAAAAAAATACCAACATTCCTCATTTTTAAAACACTTATAAATTTCCTCTTGGTTTACCCTAATTAACTTCCTCTTATTTTAACAAAAATAAATTATTTGATTAACCTTCTACATAAAAACCTTATTTAATAATAGATAATAGAAATTAGGATTTTTGGGGCATTTCAGGTAAGAAATTAAAATAAATCAGGAATAGAGTATATAGGAGATAGAGTTAGTTAAAATCCACAAGAGAGAGGGAGACAAGACTAGTATGTTTGAGTGTGGGAAACCATAGTGGAAGGGAAGACAAGATAGAGTGAGGGAGGTTGAGTGTAATCAGGCAATGAACAATTGCAGAAGGTTGGTAAGTCAAGAAGAATGTACAAGAAGTCAAACACACAACCTAGCTACAAAAAGAGAGAGAGAAAAGTGAGGGAGAATAGAGAAGGTAATATTGTAATACCCCAAAAATTTTAAAAACCTATATTTTAATAAATTACTTTTATTTGGAATAGAATTGCTTTTAGATTATTTATTTTAATTATTTTATGGATTTTAGAGTATGTAAATTTGGATAAAATTATTTAATAAATTAAAAATAAATATTTTTCTATGTATCATATTATTTTATTTGAATAATTTTCCAAACTAATATTTTACCAACTTTATCCTTTTTCAACTAATATATTAGATTATAATAAATTAAATTATTAAATTAAATAAATTATCAAGAATATTACATTTTATGATTTATAAAATTAATTTAATTTATTTCCCCTATTTTCCCATTTTTCCTTTTTCTTTTCCTCCTCCTTTTCTCCTTTTCTTTTTTCTTCTCTTTTCCTTTTTCTCCCCCTTGGGCCGCCCGCCCGGTCTACTCTCCCCTCTCCCCCGTGCGTTGGGCCTTCGGCCCGTCTCCCCCTTCTCTCCCTCGCGCGCCGCCCGTCTTCCTAGCTCGACCTCCTTCTTTTAATTTTTCCCCTGGACCGGCCGACTCCCTTCTCTTTCTGCGCCGGTCCAACCGCCCCGTCCCTTTCTTCTTCCCCTTTCTTCTTCTCCCACGCCCGACCACCATATCTGCCACGGTCGAGCACGCCGCCACCTGCAACTGCCACGGGCCACCACCTACCTCCCTGCCCTCTCTTTCTTCCTCTCTCCCCCGTCATTTTCTTCCCCAATTTGAACCAAACCGCCCCTGTACCATAGCCGTGTACCCCCCTTCCTTTCCCTCTTCTCCCCTTCTCTTTCCCCAGCCAACCGACCACCACCTGCCACCCTTGTCCTCTCGATCGGCCAGCCGCTGCCCCCTTTCTTCTCCCTCTTATTTTTCCTCATCTCCCCAGCCATTCATTCCCTATAAATTCGAACCCACACCCCTTCCCCCGAGCCTCTTCTCCCTTTTCTCCTCCTCCCATTCATTCCCCATTTTTGTTGATCACTGCCGCCCGCCGCCACTCGAACAACCTCTCCCAGCCCCTGCGCCGCCTTCTGCCACCGCCTACTACCACCCTGCACCACCACACAGCCCCTTCGAGCCCTACACTTCCTCCCTTCTCCTCCTCTTCCTTTTTCTTCCCAACTTTTTCCCCTTACCGTCAAGCCACCTGCAACCGCCTCTACCGCCGCCGTCCGGCCACCTCTGCTGCCACCCCACCCACCGTTCGACACCCTGCAACCCCCTCTACAACCACCATCCATTAGTTGGCCGAAACCAACCCTTGCACCCCTCCATTTTTCCCTCCACTTTTCCTTCGTTCTCAACCCTTCCACCTCGACCCACTTCGGCAACCACCTTCGCCGCCTCTCCGCCACCGTCTCCGCCGCCTTGAGCCGCCTCGAAACCACCCTTAGCCTCCACCTACACCCCCTCTTCACTTCTGCACCATTCACTTGCCTTAGAACCTCCCCTAACCACCTTCTTTTCTAGCCTAAAGACCCTAACCCGAAAATGGTTTATTTTTCTCCCTTCACCCCCTTCGAACCCTTTTCTCCCCATAATTTTGCATGAGACTCACGCTGTTCATGCAGCGTGAGCTCCCCTTCATTTTAAAAATTGTTTGGATAATTTTTAAGGTATAATGGTATTTTATGTTAAGTGTTTTATTAATTAAAATTATAAAGTTTTATACTTGGATTCTTATTTCTAACATAAATATGATGGATATTATTTTTAGGTGTTGAGTTGCTAATTATGCTTGGTAAGATTGATATTTTGCGGGATTAAGGTAACCGTTAATCCTCCCTTAAATATATGGAAAACGCATGCTAGCACAATTAGGGTTTAGTATGATTTTATGCATGTTTTGTATGCTTAGCATGATATGTTTATGGTTTCTTATATTGTTTGTTAAAAAGAAAAAGGATGATAACTTTTATGCTATATGTAGGTATGTTAAATAAAGAAGGAGTTGGAATATGGATAGAAATGTTAAACACTTGTTTATGATGCACCATGTTGTTAATGCATGAATGATGATATTGTTAAGGGTATTTTAGTAATTATACTTATGAGATAAATAAATCAATGTGTGTAGTTGCTAATAAGTATTATGTTGAAAAATGACAAGTTGGTGGACTTAGATGATAAAAATGAAGTATTAATATCATTATTTTATGTAATGTTAGTAAATTCATAAAAATGGTGAATAAAGGGGTTGAGTGGAAATTTTATAAGTGAAAAGGGTATTTCGGTAATTTTTGAGATAAAAGAATAATATGGAAATTTTATGATTAAATGGTTAAATGATAATTTACAAGTAAAGGATAAAATTGTAAGTTGTGAGAAAGAAGGGTAAAATGGTAATTTTGGAAGTAGGGGTAAAATAGTAATTTTGGATGAAGGAGGGCACTATGGTAATTTTGGAGGTAAAGGGGCAAAATCATAATTTCATAAGTAAAGGGTAATATGGTAAATTTTATAAGTGAATGGTGAAGTGGTAATTTATAAGTATAGGGGTAATATGGTAAATTGGAAAAGAAGGGCAAAATGGTAATTATGTAAGGAAAGATAAAGATGGTAATCTTGGATGTAAAAGGGTAAAATAGTAATTTGTAAAGTAAAAGATGTATGGTGGTAATTTTCATAAATAAAAGGATATTATGGTAAAATTGGATGTAAGGGGGTAAAATGGTAATTTTGTAAATGAAAGGATATTATGGTAAACTTGGGAGTAAGAGGCAACTTGGTAATTATGATAACGACAAAAGATAATTTAGCAATTAAATTATGATTGTAGAAGGGCAATTGGATAAGTATGATACTATAGAAGGGTAATTTGGTAAATTAACCAATTAAAGGGCATTATGGTAATTTTAATAATGGAGAAGGGTAATATAGTAATTTTGATTATGAAAAAGGGTAAATTAATATTGGTAATTACGAAGAAGAGTAATTTGAGATTTGTGATAATTAAAAAGGGTAAATGGCAATTAAAATAATTGAGAGGGGTAAAATGGTAATTACGATAAAGGAGAAGGGCAATTTGGTAATTTGTTCAACTAAAGGGGCAATTTGGTAATTTAGCCGATAAAAGGGTAAAGTGATAATTGTTTAACCAACTAAAGGGGCAAAATAGTAATCATGATAATGAAGGAGGGTAATTTAGTAATTTATCCAACTCAAGGGCAATTTAGTGATTATAACAAAGGAGAAGGGCGATCTGGTAATATAACCAACCAAAAGGGAAATATGATAAGTGTAGTAATTATGAGGGGTGAATGGTGATTTAAAAAGTGTAGGAGACAATTTGGTAATCTAAAGTGGACAGGGGGTAATTTGGTAATTATGCAACCTTAAGGGTAATGTGGTAATTTGTCAAGTAAGGAACGGATACCTAACAATTATATAAGTAAAGGGCAAATGAGTAATTTGTACCTAACACGTCTTTGAGATTGTGGAACATTAATATGATTAGATAATGCTGATTAGCCAAGTAAGAGTATTTGATAATTAGGATGGCCTTAATGGTTTCTCTGTGACATCCTGGATAATCCTCTGAATAAGAAACGATTAATGATATCGAAACGATTGAAAGTGAATAAGTATCGGATTATCGTGCTTTCTGTGATCACCTTAATTAAGACACTATTACTTAAAGTGAAAGACCTCGAGATTGGGAATGGTGACTCCTTAGGGGTCGCTACCCTAAGGACGTGGTTTAGTCCACGATCATTCTGGTATTTGCTGGTGTGCCTTTGTGCCCCAGCCAGGCCCTATATCTTACTCTTCCTAGCTCTACGGACCTAGTTAGGGGGTATGCATACTTATGGATTAGGTGTCCTTGTCGGTAGGGTACTGAGTTAGCTTTATGCACCAGTACGACCAGGGTACCTTTGCGTCCTTGGGTTCATGGTTAAAGGGTACTGAGTAGCTGATATGCACCGGTACGACCGGTGTACCTTTGTGTCCCGGGTTATCGATCTCCCAATCGAGGCAAATAAATATGATTGATGTGCTGATTAAATAAAGGAAAGATACTATTATTGAAAGTGGAATATTAATGAGCCGGGCCCAGATGATTATGATATTGAGTACCGGTCCACCGGTTACAATAGTGGTCTAGGAGCGGGTTGCCCTGGTATGTGATATTGCGTATCGGTCCACCGATTATAATAGTGGTCCAGGAGCGTGTTGCCCTGGTGTGTGATTATGAGTACCGGTCCACTGGTTATAATAGTGGCCAGGAGCGTTGTGCCCTGGATGACAATTTTATATATATTCCGGTCCACCGGCAATAATAGTGGGGGTCCCGAGCTCAATAAAAATCAGTTCTGTATGTGAATAAGATTATGGAAAAATACTAATCACTTATAGTGGAACACCATGTGAGTCGGGGCCAGACCGGTCCACCGGTAAATAATAGTGGTCAGGTGCGTTCTGCCCTGTGTGTTTATCTTCCGGTCCACCGACAATAATAGTGGTCAGAGGCGTTCTGCCCTGTGTGTTGACTTCCGGTCTACCGGCTATAATAGTGGGGTTCTCGTACTCACATGGATATAAAATATGATATTGATGGATTAATGACAGAATAATGGCTTAAGGCCCAAAGTATCGATCGTGACTTATAAAGTATTATGTTTTTCATTGTTATGTATGCATCTCTCATTATTTATATGCGTGTGGCTTGCATTGTGTGCCGTATGCGGGCCTGTCTTTAAGTGTGGTATTAAAGGGTTACTCAGTACCGTAGTACTGAAGGGATTCCCTTTATGGGGCCCCTGCCTATTCAATGGGCAGTGCCCTTGCAGGTATTCAGGTGCTACTCAAGTGGGTTACGGGAAGGAGAGTAAGGAATTTTCCGGTATCATGGCTTTTTCTCTTTCTCATTTAATTTCTCGGTTTTAAATGTTAACGTTGTTAAAGTAACCACCATTGGTGGATTTTATTCCTGAAAACGATTTGATGCACTACTCTGATTTAAATATGTTGAAGCTTGCAATTTACTCTGATTTATGCATGTTGAATGTCTTTCAAATTGTATTTCATTTTCTTAGCCTTAGCACTTGGTACTGGAACGGTATGAGTGAACCGGTCTGGTACTAAGTGTGGCGGTAATACTCCCAAAGTTCACGTTTTATTTATCTGCTTCCGCTAATCTTCCTTTTAATTAACGAAATTTTTCAGTAGTGAATTTTGGGGGTGTTACAAATATATGCATCAAAAGTTTCTTTTGGGGAAATTTAACTAACTAATATCAAATAATGATCGAAAAATGCAAAAATAATTCCAAAGCACCAAAATATGCTCATTAGCATAAATAAATTATAATTATAAGTTTTCATAAATATTAGAAAGAGATTTAAATCAAAATTAGAGAATGATATGAAATCAAAGGATAACCAATCGGTCAGTTTGAGCAAACCAGTTGATTGATTCATCGCGAATAAAATTGTCAAGCTCTTAGCGTACTATTTGATTAGTTAGGCAAACTAGTTGATCAATACGCTTGAAATTCACATTTTTATTAGAATTTCAGACAATTTTTTATTTCAAATAATTTTAAAAATCAAAATTAATTTATTATATATTAACATAATTTTAAACACATTTTGAAGGATTTTTGGATGGGGTGGTAATAAATCAAAATGAAACATTATGAAATTTTATTAAACACCATAACTATCTATTTAATAAATCTTACAAAAATATAGGGTATCACAACAATACCCCATTAAAGAAGCTACGTCCCTAAAGCCTACAATCCAAGCTCCAGACATAATACATAACATACAACAACTGATGTGTATGAGATCTAACTTAGGTCTTATTAGGTTTTGAAATTCTAAAATTATAGAACAACCAAAAATAAAGGAACTAAATGATGAAGATGATAATTGATAAAAAATAATTCTTGGTAACCCCTTGAATCAATACTTGCAAGAACCACTTAAGTTATATAACTCTTAGGATATATCTTGTAAGATTTTTATAAAGAACTTCAAACTCTTGTACTAATAGATGAAGGATGGCTCTCAGTTTTTTTGAGAGGAAAGGTATGCAGCCAAGGTAAGTTTTGCTTTTCATTTCATGCTATCCTAACACTTGTAGAATAAGCGTAGGATTAAAGGCTACAACTTTACCGACTAATACTTATATTTAGTGCTTAAGAAGGTTAAAAATTATGCTAAACTTCCAACCCATGTTTTCATTTATCGGGGAAGGCTTATGTAGATTTTCAAATCTCCCATCCCAATACATCACATGTTACAATTCATAACAACCATATTATATAAAAAGGAAAGAGATTGAAATGCACCGAAAATTTCTAATTTTAAAAATTATATCTAAATGAAGTTTTATTATGAAAATTAATTAAATTAATTATTTTCATTAAAATAAAAGGAAATTAATTAGGGCAAATTAAGAAGAAATTTATAAGTATTTTAATTAGGAGAAATTTGGGTATTTTAGCTAATTAAGGATTTTATTTTAGAAATTAATTAAATAAATTATTTTATTTAAAATAAGAAGGAGAAAATAGTTCCAAATTAATATTAATTTTATAAATAATTTAATTGAATAAAATTAGGGTGTTTTGCTAATTAAAATGGAATTTAAGGAAAACCTTTTAAAAATCCTAAATTAGCCTAAAAAGGGATTTAAATATTATTATTTTTAAATATGCCAATTAATATAATTAACCTAATCCATTATTTTTCTGTTTTCCCTTTCCCCCTTTCCTTTTTCCTTTTTCCCTTTTCTTTCTTTTTCTTTCTTTCTTTCTTTCTTCTTCTTCTTCTTCTTCTTCTTCTTCTTCTCCTTTTCCCTATTTGGGCCTGCCCTCTCCCGCTGCCCAGTTCCCTTTCCCTCCTTCCTTTCCTTCGATGCAGCCCAGCCCATGCGGCTGGCACCTCCTTCCTTCTCCTAGTGCCACATTTTGTTTTTTTCCCGGATGTTGTGTTTTACCCCCCGTTTTAATGATCGCTGCCTGGCCGGTCTCCTCTTCTTTTCTTTCTTTCTTTTCTACCCTGAACCACCTGGTCCAACCCTCATTCTTCCTTCTTCTTCCTTCCTCCTTCCCCAATGCCGCCAACCTGCAACTTTGCCGCCTCGCCTTGGTTTTTTGCCACCGGTTATGCCCAATTTGACCGGCCTGTTTTTCCCCAATGATCATATCATTTCGACCCAATCAACTCCCCCATTCTCGCGTGTTTTTCCCTCCCCTGGCCTGCGCAACCCCCTGCCCAAAATTTGCTGCCACAGGCCAACCACCGCCGTTGGTGACCCTAACCCTTTTTGCATTATTCCCTCGTCATCCCACAGACCTCACCCTATCATTTAAATCTTATAAATACTCCGGTTTGAGCTATGTATCTAGCTTTGGTTGTTTACCTAGAATTCCCCGACCTTACCATCGCAGCCCCTTTAGACACCATTTCTGGCGCCTTCGGCCAACACTGCCACCTCTTTTAGCCATCTGAGTACTCCTTGCACCTCCCTCTAACTATTTAAATCTCTCTCATCCTTTGATTCTTCCTGCACAAGCCACCCCGGTTGTGCAAAGTAGCCCTCTTGATCAACCCTCTCTCCAACCTCCTCCGCCCTTCGCACTAACCTTAGCCACCTATTCCGCCACTTCTGCCACTCCTTTTACCTCCTAAATTATTCTGCAGACCCTCCTCTACCTTCCCTACCTCTCTTTTCCTCTTTCTCCCTCCCCTCCTCTCTTTCTCTTCTTCTTCCCCATTCAACCACCACCACCGCTACCGTGCGCTGCCACCCTTATTTCATCTTCTCCTTTTGGGAAACTCTAATCACCTCAACCCCCACCTTTATTCTCCCTATCTTTTTTCCAACATCCAAAATTTCCCATTTTCTTCTCTTTTTCTAGCCACCACCACCGCCGTCGTGCACCACTGCCGGTGCCGCTTGTCACCACCAGCCTAAGGTTGAACCCTAGACCTTATCAAATCTTTTTCCATATTTTTACAAGATTTATTTTACTTTATTTTATTTATTTGAAATATATTATTATTATTATTTATATTATTATTATTATTTTTTTATTACTATTATTTTTATTGAGGGCCAAAGCCCTATTATATTTTTTATTTCTATATTATTATTATTATTCTTATAATTTCTATTATCTTTATTATTAATATTAATATGTTATTATTATTATTATTATTATTATTATTATTATTATTATTATTATTATTATTATTACCACCACTACTACTACTTTAAAATTATTATTATCATTATTCCATTATTATTATTATAACTATTTTACTATTAGTTTTGCTATTATTATTATTATTATTATTATTGCTATTATCTTTATTATTAATATTAATATGTTGTTGTTATTATTATTATTATTATTATTATTACCACCACTACTACTACTTTAAAATTATCATTATTATTATTCCATTATTATTATTATAACTATTTTACTATTAGTTTTGCTATTATTATTATTATTATTGTTATGCGATTAGTATTAATATTGTTATCATCATCATCATCGTCATCATCATCATCATCATCATCATCATCATCATCATCATTATTATTATTATTTTCATTGTTGGTATTATTATTCTATATAAGGTTGAAATCCTGTTGTGCCTATTTTGAATTGTAGTAGTGGTATTATAAATATCAAGTCTTATTATTAGTAATATTATCATTATTTTTATCATCAGTTATTATTATTAGTAGTAGTGTTGTTGTTGTTGTTGTTATTATTATTATTTAATAAGTTTATTAATTTTCAATGTAGGGTCGAACCCCCTACTTCATTTTATCTTCAAATATTATCCTTACCATTATTACTATTATGATTATTATCACTTTTGCAATATTATTATTATTATTATTATTATTATTATTATTATTATTATTATTATTATTACTATTACTATTACTATTTCATTATTAATATTATTACTAAATTTTGTTATTAATTTAACTAATGTTATTATTGGTATTATTTTGGTAAAGGGGCCGAAGCCTTTATTTCACTTTGTTTTTGAATTATGCCCTTATTATTGTTGTTGTTATTATTATTATTATGGTTATTATTACTATTATTGATATTATTAGTTTTATTTCTATTTTCATTATTATTAGTAGTATATCTATTTTCATTATTATTATTATTGTTGGAATTAAACCTTTAAACCCTTATATTATCAATTGTTATAATATTACTATTATTTCTATATCTTTAGCAAAGTTAGTAATTAGTTAATGTTATTTTATTATTATGTTATTATTTTATTAAAAGCCCGGTCTTCGAACAAGTTAGTAAATAATAGTATTTTTGGTAGTAGGGAATCTAATTTTAGTTTTTCCCTAATATAGATGAGGCCAGTCAAAGCCCTAAGGAGGCGTAGGAGCATGCTCCAAGATTGATGTCGTTTTAGGTAAGGGTGTTACTAAGGCCTATTGTGTTTTAATGTGCATTATATGCATTGTATGTTATGCATCCTATATTAATCATGATATTGATTTCATGTGTGGTACGACATGGAGTTGAAGTATGTTCCTGTCTTATTACATGGCATGTGTATTATGTATGTGTGATGAAATATTATGGCATGTGATGATATGTGTTATGACCCTGTATGACATGCATGGGAGGATGTTAATATGGTTTGTGTGCGGGAAAGGATGAAAAAGGAGAATGGAAAAATAAGTTGACCAAGGAATGTGAGTTGACCAAAGTATTTTAATGATCCATGAGTGGAGGAATAAAATGAAAAATTTAGGGTTTTGTGTGGAAGAGTTTAATTTATGGAATCTAATTTATAGTTTTATATGGGAGAATCTAATTTGTAGTTTTATGTGGGAGAATATAATTTATGGTTTTATATAGGAGAATATGATTTATGGTTTTATATGGGAGAATATAATATATGGTTTTATACGGGAGAGTTTAATCTATGATGTACCATGGGATAATCTAATCTATGGTGTAATATAGGAGAATCTAATCTATGGTTTATATAGAGAAACCTTGGGTTTTGTGTGGATTGGATTTAGGGTTTTGTATGAAGGAATCTTGGGTTTTGCATGAAAGAATTTAGGGTTTTATATGGCAGATTTTATGGTGTTGCATAGGAGAATCTAAACTAGGGTTTTATATGGAGGAATCTAGCATTTGCATGGTTGAATTTAGGGTTTCACATGTGATCTCTAGGGTTTCGCATGAAAGATTCGAATGGTTGTATGGGATGTGTAAAGTTTGTATGGGCATGAAGTTTACCTATGGAAACATGATTTAGGATGTGAGGATGGTAACATATGTGTTGTTTGGGTGTTTGAATACTTTGGATGAAAAATAGTACGTGGAGCAATATAAGGGTATGTAGGAGACCGAGCTATGGTTTATGTGGACAATTAAGGTTTGGTGTGGCTGCTTAGGGTTTTTGTGGTGTCATGGGTATTTGGTGATTAAAGTGTAATTATGAGGGTGGAATTTATTAGTTGTGATGTGTGGACTGTTAAAATGATTTGGGTTGTGTGAAGTAGAGTAAGATGGGCCACTAAGGCCTAATTTAGGGTTTCTAGGGAAAACCTTAGAGTAAGGAAATAAGTGGACTTGGAGGTATGTAGTAGTGGGCTTTGACCCACATATTTCAGTGTTGGTGTGAGTTTGAGTATAGAGGAAAGGTTGTTGGACAAGTTAGGAGGTGTAGGGTTCTCATGATATGATACGGATCAGTTAGAGGATAAGTGTAAAGGGAGTGATTCGTACATGTCTAGGGGTGAAAGCTTCTGAATAAGATACTTAAGATATTAATCACTTAATGTGAAGGACTATTGAGTCGGGTCCCACCGATCCTCCGATTAGAAATAGTGGTTAGGACGCGTTGTCCTATGTGTCTCCGATCCACTGGCTATAATAGTGGTTAGGGTATGTTATCCTATGTGCCTCCAATCCACTGCCTATAATAGTGGTAGATTCCGAGCTCAATAAACCTAATAGTTTGCTATGACTTGGGAAAGACACTAATTACATACAATGGAACACCATGCGTGCCGGAGCCGACCGATCTACCGGTAAGAAATAGTGGTTAGGGTATGATACCCTATGTGTGACTAATCCACTAGCTAATAATAGTGGGCAAGAGCGTTGTGCCCTACTTGTCTCCAATCCACTGGCTATAATAGTGGGGGTTTCCGTTCTCACATGGATTTGATAAAAAGCATCGTGTGAATCAATTCTGATCAGAGGTTAATTAAATAAATAAATCCAGACTATAAATGAGCCTTTATGTATCTACCCGAATGATTATACGTTATTATGTTATCATGATGGATTATGCTCTTTTATTTCTTTTACATTATTTATGTGATGTTATGTGTTGGCCTTAGTGCTTGGTTACATTGCTTAATACGTAGCGTACTAATCACCCTTTTAATGGGTGCTGCTCATTCCCACGAGTAGTTGGCCCTTCTGACTTTGTGCAGGTGGACGAGACATCCGACAGGACTGAGTGTTGAGCATGTTTTGGCTCAATGTTCGAGAGTGTCATGGCCGTATTTTCTCTTCATGTGATTTTATTTTCTTATGTTATTTCTTTTGTATCGCATTTATTCCTTTTGATTTATTACCTTGTATTATGTATTTCAAATAAACCTTTTATTGAATTTAAGATATTCCTTCTGAGGAATTTTGACTTCACACTCTGATTTCTATCTTATGATTGATTTTACTCTATTGGCTTGTAAACCTTCAATCGTACTCTAATTTTGATATTATGATCTTTCTAGTCCTTTTATGAACTCTTGGTTTGAGTTTAATGTTAGTTTTTTCTTAGCCTTAGCACTTGGTACTGGAACGGTCAGAGAGAACCGGTATGGCGGTAACATTCCCAAAATTCACAGGTTTTAATTTAAGAGTTTCTATTTTAATTTCTTCTACTTAAAAAAAAGATTTTAGTGAATTTTGGGGTGTTACAGAGATATTGTTCCCTTTTAACCTTGTAAGTGACAAAAGGGAGTAAGGAAGGTCTTCTAGCCTTCCTTGGTCTTCCTCGAATCTACACTATTCTTCCCAAGTGCTGAAAGTGATTTGTCATCCAAATGAAAGGAACTTGTGGCTGAATTGTGTGGCTTCTAAGGGGAACTTAAGAGGGTTGTGTTTTTTGGAGTTGATTAGGGTTAAAATACTAAACGCGTGAAAATCATAATGTAAGGTGGCATAGTTTCTACCTCTTTAGAGAAAAAAAGGAGAAAGGAAAATTTCATGGCTTACATAAATAGGGTTTGATGGATGTTTTTATCCTAGTAAGAAGGGTTTTGTGGTTCTCAAACTTAGAAAAATTAATTTCTAGATTATGATCTTCAATTGTTGATGCTCTTCCATCATCCTCATCTTCTTGAAAAGTAACATCATTGTCTTCAAAAGGCTCATCATGAATACAAGGAATTATATCTCCCATATTATAGGTGTTTGATATATCTCCCATATCTTCAGTTAGCTCTATTCTATAAGCATTGTCACCAATATTCTCAATATTTTTGTAAGGCCAATCACTTCTACTCATGAGTTTGTTCTTCCACTTATAAGGAGATCATTCCTTTCTAATGTGAAGCCAAACTAGATCTCCTGGCTTATACAAGTATTATTTCCAATGTTTGTTTACCCTATTCTTGCTCATTTGATTCATCCTCTCGATTTTGACATCACTTGTTTGTGGAGTTTCTTCATTATTTTAGCCCTTTCGTGTGCTTCAAAGTTAGGCTTCAATAGAAAGAGGTAGGAGATTGGTGGGAATATTAGGGCCCACCCCATATAGTATTTGAAAGGGTGAGTGTCCTGTAGTATAGGTCGGTGAATGGTTGTAGGCAAACTCCACACTTGAAAGTTGGGTGTCCCATTCCTTCAAGGATTTGTGAACCAAAATCTAAGGAGAATTGTAAGGGTTTAATTGGTGACCTTGATTTGACCATTAGTTTTTGGATGGTAGGTGGTACTAAATAGGATTTTGGTACCAACTAGCCTCCACAAGGTCTATTGGAAACTTATAAATACCATGTAACCTAACTATCTTCTTGAAGAATAGAATGGTTATATAAGATGTATCATCTATTTTGTGACATACAATGAAATGAGCCATCTTAGAGAACTGATCTACCGCCATCATTCTAGCATCATTTTACCTTTATATCCTAGGTAATGCTACAATAAAGTCCATACTCACATGATCCCATGTGTGATAGGCAAAGGAGTATAGAGTTCTTGGTGGAAGTGACTTTTCGACTTTTAACAAGTGACACATCTAGCTATTACACTTTGTTCATGAACCACAAGTTTAGCCTAATCAAAATGCTCACTAAGTATGTCTACAATCTTATTGATGTAAAAATGTCCAGTTAGTCCTCCTCCATGCACTTCCTTTATGATTAATTTTCTAATAGAATATTTAGGAATGCAAATTTTGTTGTTCTTGAAGAGGAACCCTTCTTGAATGACAAATAACCCCTTATTGATAAAGTAAATATTTTCTATATTTTCACCTTAATTTGCCTTTATTTTACGACTTTATTTTGTCTAAAATATGTATTTTATTGTAGTTCAAGTTTATAGTTCACACTACTACTCTCTTGGTATTTATTTTTTAGGGATTTGTACAAGAACACACAAATATAAGGAAGTAGTGCATGTATTCAAAGCAGAAAACCAAGTATGAGAGGCATTAAAGGAAGATAGATCAACCTCACATGTTTATGGAGGAGTCTAGGAAGTCAAAGAGTTGAAAAAAGATCAAAAGAGATAAGAATATGGTGTTGCATAACCTTAGCATAGCCAACTACATAGCCATGCAACACTGATGCAGCCCACTTCAAGGATCAGACATGTTGCACGCATAGCCTATCATATAGCCGTACAAAACTTTAGTCTTAGTGTGTGAGGTAAGTTGAAGCTAGGAATATTGCACGACCAGCCTGTGCAAACCTTGCACGGCCATGCAGCAACAACTACTCACGATTGTCAACGTATGATGTAGCATGGATTGTGGATAGTTTTTTGGGGAGGTTTTTCAATAGATTTAGGGGACGTTTTCAGACAGATTTTGGAGGACTTTCTTCCTCTCCCTTTCCTAAGCAAAAACCTCATGTAACACGTCTCAAATTATTGAGTTTAATTTCCAAATTTAAGTGCAAGTTTTGTGTATGATTAACTCGCCAATCAACTTTGTTCTTCCGCAATTTATGGTTAATTCAATCCATTCTCTTCTTTATAAATTTTTATGCCGTCATTATATTTGTTATGCAATTTACATTTTTTACATTTCCTTGTAATCATGAATGAGTAATTCCTTTTTTTAAGATTGAATTAGGCCTATTTTGGTATTAATATGATGAATTAAAGTAAATGTTGTATACTTGGTTCATATGTGTTGTTTTATATATTAGGATTGATCATAATAAGTTGACTTGATAGAATTTGACCTATTTAGATATTGTTTACAACTAAAAGGTTGAAACCATTATCGGAAATTAATATATGGATAGGAATTCAAACGATCACAAAAGATGATGTTTGGTTCTTAGGGACTATGAAATCGGTTGCACTTGATGGGTTTAATTTAATTAGTTAGTCATGAAAGTTGTCAGCTAATTTGATTAAATACATTCTTAGACCTTGAAAGAGGCTAATGAATATATTTAGGCCGATTGTTCACAACTATTGAACTAAACTACAACATAGCATTATTTTATTGTAGAGGCCAAAGATCAATTCTAGACTTTATATTTATCATTTTAGAATCTATATTTAGTTAGTCATTATATTTATTTTCACTATCTACCTACATATTTTTCCACTCCATGATGATGTAGATAGCTAAAATGATGAAGTTTGGTATTCAATTATGAATTTCTTGTGGGATACGACCTTAAAGTGTTACAACAAATCTGTGCGCTTACCCGTGGCTAATTAATATTGAATTCTTTATTATTTGGCTTGACTAGATTTTTTTTTATTTATTTTTTACTTTTTATCTTTCATCCTTTTTTGCTTGATAGCTCATTTGATTGTGCCTTCAGGTACCTTTTATGCCGCGATCACTTTGACTTGGGATTCTAACTAAGTTTAACCTTGAGATCGAGAGGACGTTAAGTGGACTAAAGAAGTGGATACGTGAGACAAAAGCTAGCATTAGTTTAGTAACCATGGCTGAAGCTGATGGAGAGGAAGAGCAAACACCACTCTTTTAAAGAGTTTGTATCTCCAAATGCATACGGGACACGCTCAAGTATAAGGAAGCTGAATGTAGCTACTAACAACTTTGAATTGAAGCCTACATTACTCAACATGGTGTAGCTAAATCAATTTAGTGGTAGCCCACCAGAAGATCTAAATTTGCACACTTCCATTTCCCTTGAGTGTTGTGATACTTTGAAGATGAATGGAGTGTTAGTTGATGCGATCAAACTACAGTTATTTCCATTCTCATTGAGGGATAAGGTGAGAGCTTAGTTGCAATAACTTCCTCCTGGGTCCATCACTAATTGGGATCAACTTTCATGAGCTTTCCTAAATAAGTACTTTCACCCATCTAAGACATTTCAATTAATAAATCTTATTACAAGCTTTAGTTAGAAGGATGGTGAGTCTCTCTAAGATGCATGGAAGCTTTACAAGGATATGTTACGAATGTGTCCACACCATGGGTTGGAAGAATGGTTACTGGTTCATAGCTTTTACAATGACCTCCTTTATAACATAAGGTTGACCCTAGATGCAACAGCGGGATGCACTCTTATGAAAAAGAGCATACCCGAGGCCAAGCAATTGATTGAGTATATGTCTTAAAACCATTACCAATGGTCAAGTGAGCACTCTTCCACCAAGAAGAGTGGTAGGTATGATGTTGATGCTTTGGATCATATTTCTTCTCATATTGATGCATTTTTTTCAAAAATTTGACAAATTAAGTGTTAATGCATTACCATTCTCTTCTACTATTTGTGAGACTTGTGGTATTACGGGGCACTCATTGTTTAAATGTCAATTTGTTAATCCTCCATCACTTGAAGCAACCCGCACAGACCATGTCAATTATGTGAACAATTTTAACCAAAAGGGAGACTTGTTTGCTCCTACCTACAACCCGGGATGGTAGAATCATCCAAATTTATCCTATAAGAACCCGCCACCTAACCCCATTCCTCAATCAAACTTTAGGCCTTTGGGTTTTCAAAATCTTAGACCACCGTTTCCTAACCCTCTAAAGTGTAATCTTGAGTTAATAATGGAGAGCTTTATAGCCTCTCAAAACAAACAAACTAGAGATTTGAGGAACTCAGTCAAGAACTTGAATTCTGAGGTTGAATCCCTAGCTACCCATTAATAAGATGTTGGAAAACCAAAATATCTGATGAGTTCATATTTTGACACATTTTATACCCTTATAATCTTAGTTTTTGGTAGTTTATTTGGCTAATATAGGGGAATAATTGTTTTTTTATGCTTAAGTGGTAAAAAATTGCATAAATATTATTATTTGAGCTAAAATGATATAATTTAAGTAAATTTAGAATAAAATAATATTTATTAATTTTATTTTGTAGTTTTTATTTTAAAATTAAAAAAAAGAAAATAAAAGAAATAAGACCTTTGGACCAACGGCTGAAGGCCGAAGGTCTAAAGGCCTGGAGCAAACAAAACGCAGCCAAACGAGAACGCAAATGGTCAGCCGAAGAAAAGTCAAAGAAGAAAAAGAAAAGAGGCCGGGCGAGGGCTGACGTGGACGAACAACAAAAATTATAAAAAGCACAAGAGCCGCAGGTTGAGAGAGAGCAGTGTGCTGCAGAGAGGGTGTGCGGTCAAGAGCCTCAAGAGGCTCAAGGGAGAGGCAGAGCCTTCCAAGGCTCTGTGAGACAACGCAGAGAGAGATAGACGGGAGAGGCTCGACAGAGGAAATAGTGAAGGATGAACAAGACGAGTAACAAGGAAACACGCTGCACGAAAACCTAAGAAGGAAGGACGAAGAGAGCGCGGCAGCACACCGACGCACAGGGTCCAAAGCAGCGAACGTCAGCCCTGTCAGCGAGAATAAAGAAAAAAAGGAAAAGAATTATTGCACTAAAATCAAGTGCCGAGAGAAGAGAAAATAAGAGGAAATTTGATACTGGTAGAATTTATTTCATATAAAATTAATTTTTATCTGAATAAATTATTGATCTTTTATTTAAAATTAATTCCGGTTATTTCTTTCTCTTATTTTTAATTTATATTTTAGATATATATTTCTGTGTAATTAATTCTTAAATTATGGCTGGCTGATTATTTATTGTCAGGGAATGAATTGAAACCCTAGACTATGGTTTGATTTATAATTTTATTTTCTTTGTTTCGTGAGATTTTTTCTTGACTCTATGTTAATTGTTATCGTTTATATGTATGATTCTGTCAAGTATAGTTTATTTGGTGCATGCCTTGTTCTGGTTTCCTCATAAGTGACAGTATGTAGGATTATTTGCCTGCTAGGTGGCCATCTAAATATACTAGAATTTATATATATATATATATATATATATATATATATATTACAGCTAGGTTAGATAACAATTCACCTAATCGTTTTGTAATTCTAACTGAAGTGGTAAAACGTTTCGATACGTGTGGGTCAAGGAAATGAAATACAGCTAGACATGCTTTTTGTACTAGTATGGGTACTTTGATTGACAGCCTTCCACTTACACTTAATGCATTAAATCTAGTTAAATATAGGAGCCGCTTGTTGCTGCTATACTGCTAGTATTTAATAGGGTTAATATTGGCGCTTTGTCGTATTAATTGATTAAGGGAAGTAATATAAGGTGTATGGACCTGCTTTTGGTGTGCAACTTGGTCGATCTCATTCTCATGATTAAAAGATGACTTAGAAATAAATATTATATTATGACCTAATCTAGTGGTGGATTTTTATTTCCCTAACATATTTCTCATATCTGCGGTTTCCCATTATTTTTATTATTATTAGTTTGTTTTATTTTATCCCTTTTATTATTTTTATTTTTATAAACCCCCATTAGTATTTTTCTTATTTATTTATTTAGTGTTATTTAGGATTTTTTATTTTTATTTTTAGTTTTAATTATTTTTAAGCTAGTTAGATAGAGGTGAGCCCTCTCAATCCCCGGCCTAGAACGATACCCTTATTTACCAGTGCTACAATCGACAACAAGAGGGTTTAAATTGCGTGCCAGCTACGGTCACACCAATATCCGAGTGGCCCAAAAATCAAAATATTCTTCTAGTCCCTTTAGAATGCTCCTAGGGCAACCAGAGACCAATCCCATGGGATCCATCAATGCTATAATACTTAGAAGTGGGAAGGAATTAGAAGGCCTTGTTTTGAGGAAAGAAATTGAAGATGTGGATGCAAGAGTTGAGGATGTGAAAGAAAGGAATGGTGAGCCCATGAATATTGAGAAAGAAACTGGCTTAGGAAAAGACCATGAGGTTGAAAAATATGTCCCTCCACCACCATACAAACCTCCACTACCATTTCCTCAAAGATAATGTAAGGTAAGGTTAGAGAAACAATTTGGGAGGTTTGTTGAAAATTGAAAAGAATTGCAAATTAACATCCTATTTGTGGAAGATATATCTTAAATGCTTGCTTATGCCGAATTTTTTAAGGAGATTCTTTCTAATAAGAGACATTTAGAGGAATATGTGACCATATCCTTGACACAGTAGTGTAATGACATTATCTGAAATAAGCTTCCGCCTAAGCTTAAAGATCATGACTCATTTTCTATTCCCTATACCATTGGTAATATATCTATTAACTATGATCTTAATGATCTCAGGGCTAGTGTCAGTTTAGTGCCTCTTTTTGTTGGTAAGAAATTGCAGATGGGAGATATGAAGCCCACTACCATTTACCTCTAATTAGCAAATAGGCTAGTAAAACATCTAGTAGGTATATTAGAAGATGTACCTATCTAGGTCGATAAGTTTTATGTTTTGGTTGATTTTGTTATTTTTAAGATAGAGGAGGATGCTCAAATACCTATCATATTGGGAAGACCTTTCCTAACTACTGCGTGAGGGGTAATTGATGTGAAAAATGGAAAGCTCTCTCTCAATATTGGGGATGAGAAAGTGGATTTTGATTTATTCTTTGTAGTAAAATTTTCATTAATTGATGACACTTACTACAAGATTGATACAATGGGCATGGTAGTTTGAGAGGACTTTACTAACTTGATCTCAAGTGATCCATTAGAGAAATGCTTGATGAACAGAGTACTTGATTATGGTGATGAGGAGGTAGCTGCTTATGCTACTATGCTTGAGGAAAACCTTATCTATGTAAAAGAACCTGAATTGGTGGCTAAAGTTGAGAAGGAATTACATGATGTGGAATGTATAGAAAATGGTGCACCTAAGGTAGAAATAAAACCACTCCCTTCCTTACTCAGTTATGAGTTCTTGGACTCCAATGGTGAATACCCTATTAATGTGAAAGCTAACTTGAGTCACGAGGAAGTCAAAACATTATTTAAAGTCTTTAGGTTGCATAAGGATGCCATAGGTTATTCCATCGATGACATCAAAGGCATTAATCCCTCCATTTGCATACATTAAATCTTATTATAAGAATGACATAAATATTCTATTAAACATCAAAGGAGATTGAACACAAACATGAAAGAGTTCATTAAAAAAGATACTTAAGTTACTTGATGTGGAGATCATCTACCCTATCTTAGATAGCTAGTGGATGAACCTAGTGCAAGTGGTACCTAAGAAGGGAGGTATGACTGCTATATGAAATGAGCAAAATTAACTTATTCCAACAAGAATGTTCATCGGACGGCATTGTGTATTAATTATATGAAGTTAAATAAAGCCACATGAAAGGATCGCTTCCCCCTTCCATTTATCAATGAAATGTTGGAGAGTTTGGTTAGACACTCTCATTTTTGTTATCTAGATGGGTATTTGAGATTCATTCATATCCCTATTCACCCTAGTGATTAAGAGAAAATGACATTTACATGTCCATACAATACATCTGCTTATAGAAGGATGCCATTTGGCTTGTGTAATGTGCCAACCACTTTCTAACGATGCATGATGTCCATATTCTCTGATTTTATTGAAAGTATCATGGAGGTATTTATAGATGACTTTTTAGTGTATGCAACTTCTTTTGATAACTGTGTGGATAATCTTGCTAAAGTGTTGAAGAGATGTAAGGAAGTGAACCTTATACTTAATTGGGATAAATGCCATTTTATGGTATAAGAAGGGATTGTTTTAGGTCACTTAATCTCTAACCATGGAATTGAAGTTGATAAGGCCAAGATTAATATCATTGCTAAAATGCCACCACCACCAAAAGGAGTTAGAATTTTTTTAGGTCATGCTAGATTTTATAGGTGCTTCATTAAAGATTTATCCAAAATTGCTGAAACCCTAACCCATTTACTTGTCAAAGATGTTCCTTTTGTATTTGATCAGTTTTATTTAGATGCTTTTAGTAGGTTAAAGGGAGCTTTGACGACTTCCCCAGTAATGAGACCCCTCGATTGGAGCCTTCCTTTTGAGGTAATATGTGATGCCAACAATTATTCTCTTGAGGCTATACTTGGGCAAAGAAAATAAGGGAAGGTATACCCCATAAACTATGCCAGTAGAACTTTAGATGATGCTCAAATGAATTATGCCACAACAGAGAAGGAGCTCCTAGCCATGGTATTTTCCTTAGATAAATTCAGGTTTTATCTTGTTGGATCAAAGGTTATTGTGTCCATTGACCATGCATCTCTTAGACATCTCCTAGCCAATAAGGATATGAAACCGTGGTTTATTAAGAGTTTGATTTTGAGATAAAGGATAATAAGGGTGCTAAAAATGTAATAGGAGATCACCTTTCTAGACTTAGACAAGAGATGAATGAAAAAAGGAGATGAGAACCCATTTGATGAATCATTTCCTAATGATAACCTATTCATTGTTGAGAGCCTCCAAGTTCCTTGATTTGTAGATTTTGTGAATTACATTACTTGCAGCTACTACTGGAAGATCTATTTTATCAACAACGTAAGAAATTCCTTTCATATGTCAAGCACTACTACTAGGACAATCCTTGCCTTTAAAAATGATGTGTAAATGAGATATTTAGAAGGTTCATACCCAAGGACAAAGTACTAGATGTAATATCTCCTTATCATTCATCAATGTATGAGGGTCATGCAAGCACTTCCAAGATAGGTGCAAAGGTGCTTCAAGTGGGATTTTATTGGCCTATGCTCTTTAAGAATGTGAGGAGTTATTTGCTTGGGGTGTGAGAATTGTTAAAGAACCAAAAACATATCAAGGAGGAATGATATGCCATTTAACATCATCTTTGAAGTTGAATTATTTGATGTATGGGGGATTGATTTTATGGGACCCTTTCCATTGTGACGCAACAACAAGTACATTTTAGTAGCGGTGAATCACATCTAAAAATGGGAAAGGGCATTGGCATCTCCGACCAATGATGTGAAGGTGGTAATCAAGCTATTTCAAAAGGTTATTTTCCCCTAATTTGGCATTCTAAGAGTCGTGATTAGTGATGGAGGATCTCACTTTGCAAACAAGGTTCTAAGCACACTCTTGAAGAAATATGGTGTGGCTCACAAAATGGCTACACCATATCGCCCTCAAATGAGTGGACAAGTAGAGATCACAAAAGGGAGATAAAGGGAATTATAGAAAATATGGTGCCTAGATTGAGAAAAGATTGGTCTTTAAAACTACATGACATTCTTTGGGCTTATCAGAGAACTTACAAGACTCCTATAGGCACAACACCATTTCAATTGGTTTATGGAAAGTCATGTCATTTGGCCATTGAGGTGGAACACAAGGCACATTGGGATATTAGGAGTATTCATTTAGATTTGAAGGAAGTGAAAGAGTGGAGGAAACTTCAACTTAATGAACTTGATGAGTTGTGGTTAGATGCTTATGAAAATGCCAAGATATACAAAGAGAGAACAAATAGATGATATGATAAACATATTTTTTTGTAAAGAGTTTAGAGAACGAGACCTAGTAATCCTATTTAATTCCCATCTAAACCTTTTTCTGGTTAAGCTACACTCTAGATGGTTGGGACTATTCTAAGTGCGCAAGGTGTATCGATTTGGAGTGATCGAAATATGGAGTGACTTCATGGGAACCTTCAAGGTGAATGGGGAGAGATTGAAGCCATATATCATGGGATATTTGATCAAAAAGTTAGGAACCTTCTCTCTTCCCAACTAGCCATCAAATTGAAGAATTTACGGATGAGCTTTAAGGATGCTAAACAAGCGCTCCATGAGAGGCAACCTATGCTTTTGCGATTTTTGATCATTATCTATCTTATTTTAACCTTTGGTTTTGTGTTATCTTCTCCTAACGTTTTTTCAGGTCTCATTATGGTGTATAAGCTATCCAGCGAATAATATAAGATAAAGAGGAACTGATTGAGGAAGACGAATCAAAATATGAAATATGGCCTCAACACAGTCTGCCGCACAATCGTGCAAAACTTTGATTTTTTTGGCTAAAATTTGAAGCAAAGTCGAGACTAGGGAAGTTGCATGGCTCGTGCCAGGCCTACACGGCCATGTAGAATACTACAACCCTAAGTCGAGACTGATTTTCATGCATAGCTTGCTCATGTTGATTCTGCACGCCCGTGCCTCCCTAGCTTCCTTTCTGCATGATCGTGCACCTCTCTCTTCCCCAAAAAACCACTCATTACACATCCGTGACCCCCATTTTTTACACCCATCATCCTCTTCCCTCATACCTTAAACCCCTTGCACACCCATTCTTGCCACCCCGACTGTGCAACCACAGAAACCCATTCCTACCACCCAAATGCACACCACTCCACTACCAATTGCACAACCCCTAACCATCTGCATTTCTTTGCAACCACCACACCACTCCCCTGTTCTTCCACTACATGAAATATTGCACCATTCCCCTATTATTTCTTTGCACACACCACTACACTGCCCTCATATCCGTGCACCTTACTGCACACCTACACCCTCACACCCGTGCTCCCCATTACACCACCTACTTACCTCTACCACAAATCACCCTAGCCCCCAACTTATAGATCTAATTAAAACCATCCCTAGCTGCACCCTTCTGCACCACATCCACTTGTATGAGCTACGCACAAGGATGCATGAGCAGTCCCTCATTGGTTTGATTTTTCTTTTCTCTTTCCCTAATTCTTGCTATTCCTCTTAATACTACTTACAACTCACAAATTATTTTCCAATTTATATGGCAGTTGCACAATCTATTATAATTACTTCACAATTTCATCCATGGGATGCATTTTGTATGATCAAAATTAATAATAGCATGAAAAATTACACTTTGCAAATGATTTCTCATCATATTTCTATCTTATTTTTGCAGATAAAATGTAAAAAATGGCACCGAAGAAGTGCACAAAGATGAGTCAAGCAAAACATAAAGGGGAATCCTCAAGACCACAATTATGTCAAGCTAGAGGAAAAGGTAAATCCCCAAATACCCAACCCTTTAATCCCTAAGAAATTATGTTTGCTGATCCCGATGACAAAGAACTCTACAATGATATCATTTGTCAAAATATTACACCCACTCAATACATCAAATGGGCATGTCTTGAGAAACTAGGGATAAAATAAAATGTTGAGTATTTGCTAGCTAGAGGTTGTTTAGCATATTTCTTTGCGCATGTACACCACAGGAGAAAAGGACTCACCCTTGAGCTCCTTATCTCACATTATTTTGACTGGATTGGAGACTCCATTTCTTTTAGACTCTTTAACGAGTCTAAAAAAATGTCACTGTCAAGATTCTCCTCTTTGTTTTTCCTTGCCGCTATTGGTTGTATACTTACCGAGGAACCACAATTGTAGGATCCTCAAGAATTTTGGATTCAAATCTCCATACCATAGAGGAAATGTGCTCCTAGGCCTTATAGCGGACACCACACCAAGGCCTTATTAATCTATAACTTGGCCTTGAGATATGTCCAAAGGTTATTGTTAGGGATGCTTTTTGGCGGGGGGAAAGTCAAGGGAATGTACAAAAACTAGAGATTTTTGCTCTACGGTGTATGCTTCTAGATGACACCTTTGATGGAGGGTATTATCTGGTTGATCACCTAAGTAATGTTAGTATTAACCTTACTGGTGATATCGTCATAGGAGGCATTGTTATGTACATTACTAGTTGGCTTGGATATAATATTGATAACATCCTTGCTGACCTTTAAACAAAATATATAGGGTTGGTGACTTGCACTAACATGAAACTAATTGTGCAAGATAGGCTACAATTATACTTGTTTTATAATCAGGAGGTGTGGTATCTATTGCCCAACAAACCATTCACCACTCTCATCGGTAATGGAAGCACCAACTGGTTACCTTCACCTACAATGCCTTGCCCTGGTCAAACTATTCATTCCCCTCCAGTAGAGAATTCAGACTTTCCTAATGAGACACCCGATCTACCACTACTTCCTCTTCTAGCACCTTTGTCCTTTGGCGCCAATGTGGGCTCTTCTTCCTTTGGCACCTCTTGAAATGTTTGTTTCCAATATATCGATGCTTGTTTCAATATACTTGATGCCCAAATTGTGAGTATTTAGGAAGCCATAACTCCCATCGACCAGATGAGCACCATGATACACCAAATGTATTAATGGAATCTCGAGCATGATTACTGTAATCCTCTAAATTTTTAAAAGCCTATATTTTAATAAATAAATTTTATTTAGAATAAATTAGCCTTTAAATCTATTTATTTTAATTATTTTATGGATTTTGAGTACATAAAATTGGGTATAAATATTTAATAGATTAAAATAAATATTTTTGTTAATTTATCATACCCTTTTAAAATAATTTTCAAACCCTTATTTTACTTAAATTATCATTTTAAACCCTTATATTTTAATTGAATTATTAAATAAATTTATTACCCAAAAATATTTTACTTGATTATTTATAAATTAAATTATTTTAATTAAAACCATTTTTCCTTTTTCCTTTTTTTCCCATTTCTTTCTTTTTCTTTTTCCTTCCTTGGGTCGGCGGTTGGCTGACCTGCCCCTTCTCCCCTCCTGCACTTGGCCGTAGGCCCACTCTTCCCCCTGCCTTCTCCTGTATGAATCGGCCGCCCCCTCTTTCCTTCTTCCTTTCTTGCTCAACCGGGCCTGTCCGCGTCTTTTCTCCGTCGACCGCCCGTCGCACACTTGGCCCCTCCTCTGACTCTTTCTTGTTCTTCTTTCTTTCTTCTTCCTCTATCCCCGGTGAGATTCCTGACAAACTTGCCATCCCTGCTATCCCACCTGCAACTCCCACACCTCCGTTGACCTTCCCCTATCTCCCTCCCTCTCCTTCTCGTCGTTTTCCTGCCATACCGACCTATCATCTCTCCCTCTCCCTCTCCCTCTCCTTGCCATTGCCACATCTTCCTCTACCTCTCCCTACAACACCCATTTCCCTACCCCCTACCGTCACCCCTTGAGATCCCAGTTGATAAGTGTGACTTTTACATCTTATTCCTAAGGTTTATAAGAGTTTTTACCTGTAATTTCAGTCAAAATTCTCCCTTTTTGTTCTTGTTACTACCTTTGTGTTGTGAAAATTTGCAGGGTCTCAAGCAAAAAAAATAATCATGAAGGATGAAGAAAAAGAATAACCTTAAAGGGAGAAGAAAGGAGAAAAAAGGAGCAAAGAGGAGCAAAAGTTAAAGTGGAAAAAGAAAGAATGCATATTTAAAGTATATGGGCTTGAAAGAAGTGAAATTTAGACCAAGAAAAGGTCTGAATTTGGAGAAGCTTTCAACATCAAAGTTTTAGATATTTTTAATATCTTTCCAACGCATCCAAAATCAGCTTAATCGGAGTTATGATGAAAAAGTTATGGTCAAAATACGAATCATTTTCAAAGCTGACACGGGAAGCCCATCGTTACCGAAACCTTAGCGATCCACGAGGCGGTAGTGTAAAAACTCTTATTCTAATATCTCGAGGCAGCCTCCACTCCCTCTCTTTTCTCTCTTCTCTATTCTCTTCCCCAATTCATCAAGAACTCTCTTGTAAATTAGAGACGGAGGTTCAAGAAGTTAAATTTTTGCAAGAATTTGTGAACATCAAGGGTATTATCTAATGATATTTTCTTTATCTATGGAATCTCTTATTGTTTTTAATATTCTTGCTATGAATTTGATGGGATAGATCTTGTGCTAAGGTGAAGAGTAATTTTTCCCGATCCTAATTTGTTGAATTATTGCATCCTTTTTTATTCAATTCATAATATATGTGTTGTGTTATTGATTGATTGACGGATTCTTGAACCACGGCTGGGTTCTGATTTTCGGTGTGGGAAATATAGGTGAGATCGAGAGATAATCCAGTATTAGACCCAATAGCACAACGGGAGATTAAATTGAAGGTCGAGAGACGATCGATTTGACCTCTTCAACAATAAAGGAGGAAACTTTATAGACTTTAATGCATTACATTCTATTAGACTCTAAGCTAGAGATAGTTAGGGCCATAGATATGTAATAGGGTGGTTGTGGCTTGAGAAAGCACAACACTTTCTATCCTTGTTGGCATGATTGATTATGATTGTTGAATTATTTTGTGATGTGATCTTCGATTACATGTGAGGATCGGGGGCGATGAACCAGAACCTTAGCTCTTCTATTTATTTGAGTGACTTGAGTGCTATTTTCCTTTCTTTTTAGCTTACAATTTATTATTTCATATCATCTCGTAGTTTAGACATAGTTAAGTTCTATCATTGTCCTAGTGGTCATTCACCAATCCTTGTGGGATCGACCTTGACTACTACTCTGACCCCGTGCACTTGCGAGTAGGAATGTGTCACCAGTCTCCTCCCTTCTCTTCATTTTCTATTTATTGCTCCTTCCTTGCCTGCTCTACATTTTTCTTTCCCAAACTCCCCATTCTCCCAGACCCTCTCTTCTTTCCTTTCTTCTCCTCCCCTCTCTCCCCCTATTTTTGTTTCTCCGCTAATATCCACCACTTTCGCTGCCTCAACCACCACCTGCACCACCCCTGCCACCCTCTACCTCACCCTCGAGCCATCACAACCCCATCAAGCCTCCCTGCAGCCCCATTCTTCCTCCTCTCTTCTTTTTCTCTTCTTTCCCTTCCTCCTCGGCAGCCACCCTGTATCACCATATTCCGCCGCCTTCCCGCCGTTTCTGCCGCCAATCCTATCTTTCCCAAAAACACCACCCAAAGACCTTCATTTTCCCTCCCCATTTTACTTCCTCACTAGCCTTCCATTTTGACCCCTCCTTGGCCGCTATCTTCACAGCCTCGCTGCTGCCATCTCCACCACCTTTAGCTGCCTTCAACCCATCCCCTACAACCACCTACACCCCCTCTATACTTCTGCACCATTCCCTTTCCCCAAATCCTTCCCCACCATGTCCTCTTCTTAACCCCAAACCACCAACCCGAAAATGCCTATCCTTCCCTATTTCCACCACCTTTGAGCCCTCCTTTTTCTTTCCTTGCATGCAGCTCATGCTGCATGAGCAGGATAAGCTACTTCCCTCTTTAATTTAGTTGAAAATAATAATTGTTAAGGTATAATAATATTTTTGTTTAATTATCTGATTAATTAAGTGTAATAAATCCTTATAATTTGGTTTTTATCTTTTCTAATGCAATAAGTCTTGATATTATTTTTAGGTATTGGTTTTGATAATCAAAACTTGAACCTCTAACCAGAATACCTTTAAGGTTCGTTTTTTTGGGAATCAAGGTAATCGTTTAATTCCACTTAAATGCATGGATTAATGTATGTTAGCACATTAGGATTTTTAATATATTATTATGCTTGGTTTATGTTGTTTAATATAATATATGTGGTTCTTGTATTGATTGATGAAAAGGAAGCATGATAGATTATTGCTATATATGGAAATATTGTTTAGGGTAATAGTTTGGTGGTTGATGAAAATGTTAAGTATTATCCATGTTCTATTATGGTATTGTGATCTTTATTGCATGATTAATATTTTGTGAGCGTTAGGGAATTTTATTAATGTATCTTGTATAAGAATATGGCCTAATATATATATGGGTGCTAATAATGTTATATTAATTATAAGAGTGGTGGGAGGTGTTAATATTAAAATTTTATGTAGTAATTGAAATGCCCTAGAATTATTTATTTTTGATATATTATTAAATAAGGATTCATTGGAAAATTAATTTAATTTATTATTTTATTTGGAATAAGAGGGATTTATTTAGGGCAAATTAATAGGAACTTATGAATATTTTTATAAAGGAAAAACTAGGATTTTTGTTAATTAAAAAGGAATTTAGGAAAAATAATTTAAAAACCCTAAATTAGCCTAAAAAAAAATTTAATATTTTTTTAAATAAATGTTTTATTTTAGATACCTAAATTATTAAAATTAATTTACTTAAACCCAAAACCTTAAATTTTCCTTTTCCCTTTTTCCTTTTTCTTTTCTTTCCTCCTTTTTCTTTCTTTTCTTTCTTTCACTTTTTTCTCTCCCGCCGGTTGGGCTTGGCGTAGCCCAACCTACCTCTTCTTCTCCTTTCTCCGCGACCCAGCGCCGTGCCTCCTTCATGCGGCATTTCAACACCGCGTTTTGACTCGTTTCCGGACGAGACACTGCGTCCCATTTAATGGCCAATCTAACCGGCGTGACCGACCCGATTCTCTCCCTTTTCTTTTCTTTCCCAGCCGACCGGTTCACCCCTCCCTCCTTCCTTCCTCCTCCCCTCTCCTCCGACGACGCTGCTGCAACTCCCACCCCCGAAAATGGCGGCGCCGGCTACGAGGACTCTGACCGACTGATTCACCTCTCTTTTTCTCCCTCTTGACTCGCACATTGACTTGGAATGATCGATTATCCTCAACTCTCGCTCGGTCCCTCTCTTTTGCTTCGCGAAACTTCAACCCCGACCAAAACAATCACCGGCCAAATTCTGCCACCAGCCACCAAAACCCTAGCATTCAATACCATCCAAGCGACCCCCAAAACCCTAATAACCGATATAAACTCTATAAATAACCTAGTTATGGATGTTTTTGAAGCTTCTTCTTTCTCGAAACCCTAAGTGAAAATCGCCCGCCACCGCGACTTCAGACGCATATTCTGACGCCGATAGCCAACCTCAGCGCCACCACCACATTCCAAATTCTTCTTTGCAATTCCCACTAGCTAACTAGACCATTTTCAACCTATAACCGTGCAAAGTTTACTGCTCATCTCGCCATAATTTTTACCCCAAAACCTTAAACCACCATCCGCCGCCACATACACCACTTCTGCCACCCTATAAACCACCCAATATCTCCTGCTAAGTCTCCTCCACCGAACCATAAGCTTATATTATTTTTCTCCTTTCCCCTTCCTTCTTTATCTTCATTTTTACCTCTCTTAGATCTATTTTCCGGCCACCTCCAGGAACCACTACCGGTGCCACCCATACCCTCCAATTCAAGGTGAAACCCTAGACCTTGTAAATACTTGCTTTCGATTTATTGATAATTATTATGCTTTTATCCTAATGTTTAATTTTAATTCAATTTTAATTATTATTATTATTATAATTATTATTATTGTTATCAACTGTATCTTAATTTCTAAATTTTGCTGACAGGTCTGGGAGTATTATTGAGTAAGATAACTTATTATTCTCCAATTTTTCTTATTTAATGGAATTATTACATGTTTAATAATATTATTAATAATATTAATAATATTATTATCATTAGTGTAACTATTTAATTAATGTTGTAATTATTTTAGGAGGGGCAGAAACCAAAAATTCTAATTAAGCCTCACACTTTTACTTTTTATTAATATTATTAACATTTTTAACATTTTTTCTAATTATATTATTATTATTATCATCTTTATTAACTTTATATTATAAGTATATATAACTTTAATATCATTATTACAATTTTGAATGGTAGTATTATTAAATTGGGGTGGTTCAAAAACCACCTTGTAATTTTTAAGAATTTTGGTATTATTAATATTAATTTTCTACTAATAAAAGTATCATTAATAATATTATACTTTATTATTATTATTATTATTATTATTATTATTATTATTATTATTATTATTACTATTACTACTACTACTACTACTACTACTACTACTACTACTACTACTACTACTACTACTACTACTACTTTGGTGAAGGGTGGAAACCCTTATATCACCACCCCTTTTCAAATGGAAATAGCAAATTAGTTGTATTCTTAAGTAGTATTTTGTATAGTTAATTATTATGTAATATTATTTTAATTTAAAACTAAATTTTAGAATAAGTTAGAGATTAATAAAATTTTATAAGGGAGCCTAATTCTAGTATAGTTTTATATAATAGGTGAACCCATTCAAGCCCCTCAAGTGGAATAGGAGCGTGCACCAAGACCGGTGTCGTTTTAGGTAAGGGGTACTAAGGTCGTTTGTGTGTTTATATGCATTATGTGCTTCATATGCCATGTACTCTAAGTTATCATTATTAATTTTGTTATATATGATATGATGTGGAGTTCATGTATGATCTTGGGTTGTTATATGTCATGTGTTTTATTTGTATGTGATAATATGCGATGTGGCCTTAAGACATGCATGTTAGGATTCGCACGATGTTGTTAATATTGCACGGTGTTAGGGTTTCATGTGATAATATTAGGGTTGCATGGAAAAGTGGTATGTTGCATGGAAATATTAGGGTTGCATGGAAAGGTGGTACGTTGCATGGCAATATTAGGGTTGCATGGAAGTGTGGTAGTATTAGAGTTGCATGGAAAGGTGGTACATTGCATGGCAATATTATGGTTGCATGGAAGTGTGGTACGTTGCATGGTAATATTAGGGTTGCATGGAAAGGTAGTACGTTGCCTGGCAATATTACGGTTGCATGGAAGTGTGGTGCGTTGCATGGTAATATTAGGGTTGCATGGAAAGGTGGTATGTTGCATGGTAGTATTAGGGTTGCATGGAAGTGTGGTCTGTTGCATGGGAGTTAGAGTTTACATGGAAGGGTGGCTTATGTGGGGCTAGGGTTTCCATGGGAGTCAGGGTTGCATAGAAGTGTAGTTTACGTGGAGCTAGGGTTTGCATGGGAGTCAGGGTTGCATAGAAGTGTAGTTTACGTGGAGCTAGGGTTTGCATGGGAGCTAGAATTTGCATGGGAGCTAGGGTTTGCATTAGAGCTAGGGTTTTGCATGGAGTTAGTCATGCATGTTTGGGCAAAAGTTTATGAATAAAATACTTAAGACATTAATCATTTAAAGTGGAAGATTGTTGAGCCGGGTCCAGACCGATCCACCGGTCAGAAATAGTGGTTAGGACATGATGTCCTATGTGTAACCGATCCACCGGTAATAATATTGGTGTGGACTTTGTCCCGCAAGTGATCGGCCCACCGACAATAATAGTGGGGTGACTTGAGCTCAATAAATATAAACCAGAGTTTGCCAAACGTTTAAAAGATACTAATTACTTATAGTAGAACACCATGTGAGCAGGAACGAGACTGATCCACTGGTCAAAAATAGTGGTGTGGACTTTGTCCCGCAAGTGACCGATCCACCGGCGAATAATAGTGGTGTGGACTTTGTCCCGCAAGTGACCGGCCCACCGGCTAAAATAGTGGGGTGTTCCTGTATTTACATGGATTTGATAAAAGGCATGCTGCGTATTGACTTATGATAAAAGATTAATTAGGCCTTTATGTATCTACCCGAATAATTGTTTGTTATTATGTGATCATGTTGATCTTTATGTTCTTTTATTCCTATGCATGGTTTATATGATTGTATGTGTTGGCCTAAGTGCTCAGATAAAATAGCGTACTGATCACCCGTTTCATGGGTGCTGCTCATTCCCATGAGTAGAAGGCCCATCTGACTTGCTGCAGGTAGGAGATGTTTATTTTGACGTGATTGATGTCTATGGGACATCGGATGGGACTGAGTAATGATTGGGCCGAATCAGTTTCGGAGTGGCATGGCCAGTTTTCCATCGAGATTTCATTCCCAGTTTCTTTTAATTATGTTGGACGCTTCGTAAACAATTTTATGATTGTAGTTATTTCCTTTCCCTGAAAAACTACCCTCGTATTTTGGATTGAATAAAAACTTATGCGTACAGAATTCCCGTATTTATGAATTTGAATTGTTATTATTGTTATTAATGTTATGAATTGTTTTCTTAGCCTTAGCACTTGATACTGGAATAGTAGGAGTGAACCGGTATGGTACTAAGTGTGGCGGTAACATCCCCAGAATTTACGGTTTCAATTTATAAGTAGTGTTTTGTTAAAAAAAAATTTGTGTAAATTTGGGGGTGTTACAGTAATAATAATGTTTTAAGTGTACTAAGGATAAAAAGGTAATTCTTAATTAAAAAGGGTATTATGGTAATTTTGGAGGTAAGGGTAAAATAGTAAATTTGTTAATAAAAGGATAAAATGGTAATTTTGGAAGTAAGTGATAAATTGGTCATTTTGGAAGTAAGGGGGTAAAATAGTAATTTTGTAATTAAAGGGGAAAAATGGTAATTTCGTGAATAAATCGTAAAATAGTAATTTTGTGATTAAATGGTAAATTGCTAATTTTGTAAGAAGAGGGCAACATGGTGTAATACCCCGTATTTTTAAAATCCACATTTATTAAGTTTAATGATTTTATTAGCGTAATTTGATGTAAACAATTAATTATTTTAATTTCGATTCGTTTTATGGATTTATCAACGCTTTTGAACTCATAATTGAATGTAAATAATCATTTTCGGGAAGTAATATTTTATCGACGTTTTAATTAATTGAATGTAATATTTTCGGGAAGTTTAAATTAAAAATAGTTTCGGAACTTATTTAAGAATTTCTTTTTGAAATTAATTTTCATCCGTTCTACACTTTTTAGTTTGCGGAAAACCGATTTCGGAAATTATTAAAATTAGTCTTGATTTATTAGAATTTGACTTAAACATTTCATTATATACTTTTAAATAATTTTTCGAGGTCTTATAATACATTTCTGTAAATAATATAAATTTTTATGTTCGTTGTTAAATCCTTCCGAAAATGTTTTCGAAATTCTTTATATAGCCTTTTTACTAATTTTAAGCCTTCAGACCCGTTCGAAATAAATTTTGATTAAATAAATTTTAGATAAAATCTTCCAATAATATTTTGATGTTTTTAGTATTTTATCTAATGTGTATTTGTTTTAAAAAAAAAACCCCGCACCCCAGCCCCGACCGGCGCCCCTCCCTTCTTTTCTTTCTCTCTTCCCTTTCCCCGACCCCCTGTCTCACAACCCTAACCCTAACCCTAGCCGACCTCCCTCACCGCCTCTTCTCCCCAGCTCCTCCCCGCTCCAACCAACCTCGCCAGTACCCGTCGACCACCACCGCAGCGACCACAACAGCAGCAGCCGCGCGACAGCAGGCCACGCAGCAGCGTAACAACGGGCGACGACAGCAGCAGTAGGAGGCCACGCAGCTCGCGCCACCGCCCGATCACCGGCGAGCTCGGGCGACCACCGTCAAGCCAACCTCATCCCCCAACGAAGCCTCCCCAGCCTTCCTTTGCCCTGATTTGTCGGTTTTTAATTGGTATAATTTCCGAAAAACCCTAACCCTTGTTTTGATTAATTGGGTATGAATTAGCTTATAAAAAGCTAAATTGATTGTTTGATTGTGTATATATGTGCTGTAAGAATGATTTGGATAGGTTACTTGTATTGTTATGTTGAGATTTTGGAAAAATTGAATTTTTGGCCGGGTTATGCCCGAATTTTTCGGATCCGTCCGTTTTTGCGATTTCGGACAAATTGATTATACAATATGTTTTAAAATGTATCCAATTTCATTTTGGAACCGTCTATTTGAGAAATTTATGCGGGTTTTATCGGAATTTGATTCCTAGGTCAAATTTTGGGTGTAATGAAATTTGGTCGTATAATTGAGCCGTTTCGCTCAATTGATTTTATAATATTGTTTAAAATGTATTTAATTTTATATTGGAAGTGTTGATTTGGAAAAATTGTACGTAATTGATCGGAATTGGATTTTTAGGTCAAAACTCCCGCGGGTTTAAATTGGTTTGGGTAATTGGGTTATTTTATTCAATTGACTATATAAATTACATTATAGTATGTTTAATTACATTTTCGAACCGTTAATTGATAAGTTTTGGTAAGGATTGATCGGGTTTGCGCTCCGGGTTCAAAAACCCTAATTGTGCTAAATTGCGTATTTCTTTTATTGGTTTTGAGCAATTGATTATTTGATATGTTATAAAATGCGTTTAATTGCATTTCTAAACATTCAATTTGATTAAATTTATAGAATTTTAACGAATTGTATTTTCGGGCCTAAAACCCTAAATTTCAAGTGAAATTATGAAATCGATTACTTGTATTGTTATTTTTCTAAAATTGAATGTATAGAAATAGTTGAAATGGTATTAATTGCTTTCTAATACCTTTAATTTGAATTGATTAAATTGAATTACTTGAGTTTGTGTCGTGGGCTTTAAAACCCTAATTTTCGGGGATGATTTTATAAAATTGATTTTGCTATGTGTATTTTATCTAATCGAATTCTATCTTTGGGTTTTAAATCATTTAAATCCTGTTTTAACCTAATCGGTTTGGATTTGGTTCTATGTAAATGGTTAGATTACCTATTTAGTTGTAAAACCTAATAAATAAGTTATTTTCGATAAATTAACTTATGATCGATTATTCTTTCTCGGGCTTTCCAAATTAAGTTGAAATGTCCCAAGTGATATTTGTATTAATCCGTTTTGATTTAGTTTTAACCTTAAATCTTAATAAAGCTATGCTTTTAAGTTCTAAGTTTTGGACACGTTTTCTAAGAAAGATCATTTGTGTTGTTTGTATTTATTTAATTAGAATATGTGATTATTGATTGATAGAATAGTTTCTAATTTAGTTTCGATTTCTATCAGATCTAGGAAAGCTTTCTCGTGGATCCACGAGCTAGGGATCTCTCTCCCTCTTATCTCGCTTAGCTATCTTCGGATCCAGGTAAGTCTCGACTTACCTCTACTTATGGGTGTTTCGCAAGGATGTGGCTAAGGTCCCTACGTGTTATGTGACTTGTATGCCTTGGATGCCTCGCATGATTATATGTCGTGTTTTACATGTTGTTACTTTACCTGTTATGTGTAGCACAGTTTGGATTCAAGGTATGCCTTTGTGATCGCTCTTGTTACGTGTTAATGTGGATGTGCTACAAGTTGTGACATGATATGACCCTCTAGGACATGCATGCTAGGGTTTTGGTAGCAAGAAATGATAATAAAAGAACACGAAAAAATGGACGTTTGGGAAGTTTGCATGGGGGAACTAGATCTTGCATGAGCGTGATCCTTACATGGGAAAAGTTGATTTGGGTTGTAAGTAATAGTTTTAGAGAGTCTTAGAGTGATTGGAGACTTGGTATGAAAATAGTACTTGCGTTGGTGCATAAGAGACCTGATTAGGGTTTTGCGAGTAAGTGTGTGTTGGGGAGTCTTCATGGAGTATTTAAAGTCTGCATGGGGATGAATCTTACGCGAGGAAAGTTGATTTAGGAAGTAAATAAGATAATGTCAAAGTTACGGGTCCATTGGAGACTTGGGTGCAACATTTTACGTGGGTCGGTGTAAGAGTGTCTAAGGGTTCCAACTAGGGTTTCGGGAGGAAACGAGCAATTTGAAGGGTACAAGGGTAAAAATGATCAAGGAGGGACGAAGTAGGGGTTGAGAGCGAGGACTCACTTATATAAAGGATGAGTATGGGGTTCTAAATGAGAGAAGAGATCTTGGGGTGAAAGAGGAAGGTTACTTGTTGAGGAAGTAAAGCGCTAGGGTTTGGCGCAGCCAACTAGGGTCTTGTCGGTCACACGCGGACTTGGGAGATAAAGTAGTACATTTGGGGAATTTCCTGATAAAAATGAGGTGCGAGATAGAGAATAAAGTAACGTTTGGGTAAGTAAGAAAGAGTTGGGCCACAAGGTCCGATTAGGGTCTTCGAGGAGGAACCCTAGAGGGATGAGGACATACAGAGTCGATATCATATGTGTTGGGGTGGCCTATATTCTTGGAGATTGTGCCTTACTATATGCCACTATGCCTAAGTCTACGGGGGACGGATGTCGGGTGTGAGAAGAGGTACGAGTCTCAAAATATGGGACGGTCCCTCTGGAGGGGAAAGAAGTAGAGTATCAACTGCATGCATGTCAAGGGTGTGATGTGATTCAATAAGACACGGATAAGACATTAATTACGTAAAGCGAAAGACTGATGAGCCCAACCCAGTCCAGTCCATCGGTTAGAATAGTGGCCAGAGGCGTTCTGCCCTGGGTGTTTATTTCCGGTCCATCGGCTATAATAGTGGTCAGAGGCATTCTGCCCTGAGTGTTTATTCCGGTCCACCGGCTATAATAGTGGGGGATTCGGGCTCGACATACCCAAACGAATAAGTTAATCCATTGGGAAAATACTAAGTACTTATAGTGAAACACCATGTGAGTCGGGGCCAGTCCGGTCCACCGGTTAGAATAGTGGCCAGAGGCGTTCCGCTCTGGGTGTTGATTCCGGTCCACCGGCTATAATAGTGGTCAGAGGCATTCTACCCTATGTGTTTATTTCCGGTCCACCGGCTATAATAGTGAGGCTCCCGCGCTCACATGGATTAATGAAGAATGCTTTGAATGAATATGAATGAAGTAATCCATGGAAAAATACTAAGTACTTACAGCGAAACACCATGTAAGTTGGGGCCAGTCCGGTCCATTGGTTAGAATAGTGGCCAGAGGCGTTCTGCCCTGGGTGTTGATTCCGGTCCACCGGCTATAATAGTGGTCAGAGGTGTTCTACCCTGAGTGTTGATTTCTGGTCCACTGGCTATAATAGTGGGGCTCCCGTACTTACATGGATTATTAAAGAATATGTGTGGAATGAGCATATTATTAATGAGAATAAAGAATAAGTCTAATTGGACCATGACCAGCTTTTATTATCTTTATTGCTACATGCTACTTACGTGAGTATGCCACGTATTGAGTTTTAATAATATGGATTGTTCCCACCTGAGGCGTATGAGCCACTTTACATCTCGGTTATACCACGCTTATATGTTAAATAGGATGTTACGTATGTTTTATATGTTACTCTAGGTGTATGGTAAGATTTATGCTGTGGGTTGTGAATATGCATGATATTGTATCAACGTGTTGTACCCGGATTTAATATGCACTTGATGATATCTCTCCTAAGATAGGGTAGTGGGACTTACTCAGTATTGGACCCGTACTGATACTACCTTGGTTGAATGAGTCCTGTGATGATCCACCGATGGTGGGGAGCAGACCTCTTGTGCAGGTTTAAGATCGTATATTGTTTCGGGGTGGAAGGCCTGACTTGAGTGAGTAGGCAATCCGGATATTAGTCCCTTGGGATCTGTTTCATTTAGCTATATTTTGTACTACGCTTCTTGCTTTGAAACCGTACTCTTAAGTTGTAATCTTAATGATATTTTAACTGTTGTTGACTCGTGGTTTTCGTGAATGGTCTATGTTAACTATAGACCTATGTTTTGATGACTCTTACTTAACGATTGTTTAGTTTAGCCTTAGCACTTAGTATCGGAACGGTAGGAGTGAACCGGTCTGGTACTAAGTGTGGCGATAATACCCCCAAGTTTATGGTTTTAATTCTTTCGCTTCCGCTAAACCTTCTGATTTAAACGAAATTTTTCAGGAGTGAAATTTGGGGGTGTTACACATGGTTATTTTATAATAAAAGGTAAAGTTGTAATTTTATAATAAAAGGGCAAATTGGTAATTTTGTAATAAAAGGGCAATTTGGTAATTTTGTAATAAAAGGGCAATTTGGTAATTTTCTGATAAAAGGGCAAATTGATAATTTTGTAATAAAAGGGCAAATTGGTAATTTTATAAAAAAAAGGGAAAAATCGTAATTTTGTAAATAAAAGGGATAAAAGTATAAATTAGAAAGGAGTAACTTGGCAATTATAATAATTGAGAAGGGTAAAATGATAATTTTATAAAAGAGAAGGGTAAAATGATAATTTAATAATGGAGAAGGGTAAAATGGTAAATATGATAAATGTGAATTGCAATTTGGTAATTTAACCAACTAAAGGGATAAATTGGTTATTAGGATATTGACCAGGGGTAATTTGGTAATTTGACCAACCAAAGAGCAATTTATTAACTATAGTAAAGGAAATGGGCAAATTGGTAATCTAACCAACCTAATGGAAATTATATTAAGTGTAATAATTACGAAGGGTGATTAGTGGCCTAACAAGTGTGGAAAATAGCTCGGTAACCTAAACCGAGTAAGGGTGTAGTTAAGATCGAATGTGTGCTATATGTCCTACATGCCTTGGATGCCCTATATAATTTTTATGTCGAGTTCTAAATGCTATTATTTTAATTATTTCATGTGTGGCGTTGCTTGGAACCGAGATGTGTTCATGTGTCCTCTTTTGGTATGTGATAATACGGATATGCCGTAAGTTATGACGTGATGTGATGTGGCCCTCTAGAACATGCATGTCAAGGGTAAAATACTTTCGAATAATAAAAGTTTAAGACACTAATCACTTAAAGAGTGGAAGGGTGTGTTACCCTCACGATTGGTCCATCGGCTAAAATAGTGGCACAACATGTTCCCTTGTGACTGTTCCACCGGCTATAATAGTGGGGGATTCTGTGCTCAACAAACTGAACATAAAAGCGATAAGACATGGGGAAGATACTTATTACTTACAGTGGAACACCTTGTGAGTCAGAGCCAGACCGGTCCACCGGCGAATAATAATCGCAGGGTATGTTACCCTCGTGACCGTTCCATGGGCTAAAATAGTGGCAGGGCATGTACCCTCATGACCATTCCATCGGCTATAATAGTGGGGTTCCCGCACTCACACGGGCATGTATAATCCAAGATGATTGATTAATGATGGACTAATAGCCTTAAGGCCCGAAAAGTACTGATTGATAATTATGGCCTGTTGATATTGGTTGACTTGTGAAGTATGAGAATGTACAAAAGTGAATGTTAAGTATGCACTACGTATATATGATATATGAGATTTATATATTATTTTGCTAAGCAAAAATGTCATTTATTCCTCATTATTTTTATAACATGTAATCTTTTCTCGAGTTTTTCTCTTTTGGATAGATTTTGCAGGAAAAGATAAAAATGAAGAAATTCAAAGAAGAAATCGATGGAAAGAGAAAAGACCACAAATAACACATCAAGAGATATGGAATCAATGGAAGAAAAGACTAGAAATGAAGAATATATATCAAAGCGAAGATTGTGTTGAAATTTCATGAAGAAATAATGAAGAAACAAAAAGCACGGAGTTTCACATATCATTGGAGAATACACACAAAAGAAAAATATATTTTGGATAAGCAATGTATCCAAAGGTTAGACTCAAGCGCTCACAATGTTATATCCACCAATTTTTGAATTTCATTTCATCTCATTCATAATCAATGCATGGATTGATTCCTAACCATTATAACTTTCCTTCCTTCATCACTATCACAATCTCAATTTATTTTTTTAAGGTCTAGGAAGATGGTGATCAAATCAGTTATTATGATTTAAAAAAATAGCCTTTGTAAAAAGATTTAGTCCCATTACTTTTCATACCCGGTGAATGAATACATCAAATCTAACACTTCTTGTCTAGACACGAACAAACAAACAAACACAAGATCACATAATTAGAAAGCAAGACACATGTATGCGAACACATTACTATATATATATATATATATATATATATATATATATATATATATATATATATAAACAACATCAAAAACAGAAATAAAGATTATAATTGCTATTCCCTGGCAACAACGCCAAAATTTGATGCAGTGTCGTATGCACAATAAATTTAATAAATAAATCCTAATTCCCAAATACGTAGTATATGGAAAGAAGGAGTCGAACCCACAAGGAATGGTATATAATCAATAATTCTGTAATCGATGTTAAAACCCTGGTTATGTAATAACATATAATTCTATCATCAATATCTAAACTATAGATAACTAATAAAACACTGTACTCACTAATTAATGAATAAGGATAGGAAGTATTGATTATGGAATTAGGATATCAAATAATCATGGAGAAACGAAATATTCTAAATGATTTAATGTTGACCTGTAGAAACTCATAATAATTCATTTCTTTGCTTTCTCTCAATTCTAATAAATTAAATAAGCTCTCAATTTATCACCTAACCAATTAATAACCTAGGTTAAGAACGCTAGATTCAATTAATGGCAGCATTACGAATAGAAAGCAATCAACTACGACCATAATCACATAAGCTTGGATCATGCAATCGTAAGAATTAATGGACAAGATTAATAATTAATCTTTTGCTACTCTGGAAACGTTAATTAACAATTACGTATTAATTTCGTTATCCTAGCGTAGATTAAGATCTAAACTAGATAGGTGATCAGTCTAATTAGTTTAAATTCTTAATCTATGATGCGAGATCATTCAATTCCGTCCATCAATTCAATTAAATTCCATCTAGAATCATGAATTCAAAATCCAAAACCCTAATTCCGTCATCAAATCCTCCTACCTTATACTATCTACATAATTGTAATAACATACAATTAAATGCAATAATCTATAATTAACATCAATACTTATAAATAAATTAACAATGAAACATTGAACACAAGAAAAATAGTAATGCAACAAAGAGAATTGAATTGCATTCAATCAAAAATCAAAACTTGCAATTAAAAGAGGAATGGAGAAGAACTTATCGAATTGAATTGCAGAGTGTTGATTGTTCAATTGAATACAATGGAGAGAAAGAGAATTGGAATTACAAATTACATGTGGTATCTAGAGAGTATAGAGAGAAAGAGAAAATCCCATTCTTGAACTCCCCCGAACCACCCTTTTGAATGTTCAAACGTTTGAAATATATCAGGGAAATGTTGAGCGAACGGTTACAAAATTTGAGAAAACACGGGACCCCCGTGTTTTTCCTTGAGGTCTCGGCCAAATGCTGAATTTTAAATGCTGAAATTTTGTGTGCTGATAGAAAAACACGGGCCGTGTTTAGGAAACACGGGGGGCCATGTTTAGGAAACAAGGGGGGCCGTGTTTCTTGTTTCTTCATTATTTCTTCATGAAATTTCAGCACAATCTTTCCTTTGATATATATTCTTCATTTCTAGTCTTTTCTTCCATTGATTCCATATCTCTTGATGTGTTATTTGTGGTCTTTTCTCTTTCCATCGATTTCTTCTTTGAATTTCTTCATTTTTATCTTTTCCTACAAAATCTATCCAAAAGAGAAAAACTTGAGAAAAGATTACATGTTATAAAAATAATGAGGAATAAATGACATTTTTACTTAGCAAAATAACATATAAATTGCATATATCAATATATTATTGACTTGTTGGATGTGTGAATATATACAGATCTAAATATCATGTTTATACATATTGTTATGTATAAATATAGTAGTATTCCATGTGTTACATTGCGTGCCTACTTTTAAGGGTGTCTTTATAGGGTTACTCAGTACTGTAGTACTGAAGGGTTCCCTTCGTGGGCCCCCTGCCTATTCAATGGGTAGTGCCCCTTATAGGTCGTGCTTAGTGCTTTCAAGTTGGCCTCGGAAAAGAGTGTAAGGATCTATCTGGAAAGTCTTAGGTTGACCACTTTCTCTTTTAAATTCTTGTTTCAATGTATTGTGGATTTGTAACCACCAGTGGTGGATTATATTCTTATAAATGTTACTTGTGCTACTCTGATTTAAATATGCCCGAGTTCTCATAAATTGTATTTTAATCTTTTAGCCTTAGCACTTGGTACTGGAACGGTATGAGTGAACCGGTCTGGTACTAAGTGTGGCGGTAATATCCCCAAAGTTTACGGTTTATTAATTTGCTTTCACTAATTTCCTTTTAATTAACAAAATTTTTTAGTAGTAAATTTCACTACTACGAAAATGGGAAATAATAACGGTAGTTCGAAAACCGTTGTCAAGCGCGTGAAAATAAATGGGCGGGAGAGTTTTGATAACGGTTCCAGTTAAAAACTGTTATTAAAAGTATAACGATAAAATTTGGACGGATGTTATAATAACGGTTTTATGTAAATCGTTATTAAAAGAGGATTTAATAACGGTTCATATTAGAACCGTTGTGAAAATTCAGAAGCTTTTAATAACGGTTCCTGGAAGAACCGTTATTAAAAGATGTTTTAATAACGGTTCTCTTAGGAATCGTTATTAAATCCTTTTTTTTAATAACGGTTCACTCAGGAACCGTTATTAAAACCCCAAAATCAAACTTTTATTTTGCTCAGTTCTGTTTCGTGCCAAAGTTTTTAGACTCTCTGCACCTTCGTTCTCTTGCTCTCCTTCTCCTTGCAAACCCTTGCACCACCACACCGTGCACCACCAACTCGCACCACCACACCGGCTCCTCTCAAGTAAAGGAAACCCTCGCACCGCCAACTCTCCACCACGCCTCTGCCATTGTCGGCTCTACATGTGCGTGCTGTCATTGTTCCGAAGCTAGCTAGCACTTGCACCTTCATCCTCCGTCGTGTTTGAAGCCCTTGCCTCTCTCAACATTTTCACCGTCGTGTTTGTAGCTAGCTCACTTTATGTATGTGTTTGCTCTTCCTCTCGTAACTTTTTATCTACTTATATATGTATATATATATATATATATATATATATATAAATGCATGCATGTTGCTACAGGGTTTTGTTTGTTTGTTATTGAAAGATTGTGGTTTGTCGTTCAAAAATGTGTTGTTGAATGTGTTGGCTGAAAATTTTACTGTTTGTTGTTGAATTTGTTGCGTTATTGTTATATATTAACAAATGCATGTGTTGGCCGAGACCTTTACATATATATATATATAATATGAATGTGAGTGTAGAATTATATACATTTTCACTCATAAAAACTATACACACACACACACACACACACACACACACACACACACACACACACACACACACACACACATTTTCATTAATAAGTATAGGAGACTAGCAATAAGATATAGGAAATGTCATATAATGAAATGTAAATATATTTTACATATGCATATGTTAATGATTGCTATTTGATGAGGATTAAATAGATATAGAGAATAAGGAATATATAAAAGTGAATAATTAAATAGAGAGAAATAATTGTGTATGATAATAATAATAATAATAATAATAATAATAATAATAATAATAATAATAATAATAATAATAATAATAATTAATAATAATATGATTTATATATTATGCTTTAATTACATTTAGCTAGGTTTAGGGATTAGGTTTTTTTTGTGGTTTAGGGTTAGGTTTTATTATAATAAATTATGGTTAATTAGCTAGGGTTAGGGTTTATCGTTTATTATGGTTAATAATGGTTAATTAGGGTTAGGGTTAGGGTTAGTATTAATATTTTTTTGGAAACGTGTTAGCATGATTCGTATATATATATATATATATATATATATATATATATATATATATATATATATAAATATAGAATAGCATGATACATTTTAGATTAATTCTTTCTTAGCATGATTCGTATCGATAATATAATGGTACATTATTATGCTCAATACATAACATTCTAACATAATTTATTTATTTATTTTTGTAGAGATATGACCAACAAAAAAATTGATAGGGATAGCAGTGATGAAGAAGGGAAGAGAGGACCTACGATTATGAGAATTATCATAGACATGAGGAATAGAGGAGAAGTAGTCGAGTTGGGATGAAATACTTACAATCTTCCCATTGGCCCTTACGCAGATATGTTCTTGACCTACATTTCACTTGTGACCCGTAACCGTGTTCCTATCTCCTATAATAATTGGAACCAGGTTCCACAGGGTCATAAGGAGCATATTTGGCAGGAAATCACGGTAAATATGCTATTTTATGTAATCATTTTTGTATGTCAAATGTTATTAATTTTATTACATTAACATCGGTATACATCTACATGTCTTATTTTGCAGAGAGTGTTCAATGTCCCAGAGAGTAGGAAGAAATGACTTCTTAGACATTGTGGGGAGCATCTAAGAACCTTTAGGTCATATTTAGCTTGTAGAAAAATGTATAGAAAGAATGATGGTTCTGTACGATAGAACCCACCCAAATGATACGGTTTCATTGATCAAGAAATTTGGAACCAATTCACTGCTTATCGTCTTACGGTGGATTTTAAGGTACTTGTTAGATAACAATTAAACTTTTTGTATCAATCCCAGTATTATGTTTAATATTGAAATAACCATGTCATTATGCTTTGGCTTGTCACATAGGAAAAAAGTACCCAAAATAAAGAGATTGCCAAGCAAAATAAATACTGGCATAATATGGCTCGCAAAGGCTATGTGGGCCTTGAAGAGGAGTTGGTATGCATTTTGTGATTATCTATTTACATGTAAATGTTGAATTTTATAAGAATATTCTTAATTAAGAATATTTTTTGATTTGTAGCTCCTAGCCCAAGACTTGGACCCATGTACCTCGCCCATCAATATTGGTACATTATGGAAGAAGGCTAGAGCAACAAGAGATGGATATATTAATGAATATGTTAATGTTGCAGCCAAAAAAATTATAAGTTTGTAGATATCTAGAACCCTACTTAGTTTTCTTTTAGAAAACTATTATATTATGCTTATTCCTATAAGTTAAATTTACAAGACAAACTTGAAACGTCAGAAGGTGAGAAGGTGGACCAATATAGCATTGTGGCCCAGGCTACAGGAATTGTAGAACACCCTGGAAGACACAAGGGCCTTGGATTGGGTGTTACGAGAACGAGCATATGTGGTCGATCTCGTGGTTTTCGTAGCACTAATGAGCAAGTCACCATCCTCACCCAAAAATTGAATGTGGCATTTGAATGGATGGCAACAATGGAGCAAGAGTTGTCATTTATTAAATCTCAAGGGTATAAGCCATCCGATTCAGTAGACCATGATCAACTTCACATACCTAATGTAAATAGCGTCAGAGATAGTTGTGAAGCTGATGCATTTCTTTCTACTCTTCCCGAGGTAAGCATTACAAACTATGAATTGTTATTAAATGTATTCGGTGTAATAAATTATTAATAATGTGTAATATTTTTGTTTAGGGTTTGCATAAATGTGACTTATTAGCGAATGGCCTTTCAACAATTTTGGCAAAAGGAAGGATCCGCATCAGTCACAGTACCGAAACGCAGACAATCCACGGGTACAATTTAGCCCTAAATACAAGGCCGGTGAGTATTGACACTCCAATCATTGGCAGTGCACACTTGCCTTGTTATAAAGAGGGCGATGAGGCAACCACGGTACTAGAAGCTCATGGAAGCTTCGTGGCTTAGCCTGCGGGTCAAATACGTCTCATTACTAAAGAGGTATTGACATTTGACATCTTTATTAGACCTTGTTTAGTAGTTACACTATATATACCTTTTTTATATATATATTTATATGCTCAATATATATTTTGTTTAATATTATCAATTAAGGAATGAAAAAAGGAATAAAAAAAGAACACTGCTAAAGGAAAGAGAGCTAAATCTAAAACAGCAGTTGCCCCACAAAAGATTCCTTCTTCAGATCAGCAAAGCCAACCTCCACCAGCATTAGCTATATTATATTTTTATGCCCAAAACTACCCCAGGGATAATTATATTTTCATTGATTGTCGTCCTGAGTATGTTGGGAGGGACGATACTACTTACATGGTATCGACGGCTGACATAAGCGACATTTATAATCAAGAATGGATGTCAACCATAAGTGTCGCCGTCTATGTCACGTAAGTATTATTTCATTTTGAGATTTTAGTACTCTTAACTTATACAATTGGAATTTTTATGACATCTTATATGAGTTATTATTTATTAACAAATATGCATTGTTTTTGTCGTCCATAGGTTGGTAGCTACTCGAGTTGCGATGGAGGGAATGCTATCCTCTATTGTGTTTGTGTGCCCATACTACATAGCTGACGGTAGTACAATAAGAGAGGGTAGCCACAAAAACTATTTAGCGGATCACATTTTGATTGAGGGACACAACAAGCTTTATCTCATTCCTCACCTCGCAACTGAACATTGGGTTTTGTACGCCGTCCAACCTGATCTTAATAAAGTCTATGTGTTTGATTCCCTTCGAACCTATAACGTGCCTTTTGAAGTTGCTCGTTGTGGTGGGAAGGAATTTATTGACATGTTAGTATACTTTTCACTTCTTACTTCATTAGCTTATTTATACATATATTCGCCTAGCTTTCATTATTTGAGGTATATATGCGTACTTACAATATTGTGTATCTAACTCTATTTATTAGGGCACTACGGACAACGTATCAAAGGAGAGGTGGGAATGGTGTCCCAGACCCAAAGAATGTTCAATACGAGCCTGTCATAGTAAGTAGGAAGGCTACTATTTCGTATTTTATTTTAATTAAAATTAATATCTAATAGTTAGAGAGCTAACTGAATTCATTTGATAGTGTCCACAATAGCAAAACGACAAAGATTGTGGATACTATGTATGTAGAGCAACGGATATGATAGTCCAAAATGGATTGGTCAACATAGATCCAAGCCATGTATGTTTTCTTTTCGATATTTTTCCATTAATGAATCATGACATATATGTTTGGTACTTGACGTAAGTGCTAACTGTATATTAATCAAAACTTGGGATTTGTAGTTTTTCACCGATGATTATGCACAAGGCCAGCCATACAATGTTGAAGAAATCGATGAAGTGAGAGAGCAATGGGCCAAGCATGTGCACTCATTCATTCGGTATTAGGTAGAGATCTATATATTCTACATGCATGTTCAGGTTTGTATTTTATCTATGTCTTTAAGTCTTCTAAGCTATATTTATGAACATTTTACTTTGGGGTGTAGAGCTACCAAGTTGTGGTATGCCTACTAATTTTGATTCTTGAGTATATATGTCCGGTGTATTAAGACATGCATATTACCAAGGGATTGATTGAAATTATGGTGTGATTGGAGATTTGTTATCAATTGATGTTGTTTTACAATGTAGATTTGGTAATTATTTGAACATACAACTGTGTATGTTGGCAGGAACAAAACTAGAAAAACTAAAAAAAAAAAACAGGAGTTTTAATAACGGTTCTTATGAAAACCGTTATTAAAACCTTGTTTTAATAACGGTTCTGATGAAAACCGTTATTAAAACCTTGTTTTAATAACGGTTCTGATGAAAACCGTTATTAAAACTCCAGTTTTTAATAACAGTTTTCATCAGATTCGTTATTAAAACCCTTTTGTTTAACAACGGTTTTTCTGAAAAACCGTTATTAAACATGCATTTTATGCTCATATTGGCGTTTTTTTTTATATTTTTGATAACGGTTATGAACCGTTATGAAAGATTTAATAACGGGCGTTTTAATAACGCTTGAAAACCGTTATTAAAACTGTAAAATAACCGTTATTAAAACTACTTTTTGGGGAAGTGTTTTGGGGGTGTTACAATTACCCACTGCCACCCCACCTCAAGAAGTATATTTACTCACCTCCCCTACTTGTTCACCGATCACACATTGAGGACAATGTGATTCTTAAGCATAGGGGAGTTTGAGGTATGTTTGCCATTTACCATTTTAGTTGCTTTTCTTTGTTTCCTTTTTCTTTTGGTGTGTTCTTTCTTTCTTTCTTTTGTTTTTAGTATGATGTTAGTGTGTTTATTTTGTTAATATGTTTGGTATGTTGTTTTTGTTTTATCTTATCTGCAAAAAGAGAATTTGGGAAATGATAGGCCTATGATGATAATATGATAGAATTCTTTACATAGCTTGATCATACGCTATCGAGACCTAGAGGTTGCAAGCAAGTATAATGAAATAGCTTTGAAATTGTTTAAAGCATGAACTCTCCATCTAATAGACTCTCAATCCATTTATTATTTTAGCACTCTAGTGGTTCATCTTTGTAGATTTGCCCATCTAGACCAAGACATAGGAAATAGGGTTAGTAGTAAAGGAACCAGTGAGATACTAAGCCTTATAGTCTGTCCATTTATACAGTCTTATTATTTTTTAATTATGTGTTTACTTGTCTAATATGTGAAACTAAAACTTGCATAATTTCTCTTTGAGACCACATATGACTTATGCACGCATTAACATAATTAAGGCATATGTTTTCTTTTTTATAGCTCCATTAGCGAAATGGCCTACAAAATGACATTCATTTGAGACTGAGACTTGTTCATTTGATTAGAAACCTACTTGGTAGTTGTAATTCCGACGTATTACCTCACCCTTATCTGAAACTAGGGAGTGATAGCTCTTTAACATACTTGGTGTATGTATGTTAAGAAATAAGCATGGGGGTGTGATAAAAAAGGTGTTTGGTAAAGCTTGTGCTAATAAAATAATTTAAATGTAGCTTTATTCTCTTCTTTATAAAAAAAGTGAAGAGAAGAATGAAATTATTTAATTTGTGATGTGGGGAATTAAGCATCTAAATTTTTTCTAATGGGTAGAAAAGAGTTTTTAGAAAAGAGATTTGGTTATTATTTGAGGAGTGAGTAGCGAGTTATCAACCTCAAATTTTGAGATAGATACTTGTAGTAGCTGCGTTACTAGCTTTTGGACCATTAGTTACAATCCTATTATTATCCTCCCCTTAACCTTGACCCCATGACAACCTTAAACATATCTCATGATTTTTGTATTTTATAATGTCATTGAGTGGTGGAGAATGAGAATGTGTGCAAGCATATGGCCGATCATTATTGGCCTGGAGAATTTTGAGTAAAACAGTTACACCTCTAAAACACACAAGTGCAGGAAATTTACATTTTCCTAAAGAGAGGAGGTTTACAACCTTATTTAACCTTTGTCTCATAAGGATGAGCATCTACATGATCCTAAACCATATTACAGTGTCATGATAATATTGATTTGAGAGTCAGGACTAAAGGGTATTCACATTTTCCTACTATTAATGCTCGTAGTATAGTTCAATCTTGTAACTGTATGTCTTGTTTATGTAGTTTGTACTATCATCTGAGGCTTTGATCTCCTTCCTTTTCCTATCCATTTTATGTGTGTTTGCTTGAGGAAAAGCAAAGGATAAGCATGGGGGAGATGATAAATTGAATATTTTCTATATTTTCACCTTGCTTTACCTTCATTTTAAGACTTTAATTGGTCTGAAATATGTATTTTATTATTGTTCAAGTCTATAGTTCGCTCTACTTCTCTCTAGGTATTTGATTTTCAGGGATTTGCATAAGAACAGACAAATCCACTGAATTAGTGCATGTATTCAAAGTAGAAAACCAATTATGAGAAGCATTGAAGGAATATAAATCAACCTCACATGTTTATGCAGGAGTCTTGGAAGACAAAGAGTTGAAAAAAGGTTAAAAGAGACAAGAAAATGGTATTGTACAACCTTAGCACAACCAGTTGTAAAGTCATGCAACACTGATGTAGCTCACTTCGAAGATCAAACATGTTGCATGGCCTTGGCACAAACTACCACATAGCCATGCATAAGTTTAGTCTCTCTGTGCGTAGCAAGTTAAAGCCAGGAATGCAGCATGGCCAGCTTGTGCATACATTTTCTCGAAAGAGTTTCCAAATAACTATTTTACGTCTTTGAGTATGCATAGAACCTTTTATTATATCTCGACGAAAATCTAATTGTTTTGAATAACGTATCAAAGTTACTTCTTCTGTTTGATCAGAGTTCTCAGTAACTTTGTTAAAAGTATTGGTATCTTCTTGGGTATCAGTATAAATTACTACACGCTTCAATTTTTTGAAATGAATTTCATGATCTTCTGCTATTTTGTTGTCAATTTCTCTTTCTTGTTGTTCGAAATCGTCAATTAATTTGTATGACCATCGAGGAACTTTTTTTATTAATGTCTTTTATTCCAATTAAGTTTTTTTTTGTTGTTTTATTCATAGGATTAATTATCACTACATCGAATAAGAATTTTAAAAAGTTTTCTCGATCTTCTGAATAAAGGGGTTCTTCGTCTGGAAATAACGAAATTCCATTAAAAGATGATTCTATAGCAAATTCATTGATTAAAATAAAGAAATGACTCAGTTCTGGTGATAATGATTTTTTTTCACATGGGTTAATTTTATTAAAATTATAATTTTTTAGATCATGAAAAAAGATACTATGAATTTTATTTTTTTCTATTGAATTTTTTACAGCAGTTTCTGAAGGTAAAATCAATTTTTTTATTGTACAATAACGTCCCTTTAATAAAGGATCATATCTTTTAGACAAGTATTTTTTTTTTAATTTTATCATTACATAATTCAGTTTTTTTTCAAGTAGATCTAAATAAATGGATCCTGTGTCTAATAATTTAATTCTATTTGTTAATTCGTTACTTAAGCTGTTCCTTTTTTGTTCATTGGTATATATCCATGAATCAAAATTCTCTAGTTCATTAAAGATTAATTTTTCTTTTGTATATAAAGTCATCTTTTTTTTTTTATCATTTCCCCGAAAAGTTATAAACTGGGGGCATATGTAAAAGAAATTGTTTATTTTCCATCATTTTTACATGCAGAAAAAAATATTGTGACATTTCATTTCGTACGGCATGTTCAAATCTATTGTTTTTTATATATCGCAATGGACGATTCCATCGTTTATAGTCAAAAAGAAGAGTAAGAAGGGTTTTTTCAAACCAGAATAGGTTTTTTTCTTCGTCTTTAAGTATTTTGATTTCAAACTTTGAATTATCTTGACTCCCATCAATATCAGAAGTTGGGCTATTTTGAGAGTATGCTTCTTTTAAGTGAAAGTGGAATTCATCCTTTGTTTTTTCCTTTCCATTCACTCGAATCTTTTCCGTTTCATCGATTTGGTCTGGATCCTCCTTTTCTTCCAAAAAAGGAAAGGAGAAGCATCTTCTTCGGTGAATCTCTCTTGTTCCTGTTTAGTTCCCTTCGTTTCGGAAGTTGTTTCTATGTCTACATCTGTTTCTTCCTCACCTTCCCTCTTTTTTTTTAATTTCTGAGGTTTTTTTCCAGTTTCTTAGTAAGAATGGGTGACGACATTCTGCCTAAATAGTAGACACAGGTAATAAATAAGAGAATACTAAAGATTCGAGCCATAGAATTTCTAAATTCTGACACTAAGGTATTTATTAGATCGAATATAATGATTTTTCCGTATCCATACTAATAATAATCCAACCCATTTCATGAATAAAATGTGACCAATTAACCAACCAACAAAACTACTTGTTACAAATAATATCTTGTTGTTGCATCGAAACATATAAATGTTGACTTATCTGGCTAACATTGAACTTGGTAAAATGAAATAGTTGAATAATTGAAAAATTAGATTATTCAGGAATACACATTGAATGCTGAGATTACGCATTGAATTTATGGTAGTAGATCCATAATCAAAATGGTGTTTGTGATTGTTCCAGAAGAAATGAAACAAAAGATAGGGTAGAGCTAGGACACCTATTGTATGAGGTCTACCTAATGCTAGATGCAGAGGCGTATAATAGATCGATATGAACATCATGAGCTATCCCATAATAAAACCAGTTGCTGTTGATACCTTCTTCTCGGTTCCTTCTTCTCCTTCTTCCATAACCTGAGCTCGAAGAAGTAAGAGATAAGAGGGCCCTATGGAGAATATGGTCAGAAATCTATAATAGAGTCCGATGACAATGACCGCTTACACGACTGTGTAGTAGTGCTTACCCACGATTGTTGACGTACAATGTAGCATGGATTGTGCTTAGTTTTTAGGAAATGTTTTCAACAGACTTGGGGGTCGTTTTTTGAAAATATTTGGAGAACTTTCTTCCTCTCCCTTTCCTAAGCAAAAACCTCATGTAATATGTCTCGAATTCTTGAGCTTGATTTTATAATTTAATTGCAAGTTTTGTGTACGATCAACTCTATTCTTCCTCAATTTACGGTTAATTCAACCCTTTTTATTCTTCATAAATTTTTAAGCTGTCATTATATTTGTTATGCAATTTAAAATTTTTATATTTCCTTGCAATCATGAGTGAGTAATTCCTTTTTCTAGGATTGAATCAGGTCCATTTTGGTATTAATATGAAGAATTAAAGTATATGCTGTATTTTTCATTCGTATGTGTTGTTTCATACATTAAGAGTGATCTTAATAAGTTGGATTTAACAAAATTTGACCTATTTAGATATTATTTACAAATAAAAGGTTGAAACCATTATTGGAAATTAACATATGGATAGAAATTCAAATGATCACAAAAGTAAATGTTTAGTTCTTAGGGACTATGAAATTGCTGGCACTTATTGGGTTTAATTTAATTATTTAGTCACAAAAAAAGTAAGCAAATTAGATTATATATGTTCGTAGACCTTGAAAGAGGCTAATGAGTATATTTTGGCTGATTGTTCACAACCAGTGAACTAAACTACAACACATCATTATTTCATTATCGAATACCAATTTAGAGACCGAAGTTCAATTTTAGGGTTTATAGTTATCATCTTTGAATCTATATTTAGTCATTCATTATATTATTTTCACTATCTACCTACATATTTTTGCACTCCATGATGATTTAGATAGCTAAAATAATGAGGTTTGGTATTTAGTTGCAAAGTACTTGTGGGATACGACCTTGAAGTGTTACAATGAATTTGTGCACTTGTGGATTGACACCATCACTTATTCTTGTCTTGATCTTGGAAGTAGCATCCAAATCATCTTCTTTGTAGAGATTCCTAATACATCCAAACCCCAATAAGCTTGTGTATGTGCTACTAACTTCATTTTGCCACTTTTTTGTTTGGCTACAAATGAAAAATATTAATAAAATTCTACCCACCTTGCATGCCTTAGATTAAGCTTGTGTTGACCATTGATGTACTTCAATGATTCATGATCTATATGTAGCGTAAATGAATAATGGTCAAGGTCTCTTACTTCTTGTCATAAGTGCTATAATCTACCCTAGAGCCATTGAGTTTTTCACTAAATAAGAATATTGGCTTACCTTCTTGTAGTAAAACAGCACCAATGCCCTCTCCACTAGCATCACAATCAACCTCAAATATTTTGTTGAAGTTAGGTAAGGTTAGGTTGCCTCGGTCCACTCGAACTCACCCTTTTTTATGTATTTGGTTATAGGTGCCAACAGGGTACTAAATCCTTTAATGGGCCTTCTATAAAATAAAGCTAGACCATGAAAATATCTCACTTGTGTTAGTCTTGTAGGCATGGGCCATGTGTTGATAACTTCCTTTTTAGACTCATCCATGGCTACTCCATCTTTAAACACTACAAAACCTAGAAAGGTAACCCTAGCTACAAAGAACTCATATTTTTATTACTTGGTATACAACTTGTGGTCCCTAAGGGCTAGAAATATAAGTTTGAGATACTTTATATGTTCTTATTCACTTAGATATACTTAAATTAAAATACTACAAATTTGCTTATTAATGGCCTAAGTATCTCATTTATAAGTCACATGGAGGTACGAGGAGCATTTGAAAAACCAAAAGGCATCCACTCATTTTGTTTGGCAACTCATTTTTATAGTGTCATATGCCTTGGCAATTAAAAATCCAAACATCCTTTGTCTTACTTTCAACCACCACTCCCTTTTTCCTCATGTCTTTTTGTTAAAGGTGTGGAAAGATCTTTGAATGGTGGAGGAACCTCCCTTGATGTGCTATCACCTTTGTTTAGACCTCCATACCTCATGACCCTCTTATCTTTTTTTCTTTTATCTACCTTTATGGCTAGGTGAAAAAGTTCATCATGCTATAGTATCTATGCATCTCCACCTTCCTAGCTATGTTTTGCCTATGACCTCTAAGGAATTGAGACATAACGTACTCTTCTAGATCATCTAAACTATGCCTCGTGGAGAGTCTTTCAAACTCTCTAATGCACTATTCTACACTTAATGATCCTTCCTTCAAAGATTTTTGTTCTTATTAATTAGCTCTATAGATGACTCACTTGAGGATAAATTTTGACCAACTTCACTTTCTTTAACCTCGTAGCCTTCATGGGGTTCTTGAAATGGGGGTGGTATTCTAGGAATATTTTGGTTCACATTAGGAACTAATGTTTCCTAGATATCAAGTATTCTTCTTATTTAATTTTGAATAGGCTCAATAGATCTATCTCTTCTCAATTTGTTTTTTTCTTCAAGTATTACCCCTATTGGTAATGGTTCATGTCCCATTGAAGAATAGGAGTTAAAAAAAGAGAATAATAATCGGTTGTGGAAGAGAATAAAATGGGTTAGGCTTTGAGAGGTGGGGTTTGGATAGAAATTTGTGTGTGTGTTTAGTTTTAGACAAGGTTGATGAGAAGACAAAGATAAAACCCAAATTGAGACAACCTAATATTTGATACCAAGTTATTGCATGTGAGACACAACTTAGGTCTTACTTAGTTTTGGAGTTATAAATTTATAGAAAAACCAAAAATAAAGAAACAAAATAATAAATATTAGAAGAGATAAAAATTAATTCTTGGTAACTCCTAGAATCAATAATTGCAATTACCACCTAAGGTATATAACTCTTAGGATAAATCTTATAATATTTTTATAAAGAACCTAAAGCTCTTGCACTAGAGGATGAAGGATGAATCTTGTTTTTTTTTTATTGAAGGGAAAGGTATGTAACAAAGGTAAGTTGTTCTCTTCATTTGATTCTACCCTAACACTTATATAAGAAGTTTAGGATTAAAGGGTACAAATTAACTAACTAATTCATGCATTTAGGGCTTAATAAGGTTGAAAATTATGCTAAACCTCTAACCCATATGCTTAACTATAGGGGGAAGTCTTAGGCATATTTTTGAATCTCCCATCCTAATACACCAGATGTTATAATTCATAACAACCATATTATACAAAAAGAAAGATACAAGGATTCCTTTTAACCTTGTAAGTGACAAAAAGAAGTAAGGAATGTCTTTTAATCTTTCTTGTTCTTCCCCAAATCTACATTTTCCTTCCCAAGTGATGAAAGTGACTTGTCATCCAAATAAAAAGGGACTTGTGGCTGAAATGTGTGGCTTCCTAGGGGAACTTGATAGGGATATATTTATTGGAGATGCTTAGGGTTAAAATACAAAAGGAAATAGGGTTTAAAATGGAGGAAAAAAGTCTCGAAAATTGTGGCCTAAGGTGGCATAGCTTTAGCCTCTTTGGAGAAATAAAGGAGAAAAGAAAATTGCATGGCTAGGGTTTGATGGATGATTAGGAGAAAGGAAAATTGAATGGCTGTCATGGATTGCATGAAGAGGGTTTGATGGATGATTAATTTTTCCAAGTAAAAAGGGTTTTGTGGTTCTCAAACTTGGAAAAATAAATGGCTAGATTATGATCCTCAAGTGTGGATGCTCCTACATCAACGACTCACATAATACATTCAACAAGGAAAAAGGGGTACTACCCCCTTAAAATATAGACCACACCATCAAACATCAAACAAGGAGAACAATTCTAGGTACTTTGCTTGAATCTTCTCCTCAGTCTCTTAAATGGCCTACTTTATGCCATATTGTGACTGAAGGACCTTCACAAGTGGATCACTCTTCATGTGTGTCGCTAAGGTCTTTGTGTCCAAATTTCTTAATAGTCATTCTTATTAAGTTAGAGACACATCAATCTCTAATGACTTTGGCTGGATGAAATGTGAAGGATCCGCCATGCATTTCCTTCTTCATTGAGATATTTGGAAGACATTGTGCACAAGCAATGATTCCATTAGAAAGGCTAAATGATAAGCAACCTTGCAATGACGATTCCATTGGGAAGGCAAAATGATAAGTGACCTTGTCAATTTGATCCACAATCTTATACTGTCCAATATACCTTAGACTAAGCTTACCCCTTCTGCTGATGCTTGTTATTCCCTTGTTAGGAGAAGCCTTCAAAAGGACTCTATTTCCCACGTCATAACTATTTTTTTGTCTTCTCAAATCCATGTAACACTTTTTTCAATCTTGGGTTTCTCTCATCCGATCTTGAATAAGTTGAATATGCCTTATTATTTCCTCGATCATCTCTGGTCCTAACACAATCATCTCGCTGATATCACTCTAGCATAAGGGACTACAACACTTCCTCCAATACAAGGTTTAAAAGGTACCATCTTGATACTAGCATGATAACTATTATTTTAGGAGAATTCAATTAAGTCTAGGTAGTTGATATGAATCTTCAAAATTTGTATTTAATTAATTTTGATAATTGCTGTAAATCATTTTATACTTATAATTATTTGTCTTATTTTGTGAATGATTAGGAAATATTGATGCAACAAATGGAGGATGGATTTGAATGGCTGCAACTGTTGAGGTATTGCAAAAATGTATTTTTTATTATTATTATGTAATCCCATGTGATGCATTCGCCGGTAGAAATTGGCTAATAGAAATTAGGTTGGTTGTATAACCCGCCACCCGATCCATGGATAATGGATTAGTTGGATTATGGGTTAATCGACCCCTAATAACCATAATTAGCTAGAATTAATATTAGATGATGGGAATTGATGTATAAATATTTTCTTGTATTTTGGGGGAGAGTTTGGTGTGTTTTTGGGCTGGTCAAATTGTCCAGCATCGACCCATTCATCTTTTGTGTATTTGGGCTGTATCGGCGAGGTTAGTTGGGCTAATAGTATGGCTACGTTGCGTATTTTTATACGTTTTGTATGCCTCATATAAATAAGGCATATACGACTTGTAGACAGTAGTTTTTGGCTGAAATACAAATTGATTCTTGATTCTTCTCGAGCTTTCTCTCGCTCTCTCTCTCTCTCTCTCGGTGAATCTCTCACTCGCACCTTCTTCTGCTTCTACTCTCCGTCTTCAATCGATTCTTGATCGTTCCTGTCTCTCAAATTCAGTTGCTGTTGTTAAACTATGCCTCTGAGTTCTTGAATCTTCCTTTGGAAGTTCCTTAGGCTGATTCCGACGAATCGAACCCCGCGCTCGATTATTTTCTTCGATCCTTTTGAGAAATCCTAACAGGTTTCCATCATTAATGATTTACCTTTTTGCAACACTTCATTAGCTGCAGCCATTCAAATCCATCCTCCATTTGCTGCATCAATATTTCCTAATCATTCACAAAATAAGACAAACAATTATAAGTATAAAATGATTTACAACAATTATCAAAATTAATTAAATACAAAATTTGAAGATTCATATCATTCCCCTCTTCTTGAAAAGGTTTTGCCCCTGAAACCTGATTAAGACCTAGAAATGGACTAAGATCAGCAACATTAAAAGAATTACTAACATTCCCAAACTTAGCAGGTAAATCAATCTTATAAGCATTATCATTAATTTTCTCTAACACAGTAAATGGTCCATCTCCTCTAGAATCTAATTTTGATTTTCCAAGGTTTGGAAACCTCTCCTTCCTAATATGTACCCAAACTAAGTCCCCAGGTTTAAAAACCATTTTCTCAGCCATTTGCTGCACCTTTTTATTGATTTGTTGACTTACAGACTCATGCAACTTCTTTATATTATTAGCTCTAGATTCAGTATCAAAATTTTGCAAATCAGCATTAGGTAAAGGAATCAAGTCTAAAGGAGTCAAAGGATTAAAACCATACACAATTTCAAATGGAGTCTTATTAGTTGTAGAATGCAAAGTTTTGTTATAAGCAAACTCTACTTGAGGTAAAACATATTCCCACTGTCTAAGATTCTTTCCAAGGACAACTCCTAACATATTACCTAATGTTCTATTTACAACCTCAGTTTGTCCATCAGTTTGAGGGTGACAAGTTGTGGAAAATAATAATTTAGTTCCTAATTTTCCCCACAAAACCTTCCAAAAATGACTCACGAATTTAATATCCCTATCTGAAACTATGGTTTTAGGTATGCCATGTAATTTAACAATATTAGAAAAAAATAATTCAGCCACAACCACATCATCATTGGTCTTATTACAAGGTATAAAATGAGCCATTTTACTAAACTTGTCTACTACAACAATTATTGAATCCTTAGCCCTATTAGTTCTAGGTAAGCCTAAAATAAAATCCAAAGAAACATCAACCCAAGGTTGGTTAGGTACAGGAAATGGAGTATATAAACCAAATGGTTTTGAAGTAGTTTTAGCCTGTCTACAAGCCACACAATTGATAAAATATTTTAACACATCCTTTTTCATGTGAGGCCAATAAAAATGATAAGTTAATATCTTTAAAGTTTTCTGAAATCCTAAATGTGCCATTAACCCACCATTATGAGCTTCTTGAATTAATAATCCCCTATAAGAACATTCAGGAATACATAACCTATTTTCCCTAAACAAATAACCTTTAGTGATAAAATATTTTCCCTGTGTAGAGACTTCACACTTTTTATAAATCTCCATAAAATCAAGATCTTCCAAATATAAAGGCTTAATACTAGAAAACCCTAACAAAGTAGTATCTACAACATTTAATAAAGCATATCTCCTAGATAGAGCATCTGCAACTACATTATCACTTCCTTTTTTATACTTAACCATGTAAGGAAAACTTTCAATAAACTCAATCCATCTACCCTGTCTCCTTTTTAACTTTGATTGACTTTTTAAATACTTAATAGCCTCTTGATCAGTATTAATCACAAACTCTCTATGCCATAGGTAATGTTGCCAAACTTCTAAAGCTCTTACTAAAGCAAACAATTCTTTTTCATTAGTAGAATAATTTAGAGTACTACCATTTAATTTCTCACTAAAATAAGCTATTGGTTTACCCTCTTGAGAAAGTACAACCCCTATTCCTAACCCTGAAGCATCACAATCTAATTCAAACATCTTTTCAAAGTAAGGAAGGCTTAATACAGGTGCCTGGGTTAATTTAGTTTTAAGTGTTTCAAAAGATTTTTGCTGTTCTAAACCCCACTTAAATCCATTCTCCTTCTTTGTTATGGCAGTCAATGGAGCAACTATAGTACTAAAATTCCTAACAAATCTCCTATAGAAAGAACACAACCCATGAAAACTTCTTACTTTAGTTACACTCTTTAGCATAGACCATTCTTGAATAGCTTTAATTTTGTCTTTATCCACAGATATGACATCTTTTCCTACCAAAAATCCTAAGAAAACCACATTTTCCAAACAAAACCTAGATTTAGTTAAGTTAGCATAAAGTTATTCTATCTTAAACACATCCAAAATAATCCTTCAGTGTTTCAAGTGTTCCTCTAAAGACTTACTATATATGAGTATGTCATCAAAATAAACAACCACAAATTTTCCAATAAAATTCCTCAAAACATGGTTCATAAGTCTCATAAAAGTACTAGGTGCATTGGATAACCCAAAAGGCATCACTAACCATTCATACAATCCAAAATTAGTTTTAAAAGTTGTCTTCCATTCATCTCCTGGTTTCATCCTAATTTGATGATACCCACTTTTTAAATCTATTTTTGAAAAAAATAACAGCACCATGTAAAAGATCCAACATCTCATCGAGTCTAGGTATAGGATATCTATACTTTATAGTTATCTTATTTACTGCCCTAATATCTACACACATCCTCCAACTACATCCATGGATAGGTTTTTGAGTGGGCTAATCCCTTACTTAGCAATTCAGAAAGCTGCCTTTTTAATTCCTTAACTTCCTCAGGATTAGCCCTATAAGCAGGTCTGTTTGGTATAATAGCTCCTGGAATAAAATCTATTTGATGCTCTATTCCCCTTAATGGAGGTAATCCACTAGGAATGTCCTCAGGAAACAATTCACTATAATCTTCCAATAGTTGTTTCACAGCACTAGGTACTTCTTCACCTATTCCTAACTGACACTCATAACACTCCTTATAAACCATCAAATACACATTGGCCTGTCTCTTAATAGCCTTTCCTACATCCTTACTCTTAGCATAAAACCTAGATGTTCCCTTAATTTCCTTTGAACCAATCTCAGTCTGCAAACTTGGTTTAGATAATTCCTTATAATCAGACTTAATTTTAATTTAATCTTCAAAAATCTCTTTTGGAGTCATAGGTACTAAAACAATCTTCCTATCATCCTTCTGTAATGTATATCTGTTCTTATGACCATCATGTATTACCCTTCTATCATATTGCCAAGGTCTACCTAATAACAGGTGAGCATCATGCATTGTAACTATATCACACAAAATAGAATCCTCATATTTCCCTAATTTTAAGTTTACTAAAACTTGTTGGCTAAATTTTACATCTCCTAACTCATTAATCCACTGCAATCTATAGGGTTTTGGATTTTTAGTAGTTGGTAATCCTAACTTAGACACTAACAAGGTACTAGCAGCATTACTACAACTACCACTGTCTATAGCCATGTTAAAGCATTTATCATCAATCAAACATCTAGTATGAAATATATTTTCTCTCTGTATAGCATTAGAATCAGGTAGTTTGTTACTGTTTAAAGCCCTGTGTACTACAAAAAGATCTCTACTTACCAGCAGTTCTATTTCTTCTTCTGAATCACTATCATCTTCTCTAACCAGACTAGTCTCCAAATCTTCCTCTTCAGATTTAGATTCTATGTCTCCAGACTCTCTAATTAAAATTTTTCTCTTGTTTGGACACTCAGAAGCTATATGTCCTAATCCTCCACATCTAAAACATTTAATATCTCTAGTTCTGTTTGATCCATTCATAGGGTTTGTTATCACATTCCTACCCTTTTCAAACTTATTTCCTACCTTAGCCTCATTATTTCTACCTCTAGACTCAAATTTATTAGTATTCTTCCAATTTCCAGAAGTAGTTCCCCCAAAATTTCTCCCCATTGTACTCTTAATCCCAATCCCAGGGGGCTTATATTGTCTATACTTCTTTAATTGAATCTCTATCTTAGTAGCTATGTTTACCATTTCACCTAAAGTTCCACAAGGATATAATTCTACTTTATCAGCTATCTTAGAGTTTAGCCCACTCAAAAACCTATCCATGGTAGCATCATCATCCTCAATAATTCCTGTCTTAATGATCAAGACCTCTAATTCCTTAAAGTAGTCATCCACTGTTCTCATTCCTTGACTAATTGTTTGTAATCATTTATGATTCCCATTAGCTAATATTAATTCTAGCTAATTATGGTTATTAAGGGTTGATTAACCCACAATCCAACTAATCCATTATCCATGGATCGGGTGACGGGTTATACAACCAACCTAATTTCCGTTAGCCAATTTCTACCGGCGAATGCATCACATGGAATTACATAATAATAATAAAAAAAATACATTTCTGCAAATCTTCAGCAGCTGCAGCCATTCAAATCCATCCTCCATTTGCTGCATCACTATTTCCTAATCATTCACAAAATAAGACAAACAATTATAAGTATAAAATGATTTACAACAATTATTAAAATTAATTAAATACAAGTTTTGAAGATTCATATCAGTAGTCCTCCCGACTGCCTCTAAAATCCAACACATATGTCTGAAGCATATCCTTTAAAGTCTTATTGGTATTCTTTATCTATCCATCCGTTGCTGGGTGAAAAGTAGTACTTATCTTCAACTATGTTCCAAAATTAGCTTGTAACTTTTTCCAGAAGTGTGACAAGAATTTGGAGTCTTGATCTAACATGATGCCTAGAGGAACCCCTTATAGTCACATAATGTGCTTCCTATAAGTGCTGGCTAGTTTCTGCATACTCCATATCATATTCATTGGTATGAACATTATCGACTTAGTTAGGCGATCCACAATAACCTAATGGAATCAAATCCACTACGATTCCTTGGAATACCCACCACAAAGTCCATCGACATGCTATCCCACTTCCCTTTTGGAACTTCTATGGTTTACCAACCCTACTAGCTTTTTGTTCTTGATATTAACCTTTTGACAAGTCAAACACCCGCCAACAAACTCTATTACATCTCACTTCATACAAGGATACTAATATACCTTCTTCAAATCCTTATACAACTTGTTCCCTATAAGATGAATGGAATAAGGAGTATGATGGCCTTCCTCCAGGATTTTCCTTTTGAGCTCAGCACATCCTTATGGTATACACCGCCTACCATAATATCTAACACTACCATCCTTGTGGAGCTAAAACCCTTTAGCTTTTCCTCTTTAATTCCCTACTTGATCCTCTCGAGCTGAACATCACCAAGTTTATTATCTCAGATCTCCTCAAAGATTGAAGGTGTGATGGTGAGTGCACTCATTATTGCCTCCAAACTACCAACAATGATTAACTGAATCACCATCTTCTTAAGCTCTCGACATAGATGATTGATAACATAATCGTGCTTAGGGAATTTGACATCTTCTGTCTAAGTGCATCCACCATCACGTTGCCGTTACCCTCATGATAGGTAAATACTAGGTCATAATCCTTGAACAACTTCAACCATCAGTGTTGTCTCACATTCAACTCCAACTGCGTAAAGATGTACTTCAGGCTCTTATGATTGGTGTAGAACTTGCACTAAACCCCATAGAGGTAATGCCTCCAAATTTTAAGGTTGAAAACCATTGTGGCATGCTCTAAGTCATGTGTTAGATAGTTCTTCTCTTGTTGCTTTAGTTGTCAGGGAACATATACCACTACTATCCCATGTTGCATTAGCATACAACTTAACCCATGCTTAGAAGCGTTGTTGTATACTTCAAAACCATCGGATCCACTTGGTAATGTGAGCGCTAGAGTGGTGGTCAGATGCCTCTTTAACTCTTTAAAAGACTCACCACACTTCTCATCCCACTAAAATCATGGTGCATTCTTCAGAAAATTAGTCAACAAATAAGCTATCTTGGAGAAGTCTACAACAAACCTATAGTAGTAACTGGCCTATCCTAGGAAACTATGAACCTCCTTGACAAAAGTTGGTGTTGCGCACTTGGAAATTACTTAAAGCTTGGAAGTATCTACTACCACCCTATCCTTTGAAATTACATGAATAAGGAAACCACTTAATATAACCAAAACTAAAACTTTGGAAGCTTGACATACAACTAGTATGACCTTAACATTGCTAATATTTATCTTAGATTCTATTTAGGGTTTTTTTTTTCAATCACAAAAGTAGATGTGGATATTATCAATGAACACCACAATGAACTGATCCAAGAACGGTAAAAAAATTTGGTTCATAAGAGATATGAATGCTGCTGGTACATTAGTGAGTCCAAAAGGCATCATTATTAACTCTTGATGGTTATATTTTATCCAAAATGTCATCTTGGGAATATCCTACTTTGCTATCCTCAACTGATTATAACCCATTTGAATATCAATCTTAGATAAGACTTTGGATCCCTTGAGGTGATCAAATAGGTCATCAATCTTTGGCAATGGATAACAATTCCTTACTGTAACCTAATTCAACCCTTGGTAATCAATGCAAAATTCGAGGCTTCCATCCTTTTTCTTAACCAATAGGACTGGTGCTCCCCATGGTGATATACTTGGTCAAATTTAGCTCTTATCTAACTGGGTCTTAAGATCTTTCATCTCTGTAGGTGCCACATAGTGTTGGGCTTTACATACCGATTTTGCCCCTAGCAATACATTAATATCTCAAATGGATTTTATACTCAAAATCTCATTAGGGAATAAATTAGGATCACTACAATTTGCTTTAGTGGTGTCTCATCACCTTTAATATCTCAAACACTACAAAGACAGAGTAGAAATCCCTTACGAAAAAGGGTGCTCATCACTATTTTTATATGACCTTTATAGAAGGGTTAGGTTCACACTTCTGATATAAGACCCTAACACCCTTTAGTCTTCATGGAATCACACATTCCTGTACATAGTCTATCAATTACCAATACTTCCTAAAATATTTCCATTCCAATAGTTACATCTAAGTCACGTAATTTGAGATTCATGAGATCTAAGGGAACCTCTACTTCCCCAACTATCAAGGCCACTCCTTTATAGAGCCTAGATCAAGCAATTCTATTCCCATAAGGTAACACAATAGAAGTGACAATACTATTAGAGGGAGATATCATAGCTCTAGCTATGAATGCAAATGACATAAAAGAATATGATGAACTAGAGTTATAAAATATGCATGCTGGAAAGGTAGAGATAGTAAGCATATCAGTCACCGCACCACCCTAACACTATGCCTTTAACTGGCTAATCATGTTCAGACGTCCTCTTGATGGATCTCATATAACACTTCCTAACCCCTTACCCTACTGCAACATGCAAGGCTTTAAACCTCTAGGCTAATTAGTGTGGTTGAAAACACTAGCTAGTGACGAAGGAAACCTTATAATCTATGGTTATGGCTACAGTATAGATCTGGTACTCTAATGGTTGGGTACCCATAGGCTCTCCGTCTCTACGCTAGATGCTCCTCCACCAAGCGTCCGCTCCCCCTTTATGTAATATACTGCCATGTCAACCCTCTTTTTAGAAAGGTAACCACATGTGGTGAAGGTCTTCTCCATGTATTTGACCTATCTCTCCATAGCGTCAAGGTCCTTTTGACCCTTGAAGATTAGTGAGTGACTATGCTTGATCTTATTGAGCCAATCCTCCAAAATTGGTGGTAGTACTAGTACTAGTAGTGGTTGTGGTTTCTTGAATTTGGCCTTCCATGTATGCATAAACAATCTCCATAAATGCCTTGATATGCTCGTAATGGTGATTGGCAATCATCGACTCCTAAAGGCTAAGATTAAGCAGGAACAACTAATTTACCGAGTAATAAGACTCGCACAACAAATCAATATAATGAATAGATATAGCATATTCCCCAACCCACTCTCACTTACAAAAATTCTAAGTTTGAAAAATATTTAAATTTCAACTAAATGTTTAAATAGTTCAAAATTTTTTGATACCAACCTATAGTCTTAACTTGAAAGTAAAACATCATTAAGCAAACACGCTAATACAAACCTGTGGTATCAAATTAAATAATTTAAAATTGGAGAAGACTTTTAAAGTAGCTATGATAGCAACATGTAACACCCTCACCTTTTGCTACTAAAAAAAATCATTTTAAAAACATTGCGGAAGTAGAAAACTACTAAGCACTTATGATAAATAGGGTGTTACCACCGAACTTATCATAGGATAGGAATTAACCACCTATCCCATGTTAGATAAAAGGTTGAGAGACCAAAACTATAAAAAATATAGTGGAGTGTGGAAGAAATGATGAATAGATATTAAAGAAAACGTTCATAAGAACAAGATTTGGATGGTCCCCATATATTCAAATATGTGAAGAAAATTAAGAAAAAGTACAAAATTTTAAATGACAAAAAATAAAAGTTGGGTATAACCCTAAACCCCTGGTCTATCAAGGACCGCATAGTAGTCTTTGGATATCCATGTTATTAAAACCCACATCCAACACTAGGTCTACCAACTAATGACCATCCCCGAAACCTTGTTGTAATATTCCATCCTAAAATTCTTCAAAAACATGTTTAAAATTATGTTAATATAATATAAACTAATTTTGGTTTTGGAAAAAAACTTGGAGTTGGGTGAAAATGTGGAATTTCAATGATACTAGTTGATTGATTGCTTGAACCAATCAATTGGTACAACTAACGTTCCTTATTTTTATTTCCTCTAGAACCAGTCGACTGATTTTCCCAAACCCTTTAACTAGTTAGGCTACGATTCCGGGATCCTTTTTTGTTTTAGCTTTGATTCTCTTTCTAACGCTTATAAAAACTTCTAATCAGATTCTCTTTTTGCTAACTAGCATATTTTGGTGCTTTAGGATTATTTTCACGTTATTTAGACTATTCTATAATTTTATTTAGATAAAAATATCCTAAAAGCACTTTTGAGGTGTTTATCCTCACCTACCACTTCTGCTCTCTCCTCCTACCTTTTCCTTCTCTCATCTAGCTCGTGTAGAGCTCCTTTCCTTGTTACTGATTTGTCTTGACCTAACTTTGCTTGACTTCACCCTTCTTACCCCTTGCTTCATCATTTATTCTTTCTTACAAATTTATGCACAACACTCCACTCCAATCCACCCTTGAATGTCAACTCTCTATCTTCTCCCCTCATTATTTTTGGTTGACCAATGGACCCCTTAAGCACCTCCTCATATGACTTCTTTCTCCTTTTTACACATACTCATTAAAACACTCTTCACATTCTCTCTTTTCCTTAGAAATTTTCTAACCATTAGGTGTTCTACTTCCTTCCATTTTCATATGAAGAATCAGGCCCTTCCTCTTAGCCTCAATTCTGGTTCTTATCACCACTTAAACACTTGTTTTACCTTTTCTCTCTTCTCCCTTTAGTATACTTTGAAAAGTGTGGAGACCTTTTCTCAACTTTCCTTTTCTTGTTCCAGTAGAGAATCAAGCCCCTTGGTCCATATTATTCTATTGGATTTGATTTTTCCCTTCTTAAATTTTACTTTAGTTCCTCTTTGTTTTCTATAAATAAAGGGGGATTAAAGTTTTGAGAGAGTTGAATATTTCTGTTGGTTATCTGTCTTGTGGGTGAAGGATGAAAATTCATACCTTTATTCTTCTTCTCTATTTTTATTTAAATTAAATTTTAAAGTATGTTTTTACTGATTTTTGGAATTTGATTTCCTTAGATAATCAAGGATCATATAGTGGGCCATCAAGTTAGGAGTATTTTCTCTTTGTTAGAAGATTTTCTTTGAGGTAAGACAAATCTCTTTTTTATGATGAGGTTTGGTGTTCATGTTTGATTTAGTTAAAATCTCTGATATTTTAGCATGTACCTATAGAAAAGCATGAGTTACTAGATATGTGATATATAAAAATATGTATTGTGAATATGGATGGCTAAAGCACGAGATTTGGCATCATATGGATCTTTGGTCATAAGTGTGAATCATGTGTTTACATCAAAAGTTTGGCTTAATGACTAAATTATGGTGGGTCTATGTATCACACAAGTTTTATGCTTATCTAATTCCATGACTCTACCTTTGTGTCCATGTATCATATATTGTTTGAGTTTAGTAGTATATGGTCCTCAGGACCTTTGTGATGAAATTCAAATATGTGTGTATGGTTGATGTTGGATGTGACATTATGAAGCTTGATTTTAATGTTGATAAGGTTCTCATTAATTTTCTCCTTGGTGTTAAGCATGATAGTGTGGTGCAATTAATGTTGATAAGGCATGAGTAGGATGTGATTTAGGGAGTGTTAATCATGCTTTATTTCTTTTGGCCTTGGTGTAAAGGTTGTGAATATAATATGATGCCAATTCTTTAATTCAGTCATGGAGGATGATTTAGATATGTAGTGTCATCAGCATTTTTTCATATAATTCGGTAATATATGACTTGTTTAACCTAACTACTTTAGCATGGGATTGATGACAAAATGACATATATATTATTTTACCCATGTTGACAAATTGATGCATGAATTATGATTTTTATTGAATTCAAGCGTGATCTTGTTGAGCATTGATTCCTACTATGATCAGTGTGAGTTTGTGTTGGAGTATGTCTTTTTATATGCCATATAACATAGATGCATGCTAGGATTAAATTGGAGAAGATTGTCAATGTTGTTATGTGTGTTTTGTTGATCTGGGTGTTGTTTTACTCAGACCAGTCGATCAGTTTGTTGGATTGATCGATTGGTTGTGTGAACAGTCGCTTGGTTTGGAAATCTTTTATCAATTAGTTGAAAAAATAGTCGATTGGTTTGAGCATTTGATTGGTTTGCCAAACCCATATACTAGTTTTCTTGTGATTGGAGTGGTCTAATCTCTACTTAGACCCATCGACCAATTTAGGCAAACCCATAGACTGGTTATTTGGTAACTAGAGTGGTTTGGCCCCGGGTTAGACCCATCTTTCAGTTAACCAAACCCATCGACCGATTCTTATAAATAGTTTATTATTTAGACCAACTATTTGGATACTTTCCTATGTGTTATCTTCTCAAGTCTTGTGTGACTAGGCCAATTGATAGGTTCCGTAGATTAATCGACTGGTCAGTCTATATTTATCCATGTTATTGTTTAGTGTCATCACATAAACACCCATATTAGAATCAGTGCTCTACTTTCGAGGGTATGCCTATGTTTACATTTAGTTTCATTACCTAAACACCCATATTAGGATTTGTGCTCTTTTTTAGAGGGTATGCCGATATTTGCATTTGGTGTCATTGTTTAAACACCCATATTGAGATTGGTGCTATGCTTTGAAGGATATGCCCATGTTAATGTTTGGTGTCATTGCCTAAACACCCAATTGGAAGGTTTGGATTGCCTCATATGAGTTTGGTGTCATCACCTAATACATCAATATTGGGATTAGTGCTCCACTTTGGAGGGTATGAACATGTTAGGGACTTATGTACCCTAGTGTTGCTACCATGGCCCATATTCATGGTAAAGGCTTAGGTGTGTCATAAAAATATCTTAATAATTGGATTATGTGGTCATATAATGGAATAATAATAATAATAATAATAATAATATGATTTATTATGCTTGTGATAATTCAATCATCATGTTTTATCATTATCATTCCATGACAATGTGTGTTGACATATCTATTACACCATGATTAATGTGACTTATAGATGTAACATGAGCCCTTTCCATGCTAAAGAATAAACCTATTTTACTAGTACTTCACCGTATCAATACTACCTTGTATGGTTACTATGATTATTTGGCTTTTAATCCAGGGAGCAGGTGATGCATTGCAAGTTTCATCAGCTTGTTGTGGGTCTCTGTATGACCTTCTCTTGGAAAAAAATTTATTGTATCATAGAGTTAGAATACATGGTTTGATTAGGCTCCCTCTGTGTTGAGATGATTTTATTTTTTTACCTAATCTCTTAGCTCTATTCTTGGATTTGGTTTATAAACTTATCATGTTATATGTCATTTATCTCTCCCTTATGATTGCCTCTCTTTTTCTCTCCCTCATACTATCTATGATTCCCATACATAGTTTTGGTTAAATGTTTTATCCTTACATTAAGCATGGGTTTGGTGGATGGATATACCCCTCTTATGTTTGGTGTGGCGGTAATATTTCCCAGTTTCTGTTACTGATACCATATTATCTTATAATAAGAAACTTTTTGGTTGTGAAAATTAGGGGTGTCATAAACCTACACATAGCTCTCTACTCATGGGAATGAGCATATGACTGAGCGAATAGGTACATCAGTACGCTTTGTACTCAGCAAGACAAGTTATCTCATCAACGGGAGTTACACGCACACAAGGTTCTAGCATCATATGGAGATCATGCTAACATATTTCATGCTTATGCTATATAATTAGGTATACATGTTCTACCATGGTCATATAATGTATAGGAAACTCATAACATACATGATTTATCATCATAATACAATAAAATAAATAGCAAAATGCAATCTACTAGGTAAATTATTCAACTTATTATTAAAGTTTTGCCCATCAATTCATAGATTTTCCCATTAAGTCCATTTTTCAAACTTATATAATCTATTATAAGCCATTATCTCTCTTCTTATTCTTTTCCTTTTTATTTTTCTCTTTATCCACATTTTTATTCAAAATTTTATTGGGCACTGGACTATACACTACATCATGATCTCACATACCATAGAAGTCTATCTAACCAAATGACATAAAGTTTGGTAAAGCCAAGTAACCACTAATGAACATATAGTCCAGTCAAAACCAAAATCCACCTAGCTGACCATATCCTTTCGTATCAATACCCTCTAGTGCATTATTAGTATTTAGAGTACGTAAGGTACCTAGATCTACTAGGATCTCGCCTAAAGGAAAAGCTCAAAGGCACTAATAGACACCCGAAGTTAGACTAGCCCTTAGTAGCTCATCGAGGATCGGGTAAACCAGACCCAATCACAACTCGATCTTCTTCCACTTTAAGTGATTAGTGTATTATTTTCAAGGTTATATGATCTTGTAAGGTATATACAACATGTAAGTAAGGCATCCACATACTTATTCCATCATAACCATTTTTATTACCTCAATTATGTGGTGAGATTTCCATTAGTGGTTAGCTAATATTAATCACTCCATTAGAATAATCCATTTTGAGCCAAAAATCTAGATTACATTACCTTCTAAGGTCATAAAGTACATATTCAAGGTTTTTTTTTACTAAGGTCTCATAAAAATCTATTGAGTATGCCATGAATTCTAATCCATTTAATCCATCCATTGGGCTTTCATGTCAAAAAGTGTATTTTAGTAATTAAATAATTGTATAGTAGTATTAGGCATAGTCTTAAAGCATATTAAGGCTAAAATATCACAATCACATAATGTGATTGAACCGGTTTATTCGTTTGGCCTAACTAGTGGATTTGTTTTACTAACTAGTTGATCGATTTAGCTAAGAAAAAACCAAGTTTCCTTTGAATCGGTTGATTGGTTTAGACAAACCAATCAACTATTTTGAGACCAATCAATTAGTTTACCAAACTAGTTGCTGGGTTTAGACAAAGAGTTACCAAGGTCCCCACCATAGACCTATTGATCGATTAGTTGCCCCTAAATTGCACATAACATAAAATTTTCATATGAATCACACTCTAAAATTCTACCAAATCTAACCTACAACATATCATAGCATCTTGCCAACATCTTAGTAGCTCATAAATTGAATCATGCTTTATATTCATGAAAATTGACCCTATTTTCTCTAAAATCATATATTTTTCTTAGAATTTACAAACAATTCATCATGCATCAATCTGAAGCCACACTCTTTTATACAAACCTATAAAATTAACAATTCATAGAATACACCATATCACATACTTATTCTGTCCATGTTTCAGAGGTAAGAGTGAATTACTTGCTGTTTTAGCAAAATTTCCCACTTATGAGAAAACTCAACCTTGAAGATTCTACACTTCCAACTACTTTAAAAATAACAAGTTAAAACTTCATAAGTTATAAAAATGTTTTTATAACTTAAAACTCAATTTATGGGGAAAACAAGCTCACTAATCCTAAGATAAAAACAGAGGGAGATTCTATTGAGTGAAATTCAACTTCCTCTTAAATCTAACCCTCCCTTGCTTGAAGATAAAATAAGTAGGTGCTAGAGAAATAATTTGAAGAGTGGAAAGAACTTGAAAGTGAGATCAAAGTAGAGAGGAAAGAACATAAGTGCTAAATAGTAGAGTTATTTTGTAGGTAGAAAGAAAAGTGAGAAGAATGAGTGATTAGGGTTATTTAAGGTCAATGAACCGGTTCAAGGACAAGTGGGGTTATGAAACAAATTGAAAAGCCTAATCTTATCATTCTATCTTGACTAAATGGTGTATTTATCAAAGAAATGTTGAGTTCCCTTCCAAAACTAAAATGGTGAATTTCTAGGGAATGCAAAGCAAATTTACCTAGAGAATATGAAACACAACAAGGATAATGGAAGATTCATGGGAAGAAATCTCACAACCGTGTAGATATAGTCTAGAAATTGAAGCAATGATTCTAGACATATATAGAAGAGAGAGATGAAAGAAGATAAGAGTGAGGTCATTATCTCCCTCAATTTTCCAAATAGAAACCTCAAATTAGTTTGAGGTAGTAGTTAGAGATGAATATGTGCTAAAATAGGTTAATAATATCTAAATAATAGTATGGAGTGAGATTATCAAGGTTCTATTTTGGTATAATAAATTTTCCTAGAAAATTTGAGCTTAAAAAATATACTTAGCCCAACCAACCAACTAATCTATTTGGTCTACTAGTTAACTATTCTAGCGACTAGTCAATCAGTTTCCCAAAACTTTTGATCTATTTGGTTAAACAAAACCCATTAGCTGAAATGATGAACCAGTTAATTGGTTTATAGAAATAGTCGATCAATTCCCCTAAAAACTTGTTTTATTCAAATTTCCAAACTTTATTCAAATGTATCTTTTCCTCAAACCCAATTATAGCTCCAATTAAAAATAAAAAATTATCAAATTTTATATAACACCATAAATTTCCATTCAATAAATGTTACAAAAATATGGGGTATCATAGAATTTGTCCTTCATAATGTGTAAGTGCTTTTCTTTCAAGTAAGTTTCTATAAATTCACCAGAGTGTCTGAATTTGGCATCATTAATTTCCATTTTGGTTCACTTATCTATATCCTTCTAAGAAGAATTAGCTACCTATTTAGCCCCAACCACCTATTCCTTATGATGTCTTATTTCAACATCACTTACTTTCTCCTTTTTAATAACCTCTGAGTATGGTCACTCAGTCTCGTCCTTTTCTTTCCAAGGTTGTTTTCTCCTCAACATACTTGGCGTCATACCTAAATATCTTTACAACACCTTAAATTTTACTACTAAAGAATTTTATTTTATAGAGGAAGAATATAAACAAAATACTGAGTGTTACTACCATAATTATTGTATGCTTGGCTAACCATACCATCTTTACATAGAAACAAGAACATATTTATAAACATTAAAATGAGTTTGTTGATTAACTTTAAGTACAATATCAAAATACAAACAAAAAGGATACCATGAATTTAAGAGTCTAAAAAGGTACCTGGGTAATACCATCATCAAGATAACATAACTCTACACCCAAAACCCTTGTATAGAATCCCATACAACACATCATAGGTGGGAAAATTATCTAATGGGTCCTCAATGATCTACACAAAAGCATCAGGGTCATTTACTAATGGGAATGAATAGCACCCAAGTACTCTATGTACTAAGGAAGGTGGCAATATTGTCGAGTAAAGCATACAAATAATTACATTAATTTATAGTGGAAAATAAACACAAATGCTAAGTATGTTAAGTAATAAAAAGAAGTATGGAATTAGGTCTCATTAATAGATATGACATAATCCATTCTTTTATTTACATTGATTTTAAGATTTTTTTATTCTCAATTGGTGGAAAAATTATTAATATACAACCCTAGGGCAAAACACTTTCCGCCACTATTCTATACCGGTGGACCACTTATCAATACAACCTTATGGAAAAATGATCCCAACCACTATTCTCATCCGACGAAATAGACATGTACCGTTGGTCATGACTCATGTAGTATTTCACTTTAAGTGATTAATATCTTATTAATAATTATGATCATTATCTTGATTTATTTTCAAGAACCCATTATTCTCAACAAGTAAAAGGGTTAGAAATATAAAACTCTATGGAAAAATAATCATGGCCACCATTCTCTATCAGTGGAACGGTTATCAATACAACCCCGAGGTAAAAAGATCCCAACCATTACTCTCATTTGGTAGAATAGATAGGTACAACTGGTCCTAACTTATATGATCTTCCACTTTAAATGTTTAATGAATTATTCATGATTGATCTGATAGGTACAAAACATAATTATGGCAAGTAAAGCACCAACATATAGACAACAATACCATTCTCGAAGGTTAAGATCTTTATATTTTACTATAAACCCTAATTTCACATTTTAGACATAAACTCTTCTCTATTTCTCTTTTATCTACCAAATTTAAGTCTCTCTTCTCATAATTCTACATTTATTAAAATACTCAGAATTTGGGATCAAACTGCCACGTCTACATATGCGATAATAACCCTATTTTAAGAGTTACTATTCACAATGCTTACAAAACCCTAATTCCACAATTAAATCATAACTTTCTCCATAAGACTCCTATATTTATCAAATTCAATATAAACCCTAAAATACCAATATTAAAAACATTTCCAAAAATTGTGATCGAAATTTAATGTTTCACATATATGATAATAACATCCCCATTTTAGAGTTACTATTCCCAAATTTAGCATTTTCCTTATTTTATGGAACTTATGCTATTGAAGATTACTCCAAACATTTCATATGATTAACCTTAACATATTTAAAATTATCTAACACCTTAAAATACTATAAGTTCTATATTAAACCAATAATGACCATAATACTCTTAAGGATAACCAAATGCCCTATTTCATAAAACCTTATATGTTTAGTATCATATATGCCAAGTCCTCCATTAATCACCATACATATTAACAATAATAATTTTATCCTCTTACCATAATTTATTAATATAATATTACAAGTGTATATATCTTACTGATATTCTCAGGGTTTTCCTCGTAAAACATTGTCGTCACAATATAGCATGATTCCCTACTTACTCATTTCTCAACATATAATTTCATGTTCTCATATCATATATAAAACATGAATTTAGTGACATTATAAATGTAATTAAATAAAACACATATTCATACAAAGAAATTTACTAAAAAACCCAAAACAACGACTAATAGCCTTACAAAAAAGACTCTGGTCTCTAATCACACTTATCCTATTCCACCTCCTTTATATGTTCCTATAAATCACATAAGAAACAATTAGAAAACCAAATTATCATGTAATGATATCTTTAAGTAAAATATAAGGTAAATGGGAGTGAAAGAAAAGGGAAAACCAAACCAAGGCTCAAAGGAAGTCTTGTCCAAACTCGTGCAATAAGGTAGTGGTTCGGTCCATTGTACTAGAACAAAAAAGGGAGCAAAAACTAGTTTGGCTAAAGGGAGAGGTAAGGACTGGTGGCTTTGGTTGATGCAAAATGGGGTGGAATGATAGAGTGACCTAAATATAGGGTGTGCTTTAGTGGATGTGGCCAAAGGTGGTGGGAAAGGTTTGATTGGTTTGGTCAAAAGGTAGTTATAGGATATGGTGGTTAGTGTCAAATGGTGATGGATGTGGTGTGGTTATTTTGGCTAGAAGGAGGGTGTGGGTTGTTGTTGGCTTTTCTCCAGCCAAATGTGGAAAGAAAATGTAGTAGGGGGAGCTATGGTGGTTTGTGTAGAATGGATGGGGTGAGTTTTGGTTAGTTTGGCCGGTGGTTGCAAGGGAGTTTCGGTGTGGATCACTAATGGTGGGGGCGAAGCTTTGGTGAAGGATGTCGAAGTTGGTTTTAGGGGTTGTTTTAGCAATGGTGAAGAAGGGTAAAGGAAGGAAGATGGCTGTATTTGTGGTGGTGTGAGTTTTCGACAAAAAATAATGGAGGAAGGGAGATGTGGTTTGGCATTTAATATTGCATATTTATAGAGACATACACGAGGGGGAGAAGGTGACTTTAATAAAGAGGAAGTAAACACAATTGGTAAGGGTTGTGATAAGCAAACACACGCAAGAAATGGGAGAAGTAAGAGTTGATGCATGATTGGGCATTGCCTAGTAGAGGTATGATTTAGATAGGGAAAATTCATAAATAAGAAGAAAGGAAGCGGGGGAAGGAAAAAATTTTGTCTGACAGGTGGGGAAAAAGACGAAGGGAAAAAAGAAAAATAAACTAGGGGGATTAGATTTAGATTTAGGTTAATGTAATGGGATGAATTAGTTATCGACTAACCAGGTTTAGGTTGAGAAAATATTAATATCTAGAAATGAAGTTTAGGGTTAGGCTAATATTTAGGATTAGAGAGTTCAAGTAGGATATAAATATTAATTTCTTGATTTTATAATTAGGTTAAGATATTAATTACCTAGGATTAGCTTTAGCTAAAATATGGGGCATTATAATCTTGTTATTTGAATCTTCATTTAGCTTATTGACAATATTGATTTCTTTTAGCTGAGACCTATTAGCCTTGGAATAAGAACAAATCTTCCCAGCTTTAGTAATCTATTTCTTTTTCTCTAAGGATAATTTATAAGTTTAGTTTCTTCATTTATAAAAGCTATCTTCCAGATTGGCAACACCATCCTTTAATAGCTCTAACTTAGCCCTGGATGATTGCTTTTCTCTTTGATGATAATCTTTTAAGCTAGCAAATTGGTCCTTACAAAATGTGCATCATCCAAGGTAGATTTTAACATTCTCTTCTTAGTTTCCAGCTCAACCACTTTAGCGTCCAAGGATTCCTTTTCATATTTTAGCGTTAAGTAGTCAACTTAAAGGTTTTTGTGGTTATTATATACCTATTTAAAGCTGTTAGCACTTCATTCCAATTTGCTAAAGATTTTATGTAGCATGGTTAATTGTTAAAAATAAAATTAACACAAAGTATCATATATACGAAGTATCATAAATATCTCTTTATCATAGCTCAAACTTATGTCCTTGGCTAATTAGAGAGAAGACAATTATCTATGTGACAATTAAAGAAAGAGTAATCATATCGCATAGTTATGGTACTTTTTTCATCTTCAATTATGAATTTATAAATCCTTTTGCAAGTTGATTTTCTCTAAGGGAAAGCTTCCATTTTGAGTAGTCTAACATCAGAGCCTTCTAGCCTAAAAGCTACTTTTATAGGGCCACCTGTACTCTTTTTCCCAATGATTGTTTATTGGGGCCACTAACATTTATGATAGCCTTTACTCTTGGGGAAGGAATAATGATGGCTTCCACATTCATGTATGCTCCCCCTTCTACATTTAGATGATCCCCTTCTTCATCATCATCATCATCATCATCATCATCATCATCATCATCATCTTCTTCTTCTTCTTCTAAGATCATTATGGTCTCTTTAGCTAAGACTAGGACCCAATTTTCTTCGGTACATGGTAAGGTAGGAAGTTTAGATTCCTTCAAGGAAGGGTCCAAAAATCTTTTTCCTTTATTTAAGTATGTTTATAAAGTGGTTATGGAATACTATCTTTATTCTTTGTTTTTGATGGCTTAAGGGTAGTAGTAATTTTTGTAGATGAAGACTTTTGAACCTTCTTAGCCTCTAGAACCTTGGGGATAACCCTAGGTTAAGTCTCCTCCTTAAAATGTGAATAAGATTTTAAATAATTAGTGATAATATAAGCAAAGGGATAATCAAGTATGACAAAATAATAAATCTCAAAATTCAAGGACATGGACATAACAATATATGATGGACATTAACACATGTTTATGATGGGAGATGATGGACTCAATGGCATGTACATGATAAGAATCAACACACATAAAAACTTGTTCATTAGAGGATCCGGCAACCATAGTATGAATGCCACTAACCTTATGTGATTTTTCTTTCTTCCTTTAAGGATCCAATTCCATAATCCCTTCTACTTCTTGAACAAAAAATAATACAATGGTATTTTTCAATCATTATGATAAATGAAATAACTATGACAACAATATTTTATTAGAAAATGTACCTTTTATTTGGAAGCCCTAGTAGTAGACGTCTTGTCGGGGAACAAATGGCGGGCCTTTTAAACCCCTAGATAGGTTGGAGGGGACAAACTTTTACAAAGTCCTTTATTCATCAGACTCTATAGGTAAAAGAAAAAAACTTTGCAAGCCAACAATTTTTTTAGTTTAGTAAATGGATGAGAATGACAAAAAGGGAACACGTTACTTACTAAAGTCAGAAACTTACCCTATCTTCTTGAGGCTAACATGGCCATTCACAATTTCATTATTATTTATAACGTGTATGTCTTACATCAACTTTTCAAAATCATCTATTCTAGCTTTTAACTCCAATGAGGAGGTTGGAAACTCTCGTACATTAGAATTTATTAGACCCCATTTAGATAGATCCTACTCGGAATATCCTTGAATAAATAAATAGTGGGACTTATACCTCTTCATAGAAGGCCGAGGCTCTTTGATGAATTTATGGTCACCCCTTATTTGGATACATTATAAATCTAGGGCCAAAGGATGGCTTAAAAGCTTAGAAATTTTCTAAATAATTCCATTGTTAGTTAGACACGTAAGAAATAACACCCATATAAGAAGTCGGTTACCATCTTCCAAGCATTATGGATGAATTGAGTAGAGCTTGAGTAACAAGATTGGAGAAATTCTTTAAAAAAAGGGTATAAAGTTAAACATATTCCAATATAAAGGACCTCAACATAAAAGATTGTACATATTTCTGGTGGAGGATTATTGGCTCTTTCTGATGAGGATGGTTGAATTAATCTAAGAGAAGAAGGGAAACTGTACTTTACATGGTACTGGTTAAGTTAGGCCATGATAATGTTACCGAGAAGAAGAGTATCATAGTATTGGGATGAAATTTCAGACATGTTGATATAAAGGGGAGGTTATCAAAGGATGAAGGGACCAACTAATTCATCACTGAGGGGTTCATTGGTGATAAGAAGGAAGAAAGTAAAATTGGGGGTCTGACTGAGGTATTTGAAGAATGAAAAGTAGAAGAGTCAAGACAAGTAAGATGTTTGAAATATAGGTCTTTAAAAAATGTAAGGGATTTATCAAGTCTTTCAAGAGAAGTAGTGGTTAGTGTGGCTATAACACCTCAAAAATAACAAACCAAAATAGTTTGTTTAAAGAATGAATTGTGGAAGCTAAAATAGTAAAATGTGAGATGTTACCATTCTTAGTACAAGTTCAGTTTTCTCTACCATTCTTATACTAATTGTTAAGGCTAAAAATATTACCCTACGTAGATTAATAAAACATTTATAAGAATTAGAGTAGAGAGAATCAAAGCAAATTAACATCATACTAAATAAAACCAACTACTAGTGGTTACAAATTCAGTGAAAGTAAGACAAATAGAGATATAAGAGTATAATAACATCCAGATTAAAAGATATTGGGAAAAATACCAGACAACCCTAACTCTTAACCCAAGTACTAACCTTCAATTTATCTCACAAGCTAACCTTCAAAGGCCACTGCTCATTTAATAAGTAGGAGTTTATGAAAATGAACCCTTTAGTATAATAGGACTAAGTAACACATTATATACAACTAATATAAAAAGCCTGCATGGAACACATAAAAGACATCACAACAATACATGATATAAACATTGAATTACAAATACGATGGTCAAAATATCATAATCATATTAGGTAAAAAAATGTCACCAAAGCTACATAATGCTCATATCCATTCGTTTAGAACATGAGGAAGCATTCCAACTAAGGATCTAAGGGATACACTCTAAAATAATTATAAGGAACAATCTCAACATAATAACCATAACCTTCAAAATATATCTCATATCTCAATATTAAAATCAGTAAAATCCATTATACCACATATAGGGCTCAGAGGCACACTACTAATAAACTCCATAAGGTTATTTTTAACTTGAAACCAAACCAATAAGTGATTATGAACATTCCAATTATTTATACATGTTTAGTTCAGGGACCCATTATTCTCAACTAGTGGAACTATATCAATAATATACAACCTAGCTCATGGCTGTCATTCTCAACTAGTGGAATAGTTTGAATAATATATAAACCTAAGGCATAAAGCTCTTATCCATTATTCTCAACTGGTGGAAGGGTTTCAACAAGATATAACCCTCGAGCATAAAGCTCTTAGTCATTGTTCTCTATTAGTGGAACTATTCCAATAATGTACAACCCTAAGGAAAAATACTCCCGACCAGTATTCTCATTAGGTGAATTGTAACACCCCTATTTTTACTACTTAAAAATTTCATTTTGTAGAAGCATTAGTTATCAAATTACTGGGTGTTACTGCTACACTTAGTATAAGTCTGATTCCCCCACCTATCTTATGCGATATGCTAAGGCTAAAAAAATTACAACCAAAATAAAGTAGTGGAAATGAGAGGTAATATATAAATAAAAGTTGTTGATAATTTACTCTATACAATAATGGAAATAAAAAACACCAAGGGACATAAGAGTCTGAAGGAAAACCAATTACATCACCAGCAAGTACCCAAAGGTACAACATAGGATTTTCTTAACTCTTAGACCCAAAAGCCCCTCTAAAAATGGAATATGTTCCTAAGGAATCTCTTACTTTTCACTATAATATTTATGGATCCACTCCATACCATTCATGTGTTTATCTACAAAAGTAGTATCAGTATGACTTCCTCGTACTGAGTAAATCACAATACCTCACAAGAGGTAGCATATACACCTTACATATAATCACATAAAAATTCAAAAATCATACAAGAGCATAAAGTATAATCACATGTAATAATTATGGAATAATATATATAACATTAAGTCTCAAGCTTAAAAACAAAACATACTAGTTCACTTCATGTAACACCCCCAAAATTCACTACTGAAAAATTTTGTTAATTAAAGGAAATAAGCGGAAGCAAATTAAGTAAAACGTGAACTTTGGGAGTATTATCGCCACACTTAGTACCAGACCGATTCACTCATACCGTTCCATTACCAAGTGCTAAGGCTAAGAAAAATGAAATACAATTTGAAAGACATTCAACATGCATAAATCAGAGTAAATTGCAAGAAATTCAACATACTTAAATCAGAGTAGCGCATCAAATCGTTTACAGGAATAAAATCCACCAATGGTGGTTAAAGTAACAACATAACATCAAAAACTTGGAAATTAAATGAAAAAGGAGGAAAAACCTAACGATACCGGATAACTCCTTACTCTCTTTCCCGTAGCCCACTTGAGTAGCACCTGAAAAGACCTGTAAGGGCACCGCCCATTGAATAGGCAGGGGCCCCATAAAGGGAATCCCTTCAGTACTACAGTACTGAGTAACCCTTTAATACCACACTTAAAGACAGGCCCGCATACGACACATAATGCAAACTACACACATAAATAATGAGAGGTGCATACATAACAATAACATACATAATAATTTATAAGTCACAATCGATACTTTGGGCCTTAAGCCATGTCATAGTGTAAGATCAATATATTCAGGCCTTAAGCCATTATTCCGTCATCATTCCATCAATCTCATATTTTATATCCATATGAGTACGAGAACCCCACTATTATAGCTGGTGGACCGGAAGTAAACACATAGGGCAGAACGCCTCTGACCACTATTATTGCCGGTGGACCGGAAGGTAAACACACAGGGCAGAACGCACCTGACCACTATTATTTGCAAGTGGACCGGTCTGGCCCCGACTCATATGGTTTTCCACTATAAGTGATTAGTATTTTTCCATAATATTATTCACATACATAACTGATTTTATTGAGCTCGGGACCCCCACTATTATTGCCGGTGGACCGAAATACATATAAACTCATCATCCAGGGCACAACGCTTCTGGCCACTATTATAACCGGTGGACCAGGATATATAAAGAATCATCATCCAGGGCACAACGCTCCTGGCCACTATTATAACCGGTGGACCGGGATATATAGAGAATCATCACCCACGGCACAACACTCCTGGCCACTATTATAACCGGTAGACCGGTGCTCAATATCATAATCATCTGGGCCCGGCTCATTAATATTCCACTTTTAATAATAGTATCTTTTCTTTCTTTAATCATCACATCAATCATATTTATTTGCCTCGAACGGGAGATCAATAACCCAGGACACAAAGGTACACCGGTCGTACCGGTGCATATCAGCTACTCAGTACCATTCAACCATGAACCCAAGGACGCAAAGGTACCCTGGTCGTACTGGTGCATAAAGCTAACTCAGTACCCTACCGACAAGGACACCTAATCCATAAGTATGCATACCCCCTAACTAGGTCCGTAGAGCTAGAAAGAGTAAGATATAGGGTGTGGCTGGGGCACAAAGGCACACCAGCAAATACCAGAATAATCGTGGACTAAACCACGTCCTTAGGGTAGCGACCCCTAAGGATTCACCATTCCCGATCTTGAGGTCTTTCACTTTAAGTAATAGTGTCTTAACTAAGGTGATCACGAAAAGCACGATAATCCGATACTTATTCACTTTCAATCATTCTGATATCATTAATCGTTTCTTATTCAGATGATTATCCAGGATATCACAGAGAAACCATTAAGGCCATACTAATTATCCAATACTCTGACTTGGCTAATCAGAGTTATTTGAATCATATTATAATGTTCCACAATCTCAAAGACATGTTAGGTACAAACTACTCATTTTCCCTTTACCTATATAATTGTTAAGTATCCATTCCTTCCTCGCCAAATTACCATATTACCCTTTGGGTTACATAATTACCAAATTACCCCTTATACGGTTTAGGTTACCAAATTATCCCCTACATTTTTTAAATCACCATTCACTCCTCATAATTGCTACACTTATCATATTTCCCATTTGGTTGGTTAGATTACCAAATCACCCTTCTCCTTTGTTATAATTACTAAATCGCCCTTGAGTTGGATAAATTACCAAATTACCCTCCTTCATTATCATGATTACTATTGTGCCCCTTTATTTAGTTAAGTAATTATCACTTTACCCTTTAATCGGCTAAATTACCAAATTGCCCCTTTAGTTGGATAAATTACCAAATTTCCCTTCTCCTTTATCATAATTACCATTTTACCCCTCTCAATTATTTTAATTGCCATTTACCCTTTTTAATTATCATAAATCCCAAATTACCCTTCTTCATAATTACAAATATTAATTTACCCTTCTTCATAATCATAATTATTAATTTACCCTTCCCCATATTAATAATTACTATATTACCCTTCTACCCCTTACTTTCAAATTACCATAATATCCTTTTATTTATGAAAATTACCACCATACCCCTTTTACTTTACAAATTACTATTTTACCCTTTTACATCCAAAATTATTATTTTTATTCTTCCTTACAAAATTACCAGTTTGCCCTTCTTTCCCAAAATTACCATATTACTCCTTACTTATAAATTACCATTTCGCCATTCACTTATACCATTACCATATCACCATTTACTTATGAAATTACTATTTTGCCCCTCTACCTCCAAAATTACTATAATGCCCTTTTACTTGAAAAATTACCATAATGCCCTCCTTCATCCAAAATTACTATTTTACCCCTACTTCCAAAATTACCATTCTTACCACTTACTTATAAAATTACTATATTGCCCCTTGACTCCAAAATTACCGCTTATCCTTTTCTCCCAAAAATTACTATAATACCCCTTTACTTATAAAATTATCATTTGGCCATTTAATCATAAAACTAACATATTATTCTTTTACCTCAAAGATTGCCGTCACGCCTTTCTTTCTCACAAATTACAATTTTATCCTTTTTACTTATAAAATTATTATTTCACCTCTTCCCTTTGAAATTACCAAATTACCCTTGTACTTATAAAATTACCAAAATACCCTTTTCACTTATAAAATTTCCATTCAACCCCTTTATTCACCTTTTTTTATGAATTTACTAACACTACATAAAATAATGATATTAGTACTTCATTTTATCATCTAAGTCCACCAACATGTCATTATTCAACATAACACTCATTAGCAACTACATACATTAGATCACATACTTCATAAGCATAATTCCTAAAATACCCTTAGACAATAATATCATTCATGCATTAGCAACATACTACATCATAAACAAGCATTTAATATTTCCATCAATAATCAAATTTCTTCCTTAAGTATCATACCTACACATGGCACAAAGGTTATCATACTTTTCCTTTTTATTAAGCAATATAAGCAACCATATATATATATCATGCTAAGCACACAAACCATGCATAAAATCATGCTAAATCCCTAATGTGCTAGCATACGTTTTTCCATGTATTTAAGGGAGGATTAACGGTTACCTTAATCCCTCAAAATATCAAATCTTACCGGTACCCCGGTTAAAGATTTAGGCTTTATTAGCAACTCAACACCTAAAAGTAATATTAATCATTATTAGGTTAGAAGTAAGAAACTAAAGGATAGAACTTTATAAAACTAATTTATTTAATAATAAAACACCTTAATTAATTATCAACATACCTAAAAAATTTTCCAAACAAATTCTAAAATAAGGGGGAGCTCACGCTGCATGAGCAGCGTGAGTCTCATGCAGAAATAAGAGGGGAAAAGGCTCGAAGAGGGGTGAGATAGAAGAGAGGAGAGGTGGCTCGGTTTAGGTACTTTAGGCTAGAAAAGAAGGTAGTTGGGGGAGGTTCCAAGGCAAGGGAATGGTGCAGGAGTGAGGAGGGGGTGTAGATGGAGGCTAAGGGTGGTTTAACGGCGGCGGCGAGGCAGCGAAGTTGGCTGCCGAGATGGGTCGAGGTGGAGGGGCTGAGAAGGAAGGAAAAGGAGAGGGAAAAATGGAGGGGTGCAAGGGTTGTTTTCGGCCAACTAAGGCATGGCAGTTGTAGAGGGGATTGCAGGGTGTCGAACGATGGGTCGGGTGGCGGCAGAGGGGCCGGACGGCGGTGGAAGTGGCAGTTGCAGGTGGCTCGGCGATAAGGGGAAAACTGGGGAGAAAAAGAAAAGGGGTCGAGAAGGGAGGGAGTTTAGGGCTCGAGGGGCGGCGTGGTGGTGTAGGGTGGTAGTAGGTGGTGGGAGAAGGCGATGGAGGGGTTGGTCTTGGTGGTTCAAGCGGTGGTGGGTGGCGGTGATCAATAACCGAGAAAAAAATGGGGAAGAAGGAAGGAGAGAGGAGGGAGCTCGGAGGAAGCGAAGATGATCAAAAAATGTGGGAAATGAAGGCTGGAGGGATGAAGAAAAAGAAGAGGGAGAAGAGAGGGGGTAGGGCTGGCCGGCGATCGGTGCTACAGGTTGCAAGGCTGGTCGGTTGGCAGGGGAAGGGAGGGAAGAAGAAGGAAAGCATTTAGGCGGGAATGGAGGGTGCAGGGGGGTTAGTTTGGCTCGAAATAGGGTAGAAAAGGGACGGGGTAGAGAGAGGGAGTAGCAGGGGGCAGGTACGGTGGCAGGCGGCGGTAGTTGCAGGCGGCGGTCGAGCGTGCATAGAGGACGAGAGCAGGTCGGGGCGTGGGAGAAGAAGAAGGGAGGGGAGGTGCTGGGCGGCTGGACCGGCGCAGGAAAAAAGAGCAGCCCGGCCGGTCCATGGGAAAAATAAAGAGGGACGTTGGGCTGCAGGACAGCGTGCGAGGAGGAGGGGCTGGGGGAAATGAACGGGCCTGGCCCAACGCGCAAGGAGGGGGGAAAACATGCCAACAGCCTGGCGGCCCAAAGCCAGGAAGAAGGGAGAAAAAGAGAAATGGGGGAAAGGAGAAAGAAAATAAAAGGTAGGAAAAGGAAATTAGGGAAAATAGGAAAATTGAAAATAATTAAATTTATAAAATAATAGGATGTAATATTTTTGATAATAAGTTTATTTAATAATTTAATTTAATATAATTAAATATATGGGCTTAAAAAGGATAATTATAGTAAAATACTAGTTTGAAAATTTATTTAAATAAAATAATATGATAAATAGAAAAATATTAAATTTTATTTTGATTAAATACTCTTATCCAATTTTAAATATTCCAAAATCTTTAAAATAATTAAAATAAATAATTTTAAAAGCTAGTTTTATTTCAAATAAAAGTTATTTATTAAAATATAGGTTTTCGAAATTTTTGGGGTATTACACTTCACATCATCTCAAGGTATAATAGATATATCTAGTTAATCAATTAAATTCCCAAAATCGAGGTAGGACATTGAGGCAACTACCAAATCAAAACATCTAGATAAATTATAAATATTTAGGTAGGGTACTGAGGTAACTATTAACTCAACATATCTAAATAAATTCCAAATATCAAGCTAGGGAAATAAGGTGAATACCAAACCAAGGTAGGGAAATGAGGTGACTACTAAACCAACAAATCCAAAATAATTTTGGATACCAAGGTAGGCACTAAGGCAACTACTGAACCAACAAATATAGATCAATCCCTTTTATGTTCTTTCATAATAGTTACTACCATTTTTACTTACTCAAGGGGGATACAACCAACCTAGGGGCACTGTGGTATACCAGATCATATTGGCACCCAAAGGTAACTCAATACCCTTACTCTCAAACTGAGGTACATAGTGGCACACTCGGTCATACTAGTGCACAATAGCACTATAGTATTTTCCAACCTTGGTTACCTAGTCTTTAAATATTGATACCCCATATAGGTCTTGTAGGTCACTTATAGAGTGGAATAGGGCCTAACTAGGAGAAAATAGTACACTGGCAAACCGAATCAAATAAGGGATAACACCTCATCCCTAGGTTAGCTAATCTTGGATAGCAACCAATCCCAACTTGAGGTCTTTCACTTTAAGTATTAATATTTTGAGAGTTGATCACAGATAACACATACTGCATAATAATTCCCATTTCTCCTTTTATTTTCAATTATTGATGTAAACCCTAAGGTCATCAATCTATGTCAATGTTAAAGTTAACACTAAAGTTAACCTATCAAAAATATAAGGTCATTATAATGTTCAATTATTCACAAAAGATGCATAAGGTAAAAAAATACCAAAATACCCTTAAAAACCATAATTTTGCCATTTTATTCATTTCCATACCAAACATTAATATTATGATAATTTTTTCGCAAAAGGCTAAAAGATAATATTTCACATTATTTTAGCATGTAGGTAATCATTACATTTTTGCAATTAACTATATTTTCCACTTTTCATGAATTTAGTAAGGTGTTCCCACAAAACCTTAATCATGAAACTATCATGTATCACATATTCCATGAAACATGTACGTACATATATAAGGCATAGTGAAACATTTAAATAAGGATATTATCATCACGGTAAATATAGAAAAATATCTCTAACCTTGGGTCATGTGAATATAAATCATAGTAAGCTAACCTTAATCATGTATATATGCTTCCATGAGAATTATATTAACCCTAACTACTATGCATTAGTGGTCATGATATTTTTATCATGTCATTTGATTCCCAACTTGAAAAGGATGAAAACTCTAACAAAACCCAATACACGTGTATATAAATCATATAACATGTTGCTTATGCATATAACTTAATTTACAATACTAGTACGTACTTGGATTTACCTAAATCTAAGCTTACATAAAAAAGCCTAAAACTGCCTCCTATAAGATTCTCAAGGATTACCTAGGAAATAAACACCTAATAACACAAGTATTAGAATTTCATATAACACAATAATAACCTAAAATTAATAAAATAACTCAAGGATAACTAATTGGCTAAAGTAAAGCAATAAGGACCAACCAAAACTCACATAACAAAGGAAGATGAATCAATGGATGTTCTCGAGAAAGAAAGTAAGGAGAAATGGTGAATTTGTGCATTGATAGGGGGCAGGAATAGAATAAATGGCTGGTGTAGGGAGGGGATAAATAGTGAAGAAAATGGGAGAAAAGGGAAGAGGATTGACACAACTGGCCAAAGCTAAGAGGGAAAGGTTTGAAGCTTTTGGCCTATGGTTAGGGGTGATTTTGTTGAGGTTGTAGGGCTTTTGTGGTGGAGGAGGTAGCAAGGCTTAGAGGTGAAGTGGAGGTGGGTGTAGCAAGGTATGGATCTATGAAGGTTTTGGTCGAAGGTGGTGGTTGGTGTTTGGTGTGTTTGGATGAAGGTGTATGGGTTGCTTTGGTGAGTTTGGGTGAGAGATTTGGGGTGTGTTTGTGTGAGGTTTTGTGTTGATTTTAGGGGGATTTACCAAAGGTGAGGGTGATAGATTGGTGGGATTTATCGAAGATAAGGTCATTATTTATGTGAAGAATTGGTAGAAAATATCTAATTATAGGAATTAGATTACTCGACCTAAATGATGTCAGATAAGGTCTAACTTAGGATTTAAATTTAATAACCCAACCTAAACGATGGAGAGGTAGGATAAGGTGAGCATATTAATCCCTCTGCATGTCTCCTTCTCCATTACATTTCCATCAACCATGTCTTGCTTGACTCTTCCCTCTTCACCACCATCCATTTAATCCATTCCTCCTCCTATTTTGTCGCATGTTTTACCCCCAAACAAAGGCTTCACTTCCTCTCCTTCCTCCCAAGATCCTTGAATCAAGAAAAGCCCCATTTTTCTCCATCATTGCTCTTATCATCTGCTTCATCTTCACCTCTTTTATGTATCAACACTCACCACCACTGCTCCTTCTCCTTTAGAATATTCCTTCACCACTTTTCTATGTCTCTTAGCTTTGGCCAAAAGCATTTAAACCCCCAACCAATGGTCATCACAACAAAATCCCTTCCCTATGCTATACATAAATCTATTGGAGCCCCACCTTCATCTTCTACCATTTATGCCTATCCCCTCCACTTTGTTGCACCCAATCTAACTGCTCCTCCCTTCTTAGCTTATATATTTGTGCCAAAGACCCTCTTATAGCATTGAACAATGGTGCCGTTGCTCATCTCCCTCTTTTAACAACTTCCATTATTCCTCCTCCCCTTGTTTTATAGGTTGTTGTGTGTCCCTTGTTGCCTTGTTTGAATAGTTAGTTATCTTTTGAGTTGGTTTAATTAATTTTAGCTTATTTTATACGTTAATTAAAATGATAATATATGCATTTTTGGGTTTTAATGTTTTAGATAATCCTTAAGGAACTTAGATAAGATAGTCTTTTGTAATTTTATTGTAAGCTTGGATTTAAGTGAATCCTATCACTCATGAGATTATATAAATTAAGTGCAAGCATGTTCGGATTGCTTAGATTTAGAATTATACCAGGGTTCTATATTTCTCATGTATTATGACATGCAAGATAGTTATTATTCACATGTTCTAGGGTTATAAATGTTTTCTTAAATGGACCATGATGTTAGTTGTCTTATTAAATGTCATATCACATAATAAAAATGTTTGTACACGATGCATGGAATTTAAGACACATTAGAAATGCATGATTTGGGTTTGTTGGTGCAACTAATTAATTGCATGAAAAGTGAAAAATATAGTCATTTTCTAAATCCCAAAAATACCCTACATGCTAAAATATTATGAATTATTATCTTTTAGAAATTTTATGAAAAATTTCTTGTAATGTAGATTTTTGGTAAGAAATTGGATAAAATGACAAAATTTGGGTTTTTAAGGCATTTTGGTTGTTCTTGACTTGATGGACCTAATATAAATAATTAGATACAGGTTGACCTTAGTGTTGATGTTGGCTTTTATATAAACCAATGATCTTAGGGTTTAACTTAATAATTCAAAACAAAGGAAAAATGGTTAAGTATGAAAATTGTTGTGTAGTGTGTGATATTTGTGATCACCTTATAAAATATTAATACTTAAAGTGAAAGACCTCATGTTTGAGATTTGTTTCTCTCTAGGATTAGCTACCTGGGGACAACATGTATCCCTCATTGAGTTGGTTCTCTTATGTGCCACTGTACCCTAGTAAGGCCTTAGTTTACTCTATAAGTTTCCTATGGGCCCTATAAAGGGTATTGATAAATAAGGATTAAATAACCAAGGTGGAAGGATATTATATTACCTTGGTGTGCTAGTATGAACATGCATATTGCTATGTCCCTAGGTTCTTAAGTAACTGATATTATGTTGCCTTTGTGCCCCAATATGACCAAGCTTACCTTAGTGTCCCTAGGTTCATAGAATCCCCATTGAGTAATTAAAAATGGAAATAACTATTATGTAAGAATATAAAAAGAAATTGATATGGATTTTTTAGCTCAATAGCGGCCTCAATTCCCTACCTTTTGTAATTGGAAATGTTTTGAATTTTGGGTTTGTTAGTTGCCTTAGTACCCTACCTTAACATTTGGGATTGATTTAATTAGTTAAATATGGATATTACATTCTTTGAGATGATGTGAAAGGATTTAGTATGATTATCTTCTAAGAATGATAATTTGATGTTGTCTACATTATCCCACAAGTATTGTATGTTGCTATGGCATATGCTTTTCACTTTAACCATGATTTTTGGACTATTTCATGATTATGTATAATTTGGGTATGATAACTCTTGAGAGTTATTGTGATTTACTTACTACGAGGAAATTATACCGATATTACATTTGAAGAAAACTATGTGAAGGGCATGGAGCAGTTCGAGGCACATAATAGAGGTAGGGATACGTGGAGCTCATGGGAAGAGTTCTCATTCTCACAATGGGCTTATGGGTCTATGAGTTAGGGCAAACTGGTGTTGTATCTTTGTGCACCTATTTTGATGTAGTCGGTTTTCATTAAGACTCTTATGTCCCTTGGTGCATTTTTATTTTCATTAATGTGTAGAGCATATTATCCATAACTCATATATACGTATTGTCTTTCATTTCCTCTATTTTCTTCTAGTTACGTTTTGTTTTGAGTCTTATCACTTGGCATAAGAAAGGTGAGGGAACCAGAATTATACCAAGTGTGGTAATAAGACTCATTAATTTGGAAATTAATGCTTCTATAAAATAAATTTTTTAAGTAGTAAAAAAATGGGGGGGGGGTGTTATAGGAGTCTCCACCACAAATCCTCCATTGTCAATGGAGAAAAAATTTCTTATTGGAACAACAAAATGACATTCTTCATTAAGGATTAAGATTACAATATATGGAATATATAGCCAGATTACAATCATAAAGGAGGTCAATGGCATGATGGTTGAGAAGACACAATTTGAAATCATAGATGTTGGTAAGAAGAAGCCAATGCTCAATGATAAATCCATTATGATCTTACAATGTGGGATTTGAGAAAGAGTATCATCATATATAATCATGCACCATTATAAATGAAATTTGAGACAAACTTATTATAATAACCCATCTTTTTGTAAGATTTATTGAATGGGAGGTTATAGTGTTTATAAAAATTTGATAACGCTTTATTTTTATTTGGGAATATAATTGAGTTTGAGGAAAATTTAGATTTGAATAAGTTTTGAAAATTGAATAAAATGAGTTTTTAACCAGGTTGGTTGATTAATTCTATGAACCGATTGATTGGTTCATTGTTTCAGCTAAGGGGTGTTGTTCGATTGAACTGATAGATTGGTTTTGGAGAACTGATTGACTAGTTGCTAAAATTGTCAAATGGTAGGCCAAATCGATTGAGTAGTTGGTTGGGATGAGTATATTTTTAAAACTTATTTTTTTATAGAAAAATTCCTTTTACTAAAATAGAATCTTGATAATACTACTCCAAGTTGTTCTTTAGAGATTATTAACTCTTCTTATCATGCATTTGACTCTAGCTGCTACCTTGAACTGATTTGAGGGTTCGGTTTAGACAATTGAAGGTGAATATGACCTCACCATTGTGTTCTTCCCCTTTTCTCTTAAGTACAGTTCTAGAATCATTACTTTAATTCCTAGCTTGTCTCTGATCAATTGGAAGATTCCTTCCCACGTTGACCTTCCATTACCTCTCTTGTTTTGATATTTTATGGACGAATTTTACTTGCATTTTCTAGAAATCACCATTTTAGCTCTAGAAGGGAATTCAGATTATCTTTGAAATAATCCACACGTTTAGCTCAAATTTAAAAGGTAAAAGTTAGGTTTTTTGATATGTGCATAACCTCTCTCGTTCTTAAACCAATTCGTTAGCTATAAATAACCCTAATCACCCCTTCTACTTACTTTTCTTTCAGCCTTTGAGATATCCTATCTCTCTAGCACCTCTATTCATTCCTCTCTAGTTTGAGCTTAATTTTGATTTATTTCAACTCTTTTGATCATTTCCCTAACTCCTTATTATATATCTTGTAGCAATAAATGTTTAATTCAGGAGGAAGTTGAGTCTCTCTCTCAGCATAATTTCCCTCTACTTTTCTCTTAGGTTTGGTAAGCTTATTTCCTTCTAATTTAAACTTAGATTTGTGAATTTAGTCATTAAGTTCTAAAGCTTTCACTTTTTATTTTATCAGTTTGGAAGTTGAAACTCTTCTAGGTTGAGTTTTTTCATTTGTGGAATTTTTTTGCTTGCATTGAGTAAGCCATTCTTACGTTTGAAATGTGGCATGATTAAGTATATCATGTGGTGTATTTTTTAAGGTACTAATTTTATAGTTCTGCATGAGAGTTTGGATTTATATTGATGTATATTAATTTAATTGTAAATCATAAGAAAATGGAATGATTTTAGGAAAATAGGGTTAATATGATTAATTGTGAAGCATGTTTCAATTTATAAGCTAATAAAGTATTGACATGATGCTATGATATGTTTTGGTTAAAAAGTATGACCAAAATAAATGGAAGAAAAGAAAGAAGAAATTAGGGAATTACAAAACTGCAAATTCTATATGATCTTCAATCCTTCAAGGATGGCAATTAATTGATTAAATATAACATGAGAACCCTAATGGTAATGAAATAATGAAGAAAAGGTCAAAGCTATAACAGTTGTGCTCATTGACCAAATATATGTTATATATATAGAAAGAAGGCCATAAAAATCATGTTTAAAATATGATATATATTAGTAAATACGGGGAACTCATATTAGTAAATATAAGGCATTCATGTTTTTTTTAAACATTATGCATGTGAGATAAATTAATGGAGTAGGCGGGAGGGGAAATAAGGAAATATGAGCCGTATTTCCATAAATATGATGCCTTTGTATTTCCTCTCTATTGATTTTCTTGACTTGATTTTTCTTCACATGACACAACTTTTCGGGTCTTGCGTGCTTGTACATCTAAATTTTGATGACCCCAAGCTTTATTCTCATATTATGCTCCTTCTACTTGGTTACCAATGTAAATTATTTGGATTTTATCTTTTCTATAAACCTCGGTAAGTAAACAAAACATGAGGAAAATGGTTAAATTGTTATAAAAAAAAATATAGAAAGTTGGGTTAAGATATATCAAATAGTGTCATAGAAAATGCACCTTTCACTCACCTAGCTCTTTAAGAAAATGATTAGCCACTACACAAGCTAACTTTATCATTAGAGTTAACAGGATTTGAAATAGACATTGATGCTTTAAAACATGGAATTTTTTGTATATTGATGTTGCATGGTAAAGTAGCGGTTTACTCTTCTCCTTAGATAAATAAGCCTGAATATAAGTACTCGACACATGATTTGGAGATGGTTGCAGTCATTTTCATGGTATAGACTTGGAGGTACTATGTGTATGAGACACAATGCAAATTCTTCATTGAATATAAGAACCTCAAGTATATATGCTCACTCGGAAGGGAATATGGGTAGAGTTGGTAAAGATTTATGATATCGATTTAACCTACAACAAGGGTAACGCTAACTTCATTGCAGATGCCTTGAGTATTGTCAAATGCCTTAAACTCCTAAAATATGCCCCCACATGCATCATCCCAATGAAATCATGTAGTCTTCTTCAAAGGTTTCATCAAGGGATGAGCTACCTTTGAGAAGTCCTAAGCAAAGCATATGTAGTATTTGGCCAAGCCTAGGAAACTACCAACCTCGAAAACACTAGTTGCTTTTTTCCACTTGGTGACTACTAAAATATTTTTCTGATCAATGATGAACCCTCATGTTGAAACCACATACCCTAAAAATGCAACCTTTCAAAGCCAAAACTCTCTCTTAGAGAGTTTGGCATACATCTTGTGCTCTCTAAAGAGTAATAAAATAGAGCAAAGATGTTTATCATGCTCCTCTCTCTTCCGAGTGTATATCAAAATGTTGTCTATGAAGACCACCACAAAATGGTTAATGAAAAACCAAAAATTTCTCATCATCAAGTCTGTAAATACAGCAATCACATTAGTGAGGTCAAAAGGCATCACTAGGAACTCATAATGCCCATATCATGTCCTAAAGGGAAAACTCATTATGTTTATTTCAGTGATGTCTAGTTGATGATAGCTTAACCTCAAGTCAATATATGAGAAAATTGAAGCATACTAAAGCTAATCAAACAAATCATTGATCCAAAAAAGTAGGTATCAATTCTTCACAATCAAGTAGTTTAGATGTTAGTAATCTATGCACACCTAAAGACTTCCATCATTCTTCTTTATGAAGAGAACCGGTGCTCCCTATAGAGATACACTTAGGTGAATGTACCCCTGAGCCACTAACTCCTATTATTGTGAATTCAACTCATGCAAATTTACCATTACAATATTTTAAGGTGCTATCAAACCTAACTTGGTACCTAATAACAACTCATTGGTGATGTTTATCATACGCTGGCACCATGCCCAATATCCCCTCTGAAAACATGTTTGGAAACTTGCAAGCAATTAAAATATCCTTTGGCTTTGATACATCCTTATTCAACTCCTAAACAATACACAGATACATAGGGTGACCTCTCTACACCAATAAATACAACATATGGGCAGATATTACCTTCATTGTAGGCTTAGACTTACATCTCCTATAGGAAACCTTAACACCCTAAGATCCCTATAGCAATGCTCATTCCTATACACAATCTAACACCATCTGATATCCTCTAACATATCAATCCTCAATACATAGAGTATCACATCAAAGTCACATATATCCATCTCAATCAAGTTCACTAGTAAGTCTACCCTACCTATCTCTAGGGATACATTCAAGTAGAGTATAGTGCAATCTAATCTATCTTTATAAGGTTAAATCACAAACATAGTGGCACTACTAGATTGAGATAAGGTATCTTTAGTGATAAAAGTAGTGGATACAAATGACAAAGATGAACCTGAATAAAAAATTACAGGCACAAGTAATGAGAGGATTGTGAACATACAAGTGACCACATCTAGTTGTTGATCACCCTTTACCTACGTGATGACATTCAGGCACCCACCTGATTCTCTTCCCTAGTATCCTCTATGATAATCTCTAAAATTCTTAGTATGCCCTCCCTTAGAAAATAGGTGAGGCCCCTATGGTCTCCTTTTAGCCTCCCTAGAATTTACATTGGTTGGGGCAATTGCCCTCTATTGATGCTATTATTGTGGTTGTGGTTGTTGCTTATATGTCTGCTTCTAATAAGCCTATGGTATAAGCAGTCTCTATTGCTAGAATTAACCCTAGTGATGTTGGAACTCAAATGATTGGTGGCCTCACTAACCATAAGCTCAACACTAAATAGAAGTGCTATAAAAGTCTCATCCTGAATGATCCTAACCATAAAAATGGAAAACAAAATGTATTATTAGTCCCACATGTCTTCTTTATCCACTCGTCTAATTGCTATGTTGATAACTCAAAGGTCCACCTACCCAAAACTAAATCCAACCTCCAAAACCCTATGTTTCTAGCTTCCTCTTACCTAAAACATAAGCTTGCTCATAAACTATGATATCAGCAACACATACCCGCTCATACAATGTTGCTAAGTCCTAAGAAACCATGACATTTGCATGTCAAAATGAAGCCCCTACTCAAATCGATATACCATCGTCGACTTGCTAGCTGTTATACCTAGAGTGAGCATCAACAAATCTAGGAACCGAGCATGATATTGCAACATTGTCATGCTCAGCTTGGTCAACTGCATGAAATCTTTAATCTTATCCTTCTTCAGGCTCTTTAGATATAACTTTATGCTAATTGTTGCCTTAAATCTACTCTGCACATGATGACCTACCCACCAGATGTTTATAGCCCTCCAAAGGAATTAAGATGTTGAATTCACCTTTTGAATAGGTAGGTAATAGAATTCCTTATATGTTTGATCCTTATCCTAAATCCATCTCTCTAGGATGATTGGATCCTCCTTACTAGTGTAGGTTGGCATGTGATAACTAGTAGCCTGTTGAAACAACCCTCTCTAATACACTCTTACGGGTGATGTGGAGGTGATGACAACAACAACTAAGGTGGAAGTGGTAGATGCCTAATAAACATGATAAATAGCTTAAATATCTCCTCCAAATGATGGATGGGACAATTTCCAGCCATGGGAGCTAGTTGCAAGAAGGAAACCATGTTATGATTAATATTCCTAGCTTACTAGGACATATTACACAAAAGCACATTCAAATGCCACCTAGGCTACCTGTTCTTTATTCCTTTCAAGTTAATCTAGATTTTTCAAGACTCAAGTTTTTTTTTTCAGAATATGAAATAGAGTGACAAAATCTTTTAGGGGATTTTTTGAAAACAAAAGACAGTAATCAAAACTAAGGCTCTAATACCAACTTGTAATAGTCCATAATTTATTATTGATAAGTTTCATTTTAGCAAAAGTGTGATATCAACATAAATGGGTGTTACCATTGTAATCTGCATAAGTTTGTCTTACCATTCCATCCTTAAACAAATTACATGAAAAAACAAATAGAACATAAATCATGATAACTAACAAATGGGAGACTCTTTCATAAACACATATAAGAGTTTGGAAGTTAAATTTGAGTGTAATACCAAAATGCATCAAAATGGGTTCCATGGAGAAAATAGTCCAAAAAGGTATATAGAAAAAAGTAGATAGTTGGATAGCATGAATCTATACCCAATCTTGATACATAAGAATCACTACTGCACAAATAAAGTATCATAAGCAGCAAAATCATCCAATAGGTTCTCATCAACCTACAAATAAGTATCTAGGTTGTATTCTCATGGGAATAAGAAGAACCCATAAGAAAGATAATCTCTCCACTATATATTGATTAAGGTGCCAATACAATAAAGAGATAACACAAATAAATACGATCATATATAGATAATATCACCAATTGTTTTCTTATTTACATCGAGCTCAAGACCATGATATTCTTAATCCAATGGAACAAATTGAAATACCTACAAAGGAAAAATGCTCATGACCACTATTATTAAGCCGATGAAATGTACTCTACACCTCCTAGAGCAAAATGTGTATGGTCACTAATCTTAAACTAGTGGAACAATCTAAATCCCCTTAGGACAAAATGCCTTGTCCACAATTATTAAGCTAGTGGAATAAACTTGATACCACAGTCCAAACTCATATGGGTTTTCTTTTTAGATGATTAAAATCTTATTCATAGTTATTTATCTCATGGCCATCATATAGATATACATATAATTATTTAAGGCAAATAATGAAACTTAACATAATTATCAAGAACAAGCAAAACCTATGAACATGAAGATTGAAAAATTCATGCGGAAATATATTCTAATTTCCCTAAGAAACACTAATTTTAGAGTATGAAAATAATTTCTTCAATATTACTCATTTATCAAACAATTTAAGAACACCTTCTTAAAATATTATTATTATTAACATATCCAAAAATAAGCATCTAAATCCAATTTCTTATATATGTGATAACAAACCTATCTCTAAAGTTATTATTCATAACCCCTATGAAACCCTTATTTAACAAGTTAGGTATATATTTTAACATAAGGCTAATATAATCACCAAACTTAGAAATTCCCAAAATCCCAATATTAAAAATTATCCAAAAATTAGGGACTAACTCTAACGTCTTATACATGTGATAATAACATTGTCTTTAGGGTTATTATTCTCAAATTAAGTCATTTTCACATTATATAGGGCTTAAGCCATAAATAATAGCTCAAAATATTCCCCATAATAAATTTAACTCTTTTTAAACAATTTAAAATATTAAAATATCAAATATTCTAAATTTAACCCATATTGACTTAAATGATTTGAAGGATCCCAAAATATCCATATTTCTGAAAAAAAAACCTATACATTACTTTCCAACCCTCACATTATTACATCAGCATACATCTTAACCACACTTATTTTCCACTTACCATAATTTATCAACCAAAATTAAAATATCATATATCATACTAATTCAATTAGGATTTACAAGATAAGACATATAATAACAATATTGTATAAGCACATGATTTTTCATCATACTCATTTTCCATCATTTGATACCATATTATCACATCATAGCTTTAACAGCATGATATTATCAACATAATCATAAAACATGATATTGAAAATGCAGTCACACTTAAAATTAAGAAGAAAACTCTATTCAAGGCTTGAATCCTTACCAAATTATATCTAATCTCTAAGCACGTATAAGCTTGACTTGCCTCCTCCAAGATATATAGAAAATCACCTAAGAAACAAGAATAATACACAATTATAAAAAGAATAAAACCAAGGATATGATAAAGGAAAGGGGTTGAAAATGGAGCAAAACTAAAGCAGAACGAGTTGCATAAGTGTTGAACAAGCTGTTATGCAACAATGGGGGTTGCAATGGCAAGACTTGCCGACGCCAAAGGGGAGGCAACAATAATCCTTTCCATAGTTTGGAGGTTGGCAACAACACTTATTTTTATAGCTAGGCTAAGGTGGTTAAGGGGTGATTATTTTGTGAAATGGTGTTGTTGCTTAGGGTGGTGCTGAAGAGTTAATGTTTATGCTAGGAGGGAGGTGATATGGGGAATTTTTCATAGCTTTGATGGGAAAAAATGATAATAATCACTGAACATGGCACAAGCAAGTTGTCAGAAGGAAGAAGAAGTCTTAGGAGAGGTTTATGATGCAACAAATGAGGTGAGGGGAGAGATAGAGGATGGGTATATATAGATAAGAGGTGGTGTGAATGGTTAATAATCAATAGAGAAGGTGAGGCAGGGGTTATGGGCATAAGAAATATTAGGGAAGGTTTTGGGGAATCTTTTTAAATGAAACACATATGTTTAGATGAGGGATGTGATGGTGGTGATGACGAAGGTTGGATAGGTTGGTCTTAGGTTATAAGCCTGGCAAATGGAATATGGTTGAGAAAAAAGAGAATCACATAGTGAAAGAGGGAATAAGAAAAAGAAAGACCCGGGGAATGAGAAGAAGAAAATGGGAAAAAGGAAAGGAGAAGAAGAAAAAGGAAAAAGGAGAAAAAGAAAATAACTTTAAGGTTAGGATTATAATGAAGTTAAAATTTTTTATTTGAGAACTTGGGTAATATGAAAATATTTATCACTCGAGGTTAGGTTTAGGCTAAAAATGAACTAGAAAAATGATTAGCAATAGGTCTAGAGTTTAAGATTAAGGAATTAAGGTAAGGTAAAAAGATTAATTTTCTTAGCGTAGGATGAGGATAAGATATTAATTTCTTAGGATTAAGATTAGAAAACAATTGGGATATTACAATTTCTCCCTGAAGACATCATTATCCCATAATCAAGTTGAGGGTTATAACACTGCTAATTGTCTCCCTCTCACTGGAATAAAAGTCAGTTCATGACATGGACCACAAAAATGTAGTATTTGTACAATGAAGTATTAATAAAACATACTACCTAAAACATGGTAATGACTCATGCTATACATTGACGTCACGTAGTAATATAGTGTAACTCATAATTAGATATTATAACTTCCAAGCTTAAGAATATTATATGATAAAGCATGGTCACATAAGAATCATGGAAGAAGTAATGAAACAAACAACTCATTGAAGTCACACAAATTAGACCATATTATTACTCATCCATTTAGTGTCCGCATAATTTCTAATTATTAAGATATTCAGTTCAACCACACCTAGTTATCCATAATAAATATAAGTCATTATAGTAAACACATATAATGGGATACCGCACCCATAACATGAAATCAAAATACATCAAAGGGGCTATTCTCTAGGGATACCACACCCATCATATATAGAATGCACTAACCGTGAAGGATAAAAAAAATGGATACCACACTAACAATACATTGTTAGAGTACATCAAGAGGACTTATATTGGGATACATGATCCACCACACCTTGAATACATATACTGTGAGGAATAAAAAAAGTTGGGATTCCACATCTCCTAAGTAAAGGGCAATACAAGTTCTAGGGGATTATACTGAAAAACCTCACCCACTCATATTAGATACTAATGCCATGATGGCCTACCACAGTAATGTCCTATATCTAAAAGAAATACATATATCACTCTATTGACAACATCTTAATAGAGAACAAAATAGGTCCCAATTGAAAAGATAAAAACACTGTGTGACACAACCACTAAATCTCTGTTAGCCGCTCCAAGAGTAGGAGAAAAAGGCTCAAATGAATATTGATCCATTATTCTCAAATTCTATGTGATTTCATAAATTACAATTAATTTCATTCATAATGAATTGGGTGTTTCCAAGTGATAACACTAAACACAATAAAGGTACACACGCCATAAAATGGGTGTTTTCAAGTAATAACACCAAACACACAGAAGGTATATGAACTATCAATGGTGTATTTAGAGATAACACCGAACTCAAAAACATAAAGGCATCATAACATTACCCTTTAGATGCCCAACACATTCTAGTTAAGCATAGTTGAGATCATGATTAAAATGACATTATTACATGGAAACATTGATATAAAATTCCCTAAGAAAAATAATCAAATCTTAAACAAACATGGAAAACTCGAACTATTTAATTCTATTAGTGTGGTTACCCCAAACCTAAGACAAAAATGACCACACACAAAACTAATAGACCCGTTGGTCAAATCAATCATTTAATCATAGAAACCAGTCAATGGGTTTGACCAAACTGGTTGATGTGCCTAAGTAGAGGCTAAACCACTTTGGTCAGAAAACAACCAATTAATAGGTTAGGCAAATTAAATTATACAAGGCCTGTAGGTATTGTGCACAAGTCCCCACCAGCATCTCCTCGAGCCTTAGGTCAACCCCAACTAGAATGGTGTACCTTCATTCTCTCATTAGTGTTGACCTCTAGCGTAAAGTGGACCAAGTCCAAGTATCAACTATACTAGTCCTCAAATGAAGTCCCTTGACATAACATAATGAATTCATTATACTTCACCATCCTTATGCAAGTAAGGTAGAATTAAGCCCTGAGTATCTCTACAAAGGTTTCACAATATTCTGTAGTAGCTTCCCTAAGTTGTTGGCCTATTCGCCATTCATTAGCATGACCCCACAGATGGAATACCCCAATGTCCACTTGCCTACTCTTTGGGGAAACCACTAGTAGAGGCCGAAGCCTCAACAAATATCTTCTCGAAGTCTCTCAGTAAAAGCTCCATCATATCTGGGTTCTCCTAACCCTCATAGGCTAAAAGGCGATCAAGATCAACCCTATGAAGCTAATCCTCTAGTGGTAGCACTAGAAAAGGAGGAGGTAGAGGCTCTTGTAGAGCTTCCTCACACTAAATCTATTACTCCATGAAGGCTCTAACCATTTCCATGAAACGCTAAAGACATTGATTTATAGCCATCAAAACCCTAGAATACTAATTCATGTTAGGTAGGGATCAAATACTAGTTACATAATTAAGGCCGCACATTACATATAAGGTCGGAAGCTAGTATTATTCTAGAAATTAAGGCCAACTACTAACCCAAAAAATGCACACTCTTAGAAAAAACCAAGTTCTACAAGTTTGGATGAACCCAAAGAAATTTATTTTTGTAAAATAACTTTAGGATTTAAAACCATAGGCTCGGATACCAACTCATAAGACGACTTTTTAAACCAATTTTTTTTTTTTATTTTTAAGTCAATGTGGAAGTGTTTAAAAAATAAAATCGAGGAATGTTACTACCACAACAACCATGAGAGAGGATTGATCATCACCTAACCTAATCCTGATGTAACGTAAAACAAAATAATGAACAAAAAGTTGTATGCTTATAATGACATTAAAAGATTTTAAATGTGAGAAAAATATTATAGGTAAAATGAGTATGATCATTTTCAAAAGAGTGATGTTTTCTGCACATCTAAAATGCCATGTTGACACCCCTCAAAAGGCATTCAATTTCATTTTCAACCATTTTACCCCTTTCATTTGTGCACTTACCAAAGTATAAAACTAAATTCTCTCTTCTTCTTCTTTGTTTTTAATCTTCTCCTCAAATAATTACACAAAATATATTTTTTACAACATTAAATATAATGATTGTGGAAGAAGATTATGATTCAACCTAATATATTAGCGAAAATTATCTCGATGAAATAATGGTAGAGAACTTTTTTCTAAAATTTTTGCTTTTGACTGGTAAATGACCCATGAAATTTTCCACATGATGAGGAAAACACCTGCCAAATAATTTCTTCGATGGGAAAATCACCTATCACAAGTTAATTTAAATAGGTAATTCACCTATACAAAATTTCTAGTGACAAACATCTCACCTATCTAGTGTCATATCTGATGGGAAACTCACCCATCAAATTAAATTTTTTTTGTAAATTTTTATTATTTATTTTTATATTTATGTATTCCTAAGAATTTCATATTTCGAATATTATTTACATAATCTAAATTTAATTAATACTAATTGGAGCTGGTTATTTGTAGTAGATGAGATTTTTAATGATTGGGAGTCATTAATTCGTTGGGTTAAATAAATTGGAAGGCCACATGATATGGTTTTTAGTATCAAGAGGTCAAAAAAGGTAGGGTACGTATTTTTTGTGAAAGAGGAAGTGATTATAGAAGATAACCTTTGGTGAATTCGGAAAGTGTTCGATGTACTTGGACCAAAAAGTGTAGTTGTAAATTCAAGATTCATGGATGGGATGATTCTTGTGGTGGTTGGAGACTATTGGTAGAATGTAGAATGTATAATCAGAGATTGGGTAAGGATTTGTAGGGGCCTTCATTTACTTGTCAATTATCTCCAAAAGAACATAGGTTAGTGGCTAAGCTAACACAAATAAATGTCAAATTAAGGGAGATAATCGACAAGTTAAACGGGGTGATGGTGATAATACCCAACAGTTAGGACAATCTACAATGGTAAATATAAGTTCAAGGTATAGAGCTTGATGGGACGTATAGTCATGCAACAGTTACTTCATGGAAATAAACAAATATTGTTCATGGCATTGTTAGTTGCATGACTCTAAAGTTGTTATTGATATTATATTTGTGCACCAAGATTCTATTGCTTTGTTGCATACATTTTCATATGTCAATTGTTTCAGTTGCATATATAAAATAAAGAAGTACAACCTTCTATTCTTAGAGGTCATTGGTTGTGTGTCTAGTAGTATGAATTTTACCATTGTATTGGCATAAATGATGAAGGAAATGAAAGACAACTATGAATAGGTGCTTGATAATGTAAAAAGATTGATGGAGCTGCATGAACCAAATGTGATGATCACTGATAGGGAACTAGGACTAACACAAATAATACCAAAAGTCTTTCCTAGTGTAGCACCCTTATTGTGTGGATGGAACATTAGTAAAAATATTCTCTCAGTTGCTATAAAATAGTTTGGAAGTATAGTAGTAGGAGAAAGTTTACTAAGAGGTTAGAGGAAGATTATACATGCATTACAATTGAGACATATGAGAATGAACTTCTATTAATAGATGATAAATGGGGCAGATTTCCACATCTTTTATAATATGTGTAAGAGACCTTGTTGAATCCATATTAGGAGAGGTTAGATTCAGTGTGGGTTGACAAAATCATTCACTTTGGTATTCATATGACCAACAGGTATAATATATTTATTATAATAAATATTCAATATCTTTTAACATAGGTGTGTAATAATTAACCAGTACTTATTTTTTCAAATCATAATTATAGGGTGGAAAGTGAACATGGCAAGCTAGAGAAATATATAGCATCATCACAGATAAGTTTTGATACATTATGCTCGAAGATCGACACATCGATAAGTCTCCTATATTAAGGTGAAAAAAGATATGGAGAAATTATGGGTAATTATTCAACATTACTCGATAGATGACATATTATTCAAAGAGCTCAAGTTAATTGTATATCATAGAGCATTGGAATTGATTGAAAAGGAGAGTAAAAGGTCTAATATAGTTGGTATCCAATCCTTGAGATGTGGGTGTTACTTGAGGTTGACACATGGTCTACAGTGTGCACACAAGATATTTCATTGCAAATAAGATCATAAACCTATTCCCATATTAGTATTGTATACATTTAGGAAGAATTTTACTTTTTTTAGATAACAAGAAGAAAGGTTTGCATTTGATGATCCAATTCTTGATCAATCTATATTTCCATTTTCTTCTAATATTATCTCTAAGGTGCAAATGATACTTGACCAGTCACCATCATATCTACGCTACTATTCTAATACTATTGATGAGATTCTTGATCCCACCCAAACATGTATGTTAGAACTAAATTTTCAACAAAGCAAAGGATGCCCCAATATTAACACATGGAGGGAACTATTAGAGTGGGTGCACATAGAGCATACTTATTTAGAATAACCTATGGTGAAAAGTCAATTGGGTTGAGGATGTGCCAAAGGTCGCTCATCCCCTATTTAAATAAAACATCAATCTACTGGTAGAGTTCACTCTTCCTTTGTTCAATTGGATCAATGAAGAAGTAGTAGTCAGAGATATAGTAATGGGAGGAATCATATACTTATCCATGATTTCCTATGGTCTTTTTATATTGAGACAGTTATGCTCCCGTGGGTATAATCTTGGTGTGATGTTTTGGGCGATGGAGATTGTGGGTTTAGAGAGGTTGCACTACAACTCTTGGGAAGAGAATCAGAATGGTCAAATGTTAAGTCATAATATATAGGAAATTGGTGACTCATCCAGAGTTATATGCTCTTGCCTTTTTAGATCTTATTGATGAAAATATACAACTCTTAGTATATTGGAAGGGATTAGCTCCAATAGAGGCTTCCTTTTTGCTACAAAATACAATGTTGTATTTCTATTACTTGAGTATTTATGGGTTGATTACTTATTCACCGCACAGAGCTCCACTTAATGGCGAACAACCTCATCAAATCATCATCATCTTAAGTGTGAATAATTTGTCGCATTATGTATTAGTATGTCTTTTACTCCAAATTTTATATACTTAATGTCGCACTATGTATTGTTATATCTTTTTCTCACTCCAAATTTTGTATGCTGTTTATATATTTGACACTCATGTTATGATACTTTATATGCTTGTAGTTAACCTTGATACAAAAATGTAATATTACCACCTATATAAATCAATGGTATAGACATGCTTCTTTAAGTGTATTTGGATGGGATAAGCCATATCGTGATTGTATTCAACTGTATCATAACTTAATGGGTATGGGTGTTGGCCAAGGTGGAGAATTAGGTTGATGATTTCTACTTAAAGTAAAAAGTTTAGCATTGAACTTGTTGTAAATTGGTTTATTACATTATCTTAAGTACTTTATAACGTGGTGTAAACATAGTCATCATGTAATGTGAAATTGAAATTAGCATACATCAATTCGTGGGAAGGTAAAATTAAATTTTAATATTAAAATTGTTCTAATAAAAAATCCTAACAAAAAAAATTAAAATTTAAAGAAAAAAAATCTACTACATATCATCACTAGGGTTTTGGTCTTACTCCTGCTCTTCACTAGAGGACAATCTAAGACCACCTATAGGAAGGTACACCTCCTTTATGATATCAAAACCTTCATCCTTTTCAATTCTACCTTTATTTTCTTCTTTGAACCAATAGTGTTATCCACCCATCAATTCATTATTTTCTCGATATTTATCCAAATATATGGGGCATCACTCAGCCTTTCATCTACTAGTATAGGACGGACTACTAGATGGGTCTGAGGATGATACTAAGAAAGGTATTCAACTGAGGCATCATGTATATAAGATGAGTGATGAAAATGGTAGCTGAAGTCTAGTCAGTGGTGTGGGAAAGCATTCCAAAATGATGCAAAATAGGAGTAATTTTCCTTATACTTTTTAATGTATCCACTATGACAAAATCCATGTGTGGAAATGATAGGAGGAATTGGGAAGAGCTAGGGGTGACCAAGCTGTCGAGCAACTCGATTTGGCATATAAGGATCCATACAATCCACAAAGCCTGGGCCACCTTAGTATGTTGACTTAGGATTTTTCATACTCAAATCTTGATCAAACGCTAACATGTCATTCTACAAAAAAATGTAAAATAAATTGGGATATCAATTATTTCAAGAATTCAAAAGTTGAAAATTACTTACAAAAAAGTATTTCACCAACCTACTAGGCCTTCAAAGAATCCAATTACTATTTATACTGAATTACACCATCCATGGACTTAGGGGGAAGTGTGTGACGAGATGTGTCCCAGCTCATACCTATAGTGTCACATGAAGGATTATACATATGAGAATAACTCTGCCAAAAGCACTGGAAATATTCATAAATCTATGCTTAGGCACACATAAAACATATATATAACACAATTAATAAACTTTTGTCAAACCAAAAAGATAATAAATAATTACCTTTAATAGTGTCATACAACCACTTATTTGCTTGTACTTGGTTCTATATGCTATCCCAAGTTGCCTATACAAATAGGCTAAAGTCCCAGCTCTAAGGGCCTGATCACCTAATGTACTCAAATCAACTACTAATATAGGTTCTGGTAATGAAGTAATATTGATTGACTTGTTAAAATAAAGCATACATGATAGTAGGTAGCATATATGAAATTGGGCATAAGACTCATCATATTCAACACAGTCAACCTTAAGCTTGTAAAAAATATGATCTAGTGTGACCATTCTTCCTTTCACAAAAGAATACCTAACCAACACCATTAGTAGGAAAATGCTCTCTAGCACACTCATATCCACAAGAATTAAGATCTATAATGTAAATTACATCATGTAGAGTGATCATCACCTCACTTATCAGAACGTGGAAGCTGTTGGTCTCTAGGTGACACCTTTCAAAAAAAGTGGAGATGAGTGGAGCATTGTGATAGTGGAAGTATATGGAATGTAGATATTTTAGGCCCATGGTCTCGATGTAGTCCTCTTCATCACCGGGTAGTATTCTCAAGTTTTTTGTCTTGGATTAAACCCTCATACAAGATGTCATTCCTATAATAAAATCAATATTAGAATAATAAATTACATGGTAAAATTATAGAAACCAATATGCCTACTATTATTAATTACCTCAGCATCATTCCATATGGCATATGCCATATGGTCCTTAAAATTAGCTAGAAGATCAAGAATGAGTGGACCCTCACTAGTCAATCTAGTCAATCCCCAATTGTCATATGATGATAATGAGAAAATAAAACCAAGTGTATAGGCAGATGTGCTAGTGCCGGCAAAAGCTCCCTCACTAGGATGATTATACTCCTCCTCAAAAGGAACATGATCTCTATTTATAGTATATGGAGCTTTGCTATGCCTCATCACTGCATGTTCTCTATCATTGGTAGTAACTATGCTCTTCACTACCCTAGTCTTAGTAGGAGTAACATGTCTTAGATCTTTTCCTCTATCCCCTCTACCAACCAACTACTACTACTAATAATAATTCATTATTAAATATTATGCATTAACTTATGAGTGATTTATGGTTTAAGGTCATGGTTAAGGGTTAAGGGATTATAGTTTAGGGTTTAGGGTTTAGGGAAATAGGTTTGATGGTTTAGGGTTAGGGTTTAATGTTAAGGTTAGAGTTAAGTATTTAGGATTAGGGTTAGGGTTATGGTTATGGTTAAGGGTTAAAGGGTAGGGATTAGATGTTAGGGTTTATTGTTGATGGTTTAGGGTTTAGGGTTAGAGGGCTGATAGTTTAGGGTTAGGGTTAGAGGGTTAGGTTATAGTGACAGGTTTAGGGTTAGGTATATGGGTTAGGGTTTAGGGTTAGAGAATTTTCAATTAAAGGGTTTAGGATTAGAGGATTCTAATAGTTGAGTTACCCGTTTGGAACAACACTTGATAGGTATACTACTCAATGGTGGTCATAGGTGATGGGTAAGGTGCCCATTAATGGAAGTATGTTACATGTAAATTACCTACAAGTTGGGACTCTGGATGGGTAAAGTACTCGATGGCATGTTTCCTTGATGGGTGAGTTATTCATTACTAGTCATGGTTGACGAGTGACCTATCGCTCGACCACTATTTCTACCTTGACCTCTATTTTTATGGTTCGAAGCTTAGATTTTTACAAAAATATTACAATCATTTTACTAATATAAGTTCTATCTATGTATATAAATATTAATTTCAGTTACAAAACACCTAAATTTTAAATAATGCATTAATTATAATTTACATTTCAACTAATTCAAAAATGATAAAAATTAATAGGGAAAGAATAAAATCTTACATACATTTTGATGTAGTATGTGTTGGATTTTTAATTTCAATCTGATTTGATTAATTGATTGAAGATTAGGAAGGATTTAAGAGGAGTTTAGATGAGGGAGAAGAGAGGAAATGTGTTAGAGAGAATTGAGGGGTGGAGAAATGAGAGGGGATAAAATTGAAAATGGTGAAAATATTAGGGGTATATGGGTAAATTTTTAGTAAAAGGGGTGTTTACAAAAAAAATTTAGTAAATTTTTAGATGAGGGAGAAGAGAGGAAATGTGTTAGAGAGAAAGGAGAGGTGACGTTTACAAAACCAAACAAAGGAAATAAAGCCAAGAGTTTTAATAAATAGAAATAAAAAAACTCCCGAATGTAGTGGGAAAAACAATTCTAATTGGTTAGTCTAACTCTTAGGTATAAACGTAAACTCTGACCCCCCAAGTAATAGCTTGCTAGTGACCCACATCATCACCCTCAGCTTGCTTTAACTTAAAGTTGTAACCTAGCATATCGTCATTTGTTCCCCAAATAAGAAGGCATATTATCATAGTGACCGCAAAGTGTAGTATCAATACCGTGAATTACTAGTAAAATATACTACCTAAAACATAGTAAGGCTCATACAACATATTAAAGTCACATAATAGCATGGTGATAAGCATACTGATGAAATTCAAAACTTAGACTCATATTAGTAGTACAACAAGACATGCTTGCATGGAAGTCATGGAAGGATAACTATACTGTAAATTCATCACCACCCATATAATATAAACCATATTAGAATTCTCCTTTAGTGACCACTCAATTTTTGTTTGATAAGATAGTTCATTTGGTTGCATCCAGTTCTCCAACATGAACAAATATCATGGTAGCATAAATAATAACAACGGGATACCACACTAACTACACATGTCATGATACAGAAAAGGGGATTTTTTTAGGGATACCACACCCATCACACATTGAATGCACTTGCCACAAAGAACCACACAAATTAGGATACCACACCCACCATAAGTGGTTGAAGTGCATAAAGGACACCTCACCCACCACACCTCTAATATATCCATTGTGAAGGCAAAAAAAATTGGGAAACCACAGCCACCTATCCAATGGAAAATACAAATTACTAGGGAGCTTATATTAGGATACCTCACCCCCGTATTAGATATCGATGCCATGTCGGAATGCCATAGTATAATTATATATCTCAATGACATGGCCATACCCTCTAAGGACCACAACACGGTAGGGAAGGAAATAGGTATTGAGTGAAAAATCTAACCACAAGGCTACCCACCCAATAGGTCTCGATTAGGTACCTCGAGAGTCAAAGAATTTTTTTTAATGAATTCTTATTCCATTTTATATATTTTTAAGTGTTATCACTGATCAAAAATAAAATCCACAATTAACCAAATAGGTGTTTCCAAGTGATAGCACCAAAGACAATTAAATTCCATTTTTAACCAAATTGGGTGTTTCCAATTAATAACACCAAACATAATTAAATTCATTTATTATTTAAATTGGGTGTTTCTAAGTGATAACACCAAACACATTACAATGCATAGAAGCCAGCAATTGGGTGTTTATAGAAGACACCAAATTTAACCAAGTTCAAGTTCCAAATTCCATCCTAATAATTCTTATTAAAAAAATTGGGTAATCAAAGTTGAAATCATAATTTAAACGTCATAAATACATGGAGGTATTAACACAAAAGACTTAAGAGGAGAACAATAATTAATAAACAAACCAGGCAGCATTTACCTAGACCACTGTATCAGTTCAGAAGACCAACTGACTAGTCTAGTTGTACTAGACCTGAACCAAAATATTTTTATCCGAGGACCAGTCATCTGGTTGGCCTAACCGATCGACTATTTATAAGAACTAGTCAATGAACTTTATCCTACTCATCAATGGGTATATGTAGAGACCAACCCATTTTATCCCACATAACAACTAGTTGATGAATTTGACCAACTAATCAATTAGTCATAGAACTGGTTCACTATGTTTGTCACCAGTCGATGGGTCTAAATAGAGACCAAACTATTTTGGTCTATAGAGGCACCACTCGACTAGTTTGACAAAACAATCGGTTATTCATTGAAACTGGTGGACTAGTTTATCAAACCATTGACTAATCCCATAGCCAACCAATCCAAATCTCCAAACCATTTGATTGCTCACATAACTAGTCTATGGGTTTGAGGAATCAATCAAATGGTATAGGTAAAACAATTCTCAAAATTAGGATACACACCCAAAATTTTCAAACTTTTCCATATTAATCTTAGGATGATTCTATGTCATAACACACATAAAAATACATGCTACACACATAGGATCACATGGGTACATGGTAATGTAAATACTGGAATGAATCATGCTCAAATGGCCAACTTGTGCACACAATTAGAGAAATCAAGAATTATATGACATGCTCAAATTATATAATATAAATTAGATCATGCTCACATGCACACCAAACACATGGAACCTCAATTTATGTTAAAGATAAGAATGTATGACCATAAAGTAATTCTTCTAGCACAAAATTTATGTTAAATATAAGAATAACTTACCTTGAAGCAATTCTTCTAGCACAAAAGCTCTTACTTGATGGCTATCTAACATAACCTCAATTTGTAAGAGATTCAAAGTTAAAACCATTAAAAATAATCTTTCATGACTTCATTAAATCCACGGAAAAATTAGATGAAGAAGTAGAAGAACAAAAAACACGATCTTTTCTCAAAAATAGGGTGCCAAAGGAAAAGCTAAAATCTTTAGCCTTTCTCAAACCTTAATTTTATTTTGCTCAAGGAAAATAAAAGAAAACTAAATACAATATTATAAGAAGAAAAAGGGAATATAATGTTCATAAAATGAGGTGAGAAAACCAAATCAAGTCTTTATTTTTCTCAGTGGAGAAGAGGAAAGGGAAGAATGAAGGGATGCTCATCACTTGGTAAATTTTCCTCTAAGAAAAGGTAGAAGAAAGAAAGAACAATAGATGATGAATTAAAATGGATCTGAAATAAAAGGTATAGAGATTAGGCTTGGTTTGACATTCATAAGTGAGAGGGAGATGAGACTTGTAAGGTTGAGTGTAGGGAACCAAGAAGTGAGAACTAAATTGATGGAGTGATGGGTGTTAAGCCTAGTCAGGAAGGAACATGGTAGTGGGTTGGTGGGTCAAGGGATGGTGCATAAATTTAACTTATCATCCTAGCTACAAGAAGAGAGAGGGATGCATGAGGAAGAAAAGAGAAGGTGAGGCTTGCGTTGAAGGTACTTTTAGGAAAAAATTTGGCCAATTAAAATAATTTAATACTCTAAATAATATGAAAATAATCCTAGAGCACTAAAATATGCTTATTAGAAAAATTAGACTTTGACAAGAAGTTTTATTAAAATCATAGAGAAATTTAAATCAAAATTAGAAATGGAACTGAAACCATAGGATAAACAGTTGATCAATATGGGCAAACAAGTTGATGTGTTTGTCAAAGCAAAATTATTAATTTTTGAGTGCATAAGTTGATCGGTTATGTAAACCAATTGATTGGTATGCTTAAAATTAACATTTTTTTAGAATTTGAAGCGCATTTCAAAACCAAAACTAATTTATTTTATATCAACATAAGTTTGAAAATATTTTTAAGGATTTTGGGATGGGGTATTACACCACAACCCCCCTTAAAAGATACTTCTTCCCTTAAGTACATAAAAGAAACGTATTGTTGTAAGCTAAAAATACAAGAAAACCCTAAGTCATCAACAAGAAGAATACAAAAACTGAAGGTTAATACACAAGAAAAGGGTACTACCCCCATATAAGTAAACAACTCTATATACTTCATCTTAATCGCCTCCTTAGACTCCCATGTGGCCTCCTCTGCCCCTTGACGTGACCATAAGACCTCCATGGTTGAAATAATATTAGAATGCATCTTATAAGTCTTTGAATCAAGTATCTTCTACAATCACTCCTCGTAAGTCAATGTCTTATCGTGCTTAATCAAATCAGTCTAAATGGTGTGCAACAAATCTAACACATAGCTCCTCAATTGAGAGATGTGGAAAATTTCATACATGCACAAAAGCTCAACAAGTAAGGAAAGATGTTAGAAAAAACTTTAATCTAATCCAAAATATCATATAGTCCAATAAACCTTGGACTAAGCTTTCCTTTATGACCAAAATGCATCACTATCTTGGTTGGAAAAACTTTTAGAAGGTCACGGTTGTCTACCTCAAACTTATCTATTCTCCTTCAAAGATTTACATAGCTCTTTTATATATCACATGCCTCCTTTATTTGATCTCAAATCAACTTGATATACTTGGCAATATCCTTCATAATCTCTGGTCCCAACACAACTACCTCACTAGAGTCGCTCTAACACACATGACTACAACACTTTTGTCCACAAAGTGCCTTGAAAGGTATCGTCCCTATGCTTGCATGATCAGCGTTGTTGTAGGAGAACTTTAATAAGTCTAAAAAATCTTCCAAAAAGGCTTGAAACTCAAGTACTCATACTCAAATCATATCCCCTAAGGTTTGAAAAACATGCTCAGTCTGACCATTTGTAGCTAGATGGAAAGTTATGCTAATCTTAAGTTGTGTCCCAAAATCTGCTTTTAACCTCGGCTAAAAATGTGACAAGAATCTAAAATTTTTGTCTAACACAATATCCTTAGGTACCCCATAGTACCAGACTGCGTGGTTCCTACAAGCACTAGTTATGTGCTCCATACACCACGTCAAATTCATCGATATAGATACCATGAACATAGTCAATTGATGAAATACCACCTAGATCAAATTTGAACCACTAAGGGTCTTTGGTAATCTAACTATGAGCTTCACCTATCTCAAGCTACCCTTTTGCACCCCCCACCATCGCCTGCGTCGCCCTATGCTACCACCACCACATCAACCTCCACCCTCCCTACCTCCCTTACTACTTAAATAACTCTCCCCTACATTACCACACCATCACTTCACTTTTCTTTCCCCTTTTCCTATTTCTTCTCATTTCTTTCCTCTCGTCCGGTGCCACTGCCCCTACCTACACTACTGTTGTGAGGTGTCACTATCACTGCCATAACCCCTTCTGAACTAGGAAACCCTACCACCTTAAAAACCCTAACTCCCCTTCTTGTTTCCTACCCACAAAACCTTCTTTTACATCACCACCACTACCACTGTAATGCGCCATAGCCTCTTGCTTTCTGTCCCTTCTAGTTGAGCCCTTATCCCACCTACCTTCTTATTATACTTTATTTTAATATAATGTTATTATTATTATTATTATTATTATTATTATTATTATTATCACTAATATTTAATTAAGGAAATAAAGAAAAAGAAAAAAGGAGTAGGAAGAAGGTTAAATGAATATTATGCTATTTTTATAGGTTATGAGCAAAACGCTTCATGTGGGGAGGCATAAGATTTATGCTCCAAGCTTAGAGTCTAATTAGGTAAGGATATGGTTAAGGCTTTGGGTTATGTACTTATAGGTGTACTAGTATATGATGTGTACTTATATTTGAATGTGAACTAGATATGTGTGTACTACAGCTTACCATTCAAGGAGCTAAGGTGTGGAGTATGATTTATATTATGTGTAAAATGTGTGATATGGCTTGTTATGGATAAAATATGCTTATGAATGGTTGTTATGGTATAGCATGCATGCTTAGAGGACTTAAGAGGCTTTGAGTGGTTGTGGGGAGCTACTAGTAATAAAGAGAGTGGAGTGAGTAAGGTGAAGTGGGTAAAAAAATCCTTAATGCATTATGAAATATGGATGAGAAAATAAAAGAAGAAATTAATAAAATGAATGGTTAGGGTAAAATCTTACATGGAAAGTGTGATCCTTACATGGGGTGAATGGGGGAAGACCTTAATTGAGGAAAGTTAGTTTGAGGCTTGACCATGGGGAGGAAAGTGTATTTTGAGTGATTATAGTGCTTGGGGGAAGAGTTAGCATATGGGTTGGAAGCATTATGCATGGGGGAGCCCAATTAGGGCTTTTGGGGAAGAACCCTATGTATAAGGGTATTATGAGAGAGGTTAAATAGGTTAGTTGGATTTTGGGTTCTGATTAGGAGTGTGTCACATAAACTGAGTGAGTCAAGTTAAAAGGAGGGCAGATTTTGTGTATTAGGGGAAGTTGTAAAAGAAAAGGGGTGTATTAGGGTTTTTTTGGGGGTGGCCAACTAGGGTTCATTTTCACAAGGGGAAGTTAGAAAGCCAGGTTGTGATGTTTGAAGTTGGTTGAGTGGAGTGATGGTCTTGGAATCCAGGGGGAGTGTGGGTTGTGGTGGATAAGGAGATGTTAGGGCCACATAGGTTATATTATGGCTTTAAGCAAAAACCCTAGTTGGCAACAGCGAGCTTAGGTGGAGAAGTTGGAAAGTGGGACTTGACCTACATGTATGGGGGTTTTGAATTTAGGATGAGTATTATGGAAGGTAAAAGGGGTCATAGAGTCTTGGGGAGTATAGAGGTCCCCAGTTATGGGATAGGGTTATTTAGGAAGCTTGGGGTGGAAGAGGGATAATGAGTCGGGGAAGTCCATTGGGGGCATGCATGCCTAGTTGAAGGGGTTATTTGTTGAATATGATATGAATAAAATACTAATCATTTAAAGAGAAAGATTATTGAGCTGGATCTAGACCGATCCACCGACGATAATAATGGCTAGGAGCATTTTGGCCTAGAGACCATTCCACAAGCAAATAGCAGTAGTCAGGTGCATTCTGCCTGTGACTAGTATTTCCAATCCACCAGCTACAAGAGTGGGGGATCCCGAGCTCAACAAACTCTAGATGATAACAAATCATTTAGAAGACACTAATCACTCATGTTAAGAGGATGATCCAACAATACTACGCTTGCTTCACCGAGCTACTTAAATTTACTATAGGTATTGTTGACAACAACTCCATGGTATTATACCAATTTGAGCAAGGATTATATTTCAGTATATGCCCCCTGATGGGAGTGGCGACCTTCTCAGATATGACCACCCTTTACGAGTGTGCCTGTATCACTACTACTCTATTCCAGGAGCTGGCATCCATCCTAATAAAGAGGAGACTAGAGGGCCAAAGCTCTTAGAGTAAGACTAAGCCCTGAGTAGAAGTACAATTATGAAACCAACAAAGGGGCCAACTCAAGATTCAGGGAGCACTAAGGGGATCCTTATGCAGATGTTATTCTAGGAACCACCTGGGCTAAGATTGTGGGGGGATACTTGTAACTTGCATGAATTATGGCAAGCTGGGCCACGGTGCTTTCAAGTATCTAAAGTAAAAGTGCTTCCGGCAACCTTGAGTTTAGCAACTTGAGCACAGGGGACTTATGATGCCTCAACATTAGGCCTACTAAAAGTACGCCCAAACCTCATCCCAATAAAGAGCAGCTACCCTAACCGATGCATTAGTTTGGGATTTCAAGGGAAGGCCTCAAGGACCACTACCTTTCCCTTAGATAGGACATTAGATTCAGGGATCTAGAGGATACCAAGGAGCCTACTAAGGAGGCCAGTTAGGGGAGCACTTGAATGTCATCAGATGGGTAGAGCCTGATCATCAGGTGGACATTGTCATTAGTATGTTGACCATACTGTCTTTGTCAGTGCATGTTCTATTTGATTTGGGTACATCCGTATCATTTGTGTCCACTTCATTTGTTGCTAAGGCTGAGCTATCACCATCTTCCAGCTAAGCATAATCTATAATACTTCCTTTGGGAGATAGAACGAAATTTACTCAAATGTGGCCTTAGTCATAGGTGGGTTAGAATTATTAGTGAACTTAATTAGTATGGACTTACAGGACTTTGATGTTATTCTAGGGATGGATATGCTTGGGAGGTATCAAATAGTAATTGATTGAACTTAGGAGTGCATGGTGTTACGAGGTCTGAAGGGTATTAGGGTTTCATACAAAAAAACCAAGCCTAAGCTCACCACCAAAGTGGTTTCTACAGTTGCACCGCACTCTCTGATTCAGAAGGGGTATCCACTGTATTTATGTAATGAATAAGAGTTGAACAAGGACATGAAAGCTCTAGATGACATTCTAGTAGTTAGGAATTTTCCAGATATATTCCCAAAGGAAATATTTGGTGTTCCCCTAGTGCATGAGATTAACTTCACTATTGAGCTGGTACTTAGCACTAAGCTTATGTTAAGAGAACCCTACTAGAAGACACCCATTGAACTGAAGGAACTCAAGATGCGATAGGAGGAGTTGTTGCACCATAGGTACATTCAACCAAGTACGCCACCTTGGGTACATTCAACCAAGTTATGGACTACCAGGGGCTGAACTAGTTAATAGTGAATAATTGGTATCCACTCCCAAGGATTAATGATCTCTTCCATCAGTTGACATTAGGATGCCACTAGTTGGGCATATTAGATGTAGATATTATAAAGACCGCATTCTGGATATGGTAAGGACATTATGATTTCATGGTGATTCCATTTAGGCTCACCAATGCTCCTATAGTATTTATGGATTCAATGACAAGGATCTTTAGGCCCTCTCTAGACTAGTTCATTGTGGTATTCATCGACAACATCTTGGCATACTCTTGAGGGAATGAAGAGCACAGACACCATCTCTGCACCATATTGTCCTTTTTATAAGAACACCTTCTATATGCACTATTCTCCAATTATAGGTTCTAGCTTCAAGAAGTGGCCTTCCTTGGATATATAGTGTCAGTCTAGGGATTATTTGTTGACCAAAAAAAGATCATGGTGATCATAGAATAGAAGCCTCCCATGAACATGTTAGAGATTTGTAACTTTCTAAGAATGGCTGGATATTACTACCATTTTGTATAAAATTTCCCAAAAATTTCTCATCCCCTAACCAACCTCTTTAAGAAGACCACAATTGAAATGCCCCGAAAAATTCTAATCTAAAATATTATATTTAAATGAGATTTTATCATAAAGATTAATTAAATAAATTATTTTGATTAAAATAAAAGGAAATTAATTAGGAAAAATCAAGGATAAATTTATAAGTGTGTTAATTAAGAGAAATTGGGTATTTTAGCTAATTAAGGATTTGTATTTTAGAAATTAATTAAATAAATTATTTTATTTAAAATAATGAGGAGAAAATAGTTTCAAATTAATATTAATTTTATAAATAATTTAATTGGAAGAAAATTAGGGTTTTTGCTAATTAAAATAGAAGTTATGGAAAATCTATTAAAAATCCTAATTTAGCCTAAAAAGGGATTTAAATATTATTTTATTTAAATATTATTATTTTTAAATATCCTAAATATTCATATTAATTTAATTGACCCTAAACTAATTATTTTTCCCCTTTCCTTTTTCCCTTTTTCTTTTTCTTTCTTCCTTTTTCCTTACCTTTTTCTTTCTTTTTCTTTTTCCTCTTCTTTTCCCCGACTGGGCCTGGCGCGGCCCAGTTCTTCTTTTCTTTTCTTCTCCCTTCTTCGGCCCAGCCCGCGCGGCTGTTTCTTCTGCCGGCTCAACGCCGCGTTTTGTTTCTTTTTCCACCGAAACTCACCGTTTCATTTATCTATCACCCCTCGCGCCCGTCGCCCTTTTTCCGCCCCGTTCCGCGCCGCGTTTTGGCTCCGTTTCAGCCGAAGCTCGTCGTGCCATTTAACGCACCCTCGACCGCGCGCGAACCGGCCCGGTTCTCCCCTTTTCTTTTCTTTCTCGGCCGACCGGCCCATCTTCTTTCTTCTTCCTTCTCCCTCCGTCTTCCCCGACGCTGCAACGAACCTCGACCCCATCAATGGCCTCTTCAGATACGATGAATTATACCGGTCTTTTCTTGTCTCATTGCCTTCCTATTAACTCCAGAAATAACTTCATATAATTATTGGACGTTAAATCTCGCCCGTTTCCTCTCCCCAGCCCCGCGAATCTTCGAACCAACCCAAACGTCAACCGACCATTTAACGCCACCGGCCACCCAAATTCTTGCATTTAAAACTTCCATGTCGACCTCCAGCTCCTCATTATCCATTCCAACATCTATAAATAGCTGGATTGTAGGAGTTGTGGAAGATTTTTCTTCCCCGAAACCCTCGGCGAGGGCTGCCATCATCGAGACTTTAGACGCCTCTTCCGCCTCCTTTAGCCAATATCAGCGCCACCGAAACCTTTCATTTTCTTCCCTGAATTTTCCTCTAGCTAACTACGTTTCTAAAATTCCTCGATTCTTCTTGTACTGGCTTACATAGCCGTGCCAAGTTGGCTTCTTGTCTCGCCTGAAATTTTACCCAGAAAGCCTTAAACCGCCTTCCGCCGCCGTGCGCCGCCACCTTTGGCTGCACCACCACCGTCATTTTGTCCCTCTCCTCCTGGGAAACAATAAACACCTCTTATATCACCTCAATTCTCCCTATCTTTTTCCCAACATCCATCTTTCCCTCTTTTCTTCTGTTTTTCCGGCCACCGTCGCTGCCGCCGTGCACCACCGCCGGTGCCACCCATCCCCACCAGCTTAAGGTTGAACCCTAGACCCTCTCAACCATTTTCCATATTAGTATATGCCTTGATTTAATTTATTTCAATTATTTGCATATAATTACCATTATTATTATTCTTAATATGTTTTATTATTATTTGATGAGAAATTTTATTCTGAATTTTACTTGCAGGGTGGAGAGTGGTAATAAAACAATATTATTGATAGTTTCGAATTTTAAGTTATTAATTGAATTATTATGGGATTATTATCATTCTTCTTCTTATTATTATTAATATTATAATTATTAGAATAAATATTTATTATTATCATTTTACTAATTATTCTGGAAAATATTAGGCCCTAATTTTGTATTAACATTTGCACTTATTTATTTTAGTATTATTGTTTCTATTGTTCTTATAACTATTGATGATAATATTATCAGTATCTTTATTATTTTTAATATTATTATATATGTTAGTAATTTTATTATTTATATTAAATAAGTGGTAAGTCATTAGTTATAAGTAGGGTTGAAAACCCCACTTTAAATTTTAAAGCTTATTATTATTATTTATATTCTCATTGATAGTAACTTTATTAATTTTGATATTATTATATTAGTATCATTATTATCATTAGGGTAAAATATTTAACCCTACATTACCAAGGTTTATAATATCTCTATTATTTTTTATGTCTTTAGCAAAGTTAGAATTTTGTTAAAGTTATTTTATTAATATGTTATTATTTGGTCAAAGCCCTAAGGAGGCGTAGGAACATGCTCCAAGACCGGTGTCGTTTTAGGTAAGGGGTGCTAAGGCCTTTTATGTGCTAATGTGCATTGTGTGATTTATATGCTATGCATTCTATGTTTATGATTATTAATTATGCTGTATATGCTATGACATGGAGTTGAAGTGTGTTTTCGTATGGCATGTGTAATATTTGTGTATGACCCTGTAAGACATGCATGTGAGGATGCTGATATGATTTTATGTGGGAGAAAGGATGAAAAAGGAGGATGGGGAAAGAAGTTGACTAAGGCAAGTGAGTTGACCTAATTTTATGAATTTATGAGGAATAATCTATTGCATGGTTTTATTTGGAAGAATGAAATCTAAGATGTTATATGGGAGAATCAAATTATTATTCGTGAGGAAGAATCTAATTTATGATTTAATTGGGAGAATCTCATTTATAATATTATTTGGGAGAATCTAATTTGTGATTTGTCTGGTAGAATCCGATTTATGGTTTTACTTGTGAGATTCTAATTTATGATTTTATGTGAGAGAATCTAACTTATGATTTGATTGGGAGAATCTAGTTTATGATTTGTTTGGTGGAATCTAATTTATGGTTTTGCTCGGGAGATTCTGATTTATGATTTTATGTGGGAGAATCTAAATTATGGTCTTGTATGGAAAAATCTAATTTGTGATTATGAATGGGAGAATATAATCAATTGTAAGGTATGGACAAATCTTTGGGTTTTCTATGGTTTTAATCTAGGGTTTGGTATGGATGGATCTTTGGTTTTATGTGGGTTGAATTTAGGGTTCTGTATAACGAAGGTATTAAGGTTTACATGGTGGTTTTAATAGTTGCATGGTGGTATTAGGGTTTGTATGGTGGTATTAATGATTTCATGGTGGTATTAGGGTTGCATGGTTACATCATGGTATTAAGGATTGGCAGGGGACGTATAATGGATGCATGGGAGTGAAATTTGCGTATGAATGTTGATTTGGGATTGTGAGGAAAGTAATATAAGCGTTGTTGAGGGGTTGAATACTTTGGATGGAAATAGTATATGGAGCATTATATGGGTACGTAGGAAACCGAGTTAGGGTTGTTGTGGTTGTTGGGAGCCTTGGTGCTATCATATACACTTGGGAATTAAAGTGTAATTATGAGGATGTTATTTATGAGTTGTGGTGTGTGGAGTGTTAAAATGATTTGGGTTGTGTGAGGTGGAGTGAGATGGGCCACTGAGGCCTGAATTAGGGTTTCGGGATAACCCTAGATTGAGATATGGAGTGGACTTGGGGGATATGTGTTGAAGGGAATGATTCGTGCATGTCTATGGTGAAAGCTTGGAATAAAATACTTAAGACACTAATTACTTAAAGTGGAAGATCGTTGAGACGGGACCAACCGATCCACCGGTTCGGAATAGTGGTTAGGGTGTTTACCCTATGTGTGACCGATCCACCGGCTATAATAGTGGTTAGGACATGATGTCCTATGCGTAACCGATCCACCGGTTATAATAGTGGGGGTTCCCGAGCTCAACAACCGCAAACCAATGTTTTGCTAAAATGCCTAAAAGATACTAATTACTTACAGTGGAACACCATGCGTGCCGGAGCCAACCGATCCACCGGTTAGGAATAGTGGTTAGGACGCGTAGTCCTATGTGTATCCGATCCACCGGCTATAATAGTGGTTAGGGTATGATACCCTATGCGCCTCCGATCCACCGGCTATAATAGTGGGGGCTTCCGTTTTCGCATGGATTTGATAAAAAGACATGATGTGTATCGAATTCCGATAAGAGATTAATTAAATAATTAATCTGGATTATATGGGCCTTTGTACTTTTACCTGAATTGTTCATATACCTTTATATTGTTATGTTGGATTATGCCTGTTATTATTCTGCATGGATTATGCGCTTGTGTGTTGGCCTTAGTGCTCGGTTACCTTACTCAGTACGTAGCGTACTGATCACCCTTTTTATGGGTGCTGCTCATTCCCACGGGTAGTATGCCCTTCTGATTTGTGCAGGTGGGCGAGATATCAGTTGGGGCTGAGTGTTGAGCATGTATGGCTCGAGATTCAAGAGAGTTGTGGCCATATTATAGTCTTTATATGACTCTAATTCTTTTTGTCAATCTTTTATCGGTTGTAAGTTTAATTCTCTTTTGGAAATGAATTACATTTCTTGATGCGTAGTCTGATTTTGTTTTACAACCGTTTAATGCTTATTTGGGAATTGAATTGTATTGATTATTTCTTTTCTTAGCCTTAGCACTTGGTACTGGAACGGTCGGAGAGAACCGGTCTGGTACTAAGTGTGGCGGTAACACTTCCAGAATTCACAGGTTTTCAGTGCTTCTAATTTAATTGCTTCCGCTTTTAAGAAAAAAAAAATTTAGTGAATTTTGGGGTGTTACAAAGTGGTATCAGAGCGGTTGATCCTTTCGGACACGCTCTTTCGTTTAAAATATTTTTAAGATGATACCACAAGATGGTATCGAAGTTGATTTCAACCAAGCTCCTTATTTTTAAATTTTTCTTTAAGCTGATACCACAAGTTGGTATCAGAGTTGGTTCCGATAACCACGCTCTTGTTTGAAGATTTTTAATTTAGCCAAGTGTTCCTTGTTTTTAAAACATTTATGCTCAGAGTTGGTTTTAAAAATCATTTTCTATTTTAAATATTTAGCTGATACCACAAAGCGGTATCGGAGTGGTTGATTCTTCGAACACGCTCTTTCGATTTTAAAAATTTTTAAGTTGATATCACAAGTTGGTATTGAATCTGGTTTTGACTGTGCTCTTTTGTTTTTAATATTTTTAAGTTGGTACCACCATTTGGTACCAGTGAGGTTGATCTTTTTAATTACGCTTCTTCTTGAAATTATATTTGGCTTACGAGTTTCTTTGTTATTAGTTTTGAAGCGTGTTTCGGTATCTTTTGATTTTAATCTTTTTAATTTGATACTAAGAGTAGTATCATTTTCAAAATGAATTGAGATTAAAAAGTTCTCCTTGAATTGAAATCGTTTTTAAACAAAAAAGAATTCATTTATTTTAAAATATTTTCATTCCGGCCACAGTGAGAAGAGAAGGGTAGAATTTTAATTAAGTTTATTCTTAAGGGGGTAGTTTTTACAAGTATTTTTTTGTATGGTGTCCTTATTTCCGTTAATTTAAATTTTCTTTGGTAAGTTTATCCCTAAGGGGGTAGTTTATATAGATAGTAATGTTATTTTGGTTTCTAACAACATAGAGCATTTCCTCCCTAACCTTAAGCGCTCCCGGAGACTTCGGGGGCGAAGTCTGTTTTTAAGGGGGTAGTAATGAAATGCCCCGAAAAATTCTAATCTAAAATATTATATTTAAATGAGATTTTATCATAAAGATTAATTAAATAAATTATTTTGATTAAAATAAAAGGAAATTAATTAGGAAAAATCAAGGATAAATTTATAAGTGTGTTAATTAAGAGAAATTGGGTATTTTAGCTAATTAAGGATTTGTATTTTAGAAATTAATTAAATAAATTATTTTATTTAAAATAATGAGGAGAAAATAGTTTCAAATTAATATTAATTTTATAAATAATTTAATTGGAAGAAAATTAGGGTTTTTGCTAATTAAAATAGAAGTTATGGAAAATCTATTAAAAATCCTAATTTAGCCTAAAAAGGGATTTAAATATTATTTTATTTAAATATTATTATTTTTAAATATCCTAAATATTCATATTAATTTAATTGACCCTAAACTAATTATTTTTCCCCTTTCCTTTTTCCCTTTTTCTTTTTCTTTCTTCCTTTTTCCTTACCTTTTTCTTTCTTTTTCTTTTTCCTCTTCTTTTCCCCGACTGGGCCTGGCGCGGCCCAGTTCTTCTTTTCTTTTCTTCTCCCTTCTTCGGCCCAGCCCGCGCGGCTGTTTCTTCTGCCGACTCAACGCCGCGTTTTGTTTCTTTTTCCACCGAAACTCACCGTTTCATTTATCTATCACCCCTCGCGCCCGTCGCCCTTTTTCCGCCCCGTTCCGCGCCGCGTTTTGGCTCCGTTTCAGCCGAAGCTCGTCGTGCCATTTAACGCACCCTCGACCGCGCGCGAACCGGCCCGGTTCTCCCCTTTTCTTTTCTTTCTCGGCCGACCGGCCCATCTTCTTTCTTCTTCCTTCTCCCTCCGTCTTCCCCGACGCTGCAACGAACCTCGACCCCATCAATGGCCTCTTCAGATACGATGAATTATACCGGTCTTTTCTTGTCTCATTGCCTTCCTATTAACTCCAGAAATAACTTCATATAATTATTGGACGTTAAATCTCGCCCGTTTCCTCTCCCCAGCCCCGCGAATCTTCGAACCAACCCAAACGTCAACCGACCATTTAACGCCACCGGCCACCCAAATTCTTGCATTTAAAACTTCCATGTCGACCTCCAGCTCCTCATTATCCATTCCAACATCTATAAATAGCTGGATTGTAGGAGTTGTGGAAGATTTTTCTTCCCCGAAACCCTCGGCGAGGGCTGCCATCATCGAGACTTTAGACGCCTCTTCCGCCTCCTTTAGCCAATATCAGCGCCACCGAAACCTTTCATTTTCTTCCCTGAATTTTCCTCTAGCTAACTACGTTTCTAAAATTCCTCGATTCTTCTTGTACTGGCTTACATAGCCGTGCCAAGTTGGCTTCTTGTCTCGCCTGAAATTTTACCCAGAAAGCCTTAAACCGCCTTCCGCCGCCGTGCGCCGCCACCTTTGGCTGCACCACCACCGTCATTTTGTCCCTCTCCTCCTGGGAAACAATAAACACCTCTTATATCACCTCAATTCTCCCTATCTTTTTCCCAACATCCATCTTTCCCTCTTTTCTTCTGTTTTTCCGGCCACCGTCGCTGCCGCCGTGCACCACCGCCGGTGCCACCCATCCCCACCAGCTTAAGGTTGAACCCTAGACCCTCTCAACCATTTTCCATATTAGTATATGCCTTGATTTAATTTATTTCAATTATTTGCATATAATTACCATTATTATTATTCTTAATATGTTTTATTATTATTTGATGAGAAATTTTATTCTGAATTTTACTTGCAGGGTGGAGAGTGGTAATAAAACAATATTATTGATAGTTTCGAATTTTAAGTTATTAATTGAATTATTATGGGATTATTATCATTCTTCTTCTTATTATTATTAATATTATAATTATTAGAATAAATATTTATTATTATCATTTTACTAATTATTCTGGAAAATATTAGGCCCTAATTTTGTATTAACATTTGCACTTATTTATTTTAGTATTATTGTTTCTATTGTTCTTATAACTATTGATGATAATATTATCAGTATCTTTATTATTTTTAATATTATTATATATGTTAGTAATTTTATTATTTATATTAAATAAGTGGTAAGTCATTAGTTATAAGTAGGGTTGAAAACCCCACTTTAAATTTTAAAGCTTATTATTATTATTTATATTCTCATTGATAGTAACTTTATTAATTTTGATATTATTATATTAGTATCATTATTATCATTAGGGTAAAATATTTAACCCTACATTACCAAGGTTTATAATATCTCTATTATTTTTTATGTCTTTAGCAAAGTTAGAATTTTGTTAAAGTTATTTTATTAATATGTTATTATTTGGTCAAAGCCCTAAGGAGGCGTAGGAACATGCTCCAAGACCGGTGTCGTTTTAGGTAAGGGGTGCTAAGGCCTTTTATGTGCTAATGTGCATTGTGTGATTTATATGCTATGCATTCTATGTTTATGATTATTAATTATGCTGTATATGCTATGACATGGAGTTGAAGTGTGTTTTCGTATGGCATGTGTAATATTTGTGTATGACCCTGTAAGACATGCATGTGAGGATGCTGATATGATTTTATGTGGGAGAAAGGATGAAAAAGGAGGATGGGGAAAGAAGTTGACTAAGGCAAGTGAGTTGACCTAATTTTATGAATTTATGAGGAATAATCTATTGCATGGTTTTATTTGGAAGAATGAAATCTAAGATGTTATATGGGAGAATCAAATTATTATTCGTGAGGAAGAATCTAATTTATGATTTAATTGGGAGAATCTCATTTATAATATTATTTGGGAGAATCTAATTTGTGATTTGTCTGGTAGAATCCGATTTATGGTTTTACTTGTGAGATTCTAATTTATGATTTTATGTGAGAGAATCTAACTTATGATTTGATTGGGAGAATCTAGTTTATGATTTGTTTGGTGGAATCTAATTTATGGTTTTGCTCGGGAGATTCTGATTTATGATTTTATGTGGGAGAATCTAACTTATGGTCTTGTATGGAAAAATCTAATTTGTGATTATGAATGGGAGAATATAATCAATTGTAAGGTATGGACAAATCTTTGGGTTTTCTATGGTTTTAATCTAGGGTTTGGTATGGATGGATCTTTGGTTTTATGTGGGTTGAATTTAGGGTTCTGTATAACGAAGGTATTAAGGTTTACATGGTGGTTTTAATAGTTGCATGGTGGTATTAGGGTTTGTATGGTGGTATTAATGATTTCATGGTGGTATTAGGGTTGCATGGTTACATCATGGTATTAAGGATTGGCAGGGGACGTATAATGGATGCATGGGAGTGAAATTTGCGTATGAATGTTGATTTGGGATTGTGAGGAAAGTAATATAAGCGTTGTTGAGGGGTTGAATACTTTGGATGGAAATAGTATATGGAGCATTATATGGGTACGTAGGAAACCGAGTTAGGGTTGTTGTGGTTGTTGGGAGCCTTGGTGCTATCATATACACTTGGGAATTAAAGTGTAATTATGAGGATGTTATTTATGAGTTGTGGTGTGTGGAGTGTTAAAATGATTTGGGTTGTGTGAGGTGGAGTGAGATGGGCCACTGAGGCCTGAATTAGGGTTTCGGGATAACCCTAGATTGAGATATGGAGTGGACTTGGGGGATATGTGTTGAAGGGAATGATTCGTGCATGTCTATGGTGAAAGCTTGGAATAAAATACTTAAGACACTAATTACTTAAAGTGGAAGATCGTTGAGACGGGACCAACCGATCCACCGGTTCGGAATAGTGGTTAGGGTGTTTACCCTATGTGTGACCGATCCACCGGCTATAATAGTGGTTAGGACATGATGTCCTATGCGTAACCGATCCACCGGTTATAATAGTGGGGGTTCCCGAGCTCAACAACCGCAAACCAATGTTTTGCTAAAATGCCTAAAAGATACTAATTACTTACAGTGGAACACCATGCGTGCCGGAGCCAACCGATCCACCGGTTAGGAATAGTGGTTAGGACGCGTAGTCCTATGTGTATCCGATCCACCGGCTATAATAGTGGTTAGGGTATGATACCCTATGCGCCTCCGATCCACCGGCTATAATAGTGGGGGCTTCCGTTTTCGCATGGATTTGATAAAAAGACATGATGTGTATCGAATTCCGATAAGAGATTAATTAAATAATTAATCTGGATTATATGGGCCTTTGTACTTTTACCTGAATTGTTCATATACCTTTATATTGTTATGTTGGATTATGCCTGTTATTATTCTGCATGGATTATGCGCTTGTGTGTTGGCCTTAGTGCTCGGTTACCTTACTCAGTACGTAGCGTACTGATCACCCTTTTTATGGGTGCTGCTCATTCCCACGGGTAGTATGCCCTTCTGATTTGTGCAGGTGGGCGAGATATCAGTTGGGGCTGAGTGTTGAGCATGTATGGCTCGAGATTCAAGAGAGTTGTGGCCATATTATAGTCTTTATATGACTCTAATTCTTTTTGTCAATCTTTTATCGGTTGTAAGTTTAATTCTCTTTTGGAAATGAATTACATTTCTTGATGCGTAGTCTGATTTTGTTTTACAACCGTTTAATGCTTATTTGGGAATTGAATTGTATTGATTATTTCTTTTCTTAGCCTTAGCACTTGGTACTGGAACGGTCGGAGAGAACCGGTCTGGTACTAAGTGTGGCGGTAACACTTCCAGAATTCACAGGTTTTCAGTGCTTCTAATTTAATTGCTTCCGCTTTTAAGAAAAAAAAAATTTAGTGAATTTTGGGGTGTTACAACAATGTTCTAGTGGGAGGAGTCTTATGATTGAGATTTATAGGAACTTAAGAGATGGTTAACCACCAAACCTACCCTAACTCTACTAGAGGGTTTCGAGAGTTTTAAGATCTGTAGTGATGCATATAAGTAGAGACTCTAATGTAGACTGGTAGAGTGGTTGCATATTCCTCCTTTCAGTTAAAGCAGCATGAGTAGAACTATCTGACTCATGATCTGGTGTTAGCCATAGTGGTTTTCACATTGAAGATCTCGAGGATCTACCTTTATATGACCAATTATAATTCTTCATGGATCACAATAGTATCAAGTAAATCTTCACATAGGAGAAGCTGAACAAGAGGTAAAGAAAGTGGCTAAAGCTAATCAAGGACTATGACATTGATTTGACCTATCAAGAGGGTAACACCAAAGTAGTTGTAGATGCACTATATAGAAAGACCACACACTCAATGAACTCTTGTGTGGTTTTTAATTGAATGTTGGAGGAGTTATCTGGCTAATAGATTGAGTAGATCCAGTAGGGTGACCTATCATCGCCACCTTATTTGAGGAGATCTGAGCCAGCTATCCCGGGCATGCCAAGCTTAAGAGGATCTATCAAAAGTTATGGGAAGGTTGGGCTAAAGGATTTCTGATAGACGAGGATGTTAGCCTTTATTACAAGGGTTGTTGGTATGTACTAAAAGTTTTTTGAAAGGTCAGATTTCTTTTAAACTGTTTCATACCCGGGATCTTCTTCTTCTTTTTAGCTGCTTTGGACACTAATTGCTGCCATCCACTAACCTCCACTGGTGCTTGTACCTGTGGCTTGTCAAGGTCAGATCTGCAGGCAGTTTGTATCTGGAGACCACTGGTGTTCCCACCTTCCAGGGGTTGAGTTTGCAAAGCCTTATCTTGATTCATAAGTACAGGATCAGACACCAATTTCGAAGGGAGGGAGGAAGTAGGTTCATTCTCCTCTATAGAAAATGGATTGTGTATCTGCTGTTCTGGAAACTTCTCAGACTCAGTAGGATTAGGCTTCTTGCCTTTCTTCAAATTCTTAAGAGTCGGTTGGCCATGAGATGTATCTGGACCCCTTGGTGGCTGCACCACTGTCTCAGTAGGGGGAGGTTGATTGCTTTTGGATACATGATTCACTATATTTTCTTTAGGATAGGTCTGATCGAGTGGGCAATTTTTTTCCAGATGACCTAAGCTCCCACATTATTCACATACAAGAGGCAGGTCTTCATATTCAATGCTTTGAAGATATTCATCATCATCACTTTTGACTTTAATAGCAGAAGGTAGCTTTCCTTTGACACCAATCTCCACTAACACCCTCCCATATTCAATCTTTGATTTCAGAAGTGTGAAATCATCTATGAGAATGGGTTTACCAATAAAAGAGGAAATTTCACTGATTGCCCCACAATTCCACATCTCCATAGGGAGGTTGACTAATCTAACCCAAACAAGGACCTTAGTGATCTCCTCCTTTCCAAAAGAGAACAGTCTAGGGATTTCCTTGAGCATAAAGGCTTTCCACTTGATAATGTAAGGTCCTTCAGCCAGAGCTTGACTTCTACCAGCCTGGTCCTCAAATTTCAATACTACCCATCCAAAACTGTGCAAAATGTATTTGAAAGGCTGCTTAATAACATGTTTGGCTATGCCCATATGATACCTATCAGGTTTCACTCCAACAAAGAATCCTAGTAGACAAGCCCCCCATGTTTCATCCACAGGGTGAATATTTTTCTTTGACACACAAACCGCATCTCCATTTGGGGGCACATACTCGCATTTATTTTCAGAAATGCTGGGGAACAGGTTAGTAAACAATTTCAAAGTTGGAGATGCTACTTGGGATGGTGCCTCTTGTTCTTTACTCAGTTCAATTTCCCCATCCAGCAGTTGATCAGCATTATCAAATGGGGTGCATTCCACCCTGTCAACTTCCTCTTAAAAATCCACAGGAGGTTCGGGAATTGGAGGTGAGGGGTCAACATTTTTCAATCTTCCTGGCAAACCTTGACATGAAGATTGCTGAGTTTCACTTCCTGTCGTAGGAACTATCTTCAATTCCTCCAGCTTGTCAACATTGGTTTTCTTATTCCACAGGGAATGTCTCTTCGCTGCCGGTGAAGGATCTTTTTCCAAGATCTCCGTGTGAACCACAGTAGAGAAATCAAGCTGTCGATCCATTAGGACATTTCATTGGTCAGGAGAGTTCTCAATTGCGGGACCTCGAGTGGTTTTCTTCTTGGTCCCCATGAAAGAAACAGCAGAGCAAAGGAAAAAAGAGGGGGAAGAACATATTTGAGGGGAGGAAAGCTCACATACAAGGCTCGATGGATTAAACAGTAAGTTCTTGTGCTCGGGTTCCATGGGAGGAAAACAAGCGCAGCGGGGAGACAACCGAGCCTATGTGCTAGTTGCATACCCTGTAGGTTAGGTTGAAGGGAAAGTGTGGGAGGAAGGGGAGAAATGGTTGTAAAGTAGCCATACACACCAACAATCAGGGACGAGGTATGAGATAATGGTATAAAGGGAAAAGGGACAACAAGAAAAGGGGAAGGATGAGCAATCATTAGGATATGTGAGGAGGAGAGAAAAAAAAAGGAAAATGGGTTGGGGTGCATAGGGAAAAGAAGAAGAGAACGGGAGGGGAGGAGCTATGCTGCGTAGGTGAGGCCTAGGCCAGCGGGAGGAGAGGAGAAAGAAGAAAAAAGGAGAAAAAGGAAGAAGAAAAAAGAGAAAGGAAGGAAATAGGGGAAAAAAGGAAAACAAGGTGGTTGGGGGTATTTGGGTTCTTTTTTGTTTTTCTGAATTCTTAAAAATAATAAAATTAGTAAAAATAAATAATTACATTTTCTTTTTATATTAATTTATAAATTATGGTTAAATCATCCTAAATTCCATTTTAGTATAAAAATTATCCTAACCTCCACAAATTTAATTCCTATATTATTTCCCTCTTTTTTTTGTCTTAATTACTTCCAATATATTAACACTATTTTATTAAAAGTATTTCATTTAATTGATCTCACTTATGAACCCTTATTTTATTTATAACTCCTAAATTAAGTTTTTGGGGCATTACATCACTACTCCCTTAAATAAAGACTTTGTTCTCAAATTCACTTGCTAAGTTCTAGGAATAGGGAATAAGGAAAAAATAGTTCTAAGTTGATAGGGATAATAGAAGCAGAAATCACGATGCTACTACCTGCTTAAAGAAGAAGGGTTTAATGTAGATTATCGTACCTGTAGTGAAGAGTTCTTCACATGTCTTTCTCAACTTCCCAAGTATCTTCTTCAATTATATGGAAGTTCTAGAGAATCTTCACAAAGGGAAGTGCACTCGTGCAGGTCTTCTAGAGCTTGATGTTAAAGATCTGCATAGGTCGCTCCTCATAGGTTAGGGAATCATCAAGTTTGACCTGGTTAGGCTGAATCATATGGGAAAGATCAGCAACTTATTTTCTCAACAACAAGATGTGGAATGCATTGTAGACTCTAGTGAACTTTGGAAGAAGTGACAAGTTGTACACAACATCACTGATACGCTCCAAGATCTCATAGGATTTGGTGTACCTTGAGCTCAACTTGCCCTTTTTTCCTAATCAGTGCACGCCCTTAGTGGGGGAAACCTTTAGCATAACTTTTTCCCCAGGCTCAAAGTTACTACTCTGACACTTCCAATCTACATAACTTTTTCCCTAGGCTCGGCTCGGCTCGTTAAAAGCTCGGTTTAGCTTGTTCGTTTAGTTAAACGAGCTGAGTCCAAAACTCATATAAGGCTCATTTAACTAAACGAGCCGAACCCAATCCTAGGGGTATTCGGATCAGCTCGGCTCGTTTACAGCCCTATACATAACTCTTTTATTTGCTCTAAGCCACTCTCATTCAATCTTGAATCTAGCAAACCTGCCTAGTCATCTCCCCAATCATCTCATATCCCAACACCACTATCTCACTGATGTCATTAGAGCACAAGGGGGTTATACACTTCCATCCATATAATATCTCAAAGGGAGCCATCCCTATACTAGCATAGTAGTTATTGTTGTACGAAAATTCTATCAGATGTAGGCGCTTTTCCCAACAATCCTCAAATTCTAATATATAAGCCCTTAGCATGTCATCTAGGGTTTGTATAGTCTATTTTTTCTATCGATTTATGGCAAAATGGAAGGTTGTACACATCTTCAACTTCACCCTAGGAATTATAGTAGCTTTCACCATAAATTAGAGAGGAATCTCAAATCCCTATTTGATATAATATCCTCTGGAATCCCGTATCGACTAACCACATACTTCATGTAGGCACTAGCCAGTTAGTCCATGCTCCACATGGACTTCATCATAATAAATATGGATGACTTAGTCAACCTGCCCACGATGACCTAAAGAGTGTCATACCCTCTCCGAGTCCTTGGTAACCCACTAACAAAGTCCAGGAGATAGAGTCCCACTTCCACCTTGGTACTTCTAAGGGATGAAGTAGCCCTGTAGGTCTTCGATGCTCAATCTTGACCTTCTAGCAGGTTAGACACTGGGATACAAACTTGACCACTTCCGGCTTCATACAAGGCCATCAATACAGCTTCATAAGGTCCTTATATATCTTGTCCCTTCTTGAGTGGACTGAGTAAGGGGTCCAATGTCCCACTTCCATGGTATGTCACTTTAATTCTGAACATCCCTACAGTATTCACCAATGATCCTTATAATGAAGGCTATCATCCTCATGAATCTAAAACCTTTTTGTCTGGCCTTATTGCAACTTTTTTTGGATCCTCTTGAGCTTGGCATCTCTAGTCTGGCTGGCTCATATCTCCTAAAAAATGGTGGGAGTGATTGTTAGGGCACTCATGTGACCTCAAGGTCACCTTATTGAATCATCTTGATCTCTTCACCAGATAATTCCTCCATCATCCAACTAGCAACTATGTAGTTATTTGTAAAGTGCATGGTCTTTCTAATCAGGGCATTTGCAACTACATTGGCCTTACGCTCGTGGTAAGTCAACTTAATGTCATAGTCCTTGACTAGCTCCAACAACTTCCTTTACCTCATGTTTTGCTCTTTCTCGGTGAAGATGTATAAGTAGTGCCTCCAAATCTTTAAGGCAAAACAACTACAATTAACTCCAAGTCATGTGTTAAATAAATCTGCTCATGCCACTTCAACTGTTGGGAGGCATATGCAACTACTCTGCCATTTTGCATTAGCACACAACCAATTCTTTGTTTGGATGCACCACTAAAGACTTCAAACCCATCTAAACCCTCTAGCAGTGTCAACATAGCTGCTATAGTCAACCACCTCTTTAATTCCTAGAAGGCTCCATCACAAGACTCATCCCATTGGAACATTATGGTCTTCTTTAAGAGGTTAGTTAGAGGATGGGAAAACATGGAGAAGTTCTACACGAACCGTCTGTAATATCCAACTAGTCCCAAGAAACTTCAAACCTCTATTATGCTTGTGGGAGGCTTCCTTTTGTGATTGCCACAATCTTTGCTAGGTCAAGAGAAACTTCCCCAACTGACACTATATGCCCAAGGAAGGCCACTTCTTGAAGCCAGAATTTGCACTTGGACAACTTTGCATACAAGCAGTGTTGTCTTAGCAATTTTAAAATGGTGCAAAGGTGTTGCTCATGCTTCCCATTCCCTCGAGAGTATACCAAGATGTCGTCAATGAATGCCACCATAAATTATTGGGGGAAGGGTTTGAAAATCCTCATCATCAAGTCCATAAACACCGTAGGAGCATTGGTCAGCCCAAAAGGCATCAGCGTAAACTCGTAGTGTCCATATCAGGTCCAGAAGGCGGTATTCATAATGTTAGCATCTGCTATCCGTAACTTATGGTATTCTGACCTTAGGTCGATCTTGGAAAAAACTGCGGCACCCCTCAACTGGTCTAAGAGATCATCAATCCTTTGGAGGGGGTACCAATTCTTCACCGTTAGTAGATTTAGCCCCGATAATCTATGCAGAGATGGAGGATTCTGACCTTTTTCTTCTCGAACAAGGCCAATGCTCCCCAAAGTGACACACTAGGTTGAATGTGCCCATGCTCCAACAATTCCTCCAAATGGGCCTTTAATTCCTTCAGCTCAATAGGCACCATCCAGTAGGGTGCTTTTGTCATAAGCTCAGCTCCCAACACTGGCTTGATCGTGAATTCAATCTCCAGATTTAGGGGCACACTTGGTATTTCCATTGGGAACACATATGGAAATTCTCAAAAAACTGAGATGCTATATAGAGCTACTAAGTCCTTTTTTAGCTCTTACACACTACATATGACAGTGGATACCCCTTCTAGACAAAGAAGTGTAGGGCAGCTATGGAGATTATCTTGGTAGTGGGCTTAAGCTAGGTCCTCATGTACAAAACCCTAGTACCCTTCGACCCTTACAATACCATGTGTATCTGAGTGTAGTTAATCAACATCAGATTCCTTCCTAGTATATGCATCTCCAGATTCATGCCAAAGTCCTGCAAATCCATCCCTACCAAGTACACTAAGAAGTCTACCCAGCCTACGACTAAGGCCACGTCTGAAAATAACTCAGTATAATCCATCTTATAACCTAAAGGAAGCATCATAGAGAACGCTATGCTAGTTGATGGTGATAGCCTAACCTTAGAAACACATGTAGTAGATAGGAAAGATAGAGATGCACCCAAATCAAAGAGAACAAGCACTGACAAGGATAGTATAGTGAACACACAAGTGAAAATGTCTAGCTAGTGATCAACCTCTACCTGTCTGATCACATTCAAGCGCTCACTTGACTGACCTCCTCTTTGAGGGAAAGGCCAGGATCCCTAAGGCCTTCCTTAGTATCTTGAACTAGTGCATCAGATGGAATAGGTGCTTACTGCTGGAATTACGTGGATGTATTCTAAATGTGTTGTTGATAGGCTTGTTGTTCGGAAATTAGGGGTCCCCTTGGCTAGTATTGCCAAGTTTAGAACTGCTAGAAGCATGACCGATCATGATAATCAACTAAGCGGTGACCACGTCTACCATAGTTTAGGCAGGACACACATTTTCCCCATAGTGTCTTCTTGGGTGCCTCCTACCATAACATCTATAGGAGGGTCCCCCGATAGTCCCTGGCCTCTAATTTGTCCCTATGCTAGTGTCTCGTGGATCCTTTTGCTCATGGATGGCTCCTACTCCCAGAGCTCTATCCCTCTAGTTTCCTCTTCCCTAAGAAAGATGCTTGCTTCTAGGATAGGGTAGCAGCAATACATGTGCACTTAAATTGGGTGGCAAGGTTAGTGAAGGCTACTACTCCCATCATGCAATGAATGCTGAAATTCAGCCCCTACTCAAACTAAAACACCACCATGGACACACTGGAGCCATCCTTAGGGTAAATCAGAGCATCTCAATGAAGCAAGCATGGTACTGCTGAACCATCATGTTACATTGGGTGAGCTGCATAAAATCCTTGAGCTTGTCCCTCTTCAAGCTCTTTGGACAAAACTTGGTGCTCAGGGGGATCTTAAAGGTCTCCTAGGTCATAAGAGAATAATCTTAAGTATGGTGCTCCACCCACCAGGCATCTACTATGCCCCTCAAGAGGAATGTTACTGGTGTCTTAAACTTGAAGTAATTAGTATTTTACTGGTGTCTTATTCCACACACAATTTCAACTCCACATGCATAACCTATTGGACTTCCCATTCTCACCCTTTACCCCAACTCTCCTAAAAATCCTTGTCCCATATCTTAGGACCTTTACATACACTTGGACTCCAAGGCTTCTTCCTCACCTTTCCTCACTCACTATGAAAAACCTAAGCTCTTATGCATGTGGATCAAGGCCCACTTCCCATATCTCCATTTCAAATCACCATTGCCCTCTAAGATTTTCCCTCAAAACCCTAATCGAGTCTATGTGGCCTCCCTTCTCCCTATCAAACACAACCTTTGCTCCCATTTGCTTCTAATACCACCAATCCACTCAAACCACAGCCAACATCATAACCTTACTTCCCATGCTTCACATATGACCATGAAAACCCTAGTCAGTCACCCTAAACCCTAATACTTCTCCTTTCTTTAATGTCATCCCCTCATTAACCACACACCATTCCTCTCTCCACTTGACTCATTTCCTCCTCCATGTGATACCCTTATAATCTTAACCCCCATACTCCAACCGCTTACCATCAACTCTCCCTTCCACATGCTTCCCCCATATAGGGTTTTTCCCACGAACCCTAGTTAAGTCCCCCATGCACACTTATACAAACCTATATGCTATATTTTTTCAATATGGACTCTAATCACCTAAAATAATCTTCCCTCACCTTTCTTAACACTTAAGTCACCTTTTCCCACGTAAAAGTTACCCCCATACAAAGACGAACCACCCCATGCAAGCCTTACACTTTCCATGCAAGATTTTTCCATCCTTGTATTTTATTCATATTATCCTTTTTTGTTCCACCTATAAGTCATAAAATACTTAGGTATTTTCACATCCCACTAGCTAGCCCACTTTCTTTACTTATTTTATCTTCTCACAACCTCATCATAATACTTATGGACTCCTAGCATGGATGTCATTTAGGGCAACAATACATAAGCCATAACACAAAGATAAAGGGGAGTGTGGGTTGTGAAAGATAAGGAGAGGCTAGGGCCACATAGGCCATATTAGGGTTTTAAAGGGAAACCCTAGTGGGTAATGGAGAGCCTATGTGGAAAAATAGGAAAGTGGGCCTTGAACCATATGTGTGGAGGTTTTGGCTTCAAGGTGAGTAAGGTGGGAGTTAGAAACGAGTCATGGAGTCTTAGGGAGTGTAGAGGTACCCAATTATGGGATAGGGTTATTTAGAAATCTTGGGTTGGAAAAGTGATAATGAGTTGGGGAAGTCCATTGGGGTTAATTGTTGAGCCAAACCCAGACTGATACACCAATAATAATAGTAGCCAAGAGCATTTTGCCTTAGAGGCCTTTCCACCAGTAAATAATTGTGGCCAAGTACGTTCTACCCCTGAGTAATATTTCCTATCCACTGACTATAATAGTGAGGGATATTGAGTTCAAGAAACCAAACCTTGGATGATAAAAAAAAATCATGGGAAATCACTAACAATAGAACATCATGTAGGCTAAGGCCAAACCAATCCACCAGCAATAATAATGGCTAGGAACATTTTTCCTTAAAGACTGTTCCACTGGCAAATAATAGTGGTCAAGTGCGTTCTGTATTGGAGTAGTATTTGTGATCCACATGCCATAATAGTGGGGTTCCATACTCACATGGATATAATTCAATAGATGTGTAAAGATGTAACTAATGGCTTATATTCATATATTGGTGATTAATCTAATTAACTTACTACTTACATTATCTTTCTTTTATATGATATACCTTGTCTTAGCTATATGGTTACCTTTCTCAGTACGTAGTGCATTGATCACCCCTATTATGGGTGTTGCTCATTTCCACAAGCAGTGGTCCCTATGATTCTATGTAGGTAAGATATGATGCACTTGCTAAATTTCATGCAAATTATGAATTGGTTGGGGCAGAGTGATGACACAATGCATCTAGAGTGGGGCATTGTTTTGTGCTTTAGTTCAATTATGTATTAGCATTAACATTTTCTTACTCTGGTTTTATTTATTATTGTTGAATTTTTATTGTTTTAATCATCCTTGTTAATGATATTTGTACCTTCAGCCTTGTAGTTAGTATGACACTGGTCAGGATCAATCTTGTACTAATCACGGCGGTAGTACCCCTTATTTTCAGTGCATAATTGTCCATAATGAATGAAAATTTTCAACTATAAATTTTGGGGGTGTTACAACTTGAGGCTCTTATGGTTTGTGTAGAACTTAAATTTCACTCCATATAGTTAATGTCTCCACATTGTCAAGGAAAAAGATCACTATAGCTCACTCATGGTCATGTGTAGGATATATGAGCTCATGCTACTTCAATTGGTGAAAAGCATTGGCCACTAACCTTCCACGCTGCATCAACACCCACCATAGACCACACTTGGATGCATCACTATAGACCTCAAACCCCTCCGTACCCGATTATAAAGTCAGCATTAGAGATGGAGTCCATTTTCACTTGAGCTTCTCAAAATCCTTTGTGCCCCTATTGTCCCAAAGAAATTGCATTGTCTATTTCAATAAGGTAGTTAAAGGACATAGGATCCTTGAAAAGTCTTGGATGAACCATTTATAGTAGCCTTCTAACACCATAAAACTACAAACTTTCTTAATGTTCATCGATGTAGTCTACTCTGATACTACTCCAATCTTCAAATAACCCACCTTCACACCTTCCTTTGAGATAACATCACTAAGAAATGCTACCTCATCAAACCAAAACTCTCCCTTTGAGAGCTTGGGGTATAACTAATGGGTCCTCAACAACTCTAAAGCCTGTCCAAGGTGTTGCTCATGTTCCTCACGAGTCTGAGAGAAAATTAAGATATCTTCAATGAAGACCATGGTGAATTGATCAAGATGTTTCTAGAAGATGCGATTCATGGGAACTATGAACACTATTGGCATATTTGTGAGTCCAAAGGACATCACAGAGAACTCATAATGGCCATTCATAGTCCTCAAATATCTCTTTGGTATGTCCTTTTCTGAAATCCCCAAGTGATGTTACCCTCATCTGATATATATATCTTTTAAAACACTATAGCCCACAAAATTGATCAAAGAGTTCATCAATCCAAGCTAAAGCATAATAGCTCTTTCCATAACCTAGTTCAATGCTTTGTAATTGATGTCAAGTCTCATCCCACCATCTTTCTTCCTCTTGAAAAGGACTTCTGCTCTCCAAGGTGAAACACTCGGTCGAATGCACCCCTTCTCTGACAACTCCTCAAATTGAGTACACACCTTTTCCATTTTAGTTGGTGCCAGGCAATACAGTGCCTTTGACACAAACTTTGTCCTTAGTAGAAGGTCTATCGTGAAGCTTGTCTCATGTACTAGTAGCATACCTAGAATCTCATCGGGAAACATGTCAAGAAACTCTTATACCACTAGAATATCATCAATCAATGAATCCTTAACTTCCAATTTCTGAAAGCTATATAAGGAAAGCAGGTATCCTTTTTGAACTAACGTATTGAGCACCACCATAGTCACCATCTTAATTGTGGGCCTAGGCTTGTATCTTTAGTAAGAGACCTTAGGACCCTTTTGTCCCTTAAGAACCTTGCACTCCTATGCATTATAAATCAAAACTGGATATCACGCAAGTATATCCATCCCAAGGATAATATCAAAGTCCCAAAGTTAAAGCTCTATGAGGTGTACTAAAAGCTCAATTTTGCTAATGACTAAGGCTACATCTCTATATAGCATAGAACATGGAAGTATATTCCCATACAGGAGCACAACAAAACTATCTATCCTATTAGAAGAATCATAGCTATCGAAGCTACAAAAATAGTAGACCAGAAGGACCGTGAAGCACTCATGTCAAACAATACATATACAGGAAGGGAATAAATTGTGAACGTACGCGTGACAACATCAACCAACCTATGAGCCTCTAACTAGATCATCACATTTAATTGACTACTTAGAGGCGGTTCTACATCATTACCTAATCCTTTCCCTTACTAAAAAGCATGGGGCCTCTACATCCTCTATTGTGGAGCAATCTTCCTAGATCTACTATTTGTCAGCTAAGATCTCTAAATTTGTGGCATCTATTGCACCGTACCTTGTGATCGTGCCTGTCCTTCTAGGACACTACCCCTAATGGCATGACACTAGAACTGGCGGTGAACTAACCAACCACACCTATGGAGCTATACAAATTGCCCAACATAATCCTTCCGTAGGTGGCTCTTACCACACCACTGACAAAAAAAACTCCTTGTAACTTAATTGCCCTCCATAGTGTGGTACCACCCCTATATGATGATTTCTTGAGGTCTCAAACCACTTCTCACCCCTTTAGTGATGACCACAATCAAACCTCTGCTTGGCCCCTAATTAGAGAGTATGGATCTATGAAATTTTCAATACCTCCAAGGCATAATCATACAAGGCCTACAGGTCCTATACAAGAGTCCTCACTAGCATCTGCTAAAGCCTTAGGCTCAACCCCAATTGGAATTAGTATACCTTTATCCTCTCATCACTGTTAAATGTTGGAGTAATGTAGACCAAGTCCAAGTATCGACTATATTACTCCTCCACCGAAGATGTCCCCTGATGCAAGACCATGAAATCATCATACTTCACCACCCTTAGGAGAGTAGGGTAGAACTAAGCCGTGAGCATATGAACAAAGGTCTCCCACTAGTCTATAGTAGCTCCCCTCAATCGTTGGCCTCTACACCATTCGTTGGCACGACCCCATAGATGAAATACCCTAATGTCCATTTATATACTCTCTAGGAAACCACTAGCCACAAATATCTTCTTGAAGTCCCTTAGCCAACACTCTAACACATGTAGGTCTCTCTAAGACTCAGAGACTACAAGGTGATGAAGATTAACCCTACAAAGCCAATCCTCTAGTGGAGGCACCAAAAAAGGAGATGGTGGCGACGCCTACAGAGCTTCCTTATGTTGAATCTACTACTCCATAAAGGCTCCAACCATCTCTGTAAAATGCTCGAGTTGCCTATTTTAGCTATCAAAATCCTAGAATACTTAATTACGTTAGGAAGGAATTGAATAATAGCTACACAATTAGTACATATGAAGGTAAAACATTACACATAAAGCTAGAAGATAGTTTTATTCTATAAATAAATGCAACTCCTAACCCAAACCAATTCCCATTAGCAGACTAAACTAGATTCTACAAGATTGAATGAACTCAAAGAAATTCATTTTTGCAAAAAAAAATATTCAAGATTTGAAACCATAGGCTCTGATACAAACTTGTAACACCCCCAACTATTGAACCAAAACATTTTATTTTTAAAACAATGTAGAATTATTTTAAAAACAAAACCAAGGAATGTTACCCCCATATCAACAATGAGAGAGGTGTGATCATCACTTAGCCCTGGCTTGATGCATGGTAAAATGGAACAATGAACAAAAAGATGTATGCTCATAACATTAATGTGGCAATACAAGATAATAATGGTGAGAAGAATATTATAGATAGAATAAGTATGTTAGCTTAAAAACCAAATAGAGGAAATCAAGTCAAGAGTTTAAATAATAAAAAATATAAAAACTCCCAATGTAGTGGGCAAAGCACTTCCAATCAGTTAGTCTAACTCTTGGGCATAAAAATAAACTTGGACCCCATGCAATGCCATGCTAGTGACCCACATCATCAATCTCATCATACTCTAATTAAGGGTCTTACCCCTATAAATCATCCTCTACTCCTGAGGCCAGAAGCCAAATCATCATAGTAATTGCACAGGTATAGTATTAGTGCGATGAAGTATTGGTAAAATATACTACCTAAAAAATGATAAGGCTCATGCTACACATTGAAGTCACATAATAGCATGATGATAAGTATATCGATAAAATTCAGCACATAATCTCATAGTAGTAGTACAACAAGACATGCTTGAAGTTATGAAAGGATAATAATACGATACATGCATAACCACCTATACATTATAGAGAATATTAGAATTCTCATTTGGTTACCACATAATTTCTTGTTGATAAGATAGTTAGTTCAATTACACCCATCTCTCCACCAAGATCAAATATCATGGTAGCACAAATAATCAAAATGGGATACCACACCCATCACACAAGGGTAGGACACATTGAAGGGGCTATCTTCAGGGATACCATACTGACCACACATCCATTGCAGCTTGTAATACCTCAAAACCTTAATTTAGGAATTAATAAAAAAAATAGGGATTAGTAGGTAAGATCAATTAAATATAACATCTTTAATAAAAATAATATTGTTATAATGGAAGTAATTAAGATAAAAAATAGGAAATAGTATAAGAATTAAACTAGTGGAGGTTAGGGTACTTTGCAAACTAAAATGGATTTTAGGAAAATTTAACCAAAAGTGCTAAATTTGTATCATAAGAAAGTTTAATTATTTATTTTTACTAATTTTATTATTTAAAAAAAACCCAAATGCGCTAACAACCTCCTTTTCCTTTTTCTTTTTTATCTTTTTCCTTCCTTTGTTTTTTCTTTCTTCCTTTTTCTTCTTTTTTCTCTCCTTTTGCTAGTCTAGGATGTGCCCAGCATTACCCAACTCTCCCTCCCTCCTCTTCTTCTTTCCCTACATAGGGCCCACCTCCCCTTTTTTCATCCTCCTCGCACAGGTCGGTCTACCCCTTATTTTTTTTATCTTTCCTTTCTTTTCCCCTGCCTAGGATGCTAGCCATCCCTCTCCCTCCTTTCCTTTTCTTCTTCTTCTTCTTCTACCTCCCCCTACCTCCCATCAACCATGCTCACCTATAACTCCTATGCTGGTTAACCATCCCTCTTCCTCTCTCTCCCATCCCTTTCCTTATATATTCTAGCCCCAGCCTCCCCTACTCGCATGCACCCCCTACCTTCCTTTTTCTTCCGCTGCCATCTATAGGACTGCACCCTGTAGCCCTACGCCGGCAGCTGCCTACCCCCACTCCCTTGTCCTCCTCTCCTCCACACACCTATAAATACCCTAGCCCTCACCCTTCTTCCCCTTCTTTTTTTCTTGCCCTGAAATCCCCAAAGCTTCCCTCTACCACATCATGAGATGCAGCCCCAACCGCAACCATGCATCGAAGCCGTCCAAAACTCACCCAACCTATTCCCTGCATTACCCTCCACAAAATAAGACCACTCAATGCCCCTGAATCCCCCTACACATCCCTCCCAAATCGTGTAAAATGGGTAGCTCATGCTACCCTTTTCACCCTATGGTTTCCCCATTTGCCACCTTGCCTCACTTCCTCCTCCTCAACTACCACCCCCGCTACCTCCCTCTCAACCCAACAAACCTCCCCTACCTCCCCATACCCTTCCTTTCCCATTTACCCCTTCTTCCTCCTCCTTTCTTCTCCTCCACCTTCTACCACTGCAGCTGCCAACACCTACGCCACAACCGTGACACGCTGCCACCACCACTACAACCCTCCTATCCAAGAAACCTACTACTTCAAAACCATCACCTCCCTTTACCTATTCCAACCCCAAATCTTAGGCCTTTTCAAGTCACCACCACTCCCACTGCTGCTACCGCTGCTACTTCCATCTTAGCTGCCACCTCCACCTCTAGTTGTACTCTAACCTTTACTTTGACTTAAGTATAAATTATTTGGTATACTTGTTATTTTGAGTCTTATTATTATTATTATTATTATTATTATTATTATTATTATCATCATCATCATCATCATCACCATCATCATCATTATTATCATCACTATTATTATTAGTATTACTACTATTTTTCCATTATTATTATTATAATCATCATTACTACTATTAAACTTATTATTATTATTATTACTGCTACTATTATTGTTAGTATCATTAATAATACTAATCTTATTATTATTATTATTATTATTATTAGTCTTTTACTAATAATTAGTTAGGGGATAATGAAAGGAATAAGTGTTCCACTCTTAAAGGTAAATTTCCCTAAGGAGGTATAGGAGTTATGCTCCAACCCCAGTGTCGATCTATGTAAGGATGTGGATAAGGTTAAGTTATGTGTTTATGTGTGTTTAGTTATATGTTTTTATCTCATGTGGTTATGGATTATATTCTTGTAGTATAGCTTGCTGAGTGTGGAGCCAAGGTAAGTTGTATACATGTTATGACATGTGTAATATGGATCTAGAAAAGTTCCATGTTTGTCTTTTCTTAAGATTTAGGTTGTGAAGCATATGTATAACATTTGAACTCAAGCAAGATTGAACCCAAATCACAAATATCTTCTTTGTGGGATATCCTAAAGAAAAAAAAAAGGATATTACCTTTACAATTACACTGAGAACACAGTTTTTTTTGCTTGAAATGACATCATTCGAAAAAGAGATTTGGGATTAGTGGGAGTAAAACACATATTTCATATAAGCAAGAACCACATGATGATGATCCCAACATAGTAGAGCCTAAGTCGCTTCTATAATATGGTGTAGCATAAATAATTAGCTATAGCTCTAATAAATGGTTGGACACCATAAAATCTGAGATGGAATCTATAGATAATAACCCATTATGGACTTTGGTTAATCCCCCTAATGGATATTCAATATGACACTTGATAAGGATGAAAAAATGGATGTTTTTAAGGCACTTCTAGTGGTTAGAGGTTACAAATAAATTCATGGTAATAACTATGATGAAACCTAGTCACTTGTTGGTGTGCTTAAATCCACTCAGACTCTTCTAGAAATTATTATATGTCATGATTATGAGATATACAAAACATATTTCAAAAATACATTCCATAATGATTATTTTCAAGAGGATTTGTATATGACACAAGTTGAAGGTTTTAGACATCCTAGCATTGCTGGAAAGGTATGCAAGCTTACAAGATCAACTTATGTCCTTAAGTTAGCATCTTGGAGTTAGAATCTTCATTTTGATGAAGTACTGAAAGATTTTAGCTTCATTAGATGCGAAAAAAAGTATCATGTTTACAAGAAAATTAGTGGGATTACAATTTTTTTCCTTGGTTTTTATAAATAAGACATACTAATTGGAAAATATATTCCTATGTTATAGTCTATGGGTACATCGCTAAGAAATTCAATTTCAATGAAGGATATTGGTGAGGAAGTTTATATTTTGGGGATAAAGATATAAACATATAGATTAAAAAAGTTGATTATATTAAGTAAAAGAACTTATATTGACCATATCCTCCATAGGTACAATATACAAGATTCTAAGATAGGCTTCTTGCATATATAGTATGGTATAAATCTTATCAAAACTTAGTGTCCTTAAACACAAGATGAGCAAGACAACCTAAGTAGAATTCCATTTGTTTTAGTTATTAGTTCTATTGTGTATGCTATTTTTTTTGTAGTCACTAAGATATCTCATATGCCATTAGCATGATGAGTAGATACTGGGATAACCATGGTGAAATGCCCCGAAAATTTCTAATTTTAATGATTATATTTAAATAAGGTTTTATCAAAAAAATTTAATTTAATAAATTATTTTTACTAAAATAAAAGAAAATATAGTAGGGAAAATTAATAAGGAATTTTATAAATATGTTGATTAGAGGAAATCTAGGTATTTTAACTAATTAAAGACTTTAATTTGGGAATTTATTAAATAAATTATTTTATTTAAATTAAGAAAGAGAAAATAGTTCAAATTAATGTTAATTTTATAAATAACTAAATTTGAGAAAATTAGAGTACTTTGATAATTAAAATGGAATTTATGAAAAATCCTTTAAAAATCCTATTTTAGCCTAAAAAAGGATTTAAATATTATTATTTTTAAATATCCTAAATATTCAGATTAATTTAATTGGCCCTAACCTAATTATTTTTCTTTTCCTTTTTCCCTTTTTCCTTTTTCTTTCTTCCTTTTTCTTTCTTTTTCTTTCTATTTCCTTACCTTCCTGAGCTAGGCCTGGCCGCAGCCCATCTTCCCCTTCCTGTTGCCCACTCCTGTTTCGTTCCTTTTCTTCCTTCAATGCGACTCAATCGAACGTCGGTCTTCATTTGTTATTCCACCAAAACGCCGTGTCTCATTTATCTTGCCCCCTTGCGCCAGTCTGGTCTCCTCTTCCTTTTTTTTTTCTTTCTTTTCTATGCCGAACTGCCCAGTCCAACCTCCCCCCATCTTCTTCTTCCTCTTCTCCCCAGACGTCATAATTGCAACTGTCCCACCTCCCCCGAAAATGGCACCGCCGGCCACACATGTAGTGACCAGCCTTTCTCCTGCCCATTCTCTTCCTCTCGATGCACACTCTGATTTGAAATGCCCCAATTCCCTTTTTCTCCCCCACGTTGCTCCTAATTTCCCTCGTGATGGTTTGGAAAATTTTGAAATTTATGCTGCCCGATCAACCTCATAACCATCCAATTTCTCACCGGCTTCGACCTTTTGGTAACCTCTAGCACTCGAGCCTACCCTCCACCACTATAAATACCCCTCATTTGGCCTGGTTTCAAGATTTCTTTCCCCGAAACCCTAAGAACCAGTCTGTGAGCCACCACCCCTTTAGACACGCTTTCCTCCGCCGTTAGCCAACCTCGACAAATCCAAACTATTCCCTACAACTCCCTCTAGCTAACTAAACAATCTACATCCTTCAATTCTCCTTGCACGGGCCTCTATAACCATTTAAAGTTTGCTTCTCATCTCGCTAGAATTTTTACCCTTAAACCACCATCCACCACCACATCAACCACTTCTTCCACCCTCTAAACCACCCAATATTTCCTACTAAGTTTCCTCCACCGACCCATAAACTTATTTTATTTTTCTCCTTTCCCCTTCCCTCTTTTTCTTCATTTTCACCCCTCTTAGATCACTTTTCTGGCCACCTCTTGGAACCACCGCCGGTGCCACCCATCCCCTCCAACTCAAGTTGAAACCTTAGACCTTTTCAACACTTCCTTTCGATTTGTTAATAATTATTCTGTTGTTATCCTAATTTTTAATGTTAATTTGATTTTAATTATTATTATTATAATAATTATTATTATTGTTATCAACTGTATCCTAATTGCTAAATTTTGTTGACAGGTTTGGGAGTATTCTTGAGTTAGATAAATTATTAATCTCAAATTTTGGTTATTTAATGGAATTATTGCATGTTTACTAATAATAATAATAATAATAATAATAATAATAATATTATTATTATTATTAGTGTAATTATTTATTTAATATTGTAATTATTTTAGGAGGGTTAGAAACCTAAAATTTTAATTAAGTCTCGTACCTTTGCTTTTTATTACTATTATTAACATTTTTAACATTATTACTAATTATATTATTATTATTACCTTTATTAACTTTTATAATATAAGTATATATATAATATTAATATCATTATTACATTTTCAAATAGTATTATTATTAAATGGGGGTAGTTTTGAAAGCCACCTTGTAATTTTAAGATTTATGGTATTATTAATATTAATATTCTACTAATAAGAGTATTATTAATAATGTTGTAATTTTATTATTATTATTATTATTATTATTATTATTATTATTATTATTATCATTATGATTATTATTATTATTATTATTACTATTACTAATACTATTATGGTGAAGGATAGAAACCCTTATATCACCACCCTTTTCGAATGAAAATAATAATTTATTTGTGTTTTTCAGTAATATTTTGTATAGTTAATTATTGTGTAGTATTGTTTTAATTAAAAACCAAATCTTAGAATAAGTTAGAGAATAATAAAAAAATTTAAGGTAGCTTAATTCTAGTATACTTTTATATAATAGGTGAACCCAGTTAAACCCCTCAAGTGGAATAGGAGCGTGCACCAAGACCGGTGTCATTTTAGGTAAGGGTTTACTAAGGCCATTTGTGTTTTTGTATGCATTATGTGTTTCATATGCCATGTATTCTATGTTTATTATTATTAATTGTTTCGTATGTGGCATGATTATAGAGTTGAAGTATGTTGGTGTGAATAAACTGTGCCATGAGAATTATGCATATGTATATGTCATTATTGTATGATATGGCCTTAAGACATGCATGTTAGGGTTGTAAAATCATGATGGGAAATGTAACAATGTATTATTGGGGTTTTGCATGAAATGGCATGGTGTTAGGGTTTGCATGAAATGGCATGATGTTAGGGTTTTGCATGAAATGGCATTGTGCTAGGGTTTACATGGAATGGCATGGAGTTAGGGTTTGCATGAAATGGCATGATGTTAGGGTTTGCATGGAAGCATGTCCACGTGGAGTTAGGGTTGCTTATGAATTAGGGTTTGCATGGAAGTGTGGTACGTGGAGTTAGGGTTTGCATGTGGATTAGGGTTGCATGGAAGTATGTCTACGTGGAGTTAGGGTTTGCATGGGAGCTAGGGTTTGCATGGAAGTGTGGTATGCGGAGATTGGGTTTCCATGGGAACTAGGGTTGCATCAAAGTGTGGATTACGATGAGTTAGGGTTTGCATGGGAGCTAGGGTTTGCATGGAAGTGTGGTACATGGAGTTAGGGTTCGCATGGGAGCTAAGGTGGCATGGAGTTAGTCATGCATGTCTAGGAAAATGTTTGTAAATGACAAATGTTTTTGAATAAAATATTTAAGACACTAATATGTTAAAGTGGAAGATATTGAGACGGGACTAGCCGATCCACCGGTTAGGAATAGTGGTTAGGGTTTTTACCCTATGTGCGACCGATCCACCGGTAATAATAGTAGTTAGGACATGAGGTCCTATATGAGACCGACCCACCAATTATAATAGTGGGGGATCCCGAGCTCAATAAAGACAAACCAGAGTTGTCAATGTTATTAAAAGATACTAATTACTTATAGTGGAACACCATGTGAGCAGGAACCAAGCCGATCCACCGGTCAGGAATAGTGGTTAGAGTTTTACCCTATATGTGACCGATCCACCGGTAATAATAGTGGTTAGGGCATGATGCTCTATGTGTGACCGGCCCACCGGTTATAATAGTGGGGTGTTCCTATTTTTGCATGGATTTGATAAAATGCATGGTGTGTATCGACTTTTGATAAAAGAAAGATTAAATGATTAATCCGGACCTCTTTGGGCCTTATGTGTGGACTTGTTGATTATAAGTTATGGATTTCACTTTATGCTTCTATGTATCATATGTATGGGTTGTAATTGTATGTGATAATTATCCTGCATGATTTAATGTGTTATATACCGGCCTTAGTACTTGGTTACCTTACTTAGTACGTAGCGTACTGATCACCCATTTCATGGGTGCTTCTCAGTCTCATGAGCAGAAGGCCCATTTAATCTGTTGCAGGAGGAGATACCTACTTTGATGCTATCGATGTCTAAGGGACATCGGGAGGGGAAGAGTGATAGCTGGGCTGGATCAATCTCCAAAGCAACATGGTCATTTCTCTTTATTTAAAATTATGACTCATGTTACTTGTATTATGTTTGAATTGCCGAAACAATTTTATTTATGTAATTTAGTTATTATCTAGGAAAAAAAAAAACTGGTATTTCAAGTTATGCAAGACTTGCGTGTACTCTTATTCTCGTTTTTTATAAAATTTAGATTTATATGGTATTATTAATAGGGTTTTCTTAGCCTTAGCCTTTGGTACCGGAACGGTAGGAGTGAACCTGCCTGGTACTAAGTGTGGCGGTAACATCCCTAGAATTCATGAGTTTTAAATTAAGTATTTTAATTTCTTCCGCTAAAAAAAAATTTGTGAATTTTGGGGTGTTACACATGTTGAAAATCACTATATTCTAGTCAATAAAATTTTAAAATACTTGATAAGGACAAAATAAATGTTCTTGGTATATGGAAGAGAATAGGATATATTTGTAAGTGGCTACACTGATGTGAGTTTCTGAATAGATAGATTTTTTTATTATCATAGTTAGATTATTTTCTTTGCCTTAAAGGAAAATCTATGATTTGGAAAATTTTCAAAACAAGACATAGTTTCTAATTCTACAATAGAATTTGAGTATATTATTGCTTCAAAAGCATCAGAGGATGCGGTGAGGATTAGGAAATTCATAACTAAACTAGAATTAGTTCCCAACATCCTGAGTCCAGTTTGTTTATCTTATGATAACAATGGAGCTATTGCATAGGCTAAGGAGATAAGGTGTCATTAGAAGGAAAAGCAAATACTAAATAAAAATCACATCATTTAAGAGATTGTCTAGATGAGTGATCATAATTTATGCAAGGTTCATACATATGCACATATTATTGATCCATTAATTAATCCTCTTTCAAAAAATAAGTATGAATGATATTCTAATTCATAATGTATTAAGCTTGTGCATGATTATTCATAGTGAAAGTGGGAGAATATTGGAAATATGCCCTAGAACCAATCATAGTTGATGATTTGTATTCACATATTTAGTAATTATGCTTATTAATAAAATATCATTTGATGTTATTTATTCAAAATTTGTTATCCTTTGAGTAATTGTTCTTTAAGTAGTTAATCATGTGTGTGACAAGATTGTTAGATGCTCCTAATTAATAAAAATATTATTATTCAAAAACTACCCCTAGTGTAGAATCATCTAATTAAGGGATATTCGTGATCATAAGACTAGTATGTTGATTAGTTGATGATCATGTTCCACTTATCATTGATTTGAGATATCAAATTAATAACATAGATACATGTTATGGAACATATCATTAGACCGATCCAATAGGAGGACACTATATTAAATATTGTGTGAAGTGTCATTAGTGTTCTCTAAATAGTATATTATCCTTTAACCTAAGATCTTCATATATGCAAGTATGGTGATCATCATTTTTTGAATTTATCAAACATTACCCCTATTAGGGATGATCATAAATGTAATTATAAGATAGGGTGTGAATAATATAATGGATTATAGATGATAAAAATGGTATTTATCCCTCTTAGGACATGAGACATATATCTTTGGGCCTTCAACAAGTATGACTAAATCTATCATGGCCATGTGCAAACGAGTTATCATTTTTTAAGGTTAGTCTTACTTGGTGGTTGAGAAAGAGTGTTATTGGATAAAATGCATATGACATAATCAATGCCTTCTCTTTAATCTAAATATCATGTGACAAAAGGATAAATATATTTGTTATAATTTGGTGTGTCAATATTATGACATTTATATAATTTTGACGGTCATAACATCTTTCTAGATAGCTCTTATAATTTATGGGCCTGAAAGGACTTTCATTATAGCTCCAAAATTATATGAACCTATAGGGATGCACACCAATTGAACTAGATCCAATGGGTACTATAAATTAGATAAACTAAGGTCTTAATATGGTTAATATCTCTTTAAGCCTAAGGTGGTATTAATAGGATTAAACCTATGGTATCTTTAATATTATTAAAATCACAAATCCAATGTAACAAAGGTGGGAAAATATTACTAGTTTTTTTATTATAAATATCTCTTACTCTCTATTTTATGGATGGTGAGATTTCCAACAAACAACCTCTGTTCCCCATGAAACTGAGAGTGATTTCTCAGTGGTGCTAGCATGCATCCCAAGTGATCTAGTTCCACCGTGTGTGGATACAGGTAAAGGTGCAATGTTATATGCACATGCTTACTAAAACAAGATTGAAGTCCATTGATTATAGTAATCATGAATTAGAATAAAAAGAAAATCAAATCATCCTCACCTTCAATTCAAATAAATTGGTTAACCTGGTCAGGGCGACTAGTAGGTTTGATCTTAATATAGCATGTCTTCTTAGGTATTTTAGCCTTTGATTTTATTTTGGTGCCTTGTTTTTGTTAGGCTAAAATATGTCAGCATTGTCACTAGAGTGAAGAAATACCCAATGGAAGAGATGAATGGTGGAAGGCTTGCCTACTCATTGCTATGATCCACCATAGGAGCTTTAGTATAGATAGAGAGTGAGGTTTCATGGGCAAAATTAGATTATTTTCCTTTGACATTGGGAACTATAGTGTGAATTCTTTTCTTGATGGGGAGAGGTTTTCAATGAGCTTTTTCTTTTAAAAAAATTATCGTATTTCTTGTAAAAGTAGTTTCAAAGAATCAAAAGTAACTCAAATCTACATTTAATTTTGGGCTTATAAAGTAGTTAGAATTATCTAAAACAACTATTTAGAAGTAAAACCTAACAATACGAAACAATCTAAAATTACTTATTGTAATAACTTATGTGAAAATTTATTCAATAATTTTTTTAAGTAAAACCAAACAAACTCTTTAGTAGAAACCTAAACAACAATTTATTTTCCTTGCTAAAGCTCCATTCTTTATTAAATATTTTCTTTCATTTCCATATTTAATCTATTATCTATTATTTTATTATCTTTATCCGTGTAAGCATAAACCAAAAAATGATTTATTTTACCTTCTTAATAACATATTAGAATATTATTTTGAATAATTATGCTAAATAATATTCTTTTAAATCAGGTATCATAAGAAAAAATAATACACACTACCATATTTTTATTAAGAATAAATAGTTTTTTGCTAATCAAAATTCAAATATACTTATGGTAAAAAATTATATGTAAAATTAATTAGAAGTTACATATTTCATTTTCTACGTACCATTGTTTTTTCATAAATGGTAAGAATCTTTGTAATTGGCAATAACATGTTTTACAATAATATACATTCCACTTCTAATGTTTGAATAAGTTTATAAAAATTAACATGCAAGTTTTAATAATCTATTTAATTTTGAAATTAAAGTTCCAATAGTCTAAATGAAATTTGATTTTTTTTAATGTGAAAAATAATAACTATAAATAATCTACTTCTAAACTATGCATGTGACAAAATTCAAATCGGTTGATTGTGTGTGTGAAATAAATAAAATATAAATAGTAAAACCTTAAATAAAGTGAAAAAAATTAGATCACTTGGTTGTATGAGACGAGGCTAATGATGAAATGATTCACACATTTATCCCATGTTTTTTAATTATTTCATAAATGCATTTTTGAAATGATTCTAAATAAAATAAATGCTTTAATTAAACACATAAAAAGTTTATGTATCCTCACATTAATGAAATATTAATTTTAAAAGTATCAAGAGTGAATAATTAGGAAAATTATGTGATGGATTCAGATTAACCGTATTAGGTACACTTGGTGTATAAAATATTATTTCCTCCGTATTAAAAAGGAACTCATATAAATGATTTATATATATATTTGAAAAAAATAAAAGGTAGTCTTAAATTTTCAATTCAAGTTATCATTGAAATATAACAAAAAATTTAATGCATTCATAATGAAAAAAAAAATATTTGGGTGAAATTAGAAAGTCATATTTAAATTTATTAAAAGACTTTTTTTATATAAAAATTGTAATAAAATAATTTTTTTATATAGATTGAGTATTATTTTGTTATTATATATCATATTTGTTTTTTTATTCAATATTCACATCTTTTTATCTTAATTTCTATCTTATCTCTTCATCAAATTTTCTTAGTATTCATTTGTTATGAAAAAGAATTTATGATCCAAAATCAAAATATTATCCTTTACCTAAAAATACAAATCCCATAATTAATTAATAAATACCAAAATTTAATTTGAATTTTATAATTAATTAAAATGAGTTAATAATGAATTTCATTAGCAATAATATATTTAATTTTATGTATACTAATTATTTTTAATTGTTGGAAGAGTATAAGATGAGCCTAATATTATTTTTATGATGAAAAGAGTTAAAATGCCGATACTAGAGTATTTTGTGGTTGCTTTGTCAACTAAGTTTGTGTGAAAATGTGTTCATAATCACTTGTTAAAGTGATGTCAAATAAAGATACTTGACAATTTATTTCTACATGCAAAGTATTTATTTAATAATATATTTTCAATTACATTTAAATTTATTTTATTTATAATAATAACTAAAATAATGAACAAAATGTAACTTAAGATAATCACAATTATCATTAGAGATGATCATGATTATCACTAGAGATGATCACAATTATCACTAGAGATAATCATTACTCTTTAATAGCATAATCATCTACTACTATAATTCAGATAATCATCATTATCAATAGAGATAATCAACATCGTATTAATGATAATCACAAATAGTTTTGGAATAGTCACCAGTGTTATAGATAAATTATTATTTGTATTATATTATTATAATCAATATTTATTACTTTGATTATATTTATATTATAATTGGTGTTGGTGTTTTGTTAACCAATGGGTTCTTAATGAAATAACTTGACATATCAAACAATTAAGGAATGTCAGGAGAAAATCTTAAAGGAGAGAGGAGAGAGAAAAAGTGAGAAATTGTATTAATAATTTTGAATCCTCTTAAATAAGTACAAGACCCCATACACATATATATAGGTAAGATTAGGGAGGAGGAGAAAGGAGAAAATTCTATACAGGTTGGAAGAACCAACAATCCCAAGGTAATAAGGTGAAGCGGCTCAACGTGAAATCATGAGGGCATCTTGGAAGATGGAAGTGTCTGAAGGTTCTTTGGTTACCGCCCCTCGGTCCTAAAAGTATTAATTTGGAAAAGAGTCATATCATCACTCCCTTCAAATATTCACTCATCACGCCAATCATTTATTGTTTGATAGATGAGCTAAAGTTCAATGCTTTGCTCTCGGCTTAACATGAGTTAGCAAGTTGCTCCCTTAGAGTAGATAAGCCAAACCATAGTGATTTGTTAGTAGCACATGTTGCAAGTTTACAAAAAAATGGTTATTTACAAATAAAATAGAAAACGTTTGTCAATGACTTACAAGTGAAAAGTTTAACGTACAACCCAAAATTATAAAGTAACTGCTAATCGACTATAGAAGAAAATATCAGTGTCTTCTTACAAACAGATCACAAAGGAATATCACCAACCAAAAAAAGATACGATGATCAAATGACCATGGGAAATTTACAAATAATAAAACTAACTTATAAATGTATTTAAAAAATTATATGTTGATAGCTAATAATAAAAGTGTCGTGGGATATTACCATTTACATTAGCAAATGTTGGATAATCAAATCCCATTAGTAGTGTCTATTATAAAGTCTTCTTAAGTGAAAAAATACACTAATTTCATCAATTAGTGTAAAATTCAAAATTTAAATTTTGGTAATATCTAAAATGGCACCTAAAATGAAACTTATCTAATAAAATTCATTTTCCTCTTCCCCCACGTGTCTAAATCATGAAAATTCTATAAAAATAAGGGTACATGATAAAGTGAATAGTTTTTATCAGAAGGGACCAACATCCTAGGTTCATGAAGATTGATGTAAAAATATTCCAAGATTTTGAAGATTGACTTATGAATCATGATAGTTGGGGATGAATACTAGCGCCAATGAGATCACTCTCAAATTTGTGAAGAAATATGCTATGGTGGCTAGATAGTTCACTCATCAAAAGGAGGGAGAGTAAGAGGGTTATTTATAATAAAACCCTAGCTTAGTTATTTATATCAAAAGCCTAACACCCCATAGTTGCTTTGGACTTGAGATTTAATCACATTAAAACAACTTGGTCTTTAAAACGATATTAATCATATTAAGATCTCATCTTACCCTGTTTATAGTCCATTAATTATCTAGTTTGTTTAATGTGCAACCTTGTAGGTTTAGGTAATGTTGGCAGTGGACTAAAACTCCTTTCAGGCCTACTAACCATAAGAGTTCTCTAGCAAGACATTATGACTACCCAAATTATGTAAATGTCATATTTTTGACACAACCTATTTATAACATATATACTTTTCCTTTCATCACATAATATTTAGATTGAACACAAGGCCTTTATTGTATCATCCTTGCTATGTTCAATCACATGTATTCTTGATGTCCAAGTATGACTAACCTTAAACAAATGACATCTCGTTTGCACATGGCTATGCTAATATCAGTAATACTTGTCAAGGGGCCCAAATATATCTCTTTTATATCATGAGAGGGACAAATACCATATTTATCAACTATACACCTCTATATGATTCACATTACATTTGATCATTACATTTATGATCAGCCTTAATAAGGGTATAGTTTGGCAAAGTCAAAATATGTTGATAATCACACAAGCATGTACGAAGATCTCATGTAAGAGGACTATATACTATATGGAGGACACTGATGACACTTTTACATAATGCTCAATGTAGTTTCTCCCTTTTGGGTAGATCCTATACCATGTTCCATAACATGTATTTGTGTTATTAGTTTGATATTTGATATTAATGATTAGTGGAATATAATCATCAACTAATCACCATACTAGTCTTATCATCACTAATATCCCTTCATTAGATGATACTGATTAGAGAGAGTTCTTAAATAATAATCTTTCTATCATTTAGTAGAGTTCCACAATCTACTCACATACTCAATCATCTACATAAAGAATAATTACTCAAATGGATAACAACATTTGAATAAATAACATCAAATGATCTTTTTTTATTAATATGCACAATCACTAAATATGCAAGTACAAATAATCATTTATGATTGATTATAGGGTATATCTCCATCATAAACACAAATCTAGTGGGATTCAGATTCAGTTGGTTTCTCCTTAGGGTTTTAAAAACATAATGGAGCTCTCTTAAATAGGTTTCTTTCTTCTTCTTCTTCTTCTTCTTCTTCTTCTTCTTCTTCTTCTTCTTCTTCTTCTTCTTATTCTTCTTCTTCTTCTTCTTCTTTTTTACTTTTCACAATCATGACATTCACATAAGTCTCTATATATTTCCTAATATTCCCCTAGAAAGTTAAATGTACCAAGCTTTAGAAAGTAACCCAAGCATTCATCAGTCTAAATGGCATCACTTTATAACAATAGAGGCCTTCATCTATTATGAAGGTGGTATTTTATTGGTTTGCATTGGTAAGTTTAATTTGATGATACCTCGATAAAGTATCCATAAAACTTAACCTTTCATGCCTTCCCATTGAGGTAATCAACGGGTAAATATAAGGGAGTGGGTAACCATCATTGGGCATGCTCTATTGAAGTCGATGAAGTCAACACACATTCTCCATATTCCTTTAGACTTCTTCACCATGACTTGTACCGCCCCTATTTTCTATCTTCAAAAATTTGGTTTTTGTATATGCGCTAATTACGAAATTAAAGTATTACCACCACACTAAGCATAAGTATAAATCTTTCACCTTTCTTATGCCAAGTGTTAAGGCTTAAAACAAAACATAACTAAGATAAAATAGCAGGAATGGAGGTAATAACATAGCTAAAAGTTACGGATAGTATGCTCCATACAACAATGTAAATCAAAATAGAGTAAGTAGAGATGGCAATGGGTCGGGTCTGGACCGGGTCCAGCCATACCCAGACCCGGACCTGTTTATATTACCTAGATCCAAACCCGACCCAGACCCGTCGGGTCTTAAAAGTTCAGACCCAGATCCAGATCCATCGGGTCTAGCGGGTAAACGGGTCATAAACAGGTCCTAAATGGGTCTGGTTATTTTTTTTAAAATTAATTAATAATCTATGCTAATAAAAATACATTTATATTTTATATAACTTAATATGTATTTTTTTTGTTAAAAAAATCATCTAAGTGAAAAAATAAATATATTAAAATAGTTATATTAACTTTTCAAATGGTGTTTTAATGCTTTTAGTAGGGATGTAAATGGGTCGGGTTTGGGGCGGGTATACCCATATCTGTATCCGATAATAAAATCCATATCCAAATCCGTACCCGTACCCGAATCCATATCCGCTAACATATCCATATCCGTATCCATTGGATATCCGTTACTCGACGGATTATCCGTTTACCCGTTAATGGATATTATCTGATGGATAAATCTATCATCCGACAGATAAACCCATTTAGAGTTAAGCTAAATGATAATTCTAACTTTAATTTATACTATAATTATTTTAAAATTAAGGGTAAAAAGATAATTCTATATCGGGTAAACAGGTACGAATATGGATACGGGTATGGTTACGGGTATGGGTATGCATATCCCATACCCGTATCCATACTCGAACCCGATGGGTATTTTTTTCCCATCATCCATATCTGTTGGGCAAAATCCGTCGGGTTTCGGATAAAATCGCCCTATTTATATCCCTAGCTTTTAGAATACAATGTTATACATATTGTTTATAAAGTAAGCATACAAAAATAAAATTTAAAAAAATGAATAAGGAGCTTATAAGAGATTAAAACAATAATGACAAACATAATATTAGTATGTATTTATACACACACACACACACACACACACACACACACACACATATATATTAAACAGGTTTGGCAGGTCGGCTCTGGATCTAGAATTAGACCCAGACCCAGACCCTTTAAGGTATATGTGGACCGAGACCCGATCCAGACCCGTCGGGTCCAAAAATCATGAACCCAGACCCGCTAAAAATGAGGCGGGTCTAGCGGGTCTGGATCGGGTCCGAGACCCATTGCCATCCCTAAGAGTAAGGGACATAAGAGTTGGAAGAATAATTGATTACATCAAAATAGGCACTTAAAGGTACAACACTACTTTTCCCTAACTCTTAGACCCGAATGCCCATTTTGAGAATGTGACCTCTTCTCACAAGCTCCACTTATCCTTTCCTCTATTATATGCCTCAAACCACTCGTGTTGTTTACATAGTTTTTCATAAATATAATATTAGTATAAATTCTTCATATTGAGTACACACATTACACATAATCACACAATAATCCAAAAAATCATGCTCAAGAAAAAACTACAATCCATAAGAATAGGTAATGTTCATAGGATAATGTAATCATCATGGTCTCATGCTCAGCAGTTAATTATACAAGGTCACTTCACATCATCACAATGTACACATTAGAAATATTTGACTAATCAAATCAATCCCAGACATAATGGTAGAGCATAAGGAAACTACCAAACCCACAATCCACAATAATTCTAACTACTAATGGTAGGGAACTAAGGCCACTACCAAGCTAACAAATCCAAATCAAATCCTTATTTATATGATTACACGATAGTTCCTTCCTTTTCTATTTGCTCATAGGGATATAATACCCCGCTCACACTAACGTACACCTAGTCATACCGACATCCAAAGGTGACACAATACCCTTACTATGTAACTGAGGGAAATAGGAGTACACTAAGTTATACTATTTCACAAAGGTAATATAGTTAACTCCAACCTCGATCACCTAATCCATAAGTATCCATAGCCTATATAGGTCCCATAAGTCACCTATAAAGTAGATTTTGGTCTTACTTAAGCACTGTGGCACACCACTAAACTAAAACCAAACGAGGGATAAACTTTGTCTCTAGGGTATAAAATCTTAGAGAGAAACTATTCCTAATTCGAGGTCTTTAACATTGATTATTAATATTTTAGGAGGTGAAAAAAATGTCACATACTGCACAATAGTTCCCATGTCCATAATTAACCATTTTCCTTTTTATTTCCAATTATTAAAAGGTCATATGCCTATGTAAATTTTAAATTTAGCATTAAGGTAATCTTATCAAAAGTGTAAGGTCATCCTATGTTCAATTATTCACAAAAGATGCATTAGGTTAAAAATTACCACAATGCCCTCAACCCTAATTTTTCATTTTATCTGGTTTCATACCAAACATCATTATTACGAGATTTTTTCATGAAATTGTTAAAATACAATAATTTACATTATTTTATCACATAGGTAATCTTTCTGATTTAGTGATTTACTATATTTTTTACTTTTCATGCATTTAGTAAGTTACACCCATAAACTATAATCATGTATTTCTAATGTGCCTTTAAATCCATGAATCATTTGTGTACATTTTATAGTATGATACTGAATTTAATAGGGCAATTAACATCATGGTGCACATATGCAAACGTTTCTAACCCTAGAACATGCAATTGTACCCTAAACCTAATCATTCTTGCATGTTTCTATGCTCCTTATAACAATGCTAGCTACCATGTAGCGGTAATAATAGGATATTTATCATAGAATTTACATTATAGGATTAAAAGCCCAAACAAAACCCTAGACATGTGTACGTAGATCATTGAACATATTACTTATGCACATAGCTTAACTTAAGAACAATCGTGTATACCATTTACTTAGCGTATTATCATTTTATCTTGTATTTCATAATACTTGAAAGGTATAAAACCTTATTGTGATTATAGATCTAAAAAATCCTAACATGCTTGCATATAATTTCTACCATCTCATGAGTCATTAGACTTACCTAAATCCAAGTTTACACAATGAAAAAAAAACCATCTTCCTCAAAATCTTCAAGGATTACTTAAGAAATTAATACCAAATAACACATATATTATCATCTAAAACTACACAAAAATAACTAAAATATTAATCAAAATCTCTCAGGAAAAAGGTTAGCAAGTAGATAGCCAAAGAAGGCACAACAATAAACCATGGAAAAAAGGAGGAAGTAGCATTGAGAGGTGTTAAAAAGAGGGGGTGTGCACCAGTGCATTTAGTCATTGCTAGGGAGAGTGAATAGGAGGGAGAAATAGTGTAAGGGGGAGTTATTGGTGGATTTGGCCAAAGCTAAGGAGGGAGGAATGATGGGTTTAGGTATAGCAAGGTGGAGGGTATCGACATTAATGGAAAAAGGAGGGTGGGAGCTTTGTTGGGCTTAGCCATTGGTTGGAGGTGTCTTTAGCAAGAGTGGTTACAGGTTGAAGTGAAGGATCATAAGAATTGGCCAAATATAGGGGATAAGAATCATTGTTAGTCTGTGTTGATAGAAAAATTGGTAAAGATGTAGCGAATTGTAAGGTCAATGATGGAGAGACGAAGGGTTTTTCTTGCTTATGGAAGCTTAGGAGGAAGGAAAGGAATTTTAAGATTTGTTTTAGGTTAAAACATGACATAAAAATGAGAGTATGAAAGATTAAATGAATGGTGGAATGAAGAGGAGAGTCAAGGAAGACATAGGAGAAGGAAACATAGGGGAGAGGGAGACGTGTAAAAGGTATAGCATGGAGAGAGATTTGTGTCGAGGTAGAGATACGAGGTTAAGGCCATAATTTAGTATATATTAGAGGTCTAACAATCAAAATATTTACAACCTTGTTTTTGGGTGTTTATCCATTTTATCCAAAACAAACCCTTAAACCTTAGCCTAAGTATTTTATCATTAACCTTTAAATCGTAATCCAAATACTTTCTTGAATATTTTTCCCTTATTATTTTACCTCTTTCCATCTTCGTTAAGCTTGTCCTAGAAATAATTATTTTTTCTAATATATTTTCTACCCAATAACCTAAACTATCCAAACTAAACCTAAAACTAGAATAAAATAAAATATTCATACTCTACCTGTAACATCCCAATTTTTACTATAGAAAATTTTCATTTTACAACAGAAGTAAATAAGTTAAATATTGGGGGTTACTGTCGTAATTAACATAAGTGTGGGTTATTCAACCATTCTTATGTCAATCACAAGGCTAAAACATTTATAGTAACGCAAGGAAATTAGAAATGAAAGAAACACTTATGATACAATAATGAGTTTGGAGCTGAACTTTGAGTTACAATGCACAAAATATAAAAGAAGGGAATACCATGGATTAAGAGTCCAAAAAGGTATCCGGGTAAATACAACTACCGGATAACATCACTCTTCACCCAACCCCCTCATAAAAATGAATTCACTCATTTCCATATAAGGCATCATTAGTATCTTTTCCATCGGTTATACTATTATATTTTTATTTCATGATGAGTAGGGGACCCACTATTCTTAATTCAGTGGAATAGACTAAAACACCTTCTCGGGGAAAAATGCTCTTGAGCAACTATTATTTCCAATAGAATGGAGATTAAACATATCACCTTCTATTGGTAAAATACTCTAGAGCCACTATTCTCCCTAGTGGAATGGGAATATATGTGTGTGTGTGTGTGACCCTGGCCCAACTCACATTATCTTTTACTTTAAGTGTTTAGTATCTTATTCAATATTAATTCTCAGGCATTGAGCACATTAAAGTGGATAAATGCATAACTTAGGTCATGGTTCTCACATCCTTTCAAACTCTAATTACGCACCCCTAGCACTCATCTTCCCATATTTGTTATTCGATTGCAATTTATAAATTCATGGTCTAGCCCCCGTGTCATACACATACATTAATAATCTTACCCCAAGGTATTACTCACAAAAATCTCAAAAAACCCTAATTCCACATATTAGTCATAATACCTCCCATGAAATTCATATGGTTACCACTACTAATAAATAACCTCATAGGGCTAATCATTAGAAATGTATTAATAATCTAATTAACCTATAGATTTTGCATATGGAAAAATGATATTAAGTTTATAAAATAATATGCCTTAATTAGCCATTGATTCATTAAAGGACTCTAAAACAAACAATAATACTTCCAAGCATTTCTCATGATGTTATAATCATATTTTAATACACCTAAGACATAAAATATCACAATATCCTTATTATCCTATAATGATCAAAATACCTTTAAGGACAACAATAACATTTATTTTATAAAATATTGTACCTTCAACAGACATTATTTTCCAAATCCACCCTCCTCCATCTCCTACACCACCCCTTATTCTTATACCTTTTATCCCCTACCCATGTTTCCCTTTTCACCAGCCCTTGAGCCATCGACCACGAGCGATGATCCTCCCTAACCCTCCATTTTTGTGCATCGCGAGCACCACCGCCATAACCTTCACTATCACCACCCTCCTCTTCCCCTTCTTCTTCTTCTTCTTCTTCTTCTTCTTCTTCTTCTTCTTCTTCTTCTTCTTCTTCTTCTTCTTCTTCTTCTTCTTCTTCTTCTTCTTCTTCTTCTTCTTCTTCTTCTTCTTCTTCTTCTTCTTCTTCTTCTTCTTCTTCTTCTTCTTCTTCTTCTTCTTCTTCTTCTTCTTCTTCTTCTTCTTCTTCTTCTTCTTCTTCTTCTTCTTCTTCTTCTTCTTCTTCTTCTTCTTCTTCTTCTTCTTCTTCTTCTTCTTCTTCTTCTTCTTCTTCTTCTTCTTCTTCTTCTTCTTCTTCTTCTTCTTCTTCTTCTTCTTCTTCTTCTTCTTCTTCTTCTTCTTCTTCTTCTTCTTCTTCTTCTTCTTCTTCTTCTTCTTCTTCTTCTTCTTCTTCTTCTTCTTCTTCTTCTTCTTCTTCTTCTTCTTCTTCTTCTTTCTTATATGTTTTCATACCCTATTTCTTTTTCTTTATATGTTGTGGTAATTTATACCGTTCCTAACCACCCTTTTTCAACCCATCCTATCGTAACTTATCAATAACCTTTGGTGCCATCCTATGTTGATCCTCCCTCTACTTTAGTATTTTATGTAGTAACCTCTTAGCTGATCCATCCTCTACACCATCCCACACACCACATAACATTGTCACGTATGACCAACAACATCTCTACCACCCTCCATTCGAGCCTCTCCATCAATACTTCCCTCCTACACCATCACCACCTCGTAACAGTACCACCCCCTTCCGACCACCACTGACCACCATATGATCAACATCAACACCAACCATCACCAAAATCTCCACCTCTACCTCTCCCTTCTAATAAGCTAATCAGCCCAATGAATCATCCTTTGTTTCCATAGCCCATGTTGCACATGCAACATGAGGAGAGTTTCGGTTTTAAAAATTTTTGTTACCTATTTTAAATGGTATAAGTATTTTGGTAATTTTAGTAATATTATAATTACTATTTTATTGGTATGTGTGTTATTATTTTTAGGTACAAAAGTTTGATTAGTGGGCCTTGCACATTTAGTAAGATACTACTAGTTTTCATTTTTGTCAAAATTCAAGTAACTTTTATGCTCTACAAAAATGACAAACACTGCATGATAGCACATTAAAATTTTGATGCCTAATTGTCTTAAGTAAGTGCTATATTGTAACTTTTATAATATGCTAAAATGTTAGGTACTATATGATAACACATTAAGGTTTTGTGTTTGAAATACTTGAAGCATGATTCGTTATTTTAAAATTATTTTTATTTATTATATAATGAAAATTGAAAAAAAAAGTTCATAATTACCATATGGAAAATATTTTGTGTGCAAAAGTATAGAAAAAGTGATATTTATGATTATGTATGATATGTACATGGAAAATGATAGGTTGAGCATGCTTATATATAATTATGGAAAATGATATTTATCCTGAAAAGTATGTCTAATGTGTGCTATATGTTGTTGAGCATGGGATTATGTGATCATGGATGTATTAGATACGCATATTAAAATTTTATATGCAAAATATTAAATAAGGGCAAAAAAATCATTTGGATTATATAATAATTTAATTACTTGATACATAATTTAATTAATGGATTTAGTAATTAAAAAGGGTGTTGATGTGGTAATTTTGATCTCAGGAGCATTTTGATCATTTTTAGCCTAATGCACCCAAATGTGAATAATTTATCCTAGCATAGCCTTAGTATATTTTTATGATTTAACTTATTAATGATATTGTTTATGGTTGTCTTAGAATAATTAAAAAAAGGGTAAAAATGGTTGAAGTATGAAAATTGGATCTATGTGATTTACATACTATTTCGTTGTTACCTTAATAAAATACTAATAATTAAAAAAAATGACCTCGAGATTGAAAATAGTGGATCTTTAGTTGTCGCTACCCTAAAGACATGGTTTATCCCATATTTGATTTTGGGTTTTTATTAGTATGTTTTAGTGCCCTAGCCTAGGTCTATATGTTACTCTATTTAACTTTATAGACTGATAGACGATATGCATACTTATAGATTAGGTGTCTATATTGTTACTATATTAACTTTGTGTACTAGTATGAATATGGTATCTTTGCATCATTGGGTTGATAGTTAGTAGGATATTGTGCTTCATTGGTCCACTAGTATAACTTTAGTACCTTAGTGCCTCTAGGTTGATTGATCTCCCCTCGATTAAATAAAATGGAAATGATTGAGCAGCTTATTGGATTATTATATTTTTTGGTAGTAGCCTTTGTGTACCTGTGGTTTGGTAGTAGTCTTTGTGGCTACCTTTATTTTTTTAATAACCTATGTGCCTACAAGTAGTTCGGTAGTAGCCTTTGTGTCAACTTGTTATTTGATAGCAATCTTTATGCTTACCTATCTTTCGGTAGCAAATTTTGTGCCTACCAATGAAGCTATGGATTGTTATTGTTCTATGCTTGTAAGCCTACCTATGTTCTGAATTTTATTATTACTAATAATGAGATATGTGAGATGTTGTTATTGTCTTAGTTTTAGGTTGATTTTGTTCCTAATTACACTTTAAAGAGTATCTTTTAGATGTTCACTTAGTGAGTTTTAGGTTGTTTTAGATGAACAAGTAAGAATATTATATGGCTTTAGTGATATGTAGTTATATGAATGATTATCATATTTTAATCCTCCTTATTTTATTTAAATTTCTTGTACCATATTTTGTTGTATGCTTTGTGTAACACCTCCTCTTAAAATCTTGAAAAATGTGTTTAAACTTATATTGATAAGATAGATTAGGTTTGGTTTTGAAAAGTAATAAAAATATGAACTTTAGGTGTACTGACCAAATATTTTGCATAACCAATCAACTAGTACGCTCGAACATTGAAAATTTTGTTCTCGACGAACCAGTCGATTATTTTGCTCAAACCAATCAATTGGTTATCCTACGATTTCAAATCCTTTTCTAATTTTTATTTGAATACCTTTCAAATGTTTATTAAAATTTATAATTAGAATCTATTTAGGATAAAGAGAATATTTTGGCACTTGGGGATTATTTTGATATTATTTAGATCATTCTATGATTTATTTAGTTAAATTTCCTCAAAAATACTTTTTGAGGAATACCTCATCTTCTCCCTTCTCCCTCTCTTTCCTCTCTCTTTTGGTAGTTATGGCTATGTGTTTGATTTCTTGCACATTTTTCCTCATATGCCAACCCTCTACAATTGTCTCCTCCTAACTACACTCAACCTTCCTGACATCATTATGTCTCCTTTTATACCTTGGTTGCTCACACTCAACCATATGGGCCTTATCTCTCTCCCTCTTGTATATTTTGATGTAGGAGATTTATATACTATTATTCTATGTAGAAATGTCATTTATCCCTATTATTTATATAAGATTTGATTTTTTTCCTCAAATTTTTCTCTTTTGGATAGATTTTGCAGGAAAAGATAAAAATGAATAAATTCAAAGGAGATATTGAAGGGAAGAGGAAAATAAGCAAGGGAAACCTCAATAGAACATCAAATCAACGGAAGAAAATACCAAAAATATAGAAGGGAAGAGGAAAATTGTGTGTGATCCTCAGCCAATCTCATTTGAGCATAGAGGAAAAATCATGATGCTAATAGATCCAAATTCTTCTTCTCCTATTGCAAATAGGACAAGAAGGAGATTGGAATATGCTTGTCATATTCCATTACCTTCTAAAGAAAGTTCCTCTAATTTAGAGGATTTTTGTAATTTAACTTATCATATAGATCCACATATGGCAAACTATCGAACTCTCAAGGAGCTAGCTACTCCTATTTTCAACCCTAACCTTTTATGTATTAATTATCCTAGAGAACATGATACTAGTGAGATCAAACTTTGTATAATCCATGATTTTCCCATTTTTATAAGATTCAGGGGAAAAAAACTCAATGGGTGTTGGCTAATTCATCGATCCCAACATGTTTCTTAAGGAATTCTATATCCCAAGTTCCAGTATGAAACCACATGGAATAAGTGGATAACAAATTAAACTAAAAGCTTTTCCTTTTTATTTGTTTAATGTATCCAAATAATTCTTGTATGACTTACCAACGGTCTTTGTGGAAACTTGGATTGATATGAAAAATGTTTTTCTTAAAAAATACGTTCCCACATCTAGAGCAACTAACATAAGAAAAGATGTGTGGTGAATTAGGCAAGATGGAAGAGAGTCATTGCATGAGCATTGACAATGTTTTACGAAGTTATATGGTAGTTTCCTCAATCACCAAATTACTAAACAAATGTTGATACAATAGTTTTATGAAGGATCATCTCCTATGGATTGAAACATGATTGATGCTACTAGTGGGGGTGCATTGGTTGACAAAACCCCTACCAAAGCTAAAAGATTAATTTCTAACATGGCATCTAACACTCAATACAATAGTAGAGAAAGTACTTCTATGTCTCAACAAGTCAAAGTGGCTATTATCATTGAACTAAAAGTACAAGTATCAAGCCTAACATCTCTAGGAGAAAAAAGTTGTTGGTGATAAAATTCCTAAGAAGGTATGTGAAATTTGTTATTTGACTGGACATGCTATTGATGTGTATCCTCCCTTATAGGAGGAACAAAAAATGAATTCCATTGGAGGATAACAAACACCAAGGACGAATAATCCTTATGCTCCAAAATATAATCCAGGTTGGAAGGATCACCCTAACGTAAGGTACGAGAATAATCAACAAGGTGGTAGTTCATATTTCAGGCCACCATCTTATCAAAATCAACAAGGTCTAAATCCAACACTAGATTCTTTCAAGTTCCACCAAATCAATAAAGACCACCAATTTAATTATTATCTCCACCAGAAGGTTAACAACCATTAAGCACAAGGGTATCAACACATTGTAGTTTCACTAAGAAACTTGAAATGGTATCAAGAAGTTGCAGAATCAAGTGAGTAGATTAATAGAGTCTCTAGGAAAATTACAAGCATAAATTTCCTTAAAATTCTGAAGTCAAATTAAAAGGAACCCTAGATAAAATGCCAGTGCTATCACAACTCGGAGTGGCAAATATTTGATAGGTCCAAGATAAGTGAGTGAAGAGAAAGAAACAAGAAAAGAAGAGGATGAGATAATTATTGATAAATAAGAAGTTGAATATCCTCCATAGGTAGCTAAAAATGAGTTTCCTAGTCCTATTAAAACAACTAATCCTTTTCCTTGCAGGTTGACAAGAAATAAAAAGAAAGATTATGATAAGGAGATGTTTTCTTTGGTAGATGTTATTAAATATTTGACCAAGCATGCTTATGATTTATCATCTAAAGACTCTTAGAGGTGACCTTAACTCAATGCATAGAAACCGAGATTTTAGAAGAGTTAAATGAGAAATTTGATGTAGATGAGGAAATCAAGGAAATGGTAACTACTTTAGGAGCATGCCCTAGTAGAATTGGAAGATTTGTAGATTTACCATTAACATTAGATAGACCTTTTCCTTTGATAGAAAAAGTACCAGAAGTGAAGTTGAAACCTTTACCTACACATCTTAAGTATGCATTTTTGGTAGATAAAGATACCCTTCTTGTTCTCATATCTAGTGACCTAACCACCAAGCAAGAAGCTTTTTAATGTTTTAATGAAGTAAAAACATATTTGGGAAGAGCGATTGTGGATATTAAGGGTGTTCGTCCTTTGGTGTGTATGCATTAGATTTTAATGGAGATAATTTTAAGCCTAATAGACAAGTATAACGTAGACTAAATCCATTTATGATGGAGGTAGTGGATAAAAAGGTGTTTTGAAGTTGTTGTCTATTGGAGTCATTTACCCAACCTCTGATAGTAGTTGGGTTAGTCCTCTCCAAGTAGTACCCAAGAAAAAAGGAATCATTATTGTTGAGAATGACAAGGGAGAGATGATTCCTACTAGGTTTCAAAATGGTTAGAGGGTGTGTCTGGATTATAAGATGTTGAAATCCTTGACTAGGAAGGATCATTTTCCTTTACCATTTATGAATAAAATGTTAGAGATATTAGTAGGTCATGCATGTTTTTACTTCTTAGAAGGATATCCTGGATATGTGTAGGTTCTCATAGCTCTACCAAGTTAGGAGAATACAATATTCACATGTCATTATGGTACATTTTCATGTTATTTTATGCTATTGGGTTATGCAATGCTGCTTCCATATTTCGAATATGCATGGTAAGCACTTTTTTTAGAATATTTGGAGAAAATTATTAAGATATTCATGGATGATTTCAATATACATGGTGATACTTTTAATCAATGCCTAGATAATTTAACTCTCATCTTAAAAAGATGTCACGAAACTATAATTCTCCTAAATTTTAGAAATCCTATAATTTAATAAATATCTTTTATTTGAAATAAACTAGCTTTTAAAATTATTTAGTTTAATTATTTTATGGATTTTTGAGTATATAAATTTGGATAGGAATATTTAATAAATTAAAAATAAATATTTTATTATTTTATCATAATCTGTTTATTTAAATGATTTTCTAAACTAATATTTTACTAAAATTATCCTTTCTGAACCAATATATTAAATTAAATAATTATCAAAAATATTAAATTTTATTATTTTATAAATTAAATAAATTAAATTATTTTATTCTCCTAATTTTCCTTTTTCTTTTCCCCTTTTTCCTTTTCTTTCTCCCTTTTATCGTTTCTCTTTTTTCTTCTTTATCCTTTTTCCTAGCTTTGGGCTACTAGACTAGCCTCTTTCCCTCCCTGCACGCTGGGCCATAGGCCCATTTCTTCCCTCCTCTCCTTCCTCTCCCTCCCCCACATGTGTTGGCCTAGACCAGCCCTCTTCCCTTTTTTTTCTTTTCTCCCCCTACTCGAGTCAACCTAGTTCTTTTTCCCCCACGCCCGACCTATCCCCTTCTCCCTCCCTCTTCTTTCTTTCTTTTTTCTTCAGCGTCCTCTACCTCGAGAACCCCGACTTGTCCCCGTCGCCATGCCTGCCACCTTTAGCGTGCCGGCCACCACTTGCCGCCGCCACTTGCCACCACTACAACCCTCCCTCTCTCTCCCTCAACCTTTTTTCCACAATTTTGGACCCAATCGGCCATGCACCCCCATCACACATGGCCTCCCTTTTCCCCTTCCTTCCTTCCCTCTCCCTATCACTCTAGACACTACCACCGGCTAGCTAGCTGTCCTCCTATTCTTCCTCTTCTTTTTCTTCACCTCTCTAGCCTCTCATTTCCCTATTTCTTTAAGCCTTTCCCATTCCCCAACCTCTCTCTTCTCCCTTTCTTCTCCTTCCTTTTTCCTCATTGTTTTGGCTACACCGTCACCCTCTGCTGCTTCAAACGCCAAACCAACCCCCTGTACCACTCCTTGCCACCCTCGCACCACCATAATGCCCCTTCGAGCACCTGCAGTCCCTTCTACCTCCCCTCTTCTATTTCCCTTCTTTCTCCCCTTTATTGGAAACCTCCCTACGAACCCCCCGTTCACCGCAATCCAACTGCTTCTACCGCCACCCAAACCACCAGCCAACTCCTTATAACCTCCTCTACCACCCCACACCTTCTTTTTCTGAAACCAGCCCTCGCACCCCTTCACTTTCCTCCTCTCTTTTCCTTCCTTCTCAGCCCGGTCCACTCTTGCAGCCCACTTTGTGGCCTCACTGCCGCCGCGTCCGCTCCCCTGGCCACCAAAAAACTACCCCGACTGCCACCTACACCCCTCTTCACTTCTACACCCTTCCCTTACCCTAAATTCTCCCCCACCTACCCTCTTTCCTAGCTCAAAAGCCTCAATCCAAAAATAATCATCCTTCCCTTCTACCCCTACATTCGACGACCCTTTTTCCCCATCACAACTTGCATGTGGCTCACATTGCTTATGCAGCATGAGTTCCACATTATTTTGGGAGTTGTTGTGTTTAATTATTGAGGTATATTACTAGTTAAGTAAATAGTGTTATTAATTAAGTTTTTTTATAAAGTTTTATCCTTTTAATTTCCTACTTCTAATATAATAATTATTGATATTATTTTTAGGTGTTGATTTTTCTATTTAAGCTTGAATCTTTAACTAGAATACCGGTACTGTTCAATTTTGTGGAAATTAAGGTAATTGTTAAACCCACTTAAACACATGGATAAATGCATGTTAGCACATTAGGGCTTCTATTATATTATTATGCTTGATATATGTTGTTTAATATAATATATATACATTTGCTTGTATTGACAAATGAAAAGAAAAGTATGCTAGTTTACATGCTATGTGTATGGAAATATTGCTTAAGGAAAGAGTTTGCTTATTAATGAAAATTTAGAGTACTTATTCATGTTATATTATGTTATTGTGATCATTAATGCATGAATAATATTATTATAAGCCCTAGGGGCCTTTTAGTAATATATCGCGTGCAAGAATGTGGCCTAATATGTGTGGGTGATGAGGAGCATTATGTGAAATATAATAGTTGGTGGAATTTGGATGAAGAGAGTGGTGTATTAATATTAATATTCATATAGTGATGATAACTTAATACAAGTGGTATAATAAAAGGGCAAGATGGTAAATTTGTAAGAAAAGGGCATTATGGTAATTTTAGAAGATAAGGGGCAAAGTGGTAAGTTTGTAAGAAAGAAGCAAAATGGTTAATTTAGGTGAAAAGGGGTAAAATAGTAATTTCCAAATAAAAGGGTACTATGGTAATTTTATAAGTAGAAGGGTGAAACAATAACTTTAGAAATAAAGGGCAAAATGGTAAAGTGCAAGTAAAATGGGTAATATGGTAATTTTATAATTAAAAGGGTATTGTGGTAATTTTATAAATAAAAGGACATTAGGGTAATTTTAGAAGTAAAGGGGAAGTAAGGGGTAGAATGATAATTTTGTAAACAAAAGGATATTATGGTAAATTTGGGAGTAAGGGGTAATGTGGTAATTATGATAACGATGAAGGATAATTTGGTAATTAAATTATGATTATAGAAGGGCAACTGAATAATTATGATGACATAGAATGGTAAATTGGTAAATTAACCAACAAAAGGGTATTATGGTAATTTTAATAATGGAGAAGAGCAATATACTAATTATAATTATGGAGAGGGGTAAATTAATAATTATAATAATGGGAAAAGGTAAAATGGAAATTATAATAATTGAGAAGGGTAAAATGGTAATTACGATAATGGAGAAGGGTAAATTGGTAATTTAACCAATTAAAGGGCAAATTGGTAATTATGATAATGAAGAAGGGCAGTTTGGTAATTTATATAACTAAAGGGGAAAATCGATAATGGAGAAGGATAGTTTGGTAATTTAACTGACTAAAGGGTAAATTGGTAATTATTTAACTAACTAAAGGGGCAAATTGGTAATCATGATAAGGAAAAAGGGTAATTTGGTAATTTATCAAACTTAAGGGCAATTTAGTAATTATAACAAAGGATAAAGGCAATTTGGTAATCTAACCAACCAAATGGGAAATATGATAAGTGTAACAATTATGAATGGTGAATGGTAATCTAATAAGCGTAGGAGATAACTTGGTAACCTAAACCGAGTAAGGGACAATTTGGTAGTTATGAAACCTGAAGGGTGATATGGTAAATTAGCAAGTACGGAAGGGATGGCCTAATGAGTAAGTGGTAAATCAGTAATTATTAGCTAACACATTGATGGGATACTGGAGGTTCATAATAAGACTCAAGTAACACTAAATAGTAAGGTAAGAGTATTTGATGACTAATAAGTACCACAAGAATAAATCCTGAATCAGAATTGGATGAGATTATGATGTCCTTAATGATTTCTCTGTGTTATCTTAGATAACTGTATGAATAAGAAATGCCTCATGATATCAGAATGATCGAAAGTGAATAAGCATCTAATTGTTGTGCTTTTCTTGATCACCTTAATTTAGACACTGATACTTAAAGTGAAAGACCTCGAGATTGGAAATAGTGGCTCTTTAGGGGTCGCTATCCTAAAGATGTGGTTTAGCCCACGATTATTCTGGTATTTACTAGTGTGCCTTTATGCCCTAGCCAGACCCTATATCTTACTCTATCTAGCTCTACATAGCTATTTAGAGGGTATGCATACTTATGGATTAGGTGTCCTTATCGGTAGGGTACTAAGTAGCTTTATGCACCAGTAAGACTAAGGTACCTTTACGTCCCTTGGTTGATGGTTGAAGGGGTACTGAGTAGCTTTTATGCACTAGTACAACTGGTGTACCTTTGTGTCCCGGGTTCTTGATCTCCCGTTCCAGGCAAATAAATAGAATTGTTGCGCTGATTAAAGAAAGGAAAAACACTAATCATGAAAGTGAAAGATTAATGAGTCGAGCCGAATTAAATTATGATTTTAAGTATTGATCCACCGGTTATATTAGTGGTCCAAGAGCGTGTTGCCCTAGCAGATGATTATGAGTACCGATCCACTAGATATAATAGTAGCCCAAGAGCTTGATGCCCTAGCAAGTGATTATGAGTATCAATCCACTGGATATAATAGTAGCCTAGGAGTGTGTTGCCTTGGATTCCAATCCACCGGCAATAATAGTGGGGGTCCTGAGCTCAATAAAACCAGCCATGAATATGAATAAAGTTATGGAAAAATACTAATCACTTATAGTGGAACACCATGTAAGTTGGGGCCAGATCGGTCCACCGGCGAATAATAGTGGCCAGGAGCATTTTGACCGGTCCACCGGCAAATAATAGTGGCCAGGAGCATTTTGCCCTACATGACCGGTCCACCGGCTATAATAGTGGGGTTCCCATACTCACATGGATATAAAATCAGAGAGATGATTGAATAATGATGGACTAATGGCTTAAGGCCCGAACGTATTGATTTCACACTATTACATGACTTAAGTTCCAGAAGCATTGATTGTACATTATGACTTATTAATAATTGATGGACTTGTTAAGTATGTTATTGTGGTGCACATATTTTTTGTTATATATGTATATAGCTTTGTATCATGTGTTACATTGTGGGCCTACTTTTAAGTGTGTTTCTTAAAGGGTTATTCAGTACCATAGTACTGAAGGTTTCCATTCGTGGGGCCCCTACCTATTCAATGGGCAATGTCCCCTGCGGGTCTTTTTCAGGTGCTATTCAAGTGGGCAATGGAAAAGAGAGTAAGGAACTATCAGGACTTTCATCCTTCCTCTTTTAATGTCTGATTTAAATGTAATCTTTGTTCCTCTAACCACCATTGGTGGATTATATTCTCATAAGATGTTTACTTGCGCTACTCTAATTTTAAATATGGTTTGAAATTCTCTTAAACTGTATCTCATTCTTTTAGCCTTAGCACTTAGTACTTTAACGATATGAGTGAACAGATCTAGTACTAAGTGTGGTGATAATATCCCCGAAATTCACAGTTTATTATTTTGCTTCTGCTGATCTTTTAATAAAATGAAAATTTTCCGTAGTGAATTTTGGGGGTGTTACAGAAACTAACCTTGTGCTAAACTCTAAGAAATGCCATTTTACGGTTCAATAAGGGACAGTCTTAGGATATGTTTTTCTTTATAAAGCAATCAAAGTAGGTAAATAAAAGATTGATCTTGTTGCTTCTTTACCTTACCCCTATACTATTAAGGAAGTGTGCTCGTCTCTAGGTTATGTTATATTTTATAATAAATTCATTCATTAATTTAAAAGATAGCTCAACCTTTGTGTAAGCTTATTCACAAAGAAACTGATATCAATTTTGATGATGCATGTAAGAGAGAACTTGATCATTTAAAGGATAAATTGATTAGCACACTCATACTTCAATCACCTAATTGGAATTTTGATAAACCGAATATTTTCCAAATGTTTACCCTACTCTGCCTTCATTTTTTTAATTTTATTTGGCATATTGTTTGTGTTCTCTCTTTTTACTTTTTTATTTATAAAATTTCTCAAAAAGGCACAAATCGAATGATGTGGTGCATGGAATCAGTAAAAAATATATAAAAAGAAAGCATTAAAGGAAGATAATACCCCACAAGATATTGAAAAAGTCAAAAAAGTCAAAGAGCTGGAAAGAGGAGAAAATAAATCAAGAGGAGCAAGCAATGGGTGTTCCACGACTATAGTATAACTAGCTACACAGTTGCACAACTCTTAATCCATCAATGTGTGAGAAAATGGATATTGCACGTCTATAACACAACCTATTGTATAGTTGTGCAACCATCAAATAAATATGTTGTGGAAAAAAACTTTGCACAGGCTCAACACACCCTTAGCACATCTATGATGATATGAGTCTTACCAAGAGAAGAAAAGATACATGGTCAGCTAGTGTAGCCTTGCACAGTTGTGCAACAGATACTTACCACTACGCATGTTTTTCTTCCATGATGCTTTCCACTCTATTCTCCTTTGGCATTGAAGAGGGGATAAAAGGGGATAGTTGATAAAAGAATACAGGGCTTCCAGCCTTCATTCTTCTCCATCATTCATAAGCCAAATAGCTCCTAGTATTTTATTTTAAATTCATATCCAAATTTTATTATTAAAAAATAAGAGTAGACAAGTGTGTATCTTAACTCTGTAGATATCATATTTTTATCTTTAATCTACAATTTGATCTATCTATTCTCTTTTCTATTATTTACTATATATACACTATGTATGTTGTTTATATTCATTTTCTACATTTCATTCACACTATGAGTGAGTGATTCCTTTTTGTAGGATTGAACTAGGCACTATTTGGTATAAATATGATGAGTTAAAATATATGTTGTGTGTATGATTCATATATGTTTTTTCTTATGTTAGGGATTATTATTATGAGTCGAGTTTAATAAAATCTAATTTATAAAGATGTTAACTATAACTGAAAGGTTGAAATCAATGTCAGAAATTAATATATGAACAAGAATTCAAATGATTACAAAAGTAAACGTTTAATTCTTAGGGACTATTAAATTGGTGGCATTTAATGGATTTAATCTAATTGGTTAGTCAAGAAAGTAGTCAATGAATTAGATTAGGTACATTCCTAGACCTTGAAAGAGGATAGAAAATCACATTAGGTTGATTATTCACAGTAATTTTGAACTATACTATGACATATTATTAATTCATTATTGAATATCAAAAATGAGACAGAAGTTCAATCCTAGGTTTTATATCCATAATTTCAGAATCTATATCTTGTTAGTCTTTTCATTATTTACTTCCATATTCTCACTCCATAACGATATAGATAGATAAAATAATAAAAGTAAGTAATCTATCACAAAGTCCATATGGATACAACCTTAGCATGATACAACAAAATATGTACTTATAGATTAGCAACCATCAAATTTCCCTTTTCAATTACTGTATGGTGCATCAAACTATGTTTTTGGTGTAATTTTAGGTTAAACGATTGAGAAAAATCCACATATGATGTATTGCACTTCACACGCTTTGAATGAGGTTCAGCTTAATTGCATCACCACTGAGAAGGAGCTTCTTGCCATTATCTTTGCTTTAGATAAACTTAGATCTTCTTGGCATTGATATTATTATTTACTCTCACCATGTAGCCTTGAATTACCCACTAGTAAAGAAGGGAAAAAACCTAGTTTTATTAGATGAATATGATTACTTAAGGATTTCTATAATCACATTAAGGATAAGAAAGAAATGAAAAATGGAGTAGTAGATTATTAAATTAAGTTGATCAAGGCATCTGAAATGGAGTCATCAATCAAAGAATCATTTTCAAACAAATAACTTCATGAAGTTGCGAATGAAATACCATAGTATGTTGACATGGTTAAGTTTTTGGTCACAAAGGCATTACCTTCACATTTTACTAAGGTACAAAAGGAAAAAAATGAAGAGTCAAGGAAATCATTTTGTGTGGGATGATCCCTATTTGTGGAAACAGTTTGTTGACCAAATTATTTGAAGATGCCTTCTAGATAGTGATATTCTTTCCAAATTAACATTTTGCAATAACTATGCTTGTGGGACTCATTTTGGTCCAAAAATAATAGTGGATAAAATTCTAAAGAGTGGATTTTATTGACCCACTTTATTTAAGGATGCTTATGAGTTTTGCAAAACATGTGAAAGTTGTTAAAAGACCAGAGGATTATGTCCTTGAAATGAAATGCCACAAAACCCTATTACTACATGTGAAATATTTGATTTTTGGGTTATGGATTTCATGGGCCCCTTTCCATCATATTTTTGTTTCAAATATAATATTTTTGATGTATAGTATGTTTCAAAATGGGTGGAGGCAAAAGCCATTTGAACTGATGATGCTAAAGTTGTTGTAAATTTTCTTCGAGCTAACATTTTTGCAAGTTTGGCTTTTCAAAAGCTATAATGAAAAACTAGGTGTTCTCACTTATGTAGCAGAAAAATGGAAGCACTATTAAGAAAGTATCATGTTACACATTGAATCTCCATAATATATCATCCACAAATGAATGGTCAAGCCAAAATCTTGAATTATGAAATAAAATCAATCCAGAAAATATGATGAAACCAACAAAAAAGGATTGGACTTTACATATTGATGATGCTTATTGTGCATATTGCACAATGTATAAGAGTCCAATTGGTATGTCACCATATTGGTTAGTTTACGGTAAGCCTTGTCACCTTCTAGTTGAATTAGAACATAGGGATTTTTGGGTTGTAATCACATGTGACACGGATTCAAATGAGATTGGTAAACATAGAAAACTTTAGTTCTAAGGACAAGAGGAATTATGAAATGAAGGTTTTAAAACTGTATTGAGATATAAATATCAAACTAAGGTAGTTCATGATAAGTTAATTTTTAGGAAGAATTATGAAATTGATAAAAAAGTGTTATTGTATCATTCTTATCTAATGCTTTTTTCAAGGAAATTAAGGTCAAGATGGATTGTCCCATTTATTGTGAATAAATTATTTCTTCATGATGCAATACAAATCAAGAGCTAAAAAATGGAAATGATGTGTAAAGTTAATGGACATCATCTCAAACCTTTTGAAGAGGGACATTGTGTAAGAAACTTGGAAGTGGTAAATATTACTACTCCTAGTTATGCATGATGAAAGTATCAAGAGGATAATACTTAGGATATTTCCAAACTGATATAGATAAACAATTTTTTTTTTGTTTATCTATTATATTAATGGAAGGTTTTTAGAGTGGTGGTGTTCTATATATATAAAATGAGAATAAAATTAACAAAAGGATACCATTTTTAAAAACACACCTCGTGTTTCATTTCATAAATTTCTCTATATACAGACAAGAGTAGCAAATTTAACACAGGGCTACTATGTTTAAAAACACATACCATATTTCATTTTAGAAAATTTTTCTATAACTTCAAGAGAAGTGAACTTAAAATAGGGCCATAGTGTTTAAAAACATGGCCTATGTTTCATTCCAGAAAAAAAAATTGTAATGCCAATATTAGTAAATATAACACAGGGGTATCATGTTTAAAAATGTGTTCCAAGTTTCTCTGATTTTATTCTTAGTACCTCGTGTTCTTCTTCATTAAATTAAGGCTTTATCTTTATTTATCTTGTTCTAAAATTCTTCCTCTCTAGTTTTGTTTTCTTATTCACTAATAACCATTTCAATCTTTACTAATACTTAATCTAGCCTCTATATCAACCTACTACCTATTTCAACACTCACATTTGTTATAATTTTTTTTATTTATATGAGTGAACCCTAAAAATTTTTGCAAACCCTAACTACATCCCATTATCAATTTTTGTGAAAATTTCACTTAATAAATTTGATTTCAAGTAAAGGGTAAGTGTAATTCGCTTTTTCTATTTAGGTATGTGTTGATATATTCGTACTTCTGCATTTTTCTATTTGTGCTTCATTTGTCCGATTACTTAGAACAACTAGCTTACTAAGATATTTTCTTCAATTTTGGGAAATTGACCGAAAATTGTAGTGCACAAGTAAAGATCAATAGTGTAGTATTTGCTGAAATTAATTTATATTCCTTTAGATGTATATGACTATCTTACTGAATAATTCTTTCAATTAGAACATAGAAAATGCATAATGTAACTTGTTTTAAGCCATTTGGAGTGCCTTTTCCCCTATATTGTGTAGTTAAAAGTGAAATTAATTAGAATTTTTTGCATTCCCTTCATAATGGCATCAAAAATGAAGCAGAGAAGTGAAGGCGAATCTTCTAGGTAGTGTAACTCACCATTTATCCAATGCAAAATATAAAATCTACATAACGAGCTAGGTATAGCCTTTGCTATAATTGAGCAACAATAAAAGTTCGATTATCTACCTCATAGGTGACTCATAGGCACACTTTATTTGGATGATGGATGCCTCGATACACTAGGAACTCATAAAAAAGTTACAAAACCACTAAGAAATGTTGGTATGCACAACTTTATATATTACACTAATCGCACATATAGAAGATTAACTCTAGAGTTCCTTATCACTTTTAAATTACATGCCAACCGTTCTAGATAAGAATATGATGGCATTTCTTTTCACTTGTTCAATTTTGATCATCAAGTCACTTTGCGTGAGCTATCTAACATATTAATTACCTTATGAAGGTTTTTGTGTCATACCCCATACTTTAATGTGTTCCATTTCTTATCTAAGATTGGTGAAATTTCCAACATTCCAACACCAACCACTTTCAACATTTTAGAAGCCAAGGCTTTGATATTTTATAATCTTGTCTTTAGTTATTTACAACACCTTATAGCTTGCACTTTTTTTGACAAGGGGCAAGTAATGGTATAGTTAGGACCACCAAGCATTTTTTATTGACTCCATGTCAGATCATATATACATTAGCACATATTATTTCCTAGATAGACAATTTTGGTTGGTAAGCAATTCCAAGTGAGCAGACATTGTCATAGGTTGTTTGATTACTACTATTTACATAGGCCTGGGCCTTTTCATACTTGATGATGAGCCAATTGAAGCTATAAACATGCACATTAACATGGAAAAGTATTTTTAGCACATTTAATTAAGCGTAAAAATTATGTGTGGCATCTTCACTACTAAGGTCTTGCATACTTTCCATAACCTAAACAAGATAAGACTAATCCTTTAGACCATAGGACTTGGCAACCCTCAAATGACGATGTTGAACATACTCCTATCACCATGGGGTAACCTTGTCACTATCCTTGTAAACAAGCAACTCCTCCTTCCCATCCTCATCACCATTTTGATGCTAGTTCATCATCTTCTATCCCTAATTGGCATCTCCAGTTTTGGACTCATGTCAATGCACAATTTCAAGAGGTATTCTCACAAATTATTACCCTTATGAAAAACCAATATCATAGGATAGAGATGATGAAAACACCTTATGAGTTTTAGCTCGAGTCAAGGGATCCACCACCTCCTCTACCTCCCTAAATCCCTTCTCATTCCATTTTTCAATTATTTTGATTAATTCATTGATAGTAATGCACACTCTAAGTAAGGGGTGATGCACTTTATTTGGTATTTTTAGTGTAACTTGCTTTCTATTTGTTTAAATTGTTTTCTATTTATGTAGTTTTTTTTATGTGTTTGGTTTATTTAAAAATTTCTAGAGTGTATTTCCTTTTTCTAAAAAAACTCTTTGTAAAAAAGAAACTTCATATTAGGTTTATTTATTCATTGATTAATTAAGGTGAGGAGACTAAATATTTTGATAAATTATTTTTTTATTTTTAGTGAACCGATTTGATCACCATCTTGCAAACAAAACAAAAGTTGAGACTTTGATAGTGGTGAAGGAAAGAAAGTTTTAATGATTAGTAATCAGCCCATGCATTGATTGAGATTGTGATGAAATGAGATTTAGAATTGGTAGACATAACTTTGTGAGTGTTTGAGCATATTTGTTAGATACATTGTTTATAAAAAAAAAAGGAACAATTTATGTCTATATTCTAAAATGTTTAGTGAAACTAGAATTTTTCATTAGTTCTCTGCAAGACTACTTAGGGCTTTAGAATATTTGAAAATGATAGAGGTATTTTTCTTTCTTTTCTAGTTACAGACCAAATGGCGTACCTTTAAAAAAAATTCTATAGTATAACCCGTTTGAGCCTTAAACCTTATTCCATTGATCTAACCTAAGTTAGCAACTATTATCCATTTGTATTTTCCCTCCTACTCTATAGCTAGTGGAGCAATAATTTTTGAAGGAGAATGTTGTTTTACTAGTGAAACTTGGGTGGTTAAGGGAAAAAAGGTAGAAAGTTGGGTGGTTAGGGTAGGAGAGGGGGAATGAGAGGGGGATTTGAGGTGGTGGATGTTGCCTAGGCTGAGAGGGTTGGAATGGTGGTGGTGGTACAATCAAAGGTAGCGGCGCAGGCAATAGTGGTGTAGTGACTGAGAGTGGTGGAGAGGGAGGAAGGGAAGAGGAGAGGGCGGAAGGGGAAAAGGAGGGTAGGGACAGGTAGAGGAATGTTTGTTGGTGATTTTGGAGGGTATAAGGGGTGGTGGTTGTGGTGAGAGTGGCGATGGACGGTGGCACAAGGGTGGCAGTGGTTGGGGTGTGGCTGATCAGGGAGTAAACTGTAACACTCAAAAATTCACTATTTTTTTTACAACAGAAAAAATTAAAATAGAAATATTTAAATTAAAATCCGTAAATTTTGGGGATGTTACCGCCACACTTAGTACCAAACCGGTTCTCTTCGACCGTTTCAGTACCAAGTGCTAAGGCTAAGAAAAGATTGACATTAAACTCAAACCAACAGTTCATAAAAAATAGAAAATTCATACATTAAAAATTAGAGTACGCGTAAAGGAATCATAAATCAGAGTACATGGTCAAAATTCCAAAAATAAAAAATAAAATTTTCATAAAATAAAAGTTTCATCTAGAAAAATCAATACAAAGTAGTCACTCATATAGGGAAGAATCTAATAGAAAAAGAACAATAGAAATAAATAAGATAATAAGAAATGTGAATCCGGCCACACTACTCTCAAACTTGGAGCCAAAAATGCTCAACACATAGCTTCGCCTGATGTCTCGCCCACCTACACAAAGTTAGGAGGGCCAACTACTCATGAGAATGAGCAACACCCATGAAAAGGGTGATCAATACGCTACGTATTGAGCAAGGTAACCATGCACTAAGGCCAGCACATAAAATCACACAAATAATGCAGAAGAAATAACAGGGCATAATCCATCATGATAATATAATATCATACAATCATTCGGGTAAGTATTTCATTAATATCTAATTAGAACTCATTTCACACCATGCTTTTTATCAAATTCATGTGAGTACGAGAACCCCACTATTATAGCCGGTGGACCTAAAACACACAAGGCATAAATCTCTTGACCACTATTATACGTCGGTGGACCAGTTTGACCCCTTCTTGCACGATGTTCCACTGTAAGTATTTAGTGTCTTTCCTATATCCTGGCACAAATATGTTCGGTTTTGTTGAGCACAAAATCCCCCACTTTTATAGCCCGTGGACCAGAAATGTATAGGTACAAAGCTTCACCATTATTATTACCGGTGAAACGGTTACACATAGGACATTATGCCCTAACCACTATTATTTGCTGGTGGACCAGTCTAGGCCCAACTCAACAATCTTCCACTTTAAATGATTAATGTCTTAAGTATCTTATTCAGAAGCTTTCACCCTAGACATGCATGAATCACTCCCTTTACACTTATCCTCCAACAGACTCTCCACATCATCAGAATCATGTACCTCCTAACTTGCCCAACAAACTTTCCTCTATACTCAAACTCACACTAGAACTCCAACACCAAAATATGTTAGTCAAGGCCCACTACTACACACCTCCAATTCCACTCCATATCTCACTCTAGGGTTTTATCTCAAAACCCTAATTTAGGCCAAAGTGGCCCTTCCTACTCCACCTCACACAACCCAAATCATTTTGACACTCCACACAAAAAGATCATAAATTCTATTATCATAATTACATTTTAATCACCAATACACATTATACGACAAAAATCCTAAGTAGCCACACCAAATCTTAATTTTCCACACAAACCTAGCTCGGTCTCCTACGTACCCTTTTATTGCTCCACATACTATTTTTCATCCAAAGTGTTCAAAAACTCAAACAACACTTATATTACCTTCCTCACACTCCAAATCAAATTTTCATACTTAAGCTTTACTCCCAAAAAAATGTTAACATCCCTATGCAAACCATCGAACTTTTTCATGAAAACCCTAAAAATTCCACGTGAAACCCTTAAATTCAACCATGCAAACCTTAGATCCATCCATGAAAAACCCTAGAGTCCACCATACAAAACCCTAGATTCCTCCATGCAAAACCTAAGATTCAATCAACATAAAACCCAAGATTTCTCCATACAAAATCCTAAATTCAATCTATATAAACCATAAATTAGATTATCCTATGTTACACCATAGATTAAATTCTCCTATATAACACCATAAGTTAGATTCTCTCATATAAAACCATAAATTAGATTCTCCCATAAAAAACCATAGATTAAATTCTCTCATAAAAAACCATGCAAAACCATAAATTTGATTCTCCCATACAAACCCATAAATTTTCCATTTTATTCCTCCACTCATGGATCATTAAAATACTTAGGTTAACTCACATCCCTTGGTCCACTTATTTCCCCATTCTCCTTTTTCATCTTTTCCCCCACACAAACCATATTAACATCCTCACATGCATGTCTTACAGGGTCACAACACATATCATCAAATACCACAATATTTCATCACACACACATAGTACACATGCCATATAATAACACAGAATCATACTACACTCCATGTCATACCATATACAAGATAATTATAATGATAAACATAGAATATAAAGCATACAAAACATATAATGCACATAAACACACATAAGGCCTTAGTAACACCTTTACCTAAAATGACACTGGTCTTGGAGCATACTCCTACGCCTCCTTAGGGCTTTGACTGGTCTCACCTATACGAGGGAAAAGCTAAAAATTAGATTCTCTCCTACCAAAAATACTATTAATTACTAACTTATTCTAAGACTAGGATTTTGATAAAATACTAAAATAATAATAACAAAAATACTAAAAATAATATCAATGTTAATATTAATAAGAATAATAAAAATAGTAACAATAATAATAAAAGGGAATTACTCAAAAACAAAGTGAAATAAGGGCTTCGGAACCTTTACCAAAATAATACTCATAATAACATTAGTAAAATAAATACAAAATTTAGTAATAATAATAATGATGAAATAGTAATAATAATAATGATAAAAACCATAATAATATTGCAAAAATGACAATAATCATAATGGTAATAATAGTAATGATAATAATCGAAGATAAAATGAAGTAGGGTTTTGACCCTACATTGAATAATAATAATTGTATTAAATAATAATAATAATAATAACACAAATAATAATAATAATAATAATAATAATAATAATAATAATAATAAATGGTAATGATAAAAATAATGATAATATTAATAATAATAAGACTTGATATTTATAATATCACTACTACAATTCAAAATAGGCACAAAAGGGTTTCAGCCCTATATAGAATAATAATATTAACATTGAAAATAATAATAATAATAATAATAATAATAATAATAATAATAATAATAATAATAGTCATAATAATAATAATGATAATAATAATAATAGTCATAATAATAATAATGATAATAATAAAAATAAAAATAATGAAAAAAATAATAGTAAAATAGTTATAATAATAATAATTATAATTTCCAAATAGTAATAATAATAATTATTATTAAAATATATTAATATTAATAATAAATATAATACCAACGATAAGAATAATAATAATAAAATAGAAATAAAAAATATAATAGGGCTTCGACCCTCAATAGAAATAATAATAAAATCATTAATAACAATAATAATAGTAATAACAATAATAATAGAAATTTTAATAATAATAATATATTTCGCATAAATGAAATAAAATAGATTAAGGCTTGTAAAAATAAGGTAAAAGGGTTGAGAGGGTCTAGGTGAAATGCTGCGAATTTTTCTAATTATAAATATTATATTTAAATAAGGTTGTATTTGAAAATTTAAGTTAATAAATTATTTTATTAAAATAATATGAAATTTATTAGGGCAAATTAATAATAAATTTTATAAATGTGTTAAGTAAAGGAAATTTGGATATATTATCTAATTAAGGATTTTAATTTGGAAAATTATTTAAATAAATTATTTTATGCAAATTAAGAAAGATAAAATAGTTTCATATTAATTTTAATTTTATAAATAATTAAATTAAATAAAATTTGAGCAATTTATTAATTTAAAATGGAAATTTTGGAAAAATCCTTTAAAAAACCTATTTTAGCCTAAAAAGAGGTTTAAAACTTATTTTATTTAAATATCCTAAATATTCAGATTTATTTAATTTGACCCAACCTAATTATTGCTCTTTTCCATTTCCCCTTTTTCCTTTTCTTTTCTTTCCTTTTCCTTTTCCTTTTTCTTTCCTTTTCTTTCTTTTTCTTCTTTTTCGCCAAATTGGGCCTGTTGCGCAGCCCTATTCCTTTTCTTCTTTCCTTTTCCTTCGGCACGGCTCAGCCCACGTGTTGTCGCCGCCCCCTCTCTCTCCATGTTGCGTTTCTATACACAAAACGCGTCGATTCATTTAATCTCCTTCACCCTCACGCCGAACCGCCCGGTCTTCCTCCCTTTTTCCTTCTTTTCTTCCCCGCGAACCGGCCGGCCAACTCCCACCTCCTTCTTCTTCCTCCAGCCCGACACCATAACCGTCCACCTTCCTTCCTTCCTTCCCCGAAAATTGCGCCACCGGCCACACGTGGCGTGACCGTCTCTTCTCCCGCTCGTTCTCTTCCTCTCGACCTTCCTGTTAATTTGAACTATTCCACTCCCCCTCTCTTCCCCACGTTTTGCCCCATTTCTCTCGCGAAGGTGGGTTAAAATTTAAAAACATTGCCGCCGACCTTCAGCTCAAATAAACCAATTTCCCTCCCAATTTCAACTCCTAGTAACCTCCCCAATTCTCTCCACAACTATAAAAACCATCCTCATAACTTGGATTTGGGATTTTTATTTCCCCGAAACCCTAAGTTCGGACCGTGCACCACCGCCCCGTTAGATGACTATTACTCCACCTCCGGCCAACTTCAACGCCTCATATTGCTCCCAATATCTTCCTTGCAATACCCTCTAATTAAATAAACTATCCGCAACCTTCGATTCATCTTGTACAAGCCTCCATAATCGCACAAAACTAGTTAGTTGCTTCAACAGAAAATTTCACCCTGAGATGTTGAACCACCTTCCACCACCAAATACGCCGCTTCTAACACCTTCCAAATTAACCATTAACTCCTGCTAACTCTCCTCCATAGCCCCATAGATTTATTTTATTTTTCTCCTTCCCCCTCACCTCTTTTTCTTCATTTTTAACCCTTTTAGATCCATTTTCCGGCCACATCCGGGAACCACCACTGATTCCACCTACATCCTCTGACTCAAGGTGAAACCCTAGTCCTTTTAAACACTTCTTTTTGATTTATTGATAATTATTCTGTTTTTATCCTAAATTTTAGTGTTAATTCAACCTTAATTATTATTATTATTATACTTTTTATTATTATTGTTATCAACTGTATCCTAATTTCTAAATTTTCATGACAGGTCTGGGATATTATTGAGTAAGATGAATTATTAATCTCGACCTTTTCTTATTTATTGAATTTTTAAATGTTTAATATTACTATTAATAATACTATTAATATTAATATTATTAGTATAATTATTTAATTGATGTTTTAATTATTTTAGGAGGGTCAGAAACCTAAAATTTTAAATATGCCTCACACTTTTACTTTTTAGTAATATTATTAACATTTTTAACATTATATCTAATTATTTTATTATTATTATCTCTATTAACTTTATATTATAAGTATATATAATGTTAATATCATTATTAAAATTTATAATGGAATTATTATTATTAAATTAGGGTGGTTCGAAATCCACCTTATAATTTTAATAATTTTGGTATTAATAATATTAATACTCTACTAATAAAAGTATCATTAATAATATTGTACCTTATTATTATTATTATTATTATCATTATTTTCATTATTATACTTTCATTATATTTTGGTGATGGGTAGAAACCCTTAGATCACCACCCTTTTCTAATGAAAATAATAATTCATTTATATTTTAAGTAATAGTTTCTATAATTAATTATTAAGTAGTAATATTTTAATTAAAAACCAAATTTTGGAATAATTTAGAGGATAAAAAAATTATATAAGAGAGTCTAATTCTAGTATGCTTTGATATAATAGGCGAAGCCAATCAAATCCCTCAAGTGGAATAGGAGCGTGCACCAAGACCGGTGATGTTTTAGGTAAGGGTCTACTAAGGCCATTTATGTGTTTGTATGCACTATGTGTTTTATATGCCATGTATTTGATGTTCATTATTATTAATTACTGCGCATGTGGCATGATTATAGAGTTGAAGTATGTTGGTGTGAATAAACTATGGCATGGGAATTATGTGTATTTTTATGTCCTTATTGTATGATATGGCCTTAAGACATGCATGTTAGGGTTGTAAAATAATGATGGGTAGTGTAACAATGTGGCGATAGGGTTTTGCATGAAATGGCATGGTGTTAGGGTTTTGCATGGGATAGTATGGTACTAGGGTTTGCATGAAATAGCATGATATTAGGGTTTTTCATGAAATGGCATGGTGCTAGGGTTGCATGGAATGGCATGATATTAGGGTTTTGTATGAAATGGCATGGAGCTAGGGTTGTATGGAATGGCATGGAGTTAGGGTTTGCATGAAATGGCATGATGTTAGGGTTTGCATGGAACCATGTCTACGTGGAGCTAGGGTTTGCATATGAATTGGGGTTGCATGGAAGTGTGGTACGTGGAGTTAGGGTTTGTATCTAGATTAGGATTGCATGGAAGTATGTCTACGTGAAGTTAGGGTTTTCATGGGAGCTAGGGTTTGCATCGAAGTGTAGTAAGTGGATATTGGGTTTGCATGGGAGCTAGGGTTACATGAAAGTGTGGCTTATAATGAGTTAGGGTTTGCATGGGAACGAGGGTTGACATGAAAGTGTGGTACATGGAATTAGGGTTCGCATGGGAGCTAGGGTTGTATGGATTTAGTCATGCATGTCTGGGCAAATGTTTGTAAATGACAAATGTTTTTGAATAAAATATTTAAGACACTAATATCTTAAAGTGGAAGATATTGAGACGGGACCAGCCGATCCACCGGTTAGGAATGATGGTTAGGGTTTTTTTACCTTATGTGTGACCGATCCACCAGTAATAATAGTGGTTAGGACATGAGGTCCTATATGTGACCGGCCCACCGGCTATAATAGTGGGGGATCCCAAGCTCAATAAAGACAAACACGATCGTCATTACTATTAATAATATTAATACTCTACTAATAAGCATAAAGTGGAACACCGTGCGAGCAGGAACCAAGCCGATCCACCGGTTAGGAATAGTGGTTAGGGTTTTACCCTATGTGTGTCCGGCCCACCGGTTATAATAGTGGGGTGTTCCTGTTTTCAAATGGATCTGATGCGAGCAGGAACCAAGCCGATCCACCGGTTACAATAGTGGGGTGTTCCTGTTTTTGTATGGATTGATAAAAGGCATGGTGTGTATTGACTTTTGATAAAATAAAGATTAAACGATTAATCCGAACCTTTTTGGGCCTTATGTGTGGACTGTTGATTATAAGTTATGGATTTCACTTTATGCTTCTATGTATCATATGTGTGGGTTATAATTGTATGTGATCATTATCCTACATGAATTAATTTGTTATATGCCGACCTTAGTATTCGGTTACCTTACTCGATACGTAGCGTACTGATCACCCGTTTCATGGGTGCTGCTCATTCCCACAAGTAGAAGGCCCATCTAATTTGTTGTAGGTAGGAGATACTTACTTTGATGCTATTGATGTCTACGAGACATCAGGAGGGGCAGAGTGATAGTTGGATTGGATCGATTTCTAGAGAGACGTGGTCGTTCTCTTTTAATTTATAACTCATGTTTTTTTATTATGTTTAAGTTTCCGAAACAACTTTGTTAATGTTGTTTAATTATTATTTGAAAAACAATAGTTGGTATTTTGAATTATGTAAGACTTGCGCATAGTCTAATTTTCATTTTTTTAATATTTGAATTTATATGGTATTACTGATAATGTTTTTTTTAGCTTTAGCACTTGGTACTGAAACGGTAGAAGTGAACTGGTCTGGTACTAAGTGTGGCGGTAACATCCCCAGAATTTATAGTTTTAATTTATGAGTATTGATTTAAAAAAAATGTATAAATTTTGGGGTGTTACACTAGGGTTCAACCTTAGGCTATTGGTGCTAGGAAGCATCGGCGGTGGTGGCCAGAAAAAGGAAAAATTTGAATGATGAAAAAACGAGGGAGAATGAAGGTGGGGGTTGAGGTGATTATGGTTTCCTAGAAGGAGATGAACATAATGGAGGTGGCAGCGCAACCAAAGGTGGTGGCGCACGGCTGCACTAGTGATGGTCGAATGGGGAACAAGAAGAGAGAGAGAGAGAGGAGGAGGAGGAGGAGGAGGAGGAGGAGTGGGAGGAGGAGGAAAATAAAGGTAGGGAGAGATAGAGGGTGGTCTACAAAACAGGTTGGGAGGTGAAAGGAGAGGCGGAAGCAGCGGAAGTGGTGGCCAATGGTGGTTTGAAGGGTGACAGAGATGAAAGGAAGTGCTGGTTGGGAAGAACACTTTGCACAGTCGGGGTGGCTTGTGCAGGGAGAATCGAGGAAGAAGGGAGGTGTAGTTAGTTAAAGGGTGGCATAAGGATGAGTTGGGTGGGAAGACAGGGCGGTGAAGTTAGCCTAAGGCGGTAGAAAAGGCATCTGAAAGGGCGGTGGCGATAAAAGGAAAAGGTCTGGGTAAGAAATCAAAAGCTTAAACATGGCTAATTATGGGGGTATTTATAGAGTTTAGAGGAGAGGTTAGGGTTATGTGGGTCGGTGAGGGGATAATGCAATTAGGGTTAGGGTCACCAACGGTAACAAAGCCAGCAAAATTCAGATCGGGGAAAGGGGTTGTGCGCAGAAAAAGATGGCTCATGCACAAAAAAAGGGAGATGGGTTGGTTCAGCGTGGCCGATGAGTTAGTGGGAAGAGAGAGGAAGGAAAATGGTCGTAACTGGTGGCAAAAAACTAGGGGATGAAGCGGTGGTGGGGGTCATCAACGTCCAGGAAGGAGGAAGGAAGAAGAAGAAAGAAAAAGGCGGCTGGACCGGCCGGCCAATAAAAAAGAAAAGAAAGGAAAGAAAGAAAACCAACCGGGTGTGATCATTAAAATGGGGGGGGGAAGACACATCATTTAGGGGAAAAAAGGATAAAATGTAGGCCGAAATGTCAAAGGAAAAAGAAAAGAAAGAGAAAGGGGAATGGGCTGTGGGAAGGAAAAAAAGGAATAGAATGGGCCGCACAATGCAGGCGGGAAAAAGGAAGGAATGCGGCGTTGGGTTGCCAAATAAGGAAGAAAAGAAAGAGGGAATTAGGCCACGGACAAGCCCAATCGGGAAGGAGAAGAAAAAAAAAAGAAGAAGAAGAAAGAAAAGAAAGAAAAATGAAAGAAAAGGAAGAAAGAAAAAGAAAGAAAAGAAGAAAATAGTGGGTTGGGTTTGACATACCCCAAAATCCTAATTAAGGAATTATGGCAAAAAAATAATTTATTAGAAAAATTAAGTAAATAAATTATTTATTAAAATAGAGGGGAAATTAATTGAGGAAAATAAAGAGAAAGTAATAAATAAATTATTTAGAAAATTTTGGACATTTTATTAATTAAAATAGAAATTAAGGAAAATTTAGTCTAATAGCCCAAATTAATCTAAAAAGGAGATTAGTTATTATTTTCTAAGTATTTTTATTTTAGGTAATAATCTAAAATGCCAAATGCCCAAAAATATCCCAACCCACCTATTTCTTTTTACTTTTTACTTTTTCTTCTTTCCTTTCCTTTTTCCTTTTTCCTTCTTCCCCTCCATTCTCCTTTTCTTATTTTTCTTTTCCTCCTCTTCTTGGTTTGGGCTAGCCCGTGGCCCAAACTCCCTTCTCCTCCCTACCCCACGCAGCCAGGCCCGCCCCAACTTCCTTTTTTTCTCTTTCGCCCATTGCCCTAGCCAGCCGGTCCACTCTTTTTTGTTCTTTCCTTTCTCCTAGATCTTCTGGTCTACCCCGTCCCTATCTTCTTCTTCCTCACACGGACTGCAACCCTGACCTACAGTCCTGCGCCTACCAACGACCACCTGCTCCATCCGGCTATCCTTCCCTGCCTCCCCCGTCATTTTCTTTCCATTTTCAACCCAACCTACTCGTCCTCCCTCCTCACGTGTGCTACCATACCTTCCTTCTTTTCCCCACCCCAATCCAAACGTACCTTACAATTCATAGGGCATACGTCGCCTGCCTCACCTGCCCCACGTTGTCTTCTTCTCCCTTTATCGTTTCCCCCCTCAATTAGCCTATAAATACACCCTAAGGGCAGCCATAACCGAGCTCCATTTTCGTAAGGCCAGAAGTCTAGTTGTTCGTCGCCACCCAAACATACCCTTGTTCCACCACCACCGCAAAAGTTGCTCACCAAAACCTTCCCCGCACCACCCTCTACAAAACTAAGCCACCATCCTCCCCTATCTTTCCCTGCATGAGTTTCCTCAGCTATACAAAGTTGCCAACCAGATCAGCCATCACCAACTCCATGCCGCCCCTCACACTGTCGTTTGTTGCCAACAACACCTCCTCCACCCTCCAAAACAACCAGGGGACTCCACCCTACCTCACCACACCTCCATCTCCCCATGCCTCCCTCTCCTCCTACTTTCTCCAAGTTCCACCACCTTCAGCCACCATGCCAACCGCCGTGCACCGCCGCTTCTGACTGCACCACCACCTCCATTCCACCCCTCTCCACCTAGTGCACCTTCCACCACCTCAAACACCCCTCCACTTCCTCTCCTTCAGCCTACATATCCATCTTTCTACCTCTCTTCCTCCTCCACCTCTGCCACTGTCACCGCCACGCACCACCGTTGGTTCCGCCACCAAACTTAGGTGGTACTCCAACTCTCTCATCCCTTAAACTATATTCTATAAGTGTTAATAATTTTTAGTAATATTAAAAGTATTATCCTTAGTATTACTATTATTAGTGTTGTCTTATCATCATCATCATCATCATCATTATTATTATTATTATTATTATTAGTATCTAACATCTTTATTATCTAACCTAATTTCATGAATATTTATAACTATGGCATGTTATTTAAAAGGGTTACAACTTTAGTACTAATAAAGTGATCTTTATTATTATTAATATTACTAATACCACCACCACCACCACCACCACCACCACCACCACCACGACTACTACTACTACTACTACTACTACTACTACTACTACTACTACTACTATTATTATTATTATTATTATTATTATTATTATTATTATTATTATTATTATTATTTTCTTACTAAATCTAACTTGGCCATTTTAGGTAAGGATGTAGCTATGGCCCATGTGTGTTGTGTTACTTGTATGCCTTAGATGCTCATGTTATGTCGTGTATCATATGATTGTCGTTAACTTATCTTATGTGTAGCATAGCTTGGAGTTGAGGTATGTTTGTATGTGTTTCTTATGACATGAGTATGATATGTATATATGGTGATTATGGTGTGATATGATATAGGCCTCTAGGACATGCATGCTAGGAAAATTGATAATATGATATGGGAATGAAAGGACCAAAAGAAAGAAATGGGAAATGAGTTCACTAAGGGAGATATGAGGTTAACCAAAATACCTCATGATATAAGAGAGGCAGTTAAAGAGGAAGGAATGACCAAAATGAATGAGAGATGGGAACCATTCGTGGGGATCTTAAAATTTGCATGGGGACTTTGGGTGTTTGCATGGGATGGATAAAACTTGCATGGGGGTGATCTTTATGTGAGAAAAGTTGATTTAGGGTGTAAATAAGATAAATGGAGAGTTGTGGAGTGATTGGAGACTTAGGATGAAAAATAGTATGTAGGTTGGTGTAAGAGTGTATAAAGGACCCAATTAGGGTTTTGGGAGGAAGCGATAATTTGGAAAATGTGGAAGTAAAAATGATTAAGGGAGAGTGGAGTACGGGTTAAGAGTGGGAATTTATTATGTAAGGGGTGAGTATGGATGCCATGGGAGAAAAGAAATATTGAGTGAGAAATAGAGAGGTTACTTATGGGAGAAGAAATGTACTAGGGTTTGAAGTGGCCAACAAGGGTTTTTCCGGTCACATGTGAAGTCGAGAGGTAAAGTGATATGTTTTGAGATTGGATATAATTGAGATAAGGTGTGGGGTGATGAATGAAGTAATGGTAGTGTAAGTGAGAGAAAGTTGGGCCATGCATATAGGTCCAATTAAGGTTTTTAAGAGAAAACCATAGAGGGTGATAGTAGGTGGATTTTGATGTCATGGGGTGTTGGGCCTTAGCCCATACCCTTAGGAATTGGTTTTTCATTATATGTAAGCGTAAGGGGAATGGATGTCGGGGCGTGATACGGGGCGCAAGAGTCTCAAGATATGGGACGGGGCCCATTGAGAGGATAGAAGTAGAATGTTGATGACATGCATGTCAAGGGTGTAATGATTATCGAATAAGATACTATCCATTTAAAGAGAAAGATTATTGAGCCGGGCCCAGACTGGTCCACCAGCGAATAATAGTGGCTAGGAGCTGGGGTACCTTGGAGACCGTTCCACCGGTGAATAATAGTGGCCAGGAACATTCTACCCTGCATGATTTTTCAGTCCACCAGCTATAATAGTGGGGGATTTTGTACTCAAAAAACCAAAGTAATGAAGCTAAGAAATAAAAAATACACTAGATACTTACAACGAAACACCATGTGAGTCGGGGCCAGATCGGTCCACTGGTGAATAATAGTGGCTAGGAGCATTCTGCCCTAGAGACTGGTCCACCAACAAATAATAGTGGTCAGGAGCATTCTACCATGTATGTATTCTGCTCCACTAGCTATAAAAGTGGGGTTCCCTCACTCATATGGATTATTAAAGAGTATGTGTGGAGTGAACATATTGTTAAGCGAACTAAAGAATAAGTTACCTGAAAAGTAACTCGACCTTATTACATGTATTATTGTATGTTTCCTTTATGATCATTCTTATGTTATATGCTCTATGTGACGCCCTTAGCGCATCTGTTACCTTAATCAGTATGTAGCGTATTGATCACCCATTTCATGGGTGCTGCTCATTCCCATGAACAGAAGACCCATCTGAGTTTGTGCATGTAGGGGATGACGTCTTCGATGCCTACGACACTTACAAGGCATCGGGTGGGGCTAAGCGTTGAGCCTAGACTTTACTTAGGGATCGAGAGGAACTTGGCTAGAATATATTTTCTTTTATTAGACCATGTGTTATTATATTTTAGTTGTGATATCGTATGATGCTTTATGTTTTGAAAAACTCTAGTCACTTACTCGTTGGATTGTAATTCTAAATCGCACTCTGATTTCTGTATGACATTACGTTTTATTATTGCCTTTTGTTTTTATTAATGAATTTTGTTTGATGTTAACCTTGTTTAGCCTTAGAACTTAGTACTAGAACGGTATAAGTGAACCGATCCGGTACTAATTGTGGCGGTAATGACCTTGAGTTTACTGTTTTGTCATTTCGCTTTCGTGAAACCTTTTTATTAAAATGAAATTTTTTAGTAGTAAATTTGGGTGTATTACAGGGTTAATTTAATTAATTAGGATATTTGGGATATTTAAAAATAATAATATTTAAATCTCTTTTTAGGCTAATTTAGGATTTTTAAAAGATTTTTCATAAACTCCATTTTAAATAGCAAATGACTCTAATTTTCTCCAATTAAATTATTTATAAAATTCATATTAATTTGAAACTATTTTCTCCTTCTTATTTTAAATAAAATAATTTATTTAATTAATTTTTCTAATAAAACCTTATTTAAATATAATTTTTAAAATTAGATAATTTCAAGGCATTTCATAAACATTGCACGATTGAGGTGACTCACGCAGGATGAATCAATGGTGGTGGACGGTGTATTTTTGTGGGGGTGATGTAGGGAGTGGTTTGGTGGGTGGCTTGGGCGACAACACTGGGTAGTGGCGAGGCGGCAGGTGGCTAAAGCGGCGACAGCGATAATAGGGGGCAAAGTTCAGGGTTGAGAAAAAAGGGGTGAATAGGGTTTGGTAGAGGGGTATTTATAAGCTAAGGATGAGGGGTAATAAGAGGGGGGAAGAGGCAGGGTTGGTGGCAGGCATGTAGGTCACCGACCGGTGGCACAATGTTCAGAGAAGGCCTACAAAATTACTGGTCTGGCACGCTCGGGAAGGGAAAAAGAAGGGGGAGGGACATGCATGAGGAGAGAGAGATGTTGTAATAGGGTGAAGGAGAGATAAGGAGTGTACGTGAGGCCATGTGCCTATGTGAGGAAGTAGGAAGGTCTAGCAGCGAGGAGAGAGAGAAATTCGAGGGAGAAGGGAAAGAAGAAAGAGGTGCGGCAGGTAGGCGGTCTAGGGAAAAGAAGAAAGGAAAGGAGGGGAGGACCGGACCGGGGCTAGGCGAAGAGGGAGAAAAGCTGGTGCAACGGGCCTTGGGCCATACAAGAGGAAATGAGGGGGAGGGGGTTTTGGGCTGCGAGGACTGGGCTAGCCCAATTAAGGGGGAAGAAAAGAAAAGGAGAAAGAAGAAGAAGGAAAGAAGGAAAAAGGGAAAATAAGAGGAAAAAGGAAAAAAGGAAAATCAAATAGGTTGGGGTATTTAGAATATTTTGTTATTTTTGGATATTTAAAAATAATAATATTTTAATAAAATAATAATTAAATTCCCTTTTTAGGTTAATTTAGGATTTTTTTATAGATTCTTCCTAAATTCCATTTTAATTAGCAAAACACCCCAATTTTTTTCAAATTAATTAATTTATAACTTCTTCTTGATTTTGCCTTAATTTCTCCCTCTTATTTTAATAAAATAATTTATTTAATAAAATTACCTAATAAATCCTCAATTTTTCATAAGTCTCTAAATTAGGGTTTTGGGGTCTTTCATCACTACCCCCTTAAAGATAGACTTTGTCCCCGAAGTCACTTGCTAGTTCCTAGGGTTAAGGCTAAGAAATTCTAAGCAGATAAGGCTAACAGTTATACAACTACACCATTAAAGAAAAGAATTTACTGAGAGTTCTACCCTACCTATGACTAAGGCCACAATTGTAAAATAATTGGGTGTATTATGATCACATATGAGATCCCTTTCGAAAAAAAATCTTAGTCTACCCTTCGTTTCTCACTGTGGCCCGGACTTAGAACTTTAAAAATGGAAATGCCTTTTTGGATTCAAAAACACTTCAAAATCTGGGAAAAAATTTGTAATTCAAAAGTTTTTTTGAAAATAAGAGTGGTTAATAGGATTAACAACTCGGATACCAACTTGTAACACCCCTAAAATTCACTATTAAAATTTTTGGTTTTATTTAAGATATAGCATAAGCAAGTAAATCAAAACTTGTAAATTTCAGGGATATTACCATCATGATTAGTACAAACTTAGCCCCTGGCCGTTCCCATACTAAACACAAGGTTAAAGAAAAAAAACAATCATCATAATTCAAACTCAAAGCTAGGCTTCATAAAAGTATTGAAACGTTCATAAGGCAGAAATAATATTATGAGGAAAAAGGTTTACAATCTAGAGTACATGAATAAAATTCCTCAAAAGGAATAAGGATTACAATACAATAAAAATCAAGCCTGAGTAGATCAGTACAACTTAAAAGAACAAGAAAAGTAAATTTGGCCATGATGATCTCGAATCCTCAGGCCAAGTCCATGCTCAACACTCAGGCCCACTTGATGCCTCGTAAGCATTGAAGGCATCGAAGACAACATCGTCATTCTACACAAACTCAGAGGGGCCTACTGCTCATGGGAATGAGTAGCACCCGTAAAGCAGGTGGTCAGTACGCTACGTACTGAGCAAGGTAACCGTGCAACTAAGGCCAAAACATAAGGCATATAACACAAGCATGATCACATAAGTAGCATACACTCATTACAGATAAATAAAGGCCAAGTTGTTGTCCAGATAAACTAATTCTTTAAATCTTTGATCAATACTCATTTCACACCATGATTATTATCATTCCATACAAATGTGGGAGCCCCACTATTATAGTTGATGGACCGAAAACATACAGGGCATAATGATCCAGACCACTATTATTGCTAGTGGATTGGTCTTCGAGGTAAGAAGCTCCTAGCCGCTATTATTCTCCTATGGACTAATCTGGCTCCAATTCTCATGGTGTTTCAATATAAGTACTTAGTGTCTTTCCCATGTCTTATCACAATTATGTTCAGTTTGCTGAGCACAGAATCCCCCACTACTATAGATGGTAGAACGGAAACATACAGGGTATAACACTCCTAACCACTATTATTCGTCGGTGGATTGGTCTCTAAGGCACCCCGGCGCCTAACCTCTATTATTCACCAGTGGACCGGTCTGAGTCTGGCTCAAGAGTCTTCCTCTTTAAATGATTAGTGTCTTACTATGTCTTATTTAACAAGTTTCACCCTAGACATGCATGTCACACTACATCTACACTTATCCTCCAGGAGGGCCTATCCTATATCTTGAGACTCTACCCCTCCTAACATACCCCAACATCCTTTCCTTCCTCCACTTACTCACACTAGAGGCCCAACTCCTAAGTGTGTTGGTCAAAGCCCACTACCTTACACCTCCAAGTCCACTCACTACCTTACGTTAGGGTTTTCTCTAGAAAACTTAACTTAGGCCTATGTGGCCCATTCTTCTCTGCCTCACACAACCAAGGTTGTTTAACAGCCCACACATCACATCCCTTAGATTCAACCCTCATCATCTCACTTTACTTCCCCAAATATACGTGTGACCACGAACCCCTAGGTGGCCACACAAAACCCTAGCATCCTTCTTTCCACTTGTCACCCCTCCATTTCTTACCTTCCACTATTTCTTTTCATGATCCCATACTCACCCTGCATATGACATTCCTCCGTCTTATCTCATACTCCACTCACCCTCAATTATTTTTACTTTCACCACCAATCCAAATTAGGGTTTTCCTTCCAAACCCTCCTATGTACCCTTATACTAACCCATGTACTATTTTTCACCCAAAGCCTCCAATCACCCATACAACTCTTCCCTTACCTTCCTTATACCCCAAGGAACTTTGCATACTTAGAGTTCATCCCCATGCAGACTCCGTCCACCCTATGAAAACCCTCGAAGTATTCATGCAAAACCTTAAAATTTTCATGAAAACCCTAGATTCTCCCATGCAAACCCTAAATTCTCCCATGCAAAGTTCACCCACTCTTTTATTTTATTCATAGTCCCCCTTTATTTTTCCCTCTCATGGATCATGGGATATTCAGGCCAATCCCACATTCCTTAGTAAAATTACTTCCCCATTTTCCTTTTTCATCCATTCACCTATGTCATAACATTAAATACCATAGCATGCATGTACCAAAGGGCCACATCGCATCACATCATAATCACAGCATATACATATTATACACATGCCATAAGAGAACACATGAGTATACCTCAACGCCAAGCTACGCTACACATAAAACAATTATCATGATAATCATAAGATATATAACATATCATGGTACATAACATACAAGGCATACTAGGAATATAACACACATAAGGCATTAGCTACATCCTTACTTAACACATCACCGGTCTTGGAGTACACTCCTACACCTTCTTAGGGTTTTGACTGGGTTCACCTGCAAGAGGAGAAACTAAGGATTAATTTCCCTCCTACAAAAACTACTATTATTTCCTATTTTATTCTAATATTAGGGTTACTATTATTAAAAACAACTTTACGAGTAAAAAAATAGGGTTTTTAATTCCCAAGTTAGCCTACTAGGGTATTACTAGTTAAAATAAGTTTATGTTATTATTTATAGACATATTTATATTATTAAAGCTAATAGCTTTATTACTTCTGATAATAATAATAATACTAGTTGTAGTAAAATAGTGATAATGATAATAATATCCATAATGATAATAACAATAATAAAAATAATGGTAATTAAAATAATAATATAAATAGGGTTTTGACTGATTAATAATAATAAGATTAATATTCTTAGGCTGTAAATAATAATAATAAATAAATAAATATAATAATAGTGATAAAATAATAATAATAATAATAATAATAATAATCTTCTTATTATTATTATTAATGATATAATACAAATAAAAAGAATAAAGTTTGCATAAATAGGACTTAGGGGTTGAGAGGGGTCAGGGTACCATCTAGGGATGGTGGTGATCGGCAGCACCGGCGACGGCATAGGACGGCGGTAGGGAAATAGGGAGAAAAGGGGAAAGAAGGTGGAAAGTTGGGGGGTTATGGAAAGAGAGGGGGAAATGAGAGGGATATTTGAGGTGGTAGAGGTTGCCTAGGTTGAGAGGGTTGGAATGATATGATGGCGTAGCCAAAGGCGGCGGCGCAAGCGATAGTGGTGCGGCAATTGAAAGTGGTGGAAAGGGAGGAAGGGAGGAGGACAAGGAGGAAGGGGGAATGGGGAATAGGGGAAGGTAGGGGAAGGTCTGTTGGTGATTTTGAATGGTATAAGGGGTGGTGGTTGCGGTGGGAGTGGCGGTGAACGGCGGTTTAAGGGCGACGGTGGTTGGGGTGTGGCTTATTGGGGAGTGAACTTTGCATGGCCGGGGTGGCTCATGCAGCATGAATCAATGGTGGTGGATGGTCTATTTTGGTGGGGGTGATGTAAGGAGTGGTTTGGTGGGTGGCTTAGGCGGCGGCGCTGGACGGTGACGATGCAGTAGGTGGCTAAAGTGGCGGAAGCGATAAGAGAGCGAAGAATTCTGGGTTGAGAAAAAAAGGGTAAATGGGGGTTTTTAGAGGGGTATTTATAAGCTAAGGATGAGGGGGAATAAGAAGGGAAACAGGGAGGGTGAGTAGCAGGCATGTAGGTCGCTGGCCAGTAGCTTAATGGTCGGAGAAGGCCTGCGAAATTGTAGGTTTGGCATGCTCGAGAAAGGAAAAAGAAGGGGGAGAGGGACATGCATGAGGATAGAGAGAGGTTGTCGTTGGGTGGAGGAGAGGGAGGGAGTGTCAGAGAAGGGGAGAAGAGTACCAGGCTGGTGTGCGGCGGTATAGAGGTCGCGTGCTTGTACCAGGAAGTGGGAAGGTCGGGTATCGGGGAGAGAGAGGGAGTCGGGGTAGAAGGGAAATAAGAAGGTGGGGCGGTAGACCGTTGGTCTAGGGAAAAAAAGAAAGGAAAGGAGGGGAGGACAGACCAGGGCTGGGTGATACGGAGGAAGGCTGGTGCGGCAGGCCTTGGGCCATGAGGACTAGGCCAGTCCAGGTCAAGAAAAGAAAATGAGAAAGGAGAGGAAGGAAAGAAGGGAAAGGAAAAAGAAGAGGAAAAAAGGAAAAGGGAAAAAAGGAAAATTAGATGGGTTGGGGTATTTAGAATATTTTGGTATTTGGGGATATTTAAAAATAATAATATTTTAATAAAGTAATAATTAAATTTCCTTTTTAAGTTAATTTAGGATTTTTGAGAGATTTTTCCTAAATTTTATTTTAATTAGCAGAACACCCTAATTTTTTTCCAATTAATTTATTTATAAATTCCTCTTGATTTTGCCTTAAATTCTCCCTCTTATTTTAATAAAATAATTTATTTAATTAATTTTCCTAATAAATCCTTAATTTTCCATAATTCTCTAAATTAAGATTTTAAGATATTTCACTAAGCATGGAGGTGTTGGTATTATGGAAAAAATAAATGGAGTAGCTAAATATTTCAAACGACATGAATTTCCTTTTTTATACCTTTATAAGTTCTTCTCAAAAAATAGTTCATGTCTTTTATTTGAAATTTGGCTAGAAAAAAAAAAGGGAGGCTGAGATTATGAATGGGTTGTGTTGTTTAAAGGGGGTAGTGAATGAATGGAAAAGAGCAAGAGTTGAAATAAAATATAAAAATAAATAAAAAGAGAAAGAGGTTGCTCCACTAGTTGATAGAGTCTAGCTACAATCCCAAACTCATGCCCCACCTTATAACCCTAACCCCATTACAACTAAATTTAGAGAGTAATGACAAACATATAGGTGATCATAATCATTTAGAGAAACTTGAGAGTGAACACATTTCATCCTACACATATGAGAGTGAGCGTTTACACATGCTAAAAGTGAGAATCTACTTATTTAACTCTCATTAATCATAATATAGCTTTGAATGATGAGATGATAATTGTACTAATTATCCTTCCCTAACCACTTGAGATTTTGATACAAATGTTGATTTTTTTCTATTAGATGAGTGATCTAAAATATTTTCAAACATTTTTTTATTTTATGATTTTTACAAATGTCTTAATTCCCACTACATTACTAACCTTGATTAATGAATAAATCCATTATTGAAATTCATGATGATTAGAACTTATTTCACATGTATTTCTTGATGTTTTAGTTGTGCATGATATGATGTTTTTTCCCAGGGACAAGCAATGATCTAAGCATGGGGTATTTGATGCATGATAGTTATATGCTATTTTTCTATGCAGAAATGTCATTTATTCCCCATTATTTTTGTAAGATTATATCTTTTCTTAAGTTTTTCTCTTTTAGATAGATTTTATAGGAAAAGATAAAATGAATAAATTGAAGGGAAAAGAAAATGAAGCAAGGAACACATCAATAGAACATGGAATCAGTGGAAGAAAATACCAGAAACAAAGAAAAAACATATAATGAGATCTTAGGCTAAATTTTCAAGAATATAAGGAAAATGAGAAAGAAACACGCATGGAATATGTTTTATTTCCCATTATAGTTATTCTTTTATAGTTTCCATACAAGCATGCCTTATTGTATTGCTACCATGATCCTAAGTGTTAATTTATATTGGTATGCTTATCACCATTCTATTATGTGACTTCAATGTGTTGCATGAGCCTTACCATGTGTTAGGTACAATGTTTCACCAGTACTTCACTCTATTGATACTACACTTGTGTAGTCACAATAATGATCTGGCTTCTTTTCTAAAAAGTAGAGGACCTTTTGTAGAAGTACGACTCTTAGAGTATACTGAGAATGATGACATGGACTAGTGGCTAGCCATTGATTTGGGTTGGAGATTTATGTTTATGCTAAGAGTTAGGCTAACTTGCTTAAGGTTTTATGCCCACTACATTGGGATGTTTTTGTTCTTTTGGTTATTTAAACCCCTAGCTTTGAATCCCTTTATTTGGATTGGTAAACTCTCATACTCCTCTTATCTATATTATTGCTCTCAATTTTTATTATCGTATATTGTTGAATTAATATTATGAGCATGCATCTTTTCGTTTCTTGTGTTGAATTAATATTATGAGCATGCATCTTTTCGTTTCTTGTTCCGTTTTGCCTTGCATCAAGCATACACTAGGCAATGATCATACCTTTCTCATTTTTGATGTGGTAGTAACATTCCCTAGAGTTTTGGTTTTCAAACCCTCCCATATTGTCGTTTAAATAAAAGAAATTTGTTGAAAAATTGGGGGTCTTATTAGTTGGTATCAGAGCCTATGGTTTTACATCCTGATGTTGTTTTGCGAAAATAAAAGTCTTTGGTTTCATTTGTACTTATAATATCCAGCTAAGCCTACAAGTTCTTCTCTTTTTTAGGTTGGCAGTTGACCTTAATTTATAAGATAGGTCTAACTTCTATTCTTATGTGCAAGGTGCTACCTCTCTTTGTACTAATTGTGTAGCTAGTTGTCGATGCTTTTCTAACATGATTTAATAGTCTAAGACATCGATGGTTTTGAATCAATGTCTCTATAATTTTATGGAGATGGTGGGAGACTTCATGGAGGGCCAGATTCAACATGAGGAGCCTCCATAGTCGTCGAAACTACTTTTATTGGTGTCGTCACTAGAGGATTGGCTTCATATGGTTGATCTTGATCGCCCTTTAGTCTTTGAGTCTCAAGAGGACCTAGATGTGTTAATGATTTTGTTGAGGGACTTTGAGAAAATCTTTACGGCTATTGGTTGCCCAAAGATTAGGTAAGTGGACATTAGGGTATTCTATTTGTGAGGTCATGCTAATGAGTGGTGAAGAGGTTTGAAGTTGAGAGGAGCCACTATAGATCAGTGGGAGACCTTTGTCGAGATTCTAAGGGCATGATTCTACCCTACTTGCCTAAGGATGGTGAAGTAGGATGAGTTTATGGCGTTGGGTTAGCGTCCATCTATAGTAGAGGAGTACTATAGGTTCTTTTTCAACCTTGTTTTCTTTGCTCAAGAGGTTGATACAGATAAGAGGATGAAGGTTCGCTAATTTTAGTTGGGATTGGGTTTGAGAATACAAGAGATGCTAGTGGGTACTCATGCATAGGACTTAGAGGCCATGTATGATTATGCATTGGAGGCATTAGTGATTACCTATGCCCATAAAGCCTAGTTAGGAGCCAAGAAAACGTTTGAGGGAGTTCATCACTAAGTGGGAGAGAAGAGGTTCCAATCCTTAGGTGGTGTGGCCGTAGCCGGCATGCAATTTAAACCTCTTGTTGTCAATTGTAGCATTGGTAAATAAGGGTATCATTATAGGTTGAGGATTGAGAGGGCTCACCTCTATCTAACTAGCTTGAAAATAAATAATAAAAATAAAAACACTAAATAACACAAAATAAATAAGAAAAATACTAATGGGGGTTATAAAAATAAAAATAATAAGAGGAATAAATAAAATAATAATAATAATAATAATAATAATAATAATAATAATAATAATAATAATAATAATAATAATGGGAAACCACATATGTGATAAATATGCTAGGGAAATCAAAATCCACCACTAGATTAGGTCAAAATATAATATTAATTTCTAAGTCATCTTTTAATCATGAGAATGAGATCGACCAAGTTGTATACCAAAATTAGTTCCATACACCTTATATTACTTCCCTTAATTTATAAATACGACAAAGCGCCAATATAAACCCTATTAAATACAAGCAGTATAGCAGCAACAAGCGGCTCCTATACTTAACTAGAATTAATGCATTAAGTGTAATTGGAATGCTATCAATCTAAGTACCCAAACTAGTACACAAAGCATGTCTAGTTGTATTTCCTTTCCTTGACCCCCCACGTATCTAAATGTTTTACTACTTTAGTTAGAATCACAAGACTATTAGGTGAATTGTTATCTAACCTAGCTGCAGTTTATATATATAAATTCTAGCATATTTATATGACCACCTAGCAGGTAAATAATCCTACATACTATCACTTATGAGGAAACCAGAACAAGACATGCACCAAATAAATTATACTTGAGAGAATTATATATATAAATGATAGCAATTAAAATAGATTCAAGAAACAATCTCACGAAACAAAGAAAATAAAATTATATCTCAAATCATAATCTAGGGTTTTAATTTATTCCCTAACAATCAATAATCAGCTAGCCATAATTATAGAATTAATTACACAGAAATATATATCTAAAATATAAATTAAAAATAAAGAAAAAAATAACCGAAATTAATTATAAATAAAAGATCAAGAATTTTTTCGGATAAAAATTAATTTTATCTGAAATAATTCTACCAGTATTTAAACTTTCTCTAATTTTCTTCCTTCTTGGCGCCTTGATTTCTGTACAATAATTTTTTTTTCCTTTTTCCATGCGCCGCTGCTATGTCTCGTACTGCTCTTCTCGTTGTTCGTCCTTTCACTATAGCTATGTTTCCATGCGGCTAGACCAGTTCTTGCGTCTCTATCTCCCTATCGTACAACCCTCTTCTCTTTTCTTCTGAGATTGCTGCTCCTCGCATCAGAGCCTAACAGCTCATTCCTCACAGCGCCCCCTACCGCCCTACTGCTGCTTCTCGCCCAAGCCTGTGAAGGCTCTCCCTTCTCTCTCGGCTCCTACCGCACTCTATGTCCTCTCTTTACCTCCCGAGCCTCTTCTATTTTTCGTGTCGTGCCTCCCTTTTTATTCTTTTGTGTCATCCCTTTCCACGCCATCCCTCCTTTTTGCAGCCGACTCTCACTTTTTCTTTGTTTTTTTTTTCTTTTCTGAAGACCGTATGACTCATTTGGTGTCACGCTGCTCTCCTTTTGTCGTTCCCTAGCCTTTAGCCTTTGGTCGTTGGTCCAAAGGTCAACATATTTTTTTTATATATAAATAATACCTACAAAATAAAATTAAATAAATATTAATAAATAATATTTTATATTAAATTGTTTAATTATTATTATTTTAGTTCAAATAATAATATTTATACAATTTTTACCACTTAAGAATAAAATAATAACTTTTCACCAATATTAGTTAAATAAAATACTAAAAATTAAGATTATAAGAATATAAAATATGTCAAAATATAAACTTATCATTAAGCAATCATCAATCATTGACGATACCCAAGTATGGAGGGGAGTTAATTTAGCACATTAGGAGGCATTTCATTTACTTGTGGTGTGGTAAGAACCGCCTAAGGAGGGATTGTGATGGAAAACTATTTTATTGATACAATTGATAATAGATGGGGCACCATTGGTTCGAGTGTCATACCATTACGGGTAGTGTCATGGAAGGACAATCACGTTCATAAGGAATGGTGGCACAAACACTTCCAGTTTAGAGAGATAAGTTGGTAAATAGTGGAGCTAGCAAGAGTGCTCCATAACAAAGGATGTAGAGGCCCTGAGATTTTAAAAAAGGGCAAGGTTTAGGTAGTGCTACAAGACCACCTCCAGGTAGTCTTCTGAATGTGATGATTCAATTAGAGGCTAACAGGCAGGCATATGTTTTCACAGGTGTGTTCATGGTTTCTTTCCTTCCAACTTATGTCTTATTTGATTATGGTGCTCCACACTCCTTTGTGTCTACTATTTTTGTAGCTAGGACTACTGTGATTTCTTCTTTTAGAATAGATACTTTTTTTGTGCTCCCATATGGGGATAGACTTCCTTGATCTAGGCTATATAGGGATGTGATCTTGGTCATTAGTGGAATTAAGCTTCCAATAAACCTCATAGAGCTTAAACTTTAAGATTTCGATGCAATCTTTGGGATGGATATGCTCGGTAGACATCGAGCTATGATCAATCGTACATAAGAGCACATGGTTCTAGGGACTAAAGGGTGCTAGGGTCTCTTACTAAAGGTGTAAGCTTAGACTCTTGGTGAGGGTGGTGTCCACGGTTGTGCTTGATACATTAGTACGGAAAGGGTACCTTCTCTTCTTCTGTAATGTTTAGGATCTAGAAGTCAAGGAGTCATTAATTGAGGATATCCCAGGGTATGAGAGTTTCAAGATGTGTTTCCAAATAATATTCTGGGTATATAACTAATGGGTGAGATAGACTTCACGATAGACATTCTACAAGGGACAGATCAAGTGTCTAAGGCACCCTATCACCTAGCATCGACTAAGATAACAGAGTTGAGCACTCAATTTTAGGAGTTATTGGAGAAGGGGTACATTTGAATGAACGTATTGCCTTGGAGAGAACTAATCCATTTTATAAAGAACAAACATAGTGGGTTGAGACTCTAAATTAGTTACCGAGGACTGAAACAATTTACAGTGAAGAACCATTATCCTTTACCTTGGATTGAAAAACTCTTTGATTAGTCGCGTGGGGATATAGTTTTTTTGAAGATAGATCAAGGTATCATCAGTTGACGATTTTCGAGAAGGTCATACCTAAGATAACTTTCAAGATAGTGTATGGACATTATGAATTCTCTATGATGTCCTTCGAACTCACAAATGTTCCAACAATGTTAATGGCTCTTATGAACCGCATTTTCAAACAACACATTCATCAGTTTGTTTTGGTCTTCATTAATGATATCTTAATTTATTCTCGGAATTGTAAGGAACATGAATAATGCCTTAGGCAAGCTTTGATGTTGTTAAGGACCCATCAGTTGTATTCTAAGCTCCCAAAGTGGGAGTTTTAGTTAGACTAGGTGGACTTCCTTTGTCATGTTGTCTCAAAGGAGGGAGTGCCAGTGGATCCTTTAAACATCTTAAGGTATATCAGCTTGGTCAACAGTGATGAACATCAAGAAGATACGCAGTTGCCTGGGATTAGTAGGCTATTATAAACAAATTGTATATAATTTTTCTAAAATTTCTAGTCCTTTGAATACCTTGTTGAAGAATTTGATGCAATTTCATTAGGATGATAAGTGCATAGAGGCTTTCGAGGAGCTTAATAGAATATTGAACTCAACTCTTCTTACCTTACCTTTGAGTAGGGAGGGATTTGAAGTATATAGCAATGCATCAAAGTTTGGCAGTGGGAAATTGTTGATGCAGCATGGGAGGGTAGTAGCATATGCTTTTCACCGTTTGAAGGAGAATGAATAGAATTATCCAATGCACAACCTTTAGCTTGCTACGGTGTTTTTTTCCTTAAATACATAGAGACACTACTTGTATGGAGTGTGGTGTAAGTTTACATAGACTATAAGAGCCTCGAGTACATCTTCACTCAATGCCAGCTAAACATTTGACAAAGAAGATGGCTATAGTTGATTAAAAACTACCATTTGGATTTAACCTACCATGAGGGAAAGGCCAACATCTTAGCAGATGCCCTATGTAGAAAGACTTCACACTCTTTGGGTTTGTTGGTTGTTTTGAACTAAATTTGACATGATGATCAGGAGTTAGGCATAGAGACCATTAGGTGTGGGGATCTAAAAAGAAGGATGAATTCTCTCATAATCACATCAATCATCCTCGATGAGATCAAGAAGGCTCTATCAAAGGATAGAGTATTAGGGTTTTAGATTTTGAGGCTAGTTGCATCCATTTTCGATGAAGGTGGTGCATTCAACAGAATTGTGGAGAGCTTAAAAGGAAGATTCTAGAGGAGGGTCATCATGCACCTTATTCCATCCATTCAAGAGGGATAAGTTGTATAAGGACTTGTAACAGATTTATTGGTGGCCCCATATAAAGTGGGAGGTTGCAGACTTTATAGCAAGGTGCTTGATGTGTCAAAAGGTAAAGGTTATGCACAATAATCCATTAGGATTATTTCAACCATTAGAGGTCCCTAAGTGGACATGGGATAGCATGTTTATGGACATTGTGGTTTTATTACTAAAGGCCCATAGTGGTTTAGATTTTATCTAGTGGTAATTGATTGATTAACTAAGTTTGTTGTATTCATACCGATGAAGTCGACCTAGAATATGAAGTAGATGGTTAGTTCTTATAGAAAGCATGTGGTACAGTACCATGGGGCACCCCAAGCATATTGTGTCATACCGAGATTCTAAATTATTATCACATTTCTGGCACAAGTTTAAGAAGCTTTCAAGAAATAGCTAAATATCAACATTACTTTCCATCCAGCTACAAATGGTTAAACTAAGCATACTATTCAGACTTTGGAGGATATACTTTGAGCATGCATACTTGAGTTTGAGGGCAATTAGGAGGATCAAATAGATTTGGTGGAATTCTCCTACAACAATAGTCATTATACTAGCATAGGGATGGCACCTTTCAAGGCACTCTATGGACAAAAGTGACATAGCCCCTTCTGCTAGAGTGACTTGGGAAGGGTAGTTGTGTTGGGACCAGAGATGGTAAAAGACACTACCACATAGATTATGTTGATTTGAGACCAAATAAAGGTAGTTTGGGGTATCTAGAAGAGTTATGTAGATATATAGAGGAAAGTAAATGGGTTTGCGGTGGATGATCGAGGGAATGATGTGTTTTGGTTGAAAGGGCAAGCTTAGCCTAAGGTTTATTTAGCCTACAAGATTTTGGGTCAGGTTCGTGAGGTTGTGTACCATCTTGCCTGACCCGTTGAGCTTTCACATGTGCATAAAATTTTCCACATCTCTTTAGTGAGGAGTTATGTAGAAATCCTTTTCCCATCATTCAGCTAGAGCCGATTGAGGTTGATGAGTCATTATCTTATAAGGAGTGGTCATTGAGGATTCTTGATTCCAAGACTCAAGAGATGCATTTGAAAGTCGTTCCACTAGTGAAGGTCTTAAATTTATGTCATGGAGTAGAAGAAACTACTTGGGAATACAAAGAGGAGATCAAGACGAAGTACCAAGGGTTGGTTTTTTAGCTATGTTGTGCGGGTAACATTGCCTCCTTTAAGAGGGTAGTACCTTTCTCTCATCTATTAGCCCTTTATTTGTTGTATTTTTTTTTGTTGATGGCATAAGTTTTCTTATGTTTTAAGCTTAAAAGAATACATTTATTTTTTGGAATTCAGGCACAAACTCTCCTTTAAAGGGGTAGTGTTATAATACCCCATCCTAAATTCCTTTAAAATTTGTTAAAAATTATGTTGGTAAAAAAGAAATTAGATTCAGTTTTGGAATGGGCTTGAAATTATAATCAAAATGTGAATTTTAGGTGTATCAATAGGCTGGTTTGCCTAACTGATTAACTAGCACACTCAAAAGTTGATAGCTTTGTTCTCTACAAACCAATCGATAGGTTTGTCCAAATAAATCAATTAGTTATCTTGTGATTTCAGATCCATTTTTTATTTTTTATTACAATCCTTTTCTAATATTTATAAAAACTTCCTATTAGAATCTATTTGTGCTAATAAGCATATCTTAGTGTATTGGGATAATTTCATATTATTTAGATCATTCTATGATTTTATTTTATTATATTTTCTCAAAAAGCACTTTTTAGTCATGCCTTACCTTCTCTCTTCTTCCTCACCTATCCGTCTCTCTCATCTAGCAACTAGGCTACATATTTTACTTTTTGAAATTATTCCATGACTCACCAACCTACTACCATACCCCTTCCTGGCTACACTCAACCTCCTCCAACCCATCATGTCTATCCTTACATCTTAGTTACCCACACTCAACCAAATTAGTCTTTTCTCCCTCTCTCATGTAAATGTTGACCAGCCCTCCATTCCTAATATATTTTCATTTCCCATATGTTGTTCTTAGTCTTTTCTCCTTTTTCTTAGTGAAAATTTTCCCTAAGTGTGAGCATTCCTTCATTCTTCCCTTTCTCCTCTCTATAAAGGAAAATAGAGACTTGCTCTAACTTATGGCGCATCTTTATTTGAGCATTGTAACCCTTTTCTTTATCTAATATTAGCATCAGTTCTCCCTTTTTTCTCCTATGCAAGGAAGAATTGAGGTATGAGAAAGGTTCAAGATTTCATCTTCATATTCCTTATCATGCTATTTCTAAGAAAATGTTGGATTGTATCTTGTTTTCTTTTTCTTCTTCTAATTCTGCCTTGAAGTTTAATAGAGTTTTGAAAGGGAATTTTAATGGTTTTAACTTTAATTCTATTAGGAATCAAGTTCTTACTAGATAGCCATCAATTAGGATTTGTGTTAGAAAAAATGCTTCAAGGTAAAACTTTCTTATCTTTAATAAGAATAGGGTTTTGTTTTTTTTCGATCAGTAAAAAATAATTTACTATCAAAATGGAAGATTACAACCAAGCAGAACAATCAATACAATCAAGAAGCGATAACCGCCTAGCATATTTAGCATGTAGACTATGGTGAACTATTCTCCTAGAAACATTCATAATGATGATCCTTAGAATCATAGAGTTTTTCCTAACCTTATTTTAAAACAAGTGAAGGTTCCTTTCATACCAAATAGTAGCAATATAAGAAATAAACAAAGCTCCTAAAATGTGTTTTTTCCTAGAATCCTATCGTGATCTTATAGTTAAAGCTTTGACTTCATGATCCCAACCAATAATCCTATCACTTCTTCCTACAACCTTCCTGATCTTTTTCCAAAAAATGGAAGTAAAAGAGAAAAACAGAAATAAATGATCCCTAGTTTCCACATGTTGTTGACAAAAAACACACATTTGCTCCACATCCATACCTAGCTCCCTCATTCTTTCTTTAGTTAATAACCTATTCCTGAATGCAATCCATGCCATGAACCTTAATCTTGGGGTAGTCAAAGGCCTCCACACCAGGCTTTCCCAATTCTGCTTGTCTTGTTTAGTATGAATGAAATGGTAAGCTACTTTAATGCTAAAATCAGGTTTATTTCTTGCCACACAAATCTGAATATACCCCTATAATAGAGGTCTTATATATAGTATCCTATGAAGAAGCCAAGAAGTATAAGCTAATGGAACAAAATCCCACATAGAACCCTACTTAAGATAGATGGTGTGCACCCATTTAACCCATAAAGTATCCTTCTTTCTTGCAATATTCCAAAGAAGCTTCCCCAAAGCACAACTATTCCATAACTCCAGATTTAGTAAGCCTAGACCTCCTTCATTAGTTGGGGAGCAAATCTTGTCCCAAGATACAAAGGTAACCTTCCTTACATTTACCTTTCCTACCCATAGGAAACCCCTACACATGCTGATGAAACAGTGCATCCCTTTCCTAGGTAGCAAGATTATTTGACTAAAATAAAGCTAGACAATAAACAACATAGATTTGATTAGCTGCAAATGACCATCATATGACAAATATAAATTGTTCCAATGCCTTATTCTGGCAGTAATTTTATCCAGTAGAGGTTGCATATGACTTGCAGAAATCCTAGCTGAAGTCAAAGGTAGCCCCAAATAGGTTATAGGAAAAGATCCTGCAGGGAAGCCAAGATAGGACTGAATAACTGCTTGGATATGGTCCTTGACCCCCCTAATGAAGACACTACACTTCAAAGGGTTGATAGATAGACCTAATAGAGCAGAGAAATAAGTTAAAACCTCTTGTAGACAAATGACACTCTACAAATCACCCCTACAAAATAGTAGCAAATCATCTTCGAAATTGAGATTGATGAGCCTTAGGGATTTACATCTAGGGTGGGCAAGGAATTTGAGATCAACCTATAACTTCTTCAAGCATCTGCTGAAATAATCCATCACCAACACAAATAGGTAGGGAGAAAGAGGCTCTCCTTGTCTTAAACCTCTTCTCACAAGAAAAGGAGTAGCAAGCACCCCATTAAAGCTGACAGAGAAAGAAATAGAGGTAACACATGCCAAAATCAACTTTACAAAATGAGGAGGAAAGCCATATAAGAGAAGGACATTCTACAGAAAAGTCAAATTCACCATTTCATATGCTTTTTGAAGATCAATCTTAAGCATACACTTAGGTGAAATACCCCTAATAGAATATTTCCTAACTAATTCATGAGCCAAGAGGATATTCTCACTAATACTTCTACCTTTGATGAAAGAATTCTGAGAATAGTCAATGATAGTGGGCATAATACTCTTCAGTCTCTGCACAAAAATTTTGGAAATAATTTTGTACAACACATTACAGCAAGCTATGGGTATAAATTTTGTCACCCTATTTGCATTTGGCTTCTTTGGAACTAGAGTTAAAGCGGTGATATTCACTTTCCTAAGCATGAAACCAGAAGAAAAAAAATTCTATTACAGCCCACAGGAGCTCATTAGCAATAATATGCTTGCTTGCCTTGAAAAATTCTATAGGGTATCCATCAATCCCAAGTGCTTTAGTGTCTCACATAGAAAAAACAGCCTTTTTGACTTCATCTTTGGAGACAAGAGCAATGAGGCTAGCTTATTGAGCATGTGAAAAATGAGAATCAATAACAAAATGATCTAGTGCACCCATCATGCTATGTTCAGTCCCCAAGAGTTGTTCATAGTAAGCTATGAAAGCAACTTGAATATTTATTACCCCTCTAATTTCTCTATTTTCTTATCCCAGCAGCATCACCACTGATTTCCTCTATTGTATTTCCTTTACCTTAGCATAGAAAAACTTATAATTTGAATCCCCACAATTGATCCACTGAACACAAGCTTTCTACTTAAAAAACATTTCCTCATAATACAGCAAATGATGGTAATGTTTCTCCTTCAAATGAAGCTGAGCCCTCTAAACAACAACATCAGGGTTGGAATAGATAAATTTTTGCAGGGAATCCACCTCCTCCCTAGTAGCTTGCACTTTGTAGGAGATAGAACCATACCTATATTTGTTGAGTTTCTTCAACTACTGCTTCAAAAGAAATAATCCCTTAGAAGCTCTAGGCAAAAAATTCCCTCCTAAATTTATACTCTATACTCTTTGGACAAGAGGTAGGAAGTCCTCATATTCAATCTAGAAATAGAAAATTTTAAAAGGTTTTGGCTCTGAAAGAAAGGGAATATGCAAATTGATAACCACAGGATTATGATTTGAAAATAAAGGACTAAAAAATGTTGCCATTGAATGAGGAAAAGAGTCCACCCAGGCCAAATTCACTAGAGCCCTATCCAACTTACAAAAGAACTCCTCTTCTCCAACCCTATGGCTTGACCAAGTAAACTGCCACCCTTGAATTTGAAGATCAAATACGCCCAGATCCTAACAACAATCCCTAAAGTCTTGAACATCAGAGGCATTAGGAATACAACCCTCGAACTTGTCATTAGCATTCAGGATGACGTTAAAATCACCTAACACAATCCAAGGGACATTACCTGGAGAGTGAGACTTCAAAAAATTCCATAAAACCCTTTGATCTACACTACTATTATGAGCATAGACAAAAGCCACAAAAAAACTTGTAGAAGTCTGCAAATTTGAAACCTAATGCAAAACAGCTTGGTCACATATTGAGTAGGACCCAAGAACCCAAACATTAGGATTCCAGAGAACCCAAATCCTGCCATTTGGATGATGGGAATAATTAGGAAGAGTAGTCCAGCCCCTTTGGACCTTATTAAAAATAGCAAATTTTTTTTATTCTTTTACTCTAGTTTCAAGAAGACTAACCAAAGATAGTTTTTCCTAGAACAGAACCTTGTGACATCCTTATGTTTGGAAGTCTTATTCAAACCATGAACATTCCAAGCACTAATCATTTCCACCAAGATCAAGGAAGGAACAACCGTGTCCACCACAATCAACTCTGCCTTCTTTATCCACTGTTGGCCCACGTCCTCCAAAATAACCCTCTTGAGGCCGAAAAAGGAGAGCTCTTTATCTAGTCATCCTTAGTTCAGTAGAAGGAAGGGAGGGTATCTGTACAACCTATCTAATCATGGTTTTCTCCCCCCTACAATAGTGGAAGAGACAGGAAGAGATGGACCAGGATCAAGCAGCCTAGAATAGTTGACTATGTTCCCAAAATGTTGATCCTCCATAGATGCAAACATAGGGTGATCATTCAATTCCCTTGGGTGATGGATATCTTCAAAAGTAGGAGCCTTGCCCTTCCTAAGATCCCGCACCATTCTCCACTCTCCTGCCTTTTCCTATCCCTCTTTTACAGCCTGTTGAGAAGACTTACATCTCCTGGCATTATGGCTAAATCAATCACACAGTGGACAATACATAGGCTTCCAGTCATATTCCAGTCTTTTCTCAACTTCCATCCCCTCAAGATCCAGAATAAGGAATGACTCCAAAAGAGATTTTTTGACATCAACCTCAACTAGCACTCGAGTATAAGAAGCTTGGTCCCTAGATGTTGTAATAGTATCAGTACAAGCTGGACTACCAACAACACTTGTAATTTTACAAAGGGATCTTGAAGACCAATATTCTAGAGGAAGATTAGGAAAATGAATCCATAAAGGCAGCACCTACATCTCATCTGGATTAAATTTCAATCTCCTATGCCATCTTTTCAACACAAAAGGCCTATTAAAAAACATCCAATGCTAGCCAAGAACCTAGGTGCCATCCTCTTTTGAATTAAACCAAAAAAGATAAAACCTATACGTATGCAATATAACTTGAGGTGGATTAATACCTAACCATTTCCTTCTAACAAAGCCACACATCTGATTGTATGATGGAGCATCTCCAAAAACAAACCCGATCAAAGTATTATCCCATTGAAGAGCTTTAGTCTCAACATCCTGCTTATCTAACTTAACCAGTACCTTTCCATTATCATAGGAGGGGTTCTGAAAATTCAACACATGTCCCTAACTAGGAATACGGTTAACCATGAACACATCCCTCCAAGTTTAAGAATTAGGGAGAGACACAGGCTGAAGCCGATCCCATATTGTCTCCTTGTCCATGTTATCCGAATTTTCACTATCAAGACCAGGTAATCCTACTGTATGGCTCCTTGAAGGGGTGTGAGATTCAATAATAAATGGTGTTGGATGATCATCTGGGCACCCATCATTTATAACTATGTCAATCAAATCCCCCTCAGTCTCTAAGTTTAGGTCAACACTAGTCTCGGTATTCTTGGTCACAAAACTCCTTTCTTTTTTATTCAAAACATCATGATTTGAAACCATCCCACTATCCTCAATAACCTTAGTCCTTAGCGACATAAGAGAAACGGGCAAAGATTTCTTCTTCTTTGCCACTCTTAAATGGCTCACTCAAAACCCTAAGAGAGAGGAGAGAGCATTCAAGCATCGAGACTAATCCTGATGACTTTCCTTTCAAACTTAATTAGTTTTAGAATAAGGTTTTGTTGCTTGATCAAGGTTCCATGTTATAAGTGTGTTTAGTGCAAGCATGGTCTAATTGTATTCTAGAAGTTGAGCATGTGGTAGAATTTCTTCGTAACATTAAGCATTGTTAGGTTTCTCTAATTCTATGCATGAATTGGTGGTTTGAACACGATTTATTTAAATGCCTACATTATTATTTATCCATGTGATTCTAATTGTGCAACATGATTTTTGTGTGCTTTATTACATATAATCATGCTATGATTAATATGATAAAGTTTGGTAATTTTTGGTTGTGTGTATGTCAATTCTTGGTGATGTTTTACCCAAACAAGTCAATCAGTTCGTTGAACCCATTGATCAACCAGTAGACTGATTTCTGACTAGTGTATATTAGCATCTGTAGGTAATACCAGTATGAGCGGGGTATCATTATGTGCACTATCGATGATGATTACTATCATTTTTTTGAATAAGTCATGTAATTTTTGTTTATTTAGTATATGGTTTTTGAGGTGTGTTCAATATCTATATTAGGTCAACTAATAGTTTTAGTCTACCTGTGTTTTTTGAGGTGTGTTGGCTTTATATATTAGGTTAGCTGGTAGTTTTAGTCCACCTATGTTCGAGAAGATGTGTTGGCTATCTATAGTGAGTGAATTGGTGGTTTAAGTCCACATATAATGTTTGTTTACGATTCTGCTAATTAACTAGATTGGATTAGCTAGCGGTAGATAACCCAAATTATTTTGGCATCAAATTTTTGTAATTATGGTAATATTTTTTAGATAGACATGGTTTATGAGATGTACGAGTATAAGTGAGAACTTTCTTCAAGGTTTTTTATGAGTGTTTAAGATAGTTTGTTATTATGTGATAGTATCATCTCCCATTTTTTTTTCTTCCACATTTTACTTTTAAACTGAAAATTTTGAGTTGAGAAAAATGAGGTTGTTACAACACACATCTCTTAATATTACATGTGGCAATATTATTCCCCAAATATTGATTTTAGCTTTCACATTCACTTTTACAATGAAACTTTTTAGTGCTTAAAAATTTGGGTGACACAATTGTAGACTTATAATTATGGAAAATTTATAATTATGTATTCTAATAATATAAAATTTGTACCTTCATACTAAAAACATGTATACTATAGTCACACTTCTTGTGTATTTATATCCTAAAAAATTGTGTGTTTTATTTTGAAAGACATGTATTTATATATTAGAAGATGTATTTTTTGTTGAGCAATATATAATTTCTATAAGAATTTTACATCTTCAATACATGTGTATTTTTTATTTTTTTAAAATTGAGACACTTTAATATAAGTGTTTATTTATAGAGAAAAATATAAGAAAATTTTTGATATTATTTTTCACTTAAAATAAGGATAGTTGATTTATAAATTTAGACTTTTAACAATTTTCATCTTTTATTTTCGAAATGGTTCCACATTATAAGCTAATGTTACACCATAAATATATAAAATTTCTCTATAAATAGGCACCAATATTATTATATTTTTGACATAAGGAAATTATTATATAAAATATTATATTTTTACAGTATAAATTTTAACACTATTATAATAAAGGTATATATACTATTGTACTAAATTTTTATCATTGTCGCATCAAATTTTAAACAAAGATATATTAGGTTTTCAATTGAATAAAAGATCTACTACACTAATGCCAAAAATACTCTAACGAAATTTCAATACTTTTATAGTAAAATTTCAATACTCTTATAATTAAATTTTAATTACTCAAATCAATTTATTAGTAGTCTTTTTAAAATAAAGATTTCATGTTCTAATAATTTTTACTTATTTTATGTTTTACTAAATCTTAGCACTGCTATGCTAAAATTTCATCAAAATGGAAGAACTATTGCCCTGGTTTTTTGTTGAAGAGAACAATCATGTACCTTCCTCGCACATCCATCAGTCTTTGTCTCACACACCCCACCTATGTCTTCTTACACAATAGTGTTAATTCCTCCTCGGCCTATGCACGCTCTTCTCACATGACTCATTCATGCCCAATGCACCACCATGCTCCCCTTTAACCTTCTCATTGGCATAACTATGCCCTCTTATTTAGCACACCCCGTACACCACCTTAGCACTGTCGTGTGCCACTCCTTGCATCATGCCCTTCACCACCTTCTACACACAATCTAGTGCACCACTCCCTTTCGGTGGTTCCACTTTCTATATACTTTGCCTTAGTTATATTTGGCTATTTTCCCCTAAGTTCTAACCTTATTATCTATTTAGGATTTAGGTATTTTTACTATGGTCTTGGAGGAGGAGTCTTAGATTATATGTGCTTAGAGATAGAAGACGCCTTTGGTAAGGATATATGTCATGGTTGGGTCATTTGAATGCAATGTGTATAAGTGTGTTAAATCTCATGTTTGGTATCACTATATGGATAATGTTATTACATGATATGTTATTTTTCATGATGGAAAAAAAGTGAGAAAAAATTTGAAAGCATGTGATTATGTATATTGTCGGTTAAACTTAGTTTTAGAAGTTAAGAGGTTTACCATGAATAATATATCTAAATTTAAGCTATGATGTTTCACTCATATATATATATATTTTTTTAAGTATTTTCATGAGGATATTTGTTGGAGGTTGAAACACATTCATGTTGGGAATCATAGAGTTTTTTTTTCTCAAAATATGGGCATTTTGGCTATGTTAAGGGTAATTTAGTGAATATGAATTTAAGATGTAAAGTTTGGAATTTTAATATGTTAATTGGTTCAAAATATGTTAAATATATTATATGGAATATTTTGAGTAATTATGAATGGTCTAAGTCAAATAAAGTGAGAAAATAACTTTAATTAGGAATATTAACCCTATAGGTAAGGCTATTGGTGCATGTATAAGACTTTGGGGGTTAGGATTTGGTTTTTGCATATCTTATCAATAATAATATTTTAGGAAGATGTATTAAAAATGATGTTTAAATGAACATTATGGAAGAATTTATTCTCACTTTGTGGAACTAGAATTTTATAAAGAGAAATTTGGCATTTTTCATTAAGAGATGTCTTGATAATTTTGTGGTTATATTTTATATGTTTTGAATAATCATGTTAAGTTGGGTTATGTGACTTGTGTATCTACATGTGTACCTGTATGATGATTTTGAGAGAAATAACAATGAATAAAATATCAATCACTTAAAGGGAAATATCACATGAGTTAGAATAGGTTGTACCCATCCATTTTACAGGATAAGAATAATGGCTAGGAGTTTTTTCTCTAGGGTTGTACACGTTTATTCTACCGGATGATAATAGTGGCACATTTTGCCCTAGGGTTGTATATTATTGATACCATTCCATCAATAAATAACAGTGAGATCTTTGAACTCAACATAAAATATATAATTGAAATGATCATAATCATTAATAAGATACTAAGATTTAAAGTAAAAGACAATGTGAGTAAGGACCGGTTATACTTGTTCGTTCCATAAGATGATAAAAGTGGCTAGAAGATTTTTATCCTGGGGCTATACTTGTCCATTCTTAGGACGATAATCTTAGCCAAGAGCATGTTGCCCTAGGGTATTATATTGTTGATACCAGTCCACTAGTTGAGAATAGTGGGGTTCCTAAACTCAATGCAGATAAGACTATGCATTGTGGTTATATTTATGATGAGATCTAGAATCAGTTATCATCTTCCATTGTACCATGTGTTGTAGACCTTAAACCCATCTGATCCAGATGGCAGAGTCAAAACTGGTGCTATAGCAAACTGCCTCTTAAACTCCTAAAATGCTCCCTTGCATGCATCATCCCATTGAAACCTAGTCATCTTATTTAGAAGATTTATCAAATGATGAGCTACCTTTGAGAAGTCCTAAGCAAAGTGTCTATAATACCCGGCCAAACCTAGGAAATTACATACCTTGGGGAATTTAGTAGATGCCTTCCACTCAATCAATGCTAAAATCTTCACCGGGTCCACGATTACTCCACTTGCTAACACCCCAAAAATACAAGCTCTCGAAGCTAAAACTGACACTTTGAGAGTTTGGAATACAAAGTATTCTCTCTTAAGAGGGACAAAATCATACACAGGTGCTATTCTTTCTCCTCTCTACTCTGAGAGTAAAAAGAAAATTTTGTTTATGAAAACCATGAAAATTTTGTAGTACCCCATATTTTTAAAATCAAGATTTATTGAGTTTAATGATTTTATTATCGTAATTTGATGTAAAACATTATTTATTTTAATTTCGTTTCGTTTTATGGATTTATCAACGATTTTGACTTCATAATTGAATTTAATTAATCATTGTCGTTGCAAACCATTCTAGATAAATTCATTCACGACGATGATTTTATTATATTCTTATGATTTTGATTTTTGGTTAAAAATATGTATTCCCGTTCTCTCTCATATTTTGAGTTTTATATTTTAGATTCATTTTCGATTATAACTTCATCATGTGATTACGACTTTATTTTGGAGGTATATTTCATTAGCGAAATATATTATTTAAATTAAGAAATTTGGTTTAAAATAGTCAAAGTTATTTAAATAATTTTATCCATAGAAAATATTTCCTAATTTAAATTTATTCGTTTTCGGAAATCATTAATATATTTGGAAAGTTTTAAATTAAAAAGGTTTTTCAGAGATTATTTATGAATTTCTTCCCGAATTAATTTTCTTCTGTTTTACGTATTTTCTAGTTTATGGAAAACCGATTTCAGAAATTATTAAAATTGGTCTAGGTTTATTTAAATTTGACTTAAATATTTTATTATATACTTTTAAATAATTTTTTGAGGTCTTATAATATAATTCCATAAATAATATAAATTTTTACGTTCGTTGGTAAATTCTTCCGAAAATATTTCCTAAATTATTTATATAGTTTTTTTTATTAACTTTAAGTGTTCGGATCGTTTCGAAATAATTTTTGTTTAAGAAATTTTAGATAAAATCTTCCAATAATAATTTTTAAACATTTAGTCTTTTATTTTATATGTGAATTTGTTAATAAAAAAAACCTCAGCCGGTTGACCCCCCTCTCTTCTTTCCTTTCCCTCTTCTCTCCCTTCTCTTTTCTTTTCCCTTTCTCGACTCTCCCGACCTGCTCTCTATTCTCCAGCCCTAAACAGTGACCTGCCTCCTTCTCCCTGCTCCTCCTTCGTCAGCCGCTGACTACCGCCACCACTAGCCACGACTGCCACCAGTGACGCAGTAGCAGCAGCCAGCTCGACCGTAGTAGTAGCAGCAACCACCAGCGCAACAGCAGCCGCGAGCAGTAGCGACGAGCCGCACCGGCCATGCCAACGTCCGGCCACGGCATGCTCGGGTGATGATCGGCGAGCCACCCCCAGCCTCCAACGAAGCTTCTCCGGCATTTTTTTTGTCTCGATTTGTGTTGGTTTTGTTTGGTCCGAAAACCCTAATATGGATTTGATTAATTGAGTATAATCTATCTTGTGATAAGCTAAATTAATTGTTTGATAATGTATATATGTGCTGTGAGATTGATTTGGATAAGTTAATTGTATGGTTTATGTTGGAATTTTGAAAAATTAGATTTTTGGTTGGGTTATGCCCAAATTTTTCGGATTCGTTTGATTTAGCTATTTTTGATAAATTGATTATACAATATGTTTTTAAATGTATCTAATTCCATGTTGGAACCGTGAATTTGATAAATTCATGTAGAATTAATCGAAATTGGATTTTTAGGACAAAACTCTTGTGGGTCAAAATTTGATTGTATAATCGGGTTGTTTTATTCTATTGACTATATAACTTACATTAGAATATATTTAATTACATTTCCGAACTATCAATTTATATATTTTAGCAAGAATTGATTGGATTTGCGTTTCGGGCTCAAAAACTCTAATTGTGTTAAATTGGGTATTTCTTTTATTGGTTTTAATCAATTGATTATTTGATATGTTATAAGTGTGTTTAATTGCATTTCTAAACATTCAATTTGATTAAATTTATAGAGTTTTACCGAATTGTATTTTCGAGCCTAAAACCCTAAATTTCAAGTGAAATTATGAAATTGGTCATTTGTATTGTTGTTTTTCTAAAATTGAATTTATAGAAATATTTGAAATGGTACTAAATGCATTCTAACACCTTTAATTTGAATTAATTAATTTAAATTACCCGAGTGTGTGTTGTGGGCTTTAAAACCCTAATTTTGAAAATGGATAGTCTTAAGTTGGCTACTAGGAAGATTGTTTTATTGAAATTAAGTATATAGATTTATCTAAAATTAGTTTAATGGTGTTTAAAACTATCAATTTGAGTTAATTGAAGTGATTTTGTCGATTCGTAGTTTATGCATTAAAAACCCTAATCTTGGGGGATGGTTTTATAAAATTAATTTTTACTATGCGTCTTTTATCTAATCGATTTTTGTCTTTGGGTCTTAAATCATTTAAGTTATATTTTAATCTAATTGATTTGGATTTGGTTCTATGTAAATGGTTGGTTTACCTATTTAGTTGTAAAACCTAATGAATAAGTTATTTTCGATAAATTAACTTATGATCGATTATTCTTTCTTAGTCTTTCCAAATTAATTTGAAATGTCCCAAATGGTATTTGTATTAATCTGTTTTGATTTATATTTAATCTTAAATCTTAATAGAGCTATGCTTTTAAGACCTAAGTTTTGGACATGTTTTCCAAGAAAAATTGTTTATGTCTCTTTGTCGATTCAATTATAATAATTGAATTATTGATTGATAGGATAGTTTCTAACTTAGTTTTCGATTTCTATCGGCGATCTAGGAGAGCTTTATTATGGATCCTTGAGCTAGTGATCTCTCTCTCCCTCTTATCTCGCTTAGCTAGCTTCAGATTTAGGTAAGTCTCTGCTTATCTCTACTTATGGGTGTTTCATAAGGATGTAACTAAGGCCGCCTGTGTGTTACGTATTTTACTTGTCTTGTATTTTATATGTTATCTGTTTTATTGTGTAGCGTAGCGTGGAACCGATGTATGTTCTCGTGCTCTTGTTTAGTATGTGCTAATATGAGTATGCTGCAAGTTATGATGGAAGTCGTGTGGCCTTTTAAAATTATTTCGAATAAGACACGTTAAGATACTAATCACTTAAAGAGGAAGATGTTGAGCCGAACCCAAACCGGTCCATCGGCGAATAATAGTAGCAGGGTATGTTACCCTCGTGACCGGTCCACTGGCTATAATAGTGGCAGGGCATGTGCCCTCATGACTGTTCCATCGGCTATAATAGTGGGGGATTCCATGCTCAATAAACCGAACGTAATAACGATAAGACATGGGAAAGATACAAAGTAATTACAGTGAAACATCATGTGAGTCGGGGCCAGACCGGTCCACAGACGAATAATAGTGGCAGGGTATGTTACCCTCGTGACCGGTCCACCGGCTAAAATAGTGGCAAGGCATGGCTAGGGCTGTAAACGAGCCGAGCCGAGCCGAATACCCCTAGGTTTGGGTTCGGCTCGTTTAACTAAACGAGCCTAAAATGTTGTTTGGGCTCGGCTCGTTTAACTAAACGAACGAGCCGAACCGAGCTTTTAACGAGCCGAACTGAGCCGAGCTCACGAGCTAAAGCCAAAAAATGAACCGAGCCGGGCTTTTTCGAGTTTGAGCTCGGCTCGTTTAATAAACGAGCCCAGCCCAAGCCTCACTTTGATGCTCGTTTAATTAAACGAACGAGCCAAACCGAGCTTTTAACGAGCCGAGCCGAGCCGAATACCGAACTGGCTCAGCTCATTTACAGCCCTAGGCATGCCCCTCGTGACCGTTCTACTGACTATAATAGTGGGGGATTCTGTGCTCAACAAACCGTACGTAATAAAAATAAGACATGGGAAAGATACAAAGTAATTATAGTAAAACATCATGTGAGTCAGGGCCAGACCGGTCCACCGACGAATAATAATGGCAGGGTATGTTACCCTTGTGACGCGTCCACCGTCTAAAATAGTGGCAGGGCATGGCCTTCGTGACCGTTCCACTGGCTATAATAAGGGGGTTCCCACACTCACATGAATTGATAAAGACTATGATGTGAATCGACTATATTTATCATAGATCTAAAGAATGAGTCTACCGGGACCATAGCCGGCCTTGATTATCTATATTACTACATGCTACTTATGTGATTAGGGCCATGTAATGAGTTGTCAATAATATGGATTATTCCTACTTGAGGCGCATGAGCTACTTTATATTTCGGTCATACCACACTTACATGTTTAAATAAGATATTACATATGTTTAGCATGTTATTATATGTGTATGGTAGGAATTATGATGTGGGTATTGAGTATACATAATATTGTATCAACTTAATGCACCATGATTCAATATGCACTTGATGTTATATTTTAGGTCTCTCCCATAAGACAGGGTATTGGGACTTACTCGGTATTGGACCCGTACTGATACTACCTTAGTTGAATGGGTTCTGTGATGATCCGCTGATGGTGGGGAGCAGACCTCTTGTGCAGGTTTGAAATCGAATGTTGTATTTATGTGGAAGGCTTGGTTTGAGAGATTAGGCAATCCGAAATTTTTTCTATTGGGTTTTATCTGGTTTAACTATATTCATCTTTGGAAGTTACAAGTGTTGTATTTAAAATTTCAAGGATATTGTAATTAACTTTCAATTTTTCGTACTCTGATAAGCTTTTAAAATTTAGATTTATTTCATAGCTTCCGCTGATTGATTCAGTGAAAATTTTATTTATTGAACCTATTCACTTGCCATCTGCCTGTGGATATTTCCTTGTGGGATTTTATCCACACGGCATAGATGTTGTTTGGAATTTTATTCGACTGGCTTTAGCCTTGCATCTAGCATGAGATAGATGGTGGACATTTTATCTTGTGTTAGATGTGGCGGTAATATTTCTCAAATTCTCTTCTAGCTTCTGCTTTATTCTTTCAAAAAAAAAATTCAGGAGTGAATTTTAGGGGTGTTACAAAATTGATCAAGGAATGGTTATAAAATCCTCATCATCAAGTCCGTAAAGATGGTAGACACATTAGTGAGGCCGAAAGGCATTATCATAAACTTATAGTGTCTGTACCTTATCCTAAAGTTTATCTTTATGATGTCTCCCTTAACAATGCGCAATTGATGATATCCTAACCTCAAGTTAATCTTTGAGAAGACTGAAGACCCCTGAAGGTGGTCAAACAAGTCATCGATCCTCAAAAGCTGATAACGGTTTTTCCCCATCAGCTAGTTTAAACTTTGATAGTTGTTGCACAGATGACGGATATCATCCTTCTTCTTCCCAAACAAAACTGATGCTCCCCATGGAGACACACTCAGGTGAATTTAACCATGAGCCAACAATTCCTTCAAATGAACATTCATCTCCCTCAACTCTACTGGGATATTTGGTAAGGTACTTTTGAGATAGGATTAGCCCCTAGTAAAAACTCAATAGTAAATTCTATCTCACATATCTATAGAATGCTTGGGATCTCCTCTGGCAACACATCTGAAAACTCTCGAGCAATTGAAATATCCTCCAATAATGACATGCTTTTTTTCAAGTCTAGAACCCTATGCAAATACATAGGCTAATCCCTCCACACCATTGAATACAACATATAGGCAGATACAACCTTTGTTGTAGGCCTAGGCTTGCATCTCCAATAAGAGACTCTAGTAGCCTGAGGCCCCTACAACATGACTCATTCTTGTGAATAACCTATCACCATCTTTTACCTCTCCAACATATCCATCCCTAGAATAACATTAAAATCCTAAAGGTCCATCTCAACCAAGCCTACTAGGAAGTCTACTCAGCCTATTCCTAATGCCATATCCAAGTAAATCCCAGTATAGTCTAGTATATCCCCGAAAGGAAACATCACTGATACAGAAGAAGATGGAGACAAAGAAGCTCTAGTAATAAAAGTAGAAGATACAAATGACAAAGAATCCCCCGAATCAAACAACACATAAGCAAGTAGTGAGAGGATGGAGAGCGTACCAATAACCACATCCAACTACCTTTCAACCTCTTATTAGTTGATGAAATTCAGGGGTCTACCTGATTTCCTCCCTAGCATCCTCCACAATACTATTTGGAACCCTAGGTATGTCCTCCTCCCAGAGGAAATGGGTGAGGCCCCTATGGTCTTCCCTTAGCCTCCCTAGGATGACTAGTGGTTGGGTTAAGTGCCCTTTGGTGCTGTTATGGCTAGTAGGGCCACTAATGATAGGTCTGCTATTGAGGTACCAACATTCCCTACCTATGGTACTGACCCTGCTAACATTGACGTTGACACTCAAATGATTGGTAGCCCAATTAACCACACATTCTGCACTGAATAGGGGTACCTCTATAGTCTCACCCGTATGACCCTGACCACGTAATCAACCCAAGAAGTGCCTCAGATGACCTAAAAATCTACTATGATCATCCGTCTAACCCTGGTGCCGAAACTCACCTCCTTGAGGTTGGATATTACTCTACTGCTGAAATCCTAGAGGTCCACCTCCTCAAAACTGGATTCTGCCTCTAGAACCTTATTTCTTCAAAGTCCTTTTACCTAAAAAGGAATTCTGCTCCTAAACTAGTGTAGCGGCGACACACGTCCGCTCTTATAACATGGCCAAGTCATGGAAAGCTATGATACCCATCATCTTTCGGAAGCTAAAATGGATCCCTTACTCTAACTAATATACCATCATGGACTTACTAGCTACTATCTCTAGCATAAACATCAATAACTTTATAAATCGGGCATGGTACTACCTCACAGTCATGTTTCCCTAAGTCAATTACATGAACTCCTTCAGCTTATCCCTCTTAAGACTCTCGAGGTAAAACTTAGCATGAATCGTAGACTTGAAGTCCTCCTAGGAGATTTGACTTCCTCCCAGAGCATGAAGACCTACGCAACAAGTGTTAGTAACCCCTCATAAGAAGAAAGTTTTCATGCTCACCCTCCTAGCAGGTGGGTAGTCAACTGCCTCATACATCCTGTCCATAGCCCAAATCCATCCCTTTAGGATAACCAAGTCCTCATCATGAGCATAGGTCAGGGGGTAATGTTTCATAACCCTCCAAAGCCAATATTCTCCATTACTCTCATCTGGTTAATGTGGAGGTGGTAGTGGTGGCTAAGGTTATGGCGGGGTGTTGGATGAACACAATGAATGCCCCAAAGGTCTCCTCTAGATGAGGAACATGGTTATTAAGTACCATGCTAATTTGGCTACAAAATAGGAAATGTCTTAGGAAATATACTCCCATCTTACTAATACATGATACACATAAAGAACATTTAAAGGCTACCTAGACTACCCATTCTCGATTCCTCACAAGTTAATTTTAGTTTTCAAAGAATTGATTTTGAAAATAAGAAACAAACCGATGAAATCAGTTGAGAGATTGTATGAAAACTAAATTTCAAAATGCGGTAATTAGAACCAGAGCTCTAAATCCAACTTCTAACACCTCAAATCTTACTATAGAAAAATTATAACCTACAACGGAAGCATATAATCAAAATATTGGGTGTTACTGCAATAATTGACATAAGCCCAGTTTACCATAGCATCCTTACATCAATCACAAGGCTAAAACAATTTATAGTAAAATAAAGTAATTAGAAATGAGAGAAGCTTTATAAATACAAATATTAGCTTGGAGGTTAGATCCATAATACAATAAAAAAAATATAACAAAAAGGAATACGATAGACTGAAGAGTCTAAAAGGTATTTTGGTAAAATAATATCTAGATAACATGACTCTTTTCCCAAATACTTAGTATAAATAAAATTCACTCCTCCCCGACAATGCATCAAAAGTAGAAAAAACATCCAGATGGTACTCAAAGACCTACACCAAAACATCAAGGTCCTCTACTCATGGAAATGAGCAGTACTCATAAAAAGGGTGGTCTGTATACTACATAGTGATTAAGGTAACAATACTTTTGAGTCAAGAATAAAGTTAAATATACACATGCGTAACAGAGATTAAGTACACATGTGATACACATAAGAGATCACAAGGTAAGGAATTATATAAGCCCTTTTATTAGATATAACACATTTTCATTATTTTAGTTATGTTTAGTTCAGGGACCCCCACTATTCTTAAACTAGTAGAACAGTCTGAAACATGATCTGAAATACCTCTCAAGAATAATACACCTAAATCACTATTATTGTCCTATGGAACATATCCAACACATCTCAGGGCAGAACACTTTTGAACCACTATTCTTAAACTGATGGAAAAATCTAAAATACCTCTCAAGGATAACACACCTATGCCACTATTATCATCTAGTGGAATGGATCCAACACTTTGGCCCTGACTCACATATTCTTCCACTTTAAATTATTAATATCTTATCAATTAGGTTACTTATCATAAATTATATTGTTATTCATGATGAGTATGGGGCCCTACTATACTTAATCTGATGGAACGGACTGAAGCATCTCTCAAGAACAACACACCTAAGCTACTATTATCATCTGGTGGAACAGACCCATAAAACGCCTATGCTCGACTCGTGATATTTCCATTTAAATGATTAATGTATTATTCATGGTGATTTGATAAGTACAGAACATGTTTACAGTAGGCAAGGCACATCACAAGATCATAAGGCCTAGGGTTAAGACCCATATTTTCCCAAAAACCTTAATTTCACATATTTATCATATCTTTTCTCTTGTTACTCTTTTAACCACCAAAATTATTATTTATTCCTCAAATATTATCATTATCAAAATACTTGAATTTCAAGGTCTAACTCTAAGGTCTTGCCTATACTATAGCACCCCAATTTTTACAACTAAAAAATTTTATTTTGCAACGGAAGTGATTAAGAAAAATATTGGGGGTTACAGCTATGATTGACATAAATCTTTCTTATGCAACCATTCTTAAATCAATCATAAGGCTAAAAAATTTAAAGTAGCACAAGAAAATTAGAAACGAAAGAACATTTATAGTCAATACAAATTTTGGAGCCTAACTCCAAGTTTAACAATACAAGATACAAAAGAGGGGATACTATGGATCAAGAGTCCAAAAAGGGTATTCAGTTAAATACATCAATCGGATAATAATTACTCTTCACCCGACCCTAACATAGATGAAGTCACTCATCCCCACAAAAGGTTTCATAGGCAAGATAATCATCTAAGTGATCTGTTGAGACCTACACATAAGATTTAGGGCCTTCTTCTTGTGGGAATGAGCAGCACCCATAAAACGGGTGGTTAGTACACTATGTACTGAGTAAGGAAACAATACTATCAAAATAGGGATACAAATAGCACATGCTTTCACATTAGATAATAAGGGAATAATCAAATAAATAAAATATCTCATAAGATAGGATATAACCTCGATTCCTTTATTAAGTATAATCCATTTTCATTCTTTTATATACATTGAATGTAGGAACTCCACTATTTTTAAACTAGTAGAACGGTCTGAAACATTATTTCAGGGAAAACACACTTGAGCCACTATTCTTTATGAAGGAATGGAGATTATAAACATCTTCTCAGGGCAAAATGCTCTTGAGCCACTATTCTCCCCTGTGGAATGGGATACATATATATGTATAGAAAAATATATCACCTTAGTCATGAGTCACGTTGATGAAGCCTAGATAGGTTTCAAGAGTTTTTGCCAAATTGTGAATCGAGCGTGAGGTTCGACTACAAGTGAGAATTAGCCTAAGGAGTTTAATCCAAAGGAAGATTAGAAAAACTCAAAGCACACTTATAATTAATGGCTACTAAAGTTAGATTAGCAGAAAGAGAATCTAGAAGAATCTTAAGGAAGAAGAAGATCGAACGAATGAGTCGGTCATGAGAGAGAGAGAAGATTCTAGAGAGAAATACAATCGAATGTATATTCAGTCAAGAGTGTTCTACAGACCTTCCTGTATACGCCTTATATATGGGCGTATATAATACATACAATACAGGCCCTTATACAGACGATGGGGTCAATTACAAGACACAACATATCAGCCTATTAACTCAACCGACCAACATAAACAAAACAAGTCGTTGGTGCTGGTAACAATAAAATAGCCCAACTACAAAATACAAGTATACATTAATCCAAATAATGGATTTACAATTTAATTCCCATCAGCTAATTTATTTAGCTAATTATGGTTATCAAGGGTTGCATAATCCACAGTCCTTCTAACCCAGCAAATATGGGTCGGGTGGCAGATTATGCAGCCAACTTAATTTCCACTAGCCAAGTCATGTCGGCGAATACATCATATGGGATAATCAACAATTTAAAACAACAATTTCCTGTCAGCAATAGCAACCAGCAACATGTATACACAGTAGCTCATCATGATCCATCTCCATTAATCTGATTCACTTTCCTAATTAACCACACAATAAGAAATGTAATTATATGTGCAATATAATTTACAACAATTAATAGAATTATTTAAATACAAATTATTGAGATACATATCATTCCCGTCTTCTTGGTGGGGTTTTGTCTTTGAAACCTTGATAATACCAATAAAAGGACATAGATTAGAAACATTAAAAGAATCACTAACATTTCCAAATTTAGCAAGCAATTGAATTTTATAAGCATTATCATTAATTCTTTCTAATATAGTAAAAGGTCCATCTCCCCTAGGATCCAATTTAGATTTCCTAAGTGTTGGAAAACGTTCTTTCCTAAGATGTACCCAAACTAAATCTCTTGGTTGAAAAACCATTTTCTTTCATCTTTTATTAGTAGTCTGAGCTATTTGTTAAACCCTCTTATTAATCTGTTGACTTACAAATTCATGCAGATTCTTCATATTTTCAACACAATTCAGCATCAAAATTATGCAACTCAAAATTAGGCAAAGGGCTCAAATCAAGGGGAGTTAAGGGATTAAATCTATACACAATTTCAAAAGGTGTCTTCTTAGGTGTAGAATGTAATGTCCTATAATAAGCAAATTCCACCTGTGGTAGTATAGTCTCCCATTGCCTAATATTCTTTCCAAATTTAGCCCTCAACATATTATCTAAGGTTCTATTCACTACCTCTGTTTGTTCATCAGTTTGGGAATGATAGGTAGTTGAAAATAAAAGTTTAGTTCCCAGCTTTCTCATAATACCTTCCAAAAATGACTCAGAAATTTAACATCCCTATCAGATACTATTATTCTACGTATTCCATGTAATTTAACTATATAAGAAAAGAATAAATCAGCTACAGTTATAGCATCATTAGTTTTATTGTAGGGTACAAAATGTGCCATCTTACTAAATCTATCTACAACAACCATTATTGAATCTTTAGCCCTATTAGTTCTAGGTAATCCCAAAACAAAATCCAAAGAAACATCACTCCAGTGCTGAGTAGGAATAGGTAATGGAGTATATAATCCAAAAGGTTTTGATGTGGATTTAGCCTATCTACAAGTTACACAATTAACACAATATTTTAACACATCTTTCTTCATATGAGGCCAGTAAAAATGATCAACTAATATAGCCAAAGTCTTTTGAAATCCTAAATGTGCCATTAATCCACCATTATGTGCTTCTTGAATTAATAATCCTCTACATGAACAATCACGTATGCTCAGTCTATTTTTTCTAAATAAGTAACCCTCATAGATATAATATTTCCCTTGTGTAGCAGTTTCACAATTTTTATATATTTCCTTAAAATCATGATCCTCCAAATATAAAAGTTTAACACAAGAAAATCCCAACAAAGAAGCATCTACTATGTTTAACAAAACATGTATCCTAGATAAGGTATCTGCAACTATATTGTCACCTCCTTTTTTATATGTAATTATATAGGGAAAATTTTTAATAAATTCAATTTACCTACCCTATCTTCTATTTAATTTTGATTGGATTTTTAGATACTTTATAGCTTCTTGATCGGTATTTATGACACACTCTCTAGGCAATAAATAATGTTGCCATACCTCTAAGGCTCTTACTAAAGTAAATAATTCTTTTTCATGAGTAATTTAAAGTACTACCATTTAGCTTTTCACTAAAATAAGCTATAGGTCTACCTTCTTGAGAAAAAATAACCCTAATTCCCAAACCTTAAGCATCACAATCTAATTCAAACATCTTATCAAAGTCAGGAAGGACTAATACAGGTACTTGTGTTAACTTGGTTTTAAGAGTTTCAAAAGATTTTTGTTGCTCTTAACCCCATTTAAAACCATTTTCCTTTTTTGTTATTGCAATTAACGGCATTGCTATAGTACTAAAGTTCCTAACAAATCTACAATAAAAAGAACACAAGCCATGGAAACTTCTATCTTTAGTCACCGTCTTAGGTATAGGCCACTCTTGTATGGCTTTAATCTTTTCCTTATCAACAGATATGCCATCCCTACCAACAAAAAATCCTAGGAATACCACACTCTCTAAACAAAACCTAGACTTAGCTAAATTAGCATACAACTGTTCTTCCTTAAACACATCCAAAATAACTCTCAAATGTCTCAAGTGCTCTTTTAGAGATTTACTATAAATAAGTATATCATCAAAATAAACCACTACAAAATTTTTAATAAATTTTCTAAGCACATGGTTCATAAGTCTCATTAAAGAACTTGGAGCATTGGATAATCCAAATGGCATAACTAACCACTCATATAACCCAAAATTTATTTTAAAAGTTGTTTTCCACTCATCTCCTGGTTTCATCCTAATTTGATGATACCCACTCTTTAAATCTATTTTAGAAAAAATTACAACACCATGTAAAAGATCTAACATTTTATCTTACCTAGGTATAGGACACCTATACTTAGTGGTTATCTTGTTTACTGCTCTACTATCTATGCACATCCTCCAACTTCCATATTTCTTTGGAACTAAAAGTATTGGGACAGTACAGGGACTCATTGACTCCTTAATATACTCCTTACTCAACAATTCAGAAACCTGTCTCTTTAACTCCTTAACTTCCTCTAGATTAGCTCTATAAGCAGACCTGTTTGGAATGAAAGCTCCTAGTATAAAATCTATTTGGTGTTCTATGCCCCTTAATGGAGGTAGTCCATGGGGAATCTCTTCAAGGAATAACTCACTATATTCCTCTAATAGTTCTCTAACATTGTCAAGTACATCCTCACTTAACTTTGTATGACACTCATAACACTCTTTATAAACCATTAGATATACATTTGATTGATGCCTAATAGCCCTTTCAACATCACTTTTATTAGCATAAAACCTAGATGATTTCTTAACCTCCTTTGAACAAGTTCCAGCCTCTACACTTTGTTTAGTTAACTCCTTATAATCAGATTTTATTTTAATTTGATCATCAAAGATTTCTTTTAGAGTCATGGGTGCTAAAATAATTTTCTTATCATCCTTATGTACAGTATATCTATTCTTGTACCCATCATGTATTACTCTTCTATCATAGTTCCATGGTCTTCTTAATAACAAATGAGAAGCATGCATTGGGACAATATCACACAAAATAGAATCTTCATACTTACCTAATTTTAAGTTTACTAAAACCTATTGACTAACCTTAACATCTCCTAATTCATTTAACCATTAAAACCTATAGGGTTTTAGATGTTTAGTGGTTGGTAAACCTAACTTAGACACTAATAAAACACTAGCATCATTTATACAACTTCCACTATTGATTCCCATATAAAAACACTTGTCATTAATTAAGCATCTAGTATGAAATATGTTTTCTCTTGGTATTGCATTTGGATCAGGCAACTTATTACTGTTTAATGCCCTACGCACAACAAAAAGATCTCTACTAATTAGAAGTTTTATCTCTTCTTTTGAATCACTATTGTCATCCCTAGTCATGTTAACCTCTAATTCTTCTTCCTCAAATTCAGACTCTATGTCTCTAGACTCTCTAATCAAAATATTCCTCTTATTAGGACATTCAGAAGCCATGTGACTTAGTCCCCCACACTTAAAACACTTTATGTCTCTAGTTGTGTTAGGGCCACTAGTAGAGTTAGCTGCTACAATTTTTCCTTTATCAAATTTGTTTCCTACCTTTACTTCTAGAATCAAACTTCCCATTGTTCTTCTAGTTTCCAAAACTGTTTCCCCCAAAATTTCTTTTTAGAGTATTTCTTAACCCAATTCTAGGGGGTTTATACTATCTAGTTCTCCTTATTTGACTTTCTATTTTTGTTGCTATATTAACCATCTCATTCAAAGTTCCATATGGATATAACTCTACCTTATTAGCTATCTCATAATTCAACCCACTCAGGAATTTTTCCATTATGGCATCATCATCCTCAACAATTCCTGTTTTGATCACTAACATCTATAATTCTTTAAAGTACTCATCTACAGACCTATTATCTTGAGTTAATGTTTGCAACTTTTTATGTAATTCCCTATAATAATAATTTGGAACAAACCTCTTTTGCATTAAAGTCTTAAATTCATCCCAAGTATGCATAGGTGGTTCTCCACTCCTACGCCTAGTTAAAACAAGGTTATAATACCAAGAAGATGCATAGTCTGTAAATTCTACTACAACTACCTTAATTTTCTTTTCATCAGAATAATTGCGGCACTCAAACACTAATTCTATCTTCCTTTCCCACTCAAAGTAATAATCAGGATCATTCCTTCCATTGAATCTAGGTATATTAAATTTAAGGTTACCTATGTTCCTATCAATTTGATCTAACTCTCTTTTCTGCCTATTAACCTGTCTTGGTCTTCTATCACTATTATTGGATATTTGATCTTCTAGTTCCTCTAAGTTAATTAAAGGAGGAATCCTATTTCTAGGGTCCATGGGAGCCCTACCTAATACCCCAGCATGTTGATCATTTATTCTATTATTCTACAAATCATTAATCCTAATTTCTTGTTCCCCTATTCTCTGCTCTAGGTTAGCAGACAACAGAGCCAATTGGGCAGTCATTTGTTCTTGAAATGTCCTAAGTGTTTCTAATAGATCATTACTAGATACTAACACAGATTGGTTCACAAACTGGCCATTATTAGACATAATGAATCGTCTATTTTACTCACTTTACAAACAACACATACACTCAACCAATTTACGGAGAACAACACACTTTAAACTAACAATTCAACTAAGGACAGTAAAATTGAGCACACTTAAAATAAAGTGATCACAGTGCAATTACACAATTAAAAGGATCTACTAAAATAGCACAGTAATATCAAAAGTCGTTGACCAACACACATTAACAAAATTTTCAAGAATGGAACGAAATTATTGCACCAACAAATGTTAGCGATTAAGCCGAATAATGAGTTAGGACCCCTCTTCTTGGAGGCCCTACTCCTTTCTAGAACCAAAGGTTCGCCAGTTCTGAGTTAATACCTGCGAACTCCTTAAAGATTTAGTGGAGCATTAACTCACAACAGGAATATCAAGTTTTAAGCCCAATAATTGCAGGAATTAGAAAGAGAAGAGGATCGAGTTTACTAATTGTGAATTACTTATCGATTATTGTCAAGATTCAAGAATCCTGACAAAACCCTAATTGAAAAGTTCATACTAACAGTTACTTAAGGTTTCCAAGAACTGTCATGACGTTAGGGTAACTTCTTCACCGACAATTTAATAGCAACAAGAATCGTTCGATTCTTTTCCGTCACAAACCTTAGAAACACCACTTACAAAATTGAGGATTAACGAACTCAAGAATTGAAAAAGAGAAATAAAATTCAACAATAAATAAAATAAACCACAAACACTTGATGATTTGAGGCTTTGATACCAAAAGATAAAGCCTAGATAGGTTTTAAGAAGTTTCGTCGGATCATGAATCGAGCGCGAGGTGCAACTACACGCGAGAATCAGCCTACGGAGTTTAATCCAAAGGAAGATTAGAAAAACGGCTATTGAATGTGGATTAGCATAAAGATAATCGAGAAGAAGATCAAGGAAGAAGAAGATCGAGCAAATGAGTCAGTTTAGAGAGAGAGAGAAGAATCAAGAGAGAGAGAAGATTCTAGAGAGAAATACTATTGAATGTATATTCAGCCAAAAGTGTTCAAGAGACCTTCTTGTATACGCCTTATATATGGGCGTATACAATACATACAATACAGGCCCTTATACGGATGATGAGCTCAATTACAAGACACAAATATCAGCCCAATAACTCAACAGGCCAATATAAACAAAATAAGTCGTTAGTGTTGGTAACACTAAAACAACCCAACTATAAAATACAAGTATACATTAATCCAAATAATGGATTTCCAATTAAATTCCCATCAGCTAATTATGGTTATCAAGGGTTGCATAATCCACAATCCTTCTAACCCAGCAAATATGGGTCGGGTGGTAGATTACGCAGCCTACTTAATTTCCACTAACCAAGTCATGCTAGCGAATGCATCATATGGGATAATCAACAATTTAATACAATAATTTCCTGTCAGCAACATCTATACACAATAGCTCATCATGATCCATCTCCCATAATCTAATTTACTTTCCTAATTAACCACACAATAAGAAAAGTAATTATATATGGAATATAATTTACAACAATTAATAGAACAATTTAAATAGAAATTATTTAGATACACATCGCACGTATTCTTCCACCTTAAATCACTAGTATCTTTTCCATAAGTTATAATGATACATTTTCATTTCACGATGAGTAGGGGCCCCACTATTCTTGATTTGGTGGAACGAACTGGAGTACCTTTGTAACACCCCAAAATCACGTCTTAAAATTTTCATTTAAATCTTGCTTTGTAGAAGCGAAAATTAAAGATTGGTGGATGTTACCGCCACACTTAACATAAGTTCGATCTCCTCACCATCCTCATGTCAAGTGCTAAGGGTTAAAAAAAGTCAAACTAACAAAAAGATGAGAGAAATACAATACATAATCAAAGGTTTTACAAAAAAAAGATTATCCATAACGAAGGACCATTTAGATAATAAAGTAGCTAACCATTTTTAGAAAATAAACAATATAGCACACAAAGGTACAAAAATAGTTTTCCTTACACTCATTCAGCCCATCAAAGTTATAAGGAAAAGGGAAAAGGGGGACGGGGTCCACTCACTCCCTTAATATAACTATTCATCAGGATGATGCTCCTCAAAATTATTCAACCATTACATGCCATACACATACTCCTCTGAAAAGTAATAGTATCAGTATGCCTTCCTCGTACTGAGTAAACCACAACGCCTCTAGAGAGGTAGCATACCCACGTAGCAATCATCATACAAATACGCGATTCAAAGAAAACATATGATCACTTGCAAAGCCACGATTTTATAACATGAATCCACATCACAATTAACAATACTAGTTAGATCAAAATCCCTACCAAAGGCATTTAAAACATGCTTATAATTTCACAACCATTTTAACTTACCAAAGACCATACTTTATAGCATAATAGGAAGAATTATTGATATTCCAAACAATCTAACCAAGGTCAAGTCACTCCTAATCCAATTATTACAGAAGAATTATGGTGGGTATCTAATCCCGTTATATAATTTATATAACAATTCTCAAGTGGAATACAATCCCATATCCATGACAATGATCGTCAAGGAGGATGGTACCAAAATAATTCACACGATTCCAGGGCAAAGCTCGCTAAGGAAGCCACACAACATATCACTCGTCCATACTACACCTTAGAACTCAAGTCCTTAAGTATGCGTACTCCGTATAGGGTGTATGGAATACCTATAGAGCAAAAGTGAGCCCCTTAACCCGAAGGCTCAAACTATGCACTCGGCGGCCAAGTCCGAGGCACGAGATTCCTTTCCAACTCAAGTCTTTCTCTTTAAGTAATTAGTGTCTTATAAAATTATAGGTTATTATTTTTAGAATATCAAGGTTCATACTAATCAACTTAGCCATCAACCAAACATCCAACGTCACATCCAAAAGACCATGAGGGTCGCAACCATTCCAAGCCAACATGACCTAGGGTTAGGCATCATGCCATAGCCTGAATAATTGTCTGATTCTGTTGTTCAACCCAATTGTCCAATTATTTCCAAAATTATTTTTAAGCCAACACTTAATTCAACTAGTCCAATTATTCACTTTGGAACACCTTTTTTCCTTAATGACCAAAATATCCTTCAACCTATAACTACCACATTTTCCTTCACTTTATTATCAAGTTTACTCATATAGGATGCTTGCCATGAAAATGCTAGCATAAAATAGCTAAAGATACTTTAACATATGATAATTTCTTCGGTACAACAAAATACCATATTATCCCTAAACATTCACCATACATAGTACACGTATACCCTCCTAGCATGCATTTCTAATATCTCATAAATTCATGCAATTTCCACGAATAAATTTTAAATATGAATCATGGTATATAAAATTTACATTTACCCCTAGAACATGCAACGCATAATCATCACCATTTAAACACATTTATACTCTATGTTAACATGCTATACTTTAAAAATTATCTAAATTATCCAAGGGACATATTTAATCCATTTATGGGTCTTACCACGAAACATGATAATTTTCGTTGGACTCTAATCCTAAACATGCACATTTCTCTTTTAGCATAAATTTATATATGTTGTCATAAGCATACACTCTTCAAATTTAATTTTAGAATACTACTTAGTCATATAATAATTTTCATGGGAACATATATTATTTACACATCATAATAATCACATAGAAACAAAATACAACATGCTTCCATTTCCCAAAAAATACAAATCATTTGATATCCTCAACCTAACATGATTTTTATCCTAGAAAACTAAACTATCATTCTCACATAAAATTCTACCATCTACGGATTACTTGGATTTACTTTCAGCTAAGAAAATATTAACACCACGAAGCTTCTTCCACAAATACCTTAGGTGGGGTCGAGATTACCTAGAAATGAATAACACCATCCACAGCTATGAGCATTAGCATTTATGCTAATTTAAAAAAATCAAAAGATAACCTATGTGAGCTAATACTCGAAAAATGATTAGGGAAAATAAACAAGGTAGCTGGTGCATGAATTTTTTAAGCACCAAGCCCACCAAAAGATAGAATACTTACGTTGGGGAAAATAGTGGCTTCTTGGAGAGGTGAAACACAAAGAAAATGTTGGGTTATTTTTGGGCTAAATTTCAGTGAAGGGAAGGGGGAGTTTGGGGCTGCAAACCAAAGTTTAGTTGCTAGAATTAAGGGGAGAGAAAGAGAGGACTACAAGGGGAAAATTTAGAGGACTTAAAGGGAGAGGGAAGGAGGGTGTTTGGCGCAGGTTGAGACATAATAAAAGGAGGGGAAAGAAGAGGGAGGATTGGCTGCTACGTGGGTTAGTGGCCAAGGTGCTACAGGTGGGTTCTTTTGGGGTTGAGGGTGTTGAATAGGTTAGATGGGAAAGGGGCCTGCAAGGGTAGGTTGTGGCATGGGCAAGAGAAGAAAATGGAGGAGTAGATGGCTAGAAAGGTTGGGTAGGTGTGTAGGTTGAGAGGAGGGAAATATAAGGGCTGCAACTTGGTGGATGGCTGGGGTTACGTGCAACTATGGTTGCATGCTGCTGGGTGACGTGATGGAGGATTGCTGGGTTGAGAGCTGCAATTTTTGCAGGGTAGAGTGGCATGGGAAATGAGGAAAATAGGTGGATAGATGATTAGAAGGTAGAGTAGGGTGCAGGTTAGGGGAAAGGAAAGGTGAGGGCTGCAACTTGGGGGAAGGGGTTGGGTTTCGAGGGTTTGGGTTGCAGGTTGCCGAGTGGTGTGAGGGAGGGTGGCTAGGTTGGTGGCTGCAACGTGTAGGGCTAGAGGTTTGGCGTGAGAGGGTGGTATTGCAGAGAGGTGATGGGATATGTTTGGGGTAGAGGAAAAGCTGCAAAAGGGAGTGGTTTCTGGACAAGAAGGGACACATGCATGGAAAGGAGAAAGGAGGAGATGGACTACATGGGGAAGGATTCCTTTGCTCAAAAGTTTGGGGAGTTTTGGCTAGGGTTTAAGTGGGGAAAATGATGGGGGTTTGGTTAGGAATTGATTAGAAAAAGTATCCCAATATATTAGGTTTTCATGTATATGGTTATTAGGAAAAGATTCCCACTTAAGCAAGGTTTTATTTTCATAAAAAAAAATGTCACTACTATTATTATGATCAATATTATTATTATTTGTGTTATTACTTCTCCTCTTTTAATTTCGTAATTATTTCTAAAATTACTATTCTTACAGTTATTATTATCGGTATTATTAGTAAGCGTGTTATTCATAACAAGGTTATTCATATTACCATCCCTTCTATTTTAATTACTCTCTTCTTATTATTGGTATTATTATCGTCATCAACTTTTACCTTCCTCTACTCATACTTATATTTAATCCGGGTTATTTTCATAACTTAACATTTGTGGACTTACTCGAGACAACAAGGCGATCGCTTAAAAATAATCTTATGGTTTACTTCGCCTACTAATCAAACTTTAAGTCTTGCATATCTAAATTAAGGATTTATTAATATGGGGTATTACAACCTTCTTGGTGTAAAATACTCCTGAGCCACTATTCTTTCTAGTGGAATGGAGATTAAAAACATCTTATTGGGAAAAACTACACCCGAGCCACTATTCTCCCCAGTGGAACGGGATACATGTATATGTATAGAAAAATATATCACCTTGACCCTACTCATATGCTCTTTAACTTTAAATGATTAGTATCTTTTTCTAGATTGATTATAAGGCATAGACCACATTAAGACAGAGATACACATAGCATAAGTCCAAGTCCTTAAGTTATTTCAAATCCCAATTACTCACTCTTTAGTATTCATTATCCCATATTGATTATTCCACACAAATTATATTATATCATTTCCAAATCCCATCATTATTATCATATCCAAAATTCACAATCTAATTCCCATACACATACATTAAAAATATCATCTCGATATATTACTCACAGAAATATCCAAAACCAAATTCCACAAATTTGTCATAACACCTCCCATGAAGTTTACGTCATTACTAATTTTGATAGATAACCTCATAAGATCAAACATTAACAATGTATTCAAAAATCCGTATAAACTCTAGATCTTATACATGGAATAATAGTATTATCATTACTAGATAGTTTTCCCCAAATTATCCATTAAGTCATTTAAGGACCCCAGTAACAATAATACTTCTAAGAATTCCTCATGCTATTATTATCATATTTGAATCCTCCTAACACATAAAATACTAAAATTTCCTTATTATCCCATAATGACCGAATTAAACTTAAGTACAAAAGATAATCATTATTTTATAAAATCTTATACCTTCCATACATATTATTTTCCAAGTCCAAAATTAATCATCATACCTAATGAGAATTCTTAATTCCATTTATTAAAACTCATTTAACCGATATTTCATACCATAATATAGATTTATGCAAATATGAAATTATCACATCAAAATAATAATGGTACCTCTTACGCATTCTTCACTTCAAAATAATAATAATACCTCTTATCCATTCTTACTTTCTTTTAATAATATAATATCCTTAAGTCCATATTTAATACCATAAGATATATTTGCAGTAATATGAAATTATTACAACAAAATAATGACGATACCTCTTACCCATTCTTAATTTCTTTCAATAACATCGTATCCATAAACCCATATTTCATACCATAAGGTATAATTCCCCAAATATGACGTTATCACAACAAAATCATAAAAAATGGTATTTCTCACTGATTCTTACTTTCTTTCAACATAACATTCATATCTTCACAAAATATCAAGATCAACACATGTTACATCATATATCACAATATCATGAAAAACATACATAATCATACAAGCAAATAACACCAAAAATCCTAAACATTAAATTGTATCCTTACCAACTAGGACACCGGGCTCTAAGCATGGAAATCCTATACTTCCTCCTCTAAAGCTACTAGAATATGACCTATGAAAAATAATAAAATTCATGGTTAGGCTCAAAGAGTTAAATCAAAAGAGAAAAGGTACAAATAGAAAAAATTGTAGTTAAATGGGAGCTTGATATGTGTGGATGTGTATAGGAATGTGTGGTGGAGCTATGGTTAAATTATGGTGGTATTTTGATAAGGTTTGGGGGTGAAAATAGGGGTACATAACCATGGTCAGGCGGTATAAAAGTTTCACACCTATGCAGTAGTAGCACATAGCAAACCAAGATGAAAAAGAAGATGCATGGCCAAGCGGTGTAAGGGTTGCATGGCTTTGTAGTAGGAGATTTAAGTGTTGAATGGCCATGTAGCAGGTGGTGCATAGGCTGTACACTCTGTAAAAGTATGATCGACTAGGGAAAGAAGAAGGAAAAAGAGGTAGTGGCTAGCATTGATCGACGGTGATGGTGTTAGGGAATGTTTGGGTGACCTTGATGGTCGATCCAATAGCAAAATGGACGGCAAATGGCGGTTGAGGAGGTGTAATGGTGGTGCGTAGGCCCAAAAATAGGGAAAGAAGGAGGAAGAAGAATAAGAAAAGAGAGAAAGAGGAAAGGAGAAGGAAGAAGGAGCTTGAGCAATGGCATTTTGATACAAAGATGGGTAGAATGAGGCAAAACTAAAAAGAAAGAAGGAGAGTGTGAAGTATATGTGTATATATATATATACACACACACACACTCACACATACATGTGTGCGTGTGTGGTGTGAGTCAAGAAGAAGAAAAAAAATAGGTGGTGGTGTGCGATGGTGATGATGATGGTGATGGTTGCAGAGGATGGTTAGGGGTAGGGTAGTAGCTATAGGGTGAGGGTGGTGATGGTTATATGTTGGTGTTGCGTCATAAGTAAAATGGCAAGGGAAATGGAGTGTGTAGGGTGTGTGTATGGTTGTGAAGTCGAGAAGGGATAAGGGAGCAAAAGAAAAAGAAGAAAAGAAGTAAGGTGATAGATGATGGATGCAGAAGGGTGATGCTACAATGTGCAAGTGCAAGTTGCAATAATTCAAAAGTGTAGTTTGAGGTTGACGGAAGGCGGGGAAGAAAGAAAGAAAGAAAGAAAAGGATAAAGAAAAGAAAAAATAGAAGGGTTGAAGATTTATTTTAGGGTGATTTTGCATTAGCTAAAGTAATTAGGGTTAGTGTTAATTTTAGTAAATTTTGATTTTGGCTTTCAAATTACGATTTATCCAAGTTAAGGTTTCAGATTCAGTTAAAGCTTTAGGATTAAGGAACTAGGTTAAGGCTAACATAAGATTTATTGAAATTAGAATCAAATTAAGGCTATAATAATGAGAGATTAGGCTAAGAAAATTTTTAGGGTATTACACATACGATAATAACCCTGTCTCAGAAGTTACTATTCTCAGGCTTATAAATCCTAATTTCACAAATCCATCATAACTTTTCCTATAGAGCCCAAAAAATTACCAGATTTAATATACATTCCTAGAATACTAATATTAACAACATATTTGGATTTTGTGGTCTAACACTACCATTTCACACATGTGATACCAACCTTCTCGTTTTAGGGTTACTATTCACAATCAACCATTTTCATACTCGATCAAACTTAAGTCATTCTCAACTACTCTAAGCACTTTATATAAGTTCCTTTTCATATTTTAGAGGATATAATACCTTAAATACCATGATTCTCATATTTAACCTTCATTAACCAAAATACCCTTATCAATAATAAAAATCCTTATTTTATGTAGATTTTATTTGTTTAGTAACATTATTTACAAATCTAAATTTTTCTCTATATACCTTATCATACTCATTTCACATTCATCATTCTATTAATAAACCTGTGATACATCCATATTTCACACCAAGGGCTTTCTTAGATAAAATAACAATACCACATGATCTTTACTTACTCACTTTATATCATGTAATATCAACCGCTTATCATAGTATCAAAATCATATATTAATTCACATAATCACATTATTATGGTACAACACAAAAACTTGCATAACACTTAGCAAATAAAAAACCCTAGACTACGATAAGTATCCCTACAAAAATGACCTCAGATTTTAAGCACATAACTCAGAATCCACCTCTTCCAAAACTTTGAGAAAATCTCCTAAGAAATTAAAAAAAAAATACCATTAGAAATGAATGAAATAATTAAGGAAGGATTAAGGTAATGGGAGAGTAAAGGAAAAGATAAAAACTAAACCAAGGGAGTCTCGGTCAAAATGGTGGAACAAGGAGAGGCTTTGGTTGTTTTAGCCGATGGAGGGGTAAAGGGTTTGGTGGTTGTTGTTGAAATGGGGGAAGGAGCATTAGTGGAAATGGCTAAAGGTGGTGTGATGGTTTCAGCGGAAAAATTGCCAAAGGTGGTGATGATGGTTTTGGTGCAGGCTATAGAAGAATGAGGGAAATGATGAAGTTGTGGCTACCAAAAGGGTGGTGCTGGCTATGGTTGAAGTTGTTTTAGCAAAGAGAAGGAAAATGAGAAGTTGGTTATGGTGGAGTCAACCAAAGAGGAGGTGTGGGTTGTGGTTGAAGTTGTTGATGGTGAGGGGGGAAGCACTGATTGGTAGTGCTGCAACCAAGGAAGCAAAAGAAAGGGGGATGTTGTGCAGGATGCCAAAGGGGAAGGGGAATCACCAATGGTTTTAGCCAGTGACTAAGGGTTAACCTCGACAAGGGTGATCAAAGGGGAGTGGGGTGATTCTATTAGGATATCTAGATATGGCTTTTTGTGGTGGTTTTGCCGGCAGCAAGGAAGAGTTGAAGGAGTAAGAGGATTATGGTTTCGTTTGCATAATCAAAAGTGAGAGAAGAAAGGTGGTAAGAGAATTAAATGCTTGGTTTATATATACACACACATGCACAAGGATGGGGTTATCTACCAAAATTTTCAACTCAAACCTTTAAGTTGAGGAGGGGGGAGTTGATGGGGTAGAGGGTAGGCTTGGTAGGGGAAGTCGTGCACATAAGGGGAAGAGAAGAGAACAGGAAAAAATAAGTATGACGGAAAAGGAGAAGAAAAAAAAAGGATAAAAGAGAAGTGGTAGTATGGGTTTAGATTTAGGTTTAGATTAAAAATAATTTAGGTTAGGGTAGAAAATATTAGGTTTAGGTTAGAAAATATATTAATAAATTAAAATAAAAATTAGGATTAAGCTAAGATTTAAATTTAGAGAGTTAGGGTAAGATAGAAAAATAAATTTTTTGAAGTTAGAATTAGGTTACGATATTAATTACTGGGGATTAGGGTTAGCTAAAATTCAGGGTATTACACCTACCTTGGAGGTCATAAAGGATACATATGGAAGACTATTAAACTACTATTTGATCTAAATATATATATTAACAAAGGTGGATTGTCTACTACCAACTAACTCAATAAAGATAATTAACATTACTCAATTATTCTTCCATTTTAAACATGGTTGTCTTTTTCAAAACCCAACATCTATCACACAATCGTACTTCCACACTTAACCACTTATTCTCATTTTAGGCATTATTTAAAAATGCTAAAATTTATACTAAGAAGTCAACCCCTAAGGTTAACCCACAAGAAGCGCCACAAAAAGTCCCAGACAGACTACTTGAATGGTCAAACAAATTATTGTACTAATTTAGGAACAAACCTTAGAAAAATCAAATATAACAGGAAAACTAGTTAATTGGAATGGTAAAACCCAACTAACTAGTACCACCGGTTAACTAGATAAGACCTCAACCAGTTGACTATCCCAAGTTGAGACCAACACAACAAAAATTTTAGTAAACAAATTAACTAGTAGGTCAAAACTAATTGATCAGAAAACCAGATGATTGATTTTGAGACCAATCGATTGACTAGTTCTCTACTAGATACACCACCAATTATCATAAGTTTTTATAACTTAACTAAAACACATCAACACTAAATGATACCACATGAAACTCTCTAGAACACAATCATAACATGCATAATCTATATTGTATAACACAACTCACCAATCCATACATGAATTGTGATCTAACGAATATCATACTTCTCCACAAAAACCAACAAGCCCTAACATGATCCTAAGACCATTTCTAATATTCAACTCAAAACAAAATAGATCTACAGCATAGTATCATAGCACAACTCATGTAAAACATGTTGGATATCTCAAGACTAAAATAAACTCTTCACTAACTCATAATAAGGATCTTTCATGCTCAAACATATATATGGCATGCTTATCAAACTAAACTACTTGTGCATGCTTACAAGCATAGTAATACTCATAGATTATGCTTTCTTACAAACATAGTAATACTCATAGATTATGCTTGAAATGTATAAAACACATTGTCACATAACACATAAATTCTACATCTAAAGGGTCGTACCAAATTTACCAAAAGTACCTAGCTCCAAGTTAAATAAGAAAAACTCATAAAATTGTAATTCTCCTCTATTATTGCACCTTTATGACCTAATTCAAAGAAACATGAAAGGATGAGTGAAATTCACTTAAAGCATAAGCAAAGAGAATAAAAGAAGACAAACATCATATCAACCCCTTCCTTTGAGTGGATGAGCATAAGAAAGGGTGAAAATAAGAATTTCCTTTATTTCTCACAAAACATTAATCCTGGATTACTTAAGAAGTGTAATAAGGATTTAAACAAAAACATCATAGAAGGAATTAAATCAAGTAAATGAAAGAGAATAAAGCACTAGGATTGGACACAAAGAGAAAATAGGGAAAAGGTAGGTTATATAATTAAAGAACTTATCTTACAAATGAAAAGTGGTGAATAAAGGTGAGAAGTAGATAATGTATGAGAAAGTTTAATTTATTTGGTTGATGGGGTCAACCATAAGGAGAGGGTAGAGAAAATAGGCTTGCTTATTTGGCACTTGAATGAGAATGGATGAATTATGGGAGTACCGTCAAGGTAAGGGATGTGGATTGTAAATTATGAGATCAAAGGACAAAGTGTAATAGTAGAGGATAATCCATAGTTGACTTCTACCTATTTCTATCAAAATCAAAGTAAGGAGGTAGGTGAAAAGGTGAAGATATTTGATAATATTTTTGAGCAAAATGAAATTTTAGGTATGTTATAATTGAATTGATATCCTAAAGATTATGAAAATTTTCTTACAATCCCTAAAATTTATGTTTAATCCATAAATATCAACTTAAAAAAGTTTAATCATCATATCAAATTTCAAAAAAAAATAGACATAAAGTAGTAGTTCTAGCAAAACTATTTAACTATTTTTGGCTTATTATTTAAGTAGTTCCTTCCTCAAAATATCAAAAAAAAAATCATATTAACTAGCTGATTAGTCTGCTAAACTAGTTGACTAGTTTTCTTCTTAAAAAATATTTCCAAACTTCATTTTCCTTCAAAATATTAATAAATAAAATAAGATACAGTGTATTACATTATCAAGAAGGGGGTTTTTGATAATCTTAGAGGAAGAAATTCACATCAAAGGAGTGTTTTTAGCTCTTATATTTTTGAGTGGATAATAACAATGATTTAAATTTCTAATTCTTATTATTTCTTGATATGCCATAATTTGTATTATTCTTACTTGTTCTTGTGTACCTAAAGCTTGTGTGATATAGTTGAATCTTTAATGGTTTGATGGTTTTGGTACAACATGGGTACAGGTTTAAGCTATTTTTAGCTAGATAATGTTGAACAATAAATATACGAAGGGTGCATGTGTACAACATTTTCCTAAGAAAGTTCAGGATATCTTTAGAATTTAATAGAGTAACTAGATCCTACATTATATGACAAACTATAGTCAAGGAGGAGTAGTTTGTTACAGTAGTTAATCTTATTAATGTGAAGATCGAAGACTAAGAAAGAGAATCATTACAAAATATAATATTAATTAGGGATATATTTGGTAATTTTATTTATTAATGTGTGTTTAAACCTCTAAAATATCATTTATTTTAAATCTAATGGAGTATTAGTATATGATTGAACATATTCTCCACATCAATCTACATTTATCGAATATCTTAAAAGTGTGAATGAATGTCTTATATATCCCAAAACAATGAATTCATTTATTCTTATGACAAGTATAACATTTAAGAACCAATAAAGTACTAATCACTTCTCTAATGAGACTTGTCCCTTTAATATTATTCTTAAGGAAATTTTGACTCCTACCTTCTATACGTGTACATACGGATTTAGGAGTTTCAAATATTCAATGTGGATTCATGTTCTAGATGGTGTGATGAGACATTGTATGCGTTCTATTTCTTGCTATTTTTTGTAATGAAATTCGTTTTTCTAAAATAATATTAATCACAATGCACATAATATTTTCCAAGTATAAAAGAATACAATACACTCTATATACACATGACTCAATCTTATCTCATTTACACAATACAATATGCTATAAATATAACATAATATCTGTAATACCTCTATTTTTATAACTAGAAATTTTTTACAAGATATTTTGAAGAAGCTAAATTAGAAATGTAAGGTGCTACCACCACTTCCAACATAGGAGTGTTATGACAAATACTTAACCTATATTAGGCATAAGAATAAAAAATAAACTTATATCTCAAGAGTCGGGTGGTCATCACCTAACCTGAATCTAATACATGAATTAAAAAAGTTATACACAAATTAAATACAACACCGATAAGATCTAATAAATCTCAGCAAGAACTAAACGAAATAAAATATGAGATCTCATAGATATAAACTAAAATGCTTATCAAGATGATCAAGGACTCAACACTCTTAAATCCACATAAGAAAAACACAAAAAACCTCCACAATACTAAAATAGTATGGTATCAATACAAGGAGCATCTGATTAAAACCTAATTATAACATATAAGTATACTTCATACAAAACATGTTGTCGCATTATAAAAATATCGTAACTTCCCAAGTACATGGTATCATAACATAAGATCGCATGTCAACATCTAGGTATATAATATATGTAAACAAATAAATCATATATTATACATGCTAATAATTAATCAGACATGACAACTTCAAGCTAGCAACCTAGGGTAGAAAACAATGTATAATCTATTATAACACGAGGGTATATAAGATAAAACAAGAAATCATAAATCATTCAACAAAGATGGAGATGAATCAAGCAAAACCTATAGCCTGTCTAGCAAATATTTCAACAAGTGTCACGTAAGGACATATAAGCTAAAGGGCACAATCAAGGAAAATCATATAGGCCATAGGTATACAGATCCAAACTTGCAGGCACAAGCATGGACATCTAGACCTACCACCAATGAACATAACTCATGGGGCACAAAGAAAGCATTAAGGCATAAAATCCAAGCATATAAGGAGAATTATCCTGCCACAATGAATAAAGTCTAGAGTATAAATAATAATCATTTGAGAAACTCAGTCCACTATAAATGAGAATACTAATGTTGGGGGTTTGTATAAGGACTCTATTGTCCACATAACTCAGAATCACAAAAGCTACTGTAGGTGAACATTCCATCCACTGCCAATAGACTCTTTCCGAGGTAATCTCTCTAAAAGTTATCATAATCCTTAAGTATGCATATCCTATATAGAGTTCAAAGGATTATATAAAGTATAAAAGGCACCAAGCCACTATATGACTAGAAACCCCTACCATTGTATGAAAATGCAAAAATAAGGTCCATAGGATTATGTTTTCACAATGCCAACACAATGCATAATCCACAAAAGGGAAATCAAAGAGCACATATATTCCATAGCACATAAATGCTTAAGGTTAACACAAAATCTCAAAGATGAACAGAGATTGGTCAAATAATGAAAACCAATGATCTAGAAGATCACCATAGATTAGAAGATCTCTCAAAAATTTTAAGGAAAAAAATAAAAGGCTATAATCCATAAGATAAAATCCAAAATCGAACATTAGAAGTCACGAGAGAACGTTTCAGCAAGTAAAAATGGTATACCTCTTATCAAGTAAGAGATCCAAAAAACCAACAAAGAGCCAAACTTAGATCGAAAAGGTGTTAAAATCGAACCTAACTCATTATTTATCTAATTAGTCAATCAATGTTTAGAATATACTTTAAAGATCCAACACTTGTTATATAGTTTTAGATAACTTAAAACCAATGCAAAAATACCAAAAACTACCTTTTGTTATTAGGATAAAAATTAGCAAAAACAAATATCAATAACATAACCAATTCAAATCAAGTACTCATGCCAAAATTTACCAAAATCACTATTCATCAATTAATGGAAAATTTTTTATAATGAGAAGCTTAAAAAAATATCTTATTTCTAATAATTATTAATCATATATATTTACTATTCACATTTAATTACTATTTTTTAGGGTTAATTATGAATAGTCAAAGGTTATGGTCAACTTTTGACCCTAATTCATGCTAAAATTCTTTTAGATGTAAATATGTTATTTTTATGATTTATTTATTCTAAAACATAACTAATATCAAATTAAACTATACTTAAAGTGATTAATGTATAACTAGCTAAGAATACTTTGAAGATTTCAAGAATATGCTTAGAACATTAAAACTTTTAATCAAAATTAAAGAATCTTAGTCATGTTTTCTAGCTTTATGTATCAAAATTTATCTACCAATTATAATGATTATCATGGTATCCTTCAATTAAAAAAATCTAAAAAATAATCATAAACCCTAAAGAACATAAAGAACACTTAAAACTTCATGATTTTCAAATGAAAATAATACATGCTTAAGGAAGTAAAAACATAGCAAGTTATATACCAAAATCTATCTAAATATGATAAGTATTAACATGGCATAATTATCTTCCATTAAATAACTAATAATCATGGTTCAAAACATAAAGGTTAAAACCCACATCAAGAATAAACACCATCTTAAACACTTTATAATCATACAAAACAACAAAAAACATGCCTAGGTGTAGTAAGAGCATCTTGCCCTAGATCTAAGATCCAAATTAGAAAAATAAAAGAAATATTAAATACCAAAACAAATCATACCATAAAGCTTCTTGAAGATTAGAAAAATTAAGAAAAATATTAGAGAAAGTTAACACATAAAAACCAAATCAAAGAATAAAGGAAAGTGAACTTATTATAATATTTTGAAGGAAAAAAAGGATAAAAAATGGATGAAAATGTATTTTAAGCTTCAAACATGGAGGATAGTAGGAAAAAAAAAACTTAAGAATCACTAGAGAATCAAAATGAAGAATTATTGTAGACTTTTTGTGGTTTATGGTGGCCAAAGGGTTAAGGTGGTGAAAATTTATAAATGAGAAAAGGAGAGACTTTAAGTTTGAAGAAGATAAGATGGAAGTATAAGATCATATAAGAAAGGAAGTGGAAGACATTTGTGGTTACTCAATCAAGTGTAAAGAGGTTTTATGGTAAATGTAAGTGGTAGAATATTTGGTTAAAAAAATATCACCGAAGAAGGTAAGGGGTAGATTACAAAGAGGAGGATAAAGAAGAGAAAAACACATGGGTTAAGGAGAAGGAAGAAGAAAGGACAGAAAGAAATATGCTAACTATAAAGGTAGAAGGGTAGATTATTGATTTAGGTAGATATTTTTATGAAAATAACAACGGATGAGTGGAGGGTAGCCACATAGGGAATAAAAGGAGTTTCTAAGATTTCTCCAAAAACTTATAATAAAAGGTTAGGATGAAAGGAAAATGGGTGGAGGAAAAAAGAAAGAAGAAAAGTTGGTTAAGGGTAAAATGGTAGCCTTAGCAAGAAAATCAAACTTAGTTTTGCTACTTCATGGATGGGAAGCCACGAAATGGTGAAGGTCCAATAATAAGTGGTTATTATCCATATTAATCAATAATTAAATATTGGGATTATTCCTCATAAGATTACATAAATATTAAAGGAACAAAAGTTGCATTTGATGAATTATTATGGCCAAAACTATCTAAATAAATCAAAAAATTTTAATTTTTTTTAAACCATGTTATACTCAATTAAAATAAAATATAGTGAGATCTAAATTTTTATAAATTTTGAATAGCTAAAAGGCTAATTTTGGGCTTGAAACATTAAAATAGAGCTAAGTAGGAAATTAATAGTATTTTCTTAGAGATATCTTATTATAATTTTAAAATAGCCTAGGAGACCCATAAAAAAGCTAACGATTCCAAAATTAAAAGAATTAAAATTATCTCAATAGTGTATGATAGCCTAAAGTGGCTCTGAAGATTTCAAAACATAAACTCGTAAGAAAGAATTATGAAATGGAAATGAAATACTTCTAAAAATAAAACAAGGGTTTCAGCTTTAATAAAGATGTAATAACATATTAAAAATAATAAAATTTAATTTTTAAATATAAAAAATCCTAAATAGGATAGGATTTTTGAGAAATAGTGTATTGCAATATACCTCTGATAAAATAAAATACACTCAACCACCAACTATTATCTATCTCCTGCTTTATTTGTGTTGATGTAACCAATTTGTATAATTTGATTCAGAATGACACCAAGTATTCAACTCATGTCTAATATGCCTTATAGATACCTATATTTCTTCATAGCCCTAATTTTCATATAAGGTTCAATAGAACATCAATAATATAATTTAAATTATGAATCATTATTTAGTAGCTATATATGGGATATCCTACATAAATTAAGATATAGGATTGATGTAAAGTTCTTGGAGAATCTTCCTTATTTCAAAGATTAATTTGGATCTCCATTTTGATTTCTCTTTGGAATCTGGATAGACCAAGTACATAAAATGCACTGCCATCTTCCCAAAATCCTCCATTACCACCTCTACTTCAGAACATAGGTGAGGGTTCTCATGAAAATACCTAAAACAATTCATGTAAGACATATATTTAGTAAGTAAATGCATTAATTTGATCTAATTCAAAAAGAAACTAAAAAGTGAAAATTTTAGTTATGATTATTCTTTCTCATTTTCTCATTAGTAGATAAGAAACAAGAATGTTGTGGTAGAATCCCTGCCTAGCATATTAAGAGTTCAAATATGATTCCTGCATTATTTTTTACTATTATCTTTAGTGGACAAGAAAGGTACACTTTTTTAAAGCCGAAGGTAGATCAAATTAAGATAGGGAAAAAAATGAAACTCACAACTCTATCTTGGCTTGTAATGCTTCGATTATTTCCCATCCTGTTGTAGCACCAATGTTGAATTGTAGTATATCTTCTTGATTTCGGGTGCCATGGAATTTTCCAATATTCTTTGAAGCCAACACAAAGTTAGGATATATTACTAATTCACCAATGTCATGTTTCCATAACTCTATTGTTAAGATATTTTTCCTATTCACCTTCTGTAATACCCCATTTTTAGGAAATCCTAATTAAAATTAATAATTACGTATGATTAGTTATAATTATTAATTTAGGAGGTTTAGTATTAAACGTATTATTATTATTATTATTATTATTATTATTATTATTATTATTATTATTATTATTATTATTACTACTACTATTATTACGACGTTTTAGATATAAAAATAATTAGGCTAAAAAGTTGATAGAAACCGATTTCTTACTTTAATCCTAGTTTTTATTCGTAAATCTTATCTGAATTATTTTAATAATTACCGCGACTTGTAACCCAAAATCAATTTCTAAAATTATTCTTGATTATGTTTATCTTTTTCGTTTTATTTAAATCTACCTTATATCGGATTATTTTTCTACCTGATATTTTAATTTATCCGGACTAAATTTAATATAAAATATATATGTATATATATATATATATATATTATTTATCTTCTCTCTCTCCCTCTGCCATTTTCTACCCATTTCCCGTCCTGTCTCCCTTATTTCCTACCTTTACTCTACCTTCTGCAATTATATACGTATATACACGCCACACCCTCGCACACTCTACCCCAAACAGTCCCCCATTCCCGCACACACATTCGGCCGAAAACACACTCACAATGCACACACAACACTATTCCTCCCAGCTCCCTCTTATTTTTCTCTCGACACACACCACCGCAGCCCCCTCTATTTCTTCAGCCCTCTCCTATTCCAAACAGCCCCCTCCCCGTTTGTTTTTTTTTTGGTCTCCCCAGCCACCTTCTCCCTTCCCTTCTCCCCCTGCATCTCCCTCCCGTCCAAAACAACCAAACCAGCAGCTCGCCACCCTAGCCACGAAGCCGTCGTCCACTCCCCTCCCTGCCCCGTTTGTTTCCAGCGCACCACTCTAGCCACAACCAGGAACCCCCGAGTAGTGCACGCAGACACGTAGCCCGCCAGCCCACCACCACCCACAGCCATCGCAGCCACTCTGCAGCGCACCACCACCAGCCCCTCGACCTCACGCAGCGCCACTTCACCTCCCTTTGCATTTTCTTCGTCCCTAAGCCCTTCCCCGACCGCAGCACCCTCTCCCGCAGCCATCCCGTCGCCTAGCTCCCCAAGCCCATCACTCCCCCTCTTTTGTTCGGTTTTTCTCCCACCCGAACACAACCATAGCATCTCCACCATCAGCCCCGTCGCAGCCAGCCGCCCAGCAGCCACCAGCAACCGCCGGTCTCCACCGCCACTGCCACCCTCTCCCTTCCCCTGCCTTGCCCAGCCAACCCTCTCGCCCATTCGGTCGTGCCCCCATTCCCCTCGAGTGTGACTCACGCTGCATGTAGCGTGAGTTGCGTAGTGTGTTAATAAAATTTTGGGTACCAATATTAATTGTAAGGGTATTTTGGTAATTTTAGAAAAATAAATATTTTTATACTATAATTATTATTTTATTTGATAGATATTAATTCTGTATTTGTGGTATTACTTTTAGGTATGAAAGTTTAATTTGCAGGACCTAATACATTTTAGTGGATACCGCTAATTTTATGTTTTTGCTGGAGTCCAGGTAACCGTTATACTCTACTAAAATGATAAAAATTGCATGATAATACATTGGGGTTTTTGGTGTATGAAATATGTTTATCATGATTTATTTCAATATAATTATGCGTTAATTATTATTATTATGGAAACGGATAAAAACGAGCATGTTATCTGATATAAAATATTTCGGGTATAAAAGTATGACTTAAAAATAATTCTAATGACGGGAGAATATTTGGTATGATAATTATGTATATAATTATTAGTTTAGCATGTTTAGATATAATTGTGGAATAATTATTAGGAATGTGTGCCCTAGGGGCAATTTAGTCATTTTTGTGTAATATGATATTTATCCTGAAAATCATGTCTAACATGTATTATCTGTTGTTGATTTTACGATCATGTGTTTTGTATGTTTCAAAAGTTTATTATAGAGTTTCATATGCCGAAATCTATGTAAGGGTAAAATGGTCTTTTGACATGATTGATGATTTAAATTATATAATAAATAATTAGATTATTCATTTTAGCCTTTTCATGATAGATTAATAAATAAGATAGACTTAGTATTTAAATGGATACTAGTCTGATAATTATTAGCTTCAAGGGCATTTTAGTCATTTTCGGCCTAACTCCCAAATGTGAATAATTGGATATAGGATGGCCTTAGAATTTTGGGTAGGGTGACCTTAGTATTGATTTTGACTTTTCTTTATACCGTTGACCGTAGGGTTGACTTGGATAATTGGAAATAAAGGGAAAATGAATAAGTATGGAAATGAGAATAAATGTGTAATGTGTGTTATCTGTGATCACTTTATAAAAATACTAATACGTAAAGTGAAAGACCTCGAGTTTAGGAATGGTTTCTCTCTAGGGGTAGCTATCCTAGAGACGAGGTAGGAGTCCTCGATTTGTTTGGGTTTCTGGTGTGCCGGTTGTGCCCCGGTAAGGCCCTAGTCTACTCTATAGGTGACCTACGGGCCCTATAGGGGGTATCGATACTTAAGGATTAGGTGTCCGAGGTGAGGAGGGTACTGTGTTCCTTGTGCATCAGTATGACCAGAGTGCTGTTATGCCTCTGGGTTGGATGGTTGGAGGGTATCGTGTTGCCTTGTGCGCCGATATGACCGGTGTACTGTTATGTCTCCGGGTTATTATTGTATCCCCCTCGAGTAAATAAAAATAGAAATAATGTGTTTTGATTTGAAGGATTATTATTGGATATTGGATTGGTTTGGTAGTGGCCGTTGTGCCTACCTATGGTTTAAGTAGTAGCCTGCGGGCCTACCTGTGTGGGTATTATGTCTATAAGTATGCGTGTGATGTTATGTATATTATTATACTATACCTGTAAATATACCGTTGATGTTTTGTATTTTAATTTACTGTACCTGTAAGAGTACCTGTGGGATTACAGATATTATTATGATGTGTCTGTAAGTACCCAAGTGATGTTATGTATTTTATCATATTCTACCTGTAAGTATACTCTTGATTTTGTGGATTATGTTATAGCTTACATGTGAATACACTTGTGATGTTATAAATTTGGTTGGGAGTTATGCTGAGATATGAGTCATGCTGCTGATGTTATAATTGTTATGCTGGAGTTTAGGTTCTAATCATTACTTCTGAGAATACCTTTGGCATGTTAGTCTGGTAAGCTGTCAGTTGTTTTAGATAAATGAAAATGAGTAGCATGTGGCTTTAATAGAATTTGATTGTCTAAATGATTATTGTATATCAATCCTCGTATGAATGCTTAAATGTCTTGTACCTGTTAATCGTATGCCTTGCATGTGTTCCATGCTAGTTTCTCATATTTGTTTGGTATAAAAGGTTATTCAGTACCGTAGTACTGACGGGTTAAGTTTCATGGTCCCCTGCCTATTCCACGGGCAGTCTTTACCTTGCAGGATCACTTTGAGGGTAGGGTCTGACGACTTCAAATAGAGGGTTGAGAGTTAGGACTATCCGGTGCTCGCCTCGACTTCTTTTGGTCCGGATATTCCTTGGACTCTTAAGTCCCCTGCTATTTCCCTTTTGTTACATTACAACTCTTGCCTGATCTTTTTGTATTTATTCGGGACAATGTATTTTGTAATGAAATTCTATCTTGCCTTTGTTTTAATGTTATTTAAGTAAAGTAATATTTTAGCCTTAGCACTCAGTATAAGAACGGTAGAGGATGCCAGACTTATACTGAGTATGGCGGTAACACCCTTTGGTTTTGTAATTATCGCTTCCGCAAAACGAAAATTTTTAGCAGTAAAAATGGGGGTGTTACACCTTCATCTATAGAATATAATTTTATCATTATGTAAAATATAGCACAAAGGAATTATTTTTTTTCCATTAATAATCATATAAGACAATTGTTATATTCCCTCTCAAATGTTTATTAGTGAAAATTTAGTCAAGTGGTTAAAGAGTGAGGTACTTCTTACATTAGACTTGATCTTTTATTATTTCTCTTATAATACTATTAAAACTTATGTTAATACTATGTAATAGAATCTTATTACATGCAGAATTCATTAATGTATATATGTTATTTCCAAATGCTACTAATAATATCATAAAAAAATTAATGTGTAAGGTAATAAAATTACCTAATTTCCATCAATAACACAACGATCATCAACTTCAAAAGGGTGCATAACAAAAGCAAAGATGATCCCTCCAAACATATCCTTACAAATATCTCCAATTATAAAACTAAAAGCTATGAAGGGAGCAAAGATAAGGGCTAAGGTATTTATCATTGTTGTTTGTGTAATAAGAAGCCAGATAATGGTCACCATAATGACTAGAAAGCCATTTAAGAGCTTGTTCAATTGACTGATGGATTCTCTTGAGTTGCAAAGCCTACGACATAGCGACCAACATGATCTATAAGCATGCATCTACTCAAAATGGAGAAAAATAATTTGAATTAGTCCTAATGTTTAAGTAAACTAGTACTAGTATTAAATAAAACTATTCAATAATGAATTATAATTATTTATATGCATGCATGTAAATTAGGAAGTGTTACTCACCACCCAAATTTTGAATATTTTATGTTCAACTTTATTTGAGTGCTTGTGTAGTAGAGTTTTCTCCTCAAACACTAGCAAAAGAAGCAAGACTTGTGCCTCTTTCTCTGTCAACTGTAGTCGTGTCTTTATGTCATCTTGACTTATGCCTCTACATATTGTTTTAGGTATACATGAACAAAATGAGAAAAATGTCAAAATATATGAGATTAATGAGAAATTCACCATATAATTGTAAATAATTCGGTGCATCTACCATGTAACCACTTACACTATAATTATTGCACTATGGTACTATTTTAAGCGAATATGCTGAAAATGGTAACCATTCAACTAGATCTCATCAAATACACAAATGCCTTATGTAGAAGGTTAATAAATGGCACCTCTACCATCAAAAATCTAGGCAACTAATTTCACATGTGTTGGTTCTAGCTTATTACGTACCCACGCTAGAGAAAATTCACCCTAGTTATATATGAAAAGGGCTTAACTTAAATTGAAACCATGAAGACTCAACAAGATACTTTCATTCATGTTAACATGCATAAAAGACCTATCTAGACTATAAGAAAATAATCATTTATGTATTAAAATCAATACAAGGTAATAAACAATATATTAGAAGGTGTATAAATACACACGCATATTTAATTGATTAAGTACATATGTATATACCAAATGGAGGGAGTCTAAGGTAGGAAACCATGTCATTCTCTAGAAATTTCAATTAGCAGTTAAAATCAATACTAAACCTCCAAGTGCATCATAACCGCAAATGTAGAGGACAACATATAATGAAAACTCTTAACCTAATAGAATATCATCTATAAAAATGAATATTTTTATCCCAAAACATATTTATTTATTTTTATTGTAATATATACATTTATTTCACACATAGGTATATCACCCTTACATTTGTATAAACTAAGGATGTATATTCTGATTTTAGAATATGTGTACTCTTATCATGAAAAAATGTGTAATTATTTTATAACATATATATTTCTTCCATATAGTTGTACAAATAATGATTGTGTATTTATATCTCGGAAGATATGTAGTTATATCCTAAAAGATGTGTATATTTTTGGAGAACATATGTATTATGGTAAGATGTGTATCTTCACTTGATTAAATAAAAGATGCATATTTATATCCTATAAGATGTGTATTTATATCTTGAATATTATACATTTATATACTAGAAAATATGTATTCTATTCGAGAATATTTGCATTCTTATAATATAACATGTGTTTTATTTTAGTAGAAGTACTTTTATTTTCAAAAATCTGTACTTATTTTTAGGCATGTATATTTTCTTTGCCTTTTTATGAACAAAAAATGCGCATTTTTATGGTATAAGATTAGTACTCTAGTATTCTTAGTAGTGTATTATATTTATGGAGAATGCGATATGTAGTATTGGTAAATATTTATTCTAGTAATGTGTATTATTGTAATAACTCATTTTAAATCCTCCTAAAATATTTTATTTGTGCATTAAATATTATATTGAGTATTTATTAAATAACTTGTATTTGAAAAGTTTTGGAAAAATATTGCAAAATGCCAGAAAATATTTTTTCTAGTATACCGGTTGAATGATATGCCTGCATGTCAGTAAACCAATTCATACAAAAACTACTTTGAACTAAGAAAATACTAGTGGATTGGTTTTGAGATACATGTAAATTATTTTTTTATTATTATATTTTGATTCAAATTTTCGTATTATGGTTATGAAACTTTATAATTATGATATTTTTATGATGATGAATATTTTAAGATGTTATGGGATTATTCTAAGAATTTTTAGAATATTATTTTCATTTATTTAACCTCTAATCTACTAAAAGCTACTTTATGATATATCTTGTACCTTTTCTACCTAATTTCAACTATCCCTCTTTTTCCTTCCTTCCCCTTTGTGGTGTAGTAGTAACAATTCTGAGTTGTTGGTATGCATAGATACTTCCCCTTTTGACTACTCTCACCATAGAATTTCTTACACATTATAACCCTACACTTAACCTTATCCCCCAACCTTCTCTCCATCTACCCTCTAGCACTCAAGTACTTTCAAGTCAAAATTTTCACTCTCTCTCTCTCCTTCCTTTCTAACTCATTGAGATTAGCCTTGGGATATCCTTTTAGTTTTTTTATCTATTTTAACACTTAATACAATATATGTTCATTTATCCTCATAAAAAAATTAGCCCAGGCATTTTTATCTTCTCATCGCTATATTTTGTTATTAAAGTTGAAGAATAACCAGTGCCCTAGAGCATTATCAACACCTCTCTTCACTATTACATTTATTTTGCCTCTACTAATCATATCTTAATCTTTTACTTCATTATCTCTTTACTTTTCTTAAGTAAGAGGGGATTAGATATAGGAAAAAGGTGTAAATTTTTCTTTCTTCTCTTCTTTGATTCTTACTTTCTTGATGAGATTTATGTTCTCCCTTTTAAAAAATCTATTCATGCATTTATTTTAGTTTAGGGTTTGGTGAAAAAGAGATTTTTACTAATTTGTGTTTGTGTTTCTCAAGTGTGTACAAGGAGATCAAAATCTTAGATTTTGAACCTAGGGTGTTGTCTTCTTTCTCTTTTTGTAGCAAAATTTATCCCTATGTAAATTAATCTAAACTTTATAATGTGGTTTAGCACTTGTGTGTTCTTACTTAGTAGGTATAATGGTTAAATTAAGTATGATAAAGTATGTATTAAATGGTAATCATGAGAAATAGATGTGGTGCCTTGACTATAGCCATAAATCTCTTTGGCTTATTTATGGTAGAAGTTTTTTGAAGCATATTAAGTTATCCCTTGTGCTTGTTGATGATTTTTTACATGAGAGATTGATATACAACATATGATAAGTGAGTATAAGAAGTATGTTGTAGGTCACTTTTCGGACACTAGGTAAATCGATGTATTTGAAGCATCATATGGGCTTGGTTTTGAACTTTTAAGCACAGTTAATTTTTTTTGAGTATCTTAGACTATTATTTGAGATGGCTTTGTACCATTTAAGTATGTTTGAAAGTGTTTAAATTGGATTGGAAATGTATAAATTTAATTATAGGTAAGCATGTTGGTTTTACAATGAAATAAATCCGCTAGTAGTGGACCAAACTATTCCACTTAATAAACTTAGTGCCCACTAGTTCCTTACCCTAAAAAAATGTTGATTCTTTTGGTGCCACGAGCCTATTTAGGGGAGTGACTAGTCCATTGGTAGAACTAGTCCACTTGTTTTCCCCTTACCAATCTACTAGTTCATTTGATTTTTTTTTCTTCTAATTTTGTTTCCAAACAATCGCTCTTATTTTCTAGGTAAGTTTTTTATGCTTTAAAAGCTAACCATAAGTATTGACCATGTTTTTTACTTTAATCTTTGACCTTTGGTTTCTAAGTTGATTTTGAATACTTGAATTTAATAGCATGGTTAATAATGGTATTAAAGTCTTAGTGTTTAATAGTAGAATCTTATTAGATAAACATGGATTAGTGGTGGTGTAATGCCTTATGTTTGGCCTTAATGACATTTCTATGATTGGTGCAATGTCCTTAGAATTCTTTTTCATGATGGTTATGTCCCTGTGTCAGTTGTGCCTATAGTTATTAAAATCCTAATTCAATCTTGCGATTTTATGATCCTATAATCTGATTCTACGATCCAATCTCAAGCCTCTAAATCTATCCTAGGTAGAATCTCAATTCTAACAACATTGAGTTAGCAAGGTATAGCCTTTGTATTCTTTTGGATGAGTATTATGATAATAGAGAATGTGTACCATTATACTCAAATATATGTACTATAATAATAGAGGTTGTGTATATATATCTCAAAAGATGTGTATTTTTATCTTAAAAAATGAGTGTTTATATTTTCAAAGATGTGCATATGTTAGAGGACTTGTACTTTGCTGAGAAATATATGTTTTCTTGTAAGATATGTATATATGTCTTCAATACATATGTGCATTTTTGCATATAAAAAAAATTGAGTTATATCAATATAAGTGATCATTTATAGAGAAAAATATAAAAAATTATTGATATTATCTTTTACTTTTTCAATGATCCATATTAAGGATATTAATTTTTAAATTTAGAATTTTAACTATTTTTATCTTGCATCATAGATGAAGTTTCACGGTGTAAATTGTTGTTATACCTTTAGTTGTGTTCGAAAATAGGTTCGAACCAAAATTTTAGACCGGCCCAACCATTTTTTTGGGATTTCGGTCCAAGACCTGACCAATAATTTTGAGTACCATTAGCATCACATTTCTTAATTTCTTTGAGTATTTTTTATCTTTAAGTTGGGATATAGACACAAATTCCTCTCAAATGTTTTATATAAAATAATAAATAAATTGCTATATTAAATAATATATCTTTAAAATAGAAATTTGAAACCGTTATAATACAAGGAATCTTGGTGTACTAAATTTTTCCCATTGTCACATCAAATTTTCAATAATTTTGAATTAATATTTCAATGGAATAAGATATCTCCTATATTGATGGCAATAAGGTTGTTGTCAAATTTCAATGTTGCTATACTAAAATTACAACATTCTTATAATAAAATTTTAATTATTCGAGTCAATTAAGTTGTAGTCTTTTTAAAATAGAGATTCCATGTCGTAATAGTTTTCCGTTGTTGAATGTTGTACTAAAATTTCATCGAAATAAAAGAGCTTCTTCACGGGTGCCAATAAATATTACCGTAAAACATCAACAATGTTGCCCTAAGATTTCAATTGCCTTTTTAAAGTATAAAGTTGAGGCACATTCTAACTTTAACCATGACCTCACCGTTTGTACGGTCCATCCCTATTTCCATTGGTTGTACATGTCAAAAGAGCAACACTACCATCATAAAGAGTTGTGAAAAGCATGGTGAGGTGCAAAACGAATTGAACCATTAATTCTTAATATTGACACCAAGCATTAATTGTCAATCAATACTCCCTCCTCCGTGCCACAAAGATGATGCTAGATTTTTTTTACTTGGATTAAAAGAAATGTTTTAATGTTACTCGAAAAGAAAATATATACATAATTTTTCATTTTTATCCTTCATATAATTATTTTAATTAGTACCCAATTATATTAAGTGATGATATATTATAAAACTAATCCTATAATTCACTTATTTATACTGGAATGAGATTTGATTTAGTGATAAAAACTAGTTTCTATATATCAGCAGTTTTAAATTTGAACCCCCTCTCTCCTTTTTCCGTATTGTAACACTTTTACTGTAGCGGGATCTATATAATAATTTATACTTAGATTTATGTACAGACCTCCTTTAAATTAAAAAATAAAAATAAATAAATAAAATAATTCACCAATTTGTAATGCAGTAGGACTATAATTTGGGACGAACAAAAAATAAATCTGACATCGTCTTCGTAGAACTAATACAGTAGTGTTATATATATATATATATATATATATAGACGCACACGCACAACAAAAGTAAACTTAAGGAGGGAAGCGAAGTATTCTTACTTGCGGGTATCTTGTTGACGGTGAGGATCATCAACAATCTTACGCAGCAACTCTGAACCCGCGGTATCAATAAGTACTTTGTCATCACAAAACTCATCTCTAACATGAGGTAACCCTGGCTCTTCCATAGACTTCTCAAACCTAGTAACCAAACTCTTAAGGATCCACGTTGGCACTCCATTCTTCATACGGTCAACATTCTCTAGTAACTTCTCCCTTTCTTCTATTCCTCCAAAATACCACTCTCCTCCATTATCGATCATCTGGACTCCATGCAGATGCAATATCGCATACTTTATCCTATCAACGAACCTATTGAGATGCAAATCAGACTCTAGCTTCAGTAACAGCGTGTTCTTCAGAACCCAAATGATGGACCCTATAAAAATAGCCACAAAGCTCTTGATGACACGGTAATAAACCACCTTACGCTTCTTGTTTTCCACATACTTGGAGACTTCGCAGAGGCCTGGGAGCCAAACAATGAGAATGAAACTTAGCCTTAAGAAAATATTCACGCTTGTTTTCAGTCCGCGAGCAAAGAAAACTACATTCTTGTGAAACTTGAACTTTACTTCAATCATGTAGCGCAATACAATATAAGTTACAAAGCGGATGATAGAGAGGCCACAAAAGATTGATATAAAGTTGAAAAACAAGTTCCAGTCAACTATGTTTGAATCAAATAGCCGAACGGATCCCCATGTACTTAAAGCCCCAAAGCAAAGAAAAATGAAAGTTTCTGCTATGACCTTTTTCTCAATCTTTGGCTCTGTCCGCCACAATAAAGTGCTTAAGTACTTATAGGCCTCGATTTCTTTGTTTTTTGCATCTGATTTGGATATTTTAGTGGCTAGTCTGCAGGGCTTATGTGGATGCGTATTTGATGAGAATTCACTACTGGAGTGTTCATCACCAGGTGGCATTTGTATCGAAATCGCAAGGGATTCATTTCTTCGTGTTTCCATGAGTGATGAATACAGTGTATTTTCTGTAGGAAAGTATAGTAGATGCTGAGGGAATCGATCAAGACTTGGTTCGTGCGTTGGGAATTGGACGGCAAAGGCTGTATTTGTCCGTATAGAAGCCATGCATGCAGCGCACATACGCATATATATATATATATATATATATATATAACTGTAGTCATCCCCATTCTTTCATAGTTTACATTTTGTCTCAATCTAACATTCACACCTAGGTACCGGTGGTCCAACTTTGAATTTTCCGTGTCTCGGTAAGAATTCTAGGAATAGTCTATTATTAACCTAACCTCAACTTTAGATAATTGTGAGCTTGTGACTCGTATTTGGTGTGTAGAATAGCTTGGATTGGTGTGTGAAGTGTTTCGGAGAAATTTGAAGTAGAACTGTGAGTTGTTCTAGAAAGATGTGAATACTTTATATCGAAGAAATTAGAATTTGAAAATGTGCTGAACATGAAAGTTGTAGCTCTTTTTGTTAGCTTTCCAACGCATCAAGAATCAGCTCGATCGGAGGTCAGATGAAGAAGTTATAGCTGAAATACTGAAGATTGTCAAAGTTGGAAATAAACACGGAGGGCCCGTGTTTTGGAAACACGATCCGTGTTTATTAACACGGTCCGTGTTTTTTGGGTTTTTTGCTCCGCTTCAGTTTTCGCTAATGACAGTTTCGTATAGTATAAATACCATGCGATTAGAACCCTAATCAAAGAGCGAACGCCGTCTTCTTCTCCTATTGAGTTCTATTGTAATTCATTGATGAATTGAGTGATTTATGTGAGAATTTCTTTGATTCTTTGTAATCAAAATTACTTCACATCAATAAGATCATTTGTTTCCCCAATCTGTGTTTTTGAGTGTTCTTCTCTTGTCAATTCTTGTGTGTTCTAATTGATTCTAATTAGATCTTATTTTTTCGAATTAATATCGATCCATAACAATAATAAAATAAATCAAAAGGAAAAGGAAAAAAAATCTTTGAATGATAAGAAAATACTAAAATAGCCGACTGTGCTGCACCCCATTAGCTGTAAAGGAAAAAGAAGCAGCACTGCTGATCGATCGAGCATGTCATATCGTGTTAAGGATTTCCAATCCATTTAGCGTTTTTGTTAGTGGCTACAGCCTAGCTAAATTGCATGCTGTCATGAAATCCGTTGAATTTGATCATACTGTACCTACAAAATGATCCATTTCTTTCCGTTCATATTCCGGCCTTTTTTACTGAATTGTGAATGCTTGGAATTTCTGTTCCTGTGTCCCTACAAATAGTTATCATACTAAGTATATCTCCAATCACATAGACCTAGGATGTCGGCCTGGAAATTAGTGCGTTCCTCCTTCTTCTATGAAACTGGCCGGCGTCTACCGATGGCAATGGTTGAATTTCGATTCGATTCAGCTTCACACTTTTATATTTTATATATTTTATATAATTTATTTAAAATTAAATATTATTATTTTAATAAATACTTATTTTAGATTTTAATTTAATTTAAAATAAATATTTTATTAAAAATATATTTATTATTATTAAATACTTAATATAAAAAATACAAAATATAAAGAAATTTTTCCCTTTCTATAACTTTTATACCAAACAAATCTTTAGACTTAGACTCATATCTAATCCATATCCATCAAATCTTAAAAATTTAGATCTAGATCTAGATCTAGATCCATCGGGTCTAACTAGTGCATAGGTCTCAAACGGATCCTAAATTGGCCTGACTATCTTTAAAAAAAATGAATAATTTATATAAATATAAATACATTTATGTTTTATATATCTTAATATATGTTTTGTTGAAAGAAATTCTAAAGAGATTAACTTTTCAAAATAGTTATTTTAACTTATCAAATAGTATTTTAATACTTTTGGAATAAATTATTATACATATTAATTATAACGTCAATACACATAATAAAATTAAAATAAATAAATAAGGAGTTCAAACAAGATCATAACAAGGATGATGAGTATAAATTTAGTATGTATGTATGTATTCATATAGATACTAAATAAATCTAGTGGGTCATATTTAGGTCTAGAACTACTAGACTCAGGCCCAGATCCATTTAGGTATATATGGACCCAAATTCGAACTAGATCTGTTGGGTCCAAAAATTATGGCTCAGACTCGCTTAAAATGAGGTAGGTATAGGATCTATTGTCATCCCTATCTACAACAATACATTGGCAAACACAATATGTGGTGTAACTTGGATCTAGTAATAACAACTACTTGTTACGGATTATGTGATATTAAGCCCTCATTTATTTGTATGTTGGACTAATTATTCCAGGTAATTAGATGGAACTAGCAAATAGAGAATGTGGCAAAGTGAAGGGGATATGAGATGTCAAACATTCTCTACAAACTAAGAATTGATTTTAGGAGGTAAAATTATGTTAATATTATTCATTTTGAAAAAAAAAAAAACACACACACACACACAATCTAGTTTCTAGGCCTAGTTAGAGTATGGGCCAATAAGGTCGTACCAATTAGGTTGAGAACTTAACATTAATGTGTTTGTAAATTTTAGGTATGAGTAAAAGTGATCACTCCTTTCTTCTCAAGGTAAACGCCACTAGGGTTCCTCGATGTTATGGTTTGTATGATCCTTCACTATAAACTTGCCTTTAACCCTGATTCGATGTTCTCACCCCTCCTTCAATCTCCTAAACGATCCCATGCATGTAAGATATTAAGATAATTTTTAAAATTCCCATTAGAAAAATTAGAGTTACTTCTTTAGTCATAGAGTAAAATGATTCTATGAATTGTGTCAATGCATTGATGGAGGTATGAAATAACAGATAAATTGAGAGGAATGATGACTCTCACCATTAGAATTTCAAGGAAGCCTTGTCACACAAGTTTCGAAAGCTACTTATTCAAAATTAGATGATTTGAAGTGGGAGGATTTAGATGTATCATTTGACAAGGATTGGGAGGATGAAACCATAATCATGGACTCACTACAGCGACAAGTACTACTAAACACTGATGAGAAATGTAAATTGTGTAAGCCTTATTAGTGGTTCTTGATTATTAATCTTCTTAAGAGGAATATTTGATAATAATAAAACTATGACCCATAAACTAAGGGACTTGTGGGTTCTTGATGGGACTTACAGACTAATTGAGTTAGGGAGAGGATTCTTCCTAATGATGTTTCAAAAATGATCTAACTTATGTTTAGAGCTACTTATCAAAAGTAGTTATCATGGATAACTACTTATTTTATAAAACTTTTAGGCTATTTTTTTTAAATTAATTAATTATCATAGATAATTACCATTTACCAACATTATCTTACCATCCAAAGATGGTCACCCAAATTTCAAGTGTCTGATGCTTGTATCACGTCTATTCTTACATGGATTTGGATCCCATAACTTTTGATTGAGATATAGGGTATACCAGAGAAACTAAGGGAGATTGGATCATTGGGGGGCAGATTTGTTTGAATTGATCAAAATACCACTATAGCCTTCAAGGGTCATTTTGCTTGGTTAGAGGTGGATTTTGAATTCAATAAGCCATTATTACTAAAGTTTTGGTTGCGATTAAACCACTAATACATCAGATATGAGGGTATTATCTTAATCTACTTTCATTATAGGATATACAAAAATCTTGTCCATGACTACCCAACACTCTTGGAGAATGTCGCGTAAAGAGCTAAGAACGAGACTTCTATGCCAGAGTAATTTAAATCAAGGCTAAATGAAGCAACCAAAGAGTCCGACTAACCTTATAGGGCATGGATATTGGTTATGAACAAAAATATAAGAGAATAAGGGATGAGAAAGTAAAAGTTGGATAGAATTCTAAAGTTAGAAGACAATATAAAGATGGGACTAAGGTTAGGAATTCTCACAAATTTGACCCCTTATCCATAAATTGGTACACTAGGAGTTCATCATTCATGGTGCTAGAAGAGTTAAACAATGAATTTGGGAATTTTGATGATCATTATACATTGATAGGGAGGGGATCATTATCTAAAAATAGAATTTATGAACCAAAGGAAAAAGGAATTGCAGAGATCTCGGAACCTAGCTTATATTTTATGGTGCAAGGCTCTCCCCTATTGCAACTCAAAAACTATATGTGAACTGAAGTTGTGCTTATGGATAGAGGTCCCATGAGTGCTCCTTTAGGATCAGAGGAAAAGCTAGGAAACAAGTGGAAAATCGTAAGTTGCCACCTCAATCTCCGGCTAGCAGAGCTATTGTGGTTGGTAGTGAAAATAAACAACACAACACAAAGATTAATATAAAGAGTGGAAGTTTATTCGAAGCAAAGGTCATTTTATCTCGAGGTAAAAATATGATAGCACGTGGGGTGCATGGTGGAGTGGTGGATACAGGGCAGCACAAGCCTCTTGCAAAGTCCTCATCATTCTTTTTTTAGCAATATGATGGTTGATACTATGTTTTGGAAGAAGAGATGGTAATGAGGTTTCCTTACTAGTTTTTGATATATTATCTATTTTCATAATCCTATAATTATGGTTCTTGTGGAAACTACGATGAGTGATGATAGAGTAGAGATTGTCATTAGGAAGCTTAGTTTTGATGAAAATCAGAGAGTTTATGCTTTTGTATTTTCTAGAGGTGGTTAGCTACTTTGTAGGGACAATAAGATAGATGTTACTATTATTGGTGATATGTCATGGAAATCCAAATTTATAATTCTCTCCCTTTCTCTTTACTGAGGTGTATGTTTCACCTCTATTTCCACTTAGAGGAGTTCTAGGAGGACATCTTATCTATAATAGAGGATATTTGGTTTTCATGGGTCATTGGAGGATATTTTAATGGCATTACTTCACTCATGGAAAGAAGAGGAGGGAGTGCTCGCTAGTTATCTAGGTGTGTTCTTTATAACTGTTTCCTACATTAATGCTAACTTGAAGACATGGGGTTTGTGGGACCTAGGTTCACTTGGAGAGGAAAAGTTGGAGGATAATTTATTAGCTCACATATTGACTAGGTGGTGGCTAATCAAGAGTGGCTTGACATTTTTTTTGGAGGGTTGTGTCATTGACCTTATACATAGTCATGAGGACCTTATTATGCTCAAACTTAAATGAGACGCTATGAGGTCGGGTCCTAGGAATTTTAGATTCAAGGTTTCATGGCTCACAAATCCCTAGCTTGAATGCAAAAATGGGGTACCTTTGGAATATTAGGCAGAATGTTCAAGACAAACATGCAAACTATGCTTTTGGCCTAAAAGTTTGGAATCAACAAAGATTTGTCAAAATTTTTGGGAAGATAAAAAACAAAGGTTGAGAGCTTTCCTTAATGGTATTTAAAGGTTTCTCATTGAGTGATTATCCCCGGGCCTCTTAAAACTCAAAGATAAGTTGGTGGAGAAGAATCATATGAAGCTAGTGTGAGAACTAATCCTATGATTTCATAAGTTAATATTGGAAGTGGTTGTGCTTAAGGACCACAATAAAATAATTTTTCATTCTACTACAATCAAATGAAAAAGGAAAAATAAGGACCATAGATTAAAAAGGATAGTTTAGGTAATTGAGTGACTAGTGAATCAACAATGCAAAATATGGTATAGGGACATTATTTTATCACACTTCACATAAGATGTTGAATTATATAATTTAGGTGAGTGTAAAGTGGATTTTCCCACCTTATAATCAAAACTAAGGTTTCTCATAATTACTAATGTGTTATATGATGAATCTTGACTTGATTATACAATTCCTTATAGTCATATTGTTTTAGTGTGTTCACATATAATATTAGTATCTTAAAATTATTAAAATTACTTATAAAATGGATTTTTCTTGGTAGAAATATAAAGTACATTGTATGGATGATATGATACATGGTTTTTCTAGGAAAGGGCCTAAGGCCCTGTTTGGTACCGGTTGAATCAATGGAATATATGTATTTCTTTGTGAATTGGCTTTGAGAAAAAAATTTGGTATTATCAAATTGGTATTGAAATGATTTTTGCCTTAAATTACTTGTACACAATTTGGGCATAAGGCATTATTTAAAAATACTTGGTAAGTCTTGAGATATGAGTTGCTTATGAAAGGTGTTATCAATACTTACTTTTGTACATTTTTTTAGTGCTTTAAAGGTATCTTAGTTTCTTTATAATTACTAATATCTTGATGTTTTGGCTACGCTAATGTTACAAGAGCTTTTTCTAACACCGGAAACAATATGATTTGCTAAATTTTAAGGAAAATGATTCATAGAAAATGAGCTTTGCTAAAGGACCTTTTGCTTGATCGTTTGTACTTTTGACAAAACAAACTCATCCCTACTTTATACTTATTTATACCTCCCCTTTAAATTCATTTTGAATTTGATGGTAATTAATGCACAATTGGTTTTAAAATGCTTTTAGTAGTGGGTGTCACTTCATGGACTTTCTATATTCTCAAACCTCTTTTAATCTTTCCAAAACAATTTTTACTTAGTTTATGTCTACTTTTTGTTTATTATAATTGCATAACTTACCATGTTTATATTAAACTAGAGGTTTTTGTCTATGTTTTGAACTACAAGACTACTTACAATTTTTTTCTACTTTTGAATTCGATTTAAGGTTTTAATTATTTTTATAAAGTGGGTTTTGATGGAGAAAGTTGGATTACATGAGCATAAATTATGCCTTTTCTTAAAGAGGTTTGAACTACACTTTCCCTAAAGTTTTAAAGATTATTGATTCTCAAAATTTGGTTTATGTATTCAATTTGGTTTCAAGAATTTTGAAAATTAGTAAACTAATTAGCTATCTTAAATATATAGTATGTGTAAATAGAGGTGGAGTCAGAGCTTTTACATGGTGTCCCGAGACACCACGGAGCCCTGGCAGTAAGGTAGTAAATGTGTTTGTTTGTTAGGCATTGAATATTATATATATATATATATATATAGGACATAATATTAAAATATTGTAATAGATGAATAGTTAGGTAAGTGAGGTCCCCCATATTTCAACTCCAAGTTCTCAGGATTGAATCTCATGATCAATTGCTATTGAATTATTTTCTATAATTAAAATGACGTTGTTTTGAATTTTTTCCCCTAAACCCTTACCCATCGGTCAGCCCCTTTGTCTCCCTCCTTCAAGGTCAAGGAAACAAGACCACGCCAGCACAGATCTGCTCTGCCACTGCCCTCAACCTTCTGGCTTCCACCGTGCGACTTGAGTCCACCACTATTGTTGGAGACCATTGTTGTTCATGCTGAAGTCCATCAATCGCATTCCTTCCTCTTCTAGTCTTTTGATCCAATTGTCCAGTCAGTAGTCAAATTCTTACCTTCTTATACTTCATCCAATTTCCGCCCTGCCTGGGTCCGACCCTACAGTTATGCATGTGAATGTTAGCTACTACTTGCTGATTTAATATGTACAAGTCTACAAGATTCTAACCGAGGAAGGTTGAAGGAAAGAAGAAGAACAACACAACCAACTTCAAGATAAACTTTCAAAAGTGAGGAAGGTAAGATTTTACTTAATTTTTAGTTAGTTAAATTATTAGTCATAAATTTGTGAAATCAAAATGTAGTTAATTTATTTATATTTATCTTATTAATTGATTATATTTTTTTATTTTACAAAAATCCTAATTTACATTATTAATATAGAAATCCTAATTAATTTGGTAGAAATAAGAATTATTTTATAGAAATTAGAATGTAGCAATCATTTTTTTATAGATTTATAGATTAAATTGTTTAATTTATTAATTAGTTTTTGATAAAATTATATTATCAATTAAATTTTATTAAATTATTTAGTTAATTTATTAAATTTTTAATGTCTTAATTTAGGATGCAACGATACTTTTCATGCAGCCTAAAAATAGCTACTACGAATCTAATTCTGTTAATCAAATTGTATTACCAATTTCCAAAAACCAAGCACTTTCATCATCAAGCCAACCTCAAGAATCAAGATTCACTAATGAAAGTAAAGTTGATTTGGAAACTTTAGAAGAAGATCCTGGGTTAAGAAAAAGATTTTAGATTTTCATCCGAATTTTCAATATGAAGTAAGAAAAACTTATCTTTTAAAAGGCCATTTTCAATCTCATAATCATAGCTTTCCTACAAAGGTTATTGATGGGAAAAATCATTGATTTTTTTCATCTTTGTTTGATGAATATGATTGGTTGGAATATAATATAGCTAAAGATACTACATTTTGTCTACCTTGTTACTTGTTTAATAGTGAATCTAAAGCTGGCGGTGATCATTTTTTGGGAAAAGAATTTATACACTTAAATAAATAAAAGGTTCATGTTGGTAGTTATAATATTCCTCATTTTAAAGCTACTAAAAAATGTGAAGATCTTATCAAATAGAAGTAAATCATTAAAGCCTCTTTCATAAAATAATTCAAACAAGTCAAATCAGATTATCTTATCCATTTAGATGCATCTATTTAGGATGTTAGATTTCTTCTTGAGGGGGGGAATGACATTTATAGGACATGATGAGTTGAAAGATTCTCTAAATTGAGGTAACTTTCTTCATTTTCTGGAGGTTTTCAGGCATAACAATGAAGCTATAGCTAAAATTGTGTTACGAAATGCTCCAAAGAATAATAAAATGACTTCACCTGAGATTTAGAAGGATATTAGTTATGCATTTGCATATGAAATAATTATTGAGATATTTAATAAAATTGGAGGTGATTTCTGTGGAATATTAGTGGATGAAGTAGGAGACGTAGCAAAGAAAGAACAAATGGATGTTGTTTTGTGTTATGTTGATGATAGGGGTTTGTTATGGAAATGTTTGTTGGGATTGTACATGTCAAAGATAAAACTAATTTTATCACTTAAATCTGCACTTGAATCAATGTTGAGTCAATATTGATTATGTTTATCAAAAGTACAAGGAAAAGGGTACGATGGAGCTAGTAATATGCAAGGTGAATTTGGTGGTTTGAAGATATTGATTTAGAATGAATATAATTATGCCTATTATGTTCATTATTTTGCTCATCAACTTTAATTGGCTCTTATTGTGGGGGTAAAATGTCGTAATGATGTTAGTTTTTTTCTTAGAAATATTACATGGGTTTTGAATGTTATTGGATCCTCGAATAAGCGTCAAGATTCTCTTTGAGAAAAACAAGCTATTTACATAGCAAATGCATTAGAAGAAGGTTATATAGAATCTGATCAGGGATTGAACCAAGAATCTATTCTTGTGAGGGTTGGTAATACTCATTGGGGTTCTCATTTGAGGATATTTTTGAGTCTCAAAAATTTATTTTCTCCTGTAATCAAGGTACTTGAAAACTTGAAAGCCGATAGGACATTTGATAAAAATAGGGATGCTACATTCTTATTATATGGATTACAAACTTTTGACTTATTTTGCATGTTACATTTGATTATAAATGTTATGGGAGTTACAGGTGGTTTATCTCAGGCATTATAAGAGAATGATCAAGACATTTTGAATGCCTTAGCACTTGTTAAAATTGCTAAGGAGGGTTTGCAAGAGATGAGAGATGATGGATGGGAAATAATTTTGAATGAAGTTGTTTTATTTTGTAACAAGAGAGATATTGATGTGCCTAACATAAATAAGTAGTATGTTAAAGGGAAGAGATCAACATACCAATCTCTAGTGGTTACGAATCAACATCATTATAAATATGATTGTCTCTATAGTGTAATAGACTTACAGCTAAAGGAGCTTAATTGTAGGATTGACGTGCGCGAGCACTGAATTAATGAGTTGTGTTGCGTGTTTTCATCCTTCATTATAATTTGAAGCTTTTAAAAAGAAATCTTTAATTACATTGACCACTTTTTACCCTAATGATTTTCTTCTAATGTTAATGTTTTTGTGTTAGACAATCAACTTGAGAATTATATTAAATAATTCGATCAAATAGCAGGTTTCATAGTTTGAAAGGCCTTGTTGATATTTAAGGAAAATTAGTGCAAACCAAAAAGCATAAGACATATCCTTTCGTCTATAAGCTTGTGGAATTGGCTTTGATTTTGTTAGTAGCAACTACAAGCGTTAAATGGGTATTTTCTGTGATGAATTTCATAATGATTGTATCAAGGAATAAAATGTGTGATCAATGGCTTCAAGATTGTTTAGTAACATTTATAGAGATAAGTGTACGTAATTCTATTAGCAATCATGTTATTGTAGATCACTTTTAAAGTATGAAAACTCGACGAATACTATTGTAAAATTATGTAAAATTTTATATTTAAGCACAATGTATTGATATTAGTTAAGAGTGATATTTTACATAAGGACATTATGGAATTTTAATCTTGGCTTAGCCATTGTATATAATACCCCATAATTTTAAAACCTAAAATTTAATAATTAATCCTCATTTTAAATAATTTAACTTTTAAATTATTAATTAATTATTTTGTGGACTTTTGGTTTATAAAAATGGATATGATTATTTAATAAATTAAAATAGATATTTCATTATTTTATCAAATTCATTTTCTTTAAATAATTTTCCAAACCTATATTTTACTAAAATTTTCCTCTTAAATTAATATCTAAAAATTTTAAATAAATTAATTTATCCATCTAAATAATTAAATAACCTTATTCTAAAAATTATTTTATTTTTATTTTCCACTTTTTCCTTTTCCTTTTTTTTCTTTCTCGTTTTTCCTCTTTTCTCATTTTCCTTCCTTTCTTCTTCCTTTGGATTGCCCCACCTGCCTCTTCCCTCATTGGGCTATTAGCCCTTTCTCTCCCTGCCTTATCGTCTAGCCTAGTGCCTCTCTTTCTTCTTTTCTTCTTTTTTCCTCCCCCAATTGGACCAGCCTAACAACCTCTTCCTTCCTCGTCCTCCCTTGCACGTAGGCTGACCCACTCTACTTCTTTCTCCCCCACCTGGTCGGCCTACCCTCTTTTCTTTCTTCTTCTTGTTCCCTTCTCCTCCCTTCTTCATTCATCAAACCAAATGCCTCCCATGCCTGCAACCAATCCCTTATAATCCTCCCATTGCAACCCTGCTCTCTCCCTCTCTTCCCCGTTCTTTTCCCTTCCATTTTTGACCCTACACAACCTCCTCACATGCCCTTTCCTTTCCCTTTTCGTCATACCCTTCCCCACCATCTTCCCGACCCCCTACAGCCACCCTACTCGACCCATGCCTGTCCTCCTTTCCCTCTTCCTTTTCTTCTTCTTATTTCCTTCTGCTCTAATCTATTCTTCTTCGTCGATTTCTTTCTTTCCCCTTGTAGAACCTCTCTTTTCTATCTTTCCTTCTCTTCCTATCTCCCCTATTTTTGTGTCGCCACCTTAACCGCTACCACCCAACTGACCACCACACCAACCCCTTGGCCTCCCTTACTACCTCCCTACACTATCCAACAACAACCACTTGCCCCCCACAACCACATTTTCCTTCCTTTCTCTTTTCTTCCCCTTCTCAACCACCACATTGCACCATCACCATGCGTCGCCGTGTCCCCTCTTTGGTTGTTGCCATAACCACCCCTCAACCCCCTGAAACCTCCTCTACCAACCCCTTACCTCAACCGACCAAGATATCCACTACTTCCCCTCCTTTCTTGTATTCTTTTTCCTTCCTTCTCCTTCTCCTCCCTTCCTTTACCCTACCTTTCTAGCCTTACCACCACCATCTCTACCGCCCTGAACCACCAATCTCTGACCCCCTGACCATCACCTACACTCTACCATCTCTCTTGCACCCAACCACCACCGTTTCTCCCCCTCCACAAGTCCTTAACCTAGGCCATAAATGCTCCATTACCGAGACCTTTTACCTTCCTCTCATCCACCATCTTCCACCCTCACCCGCTCTCATATCTCCCCCTATTTTTTTGCATGCAGCTTGAGACTTGCTGCATATTATAACCAAATGTTACTAATTGTTTAGGTATAAAAATAGTTAGCATTAATAAGTATTTATTATGTTTTTTAATAAAACTTTACCCTTTTAATTTTCTTCTACTAATGTGATGATTTTTATATTATTCTTGTAACACCCCAAAATTTACTATTTTTTTTTAAAACGGAAGCACTTAAATTAAAGCCCATGAATTCTGGGGATATTACCACAACACTTAGTACTAGACCGATTTACTCTGACCGTTCCAGTACTAAGTGCTAATGCTAAAAAAGATTATTTTCAAACTTAAACCGAGAGTTCATAAAAAGAACTAGAAAGATCATAACATAGAAATCAGAGTATGCATAAAAGTTTACAATCAATCATAAAATTGAAATTAGAGTACGAAATCAAAATTCCTCAAAGGGAATAATGTCTTCAAACATTAAAGTTTGAAACTGGAAAATTCAATACATAGGATAAATGACATAAAGGAATAAAATATCATAGGAAGAGAAACCAACCATGCCACTCCGATCATTGAACAGTCCATGATCAACACTCAGCCTTGCCTGATGCCTTATGGACATTAATGGCATCAAAATAGACATCACCCACCTACACAAAGTCAGAAGGGCCTCTTGCTCGTGGGAATGAGCAGCACCCATAAAAAGGGTGATTAGTATGCTATGTACTGAGAAAGGTAATTGTGCACTAAGGCCAACACATATAAGCATACAATTAAAACTGGATAATAATAAAAACAACATACGATCACTTTAGAGAAAAATAATCAAAGTCCATTTATAGCCCAGATTACGTACTTAATTAATCTCTTATGGATAATCATTCCACACCATGCTCTTTATCAAGCCTATGCGAGTACGGGAACCCCACTATTATAGCCGGTGGACCGGATATATATAGGGCACAAAGTTCCTGACCACTATTATTACCGGTGGACCAAAAATATACACAACATAAAGCTCCTGGCCACAATTATTGCCGGTGGACTGGAAACATAAAGGGCATAAGGCTCCTAACTACTATTATTACCGGTTGACCGGTCTAGCCCCGACTCTCATGGTGTTTCATTATAAGTACTTAATGTCTTTCCCATGTCTTAGCACAATTATGTTTGGTTTGTTGAGCATAGAATCCCTCACCATTATAGCCGGTAGACTGAAAACATATAGGCATAATGCGCCTGACCACTATTATTCGCTGGTGGACTGATCTGGGCCTGGCTCAAGAGTCTTCCACTTTATATAATTAAAGTCTTACAGTGTCTTATTCAGAAGTTTCACCTTAGACATGGATGACTCACTCTCCCTACGCTTATCCTCCAATGGACCCGATATATATCATCATACTCCTGCACCTCCTAACTTGCCCCAAAATCCTTTCCTCCATAACCTATATCACGCTAGAAGTCCAACTCTTCAGTATATGGGTTAGGGCCCACTACCTTACTCTTCCAAGTCCACTCAACACCTCACTCTAGGGTTTTATCCCGAAACCCTAATTTAGACCTTTGTAGCCCATCCCACTCCACTTCACATAACCCAAATCATTTTTAACACTCCACACATCACAACCTTTAGATTCAACTCTCATCATTATGCCTTACTCCTCAAGCACACGTGTGGTCACAAAACCCTAGGTAACCACACCAAATACTAACTGGCCACAACAAACCCTAGCTTCCTCATGTCCACATGTCACCCTTCCATTTCCCACATTCCACTTTTCATTTTTCCATGCCCATCATACTCATCCTTACTTTATCATTTTCATTATCCTCTCGTACTCCACTCACCCTCATTTATTTCTCCTTTTTACCACCTCCTCAAATTAGGGGTTTTCCCCTAAACCCTATCTCAGCCTCCTATGTACCCTTATAATATCCTACGTACTATTTTTCACCCAAAGCCTCTAACCAACTAAAAAAATCTTCCATTACTTTCATTTTATCCCAAGTCAACTTTTTCATATATAAAATTCACCCCCATATAGACTTTACACATCCCATGCAACCCTTTAAACTTTTTTCATTCAAACCCTAAAACTCCCACGTGAACCCCTAGATTCTTCCATATGTACATATATTCTCCCATGCAAACTCTAGATCCATCCATACAAAACCCTAGATTCGATTTACCCCATACATAACCATATATTAGATTCTCCCATGCAATACCATAGATTAGATTCTCCCATACGAAACCTAGATTTTCCCATTCAAAGCCATAGATTCTCTCATGCACAACCATAGATTCTCCCACTCTTTTATTTTATTTAAAATCCCCTTTTTATTCATCGATTCATGTATCATTAAAATAATTAGGTCAACTCACATCCCTTGGTCAATTTATTTCCCTTTGGTCAACTTACTTCCCCATTTTCCTTTTTCATCCTTTCCACCCCACCAAACCACATTAAACATCCTCATATGCATGTCTTAAAGGGTCATAACACATTGCATCACATTTAATAATATTTCACAACATATACAGTAAAAAGACACATAAGCATACTTTAACTCCAAGCTACTCCATACATAAAATATTCCACTAAAAGCACATGATACACAACACGACATTATACAAGGCATCAAAGGTATGTAATATACATAATACACATAAGGCCTTAGTTACACCCTTACCTAAAACGCCACCAGTCTTGGAGCATGCTCCTACGCCTCCTTAGGACTTTGACTGGTCTCACCTATATGAGGAAAAAACTAAAGATTAGATTCCCTCATACTAAAAATAATATTATTTACTAGTTTATTCTAAGACTAATTTTTTGATAAAATAATAACATATTAATAATAATGACATTAACTAATTACTAATTTTGCTAAAGACATATATGTGGTTAGGTGTATGCTTACTTGGGACTAAGGATTTATTCCGTTTGTTATAGGGTTTAGATTTATCAAATGTTTATCCTTTTTTTTCCTTCTTTGGTTCAATTATTTTTTTCTTTGTTTTTTCATATTAATTTAAGTTCACTTTTCATTTGTGGTCCAATTTAAGCTCATGTGGGCCTATGGATCTTCTCCATTTGTTTTGGGGGTTTTAGATTTATCTTATGTATCTCATTTGTAGATTAGAGAGTAGTAAGTTTATTTGTAATCAAATGTTGAGTTCATTGTCTTTTTATCTATGGTAGGCTTAAGCTCCTTAGGGTTTAAGGGTTTATTATATTTATTGGAACGTTTTTGGATTTATAGGGCATTTGGCATTTGTAGATTAGCTGTGATTAAATTCAAATTTTTTTACACATGTTTAAGTTTAATTTTTTCTATATTTTCTATGTTCTTTTTTAATCCGCAGTTAAATTTAAGTTCATTTGAGTCCAAAGGTTTATTTCATTTATTTCTGGGTTTTAGAATTGTCTGATATTTAGTGTTTGTAGATCAAGTTGTGTTTAATACATTTATAAACTATGGTGGAGTTCATTTGCATTTCATGATTAACTTTAAGCTCACCTAAGCCATGGGGTTTATTTGATTTATTTTAGAATATTTAGATTTATCAAATGTTTAGCATTTGTAAATTAAATTCTAGTTAAGTTAATTTTTATTTTTTGGGTAATTTTATTTTTAATTTGGGATTATATTTAAGCTAATATGGGTTTAAGGTTTTATTCTAGTTATTTAAAGGTTTAAAGTTTTATCTATTATTTAGCGTTTGTTGATTAAAATATTATTAAGCTCATTCTTAATTTGTTTTTAAGCTTAAGAGATCTAAGAGTTTAGTCTATTCATTTTAGGATTTTAGATTTATTTGATGTTTTGGGTTGGTAGATGAAGGAATGGTTGAGTTCATTTTTCTTTTTTGGTTAAGTTTAAATTCACCGGCATCTAGGGGTTTAAACAATTTATTTTAGGATTTGAAATTTATTTGACTTTAGGTTTTAATCAACATTGCTTAATTATTTCATTTGTTTTAGAATCTTAATATTTATCTGATATTTATTGTCTGTTTAAGTTGCATGTTAATAGCTAGAGAGTCGAAATCAAAACCTATCTCCGAATTAAATAAGAAAAATAATTTCAAAGTCCATTCTAATCTCTAATTTTTTTTCATCTGGGAATCTCCAACCTAATTTCTATAAAGATCAAATCCTCATATCCCACTCTATCATGGATTTATTGTTTGACCTTAAAATCCAACCCTATCATCATTCTTGAAACCCAATCCTTTCTCTGATTCCACCATCGATATTTGATTCTATTTTTTTATAATATACTTTTAATTTATATTTTATATAAAAATTGTAGATTTTATAATTTATTCAAAATAAATTTAAGGATGGAGGCCCTAAATCCATCCCCGTCCCATTCCCAAACTTAAACCCCAAATTCTTCCTCCAACCTTCTTCACGAGAGAGCTCCAGTCCTATTCCCAAGCTTAAACCCCAAATTCTTCCTCCAACTTTCTTCACGACAGACCCCAAACCGACTGGCAAATTATTATCCCTAAATCAAAATTGGCTAAATGACAAAGTAAAATGAAAAAATAGGTATAAGTTAACACTCATCAATTAGATCATGCTTACAAACGGGACTGTCGACATGCTGTAACTGACAACAGTGTTCTTATTTTCTTTCATTAATATTTGGCTCTCTAAACGCATAAAAGGGATCCAGCCCTCTCCGTCAACACCAACAAATTGGCCACTTTTTGGTGTGGCCGAAGCTTTCTCTTTGACGTAAATGGCTGTATTCACATGCAGCGCGTTGCACTCGGACCGAAAGCAGATGGATACGGGAGGGGAGATGGAAGGAAAAGTAAAAATATTATGTTTTATAAATTTAAGAAAAGAAAACGGTTAGAAATGTTTAAAAAAAATTATATGTATAATATACATATCTTAAAATAGATTAAATTTGCTAAAATTAAGAGAGAAAAATAAAAAAAATTCTAAAATTATTATTTATATTAGTTAATTTTAATTATTGAAATTTTTTTAATAAAAAATTAATTAAATAATTTAAATATAAATTTTGTTATCAAAAAAAATTTCAAAAGCAGTAACGTCTTCAAAATGGGGGAAGGTACCTAACTGGTATCCCCGTACATCACCGTTCACAAGTCGCCAAATGCTGGAGAAGTATTTGGAGAGAGAGACGAGAGATAAATGATGAATTGTGAGAAATGAGCTATCAAATGGCAGTGTTGGTAGGGACGAAAATGAAAAAAATAAAGAAAGAAAAAACTATAGAAATATCATCTTTTTTATATTTATAAAAAGGAATTGATAGAAAATGTTAAAAAAATTATATATATTTAAAATATATTAAATTTACTAAAATTAAAAATAAAAATTAAAAAAATTAAAACTATTATCTATATTAATTCATTTTAATTATTAATAATTTTTTAATAAAATATTAATTAAATAATTTTAATATTAATTATGATATTGGATGGAAAATATTTTTGGAACTTTTTTAAAATGACCGATGAGTGTTCCTATTACCTTCTTCTTTATGACCTGAGGTCATGTTCTAAGCTATCTACATTTAATGGTTAGCTAGCTAAACGTTTTGTCCATATCTCACCTATACTGTCGGTGATATTATCTAAAATACCCAAGCCTAACAGAGAAACACTAACTTATCTCTAGTTGACGTCAATGAAGAGCGCGTCTTAGAGACAAATGTTTTCAAATTATAGGTGCCTTTAAAAATTGGATGGGTGTTAGCCATATTATTTTATTTTCTTACCTTTTCTATTTATTCTTAAGGGTAACAACACATGATTGCTAGTCAAAGGTGTTTCTCTCTTGTTTTATTTTATTTTTGACTCCTTGTGGAGCCTTTGATCAATTATTGGAAAAAAAAATGTTAAACCTTTTTCATGAATTTAATTTTGAAGACACAAAAGGATATAAATAAATAAATAAAAGGTTTTTATAAATAAAAAAAAGGGTTAGGTGAGCTTTCTCTAAAAATCCTTCGAAACTAAATTGTACCTACATGTTATACACACTAAAATAAATTAAAAAAATAGCAAATTTTAACTTTTTAAAATGAGGTCATAAAAAAATCTAAAAAAAACATAAGTGATATAATGATTTAAGATTTGACTACTCCTACTGTTGTTTAATAAAATAAAATATAGTAATCATATTTTATTTGATTAGAAAAGATAGTACTACTATTGATAGTGACAAGATATTTGTCATAGGCACAAATATTTTATTTTACATTCTAAAATAACATCATTTTAGTTTTTTTTATATATATAAAAATGTACCATATTCAATTATGTCCCTAGAAATGTTTCAAGAATGCAAAACGATACATTTTCAATGTTCCCGTAACTCACTGTCAAACGAATTAGAGTACAAGGGTTTTCACCAGAGGACTTTTAATTTCTCTATTAATTAGTGTAATCATAACCCTTCATTTAATCTATCCCATGATGCAAAGTACTAGTTTTTAGTGTTGAAAAATGGCAAAATGTATAATGTTTCTTTGTTGCATGGGCTCTTCCTTATCCCACATTAGTGGAAAGGAAGAATTTTTCTCAAATTATATACCATTCTAGATATGTTGATCCGAACCCAACATTCTTTTTACTAAAAATTTTATTATGTTTTTTCTTTTCTTTTTACTAGGTCTTTAAGATTCCTATTCCTTATTTACTTTTTTGAAGTTTTCATTTACGATTGAGAGTCAATCGGTTCTATAGGGATTAGTGGTTGTGGTTGGACATATTTATGTGCTATATAATTTCAAAATTTGCAACAGTTTCACACGAAAAAAAAATAATAACCTCGAGCACCCTTTTATCTAATACTCTCTATTTTTTAAGCTTACATGGGTAAATTTCTATAATTTTTGTACTCTTCATTCTTGATTGTATAAGATGGGAAGGTCATTGTATTAACCTTAGGGTCACATCAATATATAGAAATACTCTAGAGGTCTGGCTGTAATTCATTTCAAGGAAGCAATTATATTTGTAGTACAACAACGTTTTTGATAAGTATTTTTCATAAATTTCATTCATTCAAAATATTTACTTTGTCATTTCTATTACTACGCATAGTATTCCAACATTCTGTTCTTATTTTAATTCAATTTCTCTTTAGAACCTAACTCATACTATATTAAATCAAATGAGAACTCCATTTAAAACCAAAAATAAGAATAAATATATCAAGCTAATCAACAAGATAGATTACATAAAAGAGAGTGGTTCAATTACAACATGTGGTTCAAAATGCCTAAATTGAATTATTAACTAAGCTTAGGTCATCGTTCATTGTAAAGTTGTAACTTATCAAGTTCTTTTCTTTAATTTGTTGCTTTCACCAAATTTTTTTCCTTTCATTTTGATTTGATTCCAAGAGGCAACCCACAAAAACTATTTTTTATAATGCTTGGATTATTGATGAAATTGAAAAGAATAGTTAATAGTATATGAACTGAAGAGGGTGGTTTGAGATGGAATCAGTACCAACAAGGAACAATAACCACTTAAGAATAGTGACAGGACAAATTACAATAGAAACCTTTATTAACATATAAATATAAAAACAATTTTTATCCGATAGATTAAAATTTGAGTAACAATCAAGATTTAAAAAATATCAAACAAAAGAACTAATACAAACCTATATCTAAACTCGATAGCTAAACCCTAAAACCTCTAAACCATAAACCTTGACCCCTAAAAACTAAACCCTCTAAACCCTTAACCCCCTAAACCCTAAACACTAAACCCTACACCCTCTAATCCCTAACCCCTAACCCATAACCCCTGACCAAAAACCGTAAACCCTCTAAATCCTAAATCATAAACCCTTTAAGCCCTAAGCCCTCTAAACCCTAAACCATATAAACCCTAAAATCTAAACCCTCTAAACCATAAACCCTAAACCGTCTAAAACCCAAACCATAAACCATAAACTTATTAAACATTAAACAACAACCTCTTAAAGCCCTAAACCCTCAAACCTCTAAACACTCCAACCCTAAACCCTAAAGACTAGTTTCCATCAAAAGACATGCATACTCCAACAAAAATAAAACATACTTATGAAATATAAATTTATTTAATTATATAATATGACAGAAAAAAAATCCTCCATGATTCAAAAGTGTCACAACTCCTTGAGTTGCCCCTTATAGATCTTCAAAAATCAACTTCTCACAATCATATAAACTACACTGAAAAGCATCAAGGACTAATACCCTTCATGAACTTAAAAAAATTGACATCCAAATCCCATCTTTCATTCCAAACTTTGTCATTGCTATATAAAAAAATTTACATTAGTTGCAATTTAAACATATAAATTAAAAAATATTACAAGTTGAGATCAATAAGTAGAATTATGAGTTTTACCTTTGATTTCAATTTTGATTTTGTAGGATAATTCCGACCATCATGGCTCGCATACTCACCACATACCTTGCACTTCCTTGTCATCTTATTTTGGTGCTCAATTGCTTTTTCTTTTGTCCCTTTGATCCTATTTCCACTTCCTATGTTTTTGGATTTATGTGGGACTTGAATAGTAAATTCACTCAAACCACTTATCTTAATTAAGGATTTAAAGATATGTGATTTGCTTGGATGCTTATCACTACTATTCTTGTCACTCTATTCCTTCTTAAAATATTCAAGAACTCTTATAAATTCATGGATACCTTTTTGTTTCCCTTCAACCAGTCTCACACATTCAACCATTTATGATCATAACCTTCTCAAAATAGACTTCATATCATCACCTTTATAACATAGCTCTCTTTTAGGTTATTGATTGGCTTTTTTAATTAGGGAATTTTTAGTCCACCAATTCACTACCAATTGAGTAGGAATATGGTATATTTATTTTCCTTTCAAAACCCAAAGTATATGCCTATATGGAATCCCACATCTCTGAAACAACTTACAAGATCATTTAATATATTGGTTTATTGTATTGTATACCAATCAAAAATTACTCTTATAATTTGACATACCAAGTTTATGTATCACATCAATCTCTAAATCACATTTCCTTATAAAATCATCAAGTCCGTATGAAAATGAAGGAGTTAAAATCTCAATTTGGAACTCAAAAATATAGTATGGGTATAAACCTCAGATGCATGCTTCTCCAATTTAAGGGAATCCTAAGTTCAGGATAAAATGTTTGATACCTTATTTAGCTCCAATTTTTTATGCCTTTGTCCATCTAATTCAATCTCATAGTGCATACAAAAATAAACTAAAGTAGAATGGTTATTTTTGAAATTTGTAAAAAGTCTATTATCACTTTATGATCTTAAAGTTATTCTTAGGAGCTCTCCCACAAACAAGTCTCTCAAATATGTAGGTATCCATAAGTTCTTTATATAAAACATATGAGCAAGCCATTCATGTCCCTCCAAACCAAACTCAATAATTATCCCTATCCACTTACACAAAAACTCCTCACGTTCAAGTTGTAGACTCTACACACATGCAAATAACTTATTTATGAAATAAGAGTCCCGAATTAAAGGACCACCTTTTTCAAGTTATTTATTCATAATTTTCCACATGCAGAATCTATGTTAAGTGTTCTTGAAAACCTTCTCTATGAAAATTTTCATTGTTATTATAAAATAAGGATCAATATTCCTTGTAGCCCTCAATAATATCTCAAATAATCACTAAAATGGCTTAATATTTTCACGACCTATTAATCCTACTCAAAACGTGATACACTTTTTGTGGTGATCAACCCTAGTAAATGGTGCAGAAATCAAATTACACTTATTTGTGCCATAAGTATAATAAAATGAAATCATATAAACAAATAGAAAGTAATTCTTCCTAGATATAGGATCAGCCAAAAAATCACAAACAAGGACTCCACTATCATCGACCATATAATCAAAATAATATCCACTCTGATTCTGCCTCTTCTTACGAAAGATTTCCAAAAACATATCAAAAGTAGAATCCTTGATGTAACACTTCACATCCTTATAATGGTTCTTAAAATCCTATAATAAAGCACCTACATTCTCATACCCTCCCATATGTTCCTTGAATAACCAAAATAATTTAGATACCCTAATGTTCAACCTAACATTATCGATAATGAACTTCTTATGCATGATAATCAAACTTCTCCCCTTTTTTAGGAATTATCTAACACCAGGGGTAGTTAGAAGGTGATTATATCCTTCATAAAAAAATTAAAACCTCATAAAACCCTTTAATGTTGTGCTTAAGACATATTATAACTCTACAACTCACTCTATTAACTACTCTTCTTCTAGAAACACCTTAACCACTACCATGGTCATGACATATTTCTCGATGGCCTAAATCCTTCCTTATTATAATCAAGATATTTTTGTATGACAACATTACTCATAATTCTCTTTTCACTAGAAAAATGGACACTAAAACCACAAGTATAGGCATAATTCTTGCAGAACTTAATTCCATCATCTAATGATTCAAATCTCATTCCTACAATAGTGGCTATTTCTAGTGAACAATAGGGTATCCATTCTTTTATTGTTTCACCGAGAGATGTGGGGGGGATTGATTTGGGAGTGAATAACTTGCTATCAATATCATTCAATTTTAAGGGAGGAGAAGAATCTTTTTCATCATTTAAAATGCCTATATAATAAAACATATGAATCTATCACAAACAATAAAATTAAGATGAAATAAAGTATATGAAGATCAAAGTAATAAAAAATTCCAAATATGGATTTTCACCCATTGCTACTATCCAATCCACTTCTATTATGAAAAGAACAAAACTCAATCTTGTAGAATATAAAAGCATAATATCATGGCTGGAAATTTTGGTTAAATTTAATAAAGATCTTATATAACTCAATATTTCATTTGATTATGTCGATCATAAATACATACAATGTAACATATGAAATCACCAATATCTGCTATATAATCCACTATAGAAAAATAAATCTAAAGTAAACAAGATGAATAGAAGAAACAAACTTGAAAAACTCTACAACTCAATTATTTGCAAATCAAACCTGAAATAACTCTATAGCTCAAGTATGGGTACATCAACTCTACATAAACAAAACATGTAAATGAACATTACTAAGCAAACTTTGAATTGACTACACTCTGATCAACGGAGAAGGTTAAGTATATGGAGCTACATTTGAACCAATTTGAAAAACATAAAGCTGAAACCAAAATAAGCCATTTTACACACACAAATAAAGGGAAACTAACAATATACTAGATGATAATGTAAGAACATGAAGATACTTACTAAATCAACATTATAAGTTAAGGATCAACTCCAGTTCAACCAAATTACACGAGTCAAAATCACTTTCAACCAATCTAACCTAAACCATACAGAAACAAAAATGGCCAAATAAACACAAAAATTGAGGGTAACAAACACTAGATTAGATAATAATCTAACAACAATGAAGATACTTACTGGTTTAATGCTATAATCAATGACTAATTTCCAAAGCAGCTTCAACAAAAATGTTAAGGAATAAATGGAAATAAATGAAAGAGAAGGTGGAGCGACGATAATTGGTAGAGAAAGACTGAGTGAGGATACTTGACAATTTAAGGGGAAGTAGATGAGAATATGGAGTACATATAGAAAAACAAAGTAGAAGGCGAACACTAAAGGATGGCTGTGAAATGGCCAAAAATATAGATAAGTGAAATTTACAACTAAAAGTGAAGAAAATGAAAGAAAGAATGTGAGATTCAGTTGGGTGAAGATAACGAGTGGGGATAAGAAGAAAGTGGTTAAGACAAGCATAACTTAAATATGGATGCTAGGTCGAGGAACAGAGGATGAAGTATGGCTGCAAAATGGATGAAAATGGAGTTTGGTGAAACAATTGAAAAATTTATGAGTTGGTCGAGAATAGGATGGAGGATGGGAGCTTCAATTGGTTAAGGATGACGAGAAGGATATTGATGGGGAGGTAAAGAAGAGAAAAATAGTATGGATGTGAGTTGGTTGAGGAACACGAGTTCATTAGGGATGATGAAAGTGAAAGTAGCAAGTGACAAGGGGAAAGGAAGATAAAAATGTGTACAAAATGAATGAACGGGTCATTCATTTCATGTAATCGATCACTTATATATCATTAATTAGAGTGATGCAACAATTATCAAATATTCCTATATTTGTATAGTAAAATAATTTTGTATAAGACCCTACACACACATAGTTAATTCACATATTTTCAGTAAGACATTAAGAAAGTTTTATTAATGGAGGATGCATGCTCCAAACAACACCTAACAACAAACTTATAGTGTACCTACATCTAGCTATCCAAGTGCACACTACACAACAATGGACAACCACCATACCCTAATGTAGGAGCATCTCCATCTCATTCTTCTCATATTGGAGGTTAAGAGTTAGCATATTTGGAGATTGTATCAATTATTCTTGAAAATCTTGAACACCTTCATAATAACCCTAATAATGCTTCCTTAAGTGATTCTTGTAGGTATTATATATGTTTACATGAAGAATAATTCACCAAGCATATCTAGTGTGTAAGACTATGACAATGCAAGGGTTACAATGTTGTGTGGAAGATAAAGATACACGACATAAAGCTTGATTACTTGATTATTCAATGTATTATCATGATTAGGTTTATATAGCTTTAATATTTTATGTATAACTTGTAATGTATTGTCATTTATAATTTTAAACCATTATATATATAAATATGGGTGTGCACTAGTTTAGCCTTTTGTTAATTAGGCTAGTTGGTTTGGGATTGATTAATAAAGGATAATCTAGGTCTACATATATGTGTACGCATGCATTTGTGTGTGTGTGTGCATGTGTTTGTAATGGTGCTGATCATTTGGTAGATAATTAATGAATTAATGAAAATATTTAAATGATTTCTTGAGAAGATTTTGACCTCCCTTCCATACTCTTCAAGTGAGTTTATCTTAAGAGTTTAGGCATTATTCTCTAGAGAAAACTTTGTTATTTCTCTTTAGAATCGATTTGATCTTGGTGAAGATCAAGAGTCCAATCGATTATTTAGTTGAAGATGACTTCATACTTCAAATCCTATTTCAACTTTGAACATTATTCTTCTTCAAAGAACAAGATAAAAAGATCCTATATTATGAAGGTTAATTCTTCTAGTTTATTCTACACCAACTTTGGTGTTAAAGAAAGGACTTTGGTTTGATAAAACTTAGAGGAGAATACATCTTCAAAGTGGAAATGAGAAAACACATAAACACCAACTTTGGTTGAGGTTCTTGATCATTCTTGATATGATTCTTTGAATCTTGATTACTTTTTCTTTTTTGGAATCTCGCATGCATGTGTATAATATTAGATGGAAAAATGTGGAGATAGATAATGTGATATAGTGATCTTGAAGTAAATCTTGAATGTTTACATGTTAAGAACCCAACCAAAAGATAATAATTGCATTTATAGGTTCAAGTGATTTAAGGAATAAAGCATGTGTGTGTTATAATTGTATTTGGATTGGTCTTGAAGATAATTATTATACATGATGTTTCATGTGATTAATATAGGTTTGCATGTTGAAAAATACCTTTGATGATTGATTAAATTACTTGAGAACCGATTAGTCATTTACCCTAATCGTCATTTGTTTACTTTAAAGGAATTGTGTTGGATGTGTGTCTTTTATTTCTATAAACATAATATAACACCTCATATTTTACTACTAAAAGTTTTTATTTTATAGTAGAAATATATAATCAAAATATCGAGTGTTACCATCATAACTGACGTAAGTCTAGTTTACCATACCATCCTTACATCAATCACAAGGCTAAAAATATTTGAAGTAAAACAGATTAATTATAAATGAGAGAAGCTTTCTAAACATAAATATGAGTTTGGGGATTAACTCTAGGATATGATAACAAAATAAAACAAAAAGGGATACCATTAATTGAAGAGTCTAAAAGGTATTCAGGTAAAAATGCTATTTGGATAACATGACTCTTTGTCCAAATACCCAGTACAGGAAAAGTCACTCCTCCACATACAATACATCAAAAGTAGCAAAATTATCCAACTATTCCTCAAAGACTCACACAAAAACATCTAGGTCATGTGCTTGTTAGAATGAGCAGCACCTATAAAAAGGATGGTGAATATGTTATGTACTAAGAAAAGTAAAAATACAGTTAAGTTAGTGATACATTTAAATGCATACATTCATAACAGATGATAAATACACATGTGTAACACATAAAATATCACAGGGTAAGTACTAATCCAAGCCTCTTTATTAGATATAACAATTTTCATTCTTTTATTTACGTTGAGTTTAGGGACCTTACTATTCTTAATTTGGTGGAACAATTTGAATCACCTCTTAGAGACAACACACTTGAGCCATGATTATCATTCGGTGGAACCAATCCATAAACACATCTCAATGAAAAATGCTCCTAAGCCAATATTCTTAAACTTGTAAAATGATCTGAAACATCTCTGAGGGAAAACACACCTCAGCCACTATTATCATCTAATGGGATAAACCCATAAACACCTTGTTCCTAATCAAGTACTCTACCATTTTAAACCATTAATATCTTATCCATAAGGTAAATTATCTCAAATCATATTCTTATTCACGATGAGTATAAGGCTCCGCTATTCTTAATCAAGTGGAACGGGTTGAAGCACCTTTTAATCTTTTGGTGGAACATACCTATAAAATACCTCTTGAGGAAAATAGTCTTGGGACACTATTCTTAAATCAGTGAAACTGTCTAAACATCTCTCAGGGACAATACTTTTGTGCTAGTATTATCATCTTGTGGAATAACCCATAAACACTCGACCTAACTCACATGATCTTTTACTTTAAATTATTAATGTCTTATTCATATTTGATTTAACAAGTAAAAAACATGTTTGAAATAGTTAAGGAATGTCATGAAATCATAAGACCATTCTCTAGTGTTAAGACCCTTATATTTTCCTAAAACCCTAATTTAACATTTTTATCGTAACTCCTCTTCTGTTACTCTTTTAACCAACAAATTTAGCACCTCTTCCTCAAATGTTATTATTATCAACTTACTCAAATTTCAAGGTCTAAATCTAAGGTCTTGAAGATACAATAATAATCCTATTTCATAAATTACTATTCTCGGGGCTTATAAACCCTAATTTTGCAAATCCAACATAACTTTTCTTATAGGAAAAAATAAAATACCATGTTTAATAAAAATCCACAAAACATTAACTACATATTCAAATTTCGTGGTTTAACTCTACCATTTCACACATGTACTAATAGCCTCCTTATTTTACCATTACTATTCCCATATCAAAGTATTTTTATATTTTATTAAACTTAGTTATTCATAGCTAATCTAAGTAATTCAAATAAACACCTTATATTATTTTGGATTATGTAAAACCAAAATATTATGATCTCACATTTAACACACATTGACCAAAAAATTCCTTATCGATGACAAACCATTTTTTTATGCAAATCTTATATGTTTGGTAACATTATCCATAAATCCTCCATTTATCACCATATACTTCATTATAATATCATTATACTCATCATGCCTTACTTATCAAACTAATGATACAATCATAGTTCATACCAACGTTTTTTTTACACATAAAATAATAAGACCGTATAATCTTTACTTACTTATTTTCTATCATGTAATATCAACCACATGTTATAACATTAAAAATCTCATATTAATTCACACAAAATAATAACATGGTATTAAAAAAAAAACATGCATAGCACTTAAGAATAAAAAATCCTAGACTATGACAAGTATCCTTACAAAAACACCTCCGGTCACTAAGCATGCAAATCCTATTCCGCCTCTTCTAAAACCATGTAGAAATCACTAAAGACAATAATAATAATAATAATAATAATAATAATAATAATAATAATAATAATAATAATAATACCAAAAAAAATAATAATAAACTATTAGGATTAAAAACATAATTAAGTAAATGTTGAGGGAATGGAACTATGTACGAATCGTGGATTAAACTGAGACAAACCATTTTAGGAGAGCAACACTGGTAGATACCAAAAGAAGGGAAATGATTTTTGGTAGTTGGGCCAAGTGGTGGAGGGTGTTGTGTGGTGTAGGCTACTAAAAGTGGAGGGGGGGTACATGTGGAGGTTGCAATAGTTAGAGTGGTGGTTGCAGGTGAAGCTATGGAAAAGGAGGAAGGTGGGATTTAGTTGAAGCTACCAAAGGGGATGTGGATGCATCAACTGTTGGTGAAGCTCCCAAGGAAGAGAGTAAAAGGGAGTTTGTGGGTGTTTGGCTAAAGGTTACGGAGATGTGGTGTGGTGATTTTTGTTGTAATCAAGGAGAAAGAAAAAAGGGAAAGGGTTACATTATGTTTGTTCAATTAATGGGGATTCTAATAGAGGATTTGCCCATTAGTTGCGGAGGGTTTTCAGTATAGGTTATTGCGGTTAGTGGAGGTACCTCTATTAGGCTCCTTGGTTGGGTTCTTTTAAGTTGTTTTAGAGGCAACTAAGAGGGGGATAAGGAGGAAGAAGGTAGTGCTATTTATACAGAAAACAAAAGGGACAGAAGAGAGAGTGGTCATGGCATTTATTGATAGGTTTATATACATATACACGTGCAAAAAGATGAGAAAAGAGTGGAGTTATGATCGGCTAAAAATTTCAACCCGACCCTCAAGTTAAGGATGGGGAGTTGATGGGGGTACAAAGTAAGCTTGGCTTGTGCATGCAAGGGGAGGGGATAGGAACTAGTTTAGGAAAAATATGAGGGGAAGGAGAAGAAAAAGAAAAAGGAGAAAAAGGATATGGTGTGGGTTTTGATTTAGGTTTAAAATAATTTAAGTTAGGGTACTATGATAAATTTATTAAATGATCATCCGAGATTAGGTTTATATTAGAAAATATATTAATAACCTGCAATAAATATTAGGGTTAGGTTAAGATTTATGATTATAGAGTTAGAGTAAGATAGAAAAATAAATTTTCTGAGGTTCGAATCAAGTTATGATATTAATTACTCGTAATTAGGGTTAGCTAAAATTTGAGGTATTATATCACTAGCTCCTTAAAAGAGACTTCATTCTCAATGTCAAGAAGTGAAAATTGTGGAAGAAGAGAAAAAGGATGTAAGGAAGGTGATCTCGGAGGTTAACTCTACCAAAGTTGCTAATATACTATAGGGGACTACACCCCTTAAAAGAGAGAAAATCTGAGACCTATTTCACCTGATCTGAAAGAGCTCGGGGTGCAACTCGAGCATATCCTTCTTGGTCTCTTAGGCCACCTCCTCTGCACCATTTCGACTCTAAATCTCCTTCATAAGAGAAACTAAACTCATTTAAGTATGTCAAATCTTTGTGTTGAGAATCCATAAAGGCCTGTCCTTATAGGATAAATAGTCATTAAGCTCAATCTTATTTGGTTTGACTACATGGGATAAATATATAATGTACTTCCTTAGTTGGGAGATGTGGAAGATGTTATGAACTTGGTCCAACTCTAGTGGAAGCACTAAGTGGTATGCAAACTTTTCAACCTTATCAAGAATCTCATAATAGCAATGTATCTAGGGCTCAACTTACCCTTCTAACCAAATCTCTACACCCCCTTGGTGAGTGAAACCCTCAATAGAACTCTATCTGGTGGCTTAAAACCATCACTATGGCACCTCTAATTGGCATAACTCTCCTAGAGACTTTGAATTCTATCCTAAATCAACCAAACTTGCTAAATCATCTCCCATTCAAGTGCTACAGTCTCACTGATATCGCTCCAACACAAGGGTCTTTGGCACTTACATCCATATAGTGCCTCAAAGGTTTTCATCTCTTTACTAGCATGATACATATTGTTATATGAGAAGTCTAACAAATTTAAATGCTCCTTCCAAATGCCTGAGAAATCCAAAACACACTCTCATAGCATATCCTCAGTAATCTAAATAGTTCTCTGTGTATGTCTATCTATAGTTAGGTGGAAGGCAATACTCATCCTCAATCTTGTGCCCATAGCCTCTTGCAACATTCTCCAAAAGTGTGAAAAGAATCCTAAATTTCTATTGAAGACTATATCTGTAGGTATACCATGCTTACTCACCACAAACCTCATGTATGCACCGTCTAGCTGATCCATACTCCAAGTCAACTTCATTAGCACAAACATCACTAACTTATTCAGCTTATCAATGATAACCCAAATCATGTCTCATGCACTATGAGTCCTTGGTAATTCAGTCACAAAATCTATTGAGATGGAATCCTACTTCAACCTCGAAACATCTAAAGGCCGAACCAACCCTATAAGCCTCCAGTTCTTGATCTTGACCTTTTAGCAGGCCAAAAATCTCAACATAAAATTTATTACCACTAGTAGACCCTCTTAAGTTCCTTTTATAACTTATCCCCTCTAGGGTAAATGGAATACAGAGTATAGTGACCCTCCTCTAAAATCTAATACTTCAGATCAACTTTACCTTAAGGTATACACCATCAACCTTTGTAGTGAGTACTACCGTCCTCCTATATCCAAAAACCCTTAGCTCAACCATGATGAATCTTCTATCGAATCCTCTCGAGCGTAACACCCCCAAGCTTTCCAGCTTGAATATCATCAAAACTTGTTGGCATAATCATCAAAGTGCATATCCAGACCTCTAAGTCACCATAGTAGATCATCTCTATCCCTACCTCACCAAGCTCTTATATTAATTGACTAGTCACCACACAAGCACTGAAAGACTTTGACGTCTCCTATTTAAAGCATCTACAACAACATTCACCTTACCCTCGTGGTAGGTTGACTCAATATCATAGTTCTTCAGTAACTCTAGACATCTCCTCCTCATATTCAACTCCTTCGAAGTGAATATATATTTGAAGCTCTTATAGTTGGTGTAGAATATACATTAGGTCCCATGAAAACAATGGCTACCAACTCCAATTCATGCGTTAAATAGTTATGTTCACATTTTTTCAACTAACGAGAAGCATAAGCCACTATCTAACCATGATGCATCAATACAAAACCCAACCTGTGCTTCAACACATCTTTGTAGACCTCAAACTTGTCTGATCCTGATGGTAGAGTCAAAACTAGTGTTGTAGTCAACTACTACTTGAATTCCTAAAATGATCCCTCATATGCATCATTCCAATAACACTTAATCATCTTCTTTAGAAGGTTTATCAAGGGATGAGCTACCTTTGATGAGTCCTAAATAAAGCGTTTGTAGTACCTGACCAAGCCTAGGAAACTACAAACCTAGAAAATGCTAGTAGGTGCCTTTCACTCTGTCACTACTAAAATCTTTGCTAGATCCATTGTGACTCCTCCTACTAACATCTTGTGTCCCAAAAATGAAACCTCCTAAAGCCAAAACTCATAGTTAGAGTGTATGACATACAATTTGCGTTCTCTGAGGAGTGATAATATCGTATGTAGGTATTGCTTGTGCTCCTCTCTACTCTAAAAGTATACCCATATATCGTCTATGAAAACCACCACAGACTGATTAAGGAACGGCTAAAAAATCATTATCATCAAATCTATAAGGACAATAGATACATCAGTGAGTTTAAAAGGCATCATCATGAATTTGTAGTGCCTATACCATGTCCTAAAAGCCATATTCATAATGTATGTCGTAGCGATGTGCCACTAATGATATCCTGACCTCAATTCAATCTTTAAGAAGATTAAAGTACCCCCAAAGATGGTTAAATAAGTCAATAATCCTCAAAAGTGGATATCAGCTCTTCACTATTAGTTCGTTCAAACCCTGATAGTCGATGCACAAATGAAGTCTCCCATCCTTCTTTTTCACAAATAAAATTGGTGCTCTCTGTGGAGGCATAGCCAGGTGAATGTATCTGTGCTCCACTAAATCCTCTAGTAGAGTGTTTAGCTCCCTCAAATCTATTAGTGCTTTTTAATAAGGTGCCTTTGATATAGGCTTGACCCCCTATGCCAAATCAATGGTCAAGTCTATCTCACATATCGGCGACATACCTGTAATCTCCTAGGAAAATACATTAGGAAACTCTTAGCCGACCAAAATATCCTCCAACGCTGACACGTCATTGTTCAGCTCCTAAACTCTACACAGATACATGTGGTAACCTCTCTACACAAAGAATATAATGTATGGGAGAATGCGACCATCATCTTAAGCTCAGGCTTGCATACTAAATAGGATACCCTAGCACCTTGAGGTCCCCACGAAACAAATTTCTCTTGTGAATAATTTATCATTGCCTTGTAACTCCGTAACATATCCATCCTATGATAACGTCAAAGTTCTAAAGGTCCATCTCAACCAAGTTTGTTAGGAATTTTACCCTGCTTATCTCTAAGGCCACATCTGAGTAGAGACTAGCACAACCTAATATATCCCTAGAAGTTAACATCATAGAAATAAACATAACCAAAGATGGAGATAAAGTAGCTCTAGTAATAAAAGAAAAAGACACAAATGCTATAGACACCATTAAATCAAAGACCACATAATCTGTTAACCAAAGTACCGAGAATGTAAAAGTGGTCAAATATAGCTGTCAATCAGCCTCTACCTGGCTAATGACATTTAGGCGCCCACATAACTATCCTCTCTAATATCCTCTAGAACCTAAGTATATTCTCCTCTATGAGTAAATGGGAGAGGCCCCTACGGTCTTCTCTTAGCCTCCCTAGGCTAACTAACAGCTAGGGAAGGTACCCTTTATTATTTTTGCTGTGGTTAGTAGGCCTACTACTAGATGGCCTGCTACTATAGTATCACTGGTCCCTATTGCTGGTACTTACCCTACTGACACTATAACTCAAATGACCTATAGCCCAACTAACCATATACTCTATAATGAATATGAGTACTTCGATAGTCTCACTCTAGATGGTCTCATTCGAAAAATTAATACATAAAGTGCCCTAGTTGACCTAAAAATATACCTTGACCACCTATCTAACCTTGGTGTTGTAACTAACCCCTTAAGGATTTATTTGACTCTGCTCTTGAACCACTAGAGGCCCTCCTTCCTAGAATTATATCCTACCTCTAGAACCTTGTGTCTCTGACTTCCTCTTCCCAATATTGAAGGTTGATCTTGAGCTAATGTAGTAGTTCTAGAAAGTGACATCACCCATCATCCTTCTAATGCTAAAATGGAACCCTTTATCAAATAAATAAACCACCATCAACTCACTGGATGCAGTCCTTGGTGCAAACATCAATTAGTCGATGAATTGGGCATGGTACTACCTCATGGTTATGCTCCTCTAAGTCGGTTATATGAACTCCTTCAACTCATCCTTCTTAAGACTCTCATGGTAAAACTTAGCACGAATCACCACATTGAAGTTCTACTAAGACATCTGTAGTCCTCCGAGTGCATAATGACATACCAACCAAGTGTCAACAACTCATCATAAGAAGAAGCTTCAATGCTTGCCTTCTAAGTAGGTTTTCAATCAACTGCCTCATAAGTCCTATCTATATCATAGATCCATCCTTCCAAGATGACTAGGTCCTCGTCACTAGCGTAGGTAGGAAGTGATGTCCCATAACCCTTCAAAGCTAGTCCTCTCTGACACCCTCCTATGGGTAATGCAAAAGTGGCGATGGTAGTCGAGGTTGAGGCAGTCGTTAGATGAACTCAATCAATAAGGACATTAAGTGCCATGCTCCTTTAGCGGTAAACATAAAAGACACATTAGGGAAAAAAATTCCTATCTTACTAACACATAATACACGCAATCACATTTAAAGGTAACATAGGCTACACATTCTCATTTCCTTATAAGTTAATCCAAATTTTTAAAGAATCAGGTTTTCCTAAAATATGAAATAGATCAATAAAATCATATAAGGAATCATTTGAAAATGAATTTTTTTTGGAACAAATAAGGTAATCAAAACCTAAGATCTAATACCAACCTATAACACCCTAAATTTTACTACTAAAAAGTTTTATTTATATTAGAAGCATATAATCAAAATATCGGGTGTTAATTGACGTAAGTTTGGTTTACCATACCATCCTTAGAGAAATTAAAAGGCTAAAACCAATCAAATTAAAACAAAGTAGAAATGTGAGAAGATTTATAAATATAAATATAACTTTGGAGTTTAACTCTAGGATACAATAACAAAATACAGAAAAAAGGGATGCCATGGATGTAAGAATCCAAAAGGTATTTGAGTAAAAATATTATCTAGATAACATGACTCTTTGCCTAAAAACCTAATCTAGGAAAAGACACTCCTCCTTATATAATGTATCAAAGGCACCAAAAGAATCCAAATAGTCTTCAAAAACATGTATAAAAGCATATGGGTCATCTGCCCATAGGAATGAGTAGAACCTATAAAATGGAAGGTCAGTACACTATGTATTGAGTAAGGTAACAATACTATTGATTCAGGAATCTATTTAAATATATATATTCATAGTAGATGATAAGCAACATGTGGAATGCATAAAATATTACAAGGTAAGTACTAATCTAGGCCTTTTTATTATATATAACCATTTTATTCTTTTATTTATGTTGATTTTAGGGATCCCACTACTCTTAAACCAATGGAATGGTCTGAACCACCCCAAATTGAGTGGAATGTTATAAGGATGGATGTGGATACTTATATCAATATGGTATACCATCCTTTTGGTGATTCCATCCTAAGACCTCCATAGTTAAGCGTGTTGGTCGTGCAATAATTTTTAGGAAGGGTGAACCTCTCAGAAAGTTTTGAAAATTTTCTAAACATTTCTCAGGAAGATTGTGAATGGAAAAATAGTATGTTGGAAGGACTTGTGTTGATTTTTGGGGCCATCCAATCATCCAAAGTGCTTCAAGGTAAACCTCGTGTGGTCATATAGATACGGGGTGTTACAAATTGTATTAAACTAAAACCATAACCACATATTAAACTTGGATGAGCCAGTCAGCCACCTAACATGACGATTCTTGGGATAAACTATATTAATATAGTTATTGGTTGAGGCACAATGAGGACGATGTGTTCTTTGAGTGGGGTTAAATGGAATACCTTAAATTTAAGTAGATTGTAATGAGGATTGATCTGGCTACTTATCTCAACATGACATACCATCCTTTTGGTGATTTAATTTTAAAAACTCCATAGTTAAGCATGTTGGCCGTGGAGCAATTTTTAGGATAGGTGACCCGCCTAGGGTCTTGTAAATGGTATTAGAGCAAAACTGTGACTATGTGCTGAAATTGGATAAGCCAATCAGTTGCTTAGTGGGATGATTCTTGGGATAAACTATATTAATATGGTTAGTTGTGGGAGCACAACGAGGATATTGTGTTGTTTGAGTGGGGATGAATGTAACTATAGTACCTCAAAACTTTTTTTTAGGAATAAAGGATAAAATATTGAGTTATTGAATAAATTTAAAATATATTTACACTTTATAATAAAAATAATAATACCAATTATGAAAATAAAAATGATAAAAAAAAATTTATTATTTGGATGCTATTTTAATTAACTAACCTAAAAAAATTATTGATAAATTATGGTAATTTTTAAAATTAATGTAAATTATTTTAATTATTTTTTTGTTTCCAATAAATTTTCAAAAACCAAAAACACCCTACCATCTCTCTTTTATTTTTTCTTTTTTTCTTTCTCCCTTCCCCCCTTTTCCCTCTCTTTTATTTTCTTTCCTTTTCTTCCTTTATTACCTTCTGAGCTACAAGTAGCAGGCTTAGTAGGCCTAGTGGCACAATCCCTCTTATTACCCTTTCTTTCTCTTCCCCTCCTTCCCTTGACCTACCTAGACCATTCCTCTCTTTTTCTTCTTTCCCGGGTGGTGGCCCAAAAATGCATGAACACTTCCCTTTCTTTCCCTTTTATATCCCTCTCTTTTTCTTTCTCTTCTTCTTCTACCCTCACCCCTCGAGCCTACCAGACTCCCTCCCCCACTGCCATTTTCATAGCTCCATTACCTACTTCCCCTCTTCCCTTCATTTTTCAGCCATGTAGGGCATGCAAGCTAGCATGTTCCTGCACGGTCCCCTTGTATGCTCTCTTCCCCCTACTTTGCACCATATCGCATATATAAGTCCCCTTATGCTTACCTGTACCACCTCCTCTACCACCACCTGCCACTAACTACCTAGTTTCTTATTATCTTCCTTCCTTTGTCCTCATCCTCCCTCCCTATACCTATAAATCCCCATGCTATCCTTATCCTCTCTTTTCTGCCCCGATCTCCCTACCACTCCTTCTCCCACTACAACTTCAATTACCGCCTTTGCCACCACTAGGTCACGCAACCACCCATCTCCATCTCATCCCTTCCTCTTCCATGCACCTTCCTACACACACTGAGCCCCTCACCTCCCCTTTGTTTCCCTTCCTTTCCTCTCTCTAAACATGTAAAGTGGGCAGCTCGAACTGCCCTTTACACCGCCTTGCACCAAAAATGCCACCTCAAGCTGCCATCACCATTGGTCATTCCTTCCTTTATGCCCTCCCTTCCTACACAAGAATTTTTCCTTATGCTATAGACCTCATCCACCACCCTTCTTCCCCTCCATTTCTTTCTCCCTTACTCTCGGGCGTGGCGCCACAAGCATCATCACTACTGTAGCAATGATACCTCCACCTACACTTCTACCACCCCAAGGAACCCTACATCCCTCCTTCTTCCTACCCCAAAAAGCCTCCTCCTTTCATCACCACAGCTGTTATAGCCATGCTACTATCGCTGCCACCCCCTCACCTTCCCTTATTTATTTTGGTAACATTTCTCCCCTTCCTTACTTATTTTAATCATTTTATCTTAATATCTACTATTATTAACGTTATTATTATTATTTTTATTTTTTTAATAAAATAGGGAAAAGAGGAAAAAGGGTAGCAAAGGAATAAAATAGCCAAGTTAGATGTTCTCATTTTAGAAACTGAACCATCTATCACTCATAAGGAGGTGTGGAATATCATTACTTCAAGGCCAGAGCCAATAAGGTAAGGATATAGTTATATTAGGGTTATACATATGTGTCTTGGTTGTAGAATAAATATACTTATATGAAATGTGTATATATGTAAATGTGGTCTAAGTTTGTAGTGCAGCTTAGCTTGTAAGGACTTAAGGTAGTGATATGTGTGACCTTCAGTGTTTGCTTTTATATATGTTTGTAAAGTCTTATTATATGATGATGTAGGTCTTATGTGTTGAAAAATGGTATATTTAATCCAAAGAGTCTTAGATGGGGTTTGGGTGTCCACGAAGAATGGAATAAAATAGTGAGTGGTAAAGTAAAATTTTAAGAGGGGAGTGTTCTAACTATTCCTTAGAATAAGGTGGAGTAGTAAAAAGGGTATTGATGGAAAGAAGGGTTAGGATAAAAAATTTGCATGGAGAGAGTGGGCTTTACATGGGGGCAAGATTAACTTGGTGGGACCTTTTTTGGAGGTTGACTATGAGGAGGGGAGTGTGTTGTGAGTAGTTGGGGGACATGAGGGAGTTTGGTACATGGGAAGATAGGAAAGTGCATGGGGACACAAATTAGGGTTTTTGGGGTTAACCATAAGGATATGGTGTTATCATGGGTAGAAGTTGATAAAGTTGGGTTGTACACCAAGGTTGTGATGAGGGGTATACCACACAAAGGATGTGGGTTCATTCAAATGGAGGGTGGAGTTATGTAAGAAAGGGGTACAAAAATAAAGGGCATATTAGGGTTTTTCAAGGTGTCCATTTACGATGTTATTATCACATGTGGGGATTGAGAGATTATGGTTGTAAAAATTTAGAGTAGGGGTGAGCATAGTGACATGTACATGAATCGTGGAAGCTTAGGACTAAGTAAGAAGTGGAGGAGAGGCTAGAGCCATGTAGGCTAAAAATTATGGTTTTAAAGTGGAAACCCTAGAGGGTTATGGTGATCATAAGTGGGGTAAATTGGCAGTGGGGTATGACCTATGAGCATAAGGCTTATAAGGGAATTTTTGGGTTGGTTGATAATGTTGAATTCTCCAGGGATCATTAGGGAGTGTGGATGTCTCGGGTTAGAGGATTAGGGTTTCCATAAGGTTGGATTCAGTCGGGGTGGTAGTAGGTCAGGAGTCTTACTTGGTTTGTGCATGGTTGTGTGCGTGATATTTAAAAAATATGACACAAATAAGACATTAACCACTTAAAATGAAATATCATTGAGTTAGGCTTATGTGTAGGATATTTATCGGTTCACCGGTTAATATATGTTGTCAGGTGTGTTTTACCTTGGATTTTCTAGTATTAGTTAACCAATTATAATAGTGGGGGTCTTGAGTTGAAATAATGGAACCCTTGGATGTATTAATCTATATAAAAGACACAAACCAACTATAGCAGAACACCACATGATTCGGGACCACGTGTAGTATATTTACCGGCCCATCGGTTATAATAGTGGTCAAGGGCGTTATGCCTTGGATTATAGTATTGAAATACCTCAAAACCCTAATTTAAGAAATTATTTCCAAACAAGGATTTATTAAAGAAATTAATTAAATAAATTATTTTATTAAAATAAGAGGAAGTAATTAAGGCAAAATCAAGAGGAAAATAATAAATAATTAAATTAGAAAAAATTACAGTATTTTGCTAATTAAAATGGAATTAAGAAAATATTACCCAAAATATCCTAACTTAATCTAAAAAGGAAATTTATTTATTATTTTATTTAAAATATTATTATTTTTAAATATTCAAATATACTAAAATATTCTAATTACCCCAACCCATCTATTTTTTCTTTTTCCTTTTTTATTTCCTTCATCTCCTTTCTCTTTTTCTTTCTTTTCCTTCCTCCCCAATCTAGGCTAACCCACCCTCGTAGCCCAGACACCCTTCTCCCCTATGCGGTTCAAGCCCACTTCTTTTTTTTCCTTTTCTCTCTCCATCCTTCGCGACCTACCCGACTCTCTCTCTTTTTTCCGTCTTTTCTTTTCTTTCTCCTAGGCTCGTCGGTCCACTTCTTTCCCCTTCCATCTTCCCCGACCCTTTGTCTTCCACACTCATTCCCCTCACAGGCGTACAACCCTACAACACCCTCCTACATGCTGACCTGCCACCTCCCCTCTCTTACCCATCGATTCCTCGACCCAATCAACCCTTCTCTCTCTCCTCACTCATGCCCTTTCCCCTTGGTTTTCTTCTCCCCTAACGAGACAGGTTCTGCAACTTTATAGGCTTGTACCAGCCTATCACTAGCCAGTGACCTACCACACATGCCCCTTTATTATCATCTTCCCCCTCTGTCGTTTTCCCCCTTCAATAGCCTATAAATAACCCTATAACCACCCTTGAATCGGGCTTCTTCTTCATCTACCTTGAAATCTCCCCATTTGCATTGCCGCCAGTTCAGCCGACCTTACAACCGTTACTGCCCAATGCCGCCACCCGAACCACCTACCAAACCACTCCCTGCACCACCCTATACCGAACTACACCACTCACCACCCACAATTCTTCTTGCACAAGCCGCCTTGGCCGTGAAAAGTTGGACCATCTATCAGCCAACTCTCACCCACTACTGTCCTTCGCATTGCCATCCACCGCCATTTTCACTGCAACCACCACTCCTCTACCCCAAAAACAACCAACATGACCTCCCCTTCCTCCCCTTACCTTCCTTTCCCCTACCTCTCTCTCCTTCTCTCTTCCTCCCCCTCCACCACCTTCAACCACCACACCAACCACCGCCTATACCACCCCTTTGGCTGCACCACCATCACCATTCTAGCCATCTCAACCTAGGGAATCCACCACCACCTTAACCACCCTCTTGTTCCCCCTCTTATAACCTAAGCAACCACCTTTCCACCCTCTCTTCTCCTTCTACCGCTGCCACTGCTGCCGTGCGCCGCTACCTGTGCCGCCTAGTCACCACCATCCTCAGGTGATGCCCTAACCTCCACAACCCTTAAACCTTATTTATGCAAGTGTTATCATTTTTATTAGTATTCATGTTATTATTCTTAATATTATCATTATTATCTTTATTATTATTATTATTATTATTATTATTATTATTATTATTATTAAATCTAACTTCAGAATATTACTACTAATATTATTATTATTATTAGTCGAAACCTTATTATTATTATTATGATTATCATTATTTTTATCATTATTATTATTATTATTATTATTATTATTTAATACTAACTTTGGCATATTATCACTATTATTATTATTATTGTAAATACTCGAACCCTTATGTTATTACTATTACAATTATTATTATTATTATTAGTATTATTCTTAACATTATTATTACTATTGTTATCATAATCATCATCATCATCATCATTACTATCACTATTATTAACCTTGACCTTATTATCACTAAGGTTACTATTATTATGCCTATTAGGACCCTTATTATTATTATTATTATTATTATTATTATTATTATTATTATTATTATTATTATTATAATTATTACTATTACTTTGTGATTATTGTTAATATTACCTTTATCACTAATATTACTATCACTACTAGCATTATTATTATTAGTAGTATCATTATTGTCAGTACTTTAGTATTACTAATATCATTATTATTACTACTAATATTTGAATTGTTATTAGTATTATCACTAAAACTATTATTATTATTATTACTAGTAATATTAAAGATATTATCTTTAATAATATAAATATTTCTATTGATACTTTAACATGAACCAATACACCTACTAAGATCTATTTTGACTAGTAGTAATATGATTAGCTACCTTAACAATAATAACCCTACTTTTACTTATAAAAATACTATTGATATTAGTAATCCTAATATTAGGCTATGATAAGGGTAAGGTATGAAATAATGGTAATTTTGGCAAGAGGGAAGTTAACCCTTAGTATTTTCCTCTTATAGGTAAATCAAGTCAAAACCCTAAGGAGGCGTAGGAACGTGCTCCAAGACCGGTGTCGTATTAAGTAAGGCTATAGCTAAGACCAACTATGTGTGTGTTATGTTCATTATATTCTATGTGCTATGATGTGCTCATGTACTTTATGATTATTATGACTATTTACTTAAATTGCAGCTTGGAGTTGAAGTATGGTTATGTGACCTCCTTATAGCATGTGTATAATGATATGTATGTTGTGCTTGTGGTGGTGTATGATATGACCATCTAGGACATGCATGCTAAGAGGTTTTAATAATGTGATATGGGGTAACAGGATGAAAACGGACAGAGGGGAAGTGAGTTGACTAAAGAAATATGAGATTGACCTAATTACCTTATAATCTATAAGGGGACAAATAAAAGGAGGATATGGACAAAATAAAAAAAGTGGAGTGAATCTTACATAGAAAATTCTAGGCTTTGCATGGTATGGATGGAGCCGGCATAGGGATGATCCTTACATGGAAAAATTTATCTTAAGGTATAAGTAAGGTAAGGGAAGAGTTGTTATGGGTGATTAGAGACCTTGGGTGAAAAATAGTACGTACCAAGTGTTGTAAATAATTTTTTTTCTTATCTTATACTTCAGATTTTTCATTATTTTGTGTGTGGTGTGTTTGTGAATATTTTCCATTTTATGTGTGTTCCTAACTTTTGCTTATTTTGTGCATGATTTGAGTGTGTTTTTCTTATTTTGTATTGTAAATAATGAAAGGTTTGAGAATAAAATAGAATTCGCATAAGCTGAAGTTCCAAAAAATAAACACGACCTTATCATATTTGGAAGATTCTTCATATTCTTTTCGTAGGAAAATTTTGAAGGAAAATAGAAGAAGAATAAAGGAACACAGGGCACCATGTTCCAAAAACACAAATTGTGTTTAACACTCAAGATTTTCTCTGCACAAATAACAAAAGGTAGAATGATTTAAAATTAACACAAGGAGTCCATGTTTATAAAATAAAGACCATGTATTTCTGTGAGAAAAATTCCACCATTTGTTAGAATGGTTCAAAATAACCATAGAGGTCCCACGTTTTAGAAATACGACTGTGTGGTTAGAAAAAACCTACAGCCTAGTTGTGTTTAAACATTAAAGAACACAAACCATATTTCTTTCATCCGAATTCTCTCTTTCTCTAAAGAATGCGATAGTCAAACCCCTCACCCTCTTCAAATCTCCACTAATCTTGCATCAAATCTCCATTATGATTCATCCTATCTTTAATTCACCATCTCTCATCACTTCTACATCTAAATTCCTACATTGAAATCAGTTCCAGCAACTCCAAATTAGTTACTCTGCATGAAAATACAATTAGAACCCTAACTTCAATCTTTGCTCAAATTATACCCAAATCTCACCTAATTAACTTAGGGATTTTGCTTATTTGATCTTTTTAAGCATTATTCAAGCATCATTCTACAAAAACAACTCCAAATTTACAGAAAGTTTAAATGCACTTTCTATATTGATTTGCTTAACCAAAACCTATTTGAGTTTTTCTTTTGACATACTTTATCTTAAATGAAAATCTTTAATTGCAAATACTTGTTTGTTTTGCTAAGATTGAATGCTATAAGGTGAAATTTCATTAACTACAAATGCAATTGCATTAGCTACAAGATGAATGCTGCAACATAAAACCATAAAATTTCATCTTGCTATGTGGTACTCAATATTGCATATGACAAATAATTTTAGGTTAATTAAGAGAAAATACAACTTTTCTAATATTTTTTTTTGTTTTGAATTCCTCCATCACTACAATAAGTCTTTTGATTGGAATACAATACAGAATGGAACTTGATTATGTACTTTCCAGTAGATAAAATTGCATTTGTATTTGGTAGTATGCAAATGAACATGATAAATGTTTATCCTTGTAAATGGCACCCAAAAATAAACAAAGAATTGAGGGAAAACCTTCAAGATAATGGACTTCACAAATCCAAAATCCAACAGACGGAACAGGCCTAATGAGCTAGGTATTATCTTTACCACAACTGAACAACAATAAAGGTATGACTCTTTATCTCAAAGGTGCATTACTAGAACACGTTATTTAGATGATGGTTGTCTTAACACATTAGGTATCCATATGCAAGTCACCCAAACGTTGAGAAATGTTGGATTGCATAACTTTGTCTATTATACAAATCATACATATAGATGTTTAACCCTATAATTCTTGAGTACCTTTGAATTATATCCTAGTTCGTCTACAATTTTCTTTCCTCTTTTTAATGTGGATAGACAAATTTCCTTGCGTGAATTAACCAATATTTTTAGGTTACATCAAGGAGGATATCGTGTCATACTCCCTTGGTTTAATATGGATAATTTTTTCACTAATATTGGTGATATTTCTAACATGCTAACCCCTAACACTGTCAGAATTTTAGAAGCTAAACCTTCAAGAATCTTCAATCTTATTTGCTGTTATTTACAAAGACTCTTAGTCAGTAGTGTTTTTGGTTGAAGTGATAGTACAATGGTAGTTTGGTCTAATGAGCTCATCTTCATTAATTACATACTAGATCATAACCAAATTGACACTATCTACTTTCTAGCTAAATAATTTAAGAGGCTTAGTAGTTCTATGCAGGGAGATATTGTCATTGGTACTTTAATTACCACAATTTTTATAAGTATGGACTTTATCATTCCATATGACATGCGAATAGAAGCCATGAGCAACGTATCGACATTGAACATTGCCGTTTAGTACATCTCATTAAGCATAGGGGTAATGTGTAGTATATTTGCTATCAACGATGTCTTCATTTTCGTTTACCCAATTCTGCTAGAACTAACCCTTTAAACCAAATAAATTGGCAACCCTCAGATTACAAAGATGCTCTTTCCCCTCTTGCTATTGAACATCCTTAACCCCCCTCATGGTAAGCAAGCCCCACGACCAACTCCTCCTCCTCATTCACATGTTGGATCATCATAATCTTCTTCTTATGTCCCTAAATGGCACCTCCAATTTCAAACTCCATTATTCTCCCAGTTAGATTACATTCATAATACTCAAGATCAAATGATGGAAATGAAGAAAACTCTTTATGAGTTTCATCTTGGGACTAGGGATCCGCCATCAACTTCTTTATAGATTCTTTCTCATTCCTCTCTTCTTTTGCATTAGTTAGTTCATTGGGGACAATGAATAAGCTAACTAGGGGGAATGCATTTTTAGTGGTATATATAGTTTATGTTAGTCTTTGTTGGTGTTGTTTACATGTATTTTTATTATTTATTTGCTTGTCTGCATTGATATGACTTTTTTTCTATTTATATGATCTTGTGTTGGTTTGTTTGGTTCATTTTTAAACAAGAAGTGTTAGATTTTATTTATTCATTCGTTGGGTAAGCAAAGTAATGGGACTAAATCTTTTGAAAAAGGCTATTTTTAAATCATAATAACTGATTTGATCACCATCTTCCAAACCTTGAAAACAAAAATTGAGATTATGATAGTGGTGAAGGAAAGAAAGTTAGAATGGTTAGAAATTGATCCATGCATTTATTATGAATAAGATGAAATGAAATTCAAAATTGGTAGATATAACATTATAAGTGTTTAAGTCTAATCTCTGGATACATTGTTTATCCAAAATATGTTTTTTCTTTTGTGCGTATTCTCCAATGATATGTGAAACTAGAATTTTTCATTAGTTCTCTTCAATACCGCATAGAAATTTATGATATTTGAAAATGATAGAGGCACTCTTCTTTCTTCGTTAGCTATAAGACCAAATAGCTTTCCTTGAACATTGTTATCTATTTCACAACCCCTTTAAGCCTAAAGCCTTATTCTATTGATCTAAACTTTGTTAATAACTAATCTCCATATGCATTTTCCTTCCTTACTCTATGAATAGTGTAGCAATAGATTTTCAAGGAGAACATTTGTTTTGTTAATAAGGTGAAATCTAAGCAAGGAGGTGTGGATATCATAAAAAAATGGATGAAGTAGCTAAGCATTATTCTCTAAAAAAAAACTAATTGATTTGTTGTTTATTTGGTTGAATGGAAGGGTTTGAAATTATATTTGATTTTTTTAAGGGGGTGTATTAAGGGAGAAGAGGAAGAATTATGATTTAATTAAAATAAATAAATTGCTTCACTAATTGGTAGAGTCTAGCTACAATCCCAAAATTATATCCCACCATAGAAACCTAACCCCATTACAACCAAATTTAAGACCTTATGATTTTTATATACTTTAGTTCTCTTAAGAGGTGGCAAATTGAGAGTAATGGAAAACATATGGGAGATCATAATTATTTAGAGAAAACTTGAGAGTAAACACATTTCACCCTAGGCACATAAGAGTGAGTGGTTACAAATACCAAAAGTAAGAATCTACCAATTTAATTTTCATTAATCTTAATCTAGCTTTGCATGGTGTGATACTAACTATACTAATTATCATTCCCTAACCACTTCAGCATTTGATAAAACTATTTATTGGGTTTTTTAGATATGTGATCCAAAATATTTTCAAAGTTTCTATCTTGTGATTTATAAATGTTTTAAGTCCTAGTGCATTGTTAAACTCCATGAATGGCTAAATCTAATCTTACAGTTCTTATTGTTTAGAACTTGTCTCACTTGTAATCCTTGATGTTTCTTTTGTGCATGACATGATGTTACTTGAGGACAAGCAATGATTTAAGCATGGAGGTATTTGATATATGATATTTATATACTATTATCCTATGTAAAAAATAACATATATTCCTTATTATTTTTATCATATTTAATCTTTTTGTGAACTTTTCTTGTTTGGATAGATTTTATAGGTAAAGATAAAAATGAAGATATATAAAGGAGAAATCAAAGGAAAGAGGAAATGAACCAAAGAACATATAAAGAGATATGGAATCAATGGAAGAAAAGACCAAAAATGAAGAATATACATCAAAGTGAAGCTTGTGTTAAAATTTTATAGAGAGATAACGAAGGAAGAAGCAACACGGTGCCCCCATGTTTTGCCGCTAGAACACAAAATCTTTGTTTTCAAATTTAGTAGTTGGTAGAGAATTTGAGGAAAAACACGGAGGCTTCGTGTTTTCCAAGACATGTACTGTGTTTTCTTAAATTCTATAACTGCTCGTGCAAACGTTTTCCTAATATATTTCAGATGTTTCTAAACATTCAACATTCAAGTTTTAGCCGTTCAACAGTTAGATTCTCTCTTTTTCTCTATATTCTCTAGAAAACATATGTACTTCACAATTCTAATTCTATTTCTCTCCATTGTATTCAACTAAACAGTTAACACTCTGCAATTCAAGTTGATAAGTTCTCCTCCACTCCTCTCTTAATTACAAGTTCTGATTTTTTATTGAATGTAAGTAAAGTCTCTTTATTGGATTATTATTTCTCTTACTTTTATTGCTTCCTTGTTAATTTATTATTAATCATTGATGTTAATTATAGATTACTAAATTTAATGGTGTGTTAGTGTAATTATGAAGATAGTAGCACAGATAGTATAGGGTAGAAGGATTAGATGACGGAATTAAATTTCAGATATGACAACGTAATTTGAACTTATGATTCCAAATAAAATTTAATTGGATTAATGGAAGGAATCGAATGATCTCACATCATTGGTTAAGAATTTAAAATAATTAGATTGATCATCTATTTAATTTAGATCTTAATATAAGCTAGGACAAAAAAAATAATATGTAATTGTTAATTAACCTTTCCAAAGTAGTAAAAGGTTAATTATTAATCTTGTCTATTAATTCATATGATTGTATGATCCGAGCATATGTGATTATGGTCATAGTTGGTTGCTTTCCATTCATAATGCTACTATTAATTGAATTTAGCATTCTTAACTGAGGTTATTAATTGGCAAGATGATAAATTAATAGCTTATTTAGTTTATTAGAATTAAGAGAAATTAAAGAGATAAATTATCATGAGTTTCTATAGGTCAATGTTAGATCATTTAGAATTATTCTTTTCTACATGATTATTTGATATCCTAGTTCCATAATTAATATCTTCTTATCCTTATTCACTAGTTAGTGAGTAAAGGGTCTTATTATTTATCCATAGTATAGAAATTAGTGATATAAATTAATGTTATTGAATAACCGGGGTTTTAACATTTAATACAAAATTATTGATTATAAACCATTATTTGTATGTTCGACTCCTTCTTACCATCTAATACGTATTTAGAATTAGGATTTATTTATTAAATTTGTTATGCATATAACAACACATCACCATCATAATTCTTTCTAGGGTGAACAGGTTGGGTGCACCTTCTACAACTATCTCGATCTGACTGAAACATCCCTTTATAGCAGCCTCCTCCATAGTAGCATTGACCCTTGTTACTGTTGTAGCTATGATCATCAATATTGGGTATCTTGTCTCCTCCATACTGAAAGAGATTTCCTCCTATATCTCTCATCTTTTATATCCCTTGGAACTCCTCCTCTTCCTTGATGATGTGATACAAATCTGTGGCCCTATCATAAGCCTCCTAAAAAGTTTGGGAATGAATACCCCCAAGGGACCTATAGATTTTGAAAATAAAACCACATTGGAACCTCCTAGCTCTCTCCTCCTCAATTTCCACTAATATAGGGCCAAAGCGAGAAAGCTCTGTGAACTTACCAGCATAGTCTTGAACAATCATCTTTCCTTGTTTCAACTAGAGGAACTCTTCCAAATTTTGCCACCTCAAAGAAAATGGGTAGAAAATATCTTTAAGCCTCTCCAAAAATATTACCCAAAAAATCCTGGCTTAGCAAAGCATCTAACCTTCACTATAGACCACAAATCATTAGCCTCATTACGCAAATAACAAGTTCCAAGTGTGACCTTACAATCATCAGGGATTTAGGAGAATTCAAATAACTTTTCTATTTCACGAGCCCATCCTTCCATCACAATTGGGTCTGCAACACCATCATAGGTAGGTGGGCGATGCCGATCAAACCTATGAAACAAGGTATCACCTTCATTGCATCACATATTAGCCTCACCCAAGTACAACACGACCTCTTCCAACTTTCAAAGTCACTTAGCATCCTCATGATACTCATTACGTGACATCTACCCAAACCAGAGCATAGTTAGGCTCTCTAATATCTAGCAGTCAATACATGAAATACTATTGGAAAGCAAGCATAAGATCACAGGTAAATCATCAAACCAACATCAATAAGTAAAAGCTACCCCCTAAAAGCTACCCATGCTCACAATGAATTATTTTTGTTGTTGTTGTTGTCATTATTTCCATCCTATTTCATTTTATCCTTTTTTATATTCTAACCCAATAGTTTCTAGAAACACCAACTACTATAAAATGGCACCAACCACCAAAGTAGTTGTGGATTATTCGCTCTGATATCAATTGAAAGACCCCATAAACATCAAATAAATAAAATATAAAATGGTTACCAAAATGTCTAAAAATAACTTAGAAATCTAGTAAGATAAATTACAATGTCAACCAAACCCGCAAAATATTGTGTAGAACTAAATAATATTTTGTCTAACATAATTCATTCCAAAACTAAGCTAAGAAGGAACTAAGTCTCTCTACACACTGACCCAAGGTTATGCGGCTCATCAAGAAAATAATCTTTATTTGTCACCAATATCACGTGAAAAATGGATCCACAATAAGTGGGGAGTAACACATAGCTTATATATACACATAATATAATTTAAAAATAAATTAAAACTTTTGAGAAAGGTAATTTAATTTTTTTAATTAAATACCAAAATTATTAGATGGCTTACTTATAAAGTTCTTGTTCAAATCTTATTCTCAATTCCTCATTTATTAAGGATAGTAAAATTGTAAGCAATTTATTAATTTATACATCTACCTAAAGTATATTAATTTATGGGAATTGTGTAGATGGAGGAGAACGTTGTAGAACCACAGAAACCCTCTAGTTGTTCTACCAAAGGTGAATCAGGGAAACCTTCTAATCTGTCACATAATATAAATTTTGGATAGCATATAAAAAATAAATTCATTCATGTGCACAACCTCAAATCCAAAGCTTTAATTAAAACCCAAGTAAAACCCTCTAGTCAGTTGTGAATAAGGATGGAGATAATGAAACCTGGTGATAAAAATATAATGACAAATAATGAGCAAGAAAGTCTAGGGAAACCATCTTGCCGACCCATTGCTTGCATGTTCTTCACCTATAGTCTAGGGTTACCAACCCAAATGCTATTTTACCCTCAATTCTCTTATCTTTCATTATAGGTATTTAATATTTCATTTAATGGTTTTCACATAGTACATAAAATACATAAAAGCACATCACCATTATTAATCCTTGTAAATATATAGTCATGTCCATTTCCAACATAATAAAACAACAAAAACATAATTTAAGCCACAAACTTTACTAGTAGATACTAATATATATTCAATTCGATTAGAATCCTTACATGTGTATACATCAAGGAATTAATTTATCAATTAATTATTTATATTCTAAAATTTTATCCTAACTCCAAAATTTTCCAAGTGAATCTAGCATCGTTGTTAAGAACAAGAACTTCATTAGAGGACAAATACATTATCCATATATTAACTACTAAAGCCATTTACTAAGAGTACTACAAGACAAATTAAATTATCAAGTCACCCTAGTGGTCAAACGTTTACCAGAAACACAACAAATTCCATTATTTATTAATACCAACTCTTGCATAAAAAAATTATGCTAAAAAAACAACATAAGTGGTGGTACTTGAATAATAATAATAATAATAATAATAATAATAATAATAATAATAATAATAATAATAATAATAATAATAATAATAATAATAATAATAATAACTACAAGAATGAAATCATGAAGCTGTCAGTAGGATTAGTCATGAAATCATGGCACTAAGTAAATATGTATGCATATGCATGCCCTTATATATATGTAATTAAATGGTATATGTAATTTTAATATTTATTTAAATAGACATTAATCTATAATATTTTATTTAATCACCTTGATGAAGTTAATGATTTCATGTATAGTTTATTCTTATGGAAAAATTAAATTGGTCTACCATACTATAAATTTATCTGAAAACTATATTATATGTATACTTAAATTACAAGTTACATCTAGATATTTAAAAAAATTATATTTAAAGTCGCAAAGATAGTCTTCACTCAGTGGCCATGAATCTGTCAACACTCTCTTAGATACCGATTGATAAATATAAATAAATGTTTTTATATTAATAATAATTACAAGTGTATTATGTATACAAGTATAAAAATAAATTTAAAATATATTAGATCTCATGAGCCAGTACCCAGTTGAGGTAATAATTACTCTTGATTGGTAAAGCAGGATTGGAAAAGTAGGTTGCACTGCTAAAGGGGAATGGCGGCTGAACATGACTCATGTAGTAATTGGAGAAGGATATTAGCATGGAAAGGAAAACTAAATTAGAAGATGACTTGTGTGCATATGTATATGTATACATATATACGGTCACAAACTCACAAACTTAGTTAAGTGAAAAGGATTAGTAGTCTGGTTTTATATATGTACATTCATTATAACTATTACGATTACAATTATTAGTATTATTATTATTATTATCATCATCATCATCATCATCATCATCATCATAATCATCATCTTTTAGCCCACATAATTATGTGTCCAGTTCATACCGATGTGGATCACGGTTATGGATTAAAATAAGAATCATTCTATAGATAATTAGTTTAAATAAAATTGTGAGTGTTACATCCATTTCACAATAGAATATAGACAACATACATAATTTTTTTGGAAGATGTCGAGTGATTAGCTATATTTTTTGTTGAATTCTATATCAAAAACTTAATAAGAAACATGAAAGGTTCATAATTCATTTGTTTATGTGTGGTATATTTGATTTTTGGCCATGTGTTTGATTCATTGGTGTTAAAAATATTTTGCAAGAACCAACCAAAAACTGAGGAGGAATCATTACTTCATTCGAGTTTCCAACCGAAACCCTAATGGTTACTAACTCTTTTGCTGAGTGTGTTAGTAAGTTGATTACCTTGGAAGAAGAATCAAATTTTCAAGACATTTTTTAGGTAATATAGAAGATCTCAATCAATATAGCTTCAAATAATATTCAAATTGAACAAATTTGTACAATATAAACTTAATTCCAAAGGACGGAGTCTCGAATTGATAAGAAATATTTGGTGTAAAATATGCAAGATCAAAAGGAGTTCTACAGAGATCGAGTGGGAAGTGTAGAAAAACCAATCAACATAGCAAGAGAGATATATTTGAACTCATGTGTATGCTATGACAAAGAGTCACAAGTGATCAGAAGTAATCAAAGGATCTATGGTCATCAACCAAAGCATCATCAAAAAGAGTAAAAAGGTATTAAACTTGATCTTCCTAATTTTGATGGTAAACTTGATGTTGAGTTATTTCTTAAGTAGTTATATGAGGCAAATGCTATATTTAAATTCAAAGATTATCATGATAAGAAAAGGTGTAAATTAACTACTCTTAATTTTAAGAAGTTTGCTAGGATATAGTATGATAACTTGAAGTGAACTAGAGAAAGAGAAGGTAAATCTAAAATCAAATATTGGGATAAGCTTAAGAAAAAGTTTAGAAAACATTTTGTGCCTAAAGAGTATGTGAAAGATAATTTCAATTTATTGACTATTCTTAGATAAGGACTTCTACATGTTGAATACTATGTTAGGAAATTCAAGAGTTTAGCTTTATATGGGACATATATAAGAAAAAAGAACAAACATGTGCTAGATTTCTAGGTGGTCTTAACATGATAACTTAAGACAAAGTTGAAAGTTTTTTATATGAATCTTTTGATGATATGATTAATCTATTTTGAGATTTGAATATAAAATCAAGTCTACTAAGCCTTATGCCAAAAAAATTAATTTTTCTACAAAGTACTACCCTAGTACACAAGTTACCAAGTATAGCTCCAAGCTCTATAAATGTTGAAAAGAAACAAGAACTTAACCAAGAGGAAAAAGGAAAGGCCAAGGTCAATGAGGTATCAAAAAATAAATGCTTTAAATGTTGAGGATTTGAATACTTTGTGAGATAATGTCCCAATCAAAGAGTGTGTTCTATGCAAGAGATTGAAGCTATAGAGACTTGTGATGAAGACCCTGAGTTTGAGAAAACTGAAGTAATTTCAAGTGTGTAATCCCCTAAAATTTTAAAAGCCTATAATTTAATAAATAAATGTTATTTGGGATAAATTAGCCTTTAAATCTATTTAGTTTAGTTATTTTATGGATTTTGAGTATATAAAATTGGATATAAATATTTAATAAATTAAAATAAATATTTTGTTATTTTATCATACCCTTTTTGTTTAAATAGTTTTTCAAACCATTATTTAACTTAAATTATCCTTTTCAAACCCTTATACTTTAATTATATTAAATTGAATTATTATATAAATTTATTACTCATAAATATTGCATTTTATTATTTTATAAATTAAATTAATTTTAATTGCCCCTTTTCCCTTTCCTTTTTCCCTTTTCCTTTTTCCTTCTCCTTTTTCTCTTTTCTTTCTTTCTCCTTTTCTTTCCTTGGGCCACCAGTCGGTCTGCCGTGTTGCCCCTCCTACGCATTGGGCCTCTAGGCCATCTCTCTTCCTCTCCCCCTCTCCTTCTCCCTCACACATTGTCGGCCTGCTTCCCTCCTTCTTTTCTTTTCTTTATTCTTCGACCGGGTCGGCCTGCTCCTTCTTTCCCTTTGGCCAGTCTACTCCCCCGATGCACCCAGCCCCCTCCCCTTCGTCTTCTTCTTTCTTTCTTCTTCCTCAATCCCCGGCAAGAATCCTGACCATCCACCTGCAACTCCCTCTCCCCCATTGCTTCTCCCCCATCTCTCTCTCTCTCCTTCTCGTCGTTTTCTCTACACCATCCTAACCCCACCATCCCTGTCTCCCTTCCCCAATACCCGACCATACCTCCCTTCTCCCTCTCCCTGCCACCACCATTCCTTTACCACCCTACCGCCACCCCTCGAGCACCCTATCCCCTCCTCTCTCTCCTTCTTCCTTTTCTTCTTCCCTTCTTGTTCCATTCAGCCATTTTTTGAGCCCCATATGCCTTGCCCGAACCTCCTTTTTCTCCCCCCTCTCTCCCCCTATTTTTGTTTCACCGCCCATCTCCGCTGCTCTCGCCGCCTCAACCATCACCTGTGCCACCCCTTGCCACCCTCTACCTCACCCCCAAACCATCACAACTCCCATTGAGCCACCCCACAGCCTCCTTCTTCCTCCTCTCCTCTTTTTCTCTTCTCTCCCTCCCTTCTCGGCAGCCACCCTATGCAGCCCCGATCTATCGCCGTCCCACCACTTCTACCGCCACCTGAGCCACCAAACCAATCCTTGCAACCCCCTTCTATCACCCCAATCCTACTTTTCCCTAAAACACCACCCAAAAGCCTTCATTTTCCCTCTCCCTTTTCCTTCCTTACCAGCCCCCATTTTGACTCCCTCCTCGACTGCCACCTATGCAACCTCGCTGTCGTCGCCTCCGCCCCCCTTATCCGCCTTCAACCCATCCTCAACCACCTTCTACACCCCCTCTCCACTTCTACACCATTCCCTTGCCCAAAATCCTTCCCCATCATGTCTTTTTCTTAGCCCCAAACCACTAACCCGAAAGTGCCCAATTTTCCCTCTTTTCACCACCTTCGAGCCCCCTCCTCCTTCTTTCCTTGCATACAGCTCATGATGCATGAGCAGGATGAGCTGCCTCCTTTGTTGATTAATTTGGGTAATCATTTTTAAGGTATAATAATATTTTGATTCAAGTATTTGATTAATTAAGCATTATAAAGTTTTATACTTTGATTTTTTTATTATTTATAACATAATAAACCTTGATAATATTTTTAGGTATTGGTTTTGATAATCAAAGCTTGAGCCTTTAACCGGAATACTTGTAAGGTTTTTTTTTGCGAGAATCGAGGTAACCGTTAAATCCCACTTAAAGGTATGGATTAACGTATGTTAGCATATTAGGATTTTTAGCATATTATTATGCTTGATACATGTTGGTTGATATCATATATGTAGTTTCTTGTGAGGTCTAATAAAAAGGAAGCATGATGGGTTATATGATATGTATGAGAATATTGCTTAAGGTAAGGGCTTGGTGGTTAATGAAAATGTTAAGTATTATCCATGTTGTATTATGGTATTGTCATCTTTATTGCATGACTAATATTTTGTGAGTCTTAGGGGTATTTTAGTAATATATCTTGTACAAGAATATGGCCTAATATATATATGGGTGCTAATAAGTATTGTATTAACTATAAGGGCTATGAATGAGGTGTTAATATTAATATTTTATGTAGTAATAATAATAATTTGATATAAGATGTGTACTAAGGGGAAAAATGGTAACTTTAAATTGAAAAGGGTATTATGGTAATTTTGGAGGCAAGGGTAAAGTGGTAATTTGGTAATTAAAGCATAAAAGGGTGATTTTGGAATTAATGGATAAATTGGTAGTTCTGGAAGTAGAAAGGGTAAAGTGGTAAATTGTAAATAAAAAGGGGCAAATTGGTAATTTTGGAAGTAAGAGGGTAAAATGATAATTTTGTAATTAAAGGGTAAAATGGTAATTTTTTAATAAAAGGGTAAAATGATAATTTTATAATAAAAGGGCAAAATGGTGATATTGTAATAAAAGGGTAAAATGGTAATTTTGTAATTAGAGGAAAAAATGGTAATTTTGTGATTAAAGGGCTAAATGGTAATTTGGAAATTAAAAGATGTAAAATGGTAATTTCAAAATTAAGGATAAAATGGTAATTTTATAAGTGGAATGGTGAAATGGTAATTTTGAAAATAAAAGGGGTAAAAGTAGAAATTAGAAAGGAGTAACTTGGTAATTATAATAATTGAGAAGGGTAAAATAATAATTTAAATAACTAAAGGGTAATTTGATAATTTCATAATGGAGAAGGGTAAAATGGTAAATATGAAAAATGTGAGGGGCAATTTGGTAATTTAACCAACTAAAAGGGTAATTTGGTAATTAGGATATTAAACAGGGGTAATTTAGTAATCTGACAACTCAATGGCAATTTATTAATTATAATAAAGGAAAAAAGTCAAAATGGTAATCTAACCAACCAAATGGAAAATGTATAAAGTGTAACAATTATGAAGGGTGTTTACTAGCCTAATAAGTGTGGGAGATAGCTAGGTAACTTAAACCGAGTAAGGGTGTAGCTAAAACTGAATGTGTGCTATGTGTCCTACATGCCTTGGGTGTCCCATATAATTAAATTTCGTGTTCTATATACTATTACCTTAACTGTTTCATGTGTGGCGTGGCTTGGAACCGAGGTGTGTTTATGTGTCCTCTTTTGGTATGTGTTGATATAGATATGCTATGAGTTATGATGTGATGTGATGTGGCCTTTTAGGACATGCATGCCAGGATGATTAATGTGGTAATGTGGGATGGAGGCATGAAAAAGAGTAATGGGAGAGAAAGATAACCAAGGAGAAGTAAGTTGGCTAATGTAAGTATGAGAGGAACTAGGGTTTGCATGGGATGGTTAGAGTCTGCATGGGGGCAAACTTTACATATGGAAAGTTACCTCGAGGAGTGAGGAAGGTAATAGAAGTGTCGTTTGAGTGTCCGGGGGCTTCGGGCGAAAAAATAGCATGTAGGACAGTATAAGGGTGCGTATAAGGTAGAAAAAGAAAAAGAAAATAATAAAAAAATAAACGAGAATGAGTGGGGTAGAAAGTGAGGGTTGAATATAAGGGTCGTGACGTGTGGAGTGTTGAAATAGTCCATATTATGTAAGGTAGAGAAGGATGGGCCACATAGGCTCAGATTAGGGTTTTGAAGAAACCCTAGGGTAAGCCGATGAGTGGGCTTGACCCATACACTTAGGAGTCGGGTTTTTGGTATAAGTAAGTCGGTTACGGGAAGGATGTCGGGGCAAGTTAGGAGGCACTGAATCTCAAGATATGGGACGGACCCTCTTAGGAGGGTAAGTATAGCTGGAGTTAGCCATGCATGTCTAGGGCGGAACCTATTGAATAAGATACGATTAAATATTAATAATGTAAGTGGAAGATTATTGAGCCGGGTCCAGCCGATCCACCGGTTAGGAATAGTGGTTAGGTGTGTTCTGCCCTATAAGTGACAAATCCACCGGCAAATAATAGTGGTGTGGACATCGTCCCACAAGTGACTGGCCCACCGAAAATAATAATGGGGGATCCCAAGCTCAATAAACCAAACCCTACTTCTGTTAAGAAGAGTAAAATACACTAAGTACTTACAGTGGAACACCATGAGAATCGGGGTCAGACCGATCCACCGGCATAATAGTGACAAGGAGCGTTTTGCCCTAGAGATCGATCCACCGACATATAATAGTTGTTAGGTGCGTTCTGCCCTATAAGTAACCAATCGATCGGCTATAATAGTGGGGTTACCGTACTCTCATGGAGATTATTATCAGAGATGATTGATTAATGATGGACTAATGGCCTTAAGGCCCTAAAAGTATCGATTATTTAGTATGGCCTATTAATATTTGGTTGACATGTTAAGTATGCAAATGTACGAAAGTGAATGTTATGTGCACACCATTAATATCTGATTGACTTATGGAATAAGTGAATCTATGGGTTTGAATATTATGTTTACACGTGTCATTATGCATGGACATAGTAGTATAACATGTGTTACATTGCGTGCTTACTTTTAAGTGCGATTTTAAAGGGTTACTCAATACCGTAGTACTGAAGGGTTCCATTCGTGGGGCCCATGCCTATTCAATGGGAAATACCCCTTACAGGTTGTATTCGGTGTTACTCAAGCGGGCCATTGGGAAATAGCGTAAGGAGTTATCCAGAACTTTTAGGTTTTTGCTCCATCTCCTTTAAATCCACAGTTTCTATGTATTTGTTGTTTTGAACCACCATTGGTGGATTATGTTCTTGTAAAATGTTTACTTGCACTACTCTGATTTTAATATGTTTGAATTTCTCATAAATTGTATTTTACTCTTTTAGCCTTAGCACTTGGTACTGAAACGGTAGGAGTGAACCGGTTTGGTACTAAGTGTGGCAGTAATATTCCCAAACTTCATGGTTTATTAATTTTCTTCCACTAATTTTCTTTTAATTAAACAAAAATTTTTAGTAGTAAATTTTGGGGATGTTGCAAAGTGAGTCTAAGAATGAAGGCAATTCTTGTTATATACTGCAAAGAATTCTTCAAATATAAGATAATTAGCAACCTAACCAATGAGAGAAGATATTCAAGATTAAAAGAAGTGCTAAATTTATATTTGACATATGATAAGGAATTATATGCCATCATAAGGACTTAGAAACATAGAATCATTATTTGAGACATAAGCCAATTGTTTTGCATTAAGATCATGAAATTCTAAACCATTTTCATGGGAAAGAAATATTATTCCTAGGCATGTAAAATGGGTTAGTTTCTTACAATCCTTCATGTTTTCTATTAAACATTTTGATGGTAAATAAAATATAGTAGTAGATACATTATCAAGGAGATCTATGATACATGTCATGTTTGATGCTAAATTATAGGTTTTGAAATATTAAAATAATTATATGCAAAAGATGAATATTTCTTTGAAATTTACAATGCATGTAAAAAAATCATAGTCATGGTGATTATGTAGTTCATGATGACTTTCTTTGCAAACTTAATAAGTTGTGTATGCCTTGTTCTAGTGTACACAACTTACTTGTTAAGGAAGTAAATAAGGGGGTATAGATGGTCATTTTGGTGTTCATAAAGGTGTGGAGATATTACAAGAGCCTTTCTATTGGCCATGAATGATAAAGTTGGTTCAAGCTATTATTAGGAGATGTGTGACTAGTTAAAAGAGTAAGAGTTTCTTCCATAAAGTTTTTCATACTCCTCTAATTGTTCCTAGTCAACCGTGGGAGAGAGTTAGTATGGACTTTATCTTAGTTTTACCAAGGATACAAAGGAAAAAATATTCTATTATGATAGTAGTTGATAGATTTTCTAAAATCGAACATTTTATTCCTTGTAATAAAAAAAAGCAACAAAACTCATGTGGTACATTTATATTTCAAGGAAATATTAAGATTACATGGTATTTCAAAGAGTATCATATTAGATAAAGATGTGAATTTTTCGTGTTACTTTTGGAAGATTCTTTAGCATATGTTCAGTACTAAGTGTTTGGTTAGTACATCTTATTATATACAAGTGTATGGTCAAACCGAAGTGACTAATACGACCTTTGGAACTTTACTATGAAGATTAGATAGTAAGCCTAGAAAAGATTAGGATATAAAACTTGCACATGCTAAATTAGCATATAATAGGAGTCTTTCTAGTACAACTCAATTGAGTCCATTTGAAGTTGTCTATAAAGTTAATCCTTATTTTCATATGAATATGTTGCCATTAAATGAAATTGATATAAATAACTATGATAATAAATAAAGAATTGAATTCTATATGAAACTTCATGAGCAAATTAAGAATAACATTGAGAAATCAAATGCTAAATACCAAACTCAAGCAAAAAAATATTTAATTACACAAGTGTTTTAAATTTTAGACTTGGTATGGTTACACTTAAGAAAAGAGAGATTTTAAAATTTAAGAAAAAATAAAATAATTTCAAGAACATATGGACCATTTAAAATCTTAAGAAAATTTGGAAATAAAGCTTATGAATTAGAGCTACCTAAATACTATGGGAGAATCTCTAGGACTTCAAATTTGGTGATTTATCTCCTTATTATAGTGATACTAATTTGAGGACAAATTCTTCTTTATAAGGCGAGAATGATGTAGGAGCATCTCCATCTCATTCTTCTCATATCGAAGGTCATGAGTTAGAATATTTGGAGATGGTACCAATTATTCTTGAAAATATTGAACACCTTCATAATAACCCTAATAATATTTCATTAAGTGATTCTTGCAAGTATGGCATATGTTTGCAAGAAGAAGAATTTACTAAGGATATCTAGTGTGCAAGAAAATGATAATGCAAGGGTTAGAAAGTTGTTTGGAAGAAAGAGCTATAAGACATGAAGCTTGATTACTTGATTATTTAATTTATTATCATGATAAGCATTTATACAGCTTTGATATTTTATGTATACTTTATAATGTCTTGCCATTTATAATTGTAAATCATTATATATATATATATATATATATAATATGGATGTGAACTAGTTTACCCTTCTGTTAATTAGGCCGATTGGTTTAGGCTTGATTAATAAAATATAAACGAGGCCTACATGTGCGTGTGTGTGTGTGTGTGGATAGATAGATACATATATAATGGTACTTGTATATGTGGTAGACAATTAATTAATGAATGAAAAGACTTAGACAATTTCTTAAGAAGATTTCAAACTTCCTTCTTTCCTCTTCAAGTGTGTAAGTTTAGGTTGTATTCTCTAGAGAAAACTTTGTGATTTCTCTTTAGAATCTATTTGATCTTGGTGAAGATCAAAATTTCAATCATGTATTTGGTTGAAGATGACTACATTCTTCGAATCCTAATTCAACTTTGAGCATTATTCTTCTTCATAAAATAAGACAAATGGTTCTACACTGTGAAGGATAATTCTTATATTATCTTCCACATCATACCCTATCCTAGAATAGAAATTAAAATTTCATAAAAGTTTAAAACTTGAAAAAAAAAAAACTAACTTGGTCTCATCAATAAATTCCAACATACATCACATTATATAGTGTATTTGCAACATTGTATCTATACAAAACTAATCTCTAAAGAGAATTTACACCAAACTTGTTTATAATTCTCCTGCAAAAGCTAACAAACTAGTTAAACCTCATTCCAAGATAGATTCCATTAATACCATCATTTTTTGAAATTAACTTCAAGGGGATATTAAACCTTTAACATGGTATCCTAAAAAGACCTAATCTATTTTGCAGATTTGTTTGGATTAGTTGCTTCCACCTACAGAATGTGGTTCAAGATTCAATAATTTGTAAAGGAAAAAGAAGAGGAAATAACCCATCAACTAGGGGGATATTAATAAAAAGATCATGAGTTGATGTATTACTAAGGGCACAATAGATTAATTAGGCTTTAGAATTTTAGCAATTTTCATATCATAGCAAGTAATAGAGAAAAAGATGTAGGAATACGGTATGGTATTACATGGGTCATAAATAACATTTTCTTGAAGTAGAAATAAACAAAATATATATCACATTTTCAAAAGATAAAATATATCACAATATGAAAGTCAAAGATTAAGTCATTACATATAATAAACAAATGCTAATACCTATGTGGATGATCAATAATAAAATAATAATTTCCATTAACACAAAAATTGGTTCAAGAATAAAATTGAAGTTTACATACATGAAAATATTTAACACTCAATTTTTCAAAAACCTAATTATCATAATATATCAAATTTATTTTATGATTTTAAGCTTTTAATTTTATTTTTATTATTTTATTTTATTTCTAATAAATATTTTATTAAAATTATCAATGTATTTTATGATTTTATTGATGATTTTTAAATCATATCGAAATTTGTTTAATTGTTATCATTGAAGATATGTTATTAATCAAAGTTTAATTTCTATCAATCTATTCTAGATAGTTTCTTAGTGTTATGGCATAATAAGTTAGTTTATGCTAATTGTAGGATTTTTTATGATAATACAAATGTAAATTAACTATTTCTTTAGACATGAATATGGAGAAATTTAAAACTTACTTTCTAAATCAAATAACTAGGTAAGGTATTGTAAAATATTATAATTAGTTCACAATGATCTATATGATTTTTACAACACACAATTGATGAATTCTAACCACAAATTCATAGTGTTGGAGTATCATGCAAGGTGAGCAATGAGATATTAAAAAGATCTCCTATGTCTAGACTAATGATAAAGGCAGATGATGCCTAAATCTAAATGAAAATAAAATGTGCAAACTAAATCCAACTATAATATAAGAACAAGTGAAATTTAGTTAGAGAAAAGGCTAAGATTCTAGACAATCTCCTCAACCCCAGTGTGATTGAATATTAACCCCAAATCCCAAATCAAAACACTTTGGCATAAATGCCAACCAAAGTATGTAGTGTAATACTCTCTAGAGCCACTACACCCTATTGTCTAATAAGACTCATCTATATCTATTATGAATGCAAAAATAAGAAGCACATTATTATATATCATATTCCCTTTTTTAGTTTAGCAGCAAACCAACATCTCTTGACTTTGTGGTTTTATCTCTAGTCATGCTAATGGAGCCCACTCCAACTCATCATTCAAATCTCATCAGATTTCTCTAAATAATAATAGAAAATTGATTAATTTTTTGTCATTATTCTAATTAAATCATTATCACAACATATATGACAAGGAATTACATTAGGCAGGGTTCAAATTCTCAACACATCTAGATCAAGGTATTTCCCTTCACCTCAGCACAAATCAATTAGCCAATCATTGCTTTCATTAAGCTCAACATCTTAAACAAAGAGAATTGCATCAATTGAAAAAATTAAATAAAATCTAAAGGAAAAAAATATAATAACTTCTTTATTCAAGATGATAAATTCATTGTTCTATTTGTCCGACTGGGAACAAGAAATTGAGATCAAGAGATGAAAGATTGTGGATGAATTGGGGGTAGGATTAGATTAGGTGATGCCAAACAAATAACCATAGATCTCTCCTTAGTGCTCCCATAATCACCATATTTTTATCCCCTTCATTTTCTTCTCAAATTGAATGAAAAATGGGTTTACATATACGTGACCACCTATTGACACAGTAGTGTAAATCAACACGATAGTGTCTACTTTAACTCTGTGCAGGTTTCATATTTTGGTTAAAACTTCTTTGTTTGAGTTTGGATTGAGCCAATTTTTGATGCATTGGAAATTTAACAAAAATATATGCAATTTCATATTTAAAACTCTTCCAAATTAAGATTACATCATTGTTTTATTTGTAAGTCTTTATTCCTTTTCATACTTTGAGCACTCGCGTTTGCCTCTATTTTGTTCCAGCTATTACATTTTAGCTCCTTTTGATCCTATATTTTCAAAATACCTACAAAATATGATGAAGAGAAGTAAACAAGAAGAAGTAGACTAAAGTATGAAAAAAAATAATCATATAATTACATTAAATCTTCATGTTAGAGTCCATGTGATTGACATAATTCATGCCTATCAACCATTATTAGGAAATAAAATATATGTAGTAACATTTATAGAATATTACTCAAGGTTCTATCATATATGACTTTTATTTTCTAAAGATAATATTATGTATAAGTTTAAGACTTATAAGTTACAAGTAGAATTAAAAACAAATAAGAAGGATACATGACTTATATCAAACAAATTTTAGTATGAATATGATGACCCTATTTTGTTTAAATATTTATGTATAGTACATGAAGCACAACACCAAAATGGTGCAGTTGAAAGAAAAAACTTATTATTGAAAGAAATTTTCAACTTTAGGAATCCTAAATCTAGTCTAAGTAGCAATTTATAGGGTGAGACCATGTTAATAGGATTCCTAAGAAGAGGAAGAAGATTATTAGTTTCACACTTTAGCATAAAATGAAACATAATTTCAAATACTTAAAGTAGGGTTATTAGGCAATTATAAAACTACAAGAATCTAGGAGAAAATGTTAAGGTCAAATTAATTACATCTTTATTGATTATGAATCAATGTATTGAAAATATATAACATGAATTTAATTAGCATATAAGGCGTTCCCAACACATGACAAGTAAGGACAATCATCTTATCACAACAATTTGCTAGTTGTTTGAACTTCTATATTTAATTACTTGGAATTGATTTTATTAAGGTGCATTATATAATGGGTATCAATGTATTCTAAATTATATATTTTTAGGCCGACCTTGAATTTATAATTCCACTAAACTCTCAATGGTTAAGCCTAACATATAAAGAATTAACAAATAATTTACCAACTATATTCAACTTACGAAGAGACAAAATTGCCACATGCTCTAATCACTCTTACTAAAATTTAGTCACAATGGGTACACCATTAAACTTCACTGATATACACATTGAAAAAGGTTGAGGCTATATAAATATAATTATGAAATTAACACAAATATATAATAAAATTTTATTTTTCAAAAGTAAAATAAGTAGGGTAGAACCGTCAATGAAAATATAAAGTTGGGTTGATTTCTTCAATTAATTCCATAAAAAAAATCTATCAAAATATGTTCATAGATATAATATTATTGAAAAAACTATTTGAATAATCAGTTGGGAATTTTAGACGATGTTTATTTTAAGGGAAATGGGGATTTGGGATTTGAATTAAGGATGGGATTTAATATACTCCATTGTTTGTTAAATGGAAATAAAATTAAAGAGGGTAAGGATAATAGGAATCAAAAGCCCCCAATTCCCAAGAATTTATTAAGTGGGAGATGATGGTAATTTAAGGGAGGAATGGAAATCAATATGTAATAGTAAAAAAAAACACTCAAGTACTTTATAAATTAAAATAGAAAAGATGCAATAATAATTTCTTATAGTATTCTCATTCTTATATACCAATAGATAATTTTCTTTATTCCTATATTACACCTATAATGTACCATAATTAGGAAAGGTGATAAGTAAATTAATTTTCAATCAGTTATTCCAAATCTTATTCCCATTTTATTATCCCTAAATTTCATTTCCCTAAAAAATGTGCCTAATCCTTCCCTAAACTCCTTGATGATAAAATCAAGAGAAAAAATTCTTGATGGAGATTAAATGAAACTAAATAAAGAGCGAATCAACCACCATCAAATATGATTACTTTAGAGAGTTGAATATGTAGGATACTAATAAGAAGAAATTATAGAAGATAGTCAATGTAACAATCATAACATATATAGGGTCATTAGTCATACAATATCCAAATTGAAAGCTTTAATGGTACAAACATAGCTAACATGATGAAAAATTACTATGTAATATAATCAAGTAAGAATAAAATTATTATACATAAATATTAATTTATAGAGCTATGAAGAGGTGAGCAAACAATATGAAATTTCCCTAAACCTTGCATTTGCTTTTCCTATTCTTTAGTATCCTCCCTATCTTCAAAATCATAATTGTCTCAATTCATACCTCCACCATTTTCTTCATCACTCCTTCATCATCGTCGTCGTCATCTTTCTATTCTTATTCTTCATCTTCTTCCATGTTTTATTCTTATTTCAATAGTTCTCCCTAGCCTCCATTCATATTTCAACCGCCTCCTTCTTCCTTGCTCCCTTCCCCTATATCGACCTTTTCCTAATCTCTTCTGACCCCTTACCATGACATCAGATTTTGTTGATACCCTATTATAAATTATACATAATCTCAAAACTACAAACTCTCTTACTATTTTCTGAAGAGATAGAAAAATTCATGAAGATATTCAAAATTTCCTTTACATCAAACTTTTCTCTCAAAGGACCTATCCTAGCCCCATTTTGCACTGAATTCTCAAGCACTTGTGGAAGCTACCTAATAATTTTTTAGTCTCACCCATATCTTTCTATTTGGGTACTACTTCATAAATCTTAATTCTCATGCATATATGGAATTGACCTAATAATCTATCCTAACCCTATTCTAGACTTTGAAGCCTTGGATCATTTGAAATTTTGCCTCGTTAATATACCTTGGTGTGATATTTGGGATTAAATATCCATCAAAAGAGGTTCCCCAAACATATTATCTACTAATTATAAATTTCAACATATTGATATTTGGGTACAACTTCATAATATACCCATGAAAATCCTAAGCCCACAAATCATCAAAGGAGAATATTACATCCAAACTTGGCTTCATGAGATACCTTTCTAGTGAAGATAAAACATAAAAAATAAAAAAACAAGCACAACTTTGCACGAGTGAAAATTATATGGGATATCTACAATCCTATAATCTAAAAAAATGCATTCATCTTAATAAATGAAATATAACTGAAGTTACCCTAAAATATAAAATACTACCCACTTTTCATTTTTTAGATGTCTCTATCATATCATAAAGAATATCCATTTGCTTACATACTATCAATCTAAGATGAAGGAATGTGGTCGATTTCAAGAATTATTACAACCAACTTGTGATGATAATATTCATGCAGATGTCAAAGGCAAACCAAAAATTATCCATCACAAAGTTCCTGTTGACTATCATAACTACCCCAATCCTACAAGACCATCTGATCTTACAACTTCCCTCTTCCCTATGAGTTTTAATTAACCCTCCTAATTCTCTATCCATATTGATAATATGCTCATATATCCTATTGCTACTGATCCACCCAACTACACCCCTTTTTTTATTCCAATTCATCCTATACAAAAATCAAACAAGTCCACCACCATATATGTTATCATTGACTCTTTTTGTTGGGACAGTAAATAAAATTCCCTTGGCTAGGTGGAAAATAACCCCCTCTTCCAACAAAAAAAATATTATAAAACATACAATTAAATTTCAAGCACAAGAAATGAGTATTTGTGGGAGAAAATTGAGATCTTTGACTCCTATATATTTTGCAATGTGTTAAGTGATAGCCTTTTATACATCCCATCATTCTTTGGTTAGAACACTTTATCACCAATGGTTGTCTAACTTATATAGGAAACATATAAGTTATAACTTAATGAGTGACCATATGAGTTAGCTGGGTCAAATTATAAGCTTCTATGATGATGAATACTAAATCCCTTACATTAAAGGATTTTCTAATCACTCTCTAACAACCATTCTTGGATCATGTCTTAGCTATAAGTCCTTCTCAACCATCATTCTTTACTAGCTGACAAACATGCCCATGGATTGTCCCCTTGGAAATCATCCTTAATTTTTGCTATTGGATGGCAACCCATGGTTGATGCTTCAGGCACCCCCTACATTGGGGCACAACCCTTTACTTGATTTATTATTTGGCTACCTCTAGCTAACAGCCTTTAGTGTTTATCTTCTTTAGCCGATAACTTGGACATTCTCCTTTATCAAGGAAACCACAACAACTGTCCCCCTTCAAAAACATTGGGATAATTTCTTTCTTCTCTACTCAAAAAGGACTATACACCCTACTTAACCTAGCCTTAGCGAAACACAAGTATTTCTTACCTTCAGGCAAGGGTTTTGTAAGCTTGTATGACCTATTCTCATTGCCATGTACTTTCTCTAGACAGAGTTGCCCCTTTTTTAGCACATATTTTATCTAATGATACATATTATGGATACGCTTGGATCTTGAGTGGTAGCTAACATTCTTACTAACATGGAAGATACTCTGTAAAGCAGTGATTACCACAAACTTATCCTACCTTAAGCCAATATCTCTAAACTATATCTTCTTCTAAATCATCTCTTTGCACATGCCGGTAATGACTATATACCTTTCCTTTATCATAGACAATGCTACACACTTTTTTAGCCAATGCTACCATAAGATAGCTTCCATACAAAAATTAAATAGGAATCCTAATGTTGATTACCTTTTATTTATATCTCATACCATATTTGAGTCAATATAGCCCACTAAAACTAGCTCAACCTTACTAAAACAAAGTCTCATATTTGAAGTCCCTCATAGATACCTTAATATCCACCTCAATACCTCCTATTGATATTTATTGGCAGTAGATATGAACCGATTGACTACGCTAATAGCAAAAGAAATATCTGACCTAGTACACACTATTTCCGACATTAGACTTTCAATAACTGACACGTATGGAATTCTAGCTCATCTTCTTCCTCCTGCCTTCATCCATTAGACATGATATCAAGCTTATTCCACTATAAAATATATGACTAGTGCAAACATAAATTTAGTCACAACTATTTTTATTTTATTTTTGTTATAAAAAGTTACTAATGCCAAAACAAATTGTGGGAAATAAAGAAAGTTTTCCTACATCTGATATTTTAAATGAAGAAAGTTTTCCTACATAGATATTTTATTTATTGGTAATAGTATATTATGCCAATATATCTTTTGCTTACTTTTATATCTGTGGGTATTAACAGATTGTACCAAGAAAACTAATATCAACTCATATATTTGTTGATATTAGTATATAAAGAAGACTAAGGTTTCAACTATTGTTATATACATTTGTACAACACATTCCTTCCTCTTATATATGAGCTACTTATCTTGTTATCATCATTGCCAATTTTTATACGAAATAGTAGTAATATTATATAGAACCATATTTATAATTATCATTAAAATCATTAATAGGGCTGTAAATGAGCTGAGCCAAGCCGAATACCCCTAGGCTTGGGCTCAGCTCATTTAACTAAATGAGCCTAAAAGAAGGTTTGGGCTCGGCTCGTTTAACTAAACGAACGAACCGAACTTAGATTTTAATGAGCCGAGCTCACGAGCCAAAAGCTAAAAAATGAACTAAGCCTCACTTTTTCGAGCTCAAGCTTAGCTAATTTAATAAACGAGCCCAAAAGTGAAGCTCATTCAATTAAACGAACGAACCAAACCAAGCTTTTAATGATCCGAGCCAAGCCGAATACCAAACTAGCTTAACTCATTTACATCCCTAATCATTAGTAATATTATTATAACATAACCATGATAATTAAAATAATAATAATTAGTCTTAAAATAATAAAAGCTATAATAATAATAATAGTTACTTTCATTATTATATTAATTACAATAATACATACTATAATAAAAGTAATAATTAGTCAAGTCAAGCTTTGAATATCCTATCAAAAGGGGTCTCACTGCTTTTACCAGCGAGATGAGGGTTAGGAGGTGGTGTAACCCTAGTTGTTAGATCTGTTTAGACCAACTATTATTATAGTTATTCATGTAATTATTGCAATGCCCTATAATTTTTAAATTCAATTTCCTTAATGAATTTATTAATGGAACTTGATGTAAACATTTAATTATTTTATTTGTGATTGTTTTCATAGTTTTATCAAAAAATTCAAATATATATTGGAATTTATTTAAAAATTAAGCATTGTAGATTATTCTAGAAACTTTTATTCACAATTATAATTTTTATTAAATTCATATGATGCTAGTTTTTGTTTTAAGATATATTTCCATTTTCTATATGTGTTTTGTTTTAACATTTTAGATTTGTTTTTTATTATGACATTGTCCTGTGATTACAATTTTTTTGGACTTATATTTCATTAATGAACATGAATTATTTTAAATTATTAAAATCCTTTTTAAGTAGTAAAATTGTTTTAATAATTTTTATCCATATCAATAGTTCCTTCTTTAAATTTATTTATTTTTACGAGATCGATGAAACATTTAGGAAATTTTTAATTAAAGGTTTGTACAACTTATTTATGAATTTTCCTTTGAAATAAATTTTTTTCCTTGTTGTCATTTTTAGTTTATGGAGGACCTTTTTGAAAATTATTTAAATTCTTTGTAGTTCCTTAGTTGTTGATTTGTATATTTTCTAATATATTTTAATTATTATTTTATTTTATATTTCTTATTCCACAAGTGATATTACTTGTTTTAACCATTAATATTTTAATCCAAAAAAGAAATTGTTTTCCTTAATTAATCATTTTAGTAATTTTAGCTTTTCCAAATTTTTACGGAGCATTTTTCATGAAATGAATCTTACTTGAAAATTATCCTTTGAATTATATTTTAGATATTTTAACAAAGTGCATTTATGTTTAACTAAAAAAATCAGCTCAAATTGATGACTTTTTCTCTTTCCATTTATTATTTCTTTTTCATGACTGATAGAGCTAGCGAACAGGGGAGCAAGACCAGCTCAACTTGGACCCTTGGTCCCTCTAGTCTTCAACTCTACCCTACTTCATTATCCTCCTTCTCTTCCATCTCCTCCATTCCTGACCATCAATTGGCAATGTCTAGTACCAAATGGCGGATGCAAACAGCACACAACACCAACAACACAGTAGTGCAAAAGTTGCTAACCTCTAGTTTGTGCCACTACATAACCGTTGAGCCAACAAAATCCTCATCCTTTAACTACTTTTTGGGACTCCATCCCTCCTCCAGTCTTGCTTGCTCACATCAAGCTAATCTATCTAGATTTTTGTGTGGTATTATTTCCATGGACCTAACTTCTAATTTGAATTGGTTCTGTGTTAATTGGATTTTGATACGCCAATTTAGTTGTTTGATTGTGCATATATAAGTAGAATGATTAATTTAGTTGGATTAAATGTAGTGTATGTAGTTGGTTTCTATGATTTTTTTTTTAATTTATATGTCTGGATATCTCAAATTCATTTGATTAATCTAATTTAGATAAATTAACTATGCATTGTGCCTTAAAATATATTTAATTGTATGATGAAGGCTTCAATTTGAGGAATTGGCGTGAAAATAAATGAATTAAGATTTTAGTTCTAACCCTAACAAGAGAGTATATGTATTTAAAATTAGATTGAGCCTTTGAGCTATTTCTATCAATATTCATTATAAAACACTTTAAAATATGTTTAATTGCATTTTTGATCAATCAATTTGAATAATCAGTAAGAATTAACTAGATTTTAGTTTGGGCTCAAATCCTAATTATTAGATATGATTACCTTAAATTGGTTATCCGTATTGTTATTTTTATGGACATTAATTGTCTGAATTTAATTAACATTGGGTTCATTATATTTTTTAGTATCAATTTGAAATAATTGATTTAAATTAGCTAATTTGTAAGTTGGGTCTAAAATCCTTAATCTCCATATTTTAATTGATAAAATTAAGTTTGCTTTTTATAGAGTTTGTTTCAATCAACACATAGAATTACTTTAAAATATATTTAATTACTTTTTTTCCTATCAATTAGATCATTTCTCTAGGATTGACCAAATTTTGTTATTAAAATTAACTATTAAGGTTTTTTTTTCATGGAGTTAACATTCTTTCAATAATTCTTGCTCAATTAATGTTCTTAAATCAATTTAAAACATATTAAATGATTCTTCATAACTTGAGTTGGTCAAGAACTCAATCTTTTAGATCTTTTTGAGGTGCATCCTTGAGTCTTAAACCTCATATTTCATTTCTAGAAAGTTCTTTATTATGGTTCTTACTTTTGCAGTTATCCGTTGCTGATTCTTTGTTATTGACTTCACTAATTTGAATATAATATATTTTATTATGTGGTTATGAATTGAATAATTAAAAGAGTTGTGAAATTGGTTGTAACACCTTGATACTCACTTAATAAAGAGTATCGACTTTTAATTTTATTTTAATTAGTTTATTTTATTTAAATCATGATTTTTGTAAATATTTCTTTAATTTTTTTATTTTCTTTAAGGTTTTATCACAAATTTAGAATATATATTGAAATTTAATTAATTATCCGCTATTACTAATAATTCTTGTTAACTTTATTCAGGAATATGGTTTTATTAAATTTATTATATCTAATTTTTCATTTAAAATATATTTCCACTTTCATCGTTTGTTTTTTATTTTAATATTTTAAATTTGTGTCCAATTATAACTTCATCATACAATTACAATTTTTTGTGGAGTTCTATTTCCTTAAAAAAAAAATTATTTCAAATTATAAAATCTCTTTAAAGTATTGAAATTATATTAATGATTATATATGTAACAAATATTTTCTCATTTGAATTCATTTATTTTATGAAGTTGATAAGATCTTTTTAAAATTTTGAATTAAAGGTTTCCAAAGATTAATTCTAATTTTCTTTCCAAATTATTTTTCTCTCATTTTTTCCATTTTGGTTGATGGATGACAATTTCAAAATTAAATTGAATTATTTATAGTTACTCAAATTTTGTAAAATTAATTGTCTAATGTATTTTTAGTTTTTTTAAAAGATTTTACTTCTATTTTAATAAGTTTTACAATTTAGTTTAAATTGTATCCTTTAATCATATAATTTTTTTTATTTCTTTGAAAACCCGGTTATATATTTTTTATGAGAGTATTTTTGTTAACATTTAACTTAATTAAAAAGTTATTTTACCCATCTTTTTTTAGATATTTTTTTACTATTTTACACATGTATTATTTTATAAAAAAAAAAGCCTTATTCAAACACCCCATATTTCCGTTTCTTATTATTTTTCTTTTCCCTTTCCTTCTCTCCTGTTTAACCTTCAACACCCAGATTCCTAACCCCCTACACGCCTGCCTTTGACCTCCATTTTACAACACCACCACACCCCGCTACCACAACCGAGCCACTACCTCCGGTGTCTCTAGCTACCTACGAGCGGCAACGAGCACAACACCCGATAGTAGAATAGAAATAAATGACCAAGGGATATGCTTGAACCTAGCTTGCTCATTCTTTCCCTTTACTCCATTCTCCACTACAACCACAATCACTAGAGGTTCAACAAGAAACAACCAACACAATGTCGAGCTACTAACCATAGACATGAAGCACCAACAATAGTAGGAATGCATCACATGGCAATAATGAATCTACATCAAGCTACAATAGCAGCACACTGCCACCACCAAAGTACCATTCTGACTACCTAAGCATTACCATTGCTCCTCCTTATCTTGGTTGAGCTTCTCTAAGCTTGTAATGGAAATTTTTTCTTGGTATAATCTTAAAACCTAACTTTGATTTTTTTTGTGCATTAGCTTATGATAAGCTAAATTAGTTGTTAGATTATGTATATATGAGTTAGATGATTGATCTGGATGGGATGATTGTGTTGTTAGTATTACCGTAGCCGGCATGCAATTTAAACCCTCTTGTTGTCACTTGTAGCACTAGTAAATAAGGGTGTCGTTCTAGCCGGGGATTGAGAGGGCTCACCTCTATTTAACTAGCTTAAAAATAAATAAAAATAAAAACCCTAAATAACATACAAAAAAATAAATAAGAAAAATACTAATGGGGGTTTATCAAAATAATAAAATGATAAAAGGAACAAATAAAATAAAATAAACTAATAGTAAAAAAAATAATGGGAAACCGCATATATGAGAAATATGTTAGGAAAATAAAAATCCACCGCTAGATTAGGTTGTAATATAATATTTATTTCTAAGTCATCTTTTAATCGTGAGAAAGAGATCGACCAAGTTGCATACCAAACACAGGTCCATACACCTTATATTACTTCCCTTAATTAATTAATACGACAACGTGCATATATTAACCCTATTAAATACTAGCAGTATAGCAGCAACAAGCGGCTCCTATATTTAACTAGATTTAATGCATTAAGTGTAAGTGGAAGGCTGTCAATCTAATACCCAGATTGGTACAAAACACATGTCTAGTTGTATTTCCTTTCCTTAACCCACACGTATCGAAACGTTTTACCACTTCGGTTAGAATCACAAAACTATTAGGTGAATTATTATCTAACCTAGCTGCAATTTATACATATAGATTCTAGTATATTTAGATGGCCACCTCGCAAGCAAATAATCCTACATACTGTCAGTTATGAGGAACCAGAACCAGGCATGCACCAAATAAACTATACTTGACAGAATTATACACATAAAGGATAGCAATTAATATAGAGTCAAGAAACAGTCTCACGAAACAAAGAAAATAAAATTATAATTCAAATCCTAATCCAGGGTTTGAAATTATTCCCTAACAATAAATAATCAGCCAGTCATAATTAAAGAATTAATTACACAGAAATATATATTTAAAATATAAATTAAAAATAAGAGAAATAAATAACTGGAATTAATTTTGAATTAAAGATCAAGAATTTATTTAGATAAAAATTAATTTTATCTGAAATAAATTCTACCGGTATAAATTCTTCCTTTATTTTGTTCCTTCTCGACCCCTTGATTTCTGTGTAGTTATTCTTTTCCTTTTTTTCTTTATTTCCAGGCTGATGGAGGCTGCCACATCGTCGATGTCTGTGCTCTCCTTGGCTTCCGTGCATCAGGCCCTACTGCGTTCTCTCTCTCTCTGTGTCCTTCGCTCGAGCTTGTGAAGGCTCTCGCACTCCCCCCCCCCAAGCCTCCTTTCTTTCGCCCGTTTTTTCCTTTCTTCTTTGACTTTTCTTTTCCTTCTATGCTGACTGTCCGGCTCGATGGCTTGTTTGGTTTTGTTTTGTTACAGGCCTTTGGGCCTTCGACCTTTGGCCATTGGTCCAAAGGTCGAAATCTTTTTTAATTTATTTTCTTTTATTTAAAAATAAAAAGTGTAAAATAAAATTCAATAAATATTAATAAATAATATTTTTTTCTAAATTTACATAATTTATATCATTTTAGATCAAATAGTAATATTTATACAATTTTTACCACTTAAGCATAAAACAATAATTATTCCCCTATATTAGTTAAATAAACTACCAAAAACTAAGATTATAAAGGTATAAAATGTCTCAAAATATGAACTCATCACACCCCCACACTTATCTTCTTGCTTGTCCTCAAGCAAGTTATTACTCTAAATAAATAAAATTAAATTAACTGGCCACTTTTGTAGGTCTCACGATTACACTTAGCATGTGCAATAAGCCCTTTAAACCCCTAGGTCACCCATCGAGGACGAGTAAGGTCTCATGAGGGTTTCGCAGATGATATACCCACAAAATCACACACAAATAAATTAAAATAAAATCACACCTAATACCCTTAACCATATTTGTCTCAGAATCTTTTACTTTCATACGTCAAGATTAGCAATCAATCAAGATTCAGCATTGGAAAATTTAAAGGATCAATTTCAATATATGGTTCACACATAAACATGACAGGTATGAACAGATCAATATTATGGATGAATATCTACCACGCCTTAGTCACATCAAGATTCATCCTCACTATGAATGCCCTCTTTCTTTTTTTTCTCTTAGAATCATGGCTACTAATGTATAGATACACTCATGCATGTGAGCTAAGATGATAAAAATAACAAACGACTCACATATATAAACAAAGAAGGCTCATGATCTAGTGGATAAAACTTCATGAAAGATATCAAATACTTGTCAAATGGACCGAACCATATGCTTAACTCTTGTGACTAATCTCCATCAGATCAAAGGCTGCTCATCTTGAGAATCAAATAGGACTTACTTATTGGTTGTAATGGGATTTAAGGTAAAGAAGGGTATGGAGTATTTTAGGAGTGTGGTGCATAAAAGATCAAGAGCTAGTGGAATCTAATAAGTAGATGAAATATAAGCTTAAATCCACATCAATGATTAAAGATACACTTCTCCACCTTCACAATAAAATGTAACATGAATAGAACTTTCTCAACATCGTCTCCATAACTCCCTTTCTTCCTTATATCCTAACATTTTTTTATTTTTTATTTTTTTTCTTTTTATTTTTTTTTCTTTTTTTTTGACATTTTTTTTCTCCACCAAACATAACCAATCCCTTTTCTTATCATAAATACATTTTTTTTCACATACACACATACACAATAACTCTTTATATCCATAACAATTTGATTTTCTTCCACTAGCTTTAAGCAAAGGTAAGGAGATTAAGGCCCAAAGGTTATTCAATGTGGGTAATAAAAAAAATGTATGTTCCATGTATAGGCTCAAAAGGGTTTCTATGGGGTGTACATCATGTATACACAAATCAGGTTAAGCTATTTGGTCATGTGATGGAAAATCCTAAGCTGTCTTTATCATTTTCTCAATCAGAGCATGTTTTGACTATAAGCTTCGAATAGCACAAGAGTAAGTTCTAGTAATCTCTATAGTCCATTACAAGATCTATGGAAAATAATTTGATCAAAGAAATTAAACATATATGAGGTTTACAAAGAAATTTTGGAAGCCAAGAAAAGTAGATGATTTTGTGTAAATTCGCTCATAAAAAGAAGGCATGTATGGTTCAAAAGCTCACTGAAGAATGTGATGAATCTCAACACGCCATGTCGGTGATTAGAAAATCATACATATTCTTACTCCATTCACATTTAGACACATAGATATGTGTTCTCTATATCAAAATTAACACAAAAAATCTCCACTTACTTTATCTTGATTGCATGATCCTATGACCGTTAGATTTCAAAGATATATTATTCCTCATTAACTAGTTAAGGCTCTTACGACTCTAAAAACACTAAACACTCTAAAAAAATCTAAACAATATATTTTTTTTCAAAAATATTTTTTTTTCACATACATAAAACACACGCACCCCCACACTTAAATCACACTTTGTCCTCAATGTGTAAACAACTAAGAAAACATGTAATTTAAAGTATGGAGAAAACAAACTAAATAAATAAATAACTAGAGAGTAGAAAATTCCCTTATCACATTGGGTTGCCTCCTAAGTAGCGCTTGTTTTTATGTCTTCAGCCTGACATAACCTCGGTTTTTCTCGTTCAAGGTGGATATGTCCACTTGAGAGGTGCTTCACCAAATCCTTCCTCATGATGATCATCTTTATCCTGCAAGGAAGAAAAAGATAAAATGTTAGATTTAATGAAAGATTTGATCCAGCAAGAACGTAACTTACCTAGCATGGAATTTAAGCTCGTGTGTAAAGAGAGAATGTTTTGCCCAATGTCCATGTACGGTAATCTCTCTATCGAAGGAACATATTTTCCCATCTTAAAATCTTTAAACACATCCTTCCAACATAACCTCTCCTTTGGAGCATCACGCTTCTTATTAAATGTATCCAAGATGATTTGATTACTCTCTTCACTCTTGGATCCATATAACCTGCTAAAAGAGGGAAAACAAGGAGTGTGGTTAGCATAAATAAAATCAAAGTGGTTCAAAGGCTTACCTTGTGTCTTATGGTCATCTCCAAGCAAAAGTGGGGAATTAATGTTCAAAGATGGTATATGGTAGGTGAAAGTGATAGTCTTGTCATCCATATACTTCTCTTTATTCACTTGATCCTCATTTTGATAAGATTCTTCTTCTACTTTTACACGCTCTTCTTCCACTTGATCTTGCTTTTCAATATTTTCCATGGGAACCTCCTCAACTAGCTCATCCTTACATTCAGATATGGCATCATCACCCTCATAACTCTCACTTGAATTTGAAATTGAAGTACTAGAGAGCTCTTCTTGTGCTTGTAATTGATTCATTAGGTTGACCATATAACCCATTTTCTCCTCTAGCACTGACACCCTTTCATTTTGTCTAATCTGAATTTGCATCAGTTGATTTAGGTTGGTTGTCAATGCTTCAAAAAGCTTATCCATTTTTTCTAAACTTGAGGACTCTGAAACTGGAGAAGATTCTTGTTGAGGATATTGATAATGTTTTGACGCTTCATAATCACATGTGTAAGGGTCTTGATATGACACTGAATAATGATCATTCATTTGCGTTAGTTGATTTTGGCTTTCTGCCAATTGGTTTTGACCATTTATCAGTTCTTCAAGAAGCTTATCCATTTTTTCTAAACTTTAGGGTTCTGAAACTAGAGAAGATTCTTGTTGAGGATATTGATAATATTTTGAAGCTTCATATTTGCTCATGTAAGGGTCTTGATATGGCACTTGATACTGATCATTCATCTCCCATCCAAACTTGGGTTGATGCCTCATTCCTAAATAGTATGTGCTTGTATAGGGATCATGTCCTTGAAAACCATTGAAGGACAGAGCATTAGGTTGTGTCCATCCTCCTCCTCTCATAGCTTATTCATGGTAGGCATATGGATTTCCTTGTGTATGACACACTCCACTTGTATTCATAACTCCAGTAGCTTCAGCTATCTGCAAAACAAGAGTGGAGAATTGGTGAAGTCTATCATCAAATTGCTTAAACTTACCTCATTTTCTCTTGAATTAAGATTCATGCCAAGTTGTCCATAACCCAAGGATCCTCTCACAGCCACCTGAAAATACTAACACTTCAAAGGAAAAGATTAAGAGAAAAACAAAACACACCAAAAATCCTAAGAAAATCTAAAACAAAACTAAAAGAAAAAAATACAAAAACACTAAAAATACTAGCAAAATAAACGTGAAGTTACCAATCTCCGGCAACGGTGCCAAAAATTGGTGCTGCCGTAGCCGGCACACAATTTAAACCCTCTTGTTGTCACTTGTAGCATTGGTAAATAAGGGTATCGTTCTAGCCGGGGATTGAGAGGGCTCACCTCTATTTAACTAGCTTAAAAATAAATAAACATAAAAACACTAAATAACACACAAAATAAATAAACAAGAAAAATACTAATGGGGGTTTATCAAAATAATAAAATAATAAAAGGAACAAATAAAATAAAATAAACTAATAATAATAAAATTAATAAAAATAATGGGAAGCCGTAGATATGAGAAATATGTTAGGAAAATAAAAATCCACCACTAGATTAGGTCATAATATAATATTTATTTCTAAGTCATCTTTTAATCGTGAGAAAGAGATCGACCAAGTTGCACACCAAACATAGGTCCATACACCTTATATTACTTCCCTTAATTAATTAATACGACAACGTGCCTATATTAACCCTATTAAATACTAGCAGTATAGCATCAACAAGCGGCTCCTATATTTAACTAGATTTAATACATTAAGTGTAAGTGGAAGGCTGTCAATCTAAGTACCCAGATTGGTACAAAACACATGTCTAGTTGTATTTCCTTTCCTTAACCCACACGTATCGAAACGTTTTATCACTTCGGTTAGAATCACAAAACTATTAGGTGAATTGTTATCTAACCTAGCTGAAATTTATACATACAGATTCTATTATATTTAGATGGCCACCTCGCACGCAAATAATCCTACATACTGTCATTTATGAGGAACCAGAACAAGACATGTACCAAATAAACTATACTTGACAGAATTATACATATAAATGATAGCAATTAATATAGAGTCAAGAAACAGTCTCACGAAACAAAGAAAATAAAATTATAATTCAAATCCTAATCTAGGGTTTGGAATTATTCCCTAACAATAAATAATCAACCAGCCATACTTAAAGAATTAATTACACAGAAATATATATCTAAAATATAAATTAAAAATAAGAGAAAGAAATAACCAGAATTAATTTTGAATTAAAGATCAAGAATTTATTTAGATAAAAAGTAATTTTATCTGAAATAAATTCTACCGGTATAAATTTTTCCTTTATTTTCTTCCTTCTCGACCCCTTGATTTCTGTGCAGTTATTATTTTCCCTTTTTTCTTTATTTCCAGGCTGATGGAGGCTGTCGCGTCGTCGATGTTCGTGCTCTCCTTGGCTTCCGTGTGTCAAGCCCTGCTGCATTCTCTCTCTCTCTCTCTCTGCGTCCTTCACTTGATCCTGTGAAGGCTCTCGCGCTCCCCCCCCCCCGAGCCTCCTTTCTTTCTCTACGGCTCTGCCGCCCGCCCCTCTCTGGCTTTTTTCCCAAGCCTATAAAGGCTTTGCCGCACGCCTCGAGCCTGTTGAGGCTCTCGACCGCCCTTTCTTTTTTTCTCTGCAGCTCTACCGCTTCTTTTATACTGTGTGTTGCCTTCCCCTTTCCACGTAAGCCCTTCGTCTCCTTTTCTTTCTATGCGTGCCACGCCAAGTCAGCCCTGACGGCTGACTCTCCTTCTCACACTTTCGCCCGTTTTTTCCTTTCTTCTTTGACTTTTCTTTTGCTTCTTTACTGACTGTTCGGCTCGATAGCTCGTTTGGTTTACTTTTGTTACAAGCCTTTGGGCCTTCAGCCTTTGGCCGTAGGTCCAAAGGTCGAAATCTTTTTTTTATTTTCTTTTATTTAAAAAGAAAACTTGTAAAATAAAATTCAATAAATATTAATAAATAATATTTTTCCTAAATTTACTTAATTTATATCATTTTAGCTCAAATAATAATATTTATACAATGTTTACCACTTAAGCATAAAACAATAATTATTCCCCTATATTAGTTAAATAAACTACCAAAAACTAAGATTATAAGGGTATAAAATGTCTCAAAATATGAAGTCATCAGTTGTATATGGTTGATTTATGAAATTTGGATTTTTAACCTTGATTTATCTTTATAGCTTAGCTTCGCCGAATTTTATCTATTTTTACAAATTTATTATGTATAATGCTTTGATATGTATTTAATTGTAGGTTGGAAGTATCAGTTTGAGAAATTTGTACCAAATTAATCAAAATTAGATTTCTTGGCCAAAACTCTTATAGTTTTGAAATTTAATTGATAATTATGTTGTTTTGTTAAATTAATTATGAAATATGTTCTAGAATATGTTTAATTGCATTTCTAAACTTTTAATTTGAAGAAACTGATAAGATTTTACCTACTTGTATTTTGGACCTAAAAACCTAGTTTTAAAAGTGATTTTCTAGAATTGGTCAACATTGTGATTCTATTTGCTAAAACTAAGTGTTCGGATTTGGTTATAATTGGTTTAATTGTATTTTTGATCCTTCAATTATGATTAATTGATATGAATTGTTGAATTTGTATTTTGGGCTTAAAAACCTTAAATTTTGGTCATAGATCATGATACTGAGTTGTGTTTCTCATATTCATCTTCAAATGCCTCTTTTATAAATGTGATATGTGCAATATATCTAGGTTTTAAAATGTGATGAGCCTAGTATGGCTTAAGTGGAATAGTTTTTCATGCTGAGTCATATCACTTTGTTATGCTTACCTTATATTTGAAATTTTGTTTTTTCAATCTCATGCTTCACAAATCTTAGGTTTTGACCTCTAGTATTATTAGTAGAGTGAAGATGGGATCTAATAGCCTATAGAATTACTTGTAAAAGAGAAATTAATTAATCTCAATAGTAAGTAAATAATTAGTTTTTACTTTTTTTTAATGGTGATTGGGGTTTATGTGGGTACCAATCGATTATTTGCCTTGTTCGATTTCATTTTCTAATTCAATGTCTACCAAGCATTTTTGTTCTGTGCATTATTGTTTTGTTCATTAAATGGCATAAAGTCTAATAAGTGGCCTATTAAGACAATAAAAAAAGGGCATTGACATTTAATAATACCAACTAGTGCATATATGTATAATTGATTTCTTAATTAGAACATTTTGGAAAAAAATTTAAAGTCTTGACGAGTGCCTAAGAGTAATTTTCATACAAGCAATTATATCAATTATATTTAAGTTTAACTAGAGTACACCTAAAGGGAAGATTCATTTAGGATGTTTCTTTTTTTAGATGATAAGTAGTCAAATGGCAGCTTCTTAGACTATGTATTTGAAGCATTGAACCTAAAAGTTTAAGTTTTAGGCTTGGTTTGATTAATGATTTTATACTTCTAAAATTCTCTTGTACACGCATACTTTGTTTGGGCCTGCACCATGGGATTGCTTATATCAGTTACAGAAACCACACATCTTGAAATAACATAAATGGTAAATCTAAAGATTTGAACTTATGGAATAGATCGACTCTACTATGCCCAAAACCAAAAAATCTTAAATTTTAAGGCTTGAAACTATTCATTTCTCTCACCATAGAAGATATTACTTTCTAATTAATATTTCCAAGACTAAATTAACACCTAAATATGAATCTTGTTATTAATATAGTCTAGGGAGGTCTAAATGTACACACCATCATGACCCTCATATATACTTGCAGCAGAATACTTTCAAACAACCTTTAGAATATTTCAAACTTGTGAATGTTTCCAAGAGTAAAATTTGTAAATAGTGAAATCAATTAAAGATTGAAATATTCTTGCTATGTGAACTCTAATTAACTAATCAAGGCTGCAAGTTGCATAGAATCCTACATTCTTATATATGAACATAAACTCAAACTCTAATCAATTTTTAGTTTTCCATTCTATTTTACCATTTAACAATGACGTTATAAAACTATTGAGAAATCTTCCCTAGAATAATATAGATTAGAGAGGCATTTAAAAAAAAATCCAAACACTTAATTTTACTCGAACCTACTCTCCCTCTTAATTAAGAACTCTTATTATTTTTTCGAAAATTTTAAAACCACCTTCATTATATAGATCTTCGGTATGAATTTATATTAAATTGATTAAGTTACATGCATATTTTCTTAGGGAATACATATTAATGATTATCAAATTAATGATGTTGAAGTCATTGGAACTACTGAATAGGATGAGAATAAAAAGGATGGTGTTTGATGTGTTAATGAAGATATCTTTTATGTCAGCATATGTTATTAGTTATATATATAGTATTATACCTACAAGACTATTATCTCTTTGACAAATAAACTAAATAGTGATGATTGTGAATGGTGTACTTAATTGTACATAAGGACAAGTTGTTAATAGAAGTAAATATTATAACAACCAGTATTATGGACATTATTAACATTTTACTAATAGATAATATATATAGGCTAAAGTATATATAACAAAAAATATATATTTGTTGGTAATAATTTTAGAAACAAATATGATTTTGTGGATAATACTTTTAGTTACATAGATTACTTTATGGATAATAATTTTAGTTACTAATATAAATTTTTTGGGGGAATAGTATTAGTCATAGATATTATTTTGTGGACATTACTATTAGTCATAGATATTATTTTGAGGTTAATAATTTTACTTATAGATACAATTATGGATATATGATTTTACCAATAGATAAATATATATGGGTATTATTAATTATTCCCAACAGAGTATACATATAAGTGAGTAAATGTTTTAAGCTCAGAGTTGCTACCCATCGTTTTGTCACAAAAAAATTTCTTTTGGAAAAAAATTTTCAACAAAGAAATGGCTTTTTCTAACAGTTAGTGTCCTATTGGTATAAGATAATTATTTTGTAGTGGTCAATACAGAGGAGCAAGGGAACAACCAAGTGTTGTGGTCTATGTTTAATCTATTTAGTATATTTTCTATATATTCCTCTTGATATAGCCATAGCTTGCCATATCCTCATTCTTGCATGACATTTCGCTCAGAATCTGCTTGGCATTGTCCAAGTCTTCCATTTTGAAAGTACTGGCCAAATCTTCTTTCAGCTTTAAAGTCCACTACTGATCTTAGCCTACTATCTGCATGTTATCCGCATACAAAAGAAGAAGGATTAGATTATAGGGCCTTTAGTTTCAAAATAATCACTACATTCCACAAGATCATTGATGTATGCCTACAAACTCCCATCTTGTACAAATTCTTGATATTCTAGTCCTAAAAGAAGATAACATCTCTACTTTGGAAAACCTTCTTGGCTACTAGGTTACAAAACTTGTAGCCAAATTTCTCTTTACCAAATCCAATGAACACACATTGAAAATCTTCTCATCTAATTTTTCCTCTTATCCCTTAATATGTAGATGCTAACCTCAAAGGTCAAGCAATGTCATTATATATGTTTTGATTATAACAAACAAATCTTGGTATCTAATGCATTTTCGTAAGTGTGCATATTCAATAAAACAACTCATACAAAAGTAACCAAGACTTGAAGATAAGTATTTTATGAGAATTAGGTATATTGTAAGGAATTAAGTTGAGCAACGTTCATATTTGAAAAAAAAAACTCTTTAAAACTATTTATTGAAAAATACTAAACTTGATTTGATTTCATAAATTTTTTAAAAGTAATTTCAAAGAAAACTGATTGATTCTAGATGGAACCAGTCAACTGATCCTCAGATCTATCGTTTGGTTAAATTTAAACAAAGCCACTAGTCATGTTAAAACTCAAATGGATCGACTATTGAATAAAACCAATCAAATGGTTTCCTTATACCGATCAACTAGTTTAACCAATCAATCCATGGGTTTCAATCTTGCAGAAACCCAGTTTATCTCTATTTAAACACACCTAATGGTTCGGAAAAACCGATCAAATGGTTGAGAAATTGATCAATTGGTTCAACTAACCAGTCCATAGGTTTCAATCTTGTAGAAACCTAGTTCATCTCTATTTAAACACATCAACTAATTTAGTTAAACCAATCAACCGGTTTGGCCAACAAGTCCATGGGTTTAAATCTTCTAGAAACCCAATTTGTCTTTGTTTAAACACATTAAGTAGTTTAGGCAAACCTATAGCCTGATTTGGTTAACCAATCCATGGGTTTAATTTTTTTAGAAAACCAAGTCCTCTCTCTTTAAACACATCAACTGGTTTCACCATACCAAGACAAAGTTTATATGTGTTTTAATACTAACCATATACAGTGCCAAACCAATCGAATGGCTTGAACAAACTAATCCATTGGTTCACACAACAGTAACTTTCTATTTTGGTTAAAACATAAACAATCAACTGGTTAGGACAAAGTGATTGACTGGCCGTACAACAGAGCGACCGGTTCCTCTAGAGCGATTGACTAGTCAACATTAAATGTTGATTTTTCTACCTGTTGGCTGAGACAAGTTTTTGGAAATTTGTAACTAATGGCTATACATGAATGTGACCCTTAAAAATAAGATTTCTTAGCATTTATTACACTAAATTTTCATATCATTGATTGTATAATCAATCCCTTACACTAAAATAATTCAACTTCTCAATCAAATTTCCAAACTTTCATATTTTAGAGTTTTTACTGAAAAGTGTTCTTTACTCACTTCTCTTAGCTATAACTGTTCTCAAATTATAACATCCTACATTACATATAGCTAGATTACATCTCATTCAAAGATCAACACCTTCATATCTTATATTTGGTGAGAATCATATGTAGTCACAACCTCCTCTTAAAGGTGTTAGTGAGTGTTTGCCTATCATTCTCGATAGATTCATATGGTGAGTTTAGAAAAGATAAATAGGTGAAGTTGTAAATCATCTCTTGAGAGGGTTGTTGAGATTGTAAGAATCATAAATCAAGAGAAGAGTGATCATCAATAAAGAACATCGCTATTTCAAAACTTAAAAAGGGAGAACCTTTAGTAGTAAGCATAAAGAGTAACTTACTCTTTAATCACTCTACATCAGTGTTAAATTTTTATTTGGTCATTCCTATTCCATAAAATACTATTCACCCCCCCTCTAGGGTGTTTTCAGCGGAGAAGCACCAAATAGCTAAACACATTTATGTGGTTGTAACTAATGTACCTACCAAGCCAAACTCTTTTGATCACATTAACATTTAGAGGATTTGATGGAGAAAGGTTGACCAGGTGACATGTCATTTGTAGAGATTTTGCCAAAAATGATCTTGGAAGCTCTACACTTGAGAGTAGGCACCTTACCTTCTCTATCATTGTGCAATTCATCTATTCTACCACCCTATTAAGCTAATAGATTGTAGGAATTGTCTACTCTTATCGGATTCTATGAGCCTTGTTGTAATCATCACACTAACCAATGTATTTTCCTCCATTTTCCATCTTAATACAGTTCAACATTCTCCAAGCCTCACAGTCAAATTTAAAATGAAATATTTTTTATTGGTCAAAACTTGATCATCTGCCTTCATAGGATATACCTAGAGCTTCCCAGAGAAGTTATTTATGAATGTCCCAAAATATGATGATCCACCTAATGAATTCACCTTTATTGGACCACAAATATCCAAGCAGACCCAATCAAGTTTCCCTACCACCCATTTTGTTGCACATTTAACATATTGGGCTTGGTTTTGCATGCCTAACACACAATGAGTGCATAGGCCAACCTTACCCCCTTAGACCTCTAGTAGAGTGCCTCATCTGCTAAGAAGCTTTATCCCCTTCTCACTCGTGTAGCCGAGTCTAAAATGCCATATATCATAAGAATCATCTACATATTTCACCTTGTCCAATGACACACCTTTACTTGATCTCAATATAGTGAGTAGCACTTGCTCCCCCTAGCCACTACCATGGACTCCTTTGTCAACTTCCATAAACCCTTTCTAAACTAACTTTTGTAGCCCTCATCATGAATATTCCCAGGTGAGATGAGGCTCATTCTGAAGTCTCAAACATGTCTGACTTCCTTGAGTGTAAGGAACAGCCCAAGCTCGTCTCTATTCATGTGATCCTAACTTTATTTGAGATGCCATCATTGAGATAACTATCGATTCATCATTAGTAATTACCAATGTTTCTTCATCCATCTTCCCATTCCTCGTTGCACCATTCTTCAACTCCCAACAATAATTATACTAGTATCTAAGCTTCCCATAATAGAAGCAAGGTTTATAATTCTTTGAGTTCCTTAGAATACTTTTAGACCTTCCCTCTACATTCAGCCCTAGGATCTCCCTTGTCCCACCACAAGTGCCTCTGACCTTAAAGATGAGGCCTTATTACCTCACCTTTTCATCTCTTCTCTCAAAAGTAATGTTGTGGTCTATGCCAATATAAGAATTCTACCTGAGATATAATTACCAAGGGACACACAAAGATTCTCACAGCTATCTTCCAGAGAACATAGGACTACAGAGCTTAAACTTCATCCCAAATATTATCTCTATATTCTTTAACTAGATGAATATATTTTGGAACACATTGAGGTGTGTTGATATGGTTTTTCCATCTTCATACCTCAATCACATGGAATGGATATGGAACATACTCCCTCAGTTGAAAGATATATGAAAGATGTTGTGGACTTAGGTCAACTGGAGAAAGGTGTTTATAGGTCTATTCCACTATATAATAATAGTTGCTAAAGTATGTTGTCCCTAAGAGATGCTTTAGTTTGTTCCACTAGATTAAGAATAGTAGGGCCATACACTCATCATGATTAAGAAAATGATTTGAGATGTGTAACCTAATGGATAAGATATTAATAATTTAAAGTGGAAGAGTATGTGATTTAGGACCAGGGTGCTTTATAGGTTCGTTCCACCAGACAATAATAGTGGTTCAGGTATGTTATCCTTCAAAGGTGCTTAAGATCGTTCCACTACTTGAAGATTAGTAGCTTAGGAATATTCTACCCTAAGAGGTGTTAGATCTATTCCACCATATAATTATAGTTGCTTAGTTGTGTTGTCCCTAAAATATGCTTCACGCCATTTCATTGGTTTAAGAATATTAACTTAGGAGCATTTTGAATTAAGAGGTATTAGATCCATTCTACTGGATGATAACAATTGCTCATATGTATTTTCCTTGAGAGGTGCTTTAGACCATTCTACAGGTTTAAAAATTGTAGGTCTCTAAACTTACCGTAAATAAAGAAAATGGTTATATTTGCTAAGGAGGCATGTGTTAGTACTTAGTGTGTGATACTTTATGTATTTGTATGTGTACTTATCATCTACTATGGATTTATATATTTAATTGTATCCCTAGTTTGACAATATTTTTACCTTCCTCATTATATAACATATTGACCATCCGTTTTATGGGCCCTAATTATTCCCACGAGCAATGGACCTTGATGCTATTGTACAAATCTACGAGGACTAGTTGGATGATTTTGCTACCTTGATGCATTGTATGGGTAGGAGTAATTTTTCCTATATCAAATTTTTGGGTAAAGAGTTATGTTATCTGGTTGGTGTTTATACTCAGATACCTTTTGGTCTCTTCAATCTGCGGTATCGTTTTTGTTCTATTTTATTACCATGTCCCGGAATTAATTTCCAAACTCATATTTATATTTATAAAGCTTCTCTTATTTCTAATTACTCTATTTCCCTTACCATAAGACCTCCTTCATCACCTCTTCTTCCCCTTCCTTTCTTCCCTCTCTTCCTCCCTTCCTCTCGGGCACAGCCGGGAGCACCACCACCATCGCCACCACAAGCATCACCAACTTCACCCCAAGCCACATGTGCCAACACCTATACCACCCTAAGAAACCCTAATTTCCCTCCTTCTTCCAACCCCAAAACCTCCCTCCTTGCATCACCAATGGTGCTACTACCGTCACCACCCTCACCTACCTTGGTCTATCCTAGTCACACCTTCCCGCTCCTTACTTATTTTGATCATTTTAATATCCATTATTATTATTATTATTATTATTATTATTATTATTATTATTATTATTATTATTATTATTATTATTATTATTATTATTATTGTTGTTGTTGTTGTTGTTGTTGTTGTTGTTGTTGTTGTTGTTATTATTATTATTATTATTATTTTGGTTAAGAAATAGGGAAAAAGGAAAAAGGGTAGGAAAGGAATAAAATAGCTAAGTGGGTATTCTTAGTATTGGTACCGAACTGGTAATCCCTCATGAAGAGGCGTAGGATCTCTTTTCTTCAACACTAGAGCCAACTAGGTAAGGATATGGTTATGTTAGGGTATTCTTATGTGTCTTAGTTGTGGAATGAGTGTATTTGTGTGACATGTGTATGTATGGAATATGTGAACTAAGTGTGTGTTGTGCAGCTTGACTTGCCAGGACCTAAGATAATGATATGTATGACCATCATTGCTTATCCTTGTATGTGTTGTTAAGTCTTATCAAGGGCTAATGTGAGTCTTATGCATTTTTGAAACTAATGTATTTATGACAAGGGGTCTTAAGTGGGACTTAAGTGGCTAAGGAAAATGAAATAAAATAATGAGGGGTAGAGTAAGTAAAGTGTTTATGTGTGAAGTGTCCTAGCTGTCCCTTGAATTAATATAGAATAATAAAAAGGGGTAATGAGGATAAGAGGAGTTAGGATAAAAACTTTTTAGGGGGAGTGTGAGCTTTACATGGGGGTGAGATTAACATGGTGGGCCTTGTTTGGAGGTTGACCATGGAGGAGAAAGTATGTTATGGGAGTTGGGGAGTTTAGGTACATGGGAAGATGGGAGAGTGTATGGGGGCACAAATTAGGGTTTTAGGGGTCAGCCCTAAGGATAGGGTGTAATGTGGGGAAAAGTTAAGGAATTTTGGTTGTATACCAGGGTTGTGATGAGAGGTATACAACATGGAGGATGTGGGTCGAGTTAAATAGAGGATAGAGTTGTGTAGAAAAGGGGGTACAAAAGTAAAGGGAAAATTAGGGTTTTTTAGGGTAACCATTTAGGATGTCCTTATCACATGTGGGATTTGAGGGAGATAGGCTACAAGATTTTGGAGTATGGGTGAGTATGGTGATGCTACTTAAATCAATAAAGCTTGGGGATAAGTAAGACGAGGAGAGGTTAGAGCCACATAGGCTAGATTAGGGTTTTAAAGGGGAAACCCTTGTGGGCAATAATGATCATAAATGTAGGAAAAAGGAGAGAGGGCCATGACCGATGAGTATGAGGTTTCTATGGACTTACTTAGGTTGATGAGTAATGTTAATGCTTCTAGGAATCATTGGAGGGTGTGGATATCCTAGGTTAAGGGGTTAGAGTTTCCATGAGGTCAAGTTAGGTTGGGCTGGTAGTAGGTTAGGAGTCTTACCTGGGTTGTGCATAGATGTGTGTGATACCTAACAAATAAGACATGATTAAGACACTAATCACTTAAAATAAAAGATCATTGAGCCAGGCCTGGATGTAGGTTATATTCTCGATTCACGGGTAATAATAGTTGTCAGATGTGTTCTACTATAGAGCTATATTCTCAGTCCACCAATTATAAAAGTGGGTGTTCCGAGCTTAATAAATGAAACCCTTTGATGATGTTAGTCTATGGAAAAGACACCAATTACTTAAAGTGGAACACCAAGTGGGTCAAGACCATGTGTAGTATATTTACCGATCCACCTATTATAATAGTGGTCAGATGTGTTCTGCCCTAGAGTAAAGATTCATCGGTTATAATAGTGCTCAGGTGAGTTTTACCCTAGATGATATAGTTACCGGTCCTCCAATCATAATAGTGGGGTCCTCGAACCCTCGTGGATATAATTCGAAAAATGTGTAAATATTGTACTAATGGCTTTAAACTCCAATAGGGGTAAATAATATAATATAATCTATTGTGTGCATTATATTTGTATCTAGTCTTGCTATGCCCTAATTTAATTATATTGTTACTTTACTCAGTACATAGCATACTGATTACCTTTATTATGGGTGTTGTTCATTCCTATGAACAGTGGCCCCTCCTGAGTCTATACAGGTAGGTGATGAGGCCTTAGAGGACTTCGTTACATATGATAACCTGGTCGGGGTAGAGTGATGCATTGGTATTCTGGGTCAGAGCCGAAGAGAGTGTATCTTGAACTATTTTTCTCTAGTACTTAATGTTCTTCCCTAGTGGTGGGACCCTATTATGTATTTTCACCTATCTTTTGTGTTGACACTTGACTTTCTCATGTTCTAGTACTTTTCCATATTTCAATGTTTAACTCTCTTACGTTTTAATATATTTCTGTTATGGTGTTCTACTTGTGTAGTTATTTTAGCCTTGTGGTTAGTATGAAACTAGCTTGGAGACAGACTTATACTGATCACGGTGGTAACACTCCCCCCTTGTGAGGTGTGATTTTGAAAACAAACGAAAATTTTCAATTGTAATTTTTGGGGGTATTACAATCATCACTAAGACGGTTGCAGTCCTTGTCAACTAAGCTTCATTATTTACTTTGCACTGCCACAGTTGCTTATTGTGACAACATTAGTGTTATCTATCTCTCTTCGAATCCTATTAAGCATCAGCATACAAAGCACATCAATATTGATATCTACTTTGTTCAAGAACATGTGGTCTTAGGTGAAGTATGTGTGGTGCAATTCCTCTCAACAACATGCATACATATTTACAAAGGACCCACCTCAATCAATATTTGAAGATTTTTTATCTAGCTTCAGCTGTCATCCACCTACCACTTTGACTGAGGAACACACCTAATGAATAGCTAACCATGAGATATTCTAGGAGAAGTAAAATACTATATTTCCTCTTTTACAGAGATTATTGTGTACAACAAACTTCTACTCTTCCTCTCCTGTATTATTATTATTATAAATATAACAGTACACAACTCCTCAATAAGGTGCGGAGGTTCTCCTACTTTGAATTCTGAACGAATTTCCTCTTGCAGGCTTTGAAATGAGTTGTGGATAGTTGTTGATTGACACCGCTGCTTATATTTGTGGAGAAATGGTAAGACAGTATTTACTTTTTTTCAGTAGATCCCTACACAATATTGTAATTAAATGAAGATATCCTGGTTAAGGTTGAGGATGTTCAAGTGAAGATCAATTCTACTGCCAATCTTCTCGCTGAAAACACTGAGAGGATTCGGAACATGTGACTAAGGGTTTTGATACTGTGTAAGCATGATGTTTGTCGTCATAATGCTTTTGTCAGTAGTAGCTTCAAAGTCTTGGTCCGGGGTTCTGAGCGAGCTGTTGTAACAAAATAGAGGAGTCTGCGCTCATTGCGGTTGTCAGCTATGATGCTTTTTCCCTGGCGTTCATTGGATTTTGTAAGTCAAAACATTCTCTCATAACTGAGTTGCGTTTACACATTGCTATCCGGGAATTCCTATTTTTTTTTGGTCGCAGATTGCGTGCTATCTCCGCGCTTTCCCTTTATCATATTTAAAGTTGACAATCATCCAAGAGAGAAATTTAAATTTCGAGTGTTTTTCCGACTTCACGATAGCAAAGGTCCCTCTCCATCGGCTAGGGGAGTGACCACAAAAACTGAGGTCATTCCGCTACCCACAAAAACTGCTAGCAATTCATCTTATGTAACTAGAAATCAAGGCTTATAAGTGCCACGTTGTTATGACAGAGCACTGATACCAGATGAACTCTCCCTTTTTTTAAATAAATAAATAAATCAGATATTGAATCTTAGAAGAAGAATCACACGGCAATCAGGCTTAGAGCACTTCGTTATTAGATACATTGAATGTAATTAATTTAATGATGCGCGCTTAGAACTGCATGAAGAAAATAGCAAATGCTGTATGTGCTGTATAATTTATATGATTCGATAGCACTGTTACACCCCTCTAGCCAATAGTGATGCACTTGTCGTGGTGAATATTGCCTTTAAATGCACAGAAGCAGAAAATTTTACCAGCAGTTGGTTTTTCTATCCTGTTGCTCACTTTCTTCGATGAACAACGCTGCTGCCAGGAAATACCCTTCGTCAAACTTCAATGAATTTTCATGTCCTTTGTGTCGTTGGAGGCACCTGTGTGGCCATGGATTAATGGGTGGACAACCCTACTGCCCACCAGTGGCGGAGCTAGAGTTTTGGGTCCATGGTGTTCCTATTATATTTATTTAGTAAATAATATACTAAAATATATATTAAAATAAAATAATATTTTTAGGTACTTAAATAAATTCGCTCAAAATTGTTGGGAGTTGGTAACACAATTTAATTAACAGAATTAGATTCGTGGTAACTATTTTTAAGTCGACTTAAAAGTATCGGTGCATCCTAAATTAAGTCATTAAATAATTTAATAAATTAACTAAGAAATTTACTAAAAGTTAATTGATTATATAATTTTATAACAAAATAATTAAAAAACTAACTAATAAAGTAAACAATTCAATCTATGAGTCTAAAAATTTTGATTTCTACATTCTAATTCGTATAAAGTAATTATGATTTCTACCAAATTAATTAGGATTTCTATAAACTAAAAAATTAATCAACTAATAAGGTAAATATAAAAAATTAACTACTAATTTTACAAACTTATAACTAACAATTTAAGTATTTAACTAACAATTTGACTAACTAAAAATTAACTAAAATTGTACCTGTGGGCCTTGGCTACCTCATCTCGTCGGTTGCAAGAATGTAAGTTGCAAAGAAATAAAAGCAACAGTAGGCGGCAGCCAGCACTCCAGTTCCAGCAGGTAGCAGTCGAGCAGCCGTGTAGAGAAATATGAGTAGCAGCAACCAGGAGGTAGCAGCCGAGCAGCGGGCAGGGTCCGAGCAGGGTGGGGCGGTGACGGTCGGGCGGGGTAACGAATGGACTAGGTAAAGGAGCAAAGAACTAACGACAGTGGTGGCCTGCAAGCTGCAGCAGTCGCAGACAAAAGTGGCGAGCTCCAGTGGTCTAGTCTACATTGACGGCGTCGAGGGAAACCGGAGACTGAGATCTGGTCTGCTACGCTGTGTTGTGGTCTACGTCGGGCGGTCAGGGGCAATGGAAGTTGTAAAGAGACGAGGGGCCGAGCCACCGAAGTCTCTCAGATGGCCAAGGGTTTGGGAGAAAAAATAATCAAAACGACGTCGTTTTTATTGCATAAATTAATAACAAAAGTAGACATCTGTGGGATTTGATCCCAAGACATTACGTCTGAAATATGGGGACCTGACCGTTCATCTACTATAGTCTTTTGATATAGTGTCCTGCCAATATAATATATATTTATTGACTGAAAAACAAACACCTTTTATACCTTACCGCCAGGGCTCCGTGGTGTCCCGGGACACCATGCGGAAGCCCTGGCTCCGCCACTGCTGCCCACACAGCATTAGACTGCATTCTTCCATGGGTAGATAAAGTAACATCACAATCGATCTATAAGAGAATACGTCGCTAGTCACTGTTTAGTTACCCTAAAAATTAGACCGGTCCCTTGCTGCTAACAATTCCATATTTTTCTTCTTCTCTCTTTTGCATCACCGTTCGATTCAAAGACTTCAAACTCTCTCAAACAACTAATCTTCTCTTTCTCTTTCCTGATCTCTTCCTCTTCAATTTCTTATTTCAAACAGTTTTCTTGCACTAAGTACCAAACCATTTCAAATCTGCATTTTCATACTTGAATCTCACCTCTCCATTCAATTAATTTAATGTATGTTTTGAATTGAGTGAACATTTTTATATCTATTCTTATGGTTTGCGTAAATTTAAGAATGACTTTGTATTTAGGTTAGATTTTACTAATTTGTTATGGTCTATCTTATAATTATATTACTTTTAAATTTTGTTATTTTTTGTATCAATCTCATGATTGTTGCATATATGTTGCAATATGTGTTGGATTTTACTATTTTTGTTGTTGTGCATGTTATTTTTATAATTTTTGTAAAAAAAAGAAGTTATTATTTTCTTTATTTTTATAATTGTTTCCTATATATTGCTATATTTTTCATTTAGTGTAATTTCTAGAAATTTAAAAAAATGGTGCATATTGGTGTGTGCTCAATTCAACAATGCTTGATAGGGTAATGAAATAAACGCAACACAACACAATCATGCTACATTAATAGAGTTGTTATTTTTCTTTTGTCCTCCTCTTTCTCTTTTTGATCCAATGGGTATTTATAGAGTGCAAAATGTGTAGGTTGGGATTGGTGTCATCTGGTGCTACATCATGTGGTTGCACCTTGCATCAAGTGGTTGTACCTTGCTTCAAGTAGTTGTACCATGTAGTGATACCCTAATGAATACCTCCAAATTCAAAGATTTGGCTATTCATTTTTGTCAAAGCTACAAAATTTTGATGGTGACATAGGTAGCAGATTTTTCAAGCTATGAATTATGCAGTCTTGGCAGGGTATGAATGTCGCTTGACTCAGCTAAGTTGTACCTTCTCATCATATTACCCCTGCACTTTCTTTGCAATCGAGTGAGTTAATGCATTAAGTCTATGAGTTGATATGAGAGTGAAAGTATTATCATTTCATAGGATATTAAAGCTCTTTTCAAATTAAATTCATGCGAGTCATGCGAGAGCTCAAAGGGTGGAAAAGTTATTAAGAAATATACCCTACGACTTCCATATGTGGTAAAAGTCATACATATGATAATACTCACAGGGTCCTTTAATACCCACAAATCAACTCATATCATATGTATTGTCTCTAAATATAATAACATTAAAGTACAAATTTATTTTTAAACTCTATAAATATTCCATTAAAATTGTAATTGTGATTTTTGATTAGGCATTTGAGCACAACATAACATTCTGTTGGTTCATGCAAGTGTTGAAGAAGTATAGTGTAATATGGAGAATTATGTGAGAAACATAGAAATCCTGTGTTAATAAACGCAGTCAGTGTTTCTAAGAGAAATCTTTGATGTGTTTTGGAAAAAAAATTGAGAGTAAGGAAATAAGTACTGAGGTTTTGATATCAGTTAATCAGGATGGGTACAAGATTTAATATTTAGAAGTTCAATTGATCCATCAATTTTGGATTATAGAAATTGAAGATGTGGGAAACTCTCATTTAGAATGGATTAAAGAAAGTGGTATTTGGTCATTTGAACAAGTCAGAATCGATAAGGGATGATATATTTGAAACAAGTAGATCTAAAGGCCCTCTCTACCATACAACTATGCTTGTCTAATGAGATATTATGGGAAGTGGCAAAGGAATCAATGGTGAATTTTTGAGATTGAGTCATTATATATGATAAAATTAGTAGCAAATCGGCTATGTTGAAGAGTTGGCTTCATGACCTAAAATTAGGTGAGGAATAATCTTTAAAAAGTTATTTGGATGAATTTGACTCTATAGTTATGGATAGTTTGCATAATATAGATGTTAAGTTAGATGATGAAGAGTTGGCCATTATGTTGTTATATTCTTTTCCTGCAAGCTATAAGCATTTTTGTGAGACTATTTTATATCCCACCCTACTACAATGTGAGTTGATTGATAGTTGGCTAGTAATGGTACTTCTAGGGACTCATATAGTGAGTGATTGGTAGTCTGGAAAGGACACGTGAGTGGGGCTCTGGTAACAAGAATATGTTCAAATTTAAGTCGAAGAGTTGGTAGAAGAATGTATCTTGCCATGGTTGTTGCATGAAAGGCCATATCAAAATATTATGTCCCAATAGGAAATCGAAAGATACTGCTGATGGTGTATCTAATGTGGGTGATGCTATCATAGTTGATGGAAATGGTAATGTATTCACTGCCATAGGTTTATAAACCAGATTAGTTAATAGCTTGATTCTAGATTCTGAGTTCTCATACTATATTTGTCCCAATAGAAGGTAGTTCCATTCATATGACATTGTTCGAGAGGTAGTTTTTGTTTTAGGAAATGGTGCTTTATGCAAAGTTGTTGGGATTGGGACTGTGAGGGTGAGAATGTATAGTGGTGTGGTTAGGAAATTGTCTAGTGTTCGTCATGTTCCTAACATGACTAAGAGATTGATTTTGTTATATTCCTTAGAAATCAAAGGTTATATGTGTATTATTGAGAATGACACACTAAAGGTTGCCAAAGGGTTTGTGGTGGTGATTGCTGGCAAGCGGGTCAGAACATTATAAAAGCTTGTTGGCACAACTATTAAAGGTACAATTGGAGTGACATTGAGAATGTCTAACTTAGATTTTTTTGGCCTTGGTTTGATTCAAGTGAAACACAGGAGTGTCCTTGGCACTATTCGGGGATATTTATGTTGTAACCTGGTCACATCTAGATCTCTTACCTTTTATGAGTATGAACTCCTTAACAAGAAGGTGGAATAGGATAGTTTGTTGGGTGCTTCAGAAAAGATGGAAGTTGTTGTTGATCTAGATAGTACGGATTCTTCTAGTGAATAGGAATTTGGGAAAAATGTGGAGCAAGTGGGTGTTCCTCTAGGAAGAGAAAATTATGCTTTAAATACTATAGTTAGTAGTATTGGTGAGAAGGATTTAGTGTTCAACATAGATTTTATTTGTCATTGATTCTTCCTTGTGGTATTATGCTGGTATTACTGAAGAGACATGGTCTATTTGGCAGACTCAAACATTGATATGTGATTTTTCAATGGTTATTTTGTTATTGTGTGTCTATATTTTTCTTATCATAGAAAAAGAAATGTCTGAGGAGAATAAGTTGAAGACTTTGGATGTTCCAAAATCCAAAGTGATTGTGGCAGCTTTCTTAGTTACTAGTTCATACTCTATAGCTGTGAGATACTCACTAATATGAAAAGGAAAAATAATAACGGCACATTAATAATGGTGGTTAGGAAACCATTTCTAAACGCGTGAAAATTAATGTGCGGGACAGTTTTGATAACAGTTATAGTTCAAAACCATTATTAAAATCTCAAGACTAAAATCATACACGGTAGTTTTAATAATGGTATATGAAAAATCATTATTAAAAGCTCTTTTAATAACAGTTTCTATAATAACCGTTGTTAAAAGGCTGAGAATTTTTAAGAACGGTTCTTCTAAGAATCGTTATTAAATTATCTTTTAATAATGGTTCCTGTAAGAACCATTATTAAAACCCCAATCTTCCGCCTTTTATTACATTTAGTTCTTGTTTTGTGTCAAAAATTTCAGACTCTCATTCTCTGCACCTTCCCTCCCTTACTCTCGTCCTCTTACAAACCCTCACACCACCACACCGTGCACCACCACTCCGGGTCCTCTCAACTTCATAAAACCACCACTTGTTCTCTTTTTCACTGCCAACTCTAAGAAACCACTGTTTCGATTGTACCACCACACCTCTGCCATTCTCGGCATTGCATATGCTTCCATTCTTGTGCACCTTGCTGCACTTGGTCCTTCTTGCTCCATGGTGTTCGTAGGTGGTCACCGCTCTCCTTTTGCTCGCTACTGGTTCTCTTGCTCACCATCGCTCCTTTTACATATGGTTTTAGCCTTCCATGCGTAACTTTTTCTGTTATTATATATATATATGCATGCATTTTTATGCAGGTTGCATTGTTTGTTATTGAAAAATTGCAGTTTGTTGTTGAAAAATGTGTTGTTGAATGTGTTAGTGAAAAATGTTGCTATTTGTTGTGGAATTTGTCAGTATTGTTATATAGTAACATGCATGACTATGTTAGCTGAGACCTTACATATATATAGAACATACATGAGTGCTTAATTACCAAGAGAAATAAAATACCTAAAAATGTTAGTAATGTCACTCGTAAAAACTATATATATATATATATATATATACTTTCATCAATAAGTATAGGACACTAAGATGTTAGAAAATGTCATATAATTAAATGAAAATATATTTTACATGTGTACATCATTAAATAAAAATATTAATTAGAGATGCATGTTAATGATTTTTATTTGATGAGGATTAAATAGACATAGAAAATAAAGAAGATATAAAAGAGAATAATTAAATAGAGAGGAATAATTGACACTCTAATCATTGGCAATGTGCCCTTACCTTATTATAAAGAAAGCGATGAGGCGACCACAGTATTAGAAGCTTCGTGCCTTAGCCTGTGGATCATATACGTCTCACTACTAAAGAGATAATGACATTCGACATCATTATGAGACCTTATTTATTACTAACACTGTTTATACCTTTTTTCATATATATATGCTCAATACATATTTTGTTTATTATTATGAATTAAGGAATCAAAAAAGAAGAATGCTCCTACTAGTAAAACCAAGAGAGGTACTAGTAGAATGAGCAATACAAAAGAGGGTCCTGCTAAAGGAAAGAGAGCTAAATCTAAAAAGTTAGTTGACCCACAAAATATTCCTTCTTTAGAGAAGAGTCAACCTTCACCAACACTTGCTTTATTGTATTTCTATGCCCAAAACTACCTTAAGGACAATTATATTTTTATTTATTGTCACTATTGGGAGGGACGACACTACTTATATGGTGTCGACTAACATTTATAATCAGGAATGGATGTCAACCACGAGTGTTGTCATCTATATCATACAATTATTATTTCATATTTTAGATTTTAGTACTTCTTGTTACATTAGAATTTTTATGATCTCTTATATGAGTTATCAGTTATTAACAAATATGCATTGTTATTATTGTCCATAGATTGGTAGCTAGTTGTGTTGTGATGAAGGGAATGTTGTCCTCAATTATGTTTATGTGACCATACTACATAGTTGACGGTACTACAATAAGAGAGGTAGGCACATAAACTATTTAGTGGATCGTATTTTGATTGAGCGATACAATAAGCTTTATCTTATTCCTCACCTTGCAAATGAACATTGGATTTTGTGCGATGTCTGACCTAATCTTAATAAAGTCCATGTTTTTTTATTCCCTTCAAACCTATGACGTGCCTTTTCATGTCACTTGTCGTGGTGGGAAAGAATTTATCAACATGTTAGTATACTTTTTACTTCTTACTTCATTAGCTTATTTATGCATATATTCTAATTTAATTATTTGAGGTATATATACTTATAATATTGTATATCCAACTCTATTTATTAGGGCATTATGGACAGCGTATCAAAGGGGAGGTGGAAATGGTATCCCAAACCTAAAGACTCTTGAATATGAGCCTATAATGGTAAGTAGGAAGGCAACTATTTTGTATTAATTAGAATTAATATCTAATAGTTTGAGAGCTAACCGAATTCATTTGACAATATCCACAACAGCAGAACGACGATGATTATGGATACTATGTATGTAGAGCACTGGATCTGATAGTCCAAAATAGATTGGTCAACATAGAACCAAGCCACATATGTTTATTTTTTCATATTTTTCCAGTAATGAATCATGGCATATATATTTAGAACTTGACCTAAGTATTAACTGAATAATCAAAACTTGGGCATTCTAGTTTTTCACCAGTGACTATGCACAATGCCAGAAATACAATGTTGATGAAATTGATGAAGTTAGAGACCAATCGGACAATAACGTGCAGTCATACATTCGGTATTAGCTAGGGATCTATATTCTACATGCATATTCAGGTTTGTATTTCATCTACGTCTTTTGATCATCTAGGTTATGATCTATGAACTTTTGACTTCTAAGTGTAGAGTTGCCTAGTTGTGGTATGCCTACTAATTTTGATTCTTGGGTATTCCCAATGTATTGAGACATACCAATTAAAGCTTGATTGAAAATATGGAGTATCATTTGGGAGGAAGACATGTATGTATATATGAACCGATGTTGTTTTACATTGTAGATTTGGTAAATATTTAAATATACAACTATGTATGTGAGTCGAAACAAAATAGCAAAAATATAAAATAAAATAAAAACATATAATTTTTAATAACTATTCTTACTGAAACTATTATTATAGAAGTTTTAATAACGGTTTTGAGTAAGAACCGTTATTAAAATAACCATTTTAATAATGGTTCTCCACTACAACCGATATTAATAATATTTTTAATAACGGTTATCCATAAAAAAAATTATTAAAAGTTGGCATTTAATCTCAAATTTATGCTTATTTAATATGTATTATGGTTTAATAAATACATAATAAATTATTAAAACCCTAATTGGATGATATTTTAACAACGGCTTTTGTAATAAATATTATTAAAACGTTGTTTTTAAATACCAAGTTTATGCTCATATTCGTAGTTTTTTATATATTTTTTATGATGGTTATAAACCGTTGTCAAAGATTTAATAATAGGAGATTTAATAATTGTTCAAAACAATTATTAAAAGCTTAAAATAGTCATTATTAAAACCCATTTCTAGGGTAGTGGTTGATGTATAATATGATTATTACCGACCACTCTATTGCTCGTGTTGTGAGCACATGTATGGTAAGTCTCTTGAAGACACCTTGGTTAGGTGAGGTGCGGATACTAAAGTACTTGGTGCATACAATATGAACTTGTATTAAGTATGTGTTATTGACTATTCTATTGACAGGTTACTCTGATCTTGGTTGTTCTCCTAATGATTAGAGGCACACTAATTTCTGATATTCAAACTTAGAGGTTCTAAGGTTGTTTGTTTGGCTATAATAGAGGTTCTTCAAAAATTTGTGTGGCTTGGTGGTTTAGTATAAAAGTTAGGGTTTAGTTATCATGATCCATTCATTCACGGTGATAGCTAGAGTGCTATTTGTTTAGCAAATAATCAAAACAATTTCCATTGTCGAACTAAGTATATTTATATTAGATATCACTTTACTTAGGGTACTATTGCTGTAGGTAAAGTTATGTTGTAGAAAGTTAATACTTTGAATAATCCGGATAATATATTAACAAAATCACTAATTTTGTGTAAGTTCCACTATTTCTCAAACTTAATTGGTATTCATAGGTCATAAGGCCTTTTGTTGGGCTCAGGGTTTTTTTAGAGGTATTTACATGTTATGTATCACAAATACTATGTCAATGTTGAGAATTGTGAGTTTTGACTAGGTATTTGATGTTCAGCAAAACATTGTATTGGTTTTTGCAGGTAGTGGAAAAGCTTGGGGTTAATATTTGGGATTTGTGAGAAACACGGGGATCTTATGTTTATTAACACCGACCGTAATTTCTCACAGATTTTTTTGATGATTTTTTTGGATAAAAACCAAGAGTAATAAAATTAACACTATGGTCCTATGTTTACTAAACACGAACTATTTTTTTTCTTTATTTCCAAAATATGTTGTTTTGTTCCATAGGATTTTTTCTAGTATAAAAGAGATGTAAGAGAACCCTAGTTGTCAAGTCATGTGACCCAACTTTTTTTCCTTCTCCATAGAATTCTCCATCGATTAGAGAATTAGAAATATGTAAATTTGATTGATTGATTAGTTTAATCATCTATAATTACATAAGAACACGAATAAAGATCTCTACTTTTTCCTCAATTGTTTTGTTTTATAGTTGAATCCTCAATTTTTCATAATCTTGTTAGTTCCAATCTTTGATTTGGATCCATTCAATCTATGCTATTCTGTAACAAATATTTATGAATTTTACATTCACAATATGTAAATAAGATATTTACAACACTCTCCATTAGATGTACATATTCTTATATATACAACATTCACCCTTAAGAGTACATATTCGAAATACTATATCATTAAAAACCTTATCATGAAAATCTAGTGGTACAAAACCATGGCTAAAGAAAAGAGTACAATTTTCTCTCCCTCAATTTAGTATGTCTCTATCATATTTCATATTTATATGATCCTTTATGTATGTGTAAGCACACATTGATAGTGCTTATATTTTAAAATTTGCCAGTAAAAACTCTAATAGGGATAAAAAAAAAATGGCTTTTGTATAAATATATGTGTCACTAAATTGATTTTTAGATCATTTATTTATGAATACCCACTTATGGCCAATTAATCTGACTCCATAAAATGTTGGACTTCTAGTCCATATATCAAATTCATTAATCTAATATATTTAAATTTTCCAACTCATTAATCATTTATCCAACAACTTTCCATAATGAATCAAGCATAATTCTCATTTTTACCCATTTTCAACTATAATTGTTTAGGTAAATGAATCACCGATGTCTACCCCACATCATCTTACACCAGTATAAGGATAATTCAAGTATATTTCATTCACTAACAGAATATATTCTTGAGTTCTATCCATATGGTCATGTCAACTCATTCTACTAAGTTTTTTATCCTTGTTAAGGATTATAACTCTTCTTTTGAGGATTTAACCATTCAAACCCATATTGTACGCTTCTAGTGTGTTGTATCATAATTGTTATTAACTTATTTGAATTCACCTTAACAACCTCTATGTGAGTTGAAAATTTATTCAAAACACGTATAACTTTCATAATGTCTAGACTATAATAAAATTAAGTTGTAGCTAAGTTACATTAATTAAGCATAAGCATCATCAAGTGCACTGTCATTTTCTTTTAGGACCATATCTCATTAAAGACATCTTCTAAGTATTTGCTTGCTATATAATCTCAATGTCCTCCTTTCCTCCCTAGGTTGAGTAAACAAACATAAATAACCTTCTTTGTGGCTTAGTTTTATATCCATGGGGGAGCATAATCCCATGTAAGACTTATCTAAAATTTTAAAATAAGCACAAGTTTCGTTCAAATTAACCTAGATTTAGGGATATTGTGATATGGGATTTATACGTACCAAAGTTCTTTGCATGCATATATCACTTTTAAGCCTCAGTAACAAGGGTCTATGAATCAAATGCATAAGTAATGACTCCATCAGATCATTATGCTTTCAACTTCAACCCTTGATTTCATTTTTATCCTAATTGGATGACTATTTACTTTTGTGCCAATGTAATGCTATTAGTTACAAGATATAATATGTGCCCTTATATCGATGCATCATTATATATCATGGTATATTTATTTGGCCAACATGTTTCCACTTAAATTGTATCAAGGATATAAGCGTGTTTGCCTTTTTCCTCACATTATAATGACTTGATTATAAATTTGCTATGAATAATGTGTGGTTCGTATGAAATCATTAGTTAAAAGAATCTTTAGGATTCTAAATGGGTGTTTATGCAAGTTTCAATGATATCACCTATCATTAGTTCACTAATACAACCTCATTTCTCATGCCTCAGAGTTAATATTTTATGATCTACTAACTTATTGTTAGTACCCCATTTTAGCTTTTCAAATATACTAAATTCACACATTGTGCATTTATTATGGACTTACTCCTTGCTGGTATTGATTGTAATAGTACTATCAAATACTTATAGACCATAAGTTTTCTAGAAACTTAGTTACAATATCATACACAATTTTTCTATCCGATTATTTCTCTTTAGAAAACCCCTTAATAGGTTTATCATGCCACATATGTATACATTCTTGTCAATTATAAGCATAAAAAACTACATTCTTAAAATAGAATATACAATGATATTTCAATCATATAAATGGATCTTTTAGATCACATTTCAGTCTATAGGAAGCAATTAGCCTCTATTGTTACATTACTTATATCAAATGAGAAACTTCACCTTAAACCATTAAACTAATAACTGAATGGGAAGCTTTAGGTGTAAACCATCAAATTGCTTATTGAACATGAAGCTTTAGGATTCAACCATCAAATGCCTTTACCCAAAAAAACTATAGTATAATTGAGAGGCTATTGTAAATACTCTAGTCAATTTGGTAGCTGAAGAGACGTAATTATGGTAGGTTTTAACTACTACCAATAACAAAGGAGATGCATGGTATCATAATCATATGGCTAGTGAATTACACACAAAACCATCATCACTACTTCATGGTTCAAACAAGAATTTTATAAATATTGCAAAAATTAAATTTAAAAAAACTAAACTGTAATAATTAAAATTATATAAATAGAAAGTGCAAAATTAAAATTAGTGTTTAGGTTTATAGATAACCTAAATAGTTTAATCTTTTAGATCGAAATACACTTAAGGTAGTCAATACCATATGTTCTTCTTTATTAGTAGAACATAGGCCTTGAAAGACTTTTAATTATTTGATTTCCTTGATCAAATTGCATACATGATATTCAATCTTTGGGATCAAATTGTGTGTAAGGTCTTCAAAACCATTAAATCAATAAGTGAAACATTTAACTTCCACCTAAATTATGTCATATCCTTTTATACCTCAATTACTTGTGTTCATGCTTTTATTGACACTTGTGTCATCACCCATTCATACTTTTGATGTGGGAAAATTTGAGCTACTTCTAGTGGCCCTTCAATAAATTTGGATAATTAAAGTTTGTACTATTTTCTTCAATCAACTTCAAGTGATCGGATATGTATATAGTGATGGATGATAAGATCGTCAATCCATTACTTTTATGTACACAGTGATGGGTACCGAAATCGGCAATCCATCACTTTTAAATTTTATGTGATTTTCTTAACATTGCCACTTTAGGTGGTTTTCTATTATCTTCAAGTGATAGAGATCTAAATATGGTGGTGGATGATCTGGCTGCCAATCCATCACTTTTGATGTTTAAATTAATTATATTATATCTAATTTAAGTTTATTGAATGGGACATTTTTAAACTTATATTGTTATTTACCTCTATCATCCATATCATAATTTGAAGGGAGGTCGTCAATAAAGATAGATATAATTAAATAAAATACATATGTACAATATATGCAATTAGAATTGATTAAAAAAACAATTAGCATAAAAATAAAGTAAAGGGGAGATTAAAAAAAGATTATTTTGTTCTGAGCCAATTCTAAACCATATTATATCCTCATTAAAATATGTAATGAATCCATATAATTGGGGGGTCAATGTGCTAGAAATCTGCTTGGTTGTAAGATATGTTACATATATAACCTTTCATATGCCTTAAAAAATTAAAATCTCACACAAAAGCTAAAAAGAGTAGGTTAGTCATGTGTAACACATAATAATTATATCTATATGAAATGATAACTAATGAAGATAGATCACTTCCTTTTGCTAAGCACTAATCAAAATTGACACCAACTCTATAGTCATTTGCTTATGAGCATCCCAATATTCCAAATAAAATCAACACAAACGAATATATATTTTTTCCATCTAGAGCAGATAACGTGGTATTGAAAAACTCAAATATAAATAATAAGACAAGAAATAGGAAAAGAGATGAGAGAATTTCTTATTCATTCATATCTATATATGTTCTCTTACGTATACAATTCACCATATTTTATATATATAGTATCCTTAATTATTACAACACACAACACTATAAGATTAAGTTAAAGAATATGGAAGACAGTGAAGTGAAGGACATGTAGTGTTTAGATGTTATATACATAATGAAAAAAAAAACTATTATAACTAATGGAAATAATGGGAGCACTAAATTTATGATTTAATACAACACACAATCATAAATTATAAATCCAAAATAGGTAAATAAACTGTTGTGGATCGATACCAATTCGGAAAAATAAGATCTAATTAGAATCAATTAGAACACACAAGAATTGAGAAGAGAATAACACTCAAGAACACAGATTGGGGAAACAGATGATCTTATTGATGTGAAGTAATTGTGATTACAAAGAATCAAAGAAATTCTCACATAAATCACTCAATTCATCAAGGAATTACAATAGAACTCAATAGGAGAAGAAGACGGCGTTCGCTCTCCGATTAGGGTTCTAATCGCATGGTATTTATACTATACGAAACTGTCATTAGCGAAAACCGAGGCGGAGCGAAAAAACCAAAAAACACGGACCGTATTAATAAACACGGTACCCCCGTGTTTATTTTCTATCTCTCGGCCTCTCCCGGAAAACAGAACATATTTTCCTGATGGAAAAACACGGATCGTGTTTCCAAAACACAGGCCCCCCGTGTTTATTTCCAGCCCTGACAATCTTCAGTATTTCAGCCACAACTTCTTCATCGGACCTCCAATTGAGCTGATTCTTGATGCGTTGGAAAGCTAACAGAAAGATCTACAACGTTCATGTTCAGCACATTTCCAAATTATAATTTCTTCAATGTAAAATATTCACATCTTTCCAGAACAGCTCACAGTTCTACTTCAAATTTCTCCGAAACACTTCACACACCAATCCAAGCTATTCTACACACCAAATACGAGTCACAAGCTCACAATTCTCCACCTTGACGACGTATTTAAAGTAGCTAGCACTAGGAACACAAAAGACCATCTGTAAAAACCCCTGGGCCCCAAAAGGCCCTCATGGTACACAAACACCAACCAAGTCCGAGCAATGCTCGAACTTGCTCACTGTCAATGGCTTCGTTAGCATATCTGCTGGATTCTCAGCAGTAGCCACCTTCTCCAACACAACCTTGCCTGCAGCAATAGTACCTCGGATGAAGTGGTACCTAATATCAATGTGCTTCGTCCGACGATGGAAAGAATTCTGATTCTTTGCCAAACAAATAGCACTCTGGCTATCGCTACGAACAACGGGAGCACCATGACCAAATCCAAGCTCACGAACAAAACCACCCAACCACGAAGCTTCTTGAAAAGCTTCCGTCATAGCCATATACTCAGCCTCAGTAGTGGACAATGCAGTCACATCTTGCAAAGATGACCTCCAGCTAATTGTCGAACCACCAAGACAAAACACATAACCTCCAGTGGATCTCCTATTATCAAGATCTCCACCATAATCAGAGTCAACGAACCCAGTCAACGCATCAGTTGACCTCCCATACTCCAAACAAGATGACGCAGTACCCTTCAAGTACCTCATAATCCACTTCACTGCTTGCCAGTGAGCCTTCCCAGGATTCGCCATATATCTGCTCACAACACTCACAGCTTGAGCAATATCTGGCCTGGTACAAACCATAGCGTACATCATGCATCCCACAGCATTAGAGTAGGGAACTGTGGCCATAAACTCCTCCTCATCTTTAGATTTGGGGCAATCTAAAGCAGACAATCTGAAGTGAGTAGCCAAGGGAGTACTAACCGACTTGGCATCAATCATATGAAACCTCTCCAACACCTTGTTCACATATTGCTCTTGTGACAAGTAAAGACGCTTCTGTCTGCGGTCTCGAATGATCTCCGTGCCAAGGATCTTCTTCGCAGCTCCCATATCCTTCATCTCAAACTCAGTCTTCAGCATTGTTTTCACCTTGTTAACTTCAGACAGATCTTTTGCTGCAACAAGCATGTCATCGACATACAACAAAAGATACACCAGAGAACCATCACCAACCTGCTTCAAGTATACACATCCATCGTACTCACTCCTGGAGAACCCATGCTCAATCATAAACTGATCAAACCTCTTATACCATTGTCTAGGCGACTGCTTCAGACCATATAGTGACTTCTTCAATAAGCACACATGATCATGCTTGCCTTCAACAACAAAGCCATCTGGTTGGCGCATATAGATCTCCTCCTCGAGCTCACCATGTAGAAAAGCTGTTTTGACATCCAATTGCTCTAACTCCATATCCTGCATAGCCACAAGCGCAAGCAAAGTACGAATAGAAGTATGCCTGACAACAGGGGAAAATACCTCGTTATAGTCTACACCAGGTATCTGACTAAACCCACGTGCAACTAAACGAGCCTTGTACCTCGGTCCCTCAACACCTGGAATTCCCTGTTTGAACTTGTACACCCACTTGCAGTCAACTATTTTCTTCTTCCTGGGTGCCTTCACAAGTTCCCATGTCTGATTCTTCCACAGAGACTGCATCTCCTCCTCCATAGCAGCACACCACTGAGCAGAATCAGCACTAACAATGGCATCTGAGTATGACACCGGCTCCTGTACATCAACGACAGTCTCAGCACTAGCCAAAGCATAACCTGCTAACTCCTCAAAGCCATACCTCACAGGAGGCTTCACAACCCTCCGTGGTCTACCAGGAGCAACGCCCCTTTGCTCCACCTGCTGCCTGGATCCACCCACTTCAGGAATAGTGGGTCTCATACTAGAAGGGTCTGACTGATCCAAATCAACCTCTACCTCCACCTTATCCGTAACACCATGCAGATTCTTCTGCTCCACCTCTTCAGATAATCTATCAGAAGAAGACTCAGACTTTTGGAGGAATACGGACTCATTGAAGGTAACATCCCTGCTTGTCAAAAACTTGGATGCAGCTGGATCCCATAACCTGTAACCCTTCACACCGGATGTATAGCCAAGAAAGATACACTTCTTGGCTCTAGGCTCGAGCTTCCCATCATTCACATAAGCATAGGCAGGACATCCAAAAATATGCAAATCAGAATAATCAGCTGGTTTGCCAGACCATACCTCCTCAGGTGTCTTCAAATCAATGGAACGATTTGGCAACTTGTTCACCAGGAATGCCGCCATGTGAACTGCCTCAGCCCAAAACTCCTTACCTAATCCAGCTTGTGACAACATACATCGAGCCTTCTCTAATAGGGTCCTATTCATCCTCTCAGCAACCCCATTCTGCTGTGGTCTTCCAACACAAGTGCGATGCCTAGCAATACCATGGTCCTCACAGTACTCAGTGAAACTACGTTCCACAAACTCAAGGCCATTATCTGTCCTGAGACACTTCACTTGTCTCCCAGTCTGCTTCTCTAATAAAGTCTTCCAATGCTTGAAAACTTCAAAGACATCATTCTTATTTTTAATAAAATAAGTCCATACCTTCCTAGAGAAGTCATCAATAAATGTCAGTAGGTATCGCGAACCACCCTTGGAAACCACCCTTGCAGGACCCCACAAATCAGAGTGAACATAATCCAGAGGCCCCTTTGTACTATGTATAGCCTTTGAAAAACTAACCCACTTCTGCTTGCCAAACACACAGTGCTCACAGAAATCCATAGTACCTGTACTCTTTCCATCCAACAACCCTCTCTTGGAGAGTTCAGTCAAGCCTTTGACACTCATGTGTCCAAGTCGCATATGCCAAAGTCTAGTAACATCCGAGTCAGACATACTCGATGATGTTACCGCAGCTGCTCCCTCAACAGTGGAACCAACAAGCTCATACAGTGTCCCAATCCTCTTGCTTTTCAATGCAACAAGAGCCCCTCTAGTAATCCTCATCGTGCCATCCTCGATCACACAACGATATCCATTACAATCCAAAGAACTCAATGAAATCAAGTTCTTGGTCATCTCAGGGACATGTCGAACATTAGACAGTGTTCTGACCACACCATCATGCATCTTCACCTTCACTGTCCCAATCCCAGCAACTTTGCATGCAGCATCATTACCCATCAGAACTACTCCACCTCGAGTCGTCTCGTAAGTCTGGAACCAGTTCCTGTTGGGACAAATATGATAAGAGCATCCAGAGTCCAAGATCCACCTGTCCATAATCTTGGTCTGACTATCAGTGACAGTCAACACACTACCATCACTATCATATTGAGCTATAGCAGCATCATCCTTTGTGCTAGATGATTCACCAGATTTATCTCCAGATATCCTATTAGGACAAAACTTCTTGATATGACCCTTCTTGTGACATCCATAGCACATGACATTCTTGGATCTATTATTCCTCGACTTTGACCTATACTTCTTCTTCTTATCACCAGAACCCCGTTCCTGAGTTCTGCCCCTAGCTACAAGTCCCTCACTATGTGAGTCACCAAAACCACCTCCAGTCAACTGATTCTCAATCAGTTCCCGTTGTAGCAGGGCAGTCTTGACATCATCAAGAACCAACTCATCATCCTTCCCATACAGTATGGTCTCACGAAAATGTTTGTAATCAACAGGCAAAGAACACAACAATGTAATAGCAAGATCTTCATCATCTAATTTAACATCTATATTCCTCAGATCCATAATTATAGAGTCAAATTCATCAAGATGAGATTTTAGGGATTGTCCCTTACCTAATTTTTAACTCATGCAACTTGCTCTTCAATAACAGACGATTCGTCACCGACTTCGTCATGTATAGAGACTCCAGCTTGAGCCATAAGGATGCCGCCGTTGTTTCTTTAGCCACCTCACGCAAGACCTCATTAGACAAACACAACTGTATGGTGGAAAGGGCCTTTTGATCTATCTCCTCGAATTTCTCATCTGTCATCGAATCGGGCTTCTTTGATATCCCGAGTAACGCCTTCTCCAATCCATTCTGAATCAGGATCGCCTTCATCTTCAACTTCCATAAGCCGAAGTTCACAGACCGATCAAACTTCTCTATATCAAATCTTGTAGACATCCCGAATACGAACCCAATGCTCTGATACCTATTTGTTGTGGATCGATACCAATTCGGAAAAATAACTATTTTGAAAAGTTAATCTCTTTAGAATTTCTTTCAACAAAACATATATTAAGATATATAAAACATAAATGTATTTATATTTATATAAATTATTCATTTTTTTTAAAGATAGTCAGGCCAATTTAGGATCCGTTTGAGACCTATGCACTAGTTAGACCCGATGGATCTAGATCTAGATCTAGATCTAAATTTTTAAGATTTGATGGATATGGATTAGATATGAGTCTAAGTCTAAAGATTTGTTTGGTATAAAAGTTATAGAAAGGGAAAAATTTCTTTATATTTTGTATTTTTTATATTAAGTATTTAATAATAATAAATATATTTTTAATAAAATATTTATTTTAAATTAAATTAAAATCTAAAATAAGTATTTATTAAAATAATAATATTTAATTTTAAATAAATTATATAAAATATATAAAATATAAAAGTGTGAAGCTGAATCGAATCGAAATTCAACCATTGCCATCGGTAGACGCCGGCCAGTTTCATAGAAGAAGGAGGAACGCACTAATTTCCAGGCCGACATCCTAGGTCTATGTGATTGGAGATATACTTAGTATGATAACTATTTGTAGGGACACAGGAACAGAAATTCCAAGCATTCACAATTCAGTAAAAAAGGCCGGAATATGAACGGAAAGAAATGGATCATTTTGTAGGTACAGTATGATCAAATTCAACGGATTTCATGACAGCATGCAATTTAGCTAGGCTGTAGCCACTAACAAAAACGCTAAATGGATTGGAAATCCTTAACACGATATGACATGCTCGATCGATCAGCAGTGCTGCTTCTTTTTCCTTTACAGCTAATGGGGTGCAGCACAGTCGGCTATTTTAGTATTTTCTTATCATTCAAAGATTTTTTTCCTTTTCCTTTTGATTTATTTTATTATTGTTATGGATCGATATTAATTCGGAAAAATAAGATCTAATTAGAATCAATTAGAACACACAAGAATTGAGAAGAGAATAACACTCAAGAACACAGATTGGGGAAACAGATGATCTTATTGATGTGAAGTAATTGTGATTACAAAGAATCAAAGAAATTCTCACATAAATCACTCAATTCATCAAGGAATTACAATAGAACTCAATAGGAGAAGAAGACGGCATTCGCTCTCCGATTAGGGTTCTAATCGCATGGTATTTATACTATACGAAACTGTCATTAGCGAAAACCGAGGCGGAGCGAAAAAACCAAAAAACACGGACCGTATTAATAAACACGGTACCCCCGTGTTTATTTTCTATCTCTCGGCCTCTCCCGGAAAACAGAACATATTTTCCTGATGGAAAAACACGGATCGTGTTTCCAAAACACGGATCGTGTTTCCAAAACACGGGCCCCCCGTGTTTATTTCCAGCCCTGACAATCTTCAGTATTTCAGCCACAACTTCTTCATCGGACCTCCGATCGAGCTGATTCTTGATGCGTTGGAAAGCTAACAGAAAGATATACAACTTTCATGTTCAGCACATTTCCAAATTATAATTTATTCAATGTAAAATATTCACATCTTTCCAGAACAGCTCACAGTTCTACTTCAAATTTCTCTGAAACACTTCACACACCAATCCAAGCTATTCTACACACCAAATACGAGTCACAAGCTCACATAAACTTTCACAACACTTGGAGCTATTTTAGTATTTGGTTTTCTGAAATCTATATAGCTAGTGTTTAATTTCATCTCCCTCCAGTCTTGAGGTAACTAATCAATATATACGTATATCCTTGTTCGTTCATGTGTTTTCCGTTAGATATGGATATGGAAGGGCTGTCTGTCGGGCATCATCGTCTACCGCTACTGAGAGGCTGACTCCTTACTTTTACGACCAGATGAGTTATGCTATAAATGTGAGCTACGGTTTGTTCTGCTACATTCCATTCCTAGTAGTAGCCTTTGCAGATTGAATTTGCTCGTAGCGCGTTCAGCGACATTAGCACGGTACGCTGTCCCGGTTTGAGGAACTTTAGCAAGGCTGATGTCATGTTGTCGTTGATATTTTGGGTCATTATGCCAGAGAACGAAGGCATCGGGTTTATACTAAAAGATAAGCCAAGGGTGGAGGACACCGCTACAATTAATCCGTAATCTGTCGTTAATTACTAGGATATATTATTACTAGTAAGGTTATGTTTGGGATGAGGGAAATGGATTAAGGAAAAATGATTAAGGGAGGAATGATTAAGGGGATAATGATTAAGGGGGGAAATTTACCCATCATTCTTATTTGGTATGTAAGGGTAAATTATTCAAGGGAATATTTTTCTTATGTTTGGTTTGAGAGGAATAACTTATATTAGAATAATATTTTATTTTACTTTATTTGTATTAAAAATTAGTAATATTTGTTATTAGATATAAATAATTATTTATTACATAAATCAAAATTTAATATATTACATTTTTAATTTAATTTTTATAAATCTAGAAGAAAAAATAAAAAATAAAATAAAACAGATTAACCCCACTAAAAAAACAGAAAGAAGAAGAAGAAATTCATACGCATATATCATCATACATAGAGAATAATACCATATAATTATAAACCAACCAGCCATATAATTACTTATTGATTAACCATTTACGTAAACCAAACCCGCCGATTCTAATCACACACACACATATATGTGGATGAGAGGATAGAGAGGAAGGTGGAACTCTCTTTCTGCACACCTAAGAAAATCTTCAGATGATGGAAAAAGTACGGACCCGACCTAATATGCTTCTTGGACAAATTTTTGACAATCTGTAAAACACAACTTTTATCATTCAGCATATGTGGCGTGAGCTTCCTATGATGCTTCGAATTTCATTATGTTGGGCGGGATATCACAACCTCAACTTCCAGCACCACCGATATAAAAATCAATTATCACTTCTTTTGAGGACAACCCAACTTTCTTCAATCTATGACAGTCTCTAACGGTAGCCTCACTCCTTCCTCTCAAGGGGGCACATTACAAGCATTGACCTGTATAAATGGTGGACCCATAAAGCCTCCCAGGCTTTGGCCAATGAAGTAATCAAACCACTCAAGCAATTGGAGCTCTTGCTATCTGTACTCGTTTCCTACTAACCAACTCTCTGCTGATTCTCTCAGGTATTGCAGCAGGTGATTTTCATTGTCTAGATAAGCTAGAAGGAAGATGAATCGTATTCAAAGTTTCTAATTATAGGATGGATATTGGTCTACTTGATCTGAATAAAAAAAAATATTTCCTTGACTATACATTTACATTTTCGAATCATGTACAAAAAAGAACTTACCCACAATCTTTAACCTGCTCAGATTCTCCGCACACCGAATCTCAAAACAACTCTCTCTCTCTCTCAGACTCTCGGTTATCACTTCAAACTCTTAAGTTTACTTGGCCATCGATCCCTACTCTAGAATTGGTGTCCTTACATATTCTAGCTCTAATGGAATGCTTGCGTTGTGTTATCAAACAGTTTAAGAATGCTCGAATGATTTGGTTTAGCTCTCATTTGGGTTTGCATATTACTGATTCAGATTCTTCTTCTTCTTCCTCAGGACATGATTAACCAAGTTGATTAACCATTTACTCTCACCGAGTTACGAATTTCCTCTCGTCGAGTCAGGAACAGAGTCGCCCGGCTTTAAATAACCTACAGCGATGGGCCCCGAGCCACACAACCCTGTTTCTGAAAGCAGCGCGGCAACCAACGACAGCAGCTCTAATTCTAGCCCTCCGCCATCCGGGTCGTGAACCGTGTCGTAACAGTATGAATAATACATGTACCGTTCCCGGAACCACTTCATGGAGTGACGCTTTTCCGGCGTAATATAAGAATAGTCGGCTACTTTGAGGCCAGCCTTCTTCTCTTCACAATCTTCGCAGGCAACATTAGAGGAGGAGGAGCTGCTGCCATCGTCGTCGGCTGCATCGTCGTTGCGGTAATCGTCGTAGTTGTCGACGACGGACGATATAGTAGCCGACGTGGATGATAATGGATTTCAGTCGAGTGGATCGACGATGCAACCGTGGAGGATGAAGTCTTTATGATAATGGCTGTCGGTCGAGTGCTTCGACAGGCAGCTTCTAGAGGCAGGGAGGCAGTGAATAGGGAAGCTAAGGAGCATCGGGTTACCCGTGAGTCGAGAAGGGAAATTATTTTCCCTTAGCCGATATAAAATTTTTACACGAGTAAAAAGTTTTACTTATACCAAACAGGTATAAGAGGAGAAATAATTTCTCCCTTAATTTTTTAGGGGCCTTTACGGCCATTCCAAGCATAGCCTAAGTGATGATCAGATTCCCTTTCTTATTTTTATATTACTAGAGTCATGAAATTGTGTTTTTATATATTATGTTTGCGGTTTTTTTTTCTATTTTTTGAAATCAAAGATATTTCATTTATTACGTACATCATCTAAACTATCAAGGAAACGATCATTCCCATAAGGAATGATCTCCTCTCCTAAGCTAACTGAGCTAGACGATGCACAACACCATTCAACAAGCGTGAACAATTTGGAAGTGTGGATACAGAGCAAGAAATTTCTACACCTATTTATACATCTACTGGCCTTTCAAGAGCCCCTGTTGTTGATTAAGGCAGCAACCACAGTGGAGTCTGTCTCAAAAATAACCTTTTGGAACTCTTTTTTATTGCTAATTCCATGTCCAAGCAGCATGCTTTGAGCTCTACCATAAGTAATTCGATACTCGTCCATTTTTGCCGTGAAACACACGTCCCCCAGAGGCTCGAATGAGGTTCCGATGCCAATAGCTATCTCTTGGCAACAACCGCCAATATTGCATTTTACAAATTCATTACTGACCAGTGATTGGGTGCTTCAATTCGGTCCAATTACGAATTATGCAGCTCATTCTCTTCATCTACTGGACTAGTGCACTAGGTGAAGAACATTTGTGCAACTGCAATAATGCTCTCCACATTCAACTCAATACTATCAAAAATTATTTTGTTTCGATGCTTCCTTATAGCCCATATGATTGAGCATCCCCATTTGACTGCTTCTAGCCTTCTATTACTCATAAGGAGCAGCTTGAAGCAATCTAGAAGAATGTTTTTTCACCCTTATTGTAATACTCTAAAATTCGTTATTAAAAGATTTCATCATATGGAAGCATAAAAATAAAATAATAGATCTTATTGTAACAATGAAGATAAAATAGTACTCCCTATATCCAATCCATGCCGGATGCAGGGATAAAAACGTAACTCATACCTAAAGATCAAGTGTGAGAATCACTTGATTTTGGGTTATAAGATTACAAAACAAATAATATGAGGAGATTAAATACACTACAAGAAAGTGAGATTAAGAGTTAAACTCTGAATAAACAACAAATAACATCAGATAGATACCACTATATGACCATACCTAATAATCACTCACCACAAGCAAATCAGCAATCAAAGAACAAAGATAATCAATGACTTGTAAAACATCATAATCTACTGCCCCAAAATCAATGGGATCAACACAACGCCACAATTAATGCCGGTATATGATGGACTAGTAAGCATAAATCACTCAAAGAAATAACATGATTAAGGGAAGGCAAGCACATGCGATTATGCATATACCATAATTAACATGAAGATATACGATACATCATCATGCTTAAATACATACGACAAAATAGATATTCATCTTATTGGTGATTTTTATGACTTATGTTGTGTTTGGCATAATCACTTCAAAACACCTAATTTGGTTAAATTTGGAATTTAATTTTGTTTAGTGTTATCACTTGGAAACACCTAATTAGATTTTTGGTGGGCTTTATATGTCATTTGTGATATCATTTGAAAATGCCTAATAATGGAATAAGATTTCTTTTGAGCCTTTCTTTCTAACTCTCGGGGTAGTTAACCGAACGTTAGTGGTCACGTCACCATTTGATTTATATATTTCACTTAGTACCTATTGTCTTCTCTACTGGTTAACAATTGGTAGGGGGTATGGACATATATTTACAATATGGCACTATACTATAGGAAGTCGTTATGGCATCGGTGTCTAATATGGGTGGGAGAGGAATCCCATGTGCAAGATTCCTAGACAATGAGGTCAAGATTAACTCTCCTTAATTAAGCTCAAATCAACCGGCATAATTATATAAGAGTTAAACCAACATATGTCCATATGGTATACATAATGAGGTACAATTATAATTATAAGATATTATGAAGCTTACATAAAATATCAAAGCTAAATAAAACCTAATCATGATAGTACATAAAATAATCAATAATCAAACTTCATGTCTTATAGCTTTGTCTCCCATGCAACTTTGTAACCCTTTCATTATCATTATTTGCCTTTGGGATTTTTTGTGTCTTCAGGCTTTGCCTTTGGGTGGGATCCTTAGAGGTCCTAATGCCTTACCTAATCTAGATACTAATGATGTATAAGGGGATATTGATACTAAATCATTTAGTTACATAGGTGGTTAACTTTAACCAGGACTTATGTCCATATTGGTTGGCTTTGGCTTAGACTTATACCCATTATGGTGGTTGGCTTCGACCTGGACTTTATATCCCATATTTAAATAGGCTTCCATGGTATGTGAGACCATGGGGTGGTGGACATTCCATCACTCAATGATAATAAAATATGGATAATAAATAATTATCTAGTAAATTAAGAATGATGACCAAGAGAATCGTTAATACATGATTAAGAATGGAATTAATGGTATGGTTGAGTGAAAAGGGATAAAAGTTGGTTTACATACTTGGCTAATGATTTAAATGACTAACTGGTTATGGAATGAAATATTGATTAAATTATTGACCTATCTCATACATGGGTAAGTAAATGGCATATCCTAAAGGATTAAGTAATTGGAAATAAACCCTAGAGATTACTTGGATTATCTTTGCTAGTACTTGTGTGAGTGTTAATAAGATGATACTGTGAAACCAAGAATGATATATTCTATTGCATGACAGCATTTCCCTATGTATTCTTACCTTCGTATATATATGTATGCATGACTTTACCATGACGCAAGGTGCATCTTATTTCCATGTACGGTATAATTAGTATAACTGTGTTTACATTGAGGGAGCACCTTGGCTAAGAAATGTGATGTATTTTGGCTAAGTGCATCTACTACCTGAAATGCCCCGAAAAGTTCTAATTTTAAATAGTATATTTAAATGAAATTTATTATGATAGTTAATTAAATATAAATTATTTGATTAAAATAAAAGGAAATTAATTAGGACAAATTAAGAAGAAAATTATTACTATTTTTAATTAGGAGTAATTTGGGTATTTTAGCTAGTTAAGGATTTTATTTTAGAAATTAACAAAATAAATTATTTTATTTAAAATAAGGAGGATAAAATAGTTCCAAATTAATATTAATTTTATAAATAATTTAATGGAAGAAAATTAGGGTGTTTTGCTGATTAAAATGGAATTTATGGAAAATATTTTATATTAAATACCCAAAATATTCTAATTAATTTATTTAAACCCAAAACCTTATTTTCTTCCTTTTTCCTTTTTCCTCTTTCTTTTTCTTTTCTCCTTTTCTTTCTTTTCTTTCTTCCTCTTTTTTTTCCGCCGATTGGGCCAGGCGTGGCCCAATCCTCTTTCCTTTTTCTTCCTTTCTTCTCCCGCAGCCCAGCGGCGCTGGCCTTCTCCCTGCGTGTGCCCAGACGCGGCGTTTTAGGCGATTGTATGTCGAGACGCTGCATCTCGTTAAGTGAGGGCTTAACCGGCGCGCGACCCGCCCGGTTCTCCCCTTTTCTTTTCCTTCCTCGACCGACCGGCCCATCTTTTTTCTTCTTCCTTCTCCCTCCGTCTTCCCCCGACGCTGCAATGAAACCTTCGACCCCATCAATGGCCTCTTCGGCTACGGTGATTAATACCGTCCGTTTCTTGCCTCATTTTCTTCCTCTTAACTCCAGGAGTAATTCGGCATAATTATTGGACGTTGAATCTCGCTCGTTTCTTCTCCTCAGCCTCGCGAAAATTCGAAGTAACCCAAATGATGGGCGATCAATTACTGCCACCGGCCACCCAAATTCTTGCACTTATTACCTCCCTGTCCAGCTTCAACACCCTATTATACCATTCACTATCTATAAATAGCCTAGTTGTAGGAGTTTTTGGATTTTTCTCCCCCGAAAACCCTAAGCAGGGGCTGGCCGCCACCATGACTTCAGACGCTTCCCCTGCTGCTTATATTCAACCTCCACGCCACTGAAGCATTCCAATTTCTTCCCCGAAAATTTCTTTAGATAACTAAACCATTTTTAACCTTCGATTCCTCCTGTGTAGGCCTCCATAGTCATGCCAAGTTTGCTTCTCACCTCGTCAGAATTTTCACCCAGAAAACCTTAAGCCGCCGTCCTCCGCCGTTTCCGCCACTTTTTCTTGCCCTCTGAACCACCCAAAAACTCCCTCTAATCCTCCTCTACCGAATAAAAACCTTATTTTAATTTTTCCCCTGCTCATTCTCTTCTTTTCTTCATCTTTTTCCTTTTAGATCTTTTTTCCGGCCACCTCCGTGAACCACAGTCGGTGCCGCCCATTCCTGCCGACTCAAGGTGAAATCCTAGATCTCCTTAGACATTATTTACTATTTATTGTAAATTATTCCATTTTTATTTTATTTATTGGTAACTAATCAAATATAATAATAATTTCCTTGCTATTAATATTATTATTATTTGATGTAAAATTTATGCAGAGTTGTACTTGCAGGGTGGAGAATGCTAATAAAATAATTTTATTGTTATTTCCAAATTTTAAGATATTAATTGAATTATTATATGATTATTATCATTTTTCTTCTTATTATTAATATTATAATTATTAGAATAATTATTATTAACATTTTATTAATTATTCTGGAAAATCTTAGGCCATAATTTTGTATTAATATTCGCACTTATGTATTTTAGTATTATTATTCCTATTGTTCTTATAACCATTAATAATAATATTACCATTATCTTTATTATTTCAATATTATTATATATGTTATTAATTTATTATTAATATTAATAAATAGTAGGTCATTAGTTATAAGTAGGGTCGAAACCCCACTTTAAATTTAAAGCTTATATATGATTGTTATTGTTATTATTATTATTATTATTATTATTATTGATATTATCTTTATTTATAATATTTATTTATTATAGAATTATTATTATTATTATTATTATTATTATTATTATTATTATTATTATTATCTTTACTCGTATTATTTTGGTGAAGCGCAGAAACCCTTATATCACCTTTTTTATTTTGAACTACCTTAGTTTTATTATTAATATTCTACTAGTATTTTGTAGAGTCAATTCTAATATAATAATTTTTAATTAAAAATAAGGTCTTGGGATAAGTTAGAAATGATAGCATTCTTAAGAGAAAACCTAATCCTAGTATTTTTCCCATAGTAGGTGAGCCTAACCAAAGCCCTCAAGTGGTATAGGAACTTGCTACAAGACCGGCGACATTTTAGGTAAGGGGTGCTAAGGCCATTTGTGTTATATATGATTTATATGCCATGCATGCCTTGTGATATGATCTATCATGTATTTCATGTAACTATTATGTAATTGTTATGAATGCAGCATGTATGGAAGTTGAGGTGTGGTTTCGTTAAATGATTGTGGCATGAGAATGATGTGTATAAATATATTATTAATATGATGTGATATGGCTCGAGACATGCATGAGGGACTTACAAAATAATATTGGGGAGTTCATGGGAGTTGGATTTTTGCATGGAATGAATATATTGTACGGTGTTAGGGTTTTCCATGGGTTGACGGTGTTAGGGTTTTGTATGAGTTGCATGATGCTTGGGTTTTGCATGGTGGTACTACTATTACATGAAGTTAAGATTTGCATGGGCATAGGGTTTACGTGACGTTAGGGTTTGCATGGGCGTAGTGTTTACATGAAGTTAAGATTTGCATGGGCGTAGGGTTTACATGAAGTTAGGGTTTGCATGGGAGCAAGGTTTACATGAAGCTAGGGTTTGCATGGAGTAGGGCTTAGGTGGAGTTAGAGTTCTCATGAGAGTTAGGGAAGGTCAGGATTAATGTTAATGGTGGTGGTTAACTAGGATTGGAAGATGAGGAAAGTAGAAGCCAGTCATGCGTGTATGAGTAAAACTTGTGAATAAGACACTTAAGATATTATTCACTTAAAGAGGAAGATATTGAGACGGGACCAGCCGATCCACCGGTCAAGAATAGTGGTTAGGGTTTTACCCTATGTGCGACCGATCCACCGGTTAAAATAGTGGTTTGGGTTTTACCCTATTATGACCGATCCACCGGTAATAATAGTGGTTAGGACATGATGTCCTATTGTGACTGGCCCACCGGTTATAATAGTGGGGGTTCCCGATCTCAATGAAAATAAACCAAAGTTTTGTTAAGGTAAGTAAAAGACATTAATTACTTACAGTGGAACATCATGTGAGCCGGAGCCGAGCCGATCCACCGGTTAGGAATAGTGATTAGGGTTTCTACCCTATATGTGTGACCAATCCACCGGTAATAATAGTGGTTAGGGCATGATGCCCTATGTGTGACCGGCCCACCAGTTATAATAGTGGGGTGCTCCTGTGCTCGCATGGAATTGATAAAAAGGCATAGTATGAAATGAGATCTAATCAGAGATTAAATAAGTAATAAATCCAGACTATGAATGGGCCCTTGTACTTTTACCTGGTTGATCCTATGTACTTATGATTGTACTCCTCTATGTCTGCATGATTTATATGTTATGTGTTGGCCTTAGTGCTCGATTACCTTACTCAGTACGTAGCGTACTGATCACCCGTTTCATGGGTGCTGCTCATTCCAACGAGTAGAAGGCCCATCTGATTTCCTGTAGGTAGGAGATATGTATTATGATGCTATAGATGTCTATGGGACATCAAGTGGGGACAAGTGATGATCGGGCTGGATCGATTATCAGAGTGACGTGGCCGGCCTTCCTTTAAGCTATTATTACTATCTTATCTATTTATAAATAGTACTTTCGAAACTACTTCATTATTGTAGTTATTTCTCTTTCCTAAAAAAAACTACCCTCGTATTCGGAATTGAATAAAGAATTGTGCGTACCTGATTTCCGTATCTTTGAATTTGGATTATCCATTAATGCTTACTGAGTTGTTTTTTTAGCCTTAGCACTTAGTATTGGAACTGTAGGAGTGAACCGGTCTGGTACTAAGTGTGGCAGTAACATTTCCAGAATTTACGGTTTAAGCTATAAGTAAAAAAATATATATATGTAAATTTTGGGGTGTTACACTACCACATTAACCTTATCCTCATACGAGGTTAACTCTAGGTTATAATCCTTAACCAACTACAACCATCAACCTTGTCTCAGATTCAACTCCCACTGTGTGAAGATGTACTTGAGGCTCTTATGTTCAATGCAAAACTTGCATTGAAATCCATAGAGATAATGCCTCCAAATTTTAAGGGTGAACACTAACGCGGTAAGCTCTAAGTCAAGTGCCAGGTAGTTTTTTTCATGCAGCTTTAGTTGTTAAGAATAATAAACCACTACTCATCCTCGTTGCATTAGCATGCAACCCAAACCACGCTTGGACACATCAAAACCATCAGACCCACTTGGAAATGAGAGTACTAGGGATGAACTCAAATGCCTCTTTAACTCCTTAAAGACTTCACTACACTTATCGTCCCTGAAATACTCCAAAAATCCTAATTTAGGAATTATGACAGAATAATGATTTATTAGGGAAATTAAGAAAATAAATTATTTTATTAAATAAAGAGGAAATTAATTGAGGAAAATAATAAATAAATTATTTATAAAATTTTGGACATTTTACTAATTAAAATGGAAGTTAAGGAAAATTTATCCAAAGTATTAATCTAAAAATGAATTTAATTATTATACTTAAAATAATTATTGTTAAAATTAAATATCTAACTTAAATATATAAATAAATAAAGACCAAATACCCCAACCCAACCTTTTATCCTTTTTCCTTTTTCTTTCTTCCTCCTTTACTTATTTTTCCTTCCCCAACCCCCCCCCCCCCGGGTTTGGTCCAGCCCGTGACCCAAACTCTCCTCCCTGGCCTGTCTCACACAGCCCAACCCGCTCCAGCCTCCTCCTTCGCCCGAACCGCTTGGCTGGTCCTCTCTTTTTTTCTTTCCCCCCTGGACCGCCCGGTCCTCCCCCTTTCCCTTTCCTTCTTCTTCCCCACGCAGCAGCAGCCCAACCTACATCTATGTGCACGTCGGCCACCTCTACACCGCCGTTTGTCCTTCCCTACCACTCTCGCTATCGTTTTCTTTCCCTTTTTCGACCTCAACAAGCCTCACTACTCCCTTACCCGTGCCCCTTCCATTCCATTTTATCTCCCCTGACCTAACCTGCAATTCGCGCCGCCTGCCACCGCCCGTCAGCAACCTGCCTCACCTGCCCCAATTGTCTTCTTCTCCCTTTGTCATGTTCCCTCTCAAATAGCCTATAAATACACCCAAGGGCAGCCATAATTGAGCTCCCTTTTTCGCAAGCCCAAAAATTCCGCTCTTCGCTGCCACCCAAATAGATCCTTACTCCGCCGCCGTCAATGAGCGTCACCGCAAAATCCACCCATCGAAACCTTCCCCGCACCTCCCTCTATAAAACTGAGCCACCATCATCCCCTATTTTGCCCTACACTAGCCGCCTTGCCCGTGTAAAGTCTCCAACCCAATCACCAACACCTCCTCCACCCTCCAAAACACCCAAGGAACCTTCCCCTACCTTTCCATACCTTCATCTCCCCCTGCCTCCCTCTCCGTCTACTTTCTCCATCTCCCACCACCTTTGGCTACTGCACCAACCATTTGCGCCACCACTCCCGGCTGCAACACCACCTCCATTCCACCCCTCTCCATCCGCTGCACCTTCCACAACCTCAAACACCCCTTCACTTCCTCTGTCTTAGCTTACATATCCATCCTTCCACCTCTCTCTCTCCTCCACCACTTCCAACATCCCCACCATACGCCGCCGCCGGTTTTGCCACCGACCTGAGGTGGTACTCCAACTTCCCCAGCCCCTAAACTATTTTCTATAAGTGTTAATAATTTCTAGTAATATTAATAATATTATCTTTAATATTACTATTATTATTATTAGTGTTGTATAATCATTGTTATTATTACTATTATTACCCTTATTAATATTATTATTATGTATCACTCTTATTACCTAACCTAATAACCTTAGCATTAAAATAGTTATCTTTATTATTACTATTATTACTACTACTACTACTACTACTACTACTACTAATATTACTATCAATTTCCCAAACTTATTATTATTATTATTGGTATTATTACTATTACTATTACCATTATCATTATCATTATTTCCTTGCTAATATTGTAAATACTAACTTTTCCCATTATCACCTTTATTTAGTAATATAAATAATTGGACCCTTATATTATTATTATCATTTCAGTTACGATTATTATTGTTATTGTTATTATTATTATACTTAACATTATTATCATCATTATTATTATTATTACTATCATTATTATTGTTATTGTTATTTAAATCGAAGTTGGCGTATTATCATTTTGTTGTTAAAGAAGAAGAATACTTAAGCCTTAGTATTTTTACTATTTAACATTCGAATATTGCTAATATTATTCCCAATGCCTTTATCACTAACATTACTACTATGGTATCATTATTAGTTATTATTATTATTATTATTATTATTATATTACTATTATTGTGATAAAGCATTTGAATCCTTATATTATTATTATTCAAAATATAACATTTATCATTATTATCTTTAAGAATATTTGTACTTTGTTGGTATTGCAATTATTATATTATTATTTTAACCCTAATACTATTATTAAACTTAGCCTTACAAATGCTAGGGTTTCTATCACTATAAGCATTAGCATTACTATTATTATTATTACTATGATCACTATTTTGCTACAATTAGTATTAGCACTATTATTATAAGAATAAAGCTATTAGGTTTAATACTACAAGTATAGCATTAAATATTTAAAATAAGCATATTTTGGCTAGTAATATCTAGTGGGCTAACTTGAAGATAAAAACCCTAGGGTTCACGTATAATACTCCCTTTAATAATAACAATCCTAATCTTAGACTAAATTAAGGAGTAATGGTGCTTTTGGTAGGAGGGAAACTAATCCTTAGTAGTTTCCCTCTTATAGGTGAATCAAGACAAAACCCTAAGGAGTCGTAGGAGCATGCTCCAAGCCCAGCATCGCTTTAGGTAAGGATGTAGCTAAGGCTCATGTGTGTGTGTGACTTGTATGCCTTGGATGCTATATACATCATGTTATGTCGTGTATCATATGATTGTTGTTAACTTGTCTTATGTGTAGCGAAGCTTGGAGTTGAGGTATGTTTGTGTGTGTTTCTTATGAGATGAGTATGGTATGTATATATGGTGTTTATGGTGTGATATGATATAACCCCCTAGGACATGCATGGTAGGAAAATTGATAATATGATATGGGAATGAAAGGACAAAAAGAAAGAAATGGGAAGTGAGTTCATTAAGGGCAATATGAGGTTGACCAAAATACCTCATGATCCATGAGAGAAAATTAAAGAGAAAGGAAGGACCAAAATGAATGAGAGATGGGAACCATGCATTGGAATCTTTAATTTTTCATGGGGACTTTGGGTATTTTCATGGGATGGATAAAACTTGCATGGGGGTGATCTTTACGTGAGAAAAGTTGATTTAGGGTGTAAATAAGCTAAGGGAAGAGTTGTGGAGTTATTGGAGACTTGGGATGAAAAATAGTTCGTAGGTTGGTGTAAAGGTGTATAAGGGACCCGAATAGGGTTTTGGGAGGAAGCAGTAATCTGAAAAATGTGGAAGTAAAAATGATTAAGAGAGAGTGAAGTACAGGTTAGGAGTGGGGATTTATTATATAAGGGGTGAGTATAGGTTACATGGGAGAGAAGAGATTTTGGGTGAAAGGAGAGAGGTTGCTTGTGGGAGAAGAAAAGTACCAGGGTTGGAGTGGCCAACTAGGGTGTTCCGATCATATGTCGAATTGAGGGGTAAAGCGATATGATTTGGGATTGGATCTAAATGAGATAAGGTATGGGCTTATAAATGAAGTGATGGTAGTGTAAATGAGAGAAAGTTGGGCAATATAGGTCCAATTAGGGTTTTTAAGGGAAAACCCTAAAGGGTGATAGTAAGTGGAGTTGATGTTATGAGGTGTTGGGCCTTAACCCACACCCTTAGGAGTTGGTTTTTCATTATATGTAAGCGTAAGGCGGAATGGATGTCGAGGTGCAATAAGGGGTGTAGGAGTCTCAATATGTAGGACGGGCCCCTTGAGAGGATAGAAGTAGAACGTTGATGACATGCATGTCAAGGGTGTAATGATCATCAAATAAGACACGAATAAGATACTATCCACTTAAAGCGAAAGATTGTTGAGTTGGGCCCAAACCAGCCCACCGGCGAATAATAGTGGCCAGGAGCGGTTTGCCCTGCATGATTTTCGGTCCACCGGCTATAATAGTGAGGGATTCCGTGCTCAACAAACCAAATTAATGAAGCTAAGCCATGGAAAATACACTAAGCACTTACAACGAAACACCATGTGAGTTGGGGCTAAATCAGTCCACAGACGAATAATAGTGGTCAAGAGCATTCTACCCTGGAGACCGGTCCACTGGCAAATAATAGTGGTTAGGAGCATTCTGCCCTGTATGTATTCTGATCCACCGACTATAATAGTGGGGTTCCCGCACTCACATGGACTATTAAAGAGTATGTCTAGAATGAACATATTGTTAAGGGGACTAAAGAATAAGTTACCTGAAAAGTAACCTAGCCTTATTAAATGTATCATTGTATGTTTTCTATATGATCATTCTTATGTTATATGCTCTATGTGTCGGCCTTAACGCATCTGTTATCTTACTTAGTACGTAGCATACTGATCACCCGTTTCATGGACCCATCTGAGCTTTTGCAGGTAGGGGATGACGTCTTCGATGCCTACGACACTTACGAGGCATCGGGTGCGGCTGAGCGTTGAGCCTAAACATGACTTAGGGATCGAGAGCGACTCGGCCAGACTCTACTTCTTTATTGGACCATGTATTATTTTATTTTAGTTATGTGGTGTCAAACAATTATTTATGTTTTGAAAAAATCTAGTTATGTACTCTTTGGATTGTAATCCTAAATTGCAATCTAGTTTCTGTTTCACTTGTGTTTTACTAACGACTTGTTTTTTATTAATGACTCATATTGGATGTTAACCTTTTTTAGCCTTAGCACTTAGTACTGGAACGGTAGGAGTGAACCAATCTAGTACTAAGTGTGGGGGTAATGCCCCCGAGTTTACGGTTTTATCTTTTCACTTCCGTTAAACTCTTTTAATTAAACAAAAATTTTCAGTAGTAAATTTGGAGGTGTTACAGTCCCATTAGAAATGCGTAGCCTTCTTCATTAGATGAGTCAACATTTGCAATATCTGGGATAAATCTACCACAAGTTAATGGTAATAACCGGCTAATCTTAGAATGTTGTGCACCTCCTTAAATGAAGTGGATGCTGGCCATTACAAAATGGCTTTAATCTTGGCAAGATCCACTACCACTCCATACTTAGAGATTACATGTCAAAGGAAAGCCACTTGGTCTAACCAAACTCACCTTTTGAGAGTTTAGCATATAGCTTGTGTGATCTTAGCAAGGCCAAAGTCTTCCTCAAATACTGCATATGCATCTCTTAGTTATAGGAGAAGATGAGGATGTTGTCAACGAACACTACAACAAATTAGTCCAAGAATAATTGGAATATCTATTTTATAAAGGGACATGAAAGTTTCAGCGTATTAGTGAGTCTAAAAGGCATTATTTTAAACTCTTAATGGCCATACCTTGTCCAAATAGCACTATTAGGGATGTCTTGTTCTACTATCCTCGGTTTATGGTAGCCTAACTAAAAATCAATCTTGGGCAACACCTTGACTCCCTTAAGTTGATCGAACAATTCATTGATCCTTGGCAACGAACAATAGTTCTTTACTATCGCCTGATTCAAACCTTGGTAGTAAATGCACAACCTCAAGCTCCCATCTTTCTTTCTCACGAGTAGGACCAGTGTTCCTCACAGTGATATTCCTTGTCAGATGTAACCCTTCTCCAAAAGCTCCTCCAATTAATCTTTTAGTTATTTCAGCTCCACATATGACATAGGGTATGGAGTCTTAGATATTAGCTTTGTCCCTGGAAACACGTTCTTGTGCATAATTAATCAACACTTGATAGTTCCCCAACATATCCACCTTGAAATTCACATCAAAATCATGCAATTTGAGTTCTATGAGGTCCCACAAAAAATCTATTCCCGCAACTACCAAAGCCACTCCTTAGTAGAACCTAGAGCATGCAATCATAACTCCAAAAGGCAATATAATAGTAGTGGAAATACTACTAGAAGGAGATATGGCAACCCTAGCTATAAATGCAAATGATAAAAAGAAGTGTGATGCACTAGAGTCAAACAACACATATGTTAGAAAAGTAGAGACAGTAAGCATACCAATCATCACACAAACTTGATGCTCTGCCTCTACCTAGCTCATCACGTTCAAGCATCCTCATGACAAAACTCATGCGGCATTAGCTGATCCTTTCCCTTGTTGGAAAGGGCGGGGCCTCTAACCTCTAGGCTGACTAGGAACACTAGTTGGTGACAGAGGAACTCTATGAGTCTATGGTTGCAGGTATTAAATAGATTTTGTACTCTAAGCTATGGACTGGCTCCTTTAAATGTTGTCACTCCCAACACAGAACTAATAAGATCAGTGCCCCACCATGCCATATTCATCACACATCACCTTGTTACCTCTACAATCTACCTCCAAGTGATTTGTTTCACATCGCTTGTAGTAGCAGTGCTTCTCCTTGGCATAAACCCCAAGGAGATCTCCAACTAAGTGTGCTGACCCTAAGCTCTTACAATATCTAGGTGGCAAGCTTCCTCCTAAAAATTCCTTCTTCCTCTCGCTGGGATAATGTCAACCCTCAAACTTCCTCTTACTCCCTGACTGAGAACTTTAGACCTAGATGACTCACATGCCTCCAAAGCCTACTCGTACATCCCTGCCATGTTCCGTTGAGTATCTCCCACCAAGAGCTCATGATATCTAATCCCCAAACTAATCTTGAAGCGGCGGATGTGCATCACCTCGTTGGCCTCCACTTATAGAGCAAACTGGACCAAGTCAATGAATTGAGTGTAGTACTCCTCAATGGACAAGCCGCCTTGCTAAAGATCCATAAATTCATCATATTTCTTCATTTAGAGGTGAGTTAGGTACAAAAGGGCAAAAAGTTTCTCTAGGAATGGTACCAAACAAATAGGCATATTAGTATGCTATGTACTGAGTAAGCCAAGTTGCTTTCTCAACAAAAATTACAAGTATGCAAGTTTCTATCATAACATGGATATCATACTTAGCATGTGTCATAATGATGTCATATACATAAAGGTAGTGATACATCATAATATAATATCATGCATAACTCAATAAATTCTGAATGTATCATGCTTATCTTCATATTATAATAACATATATATCACACATATACTAAGTAGATTAATTCAGAAAACTACTAGGGTTTATTTTCTAATTTACCCAATCGATTAGATTATACCATTTCGTGTCCATAAATTGATATAGGTCAACATCTGGTTAATCATTCCAATTATTAGCCAGTTGGTCAATTAAGTTATTATCCAAGTGTTCTTTCCAGCTTTTACCCTTTTATAATACAATCTTTTATTTTCATCATTATGCAATTATTTATTATTCACTTATTCATTATCCAAATTTTTATCATCCAAAATTTATCATCGAGCGATGGACTATGCACCACCACATGGTCTTATATACCATGGAATCCTATCTAGACCAAGGGACATACAGTCCAGTTTGAAGCCAATAACTAAAGGGGACATAAGTTCAGGCCGAAGTCAATCAATAGAATGAACATAAGTCCAAGCCAAAGCCAACCAATATGGACATAATTACAAGTCAAAGCCAACCACCTAGGTAACTATACCCTTTAGTATCAATAACCCCTTGTACATCATCAATTTCTAGAGTAGGTAAGCCATCGAGATCTCTACGATCTCATCCAAAGGAAAAGCCTCAAGGCACCAATAAACGTCCAAGGGTAGACTAACTCCCAGTAGCTAATCAAGGATTAGGTAAGCCAAGCCCATTCACAACTCAGTTTTCTTTTACTTTACGTGATTAGTACATTATTCATGAGATTAAGTGATCGCAAAAGGCCCATACAAAAAGCAATCAAGGCATTTACATATTACTTCCATATTAATCCCTTGCATTTCCCACCCATGTGTGGGGTTTCCATTCATCCTTGTCTAATATTATTCATGGCCATCATATTATGTTATTCAAGCACAATTTGTGCATCATTACTCTTTTCTCAAAGGCCGTCACATTCCGCAAGTAGTACACCTATTTAGCCTTTACAATACTCATTGAGTATGTTATAAATTATAATCTATTTAATCCATTTTAGGTCATTAATACATGATAAAATCTATATTCTACCCCTTTAATAAGCATAGGACCATCCTATGCATAGCCTCAAAGCATAACTACAATGAAAGGAATCAAATTGCAAAAACCAATTGAGCCAGTTGATCAATCTGGCCTAACCAACCCACTAGTTTGGACAACCAGTTTATTGATTTAACTTACCCAAACTCTGCTTTTTTTCTCAAACCAGTTGATCAGTTTAGACAAACTAGTTGAATCCTCAAAGACTAGTAAATTGGTTATGCCTAACTAGTTGATGGGTTTAAGTAGAGAGCCAGACAAAGGTCTATACAAGACTACCAGTTGATGGGATGGGTCAACCAATCAATTGTTATAAAAACCAGTCAATTAGCTTAACCTAACTAGCCAATTGTTTTGCCTTATAATAACACCAAACAATCATGTTTTTACATATCATACTTATAAATCTTTATTATACTATAATGGAACATGTTCTAACATTACATAACACATTTTTAGCCTCTTTAAGCTACACATCTCAACATTAATCATCACAACCCATCATTTCTCAAGATTCATGCTTTTCACTTAAAACGCACAATCTAACCATCCACATCAAATCTATAAGTTATGTACATTCATGTTAGAATATATTATCAACTTTAAGAGTTTCGTATCATATAAGATTACTCATAACCCCTTTTAGAAGTAAGTATCACTTACTTGGTGTAGGCAAACTTTCCTTAAACCAAAAATCCCAACATATGAAAAGCTCAACTTTAAAAACCTCAAAACAAAATGTTTTAACTCAAAAATTCATCCATAAATTTTAAAAACTCAAACCTGAAATAGAAGGGAATGAATGAACATACCGCTTTTAAAGGAAAACAGATAATACTTAGTTGAACCACTTAACCTTCTTCCTAAATCTGACTCTTACTTGCTTAATAATTTAAATAAGAAGGCACTAGAGAAAGGATCATAAGATTGAAAGGAATTTCAATTGTAAGTTTTGAAGTGCAAAGGGAGAAGGTTAATACTAGAAAGTTAGGTATTTTCATTGGTTGAAAGAAAAGTAAACAAAAGGGGTAATGATGGTTATTTATAGTCAACCAATCGAAACAAATCATATTGTGGTCAATAAAAATTTAAAATCCCTAATTCTTACCATTTGACCTCAAGCCAAATGGGAAAAAAATTTCAAGATATACTAACCTATCCTCTAGATCTCGAATGGTAATGTTGGGGAAATACAGGTCACATAGTCCAAATATGTAATTCATAAGAGGGGTAATGGATGGTCTACGTGGAAGGAATCTTCCAGATTAGCATAATCATGTCTAAAATCAAAGCAATGATCTAAGAAATATGCAGAGGAGAGAGGTGGAAGAAGACAAGATCGAGGTCATCTCCCCCCCTCTCCTAATTGCCCCAATCCATCCTCCAAAATCAATTAGAGGCAATATTTTGGGCTAAATTCATCATGAAAAATGCTAAGAATCTCTTAGAAATAATTTGACATGAGTTAACATAGTTCCATTTCAGTATAATAATTTTTTCAAAAAAATTGAGTTTTTAAAATATGCCTAACTCGATATAAACCGATTAGTTTAACCTACCAATCGAATGTTCTATAGACTAGTTAATCGCTTCCCCAACCAATTGATAAATTTAGTCAAGTAAAAATCATTTTAATGAAACAATAAATAAGTCGATCGGTTCAGTTCAAAAACTCAATACATTTAATTTTCCAACCTTGCCTTAAACCAAATCATAATACCAAATCAAAATCAAACATCAAAATTTATATAACTTCTTATTCAACATTTTTCAAAATGGTGGGGGTATTAGACCATCAATTAGGTGTTTTCAAGTAATAATACCAAACACAAATAAATTCCATTATTATCCAAATAGGGTGTTTCCAAGTGATAACACCAAATACATCACAAGGCATAAAATCCAACAATAGGGTGTTTAGAGATGATACCAAACTTAACCAATTCAAGTCTCAAATATCACCATTATGATTCTTATTATATCTAGGGCAAATGTGGTTGAAATCATAATTTAAATTTCATAATAAATGGAGGTATTAACATAAATGACCCAAAAGAAGAACAATAATTAATGATAAAAACAAACAAGCCATATAGCCGAATCAGTTGATCAGTCCCTGATACCACTGTACTAGTCTGGCTCAACTAGACTTAAACAAAAAAGTAACACTAGAGGGCTACTCAACTGGCTGGTCTCACTAATTGACTATTCATAGGAAACCGGTTGATCGGTTTGGTCCAATATGTTGATGGGCCTAAGCAGAGACCAGAACACTTTTGTTATAGGGTCACTAGTCAATGGGTTTGGTAAACTAATCCACTTTTCGGAGAAATTGGTCGACAAGTTCATCGAAATAATCAACTAATCTCACAACCAGCCAATCAAAATTTTCAAACCATATTACTATTCATACAACCAGTATATGGATTCAACAAATCAATTAGCTTGTCTGAGTAAAACAACACCTAGACTTGCGATACATAAACCAAAATTTACCGTATTAATCCTCGCATGCTTCTATGTCATAAAACACATAAAGAGACATTTTTGACACATATAATCATAAGGATGAATAGTTGTAACACCCCAAAATTCACTAATTTTTTTTTTAAATTTTAAGCAATTAAAATTGAAACACTTAAAACTTGTGAATTCTAGGGATGTTACCGCCACACTTAGTACCAAACCAAAATTCAAACCATATAAAACCCAAAGATTCTACCTTACCTTACAATTTATTAGATTCTCCCATTCATAACCACAAATTAGATTTTCCCATACAAGACCATAAGTTAGATTCTCCCACATAAAATCATAAATTAGAATCTCCCAAGCAAAACCATAAATTGGATTCCCCTAAACAAATCATAAATTAGATTCTCCCAATCAAATCATAAATTAGATTCTCCCATATAGCATCATAAAATACATTCTCCCAAATAACATTATAATTTAGATTCTCCCAACAAACCATAATTTCGATTCTCCCATATAGCATCATAAATTAGATTCTCCCAATTAACATCATACATTTGATTCTCCCAAACACACCACAAATTCAATTTTCCTATATAACGTCATAAATTACATTCTCCAAAATAAAACTATATATTATATTCTCCGCATAAAACCATAAATTATATTCTTCTACATAAAACCATACATTAGATTATTCCTTATAAAACCATAAAATTAGGTCAACTCACTTCCTTTAGTCAACTTCTTTCCCCATCCTCCTTTTTCATCCTTTCTTCCACACAAACCACATCGACATCCTCTCATGCATGTCTTATAGGGTTACAAACATATCCTCACATACATATAGTACACATGCCATACAAAAACATAATTCAACTCCATGTCCTACCACATATAAAATAATTAATAATCATAAACATAGAATACGTAGCATATGAAGCACATAATGCATATAAGCACACAATGGCCTTAGTAACACCCTTACCTAAAACGACACCGGTCTTGGTGCACGCTCCTACTCCACTTGAGGGATCTGATTGGGTTCACCTTTTATATAAAATTATACTAGAATTAGGCTCCCTTATAAAGTTTTATTATTCTCTAAATTATTCTAAGATTTAGTTTTTAATTAAAATAATGTTACACAATAATTAACTAAACAAAAAATTACTTGTAAATACAACTAAATTACTATTTCCATTTGAAAAGGGGTGGTGATATAAGGGTTTCTACCCTTCACCCAAAATATTAATAATAATAATAATAATAATAATAATAATAATAATAATAATAATAATAATAATACTCTTATTAATAGAGTATTATTATTAATGATAATATAAATCTTAAAATTAAAAGTGGCTTTCACAACCACCCCATTTAATACTAATAGTATAAAAAATGGTAATAATAGTAGTAATAATATATATATACTTATAATATAAAAGGAAATAGTGCTAAAATGATAATATATGAGTAATAATGTTAAAAATGCTAATAATAGTAATAAAAGGCAAAAGCTGTGAGGCTTAATTAAAATTTTAGGTTTCTACCCCTCCTGAAATAATTAATTACACTAGTAATAATAATATTAATTATATTATTAATAATAATAGTAAACATGTAATAATTCTATTAAATAACTAAAATTCGAGAATAATAGTTTTTCTAACTCAAGAATACTCCCAAACCTATAAAGAAGATTTAACCATTAAATTACAGTTGATAACAATAATAATAATAATTAGAATCGAATTAACATTAAAAATTAGGATAAAGGCATAATAATCCTCACTAATTCAAAAGTAAGTATTTAAAAGGTCTAGGGCTTCACCTTGAGTTGGAGGGTATGGGTGGCACCAGTGGTGGTTCCCGGAGGTGGCCGGAAAATGGATCTAAGAGGGGTAAAAAGAAGAAAAAGAGGTGAGAGGGAATGAGAAAAATAAAATAAGTCTATGGGTCGGTGTAGGAGACTTAGCAGGAGTTATTTGTTGGCTTAGAAGGTGGTAAAAGCGGCGAATGTGGTGGTGGATGGTGGTTTAATGTTTCGGGTGGAATTTTCTAGCGAGAGGACTAGCCAACTTTGCACGATTATGGAGGCTTGTACAAGGTGAATTGAAGGTCGTAGATGGTTTAGTTAATTATAGGGTGTTTCAGGGAAGAGATTAAGATGGAGAAGAGGCGTCGAGGTTAGCTAACGGCGGAGAATGAGGTGTCTAAAAGGGCGGTGGAGAGCGGTTTTCACTTAGGGTTTCGAGAAAGAAGAAGCTTCAAAAATGTCCACAACTAAGCTATTTATAGAGTTTAGATGGTTTAATAGGGTTTTGGAGGTCGGCAGGATATTATTGGATGCTAGGGTTTGCGTGGCCGGTGGCAGAAATTGGCCGTCAATCATTTTGGTCGAGGTCGAAACTTCGAGAAGGAATAGAGAGGGAACGAGTGAGAGTTGAGGATAATCAATCACGCCAAGCTCATGTGCGGGTCAAGAGGGAGAAAAAGAGAGGTGAATCAGCCGGTCAGAGTCCTCGTAGCCGGCGCCGCCATTTTTGGGGGCGGGAGTTGCAACAGCGTCGACGGAGGAGAGGGGAAGAAGAAGGAAGGAGGAGGGGGTGAATCGGTCGGCAGGGAAAGAAAAGAAAAGGGGGAGAACTGGGTGGTCGGCGCGATGGGCTGAGGTTCTTAAACCAAACGACGAGTTTCAATGGAAACATAAGCGAAACGCGGCACTGACGGGGACGGGCGAAGGGTGTGCGGCGCGGGCTGGGCCGAAGGGGAAGAAGAAGAGAAAGACTGAGCTGCAGGCAGGCCTAGTCGAGGGGAAAGGGAAGGGAAAAGAAAGAGAAGAAAAGAAAGAAAAAGAAAGAAAAAGGAAGAAGGAAAAGGGAAAAAGGGAAAAGGGAAAAATAAAAATAGGAGGGTTGGGTTAAATAAATAAATTAAAATATTTTGGATAGCTAAAAATTATAATAGTTAAATAAAATAAAATGTAAATCCCTTTTTAGGCTAAATTATGATTTTTAAAAGGTTTTCCATAAATTTCATTTTAATTAACAAATCACTATAATTTTTTTCAATTAAACTATTTATAAAATTAATATTAATTTGAAACTATTTTCCTTTCTTGTTTTAAATAAAATAATTTATTTAATTAATTTTTAAAATAAAATCCTTAATTAGTTAAAAATACCCAAATATCTCCTAATTAAAATACTTATAAATTCCTTCTTGATTTGCCCTATTTAATTATACTTTTATTTTAATAAAAATAATTTTTTTAAATAATTTTTTTAATAAAATCTCATTTAAATATAATTTATAAAATTAGAAATTTTCGGGGCATTTTAATAGTAATATAGGCATTTAAATGAAATCATACTCAAACTACCAAATCTTGTAAAAAATCAGAAAAACCAACAATGCTTAATTTTAGAAAGAAACACTACCACATGCTCGAATTCTAGAATAAATTATCCCATGCTCAACACAAAACACATCAAGAACATGGAACCTGAACAAGCAAAACAAAAAATCATTCAAATTAAATATAAGAATGCCTTACCTTGAATCAATTATTCTGGCATAAAAATCTTACTTGATGACTATCTAGCATGATCTTGATTCCTAAGAGAATAAAAAGTCAAAACCATTAAAAATCATTTTTAAAACTTAATTTAAATCAAATAAAATTAGAAGAAGATGAAAAAGAAGAATAAAAGTGCAAATCAACCTTTTCTCAAAAATAATATTTCAAAGAAAATTAAGCTAGAATCTTCAACATTTATGATCAAGTGAATATTTTCACTATTTTTGCCTTGCTTTGCCTTCATTTTAAATCTTCATTTAGTCTCTTTACTTTGTTTCTATTATATTGTTCACATTAATGCTCTCTTATTTTTTTTTCAAGGACTTACAGAAGTGTGCATAAATCAAAGGAAGTAGCGCATGTTTTTAGAGCAAAAGACCCAACATGAAAGGCATTGAAGGATGATAAATCAACCTCACATGTTTATGGAGGATTCTAAAAGCTAAAAGGGCTAAAAAAGGCCAAGAAGTCCAAAAGAAATAAGAAGATGGTGTTGCACAGCCTGTTACACACCCAGATGCATAATCGTGCAATACTTATGCTGCCTATTTGAAAGAAGATATCGAATGGCCAGGCTATGCATATCCTACACGGCCATGTGGGATTTTATCAAAAGAGTCGGGGCTGCAGACATCGCATGGCTAGGCTATGAAAAAATTACACGGCCATGCAAAATCTAAATTTCCACCTATTTTGAGAGAAAGATTGTTACACGACAGTGTAGTAATAGTTATCCCACGATCTATCATGTGCAATTTAGCCTGTGTTGTGGGGAATTTATAAGGCATTCTTTAGGTACTTCTTTGGTAGTTTTTAGGGTATATTTCAAAGCATGTTTCCTCTCTTTTTTTCCAAGCAAAAGCTTCCTGTAATTTTCCTTGTTGTCATTAGTTCATATTTCAGAGATTCAAATGCAAGTTTGTGTATGATCAACTAAGAATTAGATTTGTTCTCCTCCAATTTATAGTTAACTCAATCTAATTTCTCTTCTTCTTAATTTATAATTTCGTTATGTTTGTTATGCAATTTACTTCATTTATATTCTTTAAAAATATAAGTGAGTAATTCTTTTTGCTAGGATTGAAATAGGTCCATTTTGGTACTAATATGATGAATTAACATATTAAGCTATTTATTTGGTTCATATATGCTATTTCATGTGCTAGGATCAATTGTTGTAAAGTGGAATTGAAAAAATGTGACCTTTTAAGATAATTTTTACAACCGAAAGGTTGAAATCATCATCGAAAATTAGCATATAAATGGGAATTTAAGCAATCATGAAAGTAGATGTTTAGTTCTCAGGGACTATAGAATTGGTGACACTTAATGGGTTTAATTTAATTTTTTATTCAAGAAAGTTTTCAACAAATTAGATTAAATACATTCTTAGACCTTGGAAGAGGCTAATGAGCATATTTAGACCGATTGTTCGCAACTATTGAATTAAACTATGATATAGCGTTGGTTCATTATTGATTACCAATTTAGAGACCAAAGTTCAATCCTAGGCTTCATATATATTATTTTAGAGTTTACATTCAAAAATTCTTTATATTTATTTCCGCTACCCACCTTCATATTCTCACTCCATATTGATCTAGATAGCTAAAATGATGAAGTTGTGTTCTCTATTGTGATTTCCCTATGGGATATAACCTTGAAGTGCTACAACGAATACGTGCACTTGCGGACTGATACCATCAAGTTTTTAACCTTAATCATTCCTTACTTAAGAAAAAAGAGGGCTAATTAAATCTAATATTAGGAGAAGAAAGAAGTGAAAATAATTATACTAAGAGAGAGAAGAAAACAAGAGGCAAGCCTTTGTTTCCTGACAGAAAAAGGGAAAAATGAAGGAATGTCCAACACTAAGGAAATTTTTCACAAAGAAAAGGGGGAAAATAAGCAAGTGTAGGTGGTAAGAAGTGAAATAAAACATAAATGGATTTCATGGGAAGGAGAGATGGTCAAAATCTATTAGTGTGTGAGAGAGAGAAAGGGAGGATTGGTATGGTTGAATGTTGTAACTAAGTGGAAGGTGAGGGTAGTTTAGTGTAGTCAAGTAAGGAACAATTGTAGAAGGTTGGTAAGTGAAAATGGATGGGATAGAAGTTAAAAACATACCTTAGATACTATAAGAGAGGGAGGGAGGGAGGTAGAGAGAGAGATAGAGAGAGAGAGAGAGAGAGAGAGAGAGAGGAAAGTGACAGAGAAGAGAGAAGGTGAGATATGCTTCAAAAAGTGTTTTTTGGGAAAATTTAAATAAATGAAATCATAGAATGATCAAAATCATGTAAAAAATCCCAAAGCACCAAAATATGCTCATTATCACAAATATATTCTAATTATAATTTTTTGCAAACATTAGAAAGAGGTTTAAATCAAAATAATAAATGGATCTAAAATCGTAGAATAACCAGTCAATCAGTTTGAGCAAACTAGCTAACTGGTTTTTTGAGATAAATATGTTAATCTCTGATTATAGCAGTTGATCTATATACCTGAAATTCACTTTTTTATTAGAATTTTAATCCCTTTTAAAACCTAAAAATAATTTATTTTATATCAACTATATAGGCCTAGAGTGTTTTCCAAGATAGATCTGATATCAGAGTATCATCAATTAAATATTTTTTAGAGGGGCATACCGAATACAAATTTTATGATGAGGTGCCTATTATGAGTTCACGGTGGTGTCTTTTGAATTCATGAGTGTACCATAGTTGTTTAAGGCTCTCATGACCACATCTTCATACAATACCTTAATTAGGTCATTTTGTTCTTCATCAACAACATCTTGATTGATTCCAAGACTCGTGATAAGCACGAGTGATATTTGAGGTAGACGTTAGCCTTGTTGAGGACACATTAGTTGTATGCCAAGCTCTAGAAGTGTGAGTTTTGGCTATATGAGATAGTTTTCCTATATCATGTCATCTCAAAGGATGGTGTGTCAGTGTATCACTCAAAGATCCAAGCCATATCAAGGTGGTAAGCACCAATAAATGTCAAGGAGATATGTAGTTTTCTAGGAATAGCAAGCTACTACAAATGTTTCATCTGAGATTTTTCCAAAATTGCTCATTTCTTAACTTCCTTGTTGAATAAGATTTCACGCTTTCATTATGATGATAAGTGCATCGAGGCTTTCAAGGAGCTCAATGAGGTTGACAGTAGCTCCAATTATTTCCTTGTTATCAAGTATAGAAGGATTTGAAGTGCATAGTGATGCATCCAAGAAAGGTCTTTAGTGTGTGTTGATGTAGCATGAGAGGGAAGTGGCATATACTTTCTGCCAGTTGAAGGAGCATGAGAAAAACTATCGCACTCACGACCTTGAGATAGCTACGGTGATTTTCACATTAATAATCTAGATACATCACTTATATAGAGTGAAATATAAGTTCTACATGAACCATAAGAGTCTCAAGTACATCTTCACTCAGCGTGAGCTAAACATGAGGCAAAGAAGATGGCTATAGTTGGTTAAGGAATATGATTTGGAGTTAACCTACCTTGTGGATAAAGCTAAAATCGTAGAAAATGCTCTTAGTAGGAAGACTTCACATTCCATGGGTTTGTTGGTTGTGTCAGACTAGATTTGGCAAGATCTTCAAGAGTTGAGCTTAGAGATCATTGGGTTTAGACATCTTGAGATAAGGATGAGCGCTCTCTTAATCACACCAACCATCATCGATGAGATTCAAGCTATTCAGCCAGAAGATGTCAAGATTAAGTGGGTCAAACTGGTTATATCATAGGGCAGAGAAGTGAGGTTTTAGATTTTTGAAGATGGTAATATTCATTTTTAGAAAAGATGATGTGTTCTATAGACCTATAGAGGCTTAATAGGAATATTCTAGAGGAGGGTTATCATGTACCTTATTTCATCCATCTTAAAGGGGATAAGTTGTACAAGGAATTAAAGTAGATCTATTGGTGGGCCTAAATGAAATGAGATATAGCAGACTTTATAACTAGGTGCTTGACCTGTCAAAAGGTCAAGATTGTGCACAAGCATCCAACAGGATTAGTTCAAACTTTAGAGGTCCCTAAGTGGAAATGGGATAGAGTGTCAATAGACTTCATGGTTGGATTACCGAACACCCATAATGGTTTAGATTCTATCTAGGTAGTAGTTGATCAGTTGAGTAAGTCAATGGCATTCATATCAATGAAGTCAATCTAGAATATGGAGTAAATGAATAGTGCTTACAGGAAGCATGTGGTGGGGCATCTCAAGGTGCCCAAAGACATCATATCGAACCAAGATTCTATATTCTTATCACACTTTTGGAAGAAGTTGTAAGAATTTTTTGGGACATATATGAAGATAAATATTGCTTTCCATACAGCTGCAGACAATTAGATTGAACACACTATTCAAATAGTAGAGGATATGCTTTGAGCAAGTTTTAGGAAATTTGGGAGGATCATCTAGACTTAATAGAATTCTCCTACAACAACAGTCATCATGTGAGTGTAGGAATGGCATCTTTCAAGGCACTCAATGCATGAAAGTGGCATAGTCTCTTATACTAGAGTGATTCGAGCAAGACCATTATGTAGGGAATAGAGATTGTAGAGGACACTACCAGGTAGATCAAGCTGATTCAAGATTGGATAAAGGCTACCTAGGATAGGAAAAAGAGTCATGCAGATCTGAGGAGGAGGAAAGATTAGTTTGAGGTACATGATCGATTCATTTTGAAGGTTTTTCCCACAAAGGGAGTGAAGCTTTTTGGTCGAAAGGAAAACTTAACTCGAGATATATTAGGTCATATGAGATTATGGATTGGACTAGAGAGGTTGCTTACCATATCACATTACCTGTTGAGCTTTCTTGCATGCATAATGTTTTCATCATCTCTTAGTTGAGGAGATATATGGTAAATCCATCACTTATCATTTCGGCGAAGATAATTAAGCTCGATAAGATATTAACTTATGAGGAGCGACTAATAAGGATCTTTGATACCAAGATTTGAGAGATGCATTCAAAGTTTGTTAGAGTAATAAAGGCCTTGTGATCACACCATGAAGCAAAGGAAGCCACTTGGCAGTATGAAGAGGATATCAAGACAAAGTATCCAAATGTGTTTGGTATAGGTGTGTTGCATGGGTAACTCTGTGTCTTTCCTTCCCTTATGTACTACCCCTTAGTTATTTTATTTTTCTTGATTATTTAGGGGTTTTTCATGTTTTGAGCTTACATCAATGTTTCTTTTGTGGAAATTCTAGACAAAGTCTCTTTAAAGGGGTTTGTGTTGTAATACTCCATCCTAAAATCCTTCAAAATTATGTTTAAAATTATGTTGATAGAAGATAAATTAGGTTTGGTTTTGAAAAGGGCTTAAAATTCTAATAAAAATATGATTTTTAGTTGTACTGATCAACCATCTTGCCTAAGCAATTTATTGGTACATTTAGATATTGACAATTTTATTCTTGACGAATCAGTCGACTAGTTTGCTCAAATCGATTGACTAATTATTCTACGATTTTAGATCCTTTTCTAATTTTCATTTAAATCTCCTTCAAATGATTATGAAAACTTCTAATTAAAATCTATTTGTGCTAATGAGCATATTTTGGAACTTTGGGATTATGTTTGCATTATTTAGATCATTTTATAATTTTATGTAGTTAAATTTTCCCAAAAAGTACTTTTTGAGGCATACCTCACCTTCTCTCTTCTCCCTTATCCCTTATCCCTTCCTTTACTTTATTTTCTAGTAGTTATAGCTGCATAATTCTTATACATCTTTCCTAACATGTCAACCCTCTGCAATTGTCCCCTTCTAACTACACTCAACCTCCCTCACACCATCATGCCTTCTCTTACACCTTGGTTTCCCAAACTCAGTATACTTATCTTGTCTCTCTCCATTTTTTAGATTTTGACCAGCTCTATCTTTTATACACTCCATCTATAATTCATTTTCAATTCTTACATGTTTTTCTTTCTCTCGTCTTCATTTCCCTCATTGAAGTTTGCTAAAGGTTGAGTATTCTACATTGTTCTTCCTTTTTCTACTCTCTTGAGAAAAAATGAGGTTTTTTCTTATTTTCTTCCCTCCTAGGTCAACTTATTATCCCTCTTCCCTTATTTCTAATTTTATCTTTAGTTCTCCCATGTTTATCTTAAGTAGGAAGGATTAAGATTTTGAGAAAGGTTAAAGATTCTAGCTTCATTTTCCTTTGAATTCTTTTTTTGGGAAAAGGTGATGAGTTGTGATCTTCTTCTTCCTCTTCTTCTTCTTCTTCTAAAAAGATGTTTTAATTTTTTTTAACTCTTGATTCTCTTCATAATGGAAGTCTTGGTAAACAATGGTCAAGTTAGAAATTTTGTGCTAGAAGAATTACTTTAAGATACGGAATTCTTATCTTTAATATGAATGAGGTTTCTATTGCTTATTCTAATTCCATGTTCTTAGTATTTTTCTGTGTTGAGAAAAGGCAAATTGTGCTTAAGAGTTAATCTAAGTAGATGTGTGTTACCCACTAAGTTTGGAAGTTTTTATTTTTCCAATTATTTAAACTCTTTCTTTGATTCCTATATTTGGATTTTTTAACTCTTATAAATTTTCCTATCTATATTATTATCCTCATCTTTGTTATCATTAGTATTGTTAAAATACTATTATGAGCATATATATTTTTGGTTTATTGTTCTGTTTTACCTTACATAGGATATGGGTTAGGCAATGATCACACCTCTCTCATGGTTGATATGATGGAAACATTCTATAATTTTTCTTTTCAAATGATTTTACATTGTCTTCAAACAAAAAATTCCAGTTTATAAATTGGGGGTGCTACACCTTATATGTGTTTAATATTAGTTTTTCATATTTGTTTTACATAAAGGATTACTCGGTGCCATTGAACTGAAGGGTTCCTTTCATAGACCACTACTTATTCAATGGGCATTGGTCCTTTTAGGTCAATTTTTTACTTCAATCATTAGTTGGTAGTTTGGATTGAGTCTTGGACTATCCAATAAATTTTTGGTATATTTAATCTTGGTTGTATATGGGATCTTGTGTCCTCCTATTCATTCTCTCTTTTGAGTTTGCTAATATTGCTTTTATTTAGCACCATACTTACTTGTTTTCCTCTCTATTCTATTTCCTATAAACATGTTATTAATTTAAGTTGAGTAATAATTTTAACCTTAGCACTTAGTATGAGAATGGTAGAAGAAACAAGACTTGTACCAAATGTGGTTGTAACACCCTTTGTTTTTATTTTTATTTTAGCTTTCGTAATTAACTTTTTAAAATGAAATTTTCAAGTCCTAAAAATTGGGGTATTACACGAGGTAGTGATTTAGGAACATTAGCTGGATAAAACATCTGGTTACCTAGAGTAGGGTTATCCGATTTCAATTAGGGTCTATACCAGGATTAATTTTAATAACCTAATTTGGTAAAATTTTAACTTAAATTTATATTTAATATGTCATAATAATACACATATAAATAATATATTTAATACAAAACACCTTACAATAGTTATTAAAAATAATCACACATAATTATCAGTTTATAATTAGGGTTTCTAAAATGAGATATTACATCACTAGGTTAGCCATCTAGTAGACATAATTCACCTCCTGAATAAATCCTGAATAAAGAAACCTTTTCCACTTCCTCTCTGATTATTTTTCATTTGTATGATTTGATGACCCTCTTCATTTACTTCACCAATTTAAATCTCTATTTTATGTCTAGATGATGCTCAATGATTTTAGGAATATTCCTTCAAAATCTGACACTTTCGAAGCAAAGACATCCTTGTTAATTATGAGGAAAACTAGTAACTCGTATTTTTCAGCTTCACTATTGTCTTTGTTTATCATAACTTTAAGATCGACATCTCCTAATTAAAGTTATTGGGCCCCTATAGCAGCATGTATACCTTCCATAGGGATATTTATGTCTTTTAATACCAAGCTATCCTATGATTTCTTGGTGTCTAACCTCCCCAAAATGCCTTTTAGTTCTATAGCGTATCACTATCTTTCAATCCTCTTGTCGCTCTGAACCTTACCCCATCCTTCACTAACTAGGAATCTCATTAACATTCCAGCTATAAAAATGCTAGCCTGGAGTTTTTTAAGGATTGGTCCACATAATATCATATTATAGGCTAATAGAAAAGCAATGACCACAAAAATTTCTTATATACTTTTTACTGCTCCTAATTGATCGACCATCACAGTGAGATTTATCACTACCTTTGATTTTCTGATGTGGCCTATGAATCCCAACAAGGGTGTTGTTTTTTTTATCAATCACTTCTCTAACAATTCTAGTTTCTTATAAGCCTCTTTGAATATGACTTCTACTAAGCTACCTATGTCCACAAGAACCCTTCTCATTACCCAATTAACAACATATACTTCAATAACTAAGGGATCGTCATAGTTTTCAACCATGTTTGACCACTTATCCTTTGTTGTGAAACTAACTTTCTGGTTTTCTAATATTGGGTGTTTTTTATTTTGCGGAATTAAGCTTCTCTGGCCTATGCTTTCAAGTTTGTGTTGCTTGTCCTAGCTAAGGAATCTTCTCCCGCTATGGTATGTAAGATTTTTTATAGTCCTTTGACTTATGATGGCTAAGGTAACTGACACGTCATCCCTATATTTTGTCATGCCATGGGATTCTATGTATGGTGTTTTAGATGAAATAGGAAAATAGGTGGGTTAGGGTGTTTAGGATATTTTGGTATTTTTAAATATTTAAAAATAATAAAAATTATTAAAACAATAATTAAATTCTTTTTATATTAATTTAGAAATTTTTTAGGTAAATCCTCCTAAATTATATTTTAATTAGCAAATTACCCTAATCTTTCTCAATTAAATTCTTTAATATTTTCCTCCTTTTTTGTCTTAATCACTCCCCTTATTTTATTAAAATAATATGTTTAATTAATTTCACTAATAAATTCATATTTTATCATGGTTTTCTAAATTGGGGTTTTGGGGTATTACATCACTACCCCCTTAAAGAAAGACTTCATCCCTTAAGTCACTACTAATTTCTAAGGCTAAGAAAAAAAACTATTCTAAGGTGATAAGGACAATACCAACACGAATCACGATACTACTACCCCCTTAAAGAAAAGGGTTTATGGAAGATTATCATACCTCCAACAAAAAGTTTTGGATATGCCTCGTGCATGTCTTTCTCAGCTTCCCAAGTAGCTTATTCGATTCAATATCAGCTGTAGAGAATCTGCACAAGGGTAATCGCACTTGTGCAAGTCTTTCAAAGCTTGGTGTCTAAGATCCGCATAGGTCTCTCTTCATAGGTTAGAGATGAAATGCCCCAAAAAATTTTAATTTTAAAAAAATTATATTTAAATAAGGTTTTATTAGAAATTTTAATTTAATAAATTATTTTTGTTAAAATAAAAAGGAAATTAATTAGGGCTATTTAAGAAGAAAATAATAAATAATTTTTATTAGAAAAAATTTGGGTATTTTAGCTAATTAAGGATATTATTTTAGAAATTAATTAAATAAATTATTTATTTTAAACTAAGAGGGAGAAAATAGTTTCAAATTAATAGGAATTTTATAAATATTTTAATTTATTAAATTTTAGGTGTTTTGCTAATTAAAATGGAATTTATGGAAAATCTTTCAAAAATCCTAATTTAGCCTAAAAAGGGATTTAAATATTATTTTATTTAAATATTATTATTTTTAAATATCCAAGATAGTCTATTTAATTAATTAACCTAATCCACTATTTTTCCTTTGTCCATTCCTTTTTCTTTTTATTTCTTCCTTTTTCTTTCTTTTTCTTTCTTTTTCTTTCTTTTTCATACTTCTTCTTTTCTTTTTCTTTTTTTCCCCTCCTCGTACTGGGCCTGGCCTGTGACCCAGTCTTCCTCATTTTCTTCCTTTCCTTCAGCCAGCCCAGCCTGCGCGGCTCCTTCCTTCTCCCTCACTGCACCGCGTTTTCCCTCTTTTCCCATTGTAACACAATGTTTCATTTAAAACATACCCTCCTCGCGCCCGTTCGACCGATCTCCTTCTTTTTCTTTCTTTTCTTTCTTCCCTAGACCGTCGGTCTAGCCCGCTTCTTCTTCCCCCAGCCCCTCGCACCTGCCAGCCTTGTCAATCTTCCACCTGCAACATCGTCGCCGCCCACCTTGGTTTTTCACCGGCGATCTCGCCCGATTTGACCGGCCAGTTTTTTCCCTCTCTTTCCCCGCTGATTGGCCTATCTTTTTGACCCAATCAACTCCTTTATTCTTGCACGATCCCCTTTTTCCATGCCCAACCCTTGCCCCATTTTGACTCCCACCGGCCTACCTCGTCGTCGATAACCCTAAACCTGCCCACCTTACCTTGTATCCAATCCACAGAACCCTAACCTCCCTTCTAAAATCTATAAATACCCCCATACACTACCTTGTATTAAACTTTGGTTGTTTTCTCCAGAATTCTTACTCTGCCGCCACCACTCCTTTAGAAACCTATTCCGCCTCAATCGGACAACTTCGCCACCCTTTCTGGTCACCATATTACTCCTTGAACCGCCCTCTAGCTAACCAAATCATCTATCTCCCTTGATTATTCCTGCACAAGCCACCCCGACTGTGCGAAGTAGCCTTCCGATCAACCTTATTTTCTATCTCTGCAGACCTTCGAACCACCTTTAACCACCTCTTCCACCGCTGTTGCCGCTCCTTTCACCTTCCAATCTCTTCTGCAGACCACCCTCTACCTTCTCCTACCTTTCATTTCCTCTCCCTCCCTCTCCTCCTCTCTTTCTCTCCTTCTTCCCCATTCGGCCACCGTCGCCGCCTCCATGTGTCGCCACCCTCATTCAACTCCTCTCCCTCTAGGTAGTCTTAAACACCCTAACTCCTACCTTAATTCTCCCTATCTTGTTTCCAACATTCAACTTTTACCCTTTTCTTTCTTTTTTTCGGCCACCGCCGCCACCTCCGTGCACCACCGCTGGTACCGCCCATTCCCGCCAGCCTAAGGTTGAACCCTAGACCCTTTGAACCCTTCTCCCTATTTTTATAAGCCTTAATTTACTTTATTTCATTTATTTAAATATAATTATTATTATTATTATTATTATTATTATTATTATTATTATTATTTCTATTTTTAATATGTATTATTGTTATTATTATTATTAATGTTTTTATTATTATTTATGTTTAGGGCTGAAATCCTATTGTAATTTTTATTTCGATTTTATCATTATTAATAATATTATTTCCATTATTAATATTATTAATATTGATATGTTATTATTATAATTATTATTATTATTATTATTACTATTTTTAAATTTTTATTGCTATTATTTTGTTATTATTGTTATTAAAACTATTTTACCATTAGTGTTGCTATTATTGTTGTTGTTATTGTTTTTGTTGTTTTTGTTGTTGTTGTTGTTGTTGTTATTATTTCATCATTATCATTATTATTAAATTTTGTTATTTATTTTACTAATATTATTATTAGTATTATTTTGGTAAAGTGGCCAAATCCTTATTATTATTATTATTGCTATTATTATTATTCCTATTTATACTATTTTTAGTATCTTTGCTATTGTTATTTTAGTACCATTATTATTATTAGGGTAAAGTCTTTGACCCTATATTATCAACTTTTTAAATATTTCTATTAATTCTTATATCTTTAGTAAAGTTAGAAATTTGTTAAGGTTATTTTATTAATATGTTATTACTTTATCAAAGCCCTAAGTAGGCATAGGAGTATGCTCCAAGACCGGTGTCATTTTAGGTAAGGGTGTTACTAAGGACTTTTGTGTGTTTATATGCATTATGTGCTTTGCATGCTATGTATCCTATGTTGATCATTATTAATTATGCCGTATGTGGTATGATGTGGAGTTGAAATATGCTTTCATGTATTTGCATGGCATGAGTATTATGTATATGTGATGATATGTGTTGTGACCCTATAAGACATGCATGTGAGGGTGTTGATGTGGTTTGAGTGGGAGAGGATGGAAAAGGAGGATGGGGAAAGAAGTTAACCAAGGGATGTGAGTTGACCTAAGTATTCTAATGATTCATGAGTGGAGGAATAAAATGGGAAATTTAGGGTTTCGTGTGAGAGTATATAATTTATGGTTTTATATGGGAGAATCTAATTTATGGTTTTGTGTAGGAGAATATAATTTATGGTTTTATATGGGGGAATCTAATTTATGGTTTTATGTGGGAGAATCTAATTTATAGTTTCATGAGGGAGAATCTAATGTATGGTCTTGTGGGAGAATCTAATTCGTGGTTTTGTATGGTTTTGTGTGGGAGAATTTAATTTATGGTTTTGTATGGGAGAATCTAATTTATGGTCTTGTATGGGAGAATATAATTTATGGGCTTGTATGGTTTTGGGTGAGAGAATTTAATCTATGGTTTTGTATGGGAGAGTTTAATTTACAGTTTTGTATGGGAGAATCTAATTTATGGTTTTATATGGGAGAATCTAATTAATGGTGTTATATGGGAGAATCTAATTTATGGTTTGAATTGAGGGTTTGGTAAGGATGATTCTTGGTTTCGTATGGATTGAATGTAGGGTTTGTATGGATGAATCTTTGGTTTTATATGGTTTGAATGTAGGGTTTGGTATGGATAAATCTTTGGTTTTATATGGTTTGAATCTAGGGTTTGGTATGGATTAATCTTTGGGTTTTATATGGTTTGAATTTAAGATTTCATGTGGATGAATCTTGGGTTTTATATGGTTTGAATTTAGAGTTTAGTATGGATGAATCCTTGGTTTTTGTGTGGATTGAATTTAGGGTTTTGTATGATGGAATATTAGATTTTGCACGAAAGAATTTAGGATTTGCATGGTGATATTAATGGTTGCATGGTGGTATTAGGGTTTGCATGGTGGTATTAATGATTGCATAGTGGTATTAATGGTTGTATGGTGGTTTTAAGGTTTGCATGGTGGTATTAGGGTTGGCATGGAATGTATAACATCTGCATAGGAGTGAAATTTACGTATGGAACGTTGGTTTAGGATGTGAGGAAAGTAATGTAAGCATTGTTTGGGTGGTTGAACAGTTTGAATGAAAAATAGTACGTGGAGCATTATAAGGGTACGTATGAGATCGAGCTAGGGTTTGTGTGGACAATTAGGGTTTGGTGTGACTGCCTAGGGTTTTTGTGGTATCATGTGTATTTGGTGATTAAAGTGTAAATATGATGATGAAATTTATGATTTGTGATATGTGAAGTGTAAAGGGAATGATTTATGCATGTCCAGGGTGAAAATATTTTGAATAAAATACTTAAGACACTAATCATTTATAGTGGAAGATATTGATCTGGGTCCAGCAGATCCACCGGTTAGGATTAGTGGTTAGGGTTTTTACCCTATAAGTGACCGATCCACCGACGAAAAATAGTGGTGTGGACTTTGTCTCACAAGTGACCGGCCCACTGGCAATATTAGTGGGGTGAGTTGAGCTCAATAAACACAAACCAAAGTTTGCTAAGACACTTAAAAGATACTAATTACTTACAGTGGAACACCATGTGAGCAAGAACCAGCTGATCCACCAGTTAGGAATAGTGGTGTGGACTATTGTCCTGCAAGTGTATCCACCGACGAATAATAGTGGTGTGGACTTTGTCCCGCAAGTGACCAGCCCACCGGTAATAATAGTGGGGTGTTCCTATACTTACATGGATTTGATAAAAGGCATGGTGTGTATTGATTTTTGATAAAAGATTAATTGAATAATTAATTCGGACTATAATTGGGCATTTATGTATGTACTCGAATGATTGATCGATATTATGATATCATGATGGTCTTTATGATCTTTTATTCTTATGTATGGTTTATGTGATTTTATGTGTTGGCCTTAGTGATCGGTTAACTTACTCGGTACGTAGCGTACTGATCACCCTTTTCATGGGTGATGCTCATTCCCATGAGTAGTATGCCCTTCTGACTTTGTGCAGGTGAGCGAGACATCCGGCGGGGCTGAGTATTGAGCTTGTGGTTGTCTCAAGTTTGAGAGTGTCGTGGCCATATTTTTTCTTCATGTGATTTTATTTCATTATGTTATTCCTTGTGTATCGAATTTATCCTCTTATGATTTATTACTCGATTGAGTATTTTAAATGAACATTTTATCGGTTGTAAGCTATTTCTCTTTTTAAGTTGAATAATAATTCGTTATGCGGACTCTGATTTTTGCTTTACAACCGTTTAATGCTTATTTGGAAGTTGGATTGTCTTGGTTTATAATTGATTATTACTTTTCTTCTAGCCTTAGCACTTGGTACAGAAATGGTCAGAGAGAACCGGTTTGGTACAAAGTGTAGCGGTAACATCCCCAGAATTCACGGGTTTTAAGTATTTCCATTATAGTTACTTCCGATTTCAAAAAAGAAAGTAGTGAATTTTGGGGTGTTACAAGAGAATCGTCAAGCCCTATCTCATCTGGCTGGATTACATGGGAGGGATCAACAACTTACTTTCACAACTATGAGATGTGGCACACATTGTGGACTCGCACCAACTCTAGAGGAAGGGCCAACCGATAAGCAACCTCACCTACCCACTACAGAATCTCAAAGGGGCTTATGTACCTTGGGCTTAGCTTGCCCTTTCTGCATGCCCTTTGTGGGGAAAACCCTTAACAAAATTTTTTTCCCAATCTCAAAATCATTATCTTGGCATCTGCAATCAGTATAACTCTTCTATCTGCTCTAAGCCGCTCTCATCCAGTCCTGAATTTATAAAATAAAGGTGAGTATAATAATACTATACAATGTATAATTATCATTTATTACATTGTAACTATTAGACACAATCATAAGATTACTAGTAAAGATAAATGAAATAAGAATATTATATGTGTTTTATTTATACAAAGGTAAATAATTATAAAATAAAGGTGAATATAATAATACTATACAATATATAATTATCATTTATTACATTGCATATATTAGATACAATCATAAGATTACTAGTAAAGATAAATGAAATAAGAATATTATATGTGTTTTATTTATACAAAGGTAAATAATAAAGATATTTAAAAGTTTTAAGAGTATTATATTTGATTGCTTTAAATATTTATAAATTTTACAAGTAAAAATATTAGATGTTTATCATATATTATATTTATTTGATTACTTAAAATATTTAATTACTTAAAAAAAGATAATTTTATAAAACAAATGTTATAATAAAAATAAATATATAATGTATTAATGTATACATTATATTTATCATTTATTATATTTTAGATTATTTGTAATTTACAAAAAGAAAAAGGAAACCGTTCTGGTCTAACCGGAACCGTTCCACCCATTTTTCTTCTTTTTCTCTTCTCATTTTCTCTTCCTTTGTCTGAAACTCGACCAAACAAACGAAGCCTATCGAGCTCGACCCTGCCCCTGTTGTGCCCTGCGACTACGAGCTGCCATTGTTTGGTCCACCGTCGCTGCCTTCTCTCCAGCCAAAACCTATGCTCCCTCCCTCGTTTCTCTATCATTTCCCAACATCACAACCGTCCATTGATAGCACTGCCGCGCCCATGCCACGCCACCACAATCGGCCCCATTCTGCTGTCCTCCCTATCGACTAAATTAAACACCCCCAAGAGCAACCAGCCACCTCCGATGCAGCCGACCACCGGTGAGTGTTCCTTCACCACCGATGTTGCTCCTTCATCCCTTATCCCGCTTAATTTCGTAAAAATTCGTTTGGTATATTTTTCTTAAACCCTAACACTCATTTTCATTAATTTTTTTATGAATTAGCTAATGATAATTAAAATTGGTTATTGAATGATGTATGTATATGTTGTATGACTGATATGGTGTAGTTAATTGCAATATGTATGGTTGAATTGTGAAAATTAGATTTTTTTTTCCCGATTATGTTCGGATTTATCGGATTCGTCCAATTAATTTATTTTTGATAAATTTTTTATGCAGTATACTATGAAATGTGCTTAATTTCATGTTGGTCTTGTTAATTTGGGAAAATTGTATGAAATATATCGGAATTGGATTGTTAGGTCAAAAATCTTGCGGAATTAAATTGGATTGCATAATTGAGTTATTTTATTAAATTGATTATACAATATGTTGTAGAATATGTCTAATTTCAATTGTGAGCTATCAATTTAAATATTTGAATAAGATTTGACCGGATTTGCCATTCGGGCTCAAAAATCTTAATTATGTTAAATTGAGTAATTTCTTAATTGTTTTTAATCAATTGAGTATACAATATGTTGTAGAATATGTCTAATTTCAATTGTGAATTGTCAATTTAAATATTTGAATAAGATTTGATCGGATTTGCAGTTTGGGTTCAAAAACCCTAATTATGTTAAATCAAGTAATTCCTTAATAGTTTTTAATCAATTGAGTATACAATATATTGTATAATATTTCTAATTTCAATTGTGAGCCGTCAATTTAAATATTTCAATAAGATTTTACCATATTTGTCGTTTCGACTTAAAAACCGTAATTATGTTAGATATTTATAAGTTTGATTTTTTGTTTGTTATAAACTTAAAATCTATGTACTCTATGTAAATTAATATATTATTTGTTGTTTTAAAAATATTCCTCAAAAGTTGGATTTTGTAGATATTTTTTTTTTGTATTCAAATTGACATTGTATAAAATTATTTAATACCAGACAATAATTTATTTATGTATATAGGTACAGCTACACAAGACTTAAAGGATATGGAGGACAAACAAATTAGGACACCTCAAGAAGAGGAAATATATACCTATGATTTCACATCTACCAAAGGTATTATTTTTTTTTATATGATATTAGTAATTATCATTGCTTGTGGGTTGACAATAAGCATCTTCAATTTTAATAATATGTTTATAGTTATTGCTTGTTGGTTTACACATTATTGAAAATTATAAATTGACATAAATTCTTTTTATATTTTAAAATTATAGTTGTTGATCTTGAAGAGGAAGAATATGAATCAGATAATTAAGTTCCAGCTACAGCTTCAAATCTAGCTATAAATGAAGCTCCAATAAACATACATGATGATGTTGAATTATCGGCTGCAAAAGTTCTCAACAAACGAAAGAGATACTCTAAGGTTTGGGACAACTTTGATCTATTTAAAGATAAAGAGGGAAGACAACAAGCTCTATGTAAGTACTGTAAAAAGGAAAAGTATAGGAGTGAAGCTAGATATGGTACTTCTAATGCCTTAAGACACCTACAAGTATATGAAGCATAAAAAAAATGACCACCAAATACCTTCACATCTAAATCTGATGAGATTTCATTTATTCCAAAATTTTATCGTGAGATGTTGGCTGAGGTAATTTTAAGGCATGGGTATTCATTTTTGTATGTTGAACATTTGGGAGTTAGGAAACTTTATGAATATCTTAATCACCAAGTCAAACCTGTGTCTAGAAACACTATTAAGAAAGTTTGCCTAGAAAACATGCTAATTTAAAAATTAACTCAAACACATTATTTTGGTTATTTCTAGCTAGGTATGTTTGACTTGTGATATATGGACACCTTGCACATCTCATGGGTATCTAACTTTAACAGCTCATTATGTAGAGGATGATTGGAAGTTAAATTGTAAAGTGCTGAGTTTTTGCCATTGTTCTCCTCCCCACACCGATCTTGAAATCTACAACTTGTTGTATTTATTACTTAAAGAGTGGAGTATTGAGAAGAAGGTATTCACTATGACAGTGGATAATGCATATAATATGGACAACATGATTAGTCACTTGAAACCCACTTTGCTTCAAAATTTGGTATGTGATGGGAAATACTTCCACATCAAATGTTTGGCTCATATCCTTAATTTGATAGCGAGGGAAGGGTTGAAAATTATTGAAGGATGTGTGTTCAAAATTCGAGAGAATGTGAAGTATATAGATGCCTCAGAAGGAAGGATAATCTAGTTTTATGAATGTGCTGCACAATTGAATATATCAATTTTTGGGAAGTTGTGGCTAGATGTTGCTACAAGATGGAATTCTACATATCTTATGCTTCGTAGAGCATTAGATTATCATCGTGTTTTAGATTTCTTTGGTACTGTTGAAGCTAGTTACAAGTTTAAAATTTTGTTCAAATGAGTGGAGTAAAGTGGAAAAGATTTGTGAGTTGGTGGAATCTTTCTATGAAATTACTTGTGTTATTTTCTGGATCTGAATATCCTACTACCAACTTGTATTTTCTTAATGTTTGGAGGATTCAGCTGAGATTAGAGAAGGCAATGGAGTGTGATGATAATGATATCAGCATAATGGGACTATAAATGATGCAAAATTTTGAAAAGTATTGGTCACACTACAGTACCATTCTTGCTTTTGCTGTAATTCTAGAACCACGTCATAAGTTTGACTTTGTGAAGTTTACCTTGGTCAAACTACATAGTAATGATATACAAACACTATGAATATCATTGTCCTAATGCTCCAAATTCATTTGAGGAAGGGACATCTATTAATAGAGAAGTGAACAGGGGAAATGATGAAATGGAGGTAAATCGAGCTATATCTCACTAAATATTTTTTTTATCTTTATTACATGTTTATTTTTGTTATTACTAATTTATGTTTAAATCAAGTCTAATTCTTGTTTGTTCCTTTGTTTAAAATTTAGGATTTTGATGCCTCTAATTTTGTTAGAGGTAGAGGTAAAAGCTGTAAAAGTGAATTTGAGATGTATATCGAAAGTCAGCGGTTGGATTGTAAAATTTCACTTGATGTGCTCCAATTTTGGAAAATTAATTCCAAGACTTCTCCAATTATTTCTTCTATGGCTAAATATATCCTTACCATTCCTATTACTACCATTGCATATGAGTCAACCTTTAGCATGGGTGGTAGAATTTTAAATAAGTGGAGGAGTTCGTTGTTGTCGAAAAATGTTGATGCTTTGGTAACTACTCGTAATTAGTTATATGGATAGAAGAAGAAGAAGAAGAAGAAGAAGAAGAAGAAGAAGAAGAAGAAGAAGAAGAAGAAGAAGAAGAAGAAGAAGAAGAAGAAGAAGAAGAAGAAGGAACTTCTGTGGAGCCATCAAAGTCAACAAGTAACAATAATGAAATGGATTAAGGAGCTTCAAAAATAGCGGTAAAAGCTTTAGACGCTTTTACTTGTAAACATGGGTAATTATTATCTTTTGTAGGCAAGGAATTTAATTTTTATTCAATCATGTCATTGGTTCCTTATGTAGTAGATTTACTATACTTGGATAATCTTTATATTGTTGGCCAAATACTATATATTGGTGTTCTTTTATTGCTATTATAGGCATTGTGTTAAAACTTATGAGTGGCATATTTTTATATTGATACTCATATTCTATTGCCTTGTTAGTTTTTCTACCATGTTTTATGTAGTGGACATTTTTTTTGGAATTTGTTGTTATAGTTTATAGGTGGTGTGTATGTTTGTGTCTTGATTGTCATTTTGATGTTTGTTTTCTTTTTATGTTTTTTTTATTATCTATACAGCCTATAGGTTGTAACTTGTAACCTTATAACTTATGCTAAATTATGGATATTACCGGAGATTTTTCTAGATCTTTTAATTTTATTAAGTTATTGTTGGGTTGACGAGTCTTTTGATCAAAAGTTGGACTCCTTTTCCAGAACAAGATTTCTATGGAAATCCGGTAAAGAAGTTGTGCTTAATCGCTCCTACTCTTTCAGCCGGCATAATATGATTTCATCGGCTATAGCTATTGTTCCTAAAACATATCATGTTTTATATACTTCATCCAAATGGCAATGAGTTTCGAGCCACACTTGAATTATTTATAACAGGTCCATTTAGATTTTCCGGTTCTCAATCAGGTATAAGCTATACCATATATATATATATACACACACACACACACACACTCTAGCTAGTATTCGTCCTTCTTGTAATCCTTTTTGGACTTCTAAATTATTTTTGTACTTTTATTTCTATCAATATCCCTTATACATATTAGCAATCTGCAAAGCATTTTTAGTTATGAATGAACTAAATTTATTTTCAAAGTCTCAAGAGATCAAAATATAGTATTAACGTACACAAATATAAACTATACTAATACTTTAATTAAAAAAACTAACAAAAATAGTTCGAGCAGTTTAATATTTATCTAGAGCATCTAGTGTAAAAAAAAATATTCTAATTTCAAATTTAGGGACTTTAAATTTAGAATTTTGGTTATGGGAAAATAAATTTACCCACAAATTCTGTGTGCTTCAAAAATTTTGAGTTCTAAATCCATGCGTCTAGTACGTGGACCATAAGTGCTACACATGATGAATGCATGTTGTCGTAAGGATCATTGAAGTTGATTTTTGATACTTTCTAATATAGTTTTAGCTAAATGTATACTGTTAGAATATATATATATAACACGGTTAATATTAATAGTAAAAAAATTTACCTACAAAAGTATTATTTTTTTATCCAATAATTTTTATATCATTTATTCTATCTTTTTTTTTCATATTCATTTCACTACATAATTTATCTTATTAATTTCTCTACCTGTATTTATTTTATTAATTTCTCTACTTATATTTATTTTATTAATGTTATTATATTTATATTTTTATTGTAATATTTTTATTAATTATATTATATTTTTATTTTTATTGTAATATTTTTATTAATTATTATTATTATTATAGTAAAAAACACTATAATAAATTATTTTAAAAATAATTTAAATTAAATATTAATTTTATATATTTTCATAAATTATTAATTATTATATATAAATTGATATAAATTAAAAATTAAATAATGTAAAATATAAATAATTAATATTATTATTAATAAAAATAATTAGATATTGTAAATTTAAAATTGATGAACATAGAATACTAGATTATATTTAAATTAAATTAATAAAATTAAAAGAAAAAATATAACTAAAACTTTAAATTTAGGGTTGTAACATGAGATACTCTTGATACAGGGTATAGTTATTGCTTGTTGGGTTTTGTAGGTGATAACTGATAAAGGACACTATTATGCTCTTATATTAAGAGTTTCTTCAAATAAGTGGATCAATGGATGTAATGGAAAACTTTTTAAAAATTATTTTACAGGCTTACAACTGGATGTTTGCCTTTTTTATTTTAGTTTTTTATTTATTAATAATATATCTTATTAAGATATCATTAATAAAAAAGAATGTTTAGGGTAAAATTATAAAAAATAAGCACAATTTATAATATACTATATTTTTAAAAGCTTTAAATGAATAATAAAATGTGTAATTATTATTATTATAATATATTTTGATTTATGATCAGGTTAATATTGGGTCATATCGGGTGAATGTCGAGTCGTGTCATCGTTGGGTCAGGTTTATTTTTATCGGGTCAGGTCAATGTTGGGTCGGGTCAGGTTGCTAAATTTTTCGGGTCTTATTGGGTGGGGTTTTGCTCGGGTTGGGTAAGTCAGGTCAACTTTTGTCAGCTCTACTCAGAGATCAACACGAGTCATTTTAATGAAATTTGTCCTCACTCACGCACTTTTCGATAAATTTTCAAAAAATCTCTAAAACTTCCCAGGAGGGTCACCCATCTTAAAATTACTCCACGGCCAGCATGCTTAACTGTGCAGTTCTTAGGATGGAGTCACCAAAAAGATGGTATATTATGTTGATATAAGTAGCCATATTAATTATTATAATACTCTGCTCAATTTGGGGGTATTACAACTTCATACATAGGACTTCTTGCAACTTTTCCTAGAAATAAGAGAGAAACCTTGAATGCCTATCTGATACAATGTGCTCGAGAATCCTGTGCCGACTGATCACGTACTTCATGTAGGCAGCCACTGATTGATCCATACTCCACATGAACTTCATCAGAATAAATACGACTGACTTAGTCGGTCTATCCACAATAGGGATGTAAACGGGACGGGTTTGGGGCGGGTATACCTATACCCGTATCCGTACCCGATAAGAAAATCCGTACCCAAATCCTTACCTGTACCCGAATCCATATCCGCTAACACATCCATATTCGTATCCGTTGGATATCCATTACCAGACGGATCATTCGTTTATCCATTAATGGATATTATCCATAGGATAAATCCATTACCCAATGGATAAACCCATTTAGAGTTGATCCAAATGACAATTTTAACCTTAATTTATACTATATTTATTTTAAAATTAAGGGTAAAAATATCATTATATATCAAGTAAACGGGTACGGATATGGATACGGGTATGGTTACGGGTACGAGTATGGATATCCCATACTCGTATCCGTACCCAAACCCGATGGGTAATTTTTTCCACCATTTATATCCGTATCCATATCCGTCAGATAAAATCTGTCGGGTTTCGGGTAAAATCCGCCCCGTTTACATCCCTGGTCCACAATGACCCAAATAGTATCACAGCTACTCCGAGTCCTTGGAAAACCTCTGACAAAGTCCATGGAGATAGAGTCTCACTTCCATCTAGGCACTTCTAAGGGCTAAAGTAGCCCCACAGATCATGGGTGCTCGATCTTGACCTTCTAACATACCAGACACTGGGACACTAACTTGACCACTTTCCACTTTATATGGGGCCACAAATATACCTTTCTAAGGTCCTTATACAACTTGTCCACTCCTGGGTGAACTGAGTAAGGGATCTGATGTCCCTCTTCCATAATGTGATGCTTAAAATATATACATCCCTACAGTACACACCAGCGGCCCTTGTAATGAAGGCTACCATCCTCATGAACTCGGAACACTTCTACCTGACCTTCCTATAACTTCTGTTGGATCCTTTCGAGCTTGACATCTATAGTCTGGCCGGCTCAAATATCTTCAAAAATAGTGGGAGTGATTGTTCGAGCGCTCATGTGGGCCTCGAGATCACCTTACCGAATAAGCTCAATCTCCAACCATGACAACTCCTCTATCATTTGATCAGCAATGCGCAAAATGCGAGGTATTCCTACTTAGGGTATCTGCAACCATGTTGGCTTTACCCTCATGGTAGGTCAACTCGATGTCATAGTTCTTAACCAGCTCCAACCATCTCCTTTTCCTCATGTTTAGTTTCATCTAGGTGAATATGTACTTGAGGCTCTTGTGGTCTATGAATAACTTGCACTTCAACCTATAAAAGTAGTACCTCCAAATCTTCAGGGAAGAAACCATGGCGGCTAACTCTAGATCATGTGTAGGATAGTTCTATTCTTGATGCTTCAACAATCAGGAGGTATACATGACCGCTCTTCCATTCTACATTAGTACACAACCAAGTCCATGTTTGGATGCATCACTGTAGGCCTCAAACCCTTCTTAACCCTCTAGTAGAGTTAAGACAGACGTTGTGGTTAAACGCCTCTTCAAATCTTGGAAGGATCCCTCACAAGTCTCTTCCCACTAGAATCTTGTGGTCTTCTTCAAAAGATAGGTTAATGAACGGGAAATCTTGGAGAAGTTCTTTACAAACCTTTTGTAATACCCAGCCAATCCCAGGAAACTACGAACCTCCGCTATGCTCACAAGAGGCTTCCACTCTGTGATTGTCATAATCTTGTCTGGGTCAACAACATTTGCATAATATCAGCATCTGTGATCCGCAACTGATGGTACCTTGACCTTAGGTCAATTTTGGAGAACACCGTGGCACCCCTCAACTGATCAAAGAGATCATCAACCCTCGAGAGCGAGTACTGGTTCTTCACTGTCAATTGATTTAACCCTCAATGGTCGATGTAGAGCTAGAGACTATAATCCTTTTTCTTTATGAATAATATTGGTTCTTCCTAGGGTGATACACTTGGTTGAATGTACCCATGCTCTAATAACTCCTCTAGCTAGGCCTTTAACTCCTTCAGCTCAACATGTGTCATTTGGTAGGGTGCCTTCATGATAGGTTCAGCCCCTGGCACCAGTCTAATCGTGAAGTCAATTTCTCGAATTGAGGGCATGCCTGGTATTTCCTCTAGAAACACATCTAAAAATTCTCTGACCATTGGGATCCTTTCTAGAGTTGTTAAGTCCTTTTTCATCTCTTGTGCACTGCACAAGTACAGCGAATACCCTTTTTGGATCAAAGAGTGCAAAGCAACTGCCAATACCACCTTGGTAGTGGGCTTAGGCTAGGTCTTTCTCTACGAAACCCTAATTCCCTTTGAGCCTCACAATATCACATGCTCTTAAGTGCAATCGATCACCGTTCAATACCTCCCCAACATTTCCATCCCCAAAATCAAGTCAAAGCCCCACAAGTCCATTCCAACTAGGTCCACTAAGAAGTCCACCCCGCCTATGACTAAGGCCACATCTTAAAATAACTCGGTACAATCCCTCCTATCACTTGAAGGAAGCATTACAGATAATGCTACGCTAGTAGAGGATGACAGCTTAGCTGTAGCAACAAATGTAGTGAACATAAAAGATAAGGATGCACCCGAATTGAAGAGAACATGCACTGGCAAGGATAGTATGGTGAACATACCCGTGACAACATTTAGCTGGCAGCCATCCTCCACCTGAGTGATCACGTTCAACCATTTGCCTGACTGGACTCCTCTTTGAGGAAAGGGTCTAGATCCTTGAGGCCTTCCCTTTGCATCCCGAACTAGGGCACTGGCTAGAATAGGTGCTCGCTACTAGAACTGTGGGGATGTAGTCTGGAAAAGCTGCTGGTAAGTCTACTGTTGAGAAATCAGGGGTCCCCTCTACTGGTACTATTGACTCTAAAACTTCTAGAAGCACGACCGATCATGACAGTCAACTAAACAGTGACCCAATCTACCACAGTTCATACAGGACATACATCTTCCCTCATAGTCTCTGCCCGGGTGTCTTCTACCACAACATGTGTAAGTGGGTCCCCTCGGTGGTCCCTAACCTCTGACCTGATCCCTCGGCTTGTGTCTCATAGGTCATCTTGCTCATGGTTGGGTCCTGCTCCCAGAACTCTGGCCCTCTGATTTCCTCTTCCCGAGGATGGTTGCCTACTCCTAGACTAGAGTGGCAACGATACAAGAGCACTCGTAAAGGGTAGCCAGATCAGTGAAGGCTACTGCTCCCATCATAAGGAGGATACTAAAGTTCAGCCCCTACTCGAACTGAAACACCATCGTGGACTCACTAGCGTAGATCCCTAGGGAAAATTGAAGTAGCTCGGTGAAGTGAGCGTGATACTGGTGAACCGTCATGTTGCCCTAGGTGAGCTCCATGAGCTCCCAAAGCTTGTCCCTCTTTAGGCTCTTGAGTTAGAATATGTAGCATGGGATAGTCTTAAATTCCTCCTAGGTCACTAGAGGACCGTGTCGAGCATAGTACTCTACCCACCAGGTGTCTACTACGCCTCTCAAGAAAAATGTTGTTATACTGGGTTGCCATGCTAACGGGTAGTCCACCGCTTCGAAGGTTCGATCTAGATATTAGATCCACCATTCAAAGATCATCGGGTCCTCCTCATTAGAGTATGTCGAAGGGTGATGCCCAATGACCCTCCAAAGCCAATCCTCACCAGCACCCTCAAAGTGGTGGAGGTGTTGTCGGCACCAAGGGCTGGCACTTAACGAACTCTATAAAGGCCTCGAAGGCCTCCTCTAGGTGTCCCACTTGACCATTCATCATGAAAGGCAGCTACAAGAGAAAAGAAGCATTAGAAGCGAACTGTAACACCCCCAAAATTCACTACTGAAAAATTTCATTAATTAAAAGGAAATTAACGGAAGCAAATTAATAAAACGTGAATTTTGGGAGTATTACCGCCACACTTAGTACCAGACTGGTTCACTCATACCGTTCCAGTACCAAGTGCTAAGGCTAAGAAAAGTAAAATACATTCTGAAAGAAATTCAACACACATAAATCAAAGTAGCACATCAAAACGTTTACGGGAATAAAATCCACCAATGGTGGTTACTTTAACAACGTTAACATTTAAAACCAAGAATTTAAATGAGAAAGAGAAAAAGCCTGACGGTACCGGATAATTCCTAACTCTCTTTCCCGTAGCCCACTTGAGTAGCACCTGAAAAGACCTGCAAGGGCACTGCCCATTGAATAGGCAGGGGCCCCACAAAGGAAATCCCTTCAGTAATACGGTACTGAGTAACCCTTTAATACCACAGGCCCGCATACGGCACATAATGCAAGCTACATACATAAATAATGAGAGGTGCATACATAACAATAACATACACAATAATTTATAAATCACGATCGATACTTTTGGGGCTTAAGCCATGTCATAGTGTAAGATCAATACCTTCGGGCCTTAAGCCATTATTCCGTCATCATTCAACCAATCATATTTTATATCCATATGAGTGTGGGAACCCCACTATTATAGCCGGTGGACCAGAAGTAAACACACAGGGCAGAACACCTCTGACCACTATTATTGCCGGTGGACCGGAAGATAAACACACAGGGCAGAACGCCTCTGACCACTATTATTTTCCGGTGGACCGGTCTGGCCCCGACTCACATGGTGTTCCACTATAAGTGATTAGTATTTTTCCATAACTTTATTCACATACAATGCTGGTTTTATTGAGCTCGGGACCCCCACTATTATTGCCGGTGGACCGGAATATATATAAAATCATCATCCAGGGCACAACGCTCCTGGCCACTATTATAACCGGTGGACCGGGATATATAAAGAATCATCATCCAGGCCACAACGCTCTTGGCCACTATTATAACCGGTGGACCGGTACTCAATATCATAATCATCTGGGCCCGGCTCATTAATATTCCACTTTCAATAATAGTATCTTTCCTTTCTTTAATCAGCACATCAATCATATTTATTTGCCTCGAACGGGAGATCAATAAACCGGGACACAAAGGTACACCGGTCGAACCGGTGCATATCAGCTACTCAGTACCTGTAACACCCCGAGTCGACACGACCACACGGGGGCTACCTTGGAGTGCTTTCAGATTGATTGGCTAGCCCCACAGATCAACACGAGTCCTTTCAGTGCGCTTTGTCCTCACTCACGCACTTTCCGAGAAATTTTCAGAACTTCCCAGAAGGTCACCCATCCTAAAATTGCTCCACGGCCAGCACGTTTAACTGTGGAGTTCTTAGGACGGAATCACCAAAAGGATGGTATACCATGTTGATATAAGTAGTCATATCAATCCTTATAACACTCCGCTCAAATTGGGGTATTACAGTACCCTTCAACCACGAACCCAAGGACGCAAAGGTACCCTGGTCGTACTGGTGCATAAAGCTATTCAGTACCCTACCGACAAAGACACCTAATCCATAAGTATGCTTACCCCCTAACTAGGTCCGTAGAGCTAGAAAGAGTAAGATATAGGGCCTGGATGGGGCACAAAGGCACACTAGCAAATACCAGAATAATCGTGGACTAAACCACGTCCTTAGGGTAGCGACCCCTACGGAGTCACCATTCTTGATCTCGAGGTTTTTCACTTTAAGTAATAGTGTCTTAATTAAAGTGATCGCAAAAAGCACAACAATCGGATACTTATTCACTTTCAATCGTTCCGATATCATTAATTGTTTCTTATTCAGATGATTATCCAGGATATCACAGAGAACCCATTAAGGCCATACTAACTATCAAATACTCTTACTTGGCTAATCAACATTATTTAAATCACATTATAATGGTTAATGATCACAACGACATGTTAGGTACAAATTACTCATTTACCCCTTACTTATATATTTGCTAAGTCATCCCTTCCTTACTTAACAAATTACCATATTACCCTTTAGGTTGTATAATTACCAAATTACCCCTTATCCAATTTAGGTTATCAAGTTGTCTCCTACACTTTTTAGATCACTATTCACCCCTCATAATTGCTACACTTAACATATCTCCCCTTTGGTTGGTTATATTACCGAGTTGCCCTTCTCCTTTGTTATAATCACTAAATTGCCCTTGAGTTGGATAAATTACCAAATTACCCTTCTCCTTTATCATAATTACCATTTTACCCCTCTCAATTATTATAATTACCTTTTTACCCTTTTCAGTTATCATAAATCCCAAATTACCCTTCTTCATAATTACAATTATTAATTTATCCTTCTTCATAATCATAATTACCAATTTACCCTTCTCCATATTTAATATTACCATCATGCCCTTTAATTGGTTAATTTACCAAATTACCCTTCTCTAGCATCATAATTATCCGATTGCCCTTCTATAATCATAATTTAATTACCAAATTATCTTTCGTTATTATCATAATTACCAAGTTACCCCTTACTCCCAAGTTTACCATAATATCCTTTTGTTTACAAAATTACTCTTCTACCCCTTACTTCCAAATTACCATAATGTCCTTTTATTTATAAAAATTACCACCATACCCTTTTACTTGTAAAATTACCATAACACTCATTTTACTTTACAAATTACCATTTTATCCTTTTACATCCAAATTACCATTTGTATCTTTCCTTACAAAATTACCATTTTGCCCTTCTTCTCCAAAATGACCATATTACTCCTTTACTCCCAAAATTACCATAATACCCCTTACTTATAAAATTACCATTTCGCCATTCACTTATAAAATTACCATATTTCCATTTATTTATGAAATTACTATTTTTCCCTTCTACCTCCAAAATTACCATAATGCCCCTTTACTTGAAAATTTAACATAATGCCCTCCTTCATCCAAAATTACTATTTTACCCCTACTTCCAAAATTACCATTTTTACCACTTACTCATAAAATTACTATATTGCCCTTTGACTCCAAATTTACCGCTTTACCCTTTTCCCCAAAAATTATCATATTATTCTTTTACCTCAAAAATTACCATACTACCCTTCTTTCTCACAACTTACAATTTTATCCATTTACTTATAAAATTATCATTCCACTCCTTTCTTTTGAAATTACCAAAATATCCTTTTACTTATAAATCACTATTTTGCCCCTTTTCTTTTAAAATTCCCATAATGCCATTTTACTTACAAAAATTACCATTTTACCCCCTTTTTCTCCAAAATTCCCAAAATACCCCTTTTCACTTATAAAATTTCCACTTAACCTTTTATTATACCACTTTTATGAATTTACCATCACTACATAAAATAATGATATTAGTACTTCATTCTTATCATCTAAGTCCACCAACTTGTCATTATTCAACATAATACTCATTAGCAACTACATACATTAGATCACATACTTCATAAGCATAATTACTAAAATACCCTTAGGCAATAATATTACTCATGCATTAGCAACATAATACATCATAAACAAGCATTTAATAATTCCATCAATAATCAAACTTCTTCCTTAATTATCATACCTACACATGGCATAAAGGCTATCATGATTTTCCTTTTTCTTCCAATCATTTTAAACAACCATTTATATATCATGCTAAGCACACAAACCATGCATAAAATCATATTAAATCCCTAATGTGCTAGCATACGTTTTTCCATGTATTTAAGGGAGGATTAACAGTTACCTTAATCCCACAAAATATCAAATCTTACCAAGCAAAATTAGCAACTCAACACCTAAAAATAATATCCATCATTATTATGTTAGAAATAAGAAATTAAAAGGATAGGACTTTATAAAAATTTATTTAATAATAAAACACTTAACTTAAAATACTATTATACCTTAAAGATTAGCCAAATAAATTTAAAAATGAAGGGGGAGCTCACGCTGCATGAACAGCGTGAGTCTCATGCAAAATGAGAGGAGAAGGGTTCGAAGGGGAGGGTGAAGGAAGCAAAGTTTGTTATCTTCGGATTAGGGTCTTTAGGCTAGAGAAGAAGGTGGATGGGGGAGGTTTCAAGGCAAGGGGATGGTGCAGGAGTGAAGAGGGGGTGTAGGTGGAGGCTAAGGATGGTTTCACGGCGGCATAGGGCAGCAGAGACGGCAGCAGCAAGGCAGCGAAGTTGGCTGCCGAGATGGGTAGAGGTGGAGGGGCTGAGAAGGAAGGAAAAGGAGAGGGAAAAATGGAGGGGTGCAAGGGCTATTTTCGGCCAACTGATGCATGGCGGTGGTAGAGGGGGTTGGAGGGTGTCGAACGGTGGGTTGGGTGGCGGCAGAGGTGGCCGGACGGCGGCGAAAGTGGCAGTTGCAGGTGGCTCGGCGGTAAGGGGAAAAAAGGGGAGAAAAGGGAAAAGGAGGAGAAGGGAGGAAGTGCAGGGGTTTGAGGGGGCTTGGGGGGTCTCGTGGTGGCGTAGGGTGGTAGTAGGTGGCGGCAGAAGGCGGCGCAGGGGCTGGGCACGGTGGTGCAAGTGGCGGTGGGCGGCGATGATCAAAACTTGGTGAAGAAATGGAGGGAGAAGGAGAAAAGAGAGAAGAGGCTTGGGGGAGGAGATGAGAGTTCGAATTTATGGGGAATGAAGGGTTGGTGAGGTTAAGAAAAAGAAGAGGGAGAGGCAGGGGAGCGGGCGACCGATCGGTGCTGTTGTGTGGTGGCAGGACTATCGGTTGGCAGGGGAAAGAGAGGGAAGAAGAAGGAAAGGGAGAGAGGCACGTGAGTTGTGGTCCAGGGGCCGGTTTGGCTTGAAAAGGGAAGGAAAATGACGGGGGAAGAGAGAGAGGGAGAGGGAGGTAGGTGGTGATGGCAGGTAGCGGCAGTTGCAGGCTGCCGGACGCTCGACCATGGCAGAACTGGTGGTCGGGCGTGGGAGAAGGAAGAAAGGGAGGGGAGGTGCACGAATGGCTGGACCGGCGCAAGAAAAGAAGGGAGCCGATCGGTCCAGGGAAAAAAAAGAGGGGCATTTGGGCTGGGGCCTGGGTGTGTCGTGCGAGGAAGAGGAGGGAGGAGAAACGGGCCTGTGGCCCAACGCGCAAGGAGGGGAGGGAAGCAGACTGGTCTGGGCGGCCTGAGGAGGAGAAAAAGGAAAAGAGAAGAAAGAAAAAAAAAGGAGAAAAAAGAGAAGGAAAGAAAAAGGAAAATGAGAAAATAGGGGGAATAAATTAAATTAATTTATAAAATCATAAAATGTAATATTCTTGATAAAGTATTTAATTAAATAATTTAATTCATTATAATCTAATATATTAGTTTAAAAATGATAAGGTTAGTAAAATATTAGTTTGGAAATTTATTTAAATAAAATAACATGATAAATAGAAAAATATTTATTTTTAATTTATTAAATACTCTTATCCAAATTTACATACTCTAAAATCTATAAAATAATTAAAATAAATAATTTTAAAAGCTAGTTTTATTTCAAATAAAAGTTATTTATTAAAATATAGGTTTTCAAAATTTTTTTGGGGGGGATTACACGAACCTACTAGTTCGATGCAATTATCACATACTATTTTCCTTTTCTGGAAATTCCTAATCTACCCCTTTCGTTCCTCACTATGGCACCAGACTCAGATTTATTAAAATAGAAAGACCTTTTTAGGGTTCGAAAACACTTCAAAATCCTGAAAAACTTGTTAATCAAAATTTTCTTTGAAAATAAGGCGTGGTTACCAAAACCAACGCTCTGATACTAACTTGTAACAGCCCCAAAAATCACAGTTGAAAATTTTCATTTAATTAAAAACATACACAAGCACAGGGTGTGCTACTGATGTAATCTGCACAAGTCTAGCCCCTGGCCAGTCTCGCACCAACCACAAGGCTAAGAAATAATCCTACAAGACATTAAACCAATTAGGATATAAAACCATAGAAATTTGAAAGATTTATAAAAAGAAAATCGGAGTGTGGGATTAAAAGTCATTACAAAATGGAAACAATTACATAGTTAAAGCCGCCAAGGGGAGAGAATAATAAAAATAGTAAAAGAAAAAGCTAAATAAAGAAGATTCCGGACTACATCACTCTTAGGATCTATGCCAAGTCCCAAAGGATCAACACTCAGCCTTGCCCGACGCCTCAAATGTGCCATAGGCATCGAATGCAGCATCTTCTACCTGCACCAACTCATAAAGGACCTTTGTTTGTAGGAATGAGCAGCGCCTATGAAACGGGTGATTAATACACTACGTACTGAGTAAGGTAACCATATGATATGGGTAAGGCCATGCAAGAACAATAGACAAGTAAGCATACAATGCATAATTAAGGTTCATATCATCAATCCAAACATAGACTATTATTTTTGTCTTACACATTTCTCATATTAATTCTACGTGAGTACGGGGACCCCACTATTAGAGCCAATGGACCGAATATTATTCTACAGAGCAAAACGTAACTGACTACTATTATAGCCGGTGGACTGAATATCATTCCATAGAGCAGAACGCACCTGACCACTATTATAGTCGGTGGACCAAAAACTATCCTCACTAGTCGTGACTCACATGGCATTCCACTATAAGTAATTAGTATATTCTCATGATTTATTACCATGCAAAGTTTGGTTTATTGAGCTCAAAATCCCTCACTATTATAGCTAGTGGACCAGAAACAATCCGCAGGGCAAAACGGGTCTGGCCACTATTATAGCCAATGGACTGAATATCACTCCATAGGGCAGCACGTACCTGACCACTATTATAGCCAGTGGACCACAAAATTATCCTCACTAGTCCCGGCTTGATAATATTTCACTTTAACTGTTTAGTATTTTACTCATATTTTATTCCACACACAACCTAGAATAGACATGTATGACCCGCTAGACTTCCCATGCCCACCCTTTTTATTCTCAGTTTTCCCAAAAAACCTTGTCCTATATCTTGAGACCTTTACACAACCTATGACTCCGAAACTTCCTTCCCATCTTTTCCCACTCACCATGAGAAACCCAAACTCTTATGCACGTGGTTCAAGGCTCACTCCCCATAACTCTGTTTTGACTACTCTTAGCCCTCTAGGGTTTCCCTTTGAAACCCTAATCTTGCTTATGTGGCCTCACTTCTCTTCATCCTAGACAACTCATACTCCTCTTTGCTACCAAAACCGTCACTTCCCTCAAACCATACCCAACGCCACAACCTCGCTACCCATCTTCCACATGTGACCATGAAAACCCTAGTTTGCTCCCCAAACCCTAATATTTCTCCTTTCTTTTATATCACCCCCTCAACACCCAAACACATTTTCCCACTTGGCTCACTTCTGCTCCATGTGACACCCCTTTCATACTTATTCCCTATTCTAACCATTTCCATTAGTTTTCCCTTCTTTGCACACTTCTCCCACTTAGGGTTTCCTCCTAAACCCTAGCCAAATCCCCCATGCACCCTTATACCAACTCATGTACTATTTTCTGCACTACAAGAGCATAGTCCATAACACATAAGGTACACACCTATAACCAACACACATAACACATATTACACGCATTTGGGCCTTAACCATATCCTTACCTAAAACGATATCGAGCTTGGAACATACTCCTGTATCTCCTTAGGGGTCTGACTTGGCACACCTATAAGGAGGAAACACTAGGGTTAACTTCCCTCTTATTAACATTTTCGTTATTTCCTACTTACCTCTATTATGAACTAGTGTTAGTGATGATGATGATGATGATGATGATGATAAGGATAATAGTAAAGTTAGAATAATAGTTATACCAAATAATTTATACTTAAGGCTAGGAAGGGTTGGGGCACAATGTAGTGAAGGTGGTAACTAGGTGGTTGTGCACGGCGGTGGTGATGGAAGTGGTAGTTTTCGGGAAGGTGGGTCTTTTAGGGATGAATAAGAGTGTGAGATGGTGATTGTGGGTGGTACACTCTCTGGATTGAGAGGGCTGCAGTGGTGGTGGTGGTTGTGGTGGCCGAGGGTGGTGGAGAATGAGGTAGGAGGAGGAGAGGGAGGAAAGGGAAAGGAAGGGTAGGGGAGGTTCTACTGGATTGATTGGGTGGTAGGGGAGGTGGTGATTGTGGCGGAGGAGGTGGTGTACAATAGCAAGAAGGGTAGCGATGTGGTGCAAAGTGTAGCTCAAGCTGCCAGCTTTGCACAATTGAGATGGTTTGTGTAGGGGGATTCAAGGTGACGAGTGGTTTGGGTTGGTGGAGGGTAATGCAGGGCAGGGAGTGGTGGTGTTTCAAGCAGTGGTAGTGCACGACAGAGGCTGGGGCGATCTCTGAAGTGGTGGCATTGAAATGTGCTAGAATTTATGGGGCAAAGAAAAGGAGGCAAATGGGGGTCGGGATGGGATATTTATAGGCCAAGGGAGAGAGAAAAAAACAAAGGGGGAAGAGGAAAAGGGCGCAGGCATGGAAAGAGCTTGCCGGCTGGCGGTGGCAGGCCAGTACGAGCCTGTGAATGGTAGGATGTGGGCAATAGTGGGGGATAAAAAGGAAAGGAAGGGGAGCACATGAGGGAGGCAGGTGAGAGGGGTTTGGCTCGATATGGGAAGGAAAAGGATGGGGGAAAGAGGAGGGAGCAGGTCAGCATGCGCTGGTAAGGGGAGGACAGTGGCAGGTCATGGGTGCGACCTATAGCATGACGATGGGAAAAGGGAGGAGGAAGAAGAAGAAGAGAGTTGGGACAGTCAGTCGGTAGAAAAAAATAAGGGAAAAGAGAGGAAACTGAGCTGGCGAGGGGAGAAATGGAAGAAGAAGAAGAAGAAGAAGAAGAAGAAGAAGAAGAAGAAGAAGAAGAAGAGTGACGGGCTGGGCCATGCAGGGGAGAGAAGAGAGGAGGGGGAGTTGGGCCCACGGGCAAGGCCCAACTAGGGAAAGAAGAGGAGATAAATAAAAGGAGAAAGGAGAAAAAGAAAGATGAAAAAAGAAAAAGAAAAAGAAAAAGAAAAAAGGGAAAAGAAGAAAAAGAAAAATAGGTGGATTGGAGTATTTAGGATATTTTTGTATTTTTGAATATTTAAAAATAATAACAATTAGTTAAATAATAATTATAATTTTTTTATATTAATTTAGAAATTTTTTGGGTAAGTCCTCCTAAATTCTATTTTAATTAGCAAATTACCCTAATCTTCTCCCATTAAATTCTTTATTATTTCCCTCCTTTTTGTCTTAATTACTCCCATTATTTTATTAAAATTATATATGTAATTAATTTTACTAATAAATTCCTATTTTATCATAATTTCCTAAATTAGAGTTTTTGAGGTATTACAACAACCATCCGTACTATTTTTTTCTTCTTCTTCTCTTTAGCTTTTAAAGCTTTGTATATCTTCTCTGCAAATAGAATCATCATCACCTCTATCAATCCATTGACCATCATGCCTATGGTACTCCTCATCATCTCTACTATTCTAACAGCCATTATGCCCATGGTGCTCCTCATCATTTATGTTATGCTGAAGTCCATCATGGTCCTTTCATGAACATTAGTATCTTTCTCTCCAATCTTAGAGGGCTTAAAAACAATTGTTTTCTACCACTTTTAGTTCTCTTTGGCCTTACATCCTCCGTTAAATCAACTTCTCATCTTAAACAACGGCCCTAGATAACCTAGTTAGTTAATCTCTCTAGAAAGTCTAAAACTTCCAGTAAAGTCTCTTGTGGGATGGATTGCTAGGATGCTTTGTAATACTATTGATGATGTTGATCTAAGAGGCTTAATAGCTCACTGAGAATATGTACTATAGGAGCTGATATATCCAATACTATTTTTTGAATGGATGCTTATGGTTTAGTATTATAGCTTGAAGATGAAAAATAGTTATTAGATTGTCCTTTTTAGAAGGGTCATTAATATTAGAATTACGGATGAAAAACACAGAGTTGTAGATTTAATCTCTACAAATGATATTTATTATTGATAGTATTTTGTAAACCAATAGATTTCTAAACCATCCCTTGGCATGTCAGAGAGAATATTTTAGAAGAAAAAATAAAAAATTTATATTAATAATTTAAATTTCCTAAAATAATTACAAGACCACATAAATATATTAAAAAGAATAACAAAAGATATAATATCAACCGTCCCTTGGCAGCAAAGTAAATTATTCAATGTAAAACTACGAAGACAAACTCGTCCAAAAATTGTTAGATCATCCTTCTTTCATTTTATTATCATCCTTTCAAACCTAAAAATATTAATTTAAAAAAGATCAATGACTATAATAACAATAATTATTATAATAATCACCATTTTATGATTACATAATTATTAATTAAGACACAATAATCATACGTAACTCTATAATATAATTCTTTAGCATTATATCAAAAACAATTTATATATAGAATACATATTTATTAGTTAAAAATTTATTCCTTGCAAGTACTTTAAACCATAAAATATAATAAAACCATAAAAAAAAATATTTATTATATTTATGAATTTTATCATGTAGGTAATCAAATATATGTCATTCCAATGGTAATTATATCATTTCTTTTTAGTAATTATATTCCTTAATATAATATTATCTAAAAAAAGCTTTACACCCAAAAAAAATTGAAAACATCCATCATAATTGTGCCTTATATCTTACATCTAGAGATTAAGCCGAATGCCCAATTACAACAGTTAAAAAAAAATCTAGCAAGTGGGCACAATAATATCATTTCAGGTGAAAATGGTCAGGCATACTAAGAGGCCTCTACAAGTTGCATAACGAACTAATATTATACAGAACAGACTACCCATCACCATATCCTTGGAAATTCAGAACAAAAGAAATAATAACTCATCATTCACGGTGCTTGATATACTCTGGTGACACACTCCTGCTCAAGCTGAAGCTACGTCTACGATATGGAGCTTGACTCCGACTCCTGGAACCATTGGGTGATCTGTATGGAGACCTCGAATATGATCGCTCCCTGTCATAGGACAGTTCTCTACGATGCCTCTCATGCGGTGAAATTGACCTGCACGTTAATTGCTATTTTGTCATGCAATAACAGTCCAATAGTCAAGTTCATGATTTTTTGCTCCAAATAAGCAACAACTCCTACCTCGAGCAGTACCTACGACTCCGTGAGTAATACTCAGGACTACGTGAGTAGGATCTTCCATATCTCGGAGAACGAGAATAGCGCCTGTCATAGCTTCGATCCCTACCATAAGAAAGAGTAACAAGTTACAACTACAGAACAGAGCAAAAACAATTACACTATCGACCCTCAGCACCGATTTCTTTGCCTTTTAACAAATCTGGCACTACACAATTATTAAAGGGAGAGGGGAACTGTTTTATATACACTGAAATAAAGACTAAGCTTCTCCTAATAGGAAGCCTTACAGGCATCACTGCATGCAAGACCCTCACCTAGGCTCAGTAAAGGAACTACATTAAACTAAAATAATAACATAAACTTACGCACATACTCCTCAACACTTAACCCATGTCAAAATGTTGAGGGGCAACATTATAGATTCACAAAAAGCTTTGGCATAGTCCCCCAAGTCCTAAGGAATCTAATATTTGAACTCAGAGAAGGGAAACCACCTAACAGCTACGTCAGGCTTAGTCGCCTGAAGTATCATGTTATGCGCCAGACTTGCTACTCGCTAGGCTGTAAGACTAATTTTTTCCTTGGTAATTGATAAATTTCACATTTACCAACTATATAAATATCAAAATGGAATTCAATGCTATCATGCATCTCTATGAGACGTAGTCCAGTTCGAGATTGCAACTGTTACACTGAAGTACACTAGAAAATGTAGAAAAATCCCGCCAGACACTGCATCTCTGAAGAAATGAACATATCCTTAATTTGAGCGCCTATCTTTCTTATAGCAACCTCATCGAGAAACTTCGCCCTTCATTGGCAATGACAGCAGTAACTTTGACCGTACTCAGGCACATCCCTCTTTCTCCTTAATTCATATTTTTTAATCAATATCAAAATTACTCTATATCCCAATACACAATTTCTCATTCTCAGTATTTTTTTGCTCAACTTCAAAGGTTTCTCAATTATTACTTAATAACTAAAATAGCTTGTATTCAAGTCCCACATTCAAATTTAACTTCAATAAATCCAGCCAAAACAATTTCATCAACTGTCATGAACTCTAGCCCCATCAGGTGACACAAATTGCCACAAGGCGCATGCTTTCAACCATTTTTAATTCGTTCAACATAAAGGAGTTACTTTCAATTTCGCTACTGGGTCGTTGAGGATCCTTTCAAACACATATATCAGTTTCAAAGAGCAGGGGTAAGGTTAAAAAAGGAGAAAAAGAAAAGGGGGGGAAGGGACGATTGCTATAGGTCTGTATTTGTATACTAGCATGTTTCCCACCATCTGCTATAATTCACCTTCCCCTGTAACCTGTCCCTCTCGCATTCTTGGCCATCCCCTCTTCTTTTTCCACTGCTCACCCCCCACTTACTTTGTCAGAACACATGATTTTTTGGCACTGGATGTTGCTAATCAGAAGATTGATTCAGCTGGCTGTGGAATGCTACAGGTCTGCACAGCTTGCAGCAAGATATATTTTACACTGACTCGTATTCATTTATGCACTGAATCGTATGTTATAACACTTAAAAAATGTGAGCACCTTAGTGACCTTACCCATCACAACCACACATCTTGGTGCTTTTAGCCTTCACAAGCACATGCTTATACTTTTGGTACTACTTCCCTTCACATTAAACCTTGGTGCATTGTCCGATAGGTAATAAGAAAATTTCCAACTTCTGGTATACTACTATTATCAACATGCAAGAGCATCAGGTGGTACATTTAGTTTACAACATTGCAGCCTGATAATTCATTGTGATCCATACAAGAACAGCTAACGACGTACCTCGAGCGCTGTTTTGCTCTCATTTCTGAGGGCCTTTTCCGATTCTCCTCAGCAAATACAACAGTCAGCTCTCGTCCATGAAGGGCATAACCATCCATTTCATACTTGGCATCTGCAGCATCAGCTGGATCCACATATTGGACAAAACCAAATCCTCGAGGTTCACTGCAGTCATCAACATTAGAATACATAAAACAAAAATGCAGATGAGATGATTGATACTTAAGCAGTGCCAATTTTGGTGCATGGAAGTCAACTTGTCCACCTTTCACAAGTCAGGAAATAGAAAAAGATCAGATGGGTGCTGACCTTTCAGAAGCAAAGAGTATAAGGTGGTTTGAATTTTCTTCAATTTGAACATTTCTTCATTAAGAATTCAACTCTTTAAACATCAAGCAATCTTCATAGACAGTCGTGAACAGAACTCATATTACTTGCTAGCACCTTCCTTTCAACACTTCATCTACATAAATGTACCTTGAAAACTCTTACTACTCAGTACCTTCATCTTAACACTTCCAAGGAAAGAACTAGACTTGAATAGAAGACAACGGCAAAAGAACAGTTGCCATCAAATCAGTAGAGAGCAAAGGGGCAGTTTACCTTTAAATCAGAGAGAACATAAAATGGCAACAAAACATACAAGAATAGAGATAATACAGTAGAAGTAATCAGTTGGAAGAAAATACCAGCCAGTTGAATACAAAAGTTGCTCTACAAGACAGGCCCTATAATATTGTTAGGTATATATGCCCAGTCAACCTCCCTCAGCAAGTAGCGTGAAATAGAAAACACTTGTTCCCCCACATAAGAGAGATTTTAAATATTTAGTAATTGCCAATTTTTGGTTTCCTACATCCCTATGCAACACAGGAAAAATAAAGAACAAAAAATGCAGCTCCACCAAAGAACCAATGGTAAAGCCACAATATAAATTAGCCAGGATTCAGACCCTAGGCAATACAGAACCTAGTTGCAGATCTATTCATTATTTATCCAGGCCACTCCATAACGGAGCTTGGGAAAGCCTATAGCATCAAAGGAGATCATAATTGCCACTAGTACCTCCTAGTCTCTTATGCTAGAGTAAAAAATTAAAGCATTCTCTTCTGCTATATAATAAATAAGCAGTCATTTATACAGATGTGCATAGATATAAATAAAAGACTCACCCTGTATAATAATCTCGCGGCAGGTAAATATCTTTGATCGGACCAAATTGGCCAAATGGCCGGCGGAGATCCTCTGGCCTAAAACAAATCCAGCATAGTGACCAACAGAGCAGAAGATACTGAAAGTATAAATCAAAGGCCCAGGATAACACATTACAGTGACATTTAAACAAACCAAGCAGAGAGATAATACGATTGCTATCCACCTGTGGATGATATCTACTTTTTGTTTTATTTTTTATATAAATTATCATCTTTTTGAACTAATAATGTTTTATTTTTGTAAAAATATTTTAAAATTTTAAATTTGTTGAGATATTTAAACATGTCCAGAATTTTTTGTATTTTACGTGTGTGTGTGCGCGCGCATAAACATGTAATTTTGTGCATTATTTATATATTAATTAGATGGTAAAATATAATGCATACCCTTAAGCTATTATATAATGAATTTATACAGTATAAATACAGATAACAATTGTTTCATAAGAGACTGGCAACCAAAATTTCCTTCAATTTATATAATCAAAAATAGCCATTCATTACTGACAGACTTCCAATGTTTCTTCATTGATGGACTATAACACTTATAAATTCCTTCCTTCATATACATTAACTTGACAGAAGACCTAAACAAATTGCTCCTAACACACGAATTTAAACCCATCCTACCCATACAATTAAACATCGGTTCCCATATGCAATATTGGCCGATATTTATTAAATTTTGGATCAGCCAATACGCGAAATTGGCAGATACATGACAGATTTAAAATTTCACGTATTTATTGACAATATATTGGTTATTGGCTGATATTTCACCAATATTTACCAATATACACCAATATTCCGTTATTTGCTAATATTTGCTGTAAAATAAATAAATAAATAAACATGTCACGACAACCGTGACATATAAAATATATTTCATGACAATTCGATACCACAACCGCCATCGCGACTGCAAATTTATTGCTTGATCCTACCAGTCCAATCTAGTTTTTACCACCCCTAATCAATAACATAGATCACATATTAAAATCAAAATTTTAAAACCAAACCAGTTTAGAATTTTAAAACAGCATATGTATACAAGGTCATACATAACGCTTTCAATAATTTTGTTGCTATTTCTAGCAATTCTACTGCTTGAAAATTCTTCACCAATATTTGCATGTTAATCGTCTTAGTAGTAGGACTAACAAATTTGAACCAATGTTTATAGTTTTGGTTTCTTCACTGATTCAATGAAAACACATGCTCCATTATATCAGAGAACCACTTAAACAATGACCAACAATAGCTGGAGTAAGTCGAGTGACCAAAAAAAAAGCACAGCATTGCTATGACAGCTAAGCTATATCCTTGTGGATTTTGAACAAGGATATGATGCTGGTGTTCAACGTAGGCACTCCTTCATTGTTGAGAAGAACACTGATGCCTCATTTAAATGCGATATAGTTGCATCATATATAAGCATTATGTATCAATGACCCTACAACTCAGGACACTACCAGTGTTAACAACATCTATTAAAATAAATAAATAAAAAGGAAGAAGTGGCAGAAAGAAGGTAACAGGGAAAAGGACCACGAAAGCTATCAAATGCACATGCAATATGGGACTAGAACATTAATATCAGGTAAAGCTATCTGACAATACCTGCAATCGCGACGAAGGTTACGGACCAACAAACTAGTTGGGGGCTCTGTACCAGAGCCGTAGTATCCTCTAGGCATAGGACTTCGGTATCTTCTCCTGTACAACCTCGATGGAGAAGGACTGTAGCTATAATTCCTACCTCTCATCTCAACAGCCTATCGCCAGCAACAAGCAGATAAATAAATCAAGAACATAGTTAACTAAAAGAAGCAAACAAGTGAGTCAACGCCCTAGACTATAAATTGAGAAAAGACAAAAGGACCTTCACAGAAGTCAAGAGACTAGAGAGCACTCGTGGGCTTCTACGCCCCTACCACTCGTTAGTCACAAGAAGGTACAATTTTCCATGTTTATTGAAATGGAACACCTTCCAGTGTTCTGATTTAAAAATGTTATATGCACTATTATTATTACTTCACAATTTACAATTATTATTTCCATACGTCATATTTTTTTCTCGTTAGTATTATGATTATGATTACTACTATAATTATCATTATTTTTACTTTTATAATAGTTATCAATAATTTTATATTATTTTTATTATTATTAAAATTTTGCTTATCTGAAAATAAGGAAAGAAAACATGGCTCAACTTGAGCAAGATGAGTGATTCACGCTCTACGCTCACATGCATGATTAATAATCATAATTTTATCTAAAGTACTAATCCAAATCAACCTGAGAAGTCCCCTAAATCCTAAATGTAACAATAATGATATGCGAAACCGAACCAAGCAGAAAATCTCAATTACAGAGGAAAACAACACAATCAACCACTGCGTCCCAAGCCAAGTGGTAATATGATTATCTAAAAGATCTGATGCATAATTTTCAATATGAACCAATCGATATGCACTTAGAATGGAAAACCACTTCTCTTCGTTTCATATGCAAAAAAGGGTCGAACATAGCTCAAAGATTTCCATAGAAGTCCTTCCATCATGAGATTTTACGTGTGAAATCCGGCAAAGAAAACGACAATGCTTTTCGACAACATCAAAATCCCATCTCAGGTTTTCTACAAGGGCGAAAGCCTGAGCCTACAGTTTTTTTTTAAAAAAAAAACGACAGCAGAACATAAGAATCATCTCGTGATATTTTCATAATAAGATTAGCTCGGCAAGAGGAAAAGCAAACAACACATAAGAGAAATCGTTTCTCTTTTCAGTTCATAATGTCTTCCCTAAATCAAAAGTCATTTTAAGAAAATTAAGCGACGTATAAAAAATCGTAACTAAGTAGCACACAATTGAAACAAAACGTACTAATCAATTGCAGCTTCCATAGAAAAGGGAAGAAACAGAAATCCAAAAACCTAGAAAATTTCATAAGGCTACTAGACACGAAGAGAGGGAAAGCAGATTACCTCAAAGCCAAACAGCACCTATTAAGGACGAGAGATGAAGAATTACCGGACTTCTGCTGCCTTACCAGTTTCGTGCGCTTAAATTGGGGCGCGGCGCTGACATCTATTCGTCGTAACCTTCCCGAAGGTTCCTGCCGCACACCTGTCACACTGTCGTGCACTGCAATATATGCACGAACCGGGCCGTATTTGAAGACTAAGTCCTGGGTCCAGTCTGATCTGGGCCGTGGAAGGCTCATATTTGTCATGCCCGGCAGGAAAAGAGAAAATTTTGAATTAATCGAAAAATATTTGAGATTTGTCACAATTTATAATAAAAAAAATAGATAGTTTTTTATTACAATATTATTATTTTTATATAAATCAAAATTTCACATATTATAAATATAGAAACAATATAATAATTTTAATACATACTTATTATATCAATTAGTTATAAATTAATTTAATCTACAAATATTTTCTTACTTATTTGATATTTTAACAAAACAATATTTCTATATTTTCTTAATTTCAATTTTTTATTTTTTATTCAAAAATAAATAAAAGTGAAAAAATTTAAAAATAGAAATAAAAACTAAAAATGAAGTCTGGAATTAAAAATTAAAAAAGAAAGTCAATTAAGCATGTTGCTTATGTTTATTACTCTAAATTATAGAAATAAAAAATTTAATGTTAAAATTTATAATTTAGAAAATTTCAAGTCTCAAAATAAAAAGATTCAATTTCTAAATAAGAAAAATATAATTTAAATAAAAATGAACTGATATTCAAAACCTTAATTTTTTTATTTAATCATGATTCTAATTTATTAATATCTTAACATAATCTTAATCTCATATAATCAATACTTTTATTTTATCCTAATTTATTGAACCTAAATCTAATCATAATCCTAATTTTGATTCATTTATATTATAGCCTAACACTAACCCTAGATGTGTATAAATTAACCTTGCCTTAATTTCTTAATTTAAAATTTAAACATAACTCTAATCTTAATCCAAAACTCTTTTCCTTTTACTTTTACTTTTTCCTTTTTCCTTTTTTCTTTCCTCTTTTTCCTATCCCAACTCCCCCTCCTTCCCTTCTTCCTCTAATAGCCATGCAAGCATTTCCCTCACATGGTTTCCTTCCTTCTTTTCCTTTCCTAACCACACTACCACTACACTAGCTCACTTGTTGCGATACCCCAAATTTTACTACTGAAAATTTTTATTTACAATAAAATCATAATGCCAAAATAATTGGGTTTTATCATTGTAATTAACAAATGTCTAGCTTACCAAACATGATAAGTAGAAAGTAAGAGAAGCTTCATAAATATGAATACAAGTTGGAGATCAACTCTGAGGAAAATATCCAAAAATACTAAAAAAAAAGGAAATAGTGGAACTGTAAGTCCAAAAAGGTATACAAATAAAACTAATATCAATATAACATGACTCTACACCTAAAAATCCTGATACATAAAGTCACTCCACCCTACATAAAGCATCATATACAACAAAATTATCCAGCAAGTCATCATCAACCTACACATAAACATTCAGGCTTGTCTGCTCGTTGGAAAGAGAAATACATATAAAATGATGGTCAATATACTACGTACTGAGTAAGACGTCATTACAATTGAGTAAGGAATATATATAATTACATGAGTTCATAGTGGAGAAAAGCATACATACATGATACATAAAACAATGCAAAGTAATTACTGATTACGGATCTCATTATTAGATATGACATGTTCTATTCTTTTTATTTATGTTGAGTTTAATGACCATCAATTATTAATCTAATGGAACAAACCGAACCACCTCTTAAGGACAGCACACTCAAGCTACTATTATTTTATAGTGGAGGTGGCCTAACATATACTATGGCAACACACTCCTAACTATTATTCTTAAACCAGTGGAAAGGTATGAAACACCTCTTAAGGAAGAACACACCTAAGACACTATTATCATTCTGTGAAACGGGCATAGCACCTCGATCTTTACTCACATAATATTTCACTTTAAATAATTAATCTGTTATCCATTAGTTACTTATCTCAAGTCATATTATCATTCAAGTTGATTTTAGGGCTCTACTATTTTTAATATGGTGGAATGGACTAAAGCATCGCTGAGGAAAAAATACATTTGAGCTACTATTATTATGTAGTAAAATGGCTCCATAAAACACCTTAGGGTGGCATACATGATGAAATACCCCAAAACCCTAATTTAAGAAATTATGTCCAAATAAAGATTTATTAGATAAATTAATTAAATAAATTATTTTATTAAAATAAGAGGAAGTAGTTAAGGAAAAATCAAGAGGAAAATAATAAATAATTTTATTAGGAAAAATCAGGATGTTTTACTAATGAAAATGAAATTAAGGAAAAATTATTCAAAATATCCTAAATAAATCTAAAAAGGGAATTTATTTATTATTTTACTAAATACTATTATTTTAAATATTCAAAAATACCAAGATATTCTAAATACCCCAACCTATCTATTTTTCCCTTTTCCCTTTTTTCTTTTTTTATTTCCTTGTTCCTTTCTTTTTCCTTTTCTTTCCTTTCTCCTTTTTCCTTTTTTCCCCTTCTTCCTCAATTTGGGCCAACCCCTCCTAGACTTCTCCCCTCTTCCTCCACACAGCCTAGGCCTGCACCCCTTATTTTATTTCCCCGCTCGTTGCCAACTGCCTGGTCCTCTCCCTCTTTTTCTTTATTTTCTTTTCTTCCCAGACTGCCCAATCCACCTTCCTTCTTCTTCCCCGATCCCCTCGCCTGCGACCTGCACCCTGCCACCACCGTCCTTCTCCTCTTCCACCACCACATGCCAGCCTACCATCTTCCCTCTCTCCCCATCACTTTCCTTTCCTTTTTCTACCCCAACCAACCCCTCATCTCTCCTTCAAGTGCGCCCCTCCCTTTTCCTTTTCTTCTCCCCTAGCACAACCTACCCCTGCCATTTGCAAACCTACACCAGCCTGCCACACATTCCCCTCTCTTGTCCTCTTCCCCCTCTGTCGTTTCCACCCTCAATTGCCTATATATATATATATATATATATCCCATAACCACCCCTCAATTGACCTTTATTTTCCTACTCAGAAAATTGCCCCTTTAGGCCTTCATCCTTTCAAAAGACCACACCGCCGTTGTTACCCAACTCTGTCTCCCGAACTACCTACCAAACCACTCCCTACACCACCCTCCACTGAACCACACCACTCACCACTCTCGATTCTTCCCGCACGAGTTTCCTTGGCCATGCAAAGTTGGCCCCTCGATCGGCCAACTATCACCCACCACCGCCCTTCGCGCTGCCTTTTTTGCTGCAACCACCACTCCCCCTACCCCCCCAAACAACCAGTAGGGGCTCCCCTACCTCCTTCTACTTCTCCTTTCCTCCCTTTCCACTACCTTTGGCCACCACACCAACCACTTCCTACGCTAACACCGCCCCTTTGGCTACACCACCACCACCATTCCAATCCTCTCAACCTAGAGCATCTACCGCCACTTCAACTTCCTCTCACTCTCCCTATCCTAGCCTAGAAACCCACCTCTCCACCATCTCTTCTCCCTCCACCACCACCATTGGTGCCTCCTGGTCACCACCATCCCTAGATGATTCCCTAAACCCCACAACCCTTAATTATTACTAATGTAATTGTTATCATTTTTATTAATATTAATATCATTATCCTTAATATTATTATTACTACTACTACTGCTACTACTATGGCTATTATTACTATTATTATTGTTGTAAATATTCAAACCATTATATTTATTATTATTACAATTATTATTGTTGTTGTTGTTGTTGTTATTATTATTATTAATTTGGGAACTAGTATTAATAATGCTAATATTAATATGATTACTCGAAACCCTAATATTAGTATTACTAAGATTTGAAGTATTATTATCATTAATAATAATATTGTTGTTATTTTTATTATTATTATCATTATTATTAACCTTTTTATTACTACTACTACTACTACTACTACTTTATCATTTTTTCTAATATTACCTATATCACTAATATTACTATCACTACTAGCATTATTATTATTATTATTATTATTATTATTATTATTGCTATTTTATTATTGTTTTTTTGTCAAAACTTGATATATATATAAATTCAACCAAGTATATCATCCGTACATTGACAGTCCTAGGTATGACAGACCCATACCTTAGGCTCTCACATATATAGCTTAGCTTAGCAAATTTTACTTAGAATCTGCCCCTTCTTTTTGACATTAAACTTAATCCACTTTGCTGTGTAGGAAATTGGATTACAATTTGAAGTGTGCATGAGAAGGTTTCTATCTCTCCAGATGTAATAAATCAATGCTGCTAGAGCAGCAATGAGAATTGCATCGTCCATCTTCCACCAACATCGAGATTGGATCCAATGTATCCATTCCGCATAAGGCTTTGGCCATAAGTTGCTACCGATCCACTCTTGAATGTCATCACAGAGGTTCTTACTGAAATTACATTCAAAGAATAGGTGCTCATTGGATTCAACATGCTGTTCACATAACACACATGTGGGGGATGCCTCTCCCACTCCAAAACTTAGGATTCTATCTTTTGTGAGCAATTTCCTATGTACCACTAACCACAGGAAGAAGGCATGGCGAGGGTGGATCATTTTGTTCCACATAGCTTTATAGGCTTGAGATACTTCCCGCTCTCCGATAAATTTGAGATAGGTCTACTTGATGCTGTATTTAGGCTTTTCCATATTGATTGAGAGACATTGTGGATATTTTTGGTAGATTTTAATAAGTCTCTTCCAACACCAGCAAGCATCCAAAGGGGGGAGTACTCTTCTAATTGCCTGCCCTTCAGGTAGATGTGGTGGGTCCATCTTACCTAGAGACATTCTTGGTTATGAGTGATAGCCCAGGTGTATTTAGCTAAGGCAACAATATTCCAGAACTTATAGTTCCTGAATCCAAGTCCCCCAAATTTCTTAGGGAGACAAATAGTGTTCCAAGCTACTAAGGGAATACGGGATCTTCCAACAAATTTCCCCCATAAGAAGTTGCTGCAGATCTATTTAATCCTGTTGATAACAGCTTGAAGAATCATAAAGATAGAGGCCCAGTATACATGGATGGAGAATAAAACAGAATTAATCAATTGAGCTCAACCATCGTAAGACAAGTGTCGAGAGGACCAAGTCTGAATCTTTGCTGTCATTTTGTCCAATAGGAAGTGGCATTCCAACTTTGACCACTTATGATAGGAGATGGGCATACCAAGATATTTCATGGGAAATGAGCCTACGCTAAATCCAATGATATCCATGATGGTACACTTGAATTCATCACTAGAACCTGCAATAAAGATCTATGATTTCGCTAGGTTGGGAGTGAGACCTGTAACATGTGTGAAGTGGTTAAAAATCCCCATGAGCGTCATAACAGAATCAACATTAGCTTTGCAGAAGAGCAATAGATCATCAAAAAATGAAAGATTAACAATATTTAGTCTGCGACATAGGGGGTGATGTTTGAAAGCCATAGTAGATGACATGTGTTTGAGAATTCTAGTCAGATATTCCATTACCAGAACAAAGAGCATAGGAGAGATTGGATCACCCTGTCTAATACCCTTTTCTCCCTTGAGGTAGCCATGGAGCTGGCCATTGATGGAAAGAAGATATCTTGGCGTGGTCACACATTCCATTATCTTGTTTTTAAATTCAGGTGGTAAGTTTAGAGTTGTGAGCATTTGTGCAATGAATCTCCAGCTTACTATGTTGTAAGCTTTTTGAAGGTCAATCTTCATCTTACATCTCGGAGAAACCTGTTTCCTATTATACAAGCGAAGGAGGTCTTGGGTAATAAGGATGTTGTGTCTAATGTACCTACCTCCAACAAAGGCACCTTGGTTCTCATCTACTATCTTGGGGAGAACTGATCTGAGTCTCAAGCATATCATTTGAGAGATGACCTTATAAAGATTATTACAACATGCAATAGGTTTGTAATCCTTAGGGGAACAAGCATCATTCCTTTTAGGAATCAAAGCAATGATAATTTCATTTATCTGAACAAGGAGAGTACCATATTTGAAGAATTGTAGGATGGAATTACATATGTTATCTCTAATGATGTTCCATGCAGCTTTGTAGAATCCACTATTGAACCCATCTGGCCCAGGACTCTTCGTTGTAGGAATACTCCAAAGTGCATCTTTCACATCCTTGGGAGTAAATGGTCTAGTCAGCTGAATTTGATCATCTAGAGTCCCATTTGGATAGGAGCACAATCAATGTCACCAAAGGAATCAGCAGGGGTGTCAAGGAGTTGTCGATAAAAGTCTTTGAAGACCTCAGCAACTTGGTTCAGCTCTGAAACCCATCTACCATTCGGTGCCATAATAGTGTGGATTGTATTTTGATCTCTTCTTTTCTTGATGACTGAGTGATAATACTTGGTGTTATCATCCCCTATAGTGAGCCAATCGACCTTACTCTTCTTCTTGAGGAGGCTAGTTAGGTCATGAAGGCATTCGCGATATTCATCTAGATACTGATTCTCTTCCATCTGTAGCTTTGTGTCCTAAGGGGATCCATGGAGGAGTCTTTGACATTTTCAAGCTATTCTTTCGCCTTGGCAACTCACATTTGGTTGTCTCCATAGTAGGTTCTATTCAGGATATGGAACTATTTTGCAGGTTTTTCTATCTTTTCATGATCCCCCTTAGAGAGGGAGAGATTGAGGAGGTCTCCATCCATCCATCCAACAGAATATTCTGAAAATTAGGGTGAGCCGCCCACATGTTAAAAAATTTAAACGATTTTGTGCCAACCCTGGGTGTGTCCCGAAAGGAGATGATAGTAGAAGAGTGGTCGGATGTCAGTTCAGGGAGATATTGCATATAGGAGTTCTAAAAGGAGTCACTCTAGAGCTCATTTATGAGAGTCCAGTCCAATTTTGAGAAGACATGGTTCTCTCCTTATTGTTTATTACACCAAGTGAAATGTGGTTCGTATCTCTTCATTTCAGCCAGATCACAATCCTTAATGCAAGATTCAAAAGCATAGGTTTCGGCATATGTAACAGGGGAACCTCCAACTCTATCATCTGGTGTAAGGACACAATTAAAATCCCCGGACAGAAACCAGGGAGAGCTCATCTGTGTAGCAATCTACAGAATGGAGGACCAAAGCACACTATTGTCTTGACCTCGATTGAATCCATAGACACACGTAGCTAGGAACTGCTGTTGGGATGCAAGGTGAGTAACATGGCAGTGAATAAATTGAGCAGACATGGAGATGCATTGAATGTCAAAAATGTTTGGCTTCCGTACAACCCAGATTCTGCCTCGGCCATCATTATTCAGGTTGTGGATTAGCTTCCAATCAGGGAACACTGTGTTTTTAATACCATCCACTTTATTACTCCTCACTTTAGTTTCAATAAGAGACAATAAACTTATGCCATGCATCTTACAGAAGTGAGAGACATCACTTTGTTTCGAGGGTCCATTGAACCCTCTTATATTCCATACACAAATATTATCCATATTCCTCTAAGTGAGCAATGATTGGAGCACCATTTGCAGACTCATCCTCTGCCACTTTCCTTATGATAGGATCACTATCATTTTGCAGGATATCATAAGGGTTTTTATCTATATACTCTTGAAGAGTAGAGGTCTTGTTACCTCGACAACTCCTCTTAGGAGATGACCATTGCACTAGCTGAGTCTCAGTTAGCTCTTGATGATTTACAACAGCTGAGCTTTCACCATTTCCTTCCTACAGGCTCATATGAGGGTGATGGGCTAGTGCTTGGTGGATTACCTTTGAGGCATTTGCCACCCTGCCCTATGCACTATCACTTGGAGCCTCTTTATTTACTCCTTCACACATCTCCTTATCACAGCAAGGATTGTTGTTTCCTTTTTGTGTATTAACCATTTGCTACCCATTGTTGTTTTGACCCTACATAGCTTTGGGGACCCATATCTTGATGTGTTTTTTCCTACATTCAGTCTCAGCATGTCCAAATTTAGCACAATAATCACATTTAATAGGTCTCCATTCATAATGTATATTTTGATTGAGCAGAACTCCCTTCTCATTTACCAAATGTATTGTTTCAACAAGGTCCTTTGTAATGTCAACCTCCACCAAAGCCCTAGCATAGCTTACATTGGATTTTTCTTGTGTGATTCTGTCTACCATAATAGGTTGGCCTACCAAGCTGACTATTTTACTCAGGGAATGAGCCCCCCCCAATATTTTAGGTTTAGATTAGGCAAACGAATCCATATGGGAACCAAAGACACTTCTACTTTATTGTCTTGAAAATTTTCATTCCACATCCTCACAATGAGTGGTTTCTTATCAAAGTGATAGATCCCATTCTATACAATTGTGTCTCAATATTCAGTAGAGGCAAATTTAACTACTGTTAATCCATTTGATAGTCAAACTAGTTTAACAATGTGTTGATTGCCCCAAATTCTTCTCAGAAACCCACTAAGAACACTGAACGGGGGTCGAGCCCCTAACACATAACAGACCACATAGTTTTGCCAATAATTAATTTCAGCTTGGACATCATCGTCTATTATATGGCAGAGTTCCATACCTTTATCTTCGTCAGGAGGAATGAAATCAAGTGAAAATCTATCAGTCCTCAATTTCGCGACATCAAATCGAGACCAAGGGTTCTCTGCGATCATCATTGTGGGATGGGGATTAGCTGCATCCTTGTATGCCTTTGATTGGGAAGAGTTGTCTGAGACCCCCTTAGGGCTTGTCACAGTCGGGTTTTCATTATTCACGTTCTCCTACTGAGTCGCGTCTAGCTCTGTCGTGGCACTATTAATCGGCTGTAGCAGTTCATTAATGGCCGGTGGTTAGGGGCTAATCGGAGCGGGCGACACCCTTCTGGTCGTTGGTCTACCGTGATTCCTCATCGTGGGAGGTGAGAGAGAACCGAAACTACTATTTTATTATTGTTGTTATTATCATTATTGTCACTAATTTAGTATTACTAATACTACTACTATTATTACTAAGATTTGGGTTGTTATTAGTATTATCACTACTACTACTACTACTACTACTACTACTACTACTAATATTAAAGCTATTTTCTTAAGTAATATAAATATTGCTATTAATACTTTAACATGAACCAATATAACTACTAAGACCTATTTTGACTAGTATTATCATGATTAGCTACCTTAAGAATAATAACTCTACTTTTACCTATAAAATAACTATTATTATTAGTAACCTTAATATTAGCCTATGATAAGGGTAAGGTAGTAAATGATGGTAATTATGGTAATAAGGAGGTTAACCATTATTATTTCCTTCTTATAGGTGATTCAAGTTAAAACTCTAAGGAGGCGTAGGAGTGTGCTTCAAGATTGGTGTCGTATTAGGCAATGATATAGCTAAGACCAACTATGTGTTATGTGCCTTGTATGCCATGTGTTATGTTAAGTTGTGTAGTTTATGTTATTATAAATATTTACTTGTATTACATCTTAGAATTGAGGTATGCTTATGTGACTTCCTTAGGGCATGTGTATAATGATATATATGTTGTGCTCGTAGTGTTCTATGATGTAACCATCTAGGACATGCATGCTAGGATGTTTTAATAATGTGATATGGGATACAAGGATGAAAAGGGAAATAGGGGAAGTGAGTTGACTAAAGGGATATGAGATTGACCTAATTATCTCATGATCCATAAGGGGGCAAATAAAAGGAGAATATGAACAAAATAAAAGAGTGGAGTGAATCTTGCATAGGAAATTTTAGGGTTTGTATGGGATGGATGGAGCATTCAAAGGGATGATCCTTACATAAGAAAAGTTTTTTGGGGGTGTAAGTAAGGTAAGGGAAGAGTTGTTGGAGTGATTGGAGTCCTTGGGTGAAAATAGTACGTAGGTTGGTATAAGGGTGCATAGGAAACTTGGCTAAGGTTTGGGAGAAAAACCCTAAATGGAGAAGGTTGTGAAAGTGAAATGAATGGAGGGTGAGTGGAATATGGGACAAGAGCGGAAGAATGGCATATGAAGGGTGAGTATGGGTGTCATGGGGAAGAAAGGATGGTAGGTGAGTAATAGAGAGGTCATATATGGGAAAAGAAAGGTGTTAGAGATTGGGTGGCCAACTAGGATTTCATGGTCACCTCTATAATTGAGGAGTAAAGTGAAATGATTGGGGTTGAGTCTAAGTGAGATGATGTGTTGGGTAGTAAAGGAGCTTCAGTTGTGTGAGATAGATGAAGGATGGGCTACATAGGTCCAATTAGGGTTTTAGGGAAAACCCTAGGGGCAATAGTCAAGTTGACCTTAGATGGCTTAAGGAGGTGGGTCTTAACCCACTCACTTAGGAGTTGGGTATTCATGGGAGAAAGTAGAAGAGGAAAAAGATGTCGGGATGTGTTAGGAGGAGCAGAAGTCTCAAGATATGGGGCAGGCCCTTTTAGGAGAATTAGAGTATACGGATTGTGACATGTATGTCAAGGGTGGAAATATTTATCGAATAAGACACGAATAATATACTAACCATTTAAAGAGGAAGATTGTTAAGCTGAGCCTAGATCGATCCACCGACGAATAATAGTGGCCAGAAACGTTCTTCCCTACATGTTTTTTTGGTCCACCAGCTATAATAGTGGGAGATTTCGTGCTCAAAAAACCAAACCTAATGATGTTAAACCGTGAAAAGACACTATCTACTTATAGTAAAACACCATGACAGTCGGGGCCAGATCGATCCACAGGCTAATAATAGTGGTTAAGAGCATTCTGTCCTGCATGTTTTTCCGGTCCATTGGCTATAATAGTGGGGTTCCTGTACTCACATGGATTGTATTATAAGCTACATTACTTGTATGTTGAGGGGAGTGTTATAAGGATTGATATGACTACTTATATAAGCATGGTATGTCATCCTTTTAGTGATGTTAATTTAAGAACTCCAAAAGTAAGAGTGCTTATCATAGATTAATTTTTAGGATGGGTGAGATGAGAAGTTTCAAAAATTTTCTAAAAATTTCTTAGAAAGCATATGAGTGAGGACAAAATGCGTGAAAAGGACTCGTGTTGATTTGTAGGACCAACCTATCAATCTAATGTCTCTCCAAGGTAAACCCTTTAACACTTGCAGACATAGGGTGTTATCTGGTAGCTACCATATGGCCCCCACATATTCGTATCGAATCGGGGTATTACAAATGGTATTAGAGTGAAACTATGACCATGATCTAAATTTAAATGAACCAATCAGTCAGCTAATGGGAATATTCTTAGGATAAACTTTATCGAGACAATTAATGGTCGAGGCGCAATAAGGAGAGTTCATTCTTTGAGTGAGGATGAATGTAATACCCTTAAATTGAGTAGAGTGATATAAGGATTAATATCACTTATATCAACAAGGTATATCATCCTTTTAGTAGTTCTATCCTAATAACTTCATAGTTAAGCGTCCTTATAGTAGGTGATTTTTAGGATTGGTAATCCTCCTAAAATGTTTTAAAAAATTTCTTAAAATGTATTAGGAAGCACATAAGTGAAGAAAAAGTATACTAAAGTGACTCGTGTTGATCTATGGGGATAACTTATCAATCTAAAAGTGCCCCAAGGAAGTCTCCATAATCCTTGTGGGTCTAGGGTGCTATTAGATAGCTATAAGATGGCTTCTGTATGGTTGTATCGTCTTGGGTTATTACAAATATGGATACCAAACTTGTGTTAAATTTAGCAATACGACTTTATTCTTTTGCTTCCATAAAATGATGTTTTAAAACATAATTTTGTTCAATTATTAAAACTGGGTTTCTATGATCTTTTTATAGCCCAAAAAGTAATATAGTACAAGACATATTTGTGATTAAAAATTTCTGAAAACTATGAGATATTCTCCAGCAAACCCACCATATTACACCATTCATGTCATAGGGTGAATCAAACCAACAAAATAATGGGTTTTAAACAATACTTAATACATCATCAATTCAAGTGTATATGATTGTTAGACCATATGTTAAACAAATTATTATAACAGATATGGAAGTAAATAATATGTCAATGTTTAATTGATAGCACATAAATATATATATATATATATATATATATCTTCATTCACCTTAATATAACTAAGATTATGCCTTATTCACTTTGAATAAACCTAATAAATACCAAAAAAAATATTTTAAAATATTTTCCTAGTTTCACCTAATATAAATTCACCTTAGTTCATATGAAGAATAAAAAAATCCTAGCAATTTGCGCATTTGTTAGAAGCTAATAAACCTACCTTTAATATATCACATATACGTTTCAATGGAAAACAACATATCATATAATGCATTGAAGAAAGAAGAGAAAGATTTATAGTGAAAAGATAATAAATAAATAAAAAAGAAGAAAGTTAAGGTCTTTCTCTTCTAAAATAACTTTTTTTTTAAATAAAAAATTTTCATGTTCCAAAACAACTTTTAATATACAAAGTATTATTTTATCTATCACATGCATCGCATTACAATATGCCTTCTTAAGGGTTACTATTGTTACCATAAAATACTATTAATTTTATAATTACAACATATAAATTATTATTATTATTATTATCTATATTTATCATAAAAATTATATTTTAATAATGACAATAAAAATTACTCTAATAGCATTTATTATAATTATTGTTATTTTTTATAATTATTATTTATAAAATTGGATTACTATTATGTATAGTATAATAATTATTATATGATGATGACAATGATAATATTTAGTATATTTATATTAATTACTATTAGTATTATTATCATTAAAAATGTAATAATTGTTGTTATTATTATAAACATAATGATAATTATTAGTATTAATATTTTCATAATTATTTTATTAATATTATCATTATAACATAATAATTATTACTAGTATTTTGCTATTATTGTTAAGGGATTTTTATTATAGTAATAGCTATTATTATTATTATTATTATTATTATGAATGCTATTATATAACAATAATATTAATTAGTTAAATTGAATCAAACGAAAAAATTCAAATGACATGAACTTAACCTAAGAATTGCTCAAAGCTATACTCACAATTGTTGGTTGGACATTTAGAATACATGATCACAAGATTAATGCTCTCAGTGTTATTATGTATGACACAATTCACTCTAAGACTTTGCTCTCTTCATCTAATGTTTGTTAAATTAATATGAAAAAAGTCAATATCTTGCTATTATTATTGTACAATTATTAGTGTAAAAATCAATATTTTTATTACTATTAGTGTCTGAATTTTTTTATTTTGGTAAGTAATGTAATTTTTATTACTTCCAAATGAAGAATACAATCTCTAAACAATATAACCTAGCAAGTTTCTAGGTTAATGTATCTATACATTCCATGAGCTTATTAAATGATTTACTATGCTAAAATCTATTCATTCGCCTTGCTAGATCATATATAATTTTCTATTGAATGTGTCTTCACTCTTTTGCTTCATTAGCAAATATTCTCATGTTTTTCTCTCCCCAAATGTGGTAAATAGTGGTTGCTACCAAGGCTTGTGTGACCTCTTTTTTAATTTTGGGTCCTCTTCCTCCTTTAATTTCCCTATGAGAAATTTATTGCATGTTTGTTAAGTCTTGAATGAAATCCAATCTATGAATGAGAGACAACCACACATTTTTGGTATAGGTGCAATTGAAGAACAAGTGGCTATGAGTTTCCTTTTGATCAGTCTAGAGAACACAATCTGAAACAATCTGAAGGCTAAAAGAAATTAGTCTAGCTTTAGTTTGAAGATTATCCAGTATAGCCAGCTAGCATATAAATTAATGTCTTTTTATAGATGTTTCAAACCATACCATAGGGCACCAATCCACTTTCTTGCTTTAGAGTTTAATGAGATCATATGCTTGACTAATGGAGAATTTTCCATTATTAATTATTCTAGAAAAAGGAGAAGACTGCACAATATTACTGCATATGTATCTGAGGTTCAAGATTTATTTGATGATCTAAGAAGCAAATGGTTTGATTCTAACATTTCATATGCTTTCATCTTTGAGATAATAAGCGTGAACCCACTTAACCCATAAGATGTCTTCCTTTGAGGCTATGTACTATAATAGTTTGCACATAGCTTCTCTATTATACCATGTGATATTAATCAAGCCAAGACCACCTTTTGCTTTTGATTGGCAAATCTTTTCCTATGCAATAGGAGACTGGTTTGAAGTGTCATTTGAATTTGACTAGAGGAACTTCCTATAGATGGTATTGATTTTTGACAGAATATGCAAAGGGATTGGAAATATAAGGCTCAAATGGGTTTGTAAACTAAATAGGGCATATTAGATGAGTTGTAAGTGGTCAGCATAACTGAGAAGTTGCACTTGCTAATTCTTTAACCTTGAGGTGAATTTGTTAATCAATAGTTGATATTATTGTTTAGTAAGGTATCTACCATCAAGGGGTACTCCCAGGTATTTGAATGGTAGTTTACCTTTATGGATATGGTACCTATTAATTAGTTCCTCTTTTAGTAGATTAGTACAGCTCCCTCCATAATAGATATTGGTTTTGTTGGCATTTAAGGTCACACTAGAGAAACTTGAGAACTAGTAGAATGCCTCTAAGATAGCTGAGGCTAAGTTGAAGTATCCTTTATGGAAAAAAGTAGGTCATTTGCAAACATAAGGTTTAATATACCCAATTTTTTGCATCTAGGATGGAGAGAGAAATTGGGGTTAGCCTATAGAGTCTTTAGGGATTGATTAAGATATTCCATTAATAGGATAAAGAGATAGGGAGATAAGGGGTTTCCCTATCTTAATCCTCTATTGGTATAGATGGGAGAATGCAAGGTACCATTGAAATTGATGTAGTAACTAACTATAGTCACACTAGCCATGATTATTTTGACAAAGTGGGGAGGAAAATGAAGTCCATACAGGACATTTTGGAGACAACTCTAGTTAACAGAGTCAAAAGCTTTCTTTATGTCAAGTTTCATCATGATTCTAGGAGAAAGATGTTGTTGGTTGTAATGTTTGATTAATTCAGTGACTAAAAGAATATTATTTGAAATAGCTCTTCCTTTCACAAATGTTGATTGAGCTTCACCAATCAAAGAGTGTAAAATCTTTTAAAGCCTTTAAGTGATAATGGTAGAAATCATTTTGTAAAGAGTGTTGCGACAGGCTATAGGTCTAAACTCCTCCAACCTTGAAGCATTTGGAAACTTAGGAATAAGGTTGAGGGTGGTTATGTTAAGATTTTTGGGCATCAATCCTGTGCTGAAAAATTCAATGATGACCAAGTAGAGATCCATGCCCACTATATCCCAGCAATGTGTGTAGAAGTGAGAATTATAACTATCTAATCCTAGAGCCCATGGAGAACACCACATTTTTTAATTCTAGGTTAGTGGATACAAGAGCTAATGTTGCGGAGTGTGATTCATAATAGTGTCATTGCTAATGATATTTTTATCTATAGCCTGATTGTTGGTGGTCTCTTAACCCAGAAGGTGAGTAAAGAATTTTTGCAGGATGGTGAATATTCTATGCTGGTCAGTGTGGCTTTTACCTTGATCATCATATAGGAGATTTATTTGATTCTTTATTATTCTTCCTTTATCTATGAAATAGAAAAACTTTGTGTTGTCATCTCCCAAAGTTAACCCCTGTATTCTTATTTTTTGTTTGTAGAACATTTCTTCACATCTTATAAGGTGTTTGTGTTGTTGCGGCTAAATATGTCATCTCCCAAAGTTAACCACTTTATTCTCATCTCCCCTTTTCTTTTTTTATCTCCCTCCTTCTCCTTTCTTCTTCCTTTCCCCCCACTAGGCCAGCCCACCAGCCCAGATCCCTTTCTTCCCCCGTCTTGCGTGTCAGGCCTGCCCAGCTCCTTCGTCGCCCGTTGTCCCCCAACCGGCCAAACCCCCCTTTTTTCTTTTCTTTCTTTCCCCTTGACCGGCCGGTCCACCCTGCCCTGTCTTCTTCTTCCCAGCCCCGACCTGCAACGTCAACCCTGCAACCCCGAATCTCGCCGGCAGCCACCAGCCCAGTGCCGACCGTCCTCCCCTGCCCTTCCCTGTTACTTTCTTTCCTCTTTTCGACCCCAACCAAGCCCATCTCTCCCCTTCCCGCGTGCCCATCTCTTTCCCTTTTCCTCTCCCCTTCCCCGACCTAACCTGCCATGGCAGGAATGCACCGCCGGCCAATGGTCCTGCCGCACCTTCCCCGCTCGTCTCTTTCTTCCCTTGTCATTTTCCCCTTTCAATTACCTATAAATACCCCCTATTGGCAGCCATAATCAGCTCCCTTTTTCGAATTTACCCCGAAACCCTACCTCTCTGCTGCCTCAAAAAAACGAGCTTTCCGCCGCCACCGGTGACCACTGCCGCCACTGCTGCCCACCGTGATCTTCCCTGCACCTCCCTCGACAAAACCAAGCCACCACCACCCTCCACCTTTCCTTGCACGTGTCGCCCTGGCCGTGTAAAGTTCCCATCCCGAAACCACCACCTTCAGCCATCGCCGCCCCTTGCACCTCCTTCCGCCACCAATTCCGCCTCTGCCAACACCTCCACCACCCTCCAAAAAGTCCAGCAGACCCTCCCCTACCTTCCCACAACTTCATCTCACCCTGCCTCCCTCTCCTTCTACCTCCCTTATTTTCCACCACCCTCGGCCGCCGCGCCAACCACCGCGCGCCGCCGCCTCTTGCCATGCCACCACCCTCATTCCACTCCACTTCATCTGTTGTTTCTTCCCCCACCTCAAACTTCTCTTTTCCTTCTTCCATCCAGCCTCCACCTTGATATTTTCCCTTCTCTTCCTCCTCCACCGCCGCCGTTGTCGCCGCCACGCACCGCCGCCGGACCGCCACCGACCTTAGGTGGTTTCCAACTGACCCAAACCCTAATATCTCTTTTCTATAACTGTTATTAATTTTAAATACTATTAATGATATAATACTTAATATTATCATTATTATTATTATTATTACTATTATTACTATTATTATCTCTATCATTAATGTTATTATTTTCCTACTAGTACTATCATTCTTTCGATTGTTACCTTCTATTATACTTAACCTTATTACTATTATTATTATTATTATTATTATTATTATTATTATTATTATTATTATTATTATTATTATTATTATCATTATTATTATTACTATTACTTAACCTATTATTATTATTACTACTATTATTATTATTAGTATTATTATACTTAGCACCTTGATCATTATTGTTATTAGTACTACTACTTTTATTATTATCAATATTATTTAACTCAAAGTTGGTGTGTTATCATGTTGTTGTTAAATAAGAAGAATACTTGAACCTTAGTACCTTAACGCCTTTAACACTAACATCATTACTATGGTATCATTATTAGCTATTACTATTAGTACTACTATCACTATTTTATTATTGTGACCAAAAACATTTGAACGCTTATATTATTCAAAAATGTACAACTATTATCATTATCACCTTTAGGAATATTTTACTTGTGGTATTGTAATTATTGTATTATTATTTTAACCCTATCACTATTATTAGACTTAGCCTTAAAAACGCTAGGGTTTCTACCACTATAAACATTAGTGTCACTATTATTAGTTTTATTATTATTATTATCACTATTTTTCTATAGTTAGCATGAACATTATTACTAAAAGAATAGAGCTAAGGGGTCTAATAATATAAGGGTAACAATAAATATCAAAAATAAATATATTTTGACTAGTAATATTTAGTATACTAAATTTAAGATGAAAACCCTAGTTTTTGTATAATACCCTCTTTAGTAATAAGAACCCTAATCCTAAACTAGAATAAGGGTTGATGGTACTTTCAAGGGAAACTAATAGTTAGTATTTTTCCCCTTTTATAGGTAATCCTAACCAAATCCCTAAGGAGTTAGAGGAGTGTGCTCCAAGCCCGGCGTCGCCTTAGGTAAGGACGAAGCTATGGCCTTGTGTGATGTGTGACATGTATGTGTTGAATGTTGTGTATGCTATGCTATGCTATGTCGTGTATTATATGATGTGTGGATAACTTATCTTATGTGTAGCGCAGCTTGGAGATTGAGGTATGTTGTGTGTGCTTTCTATGACATGAGCAGGGCATGTATACATATGATGTTTTGGATGTGCTATGATATGGCCCTCTAGGACATGCATATTAGGGTAATTGGTAATATGAATTGGGAATAAAAGAATAACAAGAAAGGAATGGGAAGTGAGTTCACTAAGGGGGATATGAGGTTGACCTGAGTACCTCATGATCCATGAGAGAAGATTCAAGTGGGAGGAATATCCAAAATAAACGAGAGTTGGGAACCATGCATGGGAGTCTTAAAATCTGCATGGTGACTTGGGGTGTTTGCATGGGATGGCTAAATCTTGCATGGGGGTGAATATTACGTGAGAAAAGTTGAATTAGGGTGTAAATAAGAGAATGGGAGAGTTGTGGAGCGATTGGAGACTTGGGATGAAAAATAGTACGTAGGTTGGTGCAAGGGTGTATAAAGGACCCGATTAGGGTTTTTGGGGGAGAAAGTGGAAATTTGGGAAGTATAAAGGTGAGAATGATTAAGGAAGGGTGGACTATGAGTTAAGAGTGAGAATTCTATTATATAAAAGATGAGTATGGGTTTCCATGTGAAAGAAGAGACTTGGGGATGAAAAGAGAGAGGTTACTTGTGGAAGAAGTAAGGTGCTAGGGTTTGATGTGGCCAACTAGGGCTTTGCCGACCACATGCGAGGTCGAGGAATAAAATGATATGCCTTGGGGTTGACCTAATAAGGGTGAGATGTGGGGTGAAGAATAAGTAATGGTAAGGTAAGTGAGAAGAGGTTGGGCCACATAGGTCCAACTAGGGTTTCCAAGGGGAAAACCCTAGAGGATGAGAATAGACGAGATCGATGTCATAGGGTGTTGGGCTTAACCTACACTTTCAGGAGTTGGTCTTTCATTATGTGTGAGCTTAAGGGGGAAAGAATGTCGGGCTGTGATTAGGGGTGCAAGAGTCTCAACATATGGGACGGGCCCTCTTGAAAGGAAAGCAGTAGAACATTGTTGACATGCATGCCAAGGGTGGAATGTGTTTTAATAAGACACGGATAAGACATTAATCACGTAAAGCGAAAGATTGTTGAGCCGAGCCCAGTCCGGTCCACCGGTAAGAATAGTGGTCAGAGGCGTTCTGCCCTGTGTGTTTCATTCCGGTCCACCGGTAATAATATTGGTCAGAGGCGTTCTGCCCTATGCGTTTCGTTCCGGTCCATCGGCAATAATAGTGGTCAGAGACATTCTGCCCTGTGTGTTTATCTTCTGGTCCACCGGCTATAATAGTGGGGGATTTCGTGCTCGACAAACCAAAGTAAATAAGTTAATCCATGGGAAAAATACTAAATACTTACAGCGAAACACCATGTGAGTCGGGGCCAGTCCGGTCCACCGGTAAGAATAGTGGTTAGAGGTGTTCTGCCCTGTGTGTTTACTTCCGGTCCACTGGCTATAATAGTAGGATTCTTGCACTCACATGGACTATTAAAGAATATGTGTGGAATGAACATATTATTAATGAGAATGAAGAATAAGTCACCGAAAGTATTTAGGCCTTATCTTGTGTGTTATCACACGTTGCCTATGTGATTGTGCTATGTGTTTTATGTTGTATGATTGTATGTTTGGCCTTAGTGCACCGGCTCCCTTACTCAGTATTGGACCCGTACTAATACTACCTTGGTTGAATGGGTCCTGTGACGATCCACTGATGGTGGGGAGCAGACCTCCTGTGCCGGTTTATGATCGGGTACTATTTTGGGGTGGAAGGCTTGACTTGAGTGAGTAGGCAATCCGGATATTGATCCTTCAGGACTTGTTTTATTTAGCTGTATTTTGTACTACGCTTCATGTTTGAAATCGTACTCTTAATTTGTAATCCTAAACCGTATTCTAATTACTGTTTAACTTGTGTTTCGTTAATGATTTATGTCAAATGTCGACACATATTTTAATGTTTCACACTTGATGTTGTTTGGTTTTAGCCTTAGCACTTAGTACTGGAACGGTAGAAGTGTACCGGTTTGGTACTAAGTGTGGCGGTAACGCCCCCGAGTTTACAGTTTTATCTTTCGCTTCCGCTAAACCTTTTTGATTTAAACGAAATTTTTTAGTAGTAAATTTTAGGGGTGTTACAGAAATGAGCATGAGTTCCTTCAATTGAGAATTCCATTCTAGATTGAAAAGGACTCTATCAAGCTTGTAACAAATTTTTTCATTCTCTATCTGCTTATTTGACCATGTAAAAAATGCTCAAGTGAATCAAAGGTTAAATAGATGAAGGGCAGATAAGCAGTCAGAAAAGTCTTTAATATCATTGAATTGGATATCCCCTTGGATTTTTTTCTTCTCTTTTTAGTATGACATTGAAGACTTCCATGATTAACCATGGGCTCGAAGTATTGCACTGATTTAGGAGCAGATTCCACACTATTTTCTAGTAGTTCCTTGATTGTGTGCATAGATTATAGTGAGGCAAAATTCTGAATTCTTATGGGGGGAGAACTTACTTTATAGTGAATCTCTTGGGAAGGAGTTGTTAAAACATGAATGTGACATGTTCTTGGATCTCATCCTATACACACTCAACCATTGTGATGATGATTGTAGTTAAGGACCCATTTCCATTAATGTATGAGGCCATTAGTGACTTTAGCAACATTTCCTGACTTGAATCTTGTTTCAACTAGTCCAACTAGAGTAAGATGATTGCTTTTACTCCAATGTCGTATAGCTTTTTTCTTTTACAAGGCATTTAGACCTACAATATTCCAACATCCAACTTTCATGCTAGTTGAATGTGGAAGTTTGGTAAGTTATATAGAACACTGGTTCCAAGCCTTCCAGTAACCAGTTTCTAACCTATCTCTTTCTCTTTTTCTAGTTGCTCCAGCTCTTTGGTCTCATTTATAGTAGTACTAATTTTGATCTTAGAGGGCTAGACCTACCCTTTTTGTTGAGTAACAACAAGAGATCCTACTACTTTGTTAAAGGATTTGTATGGTTTAGGAGGGGGTTATGATAGGATTATTTAAGTTCAATGTGGGAATTGAGGTTGTGTAGGCTATTGATTGGGTTGTATCATTGTTTGGTGATGGAACTAAGGAATTTTGGGTTGGATGAGTGCCTGCAGATCTTCTATCATTGACCACAATCCATTTCTTTTTTTGTTGGACATTTATGGAAACTACTTGAGGGCATTTTGAAATTGAGTGTCTAGATTGCTGATAGAGGGAGCAAAAGGATGGTTTTCGTTCAGAGTCAATGCTTTGCTTGATGGTTGAGTGGTTAGGAAGTTTAATACGTACAAACTCAGGTAAAGTTATATGTTTGTCCACCTCCACTAATGCTCTAGCATAGGAACTTGTTTCTTTTGTAGCTGTGACCACATCAATGTTTAAAGGCCTCCCCACACAGCTAGATATTCTACTAACACTACTTGGTGACTAGAATGGAAGAGGTAATCTTGGAAGTCTCGATCAAAGGGGAAGGATTTGGAATTATTTTTTGGTGAATGAGAATTATGGATACCACTTCTTGATTGTTAAAGGTATGTTCCGGTAAATCCAATTCCCCACAGCAAGAATGGTATTACAATCTTCAGAATTTGTAGAGGTAAACAGAAAATAACCTTCCTTGTGTATTCTAATTTTGGGGAAGGTAACATGGTTCCAATTTTGCTAGATGAATGTTACCATATGATCAAAAGAAGGTCTAAATCCATAAAACATATCAACAAGAGTATGTTGCCGGTATATGTTTTCAGCATCAATGTCTTTTTATAGTTATTCATCCATAACATATCCTTCATGTTCAACACACGACTCATATAAAAACGAATACAGATGATTTGGTTTTCGATTGTTGCGAACAATTTCACTCCATAATGAGGCAGGATTCAAATCATGGTTTTTCTTGATAGGATCAAGGAGATCGAGACTGTTGTCATTTAATTTTATTATTTGTTCAATTTGCATCTCTTTTATAGGATCTTGAGAGTTTGTGATCGCAGATACAATGCAATCTTGGGTATCTTGATTTCTCTCAATTTTGTCTTTGTAATCATCGAAATCTTTTGATTTTGAAGCATTTTTTTCTGGTTTTGCTGTTTGAGTAGTAAGTGAACAATTTGACAGAGAAAGACGAACTGATCTCCTCTTCTTTGCCATTATCCTGTGTGTTGGCGGTGGCTACAATACAGGGCAAGTGGTGGCTGTTGAGAGAGAGAGGATCAGTTACCAAATTGGTTATCTAAATTTTTTTTTGTTATCATTCCTATTATTATCATTAACTTTATATTATTAGATTAATCTAAATACTATTTATATTTTAAAACTAATCTACATATTATTAATTATTATTAAATAAATTTTTATTTTTTTAAATTATTGATATTATTAGTATTAATATCAATAATTATTATTGTTATAGAATTAATATTGATATTACTACCAATACTAATTAATATAATTGTTTAGATTATTAAATTAATTATTTTTATCATGGATTGTCAATTTTATTATAAAAAAATATTGTTACTCATTATTATTATTTTTGTAAAATATTAATATTATGACATTAATATAAAATTAATTATTATCATTGTTAATTAGTTTTTTGTTAAATTTATTGTTATTAATATTAATCATTAATTTTATTCGTATTATTATTACTAGCATTCTAACTATTATTTTTTATATTAATAAATTAGAATTAAAAATTATTGATTATTATGTTAATTTAATTTAATCATATTAGTGTTAATCTAATCTAATATTGTAAGTTCTAAAAGTTAGTTGGAATCAGAGTCTAACCCTTGGATATAATCGTTACTCACAAAAAGCCCGACCTCACAATGCAAAACCAATGCCCAATATTAAATATCACATGTAAGAGATGTTATACTTAGCAATTAAAAAAAATGTGTACACACAAGCGTAGCAGCATATATACACACAAAAACATGCATATGACAAGTGGGTTTGGAAACAGGGACTGCTAATCAATTTCCTGCCCAAATCCATCTCCATATTGTTATCCCAAAGTCAAACCTATACTCTAAATGTAGATCCCAAATCCAAACCAAACAGGCTACTCTGATGGGATCCCAACCCGCCTATCTTAACAAACATGAAATCTTACTTCCATTTGTTAGTCCATTTTCATTTTTCCCTCAATGTAAAATTTCATTTGGTAAGGCAATGTTACTGTGTTTTGCAAGTTCAGGCTCCTTGGATAATTATCAGGGACTAGTTGGCTTGACATTTACAAGAGAAATAATGACATTCCCAAGAAGAACATTCGGCAAATAAAATTTCCAGCATGTGGACTTACAGATGCTGAAGCAACATCATAACATTATACGATCGAAAAGGAAAAACAGAAAATGCCTATTTCCACTTTGCAACAGGGCAATGACATTGCTAGGGAAAACAAAGACTGCCATAAATCTGCATCAAGGTATGGCACTCTACCTATCTAAGTGTAAGAACTGTCCAGGCATGTGACCGCATCTACACAAGACATACAGTGCTCTCTGGTATCCCACTTGCCTCATAAATCTTTAAGCAATTCTTTCATGGGAAAGAAAAGTAAAGGAGCAGGCTATTAATATACGACACACGAGTTCCAAAGGGTTCAAATGGTTGAAGACCCGCTGGTGAGGTTAGGTAGCGGTGAGTTCACTAGTTCCAGACCAAGCTCGTTTATTTTGCTCAGCAGCAGCGATCGTTCAGTCTCGAGCTGCAACATGTATTCTTCCTGCATATCTTCAAGGCTCTCCATCTCAGACAATGTTTTTGAAACCCCTTCAAGATCACCATCCGCAACCAAGTTCTGAAGTTCGCTAAACATATGCTTCAGCTGAATTCAATATCACATCATGACAAAAAATAATCACATATACTCATTTTCTCTTTTGTGCCATGATAAGTAACTTAGGGCCATGGGAATTGACCAAGGATTTGCATGCCAACCTGGCCGGTGATTTTTTGAGCTTTAATTAATGAATCAGAATCAACAACGGTTCCTCTTTCCAATTCTGGAACCTTTCTGGTTATGAGGACATGGATTTCTCCCTTTGTCACCTTTTGAAGTGGTATCCACATGTCATATGTTTGATTTGGAAGTAGCCGTTGATATTCAACCATGCACTCACCTAGGCTCGATGAGGCCAGTATGGCGTTATAATCCCTCACATATAACATCAGAGGACTGCCAGTGTCAAGGAATTCAAAAGTTTGATTCCAGTTGGGATTCAGGGTCTTATAGATGACCTGCACGATGTAAATGAGTATCATGCAGTAAGGAGATGCATCGATGGACAAATACCAGCAGGACAAATTGAAAGGACATTGCAGTGAATGTGATATGAAGTACAGGATACAGAAACAGAAGCAACCAGGCAAGAATTTTTGGAGTCCATAAAGTAGTGGCCAGTACAAACAACACTAACAAGAAAGTTTCACAAGCTTGTTATCAGATAAGATCGATCTCAAAAGTACGAAATAAAATCAGATATAGACGCTGATCAAAAAGAGACAGGTAATGACGCTGATCAAAAAGAGACAGGTAATCTGAACCCAAATATTAGATTGTGGCAAAACCTTTGTTCTTCTCTTATGGACTCCATATTCAACCTTCACATAGGGATCACTGGCTCCACCAAGGTCAGCAGCAATAAGATCTCTTGCCTCAAGAAGAACAAGTTCAACCCAACCATTAGCTGACCCACCTGTTAAATCCTAGATAAACATCAGAGTAGCAAGATCTATATCATTAATTATTTAACTATGTTTGATAAACATAAAACGAAAGAGGAATTATCTGAACATAAAGGTTGCTGAAATGCCCTTATATTCACTAGGAGATGGCAACATCAGCATGCAGGTAGGGACGCATGCAGAATGGCTCCTATGTATGTTTATATGACAGAATATATTCATCCAGCAGCAGAGATGCACCTTGGAACCTCCATTTTCATTCAGATGCACTACTTCTATATGAAGCTTAAGCTCCCCAGAATCAACTTTCTCAAGGGGAACCCATACATCTTTTACAGACCCATCAGCCAAACCTTCCAAATCCACTCTTGCTGTCCCAACATTCTCGTCACTGAAGGTTTCTTCGTATAAGCATTTCAAAATTAGATATTCACCCCCTGCAATCTCTTCGAATACAAATGTCTGATTCCAGACAGGATTTGTTGTTTTTGACACAGTACTTGTTCTCCGGACAACCTATAGGAAGGATAGCTTCAGGATTAGAAATAAGACCCCAAAGCATCATAAAGATCGTTGAGTTTCATAGCCAACATACACATCTTATTAATGAATTACTAAATAACTAGAATGAACAACTAACTTACCTCACCATACTGCAATTTGACATATGGCTCACACTTCCCAGATTTGTCTTTCCCAATCAGATCCTTAGCTTCAGCAACAGTAACATTAATTTTTCTTCCAGTTCGTGAGGGCAAGTTTGTCGATAAATTATGGAATTGTTGGGAGCTACGATGAAAGGTGTGTGAACCATCAGAGAACTGCCATTCTTTCAACATAATGCTCACACACAACTGCAAACCAAATCATTGTTGGAAAAATAATTGCCCGCAAAGCTTACGTGATCAAAGAAAAAAAAAAAAAAAACTTTACATAATGCAAAGCCTATACCTCGCCTGAGTTCAGTTCCTCAAAGGGAACAATCATATTAACCTCTTTTCCACATATCTCAGAATGCCTTGCTATCACACTGGAGCTAGGACCTACAGCCCAGAAAATTGTTGAATCATCCTCAGCATATTTAACCTACCAAAATCACAGAAAACAAGAAGGCAGTTAGTACAGCAATGACAACATGATAAACATAAAACAGCAATAAGTCCCTCTAAAACTAATGCTAACAGCTGAATCGAACTTAGGAGAGCAGAAGAATTCCAAGTTAATTCAGAAAATTTTATCCATCACCCAATCTCAAGCGAAGGTGTCTACTCATTGACAATTTACTTGATTGCTACAAATAATGCCCACATCACTCGCTAGGTCACCCCAATATTATCCATGAATTTAGTTGAAGTAAATATACTACCATATTAGAACTTAATATTTCTTAGTAACAATTTAAATTGATCTCAAATTGCACAATAGATGATTTCACAAATTTCTCAAATAAGTTCGATACAAATTTCATAGATACAGCTTGCAAAATTACCAAACAGCCATTAGTGCTGCTTTAGTAATACTACAACAATCCTTCACCAACCAAAGGTCTTACCAAATTTACCTAGTTGGGATAGGAAATTACAAGTGACCATAAATATACCTTAACTTCACAACTTGCTAGGTAGTCGGACTTCACACTGCCAGGGGAGCATTCATATAGACGGAATTTGATGATTCCTGTATTATCATGTAAGACCATATTAAATCGTGAATCCCATTTTGGGTTTGATCCTGGCTTCATAACTGTTTTCCTGGTCAGTTCTTCAAGCTCTACCTCCACAAATGTCCGCAGACCATTGACAAGGTCTTCTGGAGCAGCATTTGCAACAGAACTTTGTGACCTCCTGGAAGGGCTCCCTTTTAGACCATTTCTTGAAATGTTTCTGGCTGCAACTACTGTCACTTGAAGGATGCCACCTACAGCCTTCTTTCCTAATTGTACAGCTGGTAGAGAAAGGCAGCGTCGGCGAGGTTCAACCATGGTTTTTACTAAGGTTTCAGATAGGAGTTTAACCTGCATAATAAACAATACATGAACTAGAAAACATTGCATCACAATTACTCGTCAGGGAATAGTATAAAATGCAATATACATATTGACTGTCTATCACCGTGAGAATAGAGTTCACAGTAATTTTGTAAATCATAGATACAACTAGACATGGCAATTGGACTGGTCAAGTTTGTGGAGATTCAGGTAATTTCAGTCTCAGGTCATCTCAGATCAAGTCACTTTATCCATTCAGTTCAAAATAGGTCTGAGTTAGGTCATTTCTGGCTCATATCATTCTATCTCCTAGGTGTGGGTCAAGTCCTTTCACATTATTTTATCCTTTCCAGCTTTCAAGTTGGATATTTTTTTTTTTTTTGAGTTAGTTAGATTTTAGGTTAATACAGGTCGGCTCATTTTTGGGTTTCAATCATTTCAGGTCTTATTGCCCACAATGGTCAGGCTGGATTTTGGGTTGAATCGTTTTGGAGTATCATGACTCACGAGTTACGAACCATGATTCTGATTCAAGTTGGTTTCAATTTCAAGCATACTCATTTTGGTTTTAAGGTAAGTGCAATAATTATATATATCTTAAGTCTATAATATTAAAATAAAAAAAATGGTTTAATGTAAAGGTTCATAAGCAAAATTGAAGTAATGTCTAACTATGTTTAATTTCTTATACGTGTTCATAGTAATCAAGAATCTAAATTTCTTAACTTATATGTATGTACGAGTAGGGAACTTCAATAGAGCTGAGTCGCATCAACTTTTGGGTCAGTATTAGGTTAGATTTATCAGGCAGTAAACATCTGGTGAGTTTAAGTTTAATGTTATCGGATAGTCTTAGGTAAGCATCAGGTGGTTATGGATTCTCAGTTTTTCAGGTTAAGTCAGGATTTTGGAAAAGCATCAAGTTAGATTGGATTTTGAGTCCAAAGTCTTCAAGTTATATCGAATCAAGTTGGGTTTCCTTTTTTAATACCAGGCTGAGTTTTGGGCAATCGGATCAGACTCATCAGGTTAGGTCAGCTCTATATGGAACTTTAAAAACATGACCTATGATTTTTCATAGTCATATCCCCAAGTCTAATTCACTCCAACATATGGAACAGTTATATTCCAATCCAATAACTAAGACAAAAGAGGAGCAATCTCACGGTATCCCAATTTTCTATTTATTTTTGGAAAAATAAAAGCATTGGCATATGGTCGGCTAACAACACACCAGCCATGATGATACAACTGGCAGTTCTGTTGCAGGGAGCGATTGACTTCCACTTCCAAAAGCAACAGCTATTCTCACTTCTGGAACAGATACAAAAGAGTACAAAATTGCCTTTCCATCCAGAATTGGCATCAGTTGAAGCTGAAAATCAGGTAACTTAAAGGAGTTAAATATATGCATTCATGATAGACTAGAAAGAACTATACTAATCCATTTAGCTGGAGTAGCAGTAACAGAGGGACATGTCCACAGTCAGAGATCTAACCTTTTCTAACAGCAAACAAAAGTAAGAAAGCACAAAACAACTAACAAAACTAGAAAAGTTCAGCAACGTCTTCAAACATTTATGAATAGCAAGAAAGAATCTTTCTTTATAAATTACCAATTTGCTCTCAAATGAGACCATGACTGCATTTACCTCACACAGGAAAAGAGGGTAGTAACAATGGCTAAGTGATCTATAACAATATGAAGAATGTTTATTAACCACATAAGACAGGCATGTAAAAAACTTCAAAACAACCATCCATAGGAGCTCATAAAAAAAAGAAAAAAAAAACAGCCAACTTCATGCTGCTTGCAAAGATGGGTTAAATTCTACAGGTCAAACAATGAAAGCAACCACACTCACAGACACTAAAGAAGGTACAAACATAAAGTCAAACAGAGAGAAAAGGTGAAGAAAGAAAAAGGAACTAAATTATGTCAGCAGTTACTCCAAAAGTATGAGGAGAAAAGCTCCAGTTTGCAAGACGAATTCAGAATAATAACTGCTACAATTTGACCATTTTATAGGAAAAGAAATATCTAGATGCACAACCATTTTTATTAGGAAAACTAAGGACAATATATGGTAAAGACAAATGAACAACTCCACAAAACTAAGCCAACTTTCTGACTGCTATTGTCAACACACTGGCTGCAACAGAAGACAATCTGGCTGGCAACTAAGTTAAAACTTGTGTACGTAATGACATCCCAACATATATAAGGTATGGGTAAACATAACACTCAATATGAATTACAGCTTTCATAGGTCTGGGAGGTTGTGATATACACAGCCTCTAGCAGACAGTTTCCAAAAGATCACAGAGGCAATCTGAACATGGGAGCTTAGTAAGCTAACATTTATTTGGTCCGGGCATTCCAACATAAATCTCCAACTTATTAGTGTGGTATTTATTCTAGTATTACTTGACAGATATACAAAAGACTGAATGAGAAGTCAACATACATCACCCTTCATATGAAGCTGGCTTATCACAATCCAAGCAGTCCCATACAGTGGCTTTGCCAGCTTAGCAAGCAAAAGAAGGCTCAGGTCACTCGTGTCCCAGTCAAAATTTAAATTCATAATCCTCTGCCACAATACAAAACAGAGTGGTCAAAATTAAAGGCATTCCATTTCCATCAATAATCACTTACTAACAAAAGTGAATAGAAAGCAAGTGGTCGAGCAAAAAGTATTTATTTCTTGGGCAACAAATGATAAGATTTTATTATACTTGCAGACTTCTCTAACTTTTTATTCTGTTTTATTTTTTGTTGTCTGTGCTGAAGAAAACTGTTTGCAGTTTGTACAAGCAAGATGCCCTGCCATGACATATCATAATTAGGGCTGCATATAGGGTTACAATAAGTTATAACAGAATCTATTAGATAGGAAGGAGAAAAAGATAGAGATTTTCAATAAGTGCTTGTTTGGTACGATGGTACTATTAATAGGAGTGAAAAAGGTACCTCATAATTTACACATCTTAGCTAAAGTATTTGAATTGGAGTAATATATTTTCTGAGAAATATCCATTTTAGATCTTGTTTCAAAGTAAAGTGGGTACTTCCTTGAAAAAGATTTTCTCATTTTCAAATACACTAAATAAGAGAAATAAATACGATGGTATTATTTCCACTCATATTATAATCACACAAAATGAGCACTAACTTTAGTTGTCCAAAAAAATGGTTGGAGTTGCATGGAGATAGCACATAAATAATATAAAAAGTAGCCATAAATAATATAGGAGTGATAAATATATGTAGTTAATGGGGGGAAGGCGCTATGCAATACAGAATGTTCCCTTTTTCCTTTTTTCTTCCCCTACTTTCAAACTTTATCCATCTTTCTCAAATGGAGTACCTTCACTGGTCAAACACATGTATATAATAAATATAGTTTTGCCATATCAAAAATATTAGAGATAGAGATAATTCATCTTTTCCCAGCTTCTACAGAAGAACTCACGCATTTAAATTCAATATAGAAATAATAAAAAAGAAAAAGCAAGAGTTGATTGAATAATATGTATCAAAAAGTGCAATATTTATCATCTCAAAGACTTTATAACTTGCAAAATGGCGCCAAACAGGTTTCCATCACAAAATGAGCCAGAAGGTAACATTCAAACCTGTTCACCAAATGTTGTCCAGTATACGCCATTAAGACCCAGACTAGGAGGACAAGAACCAAGTGAGAACTCTTGTAGCTCAATCCTTTCCTAAAAGAGAGACAATGACCGTCAAATTTAACAAATGAATGGCTGAAGAAATTACAGACTGTAAAACTCTAAGAAGATAAGGCAATATAAGACACTTACAATAAGCCTTGGCTTTCTGTGCTTCAAGCGTTTCTGCACAAAGAATAGTCTAATAAGTGAAAGTATGTTAAGAATAACAGGACTAATACAGTCCCAAGGAATAAAACAATTGAGAGAGGAAAAAAAAAATGGAGTTTGCATTGAATGAGAATAAACCAGGGATTCGAGGTCCTGGGAGCCTCCCACACATAGCCAAAAAATACCTCCCCTATACCTGCTATTCCCCTCTCTATTTATTACAAAATCATGCTAGATTATACTACTGACTCTCTCCTCTCATCTGTGCCTAATCGAATGTTCTAACAAACCAGGGAATAAAATGACAAAGTACTAACGGTCTTCTCAACAGCCCTCACCGGGTAAAATCATCCTGTATTTGCAGCCCCAGGGAAATCATCCTTAGCAGGCCTTCTATGCACATAGGTGTATTTAACCAATGGCTTATCAAAGTATCACATATCATTAGTCATAATTATAAAACCTAAACATGATACAATGATTCCGTGATCAAAAATAAAATCTAAAGGAGAAATAAGGATATGATTCCTAGAAAGAAAAAGAAAACATACACTTTTAGAATTTGAAAGTAAGGAAAGATAACTGCTATTGGCAACGAGGGGAGTTGACTCAGTTGACTTGATGTACAAAATATGCTTGACTCATTAGCAAACGAACTAAAGCAAAAACTCCCTCAGCCGTTCTGAAAAGAGCTTCATAAAACTGTTATATTAGCATATTATTGCTCCATCCATGAGAGTTATGAAAACTACCTTAGCTATCTATGTCAGGCTATGTTGGAAAAGGAGTAGAAAAGATAGGTCAGGCAGGTTGGACTTAACTAAATAAAGTGAGGTGATCAAAGCTGAAGGCCAATAAAACCAGTTTGGGGCTTGAAAAGGTACAAATTTGTAACCTTGTTCACAAAGTGGTATGTGGAGGTGTTAAGTGGAGTAGGTGCTAGTGTATAAGTACACATTTCATTAACCCCCCCCCCCTTCTAGATGTAAAATTGATGAGAGGTCCGACTCTAAGAGCATTTTATTGAGAACATATTCAAAGAGTTACACACCTCCATGGCTAATAATAAAGAGGTTCAATAAGGTGAAAAAAGGTTAATGATGCTAAACCTTGCCACAAATATTTCCATAGGGTCAAAAAGAAATTTCACTTAAAATTTCATCTCCATTCATCCCTAATGCCAAACTTAGGCTCACTGAATGGAAAATGTGAAGAGGACAAATGATCCCCACTGCCAAAGGCAACCACAATTTTGGAAAACCATCTCTGCATACAACTACATGTGTAGCTGTATATAATAATCTTCATGATCAGATGATCTCTTCTTTCAAAGTCAATTTACCACCTCGCACTAAAGCAATATTCCCATATGACCTACAAGTCCATGATTGGAATGATCCATGAAAACATTTAGATTCAAAAAGAAATTACCTCGACAATGGAAGAGAACCTTCCTGACAGCTTAGGGTTCATGTAATTAGGCCAAATGTCCATCAATAGCTTGTTCAGCCATTGGCATGGTTCCAACGGAGTTGTTGGCTATAAAACCAAAGCTATGGAGATGTTAAACAAATAAGATCATGATACATAAGAGAATAATTTGAGGAAAAATAAACACAATATGAGAAAGGTACCACTGCTTCTAGTATCACCCGATTCCACTTTTTATTCAAGTCTTCCACAAGGACTTGGCGCTGCTGATTGCCATACTGATAACAGAAAGTGTGATAACAGTTAGCCCCATTAATTAATATAACAAGAATGAAAAGATTAACTCAGTGAAGAGCAATTGAAATGATTTGTTGTCATCATTTATAGAGACAAAGTGTATGTTTAGCATGTTTATAAGCTAGAGCATAAGTTGTAGCTTATTAACTTATTAAAATAAATTTTTTCTGATAATTAGTATAAAAATATAGCTTTTGAGAAGCTGAGAGAAGTAGCCGGCATATCATAAGCTAGGTTCTTATATGTTTTCCATTGTAGACACAAAAATCAATTTCAACTCATTTTCTATGAATATAAATATCTTTTATGTCATTTTGTGCTATTTAGTTTGGTAAAATACTTCGAAGAAAGTATGCTAGCTTATCGGTTTTCAGTGATCAACTATAACTTTCAACAAACACTAATTTTTTACTTTTGACTATTCATTCAGCTAGCTTATCAACTAGTAGTGCCAAATAGAATCTAATATTGTTTAGCCAGAGAAGCTCTGCATCAAGTCTTTTCCCCACTTAAAATTTGTAGATTTTCTTTGAAGTGAAATAATCAAGTGACAGAACCAAATCTATCAGAAGAAGCCTCAAAAAATCAATTAATATATACAACTAAAAATGCTGCTTGGTTACTGAGTTCTCTGTCTTGCACGATTCTATGGTGACATAGAGGACGCACCAACATAATGGAATTTATTGCTTGTTTCCATATCAGATAGCTTCAGGAAATGCTGAGGTAACAAAATTCTCTCCAAGTCCACGTCATACGAAGTCTCACTAGACAGAACCATGATCCTGGAGCTGGATTGCTTAAGCTAGTCCACAAACCACCATAGCAAAAACTTATAAGTACACCAGAAAGCACGAGATAAGACAGACCACCAATCAGTGAGATATTTTTCTCCACAAGCATAGAAATACCCCCCGTCCTCCCAAGTCCCCCCCCCCCCTCAATCTCTTTTCCTCCCACGAAATATGCCTTTTGCATCCACCAAAAGCTGTTAAGACACTAGGCCAAAACTCTTCTGCTGCCGAAACTACCCCTTCCACCAAAGGGAAAAGAGAGTGATTAGCACTAAATTGTTTCTTATAATTTATCCATATAAATCAGAAAATTACTTAATTTTGATTGTCAATAGTTTCTTATCTGTCATAAATAAGAGTTTATAACTTATTTTAACGTCAAATTGCTAGATCATAACCAAAGTTTGATCTGCAAACTTAACTTGTTACATTGAAACACAGTATGTGCTAGCAAGAGACCAAACTGGACATCCACACAATTTGAATAACTGCAAGCTAATGCGGCTAAACAGTGAGAATGAAAACTGGCTCCCACCCTGTGTTTCGAAGGGATAAAAACGGAAGTAAACATTGATCAGGTCAGCTAGTACTAGCAGCAACAGTCAAATAAAGCTGCGTTGTCACCCTAAAAGAACAGCAATGCCAGTATGTCACCGAACAATGTTAATCAAGTAAACCATGAAGAATCAAAAGGATCAAAATGGTAAGAGTGTTCAATGTTAAGCTGAAGTCCCAACTTCTATCGGTTAAAGCATAATACAAAACAACTCTTTGGACTATATCCATAAGGTTAAACTTTTGGATAAACTAATACTTGCCATGACTAGTGATCGAGTCCCGAGCCCGCCAAAATCTTGCGGATTGGAGGATTGTTAAAGTAGAACACAAAAAAATTGATAAATTGAAACAAACTAGCTGGTATCCATAAACATATTAGCAAATTACCCAAATTAACCGAGTAAAGACCGCCTACCTGAATAGCTGCCCAGACGGCCACAGCCAGAGGAACCCAATTGGAAACGGAGAAAATCCACTTCTCAATTACCCACAAAACTAAGATCAAAGGTAACGAAACCAAGTATACAGGTTTCACCGCAAATAGTTTATTTACAAACTCAACAGCTCCTGCAACCGCCATTTAATAACACTTGAACAGTATCTTTAACAACTGAGTCATTGTTCATTCACAGGAGAAGGCGAGGTTTAGCAGTTTAGAGATCAGAAAAGTGGCACACCCATAACAGAAGTTGAAAGCAAGAAAAGGTACGAGGTACAATCAGTGGGATTATAAATAGTTGATTAAGTGCGCAGAATCGAGGAATAGAGAGGATCGGCATATTATTTTTTGTATCAAACAGGAACACTAAAAGGGAAGGGACAAATCTTTTGAGTTGAATACAAATGACTCAAATAGACTTTCCCATTTGGCAGCGAAATGGGTGGATTGGCCTCATTTGAACCTAAAGCTAATTTAATATATTACCTGTTGGCTTCCACGTTAATAATGATAATAATAAAGAGAACTTCATAACTTGTGATTGAGAAAAAACAGATAATCACATCTAAAAGTGTCATATCACTAAAAATAAAAAACAAACAAAACATACATGCTAGAAAAATCACATAGAAAGATAAACTTCTGATAAAAGCCAACACGAGTACTCAGATGAAGACCATACTCATTATTTTGCTATCTAACAATTATTTTTCTATTTAACAATAATTATTCCCATTTTAATTAAATAATAAATGTTGTAATAAAAGAAATCTTTCAAAAAAAAAAATAATATAATCCTGTAATGATTTGTTATCTTGAATATAAATAATGATGTGTATGAAAAGATAGGATTCTCAAATTAGTGATATTATGGCTCGTTCATGTTGATATTAATTAAAAGAAGCTTTGACAATGATGTATAGATGATAAGGGCATTCGAATAAGGTGAACTAAAGATGAAGATGATTCAAACAAGGTGATTATGATTGAGTGACGGTGGATGAGTGATGATGATGGTTTGAATGTAGTGAGTTAATTATGATATGTATTCGACAATGATATGTTGATGATGATGGTGATTCGAAGGTTAGGGTTTAATGGAAGATGATGTCATGGTTTAGGGTTAGGGTTAGGGTTTAACTTCAAATTTTAGGGTTAGGGTTGAGTTAGGGTTCGAATGTAAGGGTTAGGGTTTCGAATGATGAAACCGGTTTAGGGATTCAATTAGCTTTGATTTTAGGTGATGTTTGGATGATAATGATGGTTGGAAAAATGTGGATTATGGAGAGTAGAAAGAATATGACTTAATCTCTATTTCACACGGACACGGAGATTAAGATTTTCAAGTTTAATCGTTCACACAGATTTGATTAACTTGAATTAAACTCACACAGATTTTGACTTTGCATTCAACTTCAATATTGATCATCTACTTCCACATAATCGTGACTTCATGGCTTATATATCCAACCTACCATTTCGCCAAAAAGCATAATTCAAAAAGATATCAAGCTAAAAGATATTATGCTACTTTATGCTAACTTTACGTTCTAGCTAATATCCAATCCTACTACTTAATTAATTAGTTAGCTAAATTAATAATTTCACATGACCAAGCTGCATATTTCCTCCCCATGCACGTGGTCATGCAGTCCATGCATGCCATGCACATGCACATAGACACTTAGTAGCTTGTTTAATACGTTTCTAGCAACATAACCATCCATTTGTCTACATGCATGTGCATCATTCGCCCCTTGTTGATCTTTTCCAAATGAAGAATAATTGGTTCCATAATTATGACAGCTAATTCTTGAGTGTTTACTTCTACATCATTCGCCCTTTTTTGATTTGAATTTTCCCTCAAATTTACATTGCCATAATAAGTGCTAATGTCTCCAACATCAAACGTCCTTGATACCCCACCATATGAATCTAGCAAATCAAACTTATAAGCACTTTCCCCAAAATTTTGAAGTACTTTGAAAGGACCATCCACCATTGGCATAAGCTTATTTTTCCTTAGATTAGGAAATCTCTCCTTCCTCAAGTGTAACCATACCAAATCTTCTATTTGAAAACATGTTGACTCCTATGCTTGTTTGCTTTTGTCTTGTACACTTCATTCGCCTTCTCAATATTGTGCTTGATTTGTTGATGAAGTTTTTTTAAAAAACTCCACTTTCTCTTACGCATCATAGCTATTCACTTCATCTTTCTTTAATGTTACCATATCAATCAAAATATATGGATTAGTTCCATATACAATCTTGAACTGACTAAAGCTTGTTGTAGTAGAAGGACTTCGATTGTAAGCGAACTCTACATGTGCTAACTTGACATTCCAATCCTTAGCACTCTTACTCACCAATCCCCTTAGCAAAGTACCTAAAGTTCTATTAGTAACTTCGGTTTGTCCATTCATTTGAGGATGATGCGATGTGCTAAATAGAAGCTTCGTTTCTAGCATGTACCATAATATCTTCCAAAAATAACTTAGGAACTTCACATATCTATCTAAAATAATACTTCTCAAAATTCCATGCAATCATAAAATCTCCTTAAAATACAAATCCACAACATGAGTAGCATCATCGATCTAGTGACATGGAATAAAATGAGCTATCTTGGAAAATCGATCCACCACAACCATAATAGAATCTTTGCCTCATTGTGTCCTAGGAAATCTAAGAATAAAATCGATACGAACACCTTCCCATGGTTGAGTAGACATAGGTAAAGGTATATATAACCCTTTGTAGAAGAGACTCTTGCTCCTTTAACATATAGCATAACTAGCAACCATGGCTTATAATCCCTTTTACATTCTTAGCCGATAGAAATTTTCTTGCAGCAACTCCAAAGTCTTGTGAACTCCAAGGTGTCTTAAAATTCCTACTTCATGCACCTCTTTCATTATTAAATCTCAAATTGAGGTCTTGGATACACATAATTTGTTGTGTTTGAATAATAATCCATCTTGAAGAACATATGCTCAATAGCTTCCTTGTTTCTTACAATCTTTGAAGATCATAGTAAAATCATTGTCCATGGCATATTAACTCTTCAACATCTCAAATTCCAAAAGCTTTACATCCATCATGATAAGTACCACGGTCCTCCTAGATAATGCATGTAATCCCCCAAAATTTCAGAAAATCTATACTTTAATAAATAACTTTTATTTGAAATAAATTAGCTTTTAAAATTATTTAGTTTAATTTTTTTTTTATCGATTTTTGAGTATATAAATTTTGATTGGAGTATTTAATAAATTAAAAATAAATATTTTGTTATTTTATCATGTTATTTTTATTTAAATAATTTCCTAAACTAATATTTTACTAAAATTATCCTTTTTGAACCAATATATTAATTATATTGAATTAAATTATAAAATTAAATAATTTATCAAAATATTACATTTTTATTATTTTATAAATTAAATTAAATTATTTTTCCTCTTTCCTCTTTTTTTCCTTTTCTTTCTCCATTTTTCTCCTTTTTCTTCTTTCTTTTTCTTTTCCCTTTTTCCTTCGGGCTGCCCGCTAGGCCAGTCTCGCTTCCTCATCCTTTCCTCCGCCTGGGGCATAGGCCCATTCTCCCCCCCCACACGCACCAGCTGACCCAACCCCTCCTCCTTTCCTTCCTTTCTTTCTCCCCTTGGACTCGGCCGGCCTAACCCTACTTTTTTCTCTTTCCTTCGTCGGCCTGGTGCCCCCTTCCCTTTCTTTCTTCTTCTTCCACACCCCATCCAACGCCTCAACCCTACTCCCTAACCTGTCATCGTCGACCAGGTCTACCGCCTCGGGCACACTAGCCACCGCCTCCTGCAACCACTACCACCACCTACAACTCTCTCTCTCTCTCTCTCACACTTATTTTTTTCACCATTTTGGAATTAGGAAGTCATGCACCCCATCCCGCATGGCCACCCTTTCCTCTCCTTCATCACCCTCTCCCTGCCACCCTACGACCCCCTGCCACCATAAACGCTGCCACCCGATCATCCACTTATCCCCCTACCCTCCCTCTTCTTTTTTCTTCTCCTCTTCACCCCTTTTCTTGCCCCATTATTTTCAACCCTCCCCCTGATATCCTCTTTCTCTCATATTCTTCCTCTCCATCTTTTTCCCCTAATTTTGCACACCGCCCCCCTCCGCTGCTCCAGCCGCCACACCAACCCCCTACATTACTCCCTGCCACCCTCCACCTCAGCCTTACACCACCACAATATCCCCCTCGAGCCCTGGAACCCCCTTCTTCCTTCCCTCTTCCTTTTTTTCCCCTTGTCCTCCCTTACAAGCAGCCTCCCTGCAACCCCTTCTTTCGCTGCCTTTTCGCCACCTCTACTGCCACCCAAACCACCAATCTCCTCCTTGCAATCTTCTCTACCACCCCCACACCTGCTTTGGTCGAAAATAGTCCCCGAACATCTCCACTTTTCCCCTCTCTTTTCCTTCCTTCTCATCCCGATCCCTTCCGACAGCCCACTTCGCCACCTCGTCGCTGCCTCTACTGCCTTTGGCCACCAACAACCCATCACCAGCCACCACCTATACCCCCTCTTCACTCCTGCACCTTCCCTTGCCTCCAATCCTCTCCCATCTACCTTCTTTCCTAGCCTAAAGACCCCAACCCGAAAATAGTCATTATTTATCCCCTTTCACCCCCTTTGAGCCTTCCTCTTTTTATTTTTGCATACAGATCATGCTGCATGAGCACCATAAGTTACTACATTTATTGGCCCATTTTCATTAATAATTTTAAGGTATGATAATATTTAAGTTAATTATTTCATTAAGTAAATTTTATAAGGTCTTATGCTTTGATTTTCTTATTTCTAATATAATAATATTGATATTATTTTTAGGTGTTGATTTTGATAATCAAAGCATGAATCTTTAACTAGAATACTAGTAAGATTCAATTTTGCGGGAATTAAGGTAATCGTTAAACCCCACTTAAACGCATGGATAAACTTATGTTAGCACATTAGGATTTTAATATATTATTATGCTTGATATCTGTGGTTTAATATATATATATATATATATATATATATATATTTGCTTGTATTGATTGATAAAAAAAAAGGTATGCTAGTTTATATGCCATGGGTGGAAATGTTGCTTAAGGGAATAGTTTGATTATTAATAAAAGTGTTAAGTACTTATCCATATTATATTATGTTATTGTGACCATTTATGCATGAACAATATTATTGTGAGCCCTAGGGGAATTTTAATAATATTCCTTGTGCTAGATTATGGCCTAATATGTGTGGGTACTAATAAGTGTTATATTAAAATATAATGGTTGGTGGAGTTGGATATTGTTAATGGAGTATTAATATTATTATTCTATGTGGTAATGTTAATTTAATAAAAGTGGGGTAATAAAGGGGGTAAAGTGGTAATTTTGGAGGCAAAAGGGTAATATGGTAATTTTATAAGTAAAAGGGTATTATGGTAATTTTGGAAGTAAAGAGGAAGATGGTAATTTGTTTTATAAGTAAAGGGGTACTATGTTAATTTTGGAAGTAAAGAGGAAGATGGTAATTTTTTTTATAAGTAAAGGAGTATTATGGTAATTTTAGAAGTAAGGGGTAAAATGATAATTTTGGAAGGAAGAGGTAAAATGGTAATTTTGGATGGAAAAGGGTATTACGGCTAATTTGCAAGTAAAAGGGTATTATAGTAATTTTGGTAGTAAAGGAGGTAAAATGGTAATTGGTAAGTAAAAGGAGTAAATTGGTAATTATAATTATGGAGAAGTATAAACTAATAATTATAATTATGGAGGAGGGTAAATTAACAATTATAAACATGGAGAGGGGTACATTGGTAACTATAACTATGGAGAAGGGTAAATTAATAATTATAATTATGGAGAAGGGTAAATTGGTATTTATGATCATGGGGAAGGGTAATTTGGTAATTTAACTAACAAAAGGGTAATGTGGTAGTTTTGATCATGGATGAGGGTAATCTGGCAATTATGAGATTGTAGACAGGTAATTTGGGAATTTATCCAACTAAAGGGGCAACTATATATGTAAGGGGTAAATGAGTAATTTGTACCCAACATGTCGTTGTGATTGTGGAATTCCGTAATATGACTCAAATAATACCGATTAACAAGGTAAGAGTATTTGATAATTAGTAAGGATCACGAGAACGAATCCTAATATGGAATTAGATGAGATTATGATGGCCTTAATAATTTCTCTATGTTATCTTGGATAACCGTCTGAATAAGAAATGACTAATGGTATCAAAACGATTGAAAGTGAATAAGTATCTGATTATTGTGCTTTTCGTGATCACTTTAATTAAGACACTAATACTTAAAATGAAAGGCCTCGAGATCGGAAATGGTGGCTCTTTAAGGGTCACTACCCTAAAGACGTGGCTTAGCCCACGAGTTATTCTGGTATTTGCTAGTGTGCCTTTGTGCCCCAACTAGGCTCTATATCTTACTCTATCTAGCTCTACGGACCTATTTAGGGGGTATGCATACTTATGGATTAGGTGTCCTTGTCAATAGGGTACTAAGAAGCTTTATACACCAGTACGACCAGGGTACCTTTGCGTCCCTAGCTTCATGGTTGAAGGGTGCTGAGTAGCTTGTATGCACTAGTACGATCGGTGTACCTTTGTGTCCCGGGTTCCTAATCTTCCATCCGAGGCAAATAAATAAAATTTTTGTGCTGTTAAAAAAAGGCAAAATACTAATAATAAAAGTGAAAGATTAATGAGTCGGGCCCAATTGACTTATGATATTGAGTACCGATCCACCGGTTATAATAGTGGCCCAGGAGCGTGATGCCCTAGAAAGTGTTTATGAGTATCAATCCACCGGATATAATAGTGGCCTAGGAGCGTATTGCCCTCATAAGTTATTATGAGTACCGATCAACTAGATATAATAGTGGCCCAGGAGCATGTTACCCTAGATGATGTTGATATATATTCCGATCCACCGGCAATAATAGTGAGGTTCCCGAGCTCAATAAAACCAGTCATGGATGTGAATAAATTTATGGAAAAATACTAATCACTAACAGTGAAACGCCATATGTGTCGGGGCCAGACCGGTCCATCGGCGAATAATAGTGGCCAAGAGCGTTTTACCCTGCATGACCGGTCCACCGGCAAATAATAGTGGCTAGGAGGATCTTATCCTGCATGACCGGTCCATTGGCTATAATAGTGGGTTCCCGCACTCATATGGATATAAAATTTGAGAGATGATTGAATAATGATGGACTAATGGATTAAGACCCGAATGTATTGATTTTGCACTATGACATGGCTTAAGGCCCGAAAGTATCGATTGTTCATTACAACCTATTGATATCTGATGTGAATGTTATATACACACATCTTGCTCTATACATATGTAGCTTTGTATCATGTGTTACATTGCGGACCATCTTTTAAGTGTGTTTAAAGGGTAACTCAGTACCGTAGTATTGAAGGGTTCCATTCGTGGGGCCCTATTCAATGGACAGTATCCCTTGCAGGTCTTTTCAAGTGCTATTCAAGTGGGCAATGGGAAAGAGAGTAAGGAATTATCTGGAGCTGTTAGGGTTGTCTTCTCTTTCTCTTTTAAATTCTTGGTTTTAATGTTATTGTTGTCTTTATAACCACCACTTGTGGATTTTATTCTTGTAAATGGTTGTTACGCTACTCTGATTTAAACATGATTGTAAATTGTGTTTTACACTTTTAGCCTTAGCACTTGGTACTGGAACGGTAGGAGTGAACTAGTTTGGTACTAAGTGTGGTGGTAATATCCCCAAAACTCACAGTTTTGTAAATTGCTTTTGCTAACTCTTTTAAATAAAATGAAATTTTTCAATAATGAATTTTGAGGGTGTTACAATGCATCCGCCACAACATTCTCATTTCCATCCACATGCCTTGTAGAAAACACAATTATTTGTAGTAAGCTTATCCACTTAGCATATCTTGGACTCACCTTCTTTTGACTATGCAAATACGTCAAACTCTCATGATCTGAGTGTAGTACAAAAGGAAAGGCTTAGGTCTCAAGTAATGACTCCACATCTCCAAACAATGCACAATAGCATAAAACTCTTTATCATAGGTTGAATAGTTGAGTCTTGCACCATTCATCTTCTCACTAAAGAAATAAATCAATTTCCTTTCTTATGAGAGCACACCCCAATGCCTACACCACTAGCATCATAGGTTACTTCAAATAATTTATCAAAATAAGGTAAAGATAATACCGGTGTATTTGAGAGCTTTGTCTTTAAGTCTTCAAAAGCCTTTTTTGCTTGGTCATTCAAATAAAACTCTCCTTTCTTCGTTAATTTTTTGATAGGCGCTACAATGGTAGACAAGTCTTTGATGAACCTCCTATAGAATGAAGCTAACCCATGGAAACTTTGAACTTCATGGACATTAGTAGGAATAGGCCACATTTATATAGCTTCCAACTTTGACAAATCAGCTCTAATACCATTTACACTCACAATATAACCAAGAAAAAGCACCATCTCCATCATGAAATCACACTTCTCCCTCTTACCATAGAGCTTCACCTCTCTAAGCTTATCAAATATCCTCTTTAAGTGTTATATGTACTCAGACTCACTCTTACTATATACCAACATAGTATCAAGGTAAACAACAACAAAGACTCCAAGGAATGGTCTAAGTACCTCGGCCATCAATATCATGAAGGAACTTGGTGCATTATATATCCCAAATGGCATAAACAACCACCCATACAACCCGTACTTAGTTTTGAAGGTTGTCTTCCACTCGTCCCCTTCTCTTATTCTCATTTGATGATAGCCGCTCCTAAGATTTGTCTTCGAAAACACCTTTGCACCATGCAACTCATCTAACATTTCATTCAATCTTAGTAATACACATTCTCCATGTACCATCCTTCTTAGGCACCAATAAAGTTAGAACTCTATATGGACTCATACTCACCCAAATATAGCCTTGATCTAATAACTCTTGCACTTATTTCTATAGCTCCTTAGCCTCCTCCAGATTGTATCTATAAGCTGGCTTGTTTGGTAATGGGACTCCTAGCATAAGACCAATAGTGTGCTCAATACCTCTTAAAGGGGGTAGCCCACTTGGCAATTCTTCTGGAAAAACATTGGCATACTCTTTCAACACTTGTTGCAAATTTGGATCCATATTAGCATTCTCCCCTAGTTGGATCTCCTTTACCAACAATGCATAGCACATCTTCTTATCTTTGATTGCTTCATTCATCTCACACTCCTTAAGGATAAACATCTCCATGCTACTCTTCTTTCTTCCCTTCCTAAACTCGACATTTTCCTTTTTTTTTGCTACATGCTCTCGGTTCATGCCCCTTTTTCATTCCTCATATTCGAATCCTCCTCATCTAGATTAGGTTTTAACCTAAACTTCTTTGGACCCTTCCATACCACATACTCATTAAGGACTCCATCATTCACAACCTTCCTATCAAATTACCACGACCTCCCCAACAAAATGTGACAAACATCCATAGGTAGAATATCACATAAAATATCATCAAAATAATTTATAATATTAAAAGATATAAGAGTTTGTTTGGTTAACCTTATGCCTTTATCTTTGTTGAGCCATTGGAGTAAATATGTTCTTGGATGACCCTTAATCTCCAAACCGAGGTTTTTCACCATCTTCTCACTAGCAACATCAGTGCATGAGCCACTATCAATGATGACTTCACACACTTTATCACCAACTCTACATTTGGCCTTGAAAATCTTCTCCCTTTGAGTAACGAAATGTTGTTATTGTACTTAGAGCACCATTTGCAACACATAGAAATCCACTTGGCCTTCTTCTAGAGCATCCTCTAGGCTATCACTTTCTTCTTCAAAGTCTTTATCAAGGTCTTCATTCTTTTCACAAGCCTCTATAATTGCTATCTCCTTTAAAGTTAAGGCCCTTTGGTTTGGACAATCTTGAGCAAAGTGGTCTTAACCTCTACATTTGAAGCATTGTTTGTTCACCTTATCAACCATTTTATCCTTTCCCCTTTCTTCATGAGTGAACCTTATAACATTGCCTTAATTTGTGTCTTGAGAAATTGGTGGCTTCGACACACCCTTACAAGTCAAACCATATGGAGCATTAGTTGACTTGCTTGGTGGCTTTGTTCTCGTCAACTGTTTCTCGAACTTGATTGTTAACTTTTTTAGGTCTTCAAACACTTTAAGAATACATCTCTACCTTCTCTGGAAGATTCATATTTAAACCCCTAATGAATTGTGAACACCTTTGTTCTTCTCATTCTTGGACATCACATACAAGAGCTAACCTTTCGAGCTCTCAAATGTATTTTTCAACTCTAAGCAACCATTACCCAAACGTAGTCATTTATATAAACAAATTTACTCATATTCTTGAGGCACAAAATTATTCTTTAAGTTTTTTTTTTAATTTTTCCCATTGCCTAATATTTGATTTTCCTTCTCTCTCCCATCTCATTTTTAAATTATCGTACCACACTCTACCAAATTTCTTAAACATTAATATTACTATTTGGCACCATTTCTCATCATCAATTTCCTATACTCAAAAATAGATTAAAAAATTTGCAACCATTCAAGAAAAGATTCCAAATCGAGATTACCTTCAAAGTTGGGAAGATCAAAGTGGATTCATCATAGGTTTTTCTTGAGGTGTCACGTGATCTTACATAATTTCCCACGCTCTCTTATTCTTCTTCCACTTGGTTTTGTGCCCTTCTCACATGGTATTCCTCTACCTGGTCCCTTTAGTTTTGTGGCTACACATGGGACTCGTGAGCTTGGTAATCTTCTGTTCTCCCCACATGTAATTTTACATTCTTGATTTCATCCATCAAGGTCTTGAGAATATCCACTAAGTCCTCTCCTTAGTTCTCCAACCTTTTTCTTTACCAACCTAATATTTTTCTCCCAAACACACCCTTAAGTGCTTGGCCCTTTCATGTTTTCTTGATGAATTCTTGGAGAATATGGAAGATGAGACACTTTCTTGAAGAATCTTGAAAGAAAGGTTGAATCTTGATTACAATAGCTCTAACCTAAGGCTTTGATACCAAAGTTGATGTGTATGGGAGGATACGGTTCTCAAATTAGTAATATTATGGCTCGGTCATGTTGATATTCATTAGAAGAAGCTTTGACAATGATGGATAGATGATAAGGGCATTCTAATAGTGTGAACTATAGATGAAGATAATTCAAATAAGGTGATTATGATTTGGTGATGATGGATGAGTGATGATGATGGTTCCAATTTAGTGAGTTAATTATGATATGTATTTAACAATGATATGTTCATGATGATGGTGATTTGAAGGTTAGGGTTTAATGGAAGATGACATCATTATTTAGGGTTAGGGTTAGGGTTTAATTTTGAATTTTAGGATTAGGGTTAAGTTAGGGTTTGAATGGAAGGGTTAGGGTTTCGAATGATGAAATCGGTTTAGGGCTTTAGTTAAATTCAATTTTGGGTGATTTTTGGATGATAATGATGTTTGGAAAAATGTGTATTATGGAGATTAGAAAGGATAGGACTTAATCTCTATTTTACACAAATAAAGAGATTAAGATTTTCAAGTTTAATCGTTCACACATATTTGATTAAATTGAATTAAATTCCCATATAATTCAACTTTACATTCAAATTCAATATTGATAATCTACTTCTACATAATCATTAATTCATGGCTTATATAGCCAACCTACCATTTAGCTAAATAACATAATTCAAAACAATACCAAGCCAAAGGATATTATGCTACTTTATGCTCTAGCTAATTTCCAACCCTACTGCACGTGGCCATGCAGTCTATGCATGCCATGTGATGTGAAATTAAAGTGGAGGGAAGATTTGGATTGGTTGCTATTGATTGGTGATATCAATCACGAGATTATGTAGTAGAAACAATGGGTTTAATGTTGACTAAACTCGAAGAACTCAGGTTGAATGCTGGTTGGGTTCCAATGGTTGAAATTGGTTTCAATTATTTGAATGAATGAGATCAATGTAGAAAGGAATTTTTCCCCGATATTTCCTTGATCAAAGGGACTCAAAAGTGAGGATAAAAAACATGCCTTGATGTGTTAAAATTGTGCTAAAAAATTCTATATATTCCATTGCCATTCATGCGTGTATAAGGGTATTTATAAGAAGGAAGGAGCCAGCACAAGCAAAGCTTAAATCAGTCAAGATCCTACCTTAATTCAATCCCATTATCCTACTTTAATTAAGCCCAAATAATACCTAATCTTAATCACAAAATCATTATCTAAATGATATTAATTATTAACATTACAAAGCCATACAATTGACTATGATACAAACATGAAATTACATCAAACCCTAACTTACATAAAATACACTTAGGGTTAGGGTTTACAACAAGTTAATACAACTAATGATAATCATCACCATATCTTTTTGTTGTAAAGTATCATCCCATGTATGCCATAGTCTTGCATGCTTTGAATACTTGTACACTTTAAGGCGTATTAACATCTTCTCCTTGCAAATATGTAACATACCAACAAGAACAACTTAAATGGTTTTCAACACAAAGCATAGATAAATTATCAAGAATATTTAATATGATAGGCTCCAATATTAAGAAAGATAATTCTTTCTTACCTTGAGAATCAAGGTGAATATGATAATCATTAGATGCTCCTGCATACTTCTCCCCAAGTTGAGAAGAATTTACCCTCAAATTTTCATCACAATAATAAGGAGACAAATCACCAACATTAAAAGTTCTTGAAATTCCACCATAATGATTTGGAAGTTCAAGTTCATAAGCATTATACCCCAACTTTCTTAGTATTTTAAATGGACCATCAGCTCTTGGCATTAGTTTATTTTTACATAAACTAAGAAATCTTTCTTTACGCAAATGTAACCAAACTATGTCACCAAGAGAAGAGTTTCTATGCTTATTTGCTTGAGCTTTATACTTGGCATTAGCTTTTTCAATGTTATTTTTGATTTTCTCATGAAGCTATTGAAAATATTGTACTCTATCTTTGGCTTCATAATTTTTTAATTCACCTTTTTTCAAAAGAATCATATTAATAGGCATCTGAGGATTCACTCTATACACCACCTCAAACAGACTAGTTTGAGTAGTACTATATGGACTACGATTATAAGCAAACTCTACATGAGCTAACTTAACATCCCAATCTTTAGTACTTTTATTAACTAAACCTCTTAATAATGTACCAAGAGTTCTATTAGTTACTTCAGTTTGATCGTCAGTTTTTGAATGATGTATATTGCTAAATAACAATTTAATACCAATCATATGCCATAAAGTTTTCCAAAAATAACTCTTAAACTTAACATCCCGATCTGAAACTATGCTTGCAGGTATTCCATGAAGTTTAACAATCTCTCTAAAATACAAGTCAGCAACATGCATGGCATCATCGGTTTTATAACATGGAATAAAATGAACCATTTTAAAAAATCTATCTACAAACACAAAAATAGAATCTTCACCACATTGTGTTCTTGGTAAACATAGCATAAAGTTCATACTAACTCCTTCCCATGGTTTATCAAGAATGGGCAATAGGTGTGTATAAGCCTTTAAGAGAAGTAACTCTTACTTTTTTGACGTGTAGAACACCTACTTATCATGGCTTGTAAATGTTTAACCATTCAAGGCCAATAGAAATTTTCTTGCAATAATTCCATAGTTTTATGTATACCAAAATGTCCTGCAATGCTACCTTCTTGTATTTCTTTGATTAGCAAGTCTTGAATACTAGATCTAGGAATACAAAGTTTATTTAGTCTAAACAAAAATCCATCTTGTATGACATAATCCATCTAGGATAAAGTCCATACTAACTCCTTCCCATGGTTTATCAAGAAAGGGTAAAGGTGTGTATAAGCCTTTATGAAAGTAACTCTTACATTTTTGACATGTAGAACATCTAATTATCATAGCTTGTACATGTTTAACCATTCGTGGCCAATAGAATTTTTCTTGCAACATTTCCGTAGTCTTATATATACCAAAATGTCCCGCAATACTACCTTTATGTATTTCTTTGATCAGCAAGTCTCGAATACTAGATCTAGGAATACAAAGTTTATTTAGTCTAAACAAAAATCCATCTTGTATGACATAATTTCCACGGTATCCAATCTCTTTAAATGCACCAATTATATCCCTAAAATATTCATCCTTAGGAAAAAATTCTTTTAACAATTCAAAACCAAAGATTTTTGCGTCCATCATAACAAGTAATGTAGATCTACGAGAAAGAGCATCAGTGACTACATTTTCTTTTCCATCTAAATGTTTGATAGAGAACACAAAGGATTGTAAAAAATTTACCCATTTTGCATGTCTCGGATTAACTTTCTTTTGACTATGTAAGTATTTTATACTTTCATGAACCAAATATAATACAAAGGGTTTTTGTCTCAAATAATGACTCTATGCCTCTAGACTCCGTATAATGGCAAAGAATTCTTTGTCATAAGTTGAATAGTAATGTTTGGCTCCATTCAAATTTTTAGAGAAGAATGCTATAGGTTTCTTTTCTTTTAAAAGTATTCCTCCTATTGCAACTCCACTAGCATCACAAGTTACTTCAAAAAGGAGATTAAAGTTGGGTATGGATAGAACAAGGGCATGATAAAGTTTAGTTTTGAGGGTTTCAAAGGCATTAGCTTCTTATCCCCAATAAAATTCACCCTTTTTCATGAGTTGAGTAATAGGTGTAGCTACAGTAGAAAAATTCTTAATGAATCTTCTATAGAAACTAGCTAATCCATGAAAACTTCTCACATCATGAAACTTTTTAGGGATATGCCATTCTTTAATAGCCCTAATCTTATTAGGATCTACTTTAATATCTTCTCCACTAATAATATAGCCTAGGAAAATTACATTTGGATGCATAAAATCACGTTTCTTAAGTTTTCAATATAGTTTAGCTTTCCTTAGCTTATCAAATAATTTATTCAAATGCACTAGATGATCATAACTATTTTTTCTATATACAAGAATATCATCCAAATATACAACAATTAAATCACCAAGGGAAGTTCGGAGAACTTCATTCATAAGTCTCATAAATGAGCTAGGTTCATTACATAACCCAAAAGGCATAACCATCCACTCATAGAGACCATATTTTGTTTTAAAAGCAGTTTTCCATTCATCTCCATCTCTAATCCTTAATTGATGATATCCACTTCTCAAATCAATTTTGGAAAAATACTTGTATAGCACAAAGTTCATCAAGCATATCATCTAATTGTGGTATTGTAAATTGATATTTGATAGTAATATTATTCACAGCCCTAGAATCTATACACATACACCAAATACCATCCTTTTTAGGCACAAGTAAAGTAGGAACACTATAAAGACTCATACTTTCTCTCACAAATCCTTTATCCATAAGCTCTTGTATTTGTTTTTGTAATTCCTTAGCTTCTTCTGGGTTACATCTATAAGCTGCTTATTAGGAATAGGCATACCAGGAATAAGATCAATGGCATGTTCTATACCTCTTTTAGGTGGTAATGCAGGTGGTGAGTCATTAGGAAATACATTAAGCAACTTAATTAGATTAGGATTTTCAATTTTTTTTTAGGTTTAGAATCTTTAGAAACTAAAGCATAAGAAATTCCTTCTTCTTCTATGCATTTTTCCATAGCTTTTCATGTAAAAAGGATCTCTTTTTATCATCACTCAAAGGCATATGATCACACAAAGAAGGTGTTAGCCTATAAAATTGCTTTTCTTTTTCCAACACATATTCATTCATTACTCCATCATGAGTTGCTTTTCTATCATATTGCCATGGTTTACCTAAAATTAATCCACAAGCATCCATAGACAAAACATCCTATAGAATTTCATCATGATAGTCTCTAATAGAAAATGTGATTAAAGTTCTTTTGTTTACTTTAGCTCCTTTATCCTTATTTAGCCATTGTAAAGAATAGGGTTTAAGATGATTAGTAGTCTCTAAACCAAGTTTCTTAACAATTGCTTCACTAGCAACATTTGTACATGATCCATTATCAATTATGAGTCTACAAACCATGTCACCTATTTTACACTTAGTCTTAAATTTCTCTCTTTGAGTAGGTGTAACACTAGGTATTTGTAAAACTCTTCTAATTACAAAGCATAGATCTCCTTCTTCCTCATCCATAGTTAATATTTCATTAGGATGTTCAATTTCTAAATCCTCATCATCACTACATGGTTCCATGTTTTCTATTTCATGCACAGTTAAGGCTCTTTGGTTAGGACAATCTCTAGCAAAATGTCCATATCCTTTACATTGAAAACATTGTTTATTTTCCATTTCAACTATCTTATTTTTTCCTTTATCATCTCGATTATTCTTTTTATCATATGAAGATGTTGACTTAGATGTAAAGGTGTTAGAATAAGGTTTAGTTGAAGTTAAAGCATTAGACTTAACATAGGATTTAGTTGATTTAGTATGTCTTTCAAATTTCAAAGACAATTTAATCAAGTCATCAAGAGAATCCTAAGAGTACATGTCAACTTTATCTCTTATCAAATTATTTAAGCTACCAAAGTATCTGGCACACTTTTGTTCCTTTCTTTCATGAACATCACAAATAAGGGCTCGTCTTTCAAATTCTCTAGTGTATTCTTCTACACTAAATAAACCTTGCCTTAGAGTAGTAATTTTAATATACATATCTTGTTCATATTCTCTAAGGACAAATTTCTTTCTTAGGTGCTTCTTATGTTTTTCCCAAGATTTTTTCTTTGATTTCTCTTGTCTTTCTCTTGTTTGTTTTAAATTATCATAGCAAATTCGAGCAAACTTTTTGAACTTAAGAGTAGCTAGCTTGCATTTTCTCTCATAATCATAATCTCTAAATTAAAAAATAGCTTCAATCTTATGAAACATTCAAAAAAAACTCCACATTCAAATCACCATAAAATTCAAGAAGGTCAAGTTTAATACCTTAATCTTCATGGTATGCATGTCTTGCTTGAAATGTAGGTGGTCTTCTTTGGTTGCTTGAGCCAAAGGAGCTCATCTCATCTTCCCCATCTTCATTGTGATGTATATTTGAATTTCCACGTCCACCTTTTGCATGATAGATTGGATTCATCTTTCCTTCCACACTATCATGTGTGGTCTCCATGCGAACTTGCCATGGTTTATGCTTTTCTTGTTCGTCTAGCTTAGCTTCCACACTTTGTAGTTGATGTTGAAGTGTGGTTTCATTTTACAATTGAGAATCTATTCATGTGGTGAGGCTCTTAATAGACTCTACCAAGGCACAAACTTCTTCACTAGCCATGGTGAAGGTTGACACACACCTCTTTTTGTTGCACAAAAAGGATTACACAAGTGTGTAGGTGTTGGAATTTTTCTTACAACCAAACAAGGCACAATTTTTTTTTACTAATTCACAACCAAAGTGTAGAGAACTAACTAAAATCTTTGATTAGGAACCAATGAGATGAATGTAGCCACGTGATCACGACATGCACACAAGAACCAAAGGTTCAAAGTATTCTTCTTATATGGTCCAAATTTCAGCCACATAAAATCATAGAATGCTGAGAGTTTCTTAAACACATACAGGTTTTCAAGTTGAAGGTTCGAACATGGTGCATCATATGAGATATAGAGAAGACAAATAGGAAGAGTATAGAGTGGTATTTTGGAGAGAAAATGAACCGGGTAAGCCGGGACACACGCACACTTGCTCAGCCCGTGAACTGGATGCAATACCAGGTCTCGGGGGTTTGGTTTCCTTACCAGATTCATACACGAAAGGGAAATGAAATGAATGGATTAACACAAGATAAATGCACAGATAAGGATAAGAAATAAGAGGGAACAGAATGATGGAAATGACCAAACTCACATCAAAACAAGGCAACACACACAGATGGAGTTTCGCTAGAAATGTAGCTACTAGTTAAAGGTGATTCAATTTGGCTAGAGAAAATGCAACAAGATTGTTGTAATATTTCAAGATCTTCAACCAAGAAATTCAAGGAAGATTCAAGAATATTATTAATATGCAAGAATTCAATGAAAATAACAAACTATCGGTGAGTTCTTGACGCAAGAATGCACACATATGATAACCTATCTGCAGATGGTTTTTGATCGACAGATTCCAAAACAGCCGATGCTTTGATACCAAAAATAATGTGAAATAAAAGTGGAGGCAAGAGTTATATTGGTTTCTATTGATTGGTGATGTCAATCACGAGATTATGCAGCAGAAAAAATGGGTTTAATGTTGATTAAACTATATCGAATGGTTGAAACTAGTTTCAATCGTTCAAATGAATGAGATCAATGTAGGAAGGAATTTTCCCCGGGCTTTCCTTGATCAAAGAGACTCAAAAGAGAGGATAAAGTGCACGCCTTTCTATGTTAAAATTGTGCTAAAAAATTCTGTATATTCCATTGCCATTCATGCGTGTACAAGGGTATTTATAGGAAGGAAGGAGCCGGCACAAGCAAAGCTTAAATCATTTTCTAAATGATATTAAAGATTAAAATTACAAAGCCATACAATTAACTATGATACATACATGAAATTACATCAAACCCTAACTTACATAAAATACACTTAGGGTTAGGGTTTACAACAAGTTAATAAAACTAATGATAATCACCACCATATCTTCTTGTTGTAAAGTATCATCCCATGTATGCCATAGTTTTGCATGCTTTGAATACTTGTATACTTTAAGGTGTATTAACATATTCTTCTTGCAAATATGTAACATACCTACAAGAACAACTGGAATGGTTTTTAACACCAATAATAGAAAAATTATCAAGAATATTTAATAGTATAGGCTCTAACATTAAGAAAGCTAATTCTTCCTTACCTTGAGAATCAAGATGAATATGATAATCATTAAATGCTCCTGCATCACCATGCATTCCATGCTCATGCATGTAGACACTTCATAGCTTGTTTGTCATCAATGTTGTGGGAGATCATTTCCAAATGAGTAATAATTGGATCCATAATTATGAAAGATAATTCTTGAGTGTTTGCTCCTACATTAAATAAATAATCCATTTTATATCAAGGCTATTATTTTAAATTTATTAAAAGAAAATTTACTATTATGGAGCCTATTGTCCTTTATCTATAGAGTATACTCGACATGTTTGAAGAAAAACGAATGATTACATTGCTAGTTATGGACAAAATTTGAAAAACAAGTCACTAGTAATAGAGGCATGTGTATGGCATGCATGGGATGCATGAGAACATTTTTTAAGACTTAAGTGTCATGTGTTTAGTCTTTATGTTGTGTGTTATTTACTTAATTTTTTTTAATTAGTTGCATTATAATTAACTAGTCCATAAAGTAACTTTTTTAATGGGATTCTCTCTTATAAGGTTTGTCTTATAAGATATGGTTGGAGTGGGGAACCATATATTGCATGGGGTTGATTAGATCATATTTTTTTTCTAATTAATTACCATTATCTTTTAATATCAAGAAGGTACAAATAGGCTATAAAATCCTTAGAGTTATATGTTGGTATGCAAAGCTAAATTGAATGAAATACAAGTTATTTCTTGTTTAAATTCTGTGTGAGTTCTTTTCAATTATAATCAATTCTATGTGAGTGATTATTATTAAAATCCTTAATATAATTGTATTTTTAAATTATAGGTTAAGTAATATCCCTAAAACCATCCATAACCCACACCAATCATCAACACTAATTGTCACTTTTATCATACATTCATCATCTTTAGCCTATTTTTCTTACTTAATTCTAACTATTTTATTTCCAAACCTTTGATAATAAATCTATTATTATCACACATTCATCATCTCCAAATAATATTGGAATTCTCTTCATCAAATCATCATCATCCCAATCATCCATCATCATTATCTTCATCTCACAACCAAACCCTAATCATAAACACTAACCCTAACCTACGAACCATATCACCCCAAAACCCTAACAATTATCCATATTAATCTATCAACACCAAATCATTATCATCATATTCAAACCCTAATCGACCCACATTACCAAAAATAATAAATCCATAATCCTATACACATCAATTTTGGTATCAGAGCATGGATTTTAATCTAGTTAGACATATAAGACCAAGATCCTATTTTTCCTTCAAAATTCTTTCAAGAACACATTCCTAATTCAAGATTATTTCAATAAATCATCAGGGAGGAGTCAAGATTCAATCTTGTGATTGATTTTTGGAGGATTCTTTGAGGTACACCAATCAATTGGTGTAAGGAAGGTATGGCGAGCTAAGAGGGGGATTTGAGAGATGTTCTCAAGGTGTTGGTGGAGGATATCAAGGAAGTAAAGTTACATATAGGAAGGATGGAATCCTCATAAGCACAAGGATCCCATATTCAAAATCAAAATTGAAGAGGTCAAGTAAAATAATATTATTTAAGGATATCACATGACTTAATGGAAGAATGAGAAAAAGAGAGTATAGGGAATTATGGACGATCCTAAGATGCATCAAGGAAATCATATGATGATGCTAAAAAGGGGATTAGATTCGATCTACCTGATTACAAAGGTAATCTTGATCTAGAGTCTTTCCTTTAATAATTAAAAAATGTTGTATCTCTTTTTGAATATAAAGAGCTTATTGATGAGAAAAGATGCAATATTGTCATATTGAATTTTGAGAAATTTTCTATAGTATGGTTTGATAATTTGAAGATGAGGAAGGAACGAGAAGGAAAAAATGAAAATAAGTTCATAGGAAAAATTAAAAAGGCACTTGAAAAGAAAATTTGTGCCCACAGAATTTGAGTGAGAAAATTTCATAGACATGACTACTTTGACGCAAGGGTTTCTTGGATTTGATGAGTACGTCAGAGAGTTTGAAAGATTAACTCCTATTTGTGATGTTCAAGAAATAGAAAAGAAAGGATGTGCTAGGTTTAATAGAGGTATAAATATGAATATTAGAGAGGAGGTGGAGGTGTATCCTTATGAGTTATTTGATGACTTGATAAAACTGGCAATCAAATTTGTGATGCAATTGAGGAGAACAAAGCCACCAATGAAGTCCACCCATGCACTATATGGTTTGATTTTCAAGGGAATTTTGAAGTCATCAACATCTCAAGCCACAAATCAAGACAATAATAGGAGGTTAAATCATAGAGAAGGTCAATAATAAAGTGGTTAATAAGGTGAACAAGCAATGCTTCAAGTGTAGAGGCTATGGTCACTATGCTAGGGATTGTCCAAATTAAAAGGCATTGACTTTGAGGGTGATAGAAATCATGGAGGTTTGTGATGATTAAAATGAATACTTTGATGAAGACCTTGAAGAAGGAAGTGATAGTCTATAAGATGCTTTGGAAGATGGACAATTCGATTGCTATGTATTACAAAGTGTGCTTCAAGTGCAACAACAACCTTAACCTACTCAAAGGGAGAAGATTTTTAAATCCAAGTGTATATTTGGATATAAAGTGTGTGAAGTCATCGTTGTTAGAGGCTCTTGTACCAATGTTTTTAGTGAAAGAATGATGAGTAAGCTTTAATTAGAGACCATGGATAATCCAAGGCCATATTCACTTCAATGACTCAATAAGGATAAAGGTATAAGGGTAACCAAACAAGCTCTTATCTCTTTTAAAATTTGAATTTATTTTGGTGATGTTTTATGCGATATTCTACCTATGGATGCTTGTCATATTTTGTTGGGAAGGCCTTAGCAATTTGATATGAAGGTTGCACATGAAGGAGTCCTTAATGAGTATATGGTGTGCAAATGCAAAAAGAAGTTTATACTCAAGCCTAATATAGATGTGGGGAGCTCGATCTTGAGGATTAAAAGGCGAGAAGGAGCCAAATGTTTAAAGAAAAATGAAGGAGAAAAAAAGGAGGATTTTTTTATCCTTAAGGAGTATGAGATGATTGAAGCTATTAAAGAGGAGGAAATATGCTATGTATTAGTGGTGAAGGAAGTCCAATAAGGAGAGAATTCTAGTATGGATCCAAAGTTAAAACAAGTGTTGAGGGAGTATGCATATATTTTTTCCAAATGAGTTGCCACCTTGATTACCTCCTATGAGAGGTATTGAGCATTCCATTGATCTTATACCCGGATTTCCATTGCCAAATAAGCCAACTTATAGATGTAATCTAGAAGAGTTTAACGAGTTACAAAGGCAAGTGCAAGAGTTGTTAGATAGAGGCTATACTCATGAGAGTATCAGTTTATTTTGGGATTTCCTAAGACACACAGAAGTAAAGATCCTATATGGTTCTAGTGGATTGATTTTCCAAGATCGTACATTTTATTTTGTACCATAAGATCAATGATGCTACTTATATTGCAAATTTGTATTTTAAGGATATTGTGAGATTGATTGGAATTTTAATGAGTATCGTTTTGGATAGAGACGTGAAGTTCCTAAATTATTTTTGGAAGACATTATGGCATATGCTACGAATGAAGCTTCTATTAAGTACGTCACATCATCCTCAAATGGATGGTCAAACCAATGTTACTAATAGAATGTTAGGTACATTGCTAAGGGGATTGGTGAGTAAGAGTGATAAGAATTGGGATATTATGTTAGCACATGTGGAGTTTGCATACAATCTGAGTTCTTTAACTACAATATGCTATAATCCATTTGAGATAGTTTATGGTATTAATCCATACATGCTGGTTGATATGGTACCATTAAAGAAAGGTGCAATGAAGAATTATGATGCATAAGAGAGAGTGGATTTCTTTTATAAACTTCACCAATAAATCAAGCACAACATTGAGAAGGAAAATAAAGTATATAAGGCAAGAGCAAATAAGCATAGGAGATAATATGTATTTCAACTGGGAGATTCGGTATGGTTGCAATTAAGAAAAGAAAAGTTTCTAATCTAAAGAAAAATAAGCTTATACCATGGAAAGATGGTCCTTTCAAAATAGTTAGAAAATTTGGAGAGAGTACTTATGAGTTAGATTTACCTGATTCATATGGTGGGGTACCTATAACATTCAATGTTAGAGATATTAGTTCTTATTATGGAGATGCAAATTTGAGGGCAAATTCATGTCAATAAGGGGAGAATGATGTAGGAGAAAATGATCAAGACATAGCATTTATTATTATGGAGCCTATTGTCCTTTATGTAGAGAGGATACCCTACGAATTTGAAGTTAAATAGATGACTACATTGCTAGTTATGGATGAAACTTGCAAAACAAATCACTAGCAATAGAGGTGTGTGCATGGCATATATCAGATGTAGGAGAACATTTTTTTAGACTTAAGGGGAATGTGTTTAGTCTTTATTTAGTATGTTATTTACTTATTTATTTTGTTAATTAGTTGCATTATGATTGGCTGGTACATAAAGTAGCTTTTTAAGAGGATTCTATCTTATAGGGTTTATCTTATAAGATGTGCTTGGAGTGGGGAACAAGACTGTAATATCCCTAAAATTTATAGTTGTAAAATTTTATTTTATTAAAAATTAAGTGGAAATATAAATACTAAAATTTGAGGATGCTACTGCCACATTTAGTGCAATATCTATTTTCTTCTACCATTCTAGTATTAAGTACTAAAGCTTAGAAAGAAAGTGAATACTTTTTACCCAAACCAAGTTATAAAATTAAATCAGAGTTGTGCATAAAATACATCATAAAAGGTAAAACCTACTATTAGTGGTTACAAGAAAATAAAATAATTACACAAGTAAATGTGAAAGTTTAAAAGATAAAATTCAGAAAGCATTCCGAACAACCATACGCTCTTACCCGATAAGGACTTGAGTAGCACCCATGGGCTAAACTCTAAGGGGCACAACCCATTAAATAGGTAGGGGCCCACAAATGGAACTCTTCAGTAATATGGTACTGAGTAACCTTTTATACTAAATTAAAAGGTAGGGCCCGAATGCAACATATCATACATAAACAAATGTAAGAACAATAACATATGCAAACATAGAAATAATCACAACAATATAAGGGAAATTACACAATGCATATAAATAATACAACAAACAATAAGAATTGTATATCACAAGGTCCATTTATTTATGATTTCCAGCACTTACCATGAGGGACAAGCACCAAGGCCATATCTATACCATAACAATAGATCATAATGGTGAAATCAATAATTTTTGGTCTTAAGCCATTAATTGAACATTATTCAACATCATCTCTCAAATTATATCCACCTGAATACGGGAATCCCACTATTATAGCTTGTGGATTGAAAATACACTCTAGAACAGAACGTTCCTAGCCACTATTATTTATTGGTGGATCGGTCTTTAAAGTAAAATGCTCCTGACCACTATTCTTGCTGGAGGATCATTCTAGTGCTGACAGAACGCTCCTAGCCACTATTAGTGTTTTTCAATGATTCATTACCATCTAGTGTTTGGTTTATTGAGTTCGAGATCCCCCACTATTAAAGCCGGTGAAACGGAATACACTATATGGCAACATGCACCTAGCCACTATTATAATCGGTGGACCAGTACACATGATGTAATCCATCTAGGCTCGACTCAATAATCTTTCACTTTAAATGATTAGTATTTTTCTATTTAATTAACATAAAATTTCCATTTATTTAACTCGAGGGGGAGATCATGAACCCAGAGATACAAAGGTACATCGGTTGTACAAGCATATACAGGCAGTGCAATAACCTTCAATCATCAACCTAGGTACATAGAGGTACCCTGGTAGTATTGGTGTATGAGGATAAATAGTACCCTACAGATAAGGATACCTAATCCATAAGTATCCATAACCCCTAAGTATGTCCATAGAGCTAAATAGAGTAAGATGTAGGGCTTGATTGGGGTACTATGGTACACTAGCAAAAAGCAGAATAATTGTAGGCTAAACCACATCTTTAGGATAACGACCCCTAAAGAGCCACTATTCTCGATCTCGAAGTTTTCCACTTTAATTATTAGTGTCTTAATTAAGGTGACCATGAGAATCACATCAATCACATACTTAATCATTTTTATTTGTTTATGTTGTTATTAAGTAATTGTTATGAGTATTATTGTACAAGTTAACTTAAATAGTATACTAAGGCCATCCTATGTCTAATTCTTATACTTAGACACCTTAGGTCAAAATGACCAAAATTCCCCTAAGGCTAAGGTTTCCTTTTATCATATATTTCATTTTTATTTATCTACATGCCATAATAGATTATCATATTATAATTATACTACCGGTCATAGAATCAAGTACTCTATACCAAGGGATCATTGAACACATAAACCCTATCCAGCACACATTTCCATGCATAATTAATAGTTAAGACACCTCTTGCATGACTATGAACTAAACATCATATCATACCCTTAATTATCCATTCAACCCTATACCATGCATTATCCTTATGATATTCACCAATTTATTGAAATACCTTTATCCTTATAATATATATGGTTATACTTAAACAAGTGATATTAAGGTGAGAAATCCTTATTTAATATCCTTTATATCTTATTATGGAGGCTTATTAAATTTATTTCCATGTTATATGTAAATTATTGATTTACCCCTCCTTACTTAAAAAATTACTATATTACCCCTCTTGCTTGCCTATTTATTAAAATACCATTTTATTTACTAAATTATCAAATTATCCTTCATAACTGTATAATTACCCAAAAAACCCTTCATACCTATGAAATGACCAATTTACCCTTCATACTTATTAAAATTATCAAAATATCCTCCATACTTGTATAATTACCAAGTACCATTTTTTATGCCAAATTACTAAAATACCCTTCTTACTTACCGAATTACTACGTTACTCCTTTTAGTCACAAAATTACCAAGTTACCCCTTTTTCATGCCAAAATTAACAAATTACCCTTCTTACTTATTAATTGACCATATTAATCCTTTTATTCATAAAATTACCAAGTTAACCCCTTTTTATGAAAAAATTACCAAAATACCCTTAACACAAAAAATGTTAATATCCATGGTCCACATGCATTATCTAACACCACCAACCATTATTATTCACTATTAATACCCATTATAAAGCACCATACACACTCATTTAGGCCACACTATTTGTATAAGAAAAATTACTAAAATATCCCTAGGGCTCATATTAACATTATCTCTACTACAAATGACCATACTTGTTTATCATACCATATACATGCATCTAACATTATTATTAACAACAAGACTCCTTTCTTAAACATAATTTCTACACATAACACAATATAGCACACTTTTCATTCCAACTTCCAACATATGCTACAAATCATGATATACACTACAACACATAACATACACACAAACTTATTCAAAAACCCTAATGTGCTAGCATACGTATATCCACAATCTTAGTAGGGTATAATGGTTACCTTATTTTTAGTAATAATTAAAATTTAAGGGTACCCTAATTAAAAAGTTTAAGCTTTGATTAGTAAAATTTGTACCTAGATATAATATAAAAATTAGCTTATTAGTAGTAGAAAATTAAAAGAGTAAAATTTTATCAAAAAGTTTAGTAAATACATATTAATGCTAACTATATTTATACCTCAAAAATTGGTTAAGTAAACTTAGAGGGTGCAGAAAAACTCATGTTGCATGCACAAAAATAGGGGAAAATTATGGATGAAGAGGAGAGTTGAGAGAAGGGAGGAAATGGCTTGGGTGAGGGTTTGAGGCTTCAGTTAAGGGAATATGGAGGGGAGTGAGAACAATGGCTGGATGTAGGAGGGGTGGCAGAGTGTAGGTATTAGTTGAGGGTTAGAGATAAGTGGCTTAGGGTGGTGGATACGATGGCAACAAGGCTAGAAAGGAGGTGCAAAGGAAGGGAGAAGAAGAAGAAGAAAGAAAAAAGAAGAGAAGAAAGGAGAGAGGCCATATGGGAGCTCTCGGCTAGCTAAGGTAAGAAGGTGGTAAAGGAGGTGTCAAGGGGTTGAGGGGAGGCTTTTGCGGTGGTGGAAGAGGAAAGATGGCAACGAAGGGTGGAGGTTGAAAAGGAGAAGAAAAGAAAAAGGAAGGGAAGGGTGGTTGTAGAAGGAGAGTGGTGATTGTTAGGTGATATAGGGAGGAAGTAAGGGAGGGCATGGGGTTGGTGTGATGGTTTAAGGGAGATGGGAGGAGAAGGAAATAAAGAAGAAGAGAGGCTCTGCAGGGGGAAAAAGGGGAGCTCGAAGGGGAAGAAATGGGCAGGAAAATAAGGAAATAAGGAGAAGAAAAAGAAGAGGGCGAGTAGGGTCATGCAGGTTAGGTGGCTATAGGGGGTTGGGTATGTAGGGTGGCAGGGAGAGGGAGAAGAAAAAGGAAAGGGGGGCATGGGAGAGGGGCTGTGTAGGCGGAGTTTGGCTTGAAATGGAAAGGAAAAGGATGGGAGAGAGAGGGAGAGGGCAAGGTAGGCTGTGCAGGTGTAGAGGGGGAAGGGGAAGAGTTGCAGGCATAAGGGTTGTTTGGTTTGGTGTGAGGATGAAGGAAGAAGAAGAAGAAGAAGAAGAAGAAGAAGAAGAAGAAGAAGAAGAAGAAGAAGAAGAAGAAGAAGAAGAAGAAGAAGAAGAAGAGGAGGAGGAAGAAGATGAAAGGGTAAGGCAGGTAGGCCGGTTGGGCAGGGGTGAAAGGAAAAGTAGGCCGACCCATGCATGAGGGAGAAGGAGGAAAGACGTGAGAGGTGTTGGGCTGGCCCAATCAGGGAAGAAAGGGGGAAGGAAAAAAAGGGAGGACAGGGGCTAGATAGGTGAAAGAGGAGAGGCTAGTAGCCCAACTAGGGAGGAGAGAAAGGAGGAAGAGGGACGGGAGGCCTAAAAGAGGAAGAAAAGAAGAAAAAAGAAAAAGGAAGGAAAAGGAAGTAAAAAGGAGAAAGAAAATGGAAAAGAGGAAAAGAAAAATAAAATAATATTTGAATTAAGGTATTTAATTTTTAGATTGATAAATTATTTTAATAAATTAATTTATTTAAAATTTAAGATATTAATTCAACAGGATAATTTTAGTAAAATATGGGCTTTAAAATTATTTAAATAAAAAGAGTATGATAAATTAACAAAATGTTTACTTTAATTTATTAAATAATCATATCCAATTTAATAAATCAAAAGTCCAAAAAATAATTAAATTAATAATTTAAAATTAAATTATTTCAAATAAGGGTTAATCATTAATTTCTAGGTTTTACAATTTTGGGGTATTACAAAGACGTTGCATAGAGCTAATGAGATCATATTTTAATTCCTAATTAATTACCATTATCTTGTAATGTTGAGGAGGTGCAAATAGGATATAAAAGCCTCAGAGTTATATGTTGGTATGCATAGCCAATTTGAATGAAATACAAGTTATTTCTTATTTAAATTCTGTGTGAGTTTTTCTTAATAATAATCAATTCTGTGTGAGTGATTATTATTGAAAATCTTAATATTTTTATCTTTTTGATTTTTATTTGAATTAGAGATTTCCTGGATATACTACTCCAAAAAAGGAGAGACAATTCAAGTGTTTCTTGAGAATTAGATTCAAATTTATTGCTATTATTCATCTTTTTTTATGCGTGTACAATATAGGTATATATATAGGTGAGGAGTCGACATTAAGGCCCTTAAATCAGCTGGTCTTCTCCCTTAATTCAAGATAAATTACTTCACTTGAATTAAGCCCATATAATGCCTAATCTTAATCACAATATCATCATCTAAATGATATTAATGACTAACATTACAAAGCCAATCAACTATGGTACATACATGAAATTACATCAAACCCTAGCTTACATAAAATACACTTAGGGTTTACAACAAGTTTAATATAACTAATGATAATTATCACCATTTCTTGTTGTAGTGTCATCCTATGTATGCCATAGCCTTGTACGCTTTAAATGCTTGTACACTTTAAGTCTCTTTGTGTGTTAACACCTTTTCCTTGCAAATATGTAAAATACCTGCAAGAATATCTCGAATTATTTTCAATACCAAGCATAGACATATTATTAAGAACATTTAATATGATTGGCTCCAATATTAAGAAAGCTAATTCTTCCTTACCTTGAGAATCAATAGGAATATGAGAATCATTAGATGCTCCTACATCATTCTCCCAAAGTTGAGAAGAATTGCCCTCAAATTTTCATCAGTATAATATGGAGACAAATCACCAACATTAAAAGTCCTTAAATTTCCACCATAATGGTCTAGAAGTTCAAGTTCATAAGCATTATCCCCAAACTTTCTTAGTATGTTAAATGGACCATCAGCTCTTGGCATTAGTTTATTTTTACATAAGTTAGTAAATATTTCTTTACACAAACGTAACCAAACATAGTCACCAGGAGAAAACACATGTGGGTTTCTATGCTTATTCGCTTGAGCTTTATACTTGGCATTAAATTTTTCAATTTTAGTTTTGATTTTCTCATGAAGCTGTTGAAAAAATTTAACTATATCCTCAGCTTCAAAATTTTGTAATTCACTTCTTTTAAAAGGAATCATATTGATAGGCATGTGAGGGTCCACTCCATACACCACCTCAAACGGACTAGTTTGAGTAGTACTAGATGGACTACGATTATAAGCAAACTCTGCATAAGGTAACTTAACATCCCAATCTTTAGTACTTTTATTAACTAAACCTCTTAATAATGCATCAAGAGTTCTATCAGTTACCTCAGTTTGACCATCAGTTTGTGGATGATGTGAAGTGCTAAATAACAATTTAGTACCAAGCATATACCATAAAGTTTTCCAAAAATAACTCATAAACTTGACATCTCGATCTAAGACAATGCTTTTAGGCACACCATGAATTTTAACAATCTCTCTAAAATAGAAGTCAGCAACATGCATGGCATCATCGGTTTTATTACATGGAATAAAATGAGCCATTTTATAAAATCTATCGACTACCACAAGAATAAAATCTTTACCATGTTGTGTTCTTGGTAAATCTAGGATAAAGTCCATACTAACTCCTTCCCATGGTTTATCAAGAAAGGGTAAAGGTGTGTATAAGCCTTTATGAAAGTAACTCTTACATTTTTGACATGTAGAACATCTACTTATCATAGCTTGTACATGTTTAACCATTCGTGGCCAATAGAATTTTTCTTGCAATATTTCCGTAGTCTTATATATACCAAAATGTCCCGCAATACTACCTTTATGTATTTCTTTGATCAGCAAGTCTCGAATACTAGATCTAGAAATACAAAGTTTATTTAGTCTAAACAAAAATCCATCTTGTATGACATAATTTCCACGGTATCCACTCTCTTTAAATGCACCAATTATATCCCTAAAATCTTCATCCTTAGGAAACAATTCTTTTAACAATTCAAAACCAAAGATTTTTGCGTCCATCATAACAAGTAATGTAGATCTACGAGAAAGTGCATCGACTACTAAATTTTCTTTTCCATCTAAATGTTTGACAAAGAACACAAAGGATTGTAAGTAACTCGCCCACTTTGCATGTCTCGGATTTACTTTCTTTTGACTATGTAAGTATTTTAAACTTTCATGAACCAAATATAATACAAAGGGTTTTGGTCTCAGATAATGACTCCATGTTTCTAGACTCTGTATAATGGCAAAGAATTCCTTGTCATAAGTTGAATAGTAATGTTTGGCTCCATTCAACTTTTTAGAGAAGAATGCTATAGGTTTCTTTTCTTTTGAAAGTACTCCTCCTATTCCATTTCCACTAGCATCACAAGTTACTTCAAAAAAAAGATTAAAGTTGGGTAAGGATAGAATAAAGGCATTACAAGGTTTATTTTTGAGGGTTTCAATGGCTTGAGTAGCTTCTTGTCCCCAATAAAATTCACCATTTTTCATGATTTGAGTAATAGGTGTAGCTATAGTAGAAAAATCCTTAATGAATCTTCTATAGAAACTAGCTAATCCATGAAAACTTCTCACATCATGAAAATTTTATGGGATATGCCATTCTTTAATAGCCCTAATCTTATTAGGATCTACTTTAATATCTTCTCCACTAATAATATAGCCTAGGAAAACTACACTTGGAAGAAAAAAATCACATTTCTCAAGTTTCCATATAGTTTAGCTTTCCTTAGCTTATCAAACAATTTCCTCGAGTGCGCTAGGTGATCATAACAATTTTTGCTATACACAAGAATATCATCCAAATATATAATAATGAAATCACCAAGGAAAGGTCGGAGAACTTCCTTTATAAGTCTCATAAATGAGCTAGGTGCATTACATAAAAGGCATAACCATCCACACATAGAGACCATATTCAATTTTAAACACAGTTTTCCATTCATCTCCATCTCTAATGCTTAATTGATGATAACCACTTCTCAAATCAATTTGGAAAAGACTTGTGCACTACAAATTTCATCAAGCATATAATCTAACCTTGGCATAGGGAAAAAAATTGATAGTAATGTTTTTCACTACCCTAGAATCTATACACATACGCCAAATAATATCTTTTTTTTTGGCACTAGTAAAGAAGGAACACTACAAGGACTCATACTTTCTCTCACAAATCCTTTATCCATAAGCTCTTGGATTTATTTATGTAATTCCTTAGCTTCCTCTGGGTTACATCTATAAGTAGGTTTATTTGGAAGAGGCATTCCAGGGATAAGATCAATGGCATGTTCTATACCTCTTTTAGGTGGTAATCCAGGAGGTAAATGATTAGGAAATACATCATTATATTCATCAAGCAGCTTAATTAGACTACGATTTTCAATTTTTTGCTTCTTATGTCTAGAATCTTTAGCAACTATAGCATAACAAATCCCTTCTTCTTCTATACATTTTTCCATAGCCTTTTCAAGTAAAAATAATCTCTTTTTGTTATCATCCAAAGGCATATGATCATATAAAGAAGGTGTTAGTATATACAATTGATTTTCTTTCTTCACCACATATTCATTTGTTACTCCATCATGAGTTTCTTTTCAATCATATTTCCATGGTCTTCCTAAAAGTAATTCACAAGCATCCATAGGCAAAACATCACATAAAACTTCATCATGATAGTCTCTAATGGAAAATGTGATTAGGGTTCTTTTGTTTACTTTAGCACATTTGTCTTTGTTTATCCATTGTAAAGAACAGGGTTTAGGATGATTAGTAGTCTCTAAACCATTGCTTCATTGGAAAAATTTGTACATGAACCACTATCAATAATGAGTCTACAAACCATGCCACCTATTTTACACTTAGTCTTAAATTTTATCTCTTTGAGTAGGTGTCATATTAGGTTGGATTTGTAACACTCTTTAAATTACGAAACACGTATCTCCCTCTTCTTTGTCCATGGTTAAGATTTCATTAGAAGATTCAATTTCTAAATTCTCATCATCACTATATGGTTCCATATGTTCTATTTCATTCAAGTTTATGGCTCTTTAGTTAGGACATTCTCTCGCAAAGTGTCCATATCATTTACATTCAAAGCATTGTTTATCAGCCATTTCAATTACCATATTTTTACCTTTATCATCTCGATTATTCTTTTTATCATATGAAGTTGTTTATTTTGGTGTAAAGGTGTTAGAATAGGGTTTAGTTGAAGTTGAAACATTAGACTTAACATAAGCTTTGGTTGATTTAGTTTGTATTTCAAATTTTAAAGCCAACTTAATTAAGTCATCAAAAGAATCATAAGAATACATGTCAACTTTATCTATTATCAAGTTATTCAAGCCACCTAAGTATCTAGCATATTTTTGTTCTTTTGTCTCTTGAACATCACAAATAAGTGCTAGTTTTTCAAATTCTATAGTCTATTCTTCTACACTAAATAAGCCTTACCTTAGAGTTGTCATTTTCATATACGTATCTTGCTCAAACTCTCTAGGAACAAATTTTTTCCTTAGGTATTTCTTAAGTTTTTCCCAAGATTTATTTTTGGTTCTCTTATCTTTCTCTTGTTTTTTTTTTCAAATTATCATACCAAATCCTAGAAAATATTTTGAACTTAAGAGTAGAAAGCTTGCATTTTCTCTCATCATCATACTCCTTAAATTCAAATATAGCTTCAATTTCATGCAACCACTCAAAGAATAATTCCACATTCAATTCACCATTAAATTTAGGAAGGTTAAGTTTGATACCTTGATCTTCATTGTATGCATGTCATACTTGGACTGTATGTGGTCTTCTTTGATTGCTTGAGCCAAAGGAAATCATCTCATCCCCTCTATCTTCATTGTGATGTATGTTTAGATATCTTCATCCTCCTTTTATATGGAGTTCATGCTTCATTTTTCCTTCCACACTATCTTGTGTGGTCTCCATGCGATTTTTCCATGGTCAATTCTTCTCTTGATCGGCTAGCTTGGCTTCCACCCTTTGTAATTGTTGTTGTAGCATTATTTGATTATGCAGTTGGGCATCCATTCGTGTGGTTAGACTCTTGATAGACTCTACCAATGCACGAATCTCTTCACTTGCCATGTTGAAGGTAGATACACACCACTTTCTTTTCACCAAAAGAATACTACAAATGTGTAGGTGTTTGAATTTCCTACAACAAAAAAAATAGAAAAATATTTTGCCAATTCACAAGAAATTATGGATCACTACCTGTTGCATTGGTCACACACAAATGGAAGGAAATGTATCCAACATAGCACTACATGCACGTTTGAAACAAGCTAGCTGGAAGGTGTTCTTCTTTTGTGACTAACAATCAGCCACATGAAATAACAAAAGGACCATCGACTTCTTCAAGGAAATAAGATCTTCAATTTGAAGATTTTGTTGCCATACACCATAGAATATGTGAAGAAGAAAAAGAAGAAGCGTATGTAATAGAATTAGAAAGAAAATTAGAGTAAAACCGAGGCAAATTTTTTTTTTTTGCAAAACCTTCGAACTTACTTATATTATACCAGGGGTGTCAAAGGTTTTTCTCTTTTCTACCAAGTGTTGGAACATGTAGAAACAAAATGGGTGGATGATTTTTTGGATAAATGGACAAGTGGGGATAGGAAATAAAAGAGAAAAGGTCGGTGGAAGTAGAAGTAAAGGCTAGAAGTTAGAACAAAATAGACATATCTGGTGGAGTTTTGGCAGAACGAAAGGAAGGATGGTCGAAGATATAAGGAATTTGCTGGATGGACTGTGTGAGATTGCAACAATATTGTTGCAAAATTTGGAATCTTCAATCAAGAATTCATTGAAGATTCAAGAAAGGAATCAAGACGTAAGAAAATGTTGAAGATTGCTGGCGGTGGAACTTCTTACAGGTTCCTTTTCTTACAGACAGCAGTAAGAAGATGCAAGAATTGCACTTCCAAAGGAAAGTAAAGTTGTGGGGAGCTTTGATACCAAAAAATTGTCTGGATCAAGGTGGAGATAAGTGCTGGATCAATCACTTCTTTGTTCCTGTCGGCCACAAGTTGATGCTTACATAAAAATACTTGGTTCAAGATGCTTAAACTCGACACAAATGATTAAAACTGGTTGAGGTTCTTCAAATTTTGATGCTACATTCAGTCTTCAAATGAAGGAAGAAAATTGAAGGAAGGAATGCTCTGGTATTTCTTGGATATACTACTCCAAAAAGGGAGAGACTATTCAAGTTTTTACTTGAGAATTAAATTCATATTGATTGCTATTATTTATCTTTTTTTATGCGTGTACAACATAGGTATATATATAGGTGAGGAGTCTACATTAAGGCCCTTAAATCAGCCGATCTTCTCCCTTAATCCAAGCTAAATTACTTCACTTGAATTAAGCCCATATAATGCCTAATCTTAATCACAATATCATCATCTAAATGATATTAATGACTAATATTACAAAGTCACACAATCAACAATGGTACATACATGAAATTACATAAAACCCTAGCTTACATAAAATACACTTAGGGTTTAAAAAAATTTTAATATAAACAATGATAATCATCACCATATCTTGTTGTAGTGTCATCCCATGTATGCCACAGCCTGTTATGCTTTGAATGCTTGTACACTTTAAGTCTCTTAGTGTGTGTTAACGTCTTCTCCTTGCAAATATGTAATATACCTGCAAGAATATCTCGAATTATTTTCAATACCAAGCATAGACATATTATCAAGAGCATTTAATATGATTGGCTCCAATATTAAGAAAGCTATTTCTTCCTTATCTTGAGAATCAATAGGAATATGAGAATCATTAGTTGCTCTTGCATCACTTACTCAAGGTATACTTGTTGAGGCTAGTCATATTATCATTAAAGACACATATTGTAATATGTTCCATTACTAAGTATATCAAATCCTCATTATATTAAGAATTCATAGATGCTTCTACATCAATACTCTTTATTACAATATAACACTATAAAAATTTAAATCACCGCATTGTATAGATGATAAATTAATTTTCTTAATGTATAATCATTATAGTAATCACAATAATTAATGCATTGCTTAGGTGGCAAACTAAGTTTCTAATGTAGGACCATCTACTGAACCTAATGATTGTCATGTTGATATTAATTCTCAAGGTAAGGAAGATTAAGCATTCTTAATATTGGAGCCTATCATATTAAATATTCTTGATAATTCTTATATGCATGATATTGAAAAACATTCAAGTTGTTCTTGTAGGTATGTCACATATTTGTAAGAAGAATATGTTAATACACTTTAATGTGTACAAGTATTAAAATCATGCAAGACTATGGCATACATGGGATGATACTTTACAACAAGAAGATATGGTGATGATATTCATTAGTTGTATTAACTTGTTGTAAACCCTAATTGTATTTTATGTAAGTTAGGGTTTGATACAATTTCATGTATGTATCATAGTTAATTGTATAGCTTTGTAATATTAATCCTTAGTATCATTTAACCAATGATATTATGCTTAGTATTGAGGTCATATGGGCTTAATTCAACCATAATTAATGGGCTTGAATTGAGGCTAAGGACCGGCTGAAGGGCTTCGAACTCAAGCTGGAACTTACCTATATATATTCTTCTTGTACACATGAATCATAAGCAGAATGAATAAGAATTTGAATACAAATTTGAGCATAGTTAGCTGATTTCTATCTCTCTCATTTTGAGTCGACATTGAGCAAGGAAAGTCTAGGACAATTACCTTCCTCCATTGAACTCAAACTCGACACATTTGGAGCCTAGTTCAAATCTGCCGAGTATACCTACCTTTGTAACTTGATTTATTCGACTATAATCCTTCTTAATCCTTCATTTCTTTTGCATAATTTCATGGGTGACATCTTCTACACAACAATATTAGATCCAACCTTCCTCTATGTTGATAAAAAACATCATTTTCTTAATGCATAATTATTATAGTAAACACAACTAATACATTACAAATGATCTTAAATACCTCTTCTTACATCACACGAGTCAAAATCTATTTAATATATAAAATAAGTATTCATCTGATTTTTTAAAAAAACTGAATAGATTGTATAAGAGACATAAGATACAAAGATAATTTTTTCACCTTCACTATCCTCATACACCAAAACAACACTAATTAGTTTTATGATCTAATGTTGCACTAGAGAATTATTTATATTTTCCTTTTATGATTCATGATTGTATTTCTTTCCATGTACTATTTTTCTAATAGTATTATTTATCCTTTACAAAAATAATTCTTTGTTATTTTCCATGAGATTATCTTATAATAAGTTCTTATGGAATGTTTATTTGAAATACCTTTATTAGAATAAATAAATGAATAAAAAGATCATACAAGAGAAAGAAGAGACCCTGTTAGAAATTTAGAATTGTTGGGACTCAACTTAATAACCTACAGTATGAAATGTAACATTTCATTTTTCAAAAACTTGGGTTATCCCGTGAGTTTTTTTTATTTAAAATAAACCTATCCTATTTTGTACATTTATTACACCCTTTAAAGAAATTGAAACCTTAGTTTCATTTTTAAAATGTTTCGTTTTTGTTTCATAATCTTTTCTCACATATTCATGTTTGTAAGATCTTCTAAGTCACTTTTAGTTAATAATCATATTTTGTTTCATCCTAATTTATTTATTTTTTAAACCCACAATTTTTAAGCATTATATATTATTTCAAAATTTTAATTCGATATTTCTATGAAAAAGTATTATTCATTTACTGATTATCCCAAAACGACCCTTTGAGTTTTCTAAAATTTACAAAACTTTGGTGATCATTATATTTTAGTGTAATTGGGCTCAAAATGATTTAAAAATGATCTATAAATAATTTTCTGATTTTTGGATTTTGTTAGATATACCTGGGCATGTATACATCATCAAATTCAATATTTTTTCTTCAATCTTCCTCTAACATTTATGAAACTTCATCCTAGCCCTTTACTTTTCAAAACCAAGCCAAATTAAGGACCAATATCAGCCATGGCTGATGCAACTAACCTCCACACACACAAAAAATATCTAACATTATAAGTTATGAAAATACCCTTTTTACACTTTATCATGTTATAATAAAATATCTTCTAACCTTTACCACTTGATCTTATTTATTAGTACCATCAACATTAACCTCAAACCCTCTTTTTTTTTCCTCCTTTGATTGGTGCAACCATATCCTTTTGGCACCACGATCCACACCCTCATTAACACCACCGAACGCACATCAATATCCATAATTTCATCTTCTTTTCTTCTCTTTTGAATGTTATATTAATTCCTTCATATTTTTAAATAAATAAAAGTGGAATAATCTTTGACGATTAGAAAAAATCCACCACTTCTTCAAGCATTCATTTTCTCCATTTTCTTGGAATATTATCTTAGGTAAACACCTCAATTTTACTTGTAGATAGAATTTTGTGTAATTAGCATGATTAGCTATGGTTATAATTTATTATACCATGTTTTGTTAAATATTAAGATTTTTAAATTTGGGGGGGAGGGTGTTGTAAGTAATATAACCTTGATTACTTCCAAATTGGGAAAATGAAGTACAAACACAATGGTCATGATATAATGCAAGCTGAACTAGCAAATTAACTTAAGATACTAGATTAGCATAGGATGCATAGGTTGCCAAAGTCTCAATATTTGTGGGTAAACCCCTCACAATATTGTTTATAATCATCCTTTCATTACATTCCTTGTTGTGAAAATGTTGTGTGTTTCTCTCTTACTAGATATAATACATGCATGCAACATAGGTAGCCCTTAAAGAATATTTTTATATCTTGAAACCTCCCCCTTCACATAACCAATGCATGTTATGCTGCCATGTTAAAGACATGTGCCTTACACTAAAACTTATCATCAATGATGTCCAAATACATCTCGTAAACTCATTAGAGAAGATAATGTGAAGATTTTCATCCTCATGGTTGGTTAGAAAACATTGAGGATTCATATCATATCCAAACATGCATAGGTTATCTTTGGTTATCAAGTTTTCATGCATTGTAAGCCATAGTGACAACAATTGTTTAGGAATTGATAACTTATTCCAACAACACTATACCAGTCTACTTTCAAATCTTTTCTTATAGGGTTCGCTTTTTATTCTCTTATTATTTTGTTAAAGAATTTATACCATGTTAATCTTAGTAACTATAATATTAACTTTGATGCATATCATGATATGATTTGATTATCCTACAATGATCTATGGTCGATTAAAGTTTTTTTTTTATGATTTAGGGGTTTTGGATCCTTTGAGTGTTTTATAAAATTAATTATACCATGTTATATGTTGTAATTTGTAAAAGATTTTCCATATATAGCATGACTCGATTCATGAATATTATGAAGCTCTAATTTTTCATTGACAATATCAAAGGGTTAGGTGTTCTTCACGATGTTCTTCATGTTCTTTGTAATAGTCAATGTTGTCTTGGCTAATGATATCCTAATCACCTCAAGCATAGTTTAATTTATGAGTAATCATGTTTATGACAATTATTTTCACTAAAATAAATAACTAACCCAAAATGACATTGATTTTGACCTCGTAAATATTAATTGAAAGTGAATCTCAATGAATTGTAACTTTTAGTAATAAAGGTTTTTGTTTTTGAATTTCTCTATATAAACAGATACTTTTTGTCATTTATAAATAGTGAATTTTATAAATAGTGAATTTTTCCAAATTTTATGGGAGATCTTATTTTGACTTGGTTATGTTACTTATTTTGGTCCAAATAACAATTCTTTTTGGGTGTTTTTACACTAATTTTTTGGTATCTGAACCTATGGATCGAGTTTCACATCTTTAAATTTTATTTTATTCATTAAATGACTAAATATATGAATAATAATATAATAGGTTGGACATTAGGGCCTTGTTGACCTATGTTTGATTTTAAGTTGGTTTTCTAAAAATCTTACTCTATAAGAGGTCTACTACTTTTACTTACTAAAATTTTTTTCTTATGGCTTTTGACCAACTTTAAACCTTTGATTTTGAATTTTTTTTCCTATGGGCTCTAGCCTTTGATTTTTGGGTATTTCCTAAAGTTTCGAGGGATATCTAGTTTGTGATGATCTTTAAATTAGTTTTCTTTGTGATATTTAATCTTTGATCACTCTTAGAGGTTTAGTGTCAACCATAAACATTCATGTGATATGTGATAATATGATCTTGATCTTCCTTTTGTGAAATATAATTTGTGTTGGAATTATAATAACACTTCCCAGTAAGTCTTTGTGATGGAAACCTAATAGGGTTTCTCAAAAGGATCAAAGAAAATAATCGAGCGCAAGGTTTGATTCGCCGGAATCAGCCTAAGGAACTTCCAAAGGAAGATTCAAGAACTCAGAGGCACAGTTTAACAACGGCAACTGAATTTTAGAGAGAGGAACGATCAAGAATCGATCGAAGACAGAGAGCAGAAATAGAAGAAGATGTGAGTGAGAGATTCGCCGAGAGAGAGAGAGAGAACGCGAGAGAGAGAGCTCGAGAAAAGTAAGAGTCCAATTCGTATTCAGCCAAAACTGTCATCCATATGCCGTATATGCCATATTTATATGGCATACAAACCGTATAAAAATACACAACGCAGCCATACAATCAACCCAACCAACACTCACCGATACAACCCAATAAACAACCCAAATACACAAAAGAGGGAAGGGTCGATGTTGGAAAATTGGACCAGCCCAAAAATACAACACCAAAACCCCCCCAAATATAAGGTAATATTTATACATCAATTTCCATTAGCCAATATTAATTCTAGCTAATCATGGTTATTAAGGGTTGATTAACCCACAATCCAACTAATCCATTATTCATGGACCGGGTGGCTGGTTATACAACCAACCTAATTTCCATTAGCCAATTTCTGCCGGCGAATGCATCACATGGGATTACATAATAAAAAAAATACATTTCTGCAACACTTCAGCAGCTGCAGCCATTCAAATCCATCCTACATGTGCTGCATTAATATTTCCTAATCATTCACAAAATAAGACAAATAATTTATAAGTATAAAATGATGTACAGCAATTATCAAAATTAATTAAATACAAATTTTGAAGATTCATATCATTCCCCTCTTCTTGAAAAGGTTTCGCCCCTGAAACCTGATTAAGACCCAGAAATGGACTAAGGTTAGCAACATTAAAAGAATTACTAACATTTCCAAACTTAGCAGGTAAATCAATCTTATAAGCATTATCATTAATTTTCTCTAACACAATAAATGGTCCATCTCCTCTAGAATCTAATTTTGATTTTCTAAGGTTGGGAAACCTCTCCTTCCTAAGATGTACCCAAACTAAGTCCCCAAGTTTAAAAACCATTTTCCTCCTCCTTTTATTAGCATTTTTAGCCATTTGGTGCACCTTTTTATTGATTTGTTGACTTACAGACTCATGAAGCTTCTTTATATTATTAGCTCGAGATTCAGCATCAAAATTTTGCAAATCAGCATTAGGTAAATGACTCAGGTCTAAAGGAGTCAAAGGATTAAAACCATACACAATTTCAAATGGAGTCTTATTAGTTGTAGAATGCAAACTCTACCTGAGGTAAAACATATTCCCACTATCTAAGATTCTTTCCAAGGACAGCTCTTAACATATTACCTAATGTTCTATTTACTACCTCAGTTTTTCCATCTGTTTGAGGGTGAGAAGTTGTGGAAAATAATAATTTAGTTCCTAATTTTCCCCATAAAACCTTCCAAAAATGACTCAGGAATTTAACATTCCTATATGAAACTATGGTCTTAGGTATTCCATGTAATTTAACTATATGAGAAAAAAATAATTGAGCCATAGCATCATTGGTCTTATTACAAGGTATAAAATGAGCCATTTTACTAAACCTGTCTACTACAACCATTATTGAATCCTTAGCCCTATTAGTTCTAGGTAAGCCTAAAATAAAACCCAAACAAACATCAACCCAAGGTTGGTTAGGTACAGGCAATGGAGTATATAAACCAAATGGTTTTGAAGTAGTTTTAGCCTGTCTACAAGCCACACAATTGACACAATATTTCAACACATCCTTTTTCATGTGAGGCCAATAAAAATGATCAGTTAATATGTTTAAAGTTTTCTGAAATCCTAAATGTGCCATTAATCCACCATTATGAGCTTCTTGAACTAATAATCCCCTATAAGAACATTCAGGAATACATAACCTATTTTCCCTAAACAAATAACCTTCAGTGATGAAATATTTTCCTTGTGTAGAGACTTCACACTTTTTATAAACCTCCTTAAAATCAAGATCTTCTAAATATAAAGGCTTAATACTAGAAAAACCTGACAAAGTAGTATCTGTAGCATTTAATAAAGCATATTTCCTAGATAGAGCATCTGCAACTACATTATCACTTCCTTTTTTATACTTAATCATGTAAGGAAAGCTTTCAATAAACTCAATCCATCTACCCTGTCTCCTATTTAACTTTGATTGACTTTTTAAATACTTAATAGCCTCTTGATCAATATTAATCACAAATTCTCTATGCCATAGGTAATGTTGCCAAACTTCTAAAGCTCTTACTAAAGCAAACAATTCTTTTTCATAAGTAGAATAATTCAGATTACTACCATTTAATTTCTCACTAAAATAAGCTATTGGTTTACCCTCTTGAGAAAGTACAGCCCCTATTCCAAACCTTGAAGCATCATAATCTAATTCAAACATCTTTTCAAAGTCAGGAAGGCTTAACACAGGTACCTGGGTTAATTTAGTTTTAAGTGTTTCAAAAGATTTTTGCTGTTCTAAACCCCACCTAAATCCATTCTCTTTCTTTGTTATGGCAGTCAAGGGAGCAGCTATAGTACTAAAATTCCTAACAAATCTCCTATAGAAAGAACACAACCCATGAAAACTTCTTACTTCAGTTACACTCTTTGGCACAGGCCATTCTTGAATAGCTTTAATTTTTTCTTTATCCACAGCTATGCCATCTTTTCCTACCACAAATCCTAAGAAAACCACATTTTCCAGACAAAACTTAGATTTAGTTAAATTAGCATAAAGTTGTTCTGTCTTAAACACATCCAAAATAATCCTTAAGTGTTTCAAGTGTTCCTCTAACGACTTACTATATATAAGTATGTCATCAAAATAAACAACCACAAATTTTCCAATAAAATTCCTCAAAACATGGTTCATAAGTCTCATAAAAGTACTAGGTACATTGGATAACCCAAAAGGCATCACTAACCATTCATACAATCCAAAATTAGTTTTAAAAGTTGTCTTCCATTCATCTCCTGGTTTCATCCTAATTTGATGATATCCACTTTTTAAATCTATTTTCGAAAAAATAACAGCACCATGTAAAAGATCCAACATCTCATCAAGTCTAGGTATGGGATATCTATACTTTATAGTTATCTTATTTACTGCCCTACTATCTACACACATTCTCCAACTACCATCCTTTTTAGGTACTAATAATATTGGAACTGCACAAGGACTCATTGATTCCTTAATATATCCCTTACTTAGTAATTCAGAAACCTGCCTTTTTAATTCCTTAACTTCCTTAGGATTAGCCCTATAAATAGGTCTGTTTGGTATAACAACTCCTGGAACAAAATCTATTTGATGCTCTATTCCTCTTAATAGAGGTAATCCACTAGGATTGTCCTCAGGAAACAATTCACTATAATCTTCCAATAGTTATTTCACAGCAATAGGCACTTCTTCACTTAGTCCTAACTGACACTCCTAACACTCCTTATAAACCATCAAATACACATTAGCTTGTCTCTTAATAGCCTTTCCTACATCCTTACTCTTAGCATAAAACCCAGATGTTCCCTTAATTTCTTTTGAACCAATTTCAGTCTCCAAACTCGGTTTAGATAATTCCTTATAATCAGACTTAATTTTAATTTGATCTTCAAAAATCGCTTTTGGAGTCATAGGTGCTAAAACAATCTTCCTATCATCCTTCTGTAATGTATATATGTTCTTATGACCATCATGTATTACCCTTCTATCATATTGCCAAGGTCTACCTAATAACAGGTGAGCAGCATGCATTGGAACTATATCACACAAAACAGAATCCTCATATTTTCCTAATTTTAAGTTTACTAAAACTATATGGTTTTGGATGTTTAGTAGTTGGTAATCATAACTTAGACACTAACAAGGTACTAGCAGCATTAATACAACTACCACTGTCTATAGCCATGTTAAACCATTTATCATCAATCAAACATCTAGTATGAAATATATTTTCTCTCTCTATAGCATTAGAATCAGGCAGTTTGTTGCTATTTAAAGCCCTGCGTACTACAAAAAGGTCTCTACTTACTGGCAGTTCTATTTCTTCTTCTGAATCACTATCATCTTCTCTAACCAAACTAGTCTCCAAATCTTCCTCTTCAGATTCAGATTCTATGTCTCCAGACTCTCTAATTAAAATGTTTCTCTTGTTTGGACACTCAGAAGCTATATGTCCCAATCCTCCACATCTAAAACATTTAATATCTCTAGTTCTATTTGACCCATTCACAGGGTTTGTTATCACATTCTTACCCTTTTCAAACTTATTTCTTGCCTTAGCCTCATTATTTCTACCTCTAGACTCAAATTTATTAGTATTCTTCCAATTTCCAGAAGTAGTTCCCCCAAAATTTCTCCTCACTGTACTCTTAATCCCAATCCCAGGGGGCTTATATTGTCTAGACTTCTTTAATTGAATCTCTATCTTAGTAGCTATGTTTACCATTTCACCTAAAGTTCCATAAGGATATAATTCTACTTTATCAGCTATCTCAGAGTTTAGTCCACTCAAAAACCTAGCCATGGTAGCATCGTCATCCTCAATAATTCCTGTTTTAATGATCAAGACCTCTAATTCCTTAAAGTAGTCATCCACTATTCTCATTCCTTGACTAATTGTTTGTAATCTTTTATGTGACTCCCTATAATAGTAACTTGGTATAAACCTTTTTTCTCATTAAAATTTTAAACTCTTCCCATGTCTGTATGGGTGGTTCCCCACATCTACGTCTAGTTAACACAAGATTATGATACCAAGAGGAGGCATACTCAGTAAATTCTACTACAGCTACCTTAATTTTCTTCTCATCTGAATAGTTATGACATTCAAACACTAGCTCTATCTTTCTTTCCCATTAAAAATAATAATCAGGGTCATTTCTGCCATTGAACCCAGGTATACTAAGCTTAAGATTATTTAGATTCCTATCAACGAATTCTAAATCCCTTTCTTGTCTATTGTTCTACCTAGGTCTCCTATCACTTTTGTTGGATACTTGGTCTTCCAATTCTTCTAGGTTAGCTATGGGTGGAATTCTGATCCTAGGGTCCATAGGAGCCCTTCCTAATACCCCTGCTTGGTTAGTTTCAACTCTATTATGTTGTAATTCATTAATTCTTACCTCTTGTTCTCCTATTCTTTGTTCTAAATTAGTAGACAACAAAGAAAATTGAGCAGTCATTTGTTCTTGAAAAGTCCTAAAAGTTTCTAATAGATCATTATTGGAAACAGATTGATTAACAGATTGCTCGTTGTTATACATTATGAGATTCCCTTAATATAATCAATTAAACACAGTCACCAACAGTTAAACAAAATCAATTTATTTTAATAGACTCTGACAGATAGTAATCACACAATTTAGTTATAAGAATATTACAGTATCAACGAGTATCAGATATATCAACAACACAGCTTACACGGAATTTCTAGGTAAATATTAGTTCGAAAATGATAGATAAGTGAGAAAGAACGATATTACCGCGAGCACTTAAACAATTAATCCAATTAATAAGGGACCCCTCTTCTTGGAGGTCTTACTCCTTTCCCGAAACCAAAAGGGTTCGTCGGTTACTTAACCTGTATACTTATCAAGCGGGACAGAATAATATTTCGAAAGAAATTGGTAATTAATTATCATAGATCGTAGTATATAGCAAAATACGGTTCGAGGTTACCAAACAGAAAGTACGTCTCGAGAATAGTCAAGATCCAAATTCTGGACCGAACCCTATGTCGATTAGGGTTTTCTTCAATGAACTTTGAAATAGCAAACAAAACACTCCGATCATCGGCTTAAGTGCGACGGAAATTGTCAAACCCTTTGTTGTTTGCAAACCCTAAAAATTCGCACTTCAGAAGTAGGGTTAGCGAAAATGACAAATAATGAACCACAAGTGAAAAAAGAACTTAGTAGCAACAATTAAACCATGAGCACTCGAATAATTGAGGCTCTGATACCAAATGATGGAAACCTGTTAGGGTTTCTCAAAAGGATCGAAGAAAATAATCAAGCGCGTGGTTCGATTCGCCGGAATCAACCTAAGGAACTTCCAAAGATTCAAGAACTCAGAGGCACAGTTTAACAACGACAACTGAATTTGAGAGACAGGAACGATCAAGAATCGATCAAAGACAGAGAGCAGAAATAGAAGAAGATGCGAGTGAGAGATTCGCCGAGAGAGAGAGAACGCGAGAGAGAGAGAGCTCGAGAAAAGTAAGAGTCAAATTCGTATTTAGCCAAAACTGTCGTCCATATGCCGTATATGCCATATTTATATGGCGTACAAACCATATAAAAATACACAACGCAGCCATACAATCAGCCCAACCAACACTCGCCTATACAGCCCAATAAACAACCCAAATACACAAAAGAGGGAAGGGTCAATGTTGGACAATTCGACCAGCCCAAAAATACAACACCAAAACCCCCCCAAAATAGAAGGAAATATTTATACATCAATTCCCATCAGCTAATATTAATTCTAGCTAATCATGGTCATTAAGGGTTGATTAACCCACAATCCAAGTAATCCATTATTCATGGGCCGGGTGGCGGGTTATACAACCAACCTAATTTCCATTAGCCAATTTCTGCCGGCGAATGCATCACATGGGATTACATAATAAAAAAAAATACATTTCTGCAACACTTCAGCAGCTGAAGCCATTCAAATCAATCCTCCATGTGCTGCATTAATATTTCCTAATCATTCACAAAATAAGACAAACAATTATAAGTATAAAATGATTTACAGCAATTATCAAAATTAATAAAATACAAATTTTGAAGATTCATATCACTTTGTTTTTTATTTAAATATAAGGGGATGCTAGTTGTGTAGTAGCTCTATATATTTTCTACTCTATATGATCCTTTATACTCTATAGGGGTATGCATACTTAAGGATTATAATACTTTTGGTGAGACTACTTTTGTTTAGAGTCCATTAGTAGTCGATCAGTAGTGGCATTTATGATTTTAGGCTAGATGGATGTTGGAGTCTCTATACAAGCCCCCTCCAGCATTAGTATTCCCATTTATAGTGGAATAGGATGCTCTTTTAGTTATGGTGCTTATGGCTTTTTCCCATTTGTAGTAGGATAAAATGTTCATATATGAATGCTAATATATGCTCTCATTATGCTTGGTAGTTTTTGTCCATTTGTGGTAGGATAGGATGTCCATATGTAAAACTTCGTTTTTATGCCATATCATTATACCTTTAACTTTGTTCATTATAGTAGGATAGGTATACCTATATGATTTAGCTTATATGCCTCGTTGCTATTATTATGGCACATGAGTTCCATCCATTGATGGTAGGACTAGATGTCTAGGTTTGTGCCTTATATTTTAGATCCATATAAGTAAAACTCCCAAAATTTACTACTAAAAAATTTTATTTTATTTAAAAATTAGCGAAAGTAAAAACCTTAAATTTTGGGGATGTTACTGCCACACTTAGTATCAGACCGGTTTTCTTTTACCGTTTCAATACTAAGTGCTAAGGCTAAAAGGAACATGACATGATTTACGCAAATTTAGACTTTTACATAAACTAGAGTAGCGCATAAAATTCATTTCAAGCGATGAAACCCACTACTAGTGGTTATAAGAATAAGATCATTTTACATAAGAAATTTGTGGATACAAGAGTAAAATCATTTTGAATAGGAAATAAAAGGTTAAAAGAGAAACTATGAAAATTTTCCCAGATATTCCTTATGCTTTTACCCGATAATAGTTTGAATAACACCTACAACAATCCTGCAAGGGAGACTGCCCATTGAATAGATAGGGGCCCATAAATAGAAACCTTTAGTACTATGGTACTGAGTAACTCTTTATACCAAAGTGAAATGCAGGGCCCACATGCAACACATCATACTTAAATAGAAGAAAATACGATATCACACACAAGCACATAAATGATCATATCCACATAAGAGTGATTACACACATCAACCAATAAGAATTGTTCAATATGAAGCCCATTTACTTAACACCTCCATCACTTACTAAGAGCTACACGCACCAAGGCCATACTTATATCATATTAATAAGTCATGAGGATGAAAGTAACACTTTTGGTCTTAAGCTATTAATTAAACATCATTCAACATCATCTCTTGAATTATATCCATATGAGTGCGGGAGTACCACTATTATAGTTGATGGATCGGAAACACCCAAGGCAGAATGCACCTAGCTACTATTACTTACCGATGGACCGGCCTCTAGGGTAGAAGGCTTTTGGCCACTATTATAACCGGTGGACCGGTACACATGATATAATCCATCTAGGCTTGACTTAATAATCTTTCACTTTAAATGATTAGTGTTTTCCATTTAATTAGCACAACAAATCCATTTATTTAACCCGAGGGGGAGATCAAGAATCCAGAGACGTAAAGGTACACTGATCATACTAGTGTATACAAGCAACACAGTACCCTTCAACCATCAACCTAGGGATGCAAAGGTACCTTGGTCGCACTGGTGCACGAGGACACACAATACCCTATTGACAAGGACACTTAATCCATGAGTATGCATACTCCCTAAATAGGTTCGTAGAGCTAGATAGAGTAAGATGTAGGGCCTAGCTAGGGCACTAAGGAACACTAGAAAATACCAAAATAATCATGGGCTAAACCATCTCTTTAGGTTAGTGACCCCTAAAGAGCCACTATTTTCAATCTCGAGGTCTTCCACTTTAAGTATTAGTGTCTTAATTAAGGTGTCCATGAGACACACAACAACCACATACTTATTCACTTCCATTTGTTTTTGTTATTATTAAGTAATCCTTATTCATGCAGTTATCCATGTTAACCTAAAGAAACCACTAAGACCATCCTTACATCATCCATTTCCATGTCAAAATTCATTTTTGTTTATTCACATGCTATAAAGAGTTATCACTTCATAATCATATTACAGTCTTAGAGTCTGGTAGTTTACATCGAAGGATCATGGAACAATTAACCCTAACATGCCCTTCTATCACATCCAACACACATTACCATGCATAATTAATGATTAAGGCACCTCTTGCATAAAGATGAGATAAACACCATATCACACCCTTAATTATCCATCCAACCCTAAGTTACGCTATGTTCTTATGATACTCACTTATTTATCAAATATCCATATCTTATTATTCAATATTACTTATGTCTTATTATGGAGACTTACTTAATCCATTGACATGTTATATGCAAGTTATTGATTTACCCCCATCATCCTTACAAAATTACTAAAATACTCCTTGTTTGTTAAATTACCAACTCATCCCTTTTTATTTGCCAAATTACCATATTGCCCATCATGTTTGTATAATTACCAAAATACCCCTCGTTTTTGTTAGACTACTAAATTATCCTCCATACTTATTAAATCACCCACTTCACCTGAAATACCCTAAAACCCTAATTTAGGGAAATCATGGCCAAATAAGGGATTATTAGGAAATTAATTAAATAAACTACTTTTATTCAATAAAAGGAAATTAATTAGGGCGAATCAAGAAGAAATTTATAAGTTTTTTAAATAGTAGAAATTTTGGTACTTTAAGCCAATTAAAGATTTTATTTTAGGGATTTATTTAAATAAATTATTTTATTTAAAAATAAGAAGGATAAAATAGTTTCAAATTAATATAAACTTTATAAATAAATTAATTGGAGAAAATTAGAGTGTTTTATTAATTAAAATGGAATTTAAGGAAATTCTTCCAAAAATCCCTAAATTAACCTAAAAAGATAATTTAATTATTATTTTAACATTTATGTTTTATTAAAACACCCCAAATTACCCAAATTAATCCAACCACCATTTTTCCTTCTTTTTCCTTTTTCTTTTCCTCCTTTTCCTTTTCTTTTCTTTCCTTCTCTTCCTTATTTTCTTCCTCCCCGACTTGGGCCAGCCTACTGGCCCAGCCTCCCTCCCTTGTGCGGCCCAGCCTCCCGCGCTACTCCCCATTTTCTCCCTACCGATTCGGCCTCTTTCTCTCTTTTTTCTTTCTTTTCCCTTAGACCGCCGGTCCAACCCATCATCTTCAACCTCCAGCTCGAAGCCCTTGCCACCAAAAATCTCGCCGGAAAAGCCTGCAGCTGCCACGTCCACTGCACCGGTCATTCCTCCCCTCTCCTCCTCGTTGTCTCCCCTGCAAATTTGACCAGACAATTCGACCCCCCCTCTCGCACGCAATTCCTCTCCCTCCCCAACAAATCACGGTCCCAACCACTCTCGTCGGACAATGACCATACCCCTAACCCCCTACTCTCCTTCGCACCCTTGTCGTTTTCCCATCCCGATTGGCTTATAAATAGCCTCGAAGGCTGCCTTAATCAGATTCGAAATTTGGAACCCAGAATAATCAAAACCGTATGCCGCCCCACCTTCAGCCAGCCTTTACTCCGTCGTCGGCCGCCTCTACCGCCCACCCTGGCCACCAAAATCCTCCCTGCACCGCCCTCTACACAACCCAACCACCAGCTTTCCCTAACTTGCCCTACACGAGCCGCCCCGGTAGTGCAAAACTTCCTCCCCGAACAACCCATTCGACCCCCTCACACCACCTTCCCGCCGCCAGCGCCGCCCATACCGCCGCATGCAGCACTACCCCTACCCCATAAAAAAACCAAGAGATCCTGCTCTACCACCCTACACCCCATTTTCCCCTACTTTCCTCTCCCCTAGCCTCCACATCCACCTCCCCCATTTCTTCCTCCCTCCACCACCAGCCTAGGTTGCCCCAACTCCTTGAACCCTAGACCCTGAATAATAAAAGTGTTAATGATTTTTAATACTATTAACTATTATTATTAATTTTATTATGATTATTATTATCATTATTATTATTAATACTATTACTATAATTACTATTATTACTACCCCTATTATTATTATTAGGTCCTAACACTACCCCTAAGAACTTCTAATTAATGGTATTAATTAATACTAAAACCTTGTTAAGTTATTATTATTATTATTATTACTATTATTATTATTATTACTACTACTACTACTACTACTACTATTATTATTATTATTATTATTATTATTATTACCATGTTTATTACTATTATTATTATTATTATTATTACCATGTTTATTACTCTAACTATGACTAATGTCGTTATTACCTCTATTATTATGATTATTTTAGTATTCCTACTACTATTAGTATTATTACTATTATTATTATTATTATTATCATTATTGTTATTATTATTATTATCATGGGTATGGCGGTTATTATTATTACTACTGTTGTTCTTACTCTTATTATTATTATTATTATTATTATTATTATTACTAGTAGTAGTAGTAGTAGTAGTAGTAGTAGTAGTATTAGTATTACTATCAACATCATCATCATCATTATTATTATTACTATTATCATTATATTTACCATATTTATTACTTTAACCATTACTACCATCGTTATTATCCTTGTTATTATTATTATTATTCTTTAACATTATTATTTTAGTATTCTTATTATAATTTGTATTATCACTATTATTATTATTACTATTATTATTACTATTACTATTACTATTATCACGATTGTTATTATTACTATTATAAGTATTATTAACCTTATTATCGTTGTTAATATTAGCATTACTATTATTATAGTTACTACTATTACTACTATGATTTTGATTACTATTATCATCATTATTATCATTACTACTATCATTATTATTAGTACTCTTATTATTATTAGTATTATTAATAACATTATTACTGGTAATATTGGAACCCTTACCATAACACTGTGAATATACCAAGACTTACTTCGATTAGTGGGAAAATTGATTAACTATCTTAAGAATAATAATAACCCTACCTTTTTATTTATAAACTACTAATTATTAATATTAGCCTTAGTATTAGGCCATGATAGGGGTAAGATAGGGATTTTGGTAATTCCAATAGAGGGAGATTAACCTATAGTATTTCCCTCTTATAGGTGAATCGAGTGAAAACTTCCAGGAGGCGTAGGAGCGTGCTCCAAGCCCCGCGCCGATTTAGGTAAGGGTCTAACTAAGGCTGCTTGTGTGATATGTGAACTACTTACCTTAGATGTCTCGCATGATTATATGTCGTGTTTTAAATGTCATTATCTTACCTATTTTACGTGTAGCGCAACTTAGATTCAAGGTACGTCTATGTGATCGCTTTTGTTATGTATTAATGTGGATATGCTACAAGTTGTGATATGATGTGGCCTTAGGACATGCATGCTAGGGTATTTGATGTGGTGATGTAGTTTAGGGACATGAAAAAGAAAATTTGGAAAGAGAGATAATCAAGGGGAAGTAAGTTGGCTATTGAAGGGAATAGGAGAAACTAGGGTTTGCATGGGGTGGTTAAGGTCCGCATGGGGGCAAACCTTACGTACAGAAAGATGCCTCGGGTGTGTGGAAGGTAAGAGAAGTGTCATTTGGGTGTTTGGGGGCTTCGAGCGAAAAATAGTACGTAGACCAAAATAAGGGTGCGCGGGAGACTAGGCTAGAGTTTAGAGGGAACCCTAATTTGGTATGGGAGAAAGAAGAAAAAAGGGAAGAATTAAAATAATAAGTGAGGATGAGGGTGACATGAAGTGAGGGTTGAACCGAAGGGTCATGATGTGTAGGGGTGCTAGAATGGTTCTAGATGTACGAGGCAGAAAAGGGTGGGCCACATAGGCCCAAGTTAGGGTTTCTAGAGAAAACCCTGAGAGAAGGTGGTGAGTGGACTTTGGGGTATAAGGTGGTGTACCTAGACCCACACACTTAGGAGACGAGTTTCCGGAGTGAGTAAGCTGATTAAGGGAAGGATGTCGGGTGAGTTAGGAGGCGTAAAGGTCTCAAGATATGAGACGGGCCCTCTTGGGAGGATAAATATAGCTGAAGTTAGCCATGCATGTCTAGGGCGGAATTCGTTGGAAAAGATACAATAAAATACTAATCACTTAAAGAGGAAGATGTTGAGCCGGGCCCAGACCGGTCCACCGGCGAATAATAGTGCCCAGGAGCCGGGGTGCCCTGGAGACCGATCCACCGGCGAATAATAGTGGCCAGGAGCGTTTTGCTCTATATATATTTTCGGTCCACCGGCTATAATAGTGGGGGATTCCGTGCTCAGCAAACTAAATGTAAAATCGATAAGAAATGGGGAAAATACTAAATACTTACAATGGAATACCATGTGAGTCAGGGCCAGACCGATCCACGGGCAAATAATAGTGGCCAGGAGCATTTTGCCTTGGAGAACGAACCGCTGGAAAATAATAGTGGTCAGGAGCATTTTGCCCTATACGTATCTCCAGTCCACCGGCTATAATAGTGGGGCTCCAGCACTCACATGGATTAATAAAGAGTATGTGAAATTGAGTATGATATTAAGAGATTAAAAGGATAAGTCTAATTGGAGCATAATTGGCCTCACTATTTGTATTGTTTTATGTGACTATATGATCATGCATGTATTGTGTACCTTGTGTGTTTCGCCTTAGTTATTCGGTTACCTTGCTCAGTACGAAGAGTACTGACCACCCGTATCATGGGTGCTGCTCATTCCCACAAGCAGAAGGCCCCTCTGACTTAATGTAGGTAGGTGATTCTATATTCAATGCCTACGACGCTTATGACGCATCGGGCGGGACCGAGAGTTGAGTCTACACCTAGCTTGGGGGTCGAGAGGGACGTGGCCGGAGTCTATCGTTCACTTTATCTTTCTTATGCCTTTAAAGTTAGTCTGTTTTTTATGTACGATGTTTCAAACTTTTGGAATCTTGAAACTGTACCTTTGGATTGTACTTTTGACTTTCCGCACTCTGAATTTATATGACTCGTGTTTTTACTTATAACTGTGTTTTATTATTAAATCGTACTTGATGGTTAATCTGGTTTAGCCTTAGCACTTATTACCGAGACGGTAGGAGTGAACCGATCTGGTACTAAGTGTGGCGGTAATGCCCCCGAATTTACAGTTTTATCTTTTTGTTTTCGTTAATCTCTTTGAAATTGAACGAAATTTTTTAGTAGTAAATTTGGGGGTGTTACATCACCCCTCATACATGTTAAGTTACCAAATTACCCTTCCCATTGGTTAGATTGCCGAACTACCCTTTATACTTATTAAAATTATCAAATTATCCCTTAGGTTTATATTAAATTACCAAATCACCCTTCATACTTGCTACATTTACCAGATTGCCCATTTGGTTAGTTAAATTAGAAAATTACTATTTTGGTTAGTTAAATTACTAAATTACCCTTCTTACTTATTAAAATTACCAACTCACCCTTTAGTTGGGTATATTAACAAATTACCCTTCTTATTTATGAAAATTATCAAATCACCCTTTTGGTTGGTTAAATTAACAAATTACCCTTATTACTTATTAAAATTACCAAATTTCCCTTCTTACTCATTATTTTACCTTATTACCCCTTTTACTCCCAAAAATTACCAAGCTATCCTTCTTTTATGTCAAATTACCAAAATACATCTCTTATCTACTAACTTACAATTTTACCCCTTTTACTCACCCAAATTACCAAGTTATCCCCTTTTGTGCCAAATTACCGAAAATACCCTTCCTTTATGCCAAATTACTAAAATACCCTTCTCCTTTAATTAATTTATCTAAATACCTTCTTACTCATAAAAATTACCAAGTTATCTCCCTTTTCCATGGAAAATTGCTATCATGCCCTTCTTACTTATTCATTTACCATTTTACCCCCTTAACTCTTATAAATCGCCATTTTCCCTTATTATATCAATTTTACTAAAATACCTTCACCATATAAAATATTAATATCCATGGTTCATATACATCATCCAACACCACAAACTATTCTCATTTATTATTAATACTCATTATCACTTACCTCACCTACTTATATAGACCATAACCTTGTACAAGAAAAATTATGAAAATGCCCATATAGCTTAAATTAACATTATCCATGGCCATATTAACTTATCATGTCACATATAAGCATTTAACATTATCCTTAACTATAAGGCTCCTTCCTTAACTATCACTTCTACACATGGCACATGAATCTACAAGCTTTTTATTTCAACAACCGACACACGCCACAAATTATATCATACATCATGCACATAAACATATTAAAAATCCTAATGTGCTAGCATATGTATATCCACAAATTTTAGTAGGGTAATGGTACCTTATTTCCATCAATAATTAAACCTTACCGGTACCCTAGTTAAAGGTTTGAGCTTTGATTAGTAAAAATCAATGCCTAAAAATAATATCAAATTTTAGCATATTAAAATTAGAAAATAAAGAGAATAAATTGTTATCAAAAGCTTAATTAAGTACATACTAATATTAACCGTTATTATACCTCAAAATTTACTCAAAATTTTAGCTCAAAGGGATGTAGGTGTCACGCTGCATGCAAGGAGTTAAGGAAAAAGGGATTGAAGAGGGAATGGGGGAAGGGAAAATGTTGGTTTGGTTAAGGGTTTTGGGGGTTGGGTTGAGGGCCTGTGGAGGGGAGTGAGGGTGGTGGCTGGGTGTAGGGAGGGAGTAGGGGTGTAGGTGGTGGTCGGGGGTCAATGAATGGCTGCTTAGGGTGGCGGAGATGGTGGCTATAGGGTTGGATAAATGGGGTAAATGATGGGTAGGGGAGAAGAAGGAAGGGAAAAGAATAGAATAGGGAAGTGGTTGTAGGGGAGTTTCAGGCAAGGGGAGGTAAGGTGGTGATAGAGGAGATTCTAGTGGGTAGATTGGTGGCTTTGGAGGAGGCGGAAGAGGCGGAATGGCAGCAGATTGTGGTGGTACAGGATGGAGGCAGATAAGGGAGGAAAGAAAAAGGGAGGAGGGGAAGGGGGATGTAGGAGCGTGTGTTGATGGCTTGGTGGTGTAGAGAGGTAGTAGGTGGTGTTAGGAGGTGGTTGTGGTAGTTGGGCTGGAGTAGCGGTGGTTGTTGGGTGGCAACACAAAATAAGGGAGGAGAAGAGAATAGTAGAAGGGAGGAAATAGGGGAGTCTGTAGGGAATTGAGGGAGGTCAAAAATGGGTAGAGAAGGGGAAGATAAGGAGAAGAAAAGGAAGAGTGAAAGAGGATGGGCATGGTTGATTAGGTAGCTATAGGGTGGCAGTAAGGTGAAGAAAAATAAGAAGGGAAAAGGAGGGCAGGCTAAGAGGGTTGGAGGGGTGTGTATGGCCTAAAGATGGAAGGAAAAGGATGAGGGAGAGAGAGGGAGAGATAGACTGCAATAGCAGATTACAGGAGAGTTGATGGCAGGGAGGTTACAGGCATGGCATGCAAGCTTCAATGGTCGAAGAAGAAGGAAGGAGGAGGGAAGAAGAAGAAGAAAAGAAAAGAAAGAAAGGGGCAGGCCAGTCAAGCAGGGAAGAAAGAAAGGATGGGTTGGCCCTGTGTGTGGGGGAGAGGAAAAAAAAAGAGGGAGTTGGGCTGGGGAAACAAGGAAAAGAAAAAGAAGGGGGAGACAGGCTGGGGCTAGATGAGAGGAGGAGGGAGAGGGAGAAAGGGAGAGGAGAAGGGACAGTGGCCCAACGCAAAGATGACAAGCCAGGCAGCCCGATGGAAGAAAAAGGAAAAAGAAGGAAAAGAAAAAGGAAGGAAAAAGAGAAGAAAAAGGAAAAAGGGAAAATAAGATTAAAATAATTTTTGGAATAATTGCATTTATTTTTTTGATTGATAAATTAATTTAATAATTTGATTTATTTAAAATTTAATATATTAGTTTAAGAGGGTAGTTTTAGTAAAATATTTGTTTGGAAAATTATTTAAATAAAATAAGTATGATAAAATAAAAAAAATATTTATTTTAATTTATTAAATATTTATATCCATTTTTAAACACCCAAAAATCCACAAAATATTTAAATTAAATAAATTTAGGAATTAAATATCATAAATAATGGTTATTTATTAAATTCTAGGCTTTAAAATTTTAAGGCATTACAATATGCCTATGGTGTTTGTGATTTCCTTAAACGTGTCTTTTAGCCTATATGTATTTATGTGAAGCTTATTAAAATGCACGCTAGAGATGTTATAGGCTTTTCTTGATTTCTCCATGCTAGTTGAATCTATATGATACCCTATTTTTCTTGGTATAACCTTGTGCTATAAGTGATTATATATTATTTTCTATCACTGATTGCTTGTATGAAGCCGCGTTATGTGGTTACGTTTAAGCATGTATCATGTATGTTTTTTTATATCATCACAATTAGGAATATTTTCTCTAATAAATATTATCCATGATTATTTCTAAGTCTCCACGTGTATTATGTGGAATGTTATCACTTGTAGTACATTAAGTTTATTCAGTATGCTCACCGTAATTATGCCACACCATTTTAGTCTTGTGTAGGTTTCTCATGATTTTCTTATGTGGATTTGTGAGCATCGAGTCCTTAGGCCAGCTTGATAGGCACTTCAATTTGAATCCTTAGGATCCGACATTCTATTTTGGTTTAGCTCATGTTGAGCTTTGTTAAATCTTTTCATATTATAATTATTTTTCATATAGTTTTGTAAGTATTACATCTATAATACCCTATAAGTTTGAGATTTATAAAATGGTAAATTCTTATGTTTAATGGATTCTGGATGATTTTTTATCTTGATTTAGAACTATAGTTTGGGTTTGATTTGAAAAGGAATTGGAAAAGGCTTGGAAAGTTGAGTAAAACGAGTTTTCTTAGCATACCAGTCTATTGGTTTTATTAACCGATCAATTGCTTTGTTGTTCAACAAGGATTTTGGTTTAATAAAACCAATCGATTAATTTGGGAAATTGATCGACTAGTTTATAGAATAGTCAATTGGTGACCAAACTAATCGATTGGTTTGTCAAACTTAGTAATATTTGAGCATGGATTTTTGTGGAAAAATTCTTCTAAGATTGTACAACCTTGGTAATACAACTATAATATGTTCCTAAGTAATCTTTAACCCTTTTGATCAGTTACCTAGCTTTAATCTTTACCTCAATTTGATTTAAAGGTTTGGGTTTTACAGAGCGGGGTGAGGATGAACTCATCCTTTGTCTTCTTCTTCCTCTCTAGTATATATTATACTAGAACAGATGATTTGTTTCAAAAATTCTATATTCAACAGGGAGATTTTCTTCCCATGCTAATCTTCCCATTTCCTTTTTTATGTTTGACCATTATCTAGAGAATTGTGACTTGCCTTTCCTATAAAATTACCATTTGAGCTCTAAGAAGGAAGTTGTCATATTCTTGATAAATTATCTTGTTCAACCCAAAGTTGAACTATGAAATTAGGGTTGGTGATTTGATTACACGCTCTCTCTCAATCCTTGACCGATTCATTGGTTATATATAGCCGTAATTATGTGTGTAGGAATATGTACTTATAATTTGGGTGGTATTATGGTTCAGTTAGGGTTGGAAAAGGGTTATGATGGTTTGAAAGTGATGAAGAGATGATGATGATGATTTAACAAAGTATAATTAATGATGATGATACTTGAATGATGAAGGTTTTGGAATGGTTTGGTTTGTGGGCTAGGGTTAGGGTTTATGAAATGAATATTATGATGATGAAAAAATGGAAATATGATAATTTGATGATTAGAATTTGAAGTTAAGATGTTAAGGATTCTCTTTTGATATTAATAATATTACTATCTAAGGGTTGCAAATAGATAAAATTAATTAAGAATAATAGGATGAAAATAAGTGTTGAAGATGATAATGATGGCGATTGTATATAGTGATTAGGGTTGGGATGGCGTGATTTTTTTGGAGGGTTTGAAGGATAGATATTAATCTCTAATTCACACAAATAAGGAGACTAAGGATTTGAATAATAATCACTCACACATAATTGATTATAATTGAGAAGAACTCATACATAAGTTAATTAAGCAAAACTTGGAACTTTCATTAATTTTCATCTTCTTTTGTGTCATGTACTTCTATGGATTTTATAGCCATTACACCTCCCTAATATTACAAGATAATATTCCTAAAAATATGATAGACACATAAACCATTATCTTGCTCCCTATTCCAATCATAACTCATAAGATGGAATAAGACAACCCTAAAAGATAGAACTAAGCCACTTTTTGAATAATTCAACTTTATTATCTTTTTAACTAATATCAATGTGAAAATAATCAATATCACACATCAAAACTGTTGAACATAGTCTCCTCGTTTAGATACCATGTTTATTCCATCCAAGCAACACATTTTTTCCCTCCATGCATGTCATGCTCATGTTTCTATCGATAGTGACTTGATTTTACAATTTTCGTCCATACCTAGCAATTTAGTCATCTGTTTGTCTTCAAATTTATAGGAGATACTCTTTAAATAGAGGATAATATTTTCCATAATAATAAATTCTAAGTTTTAACCATTTCCTCCTACATCACTAATCATCTTTCCCTTTCATCTCTTTTCAACCACCAAAATATTATGAGCTTTTCCAACACTTATGCTCCACTCTTCTCCATTTTGAGCTTTCACATAATTTTTCTTATCTTTTGAAACTTTATCTAGCTCCTTATTTTATTCTTAAGCAAGAAAAAGTTGAGCTTTTTTACCTTTAGCTGATTCGTTTTTTTTTTGTATTATCTTAGAGGTGGTAATCCTATTTTATTTCCTTAATTTATATTCCTTGGCTTATGAGTTTTAATCTCTTATTTTCTAAGATTTTGAAAGTTAAAATCATTCATCTAAAGGTTTTATCTCCTTGGTGTGGAAATTTGGCTAAGCTTTTAAGTAGGTCATTATTACCTTTGAAATGTGGTGTGAATGAGCATGTGTGCTAGAATGGTTGGTAGATTTATGATCTTTATATGCATAAATGATATTATGATTAATTTTATGTTACATGTGAGAAAATTTAAGATTTATAAGAAAAGTATGAACTTATAAGAAATTATGGTTAATCCTATGTGAATATAGCGTGATTAGCATCTGCGCATGTGTAACCTCTATTTTCTATATTAGTGATGCTATGATATGATACAACTGGATTTTTGTAGACAGATTTGCATTTAAATAGACTATTTTTCTTCTTTTTAGGAGCAAACTAATTGACTAGTTAAGCTAAACTGATCGACCGGTTCTTATAATAGTGATTGGTTAGCCTTACGAATCAATTAGGTTATCTGTGATGGCTTTGGGTTTTTTATCTAATCAAACCAACCAAGTGGTTTTTTAGAACCAATTGATTAGTTTTCAAATAATTGATTGATTTGACTAAAATGATTGTTAGTTTTATGAGGAAAATTAGGGTTTGTCTAAGCTAAACTAATCGATTAGTTTGCTCAAATCAATATACCAGCTCAGTCAGATAGTGTTGCTTTTTTTCTCTTGAACTAAAATATGATTTGAGACATGATATTATGATGTAACATGATTCTTTAATGATGAGAATACACATCTTAGTATGAATTAACTAATATATTGGAAAGATTAATTAATTCATAATTCATGGGATTCTTAATAAGTGCCTTTAGAAGGTTTTAATGGGAAAATTTTGAGTATTATTATGATGATACAAATGGATGATGTAATTTGAATTATTGACCTAAATGGATTATCTTAATAAATTGATTTAAACTTGGACAAGAACTAATGGAATTCCCACAACATGGCCTAGAAGCTAACTATGGTTAAGATAAAGTAATTATGTGGATATGTTGCTTGGTTGTTATATGGGCCCTTGGAAAATAATACACTAATCACTTATAGTGATAGATGATCAAGTAGTGCATAAGTCTAGATTACTCGATTCTTGATTAGTTACTAGGGTTAGTCCACCTTTAAGTGTTTGTTGATGCCCTCGGGGTTTGCCTTCAAACAGGATCCTATTAAATCTCAGTGTATTACCTACTCTATACACTAATGATGTACAAAGGGGTATCAAAACTAATGAGTCTGGTTGCCTAGGTTATTTATTGGCTTTAGCCGGACTTTATGTCCATTGGTGGTTACTTGGCTTTAATTAGAATTAGTGGTTACTTGGCTTCAGCTAGACTTTATGTCCTCTAGTTTGGTAGGCTTCCAAGATATGTGGAACTATGGGTTGGTAATCAACCCATTACTCAAAAAGGGATAAGGTCGCACAAATTATCAATATAATGGAAATTTGTGACTTAGAAAATATGTTAAATGAGTAATTCATGTAAGTGGATTATAGAAGAGCTTAGTGAATTGTTGAATAACTGGCTTACATGATTTTATGGTGCTATCTATTTTATCTATATTGTAATGACCGACATGTCAAGTTATTAATTGTTTAAGTGAGTATGGAATGAAATTAAAATGTATTCTATGATCATGATAGTGTTTGTGTATCAATTTTTTTTATTGTAAATATGACATGTTTTAAGCATGATTTCTATATTATGTTGTGGTATTTCATGTTTGTGACTACCATTAAGGAGACAAATTGGCTTAATTAGTTCGTAGTGTATTGATGTGGCTGTTTGTTTGGTTATCTACTTAATCCCATGAGTAGAGGATCATCTGCAGGTTTTTGAGGATGGGTGGTAGTTAGCCTACCTTACATTGGGCTTAGGGGCTTGAGAGTATGGACACATAGAGATCTTTTGTAGGTGTTTAATGGATAGGGTTCTAGGATTGCCCCACTATTATTTTATCTCTACTATATTTTTAGTACCTTTAGTTTTCTCATTTTTCTGAATTTGGATATTTTTGGGGGGTCTATTTAGGTCTTTTATTATAAACATTTTCTTTGTGGTATTCGTATTTTATACCCTTTGCACACAGTAGTATTTTATTTGATTTGGTTTGTTTGGTTAGCCTTGTATCTGACATGGGATCAATGATGGATGCTTAACATTTGTTAGGTACACCAGTAGCACTCTATTGTTCCTATGTTTATTTGGTATTTTCTACTTTTGCAATGTTTTAAAACAAAACTTTTTGGTAGTGAAAAATGGGGGTATTATAGTATCGGACTTAGGTCAAGTGACAACCACCCCTATCTCTTATTATACAAGTTTACTTTTTATCATTACACCTGACATATATTAGGTATTTAATGTTCTTCTCCTATATTAGATGTGGCAGTATCACCCTACATTTCTTATTTAGATTCCATAAATTATTTTGTAAAATAAAAAATTTATAGTTGTAAAAATGGGGGTTTTACAAGTTGGCATAGAAAATTTTCAATTGTTGAGAATCATGTTTCATTCTAAGATGTGGTTATCATGATCAAAATGTTTTGAAGTCTCTTCTCTAATTTCAAAATTTGAGTCCATCTTGTTTTGTGAGTGAGTGTTAGTCGGGGTTTGGTGTTAGCTTTTCATTTTTATGTGTTGTGCATGTGCTAATCCTTTATGATATATTTGTTAACCTTAGAAGTTAATTGTGTTTTCTTGCTTATGTGGTGACCGTTGAGTGTTGTACAATGTGATGTTTCCATAAGCCTAGCTAGATTTCCTATCCTTTGGTTGTAAGTGAGTGTTAGGTTTAGTTTTGGTTGGAAGAGTGGAGCCTCTAATAGGGTTGAATTAATGGTTTTACTAGGATTTCACCACTTGAGATGTGCTTTGCGGATGAATTCTAATTTGTTGTTATTAGTGTAGTAAGATAAATTGAAGGTCATGCTTGGTGATTAGTTGGTATAAGACCTGTCAAAAGAATAATAAGTGTGGATTAAATATTGAGGATTTGGTAGAGATACACCTTTTGGACTCTTTTGGAATCATTGTTCCTAGGAAATTGTACAGTGATATTATTACTCCAATGGAGTGTTTAGAGGAAGATGTTTCATTTATTAGAGATATCGCTACTTTTGAAAGCCTTCATCATATCAGAATGACCAAGTTTTCTTCCTTAAGTTTTATAAGAAAATGTTGCTTAAAGAGTTGTAGAAGTTGACTTAGGTTGTTGTATCATTGTATGTTCCAAATATGGAGCTTCTACTTTGAAAACGTTTATGGATGGGCTCATGATAATGTCAGATATCCAAGTTCATGCAAGACTCTAGGGTGAGTTGAACCTATTTTGAGAGGATAATCACTAACTAGAGCCATATTTGTTTAGATCATAACATCTTCTCGAGAATCTACCATTAATTCGCCCTTAATTGGGAGTTTCGATAATATATGGGGGTATCTTTATTTCTAACATTCAACAGTCTAAGTTTGTCAAGGGAGAAAAGTATAATAGGTATTATTTTCAATTAGATAGAGAGCTTTGTGAGATTGACTGTAATACCCTACAAATTTAGATTAATAAAGTGTAAAATTCTGGAATTTAGTGGAGTTTGATATTGATTTGTAAATATACATATTGGGTTTGATTTGAAAAGGAATTGGAAAAGGCTCAGAAATGTGAGTAAATTGGGTTTTTTTTATGTTTCAGTTAAATGGTTCTATAAATGAATCGACTAGTCTATCATTTTTAGCTTAAGCTTGGCTCCAGGCAGCCAATCAATTGGTTTGGAAAATCGATTGACCAAACCGATCGATTAGTTTATTGAGCTTAGTAACTTTTTGATCCTTGATTTTTTAGAAAAAATTCTTCTAACATTTTTGAATTTGGTAATCCAACTTCGAATCTCTTCCTATGTAATATTTAACCATTTACCCCAACTTTTATTTACCTTGAGTGGATTCAAAAGGTCTAATTTTGATAGAAAAAGGGGAGGATGACCTCACCCCTTATCTTCTTCTTCCTCTCTTCTTTATATAGCTCTGGAATGGAATTTTATTCTAGCTCACCCCAACAAAAGTGAGGGATTTGTTTCCCATCCAAATCTATCCATTTTCTTTATTGTTTTCAAAATTTCTCTGAACAATCTTAACTAGAATTTTGTAGAAATCACCACTAGAGCTCTAGGAGAAACTCAACTTTGTACTTGATAAATAAACCTTGTATGGTCTAATTTCAAATGGTAAAATTATGGTTTTGATTTTTTGCACCTCTCCCCTTCATTTCTTAACTAATTATATGGTTATAAATAACGCTAATCATCTTTTCCCTTTCCCCCGTTTCGGCCATTAAAAATATTCTAAGTTTCCTTCCACACTTGTACTCCACTCCTCTTGTTTTGACCCTTCATGATGAAGCCTGGATAGGTTTCAAGAGTTTTTCTGGATCGTGGATCAAGCGCGGGGTTCGATTTCGCACAAGAAAATCAGCCTAAGGATTTTTAATCCAAATGAAGACTAGAAAAACTCATAGCGCAGTTGAATTAACGACTACTGGAGTTTGTTTAACAGAAGAAGATCGAGAAGCAGATCAAGGAAGAAGAAGATGCGAATGAGACAGTCGCGCGAGAGAGAGAGAGAGAGAGAGAAGTCGAGAGAATTCCAAAAAAATAATCGTCCAAGAATGTATTCAACCAAAGATACAACATATAGTCCGATATACACCTTTTATATGGGCGTATACAATACACACAATACGGCCCGTACACGGATGATGGGATGAAATGCCCCAAAATTTTCTAATTTTAAAGATTATATTTAAATAAGGTTTTATTGAAAATTTAATTTAACAAATTATTTTTACTAAAATAAAAGGAAATTTAGTAGGACAAATTAATAAGAAATTTTATAAATGGGTTAAGTAAAGGAAATTTGGGTATATTATCTAATTAAGGATTTTAATTTGGGAAATTATTTAAATAAATTATTTTATTCAAATTAAGAAAGATAAAATAGTTTCAAATTAATTTTAATTAAATTAAATAAAATTTGAGGGATTTATTAATTTAAAATGGAAATTTTGGAAAAATCCTTTAAAAAGCCTATTTTAGCCTAAAAAGGGATTTAAAAATTATTTTATTTAAATATTATTAATTTTAAATATCCTAAATATTCAGATCTATTTAATTGTCCCTAACCTAATTATTTCTCCTTTCCTTTTTCCCTTTTCCCTTTTTCTTTCTTCCTTTTTCTTTCCTTTCTTTCTTCTTCTTCTTCTTATTTTCTTTTTCTTTTTCTTCCCCGAATTGGGCCTGTTGCGTCGTCCCAATTCCTTTTTCCTTCCTTTTCCTTCAGCACGGCTCGGCCCGTGCATCGTCGTCGTCCCCCCTCCTTCGCTGCTCCGCGTTTTACTTCCTTCTCACACTAAAATGCGATGTTTTGATCATCACGTTTTTACCGTTGCGCGACAGCCTCGGAACGCCATTCATTATCCCTTTTTACATCAAAACGCGTCGTTCTATTTAACCCTCCCCCACCTCACACCGAACCGCCCGGTCTCCCTCCCTTTTTCTTTCTTTTCTCTCCCGCGAACCACCCGGTCCAGCCTCCCCCATCTTCTTCTTCCTCCTCCCGCCCGACGCCATAACCGCCAGCTCCCTTTCTCCCCGAAAATGGTGTCGCCGGCCACACGTGGCGTGACCGGCATTTCTCCTGCCCATTTTCTTCCTCTTGACACACCCTTCCATTTGAATTACCCCACTCTCCATTTCTTCCCCACGTTTGCCCCCATTTTCCTCTCGAAGATCGGGCAAAATTTTGAATTTGTGTCGCCCGACCAACAGCCAAACGAACCCATTTTCTCACCGAAATTGATCTTCTGGTAACGTCCACAACTCGAGCCTACCATCCATTACTATAAATACCCCTCGTATGGCTCGAAATTGAGATTTCTTTTCCCGAAAAACCCTAAATACAATCAGTGCGCCATTGCCTTTTTGGACGCCTCTTTCTCCACCATTAGCCAACCTCACCGCCTCTTCTTCCTCTCAAACTCTTCCCTGCAACACCATCTACTTAACTAAACCATCTACACACTTCGATTCTCCTTGCACAAGCCTCCATAATCGCACAAAGTTGGTTAGTTGCTTCGACAGAAAATTTCACCCCGAGACGTTGAACCACCTTCCACCACCACATGCGTCGCTTCTAACACATTCCAAACCAACCATTAACTCCTGATAAATCTCCTCCACATCCCCATAGATTTATTTTATTTTTCTCCTTCCCCCTCACCTCCTTTTCTTCATTTTTAACCCTCTTAGATCCATTTTCCGGCCACCTCCGGGAACCACCGCCAGTTCCACCTACATCCTCTAACTCAAGGTGAAACCCTAGACATTTTAAACACTTATTTTTGAATTATTGATAATTATTCTATTTTTAGCCTAAATTTTAGTGTTAATTCAACTTTAATTATTATTATTATAATTATTATTATTATTGATATCGACTGTATTCTAATTTCTAAATTTTTTTGACAGGTGTGGGAGTATTATTGAGTAAGATATATTATTCATCTCGGTCTTTACTTATTTAATTAAATTTTTACATGTTTAATGTTATTATTAATATTATTATTATTATTATTATTAGTGTAATTATTAGATTGATATTGTAATTATTTCAAGAGGGGCAGAGACCTAAAATTTTAATGATGTCTTGCACTTTTACTTTTCATTAGTATTATTAACATTTTTAACATTATTTTAATTATATTATTATTATTATCTTTAATAAATTATATTATAAGTATATATATATTGTTAATATCATTATTACAATTTCAAATGATGTTAGTATTATTAAAGTGGGGTGGTTAGAAATTCAACTTGTAATTTTAAGAATTTTGATATTATTAATATTTAATATTCTACTAATAAAAAAAAGAGTATCATTAATAGTATTATACCTTGTTAATATTATTATTTATTTTTATTAATACTACTATTATTATTGTTATTATTATCATCATCATCATTATTATACTATCATTTCTATTATGGGTGAAGGATAGAAACCCTTAGATCACCACCCTCTTCGAATGAAAATAATAAATTAATTGTAATAGTTTCTAAGGTTAATTTTTAAGTAGTAGTATTTTGATTAAAAACCAAATCTTGGAATAAGTTAGAGGATAATAAAATTATATAAGAGAGTCTAATTCTAGTATGCTTTGATATAATAGGCGAACCCAATCAAATCCCTCAAGTGGAATAGGAGCGTGCACCAAGACCGGTGTCATTTTAGGTAAGGGTCTACTAAGGCCATTTATGTGTTTTCATGCACTATGTGTTTGATATGCCATGTATTTTATGTTATTTATTATTAATTATTTCACATGTGGCATGATTGTAGAGTTGAAGTATGTTGGTGTGAATAAACTGTGGCATGAGAACTATGCTTATGTTTATGTCATTATTGTATGATATGACTTGAGACATGTTGTTAGGGTTCATGAAATGGCATGGTGTTAGGGTCTTGCATGAAATGGCATGGTGCTAGGGTTTGCATGGAATGCCAAGGAGTTGAGGGGTTGCATGAAATGGCATGATGTTAGGGTTTGCATGAAATGACATGATGTTAAGGTTTGCATGGAATGGTATGATGTTAGGGTTTGCATAAAATGACCTGAGTTTAGGGCTTGCATGGAAGCATGTCTACGTGGAGTTAAGGTTTGCATATGGATTGGGATTGCATGAGAGTGTAGTACGTAGAGTTAGGGCTTGCATGTGGATTAGAGTTGCATGGAAGTATGTCTACGTGGAGCTAGGGTTTGCATGTGCGTTAGAGTTTGCATGGAAGTATGGTTTACGTGGTGTTGGGGTTTACCTAATATGGTATGAACTAGGGCATGCATGGGAAGATGAATTACGTAGAGTTCGGGTTTCATGGTAATTAGGGTTATTGTAGTATTGGGATACGTTACTGGATGTGCATGTCTTGAAACGAATATCTGAATAAGATACATAAATTATTAAATACGTACAGTGGAAGAAGTTGAGTCGGGCCCAGACCAATCCACCGGCATAACAGTGGCCAGGTACTGCGGTAGCCTGGAGACCGATCCACCGGCTTAATAGTGGTAGGGTATGTTACCCTAGTGACCGATCCACCGGCTAAAATAGTGGGGGATCCTGAGATCAACAAATCAAACCTTATATATGATTAAGATATGAGAAGATACTAACTACTTACAGTGGAACACCGTGCGAGAAGGGGCCAGACCGATCCACCGGCACATAATAGTGGCAGGGTATATTACCCTCGCGACCGATCCACCGGCTATAATAGTGGCCAAGAGCCAAAGTACCATGGAGACCGATCCACCGACAAAAATAGTGGGGTTCCCGTACTCGTATGGACCTGATAAAAGATATGGTATGTATCGACTCCTGATAAAAGAAATATTAAATGATTAATCCAAACCTTTTTGGGCCTTATGTGTGGACTGTTTATTATAAGTTATGGATTTCACTTTATGCTTCTATGTATCATATGTGTGGGTTATAATTGTATGTGATCATTATCCGACATGAATTAATGTGTTATATGCCGGCCTTAGTATTCGGTTACCTTACTCAGTACGTAGTGTACTGATCATCCGTTTCATGGGTGCTGCTCATTCCCACAAGCAAAAGGCCCGTTTGATCTGTTGCAGGTAGGAGATATTTACTTTGATGCTATCGATGTCTACGAGACATCAAGAGGGGCAGAGTGATAGCTGGGATGGATCAATTTCTAGAGAGACGTGGCCGTTCTCTTTTTAATTTATGACTCGTGTTATTTTTATTATGTTTAAGTTGCAGAAACAACTTTATCAATGTTGTTTAATTATTATTTAAAAATAATAGTTGGCATTTCAAATTATGTAAGACTTGCGCATACTCTGATTTTCATTTTTATAAATTTGAATTTATATGGTATTACTGATAATGTTTTCTTAGCCTTAGCACTTGGTACCGGAACGGTAGAAGTGAACTGGTCTGATACTAAGTGTGGCGGTAACATCCCCAGAATGTACAGTTTTAATTTATGAGTATTGCTTTTAAAAAAAATTGTGTAAATTTTGGGGTGTTACATGGGTTGACATAGAATTACAACATATCAGCCCACAAATCAGCCAAAAATTACAACAACAGGTTGTGGAGTTGGGGAAAAAAGAAACAACCCAACTTCAAAGAAAAAAATTACAAATGTACACTAATCCAAAATAATGGATTTACAAATTAATCCCCATCAGCTAAATTTTGTTAGCTAATCATGGTTATCAAGGGTTGCGTAATCCACAATCCTACTAACCCAGTAAATATGGGTCAGGAGGGAGATTACACGGGAAACTTAATTCCCATTAGCCAAAGTATGCCAGCGAATGCATCATATAGGATAATCAACAAATTAATTTAGCAAACTTCTATCACTAACAGCAACCAGCAGCAGCTACACATAGCAACTCATTTTGATCCATCTCCCATATCCTGATTTAATTTCCTAATTAACCACACAATAAGAAAAGTAATTATAGGTGCAATATAATTTATAACAATTAATAGAATTATTTAAGTACAAATTATGGAGACATGTATCACTTCATCCTAATTCATTTGGCTTTTTTGATCATTTCTCCATCTCCTTCTTGTTTTATCTTTAAGTAAGAAAGAGTTAGATTTGAAAGAAGGTTGAGTTTGTTTTCAACTGATTTCTTAGAATCTCCTAGGAGGTGATAGATTCTATTTTACTTCCCCTAATTCATATTTTTTGATTTATGAGAATTGCAAGAAGGTTTCTAATTTTTAATATATTTTTTTATGGTTTTGAGAGTTGAAATCTTTCAGTTAAAGGTTTTGCTTTCTTGATGTGGAATTATGCTATGATTTCAAGTAACTCCTATGTTTGAAATGTTGTATGGCTAAGCATGTGAGTTTGTGTACTCTATATAATTTTGATTTTCACATACCTATGTGGTATTGTTGGTATCTTGGTGATGTGTATCAGAATATTTAAGAATTTTTAGGGAAAGTATGATTTCATGCAAATATGGTTGATTCTATGAAAATGGAGCATGATTAGTATATGAGAATATGTAACCTTCGTTTTCTATAAATAGTGTTGTTATTTGATATGGTTGGAATTTAGAGCCTTAATAATATTTAAAATGCCTATAATGTATTGTTTGGGAGCAAATCAATCAACTCGTTAAGACAAACCAATTATTTGATTCTTAAAATAGTTAATTGCTTAGCCAAATCAATCGATTGGGTTGTCTATAATAACTTTGATTGCTCTCTAGTTATACAAATCAACTAGTTTGTCATAACTGATCTATTAGTTTTAGAACAATTGATTAGTGTAATCAAACTGATTGATTGGCTTATAGAGGAACTCTAGGGTTTGGTTGAGCCAAACCTATCGATTGGTTCTGCTAGAGGGTGTTGTTTTTATTTCTCTTGAACTTGGTATGATTTTGAGACTTGATTTTATGTTATAGCATGATTCTTTAATGATGAGAACACACATCTTGGCATGAATCAGCTAACCTATTTGATGGATTAATTATTTCATAATTCGGAGTATTCTTAATAAGTGTGTTTGGAAGGTTTTAATGGGAAAATTGGATTATGTATGCTATGATACTACAAATGAATGGTGTAATCAAATTTTTAGAATAAATTGATGAGCCTAATGGATTGATTAAACTTGGCTAAGAACTAATGGAATTCCCACCACTTAGTTTGGAGGGTAACAATGGTTAAGATGGAATGATTATGTGGGTCTGTTGCTTTGGTTGTTATATGGGCCCTATATAATAAGATGACATTGGAGAATGATAGACTAATCACTTAAAGAGAAATATGACCAAGGAGTGCATAGGTCTATATTACCCTATCCTCAATTAGCTACTAGGGGTTCGTTTACCTTTCGGCATTTATGGTGCCTTCTTACAGAATCCTAGTAGATCTTGGTGCCTTACATACTCTTGTAATACCCTATTTTTTAAAATAATAATAATAGTAATAATAAGGAAGTTTATATAAGTGGTTATTTTGGTGGAAGATATAACTAAAGGGATTATAGTTATAAGTATAATAAGTAGGATATAAATTCGTTATTATTATGTGTACATGTAAGTATGTAGATATGGTATATAAATAATAGGTTCACTAGTAGGGTATTAATAGTTAACGTTACTTTAAGCTAAGTATTCATTCAATGTGACTTATTAGTACATAAATGTTTAACTTAATCAAATAATTAGCCACTTAAGTAAATTAGGAGGCTATAAACACAATTAGAAGGCTATAGAAATATTAGTACATAAATGTTTAACTTAAAAATAGTATTTTACTCAATAAATTATTAACAAAAAAAATAAGACTTTGCCATCAAATACATATATTGACACCCCATTTGTGGAGAAGACAAACATAGTGTGACATAAAGATAGACCCTCTCGTGTCAAAAATTAGAAAAGTAAAGGGGTAAGCAATCAACTCTTAATGAGGTGACTATTATGGTAGTATTAGTTTATTGGAATTTAAAATCTGACAATTGGTGTGTAAGGTCTTCGATGATGCACCTCTTTATTTTATTTAACATTTTTTTTAATAATAATCAACTTGCTTATGTATACCTACTTGAATTCTTTTGAACAATAGTAAGATGGTGGTATATCTAATACAACCTTTAGTAGTTCATAATTATTGATCTAATAGGCTAGCACACATAGGACTTTGAATCATTTCACTCATTTTGTCCTCGTACAATAGGATGATGTAATGGGTCACTATCAATTATTTTATTAAACTTCAAACTATTGGAAAATGTGCACAAACTCATGGCTTAAAGTAGTAGTACCAACCATATCATTAATAAGTCCCTACTACCACGTTTTAGTATTCATTATTATTAATTAATTAATATCCCAGACCACTATGAAAGCATTTAATAACCTAAATTAGATCTAATAATAGGATGTTTGCCTTTGGGAAAGAAAAGAAGCAGAGTTCATTATAACTAGTTACATTTGTGTTAAACATTACTTAATTGGCTATATTATAATGGAAAATATATGCTACGCACAAACTAACCTATTAGTAAGCTTAATGTATCTATGATGTGTAAGTACTACATTTGATTAGTTTTTTAATTTTGTTATTTCTAAGAGTAGATTAATTTTACAGTATGTCATTTGATTAGTATTAATAATATATTGGTATCAGCTATAAGACTAGTCGATTAGTGGTTTTTTCTTGATCATGTTGTACTCTAACTAAGCCACTTACTTTTCTAACTACTCATAGGTAAATTATTAACTATATTTTGATATATGTGATACTATTTTTGTATTATATGATTTAAGGTGTTCTAAAATGTTTATATGTTGTAACCCCTATTTTATAAACCATTATGTTTTGTTAACATGCCTCTAATTTCTATTTAAAATATTTGTTATATGAATATAATTTTATTTATAGGTGTTTTATAAATTTATTTTCTAATATATTTGGGGATGTATGCATATTTTTTATGAGATTTTATGTATTGTTGGTACATGTAGTAATATGATATTATTATAAATATATGATATTTGTTTTTCTAATTAGCATAGAATCATAATGATTGTTGATTGGATTCTAACCCAAGTGGTTAACTCTTTATGACCACTACTCAAATAGGAATGTGTTTTTGTGGAAAGTCGTATTTAATAAAAGTAATATTTATGGAGGTATTATTTATGGGATACATTTTTTATGGAAGATGTTATTTATGGAAGTTTATACGTATGGAGCGTACCTAATATGGAAGGTAGTCAATTTTCAAAAGGTGATTAATTAAGGAATGGATATGGTTGTGTGTTTTGGATGTGCTATATGGTTACCTTAATCAAGACACTAAAATTTAAAGTAGAAGATGAGAGTGGGATAGGTCCTCTAGGGTTAGCCCCCAGATTTGAGGATCTGTAATAACCTTTTCTTAAATTATAGTGACGTGTTGTCACTTGGTTTATTCAATTGGCTAAGAGCCAGTAAGGCTCTATGTCTACTCTATTAGGATTCTTGGACCTCTTAGGGGGTGTGCAATCCTAAAGACTAGATGACTAAGGTTGGATTTTACTCTTTAGTAGTAGAACAACTATGATTGCCTAAGTGGTTTATCTCCTATGGTTGGTTTGGTTATTATTAGATATCTTTAGAATTATTTTTCTAGGCGACCCTCCAAGTTGATTTTTTCCCACTCAATGGATATAATTGGATAGTTTGTTTATGTGGTTACTGATCAAAGAATTTTTATAAATGGTGAAATAATAATTACCTTATTATTTGACTCATATGTCATTGTGTTTGATGTAATATATTGATGTTATAAATTGTGATCTTTTCCTTCTAAATTATGTGTTACTTAATTTTTCCCTTAGCTAACTTGTTACATTCTTTAAATGGGGTTGCAATGATCCATAATATCCATAGTAAACATATTATCTTGTGTAATTAGATTGTGACCATATTTGTTGATGGATGCATGCTAGCGGGATTAGTTAAAAGAGTAGTTTGGCTTTTAGAGTTCTTTTTTCTGTTGGTATTTTGATTTCACGGAGTTTTAAATGTAGTAAGAGTTATTTAATTTTTTGATATTTCATTAGCTACTTTTAACATTGTTATTTGACTTTATTATGGTGTCTTACTATAATAAAGATGTGGAATTTTATTTTGGTTTCTAATTTAAGTATTAGCCCTAGAATCTAGTGCAAGTGGAATAATAGTGTGTACTTGCACTAGGTGTGGTGGTAAGGCCCTCATTTTTGTTCAACATCCACATTATTTTATAAGTATTTTATGTTTTGAAAAGAGGGGTGTTACAACTCTATATACTGATGATGTACTAAGGGGTATTAATACTAAAGGGTCTGGTTACTTAGGTGGTTTATTTTATCTTTGGCTAAACTTTATATCCTCTAGTTTGGATAGGCTTCTATGGTGTTATAAAACCATGGGGTGATAATCTAGTTCATTGTTCAAAAAGGAATAATGGCTTATAAATAACTAACCTAAAAGATTATGTTAATTTAGAAGATGGACGTAATGGGTAAACCATGTATGTGGATTGTAGAAGAGCCTAGTGAGTTGTTGAACAACTAGCTTATTTGATTGCATAGTAAGAAACAACATGGAGGGAGTATTTTGGCAATTTAAGCAGGAAGTATACATGGAATTTATATGTTAAAACTACCATATAGACCTTTAACAAAAGAGATAATAAAATGGTTAAGGGTATACACAATGGTTTTAACTTATACATGTCATGTATACCCTAATATTGCAAAATGGAATACACAACAATTTTACTTTATAACCACTGTGTATTCCTTTATACACTTTTAGGTATATATGGTGATTTTAACTTATAACTTCTATTTATTCCCTCCCCCCTTTTTTCTTTATTATTTTTTAATGTAGAACCATCTGTACTTTTTCACTTTGCCTCTCGATATCAAGACAACACCATTCAAAGTGATGAAGCTCTACAACTATAGTTGTCTTTCTCTCTTCTCTTCATTAGAGTCCTTGCTCATTTTCTTTCTGCTACACTTCCCTACAATCATTTGTCTCTCTCTTCTCATAGTATGGTCATTATTCTTTTTTTTTCATTTTCATTGAAGTTTAAGCATTGTATATAATTTTATCTTTATTTTTAAATTTTTTATGTGTTATTTATTTATCATATATTATATGTTGTTTATTTCATTATTCTTTGTTCATTATACTATATATGATGTTGTGGTGTATATTTGTATACTCTATGTTTTTTTTTTTATGTTGATATGTTTTCTGAAGACATATGTATTATCAAACTATATATTTTGAAAAATAAAGTATATAAATGAAACAGATAATAATTTATAGAAATATATTGTTACTAGTGCAAATGTTGTTGTGGTGCATATGAATTATGGGCATGTTGCTATTTTTTTTGCTTGACTTGGCTAATATTGTTAGATTACCCATTTTTTTGTAGTTTAGGGACCGATCTATACTTATTTCTCATTATGGATCATAAGTGGATATATGCAACTAGGTTATCTAGAGAATATATAGATGGTGTGCAATATTTTATTAAGTTAGCCATTTAACATTCAAAATATCATTTGCAAATATCTTACCCACATGTAGATTGTGGAAATACGATAAAGAGAGAGGTAAATGAGATATGATATCATCTCATTATCCGTATAATTGACAAGAGTTATACTAGATGGATATGGCATGGAGAGCCACCTTTTAATGAACCTAGCGTGGCAATGATGTTGAAGTTTCTGATGATATTTCTTACATGGTGGACTTGCCTAACAATGTTGAAGAACATTTTAGAGACCATCCAATATTTTTTGAAAAGTTGGTTAATGATTTGGAGACGCCTTTGTATAATGGTTGTAGTAAATTTACAAAATTATTCACCATGTTACGATTATATAATTTAAAGGTGGGTAATAGATGGAGTGATAAAATTTTCACTTCCCTTCTCGAGCACTTGAAAGAGATGCTTCTGAAGGACAATGTGCTTCCTCTCTATACTTATGAAGTTAAGAAGATTATTTGCACTATGGGTTTGAATTGTGAAGAGATTCATTCTTGTCGAAACGATTGCATTTTGTATCGTAATGACTATGGATCGTTAGATAGTTATCCTTAGTATCAAATGTCATGATACAAGAGGGCTAATGATCCTAATAAGATGTTTTGGTACTTTCCAAATATACTATGATTCTAGTAAATATTTCATAATGAGGAAAATATAGAGAACGTCATATGGGATGTGAAATGAAGGATTTTTTTTATAACAATCTTAGACATCCAGTAGATTCTCCTTAATTGAAAATGATTAATTCTGTATAACCTAGTTTTGGTATTGAACCTAAAAAACCTTTGGGTTGTATTCTATTTGGACAAAATGAGCCCTTTTAATGGAAACACCAACTATAGTTTATGCCCCATTATTCTAGTGATTTACAACCTTCCCCCATCATTATGCATGAGGAGAAAATGGAAGATGCTATCCTTACTTATATTTGGTCCAAATCAGCTAGGAAATGATATTGATGTTTATTTGGCTCCCCTTACTAAGATTTAAAGTACATGTGGGATCATGGAGTTGAAGTAGTTATTGCACGGAGTTAAGAGTCTTTTAACTTGAGAGTGATGTCATTTTGTTCAATAAATGATTTTCCTTCTTATGTTAATTTTTTAGTTATAATGTACACATATACTATGTATATCCAAGTTGTGAAGATATCATAAACTTTCTCTAGCTACCAAAGAGTAAGAAGATTTCTTATCTTGGACATTATAGATTCTTGACTACAAATCATCATTATCATAGGTAAAGAAAACCTTTTATGGAAAAGTTAAAGAAGAAAAATATCTAAATCCTCATATGGTATTTAAAGTATTTGACAAAGTAAAAGACTTATAATTGTCTTTTAGAAAAAAAAATAATAAGAAAATAGTCCCTTCAAGCGGATAGTAGAAGAGGTCAATCTTCTTTAACCTTCCATACTGGAATAAGTTGCATGTATGACATTATCTTGATATGATCCGTATTGGGAAAATTATATTTTTTTGTCTAATTGGTGTGCTTTTGAATGTTCCAAAAAGGACAAATGTTGGCATCAATACTTGGTTGGACTTGGTTCACATGGCTATAAGAATAGAATTAAATTCATAAAAGATGGATAATAGAACTTTTTTTTACCTCCTATACGTTATACTCTTTCTAGAAAATAGAAGATCTCTTTCTATGCGTGTTTGTATAGAGTGAAGGTTTCTGAAGGATATTCATCAAACATCAATAAAGTTGTATAGAGTGAAAACAGAATTACTGGTTTAAGTATAACCCTGTATGTTATAAGGATAATGGTATTTTGGTAAATCAGTGAATATCACAAGGTTATGGCATGATGTAAGGTGGAATGGATAATTAAGGGTATGATATGATATTATTTCGTAATCATGGAAGAGGTGCCTTAATTGTTAATTATGTGTGAAAATGTGTGTTGGATGTGCTAGAAGTAGATTTTAGGATTTATATGTTCAATGATCCTTGATGTAGAATACTTGATTCTATGACCCGCATTATAATTATGATATGATAATCCTTTGTGGCATGTGAATAAATGGAAATGAATTTTAAAATGGAAATGGATGATAAAAGGATGGCGTTAATGGCTTATTTAAGTTAACAAGGATAACCATATGAATAAGGATTACTTAATAATAACATAAACAAATGGAAATGATTAAGTATGTGATTGATTTGCTTCTCATGGTAACCTTAATTAAGATACTAATAATTCAAGTGGAAGACATCGAGATCAGGAATGGTGGCTCTTCAGAGGTCACTACCCTAAAGAGGTGGTTTAGTCCACGGTTTGTTCTAGATTTTTGTTGAGGTGCCTTAGTGCCCTAGCTAGGCCCTACATCTTACTCTATCTAGATATATGGACAACTTTAGGGGGTATTCATACTTATAGATTAGGTGTCCTTGTCGGTAGGGTATACTGTATCCTCGTGCACCAGTGTGACCAGGGTACCTTTACATCCCTAGGTTGATGGTTGGAGGAGCCTCTGTTGCTTGTATGCTCTAGTATTACCAGTGTGCCTTTGTATCTCCGGGTTTGTGATCTCCCCCTTGAGTTAAATAAATGGACTTGTTGTGTTAATTAAATGGAAAATACTAAACATATAAAGTGAAAGATTATTGAGCTGGGCCTAGATTATTCCACCGATAAAATTAGTGGCCAAGTACATTGTACCCTAGAGGCCGATCCACTTGTGAATAATAGTGGCTGGCACTCTTGTTATGTGTGGGAGATGCTAAGCAAATTGACTTTGTGTTGTACAATTCTTATTGGTTTCCTTATGTAATCGCTCTTATGTGGCTATGATTATTTCTAGGTTCGCATATGATATTATCTTTACCTTTGAGTATGGTGTGTTGCTTATGGGCCCTACCTTTCAGTTAGGTATAAAGGATTACTTAGTACCATAGTACTGAAGGGTTCCATTTATAGGTCCCTGCCTATTTAATGGGCAGAGTCCCTTGTAGGTTAATTGCAGGTGTTATTTAAGCTGTTGTTGGGTAAGAGCGTAAGGATTATCCGAGAAGCTTTTCATGGTTTCTCTTTTAACCCTACTATTTCAACTTTATTATTTCTTTGTTCAATGATTTAACTCTTATAACCACTAATAGTGGGTTTTATTTTTTTTAATTTTATTAACGTGCTACTCTAATTTAAATGAAAGTTTGAATTTGTGTAAATCGTGTTATGTTTCTTTTAAACATTAGCACTTGGTATTGGAATAGTAGGAGGAAATCGGTCTAGTACTAAGTGTGATAGTAAAATCCCCAAAATTTACAATTTTTGCTTCAGCTAATTTTTAAATAAAACAAAAAAAAAGTTATAGTGAATTTAGGGGGTGTTGCACACCGAAATTCTACTAAACCTAATCCTATATAATTAATACCTTAATCCAATTCTAATCTCGAGAAAAAAAATTCTAGCCTTACCCTAATTTTTTAATCCCAATATCTTAATATAATCCTAAATTTAACTCGGGTAATTTATATTTTTTAAACCTGACCTTAATCTCTGTAAATTTATATCTCAAATCTTATCTATTTTAGATAATCCAAATTTAATCTGAATTCTAACTTAATCCTTTGTCCTTTTATTTTCTTTCTCTTTTTCCTTTTCCTTTCTCTTATCACTGTTTTTCTTGCATGAGAATTTCTTAACCTCTGTAGCACACTTCCATCACTCTCATCTCAACCATTACCTCCCACAATCACCCCTACCACTCCCTCATGTCTTTGCCATGCTAATCACCATCACCATTGTGCCTCTAACATTTTTGCCCATTGCACACCACATAGATATACATATCCTCTCTTTCTCTCTTCCATATTTCTTCTTCTTCTTCAATGAACAAACCACCACTACCATTACCACTCACCACCATAGCCACCAAGCCCTGCCTTATGCTTGGTGGATTAAGCACCACAACCACCCCATCACTCCCCCTCGTTGACGCTAACAATCCTCACCCACTAATATCGCTTTCTCCTCTTCTTTCCTTGCATGTTGCTACCTTTTGTGAGGCACATAGCTGATGCATGGTCACTCACACAGCCATACACTAACATCACACACTTGTGCATGCTCTCACAGTTCGCGCCATGTATGCTCGCACAAGCAACGCCTAGCCTTGCGTATGCTTGTGCATGCCCTATTCTTTCTCGCCTATGTGTATGGTGCATGTGCATGAGTGTGCTTCCTTCACACAGCCTGCCCGTGTGACTTACCAGCTCACAAGCTGAGCATACACAGCCTATCACACACCCGTGTAACCCCGTTTTGTTTGGTTGTGCACCCCTTTTTACACACCCAAACACCACCATAGCACTACCATACCTTCTACCACACTTCCACGCAACTCAAGCTTCCCTTTAACTCTGATTATTTCTATTTTTACCCTCCTTTACTTTATATTTTCCCTTGATTATAATATTCAAGCCTAATCATGTATCAACTTGCATTTTTTTAGTGATATGTCAGAAATCTTGGAGAAGGTGGTTTAGGATTTACTTGTATAGAGCCCAGTGTCCTTATTAGTAAGGATACATGTTGTAGCTAGGACTTTATGTGTATGTGTATGTGGTTTTATTTTGGATATGTTATATGAATGATGCTATCTTATGATATGATATCTTGAGAGTAATGAAATTTTGAAGTATGTATTTGGGAGTAATATTGGAGATATGGTATCTATGTATATAATTGAGGATATGTTTCTCAAATGAATATTAAATATTTGTATGTATTATTATTGGGATTTATAAGGCTTTGGGAGAATATAAGCATTTTAACTACTTAAGTGTATTATGGTCATTTGAGGATAATTTTATGGTTGTGATTATGTTATTCAATTATAGAGCTTGCATATCTATACGAGTCTTGCATGAAAATCTTAAATATACAATCAACACTAATAAGATACTAATCATTTAAAGTGAAAGATCACACGAGTTAGGCTAAAGTCTTTTTATGAGTTCATTCCACTAGATAATAATAGTGGCTCAAATGTGTTGTCCCTAAGAGGTGCTTCAGTCTATTCCACCCGAATAAGAATAATGGGGCCCCATACTCAATGTGAATGAAAAGAGATAAAGTATTAATGGAAAATATACTAACCATTTAAAAAAGAAAGACTATATGAGTCAGGACTAAAGTGCTGAGTCTATTCCACAGGATAATATTAGTGGCTCATGTGTGTTATTCCTGAGAGGAGTTTCAAATAGTTCCACAAGTTTAAGAATAGTGGATTATGAGCATTTTTTTCTTTGAGATGTGTTGGTTCCATTCCACAAGACAATAATAGTGGCTCAAGTGTGTTGTCATTAAGAAGTGTTTCAAATCATTCCACCGATTTAAGAATAGTGGGGTTTCTAAACTCAACATAAATAAAATATTAGAATATGATATATCCTTATAGTGAGACTCAAAATTAGTATCTATCTAGCACTATTTTATATTAACACGCATATGCTTAATTTTTGATGTGAACTCATTTATTATGTATAATCTTTCTTCGACTATACCGTTATCTTACTTAGTACGTAGCATATTAATCATCCATTTCATTGGTGTTACTTATTTCCATGAGTAGATGACCTAGATGTCTTTGTGCAAGTTGATGATGACCTAGTGGATGAGTTTGAAGCCTTTGATGCTTAATATGTGAAGGAGTAATTTTTATATCAGAATTTTTAGCATAAAGTTATATTATCTAGATTTTAGTTCTATCCTTGGCATCCCTTTTTGTATTTTGGATTATTGTACTTGGAGTAAACCTTCAGACTCTTATCTAAAGTTTTTGAAAGTTTACTAATTTCCTATATATCATATTTTACTTCGTAATTGTTTTTCCTTGTGGTTAATGTAAGAAAAGTTTGTTAAGATAAACTTATGTCAACTACGACGATAACACCCAACTATTTTATAATACGCTTCCACTTAAAACAAAAGTTTTCAAAAATAAATTGTAGGGGCGTTATAATTACCATCCTATGCATTTATATTTGTTACTGTATCTTATTTCCTCCTATCTTTAATTATCACCCACTTTCCCTTTGTGTCTTCCATTCTATAATATGTATTTATCTTCATAGAGAACTAACTTGTAAGATGACCTGGATGATTACATATCTAGAAGAATTTGTATTCACTCTTTATGGACATCCACTTGTACTAATACTCTTGCATAAGAAATTTGCTCTCTGGTTGCTATCATACCATCCATTACTAATGATTTCCCTATATAGCTAGCAATCTTGAAAAAAGAAAAGGCATACCACATATGTAAAGGTAAATCGTGTAATTAAATCCACATATAGATAAACTAAAATTTCTATGGTTTAAAGTGGAAATCCTCATGCTACTATTTTACCAATAACAGATGTCCTAAAATAATCTAGTAAGATTATTTAAGGATTTCATGGCAGTCCATCTCAATTTGGAATTGAAATATGAAATATCCTTGTTCATGAGAAAACACGCATGGTTTAGCCACATGTTGTCATTAGGTATGCACATAATAAGATATTTGAGAATAAGTTGATTTAGATCCAAATACATGTCTAATAAGGGTATTATGCCATTGGTTAGCCTCTTATTTGATTTCATGCATATCTATTATGGCAAAAAAAACATCAATTTCATTAGGTGATTCATAATTTAGTTTTACCATGCTTTGAAGGTTACAATTAGAGAAAAGTTTGTTCTTCCATGAGGATGTAATTGGTTGTTTTACAATATTCTCACCACTATCTTCCACAAATTTAGTGGGGGTTTGCATTAGCACCTTATCCCCTATCAATTGAAAAAAGTTTTAAATTCTTCACACTGTTATCCAATGTTTGTATTTCATCCATAAAAGCATATGATTCTTTGATGTTTTCATTTTTTTCTCGCCCTCATATACTTTGATCCTTCTATCTCAATTTGATCTGCTTTGGCATCTATAATATGGGGGATGAAGAAGTCTCCCCTAAATCCTTCGCCGAAGTCATAATTTTATTATTCATCGGCTTCCTTTTGACTAGAGTCTAATGTTAGGAACTATGAGCATGACGAGGTATGAATGTAGCTAGGGGTGTGCACTGGTCTAGGACTGGACCAGATCGAATGGAACTGGATGCCCAGAATCAATATTTTCTTAGACTGAGGACCAAACCAGATTGTAACTATCTTTTCTCGGGACCGAACTAAAAAATTCCAAGTCAAAACCGAGCCAGACAGAATTGGAATGGATCGGAATCTTCTTCTTCTTCTTCTTCTTCTTTCTAAGTTGTTTTAAATAAAAATGTTGGAATTTTCTCCCTAATTTATTTTTAGGTTACTATTGTTACCTCATGAAACCTATTATCAAATAGAAAATTACTCTAGTACGACACAATACATTATACATATATGAAATAGCAAGAGTTTAGGAAAAAAATTAAAGTACATGAATTACTCAATTCATAATTGTAAGTTCGCAACACAAAAAAAACTTTAGAATATACTTTCAAGTTCCAACCCTTCAACTTCCAATCCACAATGCTTCCAAATTTCAGCCAATGGTGTGGATGTAGCCAGCACGTAATTTAAACCCTCTTGTTATCAATTATAGCACTGATAAATAAGGGTATCGTTCTAGGTCGAGGATTGAGAGGGCTCACCTCTAATTAACTAGCTTAAAAAATAAATAAAAATAAAAATCTTAAATAACACAAGATAAATAAATAATAACAATACTAATAGGGGCTATAAAAATAAATAAAATAAAATAAACTAATAATAATAAAAATAATGGGAACTGTAGATATGATAAAGATGCTAGGGAAATCGAAATCTACCTCTAGATTAGGTCAAAATAAAATATTAATTTTTAAGTCATATTTTAATCATGAGAATGAGATAGACTAAGTTGTACACCAAAAGTAGGTCCGTACACCTTATATTATTTCTCTTAATTAATTAATATGACAAAGCGCCAATATTAACCCTATTAAATACTAGCAGTATAGCAGCAACAAGTGGCTTCTATATTTAACTAGATTTAATGCATTAAGTATAATTGGAATACTGTCAATCTAAGTACCCAAACTAGTAAACAAAGCATGTCTAGCTGTATTTCATTTCCTTAACCCACACATATCTAAACGTTTTACTACTTCGGTTAGAATTACAAAACTATTAGGTGAATTGTTATCTAACCTAGCTGCAATTTTACATATAGATTCTAGTATATTTATATGGTCACCTAGCAAGTAAATAATCCTACATACTGTCACTTATGAGGAAACCAAAACAAGGCATGCACCAAATCAATTATACTTGACAGAATTATATATATAAACGATAGCAATTAAAATAGAGTCAAGGAACAATCTCATGAAACAAAGAAAATAAAATTATATTTCAAACCCTAATCCAGGGTTTCAATTAATTCCCTAACAATAAATATTCAGTCAGCCATAATTATTGAATTAATTACATAGAAATATATATCCAAGATATAAGTTAAAAAGAAAGAAAGAAATAACTGGAATTAATTATGGATGAAAGATCAAGAATTTATTCAACTAAAAATTAATTTTATCTTAAATAAATTTTACCGGATAAATTTTTTTCTATTCCTTCGTCTCTCGGCTGTATTGATTTTTTTGCAACTAATTTTTTTTTTCCTTTTTTTTCTTGGCTGAAGGGGCTTCTGCATCTTAGACTATCCATAATGGCGCAGCAAAAAAGTTGTCGCGTCCATTGCGTCGACGCAACGAGCTACAGCAACGGCGCGAGAGGCTCGAAAATTTACGTCAGGCGCAATTTTCTGCGCCGACGCAACAAAATTTTATACCGTATATTCTTAATATTTTAACAACAAATAATAATAACTTTACAATAATTTTTTAATTATTTGATCAATAAAAATAAAAATAAAAATAAAAATTATCAATATTTTCTGCCAAGTGTCAATATTTTATTTGTTAGTTAGATTTTTTTGGATAATTTATTATCCTCATTATTATCTTCATATTTTTTTTAAATAATGGATTTTAGAATCTATAAATAGATTGCTTCCATATCATATTTTCACAGCATCTTCCATCTTTCATTATTATTGTTGTCATTATTGTTATTGTTATTATTATTAATTAACAATCTATTTTAATGCCTCTTTTTTTATAAAAAAAGAGAGACTAAATTACTCTTATTTAGTTACTATTACTGTTATTATTAATGTTATTAGTTATAATTTTATTTATGTTACTCTTATTTGGTTATTGTTATTATTGTTGTTGTTGTTATCTACTAAAAATTTATTTAGTTACTCTTATCTAGTTGTTATTATTATTATTATTATTATTATTATTATTATTATTATTATTATTATTATTATTAGTTAATATTTATTAATAATAATAACTATCTAGTTAAAAATTTATTTAGTTACTTTTATCTAGTTATTGTTATTGTTATTATTAGTCTTATTAATTAATATTTATGTTAGTATATTTAATTTCTATTGTCATTGTTTTTATTATGGTTGTTAATGTTATTATTAATTACTATTAGAAATTGTTGATCTTCTTTATTTTTACTACTACTACTATAAACTCTATTAATTTTTTATTTACCACTAATATTGTAATTATTGTAATAGTTACCTTCAAAATGGATTCAAATCGTACCATCAACAAAGGCAAAGGTAGAGTTAGAAAGCAACTAATTCCACAAGCTCATCCACCCCGTCAACAACCACAAAGTAGCCAACTTCGTCAAGGTACACAACATATTCAAAATATGCAAAATTATGGAGTCCAAGTACCTAATATGGAATATTGGGAAAATTCTCAAATAAATTCCAATACCCCAAACCTTTCACAACAATTCCAACAATTTGATTGTTACACACCAACTCTAGATCAATCACAAGCTCAAATTTTTCCACCTACTCAATACACTCAGAACTCACCACCATTTTCTCAACATCAACCTCAACATCTATCATCTAGACAATTCGATTCGTACTCACCAAACCACTCTTATCCACAAGCTCAAACTTTTCTACCCACTCAATCTGAAAGATGGAATTTTAATCAAGGAGGTTATTCACTGGAACCTTCGATAGATCAACACACTATGACCCCTGGTTCTAGTAGAGGTTCACAAATGTCACAAATGCTTTTTTCTACTTTCTCAACACAACTTGGTATGAACGATGTCAATGAAGAAATTAGTGGAAATGTTGACGGTGGTGGCAATGATGATGATGAGGAGGAGGAGGAGGAGGAGCCGAAGGGGGAAGAGGAAAGCCCTGTTGCTGATATACACTCGAGGAAAAAAAAGCATCTAAAGTTTACTTGGTCTAGAGAAGATAGCAAGACACTAGTCCATACGTACATTAATGTGATGAATAATATCTTTGTAGGAACTAATCAATCGTCTGATACTTTTTGGGGTAAAATCGCTGAAGGCTATAATAAATTTAGAGGTTCTAGTCGTGAACGAACCCCTAATCAATGCAAGAATCACTATAGGACAAGTTCGAAAGAAAGCCCAAAGTTTAGTGCTGCATACAATCAAGCGCTTAGAAAGCAAAAAAGCAGAGAATCAGAAATTGATGTTCTTGATAAAGCACACCAATTCTATATAACTACTAATGGTAGGAAATTTAACCGAATGCATGTTTGGGAAATATTAAGGCATGAGCCAAAGTGGAAAGCCAAATATCATGACTCACCATCTGAAACTACAAGCAGTGGAGCTAAGAGGAGTAGGGTGAATGAAAGTGGTACATACTCGAATACATCCTCAAATCCCAGTACTCCAACTAGTGTTGCCCCCCTAATAGAAGAATTTCTGCCTCGTCCTCTAGGCAAGCAACAAACAGGAAAACGTGTTATTGTCAATGAGGCAATTAATTCAGTAAATGCAGCCAATCAATCAATAAATAAGGCGTCTCACACAATTCAAAATTATGCCAAAATTGTAGAAGAAAAGATGAAGTTGGAAGCTCGTAGGGCAAAAATTGATGAGGATAAGATGAAGATGAAGAAGTGGAGACGATATGAGAAATTATCATTACTACAAAATAGAACACCTCAACAAGATAGGTGGTTTGCACAATTGAAAGCTGACTTGTGCCCTGAAGATGATGAATGAGGAAGAATTCTGATTAATGCTCCTATCTATTTTTATTATGTTTTTGTATGTTTTATGCATTTATGTTGTATTCCAATGTAATGTTATAGTTATCCGCATTTTAACTTTTTGTACTAGCTTTTGTTTAATTTTTATGCTGGTGATGTATTCCAAAGTAATTTTCAACTTGATGGTTGTGTTCCAAATTAATGTGTTGTATTCCAAAGAATCATTAATGTTTTAGTTGTCAGAACACCAATAATGCATGCACATGGGTATCTTTGTCTTTACGTAGCTCATTATTTATGTTATGCTTTTTAGGTAAGAATATACATTATTGTAGGCACATTGGATGCCTTTGTTTTTATCCAATGCATCATAATACCATTATTATATGCACATGGGTTGCTTTAGGTATTACGTAGCTCATTATTTGTGTTATGCTTTTTAGGTAAGAATATACATGATTGTAGGCACATTGGATGCCTTTGTTTTTATCCATTGCATGAGAATACCATTATTATATGCACATGGGTTTCCTTTGTCTTTACGTAGCTAATTATTTGTGTTATGCTTTTTAGGTAAGAATATACATTATTGTAGGCACATTGGATGCCTTTGTTTTTATCCAATGCATCAGAATACCATTATTATATGCACATGGGTTGCCTTTGTCTTCACCCAACACATTATTTGTGATCTACATTATTACAAAATCCACAAGCTCTATATATTTGACATGAAGTTAGCCCAACAACCTAAACCATCTACCACTATATATTCTTACCAACCATCAAGTTTCACAAAAAATTAAGCAAAACATGTCTTCTAGCTCATCCACGCATTCTTCATCGAAGTCTTCATCAGATGATGAAGAGTACAATACATCCAACGATATAGAAAATGAAATAGTGTAAAAGGTCGATGATTGCATATTCAACCTTCAAAATCAACTGCGCCATCAGCATAAGTTAATACAAGAGCTTTCATCATATGCACAACCACGAAGAAGAGTCAAGAAACGTAATTACATAAATAGGGATCGTCAAGGTGGCCATAATCGCTTGTATGCTGACTACTTTTCTGATAATCCAACTTATACGGATGCACAATTTCGTCGTAGATTTCGAATGAGGAGACCTGTTTTCCTTCGTATAGTGGAAGCTTTAGGTAACCACACTCCATACTTTACTCAAAGATTTGAAGCATCAGGGAGGCGTGGTTTATCACTATTGCAAAAATGCACAGCCGCTTTGCGTATGTTGGCATATGGAATGTCAGCCGATAGTTGTGATGAATATGTGCGTCTTGGAGAAACCACAACAAGAGAATGCATTGTAAAGTTCGCTGAAGGTGTGATAAATGTTTTCGGAGGAGAGTACTTAAGGAGGCCGAACCAATCAGACCTCCAACGGTTACTTTATGTGAATGAGCAGCGTGGATTTCTAGGTATGATTGGTAGCATTGATTGCATGCATTGGAAGTGGAAGAATTGTCCAGTTGGTTGGCAAGGTCAGTATGCTCGAGGACATGGGAAGCCGACGGTCGTTCTTGAAGCTATCGCTTCATAGGATCTATGGATTTGGCATGCATATTTTGGTACTCCTGGTTTGTGTAATGATATTAATGTCCTCGATCGATCTCCTGTATTTGATGATATCTACAATGGTAATGCTCCACATGTAGCATTTACAGTTAATGGTAACCAATATAACATAGGCTACTATCTCACAGATGGTATCTATCCACCATGGGCTACATTCATCCAATCTATACGTCATCCACAAGGTGAGAAAAATAAACTATTTGCTCAAGTACAAGAGTCGGTTAGGAAGGATGTTGAGCGTGCATTTGGAGTTTTGCAAGCACGATTTGCCGTTATACGCGATCCAACACGATTTTGGGAAGTACAAACATTGAGCAACATTATGAATGCCTGCATCATATTACATATCATGATTGTTGAAGATGAATGTGACACGTATTTACTTGCTGTAGATATGTCTCAGTTTGATCAAAATGACATAGATGAGCCATATTTTTGTGAGCGCACAGTAGAGCATGGACAATATATTCAAAATATTATCCAAGTTCGAGATAGAGATTCTCATCATCGATTATTACTGGATTTGATCGAGCATATCTGGCAACGTTTTGGTCCCGACAGAAACTAAAATGTTTTTGTTATTGTATTTTTAGTTGTATTCTTGCACTATCTTTAAATTATTGATGTTTTTCAATTATGTAATTTCAATTTTTAGATAATCATTACTCTACTTTGATTATGTAATTTCATATTTTGGTGTACTCATTGTTGTTGTATCAGTAAAATATTTTATGTTGTACTCTTTTAATTAAAAATATGAATTTTTATTAAAATAAAAACGTATATATATTTTAGTCGTTGACGGTATTTAAGGAATTATTTAAACATTTAAAATGTAAAATAAAATTTAATTACGCCAAAACAACATAAATTAAAAATATTAAAATATGAATTTTTATTTTAATATTTAATATTAGTATTATACAAATATTATCAAAAAGATAATTAATTTTGTAATTAATTAAAATGATAAAAATATATTAATATATGTAAAAAAATTATATCATTTTATTAAATTTAAAAAAATATTTTTTTAATAATAGAAATTAGCATTTAATTAATAATATTATTAATTAAATAAATATTTTAGTTGTTTATATTGAAATATAGATTGATAAGATAATATATTTTAATATTATATTATTGAGCATTTGTTGTGTAGTTAAAGTTTAAAAGAGACAAAAAAATTATTTTTTAATTTTAAAAGATTTATTGATTTTTTTTCCTTTGTCGTGGATGCTCTTCTAGCATAAGGATATTGCCTTGATTTCTATGCCTGCCGTTTATTTCGTTACGCCTGGCTGCTACTGTTCCCTTCTCGCCTCGGGTTCCGTGCATCGGTTGCTCTTCCGTGCAGCTGTTTTCTTTGTGCCTCGCTCCTTTCTGCTTGAGCCGCTGACGGCTCCCTAGCGTCCGAGTCCCTCTCCCTTTCGCTGCTTTCTCCTCTCTCTCCTTTTTATTTGCTCAACGGAGGAGCAAAAAAAAAGTTAATATATCTTTTAAAATTATTTTAATGTAATTAAATTTTATTTTATATTTTAAATGTTTAAAATAAAGTACGATTTCAGTGTAATATGGCCGGTAAATTTTTTGATTCGGCGCAAGAAATCGTGCCTGCTTCTTTTTATTGAACTTTTTGATTCGTTGTTGTGGCATATCACGCCGAAGCAACGGACGCAAAAAAATTTTTGCACCGTTGTTGTGGAAGACCTTAGTGCGCTCCATCCTGCCGTTTTTTTTCTTTCCACATCAGCCTTACTTGTCCATTTTCTTTCCGTGCGTCTTTTTGTTTTTCGGTCAGGCCGGTTCTCTTGTGCGGCTCGTTTGGCTTCGTTTGTTTTGCTTCTTGTTCCAGGCCTTTGGGCCTTCGACTCTTGGGCCGTTAATCCAAAGGTCCAATTTTTTCTTTTTTTATTTAAAAATAAAATCTGTAAAATAAAATTAATAAAAATTAATAAATAATATTATACTCTAAATTTATTTAATTTATATCATTTTAGCTTAAATAATAATATTTATGCATTATTACCACTTAAGTATAAAATTATAATTATTCACCTAAATTAGTTAAATAAAATACTAAAAAATAAGATTATAAGGGTATAAAATATGTCAAAATATGAACTTATCAGCCAACAAAAATCAATTTATCTTCTGTGTTAGCTTTCTCTTGCATATCTACAAGGCAACACATAGATATAGATAACTTTCATAAGTAACAATTACAAAATAAATACAATTCAAATGTAATGTCATAATAATATTTGATACCTTTTTCTATTCTTTCCAACTCTCCTATACACTCTTCCACATTAACGTTATACCTTGCTTGTGGCCAATATTGTGCACATATAAGAGCTTGTATCATCTTAAAACATATCAAAGACATAAAATATATTATTTTTAAATTTAACTTGTTAATTTAATAATTAGGCAAAGTAAAGTTACAAATATATTTATCACCTTAGTCATTAAAAAACTCCTAAATTGATCAAGAGTATGTCCCCCCAACTGTAGACACTAGTATGGCAAGGATATCACATGCCATACGTGCAAGGATCAAAATTCTAGGTTCATTGAGTTTCCACCAAGCTAGAACATCTCTTTCTTCGTTAGCTCCCTTTTCTTCTTTCAAATAACCATCAAATTCACTTCTCACAAGCCGATTTCTTTCCCAAGTTGCTCTTTTGACTTTCTCACTTATTCTATTGAAAAATGAGCTAGAAGATCCATAACACACAAATGGTCCACTTGGAACTTCCCTAGGCTCAGTCTCATCCATGATAGAAGCATATAAATTTTTATACTCACCAAACAACTCAAAGTTACATTTTTTCACCTTATTAGTCATCCTTTTACCAAGTTCTTCTCCATACAATGTATCAAGAGACATTTTTACCCCAAGAAGCTTAACATAAGGATCCAAAATTACACCCAAATAAATCAAGATGTTCGTCTTATCAATACTTCCCCAATACTTATCGCACTTGATTTCATCTTTTCAACCATACTTCTAAATCCATAATTTGAATTAAGAATCTACTAATTTATTAGATCAAGTGCGTCACAAATACCAAAGAAAAAATTATTACTTATAAAATACAAAGAGCCAAAGATATGCTGAGTCAATTCATAAAACTGCTCTAAAAAAATTCAAGTTTTTTAAGTTTCTCCCAATCATCTTTAGAAAGAGGACCACCTTCTGAGTCCTTGGGATGTTTCATCTGACCAAAAACAACCTTCTATTTTAAATTTGTATTCAACATGACATAGGTTGAATTCCATATAGTGGCCACATCAAGAGATAATTCAATCTTACATTTTTCTGTATGTTCTCTAAATAACAACAATCTTGCTAAGGAGTCTCTAACATATTCAACCACAACCATAAGCTTGTCAATATGATGGACATGATCCTATAAGCCATCCCAAACAATAAGATTAACAATATGAGTAATGCATCGCATGTGTAAATAATTTCCATCACCAATCACCCCACTAGTTTTTCTTCACTATATTTCTCAAATAAAGTCATGCAATATCATTTGAACTAACATTATCAACAGTCATAGTAAAGATTTTTTCATTTAAATACCAACAATTCAAGTAGTCCTCAATTTTCCACCTAATGGCCTCCTACTTATGACTTTTAATAGGATAAAAATTCAAAATTATTTTATGCAATCTCTACTGATCATGTAACACCCCCAAAATCACAGTTGAAATATTTTCCAATTAAAATAAACACAAGCACAAGGGATACTACCGCTATGATCAGTATGAGCCGAGCCCTTAGCTAGTCTCGTACCAACCACAAGGCTACGGATCAATTTTATAAGTTATTAGACACACTTAAAACAAAGATTCATAGAAAAATAAAATGTTAATAACAAGAAAGTCAGAGTGTGTGATATATGGTTATTACAACCCAAATAGGGTACATAGTCAAAGTTTCCAAAAGGTTTAAAAGGTACATTATAATAAAATGATACTAAAATAAAACAAAAACATAAGTAAATAGGGATAAAAAGAGAGTCTATCCTACATCCACTCTCGGCCCCAAGTAAATCCAACAGTCATCACACATCCCCACCTAATGCATCCAATACATTATAGGCATCAAACATGGTACCTCTTTCCTGTACAAATTCAGAAGGGTCCTCTATTCGTGGAAATAAGCAGCACCCATGAAACGGGTGGTCAGTACGCTACGTATTGAGCAAGGTAACTATATAGGTAAGACCAGCAAGAAAGTAAACAAGGCATACAAAACATAATTAAGGTTCATATCATCAGGCTAAACTTAAACTAATATTTTATTTTACACATTTCTTATATTAATTCCGCTTGAGTACAAGAACCCCACTATTATAGTCGGTGGACCAGAAACACTCGACGGGGAAGAACACACCTAACCACTAATATAGCTGGTGGACCGAAATCACTCTGTAGGGCAAAACGCACCTAATTACTATTATAGTCGGTGGACCGAAAAATCAACCTCACTAGCCGACTCACATAGTGTTCCACTATAAGTAATTAATGTATTTCCATGTCAAATATTTCTATCTTATAGATTTCTCATATTAATTTCATATGAGTACAAGAACCCCACTATTATAGCCGGTGGACCAGAAACACTCCTCAGGGCAAAACACACCTAACCACCATTATAGCTAGTGGACCGAAAAATCAATCTCAATAGCCCTGACTCACGTGGTGTTTCACTGTAAGTAATTAGTGTATTTGCATGTCTTATATTTATATCATAAACATTTCTCATATTAATTTCGCATGAGTACGGGAACCCCACAATTATAGCTGGTGGACCGGAAACACTCCACATGGAAGAAAGCACCTGACGGCTATTATAACCGATGGACCGGATATCACTCCATAGAAAAAAATGCACCTGACCACTATTATAGTTTGTGGACTGTAAAAATATATCCTCACTTAACCCTAGTTTGGTAATCATTCACTCTAATTGTTTAATGTTTTATTGTATCGTATTCCACACACAATCCCGCTTAAATATGCATGACCCACTAGACTTCCCATGCTGGCCCCTTTTATTCTTAGCTTCCCAAAACCCTATCCCATATCTTGGGACTTCTACACCCTATAGTATATCCAGACATTCCTTCCCACTCTTTCCTTATTACCATGAATACCCAACTCCGAGGCCCACTTTCCATATCTTTGAGTCAACTCAATATCACTCTCTAGGGTTTTCCTCCGGGAAACCCTAATTTGGCTTGTGTGACCCAACCTTCCTTTATCTCACACAACTCATAGTTCTTTGCCCCCAATTCATCACCTCACTTGATGCATCCCCAAGCACCCCACTTTACTTCCCATTTTACACATGTAGCCTTAAAACCCTAGTTGGCCATCCTAAACCCTGGCACCTCTCTTTCCTCAAATGATGTTATCTTTTCATCTCTCTTACTTACCATCCCCTATTCCACATAATGCATACCTAACACAACCTATGACCCCGATACTTCCTTCCCATCTTTCCTACTCACCATGAGAACCCAAAACTCTTCTTTGTTACCAAAACCATCACTTTCCTCGAACCACATCTGACATCACAACCTCACTATCCAACTCCCACACGTGATTACAAAAACCCTAGTACCTATTCTTTCTTTTATGTCACCCCCTCAACACCCAAATACCTTTTTCTCACTTAGCTCACCTTTCCTCCATGCAGCACCCCTCTCATCTTTTATTTCCCATTCTAACCATTTCCATTAGTTTTACCTTCCTTGCATACTTATCTCACTTAGTGTTTCCTCCCAAAATCCTAGTCAAGTCTCCCATGCATCCTTAGACTCCCCATGCATGTTTTGGTCCATTCCCTTAATTTATTTCCATTATTCCTCCTTTTATCCACCCATAGGTCATGAGATATTTAGGTCATCCTTACCATTCTCTAGTTAACTCACTTTCCTCACTCTTTTCCATTTCTCTCACAACCACATCACACTATTTAGGGCTTCCTATCATGCATATTATGAGGGAAACATTACATAAGCACATTCCATGAACAAGTAACAATACCACATTACACATGTCATAAAACACATGCAACTTACCTTAGCTCCATGCCTAGCAAGTTGCGCTGCAAGAACATAATCCATGATATATAAGGCACACACACATCAAATCAATACATATAACACATTTTTGGCACACATTAGGCCTTAACCATATCCTTACCTAAAATGACATCGAGTTTGGAGCACCCACCTATGCCAACTTATGATTTTAACTTGGTTTACCTATAAGAGGGGAATAGTAAGTTTAACATTCATCTTACCAACATTATCATTATTCCCTGCTTTTCCTTTATCATAACCTAGTATTAGAGTTAATAATAATAGTAGCTTTACAAGTAAAAATAAGGATATTATTCTTAAAATGTTTAATCATGTTATTATTAGTCAAAATAGGATTAGGTAGTTATATTGGTCCATGTTAAGGTATTGTTAACAATATTAACAATACTAAAGATAATAACTTTAATATTAACAACAACAACAACAACAACAACAATAATAATAATAATAATAATAATAATAATAATAATAATACTAATTATGATAATAATTTGAATCATAATAATAATAATAGTAATACTATAATAATGGTAATAATGATAATAATGATAATCATAATAATAATAGTAATAATAATAATAATAGTGATAAAGATAGTAGTAGTAGTAGTAGTAGTAGTAGTAGTAGTAGTAGTAGTAGTAGTAGTAGTAGTAGTAGTAGTAGTAGTAGTAGTAATAATAATAATAATGATAATGATAATAATGTTCATACGAGTAATAATAATAATGATAATACTAGTAGTAACAAGAATAGTAATGATAATGATGATAATAACAATAATGATAATAATGATAATCATAATCATAATAGTAATAATAATAATAATAATGGTTCGAATGTTAATAATAATAATATTAGTAATAATAATGCTGAAGTTAATAATAGTAGTAGTAATGGTAATAATAATAATGATGATGATGATGATGATGATGATGATGATGATGATGATAATGATATTAACACTAATAAAATAAATAATAATTACATTAATTGTATTTAAAGGTTAGGGAGGTTAGGGCACAACCTAACACCAGTAGAGGCGTGCGGCGGCGACGCACGGCAACAGCAGTGGAGGAGGAAGTGGAGTTGGAGAGGTGGCTTTCTAGGCTAGAAGAGGGGGTGAGATGGTGGCTCTGGATCCTCGGAGTTAAGAGGGTTGGAATGGTGGTGGTGGTGGTGCAGCAAAAGTGACTGCGTAGGTGGTGGTTACTGTGGTGGCCGAAGGTGGTGGAGGAGGAGGAAGGGTGAAGGGAAGGGAGGCAGGGAGAGAGGAAGGTAGGAGGAGGTAAGGAAGAATTTGCTAAGTGTTTTGGATGGCAGGAGAGGTGGCGGTTGTGGCAGAGATGGTGGCCCACGATGGCGTAAGGGGCAGTTATAGGGGATGATTGGCAGATTAGATACCCTACTTTGCACAGGTGGGTTGGCTCATGTAGGAAGAATTAGAGGTGGTAAGTGGTGTGGTTATGTAGAGGGTGATGCAAGGAAGAGTTTGGCAGGTGTTTTAGGCGGCAGCGGTGGGCAACAGCGGTGTCTAAAGTGGTGGTGGTGTAAGGAATGCTGGGTTTCTGAACAGGGAAAAAGAAGGGTGATTGGGGCTCGGTTGGGGTATATATAGACCATTGGGGGGCATAAGATAAAGAGGGAAGAGGACAAAGGGCAAGTATAACAGAGCTCGCCGTCCGGCAGTGGTAGACCAGTACGAGCTTGTAAATGGCAGCTATAGGTTTTATCGAGGAAGGAGAAGAGGAAAGGGAGGGGGCACACATGAGAGGAGGTGTGGGGATGGTTGGGGTCGGAAAAGGACGTGGAGAGAAGGGAGAGAGGCAGGGCAATGGTACCGTGGCTGGGCTGGTCGGCGTATAGGGTTGTAGGTATTGATTTACAAGGCATGGGAGGGAGAAGGAAGGAAGAAGAAGGAAGGGTGGGTCGGCCGACCAATCTGGGGGAAAAAAGAAAAGAAGAATAAGAAAGGGAACCGGGTGGCTGAGCGAGGGAAGAGAAAAAAAAAGGAGTATAGGCTGGGCCACGTGGGAAAGAAGAGGGGGAAGGGGTTGGGTCGTGAGGGGAGGGCTGGCCCAATCTAAAGGAAGAAGGGGGGGAAAGAAAAATGGAGAAAGGAGAGAAAGAGGAAAGAAAGGGAAAAAGAAAGGGATAAAGGGGAAAAAAGAAAAATTAAAAGAAAAAAATAGGTTGGTTGGGGTATTTAGAATATTTTGGTATTTTTGTATATTTAAAAATAAAAAACTTAGTAAAATAATAATTAAATTTCCTTTTTATGTTAATTTAGGATATTTTGGGTAATTTTTGCTAAATTATATTTTCATTACCAAACACCCAAATTTTTCCTAATTAAATTCTTTATTAGTTTTAATAAAAATTTACCTTAATTTTGCCTTAATAAATTCTTGATTTTTCCTTATATATTTCCCTTATTTTAATAAAAATAGTTTATTTAATTAAATTTTCTAATAAATTCCTATTTTAATATAATTTCCTAAATTAGAGTTTCGGGGTATTTCAGATCATCAATAAAATGAGTAGTGAGACACATATAATTGGTTCTTTGTATTAATGTTCATGTGCCAGTTGTCACGAATACTCTTTGACATGATGCTCTCAACAACTATTTCAACTTAACCCTCTCATCGATATAAAGTTTATAACAATCATAGGTGAAGGTAGTACGAGAATGTATATTGAAAGAAGTACATGCAATAACCATCAACTCCCTAAAACCAATTTTATCAACAAATGTAAATGGTAACTCATCGATTATAATCATTCTACCCAATGCTCTTCTTACATCATCAAAACTCATATGTTTATATCGCAATTTATGCTCTCGATCTTCTTTAAGACTAGGGTCCAGAAGATCAAAGCATACATGAGTTTTCTTACCCCTAATCTTGTTTGTTGGATTTTCTTGATAGACCATGACATGATTCTTCAAATTTTTCATACCATTAACATTTGAATTAGCAGCAAAAGTATTAGGATAGAACTTACACTTTGCTCTAACGTGTTGTTCCTCATCCATGTAATCCCAAAAGTTCTCCTAATAGGGTGCTCTTATTTTGCTCTTCCTTTTGATGTAGTTGTGGCCCTCCATTGGCTTTTTTGTCACATGCTAATCATTCTTTTTGGTGTTTCCTTGCTCTTAGAATGTTTCGGGCTCATCTACTATTGGAAAACCTTCGGTTGTGTTTTCCATAGAAACTCTACACCTTTCTTTGGGTAAAACGGAGCTTAACATCTATTTAGAATTTAGAAAAAATAAACACGACAATAGTTCATAATATAAGATATAAGAAACAATTAATGAACTTTATTACATAGATAATTAAATTATATGATAGTTTTGTTAATGAATCCATGATTCCTCACTCTTATATCATCAATTCAACCAACAACATACATAAAAAATATATATATATAACAATTTGATATCGGTTACAATTATTCTAAAGTTATACTAAAAATTATGCATATTGTATTATAAATCTAAAATTTGATTTTAATAAGCATGTCTTTTTAAGAACTTAAATCATACTATATATAAAAGAAGAATAGAAAGGTTTCAAGCTTATAATGGCTACCTACTAGAGCTGGCAAAAGTTGACTAGACCCAACCCGAGTGAAACCCGACCCGATAAAACCCGAAAAGTTTAGCAACCCGACCCGGCATTAACCAGATAAAAATTAACCAGACTTAGACCTGACCCAACCCAATGCCAACCTATAACCCGATAGCGACCTGACTAGCCTTCAACCCGACCCGACGTTGACCCAACCAGACATTCACCCGATCCGACCCAACATTGACCCAACCAGACATCAAAATCTATAATAATAATAATAATAATAATAATAATAATAAATTACACATATTTTATTATTCACCTAAAGCCTTTAAAAATATAGTATTTTGTAAATTGTACTTATTCTTCATACTTTTACCTTAGACATTCTATACAATATCATTTAGAATAAAAAAAATCACATAGCTCCGACTTTTGATGCATATTTTTGAAACAATAAATATTATATTAATTTACACAGAGTACAAAGATTATAAGTTTATAAAAATATTGAATATCAAACTCAGACTTTGAAAATGTAATTATAGTGGTTACTGGTTACCTAATGAAATTGTAATTACAATTGTTATCAACTGAAAATTACTAACTTTTAACACCATCGTGCTATAAATCCGGTCTATTTTATAACATATTGTATATTCAATTAATTCAAAGCTATAAGGAATTACCAAATTTAACATAAATAGGCATTTTGAGCCCGAACAACAAATCTGATCAAATATTAAAATTGACAGATCGAAATTGAAATTAGACATATTCAAAAACATATTGTATATTCAATTGATTAAAAACTATTAAGGACTTACCTAATTTAACATAATTAGGGTTTGAGCCCAAACTACAAATCCAGTTAAATAATATTCAAATATTTAAATTAATAGTTTAAAATTAAAATTAGACATTTTCTAAAACATATTGTATACTCAATTGATTAAAAACTGTTAATAAATTACTCAATTTAACATAATTAAGGTTTTTGAGTCCGAAATGCATATCCGGTCAAATCTTATTCAAATATTTAAATTCAAAATTCAAAATTGAAATTAGACATATTCTAAAAAATATTGTATACTCAATTGATTAAAAACTAATAAGGAATTATCCAATTTAACATAATTAGGGTTTGAGCCCGAACTACAAACTCGGTTAAATAATATTCAAATATTTAAATTAACAGTTTAAAATTGAAATTAGACATATTCTAAAACATATTGCAGACTCAATTGATTAAAAACTGTTAAGAAATTAGTCAATTTAATATAATTAATGTTTTTGAGCACGAACTGCAAATCCGGTCAAATCTTAATCAGATATTTAAATTGAAATTACAAAATTAAAATTAGACATATTCTAAAACATATTGTATACTAAATTGATTAAAAACTGTTAAGAAATTACCCAATTTAACATAATTAAGGCTCTTGAGCCCGAATTGCAAATCCGGTTAAATCTTAATCAAATATTTAAATTGAAATTACAAAATTGAAATTAGACATATTCTAAAACAAACTATATACTCAATAGATTAAAAACTACTAAAGAATTACCCAACTTAACGTAACTAGGGTTTTTGAGCCCGAATTGCAAATCCAGTCAAAATTTATTCAAATTTTTAAATTGATGGTTTAAAATTGAAATTAGACATATTCTAAAACATATTGTATACTCAATTGATTAAAAACTATTAAGAAATTACACAATTTAACATAATTTATGGTTTTTGAGTCCAAACTGCAAATCCAGTTAAATCATATTCAAATATTTAAATTGATATTTCAAAATTAAAAGTAGACATATTCTAAAATATATTGTATACTCAATTGATTAAAAGGTATTAATGGATTACCCAATTTAATATAATTATGGTATTTGAGCCCGGACTATAAATTCAGTCAAATCTTGTTCAAATATTTAAATTGATTGTTTAAAATTGAAATTAGACATATTCTAAAATATATTGTATACTCAAATGATTAAAAACTATTAAGAAATTACTCAATTTAACATAATTAAAAATTTTGAGCCGGAACTGCAAATCCGGTTAAATCTTATTCAAATATTTAAACTGACATCTCAAAATTGAAATTAGAGATATTCTGAAACATATTATATACTCAATTGATTAAAAACTATTAAAGAATTACCTAATTTAAAATAAATATGGTTTTTGATCCCGAACTATAAATCGGGTCAAATTTTATTCAAATATTTATATTCATGGTTTAAAATTGAAATTAGACATATTCAAAATCATATTATATACTCAATTGATTAAAAAACTATTAAGAAATTACCCAATTTAACATAATTAAGGTTTTCGAGCCCAAACTGTAAATTCAATCAAATCTTATTCAAATATTTAAATTAATGTTTCATAATTGAAATTAGACATATTCTAAAACATATTGCATATTCAATTGATTAAAAACTATTAATGAATTACCCAAGTTCATATAATTAGGATTTTTGTGCCCGAACTGCAAATCCGGTCAAATTTTATTCAAATATTTAAATTGATGGTTTGAAATTTAAATTAGACATATTCTAAAACATATTGTATACTCAATTGATTAAAAATTATTAAGGAAGTACTCAATTTAACATAATTAAGGTTCTTGAGTCCGATCAAATCTTACTCAAATATTAAAATTAACATTTCAAAATTGAAATTAGACATATTCTAAAACATATTACATGCTCAATTGATTAAAAACTATTAATGAATTACCTAATTTAATATAATTAAGGTTTTTGAGCCCGGACTATAAATTCGTTCAAATCTTACTCAAATATTTAAATTGATGTTTCATAATTAAAATTTGAGATATTCTAAAACATATTGTATACTCAATTGAATAAAAACTATTAAGCAACAATCCAATTTAAAATAATTGGGGTTCCGTGCCCGAACTACAAATCCAGTCAAATTTTATTCAAATATTTAAATTGATGGTTTAAAATTAAAATTAGACATATTCTAAAATATATTGTATACTCAATTGTTTGAAAATTATTAAGGAATTACCCAATTTAACATAATTAGGGTTTGACCCCGAACTACAATTCCGGTTAAATATTATATAAATATTTAAATTGATAGTTTAAAGGTGAAATTAAGCATATTTTAAAACATATTGTATACTCAATTATTTAAAACCTATTAAGAAATTATCCTATTTAACATAATTAAGGTTTTTGAGCCCAAACAGCAAATTCGGTCAAATCTTATTCAAAAAATTAAATTGAAATTTCAAATTTGAAATTAGAAATATTCTAAAACATATTATATAGTCAATTGATTAAAAATTATTAAAAAATTACCCAATTTAATATAACTAGGGTTTTTGCGCCCGAACTACAAATCCGATCAAAATTTATTCGAATGTTTAAATTGATGGTCTAAAATTAAAATTAGACATATTCTAAAATATATCATATACTCAATTGATTAAAAACTGTTAACAAATTACGCAATTTAACATAATTAAGGTTTTTGATCTCGAACCGTAAACCCAGTTAAATCTTATTCAAATATTTAAATTGAAATTAAACATATTCGAAAACATATTGTCTACTAAATTTATTAAAAAGTATTAAGCAATTACGGAATTTAACATAATTATTGTTTAAGCCCAAACTACAAATCCAGTTAAATATTATTCAAATATTTAAATTGATAGTTTAAAATGGAAATTAAACATATTCTAAAACATATTGTACCAATTTAACATAATTAAGGTTTTTGAGTGTGAAGTGCAAATCCGATCAAATCTTATTAAAATATTTAAATTAATATTTCAAAATTGAAATTAGACATATTCTAAAACATATTGCATACTCAATTGATTAAAAACTATTAATGAATTACCAAATTTAATATAAATAAGGTTTTTGATACCGGACTACATATTCAGTCAAATCATATTCAAATATTTAAATTGATGTTTCAAAATTAAAATTAGACATATTCTAAAATATATTGTATACTAAATTGATTAAAAACTATTAAGGAACTATCCAATTTAATATAATTTGGGTTTTGTGCCCGAAATGCAATTCTGGTCAAATTTTATTCAAATATTTAAATTGACTGATTAAAATTGAAATTAGACATATTCTAAAATTTATTGTATACTCAATTGATTAAAAAGTATTAAGGAATTACCCAACTAAATATAATTAGGACTTGAGCCTGAACTACCAATCCCGTTAAATATTATTTAAATATTTAAATTAATAGTTTAAAAGTGAAATTAGACATATTTTAAAACATATTATATACTAAAGTCATTAAAAACTGTTAAGAAATTATCCAATTTAACATAATTAAGGTTTTTGAGTGTGAACTGCAAATTTGATCAAATCTTATTAAAATATTTAAATTAACATTTCAAAATTGAAATTAGACATATTCTAAAACATATTACATACTCAATTGATTAAAAACTATTAATGAATCACCAAATTTACTATAAATAAGGTTTTTGAGACTGGACTACAAATTCGTTCAAATCTTATTCAAATATTTAAATTGATGTTTCAGAATTAAAATTAGACATATTCTAAAACACATTGGATACTCAATTGATTAAAAACTATTAAGGAACTATCCAATTTAATATAATTTGGGTTGTGTGCCCGAAATGCAACTCCGGTCAAATTTTATATAAATATTTAAATTGACTAATTAAAATTGAAATTAGACATATTCTAAAATATATTGTATACTCAATTGATTAAAACGTATTAAAGAATTACCCAATTAAATATAATTAGGGTTCAAATCCAGTTAAACATTATTTAAATATTTAAATTAATAGTTTAAAAGTGAAATTAGACATATTTTAAAACATATTGTATCTTAATTGATTGAAAACTATTAAGAAATTACCCAATTTAACATAATTAAGGTTTTTGAGCCCGAACAAAAAATCCGGTCAAATCTTATTCAAAATTTTTAATTAAAATTAGACATATTCTAAAACATATTATATACTCAACTGATTAAAAACTATTAAAGAATTACCCAATTTAATATAACAAGGGTTTTTGAGCCCGAACTGCAAATCCAATCAAAATTTATTCAAATGTGTAAACTGATGGTTTAAAATTGAAATTAGACATATTCTAAAACATATCGTATACTCAATTGATTAAAATCTGTTAAAAAATTACCCAATTTAACAAAATTAAGGTCTTTGATCCCGAACTGTAAATCCGGTCAAATGTTATTCAAATATTTAAATTGAAATTTTAAAATTGAAATTAGACATATTCTAAAACATGTTTTGCCATCCCTAGAGGTGGCAATCGGGTCAGACGGGTCGGGTTCGGGTCGGATCATAGTGGGTCGGGTCATTATCGAGTCGGGTCATTTGACTATTGTAGATCGGTTGTGGGTCAGGTCTGGTCATTTCAGGTAATTGCTTTGTTTGGGTTGGGCCAGTTCCGGGTCGGGTCATTTTAGTTTCGGGTCATTTCGGATTAATTTGTTGGGTCAGGTCGGGTTCGGGTTAAACAAACTCAAGTTCAGATTATTTCGAGTTAACTTGACTGGTAGGGTCGGGTTGGTTTCGGGTCATTTTCTAGTTTACATGACTAGGTAGCTTCGGCCTATTCGGGTCATTTTATGCAATATGATGTGTTGGTCCTATTGGGTCTGAATTGTTTCGGGTTAACTTAATGGGTTGGGTGGTTTCACGTAATTTGACGGGTTGGATTTAAGTAGTTACGGGTTAACTTGATGGGTCAGGTCGGGTCAAGTTTAGATGGGTTGAGTCAAATTCGAGTCCAGGTAATTATCATTTATTATATTGTATATATTAGAGACAATTATAAAATTACTATTATAGATAAATGAATTAAGAATATTAGATACACTTTATTTTCACAAGTAAATTATAAAGATATTTATAAATTTTAATAATAAAAAACTTTGCATGATTGAATCTAATAAAGATATTTATCATTTATTCTAATTTATTTGATTACTTAAAATATTTAATTGCATAAAATATTTAATTACTTAAAAAATATAATTTTACAAAATAAAGGTGATTAAAATGTGATTATACAATGTATAATTATCATTTATTACATTGTAAATATTAGAGACAATCATAAGATTACTAGTACAGATAAATGAAATAAGAATAATATATGTGCTTTATTTTTTATAAGTAAATAATAAAGATATTTATAAATTTTAACAATATTATATTTGATTACTTAAAATAATTATAAATTTTATAAGTACAAATATTAGATATTTATCATATACTATATTTATTTGATTACTTAAAATATTTAATTTCTTAAAAAGATAATTTTATAAAATAAAGGTGATCATAAACATGACTATACAATGTATAATTATCATTTATAATGTAAATATTAGAGATAATCATAACTCATAAGATTACTAGTGTAGATAAATGAAATAAGAATATTATATGTGCTTTATTTTTACAAGTAAATAATGAAGATATTTATAAGTTTTAACAATATTAAATTTGAATACTTAAAATATTTATAAATTTTGCAAGTAAAAATATTAGATATTTATCATATATTATATTTATTTGAGTATTTAAAATATTTGATTACTTGAGAAAAGATAAATTTATATAAATAAATGTGATTATAAATATGACTATATAGTGTATAGTTATAATTTATTACATTGTAAATATTATAAACAATCATAATATTACTAGTACAGATAAATGAAATAAGAATATTATATGGGCTTTATTTTTATAAGTAAATAATAAAGATATTTATAAGTTTTAACAATATTATATTTGATTACTTAAAATATTTATAAATTTTACAAGTAAAAATATTATATATTTATCATATATTATATTTATTTGATTACCTAAAAAAAAGATAAATTTATAAAATAAATGTGATTATAAATATGACTATACAGTGTATAATTATCATTTATTACATTATAAATATTAGAGACAATCATAAGTTTACTAGTAAAGATAAATGAAATAAGAATATTATATGTGTTTTTATTTTTATAAGTAAATAATAAAGATGTTTATAAGTTTTAACAATATTATATTTGATTACTTAAAATATTTATAAATTTTACAAGTAAAAATATTAGATATTTATCATATATTATATTTATTTGATTACTTAAAAAAAAGATAATTTTATAAAATACAGGTGAGCATAAGCATGGCTATACAATGTATAATTATCATTTGTTACATTGTAAATATTAGGGACAATCATAAGATTACCAGTAAAGATAAATGAAACAAGAATATTATATGGGTTTTATTTTTACAAGTAAATAATAAAGATGTTTTACCTAGTTATGTTCGGATTTATCTGATTCATCCGATTAAATTGTTTTGAATAAATTGATTATGCAATATATTTTGATATATACTTAATTTCATGTTGGTATTGTTAAATTGGGAAAATGGTATTGAAATATGTCAAAATTATATTGTTAGGTTAAAACTCTTGCGGATTTAAATTGGATTATATAAGTGAGTTATTTTATTCAATTGATTATACAATGTGTTTTAGAATATATCTAATTTCAATTTTGAATCGTCAATTTAAATATTTGAATAAGATTTGGCCGGATTTGTAGTTTTGGCTCAAAAACACTAATTATGTTAAATTGGGTAATTCCTTACTAGTTTTTAATCAATTGAGTATACAATATATTTTAGAATATGTCTAATTTCAATTTTAAACCATCAATTTAAACATTTGAATAATATTTGACCGGATTTGTAGTTCGTGCTCAAACCCTAATTATGTCAAATTGGGTAATTCCTTAATAGTTTTTAATCAATTGAGAATACAATATATTCTAGAATATCTCTAATTTCAATTTCGAACCATTAATTTAAATATTGAATAAGATTTGATCAGATTTACAGTTCGGAATCAAAAACCTTAATTATGTTAAATTAGGTAATTCTTTAATATTTTTTAATCAATTGAGTATACAATATGTTTTAGAATATATCTAATTTCAATTTTGAACCATAAATTTACATATTTGAATAAAACTTGATCGGATTTGCAGTGTAGGCTCAAAAACCCTAATTATGTTAGTAGTTTTTAATCAATTGAGCATACAATATATTTTAGAATATGTCTAATTTTAATTTCAAACCATCAATTTAAATATTTGAATAATATTTGATCAAATTTGTTGTTCAGACTCAAAAACTTTAATTATGTTAAATTGGACAATTCCTTAATAGTTTTTAATCAATTGAGTATACAATATATTTTTTAATATGTCTAATTTCAATTTCGAACCGTCAATGTAAATATTTGAATAATATTAGATCGAATTTGTTGTTCGGGCTCAAAAACCTTAATTATATTAAATTAGGTAATTCCTTAATAGTTTTTAATCAATTAAGTATATAATATGTTATAAAATAGACCGGATTTATAGCACGATAGTGTTAAGAATTAGTAATTTTCAGTTGGTAACAATTGTAATTACAATTTTATTAGGTAACCAGTAACTACTATAATTATTTTTTCAGAGTCTGAGTTTGATTTTCAATTTATTATAAACTTATAATTTGTGTACTCTGTGTTAATTAATATAATATTTGTTGTTTTAAATATATGCATCAAAAGTTGGAGCTATGAGATTTTTTTATTCTAAATGATATTGTATAGAATGTCTAAGGTAAAAGTATAAAAAATAAGTACAATTTATAAAATACTATATTTTTAAAAGCTTTAAATGAATAATAAAATATGTATAATTTATTATTACAATAATAGATTTTGATATCTGGTAGGGTCGATGTTAGGTCGGATCGGGTGAATGTCGGGTCGAGTCAACGTCAAATCAGATCAAAGGAGGTTGGGTCGATGTCGGGTCGAATCAAAGCTGGTCAGGTTGAAGGTGGGTCGGGTCGCTATCGGGTAATGGGTTGGCATCGGGTAGGGTCAGGTCCGGATCGAGTTTAGGCCGGTAAAATTTCCGGGTCTTATCTTTCACTCGAGTCGGGTCGAGTCGGACTGATCGGATCAACTTTTGCTGGCTCTAGCCATCCCTAGTTCGTAGTACACAAGTTGAAGGAGAAGAGTGAAGAGGGGGAGAAGTCTCTGTCAAGTCGAGCGATGAAGCGAGGAGAACGGATAATTCAATTGAAGACCGAATGAAACATTGTGTGGACCAAAATTACTAAATTATATTAGTAACCGGTCCATTTCGGTCTAGACAAGAAAATTTGGGGTTTGGACTAGTTAAACCGAAAGATCAAAATATTAGAATTTTAGGATCAAAGACCATATTGAAATTGATAATTCCGATCCATTTAGATCCGAGTTTTCGGTTTGAACCGAATTCTACACAATCCTGAATGTAGCGTGAGTTTTAGAAACACTACATTTCTCTATCACGCGAATTTATCTTTTTCACTCAGATATATTATAGATAAGTTTATCTTTTTTGAACGGCTGAGGTTTTATCTCTTGACTTTAAAACAAATGATGTATTGGAATTATGTATACAAGTTAAGGAATTTTTCTTTACAAAAGTAAAGGTAAATTATATATAAAAAAATAAAGTTGGTAAAATTTTACCTTAGGAATATAAAACAGCATTTGTATTAGAGTAAAAATAAAGTTCTAGAATACATTTTATTTTAAATGTAGGAACGGAAGTAGCACACTAATATCGCTTGTTCTTTAATTCCCCTGATTGAGACTAGAATTTCGGAAATTAATGAATGTCAGAAATAGCAGTACGGTCGTACATTTCCTTCTCCAGCAAGCTATTCCGGGAACCTCGCATCTATGGAGTAAATTAAGGAGTCACTCACTATATTATCCTTCAAGTTTTGCACATTATATATCACGCACCCGTGCAAACTAATTCTCAAATTTATTTTATTTTACATTTTCACATTCATTCGTAACTTACACAAAGTAGTACTCCATATTTTCCTCCCTCTTCTCTCCCCTCTCGCATATCACCGCTAACAAAAACACCATATCAATAAAAAGAAAAACAAAAGCTAACAATAATATTCTTATAATAATACTGTAAGGCACCGCAATTTCAAACGTCCGGCCAGCTTCAATCCAACCAACCTAGGTACCTCCGATTTTTTATTTTTTTTTTCACCTTTAATTTGGTGTTCGAACAGGAAATGACTCCGGCACCATTTCACCACCAGCAAAACCATAGTGCAGATGTCGACAAAAACATCAGCCTCGACACCGATCACAATAGAGACAGTAATTGGTGTGCATTGAAGGTAAACAAAGAGTCTCATACAATCAAGAAGCATTCGTCCTCCATCTCTTTCTCTCCGTCCTCGTCCACGACCTCAAATTCTTCCCCATGTGGTGGTATTGCCTCGAACCCTCGTCAACAACGCCAACCAGTTATTATCTATACGCATTCTCCGAAAGTGATACACACAAATCCTAAGGATTTCATGTCGTTAGTACAGAAACTGACTGGATTATCGAGAACTGGTTTCCGTGAGCGTGCAGATCATATTAAAAATAAGAAAACTTCGATTGACGATCATGGGCACAAGCGAAGTAGCCATGTTATGGGGGATTTAGATAATGAATCTTCATCGGTTGTGACGACGGACGAGAATTGTACCAGCAGTATTATAGGGGATATTAGTGCGGTGAATTCATGCATTGCGAGTGCGTCATCGTTCGATCCGGTACCGAATCATTTTATGGGAAATATGCAGCTAATTTTTCAAAATCCTCCAGATTTATTGTGTAGCAGTGATAATGCATGCTTTGATAACGGATCTCGATTTTCCATTTAATTAACGTGGTGGGTAGGTAAAGGAAATAAACAAGGTTTAGTTTTTTTCTTTTTCTTCTTTGAACATCAATCATTAATTTCCGGTTTTGGAGACTATGCTATTGTTCCATGTTTTGAATTTTTCCATAGACAATAGCGTGAACGATTGATTGGAGAATAGCAGTTACGCGTTTTGAAATTTTCTCATTTTTCTTTGTATCAGATGCAGGTTATGTCTCCCATAATTGAATGTGTCTGTCCGTAAATATCTTCTTCTTTTATTTGCAAAAGAGAAGGTCGTTATGACCCACATTTAGTTAACACCAAATATAGGGATGACAATTGGACCGATTATATTTGAAATTTTTGACGGATTTTATCCGTTGGAGAGATAAACAGAAAGGAGCGAAATATCCGTCGGGTTTGAATATGGATATGGATAAGAGATCCTCAAATCTGTATTCATACCCGCGTCCTTTTATCCAATATTAAATTACATTTTTACCTTCATTTATGTAACTTTAACTATATTTTCTAAGGTTAAAAGTAAATATATGATTTAATTTTAACAATCTAAGTAAAAGATTCAAACATTAAATGATTTTTACTTTATACCTAATGGGTTGCACCCAAAACCTTATGGATTTTACCTGAATGATATATAAACGGATATAGATGAGGGAAAAAATATCCACCGGATTTGGATACGAATATGGGTATAGGTCTTTTATCGTATTTGGGTAAAGGATGGGGGGTATCAGATTTGTACTCGTTCCATTGCCGTCCCTAACCGAATATCGATCAAATTGCAGCCCTACAATATAATTTATTTATACTAATAGGACCATATGTGTTGGTAAATAAAGTCTACTTAAAATTTTGATCTATAGAATTTTGTTTCTATAATAAAACTATGGATAAAAACTCTACTTAAAATTTTGATCTATAGATATATATGATATGTTGGAAATAATTGACGGCATCCTAAAGATGCTTTTTTATAGTAGTTTTAAAAGAGTTTTAATAACGGTTCTAAATCGTTATTAAATCGAACGATATTGAAGCTTTAATAATGGTTCAAATATGGACAAAAAAATCTTAAAAATTCATGAAATTTAGGTCAGAATTTTTGTTTTAATAATAGTTCACCCAAAAATCATTATTTAAATAAACAGTTTAATAGCCACAAAACCATGAAAACCCTAAGTAAATCCTGATAACACATTAATTAAAATATTAAATAATTAATCATTAAAATTAAATGTATGTTTTAATAACGGTTTTAGCCAAATTAGTTATCAAAACATACATGTGAACATTAAATACGAGATTACATAGTAATTAAACCCCAATAAATATTTAATGAGCACTTAATTCATCCTTTATCAACATTTCTTTTTCAAATAACCATTATTTAAACATGGTTTTAATAATAGTTTTGGTTAAGGATTTTATTGAAAACGCTTGCAATACATAGTAGATTATGATTGTAATAATATTTTAGAAAAGAACCATCATTAAAATTTAATTATTTATTTATATATAAATTGTATAGTTTTGGTCTAGTCCACATACACAATTGTACGTTCGAATATTTATCAAATCTACAATGTATAAAACAACACTAATTCATACATATATTTCTCCTAGGAATGAAAATTAGTAGACGTACTACAAGTCAGTATATCTATACTCCAAAGTCAAAGTTCATAGATCATAAAACCTAACTAATTATCAACAACTAATAAACACTTGCATGCATGCATGAGCATCTCCAATTATATAGAAGAGCATAGACATATTAGATACAAAGTAGAAAAGGCATGTACATATATCTCTATTACTGAGTGTGTGATTACACAAACTTAGGGCATTCATCTCTAACTTCATCAACTTCATCATGTATGTATTTCTGACCTTGTACATATCCACCAATGAAAAATTGCAAATTAATACAATTCGATCATTTGGTTAGTAATTAATATGCAATAGATTAATTAATAAAAAAAATATGAGAAAAGAAACATATATTCCTTGGATCTATATTCACTAATTTGCTATTGAGTATGGGATCCGTTACTCTACAAATATAGTATCCACAATCATTACCATTTTTTTGTTGTAGATATTGTAAAATAAATTTAGTTAGCTTGTTGTTCTATTAGATATTAATTGAAAATGAAATAAAATACAAAATGCTTGTCTATCTGTATACCATTGCATGCTCAAACTTAAGATTCCTCAGGTTTGGTACACTATTTCTACCTCTCCATATATATGTTGTCTATAGTACCCTAATAAATAGAGTTGATGCATAATATTGTAACTTTATATATGAAAAATAAATTAATGCAGAATATGTATATAAATAAGCTAATGATGTAAGAAGTACACTAACATGTCAATTCAATCTTTTCCTCTAGAACAAGTGACAACAAAAGGAATGACATAATTTCAGAGGGAATCAAACACATATAATTTGTTTTTATCAGGATGGACGGCGTATAAAATCTAATGTTCACTTACAAGGTGAGGTATGAGATAAAATTTATTATTATACTCCTCAATTAAGATGTGATACCCAACATAGTTTATGTGACCACCCTCACTTATTGTATTATAGTCTGATTTATAGTATGGATACACAAATACAATAGAGGACAATATTCCCTCCACTACACCTTGAATGGCAACCATATGGATGACAATAATAAAGCATATTTATTAACAACTGGTAAGTCATATATATATATATATATATATATATATATATATATATATATATATATATATATATATATATATATATATATATAAGAGGTTCTAAAATTATACAAATCAATGAAAAGTGTTAAAGATATGAAATAATATTTAACATATAGAACAACAAGCGTTGTTTACATTAATTAATGTTTATAAATTTTATTGATAACCCCCACAAATGCCATGTAAATGGTATAGTCTCTCCCAACATACTAAGAAGGATAGTTAAATAGAATTAGATTGCTACTAAGGTAGTTTTGGGTATAGAAATACAACATTGTCAAAGTTGGTGGTGGTCGGCATGGTTCTTGTAGTTGTTTGTTCTCCTCTAAATATGGAATCTTTTGGGTGCAACTATTTTTTTTGATCTAGCTTTGTTACTTTTTATCTTAAGAGTATTATTAGTTTCCAATTCCTTAATTCATGGTATTAAACATTATATAATAATCATCTATATATATATATATATTAATAAGGTATAAACAATGTATGTAACATATTAGGTACAAAATAGATGGAGGATGTTATTACCTAATAATGAGATGTATCTTGTCTATGGGCTAAGGTAGAAAGTGTAATACTCCAGAAATTCACAATTGAAATTTTTTATTTAGTCAAAACCATACATCGAGATAAGGGTGCTACCACTGTGATCAGTACAAGCCTAGCCCTCAGCCAATCTTGCACCAACCACAAGGCTAGACATTTCACAAGTCATAAAATTTATTAGGACATAAAATTGTAATTATTCAAATAATTCATAATTGAAATAGAAATTTGAGTGCATAATTAAATATTAATTATAGAAATGGAAAACTAATATAGAGTCAAAACCCCAAAGGGAAAAACAGTACGAATAGCAAAATTGAGTAAGATAGGAGAAGATGAGTCCAGACAACATTTGCTCTTGGTCCCAATACTAAGTCTAATAGGTCATCACTCAGCCCCACCCAACGCATCAAATGCATCATAGGAATCAAACACAACATCTTCTACCTGCACTAACTCAGAAGGGGCTACAGCTTGTAGGGATGAGCAACACCTATGAAATAGATGATCACTATACTATGTACTAAGTAAGGTAACCATGCAGCTAAGGCTATACATGAAAGACATATGATACAAGTAGTGAATCGGTCTGGTTAATCAATCATTATATCTCTATCCATTATTCCCATTTTCACACCATTCTCACTTTAAGTTCACGTGAGTACGGGAACCCCACTATTATAGTGGGTGGACCAAAAAACACTCAGGGTAGAATACACTTGGATGCTATTATTCGCAGGTGGAACAATCTCTAGGGCACAAGGCACCTAGTCACTATTATCATTGGTGGACCAGTCTAGCCCCGAATTTCATGGTGTTTCATTGTAAGTTATTATTATTTTTCTAATGTCTTATCATTAGTTTTGGTTTAGTGAGCTTGGGATCCTCTACTATTATAGCCGGTGGACTGAAAACATCCAGGATAGAATGTACCTAGCCACTATTATTCTAGGCTCGACTTAATAATCTTTCTCCTTAAATGGTTAGTGTCTTATTCAGTAGATACTCTCATATCTGACATGCATGCCCATTGGACTTCCCGCTCACATACCCCATTCACACCTACTCTCTTGAAAAGCCTCGTCCAATATCTTGGGACTTCTACGACTCCCAAACATCCCGACATCCTTTCGCTCTTTTCCTTACTTAGTATGAAAGCTTAACTCCTATGTATGTGGGTCGAGGCCCACTCTCCTATATCTCTAGTTTAACTCACGATCACCCTCTGGGGTTTTCCCTTGAAAACCCTAATCTAGCCTATATGGCATAACCTCTCCATATCATATACAACCCATGCCCCCTTTGTTCTTATCTCATTACTTGACTTAATCCACACCCAACATCCCAACCTTACCTCCCATTTTGCGCATGTGGCCACAAAACCCTAGTTGGTCACACCAAACCCTAACACCTCTCCTTTCTCATATGTTATATCTTCACCATCCTCCCTCAGCATTTCCCCTTTTACATGACACCCATTTATTCCTCCACGTGACACCCTTTCACTCTCACCCCACACTCCAACCTCTTCCATTATTTCTCCCTTCCATAATTTCTCCACTTATGGTTTTCCTCCCAAACCCTAGCCAAGTCCCCCATGCAACTTTATACCAACTTACGTAATATTTTTATATATATATAGACTCCAATCACCCCAAATACTCTTCCCTCACTTTACTCAACCCTCGAGTTAAATTTTCCCATGTAAGAGTCATCCCCGTGTAATATTTAGTCCATCCTCTTAATTTTTTCATATTATCCCTTTATTTGTCCACCCATAAGTCATGAGATACTCAGGTCATTCTTACTTCCCTTTATTCAACTCACTTTCATTACTCCATTTATCTTCTTACAACTACATCATAGTACTTAAAGCCTCCTAACATGCATGTCATATAGGGTAATATTATATAAGCACAACACAAGTGCAATCACATCACCATATTACACATGTCATAGAAACACATACAATTCACCTTAGCTCCATGCTTAGCAATCTGTGCTAAAAGTGCATAATCCATAAAAACATAAGATACATACGTATAATAAACAAATATAAAAACATAATGCACATATTGGGCCTTAACCACATCCTTACTTGAAACAACACCGATCTTGGAGCACGCTTCTTATGCCTCCTTAGGGGGACAGATTTGGTTCATTTCTAAGAGGAAAACACTAAGGTTAACTTCCCTTTTATTACTTTCATTATCTCTTGATTTTACATTTAGTAAGGAACTAGTATTAGTGATGATAATAATAGTAGTCTTATTAGTATTAATAAGGGTATTATGATTAAAGTGGTTAACAATACTATTAGTGGAAATATTAACCATAATAAGGCTATTAGTAGTGATGATGATAATAAAATGATAATGGTAGAATGATGATAATAATAATATGAATAATAATAATAATAATAATAATAATAAGGATAAATAATAATTATACCAAAATAATTTATACTTACATAATAGCAAGGGTTAGGGCACAACCCAAGTGCAGGTGGTAGTTAGGGTGGCTGTGGCAGTGGTGGTGGAAATGGTGGTTGTTTTGGGAAAGGTTGGACTTTTGGGGTTCAAAGAGAGAGAGGGAGGTGGCAGTTGTGAGGTAGTGGACTCTCTAGACTAGGAGGGTTGCAATGGTGGTGATGGCGTAGCAAGGTGGCGGCACAGGTGGTGGTGGTTGTAGTAGCCAAGGGTGGTGGAGAAGGAGGGAGGAAGGAGGAGAGGGAGAAAGGAAAAAGGAAGGGTAGGGTAGGTAAGAGGTGGCACACAATGGAAAGAGGGGCAACGGTGGGGCGCAAAGGATAGCTTGAGCTACCCACTTTGCATGATTGGGGTGAAGTTGTGCAGTGAGAGTTAAGGGTGGTGATTGGGTTGGTTTGGTGGAAGGTGATATTGGGAAAGGGTTGGGTGGTGTTTCAGATGGTGGTGTTACACAACGGTGGCTAGGGTAGCATCTAAAAGTACGATGGTGAGAAGGGCTAGATTTTTATAGGCAGAGCAAATGATGAAAATAGGGGCATTCAGGAGGTATTTATTGGTCAAGGGAGGGAGAAAAGAACAAAGGGTAAAGAGAAAAAGGGAGAAGGAGGGGGTAGGAGGTCGCAAAAGGGCATTGGTAGGTTGTTACAAGCCTACGAATGATAGGGTGTAGAGCTACAGATGGGGAGAAAGGGAAGGGAATAGGAAAGTGGGGGAGGTAAATATAGGGTAGGTTAGGCTTGTAATGGAAAGGAAAGGTATGGGGCATAGATAAGGGAGCAGGTCAAGGTAGTATGGTGGTTAGGGAGGACGGTCGGTGGCAGGTCACAAGCACAACCTGTAGCACGAGGAAATGAGAGGGAAGAGGAAGAAGAAGGGATTTAGGCCGGTTGGTCAGGGAAAAATAAAAGAAAGAAATAAAGGAGAATTGGGCAGGTGAGGAAAAAAAAGAAAAGGAGAGGAAGTGGGCCAGGCTTCACGAGAGGGACGAGGGAAGAAAGAGGGAGAGGAGTTAGGCTGCATGGTAAGGCTTAATCGAGGGAAGGAGAGAAGAAAGAAAAGGAAAAAGGAGAAAAATGAAGAAATAAAAAAGGAAAAGACGGTGGTTGGGATATTTAGGGTCTTTTTGTATTTTTGAAAATAATAAAATTATTAAAAATAAATAATTAAATAACTTTTTATTTTAATTTAGAGATTTTGGGGTGTATCTTCCTAATTCTATTTTAGTTAGCAAATTATCCTAATCTTACCTAATTTAATCCTATATTATTTCCCTCCTAAATTTGTCTTAATTACTCCCATTATTTTATTAAGAATATTATATTTAATTAATCTCATATATTAACCCTTATTTTATTGTAATTTTCTAAATTAAAATTTTGGGGTATTACATCATTACCCTCTTAAAGAAATGTTTTGCCCCTAAAGTCACTTGCTAAATTCTAGGGATAAGGAGAATAATTTTTAAGCTGATTTGGACAATATAAGCACAAATAACAATACTACTACCCCCTTAAAGAAAAAGGGGTTTACTAAGGATCATCGTACCGATAGAGAAAAGTTTCAGATATGCCTCGTGCATGTTGTTCTTAGCTTCCCAATTAGCTTCTTTAGTTCCATAGAGTCTCTAGAGAATCTTCACAAGGGGAACCGCACTTGTGTGGGTCTTCTAGAGTTTGGTGTAAAGGATCCACACAGGTCGCTCCTCATAGGTCAAAGAATCATCAAGCTCTATCTCATCCAGTCAGATCACTTGGGAGGGATCAGTAATTTACTTTCACAACTATGAGACATGGAACACATTTTGGAATTAAGAAAACTCTAGAGGAAGGGATAACTAATAAGCAACCTCACCTACCCTCTCAAAGATCTCAAAGGGTCCAATGCACCTTAGGTTAAGTTTACCCTTTCTACCAAATCTCTACGTGTCCTTTATGAAGGAAACCCTTAACAACACTTTTTCCCTGGGCTCAAAATCATTACTTTGGCATTTCTAACCCGCATAACTCTTTTATCTACTTTGAGCCACCCTTGTTCGGTCTTGAATGTAGTGGACCTACCTTGTTATCTCCCTGATCATCTCAAGCCCCAACACCACTATCTCACTAATGTCATTCCAGCACAAGGTATTCCTATACTTCCGTCTATATAATACCTCAAAGGGAGCCATCCCTATTTTAGCATGGTAGCTATTGTTGTATGAAAATTCTATTAGATATAGGCAGTCTTCCCAATAACCCTAGAAATCCAATACACAGGCCCTCAGCATGTCTTCTAGAGTTTGTATGGTTCACTCTGTCTATCCATCTGTGATGGGATAGAAGGTTGTTCTCATCTTCAACTTCCTCCCTAGAACTTCTCGTAGCTTTCCCTAGAAATGATATAGGAACCTTTAATCTCTATTTGATATAATATCCTCTTGAACCTCGTGTCGACTAACCACATACTTCATGTAGGAACCAACTAATTGGTCTATATTCCATGTGGACTTCATCGGAATAAATATAGCCGACTTGGTGAATCTGTCCACAATGACCCAAATAGTGTCACAACCTCTCTAGGTCCTTGGTAAACTGTTGACAAAGTCCATGTAGATAGAATCCCACTTCCACCTCGTCACTTCTAAGGGTTGAAGTAGCCCCATAGGCCTTCGGTCCTCAATCTTGACCTTCTGACATGTCAGATATTGGGACACAAAATCGGCTACTTCCCACTTCATATAAGTCCATCATTACATCTTTTTGAGGTACTTATATAGCTTTTGAGCCCCCTTCTAGGTGGAATGAGTAAGGGGTATGGTGTCCCTCTTCCATAATATGATGCTTTAACCCCGGATATCTCTATAGTACATACCAACGACCTTTGTAACAAAGGCTACCATCCTCATGAACCCGGAGCCCTTATGCTCGGCCTTCTTGCAACTTTAGTTGAATCCTCTCAAGTTTGACACCTTTGGTCTGGCTGGCTCAGTTTTCCTAAAAAATGGTGGGAGTAATTATCATTGTGCTCATGCAGGTCTCGAGATCACCTTGCAAAATCAGCTCAATCTCTAGGCCTGACAGCTCCTCCATCATTTGGTCAGTAACTACATAGAAATTTACAAAATGTGAGGTCTTCCTGCTTAGGGCATCTATAGCCATATCGGCCTTACCCTCATGGTAGGTCAACTCAATGTCATAGTCATTAACTGCCTCCATAGCAAGGAAGAAGACTGGTAAGGGTAGTTCTTCATCCCCTAAGGTTTTTGATTCATCTAATAAAGATTTTTGGGATGCTGGGGAGAATGTTCATGGTGATGATGGGATGATTCAGGACGTTTGTATTTAACCTAGTGCATGTGATATGGATGGAATATTAGCGGACTTACCTTCTCAAAAAAAAAAAGTCATGATGATCCGATATCTAAGAAGATTGTGATTGATAATATAATCATTGGGACCGAGGAACCTTTGCATCATATCCCCTAATTCCGGTCTATTATGTAATGTATCGGGTGATCAAGGATTGGTTCTTGGTGAATTATCCTCCTAGAAGGATAAGGTGATCGGAAACATGATCCTTACTATGGCCACCCAACTACATTATGTCCCTCCGTCGCTTGTTGGTGAGAAATTTCACGTATCACTTCAAAAGGATAAGGTGGAGGGTAGATGTGCTAATTGGAAATGGGCCATTGTTGGTTATATTATAGGGTATCGACCTATTTTGGGATAAATGCTTGGTTTTGCGAGAAGGAATTGGCTGCCCATTAAGGAACCAAAGATGTTATTTCATGATCAAGGATTTGTTGTCTTTAAATTTAAATGTTAAGAGGATTCAGATTGGGTGCTTGCTAATCCGTTTTGGACATTCATGAACAGACCATTTATCTTGAAGGCTTGGCATAGGAAATTCCAATTCTCTAAGGTACATTTCCAGTTTTTGCCTCTTTGGATAAAGCTACCAAATCTTCCACTAGACTATTGGGATATTGATTCGCTTAATAGGATTGCTAGTGCAGTGGGCATACCGATGCAAGTGGATGGTATTACTTTTAATGGTCATAGAATTTCTTATGCTTGTTTGTTGGTGGAGGTGGATGTTACTAAACTTCTGTTAGAATCCATTGAGATCTTGGATCCTAATGGTGAAATTGTTTAAATGATGAGGGTCATATGATAAATTCCATAATTAATCATATTAATGATAGGGGCTGGAATGTTCGAGGCTTGAATAACCCTTATAAACAAAAATAGCTAAAGGACTGTATAACAGTGAATAAAGTATCCCTAATGGGATTGGTAGAAACTAGAATAAAGCAACATAAGGCTACTATTATCTCTGGAAGATTAGGTAATAAATGGAATATGTTAGGCAATAATGACCATCATTATAATGGCATAATTTGGTGTATGTTAGATAAGAATATTTTGGACATACAACTAATTGCTTCTTGTGAATAGGCCATGTAGCTACAAGTAATTGATATGGATACTAGTGCAAAGTTTTTTTGTTACATTTATATATGCTTTTAATACTTGTGAAGCTAAAAACGGTCTTTGGAACTAGTTGATAAGGCATAAAGTGGACAATGAACCCTATATTCTATTGAGGGATTTCAATGTAGTTTTGCATGCTGATGAAAAATACCAAGGTAATGATGTGAACATGAATGATGTTAATAATGTTAAAGAGTGTATTGCTTCTCTCCTAGTTCAAGACTTGGGGTTCTTAGGGCTTAAGTTTACTTAGAGTAACAAAAGTTTGGGCGATAACAAAATCATGTCTAAGCAAGATAGAATTATGGTGAATATGCACTGGTTATCTTTCTTTCCTCATTCTATAGTAGAATTCCAGACTCCTCTTTTATCTAATCACAGCCCAAGAGTTGTTCAAGTTCATTATATGGTGAATTAACTTAGGAAGTAGTTTAATTTTTTTGATATGTGGACTTTTGATCTAGATTTCCTTCCTTTGGTTGCTTCTATATGGTGTAGATATTTTATAGCTTCTCTGGTTAACAAATTCAAGAATAACTTACGAGAATTAAAGTTCAGGCTGAAATAGTTTAATTGATCAAAGTTTAGTGATATCTCTTCAAATCTGTAAGACCAACGAGGAAAACTCAAGGCTATTCAAGTAGCTATTGATTTAGACCCTAAGAATAATAGTCTACAAGAGGAGGAAAATCAATGCTTAAAACTATATGAACATCTATTTTTATGTGAAGAGAGCTTTCTATAACAGAAATTAGGTATTAAATGGCTTAATCTAGGTGACTTTAATTCTCATTTTTTTTTCTCTATAAAAACAAGGTAGCTAAAGAGAATGTTGTATAAAATTTATTCTATTGATGGAAAATGGTTTCAAAATGTTAAGGGTGTCAAGAAGGCCTTTTTGGATTATTACAAAGGTTTCCTAGGTTTTGAGTCTCCTTCTTTAGGTTGCATACTAGAGGATATTCTTGATATGGGTCATTCTATGTTAGTTGAGCATCAACACCATTTGTTACAGCCAATATCTAAGAAGAAGTAAAGGAAACTCTTTGGGCTATTGGTAACTATAAGTCTCCTGGTCTAGATGGGTTTACTACTAGAATTTTCAAAGCTTCTTGTAGTATTTTGGGTGAGGATAGTTGGATCCTAGTTAAAGGCATTTTCCAATCTATTGTGGTGCCCCCTTTCTTGGGCCATACTCTGCTTGTTCTTATCCCCAAATCTATTCATGCATATTGTGTCACAAAGTTTAGATCTATTGCATGTTGCTCAGTGTTTTACAAGATTTCGGCTAAAATCTTATCTGCTCATTTATAGGTTGTGATGCTCTTTTGATATATGCCTTTCAAGCAAGTTTTGTCAAGGGGAGATTAATTGGTGATAATATTTTACTTGATCATGAACTAATACATATGTATAAAAGGAGGATTATTTCACCAAGATGTATGCTTAAGGTAGATGTTACAAAGGCTTATGATTCTGTTAGTTGGAGCTTCTTGGGGCATGTTTTGTTAGGGATGCAATTTCCTATTCATTTTTTCAGGCTTATTATGTCTTGTGTCTCCATAGTAAAATACTTTGTTACACTGAATAATGGTGTCTTAGAGCCTTTTCAAGGTAGAATAGTGTTAAGATAAGGTGACCATCTGTCTCCTTACCTCTTTGTCATTATTATAGAATATTTGAGTAGAATGATGCTATACGTATGGCTCAATCCTGATTTCCATGGTTATCCAAAATGTAAGAGATTGAAGATTATTAATTTGTCTTTTGCAGATGACTTGTTGGTTTTCTATAAGGCCGATATTACTTTTGTTCATTTAATTAAGTAGAAGTTTCATGAATTCAATGCAATATCACGTTTGCAAATCAGCCTTGAGAAGAGTTTCATCTTTTTTAGTGGTGTTAACCAGGAGATAAAAACTTTAATCTTTACTGGTCTACATCTTAATTAAGGCTGGTTACCTTTCAAATATTTGGGAGTGCCTTTACATTCTTCTAAATTGAAGTCTATTGAAATGTTTACTTTAGTTCAAAATATCACTAGTAGAATTCAACATTGGTCTACTTGTCTGCTTTCATATGCAGGGAGGATTTAGCTCCTAAAATCAGTCATTTTTGGGATCACTATATTGTGAAGTTAGGTTTTCATTCTTCTTAAGAAGCTGTTAGTGAAGATTATAGCCATTTGGAGAAGTTTTCTCTGGACTGGTAAGGCCCTTCCTAGTAAAAGGTCCCTCATTATAAGGAAGACTATTTGTTTGCCTAAGAAGGAAGAGGGCTATATGATCTACAAATTGGAACATTGCTGCTATGGGAAAACATCTTTAGAATCTTAGTTAGAAGAAGGATTCTCTTTGGATTATATGGGTTCATTCTTATTATATTAAACAACAAGCATTTGATCAAGACCATTTGCCTAGCACTTCTTCCTGGATTATTCAGAAATTTTATTCCCTAAGAACTTCTATCCTGCCATGGATTCAATTGTAATAGGAAAGCTATCAGTTCAGTATTGGTGATACATATGATTTTATAATATTCAAGGCTCTAGCAATTCATTGGTGCAGAACTGTTTTGTGTAGTCTTGCTCCCCGGAGACATAAGACTATATTTTAGCTTACTACTCACTCTTGTTTGCCCACTAAGGATAACCTGTCTAAGTTTAATCCTTCTCTTAATGTTCAGTGTTGCTTTTGTGATCAAGAAGAGAGAATTTTTCACTTGGCTATCCAATGTCTTATTCTACGCCATGTTTCGAAGTCTATTAGGAATACTATGGATGGTAGTAGGTTTGGTAACAATTAGTGTGGTATTCTAAACGATTTATCCCGTCCACAAAGGATAGGTGGTGTGAAACTTTAACTATCTCATGCCCTTTATGCCATTGGTCTTTATAAGATCTGGAATTCCAGAAATGCTTATTTGCTTTCAAGTGTTGAGTGTAATTGTCAAAGGATTATTACAAACATTTCTCATGCTTTGTCCTCTATATGTAATCATCCAGATTGGATGACTAAGTTTGGTGGGTATGTATGGTGTATAGATTAATTCTATAGGATTAATTGTAATCTTCCTTTATGATTATAAAATCTCTCATATTCTTTTATAAATAAAAAGAAAGGAGAAGGGTATTTTGGTAATTTGGCATAAATAAATGGTATTTTGGTATTTTTGTAAAGTAAAGGGGTGAAATAGTGATTTAATAAAAGAGAAGGGTATTTTGGTAATTTGACATACAGAAAGGATATTTTGGCAATTTTGTAGAGGGGGTAAAATAGTGATTTAATAAAGGAGAAGGGTATTTAGGTAATTTTGTAAGTAAAAGGGGAAAAATGGTAATTGCAATAATTAAGAAGGGCAATTTGGTAACTTAACTAAGCAAAGGGTGATTTGGTAATTTTAATAAGTAATATGGACATTTTGGTAATTTAACCAACCAAAAAGGTCAATTTGGTAATTTAATAAGTAAAAGGGGGCAATTTGATAATTTAACTAACTAAATGTGCAATTTGGTAAATGTAGCAAGTAAGAAGGGTTATTTAGTAACCTAATAAACTTGAGGGGCAATTTGGTAATTTAACCAAGCATATAGGGCAGTTCGGTAACTTAACCAACTAGAAGGGAAATTCAGTAACTTAACAAGTATGAGGGGTAATGTGGGTGATTTAATAAGTATGGAGGATAATTTAGTAGTCTAACAAATAGAAGGGCTAATTTGGTAATTATGAAAACATTAAAGTTAATATAGTAACTTGACATATAGAAAGAGGTGACTTGGTAATCTTACAAATAAGGGGTATTTTAGTAATTTTGTAAGGATGATGGGGGTATATTGATAACTTGCATATAACATGTCGGTGGATTAAATAAGTCTCCATAATAAGACATAATTAACATTAAATAATAAAATAGGGAGATTTGATAAATCAGTGAATATCACAAGAATATGCCATAACCTAGAATTGGATGGACAACTAAGGGTGTGATACAATGTTTATCTCATATTTATGAAAGAGATGTCTTAATCATTAATTATGCATGGTAATGTGTGTTGGATGTGATATAAGGGCATGTTAGGGTTAAATGTTCCATGATCCTTTCATGTGGACAAACCAGGCTCTAAGACCGTATTATGACTATGATGTGATATCCCTTTATGGCATATGAATAAACGAATATAAATTCTAACATGGAAATGGATGATACAAGGATCGCTTTAGTGGTTTTTTTAAGTTAACATGGATGATTGTATGAATAAGGATTACTTTATAATAACAAAAATAAATGAAAATGAATAAGGATGTGGTTGTTGTGTTTCTTGTGGTCACCTTAATCAAGACACTAATAAATAAAGTGGAAGACCTCAAGATCGAGAATTGTGTCACTTTAGGGTTCTCTACCCTAAAGACATGGTTTAGACCATAATTATTTTGATATTTGTTGGTGTGCTTTAGTGCCCCAGACAGGCCCGACATCTTATTCTATCTAACTTTACAAACCTATTTAGGGTGTATGCATACTTCTGGATTAGGTGTCTTTATCATTTGGGTATTGTGTAGCCTTGTACACTAGTGCGACCAAGTTACCTTTGTGTCACTGGGCTGATAATTGAAAGGTACTAAGTAGCTAATATGCACTTGTATGACCGGTGTACCTTTGTGTTTCCAGAATCTTGATCACCCCCTTGAGTTAACTAAATGGACCTACTATGTTAATTAATTGGAAAGCACTAATTATGTAAAGTTAAAGACCATGTGAGTCAAGGCTAGACTAGTCCATCAGCGAATAATAGTGGCTAGGAGTCTTCTGCCCTGGAGACCAATCTACCGACGAATAATAGTGGCCAGGTGCGCTTTACCCAGTTGTGTATTCTTGTCCGCAGGTTACACTAGTAGGTTTTCCTCACTCACATGGATATAATTTGAGAGATGATATTGAGTGATATTTATTTAATTGTTTAAGACCAAAAAATTTACTTTCATCCTCATGATCTATTGTTATAATATAAGTGTAGCCTTGGTACCTGTCTCTCTCTCTTGGTATGTGATGACATTGCTAAGTGAATGGATGCATTTCTTATTGTATGAAGAGTTGCACTATGTATAATCTCTTAAGTTTCTTATTGTTATCTCTGGGCCTGTACATGTTATCATTTTATGTCATTATATATCATGTATTACATGTGGGCCTTGCCTTTCAGTTTTATATAGAAGGGTTATTCAGTACCATAGTATTGAAGTGTTCCATTTGCGGGCCTTAGCTTATTTAATGGGAAGTGTCCCTTGTAAGTCTATTACAAGTGCTATTCAAGTGGGCATTGGGTATAAGCGTAATGATTTTCTAGAAAACTTTTAGTGTTTCTCTCTCCACCTCTTTCTCTTTTGTTTAAAATTATGTTATGCTTGTAAGAACTAATGGTGGGGATTTATCTTTGTAATATCTTTATTGCATTACTCTGATTTAAATAAAAGTGAATTTGTGTGAATGGTATTTTGGTTCTTTTTAGTCTTAGTAATTGGTACTGGAACTGTCGAAGGAAACTAATCTGGTACTAACTATGGTAGTAGAATCCCCAAAATTAACGTTTTTTCCTTCTACTAATTTTTAAATAAAACAAAATTTTTTAGTAGTAACTTTTGGGATGTTACACGTTGAGATACCATCAATTGCATATTGCCAAGGTAGACGTCATGAAGATAACCTTATGAGATTATTGATAGGGTTGGAAATGTTGCATACCATCTAACACCTCCACTATAGTTATCTCAAGTTCACAATGTATTCTACATTTCGTAGTTGAGGAAGTATGTTGGAAATCTATCTCACGTGATTAGACCCAATGAGGTTGCGCTCAACAAATCTTTTTCCTATATGGAGAGGCCTTTGTAGTTTCTTGACACCAAGATTGAATGGATTTGGACAAGTTAAGTTCCTCTTGTGAATATTTTTCAAGTTTTCATGGGGTAGAGGAGGCAACCTAGGAGACCGAAAATGATATGCATGAGTTGCACCCTAAGATCTTTTGCATAGGTGTGTTAGGTTTTAGGGTTCTCTCTCTTTTAAGGGGCCTGTCCTTAATAGCACAGTAGAAATCCAAGGAGAGTCAACTACTTAGATCACCTTGCTTACATCTTTTTTTCTCTTCTTCCCCAACATTAACTTTTGACTTTGGGGATGAAGTTTCTTTTAAGGGGATAACGATATAATATTGTAAAATTCAGCTAAATATCATTTAGATTGATTTACTTTCTAACCTAATCCTAATTTTGGAAAATTAATATTTTACATTTTCCTAACTCTCTAACCTTAAAATTTTGGCATAATCCTAATTCATCGATAATTGAACTATCCTAACATAAAAATATAAATTATATTAACCTTATTCTAATCTAAAACAAAAAACTATTATCTTCTGTTTTTCTTCTCCCTCTTTTCCCTTTTCTCTTCTTTCTCTTTTTCTTTCTTACTTCATGAACCACCTCCTTCCTTTCTCTAACCTTGTTTGTATGTGAAATATTGTCCTTAGATGATGCCTGCCACACCCCCAATCACCTGCCAAGTCATTCCTAACTCCCGCAGATGCAGGACTGAGGTTGAAAAATCTCACCCAATTGCACCCCTTCTCCCTATACCTACATGCATGTACATGTATATATATATACCAATAATAAATTATCCTAAACTATCACTTTTCATCCTCTATTTCTATAAAAACTCACCACACAACCCTTCAGTCACTTTTGCTGTTCTGACCCCTAACTAATGATCATTTCCATCAGTTCACCACCCCACTATTTAACCAAAGTCATCGTATATCCCTCCCTCATTTTCTTTCATTAGATGTAGCAATAAAAGCTAAAATGCACCCCAACCAATGGCCACACCCACTGCACCACACCCCTTACTTTAGCTAAACCAACCATTGCACACCACCCTCTTTAGGCCACTATTAACCCCAAAGGTTAAGTAATGTGATTATACTTGTTTTGATGAAAAAAGGATCTTGATATATAATATGTCTTCATAAGTGTGCATATTCAAGAGAACCAAGACTTGAAGTCACGTATTTTATGAGTCTTAGGTATATTATAAAGAGTTTGGTTGAACAAAGGTTCTATTTCAAACAAAATCTCTCTAAAACTCTTTGTCCAAAAATACTTGACTTGATTTCATTTCATAAATTTGTTAAAATTGTTTTCAAGGAAAATTTATTGGTTCTATTCAGAAGCACTCAACTAGTCCTCAAAACAATCGATAAGTTGAATTTAAACAAAGCCACTAGTTATGTTAAAACTCAGATAGATCTAATGGTGAATAAAATCGATCAACTAGTTTCCTCAAATTGATTAAATGGTTCAACCAACAAGTCCGTGGGTTTCAATAATGCATAAACTCATTTTTCACTCTTTAAACACATCAAATTGTTTATTCAGATCAATTGAGTAGTTGAAAAAATGATCGAGTAGTTTGACCAACTAATTCATGGGTTTTAATCTTATAGAATCCCATTTTGTCTTTATTTAAACACATTGAATTGTTTAGGAAAAATGATCGATTATTTTTGAAACTAATCAAGTAGTTTTATGTACCAGTCTATGGGTTTTAATATTTCATGAATCCAATTTGTCTCTATTTAAACCCATTGACTGGTTCTGGCAAACCAATTGACTAATCTGACTAACTAGTCCATAGGTTTCAATCTTATAGAAACTCAATTTGTCTCTATTTAAAAATATTTTGAATGGAAAAGGAAGATAGAGTTAGTCTTTGAGTGCCACAATTATTCAAAAGAGATGAAAATTAAGGTAGAAGTAGTTGAGTTTACAGACTATGCTTCTTCTTGGTATTATAATCTTGTGTTAACTAGACGTAGGAGTGGAGAACCACCTATTCAGAATTGGGATGAATTTAAGGCTTTAATGAGGAAGAGATTTGTTCCAAATTATTATTATAGAGAATTTTATAAGAAGATGCAGACATTAAGTCAGGGTAATAGGTCTATAGATAAATATTTTAAGGTGTTAGAGATGTTAGTAATTAAATAAAGAATTTTTGAGGATGAAGATGCCACTATGGTTAGGTTCTTGAGTGGATTGGACTTTGAGATTGTTGATATGGTAGACTTATATCCATATGGAACCTTAGAAGAGATGGTTAACATAGTAGCTAAGATATAAAGTCAAATAAGAAAAGCTAGAGAGAATAAACCACCTAGAATTGGGTTTAGAAACAATGTGAAGAGGAATTTTGGTGGAAGTAGTTCTGGAAATTGGAAGAATGGTGGAAAATTTGACTTTAAGGGCAAAGGTAATGAAGTTAGAGTTGGGAACAGAGTTGATAAAGGTAAAGCTATTGTAGCTAACCCTACTAGGTGTCCCACTAGGGCCAGAGACATAAAGTGTTTTAAGTGTGGGGGACTAGGTCATATAGCCTCTAAGTGTCCTAATAGGAGAAATATTATAATTAAAGAGTCTGGGGATATAGATTCTGAATATAAGGAAGAAGAGGTAGAGGTCAACACAATCATGAGTGACATTAGTGAATCAGACGAAGAGGTAGAACATTCAGTTAGTAGAGATCTTTTTGTTGTGTGTAGGGTTTTGAACAGTAATAAATTACCTGATCCAAATGTAGTACAAATAGAAAAACATCTTTCATACTATATTTCTAATTAATGATAAGTGTTTTAATATGGCAATTGATAGTGGAAGTTGTATTAATTCTACTATTATTTTAATAGTATCCAAGTTAGGGTTACCAACCACTAAACATCCAAAACTATATAGGCTTCAATGGTTGAATGAATTCGGAGATGTTAAGGTTAGCCAACAAGTTTTAGTAAATCTAAAATTAGGAAAGTATGAAAATTCTATTTTATAAGATATAGTACCCATGCATGATGCTCACCTTTTGTTAGGAAGACCATGGCAGTATGATGGGAGAGTGACCCATGATGGCTATAAAAATAGGTATACAGTGCATAAGGATGATAAGAAAACTATTTTAGCACCTATGACTCTAAAAGAAATCTATAATGATCAAATTAAAATAAAATCTAATTATAAGGAGTTAACTAAGCAGAGTATAGAGGTTGGAAATTGTTCAAATCGGATTAAGAAGTCATCTGGATTTTATGCAAAAAAAAAAAGAAGTGAGGTTGAAAGGCTGTTAGTCAAAAAGTAAGTGTGTATCTAATGGTGTATAAGGAATGTTATGGGTGTCATGCATATATAATTAAGGCTATACCTGGTAATGTTAGAGAGTTATTAGAGGAATATATTGACTTATTTCCTAAGGAAAATCCCCATGGATTGCCTCCATTAAGGGGCATAGAACACCAAATAGATTTTATACCAGGGGCTGTCATCCCCAATAGACCTGCTTATAGGACTAATCTAGAGGAAGTAAAAGAGTTAAAGAAACAGGTCTCTGAATTGTTAAATAAAGGTTATATTAGAGAGTCAATGAGTCCTTGTGTTGTGCTAGTTCTTTTAGTTCCAAAAAAGGATGGGAGTTAGAGGATGTGTATAGATAGTAGAGCAGTAAACAAGATAACAATTAAGTATAGGTATCCTATACCTAGGTTAGATGAGATGTTAGATCTTTTACATGGGGCTGTAGTATTTTCTAAAATAGACTTGAAGAGTGGATATCATCAAATTAGGATGAAACCAGGAGATGAGTAGAAAACAACTTTAAAACAAATTTTGGGTTATATGAGTAGTTAGTTATGCCATTTGAGTTATCCAATGTTCCAAGTATCTTCATGAGACTTATGAACTATGTGCTTAGAAATTTTATTGGAAAATTTTTAGTTGTCTATTTTGATGATATACTTATTTATAGTAAATCTATAGAAGAACACTTGAGACATTTGAGGATCATTTTGGATGTATTTAAGGAAGAAAAATTGTATGCTAATCTAGCTAAGTCAAGGTTTTCCTTAGAAAGTGTAGTATTCAAAGGATTTGCTATTAGTAGGGATGGTATATGTAACACCCCCAAAATTTACTCCATTTTTTTAAAAGCCATATTTAAAACTTAAAACCGTAAATTTTGGGAATGTTACCGCCACACTTAATACTAGACCAGTTCACTCCTACCGTTCCAGTATTAAGTGCTAAAGCTAAGATAAATGATTGAAAGAAACATTAATAATAATTCAAATTCATGGTTATTGAGATCAAATATGCAATAGTACTTACACAATGCAAAGTACGAGGAGTAGTTCATTTAGGAAGGGGAAAACAGTAATAATAAAATTGTTCCAAAGTACGATTCATAATTAAGAGAAATGGTAGTAAAAATCTCAAGGAGAGCCAGCCATGTCGCTACGGGAACTGATCCCGCCCCATCATCTCTATCCCCCCGATGTCCCATGAACATCGATATCATCATAAAAGACATCTCCTACCTGCAGGAAATCAGATGGGCCTTCTACTCGTTGGAATGAGTAGCACCCATGAAACGGGTGATCAGTACGCTACGTACTGAGTAAGGTAACCAAATACTAAGGCCTACACATTTACACATCGAATCATGCAAGATATTAATCAACATCAAATTTCAAACTACACATGTGATACATCAAATCATATAATGAAATCCATAGCATAATATCAACAAGTCCACATATCAGGTCCAAAAAGATCTGGATTAATGGTTTACTCTTTCTTTCATTGTAAGTCGATACACGTCATGCCATTTTATCAATCCATGTGAGTACAGGAACATCCCACTATTATAGCCGGTGGGCCGGTCACACATAGAGCATCATTCCCTAACCACTATTATTACCGGTGGATCGGTCACACATAGGGTACAACCCTAACCACTATTCCTGACCGGTGGATCGGTATGGTTCCTTCTCGCATGGTGTTCCACTATAAGTGATTAATATCTTTTAAGAGCTTTAACGATTCTGGTTTGTGTCTATTGAGCTCGAGTCACCCCACTATTATCACCGGTGGGCCGGTCACATATAGGACCTCATATCCTAACCACTATTATAACCGGTGGATCAGTCGCACATAGGACTACGTGTCCTAACTACTATTTCTGACCGGTGGATCGGTCTGGACTCGGCTCAATAATCTTCCACTTTAAAATATTAGTGTCTTAAATATTTTATTCATAAATATTTCCCATGCACATACATTTGCCGAGACATGCATGAATAACTCCATGCAAACCCTAACTCTATGTAAACCACACCTGCATGTAACCCTAGCTCCCATGCAAAACTAACTCCACATAACTACACTTACATGCAAACCCTAGCTCCCATGCGAACCCTAACTCCACGTAATCTACACTTACATGCAAACCCTAGCTCCCATGGGAACCCTAACTCCACGTAATCCATGACTCCATGCAAACCCTAATTCATATGCCAACCTTAACTCACATGCAAATTTCAACTCAACATAGATCGCATTCCCATACTAACCCTAATTCACATGCAAGCCCTAATTCACATAGAAACCCCAACTCCACGTAGACATACTTCCATGCAAACCATAATACCATACCATATCACACAAAACCAATACCCATACCATATCATGCAAAACCAATACCCATACCCTATCAAGAAAAACCATAACACCATACCCCCTTTATGTAAAGACCTAACACCATGCTATTTCATGCAAAACCCTATCGCCACATTGTTACACTACCCATCATTATTTTACAACCCTAACATGCATATCTTAAGGCGACATCGCATATCATCACTTACAAATAAAACACATCCCATATAACAACCCAAGATCATACATGAACTCCACATCATATCATATACAACATAATTAATGATGATAACATAGAATACATGGCATATGCAGCACACAATGCATATAAACATACAATGGCCTTAGTAAACCCTTACCTAAAACGTCACCGGTCTCGGAGCACGCTCCTATATCACTTGAGGGCTTTGGTTGGACTCACCTACTATGGGAAAAATACTAGGATTAGGTTTTCTCTTAAGAATGCTATTATTTCTAACTTACCCCAAGACCTTATTTTTAATTAAAAATTATTATATTAGAATTGACTCTACAAAATACTAGTAGAATATTAATAATAAAACTAATGCAGTTCAAAATAAAAAGGTGATATAATGGTTTCTACCCTCCACCAAAATAATATTAGCAAAGATATAATAATAATAATAATAATAATAATAATAATAATAATAATAATAATAATAATAATAACAACAACAACAACAACAACAACAACAACTAAATATTATAACTAAAGATAATATTACAAATAATAATACTAATAAAAATAATAATATACATATATAAGCTTTAAATTTAAAGTGGGGTTTCGACCCTACTTATAACTAATGACCTACTATTTATTAATATTAATAATAAAACTAATAACATATATAATAATATTGAAATAATAAAGATAATGATAATATTATTATTAATGGTTATGAGAACAATAGAAATAATAATACTAAAATACATAAGTGTGAATGTTAATGTAAAATTAGGGCCTAGGATTTTCCAGAATAAATAAATAAAATGTTAATAATTATTATTCTAACAATTATAATATTAATAATTATAAGAAGAATGATAATAATCATATAATAATTCAATTAATAACCTAAAATTCGAAACTAACAATAAAATTATTTTATTACCATTCTCCAACCTGCAAGTACAATTCAGCATAAATTTTATATCAAATAATAATAATATTAATAGCAAGGAAATAATTATTATATTCGAATAGTTACTAATAAATAAAATAAAAATGGAATAATTTATAATAAATAGTAAATAATAACTAAGGAGGTTTAGGGTTTCACCTTGAGTCGGCAGGAATGGGCGGCACCGACGGTGGTTCACGGCGGTGGCCGGAAAAATGATCTAAGAAGGAAAAAGATGAAGAACAAGAGAGAAGGAGCAGGGGAAAAATTAATATAAGGTTATGGTTCGGTGGAGGAGGATTAGAGGGAGTTTTTGGGTGGTTTAGAGGACGGTAAAAATGGCGGAAACGGCGGCGGACGACGACTTAAGGGTTTCAGGGTGAAAATTCTGGCGAGATGAGCAGCAAACTTGGCACGACTATGGAGGCCCGTGCAAGAAGAATTGAAGGTTAAAAATGGTTTAGTTAACTAGAGAAAATTTCAGGGAAGAAAATGGAATGCTGCGATGGCGTGGAAGTTGACTATCAGCAGCAGGGGAAGCGTCTGAAGTCATGGTGGCAGCCAGCCCGTGCTTAGGGTTTTCGGGGGAGAAAAACTCCAAAAACTTCTACAACTAGGCTATTTATAGATGGTGGATAGGATAATAGGGTGTTGAAGCTCGACAGGGAGGTAGTTAGTGCAAGAATTTGGGTGGTCAGTGGCAGTAATTGATCGGCCATTGTTTGGGTTGCTTCGAAATTTCGCGAGGCTGGGGAGAAGAAACGGGCGAGATTTAATGTGATACCGCAAAATCCTAATTTCCGAAATTTTGGCCAAATAAGGAATTATTAGGAAAATTAATTATATAAATTCATTTATTAAAATGTAGAGAGTTAATTAAGGTAGATTAAGAGGAAAATAATAAAGAATTTAATTAGAAGAAAATTTGGGTATTTTCCCTAATTAAAATGGAAGTTAAGGACAATTTATCTAAAATAGCCTAAACTAAGCAAAAAAGAAATTTATTTAATATCTTATAAATATTAATATTCTAATTAGCCAGAAAAATATCCTAATAATTTATGCAAAATCCAAAACCCAAAATAATTATTTCTTTTCCTTTTTCCCTTTTCTTTTCCTTTTCTTCCTCCTTCGCCGAAATTGGGCCTCGCTCGGACCAACCCAGCCTTCCCTTCCTTTCAGCGAGCCCAGCCGTCGTGGAACAAAACGCTGCGTTTCGACGCTAAAGTCGCTGAAACGCCGCGCCGCGTTAAGCACCGTATCGATCGTTGCCAGCCTTCGACGCGACGCTCCATTTTTCTCCCACAACTCCCAATACGCCGCGTTTGACTTACGGAATTTATATCCGTTGCCGAACCGGCCGGTCTCCCCCTATTTTATTTTCTTCCCTGAACCACCGGTCCACCTTGCCTGTCTTCTTCCCCCCGACCTGCACCGCGTCCTGCAAGTCGACGCCTGCCGCGCGATCTTTGCCCGCAAGCACCAGCGCCGACCGTCCTCCCCAGCCTCCCTGTCATTTTTGTTCCCTTTTTCGACCCCAAAAAGCTCCACAGTTACCCTCCCCGCGTGCCATCTCCCTTCCTTCTTCTCCTTTCCTCCCCGACCCAGCCTGCCATGGCAGGACTTGCTCCGCCTGCCACCGGCCGGCCACCTGCACACCTGCCCCGCACGCCTCATTCTCCCTTTGTCGTTTTCCCCTTCCAATTGCCTATAAATACCCCCATTGATCACCTGGGTTCGGGATTTGGAACCCCGAAACCCTGGGTTGCTCCCTCTCGCCGCCGCCCATCAGACGCGTCGACCGCCGCCGTCACCCAACGCCACCGGTCTAGCGCCGCCCAGAACCCCACCTTGCACCACCCTACACCTAACCAAGCCCTCCTCAGCCCTCGATTTGCCCTGCACGTGCCGCCTTGGCCGTGCAAAAATCGCCACCCCGAGCAGCCCCTTCCAGCCCGTCGCCGCCTTGCGCCACCTTCTACCGCCTCCTCCGCCGCTACCAGCCACCCTGCCACCTCCCAAAATAACCGGCAGGTCCTCCCCTACCTGCCCATACCATCCTTACCCCCTACCTCCTTCTCCACCAACCTCCACCATCTCCCACCACCTTCTTCCACCTTTGGCCGCCGCGTCCACCACCGCGCGCCGCCGCCTTTCTCACGCCACCACCCTCATTCCACTCCCCTCTCCCTACTGTCTCCTCCCCCACACTTAACTTTCCTTTCCTTTCCCCCATCTAACCTCCACCTTAACCTTTCCCTCTCTTCTCCTCCTCCGCCGCCGCCACCGTCGCCGCCACACGCCGCCGCCGGACCACCACCAACCCTAGGTGGTTCTCCACTCATCCAAACCCTAATACCCCTTTTTTTATAACTGCTACTATTTTCTACCAATATTAATACTAATATACTTATTATTATTATCATTATTATTATAATTATTATTATTACTTTTATTATTATTATTATTATTATTATTATTATTATTATTATTATCATTATTATCATTATTACCATTATTATTGTCTCTATTATTAATGTTCTTATTTTCTTACTACTACTAACATCCCTTTTAAACCCTAACTGGTATTATACTTAACTCTGGTCTTATTGTTATTAGTATTAACATTTTATCATTGTTATTTCTATTACCTTACTAAGGTTATTATTATTGATACTTAACCATACTGGGTTATTGTTATTGTTATTATTATTGCTAGGGTTATTATGGTTATTATTACTATTATTATCATCATTATTAGTAGTATTACTATTGTCATTATCACACCTTAGGAATAGTTTACTTGTAATATTGTGACCTTATAATATTATTCCTTCAAACCTAACACCGTTGTTAGACTTAATCTTAAAAATGCTAGAATTCTATTAATTGAAACATAAGTGTCACTATTAGTATTATTATTATTATTATTATTATTATTATTATTATTATTATTATTATTATTATTATTATTATTATTATTATTATTATCACTATTTTACTATGACTAGTGAACACTAGTATTATAAGAATGGAACTAATGGGCTTAATAAAATAAGTGTAACAATAAGTATCATAAGTAACTATATTTCGACTACTAATATTTAGTATACTAATTCTAAGGTAAAAACCCTAGTTTTTGTATAACACCCTCTTTAGTAATAAAAACTCTAATCCTAAACTAGAATAAGGAATTGTGGTACTTATAAAGGAAACTAATACTTAGCATTTCCCCCTTTTATAGGTAATCCCGACCAAAGCCCTAAGGAGTTATAGGAGCGTGCTCCAAGCCCGGCGTCGCCTTAGGTAAGGACGAAGCTAATGGCCTTGTGCTATGTGTGACATGGATGTGTTGAATGTTGTGTATGCCATGCTATGCCATGTATTATATAATCTGTGTATAACTTGTCTTATGAGTAGCGCAGCTTGGAGATTGAGGTATGTTGTATGTGCTCCCATGGTATGAGCATGACATGTATATGTATGATGTTTATGATGTATTATGTTATGGCCCTCTAGGACATGCATATTAGGATAAATGGTAATATGAGTTGGGAACCATCATGGGAGTCTTGAAGTTTGTATGATGGTATTAATGTTCTAGGGCGGTACTAATGGTTCGCATGGTGGTATTCGGGTTGTATGGTGGTATTTATGATTTTATGGAGGTATTAATGTTGTATGGTGGTACTAGGGTTTGTATGGTGGTATTTATGATTTTATGGAGGTATTAATGTTGTATGGTGGTATTAGGGTTTGTATGGTGGTATTTATGATTTTATGGAGGTAGTAATGTTGTATGGTGGTATTAGGGTTTGTATGGTGATATTTATGATTTTATGGAGGTATTAATGTTGTATGGTGGTATTAGGGTTTGTATGGTGGTATTTATGATTTTATGGAGGTATTAATGTTGTATGGTGGTATTAAGGTTTGTATGGTGGTATTAATGTTGTATGGTGGTATTTATGATTTTATGGAGGTATTAATGTTGTATGGTGGTATTAGGGTTTGTATGGTGGTATTTATGATTTTATGGAGGTATTAATGTTGTATGGTGGTATTAGGGTTTGTATGGTGGTATTTATGATTTTATGGAGGTATTAATGTTGTATGGTGGTATTAAGGTTTGTATGGTGGTATTAATGTTCGTATGGTGGTGTTAATGATTGCATAGCGGTATTAATGGCTTATGGTGGTATTAGGGTTTGTATGGTGGTATTTGTGATTTTATGGAGGTATTAATGTTGTATGGTGGTATTTGTGATTTTATGGAGGTATTAATGTTGTATGGTGGTATTTGTGATTTTTATGGGGGTATTAATGTTGTATGGCGGTATTAGGGTTTGTAGGGTAGTATTAGGGTTCGTATGGGGGTATTAATGATTGCATAGTGGTATTAATGGCTTATGGTGGTATTAGGGTTTGTATGGTGGTATAAATGTTCGTATGGTGGTATTAATGATTGCATAGTGGTATTAATGGCTTATGGTGGTATTAGGGTTTGCATGGTGGTGTTATGGTTTGTATGGTGGTATTAATGATTGCATAGTGGTATTAATGGCTTATGGTGGTATTAGGGTTTGCATGGTGGTGTTATGGTTTGCATGGTGGTATTAATGTTGGTATGGTGGCCTTAGGGTTTGCATGGTGGAGTTAGAGTTTTGCATAGGAGTTAACGATTATACGGGATTAGGGTTTGGAGTGATTAACTCAGGGGTGTTGTGATTAAGTAGGGTTGGAGTAACTAATCGTGATTTTTGAGGACAATTAAGGTTTGGGATGGCTAAGTATGGTGGTTATGGTAAAATAGGGATAAGAGTGGCTAACCACGGTTGGTGTGGACAACTAGGGTTGGTTATGGCTGTTTAGAGTTGTTCGGTGTTATCATGTGTATCTATTGATTGAAGGGTAGTTATGAATGTGGGATTTTATTAGTTGTGATAAGTACAGTATAAAGAGGATGATTTATGCATGTCAAGGGCGTGGTGCGATTCAGTAAGACACGGATAAGACATTAATTATGTAAAGTGAAAGACTGTTGAGCCAGACCCAGTCCGGTCCACCGGTTAGAATAGTGGCCAGAGGCGTTCTGCCCTGGGTGTTTATTTCCGGTCCACCAGCTATAATAGTGGTCAGAGGCGTTCTGCCCTGAGTGTTTATTCCGGTCCACCGGCTATAATAGTGGGGGATTCGGGCTCGACAGACCCAAACGAATAAGTTAATCCACTGGGAAAATACTAAGTACTTACAGTGAAACACCATGTGAGTCGGGGCCAGTCCGGTCCACCGGTTAGAATAGTGGCCAGAGGCGTTCCGCCCTGGGTGTTGATTCCGGTCCACCGGCTATAATAGTGGTCAGAGGCGTTCTTCCTTATGTGTTTATTTCCGGTCCACCGGCTAAAATAGTGGGGCTCCCGCGCTCACATGGATTAATGAAGAATGCTTTGAATGAATGTGAATGAAGTAATCCATGGGAAAATACTAAGTACTTACAGCGGAACACCACGTAAGTCGGGGCCAGTCCGGTCCACCTGTTAGAATAGTGGCCAGAGGCGACCTGCCTTGGGTGTTGATTCCGGTCCACCGGCTATAATAGTGGTCAGAGGCGTTCTGCCCTAAGTGTTGATTTCCGGTCCACCGGCTATAATAGTGGGGCTCCCGCACTTACATGGATTATTAAAGAATATGTGTGAAATGGACATATTATTAACAAGGATAAAGAATAAGTCACCGTAAAGTACTCAAGCCTTATCTTGTGTGTTATCGCATGTTGTCTATATGATTGTGCTATGTATATTATGTGGTACGATTGTGTGTTTGGCCTTAGCGCACCAGCGCCCTTACTCAGTATTGGACCCGTACTGATACTACATTGATTGAATGGGTCCTGTGATGATCCACCAATGGTGGGGAGCAATCCTCCTATGCAGGTTTGATTGGTTACAAATTGTGGGGTGGAAGGCTTGGCTTGAATGGGTAGGCGATCCGGATATTGGTCCCTTGGGATCTGTTTTATTTGGCTATATTTTGTACTACGCTTCTTGTTTTGAAACCGTACTCTAAGTTGTATTCCTAAACGATATTTTAACTGTTGTTGACTCGTGGTTTTTGTGAATGGTCTATGTTAACTATGGACCTATGTTTTGATGACTCTTACTTAATGATTGTTTAGTTTAGCCTTAGCACTTAGTATCAGAACGGTAGGAGTAAATCGGTCTGGTACTAAGTGTGGCGGTAATACCCCCAAGTTTATGGTTTTAATTCTTTTGCTTCCGCTAAAACCTTTGTCTTAAACAAAATTTTTCAGTAGTAAATTTGGGGGTGTTACATTTAATGTCCAATAATTATGCCAACTTACTCCTGGAGTTAAGAGGAAGACAATGAGGTAAGAAACGGCCGGTATTAATCACCGTAGCCGAAGAGGCCATTGATGGGGTCGAAGGTTTCATCGCAGCGACGGGGAAAGACGGAGGGAGAAGGAAGAAGAAAGAAGGTGGGCCGGTCGGCCGAGGAAGGAAAAGAAAATGGGAGAACCGGGTGGTTCACGCGCCGGTTAGGCCCTCACTTAACGAGACGCAGCGTCTCAACATGAAATCGACCAAAATGCCGCGTCTGGGCGCACGCAGGAAGAAGGCCAGCGATGCTGGGCCGCGGGAGAAGAAAGGAAGAAAAATGAAAGAGGATTGGGCCGCGCCAGGCCCATTCGGCGGAAGAAGGAGGAAGAAAGAAAAGAAAGAAAAGGAGAAAAGAAAAAGAAAGAGGAAAAAGGAAAAAGGAAGAAAATAAGGTTTTGGGTTTAAATAAATTAATTAGAATATTTTGGGTATTTAATATAAAATATTTATTTAACAAAAATATTAAGTTCCCTTTTTAGGCTAGTTTATGGTTTTTAAAAGATTTTCCATAAATTTCAATTTAATTAGCAAAACACCCAAATTTTATTCCATTAAATTATTTATAAAATTAATATTAATTTCAATCTATTTTCTCCTTCTTATTTTAAATAATATAATTTATTTAATTAATTCCCAAATTAAAATCCTTGATTAGTTAAAATATCCAAATTCTCTCCTAATAAAAATAGTTATAAATTTCTGCTTGATTTATGCTAATTAATTTCCTTTTATTTTAATAAAATAATTTATTTAATTAATTTTTATAATAAAACCTCATTTAAATATAATATTTAAAATTAGAAATTTTCGGGGCATTTCAGTATATCTGTTGATAAGGATAAGGTTAAGGCAATGCAGGAATGGCCTATACGTAAATCAGTGACTGAGGTTAGATGTTTTCATGGTTTGTGTTCTTTTTATCATAGGTTTGTTATGAACTTTAGTACTCTAGAAGCACCCTTAACTGCAATTACTAAAAAGGAAAATGGATTTAAATGGGAATTAGAACAATAGAAAGCTTTTGAAACTCTTAAAGCAAAAATAGCACAATCTCCTGTATTAGTTCTTCATGACTTTGAAAAAAATGTTTGAATTGGATTATGATGCTTCAGGTTTGGAAATTGGGGTTGTTCTCTCTCAAGAGGGTAGACCTATAGCTTATTTTAGTGAGAAGTTAAATGGTAGTACCTTAAATTATTCTACTTATGAAAAAGAGTTATTTACTTTAGTAAGGGCATTGGAAGTGTGGCAACATTATTTGTAGCCAAGAGAATTTGTTATTAATACTGATCAAGAAGCTACAAATTATTTGAAAAGTCAATCAAAATTGAATAGAAGGTAGGGTAGATGGATAGAATTTATTGAAAGTTTTCCTTATGTGATTAAATATAAGAAAGGAGGTGATAATGTAGTTGCCGATGCCTTATCTAGAAGACATGTTTTATTAAATACAGTAGATGCTAATTTATTGGGGTTTTCTCATATTAAAGTTTTATATGCTGAGGATCATGATTTTAAGGAATTATATAAGAATTGTGAAATTGCTGACTAAGGGAAATATTATATTTGTGATGGATATTTGTTTAGGGAAAATAGGCTGTGTATACCTAATTGTTCATATCGAGGATTATTAATCCAGGAAGCACATAATGGTGGTTTAATAGCACATTTAGATTTTCAAAAGACTTTGGGTGTATTAGTTGATCATTTTTATTGGCCTCATATGAAAAATGATGTATTAAAGTATTGTGTGAAATGTGTGGCTTGTAAACATGCTAAGTCCACCTCTAAACCAATTAGGTTGTATGCTCCATTACCAATTCCTACCCAGCCATGGAATGCTATTTCTTTAGATTTTGTTTTGGGGTTACCTAGAACCAATAGGGCAAAAGATTCTATAATGGTTGTAGTAGACAGATTTAGTGCAATGGTATATTTTATACCTTGTAATAAAAATAATGATGTTGTGACTATGACAGACTTATTCTTTTCATACATAGTTAAATTACACGGTGTTCCATGAACCATAGTCTCTAATAGATATGTTAAGTTTATAATTCATTTTTGGAAGATATTATGGGGAAATTTAGGAACTAAACTTTTATTTTCAACTACTTGTCATCCACAAATTGATGGAAAAACATAAGTAGTAAATAGGACTTTAGGTAACATGTTAAGGGTTGTAATTGGGAATAATCTTAGGCAATGGGAAGCTATATTTTTTTTGTAATTAATTAAGATTTATTATGAAAGGAAAGAAGTACAAATGTTTCAGTTACAAAATCAAGAGGGGCATACCCCTAAAAACTCATACAATCCATCTATCTAGACTTTTTAGGTACTTTGTAACATGAATATTCCCTGCGTCATTAAAGATGGGAAGCTATATTACCATAGGTAGAACTTTATTATAATAGGACTTTACACTCTACAACTAAGAAAACACCTTTCAAAATTGTGTATGGTTTTAATCCCTTAACTCCACTTGATTTAATTCCTTTACATAGTTCTAAATTACATAACTTTGATGCTGAGTCTCGTGCAGAAAAGATAAAGAAATTACATGAATTTGTAAGTTAATAAATTAATAAAAGTGTTCAAAAAATGTCTAAGGTTGCTAATAAAAGAAGAAGGAAAAATGTTTTTCAACCTAGGGATCTAGTTTGGGTATAACTTAGAAAGGACGTTTTCCAACACTTAAGAAATCTAAATTAGATCCTAGAGGTGATTGACCTTTTACTGTGTTAGAAAGGATTAATGATAAGGCCTATAAAATTGATTTGCCTGCTAAATTAGGAAATGTAAGTAATTCTTTCAATGCCTCTGACTTATGTCCTTTTATTGGAGTTATGAAGGTTTCAGAGACGAAACCCCACCAAGAAGAGGAGGATGATGTGTATCTCAATAATTTTTATTTAAATAATTCTATTGATTACTGTAATTTTCATTGTACATATAATTACTTTTCTTATTCTGTGAATAATTAGGAAAAACTCAGGTTAATGGAAATGGAGCATAATGTTGGCTGCTATGAGTAAATGTTACTGTTTGCTGCTGTTGTTGACATAGAATTGTTGCATAAGTTGATTTCTGTTTTGGTAATATCAGCGAGGGAAAATTATTATTCCCACATGATACATTCGTTGGAAAATCATAGCTAGGGGAATTAAGTAGGCCATATGATTAGCCACCCGATCCATTTTTTTTGGGTTAGAAGGACTGTAGATTATGCAATCCTTAATTTCCACAATTAGCTACATAATTTAGTTGATGGGAAATTAGTTGTAATTTTAATTACTTTGGGAATAATTGTAATTCTTGTATTTAGGCTGAATCTTTATAATCAACACCAATAGTTTTTTTGTATTGGGTTGTTTGATGTAATATTTCCCTTGGCTAAGCCCACCGATTGACACGTTTCTACTTGCAAGTGCACGGGGTTAGAGTAATAGTCAAGGTCGATCCCACAAGGATTGGTGAATGACCACTAGGACAATGATAGAAATTAACTCTGTCTAGACTACAAGACAATATGAAATACTAAATTGTAAGCTAAAATAACTAAATAAGCTAAAAAGAAAAGAAAATAGCACTCAAGTGACTCAAATAAATAGAAGAGCTAAGGTTCCGGTTCATCGCCCCCCAATCCTCACATGTAATCAAAGATCACATCACAAAATAATTCAACAATCATAATCAATCATGCCAACAAGGATAGAAAGTGTTGTGATTTCTCAAGCGACAACCACCCTATTACATATCTATGGCCCTAACTATCTCTAGCTTAGAGTCTAATAGAATGTAATGCATTAAAGTATATAAAGTTTCATCCTTTATTGTTGTAGAGGTCAAATCAATCGTATCTCAACCTACAATTTAATCTCCCATTGTGCTATTGGGTCTAATACTGGATTATCTCTCGATCTCACAGGTATTTCCCACACCGAAAATTAGAACCCAACCATGGTTCAAAAATCCGTCAATCAGTCAATAACACAACACATACATTATAAATTGAATAAAAAAGGATGCAATAATTCAACACATTAGGATCGGGAAAAATTCCCCTTCACCTTAGCACAAGATATATCCCATCAAATTCATAGCAAGAATATTAAAAACAGCAAGAGATTCCATAGATAGAGAAAAGATCATTAGATAATACCCTTGATGTTCACAAATTCTTGCAAAAATTTAACTTCTTGAACCTCCGTCTCTAATTTACAAGAGAGATCTTGATAAATTGGGGAAGAGGATAGAGAAGAGAGAAAAGAGAGGGAGTGGAGGCTGCCTCGAGATATTAGAATGAGAGTTTTTATATTACCGCCTCGTGAATCCCTAGGATATTGATAAAGATGTGCTTCCCACATCTTACCAACATATATGGTTTGGTTTGTTGAGCTCGGGATCCCACACTATTTTAGCCGGTGGATCGGTCACTAGGGTAACATACCCTACCACTATTAAGCTAGTGGATCAGTCTCCAGGTTACTGCAGTACCTGGCCACTATTATGCTAGTGGATCGGTCTAGGCGCGTCTCAACATCTTCCACTTTACGTAATTCATGTTTTAAGCATCTTATTCAAAAAATTTCACCTTGGACATGCATGAATCATTTTATTTACACTTCAGACATCACAAATCATAAATTCTACTCTCATAATTACATTTTAATCACTAAATACACATAATACCAAAAAAAACCATCAGTAGCCACACCAAATCCTAATTAACCACAACAAACCATAATTAACCACTCCAAACCCTATTTAACCATAACAAGCATAATTAGCCATTCCAAACCTTAGTTAATCACAACAAACCACAATTATCCACTCCAACCCTAGTTAATCACAACAACCCACGGTTAATCAATCCAAACCCTAATTAAGTCTCCTCCATACTCTTATAATGTCCTATGTACTATTTTTCACCAAAAACTTCCAAACACCCAAATAACTCTTCTATTACCTTCTTTACATCCCATATCAACTTTCCACACGTAAATTTCATATCCATGCAGACACTCCCATATAAAACCATAAATTAGATTCCCCCATATAAAACCATAAATTATATTCTCCCACACAAAACCATAAATTAGATTCTCCCATATAAAACCATAAATTATATTCTCCCACACGAAACCATAAATTAGATTCTCCCATATAAAACCATAAATTATATTCTCCCACACGAAACCCTATATTTCTCATTTTGTTCTTCCACTCATGAATCATTAAAATACTTAGGACAACTCACATCCCTTGGTCAACTTCTTTCCCCATCCACATTTTTCTTCCTTTCTCCCACACAAACCACATAAAAATCTTCGCATGCATGTCTTATAGGGTCACAACACATATCATCACATATACAATATTTCATCACATATAGTACACATGCCATACAAAAACATACTTCAACTCCACGTTGTACCACATACGAAATAATTACAATAATGATAAACAAAGGATACATAGCATGCGAAGTACATAATGCATATAAGTACACAAAAGGCCTTAGCACCCCTTACCTAAAAGGTCACCGGTCTTGGTGCACGCTCCTATTCCACTTGAGGGCTTTTACTGGGCTCACCTATTATGGGGGAAATATACTAGAATTAGATTCCCTCCTAAAAATGCTATTAGTTTCTAACTTATCTTAAATCTTGATTTTTAATTAAAATAATACTATACTAAAATTAGCTACACAAACTACTACTAAAATACCTCATAAAATAATATTGTAATTTAAAGCGAAAAGGTGATCTAAGGGTCTCTACCCTTCACTAAAATAATGTTGGTAAAAATAATAATAATAGTAATAATAATTTTAATAATAACCAAGTATTAGTAATAATAATAATGTTAATAGAAATAATAATAATAATAATAATAATAATAATAGTTAATATCACAATAAAAAATCCTGTTGAGAAAAAGAACAGGCCTCACACGCGCGACCAATTCCATCTCCTGCGATGGGAAAGAATCAACGGAAACGTTCCAAGCCTACCGGCACTTCTACCGGAAAGGTATTGCCGATTGCTGAATCCACTGAAGATCAGATCAGTCCTGTTCGGAAACTCAATTTGGATACGCCAGAGGATTCCTCTTAGGGTCGGGGCGAAAAGGAATATTGAATCGAATGTTACCTCAATTGATTCATTGATGGGAGTAAATATGCCCTTACAGATTGATGATCCTATTTCGATCGGGGTAAACTGTGATAATGATAAAGAGAAGAGAGAAAATCCAGTTGTTAATAACCCCACTGATAGCTGGAAGGATATTTTGCTTAAAAATCGAAAGGAGGAGGGTGTTATGAGTCTGAAGTATGGGCGTATACTATAGTGGGTATGGTTGCTAGTTTTCAACCAACCCATCCTCAAATGGTGAAATATGTAAAAGAAAACTGGACGAAAGTGTCTAGTCCTCCTCAAGTGTTTTTGCATGATTAGAGGTATTTTTTATTTTGATTTGATAATGAATCTGACTTCCTATCCATCTTAAGAACGCCTTACTGGAGTTTTGGAGTGCGAACCTTGCTCATCAAAAGATGGAACCCAAATGAACCTTTTGACAATGCTAAATGGAGGAAAATGCCACTCTGGATTACATTGCCTGGTCTCCCAATGACCCATTGGTCTGCTGATTCACTAAGCCGTATAGGAAGCTGTATTGGAATTCCATTATGTGCAGATATGATTACACCCACTAGAGCACGTGTGTCTTATCCTCGATTGCTAGTGGAGGTGGATGTTAGCCTTCCTGTTATTGATCATATAAAGATTTCTCTACCGAATGGCATAGTAAGAAAACAGAAGGTTGATTATGACCGGAGACCAAGGTACTGTCCTAAATGTGATCGGGTGGGACATGATGAGAATTTTCACCTACAAAAACCTCAGCTAGGAAAAGGACAACCCTTCCAACGAGTATGGAAAGTTAAAAAGACTGATCCACAACAGATTAACAAACCAGTACTAGGTCAGGAGAGGGGTTCTGATATTCCTCTTAATGTAACTCCTAGTATGCAGAGCAGGACATTGGACTATGCTGTAAGGTTAGAGCCAATTCCTTTCAGTAAGGAGCAGGAGCTATTAAATGTGCTGGACCTTGGGAATACAAATGACCTATTAGAAGTTACTGCAAAGGGGAAAGGCAAAGGGGTGTATATTGAACATAGAGGGGTTATTGCACAAAGTGGTAGTGTACCAATCTTTGAACTCAAATGAAGCTTGCTATGTGGAATGCCAGGGGTATTAATAAACTTCTGAAGCAAAAATTAGTTAGTAGATATATAGAATATAATAATCTTGATATTATTTACCTTTTAGAGACTTGTGTGAAAAAAGAAAAAATGAAAGGTGTTTTGCAGAGAATTGGGAATCAGCACTACTTAGTCCATAACTATTCTGCACATCATAATGGTAGAATATGGATTCTTTGGAGAGACTCTATGCTGAAACTCCAAGTTCTGGGTATTTTTGAACAATTTATTCATATTTCTGTTGATTTAGCTAATGGCAAACAGTTTTATGCTTCTATTGTGTATGCTCATAATGATAATGTTGCTAGGAGAGCTCTATGGTCACAGCTTGTGGATTTTCATTCCTCATATAAGGGTAGCTTAGTAATTGGTGATTTCAATGTAATTCTCTCAGCAAGGGAGAAGAAAGGTGGTAATTTACACTTAGCTAATATGAATGATTTTGCAGACTACCTGTGTACTTGTGGATTGGGGGAGCTACGATCCACTGGCCCTCTTTTTACATAGTCTAATCAGCAATCAGGGTCGGCTAGAGTCAGTTGTAGACTGGATAGGGCTCTTGGTGATCAAGGGTGGTTTGCCAGATTTAATCATGTTTGGGTTGAAGTGGTTGAAGACTGTCTCTCTGATCATTGTAGGCTACAACTTGTGTGGCAGAATTATGATAGAAGTGGGGTGAAACCTTTTAAGTTTTTTAACTTTTGGACCACTTCTCCTGACTTTTTATAATGTGTTGCTAATGTTTGGCAACAACCTGTTCAGGGATCCAAACAGTTTTGTTTGGTTATCAAGCTCAAACGGTTAAAACAGGCTCTAAAACAATTCAATTTAGAGCACTTTGGTAATTTGAGCAGAAAAATGGATCGAGCTAAATCAGATTGGCTGCAGTGTAAGCACAATCTTCAGGCCAATCCTCGAGATACTAAATTGGAGATACAAGAGGGTATTCTAAGGAAGAGATGGTGGTATCAAGCTAAATTGGAAGAACATTTTCTTCAGCAAAAAGCCAGAATCCAGTACATAAAATTGGGGGATGGAAATAATGGCTTTTTCTATGCAAAAACTAATGAGAGGAGAAGATGCAATGCTATATATGCTCTGTATGATGCAAATGGGAGAAAGCTCACTTCGCAGATGGATATCAGCATAGAAATCCAAAACTTTTATGCTCAGCTGCTTGGTTCTTCTTCACACAAACTAGAGATGGTGCATCCTGAAATTGTAAATAAAGGCCCTACACTTCATAGTGCTCACCAAGCACATCTGATTAGACCAGTTTCTGAAGGTGAGATAAAGGAGGCTATGTTTAGTATGGGAAACACAAAGGCTCTTGGACCTGATAGCTTTAATGCCCATTTCTATAAGTCAGCTTGGCCTATTGTGGGGTAAGATGTTATGGATGCTATTAGAAAATTTTGGGAGACAGGCTTTCTTTTAAAAACTTTGAAAAACACTTCCTTGTATTTAATTCCAAAAAATTCTGCTACTCGCAATGTGGTGGATTATAAACCCATCTCATGTTGTAATGTTGCTTATAAAATTATCTCCAAGATACTCACTACCAGAATGCAGAAGATCATGCCAGATATAGTACACAGCTCACAAATGCTTTTGTGGAAGGGAGATGGTTAGGTGAAAGTGTTCTGTTGGCTCAAGAGTTGCTGAGAAAGTATGGAAGGAAGGATATTAGCCCCTGTATGATGCTCAAGGTTTATCTAAGGAAGGCTTATGATACTGTGGAATGGAGTTTCATTAAACATCTTATGGAAGGTATGGGTTTTCCTAGTTACTTTATACACCTGATCATGTAATGTATTTCAACAACACAATTCTCCATTTGTTTGAATGGTACCTTATGCAAACCATTTAAGGGTGATCAGGGATTAAGATAAGGTGATCCCTTGTCACCATATCTGTTTGTTTTAACCATGGAATATCTCCATCGGTTATTGAAAACTTTGTGGGATGAAAACCAGTTCAGAGGGCATCCTGAATGCAAGACCACAAAGATCATTAATATCAGTTTCGTAGATGATTTACTCATCTTTTGTAAAGGGCATGTTAAACCAGTTGAGTTGATTCAGGACAAGCTAAAGATCTTTCACCTCACCTCTGGTCTCCAAGCCAAACCTAAAAAGAGTAGTGCATTTTTTGGAGGGGTTAATGGTGTTGATAAAAGACTGATTTTACAGAAGTTAAATTTTAAAGAGGGAACATTTCCATTCAGATATCTTGGTGTTCCTCTAAATCGTGCTTCTCTCTCTGTCAACCAATATCAAACTCTCATTGATAAAATTGTGCATAAGTTGAAATCCTGGACTGTGAAATATCTTAGCTTTGCTGGGAAGTTGCAGTTACTTCAGTCTGTTATTTTTGGTATTGAAAATTTTTGGATGCAAATGTTTGTTCTGCCAAAGGTTGTCATCCATCAACTAGACAGTATGTGTAGATGTTTCCTGTGGAACGATATGGATCCACAAAAAAGAAGAGAACATGTTGCTTGGTCAAAAGTTTGCATGCCTAAACAAGAAGGAGGGCTGGGCTTGAGACAATTGGTTCACTGGAACTCAACTTGTCTTGCAAAATTCTTGTGGAAGCTTATTGAAGTTAAAGAAAGTCTATGGGTTAAATGGATTCATGAGAGGTACCTCAAAGGGAGGGATATTTGGCAGCTGGAAGAGAAACGTGGAATATAAAACAACTACTAAGGGTAAGAAATAAGATAAGAACTTGCTATGCCAACTGTTGTCCTTCTAGAAAATTAAGTTCTAACCTAGTGTATCAGCATATCAGAACTTCAAGCATGCCAGTTGAATGGAGTGCTTTTGTTTGGAAGCATAGAGGGTTGGAGAAACATAAATTCATTGTCTGGCTTATTTGTCATTGTGATTTGCCTGTTAAATCCAAACTGTATCAATGGGGGATAACCATTGATAAATTGTGTGAAGTTTGCAGAGATGAATAAGAGGATCTAGATCACCTCTTTACTAAATGTCCAGGTGCTCGAGTCCTCTAGATTTCTATACTGAAGTGGCTAAAAATGCAGGGGGATTTCAACAACTAACAGAGTTGTTTTCAATGGTTGATCAAGAAGACTAAGGGAAAAGGAAAGAAAGTGGTGTGGAGAGCTATCTTCAATGCACTGCTTTATCATATTTGGATTAATAGGAATTTGGTTGTATTCTAGATGCTACAAAGGAATCCGAGGACCATTATTAGACAACTTATTACTGAGATTTTTTTTTCTTTGGCGACACTCCGAATGTGCATATAAAAAATTATCTAGAGAGGCTTGATAGATGGATTGTATAGTTTGATAAGGGGAATGCCCCTGTGAGGTTGTGTAATTTTTGACAATCTGTACTCCATTTCTCTATTTTGGTAATAAAATATTTTAATTACCAAAAAAAAAAATAATAATATAAGCCTTAAATTTCGAAGGTGGGTTTTCGACCCAACCCCTAAATAATGAAATACTACTCTAAAATAGTAATATGGTATTAATAACATATATTACTTATAATAATGATAAAATAATAATAATAGTAATAGTAATAAAAATGGTAATAATGATACTAAAATGCATAAGTGCGAATCCTAATAACAAAATTAAGGTTTGATCCCTCCTAGAAAAATTAATAATAATAATAATTATTATTATTATTATTATACTAATAATAATATAATTAATAATAATAAGAATGGTAATAAAACATATAATAATTCAAATAATACCTAAAATTTGAAACTAATAAACCTAATTATTTTATTCCTACTCTCTACCCTACAAAGAAAATTTAGCATTAATATCCCATCTAATAATAATAATAATAATAATAATCGAATAACCATAAAAATTTGAATAAAAATAGAATAAATGTAAATAAATATAAAGGAAGGTCTAAGACGGTCTATGGTTTCACCTTGAGTTAGCGGGGATGGGCGGCACCGACGGTGGTGCACGACGGTGGCCAAAAAAAGAGTCCAAGAGGGAAAAAGATGAAGAAAAAGAGGGAAAGAGAAGGAGAAAAGAGAAATAAGGTTATGTTTCAGTGGAGGAGAATTAGAAGAATTTTTTGGGTGGTATAGAAGATAATAGAAGTGGCGGAAGTGGTGGCGGACAGCGGCTTAAAGGTTGTGGGGAATAGATTTTTGTGAGATAGACAGGAGATTTCGCACGGCTATGGCGGCTCGTGCGAGACGATTTGAAGGATGTTGAGGGCTTAGTTATCTAGAGTGAAATGCAAGGAAGAAATTGGGATGAAGCGGTGGTGGTGAAGTTGGCTATCGACAGTGGAAAGCTTGTCTGAAGTCAAGGTGGGGCAAGGTCAGCTATTAGGGTTTCGAGGAGGAAAAGTTTTGAAAACACTCCAATCGAGGCTATTTATAGAGGTTAGAGGGAATGTTAGGGTTTTAGGGGTCGGTAGGAGGGTCTCCTATGTAGAGTTTGGGGAAACCAGAGGCGGTAATCGGCCGGCAAAGGATTTGGTCGGATTCGATGCTTCGAGAGAAAATAAAGAGAGAACGAGCAGATATTGAGGATAACCGATCATGCCAAGCTAATATGTGAGTCAAGAGGGAGAAAATAAAGGGAGAGATGGTCGTTCAAAATCCTCATGGCCGGCAGCACCATTTTTTAGGGCGGGAGTTGCAGGCTTCAGTGATGGGGGAGAAAGGAGGATGAAGGAAGGAGGGGGAGGTGAACCAGCGGCTAAGAAAGAAAAGGAAAAGAGGAGAACCGGGCTGGTTTGGCAACGGTTATATTGTCATTAAACAAGACATAGCATCTTAGAGGAATAAGGGACGAAATTCTGCGTCGGGGTGCCACAAGAAGAAGATGGAGACAGCACTAGGCCGTGGAGGAAGGAAGCATCCAGGCCCAATCCGGCGAGAAGAAAAAGAAGAAGGAAAAGAAGAAAAGAAGAAAAGAAAGAAAAGGAGGAAAAAGGAAAGAGGAAAAAAGAAAAAATTAAGGGTTTTGGGTTTACATGAAATATTTAGAATATTTTCGGTATTTAGAATAAAAATATTTAAATAAAAAAATATTAAACCTCCTTTTTAGGCTAATTTAGGGCCTTTAAAAATATTTCTCCTAAATTCCTTTTTAATTAACAAAAAGCCCAATTTTTCCTTTATAAAAATATTGATAAATTCTTATTAATTTGCCCTAAATAAATCCTTCTTATTCCAAATAAAATAATAAATTAAATTAATTTTCTAATATATCCTTATTTAATAATATATCTTAAAATAAATAATTCTGGGGCGTTTTAGTAAGGAATTATCCGGAAAGTCCTAGGGTTGTCCTATTTCTCTTTTACATTCATAGTATCAATATATTTGTTAATTAGTAACCACTACTGGTGGATTTTATTATTGTAAAGTGTTGTGTACACTACTCTAATTTAAATATGTTTGAGTTTCTCGTAAGTTGTACTTTTTTCTTTTAGCCTTAACACTTGGTACTAGAATGGTAGGAGTAAACTAGTCTGGTACTAAGTGTGGTAGTAATATCTCCAGAATTTACGGTTTTGTTATTTCACTTCTACTAATTATTTTAATAAAACAAAATTTTTTAATAGTGAATTCTAGGGGTGTTACATAATTCTTATGTGCAGGTCTTAGAAGATCAACTAGATGGTTATGCTACCTATGATACCCTATGTGGGGATGAGTGACTTCATTTATGGTAGGGGGTGGGTGAAGAGTAATTGTTATCCGGTCGATGTATTTAACTGGACACCCTTTTTAGACTATTAATCCATTATATCCCTTCTTTTGTATTTTGCATTGTTAACTCAGAATTAGGCTCCAAAATCATTATTATACTATAAATATTCTTTTGTTCTAATTTCTTTATGTTACATTAAATGTTTTAGCCTTGTGATTGATGTAAGGATGGTTGCATAAGCTAGAATTTTGTCGATCACGGCGGTAACCCCTAATATTTCATTTAATTACTTCTGCTGCAAAACATAATTTTTTAGTAGGAAAAATTATAGTGTTACACATGTCCCCTCCTGACTATGCTCTACCACCCTCACCTTATCATACAATTTCCTTATGCTTAGTTACCTACACTCAACCAAGTTGACCTTTTCTCTCTTATCTCCTTAATGATGTTGACCTAGCTCTCCCCTTGCACTCCATTCCTGATTCATTTCCACTTCTTACCTTACGCATTTTCTCTCTTCTCCCTTTCTTCTTGCATGTTTAATTTGGAATGCATGTTTAATTCTTCTTGCATTCTCTCTTTCTCCCTAAACTCTACTAGCCACAGTCATAGTCATTTGACTCTCAATTAGGATCTTATGATTCTACAATCCTAAAGTCACAAACACAATTCTTGGTTCTAGGTAGACTTTTAAAGTAATAGCGTCATAGTAGGATCTTGTAATTCTATGCAGATTTAGTAGAATATCACGATTTTACATACTTAGTATAAGTTTTTGTCTATTTATCTTTAAAAAAAATTCTTTTATTTTCACTATATTTCTTTCCTAACTCTCAACTCCAGCCCTCATTGTTTTGTACATACTATATATTATGTACCAATTGATTAAAAGGAAATATGAGTAAAATAATAATATGGCAATGAAGTCGGTTGCTGGAAACAAGATACTTATCAAAGAGCCCTAACTTTGTATATATAATAAAAAATATATATTAAATTTTTTAATGTTATTTGTTTATTAATTTTTGAAAAATTATATGATGTAATCCCGAGTTTATGCAAAATATACAGTATAACCATAGTTTTTTAAACACACATTAGATAACCCAGAGTTTAAGAGGTTTTACACCATATAACCCTATATAAACAACAATCATTAACTATGTTTTGGAATTTAAAAATTATAATGCCCCGAATTTTTAAAAGCTTATATTTTAATAAATAAATTTTATTTTAAATAAATTAGTCTTTAAATCTTTTAATTTAATTATTTTTTATATTTTGAGTATATAAATTTGGATATAAATATTTAATAAAATAAAATAAATATATTATTATTTTATCATGCCCTTTTATTAAATAATTTCCCAAACCAATATTTTACTAAATTATTCTTTTAAACCCTTATATTTTAAGTATATTAAATTTAATTATTAAATAAATTTATTACCCAAAAATATTTCACCTTATTATTTATAAATTAAATTATTTTAATTAAAATAATTTTTCCTTTCCCTTTTTCCTTCTTCTCCCTTTTCATTCTTTTTCTTTCTCTTCCTTGGGTTGTCGGCCTGCCCTCTCCCTCTCCTGCGCACTGGGCCGCAAGCCCGTTCCCCTGCCTTTCCCCGCATCGCCCGGCCACCCACCTTTCTCTCCTTTCTTGCCCGACCGGGCCGGCTCCTTCTTTCTTCGGCCGGTCCGCCCGTCTCATGCACACAGCCCCCAGCCCGACTCCCTTTCTTCTTCCCTTCGTATTTGTTCTCCATTACAAGCGAGATTTTCGCCACCATCTCACCTGTAGCTCCCTCTCCTCTCCCCCATTGACTCCCCTGCCTCTCTCTCTCTCTCTCCCTCGCATCGCTATCTCTGCCCATCCCGATCCCACCATCCCTGTCTCCCTCTCCCTCTCCCTGGCGACACCTACCTCTCCCTCTCCCTGCAACTCCATTCCCCTACCACCCTACCGACACCCCTGGAGCCGCCCTATCCCTCCCCTTCTCTTCCTCTTCTATTTATTCCTCCTTCCCTGCCCTTTCGGCATTTTTTCGAGCCTCCCCCATGCCCCTGAGCCTCTCCCTTTCTTCTCCTCCCTTCTCTCCCCCTGTTTTGTTTCGCCGCCGCCGCTTCCGCTGCCTCAACCACCACCTGCACCACCTCCTTCCACCCTCTACCTCACCCTCAAACCATCATGGTCCCCATCGAGCCACCCCGCAGCCCCATCTTTCCTCCTCTCTTCCTTTCTCTCCCTTTCACCCCTTCTTGGCAACCACCCTGTGCAGCCCCCATCTGCCGCCGTTCCGCCGTCAATTCCGCCACCTAAGCCACCATAATAATCCTTGCAACCTCCTTTACCATCCCTAATCATCCTTTGGTTGAAACCGTAACCCGAATGCCTTCTTTCTCCCTCCCCATTTTCCTTCCTCGCTTGCTTTTCACCTCGACCCCCACTTCGGCTGCCGCCTTCGTAGCCTTGCTGCCGCCTCCTCCGCCGCCCTTAGCCACCTTCAACCCATCCCCGACAACCACCTACACCCCTTCTCCACTTCTGCACCATTCCCTTGCCCCAAATCCTCCCTCAACCACCTTCTTTTCTAGCCCCAAACTACCAACCCGAAAATACCCATTCTCCCTACTTCCACCACCTTCGAGCCCCTCTTTTTATTCTTTCTCAGCATGCAGCTCAAGCTGCATGAGCAAGATGAGCTGCTGCTCTCTTTGGTTTACTTATTTAATATTTTTAAGGTATAATAATATTTTAGTTTAATTATTTGAGTAATTAAGTGTTATAAGCCTTATGATTTGGTTTTTATCTTTTCTAATCTAATAAGTCTTGAATTATTTTTAGGTATTGGTTTTGATAAACCAAAGCTTGGACCTTTAACCGGAATACCGGTAAGGTTCGTTTTTGCGAAAACCGAGGTAATCGTTAAATCCCGCTTAAATGCATGGATTAACGCATGTTAGCACATTAGGCATTATTAATGTGTATTATGCTTGATATATGTTGCTTAGCATATTATATGTGGTTATTGTGTTTATTGATGAAAAGGAAGCATGATAGATTGATGATATGTATGGGGATAATATTTAAGGTAATAATTTGGTGGTTAGGGAAAATGTTAATTATTATCCATGTTGTTATATGCTATGGTGATACTTAATATATGTTTAATATTTTGTGAGCATTAGGGGATTTTATTAATGTATATTGTACAAGAGTATGGCCTAATACATATATATATATATATATGCGCTAATAAGCATTATATTAATTATAAGAGTCATGGATGAGGCATTAAAGTTAATATTTCATGTAGTATTAATAATAATTTAATAATAAGGGTGTATTAAGAGTAAAATGGTAAATTTGTTAATAAAAGAAGAAAATGGTAATTTTGGAAGTGAGGGGGGTAAAATTGTAATTTTGTGAATAAAGGATGAAATAGTAATTTTGTAATAAAAGGGGCAATTTGGTAATTTTGTAATAAAAGGGGAAATTTGGTAATCTTGTAATAAAAGTGGCAATTTGGTAAATTGTAAAAAAAAAGGACAATTCGGTAATGTTATAATAAAAGTGTAAAATTGTAATTTTATAATTAAAGGGCAAGATAGTAATTTTATGATTAAATGACGAAATGGTAATTTTGCGATTGAAGGGCAGAATGGTAATTTGGAAATTAAAGGAGGTAAGATAGTAATTTTATAATTAAGGATAAATAGAAATTTTATAAGTAAAAAGGCGATGTATTAATTTTTAGGAGTTATGGGGTAAAATGGTAAATTTGAAGGTAAAGGGGTAAAACGGTAATTTTGTAAATCAAAGGGGTAAAAGTGGAAATTGGAAAGGAGTAAATTGGTAATAATAATTATTGAGAAGGGTAAAATAATAATTTAAATAACTAAAAGGTAATTTGATAGTTTAATAGTAGAGAAGGGTAAAATGGTAAATATGATAAATATGAGGGGTAAGTTGGTAATTTAACCGACTGGAGGGTATTTTCGTAATTTTGGATAATGGAGTAGGGTAGTTTGGTAATTATGACAATTAAGAAGGGCAATTCGGTAACTTAAATAACTAAAGGGTAATTTGGTAAATTTAATAACGGAGAAGGGTAAAATTGTAACTATGATCATATACAAGGGTAATTTGTTAATTTAACCAACCAAAGGGCAATTTGGTAATTTTGCCAATGAGAATGGGTAGTTTGGTAATTGATAATAAAGGACGGTAAATTGGTAATTAACTAAATAAAGGGTTAATTTGGTAATTAGGATAAGGAGGAAGGGTAATTTGGTAAATTGACCAACTCAAGGATAATTTATTAATTATAATAAAGGAGAAAGGGCAAAGTGGTAATCTAACAACTAAATGGAAAGTATATTAAGTGTAATAATTATTAAGGGGGAATAATGACCTAATAAGTATGAGTAATAACTTGGTAACCTAAATTAAATAAGGGGTAACTCAGTAAATTGTAACAAGGAGGGTAATATGGTAATTAGTCAAGTAAGGAAGGGATGACTTAATAATTTTTATAAATAAGGGGTAAATGAGTAGTTTGTATCTAATATATATATCGTTGTGATTGTGGAGTTCGTTATATGATTCTGATAATGTTGATTAACGAGGTAGTAGTATCTAATGATTAGTAAGTATCACGAGATCGAATTCTAATTCGAAATTATATGAGATTAGTACAGCCTTAATGACTTCTCTGTGTTCCCTTGGACAACCATTTGAATAAGAAATTTTGGATGATATCTGAACAATTAAAATTAGATGATTAGCTGATTGTTGTGCTTTTGTGATCACCATTATTTAAGACACTAATACTTAAAGTGAAAGACCTCGAGATCGGGAATGGTGGCTCTTTAGGGGTCGCTACCCTAAAGACGTGGTTTAGCCCACGATTATTTGGTATTTGCTGGTGTGCCTTTGTGCCCCAGCTAGGCCCTATATCTACTCTATCTAGCTCTACAGACCTAGTTAGGGGGTATGCATACTTAAGGATTAGGTGTCCTTGTCGGTAGGATACTGAGTTAGCTTTATGTACTAGTACGACCAGGGTACCTTTGCATCCCTGGGTTACTAGTTGAAGGGTACTGGGTTGCTTTTACACACCAGTGCAATCGGTGTACCTTTGTGTCCTGGGTTCTTGATCTCCCTATCAAGGCAAATAAATGGAATTGTTGTGCTGAATAAAAAGGGAAAATATTAATTGTTAAAGTGAAAGATTAACGAGCCGGGACCAGTTGATTTATATGATGAGTATCGATCCACCGAAAATAATAGCGGCCCAGGATGTTTTTCCCTGGTTGATGTTTATGAGTATTGATCCACCAGATATAATGGTAGCCCATGATGTTTTTACCCTGGATGATATATATGTATTCTGACCCACCGGCCAGAATGGTGGAGGTCCCGAGCTCAATAAAATTTATTTTGGATGTGAATGAGTTATAGATAAATACTAGTCATTGAGGCGATTGATTAATGATGGACTAATGGCTTCAAGGCCCGAAAAATATATCGATTACTCATCATGGCCTATTGATATTGGTTGACTGGTTAATGAATATATGGAAGTGAATGTTACGTATACGCTATTAAGGTATGTTTGAATTATTGGATGTACAAATAAATGGATCCGAATATCATGTTTATATCTATGGTTATATCTGAATGTAGTAGTATCATGTGTAATATGTCGTGCCTGTATTTTAAGTGCGTTTTTAAAGGGTTACTCAATACCGTAGTACTGAAGGGTTCCCTTCGTGGGGCCCCTGCCTATCAATGGGCAGTACCCCTTGCAGGTTATATTCAGGTGCTATTTAAGTGGGCTCTCGGGAAAGAGCGTAAGATACTGTCCGAAAATTATAGGGTTTTACTTGTCTCTTTTAAATTCGATGTATTTGTTATTTTATAACCACTGGTGTTGAATCTTTCTCTTGTAAAGTGTTTACTGCGCCTCTTTGATTTTTAAGTGATTAAGTTTCTCGTAAAATAATATTTTAATCTTTTAGCCTTAGCACTTGGTACTGGAACAGTATGAGTAAACCGGTCTGGTACTAAGTGTGGCGGTAATACTCCCAAATTTCACCGATTATTTATTGCTTCCGCAAAGTTACTTTTAATTAAACGAAATTTTTCAGTAGTGAATTTTGGGGGTGTTACAAAAATAAAAAATAAAAAATCACTCAATGAAATGATATTTTTACCCCTAGCCTATATTACTTAGCATTCCCTCTATTCCCCTCTTCATTCAAATAGTATCATGTGAAATACCTAAAACACCCCTAAAGAGCTTGAAGCATCCAATTTGACTATTTTGGTAAACATTCATATGGAGAATTCCCAAACCACCCTTAAATAAAATAAAATTCCCAAAATATCCCACCTCTTTTCAAGATCACCCCTTCACACTCTCTCCCGCTCATCATGTTCTCCCATACCCTTTTTTCTCTCTCTCCTCTGCATATTATTTTTTAACCAAACTCCATAACAACCCCCTCTTATGTCTTATAATAGCTTTCATAAACCTCTTCCTTTAGATTATTCAACAAAGTCATAGTATAATTTTGGGAGAAAAAGTAAGCACATGAACTTCATAATTGAAATTTTGTATCCCTAATAATTCAAATAAGAGTACAAACTTCAAAATAATCAATATAAAAACTGAATCAATCTAACCTCTTAAAAATGTTCTTTGTGCTCAAATATCATAAATTTACAATTCTTTGTGCTCAAAAGACCAAAAATTATACAATTTACAAATCAAATTATACAATTTTGGCACCACATAAAGAGGGAATGTACAAATCAAATTCTATAAAAACTAAATCAATTCAACATCACAGAAATCTACAAATCAAAGTATACAATTCAGGAATAAGAACAAAAATGTGAAAAAAGAACTCTATAAAAAGAAGTGAAGGAAGGTCTTAAAGCTTGATAAATTAGATCAAAGGAAAGTGAACACAAATTGAAGGGGATCATCTGTATTGAATTAGACCAAAAAAAATAATTAGTTTTCCAATCTTGGAATCAACCAAATGAACTTTATTCTTTGAGACGAATTCCGAGTATCACAATACGTAAGAAGAACATACACTAGAATAGGGTACACATCCTAGATCCAAACATTGTCGTTAAGTGGAAGATATCTCACAACTAAATGGAACTCAACCCACTTCAAATCAATAACTTAACAAATGAAAGCAACCGATACTAGAATTATGAGGGACAAACCAAGTGCAAGAATCTCCAACCTCCATAGATTTGGTATGAAACATACTAAAAACGAACAAAGTAGCTCAACCCAATCTTGAGAGACAAGTAGAGAAGATGCATTACCAATAATAGCCAACGAAAAATCCAAAAGAAAAAAAAAAGTAGGGTTCAGATCTATAACAAACAACCTTGAAAAAGTTTCCAATGAGATCAAAGAGCACTACAAAACTTTAGATCTAAAGCTAAAAGGTGAGAAAAAGTGAGTGAAGTAAGAACGTCAACCCAAAACTTGAAAAAACTTTGATCAATTAACAAAATCATATAAATACCAATTTTGAACCAACATCCTAGAAAAGGAAACCAAATTGAGGTAAACTTGAAGTAAGCAAACCACAAAAATTGGGTCGAACTCACAAGAGTGATGAGAACCAAGAAAAAGGCTCGGCTAATGAAAATAATTAGATTGGGTTAAGTTAGTTTATTTTTTTTATTTAGAAATATAAGATGGAAAACATAGTGGTTCAAGTTAAATATGGGTTAAATTGGTTTAGATTAAATTAGTATTTAAAGTGATAAGAAATGGAGGGGTTTTAAAATTGTTTGTGGAATAATTAGAGGGTATTTTAGATATTTCACATTACACAATAAGAGTGAAAAGGGGGATAAAAATAGAGGAATCCTAAGAAATATAGATAAAGGATAAAAAAGATCATTTCATAGGGTATTTTTGATCCTTTTTTTTTAAATTCTAACACGTAAGCAACTATTATTGTTTATATAAGCTTATGTAGTACGAAACACCCTAAACTTTCTTTGGTTCATTCCTACAAATTTAAGGTTATATCATATATTATGTATAAACTTAGAATTATATCATGAAATTTTCTTTAGTTTTTATTAATTAATTCATAATTATCCAATATATATTCTTTGTAGATTTCTTAACTTTTTTATATACATAACCCATATACTAACTTTTTCTATATGCTTGTATTTGAATAATTTATGTTATTTTTTTAATTGCTATAACTTAATTAGTGACCAAAAGAACTTTAAAATGAAGTTTTTAGTATTTTAAACATTTAACTATGATATTTTGCAATTTACAAGTATATTAGGTTCATATTTTGATATTATTAATATGATCCTATGATTCAATTCTATGACTCAATTTTGATGACCCCTATCTTTTCTAGATAGAATTCCAATTCTAAAAATCTTAACCACAACTTCTATCTTCTTTGTTTGGTGGAGGAGTTGTTAGAATAACCTAATGCCTTAAAAAGCATAATAGACTGCATTAGGGTATTACTTTAGCATATGATGCTAATATAATAGGGTGTCTTGGCATTATTCGGCCAAGGTTACCCTAAAATGGAACACTAGGGCCTTATTCTTGAGACTAGGAATGTGGTGATAGGTGTTGTCCTAAGATATTGGAATGGAAATTTCATACATAATTTTTTTAATTTCTATGGATAATTGCAAGATTAATAGAGCTAAGGTGTAATCTATTCACTTCGCACCATTGGTCCTCACCTAAAAGGATTTTGTTGCGGTGCCTTGGGAACACAGACATCAAAGAACTGAGGCGTTCGTAGCAATGCTGTATTGAAGATTGACAGTTTTGATGGCTGCTTGTTTAAAGTACATATGTTGCAGACCACTATTTCCCTTCATGCAGACCTTATTTGTTGCTAGTTTTCTTTTCTACTTTTCCTAATGCTTGTGGACACTCGTAAAAAATAAAAAATAAAAAAAGGGATAATTATTATTATATACAAGTGTTATAAATAATAATAAGATCAACAATAATAATAATTACTATTATATAATATGATATTATCTTATCCAATATGATATCAAAATAAGGTGAGGAAACTAATACTTTATTTAGAATGTCTAACAATTATAGAAATAGATTTATATTTCTATTTTTTTAGAATTAATTTTTTTAGGATATCCAAAAAAAAGAAATGCAATTCTATCTCCAAATAACACTAAAAGATACAATTATCTTACAATACCTTTCTTATTTTTTCCATTGGCTTCCAAACAACATAAATAGAATTCTAATATTCTAGAATTAGAAATGTATTTCAATTTTTATTTCTAAATACACGCATTCCATAAATCCTTATTTTCTTGTTTTACGGTGTCGATTGAACTCTCTAACGATGAGACAAACTGATATTAGCGCCATTATTTGATTGCTGTTACGTATGGCTAACTGATGAATACTTCTGATGGTTCGGTTCAGCTTGGCAAAACGATCACAAGATCTGCTGCAAGCAATTTAGCTCACGCATGGACCAATTGGTTGCAGGTGATACCGGAAAAACTAAAGACCAAATCAGATTAAAGGTCACAGCATTGCTTTGCCTGGTCGAACTGGTCCCAGTCAGTCGATCAGTCTGATGGATGCTTCCTTTCTTTATCATTTTCCTATTCTCCATAGCCACCTGAGGGATTGAAAAAGATCTTTCAACGCAGATGTAAATGCAGCTGCGAATATCTCCAAGGACAAGTGCAACTGACTACAGCGAAAAGAAATGAATTATACTCTCAATCATAATCGACACCATGAAATGTCAGGAAGTTTACTCTCACAGGTGTTAAGAACGTAGGATTGATATGACACAACCTCCCGTCAGCTTACACCTGAAATGGAACGTTGTGAGTCCTTACCTGAGTCATAAGACAAAACAAATCATCTAACGCGTTATCCCGCCAAGTGAGGTTGGCCACATGACATTGATGCCATTTCACTCTGCCAATAACCGTATATCACCGGTGAGCTGCATATTATTAAGATCCCCTGACAAGGTTTCAACCAGTTCTCGGTTTCCCTCGATTCAATAATTCAAACTTTTCTTGCCGGTGCCTTTGGAAGTCTTCTTTGACATGACTGACATTTTACATGGTTTCCCATCTTCTCTCTACTGGAGTCAACTCCACCCATAACAACGGCATACCAAATTTCATTCTCACAGGTATAACCAGCAAATATGAATAGACTGTAAACCAAACATTAAATTCAAAACCAGTTCAGGTATAACTAGCATAAATGAATATGATGCAGGGGCAAATGATTAAGATTTAGCATTTATTATTATGACCTAATTGTCCTTTATCTAGAGAGGATACCTTTTGAAGATAAACGGATGACTACATTGCTAGTTATGGACGAAACTTGCAAAACAAGTCACTAGCAATAGAAGCGTGTGCATGACATGCATGGGATGCATGATAATGTTTTTTTAGACTTAAGTGGCGTGTGTTTAGTCCTTATTTGGTGTATTATTTATTCATTTTGTTAATTAGTTGCATTATGATTGGCTAGTGCATAAAATAGCTTTTTAAGGGGGTTCTATGCTGTTCTATCTTATAGGGTTTATCTTATAAGATGTGCTTGGAGTGGGAGACAAGACATTGCATGGGACTGATTAGATCAGATTTTTATTCATAATTAATTAGCATTATCTTGTAATACTGAGGAGGAGCAAATAGGCTATAAAAGCCTTAGAGTTACACTTTGGTATGCATAGCCAAATTAAATGAAATACAAGTTATTCCTTATTTGAATTGTGTGCGAGTTCTTCTCAATTATAATCAATTCTGTGTGAGTGATTATTATTGAAACCTTTAATCTGTCTTTGTGAATCAGAAGTTAAGTACTATCTCCAAACCCACGCCAATAATCCACCCTAATCGTCACTTTTATCATACATTTATCATCTTCAACCTATTTTTCTTACTTAATTCTACCTATTTTATTTCCAAACCTTTAATAATAAATCTATTACACGTTCATCATCTCCAAATAACATTCGAAGTCTCTTCATCAAATCATCATCATCCCAATCCTCCATCATCATTATCTTCATCCTACAACCAAACCCTAATCTAAAACCATAATCGTAAACCCTAACCTATGAACCATATCGCCCCAAAACCCTAACCATTCGACCATTATCCTTCTTAATCTATCATCACCAAATCATTATCATCATATCCAAACCCTAACCGACCCATATTACTACCCAAATCATAAGTCCATAATCCTATACACATTTGAATAAACTGTAAGCCATACACTAAAGTCGATCATTTGGCCACACCCCATTGCAGGAGCCAAACTACATTCTTTCCAGCCCCATACGAGGAGCTAAACTACATGCTTTCAGGTATGTACGTGCCTTTACCATCAGAACAGGATAGAGAGACAGCAACAGCACATGATGACATGATGACATATTGAGTCCCAAAAGACAATCTCGTTACAAGTGTAGATACAAAGTCAATCATTCGGCCACACCCTGTGTTATAGGTTCAGAATGCATGCACTACAGCAGACAAGCAATCATTCCTTTACCAAAGCTGATTAACCTTCAGCTGAAAGTGGTTTAGGGTTTCTATGTACGTGCAGCTTGAGATTATTATAATGGGTATCATGGAATAACCCAACCCATAATTACCTCAACCCATACAACAATCTCCATGGTATGTCAGAGTTAGTGATCAGGAAATTTCAACCTTAGCCACCAGTTATCACACGTTAATATACACACCAACCACCAACCCACAACCACCATCTCCTCATCATGACCCTTGCTAGGCTGGGTTGGCCAGGCTGGGTGTCGAAAGACTTTTAGGTACTTCTTATATTTGTTTGGTTAATTATTTTGCTTTTTTTTTGCAAGTGAAAATTATTATAACAAAAAATATTTGCATAAACTATTTTAATATTTCAAATACTAATAAAATATTAAGTCTAGCCTATGGTGGGTAGTGGCGGCATCGTGGCTGCTGGCAGTGGCCGTGGCAGTTGCAGCAGTGGTCGTGATGGTGTTGCGGGTGCTGGCAGTGGCAGTGATGGTGGTGATGCAGTGATATTTCTCTTCAAGATCATTATGCAAGATTCAAGTTTTCTATTCAATTTGAGTATGTTCCCTTTAGTTATTATGACGTTGTAATTTTTTTATGCTAAGGATATAGTGAAAACCTACTCTATACTTGATTAATTGAATGCATGATTCATCAATTACTATATATGTTTTATGCTATTGTGCTTAACTATGTCTAATTAATAGATTAATCACCTTTAGTTACATCTAACAATTTGAGTTGAGAGTAAGTACTAATTATCTATTTCAAGTCAAATAGTACAAATAGAGATTGGGTGGGTTATGATAATAATTGCATGAATTCTATAATGATAGGGGAGGATAACGGTCTAATCGGTCCTTATCATCTTTTATTCATGACTAATGATAGAGGACTCATAATTAGCATTAGGACCGCATAACTTGAGAAGTGCATCACTTATATATAGACTCAAGTAATTCATTAAGTAGACATGATGGTTGATTTATGGGGAACCCAAACTACTGGGGAGCTTTATATTCATTAACTCTATCTGCAATTCTACTTATTTTCGTCCTAAAATTCTTTGTTCATCTAATTTTTAGCTAAATCCTCTAGTTTAGAGTAGTAGTTATTTCTTTATTAGTATTCAATAGCCATTTAATCAATTAGTCTTTTATTTGGCTCTGTAAAAACAAAATATGGTACCCATAGTACTCAGTATTATTTGCAACCAGAATATTTGCCAATAGGTATACCTAGCCAACATCATTAACCCATGCTAACTCACATTAATTTGTAACCCACCATGGATTGTCAATCCATGCAAAAGTAATATACGCGTAAACCTATTTCCATAGGTAGGGTTACATAGCTCATTACTAACCCAACCAATTTGAAAACCTTACTATACTATTGACCACTCTTTTATCATGTCTACTAGTAGGAATTCATCATTGAATCAATTTTTTAATCAACAAATTTGTAACAAGATTATAATTAAGTGATCTAAAATATAAAGCATATAAACAACGGGAAACAGAATACACAACCATGAAAATTTTCGGGCTTTTACCTGGCTCTGGATCATTTTACACGCAGAGACAAGTGCTTGGGACCACCTAGATGTCAGAATTAATCAACCAGTCACGGCAGAGACCTATGGGAGTTCGATCCTGAGAAAACAGTGCCATTTGTTATTGCATGAGGGTACAACGCAACAAAAAAAGGGACAAATGTCTGGGTGAAAACCTGTCGTCAATTTGGAGAACTGATCAACTGTCATAGTCTTTTCCTGCATGTCAGGAAGGATTATTGAGCACCTGGAGAAGAGAATGCATTCATAGATGTCATCAGGAGGAGACAGCACCTGAACCAGAAAATTGAGGTAAGAATAAATTTCCATACAGTTCAGAAGTTTTCAAATACAAAGCTCAAAAACAAAATTTTCAAACCAGTTAATTGGGTAGCCTGATCATGCTTCCAGTTCAAGTCTATTCAAAGACAAATAATGTTTTCTAATAACTGTGAATTTACAGTCCAGCTTCTGAACTATTCAGCGTACTCTTCCAGAAACCAATTTGCATGGTACATTTACATATACTGGGTATCAAGAAAAGGAATAAAAAATACATATGATGAATTTACATGAAAATTATGGAGGTCAAAACGGAAGCCGAACTGACTGTCCCAAAGGATATCTACTGCACATCCATAACTAAGAGCCTGATAATGTTCAAGATTGCTCATGAGTTTTATTCATATATTTAAAGACTAAATAATACTGGACCCGAAGATGTACCTCAGAAGATAGGTCAATTCCATCAGTAAGCACAGTACTCAGAAGCAGGGGTTGGTGGCGCCTCACTCCTGTGCTCATGTCTTTCCAGCTTTTACTATTTCCAGATGTTATAGGCTTATACGTCCTCTGTTCTTCTGATGTTGACACTTCATCCTAGTTCACTATCATATTCATAGGCATGAAGCCTATCTTTAATTTCAGAGATTTTCAGCAAGAAGTCCTCATTCTTTAGATTGGATCTATTTATTATCACCAATAATCTCCACAAGAACATGTACCTCCTCTAAAATGGTGGAAACGATTAGAATCTCTCAGTATTATCAACCTTCCCACAAGCTTTGCTATGTGCTTGATAGCAGTATGGCAATCTGCACAAACCCTTAGGTTTTTCATCACACGGATTGGTTTCCCAGTGGGTATAGTCAAAATACCAAAAGCAACAGCTAATCTTTCACTATGATACTTCAGCATGTGCTCCTTCTCCTCCTCATCAACATCATGTAAAACCAACTTTGTTGTACACATATAGCCATCCCGCCTCATGCAGAAATCCAACTCCTCTAAAAGGGCGTATATTCTATCCTTGTCTGGGTGGACCGAATCTGCAACTGAAAATATGTGAATTTTGTTTTGCACCTCAAGCCAACTATAGCCGGGTACTTTCTTCACCCCTTTATCCCATAGCATCAATCTAATCTTTCGAACATCATTCCATCTGTCAGAAGCTGCATATAAATTTGAGAGAAGGACATACATTCCAGCATTATTGGAGTCCATCTCAAAAATAATTTTGGCAGATTTTTCTGCTAGATCAATGTTCCCGTGAATCCTGCTTGCACCAAGCAGAGCTCCCCATGTAGCAGCATCTGGCTCAAATGGCATGTTGTCAACCAAATTCTGGGCTTCCTCAAGCTGCCCTGCGCGACCTAAAAGATCAATCATGCAAGTGTAATGTCGTGGATTTGGTATGATGCCATAGTCTTGATACATTGCATAGAAATATCTCCTGCCTCTGTCAACTAAACCTGTATGACTACAGGCAGATAAAACACCAACCTACACCACCCAAAAAGAGAGGGAATTTCTGAGAATAATAGGATAAGCACACATGTTTACCTTGTATAAATAACAGAATATCTAATATATAAATCAGCTGTAAGCTAGGATGACTTCAACAGACCGCAATTCTGTAAGTCAGGAAATGCATAAATTGTGACAGTCATATTAACATTCCTGAAGGCTCAGCAGCAAATTTGCTAAGCAGAAAACAATGCAGAAAAATACAAGTAATAAGACATTAATTTTGTAAACCACTTGAAATTTACATCATGCTTTCCTTCAGCATCCAACAATTTTTTATTTTTTTTGTGCAATACAATACATCTGCAATGTGAAGCTCAAGTGGAGGGCACAGCTTTGGAACATAAAAAACAACAGAAAAAGGTCCCAGTAAGTTAGCATCATCCAACTCCTATAACGATGAAATTAGCTTGCAGGGTAAATTTCATCTCAAAATTGTCAAATGATCAAAATATATTATGAGTTCCTTTGTGGGCAAGCCTTAGTATCGTCGGATAAGGCTCACAAAATCACAGATGAATTTCTATGTATACTAATCAGGGGCATATGGTGTTTTTTTTTTCTCTCCTCCTAATACAGGGTTATATGACACATCAAGTATTGAGCTGGGGGTATACACTGTAATTTCTATAGTACAATATCTTTGAGATGAAATACTAATCTGATTGTAATTGTAATATAGCTAATTATTACTAGCTGTTTCTTTGCCACTAGATATTATTTAAATCATCTTCATTCTCTAGCACTATATACATCATCTTCCTCCTCTTCGTATTGAGAAGATAATTGAGAAACCTTCCTCCTGTTTCCAAAATTCTTTCACCTTCAACCCTAGCAAGTGAGATTACACCCTAAAGAGAAGATAAACCACATCCATGACTCCACCAAATTATTTGTTATAATATTGGCCGATATGCTGATATATAACGCATTTTTAGCACCAATATGCAAAATGTCTGATATGCAGTGTGGCAATGAAATCACTTGTATATCGTGAGATACACTATATTTCTGCTCATATAAATATATTTACCAATATTTTATTGATATTTGTCGTGGAAAAAAATTATCATGTGGCAACCTGCAACTGCAAGTGCAACTACGGTTTTCTTGCGTGTACTACATCCAAATTACCTTAATTAGAAGAAAAAAAACGTCAGCAAAAACATCATTTTGAGGCAAAATAATTTACAAAATTTTCAACAACTTGAAGACTTCAATCGGAAACCAACTTCCCCTTCTACCCTAACTTAGCCCTACTTCCTGAAGCAGCCATCATCATTGACAACAATTTTCTCACTCACTCTTACATGATCCAACCAAGTAAATCCAAATTATTATCATCATCATAGCAATTTTGGAAAATCACACAAATCCCTTCAGATTTGTGAGAGAGAAAATAAAAACAGAATAAGAATAAACACAAAATTGATAATGTAGTTCACCCAAATTATGCCTATGTCTCTGGCACAACTCCAGATCTTTTATTGAAAGAATAATTCAGAAAGTGTTTACAAACACCCAAAAACCAATTGCACCCAAGAAATTGCTCTCCGATTTCTCTCACTAAAATTTTGTTTTATTTTCTCTCTAAGTCTTTTCCTCTCTTTGTTTGGATGAATAAAGTGTGAGGAGGATGGTGATATTTATATGTTATAAAAAACAACTCCCACCAATAATTTACATAATAGAAATTCTTATCTATGAGTTACTCCACTAATTTATATGAGACTGTTATTTCCTTTAGTTTAGCAGAATTCAAGGGCTACCATTATTAACAATCTCCCACTTGAAGATTAATCTCAACCTGTCTCCACACCTAGATCAATACAACAATTCTTCAAGTCTAGTACTCTAGTAGGCCAACTGAATTCAAACACAAGTTTAGTTTGTTGGTAGTCACCACCTTTGTCAATATATCTGTTGGATTCTTACTTCCTTGGATCTTCTTCAATATTAGTAGAGATCTGAAAAGGTGATCATGAAGACTAATGCCGTTTGTTCGTAAAATGAAATGCTGAAATCTTTGCTAGATGTGTCACACTCTAACTATCACTATACAAAATACTCTTTCACCAAGATGAATCCCAGTTCTGTTAATAATCTTTGAAGCCATATCAATTATCTACTGGTTTATGTCACTGTTACATACTGTTAACAAACTCCTCAGGTAGATGAACATAAGGCTAAGTATTCAAACATGGAGAAAACCTTAGAGAAGTATCGGGTCAAGACAGAACGACTACAAAAAGAAGTTGCTAAAAAGTATTATGTTAATAATAAAGAAATAGGAAATCTTTAGGAATAATTGTCTAAGGTCCAGCAAGCAATTGAGGTGTGGCAAAAAGATATGAATGAGCATATAGAGAAGGTCATTATAGCACCAAACCAAGTCATATCAGTGAAGTTATAGATAAATAATTAGCAAGTGAAGAGTTTACCCATTATGAAAAACAATTTCAATCTCAGTGGTACAATTATGGTGCCTCTACGGTATATGCTTAGTTTAAGATCTTGGTTGAGCGTCGTCAACAAAAAAAAGCCCGACTGGCATCCATAAGATGGCAAGGATCTGGAAGGCATTATTGTTCCTGAAGTTTCCAGGAAAGTAGAGACCAACAATAATGAGGAAGACGATTCTTAGGAAACCCTCCTCCCTTTTCTTTCTTTTTCTTTTCTTTTTTTTATCAATGATTTTCTCTCCCTTTTTGCATATCTTTCTTCACTTGTAATTTTCTACTGATACCAAGATGGAAATATAGTTATGATAAGAAGATCAAAAGACTAGAAAACCAGAATATGCAAATTGCACACTTTAAATCTTTATTATACTTTGGTAGTGGCAGACCAAAGTAGGGTCTGATCCAATCGTCATTGCTTGAACAAACCGAATGGACCAACCAAACCCCTCAAAATTGGCTCAATGGCCTCAACACCTTTTGTTAAAGAACGCACTATAGGAGCCATATCTTAGCTAAGCTGAAAAGCCACCAGGTATGCCATAATGACTCAGTGGCCTCGGTAACTCGACCAAGGACACAACTTAAGAGCCTGGGCTTAGTGAATGAAAAAGCATGGGTTTTTCATCTCACTTGGTGTGCCCCTCAGGCCTAGTGAGAGAAAGCAAGTCTAACTTTTATCTCACAAGGTGTGTCTGTCTTCAAATTTGGTCGCTTTAAAGACTTATGTATTGAGCCTTAGGCTTAGTGCATATCACCAAGTGTATCTAAAGGCATCTTTGTGAGAGGGTTTATGTATTGAGCCTTGGAATTGGTGAGTGAAAGTTTTCTAGGTAATTTCATCTCACTAAGTATGCCCACCTTCAATATTAGACAACATTGGTGAGAGGGGTTACAAACAAAAATTAGTCATCAACTTCGTTGTGAGAGAGTTAACAGCTTTCACAAATATCTCTTTATATGAGAGCTTATGAATTTCACAACTGCCTCTTTGTGAGAGGGCTTATGTATTGAACGTTGACAGCGGCCTCTTTGTAAGTGGGCATACATATTGAACTTTTGCCGACAGCCTCTTCATCAGAGGGAATACACATTAAACTTTTAGTTTGAGGGCTTATAAAAAGAATTTTTCCAACGACCTCTTTGTTAGAGAGCTTATGTATTTATACAAAAACCATAAATATACAAGACAAAAATCATTCGAAGTAGAAGAAGGAAAATCTAGTTCAGAATTGCTCAAATTTTAGACTATCACAAGTTGTGGGAGCACAGGATCTGAGCTTTTAATACGCATAGATTTTTTCTTCAACCCCATAAATATACAGGACAAAACTGACACAGTAAAGAGCAATGAATAGTGAATTTAACTGTGGGGGAACATTAAAAGCACAGTGATATCTCGATGGCCAGATCTGCTCACTTCATGTTTTCGCTAGAGAGAGAGCGGGAGGTTAGGAGAGAAAGAGTATTGAGACCCAATTTTTTCAAAGCAACTAGCTCTCAGCTTAAGTATGTTGATGACAATGTTGTGGGCCAATAGCTGACCATTGCTTAGGGATTGAGAGTTACTTTTCCTTTTAGTTAAGAGTTAGACTAATCGGCTTAGATATATTTGTTCCCACTGTATTGAGATGTTTTTATTCTTTCCAGATATTTAAACTCTTGGCTTTGGTTTCTACATTTGGATTTTGTAACCCTCGTTCTTATCTATAATATTCTCATCTTTATTACTATTGTTGTTGTGTTTGAGCATACATTCCTTTATTCTTTGTTCCGTTTTACCTTGTATCAATCATGTGTTAGGTAATGACCACACCTCTTCTATGGTTGATTAGAAAATGAGATGAGTGGCAGATGGCTTTTAAAACTAAGTATGGTCTTTATGAGAGGTCGATGAAAGAATTTAATGATATAGTTCATCACGAAAGCTTCCTTAAAAAGTTGAATAGTGTCTCAGTCCAACCATGTAAATTTGAGGACAAATTCTTCTGAACAAGGGGAGAATGATGCAGGGGTACATCCTATAAACTCTACAAGCTATGGGTTAGCTTATGTAATATTACAGTCCAATAGTTTGATATTGGTGGAAGATTTGGGACCAAAGAAAGACTTAATGGTAATTATTAAAAAATTTATTGATCTCACATGCTAAGTACATGAGGAGGGGGTCCAACCTTGTGGAGAATCAGCCATATATATTAGTTATTAGTTAGATATTATTCAGAAGATTTAGTTAGAAAGGTTCATTTATAGTTTCAAGTTTTGTCTTTTAGTGCGAGTGTGAATGTGACAATTGTGCATGATTTGGTGTGGATTTTTATCTTTTGATTTTAGCTTATCTTTTAATAGAAAATCAAAATTGACGAGGTGTAGAATCAATCATTAAAACATGGGTTTGTAATGTTCATCATTCATATAATATAATCAAGTTAAGTTTAATTCTTCAATCAGTTCTCTATGTGAGTTTGTTCTTAATTTGTGATTTCACAATCCAATATTCTCTTTTCAATTTTTGTTTGATTTAAGTGAGTTAGTTTGTGTTCAATTGAACACACTCATACCCCATATAAATTGATTCCTAGTTTGTCCATATACACACACAAATTCAATCAACATTCATCACCTTCAACCTCTTAAAACCTTAACCCTCTTTCGTACTAATTATTCTTGTAATAACATCCATTAAACCACTCTTTTTTAGCCTTAATTAAACCCATAATCCACCATTGGCCGCCCTTCTATTTGTTCCCATAATCATTCATCATAATCAAAACATACAAACCCCAAATAACCATCTACTTTTGAAACCCTAACCCCAACTCTTCTTCTTTACCAACGAATTCCACCACCATTAATTGTCCCATGAACCACAAATTAATCAGCCATTAGTTAACCCTAATTATTAGTCACTAACCCAACATTAATATCCACATAAAAGTGTGCATCAAACCCTCATAACAATTGTAAAAACCTAAACCCCAACTAAAACCCTAACCCTCAACTCCATTCAATTCTTCTTGTTTTAATTCAATTTCTGTGTCGCTCGTCCAAATTACTTACTTTTGGTTGTGTACTTCAAATATGCATTAGCTTGAATGGTGCCTTCTAGGACACCTCCAGCTAGGATCAAGCTTTGGGAACCTAACAGTGAACTTGGATGAATCTGGTGATGGTAGACATGGCCAAAAAACAATAGCAGCCACAAATAATCAGCCCACAACAGCCATAAAATGCCTACCCACAAAAACCACAAAATACTAGCCCCCAGCAGCCTCAAAATACCAGCCAGCAGCAGCCATGACAACCCACCTCTTATCCTAAAATTATGGAAAGCCAAACTCCCAAAGTGCCATTGTAGATTCACTCAGTGAGAGGCCTGTGCAGATCTAAGTAGCCTGCACGGTCTTATTGCTAGTCAAAAGGACACTTGAACATGCGCACAACATCTAGTCACTAATTTAACCTCCTTTGAGATTCTTTTACCACCGTATAGGTGATTTCCTACTAAGCTACAGGTCAATAAAGTACCTGAAAACGTGTGAGAAACTCTGCAGCACCAGAGTTGGAAAACCATAATGGAGGAAGAAAATAAAGCCTTGAAAAAGAATCAAACATGGAATCAGGTTAAATTACCAAAGGTAAAGAAACTAGTTAGGTGCAAATTGGTTTACACCACATAGTACAGCAGATAGTAAATTAGAAAGATATAAAGTGAAATTAGTTAAAAGAATATGCTAACACATAGGAAGTGGACTATAAGGAACCTTTTCCCCCACAGAAAAATTGAATACTATCATAATTCTTTTGTAGAGAATTTAATTGGCCTTTGCTGCAATTTGATGTGAAAAATGCCTTCTTGCATGAAGAACTAAAAGAGAAGGTTTACATAGAGCCACTGACAGTTTCTAATGATTCACATGGAAGAAAAAGTGTATGACAAACGAAGAAAGCCATTGATGAACTAAAATAGTTTCTTTGAGCATGGTTTGGAAGGTTTACACAAGCAAAGAAGAAATTGAAGCTCATGCAATCACAAGGAGATCACAACCTCTTCATAAAAAGGTCAGAGGGTGATAAAGTTATACTTAGAATTCTGTATGTTGATAATATTATTGTAACTAGGAATGAACATTGCAAGAGCGGGAGACTTGGAAAGAAACTGACAACAGAATTCAAAATAAGAGTTAACAAGACTCAGTATTTCTAGGTAACTGAAGCGACATATTCCCAACAAGGCATATTTATCTCCTAAGAAAAATACATCTTAGATCTACTAAGAATCCTGGATGCTCAGATGCAAGCCCTCAGAAATCACACATGCCTGGGGACAAAGTGAAAGAATATCGTTGAGTACTAAACTATAGTCAGTGTATTCACTAATTCATGCACTCTGCAAAGACAAAAACTTTTGGAGGCAGCATACAAGATCTTGAAGTACCAAATACGCACTCCTGCAAAGGTAGTTCTCCATAATAAAAGTATATCATTGAGTCTTGAGACATATACAAATACAAACTGGGCATGTTCTGTGGTGGATAGAAGGTCAGACATCAGGATATCATATTTTTCTGGAAGGATATTTGGTAGCTCGGAAGAGTAAGAAGCAAGCAGTGGTGGCTAGGTCAAGTGCAGAACCAGAATTTCATGCCATGGCATTAGTGGTATGTCAACTTCTAAGGGTGAAGAATATCGCACATGATTTGAGCATTAACTGGAAAGAACTATGAAACTCCATTGTGATCATAAATCAGCTATTGATAAAGCTCACAATTCAGTGCAACACAATTGCACAAAGTATGTGGAGATCGATTGTCATTTCATATAAGATAAATTGGAAAGTGGATCATAATGTATGACAAATGTTCCAACAGGAGAATGGCTTGCTGATGTTCTTGCAATAGGACTGCCAGCCTAGTACGTAACTCCAACAAAAATTGCACAAGCTTAGAGTTGGCTGCTGCTAAGTTTTATGTATTTGCCGTAAGTACTAACTGCTAAAGTTCCATACTAACTGTTAAGTTCCATGCATCTATAACTAAGCACCGTATCTAGGCAATGAACCGTGATAGTTTTAGGAATGTACCTATACTGCCATACATATCTTCTTCTCCTCCTTTTTCCCCGATAAATAATGTACCTGCACATATCTATATGGTACTAGACATCTATATATAAATCACTGAGAATGATAAGATTACAAAATCACTCTTCAGCTACTAAGAAGCAGAATCGAAAATTGGGCTCTCTGCAGTCAGCACCAGATTTCCAATTCTTTTTTGGAGGGATGGGGAGGTTAAAATGCAAAGAAACAAAATCTAGCAACTAGCAAGATCAAGTTCAGCATCGTAAGAAGAAATCTTAACTTTTTTCGATAATCACAGAAAAGAAGCAAACACAGATCTCCATGAGATACAAAGGATGGGGAATTTAGTGTAGAGCAAAGAGAAGAATCAATCTGCTATGCACTCCTATGCCGCAATATATTGCAATACATCTTCCACGTGCTAAAAAGTTGTTTGACAGTCATTGCACCTTGATAATAGCCTCAAATTAGAAGTTTTAAAAAGAGAACCCTTCTAACCACTGCAAATATTTAATCTGTCCTTTTGCTTATGCAATTTCTTGCACATTTGACATGGCTGCTCCAGAAGAGGGAAAAAGCACTTCAGTATATGGCTCCACAGAGAAGCAGAATTTCATGCCCATAGCAGCAAAGAGGATATCACACGATTAAATCTAACACAGATATCTCCAGTTCAAATAAAGAGCCAAAAAAAAATTTCAAAGTCATGTTATGCACTTATTGATCAGAAGAAAAGCAATCAATCCACATACGGTTACCATATTCAAATCATTAAAGGTGAATTACCATTGTAACATCATCTGGTTTGACACCAGCCTCAGCCATTGAGCCAAAAATCACCAAAGCCTCTTTACCAAATCCATGCTTTGCAAGGCCAGCAATCATAGTGTTCCATGAAACACAATCTCTTTCTCTTATGGCTTCAAAAACATGGTGTGCTTCACCTATGCATCCGCACTTACAATACATTGCAAGTAATGCATTACCAATGTAAGTGCCACCATCAAATCCAGTCTTCAAAATACAGCCATGAACTTGCTGCCCTAGCTCAAGCATTCCAATATCACCACATGTGCTCAAAACACATGTAACTAGAGACTTATTTAACAGCTCCCCATTACGTATCATATATACAAATAGACGCAAAGCGTCTTCACTTTTACCATTTTTAGCATAACCAGCAATCATTGCTGACCATGAGATAGAATCACGTTGAGGCATGTTATCAAACAAGCTCCTAGCTTGAGAAATATCACCGCTCTGTGCATAGCCACTAATCACAGTATTCCATGAACTAATATCTTTACAAGGCATTACATCAAACAATGCCCTAGCCAAGTCCATCTGCTTACACTGCACATATCCTGCAATCATTGAATTCCATGAAACGGCATTCTTCTCTGGCATCATATCAAAAGCTCTTCTACCTTCAGTTAGTAACCCATGATGTACAAAACCAGAAATCATTGTTGTCCATGTGAACACATCCCGACTAGGGGACTCCTCAAACAATTTCTGCGCCTGAGATAAGTCTCCATGCAAGGCATATCCGGATATCATAATATTCCAAGAAACCACATCCCTCTCAGGCATCCTATCGAAAAGCTTTCTTGCATCAGCCAACCTCATCTTCTTCACATAACCTCCCATTAAACAATTCCAAGACACCAGGTCCCAGTCCTTTTTTGAATCAAACAGCATATTTGCTTCATCCATTTTGCCGTTATGCACATAAGCAGCCAGTAATCCATTCCACGAAATCGAATTCTTGATTGGCATCCTCTCAAATAATTCTTTAGCCTCTTTCACATATCCATTACGAGCATATCCTGATAACAAACTATTCCACGAAACTATATCTTTTTCAGGTATTTTCTCAAACAACAACCGGGCAGCATTAAGATTCCTATATCGAACATATCCATTAATCATTAAGTTCCAAGAAACTGTGTCTCTTTGAGGCATTTTATCAAACAGCTGCCGCGCGAGCTCAAACTTACCATTCCGTAAGTAGCCGGAAATCATCGTGTTCCAGGAGACTAAGCTTCTGCGTGGCATGAAGTTGAATATATCAATAGCAATCTCACATTGGCCGTTCCTCATGTAGTTTGACATAGCAGTATTCCATTTTATGACTTCTGGGTCAGCTCTCTTAACTGACATTTTATTGTCTAAGTGTTTTTCTGTGCCAAGCTTTTTCAAACTGATACTAGGCTGATTCAATTGCAGATCATTAACGCGACGATTTTGTTTGAACAGCTGTGTACAACAGTTGTACCCTCGCATCCTCGTTGTCCGCCGAGGATGTCACTCAGAGCGTACCTTTCTGCCTCGAGCCTCTTCAAGGGTTTAGATTAGGGGAAATCTGTAGTGCACCAATGCTAACGCTAATAGGATAAAAATTAAAATGATATTAAAGTATTTAATTTTAAATATAAAATATTATAAAAATTAAAATAATATTAAAATATTTAATTTTAAGTATAAAATATTATGTATATATAATTATATTAATATGTACATCTAATTATATATAAATGTACAGATAATATTTTTTATATATATGTATATTAAAATAAAAAAATTAAATATCAAATAAATTGACTAATTTTAATTATTTTGATTTAAATAGACTACCAACTATTTTTTTCCCTTTAGATTAATGGCATGAGAATAATAGTTCCATGTACAAATTATTATTAATCGTATAATAATACTTAAATGGCTTGCTATAATATAATGAGTATACACATTTGAAGATGTGGTAGCATGTGATTATTGGGTTGTTGTTATCGAATCTTTTATTATATTTAAAAAATAAATTTATTAAAAATAATATTATTTTTATATTAAAAAATGAATTATTCTATGACTAAAACTTTATAGGTAAAGTAAAAATTACTTTAAAAAGTTTAAAATATTTTCACATTTGCCATCACCATTTTTCTATCATTATATATGAATTCGATAATTTACCATATTTCAATAAATGGTATAAGTGAAATTTTAAGACTCCATTTATTATAATCTAGAAATATATATAAATTGTTAAAATTACTTTCTTTTTAATACAAAGAGAATATAAATTTTAAAAAGCTACAATTAAAAATAAAATGTTAAAATATAAAACGTTCAATCAAACAAATTTTATATATGATATTATTTATAAGTTTAATGAAATATTATTATTTATTCTAGAAAACATAATAATTAATCAATTATTATTAAATCCATATTCATTAAATGGAGTCATGAAATTTTTCAAATTGGTATTAGTGATATGTTAAAGATAATCATTAACCAAATTATTAATTAAAGGTACTAAAAACAATTTAGCAAGGAATAAATGCTTAAATTTAGAGCATGCAGTTGCCAATGAAAATTTTAATTTAATTGCGGACATGTTAATTCTTGACTGAGTACATATTTAGAGAAGTTATAAGTGTTGGTTATTTGCTATTAATATCATCTATTTTATCTTATTTAAAAAGTAAATTTAATTGGGGGGAAAAAAGAGTACTATAAATTTTTAAAATACTACAGTTATAAAAGAGTTATTTAAGCTCAAAGCGCTAACCCAAATGTAGGCAAATATACTTGAGATTTTACTAGTGTATACTCAATTTGGGAGAGTGTGTATTCCTATTAAGTGCTCCCTCCATCTTATGAAGATAATACGCTACTTTTTTATCATGAAGATTGGGAGGATCTTACTATAAAGTGAAACTTTCAATCATTTTTTTTTGTAATACCCCCTTTTTAGACCCTTTAATGTGTGTTAAATTGAGTGGTTGATCATGATATAGATGTGTTTAATTGTGTTTTGGAGTTGTTATTTGGTTTGATTTTAAAAGGATTTTTAGGAAGGTTCGTTTTCATAGAAGACTTGGTTTCTACGAAAACCAATCCACCGATTAGTCCATACCCGTCAACTAGTGTAACACCCCAAAATTCACTACTTTTTTTAAAGCGAAAGTAATTAAAGTAGAAATACTTAAAACTCATGAATTCTGGGAATGTTACCGCCACACTTAGTACCAAACGGGTTCTCTCCGACCGTTTCGGTACCAAGTGCTAAGGCTAAAAAAAGATTTTCATTAAACTCAACCAACAGTTCATAAAAGACTCAAAAGATCATACGTTAAAAATTAGAGTACGCATAAACGTTTATGAACCATAATAAGATAGAAATCAGAGTGCGAAATCAAAGAGGATAAATACTCAATACAAGGTAATAAATCAAAGAGGATAAATTCGATATAAAAGAAATAATAAAAGGAAATAGAATCACATAAATGTTGAAATATGGCCACAACTCTCTCGAACTTTGAGCCAGACATGCTCAACACTCAGCCCCGACTGATGTCTCGCCCACCTGCATAAAGTCAGAAGGGCCTACTACTCGTGGGAATGAGCAGCACCCATGAAAAGGGTGATCAATATGCTACGTACTGAGTAAGGTAACCGAGCACTAAGGCCAACACATAAGCACATAATCCATACAGAATAATAAAAGGGCATAATCTAACATAACAACATAAAGGCATATGAACAATTCAGGTAAAAGTATAAAGGCCTAATTACAGTCCGGATTAATTATTTAATTAATATTTTATCGGAAGTCGATTCACACCATACCTTTTATCAAATCCATGTAAGTACAAGAACACCCCCACTATTATTTCCGGTGGGCCGGTCACTTGCGAGACAAAGTCCACACCACTATTATTTGCCGGTGGATCGGTCACTTGCGAGACAAAGTCCACACCACTATTCCTGACCGGTGGATCGGTCTGGTTCCTGCTCACATGGTGTTCCACTGTAAGTAATTAGTATCTTTTAAGCGTTTGTAACTCTGGTTTGTTTTTATTGAGCTCGATTCACCCCACTATTATTGTCATTGGGCCGGAAACGCACAGGTGCAAAGCCTGACCACTATTATTACCGGTGGATCAGTTACACACAGGACATCATGTCCTAACCACTATTTCTGACCGATGAATCGGTCTGGACCCATCTCAATAATCTTCCACTTTAAATGATTAGTATCTTAAGTATCTTATTCAAAGGCTTTCACCATGGACATGCACGAATCATAAATCATAAATTCCATATTCATCATCATACTTTATTCACCAAGTACACATGTGCTACCACCAAACCCTAGACATGCATGAATCACTCCCTTTACACTTATCCTCCAATTCTACTCCACATCTCACTCTAGGGTTTTATCCCGAAACCCTAATTTAGGCCTTAGCATCCCCTCTTACTCCACCTCACATCATCCAAATCATTTTAACACTCCACACATCACAAATCATCGATTCCATTCTCATAATTACACCTTAATCACCAAAAACACATGATGCAACAAAAACCCTAAGCAGCCACGCCAAACCCTAATCAACCACCACAAACCATAATTAACCACTACAAATGTAACACCCCAAAAATTCACTACTTTTTTTTTGAAAGCGGAAGCAATTAAAATAGAATCACTTAAAACCTGTGAATTCTGGGGATGTTATCGCCACACTTAGTACCAGACGGGTTCTTTTCGACCATTCCAGTACCAAGTGCTAAGGCTAAAGAAAAGATTTACATTAAATTCAAATCAACAGTTCATAAAAGAACTCGAAAGATCATACCTTAAAATCAGAGTACGCATAAACGTTTATAAACATAATAAAATAGAAATCAGAGTGCGAAATCAAAGAGGATAAATACTCCAATACAAAGAAATAATAGCAGGAAATAAAATTACATAAAGATTGAAATACGGCCACAACTCTCTCGAACTTTGAGCCAACCAAGCTCAACACACATCCCCAACTGATGTCTCACCCACCTGCATAAATCCAAAAGGGCATACTACTCGTGGGAATGAGCAGCACCCATGAAAGGGGTGATTAATACGCTACGTACTGAGTAAGGTAACCGAGCACTAAGGCCAACACACAAGCACATAATCCATGCAGAATAATAACAGGGCAATCCAACATAACAACATAAAGGTATATGAACAATTCAGGTAAAAGTACAAAGGCCAAATTATAGTCCGGATTAATTACTTAATTAATCTTTTTATCGAAAGTCGATACACACCAAGCCATTTTATCAATCCATGCGAGTACAGGAACACCCCACTATTATAGTCGGTGGACTGGTCACACATAGAGCATCATGCCCTAACCATTATTATTACCGGTGGATCGGTCACACATAGGGTACAACCCTAACCATTATTCCTGACCGGTGGATCGGTCTGGTTCCTGCTTGCATGGTGTTCCACTGTAAGTAATTAGTATCTTTTAAGAGCTTTAACGATACTTGTTTGTGTTTATTGAGCTCGAGTCACCCCACTATTATTACCGGTGGGTCGGTCACATATAGGACCTCATGTCCTAACCACTATTATAACCGGTGGATCGGTCACACATAGGACTACGCGTCCTAACCACTATTCCTAACCGGTGGATCGGTTTGGACTCGGCTCAATAATCTTCCACTTTCAAAGATTAGTGTCTTAAATATTTTATTCATAAATATTTTCCATGCACATACATTTGCCCAAACATGCATGACTAACTCCATGCAAACCCTAACTCCATGTAAACCACACATGCATGTAACCCTAGCTCCCATGCAAAACTAACTCCACGTAAACTACACTTACATGCAAACTCTAGCTCCCATGTGAACCCTAACTCTACGTAACCCATGACTCCATGCAAACCCAACTCATATGCCAACCCTAACTCACATGCAATCCTCAACTCAACATAGATCGCATTCTCATACTAACCCTAATTCATATGCAAGCCCTAATTCACATACAAACCTCAACTCCACGTAGAGATACTTCCATGCAAACCATAATACCATACCATATCATGCAAAACCAATACCCATACCATATCATGCAAAACCAATACCCATACCCTATCAAGAAAAACCATAAAACCATACCCCCTTCATGTAAAACCCTAACACCATTCAATTTCATGCAAACTACTAACACCATACTATTTTATGCCAAACCCTAGCAGCATGCAACTCCATCATTATTTTACAATCACATCATGCATGTCTTGAAACCACATTATACAACAGTAACAACATAAATGTACACATGATTCTCATGCCACCATTTATCCACACCAACATACTTCAATCCCATAATCATGCTGTATTAATAACAATTATACAACCTTCATACGAAATGCACTATAACTAACATCACATGGCATGCATAGCATAAAATCACATAATACAAGTATGGCCTTAGCACTCCTTACCTAAAATGTCACCTGTCTTGGAGCATGCTCCTATACCACTTGAGGGCTTTGGTTGGACTCACCTACTATGGGAAAAATACTAGGATTAGGTTTTCTCTTAAGAATGCTATTATTTCTAACTTACCCCAAGACCTTATTTTTAATTAAAAATTATTATATTAGAATTGACTCTACAAAATACTAGTAGAATATTAATAATAAAACTAATGCAGTTCAAAATAAAAAAGGTGATATAAGGGTTTCTGCCCTTCACCAAAATAATATGAGTAAAGATAATAATAATAATAATAATAATAATAATAATAATAATAATAATAATAATAATAATAATAATAATAATAATAATAATTCTATAATAACTAAATATTATAAATAAAGATAATATCAAGAATAATAATAATAATAATAATAACAATAACAATAACAATAATATATAAGCTTTAAAGTTTAAAGTGGGGTTTCGACCCTACTTATAACTAATGACCTATTATTTATTAATATTAATTATAAAATTAATAACATATATAATAATATTGAAATAATAAAGATAATGATAATATTATTATTAATGGTTATAAGAACAATAGAAATAATAATACTAGAATACATAAGTGTGAATGTTAATACAAAATTAGGGCCTAAGATTTTCCAGAATAATTAATAAAATGTTAATAATAATTATTCTAATAATTATAATATTAATAATAATAAGAATAATGATGATAATAATATAATAATTCAATTAATAACTTAAAATTCGAAACTAACAATAAAATTATTTTATTACCATTCTCCACCCTACAAGTACAATTCAGCATAAATTTTATATCAAATAATAATAATATTAATAGCAAGGAAATTATTATTATATTCGAATAGTTACTAATAAATAAGATAAAAATGGAATAATTTACAATAAATAGTAAATAATGACTAAGGAGGTCTAGGGTTTCACCTTGAGTCTGCAGGAATGGGCGGCACCGACAGTGGTTCACAGCGGTGGCCAGAAAAATGATCTAAAAGGGAAAAAGATGAAGAAAAAGAGAGAAGGAGCAGGGGAAAAATTAAAATAAGGTTTTGATTCGGTAGAGGAGGATTAGAGGGAGTTTTTTTGGGTGGTTCAGAGAGTAGTAAAAGTGGCGGAAACGGCGGCGGACGGCGGCTTAAGGGTTTCGGGATGAAAATTCTAGCGAGATGAGCAACAAACTTTGCACGGTTATTGAGGCCCGTGCAAGAAGAATCAAAGGTTGAAAACGACTTAGTTAATCAGAGGAAATTTCAGGGAAGACATTGGAATGCTGCGGTGGCGCTGAACTTGGCTATCGGCGGTGAAAACGGCGTCTGAAGTTGCGGTGGCGGCAACCTGCACTTAGGGTTTCAGGTAAGAAAAAAATCCAAAACTCCTACCATTAGGCTATTTATAGATGTTGGAATGGATAATGAGGAGCTGGAGGTCGACAGGGAGGTAGTAAGTGCAAGAATTTGGGTGGGCGGTGGCAGTAATTGATCGGTCATCGTTTGGGTTGCTTCAAAATTTCGCGAGGCTGGGGAGAAGAAACGGGCGAGATTGAACGTCCAATAATTATGCCAATTTACTCCTGAAGTTAAGAGGAAGACAATGAGGCAAGAAACAGCCGGTATTAATCACCGTAGCCGAAGAGGCCATTGATGGGGTCGAAGGTTTCATCGCAGCGACGGGGAAAGACAGAGGGAGAAGGAAGAAGAAAGAAGGTGGGCCGGTCGGCCGAGGAAGGAAAAGAAAAGGGGAGAACCGGGCGGTTCGCGCGCCGGTTAGGTCCTCACTTAACGAGACGCAGCGTCTCGACATGAAATCGACCAAAATGCCGCGTCTGGGCGCACGCAGGAAGAAGGCCAGCGACATTGGGCCGCAGGAGAAGAAAAGAAGAAAAAGGAAAGAGGATTGGGCCGCGTCACGCCCATTCGGTGGAAGAAGGAGGAAGAAAGAAAAGAAAGAAAAGGAGAAAAGAAAAAGAAAGAGGAAAAAGGAAAAAAAAGGAAGAAAATAAGGTTTTGGGTTTAAATAAATTAATTAGAATATTTAGGATATTTAAAAATAATAATATTTAAATAAAATAATATTTAAATCCCTTTTTAGGCTAAAATAAGATTTTTGAAAGATTTTCCATAAATTCCATTTTAATTAGCAAAGCACCCAAATTTTCTTCCATTAAATTATTTATAAAAATAATATTAATTTGGAACTATTTTCTCCTTCTTATTTTAAATAAAATAATTTATTTAGTTAATTCCCAAATTAAAATCTTTAATTAGTTAAAATACCCAAATTCCTCCTAATAAAAATAGTTATAAATTTATTCTTGATTTATCCTAATTAATTTCCTTTTATTTTAATTAAATCATTTATTTAATTAATTTTTTTTATAATAAAACCTAATTTAAATATAATATTTAAGATTAGAATTTTTCGAGGCATTTCAACAAACCCTATTTAACCATAACAACCATAATTAGTCATTTCAGACCTTAATTAACCACGACAATTCACAATTAGCCACTCCAAACCCTAGCTCAGTCTCCTACGTACCCATATAACGCTCTACGTACTCAAAGTGTTTAAACACCCAAACAATACTTACATTACCTTCCTTACATCCCAAATTAACTTTCCACACGTAAATTTCATACCCATGTAGACATTAATCTCACCATGCAAACCTTCGAACCTTTTTCATGCAAACCCTAAAATTTCACGTGAAACCCTAAATTCAACCATGCAAACCCTAATACCACCATTCAACCATCAATGCCACCATGTAAACCCTAATACAACCATACAACTATAAATACCACCATACAACCCTAATGCCACCATACAAACCATAAATACCACCATGTAAACCCTAATACTACCATACAAACCATAAATATCACTATGCAAACCCTAATACCACCATACAACCATAAATACCACCATACAAACCATGATTCCGTCATGCAAAACCCTAAATTCAATCCACACAAAACCAAAGATTCACCCATGCCAACCATAAATTCAAACCATATAAAACCCAAAGATTCGTCCTTACCTTACAATTTATTTGATTCTCCCATTCATAACCACAAATTAGATTTTCCCATACAAGACCATAAGTTAGATTCTCCCACATAAAATCATAAATTAGAATCTCCCAAGCAAAATCATAAATTAGATTCTCCCAATCAAATCATAAATTAGATTCTCCCATATAATATCATAAATTATATTCTCCCAAATAACATCATAAATTAGATTCTCCCAATTAACATCATAAATTAGATTCTCCCAAACACACCATAAATTATATTCTTCCGCACAAAACCATATATTAGATTATTCCTTATAAAACCATAAAATTAGGTCAACTCACTTCCTTTAGTCAACTTCTTTCCCCATCCTCCTTTTTCATCCTTTCTCCCACACAAACCATATCGACATCCTCTCATACATGTCTTATAGGGTCACAACACATATCGTCACACACATATAGTACACATGCCATACAAAAACATACTTCAACTCCATGTCATACCACATATAAATTAATTAATAATAATAAATATAGAATACATAGCATGCGGAACACATAATGCACATAAGCACACAATGACCTTAGTAACACCCTTACCTAAAATGACACCGATCTTGGAGCACGCTCCTACCCCTCCATAGGGCTTTGACTGGTCTCACCTATTATGAGGGAAAAACTAAAGTTAGACTCCCTCCCATCAAAAATACTATTAAAAACTAACTTAATATAAGACTAGGCTTTGATAAAATATTAAAATAATAATAGCAAAAATACCAAAAAATAATATCGATATTAATAATAATAAGGTTAATAAAAACAGTAATAATAATAATAATGAGAAGGACATTACTCAAAACATAGTAAAATAAGGGCTTCATCCCTTTTACTAAAATAATAATACTAATAATAATATTAGTAAATTAAATAACCAAATTTAGTAATAATAATAGTGATGAAATAATAATAATAATAATAATAATAATAATAATAATAATAATAATACATTATTAGAAAAACTAATGTTAAAATATTTGTATTAATAATAATGGAATAAGAATAATGGAAATTTGAAATAGGAATAATAATAATAATAATTATACTTATAACATTTTAATATTAATAATAGTAAATAGAGAAATAATAAGAAGAATAATAATAAAATTGAATTAAAATACAATAGGCTTCAGCCCTCAACATAAATAATAATAAAAACATTAATACTAATAATAATAATAATAATAATAATAATGCATATTAAACATATAAATATTAAGAATAATAATAATAGTATTTATATGCAAATAATTGAAATAAAATAATTTAAGGGTTATAAAAATAGGGAAAATAGCTGAGAGGGTCTAGGATTCAACCATAGGCTGGTAGGGATAGGCGGCACCGGCGGTGGTTCACGGCGGCAGCGACGGTGGCCGGAAAAAGAAAAGAAAGAGGGGAAAGTTGCATGCTGGGAATAAGATAGGGAGAATTAAGATGGGAGCTGGGGTGTTTTGAGTTGCCCAGAAGGAGAGGGACAGAATGAGGGTGGCAGTGCACGACGAAAATGGTGGTGGTCGAATGGAGGAGAAGGAGAAAGAGAGAGGAGGAGAGGGAGAAAGAGGAAAATAAAGGTATGGGGAGATAGAGGAGGGTCTGTAGAAGATTTTGGAGGTGAAAGAAGAGGTAGAAACGGCGGAAGAGATGGCTAAGGGCGGCGCAAAGGGTGGCAGAGGTGGAAGAAAGGGCTATTTAGGAAGGCAACTTTGCACAGCTGGTTCGGCTTGTGAAGGAAGAATCAAAGGGTGAGGGAGGTTTGGTTAGCTAGAGGAAGGTTCAAGGAAGAGTTTGGTGCCCAAGTATGGAGGCGAAGTTGGCCGGAGGTGGAGGAAGAGGTGTCTAAAGGAGTGGCGGCAAGGAAGGATTTCTGGGTTAGGTAATCAAAACTCGAAACAGGGTAGATTGTGAGGATATTTATAGAGTTAGAGGAAAGGTTTGAGTTATTTGGGTTGGTGAGGGGATAATGCAGTAGGGTTCGGGCTTACCAGAGGTGAGGGTTGGCCAGTGGCAGCAAAACGGGGCAAGGGAGTGTTGATAGGGTTTATGTGGTCGTTGAAAAATGGGGGAGAAATTGGAAAGAAAACCGTCGGTCAAAATGACCATAACCAGTGGAAAAAAACCAGGGGGTGAGGCGGCGGAGTTGCAAGCTGGCGGCGTTAGGGAAGAAGAAGGAAGGAGATGGGGGGCTGGACCGGTCGGTCCAGGGGAAAAGAAAAGAAAGAAAGAAGGGGAGACGGGCAAACCGGGATCGACGAGGGGGAAAAGGTTTAAATGAAATGACGGGTTTTAGTGGAAAAGGAATCAAAACGCGGCGTTGAGGGGGACGGGCGAAGGGCGACAAGCGCGGGCTGGGCCAAAGGAAAAGAAGAAGGGGAAAAGGATTGGGCCGGAGGAGAGGGCAACCCAAACGGGGAAGAAGGGAGGAAAAGAAAAAGAAGAAAAGAAAGAAAAAGAAAGAAAAAGAAGAAAAAGGAAGAAAGAAAAGGAAAAGAGAAAATAATTATTTTGGGTATTTAAATTTATTAAAATATTTGGGATATTTAAAAATAATAAAATATAAAATAATATTTAAACCCCTTTTAGGCTAAATTAAGGATTTTCCATAAATTCCATTTTACTTAGCAAAACACCCTAATTTTCTCCAATTAAATTATTTACAAAATTATTATTAATTTGAAAATATTTTCTCCTTCTTATTTTTAATACAATAATTTATTTAATTAATTTTCAAAATAAAATCCTAAATTAGCTAAAATACCAAAATTTCACCCTAACTAAAATACCTATAAATTTCTTCTTGATTTGCCCTAATTAATTATACTTTTATTTTAATAAAAATAATTTATTTAAATAATTTTTCTAATAAAACCTCATTTAAATATAATTTATAAAATTAGGAATTTTCGAGGCATTTCAACTAGTTTACTTACTCTTAAAGTTATCTATAACACTCTCAAAATTCACTACCGAAAATTTTCATTTTATTAGAAGATTTAATAGAAATAAATAAATATAAACTTATGAATTTTGGAGATATTACCGTCGTGATAAGTACAAGCTCGACCCCTCGCCGGTCTTGTACTAACCACAAGGCTAAAAAAAGATTACCAACCATCATAATTCAAACTCAAATCAAGGCATCATAAAAGCATTGAAACATTCATAAGACAGAAATCAGAGTACATAGAAAAGATATTACAATCTAGAGTACATAATTAAAATTTCTCAAAAGGAATAAAAGCTACAGTACGATAAAAATTAAGTATGAGTAAACTGGTACAAAATAAAGGAACATAAAAAGTAAATCTTGCCACATTGCTCTCGAGCCCTAGGCCAAGTCCATGCTCAACTCTCAGCCTTACCCAATGCCTCGTAAGCATTGAAGGCATCAAAAATGATATCACCAAACTACACAAACTCATAGGGACCTTCTACTTGTGGGAATGAGCAGCACTTATAAAACGGATGGCCGGTATGCTATGTACTGAGTAAGGTAACCGTGCAACTAAGGCCAACACACAAAGGTATATAATACAGGCATGGTCACATAACAACATACGATCATTACAAATAAGTAAAGGCCAAGCTATAGTTCGGATAAATTGATTATTAGCTCTCTAATGAACACTCATTTTACACCATACTTATTATCAATCCATGCTAGTGTGGGAGCCCCATTATTATAGTCGGTGGATCGAAAACACATAGGGCATAACACTATTGACCACTATTATCGCTGGTGTATTGGTCTTTGCATTCGTTAGTGGACCGGTCTGGCTCTGACTCTCATGGTATTTCATTGTAAGTACTTAGTATCTTTCACATGCCTTATCATAATTATGTTTGGATTGTTGAGTAAGGAATCCCCCACTATTATAGTTGGTGGATCAGAAACATACAGGGCAGAATGATCCTTACCACTATTATTAACAATGGATCTGTCTCTAGGGCACCCTGGCACCTACCACTATTATTCGTCGATGGACTAGTCTAGACTCGGCTCAACAATTTTCTTTTTTAAATGGTTAGTATCGTATTCATGTCTTATTCGACAAGTTTTCACCTAGATATGCATGTCACACTCCATCTACTCTTGTTTCCTATGAGGGTCCATCCTATATCGTGAAACTTTTACACCTCCTAACACACCACAACATCCTTTCCTTCTTTCACTTACTCACATTGGAGGCCCAACTCCTAAGTATGTGGGTCAAGGCCCACTATCTTACACCTCCAAGTCCACTCACTGCCTTACCCTAAGGTCTTCTCCAACAACCCTAATTTGGGCCTATGTGGCCTATCATTCTCTACCTCACACAACCAAGGCCATTTTATCACCCCACACATCTCCTCCCTTAGATTCAACCCTCATCTTTTCACTTTACACCCTCAAGTACACGTGTGACCACGAAACCCTCAATGGCCACACCAAACCCTAGCATTCTTCTTTTTCACATAACACCCTTCCATTTCTCACCTTCCACTCTTGCTTTCCCATGATACCCATTCTCACCTTACACATGACACTCCTCCATCCTCATTATAACACCCCAAAATTCACTACTTTTTTTTAAAAAAAAAAGTAGAAGAATTTAAATTAAAACTTGTGAATTCTGAGGATGTTACCGCCACACTTAGTACCAGACTGGTTCTCTCCGACCATTCTAGTACCAAGTGCTAAAGCTAAGAAAAGACTATCATTAAATTCAAACCAACAGTTCATAAAGGAACTAGAAATATCATATATTAAAAATCAGAGTACGCATAAAAGTTATAAGCAATAATAAAATAGAAATTAGAGTGCGAAATCAAAATTCCTCGAAGGGAATAATCTTACAATCGATAAAAGATTTATTTGAAATACTCAATACAAGTACTAAATTAAAAAGGATAAATTCGATACGAAAGAAATAACAAAAGGAAATAGAATCATATAAAGACTGAAATATGGCCACAACTCTCTCAAACTTTGAGCCAAAACATGCTCAACACTCAACCCTACCTAGATGTCTTGCCCACCTGCACAAAGTTAGAAGGGCATACTACTCGTGAGAATGAGCAGAACCCATAAAAAGGGTGATCAGTACGCTACGTACTAAGTAAGGTAACCGAGCACTAAGGTCAACACATAAAATCACATAAACCATGCATAAGAATAAAAGCTCATAAAGACCATCATGATATCATAATATTGATCAATCATTCAGATACATATATAAAGGCCCATTTATAATCTGGATTCATTACTTAATTTATCTCTGATCAGGAATCGTTTCACACCATGCTTTTTATCAAATCCATGCGAGTACAGAAGCCTCCACTATTATAGCTGGTGGATCAGAGGCACATAGGGTATCATACCCTAACCACTATTATAGTCGGTAGATCGGAGACACATAAGACTATGCGTCCTAACCGGTGAATCAGTTGGCCCCGACTCACATGGTGTTCCACTGTAAGTAATTAGTATCTTTTAGGTGCTTTAAAAAAACTCTGGTTTGTGTTTATTGAGCTCGGGAACCCCCACTATTATAACCGATAGATTGGTTACGTATAGGGCATCCTACCCTAACCACTATTATAACCGGTGGATCGGTCACACATAGGGTAAAAACCCTAACCACTATTCCGAACCGGTGGATCAGTTGGTCCCATCTCAACAATCTTTCACTTGAAGTGACTAATGTCTTAAGTATCTTATTTAGTAGCTTTCGCCCCTAGACATGCATGAATCATCACACATCACATGTAACACCCCGAGTCGATACGACCATGCGGGGCCTACCTTAACGTGTTTTTGGATTGATCGGTTGGCCCCACAGATCAACACGAGTCATTTCGTTGCGCTTTGTCCTTACTCACGCACTTCCCGAGAAATTTTCAGAATATTTCTGAAACTTCCCAAGAGGTCACCCATCCTAAAACTGTTCCACTGCCAGCACACTTAACTATAGAGTTCTTAGGACAGAATCACCAAAAGGATGGTATATCATGTTGATATAAGTAGCCAAATCAATCCTCATAATACTCCGCTCAATTTGGGGTATTATATTCAACCCCACTCAAAGAACGCAATGTCCTCGTTGCACCTCAACCAATGACTGTCTCAATACAGTTCATCCCAAGAATCGTCCCGCTAGGTGGCTAATTGGCTCATCTAAGTTCAGCTCACGGTCGCGGTTTCGCTCTAATACCATTTGTAACACCTCGAGTCGATACGACCATACGGGGCTACCTTAAAGTATTTTTGGATTGATTGGTTGGCCCCACAGATCAACACGAGTCATTTCAGTGCGCTTTGTCCTCACTCACGCATTTCCCGAGAAATTTTCAGAATATTTTTGAAACTTCCCAGGAGGTCAGCCATCCTAAAATTATTCCACTGTCAGCACGCTTAACTGTGGAGTTCTTAGGACAGAATCACCAAAAGGATGGTATACAATGTTGATATAAGTAGCCAAATCAATCCTCATAATACTCCGCTCAATTTGGGGTATTACATCACAAATCATAAATTCTACCATCATAATTATACTTTAATCACTAGTTACAAATGATACAACAAAAGCCCTAAGCAACCACACCAAACCCTAATTAACCACAACCAACCATAGTTAACCACTCCAAACCCTATTTAACCATAACAACCATAATTCGCCAGTCCAAACCTTCGTTAATCACCACAACCCATAGTTAATCACTCCAAACCCTAATTCAGTCTCCTCCATACCCTTATAATGTCCTACATAATATTTTTCACCCAAAACTTTCAAACACCAAAATAACTCTTCTATTACCATCCTTACATCTCAAGTCAACTTTTCACACATAAACTTTACTCCCATGCATATGCTAACCTTCCCATGCAAACTTTCAAACTTTCTAGTACAAAACCCTAAGCTCCCATGCAACCCTAGTATCACCCATGTAAACTGATAGATGAGATTTATATGTTATTTTGCTAAGTAAAAATGTCATTTATTCCTCATTACTTTTATAACATTTAATCTTTTCTCTAGTTTTTCTCTTTTGGATAGATTTTGTAGGAAAAGATAAAAATGGAGAAATTCAAAGGAGAAATCGATGGAAAGAGAAAAGGCAGCAAAGAACACATCAAGAGATATGGAATCAATGGAAGAAAAGACTATAAATGAAGAATATATATCAAAGGGAAGATTGTGTTGAAATTTCATGAAGAAATAATGAAGGAACAAGAAACACGACCCCCCCCGGTGTTTCCTAAACACGGCCCGTGTTTTTCTATCAGCACACAAAATTTCAGCATTTGGCCGAGAGTTTAAGGAAAAACACGGGGGTCCCGTGTTTTTCTCAAATTTCGTAACCGTTCGCGCAACGTTTCCCCGATATATTTCAAAAGTTTGAACATTCGAAAGGGTGGTTCGGGGGGAGTTCGAGAATGGGATTATCTCTTTCTCTCTATACTCTCTAGATACCACATGTAATTTCTAATTTCAATTCTCTTTCTCTCCATTGTATTCAATTGAACAATCAACACTCTGCAATTCAATTCGATAAGTTCTTCTCCATTCCTCTTTTAATTGCAAGTTTTGATTTTTGATTGAATGCAATTCAATTCTCTTTGTTGCATTATTATTTTTCTTGTGTTTAGTGTTTCATTATTAATTTATTTATAAGCATTGATGTTAATTATAGATTATTGCATCAAATTGCAATAACAGACAATTAAATGCAATAATCTATAATTAACATCAATGCTTATAAATAAATTAACAATGAAACACTAAACACAAGAAAAATAATAATGCAACAAAGAGAATTGAATTGCATTCAATCAAAAATCAAAACTTGCAATTAAAAGAGGAATGGAGAAGAACTTATCGAATTGAATTGCAGAGTGTTGATTGTTCAATTGAATACAATGGAGAGAAAGAGAATTGAAATTAGAAATTACATGTGGTATCTAGAGAGTATAGAGAGAAAGAGATAATCCCATTCTCGAACTCCCCCCGAACCACCCTTTCGAATGTTCAAACTTTTGAAATATATCGGGGAAATGTTGCGCGAACGGTTACGAAATTTGAGAAAAACACGGTCCGTGTTAGAAAACACGGGACCCCCGTGTTTTTCCTTGAACTCTCGACCAAATGCTGAATTTTAAATGCTGAAATTTTGTGTGCTGATAGAAAAACACGGGTCATGTTTAGGAAACATGGGGGGGGGGTCGTGTTTCTTGTTCCTTCATTATTTCTTCATGAAATTTCAACACAATCTTCCCTTTGATATATATTCTTCATTTATAGTCTTTTCTTCCATTGATTCAATATCTCTTGATGTGTTCTTTGCGGCCTTTTCTCTTTCCATCGATTTCTCCTTTGAATTTCTTCATTTTTATCTTTTCCTGCAAAATCTATCCAAAAGAGAAAAACTCGAGAAAAGATTAAATGTTATAAAAGTAATGAGGAATAAATGACATTTTTACTTAGCAAAATAACATATAAATCTCATCTATCAAATACCCCCATGCTTAAATCATTACTTGTCCTCAAGCAACATCATGCCATGCACAAAAGAAACATCAAGGATTACAAATGAGATAAGTTCTAAACTCTAAGAAATATAAGATTGGATTTATTCTTTCATATAGTTTAACAATGCGTTAGGACTTAAAACACTTATGAATCATAAAATCACAATGTTGAAAATATTTTGGATCACACATCTAACACACCTTATAAACAGTCTAATCAAATGCTTAAGTGGTTAGGGAATGAGAGTTAATATAGTTAGTATCTCACCATGCAAATTTAGATCAAGATTAATGAAATTTATATTGGTAGATTCTTACTTTTGGTATGTAAAAACGCTCACTCTTATGTGTATAGGGTATGATGTGTTTACTCTCAAATCTTCTCCAAATGATAATGATCACCCATATGTTTGCCATTATTCTCAATTCGCCACCACTGAAAAGAACTAAAGTATATAAGAATCAAAAGGTCTTGAAATTTGGATATCATGGGGCTAGGGTTCTAAGGTGGGATAGAATTTTGGTATTGTAGCTAGACTCTACCAACTAAAGAAGCAGTTTCTTTATTTCAATTAAATCACAATTCCTCCTCTTCTCCTTTACTTCACTTCCCTTTTTTTTTTATATAATTTTGAACCCTTCCATTCAACTAAATAACATTAAAAAAAACATGAAATTTTATTCTCCTCCTCCTCTTCTTCTTCTTCTTGTTTTTTTTCTTCTTTTTTTTTTGAGAAGAAAAATGCTTAGCTACTTCCTCCATTTTTTTATGATATCCATACCCCCATACTTAGATTTCACCTTATTAACAAAACAAAAGTTCTCCTTAAAAATATTTTTGCTCCATTAGTCATAGAGTAAGGAAAGAAAATGCATATGGATATTAGTTGTTAATAAAGGGTAGATCAATAGAATAAGGCTTTAGGCTCAAAGGGTTTATGCAATGGATAATAATTTTCAAGGTGAGCTATTTGGTCTTGTAGCTAACAAAGAAAGAAGAGTGCCTTTATCATTTTCAAATATCCTAAAGTTCTATGCAGTCTTGAAGAGAACTAATGGAAAATTCTAGTTTCACATATCATTAGAGAATACACACAAAAGAAAAATATATTTTGGATAAGCAATGTATCCAAAGGTTAGGCTCAAGCGCTTACAATGTTATATCCACCAATTTTTGAATTTCATTTCATCTCATTCATAATCAATGCATGGATTGATTCCTAACCATTCTAACTTTCTGTCCTTTATCACTATCACAATCTCAATTTCTGTTTTTAAGGTTTAGGAAGATGGTGATCAAAGCAGTTATTATGATTTACAAAAATAGCCTTTATAAAAAAATTTTGTCCCATTACTTTGCTTACCCAATGAATAAATAAATCAAATCTAACACTTCTTGTCTAGACACGAACAAAACAAACAAACACAACATCACATAATTAGAAAAAAAAGATACATGTATGCAAAAACATTACTATATATATAGAAACAACATAAAAAACAATAATAAAGATTATAATTGTCATTCCCCGGCAACGGCGCCAAAATTTGATGCACTGTCGTATTCACAACAAATTTAATAAAAAAAATCCTAATTCCCAAATACGTAGTATATGGCAAGAAGGAGTCGAACCCACAAGGAATGGTATATAATCAATAATTCTGTAATCGATGTTAAAACCGTGGTTATGTAATAACATATAATTCTATCATCAATATCTAAACTATAGATAAATAATAAAACACTGTACTCACTAATTAATGAATAAGGATAGGAAGTACTGATTATGGAATTAGGATATCAAATAATCATGGAGAAACAAAATATTCTAAATGATTTAACGTTGACCTGTAGAAACTCATAATAATTCATTTCTTTGCTTTCTCTCAATTCTAATAAATTAAATAAGCTCTCAATTTATCACCTAACCAATTAATAACCTAGGTTAAGAACGCTATATTCAATTAATGGCAGCATTACGAATAGAAAGCAGTCAACTACGACCATAATCACATAAGCTCGGATCATGCAATCGTAAGAATTAATGGACAAGATTAATAATTAATCTTTTGCTACTCTAGAAACGTTAATTAACAATTACGTATTAATTTCGTTATCCTAGCGTAGATTAAGATCTAAACTAGATAGGTGATCAGTCTAATTAGTTTAAATTCTTAATCTATGATGCGAGATCATTCAATTCCGTCCATCAATTCAATTAAATTCCATCTAGAATCATGAATTCAAAATCCAAAACCCTAATTCCGTCATCAAATCCTCCTACCTTATACTATCTACATAATTGCAATAACACACAATTAAATGCAATAATCTATAATTAACATCAATGCTTATAAATAAATTAACAATGAAACACTAAACACAAGAAAAATAATAATGCAACAAAGAGAATTGAGTTGCATTCAATCAAAAATCAAAACTTGCAATTAAAAGAGGAATGGAGAAGAACTTATCGAATGGAATTGCAGAGTGTTGATTGTTCAATTGAATACAATGGAGAGAAAGAGAATTGGAATTAGAAATTACATGTGTTATCTAGAGAGTATAGAGAGAAAGAGATAATCCCATTCTCGAACTCCCCCCGAACCACCCTTTCAAATGTTCAAACTTTTGAAATATATCGAGGAAACGTTGCGCGAACGGTTACGAAATTTGAGAAAAACACGGTCCGTGTTAGAAAACACGGGACCCCCGTGTTTTTCCTTGAACTCTCGGCCAAATGCTGAATTTTAAATGCTGAAATTTTGTGTGCTGATAGAAAAACACAGGCCGTGTTTAGGAAACACCGGGGGGGTCGTGTTTCTTGTTCCTTCATTATTTCTTCATGAAATTTCAACACAATCTTCCCTTTGATATATATTCTTCATTTATAGTCTTTTCTTCCATTGATTTAATATCTCTTGATGTGTTCTTTGTCTTTCCATTGATTTCTCCTTTGAATTTCTCCATTTTTATCTTTTCCTGCAAAATCTATCCAAAAGAGAAAAACTCGAGAAAAGATTAAATGTTATAAAAGTAATGAGGAATAAATGAAATTTTTACTTAAAAAAATAAAATATAAATCTCATCTATCATAAACCCCAAATCCATCCATATAAAACTCTAGAGTAGATTATTCCATGCAACATCATAAAATCTGCCATGGAAAACCCTAGATCCATCCATACAAAACCCTAAATTCTTTCATGCAAAACCCAAGGTTCCTTCATACAAAACCTTAAATTCAATCCACACAAACCCCAAGGTTTCTCCATACAAAACCCTAAGTTCAATCCACACAAAACCCAAGATTCATCCATACCAAACCTAAATTCAACCCATATAAAACCAAAGATTCATCTATACCAAACCCTAAATTCAAACTATATAAAACCAAAGATTCATCCATATAAAACCCTACATTAGATCCTCCCATACAAAACCATAAATTAGATTCTCCCATATAACACCATAAATTAGATTCTCTCATATAACATCATTAATTAGATTCTCCCATATAATACCATAAATTAGATTCTCCTATACAAACCATAACTTAGATTCTCCCATATAACATCATAAATTAGATTCTCCCATATAACACCATAAATTAGATTCTCCCATACAAACCATAACTTAGATTCTTCCATATAACATCATAAATTAGATTCTCCCATACAAAACCATAAATTAGATTCTCCCATACAAAACCATAAATTATATTCTCTTACACGAAACCCTAAATTTCCCATTTTATTATTCCACTCATAAATCATTAAAATACTTAACTCACATCCATTGGTCAACTTCTTCCCCCCGTTCTCTTTTTTCATCCTTTCTCCCACACAAACCACATCATCACCCTCACGTGCATGTATTACAGGGTCACAACACATATCATCATATATACAATATTTTATCACATGTAGTACATATGCCATATAAAAACATACTTCAACTCCATGTTATATCACAAAAAAAATAATTACAATAATAAACATAGGATGCATACCATACAAATCATATAATGCACATCAACACATAATAGGCCTTAGTAACCCCTTACCTAAAATGACACCGGTCTTGTAGCACGCTCCTATACCTCCTTAGGGCTTTGAGAGGTCTCACCTATTATGAGGGAAAAACTAGAATTAGATTCCCTCCTACTAGAAATATTATTAATCACTAAATTATTATAAGACTAGGTTTTTAACTCAACAATAATATATTAATAAAATAACATTAACTAATTACTAACTTTGCTAAAGATATAGAAATAATAGAAATGTTATAAAAGTTGATAATATAAGGTTGAAAACTTTACCCTAATAATTATAAGATATGATATTTATAATACAACTACTAAAATTTAAAATAAGCACAATTGGGTTTTAGCCTTATATAGAATAATAATATTAACATTGAAAGTAGTAGTAGTAGTAATAATAATAATAATAATAATAACAACAACAACAATAATAACATTATCAACAACACTAATGGTAAAATAGTTGTATTAATAATAATGGAATTAGAATAATAGAAATTTGAAATAGAAAATAATAATAATATTTATACTTATAACATATTAATATTAATAATAGTAATAATAGAAATAATAAGGGTAATAGTGCTAAAATTGAATTAAAAATTACAATAGGGCTTCAGCCCTCAATAGAAATAAAAACAAAAACATTAATACTAATAATAATAATAATAATATATATTAATAATGGAAATAATAACAATAATAATAATAGTATTTATATTCAAATAAATGAAGGAAAATAAATTAAGGCTTATAAAAATAGGGAGAAGGGTTAAAAGGGTCTAGGGTTCAACCTTAGGCTGGTAGGGATAGGCGGCACCGGTAGTGGTGCACGGTAGCGGTGACGGTGGCTGGAAAAAGTTAAGAAAAAGGGAAAAGTTGAGGGCTGGAAAAAAGAGAAAGAGAAAAAGGGTGGTAGTAAGGGTGATTATGGTTGTACAGAAGGAGGGGAACATAATAGGGGTGGTGGCGCAACTAAAGGTGGTGGCGCACGGTGACAATGGTGGCTAAATGGAGAAGAAGGAGAGAAAGAGAAGAGGAGAGGGAGGAAGAGGAAAAGAAGGGTAAGGGAAGGTAGAGGATGGTCTGTAGAATAATTTGAGAGGTAAAAGAAGCGACGGAGGAGGTGGCTAATGGTGGTTCGAAGGGCGGCGATGGTAGGAGAAAGGGTCATTTGGGAAGGCTACTTTGCACAGTTGGGGTGGCTTGTGCAGGAAGAATCAAGGGGAATGGGTGGTTTGTTTAACTAGAGGGTGGTACAAGGAAGAGTTTGGTAGGCGGAGTGGGTGTCGGCATTAGCCAATGGCAATAGAAATGGTGTCTGAAGGGGCGGTGGTGGCAAGGTCGGGAAAAGTTGGGTTTCGAGGGAAAGCTCGATTGCAGATTGGCCAGGGGATATTTATAGAAAAAAAAGGTGACTTAGGTTAAAGGGAAGAATGGGAGGATCGACAAGTCAGTTAGGCTCACTGGCGGCGACGGTTGCTGGCAAAATTCAAAAAAGGTGTGGCAGGTAGTTGGTTGGGAAAAGGGAAACGTGTGAGGAGAGGGGAATGGGCAGACAGGTGTGGTCGATGAGTCGACGTGGAAGAGAGGGGGAGGTGGGAAACAATTGTGTGTAGTCGCCGTCGAAATTTTCGGCCAATCGGAAGAAGTTGCAGGTGCTCGACGATGTTGGGCAGGTGCAAAGGAAGATGAAAGGGTTGGACTGGTAGTCCAGAAGAAAAAGAAAGAAAGGAAAAGGGGAAAACCGGGCTGGGTGACGCTTAAATTTTTTTTAAATAAAATGATGAGTTTTGAGGGAAAAAGAAGTAAGGCGCGGTGCTTCATAGTCAGGCCGCGCTGAAGGAGAAATGGATGGGGATTTGGGCCGTAGAAAGGAAAAAAGGGAAATGGGCCGCGACTAGGTCCAACTTAGGGGAGGGGAGGGGAGGAAGAAAAAAAAAGAAGAAGAAGGAAAAGGAAGAAAGAAGAAAGGAAAAAGGAAGAAAGAAAAGGAAAAAGGAAAAGGAAAAAAATATGAGGGTTAGGTTAATTAAAATATTTGGGGTATTTAAAAATAATAATATTTAAATAAAATAATATTTAAATCCCTTTTTAGGATAATTTAGGAATTTTAAAATAGTTTTCATAAATTTCATTTTAATTAGCAAAACATCCTAATTTTCTTCAATTAAATTATTTATAAAATTAATATTAATTTGAAACTATTTTCTCCTTCTTATTTTAAATAAAATAATTTATTTAATTAATTTTCAAAATAAAATCCTTAATTAGCTAAAATACTAAAATTTTCTAATAAAAATTATTTATTATTTTCTTTTTAAATAACCCTAATTAATTTCCTTTTATTTTAATAAAAATAATTTATTTAATTAATTTTCATAATAAAACCTCATTTAAATATAATATTTAAAATTAGAAATTTTCGGAGCATTTCACTCATCTCATACTCCACTGACCCTCAATTATTTTTACTTTCACAACCATCTCAAATTTGGATTTCTCCTCCCAAACCCTAGATAGGTCTCTTATGCACCCTTATACTAACATATGTACTATTTTTCACCCAAAGCCTCTAATCACCCAAACAACTCTTCCCTTACCATACTTACATCCCAAGACAAATTTTCACTTGTAAAGATCGTCCCTATACAGACTCCATCCACCCCATGCAAACCCTCAAAGTTTTCATGCAAATCCTAGAATCTCCCATGCAAACCCTAGAATCTCCCATGAAAATCCTATAATTCCCATGAAAAGTTCACCCACTCTTTTATTTTATTCATAGGTCCCTCTTATTTTTCCTTTTATGGATCATGAGATATTTAGGTCAATCCCATATCTCTTCGCCAACTGACTTTCCCTTGGTCAACTCACTTCCCCATTTTCCTTTATCATCCTTTGACCCCATATCATTATATTAAATATCTTAATATGCATTTGCTAAAGGGATACACCACATAATATCATAATCACAACATATACATATTATACACATGCCATAAGAAAACACATGAGCATACCTCAACTCTAAGCTGCGCTACACATAAAATAGTTATAATGATGATCATAAGATACACAACATAGCATGGCACATAACATAGAAGGCATACAAGGCACATAACACACACATAGGGGACCTTAGCTACGTCCTTACTTAGCATGACATCCATCTTGGAGCACGCTCCTATGTCTCCTTAGGGTTTTGACTAGGTTTACCTATAAGAGGGAAAAACTAAGGATTAATTTTTCTCCTACCAAAAATACTATTATTCTTTATTCTAATATTAGGGTTACTATTATTAAAATAAACTTTACAAGTAAAAATTATATTTCTTTTTATTCTCAAGTTAGCCTACTAGGCTATTACTAATCAAAATAGGTTCATGATAAGTATTTATAGCCATATTTATAATATTAAAGCTAATATCTTTATTCTTCTAATAATAGTACTACTACTAGTTGTAGAAAAAATACTGATAGTAATAATGATAATGATGATGTTGATGATGATGATGATGATAATAATAATAATAATAATAATAATAATAATAATAATAATAATAATAATAATAATAATACTTATAGTAATAGAAACCCTAGTATTATCAAGGTTAAGGCTAATAATAAGGTTATTAATAAAAATGATAACATAATAATATTAATATTAACAAAAATAATAATATTACTAAAGATAATACTAATAATAATATTTGAAATAATGATATTTATATGGGTAAGGTTTTTAATTCTTTTATAAAATTAATAATAGTAATATACTAGGTTAGCACCAATAATAATAATAATAATAATAATAATAATAATAATAATAATAATAATAATAATAATAATAATAATAATAATAATAATAAAAGTAATAATAATATTAATGGTGATAAAAATAAGGATAATCATAATATTTATTAAAATAGGATTCGACTTCTTTAAATAATAATGGGATAAATGTCTCAATGCTACATTTAGTAGTAATAATGGTAAAAATAATAGTCATGATATCATAACAATAATAATAACTATAGTAACACTAATAATAATAAAAGTGTTAAGAATAATACTGATAATAGTAATAATCGAATAGTAAATAATAATAATAGGGTTTGAATATTTATAATAGCAATAAAAGTGATAATATGCCAAATTTAGCATTAATAACAATAATAATAACAATGATATTGATAAAAATAATGATAATCAAAATAATAATAATAATAATAATAATAATAATAATAATAATAATAATAATAATAATAATAATAATAATAATAATAATAAGAACATAATAATAAAAAAAATAATAATAGTAATACTAATAATATAAATACAAATAAAAAGAATAATGTTTGCCTAATTAGGGTTTAAGGATTGAGAGGGGTTAGGGTACTACCTAGGGTTAGTGGTGGCTAGCGATACTGGTAGCAGCAGTGGAAAAAAAAGGGTGGAAAGTTGGGTGATTAGGGTAGGATAAGGGGAATGAGAGGGAGATTTGAGGTGGTGGAGGATGCCTAGGTGGAGAAGGTTGGACTGGTGGTGGTGGCACGGCTAAAGGTGGCAGCGCAGGCGGCAGCAATGGCTGGGTTAAGGTTGGTCGAATGGCCAACTTTGCACAACCAAGGCAACTTGTGTAGGGAGGATTGAGGGTGGTGAGGTGTAGCTCAGTGGAGGGTGGTGTAGGGAGTGATTTGGGTGGTGGATTAGGTGGCGATGTTGCAAGCAGCTGGACAGGTGACGACGCACAAGAAGTGTAGATTTCAGGGTTGAGATAAAAAAGAGTTGAATGGGGGTGGTTGAAGGGTATTTATAGGCCATGGCTAAGGGAGAATAATAGAGGGGGAAAAGGGAAGGTTAGCGGCACATGTGCAGGTCGCCAGCCGGTAGCGCACGACTGGTGAAGGCCTGCAAATTTTTAGGGTCTTCTAGGCTTGGGAAGGGGAAAAGGAAGGGGAAGAGAGGCAGACTTGAGGAGAGATAAAGAGGTCGTGATTGGGTGGAGGAGAGAGAGGGAGTGATAGGGAAGAGGGTAGGGGCGGCAAGCCGACATGCAGTGGTATAGAGGTCGCGTGCCTACGCGGGGAAATGGAAAGGTTGGCGTTAGGGAGAGAGAGGGTTGGGGAAGAAGGATAAAGGAAGAAGAAAAGGGCTATCGGTTAGTTTAGGGAGAAAAGAAGAAAAAGAAAGAAACCGGACTAGGCCAGTCTGCTGGCGAGGGAGAGAAGAAGGGAGTGGCGGGTTTGGGCCAAAAGGTGGGATAGCCTAGATCGGGGAAAGAAAAGGGAAGAAAGAAAAAGAGAAAGAAGAGGAAGGAAAGAAAAGAAAAGAAAAGAAAAGAAAGAGATGGAAAAAGGAAAATAGGGAAAAAAGACGTAATATCTTGTGTCATTTACATTCTATTTATTTCATAAATTATTACAAGAAGGCACTAAGGAACTATACAAGGATTTGTATAGAGAACTAAGTCAAAACAAGAAGATTTATGCATGTAAATTAGTAAACTCACCGAGAAAATATAAAGATTGAGTTTTACTTAATATCTTCATATGGAGTTTTAATTTGTATCGAATTTTGAAAATTTTAATTTCCCTAATGCTCAATTTAACACCTTCTTCTTGAGTATTTTTTATGCAATAACTATTACAAGTGGTATCAAAGTAGGTACTCTCCAAGAGCTTAAAACTCAGAGAAAAAAAGATGAGTGGACCTGAAGGGATTCAAGAAGAACAATCTATGGTTAGACCACATATATTCAATGGGTAATACTATAGTTGGTGGAATAAAATGATGGAGTTGTTCCTACAATCTAAAGATTGTAAGTTTGGAATGTAGTAGAGCATGGATATTTCAAGATTGATACTATCATTAATAGAAAGACAAAAGTGAAGAATAACAAGGACTATACTAATGAATATATCAAAAAAACTAGAAATGAATGCTTATGTAATGAAGATCCTTTAGTTCTCTTTAGGGCCAAATAAGTTCAACAAAGTTTCAGCATGCATGTAAATGAGCTATTGTTGTCATGAACTCCAGAACACACTAAAGGTTTATCATGAAAGAACTAACAAGGTAAAATGGTGTAAAATAGAAATTCTTTTTTAATAGTATGAGTTATTTAAGATGCTTCCCAAAGAATCAATAAAGGAGATGTTGTAACACCCTAAAATTTATAATTGAAATTTCTTGTGTTACATAGAAATGTAAAACAGATGTAATTAGGTATTACCACCGTACTCAACATAACTCTAACTCACCATGTCATTTTTATATTAAATATAAGGCAAACCAATGAAACATTTAAACATAATAAAACATAGAAAGAGATAACCTTCATAAACATACATAGATGTTGGGATAATTACTCTAAGTACCAAAAGAAAAAGTACATAAATATATATATTGGGAAGTAAAATTCCCAAGAGGTATCCGAACCAAAAGTGTCAATCGAATAATCTAACTTTACAACCCAAGTCCCGAAGATAGAATCAAAAACTGCATAAAAAATAACATAGTCATCTAAGGGACCCTCAAAGACCTAAAAAAAATCAAATGAATCTTCTATCCATGTGAATAAACAACACTGATGAAAATGATGATCAATGTGCTACATATTGATTAAGATAACAATGCAGCCATAAAAAGATCACACAAAGTCATAAGGTACAACGACAAGGGATAACATATATATATTAACATAGGGTGATAACAACTTATTTATTGATTCTAGATCTTACAATAATAATGGCATGATCAACATTTATAATATTATTCGCGTTGAGTTTAGGGACCCTATTACTCTCAACCTATGGAATTGTATCATTAATTATATACAACCTTAGGTTATAAAGGTCCTAGCTACTATTCTCAATTGGTGGAATGATATCAATAATATAAAACTCTAGGGCATAAATTTAATACCCCAAATTCTCCACATAAAAGTTTCATTTTGCAGAATAGTTAATTACAAACATAATGGTTGTATGGCCACACTTAGCATAAGTCTAGTTCCATCACCTTTCTTATGGAAAGTGTTAAAGCCTAAAACAAGTTAAATCTAAAACAAATAATTGGAAATAAAATACAGTAATATAGAAAAAAGTTACAAATAAATAATATTCGTACAATAAGATAACTAAAGTACAATAAGGGACATAAGATTCCAAAGGCAACCCAACAACAACAAAAACTAGAACTCAAAGATAGAACACCAGTTTACCCTAATTCTTAGACCCATAAGCCCATTTTGAGAATGTTATCTCTTTCTAAGGGCTCCACTTATCATTGTCACTATTATATTCCTCAAATCACTCCATGCCCTTTTCATTATAATACTACATTTTTTTTTGTAAGATTTATTAAATGGAAAGTTATGGTGTTTTATAAAATTTGATAATGTTTGATTTTAATTTGGAACTATAACTAGGTTTTAAGTTGATGCATATGAGATCTAACTTGGGTCTTACTAAGTGTTTGTGTTCTTAAAAGCCTTAGAACAATCGAAATAAAGAGAGAAATAGGGGAGGTTTGAGAGGATAAAAATTAATTCTCGGTAACCCTTTGAATCATTACTTGCAAGAACAACCTAAGGTTTAAACATAGGATAAATCTTGAAAGATATTTGTAAAAATCTCCAAACTCTTACACATGTGATTTGGAGGAGAAGCTCTTGGTATTTAGAGAGAAAATGAGAAGCTAAAAGTTTAGTTCTTTTCTTTCATTATATCCTTGACATTTATAGAAGAAGTGTAGGATTAAATGTTATAAATTAGGCGGATAATACATGTTATTTGAGATAAAATAAATGAAAAAATATACCAAAGTTCTAGTCTATGAGTTTCAATCATAGGGGTGCAAGTTTTAGTAGATGTTCGAGTTTCCCTCCCCCATTAACACATGCTCTAATTTATATAACAACCATAATACTTAAAGGAAATATACAAAGGTATTTTTAATGTTTTTAGTAACAAAAAGAAATAAGAAATTTCTTAAAGCCTTTTGTTTCTTTCTCAAATCTATATTGTTCTTCCCAAGTGTCGAAAGTGACTTAACATCCAACATGAGAAGGAACTTTGACCGATTTATGTGGCTTTCAAGTTTTATATGGGATGTCTTTTTTTGGTGAATTTTTAGGGATAAAATATTAAAGGAAATGGGTAAAAATATGGGGGGAAAGGGGCCTTCTTTTTGGTTGGTTGTGGATGGTACAGAGGAGGTGTTAGCAAGGTTTGTATGACTTGTATGGCTTACATGGTTTGGTTTTTTTGATAATTCATTTGTCTAAGTAATGAGAGTTTTGTGGCTTTTAAACTTAAAAAGATAATAATAAGATTGTGATTATCAAATGAGGATGCTCCTATGTCATCCCATCCCTCTTGAAAAGCAGTCTCCTTGTTTTTAAATGATTCATAATATATGTAAGGAATTAGATCCCCCACATTAAATGTGTTTGATATGTCTCCCATTTCCTTCAGTAGATCCAGCTTATATGCATTATCACCGATCTTCTCAACAACTTTGTATAGATTGTCACTTCTAGGCATGAGTGAGTTCTTCCTTTTATATGGAAATTATTCCTTCCTAAGGTGAAGCCAAACTAGATCTCTTGGTTGATACAAGTATTTTTTTCGGTTCTTGTTGGCTTTACTCTTATTCATTTCATCAAACCTCTTGATTTTTGACATCAGCTGCTCATGAAGCTTCTTCATCACCTTATCCTTCTTTTATGCTTCAAATTTGGTGTGGGCTTCAATGGAAAAGGGTAAGAGATCAATGGTAGTAGTAGGTTTCACCCCATGTACTACTTCAAAGGGTGAGCATCCCTTAACATAGGTTGGTGATCGGTTGTAGGAAAAATTGGCATGTTATAGTTTGGTGTCCCAATCTATAACACCCCCAAATTTTGGAAATTAAAAAATTTTGTTTTAAAAAGTTAATAGAGGAAGCCAAAACACAAAATATATGGATGTCATGCCACATCCAACATATAAAGGTACTCCCTATGCCCAGTCATTATCGGGTGCAAGGCAAAATTAACCTCATACCTAGTATTCAAGTGTGGGAAGCACTTGATTCCACTGTGATATAGGATACAAAATAGAGAGAAGGGAATAAATAGTAAAAATAGAGGATTAAGAGTCCAAAGAGAGATATGGATATTCGGATAAACATACCCTTTACGAAATCATTTAGTGCTAACCCAAGGCAAGCACATCAAGCTAATAATTGGTTAAAGTTTCGGGATTAAAGAGTTAGGTTAGGGCTAACATAGGCTTTATGGATATTAGAATCAACTTAGGGCACTAATGATGTGAGATTATACTAAGCAAAATTTTGAGGTATTACAAAATCCTTCAAGGATTTGTGAACCAAACTTTTGAGGATGGTTGTGAGGATCCTATTGGTAACCTAAGTTTGCCCACTAGTTTGTGGATGGTAGGCATTATTGAATAGAAGTTTGGCACCAACTAGCTTCAATAAGGTCTTCCTGAAGTAGCTAAGGAACTCGGTATCTCTATTTAAGATAATGGACTTAGGAATACCATGTAGCCTAACTATATCCTTGAAGAATATATTGGCTATATAAGAGGTGTCACTAGTATAATGAAATGTAATGAAATGAACCATCTTAGAGAACTAATCCACCACCACCATTGTAGCATCATTTTTCCTTTGTGTCTTAGGTAATGCTACAATAAAGTCCATACTCACAAGATCCCATGGTTGATGTGGCATAGGTAAAGGAGTGTAGAGCCCTTAGTGGAAATGATTCTTATTCTAGGATCTAGGGACACTAAGGTACACCTACTCATACTAGTGCCTAAAGGCAACACAATACCCTTAATTTAGAACCTAGAGAATCTACAATACTCCCTATCATACTAGTGCACACAGAAAATGATGTGAAAGATCGTTTTCAAATCTTCTATAACAATTTAGGAACTTTTTTTAAGGAGTAAAAAGATGTAAATGTACACCAAATCTCTTGACTTCAAGTGTTTATGCTTTGGTTATCTTTGAATGTTGATAGAACTTTGAGTAGATCTGATCTAAGATCTAACTCCTCTAATGAGAACCTTCTATTTCTCATTAGATCACCCTTGTTGTTTCTTAATACACACTTGAGAAAGGAGAAGAGAAGAAGAAGACAAACATGCTTGTGCTACTCCCTTTAAGTTTCAAATGAAAATTTCATTTCATGATATAATGTATGTCGACCCCCTTAAGTACAAGTATTTATAGGCACAGAACCTTGTAGGACTTTTCATTAAGAAGCCCATTAGTAGCCTCATTAATGATTTAACATTCCTAATGCACGGTCTATGGCTTACAAATAAAGTTAAAATGACAATTTTACAAGAATTATAAAGTAGACAACAAAAATAACAAAGCTATACAACTTAATAATGCTATACATAGATGTAATCATATGTGATAAAACTTTATAGTATTGTAGCCTTGTTCTTCCTTAAACTTTGTAATCTTGTAATCCCTTGGCATATCCTTGTATCTTAAAGATCTTCATCCATCATGAAATTTATGAATTTTTTACAAACATACACAATACCTACAATAAGAATAACTTGAAAAAACATTAGAAGTATATGAATTTTCAAGCATAATTGGTTCTATCTCCATTGATCTCCATCATTAGAAGAAGAAGATTGAGAGTTCTCAAGAGATTCTCCTACATCATGAAACATATTATCCTTCAATGTTGGTCACCTAATTCTTAAGTATCGATACCCTCTATAAGGCTTGTAGGTCACCTATAGAGAAGAATAGACCCTTACTAGGGCATAACGGTACACTAGAGAACCAAAATCAAATGGTATCTACACCTCATCTCTAAGGTAACTAATATTAGAGAGAAATCATTCCCAAACTTGAGGTCTTCCACTTTAATTATTAGTATTTTATCAGGTGATCACAAATATCATGTACTGCATAAGAATTTTCATTTCCAAACTTAATCATTTTTCCTTTACTACTAATTATTCAAGGTAAACCCTAAGGTTAACAACACTAAGGTTAACCTATCAAATTTTAAGGACATTTTATGTCCGATTATTCATATTAGGTGCATTACATAAAAAATAACCATAATGCCCCAAAAAATTTTCTACACCAATATCCAATTTCATACTAAAAATGATTATAATAGGAATTTGTCGCGAAAAGTTTAAAAGAAAATAATATGTAATATTTTAGGACATGGGTAAATTCTAAGTCTTAGTAATTAACTATAATTTCTACTATGTATTCATTTAGCAACTTATGTGTATAAAACCTTAATCATGCATTTCTAATATATCATATATTCCATGCAACACATACTTATATATTTGTAGCACGATATGGAATATAATAAGGTAATGAACATCATGGTACATGTAGGGTAGAATTTCAAACCTTAGAGCATGCGAATAACAATTATTGTACTCTAACCCTAATTATGAGTGTTGGCTATTATATTATTTACTTTAATATTAGCCACCATGCAATGATAATTATGGAAAGTTTATCACGGAAATTACATCATATATGGATAATATTACAAATCATAACAAAACCTTATACTTACATACACTAACCATTCAACATAACACACATGCATATATCTCATATTTAATGGTAATTTGAACATACATACCAACTATTTACGAGCATGTTATCATTTTATCATGTAATTCATAACAATTTCATAACATGAAACCCTATCACGATTCTTGATCTAAGTAACCTATCATGATTGCACATAAATTATACCATCTTATGAGTGATTGGATTTACTTAAATCCAACCTACACAAAAGCACACAAGATTGTCTTCTCCACGGTACCCCATGGATTACCTAAGCAAATAACATTGAACAACATTTATATTAGAATCTAATACAACAAATCAATAACCAATATTAATTAAAAAACTTAAGAAATAGGTTAAAAATAACCAGGGCAAAGAAATACTATGCAACAAAGGGAGGGGTAGCATCATAATGTCATAACCCAAATTCAAAAAAAATTAATCCTATTTAAATTTATGCCCGAATTTCTATAATAATACACAAAATAATGACACATTTAATATAAAATATAATATACTAATTATTATAACTAATTACATATAATTACTACTTTATAATTAGGATTGCTTAAAATAGGGTATTATGATAAGTCTCATGCTATTATTCTCATCCGGTCGAATGAATGGGTGCAACTGGTTTTAACTCACATGGTATTTCACTTTAAGTGATTAATATCTTATTAATGATTACGATTATCACAATGATTTATTTAAATTTGAGTTTAGGGACCCCAATATTTTTAATCAATAGAAATGTATCAATAATATACTATCCTAAGGTATAAAGCTCCTAGCCACTATTCCCATAATACCGAATAGACAAGTATAACCCTAGGAAAAAAAAGCTCTAGGCCACTATTTTCATCCGGTGGAATGGATAGGTACCATTAATCCTTACTTATATGGCCTTTCATTGTAAATGATTAATATCTTATTCACCATCATTTATTTAAACATCATCATATGCATGTGCGTGCATGCACACGCACACACACACATGCAAGGCACATGACACAATATATCCTCTTAATGACAAGCCATATTCCCCCTAAGAAACCCTAATATCATAATTTAAGCATAACTTTTTCTTTGGTACTTATTTTATCACCAAATGTAATACCCATCCTTAAAATAATATTATTTACAATATACCCAAAACTCAAGGTCCAACTCTTATGTCTTACACATGCAATAATAACCTACCTTTAGGGTTACTATTTACCTTTTCCCACAAAATCATAATTTTACAAACTAATTATATTTTTTCCTATGAGACTTATATGACTCCAAAATTTAATATACATTACTAAAAATATAATATTAAGAATATATCCATAAATCAAGGTCAAAATTCAACATTGCACACATGTGATAATAATTCCACCTCTAAGGTTATTATTCCCACTTAAAGCTACTTTTCTCATTTATTGGATTTAGACTATTCATATTCACTCCAAACCTTCCACATAGTATACTTAACATATTTTGAACCAATTATCACGATAAAATACAAAACATTCTCTTTTTAAACCATACCAACCAACATTCCCTTAAGATAGCTAACTCCCCCATTTTTTTAGAAAAATCTTATGACTCCCAATATGAATGATTTTTCAATATCTAATGCATACAATAAGCATAAAAATTCATAACCACAATTATGTTTATATATTTAACATATCTTAGTTTATACCAACCAACAATATACACAAGCTCATGCTTTCACAATTTTCTCACTTTTTCCAAAATACAACACCACATATCTTATACCATCATTATCATAATAATATTTTCCATACAACAATTTCAAGCATAATATCACATATAAATATACAAATAATGCACATGAAATCTCTAGCTATAACATGCATCCTTACTGAAGCACCTTTAATCTCTAAGCATGTAAGGCCTATGATTCATCCTCCAATATCACCTGAATATGACCTATAATTCAAAATACACAATATTAAACTTAGGGAAAAGAACTAGAGAAAACTAAAACAAAGGATAGGGAAGAAAAATATAGATGACGGAAAAAGTGGAAGGCTTGGGCAAGGGTTGTGCATGGTGGTGTGGTGGTGGACAAAATGGCGGTTGTTGGTGGATGGCATTAAGGGTGGTGGTAGTGTGGTGTTGGGACTAATGGTTAAAGTGGTGGTGGTGGTTAGAGGTTTAGGTGGTGGTAGTTAGTGTGGTGGTGTAATGGAGATGGAGCTAGTGATGGTTGGCAGTAAGGATGGTAGTAGTGTGGTGTTAGGATCATTGCCAATTGGCTATAAGGAGTGGCTATTGGTGTTTGGTGGAATGACCGACATCTTAGGTATGGAGAGAAAATAAAGGAAATGATAAGGAAGGTGGAGGTTGGTGGTTGTGGTCGACAAAATGGGTAGGGGTAGAAAGGGAAGGGAAGAATGAGCCTATGGTGGTGGTGGTGGTGCTGGCGACAATAGGTAGGGGAACATTTAGAGAGGTGGATGGTTAATATCTTCATGAGCACACAGAGGAAGAAATGGGGCATGATAGGGAGGTGGTGCTAGGTCAAGTGTGGGTAGAGGCAAAGGAAGGGGAAGGAGGGATGGAGGAGAAGAAGAGAAGGATTCAATAGTGGTGGTGCTAGATAATGAATGCGGTAGTGAGAAAAAATAGAGTGGAAATGGGTTGAGGGAAAGGTTAGGTGATGGCTTGACAAAATGAGGAAAGGAAAGAGAGGAATGGGGATAGAAGGCCTACATGTTTGTGTGTGTGTGTGCATGGCTATATGAGGGGAAGGAAAACTAATGGGGAGGTGTGCAGGGGTAGGTAGGGGAGTGGAAAAGGTATAGGGTTAGGTTGTAAGGTTGAATAGGGTATAGGGGGTTGAGGGGGAGGTAGGTGTTGCATGGCCCTAAAAGGAAGGGAGGAATATGATGGGGGGATATAGGGTGAGGGCCTATTTGGCTGAAAAGGGAAAAAAGAAAGGGAAAGGAAGAAGGAGAAGGTCAATGACTAGGTCGGGGTGCCAGCCGAGGTAGGAAAAAATAAAGAAAAAGAGAAGGAAAAAAAAGGAAAAATTTTGGGGTTAAGATTAGGATTAATTTTAGGTTTATAATTTAATAAATTAATATAAAATTTTATCTAACAAGTATCCGTGGTTAGGTTTAGGCTAAAAAAATTAATATAGTGATCTAAAAATTTAAATTTGATTAGGTTAGAATATTAATTAGTTGATATTAAAATTAGATAAAACTTTGGTGTATTCCATATGTCAACAAGATTTACTATGATTATGAATAAGTTATCTTCATTAGATATTAAATATTCCACAAAAAAATATGATCATGAGTATACTTAGATGTCTACCCATATAATAGATGCTAAAAGTGACTGTAATCGAAGGGACTAAAACCTTATTACGTTATCCTTTGGAGACCCTCACATGATCATTGATGGAGTATAAGGAACTCATCATATATCATCAAACTGAGAAAAACTTGGCATTTAGATTAGTCTCGGAGGATAAAGGGCTGAATTGTGGTTTAGAAGATTTTGGACTACTCACTAGAACATTTAGATTTTTTTTTCCAAATGTGGGAACACTAGAAGGAACCAAAAAAATACCTAAGGTAAGTTAGAAATTATCTTGAAATTATTTTTTCCAAAAAAATATCTTCTGGCAGGTGCTTCAAGTGTAACAATCTAGGCCTCTAAATTAGAAATTATCTTGAGTAGAAAGATGAGGGAAAAAAGAGAGTATAAAAGGTCCTAAGCAAAGGGATTATAAAAATGATATGGTGGATGTTGTGTGGGGACGTGATGAAATTAATGAAAAACTCACGAGGAACCAGAGTAACAAAAGGATAATGTTTGTCTTTGGATAACTAATGAGAGTGATGATTCAAGGAACAATCAAAGTAAGAAAGAAGAGATCAAGGTAAAACTTTTTTTTTTCTAATAGAAAAAGGAGAAAGTAATGAAGAGATTTATAATGATGATGTTAAGGTAACTATTACTAAACTTTGATCTAAGCTTGTTATTGCTCCTAAGAAGAAAATTCTAGATATATTTGATAATTTTCTTGAAATCTATAAGTATGTGTAGGTTAAAAGAAGCAAAATGAACAAGTTGATAATACAAATTCTTAGTATGAGTACTTCCAACAAAAAATGGAAAGTGATAATAGGAGTCTGGAAGATAATGCGTGAAAAAATAATATATATAAAAAATCAAAAATTAGTTTAGTGATAAGGAAATAAAAGAAATGCTTATTTAAAAAACCCAAAGAAATTTTGAATGATGAAACTAAATTTAATGAACTCAGGAAGAAACTAAATGAAAAAATTGATGGAAATATTAAACTTGAGAAGAGATAGATTGATGACCATGGTTGGTTGAAAGCAAAGAAATATGTCGAGAGTATGGTTAGTTAAATCAACAATTAATACAAATAAGGTTTAGGTTACATAGGAGAAATGAAAAAACAAGGTATGATTTTATGAAAAGAAAATATGTTGACTTGAATGAATATAAGATATTTAGTTATTGTAGTAATTTTGCTCATACTAGATTTGATTCCTTAAATATAATAGGCTATGAATAGAAGCTTTAAATATATGAGAACCATATAGATTAGGAAAGACTTAGCATATGATCTTACTAACCCTTTAAGATCCAAACTATTTTGGGTTCCTAAAGATGAAAAACTAATTATGTTTTGTACAACCAAGTGAGAGGAGGCAACCTATAGTTTTTAGATAGTGGTTGCTCAAATCATATGATAGGGAATAGAACTAAGTTACTCTCACCAAGTACCTTTGCAAAGTAAGCATAAAATTAAATGATAAGAAGAATGGTAAAATAATTAGTACTAGTCAGGTTGGTAAGTTACTCTCATGTTTCATTGACAATGTGCTGTTAGTTGAATTGTTAAGACATAATTTGCTAAGTATATCACGACTTTGTGATACAGAGAACTGTGTTGAGTTTCTTTGTGAAGAATGTTTGATTATGAGTTTGAGTAAAGGACTAAAAGGAAAAAGGTAAAACAATATATGAAAAATTAATTGAAAAGAATTAAAAAGACATCTTCACTTACATGAGTAACATGGAGGATGATCCATTCTTATGGCATAGAACACTTGTCCATGTTTGTTTCCCTTAGTTGGGAAGACTAAATTCTAGGGATTTGGTTGATGAAATACTAGTACTAAAATTTGAAAAGGAAGGTATGTGCAGTGCTTGTGTAAAAGGTAAAGAAGTAAAATCTTCCTTCATACTAAAGATAATGGTAAGTACTTCAAAACCCCTTAAACTTTTACATTTGGATTTCCACATAATGGTAAGTACTTCAAAACCCCTCAAACTTTTACATTTGGATTTATGTGGACTAATGAGAGTAATTAATAATGGTGGTAGTAGGTATGTGCTTGTTATTATGAATTATTTCTCTAGGTATACGTAGACTATATTCTTATCATCCAAGGATGAAGCATTCGATGAATTTATAGAATTTGTAAAAAAAGACATAGAAGCAAATAAACCTACAACTAAAAGAAATCATAATAGATCACTACACTGAGTTTGAGAATAATAGCATTACTAAGTTTGTTATGGCTAAAAGTGTTTACCAAAATTTCTTAGCACCTAGGACACCATAGAAAAATGGAGTGGTTGATAGAAAGAACATAACTCTTGATGATATGGGAAAAACCATGATGATCTATATTTCTTTGCCTAGAAATATTTGGGCAGATGTTATAAGCACAACTTGCTACATTTAGAATAGAAACATGATTAGAACTATCTTAAAGAAGTCTCCTTATGAATTAATGAAAAGAAGAAATATAAAAAAATTATCACTTTTGGATCTTTAGATGTAAGTGTTATGTACTAAATAATAAAAAAGAGTAGTATGGGAAAATTTGATGCCTGAAGTGATGAGGTTGTGTTTATGAGATATTCCAACCATATTACAACTTATACATATTATAATTAAAGAAAAATGTGCATTTAAGAAAATTTTCATGTTATATTTAATGAAAATAATATGCTAAAAAACTTGAAGGAAGAGGATCTTGAATTATGATTGACCAAGGATATAAGAACTCAATGGGAACCTAGTATTAAATTTTAATGAATTGAAAGAACTAAACAAGAAACTAGTGAGCAATAAGGAAAAATTCCTCTACTAATTCCTCCTCAAACCCTTAATACTTAGAAGATGAGAAGTGCAAATCCACTAGACCAAATCTTGGGAAATCCAAACCAGGGAGTGTAAGCCAATTATTCTTTTCAAAACTATTTTGCTCACTTTAGTTTCTTGTATGCTATTAAATCTCATAACTTCATTGAAGCATTAAAAGATGCAAATTTGATAATAGCCATGAAAGAGGAGCTAAATCAATTTGAGAGAGGTTAGGTTTGACACTTAGTTCTTAGACCCAAGAAACAATTTGTAACTATAACAATGTGGGTCTTCAGGAATAAGTTGGATGAATCTAGAATAATCACAAGGAATAAAGCATGGTTCATGGTATAAGGCTATATGTAAGAGAAGAGGAATAAATTATAATAATTTTTTTCCCAAATTGTAAAGATTAAAGTAATAAGGATGATAATGACACGTTTAGGCACCTTGTAGACAAAACTCCTAGGGTGCTAGCTAATCCTTTCCCTTGCTAGAATGGGCCAGACCTTAGACCTATAGGCTAACTCGCTTGGCTAGAGGCATTGGATGGTGATGGAGGAACTCTTGGTATCTGAGACTGTATTTGCTAGATGATCCCAGGCTATGAACTCTGTTTTGGCTCCTCTAAATGCTGCCACTACCAACCAAACATTCAAATTACCTTAGGCTCATCATGCCACACCCTTGGCATGTTACCTAGTTGTTTGTACAGTACTTGGTTAAGTCCTTGTTTCTTATGAACATTTATAGAGCTTGAGGCACCCTTCCAATACTTAGTAGCTTTTTTACTTGGGTATTACATTGTAAAAGAAGTAAATTGTTTGGAATGAGGCTTAGTGGACATGAATTTCTTTTCAAATATCAAAGATAGCTTAATCATAACATCAAGAGAGTTAGATAAACAATTTTCAACTTTATCTAGAATCATGATGTTAAAATTGTCTAGAAATCTATCATATATTTGTTTATTTTTATTTTTCTCATGAATATCACATATAAGTGCTAATCTTTCAAACTCCCCAACATATTCTTCAACTCATATATGTCCTTTTCTAATAGTAGTCAATCTAATGTAATTATCTTGCTCATACTCTTTATGTAAATTTTTTTTTTCTTAATCATCTCTTAAGCTTATCCCAAGATTTGATTTTAGATTTTTCTTCTCTTACTCTAGCCCTTTTTTAAGTTATCATGCCATATCTTAGCAAACTTCTTAAACTTAAGAGTAGCTAATTTATACTTTTCTTATCATGATAATCCTTGAAATCAAGTATAGCCTCTACCTCATCTAACTATTCAAGAAATAAATCAACATCATGTTTACCATCATTTTTACTTCCACTCCCTTTTGACTCTTCACCATTGTCTACATATGAGTTAAAATATTGCCCTCCTATTGGGTTGGTTGGATTTGATGCACTTTCCATTCGATCTACATAGAACTCCTTTTGTTCTTACTTATTTTGGACTGAACATTGCTCAACAAATCAAGACTCCATCCTTCACAATTGAGTTTGTATTGAAGGAAGTTGTTGAAGTTGAAAATTATTTGTAGATAGATTGATTCTGTGCTTTTGGATTGCCTCAAAATTTCTTTCAAAATTTGGTTCATCTTCTATGGTAATCAACTAACAAAAGAGTTAGTAATCTTAGTAATCTTAGGGTTTCAGTCAGAAATCCAAAACAAGTAATGTTTCTCTTTAGTTTTGGTTGGTTCTTATAGATTTTTTTGGATTCCATTGAATAAAAAACATAGACAATATAAAATATACCACACACAAAAATGAATTATTACACCTTATAGGTTTCTTGTTAAGTTCTTGATATAAAATTCAACAAAAAATTACATCTAAAACATTCTATATCTTTCAAACAATTATGTAGGTTTTCTCTGTTTTATCATGCAATGTATCTAAAGTTAAGTTGAAATAAAAATATATATGTTTTATGTATATTAAACTAATAAAAAACCTATCCAAATTATAGACTACCAACCACTTATGTTTGGAGAAATAGAAGACACACAACCAACACAATTCTCTTTGAACAAACAAGTAGCAATTAGAGTAAATGGCTAATAGATTCATGCACTTAAATAAATCATCAAAGGTAATAATTAATCTTGAAATCTTAACGTAATCATTTTTAACATCATGCAGAATAATTATATTCAAGTTGAATTAAAATATAAGTAACACACACACACACACACTTACTTTTTCTTCCTAAACAATTTGAAACTCTATCATGCAATCATTATATTTTGGTTAGGTTCTTATCATGAAAACATTCAAGATTTAATTCAATAGAAATATATCACATTACTTATCTCCACATAGGTCCATATAAGATCATAAAAATACATATAAGATTCCAATAGAAACAATAAGGACTCAAAGAATCATAGCCAGAATGATCACGAACCTTATCCAAAGTAAGTAGTGATGTGTTTGCTCATTTTAACTTTGAAGATGTGTCATCCTCAAAGTTTTTTCAATCCAAGACCTTGAGTTGATACCAAAATTGATGTGGAAGATAATAGGAGAATTATTATTTTGTAATGTAGGACCTTCATGTCATATTCTTGAAGAAGAATCATGTTCAAAGTTGATGTAACCATTGAAGCTTGAAGTCATCTTCAATAAAATGCCATGATTTGAATTTGATCTTAACTAAGATCAAATAAAATCTAAAGATAAATCATAAAGTTTTCTTTAGAGAAAAATTCCTAAAGTTTGAAGACAAACTCACTTAAAGACGAAAGAAGGTCAAATTCTCTCTTAAGAAGTTGTCAAATTATTACTTTTATTAATGAACCAAATCAATTCCATACATATGGAATATACATGTATCCACCACATATATATAGACACACACACAAATGATTGTATTATCATTGTCTTGCACACTAGGTATCCTTGGTGAATTCTTCATGCAAACATATATAATACCTACAAGTATCACTTAATGAAACATTATGAGGGTTATTATGAATGTATTAAATATTTTCAAGAACAATTGATAACATCTCTGAATATGCTAGGTCTTAACCTATAACATCAGAAGAATAGGATGGAGATAATCCTATGTCATCTCTTGGACTCTATAAGTTTTGAGACTATGTCTAATGCTACTATATGATCATTTAATGATTAAAATACACTTTTGCCATGGATTAACTAACCTAATAGATAGACTAAATGGATTATAACTTGTGGCATCCTCAATAAGTGCTTGGGAAGGCTTTAGAAGAAAAATCTAAATATTTTATTAATTCAAAAGGGTAATGTAATATGGATTATTGGCCTATAATAGATTATCATGATGGATTGATTAATATTTGTTGAGCACTAATTGAAATCCCACCACATTGTTGGTGGGTAAATAAATGGTTAAGAGGGAATGAGTATTTGGATGTGTTACTTGGATGTTTTATGGGCCTTTAATGATCACACTAATCACTTAAAGTGGTAGATGATAGAGTTGTGTATAGTTCTATATTAACCGATCCTTAATTAGCTATAGTGGGTTAGTCTAGCTTAAGGCATTTATTGGTGCCTTCGGGCAGGATCCTAATAGAGCTTGGTGCCTTGCTTACTCTAGACACTGATGATGTACTAGAGGATATCGATACTAAAGGTAAGGTCATCTATATGGATTTTGGCTTCGGGTGGACTTTATGTACATCGGAGATTACTTAACTTTAGCTAGAATTTATGTCCATTAGTGGTTTCTAGGATTCGACCAAAATTTAATTCCATTAGTGATTTCTAGGCTTCAGCCAGACTTTATATCATTTGGTTAGGATATAATTCCTTAATATGTGAGACCATTGGGTGGCATACAATCTATTGCTCAATAAGAATTAGAATAAGGATGTGGATAAAGAGAAAAATAAAATGGAAGAATGGGAAGAGAAATATGGACTTTTAAATTAATGACATAATGAATTATGTAAGTTATAAAATAGATCCAATGGAAAACTTTATGAATGGATGGTAGAAGCCATATTAAGTTGTTCCAATAACCTACATACTTAGTTATATTTTGTAATCCATGATGTTTTTATGAGGTAGATAAGCATGATGAGTCCTAAATTGTCCAAGTCATTTATGATAGGAAGTTGTGATGCATTATATGGCCATGAAAGAGCATGTATATCTAATTATAAGTATAATAAATGTTAGTATGGTCTCCACATTATGCTAGGATCTTGTATGCTTGCAAATTCCATTAAGGAGGTAACTTGACTTACTTAGTATAAAGTATACTATTGTGCCTATTTGTTTTGCCACCAGCTCATTCTCATTACTAAAATACCATATGTAGGTTTTTGGGGATGGCCGATAGTGGGTCTTCCTCCTTTTGGGCTTGGAGATTGAGAGCGTGGACGTCCAAATAAGGTTGTTTAGTCCTTATTGGATTAGGGTTGGTGGTTTTGTCCTATTATGGTTTTATTGAATTTATATTTTATTATTTCTAGCTTCTCATGCTCTAATATATTTTAGATGTGTTAGGATCCACTATGGTCTATTTGAAAACACTTACGTTTGTTACTTCTTTAATTTTAAGGTTGCACACTATATTTATTATAAATTTCTTGACTTTACTTTCATTTTGTTTGGTTTGGTTTATCAGCCTTGAATCTAACATAGGACGGATGGATGACATCGATCTCATGCTAGGTGTGGATGTAGCACCCCATTTTTTCTAGATATATATAGTAATTTTTAGCTTCAATTTTAAAATAAAATTTTTAGTAGTGAAAAATTAAGGTGTCATAGGTTGGTATCAGAGATTTTTCCTAAAGGTATTGCATTTAAAAGTACTTTTAACTTATACCACAGGTTTCTTTAAATGATCTCCAAACTATTTGAGCATTTATCCAAAAAATTCCAAGTATTTCAAACCTAAAATGTCCATGAGTGTGTTGAGAATGTGCTATATATAATGATTTTTAGTAATTAGTGAATTAGTTGTTCTAATTAATCCTACTCTTTAGGAGTTGATGGCCCCAGTCGCCATTAAAATTGCATCAAGGCCTTCATGGAGATTATTGGTGCTAGAATGGAAGGCTAGACTCACACACCTCGACCACCACTATTAGTGCCAGCACCCACACTAGTACCAGAGGGCTAGCTTAAGAGGGCTTGACATCATCATCCATTGATCTTTGAGGGTTAGGAGAACCTTGACATCTTGGAGAGATGGGTCAAAGATATAGAGAAAATATTTATTGCATGTGGTTACCCACTCGACAAGAGGATCGGCGTGGGTGTGCACTACATGAGGGGATGTGTAGATGCATTTTAGAGGAATGTCCAACAAAGAGGCAGAGAGTATAATGCTCCATTTTTCAATATAGAAAATTTCATAAAAACATGTTGTAGAAATAAAAACACTTAGAAAAACATCGTGTTTCCACTGTACATGACATAGATTAGATGGTCGTCACCTACCCATATTAGATACAAGGCTAAACAAAAAAAAACACACTAAAGCAATAGAATGTAGTAATAACAATTTAATAAAAATAATTTTAAAATATTTATAATAGGCAACTGTAATAGGTTCCAATCAAATCATTACAAAATACACACTAAAAGTACAAACTTACCAAAAACATAGGTTGGGGCATGAGGCCCAAAATCTCCTAGATGTTCTTGCTCACAAGCCTGACCCAATTAAGGTAGGCCCTTTACTGGTCATCCCCAAAACCTTGCACATGGTCCTCTACTTGTGGGAATGAGTAGGTGACCAAGAGAATAAACACATCAGTTTGCTACATACTGAGTAAGCTAATTCATTCCCTTAATGAATAAAAGTATGCTAATTTATCATTCATGAAACATAACGAATGACATGCATCAAGGTAGGACTTTATGCATATAAGTAAGAGTGTATAGCCATAACACTTTATCACTTGCATGAGCAATAGTAGAGAATAATCTAACAACCCTTAGAGTCATTTCCATTTATTCAATTACATTAACATATGTCATCCATTTGTCTATATAAGATATAGGCAAATCACCTTAATTGATATCCCATTCCATAACCAGTTAATCAAGTGCATAAACCAATTTTAACCAAACGGTTAACCATATAATCATTTCCATTTCATAGCCAGTTGTCAACCATTCATTTAATTATCATTCATGCTTATTAACCGGTATTTACCAACCATATTTTATTATCATCGAGCAATAAACTATGCACCACCCCATTTTCTCACATACCATAAAGCCTATCCAAAAACAGACATAAAGTTTAGGTCGAAGCCAATAACCAAGTGGACATAAGTCCAAGCTAAATCCAATCACCAAAATGGACATAAGTCTAGGCTAAAACAAACTAATATAGACATAAGTCTAGATCGAATCCAACCACCTAAGTAACTTGATCCTTTAGTATCAAAACCACCTATTATATCATAAGTGTCTAGAGTAGGTAAGGCATAGGGACCCCTTAGGATCCCGCTCGAAGGAAAATCCCAAAGGAACCAAAAACACCAAAAGACAAACTAGTCCCTAGTAGCTAATCAAGGATCTAGTAATCCAGACTCATACTTAGTTTGACTTTCTTTTGCTTTAAGTGATTAGTATTTTATTTATAAGGATTGGTTATCATATAAAGCCCATAAAATCAGCTAAGCTAAATTCCCATATTAAACCATATTAATCCTTTTATTTCCATTTTTCACAACCATGTGGGTATCCAATTTCCCTGGGCCAAATTTAGTTATATCCTGCATATGGTTTAATTCCTACCTTTACTGATTCCCATTACTCTTATCTCTATATTATCACTAACCATTAACGATGTACACCATTAACCTTTTCATTACTCATAATGTATGCCATAAGATATGATTCATTTTAATCCCTTATTTATGCTAAATAGTCCATGCTAAAATCTGTATTTTATTCTATTAATAACTATGGTATAGCCCTTAACATAGTTGAAAAAAACATGCAAACAAGTTAAACTAGTTGTAATACCCTGCTTTAATAAATCCTAAATTGGATACCTAAACTTAAAAATTTGATTAGTATGTGTAATTAATCATAGAAGCATTATAAGGTCGAGTGTCTTATTGTTATGAGTAAGGCTATATTTAATAAATTATGTTAATAATTCGGGCTAGTATATTAATAGTTAGAGGAAAGATAATAGTAATAATAATAATAAGAGTAATATCGATAACCGTACGAATAATAATAATAATTGTAATAATAATAATGGTGGTAGTAATAATATGGAAATATTTCTTTGATAGGATCTCCACTTAATATTTAATGATCCACTAAATTGTTAGTATAATTTAATTGCTATTCAACTAGCCTTTTAACTAATTAAACCTAACCTAATCTAACCTAAAACTCACTCCCTTGGCATGTAGCTCAATTTCCTTCCCCGATCACCCTACCTATACTAGTAGCCCTACTAAACCACTTAGCCCAAACCAACTATGCAGCTCTCCCTCTGCCATGCATGCAACCACACTTGCACCAACAACCAACTAAATTGTCCATCCCCAACCAAATCATACAGCCTCTCCCTCTTCCCCATGCATACAACCATGCCACTAGCAGCCCCAACCAAATCATGCAGTCTATCCCTCTTCCCCATACACACAACAATGCCTACTAGCAACCACAACCAAAACCATTTGACCTCCCTTGCTCTTCCTCAAGCTATGTATACAACCATCGAACATCGACCACCGCACCCTGCCCCAATCCCAACCACCTTCTTTTCCTTCTTTACTTTCAACTTGAAACCCTTTCTCCTCCCCCTTTCCATTTATTTCTCCTCTCCTTCCTGTGTAGCCCTCCTCACCTTCTTCTCATACTTCCAGCTGTTGAGCAACAACACTACCTGCAGCCCTCCACAATGCTATGTTTGTACCTTTGAGCTAGCCACCAAGGTCCGCCACCTTCGGCCTTGCCTAGCTCCCCTATTCTCCTTGAGTGTGAGTCCCCTTACCTCATGTTTTCTTAGTTCATGGTGCTACCATGCACCAATTTTAGTTAATTTTGAGGCCTGCTTTTAGCTTTAGTTCCTATTAATTTGTTACCTAATCATTTCACCTTACTATAGATACTAATATGTATTCATATTTTTTTGACTATGTTATTAATTTTAGGTAATCCTAACCTTGCTTGAAGTGTCCTTGGAAGATAAATTTTGGTGGCATTAATTTCATAGCTTGGAGGTAAATCCAACTAATCTATAGGTAGTAGAATTTTGTGTAAAGGTGGTAGATAAATTTTCTAAGATGAGGAAATTATTCTAAGTGGATGTTATCACATGTTTTGTATTTTCTTGCCAAGAAATAGAGGCATGCAATCTTTCATTCTATGTGAATTGTGTGGAGTATGGAATGATATGTGTTGCCATGTTAATAGCTATTAACGCATGCCTGCCTTAGTTGTGCTTTAAAAATTAGACCATGTACTCATGATAATATATAAATTATAGCTAGAGAAAAATGTACATGTCTAAGGTTAGGGTTTAACTAAAATCCTCATCATTCCTAATACTAGACCTACTAATACGTTAAATAGGTGCCTTGGATATTCTAGATAAATTTTTATGTATAGCATGTTGATTTTTGAGTGTAAGTATGACTAAATGGTGATTATTATGTGTTACATGTTCTAGGGGTAGAAATGTAAATTTTTATGTACCATGGTTCGTATATAAAATTATCTCATGAAATTAGCTTGAATATTATGATGTGCATACATGTTAGGGTTGTATATGTGTACTATATTATGTCCGTGTTTAGGGGTAATATGGTCTTTTATCATAATTAGGAAATTATTGTATGATGAATTATTGTTATCTATTCTATTTTAGCCATTTCATGACAAATATCATGTGGTAGAAAATCAAGAAATAAAGTGAATCAAAGGACAATAGTTAAAAGTTGGAGGATATTTTGGTCATTAGGGTAAAAATGTGACTCAACGTGAATAACTGGACTAGTCGACCTAAGTGTTGGCCTCAGAATAATTATGGAAGTAAATTGGATGGTTTGGAATTAGATAATTATTCGAGCTATAACATGATGTCTAACCCTAGGTCGTGTTGGCTTGGAATTGTTGCGACCCTTTTAGTCCTTTGAATTTGAGATTGGATGATTGATTTATTGTGGAGACCCTCATGGTCCCTTGATTGATTGATTGATGGACCTTAGTATTCTTGAAATAATAACATTGAATTTCATAAGATACTAACCACTTAAAGAGAAAGAATTAACTTTGGAAACTGATCTCGTGCCTTGGAATAAGCCGCCGAGTGCATAATTGGTCCTTCGGGTCAAAGGGCCCACTTCTACTCTATAGGTATTCCATACATCCTATAGGGGGTAGGTGTACTAAAGGACAAGGGTGCTGAGGTTTAGTATGGACGACCGATATGTCGTGTGGCTTCCTTGGCGAGATTTGCCTTAGAATTGAGTGATTTGATTTGTTAATACCTCCTTGACCATCATTGTCTTGGATATGGGATTGTATTCCACTCAAGAATTGATATTCGGTTGATATAATTGGATTAGACACCCACTATAATACATGTGTAATAATTGTATTAGACATGGCTAGAACATAGTAGGATTGTTTGGAACATTAACAACTTTCCCTGTTGTGTTTAAAATAGGATTGTTAACATCTTGAAATGGTTGTGAAATTCATAGCATGTTTTTCTATACCCTTGCTAGGAATTTTTTGTTGATCTGACTAACGTTGTCAACTATAATGTGGGGTCATATTTTAAAATTGTTGTTTTGCATATGGTTGTTTGTGTTTGGTTATAATCCCTTATTTGTATGTTATATGTGATGTGGGTATGCTACCTCTATAGAGGCGTTGTTATTTACTCAGTACGAGGAATTCATATTGATAATATCACTTTTTAGAGTAGTATGTGTGTGGCATGCAGTGGCTAAAGGATTTTGAGGAGCATCATCCAAATGACTAGCTACACTAAGGGAGTAAGGGTCCTTGCCCCTATTACCCCTTGTAATATTTTGGAGGAAGGGATGATTGTAAGGGCAAAGCTTTGTTGCACCATTGCATGATCTGTTGTGACCGGTTTTTCTTTAGGATCCCATGTCCCCTATTTATTTTGATATTCTTATTATACAGAGAATCCATTGGCTGCAAAACCTTTACTTATGTATCATCTTTTCTCTCACTTTTATTTGATTTGACTTAACTTGAGCCTTAGCACTTGGCATAAGGAAGGTGAGGAGACCAGAATTATGTTATGTATGGTGGTGACACCCACTATTTTATAATTATCACTTCTGCAAAACAAAAATTTTCAAGTACTGATTTTGGGGGTGTTACACTAGTTGATTAGTTTGGGTCGAATAGTTGATCAGTTTGACTCAACTATACTATGCCTTCCTCATATCGGTCAATTGGTTTAGGAAAACTAGTTAATTGTTCATAAACCAATTGGTTTGCCAAACTAGCCAATGGGTTTAAGTAGAGGAAACGACCAAGGTTTATACAGGAATACAAGTTGATGGGTTAGGTCATCCAGTTAACTATTCTAGGAGTGAGTCGATTAGTTTGACCTAATCAGTTGATTAGTTTAACCTAATTGGTTGATTGGTTTTCCACCAATTCACATATTTCATGTAGATTCTTGTAGTAAAATCATTTCAACCACATTAGAACTTGTATCAAGATCGGCCAACATATTTTCAACCAGATTATCATGTATTTCTCATGATAACATCATTATAACCTATTTTATCCATTTTCAAGGTCTTTACTCAATTTATATCATTTAAGAATGCAATTCATGCATGCAAATGTATTTATTCATACCAAAATGTATCAAAAAACTAAAGATATCACCTTTCATGCATAAACACATGCTAACATTTTAAGGGCAATAATTACTTACTTAATGCTAGTTAAATCCCCTTAAAATATAACTCCCAAATCTATGAAAATTTAAACTCTTAAAACCTTGAAAGACAAATTCGTAAGTCAGATATTATACCTAGAAACCCCATCAGATTTCAAAGTTGAAAATAGAAAGAAGGACATACCACTAAGACAAAAATAGAGAAAAACTCAACTTAAGAACTCAATCTTTTCCCAAAATCTAACCCTACCTTGCTTAACAATTGAAAAAAAATAAAGATAGAGATAGGATTAGAAGAGTGTACTAAACAAATTGGCAAGTCGTTGAAGGCTGGAAGGAAGAGAAGATAATTCAGAACTTAGGCAAGTTTAGTGGCTGAAAGAAAGTGAATTTTAGGGTAAATTGGGGCTATTTATAGCCAACCAATAGGAAATAAAGAGGGTTTAGAAGGAAACCCAAAATCATACTATTAATCCTTTTAATTCAATTAGAATGGACGGATTTGTCTATGATTCCCTAACCTAGTCTCATGAGCTCAATTGGTGACTATAGGGAACTGAGGTCAATCAAGCCAGAATTAGCATACACGAATGAAGAAATGGGAGGTCATCATGGAAGGAAACATATAGCTTCTCAAAATCGAGCCTAAGGTCAATATAATTGATTTTAGAATCGGGCTGGTGAAAGAGGAGGAAGAGGATAATGGCTGAGGACATCTCTCTCCCTTATTTGTCTCAATCAACCTCTAGAACAAATGGAGGTAATATTTTGGGTTAAATGTATTATGAAAATGGTTAGGAATATCTTAGGAGCTATCGATATATGTTGGTAAGGTTCCATTTTAGTGTAAGAGATTTTTCTAAAAAAAAAAATTGGAAAATATGACTAGATCGATAATCCAATCGATCAGTTTTGGTTTACCGATCTACTATTCATCTATCAATTGATCAATTTTCCCTAACCAGTCAATAGCCTTGGTAGAGGAACCTAACATGGCTAGAACAACAAACCAATGGATCAAATCATGGCACCTGTAGATGGGTTTTCTTGTAAAACTCAATTAAATTTATTTTCTAACATAATTTCAAGTCAAACTTTATTCTAGATCAAATTATAACATTGAATCAATATCAAAGGCCCAAAAGTTAACATAATTTCTATTTCAACTATCATAAAAAATTGTGGGGTATTACATTATAACTCCATTAAAGAGGTTGCATCCCCAAATCCTATAACAATCAAGTTACACATAATGTCATACACATATCATATTCAATGTTAAGGAAGATGCGTACTCCCCCTTAAAGAAAAAGGTTTACACTTATGATAACAAATAAGAAAAAAAATATAGATACTTGGATCAAATTTCTTCCTTGGACTCCCAAGTAGCCTCCCCTAGACCATGCCATAACTAAAAGACTTTCACCAAGGAAATAGTCTTTGTACATGTCTCTCTCTTCTTGGTGTCTAGAATACTCACCTGTAGCTCCTCATAAGTTAAAGACTCATCGAGCTCTAGTGACTCTGGTTGGATAACTTGTGAAGGATCTGCTACATACTTTCATAGCTAAGATACGTGAAAGACGTTGTGCACGCATGAAATTTCCATCGATAAAGATAAGCTATAAGCAATTACACCAATATGGTCCAAAATATTATACGATCCGATGTACCTTAGATTAAGCTTATCCTTCCTATTGAATCTTATGACTCTTGTAGTGGGAGAGAACCTTAATTGGACTTTATCACCTACCTCTTAACCATTAGTGAGTCTCTTTAGACCTACATTGCTCTTCTATTAGTCGTGGGAGGCTATGATCCTATCTTGAATCAAATAGATGTGCCTAGTTGTCTCCTCAATCATCTTATGTCCAAAAATGAGTGTTTTGCTAATGTCATTCCAACATGAAGGACTATGACACTTTATTGTGTACAAGGCTTCAAAAGGTGCCATCTTGATATTGATATGATAAATATTGTCGTAGGAAAACTTGATAAAGTCCAAATGGTCTTCCCAACTTTCCCCCCAAAATCTAGCACAATTGCTTGTAACATGTCTCCCAGAGTTTGAATGGTCCTCTTAGTTTGACCATTTGTAGCTAGTCCAAAAGAAGTACTCATCTTCAATTTATTACCAAAGGCAGCTTGCAATTTCTTTTAAAAGTGTGATAAGAACCTAGAGTTTCAATCGGATATAATGTCTTTAGGAACTCCATGAAGTCTCACCTCATGCTTTCTATAGGTATCATCTAATTACTCCATGATCCATGTTGTTTTCATCGGTAAAACACCATCAGCTTAGTCAAATAGTCCACAATGACTTATATGGTATCAACACCACTATGAGTATTTAGAAGACCAACCAGAAAGTCCATTGATATGCTATCCCACTTCCACTCAGGAGCTTCCTATGGTTTTAATAACCTTATTAGTTTCTTGTGTTCTATCTTGATCTTCTGATAGGTTAGATATTAGGCAAAAACTCTGCCACTTCCTACTTCATGCGAGGCCACTAATATACTCTCTTCACATCCTTGTACAATTTGTTCCCTCCAAGGCGAGAAGTTTAAGGAGTGTAATTTTCTTCCTTAAGGATCTTCTTCTTGAGCTCTACAAACCTTTAGGGTAAACACCATCTGCCATAGTATTTGATACTTCCATTCTCATGGATTTGTAATCCTTTAGCTCTACTTTATGCAATATTAGTTAGGATTCTCTTGAGCTTGACATCACCTGTAATACCCCAAAAATTTGCTTAGCCTAATCCTATGTTTTTAATACCCTAATTTGATTCTAATATCAATAAATATTATTTTTAGCCTTAACCAAATTTCTTAATCACGAAAATTTAACCAAAAATGAAACCTTGACTCTGATAAACCATATTTGATAAACCAAAATAAAAATCGATAAAATTTTCACTAATCCAAATTAATCTTGGCTAATCCAAAATCACCTAATCTAATCCTAATCCCCTAACCCTTCTCTTTTCATTTTCTTTCTCCTATTCCTTTGCTTCCTTTCTTCCCTTTTCTTCCTTTTTCTTTTCTTTTCTTCCTTTTTCTTTTCTTTTCTTTTTTCCTTCTTCTCCTCCTCTATTTTTTCCTTGTGGCGTGAAGGAGTTTGGTTCCTTTGCACCACCCCATCACCTTATCTCCCACATACACCATGACACTATCATCCCTGACACCTTTGTGCTTGTATTTTTCTTCTCTTCCCCTGTAGACCCCACACACCACCATCATTTCCCTTGAGACTCTTCTTCTTCCTACTGCTGTTCTGTTTCACCTGTAAGCCATCATCACACTCCCTACTTTCCTCTCCTATGCACATCTCCTTCCTGTGCCATTATCATCACCACCCCTCGTGCCTCTGCCTGGTCTCCATCAACTTCAACCATCACCATCTCCCCTATACTTTTTTTCTCCTTTTTTTTCTTCTGATTATCATCATTGTCATTATCACCTCCTCTTCCATTCTCCTCTTGGTACTCCACCATAAAATTATACATACCCCTCCATCCCTCCATTTTATTGTCATCCATCACCTCCAGATCTTCTTCTCTCTTCTTCCTTCTTCTTCCTCATTCTTTCTCTATTTTTGGCATTTACACCGCCCAATCCACCATCATGCACTACCTCTGCCGCCACTCACTGCCATTTGGCTAGTGGAATAACCATCAAGGTCACCCCAACCTTCCCCTTTGTCATCACCGACCATCGCCACTGACCACTGCCTCTTTTCCCTTATTCTTCCCCTTATTTGTTGTAGTGTTGCAGAGTGTACGGCCTATGCATCGTATGCTGCATGAGTGTGCAATACTTAAATCCCATATTGTATAGTCGTGCAATCTTTATACTATCTAGCCATGCGTCTTTTTTTTTCTTGGCTTGGTGTTGCACAACTGTGCAACTTTTGCATCGCCAGACCATGTGTCTTTTCTCCTCTTGACTTGTTATGCACTATTGCTACATGGCTATGCAACTTTTGCACTGCTTGGCCATATAACTTCTTTTTTAGCCATGCACCCCTATTTTTGCCACAAATCTTATCCAAACACCACCAAAATTTAACCATAGCTCCACCACACATTCTTCTACACTGCCATAAAATTCAAGCTTCCATTTGACTTTGGTAAATTCTATTTTTACCCTCCTCTACCTTAACTTTTCTCTTAATTTTTAATCTTCAATCCTAATTATATTTTATATTCTGTTTGTAGGTGATATTCTAGTGATCTCTAAAGAGGTATAGGATTTATATGCATAGAGATTGGTGTCTTTATCGATAAGGATATATGTCGTATCTAGAGATTATTGTGATACTTGTATTTTTGTAAATGCTTTTGTGTTAAGTATGTTGTATTGAATAAATTATTTATGGAAATGCTATGAAATGATCGTGAGAGTAATAAAAATATGTAAGTGCATATTTAGGTATAATGTTGGATATAAGATATCTATGGGAAACTAGGGATATATATTTTGGATAATTATATGGAATTTATATGTATTAGTATTGGGTTGATAAGGGCTTTGGGAGAATACGATTGTCTTAACTACCCTAAGGGTATTATGGTTATTTGAAGATAATTATGTGGTAATACTTATGTTTTTAATTGTATGGCTTATGCATTTATATGAGTTTAGCATGATAATATACAATCACCTCTGAATAAGGTACTAATTATTTAAAGTGAAAGATCACTTGAGTCTAGCCAAAGTGTTTATATGGGTCCATTCCACTGGATAATAATATTGGCTCAGGTGTGTTGTCCCTAAGAGGTGCTTTAGTTCGTTCCACCAAATTAATAATAGTAGGGCCCCATACTCAATGTGAATGAAAATAAAATTAAGAGATAAATTATAAATGGAAAGATACTAATCATTTAAAGCGGAAGAATACGTGAATTAGGACCAAGGTGTTGAGTCTGTTCCACCAGATAATATAAGTGGCTTGAGTGTGTTGTCTCGCGAGGTGTTTTAGACCATTCCACTGGTTTAATAATAGTAGCTCAGGAGTATTTTACTCTGAGAGGTGTTGGCTCTATTCCACTGGATAATAATAGTGGTTCAGGGCTGATTCTTAGTGGGAGAGCTGGTTTACGTGAGTTTTATGGCTGTATGTGGATGGGTGACATAGGGTTTGGTGGCTACATGTGGCTGGGCTGGTTTGCTGGGATTTTTCAGGGTGGAATGGCTTGGGGAAGGAGGAGAGTAGGGAGGGTGATGGGATGCTGCAAGGGGAGGGGAATGGTTGCAAAGCTAGAGGATAATATAGGAGGAGTGCAGGGTATGGGAAAAAAGGTGCCAACTTGATGCATAGGAGGGGGTAAGGTGCGACAGGTTGGGGGAGTTTAAGCTACAATATAGAGTGGAAAAAAGATGGACATTGGTTAGAATTTAATTAGAAAAAACATCCCAAAGTATTAGGATTTTAAGAGTATAGTTACTAAGGAAAAATTCCACCTATTCAAGGTTTTATTTTCACCATTATTCTCACTAATAATTATCATGATCAATATTATTATTATTAGTGTTATCACTACCACTCCTTATTATCATAATTATTGCTAACATTATTATTCTTATACTTGTTGTTATTGGCATTATTTTTAAGAGTGTTACTTATCATAAGGTTGTTGTTATTACCATCCTTTCTGTTTTTATTATTATCTACTCTCTTCTTATTATCATTATTATTACCGTCATCAACTTTTATCTTCCTCTACTCATATGTACACTACTCCGGGTTATTATCATAATTTAATAACTATTGACTTACTCGTAACAGCGAGATGTTCATTCTAAATAGAATCCTATGATTTATTACGCTTACTAATCAAATTTTAAGTCTTGCATATTTAAATTAATAATTTATTAAAACGAGGTATTACAGTAACCCTAGCATAAAGCTTAAGTAAAAGAGATTTGGTAGCTTGGTATAAACCACATATTTTTTGCATGGACTTCATCAAGTAGTTTATGACTAAATTCTTGAGGCACGCATTTTAGCATTGACATGGTCTATGAGTGTTTGTACATATTTTTTTAGCCATAAACTACTTTGTGGAAGTTCTCTTAAGCTTGAAAGCTTTAGTTTCAGCCACCAGATGAGTTCCTTATTCTAAGAAGTATATTATCTCTTTCTTCCACTCAATTGGCGTCGATATTTCTACGACCTCACATAGCTCACCTTGCTTTACTTGTATCCATCGACCATATTTTCATATAATCAACTTTAACTATTTTAGTTGATAAAAAAAATACTAGAGGAGGCTAATCTTGCCAAAGCATCAACTACAACATTAGTTGCCCTTGGTACTTAAGTTATTTCTATAGATGAAAAAATCTTTGTTGTTTTGATTATCTTCCTTAGTTATTTTTTCCATGCTAGGCTCTCTAGCTTCATACTGCTCATTATATTCTAACCATCTAGTGTTGAGCCACTATATAGTTTATTATTTATTATTTATATTTTTTACCATTAACCCTTGAGTTATTTAAAGTCCAGCTAGAGTTTCTTCTTACTCAACTTCATTATTAGTGGCACCAAAATCAAATCTCATTGTATATTCTACAATTCTACTATTTTGGTCAATTAATACTATACTGGCCCAAGTACCTAAACTGATAGATGCCTTGTTGACATATAGAGTCAATTCCCCTTTCTCTCCTAACACTAACAATAGATTTGACTCAGCATCAAATGAACACTCAATAATGAAATCAATTAGATCTTAGCCTTTAATCGTAGGTCTTGGTCAATATTGAATATCATATCTACCTAATTTCATGACCTAAACCATCATTATTATATAATTCTCAAGTTTACATAAAATATTCATAAGAGGAACATTAGTCAAAACCATAATAGAGTGAGAATCAAAATAAGGTTTTAACTCACTAGAAGCAATAATCAAGGCATAATCCATCTTTTCCAAGATCGAATACCATCCCTCAATGTTAGTGAGCACCTAGATAGTGTGATATATTGTAATATGTTCCTAAGCCTTAAATCATCCCTAAAAAGAATAGAAGAAATAGTTGATGCTAACACTCCTAGGTAGAAGAATAGTACATCTCCCACTACTAGAGTTCGAGATAGTATCTATGATAAATGGGCTTTCAGATCATCAAATGCTTTCTAGCAACATTTTTCCCATTGAAACTTATCTTTTTCTTGTAGGAGCCTAAAAAACCTAAGACTTTTATCCACATCTCTCAATAAAAATCTTTATAATGGAAACAACTTTCCCGTTAACTACTGAATATCCTTCTTCCCCGTTAGAAGTTGCATATCTAAAACTACAACAAATTTCTTCAGATTTCACTTCATTTGGTATCTTAATAGGGTGTAAAAAAAATACTCCTACTCTTCTATGTGGGTTTATTTTTTCTTATACTTTACAATCATGTCATCCACATAAACCTCTATCTATTTTCTTTTCTAACCTTGAAAGATTGTGTTCACCAATATTTGGAGTGTTATTCTACCAATAATTAGTCCAAATAGCATTACTTTTTAACAGTAGAGTCTTGCATCTGTGATAAAAGTGGTAATCTCCAGATTAGCCTCGACATGTTTGATTTGATGATAAACAAAGAAGGTATCCATAAAATGTAACCTTTTTCATGCATTGTCTAGTCGATCTATCCATCTATCCATGGGAATGTATAGCTATCTTTAGGGGATGTCTTATTCAAGTGTATGAAATCAACACACACTCTCAAATTTTTATTATACTTCCTCAATAGATCATATTAGCTATAAAATCAACATACTTCACCTCCCAAAATAAATTTGAATATAACAATTACTCTACCTCCTCTTGAATCATTTTATGTTATTCCAATCCAATAGCTCTTTTTTTTCTTTACTGGTTTGAATCCCTCCATTATATCTAATCTATTGTCAATAATTTTGGGAGGGATTCTCTCTAGGTCAAACACTTTCTAGGAAGAAACATCTTTATTGTTTGTTAGAAAAGTTAGCAACTCCTCTTTATCAACACCACATATATCTTTGCCTATCATCACCCTATGTTCACCATCCCTTAAATGCTTCTCTTTCACCTTCATGGAAGCCTGGGTGCCTTTCAAGTATTCATATATTCTAAAATAAGGATTTGTCATAGTTTTTTGTCATTTAATCATTCTGGGGTGCCCCATACTTTAACTTTATAATATTGTTGTTCCATTCTCTAATTACCTAAGATTTCTCCCCATTTTCCATTAAATAGAAACTCACTAAGAGTGCATAAATAAAATTTCTAGCTTAGAGCTAAATAAGGGATGATCACCATAGTATCATATTATATGCTAATGAAAAAGCTACTACAACAATGTTTATTTTGATGCTCTTTAATGACATGGCTCACAAACTAGTAGAGTGAGATCTAATATTCCTTTTTATTTTATATTTTTACCCATGAATACCATTAAAGGAAATTCTTATTTATCAAGTATTTTTTTTTGGGAAAATCTAGTTGCTTGTATGCTTCTTCAAAGATGACATCAACTAAGTGCATGTGTCTACAAGGACCCTCTTTATTATACAATTTTTTTTTGTCAATTACCAAATGATAATTATGATGCTAAATCATACTTAACCCATAATGTTTTTAGTGTAACTAACTTCCCACTCATTTGTTATTGCTCTTTTGTTTATATCATGAAAGTCATCTTCTCTGATATATGCCTTTGACGACACCTTACTTGCTCCCGCCAAGGAATATCCTTCTAAAGTAGTATGTATAATTTTCTAATGTTCCTTAACTTGAGGTAGGGGGAATTGTTACGTTGTCCCCGTCTCTTGTCTGGTATGGAGTGCTAGTGTGTGATGCTTTAATTAATCCTTATGAGCTAGATTTTCAACCACATCCTTTAGTGATAGACACTTATCAATAATACACACATACTCCTCATGATAAGTGCACTACTTATTAAGGTATTTTTGTTTCATTTTGGCTTGTATAGAAAATGGACTTAGAAACATTTGCCGGATATTTTCCATATTATATATCTATTCAAGGCTAGCCTCTAGTAGTGTGTATTATTTAAATCTAGCAATTTGAGTCCATTGAGCAGCTTGTTGTACCATCAACCTTAGATCTATGTAGCCTCTTTCTAACCTATAAATCTTCTAATCTGGTCTTTATCTTTGCATTAAGGACATTTCTACCCTTCTGGCTTTTGGCCACATGGTCTTACTCATTTCTTTGGCATCTATCCTCTCCTACAAATCCTTTCTCTAGGAAGTGTATGATTTATTTTTAACTGAGTACAAGTTTTTCGTTAAGTTTTAATCAGCTAAGCCTTCGAGGAGTGAAGATCGAGCAATACCATTACTTAAATAATCAATCTATATAAATTATTTATCAAGAAAATGAATGAAATTCCTCTATGCATTGAGAAAATCCCATCAAGAATAAATAATCCCTTTTAGGCTATTAGCATACATCAAATTGTCCATCGAAAGATATCGCAATATGGGACAAGCAATTTGTTGATTTAGCTTTGCGCTTCCCAAAACATCTTAGCATTTTCCCTTTAATGTTTCCATAAACGCCTTAGAAAAAGCCTCTTTTCCTACCCCCAAACATCAGTATGGTATTCTTGAATGTATTTTAATGGTCTTCTAGATCTGTGAAACCATCGAATGATTCAACCATTGGAATTCTTATTCTCTACTGTAACATCTCATATATATATATATTTTTTATGAAGGATGCCTACTAGCTATAGCCTTCAATATTATATTTCTTCTCTATAATAGCATGTTAATCTTCCTGTACGATTTGGTCTATCATTCTACGGATAGAGTCTTCCTCACCTCTAAGATTTTAATGTCCGTAATGTTTAGTAGTTTTTTCATTGTCTCTACTAGTCTATTAAGAATCATGTCTTTAAATTTCTTCTCTATCCCTATTAGGCCAAAGAACATCATACCTTCATCTTGGTGTCAAATGTATTTTCCTCCACTCTCATCTAGGGAGCTTAGAGATTCTTGTTATCTGCCATTCCTAGTACTCTTATCTTGATTATATTCCATCTATATTTCTTCATCCTCCCGGGCAATGCTGCTACACAACATAGTCCTTCCTGTCCTCTCTGAAATGTCTAGAACATCTACTAGTGTTTCTTATGGAGTATACTACTGAGACATATCATGGTAGTGCTAATCCATATGGTGTGATAGTTGGTTAATGGTTTATAATAAAGGAGCTAGCATGTTTGAGACCTTTTCTTAAATGGACATTCAGAGCTCAACATTAACAACTTATAGGTGAGAGATAGTAATAAGATTATCCTCCATAGAAGGATCATGGATTGAATCGATTAGAAGTTTTCACAGAAGATATAGCTTTTCATAAGAATCCCTATAGATGGTGTCTATTGTTGTTGGTGATTCTTTAAGAATTAAGAGACTATCAAGTAACTATGGAGTGCCAAGGGGAAAATTTAGAGGAGAGAAGAGAGAGAAAAAGTGAAATATTTATACTCTGAATTTTGAATCTCAAAAATGGGTACAAGACCCCACATATGTAGGGATAAAATGGGGGAGAAGGAAGAGGAAAAAATATTATATTATGTGCTTGAGGAAAATAAATCATCCCTCTATTGCATAGGACACTAGACTTTTATGGAACAAATAAGGCTATCTAGGTGTGAAGCAAAGAATAGCATGCCTGGAATCTTTAGGATTGACCTTCATCATTTGGGCTAACGAAAAACCTATATTACATGCTATATATCATGCTCACACATGAACTTACTCACTTTTAACAACTCATATAAACCAAGCCATTCATGTAACACAAAAAAAAAACCACATTATAAGGTAAGCCTTGATTTACCTTAAGCAAATATAACCACAAGAATTTAAGAAAAAGAAAACCCTAGACTTCAAGCATTAAGACTAGATCTTATTTTTTAACTTTCAAAATAAGGAAAAAATTTTAATAGAAACTTTTTTCTAAACAAAAAAAAATCTAAGAAGAAACATAACATAAAATAGATAAAATGAATCTCAACCTCCTTTGAATGTTTAGAGAGCCAAGAGGAAAAATACCGTGCTCGAGCCTCAACCCTTTCCAAAATATAACTCAATATTTCTTCAAGAAAAGAAATAAAAGGCAAGAAGAAGACTTAGAAAGTGAAATAGAAGTGGATTGAAGCTTAAAATTGAAGTGAAAAGAAGAGAGTGAAGCTCAATAGGTATATGGGAATGGGGAAGTAGAGGAAATAAGGTTTCCAACACTTAGGATTTTTTCTAAGAAAATGAGAGTTAATGAGGGAGTTGTGAAGAGAGAATCAACATTCCCATCATTTATTCACCAATATATGGTTAGAAACTTAGAATATAGAAATGGAATAGTGTTTGGAAACTAAGAGAAATCAAAGGAGGGAGGGTGAAGAGTATTGAGAAACTAAACATTTGAGTGGTAAGAGTAGAAAGAGGTTAGCTTGGGGATAAGGGGTATAGTCAATCATAAAAAGGGAAAAGGAATAAAAGAAAGGAATGATTGGAGTTTTATGGAGGGAACAACATTTCCTTTTACTTCACCTGATATAAGTAAAAAGGGAGGAAAGAAAATAAAAAGGTTAAAAAAAAGAAAATTCTAAAAGTAACTTTTAGAAAATTTTTCGATAAATAACATGATGTAAAGCCCCAAAAGTGGTGAAAATAATTTCACAACACTTAATAGTGCTCATTACCATGAAATATAATGTATACGAGGTTTTATAAACATTATATGCACATTTGAATGTAACTAGATAATACTTAGTCAAACAAGGTTTGTACTTGTTAGATTCTATTATTGGACTAAAAATAAATACCATGGCATGAACAAGTCAACTAGTTTGTATAAAGATAATTTGACTAGTTCTAAAGAGCCATATTTTCATGCATTTTGTAAGTCTATGAAAAAATAAATCCATTTTATACATATTAAACACATAGTTTAAGATATTTTAAAAGTGTATAGGATGAGGTATTATGACTGACATTAGGAGCACATGTAATTGTGAATTGGTGAAAAGACCAAAGGAAAAGTTAAATAAAATCTTAAAGGTTGAAGAGGAGTTCCTAAAGTTTAGAATCATATCATTGTTTCATCTAGTTTGAGCCGGGCATCAACCCATACTTTTTTTTAACGTGAAAAGAACTCTTAGTCCACAGGATTCATACAAGAACAACCTTGATGTTATAAGAGTACTCATGAGCATTCCTGATTATAAGCTAACTAAAAGAGAAAACTTGACCAATGAATATCATAGGCATATGCCCAATGCCACACAACATTTCCTATCTATTTTTCAAAAGTCAACTAGGAGATGTTGCAATGACTTCTAATAAAATCTTGGTTGTGAGGCAGTGATGTGAAAGGGAATAGTAGTAGTAGCAATAGTAAGGAGGAGGAGGAGGAGGAGGAGCAATAATAGAAGCAGCTAATAAATTTGTAAAATTACTAATGTTAGGATGATCTTGTTGATACTGCATCCTTTGGCATTTTATTTTATAGGCGCAATAAATGGATGCAAACAAGGAAAATATAAGGCACTCTGAAGGCTCTGATTGAAAAGTGAATAATTTTTCCTTTCATTTAATCTTAATTTGGAAAATTTCAAAGAACAAAGTTGTAGATCTTGTTCTCTTCTTTCTAATGCATCTAAGATCACCTCATTTTGACATAAAACGAATAAGTTATGAGATAACACAGAATACCTTGTTGATAAACATAGTTGTGCACATTTTCAGCATGACTATTTATTCTCTAACCCCAATACGGCTATGTTGGGTATCAAATTTTGTCTTCTCAATGCAATTAAAGGATCCGATTATTACATTGAGCTGTAGATCTTGATAGACCTAATAGGGGACGACTAAAGGAAGATTTTGGGAGCTTATCTTTGATTCTAATTACTCTCTATCTATTTTTATTCATCTCTTTTATACTCATCTCTCTTAATTGCAAAAATGCATTAGATTTAATTTTGAATATTTGTAATCATTTAGATCTATATTGAATCTTCATATATTCAACACCTTGGTTCTCTCATCTAATCTATTGCTTTTTTTTTCATCAATGGCTTATTTCTCTATTTTTCCTAATGATTTAGTTATGAGTGATTAGATTTCCTTTCTAGGTATGGATCTAGTCTAAATTATTGACTAATGATAACTTAGTTTAATTTATATTTCAATTTCATGAATTCATGATTTTAATTGCTATGTCTTACAGTTATGGTTGAATTGTTTGATCACTTATTTGACTAGATATAGGTTATAATATCAGAACTGAAAGTTGAAGATTAATAACCAACTGACAATTGAATAGGAGAATCAAACCACAAAAGTAGGCTAGAGTCTCTTGAGGATGTAACCTATTAAGCATTAAATGTAATGGGTCTAATTCGATTTAATACCATGAGAATATGTTGTTAATTTGGATTAGGTATGGCTTTTAGACCTTAAAAGAGGCTATAAGTTAATTTAGGCTATTTCACCATCTCAAATTTAGGTAATTATTTGGTAATTAAATTGATTATTTACTAATTATAGATTTATGAAAAAAATCCATTCCTTGATTTTAATTAGATTTGTATTATCATTAGCATTACTATTTGATTTGATTTTATTTGCTATTTTCTATTCCCCAAATTTCATTTGTCCATATTGTCATGAGAGGTGAAGATTTAGGAATTAACAACAAACTCCTTATGGGACTCTTAAATTTTTAATATTAACTCCTTTTATTAGTTGACAAGACTAAACATTTTATTTTATTTTTGTTCCTACATTTGACTTTTTCCCCTAGTTTTTTGTTTAAGCACCATTGCATACCCTAGTTTTAATGTCTATGAGAAATAGTAAAGTATAATATTGAGATCAAAAGGACCTAGCATGGTACTAGGAATTGGGCATGAGAAACACAGGAAAATTTGAATATCAATGCCACCCTAGAAAACTAAGAAAATCTAGGCTACGAAGATCAATTTTTGAAGGAGTTTGCTTTGCCAACATCTCATAAACACAATCAAGCATCCCTAGGCCTAATATAAATGCCTATAATTTTGAGCTAAAGCCTTTTATTCTTTCCATGGTCTAGCAAAACCAATTTAGTGGTACTCCAATGGAAGATTCTAGTTTTGTACATCTCAATCTTCCTAGAGTACTATAATACTCTAAAGATGAATGGAGTATAGGATGATGCTATTAGGCTAAGGTTGTTCCCTTTATCATTATGAGACAAGGAAAGGGATTGGTTTCAATCTCTTTGATTAAACTTTATCACTACATGGGACCAACTCTCACATGAATTCCCTTTTAAGTATTTCCCCCTAAGTAAGATGGCTCGACTGAGGAATTAGATAAAAACCTCTACACAGAAGGAATGGTAATCAGTATATGATTCTTAGGAGAGGTACAAGGACCTTTTGAGAATGTTCCCACACCATGGATTGGAAGACTGGTTGATTATCCATACCTTCTACAATGGTCTTCTCTATAACACTAGGATAGTTATTGATGTTGTAGTTGATGGGGAACGAATGAAAAAGAGTGTGCTAGAGGCATGAGATTTCATTGAAGACGTGACCTTGAATCACTTCTAGGGGTAAGGTTAGTGCTCTTTATCCCAAAAGAACAAAAGGTATGATGTTGCTACACTAGATCATTTTGTATCAATAGTAGAGACTCTATTCCAAAGATTTGACAAATTAAGTGTCATTGCCTTAACATCTCTTACAAATGAAGCATCATATGAAATATGTGACATTATAGGTCATACCATAGTATAATTTCAAGTTGGAACATTCATTTTAGTGTCAATGAGCATGTTAAATATGTGAACAATTTTAATCAAAAGGGAACACATTTTCCAACCCTTATAACCATAGGTGAAGGAATCATTCAAATTTATCCTCTATAAACCCTCCCCAAAATCCTATTCCTCAATCTAATTATGTTCCACTAGGCTTTCATAGTCAAATTACTCCCTATCCTCTTGCCCAAAAAATTAATTTGGAAATATTGATAGAAAACTTTGTGATGGCTAAAACAAAACAAAATGAGTTTAAAAAGCAAAAATATGAGTTTAAACATCAAAATAGAACCATGAGTGATGCCATTAAGAATATAACTTCTAGAGTTGACTCACTAGCCACACACAATAATATGTTAGAGAACTAAATAAATCAAGTATCCCAACAAGCTAACTCATCTTCTAGACCTTATGCAATGTTTCTAGGGTAACCTTAAAACAAATACCAAAAGTCCAGTTAATGCCATCACATTAAGGACTAGGGAGGAGATAGAAGGACCTAAGATGAAATGTGGTTATGAAAGCTTAGGAAATAATATTGGAAACCTCATAATTAATGAGGAAAAAACTAAAAAGAAAAAGTAAAAGGTTGAGAAATCTATACCACTTGCACCTTATAAGTCTGACCTACCCTTTGCTAAAAGGTTAGTTAAGGCTAAACTTGAAAAGCAATTTGGAAATTTTCTAGAAATACTAAAAATGTTTCATATTAAAATTCCTATTACTGAAGTAATTTCTTAGGTTCCCTTATATGAAAAGATTTTAAAAGAGATTTTGTCTAATAGTTTATTGATAGGTTGATCAAACGTCTAGTAGGTATATTAGAGAATGTACTTATCTCGGTTGGTAAGTTTTTCATACTGGTTAATTTTATTATCTTAGAAATTGAGGAAGATCCTCAAATTCCTATCATTTTAGGTAGGCATTTCCTATCTATAGCTGGAGCTATCATTGATATTAAAAATGGAAGGCTTTCTTTAAATGTTGGGGATGAGAAAGTTGAATTTGATTTATCTAATGCTATAAAATTTCCTTTGATATAATATGCTTGTTATAGGATTGATTCAAATGATAAGGTGTTAAAGGAAGACCTTGCTAAACGCATATAAATTGACCCTCTTAAAGAGTGTCTAGTGAGAAGTAGGATACCTAGCAATGAAAATCTCAAAATTTTTGATACTGCTAAAATATTAGATGAAAGTCCCATTTTTTCTCAAGGAAAGGAAAAGAAAGAAGTTCTTGAATTTAAATTGATTAACCCCACCATTAAAAAGGAGGTAACACCTATGGTATAATTGAAGCCCTCCCTTATGTGTTAAGGTATGAATTTTTTTACTCTAACTCTAATTACCCCGTCATTGTGAATGCTAGCCTAAGTAAAGTGGAAATTGAAAAACTTCTTAGAATTCTTAGGTTGTAGAAGAAGGCCATTGTTTATAATATAGATGATCTTAAAGGCATAAATCTTCCATATTTATGTATCATATTCTCTCAGAATAAAGGAATAAACGCTTTGCTAAAAGTCAAAGGAGATTGAACTCTAACATGAAAGAAGTGGTAAGAAAAGAAGTACTTAAGCTACTTGATGTAGGAGTCATCTACCCTGTCTCATATGGTGTGTGGGTGAGTCTGGTGCAAATGGTACCAAAAAAGGGTGGAATGATAGTAATTAATAATGAGAGAAACAAGTTGATTCCAACAAGAACTATTAAGGGATGGTGAATGCTCATAGATCATAGAAAATTAAATAAGGACACCAAGACGAATTGTTCTCCCCTGTCATTTATCGATCAAATGCTAGAGAGTTTAGCTCAACATTCTTATTTTGCTACTTGGATGGGTATTTAGAAATTTTCCAAATCCCCATTCATCTAACCAACCAAGAGAATACTACATTTATGTGTCCATATAGCATCTTTACTTATCAAAGTATACCATTTGGCTTATGTAATACCCTTGTCACTTTTCAACGATGCATGTTGTCCATCTTTTCTAATTTTATTGAAGTCATAATGGAAGTTTTATATTTGAATTTTCAATTTATGGAATTACCTTTAACTATTGTTTGAACAATATTTCCAAGGTATTAGGAATATACAAGGAGGTGAATCTCATTCTCAATTGGGAGAAGTGTCATTTTATGATACAAGAAGGAATTGTTCTTGATCATTTAGTCTCTAGTTGGGATATTATGGTGGATAAGGCAAAGATAGATATTATTGAGAAGATGTTGTCCCCAACTTCTATTAGAAATGTTCAAAGTTTCTTAGGTCATGCCGGTTTCTATCAGCTATTCATTAATGATTTTCAAAATTTTATAAACATATAACTCAATTGCTTATCAAAGATGTTCCTTTTGGATTTAACCAATGTTGTTTAGATGATTTCAATAGGTTAAAAGAGGCATTGACAATCGCCTTGGTAATGCAGCCTCATAATTAGAGTATTTTATTCTAGGTGATGAGTTATGTAGGTGATTATGCAGTAGAAGTGTTCCTTGGATAAAGAAAAGATGGAAAGATTTATGTAATTTATTATGCAAGTCAAACTATTGATGAGACTTAATTAAACTATGATACAAATAAGAAAGAGCTCTTAGAAGTGGTGTTTATACTATATAAATTTCGATTATACTTAATAGGAGCAAAGATTATACTTTTCACTAACCATGCAGACTTTAAGTATTTGTTGACCAAGAAGGATGTGAAGCTACACTTGATTAGATTAATACTTTTACTCCAAGTTTGACCATGAAATTTGGGATAAGAAGGGTGTAGAAAATGTAGTGTCTCCAAGTTAAGGCAAGACATGGATAGAAGTGAAGGGGATGATATTCCCTTTGAAGATTTATTTTTTGTATGATAACCTTTTGGCAATCATGAGCTTGTTTACCCTACGGTTTACAGATTTTGAAAACTATATTGCATGTGGGGTAATGTCACTAGACTTATCGATAAAAGAAGAAGTTCATCTCAGATATCTAGCACTATTATTGGAATGAGCCTTATCTCTATAAGAAATGTGTAGATAAATTTTACAGAAGATGTCTACCTAAAAAGGGAGTTTAAAGTATCATATCTCATTATCATTCTTCACCTTATGGGGGTCACGCCAACACCTCTAAGATAGCTTCAGAAATTCTCTAGGCTGGTTTTGATTGGCCAAACTTCTTTAAGGATGTTAGAAAATATGTTATATTATGTGATCGATGTCAAAGGATGGGTAATCTAGCAAGAAGAAATGAAAAGCCTTTGAATAACATCTTTGTGGTTGAATTATTTAATGTTTAGGTAATTAACTTTATGGGACCCATTCCATCATTGTATAACTTCAAATGTATTCTAGTTATAGTAGATTATGTGTTTAATTAGGTAGAGGCAGTGTAATCCCCTACAAATGATGCAAATTTTGTAGTTCAACTTTTCCGAAGGGTTATATTTCTGAGGTTTAGTATTCCTAGAGTAGTCAATATCGATGGTGGTTCTCATTTCACTTATTGACTTTTTGGCCCATGTTTGAAGAAGTATGGTGTTACTCAAAAGATAGACACACTATACCATCCCTAGATGAGTGGATAAGTATAAATTACTAATTTTAAGATAAAGGGGATACTTGATAAAATAGTGGCTCGTATGTAAATATATTGGTCGATGAAGTTGAATGATGATGTATGGGCCTATCAAAATACTTATAAGACACCAATTAGAATGACACATTTTTGGTTTGTATATAAAACCTTTTTATTTTCCATTTGAAGTTGAACACAAGGCATTTTGGGCAATAAAGGCAATCAATTATGACTTGAAGGTCGATGTAGAAAGGAGGAATCTACAACTTAATGAGCTTGATAAGTTGATATTGGATGCCTATGAGAGTGCACCAATATATAAGAAGAAAACTAAGAGATGGTATGACAAACATATTATCCAACGGGAGTTTCAAGAAGGAGATTTGGTGATCCTCTTCAAACCTCATCTTAAGCTTTTTCTAGGTAAGCATCATTCTAGGTGGTCAAGGTCATTTTATGTCCATAAGGTCTATCCATTTGGAGAGTGGGGCCATGGGAACCTTCAAATTCAATGGGCAGAGGTTAAAGCATTATGTAGCAGCTTCCCGAATTGAAAAGATGGGTATTCTTACCCTTCCTAATCTAATATAATCTTGAGCGTAAAAGGGGTTCAGCTCATAACAATTAAATGAGCCTTTATTTTCTTTTTTTCTTTTCTCTCTTTCCTTTTACTAGTTTGTTATTTTCATTTTTTGATTTTATATTGTTTTATTTTTATTTTTACACCATGACATTATGATTATGCATTGATATGTTGGCGAATCTAAAATGCAAAGAGATGGCAAGGTGTTTCATACTGAAACAACCATCCAATGTTGCCTAGGGATACCCTCCACCTCCATCACCACCATAGTGAGTTGTATGTATTCTCCATTCCCTTATTTTACTCTTTTTAGACATTAGAGACAATATTTCAACCATGCATGGGAGAGATGTGTCACATGTTTTGCATTCTTTTTATGTTGAGTATTGTTTTATGTTCTATTTCTATCTTTATATGTTTTTCTATTTTTAGTAATCTTTGATTTATTTCTATTTAAAAAAATTTCTATTTTTTATTACCCTTTTTATTTAAAAAAACCACATACATATGTAATTTTGCGTAAAATTAAACCGAGAATCTATTTTCTACATCTACTAGGTCAAGATGTTCTCTATGAGAGTTTTTGTTTTCTTCCTATTCAACTCTAAAATGTAGGGATATATGACTCATTTTCATTCTAGTCTACCTAATTAGTACCTAAGCTCCTCTAATTACTTAAACTACTTTTTTGTAATTGGAAAAATAATTAAATAGAAAAAAACTAAAGTCTATCATACAAAGTACCTAGCACCCCACCCATAGAAATACGGTTATCACATCGGTAGGTGTTATGTATAATATGAAAAAAATAATAGAAAAATGAGTACACCTTTGAGACCTTAAGTGAAAAAAGGATGAGACGAGTGTGAATTGACATGAGTTTGTCATATAGGGTAGTTCTAGGGAATCAACTAAAATAAAAATTATGTCAATCCTATGTACCAATGTTGATGACTCAACTTACTCACATTCACATACAAAACACTTACAAAAACATCTTATCCATATACGATGTGAAACATGAATTATGTTTGACTTTAGATTGAGAAAATCACTTATGCATGTGATTTGAGGTGAAGTTGGATGCTTTTTCAATATATTCCTATCTTTCTTATTATTTTATCTATCTTAACCATCCACCTTAACTTGTTTTCCCTATTCATTTTGCTTGAGGACAAGTAATAGTTCAAGCATGGGAGAGTTGATAAATTGGTAAAATAGCTAATATTAGGATGATTATACCTATTTTTATATGCTTATTTCCATGGATACTTTATGCATATTGTTGGATTTTCTATAAGATATAGAGACACTGCGTCCTTCGTCATTTTTTTATAGGTGCACTCAATAGATGTAAATAAGGCTCATTCAAGGCAATATGAAGGCTTTTTATTGAAAAGTGAAGAATTTTACCTTTGATTCAATCTTAATTTCAAAAGGTACAAATAATAAAAGTTATAGATCTTATTCTCCCCTTTCCAATGCATCTAAGAGTACCTTGTTTCAACTCAAGAAGAAGTTATGAGCCAACACAGCCTACCATGTTGATCAACATGGTTTTTCAGCTTTTCAGCGTGACTACTTAGTCTCTGACCCCAACAAGACCTTGTTGAGTATTAGACTTTGATTTCTTAGGGCAATTTTAAAGGATCCAAATGATTACAAAGCTTTGCAGCAGATTTTGCTAGACCTAATTATGGACGACTACAAGGAGAGTTTAGGAGAGGCTATCTTTGATTCTAATTTCGCTCTATCTATTTTTATTCTTATCTTTTGTATTCATTTCTATTGGATGCAAAAATGCATTATATTTAATTTTGAAACTTTGTAATCATTCAAATTTGGATCAACTCTTTATATCTTCAACACCCTGGTTCTATCTTCTAATCTATTGCTCTTTATATTTCATCAATATCTAATTTTTCTATTGTGTTTATTAATTTAGTTATGAGTGAGTATATTTCTTTTCTCGGATTGTATCTATCTAAGTTGTTGATTAATGATAAATTCATTTAATTTATGTTTGGATTGCTTGAATTCTTGATTTCAATTTTTAATTTTGTCACTTATGGTTGAATTGCTTGATCACCAATTTGACTAAATATAGGTTTTAATCTAAGAACTAAATGGAGAAGATTAATAATAAGAAATCTAATAATTGAATGGGATAATGAGACTACAAAAGTAGGCTAGAGTCTCTTCGGGATTTTATTGATTTAGCATAGAAGTAATGGATCAAATTTGATTTCATACAATGAAAATAGGTTATTAATTTGGATTAGGTACGACATTTAGACCTTGAAAGAGGCTATTAGATAATTTAGGCTATTTTACCCTTTCGAATTTAGGTAAGTGTTTGAAAATTAAATTGATTATTCATTAATTATTGATTTATGATGAAAATCTAATCATGAATTTTAATTAGATTTCTATTACTGTTAGCATTACTATTGATTTATGATGAAATATTTAGTAATTAAAAATGAAGTCTTTGTGAGAGACAACTTTGATGTGTTACAACAAATTCGCGTAGTAGGTGCAAGAGTAGGAGTAGGAGCAGGAGTAGTAGTGTAGCAAGAGCAGGAGCAGTAGCAATAGTTGCAGCAGCAGTATTAGTAGTAACAGGCTAGCCTTAGTTATTTTAGAGCCCTAGGCAAATCCTCAAAGGTACTATTTTTTATCAAAGAAAGAGAATTTTCAGCATTTATTGAAAGAAAAATTATATTAAATGTCATAACTTGGAGAATCATGTTTCTTATTTTAATAATTATGATTTATTTGGTAATCAAATTATTTGTCAACTACTATACTTTATTTTAGCCTGTGTGACCAATTATTCTTTAAAAAAAATAAAACAATGATTAATTTTTATCATAACTTATAAATAAATATTATCAAAGACATTTAAAAATATTATATCGACAAAAAAATAGCATATGACATTTAATATAAGTACATAGAGTAATTGAAATCCAACATAATAATCAAATATGACTAAACAATAGAGCTTACAAACTCAGATAACCATAACTCTATAATGCACGAAGGCAAGGGATTTAGGTAATATGGGCTAAACAATAAATAGAGCAGTGAAAGAAAGAAATAAAGAAATTAATTATCTATATATAAAGTCTAAACAATCAAAAAACCATGAATTCTTAGTTGATGCCCAAGGGAATTGAATATTAGCATGGTGTAAAGCAAAAAGGTGCTAGCAGCCAAAGCCAATAACTTATATAACATGCACATAACACATACACACGTACACATGCATGTACACACAAAATTGGGGGGCTTAGGCCTTGTTCGCCAAGGACTAAGGTTGTTTCTGAGTAATAATTATAATATTAATAGTAATATTTGATAACAATAGAAATAATACTATATTTTGGATAATTATAAATTAGTAGACAATCATCGAATTAGGTTAGGTATATTTCAAATTTATATTATCTTGGGCTTATCAAATCTTAGGCAAGTGTCGGTTAGATTTTAGATTCATAAATTCTCGAGTTCTATTAGATTTTATGTAGCTACTAAATCGAGGTAAATAAGTTTCAATTTATATTTTTGATATTGAAATCAGATAAATATTCATATATATATCATGTTAGATCACATCGAATGTTCGCAATAGGGCTAGATTTCATCGGTTCTACTAGAGGCCATTGAAATATGTTTACTAGATAACCAGCTACACGACATATAACATGCAATCAGTTATCATATAAGCTTTTATTTTTAACTTAGTTTATTTTCAATTAGGATTATTCAAAAAATATACCACTATATTTCAAAAACTTTACTCTCCAAATAGAGATCAATATTGATTTACTTCTAACTTTAAAATATTATTCTATAAAATATTGTAATATATTTTACCACTTTTATTATGTTATTTAATAGCAAAATTAATTTTACCATTTTTATACATATATTTCATCTTTTATGTTTATGTTTCACCACTTTTAAGTTTGTATTTTACCAGTTTCACCTTCATATTTTACCATAGTTATCTCTATATGTTTACTATTTCACCAATGTAAGCTGTAAATTTTGTTAAAAAATTGATGTGCATTATTTACTATAATTATTTTCACATTTTATCACTCACTACAAGAAAAATAATTTTTGCAATGACAAAAGTCATTTCTATAGATAAGACTTCGTTGCTATAAATCTTTAGCAATAAAATGGTGTGGCTAGTATGACATCGCTAATACTCTATCGGAAAAGAAAATTGGAAAGAAAATTTTTACTATGACAGTTAACCTTGTTAGTGATGATTGAAGTCGTCTCTAGAAATATCTTTTGTGATGACACCTAGTTAAATTTTATTGATTGTTTTTAAAAATTTTATGGTCTTTGCAATTACATGTTATCTCAATTCAATTTTTGGTGATGATGAATATTTAAAAATTATTAAGTGTTTTCAAGTCATCTTTAATTTAGATATTGATGAGAACACACATTTTTTTTTAAAAATGTTTTCAAGGTTTTGACATGTCATCTTGTTATTTCCCTCTATAATGATAATATGTTTCTTAATAATAATAAATAATACTCATGCATGACACATGCACACTTAGTAATAATATTTAATCAATCAGTAATGACTATGCTATTGCTAATAATGTAACATTGATTAATTTTTTTAAGTTTCTTATTTTAATCCATTTTTGCAGCCAAAAATTTCACCCAAATATATGTCCCTACAAAGTTATTTAGTGTCAATATAACCATCACTAATTTTATTTTCACTAAAATAAATTAAATATTCCATGGATAACTTGGGAGAAATTTTTATTGTTAAACATTTTGCCATGACATTGTTGTCATCACTAACTATTAGCGACGACATAGTTATTCTCTTTTTCTCATGCAAAAAAATACTATAAGTTAAGAAATGTTGTCACTATGTTTGATAATTAGTTACCTTTTTTGTTGTCCCTATAAATGCCATCACTAATAACCATTTGTTCTTAGATAGACTATTGTGTTATGTTTCATTATTACTATGCTCATACTTCATTATTGTTGTTTTTTATGTTTCATTATATTTATCTCCTTATTTTACAATTATTGTCTTCATTTTTATCATATTCACTTTAATTTTTATATTTTATGAATTTTAGTTATAATTTCTCTAAAAAACCAACTTCTCATGTTTTACTACTAAAAAACTGTTTGGGTACTCTAGATAGGATGAATAGATATTTTATAACAATAATGGAAAATTAAAATTTAATGAGAAATACATAGAAAGATGGTAAATGAAAAACAAGAAATTTATAGTGGTTCAAGAGACTTTACAAAGTTTTTCGACATCCTCTACCTTTGGATTTGAATCTCTCTTTATTTGTAGTATGTGTTTTATAATGATCACTCCTCTCTTGGTTTATGAGCCTACAATCTCAATCACCCTCTAAGAGATGATTTATATTTTTCCTGGTTATCCTCCCATGGTTTATGAGACTACAATCTCAATGACCTATCTTTGGAATACTGGACAACACACCACTTTCACTTGTGTTTGAAATGATGAGTTTGAATAATATAATAAGACTCATCACTAGATAGCATATGAAAGTGGGTAATCACTAGTGAAGATTTTTATCTAGATAGATAAATAATAATTACAAGTGTATGAGAACTCTAGTTAAATATGAAGATCAAATTGATTAGTATAGAATTTTGATTTGGATTTAAAAGTGTAAAATCAAAACTCTCTTTTATTCTTTGTAGGATGTGAAAATGGTTATTTTAGAAGAGTTGCACTAACTTGATTGATGTTTATTAAAGTTTAACATATCTTATTTATAGTTAGAAAAGATGGAAAAAAATTGGCACTAGCTTTTGGGTGTAAAAAGTGCTCCAACGGTTGAGTTAAAATGGGCATAAAGTCTCAGAAATGTCAAGAACAATTGACTAGTTTTGACAAACTAATCGTTCGCTGGAATAGTTCTCAATACCATGGAACTTTATAGAAAAGAACATATATTGAGTTATGAAGTTTTAAATTGAGTTATGTCTTCTTTTCTTTAAAGTAGACATCTTAATATTTCCAATGAGATATTATAAATCTAAAAATAATATCCATATAATTTATGGTGAATTTTTTAAGTAACATCATATCCAAAATTGCATAAAATAAAATAAATTTAAGACAACATTTTGTACAAATAATAAGAAATATTTTTTGCTCATGAAATCACTTTAAGATCTTTCAAAATGATTTTTGAATAGGATTATAAATATTAAATCATTAAAATATTTAAGTGCTTGTTATTTATATCACATGTACATAAAACCTAAGACTGTAACATACTCTTTGAAGCTTCAATCTTGAAATTTTGAGCATACTTGCTTATTCCTTTATGATTTGTGTAGTGCACATATAAAATTGAAGTACTTGAAGGTAGAATATAATTTTTACATCGTTGTTCATCTTTGTATTGTACTTGGGATATGATTTGTAAGTTTGATCTCCTTAACATTCCTTGACTTAGTTAAGTGTTGAATACTTCACTTTTTACTATAATACACATGCACACTTAACAGAATAAGTCAGATTCATAATTAAGGTTGTTATCATCAAAACACAGGTTGATTGACCTATGAGGTCAAAAATATCCCCCTTTTTTTATGATGATAAAGAAAAGGATGCAAATATATTGACAAATGATGTATAAATATGTTAAAGTGAAAATTAATATTTTTTATCGAATCATATGGATCTTATATTAGCCAATTTACAATAAATTCACACATGTATCATATAAATGGCAATATAATGATAAAAAAGCGAGCATATAGTATCTTTGGACCCTTTATCCCCATTATTTCATCAGCAAAAGGAAAGGGCTTCAGCAAATAAGATCTCCAATAAAAAATAAATGCATAAGAAATCAAACACATATGGATAAACCTCTCATAAGATATGCACATTCTCAATTGAAACACATGAAATTAAAACATATCTCAGCCTTCATAGCCTTGGGTAATTGATGGAAACCTATTAGGGTTTCTCAAAAAAATTTCGGATCGAAGTATAATCGAGCGTGGGGTTCGATTCACCGAGATCAGCCTAAGGAATTTTCCCAAGGAAGATCCAAGAACTCAAAGTGTAGTATTAAAATGGCTACTGAATTTGAGAAGTGAGAACAATCAAGAACAGATCGAAGAGAAGAACCAGAAGAATGTGAGCTAGAAGATTGCAAGAGAGAGCGAGAGAGAACTCGAGAGAGAGAGAACGAACGGAAGAAATTCCAGAATCAACTTTTCATTCGACCAAAAAAATTGTCGGTGAGCACTGTATGAGGCCATATTTATATGGCATTCAAATACAGAAAGGATCGTACAAATACACATCGCATGCCATACACACTCAGCCCAACAATCAGCCCAAACAATAGCTGAAATAAAACAAAGGGGTCGACGGCTGGATCAAGCAAACGACCCAAGAATTACAAGCTTACATGCCCCAAAAAAATACAAAGAAAGAATAATACAATTAACTCCCATTAGCTAAAAATAATTTAGCTAATTATGGTTACTAAGGGATGATTAACCCACAGTCCAGCTAACCCATTTAATTATGGGTCTGATGGCGGGTCATACAGCCAACTTAATCCCCATTAGCCAATTTTGCCAGTGAATGCATCACATAGGATTTCCTACTTAAAATAAATTTCTGCAACAAAAGCCTCAGCAGCTAAAAAAACTTTAAGTCCATTCTCCATGTGCTGCATTAATTCCCCTAATCAAGCACACAATAAGAAAAATAATTATAATCACAAAATGATTTATAACAATTAGCAAAATTAATTAAATATAAATTTTGGAGATTCATATCAGTAATAAGAAAAGTGATTAGGTAAAATAAGTATGCTCCCCCTAAGGGTATTCATATTTCAACAATAAGATCAATATCAAAATACTATTACTTGAGACATTATTATCTTAAATAACATAAGTAGTGGAAGCGGTGATATGCGTATCAAGATTCATGGGAATAACTTAGATATGATATCACTAAAGCTCATAAGATTTCATAACTCTAATATTTATAGTAATAAGGTATGGAGTATTTAATGATTCATTAAGATACTCAAGTAACAAAAATTGTATGAAAATAAATTTCAAAGCTACATAAATCTAACTAAGTTAACAAGTAAAAGGGTTAGCACGGTAAGGATTATGAAAATATGTGAGACGGTCCCTCAACATGAATAAAGATCAGCAAGAGACTACAATGATAAATTCATTTTGAAAGTTATGATAAAATAACTTATCATATGTTTCCCTTTTATATAGTGGACATAAAGTACAAGGAAAATAAGGAATGTAATGAATGATCCATTAAATAAGTAACTTGTCAATAATATGATGACTTAGATATCAAGACAATCATATCAATGAAAAGCAAGAGTATAAGACATTTTTACTAAGTAATACATTTAACCATAATGAGGATATATTTTAACATGATGTTTAGAGATGGCAATGATTTTGTACATAAGATATCATAAGTGAAACTGGCAATAAAGTCATGTGATCAATTAATTTCATAGTTGCATCTATCAACCTAGCTAATAAATAGAAATGTTTGTGCGTGGCTAGGAGTTCTATATAAGAATGCATGTAAATGATCACATTATAATGATCTCAAGAGTGAATGTTTATGATCAAATCATATAGGGGTGTAACATCACTTAAGAGTTAATAACATGAGAAAAGACCAAGGCATAGCTCATAGAAGTGCATTTCATCAAGGATTTGGGAAAAATTAAGAACCATAAATGATGTGAAAAGGAATATCATAGCTACAAGTATATGCCCAAGTAATAGATGAGCAATTTTGTGTTGCAATTGGTTATGTAAAAGTAAGATTGAAAAAAGCATATTTAGGAAACATATTATTTATCAATTAGCTAATCAAGCAAGGAAGTGTCTCAACCTCCTATTATGTCCATATTGTATCAATTGTTTCCATTTTATAATAATGAATGAATGAGAAGTATACTGGAAGAGAAATAAGATGAAGCATACACATAAGAACCAAAATGTAAAAAAAATAAGGTGAATTAGTGAGCATGACAATTGTATCGATTTCAAAATATAAGAGGACATCCATTTATATCAAGTATGGGCATTTAGTCGTCAAGAAGAGAGAATTTTTAGATGCATGGATGCAAAGATGGAAAAGGGAAAATGTCCTAGGCACTTCTCACTTCATGGAATATATATGATTGGAATGCAATATCAAATTATTACAATTATTAGCATTCACACTTCACTGGCAATTATGTCATATGCATTAATTACAAATTCATCCATGAATTGCTTCTTAATGTATACCCGAGAAGGAGAATGAGGGAGAAGATGTATACCTAGTAGTTTCCCAATATATGTCACTTGCTAACTGTTAATTTTCTAGGGAAAAATATGGAAGTAGATAAACAATATCAACTTTTAGTAAGAGTTTCATGTATTGTCATAGAGAATATAAAACTCTTGTATTCATTTGTGATCATAAACAAACATATTTAGTTAAGTAGGAGTAAAAGTGAAGGCATGTACTAGCATGTATACCATGAGAAAATATGTTTTAAAAAATTTGTTTAGACATTGGGACTCATTTTCTCTGAAGTACAATTACTTAAAATAGTTGGCAAATAAAAGTAGTAGGGTCTTCGCCTTTTATAAATTTATATATACGATATGAATCATAGTGAATATCTAATCATGATATATATATCTTTCACATTATCACAAGAGATAATAAATTTAAGATTTGTGACAGTTCTAGGTATATCACTTATAATGAGAAGAAGTTAAATGAAAAACTTAAAATTTTTAGTTGCAACACCCATATCTCATATTGTTGAGGTAGCATAGATATACACACATATTGTCAAATATATTAGAAAATGAGGTGAGATAGATGAAATGAAAGTTCATGAACTATTTGGCTCAAGTAGTCAAGTCATTTATTTAAAAGATGCAATGAAATGTCATATCCTAATTATTCTTATCTATCACATCTATTAATGAATGATAGGGAAAAGAGTAGGCTTAATCATTATACATAGTGATCTACAGACATATTGACAAGCGCGCTGCACTAAATAATGAGAGTAGTCAGCACAAGTGCAATATCTTAATCAAAGAAGGAGAAAAATATACTCAAGATGCACAAATTAGGTTATATATATATATATATATATATATATATATATATATATATATATGCATCAACATGCTATTAGAAGAGTACTAAAATTCTAGCGTATTTCAAAATGAAGCGTCAAAATCATAGATCAAACATATGAGATCTTATGCGACGTAGTGTTGAGATTTGACCACATGTAATTCACCATCATCATCTAAACCTAAGACCTCAATAGATCCACCATGAACATCATCTAATATGGGAGTGGAGACCTCAACATACTCTCCTCTAAGGTAAGACCAACCATGATCAATGTCCTCCATAAATTCATCTAAGTCAATCGACTTATTCCTTTATACCGAGACACCATTCTAAGGATGATTTATAAGATGTGAGGATCTAAGAGAGTCATGGTCGTTACAAGAATCAATTCCATTTACTCGAAGAATAATATACATCTGCCTCTCTTGAATGTCAAGTCAAGAGCATATATATGATAAATGTCCATCCATAATCCCAACATAAGTGATCATTCATCTCTCTATGTGACCAATTGTATAAACTACTGTCTGCTCAAAGGGTAACATTTGTGAAAAGACACAAGTAGGTAGAGAAGGTGCATCAATTTCAGGAAGATGAGGATGAGTGCAAAAAGAGGGATCATGAGGATATTGATGAGAAGGATGAGTTGATGAAGAGGGAATTGTAAGATTTGGATGAGGTGTAGGAGGCATTAGTGACTAAGTGGGTACTTTTCACTGTCTTTGAATTGTCCATTAACCAACAATTAGAGCATGTCCCATCTTTTTTAATAGAACAAGGCTTGTAGATTTCAGACACTTACCTATTTTTCTCAAGATATGTAGGACTAAAATCATCAATATATACATGAATGTGTTTAAACACAAAGGTAAAAAGATATGCATAGGGAAGATGAACAGTACCATACTCACTTATATGACACGGAGGATGATATTTCAAGTGATACAAATATGACTATTTTGGTAAAAATAGTAAAGGAAATACCAATCAATCACCTTAAACCTAGTCCAAAACCTGTTTTTAGGAAAAACTATTGTACCTATCATATGATGAAGCATATAATAGTCAATATAAAGGAAGGATGAGCTTATAATATAACCTCTCCGATTCCTAATAAGATAAGTATGATATAGGGGATCTAGGGAAGAATGACTCTCTGACCATAAAGGAAAGGTCTCCCCCTCATTAAGATATCCAACTAGACTGATTATTTATTCTAAAGTTGAGTAGTTTAAAGTAATAGGAATGCCACACATGTAGCTATGAATAGATCCTTCATCAAATCGGGTATTGTTATAGAATAGTTTCACTAGATTGGGGTATGTTGGGATGTAGATGTTAGACAAGGGAATCAATCCTAAACCATGAAGCCTTGGAAAAAATTTAACTTTTTGTTATACAAAATCCAAGGACAAATATCTCCCTTTAAGGACCCTATTAGAGCAATAAATTTCAATGTAGTGAGATTGATAAGAGAGAGTAAAAATAGTGCTTATGTAGAGGACTATAAGAATCTAGAAGTTCTAATGGGGATCTAGTAGGGGGTCTTGAAGGTATAGAAGAAGGAGCCATAGAGTGATTGATGAGATCGATCAGATTCCCTACGGTGCTACTAGGAGGTAATACCACAATTGGATTTCTTAGGTCTCATGAGTAAGAAGAGAGGGTACATAAAGAATTGGAAGGAAAAGACTAAGATTTAAGTGAACCTATAAGGATATTTCACCATAGATATACAATAAGATATAAAATCATAATTCCAAGTCAAGATGTTTCCAAGTATTTGATCATTAGAGTAATCAATGCCAAAATTAAATATGCACAGAACATTTTAACGCAAAAGAATAGTTAATGATAATCTCAAGGAACATTTTACATCAAACAAATTAATTTTGGAAGCTAAAAAAATGCTTCATCAATAGAATGAAGTTTTAGAAATCATTTATCATAGCTCATGTTCACTCAATTTAAACTTTAAGAGAAGTTTTATCCATTATTGATCTAATAAACCAAATTTTAATAAATAATTTTCCTAAAGTCATCATCAAAGTGCAATGAACCATATGAGAGGAATTTAGCTTAGGAGGAAGAATTTAATATTTTGAAGTGTAGGAAGAGAATACCAAAGCTAAATTACCCTAAATATAATCTCCATTCAATGAAAAATTGACTATTAAATCCAAATTAAGTGGATTCAATCACTACAAGGTGTAGTTTGAGCCAAGTTTGAAAAATGATGTCTTATCAATAGAGTATAAGCATCCTTACATATAGCCAATTAATTTTTTAAAAAAAAATTATCCTATTTAGATTACATAAGTAAAGAATTTAAACATTCAAATGTTGTAATTTTGCTCCAATGAAGGACAAACTTGAAAAGATAGTTTATAAGCTAAACACATTGTTAATTCTAGCAAAATCAAGCAATAGATTACTCCATATAAACATAGAGTAATTTGGTTATTAGGGTTTTGCCCAAAATATTGAGTGGATTGAATCAAGTAGGAATAAACAAATTAATTCCATAGTATAGTACTTAAAATGGTTGCAAAACATTTTTTAAACTCAATTTGAATAAAAGCCTAAGTAAACTAACTCGGAAATGGCTCACATATGTCATAAATTGAGAATTAGGATTTACCCAAATATCTCAATTTGAATAAAAGCCTAAGTAAACGATTGCAAGTTAATTAGGATTACCTTATAGAGATTCATGACATTTCTAGAAGAAAACACCAAAAAAAAAATAATGCCTAAAGATTCGTACATCTCTAACTATTCAAACAAGCTAAATATTAGGTAAATTGGATGAGAGTTGAGAGAGATATAGAGGAGAAAAGGTGGAACCTACTGAGGACATTCAAACTAGGTATGTCCACCCGAAAAAGGAGGAGAAAGAGAAAGAAAAAAATCATTGAAACACTCAGGTTAAGTAATGATCAGAACCTCTAGTCAATCGGATGTTGAAGAGCGGTTTATCGCTGCATCATTTTAATTTTTAACCATTCGATTGGTGTTTCTATTGTAACCTATTTTTCTCATTCTAGATGGTTGGTTGAACTGAACCACTTAACTAATGTATTCAATGATGGTTTACTCAAAAATGATATTTTTGTTATTAATGTAAAACTAAGGCCATATACAAATGTTAATCATAGAGAGTATGAGATCAAGGTTTCAAGTAAAATTACATAGTTAAATAACACTCATAATGTGAATAGTGTTATTAAATCTAAAACAAAATTTATTTAAAAGGGAGAATACTAACTTGTAATTAGTAATTTCAAGAGCATTTCCCTTTTCTTCTATGAAGAAGTAGAAGAGGTTTTTGTGTTGATCATCTATGCTTCTCTTCTTCTTTTTCTTCCTTTCCCCTATGAAGAAATAACTGTCAAATACATGGTCTTGTTACCTACATCCTTTTGGGTCTATAAGGGTTAGCTTTCAATGTATCATCAATAAAATTACATTTCTTTGGAATCCAAATGTTCTTTGAGAAGATTCTATAACATTTTAAGGTTAAGTTCAAGGTATTGTATAGTCATAACAAGTTTTGTGACAAGTTTTTAAGGAGTTCAAAAGAATTTTATTTTTCAACATTATTAGATGAAGAGTGAACTTTAGTCTTTTCAAAATCCTCATCTAATCTAAATTTCAAATTTCCAACCATCAATGCAAACATCTCCATTTCAACCTTTAAATTTTCATAGTTCGAACATAAATGAGATAATTCTAAGTTGTGACTAATTAATTATTCAAAATTATCAAGACACTTATTTATAGAAACAAAGTGACTTTGAGAGTTTTGAAGAGAATTTTTTACCTTATCTTCTTTACTTGAAGTTACATCATATGAGGTGATGAAGTAAGGTTGTCGATCTTCTTCTTTTTCTTCACTGTCGTACGTTATGTTCAAATTTTCTGAAATATCTTTAGTTGTGTCACATTCTAGAATTGATTCTTAAACATATTCTCCTAGGCCATAATGGAGCATGAATATAGCTTTGTCATTCAATGTGGCTCTTTGCTTATCAAATTCCATCCATTATTCAATTGGTTTATCAATCAATCTATTGTGGATAGATGTTTGAATCTTGATTGGATCATGTTAAATGATGAACCACGAGTCTTATTTTTTGACTTGAAGAACCTCTTAATTTCCCTCTTTTAAAGCTCAAAATTTTCTCCAATGAACAACGGAGGCTTTGATGATGCCAATTCTTTACCCATAAGGATATCCATAGTTTGAGGATCTTCAAATTTTGATTGTTAGATCAATTTGATGAAGCACCAAGCTCTGATACTAATTGAAAGATTGTATGGATACTCTAGAGGGGGGTGAATAGAGTATTTTGTAACAATAATGGTAAATTAAAATTTTGTGAGAAATACGAAGAAGGATGAACAATAATAAACAAGCGATATATTGTTGTTCAAATAACTTTACAAAGTCTCTCTACTACTACTACCAAAACGTTTTGCCTTTTGGATTTGAATATCCCTTTATTTGTAGTGTGTATTTCATAATGATTACTCCTCTCTTAGTTTATGAGCCTACATTCTCAATGACCCTCTAGGAGATAAATTATACTTTGTCTAGCTATCCTCTATAGGTTTATGAGAATATAATTTCAATAACCTCTCTTAGGGATGTTAGATAGTACACCACTCTTCACTTATATTTGAGTTGATGAGTTTGAATGAATATAATAAGAATCTTCACTGTATAGCATACGAAAGTGGATACTCACTATTAAAGATTTTTATCTAGCTAGATAAATAATAATTACAAGTGTATGAGCACTCAAGCTAAATATGAAGAACAAGTTGAGTATTAGAGAAGTTTGATTTGGATTTGAAAGTGTAAAATCAAAACTCTCTTTGATTCTTTGTAAGTTGTGAAAATGATGATTTTAGAAGAGTTATGCTAGCTTGATTGGTGTTTACTAAAGTCTAACAACTCTTATTTATAGTACTAAAAGATGGAAAAAATTGGCACTAGTTGTTGCATGTAAAAAGTGCTTCAACATTAGAGTTACTATGAGCAGAAAATCTCATAAACGCTTAGACCAATTGACTAGTTTTGGCAAATCAGTCGATCGGTGGAACAATTGTCAACACTGCGTACCTTTATAGAAAAAAACCATAACTTGACCTATAGAGCTCGAAATTGAGTTTCATATTTTTACTATAAAGTAGACATCTATAGCTTTCCAATGCAATATTATAAATCCATAAATAATATCTATAGAATTTATGGTAAATTTTTTTAGTAACATCATATGCAAAACTATATAAAATAAAATCAATTTAAGACAACATTTTGTACAAATAATTAGAAATATATTTTTTTGCATGAAATCACTTTAAGATCTTTTAAAATTATTTTATAAGGATTAAAAATATTAAATTATTAAAATATGATCATTATGTAAATCATATGTACATAAAACCTAAGACACTAACATACTCTTTGAAGCTTTAGTCTTGGAATTTTGAGCATATTTACTTATCCCTTCATAGTTTGTGTATTACACATAAAATTAAAGTACTTGAAGCTAGAGTATCATTTTGATGTCCTTATTCATTTTTGGCTTGTGCTTGGGATATAATTTGTAAACTTGATCTCCTTAGCACTCTTTAACTTAGTCAAGTATTGAATATTTTACTTTTTTCTATGATACACATGCACACTTAATAAGATAAGTCAAATTCATAATTGAGTTTGTTATCATCAAAACACAGGTTGATTGACATATGATGTCAACAATTATAATAGTAGTCATATTTTATTTATATTTTACTATAATTATATTCATATTTAATTACAGATGTTTTCATATTTTACTATAATTATGTTTATATCTTATTACAACTAATATTAATATTTTATGCATGTTAGTTATAATATTTTTAAAAGCTAACTTTTTATATTTTACTATAATTATTTCTATATTTCACTATTATTATATCATATTTTATTACTATTATTATTATTATTTTAAATTGGTATAGTCATTGCCAAAGACGGGGAAGATTTTCTTCTTTTCATCACTCGGGCTATCGAGGGCTGTTGTTGCTTTCAGACTTTATAATTTAAAAAGTTAGGATCGAAAAACTATTCCTTTTTAACCGTCACTAGCTAGCTATTGCTCGTCTTTTTCGCCATCGAGTTTGTGCTGCCGATAGCAGGAAAAAAATTCTCTCTTTCACCTTTACATGTGGAGAATGATTCTTTCTAGAAGGCATCGTGGACCATAAAAAGTTGAAGTCATGAAAATATGTGGGTCTTATTTGTTAAATTTGAAGAATATATCTCCCTAATTTACACCCCACAAATAAGCATAAGAATGACAAATTCACTGCCTAGAAGCATCAAATTTTGGCTTTTCAATTCAATCCCACCCCAACCCCCCCCCCCCTCCCAAGAAAAAGAAAAAGAAAAAAAAAAGTTGTTGTGCATGCTATCTATTTATCTGGACCAATGTCAACCTGCAGTATGAGAAAAACCAGAGGCAAAATTATTGGCAGATAAATAAGACCGCACCAGATCTAAGGAATTGGGACCAAAAATGGTACCTGAAGCCAAGATCACGAGGCCTAGATACACAGCTCCGCATAGAAAGAAGAAAGATATTAGTCCCCTGCTCAAGGAATCAAAGTATTCAATTAAGAAACCAAGTCAAGCAGGAAATGAGAAACTACTAGTAAAAGATCAATCTCGTTTACCAAACAAGACCCCATCCTACGCCATTGCAAATGCAAGGACATTCCTCTGCAAATTTTTCTGCATCACTGCAGTGCTCCCTTCGGGATATTAAATCACCATATATATCTGCAATCACTCGCACATGACAAAATGCTCGACATTTAATTCCAAGGCAGTCAGCCTAACTATTGGAAAGTGGAAACTTTTGGTAGGCATCAAAGGTTTTGTCTCAAAAGACCTACCATAAACTGAAAACAAGCTGTTCATGACACCTATAACATCAAAAGAAACAGGGTCAGGGGCAATCAACCACAAGAAAGAAGAAATGACGGATTATCTCTATCAACAAGGCTTGAGGGAAAATTACCAATGAACATAATTACATAACGGAGCATCCGAATGTTTGTTGTTTCCTGCAGCACCCAGATTACAGCTAGAAAAAATATAAAACCTGCAAGTGTGCAGGACCATCATCCATCTGATGGGTCACTGAAACTATGATCCGAGGAAGTTAACAGAAATGAGCTGAGGAAAATGGGGCGAAAAAACCACACTAAAAATACTTACAAATACAAAGAATCCGAAGCGTCCACTGTCGCAAAGGCACAAAAACCACAATCAGATAACGTCGCGAAAGAAATTACTAACTGACAAACCAAACAGAATTTCGGAAGCTTTGGCAAGACTAAACACAAGGAACATATCTTTAAAATCCAGCATGAAAGACTGCTCACATTTTTAGCCACGAAAAGTACGATAATCATGGCAAGTGCAAAACACCCTGCAGCTATTCTTGCCGCAATGAGATTTGTGGATGCAAGTATCAAAACCATTCCCCAGAATGATGAACCAAGATCTGCGAGATTATAAAATTACGCATTCACATTGAAGAAGCCAGGCACATGTACACTAAGAGCGGGGATTGTAGCTAACTTGTGCATGCATTTATGTCGGATTTTGTAACCGCGTCTGAGGTAAGAAACAAGAATAAGCTGGCCTGTTTAGAGGACTCACATCCAGCTGGCAAGATAAACCAATAAACACCACCACGGGTCTCCGTTATTCCGCCTTCATCGGCATGTACTTGGATGCTCTCTACCTGCAAATAAAGATCCATTACTCTTCAATTGTTTGATACTCTCCATCTCCATTTAAGAAAAAAAATAAAAAAACATAATAAAACATAATTATTCTTCCCAAGATTCCAGCTACAATTCCATCTGCAACTCTCACTTTGACGCATCACAACATGAGCAGCATATATGTAGCAGATTTATAAGCTATCCAGAACGGAAACATGATTTTGACAGGGGATTCCATCCTTGTCTTTTACTTGGATGTCTTTTTGATTTTGAATATAGATACATCTTACCAAGAGAAAATTTTCCGTCTCAGAAGGAAATACTGCAGGATCAAATCATTTATTCTCATGCACTTCCTCCAAAACAAAATGTTGAGTTCAAAGGTTAAACCAGACTTGTGGGTGTTCACAAAATGAGGAAAATGGCCTACATTAACTTGCTGCTGGCTTCCTAGTCTCCAAAGTCAGACAAAAGAGCTATACATGTGATTTTGCCCGTAACTTTGGAACACAAAAATCAGAAATAAAATTCCAAACTCAACTGGACGCTTGATCAAGACTCACATCGTATACAGAAAGAAAATAACATAGATATGACAGATATAGGCATCAAAAGAAGACATACCTTCATGAAACAATTGCTCGGTCAGAGAAGCATAACAATTTATTCAAAGTATTGCTATATAAGCAAGCATTGCGTGTGAGTTACTATAACGAAAGAAAACGATTGGACAAGTATTTATCGTGGCACAAGCATCAAGAAAGATGCTGCAGATATTAATTATATGTTTGGCACATGCAGTAAGAAAGATGCAGAATGCTGCAGATGTTATTTTAATAGTGTTTGGATGACAATTTTTTTCTGACCTTAAACTGATAAGCTTGTGAATGCAACTTATGAAATAAATTTCTTAAACTTTTTAGATTTCAGCTAACTTATCAACTAGTAGTGTCGAACATTTTTTAAAACCGCGCCGACGTAATTATCTTTTAGGTGTTGCATCGCCAATGTGCTATCTAATCTGCATATAGGGTCATCCTACTTGCAACACATATCATAGTTCTCATTGTAGTTCCTTAATCTCTTAAGGAAAGAGAGCCATTGCCCTACTCAAGAGATCAAGGCTCTATTTGTTTCTAAGAAAGTTTAAGAGATGAAAATACTTTCTTTTAAACATTCTTTAAAGAAAATCAAATAGTTAACCTTTAGTAAATTTATTCCTTACTTTTTTTTTCCATTTCATTATCTTATGTAAACCAAACACCAAAAAAAAAAAAAAAAAAAAATCTCTTCTTTATTTTCTTTAAAACTTTCTATGAACCAAATGGAGCTTAAGGAAAAGGCTCTTACATGACCACAGGTGAGTTTGCAAGCAACAGCGTGACTTGCTTCATGTAGGAAAACAGTCACTAGTTTGAAAGGCATCAGTAGTACAGTCCGCCATAGCTGCAAATGTAGAACAAGGAGTGCAAAGGTAAACCACTAGGAACCAAAGTTTACCAGTAGCAGGCTTAAAATTAAGTACGTCAGTGTTCATTCAATCCAAATGCTATTACGTATATACTGTATTTCTTTGTTTCCCTGTACTACTCAAAGAATTCTGAGAGGGCAAGTACTAGTACGTCCAGGTGATGCTCAAACTTCAAACAGCCAACAAAGGATCATGTATACCAAGAAATAACAAAGACTAGCTAGATGACTCCCCAGTCCTTCCAGTTACAGACAGGCTAAATATGTGCAAGAAGCAGTTACCAGTAGTTCCAAGGCAAATTACTTCTTGAACTAAAAATCAGAACTCAATTCAACAACATATTGATGATGGAGGTATGGAATTTTAGGAGCGCTGAGGCTGAGCTTCTTGATTGAAGTACAGAGGAATCGACAGATTACATTCAAAATTTTCAACTTTCCAAACCAATAGGTCCAATACCCTCTATGATTCATATCTGTCGTTGCTCACAGTCCTACAAAACATATAACTAAAATGGAATTCATAAACAAGTCCAGCTCCTTTAAAATGCCACATTCTTTATAGAATTAATCAATATGAAAATCAAATAATCAAAACATTACCGCTAGAATAACAACAGCACAAACAGCAGTAGTCGAAAGGAAGACAACTTGTTCGTGGTTACAACAACTCCTCAGCTCCCAATTGGGCATCTCCCTAATTTACCCAGATCGAATACTTGATTTGGATGATGGAAGAGAACCCAGGTGATTGATTATTGGGCGACTCCCGTCTGTCTAGAGATTGCAGTTCGGGGAACTGAAAACTTATGGCGTGAATGAATTAAAAATAATAATGACTAGACTCTTGTCTTCTGTATCTTTCTGTGTCGACTAATGCTCTCTGTTTTACCTGCACTGAAATCATGGAGTGGAAGTTTGGGAAACCAATAAACAAATGAAAACAAAGGAGTTGGAAAGAAGAAAGTAATAGAAAATTGGAACTTCAGGAAATAGAAGTTGCTTCAGTTGACCAGAATAAAGGCAAATAGGCCAAAGCGCAAATGTCCCCGCGCTTTACATGCATCTTTATTCTGTCCTGCATTCTACCTATTTAAGTAATTATAAAAAAAGTCATTAATTCTATGAACAACTTTTTTATAAAAAAAATTATTTTTTAAAAGTCATAACCTATTTTATACTTTTATGCTCACATTTTTTACATTATCTGAACATTAAATACTTTATTATATTTTAATAGAATATAGTTAAAAATTTAAAACTACATATATTAGTTTCTTAATAAATATATAAATTGTTAAAATAACTTATTTTCTTATACAAAGGGATAAATTAAACTTATTTCCTTACCATTTTATTGAAGGCGTCTATGACTTTAGCGGAGATCTAACTCATTATGTCTCAAATAGTAATATCATCGAATAAAACTATTATTAATAATTTTTTTGTCTGATCTTGATAACCCTTTTGTCAATATAAATTCTTGTGATTGATAATTATGGAATAAAATTTATCAAGTCATATATTAAATTCTATGAATATTACAACTAATAATCCTTTATTATAGAATAAACATACCCTATAGTCATGTATTTTTATTTTTTGCATGATATAATGAAATAAATGCAACATCAAATATGTTGGATATATGGCACGATTTACATATGATCAGTTAGAGACTTTAGATAGAAAGTTTTAGTTGTTATGGATGTTATGGCAATTGCTAGTCTTGATACAAAGCTGGTATAGATATTTTTCTCTTCTCTTGAAATTGTTAAATATATAGAGATGTAATCAACATGATCTCAATAATAATACATGATAGGAATTCTTTACATTCTCTACTCTTCTTCATATAACCATAGAAAATCACACATGGTACCAAAGCAATCACTAATTTGATCTAATTTTTTTTCTTTAAGTTCTACCTCTTATTAACTATGGCTACCACAATTTCCAAAAACTTCAATTCTACTCATTCTTCATCTTATTAGTCAATTCATTCTTCTTATACACCTGGAGCAATGCTAGTATCAAAATGTTTTTTATGGAATTGGGTACACAAAAAGGCATAGATCTATTATTCCAAAGACAAATCATGTTTTATCGACAAGAATTATGAGAAAAAGTTTAATCTAATCTACACTTTTGTTAATGGGAGAAGTGTAATGGCATGGTTGTTTCTTAGATCCTCAATGTTGTAAGCAAACTGATCGGACCGTGACATCATGTTTTCATCGGCTGATTGAGAAATCTGGTTGGAGCTCGAATAAAGATTCGACCAATCTAATGAAGCTTGGTTGTTTCAGCTTCAAAAAGTTCTCTGCTCAATATTATACAAGAGCATCTCAATCTCACTCTTCTAATATTGAAGAATAAGAGTTTGCATACTTAGAGATAAATCAAATTATGCTTGAAGATCCTAATACTTCTAATATTTTGTTAAGTAATTAACTCTTCTAAGTATTATATATGTTTGCAAGATCAATCCATTAAAGATATCTAGTGTACAAGACAATGGCATTATAAGGATTACAAAGTTGCATGGAATACATGGCTATAAGACACAAAGCTTGTTTACATATGATTATTCAATATATTACATACTTAGGGCTTTGTGTAACTATAATCCCCCAAAATTTTAAAAGCTTATAATTTAATAAATAACTTTTATTTGGGATAAATTAGCCTTTAAATCTATTTAATTTAATTATTTTATAGATTTTTGAGTATACAAAATTAGATATATATATTTAATAAATTAAAATAAATATTTTGTTATTTTATTATAACCTTTTTATTTAAATAATTTTCTAAACCATTATTTTACTAAAATTATCTTTTTTAAACACTTATATTTTAATTATATTATATTAAATTATTAAATAAATTTATTACCCACAAATATTGTATTTTATTATTTTATAAATCAATTATTTTATTTAATTCCATTTTCCCTTTTATTTTTCCTTTTTTTTCCATTTCTTCTCCTTTTTCTCTTTTGTTTCTTCTCCTTTTTTTCCCTTAGGCCGCCAGTTGAATAACACTCCCAAATTTAATACTGAAAAATTTCGTTTAATTAAAAGGGTTTAGCGGAAGCAAAAAGATAAAACCATAAACTCAGGGGCATTACCGCCACACTTAGTACCATATCGATTCACTCATACCGTTCTAGTACTAAGTGTTAAGGCTAAATAAAGTTAACATTAAACATGAGTCATTAATAAAAACACAAGTCATACATAAAATCAGAGTGCGATTTAGGATTACAAACCAAAGAGTACGTGACTAGAGTTTTTCAAACATAAAGTGCAGTATAAAAACACAACTAAAATATGATAATACAAGGTCCAATAAAAGAAACAGAGTTCGGCCGAGTCGCTCTTGATCCTCAAGTCAGGTTTAGGCTCAACGCTTAGCCCCGCCCGATGCCTCGTAAGTGTCGTAGGCATTGAACACATCATCCCCTTCCTGCATAAGCTTAGATGGGTCTTCTGCTCGTGGGAATGAGCAGCACCCATGAAACGGGTGATCAGTACGCTACGTACTGAGTCAGGTAACAAATGTGCTAAGGCCAACATACAAAACATACTACACAGTATACATGGCATAATCATATGAATATCATGTAGTAAAATAGATGATAAGGCTAGCTATGGTCCAGATTGACTTATTCTTTTAGATCTCTGGTAATTATAATTGATTCACATCATAATCTTTATTAATCCATGCGAGTACGGGAGCTCCACTATTATAGCTGGTGGATTGGTCACTTATAGGGCAAAATGCACCTAACCACTATTATAGTCGGTGGATCGATCACTTATAGGGCAGAACGCACCTAACCACTATTTTATGCCGGTGGATCGGACTGGCCCCGACTCTCATGGTGTTCCACTGTAAGTACATAGTATCTTTTACGTGTATTAACAAATTAGGGTTTGGTTTACTGAGCTCGGGATCCCCCACTATTATTGTTGGTGGGCCGGTCACTTGCGGGACGATGTCCACACCAGTATTATTCGCTGGTGGATCAGTCACTTGCGGGACAATAGTCCACACCACTATTCCTTACTGGTGGATCGGCTAGCCCCGGTTCAGTACTCTTCCACTTTATATGATTAATATTTTATCATATATTATTCAACAAATTCCGCCCTAGACATGCACGACTAACTCTAGCTATAATTATCCCCCAAAGAGGGTCTGTCCCATATTTTGATACTCGGCGCCCACTAACTCACACCCCGACATCCATTTCCCTTTACACTTACCCTTTAATGAAAACACAACTCCTAAGGGTGCAGGTTAGGGCCCAACACCTCACGACATCAACTCCACGTACCATCACTAAAATACCCCGAAAATTCATAATTTTATAAATTATATTTAAAAGAGGTTTTATTAGAAAATTATTTAAGTAAATTACCTTTATTAAAATAAAAGGGTATTTAATTAAGGAAAATCAAGAAGAGATTTATAAGTATTTTAATTAGGAGGAATTTGGGTATTTTAGCTAATTAAGCATTTTATTTAAAAAAAAATTAATTAAATAAATTATTTTATTCAAAATAAGAAGGAGAAAATAGTTTCAAAATTTTTAATAATTTTATAAGTAATTTAATTGAAGAAAAATTAAGGTGTTTGCTAATTAAAAAGGAATTTATGAAAAATCTCTTAAAAATCCTAATTTAGCCTAAAAAGGAATTTAAATATTATTTTGTATACATCAAATATTTTAAATAATTTAAATATCCCATATTATTATTTTTCCTTTTTCCCTTCTTCTTTTTCCTTTTCTTCTTTCTTTTTCTTTCTTCTTTTCTTTTTCTTTTTCCTCCCCTTCTCCCCGTTTGGGCTACCCCTTTTCGCGGCCCAATCCTCTACCTCCTTCCTCCTTCCCGCGGCCCAGCGCCGTTTGGCCCTCCTTCGCACAGTGAAACGCAGCGTTTAGCCTTCACTTCGCCGAAATGCTGTGCCCCGATAAATGAAAATAATCGTTGCCTCCAGCTATACTCGACGCCGCGTTTTGTCCATAAATAACCCAAAACGCCACGTTTTGGTAGGACCTTTTTGACCGTTTCCAAACCGGCCGGTCTTTTCCCCCTTCTTTTCTTTTCTCCCGAACCGCCGGTCCGGACACCTTCTTCTTCCTCCTCGCGCGCGCGACCTGCAACACGCCGCCCCCCTGCTCCGGCCGCCTGCGCGCCGCCTGCACGCCGCCTTCCCTTTTCTGCCCTGCCGGCCACCCTCTCTCGACCGACCTACACCCCCCATACCCCCTAGGCCACCCACGCCTTTTCCTCCCTTTTTCCCGACCAACGCAGGGGTCTGCCATGGCAGACCTGCGCCGACCCCCTGCCGCCCAACGTGCCCAAACGCCGCCTAACCTGTCCTCCTTTGTCTCCTCTCTCGATTTTCCCCCCCAATTCGAGCCTATAAATACCCCACGAGCCCCAACATCGGGCTCTTTCAAAAACCATGCCCAGAATTCCCCCTTGCGCCGCCCCCTCTTCAGACCACCGCCCCGTCGCCGCCGCTCATCGCCGCCGCTCACTCCACCCCCTAAATTCTTCCCTGCAGCACCCTCCACCTACCCAAGCCTCCCTCAGCCCTCGGTTTACCCTGCACGCACCGCCCCAAGCGGGCGAAGTGCCCTTCCCGACCAAGCCAACCTCAAACCCCGCCACCCTTCGCACCGCCGCCCACCGCCGTGCCGCCACTCCCAGCGCCCCCTCTGCCTCCCAAAACCACCAAGGGAACTTCCCCAACCTCCCTAGACCCTCTATTTCCCCTGCCAACCCCTCCTTTTCCTTCCTTTCCCCTCCACCACCTCTCCACCCTCCTTCTCCCCCAACGCCGCCGCCGCCACCGTGCGCCGTGCGCCGCCACCTATGCCACCCACACCCTAGGTATTTCTCTAAACTCCCCAACCCCTAAACCTTTATTATATAAGTGCTAATTATTTTTAGTAGCATAATTAATATTATTCTTACTATTATTATTATTATTATTATCACTATTAATATTATTATTAGTATTATTAATATTATCATTATTATTATTACCATTATCATTATTATTATTATTACTATTGGTATTATTATTACTATTGTTGTTATTATTATTATTATTATTACTATTGGGCTGTAAGAAAGAGCTTGGGAGAGTCTTGGAATGATTAGAGACTTAGTATGAAAAATAGTACGTAAGTTGGTGCATAAGAGGCCTTATTAGGGTTTTGGGTGTAAGTGGGGGTTGGAGAGTATGCATGGAGTATTTAAATTATGCGTGGGGATGAATCTTACGTGAGGAAGGTTGATTTAGGAAGTGAATAAAATAATGTCAAAGTTAGGGACCCATTGGAGACTTGGGTGCAAAATTTTACGTGGGTCGATGTAAGGGTGTCTAAGGGATCCAATTAAGGTTTTGGGAGAAAATGAGGAAATTGAGGGGTACAAGGGTAAAAATGATGAAGGCAGGATGGAGTAGGGGGTTGGGAGTGAGAATTCACTTATATAAAGGATGATTATGGGTTTTGTAAAGGAGAGGAGAGATTTGGGGTGGAAGAGGGAGATTACTTATTGAGGAAGTAAAGTGCTAGGGTTTTGGGTGGCCAACTAGGGTTTTGACGGTCACACGTGAACTTGGGAGATAAAGTAATACATTTGGGGAGTTTCCTAATAAAAATGAGGTGCGAGATAGAGGATAAAGTAACGTTTGGGTAAGTAAGAAAGAGTTGGACCACATAGGTCCGACTAGGGTCTCCGAGGAGGAACCCTAGAGGGATGAGGACATACGGAGTCGATATCGTATGTGTTGGGGTAGCCTGTATTCTTGGAGATTGTGCCTTACTATATGCCACTATGCTTAAGTCTACGGGGGATGGATGTCGGGTGTGAGAAGAGGTACGGGTCTCAAAATATGGGACGGTCCCTTTGGAGGGGAAAGTAGTAGGGTATTAACCGCATGCATGTCAAGGGTGTGATGTGATTCAATAAGACACGGATAAGACATTAATTACGTAAAGCGAAAGATGTTGAGCCGAGCCCATGATCCGGTCCACCGGCTATAATAGTGGATCAGAGGCGTTCTGTCCTGTGCGTTTATTTTTCGGTCCACCGGCTATAATAGTGGATTAGAGGCGTTCTGCCCTGTGCGTTATCTTCCGGTCCACCGGCTATAATAGTGGGAGATCTCGTGCTCAACAAACCAAACGAATAAGTTAATCCATGGGAAAGATACTAAGTACTTAAAGTGAAACACCATGTGAGTCGGGGCCATGATCCGATCCACCGGCTATAATAGTGGATCAGAGGCGTTTTGCCCTGTGCATTTATTTTCTGGTCCACCGGCTATAATAGTGGATTAGAGGCATTCTGCCCTGTGCGTATATCTTCCGGTCCACCGGCTATAATAGTGGGGCTCCCGCACTCACATGGGTTATTAAAGAGTATCTGTGAAATGGACATATTATTAACAAGGATAAAGAATAAGTTACCAGAAAAGTATTCAGACCTTATCTTGCGGGTTATCGCATGTTGTCTACATGATTGTGCTATGTGTGCTATGTGGTATGATTGTATGCTTGGCCTTAGCGCACCTGCGCCCTTACTCAGTACTGGACCCGTACTGATACTACCTTGATTGACTGGGTCCTGCAATGATCCACCGATGGTGGGGAGCAGACCTTTGATGCAGGTTGATCTGTTACTAAATCGGGGTGGAAGGCTTGATCTGAGTGAGTAAGCGGTCCGGATATTTGCCCTTCGAAAATTGTGTGGTTTAATCGTATTTGACCTTGGAGGTTACAAGTGTTGTATTTAATTTTCCAAGGGTTTTATCGTACTTTGCTATTCCGTTATTTTAAGTATTCTGATATATGGACCTTTTAAATTGTATTTCGGAATGTAACTTTTGACCTTCGCACTCTGATTCCGCAAAACTTGTGTTTTAGGAATGATTTGTTCTGGTTTTATTCTTTCTAGCCTTAGCACTTAGTATCGGGTCGGTAGTTATGGATCGATCTGGTACAAAGTGTGGCGGTAATACCCCCGGATTTACAATTTCATTTGTTTGCTTCCGCTAAACTTCTTTTAATTTAACGAAATTTTTTAGTTGTAAATTTGGGGGTGTTACAATCACCCTCGAGGGTCTTCCCTTGAAAACCCTAATTAGACCTATGTGGCCTAACTTCCTCTCACTTACACAAACCATTGCTCCATCCATCTCCCCACATCTCACCTTAATTAGATCTAATCCCCAAACATGTCACTTTACCTCTCGACTTTGCATATGATTGGAAAAACCCTAGTTAGCCACCTCAAACCCTAGTACCTTTCTTCTTCCACAAGTAACCTCTCCCTTTTCTCACTCAATATTCCTTCTCTCCCATGACACCCATACTCACTCCTTATAAAATCAATTCCCATTCTTAACTCGTAGTCCACTCTCCCTTAATCATTTTTACTTCCAAAATTTCCAGATTATTACTTCCTCTCAAAACCCTAATCGGGTCCCTTATACACCCTTACATCGACCTACATACTATTTTTCATCCCAAGTCTCCAATCACCCCACAACACTCCCTAATATGAATCTCCAATATTTGTATTTAATTAATTCTGATAATTGCTATAAATCATTTTGTACTTATAATTGTTTGTCTTATTGTGTGCTTGATTAGGGGGAATTAATGCAGCACATGGGGGATGGAATTAAAGTTGTTGTAGCTGCTGAAGTTTTTTTGTAGAAATTTATTTTAAGATATGTAATCCCATGTGATGCATTCGCTGGCAAAGTTGGCTAATGGGGATTAAGTTGGTTGTATACCCCGCCACCCGATCCATAGTTTATGGGTTAGTTGGACTGTGGGTTAATCATCCCTTAGTAATCATAATTAGCTAAATTATTCTTAGCTGATGGGAATTGAATGTATAATTATTTCCTTGTAATTTTGGGCTTGGAGTTGTAATTGTTTTGGTCCGGTTCGATTGTTTCAGCGTCGACCCACCTTTTGTATATTGGGCTGATTATCGGCTGAGTATGTATAGTCTGCGTCGTGTATTTGTACGAGTCTTGTACGCCATATAAATATGGATTATACGGAACGTTCGACACTTTTTGGCTGAATGAAAAGTTGAATTTGATTCTTTTCTCTTGAACTCTCTCTCTCTGGCGAATCTCTCACTCGCATTCTTCTGCTACTTCTGCTTCTTCTCTTCGATTGATTCTTGATCGTTCTTACTTCTCAAATTCAGTAGCCGTTCTAATACTACGCTATGAGTTCTTAGATCTTCCTTTGGAAAATTTCTTAGGCTGATCTCGGCGAATCGAACCCCACGCTCGATTATGCTTCGATCCTTTTTGAGAAACCCTAACAGGTTTCCATCATTTGGTATCAAAGCCTCGATTATTCGAGTGCTCGTGGTTTAATTGTTTGTTACTAAGTTCTTTTTACTTCTGGTTCATTATTTTTCAATTTCGCTAACCCCTATTTATGAAGTGCGAAATTTAGGGTTTGCGATTAACGAAGGACTTTGAAGAATTCCGTCGCATTTAAGCCGGCGATCGCAGTGCTGCATCTACTGTTTCAAAATTTCTTGGAAAAACCCTAAATCGCTTGGACGATTGTCGATTAGGGTTTGTTCAAGAATTTTAATCTTGACAATTCTTGAGACATACTTCCCGATTGGTAAATTCGAACTTATTTCGTTACATACTACTATCTATGGTAACTAATTTACAAATTCTTTCGAGATATTATTCTGTCACGATTAATAAATGTACAGGAGAAATAACCGACGAACCTTTTTTGGTTTTGGAAAGGAGTAAGGCCTCCAAGAAGAGGGGTCCTATTTAGTAATTGGATTACTTGTTTTAAGTGATTGCGGTAATATCGTTCTTTCTTAAGCTATCTGTTACTTTCGATTCAATACTTACCTGAAATTACTGTATAGTCTGTGTTACTGATATATCTTTGATATTATTTGATACTGTGATATTCTTATAATTAGATCGCTTAATTACGGTCTGTCTGATTTCTATTAAAGTAAGTTGATCTTGTTGATTGTCTGTAATTGTGTTTAATTGAGAATAATAAAGAAATTTAATAATTTCTAACAACGGGCAATCTGTTAATCAATCTGTTTCTATTTCCAGTAATGATTTATTAGAAACCCTTAGGACTTTTCAAGAACAAATGACTGCTCAATTTGTTGTGTTATCTGCTAACTTAGAACAAAGAATAGAAGAACAAGAGGTAAGAATTAATGAATTACAACATAATAGAGTCAAAAATCACCAGGCAGAGGTATTAGGAAGGGCCCTATGGACCCTAGGATCAGAATTCCACCCATAGCTAATCTAGAAGAATTAGAGGACCAAGTATCCAATAATAGTAATAGGAGACCTAGGCAGAATAATAGAAAATAAAGGGATTTAGACTTCGTTGATAGGAACCTAAATAGTCTTAAGCTTAGTATACCTGGGTTCAATGGCAGAAATGACCTTGATTATTATTTTGAATGGGAAAGGAAGATAGAGTTAGTATTTGAATGTCATAATTACTCGGATGATAAGAAAATTAAGGTAGCCGTAGTAGAGTTTACTGAGTATGCTTCCTCTTGGTATCATAATCCCGTTTTAACTAGACGTAGGTGTGGAGAACCACCCATATAGACATGGGATGAATTTAAAATTTTGATGAGGAAAAGATTTGTTCCAAGTTATTATTATAGGGAATTACATAAAAGATTACAAACAATAAGTCAAGGAATGAGAACAGTGGATGAATACTTTAAGGAATTAGAAGTTCTGATAATTAAAACAGGAGTTATTGAGGATGATGATGCTACCATGGCTAGATTCTTGAGTGGGTTAAACTCTGAGATAGCTGATAAAGTAGAATTATATCCTTGTGGGACTTTAAGTGAAATGGTGAATATAGCTACTAAGATAGAGATTCAATTAAAGAAGACCAGATAATATAAGCCCCCTGCGATTGGGATTAAGAGTACAGTGTGAAGGAATTTTCACTACTACGAAAAGGGGAAATAATAACGGGACATTAATAACGGTAGTTCGAAAACCGTTGTCAAATGCATGAAAATTAATGGGCGGGAGAGTTTTGATAACGGTTCTAGTTAAAAACCGTTATTAAAAGGGGAACGTTAAAATTTAGACGGATGTTTTAATAACGGTTTTATGTAAACCGTTATTAAAAGAGGATTTAATAATGGTTCATATTAGAACCGTTGTTAAAAGTCAGAAGCTTTTAATGACGGTTCCTGGAAGAACCGTTATTAAAAGATGTTTTAATAACGGTTCTCTCAAGAACCTTTATTTTATTCTCTTTTTAATAATGGTTCTCTCAAGAATCGTTATTGAAACCCCAAAATCAAACTTTTTTTTTGCTCAATTCTGTTTTGTACCAAAGTTTTCAGACTCTCTGCACCTTCGTTCTCTTGCTCTCCTTCTCCTTGCAAACCCTCGCACAACCACACCGTGCACCACCAACTCGCACCACCACACCTGCTCTTCTCAAGTAAAGGAAACCCTCGCACCGCCAACTGTCCACCATGCCTCTGCCATTGTCGGCTCTGCATGTGCGTGCTGTCATTGTTCCGAAGCTAGCTAACACTTACACCTTCATCCTCCGTCGTGTTTGAAGCCCTTGCCTCTCTCAACATTCTCACCGTCGTGTTTGTAGCTAGCTCACTTTATGTATGTGTTTGTTCTTCCTCTCGTAACTTTTTGTCTACTTATATATGTATATATATATATAAATGCATGCATGTTGCTATAGGGTTTCATTTGTTTGTTATTGAAAGATTGTGGTTTGTCGTTCGAAAATGTGTTGTTGAATTTGTTGCGTTATTGTTATATATTAACAAATGCATGTGTTGGCCGAGACTTTTACATATATATATAATATGAATGTGAGTGTAGAATTATATACATTTTCACTCATAAAAACTATACACACACACACACACACACACACACACACACACACACACACACATTTTCATTAATAAGTATAGGAGACTAGCAATAAGATATAGGAAATATCATATAATGAAATGCAAATATATTTTACATATGCATATGTTAATGATTGCTATTTGATGAGGATTAAATAGATATAGAGAATAAGGAATATATAAAAGTGAATAATTAAATAGAGAGAAATAATTGTGTATGATAATAATAATAATAATAATAATAATAATAATAATAATAATAATAATAATAATTAATAATAATATGATTTATATATTATGCTTTAATTACATTTAGCTAGGTTTAGGGATTAGGATTTTTTTTTGTGGTTTAGGGTTAGGTTTTATTATAATAAATTATGGTTAATTAGCTAGGGTTAGGGTTAGGGTTTATCGTTTATTATGGTTAATTATGGTTAATTAGGGTTAGGGTTAGGGTTAGTATTAATATCTTTTTGGAAACCTGTTAGCATGATTCGTATATATATAGAATAGCATGATATATTTGAGATTAATTCTTTCTAAGCATGATTCGTATCGATAATATAATGGTACATTATTATGCTCAATACATAACATTCTAACATAATTTATTTATTTATTTTTTGTAGAGATATGACCAACAAAAATATTGATAGGGATAGCAGTGATGAAGAAGGGAAGAGAGGACCTAAGATTATGAGAATTATCATAGACATGAGGAATAGAGGAGAAGTAGTCGAGTTGGGATGGAATACTTACAATCTTCCCATCGGCCCTTACGCAAATATGTTCTTGACCTACATTTCACTTTTGACCCGTAACCGTATTCCTATCTCCTATAATAATTGGAAGCAGGTTCCACAGGGTCATAAGGAGCATATTTGGTAGGAAATCACGGTAAATATGCTATTTTATGTAATCATTTTTGTATATCAAATGTTATTAATTTTATTACATTAACATCGGTATACATCTACATGTCTTATTTTGCAGAGAGTAGGAAGAAATGGCTTCTTAGACATTGTGGGGAGCGTCTAAGAACCTTTAGGTCATATTTAGCTCGTAGAAAAATGTATAGAAAGAGGGATGGTTCTCTACGACATAACCCACCCAAACGATACGGTTTCATCGATCAAGAAAGTTGGAACAATTCATTGCTTATTGTCTTACGGGGGATTTTAAGGTACTTGTTAGATAACAATTAAACTTTTTGTATCAATACCAGTATTATGCTTAATATTGAAATAACCATGTCATTATGTTTTGGCTTATCACATAGGAAAAAAGTACCCAAAATAAAGAGATTGCCAAGCAAAATAAAAACCGCCATAATATGGCTCGCAAAGGCTATGCGGGCCTTGAAGAGGAGTTGGTATGCATTTGGTGATTATCTATTTACATGTAAATGTTGAATTTTATAATAATATTCTTAATTAAGAATATTTTTTGATTTGTAGTTCTTAGCCCAAGACTTGGACCCATGTACCTCGTCCATCAATATTGGTACATTATGGAAGAAGGCTAGAGCAACAAAAGATGGATATGTTAATGAATATGTTGATGTTGCAGCCAAAAAAATTGTAAGTTTGTAGATATCTAGAACCCTACTTAGTTTTCTTTTAGAAAACTATTATATTATGCTTATTCCTATAAGTTAAATTTACAGGACGAACTTGAAACGTCAGAAGGTGAGGAGGTGGACCAATATAGCATTGTGTCCCAGGCTACAGGAGTTGTAGAACACCCTGGAAAACACAGGGGCCTTGGATTGGGTGTTACGAGAACGAGCATATGTGGTCGATCTTGTGGTTCTCGTGGCACTAATGAGCAAGTCGCCATCCTCACCCAAAAATTGAACGTGGCATTTGAACGGATGGCAACAATGGAGCAAGAGTTGTCATTTATTAAATCTCAAGGGTATAAACCATCCGATTCAGTAGACCATGATCAGCTTCACATACCTAATGTACATAGCGTCAGAGATAGTTGTGAAGCTGATGCATTTCTTTCTACTCTTCCCGAGGTAAACATTACAAACTATGAATTGTTATTAAATGTATTCGGTGTAATAAATTATTAATAATTTGTAATATTTTTGTTTAGGGTTTGCATAAATGTGACTTGTTAGCGAATGACCTTTCAACAATTTTGGTGAAAGGAAGGGTCCGCATCAGTCACAGTACCGAAACGCAAACAATCCACGGGTACAATTTAGCCCTAAATACAAGGCTAGTGACTATTGACACTCCAATCATTGGCAGTGCACACTTGCCTTGTTATAAAGAGTGCGATGAGGCAACCACAGTACTTGAACTCATGGAAGCTTCATGGCTTGGCCTGCGAATCAAATACGTCTCACTACTGAAGAGGTATTGACATTTGACATCTTCATTAGACCTTGTTTAGTAGTTACACTATATATACCTTTTTCATATATATATTTATATGCTCAATATATATTTTGTTTAATATTATCAATTAAGGAATCAAAAAAGGAATAAAAAAAGAAGACTGCTTTTGCTAGTAAAACCAAGAGAGGTACTAGCAGAACGAGCAACACAAAACAGGGCACTGCTAAAGGAAAGATAGCTAAATCTGAAAAATCAGTTGCCCCACAAAAGATTCCTTCTTTAGATCAGCAAATCCAACCTCCACCATCATTAGCTATATTATATTTTTATGCCCAAAACTACCTCAAGGACAATTATATTTTCATTGATTGTCGTCTTGAGTATGTTGGGAGGGACGATGCTATTTACATGGTATCGACAGCTGACATAAGCGACATTTATAATCAAGAATGGATGTCAACCATAAGTGTCACCGTCTATGTCACGTAAGTATTATTTCATTTTGAGATTTTAGTACTCTTAACTTATACAATTGGAATTTTTTGACCTCTTATATGAGTTATTATTTATTAACAAATATGCATTGTTTTTGTCGTCCATAGTTTGGTAGCTACTCGAGCTGCGATGGAGGGAATGCTGTCCTCTATTGTGTTTTTGTGCCCATACTATATAGCTGACGGTAGTACAATAAGAGAGGGTAGTCACATAAACTATTTAGCGGATCGGATTTTGATTGAGGGAGACAACAAGCTCTATCTCATTCCTCACCTCGCAACAAAACATTAGGTTTTGTACGCCGTCTGACTTGATCTTAATAAAGTCTATGTGTTTGAATCCCTTCGAACCTATGACGTGCCTTTTGAAGTCGCTCGTCGTGGTGGGAAGGAATTTATCGACATGTTAGTATACTTTTCACTTCTTACTTCATTAGCTTATTTATACATATATTCGCCTAGCTTTCATTATTTGAGGTATATATGCGTACTTACAATATTTTGTATCCAACTCTATTTATTAGGGCACTACGGAAAGCGTATCAAAGGAGAGGTGGGAATGGTGTCCCAGACTCAAAGAATGTTCAATACGAGCCTGTCATAGTAAGTAGGAAGACAACTATTTCGTATTTTATTTTAATTAAAATTAATATCCAATAGTTAGAGAGCTAACTGAATTTATTTGACAGTGTCCACAACAGCAAAATGAAAAAGATTGTGGATACTATATATGTAGAGCAATGGATCTGACAGTTCAAAATAGATCGGTCAACATAGATCCAAGCCATGTATGTTTTCTTTTCGATATTTTTCCATTAATGAATCATGACATATATGTTTGGTACTTGATGTAAGTGCTAACTATATATTAATCAAAACTTGGGATTTGTAGTTTTTCACCGATGATTATGCACAAGGCCAGCAATACAATGTTGAAGAAATTGATGAAGTGAGAGAGCAATGGGCCAAGCATGTGCACTCATTCATTCAGTATTAGGTAGATTTATGAACATTTTTCTTTGGGGTGTAGAGCTACCAATTTGTGGTATGCCTACTAATTTTGATTCTTGAGTATATATGTTCGGTGTATTAACAAGGGATTAATTGAAATTATGGTGTGATTGCAGATTTGTTATCAATTGATGTTGTTTTACAATGCAGATTTGGTAATTATTTGAATATACCACTATGTATGTGGGCAGGAACAAAACTACAAAAACTAAAAAAAAAAACTAGAGTTTTAATAACGGTTTTAATAAGAACCATTATTGAAACCTACGTTTTAATAACGGTTTTTATCAGAATTGTTATTAAAAGCTCCTTTTTAACAACGGTTTTTAAGTAAAAAACGTTATTAAATATGAAGTTTACGCACATATTCGTGGATTTTTGTGTATTTTTCATGACGATTATGAACTGTTATTAAAGATTTAATAACGGGCAATTCAATAACTGTTGAAAACCGTTATTAAAACTATAAAATAACCGTTATTAAAACCCCTTTCTGTAGTAGTGTTTTGGGGAACTACTTCTAGAAATTGGAGGAATACTAACAGAGTTGAGTCTAGAGGTAGAAACAATGAGAAAAAGGTAGGAATGTAATAACAAACCCTGTGAGTGGTCCAAACAGAACTAGGGATATTAAATGTTTTAGATGTGGAGGATTGGGACATATAGCTTTTGAGTGTCCAAACAAGAGGAATATTTTAAGTAGAGAATCTGGATACATAGAATCTGCATCTAAGGAGGAAGATTTGGAGACTAGTTTGGTTAGAGAAGATGCTAGTGAGTCAGAAGAAGAAATAGAACTACCAGTAAGTAGATATCTTTTTGTAGTGCGCAGGGCTTTAAATAGTAACAAATTACCTGATTCTAATGTGATACAAAGAGAAAATATATTTCATACTAGATGTTTGATCGATAATAAATGTTTTAACATGGCTATAGATAGTGGTAGTTATATTAATGCTGCTAGTACTTTGTTAGTGTCTAAGTTAGGATTACCAACCACTAAACACCTAAAACCATATAGATTGCAGTGGCTTAATGAGTTAGGAGATGTAAAAGTTAGCCAACAAGTTTTAGCAAACTTAAAATTAGGAAAATATGAGGATTCTATTTTGTGTGATATAGTTCCAATGCATGCTGCTCACTTATTATAAGGTAGACCTTGGCAGTATGATAGGAGGGTAATACATGATGGTCATAAAAACAGATATACTTTACATAAGGATGATAGGAAGATTGTTTTAGCACCAATGACTCCAAAGGAGATTTTTGAAGACTAAATTAAAATTAAGTCTGACTATAAGGAATTATCTAAGCAGAATTTGGAGACCGAGGTTAGTTCAAAAGAAATTAAGGGAACGTCTGGATTTTATGCTAAGAGTAAGGATGTATGAAAGGCTATTAAGAGACAAGAAAATGTGTATTTGATGGTTTATAAAGAGTGTTATGAGTGTCAATTAGGACTAAGTGAGGAAGTACCTATTGCTATGAGACAATTATTGGAAGACTATAGTGAGTTGTTTCCTGAGGACATTCCTAGTGGATTACCTCCATTAAGAGGAATAGAACATCAAATAGATTTTGTTCCAGGAGCTGTTATACCAAACAGACCTGCTTATAGGGCTAATCCTAAAGAGGTTAAGGAATTAAAAACGCAGGTTTCTGAATTACTAAGTAAAGTTTAAGGAATCAATGAGTCCATGTGCAGTTCCAGTATCACTAGTACCTAAGAAGGATGGTAGTTGGAGGATGTGTATAGATAGTAGGGCAGTAAATAAAATAACTATAAAGTATAGATATCGTATTCCTAGACTTGATGAGATGTTGGATCTTTTACATGGTGCTGTCATTTTTTCGAAAATAGATTTAAAAAGTGGATATCATCAAATTAGGATGAAACCAGGAGATGAATGGAAGACAGCTTTTAAAACTAAATTTGGATTATATGAATGGTTAGTAACGCCTTTTGGATTATCCAATGCACCCAGTACCTTTATGAGACTTATGAACCATGTTTTGAGGAATTTTATTAGAAAATTTGTGGTTGTTTATTTTGATGACATACTTATATATAGTAAATCTTTAGAAGAACACTTGAAACAATTAAGGATTATTTTGGATGTGTTTAAGACAGAACAATTGTATGCTAACTTAACTAAATCTAGGTTTTGTCTGGAAAATGTGGTTTTCTTAGGATTTGTGGTAGGAAAAGATGGCATATATATGGATAAAGACAAAATTAAAACTATTCAAGAATGGCTTGTTCCAAAGAGTGTAACTGAAGTAAGAAGTTTTCATGGGTTGTGTTCTTTCTATAGGAGATTTGTTAAGAATTTTAGTACTATAGCTGCTCCTTTGATTTCCATAACAAAAAAAGAGAATGGATTTAAGTGGGGTTTAGAACAACAAAAATCTTTTGAAACACTTAAAAATAAATTAACCCAGGCACTTGTGTTAAGCCTTCCTGACTTTGAAAAGATGTTTGAATTAGATTGTGATGCTTCAGGGTAAGGAATAGGGGCTGTACTTTTCCAAGAGGGCAAACCAATAGCTTATTTTAGTGAGAAATTAAATGGTAGTACTTTGAATTACTCTACTTATGAAAAATAATTGTTTGCTTTAGTAAGAGCTTCAGAAGTTTGGCAACATTACCTATGGCATAGAGAATTTGTGATTAATACTAATCAAGAGGCTATTAAGTATTTAAAAGGTCAATCAAAGTTAAATAGGAGGTAGGGTAGATGGATTGAGTTTATTGAAAGCTTTCCTTACATGATTAAGTATAAAAAAGGAAGTGATAATGTAGTTGCAGATGCTCTATCTAGGAGATATGCTTTATTAAATGCTGCCGATACTACTTTGTTGGGTTTTTTAGTATTAAGCTTTTATATTTGGAAGATCTTGATTTTAAGGAAATTTATAAGAAGTTTGAAATTGCTACATAGGGAAAATATTTTATATCTGAAGGTTATTTGTTTAGGGAAAATAGGTTATGTATTTCTGAGTGTTCGTATAGAGGATTATTAATTCAAGAAGCTCATAATGGTGGATTAATGGCACATTTAGGATTTCAAAAGACTTTAGACATATTAACTGATCATTTTTATTGTCCTCACATGAAAAAGGATGTGTTGAAATATTGTGTTAATTGTGTGGCTTGTAGACAGGCTAAAACTACATCAAAACCTTTCGGGTTATATACTCCATTGCCTGTACCTAATCAACCTTGGGTTGATGTTTCTTTAGATTATATTTTAGGCTTACCTAGAACTAATAGGGCTAAGGATTCAATAATGGTTGTAGTAGACATGTTTAGTAAAATGGCTCATTTTATACCTTGTAATAAGACCAATGATGCTGTGGCTGTGGCTGAATTATTTTTTTCTCATATAGTTAAATTACATGGCATACCTAAGACCATAGTTTCAGACAGAGATGTTAAATTCCTGAGTCATTTTTGGAAGGTTTTATGGGACAAATTAGGAACTAAATTATTATTTTCCATAACTTTTCACCCTCAAACTGATGGACAAACTGAGGTAGTTAATAGAACCTTAGGTAATATGTTAAGAGCTATCCTTGGAAAGAATCTTAAACAGTGGGAATATGTTTTACCTCAGGTAGAATTTGCTTATAATAGAACTTTGCATTCTACAACTAAGAAGACTCCCTTTGAAATTGTGTATGGTTTTAATCCTTTGACTCCTTTAGATCTAAGTCCTTTACCTAATGCTAAATTGCAAAATTTTGATGCTGAATCTCGTGCTAATAATATAAAGAAGTTGCATGAATCTGTAAGTCAACAAATCACTAACAAGGTGCAACAAATGGCTGAGAATGCTAATAAAAGAAGAATAAAAATGGTTTTTAAACTTGGGAATCTAGTTTGGGTATATCTTAGGAAGGAAAGATTTCCAAACCTTAGAAAATCAAAATTAGATTCTAGGGGAGATGACCCTTTTACTGTGTTAGAGAAAATTAATGATAATGCTTATAAGATTGATTTACCTGCTAAGTTTGGGAATGCTAATAAATCTTTTAATGTTGCTAATCTTAGTCCATTTATGGGTATTACTCAGGTTTCAGAGGCGAAACCTTTTCAAGAAGAGGGGAATGATATGAATCTCCAATATTTGTATTTAATTAATTTTGATAATTGCTATAAATCATTTTGTACTTATAATTGTTTGTCTTATTGTGTGCTTGATTAGGGGGAATTAATGCAGCACATGGGGGATGGAATTAAATTTGTTGTAGCTGCTGAAGTTTTGTTGCAAAAATTTATTTTAAGATATGTAATCCCATGTGATGCATTCGCCGGCAAAGTTGGCTAATGGGGATTAAGTTGGCTGTATAACCCGCCACCCGATCCATGGTTTATGGGTTAGTTGGATTGTGGGTTAATCATCCCTTAGTAATCATAATTAGCTAAATTATTCTTAGCTGATGGGAATTGAATGTATAATTATTTCCTTGTAATTTTGGGCTTGGAGTTGTAATTGTTTTGGTTTGGTTCGATTGTTCAGCGTCGACCCACCTTTTGTATATTGGGCTGATTATCGGCTGAGTATGTATGGCCTGCATCGTGTATTTGTACGAGTCTTGTACGCCATATAAATATAGCTTATACGGAATGTTCAACACTTTTTGGCTGAATGAAAAGTTGAATCTGATTCTTTTCTCTCAAACTCTCTCTCTCACATTCTTTCTCTTTGGCGAATCTCTCACTCGCATTCTTCTACTACTTCTACTTCTTCTCTTCAATCGATTCTTGATCGTTCTTACTTCTCAAATTCAGTAGCCGTTCTAATTCTAAGCTTTGAGTTCTTAGATCTTCCTTTGGAAAATTCCTTAGGCTGATCTCGACGAATCGAACCCCGCGCTCGATTATACTTCAATCCTTTTTGAGAAACCCTAATAGGTTTCCATCACTCCCATTAGCTTATTTACACCCTAAATCAACTTTTCTCATGTAAGGATCACCCCCATGTAAGATTTATCCATTCCATGCAAACTCTCGAAGTCCCCATGCAAACGCTAGAATTCTCATGCATGGTTATCATCTCTCGTTCATTTTGGTCAACCTCATATTCCCCTTAGCATCTCACTCCCCATTTGTTTATTTTTGTCCTTTCATTTCCCATAACATAATATCGTTTGTCCTAGCATGTATGTCTTAGAGGGCCATATCATATCACACCACAATCACCACATATACATGTCATATTCATGCCATAAGAACACATACAGAACATACCTCAATTCCAAGTTGCGCTACACATAAGACAAGTTAAGAAAAATCATACGATACATAATATAACATGAAATATAAATCATCCAAGGCATACAAGTGACATAACACACATGTGCCTTAGCTACATCCTTACCTAAAGCGACGCCGGGTTTGGAGCACACTCCTATAACTCCTTAGGGTTTTGGTTATATTCACCTATAAAAGGGAAAATACTAAGTATTAGTTTCCCTCAAAAGTACCATCAGTCCTTACTTTAGTTTAAGATTAGGATTATTATTATTAAATAGAGTATTATATGAAAACTAGAATTTTTATCTTAAAAGTAGTCTACTAAGTATTACTAGTCAAAATATGTTTATTTTAATATTTATTGCTACACTTTTTTTTAAACCTATTAGCTTTACTCTCCTAATAATAGCACTGATACTAATTATAGCCAAATAGTGATAATAGTAATACTAGTAGTAATGCTAATGCTTATAGTGATAGAAACCCTAGTGTTTTTAAGGCTAAGTGTAATAATAGTATTAGGGTTAAAATAATAATAAAATAATTACGATACCAACAAAGTACAAATATTCCTAAAGATAATAATGATAAAAATCGTATTTTGAATAATATAAGGGTTCAAATGTTTTTGTCACAATAATAGTAATAAAATAATAATAATAATAATAATAATAACTAATAATGATACCATAGTAATAATGTTAGTGATAAAGGCATTAGGAATAATATTAACTGGTAAGGTACTAAGGTTTAAGTATTCTTCTTATTTAGCAACAAAATGATAATACACCAACTTCGGGTTAAATAACATCAATAATAATAAAAGTGGCAGTAATAATAACAATAATGATAAAGATGTTAAGTATAATAATAATAATAATAATAATAATAATAATAATAATAATAATAATAATGATAATAGTAACCAAAATGATAATAATAATATAAGGGTCCAAATATTTATATTACTATATAAAAGTGATGATGGGAAAAAGTAGTTTTAACAATATTAGTAAGGAAATAATGATAATGATAACGGTAATACTAATAGTAATAATAAAAATAATAATAAAATAAAGTTAGGTTAAGTAGTAGTAATAGTAATAATAATAATAATAATAATAATAATAATAATAATGTTAAGGATAATGGAGGATAGCAATCGAAAAGAATAATAGTAATATAAGAGTCCCAATATTTACACTAATAATAAAAGTGGTAATGGTCAAGTTAGTACTAGTAAGAAAATAATAATATTAATAATAGAGATAATAACAGTAGTAGTAATGATAATGTTATTAACAATGATAAAGATATTATATAATAATACCATATTTATAAATATTCCTAAAATTAGTTTAGGTAATAAGAGTGATACATAATAATAATAATAATAATAATAATAATAATAATAATAACAACAACAACAACAACAACAACAACAACAACAACACAACATTAATAATAATAATAATAATAATAATAATAATAATAATAATAATAATAATAATAATAATAATAATAATAATAATAAGGGTAATAATATTAATATTACTAAAAATTATTAACACTTATAGAAAATAATTTAGGGGCTGGGAAAGTTGGAGCACCACCTCAGGTAAGTGGTGGAACCGACGGCGGCATGTGGCGGCGACGGCAGCGGTGGTGGAGGAGGAAGAGAAGGGAAAGATGGATATGTAGGCTAAGAGAGGGGAAGTGGAGGGGTGTTTGAGGTGTAGGAGGGGACAGCAGGTGAAGAGAAATGGAATGAAGGTGGTGGTGTGACTTGGAGTGGCGGCGCACGGTGGTTAGCACGACGGTCGAAGGTGGTGGAATATGGAGAAGGTAGAAGGAGAGGGAGGCAGGGGGAGATGAAGGTGTGGGAAGGTAGGGGAAGGTTCCCTGGGTGTTTTGGAGGGTGAGGGAGGTGTTGGTAGAGGCGGTATTGGCGGTGGAAGGCGGCGCAAGGGGCAGCGAAGGGTTGGGGTATGTTGATCGGAAAGGCACTTTTGCACGGCCCGGGCGGCTCGTGTGGGGAAAGATAGGGGATGAGGGTGGTCTAGTTTTGTAGAGGGAGGTACGGGGATGGTTTTGGTGGGCAGTGATTGTTGCGGAGGTCACCGGCGGTAGTTGAATAAGAAGCTAATTGGGCGGCAGCGAGCGGTTGGAGTTTTTTGGGCTGCGAAAAGGGAGCTCAACCCAGGCTGCTAATGGGGGGTATTTGTAGGATAATTGAGGGGGAAGTCGACGAAGGGGAAGAGGACAAACGGGGCAGGTGTGGCAGGACCACTGGCCGGCGGTGTAGTCCTGCGAATTGCAGGTTAGGTCGGGGGAGAGAAAATGGAAGGGAAGGGGCACGCATGAGAGAGCTGTGAGGTTTGTTGGGGTCGAAAGAGGGAAAGAAAACAACTTGGAGAGGGGCAGGGAAGGAAAAACAGTGGTGCAAGGGTGGCCAGTGTGCGTAGAGCTGTAGGTCGGGCTGCAGCTGTGCGGGGAAGAAGAAGGAAAGGGAAAGGGGGAGGACCGGGCGGTCCAGGGGAGAATAAGAAAAAAAGAGGAAGACCGGCCGGCGGTTCGGGCGAAGGAAGCATGTAATGTGAAAGACGGGCTAGGAAAGTGATCTGGGCCAACGGGCTGGCCCAAACAGGGGGAAAATGGGGAAAGAAGGGAAAATAAGTAAAGGAGGAAGAAAGAAAAAAGGAAAAGAAAGAAGAAAAAAGGGAAAAAGGAAAAATGATAAAATGGTTGGGTTGGGGTATTTGGTCTTTATTTATTTATATATTTAATTTAGATATTAAATTTTAATAATAATTATTTTAAGTATACTAATTAAATTCATTTTTAATTTAATTAGGCCATTTTGGATAGATTTTCCTTAACTTCCATTTTAATTAGTAAAATGTCATAAATTTTCTAAATAATTTATATATTAATTTATCTTTATTTTCCTCAATTACTTCCCTCTTTATTTAATAAAATAATTTATTTTCTTAATTTTCCTAATAAATCATTATTCTCCCATAATTCTTAAATTAGGATTTTTGAGGTAGTTAAATAGATTTTAATAATTTAACTTAATATATTTTAATATATTTGTTTAAAAGGTATATTTTAGAAAATATTGGTTTGAAACATTATTTAAATAGAATAGGTATGATAAAATAACAATTTATTTATTTTAATTTATTAAATATGCACATCTAATTTTATATACACAAAAATCAGCAAAATAGTTAAGCTAAATAAATTAAAAAGGTAAAATCTTCAAAATAATTAAATTAAGTAAGTTTAAAAGCTAAGTTATCCCAAATAAAAGTGATTTAGTAAATTATAGACTTTTAAAATTTTGGGGGATTACAAGCTGGTTTGGCGTGCCTCTTCCCCTCCTACGCATTGGGCCGCTAGCCTCTCTCTTTCCCTTCCTCTCCTTCTCCCGTGTCGAGCCTGGCCTGCCTCCTTTTTTTTCTTTCTTTCCCCTTGTCCCCCAACCGGCCCGATCTGCGTTCTTTCCCCCTTTGACTAGCCTGCACGCCCATCGCATGAGCCCCCCTCCCCTTCTTCTTTCTTTCTTCTTCCTCTTTCCTCGGCAAAAATCCTGACCACCCCGCCATCTCCGCCGTCCAACCTGCAACCCTCTCCCCCTACTGCTTCCCCCCATCTCTCTCTCATCGTTTTCCTACACCATCCCAACCCCACCATCTCTCTCCCTTCCCCATGCCCTACCATATCTCTTCTCCCTCTCCCTACAACTCCCATTTCCCTACCACCTTACCGCTGCCCTCAAGCTCCCTATCCCCTCCCTTCTCTTCCTCTTCTTTTTCTTCCTCCTTCCCTGCCTCGTTCTGCCTTTTTTCAAACTCCCCATGCATGCCTCGACCATCTTTTCTCTCTCTTTCTCCTCCTTCCCTCACCCCTTGTTTTGCTTCGCCGCCGCTGTTCTGCCACTTCCGTCGCCTCAATAACCACTTGCACCACCCCTTCCACCCTCTACCTCACTCTCAAATGATCACAGTACCCCTCGAGCCACTCCGCAACCTCCTTCTTCCTCCTCTCTTCTTTTTCTCTTCTTTCCCTCCCTTCTCGGCAACCACCCCATACAGCCTCGATCCGCCGCCGTTCTGCCGCCTCTACCGCCACCTAAGCCACCAAGCTAATCCTTGCAACCCCCTTTACCACCCCCAAACCTCCTTTGGCGAAAACCACCACCTACAAGCCTCCATTTTCACCCTCCCTTTTCCTTCCTTCTCAACCTTCCATCTCGACTCACCTCGGCAACCCCACTTCACCGCCTCGCTGCCACTGCCGCCGTAGCCCTTAACCTCCGTCAACCCATCCCGACCACCACCTACACCCCATCTCCACTACTGCACCCTTCCCTTGCCCCAAATCCTCCCTCATTTACCCTTTTTCTTAGCCCTAAAATCCCAACCCGAAAATAGCCTATTTCTTCTTATATCATCCACCTTCAAGCCCCTCCTCCTCATTTCTTTGCATGTAGCTCATGCTGCATGTCTTGATTTATTTGGGTAAAAATTTAAGGTATAATAATATTTTAATTCAAGTATTTGATTAATTAAGCGTTATAAAGTCTTATGATTTGATTATTATTATTTCTAATATAATAAATCTTGATATTATTTTTAGGTATTGGTTTTGATAATCAAAGCTTGAACCTTAAACCGGAATACTGGTAAGGTTCATTTTTGCGGGAATCAAGGTAACTGTTTAATCCCACTTAAGTGCATAGATTAACGTATATTAACACATTAGGATTTTTAATATGTTATTATGCTTAATTTTTGTTGTTTAATAGCATATATGTAGTTTCTTGTGATGGTTGATAAAAAGGAAGCATGTTAGGTTATATGTTATGTATGGAAATATTGTTTAAGGTAAGAGTTTGGTTGTTAATGAAAATGTTGAGTATTATCCATGTTGTATTATGCTATTGTGATCTTTAATGCATGGTTAATATTTTTGTGAGCCCTAGGGGTATTTTAGTAATATATCTTGTGTAAGAATGTAGCCTAATATGTGGGGGTGTTAATAAGTACTATACTAAATATAATGGTTGTAGATGAGGTATTAATATTAATATTTTATGTAGTGATGATAATTTAATATACGTGGTATACTAATGAAATACCCCGAAAATTCTAATTTTATTATTTATTATTAAATAAGATTTTATTATGAAAATTAATTAAATAAATTACTTTTATTAAAATAAAATAAATTAATTAGGTCAAATTGAGAGAAATCTTATAAATATTTTAATTAGGGTGAAATTTGGATTTTTTAGCTAATTAAAGATTTTATTTTAGAAATTAATTAAATTAATTATTTTATTTAAAATAAGAAAGAGAGAATAGTTTCAAATTAATATTAATTTTATAAATAATTTAATGGAAGAAAATTAGAGTGATTTGTTAATTAAAATAGAATTTATGGAAAATCTTTTAAAAATCCTAATTTAGCCAAAAAAGGGATTTAAATATTATTATTTTTAAATAGCCCAAATATTTTAATAAATTTAAATACCCAATCTAATTATTTTTCCTTTTCTCTTCCCTTTTGCTTTCTCTTTTTCTTTCTCTCCTTTTCTATCTATTTCTTTCTTCTTTTCTTTTTCTTCCTCCCCTCCCTTGATTTGGCCCTAGCGCGACCCACTTTCCTTCATTCTTTTTCTTCTCCTATCGCGGCCTATGCCCGTTTCCTTCTTTCTTCTTTCCTCGGTAGCCAGCACGCCGAGTTTCGTCCCTTTCTTCCCCAAAGCACTACGTTTAATTTAAACGCCCTTAACTTTCGCCCGACCGGCCCGGTTTACCTTCTTTTCCTTCCTTTCTTTTTTTCTCCTCAGCCCCCAGTCCAACCTTTCTTTCTCCTTCCTCCTTCCTTTTCCCCCGTCGTTGACAACCTGCCATTCCCGCCGCATACCTGCAACTCCTTCCGATCGGCCGAAAATTTTTGGCACGGACTATGCACGATTGCTGCCCACCTCCCCCTCTCTTTCACGTCAACTCATCGAACACAACTGCCTACCCACTCCCCTATCCTCGCAGATTTCCCTTTTTTTCCCAACCAAATTCCTGCCATGTTCTCCTTGAATTTCGTCGGCAACCATCGCCGCCGGCGAGCCCAACTGACCTGCCAATCCTCCCGTTCTCCCCCTTTGGCCTAACCCACCCCTTTCCTCCTATAAATACCCCCACCCAGTCTATAATCGAGTTTTTTCCCCGAAACCCAACTCTTCCGGACTTTTCCATCACTGCCCCTTTAGACGCCTCGTTCATCACCTCTGGCCAACTTAGCCGCTATGTCTGGCCACCAAACTCTTACTGTAACACCCCGAGTCGATACGATCATGCGGGGGCTACCTTGAAGCGCTATTAGATTGATTGACTAGCCCCATAGATCAATACGAGTCCTTTCAGCGCGCTTTGTCCTCACTCATACACTTCTCAAGAAATTTTTCAGAACATTTCTTAAACTTCCCAGGAGGGTCACCCATCCAAAAATTACACCACGACCAACACGCTTAACTATGGATTTCTTTAGGATGAAACCACCAAAAGGATGGTATACCTTGTTGATATAAGTAGCCAAATCAATCCTTATAGCATTCCACTCAATTTGGGGTATTACATTCACCCCCACTCAAAGAACGCAACATCCTCGTTGCGCCTGAAACAATGACTGTCTCAATACAGTTCATTCTAAGAATCGTCCCGCTAGGTGGTTGATTGACTCATCTAAGTTCAGCTTACGGTTGCGGTTTCGCTCTGATACCATTTGTAACACCTTGAGTCGATACGATCATACGAGGCTACCTTGGAGTGCTATTGGATTGATTGGCTGGCCTCATAGATCAACATGAATCCTTTTAGCGCACTTTGTCCTCACTCACGCACTTCCCAAGAAATTTTCAGAAAATTTTTGAAACTTCCCAAGAGGGTCACCCATCTTAAAATTACTCCACGGCCAACACGCTTAACTGTAGAGTTCTTTAGGACAAAATCACCAAAAGGATGGTATACCATGTTGATATAAGTAGCCAAATCAATCCTTATAGCATTCCACTCAATTTGGGGTATTACACTTACTTGCTCCTCGCTCTATCTAACCAAATCATCCATCCCCCTTGATTTCCCCTACACAACCTTGTTTTCTACCTCCGCCACCCTTAGCCACCTCTTTCGTTGCTTCCGCCACTTCTTTCACCTTCCATTCTCTTCTGTAGACCCTCCTTTACCTTCCCCTACCTTTCTTTTCCTCTCCCTCCCTCTCCTCCTCTCTTTCTCTTCTTCTTCCCTATTCGGCCATCACCGCCACCGCCGTGGGCCGCCACCTTTGGCTGCGCCACCACCCTTATTTTTTCCCTCTCCTCCTGGGCAACTCTAAACACCCTAACTCCCACCTTAATTCTCCCTATCTTTTACCCATCATCAAACTTTTCTCTTTTTCTTCCATTTTCCGACCACCGCCACCGCCGTCGTGAACCACCGTCAGTTCCGCCTATCCCCACCAGCCTAAGGTTGAACCCTAGACCCTCTCAACCCTTTTACCTATTTTTATAAACCTTAATTTAATTTATTTCATTTATTTGAATATAAATACTATTATTATTATTATTATTATTATTATTTCTATTTTTAATATGTATTATTGTTGTTATTATTATTAATGTTTTCATTACTATTTATGTTGAGGGCTGAAACCCTATTGTAATTTTTATTTCGATTTTATCATTATTACTCTTATTATTTCCATTATTACTATTATTAATATTAATATGTTATAAGTATAATTATTATTATTATTTCCTATTTCGAATTACTATTATTATTATTATTCCATTATTAGTATTACAAATACTTTACTATTAGTTTTGTTATCATCATCATCATCATCATCATCATCATCATCATCATTATTATTATTATTATTATTATTATTATTATTATTATTATCATTATTATCATCATCATTATTATTATTATTATTATTATTATTATTATTATTATTATTATTATTATTATTATTATTATTATTATTATTATTATTATTATTACTATTTCATTATTATTATTCTTATTATTATTACTAAATTTTGTTATTTATCTTACTAATATTATTATTAGTATTATTTTGGTAAAGGGTCGAAAGCCTTTATTTTACCTTGTTTTTGAATAATGTCCTTTTTATTATTATTATTGTTACTATTATTATTAATCTTATTTATATTCTCATTCTTATTATTTTTAGTATCATTATTATTATTAGGGTAAAGTATTTAACCCTATATTATCAACTTTTATAATATTTCTATTATTTCTATATGTTTAGCAAAGTTAGTAATTAGTTAATGTTATTTTATAAATATAGTATTATTTTATTAAAAACCTAGTCTTATAATAAGTTAGTGATCAATAGTATTTTTGATAGGAGGGAGTCTAATTTTAGCTTTTCCCTCAAAGCCCTAAGGAGGCATAGGAGCGTGCTCCAAGACCGGTGTTATTTTAGGTAAGGGTGTTACTAAGGCCTTTTGTGTGTTTATATGCATTATGTGCTTCGCATGCTATGTATCCTATGTTTATCATTATTAATTATTTCGTATATGGTATGATGTGGAGTTAAAGTATGTTTTTGTGTGTCTATATGGCATGTGTATTATGTATATGTGATGATATGTGTTGTGACCCTGTAAGACATGCATGTGAGGGTGTTGATGTGTTTTGTGTGGGAGAAAGGATGAAAAAGGAGGATGGGGAAAGAAGTTGACCAAGGGATGTGAGTTGACCTAATTATTTTTATGATTCATGAGTGGATGAATAAAATGGAGAATTTTAGGGTTTTGTGTGGGAGAATTTGATTTATGATTTTTATGGCTTTTTATGGGAGAATATAATTTATATTTCTATTTGGGAGAATCTAATTTATAGTTTTATATGGAAGAATCTAATTGATAGTTTTGTATGCGAGGATCTATTCTAGGGTGTAGTATGGATGAATCTTTGGTTTTGTGTGGATTGAATCTAGGGTTTTGTATGATGGATTCTTGGGTTTTGTATGATGGTATTAATGGTTGTATGGTGGTATTAATGGTTGTATAGTGGTATTAGGGTTTGCATCGTGGTATTAGGGTTTGCATGGTGATATTAATGGTTGTATGATGATATTAATGATTGTATAGTGGTATTAGGGTTTGTATAGTGGTATTGGGGTTTGCATGATGGTATTAGGGTTTGCATGGTGGTATTAATGGTTGCATGGTGGTTTTAGGGTTTGCATGTTGGAGTTAGGGTTTTGCATGGGAGTTAATGATTGTGTGGGATTTAGAGTTTGTATGAAAAGTTTTGAAGGTTGGTATGGGGAGGTTAATGTCTGCATGGATATGAAATTTATGTGTGGAAAGTTGATTTGGGATGTAAGAAAGGTAATATAAGTGTTGTTTGGGTGTTTGAACACTTGGGCTGAAAAATAGTACATAGGATATTATAAGGGTATGGAGGTGACTGAATTAGGGTTTGTAGTGATTAACTATGGGTTGTTGTGATTAACTAGGGTTAGAGTGGATAATGGTGGTTGGTTGTGATTAACTAAGGTGTGGAATGACTAATTATGGTTGTTATGGTTAAATAGGGTTTGGAGCGGTTAACTATGGTTTGTTGTGGTTAATTAGGGTTTGTTGTGGTTACTTACAATTTTTGTATTATCATATGTATTTGGTGATTTAAATGTAATTATGATGGTGGAATTTTATGATTTGTGATGTGTGAAGTATAAAGATAATGATTCGTGCATGTCAATGGTGAAAGCTTTTGAATAAGATACTTAAGATATTAATTATGTAAAGTGGAAGATGTTAAGCTGGGCCCAGACCGATCCACTAGCTAAAATAGTGGTAGAGAATGTTTCCCTCGCACTGATCCACTGGCTAAAATAGTGGCAGGGCATGTACCCTCGCAACTGATCCACCGGTTATAATAGTGGGGGATCCCGAGCTCAACAAAATCAAACCCTACAGTTGCTAAGACATGGGAAAGACACTAATTACTTACAGTGGAACACCGTACGAGAAAGGGGCTAGACCGATCCACTGGCATATAATAGTGGCAGGGTATGTTACCCTCGTGATCGATCCACCAGCTAAAATAGTGGCAGGGCATGTACCTATGTGACCGATCCACTGACTAAAATAGTGGGGTTCCCGTACTCGTATGGACTTGATAAAGAGCATGGTGTGAAAATATTTCGATAAAGGATTAATAAAGTAATTAATCTAAACTATATTGGACCTTGGCATTTTCACCTAGTCGTTCATTTGCCTTTATGTTATTGTGTTGGTGATTATGCCCTGTTATTATTCTGCATAGATTATATACTTCTATGTTGGCCTTAGTGCTCGGTTATCTTACTCAGTACGTAGCATACTAATCACCCGTTTCATGGGTGCTGCTTATTCCCACGAGTAGTATGCCCTTCTGACTTTGTGTAGGTTGGCGAGACATCAGTCGGGTTTGAGTGTCGAACATGTTTTGGCTTAAAGTTCGAGAGTGTCGTGGTAATTTTCTTCATGTGATTTCATCTCATTATGTCATTTCTTCTGATTCGCATTTATTCTTTTTTAATTATTACCTTGTGTTAAGTGTTTCAATTAAATCTTTTATAAATGGTAAGATTATGCCCTTCGAGGAATTTTGACTTCGTACTCTGATTTCTAAGTTATTATCTCTTTAATTCATCTTATGAAATATTAGTTTAAGTTTTATATTAATCTTTTAGCCTTAGCACTTGGTACTGAAACGGTCGGAGAGAACCGGTTTGGTACTAAGTGTGGTGGTAACATCCCCAGAATTCACGGGTTTTAATTTAAATATTTCTATTGTAAATTCTTTTAGCCTTAGCGTAAAATGGTAAAATTCGTAAGTAAAAGGATAAATTGATAATTTTGGAGGTAAGGGATAAAATGGTAATTTTGGAAGTAAAAGGTTTAAAATGGTAATTTGAAATTAAAAGGGGTATTATGGTAATTTTGGAGGTAAGAGTAAAATGGTAAATTTGTAAGTAAATGGATAAATTAGTAATTTTGAAAATAAAGGTTAAGATGGTAATTTTAGAAGTAAGGGGTAAATTGGCAATTTCAGAAGTAAAGGGGCAAAATGGTAATGTTGTGAACAAAGGGAGAATAGTGATTAAAGGGTAAATTAGTAATTTCATAATTAAAGGACAAAATGGTAATTTTTTGAATAAAGGGTAAAATATTAATTAAATGGTAAATTAGTAATTTTGTAATTAAAGGGAAAAATGGAAATTTCATAATTAAAGGGTAAAATGGTAATTAAAGAGTAAATTAGTAGTTTTGTAATTAAAGGGAAAAATGGTAATTTCACAATTAAAGGTCAAAATGGTAATTTTATAATTAAAGGGAAAATGGTAATTTCGTAATTAAAGGGACAAAATGGTGATTTTGTGAATGAAAGGGTATTATGGTAGATTTTGGAAGTTAAGGGGTAAAATGGTGAATTCAAAAGTAAAAGGGAAAAATGGTAATTTTGTAAATAAAAGAGGTAAAGTGGAAATTGGATAGGAGTAACTTGGTAATGACAATAATCGAGAAGGGAAAATTGGTAATTTAAATAACCAAAGGGTAATTTGGTAAATTTGATAATGGAAAAGGGTAATTTGGTAATTATGATCATATAAAAGGGTAATTTGGTAATTTAACCAACTAGAGGGTAATTTGGTAATTTTGATAATGGAGAAGAGTAGTTTGGTAATTATGATAATAGAGAATGGCAATTTGGTAATTAACCAAATAAAGGGATAATTTGGTAATTAGGATAATGAGGAAGGGTAATTTGGTAATTTAACAAACTCAAGGGGAATTTATTAATTATAATAAAGGAAAAAGGACAAAGTGGTAATCTAACCAGTCAAATGGAAAATATATTAACTATAATAGTTATGAAGGGGGATTAGTGACCTAATAGGTATGGGAGATAACTTGGTAACTTAAATCGAGTAAGGAATAATTTGGTAATTATGCAACAAGAAGGGTAATATGATAATTTGTGAAGTAAGGAATGGATGACTTAGCAATTATATAAGTGAGGGGCAAATGACTAATTTGTATCTAACATGTTGTTGTAATTGTGGAATTTCATAATATGATTTAAATAACGTTGATTAGCAAGATAAGAGTATTTGATAATTAGTAAGTACCACGAGAATGAATCCTAATTTGAAATTAAATGAGTTTAGGATAGCCTTAATGATTCTTCTATGTTACCTTGGACAACTGTTTGAATAAGAAATATTTAACGATATCCGAACCATTGAAAATGAATAATTATCTGATCAGTGTGCTTTTGTGATCACCTTAATTAAGACACTAATACTTAAAGTGGAAGACTTCGAGATCGAGAATTGTGGCTCTTTAGGAGTCGCTACCCTAAAGACGTGGTTTAGCCCATGATTATTCTAGTATTTGCTGGTGTGCCTATGTGCCCCAACCAAGCCTTATATCTTACTCTATCTAGCTCTACGGACCTAGTTAGGGGGTATGCATACTTATGGATTAGGTGTCCTTATCGGTAGGGTATTGAGTTAGCTTTATGCCCCAGTACGACCAAGGTACCTTTGTATCCTTGGGTTGATAATTGAAGGGTATTGAGAAGCTCTTATGTACCAGTGCGAGCGGTGTACCTTTGTGTCCCAGGATCTTGATCTCCTTATCAAGGTAAATAAATGGAATTGTTGTGGTGACTAAAAAGGGAAAACACTAATCATTAAAGAGAAAGATTAATGAGTTGGGCCCAGATGAATTATATATTATGAGTACTGATCCACCAGATATAATAGTGGCCCAGGTGCGTTTTTCCCTGGATGATGTTTATGACTATCGATCCACCGAATATAATAGTGGCCCAAGATGTTTTACCCTGGATGATGTATATTTGTATTTTGATCCACCGGCAAGAATAGTAGGGGTCCCAAGCTCAATAAATTTGATTTGTCTGTGAATAAATTATCAAAAAATACTAATTACTTACAGTGGAACACCATGTGAGTCGGGGCCAGACCGGTCCACCGGCGAATAATAGTGGCCAGGAGCGTTTTGCCCTGCATGGCTGGTCAACTAGTGAATAATAGTGGCCAAGAGCATTTTGCCCTGCATGACCGGTCCACCGGCAAATAATAGTGGGGTTCCCGCACTCACACGGATAATTATAATCCGATATGATTGCTAATGATGGACTAAGGGCTTAAGGCCCAGAAGTATCGATTATTCTCTATGGCCTCTCAATATTTGATTGATTTGTTAAGTATGTGGACGTATAAATGTGGATATTAAGTATTTATCTTTCATTATGTATGTATGTAGTATCATATGTTGCATTGTAGGCCTGCTGTTAAGTGTGATTTAAAGGGGTTACTCAGTACCGTAGTACTGAAGGGTTTCATTCGTGGGGCCCCTACCTATTCAATTGGCAGTATTCCTTGCAGGTCATTTTTAGGTTCTATTCAAGTAGGCTATCGGGAAAGAGCGTAAGGTACTATTTGGTAAATCCTAGGTTGCAGTCTTTCATCTTTAAAATTTATGTTTTCAATATATTTGTTGCTTTGTAACCACCACTGGTGGATTATATTTTTTGTGAAACGTTACGTGCGCTACTCTGATTTAATCATTGGTTTGAATTTCTTGTAAGTTATATTCTTCTCTTCTAGCCTTAGCGCTTGGTACTGGAATGGTAGGAATGAATCGGTCTAGTACTAAGTGTGGCGGTAATATCTCCATAATTCACAGTTTTATTATTCTACTTCCGTTAATTCTTTTTAATAAAACGAAATTTTTTAATAGTAAAATTTTGGGGTGTTATAGTAAATTTGTTATTTCAATATATAGTTTGTAATGTTTGTAGTCTGTCTTTGTAGCCATTATATATGCAATATAGGTGTGCACTCTAGTTGGTCATTGTTAATTAGATAGGTTAGATGGGCTTGGTTAATAAAGAGTAAGTTAGGCCTGCATGTGTGTGTGTGTGTTTGTATAAGGTGCTAATTGAATAATAATCGAAAATTTGAGAGTTACTTTGAGTCTCTTTTCTCTTCTTCATCAAGTGATGGTTTTCTTGAGAAGTTGAAGATTGTTCTGTGGAGAAAACTAAGTGATTTCTCTATTGAATTGATTTTATCTTGGATTAATCAATATCAAACTATCAAAATGCAATGAAACTGTCATATTAAATTGATAATTCCAGCATCTTAGATCCATATTTTTCTAACCAAGTGACGAGATAAAAGTTCATAAATTATAGAAGATTGATCATTCATTATCTTCCCACATCAAATTTAGTACCAAATCTAGTATGGATTTGACATCATTAGGAGAAAAGCTTCTTCATCAAGTTCGACATCAACAAAATATCACCACCATTTCTTTGGTAAGGAGTCTTGATCTTTCTTAATTTTTTTCTTTGAATCTTAATTGATTTTATTTTAATATTAAACCCATTTAAATGATATCAAGTAGGATATGCATGGTGTAGATGAAATAAAATAGGGATTGTTGAGAAGAATCTTGAGTAAGGGCATACAAAATAATTGACAACAAAAAAACTAGCTCCATGAGATTTCTTTTGAAGGTATAAGGAAGAAAATCGTGTGTGTATATTGTGTTTATTCTATTAGGATTGAATGTATTCATTTTTCATGAATTATTACATGTGTAGGATAGTATTTGTGCTGAATGATTATGTGTGGTGATTAGTATATATGTTGAAATTGACCATGCATGTGTTTATTTTGTATCACCACTTAGTTGATTTAGGAGGGTGTTAAGTTTTTATGTGATTTTCTTAACTTTTGAGTCGTATGTAGTTACTATTTTAGTGGAGTCCACTTGTGGAATAATTGATTAGGATGAGTATAGATTAGTTCATTGTTTTTACTTTGATAATATTACTCAAAGAAACATAAAAATTTGCATGATAGTTGCTAGTGTTTTGAGTTGAATGAATGTAAACCTTGCTAAATTCTACATCAAGCATTTAGCAAGAAAGGTGTAAAGTGTGATAATTCATTTGTGTGTGTGGTATATGTGATTTATTGTTGTGTGTTTGATTTATTGGTCTAAAAAATTCTTGTAAGAATTCACCAAGGATCCATGGGTGATAATTGTTTGCTTCAAGTTTCCTAACCAAAACCCTAAGGATTTCTAACTTGTGATTAAGTTTGCTAGTGAATCGAAATAATGGAAGGGGAACTAAACTTTCAAGCCATGTTTGAGGCAATACAAAAGCTCTCAACCAATCTAGATGCAACTAATGCTCAAAGTATGCATATTCCTACAATGGAAACATAATTACAAAGAATGGAATCTTAATTTGCCAAGGAAGAGTCAATCTAAAATATTCAAGAACAAAGGGAGTTCTATGGAGACTAAATGAGAAGTACAGTAAAAATAACTACTTGAGAAAGAGGAAGATACCTAAAATCACTTGTAGACCATGATGAAGAGTCACAAGAGAGTGGAAGAAACCGAAAGTTCTATGACCATCAACAAAAGCATCATCAAAGAGAAGATAAAGGAATTAAACTTTATCTTTTCAATTTTGACGGTAAACTTGATATTGATTTATTTATTACATAAGATAGAGGATATATTTGAATTCAAAGATAATCATGATGAACAAAAAATATGAACTAGCTACTCTTATGTTTAATAATTTTTCTAGAATATGGTATGATAATCTGTAAAGGACTAGGGAAAGAAAAATAAAATCCAAATCTTGGTATAAACTTAAGATGCATTTAAGGAGGAAATTTTTACCTAAAGCGTATGAACAAGATAATTATATTATATTGACTACTCGTAGACAACGACTTATAAGTGTTGAGGAATATGTTAGGGAGTTTGAAAGATGAGCACATATATGTGACATCCATGAGAAAAAGGAACAAACATACGCTAGATTTCTAGGCAGCCTTAACATGATGATTTAAGACAAAGTTAAAACTTATATATATGAATATCTTGATTATATTATTGAGCTATATTTCATATTTGAAAAGTATATCAAGTCCACCAAGCCTCATGACCAGCAAAGTACTTCATCTACAAAGTACTACTTAAGTACTCAAGCTACAAATTATGGAATGGGTACTTCAAACTCTACAAAGTATTGATAAGAAGCAAGGTTAAGACAATAATAAGGTCAATGAGGTCTCTATAAGACAATGCTTTAAATGCTGAGGATATGAGCACTTTGCTCATGAATATCCCAACCAAAGAGTGTTGTCAATATAAGATATTGAAGCTATGGAGACTATTGATAAGGACCTTAAATTTGATTCTATTGAAGAAATTTCTAGTGATTCAGAGGAGGAGGGAAATTATTTTCATGTATTGGAAAGATTACTTCAAGTTCAAACTAGTGAGCAACCCAATCAATGAGAAAAGATATTCAAAACTAAAGTTAGAGTGAGGGTATGGTTTGTAGTGTTATTATTGATAGTGGGTCTTTTACAAATGTTGCTAATGAGAGGATGGTGATGGATTTAGGATTGAATACAACAACACTTCCAAATCCTTATTCTCTTCAATGGTTAAACAAGGACAAATAACTTAAAGTAACTAAGCAAACCCTAATCTCATTTCCAATTAGTAATTATCATGATAATGTACTATATAGTTTTTTCCTACAGATGCATGTGGAATATTATTAGGTAGAACATGGCAATATGATAGAAGTGGTATCCACAATAGTATTACTAATGAATATCTAGCTGAAAAGGACAAGAAAAAGCATAAATTTAAACCTTCTACGTGTGATAATGGGAACATAGTTGAGAATAAAAAGAGTTCATTTTTGCATGAGAAAGCTATGATAGAACATATTAAGGAAGAAGGTAGTTGCTATTCTATAATTATTTATAAATCCCAATAAGGGGAGAAAAATAGAAATAATCCTCAATTAAATTTGCTTATTCATGAGTATCATGGTGTGTTTTCTAATGATTTACCACCTAAAAGAGTAATAGAACATGTTATAGGCTTAATTCCTAGTGTGTCTTTTCTTAATCAACTTACACATTGATGTAATCATAAAGAGGATTAGGAATTAGATAGATAAAAAAAAAGAACTCATAGAAAAATGATATGTGATAGAAAGAATGAGTTCATGTTGTGTACCTGCATTACTTATTCCTAATAAACATGGTTCATGGTGTATGTGTATTAACGCTAAATTTGTAACCAATATAGCTATCAAACATCAATTTCCTATGCCAAGATTAGATGAAATTTTAGATGAAATTTTAGATGAATTATGTGGAGTGCAAGTATTCTCTAAAATTTATTTAAAAAGTGGATATCATCAAATGAGAATAAGAGAAGGGGTAAATGGAATACTAAATATAAAATAAAATATGGCCTTTATGAATAGGTTATGATGCCTTATGGTTTGTGTATTCCACCTAGTTCATTTATGAGACTAATGACTGAAGTTCTTCGACCTTTTCTTAGAATTTTCATTGTGGTATACTTAGATAATATACTTGTGTACAGTAAAAATGAGCATGATCATCTTATTCCTTTGAGGAGGTTATTAGATTAGCTCAAGAAAGATAAAATCTATGGGAAAATAAAAAATTGTGATTTTATGATGTCGAGTATTTTTTTCCTTCAATATATTATAATTAGTGAAAGTATAAAAGTAGATCCCATAAAGATTCAAGCAATTTAAGATTGGAAAATACCAAAAGATATTCATGAGGTGAGGATTTTTCATGGTTTAGCAAGTTTTCATAGAAAATTCACCAAGGAATTCTCAACTATTCCCATGACAACAACAAAAATTATGAAGAAAATTGAATTCAAATAGAGTGAGGATAAAAATAAAGCCTTTAAGACTTTGAAAGACAATCTATGCAATGCACCAGTATCATCGTTGTTTGATAAATTATTTGAAGTTACATATGATGCTAGTAGGGTAAGGATAGGAGGTCTACTCCCATAAGAAAAATGGGTTATTACATTCTGTAGTGAAAAATTAAATGAGATCAAATTGAATTATTCAACATAAAATAAAGAATTATATTCCATCATAAGATCTTTAGAAACATAGAGTCATTATTTGAAATCTAAGCCATTTATTTTACATTCAGACCATCAAAGTTTAAAATATTTCCATGGACAAAAGAAGATTAGTCCTATACATGAAAAATGGGTTAGTTTATTACATTCCATTATGTTTTCTATCAAACATTTAAATGGTAAGGAAAATTTCATAACATATGCCTTATTTAGGAGATCTATGATACTTGTCATGGTGGATGCTAAATTATTAGGCTTTGAAATGTTGAAGGAATTAAATACAAAAGATGAAGATATTTTTGAAATTTATAATGAATGTAAAAAATAATTATAGTTGCAGTAATTATGTGCTACAAGATGACATTATTTTCAAACATAATAAGTTGTGTATACCTCTAACCAGTGTATGTGATTTACTTGTTAAGGAAATATATAAGGGGGGTATAGCTAGTCATTTTGGTGTTCATAAAACCATGAAAATGTTACAAAAAAATTTCTAATGGCCAAAAATGATAAAAAAAAATAGTACAAGATATTATTATAATTTGTGTGATTTGTTAAAAGATTAATAGTTTCTTCCATAAAGGTTTGTATACCTTTTTACTAGTTTCTAGTCAATTGTGGAAGTGTTTATATGGACTTTATCTTAGATTTATCAAGAAAAAATTGAGAAAAGGATTCTATTCTAGTTGTAGTAGATAATTTTTCTCAAATGGCACATTTTATACGTTGTAATCAAATTTATGATGCAACACATGTATCATATTTATATTTCGAAGAAATAGTAAGGTTACATGGAGTTTCCAAAAGTATAGTATCAGATAGAGATGTAAAAGTTTTGAGGTACTTTAGGAAGACACTTTTGTAGGTGCTAAGTTTTTATTTAGTACATCTCATCATCCACAAGTGGATGGACAAACTAAAGTGACTGATAGAAACTTAAGAACTTTATTACATTGGTTAGTTAATAAAATTACTAAATATTGGTATATAAAACTTGCACATGCTAAATTGACCTATAATAGGAGTCCTTCTAGTTCAACTCACTTAAGAGCCTTTGAAGTTGTTTATGGGGTTAATCCTTATTTACCTATTGATATTTTGTTATTAATAATGGTGATATTAAGAATTATGATGCTAAAGAAAGAATCAAATTATTTAAGAAACTTTATGAACAAATTAAAAATAATATTGACAAATATAATGTTAAATGTAAAGCTTAAGCAAATAAAAAATAAAATTCAACAAGTATATTTACCAGGAGATTTTGTTTAGTTACACTTATGAAAAGAAATAACTCCAAAGTGAAGAAAAAAATTATAATAAGAGATTATGGACCATTTAAAATCTTAAGTAAATTTGGAAATAATGGTTATGATTTAAAATTACCTGAACACTATGGAGGAGTTTCTAAGACTTTCAATATTAATGATTTGTTTCCTTACTATAGTGATGCTAATTTGAGGATAATTTATTCCTTACAATGGGAGAATGATTTAGGAGTATCTTAATCTCACTTTTCTAATTGAAGAATAATACTTACCATACTTAGAGATTATACCAGTTGTGCTTGAAGATCCTAATACTTCTAATCTTTTGTGAAGTAACTCTTGTAGGTATTATATATGTTATTAAGATAAATCCATCAAAGATATCTAGTATGCAAGATAATGGCATTGTAAGGAGTAAAAGGTTGCATGGAATACAAGGCTACAAGATATAGAGCTGGATTGCATATGATTATTTAATGTATTACATACTTAAGATTTTGTGTAGGTTTGTTATTTTAATTAATACTCTATAATGTATGTAATTTATCATTGTAGCCATTATATATTTAATATAGACATGCACTCTAGTTGATATTTTTAATTAGGCTAGTTAGATGGCTTGGTTAATAAAGAGCAAGCTATTCCTACATGTGTGTGCGTGTGTGTGTAAGGTGCTTGACATTCCTAATAAATGACATCAATTTAATAATAATCAACAATTTTAGAGCTATTTTGAGTCTCGTTTCTATTTTTCATCAAGTGAAAGTTTTCATGAGAAGTTGAAGATTTTTCTTTAGAGAAAGCTAAATGTTTTTCTCTATTAAATTGATCTGATATTAGATTAGATCAATATCAAACTATTAAAGTGTAATGAAACCTTCATATGAAATCAACAATTCCAATATCTTGGAATTAGATTTTTCTACCCAATTCACAAGATAAAAGATCCTGCAAAGTAGAAGATTAATCATGCATTGTATTCCACATCACAATAGCTCAAGGATTTGATAATATCACTACATACTTTACATGACTCAAGAACTATTGGGATAATCTATCCTCTCTTTTTGTTCGAACCACATTCTCTTATGTTTGCACTTGTGGTGCAAATGATATGCAAACCAAACTTGATGAGAAGATGAAGCTAGTATAACTCCTTATGGGATTGAATGAAAAAAACTCTACTCATTGAGGAACTATATTAATGATGAAATCCCCAACTTATTTGTTAGAAGCATAATTGATATTTCTCTAAGAATAATTGCAATGAAAAATGCATTCTAGTAATAATTTTCAAGATAACATAGTTTCTTTTAATGAAAAGTATTTCATTAACAAATAAAGAGGAAGATATAGCAATGTTGATAAGAGATATAGAGAAAAGAATTAAAAAAATCCACCATAACTACTATAAGAAATATGGTCACACCATTAAATAGTATTAAAAACTTCATGCCTTTCTCAATGATTTTAAATTCACCAAGTTGAAGGAAAGAATGGGGGCCTCAACACAATCTAACTCCTTTATTGATAGTTCTCAACACAATATGGCTTCTTCAAATCTTAGTCTAACACAAGAAAAATATGCGTAGCTTCTCAACCTTCTCAATCAACAGAACCTATCAGTGTCATCCTCAAAGTCCAATGCACAAAACTATGCCAACATTGCTAGTAATCTAGTTTTTTCTCATCATAAGTTTGATGGTTCATGTGCTTAGTTCTATTCCAAAGTAAAATGAAGTCTTTTGATTATAGATTTATGATCAACATTCATTTGTGTTTTAATCCAAAACTATTCCACAATATTAAATCTCTCCCTCAACCACTCTACATTAGCCTTCCTAATAACCATACATCTTAAGTAACACATTGGGGAACTATTATTCTTTCAATTGATCTCACACTCAATGATGTCCTTGTTTCTGATTTTTGATACAATTTTATATCTATGAATATGCTTTGTTTTCAATTCCAATGCACTGTTATTTTCACAATTAATTGATATCTATTGCATGGAATTTCCATGAAGAGACTATTAGAAATAGGTAAAGTCCATTATGATCTTTACATATTAGATTTTCCTCATACACATTATACACATGATGTATCTTCTATCACTTTTCCCATTTCAAAAATTACATCTAGTGTAACTCTAATTTTCTTTTCAATGCTTCACACAATTCTTATGATAATGATTATGCTATGATATGGAATTATCGATTAGGAATTTTTATGATATGTAAGGTGCAATAATTGTTAATAATTGAGAATAATATGAAAGCAAAATTTACACATTTCATTGTATATCCACAAGCTAAATAACACAAATTACCTTATGATGTAAGAGCATCCTAAGGATCCCAAAATAAATATAATCTACATATTAATTACCTAAATTTTCAACCCTTCTTTTGTGAAAGAATTAAGGAAATTGGGAAGGTAATTGCGGGAAGATCAAGATCCTCAAAGCCAGCTTAAATTAAGGAGAAAAAGCCTCCATAGCCTTAGCAAACAAGCAACCAACTACCAAAGAAACCCTTCGCTTTTCTTATTTCCTTTATTATCTAAGCTTAGTTAAAGTATGCTGTTAGAATTTTTTAATATGTAGTTTATGTTTTCTAATCCTTTTCATAGGGTGTAATGACAACCATCATGTGATGGATAGCCAGGTAGTATTGAAAACTAATTAGCACTAGCTAATTGTAATATTGTAACCTTAGTTATCTTCTGTTGGTACCAACTATGTTTGAGGGTGTAACCATTATACCCATTATGGGTTAGATTTTGTTTGTAACTCCTAAAGGTCTTCTGACACTCTTAAATAGAGTGGGAGAGGCTAGAAGGGAGAGGAGATTTGAATATTGAAAACACTCCTTAGTAGTCAAACCAAAACTCTTTCTTAAGATTAAAGTGTAGTCTTTTTTGATTGGGCTGGTAAAATAAATGAAATGACCCAGCTATCTCGCCTAGTCGGGCTAGAAACCAAATGGATTAAATAGAAATGAGTTGAAAAGAAAGAATACAATAGTTTACTTTTATTTTCCTTTTTCAAGATGATATGATTCCAATATGAATGATAGAATCAATTTGATTCCTACTTTGAGCATTGGATCTCTTATCTTAGTTAAGAGGAGTCATCAAAAGAACTGGTCCAAAATCACGATCAATTCCTTTCTCAAATCCTGTAGTAGCTCTTGTGAATTATCCAAAATCTTACACCATTAGGTTGAAACCTTTGTTTGTTGATGTAAGTACCTGGTTTTAAAGGTCTCAAGATCAAGTAGTCCTTTCAAATTTTCTTCCGTCTTCTCCATCCATTTTTGACTTTTGTTGAAAACTCCCCATTTTCAACACCAACACTTAACATGTTTCCATTTGTTTAGCAATATACACCACCTTCCCCTCATATTAAAATTCAAACTTCTTAGAAATTTTAAATCCATACAAATTGACAAATGGGGTCCATATCGTATACCTAGACATGATGGCTATAAATACTTCTTAACAATTTTTGCACTAGACTCATCTACTTTCTCATGAAAATAACGCCATACACCAATTCTTAAATAATTCCTTACAATGGTTAATATATAATTAAGTACCAAAGTAAAAATTGTTCACCCTAACAATGCTTTAGAACTTGGTTACAGTAAAATAGCCACTCAACTGTTCTAAGAGCATGCTATTATACATCATACTATCTACATGTATACACCACAACAAATTGGTGTTGTGGAGAGGAAACACAAACACCTCCTTGAAACATCAAAAGATATTCTATTTTATTCCAATCTACCTATTAGATTTTTAGAGCTCTCATCTACATACCTCTTAAATTAATTTCCTTCCAAAGTCCTTTTGAAGAAAACTCCATATTTTTTATCCATGAATCTCCACCTACATATCACTATATTAAAGTATTTGGCTTCCTTTATTATGTCTCCACACTCACTCACAACAAATATAAATTCATTCCAAGAGAATCTCCCTATGTTTTCATTAGATATCCTTTTGGAAAGAAAGGTTATAAGGTTTATAATCTTATCACACTTCATATATCTATATCTTGTGATGTTATTTTTTGTGAGACATTATTTCCATACAAAAATATTATAGCCAATGCCTAAGATATTCTTCCTTTACCCATTCCTAATGATTTGTCTCCTTTTTAGTTTCTTCTACATATCTACCAGAACTCATCCTAACTCATCATATTATACCTCCAAACTTACCTTCACCTTTTTTTTCAATCTAATTTTGATACATTTTTCCATCATGCTCCTATTCCTCCACAAAGATCTTTAAGAATTCATAAGCCACCTAACCACCAAAATATTTTTTTTATGTTGTACAAGTTTATCTTCCATATTATTCCCACATACTATTACTTCCTCACATACTTCTTCTTTTCTTATACATTTTTGTTTAAGTTTTCTATTACTTACCAATAAGAAATTAATTCAATCCATTTTTCAAGCACATGATCTTTCTTATGAAGAGGCAATTACTAACCCAAATTGGCAAGATTCAATAGAGAAAGAATTTGGGGCATTGGTTGCTACTCATACATAGAATCGAGTACCTCTACCTAAGGGTAAGAAATCCATCATTTAAAAATGGGTTTATAAAATAAAATATAGGGCATATGGGAGCATTGAGAGGTTTAAAGAAAGAATGATAGTTCAAGGATTTACTTAAAAAGCTAGGATAAATTACAATGAAACTTATTTCTCCATTAGTAAAATGATTGCCATATAAAGTCTCATATCCATGATTGTTAAAATGGAATGGAAGATGCACCAATTGGATATCAACAATGATTTCCTTTACGAGGACATTGACAAAGAGATATACATGTGAACTCCTCCTAGTTTATCAATTCACGTCCCTTCTTGTGTTTACAAACAGAAGAATTCTTATTATGGCCTTAAGCAGGGCTCATGAAAGTGATATGTTAAACTCACTTCATCACTTGAAGCTCAAGGATATCCTATGTCCTACAATGATCACTCTCTATTTTCTAAATATAATGGTTCTTGATTGGTTTATATTGTTTTATATGTTAATTCCATCTTTCTTACCAGGAAAGATGAATAGAACATGTTAGCTATGAAGGCTCATCTCGATGCCTGATTCAAAATTAAGGACCTTAGTTCACTAAATTATTTCGTAGACCTTGAAATTCTATAGGAGCCTAAAGGTGTAATCTTAACTTAGTGCAAATTCTATTTGGATCTTTTGAATGGATTAATTTGAATAGGTTCTCCTTTATCTATACCTCTTAAACCTAATATAAAGCATTCTCCTCTTAATGCCAATACATTCTCAAATCATACTTTGTATCATGGTGTAGTTGGAAAAATCAACTTCTTAAGTAATACCAAACCTAATCTTACTTTCACTACCTAATATTTGAGTTAACTTAAGCAAAATCCTTAGGAGCCTCACTACCATGCATACTGTGTGACATACAAAGTCAAATCTAGCATTAGGTTTATTCATGTCTTCTTCTCTATATAAGATTATTGTGACTCTGATTATGCAACATGTCTTATTACTAGACAATCAGTCAATATTTAGTTTATCATGCTTGGTTCGTCTTCTTTCTCTTAGAAAGCCAAGAAATAACCCACTATTTCTTTATCCATAATATATGCTGAATATAGAAGTATTAGAAGTGTTACAACTAAAACTTCTTAGCTTATTCATCTTCTCCATGAATTACAAATTCCTCAAGTTACTCCTATTCTCCTCAAATTGTGATAACCTAGCATCAATAAATATTGCCAAAACTCTGTCTTGTATGAATTTACCAAGTATATTGACATGAATTATCATTTTATTCATGAAAAGTTTCATGATGTCTCTAATTCTCATTAGTTACATGATATTTCTACTAAATCATTTACTCGTCCTCTTTATGGCAAGATTTTACCCAATTTGGGGGTGTTTTCTCCTTTACACCCTCTATCTTATGGGGATGTTTAATATATGACACAATTCACATATGATATATTAGAGATTTTGGTCAAAATTTTTTATTTGTTATGAATGTTATGACAGTTGTTTATCATGATACAAGTTTGTTAGAGATTTTTTTCCCTTTTCTCATGTAATTGTCAAATATATAGAGATGTAATCAACATAATTGCAACGATAGTACACGATATAAATTATTTACATCTCTATTATTCTTCTCCATTTTACAGTATTCTTTATATAATTGTAGAAAATCATACAAAATATTTTTGTTAAAAAAATGTACATCAAATACACTCCATGTTTGTGTGCACTAGATAGGATAATCCCCCATCTAAATTTGAACCAATATTGCTAATATAATGATATGAAATACCTTTTCTACCATCAAATATTTCACTCAATTCAACCCACCTAACTTCTTCTTCCCTCCATTCACTTTGACATAATAATTTTTTTTTTACTATTGTCCATTCCTTAGTATATTCTTTTAAGTGTTATTTATATTCTCATTTCAATCGAGGTGTTTTGAACAGCCGCCTATAATATATACGTTTGTAGCCTCTATGGCTACTGGTTATCATCATCTTTTTTCATTTTCCACCATCGTCTTTGGTTATTTTTTATTGGTGAAAAACTACAAAAGTTGGCTTATGTGGGTGACTAATTGGGTCTATGTCTTCAACCACTCTTATACGAAGTCAAATTCTTTGATGCATCTAGACAGGCTGATAAATGGAAAGTGTGATAGTTTATAAGTGTAAGTTAGATTACATTCTAAAGATAAATAATAATAGATAGAATAATCTGCTAGACTTATCATTCTCATTGACATCAGCAATTGGACAACACAAATTATTCACTTTTATTGTATAGTTCGAGTTCCTTTACCACTTCTTGTTGATTGCTTTTCTCTCATGATTTCTTATCAGAGTAAGATAATTTGCACTTATCATATCAATAATATTACTTGTTTCTAAAAAAAGACCTGTTTTACCATTGTTAACTAATTATGCCTTTTGAGTATTTGATCAACATTAGAGTTCAGAAACTAAGAAGGAAAAGTGAAGAAGTGACATCAACCTACATAACAAGAGTCTGAATTAATCTAGGAAAAAGAATATAGCAAACTAACGAAGGAACAACTCTCATTTTGTATAGGACTTTTTCTGGAACGGCAACCGTCTATTGCTTGCATTTCAACTACAGTACACACTATTTATGAAATATTCGACAATGATTGCCATTTTTTCATAATTTTTTGTATTTCAAACAAGCTATTACTATATGTTTGGTATCATTTTCAGCCAAAATGAAAATCTTTAAAATGGTGGTATGAACTAATTTGCATTTTCATTCCTCTTTGTTTGAAACCAAACATGAAATGGGATAATATAAGGTGGTATGAACTACATAGAAATTAATAATACAAAAGTAAGAATGAAATACATTAATGAAGAAGATCTTTAAAATCAAAACATTTCAAATTTGGTGTCTATTAAATTAAAATTTATTCGTCTATTTTATAAAAAATATAAATGACATTTTATATTTATAGTGTACAAAATGTACAATTACTATTAGAGTATCATAATAGGTTATGGAAAAGGGAATTTAAACTTGAAATTTGTAGTACCTATGATTGAACATTAACAACTAATTTATAGCCTTACTAATTTTAATTTTATTTTGTTATCAAGTAAATGTTTGAACAAAGTTATAAATAAATTATATTAAATTCTATTTAAGTTAGAAAAATGTCACTTTCTCTATTCAAGACAACTCCTAATATATAATCTAGAAATATGGATTCTACCAACTTAAGAAATGTATGTGTTAACTAAATAGGCTGTCGCATGCATTAAATCCAAGACCCCAGTCTAATTTTATAATTGTTATGAAGATGTGATTCGTTCAGGTTGTGTCCCCAACGTTCATATCCTGAAATACGGTCAACGTAGAAAATTACGGGAGTTGTCCTTAACTCTTAACAATAAAGGGTCAAGATTAGCTGATACACCCGTGTCATAAGAATTCAAATCCAAATTATATTGGAATTGGAACTTTTATATTGTAGCTGTCAGTACGATATACTTTATTATAATGTGTAGGTGCCCTTCCACCAACTCAATTTATAAATGTTATTTTCAGAGACCCGAACCACCGACGTCGGTGTACGTAGTCTTACCAAATATTACCTGTGGAAAAAATGTCCAAGACAACGAGGATCGGTGTTTTATGTCTTTGAATCCTGACAATTTGCGTAGACCAAACCACATATATATAATTCCGTAAAAGAAGCTGCCATTTAGAGCATCTTAGGTTGGATGTGTTTTATTTGTAGGGACTATTGTACTTTTTTTTTTGATAATTGAGAGGAGGGATTACAACAAAACAAAGAAGGATAAAATAAAAAAAACTAATTAGTCATTCCCTTTTGATACTTCGAATCACAAGAAAACTTATACATTGTGTATCACCTCCTTAATTATCTGAGGAAACTCCTTTCTTCTATTACTAATCCAAAAGTCAATTCTTGATTTGATGAGCATAAGCATCTATCTTATGCAAACTTGCTGATTATCAAACATAATCTTATTTCTAAATTCTTATATAGTTCCCGTTATTGTAAAAAAAGTTGCTTACTAAAATTTTTCCCTTAGCATTATCCTTAATAGATCTTGGCATCACCACCCTTGTACATCCTAACCAGTCACAAACCTTATACCAAACCTTTCCCTTCACGGTACAATACAAAAAAACGTAGTTAACCGATTCTTGCTCTAACTTACAAAAAAGATATCTTGCCTCCCTTATATCAAATATTTGAAGCCTAGCTAGTCTTTCTCTTGTGTTGAGTCTATATTGAACCGTGAACCAAAAAATAAGTTCAATCATCGAGGGTGCGATACCACTCCAAACCATGTTGAAGATACTTCTACTCGAATCATCTCCATATAAACTCTTGTAAGAGGGCTGACATAAGGATCTCACAGAAAAGACCCCCATATCATCATACGCTCATCTGATTGTGTCCTTATCCTTGTGAAATTAAAACTTCTCGATTAGACTTTCCAACTGCTCCACTTGAATTTCCTCCCAATCAAAAAGGCGCCACCTCCACCAAAGATTCCAGATCCATTGTGCCACGTCCCATATGTCCATTTCTATTGCCTTTTCTCCATGTTGACCCGACAACATAAATAACCTCAGAAATAAGCTTTTCAAAGATCCTTGTCCCATCAAGTTATCATACAAAAACCTGACGCTTCTACCATTTCCAAGCACAATTTTTAAACCTGAATTGAGAATGGGGTTTATTCGTCCAATCTTAACAATGTCCACCCACAGGGTCCACCCTCTTCTTTGATCCGGAGTCTCTAGATTTCTGAAATGATCTCCAGAGTAAATTAAGGAAATAATCCTTTTCCATGATGCCCCTTCAACTGTATAAAACCTCTAACACCATTTGAATAATAGTGCATTATTCCTCATTACTAGATCCCCCACACCAAAGCCACCTAGTGTTTTAGGTCTCTGTATCACACTCCATTTAACCATTGGTAATTTTTTCTTTTCCCTACTACTACTCTAGAAAAAATTCCTTTGTACACTAATGATTTCCTTAACTATCCCTTTTGGAATTCTGAATAGGCTCATGTAGTACATCGGTAGACTGTTCAAGACACTTTTTATCCAAACCAATCTTCCTGCTCTTGAAAGGAATTTTGACTTCTGCCTTGCCAATATTTGCTTTATGTTATCGACCACTAGTTTCCAAACCTAACTGTTTTTCACGTTAGCCCCAATGGAAGACTAGGGTAAATGATAGGTGATGCGTGCACGGTTAGAGTTTTAGATTTAGATGGAGTTTATATGGAGTATTTGATGAGTATGGATTATGGAGGTTAATGATGGGGATTCGAAGGGGTGGATGATGATGGAACACGAGGTAGAAGGGTAAATTAATCTTTAAACGACACAGAAATAAAGATTAAGGTTTCGAGAACAAAACCGTTCACACAGATTCGGTTTTATTTCGAGATGATTCGAAACAAATCGTTCACACAAATTCGACTTGTTACGAGATGAATCCACACAGAATTCAAGTTTAAGCAATGCTTAAGGTTGTTCTTCTTATTCAAGTTGTGTCTTTCTACTTGGTTTCCTATGGTTTATATAGCCAAGGAACCAAGCATCTTCTCAAAAGATTACAAGCATATTCCTTCTCAAAAGCATTAATTCCCTTAAGACTAGCTAGTTAATAGTCAGTTACTAACTGACTAAAAGTAAATAACAATAACTAGTACTTAAACATAAACGTTACGCTAGCTAATAAACGTTGACTAAAAGTAAATAACAATAACTAGTATTTAAAAATAAACGTTACGCTAGCTAACAAACGTTGACTAAAAGTAAATAACAATAACTAGTACTTAAAAATAAATGTTACGCTAGCTAACAAACGTTACATGAAGCCATGCATACCCCCTATTCATGCACCCATTATGAGTAGCGTAACTGTCTTCCTTGGTGTTATGTTCTGTGACTCTGCTCCCACATCATTCTCCCCGGGTTGGTTTGAATTTGTCCTCAAATTCGAGTCGTCATGATAGGGGCTGATGTCTCCAATATTGAACGTTCTCGATACTCCTCCGTAGGAGTCAGGTAGCTCTAGCTCGTAGGCGCTCTCTCCAAATCTACGAAGGACCTTGAAGGGACCGTCTGCTTGAGGCATGAGCTTATTTTTCCTTATGTTGGGAAACCTTTCCTTCCGAAGGTGTAACCATACGAGGTCTCCTGGCTGGAAATCTGGTTGAGTGCGATGTTTGTCTGCCTTGGCCTTATATCTCTCGTTGGACTTTTCGATATTGCCCTTAATCTGTTGGTGTAGCTTCTGGAAGAATTCTACCCTTTCTTCTGCATCATGGTTCCGTATTTCCCCTTTCTTCAATGCTACCATGTCGATGGGAATATATGGATTGACACCATATACGATCTCAAAAGGGCTACACTTTGTGGTTGTAGAAGGACATCAATTGTAAGCAAATTCAGCATGGGCAAGCTTGACATCCCAATCCCTGGTACTTTTACTAACCAGTCCCCTCAGTAGAGTTCCCAATGTTCGGTTCGTGACTTCTGTCTGTCCATCGGTCTGGGGGTGGTGTGAAGTACTGAATAGAAGTTTTGTGCCCAGCTTGTGCCACAAATTCTTCCAAAAATAACTAAGGAACTTGACATCCCTATCCGAAACTATCGTCCTCGGAACCCCATGCAGTTTCACAACCTCCTGAAAATACAGATCCGCAACATAGGTTGCATCGTTGGTTTTATGACACGGTATAAAATGTGCCATCTTGGAGAACCGATCAACGACTACCATGATAGAATCTTTCCCGCGTTGGGTTCGGGGCAGCCCTAGTATAAAATCCATACTAACTCCTTCCCATGGTTGGGTAGGTACGGGCAATGGCACATAGACTCCCTTGTGAAAGAAACTTTTGCTCTTTTGACACGTGGAACATCTGGTGACCGTGTCTAGGACTCCCTTTTTCATCCTTGGCCAGTAGAAGTGTTCCTGCAATAGTTCCAGAGTCTTGTTGATCCCAAAATGTCCGGCTATCCCTCCTTCATGTACCTCCTTGATGAGTAATTCCCAAACTGATGTTCTGGGGACACACAATTTGTTGTTCTTGAATAAGAACCCATCTTGAAGAGCATAGGCCCCGTGAACCCCCTGTTTCTCACACTCCTCGACTATCATGGAGAAATCCTCATCCGCGGAGTACTGCCCTTTGAGCATCTCGAACCCTAGTAGCTTAGCTTCCATCACGGTGAGCACCATACTCCGCCAGGATAGGGCATCTGCTACCACATTTTCTTTTCCATCCACATGACAGGTAGAGAAGACGAAAGTCTGAAGTAGGCTGGTCCATTTGGCATGCCTTATGCTTATCTTCTTCTGGCCATGTAAATATTTCAAACTCTCATGATCAGAGTGAAGTACAAAAGGTTTTGGTCTCAGATAGTGGCTCCATGTCTCCAAGCTTCGCACAATAGCATAAAACTCCTTGTCGTATGTCGAGTAGTTGAGTCTAGCCCCATTTAACTTCTCGCTAAAGAATGCTACTGGCCTCTTCTCCTGAGAAAGCACTCCCCCGATACCCACACCGCTTGCGTCACAAGCTACCTCAAACAACTTGTCGAAACACGGTAGGGTTAGCACCGGTGCATTGGAGAGCCTCTCCTTCAATTCTTCAAATGCCTTGGTTACCCGGTCATCCCAGTGGAATTCCCCCTTTTTCATTAATTGTGTCATAGGTGCCGCAATAGTGGAGAAATCCTTGATGAACCTTCGGTAGAAGGACGCCAGTCCGTGAAAACTTCGAACTTCATGCACATTAGTAGGGGTTGGCCATGTCTGGATTGATTCCACCTTGGATGGATCTACTCGGATACCATCTCCGCTTACTATATAACCAAGAAAGATTACACTTGCTATCATGAAGTCACATTTTTCCCTTTTGCCGTAGAGCTTCACCTCTCTGAGCTTATCGAACAATTGTCTCAAATGTTGTCGGTGTTCGACCTCTGTCTTGCTATACACCAGGATATCATCCAGATATACAACAACAAAGACTCCAAGAAAGGGTCGTAGAACCTCGGTCATCAACCGCATAAAAGAGCTCGGTGCGTTGCATAATTCGAAGGGCATTACCAACCACTCGTATAGCCCATACTTGGTCTTAAAAGCGGTCTTCCATTCATCTCCCTCTCGAATCCTCATCTGATGATAGCCACTTCTGAGATCGAGCTTCGAGAAGACTTTAGCTCCGTGCAACTCATCTAGCATGTCATCCAACCTCGGCATTGGAAATCTGTACTTGATCGTGATGTTGTTAACTGCTCTGGAGTCGATGCACATCCTCCATGTGCCATCTTTCTTTGGCACCAATAAGGCTGGAACCCCGCATGGACTCATGCTCTCTCGTATAAAACCCTGATCCAGCAACTCTTGTACCTATCTTTGCAACTCCTTAGCTTCTTCTGGGTTGCATCTATAAGCTGGGCGATTCGGCAGTGGGGCTCCTGGCATGAGATCTATAGCATGCTCGATTCCTCTCAAAGGAGGCAACCCAATTGGTAGCTCATCTGGGAACACATCTGCATATTCTTTCAATATTTTTTTCAGCTTTGGATCTTGGTTGATGGCCTCTTTGTTTTTTGAGATCTCCCTTGCTACTAGGGCGTAGCACCTTTCTTCCCCCTTTAGAGCTTCCAACATTTCATGCTCTTTCAAAATCAGCAATTCTTTACTCTTCCAGCTCGAATTCTCTTCTTTCTCTCTAACCAAACTCTCCTCGTCCTCGTTTGGTTTTAATTTGTACTTCTTCTGATCCTTACACACGATGTATTCGTTGAGGACCCCATCATGTGTAACCTTTCTATCATACAGCCATGGTCTCCCCAACAGAATATGACAAGCATCCATAGGCAGGACATCACATAGAATAGTATCTACATAATTCCCAACTTTGAACGAGATAAGAGATTGTTTTGTTACCCGTATGCCCTTGTCGCGATTGAGCCATTGCAGTGAATATGGCCTGGGGTGACTCGTTGTTTCCAATCCAAGCTTGTTGACCATCTTCTCACTAGCTACATTGGTGCATGAGCCGCTATCAACGATGATCTCACATACTCGATCTCCAACTCGGCACTTAGCCTTAAAAAGCCTTTCCCGCTGAGTAGATAGAGGTCGGGTTTGCACTTGGAGAACTCGTCTCAGCACATAACAATCTACGGTTCCTTCTTCCAAGGCATCCTCTGGCTCTTCGGTTTCATCCTCCTCATGGTCTTCACTTTCCTCACATGTCTCCATATTGGCGATTTCCTTCAGGGATAACACTCGTTGGTTTGAGCAATCCCGAGCGAAGTGACCATATCCCCGGCACTTGAAGCATTGCCTGCGGACCTTCTCCTCCGCTTGCTCCTTGCCTTTTTCCCCCCGAGTGAATCTTCTATCCGCATCGGTGTTAGTGGATTGCACCATTGGTGGCTTAGATCCTCCTTTAAAGTTTGACCCATACGAAACACTGATGGACTTACTTGGAACCTTGCCCCGCTTCAACTGTTTTTAGAACTTGATGGCTAGTTTAGCCAAATCTTCGAAAACTTCATATGGGTACACTTCTACCTTCTCTCGGAGATTCATATTCAAACCTCCTATGAATCGTGCACATCGCTGCTCTTCTCGTTCTTGCACATCACATACAAGCGTTAGCCTTTCGAATTCTCGAATATACTCTTCAACTTCGAGTAGGCCCTGCCTCAGAGTGGTCATCTTGATGAAGTTCTCTTGCTCGTATTCTCTCGGAACGAACTTCTTCCTTAGATGCTTCTTCAACTTTTCCCATGATCGGATTCTTGTTTTCCCTTCTCTTTCTCATCTTCGTTTTAGATTGTCATACCATACTCTAGCAAATTTCTTCAACTTCAAGATTGCTATACGACATCTCTTCTCATCATCGATCTCCTTATACTCAAAGATCGACTCCACGTTTTGCAACCATTCAAGGAACAATTCCGGGTCGAGATTACCCTCAAAGTCCGGTAAGTCAAAACGGATCCCCTTCTCTACGTCGTCATATGTCCTCCTACAGGACTCATGTGCCCTTCCGTAGTCTCCTACACTTTCTTCTTCCCCTTCCAATCGATGCGATGTTCTCCTCATATGCTCTACTTCGATTGGCTCTCTTCGGTAAGGTTGTTGCACATGTGACCCTTGTGCTTGGGAAGCTTCGATTCTTCCCATACGGATCTTGACATCCTTAAAATCTTCCGCCAAGGCTTTGAGAATATCTCTAAACTCTTCTTCTTGACTTGCCATGGTTGGTCTTGAAGAATTTGTTCACTCTAACCACAACCAGGCTTTGATACCAAATTGATGCGTGCACGGTTAGAGTTTTAGATTTAGATGGAGTTTATATGGAGTATTTGATGAGTATGGATTATGGAGGTTAATGATGGGGATTCGAAGGGGTGGATGATGATGGAACACGAGGTAGAAGGGTAAATTAATCTTTAAACCACACAGAAATAAAGATTAAGGTTTCGAGAACAAAACCGTTCACACAGATTCGGTTTTATTTCGAGATGATTCGAAACAAATCGTTCACACAGATTCGACTTGTTACGAGATGAATCCACACAGAATTCAAGTTTAAGCAATGCTTAAGGTTGTTCTTCTTATTCAAGTTGTGTCTTTCTACTTGGTTTCCTATGGTTTATATAGCCAAGGAACCAAGCATCTTCTCAAAAGATTACAAGCATATTCCCTCTCAAAAGCATTAATTCCCTTAAGACTAGCTAGTTAATAGTCAGTTACTAACTGACTAAAAGTAAATAACAATAACTAGTACTTAAACATAAACGTTACGCTAGCTAATAAACGTTGACTAAAAGTAAATAACAATAACTAGTATTTAAAAATAAACGTTACGCTAGCTAACAAACGTTGACTAAAAGTAAATAACAATAACTAGTACTTAAAAATAAATGTTACGCTAGCTAACAAATGTTACATGAAGACATGCATACCCCCTATTCATGCACCCATTATGAGTAGCGTAACTGTCTTCCTTGGTGTTATGTTCTGTGACTCTGCTCCCGCATCAATAGGAAGAGGACTAATCTTATGATTTAAAAATTTTGCAACCTCCTTTTGGAAATGATCATCAATGCCAAGACCAATGAGCTCATGTTTAGGAAAGTTAACACTTAGTTCTGATAACAAATAGAAGTAGTCTAGCAGTCTTCTCTAATTCCTGATATTCTCAGTAGACACCCCATAAAAAATTATCATGTTATATGCGAATTGAAGATGAGTTACTTCACAATTATCTCTCCCCATTAAACCATGGATCAAGCCTTTATCCACACCTCTTCGAATGAGCTAATTAAATGCCTTTGCCGCCAAAATGAAAAGAAAGGGGGGAATGGGATTCCCTTGCCTAAGCCCCCTACCCATCTTGAATGGAGTGGAAGGGGACCCATTAATAAAAACCAACATACTTGCAGTATAGATACACTCCTTAATCGAACCTCTAAAAACATTCCCAAAACTCGTAATATTCAAAATAGTAATCACAAACTCGCATCTGATACTGTTATAAGCCTTTTGAAAGTCCATTTTGATCATTACCCCTCTCCATCCCTTCTTCTTCTTGGATAACTAAACAATCTCATTAGCTACCAAGGCACCATCCATAATACTTCTTCCTTTAATGAAAGTTAAATGAGAATCACTCACCAAACCATCAACCACCTGTTTTAATCTATGAGTTATAATATTTGATATCACCTTATAAATGCACCCTACTAAGTTGATGGGTCTAAACTGATTAACCTCCTCTGCCTCTTCCACTTAGGGAATCAAAGTAATCAAAGTGGTGTTGAGGACAAGCAGAAATCTGCTCAAACTAAAGAAATCCAGGACAGAATCAACAAACTTCTCCCCAATTACACCCACATATTCTGAATGAAACCCATATGATACCCATCATAACCTAGAGCTTTAAGAGGATCGCAAGACCAAACCGCCTTTTGAAAATCCTCCGTAAGAGGAATACTATCCAACTTCAAACTTTACTCCCTCAAAATCCTATGAAAACCATTGGTTGAAATACAAATGTTTGGGAGATTCAATTGCATATACAAACCCTTGAAGTAGGAAGTGATTACCTCCTTAATCTCAAATGGCTCTAAAATCTTCTTTCCCTTATCTGATAACTTGCTGATGATAGCTCTCTTTTTCCTCACAACAGTAATAGTGTGGAAGAATCTATCTTTAAACCCTCTTACCCTGGACACCCGTATCAAGTAAGCTTCTTTCCATAACTGATTCTTCAAGGCTTCGTTTCTAGCGAGCTCTACTTCATCATAGTTAGCATCATTACTTGTGCCACCCACCTTTTCTAATTCATACTCAAGCAACTTAATCTTTGATTCAATATCCCCAAATATATCCTTATTCCATTTCCTAAGTATACTCTTCATCTCCTTTAATCTAGTCTCGTAACTCGTAAGATCTCTCCTCTAGACTGGTCCAACACTCTACCACAAACTCACAAAATTAAGGATGAGAGAACCATACATCCCAAGCTTTGAAAGGTTTCTATCCATTCCCACAATTCTTGACACTGAGATGGATAGGGTTATGATTTGATAAAGACTTTCCTAACCCTAAACAAAAGAGATCCAGGTACACCGACAACCAAATAGGTTTAACTAAGAACTAGTCCCAAAGGCTAGCAGCATAAGCCTTATGCTAAGAAAACCTTAAATTAGATGCCCTAAATTTGATAAGGCCCATCCTATCAATACACTCATCAAAGTAATTAATACTGATAGTATCCAACCATCCCCCTTTTCTTTCAGTATTCCTTCTAACCTCATTAAAATCCTCCATCACCAACATCGGCTCACTATAATGCTTACCCACATTCCATAAATCTTCCCAAAAAACCTTTCTATCTCTTGGATCAAAATACCCATAAATGAGCAATACCCCACACTCAAAAGAAAGTGGGCCTAAACATCCTTCAATCAAAATCCAGCTACTACTACTCTTGAAATGATGCAAAACAAAATGTTGCATATCCCATCTAATAATTAAACCTCCACTCCTACCTTGTGCTACTAAATCCCTGCATTCAATCAAAACATTTCTCCAAAATTATTCTTCTATGAGTCATCACTACATGGTACTTAGTTTCTATGAAACCACAAATCTATGGTATTTATTTAGAAATCAATGCTTGTATCCTAGACATTTTCCCTATAGCCCTAATCCCCCTTACATTCCAACTAATAATTAACATAGGGTAATCCTCAATTCTCCTCCCCATGTCAAATACTCTCCCTTAACTTTTCCTTTTTCAAATTTTCTTTAAATTCTCCTTAATATGACCAGTACTCACTTCTTTTCCTCTTTATGGATAAACATATCTCCTTCCCAAATTGCCAAGATTCTCTTGCTTCTGACATCTCTTCATCCTCCAATTTTTTATCTTCTATCCTTTGAGCCATCAGCTCCTCATCTTTACTATTGACGATGAGAGATAAGTTAACTAAAGCACCCTCAAATCTAGGCTAAGGGCCATCCATTCTTACTTGCAAAGAACGCCTTTCCATCTCCCCTTCTCCTTATCTCCCTATATTAATTTCTCCCAACATAAAATTTGTCTCTTACTCCAACTCTTCTTGCCTCTTCAAATTCTTGAGCAGTCTTCTTTCTCTCTCAATATCATGATCAACTTTTGCTATTTTTGTGTTTGATGAACTGGCGACATCATCCTCACCAATCCCCCAAACACTTCTTTATGTCCAAGGCTTAGAATTCTGTCAAAAAACCACTTACCCTATCATCTACAATAACTGAGCCTCTTATGCACCACATAGTTTTCATTAACTCCTCCTCTCCCTAAGGCTTCAAGCTAGTAGAGTCAGATCATGCCACCTCCTTTAATGTCACACCCACCGATCACTCTTCCTCCCTTAAAAAATGAGTTTACACAAACCTGTTGCTTAACTCTTGGCCATCCCAATGCATACTTGCTTTGATTAGAGTTCTAAAAGACTTCCCAACTTCTTCCTCAGAGCATGACATGGTTCGCCAGACAATCTTCCTATCCACTAAAGTTTGCATCCATGGAATGTAACCTTGATTAATCTCATGTGCCACAACCATCAACTTCTTCCCTCCTATGCGTCATAATACTTTGTCCCTAATCTCTTCCAATTTTTTAGTATCAATTAGCAGACTAGTAGCTTCCATTGAATCACCAAAATCCCTATCCTCCTCCCAACATACCCACTTACCCCCATGGTTGAGCAATTTTTCGTAAGATTTCCTCCTTCCATGCCACCATCGGAAGTCCCCTTATTTCCACCCATGTTCACCTAACATTATAGGCATATTCTACTCTCCAACTTTGAGCAACATTGAAGGAATATAATAAAATGCTACCTTCCTCCATGGCTCTTCTGCTAGCCTCTTTAGATTTAAAAGATAAAAGGAATTTACACCTACCTAAATCCATCACTCTGCAGACTGTGCTCCAAGGTGTCATCAACCGCGGGATGATGATGTCTGATAGCAAAGGATACATAGATACCACTATGATACTTCTATGCAACCACTCCATCTCTTTCTCGATTACTTGCAAATGGATAACCCTTCCTACCTCCAATCTATTACACTCCATTCCTCCTCCTCCTTTGGTGACTGTTGTGTAGAATCTTGCATCCCTCAATGCTGACCTCCATCGAATAAGATGGGAGTTACTGCTAATCTATCGAGATTCTTCTTATACCTTATATACAGACTGCCCTTTCCTTCCAAACCTTACCATATTCATGTGATTTTTGATTTTTGATTCCATACAGCAGTATCGCATTGAATTTTTCACTGCCTCCCTTGCTTCTTCTTCTCCACCATATTGCACAAAACAAAAGTGTAGGTTAGATACCCTTCTTTCATTTTGACTAATAAAGATGTCTTCTACCTTCCCTATTTCACCAAATAACTCCTGCACTTCATCAACATAAATTGCTCTTGCTAGGTTGTCCAAAAATACTGTGAAATAATCCTTCTTCTACTAAGGCTCTTTCCCCCGCCCAACAAATGGCTAAGCTGGTGTTATACTAATTATGGCTTGGTTCCTAAGTATGGCTTAGTTTGGTTGGTATGGTGATGATGTGGTTGGTAGGTATAGGTGTTATGGATGGTGGTCTTAGGTAGAGATGGTTTGGTTGATGATCGGAGGTGTGGTGAGTAGGTAGTGGTTTTGTGGATGGTGGTTTGTCGTAGATATGGTTTGGTTGATGATCGATGGTTTCTCTCCTTAGGGTAATGCATGGCTTCTCTCATTAGTGTAGGGACTATTGTACTATATTAAAAATCTTTCTTCTCTAAAAAAATAAATCACATAATAAAACTTTTAGACTGCTGTAAATATCTTATTTGTATATTACAATTAATGAATGTTAATGTAATAATTTGTTTCATTATAGTTTTAACCTTTAAATCTTTATCTCCTCTGATACCTTTATATTTCTTCATCCCTCTCATAATTGATGTAATAGGATAGGTGGTAATTGGGTTGGATAGGTAGGGTTTAAATCAGGTTATAGCGGGTAGGGTCATTCTTGGATTGTGTTATTTACTGATAATTTTTCTATGTGGGTCAAGTAGGGTCATTTTAGGTTCGAGTTATTTTGGGTGGCCTTATTGTTCTAGTCGGGTTGGGTTCAGGTCAATGCATATTTAGGTTGTATTGGGTTAATTTATCGGGTAGGGTTTAGTTTGGGTTGAGATAGATCGATTTTGAATCAGGTTGGGTATGGATTATTTTGGGTTTTCTTGTAGGACCATGTCTATGGATGTAAACGGAACAGATTTTACCCAACACCCAATTGGTTCTATTCGTCAGATACTTAAACGGATATGGATGGTGGAAAAAATACCCATCAAGTTCAGGTATGGATATAGGTATAGGATATCCACATTTGTACCTGTACACTTATATTTATCCATACCTGTACTCATTTACCAAATATATAATAATCCTTTTACCCTTAATTTTAAAATAAATATAGTATATATTAAGGTCAAATTTGTTATTTGGTTTACCTCTAAATGTTTTTATCCATTGGGTAATGGACTTATCCACCAGATAGTATCTGTTAATAGGTAAACAAATTATTTGTCGGATAACATATACGGATATAGATGTGTTAGTGAATACTTGTTCGGTATATAGGTACAAATTTGGGTGCAAATTTTTTTATCGAGTACATATATGAGTATAGGTGTATCCACCCTAAAACAGCTCCATTTACATCCCTATTAGGTCAGAATTTGGTTGAGAAAGTTCGTATTCGAGTGATTTTGTGTTTGAGTTAATTTGACAGGTTAGGTTTTGGTTAATTTGACAAATTGGGTCTTTTTAGGTTTTGATTATTGAGTTGGGTTCTAGCTGAGATAATTTTAGATCAAATCGCTTTGGATTTAGGTCAAATCAAATATTGAGTATTAAAATTAATCTAACACATTAACATTGTAGGCAAAAATTAATTTTGAGTTCAAGTAAGAACATGATTAATAAAGTGTTATTAATTTTTATTTATTTATTATTATGAATTTTTAATATGGTATTTTAAAATAAAAAAATTAATAGAATTAGAATATCTTTAGTGGATATATAAGTTCACTATAAAAGTAAGAAAAATAAGTAAATTTTATAATCTTTAGATAAATCATTCGGTAAGGTTGATAATGGGTCGAGTTGATGACAAGTACTAGTTGGTGTTAGGTTAGGTCACTTATATTCAGGTCAACATTAGATCAAGTTAGTTTTGGGTCAGGTTTGGATCAGGTCAGAAGAGGTTGATAAATTTATCATGCAATGTCATGTTCGGTTTTTTGTGTGTCATGTCAAGTCGGGTGGATCAGGTTAACTTTTGCCTACTCTAATAATAAATATACATATTATATATATGGATATGGTAAATTATAAATGTAAGAGAGTAATCATACATATGAATGAATAAAAGACCCTCTCTTTTCTTTCCCTCCTTATTGTCTTATTATCAATGTTTGAGTTTCTTAATATCACAACACATTATTAATACGATTATACTGTAGATAAGGAAAATTGATGTGCATGTTTTGATTATATTTGGGATGTTAGCAAATAACCATAGAGTTAATGTCAAGTTCTATTGGTTCTTGATTAAAGGGAGTGTTTGATATTTATTAGTTAACATTCTTTATGAATATAATTATTATGCATCATAAATGCCTAACCTATCATTTTTGTCTATTGTGTGGTATTTTTATTTTTATAGGCATATGAAAGGTCACATATGTGATATTTTTAAATAAATTACAAGAACATTGATCCCTTACTTAAATTGAATTAATTAAGCATTTTTAGGAGGATATAGTATGATCCTAAAATCTTCTTGGAAAATAAAATCATATTCTTCTCCTCACAATATTGGGATTGATTGTTTATTATTATGCTAATTGATATTTTTGTCTATTCTAATTGTATATATTGGCAACATATATTTTAATTTAATTGTATCTTTATTGATGACCTCTCTTTCAATTATGAGATGGATGGTAGAGGTAAATGATGGTACAAGGCTAAAATCCTCCCATTCAATAAACTCAAATTAGATCTAATAAGAACAACTCAAATATTAAAAGCGATGGATTGGCTGTCACATTGCCCATCTCTATTTATAGATTTCCATCATTTGAAGATAATGGAAAACTACCTAAAATTGCATCATTGAGAAAATTACATAAATTTAAAAGTGATGGATTGACGTTCTCATCGTCTTTCACCGTGTAAATGAAAGGGATGGATCGACCGCCTCATCGCTCATTAGTACATAAATTTCTTATCACTTAAATTTGATTGGAGAATATAGTGCAAAAACCAATTACCTAAAGTTAATGGACGGTCACTAGAAGTGGTAAATGTTTTTCCCACATACTTATCGCATGGATGAGTGATTGTGCAAGTGTTGGTAGAAGCATGAAGCTCGCGACAAACTATGTTATTTACAAGTGTGTACATGAGGTACGAAAGGATATTAAAAAAATTGAGGTGGAAGCCTAAAGCTACACCAAATGATTTAATGGTTATCAATACCTTATGCACAAATATCAAATCAATAAAATATGATGAATACCTTTTGTGGAATTTGATCAAAGAGATCAAATAGTTGAATATCTTTCAAGGCTTATGTTATACCAATCAAGAAGATCAAAAGGTATTGAATACCTCAAGTTCATTTAAATCTAAAAGATTAAACTATTTAGTGGTCTACAAACCTAAGCGCCAATCATATTTTTGCACTTTCTATATAATTTTTTTAATTCTTATAATTTAGTTTTTGTATTTTTTATTTTTGTAATATTTAAAATATCTTTACTAATTATGAAGTAGTGATGTTGTCTTGATATATAATTTGCTAGCCACTTATTCATAAGACTATGCGCTTACTTCACTATTGGTAGTGGTTAAAACCTACCAAACTCAAGCCTCATCCTCTAACATAGTGGTTTGAGTATTTACAATAGTCTCCCCATTATACTATAGTCTTAGTGGATGGAGACATTTGATGGTTCAAGCCTAAATCTTTCTATCTAATGAGAAATATGATGGTTGAAGCTTTGATATGATTCTCTCTTGCTACCCATGTTTAGAGTTGGTTTCATGAAGATCTTCAATCATGTTTGAAGATGTAGAGATTGATTCTTTTCTTTGAATGGGTGGTAGGTTTGAAGATATGTGTGAATATTCCACAAAAATTTAACACTAATGGTTGTAAGTAGGATTTACTACAAGTAATTTCTTAGAATAAAATTATGTCACAAAAGAGAGAATTTGACAAGCAAAATACTCAAAAATTATGATTCAATTAAGCATTTGTCTCTGTCTTTTGTGTACAAAACTTGTAATGAGTATATATAATATAATGTCATAAGCACAAAAAATATAAAATTAAATCCAAATCCTAAAGACGCAGCAAATGGTAAGTGGGAATTGAACCCACAAGGATTGATTTATAATCAAGAATTTTAAAATTAATATCAAAACCATAGTTGTTTAATAGCATCAATTTCTGTCACGAAATTATATATTATTAATAAGTTATAAAATATTATACTCTATAATTATTGAATAAGAATGAGAGATATTCAATTATGGGTTTAGGGTTATGAATAATTATCTAGAAGAGATGTATTCTAATTGCTTTAATGTTGAGCAATGGAAACACATACCAATTTATTTCCTTACTGTCCTTCAATTAAAATCAATTAAATAAGCTCTCAATTTATCATCTAACCAATTAATAATCTAGGTTAATAACACTAGATTCAATTAATGGCAGCAGCACTACAAACAAAAATCCATCAACCACAACCATAATCACATAAGCCTGGATCATGTAATTGCATGAATTAATAGATAAGTTTAATTATTAACCTTTTACTACTCCGATGATGATAACTAACACATAAATATTAATTTCATTATCCTAGATTTGATTAGAGATTAGATGATGTGCGTCCAAGGGTGGATTTCACAAATTGATGAGATTATGCATCGATTGTGATGATAATAAATAGGAAAAGGCCTAGTGATGGTGGATTAGTGTTGATCACATTTGAATAGGAAGAAAAGAGGGCGGTGATGATTTGAACAAAATAGATATGGTTCAAAGGTCATAGATTACTAATGGAGATGATTTGTATGGTTTGTGGTAGTTGTTATATGCATTCGACAATGGTCTATTAATTATGTTAAGGTTCAAAGGTTAGGCTTTAGAAGTTATGGTTTAGGGTTAGGGTTTGATTTGAATAAAGGAGTTAATGTTACATTTTGTTTGTCTGGAAAGATTAGGTTTTGAATTGTGGGTTTAGGGTTTTAGTTGTGTATGCCAAATTAGGGTTTTGATTAACTTTGAATTAGAGTAGGATTTTGATGGTAATTATGGTAGGAAAAATATAGGTTAAGGAGAGTAGAAAAGTTATGGATTAATCTCTAATTTACATAGATGAAGAGATTAAAACTTTGAAGCTAAACCATTTACACAAATTCAATTTGCTTGAGTTTGACCTCACACAAAATTAACTTGTATTCAAATTCAATGTTGATCTTCAAATTTAATTCAATTCTTTTCCCTATACTGAACATTTATAATAGTTTATAACCATTCTATCACTAGCTAAAAGTATAATTTAAAAGATTCCAAGCTAAAAGATATTATGCTAACTTTATTATCCAACTCTGCTACTTAATTAATAAATTATATAAATTACTAATAATGCTCAACAAATCTAAAAATAATCTCCCGCATACACATGGTCATCATTCCATGCATGCCATGTACATGCATGTAGACCCTTAGTTGCTTGTTTGGTATAATTCTAGCAACATAACCATCTGTCAGTCTTTAAATTTGTGGGAGACACTTTCCAAATGAAGAATAGTTGATTCTATAATTATAAAAGCTAATTATTGAGTGTTTTCTCCTACATCATTAGACTAGGGAGGTGATCAATCTAATTACTACAAAATCATAATCTATAATACAAGATCAGTTAAGTTCATACATTAATTTAATTAAATGTCATGTAGAATCATTATTCAAAATTACATTTCATATCCAAAAACCTATTCCCATAATTTACTTCCTATATCCTTTAAAAATTTACACTAACAACTTTATAATCATAATAACACATAATCTAATTCAATATTTCATAATTAATATCAATGATTAAGAACACAACATCAAAGAAATATTCATAAATGTGAAAGGAATAATGATTGACTAAACATAATACACTTACATTCAAATTCAAATCAGCCTTTCATAATTGAGAAATTAATGGGAAAGAGCTTATCGACTTTAAATTGCAGATTATCTAGAGTGTGTTCAATGTTAATGGATAACGATTAATAGAATTGCATTAATGAAATGTATATACTAATAATGAGAATATTAGAGATTATCATTTTTTTAAAAGACAAATGATGACCCTCCAATACATGGAAATAAGAAGATATATTAAAGAGAAGCCCATATGAGCAGTTACAATATTTTAAAGAAAAAGGGTCTATGTTTGTATAACATGTGGGTACTATGCTCTTTTTCCTGAACTTGCTGAAATTTAAAAATTAAGATTCTAAATTCTTATGACAAAACATGGCCCCCATGTAAATAAACATGGGGGTACTATGTTTCTTCTTATTTTACTTTATCTTCTTGAAACATCAGCATGAGATCTCGTTAAATGTTTGTTCTCCATTTTTGGTATTTTCTTCGATTGATTCCATGCTTTCTTCATGTGTTCCTTGATTCTTTTTCTTTTCCCTCCAATTTCTCTCTTGAATTTCTTCATTTTTATGTTGTCTTGTAAAATCTATAAAAAAGAGAAAAACTCTAGAAAAGATCAATTCTTATAAAATAATTTTTAATAAATGACACTTTTACATAAAATTATAAAATATAAATCTCATATATCAAATACCCCCATACTTTAATTGTTGCTTGTCCTCAAGCAAAAACATCATATTATGCATAACATGAAAAAAATCAGGAATTATAATTGAATTAAGTTCTAATCAACAAGAATTAAAATATTGGGCTTATTCATTCATCAAGGTTAATAATGTAGTGGGGCTCAAAACATTTTTAAAAATCACAAAAATGAGATGTCCGAAAATGTTTTGGATCCCTCATTCAACATACTAAATAAAGAGTTGTATAAAAATATGAAGTTGTTAAGGAAGGATAATAAGTACAATTAGCATCTCATGATTGAAATCTATATTAAGGTTAATGAGAATTAAATTGGTAGATTTTCACTTTTAGCATGTGTAAATGCTCCCTCTAATGTGTTTATGGTGAAATGTGTTTACTCTTAAGTTTCTCCAAGTTATTATGATTGTGCATATTTTTGCCATTATTTTTGATGCACCATTGCTTAAATAAGAATCAGGATGTCTTAAAATTGGTTGTAATGGAGTTAGGGTTCTAAGGTAGAGTATAAGTTTGGGATTGTAGCTAAACTCTATTAACTAGAGGAGCAACAATTTTTTTTATTGCGTCCGCTTTTCCTATTATAATTTCAACTATTTTTTTAAGATTCCAAATAAAAAGACATGATGTCTCTTTATATATATAGTTACTCCATTTATTGTTTCCATAACATCAACAACCCATGCTTAGATTTCACCATAGTAGCAAAACAATAGTCTCATTCAAAAACTATTACTCCACTAGCCATAGAGTAGGAAGGGAAATATATAAGAAAAATAGCCACTAACTTAGGTTAGAACAATTGAATAAGGTTTAAGGCTCAAAGGGGTTATAAAATGAAAATAATTTCAAAGGTATGCTATTTGGTCCATAGCTGAGAAAAAAGAAAGAAAATTGCATCCAAAATTTTTCAAATATCCTAGATTCCTTTGCGGTCTTGAAGAGAACAAATGGAAAATTCTAGTTTCACATATTATTGAAGAATACACAAATAAGAAAATCTTGGATTAATAATGTATCCAAAACTTCGACTTAAACACTCACAAAACTATGCCTACTAATTGTAAATCTCGTTTCATCTCAATATCAATCAATGCATGGATTGATTATTAAACATTCTAACTTTATTTCCTTTACCCCTATCAAAATATTAATTTCTTTTTTTAAGGCTTGCTAGATTGTGATCAAATTGGCTCATTAAAAATTATAAAAACAGTATTTGTAAAACAGATTTATTCCCTTTAGCTTGATTACCCAATGAATAAATAAACCTAATCTATTACTTCTTGTTTACAAAGGACTTTTTTTCATGTAGAAAGAAAAAAATAAAAAATAAATACACACTAAAAATTTTCAACAAACCAAATACACAAATTAACTACAAAAATAGAAAATAATCTAAACACACTAAAAGTGAATCACAGTAAACATACCAACAAAGTGTTGTATCCCCAACTAGGATTGTGCATAGTTCTCAATGAAACAATCGAAACAAGAAATAAAATGAGAAGGAATTTATGGAGATAGAGAAGGTAGGAGATCCTTGGAACTAATTTGAAACTAATAAAGAGTTTTCATCATATCTAACATCACATCCTTGTTTGTCCTAATGGTATTCATTTGAGAAAATACCTCTTAAATTTTGAAGTTCACATGATTTTCATAGTGGAGATGTAAATTATGGATAGTAAAAGAAGAACTAGCATGTGAATGGTGATGAGGAAGGGAATGAGGTGTTGGATGGGTGTAAGGTTGTTCCATGCTGATATGGTTATAATCAACATCACCATTAGAGGGTTGCCAAGCCCTTTAATCAAAAGGATTAGTCTTATCAGGATATGATAATAGAAAATATATACGATCTTAATAGTGAAGATGCCATACAACATTCCAATGCTCAATGAAATGCGCTAAGCAACAATTTTTAATGTCAATGTGCATACATAAAGATTTAATCGGCTTATCGTTGGTATGATAAGACCTAAGCCAAAGAAAATAATCGTAATCAAACCACCTATGATAATTCCCCCTTATTTAGAATTTTCTTCCCTCCTAAATTGTTTAGCTAGGAAGTAAGTGGTGTAGATTTGTGTGTGATCTAACATGAAATGATAAAAAAAAATTCTCAATGGTCCTAACTACACTTGTACTATCCTCTCTTCCTAAAAATGTGAAAGTAAGAAGGCATTGTAAATAATAGAAAAGTAATATTGCAAATCCTTGAGAATTTGGCTTTCATTATTCTAAACGTGGTAGAGGTAGGCAGGTTGGAAGTGTCACCTATTTTAATGAAAGATGGTACACATTAAAGTATGGACTTATGACACAAAAACCTCCATGAGGTAAAAAAAAATATTGGAGAACTCATACAATATGAATTGGTGATCAATATTAAACAAGTTAAAAGAAATGGCATCATCTTCTTATGGATAAATGTTAGCCAGCAATTCAAAGGTGCGAAGAAATTCTAGCATTAAGCGTCTATATATGTGGTTAGTGAAATATACCAAGTGATATATACAGATATTTCTATTCAATTTCATAACTTGGCCGTGGATTCCTAAAGTATAAAGGCATCCATCATCGATGTGACATGTGCCTATGAGTCCCCTACAAGATAAATAATCACACCTTTGTTGTTTTTCAACTGTAGCAAAAACAATACATAAATGGTTTTGGGGATTTATTTGGGTGCATTGGCTCATGAGTGAGTTACACTACCCACAAGAATTGCCTTCATGTCTATAATTTTTCATATTTTCCAATCTAAATGTAAAACAACCAGCTCTAATTAATTCCACCACAACCATAAGATACAAAGGTAAGGTACTCTAAATTACATTATAAACTCTCATCCAAATTGAGTCAGCATATATAGGAGGTATTATCTTTACTTGTGCACAAGAAGTTGCATTCAATTATCTCATTTGTATATAAATATTTAGGAAGGTAATATTGCTAATGAATCACACAATTGAAGCATAATTTTACAAATTAGAGAACTGCACAAGTATAGAAATCAGCAATAAGAACCTTATATATGAAAGTTCTCTTACCCGTCATATGAAAACAAATTGCTCTAAAAAAGATAATTAGAAGGTTCTCTAAAATGGAAGGAAAGAAGAACCCTAAAATGATTGAGTGTAGTTTGCACAAAAATTAACACTAGTGAAGTTAAGGTTTTGCAGAACAAAATGTTAGTTTCTTTTTCCTCTCTTTCAAGGCAACTTTTAGAAAAAAATTATTTTGGAATCATAAAAGTTGATACATTAATAGAAGTTTAAATAATTGGAAGTAGAGTGTTAGGGAGAAACGATGAAAATGGAAAGGAATAAAAATACAGAGAAGGGTTGCAAGTGAGAGAAGGAAAGAAAGTTGTAGAATGTTGATTTCTAAGAAAAAACATATAGTCTAAGACGATATTCAAAGAAACATGGAATGTGTTATAAAACATGGTCCCCCAATGTTAAATTTGTTGATCTTGATAGGCTAGTGAATTTTTATTATTAAAAATAACATGTAATGTGTTATCTAACATAGTCACCCCATGTTTCTTTTGTACTTTTTTCATTCCTAGCAAATTCTTGTTTGAGATGAAACATGGGTTTCTTTTTTAATCATGGTGGCCCCATGTTAACATGTTTATGTTTGAATTTTTTCTTGAAATATTCTGAAATGAAACACAGGGGGTGTTTTTAAACACAACATCCTTGTGTTACCTTTCCTGCTCTTATCTTTTTTATTTAGACATAAAACACAACAAGACTAATTTAAAATTTTATATTATTTATTATATATATGCATAACCACACTAAAATATACAATTAATATAATCGATAATATAAAAAAAATTACACAAAATTACTTAGCTATATTGCTTAGGAATATCTTAAGTCGGTTGCTCCCAATATTGTTTTCATGCATAACTAGGAGTAGTAAGATCTAATAATTCCAAGTTTTTCACATAGTGTCCCTCATAAAAAGGTTTTAGAAGGCTTCCATTCACTTTCCACACCTTTTTTGTTTTTTCACTTTTGATTTTTATTGTACAATAAGGAAACATATTAGTTATAACAAATGGGCCAGTTCATCTCAAAATTAGTTTTGCTAGGAAACGTTTGAGACAAGAATGATACAATAATACATTTTGACCAATTTCAAAATTCTTTCTAAAAATTAACATTTCATTGAATTCCTCTATTCTATCTTTATATCTCAATGTTGTTTCAAAAGCTTCATTTCTTAATTCCGCAAGTTCATGTAGATGAAGTTTTATATTTTGGTATACCAATTGGGGTCGTGTACGCTGAGCGATATTTCCAAAGTGCATCATTAAGATGTAAACTAAAATCTTTCCTTGTTTATTTCACCATATTTTCCAAGATTAACTTTATTTCATGGTTTAAGATTTTGACTTGATTGTTCATTTGTGAATGATATTATATGGAGACTTGATTTCTAACATGATATTTTTTTAGCAATGCTTGTACTGTTCTATTGTTGATGTGAGAATCCTTGTTGTTGATTATAGATTTGGGAAAACCAAACATTGTGATGATGTCAGTTCAAAGAAAATTTGTAACAACTTTAGCATCATCAGTTTGGGTGGCTCTTGATTCCACCCATTTTTACACATAATCTATAGCAACAAGAATGCATTTGAAACCAAAATATGAAGGAAAGGGACCCATGAAATCCATACCCCACATATCGAAAATTTCACATGCCATGATGGGATTTTGTGGAATTTCATTCCTAGAACCTAATCCTCCAATCTTTTAACATCTTTCATATGTTTTGCAAAATTCATAAGAAACCTTAAATAAGGTGGGCTAATAAAACCTATTTTTTAGAATTTTAGGTGTTGTTCCTTTTGGCATAAAATGACCCTAACAAGCATAATTGTGGCAAAATATTAAAATTGAGAGAATCTTATTATTAGGAATATATCTTTTAATAATTTGGCTGACGCATCCTTTCAAGAAATGAGGATCATCTCACACAAAATATTTTTCTTGCCTCTTCATTTTATCATTTTATGCCTTAGTAAAATGTTAAGGAAATACCTTCATAACCAAAAATTTACCATGTCAATATACCATGGTATTTCATTTGCAACTGTATGAAGGCATTTGTCTAGAAATGATTCATTGATGTGACATTTTACTTTAGATGCCTTGATCAACCTACTTAGATGATCTACTATTCCATTTTCCATCACTTTCTTGTGTTTAATGTAAATATTGAGCTCTTGAAGCAAGAGAATCCATCTAGTTAAACTCGTTTTTGCTTCCTACTATTCCAATTGATACTTCAAGGCTACATGGTAACAGAAAATAATAATATTAGTGACTAGATGATAAGAACAAAATTTATCTAAAGCAAAAACAATGGAAACAAGGTCCTCCTCATTGGTTGTGTAGTTATGTTGAGCCTCATTCAAAGTGCATGAAGTGTAGTATATCACATATGGAATTTTCCCAATTCTTTGACGTAAAACTACACCGATAGCATAGTTAGATGCATCACAAATTAATTCAAAAGGGAAATTCCAATTAGGTGGTTGATGTTTGGGTACAATAATTAATTTATCCTTTAAATGGTCAAATGCTTTCTTACATGCATCATCAAAGTTAAATTTAGTTTCTTACATGATTACACAAAGGTTGAGCTATCTTATAAAAATCTTTAATGAATCTATGATAAAATCCAACTTGACCTAGAAACGATTCCACTTCTCTAACATTAGAGGGGTAGGGTAAAGAATCAATAAGATCAATCTTTACTTTGTCAAATTCAATTCCTTTGGAATAAATGATGTGCCCTAAGACTATCCCTTTTTGAATCATAAAATGACATTTTTCTTAGTTAAGCACAAGATTAGTTTCAATACATCTTTTTGAAATGAGAGTTAAATTTTCTATACATTAGTCAAAAGTATGACCTTGTATATTGAAGTCACCCATAAATACCTTGATAATTTTCTCCAAACATTTTGAAGAAATGCATATCTAAAAGGTGCCAAGTTTATTGCATAGCCTAAATAGCATGCGATGATATGCAAATTTACCATAAAGACATATGAATGTTGTCTTCTCTTGATCTTCTAAAGCTAAGGAGGCCTACACATATCAAGAATATCAATCAAAAAAGCATTAATATGCATGTCTTACTAACCTCTCTAACATTTTATCTATGAATGGTAGAGGAAAACAATACTTCATAGTGATGAAGTTTAACTTCCTACAATCCATATACACACTCCAACCATTTTGAACTCTAGAAGGAAACATCTCTCCCTTTACATTCTCGACAATAGTGAATTTTATTTTCTTATGTACTAATTAGATAGGACTAACCTAACTACTATCAGACATTGGATAAATGACTCCTACAGATATCAACTTCAACACCTCTTTCTTTACTACCTCCATTATAATAAGATTTAGTCTATTGTACTTATTTACTAGGCTTAAAATCATCCTTCATTAAAATCTAATGTATACACACTGAAGGAATAATACCCTTAATATCTACAACCATCCATCCGAAATATGTTTTATACTTCTTCAAAAAATCCACAAGCTTTTCTTCTTGCTTGGTAGTTAGGCCACTAGGTATGATGACAAGAAGGGTTTCCTTATCTTACATAAATTCATACTTAAGATATCAAGTTAAAGGAATCAATTCTACTTATTTTATCGAGGGTAAAGGTATATCTAATACTAATGGTAAATCCACAATTATTCCTATTTTACTAGAACATGCTCCTAAAGTAGTTACCCTTTCCTTGGTCTCTTCATCTACTTGAAATTTCTCATTTAAATCTTCCAAAAAATCAATTTCTATATAATGAGTTAATGCACCTCTAAAGGATATTTAGAAGAAAACACATAAACCTACTTAGTTAAATCATCAATCAAATCTATCAAACTCCATAGTTAAATCACTATCAAACTCCATAGTCAAAACACCATCATATACATCAAATTTTGTTTTTGAAGTTTTAACAGATGGTCTACCTAATAATATCAAAGAAGAGTTAGATGAGCTAATGTCGTGTATATCTAGCATATAAAAATCACTAGGAAATCCCAACACATTTACTTGTGCTAAAGCATCTTCAATTACTCCTTTAGGGTATGTATTAGATCTATCAACTGACTGTATAATAACTTGAGTTTCTTTTAGAGGCCATAGGCTAAGTGCATTAAAGATAAAAAAAGGCACCACATTAATTGAAGCACGTAAGTTAAGCATATAGTTTTAATACCTTATGTTTCCAATCTTGTAAGGGATGGTAAAAGTACGTGGATCCTTGTACTTTGGGTGTTTCCTTTGTAAAATTGCTGAAACATTCTCACCCACACTTACTTTCTTATCCCCCTTCAACTTCCTCTTGTTACTGCACAAATGCTTGAGGAATTTTGCATTCCTTGGCATTTGCTTAATTATATCAATTAGAGGGATGTTCACCTCCACTTTTTAAAATAAGTCAGACATCTCCTTGTCATGATTCTGCTTCTTGTTTCATGACAACCTACTACGAACAGGATTAGTGGTTTGAATGGGAGTCGAAGAATTATTTTTATCTTCATATAGAGGATTTCCAATATCTTATTTCTCAACAAATGTGTCATTATCTTCTCTAATTATTTCTTACTCTTCCCTTATTTGTCTTAAACGTAACAACTATTTACCACTCTAACTTATGATAGCAATAGAATTCTCTATAAGGTTTCTTTCCATTTGATTTTTAAAAAAAATTTTGAGGACAGCTTTCTTTCCATTTGATTTTTTTAAAAAAAATTTTAGGACAGTTTTCTTTCCATTTGATTTTTTTTTTGAAATTTTTTAGGGCTCCTCTAATTAACTCACGTGATTCTCCAAGTTCTTGTTACCATATCAAGTTTCTTTCTAAATTTATAATGTGTTGGTAGCCTAAGATCTGACCAAGTCTTCTAATGGCATTGCTCATAATGGATTTTGAACTTGTAGTGGAGGTAATAACTGAAATGGTGGTATTGGTTGATTTTGTAGAACTTGAAATAATCTAGGGGTGGATTTGGACCTTGTTGTTTATGATAAGATGGTGGCCTGAAATATGAATTACTACTTTGTTGATAGTTCCCATACCTGGGGTTAGGATGATCCTTCCAACATGGATAATATGTTAGAGGATAATGATCATTCCTCCTTGGTCCTTGTTGTCCTCTAATTTCATTCACTTGTTTTTTTTCCCATAAGGTCGGACACATATCGGTAGGATGTCTGGTAAAAGAACAAATTCCACATACATTTGCTGGAATTTTGTTACTAGCTACTTTTCCCACTAGAGATGCAAGGTTTGATACTTGTGCTTTTCTTTCAATGATACTAGCCTCTTTCACCTATTAAGACATAGAAGTACTTCCTCTACTATTATATTATAATTTAGATGCCATTTTAGCAATCAATCTTTTAGATTCAACAAGAGGTTTTTCAACAAAAGCACCGCCACTAGAAGCATCTATCATATTTCAATATATAAGAGATAATCATTCATAAAAATATTTTATCAACAATTACTCACTAAATTGGTTATTTGGGCAACTACCACATTCAATGACACTCCACCATCTTGCATAATACCACAAAGTTCATTATTTATGTTAGTTGCTCTAGATGAAGGAAAGTATTTTTGAAGAAAAACATTTTTCATATCAGTCCAAGTGTTCGTAGAACAATAGGTAAGTCATACAACCATTCTTTGGCTACATCAGCCAATGAAAAATGAAAAGCTTTAAGTTTAAGTTGATCTACACTTACTCTAAGTGGTTTCATACCATAACATGCAATATAGAATTTCTTGAGAAACTTGTTATGATCAACCTTCTTGTTTGATTTATAATAGGAGAAAAAGAATTTTGGTATTTTGGTGTGATGATTTATTCGTTATGTTCAACCGCAAATGACCACAAATGTGAGTACCTGAGGATAACACAAAATTAATGAAGGTAAGTGCACTTGAAGAGATTATTAAAAATAAAGAATAAAAAATAAAATTAAAAATAGAATTAAAGATTATAATTGACATTCTTAGGCAATTAAGCTAAATATTTTATGCACTATCGTGTGTGTAAAAAAATAATATTTAAATCCTAATAATAAATATGTACTAAAAGGTAAGTAGGATAATCAAAAAATTTAATAATTAACATATAAGATTAATGATTAACCTTTTTCTACTCTAGTCATGATAATAAACAAATATGTATTCATTCCATCATCTTAGCTTTCATTAGAGTTTAGACTAATGAGGTGATTAATTTTACTAGTGTAAACTCATAATCAATGATAAAATATCATTTAATTCCATCTATTAATTCAATTAGATGTCACTTAGAATTGTAATTAAAAATTAGATTTCATATCCAAAACCCTAATGTTGTCATTGATTTCCCCTATCCTTTTCAAATTTACACTAGCATCTTCATAATCTTAACAACACATAATCTGATTCAATATTTCATAATTAATAATAATTAATAATAATGATTAACAACAATAAATCAAAGAAAATTTCATAAATTTCAAAAGAATAGCGATGGAGTAAACAAAATACACTTGCATTCAAATTCAAATCAGCCTTTTATAATTGAGAAATGAATAGGAAATAACTTATGGACTGTGAATTGGAGAATATCAAGAGTGCTTTTGATGTCAATAGATAACTATCAACATAATTTCAATGATTAAATGTATCTACTCTAAGAGAGAAAAAGAGAGATCCTAATTTTTTTGATAGATAAAAGATGACCCTCTAAGACATGGAAACAATTAGATATATGAGGGAGAAGCACCCTCAAGTTGTTACAAGATGTTAAAGAAACACAGTCCATGTTTGTATAACTATGGGGGGCCATGTTCTTTTTCCTAAACTCGCTGAAATTTAAAAATTAAGATTCCAAACTCTAATGAAAAACACAGCCCCCCATGTAAATAAACATGGGGATCCGTGTTTCTTCTTCTTTTACTTTCTCTTCTTGAAACTTTAGCATGAGATGTCCTTCAATGTTTGTTCTCCATTTTTGGTATTTTCTTCCGTTGATTCCATGCTTTCTTCATGTGTTCATTGCTTATTTTTCTTTTCCCTCTAATTTCTCCTTTGAATTAATTCATTTTTGTTTTTCCTTTATAATTTATCCAAAATAAAAAAAAACTCAAGGAAAGATCAATTCTTATAAAAATAATGGGGAATAAATAACATTTTTATATAGAATAGCAACATATAAATCTCATATATCAATATATATTACTCATAGAAATCAATTAAAACTAATTAATAACTAATTAACAACTAACCTAGTTAGTAACATAATTTACACATAGAAAACAATTTCCACAACTGTGAATCTTGAGTTATATTAACAACTCAACTCATGGCTAGTTTAGTTGTGTAATTAATTAGAATCAACTCTAATACTCAAATGAACGTAATTAAACACCTAATTAAAGGACAACAAACTTACAAAATTTTGAAATGGTTAATACATACATGAAATAACAAGCTATGAAATCCTAAATTATACATGATACCCTAAGGTTTACATCAAGTGCTACAATAATGAGGTAATTGTTTTCTTATTGTCTTGTCCTCTATGTATGCCTTAGCTTTGAATGTTTGTATGTGTTGTACACAAAAATGGCTTTAATGGCTTGGCATCATAAGTATCGTCCTCTTGCAAATGTAACATACCTACAAAAACATCTTAAAGTGTCTTTATAATTAATAGTAAAAATATCATGAAAATACCTCGTAGATAACTGGCGCCATTATTAAAAATGATATCTCCTCATTATTAAGAGGATCATGATAAGTGGCTACACCTATCTCCCATAGTTGAGAAGAACTTTTCCTCAAATTCATATCATAATAATATGGAGACAAATTATGTACATTAAAAGTTCTTCATTTTCACCTTAACAATTATGTAAAATAATTTCATAAGCATTATCTAAAAATTTCCTAAGTATTTTAAAAGGACCATCTTATCCAGGAATTAATTTGTTTTTATATAAGTTAGGTAATATTTCTATGTAAATGTAACCATACCTAATCAGCTAGAGAAAATACTTTTTTAACTCAATGCTTATTAGCTTGAGCTTGATACCTTAAATTTAACTTTTCAATGTTGGCTTTACTTCATCGGTGAAGCATATGGAAATACTAAACTTTATACTTAGCTTCATAGCTCTTTAATTCACCTTTATTTAAAGGAAATATATTGATCGGCATATAAGGATTCATGCCTTACACCACCTCAAATGGACTAGAATGAGTTGTACTTGAAAGAACTCAATTGTAGCTCATCATGAGCTAGGTTGATGTCCGAATCCTAGGTAATTTTATGTATCAAATCTCTAAAAAATGCACCAAGAGTTTGATTTGTAACCTCTATTTGACCATCGGTTTGTCGATGATATGAAGTACTAAATAAAAACTTTGTGCCAACATTTTCCATAAAGTCTTCCATAAGTAACTCAAAAGTTTAAATCTCTATCAAAAACAACACTTTTAGGAATACCATGAAGTCTTTCAACCTCTTTAAATAGTAAATCATCAACATGTATAGCATCATCAGTTTAATAACATGGTATAAAATTAGGCATTTTAGAAAATCTATTGACTACAACCATTATATAGTCCTTACTATGTTGAGTTATAGGCAAACCTAAGATGAACTCCATACTAACTCCTTCCCATGGTTAACAAGGCATGGTTAGTGGATTGTATAAACCCTTATTAAATAAGCTTTTACCTTTTTTTTACTAGTAGCACATCTACGTAAAATAGCTTCTACACCTTTTTTCATGTATAGAAAATATAAATTATCTTATAACATTTATAAGGTCTTATGGTCATACAAATTTCCAAATATGCCTCCTTCATGCACTTCATTTATTAGTAATTATCATACTCTCAAATTAAACTCAAAAAGTTTATTAAGCTTGGAAAAAAAAAATCCATCATGCAAGACATAGTTCTTATGAGATTTATTTATCTTTTATGCTTCATAAATATCGTAGAAGTAAGCATCTTTTGCATACAAGTCTATGAACATTTCAAATCCAAGTAACATAGCATCCCTTATGCCTAATAGTGTATATATTATGTATAAGGTATCAGGTACAATATTCTCTTTACCATCTAAATGTTTAATAGAGGACAATAAGGATTGTAATAAACCTATCCACTTTTTATATCTTAGACTAATTTTCTCTTGTCAGTATAAGTATTTTAGACTTTCACGGTCTATATGTAACATAATGGATTTAGTTCTCAAATAATGACTATATATCTCTAGGCTATGTATGATGGTATGGAATTCCTTATTGTCATTAGAATTATTTAAGTTGGCCCTATTTAATTTTTCACTAAAATATATGATAGGCCTTTTTTCTTGTGAAAGTACTCTTCTAATACCTACCCCACTACCATCACAAGATACTTCAAATAGTAAATCAAAATTATGTAAGGGTAAGACTAGAGCACTACTCAAATTAGCCCTCGGATTCATAAAGGCATTAGTGGCTATATCTCCCAATTTAAACTCTCCTTTCTTCGTAAGTTGAGTTATAGGTGAAATTATGGCTAAGACGTCTTTATTAAATCATCTATAAAAACTACATAATGAAAACTTCTCAGTTCAAGAATGTCCTTAGGAATATACCATTACTGAATAGCTTTAATTTTGGAGGGATTAACCAAAATAGAGGAATATACCATTCTTGAATAGTTTTAATATTGGAGGGATTAACCATAATACCATTTCCACTCACAATATAGCCCAAAAAGATAACACTAAGTTGCATGAAACAACAATTCTCTAATTTTCCATAATTTATTGTATCCCTTCACATTTCAAACAATCTCCTTAAGTGTATTAGCTGATCATATTCATTTTCACGAAACATCAAAATATCATCCAAGTGGACAGCAATAAATTTTCTAAGGAAAGGATGAAGAACCTCATTTAATAATCATGTGAAGAATCTGAGCACATTACATAACCCAAATGGAATGACCATTGATTCATAGAGACATATTTAGTTTTAAATGTCGTTTTCCATTCATCCCTTTCTCTAATGCACATTTGAAGATATCCACTACATAAATCTACCATAGAGAATACGTGTGAGCCACTTAGTTTATTTAGTATGTCATCTAACCTAGGCATAACAAAATGATGTGTTATGGTTATATTGGTGAGAGCCCTTAAATCTAAATACATGTGCCAAGTTCCATCCTTTTTAGGGACAATTAGGGTGTGAAAACAATATAGACGCATACTTTCTCTAGCATACCCCCTGTCTACTAACTCTTGTATTTTTTTTATTGAATTTCCTTAGATTCCTTTGGATTAATTCAATAGGATGGTTTATTAGGAAAAGGCATTGAAGGTATTAAATCAATTGCATGCTCAATACCTCTTATAGGTGGTAATCTATGTGTATGATTATTTGGTACACATCATTAAATTCGTCAAGTAATTTAGTAAGCTTAAGGTTATCACTTTTTATATCCCATGATTAAGTTTCTTTCACTACTAGAGCGTAACATGTAACTTCTTCTTCTGTACAATTAATCATTAAAATTTCATTTAAGAACAAGTTTTTTCATAAAGTGGATCATTCATGCTAACATCATCACATTTTTAAGGCTTAAGTTTATGCTTAGTTTTTCTACATTGAACAAAATACTCATTGGTAACACCCTTATGACTAAATTATCTATCATATTTCCATGGTCTACCTAGCAAAATACTACATGAATCCATAAGTAAAATATCACCTAGGATATGATCATGGTAATTACCAATATAAAATGACATAAGAGCTTGTTTTGTTAACTTAACTCCTTTATCTTTTCTTAGCCATTGAAGAGATTAAGGCTTCAGATGATTTTTAGCAGATAACCCAAGATCCTTAATTACTCTTTCACTAGCTGTATTATTACATGAGCCACTATAATAAAAAAATATATATATAATAAAAGAGATACTATGGATTGAAGAGGCCAAGAGGTATCCAAGTAAAAACATCACCTAGATAACATGACTCTTTACCCAAACACATTGTAATACCACATCCTAAAATCCTTCAAATTTTATTTATAATTTTGTTGATATAAAAACAAATAAGTTTTGGATTTTAAATAGACTTGAAATTCATAGAAAAATGTGAATTTTAGGCTTACTAATCAATAAGTTTACATAACCAATTGACTTATGTGCTAGGAAAATTAACATTCTTATTCTTTATAAACTAGTTTTGTTTGAATTTCTCCCTAGTGATTATGAATACTTTTAATTTGAGTTTAATTATGCTAATAAGAATATTGTATTACTCTAATATCATTTTCACATTAATTAGATCATTACAAAATTTTAAATAGCAAATTTTGCCAAAAAGTCACTTTTAGAGGCAAGCTTACCCTTTTTCTTCTCCCTCATGTCTCCTTCTCTCTTCTGGTAGATGGGGGTTGTGAGCTTGACTTTGTGCATCCTTCCCTAACTTGCCAACCCACTACCATGCCCATTTCTAACTTCACTCAACCCCCACCACGCCATCAAGTCCACCCTTACTTCTTGGCTTACCGACACTCAATCTCATATATCTCATCCCCCTTTACCCTGAAAACCTCAACAAGCCTTACCTCTATACTCCTCATTTTTTATGCATTCTCATTCCTCACTTGTTTTCCTACTCTCTTCTTCCTTCTCCTTGTTGAAATTTTTACTAAGTGTTGAGCAATCTTCCATTTCCCCCCTCTTCTTCCTTCTATTATTGAGAACAAATAGAGGCACTCTCTAATTTTCTCCCTTAAATTGTGTAAGCATTATGTTCCTTTACCTTCATCTAATCTTGGTTTTGGTTCTCTCTTACTTTCCTCAAGTAAGGATGAATTAAGGTTAAGAAAAGTTAGGGATTCTAGTTCCACTCTTGATGCCCTATTTTTGAGATAAAATGTGGTTTTTTGTGTGTTTCTTCTTCTTCTTCTTCTTCTTCTTCTTCTAATTTTCTTAGGTTTTAATAAAGTTTTGAATAAGGGTTTTAATGGTTTTATTTTAATTCCCTTAGGAATCAAAGTTCTGCTAGATAAGATATCTAGTAGGAGTTTTATGCTAGAATAATTACTTCATGGTAAGGCATTCTTATCTTTAACATTATTAGGTTTATGTGGTTCCATGTGTTTCATGCTTATATGAGTACGACTAATCATTTTCCATGTTATGAACATGTAGTATAATTCTCCCTAAGTTAGAGTTGTTGGACTTCTATGATTTCAAGTAGGAAAATGGGTTGTTTGGGCATGATTGCTTTATGTATGTATATTACCATGTATTGATGTGATTCTATGTGCGCAACATGTATTTTTACGTGTTTTATGACATATAAGCATGCAAGGATTAATATGGTAAACTATGGTAAAATTTGGTGTGTGTTTTGCATGTCTAGGTTGTATTTTACCTAGACCAGTAGATTGGTTCCTCGTACCCATGAACTGGTTTTTCTAGCAATTGAATGGTTTGGAATTTTATATCAGTTGGTCATGCTATTAGTTGATTCATTTGGTAAACCAGTTGACCAATTTTTATAAATAGTCAATTGGTTGGTCAAACTTATTAACTAGTGTCGTTGTAGACCAAAATGATTTGTTTTATACTCAAACCCATCAATTATTTGGATCAAACCAGTTGACTGGTAATTATGACCATTTATTTAATTAGTTAAACCCATCAATTAGTTTCTCTTTAGGACAAAATATGTTTTTCTTTACTTAAACACATTAATCGGTTGAACCAAACAAGTTGATTGTTTCACATGTACAGTTGATCATTAAGGCTAACTAGTTAAGTAGTGCTATTGTTTTGTTCTTGTCTAAGTCAAGTACAATTAGACCAATCAACTTTTTTGAAGGATCAATCAACTAATCTGGTTGGAAGCCACATGGTTTGTCTTAATTTGTTGTATTTTTCTTGGGTCTTTTTTGTTGATACTTCGATCCATTAACAACATTTTAAATATGATTTCAATTATGATTGATCTAATTAAATATGAATCACCATGATGGTATATGAGACTATATTTGGTTAAGTTTGGTGTCATCTCTAAACACCCAATTATGGCTTTTATGCCTTGTGTTGAGTTTAGTGTCATCTCTAAACACCTAAATGGTGACTTTAATGCCTTCTTATGTATATGGTTTTATCACATAGGAAGCACCCAATTTGGTGAAATAATATATTTCAATTGTGTTTAGAGTGAACACTTGGAAACATCCAATTTGGTTATGTCTACACTTTGTTGTGATTTGTGATATCACTTATAAATAAATTAATGGTTTAAGATTTGATTAGAGCTTTTTTCTCCCTCTCGTGAGGTAGCTACGGGGATTTAATAGGTTGGTCACCCTTGGTTATATTCTTTACTCAGTACCTATTTTCTTCTCTACAGAATTGTAGATGGTAGGGCATATGCGTATATATTTAAGGTGTAGAATTATAATGTGGTAGGCTGGCATGGCATCAGTTTCTAGTACCTGTAGGTGAGGTATCTCAATATTAGCCTCTTAACACTTCATATTATACACTGCTTATGTAGGTGCGGTATCCCAACTTTTTAGCCCTCATGGTAGATACATTTAAGGTATGGTGGGTGAGGTATCCTAGTGAAATCCCCCTTGGTGCACTTCGCCCACATGTGGTGGGTGAAGTATCCTAATTTATGGCAGGTCCACTTGATTTGTGAGTGGTGTGGTACCCTTGAACAGAGCGCCTTTGATGTATCCTGACCTTGTGTGATGGGTTTGGTATACTATTGTGATTATTTGTTTTTCCATGACTTTTGTTCATAGTGAAGAATTAGGTGTGGTCGAATGAAGTATCTTACTAACCAAAACTTGTGTAGTCACTAAAGTAAGAATTATAATATGGTTTATATTTTATAAATTTCATGTATTAATATATTTCTATACTTCCTTGATTTCCATTCAAGCATGCCAAATTGTATTAGAGTTGTATTGATATGATATCACCATGATGTTACGTGACTTGAATGTATTGCATAAGCCTTACCATGTTTTAGGTAGTATGTTTTACCTATACTTCACTGTACTGACAATGCAATTGTGTGGTCACTGTTATGTTTTAGATTCTAGTTCAGGGAGTAAATGATGCATTGTAAGGTTATGAATCTCAATTAGAGTATAATGAGGGTGATAATGTGGGCCATTGGAACACCATTGCTTGGGGTTGGAGGTTTCTAATTGTGCCTAAGAGTTAGGCAAACCGGTTATTAGTATTTTTTCTACTACACTAGGATGTTTTTGTATTTCTTGTTATTTAAACACTTAGCTCAATTTCTTTATTTGATTTTGTAATACTATTAAGTTCATTCTATCTATATATTGTTCTATTCTTTATTATCTTGTATTATCATATTATTATCATGATCATGCATTCCTTTGTTCCTTGTTTTATTCTGCCTAGCATTAGGCATGTATTAGGTGTTTGATGAGACCTCTCTCATGGTGGATGTGATGGTAACATTCTTCGATTTTGTTTTCAAACAATTCCGCATATTCTTAAAAATGAAATTTTCTTGTTATAAATTTTGGGGTGTTACAGACACAATACAGGAAAAATCACTTATCCCTATATAATGCATCATAAGAAGTAAAATCATTTAACTTGTCCTGAAAGACCTACATAAAAGCATCAAGGCCATGTGCTCAAGAGAATGAGAAGCACTCAAAAAAATGATGGTTAGTATGCTACGTACTAAGTAAGGACACAATAATATCAAGTTATGGATAACTAAATGTATGCATTCAGAGTAGAGATTAAGTACGCATGCAACACATAAAACACTACTAGGTAAGTACTGATCTAGGTCTCTTTATGATGTATAACCATTTTATTCCTTTATTTATATTGATTTTAGGACCCACTATTCTTAAATTAGTGGAATGGTCTCCAACACTTAGGGACAACACACCTAACCCACTATTATTATCTGGTGGAATGAACCCATGAAATACCTCATCCCAACTCATATGATCTTTAAGTTTAAATGATTAATGTCTTATTCAAGATTGATTTTACAAGTACAGAACATGTTCAAATTAGGCAAGGCACATCATGAGACCATTTTCTTAGGTTAAGATCCTTATATTTCCCCAAAACCCTAATTTCACACTTTTATCATAATTCTTCATCAGTTACTCTTTTAAGCAACAAACTTAGTACCTCTTCCTAAAATATTATTATTATAAATATAATAAAATGTAAAGGCCCAACTTTAAGGTCTTGCATATGCAATAATAACCCTATCTCAAAAGTTACTATTTCTAAGGCTTATAAACCCTACTTTTAAAAATCTATCATAACTCTTATTATATAACTTAAATAAATACCAAATTTAATATACATTCCTAAAACACTAATTTTAAATACATATATAAATTTCATTCTCTAACCCTACCGTTTCCTACATATAATAATGACCTTCCCATTTTAGGGTTACTATTCCCAAATTAACCCATTTCCTTAGACTATGACAAGTATCCTTCTAAAGTTGACTTTGGTCTCTAATCATGTAAATCCTAATATGCATCTTCCAAAACCATGGAAAAATCACTTACGAAATCATAATAAAAAACCATTAGGATTAAACAATATAATTAAGGAAATGGAAGGGTGAAATAATGTAGGATTCACTACTATGAAAACGGGAAATAATAACAGGACATTAATAACGGTGGTTTGAAAACCATTGTCAAATGCGTGAAAATTAATGTGCGAGATAGTTTTGATAATGGTTATAGTTCAAAACCTTTATTAAAAGGGAAAAATTAAAATTTACACGGATGTTTTAATAAAGGTTCAAGTAAAACCATTATTAAAAGAGGTTTTAATAACGGTTCACACAAGAACTGTTGTCAAAAGTCTGAACGTTTTAATAATAGTTCCTGAGAGAACCGTTATTTCAGGAATGGTTATTAAAACTTGAACATAAAACTTTTATTTCTCTCTGTTCCATTTTGTGCCAAAAATTTTAGAATCTCTGCATGTTCATTCTCTTACTCTCCTTCTCCTTGCAAACTCTCGCACCACCACATCGTGCACCACCACTCCGGCTCCTCTCAAGTAAAGGAAACCCTTGCACATCCAACTCTTCACCACCTCTCTGCCATTGTTTGCTTTGCATGTGCATGTTGTCATTGTTCTGAACCTAGCTAACCAGCACTTGTACCTTCATCCTCCATCTTGTTTGTAGGCCCTTGCAGCTCTCAACTTGCTCATCATTGTGTTTGTAGCTAGCTCACTTCACGTATGTGTTTGTTCTTCTTCTCGTAGCTTTTTATCTACATATATATTTATATATATGCATGCATGTTGCTACAGGGTTGCATTTGTTTGTTATTGAAAAATTATAGTTTGACATTCGAAAATGTGTTGTTGAATTTGTTGGTTGAAAATGTTGCTGTATGTTGTTGAATTTGTTGTGTTATTGTTATATATAAACAAATGTATGTGTTGGCTGAGACCTTTACATATATATATATAATATGAATGTGAGTGTATAATTATACACATTTTCACTCATAAAATATATATATATATATATACAAACACCCACACACACACACACACACACATTTTCATTAATAAGTATAGGACACTAGCAATAAGATATAGGAAATATCATAAATGAAATGAAAATATATTTTACATATGCACATCATCAAATGAAAATTTCAATTAGAGATGCATATGTTAATGATTGCTATTTGAAGATGATTAAATAGATATAGAAAATAAGGAATATATAAAAGTGAATAATTAAATAGATAGAAATATTTTGTATGATAATAATAATAATAATAATAATAATAATAATAATAATAATATGATTTATATATTATGGTTTAATTCCAGTTAGCTAGGTTTAGGATTAGGGTTTTATGAGGTTTAGGGTTAGGTTTTATTATAATAAATTATGGTTAATTAACTAGGGTTAGGGTTAGTATTAATATATTTTTGGAAACGTGTTAGCATGATTCGTATATATATATATAGAATAGCATAATACATTTGAGATTAATTCTTTCTAAGCACGATTCGTATTGAAAATATAATGGTACATTATGCTCAATACATAACATTCGCTCAATATATAACATTCTAACATAATTTATTTATTTATTTTTTGTAGAGATATGTCCAACAAAAACATTGATAGGGACAGTAGTGACGAAGAAGGGAAAAGAGGACCTACGATTATGAGAATAATCACAGACATGAGGAATAGAGGATAATTAGTTGAGTTGGGATGAAATACTTACAATCTTCCCATTGGCCCTTACGCAGATATGTTCTTAACTTACATTTCACTTGTGACCAGTAACCGTGTTCCTATCTCCTATAATAATTGGAAGTAGGTTCCAAAGCATCATAAAGAGCATATTTGGCAGGAAATCACACTAAATATGCTATTTTATGTAATCATTTTTGTATGTCAAATATTATTAATTTTAATACATTAACATCAGTATACATGTACATGTCTTATTTTTGAAGAGAGTGTTCAATGTCTAAGAGAGTAGGAAGAAATGGATTATTAAACATTGTGGGGAGCATCTAAGAACATTTAAGTCATATTTAGCTTGTAGAAAAATGTATAGAAAGAGGGATGGTTCTCTATGGCAAAACCTACCCAAACGATACGGTTTCATCGATCAAGAAAGTTGGAACCAATTTATTGCATTTCATCTTACGGGGGTTTTTAAGGTACTTGTTAGATAACAATTAAACTTTTTATATCAATCTCAGTATTATACTTAATATTGAAATAACCATGTCACTATGTTTTGGCTTGTCACATAGGAAAAAAGTACCCAAAATAAAGAGATTGCGAAGCAAAATAAATACTGGGATAATATGGCTCGCAAAGGTTATGCGGGCCTTCAAGAGGAGTTGGTATGCAGTTTGTAATTTATCTATTTACAAGTAAATGTAAAATTTTATAATAATATTCTTAATTAAGAATATTTTTTCATTTGTAGCTCCTAGCCTAAGACTTGGACCCATGTACCTAATCCATCAATATTGGTACATTATGGAAGAAGGCTAAATCAACAAGAGATGGATATATTAATGAATATGTAGATGTTGCAGCCAAAAAAATTGTAATTTTGTAGATATCTAGAACCCTACTTAGTTTTCTTTTAGAAAACTATTATATTATGCTTATTCCTATAAGTTAAATTTACATATATTATATATATTACAGAACAAACTTGAAATGTCAGATGGTGAGGCGATGGTGGACCAATATAATATAGTGTCCCAGGCTACAGGAATTGTAGAACACCCTGGAAGACACAGGGATCATGGTTCAAGAGTTACGAGAACGAGCATATGTGGTCGATCTCGTGGTTCTCATAGTACTAATGAGCAAGTCGTCATCGTCACCTAGAAATTGAACATGGCATTTGAACGGATGGCAACAATGGAGCAAGATTTGTCATTTATTAAATTTCAAGGGTATAAGCCATTCGATTCAGCAGACCATGATTAGCTTCACAATGTAAATATCATCAGAGATAGTTGTGAAGCTAATGCATGTCTTTCTACTCTTCCTGAGTTAAGTATTACAAACTATGAATTGTTATTAAATGTATTTGGTGTAATAAATAATTAATAATGTGAAATATTTTTGTTTAGGGTCTGCATAAATGTGACTTGTTAGCGAATGACCTTTCAACACTTTTAGCGAAAGGAAGGGTCCACATCAGTCACAGTACCCAAATGTAAACAGTCTACGGGTACAATTTAGCCCTAAATACAAGGTCGGTGAGTAATAACACTCCAATCATTGGCAGTGCACACTTGCCTTGTTATAAAGAGGGCGATGAGGCAACCACAACACTAGAAGCTCATGGAAGCTTCGTGGCTTTGCCTGCGGATAAGATACGTCTCACTACTGAAGAGGAATTGACAATCGACATCTTCATTAGACCTTATTTAGTATTTACACTATTCATACATTTTTCATATATATATTTATATGCTTAATACATATTTTGTTTAATATTATCAATTAAGGAATCAAGAAAGGAATAAAAAAATAAGATTACTCCTACTTGTAAAACCAAGAGAGGTACTAGTAGAACGAGCAACACAAAAGAGGGTGCTGCTAAAGGAAATAGAGCAAAATATGAAAAAATCAGTTGCCCCACAAAAGATTCCTTCTTCAGAAAAAAGACAACCTCCACCAGCAATAGCTTTATTATATTTTTATGCCCAAAAACTACCTCAGGGACAATTATATTTTCATTGATTGTCGTCTTGAGTATGTTAGGAGGGACGATGCTACTTACATGGTATCAACGGTTGACAAAAGCGACATTTATAATAAGGAATGGATGTCATTCATGAGTCTCGCTATCTATGTCACATAAGTATTATTTCATTTTGAGATTTTAGTACTCTTAACTTATACAATAGGAATTTTTATGACCTCTTATATAAGTTATTAGTTATTAACAAATATGCATTGTTATTGTTGTCTATAGGTTGGTAGCTAATTGTGCTGTGATGGAGGGAATGTTGTCCTCTATTGTGTTTGTGTGCCCATACTACATAGCATAAGGTAGTAGAATAAGAGAGGGTAGGCACATAAACTATTTAGCGGATCGCATTTTGATTGAGGAACACAACAAGCTCTATCTCTTTCCTCACCTCGTAAATGAACATCGAATTTTGTACACCGTCCAACCTGATCTTAATAAAGTCTATGTGTTTGATTCCCTTCAAACCTATGACGTGCCTTTTGAAGTCGCTCATCGTGGTGGGAAGGAATTTATCGACATGTTAGTATACTTTTCACTTCTTACTTCATTAGCTTATTTATACATATAATATACTTTCATTATTTGAGGTATATATACTTACAATATTGTGTATCCAACTCTATTTATTAGGGCACTACAGACGGCGTATCAAAAGAGAGGTGGGAATGGTGTCCCAGACCCAAAGAATCTTCAATATGAGCCTGTCATAGTAAGTAGGATGACAACTATATTGTATTTTATTTTAATTAAAATTAATATCTAATAGTTAGAGAGCTAACTAAATTCATTTGATAGTGTCCGCAACAGTAAAAAAATAATGATTGTGGATACTATGTATGTAGAGCAATTTATCTGATAGTCTAGAACAGATCGATCAACATAGATTCAAGCCATGTATGTTTGCTTTTCATAATTTTTCCATTAATGAATCATGACATATATGTTTGGTACTTGACGTAAGTGCTAACTGTTTATTAATCGAAATTTGGGCATTGTAGTTTTTCACTGATGACTATGCATGAGGCCAGCAATATAATGTTGATGAAATTAATGAAGTTAGAGATCAATATGCCAAGCACGTGCACTCATTCATTTGGTATTAGGTACAGATCTATATATTCTACATGCATGTTCAGGTTTGTATTTTGTCTATATCTTTCAGTCTTCTAGGCTAGATTTATGAACTTTTTACTTTGGGGTATAGAGCTACTAAGTTATCGGATGCCTACTAATTTTGATTCTTGAGTATGTCTGGTGTATTAAGACATGCATATTAATTAGATATTGATTGAAATTATGGTGTGATTGTAGATTTGTTATGAATTGATGTTGTTTTACAATGCAGATTTGGTAATTATTTGAACGTACAACTGTGTATGTGGGTAGGAACAAAACAACAAAAACATTAAAAAAAATTGTAGTTTTAATAAGGGTTATTATTAAGAATTGTTATTAAAACCACGTATTTCATCTCAAATTTATGCTCAGTTAATACGTAATATGGTTTAATAAAAGCATAATCAATAACCAAAACCCTAATTGGATGATAGAGTTTTAATAATGGTTCTTATAAAAACAGTTATCAAATCTTAAACTTTAATAACGGTTTTCATAAGAACCATTATTAAAAATGAAAATTTAATCTCAAATTTATGCTCATTTAGTACCTATTAGGTTTTAATAAATGCATAATCAATGACTGAAACCCTAATTCGATTATGTTTTAGCAATAGTTTTTGTAATAACTGTTATTAAAACCTTTTTTTAACAAAAGATGTTTCTTAAAAACCGTTATTAAATATACAGTTTATCCTCATATTCGTGGGTTTTTTTATATTTTTGATAACGGTTATAGACTATTATTAAACATTTAATAACGGATGGTTTAATAACGATTTAAAACCGTTATGAAAACTCTAAAATAGCTGTTATTAAAGCCCCCTTTTGGGGTAGTGATTACCAAATAATCTAAAATATTTTTTCGGAGACAACTTGCTCAACCATAAAGAGAGGAATAATGGGTTATGCTGAGGGGAGAGGATGGAGTAGTGACACAAGCTACTATTACTTGGTGGTGAGAAACTATTAAAGGGGTTGAAGGTGAGTGGGAAGAAATGGTGAAAAAGGCTGAAAGGTGTGGTAATTCACTGGTTTATTTTGCCAAAACAAGGGGTTTGGTGCACCAACTAGAATGAATGAAGATGGAGGCCATGTATAGGTTATTGGTGCCGCAAAAAAGGAAGAAAAGAAAGTTGGAGGCTGTAGGGTGTTTGGCTAATGGTGGAGGTGTGGGTTCTAGTGAATGTTTCCAAGGGTGGAGTGGGTGATTGATCGATGAGGTTACAACAAAGGAAAGGAAATGAAGGAGGTTTTGTGGGGTATCTGGATGAAGGTGGAGGTATGGGTTGAGGTGAAAATAGCCATTGGTTAGGGGTGGCAATGGAAAAGGTGACAAAAGGAGGTAAGGGTGCTTCGGCAAGGGTTGTTGCTAGTGTGTTTTGTCGTTGTTTTGAAGATGGTAAGGAGGAGGAGGAGGAAGATGGTGTTATTTTTGAAGAAAACAATGGGAGAGAAAAGAGATGGTTGGGCATTCATTACAAGGTGTATATATATAAATATATATATTATACGTATATGCACAGAGATGAGAAAGGAGGTGGTGTAATTGACTGAAAAATTCAACTACAACCCATAATCATAGGGCTAGGAGTTGATAGGTTGATGGGCGTAGTGTAACACCCTGAATTTTTTAAACCTACAATTTTAAAGTTTAACATTTTATAAAAAAATATATATATATAATCATTACATTATTGATTTAATTTTTTTATGGACCTTTAACTTACAAAAATAAATAAAATTATTTAATAAATTAATAAAGTTAGTTTGTTATTTTATCTTACACTTTAAAATAAAATAAACCCTAAACACATAATTTTACCAAAATTATTTTCTCAAATTAATACCTTAATTTTTTGGATAAATTAATTTGATATTTTTTCGAATAGCCTAATATTAATCTAAATTATTATCCTACTTCTAAAAATATTTTCCTTTTCTTTTTCTCCTTTTCCTCTTTTCTTCCTTTTCTTTCTTTTTCCCTTTCTTTCTTTTCTTTTGTTATTCCTTCTTTCCTTAGGCCAGCTTGAACCAACCCTTTCTTTTCTTCTCCCTCGATCTAGCCTACACATTCTCCTTTATTTTCTTTTCTTTTTCTCCTCAAGCTAGCCTAACTTCCATGCCCTTCTTCTCCTCCTTCTCTCCTACGCGACCCAATTTCTTCCCTCCTCCCCTTTCTTCTTTTTCTCCCACATGGGTCAGACCATTTCTTTCCTCCTTTTTTTTCTCTTCTACACGGCAAATCTATTATCCCTCTCCTTCTTTTTCGTCTACATCCCTATGCCAAACATGCCCCCTCACACCCCCTTTCCTCCTCCTACACCTCTTCCTAACATATAGGACTACACTGCCCCCTCTTCCGGCCAAACCACTAGCACCATTACCCCTATCATCCCTTTCCTTTACCTTTCGAGCCATGCAACCCTGTAATCTCGTCTGCACATGCCCCCTTTCCCTACCATTATTGCCCCTACCACACTGATATGCCTTTCCTACAATGCCCCATGCACATTATTTAACCTTTCATGTTAAACACCCCCTCCTCCTCTTTTTCTTCTTCTTCTTCTTCATCATCATCATCATCATCATCATCTTTTTCTTCTTCTTCTTCTTCTTCTTCTTCCCTTCCTCACTTTTCCCTCCTTGTCAATTCTCTCTCCCCGACCCTCTTTTCTCTTTTTTCTCCTTCAATCTACTCTTATAGCCACCTCCACCATCTCCACCACCAAGACAACCTCCACGCCACCATGTTCTCTACCCTACCTCCTCCCTACACTACCTTGATCAGCCAACACCAACCTTCCCACAACCAACCTCCCTTTTTCCTTTTCTCCCCTAGAAAACTTTGTAACCACCATCCTTTATTTTAGCCACCCTTCCCATCCCTTTCCTCCACCACAACAACTCACCCCAACTGCTTGCCATTACCTCGACCTCCACTCTTGCATCATCCCCTACAATCACCCCACCACCTCCTACCTTTCCCCTTTTTTTTCTCTTATTATCCTTTTCTTCCTCTTTTTTCCCTTTTTTACACCTCATTTCCTATGGCCTAAGCCACTACCTCTGCTATCTCACCTCATACACCTAACAACCAAAACTACCACGACCCACTATCTCTAACAACCATACCCAAGCCACCTCGATTGTTCCCATATTCCATTTCATTCATCCATTCTACATATCCCATGCTGTACATGTAGGATGTGTTATGCCATGTAAATTGGATCATCTTAAGGTATAAGGGTAGTTTGATAATTTTATATTTAATAAGTATTTTTAAATAGCATTTTATTTATCTAATATTAATATGGTATTTTTGATTTTATTTTTATGTACAAAATTTTGTTAAATGGAGCTGAAGTATTTTAACCGGATATAGGTAAAGTTCTATTTTTGTTGGAAATAAGGCAACCTTTGTACCCCAGTAAAATGTTTGGATTATCATATGTTAATATATTAGGGTTTTTGATATATGATTTGTGTGGATATGATCTGTTATAAATAATGCCATGATTATTAATGTTATTTTGGAAGGTAGAAAAAGAATGCATGTTATTTTTTATAAGGTGTTATATGTCTCAAAGGGTTCTTAAGAAGGTGTCTAATGTTGATGATGGATCTTATGTGCATACAAGAAGTTAAGTTGAGTATATATGCTTACTTGTGGAAAAATATTACTACTATAAGCCTTAGGGACAATTTAGTCATTTGGATACATTATAATATTTAAACATAATGGGGATGCCTAATGTGTTATAAATGTTTCTAAGAATGGATAGGAGTTTGGTGTATTATTAATACACGTGTCAGTAGGAATATAAATATTTTATTTCCTGGGGTATTTTGGTAATTTTAATGTATAGTGGTGATTATCCAAATATATATGCATGTTAAGTGTTATGTGGTATTGAGAATGATAATAGGGGTTTATGGCATTAAAAATACATGTTTGATCATGATTATTAATATTACATGACTTAGGGACATTTTGGTAATGTTACATGTGCAATAGGGGTTATCTAAATAAATATGCATGGTAAGTAATAATTCGTGCTATATATGAAAATAGGGATTTGTGGTATTAGTAATATATGCTTAGACATAAACAATAATATTTTACAACATAGGGGCATTTTGGTAATTTTTACATGAACTAGGGGGAATAATCAAATAGATATGCATGAGAAATATAAATTAATGTTAAATATGAGAATAGAGGTTTAATTTCTTAGTATTACTTATTTGACCATGATAACAATAATATATGGTCTAGGGAGATTTGGGTAATTTTACATGTACAATGGTGATTAATCAATTAAACATACATAATAAGTATTAATCAATGTTAAATTGGAGAATAGGGGTTTATTGTTTTTGTATCACTTGTTTGAGCATGATAATCAATAATATATGGTTTAAGGCCACTTTGGTAATTTTGCATGTACTATGGTGATTAATCAATTAAACATGCATGGTAAGTATTAATCGATGTTAAATATAAGAATAGGGTTTATTGTCTTAGTATCAGTTATTTGAGAATGATAATTAATAATGTATGGTTTAGGGCCATTTTGATAATTTTGTACATAATATAATGATTAATCAATTAAATATTCATGATAAATATTAATCGATGTTAAATATGAGAATAGAGGTTTACTGTCTTAGTATCACTTATTTAAGCATGATAGTTAATATTATAGTGAAATACCCAGAAATCCTAATTTTAAGAATTATAACTAATTAAGGAATTATTTTAGAAATTAATTAAATAAATTATTTTATTTAAAATACGAGGGAGTAAATAAGGCCAAATTAATAGGAAACTTACAAAAAATTTAATTTTAGAAAAATAGAGGGATTTGCTAATTAAAATGGAATTTAAGAAAATCTTTCAAAAATCCTAAATTAAATTAAAAACGTAATAAAATATTATTTTATTAAAATATTATTATTTTTAAATATCCCAAAATACAAAAATATTCTAAATATCCCAACCCAACTATTTTTCTTTTTCCTTTTTTCGTTTTTCCTTATCTTTCTTTCTTTTCTTTCCTTTTTCTTCTTTTCTTTTTCTTCCTCCTCCCCCAACCTAGGCCTACCTAGCGGCCCATTTCCCTTCCCCTTCCTTGTCCTTTGGCGCAGCCCAAAACACCGTGTTTCGCCCTCTTTTTTTTTTCTCGTCGCCCGGCCTGCCCTCCTTCTTTCCTTTTCTTTATTTTCTTTTTTGGACTGCTTAGTTCACCCCTACCTCTTTCTTCCTCCTTCTTATTCCCTCCTCATCGGCCTACAACTCCCTCCCTAACTCCCCCGAGATTCTCACCGTCGACCACGTCTCTGACCGGTCAATTTTCTCCTCCCTCTTCCCTACTAACTCGCCTGCCATTCAACCCAACCAACCTCCTTCCCTTCTCTTGCGCCACTTCCTTTTTTCTAGCCAATCACCCTATGCGAAGAATTTATCTATTCCGGCCTACCGTCACTGTTGTTGCGCCCTATCATACTTGCCCCTATTACCATGTTTCCCCTTTGACCTTATCCCCCTTCATTGGCTCTATAAATACCCCATCACCAACCCTAAAAAATCTACCAAACTTTTCCCACAACCCAAAAAATCTCTCTCGTGAGCCACAACCCGTTCAGACGCCATTACCGTAGCCGTCGCCAAGTGCCACTACTCGAGCCACCCACAGCACAACTCCCTGCATCACCCTCTACCAAACTACGCCTCCCTCCTCCCTCGATTTGCCCTACACGAGCAAAGTCTCCATCCCAATCAGCCACACTTCCACCTTAGTTCAATTCTTTCCACCATTTTCCCCCACTTCCGCCACAACCACCACCTCCTACACATCCCAAAATTCCTACGGACCTTCCTCTACCTCCTCTACCCTCCTTTTCACCTTTGTCCCTCTCCTCCTTCTTTCTCCACCCTTTCAAATTAGGCAACCTCTACCACACTAACTTCCACCCTCATTCCCTCTTTTTTATTCCCAACACTCATCTAACCTGCTCTTTTCCCTCTTTCCCCACCACCACAACTACCACCGTGCCTCTCTCCACCACTTTCGGCCACCACACCTGTCACCGTGCGCTGCCACCTTTAGCTACACCACCACCCTCATTCCAACCCTCTTAACTTGGGCAACCTCTACCACCCTAACTTCCACCATCATTCCCTCTCTCCTATTCCCAACACTCATATAACCATCTCTTTTCCCTCTTTCCCCTCTGCCACCACTGCCGCCGTGCACCGTTGCTAGTGCCACCTATCACCACCAACCCTAGGTAGTACCCTAAACCTTCTCAACCCTTAAACCTTAATTTATTAAGCCTTATTCATTTGAATTATATTACATTAGTATTATTATGATCATTTATTACTATTATTATTATTATTATTATTATTATTATTATTGTTATTATTATGATCAGTATATAGGCCGAGACCCTATTTTGTAATTATTTTGATTATTATTATTATTATCATTATTATTATTATTATTATGATCATTATGATCATTATTTTATTATTATTATTATTATTATTATTATTATTGTTCATACTACTGTTGTTGTTGTTGTTGTTATCATTATTATCATTAGAAGTATCATTATTATTATTAGTGTAAAATCTTCAAACCTTATATTATCATCTTTTTCAATTTTACTAATATTATTATTATCCTAAGCAATATTAGTATTTTGTTAGTGTTATTATTATTATATTATTATTTTCTCTATAACCCTAATCTTGGAATAAATTAGGAAATAATAGTATTTTTGGTAGGAGGGAAAGTAACCTTTTGTTTTTCCTTCTTATAGGTGAATCCAATCAAAACCCTAATGAGGAGTAGGAGCGTGCTCTAAGACTGGTGTCGTGTTAGGTAAGGGTGTAGCTAAGGCCTTATATGTGTTATGTACCTTATATGTCTTGTATGCCATGTCTCATGATATGTTATGTATCTTATGCTTATCGTTTTAACAATTCTAGGTGTAGTGTAGCTTGGAGTTGAGGTATGCTCATATGTTATCTTATGGCATGTGTATAATATATATAAGCTATGATTATATTGTGATGTGTTGTGGCCTTTTATGACATGTATGCTACGATATGTAATGTGATGATATAGGGTGAAAGGATGAAAAAATAAAATGGGGAAGTAAGTTGACAAAAGGAAAATAAATTGACCAAGAGATTTGGGTTTGACTTAAATATTGCATGATCCATGAATGAAAGAATATAGGGTTTTGGATGGAAAAATCTTGTGTTTTGTATGGAGAATCTAGGGTTTTGCATGGAAGAATATAGGATTTACAGGAGTTTAGGGTTTTGCATGAAAAAGTTCGAAGGGTTGCATGGGATATATAAAGTCTGGGTAGGGGTGAATTTATGTATGGAATGTTGATTTTGGGTGTGAGGAAGGTAATGGAAGAGTTGTTTGAGTGATTTGGAGACTGGGAAGAAAAATAGTACATGAGACAGTATAAGGGTACATAGGAGATGGAGCTAGGGTTTGGGGGAAAACCTTAATCAGAGAAGGTGGTAAAAAGGAAAAATAAATGAGGGTGAGTGGTGTATGAGATGAGAATGGAAGATTATCATGTGAGGAATGAACATGGTCATCATGGGAAAATAAGAGTGGAAGGTGAGAAATGGAGGGGTAACATGTGGAAATGAAGGTGTTAGGGTTTGGCATGGCTAACTAGGGTTTGGCGTAAACTACTAGGGTTTGGTGTGGCCATCTAAGGTTTTGTGGTCACACGTGTACTTGGGGAGTATAGTGAGTTAATGAGGGTTGAATCCACAGGTTGTGATGTGTAGTGTGTTAAAATAGTTTGGGAGGTGGAGTAGGATGGGTCACATAGGCCCAAATTAGGGCTTTTGGACAAAACCCTAGGGAGAAGTAGTGAGTGGACTTGAAGGTGTAAGGTAGTGGGCCTTTACCCACACACTTAGGAGTTGGGCCTCTAGTGTGAGCTAGGGAAAGAAGGAAAGAATGTTGGGGCGAATTAGGAGCTGCAGAAGTCTCAAGATATGGGATGGGCCCTCTTAGGAGGAAAAGCATAGATGGAGTTATTCATGCATGTCTTGGGTGAAGACCTTTTGAATAAAACTGTATACTGTTATACTATAGCTTGGCCTTTATTTACCTACCAAAATTGTATACTGTTATATTATTGTGCTTGAGTTATGTGCTTTTATGTGTTGGCCTTAGTGCATAGTTACCTTGCTCAGTACGTAGCGTACTAACCACTCTTTTTATGGGTGCTGCTTATTCCCACGGGCAAAAGTCCCCTCTAACTTTGTGTATGTTGGTGGTTCTATTTTTGGTGTCTTATAAGCTTGTGAGGTATCAGGTGGGACTGAGTGCTAAGGATGGACTTAGCACGAGCATGAAGAGTGGCATGGCTGGATTTCCTCTTTATGTTCTATTTCTCTATGTTATTCCTTTTTGTATTGGATTTCCTAGAACTAAACTATTATCGTTTGTAGACCTTATTCCTTTTAAGGAACATTGACTATGTATTTTGGATTATGACTCTTTTTCATGCACTCTGATCTCTACTTATAATTGATTTTACTCCTTTGGATTGTAAACTTTTTATGCATACTTTGATTTCTATGTTATGGTCTTTCTAGTTCTTTTTATGAACTCTTGGTTTAAGTATTAACTTAAGTTAACAATAATCCTTTTTAGCCTTAGCACTTGGTACTGGGACTGTCGGAGTGAACCGGTATGGTACTAAGTGTGGCGATAATATCTCCAGAATTCACACTTTTGTTATTTCTCTGTCATTAAACATTTTTAATAAACAAAATTTTTCATTAGTGAATTTTGGGGGTATTACATATAGTCTAGGTGTATTTTGGCAATTTTACATGTGCTCAGATGATTAGTCTAATAAACATGAATGATAAGTATTTATTAATGTTAAATGTCAGAATAGGGGTTTGTTATCTTTGTATCACCCATTCTGGCATGATTATGAGTGTTATAAGGTCTAGGAGTAATTTGGTAATTTGGAGTGTACCTTGATGAATATGCTAATGAATATGTATAATATGTGATGATCTTTATCAAACATGAGTATAGGATCTTGCCTTGTTAGATATGCATGTTCAACATAAATATTACAAAGGCATGTTTAAGGGAAACTCGGTAAATTGGAGTATGCTATGATGTTATTCTCATAAACATACAAGAACTGCATTAACTATTGATTAAGTATGAGAATGTGTGTTTGGTTGTTTAAGAAGCATGTGTTAGGGTTATATGTGTAAAATTGTTATTTGGTGTGTCGGGTAGCTTAAATTCATGATCAATGATTTCATTATGGTGTGTTATCCTTTTTATACCATGTTGATAAAATAAAATGGAGTTTGTGATAGAAATTGATGGTAAAGAGGTAGCCTTAGCCTTAAGGGTATTTTAGTTATTTTTACCTAAAGTGCCTAACTATGAGTGTTTGAGACTAGGATGGTCTTAGTGGGCTACTTATGTTAACATTTACATAGATCTCGATTCTTTTTACTACGTAATGTTAGAAACAAATAAAAATGGTTAAGTATGTGATTAATGTGTACTTTTCATTGTCACCCTAATTAAAATACTAATATTTAAAATGAAAGACCTCGAGATTAAGAATGGTCCCTCTTAAGGTGTCGCTACCCTAAAGAGTTGGCTTAGCCCCTGATTATTCTAGATTTGCAGGTGTGCCTTAGTATCCTTACAAGACCCTACATCTTAATCTGTTTAGCTCTATGGACCTAAGTAGGGGTTATGTATACTTATAGATTAGGTGTGCTTGTTGCTAAGGTACTATATACATTTGTGTTCCAATGCAACTAGGGTACCTTTATGTTTCTCGGTTGATAGTTAATAGGATACTATGCTGCCCTTATATGCTAGTATGACCAAGATATCTTAGTATCTCCGAGTTTATGATCTCCCCTAGAGTAAATAAAAATGGAATTTTGTGATAACTAAACGGAAATGATTATTGGGATATTTTTGTAGCAGTCTTTAAGTCTACTTGTGTTTTGGTAGTAGCCTTTAAGATTGTTTGTGAGTTGGTAGTAGCCTACCTATATTTCAATATTAGCCTTTGAGCTTATCTGTGTATTAGTATCAACCTTTGAGCCTACATGTATTTCAATAGCAGCCTTTGAACCTACCTGTGTATCGGTAGTAACCTCTGTTCCTACCTTGCAGTTAGTAGTAGCCTTTGAGTCATATATGATTCGGTAGTAGCCTTTGAGCCTACATGTATTTTGGTAGCAGCCTCTGTGCCAACCTATGATGGATTATGTGTTAGATTATATTGATGGGCCTACCTTCGAACTAAGTGGGTTGTGTATATTGTCGAAGATGATGTGTCTCTCTAATTATACTACAAAAAGAATCACTTAGATGTTGCATTGGTACATTTTTTTAGGTGAATGAGTATTGGTAGTAAATGATCTTTTGAGTTTCTGATTATAAGAATGATTATCGCATTTTAGTCAATGTATGCATAATTTCACATTCACGTGATTGATGTGATGTATGCGGGCCTTGCATATTAGTCTTGTATAATGGGTCACTCAATATCATAGTACTAAAGGGTTTATTTCGTGGGCCCTTACTTATTCAATAAGTAGTAGCCTTTGTAGGTTAGCTTACAAGCCCTTTTGAAGGAGTATTATTTCGGTTAAGAGCATAGAGTTTTTTAGGATTCGGTCTGGGATTCAAACTATGAGTTTCTTTGCATTTTCCCTTATAATCTTTTATATTTCTTTTCCATTAACAATCATTTTGTAACCACAAGTAGTGGGTTTTATTTGGAAGATGGGTTAACCTTCCTATTGTGCTACTCTATTTTATAATTGCATTATTGAATTTTAAGTGAAGTACGTTTTAGCCTTAGTACTTAGTATGAGAACAATGGAGGGAAACAACTCTAGTACTAAGTGTGGCAGTAGCATCCCGAAATTTACTATGTTTTCTTTACTTATAACTTTTAAAAATAATTTTTTTCAATATTAAATATATTCCCTCTTACAATTAATGTAATAAGTGTGGATACGATATATATAAGATATGATGAATTGTAAATGTAAGAGATTACTCATAGGTATGATTGAATAAAAGTTCCTCACTTTTCTTTACCTCTATCTTGTCTTATTATCTATATTTGAGTTTTTCAATATCACAACATATACACTTATTTGTGGTTATTTTAGTTGGGAATTTTGTGTCATCATTAATTTTTTTTATGTAAGTATTAATTTTATTTTATTTTATATTTTATATTTTAACTAAAATACACATAAATTATTATTTTAATCTTATATTAATAAAAATAAAAATATTTCCTAAAACTATTTCCAAATTAAATATTTAAAGTTAATATTTTAATATTATTTTTATAAATAATTTGAATTTATGGTAATTTATCCTCAAATATCTATTTTTATAATAAAAAATAATTAGAGTTAAATACTTAGTATATAATTGGTTTCTATGTTGAAGTAAATTACATAATATTACAAGATTTAAAAAAAAACCCCTTAGTGATGAAAAATAAATGATATAACATTCTAACAAAATAAATGATTTAAGATTCTAGAATAATAAATGATTTAACATTCTTAAAATATCAATAAATAACATTCCATTTTATGAGAAAAATTCATTTGACTTGGTAGAAAAGAAAGGTCATGCATTTGGCTTCTAAGAACATTAGCCAAAATAAAGGTGTGCATCTTGTGTTGTAGCTAAAAATGCATGTTTGTTGAGGATGTGAACATACGTGCTAACTTGCATTACTCATATCCAACAAACTCATTCTTTCATCTATATAGTCGAGCCCATCACATTATTTGAATTTTAGTTTTAAAAAAGATCACATCGTCTCTCGTGCAATAATAACATTAGTTTTAAAGGAAGGTAATTTAGTTGTATGGATTTTAAATGTAAAAAAATCCCATTTTTTACTCTCATTAAAGATACTCTTATATACACTTGTATCTAATGTCTTATAGATTGCCATATTAATACAAATTTATTAAAATTGGAACCACACACAAAAAAATATAATAAAATGATTGGAATTGATCTACCCAAAAGTTGAATAGAGTAAAGTAGAAAAAGAAACAAGATTTTAGTAATTAGGGACATATTTTGAGGTTTAGGGTTTAGCATTTTTTCTAGTTTTTTTATTATATTATGTTTTTTCTTCAATGGTGCTATTAAGTCTTAACAATAGTAGGATAAATAAAATTAATGGTGATGGAAATCGTTGGCAAAGAAGAAGTTATAGGGTTAGGGTTTTTAAAGAAAGAATAGATTTTTGGGGTTTGTATGTATGAATTATGATGGATGATTATGGGAACGTTTTGAAGTGTGTTTTATGGTGGATTATGGGTTTTAATTGTGGCTAAAACATGTGTCTTAATGGATGTTATTGTGGTGACAAGAATTGTTGGTATGGAGGAGGGTTAGGGTTAGGAGTTCAAGAGGTTGAAGATGAAGATATGGATGAATTTACATATGGCCAAATTTAACATCAACTAAATCTTTCAAAACAAAAAAAAAAGTTAAAAAAAGAAATTGATTTTGACTTACACAGAAATCACAACCAATAAAAATAACTGAGGGAGAGATCAATTTAAATATTCAAACTTGCATTCAATTATGCTTAATGATGTTCAATGATTTTGCATGGGTGATTTAAGTACATGAGATGCACCTCCTATAGTAGGAGTCTTTATGAAAAGATAATATAAAACTAAAGGATAACATTCACACAAAAATTTGGTCACATTTCAACACAAACACATGCACAAAAATATAGAAATTATAACAAGATAAACATTCAATATAAATCTTCTATGTAATATCTAATGAACTTAATCTTATGTAATAAGTTAGTATGGTTGGCTATCATTGTTTGTGATACTTAATTCCCATGTTCCATGTATTTGGTTCATTAAAAATTTGTTTAATGACCATTAAGTCTCTCCTTGACCCATAATTAGGCAAGTAAGCACCATATTAAATCCAGGTATGCTTGTTTTGCCAAAATCTTCCACCAATGCCAAAGTAATTGGCTTTAAAAAAAAATAATCCAACCCAAAACTTATAGAATTTATAAGGCATTACCCCACTTCACTCTCTCCCTATTGAGAAGAATTGTTTCTTATGCTAGCATCATTATAAGACAAAGAAATGTAAACCTATGTTGAAAGTCCTCGAAACCTCTACATTATGTTACTCTATATTTTTAGAGTATAATTTCCTAATTTTATTAATGGAATTTGAGGAAAATGTCCAATTATTTTATTTTAGATTCATTTTATTATTTTATTAACGGTGTTGGCTTCGTATTTATATTTGGATTAACCATTTATTATTGTAGGTGATTCTAGATACACATATTTATGTCTAAGGTTTTCATTTAATTCATATGATTCCAATTCTTATTTAAACTTAAGTTGCTATTTTTGAATTTAAAAAGGGTATGTTTGAATTTCAGATATCTCATTAAAGTCTTATAACACCTCTTTGATTATTAGTGGAGCGAACAAAACATTAGGAATAAAATATATATTTTATTCTTCTATATGTTAACATCATGATATTTAAAATTTTACGTAGTTTTATAACTCTTATAAATCTCTATGTTGATTTTTATGCAACTTGCCCCAATTTTCTATCAAAAACCATTCAAGATTTATTTCTATGTATTTTGTTGAGGCTTACTAATTTTATTTTTTAAGTAATTCTACATATCAGTGATATGAATTTAACATTGAGACGCATTATAATGTCACATAAAACTAATTTAAAATCTATTTATCTCAGATTTTGTTTGTGCTTCCGATAATATTATTCAAAAAAATAATTAAATAAGTTGTGGATGTTGAAAACATATCTTAAACATTATTTCTAATATTCTTAAATATTAATTTAAATTCATATTATTTATTTTCACAAATCATATGTATTTTTGGTGAGGTTAATATCCTTATCTGAAATCTTAATTTTTTTTAAAAATTTATTAAGTAGGCTTTACGAGAGCTTTATTCCCTTCCAACCATTACAGAATATTCTGCTAAATTAATTTTAGATAAAATATCACCCTTTGATACCTAGACATTTTGAGCAAAAATGGCTTTGTGTAAAAAAACCAAGCACCCCTTTGACTAGACTCTTCCTTTTCTTTTATCCTCTCTCTCACCCCTCGCTATGTTTCTGTAAACCTTCCATAACCTCCCTACTCTTTGTCCTAGACTACCTCATTGAACCACCACCATATTACTACGTCCCTTTATACTTCTTTCTCTCCAAACTCATCTCCCATTGATAGCTAGTGCACTACACTAAACCACCAAGAGAATTACAAGGTCCACTAGTAATAGCAAGTAGGTAGTAGTGGCCAAAGAGTGAATAGGGGATCAAGTCAAACTTTGATACATCTATCCCTCCCACCACCTTCATCTAGAACTGCCTCATGACATTTGCTCCACCACCCTAATGAGCCCTAGCAATGATTCTTAAGATAACAATGGGCAATATTTCAATGCCACAATTTCGGTCACCTCCAATGCTGCCTAAGCACCAATGAGTGGTTTCTAACTTTTAACAACATCAAACGATCCAAACCAATGCCATTTTGATTTATCTTTCTTTTTCATGTAATATTTCCCTAAGCCCTAAAATCTATCTAAGATGATTTATGTAAATTGGATTGTGGCAAGATAAATTGAAACTCTTGTTATGTATATATGAGTTTTATTGTTGAGTTGGATGAAGCTGTTGATGTTTGGAAATTAAACTTTTAACCCGATTATGTCTGGATAACTTGGATCTATAATAATAAGCTATTTTTAATAAATCTAATTTTATATTAGTAGCTTCAATTTTAGAAATTTACAAAATCAATTAACTTAGGATTTTTATGGCTTAAACCCTAATCAGAGAAACGTGTCCTTCAAATTAGCCTTGATCCTTGGTTCGTTTCAATCAATTGGATTTATAGAATACTTTATAATATGTTTGATTTCATTTTCAAACTATAAATTTAATTAATTGAGTAAGATTTAATTAGATTTGCTTTTCAAGCCAAATCTCTATATGTGGAAAATGATTTCTCTAAATTAGCTATTCAAATTATTTTAATTGCTTAATTTAAGTGTTTAGATTAGATCATAATTAGTTTAAATGTAGTGTGAACTTATCAATTTAAAGCAATCGATTTGAATTGGTTAAATTGTAGTGTCAGCCTAAAAACTCTAATTTCTTGATTTTAATTGTTAAGGTTGATTAAATAATTTATAAAGTTCTCTACAACTAATTTATTTCATTTCTTATATATATGTTTAATTGTATTCCTATCATATATTATGGAACAATTCTCTAGAATTATATAGCTTAAGTTTTTGTTGTTAAACTTAACCTTCTAAGGACATTTTTTTATGTGACTTATCTATTTACAACTTTATCTTAATTTGTGTTACTAAACTAGTCTAAAATGTTTCTATTGATTCTTCAAAAACCAGATTCATATTTTTTTCTTCATAGAAGATGTAGAGGAGATCTAGAGGTAGAGGATGGAGTGATTCTTTGCAAGAAAATGAGAAGAAACGAGTTGAATAGACGGCGTCCAAGTTCCAGGTCTGTTCGGTCGGTTCTAAAGTTTTGTCCAGGACTTTGACTCTTTTTTTGCTTTCTCTGTTTGATGCAGGAAGGAACCATGAAATAGGTTGCTTCACACTTGATCACACACCAATAGAGAGTATAAGGAAGGAGGAATGAAGTGTTGGGAAGGCACAAAATCGTGACACACGGGGCGACACACAGACGGCTGCAACTTAAGCTGGATAACAGGTCGATATTTTATTTGAAAATGTCGGGGAAAATGCAACAAGATCGTTGCAAGATGGCAAGAAATTCGAGAAATAACTTCAAGAATATTCCAATAATTTCATAAAGAATCGAGAATTCAAAGAAATGGCTGAGCTGCCGTGGAGTTCTTGGTGCAAGAACACACACACGATTGTCTAGGTTTGTAGGTTTGTTTTCGGTGATAGCTTCAAACAATCGAAGCTTTGATACCAAAAATGATGTGGTTTTATCAAAGTAGTTAGGTGGTTGGATTGAATATTGTTAGTAGAAGATATCACCCACGAATTGATGTAAAATAAATGAGGTAATTAGCAGGATTATAGTCGAAGAAATTGATTAACAAAGATGAAGGTGCTCGACAGATTGAGTTGGTTTTCAAATGTTTCGAGTTTGAATGTTAATTGAGGAAGGTAATATCCCAGATTTTTCCATGCCCAATGTTGACCCAAAAGAGAGTATAGACTTAAGCTAATGTATCTCAAATTTTGATCGAAATTCTTATTCATTATTCATTCAAAAAAGCTGCCTTACAAACGATGCGCAAAAGAGTTTATATAGGAGAGGAAGTAGTCGGTGGTTAGCATGCCTAAACCAGCCAATTCTTTCCCTTAATCCAAGCCCAATTATCATGGTTGAATTAATCCGATATTAACCTTAATCCAAAGCATAATATCATTGGTTAAATGATACTAAGAATTAATATTACAAAGCTATACAATTAACTGAGATACATACATGAAATTATATCAAACCCTAATTACATAAAATACACTTAGGATTAGGGTTTACAACAAGTTAATACAACTAATGAATATCAAAAATATATCGTCTTCTTGTAAAGTATCATCCCATGTATGTCATAGTCTTGCATGCTTTGAATACTTGTACACATTAATGTGTCTTAACAACATCTTCTTCTTGCAAATATGTGACATACCTACAAGAATACTTAACATGATAGGCTCCAACATTAAGAAAGCTAAATCTTTCTTACCCTGAGGATTAATATGAACATGACAATCATTAGGTTCATTGGAGTCTCCTGCATTAGAGTCAAACGGTCATCCAGAGAGAGAGAAAATATTTGTATGTATTATTGCTGAGAAAATTCCCAAAAGTTGCGTATATCTGTCTCCCCCCCATATACATATACACATACATATATACAATATTGGGCCACCTATATCAGGCTTTGAACTACCAAGCCCAATTCCCTTTTCAAGTGATACAATATAACAAATATTGGGTGGTGCCAAATTATCTAATCAACCCACTTACAAACAATTACAATTATTCCAAATTATTTAGCTAATTACATCTATTTTCCCATCAGCTATTTTATTTAGCTAACTATAGGAATTAAGGGTAGCATAGGCAGCAATCCTTCTAACCTAGTTATGGGCCGGTTATTGCCCATGTGGCCTACTTAATTCTACTAGCTATAATTGTTGGTGATTGCATCATATAGGATTACAATAAATTTTCCCTACAAATATCAACAAAATTTGATTCAATTTATCCAGCAGATCCACATCAATATATCCACACAACAACACAGGCAATCACAACAGGCATCACCATGCTCATTTCCATCACCTATATTCTTATCTCCTTTCCTAATTAATCACAGAATAACAGAAATAATTATATGTACAATTTATATTACAACAATCAACAAAAATATCCAGATAAAAATTAAAATAATTTAGATACACATCATTCCCCTCTTCTTATTGGGTTTTCGTCTCTGAAACCTTCACGATTTCATTAAAAGGACTTAAATAAGATACATTAAAAGAATTACTCACTTTACCAAATTTAGCAGGTAAATCAATTTTATATGCATTGTCATTAATCATTTCTAACACAGTAAAAGGTCCCTCACCTCTAAGATCCTATTTAGATTTCCTAAGGGTTAGAAAATTCTCTTTTCTACGATGTACCCAAACCAACTCCTCGGGTTGAAAAACAATTTTCTTTATTTTTTTATTAGCAACTCAGCCATTTGTTGAACTCTTTTATTAATTTGTTTACTTACATATTCATGTAATTTCTTCATTTTTTCTGCATGAGATTTAGCATCCAGATCATGTAAATCAGAAATAGGTAAAGGAACCAAATCTAGTGGAGTTAATGGGTTGAAACCATACACAACTTTAAAAGGTGTTTTCTTAGTCGTAGAATGTATAGTTCTATTATATGCAAATTCTACCTATGGTAATATAGCTTGCCATTGCTTAAGATTTTTCCCAAGTACAGCTCTCAACATGTTACCTAAAGTTCTATTTACTACTTCTATTTGTCTATTAGTTTGAGGATGACAGGTAGTTGAAAAGAATAGCTTAGGACCTAATTTACCCCACAATACTTTCCAGAAATGACTTAAAAATTTAACATCTCTGTTAGATACTATGGTCCTTGGTATCCCATGTAATTTAACTACATGTATAAAAAATAAATCTTCTACAACCACAGTATCATTAGTCTTATTACAAGGTATGAAATGTGCCATTTTACTAAATCTATCTACTGATAGAATCCTTATCCCTATTAGTTCTAGGTAATCCCAAAATAAAGTCTAAAGAAACATCATCCCATGGCTGGGTCAGAACTGGTAAAGGTGTATATAACCCAAATGGTTGAGAAGTAGAATTATCATGTTTACAAGCCATACAATTTAGATAATAACTTAACAGATTCCTTTTCATATGAGGCCAATGAAAATGACTAGTTAATACATCCAAAGTATTTTGAAAACCCAAGTGTGCCATTAAACAACCACTATGTGCTTCCTGGATTAATAACTCTCTATATGAGCAATTAGGTACACAAAGTATATTTTACCTAAATAAATATCCATCAAAAAGATAATATTTTCCTTAGGCAGCAATATCATAATTCTTATATAATTCTTTAAAATCATTATCCTCATCATATAAAGTCCTAATATGAGAAAACCTGATATGCTTTTATCGAAGTAGCTGGAAGGTTAGATTGAAGATTGTTAGTAGAAGATATCACCTAAAAATTGATGCAAAAGAAACGAGGTAATAAGTAGGATTATAGTCAAAGAAATTGATTAACAAAGATGAAGGTGCATGACAGATTTGAGTTGGTCTTCAAATGTGTCGAGTTTGAATGTTAATTGAGGAAGGTAATATCCCAGATTTTTCCTTGCCCAATGTGGACCCAAAAGAGAGGATATACCTCAGCCAATGTAGCTCAAAGTTTGATCGAAATTCTTATTCAATATTCGTTCAAAAATCTACCTTATAAATGATGCGCATAAGAGTTTATAGAGGAGAGGAAGTAGTCGGTGGTTAGCATGCCTAAACCAACTGATTCTTTCCCTTAATCCAAGCCCACTAATCATGGTTGAATTAATCCCATATTAACCTTAATCCAAATCATAATATCATTGGTTAAATGATACTAAGGATTAATATTACAAAGCTATAAAATTAACTCAGATACATACATAAAATTAAATAAAACCTTAACTTACAAAAAATACACTTAGGGTTAGGGTTTACAACAACTTAATACAACTAATGAATATCATCACTATATCTTCTTGTTGTAAAGTATCATCCCATGTATATCATAGTCTTGCATACTTTGAATACTTTTACACATTAAAGTGTATTAACAACATCTTCTTCTTGCAAATATGTGGGGTACCTACAAGAATAACTTGAATGTTTTACGATACTAAGCATATAAGAATTATCAAGAATATTTAACATGATAGGCTCCAACATTAAGAAAGCTAAATCTTCCTTACCTTGAGGATTAATATGAACATGACAATCATTAGGTTCATTGGATGCCCCTGCATCATTCTCTCCAAGTTGAGAAGAATTTGCCCTCAAATTTTCATTAGAATAATAAGGAGACAAATCACCAACATTAAAATTTCTTGAAATTCCACCATAAGAATCTAGAAGTTTAAGTTCATAAGCATTATCTCCTCACTTTCTTAGTATTTTAAATGGACCATTACCTTTTGGCATTAGTTTATTTTTACATAAATTAGGAAATCTTTCTTTACGCAAATGTAACCAAACTAAGTCACTAGGAGAAAACAGATAAGAGTTTCTATGCTTATTTGCGTGAGCTTTATACTTAGCATTGGCTTTTTCAATATTATTTTTGATTTTCTCATGAAGTTGTTGAAAAAATTAAATTCTATCTTTAGCTTCATAATTTTGAAATTCATCTTTTTTCAACAGAATCATGTTAATAGGCATATGAGGATTCACACTATACACCACCTCAAACAGACTAGTTTGAGTAGTACTAGATGGACTACGATTATAAGCAAACTGTGCATGAGCTAACTTAACATCCCAATATTTTGTACATTTATTAACTAAACCTCTTAATAATATACCAAGAGTTCTATTAGTTACCTCAGTTTGACCATTAGTTTGCGGATGATGTGAAGTGCTAAGTAACAATTTATTACCAAGCATATGCCATAATTTTTTCCAAAAATAACTCATAAACTTGACATAAGTAGCATTTGGAAGTAATATACAAAAACTCATATTTTCTTTCACAAATCCTTTATTTATAAGCTCTTGTATTTGTTTTTGTAATTCCTTAGCTTCTTCTTGGTTACATCTATAAGCCGGTTTATTAGGAATAGGCATACTCGGAACAAGATCAATGGCATGTTGTATACCTCTTTTAGGTGGTAATTCAGGAAGTAAGTCATCAGGAAATACATCATTACACTCATCAAGCAACTTAAGCATATTAGGCTTTTTCAGGTATAGAATTTTTAGAAACTAAAGCATAACAAATTCATCCTTCTTTTATACATTTCTCCATAGCCTTTTCATGTAAAAATAATCTCTTCTTATCATCACTCAAGGGCATATGATCACATAAAGAAGGTGTGAGGCTATACAATTGTTTTTCTTTTTCACCACATATTTATTAGTTACCCCATCATGAGTTACTTTTCTATCATATTGCCATGGTCTACCCAAAAGTAATCAACAAGCATCCATAGGTAAAACATCACAAAGAACTTCATCATGATTGTCTGTAATAGGAAATGTAATTAAAGCTCTTTTGTTTACTTTAGCTCCTTTATCCTTATTTATCCATTGTAAGGAATAGGGTTTAGGATGATTAGTGGTTTCCAAAACCAAGTTTCTTAACCATTGCCTCACTAGCAACATTAGTACATAAAACACTATCAATTATGAGTCTACAAACCATGTCACCTATTTTACACTTAGTTTTAAAAAAATTCTCTATTTGAGTAGGTGTAACACAAGGTTGTATTTGCAAAAATATTTGAATTAAAAAGCATGGCTCTCCTTCTTCCTCTTCCATAGTTAATATTTCATTAGGAGATTCAACTTCTATATCATCATCATCACTAGATGGTTCTATGTTTTCTATTTCATGTAAGGTTGAGGCTCTTTGGTTAGGACAATCTCTAGCAAAATGTCCATATCCTTTATATTTAAAACATTGTTTATTTTCCATTTCAACTACCTTATTTTTACCATTATCATCTTTTTTATTCTTTTTATCATATGAAAATGTTGATTTAGGTGTAAAGGTATTATAATAGGGTTTAGTTGAAGTTGAAGCATTAGTACTAACATAGGCTTTAGTTGATTTGGTTTGTCTTTCAATTTTCATAGCCAATTTAAGAAAGTCATTAAGAGAGTCATAAGAGTACATATCACCCATGTCTATTATTAAATTATCCAAGCCATCTAAGTATCTAGCACATTTTTGTTCCTTTCTTTCATGAACATCACAAATAAGGGCTAGTCTTTCAAATTCTCTAGTGTATTCTTCTACACTAAATAAAACTTGCATTAGAGTAGTCATTTTAACATACATATCTTGTTCATACTCTCTAGGCACAAATTTGTTTCTCAGGTGGTTTTTAAGTTTTTCCCAAGATTTTATTTTAGAATTCTCTTATCTTTCTCTTGTTCGTTTTAAATTATCATACCAAATTTGAGCAAACGTTTTGAACTTTAGAGTAGCTAATTTGCACTTTCTATCATCATCATACTATTTAACCTCAAAAATAGCCTCAATCTCATGTAACCATTCAAAAAATGAATCCACATTCAAATCACCATAAAATTCAGGAAGGTCAAGTTTAATACCTTGATCTTCATGGTGTGCATTTCTTACATGGAGTGTTGGTGCTCTTCTTTGGTTGCTTGAGCCAAAAGAATTTATCTTTTCTTCTCCATCTTCATGATGAGAAAAATTGAAATTTCCCGGTACACTCTTGGCATGGTACATAGGCTTCAGTCTCCCTTCTTCACTATCATGTGTGGTTTCCATACAAACTTGCCATGGTTTACACTTCTCTTGTTCGACCAACTTAGCTTCCACAGTTTGGAGTTGATGTTGTAGTGTGTTTTGAGTTTGTAATTTGGCATCCATGCATGTGGTGAAGCTTTTGATGGAATTAACCAGGGCATGCACCTCTTCACTAGCCATGGTGAAGCTTGACACACAGCCCTACTTGTTGCACACAATATGTTCCACAAAGTGTAAGTGCTAGATTTGTTTTTCCTACAACCAAACAAAGTACAAACCAATTGCTAATTCTCAAAAAAATTATTATCATTACCTGCAGTCCTTTTTTAGGCACAAAGGATATCTTTTAGCCCCAAGAATAGCCATTGCACGCAGGTACACACAAAAATGATAGGATATTCTACAAAGGATGTGAAATTCATTCACATAAAATCATAAAACATCAATTATGTGTCTTCAACAAATGCTTGTCTTACAGTGGGAGATTCATGTTGGTTTCTTCATAGAAGATGTAGAGGAGATCCATAGGTAGAGGATGGAGTGATTCCTTGAGAGAAAATGAGAAGAAACAAGTTGAATATATGGCTGCAAGTTCTAGGCCTGTTCGATCGGTTCTAAAGTGTTGTTGAGGACTTCGACTCTTTTTTGTTTCTTTCTCTGTTTGATGTAGGAAGGAAACTTGAAATAGGTTGTTTCACACTTGATCACACACCACTAGAATGTAGAATGAAGGAGGAATGAAGTGCTATAGAGGCACAAAATCTTGACACACGGGGTGACACACAATCTGTTGCAACTTAGGCTGGATAACAGGTCGATATTTTATGTGAAAATATTGGGGAAAATGCAACAAGATCATTGCAAGATTGCAATAAAATTGAGCAAGAACCTCAAGAAAAATCCAAGAAGTTCATAAAGAATCAATAATTAAAAGCAATGGTTGAGTAGCCATAGAGTTCTTAGTGGAAGAACACACACACAATTGTCCAGGTCTACAGGTTGGTTTTCTGTGATAGCTTCAAACAAACGAAGCTTTGATACTAAAAATGATGTGGTTTTATCAAAGTAGCTAGAAGTTTGGATTCAATATTGTTATTAGAAGATATCACACAAATTGATGCAAAAGAAACGAGTTAATTAGCAGGATTATAGTTGAAGAAATTGATTAATAAAGATGAAGGTGCTCGATAGATTTGAGTTGGTCTTCACATGTGTCTAGTTTGAATGTTAATTGAGGAAGGTAATATCCCATATTTTTCCTTGCACAATGTTGACCCAAGGGAGAGGATAGACTTCACCTAATGGAGCTCAAAGTTTGATCGAAATTCTTATTAAATATTCGTTTAAAAATCTACCTTACAAATGATACGCACACGAGTTTATATAGGAGAGGAAGTAGTCGATGGTTAGCATGCCTAAACCAGCCGATTCTTTCCCTTAATCCAAGCCCAATTATCACGGTTGAATTAATCCCATATTAAAATTAATCCAAAGCATAATATAATTGGTTAAATGATACCATGGATTAATGTTACAAAGCTATACAATTAACTAAGATACATGCATGAAATTATATCAAACCCTAACTTACACAAAATACACTTAGGGTTTGGGTTTACAACACGTTAATACAACTAATGAATATCATCACTATATCTTCTTATTATAAAGTATCATCCCCTTGTATTCCATTTTCTTGCATGCTTTGAATACTTGTACACATTAAAGTATATTAACAACATCTTCTTCTTGCAAGTATGTGACATACCTACAAGAATAACTTGAATGTTTTTCCTTATCAATAGGATCCAAAATTAAGAAAGATAAATCTTCCTTACCTTGAGGATTAATATGAACATGAAAATCATTAGGTTCATTGGATGCTCCTGCATCAAAACCCTAATAAGTTTGCATCCATTGTATTTGATAAAGCATATCTCCTAGATGATGCATCAACAACTACATTATCACCTCCTTTCTTATATTTAATCACATAAGGAAAACTCTCAATAAATTATATCCATCTACCCTGCCTTCTATGCAGCTTTTATTGATTCTTCAAATATTTAATAGCTTCTCGATCAGTATTAATAACAAATTCTCTAGGCCACAAATAATGTTTCCACACTTCCAAAGCCCTTACTAAAGCAAATAATTCCTTCTCATATGTAGAATAATTCAAAGTGCTACCACTTAACTTCTCACTAAAATAGGCTATAGGTCTACCCTGTTGAGAAAGAACAGCCCCAATTCTTAATCCTGAAGCATTATAATATAACTCAAACATTTGTTCAAAGTCTTGAAGAACTAATACAGGAGCATGAGTTAATTTTACATTAAGAGACTCAAAAGCTCTCTCTTGTTCTAAACCCCATTTAAATCCATTTTCCTGTATTGTAACTGCAGTTAAATGTGCAGCTAAAGTACGAAAATTCTTAACAAATCTACGATAAAAAGAACATAATCCATGGAAACTTCTAACTTCAGTCACTGATTTAGGTATAGGCCATTCTTGAGTTGCCTTAATCTCATCCTCATCAACAGATATCCCATCCTTACTAATTACAAATCCCAAGAAGAATACACTTTCTAAGCAAAAACTTAATTTAGCTAAATTAGCATATAATTTCTCTTCCTTAAAAACATCCAAAATAGTCCTCAAATATTTCAAATGTTCATCCATAGATTTATTATAAATAAGTATATCATCAAAATATACAACTGCAAACTTCCCAATGAAACTCCTAAGTACATGGTTCATAAGTCACATAAAAGTACTTGGACCATTAGACAACCCAAATGGCATAACTAACCACTTAGATAACCCAAAATTTATCTTAAAGGCTATTTTCCATTCATCTCCTGGTTTCATCCTAATTTTATGATATCCACTCTTCAAGTCTATTTTAGAAAACACTATAGCACCATGTAAAAGATGTAACATTTCATCTAGCCTAGATATAGGGTATCTATATTTAATTTTTATTTTATTTATAGTCCTACTATCTATACACATTCTCCAACTTCCATATTTCTTAGGAACTAAAAGAACTAGTACAACACAAGGACTCATTGATTCCTTAATATAACCTTTACTTAATAAACCAGAAACCTATTTGTTAACTCCTTTACTTCCTCTGGATTAGCCCTTTAAGTAGGTCTATTAGGAATGAAAACCCCTGGTATAAAATCTATTTGATGTTATATGCCTCTTAATGGAGGTAGTCCATGGGGATTTTCTTCATGAAACACTTTAGTATATACTTCTAATAAACCCTCAACATTATCAGGTACAAATTTAATATAATTTGAATGACATTTATAACACTCCTTATACATCTTTAGATACACATTTTCACTTTGATCGACTGCTCATTCAACCTCACCCTTCTTAGCATAAAACCCAGATGATTTCTTAAGTCCATTTCAACAAGATCTAACATCCACATTTTGCTTAGTCAACTCTTTATAATTAGATTTTATTTTAAGTTGATCATCATAAACTTCCTTTGGAGTCATAGGTGCAAAAATAATTTTTCTATTATCCTTATATACAGTATACCTATTTTTATAACCACCATGTGTTAGTTTCCTATCATAGTACCATAGTCTTCCCAACAAAAGATGAGTAGTGTGCATAGGTACAATATCACACAAAATAGAATTCTCATATTTTCCTAATTTTAAATATACTAAAACCTACTGACTTACTTTAACATATCCCAATTCATTTAACCTCTAAAGCCTATATGGTTTTGGATGTTTAGTAGTTGGTAACCCTAATGTAGATACTAACAGAATACTAGCAGCATTGATTCAACTTCTACTATCAATTACGATATTAAAACATTTATCATTAATTAAACACCTTGTATGAAAAATGTTTTCTCTTTATATTGTGTTTGGATATGGTAATTTATTATTATTTAAACCCTTACATACTACAAAAAGATCTCTGCTTATTGGAAGTTCCACTTCTTCTTTAGATTCACTAGTATCATTTATCACTGTGTTAATCTCCAATTCTTCACATTTAGATTCTTAATCTATGTCCCTAGATTCCCTAATTAGAATATTTCTCCTATTAGGACATTTAGAAGCTATATGTGTAAGTCCTCCATATTTAAAACACTTAATGTCTCTAGCCCTAGTTGGACCACTAGCAAGATTAGACACATTAGTTTTACCTTTATCAATTTTTTTCCAACTCTAGCTTCACTACCTTTGCCTTTAAACTCAAATTTCCCACTATTTTTCCAATTTTCAAAACTATTCCCACAAAAATTCCTTTTATCATTTTTTTAAAACCCAAATCTATGTGGTTTATTCTGCCCAGTTCTCCTCATTTTACCTTCTATTTTAGCTGCTATGTTGACCATCTCTTTTAGGGTTCCATATGGATACAGTTCTACCTTATTGGCAATTTCATAATTTAACCCACTCAAAAACCTAGCCATAATGGCATCCTCATCTTCAACAATCCTATTACCTTGACTTAAGGACTGCAACTTCTTATATAATCCCCTATAATAATAAGTTGGAATAAATCTTTTCCTCATTAAAGTCTTAAACTCATCCCAATTTTAAATAGGAAGTTCTCCACTCCTACGTCTAGTTAAGACAAGGTTGTAGTACCATGAAGAAGCATAATCTGTAAACTCAACCACTACCACCTTAATTTTCTTTTCATCTGAATAGTTATGACACTCAAAAACCAACTCTATTTTCCTTTCCCATTCAAAATAATAATCAGGATCACTTCTTCCATTAAGCCCAAGTATGTTAAATTTAAGATTACCTAAATTCCTATCAACTTGATCTAAATCCCTCTCCTGTCTATTAAATTATCTTGGACACCTATCACTATTATTAGATACTTGATCCTCTAACTCTTCTAGATTATTTAAGGGAGGGATCATATTTCTAGATTCAATAGGAGCTATACCTAACACCCCAACATGTTGTTCATTTACCCTATTATTCTATAAATTATTAAGTCTAATATCTTATTCTCCTAATCTTTGTTCTAAATTAGCAGATAATATAGCAAATTGAGTAGTCATTTGTTCCTAAAAAGTCCTAAGTATCTCTAGGAGATCATTACCAGCCACAGAAACAGATTGATTTATAGATTGGCCGTTACTTGACATATTTATCCTTTCTACTTTATTTAATCTATGTGACTTATTATCAGATACATAAAATCCTAATAATTCACAATCAACAACACTCAAAATCGAATAGACTAGCAATTCCAGTAGTCAACTTATCAACAATATACAGAAAAATAATAACAACACAATCAAATTTATAAAGATAATCGAATTTTAAAGATACAAGAAATAACAAGACACAAAAGAAAATAACATAAAATAATAGAAAGGAACGAGTGTACTGCACCAACAATTGTTGGTAGTTAAAGCCGATAAGAAACAAGATTTGCCCTTCTTCTTGGAGAAATTTACCCCTTTTTGTATAATCACCGATATTGAGGTTATACCTGCACACTCAGTTAACTTTTTAGTGTAACATTATTCAGTAGTACAAGATTACTGAATCTTAATCACCGAAAGATAAAATTGATAAATAGAACTACTAGGACAAAGACTACCGAGTGTAGGAAACAGTAACAACTATCGCAAGGATCCACGATTGAATCCACAGTATTCGACCAAACCTTAACAAGATATAGAAGTCGGAAAAGCCGATAAGGTTCTATAATAGTCACCAACATTCCTTCAGGGTGCTAAAGATCTCGCCGAAAATAAGAAATAACCAATCTCAAGTATTGTAACAAAAACTGTTCAATTCTTGTCAGACATGAACCCTAATTGACCAACTTACCTAATGGAGAGTCAAACGAAACCAAAATTTAGAAAAAAAAAGAACAAAAATAGCACCAAACAATTAACCCTAAACCACAACAACTCAATTAACCAAGGCTTTGATATCAAATGATGAAACATCATTAGGTTTTGAAAACAGCGCACCGAACGAGTTAACAAGATATGATTGAGAAAGTCTATTAAGATTAGCCTAAGGATGAATACCAAAGGATGATCGATAAACTCAGAGCACGATTGAAGATCAATGGAAAACTGAGTGAATTTAACATAGAAGAATGAAGATTCAGTGAGAGTTTAGGAGGAAGAAGATTTAAGAGTCGATAAAGAGAGTTAAGAGAGAGAGGGAGTCAAGCAGTCATCTAGAGAGAGAGAAAATATTAGTATGTATTATTGGCAAGAAATTCCCAAAAGTTGTGTATATCTGTCTCACCCCCGTATACATATACAAATGCATATATATAATATTGGGCCACCTGTATCAGGCTTCAAACTACCATGCCCAATTCCTTTTACAAGTGATACAATATAACAAATATTGGGTGGTGCTGAATTATTTAATCAACCCACTTACAAATAATTACAATTATTCCAAATTATTTAGCAGATTACATCTATTTTCCCATCAGCTATTTTATTTAGTTAATTGTAGGAATTAAGGGTTGCATAGGCAGCAATCTTTATAACCTAATTATGGGCCGGGTGGCTGCCCATATGGCCTACTTAATTCTACTAGCTATTATTGTCGACAATTACATCATATAGGATTACAATAAATTTTCCCTACTAATATCAAAAAAATTGGATTAAATTTATCCAGTAGATCCACATCAATATATCCACACAGCAACAACACATGCAATCAAAGTAGCTAGGAACACGCTGATTTTAATCACTTGTATTCTTATCTCCTTTCCTAATTAATCACAGAATAACAAAAATAATTATATATACAATTTATATTACAACAATCAATAAAAATATCTAGATAAAAATTAAAATCATTTAGATCCACATTGTATTGTGTTACTCATGAGTTAAATATTATGAATAAAAGCATGGAATTATTATTATTGAGAATGAATTATACATTATCTATATGTTGGGTATAGCATTAGCATGCTAGGTTTAGAATGTGCATGGCATATCTATTTTGACCATTAGGAGGAAATGAATGTGGATTATGTCTTCATGTTGTGATAAAATTATGTTTTCCCTTTAAGTATGATTATGTAAAGAGTAATGTTAAGCATGTCTAATCATAAAGTATATACATGTAAATTAAATGATAAGATTGCAATCTATATCTTAATTAATTGATTAGAAAGCATTTTAATGTATAGTATAAAGTTTATGCGAAGTGTTGGAGCACCTCTTAAGTTTTTCTAGCTATACGGTGTATTATGAAATGATACATATAAATGTTGATGGTTTAACATATGTCTTAGCATAACAAAGCCTGAAATGTCTTTGAATCATGTTTTTTGGATGTTGGACATTATGTGTGCTTAAGTGATTACAATTTGATTAGGTTAGCTTTTTCCTTGGTGCTAGGCTTTGACCAATGCCTACTTATGGACTAAATTAATGGATAATTATCTTGGTATGATATGTAGGCCTGGTGTGGCATTTGGTTTGAAATATTAAATATTAATCACTTATAGCAAAAGATTATGGAGCATTACATATGTTTAGATTATTCTATCTTTGATTGGCGACCTAGGTTTAGTTTGCCTTCGAGTCGGATCATAGTTGATCCTGATTCCTTGCTCACTGTAGACACTATTGATGTACTAGGGGGTATTAATAATAAGGTATCTAGACACCTGGGTAGTTTATTTTGCATCAGTCAAACTATTTATCAATTGGTGGTTCTCTTATCTTGAGCTAGACTTTATGTCCACTGGTGGTTCTTTTAGCTTCGACTCGACTTTATATCCTCTTGTTATTTATTTAAATTCCATGGATATTGAGAAACCATGAAGGATAATCTAGCCCATCATTCAAAAACAATTGATTATATAATATTGTGATCATAACATGGTGAAATATTAAAATGAATGAATCTTAGAGATGACTGATATTTATTTGCATATTTTATGTACTATTGTTATGTGCATTAAGTTACTTTGACTCATGCATCCTAATTCTTGCATTATGTGTGTTGTATCAATAATCCTATATACATCACATGTTAAATCCTCAACATGACATTATATTAATGCCACAATAAGTTCCATGTAGTTATACATGAGCATTCCTATTATAATTGTAGCATGTATGATTGAAAATGTGTCATATGAAATTTTACATCCACGATTTGGTTAGAGCATTGTAAGTGCGCTTAAGTATATTAATGCATGAGTTGGAAATTGTGTTGCAAAATCTTATGCTTGTACCATAAACTACATAATAAGTTCCATGTTTATCATCATTTATGACCATATACTTTACATGTCATATGCCAATGTAGCCTAATAGGTTTGTTATGGTATCGATATCATACGACTCCAATTGAGTGTGAAATGTAAAAATAACCAATGTATGCCTGAAGTATTCATTTTATAAACTTGATACACCTTTTTGAGTGTGTGTGTCTGTATATAGATATATATATGATCCTTGTGCTTCATGTGCCACCGCGAGTTAGGCTAGTATGATTTACTTAGGCTTTGACTCATACGAATACAACCTTGGTTGTTTGAGTCTGGTGATAATACATTGATGGTAAGGAGTACACTAATTGTCTAAGGTCAATATTGAATGTCTTATCATTAGGATGAAGGTTTTCCTTGAGTTTTTGAGTATAGGTTATTCGGTGATTCAATCTAGTGAATAACGGTTGTCCCATTATTGGGATTCCCCTTTGTTCTTTTCTAAGATTTTATTATATCTCAAATGTATTTATTTTGGGACGTAAACAACTAACTTTAATTTTATTTATTTGTTTTTAAGTTTTGTTGGAAATGTATTTGATTTTTTTTTCTCCTTTGAAAATCCAAGTTTATATCTTAGGTGTTCCACTAACTTTATTGATGATGATTTTGTTTTGTGAAACCATTCCCTTCAATCTAAATTTAAAAATTTTATTGTGGTAGATCACTTCTTGGTTCAAATGAGGTTTAAGTTTTGATTCAAAATTTTTAGTCACATATCTAGCCTAGGTTAGGTGAATGCACACTCCTATCCTTATATTAGATGTGGTATTTTCATCCCCATTATTATTTTAGTTTCCATATTTTTCCTTTTTCAAGTGAAAAATGAGAGTATTATAACCATAAGATTATAACAAATCAATCTTGTAAGCTATTTCCCTAAACTTCTGAGGAACCTTAACTTTTGTCATAAGTTTGTTCTTTCTAAAGTGAGGAAAACATTCCTTCCAGAGGTATAGCCAAACTTAGACTTAGTGAAAACACATGTTAACTTAGATGCTTTTTAGAGAGAGATTGATAAGTAGAATTACTCTTATTCATGTTTATTCTAATATATTCATGTAGACACTTGAAATATTCCACTCTCTCATGGTCTTCATAACTCTTCAAATCCCCTTTCTTTAATGACACCAACTCAATTGCCATGCAAAGATTAATACGATAAATAATCTAAAAAGGACTTGAACCAATTGATTGTGATGGAATTCAGTTGTAAGAAAACTCCATGTGTTAGCTTTACATTTCAATCATTAGTACTATTAATCAATAACCCCCTTAATAAGTTACCAATCATCGTGTTCACCATCTCTACCTAGTCTTCAGTTTGTGGATGATGAAAAGTAATGCATAGCAACTTAGTTCCTAGAAAATTTCATAGAGAAGTCCAAAATTAGCATAGGAACTTCCCATATCAATCACTCACAATGCTTCTTTTAACTCCATGCAACTTCACCAATTGTCAAAAATAGAAATCTGTAATTCGAGTAGCATCATATGTCCTATGGTATAGAATAAAATGTCCCTTCTTGATTAAATGATCCACTACTACCATGATAGAATCCTTACCTAGCTGATTCCTTTGTAAACCAAGTATGAGATATATACTAACTCTTTCCCATGGTGTATCAAGAAATTATAGCGGCACATAAAGTCCTTTGTGGAAGAAAATATTACTCCTCTAGCATGTAGCACAAGTTTCCACCATAGCTGGTACACCTTTCATCATATGTGGCTAACGAAAGTGTTATTAATGTAACTCTAGTATCTTGTATATGATAAATTATCCCACAATACCCCCTTCATGTACCTCCCTGATGAGATAATCTCAAATAGAATATCTTGAGATGTACAACTTGTTATGGTTGAATAGAAAAATTTTCTTGAACCACATGAGCTCCACTACTTCCATGCTTCTGAAAAGCTTGAAATATTCCCATGATGTCTTCATCCTTCATGTAGAGATCCTTTAATATCTCAAATGCTACAAACTTAGCATCCATAAATGTGAGTGCTATGGACATTCCAGAAAGAGCATCCACTATCATATTATCCTTTCCATCAAAGTGTCTAGTAGAGAACATGAAGGATTCAAAATGCTCATCCACTTATAATGTCTCAACATCATCTTCTTTAATCCATTCAAGTGCTTCACAATTTTTTGTTTAGAGAGAAGGATTAAAGTTTTTAGCTTGAAGTAGTAACACTAATTATCAAGATACTTTGCAATGACATAGAAATTCATATCATAAGTTGAATAATTGAGTCTGAAGCCCCAAATTCTCACTAAAGATTGTTATTGTCCACCTTTCTCATGACAAGACACCTCTAATGCCTATACTACTAGCAACATAAGTTAGTTTAAATAAAATTTCAAAAGAAGGTAAATCTTATACCATTTCATTCGAAAGATACATCTTTAACTGTTTAAAAGATTTTATAAAATTTTCATTCCACTTGATCTCTTCTTTGCTCATGATTTATGTAATAGGTGCCACAATGGTTGAGAAGCCTATGATGAATCTCCTACTGAATGATGCCAACCCATGAAAAATCCTCATGTCATGCATGTTTATTGGTTTTTTCCGAGTATAAGTACCTTTAAATTTTAATAGATCCACAAAAATCTCATGTACACCCACATTGTAGCTAACGAATATTACACTCACTTACATGAAGCTACACCTCTTCAACGTCCCATATAATTTCACCTTTCTCACATTCTCAAACAACCTCCTTAAGTTCTTTAGATGATCCTCTTCATTCTTTCTATACATGATTATATCATCTGAGTATACCACCACAAAATCTTTTATGAATGGTCTTAGAATCTCATTCATCAATCTCATAAATGATATAGGTGTATTATATAACCGAAACAATATCACCAACTAGTCATAGAGACCATAATTAGTTTTAAAAGAATTTTTCCACTCATCCTCTTCTATAATATGCATAAGAAAATAACTACTCCTTGGATCACTTTTAGATATGATCCTTGCTCCATAAAACTCATCCAATATATCATCCAATATAAGAATAGGAAATTTATACTTGATTGTGATGTTACCAATAAAGCTAGAACACAACATAGACTTATGCTTTCTCATACATAACCCTTATCCAACAATTCTTGAATATACCTACTAAGCTATTTTTTCTTTCTTGAGATTGCATTAATATACTACCTTGTTTGGAAGAGGAGATCCTAACATGAGATTAATGGCATAATTTACCACTCTTAATGGTGGTAATCCATGTAGTAACTCTTTGGGAATCACATCAAAAAATTCTTCCAAAATAATGGTGAGATTCGGTTATAACTTGTTATAGTCCCTAATTGGCTTTCTTCTATCACCTCTATTGCATTTCAAACTCCTTTTTCATTGATGGAATCCTCCATGTATTGCTCTTAGAGAAACAAAATTTTAAATTTGGACTCCATTTCCAATTTCTTAGAACCATTAGCTAGCTCACCTATGGGCTTCAACTTGAACTTTGTTTCCTTATTATAAGCCATATATTCGTTGAGCACTCCATGATGGGAAACCTCTCAATAATATTTCACTAGCCTCCCAAGAAACATTTGATATGAACCTATAGGTAATATGTCGTATAAAATGTAATCGACATAATTACCAATTTTGAAATTTAATAATACTTGATTAGAGAATTTTACCCCTTTGTCTTTGTTGAGCCATTGTAAGGAATCGTGTCTCAAGTGCTTTGTAATTTTCAAGCCAAGATTCTTCATAATTTTTTTGCTTTGTACATCAGTGCAAAACCACTATCAATTATGAACATGCATACTATATCTCGTACCTTGCACTTGGACTTGAAAATTATATCCTATTGGGTTGAAGATGATCATTCTCATCATCACTACATGGATCCATGCTAGAAGTTTCAATCAAAGTTAAGACCTATTTATTTAGTTAATCTCTAGAATAATGGACATAACCTCAACACTTGAAACATTATTTTCTATTATTTTGTCCCATATTCTCTTTTCCTTTTTTTGCCTAATCCCCTCTCTTATTTATTTCAAAGTTTGATCATCCACTAGGGTGTCATCTGAAATTTCACTGCAATTTTATCAGTTCTTCCAATATGTCATATATATATTTCCACCTTTTTTGGTATTCTTAAGTTTATACCTCTAAGGAATATTCCATAAGTTTTTTTTGTTCTTTTTTCTAATGCTAAGAATAAATGAATATTTGTTAAACTTATAGATATATTTTACACACTCATAAATCATTGCTTAAGTCTAGTCAACTTGGTTTACTTGTCTTGCTTGTAATATTGTGGTACACAATTTATCCAAAGATGGTTATTTGAAATTTCCAAAAAGTTGATATTGGACTGGCCTTCTCTCTCCCATGCCTTCTTCAAATTATTGAACCACACTCTAGTGAATTTCTTGAGTTTCAAACTGAATAATTTGTATCTCCTTTTGTTATCTAGCTCTTTGAACTCAAATTCGTCTCCTTCCTTTGTTTCCAATCTAGACAAGCCTTAGTATCCATATTACCTTCAAACTTGAGAAGATGAAATTTAGTTAATGCTTGGTAAAAGTGATGGTTTAGTAAATGAGCAATTTTACTATTGAGTGTAATAAAATTAACATGATTTGATGCAATTGATGCTTATAGGGAATGGATATGAATGAAAAAAATCCACTAAGTAATTCTACAAACCAACTTCAAAAGTCTAACACATATAACTCTTAAAGGTTCTATAATAAATAGCAAAAGGTATAGTTCACTATATAATGCTTGTATTAACACACACACAAATTACAAAGAGAATTTCTAAATTTATCATTCATATAAAGTCAACAAAATAATGGAAAACTCACCAAGAGAATACATTTTTATTAAATCTCAAATTTCAACATGAGAAAATAGTATAATTGTACTTGAAATATTTATATGCTAACAACCACCACCTCACTGATAAGAAAAACTTAATATAAATATTATTAAGACTCCTAATTAATAAAATACTATGAATGAAACTATTCATATAAATAGTATCTTTTAAATAGTAACTAACTAAAATCTAAGGTCATAAGAATCAAATCATAACAAAATCTTACTAAGATAAAAACATATCATATGATAAATGATGGATTCTATATAACTTCTAAATGATTAAGAAAACTTATTAACTAACTGATATCTTAAAAAAAGTAATCTTAGTAACCATGAGGTTAATTAAAGATGAATATGCTAATCTTATCCGTTTTTCCATAAACATTCAACTTGACTATGCACGATAAATAAAAATAAGTTTCTATAGAAAATTTTTAGTTGAGATAAAAAACATTGTAGTGAAGTCTTGATTCAGTAAGATTCTCATTGACATCAATATTCATAGGTACATATTATTCTCAAAATTTTGACTCTTTCTTCTTTATAACATGATTAACAAGTCAATCTTTAAATTTTTGGAATACTCCTTCATCATTAATAATCAACAATCAACTCAATTAATGTTAAACCACTTACTCACATTCACTTAGCTGGGTGGTCCTTTGCTAAGAATGGGGGATATCATTCTAACCATCCAAGTTGAATGGAGAATGAGTTTTTTTATCTAGATCATTACATTAAAATTAAGGGCTCTTAATTAAAGCACAACAACAACAAACGAAAAGATTCTCAATGCTTTGGAAAAATTCTATAAGTAGTAGTTCAGAAAGCAATAATACTTTAATGCTTAAAAACATAAAAGTAAAAAGAAAACAATGTAGTATTAGTGGAATGACATAAATTAACAAATTAGACCAACAAAAAACTGATGAATAAACAAAATTGGGTAAAAAATCATCCAAAAAAATCCTATTAGAAACCAATCATATTTAGATATACTTTTTTTTTCAACAATTTTCATATTTGAAATTTACAATATATGTTCCCAACCTTGACTTAATAATACACTGTTGGGACTAAAACATAAATACTTGTGTATTTATAGAAATTTTTATTTATCATATGATAAATTAAGGTTTGTAAAATCAATATGTAGAAGAGCACATAATTTAATTTTTAGGAATCAACAATTTATTTACCATGTGTAGAAAACAAGGGAATATACGAATGATGAATCAAAACTTATGAACCCTTACAAGATCTATAAGAGCTTACTCCCTATCTTCTCTCACTTTAAGGTTGTAAGCATATGTGAAAGAAGAATACAATTCTTAAAAAGCAAAAAGTTAGATATAGGCATATATATAGTACAGTAGCCCCATTTTTTCAATTAAATAAATTTTTTTCTAAAAGGATTTTACACAAAAATAAAATAAGAATGGGGATTTTTACCAATACATCTACTATTGAGATAGTGTTACTATCATCTAACTAATGCTAAATATAAGGCTAAACCACAACTATAATGAGAATAGTGAAAATAATGATCATAAATAGATAGTGGTAATAGTTTACCAATGTAAATGTAATATCTTGAAATACACAAGTATATATCTAAGGGTATGATGCAGGAGCATCTAATGATTGTCATGTTCATCTTAATTCTCAAGGTAAGGAAGAATTAGCTTTCTTAATGTTGGATCCTATCATATTAAATATTCCTGATAATTTGTATATTCTTGGTGCTGAAAACCATTCAAGTTGTTCTTATAGGTATGTCACATATTTGCATGAAGAAGATGTTAATACACTTTAATGTGTACAAGTAGTTAAAGCATGCACAAATATGACATACATGGGATGATACTTTACAACAAGAAGATATGGTGATGATTTTCATTAGTTGTATTAAATTGTTGTAAACCCTAACCCTAAGTGTATTTTACGTAAGTTAGGATTTGATATAATTTTATGTATGTATCATAGTTAATTGTATAGCTTCATTATGTTAGTCATTATTATCATTTAACCAATGATATTATCATTAGGATTAAGTGTTACATTGGCTTAATTCAACCAATATTAATGGGCTTGAATTAAGATTGAGTGTCGGCTAGAAGAGCTTTGAACCAGCTGGAACTTTCCTATATATATACTCATTTGTACGCATGAAATAATAGAATGGAATATACAAAATTTGAATACAATTTTGAGCAAGCAGAGCGTGTGTCTATCTCTCTCAATTTGAATCATCTTTGAGAAAGGAAAAGCCTGGGGCATATCCTTCCTCCATTGATCTCAACCTTCAACATTTTGAAGCCTAATTCAAACTAGTCGAACCAACCTACATTTGCAACCTATTTTCTTCGATTATAATCAATATTAAACCTTCATTTATTTTGTGGGTGAAATCTCCAAACCTTCAATCCAACCTTCCCTCCACTTTGATTTATGCATCATTTTTTTATCAAAGCTTCGGCTGATTGAAGCTGTCGAACAAAAATCTTCCTTGCAGACAGGATATCACATGTGTGTTCTTGCATCAAGAAATCCATAGTAGCTTGATCTTTCCCTTGAATTCTTTATCTTTCTTCTTTATTATCTTCTTTTATTATTCTTTAAGTTCTTTCTCTAATTTCTTGGACTCTTGCAAGAATCTTTTTGCATTTTCCCCGGCAATTTACATCGAAACCTTGACCAATGTTGCAGTTCCAAGCACAACCTCTTCTGTGTGTTGTCTTGTGTGCTGCGAGTTTGTTCATCCCCATCACCTCTTTCCTTATTAATTATACTCCTTAACTATATGTGATCTAGTTCTAATCAATCCATTTCATTTCCCATTTGTGTATCAATCTAGGAGGGACACAAAAAAGTCTAAGACCTGGAGTCGTCTATGCACGTGACCGAACCAAACTTGTGTGTAGCTTGGCCTATTTGAACCATTTCTCCTCGTTTATTCTCTCAAAGATCCACTCTATACTCTCCCTTTATATATTCTATACATATTCTATGGATTAATGATTTGAATCTTCTACTTGAAGATGATTATATGTTGAAGAAAGAAATTGACACTCTATGATTTTGTGTGGATGAATTTTATGCCATGTATAGAAGATCATTTCCATTCCTTGTGTACCTACATGCAGTTGTTGTTCTTGTGGCTACATCCTCTCCTTTTTTCCTAATAAAGGACTTCAAGTAGTGATTTTTAATTTAATTGTGAATTAGAAATATTTTGTACCTTGTTTGGTTGTAAGAAAACAAATTCTAGCACCTACACTTTGTGGAATATATTATGTGCAACAAAAAAGAGTTGTGTGTCAACCTTCAACATGGCTAGTGAATAAGTGCGTGCCTTGGTACATTCTATCAAGAGCCTCACAACACACATGGATTCTCATTTGCAAAATCAAAACACACTTCAACATCAACTACAAATTGTGGAAGCTAAATTGGCCGAACAAGAGAAGCATAAACCATGGCAAGTTCGCATGGAAACCACACATGATATTGTGGAAGGAAGAATGGAGCCTATATACAATGCAAAGAGTGAACATGGACATTCCAACATGCATCACCATGAAGATGGAGAAGATGAGATGAATTCCTTTGGCTCAAGCAACGAAATAAGACCACCTACATTTCAAGTAAGAAATGCATACCATGAAGAATAATGTATTAAACTTTACCTTCTTGAATTGTATGGTGATTTGAATGTGGATTCATTTTTTGAATGCTTGCATGAGATTGAGGCTATTTTTGAATTTATAGAATATGATGATGAGTGAAAATGCAAATTAGCTACTCTAAAGTTTAAAAAGTTTGCTCAAATTTGGTATGATAATTTAAAGCAAACAAGAGAAAGACAAGAGAAGTCCAAAATAAAATCTAAGGAAAAACATAAAAAGCACCTAAGAAAAAAATTTGTGCCTAGATAGTATGAGCAAGATATGTATGTTAAAATGACTACTCTAAGACAAGGTTTATTTATTGTAGAAGAATACACGAGAGAATTTGAAAGACTAGCCTTTAATTGTGATGTTCATGAAAGAAAGGAATAAAAATTTGCCAGGTACTTAGGTGGCTTAAGTATTTTGATAAGAGACAAATTTGACATGTACTCTTATGATTATGTTGATGACTTGATTAAATTAGCTATGAAATTTGAAAGACAAACAAAAACATCTAAAGCCTATGTTAAGTCTAATGCTTCAACTTCAACTAAACCCTATTCTAATACCTTTACACCTAAATCAACATTTTCATATGATAAAAATAATAATAGGGATGATAAAGGTAAAAATAAGGTAGTTTAAATTACAAGTAAACAATATTTCAAATGTAAAGGATATGGATATTTCGCTAGAGATTGTCGTAACCAAAGAGCCTTAACCTTACATAAAATAGAAAACATGGAACCATGTAGTGATGATGAATAATTAGAAGTTGAATCTCCTAATGAAATATTAACTATGGATGAGGACGAAGGAGATCCATGCTTTATAATTCAAAGAGTTATAAAAATACAACCTAGTGATACACCTACTGAAAGGGAGAAAAGTTTTAAGATTAAGTGTAAAATAGGTGACATGGTTTGTAGACTCATAATTGATAGTGGTTCATGTACCAATGTTGCTAGTGAAGCAATGGTTAAGAAACTTAGTTTGGAAACTACTAATCATCCTAAACCCTATTCTTTACAATGGCTAAATACAGATAAATGAGCTAAAGTAAACAAAAGAGCCTTAGTCACATTTTCTATTAGAGACTATTATGATGAAGTTCTATGCGATGTTTTGCCTATGAATGCTTGTGGATTACTTTTGGATAGACCATGGGAATATGATAGAAAAGAAACTCATGATGAGGTCACTAACGAATATGTGGTGAAAAAAGAAAAGAAATTGTATAGACTAACACCTTTTTTATATGATCATATGCCTTTGAGTGATGACAAAAAGAGATTATTTTTACATGAAAAGGCTATGAAGAAATGCATAAAAGAAGAAGGAATTTGTTATGCTTTGATGTCTAAAGATTCTAAACCTGAAGAAAAACAAATTGAAAATCCTAATCTAATGAAGTTGCTTGATGAGTATAATGATGTATTTCGTGATGACTTACCTCCTAGATTACCACCTAGTATGCCTATTCCTAATAAACCGGATTATAGATGTAACCCAGAAGAAACTAAGGATTTACAAAGACAAATACAAGAGATTATGGATAAAAGATTTTTGAGAGAATGTATGAGTCCTTGTAGTGTTCCTGCTTTACTAGTGCCTAAAAGGGATGGTACTTGCCGTATGTGTATAGATTCTAGGGTAGTGAATAATATTACTATCAAATATTGATTTCATATTCCTAGATTAGATTATATGCTTGATGAAATTTGTGGTGTACAAGTATTTTCCAAAATTGATTTGAGATGTGGATATCATCAATTAAGGATTAGAGATAGAGATGAATGGAAAACTACTTTTAAAATAAAATATGGTCTCTATAAGTGGATGGTTATACCTTTGGGGTTATGTAATGCACCTAGCTTATGTATGAGACTTATGAATGAAGTTATTTGACCATTCCTTGGTGATTTCATTGTTGTATATTTGGACGATATTCTTATGTAAAGCAAAAATAGTTATGATCATCTAGTGCATTTGAAGAAATTATTTGATAAGCTAAGGAAAGCTAAACAATATGGAAAACTTCAGAAATGTGATTTTATGCTTCCAAGTGTAGTTTTCCTAGGCTATATTATTAGTGGAGAAGGTATTAAAGTAGGTCCTAATAAGATTAGGGCTATAAAAGAATGGCCTATCCCTAAGAATGTTCATGATGTGAGAATTTTTCATGGATTACCTAGTTTTTATAGAAGATTCATTAAGGATTTTTCTATTATAGCTACACCTATTACTCAACTCATGAAAAATAGTGAATTTTTTTAGGGATAAGAAGCTACTCAAACCTTTGAAACCCTCAAAGATAAACTTTTTCATGCATCTATTCTATCCTTACCCAAATTTAATCTTCTTTTTGAAGTAACTTGTGATGCTAGTGGAATTGGAATAGTAGGAGTACTTTCCCAGGAAAAGAAACTTATAGCATTTTTTACTGAAAAGTTGAATGGAGCCAAACTTAACTATTTAACTTATGACAAGGAATTCTTTTCCATTATACGGAGCATAGAGACATGGAGTCATTATGTAAGACCAAAAACCTTTGTGTTACATTTGGATCATGAAAGTTTAAAATACTTACATATTCAAAAGAAAGTTAATCTAAGACATGAAAAATGGGTAAATTTCTTACAATCCTTTGTGTTCTCTGTCAAGCATTTAGATGGTAAAGAAAATGTAGTTGCTAATGCTCTTTCTCATAGATCTACACTACTTGTTATGATGGATGCAAAAATCTTAGGTTTTGAAATGATAAAAGACTTATTTCCTAAGGATGAAGATTTTAAGGACATGTTTAGTGCATGTAAAGAAATTGGATACCATGGAAATTATGTCATACAAGATGGATTTTTGTTTAGAATAAATAAACTTTGTATTCCTAGATATAGTATTTAAGACTTGTTAATCAAGGAAATATACGAAGGTAGCATTAAGGGAAATTATGGTATACATAAAACTATGGAATTATTACAAGAAAATTTCTATTGGCCAAGAATGGTTAAACATGTATAAGCCATGATAAGTAGATGTTCTATGTGTCAAAAACGTAAGAGTTACTTCCATAAATCCTTATACACACCTTGACCCATTCCTGAGATGGAGTTAGTATGGACTTTATCCTAGGGTTACAAAGAATACAACATAGTAAAGATTCTATTCATGTGGTAGTAGATCGATTTTATAAAAATGACTCATATTATTCCATGTAATAAAATCGATGATGCCACACATGTTGCTGACTTGTATTTTAGAGAGGTTGTTAAACTTCATGGAATACCTAAAAGCATAGTTTTTGATCGGGATATCAAGTTTATGAGTTATTTTTGGAAAACTATATGGCATATGCTTGGTACTAAATTATTATTTAGCACTTCACATCATCCACAAACTAACGGTCAAATTGAAGTAACTAATAGAACTCTTGGTATACTATTAAGAGGTTTAGTTAATAATAGTACTAAAGATTGGGATGTTAAGTTAGCTCATGCAGAGTTTGCTTAAAATCGTAGTCCATCTAGTACTACTCAAACAAGTCTGTTTGAGGTGGTGTATGGTGTGAATCTTCACATGCCTATTAACATGATTCCTTTGTATAAAGGTGAATTATAAAATTATGAAGCTAAAGATAGGGTACAATTTTTTCATCAGCTTCATGAGAAAATAAAAAATAATATTGAAAAAGCCAATTCCAAGTATAAAGCTCAAGCAAATAAGCGTAGAAACTCTTATGTGTTTTCTCCTAGTGACTTAGTTTTGTTACATTTGCGTAAAGAAATATTTCCTAATTTACGTAAAAAGAAAATAATGCCAAGAGCTAATGGTCCATTTAAAATACTAAGAAAGTTTGGAGATAATTCTTACGAACTTGAACTTCCAGATTCTTATGGTGGAATTTCAAGAAATTTTAATGTTGGTGATTTGTTTCCTTATTATTCTGATGAAAATTTGAGGGCAAATTCTTCTCGACTTGGGGAGAATAATGCAGGAGCATCTAATGATTGTCATGTTCACCTTAATTCTCAAGGTAAGGAAGAAACAACTTTCTTAATGTTGGAGCCTATCATATTAAATATTCTTGATAATTTGTATATGCTTTGTGTTGAAAACCATTTAAGTTGTTCTTGTAGGTATGTCACATAATTACAAAAAGAAGATGTTAATACACTTGCATGTGTACAAGTAGTCAAAGCATGTAAGACTATGGGATGATACTTTACAACATGAAGATATGGTGATGATTTTCATTAGTTGTATTAACTTGTTGTAAACCCTAACTCTAAGTGTATTTTATGTAAGTTAGGGTTTGATATAACTTCATGTATGTATCATAGTTAATTGTATGGCATTGTAATGTTAGTCATTAGTATCATTTAACTAATGATATTATGATTAGGATTAAGTGTTATATAGGCTTCTTTCAACCAAGATTAATGGGCTTGAATTAAGATTGAGTGCCGGTTGGAAGAGCTTCGAACCAACTAGAACTTTCCTATATATATACTCATTTATACGCATGAAATAATATAATGGAATATATAGAATTTGAATACAGTTTTGAGCCAGCAGAGCCTGCGTCTATATCTCTCAATTTGAGTTGTCTTTGAGCAAGGAAAAGCCCGAGGCATATCCTTCCTCCATTGATCTCAACCTTCGACATTTTGAAGCCTGATTCAAACTAGTCAAACCAACCTGCATTTGCAACCTGTTTTCTTTGTTTATAATCAATATTAATCCTTCGTTTCTCTTATTTCATTTTGTGGATGACATCTCCTGAACATCAGCCTTCGATCCAACCTTCCCTCCACTTTGATTTATGCATTAGGGTACCAACTATCCTATATAATTATAAACCAAACTCTCACTAAAGAAAACATTCTGCATAGGATAGCCTAACTATTAGGCTAAAAGAGCACTCCAAGAATTGTTAGCTATTAGCCATATATACAAAACAAGACCTAAAAAGTGTTGTAATAGTGCACCAATGTATTGATTAATAAGAGTTTAGGAAATATGATATAAATAAAAATAATGGAAAATTGTAATAAATAAGATACATGGATCTAAGAGTCTGGAAGGGTATTTAGGCACAAAAATACTAATCTATTAGATAACTATAACTCTACACCTAACTCTAAATATATTTCACTCATCCATAGCCATTACATCAGAGTCATAAATGTAGTCATCAAATAATTGTAAATAAAAAAACAAACTTTTAATCTTTTAAAAGAGTAGTTACTAAAAAAGGTCGTTAGTACAAAATGTGCTAACTAACATAATAACTTCAAAGACGCAGATGTAAAGAATAGAAGATCATGTATATAGTATAACAATGTACAACATATGATGACAAGAAGTATTATACATGTGAAAGCTACTCATGAAATAATGAAAAAATAAAAGAAAACCATATCAAAACAATTAATATGTGTTCACACAATTTCTAATTAATTATTCACCTTAGGACCAAGAATGTCACTTTTATCTCTATTGGAATGCTCCACTAGAATCTTCTAGAAGGGCTCAATACATAATTTAGGGAAAAAGAATCGTAAACTAGAAAATAGATACATAATTCTTAAGTACATATACCCCCCATTGGCTGATGGTTTTGACTTATATAGATAGACTTAGGACCACTTTAATCTAGGAAAAACTAGAACACTAATAATTGAGAAACTTTCTTGGTCTTGACTCATATGATTTTTTTCTTTCAAAATGAATGCTTTATTAAAGAATATTTCCTAAACACTTAACACTATAAGCCCACATAAAACACTTAACATATTACACACTTATCTATTTCACTTATATTGCACTTTTTACTTGTAGTACCACTAATCATTTGAATTACCATTTATCACTTATTTTGCTACCCATCACTTGTTAAAAGAATTCATGCTAACAAATTTAAGTTAAAAATGCAATAAGAGTTACACTAAGGTTGATTAAATAAAATATTCTACACATAAAAATAGCAGTTAAAAGCAATATGAAATCCACAAACACTAAAGAAAATATAATACTTCTAAAAAACACTAAAGTGCCCTTAGCAAAACCATAAGTCCAAGATATGCAATAAAATCACCAATTAAGCTTAAAAACTCACCAAAATGGATATAACACTCAATCATTTCATATAAAATGTGAGCAACTAAAAAACAGAAATGAAACATAGAAGTAAGCACATAAAATATTGATTATGCCGTAAGGATTTCTATATTCATTTAAAGCTATTTTAACTTAGAATAGTAACTTATGTTAACCATAATTTATCTAAATAATTCACTTATTACACTTAATACATTTTCACCAAAAGTAATGCACATATGACTAAAATTTCTAATATTCATGTAAAATGACTAAAACACATTTATCCTATTAAAATAGTTTCAAATTAGAAAAAATAACAACAAATCCTAGAACTGTTCAAGCCCTAACATAATTGATATTAAACATTAAATAAAAAATCTAATTAACATAATGATATACCTAGTTTTACCAAAAATCACTAAAATAGCAAGAACACCTTTATAGCAAAGGGTCCCAAATGAACAAAAAAAATTGGACCAAATCACACCAAAAGCACAGACAACTTCCACAAAATTATTAACCTTCTTAGTGAATCAACCTTATTTTGATGATAACACATTTGTTTAATTGGTTAACTTATTTATATAAGTGTACAAGTATTATATTTGTCAAAACAGTATGATCACACTCATTAAAACCATTCCTTAACTATGGATTTAAAACATATATCAAGTTTAAAGCACAAAGATCAACAAGGATTCCTTTGAAGACTGTAGAGATTCATAGTAAAAATTCTTGAATTCTTAGGTTTTATATTATAAATTATGAATGGTTTTAATCATTTACGTTTTCTCTTTAAAAGTACTTTTTAATCTTCCATAAATATCTTTCATGATGTTTAAAAGCTCATTTGAATCATTTCAAATCAATCCTAGTGTTAAAAAGCCAAATATTGTTAAACCAACTACATCAATTGTTTAATTACCTATTTCAATTCAGAAAGGAATCAATTACCAATTATAAATCCATTGATGTAATTTCCTTATGAGATAATTGATTCCCTAGATCAATCAATTAATGTGCTATAATAGTTGATGTTCTTCATATCCAAAGATTTATTTACTTTTGTGATTGTTATAAATTATTTTGTAGAGTTAATTAAATGCACAAATCAATTAACTTATCTATATGTTTGATTGATGTATCCTTTCTTCCAATTGATGCATTACTATGTCCGTTCATGTGATATTTTTATAGGACTTTTATTGATTAACCGAATTCTTCAACCATCTTCATATTTATCTATAAACATTTGTGTCTCTTTTAAATATAACATTTGTTGAAATATGAAAGGATTGGTCGATCAAATTAATTTGTTGATTCATCCCTTTCACCAATCAACTAATTTTAGGCATGTATTATATCAATCAATAAATTGCTAACAATCATGAAGGAAAACTCTAACCTATATTTAAAGAGAGAGTATTAAGAATTCACATCATTAATCTTACTTATACTACACATTCATTGGTAATTAATTCTCAATTATTTTCTCAAACTTTCACATCCTTAATTATAGAGAAAATATTTTTTGTTTAATACTTTCCATAATTAGCTATAGTGATTTGGCACTTGTAATATTCATTTTTCTAGCTTGTTTAATATCTTCAAATTTCATTCTATACTCTTATATCTGTTTTTATGAGGAATTATTTGTAAACAACATAATAACTCTTAAACATTCAATATGAAGTGATGGGGTGTGTCTAGCTTTTCTAAAGATGTTATTGAGTTTATAAACTCAAAAATATTGAGATGATAGCTAAGCCAAGGTGTAAATTAGCTCTAAGCGAAGTCACTGAGATTAAAGGCTTATAAACCTAAAGAAGTGATCATCATCAAGGAAACAATAAAGTGGGATTTTAAAATATAGCAAAGAGAATCTTTTGGTACTAGAAATAGATTGCTTTGGTCCATTGAACCACTATAAATCATTATCCAACTTTTTCAGTGGCATTCCTATTATTAAAATCTTTTCTCATTCCACTATAAAGCATTCATACTTTCTTTGAATTGCCATAAGATATTAAATCGAGCAACAATAAAAAAAATGTATAAATCCATAAGGTATGGATATACTTATAGGTGAAGACATAACATCTTTAAAGACTTTATTGTCAAATGAGAAAGATTTTGAGTTATTGAACATAAAGATGGGAAGCCTTTTAATAGCATGTCATCAAGAAATATGCCCAATCAACCAAATTACTCTAATCAAGATTCAGTAGCCCCCCACAATAGAGTGATTAAAAACCAGAGGAATATTAGATGAATGAAAAAAGAGAAATAATCAAACTCAATAACAAAAACTATTTTAATTCTTCATTATGCCTTAGTTGAAGAAGTGATGCATGTACGGTTTGAGTTTCGGACTTGGATTGAGTTTATGGGGAGTATTCAATGAGGATGGAGTATGGAGGTTGATGATGGGGATTCGAAGGGGTTGATGACGATGGAACACGAGGTAGAAGGATAAATTAAGCTTTAAACCACACAGAAATAAAAATTAAGGTTTCGAGAACAAAACCATTCTCACAGATTTGGTTTTGTTTTGAGACGAATCCACATAAAATTCGGGTTTAAGCAATGCTTAAGGTTGTTCTTCTTATTCAAGTTGTGTGTTTCTACTCATTTTCCTATTGTTTATATAGCCAAGCAACCGAGCATCTTCTCAAAAGATTACAAGCATATTCCCTCCCAAAACCAATAATTCCCTTAAGACTAGCTAGATAATAGTCAGTTACTAACTAACTAAAAGTAAATAACAATACCTAGTACTTAAAAATAAACGTTACGCTAGCTAACAAACGTTGACTAAAAGTAAATAACAATAACTAGTACTTAAAAATAAACATTACGCTAGCTAAAAAACATTGACTAAAAGTAAATAACAATAACTAGTACTTAAAAATAAACGTTACGCTAGATAAAAAAAGTTGCATGAAGCCATGCATACCCCATATTCATGCACCCACTCTGAGTAGCATAACTGTCTTCCTCGATGTTATGTTCTGTGACTCTGCTCCCGCATCATTCTCCCCTGGTTGGTTTGAATTTGTCCTCAAATTCGAGTCATCATGATAGGGTCTGATGTCTCCAATGTTAAACGTTCTAGATACTCCTCCGTAGGAGTTAGGTAGCTTTAGCTCGTAGGCACTCTCTCTAAATCTACGAAGGACCATAAAGGGACCGTCCGCTCGAGGCATGAGCTTATTTTTCATTAAGTTTGGAAACTTTTCCTTCTGAAGGTGTAACCATACGAGGTCTCCTGGCTGGAAATCTAGTTGAGTGCAGTGTTTATCTACCTTGGCCTTATATCTCTCATTGGACTTTTTGATATTGCCCTTAACCTATTGGTGTAGCTTCTGGAAGAATTCTACTCTTTCTTCTACATCATAGTTCTGCATTTCCCTTTTCTTCAATGCTACCATGTCGTTGGGAATATATGGGTTGTTGCCATATATGATCTCAAAAGGGATACACTTTGTGGTTGTAGAAGGACATCCCAATCCTTGGTACTTTTACTAACCAGCCCTCTTAGTAGAGTTCCCAATGTTCAGTTTATGACTTCTGTCTGTCCATCGATCTGAGGGTGGTGTAAAGTACTGAATAGAAGTTTTGTGCCAGCATGTACCAAAAAGTCTTCCAAGTTTAACTAATAAACTTGATGTCCCTATCAGAGATTATCGTCCTCAGGACCCCATGCAGTTTCACAACCTCTTGAAAATACAGATCCACAACATAGGTTGTATCGTTGGTTTTATGACACGGTATAAAATGTGCCATCTTGGAGAACTGATCTACGAATACCATGATAGAATCTTTACCGCGTTAGGTTCGGGGTATCCCTAGTATAAAATCCATACTAACTCCTTCCCATGGTTGGGTAGGTACGGGCAGTGGCACATAGACTCCCTTGTGAAAGAAACTTTTGCTCTTCTGACATGTGGAACATCTGGTGACCATGTCTAGGAATCCCGTTTTCATACTTGGCTAGTAAAAGTGTTCCTATAGAAGTTCTAGAGTCTTATTGATCCCAAAATGTCCAGTTATCCCCCCTTCATGTACCTCCTTGATGACTAATTCCCGAACTAATGTCCTAGGGACACACAATTTGTTGTTCTTGAATAAGAAACTATCTTGAAGAGCATAGGCCCCATGAACCCCTTGTTTCTCACACTCCTAGACTATCATGGAGAAATCCTCATCCACGGAGTACTGCCCTTTGAGCATCTCGAACCCAAGTAGCTTAGCTTCCATCACGGTGAGCATCATACTCCGTCGGAATAGGGCATCTACAACCACATCCTCCTTTCCATCCACATGACGAGTAGAGCAGATGAAAGTCTGTAGTAGGCTGGTCCACTTGGCATGCCTCGTGCTTGTCTTCTTCTTGCCATGCAAATACTTCAAACTCTCATGATCAAAGCGAAGTACAAAAGGTTTTGGTCTCAGATAGTGGCTCCATGTCTCCAAGCTTCACACAATAGCATAGAACTCCTTGTCGTACGTCGAGTAGTTGAGTCTAGCCCCATTTAACTTCTCACTAAAGAATGCTACTGGCCTCTTCTCTTGAGAAAGCACTCCCCCGATACCCACACTGCTTGCATCACAAGTTACTTCAAACAAATTGTCGAAACACGATATGGTTAGCACCGGTGCATTGGAGAGCCTCTTCTTCAATTCTTCAAATGCCTTGGTTGCCCGATCATCCCGATGGAATTCCCCCTTTTTCATTAGTTGTGTCATGGATGCCATAATAGTAGAGAAATCCTTGATGAGCCTCCGGTAGAAGGACGCTAGTATGTGAAAACTTTGAACTTAGTAGGGATTGGCCATGCTTGGATTGATTCAACCTTGGATGGATCTACTTGGATACCATCTCTGCTTACTATATAACCAAGAAAGATTACACTTGCTATCATGAAGTCACATTTTTTCCTTTTTCTGTAGAGCTTCACCTCTCTAAGCTTATCGAACAATTGCCTCAGATGCTGTCGGTGTTCGACCTCCGTCTTGCTATACACTAGGATATCATCTAGATATACAACAAGAAAGACTCTAAGAAAGGGTTGTAGCACCTCAGTCATCAATCGCATAAAAGAGCTCGGTGGGTTGCATAATCCAAAGCCTTACCAACCACTCGTATAGCCCATACTTGGTCTTGAAATTAGTCTTCCACTCGTCTCCCTCTTGAATCCTCATCTAATGATAGCCACTTCTAAGATCTAGCTTCGAGAAGATTTTAGCTTCGTGCAACTCATCTAGCATGTCATCCAACCTCGGCATTGAAAATCTGTACTTGATCGTGTTGTTGTTGACTGCTCTGGAGTTGATGCACATCCTCCATGTTCCATCTTTATTTAGCACCAATAAGGCTAGAACTCCACATGGACTCATGCTCTCTCGTATAAAACCTTAATCCAGTAACTCTTGTACCTATCTTTGCAACTCCTTAGCTTCTCTGGGTTGCATCTATAAGCTAGGCGGTTCGGCAGTGGGGCTCCTGGCATGAGATCTATAGCATGCTCAATTCCTCTCAAAGGAGGCAACCTGGTTGGTAGCTCATCTGGGAACACATCTATATATTATTTCAATATTTGTTGTAGCTTTGGATCTTGGTTGATGGCCTCCTTTTTTGAGATCTCCCTTGCTACTAGGGCGTAGCAACTTTATTCCCCCTTTAGAGCTTCCAACATTTCATGCTCTTTCAAAATAAGCAACTCTTTACCCTTCTGGCTCTAATTCTCCTCTTTCTCTCTAATCAAACTCTCCTCATCCTCATTTGGTTTTAATTTTTACTTCTTCTGATCCTTACACACGATGTATTCGTTGAGGACCCCATCATGTGTAACCGTTCTATTATACTGCCACGGTCTCCCTAATAGAATATGACAAGCATCCATAGGCAGGACATCACATAGAATAGTATCTACGTAATTCCTAACTTTGAACAAGATAAGAGATTGTTTTGTTACCCGTATACCCTTCTCGCGGTTGAGCCATCGTAGTATGGCCTGGGTTTACTCATTGTTTCCAATCCGAGCTTGTTGACCATCTTTTGACTGGCTACGTTGGTGCATGAGCCGCTATCAACAATGATCTCATATACTCGATCTCCTACTCGGCACTTGGCCTTCAAAATTCTTTCCCACTGAGTAGGTAGAGGTTGGGTTTGCACTTGGAGAAGTCGTCTCAGTACATAACAGTCTATGGTTCCTTCTTCCAAGGCATCCTCTAGCTCTTCGGTGTCATCCTCCTCATGGTCTTTGCTTTCCTCACATGTATCCATGTTGGCGATTTCCTTCAGGGATAACACTCGTTGGTTTGAGCAATCCTGAGCGAAGTGACCATATCCCCGGCACTTGAAGCATTGCATGCGGACCTTCTCCTCCACTTGCTCCTTACCTTTTTCTTCCCGCGTGAATCTTCTATCCGCATTGGTGTTAGTGGATTACACCATTGGTGGCTTGGATCCTCCGTTAAAGTTTAACCCGTATGGAACACTAATGGACTTACTTAGAACCTTGCCCCGCTTCAAATTTTTTTCAAACTTGATGGCTAGTTTAGCCAAATCTTTGAAAACTTTGTATGGGTATACTTCTACCTTCTCTCGGAGATTCATAGTCAAACCTCCTATGAACCGTGCACATCGCTGCTCTTCTCGTTCTTACATCTCACATACAAGCGTTAGCCTTTTGAATTCTCGGATGTACTCTTCAACTCCGAGTAGGCCCTGCCTCAGAGTGCTCATCCTGATGAAGTTCTCTTGCTCATATTCTATTAGAACGAACTTCTTCCTTAGATGCTTCTTCAACTTTTCCCATGATCAGATTCTCATTTTCCCTTCTCTTTCTCTTCTCCGTTTTAGAATGTCGTACCATACCCAAGCAAATTTCTTTAACTTCAAGATTGCTATACGACATCTCTTCTCATCATCGATCTCCTTATACTCAAAGATCGACTCCACGTTTTTCAACCATTCAAGGAACGATTCCAAGTCAAGAATACCCTCAAAGTCGGGTAAGTCGAAACGGATCCCCTTCTCTATGTCGTCATATGTCCTCCGAGAGGACTCATATGCCCTTCTGTAGTCTCCTACGCTTTTTTCTTCCCCTTCCCACTGATGCGGTGTTCTCCTCATATTCACTACTTCAATTGGCTCTCATCGCTAGGGTTGTTACACATGTGACCCTTGTGCTTAGGAAGCTTCGATTCTTCCTATACAGATCTTGACATCCTTAAAATCTTCAGCCAGGGCTTTGAGAATATCTTTCAACTCTTCTTCTTGACTTGCCATGGTTGATCTTGAAGAATTTTTTCACTCTAACCACAACCATAGCTTTGATACCAAATTGATGTGTGTACGGTTAGAGTTTTGGATTTGGATGGAGTTTATAGGGAGTATTCGATGAGGATGGAGTATGGAGGTTGATGATGGGGATTCGAAGGGGTTGATGAAGATGGAACATGAGGTAGAAGGATAAATTAATCTTTAAACCACACATAAATAAAGATTAAGGTTTCGAGAACAAAACCGTTCGCACAGATTTGGTTTTGTTTCGAGACCAATCCACACAGAATTCGGGTTTAGGCAATGGTTAAGGTTGTTCTTCTTATTCAAGTTGTGTGTTTCTACTCGGTTTCCTATGGTTTATATAGCTAAGGAACCAGGCATCTTCTCAAAATATTACAAGCATATTCCCTCCCAAAAGTATTAATTCCCTTAAGACTAGCAAGTTAATAGTCAGTTACTAACTGACTAAAAGTAAATAACAATAACTAGTACTTAAAAATAAATGTTACGCTAGCTATCAAACGTTGACTAAAAGTAAATAACAATAACTAGTACTTAAAAATAAATGTTACACTAGCTAACAAAAGTTTCATGAAGCCATGCATACCCCATATTCATGCACCCGCTCTGAGTAGCGTAACCGTCTTCCTTAGTGTTATGTTATGTGACTCTACTAACGCATCAAGAAGACTATGAATAAATTCTCGATTTGAATACTACTAGAGATACTTAAGAGAATTTGAAGCCAATTTATGGAAAGGAAGATGAAGAAGAAGATATCCATATTCGCCTTTTATGCTAAATTACAATCAAAAGAAAAGTGGTATTTAAAAGCATCTTATCCTCTCTTAAAGATAATTTCTTTTCTATGGTTGATGATACTCTAACTTATCTTGGTAAGATTATGATTTGAATAAGATGGTTTCTAACTTGTAACACCTCCATTTTCATCCCTAATGTTTTTTCAAAAAAAAATGATATAATACAAAAGTGAGCACAAGAAATGGGGAATGCTATTATCATACCTACCATAAGATAGATGTGCACCATGATCTCTTGATAGGTGTAGGGATAAAAACCTATTAAAAAAATCCTAAAATAGAAACCAAATAAAAAATCATCTTTAATAAAGTGAGTTAAAAACCTTAAAAAAATCATCACCGATAAATTTGCAAAAAACTCATGTTCCAAAATCTAAATTAAACAACATAAATATGGTCATTTACAACACCAAGTTAAAACTTTTATTATAATCTAAATTCCAAAATATTTACAAATAATTACAAAATTCCTCAAGAGATAAAACTTTGGTAGCTCTAACACTCAGCCAAAGTTTATTTGAATTGAACTAGAGTACCTATATACAAGAATCTAAAAAAGTGTAGTATTAATACGATGTCATGCTAAGTAAACAATACAACTCATAGCAATAACATACACACATAGATTTATGTACTTAGCATAACTGATAAAATATGAAGGACATGCTCTCACATAAGATTATGAAAAACAGAAGAAGGGTGTATGCAAACTAACAAGAGTATTAGAAGAACATGAACCATGATCAATGTATATCCCATAAAAAAGACATACAATCTTTATTAAGCTTAAACTCACAAAAGAATATATTATTGAAATATAATTATACCATTACATAAGAATATAAAAGAGGATCATAATGTTCATGTCTTAAAGTTATATTTGTGTTACACATTCATATAAAGTATCAGGGCATATTAACTTGTGGAACCACTTATTGATCAATGGCACTAAAAGATATTACATCACACATGCCAATTCATATTATTACCCAGTTTGTTGTGTATGATTTCATTGTTTAAATTTTCTTTTACATATTCCACTTATTTTAATTATGCATTTCCAATATATAGTATTTCTCACATCTAAAAAAAATATTAAGCATATTTGAAATATAGTATTATTTACATCTACGGCATAAAACTTAAGGAACCAATAATAACACATCACCTATAACTCTATTGCTATAACAAATATTATGACCTGTAGCTCTATAGCTATGGCTATTACAACCACTCAGGACACTCTAACCTTTAAGTATTGATACCTCTTATAGAACTCATAGATCACCTACAAAGGAGAAAGAGGTGCCTTAATATTGTACTACCAGTGCAACACATACGAAATCATAGGAAAGGTGTCCACCATATGACCCTAATTTGGAGGATATCCTAAGGCTACTCAAGGTGGACTATATACACCCAACATCTATGACCACTATCATGACCTATAGGAAAATTCCCATAATTGGACTAAAACCACCTACAATGACCACTGATGTGACCTATAGCATAATTCTCATAACTCATTCTTTTCATTTTTCAATGGAATTATGAATACTTTATATTAATGACCACATATTCCATCACATATAACCCATCACTAATGTCCTTGAAAAAATTAAACATAAATATTAATAAAGAATTAAACCACTTACATTCACGTAAATTACATGATAACCAACTTACATAGCATAATAACTCGTAAAATACAACTATGAAGAATTATGGTTCATATATGTGAAGAACTACCATATACAACACAACAAGATCAATACATGATAAAACAATAAGATATCCATATGGTGGAGTCACACAAACTACAAAACTTATTAACAAGCCTTACTATGCTCTTAGCATAACCAAAATATAAAATAATGCACATCAACACATCAGATTCTATTAACTAGGAGTTTAGGAGGTTTACCTAGCTTTGAAGCTATTTTAGCATAAGAAAAAGGAAAACCCTAGCCTCAAAATCCCTTTACATGCTATTCTAGGTCACCCTTTGAAAATCATAAGACTAATTTAGAGACAACAAATCCCAAAATAGAATAAAAGGAAACAAACAAATTTTATCAAAAACCACTTATATAATAAGGGTTTATAATCCCACAACATCAAATCAATAAATTTTAGAGAATTGATCCAAACACTAAGAAAAAATAACAATTCAATTAATTTTAAATAAAAACTAATTGATTAATATATAAAAGAATCAAACACAATTAGATTTCATAAAAAAGTTTCCAAAAATAAGGGTTTTAAAGTCCAGAATACAAATCTCAACAATTCAAAAAAAATTAATACAAATCAAAGTTATTTAAATGAAATTGAGGTCATTTCAAATAATTCTACAAAATCAATTTCAAAAGAAACAACTATACAAATTAAATTTTCTAAAATTTCACTTGAAATATGAAGTTTGAGGCCCAAAAATGCTACTTAGGAAAATTTTCTAAATATATTTAAATTGAATGTTTACATGCACAATTAGACCTCTTTTATAACATAGTGTACACTCAATTAAATCAAAACAATAAAAGGAGCATTCAACTTAACATAATTAGGATTTTTTAGACTCGATTGTAAATATGGTCAAATTGAATCTAGCTTATTTATGTTAAATTGGTTTTATTTAAATTGATAGGTTAGAATTAGAATTATGCATTTTTAATAAAAAAATTATAATTAATTTAATAAAATAACTCAATTACACAATCCAAGTTAAATCTACATGAATTTTGACCTAAAAATTAAATTTCAATTAATATCGCACAAATTTATCAAATTGACAATCTCAACATTAAATTAAATATATTTCAAAGTATATTTTAAAATCAAATGATCTAGAATAGATTAATCAAAAAAAATTTAGATATTCAATTCAAAATTACAATACATGTATATTCAATTCAGTAACTAATTTAGCTTAATTATAGCTAATTCACATAATCAAATAATAAAATTTAGTTGTTAGGGTATGGGAAAAATATAGCAAATGAATTCAACTAAAATAGACCTGATAAAGGGTAGTGGAGCTTCATCAATGCGTGAGGACCACTCATGGTTAGGTGTGATGGATGTGGCTAGATAGTGGCTCATTAGTTGGCATCATAGTTGTTGGTTGATGCTCCACTACTATGTTGCAACTACATTACTCCAAATGCTTGTTGGTGGCATCATTGATGATGACTGGAGGTAGTGGTGGAGTAGCCAAGAGGTGGTTGTGGTGTCATGTAATACTCCGTATTTATGGAATATTTATATAATGGAAAATTATTATCCTTAATAAAATTAGATAATGTTTAATCTTAATTTGGAAGTATAATAGGGCTTCAGGTAAAAATGGATTTCATAAAAGTTTTAAAAACTGAATAAAATAATTTTTCTTGTAAATAGAATAACTAGTTCATTTTTTAAGTAAATATTTTTTTAATCGAGTCAATTAACTGGTTTGGTGATACTGATTGACTAGTCTAGCCAAACCAATCAATTATTTTATCGGGATGAGTGCTTTCTAAGGCTCAAGTTTTGGGAAAATTTATTGCAATAAAATGGAACTTTGATAATCTACCTCCAAGCTATTCTTGAGTGAACCTTATCCCCTTTTGATTCTTTATTCTGCTTTAGTTGCAACCTCAAACATATTTGAGGGCTTGAATTGATAAATGAAGGAGATAAAGACCTCAATCTTTTCCTCTTCTTCCTCCTCTCTCCTCTCTACACATCTAGATGTATGCTTTGAATTCCAAATTCTCCCAACATGGCTAGGAGATTTTCTTCCCACATTAATCTTTCATTTCCCTTCTTCTATTTGATAGTTTCTAGAGGAGCTAAACCTTCATTTTTCAAAAAATCACCATTTGATCTATAAAATGGAAATCAATCTATTCTTGATGAATCCACTAATTTTTCTTATATTTGAATGATAAAATTATATTTTTTTAACCTGTTTCATAACCTCACTCACTCCTTCATGAATTTTTCAACTATAAATAATCTTAATCACCCATTCTTCTCGCCTTTCTTTCATCCTTTGAAATACATGAGTCATCAAGCGCTTGTGTTAATTCCTCTCCACTTCAAACTTACATTTGAATTCTTTTCACTCTTTTGATCTTTTCTCTAGCTCACTCTTGTTTTATCCTTAAGAAAAAGAGAGTTATATTTAAGAGGAAGGTGAGTTGCTAATAGCTGGAACTTTCTCTATTTTTCTCTTAGAAGTGGCAAGTTTTATTTATTGCCTAAATCATGTTATTTATTTTTAAAAGTTATTTAATGATTTCTAAGTTTCAACCTATTAAATTTTTAAGGGTTTTGGAGTTTTAAATCATTCCACTTGAGTTTTTCATCTTTAGTGGGAATCCTTACTAAACTTTAAGTAAGTTATTCTTACCCCTAAAATTTAGCATGAATAAGCATATAAGTTGACATACTCCATAAAAGTTAATTTTATATGCCTGCATGAGAGTTTGACTTTTTGAATGATGCATGTTGAATTAAATAATATTTTTAATTAAAAGGCTTGATTTATTAGAAATAGGCTCCATTACTTGAAAATGAAGCATGATTTAGTTTAGGAGCATGTTAAATCTTTTTATTTTGCTTTGAAATGTTATTGTTTGGATGTGGTAATATTTTAGAGTGTGAATTGCATCTAAAATGTTTATTGTGTGCTATTTTGGAGAAAACAGATCAATGCATTAAGCTGAACGAATTGAGTGATCCTTAGAACAGTTGACTAGCTATCTAAAATCGATGAACTAGATGGTGTGTGTTCACTTTAGCTTCTCTCTACTTAAACCCATTAACTAGTTTGTTAGAACTTTCAAATGGACTTAGAATAATTAATTAATTGGATAAAGCTGGTCAACTGGTTAGCCCAAACTAATTGACAAGTTTGACCACATCATGTTATTTTTGATATTTTGGAGTTTATATACTTTGAGACTATGCCTAATGCTGTTATATGATTCTTTAATGATGAAAATGAACATATTAATATTAATTAACTAACCTATTGGATGAATTAAATGGTTCATAATTCATGGTAATCTCAATAATCTCTTTGGAAGGCTTTAATGGAAATACCAAAATGAGTATGTTATGACTTCAAAAGGATAATGAAACATTCATTCCTAGCTTCAATGGATTTATTTAATATTGGTTAAGTTGTAATACCTGAATTCTATAAAACATGATTATTATTTTAACTATGAAAAAATATTTTAAGCCTAAAACTTTTGCAAACCTTTAACTCTCGTTACTTTTTTAAAAAATTTCTTTTAATTCGTCCAAACCTTTCTAATTTTTTCATATTTTAATTATCTTACTTATTTTTCTAAGTCTCCTAAGCCTTTCAAATATTTTAAATGAATATTTTAAAATAAAAGCACTATTTTCCACCCATTCTCAAATTGTATTTTCATTATAAGTTTTAAAATGAGAATTTTTGCCAGCAAAAATCATACAAAAACATTTAATGATTTTGAATATTATTTTATGAATTACAATAGAAGGAGGCAAAGATAAAATTTTAAGATAATTATTTACCATAAAATATTGATATTATTAGAAAGCTTATTAAATTAGAAGTCAAATGCTTCTTTCATATCTTAAATTTGAGATTTCTACACAAAGTTATGACTATTTTACCATATGTCTCTCCAGTTAAAATTTTACATGTAAATGGATAAAATATCATAATTAGCATTGTGGATGCCGTTATCTTTTCATATTTATTAGTTACGTCATTATTTACTTATTTAATAATTATGTTAACATATTTTTTAGTTAATTTATTTCCTTAATCATTACTAAAGTAGATAGGGTTTATCTTTTATCTTATCATGTATTTTATCTTATTATGATTTTGTTAGGATTTAATTATTATTATCATAGGATTAAGTGGGTTACTATTTATATAAATAATATCATAAATAGTGATTTTATTAGTGGTTATCCTATTTAGATTTAGTTTATTTTATAATTGAGGAGGTCGATATTATCCTATAAATAGTTCATGTAAACTCATTATTTGAGGAGGATAGTAGCATTGAGTTATAAAATTGATTATTCTCTCATTGAAACCCTATGTATGTTACTTTGTTTCTTGTTTATGTTATTTATTTGAGTCATAAACTAGACATGTCTCTAAATTATCTTATCTTTTTAACAGATGATTAAGAAATCCTCTATACATTTCTTGTGTGGGTTTGTATGGAATTCTATGGTGAAGCTTACTATGTGTTTCTTTATTAGATATCCTTTGAGAGTTATCTGTATAAGGCTTTCAAATCTAGTTTGAAGAATTAATTTGTGTAATCCTTCATCCATATCCTTAATTTAGAATTTATCCTTCGTTTATCATTATAAAAGTACATAAAACCAGTATTTTGAACCATTTATTTCGTTACACATCAAATTGGTATCAGAGCTCAATTTTGAAGATCTTCCAAGAACTTCATTGATCCAATAGGTTAATTTATTCAAGATTCCATGTTTAATTCATGGTTCAACAAGATTTATTCAAGAGCAAATTTGAGGACAAATTTTTCTCAATAAGGGGAAAATGATGTAGAAACATTCCATGATTTTGAAGATTGATTTATGAATTACAATAGAAGGAAGCAAGTGTCAAATTATTTTCTACAATATTGATATAATTAGAAATCTTATTAAATCAACAGTTTAATGCTTGTTCTATATCTCAAATCTACGTTTTCTACACAAAGTTATGAATGGTTTACCTTATATGTGTCAAGTTGAATTTTTACACGCAAATGGATAAAATATCTTAATTAGAATTATGGATGACATTATCTTTTCACAATTAATTATTAGATAATAATTTTAGGATATTTTTTAGTTAATTTATTTCCTTATTCTTTAAGAAGATAGATAAGATTTATCTTTTATCTTATGATATATATTATCATTTTGTCATTTTCTTAGGATTTAATTAATATTATCATAAGATTAGGTAGGTTACTATTCATATAAATAGTGTTGTAAATAGTGATTGTATTAGTGTTTATCTTATTTAGATTTAGTTTATTTTATTATTGATAAGGTAAATAATATTGTATAAATATCTCATGTAAAGTTATTATTTGAGGATGATATTTGAATTGAGTTATACAATCGAGGTCTCTCTTATTAAAACCCTATGTATGTTTATTTGCTCTATGTTTATGCTATCTGTATGAGTCGTAAACTAGACATGTCTCTAACTTATCTTATCCATGTGAGTAATAATTTAGAAATCTTCTATGCATTTACTCTGTGGGTTTGTATAGAGTTATCTGGTGAAATTTATAGTTTGTTTTTTAATTAGAGGTCCTTTAAGAGTTATTTATGCGAGGATTTCAAAGCTAGTTTGAAGAATTAATTTGTGTGATCCTTCATCCATATCCTTAATTTATAATTCATCCTTCATTTATCAATATATAATTACATTAAATAAGGTATTTTTGAAACCATTCATTCTGTTACGCACCATAAAATTTATAAAACTTAAGGGATACTTATTTTTTGCAATATTTGACATATATATAAATTAGAAATTGCTTCTAATTATTTTTATAAACATATTAAAATTTTACCACTTTTAGGCATAACTAGTCCTAAAAACTCAACTTTTTTTTGAATGAAACATATCCTAAATATCTAAAATAATTTCTATCTTATTAAAATATCTAAAATAATGGTTGAATTATTATTTTTTTTAAATTTAGATTATCTAGACTATTTATTATTATTATTTTACATTATGATTGTCATTAAATTCCTTTAAGTTGTTAAATATCTAAACTTTAACCAAAAATTCTTCCAACAACTTTTCTTCTTTATACTTTCATGCCTTTAGCTACCAAGAACATAATCCTTCAACCTCAAGCCATTCTTCCATTTTTTAGCATTTTTTTATTTTTACTTCTTTATTTTATCTCTTTATTATTTTTCCCAAACAATTAAGTGTTAAAAATTAAAGAGATTGAAGAAAAATATTCACAATATTTTCCATAAATTAATAAATCATTCCAAAGAATGGTAAACCATTATAGACTTGATTCTTTATTTATTTTGGTTTCTTTTTTATTTTTCAAGTGTTTTGATGATTTTTCATTATTTTTTGTGAGGGTTTTCAAGTGGTTAGAAGGTGTTGGTCTTGGGCTGATTTTTGAAAAACCTTGGATCTATGGACTTGTTAAACTAAAGTATACACTGATTAGATAGGTTACTATATGTTAGAATGCTTAAATGTGTTGTTGTTATTAATGGCATTTTTTGCCATAATTTGGGCAACTTAGCCTCTAGGTAGATTTAGTAGTCTTGGTTATTTTTATTAAATATTGATGATTCCAATGGATTATTTAGGTTGTTTATATGTAACTTCATATATTTAAATTCTTTATTGTTTTAGTCTATTGAAAATTATGATTAAATTAATTTTTAAGCATGAATAAAGGGAAGTTTTGTCATTTCACATCTAGGTTGCGAGTTTGGTTGTTCTTGATGTTCTAATATGCTTATAACATGTATATTTAATAGTGTATTAATTTTGAGAAGTTTATTCTTATATAATAAAAGTTATATCATTTTTGGTGTGTTTAGGGTTTAGGGGTAATTTTGTCTTTTTACTTGCAAATCTATATTTCATTTAAAAAATTATTCTAACATGCTTATTATTGAATAAATGTGCTTAATATTTGATTTTATAATATTATGAGTTTGTTTTCTATTTTATTTATAAGTATTATATTAAGGACATTTTAGTCATTTTTCACCTAAAGGACTTAATTATGTAATTTAAAGTTAATGGCTGATCTTGACCATTAATGTAATTGTTGGAATATTAAATTGATGGAAACAGTGATTTGAAGTGAATAATAAATCTTTGTAATAATAAAATTTCATGATTTTTAAATTTAAGATTTTTAGCATATATTTAAGGAATATCTAGTACATGAGTATTGCTTGATGAATAATAATGTTTTCTCAAATTTTTGTGTGGTAATCATTAATATATTTGAAATTTATATATAATTAAAGTATATGGCAGAATTTGGGATTTAGGCGAGTAGCCTCGGGATGGCATCCGAGGCGGGGTTTGCAATGGGTGCATTCCCTATTTATATATGTGGTTTGCTACACCATTAGTGTGTATCAAGACCTATTTCTACTCTATAAGCAACCTATGGCTTCTATGTGGGGTATCAATAATTAATGATAGAGTGTTCCTTAGTAGTTTTGGGATGCTTTCTTAGCCATAGTACTTTGGATTGATGTCTTAGTCATTAGTACTTCAAATTTAGTATTTTTTTTCTTTTAGATAAAATATGCCTTGGTGGATTGTGTGATAACCTAATATGTATCAAAATAATAAATGGACCTCACATGTATAGATTCAATTATTTAGTGTTCAAATTCATATTTTAAGTGTTTAAGAGATTTTAGGGTATTGGGATAAATAGTAATAAATAGTAAAGAACGGTGATGAATAATGATGAATGGTATTAAACAGTGATGAATATTATTCCATATTTTATGTATTAGCATGTTTTATTGTATTCTTTCTCTTTAGCCGATTCTCTATGTCGTATTTGATTGCATGATATCATTCTTTAGTAATTTAGTTTAATTTTGTATGCTTGTTGTGCTCATTCTATTCATGTTTTTTTTTTAGACGTTTTAATTGAGGCTAATGTTATTAAGTGCATCATTTATTTCTTAATATTTGCTTGAGGGGATAGGAATATCTAGTACACTTTATTGGTGTTATTCTTTTTATTAGGATATGGATATTTTTCTCTCTTATTTTGATATTTCTCTCTCCACATCTCTTTTGTTAAGGATTCTACTTCTTTTTTGATTTATGTTGGATTTCTATAAATTTTTCTCCTTTTTGTATATATATATATTTCCATATTTGTGTTATAATTGTTTGTGGTTTTATGTTTCAATATTTTAGCCTTTTATTTCATATAAGAAAGGTAAAAGATTCAGAATTTTATGAAACGTGGTGGCAATACCCGTGTATTTGAGGTAGCTTCCACATTAAAAATATAATCTTCTTAAAATTTGGGTGTTACAAGTTAGTATGATAGTTTTGGTTTTGAATCCTAAGTGTTTTAAGTTTCTTTTGCTTTTGTTTTAAATTTAAATGTTTGACAAAACCCAAAATACCATTGTGATCAAGTGTAGATTTGGTAGCTAGGTGGTCTTCTATGATATGGGTGTTATGTATTAGTAAGCTAGGACATTTTCCTAACACATTTTCAATCTTGTAGGAAACTATGGCAGGCCCTAGTGTAGCTTGCACAACAAATTTAGAGGATGATTTTGTCGCACTTACCAAGCTTGTGCAATAGTTGTATCAACAATGTGTTCCACAGTATCCCTCTCCACCACCACCTATCTTACAATAGTATACTAAAGGATACTGAGAGGATTGGATCAAGTGGGTCATCGATCACCATCCACCAATGTACAGTGGAGAGGATAACTTGGTCATGCTAGAGGCTTGGATTTGGGATTTTGATCATACATTTGAGGCTGTCAACTACATATGATGAAACCCTGTTAGGTTTCAAAGACAAACACGAGACCACAAGTCGAACGATATGTTCCAAATTTCTAAAATGGATCAACCTAAGGATAGAACTTAAGGAAGATCAAAAAAATCAGGACATAATTGAAATCAATGGCAACTGAGTGATGATTACAGAGAAGATGATTCAGTGTAAGATAGAATTAAGAAGAGAAGATTCGAGAGACACCAAAGAGAGTTGAGAGAGAAAATATGAATATCATTAAAGAATTCAATATCTTACCTTCACTTTAACAAATATGATATCAAACGAATATAGTATTGCACATTAATATGACTTATATAGCATAACAACTTACAAATTACAAGTAAAAAGAATCATGGTTTATATGTGAAGAACTACACAGTATCAAACCATATGATAAACATATGGCATGGACACATAAACTACATGCCATATTAATAAATGCTAGTATGTTCTTAGCATAACCAAAATATGGAATAGTACACATCAACTCATAAAATTCTATTAACTAGGAGTTTAGGAGTTTTACCTATTTTCTAATCTATTCTAGCACAAGAAGAAGAAAAATCCTAGATTTTGAATCCACTAACATGCCTTCCTAGATGACCATTGAAAATCATAAGCTTAATTTAGAGAAAACTAATCCAAACCTAAAATAATAGGAATGAAGTAAACCTTATTAAACACACTTATAAATTTATTTTTTACAACTCAAAACATAAAACCAATTAATTTTAGAAACTCGATCCAAATTAAATCTCAAATGTATCCGTTTTGATCCAAATGATCAATTAAATCTCAATTTTATAAACTATTCCCAAGAATTCTGGTTTTAATGCCCAAAATACAAACATCGACGATTCAAGAATTAGGGAGTGAATGCCTAAAATCCAGTCAAATATTATTCAAATATTTAAATTTGTTATATGCAATTGAAATCCAACATATGCTAAAATATATTATATAATCAACTGAATAAAATAATCTAATCACACAATCCAATCTAAATCCACAAAATGTTTGACCAAAAACTCTATTTCAGATGATTTCACACAATTTCCAAAATTTGATAATTCCAACCTGAAATTAAATACATTTTAAAGCTTAATGTGTAATCAATTTATCCAAAATAGCTCACTTAGGTAAATCTAGTAAATAAAGACATCACCGATTTAAAATCCCAATTTTCATAAAACAAGCATATTTCACACAATCAACCTATCTAAACTAATCATACAACTCACATATACATAATTAAGCACTCAATTGTTCTTAATCAAAGCTATTTCATTCAAAATTTATCAAAATAAAAGTTAATATTTGGGGTAATTATACCAAATGAATTGTTGGAAAATTGATAGAGATAAGGGAAACTAGATCTTTGTCAGTGGTAAAGGACCACTTGCTAATGGTCAAGTGAACCTGAGGTGGTAGGATAGTTGTGTTGCATTTGTTGCTCCTATTCTTATTGCCTTCCATAGCGACGAGTAGAGGGAGTAGTGGTTTGGTGAAGCAGCATTTGTGGTGATGTGGTAGTGATGAATGAAGCGGATAAGAGGGAGGTAGGAGAATGAGGTCAATGGCATTGTGTTTGGATGTAGAAAACAAAAAAAGAAAGAAAGAGAGATTGAAAAATAGGAGGGGCAACTGGGTTCCTTTTTTTAGAAACTATCTAAAGTAATCCAGATAAAATAAACATAAAAAAATAAGTGTTAAAACATAATTCAATTAAGAGAAATTTCACTAAAATAAACCCAAATAATATATAAATAGACATTCAAAGAGAAAAAAAACATTTGTTAACTGATTAAATGGTATTATTTAATATAAATCAAAACACTTGTTAAAATAGAAATATAATTTCAAAATAATATTTGATATAAAAGGGATAAATTCTTTTATGAAACTTTGAGTGACTCTAATTAATTTAAAACATTTTATTGTAAAGATCCTACGTAAGAAAATGGAAAAAATGAAAGAAAATATATTTTTTAGAAGAAAAAAAACATATATAAATTATGGAAACTATGTTAATTTAAATTTTTTAATATACTATTAACCTTGTAAAAATAAATATTTTCAAAGATAATTAAAAATTATTAAAATTAATTTCTTACTATGAATAAATTTAATAATTTATAAAAATTTATTTCCATTAACAAAATATAACAATAAAATGAAATCATAAACACACGGAGAAGATATACTCGAAAAAAATTGAAAATATTAGAATCAAATACAAGATAGAAATAGAAATATATTGTAAACAAAATTAATTATGAGAACTTAATAAAATCATAGTCGTGAATGAGTTTATATAAATAGTTTCCAATGACTAACGATTAAATAAATTTAAACATAAATTAAAAATATTCACTAAAACCATTAAATGAAATAGAACCTTAAAAAACATTGACATGAAACACGATTTAAATTAAGTAGCCCAATTAAAATGAAATTAAATGTTGAAACTCATAAATGAACACTAATGTTTATATTTTTTTTCTTTTGAATAATAGGGTGTTACATTAGCACCCCCGTAAAAAGAAATTTGTCCTAAAGTTTGAGGAAAAAAATAAGAAACCAAAAGTAAGTTTAAAATAAGAAAGAATACTTGACTAAAAGTTATCATGTAATATAACACCTTGACTTTTTAAAACCATTAATTTAAATTTTTAACCTTTATGTAGAAAAACTAAAATTTTAAATTATTGATTTAATTATTTTGTGGACCTTTTACTTAAAAAAATAAATATTTTTTTACCAATTAATATAATTATATTATTATTTTATCTTTTCCTTTAAATTAAATAAATCCTAACTCATAATTTTACACCAATCACTTTCATAAATTAACACCCTTAGTTTTGGACAAATTAATGTAATATCTTTTCCAATAACCTAATTTTAATATAAAATCCAATCTTAGCTTAGAAAATAATTTCTTTTCCCTTTTTTTGGTTTCCTTTTCTCCTTATCTTACTTTTCTTTCTTTCCTTCTCCTTCTCATTTCTTCCCTTGGGCCTGCCTGAAACACACCCCCTCCTTTTTTTCATTTCCCTAGAGCCAAGAAACCTCCCCCCTTCTTCATTTCTTTCTCTTCTTTTCTTTGGGCTAGCATAGCCCCTCCTTCCCCTTCTTCTTTTTCTCTCGCATAGGCCGACCTACTTAATTTCATTTTCATTCTTCCCTAGCACAACCCATCTCTCTCTCTCCTTCTTCCTCATTTGCACCCCACACCAAACATCCCCTTAGATTTCCCCTCCTATGCTTCTCCCCCTACTCCACCCCCTCTGCGTACTTTATGCCCTACACCACCTTCTCCCCTCGCTATCTTTTTCTTCTATATTTGGCCCTACAACCTTGGTCCCATTTCCTTGTATGCCCTTCCCTTCTATTTATACCCTCTACTTGGGATGCCGATCTACACCACCTTCAACGCATGACCGACAAAGCCCCCCTCTTTCATTCTCATCCTCCTTCTCCTCTTCTTCTCTCCTTTTCTTCCTTTCATCTCCATTTTTCCCTATGCTCTCCCTATGATCCTCTCATCTCTTTTATCCCCTCATCTTCCCGGCCTTTATTTTCCTTATTTCTTTCATCCATAGCCACCACTAGTCAGCACTAGCACTTCCACCGCCCACAAGCCTCACCCATTGGCCACCACCCTATTCTCCTTCTCTACTTCCTTTCTCCTCCTCCTTTACCTTCCTATGCCTCCTTCTTTCTCTCTACGGTTACTATTACCACTACCCTGAGAAGGGTTTTAATAACGCTTATTTTATAGTTTTAATCGAACCGCTCATTATTAATTCTTTAATAATGGTTCATAACCGTCATCAAAGATATACAAAAACCCGAGAATATGTACGTAAACTTCATATTTAATAATGGTTTTAAAGTAAAAACCATTGTCAAACAAAAGGATTTAATAACGGTTATTATAGAAACCGTTGTTAAACCATAATCGAATTAGAGTTTTAGTCATTGATTATGCATTTATTAAACCCTAATATGTATTAAATGAGCATAAACTTGAGATTAAATGCAAATTTTTAATAATGGTTCTTAATGAAAACCGTTATTAAAGCCTAAGTTTTAATAATGGTTTTCATCATAACCATTATTAAACTCAATCATCCAATTAAGGTTTCTCAAATTTATTATGCATTTATTAAACCCTATTGTGTATTAACTGGGCATAAATTTGAGATGAAATACGTGATTTTAATAATTGTTCTTATTCAATAATGGTTCTTAATAAGAGCCATTATTAAAACTATAGTTTTTTTTAATATTTTTGTTTTTTTATTTCTACCCACACACACAGTTGTATGTTCAAATAATTGCCAAATCTGCATTGTAAAACAACATCAATTCATAACAAATCTGCAATCACACCATAATTTCAATCAATCTCTAATTGTTATGCATGTCTTAATACACCAGACATACTCAGGAATCAAAATTAGTAGGCATACCACAACTTGGAAGCTCTACACCCAAAAGTAAAAAGTTCATAAATCTAGCCTAGAGGACTGAAAGAAATAGACGATTACAAACCTGAACACTCATGTAGAATATATAGATCCCTACCTAATACTTAATGAATTAGTGCACGTGCTTGGCCCATTGGTCTCTAACTTCATCAATTTCATCAACATTGTATTACTGACTCGTGCATAGTCATCGGTGAAAAACTAAAATGCCCAAGTTTTGATTAATATATAGTTAGCACTTACGTCAAGTACCAAATATATATGTCATGATACATTAATTGAAAAATATCGAAAAGCAAACATACATGGCTTGGATCTGTTTTGACAGATCTATTCTAAACTATCAAATCCATTTCTCTACATATATAATATCCACAATCATTGCTGTTTTGCTAGTGTGGATAATATCAAATGAATTTAGTTATATCTCTACCTATTATATATTAAATTGAATTAAAATAAAATACAAAATAGTTATCTTCCAACTTACAATGATAGGATCATATTGAATATTCTTTGGGTTTGGAACACCATTCCAACCGCTCCTTTGATATGTCATCCGTATTACCCTAATAAATAGAGTTGGATACACAATATTGCAAGTATATATACATCAAATAATGAAAGTAGAATATATGTATAAATAAGCTAATAAAGTAAGAAGTGAAAAGTATACTAACATGCCAATAAATTCCTTCCCACCATGACGAGTGACTTCAAAAGGCACGTTATAGGTTCAAAGGGAATCAAACACATAGACTTTATTAAGATCAGGCCAGACGGCGTACAAAACCCAATGCTCAATTGCAAGGTAAGGAATGAGATAGAGCTTATTGTGTCCCTTAATCAAAATGTGATCCGCTAAATAGTTTATGTATTTACCCTCTCTTATTATACTACCGTCAGCTATGTAGTATGGGCACACGAACACAATAGAGGACATCATTCCCTCCATCACAGCGTGACTAGCTACCAACCTATGGATAACAATAACAATGTATATTTATTAATAACTAATAACTCATATAAGAGGTCATAAAAATTCCAATTGTACAAGAAAAGAGTACTAAAATCTCAAAATGAAATAATACTTACGTGACATAGATGTAAAAGCTCATGGTTGACATCCATTCCTAATTATAAATGTCGCTTATACCAACCGTCGATACCATGTAAGTAGCATCATCCCTCCAAACATACTTAGGACAACAATCAATGAAAATATAATTGTCCCTGAGGTAGTTTTGGGTATAAAAATACAATAAAGATATAGCTGGTGGAGGTTGGCTTTTCTCTAAAGAAGGAATCTTTTGTGGGGCAACTAATTTTTCAGATTTAGTTCTCTTTCCTTTAGCAGCGTCCTCTTTTGTGTTGTTCGTTCTACTAGTATCTCTCTTAGTTTTACTAGTAGGAGAATCTTCTTTTTTTATTCCTTAATTTATAATAATAAACAAAATATGTATTGAGCATATATATATGAAAAAGGTATAACTAGTGTAACTACTAAACAAAGTCTAATGAAGATGTCGAATATCAATACCTCTTCAGTATTGAGACGTATCTGATCCGTAGGCCAAGGTACGAAGCTTCCATGAGCTTCTAGCATTGTGGCTGCCTCATCGTCCTCTTTATAACAAGGTAAGTGCACACTGCCAATGATTGGAGTGTCAATACTCACCGACCTTGTATTTAGGGCTAAATTGTACCCGTGGACTGTTTATGTTTGGGTACTGTGACTGATGCGGACCCTTCCTTTCACCAAAAGTGTTGAAAGGTCATTTTATAACAATTCACATTTATACAAACCCTAAACAAAATATTAAGCATTATTAAATATTTATTACACTGAATACATTTAATAACAATTCATAATTTGTAATGCTTACCTTAGGAAGAGTAAAAAGATGTGCATCAGCTTCACAACTATCTCAGATGCAATTTAAATTAGGTTTGTAAATCTTATCATGGTCTATTGAATAGGATAGATTATACCCTTGAGATTTAATAAATGATAACTCTTGCTCCATTGTTGCCATCCATTCAAATGCCATGTTCAATTTCTGGGTGAGGATGGCGACTTGCTCATTATTGCTATAAGAACCATAAGATCGACCACATATGCTCGTTCTCGTAACACCTAATCCAAGACCCTTACATCTTCCATGGTATTCTACAATTCCTATAGCCTGGGACGCAATGCTATATTGGTCCACCCCCTCCCCACCATTTGACGTTTCAAGTTCGTCCTGTAATATATATAATATATGTAAATTTAACTTATAGGAATAAGCATAATATAATAGTTTTCTAAAGGAAAATTAAGTAGGGTTCTAGATATCTACAAACTTATAATTTTTTTGGCTACAACATCTACATCTTCATTAATATATCTATCTCTTGTTGCTCTAGCCTTCTTCCATAATGTACTAATATTGATGGACGATGTACATGGGTCCAAGTCTTGAACTAGGAGCTACAAATAAAAAATTATTCTTAATTAGGTATATTAATATAAAATTTGACACTTACATGTAAATAGACAAATCACAAAAGGCATACCAACTCCTCTTCAAGGCCCACATAGCCTTTGCGAGCCATATTATGTTGATATTTATTCTACTTCGCAATCTCTTTATTTTTGGCACTTTTTTCCTATGTGACAAGCCAAAACATAGTCATATGGTTATTTCAATATTAAGCATAATACTGGGATTGATATAAAAAGTTTAATTTTTATCTAAAAAATACCTTAAAATCTCCTATAAGACGATATACAATAAATTGGTTCCAACTTTCTTGATCAATGAAACTATATCGTTTGGGTGGGTTCTGCTGTAGAGAATCATCCCTCTTTCTATACATTTTCCTATGAGCTAAATATGACCTAAATGTTCTTAGATGTTCCCCACAATGTATAGGAAGCTATTTCTTCCTACTCTCCTAGACATTGAACACTCTCTACAAAATAAGACATGTAGATGTATATTGATGTTAATGTATTAAAATTAATAATATTTGACATACAAAAAGGATTACATAAAATAGCATATTTACTATGATTTCCTACCAAATATGTTCCTTATGATACTTTGGAACCTGCTTCCAATTATTATAGGAAATGGGAACACGGTTATGGATCACAAATGAAATGTAAGTCAAAAACATGTCTACATAAGAGCCAATGGGATGATTGTAAGTATTCCATCCTAACTCGACTAATTCTCCTTTATTCCTCATGTCTGTGATGATTCTCATAATCGTAGGTCCTCTTTTCCCTTCTTCATCACTGTTGACCGTATCATTGTTCTTGTTGGTCATATCTCTACAAAAAATCAATAAATAAATTATGTTAGAATGTTATATATTAAGCAAATGTTATGTATTGAATATAATGTTCCATTATATTATCGATATGAATCATGCTTAGAAAGAATTCATCTCAAATTTATCATGCTATTGTATATATATATATATACGAATCATGCTAACATGTTTCCAGAAAGATATTAATACTAACCCTAACCCTAAATAACCATAATAAACGATCAGCCCTAACCCTAACCCTGACCCTAACCCTAATTAACCATAATTTATTATGATAAAACCTAACCCTAAACCTCATAATACCCTAATCCTAAACCTAGCTAACTATAATTAAATGCTAATATATAAATCATATTATTATTATTATACACAATTATTTCTTTCTATTTAATTATTCACTTTTATATATTCCTTATTTTCTATATCTGTTAACCCTCATCAAATAACAATCATTAAAAAATGAATCTCTAATTGAAATTTTCATTTAATGATGTGCATATGTAAAATATATTTTCATTTCATTATATGACATTTCCTATATCGTGTAGCTAGTGTCCTATACTTATTAATTAAAGAGTGTGTATATATATATATATTTATATATATAGTTTTTATGAGTGAAAATGTATATAATTCTACACTCTCATGCATGTTATATATATATATATATGTAAAGGTCTCGGCCAACACATGCATTTGTTAATATATAATAGTAACGCAACAAATTCAACAACGAACAACAACATTTTTCACCAACACATTTTTGAATGACAACCCGCAATCTTTCAATAACAAACAAATGCAATCCTATAGCAACATGCATGCATTTATATATATATTTATATATAAGTAGAGAAAAAGTTACGAGTGAAAGAACAAACACATACGTAAAGGGAGTGGCGGCAAGTAAGAAACCACCAACGAGCAAGTTGAGAGCGGCAGCGACCAACAAACACGGCGAAGGATGAATGTATAAGTGTTGGCTAGGTTCGAAACAATGAAATCACACACATGCAAAGCCAACAATGGCAGAGGAGTGGTGGAGAGTTGGCGGTGTGAGGGTTTCCCTTACTTGAGAGGAGACGGAGTGGTGGTGCACGGTGCGGTGGTGTGAGGGGTTGCAAGGAGAAGGAGAGTGAGAGAGGGAAGGTGCCGAGAGTCTGAAATTTTTGGCAAGCAACTCAATTGAAAGAAAGAAAAGGCAGATTTTAGGGTTTTCATAACGGTTCTTCAAGAAAACATTATTAAAACTTTTAGACATTTGACAATGGTTCTTGTATGAATCATTATTGAAAGAAGTTTTAGTAACAGTTTTACTTGAACCGTTATTAAAACATCCATGAAATTTTTAACATTTCCCTTTTAATAACGGTTTTTAACTATAACCGTTATCAAAACTATCCCACTCATTAATTTTCACACATTTGACAATGGTTTTTGAACCACAGTTATTAATGTCCCATTATTATTTTCTGTTTTCGTAGTAGTGTATAAATTTTCCCTACCTTCAACCATTCTCCCTACAATAGCTCCTCTTCCACCACAATTACCACCGCTATCTCCTACGTTACATCTTCCCTTTATGGCTAGCAACCACCTCAACCTCCCTTGTAGCCCTACCTTTTTTCCTTCCTCTTCCCTTTGACACCTCTACCCTTCAACCACCACCTTTTTACCACCTTTCCCTCATCCATTTCCTCCACCACTACAGCCTTCCCCCATCTACCTACCACCACCTCAACCTCCCCTCCTGCACTAGCACGTCCTGTGATCCCCCTTCTCTTCCTATTCTTCTCCTTTGCTTTCCTCCTCTTCCTTTCTTAGCACCCTTCTTCCTATAGCATATGTCGCCACTTCTACCACACTCAAGCATCTTACAACACTCTTTCCAACCATTGGCTACCTTCTCCCTGACCACCCACACCCAACAACCCAAGTCTACCACACTCAAGCATCTTATTAGAGCCCCGTTTTTCCCTTTCCTATCGATCTCCATACTTTGCATGACTCATGGTGCACATGCACCATAAGCTATGCAATGTATATTTATGAGTTTTATATGATACATAAGGTATAATGGAATTTTGGTAATCTTATATTAAATAAATATTTCTAAAAAAATATTATCTTATTTAGCCAATATTAATATGGCATTTGTGACATTAATTTTGGGTAGAAAATTTTGTTAATTGGAGCTTGAGGTTTTTTAATCAGATACAAATCAAGTTTTATTTTTGTTGGAAATAAGGTAACTATTATACACACTAAAATGTTCGGATTATTGTCTATTAGCACATTAGGATTTTTGATATGTGATTTTGTGTGGATATGATGTATTATTATTAATTCCATGATTATTAATGTTATATTACAAAATGGAAAGTAAATGTATGTTATTTTGTTATATGTGTGAAAAGGTTGATTGTATGGTTGAGTAGTAATGATGTATGTACACTAGGTATGTGTGGATACTTGTAATGAAAATATTACTACTATGAGCCCTAGGGATAATTTGGTCATTTAGACTCATCATGATATTTAACCCTTTTCGGGGTTCCATTTGTGTTATAAATAGTTTTAGGAATGGTGGTAGGAGTTTAGTGTATCATAAGCACATAATTTAGCATGAATATAAATATTTTAGGGTCTAGGGTTATTTTGGTAATTTTTAATATATGATGGTGATCATTCCAATAATTATGATGGCTAAGTGTTATGTGGGGTTGAGAGTGAGAATAGGGTTTGGTGGTATTCATAATTGAAATGCCCCGAAAATTCTAATCTTAAATATTATATTTTAATGAGGTTTTATCATAAAGATTAATTAAATAAATTATTTTAATTAAAATAAAAGGAAATTAATTAGGGAAAATCAAGAATAAATTTATAAGTAGGTTAATTAAGAGAAATTGGGTATTTTAGCTAATTAAGGATTTTATTTTAGAAATTAACTAAATATATTATTTTATTTAAAATAATGAGGAGAAAATAGTTTCAAATTAATTTTAATTTTATAAATAAATTAATGGAAGAAAATTAGGGTGTTTTGCTAATTAAAATGGAATTTATGGAAAACCTTTTAAAAATCCTAATCTAGCCTAAAAAGGGAATTTAATATTTTTGTTAAATAAATATTTTATATTAAATACCCAAAATATTCTAATTAATTTATTTAAACCCAAAACCTTATTTTCTTCCTTTTTTCTTTTTCCTCTTTCTTTTTTCATTTCTCTTTTTCTTTCTTTTCTTTCTTCCTCTTTTTTTTTCTGCCGATTGGGCCAGGCGCGACCCAATCGTCTTTCCTTTTTTCTTCCTTTCTTCTCCCGCGGCCCAGCGGCGGTGGCCTTCTCCCTACGTGCGCCCAGACGCGGCGTTTTGGGCGATTGTATGTCGAGACGCTGCGTCTCGTTAAGTGAGGGTTTAACCGGCGCGCGACCCGCCCGGTTCTCCCCTTTTCTTTTCCTTCCTCGGCCGACCGGCCCATCTTCTTTCTTCTTCCTTCTCCCTCCGTCTTCCCCCGACACTGCAATGAAACCTTCGACCCCATCAATGGCCTTTTTGGCTACGGTGATTAATACCGGCCGTTTCTTACCTCATTGTCTTCCTCTTAATTCCAGGAGTAATTCAACATAATTTTCGTGCGTTAACTCTCGCCCGTTTCTCCTCCCAACCTCTCGAAACCCCGAAGCCAACCAAACGTCAGCCGATCAATTACCGCCACCGGCCACCCAAATTCTTGCATTTAACACTTCCATGTCAACCTCCAGCTCCTCTTTATCCATTCCAAAATCTATAAATAGCCTAATGGTAGGACTTTTGGATTTTTCTTCTTCCCCGAAACCCTCGGTGAGAGCTGCCATCGTCGAGACTTTAGATGCTGTTTCCTCCGCCGATAGCCAACCTAAGCGCCACCTCCGCATGCCAAATTCTTTCCTGCAACATCCTCTAGCTAACTAAACTATTTTCATCTCTCGATTCTTCTTGTACGAGTCTAAATAATCATTCAAAGTTGGATGCTCGTTTCGCCGGAATTTTGACCCCGAAGCCTTAAACCGCCTTCCACCGCCGTGCGCCGCCACCTTTGGCTGCACCACCACCATCATTTTGTCCCTCTCCTCCTGGGCAACAATAAACACCTCTTATATCACCTCAATTCTCCCTATCTTTTTCCCAACATCCATCTTTCTCTTTGTTCTTCTATTTTTCCGGCCACCGCCGCCGCCGCCGTGAACCACCGCCGGTGCCACCTATCCCCACCAGCTTAAGGTTGAACCCTAGACCCTCTCAACCATTTTCCATATTATTATAAGCCTTTATTTAATTTATTTCAATTATTTTCATATAAATACCATTATTATTATTCTTAATATTTATATTCTTAATATGTTTTATTATTATTTGATGTAAAATTTATGCTGAATTGTACTTGCAGGGTGGAGAGTGGTGATGAAATAATTTTATTGTTAGTTTCGAAGTTTAAGTTATTAATTGAATTATTATAGGATTATTATCATTCTTATTATTATTATTAATATTATAATTATTAGAATAATTATTATTAACATTTTATTATTTATGCTAGAAAATCTTAGGCCCTAATGTTGTATTAACATTCACACTTATTTATTTTAGTATTATTATTTCTATTGTTCTTATAACTATTGATGATAATATTATCATTATCTTTATTATTTTAATATTATTATATATGTTATTAATTTTATTATTAATATTAAATAAATGGTAAGTCATTAGTTATTTGAAAACTTATATGTTATGTTATTGTTATTATGGTTACTATTATTATTATTATTATTATTAGTATTATTTATATTCTCATTGATATTAGTTTTATTATCCTTGATATTATTATATTATTATATTAGTATCATTATTATCATTAGGGTAAAATATTTAACCCTATATTATCAAGGGTTATAATATCTCTATTATTTTTATGTCTTTAGTAAAGTTAGAATTTTGTTAAGGTTATTTTATTAGTATGTTATTATTTGGTCAAAACCCTAAGGAGGCGTAGGAACGTGCTCCAAGACCGGTGTCGATTCAGGTAAGGGGTGCTAAGGCCTTTTATGTGCTTATGGGCATTATGTGTTTCGCATGCTATGTATCCTATGTATTATTATGATCATTTTGTATGTGATATAACGTGGATAATATGACGTGGAGTTGAAGTATGTTTTAGTATAGCATGTGTATTATTTGTGTATGACCCTGTAAGACATGCATGTGAGGATGTTGATATGATTTTATGTGGGAGAAAGGATGAAAAAGGAGGATGGAGAAAGAAGTTGATTAAGGGATGTGAGTTGACCTAAGTATTCCATTGATTCATGAGTAAAGGAATAAAATGGAGAATTTTAGGGTTTCGTGTGTGAGAATCTGATTTATGATTTTTGAGGTTTTGGTATGGAGAATATAATTTATGGTTTTATATGGGGAAGTTTAATTTATGGTTTTGTACGGTTTTGTGGGAGACAATATAATTTATGATGTTATATGGGAGAATTGAATTTATGGTTTGTTAGGGAGAATCTAATTTAAGACGTTATTTGGGGAGAATGTAATTTATGACATTATATGGGAGAACCTAATTTATGATTTGATTGAGAGAATCTTATTTATGATTTGTTTGGGGGAATCCAATTAATCCAAATTATGGTTTTTCTTGGGAGATTCTAATTTATGATTTTATGTGGGAGAATCTAACTTATAGTCTTGTATGGGAGAATATAATTTGTGGTTATGAAAGGGGAGAATCTAATCAATTGTATTATGTGGAAAAATCTTTGGGTTTTATATGATTTGAATCTTTGTGTTGGTATGGATTGAATTTAGGGTTTTGTGTGAATGAATCTTTGGGTTGTATATGGTTTGAACTTAGGGTTTGGTAAGGATGGATACTTAGTTTGGTATGGATGAATCTTTGGGTTTTATATGGTTTGAATCTAGGGTTTGGTATGAATGGATCTTTGGGTTATGTGGAATGAATTTAGGGTTTTGTATGATGAGATTTTGGGTTTTGCATAATGGTCAATGGTTGTATGGTGATATTAGGGTTTGCATGGAAGTTAATAATTGCATGGGATGCGTAAAGTTTGTATGAGAGTGAAGTTTGCGTATGGAACGCTGATTTGGGATTTGAGGAAAGTAATGTAAGTGTTGTTTGGGTGATTGAACATTTGAAGGGAAAATAGTGCGTGGAGCATTATATGGGTACGTAGGAAACCGAGCTAGGGTTCGTGTGGATAATTAGGGTTTGGTGCAACTGCTTAGGGTTTTTGCGGTATCAGGTGTTTTTTGGTGATTAAAGTGGAGTCATGAGGATGGAATTTATGAGTTACAATGTGTGAAGTGTTAAAGGAGTGATTCATGCATGTCTAGGGTGAAAGCCGTTGAATAAGATACTTAAGACACTAATTATTTAAAGTGGAAGATCGTTGAGACGGGACCAACCGATCCACCGGTTCGGAATAGTTGTTAGGGTGTTTACCCTATGTGTGACCAATCCACCGGCTATAATAGTGGTTAGGGCATGATTTCCTATGCGTAACCGATCCACCGGTTATAATAGTGGGGGTTCTCGAGCTCAACAACCGCAAACTAGAATTTTGCTAAAATGCCTAAAAGATACTAATTACTTACAGTGGAACACCATGCGTGCCGGAGCCAACCGATCCACCGGTTACGAATAGTGGTTAGGACGCTTAGTCCTATGTGTATCCGATCCACCGGCTATAATAGTGGTTAGGGTATGATACCCTATGCGCCTCCGATCCACCGGCTATATTAGTGGGGGCTTCCGTTTTCGCATGGATTTGATAAAAAGACATGATGTGTATCGAATTCCGATAAAAGATTAATTAAGTAATTAATCTGGACTATGATTGGGCCTTTATGTATGTACCCAAATGATTGGTCGATATTATGACATGATGATGGTCTTTATGTCCTTTTATTATTATGCATGATTTTATGTGCTTATGTGTTGGCCTTAGTGCTTGGTTACCTTACTCAGTACGTAGCGTACTGATCACCCTTTTTATGGGTGCTGCTCATTCCCACGAGTAGTATGCCTTTCTGATTTGTGCAGGTGGGCAAGATATCAGTTGGGGATGAGTGTTGAGCGTGTTTGGCTCAAGTTCGAGAGTGTCGTGGCCGTATTTCAGCCTTTATGTAATTTTATTTCCTACTATTATTTCTTTGTATTGGATTATTTATCCTCTTTGATTTCGCACTCTAATTTCTATTTTATTATGTTTATAAACGTTTATGCGTACTCTGATTTTGAGGTATGATCTTTCGAGTTCTTTTATGAACTGTTGATTTGAATTTAATGTAAATCTTTTCCTTAGCCTTAGCACTTGGTACTAGAACGGTCGGAAAGAACTGGTCTGGTACTAAGTGTGGCGGTAACATTTCCAAAATTCACGGGTTTTAAGTACTTCTAATTTAATTGCTTCCGCTTTTAAGAAAAAAAAATTAGTGAATTTTGGGGTGTTACAATAATACATGTTTGGGTATGAATAGTGATCTTATATTACGGAGGGGTATTTTTGTAATTATGAGGATGTAAGGGTTGTTATCCTTATAAATGTACGTAGTGAGTAATAATTAGTGTTAAGTTTAGAAATAGGGTTTGGTGGCATTAGTAATACATGTTAGAGTGTGAATAGTGATATTATATTGCTTTGGGGCAGTTTGGTAATTTTGAAGGTACAAGGGTGGTTATCCTAATAAATGTGCATGCCAATTAATAATTGGTACTAAGTAAGAAAATAAGGTTGTGTGGTATTAGTAACACATGTTGGGTGTGAAAGTTGATATTATATGACCTAAGATTATTTTAGTAATTTTGACGGGGTAATGGTAGTTATCCTAATGAATAGCCACAATAAGTAATAAATGGGGCCAAGTGTGAAAATAAGGCTTTGTTGTATTAGCAATTTATATGAGAGTATGAACATCAAATTATTATGATCTAGGGGCATTTTGGTAAATATGCATGTACCAATCTAAGTAATGTAATAAACATGCTTGATAAGTGTTAATTAGGGTTTGATATGAGAATGGGGGTTTATGGTTATAGTATCATCTATTTTAGCATGGTTATTAATATTACATGGCATAACGGCTTTAAGTAAATTGGCATGTACTAGGGTGATTATTCTCATGAATATGTATGAGTTGAGTCAAACACAAGGGAGTTATGGCCATGGGTGGCCATGGGTGAGAAGAGTAGGGGTTGGTTGCGATAAGTGGATATGGGTGTTAATGATGATAGGGTTGAGTGGCTTTACACATTTGGGGAGCTTATAGAGTGCTAAAGGATGAGAGGGTACCAAAAGGATGGAATTAGGGTTTTGAGAGGAGCTCAGTTTGGAATGTTATTATCATATGAGGAAAATGGGAGAGTGAAGCTACAAAAATTAGGGGATGGATAATCATGGTAAGATGAGTGATTGTGAGAGTTTAGGTTTAAAAGAGTATTAGAGAAGGGGTTAGGCCCATTTGGGCCAAACTAGGGTTTTGAGGAGTAACCCTTGGGGCTAATTGTTATCACATGTGAGGAATTAGGTAAATGGGTTATGGCTCTTGAGTAAAAGGGTTATCATGGAATGAATGTTTTGATTGCTTGATAATTTGGGGACTCAAAGGATCATTAAGGAGTGAGGATACCTCAAGCTTAGGAAATTCGGGTTTCCATAAGACATGGGTTAGCTCGAGGTGGTAGGAGTCCAGGAGTCGTAAATGGGTTGTGCATGGTTGTGTGTGATATCTTAACAAATAAGACTAATATAAGGCACTAATAACATAAAGTGAAAGATCAATTGTGTCAAGCCCATGTGTATTACATTTACCGGTCCACCGGTGAGAATGGTGGTATGCGTTCTTTCCTAGATTGTATCATATTTACTAATCCACAAGTGACAATAGTTATTCAAAGCATGTTGCCCTAGATTTTATTATATTTACCAGTCTATTGGTGAGAATAGTGGGGGATTAAAGCTCAATTAAGGAAACCCTTGGATAATAATATCAATATATGGAAAGATACTAATTACTTACAACAGAACATCATGTTTTTTGGGACCATGTGTATTATGTTAATTAGTCCACCAATAAGAATAGTGGTTAGTAGCATTTTGCCTTCAATTGTATTATATTTACTTATCCACCGGTGAGAATTGTGGTTAGGAGCATTATGCCTTTTATTGTATTTTATTTCCATTCGTCTGATGAGAATAGTAGTCAGAAGAGTGATGCCCTAGATTTTATTGTAATTATAAGTCCACTAGTGATAATAGTTGAGTCCCTAAACCCACATGGATATAGTTTTTAGAGATGACTAATAATGAAACAAGTGACTTGAGTCCAAATAATAATGAATGAACTAATATGAACTACTGATATGTATGATAATCTTGTTGTGATGTTTTTGAGATTTTTATGGGTTGGTTATGTGAGTTGCACTTCCTATTGGGGATGACATGATTTTCTAGTTATATTACTATGATCATCACTTGGATGTTTTAATAATCATTCTTATTATTTCTAAGTGAATTATTAATGGTAACATATGATCTTGATGCATGTGGCCATGGGAATGTTTATCGTATCTCAATTAATATATGTATGATTTAACATCCCATGCATGTTGATCTTCCCTCATTCAGCTCTCTCATGCACTTCCATGCACACTCTTACCTATAACCCTACATATTCCTATTAAGTATGACTCATCTGTATTAACTGAATCTTGATATGTAATCTTCAATTCTTCTTGGTACATCTTCAACATATCCATTTTGAATTTTCAAACACAACATTAGAGATGTTCTAAACTTTAAGCCACGTCATGGTCTTTTAAATATTCCCTTGAATATTCACCCTTGGCACCTTTAATTCTCTTCATTTCTACCATCATATCTTCAAATATATCAACTCTATATTTGAAACTCATATGATTATTCTATTCAGTTTCTTCAACATCCAAAAAGAAATAGTCTTCTATTTTAAATCCCTTAGAATATAAGCCCATATAATCAATTGCATTCTTTCTCATGCTTACCCTTAGTCACTTATATTCTACCATTCAAACCAAAAATTCCATTTGATTTCATCCTATATTATCATCCATTTACTAAATATCTTTCTCCAAAATTGTTAAGAGTATCTTGACATCTTCCTTCCTTACCCTTTTTCATTTTCCCTCAAAATAAACATTTAAGAACTCTGAAGCCATATATAAGAGCGATTGAGCTAACAACCAGTAATAGAAAGTAGTGTTTCATGTGAGGAATTATCAATGGGTAAAGAAGTCTCTATAAGGCTTATGTTTAAGACTTTATAGTCGCTAATAAACAACATTAACACCATTAACCATAAATTTTAGCAACTCCCCTGCATTCAAAATCAGGTATAATAATTGGAAACAAGAACATCTAATTGAGGGACGCTTTAACAAATCAAAATTACCCTAGAGGCATCAAACTATCTAATTAAGGGGATGGTGAGCATGGAGTTAAAGCTAAAGGCCGTTGTATCAACCTAAGTATGGAGGATAAAGTTCATACACATAAACTTGGATCAAATTAATTTTATAATATTGAAGGTATCACAAAAATTTAATGTTAAAGTATAATAAGAGTGAAGACAAAGGTATCAAACTTAATCTTCCTAATATCTACGATGAATTATATGTTCGGTTATTATTTGAATAGTTGCATATTTGAAAGCAAGGAGCACAATGATGAATGTAAATATAAACTTTCTTCTCTTTTGAGTAAGAAATTTTGAAGGATTTCACATGAAAATCTTGAGGGAACTTGTGAAAGGTAATATAAATCTAAAATCAAGTGTTGGGAAAAATGAAAAGTGATTAAGAATTAATTTTTTCCCTAAAGATTATGAGGAAGATAATCACATTAAATTAACTATTCTTAGGCAAGGAATTATTAGTGTATAGGAATAAATAATAGAATTTGAAAAACTGGCACTTGTATGTGGTATATAAGAATGAAAGGAATAAAAATTTGCAAGATACATTGGTAGCCCAAACAACTTTATTCGTGATAAAGTAGAAATAGTTTCCTAGAAATTTCTTAATAATTTGATCAAGCTAGCTTTAAAATTTAATAATAATAAGTTGACCAAAGATTATGTTAAACCAAATGCTTCCACTTCAACCAAACCTTATACTAATGCATCTACATAATAAATATGACAAATGCACACTTATACAATGATAAATGAGTGGTTTCTTATTGACATGACAAAAGTAAAATAAAATTGAAGATATGTCCACTAACTAATGTTTTAAATGTAAAGGGTTTGTTCATTATGTTATAGAGTTTTCTAATCAAAGAGTTTTGACCATAAATGAAATCGAGGGAATGGAACCATGTAATGATGTCGATGATCTAGAAACTGAGTGTAATGTTAATACCTTAAATATGTTCGAAGAGGAAGCTAATTAATACTTTTTTACTTAAAACTTTATTAAAAAAACTTAATTATCAACGTATAAAATGGGTTAAAATGTTTAAAATAAAATGTATAATTCGTGAAATGGTTTATAGGATCATTGTAAATAGTGTTTTATGTACTAATGTTATAATAAAAAATAGTGTCAAAAAACTAGTGCTAGTGACTACTAATCATCCTTAACCATATTTATTATAATGGATTAATAAAGATACAGGCGCTAGGGCAACTGAACAAACCCTCATTTTTTTTCATTTTAGTGACTACCTTGATGATGTTTTATATGATGCATTCCCTCTGGATGCTTATGTTTTATTACTTGGAACACCACCAAAATATGATAGAAATACAATCCATGATGGTATGACAAATTAATATATTGTGCATATTGACAATATAAATATAAATTGAAACCATCTCAATTTGATAATATGCATTTTATCGACGCTAACCAGAGTTTCTTTATATAAGAAAATCCATTATTAATTACATTGAGGATGAGGGTGTTTGTTATTCCTTTTTCTTGAAAGAGTCTCAAAATTAGGAAAATTAATTCTACTAACTCGAGTCTTACTAAGTTCTTGTTGAGTATAAAGATGTGTTTCGTGATGGGTTACTTTTTGGATAACTTCCTTTTAGTTATATTGAAAATATTATAGACTTAGCCCTTAGAATGCCTTTTCTAAATAGGCTTTCTTATGGATGTAACCCCGAAGAAGCCATGAAACTAAAAAGATGAATAGAAGAACTACTATATAAAAGTTAAATGGGACAAAGTATGAGTCCTTTATGTGTACCAAACTTACAAGTCCTTAAGGAAGTTGGTACTTGGCATATATGCATTAACTCTAGAGTAGTAAATAAGATAACTATCAACTATCATTTTCTAATCTCTAGATTAGATGATATATTTTATGAAATTTGTGGCAAATGTTTATTTTAGAAAACTTAATCTAGGAAGTGTTTTCCATGAAATGAGAATAAGGAAATGATATAAATAAAAAATATCCATTAAAAGTAAATAAGTTCTTTAACAATGGGCTATCAAGAATTTTGGGTTATGTAATGCATCTTATGTAATAACCCATTTTAATTATCTTTGAAAATGTTTTTGTTTTGGTTTTTAAAAAGAATAGAAATTCTAATAAAAAATGTAAATTTTAAATGTATCATTCAACTAATTACCCTTACTAATTGGCGTGTACAACTAGAAACTAGTACTTTTATTTCTCAATAAACCAATCAATTGGTTTACCCAAATGCATCGACTTGGATCTTGTGATTTTTTATCCTATTCTTAATTTTGTTTAATCTCTTTCCAATGTTTATAAAAACTTCTAATTATAATTTATTAGTGCTAAATAAAATGCTTTGATGCTATTATATTATGTTTTCATTACTTAGGCCATTATATGAATTACTTAGATAAAAATTCTCATAAACCACTTTTAAGATATTTCTCACTTTTTCTCATTGTCCATCACTTTCCCCTCTCTTATTGAAACTATGGATTGTTGTAAATTGTTCTTGTATTTCCTCACTTAACTAGTTACTACTATAAATCTAATTTCTCTCTTTCATCATTTACCATCCTCCAGTTTTATCTTACACCCTCAACAAAAGTGAACTCTCACTCTCTATGTTTTCCCTTTTGATATGTCAACCCAACTTTTCTTTATACTCCATTCCTAATTTATTTACACTCCTTATTTTATACACTTACTCATTCTCTCCAATTCCTTTGTGAGGAATTTTATAAGTATTGGGAATTTTCTCATTTATCTGCCTATTCATTCTTGCTAGGAAACACAAAGGCTTGTCTATTGACTTCTTATCCTATGTTCAAATCCATGTCTCTTCATTCCTCTCCTAATAATAGCCTAAGTTATTTCATATTTCTCTTAAACATATATGGATTAAGATGTTGATAAAGATTTAAGATCTTATTTTCCCCACATTGAATTCTATTATGAGATAAAGTTTAGTTATCCTATTTTTCTTCATTTTCATCTTATTTTTTATTACTCAGAATTTTAAAGGAGCTTAAATTGTTTTATTTGTTATTCTCTTAGGATATCAAGGGTCTTAGAAGAAATCTATCAAGTTAGTAGTATCTTTGTGTAAGAATAATTGATTGGAGGTAAGGCATTCTTATCAAAACACGATTAAAGCTTTGTGTTATTTATTATAGTTTAATGAACTTTGTATGTTTCTGTAATGTACATATGCTAATTACAACCTTGGACTTGAGCATGCAGTAATGTGTGTACCTCTAAACTTTTAAACATGTCTTTTTATGTGTTTTATGTTATATATGCATGCTAGGATTAAATTAGAAAGGTTTGGTGAATCTCTGCTACCTATAGATCATCAGCCTGAGCATTGTTTTACAAACACTAGTTTACCTATTTCCTATAACCGATTGATATGTTCTGTGATGATTTTAATAGGTTGGTATCCACAATTGATTACTTGCTTGAATGTTTGACTAGTTTGATGAACTAGTTGTTTTGTTACAAGAGGGCTTGGCTTTGGCCTATATATGTTATTTTTCCCCTACGTTTGATGTGACAAAACAAGTTAACTAGTTCTAGAAACTCATTGAATAGGTATGCCTAAATTTTCCATGCTTATTAATTAGTTGATGACCTTTCTTTGTGTCTTCTATCTCAACTCTTTCTTGTAAATATAACATTTAAAGAATTATTTCAACTATGCTTAAATAAAAATTTATGTTGATTTAGATGACCAATTTGGTAGCTCATATGCTTGTTTGGTGTTTGGGGTCAAGACCTAAAATACTCAATTGGTTTAATCTTTCTAATTAAAAAGTCAAATCTTGAAGGCCTTCTAGAGGTATACTTAGTGTTTCGTTATCTTTTGTGCCTGCTAGTTTAGGTACCCAAGTATGGTGTATGTTAACGATCATGAGGGAAATGCGTTGGCACTAGTGTTATTATGGTGGGTGAGGTAGACTAAAAATTGAGAGTTTACCCCCTTAACTAGGCACCTAAGTGTGATGGATGTTGAAAGTCTCATAGAAAAACCTGTTAGCACTAGTGAGTAGTTGTGGTGAGAGTTATATTCCTACCTTTATCCTAGTCTTTGATGTGCATAATGTTTTGATTATTATGAAATGTATTTTGCATGAGGGACACCTAAAATTTATCTTATGACCACTTAACTAGGAGCCTAGGTGTGGTAGATGTTGAAGATCCTTAAGAAAATATCCTTAGCACTAGCGTGTAGTTCTAGTGGGAGTTGTATTCCTATATTCATCCTAGTCATGTATAAAAAACATTATTTGATTCCATCGAAATGAGCTTTGGTTTAGGGATACCTAAAATTTAAGATATGACCCATCATATAGGAGCTAGGTGTGGTGGATGTGAAAGATCCCTAAGAATATGCTTGTGGCACTAGCTTGTAGATGAGGTGGCACTTGGATTTCTATGGTAGTGACATCATAGATATTGTAATTATGTGGTTTTACCAATATAGTATGTGAGAGAGCATTGGTTTGGGTTCGCAATTAACCTTAAGTTCTAGCTATATGTGCAATTAGCTAGCTTTATTTATACAAACATCATAGTGGGTATTTAGACATTTTCTAATGTAGTTTAGTGTTATAGGATTTAGATGGATGAGAACTAGTGACTGGAGTGGTTCATAGAGATATTTGGCGCAAATATGGAGTAGAAAGTTTAGTTTGAGGTGGCCACTCTTCTACCACAACCTTCTTTTCCAATGCCACCATCAAAGAATTGGATTCATAGGGTTGGTCATCACCACCCTCCATTCTTCAATTATTTATAGGATGTAGATATTTTGGAGTTCTCATTGAGGGACTTTAGGAAGGTAATAATTGATTGTGGCTTCTCATAGGGTCAACGGGTGGACATTAGAGTTTTCCACATATGAGGTATTGTTGATGAGTGTTGGAGTGGTCATCTACTAAGGGGAACCACTATAGATTATTGGGAGCCTTTTATAGAGATGCTTAATTGTTATTTCTTCCCTACTGGACTAAGGATGATGAAGTTTGATGAGTTCATTAATTTATGCCATGTCATATCTATAGTGAAGCAGTACTATAGTTCCTACCTTCATATGGTCCATTTTTCTTTAGAGGTTGACACTAATAAAAGGATGATTACTCATCCATATCAATAGGGCTTGGGTTTTAGACTTTAGGATATGTTGATAAAGACTCGTGCATAGAACATGGAGGCCATAAAAGATTATGCCTTGGGGCTATCCATGATTGCGTAGGTCTATAGTTCCTAGTAAGGGGACAAGTAGATATTTTATGGTGGTTAGTGATAAGGTGGAAAAAAGATATTCCAAGTAGGCTATTACCATTCAGGGTTCACACCATTATATGGAGGATAATTTTGTGAGCCTATAACAAGGTGCTTCGTGTGTTAGTGGTGTGGAAATAATCATCTTGGATCTTAATGCACTGGTTCACTATCTTTGCTATAGCAAGCAAAGGCATCACCAATTTTAATGTTGGATTACTAGAGTCAGAATTCATTAAGGACCAACACATTTGTTGGGTATGTTTGGGCATGAAACATTTTCATGTTGGACTAGCGAAGGACCAACAAATTTTTTGGGTATAGTGGATGATAGAGTGCCACCTTAGAAATCCCAACTAACCAAGAGTGAGGATGGAAACTTTGATGTATAGTAGTGGATTTAGAGGCCCTATGCTTTTTAATAAATAGAGGGTTCAGGAAGTATTATATGATCACCTCTAAGTAGTCCCTTAAATGTGATGAGCTAATTAGAGGCAAATAGATAGGTAGATATCTTCAAAGGTATACTTATTGTTTATCATTTTCTCACTTACGTACTGTTTGACTCAAGTGCTTCAATTTCCATTTTGTCTACCACTTTTATAGCTAGGGATTATAAGAGAGAGAATTTTTTTTTATCTTGCGTAGGGATAGAATTCTAAGTAGTATGTATATAGGCATGTGGTCTTAATCTTTATATGAGTTGGAATTTTAGTAGGCCTTATAGTGATTGAGCTCATGAATTTCATGTGATGTTGGGGATGGAAATGGTCTTGACATATTGAGTAGTGATCAGTTGTGTATAGGAGCATTTAATTTGTAGGGCACCAAAGGGTGATAGTATATCTTATTAGAGATGGGAGCTTAGGCCCTCAATAAAGATGATGTTCATGGTTGTAATTGGTATGTTGGTATAGAAAGGGTACCCATTCTACTTATAGAGTGTTGAAGACATGGTTATCAAGAATATTTTGGTTGAGGATACCCTAATAATATAATAGTTTCTAGAGATATTTTTCAATGAGATATAGGGTACACCGATCGTGTGTAAGATATAATTCTTGAAGGATCTCCTATAAGGAAAGAGATTATGTTAATGGAACATTATGTTGTGTCATCAACTAAGAAGATACTTGCTTAATTAACAAGAGGAGTTAATGGAGAAGGAATACATGCAACCGAAAGTAGCACTTGTCCTTTTAATTAAGAATAAGGATTATTGTTTGAGGTTGTACATCAATTTTTAAGTAATAATCAATATTAAGGTGAAGAACTGTTATCTTCTACCTTAGATTTATGACCACTTCAATCAGCAACATAGGGATATAATGTTCTCAAAAATATACCTCATATTTAGATATGATATGCCAAGAATTTCCAAGAAAGATGAACCAAATAAAACCTTGAGGATAGGGCATGGCCATTACAACTTTACACTGATATACTTGAGACACACAAAAGTGTTAGTAGTGTAGATAGATCATAGGGACTACATCTTCTAGTAGCACCTCTATCAATTCATTATGGTCTTCATCGATGATATTTTTATTTACCCTAGGAATCATGAGAAGCATGAGTAACATTTGAGGCAAACATTGGTTGGGTTGAGTACAAATCAACTATAAACTAAACACTTGTCCCTAAAATCCTTCATAATGTGTTAAAAATTATGTTATTATTAAATAAAATTGTTTTAGTGTTAAAAATGAGAATCTCAGAGCATTAATCGATTGGTTTACGAAACCGATTGACTTGTATACCAAACAATTGATAGTTTTGTTCTAAAAAAAACAATCGACTAGTTTGCCCAAATAAATAAATTTTTTATTCAGTGATTTCAAATCCATTTGATTTTAATTCAAATCCCTTTTTAATATTTATGAGAACTTCTATTTTGAGTCCATATTTGCTAATAAAAATACCATATTTCTTTAGGATTGTATTAACATTTTTTAGATGATTCTATGATTTTAGTTAGTTATCTTTTAATAAAAAGCAATTTGGACTCTCCCACTCTCTTACGAATGTCGACTATCTCTAACCTTTATACTCATAATTGCTAATATTTTTTCACCGCTCAACTATTGTTCTTAATCTTTTCTCCCTTTTATTGGTGGAAAATTTTCCTATGTGTGAGCATTCCTTCTTTCTTTCCCTCTCTACTCTATGCAAAGGAAAATTAGAGGCTTGATGTGGCTTCCTTCGTTCCTTCCTTAGTCTAGTATTGTATCCCTTTTCTTCTTCTAATCATGGCTTTAGTTATCCCTTATTTCTTGTAATCAAGGAGGGAGTAAGGTGAAAAAAGTTTGAGAATTCTTGCTACTTTTTCCTTCGCATACTATTTTTGAGAAGAGGTTGGATTGTGTCTTATTCTCTTTTTCTATTTTTAGATTCTTCCTTTAATTTCTATGAAGTTTTGAAAGTAAATTTTCAATAGGTTTGAATCTTGATTCTCTTAAGAAAAAAGGTCCTACAAGATAGCCCTCAGGTAAGAGTTTTGTGCTAGAGGAATTGCTTCAAGGGAAGGTATCATTATCTATAATATGAATGAGGTTGAAGTTCCAACTTCTTAGTGTGTTTTGTGTGATCACGGTCTAATTGTATTCTAGAATTTGAATATGTAGTAGGTTTTCTTCCTAAAGTTAAGCATTGTTGGGTTACTTTGATTCTATATGTGAATGGACATTTTCAAAATGATTCATATTATTTTATGTATCCATATTATTTTATGTGTGCAACATGTCTTTCTTTTGTTATTTATGATATAGAAGCATGCTAGGATGATTATGGTAAAGTTGGGTAAATTTTTGGTGTATGCATAACAACTCCAGCTGTTGTTTTACCTAGACTAACTAATGACTTTGTTTAACAGTTTGGCTAGTTGTGTGAGTAGTCGTATGGTTAAGAGATTTAGATCGATTAGTCATAAGATCACTTGATTGGTATGATAAACTAGTTGACTAGTTTTTATGAGTAATCAATTAGTTAACGAAAGCCATCGACTGGTTACCCTACAACCATAGTAGTCTGGTCTCTCCTTAGAACCATCTACAAGTTGGACAAAACCCATCAATTAGTTCTTATGAATAATCAATCAGTGAAACCAACCAGTCGACTAGTATGCTGGTGTTATTTTGTTTTAGGTCCGGTACGAATAGATTAGTCAACTAGTCCTAGGGACCTATCTACTAGTCTGGTTGTAGGGCACCCTAGTCTTGTTGCTAAATGTTGATACTCTTTTGGGACTCTCCTGTTAATGCCTTCATGTGTTTACAACATTTAAATTATGATTTCAACAATGATTGATCTGAAATTAATAAGAATCATAATGATATTTTGTGATTGAATTAGTTAAGTTTAGTGTTATCTCTAAACAAGCAATTGGTGGCTTTTCTGCCTTGTGACGTGTTTCATATAATCACTTTGAAACACCTAATTTGGTTAAAATTTATTTTTTAACTATCTTTCTTTTTATCACTTGGAACCACCTAATTTGTTTAAATTTAAATTTAAATTATGTTTGATGTAATCACTTGGAAACACTTAATTGAATTTTTGTACATTTAATGTGATTTGTGATATCACTTGAAAAATGCATAATAATGGAATAAGATGTTGTTCAAGCCTTTTCCTATAACTCTTGGGGTAGTAGACAGGTAATTAGTGGGAAGTTCACCCGATGGTTTATATCTTTTAATCAGTACCTATTCCCTTCTCTAACATATTAATGTTTAGTAGGAGGTATATGTGTATCTTTGAAGTATAGGATCATACTATTGTAGGTCAGCATGGCATTGTTGCCCTATTTTAGTGTTCTAGGTATCCAATGTATAAGTCCCTTAGCACGTTGTATTGTTTATTACTTAGGCAGGTGTGGTAACCCAACTCTTTAGCTCTTATAGTGGAGGCATTCAAAATGTGATGGATTAGGTATTCCCATATAATCCCTTTGATGTACTTCAGGCACATGTGGTGGGTGTGGTATCCTAATTTGTGTTAGCCCTTGTATTAGGTGCACTCAAAGTGTGGTATCCCCAAAGGAAAGACCCTTTGGTGTATCCTAATGCGGAGTGGTGGGTGTGGTGTCCTATTGAGTTAATTTGTTTCCATGGTGGAGAAGTAGGTGTGATCAAATGACCTGTCTTAATAAATTAAAATTATGTGCTCATTGAAAGGAAGAAGCATAATATGGTTTACATTGTGTGGACTATGTCACATTTCCCATATTAATAATTCTTCCATGATTTCCACGCAAGTATACCTTGTTGTATTACTACTATAAGCCTAAGTGTTATTTTATATTAGTATATTTACCACCATACTAATATAGGAATTCAATGTGCTGCAAGAGCCTTACCACTTTTTAGGAATGATGTTTTACCAGTACTTCACCATATTGATACTACACTTATGTAGTTAATGTGATGATCAAGCTTTTTGTCTGGGGAGGAGAGGATAATTTGTAGGGATAAGAATCTCAGTTAGCGTATTTTGAGTATACCGACATAGTCAAGTAGTTGGCCATTACTTGGGGTTGGAGATTTGTGTTTATGGTAAGAGATAAGCTAATTACCTATAGGTTTTTGTCCTTACGTTGGAAAGTTTTTGTTCTTCCGGTTATTTAAACTCTTGACTTTGATTCCTTGTATTTGGATTTGTAAACTCCTAAACTTCTTCGATCTATATTATTTATCTCAATTTTTATCATTTTGTACTTTCGTATTAGTATCATGATCATGCATATTTTTATTCGTTATTCTATTTTACGTTACATCAGGCATGAGCTAGGTAATGATCATACCTTTATCGTGGTTGATGTGGCGGTAATGTTTCCTAGTTTTTTCTTATCAAACACTTTGACATTATTTTTGAAATGAAATTTTTTTGTTCAAAAATTAGGCATGTTACACTTGATATGTAAGTTTTGGCTTGATGACATAGCTTTCCTTAGACATGCTATTTCAAAAGATGGTGTATTGGTGGATCCTTAGAAGATTCAAGTACTATCTATTTGGTGAGTGTTGATCAATGTCGTAGAGATACATAATTTCCAAGGAATTAGTGAGATACTAAAAGAGTTTCATCTAATATTTTTCCAAGATCACTCGTCCTTTGATTACCTTGTTGAAGAAGAAGATGAAATTTCATTGGGATGATATGATTAGTGAGGTATTCCAGATGTAAAAGGAGACTGACTTTTTATATAGTGCTAACCTTATCATTAAGTAATGAGCGGTTTGAGGTCTATAACGATGCATTCAAGAATTATCTAAGGTGTGTGTTGATGTATCACAAGAGGGTTGTGGTGTTTACTTCTCACTAGTTAAAGGAGCATGAGAAAAACTATCTAACTACCTTACTATAGCTATAATGGTATTTTCCTTGAAGAACTTGATACATTATCTTTATAGAGTGTAGTGCAAGTTCTCAATAGATATTACATTATTTATAAGATTCTCAAGTATCTCTTCCCTTAGTGAGAGTTGAACATGAGACAGCAAAGATGGATAGAGTGGGTGACTAAATATGATTTGTAGTTGACTTATTATGACGGTAAGACCGACATCATAGTAGATGGTCTCGATAGGAAGACTTTATACTCTCTTGTTTCATAGGTTATTTCTTATTGGATTTAGTGGGATATTTAGGATATACGCATAGAGATCATATAGTTTGGGGATCTTGAGAAGAGGATGAAAACTTTGATGATTAGTCTGAGAATCTTCAATGAGGTCTGAGCTTGTAATCTAGGTAATGTCAAGCTCAAGTGAATCAAATGAGCTATAATAGAGGGTAGAGCTATGGGGTGCCAAATTATTTAGGATGGAGCAATTCATTTATAAGGCAGGTAGTGAATTTTTTAGACCTTTAGGGAACTTGAAGAGAAGATTTTGAAGGAAGGTCATAAAGTGGCTTATTCTATCCATCATGGAGAGGATAAGTTCTATAAACACCTGAAGTAGACCTATTGATGGCTTTGTATGAAGTAAGGTTGCAGACTTCATGGCTTTGTGCTTTACCTATAGTAAGGTTAAAATAGAGCACAAGCATCCAATAGGGCAAGTTAAGCCCAAGGAGGTCCCTGAGTGGAGGTAGGATAGTGCGTTAATGGACTTTGTTATTATTTTATCAACAACTCATAGTAACTCAAATTTGATGTGGGTTATAGTTGATAAGTTTACAAAGGTAGCAGTATATATATAAACAAAGTTAACTTAGAGTAAGTAGCATGTGCTATGGTACCGTAGGATACCCTAATGACATTGCTTTGGACCAAGATTCAAAATCCTCATCCTAATTTTAGTAGAAGTTTCAAGCACCTTTTTGGACATAATTTAAGATGAGCATTGGTTTCTCTCTAGTTATAGATGGTTAGACTTAGTACAATATTTAAACCTTGGATGATATGCTTAAGCCATACGTACTTGAGTTCCAAGGCAGATGGGAGGATGATATAAACTTGATCGAGTTATCCTACAACAAAAATCATCATGCAAGCATAATAATGACACCTTATTAGGCACTGTCTAGATGGAAATGTCATATTCCTTTTTGTTAGAGTGACTCAAGCAAAATAGTTATTGGGACCAAATATGATAAAGTGCACTACCAGGAAAAGCATGCTAACTAGGGATCATATGATGGTTTTCAAGATAGGTAGAAGTATTATGCTTACACATGAAGGAGGATTGATGGGTATGAGATGGGAGACTAAGTTCTTTCGAAGGTCTCACCCACTAAGGGAGTGATGTGTTTTGGTCAAATGGGCAATCTGCGCCCAAGGTAAATTTATTCATAAAAGCTTTTTTTTAAAAGGTTTGGGAGTTTTCTTGCTAAATTTTCTTTGCATATTAAGCTTTCATGCAGCAAGTATGTTTTCCACACCTCTCAATTAAGCAAGTATGTCATAGATACATTGTACATCATTCAAATGAATAGGTAATTGATACTAAGACACGAGAGATATGTTTGAAATTTAACCCACTCGGGATGATCTTGTGCTCACACCATGGAGATGAATAGGCCACCTTGGTGTCCAAGGATGAGATTAGGATGAAGTATCTAGAGTTGCTCACATTTACTAACACCACCCCTTCTAAGTGTAGTGCCCTTCTTTTGTTGAATAACTCTAGAAAATTACTTTATTTTTAGTTAAAGACTTAGGGTTTTTGTTATGTTGTAACACCCCAAAATTTACTACTAAAAAATTTTGTTTAAATCAAAAGGTTTAGTGAAAGCGAAAGAATTAAAATCGTAAACCTGGGGGTATTACCGCCACACTTAGTACCAGACCGGTTCACTCCTACCATTCCGATACTAAGTACTAAGGCTAAACTAAACAATCGATAAGTAAGAATCATCAAAGCATAGGTTCATAGTTAACATAGATCATTCACGAAAACACGAGTCAACAACAGTTAGGATATTGTTTAGGAATACAACTTAAGAGTACGGTTTCAAAACAAGAAGCATAATACAAAATATAGCTAAATAAAACAAATCACAAAGGACCAATATCCGGACCGCCTACTCACTCAAGTCCAACCTTCCACCCCAAATTAGTAACCGATCAAACATGCATAGCAGGTCAGCTCCCCACCATTGGTGGATCATCACAGGACCCAGTCAATCAAGGTAGTATCAGTACGGGTCCAATACCGAGTAAGGGCGTAGGTGTGCTAAGGCCAAGCATACAATCATACCACATAGCACACATAGCACAATCATATAGACATCACGCGATAACCCGAAAGATAAGGCCTAAATATTTTCTAGTGACTTATTCTTTATTCTCATTAATAATATGTCCATTTCACACATATTCTTTAATAATCCATGTAAGTGCGGGAGCCCCACTAATATAGCCGGTGGATCGGAAATCAACACATAGGGCAGAACGCCTCTGACCACTATTATAGCCGGTGGACTGGAAACAACACCCAGGGCGGAACGCCTCTGGCCACTATTCTAACCGGTGGACCGAAATGCCCCCGAATTACATGGTGTTTCGTTGTAAGTACTTAGTATTTTCCCATGGATTACTTCATTCATATTCATTCAAGGCATTCTTCATTAGTCCATGTGAGTGCGGGAGCCCTACTATTATAGCTGGTGGACTAGAAATAAACACACAGGGCAGAACGCCTCTGACCACTATTATAGCCGGTGGACCGGAATCAACACCCAAGGTGGAACGCCTCTGGCCACTATTCTAACCGGTGGACCGGACTGGCCCCGACTCACTTGGTGTTTCACTGTAAGTATTTAGTATTTTCCCATGGATTACTTATTTGTTTGTGTCTGTTGAGCCCGAATCCCCCACTATTATAGCCGGTGGACCGAAATTAACACTCAGGCCAGAATGCCTCTGACCACTATTATAGCCGGTAGACCGGAAATAAACACCCAGGGCAAAACGCCTCTAGCCACTATTCTAACCGGTGGACCGGACTAGGTCTGGCTCAATAGTCTTTCGTTTTTCATAATTAATTTCTTATCCGTGTCTTATTGAATGACATCACACCCTTGACAAGGATGCGGTTGATACTCTACTTTCTTCCCCTCTAGAGGGACCGTCCCATATTTTGAGACTCGTACCTCTTCTCACAACCGACATCCATCCCCCGTAGACTTAGACATAGTGGCATATAGTAAGGCACAATCTCCAAGAATATAGGCCATCCCAACACATATGATACCGACTCTGCAAGTCCTCATCCCTCTAGGGTTCCTTCGCAGAGACCCTATTCGGACCTATGTGGCCCAACTCTTTCTTACTTACCCGAACGTTACTTTGTTCTCTATCTCACACCTCACTTTTATTAGGAAATTCCCCAAATGTATTACTTTATCTCCAAGTTCACGTGTGACCGACAAAACCCTAGTTGGCCACGCCAAAACCCTAGTTGGTCGCGTCAAGCCCTAGCACTTTACCTCCTCAACAAGTAACCTCCCTCTTTCACCCCAAAATCTCTTCTCTCATTTAGAAACCCACACTCATTCTTTATATAAGTGAGTCCTCACTCTCAACCCCATACTCCATCCTTCCTTGATCATTTTTACCCTTGTACCCTTCAAATTCCCCAATTTCTCCCAAACCCTAATTGGGTCCCTTAGACACCCTTACACCGACCCACGTAAAATTTTGCACCCAAGTCTCCAATGGACCCATAACTTTGAAATTATCTTATTTACTTCCAAAATCAACTTTCCTCACGTAAGATTCATCCCTATGCAGAATTTAAATACTCCGTGCAAACTCCCCAATACCCACTTACTCGCAAAACCCTAATCAGGTCTCTTATGCACCAACTCACGTACTATTTTTCATACCAAGTCTCTAATCACTCTAAGGCTCTCCAAAACACTTACTTACAACCCAAATCAAATTTTCCCACATAAGGATCACGCCCATGTAAGATCTAGTCCCCTCATGCAAACTTCCCAAATGTCCCCTTTCCCGTTGTTCTTTTATTATCATTTCATGCTACCCAAAACCCTAGCATGCATGTCCTAGAGGGCCATATCATGTCACATCATCAAACATCAAACATGGAACATGTCATGCTCGTATGATATAAGGCACACACATCATACCTCATTATCCACGCTGCGCTACACAAAATAGGTTATTCATAACACATGCATAATACACATTAACATGGCATGCTCATCATCCATCAACGCATCACATCAAACATAGCACAAGGCCATAGCTTCGTCCTTACCTAAAGCGTCGCCGGGCATGGAGCACGCTCCTCTAACTCCTTAGGGCTTTGGTCGGGGTTACCTATAAAAGGGGAAAAAGCTAAGTATTAGTTTTCCTTGCAAGTACTATCAACCCTTATTCTAGTTTAGGATTAGGGTTTTTATTACTAAAGAGGGTATTATACAAAAACTAGGGTTTTTACCTTAGAATTAGTATACTAATTATTAGTCGTCAAAATATATTTATTTTTGATACTTATTGTTACACTTATTTTATTAATCCCATTAGTCCTAATCTTGTAGTAATAGGGTTTATGCTAGCTTTAGGAAAATAGTGTTAGTATTAATAAAATAGTGACACTAATGTCTAGTGATAGAAACCCTAGCGTTTTAAGGCCAAGTCTATTAATGGTGTTATAGTACAAATAATAATATTACAAAGTCACAATACTACAAGTAAACTATTCCTAAAGGTGATAATGATAATAGTTGTATATTCTTGAATAATACAAGGGTTCAAATGCTTTTGGTTACAATAATAAGGTAGTGATAGTAGTAATAATAGTAATAGCTAATAATAGTGTCCTAGTAATGAGGTTAGGGTTAATGTTAAGTGGTATGGTAATAAGGTTCAAGTACTCTTCTTAGTTAACAACCACATGATATTTACTAGCTTGAGTTAAGTAACATGGATAAGAACAAAAGTATTATTATTGTTAACAGAATGATAAGGGTGTTAAGTATAGTAATAACAATAATAATAATAATAATAATAATAAGAATAATAATAATAACAACGATAATAATAATAAAAATCCTCGTGGTAATAATAATAACAATAATAACAACCAAGTAAGGTTAAGCAACCACAATAATAACCGTAGTAAGGATAATAGAAGTAATAATAATATTATTATTAATAATGTTAATATTAATAATTATAAAAATTAAGATTAAAGTCAAGTATAATAAAAGTTAGGGTTCACAAGGGATGTTAGAATTAGTAAGAAAATAAGAACATTAATAATAGTGACAATAATAATGGTAATAATGAAAATAATAATAATAATAATAATAATAATAATAATAATAATAATAATAAAAGTAATAATATTAATAATAATAATAATAAGTATATTAGTATTAATATTAAAAGAAAATAGTAGCAGTTTTATAAAAGGGGTATAAGGGTTTGGATGAGTAGGAGAACCACCTAGGGTCGGTGGTGGTCCAGCGGCGGCGGAGGAGGAGAAGAGGGCGGAAAAATGGAGGTGGAGGTTAGATGGGAGGAGGAAAATAAAAGTCTGAGGTGGGGGAAGAAACAGCAGATGAAGGGGAGTGGAATGAGGGTGGCGGGGCGGCAAGGGGTGGCGGCGCGCGGTGGTTGGCGCGGCAGCCGAGGGTGGTGGAGAGAGGTGGAAGATGGGGGAGGAAGAAGGAGAGGGAGGCAGGGGAAGATGGAGGTATGGGAAGTTAGAGGGAGGTCTGCTGAACATTTTGGAGGGTGGAGGAGGTGCTGGTGGAAGCTGGGTTGGCGGTGGAAGGCGGCGCAAGGGCGGCGAGGGGCTGGAACAGGCTGTTCGAGGAGACACATTTGCACGGCCTGGGGTGGCTCGTGCAAGGCAAATCGAGGGCTGAGGAGGGCATGGTTAGGTGGAGGGTGGTGCAAGGTGGGGTTCTTGGCCGCGCTAGACCGACGGCGTTGGGGGACGGCGGCGGTCGACGCGTCTGATGGGGCGGCGGTGAGAGGGAGCAATCTAGGGTTTCGGGGTTCCAAATCTTGAATCCAGGTGATCAATGGGGGGTATTTATAGGCAGGGTAGTCGGGCAAGGCCAGGGGAAGAAGACAAGGGGGGTGTAGGGGCCAGGCTGGCCGGTAGGCGGCAGCTGCCATGGCAGGCGGTAGGGGGTTGCACTAGGAAAAAAAAAGGAGGGTTACAGGCTGCTCAGGAGGGAGGACAATATTTTTTGGGGCCAAAACGGGGAAAGAAAACGACGGGAGAGAGAGAGGGAGGCAGGCTCGCCGGTGTCGGGGCAGCGCCGGCAGTGCAGGCATGTGTTGCTGCTGCCGCCTTCACGGGGAAGCAGAAGGGGAAAGGAAGGGGTGGACCGGCGGTCCAGGGGAAAGGAAAAGGAAGGGGGAACTGGCCGGGTGGCGGCGGTTATTTCCCCCATTAATGAAACGTGGCGTTTTGGGAAATTTTTGGGCAAAACGCTGTTTCCTCGTCGGTCTGGCAACAATTATTTTTTCCTTATTGTGACGCGGCCTTTCGGCAACTTTAGCGTCGAAACGCAACGTTTTGTTTCACGGGCGGCTGGGCTCACTGGGGCGCGGGCGAGGAGAAGGAAGGAGAGGCGAGGTTGGGTCGGGCGAGGCCCAACTTCGGCGGAGGAGGAAGAAAAAGGAAAAAGAAGGAAAATAAAAAGGGAAAAAGGAAAAGAAAGGATTTATTTAAGGTTTTGGATGTTGCATAAATTATTTACAATATTTTTGGGCTATTTAGAATATTAATATTTATAAAATATTAAATAAATTCCTTGTTTGCTTAGTTTAGACTATTTTAGATAAATTTCCTTAACCTCCATGCTAATTAGGAAAATATCCAAATTTTCTTCCAATTAAATTCTTTATTATTTTCTTCTTAATTTACCTTAATTAATTCTCTACATTTTAATAAATGAATTTATATAATTGATTTTCCTAATTATTCCTTATTTGGCCGTAATTTCGAAAATTAGGATTTTGGGGTATTTCCATCACTACCCCTTTAAAGAAAGACTTCGTCTCCGAAGTCATCTGCGGCTCTTCAAGGGCTAGAGTTAGGGTATTATAATATTCTATTTTAACGCATCATTAGCTATACTTAAATTAACTATCCCCTTAGGGACGAACTATGGCTTGTTGTACCTGGGGTACAAGTCCAAATTAAATACTAAATATCAAAAATTAATATTGGGAGAATTTAATCAAAAATTTATTTATCGAAAATTTATTTTGGAAGGATCCGAAGGCTTAAAATTAACAAAAGAGTTATATAGGAATTTTGGAAACACTCTCGGAAGGAATTTCCCATTAACATAAAAATATGTATTATTTACGGAAATATATATCATAAGACCTCAACAAAAATTTATTTAAAGCATATAATAAGATATTTAAGTCGAATTCTAACAAACCGAGACTAATTTAATCATTTCCGAAATCATTTTTCTGTAATAAAAAAGCATACAACATAATGAGGTTAATTTTGGAAAGAAATTCCTGAATACGTCCTTTAAATTTAAAACTTCCCAAAATATTAATGATTTGAAACGAATAATTTAGAGTCGAAAATATTTTCTATGGATAAAAATCATTACATTAAGTTTAACTACTTAGCAAAAATTTTGTAATTTAAATGATGTGTTTTGTAAACGAAATATAATCCCAAAATATAGTCATAATCACACGACGAGGTCGTAATCGAAACGAATCTAAAATATAAGATCAACATACGAGAAAGAAAGGGAGTAAACACATTTTTTTTTAAACCAAAAATCGAAATCATAGGAATATAATAAATTCATTATCGTGAATGAATTCATTTAGTATGGTTCGCAATGACAACGATTAATTAAATTCAAATATGGATTTGAATCATCGATATATGCATAAAACAAATCGAAATTAAGATAATTAGTTATTTACATCAAATTACGCTACTAAAATCGTTAAACTTAATAAATCTGGATTTTGAAAATACGGGTTATTACATTACTACCCTCTTAGAAAGGAACTTCATCCCCGAGGTTCGAGAAAACCTAAATAGTGGAAACTTGACAAAACAATAGAATAAAAAATTTACCAAAGTAAATAGGTTAAAAGTAATTCCGAAGAAAGGTAAAACGATGTTTACGAAACTAAACCAAGTGAAGTTGGATCAAGCAAGGCATAAGAGGTGAAATAAAAGAAGGAGAATCAACGCTCAACAAAACAACTATAATAGAATTCAACAAGGAAGAAGTACATAATTAAAGTCAAAACAAGTAACAAAAATGTTATCCTTTAAAATAGAGCCTTACAAAGATGAAAATAATTATAAAAACAATAATAATAACAATAATAATGAAAATAATAAAAAGTATGTCATGAAATTCAAGTAGAATAACAGATCGAAAATTCTAAAGATTACACAATTCCAATAATACCACCAATACACAATATGTGCATAAAGCCTGACACAAGTCGTTATCTTTATAATATCGTACAAGAAAACAAGGCTAACACTTGGCTTAACAACTCATAAAAGGTCCTCATAAACACCAACCACATACTCCTAGATCCAGGGAGATTCTAAACCCAAAACACTTCACTAACAAGCTCTCTAATCTATGCTATAACCATGATAGTCTAAACACTTAAATTTGAAAATGCGGCTACTATAGCAACTTGTGATTAAATGCTAGTTGACAGAAATCAAAATATAAACACATAATAAAAGTTATAGAACATCATTAAAAACACTAGGGTAAATTAGGCACCCTACACTTTATTTATGAACACAAACACCTCAATCTAACCTCAACATTGTCATTGTTATTATCACAATTCTATGTTTCTCCCAATTGAAAATGATACATCTATTCAAACATCACCATTAGGGTTACAATCCTAAATTTATTACAACCCAAAAATTGAAACTACTCAACCAAAATAGATTATGATTCATGTCACATCATACTATATCCGACAAGGTATACGTTAAGGTTTTTAATCCACTAAACCTGCAAGACTAAGGTTAACCTAGTGGGGTCACTACCCCTTTAAGGGCAACCTAATTACAAAACTATAGTAATCACAACACATAAAATATAGAGTTAACACAAATCAAGCATGTACAATCACAAATGATCATATACAAAAAGATAATTACAACAGCAAATCACAAGACCACTTACACTACCCAATCACACTAACCTCACAAGCTAACCCGGATTTAAAATTCACTTTAAAGAAGGTAAATACATTTTCAATTAAAACATTTAGGATCGTGAGAACCGAATCCCTAACCGAAACCCGATTCTCAACAACCAAAAGCTCTGATACCAAGTAGTAACACCCCCAAATTTACTACTAAAAAAATTTGTTTAAATCAAAAGGTTTAGCGGAAGCGAAAGAATTAAAACCGTAAACTTGGGGGTATTACCGCCACACTTAGTACCAGACTGGTTCACTCTGACCGTTCCGATACTAAGTGCTAAGGCTAAACTAAACAATCATTAAGTAAGAATCATCAAAACATAGGTTCATAGTTAACATAGATCATTCACGAAAACATGAGTCAACAATAGTATTTTCCCACTTTATAGCCAGTGGACCGAAATCAACACCCAAGGCCGAACGCCTCTGGCCACTATTCTAACCGCTAGACCGGAATGGCCCCGAATTACATGGTGTTTCGTTGTAAATACTTAGTATTTTCCCATGGATGACTTCATTCATATTCATTCAACGCATTCTTCATTAGTCCATGTGAGTGTGGGAGCCCCACTATTATAGTCGGTGGACCGGAAATAAACACACAGGGCAGAACGCCTCGGACCACTATTATAGCCGGTGGACCGGAATCAACATCCAGGGCGGAACGCCTCTGGCCACTATTCTAACCGGTGGACCGGACTGGCCCCGACTCACATGGTGTTTCACTGTAAGTATTTAGTATTTTCCCATGGATTACTTATTCGTTTGGGTCTGTCGAGCCCGAATCCCCCACTATTATAGTCGATGGATCGCAATAAACACTCAGGGCAGAACGCCTCTAACCACTATTATAGCCGGTAGACCGGAAATAAACACCCAGGGCAGAAAGCCTCTGGCCACTATTCTAACCGGTGGACCGGACTGGGTCTGGCTCAACAGTCTTTCGCTTTACGTAATTAATGTCTTATGCATGTCTTATTGAATGACATCACACCCTTGACATGGATGCGGTTGGTACTTTACTTCCTTCCCCTCCAGAGGGACCGTCCCATATTTTGAGACTCGTACCTATTCTCACACCCGACATCCATCCCCCGTAGACTTAGGCATAGTGGCATATAGTAAGGCACAATCTCCAAGAATATAGGCCATCCCAACACATATGATATCGACTCCGCATGTCCTCATCCCTTTAGGGTTCCTCCTCGGAGACCTTATTCGCACCTATGTGGCCCAACTCTTTCTTACTTACCCGAACGTTACTTTGTTCTCTATCTCGCACCTCACTTTTATTAGGAAATTCCCCAAATGTATTACTTTATCTCTCAAGTTCACGTGTGACCGACAAAACTCTAGTTGGCCACGCCAAAACCCTGGTTGACCACGCCAACCCTTGTTAGCCGCGCCAAGCCCTAGCACTTTACCTCTTCAACAAGTAACCTCCCTCTTTCACCCCAAAATCTCTTCTCTCATTTAGAAACCCATACTCATCCTTTATATAAGTGAGTCCTCATTCTCAACCCCATACTCCATCCTTCCTTGATCATTTTTACCCTTGTACCCTTCAAATTCCCCAATTTCTCCCAAACCCTAATTGGGTCCTTTAGACACCCTTACATCGACCCACGTAAAATTTTGCACCCAAGTTTCCAATGGACCCATAACTTTGACATTATCTTATTTACTTCCTAAATCAACTTTCCTCACGTAAGATTCATCCCTATGCAGAATTTAAATACTCCCTGCAGACTCCCCAACACCCACTTACTCGGAAAACCCTAATCAGGTCTCTTATGCACCAACTCACGTTCTATTTTTCATATCAAGTCTCCAATCACTCGACGGCTCTCCAAAACTCTTACTTATAACCCAAATCAAATTTTCCCATATAAGGATCACGCCCATTCAAGATCTAGTCCCCTCATGGAAACTTCCCAACGTCCACTTTCCCGTTTTTCTTTTATAATCATTTTATGCTACCCAAAACCCTGGCATGCATGTCCTAGAGGGCCATATCATGTCACATCATCAAACATCAAACATGGAACATGTTATGCTCGTATGATATAAGGCACACACAACATACCTCATTATCCACACTACGCTACACAAAACAGGTTATTCATAAAACATGCATAATACACATTAACATGGCATGCTCATCATCCATCAACACATCACATCACACATAGCACAAGGCCATAGCTTTGTCCTTACCTAAAGTGACGCCGGGCTTGGAGCACGCTCCTCTAACTCCTTAGGGCTTTGGCCGGGGTTACCTATAAAAGGGGAAAAAGCTATGTATTAGTTTTCCTTGCAAGTACTATCAACCCTTATTCTAGTTTAGGATTAGGGTTTTTATTACTAAAGAGGGTATTATACAAAAACTAGGGTTTTTACCTTAGAATTAGTATACTAATTATTAGTATTTAAAATATATTCATTTTTGATACTTATTGTTACACTTATTTTATTAATCCCATTAGTCCTAATCTTGTAGTAATAGGGTTTATGCTGGCGTTAGGAAAATAGTATTAGTATTAATAAAATAGTGACACTAATGTCTAGTGATAGAAACCCTAGCGTTTTAAGGCTAAGTCTATTAATGGTGTTATAGTTCAAATAATAATATTACAAAGTCCCAATACTACAAGTAAACTATTCCTGAGGGTGATAATGATAATACTTGTATATTCTTGAATAATACAAGGGTTCAAATGTTTTTGGTTACAATAATAAGGTAGTGATAGTAGTAATAATAGTAATAGCTAATAATAGTGTCCTAGTAATGAAGTTAGGGTTAATGTTCAGTGGTATGGTAATAAGGTTCAAGTACTCTTCTTAGTTAACAACCACATGATATTTACTAGCTTGAGTTAAGTAACATGGATAAGAACAAAAGTAGTATTATTATTAACAGAATGATAAGGGTGTTAAGTATAATAATAATAATAATAATAATAATAATAATAATAATAATAATAATAATAATAACGATAATAATAATAATAATCCTCGTGGTAATAACAATAACAATAATAACAACCAAGTAAGGTTAAGCAACCACAATAATAACCGTAGTAAGGATAATAGAAGTAATAATAATAATATTATTAATAATGTTAATACTTAGAATTATAAAAATTGAGGTTAAAGTTAAGTATAATAAAAGTTAGGGTTCAAAAGGGATGTTAGAATTAGTAAGAAAATAAGAACGTTAATAATAGAGACAATAATAATGGTAATAATGATAATAATAATTATAATAATAATAATAAAAGTAGTAGTAATAATAATAATAAGTATATTAGTATTAATATTAGTACGTAGAAAATAGTAGCAGTTATATAAAAGGGGTATTAGGGTTTGGATGAGTGGAGAATCACCTAGGGTCGGTGGTGGTCCGACGGCTGTGCGTGGCGGCGGTGGAGGAGGAGAAGAGGGGGGAAAAACGGAGGTGGAGGTTAGATGGGAGGAGGAAAATAAAAGTCTGAGGTGGGGGAAGAAAAATCAGATGAAGGGGAGTGGAATAAGGGTGACGGCACGCGGTGGTTGGCGCGGCGGCCGAGGGTGGTTGAGAGAGGTGGAAGATGGGGGAGGTAGAAGGAGAGGGAGGTAGGGGAAGATGGAGGTATGGGAAGGTAGAGGGAGGTCTGCTAGACATTTTGGAGGGTGGAGGAGGCGCTGGTGGCGGCTGGGTTGGCGGTGGAAGGCGGCGCAAGGGCGGCAAGGGGCTGGAACAGGCTATTCGAGGAGACACTTTTGCACGGCCTGGGGTGGCTCGTGCAAGGCAAATCGAGGGCTGAGGAGTGCTTGGTTAGTTGGAGGGTGGTGCAAGGTGGGGTTCTGGGCAGCGCTAGACCTGCATCGTTGGGGGACGACAGCGGTCGACGCGTCTGAAGGGGCGGCGGCGAGAGGGAGCAATCTAGGGTTTCGGGGTTCCAAATCCCAAATCCAAGTGATCAATGGGGGGTATTTATAGGCAAGGTGGCCAGGCAAGGCTAGGGGAAGAAGACAAGGGGGTGCAGGGGCCAGGCCGGCCGGTAGGTAGCAGCTGCCATGGTAGGCAGTTCCAGGAGGAAAAAAAAAGGAAGGGTTGCAGGCTGCTCAGGAGGGAGGACAATGTTGGTTGGGGCCAAAATGGGGAAAGAAAACGACGGGAGAGAGACAGGGAGGCAAGCTCGCCGGTGTCGGGGCAGCGCCGGCAGTGCAGGCGTGCGTTGCTGCTGCCGCCTACACGGAGAAGAAAAGGGGAAAGAAAAGGGGTGGACCGGCGGTCCAGGGGAAAGGAAAAGGAAGGGGGAACCGGCCGGGCGGCGGTGGTTATTTCCCCCATTAATGAAACGTGGCGTTTTGGGAAATTTTTGGGCAAAACGCTGCTTCCTCGTCGGTCAGGCAACGGTTATTTTTTTCCTTATTGTGACGCGGCATTTTGGCGACTTTAGCATCAAAACGTAGCATTTTGTTTCACGGGCGGCTAGACTCGGTGGGCACGGGCGGGGAGAAGGAAGGAGAGGCGGGGTTGGGCTGGGCGAGGCCCAACTTCGGCGGAGGAGGAAGAAAAAGGAAAAAGAAGGAAAAGAAAAAGGGAAAAAGGAAAAGAAAGGATTTATTTAGGGTTTTGGATTTTGCATAAATTATTTAGAATATTTTTGGGATATTTAGAATATTAATATTTAGAAAATATTAAATAAATTCCTTTTTTGCTTAGTTTAGACTATTTTAGATAAATTTCCTTAACCTCCATGCTAATTAGGAAAATATCCAAATTTTCTTCCAATTAAAATCTTTATTATTTTCTTCTTAATTTACCTTAAATAATTCTCTACATTTTAATAAATGAATTTATATAATTGATTTTCCTAATAATTCCTTATTTGGCCGTAATTTCAGAGATTAGGATTTTGGGTTATTTCATATGTACTAAGCTTATAATGTTCTTTTCTATTGACATTGCGAATAATGTCTTCTTTAAGTGGGTATTAGCGAAATACCTCATCTTGAAATAATTTAAAATGTATTTGAATTATATTTCTAGGAAACCCATTAGCTTTTGTTTTAAAGAGGGCTTAAAATTCTGGTAAAAATATGAATTTTAGTAATATTTGTCGATTGCCTGCACTTACTAATCCATGATCATGCTTAGAAACTTGCACTTTTATTCCTCAATAAAATAGTCAACTAATTTATCCAATCCCATCAATTCGTTATCATATGAGTTTAGATCCTTTTATTATTTTTACTTTAACTATCTTTTCAATGTTTATAAAAACTTCTAATTAGAAACTATTGGTGTTCATAAGCACACTTTGATGATTTGGGATTCTTTTTACATTATTGAGACCATTCTATGAATTTATTTACATGAAAACTTTAAAAAATGACTCTTACTGTATTTCTCACCTTCTCTCACTCTCCTTCACTTTCCACTATTTTTGATAGCCATGGTTGCATATAGATCATGTTGCATTTTCCTTGACTTAGTTATTCCTTGTCATCCATCATATTTACACCATATCCCTCACTTCCATCATTTACCCTATTATGCTTTTGCCTCCCAAATTCAACCAAAGTCAACCCTCCCTCTCTCTCTTTTCCCCTTGATATATCGACCCAACTAATCGTTACACACCATTATTGTTTCATTTTCAATCCTAATGTCTTAAACTTTATGATTCTCTTCCTTTCCATTGTGAAAAATCTTTGAAGTGTTGGGAATTGTCTCACTTTTCTCCCTCTTCATTTTTACTAAAAAAGATAGAGGCATGCCTCTAGATATCTAATCCTTTGGTCATCCTTATCTCTTCTCTCTTACACTAATCTTAGCGTCATCTCTACTAGATTTTTTTAAGTAAAGAAATTTTAAGGCTTTGAGAAAGGTTTAAGATCTTAGTTTTCATTCTTTAAATAGTGTTTTGAGTGAAAGGTTGAGATATGATATTATTATTCATGTTCTTTTCATATCATTTTATTAATTTTTGAAATGGAGGTTAGATTACTTTAATTCCTAGTTCCCTTAGGAAATCAAGGGTCTTGATAGAAAGCTATCATGTTAGGATTATCTTTGTGCTAGAAGAATTACTTGAAAGTAGGCCATTCTTATCTCTAATATGATTAAGGTTTGCTATTGTTTATTGTGGTTTTTCATTCTTTATATGTTTCTCTAATGTACATGAGCTCATTTGTGAATTGATGATATTTATTTGGGACTACTATCCAAAATTTACTACGTAATCATAACCTTTTAATCTTTTTTCTCACTATGCTTAACCCAAATTTAATGGATACAAAAATGATAATATTGTGGTACCTTTTATGGTTGAGTTTTGTGTTGTTTTTAAACACCCAATTTTGTGGCCCTTAGGATTTCTTGTTGTTTGGTATCACCACTTACTGCACAAAATTAGTTTAATATTTGTAGTAAAATAATAGAATCATAGAGGTGTTCTATGTATGTTTACTCGTGGTTTGGTTATCTTTTGTGCCCACTAGCCCTAGCACCCAAGGGCATGTGGATGTTTAAGACAATTATAAAAACCCCTTGTCACTAAACCTAGTGTAGAGGATGAAGAAAATCTAAAATTGGGTGTATGCGGATTACATATGTGCCTATTTGTGGTGGATGTTGATGATCCTTGACAAAAAATAAATAGTATTAGCGTGTAGTGGTGGTGGGAGTTGAGCTCATACGGTTATCTCAATCTTGGATATAGATAATGGTTTTGTTCCATCAAAATTTACTTTGCGTAACAAAATATTAAGCATATGCCCCTTTACCTCGGAGACTAAATATGGTCGATATTTAAGATCCTTAACAAAATCCATATGGCTTAACTAGGTAGGAATGATGGGAATCTTCGTCTCACATTAGTGCCATCATGGATATTAACATGATATGATTTTTTTGTTTTTGTCTTATTTTTGGAACTCATGAATACAATGGCATATTACGTGATCTATCCATTATCTTATGTATTTGGCTTTCTAAGCATGTTATATATCATGATATTATATGACCTCAAATCATAACAAGAGTCATTACAATGTTTTAGGTCATTTATTTTAAGTACTTCATTGTACTAATACCAAATTTGCATGATCTTTGTGATGCCATAGTGATTCTTCCAACGAGTAGAAGATAATTTATAATGTTCTGATTCTTAGCTAGAGTAAGTGGAGGATGATGACATGGGATAGTAGCTACGTGTGTTTTTCTTTCGATGTCGGGATGGTTCATTTTTTTTCTTTCTTGTTATTTAAAATCATAGATTTGATTTCTATATTTAGAATTTGTAACTCTCTTATCTACTTTATTCTCATGTTTATTACTTTTTTCATATTATTAGAGAATGCATTCCTTTGTTGTTCCATTTTATCTAACATAAAATATGTAATAGGTGATGATCACACGTCTCACATGGTTGATATGGTAGTAACATCCCCTAATTTTTTAATTAATACTTCTACATTTTCTTCCAAATAATGTTTTCTAGGTTAAAATTTTGAGATGTGATGCCTAGGTCCTTCATCAGACTAATGAATAAAATTTGTTTCCCTTTCCTTGGTAACTTCATTGTAGTTTATTTAGATGACAAACTTGTGTATAATGAAAATGAATATCATCATGTTGTTTAGCTAAGGAAACTATTTAATAAATTGTGGGAGACTAAAGTTTTTGGAATATTGGAAAAATGTGACATTTTGTTCCAAGTTTAGATTTTCATATGTATAATGGCAATGGTGAGGGTATTAAAGTTAATCATCTCAAAATACATGATAAGCAAGAGATTGCTATCTATAAATATATACAGCAAGTAAGAATTTTTCATGGTTTAGCTACTTTCTATAGGAGATTTATCCAATTTTTCTCGACTCTAGCTAAACCTATTACACAACTAATGATAGAAGAGGAATTTAATTGAGGAAATGAAACTATTAAAGCATTTGACATTGGCAAGAATGATTTGTGCAATGATCCTATGTTATCTTTACCTAATTTTAACCTACTCTTTTAGGTCACTTAAGATTCTAGTGGGGTAGTGATATGCACCATTCTCTCACAAGAAATTGAACATATTACATACTTTAGTGAAATGTTAAATGCTGGTAAACTAAATTATTCTACCCAGCATAATGAACCTTTTTCCATCAAATATAGGCTAGATACATTGAGTCATTATTTGATTCCTAAATAATTTATATTACATTCTGATCATGAGATCTTGATATACTTATATGGTATAACGACAGTCAGTCTTAGACATACAAAGTGTAATACCCCATTTTAAAATACTTCAAAATGTGTTAAAAATTATGTCGATAGAAAATAAATTAGTTTTGGTTTGAAAAATGGCTTGAAATTCTAATAATAATATAAATTTCTAATGCGTAAATCTATTGTGCCTAATTGATCAGCTGGTACACTCAAGGATTGACAATTTTATTATCAACAAACCAATCAATTATTTTTCTCAAACCGATAAACTGGCTATCTTATGATTTAAGATCTCTTTTTATTTTTATTCAAATCTCTATCTAATTTTTATAAATTTTTTTAATTATAATATTTTTATGCTAATGAACATATTTTGTATATTAGGATTATTTTTACATTATTTAAATCATTCTATTATTTTATTTATTTAAATTTCCATAGAAAGTACTTTTTGAAGCATACCTTACCTTCTCACTTCTCCCTCCGTTTCCACTCTCTTTTAGTAGCTAGGTTACATGTTTGACTTCCTACATATCTTTCCTGAATTACTAAATTTTTGTAGTGGTTCCCTCCTTTACTAAACTTATCATCACTCACACCATCATTTCTTCTCTTACACTTTAGTTACCCACATGCAACCATACCAGACTTGTCTCTCTCCCACTTCTAGATTTTGACTAGCTCTATCTCCTACATACTCTAGCCCTAATCCATTTTCATTTTATAAAAGCTTTTCTTGCTATTTTCTTCCATTCCCTTCTTCCTCTCTACAAAGAAAAAAAATAGAGGCTGCTTTTATTCTCTTGTCTCCTTGGTTGAGTTATCATCTCTCTTTTATTTTTATGATCTTCTCTTTAGTTCTCCCTTTTTTCTCTTAAGTAACTAAGGGTTAGTATCTTTAGAAAGATAGAGGATTCTAGCATCATTTTCCTTGGAATTCTATTTTAGAGAATAGGCTGAGTTGTGTTTATGTTCTTCTTCTTCCTCTTCTAATTTTCTTTGATTGCAATGGAGTTTTAAAAAAAAAGGGTTTTAATTCTGACTCATGATTCTTTTAGGAACTAAAGTCTCAATAGAGAGTGTAATACCTAGTATTAAAATCCTTCAAGATTTAGCTAAAATTAAGTTGATATTAAATAAATAAGTTTTGATTTTTCAATAAGTAAGAAACTCGAATGGAAATATGAATTTCAAGCATAACAATCAATTTTTTTGCATAACCGATCGACTAGTGCACTAGGGAATTAACAATCTTATTCTTAACAAACCACCCGACTGGTTTTCTCAAACTAATCAACAGGTTGTCCTATTATTTCATATCCATTTCTAAATTTGATTTAAATTTATCTATAATGTCTACCAAAACTTATAAGTCGAGTCCAATTATGTTAATAAGCTTGTTTTAGTACTTTGGTACTATTTTCACATTATTTTGATCATTACATAGTTTTCATTAGCCAAAATTTTCCAAAAATGTACCTTTGTGGCAAAATTTACCTTTTCTCTACTCCCTCACCTCTTCCTCTCTCTTTTAGTAGCTAGGGTTGTGATATGTACTTTGTGCACCATATATTTACTTTCCAACCAACTACCATTCCAGTTTTGTACTGCACTCAACCAACACTACCTCTTTAAGTCACTCCTCACTACTTGGTTACCCACACTAAGCCTCACAAGTCTCATCCCCATTTCTCCTGTGAATATCAACCGAGCCTTACATCTATACCTTTCATTTCTCAATATTTGCTCTTGCTCACTTCTCTCTTCAATTTTTGAAAATTTTCCTCAAGTGTTGATCATACTTCCATTTTTTTTCTTCTCACCTCTACTGAGAAAAATAGAGACTCTCTCAATAATTTTCTCCCTTCCTTTTGCGAGCATTACATTTCTTTATCTTCTTCTAATCTTTGTTTTAGTAATATATTCCTTTCACTAAGCATGGAATAATTAAGTTTGAGAAAGATTGAAGATTTCACCTCTTCCTTTGACACCCTATTTTCAAGAAAAATATTATTTTTTGTGTTCTTATTATTTTGATTTCTCTTTGGTATTTTAATGAAGTTTTCAAAGATGATTTTTAGTGGTTTTTACTTTAATTCTCCTATGAATAAAAGGTTTTCTAGATAGCCTGATGTGTTGTCATATGCACAAAAAATTTAATAAATAAATCCAAATTTCCAAATATGTAATATATGGCAAGAAGGAGTAGAACACACAAGGAATGGTATATAATCAATAATTCTGTAATCGATGTTAAAACCTAGGTTATGCAATAGCATTTATTTCTACCCCTAAGTTCTATACTATGGATAAATAATAAAAGACTTCACTCACTAATTAATGAATAGGAAGGTATTGATTCTAAATGATTTAATATTGATCTTTAGAAACTCATAATAATTTATCTCTTTGCTTCCTCCTAATTCTATTTAATTAAATAAGCACTCAATTTATCCCTAACAAATTAATAACCAAGGTTAAGACCACTAGATTTTATGAATGGAACGCGGTCAACTATAACCGTAATTACATAAGCTTGGATCATGCAATCATACGAATTAATAGAAAATATTAATAATTAACCTTTTAATACTTTGGAAATGTTAATTAACAATTATGTAACAATTCTATTACCCTAGCATTGATTAAGATCTAACCTAAAAAGGTTATCAATCTAATTAGTTTAAATTATTAACCTATGATGCGAGATCATTAAATTCTATCTATTAATTCAATTAAATTTCATTTAGAATCATAAATTCAAATTACATTGTCATATCCAAAACCCTAATTCCGTTATCAAATCCTTCTACCTTGTACTGTCTAAATAATTGCAATAACACACAATTAAATGCAGTAATCTATATTTAACATCAATGATTATGAAAAAAATTAATAATGAAACACTAAACATAAGAGATATAATCATGCAATAAAAGAAATTTATTTGCATTCAATCAAAAAAAATTTGCAATTAAGAGAGGAATGGAGAAGAAATTATCGTTTGGAATTGCAGATGGTTGATTTTTCAATTGAATACACTAGAAAGAAAGAGAATTGGAATTATGAATTACATGGGGTATCTAGAGAATATATAGAAAAGTTCGTGTGAAAGGTTATAGAATTTAAGAAAAACACAATCTGTGTTGGGAAACACGGGACCTCCATATTATTCCTTGAATTATCTACCAAATGCTGAATTTTAAAAACTGAGATTTTGTGTTCTAACAAAAAAACACGGGCGGTGTTTATGAAACATGGGGGTGTTGTGTTTCTTGTTCCTCCATTATTTCTTTATGAAATTTCAACACAAGCTTCCCTTTGATATATATTCTTCATTTCTCTTCTTTTCTTCCATTGATTCCATATCTCTTGATGTGTTATTTGCTTCATTTCCTCTTTCTATCAATTTCTCCTTTGAATTTATTCATTTTTATCTTTTCCTAAATAATCTATCCAAAAGAGAAAAACTCAAGAAAAGATTAAATCTTATAAAAATAATGAGGAACAAATGACATTTTGAGTTAGGAAAATAACATAGCAATCCCATATATCAAATATCTCCGTGCTTAAATTTTTGCTTGTCTTCAAGCAACATCATGTTATGCACAAAAGAAACATCAAGGATTATAACTGAGACAAGTTCTGAACTACAAGAACTGTAAGATAAGATTTAGTTATTCACATAGTTTAACAATACACTGGGACTTAAAGCATTTATAAATCACAAGAGACAAACTTTGAAAATATTTTGGATCACACATCTAACATACGCAATAAACATTTGTATAAAATGCTCAAGTTGTTAGGGAGCGATAATTAGTACAGTAGTAATTCACCATGCAAAGCTAGATTAAGATTAATGAATGTTAAATTGGTACATTCTTACTTTTGGTATGTGTAAACACTCACTCTTATATGTCTAAAGGGAAATGTGTTTACTCTCAAATTTTCTCGAAGTGATTATAATCGTCCATATTTTTGTCATTACTCTCAATTCACCACCGCTTAAGAGAACTAAAGTATATAAGAATCAAAAGGTATTATATTTGGTTGTAATGGGGCTAGGGTTCAAAGGTGGGATATAATTTTAGGATTGTTGCTAGACTCTACCAACTAGAGAAGCAATTTCTTTCTTTTAATTAAATCACAATTCCTTCTCTTCTCCTTTACTTCACTGCCCCTTTTTTTTTTTTTAAATTAATTATAATTTCAAACCTTTCCATTTAACCAAATAACATCAAAAGACATGAAATTTTATTCTTTTCTTCTTCTTCTTCTTCTTCATTTTTTTTAGAAGAAAAATGCTTTGCCACTTCCTCCATTGTTTTTATGATATCCACACCCTCACACTTAGATTTCACCTTATTGACAAAACAAAAGTTCTCCTTGAAAATCTTTTGCTTCACTAGTCATAGAGTAAGGAAGGAAAATGCATATGGAGATTAGTTGTTAATAAAGGTTAGATCATTAGAATAAGGCTTTAGGCTCAAAGGGGTTATGCAATAGATAACAATTTTCAAGGTAAGCTATCTGGTCTTGTACCTAACAAAGAAAGAAGAATGCCTTTATCATTTTCAAATATCCGAAAGGTCTATGTAGTCTTGAAGAGAACTAATGGCAACTTCTAGTTTCACGTATCATTAGAGAACACAAACAAAAGAAATATATATTTTGGATAAATAATGTATCCAAAGATTAGGCTCAAGTGCTTCAATGTTATACCCTCCAATTTTGAATTTCATTTCATCTTATTCATAATAAATGCATGGATTGATTCCTAACCAATCTAACTTTCTTTCCTTCACCACTATCACAATCTCAATTTCTGTTTTTAAGGTTTTAGAAGATGGTGATCAAATAAGTTATTATGATTTAAAAATATCCTTTATAAAAAGAATTAGTCCCATTACTTTGCTTACCCAATGAATGAATAAATCAAATCTAACATTTCTTGTCTAGACACGAACCAAACAAACAAACACAAGATCACATTATTAGAAAACAAGACACATTTATGCAAACACGTTACGATATATAGAAAAAACATCAAAAATAGAAATAAAGATTATAATTGTCATTCTCGGGCAACGGCGCCAAAAATTTGATGTGTTGTCATATGCACAACAAATTTAATAAATAAATCTTAATTTCCAAATACGTAAGATATGGCAAGAAGGAGTCGAACCCACAACGAATGGTATATAATCAATAATTCTATAATCGATGTTAAAACCCCAGTTATGCAATAACATTTATTTCTATCGCTAAGTTCTGTACTATAGATAAATAATAAAACAATTTACTCACTAATTAATGAATAAGGATAGGAAGGTATTGATTATGGTATTAGGATATCAAATAATCATGGAAAAAAGAATGATTCTAAATAATTTAACGTTGACCTTTAGAAACTCATAATAACTCATCTCTTTGCTTTCTCTTAATTCTAATAAATTGAATAAGCTCTCAATTTATCCCTAACCAATTAATAACCTAAGTTAACAATGCTAGATTCAATTAATGGCAGCATTACGAATGGAAAGCAGTCAACTACAACCATAATCATATAAGCTCGGATCATGCAATAGTATGAATTAATAGAAAAGATTAATAATTAACCTTTCGCTGCTTTGGAAATGTTAATTAACAATTTCGTATTAATTATGTCATCTTAGCGTTGATTAATATCTAAACTAAATAGGTGATCAACATAATTAGTGTAAATTATTAACCTTTGATGTGAGATTATTCAGTTCCGTCTATTAACTCAATTAAATTTCATTTACAATCATAACTTTAAATTACGTTGTCATATCCAAAACCCTAATTCAGTTATCAAATCCTCCTACCCTATACTATCTACATAATTGTAATAACATAAAATTAAATGTAGTAATCTATATTTAATATCAATGATTATGAAAAAAATTAGAAATGAAATACTAAAAGTAAGCGATATAATCATGTAATAAATGAAACTTCTTTGCATTCAATCAAAAACCAAAATTTGCAATTAAGAGAGGAATGGAGAAGAAGTTATCGTCTTGAATTTCAGACTATTGATTGTTCAATTGAATTCACTAGAGAGAAAGAGAATTGGAATTTTGAATTACATATGGTATCTAGAAAATGTAGAGAAAAAGAGAGAACCCAATTCTCCAACTCCTGAGAACCACATCCCGAACATTCATAACTTTAGAAATATATCAAGGAAAAGTTCGAGCGAACAGTTACAGAATTTAAGAAAAACACACTCCGTGTTGGAAAACACGGGACCTCTGTGTTATTACTTGAATTCTCTGCCAAATACTGAATTTTGAAAAATGAAATTTTGTGTGCTGACAAAAAAACACTGGTCGTATTTATGAAACACGGGGGTGTCGTGTTTCTTGTTCCTCCATTATTTCTTTATGAAATTTCAACACAAGCTTCCCTTTGATATATTTTCTTCATTTCTTGTCTTTTCTTCCATTGATTCTATATCTCTTGATGTGTTCTTTGCTTCATTTATTCTTTTCATCGATTTCTCCATTGAATTTCTTCATTTTTATCTATTTCTGCATAATCTATCCAAAAGGGAAAAACTTGAGAAAAGATTAAATATTATAAAAATAATGAGGAATAAATAAAATTTTTACTTAGTAAAATAACATGTAAATCCCATATATCTTAGCCATCAAGTAGGACTTCTTGTGCTAGAAGAATAACTTTAAAGTAAATAATTCTTATCTTTAACATAAATAAGGTTCTAAGGTATGTTGTTGTTCCATGTTTTTGGTGTAAATGTGAGCATCATTTATTATGTATTCTATAATCTACATATGAGGTGTGATTATTTCTATAATAGTAGGGCTGCAAATCTATGATTTTATGCATGTTTTCCACTTTCTCATTAGCCATTTGAGTATGGATATTACCATATATCCATATGATTCTATGTGTGCAGCATGTATTTTAATATGTTTTTTTGACATAGAAGTGTAATAGGATCAATATGTTAAGGTGTGATAAATTTTGGTGTGTGTATCGCAAGTCTGGGTAGTGTTTTGCCAAACTATCCAATCAGTTGCTTGAAACCATACACTGGTTGTGCGAGCATTCGAATAGTTTGGAGTTTTGGATTAGTTAGTTGCATAATTAGTTGATTGGTTTAGATGAATAGTTAATTGGTTTGTTAAATCCATCCACTACTATCCCAGCACACCAAAATGGTTTGGTCTTTGCTTCGACCTATCTACCAATTAAACCAAGCAAGTCAACTCATTTCCATGACAAGTGGATCGGTTGGTTACACTAATATACTAGTTTCTCTACAAGCCAAAAAAATGTTGTTGTCTCTTAGCACCATCAACCGACTAGATCAAGTGAGTTGACTGGTTCCCATGAATGGTCTATTAGTGAGGTCAGATAGTCAATTGGCCCTTTGGTGTGGTTTAGGTACAAGTCTAGTATGACCAAGTCAGTCGAATAGTCTGAGGGCTGGTTGACTTGTCTAGCTGGAAGTCAAATGGTTTGTTATTATTTGTTGTGTTTCTCTTGGACATTTTGTGTTGATACCTCCATATATTTACAACATCTAAATTATGATTTCCACTAATGTTGCCCTAATTCAATAAGAATCATTATGATGGTATTTGAGATATGAATTTGAGTTGTTTGGTTTGAGCACTATAAAACACCCAATTAGAGGATTTTTTATGTAATGAGGTGTTTGGTGTGAGAATTATAAACATCGAATTGGAGGTTTTTTTGCCGAATGAGGTGTTTGGTGTGACAATAGCAAAATAGTTAACTGTTATAAGGTGTTTGGTGTGATCACTGTATAACACCCAATTGGAGGATTTTATGCATAATGAGGTATTTTGTGTGAGCAATATAAAATTCTTAATTTGAGGCTTTTATTCCTAATGAGGTGTTTGGTGTTTGCACTTTGAAACATCTAATTGGAATGAGGTGGTTTGTGTGAGCATTATAAAATACCCAATTAGTGGCTTTATGCCTTATGAGGTGTTTGCTCAAAGAAATTTAAAACACCCATTCGGTCTTATGTGGTGTTTTTTGTGAGCACTCTAAAACACCCCATTGGTCTTATGATATGTTTGTTAAGACACCCATTTGGTTGTCTGTGGATTTTTTGATGAATTATATGGTCATTAAAGGAAGGATTCTAATATGGATTATAATTGTAACACCCCCAAAATTCACTATTAAAAAATTTCGTTTAATGAAAAGGTTTAATGGAAGTGAAATAACAAAACTGTAAATTCTGAGGATATTACCGCTACACTTAGTACTTTACTGGTTCACTCCTATCGTTCAATATCAAGTGCTAAGGCTAAAAAGGATTATCGTCAAACTTGAGTCAATACATAAAACAAGAATTCATAAAAACACTAGAAAAGTTCATAACATGGAAATTAGAGTACGCGTAAAAAGGTTTACAATCCAAAGGAGTACATAATTAAAGTTCCCAAAAGAACATAAAGTACAGTACGATAAATCAAGACTAAGGTAAAACAATACTATTTAAATGAAATGAAAAGGAGATTCTGGCTAAGACGCTCTTGGTCCCCAGGCCAAGTCCAAGCTCATCTCTCAGTCCTCCCCGATGCCTCCTAAGTGTCGTAGGCATCGAAGATAACAGCCCCTATCTACACAAACTCAGGTGGGCCCTTTGCTTGTGGGAATAAGCAGCACCCATAAAACGAGTGGTCAATATGATATGTATTAAGTAAGGTAACCATATAGATAAGACCAGCAAGAAGCACACAAGTAAGGCCATGTAGGAAGATAAACACGTAAGACATACATGGCAATAATTCAAATTTACAAGATCAGGCCGAACTTATACTAATAATTTATCTTACACTACTTTTATATTAATTCCATGAGATTACGGAACCCCACTATTATAGCCGGTAGACTAAAAAACACTCCATAGGGTAGAACGCACCTGACCACTATTATAGCTGGTGGACTGGCAAATATATAAATAACCTCAGTGGACCTGACTCATATGGTGTTCCACTGTAAATTATTAGTATATTTCCATTCCTTATACTTCTTGTTCACACATTTCTCATATTAATTCCGCGTGAGTACGTAAACCCCACTATTATAGTCGTGGATCGGAAACACTCCATCTTTTATCCATATGACACCGCTTCCATCTTTTATCCTCATTCTAACCTTTTCCATCTATTTTTCCTCCCTTACATATTTCTCTCACTTAGGGTTTCCTCCCAATTCCCTAGTCAAATCTCCCATGCATTCTTACATCATCTCATATACTATTTTTCACATATAAACTCCAATTACCCTAACAATTCTTCCCTTACCTTAATCGATCCTCAAATCAACTTTTCCCACTTAAAAGTCATCCCCATGCAAAGGCTAACCATCCCATTCAAACCCTAGACTTCCCATACATGTTTTATCCATTCCCTTAATTTCATTCCTATTATTCTTCTTTTTATCCACCCATAGGTCATAAGGTAATTAGGTAATCATTACCATTTTCTAGTCATCTCACTTTCTCCATTATTTTCCATCTTTCTCACAACCATGTCATACTACTTAGGACCTCCTATCATGCATGTCATAAGGGGTAGTATTATATAAACACAATTCAAGTACAAGTAATAACATCATACTACACATATCATAAACACATGCAACTTACTTCAGCTCCATGCTAGCAAGTTGCGCTACAAGAATCATGATAATATAAAATATAAAAAACACATATCAAACCAACACATATAGCACACTCTTACATATAAAAATCCTTAACCATATCCTTACCTAATACAATACCAGGCTTGGAGCATGCTCTTACGCCTCCTTAGGGTTTTGACTTGATTCACCTATAAGAGGGAAATACTATGGGTTAATCTCCCTCTTACCAAAATTACAATTATTCCTATCTTACCCTTATCATAACCTACTATTAGGGCTAATAATAGTAATAGTTATTTTATAAATAAAAGTAGGGTTATTATTCTTTAAAGTAGCCAATCATGCTACTATTAATCAAAATAGGTCTTAGGGGGTACATTGGTTCATGTTAAAGTATTAATACCAATATTTATGTTATTAAAGATAATAGCTTTAATATTAATAATAATACTAATAATAATACTAGTAGTAGTAGTTGTTGTTGAACTACGAATAATAGTTCTAATCTTAGGAATAATGCTAACAAAGGTCTTAATAATCGTAATAGTAGTAGCCTTAGTGATAATATGGTCAATTATAATATTAGTTAAAGTAGTAGTAGTAGTAGTAGTAATAATAATAATCGTAATGATAATAAAATTAATAATAATGATGTTAAACATAATAATAATAATAATCGAAATGGTAATAATAATATAAGGGTTCAAATATTTACCATAATAATAAAAGTAATAATAATAGGCCAAAGCTAGCATTAATAATATTAGTAAGAATAATAATGAGGATAATAATAATAATAATAATAATAATAATAATAGTAATAATAATAATAATAATAATGATAACAATAATAATACTAAAGTTGTAGACCATTAATAATAATATGATTATTATTTGTCTGGAAAATTATGATGTCAGGTTAAGTAGTAGTAGTAGTAGTAGTAGTAGTAATAATAAGATCAAAGATAATACCATTAATACTATTAAAAATATCTAATACTTGTATAAAATGGTTTTAAGGGTTAGGAAGGTTAGAGTACCACTTAGGGATGGCGGCGGCACCGACAACAGCACATAGCAACCGTGGTGGAGGGAGAAGAAAGGTGGAGAGATGGTGGTATAGGCTAGAGGAGAGGGAATCAGAGGGTGATTGAGGTGGTGGTGGGTGCCTTAGGTGGAGATGGTTGGAATGAAGTTGGTGATGTAGCCAAAGGTGGCAGCGTACGACAGCGGGTATGGTGGCCGAACATGGTGGAGGGAGGAGAAGGGAGAAGCAGAGGGAGATATGGGGAGGTAAAGGATGCTCCCCCTAGTTAATTTGGAGGGTAGGGAGGGTGTTGGTTGCGGCAGGATTGGTGGTCGATGAGGGAGTGATCACGAGGGGAACTTTGCACGACCGGGGTGGCTCATGCTAAGCAAATTGAGGGAGGAGGGAGGCTTAGTTTGGTAGACAGTGATGCAGGAAATGGTTATGTAGGTGGCGACGATGGTCAGCAGCGATAGGACAGTCGTTTGATTCGAAGGTGGCACAAAAGGGGGATTTCTAGGATGTGAAAATAAAGGTTCAATTATAGCTACCTATGGGCTATTTATAGGCTAAACGGAGGGGAAAATGACCGTGCTCCCTTCCATGGAGATTGTGCAAGAATGAGATTCCATTGATCTATCGGACATATCCACTGAACTTCTCTCCTCTCTCTCCAAGTTCGAACTCATCTCTGTGAATTGGTTCTTGATCTGTGCGGCGTTTTATGGAATATGGGGAACAGAAAGAAAGCTCCCCAAGGTCAAACACAAAGCAAAACCATGATTTGTGCTCTACTTAGTCCAAAAAAAGGTACAAATCCACGCGGATCTTCTTTGACTGCTTCAAGTTCATTAGCATCCAGTATCTCTTCATTGGAATTTTCTCCTAACCAGGAATCAAAATCCCAAAAGGATTCCCTAATCGATAGCGAAGGGGCCATTCAAAATTTGAACCCAAATTCGGCTGGGGTTCGAATTCAAGTTTCCCTTGAGGAAGATTTATACCCACTGGAGAAGCAAATTTCTACTGGTAGCCCTCAATCGATGCTTCAATCGAAAACTAGGACAGAACGATATAGTCAGGTTTGAATGGACATTAATTTGAATGAAGGGTTGCATAGTCAGAAGGAAAGGATTCCAGATTCGTCAATGCCATCGCCTCTATCGGATTCTGAGGATGAAATGTAATTGGAGAATCACAGGCTTGGGAAAATCAATGTCAAGCCCCAATTTCAAACAAGTGAGCATAATCGAGACCTAGAAGCTGCAACCCAGGTATCTCCCTCCAAGAAAAAAAAACTTTTTCTGACTTATTTCCATATATTTCATCAAAAAAATGCAAATTTGTTCCACCAAAAGGTGATGTTGTTTGTGTCTCTAAGAAGAATATTAATCCTATAGAAGAATCGTGGGGTGCATGCCTATTAGGATGTTTTGTGGGAACTAAAGCTGATAAATATCTCATGGGGGTGGCAAGACATGTAATTCGACAATCCTTCAAATATATTATGCACAGTTCTGGCTGGAAAATTTTGAAATTTGATGATGAATCTGAGAAAAATCGAGCACTAGCAGGGGGGCCTTACATCATCAGTTTGTGTTGAAAGAAATCCCAAAACTGTTCTCCTTTGGAAAATATGAAATAACTAAGATCCCTGTCTAGGTTCGATTAGTGAATCTCCCCATGGAAATGTGGAATCTTGGTGCAATTAGTGAGATTGCATCCATCATTGGTAAACCAATTCTGATTGATGATTTTACCTTTCAAAGATCTAAAATCGAATATGGGCGAGTGTTGGTTGAAATTGAGGCTAAGGAGAGGCTTCCTTCTACTATTATAGTCAGAATTGAGTCGGAGGAGTACACTCAAATAATTGAATATGAGGATCTCCCCCTGGTCTGTGATAGTTGTGGAACTCTCGGACACTTAGAAGCTGCTTGCAAGACCCATTGAAAACCCCCAAAGTTATGGTATTATTAATCATGTCTCCCGAGGTCCTAGATCCACACATATTTCATCTAGTGAACCTCTTCATTCTCCCAATGATCCTGCAGGGATAGAGGATAATAAATCAGTTTGAAAGGGCCAAAGGGGCAGAATCAGTCAAGCCTCAGACCTGGGAATAAATGCTGCTGTGATTTGCAATAGTAACATACCTCAGGAAAAAAAATCACTGTAGGCCCCACCTGAGGAGTCTGTACTTGATTCACAGTTGTGTGCTTCTGCTGGAGATAACGGGAAAGGTCTTGAGAATGATTCAGACCAAATTTTACCCTCTAGTGCCGCCCTTTTCCATAAACAACCCTTCAAATCTGGTGCTATTGTGTTTTGTCCTCCTGAACAGGTTGATATGCAGAACAAAGTGGATGTGGAAGGTTGGCAGCAAGTCATTTCCGAATCAGAAAAAAGAAAGAAGATAACTCCAACCTTCAAGCAGGTAAAAAAGGAGTATCAATTCAGGAAAAATTCGAGACTTGTAAAGGTCTCATGAAGTTTCTTATTTGGAATGTAAGGGGATTGAGCTCTCCCCTAAGACAAAAAGCTCTGAAAAAAATTTGTAGAGACAATTCTTGTTTGTTTGCTGGCATCCTGGAATCGAAACTTAATGTTCAGAAAATTCAGCACATGAAGGAAAAATATTTCAGAGGCTGGTTTCACCATGACAACTTTAAAACCATCCTAATGGTCAGATTGTCATTCTCTAGAAACCTAATGAAATTAAGTTCTAGCTCCTCGAGGTAACACCACAAACTCTCACTGGGATGGTTACTGATATTAAATTTGGTTTTTCTATCACTCTCTCTGTGATCTATGGCTTACATAACATCAAAGACAGGAAAGAGCTTTGGAGCACCTTGTTGTAGTTGGCTAGAAATATGAAGGGTCCATGGATGGTTGGGGAAGATTTTAACTGCCCCCTCAACTCTTTGGACAGAAAAGGTGTGAGACCTGTCACTGATTATGAGACGGCTGACTTTAAAGTCTATTGTATTACTGCACAACTCTCGGATATCCCTTCCATGGGATGTTTTTATATATTTGTAGGATATAAAGTGAAAAGTAAACTGGATCGTGTGCTCATGAATACGGAAGGGTTTGCACAAAATTTGAATGTATCGGTTATCTTCTCCAGCCTAGGTAGTTCTTCTTATCATACCCCCTGCATTATCTCTGTTGGGAAAAGTTTAATGAGGCAAAAACCCTTCCAATTCTTTAATATGTGGTGTGATCACCCGAATTTTTCTGATGTGGTTGGTATGGCTTGGAATTTCTCACCTTGTGGCTCTAGTCAATTTATTTGATGTAACAAGCTATCTACCCTGAAGAAAAATCTTAAACTGCTTAACCAGCTGGATTACTCTCATATCTTGGCTCGAGCGAGTCTTGTAGAATCACAGCTCAAGAAAGCACAGGAGGAGATCCTTTCTGAGATGTCCTCACAGGGAATGGAGACATAAATGACCTCAGGAAAAAAAACTCTTTTCCTGCGCAAGGCTGCTGCAAGTTTCACATCCCAAATCAACAAGAATAAATTCTTGTTTGGTATGGATCTTAACTCTAGGTATTTCTTCGACTTGCTTAAAGCGAGGCAAGCCAAGGCTAGAATCTTGAGCCTTACAAGAAGGGATGGGTCAAGTACTCTCTTAGAACAAGATATGGAGGACGAGTTCCTTGATTATTACAAGGACCTGCTGGGTACTAATTCTGTCCTCTCACAGGTGGATGAGAACATCATCCTTACAGCACCGGTTCTTTCAGAAACATAACAAAACTTGTTGCTGAGACCAACTGCTAATGTAGAGATCCGAGCCACCCTATTTTCTTTAGGGGACTTAAAAGCCCCTGGCCCTGATGGTTATTCAGCCAAGTTCTATAAGGAAGCGTGGGAGATTGTTGGAGCTGATTTTTGTGAGGCGATTCATGAATTTTTCAGAAACCAGAAATTGCTTAAACGGATAATCATGCTGCATTGGTCCTAATTCCTAAATTTCCTCAAGCTGCATATGTCTTGGACTTCCGGCCTATCACTTGCTGCTCTACCATATATAAAGTAATTCCTAAAATTCTTGCAAGTAGAATTGCGGAAGTTCTAGACAAAATCATCAGCCTAGAATAGGGAGCCTTTGTTAAAGGCCACCTTATAACAGAGAACATTTTTTTAATCCAAGAGCTCTTGAAAGAATACTCCAGGAAATGTACCTCTCCAAAGTGTATGATTAAAGTGGACCTCCGTAAGGCTTATGACTCTCTTTCTTGGGGTTTTATTAGGCAAATTTTGAAAGCCTTTAAATTCCCCTTAGCCTTCATTTCTCTTGTTATGGAATGCATTACAACAACCAATTTCTCGCTGAAATTTAATGGCAACCTATTTGGCTATTTTAAGGGTGCTCGGGGGCTGAGACAAGGAGATCCAATATCTCCTTACCTATTTGTTCTCTGTATGGAGTATTTTAGTCGATTAATCAAACAGCTTACTTTGAAGAAGGAGTTCTCATATCACTCCAAATGCAAGAATATGGGTCTTGTTCATCTCGCATTTGCAGATGATCTAATTTTGTTCTGTCGAGGGGACATCCCTTCTGTTAGACTTCTTCTATAAGGGTTGGACACATTCGGTAGGTGCTTAGGCCTGAATGCTAACCCTTTGAAATCCCAAATTTTTTTGGCAGATATCAAGGATCAAACTCAGCAGCAAATTCTCAGAATTACCAAGATGCCTTTGGGATCTTTTCTTTTTCGTTATCTGGGGGTGCCTCTCAACCCGTGCAAGCTCAGGGCTTTTGATTATGAAGATTTAATCAATAGTATTTGCGATCCTCTAAAATTGTGGAGGGCCAACTCTCTATCATATGCTGGAAGGCTGGAAATTATTAATAACATGGTCCAAGGGATTTTGGGCTTCTAGTTATTGATTTTTGCTATTCCTAAATTGGTCATCAACCGTATTATCTCCCTTTGTCGCTATTTCCTCTAGCAAGGTAAATCCCCTCTAGTTGCTCGGGACACCCTGTGTCTCATAAAAAAAGGAAGGTGGTCTCGGCATAAAAAATCTTTTGGCCTGGAATTATGCTTTCCTTTGTCAATATATCTGGTTCTTACAGGATGAAAAACAAACACTCTGGACAAAGTGGATACACTCCTTCTATCTACTGCCGTAGAAATTTGACCATTTCATACCGAAGCAGGCCACTTCTCACTTCATGAAGAAGCTCCATCAAGTTTTTACGACTCTAATTCAGAATGTAGGCTCCATGGATCATGCAAAGACCCTTCTAGCATCCTGGGTTACTGCATCAAAATTCTCCACTAAGGCAGCCTATGACTTCTTTCGAGACAAAGGACCAGTCTGGAAACCTCATCATGTTGTGTGGCAGATGATCAAAACTAGCAGATACTCTTTTGTACTCTAGATCTCTCTTCTACAAAGGCTATATACTAGAGATCGTTTATTTCTCATTGATGGGCCTAAGGAGTGTGTTTTTTTCGAACAGCTTTGGAAACTCATGACCATCTATTTTTTTCTTGTCCAACCATCCAGCTAATATGGCAACCTCTTCAATCATGGTTGGGCATCTCCAGAGGTTCCACTACTCTCCTTAGTGCGATAATAACCATTCGACGAAACAAAGGAAGACACCACATAATTTGGAAGGCTAGGGCACTCACAATGGCAACTATTGGTTACTATATTTGGAAATGTAGGAATGCAATTATTTTTTATTCTAATGAGTTTGATCCCAAGAGTGTAATTGTTCAAGTCCAAAAATATGTCTACAGTGCAATATTTTTTGACATGAACAATGTAATCTTGTAACTCTTCTTGTCTACATTTCCCCTAGAGGATGAGCTTTGTCTCTCCTTCCTAGGGACTTGGCCATGTATTTTTGGTTATCGGGGTATGCCCTAAGTATATGTACAGAATATTTATTTCTAATATATTTGCCACAATTTACCTGGGAGGGGAAAATGACAAAGGGGGAAAAGGGCAAGAGGGGAAAGTGAGGTAGGACCACCAACCGACGGTGGCATATGGCGTAGGTCTAAAACGGTAGGGAGTGGGTTGTCAGGGGAGAGAAAGGAAAAAAGCAGGCATGCATGAGGAAGGAGGAAAGTTTGGTTGGGTTAAAATTGGAAAGAAAATAATAGGGAAGAAAAGGAAAAGGACAGTCGGATAGAGCTGGTGGTTGCCGGTAGAGTAGGGCTCTAGATTTCAGGGTCTGTAGGTTGGGATCAAGGGAAGGGAGATGACAAGCCTGGACCGAGTGGTCTAGGAAGAAAAAAAAATAAAGAAAAGAGGAAGGGGAAACTAGTGGTCGCTATGAGGAAGAAGGAGCTGGGCCTTAGGGCTCGTGGAAATGGGGAAAAAAAGGGAGATTGGGCCATAGGGGATGGCCTAATCCAGGGGAAGAAGGAGAAAAAGAAAGGGAGAAAGGAAGGAAAACAATGAAAAACGAAAAAGAAGGAGAAAAATGGAAAAAAAAAAGAAAGGGGAAAAGGGAAAGTAACTCGTTGGTTGGGTGTTTAGGATCTTTTAGGATTATTGATTATTCAAAATAACAATAATACATATATAAATAATAATAATAATAATAATAATAATAATAATAATAATTATTAATTTCCTTTTTAGGTTAATTTGGGATATTTTAAATAATTCTTTCCTAAATTCCATTCTACTTAGCAAAAACACCATATTTTTTCCTAATTAAATTATTTATTATTTTCTTCTTTATTTGTCTTAAATAATGCTTTTTTATTTTAATAAAATAATTTATTTATTTTATTTCCCTAATAAATCCTTATTTTGCCAAAATTCTCTAAATTAGAGTTTTGGGGTATTTCAATAATGTATTTACTGTATCTTTATACTTCATTGATTTTGATGCAAGCATGCCTTGTTGTAATTGAGTTGTATTGATATGATATCATGATGTTGTCTGTAACTTTGACATGCTACATGAGCCTTACCATTTTTACACAGTATATTTACTAGTACATCATTGTACAACTACAATGGAGGATGATTTGAAGGATTATGACTCTCAGTTAGAGTAGGATAAGGGTGATGATGTGGGTCATTAGGTATTCATTACTTGGGCTTGGAGATTTATGATTATTCCTAAGAATTAGGTTAGCCAGGTTGATGTATTTTTTTTCTACTATGTTGGGAAATTTTTTTTTTGGTTATTTAAACTCTTGGCTCGGTTCCCTATATTTGGTTTAATAAACTATCATACTCATTCTACCTATCATATTGTTCACACTTATATTATTTTCAATTGTCACATTATCCTTATGAGCATGCATCTTTTGTTCTGTGTTTCATTTTGCCTTGCATTATATATATTCTTGGAGATGATCACACCTTTCTCATGTTTGAAGTGGCAATAAAATTCCCTAGTTTTTTTTTTCAAATTCTTCCTCTTTGTCTTCAAAATAAAATTTTCTAGATAAAAAATTAGGTTTGTTATAAGCTAGTACTAGAATTTATGTTTTTGAATCCTAAAGTTGTTTTGCAAAAACGAATTTCTTTGGTTTCATTCAAACATGTAGAATCTAATTTAGTGTGCTATCGAGCAATGGTTTGGGATGGTAGTTGTCCTTCATATTATAGAATAAGATTAAATTCTGGCTTTTTGTGCAATGTGCTACCTTTACCTGTATTAATATTGTAGTTAATATTTGATTCCATTCTAATGTGGCTTAGTATTCTAGAATTTCAATGCTTATGGATTGGAGTCTTAAGAAATTCATGGGGATAGTTTAAGTGCTTATGGAGTGGTAGATTCGACTTAAGGAATCTTTGCAGCCACCACAACCACCTCCTTGTTTGGTGTCGCCACCAAAGGATTGACTTCATTAGGTTGATCTTCATTGCGCTTTCGTAATTGAGGGTCAGGAGGATGCGAATGTGTTGGAATAGTGGTTGAGGGACTTTCAGAATATCTTTGTAGCCTCTGATTTCTTAGAGAGTAAACAGATAGATATTGGGGTGTTATATCTACAAGGTTATGCTAATGAATGGTGCATAGGTCAATAGTTGAGGGGGGCCACTATATACCAATGGGACACCTTGTAGAGATGGTTAGGGCATGGTTCTAGCTTACTTACCTAACGATGGCAAAGTATGATGAATTTATGCCATTGCGTTAATAAACATCTTCAATGGAATAGCACTATACAAGTTACTTGCACTTATTTTGCTTTGCTTCATAGGATGATATCTATGAGAGAATGATGGTGCATTGTTTCCAGTTGGGGTTGAGTCTAAGGCTCTAGGATTTGGGGACTTGTGTATGAGCCCTATAGGCTTTATACGATTATGCCTTGCAAGCATTAGTGATCGTTTAAGCCCGTAGTTCCTACTAAGGGGCCAAGTGGAGGTTTGAGAGTGGTTAGCGACATTGGGGAGATAAGATATTTTAGACCTCAAGTAGTCGTTAATTGGGAGTGGTACTCTATTTTGGAGGGTAAGTGAATAAAATAGGCGTGAGGCACTTCATTTTCTTACGATATGGTAAGAACAACACAAGGAAGGATTGTGTTGGGCAGCTGATTCACTGCCTCGATTGTAGCTAAATAGGGCATCATGAGTATGAGTGTTATACCACAAGGGGTAGTGTTCTATAAGGGTAAGCACATTTTCAAGGTATGGTAGCACAAATGCAACTATTTTATAGAGCTCAATCGTCAGACAGTGGAAATAGGGTGACTATTGTACAATAAAAGATGCAGTGGCCCTATGTTTTTTAGCAAGGTAATGGCTCAATTATTGTTATACATCCATCTTTGGGTTGTGTCATGAATGCGATGACGCAATCAGTGGCTCTTAGATAGGTTGATGTCATCTCAGGTATTTACGGTTTCTTCAACTCCTACTTACATACTATTTGACATAGGTGATTTACACTCCTTCTTGTCTAGTGCATGCGTAGATAAGATTGCTATGATTCCTTCTAATAGGATAGATACTTCTATTCTACTCCCTTTTGAGGATATACTTTAATGTTCTAAGCTATATATAGATGTGGCTTTAGTTGTTAGTAGAGTCAAGCTTTTGGTAAACCTCATAGAGCTTGATCTTTAGGACTTTTATTTTATTCCTAGGATGGATATGCTCACGAGATATCAGACATTGATCGACTGCTCACATAAGTATGTAAGTCTTAGGGACCCATAGGGTTCTAGGATTCCTTACCAGAGATGCAAGCTTAGATCTTCAGTGAAGGTGGTTTCTGCAATGAGTACACTAGTGTAGAAAGGATAACAACTCTTCTTTTGTAGTGTTTAGGATATAGACATTAAGGAACTATTGGTTGAGGATATTCTAATGGTATAGGAGTTCTCCACTATGGTTACCAATAAGATCCTAGGGATGTTGTAAGTAAGTGAGATAGACTTCATAATAGACTTTCTACCAAGCACAATTCCAAACAAACTGGCTTATGGGTATAACCCTAAAGAATCCATGGAAATCTGAAGGTAAGTTGTGGAGTTATTGCAAAAGGGTTTCATAAGGGAATCCCTATGTTCTTTTGCGGTTCTTAGTTCCTAAGAAGGATGGAACAATGTGCATATGTGTGGATAGTAGGGCCATCAACAACATTACTATCAAATATATATATCCTATGCCTAGGCTTGATGATATGTTGGATTACTTGCACGGGGCTAGCATCTTCTCCAAAAATGATTTGAGGAGTGGGTAGTACTAGATTTAAATGAATGAGGGAGATGAGTGGAATACCGCCTTTAAGACCAAGGGAAGGCTCTATGAGTGGCTCGTTATGCCATTTAGGCTCTCAAATGCATCGAGCACCTTCATAAGACTCATGGATAACATCATTTTAACTTTCATTTCAAAATTTGTAGTTGTATATTTTGATGATATTCTTATATTTTCCTCTAGTTGGGATGATCATGTAAATTACTTAAGGCTTGTATTCTTAGCCCTTAGGAACAACAAGTTGTATGGGAAGCTAGAAAATTATGACTTATGTGTACCTAGGTTCACCTTTTTAGGATTTGTTGTATCTAAGGATGGAATATCAATGGATGAGTTAAATTTGGGGGAAATAAGAACGTGACCCACCCCCACATTCATTATTGATGTTATATCCTTTAAGGGATTTACCTCTTTTTGTAGGAGGTTCATAAAGGGATTTAGCACTCTATTAGCACCTCTTAGCAAATGTCTCAAAAAAGGTGCCTTTCAAAAACAGGTTGAGTGAGGCCCCCATCTTACCCCTACCTAACTTTGGCAAGGTATTTGAGGTTGAGTTTGATGCAAGTGGAGTTAGAATTGGGGCTACTTTGTTGTAAGACGGGATGCCCATGGCCTTTTTCAGCGAGAAGATTAATGGCACACAATCCAACTACGACACATATGACAAAGAGCTTTATGGTATAGTAAGGGCTTTAGATCATTGGTTGCATTACCTATGACCATAACAATTTGTATTATATACCAATCATGAGTCCCTTAAATATATAAATGGGAAACATAAACTCAACTCTAGGCATGCTAGGTAGATAATATTCTTGCAATCTTCCTCCTTTATAGCAAAGCATAAGAGTGTTAAGACCAATGTTGTGGTCGATTCCCTCTCAAGAAGATATTGTATGTTATCATTGTTAGAGGCTAGATTCCTAAGTTTTGGGTGTCTTAAAGGTTTGCACAAGAAGACAAAGACTTTGATGGCTATATGAAAGAATAAGACAAGCTTTAAGGACCTTATCTAGTGGAAGAAAGTTTTCTCTTCAAGGGAAACAAGCTATGCATCTGGAAGTGTTCCATTCGAGAGTTACTAATTTGAAAAATGTATGGAGGAGGTTTGGCAGGACATTTCGACATCAAAAAAACTTATGATGTACTCCAAGAGCATTGCTTTTGGCCTCGTATGATGGGTGATGTGTAATCCCTCGTGACCAAGTTTTCCACATGTTAAAGGTCTAAGAGTCACTTTCATCAAGGACTCTATATGCCTTTACCCATTCTCCACCACCTATGGGATCATATAAGCATGTATTTTATAGTGGCCCTACCTAAAACATGAAGGCAACATGATGCCATTATGGTAGTAGTAGATCAATTCTCTAAGATAGCTCATTTTGTCCCATGTTATAAGAATGATTATGCCTCTTACATAGCTGCTATCTACTTTAAAGAAATAGTTAGGTTGCATGGTATCCAAAAAATAATTTTCTCTAATCGAGATACCAAGTTTCTTAGCTATTTTTGGAAAACCTGGTGGAAGCTACTCGATAGTAAACTTCTTTTTAGCATTGCCAACCATATAAAAATAGACAGCTAAACAGAAGCTACCAACCACAAAATCATAATGCTTTTAAGGAACATGGTGCAAAAGTCCTTAAAAGATTAGGATATCAAGTTGATTCATGTTGAATTCACTTACAATCGCTCTCTAACATATGCCACCAAGCATTCCCCTTTTAAAGTGGTGCATGGGGTGAACCCCACCACCCTTATTGACGCCATTCTAATACCCATCCCGGCACAAATAAGTTTTAAAGCAAAGTAATGAGCCACAAAATTTAAGAAATTACACGAACAAGTCAGGGCCCAAATTGAAAAGGTTAATGACATGAACAAAAAGAGAACCAACAAGAATTGAAAAGAACAAGATTTTCAACCAACGAATCTAGAGTGGTTACATCTTCGGAAAGAAAGGTTTCCATCATGAAGAAAGAATAAACTCACGGCTCCAAGCAATGGACCCTTCAAAATCCTTAAAAATATAGGCACCAATGCCTATTGACTTAAGCTTCCACCTAACATAGGAAATTTGTCTTCTACATTTCATGTATGAGACTTGATTGCTTACCTTCATGACACACCTTTTGAAGATGAGGAGGTCCCGTCTCAAGAGTGAGAGCATGATGCAGGAGCATCCCAACTTACCCAACCCAATGATAAGCTACTTATTAATTTTTCTAAAGTTGAAGAGTTTAAAGCTCTTCTCTTCAAGTCAATAAATAATAAGACTATCAAGTAGCCATGCATGCCAAACAACCTACTCCACCTCACATGTCCATGGCTTACTTTAACCTGCTACATGGATTTCCCAAACACTCCTAAATATGGCTCAAATACGGCTCCATATTTTCGCACACTTCCACCTTTTTTCACCACCTCCACACACCACCACATTAGTCGAATACACCTGACATGGACTCTAACATTTCTGTAGAATTCGTTGAAAATAGGAAGGCTATTATGCTGTGATCAAGGTCCCCTAAACCTGGCTTAATTCAAGGGACATGTAATTAACTTCTTAGCGGAATCATCCAACATATCAATCTATTAGATTAGGTAGTAGTTCTTACCTTACTTAGCTTAACTTAGTTAAAATTTTTTGTTTAACATTCCTATAGTACAATCTCTATATCCTAATCCTTGGCATAAGGTGTAATATCAATCAAAGTAGTGATGGGGGTTGTGCTCCATTTCAACACACAATAGCTAGCTAATTAGTACCTAGGAAGCTTAGCTAATCCAAGTAGTTTAACTATGGTGGAGGGTGTATTAACTAACCTGCATGATTAGTCCTTGTAACTTGGTCGACGACCACCCCTTTCCTAAGGAAAAAAGGTAGTAAGGATTGCAATAAGGGAAAACCTTTTTGGCTGGAAAAATTGCCCCTCTTGTGTTCGACATCTTCTAAATGAAAGAAGTATTGAGTATTATAAAATCTTGAACCATTTATGCTAAGGGTGGTAAGCTTAGTTGGTTGATGTAAGACCTTGAATTTGTTGTTATCAAATTCAAGTCCATCCGTCTAGATTTCTCCTCATGCCCTTTCTTCTTTTCGGATTTGTTGATGCCCATCCCCAACTTCAACACTAATTACTTAGCTTAATGTCATTGGCTTAGCATATGCATCATGTATTATATGAAGTTTAACCTTCATGTTCATATTTCATGTATGTAAGTCTTGGGTTGTTTGTATCTATTTCTGTTTGTTTTAATTTTATATTGTTGTAAATATTTTAATACTACATTAGTATGAGAAAGCCAAGGTAGCTTGGAAAATCATATCAACAATTTATGCTTCAACAACTTTAGCGGGCAGGATGTGTCTAAAATAAAAGGTGATGACATACAAGTATATAATATATCAAGTATCACATCATGTGCTTAATTTTCTTACTTTTATCGATCGATCAACTATATGTATATTACAACAGCATATATATGACCTAAGCTTCTTAAAAATAAATAAATAAATAAACCACAGCAAATCAAATTATCCGTCTTCTGTCGCATACGTGAACTGCTAATGTTTTTCAGAAATTGCTAGCTTGGCTGGATCGACGCTTGCCACGGAGCACGATACAAATTATATTTCGAAGACAGGACAAATAAAAATGAAAAACTACATAATATATATATATATATATAGTTTGTATATTTTCCCCCTTGAGCCAGCAAAAAACTAGCTAGCGAAGAAATTGAATAAACTAACCTTGCGTCATCAATCATTCTTCCTTGGCTTGCCATGATGCTCGTCATTTGTATGGAAAGAAGGATATAAATTTGCGCTAGATAATTGGAAACGACTAATTTGTCTCATATTGCCTATCTGCTCATCATCATGATGCCTATTAATATTGTAAGAAGAATGTAGAGGAAAAGCTAACGAGGCAGTCATGTTCGGTGAAGGTGGGCAGAAGTACAGCTGAGGAGACCCGTAAGGCGCCGATGAAGAAGGTAGTGGCACAGCGTAATGGTTATCGGCTTGGGAAATAGGTAGATTATCATTATTGTTAGTGCCTCCAAATTGGGACAAAGATAAATTGGAAGGATCACAGTGATAGTATCCATGTGGAGGCACAGTATTGTTGAACAACCCTCCTCCACCACCACCGGGTGCCATTGGAAAGAAACTAGTAGTATTATTGAGATTGGCGACGGGAAAGAATTTTTGAGGGAAAGGAGCTGGGTGCCGTGTGCTACCACTAATACTGTTGTTATTATTGTTATGATTAGTGTCATTACCTCCTGTGCTACTGCTAGTCCCGTGTGCACGGGCTCCTCCATATTGACGACGATCATCTTCTTCGGTACTTGATCTACTGATATTCCAGTAATTGATCTTCTCCAGCTTTGCCTCCAAGGATAATCGGTCGTCGTCGTCATCCTGGTCCTCCCGTTCCTCGTGCTCCTCGTTCATGTCTAGGTCGTGATTGATATTGATATCCCCGTCCTTGGCAGCAGAAGCAGAAGAATTACTATACAAGGAATCCGGAGCTCCAACATTATTCATGAGGGTGAGATTCGCATCTAAAAATGGGGAGAAGGAAGAAGGTAGTTGTAAAGCAGCTGCAGGATGGTAATGATTTGTACTACAACCGAGCAGCTGGGTCGTCGGCGGGTGATGATGATGATGATGTTGGAAATGATGAAAACCAAAGCTTCCGGGAGGAATTTGCAGCGGTGGTAGTCCGTCTATGTCATGCTTTGTAGCTTGAAGCAACCAGTCGATGACCTTGCTAGGTTGGCTAAGACCAAGCCTGTCCTGAAGATCATAGAGTTGAATTGCAGTTGGTACCGACAGTCTAATACGTCGATCCCTCAACCCTCTGATTGTACTTACCTTGCTGTGTCGATCCTTCCCTCCGAAGGTTCGAGTCACCCGAACTATCCTTGGATTCTTGAACGCTGACCACTGCCTGCTGCTTGAGGAAGTACTGAAAGCTGCGGGCGCCGCCGTATCACAACGGCCTTCTTGTTTTGCGTGGATTAGTTCTTTGTCCCTTGGATTCATCATCATTATGATTTCCTTACTTCTTTCCTGATGACGAGTGTTTCCTACAAAGAATCAAATCTAAATTAAGCCAGGTAATGATTAATATATATATAGAGAGAGAGAGAGACAGACACACACTGACAAATACATGTATCGGACAGATGCATCGCGCCAGGTAATGATTAATTTCATGGACGACGCGACCCCATAATTAAAACTCCATCAAAAACCTAAGCTAAAACCCAGGAGTAAACGAAACGACGTAAGAATCAGTTGGAATTAGCTCGGTAGAGGGTCCAACCGGAGATGATGATCGACCACATGCATCGTAATTGAAGCAAGATAGAAATTAGGGTTTCTCGCTATGGCGGAGACAATTCCGAATTGAATTTAGATGAAGCTAGCGCACTAACTAGCTAGCTACGTAGCTAGGTAGGTAGGTAAGAACCGTACCATGAATTTGGTTAGTAGCTCTGTCATATAGCCTGGGAAAGAGAGGGATTCAAATAATTATTTATGATCCATATAGAAATTAACTGCCTGGAGGGAGCGGAAATGTACATAGAAATCTAATGAAACTTATAAACCATGAAAATTGCTTTCCAAAATGTATATGCTGTTTACATAAGCTTGCTTCAACAAAGAGATCTGACAAACTAAGAAGAAAAAAAAAAAAAAAATCAGTACAATGTATAAATAAACAGCTATACGATGTGATGATTGATTACCGTGCGATTTTCATTTATTGGACTTTAATTTCGGCAAATATATAAAAGCGGAGGAGGACATGAATTCAGAAGAATACGCCACAGTTTCCCTAGACTCAAATACTTTCATTACAGCTATATTATACGGTCTTCCGTCCAAGGAGAGAATAAGGGATTTTAGTTGGAAGTCTCGTATGGATTCTTGGATCGAAGATGAGGGAATTTCAACGAGTGATATTTTTGGAGCAAAAGGAGATACTCCAATAAATCTTTTTTTTTTTTCTTTTTTCTTTTTTCCCTCTCTGTCTCTCTTTCTCTTACCATGCCATCTTGTTGTAAATGAATAAAAAGAAAAAGTAATGGCGCATTGATGACCATGTGGCAGATGTGGATAGTGACACTCCATCAATTTCATCAGTTATATATATATAATACACACACACACACACACACATATGGGGAGTTCAATTTCAACTTTGTCTTTATAACTAACTAAATTGGAGTGTGTGTGTGTGTGTGATCACACATGCAAATATGTACACACAAAAGGGTTCCTACGATATTTCGTTGGATATATGGCTTAACTATATATATAAAACAAAAATGAGAATTCCAACTTTGTAATTTTAAACAATAATATCAGATCATTATTTCGTTCGTATATAAGTCAGAGAGCGAGAGAGAGAGAGAGAGAGAGAGAGAGAGAGGCCGGGGACCATCCTACATGTCGAACAAAGGGGATCGAGTATCGATTTATGCTTTATCGACTGCTAGCTAGCAAGAGCTTTATCAGAGAAGTCCATATCGCAAACTCTCCTCGCCTCCCTCCCTTCCCTTCCCTAAAATTGAAATTGAAATTGAAATTGAAAAGGAAAAGGAAAAGGAAAAGGGAAAAAGAAAAAGGAAAGGACAAAAATGCAATTACCTCGCATGCCTGCCTGCTAAGGCCAGTGCACAGACGGTGCTTATTTATTTCACAGAATTAATATTCCTTTCATATTACGATTTCATATATACGTAACGTACATACCAAAGACAGACATCGTACAACCTAATAAATAAGGACAACGTCCCCCAATCCTTGTGATTGGAATGATCAAGTAATCTCTAATTTAGACAAAATTGGACCTCTACGTACACTTCACATCTAGAAGTCGATGGCGCAATAGGCAGCTAGCTCTTTCAAGCGCTTAACCGTCATACATTTCCATATTTTAGTTTATCCGAAAATCCATCGCATTCACTGGTTGAAGGCAGAGTTCCACGGGGACAAAAATAAATATTTTTAAAATTTATTATCTATATTAGTTAATTTAATTATTAATAACTTTTTTTACTAAAAATTTATTAAATAATTTTAATATAAATTATGATACCGAAATTTTTTTCTGAAACAAAAATATTTTAAAAATATTTTTAGGACGTGGACGAGAATGAAGTACCCTTCTGGTGCATCACCGGTTGAAGGCATAGACACTGACACTAAATCGGAGCCCATTGAATATCGCCGTCCCGTCCATACTTGAGATGCAACAACGGAGCAAATAATGTAAAGACGATTCGTATCTTCGCTCACACCCCTGCTCATAAATCCGGCCCACGTGTAGCAAATACAGCCAGCTTGCCTGCCTTAGCATACATATACATATATATATATATATATATATAGGAGTAGATCCTCTGCAGTGCCAGTACACACAACCAATAGCAAAATCCGGCATCTAATGACTCCGTACGTTTATTCTATTTCCAAACGTAGACTGTCGACACAGACAACTAGACAAGAGATTTAGGGCCTTCTTAAAAGAGCCCGAAAGCTGGGGTTTATTGTTCGTCGTAGCCAAGCCAGCATCATCTTCTTTTATATAAACCGAGCGCGCCCAGTGAATGCACAGGCTGCATGTCATTGTGATGCATGAAACGCCACATGAGACAGAGGAGGAAGCCATTGTCTAGTGCTTCACACCTAAGGTTCTAATATCAATTCCTTCTTTCTCTCATGTGATATATGAGAAGCTAGGAGACCTCGGATATTTGTTTATTGACTAAGTATCACTCCCTTACGGTTTAAAAGCCCTTCCGTCGATGTGTATTTAGAGAATAAACTTTAACGTTAATTTTACTTGAACTACAATAGATTGTGTGCTATATAATATTTATATTTATTTATTTAAAAAAATGAATTATCATAACATGAGACTACGTATAGCCCTTTAAATACGGGAAAAAGACATTCCATGTAAATGATATATATATATATATATATATATATATTGTCCTTTGCTTGATGCTTTAGTATTTTGAATTGAAATTAAAAAGCTATTTAAATTTTCCTTCCTAGATGGTAGCTAGGGAGAATGCAATATAACCGTGCTTTCCAGGCTGCGTTTATTTCTAAAAAACTTTTCACCAATTATCCCAAAAAAAAAAAAAAGTCTTACGTACGTGTGGCCTATTAATTAATGTTGCAATATAATTCCATGCTGGAATTCACATGCAAGGTAATTGACGCGGTCGCTAAAGCTGTGGTTTCTGCTTCCGCAACAGTGTCGGCTTGGGAGTGGACGATGGATACTTAGGTATAGCTACTGCTATTCCTCCTGCTCGTTCTGCCTTAATCTTTGTAGAGTAGGGACCAAGATAAAGGCGTCCCCTTCTTAGTGCAAACGGGACCACTATATATATATATATATATAGTTATTATCTTATTTTTAATTTCAATTTCTAGTCTTTATTTTAAATATAAACCCACGAAAAGTTTGATTGCAAGTTTAATTAGTTTGGCACGAAAAATGAAGTAGCATTTGACAATAATTAAATCATCTTCAAATTTTTTTCCCTACTCTTTTAAGAAACTAATTCAAAATTATAGTAGTATTTGACGGACAGTAATTAAAAAGGAAAATGATAACTGTACAACCAATTTATAAATGTATTTGGTAACATTATTTTAGCTAGATGTTTATTTATTTGGAAAAAAAAAAAAAAACTCTTTTTGGTTAATTTTAGAAATGCTCGGATTAGAAACTATATTTGTAAGAAATTCAGTTTCCAATCTTAGCTTTAAGCTAACGGTGACAATCATATTCTGCAGCTATCTGGTAGGTTATAATAGGTAGGACATAAACGTACATTACATAAGTATACTATTAAATGGTTTTAAAATAGTTGGAACTAATTTAAGTATAACATTACTCTAACTAAAACTCATTAAGAGTTTAACGTAATTAGTAATGATAGCCAATGAAAATGAAAAGGAGCAATTATGAATTAGCCAAAGAAAATGAACAGGTAGAAAAACAGAAAGGACGATGATGACTGATGAAACGAATTACTCGTTAACTTATGATCAACTAACTAAGGGGAAACAAGGGAAAGGCAGTAAGCTTGCTAGACAAGGGGAAAATATTTTTGTACTTTCAAAAATTACTATTTTTTTGAAGAAAAAAAAGGGAGGGGTGGCGAGGGAAGGTAGTTCACTTACGCATTTAGAAACTGCGGAGACCATGAAAACCCTACTGATATTCCAACCTGACGAGTAGTAGAGCTCGAGCTAGCTTCGACAGCAAAACACATGTCGCGCGCAAGTAAGAGAGCTATGAGCTTTTCATCTTCTTCTTCTTTCACTTACGTCACGAGGCCAGCCCCGCTGCTGTTGCCTAATTACTAGCTTAATTCTTGCATGATGAAATACTTTTCCATTTCCGGGCCTTCTGTTCGGTCGGCCGGGGTTTGAGGGAGAAGACAATGGTTAGTTCGGAGAGAAGCAAACAGAACTTCAAGATGATTGCAAGCAAATATATATGTTTGTTGGTCATTTGAATCGTTTATATTTTCTCTGCTTCCATAATTATTTTCTATTCGTTTGCAGATAGATTAGAGATAAGAATTAATTAAAAGGGAAAGCAAAAGGAGGCCAGGCTGTGTGTGTGTATGAATCAATAAATGGAGGTTGATTGAAAACGGGGACCGACGTACTGACCGTGCATCATACAATAATAATTCTGTAACAGCGAGACTTAAATGGTCTCCAGATCCCAGACAGACATCATTGTATGTTCTATTCCTTCAGATTGTTTCTCTTCTTTTCTATCGTCAATATTTAACAAACAATAATGAACGTTCTTCTGTCTTTTTTTCGCAGAAAAGGATTGTATCGTCAATATTGCCAGCAATTCTTTTACCTGACTTCTATTTTGGCTCTCTCTTTCCTCTATGTCCTTTTATGTCCATTAGTACTATTGAAATTAAGACACTATATTCTACTCTTTAGTTTTACCACTTACTGGATTAAATTATTATTGATAAAAAAAATTCGATCATATCAGGTTATCACTAATAAGATGATTTTTGATTAATATGCTCATTAAGAATCGTAATTACATATTTTAATTTATTACTATAAAAATAATAATTCGAAGATTATTAATAATGATAATAGATTTATTTGTTATACAGATAAATATTTATTTTAACTATTAATATTGTTATTATAATTATAATAATTAGTATAACTATTCATATTATGGTAGTTATTAATAATATTACATGGTCGGTATTGATATATGCATTCAAATAATTATCTTTGATACAATAATTGCTTTTACTTAAATATTGATATAATTATTTATTGTAGCCGGCGGTGGTTGCGGTTGCGCCAGCCGCCCTGGTTGTTGTTGTTGATTTATAATATTATCATTATAGTTATTAATTATATTATTCATATGATGATAAATGTTATTATAATAATTATACTAATTACTATAATTACCCATAAAAGATTATAATAATTATTATGATTATTATAATAGTAATAATTAGTATTATAATTATATTTCATCACATAATTATCATATTTAAGTATTATGATTTTGATTATTGTAATACATATAATTATTATAATGATAATTAATTATATTATTGATATTACTTAAATAAATATTATTATTATTATGATAATATTATTATCACCTATAATAATTAATTTAATTACTAATATAATCATTATATTTCATCACTATTATTATTATGATTAGAATTATTACTTTTATTGACAAACTAAAATATTATAATATTATTACTATTCTTGTCTTTATTAATATTATTATTATGTTAATCATCAATATAATGGTTAGAAAAATTATCAATATAGTTATTATAAAATTAGTTCTCATTATTAATATAATTATTATAAGGTTATTACCCTCTTGCATTCAAAAATAAAATTATTCTATTCTTAATATTTTATTACATTCTTTATCAAACTAAAAACCCTATTTTTATTTTTATATTTTTAAAATTTTGTTTATTTTCTTAAGTCTTTCTCACAAGTTCATCTTTGTGATATCTTTTGAGCCACTTTTTGCTCTTAAATTTCCTTTAAATCATTGTCATTATTTTGCTTTTTAAATCCTTGGTTTTTTATTCGTGTAATACCCCATATTTGTTTTATTCTAATTTTATTAAGCTTAGTTATTTTATTAGCGTACATAATATGATAAAAATATTTAATCACTTTAATTTCATTTTGTTCTATGGATTTATTGATGATTTTGACTTCATATTATAATTTAATTAATCAATATCGTTGCATATCATTCTAGATAAATTGGTTCACGATCATAATTTTATTATATTCATATGATTTTGATTTTTGTTTCAAAATATATATTTTTGATCTTTATCATATTTTTATGTTTAATATTTTAGATATGCTTTCAATTATAACTTCATTGTGCTATTATGACTTTGTTTTGGAGTTATATTTTATTAACGGAATAAATTATAACTTTTCTTTTGAAAAAAGTAAAATTATTTTAATTATTTTATTTGTATAAAAATATTTACGACTTTGAATTTATCCAATTTTTGCAAAGTCGTTAATATCTTCAAAAAGTTTTAGATTAAAAATATTTTCATAACTTATTTATAATTTTCTTTCCAAAATTAATTTTCTTCCACTTTTTCTTTTTTTGTTTTGCAGAGGACTATTCCGAAAATTGTTTAAATTAATCCCCGTTTCTTAGAAGTTGATTTAAATTTTTTCTTATATGGATGGTTTTAAATATTTTTCAAGGTCTTATTTTGTATTTTCATAAATAATATAAATCTTTGTATTTGTTAGTATTTTAGTCTGGAAGCTTTTCCAAAAATTCTTTAAAATGTTTTTTTTATTGATTTTATACATTCGGATATTTAAGAAATAATTTTAGTTAAACGAGTTTTGATAAAATAACCAATTAATATGTTTAGATGCTTAATACACTCTTATGCATATATACATTTGTTAAATAAAAAAATGATCGATTCCTCCCCCTTTTCCTTTTCTTCTTCTCCCTCCCTCTTTTCCTTTCTCTAAAAACAAACCTAAGCTCCCGACATGCCTCATCACAACTCCTCCACCAACTTCTCCAACCACTACATCCGACTAACGTTCTCCACCACCGATCCCCATACCAACAGTAGCTAGGCAGAGCAACAATGGCATAGTGGTAGTACTACTAATGAGCAAATACAGCAACAGCATACCACCGCCCAACAATCACAACTACACCCGACGACTAGCGAACACTCATTGCCCTCCGACAAAGTTCCACCAATTCTCAATCGCTCTAATTCGTTGTTTTTGGTTCGATATAAATTACCCCAAACCTTAACTTTTATTTTGATTAATTTGGTATGAATTAGCTTATGATAAGCCAGATTGGTTGTTTAATTATGTATATATATGGTGTACAATTGATTTATAGTAGTATATTGTAGTGTATATGGTCAATTTATGAAAATTAGAATTCGACATGATTATGTTTACATTTTATAGATTCATCCAATTAAGGTATTTTTAATAAATGATTATATAATATTAATTGGAATTGGATTTCTAAGTTAAAATTTGTGTGTCACAAAATTGAATTCTATAATTGGGTTTTTTCACTCAATTAATCTTACAATATGCTTTCACTACAACAAATTGGGCATTAACGACTAATTTAGCGACCAAATTTTTTTTATCGTTATTGATATATTATTAACGACTATTGTCAAAAGTCATCATTGATGGTATATCTATTGTGCCTAATATAATTTTTGGTCGTTAATCATTAATTTATTGGTCATTAAAATATTTAAGTTATATATATATATATATATATATATGTTTTATAATATTTTTTTTTTTCAAATCTCTAAAATTCAAAAAAAAAAACACTTAATTGACCCAACTCCTTAAAAAGAAAAATTTCACCTCCTGTGAGCCCTATACCTGTAGCTATGTTTCGGCTAAAAAAAAATCCAAATTTTCACCTTCCGCTTGCCTCTACCCATTCTTATATTTCTAAATACGTAACTGTCTATAACCTACTGTCCCTACCCCTTGTTGGACGTCCATTCCCATGCCCTGGCCGTGTCCTTCTCGAAGGCTTCATCCCAGACTGCACCACCACGCAAGCAGCTGCCGGTCAAGCAGACAGCTCCTTGTCGTCGTCATCCAATATAGCAGCAGCATCAGCCACCAACAATGCACGAGGACAGCCGCAATGCGCCACCGCCCTCCCCCTCCAGCGCCACTCGTCATCAGCAAGTGGTCCTTGACCACCAGCGAAGCTCCAGCACCCCTCACTCCCTCCAATTTTGTTGCAATACGTTTGGTATGAATACTCAAACCCTAACAAATATTTTGATTAATTTTAAATGAATTAGCTTATGATAATATAATTTAGTTGTTTAATTGTATATATATGTGTTGTATGAATGATTTAGAATGGTTAATTGTATTGGTTATGGTTGATTTGTGAAAATTGGATTTGTGACCTGACTATATCTAAATTTGTCGGTTTTATCCGATTTAGATAAATTGAATTTACAATATCCTTTAAAATATATCTAATTTCATGTTAGAACTATCAATTTGAAATTTTTGTGCGAAATTATTTGGAATTGGATTCTTAGGTCAAAATTATTGCTGATTTAAATTGAATTGTGTAATCGAGTTATTTTATTCAATTGATTATATAATTTGTGTTAGATTATGTTTAATTTCATTTTTGACAGGTCAATTTAAATATTTTAGCAAGATTTGACTGGATTTACAATCTAGGCTAAAAAACCCTAATTATGTTAAATTGGATGTTTCATTTATTCTTTTAATCAATTGAGTATATGATTAGATGCAATCTTGAAAGTAAAATATTAGGAAGGGTTTTGATGGATGGTGGTGCTGAAGTTTTTCTTCATTACTTTATATTGTTATATAATCTCTTTTTTATGTCCTTAGATTATTTTCTATGTTAATTCATTTAAGAAATCTTTAATTTTATGTATTTAATTTTATGTTGGAATAGTCCATTTAGAAAAATTGTGTGAAATTAATCAGAATTGGATTTTTAGGTCAAACCTCTTTTGGATATAAATTTGATTATATAATCGAGTTAATTTATTCAATTAATTATTTAATTTACATTAGAATATGTCTAATTGCAAATCCAAACCTTAATTTAAATATTTTAGCTAGAATTAATCGTATTTGTATCTTGGACTCAAAAATCCTAATTATGTTAAATTAGGTATTTCTTTTATTATTTTTGATCAATTGATTTTATAATATGTTATAAAATATGTATAATTGTATTTATAAACATTCAATTTAAATAAATTGATGAAATTGTACCCTATATTTCAAATGAAATTATGAAATTATTCATTTGTATGGTTTTTTTTTCTAAAATTAAATTTATAAAAATAGTTGAAATAACTCTAATTGCATCCTATCACCTTCAATTACAATTAATTGAATTGAAGTATCCAATTTTGTGTGTTGGAATTTAAAACCATAATTTTAGAAAATAATTATTTTTAATTGGATACTCGTAAGATTATTTTATTGAAATTTGTTGTCTAGATTATTTAAAATTAGTTTAATTTTAGTTGTAAGTTATCAATTTTAGGTAATTGAAGTTAATTAGTTAGTCCGTAGGTTAGGCTTTTAAACCTACATTTTCATATATGGTTTTATAAAAATAATTTGTTGATGCATCTTGCACCTATTATATTACTAAGTTTGGTTTAAAATCATTTGAATTGTATTTATATATTATCAAGTTGGATTGGTTCCCTAAAAATGGTTTGTTTATCTCTTTAGTCATAAAACATAATTAGTAAGTCATTTTTAAAAAAATTAACTTATAATCTATTTCCTTTCCTCCCTAGTATTCCAATTTAATTTGAAATGTCCCGAGCGATATGTGTTGAACCAAAGTTGGTTATTATTTAATTTTAAATCTTATTAGAGATAAGCTCGCTAGTGTTAAGTTATGGACACATTTCTTAAGAAAGGCTATATGTGTATTTCTTGTTGGTTAAATTATAATACTTGAATTGTTGATCGGTGTGGTAGTTTCTAACCTATTCTTATGATTTCTATTGACGTTTTAGGAAAGCATTATCATGGATTATCAAGCTCTAGATATCCCTCTCTCTTTCTCAATTTACATAGCTAGTTTTGGATTTAGGTAAGTCATTACATACCTTTACTTATCGTAGAATCTAGAATGTATTTCTTCTTGAAGTGGAATGTGATGCATATGCTTTATGATTATTTAATTATGTTAAGTGTATAGTATGCTTTTGTGTGGTAATTCTATGTATGTTTGAGTTCATAGCTTCAATGTGAATACATCTTAGTATGACTCTTGATTATTGTATGTGTTTGAGTATGTAAAGGGTTGAGCATGATTATATGGTTAACATGTTCAGCTAATTATGAAGTATTTTGTGATTTTAGAGTATGTTATAATGTTTCTAAATTAGAATCAGTTTAGAAAACCATATCTGTGGTTGAGTATAGATAGAAATTATATGATACCTTATGCTATATTTTTTATGCCATGGAATTATTCATCTCTACAGCCACCTAAAAGTATTCGGCTTTAGTGCCACTTAAATTGGATTGGCTTTAATGCCACTTGAATTGGATTGACTTTAATGCCATCTAGAATCAATTGGCCTTAGTGCAACCTAAAATCAAATAGCTTTAACGCCACTTGGACTAGTTCGGCTTTAATTCTACTTGGATTGGATCATCTTTAATGCCAATTGGAATGGACATAATAATGAACATTCATTGTGTTGATGGAAGTGATTTAAGTTTTGTTATGTGGGCTTAATTTATGATCGGTTAAATCTTTAAATAAAACATTAATTACTTAAAGTGAAAGATCTTGAGTCTGGACTTGTATCACTCGAGGGTAGCTATCTGAGTTAGGTTTACTATTCATATGATACCATTCTAGTGATTTTCTCTTCTATGATCCTAGGTGCCTTAAATGGTCCAGAGACGCCCTCTTCTACTCTATAGATGTCTCGATATATTTTAGTCCTATAGGGGGTATGCATAATTAAATGATTAGATTTCATATTTATTGGTAGTCAGGTTACGTTTTTGCACGAGCTAAGTACAGTTAGTACTATTCAAGTACTAGATTAGTTGTTACAATCTCTTTTAGTCTCCATACTTAAGTTAATATAATCAAATGGTTGTGATTAGGATAAGAAAATATAATAATCAATTATTCTCGTCCATCTACAGACTTTATATTTCATTATACTATGCATGACTCTTTGTTTTTTCCTTGTAATAGTACTACCATATGACTGACGCAAGTTTGTACCTAGCTATCACATGATCTAAGATTTAAATTACATATGGGTCGTATGTGCAAGAATGTTATCTTCTAGGGTAGCTATGTTATTTAGCATATGATCATGATTCCTTGTACGCTTGTGTCCTATTTATTGTCATGTATAGTCATGTATTTATAAGCATGAATCTTGGAACACATGTTCATTTTATGCATCACATGTATAATTGAGCATGAATTATTGATTGAGTGGAATGGTGTATGTATCTCATGTATAAATGAGCATGAGTATTTTAAGCTAAATATTACCATGTCTTATGTATATCACCTTTCCTCCCATGATTTAGGTATTCATGATTTACTTAGTACTGGACTCATACTTATACTACCATAGTTGAATGGCTCTTGTGACGATCTACTAATGATGTGGAGAAGACCTCTTGTATATGTAGAAGCATATAATCAAATAGTTGGGTATTACCACCGTAATTGACATAAATCTGGCTTATCCCACCATCTATAATCCCCCCAAAATTTTAAAAGCCTATAATTTAATAATTACTTTTATTAGGGATAATTTAACTCTTAGACTTATTTAATTTAATTACGTTGAGGATTTTGCCTTTTAAATTTATTTAACTTAATTATTTTGTGGGTTTTATGTATACCAAATTAGATGTGATTTGTGAGTGTTTAATGAATTATAAATTGCTATTTTATCATACTCATTTTATTTAAATAAGGTCCAAAACAATATATTTCTAAAAGCTACCTTTTTAAACTAATATAATTAGATATATTAAGATAAATTACAAAAATTTAACTTATCTACCAAAAATACTATAACTCACCCCATAAGTCATTTTAATTATTTTCTTCCCTAATTATTTTCCTTAAACCCTTTTTCTCCCTTATTTTCCTTTTCTCTTTTTCTCTCTCCCCCCTCTCCCTTCTCCCTCCTTTCCCCCATTTTTCCTCGACTAGGCCAGCCCATCGGCCCAGATCAGTTTTCTTTCCCCCCACCCCATTTTGCACGCTAGGCTGCCCCGCTGCTCCTTCGCCCGAACCACCCGGCCGGTTCTTTTTCTTTTTCTCCCCTGGACCGACCGGTCCAGTCCCTTTCCCCTTTTCTTCTTCCCCACGCCCTGCTGCAAATCGCCGCCCAGCCCCCTCTGCGCCGACCACCTGCCTCCCCCTTCCTGACTTTCCAGCCACCCTCCCCCGACAGGCCGACACCCCCGCTATCACTCCCAGGCCTGCTCCTGCACCTTTATCCCTTTTCCTGACCAACCAGCAGGTCTGCCATGGCAGACCCGCGTCGGCCTACCACCGTCGGCTGGCGTGCCACCTGACCTGTCTCCCCCTGTCCTCTCTCTCGATACTCCCCCATTTTCAAGCCTATAATTACCCCCAAGGACCCAGCATCGGGATTTTTTGAAACCACAGCCTAGAAAACCGCCCTGCACCACCCTTATTTCAGACAGCCACCCCGTCGCAGCAGCCCATCGCTGCCGCTTGATCCACCCCCGAAACTCTTCCTTGCATCACCCTCCACCAACCTAGGCCTCCCTCACCCCTTGGTTTTCTCTGCACGCACCACCCTGGGCATGCAAAGTGACCTTCCCGATCAACCCAACTTCGAACCCCGCCGCCCTTCTCACCGCCGCCCACCGCCGTTCTGCCACTTCCAGCACCCCCTCTGCCTTCTAAAACCACCAAAGGAGCTTCCCCAACCTCCCTAGACCCTCTTTTTCCCCTGCCAACCTCTCCTTTTCCTTCCTATCCCCTCCACTACTTCTCCACCTTCCTCCTCCCCCCATCATCGCCGCCGCCGTGTGCCGTGCACCGCCAACTGTGCCACCAGCACCCTAGGTGGCCCTCTAAACTCCCCCAACCCTTAAATCCTTGCTGTTCAAGTGTTAATTATTTTTAGTATCCTTAGTATTATTCTTAAGCTTATTATTATTATTATTGTTATTGTTATTATTATTATTATTATTATTATTATTATTATTATTATTATTATTATTATTATTATTATTATTATTATTATTATTATTATTATTACTGTTATTATTATTTAACCTGGATTTGAAATAATCATAACTATTATGACTATTAATATTAATGACCTATAACCTTAGTATTACTATTTCGACATCATCCTCGTTATTACTTTTATTACTATTATGGTTACTTTTATTACTACCGTTATTATTATTATTATTATTCTCACTATCATCATTAGTAATATTGCTATTAGTGGTATTAGTACAATACTAACCTCACTAGCACTAAATATTGTTACCATTTTTATTACCGTTAATAAATAATACTATTATATTTGCCTTAAATTATCATAACTATTAAGACCTATTTTGATTAGTAGTAGCAGGATTAACTACTTTGAGAATGAAACCCTACTTGCTTTTACTTATAAAGGCATTATTAGTACTGATAGCCCTAATGGTAAGTTAAAGATAAGGTAAGGTAGAAAGAATGGTGTTTTGGGTCAGAGGGAAATTAACCTCTAGTTTTTCCCTCTTATTGGCGAATCAAGTCGAAACCCGGAGGAGGCATAGGAACGTGCTCCAAGACCGGTGTCGTATTAGGTAAGGACAAAGCTATGGACTTGTGCTATGTGTGATGTGATGTGTTGATTGTTGTGTATACCATGCTAATGTGTATTATATGATTTGTGGATAACTTGTTTTATGTGTAGCGCAGCTTGGAATTTGAGGTATGTCGTGTGTGCCTTCTATGATATGAACATGACATGTTTATGTATGATATTTATGATGTGTTGATACGGCCCTCTAGGACATGCATGCTAGGGTTTTGGTATGGTAAAATGGGACTAAAAGAATAACAAGAGAGGAATGGGAAGTGAGACCATTAAGGGGGATATGGGGTTGACCAAAGTACCTCATGATCCATGAGAGAAGATTTAAGTGGGAAGAATGTCCAAAATAAATGAGAGTTGGGGACCATGCATGGGGACCTTAAAATCTGCATGGTGACTTGGGGCATTTGCATGAGGTGACTAACTCTTGCATGGGGGTGTGTCTTACGTGAGAAAAGTTGAATTTGGGTGTAAATAAGAGAATGGGAAAGTTGTGGAGTGATTGAAGACTTGGAGTGAAAAATAGTACGTAGGCTAGTACGAGGGTGCATAAGGGGCCTAACTGGGGTTTCGGTAAGAAAGTGAATACTTGGGGAGTACGAAAGTGCAGATGATTAAGGAGGGGTGGAGTATGGGTTAAGAGTGTGAATTCACTATACAAAAGGTGGGTAAGGGTTTCCATATGAAAGGAGAGACCTTGGGATAAAGAGGAGATATTACTTGTGGAACAAGTAAGGTGCCTAGGGTTTGAGGCGGCCAACTAAGGTTTTACCGAGCACATGCGAGGTCGAGGAATAAAAGGATAATCCTTGGGGTTTGACTTAATAAGGGTGAGATGTGGGGTGAAGAATGAGTAATGATAAGGTAAGGGAGAAGAGGTTGGGCCATATAGGTCCAACTAGGGTTTCCAAGGGGAAAACCCTAGAGGTTGAGAATAGGCGAAATCAATGTCGTAGGGTGTTGGGTTTAACCTACACTTCCAGGAGTTGGTCTTTCATTATGTGTGAGCTTAAGGGGGAAATAATGCCAGGGTGTGATTAGGGGTGCACGAGTCTTAACATATGGGACTGACCCTCTTGAAAGGAAAGCAGTAGAATGTAGTGGGCATGCATGTTAAGGGTGAAGTGTGATTTAATAAGACACGGATAAGACATTCATCACGTAAAGCGAAAGATGTTGAGCCGAGCCCAGTCCGGTCCACCGGTAAGAATAGTGGTCAGAGGCGTTCTGCCCTGTGTGTTTCGTTCCGGTCCACCAGCTATAATAGTGGTTAGAGGCGTTCTGCCTTGTGTGTTTCGTTCCGGTCCACCGGCTATAATAGTGGTTAGAGGCGTTCTGCCCTGTGTGTTTACTTCTGGTCCACCGACTATAATAGTGGGGGTTTCGGCTCGACAGACCCAAGTAAATGAGTTAATCCATGGGAAAAATACTAAATACTTACAGCTAAACACCATGTGAGTCGGGGCCAGTCCGGTCCACTTGTCAGAATAGTGGTCAGAGACGTTCTGTCCTGTGTGTTTCGTTCCGGTCCATTGGCTATAATAGTGGTCAGAGGCGTTCTGCCCTGTGTGTTTACTTCCGGTCCACCGGCTATAATAGTGGGGGTCCCCGCACTCACATCGACTATTGAAGAATATGTGTGGAATGAACATATTATTAATGAGAATAAAGAATAAGTCACTAGAAAAGTATTCAGGCCTTATCTTGCGGGTTATCGCACGTTGTCTATATGATTGTGCTATGTGTGCTATGTGGTATGATTGTATGCTTGGCCTTAGCGCACCTGCGCCCTTACTCAGTATTGGACCCGTACTGAGACTACCTTGATTGACTGGGTCCTGTGATGATCCACCAATGGTGGGGAGTAGACCTCTTATGCAGGTTTGATCGGTTACTAATTTGGGATGGAAGGCTTGACTTAAGTGAGTAGGCAATCTAGATATTGGTCCCTTGGGATCTGTTTTATTTAGCTATATTTTGTACTACGCTTCTTGCTTTGAAACCGTACTCTTAAGTTGCATTCCTAAATGATATTCTAACTGTTGTTGACTCGTGTTTTCGTGAATGACCTATGTTAACTATGAACCTATGCTTTGATGATTCTTACTTAACGATTGTTTAGTTTAGCCTTAGCACTTAGTATCGGAACGGTAGGAGTGAACCGGTCTGGTACTAAGTGTGGCGGTAATACCCCCAAGTTTATGGTTTTAATTCTTTCGCTTCCACTAAACCTTTCAATTTAAACGAAATTTTTTATTAGTAAATTTGAGGGTGTTACACCATCCTTATGTCAATCATAAGGCAAAATGATTAGAAATTTAAAACATGATAGGAAGAAATGAGACAACTTTTAATAACATCAAACAAGTGTTTGGAGATGAACTCCAATTGCAATATCAAAATACAACAACAGGGATCCCATATAACTTAAAGTCCAAAAAGGTATCTGGGTAAAACTATCACTCGGAAAACATGACTTTATACTCAAAACCCTTGATACAATAGAAAACACTCCTCCATGTATATAGCATCAAAGGCTGCCAATTAGTCAACCTGGTCCTCATCAACTAACACATACACATCTAGGTTGTCTACTCGTTGGATTGAGCAACCCCATGAAATGGATGATTCATACTGTACTAGTTATGTAAGGTAATAATATAGTTAAACAAGATTACATATGATACAAGGATATTTATAAGAAATTCATACATGCATAAATCAAATAATGCCAAATAATTACTAATTCTAGATCTTTCATTTGATATACCGTATTCCAATCTTTTATTTATGTTGATTTCAATGACCCCATTATTCTTAAACTGGTGAAATAGTTTAATTACATTGAGTTTAGAGACCCCATTATCCTTATGTCAATCACAAGGCGAAACGATTTGAAATTTTAAAATATGATAGGAATAAATGAGATAACTTTTAATAACATCAAATAAGCGTTTGGAGATGAACTCCGATTATAATATCAAAATATAACAATAGAGATCCTATGGAACTACAAGTACAAAAAGGTATCCGAGTAAAACTATCATTCGGATAACATGACTCTATGCCCAAAACCTTGATAAAAAAGAAATCACTCCTCCACATATATAGCATCAAAGGCTACGAATTCGTCAACGTGGTCCTCATCAACTTACATGTATACATCTGAGCTGTCTACTCATTGGATTGAGTAGCACCCATGAAAAGAAGGATCAGTCTACTACTACTTGAGTAAGATAATAGTATAGTTAGGAAAGGTTACACCTAATACAAGAATTCGCATAAGAAAATCATATATTTATAAATTAAATAATGCTAGATAATTACTAATTCTAGGTTTTTCATTAGATATACCAATACCTCAGTCTTAACTCACATTTCCTTTCACTTTAAATTATTAGTATCTTTCCATTTATACTTTACCTCTTAATAGTATTTTCATGCACGTTGAGTATGGGGCCTAACTATTCTTAATCCTGTGAAATAGACTGATGCACATTTTGGGGACCACACCCAAGCTATTATTATTATAATATGGTATAAAAAATTCATATAAACACCTCAGCCTAACTCATATGATCCTTCACTTTAAATGATTAGTACTTATTTAGAGTTGATTATATATTATCATGCTGAACTCATATAAATGTGCAAGACATACAACTGAAAAATACAATTATGACCACATAATTACCTTCAAATGATTATAATACCCTTAGGGCAGTATTCTCCTAAAGGCCTTATGAAACTCAATGCTAATACACATAAATTTCCAATCATTATCTAAAGTATATATCCTCAGTTTCCCATAGATATCTTGTATCCAATATTATATCCAAATATGAACCTACATATTTTCATTACTCTCAAGAGCATCATTTAATAGCATTTCCATAAATACATTACTCAATTTAATACACTCAACACAAAAGCACATATAAAAATACATTTATCACATGAAAACCTAGCTATGACATGTATCCTTACCAACAAAGACACCGGGCTCTATACACGTAAACCCTAGACCTCCTTTAAGATCACCAAAAGACAACCTACAAAAATAAAATAAAATATATATCTATGTGCTTATAACTTCAATGCGAACATATGTTATTATATTAGTTTGAGTATGTGAAAGGCTAAGCATGATTATACGGTTAACATGTACAGCTATTTATTAAATGTCTGGTGATTTTAGAGCATTTTCTAATGTGTCTAAATTATGATTGGTTTGAAAAATCATATCAATCGTCTAGTATATATTGAAATTATATGATGCCTTATATTGCACTTTTATGTCTTAAAATTGATCAGATTTAATGCTAGTTGGATTTATTGACTTTAAGCTACTTGGAATTAACTAGCTTTTATATTACCCCAAATTTTAGCTAACCCTTATCCTGAATCACTAAGATCATAACATAATTCTAATTGTATTTCTATTTTACCCTAACCTAAATTATCTTATCTTAACCCTAAATTTCAACCCCAAAACTAATTTCTTTCCATTTTCCTCTTCATTTTCTCCTTCTTCATTTCCTTTTCATTTTCGTTTTCTTCGTAGACCTTCCTAAAATCTTATTATTTCTTCTCCCTAGGTTTATATGAACCTGTTCATTTTTGCCAACCTAAATCTCTGTATCATGCTTCCTCCTATAACTTGACACTACCCTCACCATCACCCATTAACTTTCCTTTCTACAGGATGGCCTGCTTTAACAAATATGCCTAATCACCTCACCTTCCCTTCTCCCTCTCTTCATGCATGTAACTTGTATGTGTGTATATACATATATATACAACACATGCATTGAGTCTTTCCTCCTCCCTCCACTTTTTTATCGAAACATCACCATCAATGTAGCTTCTCCTCCTCATTTTCCTAAAAAATTCCTAAATAACCCACCACTAGTGACCCCAACCGAAGCACCTCCACAACCTTTGGTCACTTTTCCCTTTCTCTTACCCATATCATCACCTAAATCCATTGTTCCTACCCTAATTCATTAGCTAAACACACCACAGCTCCACTCTTTAATCTCTTCCCATCGTTTTAGAAACAATAACTACACCACACAATCACCTTTCGGTAAAACACCCTACATCCTATCCTTCCTTTCATTTCCTTGGCTACAACCACAACAACCGATGCACACCCTCCACCTCCAACTACTCAAACCTGTGCAAACTCTCCATCTTTGTCCATTTACATCAATGCCAACACTTTATTTTTACCTTGATGTGTATGCCATCTAGCAATGACAACTTGTCCTATTCCTACCAACCTTTGGCTCAACACTTTGCCATTTCTCCTCTCTTAGTTGCACAAGTTTTTACCAAAACACATATTTAGTTTTATCATTTTTTCTTTGTTATTTCTCCCTTCCATTACCTTAATATCTCCTTAAGTATATCATGTAATCCCAATCGATTTTTATTACAATTTCTTGGGTTATTTTCACAAGGTTCTAGAAGAGGTGGAATAGGATCACATGATTAGAGACCAGAGTCATTTTTGTAAGGATACTTGTTGTAGTCAAAGATTTCTGGTAGCTAAGTGTTATGAATGATTTTGTTATATAAAATGTTATTGTTTTCATGTTATTAAATATATGATGGTTAACAATATGATATGAGATTTGATATTATGTGATCGAATATGAAACAATAGAGATTATGCGATATAATTATTATATGTGGAAAACCCTTAGTGTGATATATGGTTGTAACATGGGTTTATTAAGGTATTATTAGTGTGAAATGATTATTATAAGGTTTATAGATGTAAATGGAGGATGTGAAAATTATATTACCAAACATATAATAAGTTGCATAAAATAAAGGTTTTGTTATCAATAAGGGAATTTTTGTCCTTATGTGTCTAATATGAGAATCATGGTATTTAAAGTATTATGTAATAAAAAATATGATAAGGAATTGATATGAAAATTTTAGTACATTTTTGAATGACCTAATCTTAATAAAGTATGAAAATTATCTAATTTTAGAATAATAATCCTAAAATGAGATGACAATTATTACATGTGCGAAACAATAGAGTTAGACTACAAAATTTGAATATCTTGTTAATATTAGTGTTTTGGAAATGTATAATGAATCTAGTGATTTTTTACGCCCTATAAGAAAAGTGATCATATACTTATAAAATTAGGGTTTATGCACCCTAAGAATAGTAACTCTTGATAAAGGGTTATAATCGCATGTGGAAGACTCTAGATTTAGGCCTTAAAATTGAATTATAATAAAAATAATAATAATATGTTAGGAAGAGTTACTATATTTTGTGGGAAAAAGAGAAAAAAATGAAGAGTTATGACTTAAATATGAAATTAAGGTTTCAAGGGAATATAAGGGTCTTAACCCTAGAGAATAGCCTTATGATATTGTGATGTGATTTACCATCTTTGAATATGCTTTGTACTCTTCAAACCAATAATGAACACGAAACTAATCATTTAAAGTGAAATATCGTATGAGTCTGGTAGAGGTGTTTCATGAGTATGTTCTATAAGATGATAATAGTGACTTAGAAGCATTTTGCCTTGAGAGGTGCATTAGTCTTCTCTTCTGGATTAAGAATAGTGGGGCCATAAAATAAATGTGAAAGTAAAAAGGATTTTATATAAGTAACATAATGAATAAGATATTAATTATTTATAATGGAAGAGTATGTAAGTTAGAACCAAGGTGTTGTGTGTATTCCACTAGACTATAGTAGGGGCTTAGGTGTGTTGTCTTTGAGAGGTATTTCAGATCGTTCCAATAGTTTTTTAATAGTGAAGTCTCTAAACATAACTTAAATAAAAGAATGAAATGGTTATATCTAATAAAGAGGCTTGGGTTAGTGTTTACCTTATGATACATTATGTGTTTGCATATGTACATATTCTCTATTTTGAATACATTCATTTGAATTTGTTGTTGACTGGATAATTTTTTTCATTGTGCTCAATATGTAGCGTACTTACCATCATTTTAATTGGTACTACTTATTCTCATAAGAAAACAACCACGATGCTTTAATGTACGTAACTGAGGACTAGTGGATTATTTCGCTACCTATGATGCATTGTATGGGGTGGAGTGATTATTTTTAAATTGAGAGTTTGTTTGAAGAGTCATGGTTTGTAGATGATGCCTTACACATATATCCTTTTGGACTCTTAGATCCATGGTATCCCTTTTATTTTTATTTCTCATTGTACTAAAAGTAAATGTCCAAAATTGACTTTATATTGATAAAGTTTCCCTTATTTTATAGTTATCTTGATTCACATTTTACTGGTCTTGCCTTGTAATTGATGTGAAGATAGTTTAGTAAGCAAGACCTAGCTCGATTACTACAGTAACACCTAGTGTTTTGATTATAAGCTTCCCTTGTAAAATTAAAGTTTTTAATGGTAAAATTAGGGGTTTTACTAGTTTGTATCAAAAATTTTATTTTGACCACCATGCTTTGTTTTCAAAATTTTATTTTCAAATGATCCCTTATCTAATTTCATCTGTCTATTTCATATTTAATGAAAAATTAATTTTTTAAAAACCCTAATTAACTTGTAAGGACTCATGAATAGGCAACCTAGGTTCCTTTAAATGTGATTATGTGTACTATATGTTAGTAGTGTAGGAATATTTCACCTAATGTGTTTCCTATTTTGTAGCTAAATTGGCATGACACTTAATGGTCACATTAGTTGTTTAGAGGAGACCTTTATGGCATTCATTGAGTTTGTTTGACATCTTCCACCACCTTAGTCTCAGCCACCTCCACCTTTGCATTACCCATAGGAAGGTATTAGAGAATAATGGCTTTGGAGGGTTATGGGACATCACCTACGACCTGTGCAAGTGATGAAGACACAATTATCTTGGAAATATAGATCCATTATATGGAGAGGATAAATGAGGTGGTTGACTATTTAGCAGCTTGGAGCATTGAATCTTTCTTTATATGAGGAGTTGTAGATATCTAGTGTTTAGATAACACTACAAAATAATTGACTTTTGCCAACAGAAACTTAGGCACAGATACTTTTTCTGTTGGTAAAAGTAACTAATACCAACAGATAATTTTCTGTAGGCAATAATTTAGTTTTTCCCACAGAAATGTTTTATCTGTTGGTATTAATTTGTTATACCAACAGATCTTTTACCATCACTTATATCTGTGGTTATTAGTAGTATTATACCAACAAAACTAATACCCACTTTTACATCTATTGGTATTAGTGTTTATGAAATTCAACAATAATATTTATTTTTATATAATTTTAATAATGATCAATTCTATTATTTTTAATGTAATATAATATAATAATAACAATAATTAAGTCATTAGTCATTATTAGAAATAATAGTTTACATATATTATTATTAAATATTATTTTATTTCTAATTTTTTATATTAATATATATTGTTCATAATGGTGTCTTTTAACAATTATAATGAAATAATATATATTATATCTACTACCATTTACTATTAAATTAATTTATTATTAAATACTACCAATTAGCATTCAAATCTATATTATCTTAACAATAATAAATATTATCAATAATCATTCACATTATTAATAATATATTAGTAATTATTAGATATTATTATTAATTTATTTAAAATAATGATTCATATTATTCTTATTAATATAATTCTTTATTAATGATTTCTAAGAATAATTATTTTAGGACATTATTATTATTATTATTTTAATAAAAAAATATTATTACTAATTGTTGGAAATTATGATTAATATTTATATTATTCATATTTGTATTTATTTCCCATTATTAATTATTTTTAATAATAATTATTATTTTATTATAAATTATGTTTAATATTATATTAATAATACATTATAAAATATTAATTTTGATTATATTTAATCTATTTAAAATTATATTTTTGACATAAATTCTTTTAAATATTTGAAAAAGAAAAAAAAGAAGAAAAAAAAGGGTCGGTTGACCTAACAGTAACGCAGGCATGCAGCTACCCCCGCCTCTTATTCCATTTAATGTTTGTGTCTCGACAACTGTGGCCACATTTCTTCTGAGTGTCGACGCCTCCGCCTCCCTCCCTTGGTTCCTGTGGTTCGCTGTCGAGTGACCGTCTCACACCGCCTCGGTGCTCGACTGTGCCGCCACAGCTCTCGGTCGTCGCACACGGCAGCATCAGGGGAGCATCAGCAGTGGAAGGGCAGCAGCGACGCGCCACCGGCCCGACAGCTCCAGCGTCGGTCGGCAACCGACGACTGCTCCTCTCCCACCGACGAAGCTCCGCCGCCCTTTACCTGCATTGATTTGGCTTATTTCGTTTGGTATAATTTCCCAAAACCCTAATTTTTTGTTTTGATTAATTATGAAATAATGTGCTTTAATTAAGCTAAATTAGTTATTTAATTAAGTATATATGTATTGTATGATTGAATTGGATATGCTAATTATGTGATATATGTTGATTTATGGAATTTGTGATTATTGACCCAGTTATGTCAGGATATGTTGGATTCGGTCTATTAAGCTATTTGGGATAATTTGATTATGCATTATACTTTAAAATATACTTAATTTCGTTTTGGAATTGTCAATTTAAGAAAATTGTGCAAAATTATTCGGAATTTGATTTTTAGGTCAAATCCTTGCAGATTTAAATTGAATTGTATAATTGAGTTATTTTATTATATTGATTATACATTTTGTAATAGAATATGTCCGATTTCATTTCGGAACCGTCAATTTAAATATTTTGGCAAGATTTGACCGAATTTATAGTACGAGCTCAAAAATGCTTATTATGTTAAATTGGGTATTTTTTTAATTTTTTTAATTAATTGAGTATATAATATGTTATAAAATAGGTCTTATTACATTTCAAAACATTTAATTTAATTAAGTTAATAAAATTTGACCGAGTTGTATTTTTTGTCCTAAAACCCTAACTTTCAAATAAAATTATGTAAATTATCATTTGTATAATTTTATTCTAAAATTGATTTTAAAGAATTATTTAAAATGACCTTAAGTGTATTTTAACATGTTCAATTTGGATTAATTGGTTTGAATGATCCGGATTTGTATTTTGGACTTTAAAACCCTAAGTTTTGGGAAAAGATTCTGAAATCAATTAAATTGAGTTAAAATCAGCTAGCTTTGATTTAAAATCAATTAAATGAAGTTTTTAAATTATCGTTTGGATCAATTTTATGAAATTAATTGATTTGATATTTTAGGGTTGTAAGCCCTAATTGTGTAAGTGATTTTTATTAAAATTTACTCACTTTCTATTCGTTTATGTTTGAAATAGTTTTCAAATTTAGCGTTTACATTTTCTATCGGTGATCTAGGAAGACGCTGTAATGGATCCGGAAAGCCCAATATGTATACTATTTAATTTATAGTTTTTTGGTTTCTCTTTGGTCATTTTGCTTAAGGTTTTGATTTGGTGATAGGTTGCTTGTATGATTTGTGGGTTTATGGGTCTTTTCTAGGGCTTTTGAGCTACAAGTGCTCAAAGCTAATGCTTTATAGTCTAATGTACTTGGTTTTTCCCTTTTATTCCTATAATGGATTAACATTATTTTGGTTATCTCTAAGATTTTGTGTTAATGTAGCTATATTATCTTTTTTTATTGGTTCATAATATGCAACATAATAATTTTTTTATAAACGATTATTCTTTTACAATCGAATTTTATATGTGCATAATGGTACTCTTTTATATTTGTTTTTGATATATAGTGGTTGTACACTTGTCTAATTGGATTTTGATTATTATCCGAATTTGTTGATTGAAGTTCTTTACTAAAAGTTAATTGGGCTTTTAAGACACAGTTATAGATATCTATCAATTGGAGTTTTTGATATATAGTTGTTGTTATCATTTATGATAGGTATAGGGGGTCCATCTTTGAATTCATTATGATGCCTGTTAGGGTTAAAGAAAAAGGCTATTTAATTTGTCTTTTACCAGTTACTCAGGAATGATATGTGTTTCCAATGATACTTTGGCTGGTGCTGCACATATGACTGTGACCATGTTCTTTGTTTTCAGCAACTTGTATCTGAAAAGGATCTAATAGTTAGGGAGGAAGCCTGCCGTATTGGTCTACTCTTTGGTGGTTTCACGGGTTCTTATCATGGGCTGAGATGTTTATTAAGGAAGTAAGGAAGAAAGACACTCCTCTAAATGTGTAAGTTCCCCAAAGTTAATATATAGTTTTTATCATTTGTTATGTCAATTGTGCTTCTTGCATTATGAATTATGAAATGGATGTATATGCCTGTTTTGTATTTGTAACTTAAAGATGATGGAACAGTGTCTTAGCAGGTTCGTTTGCAGGCTTATCAGTTTTAGCATTAGATGATCCCAATAGGGGCACGATCTTAGCCGACCTATTGAAAAGTTCTAAGTTTATGTCTCGTTATAGGTTCTCAAAATATTTATTAGATGAGGAATCCTAGTAAATTATTATAAATAGTTAAATATTACATAAATTATGCATCCAAACCTAGAAGATAATTTCCGTGCCAATCTTATGCAAAAACCCAAACAAAAAAAACTTTGGATATGTATATACTCAGTTAAAGAGTACAAACTGTCATCATCTAGCTTTTTGATATGAATTTAGATTAATATGATTAAGTTAATTGTATATATATTTTTAGGGAAAACATGTTGACGATTATTATCAAATGGAGGATGACGAGAATGAAAAGGATAACACTGAAGAGGCGAATGAAGAAGATGATGTTTGATGCGTTTTTATAAAAACGCTTTTGTGAGTCGGCTTATGAAGATGGTTGATGCTTTTGTTTGTGAGCTTACGAATATGATCGATATTTTTGTATATCAAATTATGAAGATGCCCGATGTTTTTGTATATATGTTAGCTAACGAAGATGCTCGGTGCTTTTGCTCGTAAGCTTACGAAGATGGTCGATGATTTTGTATATCAGCATATGAAGATGTTTTTGTATAATAGCCGATGATTTTGTATATCAATGTATGAAGATGTTTTTGTATAATAGCTTATGCTATAAGTCGTTTATATAGTATTGTACTTAAAGGACTGTTATGCCTTTGGGAGTTAAGCAACTAATTATTTTGTGCTACACAGTGATAATTATATATGGTGTAGTTAATTATATATATATATATATATATATATATATATATATATAAGCATAAATTGTTACTACAGGTGGATATTGGATATTTGATATTTTTTACGTTTTGGCTGGTATAGGTTTTAACAATACACACACACACACACACACACACACACATACAGGGTTAATATGTATATCCAACAATATATATATGTTGGTAAGAAGTTTTAGTTACATATATAATATTGTGTTTAATACTTTTACACACAGATATGATTGTGTGGTTATTTCTTTTTATCACATATATAATTTTGTGCCTAATACTGCTTGTCACAGACATTATTTTGTGGTTAATGTTTTTACTTACTGATATAAGTGCGGGCATAAGTTTTACTAACAGATAAGTATCTGTGAGCATTATCAATTATTCCCAACAGATGATACATATCTGTGGGTAAAACTTTTAAGCACAGAGTTTTTACCCACAGTTTTGTCACAAAAAAATATCTGTTGGTAAAAGCTTTTGCCAATAGAAAAATAGATTTTACCAACAGATAAGGCCCTATTGGCACAAATCATTTATTTTGTAGTGTAATCATACATCCAATGTCCTAAGAGGACTTCACAACTATGATTTTTACTAAGTTTCACCCCGAGTGTCTTTTGGGCGATAATCTAAAGGAGTTCATACAACTAATGTAGGGAAGCATGAATATGAGGCAGTACTATGCTCGATTGACTGAGTTATTAATTTTTGCACTAGCAATAGCAACCAATTAGTTGATAATGGTCTATCTGGTTAAGCAGGGGCTCCACTTTAGCATTTTGAGGATGATGGTTGTCGTGGCTTTCCAAAACTTAGCCATGATATGTGAGAGGACATGTTTTACCTCCATTCTAGTTTAGGAGCAAGCTTCAATCATGGGTAAGAGGTAGTTGAAGACACATCCTTATGTAGGCAGAATCCAATTTTGTGGAGGCAGACCTCTAGAGTTTTAGAAGAGTTAGATCCAACCTCAAGGAGAATAATTTCAACACCAGGTTAAGATAAGTGGTTAGAGCTAATTTTTAGGTCAACTGAGGCTCTTCATGTGTTGTTTTTGTTGTTAGGATCATCTAGGGTGACACTATATGGGCACTCCTATTCAATTGAGAGTGTGTTGTCAGCTGGGCCATCAATCATTTGAGTTCCAAAATCAGTTGGGTTAGTTCCAGCAATAGGGACCCTTGATACGTCAATAGTAGGCGTATTAGTACTGGGCTAACTAGACATGACAACAATAGTAGAGGGCACTTGCCCCACATAGTATTTAGCTCAGGAAGACTATGGAGAGACCATTGGCATCTTGTCTATTTCCTTAAGGAGGATAAACCTATGTTTATGGAGGTTATCATGGGGGATAATAGGGAGGATAGATAAGAGGGTACCTGAATGTTATCAATTATGCAGACGTTGATTAACTAATAAATGTGGTCAGTGGGAAATTCTCCATCCTTTCATCATATGTTTATATATTGTTTGTTTTAGGATCATCTTTGTCATTTGTATCTTCTACATTTATTACTAAATATTCTTTGTCTTCGTCTTCTTCTATATTTGTTTCTATTAGTTGCCTTCTAGTGATATATTAGATTTTAGGCTATCCTCAGGTGTAGCTTCAAAGATAGGGGAGGTAGACTATATAGTCAACTTGGTTGAGATGGACCTTCAAGACTCTAATTTTATCCTTGGGATGGTTATATTAGGTAGGTTTAAGGTAGTAATAGATTGTTTTGAGGAGCAAATCATGCTCTCGGGACATCAAGGTGCTAGGGTCTCTTGTTGGATATTCAAGCCTAGGCCTACATCAAAATTTGTATTTACCCATACACTATATTCATTAGTGTAGAGGATTTACCATATGTATTTGTGTGGAGTTGAGGAGATAAAAAAGGATGTGTGGGCTTTGGAGAATATTTTGGTTTCCTAGGAGTCTTGTGATGTGTTTCTAGAGGAGATCCCTCGTATATCCCTAGTACATGAGATAAACTTTACTATTGAGTTAGTATCTAGGGCCAAGCCCATTTCACAGGTACCTTACTAATTGACATTAGTAGAGTTGAGGGTGTTGAAGACTTAAAAGTTGAGGAGTTAGTGGAGCATGAATAAATTTCAAATTAGTGTGTCTCCATAGGAAGCTCCAATTTTGATTGTAAAGAAAAGGGATGGAAGCCTTCGTTTATATACAGATTATCAAGGTTTGAACTAGTTGATGATGAAGAACCACTATCCTCTTTTGAGGATCAATAACGTATCTAATAATCTTTATGGTGCTTCAAGCTTCTCAAATATGAACTTGAGGTCAATAGACAATCAACTATGCATCATCGAGGTAGACATACTGAAGATGGATTTTAGGATATGTTATAATCATTAAGAGTTCACGGTGATGCCTTTTGGCCTCACCAATATGCCTAACATCTTTACAAATTTAATGACAAGAATTTTTTGTCTATTCCTTGATTAGTTTGTGGTGGTTTTCATATTTGTTAGGATGTGAAATTCCTAGGTAATTCTCGAGGGTTTTGGATAAGAAATCTTTTTGTGTAAGCTTGGATTACGTAAATCCAATAACTCACATGACTATAGAAATTATGTGCAAGTATGGTAGAAAATTTTAGGCCTAAAATTAGGCTAGATTTTTATCCTTTTGAGTATTAGAGCATGCATGATAAAAACATAATATGTTGAAGGGATGATACACATGATTATTGATAATTAAGTATTATGCATAGTAATATGTCATTTTTTTTACTTCCGCATACCTAAGAGTTTGGTAGGATTTCCATTATTATCATGTTCTGATTCAATTTCCATGGCAAATTACTCATGATTGCGCATGCATAGTAGTTAGGGTTACAATGAATCTCATGAAAGCATATGTACATGATTAGGGTTTGCTTATGATAAATTCTATTTGCAAGACCATGGGTTGGAGATATTCCCCTTTGTGTACTTTGATTATAATATTCCTATTTACATGATATTTTATGCTTAAACTATTTATATATATCCTACATGGAAGATGTGGTATGTGAGAGTTGTAGGATTAGTGTTTTGGTGGGTACAACTACCTAAATGCATGAAAAGTACCATATACACTTAATCGGTAAAATTAAAAAATTACCTATGTGTTAAAATAATTTAAAATATTAGTTTCTTTCCTATATATAACAAATCTATCATAATGATAATGTTTGATACGAAAATGAATAAAATAGTGAAACTAGGGTTTGAAGGGCATTTTGGTAGTTTTGAACTAATATATCTTTTACTAATAATTGAATGCTAGGATGGCCTTCGACTTTTTATAGGTTGATCTTAGCTTTGAATTGGATTGACATAAACCTATAACCATCATGTTTACCGTAATAACATGAAATAAAAGGAAGAATGTTTAAGCATGGCAAAATATAAATTGTTGTGTTGTATGTTACTTATTTGATCACCTCATAAAATATTATTGTTGCATCGTATGTTACTGTGATCACCTTATAAAATATTCATACTTAATGTGAAAGATCTCAATATGGGAATGGTTGATCTTTAAGGATAATTGCCTAATAGGTGAGGTGTTATTTTGGTTCACTAGTGTACTATTATGCCTGAGTTTAAGGCCCTACTCTATCTATAAGTGAACTATGGGCCCTGTTGGGGCATTGATATATGAGGACTAGGTGACTGAGTTTGGTAGGATCATATGTTGCCTTTATGCTATGGTATGGCCACAATTACCACTTTTTCCCAAGGTTTGAGATAAGGGTATTATGTTACTTTCAAGCATCAATATGAGCAAAAAAGATACTATATCCTTGGGTTGATTGTATCCCCCTCGAGTATGAAAGTAATAATGGAAGCATCTATCATGTAATAAAATGAAAGAAATATATTCGTTGGTTTAGCAATCACCTTAGTGTTCTACCTTTGTTTGTGTTAGATTTTTTTGTTTGGTAAATGCCTTAATTTTTTAATAAGGTATGGTTTTGAATTGTTGTTTTGGTAATTTCCTTAGTGCCATGCCACTATATGCGGATTGTATTTAACTAACCAAACATAACTTTATACACTGAAATGATGAGAAGTAGACTAGAATGCTTTACTGTTGAATGTGAGGTTGGATGTTTATTTATGTTGTTCCATGAATATTATCGTGGTTATGGTGTATGCTTTACATTTAGTACACTTTTCAAATTCTATGCGAATATATGATATGCAGGTTTACTTCCTCTTATAAGGTATTGTGATTTACTTAATACTAGAAATTCGTGTTGACATACGTGAGGGCTATTGATCCAAAGTTAAAATTGGCCCATGAACCCATGAACTTTGTTTTGGAAGCCCTTGGGTTTTTCCCATTTGCTCACAAGTCAGAATCTGTTACATGCCTTACTTGGGCGTGTGATTAAAGCCTTATTCAACAAAGACCAAGCAAGTAGAAGCCTTAGGGGATCCGTGGTTATTTTAGTCTTGTTTATTTTTATTTTCATGTTTTTATTATTATAATAAATAGTGTAGCTCTTTAAAATGGGTATTTAATCTCATTAAGAAGAGAGGCAAAAGGTGTGCTAGATTAAGGAATTGCTATTGTTTCATTTCTATTCATTAAGTAGCATTTAATGCCTTAATGAGGAAAGTTAAAAGGGGGGCATATAATACTTTGGGAGCTTGGGTGATCTGGAAAAAAATTGCCTACTCAATTAGACTTGTCCTAAAGAAAAATATAGTGAATCATGTATCCAAAAGTAATCAACCTTCCCCTGCTGAGACAGTGGTGCAGCCACCAAGGGGTCCAGATACATCTCATGGCCAACCGTCACTTAAGAATTTGAAGAAAGGCAAGAAGCCTAATCCTACTGAGTTTGAGAAGGGTCCAGAACAGCAGATACACAATCCAGTTATGCTAGAGAAGGATGATCCTACTTCCTCCCTTCCTTTGAAATTGGTGCCTGATCCTGTATTGATGAATCAAGATAAGGCTTTGCAAATTCGACCCCTGGAAGGAGGGAACACCAGTGGTCTCCAGATACAACCTGCTTGCAGATCTGACCATGACAAGCCACAGGTACAAGCACCAGTGGAGGTTAGTGGATGGTAGCAAGTAGTGTCCAAAGCAGCTAAAAAGAAGAAGAAGAGCTCGGGTATGAAATAGTTCAAAAGAAATCTTTCTAAGGGCATCAAGAAGCCTAGTAAGGCCTCATGAATATGCAGATGTGGAATATAAGGGGAGGGGGTTCTCCCCTGAAACAAAAAACCCTGTTGGATTTATGCAGAGAAAAATCCTGTTCTTTGGTTGGATTGATAGAGACAAAATTGGATGATAGAAAAGTTCAAATTATGTTAGATAACTTCTTCAAAGGCTGGAAGCATATTGATAATTTCTCGCAGCACCCTAATGGCATGTTGCTCCTACTATGGGATCCAACTGCTCTCAGGGTACAACTAGTTGATTTTTCACCACAAACAATTTCTATTTTAGTGGAGGATATTAAAACTGGTATCAATCTATATGTGGTCTATGATCTGTACACAATTAAAGACAGGAGGGGCCTTTGGGACAAAATTATGAAGTTGGCAGGAAATATACAAGGACCCTGGGTGGTGGCAGGGGACTTCAACTGTCCTTTGAACATGTCTGATAGATGTGGTATAAGACTAGTCATTGACTATGAAATAGCTGACTTCAAGTCCTGCTGCTTAGTGTCTCAGGTGTCTGATATTCCTTCCACTAGATGCCCACACACTTTTATTGGCCACAATGTCAAATGCAAATTGGATAGAGCTATGATGAACTCCTCAGGGTTTGCTTCTGGCCTAATTGTGACTGCAACCTTCTTACCACCTGGGAGTACTTCTGACCACTCCCCTTGCATCCTCAATTTTGGCCGGCCAATTTCCAACAAGAGACCTTTCAAATTTTTCAACATGTGGTGTGACCACCCCAGTTTCAGAACTATGGTCAGCAGGTCCTGGGGATTCTCAATCTGTGGTATTAGTCAGTTTAATTTTTGCAAAAAAGTATCTGTGCTTAAACATGAGCTAAGAAAGCTTAGTAATCTTGAATTTTCTCACATTATTTCAAGAGCTAACCATGCAAAATCTTAACTCAAAGCAGGACAGGAAGTTTACCTATCTTATGGCTCCTATGCTGACTTAGCAATCCTATTTGATCTCAGGAAAAAAGAAAAATTTCTTAGATCAGCAGCATCCAGTTATGTCTCTCAGCTCAATAAAAACAAATTCTTGTTTGGCATGGATCAAAACACTCAGTTTTTATTCGATATGCTTAAGGCTAGACAAGCCAAGTCTAGAACTGTGCAGATACTCAGAAGGGATGGCTCTTACACCACCTCTAACCAAGGTATGGAGGGGGAGTTCCTAGACTACTACCAATATCTCCTAGGAACTTCAGAGCACCTTACCCCTCTGGATGTTAATATCATGGCAAAGGGGAATGTTTTGTTTGAAAGTCATCACTAGGGACTTCTTAGACCTGTTACAGATGCTGAGATCAAAGCAGCCTTGAACTCTCTTAGAGACCACAAAGCTCCTGGTCCTGATGGATATACAACAAAGTTTTTCAAAGCTTCTTGGACCATCACAGGACAAGACCTCTGTGCAGCAATTAATGAGTTATTCACCAACAAAAAGCTCCTCAAGAGTGTGAACCATGCTATTCTTGTGCTCATACCAAAACTGAAAAATGCCAGGTCTGTCACAGACTTTAGACCTATTGCCTGCTATAATACCTTGTATGAGGTCATTACTAAAATCTTGGTGGGTAGACCGGTTGATGTGCTAGATCTATTAATCAGTTCTGAGCAAGGGGCTTTTATCAAGGGCAGATTGATGACTGAGAATATTCTCCTGGTTCAGGAGCTCCTGAGAGAATACAACAGGAAAAGAACTGCCTCAGGAAAGCATATGATACCCTCTCTTGGGGATTCTTACACCAATTACTGAAGGCTTTCAACTTTCCTAAAGATTTCATTCAGTTGTTGATGGAATGTGTCTCTACAACAACATTCTTAACAAAGCTAAATGGTAATATGTTTGGTTTTTTCAAGGGAGCTAGAGGCCTTAGACAAGGGGATCCCATATCCCCTTATCTGTTTATTCTGTGTATGGAATATTTCAGTAGCCTCATGAAGAACCTGGCTGAAACCAAAGGATTTTCTTACCACTCAAAATGCAGGCAATTGGGCCTCACCCACCTGGCATTTGCATATGATCTCATCCTTTTTTGCAAAGGGAATGTTCCTTCTGTCAAAATCCTAATGCAGGGGCTGCAACTTTTTAGTAAGTGCTCTGGGATGAATGTCAACCCCCATAAATACTCTATGTTCATGGCAGGTCTTAATGCCATTCCCAGGCTTCACTGAAGAATATCACCAACATGCCTGTAGGTAGTTTCCCCTTCAGATATTTAGGGGTTCCTTTAAATCCCTGAAAATTAAGAGCTATTGATTATGAACAATTGATAAACAGCATCTGTGACCAGCTTAGTATGTGGAAGGCTAATTCCCTATCATATGCAGGAAGATTGGAAAGTATTAACTCTATGGTGTAGGGTCTGCTTGGATTCTAGTTTTCCATCTTTACCATCCCCAAAGTGATAATCAGACACCTCACTTCTCTTTATAGAAACTTTCTTTGGCAAGGTAAATCCCCCCCATGGCCTGGACAACACTCTACATGCCAAAGAAAGAAAGAAGGAGGCCTTGGTGTTAGACATCTACAAGCCTGGAATTCTGCTTTTCTCAGCAAGTATAGTTGGGCTCTACAAAATGAAAAAGAAACTCTCTGGACCAAGTGGATCCATTCACACTACTTGCACTCTTCAGGTCCGAAAGTATTCCACCCCAAACAGAATACTTCCCATTTTATGCGTTCGCTTAGCCAGCTTGGTTCAGATCTAGTGCAGAAGACAGGTTCCACTCATCAAGCCAAAGCCCTGCTCAACTCTTGGAACATGGATAGGGGATTTTCCACTAATCTTGCCTACAACTACTTTCGAGATAAAGGTGTCTTAGTGAAACACCACAGGGCTGTGTGGAAACAAAACAAGACCAAAAGATACTCCTTTAGCCTTTGGTTAGCTCTCAAGCACAGACTCTACACCAAAGATAGACTGCACTTTTCGACAGGTCCCAAACAATGTGTATTTTGTCAGGACAAGCTTGAGACTCATGAACAATTATTTTTTGATTGTTTCAAAACCAAGCATATATGGCAGCATATCAGAAAATGGCTCTATCTTTCTAGCGGATCTACCACCCTATACAGCGCCATGAGAAACTTACACAGAAATGGCCACAGACAGCACAAACTTTGGAAAGCTAGAGTTGTGGCTTTGGCAGCTCTTGTGTATCTCATTTGGAAGAACAGAAATGCAGCTTTATATGAAGATAGCAATCTTGATCCTAATATCATTATTGTTCAAGTCCAGAAGTATGTATTTAGTGCATTGTATTTTGAGGAGGATAACAGAATTTTCATATAGGAAGTAAGCTGGTGATCTTATTATGTTCTAAACTATTGACAGGCTTTTCTGATCATGCTTGTATTGCAAGGATTGTGTCTTTGGCCGTGATTGGCCAAGGGTTCACCCTCTTTTTTGGTTGTAACCGAGGTTTTCCTCACACATTTGTAAATTTCTGTTAATATATTTACCATTTCCCAAGATTACCCACCTGGCAATCAATGCTAGTGTGAGGTCCACCACATAAGTCACATCTCACAATCGGGACCTACATAGTAGAAGCACTTAAGGTAGCCACATTTTTTATTAAAGCATCTAACTGAGTGAAAATTATAATACCCCATATTAATTAAACCTTAATTTAGACATGCAAGACTTAATGTTTGATTAGTAAGCGAAGTAAACCATAAGATTATTTTTTAGCGATCGTCTTGTTGTCTCGAGTAGGTCCATAAATATTAAGTTATGAAAATAACCCAGATTAAATGTAAGAAAGAGTAGAGAAGGTAAAAAAAATAAAAAAAATTGAGGTCGATAATAATACCGACAATAAGAAGAGGGTAATTAAAGTAGAAGGGATGGCTATTCCAATAATCTTTTTATAAATAATACTTTTAATAATAATACCCATAACAAGTATTGTAAGAATAATAATAATATTAGCAATAATTACAAAAAATAAAATAGGAGCAGTAATAAAATAATGATAATAATATTGAGCATTATAATACTAGTATCATGATTTCTTTTTGAGAAAATTAAACCTTGCTTAGGTAGGGGTTCTTCTCCTAATAACCACACTTGCAAGCTTAATATTTTGGGGAGACCTTTTCTAATCAATCCCTAACTAAACCTAGAAAAAAAACTCCCCAACCTGTCGACAAAAAAAACCCATGCAACTCGTCACCCCTCCCTCTCCTCTCCATGCAAGTGTCTCTTCTTGTCCAGCAACCATCCTCCTCTTTGCAGCTTTCCCTCCACCCCAAACACAGCCCATATCCTCTCTGCAGCCTCACCCTATCACACCACACCCCATCCCCTACAATCACAACTCCAACCCTAGCCACACTCCCTCACATCTCTTAGCCAACCTGCAACCACACCTTCGACACCCAGCCCCCTTCCCCCAACTTGCAGCCTCACCCTTCAATTCCCCAACCTGCACCTCTACTCTATCTTCTCATCATCTACCCACTTGTTTTCCCACCTTTCCCATGCCTCTCCATCCGCAAAACCATAGCCCATAACCCGAGCCATCCTCCATCACATCGACCAGCAACTTGCATCCATTATTCCCGTAACCCCAGCCTTCCCTCAACTTGCAAACCCTATCTCTCCCTTCTCTCAACCTGCACACCTACCCCACCTTTCTATCCATCTAACCCTCCATTCCCTTCCCTTCTCCATGCTTTAACCTACCCTTGCATACCTCCATCCCCATGCAGACATGCCGACACCATTCCCCCCAAAAAGAGCCCACTTGCAGCCCTCAACTCTAACCCACGCAACACCCTTTTTCCCCTAACTTCCCCTCCTTTTCCCTGATTCACAATTTGCATAAATCACCCTCATTTCCTCTCCCTTGAATCCCTCTAATTCTCCCCTTGCATCCCTCCCTTTCCCTTCCCTAAATTCCAGCAACAAAAATTTAACTTGCAGCCCCTATCCTTCCCCTCCCCTACATCGAATTTAGTCTCAAAAATAATCTAGCTTTTGCCTTCTGTTCCACCTCCCCAAGTAGCCATTTTTCTTCCCCAAGTAAGTACTCTATCTTTTTGTGGGTTTGGTTCTTAAATTCATGCGTCGTTCACCTCGTTTATTTTCCTAATCGTTTTTCAAATATTAGCTTATATAGGTTGTCTTTTGGCTATTTTAATTTGCATAAATATTAATGCTTGTAGTTTGGATGGTGTATTCATTTCTAGGTAATCTTGACCCCACCTAGGGTAATTGTGGAAGAAGCTCTTGGTGTTAATATTTCTTAGCTCAAAGTAAACCCAACTAGTCCGTAGACGGAAGAATTTTTATGTGAAAATGATAGGCTAGTTTTCTAGGATTAAATCATGATAGGATGAAGATATCAAATTATTATATGTTTGTGGGAAATGGGAGCATGTTGTAATTATTTTCTACATGAATATCATGATGTGTAAATTAACATGTGTTATCATGCAATCTTTTTATATGCATAAGTAATATTCTAAAATTTGACGAAGTGTATATCAACGATAACGAACTTGAATTATGCCAGTAAAATGAGATGGGTATGTCTAAGGTAAAATGTAGTTTATATGGGATCATTTTGTAGTTCATTCCTACATGAATATAATGATGTGTAAATTAATATGTGTTATCATGCAATCTTTTTATATGCTTAAGTGATATTCTAAAATGTGAAGAAGTGTATGCTAATGGTAACGAACTTATATTTACGCTAGTAAAATGAGATGGGTATGTTTAAGGTAAAATGTAATTTTATATACCATGATTGTGTTTGATATTTATTTTTGGAAATTGTATAAACCTATGAAATAATAAAAATGCATGCTAATAGTGTTTACGTGTACTATGTATAATAAATGGTTAGGGATAATATGGTCCTTTGTAGTACCAAAGAAATTATCGGATGTAAATTATCATTAATTACTTTATGCTAGCGTTTCATGACAAATAGCATATGTAAGTAAACTCGGTAATAAAAGTGAAGGAAAATGTGGTAGTTTTAGGTTGAGGGGTATTTTGGTCATTAAGGTAAAAAGGTTTTCCATGGTGGATAATTGGATTAATTAAATTAAGTGTTGGACTTAAAATAATGTTGGGAATAATTGGACAATTGGTTTGAACACTGAATCGAATAATTCTTTGGGCTATGGCATAATGCCTAACCCTAGGCTGTGTTGGCTTAGAATGGTTGCGACCTTGTGGTATTTGGATGTGATGTTGATGGTTGATTAAGTTGAACTTTGTGAATCTCAACATTCTAAAAGGAAATAATAACCCGAAATTTCATAAGATAATAATTACTTAAAGAGAAAGACTCAAGTTGGAAAGGAATCTTGTGCCTTGGACTTGGCCGCTGAGTGCATAGTTTGGGCCTTCGGGTCAAGGGGCTCACTTTTGCTCTATAGGTACTCCATACATCCTATAGGGAGTACGCATACTTAAGGTCTTGAGTTCTGAGGTTTAGTATGGGCGACTGTTATGTCATGTGGCTTCCTTAGCGAGCTTTTCCCTGGAATCAAGTGATTTATTTTGGTACCACCCTCCTTGATGATCTTTGTCATGAATATGGGATTGTATTCCACTTGAGAATTTTTATATAGATTTTATAACTGGATTAGACACCCACCTTAATACTTCTGTAATAATTGGATTAGGAATGACTTGACCTTGGTGAGATTTCTTGGAATATCATTGGTTTTTCCTATTAGGCCATAATGTATGGTCATTGGTAAGTTAACTTGGTTATGAAATTATAAGCGTGCCTTAAATGCCTTCGATAGGGATTTTACCCTAACTCGTAATGTTAAATGTGATGTGGATGTGTGTTTTGAAATCGTGGCCTTGCATGTGATCATATTTTCTATTTGAATTCCGTATTTGTATGATGTTTGCTACGTGGGTATACTACCTCTCCAGAGGTGTTTTGGTGTACTCAATACAAGGAAGTTGTACTGATACTACCACTTTTCAGAGGAGTACGTCCTTGGTATGCGCTGGTTAAAGGATTATGAGGAGCATCATCTCGGCGAATAGGTAGATTTAGGGAGCAAGCGGACCCCACCCCCTTTTTCCCTTTTCCTTGTAATTTGATGGACCGTAAGAGTGTAAGGCAAACCATTAATGACTTTTTTGTACTCTGTTGTTATTTTCTAAATGGTTGGCTACTCAATTTCCTAAACAATCATTTGTCATGGATAATCTTTCTTTTGCGAAACTCTTGATTTCGTATTGCACTTCTCTTATCTTTGGGTGGTTTGATTTGGTTTAAGCCTTAGCAATTGACATAAGGATGGTGAGAAGATCGGACTTATGTCAAGTGTGGTGGTAACACCCATTGTTCTTTAATGTCCGCTTCCGCAAAGCAAAATTTAAATGAAATTTTCAACCCATGATTATGGGGTGTTACAACTTGGTATCAAAGCTTTGTTTTAAAAAATCCTCTCTTTGTTTTTGAAATTTCCATTTTAAAATATTTTGAAACTTGGTTTAGCCTTGTGAGGATTGTGTGTCAGAAGCTATTAGTACCTCAATCTTAGGTTGGTGTCCTAAGTGTGTTAAAGGTAGAACTTAGATTAAGGGACAAAATTAGACTCTGTCTTAAAGGATTTGAGGAGGATGCTTTTTGGGAAATGGACTAATGGATGCTAGCTAAGCTGAGTTGTTGTGTCTTGTAAGACCCTTAAGATGTATCTTGGAGCTACAGGATTGCCCGTCTCTCACCTCATGATGTGCCCTGGCGAAGACATCCGATACCACATGAGGTGGCTGGCTGGAGAACTAGATTGTATGGTAGAAGAGGGTCAGTGCATCAGAACTTACATGTTCCAATCGAACCATATGTTGAGAACCCTTCCTTCCATAGAGCCATGGATCACGACAAAGGAGGTGTACAAGGATTTTTTTGTTACAAGAATTCCCCACCCTATATTTATGGGAGGCGAGCGATTTATGCTGCATTATGATTGCTTCGCGAATGAGTTGATCTTGATGGATAATGCATGGAGGGCTAGTAAGGGTTTACCACCGAGTGTTGCCCCGGCCTACCCGAGTGAGCAGGACGAAGTGAACAGACCCTCGTATGATCTCGAGAGGGAACAAATGATCCTAAATGAAGAATGGTTCCAGCGGGTCATATGCCAGAGTTGGGAGCTAGATGCGTCCATGGACTTAAGCTGCCCAAACATGGGTAGTGATGATTAGGTAGGAATACATTGGGAAGTTCCCTTAGATCTATCATGCTAGAGGAGTCACCTAGTAAACCTATCTACGATATGGACTCCCTTAGATGAGTAGTGTGCCTTGTTTTAGAATCTCTAATTGTTTTCACGTTTGTTGTATAACTATCTGTTATGTTTTGAATGTAAGTACTTTCCTTTTTAATTACGAGTGCAATGCTAAATGGCCCTTGTAGCCAATGATTACCTTCTTTTCGTGTTTCATCCTTCAATGATGTGTTGTGCTTAGCCTCCTCTTTCGATTGTAACCCTATCAACCTTAAGTCCTTAGCGCTATGGCAAGGAACACAAACTTGGTCCGTATAGAGGAGTTACTCATAGCCAATGCTGAAAGAGTGGCAGTGCCGGAACCTCAACAAGGTCATCTCCAAGTCGAGAACTAGTTGAGAGAAGTCGACTTCCACCACCCACCCACATTCGAAGGAGTTGAGGACCTGACAGTCATGGAGAAATGGATAGGGGAACTGGAAAACATATTTAGGGCCAAAAATTACCCAGATAGAAAAATGGTAGACATTGGTACGTTCTATCTTCGTGGGAAGGCCGATGATTGGTTAAGAGGGTATCGAATTCGTGCCGCGGAGCCAATCAACACTTAGGAAGGTTTTCTGGCAACTTTCAGGGCACGCTACTATCCCTTGCATGTGCGGCGTGCAAAGCATGTGGAGTTTGTAACCCTCCAATAAGGAAATATGTCGGTCGAGGCCTACTTTAACAAATTCTCAGAACTGCTGGCTTTTGCACCAGAGATTGCGGGTAGCGAGGAAATGGTCGCTCATTGTTTTGAGAAAGGCTTAGATTTGCGCACCCAGGAGTTGTTTGGGAGAGAAGTCATGACCAACGTTTTCACTATGTATGAGAGGGCTTGTGCCCTAGCAAGGATTTAGGAGGCGAAAAGACCGCTTAAAGGGACTAAGAGGCCCTCGGAGAATGTTGATCATTGGGGAAATGACAAGAAGGCTTAGGTCAGCACTCAACACAGCCGACCAAGTTGTAGTCACTTCTCACACAATTTTGGGTGAAAATTTGAGAATGGCTGAGCCCCAAGGTTCTACTTCTATAAAGTCTGTAGGAGAAACCACTCGGGTAAGGATTGCTAGGGAAACCTAATAGAGTGCCGAAAATGTGGGAAGCTAGGTCACCGAGGGTTCGAGTGCTACTCCTCAAGAAGTGGAGCATAGCGTAATCATGTACAACCTAGAGGTGGATCCACCTATCAACAACAGGCCTCAAATGCAACTCAAGTGCCAGCTAGCAGTACCCAGAGTGGCGGTACTAAGGATAAAGGAGCTATGAACCGCCCCTTTTTTTCCCTTTTCCTTGTAATTTGATGGACCGTAAGACTGTAAGGTAGACCATTAATGACTTTTTTGTACTCTGTTGTTATTTTCTAAATGGTTGGCTACTTAATTTCCTAAAAAGTCATTTGTCATGGATAAACTTTTTTTTTGCAAAAATTTTGATTTCGTATTGTACTTCTCTTATCTTTGGTTGGTTTGATTTGTTTTAAGCCTTAGCACTTAACGTAAGGATGGTGAGGAGACTGGACTTATGTCAAGTGTGGCGGTAACACCCACTGTTCTTTAATTTCTACTTCCGCAAAGCAAAATTTAAATGAAAATTTCAAGCCATGATTTTGGGTTGTTACAAAAAGAGTAGTGACGACATCGACAAAATGGATGCCCACATTCCTACTAGGTAATCTCTCAGCATGCCACTAATGACTATTATTTGCTAACTCCTCAATAAAATCATAGGCATCTTCTGGGGTCTTATTCATGATTGTCCCACCTACATATACATCAAGCATGGAACAATTAGTAGAAAACAAAACCGTTATAAAAAGTCTAAACCTATGGCCAAATACATTGACAATGGTGAGGGCATTTTCTCATCAATTTTTTTAATCTTTCCCACACTTCATATAATGATTCCTGATCATAATACACAAAAGTAGTGATATCATTTCTTATCTTAGAAGTTTTTTTTATTGGTGAAAAAATTATCAAGAAATTGCTGAGCCATATCATCCCATGTTGTAATTAATCCCATCGGCAAAGAATGTAACCAACTCTTATCTTTATCCCTAAGAGAGAAGGGGAAAAGACTAAAGCTTATGGCATCATTAGAAACCCCATTCTACCTAAAATATCATAAATCTCAAGAAAATTAGCAGTACGAGCATTGGGTCATCATTTGGCAATCCTCCAAAATGAACTGTTGTTTGAATCATCTAAATAATGGCCAATTTAATTTCAAAGTTGTGTGATTGTATGGCTACCATCTAATGCGGGAACCTATACCATCTAAATTTGGGATGGCATAATCTTTAAGAGATCTACCCACCCAAACTTGTACTTGTACCTGAAATGGTCCCTTTAGAGGAGTCGGATTGTGTTGTAAATTTTGGATTCAACACTTGTGGAGGACACATGTCTTGTGGATTAAGAGCTTGTTAGTTCCTAGTATTTTCCATGCCTTTATCACGTCTATCCACTCTGTGCAACCTATGGAAATTCCTCTCAATCTCTAGATTAAATGGCTCTAACTCAACCCCCCCCCACAAGAGCGGGTCATGCATGAAAGATCCTATATAAAGTCAGAAAACCACTCGAACAAACTTTAGAAGGATCAAAAATAAAATAAAATAAAATAAATAGAAACACAAATGTATAAAGCAAAGAAAATTTCTCGGATCCCAAGGTCACTTGTTGCTTAGTCCCTATCAACAACACCAAAAACTTGATGACTTCTTACCACAAGCACACGATGTTGACATAGCATGCAAGGTCGATCCCACAGAGACTAGGAAGTGAGCAATAGGATAGTAAAAAGATCTCCTATGTATAGACTAATGATAGAGACAGATGATGTCTACCTTTAAATTAAAATAAAATATGCAAACTAAATCCAACTATAATATAAGAAAAAGTGAAATTTAGTTAGAAAAAATGCTAAGGTTTGGTCAATCCCTCAACCCCAATGTGATTAAATATTTACTCCAAATCCCAAATCAAAACACTTTATCATAAATGCCAACCAAATTATGTATTGTAATTCTCTCTTTAGCCGCTGCACCCTATTTTCTATTAAGACTCATCTATATCTAGTATGAATGCAAAAATATGCAACACATTATTATGTATCATATTCCCTTTTTTTAGTTGTAGAAGCCAAACAATGTTTCTCGACTTTATCGTTTGATTTCTAATCATGCTAATAATACCCACGTTGACTCATCTCATGAATCTCACCGAGTTTCTCTAAATAATAATAGAAAAATGATAAATTTTCTCTATTATTCCCACTAAATCATTAGCACAACACATATGACAAAGAATTAGATTGGACAAGATTGAGATTCTCAACACATCTGGATCAGGGGATTTCCCTTCACCTCAGCATAGATCGATTACCCAATCATGTTGTTCACTAAGCTTAACATCTTAAACATAGAGAATTGCATCAATTAAAAAAAATCCAAAGGAAAAATACAATAACCTCGTTATTCAAGACGAGGAGTTTACTATTCTATCCATCTGACCAAGAAGAAGAAATTGAGATCAAGAGATGGAAGATTGTGGATGAATTAGAGGTATGATTGAATTGGGTGAGGTCAAACAAGTAACCCTAGTTCTCTCTTTTGTGCTCTCCACGTGGCTATCTCTTTATCCCATCTGTTCCTCTTGTAAAATCAATTAAAAATATGTTTATATACATGTAACTATCCATCAATATAGCCGTGTAAACCAACACAGCAGTGTTGTTTCAATTCTTCAGCTTTGCACATGTTTTTCATTCAGTCTTGTTCCAATTCTTCAACTTTGCACATGTTTTTTATTCTAGCCATAACTTCTTCGTTTGACTTTGAATTGAGCTATTTTTGTATGCATTCGAAAGCTAAAAAAAATATCTACAACGTTCATTTTTAACACTTTTCCGAATTCAGATCACATCATCTTTTTATTTCTAAGTCTTTATTCCTTTTCATACTTCGAGCACTTATGTTTGCTTCTGTTTTGTTCCAGCTATTGTGTTTTAGCTATTTTGATCCCATATTCTTGAAATACCTACAAAATATGTGCAAGAAAAGTAAACAAGAACAAGTGGACTAAATTATAAAAAAATCATGATATAATCTCATTAAATATTCATGTTAAAGTGCATATGATTGACATAATTCATACCCAACAGTTATCTAGATATCTCTATCTCTCTCTTTAGACTCCTAGTCCTCTATTTGGACCATTTTTCCCTTCTCTTTTTTTATATCCAGTAATATGGTGGAATCAAGTTCTTCCCACACCTGATTCCTAGGTATAAGGTTACTTTTGCCTTGCACCCGACATGGACTAGGCATAGGGAGTGCCTCATCAATGTTGGATGCAGCTTGACATCACTACGTTTTGTGTTTTGGCTTTCTCTATTGACTCTTAAAAACAAAATCTATAAGTCCAAAAATTTAGGGGTGTTACTTTAGCTATGTTTGTTTGTAATAAATTTTTGTTTGATTCATGTAATATATAGGTCAATACTATGTTACCTTACTAGTTAGTATGCTAGTTAGCCATGTTTATATTACTTTTGTACCTCAGTGTACTACTTAGCAAAGTGTGACTACATATATAAAGAGTAAGTCAACACCTTGTAACATAGAATGTTGAATATTTTTTGAATTTGATACAAGTAATAAACTTGGTTATTTCTTTATTTTATGAGTGAATAATTCTAACTAAGACTAATTGAAGTAATATTAGATAGGAAACTTTGAATTTCTTCTTAAAGAAATACTCAAAGTTAAAATTTTTGAATCTTGGTTGAAGATTTTTACCATTCTTCTAATCTTATTTTAATCTTGGTTGAAGATTAATACCATTCTTTTATTCTTCCTTGAATCCTACTTGAAGATTCACATTCTTCTTCTTCTTCTTATTCAAACCATCGAACCAACCTCTCTTATGTACAGTGAATCTTCAACACTTTGAGGAGGAACTCAAGCCAAAAACACTTCATATCACAGTAAAAATGCTTTTCAATTAATTAATCAACATACAATCATGTCATTCACTTATGCATTCTTTAAGATGAGTTAATCTTAACATATCTCTTTACATAATCATGCTTTAAGGGAAAACATAATTTTACCACAACATGCATACATCATCCACATTCAATTCCTCTTAATGGTTGCAATGGCCCAATCATGTGCATTCTTAATCTAGAATGTTATACACAACATACTAATAATATAAGAATCATGGTTGATTAACACAACTTCATGCTTTTATTCAAAATTTAACCTATGAGCAACACTATATGTATTGAAGGCATACTACAAACTCAACATACCTCTTCAATTGAAATATATCAATCTCGACTCCAAGACCTATAAACATTAGCCTGCCTTCATGAAACAACAATAAGTGGAAGTGGTAGAGACTTGCCTTACTTTATATATACATTAAGTGAAAGAATGAAGAAATGAAAATCGAGCTGTAAGTGTAATACCCCATCTCAAAATTGTTCAAGTTGTATTTAGAATTATTTTGATATAAGATAAATGATTTTTTCTTTTGAAATGGACTTGAAATTATAATAAAAATGTGAGTTTCAGGCTTATGAGTTGAATTTCTCCCTAATAATTATGAAAACTTATGGTTTGAGTTCAATTATGCTAATATGCATGTTTTAGTGTGCTAGTAATATTTTCATATTAATTAAACCATTACATGATTTTAATTAATAAATTTTCCAAAAAAAGCCACTTTTTGAGCCAAGCCTCCTTTCTCCTTTTCTCTCACCTTCCCTTTTCTCTTTTGGTAGTTGGGATACTAATCTTTAACTCTGGGTACTCTCCCCTAACTTTCTAACCCACGTGCATACCTATCTTTGACTATACTCAATCCCTCACCACCCCCATCAAGTCATCCTTTACTTTTTATCTTTCCCACACTCAACCTCACCTATCTCATCCCTATTTTCCATGGGGATGTTGACCAGCTTACCCCTATACCTCTCATTCTCCTAATCTATCATCATTCCATACTTGTGTTCATACTCTGTTTGTTCTTTTTCTTGTGAAAATCTCACTAAGTGTTGAACACCTTTTCATTTTCCCCTCTTCTTCCTTTAGATAAGAAATATAGATCCTGTTTGAATTTCTCCCTTGATTATGTAAGTATTGTTTTCTTTTGGTTTTAATTCTACTCTTGCTTTCCCTAAGTTAGTAAGAATTAAGGTTGAGAAAAGTTAGAGATTTCAGCTTCTCCTTAACACCTTATCTTGAGTCAAAATGTGGTGTTATGTTTCTCTTCTCCTTTTAATTTACATAGCTTTTAATAAAGTTTTAGAAGAGAATTTTTAATGGTTTTACTTTGATTCTCTTAGGAATCAAAGTTCTACTAGATAAGCCATCAAGTAGGAGTTTTGTGCTAGAAGAACTACTTTGAGGTAAAGTATTCTTATCTTTAACATAATTAGGTTAATGTACTATATTGGGGTTCCATGTGTTACTATTTATATTTGTATAATCTAATTATGTTCCATGGTGTGAGATTGTGGTATAATTCTTTCTAAGTAAGTGTTGTTGAGTTTCCTCATTTTTCAACATGAAAATGATTATTGAGCATGGTTTGGTTAAGTGTGTAAATCGCCATATGTCTATGTGATTCTATGAGTTAAGCATGTGTTTTCATGTGTGTTTTGATCTAGAATCATGCTAGGACTAATATTGTAAAGTGCAGTAAATTTTGGTATGTGTTTTACAAGTCTGGGTTGTATTTTACATAGACCAATCAATTAGTTCATCAAACTAGTCGACTAGTTTTGTGAGAAGTTGAATGGTTTGGAGTTTTGGATTGGTTGGTCATGAGAGTATTTGACTGGTTTGGTAAACCAATCGACTAGCTTGGATGAATAGTCAATTAGTTGACAAACCCATCGATTGGTGTCCCTATAGGCAAAGGTGGTTTGGTCTCTACTTAGATCCATTGACCAATTGGACCAAACATGTCAATTGATTACTCAAACAAGTCAATCGACTTTTCAAACCCATAGATTGATTTTTCAATAGGCTAGAACACTTTGGTATCTACTTAGACCCATTGACTGGTTGGATCAAACCAGTCAAATGGTTCTCATGAATAGTTAACTAGTGAAACCAACCAATCAACTAGTGCTCTGGTTCTTGTTTTAGTCCAGGTCTGGTATAACAAAACCAGTCGGCTCGTTTGAAGACCAATCGACTTGTCCGAGTGGAAACCGCCTATTTTTTATGATTTTTTTGTTTTTCTTCAACCTTTTGTGTTGATTCTTCTTGTATTTTTAACATTTTAATTATGATTTCCACCATGATTGACCTAAGTTAATATGAACCAATAAGATAGTATTTGAGACTTTCTTTTGGTCGAGTTGATGTTTATTTGACACTTTCTTTTGGTGAAGTTTGGTGTTATCCTTAAACACCAATTAGTATGACGTGTTTGGTGTTATCCTTAAACATGTAATTGGTATGATGATTTTTGTGTTATCTGTAAACATCTATTTGTTCACTTAATGCCTTATGTGAGTTTGGTGTCATCTTTAAACTACTAATTTTAAAGCTTGTAAGCCTTGCTTACTGTTTGGCATTAACACTTAAAACAGTTATTGGCTTGATATGTGGATTTTGATCATAGAATCTTAGACACCTTTCCAGCATGCATACTTAGGAGTTGGTTATCTTTTGTACCCCTATCTTAAGTGTTTAAGTATGGTGGATGTTGAAGATCCTTAAGAAAAACCTCTTGGCACTAGTGTCGGTGTGGTGGGTAAGGTAAGCCCAAAATTGAGTGTATGCCCCCTCACCTACATGTCCATGTAAGTTGGATGTTGATGATTCTTGAGAAAATCCCATTAGCATTAGTGTAATAGAGTAGTGTGAGTTACAATATTATGTTCATCCCATCATGGTATATTAGAATTGTTCTGATTCAATGATTATGTACTTTGGGTGAAGTAGACCCAAAATTTAACATATGCCTCCTAACCTAGGAGACCAAGTGTGGTGGATATTGAAAATTCATAAGAAAAGCCCCTTGGCACTAGTATGATGTGTTGGTAGGAGTTGTAGTCCTACACTAGTTCCCTTATGGATATTGACATTATGTATTTTACCTTTACATAGATTATTGTGGAAAATCATGCATGTGTGCAATTGTATACCCTTAGGTTTCATCGAGGTATTTATATGTTTTTACTATTCTTTTATGTTATCAATTGACTAGATTTTATACCTTGGTAATGTATAACCTTAATGTGTTGCATAAGCATTCCATGTTTTAGGTAGTATGCTTTACCATACTAATACTATACTTTTGTGGTCAATATGATGATCTGGATTCTGGTTCGGGGAGCATATGACTATTTATAGGGTTATGAATCTTAGCTAGAGTACTTTGAGGGTGATTGCGTGGGCCACTAGTGGACCATTGCTTGGGGTCGGAGGTTTATGATTATGCCTAAGAGTTAAGCTAACCTATTTTAGTAATTTGCCCACAAAACTGTAATGTTTTTTGTATTTTTGGTCATATAAACTCTTTACTTAGATTCCTATATTTGATTTTGTAAGATTATCAAATTCATTCTATCTATGATATGGTTCTAGTCATTATTTCCTTGTAGAGTCACATTATCGTTATGATCTTGTATTCTTTTGTTCCTTATTCCATTTTTCCTTGCTTCAAGCATGGGTTGATGATCACACCTCTCTTATGGTTGATATAGCAGTAACATTCTCCGATTTTTCTTTTTAAATCGCTTCTATATTATCTTAAAAATAAAATTTTCTAGTTAAAAATTAGGCGTGTTACAGTAAGAGCTACAAAAATATTTCCTAAAATGTGTTTGAAACCTAGGAGAATAAGTTAGAAATCTATATTAATAATCACATATTTACATAATAGTAATCAAACAATTAGAAACAAAGACTGATTTTTTTTATATAAAAAATCAAGACTTGTGTGTGACGCCTCTAAAATATTTTAAAGAATCAAGTAATAGACTAACTTGAGTATCAAAGAATCATTTTAAATGTTTTCAATCATTTTAATAACACAAAATAAGTTAAATTTGTAGAGAATATATAAGATACATAAAAAAAAAAGGAAAAAAAATAAGAATGTTAGGTTTAACAACCAAAACCTAAACAAGCCCACTCTAAGGAATTGGTCCAATTAGCACTATATGAATACTACTAAACATATATAAGAGTAATCTAATAAACCAATTACTAAAAATGCAATCAAAAGCTTAATCAATTTTATTAATTAAAATCTAGAAATTAGGATTTGTAGGCACAAACTACAAATTGCCCAATTTAAATAGATTTATTCGAATTGATAATTTAAAACTATAATTAAATAAATTCACACACTTAAATTAAATAATTACAAATATTTTTATAGCCCCTTTAAAGAAATCACTTCCCAAAATTAGAGTTGTAGCGGAAATGCAATTCTAATTAAATTATGGTAAATTAATTAATTTGGTGGTTTGGAAATAAAATCTAACATATTTTAAGGTATTTTATAAATAAAATTGGTAGAAACAAACCAAGAATCCAAGCCAATTCCAAAGACAAATGCTAGCCAATTAGGATTTGGGCCATAAAAATCTCAACTCTACCAATTTCATAAATTTATCAAATTAAAATTAGATATATTTTAAGACATGTTATTTGGTCAATTTATCACAGATATCTTAGTTTTATAAATCCATGTTACCAACACATAAGTGGCTTAAACAAATTAATTTTCAAAAATCAAGCACATAGATACAAAATTAACTCATCCAAATCAATCATACAACTCATATATACATAGCAAGATAATCAATTTTAAAAAATTCAAATCAAATAAGTAGGTTAGTTGAGGTTGAAAAAAGGTAGAAACCACTTACCAATGTGCAGACAACACTCAAAGTTTTTCGATTGGAGGTGACAATTTTTGGCTCATTATTATCAAACACATCATTGTTAGGGATTTTCTAGGTGGTGGAGTTGGTGCTTGATATAAGTGGTGGAAGGATTAGAGGCAGTAAGGTAAAGCTTGATACCCTATTAGAAGGGGTGGTTTGGGTAAAAAGTTGAAGGGAAAGGAGATCAAGGAAGGTAATAGCTTCTAATAAGGAGAAGGAGGAGGAGAGAGAAAGAGAAAGTTGGAGAAACCCATTTAGGGTTTAGATATAAGTCTTGCTTTTTAATACTAGGGGAAATTTTCCTCAAAATATCTACATTTCAAAAGGTGAGTTTTTATCTAAAATGTATTTAACAAAATCCATTCCCTAAGGTATAGAAACATAAAAAATAAATTTTTTCATGTTTTATTATCTCAACCAAAAATTTAGAGAGTTGTTGTAAACCTTTAGAAAGATATTAGAAATTTGGAAAAAAAATTATTAAATCTAAAAACGAAAATATAAGTTTGAATGAGAATCAAAGGCCTATGAATTTTATAAAAATAACATTCATAAATGAATTTATCTATAATCATCCACAACAAAGAGATTGATTCAAAAGCTATTGTAAAGTGAATTGTAATGAAGATAATTGAATGCTTTAATCACATTCCATTAATAAAATAAAAAATTTAGGTTCCAAAATATTTGAAATAAAGAAGAATAGAGGGATGTAGAATAAAGGGATAAATAAAGAAGAATACAGTGGTGGTGAGGTCATTAAAGTAAAGTATTTGAAATCATACCCACAAATCCATTTCTAAATTCATAAATGAGGTTAGGAAGGCTTCTTTAGCTCATAACATTCATAAGCATACAACTCAATGAACAATGAAAAAGATCTATACATTTGAAGAAAACTTGAATCACAACAAACTCAACCTAGTGTGTCATGGGGACCCTAATTAACTAATATCATGAAGCTAATTGGCTAACCTACCTTAGAAAAGAGATAAACCGTAAAGGCTACATTCGTGCAAGTACCAACTCAACTAGTGATCCAAAAAACTCCAAGTTTTTCTGATCTCTAAAATCTTTCCAACCGTAAAAGTTGAACATGGGATCAAACGCTATTAGACATGCATAAATCATGACACAAAACTCAAATGAACACTTGTTAAAGACCCAAATTTATTAAATATTAGAAGTAAGGTTTGAGAATTGAAAGAAGGTAGTAGAAAGAGTTGTAAATGCCAAGATCAAATAATGGGTGAAGTTAAAGAAGAAACTTCAAAGAATGTCAATTAGTGGGATTAAAAACAAGATAACTTAAACATATTGAACACACTCAAGAAAGGATTTATGATTGTCAAAAAATAAATTTGAGAATTTGAAAATTTGTTATTAATTAGTTATTAATTTGTGATATCCAAAATAAGAATGAGAAAGCTTGGGCTGGGTTCCTTAGAGGTCTCAATTTAAACATGAGAGAGATGGTTGAAGTATGAATCTATGAAATTATCTTTGAGGTTCAAGAAAAAATATAAAAGGGATAAGATGAATTCTATGCCTTCAACTTCAACACCTTCCAAAAATTATATTGGTGAAGTTTTGAATTTAGAGAAAAATAGTGGTGGAGACCAAAATGATTGAGGCAAGGAGAAGATGGGAGAAAGTGCTAGAAAGCAATGCTTCAAGTGTAGAGGCTATAAGAACTTTTCAAGATAGTGCCTTAAGTAAAAGACATTAACTTTGAAAGAAATGTGAAGTATAGATTTATGTGGCTATGAAGAGATTGAATAAGATTATAGAAAAAGTGATGGTAGAGAAAGTTCATAGAGTAAAGGAGGAAAATAGTGTTAAATTGTGTACAAGGTCTTATATAAGGACGTTGTTTCCTCCTCTCATTAGTCATCAAATGCCAAGGAAACTTGAACCTCAAATACCCACCACTAGTGGTCTCTTACCACACTAACCTTTCTAATGGTTACTTATTCCTTAACCATGCATGCCTCTTATATGGACTAGAAGAATCCTATAGAGTGGAGAAGGTTTTGAACAACTAATAAATTTGTTAGTGGCCCTACTATTTATGATAAAAAGAACCAAAGGTGCATAAGACTTCTACTGGATTTAAAGGATAATCACAACCTCTCACATCACAGAAATAATCAATAATACATATATTTTCCATCTTGACAAAATAAACATAATATTTCACATCACAAATATGTATGTTTAACACAAAATCTCAAAGAACATTCACAAAATCATTGAAAATCATGAAAACCATTTATTTAAAGAATCACCAGGGATCATAAGATCCCATAAAACATTTTTAGGGAAACATCCAAAAAAACTTACTGAATGAGGAAGAGCTCTTTATGTGGTCTCACTTCACCACCATCTAAAAAGGCCAAAGGCACTTAAGATATTTATTTTAAAGATAGAATAGTGCACCTCACACCAAGTAAGAGCCAAGAAAATCAACTAAAAGACAAACATAAGTTAGTAACGCCCTAAAGTCAAACCTATCATATTACTCATATATATAGTCATTCAATTAGGAAAATATGCGTTTAAGACTTGAAACCTTATTATTAGGTTCAAATAATCTCAAGTAAGGGAAAAGATCCTAAAAACATATTTTTGCAATTAAGATAAAAAAATAGTAAAAATCACATGTAAAATTTGTTTAACTAATTCAAAATAAGATCTAATTTAATTTTTCAAAAATATATATATATATTCAAAAAAATTACTATGCATTATTTGACATAAATATCATTGTATACCGAAAAATTTAAAAATAAAAGTAAGAAAATATTTTATTAATAAGAACTATTATTCACAAAGATTCATAATTCATGCAAATTTGCTATTTATATGGGTAAAATAGTTAAACGCCAAAGGATGTGATTAATTTGACCCTATAAGTCCACTGAAGTATCTTAGAGGAATTTTAGTTATATTATGAATAATTATCTCAAAAATACAATTATTAAAAGATTAAACCCTATTTAAGGTAATTAGTGCGTCATTATAAAGCCTTGAAAATTTAAACCAAAGTAATGAGCTTTAAAAATTGATTATTTCTAAACATAATATATACAAAAATTGATCTCTATATTACAAGGATCATCATGTTATGATCAAATCTTAAATAAAAACCCAAAATTATCAAAATATATAAATTATATCAAAAGCCCTTAAGCTTTATTTTAGTTAAAAATCATATCAAACAAACTCAATTTTTACAACATGATAAAAATCAATTTGACAAAATACACATGGAATAAAAAAAATCAACCTAAACATCACACTAAAAAGACAATAATTTTTACATCAAATATGCTCTACAATTTATAAGGAAAAATATATTAACAATTTAAAAAAACACATAAGAAATCAAGTATACCTAAAAATGAAAAAAAAAATCATAATCCACTCACAACATAAATCAAGAACCCAAATCTATTATTTTATGCTTATATTTACTCAAAGTATAGTTCTTACCTAAACTCTAACTTTAAAGAAGACTAAAGATGAAGATTCAAGCTTGACAAACGTCTTCCAACAACCTACAAAAGACCCATAAAAAAATAGAATAAATAAAATAGAAAAAGGATTAGAAATGAAGGAGGAATAGAGGAGAAGAAAAAAGAACCCAAAAGAAGGGATTTTAAAAGCTTGGAAGTTAAAAATGGTGGAGGATAAATATGATGGTGGTGCACATCATGTGGATGAGAAAAGAAGCAAGTGTTGGTGGGGATGATGAGGTAAATGAATGAAGAAAATTTTATGAAAAGTGTGGAAGGAAGAAGGGAAAAAGGGTTCAATTGGTGGTAAACTTAGTTAATAAGTATCCTTACATATTGTAGTGAAAAAATATCAAGGAAATGGAGATAGGTCGAGGAGGAAAGAAAGGGAGATAATTAGTCGATTAGATTCTCTCTAATCTCAAATGAGTGTTAGAGATTAAATTGATAAAGGTTAACATATGGTGGAAGAAGAAAAACTAAATATGATAATGTGTACATGTCCAAAAACATTTATTTTGGTCCAAAAATTATAAAATAGATTGTATAAAATTTTTGAGTTATGAATATCTCGAAAAAACTAAAATATATTAATCCTTGAAGTATCATAATATTTAGATATGTTAAAGGGTCATATCGGGGCATAAAAATGCATTTATGGCACATCAGTATGATAAATAATATATTTTTACCAATGGCTCGATTTGGTGTTTTGAAAGAGCATAGAAAAATCCAAATATCATGAGGAATTAAAAATTCCTCATTAGAGAAGATTCTAAACAAGAGGACTAAAGGTCAAAAGAGGTATGAAAATCTCACAGGAGCTAAAGCCAAAGAAATGGCAAGAAAGTGATAACAAAAATTTTTAAAAATACTACTATGGTTTCTAATCTTTCAAGTGATGGAACAAAATATATAAACCAAAGTTACTTTATTTTCAAACCAAGAATATCCAAAAAAATTAGGTTTCTAGAAAGTAGGGTACTACATTAATAATCTAAGTAATATGTGCTGCTTGATTGCTATGCAGACGTTAATGCTTGAGTGTCTTGTTTTTTCTTATTAACTCTAGTCAATAGTAACTCAATGGTTATTAATCACCATTTTAGCTCTTTGAGGAATTCATGGGCCTATTAGTGCCTATATGGAGGGCTTGATTCAAGTTAAAAAATTTAGGGCTTTTGCAGCCCATACCCACATCAATGATAAAGAATTAGCTCAAAAAGATCAAACATCACCATCCACCGATCTTTGAGGATCAAGTGGGAACTAACTTCATGGAAAGATAGATTAAGGATATGGAGTATAAATTCATAAAATGTGGTTTCCCAATGGATATAAGAGCTAATGTGGTAGTATACTAATTAAGGGGTCGAGTGGACATGTGGTGGAATGTCCAGTGTCAGGGTAGAGAGCATACTGCTTGGGGACCTTTCATGGACGTTCTTTTAGCCAAATTCTACCGTATTTATATCTTTAGGAGGAAGTATTATTATTTCATTTTAGTTTAGTAGGTGAATATAAAAAAGGAGTATATTTTAGAATTATGGACTAGATCCAATTTGCTCAAGGGTGAAGGCTAGCAAGGTGATACATGTTCAATATTTCAAGCTAGGCTTAGGGATTAGATATCAAAAAGTTGTTGGTTGGAGTTTCCCTATCAAACATGGTTAGTATCTATGAGTGATGTGTAGCTTTATACACACTAAATGTTACCTTAATTTCTAAATTCATAGTATGTAGCAATGGTAAGTAAGGGTTAACCCCCAAGGAATAGAATACTATCAAGAAATTTTTAATTAATATCAAAAGACTAGTTTTCTAATAAATTTTTAATTCTAATTATAATCACTATGCTAAAACCATCTAATATAACATAAGTATAAAAAAAAAGGAACAAATTTTAGGAGGTTTACAACTATAGGAAAGGGGAATCAAATGACCATTCACAAAAGGCTAATTTTATGTGTTTTAATGTCAACATTTGGAAACTCATACATATTTGCTTCCTAGTTTCTTTCAATACAAATAAATCAAACAGAGCTCTCAATGTATTATCTGACCAATTAATAGTCTGGGTTAAAAACATTTGATTCAATTAACTACAACATAAATGAACAAAAAATAGTTGACTAAAGTCATAATCACAAAAGCTTGAACTATATAATTATATGGATTAGTAAATGAGATAAAAAAAAAATGATCCATTACAACTCTAAAGATATCAATTAACTATTATGTATTATTTTCTTCATCTTAGTATTGATTTTAGAATCTATATGTATCAGGCGATCACTCTAATTAATTCAAAGTATGAATCTTCAATCTATGATCTTTTAACTATATTTTTCAATCCAATTAAATACACTTAAAATTTACAATTAAAATTTCATTTCACATTTGAATCCCTAGCTCATAATTAAATTCCTTATAACCCATATAAATCTACTCAAACATACTCATAATGCTACAAAAAAATAATAATTTACAATGACTAATAATAATCATCCAAAGATAATACTGATGAGGCTAAAATATAATAAAGGGAACAATTGAATAAGGGAATAATACTTACATTTGATAAAAATAATAAATTGTAAATATAAGAAGTGAATGAGAATAAATTATCATCATTGATTCAAAATTCTTCAATCTTCTAATTGATCACAAAAGAAAATAGATTTTTGAACAGAAAAGAACAAGAACTAAAGAGAGAAATATTTTACGTAGTCTAAGCGTGGAGAATGAAGTTGTTAGTTACAAAGTAAAATCTAAAATTAAAAGGGAAAAGTTGATGTGAATATTTATAAGAAAATAAGAGAAACACAATACATGTTTCATAGCACGGATATCTTGTGTTATTAATAGAATCCTTGATATTGAAGAATTTTAACTGCTTAAGAAACTCAGGGCCCCCATATTTGTCTTTTGATTTATGTTTTCTTCTATAATTCTTTGCACATGATTCTTTTGATGAACCTTATCTTAAGCTAATCTTTTTTTCTCTTATTCCAAATTCTCCTATGCCTTCTTGACTCCATTCTTCGTTTCTCCTTTATCTTTATTCATCCTTTGATTTCTTCATTTTTTTTCATTTTTACCTAAAAAAATCTAATCAAAGAGAACTTGAATAAAAATGATAAAATCCACTATAAATGATGAAGTAGATATGACCTTTTAACATTAAATGTTGAGATATAAAACCAATACATCAAATTCCCCCATTCTTAGATTTTTACTTTTTCTCAAGTAAAACTCTTATAATTATGTAGAGAAATAAGAATTCATGCAAAATATAATAGTTTTTCATTAGAAAATGGGACTGAGTCTCTTGTTCAACTAGATACACACTTTCATTAGAACTTGGAACAATGTGTAGAAAATCATAATCAAAAATATTGAGAAGAATTTTGGATTACATTTCCCATAATTCAAATCAACATTCCAATTCAACCTTAAAATTGTTAGAATAAAAATAATTAGCTCAGCTTACACCTATCCCTGCAACAATTAATCAAAGCTAGTAAGAAGAAAATCGTTAGGCATTTAATTTTCTAGTTTTTGAACTCTCTCTCTCAAACACATATACACACACTCTCTCTATATGTTTTTAATGATCATGACATAAAACAAAGCAAACAAGCAATATATAAAAATCATGCAATATTACAAAATATAACACATTAAATCTAAAGGTACAATAGAACACTCTCCAATATCCCTATGCTTAAATAATGCATTCCCCTCAAGGCAAAATAGGTAGATATGAACATGGTAGAGGGGGGAAATAGGGTTCAATGCAATAGTGGTTGCGATCGACCTTGAGGTCCAACAAAAAAAACCATATAACTCCTATCTAATTTAATAAAGTTACATTTGGGAAGAAGAAATGGTGTCTAACCATGTAAATGCTTGGTCAAAGCAGGTGTTCACTTGGTCTTCAAATTGTTGTCATTGAAGCACAAAACTGGAAGCGTTATCATGAGAAAAATGAGGATGAAAATTTCTATATGGAGGTGTTGAGATAGGTAGATCAATGACTAGTGGTGTAGCACCCCCAAAAATTACAATTGAAATTTTTTGTTTAATCAAACAAATAAAAGCATGAGGGTTGCTACTGTCATGATCAGTATAAGCTTGGCCCCCAGCCAATCTTATACAAACCATAAGGCTAAGAAAAAATTTTCACAAGACATTAAATACACCTGAGATAGAGATTTGTAGAAAATGGAAATGCTCATAACAAGGGAATTAAAATGTGCAATAAAAAGTTTTTACAACCCAAATGGAATACATAGTTAAGGTCCCTAAGGGGATAAAAGGTATAATACCATAAAATGAAACCGGTATAAAATGAAACATATGTAAATAGAGATAAAAAGAGAGTATGGTCTAAATCGATCTTGAGCTCCCATGCCAAGTCCAAGGATCAACTCTCAACCCTGCTAAATGCCTCATAGGTATCATAAGCATCGAATATGGCATGTCCTACCTACACAAAATCAATAGGGCCCTTTGCTCGTGGGAATGAGCATCACTCATGAAATGAGTGGTCAGTACGCTACGTACTAAGTAAGGTAACCATGCAGCTAAATCCATACAAAAAAATCATAGTATAGATGCAGGATTATATAGATAAACCATACAAGCAATGCAGAGAGCAGAGGTTGTGATATAGTTTGGTAAACTTAATCGTTAGATATCTGGTCAATATTCTCATTTCACACCATTCTTATCATCAGTCTATGCAAGTATAGGAATCCCACTAACATAATCAGTGGATAAGAAAAAAACCCAGGGTAAAATGCACCTAGCCACTATTATTTGTCGGTGGAACGGTCTCTAAGGCACAAGGCACCTAGCCACTATTATTCGCCGATGGACCAATCTAGCTCTCACTCTCATGGTGTTTCACTATAAGTAGATAGTATCATTCAATGGTTCAATATCATTAGGTTTGGTTTTGTTGAGCTTGAGAACCCCCACTATTATATCCAATGAACCAAGAACATACAAGCTAGAACGCTCATAACCACTATTATTCGCTGGTGGAATAGTCTCTAAGGCACCCGACACCTGGCCACTATTATTTGCCAGTGGACCGGTCTGGGTATAGCTCAAAAATATTTCTATTTAAGTGCTTATTATCTTTTTGATGTCATATTCGATAAATATTACCACTCTAGACATGCATGTCCCTTGGACTACCAACTCACACAACCTAACTACCCCTATTCTCCTATAAGGGCCCATCCCATATCTTGGGACTTGTATGGCTCCCATTTCTTCCATACTTCCTTTCCCTCTTCTCCTCACTTACCATAAATATCCAACTCTTAAGTGTGTGCGTCAAGGCCCATTCCCCCATACCTTTAATTCAACTCACTATCGCCCTCTAGGATTTTCCCCAGAAAACCTTAATTTAGCCTATATGGCCCATCCTTACTCTATCATTTTACACATGCCATAAGGAGGGCACACAACATACCTTAACTCCATGATATGCTACAAGTAAGCAATCATAATCATATAACGTATATAAAAATAACATAGCACATGGCATAAAAAGCACATAACACAAATAATAGGCCTTAACTACATCCTTACCTAATACGACACCAAGCTTGGAGCACACTCCTACACCTCCTTAGGGTTTTGAATTAGTTCACCTATACGAGGGAAATACTAGGGTTAACTTCCTTCCTACCAACATTATCATTATTTCTTACTTTACCTTTATCATAACCTAGTATTAGGGTTATTAACTATAGTAATAGCTGTATTAGTAAAAATAAGGGTATTATTTTTAAAGTAGCTAATCATGCTTATTCTAATCAAAATAGGTCTACGTAGTTATATTGGTCCATGTTAAGGTATTATCAGAAATATTGACAATACCAAAGATAACAACTTTAATAATAATAATAATAATAATAATAATAATAATAATAATAATAATAATAACTAGTAATACCAAAATAGAGACAATAATGTTAATAATGATAACAATAATAACAATACTAATAGTAATGATAGTAGTAATAATAATAACAGTGATAAAGATAATAATAATAATAATAATAATAATAATAATAATAATAATAATAATGTTATTATTATTATTATTATTATTATTAAGAGTTTGAATAATCATAATAATAATTATATTAGTATTAATAGTGCCAATGTTAATGATAATAATAATGATAATTATAATAATAATAATGATGATGATGATGATGATGATGATAACACTACTAAAATTAATTAACAATTACATTAATTATATTTAAAGGTTAGGGAGGTTAGGGTAAAACCTAGTGGTGGTGGCAGCTAGGCAGCGGTGGCGCACGACGACTGGAGAGGGGGTTGGGGAGGTGGATTTGTGGCTAAGAGGGAGAGTAAGATGGTAGTTTTGGTGGTGGTGGATTCTCTTGGTTTAGAGGTTTCGAATGGTGGTGGTGGCACGACAAAGGTGGTGGCGCAGGTGGTAGTTGTTGTGGTGGCCGAAGGTGGTGGAGAAAGAGGAAGGGTGAAGGAGAGGGAGAAATGAAAGTAAGGGAGATAGGGGAGACTTTGATGAGTGGTTTGGGTGGAAAGAAAGGTGGTGGCTATGGCATAGATTGTGGCACATAGCTACGAGAGGGGCGGCGATGGGTGCAAAGTGGCAGATTGAGAAACCAACTTTGCATGGTTGAGGTGATTCATATAGAGGGAACTAGGGGTGGTGAGTGGTATGGTTTGGTGGAGGGTAATGTAGGGAAGCTTTTGGGAAGTCTTTTAGGTGCCAGCATTGGGTAACAGAGGTGGGGATGGCATCTGATGTGTCGGTGTAAGGAAGGCTGATTTCTAGGCAAGGAAAAAGAAGGTTGAATGGGGATTAGTTGGGGTACTTATAGGCTATGGAGGAAGGATAAGACAAAGGGGTAAGAGTACAAAGGGCAGGTGTGGTAGAGCTCATCTGCCAGCGATGGTAGACTTATATAAGCCTGCAATTCTATAGGTTTGGTTGTGTCGGGGAGGAGAGAAAGGAAAGGGGGACAAGCATGTGTGAGGGTAGGTATAGGTAGGTCGAGGCTAGAATTGGTAAGGAAAAGGATGGGGAAGATAAGGGAGATGGCATGGTGGTGGTATGGTGGCTATCTGGTTGGAGATGTAGAGTTGCAAGTCTCCTGCAACGCATGGGAGGGGAGGAAGAAGAAGAGAAAGGTGGGCCAGCCAGCCTAGGGGGAAAAAGAGAAGAAAGAAAAAGGAAGGGAATCAAGCAGGTGAGGTAGAGGGAAAAAAAGAGCATGCTAGCCCACATGAGGGAGAGAAGAGAAGGAGGAGAGTTGGGCCATGAGAGGCACAAGCCCAAAGCGAGAAGAAAGGAAGAAAAAAAGAAAAGGAGGAAGGAAAAAAAGAGAAAAGAAAAAGGGAAAAGGGAGGGAAAATTGTAAAAGGGGAAAGGAAAAATGGGTTAGTTAGGGTATTTAAAATATTCTGGTATTTTTAAAATTTTCAAAAAAATAAAATCAGTAAAATAATAATTAAATTCCCTTTTTATATTAATTTAGGATATTTTGGGTAATTTTTCCTAAAATATATTTTAATTAGCAAAATGCCCTAATTTTTCCTAATTAAATTCTTTATTATTTTTCTCTTGATTTTTCCTTAAACATTCCCCTTATTTTAAATAAAATAATTTATTTAATTAATTTTTCTAATAAATACTTATTGTAACATAATTTCCTAAATTTAGGTTTTGGAGTATTTTAAGTGGTGTCGGTGCCTCATCCCTAACTAATATTTTTTAATTATGTGGGTTTAGGGGATAAAATTTCATAGCATTGGGAAGTTGAAAATATGTTCAACCTCGATAAGAAAGGCACCAAAAATAGTCCCTATAAAATATCCCAAAAATCCTAATTTAAGAATTATGGCAGAATAATGATTTTATTAGGAAAATTAAGAAAATAAATTACTTTATTAAATAAAGAGGAAATTAATTGAGGAAAGTAAAGAGAAAATAATAAATAAATTATTTAGAAAATTTTGGACATTTTACTAATTAAAATGGAATTTAAGGAAAATTTATCCAAAATAGCTCAATTAATCTAAAAATGAATTTAATTATTATTAAAACTAAATATCCAACTTAAATATATAAATAAATAAGGACCAAATACCCCAACCCAACCATTTCATCATTTTTCCATTTTCCTTTTCCCTTTTCTCCTTTCTTTTCCTTTTTCTTTCTTCCTCCTTTACTTATTTTTCCATCTTTCCCCCATGGTTTTGTGCTGGCTTGTCGGCCCAGATCACTTTCCCTCCCCGTCTCAAGCAACCCAATCCGCCCTAGCCCTCCTTCTTCACCCGTTCCCCCCAGCCGGCCAAACCGTCCTCCTTTTTCTTTTCTTTCTTTCCCGTGGACTGACTAGTCTACCCCGCCCTATCTTCTTCTTCCCCAGCCCCGATCTACAACGTGACCTACCACCCTGATGTTCACTGGCAGCCACCATCCCAATGCCTAACCGTCCTCCCCCAAAACTTTCCCCACACTTCCCTCTACAAAACCAAGCCACCATCACCCCTATCTCACCCTGCACGTGCCGCCCCGGCCGTGCAAAGTCGCCAACCCAAGCAGCCACTCCATCCCCTCGCCACCCCTTGCGCCGCCTTCTACCGCCACCCTCGTGGCAACCACACCTCCTCCACCCACCAAAACACCAAGGGAACCTTCCCCTACCGTCATCTCCCCCTGCCTCCCTCTCCTTCTACTTCCTCCATCTTCCACCACCTTCTACCGCCACAAAAACCGTCATGTGCCGCCACTCCTAGCTGCACCACCACCTTCATTCCACCCCTCTCCGGCTACTGCACCTTCCTCCACCTCAAACACCCCTCTACTTCCTCTCCTTTAGCCTACATAGTAATCTTTCCACCTCTCTTCCTCCTCCACCTCCACCATCATCGCGGCCACGCGCCACCGCCGATTCTACCACTAACCTTAGGTTGTTCTCCAATTTCCCTAGCCCCTAAATTATTTTCTATAAGTGTTAATAATTTTATATAATATTAATGGTATTATCCTTAATATTACTATTATTGTTATTCTTATTATTATTAGTTTGTATTATCATTGTTATTATTATTATTATTACCATTATTAATATTATTATGTATCACCCTTATTTCCTAACCTAATTTCAGATATATTTATAACTACGTTATACTATCTAAAAGGCTACAACTTTAGCATTAAAATGGTTATCCTTATTATTATTATTATTATTATTATTATTATTATGATCATCATCATCATCATCATCATCATCATCATCATCATCATCATCATCATCATTATTATTATTATTATTATTATTATTATTATTTCTATTAGTACTACTAGTACTATCATCATTATTATTATTATTATTAACAAATTTAGTATTACTATCGTTATCTCTATCATTATTGTTAGTAGTAGTATTATTGTTGTTGTTGTTATTATTATTATTACTTAACCTAACTTTATGGTTTTCCTAACCAATAATAATATTATCATTAATGATAGCCTACAACCTTAGTGTCATTATGATTGAGACTTTTCCTCGTTTACTATTATTATTATTACTAATCTCACTATTATTCCTACTATTATTACTAATACTAGATATAGCTTATTATCATTATCTATACTATTATGGTAGACATTTGAACCCTTATATTACTATTATCATATTTATTATTTTTACTATTAGTATTATTATTCTTATTACTACTTAAGCCAAATTTATTTTATTATTATTGTTATTATCACTATTAGTATTACCATTATCATTATCATTATTTCCTTACTAATATTGTTAATGCTAACTTAATTTGTCCATCATTACTTTTATTTATTAATATAAAAATTTGGACCCTTATATTATTATTATCATTTTGGTTACTATTATCATTGTTATTATTATTACTATTATACTTCACATTTTTATAATTATCATTATTATTATTATTATTATTATTATTATTATTATTATTATTATTATTATTATTATTATTATTATTATTATTAATGTTTTGAAACCGATGTTGACGTATTATCATTTTGTCCTTAAAGAAAAAGAATACCTAAGCCTTAGTATTTTACTGTTTGATATTAGAATACCATTAATATTAGTCCTAATGCCTTTGTCTCAAACATTATTACTATGATATCATTATTAGTTATTACTATTATCATTATTATTATTTTATTATTATTATTGTGACCAAAACATTTAAACCCTTATATTATTATTATTCAAAATATAAATTGTATCATTATTATTTTTAGGAATATTTTTATTTTGTTGGTATTGCAATTATTATATTATTATTTTAACTCTAACACTATTACTAGACTTAGCCTTAAAAACGCTAGGGTTTCTATCACTATAAGCATTAGGATTACTATTAGTATTACTATTATCACTATTTGGCTATAATTAGTATCAGTACTATTATTAGAAGAATAAAGCTAATAGGTTTAATAATATAAGTGTAGCAATAAATATTAAAATAAACATATTTTGACTAGTAATATTTAGTAGACTATTTTTAAGATAAAAACCCTATTTTTCGTATAATACTCTCTTTAATAATAATAATCCTAATCTTAGACTAAAATAAGGAGTGATGGTACTCTTGAGGGAAACTAATACTTAGTATTTTTCCTTTTATAGGTGAATCAAACCAAAAACCTAAGGAGTTGTAGGAGCATGCTCCAAGCCCGGCGTCGCTTTAGGTAAGGATGTAGCTAAGGCCCATGTGTGTTATGTGACTTGTATGCCTTGGATGATTTATATCATGCTACGTCGTGTATTACATGGTTGTCATTAACTTGTCTTATGAGTAGCGCAGCTTGGAGTTGAGGTATGTTTGTATATGTTTTCCTATTACATGTGTGTTATATGTATATATGGTGATTATGATTTGATATGTTATGGCCCTCTAGGACATGCATGATAGGACCATTGATAATATGATATGGAAATGAAAGGACAAAAAGAAAGAAAATGGGAAGTGAGTTCACTAAGGAGGGATATGAGGTTGACCAAGATACCTCATGATCCATGAGGGGAAATTAAAGAGGAAGGAATGACCAAAATGAATGAAAGATGGGAACCATGCATGGGAGTCTTAAAATTTGCATGGGACTTTGAGAGTTTGCATGGAGTGGATAAATCTCGCATGGGGATGATCTTTACATGAGAAAAGTTGATTGAGGATGTTAATAAGCTAAGGGGAGAGTTGTGGAGTGATTGGAGACTCGAGATGAAAAATAGTACATAGGTGGGTGTAAGGGTGTATAAGGGACCCGATTAGGGTTTTGGGTTCTATGGGAGAGAAGATATTTTGGGTGAAAAGATAGAGGTTACTTGTGGGAGAAGAAAGGTACTAGGGTTTGGGGTGGCCAACTAGGGTTTTTCTTGTCACATGCGAAGTTGAGAGGTGAAGTGATATGTTTTGGGATTGGATCTAATTTAGATGAGATGAGGGGCGATGAATGAAGTAATGGTAGTGTAAGTGAGAAGAAATTGGGCCACAAACGTCCAATTAGGGTTTTCAAGGGAAAACCCTAGAGGGAGATAGTAAGTGGCGTTAAGGTCAAGAGGTGATGGGCCTTAACCCATATCCTTAGGAATTGGTTTTTATTATGTGTAAGTGTAAGTGTAAGGGGGAATGTATGTCGGGGCATGATAAGGGGCCCATGAGTCTCAAGATATGGGACGGGTCCCTTGAGAGGATAGAAGTAGAATATTGGTGACATACATGTCAAGGGCAAATTTCTTATTGAATAAGACACAAATATGATACTATCCATTTAAAGAGAAAGATTGTTGAGCCGAGCCCAGACCGGTCCACTGGCGAATAATAGTGGCCAGGAGTAGAGGTGCCCTACACGACCGGTCCACCGACAAACAATAGTGGCCATGCACATTTTGCCTTACATGACCGTTCCACCGACTATGATAGTGGGGGTTTTTGTGCTCAACAAACCAAAAATAATTGTGATAAGATATGAAGTAATTGCAGTGAAACACCATGTGAGTCGGGGCCAGACCGATCCACTAGTGAAAAATAGTGGCCAGGAGCATGTTGCCCTGCATGACCGGTCCACCGGTGAATAATAGTGGCCAGGAGCATTTTGCCCTGCATGACCAATCCACCGGCTATAATAATGAGGTTCCCACACTCACCTGGATTAATAAAGACTATGATGTGAATCGACTCTATATTTGCTAGAGATCTAAAGAATAAGTCTATCCGGACTGTAGTTGGCCTTTATTATCCATTTTACTACATGTTGCTCATGTGATTATGCCATGTATACTGTGATGTGTGTTCTTGTATGTTGTCCTTAGCGCATATGTTACCTTACTCAGTACGTAGCGTACTGATCACCTATTTCATGGGTGTTGCCCATTCCCATGAGCAGAAGACCCGTCTGAGCTTGTGTAAGTAAGGGACGATGTCTTCGATGCCAACGACACTTATGAGGAATCGGATGGGGCTGAGCGTTGAGCCTAAACCTAACTTGGGGATCGAGAATGACTCGGCCAGACTCTGTTTCTTTTATTGGACCTTGTATTATCATATTTTAGTTGTGTTTTTGTACTACACTTTATGTTTGAAAAACCCTAGTCACGTACTCTTTGGTTTGTAATCCTAAATCGCACTCTGATTTCTGTATGACTTATGTTATATTTATGATTCGTGATTAATGTTAAATTTATTTAGCCTTAGCACTTAGTACTGGAATGGTAGGAGTGAACCGATCTGGTACTAAGTGTGGTGGTAATGCCCCCAAGTTTACTGTTTTATCTTTTCTCTTCTGCTAAACCCTTTTAATTAAACGAAATTTTTCAATAGTAAATTTGGGGGTGTTACACCCTATGATTAATCATGTGTGTTAATCAAGAGTTTTCAATGATAAGAAATAAATTATGACTTTAATAGGGATATTAGCCTATGTTTCAATTTTGATCCCCAAAATAAGGTTAGTAATTAAATCATCACTAGCAATCTCCCACCACTAACAGTTCCTAAACCTAGAAATTTTTTTTTGCAATTGGATAGGTAGTGTTCGCATCATCTCTCTCTAGCATAGAGTAAATGAGAAAATATTAAGAATTATAACATACCTCTGCATTATCACCTTTACCAAAAATTATAAAAACAAGGACACATTACATATATCTAAACTCTATATTGTAGAAATGAAAGGCTTTGGCCTCTAGCATTTAGAAAAATTCTAGTATATTCATGTTAGATATATCAAAAAGAAATTAAAATTAGTTAAAATCCTACTCAAATATATTATTCAATCATTTCCCCTATGGAGCATACTAAGCTAACATTGTTAAACATACTAAAATGAATGCTACCACAACAATGTTTAGAAATATCAATGTCGATGTATAGTTCAAATGTAATAAAAATAAATTATTTCTTATTGTGCCTATGAGAATGATTTCAATAAAACAAAAAATCATGAAGATAAATATAGTTAACAATCTTATTGCCTAGGCATAGAGACCCAACTTTTCCTAATAGTTTTTATGTAAATATTGAGTTCATATGATTTTGTTATAAGAGAGGTAGCCATTATAGCTTCATTAAATATCATTAGAACAAATAGCACCTAATTTGTTATGAGTGTCTTGATTAATAGCTTGACCCCTTCTTAGTGTGATGACAGCCTTAGATAATTCTCCTTATATCCTTTATTTCTTTCTCAGTGCCATACCCTAGATAAGGAAAAAATATTTTTATATTTGTTATTGTTATATTATCTACTATTATCTTTTACTTGAGAACTTACATGAGAATGCCATCACTTTATTAAAAACATTAGAGAATGTAGTTACGATTTACCATGCACACCCAAAACTAAGTAATTGTGGGTAATTTACACACAACAACCAAAAGTGATTTTCTAAAGAATAAATTATTTGATGGAACCATAATGAGTTGTAGTATATAAAAAAATCTCAATAAAATTTCCTTTAAATTACCTACCCAAGAACACAGGCAAAAAACAACAAACATTCACCATCATTTTTATAACATCCAACATATCCAAAAGTTCATAATTTGAAACCAAAAATGACACATACCATAATCTTGAAATCGAAACAAATCTTCACACTAATATCATAAAGATGAATATAGAAAATAAAATAAGTAAAATCCTAAATTAAATCACCAACTAAGTTAAAATAGACTGAATTAAGAGTTAGGGTTGTTAGCAAATATTAGGGTTGTGCCTAGTCATGGTGAGGAATTTTTTCCCTTACAAATCCAGCGAATGTATAGGTTAGAAAAATAATTGGGCACTTGATGTTAGGTCTAGAATATAACTTAATGGAGATGGTATAATATAGTTGTAACACCCCAAAATTCACTACTTTTTTTTTAAAGCGGAAGCAATTAAGATAGAAACACTTAAAACCTGTGAATTCTGGGAATGTTACCGCCACACTTAGTACTAGACCGGTTCTCTCCAACCGTTCCAGTACCAAGTGCTAAGGCTAAAGAAAATATTTACGTTAAATTCAAATTAACAATTCATAAAAGGATTCGAAAGATCATACACAAAATCAGAGAACGAGAAATTAAGTGTTAATTACAATACCCTTGAAGTTTCAAATAACACTTGTAACTTCCAAATATAAATACATTTAAACAAGATAAAACCCAATGGGTCAAATTCCGGATTTCCTACTCACTCAAGTCAGGCCTGCCACCCCAAAACAATCTCTGATCTTAAACCTGCACAAGAGGTCTGCTCCCCACCATCAGTGGATCATCACAGGATCCATCAACCAAGGTAGTATCAGTACGGGTCCAGTACTGAGTAAGGTGACTTGATCACTAAGGCCAAAACATAGACACATAAATCATTTAGAATATAAAAGAGCATACTCAGAAATGCATATGATCAACAAGGTAAAAGTACAAAGGCCCAATTGTAGTCCAGATTCATCGTTCATTAATCTCTTATCAGAGTCCGATTCACACCATGCCTTTTATCAATCCATGCGAGCATAGGAACACCCCACTATTATAACCGGTGGGCCGGTCACAATAGAGCATCATGCCCTAACCACTATTATTACCGGTGGATCGGTCACAATAGAGCATCATGCTCTAACCACTATTATTACCGGTGGATCGGTCACAATAGGGTAGAAACCCTAACCACTATTCCTAACCGGTGGATCGGTTCGGTTCCTCCTCGCATGGTGTTCCACTGTAAGTAATTAGTGTCTTTTATTTGCCTTAGAAAAACTCTGGTTCATTTTTATTGAGATCGGGATCCCCCACTATTATAACCGGTGGGCCGGTCACAATAGGACATCATGTCCTAACCACTATTATTACCGGTGGATCGGTCACAATAGGGTAAAACCCTAACCACTATTTTAACCGGTGGATCGGTCGCACATAGGGTAAAACCCTAACCACTATTACTAACCGATGGATCAGCTGGTCCCATCTCAATATCTTCCACTTTAAGTAATTAGTGTCTTAAATATTTTATTCAAAGGCTTTCACCATGGACATGCACGAATCATAAATCATAAATTCCATATTCATCATCATACTTTATTCACCAATTACACATGTGCTACCACCAAACCCTAGACATGCATGAATCGCTCCCTTTATACTTATCCTCCAATTCTACTCCACATCTCACTCTAGGGTTTTACCCCGAAACCCTAATTTAGACCTCAGTGGCCCATCTTACTCCACTTCACACAACCCAAATCATTTTAACACCCCACATTACAAATCATCGATCCCATTCCCATAATTACACCTTAATCATCAAAAACATATGATACAACAAAAACCCTAAGCAGCCACACCAAACCCTAATCAACCACCACAAACCATAATTAACCACTCCAAATCCTAGCTCAGTCTCCTACGTACCCGGATAATGCTCTACGTACTATCTTTCACCCAAAGTGTTTAAACGCCCAAACAACACTTACATTACGTTCGTTACATCCCAAATCAACTTTCCACACATAAATTTCATACCCATGCAGACATTAACCTCCCCATGCAAACCTTCGAACTTCTTCATGCAAACCCTAAAATTCCACGTGAAACCCTAAATTCAACTATGCCAACCCTAATACCACCATACAACCATCAATGTCACCATGTAAATCCTAATACCACCATACAACTATAATTACCACCATACAAACCTTAATATTATCATACAAACCCTAATACCAACTTACATCCATTAATACCACCAGGCAAACCCTAGATTCTGTCATACGAAACCCTAAATTCAAACCATATAAGACCCAAAGATTTGTCAATACCAACTCTAAATTCAAACCATAAAGATTCTTCCATGCCAAACCCTAAGTTCAAACCATAAAGATTCATCCATACCAACCTTACATTCAATCCTCACAAAACCAAAGACTCATCCTTACCAAACCCTAAATTCAAACCATACCAACCCAAAGATTTTTCCTCATTCTACAATTGATTAAATTCTCCCCTTTCATAACCAGAAATTAGATTCTCCCATACAAGATCATAAGTTAGATTCTTCGACATAAAATCATAAATTAGAACCTCCCAATAAAAACCATAAATTGGATTCCTTAAACAAATCATAAATTAGATTTTCCCAATCAAATCATAAATTAGATTCTCCCCTATAATATCATAAATTACATTGTCCTAAATAACATCATAAACTAGATTCTCCCAAACAAACCATAAATTTGATTCTCCCATATAACATCATAAATTAGATTCTCCCAATTATCATCATACATTAAATTCTCCCAAATAAAACCATATATTATATTCTCCGCATAAAATCATAAATTATACTCCTCCACATAAAACCATAAATTAGATTATTACTTATAAAACCATAAAATTAGGTCAACTCACTTCGCTTAGTCAACTTCTTTCCCCATCCCCCTTTTCATCCTTTCTCCCATATAAACCACATCGACATCCTCACATACACAACACATATCATCATACATAAATAATACACATGCCATGCACAACATACTTCAACTCCAAGTCATACCACATATAAAATATTTAATTATAATAAACACTACATGCGAAACACATAATACACATAAGCACATAAAAGGCCTTAGCACTCCTTACCTGAAACGACACCAGTCTTGGAGCACGCTCCTACGCCTTCTTAAGGTTTTGACCAAATAACAACATACTAATACAAATAGCATTAATAAAATTTTAACTTTGCTAAAGATATAGAAATAACAGAATTATTATAAAGGTTGATAATATAGGGTTAAATACTTTACCCTAATAATAATAATGATACTAAAATAATATCAATGAGAATATAAATAAGAATAATAATAGTAACAATAATAGTAACAATAAAAAGGACATTATTCAAAAATAAGGTGAAATAAATGCTTCGGCCCCTTTTCCAAGATAATACTAATAATAAAATAAATAAACAAATTTAGTAGTAGTAATAATAATAATAATAACAAATTTAGTAGTAGTAGTAGTAGTAGTAATAATATATATATATATATATATATATATATATATATATATACTTATAATATAAAAGGAAATAGTGATAAAAATGATAATATATTAGTAATAATGTTAAAATGCTAATAATAGTAATTAAAGGAAAAAGCTGCGAGGCTTAATTAAAAATTTAGGTTTCTACGCCTCCTGAAATAATTACACTATTAAATAATTAATTACACTAATAATAATAATATTAATTATATTATTAATAATAATAGTAAACATGTACTAATTCTATTAAATAACTAAAATTCGAGAATAATAGTTTTTCTAACTCAAGAATACTCCCAAACCTGTAAAGAAGATTTAACCATTAGATTAAAATTGATAAAAATAATAATGATAATTATAATAATAATAATTAAAATCGAATTAACATTAAAAATTAGGATAAAAGCATAATAATTATCAATAAATCAAAAGTAAGTGTTTAAAAGGTCTAGGGTTTCACCTTGAGTTGGAGGATGAAGGTGGCACCAGCGATGGTTCCTGGAGGTGGCCGGAAAATGGGTCTAAGGGGCCAAAAATTAGGAAAATGGGTGATGGAGAGGAAGAAAATTAAAATAATTATATGGGGCTGTAGAGGATAATTAGTAGGAGTTAATAGTTGGTTTAATAGGTGTTAGAAGCGATGCATATGGTGGTGGAAGGTGGTTCAACGTTTCGGGGTAAAAATTTTGGTAAGATGAGAAGAAAACTTTGCACGGTTATGGAGGCCCGTGAAAGACGAATCGAAGGTTGAAAATGGTTTAGTTAGCTAGAGGACATTGCAAAGAAGAATTTGGAATGTGGTGGTGGCGCTGAGGTTGGCTATCGGCGTCAGAAGATACGTCTGAAGTCACGGTGGCGAGCGATTCTCACTTAGGGTTTCGAGAAGGAAAAAGCTTCAAAAACATCCACAACCAGGCTATATATAGAGCTTAGATGGGTTATTAGGGTTTTGGGGGTCGCCTGGATGGTATTTATTGCTAGGGTTTTGGTGGCCAGTGACAGAAATCGGCCAGCGTTCATTTGGGTCTGGGCCGAAATTTCGCGAGCCAAAAGAGAAGGAACGAGCGAGAGTTGAGGATAATTGATCGTTCCAAGTCAATGTTCTAGTCAAGAGGAAGAAAAAGAATGGTGAATCGGTCGGTCAAGTTCTGCGTAGCCGTCACCGCTATTATCGGGCGCAGGAGTTGCAGCAGCGGCGACGGAGGAGAGAGGAGGAAGAAGAAAAAAGGAGATGGGTGGCTGGACCGGTCGGTCCAGGGGAAAAGAAAAGAAAGAAAGAAGGGCAGACCGGGCGGTCGGGCAACGCAGGAGGAGGCATTAAATGGAACGCTGAGGTTAAGTTGGAAAAGAAGTAAAACGCGACGCATCGAGGGGCTGCAGAAGGAGGCAAAGTCACGCGGGCGCGGGCTGGACCGAAGGCAAAGAAAAGGAGAAGACTGGGCCACCGGGTTGGCCCAGTTCGGGGAGAAGAAGGAAAAGAAAAAGAAAAGAAGAAGAAAAAGAAAAAGAAAAAGAAAAAGAAAAAGAAAAGGAAAAAGGGAAAAATAAAAATAGTGGGTTGGCTCAATTAAATTAATTAGAATATTTGGGATATTTAAAAATAATAATATTTAAATAAAATATTATTTAAATCCCTTTTTAGGCTAAATTAGGACTTTTAAAAGATTTTCCATAATTTACATTTTAATTAATAAAACACACTAAATTTCTCCAATTAATTTATTTATAAAATTATTATTAATTTAAAACTATCTTCTCATTCTTATTTTAAATAAAATAATTTATTTAATTAATTTCTAAAATAAAATCCTTATCTAGTTAAAATACCAAAATTCCACGTAATTAAAACACTTATAAATTTATTCTAGATTTTCCCTAATTAATTCTCTTTTTATTTTAATAAAAATAATTTCTTAAATTAAATCTTTCTAATAAAATCTCATTTAAATATATTTTATAAGATTAGAAAATTTCGGGGCATTTCAATAGTAGACAAAATTGTAGAGATAAATGAAGGGTATGTAAGGTAATGGCAAAGAGAAGATAAATAAAGAAAGGGAAATTGTTTAGGGTCATGAGCAAAAAACATAGGGATATCTTGACCTTAATTTCCCAAGAAAAAGTTTCAAATGAGACCCTAAATAAAACCTTTAGGCTAACATCAAAACTTTTCCTAAGATTGAATTTTTCATGAACCTCTTTACTCTTATCTTTATATCTCAATTCAGTTTGAAAATCTTTATTTCTAAACAACAAGATGAAGGAGTTTATATAGTTATCATATTGTAGTGTGACAGTACAAAAATACCATGGTAGATTTATCGAGTTGCTTAGGTTTCACCATATGTGATAGCAAGCTAATCCCAAGCCATCTTCTACTTTCAAAGGGGTTTATCATTTGTAGTATGGAGGAAGATGGGAGTTACATTTCATGATCTCACATCCTTTTTTTAGGGAGCTTGAAGAAACGCTAAGCTCATGCAGGAGTAGTATGAGGTTCTATTAAGGTTAAAGAGGATTGCCCCATAGATTACTAATCGTAGAGTATTTCAATGTATCAAGGGTTACAGCTCTATATTGTGTAGGTCATAGGGTTAGTATTATAGGCCATTGGGACAACAACATCACCACTACTTTTATCAATGTTGTAATTTAGATCAACTGGAAAAAGACTACTGAGGTTAATTGATTTAGTGCAGTTTTGTGAAAGGACGGGCTATTGAGAGGTTGAGTGTTTGCACCGACAACAAGGGGTTCTATTCTCAAAAATCACAACAAACACAACAGAGGGTACCACCTGTACCATAGAGTGGTCAAGGTCAGGTCAGAGGTTAGGGATCTCACCCATTTGCACTACCTAGAGGTGGGTAAAGCAATGAACCAGCTAGAGGTAGAGGAGGATATGTCAGAGGGAATTTGAGGGACCTGAGCCAAAATGAGGCTAATCAGTAGGTTGATGTAGTGGCTAGTATGTTCCTACTTTCACCTTTTCTAGCTTATGTGCCATTTGATACGAGTGCTTCACATTTTTTTTCTACTAATTTCATTACATGAGCTAGATTGATTCCTACTAGTGTTATTAATTCACTTGTCATTTTGTATGCAGGAGGCTTTATTACATGTTCTACCTTGTTTTGTGATGTCGACTTAGTCATAGGTAGTGTAGAATTTTCCATATACTTTATAGGGATTAATATTCGGGACTTCAATTATATTTTGGGAATAGATGCTGAGGAGATATCAAGTGGTTTTGGTTTACGCATAAGAGCATGTTGTGTTGAGGATTCCTTAGGTCCTAGGGTCTCCTATCGAGGATGCAATCCTAAGCCGATGATGAAGGTGGTGTCAACCCTTAGACTTTATTTATTCATTCGAAAGGGGTATCTAATGTTCTTGTATAGTGTTCAAGATCTAAAAGTTAACTTCACAACCTTGAAGGACATTCCCATTACTCGTGAGTTTCCAAAACCTATTTCCTATGGAGTTACTAGGGTTACCTCTTTTCAGAGAGGTCAACTTCATGATAGGCCTAATTTCGGGAGTAACGCCTATTTTTAGGGCTCATGACCATATGGAAGCTAATGTGATGAGATAATGGAAGGCTCGGCTAGAGGAGCTCTTGTCACATGCTTACTTATGCCCGAGTGTATCATCCTAGGGAGCACTGGTCCTCTTTGTCAGGAAGAAGGATGGCAGCTTGAGACTCTACATCAACTACAAAGGGCTCAATTAGTTGATGGTAAAGAATCATTACCCTTGCCATACATTGATGATTTTTGTTTACGAACTTAGAGGGTCTAGAGTTTTCTCCAACATTATCATGAGGTTAGGATACCACCAATTAAGAGTATAAAAGATAGATTATCCAAATACCGCTTTTTGGACATGGTATGGTCACTTTGAGTTCATAGTGACGCCTTTTGTATTCGCTAATTCACCTATTGTGTTCATGGATCTCATGAATATGATCTTTTGGAAGTATTAGGATTAGTTTGTGGTGGTATTTATTGATGATATCCTAATCTTCTCTAGGAGTAGAGAGGAGCAAGAACATCACTTAAGGATCATCTTAGCTCTTCTTAGGGAGCATCAATTGTATTTTAAGCTCTCTAATTGTGATTTTTGGCTAGTTGAGGTTGCATCTATTGGGCATATTATATCAGCTAGTGGTGTGACTATGGATCTGGTGAAGATTAGAGCATTGGAAGATTAGAGTGCACCTACCAGTGTACTAGAGTTTTGTAGTTTTCTTGGGTTGGTAGGGCACTACTATAGATTTTTTTGAATCTTTCATGGGTCGCTCATCTATAAACAAACCTAATGAATAAGACTATACAGTTTCGGTGGGATGAAAACTATGAGTAAGCATTTCAAGAGTTGAAGCACTGTCTTACTACAGTATTGGTGTTGACATTGCTAGAGGGGACGGATGATTTTGAGGTATATAGTGATGCTTCGAAGCATGTCTTAGGCTTCATTCTAATGTAGCATGGTAGAGTGGTCACTTATTCTTCTCAATAGTTGAGATCGTATAAGCAAAACTACCCCACTCACAATCTAGAGTTAGCTAGAGTGATCTTTGCTTTGAAGTTCTAGATACACTATCTTTATAGAACTCATTGTAGGTTCTACATTAACCATCAAAGTTTGAACTACATTTTCATGAAGCGAGAGCTGAATATGCGTCATAGGAGATGGCTAGATTTGGTGAAGGAATATGATCTTGAGTTAACCTACCAAGAAGGGAAGGCTAACGTTTTTGCTGACACTTTGAGTAGGAATACTTCTCATTCCTTGAGTTTGATGATCATAGCAAGCATACTTCATGGTGAACTTCAAGACATGAATATTGAGTTGATCTCTAGGGATAGTCTTAAGGCTACTATGAGTGCACTCACCATCTTACCTTCAATTTTCAATGAGATTTAAGCTGGACGGGCTACAGATGCTTGGCTTGAGGGTATCTGAAGTAGGATTAGTGAGGATACAGTTGAGTGGTTTTAGATCCATAATGATGGTAGTGTCAGATTCAGAGGTCAATGGTGTGTACCACCTAGTTATAGTAATCTAAAGACCAAGATAATAACTAATGTAGTGGTAACACGACCGATTGTAACACCCCACAATTCACTAACTTTTTTTTAAAACGGAAGAGATTACAATAGAAATATTTAAATTAAAACCCATGAATTCTAAGGATGTTACCACCACACTTAGTACAAGACCGGTTCTCTCCGACTGTTCCAGTACAAAGTGCTAAGGCTAAAAAGATTATTTTCACACTTAAACTAAGAGTTCATAAAATGCATTAAAAAGATTAACATAGAAATCAGAGTACAAAATCAAAATTCCTGATAGGGAATAATTTTACAATCGATAAAGGGTTTATTTAAAATACTGAATACAAGATATTAAATCCAAAAAGGGTAAATACAATAAAAAAGTAATACCAAGGGAATAAGTTGCATAAAGATTAAATACGGCCATGACACTCTCAGATTCTGAGCCAACCACAAGCTTAACTCTCAACCCCACCGGATGTCTCACCTACCTACACAAAGTTAGAAAGGGCCTTTTGCTCGTGGGAATGAGCAGCACCCATGAAAAGGGTGATCAGTACACTACGTACTGAGTAAGGTAACCGAGCACTAAGGCCGACACAAAAATACATTAAATCATGCAGGATAATAATCAGCATATAATTTCAAACCACATATATAATACATAAAAGCGTATAGAGAAATCCATAGCCTATCATTAACGAGCCCACACATAAGGCCCAAAAAGGTCTAGATTAATTATTTAATCTTTCTTTTATTAGAAGTCGATACACACCGTACCTTTTGTCAAATCCATGCAAGTATAGGAACACCCCACTTTTATAACCAGTGGGCCAATCAAACATAGAGCATCATGCCCTAACCACTATTATTACCGGTGGATCGGTCACATATAGGGTAAAACCCTAACCACTATTCCTAACCGGTGGATCGGTCTGGGTCATGCTCGTAAGGTGTTCCACTATAAGTAATTAATGTCTTTTAAGAGTCTGAGAAATTCTAGTTTGTGTTTATTGAGCTCAAGTCACCCCACTATTATTGTCGGTGGGCTAGTCACATATAGGACATCATGTCCTAACCACTATTATAACCTGTGGATCGGTCGCACATAGGGTAAAATCCTAACCACTATTCCTTACCAGTGGAATGGTTTGGACTCGCTCAATAATCTTCCACTTTAAAAGATTAATGTCTTAAATATTTTATTCACAAACATCTACCCAGACATGCATTACTTACTCCATAAAACCCTAACTCCCATGCAAACCCTAACTCCACGTACACCACACTTCCTCCATGCAAACCCTAACTCCACGTAAACCACGCTTCCATGCAAACCCTAACCCCCATGCAAACCCTAATACCATGCCACATTAATACCACCATGCAAAACCATAACACCATGCATCATTAATACCACCATTCAAAACCCTAACACCATGCAATTCCATGCAAACCCTAACACCATACAATTTCATGCAAAACCCTAACACCATACCATTTCATGCAAAACCCTAACAATATACCATTTCATGCAAAACCCTAACACCATGCCAGTTCATGCAAAACCCTAACACCATATTGTTACACTCCCCATCATTATTTTACAACCCTAACATGCATGTCTTAAGTCCACAGAATATAATAATAGTAACACAATTATACATATATTTCTTATGCCAAACTTTATTCACACCAACATACTTCAACTCCATAATCATGTTGTATGAATAACAATTATACAATATTCACATGAAATACAATATAATTCATATCACATGGCATGCATAGCATAAAATCACATATTACATGTATGGCCTTAGTACCCCTAACCTAAAACAACACCAGTCTTGGAGCACGCTCCTACGCCTCCTTAGGGTTTTGACTGGTTTCATCTATTATGAGGGAAAAGCTAAAATTATACTCCCTCCTATCAAAAATATTATCAATCACTAACTTATTATAAGACTAGGTTTTTAAATAAATAATAATACATTAATAAAATAACATTAATTAATTACTAACTTTGATAAAGATATAAAAATAATAGAATATAATAAATGTTGATAATATAAGGTTGAAAACTTTACCCTAATAATAATAATAATAATGATACTAAAATATTAATATCAATGATAATATAATTAAGAATAATAATAATAGTAACAATAATAATAACAAGGACATTATTCAAACCAAAGTGAAATAAGGACTTTGGTCCCTTTACTAAAATAATACTAATAATGTTATTATTAGTAAAATAAATAACCAAATTTAGTAATAATAATAGTGATGAAATAATAATTAAAAAATAATAATAATAATAATAATAATGATGATGATGATGATGATGATGATGATAAAACCATAATAATATTGTAATAATAATAATAATCATAATGGTAATAATAGTAAGGATAATACTTGAAGATAAAAAGAAGTAGGGTTTCCACCCTACATTGAGTAATAATAACTTAATAAATAATAATAATAACATTAATAAGAATAAATACTAATAATAATAATAACACTAATAACCCTAATAATAATAAGACATGATATTTATAATACTACTACAAAAATTTAAAATAAGTACCATAGGGTTTCGGCCCTATATAAAATAATAATACTAACACTTGAAAACAATAATAATGATAGTAGTAGTAGTAGTAGTAGTAGTAATAATAATAATAATAATAATAATAATAATAATAACAACAACAACAACAACAATAACAATAATAACATTATTAACAACACTAATGGTAAAATAGCTGTATTAATAATAATGGAATAAGAATACTAGAAATTTAAAATAGGAACTGATAATAATAATTATACTTATAACATAGTAATAATAGAAATAATAAGGGTAATAGTGCTAAAATTGAATTAAAAATTACAATAGGGCTTCAGCCCTCAATAGAATAATAATAAAAAAATTAGTATTAATAACAATAATAATACATATTAAAAATGGAAATAATAACAATAATAATAGGATTTATATTAGAATAATTAAAATAAAATAATTTAAGGCTTGTAAAAATAGGAAAAAGGGTTGAGAGGGTCTAAGGTTCAACCTCAGGTTGGCGGGGATAGGCAGCATCGGTGGTGGTGCACGGTGGAGCGGCGATGGCCAAAAAAAGTGAGGAAAAGGGAAAAAGTTGAAGGCTGTGAACAAAATAAGAAGAAGGAGGGTGTTTATGATTGCCCAGAAGGAGAGGAACAAAATGATGGTGGTGACGCACGGCGGCGGTAGTGGTGGCCGAATGGAGAAGAAGGAGAGAGAGAGGAGCAGGAGAGGGAGGAAGAGGAAAGGAGGGTAGGGGAAGGTAGAGGGTGGCCTGCAGAATAATTTGAGAGGTAAAAGAAGCGGCAAAAGCTACGGTGGCAGAAAATGGTTTGGTTAAGAAGGGAAATTCGTACAGTCGGGGTGGATTGTTTAGGAAAAATCAAAGGGTATGGTTGGTTTAGTTAATTAGAGGACGGTGTAGGGAAGGCATAGGCGGAAAGAAAGGGCAGTAGTGTTGGCCGGAGACAGCGATAGTGGCGTCTAAAGGTGAGGTGGAAGCAATGTCGGGGAATTCTAGGTAAGTCACTAAAACTCGATACAAGGCCAACCTGAGGGTATTTATAGACTGAAGGGGAAGTTAGGGTCGAACGGAAAGTGGGGGAGTGGAAGGCAGGAGTGGTAACCGGCCGACAAGGACAGCCGGCGCACTTTCCCAATCATGGGTTGCAAGTGGCCAGGGGAGAGGGAGACCGTGCGAGGAATGGGGGAGTGGATTGGTTTAAAATGGTTGACGAGTCAAGGGGAAGAGAGATGAAGGAATACGGTCGTAACCAGCAGCAAAGTTTTTGGCTGGGCGGTGAAGTTGAAGGCTAGTGGTGTTAGGGAAGAAGAAAGAAGGAGGAGGAAGAAAGGTGGCCTGGACCGGTGGTTCGAGGAAAAAAGAAAAGAAAGGAATGAAAACTAGCTGGGCATGAGGGGATAAAATCTTAAATGGAACGTAGCGTTTAGAGGGGAAAAATGATAAAATGTGGCGCGAGGAAGGAGCAAGAAAGAGGCAGGTTGTGGGGCTGGAATGGCCTGAAGGAAAAGGAAGGAGAGGAGAGGGGAACTGAGCCACTGGGGTGGCCCAGTCCCATTACGGGGAGGAGAAAAAGAAAAGAAGAATAAAGAAAAAGAAAGAAAAAAGAAGAAAGAAAATGAAAAAGGAAAAAGGGAAGAAGAAAAATAGGAGGATTGGGTTAAATAAATTAATTAAAATATTTGGGATGGTTAAAAATAGTAATATTTAAATAAAATAATATTTAAATCCCTTGTTAGGCTAAATTAGGATTTTTAAAAGATTTTCCATAAATTCCATTTCGATTAGCAAATCACTCTAATTTTCTTCAATTAAATTATTTATATAATTAATATTAATTTGAAACTATTTTCTCTTTATTAATTTAAATAAAAAAGTTATTTAATTATTTCCCAAATATTTATATATTTTTTTATTAATTTTACCTAATAAATTTCCTTTTATTTCAGTAAAAATAATTTATTAAATTAAATTTTCCAATAAAACCTTATTTAAATATAATCTTTAAAATTAGATATTTTCAGGGCATTTCATGGGTGGTCTCTCTTCTCTCCTAGGGTTGAGTGAGTATTGGTTATGGCGAAGAAGAAAAGATCTTCACCTGGCTCTCTTGTGCAGGGTAAGACAAAGGCTATGGAAGATGGTGGACGGGTATCGACTAATGATGTTTCCAATAAAACTGCATGCATCTCTGGAATAATTAACCTTTCGAACGCCGAGAATGTTCACCCAACCCTACCTATTGAAGGAGATTTGATCGACGTGTTTTTAAATAATGATCGAATGGATAGGGTTACTGAACCAATCCTTAATGGCTTTTCTACCCCAGCAAGGAACCATGCAAAGGGTTTTTCTGGACCTGATGGATTCCCTTCAAAATCTTTTGCTAAGGAATCAATATGGGATCGATTGCACCCTGCATCCCCCCTAATCTCAACTTGGAAGGATGTGGTTATGGGTAACAGAATTCCTAGCCATGGACAATCACTAACTTTTCAGAAACCATCTTACGATAATGGCAAGGTTTTGGTCAAAATTGAAAAAGAGGATGTTGATTCTAAAGCTCTTCAATGGGTTAATACATTGATAGGGTTTGTTTATGGGCAGGCTCCTTCTTATAATCAGATGAGCGCTTTTGTTAAGAGACAATGGTCGAGCAGTAAACCTCCTCAAATCATTTTACACACGTTTGGATTTTATCTATTCAGATTTATGTCTTAGGAGGATGCTGCATGGGTTATTAGCCAACAATGGATGTTCTTTAACCGACCTTTTGTGTTGAAAAGATGTCATAGGTGATTGAATTTTAATCCTAATGAGATGCAAGTCTTACCCTTATGGATTTGATTCCCAAATCTTCCACTAGAATATTGGTCTCCAAGATCTCTCAACAAAATTGCTAGTGCAATTGGTGAGCTAGTGTGTACAGATGCTATTAAAGCATCTAGGGATAAAGCCTCCTATCCTTGAGTGTTGGTTAAGGTTGATGTAAAAAAACCTCTGTTGGAATCTTTTTTTATTCTGGATCCTGAGGGGATGGAAGTGGAGTAGAGAGTGGAATATGAATGGAAGCCTTTATATTGTCCATTATGTGATTGTTTTGGTCATGATCTGAGGAGATGTAAGGCTGCATAGTAGGATGATAATAATGGATAGGAAAAAGGAGGAGAATGGAGATTGGTTAGGGACCTAAGGAAGGGAAAGGCTCCTATATCTACAGATCATATCCAACCAGGAACTGTAATTGATAATCCTAGGCAAACTGTTGTGGAGGATCACAATTTTAATGGGATTGATTATGTTGCTGATTGTAACCCTCACATAGGTGTTGCCACTCATTCTGGGTCTGCACCTGGATAGGATTCTATGTTGATTGCATCTAGTCCTCCTCTTCCTGGATCTTCCTCTGTTGCAAGGGGAAAAAATATTGCATTAGCCAAACCAAGATTGACTAAGTCTATTTAGAGGTGTGCTCATTTTAGTGAACCAAGAATGACAAGACAAAGGGCAACCCTGGCTGGATATCAGGAGGGTCCTATTGGTGGGTACGGTTCATTGGTGGATGGAGAAGTAGGTGTCTAGGGGGGATAGGTTTCTTCTTTTCTGGATCCTAGGGGAAATGCTTAGTTTTTGGAATCTACGTTGACTGAATAAGACTTCCAAACGTAGGGAAGTCATGAGCTTTTGTGCTAGTCACATTTTGTCTTTATTTAGTTTACTTGAAGCTAGGGTTAAAGAACCCAATTTTGCTACTATGTTTAATAAAATCCAGAAGGGTTGGTCTACCATTAATAATTATTCTCACCATCCAAATGGTAGAATTTGGGTCATTTGGAATCCAAAGGTTTGGATGATGGATCTTATTCTCTTTGTGAGCAGGCTATTTTATGTCATGTAACAAATCTACAGACTAATGTTGGTTTCTTTGTGGCCTTTGTCTATACTTATAATAGTGGTACTGAAGGAAAGGCTTTATGGCATTGGTTGAAGACTCATTCTTCAAGAAGTGCTCCTTGGATTGTGGTAGGGGATTTTAATGTGGTGTTGAATGCTTCTGATAAATTCCAAGGCAGGCTTCCAAATGCCAGAAATGTTCAGGACTTTAGGGATTATTGTCAAGAGCTGAGTCTTTTTGATCTTCAAAGTCAGGGCTGCCAATTCACTTGGTCCAGTCATAGAGAAGGAGAGGAGGAGATTTTTTGTAAGTTGGATAGGGCCCTTGTGAACTTACCATGGTTGGATTCTTATCCATAGTCTATGGCAGAGTTTCTAAGCCCTTTAATCTCTAATCGTTATCCTATGGTTATCCATCTTAATGTTTCTTATCTATCAGGCCCTAAACCTTTCAAGTTTTTCCAGTTTTGGACTGAGTCTGAGGAGTTCATTCCTATTGTCTAGAGAATATGGAGAATTAATTTGGGAGGGAGCTTTATGCTCAAAGTTTCAAGGAGATTAGGGCTTCTGAAATAGGAATTCAAGACTTTTAATAGAGAAAATTATGGACCTATCACTCACAAAGTGTAGATAGCTAGGGAGGAGGTGGCTGCATTACAACATTTATGTTATTCCAACCCTAGAAATGCTAAGCAAAGGAGACTACTTCAATTGAAAGATAAACACTACCATCATTTGCTATATTGTGAAGAACTATTCTATAAGTAGAAAAATTCCAATCACTGGCTCAATTATGGGGATTCAAATCATAAATTTTTTTATGCTTAGGTGAAGGAGAGGCATCAAAGAAAATCAGTTGTATTATTGTTGGATTCTGAAGATAATGAAGTTAGGGATCTTAACAACATTCAAGCTACCTTCATCACTTATTATCAGCAACTTTTGGGATCTAGTACAAGTATGGAGGGAGAGTTGGATCCTTCTATTATTATCTCAGGTGTGGATTAGTCTCATCTTGTTGGGCTTACTACATCTGTTACAGTAGATGAACTCAAAGAGGCTATCTTCTCTATGGGTGATACTAAAGCTCCTAGAGTGGATGGATTTTATGTAGGGTTTTTCAAGGCTAGCTAGCCTATTATACCTGATGAGGTACTGTGGGCTATTCAAGAGTTTTTTGCATCTGGTTTTTTGCATAGGAAGCTAAACATTATTGCTTTAACTCTTATCCCTAAGCATCCAAATGCAAATAGGGTCACTGAAGTTAGATCCATAGCTTGTTGCAATGTGTTGTATAAAATTATCTCAAAAATCATTATCCATAGATTGAAGAATATTATGCCATCCATTATTGACCATTATGAGAATGCTTTCATTAAGGGGAGAAGCATTGGAGAAAATGCACTTTTGGCTCATGAATTAGTCAGGAAGTACTCTCACAAGGGCATCTCACCTAGATGTATGCTTAAGATTGATCTTAAAAAGGCATATGCATGGTAAATTGGGATTTGTTGTAGCAAGTCCTTATCTTGTATGGTTTTCCCTCCCACTTTGTAAAGTTGATTATGGCTTGTGTGACCATTGTGTCTTTTTCTGTCACATTCAATGGGGTTCTTGCTGCTCCTTTTCCTAGAAAAAGAGGCTTAAGGCAAGGAGATCATCTATCCCCTTATCTTTATATTCTGGTGATGGATTATTTTAGTAGGTTTTTGAAGATGTTATGGGTTGGTCCAAGGTTTAATGCTCATCTTAGATGTAAAGGTCTGAAGCTTATAAACCTAAATTTTGCTCATGATTTATTATTGTTCTGTAACGGTACTCTGTAGAGTGTAAAATGTCTTCAAGAGGTACTAGATCATTTCTCTACAATTTCAGGGGTAGTGATTAATCCTCTTAAATGCACTGTGTTTTTTGGGGGTGTTGATGTTCAAGCCCAAGCAGCCATCCTAGAATTTCTCAAGTTTCTAGTAGGCATGTTTCCTATCACTTACCTGGGCTTGCCTTTGACCTCTTCTCGTTTGTCTGCAACACATCTGAAACCTTTGCTAGATAAGATCACTACTAGGTTGAGACATTGGAGCAACTTACTTATGTCTTATGTTGGGAGGTTGCAGCTTATTAAATCTATTCTATTCAATATCCAACTCTATTTCAGTCAAATTATTTTGCTGCCTAGGAAAGATTTACACTATTTTATCAGCATGTGTAGAAATTTCCTATGGTTTGGAAAGATGCATGTAAGGAAGGCTGTCCTTGTTCCTTAGGATAAACTTTGATCACTAATAAATGAGGGTGGACTTGGCTTACTCAACCATGAGCTTTAGAATTGTTGTGCTTTGGGGAAGCTTCCATGGAACATTGCAGCAGAAAAGGATACATTATGGGTTAATGGGTGCATTCAATATATATTAAGCAGGGATCTGTGTGGGAAATCACTCCTTCCTCTTATACTTCCTGGATCTTTCTTAGGATTTTGCAAACCAGAAATCTTCTCTAGGATTATTATATACAGAATTGTGAGACAAGGAATGTTACTGATTATAGTATCCAAGCAGCCTATCAGTCCATTAGAGTTACACAAGACAAGAAATCATGGGCAAAGATGGTATGGAGGTCTTTATCAACACCAAGATTAAAATTTATAGCTTGGCTTGTATGCAGAAATAGATTGTTAACTAAAGCAAGGCTAAGGGAGCTAGAAATGGAAGTGGAATAGAACTGTGTTTTCTGTCAACAACAAATTCAGACCAGAGATCACTTGTTCCTATTTTTTCCTAAAACCTCCACTATTTGGAAGCATAATAGGATGAGTGTTGGCAGAAGTGACCAGATTCTGGGGTGGGATCATGAAGTAAGGGCCTTAACTACAAGATCTTGACAAGCAGCAAAGAAGAAACACATCTTAGGAGCTTTATTTGTTTGTTACCTTGCGACTATTTGGCATGAAAGGAATCTTAGGGTGTTCCAGAATAGAGCTAGGTAGAATTTTGTGCTATTAAGGATCATAATTATGAATGTCTCTAGGAGGCTAGTGCGTCATAGTTTTTATGCTAAGTATGCTAGATGGTTATCAATTCTTGATTATATTGAGTGTTCTGCTACTTTTAATCTCTATTTTGATAGTAATAAAATTTCTACTTATCAAATAAAAAAGACCGAGATAATTGAATAGGGAAATTTTACACATTATTCTCCCCATCCTGGAGGAGATAATTTGTGTAAGAACCTCAGAATGATGCATTGGTGGCTGAGTGTGAGGAAGAAGATAGCCAAGTTTGTTTAGAGGTTCTTTATGTTAGAAGGTCAAGGCTGAGTATAGGAGGCTAGCAAGACTTTTGCAACCATAAGAGATACCTTAGTGGAAGTGGGACTAAATTTCCATGGAATTATTAAGTGTATTACCCAGGACAACGAGTGGCTTTGACACAATTTAGGTAGTGGTTGATCGACCAACCTACTAGGACGATTCTTGGAATAAACTATATTGAGACAGTTAGTGGTTGAGGTGCAACGAGGATGTATGTTTTTAAGTGGGGTTGAATGAGGTACATTAAATTAAAATAAGTGTTATAATAATTGATCTACCTACTTATATCAACATAATATGCAATCTTTTTGGTGATTTTACCCTAAGAACTCTATTGTTAAGTGTGTTAGCTGTGAAATAATTTTTAGGGAGGGTGAGCCTCCTAGGAAAAGCATGTTTAAAGGACTTGTGTCGATCTATGGGTGTTGTGCTATTTCCACAAGTGCACTGATTTATTATAGCATTTCAAGGTTGTATACCATAGGGACTTCATAATTGATTACACTTCTTTACTATTTTAACTATCTAAATCTACAAAAGGTAGATGTATGTGTTCAGATGAAAAATATAATTACAAAAAGCTTTCTAACTTGAAAATACAAAATAATAAGAGTGAAACCTAGGATTGAACTTCGATCTTCATATTAATAATCAATAATGAAACAACACCTATGCCATAGATTAATTTGCTAACTATGGATAATTGGTCAAATCATATTCATTAGCCTCTTTCAAGGTCTAAGAACATATTTAATCTAATTTGCCAACTAATTTTGTGACTCACAAATTAAACTAAACCCATAAAGCATCATCAATTATAGAATCCCTAAGAATTAAATATCAACTTTCGTGATTACTTAAATTCCCATACATATGCTAATTTTTTTTTATAATCTCAGCCTTTCAGTTGTAGATTACATCTATAAAGGTTAGATTTTGTCAAATCCACTTTACAAAAATTAAATCTAACATATATAACAGTATAAAAAAATCAATCATACAACATAATACTTTATTTCATCATATTGATAACTAAAATGGTACCTATGTCCAATCCTAGAATGGAGACTACTCACTCATACTTTCAAATTAATTTAACAAAATAAATAGAATAATCATAATAACAATGCAAACATATAAAGAAGAAGAATTAGATTGAAATAATCATAATCCACAAGAGTGCACTATTGATTTTGAGCCGATCGTAAACGAATTACATAATTGAACCTCTAGAAAAAGTAAAATTAAAGGAACAAACAATTACCTAAAGCTAAACTTAATAATGAGGGTCTTAGTGTCTTGTAAAACTTCCTCTCTCTCTCTCTCCTTAAGAATTATCCAAGGCATGACATAAAATTCCCCATTATGTCGGCCATGTTGTGCATGTAAATCTTGGGGAAGATTGCTACTACATGGTTGTGGGCCTTTGAATGGCCTGGCCATGCAATTTCTCAACTCTCAACATTTTGAAAATTTTGACTTTACATGGCCGTGTAGACCTCGTATGGCCTAAACTTGTAGACCTGGCATGGCCTAGCCTTGCAATATTTTTAGCCTCGACTTTTTAGCTCAAAATTTTGCACAGGCATGCAACCTTACATTTCCAGGCTGTGCAATTCTATTTTCTTCCATAATCACAGGGGAGTGCTACAAGAATATGTAGCTGGGTGTGTGGCTGACTATGTGGCCCCCGTTTTAGTCTTCTTAGGGATATCTTGGCACATCTTTTGGCTCTCATAGCTTTAATACACTTCCATAAGCATGTTGGGTTGATGTACTCTCCTCCCAAGATTTTCTTTCTTGGTCCTTTGCTCTTAAAATAAGTAATTATTTCTTATAATTGGCATTTTTGTAGGAAATCCTACAACACAAATCTCAATAAACCGGTAGTGCAAATAATAGACCAAAACCATAGCAAAATATGTAAAAGAGATTAAATGAAGTCCCAAAGCTAAAAGAAAGAGAGGTAAAAATATGGAAAAAAATTCACTTTATTAGTGAGACCAGTCAATCAATTTCAAAGTGCTCCAAGATAGCCCTCACGTGGTCGTATCGACTCATGGTGTTATAAGTTAAGAATATGCCATAGATAACATTTGTGATGATTATTATGCATGTCGTATTACTCGATAGATTGAATTATATCCCCAATTACTTCTTATATTTAGGAATCAATTGTCTCTAACCAATGCTAGAGTGCATTAAAAGCCTTCATATTGACCATTGGAGCTTACATGGAGGGCCAGATTCGAGCACCATAACCACCACTAATGCCGGCAGCTACACCAGTTCTAGAGGATTGGCTCATGAGGGCTAGACATCATCATCCACCCATCCTCAAGAGTCAAGAAGACCGTAAAATCATGGAAAGATGGTTTTAGAATATGGAGAACACCTTCACCACTTGTAGTTGCCCTAAAGATAGGAGGGTTGATATGGCAGTGTACTAATTGAGTGGAAGGGCAGACGCATGGTGGAGGAGCATCCAATGTAGGGGTGGAGAACCTATGAGTATCATCCTTCGAGGCACTACGAGCCCATTTCTACCTCACTCGCCTCTGTATAAAGAAGTATGATGAATTTAAGGTGCTTTGGCTAGTGGAAATGTCTGAATGTAATTAGTCAACTTGTTTGAATGGTTTGTGTAATAATAACTTATCATTTTATATCAAAACATAATCCATCAACTGGTTTGAACCAATGACCAACAATTTATACAATTGATCGACTTGTTTGGCTAAGTAAATTCAATAGTGAGCATTAAATTCTAATTTTCTACCCATTAGGTGGTACAGATTTTTGGGATTTTTTAGTGAAAATTGTTCATTACTCACTTTTCTTAACTAGAATTACTCTTAAATTGTAATATCATTTATTAAATCTAGCTAAATTAAATCTCATCCAAAGTTCTACACTTTCATTTCTTATATGTAAGGTAGGAATCAATTATAATCACAACCACCTTAAAAAATTCATTACAAAGGGGTTAGTAAGTGCTTACCCATTATTCTTGAGAGATTCTCACACGTCACTATTTCAAATTCCAAAGTGGAGAACCTTTTTGTAGTAGGTGTAAAGAGTAATTTACTCTAAACCATCCAACATTGTGTGTTAATTTTAATTTTTTGCTTTTAATATTTTGCTATCCATTCCATAAAACATTATTCACCCCTTATAGAGTGTTTTCAAAGCCCTTAGATTTTTTCAATGGGTTCATGTTTAATGAATAATAAATTTTTATATTAAACCATGTTTATATTTTATTATTATATATGTAATTAGTTATAACTAAATATGTGATTTTGTACATGTGATAATAAGTACAAGCATGCTAATCTTATACATTTAATTTTTTATGATATACTATTTCACATTTATTGAGTGCTTCAATTAAATTTTGATATATAACATGATATGTTATGAGCATGTTCGAGCTTAGTTATGTATGACTTATATTATGTGTGCCCTGGGGATAAATATGCCTTTTTAGATATGCCATATCATTTTTCCAATATGTGTGTTGAACATATATTTAATACCTCACTTTTCTAAGGTTTTTTTAGTATTACAATAATGGAAGATTATTTCAAACAAAGATTTTTACATCCTTTAAACCTTGAGACATTTTTAAAATGTTTTCTTTTGCTTGTTTAACAATTCTTACATATTTTACTTATATAAGACTTCCAAGCCATTTTTCACCGTTAAAGTTCTTCCAAACCATTCTAATTTGATGATATTTGGAATTTTTTGACCTTTTTTTTATGAGTCTCCTAGATCCTTCAAAGTTATAAAAGGATATTTTGAGAAAAAAATACTTCTTACCTTTCCCTTTCACTCTTATTTCAACTTTACGCTCCAAAACACATGCTTTAACAAACAAAAATATACAAAGCATAGAGGATACTTATATTTCTTATATTAAAGCTAAATAAGAATTCAAAATGAGTTTTAACTCTTTCTAACATTTTTAGATAAATTATGTCAACTTAAGGTATAATTAGAACATGTAACTCAACTTTTTGCAGACTAAACATATCCTAAATATTCCAACTATGTTCCTATTTTTATAAAATATTTAAATTAGTGTTAAGAAATTAATCTTAACCTATAAGGCATATGGTCTAGACCTTATTCTTTCCCTATTATTAATAATCATAAAGGTACATTTAATACCTAAATGTCTAAACTTAACCATAAAAACTTCCAACCTCATTCCACCCTCATTCTTTTCAACCTCATAAAAACTTTCAACCTAATTTCTTCAACCTCTATCCTTCCCTTAGCATTCTTGCTTAGTTTCTTAATTTTTCATATTTAATCTTAATTTTTAACTCTTTATTGTTATCCTTAAATGATTTGGTGTTAAAAACTAATGAAATTGAAGAGAAATATTTATATTTTTCTTATTCATTTTAGAATCATATTCTAAATAAGAGTAATCCTTTTTATTCTTTTTCGTTCATTCATTTTTATTATTTTTCATTTCGAAAGTCCCTTTAACAATTTTCATGGTTTTGTGTTAAAGGTTTCTAATGAGGTGATCAAGCTTAATGTTAGGGGATATTTTTTCTAAACTTTAAGCATTAGATATAGATAAACTAAATTATAGTGAGATTAGATAGAAACAAGGTGTTAGCATGCTTAAATTAGTTGAAGTTGTGGAAATGGCCATTTACACATTTTTTAGGCCAAATAAGGAGTAAAATAACTAGTGACTCTTACATGTGTGTGTATTCCATGATATCATTATTTAGTATTAGATTTAAGGTTTTCATATTATTAGAAGTGCTTATGTGATTCTTAGTGTTTTAATAACTAGTAGTGAAGTGCTATGAATATTAAGGAATAGTGTGAATAATGGAATTTAAATAAAAGTTATTAGGATTCATGTTTTAACATGTTTTCCAATACTCTTTCACTAGCGCATGTTCCAATTTTTCTTATGTATTGCATGTTATCCACTTTTCGCATATTTAAATTACACAGTACTCTCATCATACTAATTCTATTATTGTTTTCCTTTTCTAGATATTTATGTATAGAGGTCAGTGGAGAACATGTTGGTTTTCATGGATTGTCTAAGGGTTGGTCATAGAATAGAAATATTCAATTCACTATGTTCATGTTTATTTTGATACCTGGATATGGATATTCATAGTCTATTTTTGTACAAAACTTCATTATATCTCCTTTTCTTAGTAAATTATGCTAAATATATATCTCTCTATTTCTTATTTTTGTTTCTCATATTCTTTCACTATTTTTATAATGTCATATTGATTTGGGATTAGGTGAAAAATACACCTGATATAGGGGATATAAGTTACTTTTTAACCTTACACTCAATATAGTTAGTATTAGTTGTGTACCCTCTATATTGGAAGCAACGATAACACTCACATTTATGATTAGCTTCCAATTAAATGAAATTTTTAGGTTATAAATTTTTAGATATTGCAAGATATCATGATTTATTATATATTAATAATATAAATTATAGTATGCAAGAACATTCATGTTTAGGATTTTATGTGTTATTTATGCTTAAGTCATGTCTATGGGAAAAATAGTCTTTTTGTCGATTTCCTAAATTTCCACATTTATTATTTTATTTTCTTATATTTAATTTAAGGTTATTTAGCCTTTTAAAAATTTTCATGGATGTATATAAAGATCTAGGATTTAAATGATAACAATTGGAATAATTATTTTATAAAAACATTTTGGTCATACATGGTTAAAATTGGCCAATTGTTAAATAGTTTATTATAGGTTGAGCTTAATTAAATTTAATGTTAACATTTGAACTCTCTATTGATATACAATTTTATGTTGATTTTTTAGATAATTGGAAATAAAAGGTTAAATCAATTTAAATTTTATGGAATTGATCAAGTGTTTGGGTTATAACATAATGTTTAAACCTTGGCCTTCTATAGCATTGAATCATTGTAACCCTTGCGGTACTTTTATATTAATTGAATAGTTTGGTTTTTTGATTTCTGGGTGGACCATGTATCCCTTATTAATAATAAAATTATTTTGAATGAAACATTAATTACATAAAGTAGAAGACAACTTGATTTGGGAAGATTTCATGCCCTAGACTTAGGCCCATAACTACATGATTGGACCTTCAGTTAAAAGGGCTCACTTCTTCTCTATAGTTATTCGATACACCTTATCAAGGCTATACATACTTTATAACTTGAGTGATGTGGTTTAGTATAAGTGAATGTTATGTTGTGTGGCTTCCTTATCAAGCTTTTCCCTATAATTGAATGGTTAGATTTTGGTAACACCTCTTTAGCAACCATTAGCTTAGATTATGGTATTGTATTCCTCTCAAGATGTAATAATTGGATTTAGATTAAATAAACCACCAATATACCTCTTTAATAATTGATCTAGGGTTTTCCTTCATAAGTATCAAGTTGTGTTAAAATCATGTTTATTTTATTTTATTTATTTGACTTTACTAGGGTATTGTTGGTTATTATCATATATGAAATTGTGAAGGCATGATTATCTTTAAATTTTATTATTGCATGTAATTGTATGTTTATGAATTATTCTTGCTTTTATATGTCTCTTTAGAAGCATTGTGATTTACTTCGTATAAGGAAGTGTAGTAATACTATATTTTTAGATGTTTACATGTGTTACATGGAGATCTTGGCACCTTCCAAGAATGGATAAAATCCATGAAAGGAGACTTCATTTAAAGAATGGGTGTTTGGGATCAATATGTAGTAACTAGTGTCACACCTTAGGGTTCTAGGTTTTGTTGTTTGTTATTCTTGTTCTACTCTTATTTCTCTGAATTATATATTTTTTATCTTATTTATTCTACGGAGGTTGTATTATCTATAAAATTTTTCATTTATATTAAGTCTATCTTTCTGCTATTTTATTATTTTTGTTGAATTATTTTAGTCTTATCAGTTAACCAAATAAATGTAGTAGAGAAACTCTTAGAATAAATCTTAAAGGATTTTTGCTAAACTTCAAACTCTTGCACTAGAGTTGAAGATGAGAACTCTTGGTTTTTTGAGAGATAATGGTGCAGCCAATAATAAGTTGATTTCTCTTTCATTCTTCCCTTAACACTTATAGATGGAGTGTAGGATTAAATTTTACAATTTATCCGATTAATACAAGTGATTTGAGCTAAAACAAATAAAAGAAACAACCTTATACACCACCTTATATCACTTTACCACGGGGTGTAGTCCATGTTGATTTCATTGGTAGAGTCCCTCCTTTATGTATCCAACTCATGCAGCTGCCACTTGATTCATAATGAAAGAGAAAAGAATCATTTTAATCTTGTAAGGGAAAAAAAGAAGTAAAGAATGTATTCTAACCTTCCTTGTTCTTCCCAAAATTCTACATTGTTCTTCCGAAGTGCTAAAAAGGACTTATCATATGGCTTAAGAGGGACTTATAGTTTTTTTGTGTGGCTATTAAAGGTGTAGATTAGGCTAATTTTTTTGGGGTATTTTTGGAGCTAAAATATTAAAAGAAAATGAGCTAAAAAGAGAGGGAAATTTGGAAAAACGTAGCTAAAAAAGGTGGGAGTTTTATTATGTGGAGGTGATAAAAGTTAACAAAATTTGCATGACTTATATGGCTATTTTTCTGAGGACTGATTAATTTAACCAAGTGAGGAGAATTTTGTGACCTTCAAACTTGAGAAAATTAAGGGTAAGAATGTGATCATTAGATGAAGATGCTTGTGCATCATCCACTCCCTTTTGAAAAGGAACCTCATTATCTTCGAAGGGTTCATCATAAATGTAAGGAAGTAGATCTCCCACATTAAATATATTTGATATATCTCCCATTTGCTCAGGTAGCTCCAGCTTATACGCATTATCACCAATATTTTCATTGATTTTGTATGGAGCATCACTTTTAGGCATTAGTTTGTTTTTCAGTTTAGAAGGAAATCACTCTTTTCTAAGATGAAGCCAAACTAAGTCTCTTAGCTCATACAAATTTTGCTTTCGATGCTTGTTGGATTCATTCTTATACAACTCATTGACCCTCTATATTTTTTATCTCACTTGCTCATGAAGTCTTTACATTGCTCTAGCCCTTTCTTGTGCTTGAAAGTTGGTCTGGGTTTCGATGGGAAGAGTTAAGAGATCAATGGGAGTAGAAGGATTCACTCCATATACTACCTCAAAAGGAGATCGACCTATAGCATAGGTTTGTGATCAATTGTAGGCAAACTCGGCATGAGATTGCTTAGTGTCCCAATCCTTTAAGGATTTGTGAAGCAATATTCTAAGGAGAACGGTGAGGGTCCTATTAGTTACCTTGGTTTTCCCATCGCTTTGTGGATGGTAAGCGGTATTAAATAAGAGTTTGGTACCTACTAGCCTCCACAAAGTTTTCTAGAAATAGCTAAGGAACTTGGAATCCCTATCTAAAGCAATAGATTTGGGAATACCATGCAACATAACTATTTCCTTGAAGAATAGATTCACTATGTAGGAGGTTCTATCTTGTGGCAAGCAACAAAATAAGTCGTCTTAGAGAACCGATCTACTACCACCATTATAGCATTACTTTTCCTTTGTATCTTAGGTAATGATACAATGAAGACCATACTCATATGATCCCATGGTTTGAAATACCCCAAAAATACTAATTTAAGAATTATGACAGAATAATGATTTATTAGAGAAATTAAGAAAATAAATTATTTTATTAAATAAAGAGGAAAATAAAGATAAATTAATAAATAAATTATTAAGAAAATTTTGCACATTTAACTAATTAAAATGGAAGCTAAGGAAAATTTATCCAAAATAGACTTAAATATCTAACTTAAATACATAAATAAATAAAGACCAAATACCCAGCCCAACCATTTTATCATTTTTCCTTCTTCCTTTTTCTCCTTTCTTTTCCTTTTTATTTCTTCCTCCTTTACTTATTTTTCCTTCTTCCTCCTCCCCTGACTCGGCCGGCCTATGCAGCCCAAACCCTTCTCCTCCCTTCTCTTGTCATGCGGCCTAAGCCCGCGTTGTCTTCCTTCTAGTGCCCAACTCTTGGTCGGCCATCCAATCCTTTCTTTCCCTTTCTTCCTTTGGACTAGCCGGTCCAGCCTATCACACTCCTTCTTCCCCAGCCCAACCTACAATGCCGATCTGTAGCCTCGGTTTCCGTCGACAACCACCAGCCCAACGCCAACCGTCCTCCCCTACTTATCCTGTCATTTTCACTCCTTTTTTTGACCCCAACAAGCCGCATAGCTAGCCTCCCCGCATGTCCATCTCTTTCCTTTTTCTCTCCCCCTCCATTACCTAACCTGCCATGGCAGGACTGCACCGCTTGCCACCCCCAGCCGGTGGTCCTGCCACACCGTCCCGGCTTGTCCTCTTCCCCTTCGTTGTTTTCACCCTCAATTATCCTATAAATACCCCCATTAGAAGCTTGGGTTGAGCTCCCTTTTCGTACCCCAAAAAACTCCAGCTGCTCGCCGCCGCCCGATCAGCCTCTTATTCCGCCGCCACCAGCAACCGCTGCAACAAAATCAGCCCACCAAAACCATTTCCGCACCTCCCTCTACAAAAGCGAGCCACCACCATCCCCTATCTCCCCTACACGTGCCACCTCGCCCGTGCAAAGTCGCCAACTCGAGCAGCCTACTCCAGCCCCTCGCGCCGCCTTCCACCGCCAATCCTGCCACTACCAGCAACTCCTCCACCCTCCAAAACACCCAGAGAACCTTCCCCTACCTTCCCATACCTTCATATCCTCCTGCCTCCCTCTCCTTCTACTTCCTCCATCTTCCACAACCTTCAATCGCCGCAAAAACCGTCGTACGCCGCCACTCCCAGCTACACCACCCCCTTCATTCCACCCCTCTCCACCTGCTGCACCTTCCTCCACCTCAAAAACCCCTCCACTTCCTCTCCTTTATCCTACATAACCATCATCCACCTCTCTTCCTCCTCCACTGTCGCCGCTGGTTCTGGCACCGACCTTAGGTGGTGCTACAACTTCCCCAGCCCCTAAACTATTTTCTATAAGTGTTAATAATTTTATTTAATATTACTAGTATTGTCCTTAATATTACTATTATTATTATTATTAGTGTTGTATTCTCATGGTTATTATTATTACCATTACTAATATTATTATCATGTATCCCCTTTATTTCCTAACCTAATTTTAGAAAATACTTATAACTAGGGTAAACTATTTAAAAGGCTACAACTTTAACATTAAAATGGTTATCATCATCTTTATTATTATTATTAATTATTACTACTACTAATACTAATATCATTATTATTATTATTAACAACTTTAGTATTAATATGGTTATCTCTATTATTATTATTATTATTATTATTATTATTATTATTATCGTCATCATCATCATCATCATCATCATCATCATCATTACTTAACCTAACTTTATGATTTTCCTAACTAATAACAATATTATCGTTAATAATGGCCTACAACTTTGGCGTTATTATGATTGGGACTTTTCCTCGTTTACTATTATTAGTATTACTTACCTCACTATTAGTCCTACTATTATTACTAATGCTAGCTATGACCTATTATCATTATCTTTACTATTATGGTAAACATTTGAAACCTTATACTACTATTACCATTTTTATTATCATTATTATTATTATTATTATTATTATTATTATTATTATTAATGCCATTATTATTATTATTATCACTACTTAACCCTAACTTTATTATTATTATTATTGGTACTATTACTATTGTTATTACCATTATCATTATCATTACTAATATGGTTAATACTAACCTTATCCATTATCACTCTTATTTATTAATATAAATATTTGGACCCTTATATTATTATTATTATTATTATCATTTTAGTTACTATTATCATTGTTATTGTTATTATTATTGTACTTAACATTTTATCATCATCATCATCATCATTATTATTATTATTTAAACCAAAGTTGGAGTATTATCGTTTTGTCGTTAAAAAGGAAGAATACTTAAGCCTTAGTATTTTACTATTTAATATTAGAATATCATTAATATATTATTCCTAATGCCTTTAGCACTAACATTTTTACTATAGTATCATTATTAGTTATTACAATTATCATTGTTATTATTTTATTACTATTATTGTGACAAAAACATTTGAACCCTTATATTATTATTATTCAAAATATAACTTTTATCATTATTATCTTTAGGAATATTTATACTTTGTTGATATTGCAATTATTATACTATTATTTTAACCCTGATACTATTATTAGACTTAGCCTTAAGAATGCTAGGGTTTCTATCACTATAAGCATTAGCATTACTATTATTATTATTGTCACTATTTTGTTATAACTAGTATTAGTACTATTATTATAAGAATAAAGCTATTAGGTTTAATACTATAAGTATGGAATTAAATATTTAAAATAAGCATATTTTGGCTAGTAATATGTAGTGGGCTAACTTGAAGATAAAAACCCTAGTTTTCACATATAATACTCCCTTTAATAATAACAATCCTAATCTTAGACTAAAATAAGGAGTAATGGTACTTTAGGTAGGAGGGAAGCTAATCCTTAGTATTTTCCCTCTTATAGGTGAATCAAACCAAAACCCTAAGAAGTTGTAGGAGCGTGCTCCAAGCCCGGGATCGTTTTAGGTAAGGATGTAGCTAAGGCCCATCTGTGTTATGTGACTTGTATGCCTTGGAAGATTTATATCATGCTACATCGTGTATTACATGATTGTCATTAACTTGTCTTATGAGTAGCGCAACTTGGAGTTGAGGTATGTTTGTATATGTTTTTATATGACATGTGTGTTATATGAATATATGGTGATTGTGATGTGATATGTTATGGCCCTCTAGGACATGTATGATAGGACCATTGATAATGTAACACCCCAAAATTCACTAATTTTTTTTAAACGGAAGAAATTACAACATAAATATTTAAATTAAAACCCGTGAATTCTAGGAATGTTACTGCCACACTTAGTACCAGACCAGTTTTCTTCGACCGTTCCAGTACCAAGTGCTAAGGCTAAGAAAATATTTACATTAAACTCAAACCAACAGTTCATAAAAGAACTCGAAAGATCATAAATTAAAATTAGAGTGCACGTAAAGAATCTTGAATCAATAATAAGATAGAAATCAGAGTGTGAGATCAAATTCCTCGAAAGGAATAATAGCTACAAACGTTAATTTTTAATTTCAAAAAATCCAAAACAAAAGGAATAACAAGAAGCAGTAGAAGTCGCATAAAGACTGAAATATGGCCACAACTCTCTCGAACCTTGAGCCAAACATGCTCAATACTCAACCACGCCGGATATCTCGCCCACCTGCACAAAGTCAGAAGGGCCTACTACTCGTAGGAATGAGCAGCACCCATGAAACGGGTGATTAGTACGCTACGTACTGAGTAAGGTAACCGAGCACTAAGGCCAACACATAAAGTCACATATACCATGTATAAGAATAAAAGAATATAATGGCAAACATGATAAGATAATCATGAACAATCATTCATGTAGATACATAAAGGCCAATTTATAGTCCGGATTAATTATTTAATTAATCTTTTATCAGAAGTCGATACACACCATACCTTTTATCAAATCCATGTAAGTACAGGAACACCCCACTATTATTGCCAATGGGCCGGTCACTTGCGGGACAAAGTCCACACCACTATTATTTGCCAGTGGACCGGTCACTTGTGGGACAATAGTCCCCACCACTATTCTTGACCAGTGGATCGGTCTGGTTCCTGCTCACATGGTATTTCACTGTAAGTAATTAGTATCTTTTAAGTGTCTTAGCAAACTTTGATTTGTATTTATTGAGCTCGAGTCACCCTACTATTATTACCGGTGGGCCGGTCACTTGCGGGACAAAGTCCACACTACTATTATTACTTGCAGACCAGTTACACATAGGACATCATGTCCTAACCACTATTTTTGACCGATGGATTGGTCTGGACCTAGCTCAACAATCTTCTACTTTAATGATTAATGTCTTAAGTATCTTATTCAAAAGCTTTCGCCCTAGACATGCATGAATCATCACACATCACAAATCATAATTTCCAACATCATAACTACACTTTAATCACCAAATACACATGATACAACAAAAAACCTAAGCAGCCACGCCAAACCCTAATTAACCACAACAACTCATAGTTAACCACTCCAAACCCTATTTAACCATAACAATCATAATTAGACATTCCAAACCTTAGTTAATCACAAAAAAAACCACAATTATCCACTCCAACCCTAGTTAATCACAACAACCCATAGTTAATCACTCCAAACCCTAATTCAGTCTCCTCCATGCCCTTATAATGTCCTACGTACTATTTTTCATCCCAAGTGTTCAAACACCCAAAAAACACTTACATTACCTTCCTTACATCCCAAATTAACTTTCCACACGTAAATTTCATGCCCATGCAAACATTAACCTTCCCATGCAAGCATTCAAACTATTTCATGCAAACCCTAAAATCCCACGTGAAACCCTAAATTCAACCATTCAACCCTAGATTCTTCCATATAATTAAAACCCTAGATTCCTCCATACAAAACCTTATATATAATCCATACACAACGAAAGATTCATCCTTACCAAACCCTAAATTCAAACCATATAAAACCAAGGATTCATCCATACCAAACCCTAACTTCAAACCATATAAAACCAAAGATTCATCCATACAAAACCCTACATTAAATCCTCACATACAAAACTAAAAATTAGATTCTCCCATATAAGATCATAAATTAGATCGCCACATATAAAATCATAAATTATATTCTCCCATGGAAAACCATAAAAATCATAAATCAGATTCCCCTACACGAAATCCTAAAATTCTCTATTTTATTCTTCCACTCATGAATCATTAAAATAATTAGGTCAACTCACCTCCCTTGGTCAACCTCTTCCCCCATCCTCCTTTTTCATCCTTTCTCCCACACAAACCCACATCAACATCCTCTCATGCATGTCTTACAGGGCCACAACACATATCATCACATACACATAGTACACATGCCATACAAAAAACATACTTCAACTCCACGTCATACCATATACGAAATAATTAATAATGATAATCATAGAATCTATAACATATGAAGAACATAATACATATAAGCATACAAAAGGCCTTAGTAACACCCTTACCTAAAATGACACCGGTCTTAGAGCACGCTCCTACGCCTCCATAGGGCTTTGACTGGTCTCACCTATTATGAGGGAAAAGCTAAAATTAGACTCCCTCCTATCAAAAATACTATTAAAGACTAACTTAATAAAAGGCATTACTCAAAAAAAAAGTGAAATAAGGGCTTCGGCCCCTTTACCAAAATAATACTAATAATAATATTAGTAAATTAAATAACCAGATTTAGTAATAATAATAATAATGAAATAATAATAATAATAATAATAATAATAACAACAACAACAACAACAACATAACAACAACAACAATAATAATAATAATAGCAAAACTAATAGTAAAGTAGTTGTGACATTAATAATGAAATAATAATAATAGTAATTCGAAATAGTAAAAATAAAATAACTATAATTATAATAATAATAATAACATATTAATATTAATAATATTAATAATAGAAATAATAAGAAGAATAATAATAAAATCGAATAAAAAATACAATAGGGCTTCAGCCCTCAACAGAACTAATAATCAAAACATTAATACTAATAATAATAATAATACATATTAAAAATATAAATATTAATAATAATAATATTTATTTTAAAATAAATGAAATAAATTAAATTAAGGCTTGTAAAAAGATAGGGATAAGGGTTGATAGGGTCTAGGGTTCAACCTTAGGCTGGTGGGGATAGGTGGCACCGGTGGTGGTTCACGGCAACGACGGCGGTGGCCGAAAAAAGGGAAGAAAAGGGTAAAAGTTGAATGCTGGGAAAAGGATAGGGAGAATTAAGGTGGGAGTTGGGGTGTTTTGAGTTGCCCAGAATGAGAGGGACAGAACGAGGGTGGTGGTGCAGCCAAAGGTGGCGGCGCACGGCGGCGGCGGTGGTGGCCGATTATGGAAAGAGAAGAGAAAGAGAGGTGGAGAGGGAGGAAGGGAAAAAATTTAGGGGAAGGTAGAGGAGGGTCTGCAAAAGAGAATGGGAGGAGAAAGAAGCGAAAAGGAAGGGCGGCGAAGTTGGCCAGAGGCGGTAGACGAGGCGTCTAAAGGGACGGCGGTGAAAATGGTCATTTTTCTAGGTAGGAATTAAAAGCTTGACACAGGGTTGATTATGAGGGTATTTATAGGGTTAGAAGGGAGGCTAGGGTTCTGTGGGCCGGTGAGGTGGTAATGCAATTAGGGTTAGGGTCACGGGTGGCAAGGTTGGCCGGTGGCAATAATTTTTAGGGGAGAGGGTGCATAGGGAAAAAAGGGAAAAAAACTACGAGAGGGGGAGTTAGTTAGGAAATAAGGTCAGCCAGTCAACAGGGAAGAGAGAGGAGCGAAAACGACGGTCAATGGTGGAAAAAAACCAGGACGGTGGTGGCATTCTTACAGGTCAGTGGCGGGGATGACAAGTGCGAAGGCTGGGGGAGAAGAAGGGGGGTTGGGCCGGACGGTTCGGGAAAAGAAGAGAAAAGAAAGGGAGATGGGCGAACCGGGCGCGACAAGGGGAAGGTGCGATAAATGAAACGAGGCATTTAGGACGTAATAATCATAAAACACAGCGCTGATAAGGGAGGAAGAAGGATGCGCGACGCGGGCTAGGTGAAAGGAAAGGAAGAAGGGGAATTGGGTCGGTCGGCTGGCCTAGTTCGGCGAGGAGAAAGAAGAAAAAGAAAGAAAAAGGAAGAAAGAAGAAGGAAAAAAGGAAAAAATAAGAGAAAAATAATTATTTTAGGGCCAATTAAATTAATCTGAATATTTAGAATATTTAAAAAATAATAATAATAAAATAAAATAATATTTAAATCCCTTTTTAGTCTAAATTAAGATTTTTAAAGGATTTTCCATGAATTCTTTTTTAATTAGCAAAACACCCAAATTTTCTCCAATTAAATTATTTATAAAATTTATATTAATTTGAATATATTTTCTCCTTCTTATTTTAAATAAAATAATTAATTTAATTAATTTTTTTAATAAAATCCTTAATTAGCTAAAATGCCAAAACTTTTCTAATAATTTTTTTTATTCTTTTCGTCTTAAATATCCCTAATAAATTTCCTTATATAAAAATAATTTATTTAATTAATTTTCATTAAAAACCTCATTTAAATATAATATTTAAAATTAAAAATTTATGGGGCATTTCAGATAATATGATATGGAAATGAAAGGACAAAAAGAAAGAAAATGGCAAGTGAGTTCACTAAGGAGGGATATGAGGTTGACCAAAATACCTCATGATCCATAAGGGGAAATTAAAGAGGAAGGAATAACCAAAATGAATGAAAGATGGCAAACCCTAGGGGCTCTCTCCTCCTCCATGGCTCGCACGAGGAGTGCTTTGGCTGCCAAGAAGAAGAAGATGGCTTCAGGGAGTTCTAATTCAGTGATTGATGGAATCGAACAGGTTCGGGATGGTCAAGTTTCTCTTGATGGTTCGGATAAATTATTATCGCATGACGACTCTTCATGCATGGTTCATGTAGAGAGTAATGTTGATCAGGGGGATTTTCTTAGGGTTAATAATCCTGAACCCAATGATATTACTGTTTCTGGTGTCCCTATTGTTGATAAGGGACTTGATCCTTATGATTTGGATACTCGTCTGCCGCTGGCATCTGAGAAGGTGCAACCCCAACCCTTGGTTTCTTCTTGGAAGGACTTGGTTGCAGGCAATCGTTTTCCTCTTCAAGGTGCTTCTCTGTCCTATGTCCTCCTGATAGGGTTGGGGATAAGATTCAAGTTACCTTACAGAAAGATATGGTGGAGATGAATTGTCATGAATGGCAATGGGCAGTTGTTGGCTACGTTATTGGATTTCGACCAACCATGTCTCAATTGGTTGGATATGTAAAGAGAAACTGGTCAGGAGTTCGAGAACCAAAGGTGTTGCTTCATAACCAAGGGTTTGTAGTTTTCAAGTTTGAATCTCAGGAGGATAGAGATTCGATGTTATCCAAACCTTATTGGTCTTTCTTCAATCGATCATTTATCCTTAAGGCATGGCATCGAAGGTTTTAGTTCACTAAGGAAAAGTTTCAGTTTATGCCTTTGTGGTTGAAGCTTTTTAACCTGCTTTTGGATTATTGGGATGTGGATCCATTAATTAGAATTGGAAGTGCTATTGGAAGGCCTCTTCATTTGGATGGGATAACTTCTACAGGAGACAGAATCTCTTATACCCGCATGTTAATTGAAGTGGATGTGTCTAATAAACGAGTTGATTATGTGGATTTAGTTGACCCTAATGGTGATATCCTGACTCAAAGAATTATATATGAATGGAGGCCTAGTTTCTGTAATGCCTGTCATGAGGCTGGCCATTCTACTGATAAATGTAAGAAGGGATCAAGGGTGTAGAGTGATGTTCATGCTGATCAATCTATTTCTAGTGCTGCAGGTCAGTTAAAAGGGGAGAAAGGAGGCTCATTTTGGCATAAAGTTCCCTTGAGGTAATCATGTTCTCAGAATTCTTGCCAGAAGGTAGATAAAGAGATAAGGCAGGTTGATCCCAATGTTCCTAGTCCTAGCTTAACTTTTGTTCCTCCTGTCAGTGTTTTACATTCTATGAAGGACAAGATTGTTGCTCATGAAGAAGGGCAGACTCATATTTCCAAGAGCATCAAGTCCTCAAATATTGTTTGCTCTGAGAATAGGTATGCATGTTTATATTCCTCTAATGATATCCCTCAGGAACATGCAGATCCATTAGTCTCTCAGGATTTTGACCCTGCTATTCCTTTGGCTCCTCATTCTGTTTCCAATTATAGGATCTTGGAATTTTAGGTGGCTTAATAAGCCTTATAAACAGAAGGAGCTTAAGCACTGGCTCTCAGTGCATAAAGTGTCCTTGTTTGGTCTTTTGGAAACTAGAGTGAAGAGTGTCAATGCTAATGGTATTAGTCATAAACTAGGGTCTCACTAGAGCAGATTAGACAATTATAGCTCTCATCCAAATGGGATAATTTGGTGTCTGTAGGATAGTAGGGTTTGGGATGTCCAGCTCATCTTTTGTAATGAGGAATTTCTACATATTTCAGTTTTTGCTGTTCAGTTTAGTTAACATTTCTATGCTTCTTTTGTATATGGTTTCAATTTAGGTGGTGAAAGGAAAGCTCTCTAGCAAGCATTATATGATTATCAGGTGGTTAATGATCCTTGGGTGATTTCAATGTGGTATTCCAAGCTGCTGAGAAGTTTCAAGGAAATGACATTAATTGTCCTGATGTAACTGAAGCAGTGGATTGTTGTAACTATGTATTATTGCATGACCTTGTTTTTTCAGGTCTCAAATTCACCTAGTCTAATAGAAGTCTGGGAGATAATTTAATCATGGCCAAATTGGATAGAGTTCTGGTTAATATTCCCTAGTTATCCAAGTTTCCTCTGTCTTGTGCTCAATTTAATGAGAATATTTTTTCTTATCACAGTCCCTCATTGGTTAACTTGGATGTTTCTCTAACTCAGTTTAAAAGTTCTTTTAAGTTCTATGACATGTGGACATTGCATCCTAATTTCATTCCTCTGAGAGCTGAATGTTGGAAGAGTAAGTCTCACACAAATATTTTTAATATGTTCCAGATTAATATGCAGATTGTTAAGTCCCAGTTGAAAGTCTTTAATAGACATAACTTTGGAGATCTTTCTTCTAGAGTTCAGCTGGCTTGAGAGAAGCTGAAGAAGAGTCAAGAGGCTTTATCTTTGAATCCTGCTAGTCTTTCTTTGCAATAGGAAGAGAAATATAATTTAAAATCTTATGAATTCCTAGCCTCTTGTGAGGAATGTTTTCTCAAGTAGAAGTCTGAGATTAAATGGCTGCAGTTGGGTGATTCAAACTCTCACTAGTTTTTTCTCTGTTATGAAGGTAAGACAGCAGCATAATTTCATTAGAAAGATTCAGCTTGACTCAGGCAAGGTTTATTCTAATAGTGATGTTATTGCACAAGCTTTTGTGGCTTTCTACAAAGAGTTGCTGGGTTAGAGAGGTGATGCTACAAGTTTGGTTTCAGAGGATGTGTTGAAATTAGGTCCTTTTCTGTCTGTACAAAACCAACATGATCTGTTAAGTCCTATCACTATGCAGGAGGTTAAAGAAGCTCTTTGGTCTATGGGAAATCTCAAAGCACCTAGATCTGATGGCTTTACTACTAGTTTTTTTAAAGCTGCATGGAATGTGGTAGGAGAGGACTTGCACCTGGTGATAAGGTGTTTTCAAATAGCTTATATGCCTTCTTTTATGGGTCTGTCTAAATTGGTTCTCATCCCCAAATATGTGAATGCTATTAAGTTAGCTGACTTTTGACCTATTGCTTATTGCAATGTGTTCTACAAGGTTTTGGCCAAGGTTCTTGCAGGGAGGTTGCAGTGTGTTTTACCTTCCATTATTCATCCTTCACAATCAGGGTTTGTCAAGGGTAGAAGAATTGGAGATAATGTTTTGTTGGCTCATGAATTGTTGCATATGTATAATAGGAAGAACATTTCACCAAGATGTATGCTGAAGATAGACATGAGGAAAGCTTATGATTCTATAGATTGGCATTTCATGGAAAAGGTCTTATTAGGCCTTCATTTCCCTCTACATTTTGTTAAGATTATTATGGCTTGTGTTTCTTCAGCTTCTTATTCATTGTCTATTAATAATATATTGCAATCCCCTTTTAAAGGAATGAAAGCACTTAGGTTAGGAGATCCCTTGTCCTCTTTTCTGTTTGTTATTGTTATGGAGTATCTGAATAGGGCTTTCCAATCCCTATGGATTAGGAATGAGTTTCAGGGGCATCCTAAGTGTAAGAAGCTGCAAATCATTAATTTGAGCTTTGTTGATGATTTGTTAGTTTTCTGCAAAGCTGATATGGGTTCAGTGAAAGCCATCAAGGTGGTTTTGGATAATTTCTCATCTTTCTCAAGCCTCCATATTAGTCCTGCTAAGAGTGTGGTATTCCTGGGTGGAGCTCCTCAGCATTTAAAGCAGGATATCAAATATGTTCTTCCTTTTCAAGATGGGTATTTTCCTTTCAAATATTTGGGTGTCCCTATTGATGCTTCCGGACTTAAAGCAGCAGACATGGTGGAATTGGTTAATAAAATCTCTAGTTGTATGCAACATTAGGCTAATAAACTTCTGTCCTATGGTGGAAGGCTACCACTCTTACAATCTGTCATCTCTGGTATTGCTAATTATTGGAGTCAAATTTTTGTTCTCCCCAAGAAGATTATTCATAAAGTGGTGGCCCTGTGCAGAGCTTTCCTCTGGTCTGGCAAGGTTTCTTCTAATAAAAAAGCCCTAGTGTCATGGAGAGTGGTTTGTTTACCAAAGAAAGAAGGGGGTTTAGGCCTATTAGAGTTGTCTTCATGGAATATAGTAGTTGTAGGAAAGTTGTTGTGGCATTTATGTCAGGATAAGGATGCTCTTTGGATTAAATGGGTGCATGCTTATTATATTAAAAGACATGATTTGTTCTCCTGCAATCTACCCTGCACAGCTTCAAGGTTAATGCAAAAAACTTTTTCTTTCAGACCTATCCTCCTTCCTGTTTTCCAGCAATGGCAGAGTGACAAAATGTATTCTATTGTTGAGGTCTATGATTCTATCAGATTTTATGCACCTAAGGTGGCCTGGAGAAGATTTGTATGGTCCAATTTTGTAGCTCCCAAACATAAATTTATTTTATGGCTAGCTGCCCAGTCCAAGCTACCCACTAAGGATTATATAAGCACCTTCCTACCTTCCGTCAATTAGAGATGCTATTTTTGCTCCCAAAATGAATCTATGTTGCATCTTTTATGTCAGTGTGCTTAATTGAAGAAAGTCTAGTCTGCTATAGGTAAGACAGGTGGTTTCAGAATCAGATATGGCTCCATTGATAGGATCTTTACCTCATTGGCAAGAAGTAGACACAGAAAGGCTGGAGTTTCCCAAGTTTATTCAAGTTTTTATGCTTTGGCTCTTTATGAAATTTGGAAAGCTAGGAATAATTGTATTTTCTCTAATAGAAATTGGGACTTGAGAGGGGTAGCTTATAAGATTTTCTTGACTATGTCATCCCTTTGCCTTCATTAAGTAGAAAGGAAAAGTTTGTTAGTTTGATAGGAAGGGTAGATCACTTCTACAATCCCATTTGTACCTTATGATTTTGATATAATATTCTTGTTCCTTAAAAAAATGAATGAAAGATGGGAACATTGCATGGGAGTCTTAAAATTTGCATGGGACTTTAAGAGTTTGCATGGAGTGGATAAATCTCACATGGGGATGATCTTTACGTGAGAAAAGTTGATTTAGGGTGTTAATAACCTAGGGGGAGAGTTGTGGAGTGATTGGAGACTTGGGATGAAAAATAGTATGTAGGTTGGTGTAAGGGTGTATAAGGGACCCAATTAGGGTCTTGGGGGAGAGTAGTAATCTCGAAAATGTGGGAGTAAAGATGATTAAGGAAAAGTGGAGTACGGGTTCAAAGTGAGAATTTATTATATAAGGGGTGAGTATGGGTTCCATGGGAGAGAAGATATTTTGGGTAAAAAGAGAGAGGTTACTTATGGGAGAAGAAAGGTATTAGGGTTTGAGGTGGCCAACTAGAGTTTTTCCGGTCACATACGATGTCGAGAGGTAAAGTGATATGTTTTGGGATGTGATCTAATTGAGACAAGGTGTGAGGCGAGGAATGAAGTAATGATAGTGTAAGTGGGAGAAAGTTGGGCCACATAGGTCCAAGTAAGGTTTTCAAGGGAAAACCCTAAAGGGTGATAGTAGGTGGATTTGATGTCATGAGTTGTTGGGCCTTAACCCACACCCTTAGGAGTTGGGGTTTTACATTTTGTGTAGGTTTAAGGGGGAATGGATGCCAGAGCGTGATAAGGGGCGCATGAGTCTCAAGATATAGGATAGGCCCCCTTAAGAGGATAGAAGTAGAATGTTGGTGACATGCATATCAAGGGCAAATTGCTTATTGAATAAGACACAAATAAAATACTATCCATTTAAAGAGAAAGATTGTTGAGCTGAGCCCAGACAAGTCCACCAGCGAATAATAGTGGCCAGGAGCATTTTTCCCTGCATGACCGTTCCACCGGCTATAATAGTGGGGGTTTTCGTGCTCAACAAACCAAACATAATTGTGACAAGATATGGGAAAGATATGAATTAATTATAGTGAAATACCATGTGAGTCGAGGCCAGACCGGTCCATCGGCGAATAATAGTGGCCAGGAGCATTTTTCCCTACATGACTGGTCCACCGGCGAATAATAGTGGCCAGGAGCATTTTACCCTGCATGACCGATCCACCAGCTATAATAGTGGGGTTCCTACATTCACTTGGATTGATAAAGACTATGATGTGAATCAACTCTATATTTACAAGAGATCTAGAGAATAAGTCTGTTTGGACTGTAGCCGGCCTTCATTATCTATTTTACTACATGTTACTCATGTGATTATGCCATGTATAATGTGTTGTGTGTCTTGTATGTTAGCCCTAGTGCATTTGTTACCTTACTCAGTACGTAACGTACTAATCACCCGTTTCATGGGTGCTGCTCATTCCCATGAGCAGAAGACCCATCTGAGCTTGTACAGGTAGGGGACGACGTCTTCGATGCCGACACTTACGAGGCATCGGGTGGGGTTGAGCGTTGAGCTTAGACCTAACTTGGGGATTGAGAGCGACTCGGCCGGACTCTATTTCTTTAATTGGACCATGTATTATCATATTTTAGTTGTGTTTTGTACTATGCTTTATGTTTTTGAAAAACTCTAGCCACGTACTCTTTGGATTGTAATCCTGAACCGCACTCTGATTTTTGTATGACTTGTGCTTTACTAACGACTTGTGTTTTTATTAATGACTCGTGTTTAATGTTAACCTTATTTAGCCTTAGCACTTAGTACTAGGACGGTAGGAGTGAACTGATCTAGTACTAAGTGTGGCAGTAATGCCCTCGAATTTACAGTTTTATCTTTTCACTTCCATTAAACCCTTTTAATTAAATGAAAATTTTTCAATAGTAAATTTGAGGGTGTTACATGGTTGGTGTGGGATAGGTAGAGGAGTATAGAGCCCTTTGTGGCTATAACTCTTGGACATTTGACATATGACAAATCTAAATATTATACTTTATACATCTCCCACAAGTTTGGGCTAATAAAAATGCTCACTATAAATGTCCATGGTGTTGTTGATGCCAAAGTGTCTAGCTGGTCATCCTCCATGCACTTCCCTTACAAGCAATTCTCTGATGGGGTATTTGGGAATGTAGTGCTTTTTGTTCTTGAAAAGAAACTCCTCCTGGATGGTAAACTAGCCCTTCTTCTTGTTTTGATCCTTAAAATAGAAGCTAAAGTCTTTGTCTAATTCCTTTTAGAACTCCCAAATTCACTTGAACCCCAATACTCTTGCTTCTAGAAAAGAGAGCATGCAATACCTCCTAGAGAGTGCATCTACTACTACATGTGTTTTTCCACTTTTATGATTATCTATAGAGGAAAAAGATTGTAATAATTCCACTCATCTTGCATGTATTGGATTAAGCTTGTGTTGGCCATTGATATATTTCAATAACTTGTGATCTATGTGTAGCACAAACTATTGGGGTCATAAGTAGTGGGACCAATGATCTAGAGCTCTCACCAAAGCATATAATACTTTGTCATAGTTTCCATAGTTCCCCCTAGATCCATTGAGCTTTTCACTAAAGAAGGCAATAGGTTTCCCTTCTTGTAGTAAAACAACGCAAATTCTTACCCCACGAGGATCACACTCAACTTCAAATAATATGTTAAAGTTAGGTAATTTTAGGATAGGTGTTCACTTAATTTCCCCTTATTCACTTGAAATGTGTCTTGTACGGCCTTGGTCCACTTGATTTCTCCTTTCTCCATATATTTAGTTATAAGGGCTAGTAAGGTGTTGAAATCCCTAATAACTCCTATAAAATGAAGCCAACCCATGAAAAGAACTCACTTGTGTAAGGCTTGTTGGTGTAGGCAGTGACTTGATTGCTTCCACTTTAGATTCATCCATGGCTATGCCATCCTTAAAAACCATGAAATTTAGAAAATTAACCCTAGGTACAAATAACCCACATTTTTCTATCTTAGCATACAACTCGTGACCTCTAAGTGCTAGAAAGACAAGTTTGAGATGTTTTACATGTTTTTCTTTACAAGATCTATACATAAGGATTTCATCGAATTAAACTACTAAAACTTTACTAATGAATGGCCTAAGTACCTCATTAATAAGTCTCATGAAGGTACTATAGGCATTTGACAAACCAAAAGGCATAACCATCCACTCATACAATCCTACCTTAGTTTTGAATGCGGTTTTCCACTCATCGTAATCTTTCATTCTTATTTGATAGTAGCCACTCCTTAGATCTATTTTTGAAAGAAAAAAGGTATGTACCATTTATACAATCAAGCATATCATCAATTTTAGGTATAAGATACTTATACTTAATGGTAATGTTGTTGATAGCTCTACTATTCACATACATTCTCATAGTACTATCTTTCTTTGGTACAAGTAAGGCATGACATAATAATTTGTCTACTTGTCTTTTTAACTCCAAGGCCTCCTTAGGATTACACTTATAGGCTTCCATATTAGGAAGTATAACACTAGGTAAAAAGTTAATTTAGTGCTTTATCCTTCTAATGGGGGTAGTACATGGGGTAGGTCATTAGGGAATACACCATCAAACTCTTCTAACAATGCCTTAGCCCTTGGTTTAATACAAATATTCTCCTCATTATCCTCTAACAATAACAACAAGTAGATTACCTTCCCTTTTGCAATAGCCCAAAGGAAAGACTTTTTAAAGCTGATATTAGTATGATTAGGCTTAGTAACTAATGGGGTGAGTACAAGCTTATTCTTAGTAAACTTCAAGCAATAGGTTTTCTTCCTCCCATCATGTAGGACACTCCTATAAAATTTTCATGGTCTCCCCAAAAGAAAATGGCAATAATCCATTGGAACTACATCATATGCCAATTAATCTTGGTAGGTCTTCCCAATGGAAAATAGCACCTTCACTTGCTTTGTTACCTCCACTATGTTACCATCATTAAGCCATTGTAGCTTATATGGTTTGTCTTATTTTGTTGTGGTGAGACCAAGCTTCTCTATGCATGAACAAACATTGGCACAACTACCTCCATCCACAATACATATTTTCCCAAGTATTGTGCACTTGGTTTGAAAAATATTTTCTCTTTGGGATTCATCATATTTGACCTCCTTAGTGTGCAACACCCTCTTAATCACCAAGGATTCTCCCACATCTGATGGTGCATACTCTTCCTCTCCTCCTCTTTCTCACATTCTTCCTCTCATTTGGCCTCATCTAAATCCACCATGGGAATCACCCTCTTGTTAGGACACTCATTTTAGTAGTTCCCTAAGCCTTTACACTTAAAACACCTCACACTTTTGGTTTGATTCTCAACCTCCGCCACTTTACCCTTAATATCTTTTGTCAATGGTGTGGAAGGAGTTTTGAATGGTGGAGGATTCTCCATTGAGGTGCTAACACCCTTATTCAGACCTCCATACCTCATGGCCCTCTTCTATTATTACTATTTTTTTTCTTTGATGGCTAAATGGTAAAGCTCATCCTAGGTATAAAACCTATGCATTTCTGCCTTCCTAGGGATATTAAGCCCATGTCCACCAAGGAACCAAGAAATGATATACTCCTCTAGCTCATCCAAACCAAGCCTCATAGATAGTTTTTCAAACTCCCTAATGTACTCCTCTACACTTAAATATCCTTGCTTTAGAGAGGACATTTTATTGTATAATTATTGACTGAAAGAAGGAGGAATGAATCTCTCCTTCATCAACTTCTTCATTTTTAACCAAGACATAACTTTTAACTTTTCTTTTTTCTCCTCTTATGAGTCAAGTTCTCTCACCATAATGAGGAATGGCCTTTGAGATTAAGAACTACCACCTTAAAGGCTTTGGTGCTAGAATATCCCTTAGCCTCAAATAGTCTACTATACATCAACTCCCACTCTAAAAATTCTTCGGGATTGTGATTGCCTTCAAACTCCGGGATCTCAGCTCTAACATCATGAAAATAATCCCTCTTTTTATCTCCTTCTCCTTAGGTCTAGAGAAGAATCATATAGGATGAATCTTCTCCATCTTCACTTTCAGCATGGTCACCAAACCCATGATGGTCTCGAGTAGGGGGTAATTTTGTGTGTATGTTTCAGTCCAAATTAGGAAGGATGGTCTCAAAGATATCAAGCAGTGTTCACATATCATTTTGAAGAGACTCAATAGATTGATCCCTTCTTAAATTATTTGTCTCCTCAAGGCTCAAATATCTTGGTAAAGGGAGGTCCTCCATTGAAGACAAAAGAAAATTTTAAGAAGTGAAAGATAAGTTATTTTCAACTATGGGTAGGGGAAAAGGTTATGTTTCAAATGGAATGGTGTTTGGTTTAGAAATATTTTTTGGGTTTAGGTTTTCAATGGGAAAATATAATACAAAGAAAAAATACCCAAATTGCTGCAACCTAATCTTTGATAGCAAGTTGATGCATAAGAGGTCCAACTTGGGTCGTGCTAGGAAGTAGTGTCTAAGTAAGATTAGATCAACCAAAAAGTAAGAGTAGAATTGGGAGAGATTTGAGAAGTTGAAATTGATTCTTGGTAAATCCTTGAATCAATACTCATAAGAAACACCAAAGGTTTAAACTCTTAGGATAAATCTTGGAATATTTTTGCTAAACTTCAAACTCTTACACTAGAGTTGAAGATGATAACTCTCAGTTTTTTGAGAGATAATGGTGTAGCTAAAAACAAGTTGACTTCTCTTTCATTCTTTCCTTAGCACTTATAGATGGAGTATAGGATTGAAGGTTATAACTAATCCAACTAATAAAATTGATTTGAGCTAAAATAAATAAAATAAAATATCTAATACACCACCTTATGTCACTCAGCCATGCGGTGTATTCCATGCTGATTTCAAATGGTAGAGCCCCTCCTTCATGTATCCAACTCTTGCAGCTACCACTTGATTTATAAGGAAAGAGAAAATAATTATTTTAATATTTTAAGGGATAAAAATAAGTAAATAATGTCTTTATCCTTCCTTTTTCTTCCTAAAAATATGATTATTCTTACAATTACAGAAAAGGACTTTCCATGTGGCTTGAGAGAGACTTGTAGTTTGTTTTATGTGGCTATTGAAGGTGCAGATTTGAATAAATTTTTGGGGTATTTTTAGAGCTTAAATATTAAAAGAAAATGATCTAAAAAGGGTGGAAAAATTTGGAAAAAATGTGGCTAAAAAAAGTATATGTTTTAGTAGGTGGAGGTGATAAAAGTTGACAAGGTTTGCATAGCTTACTTGACTTGCAAAGCTATTTTTCTTAGGAGTAATTAATTTGTTCAAGGGAGGAGAGTTTTGTGACTCTTAAAATTGAAAAAATTAAGGATAATAGTGTGATAATTAGATGAGGATGATCTCACATCAAGTGGTAACACCCATTATTTTATGATTATGCTTTCGTTAAAGTAAAAATTTAAGTAGTAACAAAGGAGGTGTCACAATGAGATTGCATAAGAGCTCGTTAGTTGTCATCTTGGTGAGGTATATAGCTTCTTCAATGGTGATAACCTTTGGAATGTAACACCCCCATTTTTAGCACTTGATAATTTCTTTAAAAAGAGTTGGTTGAGGAAACTAAACTAATAAAAACATAGGGTGTTACCGCTACACTTAGTATAAGCTAGTTTTCTCTACCTTTCTTACATTAAGTGTTAAAGCTAAAAAATTTATCCGCTTAAATTAAGAATAACAATTGATAAGAAGAAGAGAAAGATTTCATTTCAATATTAAAATGTTTTGATAATAAAAGATTAAACAAAAGAGTTACAACTAACGAGGGAAAGAAATACATAAGGGGACATAAGAGTTCAAAAGATATCCAGATCAAAAGATGCCGGAATAGACATCAAATAGTCCTAACTCTCAACCCCTACCAAAATCCATCAAACTAAACCCTCAAAGTACTCATACAAGGTAAATATTGTCCATTAAATAGGTAGGGGTCATAAAACGGAACCCATCAGTACAACGGTACTGAGTAAACCAATATATAATACCAAGCATGCAAATATCACATGTAGCACATAGAAGACAACACAAAGTATCATGTCATAACACGTTAAATAGTACATATAACTAAGTTTCATATTTTTTTTTAGAAAGTAAGAATTGATATCAGTAATCAAATGTTACAAATGAAATTGTAGAATTTATCTACCCTCCCAATAAAACTACCAAACGTATCCCTCCTACTAGAGTGGAGACAAAGAGATGACATTGTTAAAGCAATCCTATATGCTACCCCTTTCAAATCCCAAGGTTTATTCAAAAAGATAAAACTATTTCTAACTTTCCAAATTTCATAGAACGCAACAGCATAAAGAATAGAATAGAATTTATTTATGATAACCTTCCTGCTCCTACTTCTGGAAATTGAGATAAAAAAAACCCTGCACTAGAGCTGTGTCTTATCATGAGTCCACTGCCTTGACCAATAGCAGACCATACCTTCTTCAGTTCAGCACAAGTACAGAATAAGTGAGAAAGAGTTTCATCCTGTGTGCAGAAACAACACTGCAAATTGATGGTAGGAAGAAGGATTCTAATATTATCTTTATTGGGAAGCTTTGAGTGTGCAGCTAACCAAAATATAAACTTATGCTTAGGAGTTGCAAAGCTTGACCAAACAGCTCTCCGCCAGGTTACTCGAAGAGCTGAATATCTGATTGCTTCATATACCTTAGCAATAGGGTAGTTTTTATCCCTCTGCCACTACTGAAATACAGGTAAAAGAACAAGCCTTAAGGAAAAAAAAATTTATGCAACAACCCTGAAGCAGTGCAGGGTAGGCTGCAAGTGGCCACATCTTGCCTTTTAATATAATAAGCATGCAACCATTTTATCCAAAGGTCATCTTTTTCCTAATATAAATGCCATAACATCTTCCCCACAACTGTTGTATTCCAGGAAAACAGATCCATCAAGCCTAAACCTCCTTCTTTCTTTGGTAAACATACCACTTTCCATGCCACTAAAGCTCTCTTAGAAGGAGAGACTTCACCTGACCAAACAAAAGACCTGCACAAGGCCACAACCTTATGAATGATCTTTTTAGAAAGAATGAAGATTTGACTCCAGTAGTTAGTAATGCCAATGATCACAGATTGTAACAACTGAACTCTTCCAGCATAAGAAAGGAGTTTATTAGCCCAGTGATGCATCCTACCAGAGATTTTGTGAATCAATTCCAACATATCAGCAGTTTTAAGCCTAGAGGCATCAAGAGGGACCCCTAAGTATTTAAAAGGAAACAATCCCTCTTGAAATTGAAGAATAGATCTGATAGTCTGCTTTAAAACATGGCCAACACCACCCAGAAACACCACACTTTTGCCAGGGCTAATGTGAAGACCAGAGCAAGTAGAGAAATTATCAAGAACCTCCTTAATAGCCTTCACAAAAGACACATTAGCCTTGCAAAATACCAAGAGATCATCTGCAAAGCTGAAGTTAATAATATTCAACTTTCTACACTTAGGATGACCCTAAAAGTCATATCTGCCCCATAAAGATTGGAAATGTTTGCTGAGGTATTCCATGACAATAACAAAAAAAAATGAAGACAATGGATCACCCTGTCTAAGCCCTTTTTTCCCCTTAAAAGGAGGCTACAAAATATTGTTAACAGATAGGGAATAAGATACTGAAGAAACACAAGCCATGATCACCTTAACAAAATGCATAGGAAAGTGCATCCCTAGCATAACTTTCTCTAAGAAAGTCCAATCCATAGAATCATAAGCCTTCCTCATATCAACTTTGATCATACATCTAGGGGAAATGTGCTTCCTCTTATACATATGCAGCAATTCATGAGCCAAAAGCACATTATCACCAATCCTTCTTCATTTCACAAAACCTGAATAAGATGGGTGAATAATGGAAGGCAGGACACATTGCAACCTCCCAGCTAAAACCTTATAAACCACATTGCAGCAAGCAATGGGTTAAAAATCAGCTAGCTTTGAAGCACTCTCAGATTTTGGAATAAGCACCAGTTTGGAATGTCCTATGAAAGATGGAACAAAAGCAAATTGAAAATTTTTCCTTAAAACCAACCATAGATCTCCCCCTACCACATTCCAAACAACCTTAAAAAAACCTACAGTGAACCCATCAGACCCTGGAGCTTTGAAGTTTCCAATGGACCATAAAGCATATTTGACCTCCTCCAACGAAATAGATCTTAACAAACCATGCTGATGATGGACGGGTACAAAGGGGCCCAACTTCATAACATCTTCTAAAACATAACTTGTAGCCAAACCTCTATTACCCAGCAAGTCAGAGTAGAAGGTCACAAAAGCCTGAGCAATTTCATTGCTATAAGAACAAATTAACCCTAAGTCAAGCTGGATCTTTCTGATAATGTTGTGTTGTTGTCGAGCCTTCATAATAGAGAAGAAGAAATGGGAGTTAGAATCCCCTAACTGCAGCCATTTAATACCATATTTCTATTTAAAAAACTTTCCTCACAACATGCATAAAACTCATAATGCTTCAAACTAGTTTTCTCCTCTTGCTGTAGAGATAAACTGGAAGGATGTTGTACCAAAGCCTCTTGACTTCTTTTCAACTGATCTCTGGCCATCTGAACTTTGGTAGATATAGCACCAAACTTCTCTTTATTAAAATACTTCAACTCAACCTTAACTTTCTTTAGATTGAGCTAAAAAAATTTTAAAACATTGAATTCAAAATAAGTCTTCCAAGAACCAGCCACCAAAGGAAGAAAACTGGATCCAGGGTCCACATATCATAAAATTTGAAATGGCCTTTAAACTGGGGTCGTTACTCATATCATCCCATATGTAACATGTCCACCACATCAAACTTAACCATATTACAGCTATTTCATTAATCTAATTATACCAAGGGTGCTCCACAAAAAGGAAAACACCAAACCATAATTAATCCCTTTTACAATAACCACATCTCTTCCACTTATGACATGATAAGGAAATCATTAAGATAATTACCAACCAATACACTAAATCAAAATAGTGCATGAATGCAACTAGCAAACCAACATACTAAAACCAAGTAGTCCACGGAGGCAACTACCAAATCGATGAACTACAACAATCCATTTAAATCCTTACACAATAAGTATTTCTATTTTAGTTACTCTAGGGGATACAGTAATAACTCAAAGACATATAAGTACACTGGTTATACCTACTCATTAAAGCAACACACTATCTTGCCAACTTGTATCCCAGAGACATATAAGTATTTCGGTCATACTGGTGCAACAAAGCAACGTAATTTCCTCTCATCCTCAGAAACCTAATCCTTAAGTATCGATATCTCCTACAGGGCCCGTAAGTCACCTATAGAGTAGACGAGGGCATTAGCCGAAATATTGAGGCATCTGTCGAAACCACCAAACCAAATCGAGGGCTCCTACCTCATCTCTAGGGTAGCTAACCCTAAAGAGTAATCATTCTCAAATCTTGAGCTCGTCCACTTTAAATAGTAACATCTTAATAAGGTGATCATAAAATATCACATAATGCACAACGATTCCCATTTAATACTTAACCCTTTTTCTTTTATTTCCAATTATTCAAGTAGACCATAAGGTCAACAATCCAAAAAAAAATCAAAGTTAACACTAAGGTTAACCTAAGAATTCATTAAGGTCATCCTAGTCCAATTACTCAAACTTTTAGGCATAAAAAGTCATAAATGGCCAACATGTCCTTATATGTTATTTATTCAATAATTTCCCACATTAATACCAATTTTTATTAAAATTAAATAAAATTTATGGTATGACTAAATAACATTAAAATAGGAACATTAATATAAAATTTAAATTCTTGAAACTTTTAAGAGTCAAAAAAATACCATTCTGCCCCTAAAACACAATTAAGCTCATTTAGCAGATAAAACGGCAATCATTCATAATTACTTTAACACAAATAACCCTATTTTAATATGCTATGATACATATATGTAAAATAAATTAATTTAATATAATCTTGCATAAAAATATATGGTCACACACTTAGAGAAATTAATAACAATACATGGTGCATGAATACTTTTTTTATGAGATTACAAGAAATCATAAATTATACTTAAGTATAACATTAGAAAATCCAAATATTCTATCACATGATTTTTATATATTTAGTAGGAGCATATGGGTTACCTCTTTCCAAGTGCAAATAGAGAAACAACACAAATAACCTCTAAACAAATATCAACACCTTTGAAAAATGGAGACACAAGAGGAGAGGGCACAAGATGACAACTTCACAATTTAACAAAAAATATAAACTTCTTTACTTATTTAAAAATAAATAAATGCTAGATAGAATGAAATATAGAAGTGAAAACAAGAGAATAAGGAGAAAAAGAGGAGGATGGGTATCGGTTATAAGCTCAATAAGGCTTAAGAACATTTAGCAAAAATAACAAAAATAAAGAGAGAGGTGGGAGCAACCAAGAGGAGAAAATGAGAGAGATGTTGAATGGAAACGAAGCAAGGCAAGTAGGGTATAAATAGGGGATGGAGGAACCAAAAATCTGCAGCCGCAAAAGGGGGGAGAGACAACTTATTCAACACCTGAATGATAAATGACAAGATGGTTGAGTGTATAAAGTGGTGGCGTGTATTTAGGTTTAATAAAGTTATGTAAAACAATCAATCAACCAAGGGACAGAAGAATTTATGGAATGCATGTAGAAGGTCATATTTAAGCATGGAGAATGCAGGTGAAGAAGGTTGAGTTTAAGAAAAGCCAAAGTGACACAACTAGCATAGGTAGAAAGTGTATAAAAGTAACTTTTGCTCAAATTTTGGTTGAATGAATAAGAAAATGGTCAAATTGATACAAATTTTGATCATGGAATTGTAGGGAAGTAACATTGTATATGAAAAATACTTTTAGGATTTATAGACTATTTTTAATGGTGGAAAGATCAATAAAGAGGATAAAAAAAATATAAAAAAATAGCAAACAAACTCATAAAATTACAAAAATTTATTAAAACCTATAAAATAATATTTTAAACTCACATATAAAATTTTATGAATTTACAGCAAGATTTGATATATAAAATATCGAAATGATGGTTAATTAACAAGATTACAAGGTAATTACTAATAGAAATACCAAAACTATTCCTAAATTCGTGAAACTTTCTAGACCATCTTTATTACTCATTTAAAACCTAAATATAAGTTTTCATAATTTTTAAGACACATATGATATGAAATTTGGCTTGCATACCTTAATTATATATTTTTCATATAAAATTCAAATGGGATAACAAACACAAATAACATTAAACCAAAATTTCTAGATTTACATTTAAACGGATTGGGACCTAAATAAAATTTTATAAGAATATTTTACAAGGTTTAAATTAAAAGTTCATATATATAAATAGTATTTTATAAGCAAAGTGCGTCTAGCCACAAAATCACAATTACTATAGAATCCCCCAAAATATTCTTAAGGCTATAAAATAGTCTACAATAATTTATGTAATTAAGTACACATAATTAGAGCTAGTTAAAAATAGGGTATTACATGGAATCCATTCTGTTCTGAGACTAAACAAAATCTTCCTCACTTTCTCTTATTTGGTTAGGTCCCTTCCTAAGGCCATGAGATAGTTGGCTACTGGAGTAAATCAATTGATGAGTTCATTGATGGATTCATCTTACTTTATGGAGAATAAGTCAGATTCTATAGCAAAAAGAGTTATTCATTTATTATTTACTTCATTAGTTCCTTTATGAGTTAGGAAAATCTTAAATCATTTTTTTTAGCCGTGGCACATGATTGAATATGATGATATTCCTTCTCACCAAGTCAACATTAAAGGATCATTATCATTCGGTCATTAAGAGTAAGTGTTCTCTTATGTAAATCAATATGGTCTTTGCTATTCTTCTCTACTTGTTGGGTCTCTTTAATTTTCTTTAGCCAATTTTTAAGGCTAAAATAGTTCAACTTTAAAATAAAGAGAAAGAAAAGGCATTAATATACATAAGGAGTTATTGAAAATACAACCACTGTACAATAAACGCTAAATAATAAGGGTGTGACACTAGTCTTCCCTAAATCTTTGACTCAAGGCCCAAATAATGAATGGGGGCTCAAGACACTTTTCTTAAAATTCATTTGGCCCCACATGACACACATGTACTCATATAAAATAGTGAAGTATCAGTATAACTTCCTCGTATTGAGTAAATTACAACACCTTTTAAGAGGTGGCATGCTCACATAACACTTAATCATATAATAACAAAGTATTACATAAATCATAAAATAACATGTGATAATAATATTTAAGGATAATCATGATCTCATATATCAACATGCAATAACAAAAAAAAAACATACTTGAAAGGGGAAAAACCACAACATGATTCAAATACAAAGCAATAACTACATAGGCAAACACTAATTCAAATTATTTAGGAGGGAACATGGTGATTAATTGAATCCCATTATTATTTCTTAAGAGGAATAATATCCTATAATCCAAAGCAAATATTTCTAAAATTAAATAAAAAATCAATTACTAACTTTTGGACATCACATCAAAGAAGTCAGATGACATAAAACTATGTATACATATCAAGCCACTAAGTTTCAAACATTATACCAAAAAAGTTACACCACCTAAGCCATTTATAGCACCTCAATACTTAAGTCTTAAAGTGCATACTCATTGTAGGGTCTATGAACCCATGTGATAAGAAATGATGCCTTTAACCAAAACGTTCAACTATGCACTAGGAAACTTGTAAAGGCACAAATATCTCTTTCCAAACTCAAGCCTTTCACTTTAAGTAATTATTATATTCCTAAATGTAAATATTAATATTTATAAAAGGATATTGAGATCCAACATGACAATCTAAAATACCAAAACCAAACCACTCTAGTCACTAAGGGTCATGAACATCAATTAAACATGAAGGCTTAGGTTAGGCATAAGCTAAAACCTATCTCAACCAATTCAAACAACCCCATTAAATCCCTTTTTAAATATTTTATTTCCAATTAGTTATGGAAAACTTTAAATTTAACTATAAAGTTAAGTTAAAGGACCATACTAATATCAAAAAAGCCAATTAAATAAAAGGTAAGATAAAGGGTAATGACACATATAACCATAAGTTAAACCTTAGCCAACCCGCATATTTAAATCTAAAAAATAATCAAGATAATAGTATTAAGGGAGAAATGGATGGGTCCCACAAACTAATGGACCAATCGGAGAACCAACATAAAAAAAAATACTTAAAAAAAGTAGGATGACTAGTCAACTAGTGGGGGAGGTTATAATACCTCGTTTGTAAATTTGAGAAGAAAGTATTTTTTATTTTTTTTAGCATAATAGATGACTAGTATGTTAATTTCATATTGGGTTTTAGTTCAAGGAAATCAATAGATTAGTCTAGTAAATTAGTTGACAGGATTGAAACCATGGGTGCACCAAATTCATTGACTAGTAATCGAACATGTGCAATATTCGAATATAATTTTTTTGGAGAAATTATTCTAACAATCTTGAATCTTAGTAATCAAGCTCCAAATGGTTTCTAAGTAATCTTTGGTATTTTTGAACATTAATATGAGCCTTCTACATGATCATATGTTACTATTTGTGATTTCTAAATTGTTATGATAAGAATGATGATTTGTGAATTTCCTAAACTTAGCATAAACATAAAATTTTGGTGTATCTCACGTGTTATAGTTGAGCATGATTAGTATTATGACAAGAATTCAAATTCACCTATTACTACACAAGCATGATAACATATACTAGTATGAACTCTAGTCTTGACATGGCTTCAATTGCATCATAACTCTTATTAAAAAGGTAACTTAGCTTACTTAGTACGTAGTTTACTAATGTGCCATATATTTAGTCACTTGCTCAATCCTACGATTAGAGGACCCTATATAGGTATTTGAGGGTGGTTGGCAGTCAACCTACCATGTGTTTGGCTTGAGGGAAAATGAGCATAGAAAATCAGAGGGTTTCTTTTTTCAGTCCTTGAGAGACCTCACTTTTATAACTTTACCCCATTTTCAAATTTTCCCTCTTATATGTTCTAGATTGTTTTATGATTGTACTATAAACCCTAACTCATATTACCCTTATGTTCTTTTTTTCTAGCAATCTATTTCTTGTATTTCTATTGGTTGGATACATAGCCTTATATCTAACATTAGATGAAGGGTAGATATCTATCATGTATTAGGTGCACTGGTAATATCCAATTTTTACCTGAGTGCTCAATAAATTGATTGTTTTGTATTAGTCCTGGTCCTTAGGAATCAATGGGTGCCAATCACAATTATGAGCACATCGAGGCATTCATGGAGGCTGTCGATGCCTATATAGAATGCCACATTCAAGACCTATGATTACCATCGCCAACACCAATATCAATTCTAGTGGATTGGTTGAGGAGAGCTAAACACCATCATTTACCAATCTTCAAGGGTCAAGTGGACCCTAACATTAGAGATATGTATTGGATAATAGAGAAGACCTTAATAGCCTATGGTTATCTAGTGGATAATAAAGTTGACATGAATATGTACTAAATAAGGGGCATAATAGATATATGGTGCAGGAGCATGCAATATAGCGATGAAGACGGAGAGTCCACTAATTGGGAACCTTTTCTTGAGGAAGTACAATGAATTTATGACAATTTAATAAGGGATCATGATAATGGAGGAGTACTATACATGATTCATGGAATTAATCTAGTTTTACTAAGAGGTGGAGGCCAGTGAGGAGATGTAAGCCACCATTTCAAGTTATGCTTAGGGATTAGGTACCAAGCATTGTTATTTGGATTTACCCTGCTAGACATGCTCAATATATATGAGTAGGCCTTAAAGGCTTTTTAGATGATATAGGCTAGAAACACCCTGTAGGGGCAATAGGAAATTCATGGGTCATCAACATTCTGATGTGAGGAAGAAGGTGTATTCTAGAAGCAACATACTTCCTATACATGGTAGGACTATGGGATTAGTACCCCACACAAGAGGTAAGTCTTAGAAACATTTTGAGGAGAAACATTACCACTTTAAGCACTGTAGAGCAAACATAGTTGTGGTGTATTAGGGTATAGATATTATGAGTGTCCTATTGGAGGGAAAAATGTTTAGAGGAGCTTGTCTCGAGCTTTAAATACCAAATCAATTAATTATTCCCAACAAACTATGAGAGTTCATTCATCACTAACTAGTATTGTCAGTTATGCCTATTAGCCAAGGGGTGAAAAACCCTACACATGTCAGTTGGGTCAAGGCTTAAGTAGTGTAGCATGAGTTCCTTCGGATGGGCATTTAAACATGATTAGTTAGTCTAAGGTCAAATATCAAGTAAGTGTGGTGACCGGTATGCTTACTTTTTCTACCTTTTCATAATGCTTGCTATTTGACTCTAATACATCACATTCCTTTATGCCATCTGCATTTGTAACACCCCCAATTTTTTAACCAGAAACTTTTATTTTGAAGAAATTGCAAAATTGTTTGGAAAAGAAAAACCAAGGAATATTACAGCTACATCAACCATGAGAGAGGTATAATTATCACCTAACCTATGCCCAATATAAGGCAAAATGAAACAATTGTGAAAGAATGCATACTCACTAACAATACAACAATACTAATAATGGTTGTGATAAGAATAGAAAACTATAAATAGAAAGGAATGGGAGAGATTAAAAATCCAAATATAAGAATCAAAGCTAAGAGATTAAATAACTATGAAAAAAAAATCCGAACATAATGGGTAAAATTCATCTAACCAAATAACCAACTCTTAATTGCGCAAGCAAGTAACTTTTGAGTTCCCAAACAATGGCCAGCTACTAGCTCACAGTATCATTCTTACCATACTCTAACTAAGAATCGTACCCCTATAAATTGTCCTCATCTCCCTGAACTAGAAGCCGGAACATTATAGCGACCACACAAGTGTAGCATCAGTATGGTGAGGTACTAGTAAAATAGAATATCTAAAACATTTTAAGGCTCATGCAGCACATCGAAGTTACATAGTAGCATGGTGTAAGCCTACCAATATAAGATAACACTCAGAATCATGTTAGTAATGTAACAAGGCATGCTTGCATAGAGATCATAGAAGAATAGTAATATGGTACATGCATCACAACCACACAATGTTAACCATATTATAAATATTCCTTTAGTAGCTACATAATTTCTAGTTATTAAGCTACTTTATTTGACCATACCTAATTCTCCACCATGAACAAAAATCATGGAAGCATACATACACACTAGAATACCACACCCACCACACATCGAGTGCACTTGTCGTGAGGGCTAACATAAATTGGGATACCACACCCACCGCATGTTGTTAAAGTACATCAAAGGGGATTGTACAAGGATACCTCATTCACCACACCTTGATTGCCTCCACTTCGAGGGTTAAAAAGTTAGGATACCACATCTACCTAAGTAATGGATAATACGAAGTGCTAAGGGTCTTGTACTAGGATACCTTACCCACCTGAATTAGACACGTATGCTATTATGGCCTACCATAGTATAATCCCAAATATATGTGCAGACTCCAATCAATCGCAATCTAATAGATAAGGAAATAGGTATCGAGTGAAAATGTAAACTACAGGGAAACCCACCCACTAAATCCCAATCAGATACCTTGAGATTTGGAGAAAAAGGCTCAAACAAAATATTAATCCATTAATTATTAATCACCAAGTGATATCACACATCACAAACTAATTCCATTATTACCAAGTGATAACAACAAACACTAATAAATTCCATTATTATCCAAATTGGGTGTTTCCAAGTGATAACACCAAACACATCACAAGGCATAAAAACCATCAATTAATTATTTAGAGATGGCACCAAATTTAACCAATTGAATTCCCAAATATCATCATTATTATTCTTATCAATTCTAGGATAAATATAGTTGTAATCATAATTTAAATTTTTTAATTACATGGAAGTATTAACATAAAAATTCCAAAAGAATAACAACAATAAATAACAAGCATGGTGGAATACAGCCGAACCAGTCGATCGGTCCTTAGGACCCGTTGACTAATCTGGCCATACCAAACCTGAACAAAAAATTAACACTAGCAGAATAATCAATTGGTAGCACTGATCTTCTAATCATAAGAAACCAGTCAATGGGTTTAACCAAACTAGTCGATGGGTTTAAGAAAACACTAGACTAGACCACTTTAGTCACAAGGTCAGCAGTCTATGAGTTTGGCAAAACAATTAATGGTTCATAGGAATAGGTCAACTAGTTCATCAAACCTATCAATTTATCTCACAACTAGCAGATCAAGATTCCCTAACCAAATGACTGTTCATAAAGCAAACCGATGGTCTCAAAGAACCGATCAACTAATCTGAATAAAATAACACCTAGACTTGCAACACACAAACACCAATTTACCAAACTTTACCATATTAATCGTAGAATGTTATTATGTCATAAAATACATAAAGAGAAATGTTGCATACATAAAATCAAATAGATACATAGTACTGTAGGCATTTAAATGAAATCATACTTAAAATAACAAATCATGCATAAAATTAGAGAACCCAAACAATGCTTAAATTATAGGAAAAAACTCTATCACGTGCTCAAATTCTAGAATACAATTAATAAATGTTCAACATAAAGACACAACAAGAACTTAGAACCACGACAAATAACAAAATCTCAAACACATTAAAGATAAGAATATTTTACCTTAAAGTTATTATTATAGCACACAACTCCTAACTAGATGGCTATCTAGTAGGACCTCGATTACTTGGAGAATCAAAATTAAAACCATTAAAATTCTCTTCAAAACTTAATAGAAATATAATTAGAAGAAAAAGGAGAAGGAGATGACAAAATATAACATTTCTTCATAATTGAAACTCAAAATTAACAAACTCAAGGTCTTTAACCTTTCTTAAAACTTTAACCCTTCCTTACTTATAAAAAATAATCTAGATCTATGGCTAATATTAGGAGAATAATGAAGAGTTAATAGGTTTGAACAAATGATAGGGAATAAGAGGTAAGCCTCTATTTTTCCTGGTTGAGAATAAAAGATAGTGAAGTGGGGAATACCCAGCACTTGGGGAAAGTTTCATAAAGGAAAAGGGAAGAATGAACAAATATAGAAGGTTAGAAGTGAATCACATCAAAAATGGAGTGTGTTGGAGAGAGTGATTGTAATATCCCAAAATCCTAATTTCCGAAATTATGGCCAAATAAGGAATTATTAGGAAAATTAGTTACATAAATTCATTTATTAAAATGTAGAGAGTTAATTAAGGTAGATTAAGAGGAAAATAATAAAGAATTTAATTAGAAGAAAATTTGGGTATTTTTCCTAATTAGCATGAAGGTTTAGGGAATTTATCTAAAATAGTCTAAAATAAGCAAAAAGGAATTTATTTAACATTTTATAAATATTAATATTCTGAATAACCCAAAAATACCACAATTTCCCCATAAGTTAATTTAATTATTTTCCTAACCTATTTAATTTCTTATCTTCCCTTTTCTTCCTTTTTCTCCCTCCTCTTTCTTTCTTTTTTTTCCTTCTTCTCCCCCGGCTGGGCCCGCCCACCGGCCCAAACCCCTCTCCTTCCCCCCCCGTCTCGCGCACAGGTCCAGCCCCCCCCCCTTTTTCTTTTCCTTTCTCCTTCCCGCGGCCAAGCGCCATGCACTGGCCCTCGTACGCCTATGGTCGCAACGACGCGTTTTAACCCCGAGGACGCCGAAACGCCGCGTTTGAATTACGGATTAAATAAACCCCGCCGAACCGGCCGGTTCCCCTCCTCTTTCTTTTCCCTGGACCACCGGTCCACCCTACCTGTCTTCTTCTTCTTCGACCTCCCCCCCCCCCCCGACCTGCAAATCGACCTGCAATTCGATTTCGCCGGCAGCCACCAGCACGATCGTCCTTCCCTGCCTCTCTCCCTGTCGTTTTCTTTCTCTTTTCGACCCCGACCACGTCTCTCTCCCTTTTCCGCGTGCCATTCCCTTCCCTTTTCCTCTCCCCTTCCCCGACCCGACCTGCCATGGCAGGACCTGCACCACTTGCCATCGGCCGGCCACCTGCACCCCTGGCCGCACGCCTCCTCCTCCCTTCGTCGTTTTCCTTCCCCCTTGGTCTATAAATACCCCCTCCCGAACGACCACAGCAAGTCCTCCCGTTGGACCTTGCCGAAACTCTGTTCCGCCGCCGCCAGAACAGACTCCATGTCTGCCGCCTCCAGCCACCGCCGAAACCACCTCTTCCCACCATTATCATCCCTGCACTTCCCTCCACGAAACCAAGCCACCAGCACCCCTCCCCTTGCCCTGCACGTGCCGCCATAGCCGTGCAAAAGTCCTAACCCGAAACTACCACCTCCAGCCTTCGCCGCCCTTGCGCCGCCTCTCAGCGCCAGCCCAGCCGCCACCAGGGCCTCTTCCACCCTCCAAAATGCCCAGCAGACCTCCCTCTACCTTTCCCTACCTTCAAATTCCCCTGCCTCCCTCTCCTCCTTCCTCCCTCATCTCCCACCTCTCTCCACCACCCTCGGCCGCCGCCGTCGCCACCGCGCGCCGGCTCCCCTTGCCACGCCACCACCCTCACTCCACTCCCCTTCACCTGCTCTTTCTTTCCCCACCTCAGACTCCTCCTTTTCTCCTCCCATCTAACCACCACCTCCATCTTTTCCCCTCTTCTCCACCTCCACCGCCGCCGCCGTCGCCGCCACGCGCCGCCGCCGGACCACCACCGACCCTAGGTGGTTCTCCACTCATCCAAACCCTAATACCCCTTATATATAATTGCTACTGTTTTCTACTAATATTAATACTAATATACTTATTATTATTACTATTATCCTTATTATTATTAATTTTATTATTATTATTATTATTATTATTATTATTATTATCATTATTATTATTATTATTATTATTATTATTATTATTATTATTATTATTATTATTATTATTATTATTATCATCATCATCATTATTACCATTATTATTGTCTTCATTATTAATGTTCTTATCTTCCTACTAATACTAACATCCCTTTTAAACCCTAACTTGTATTATACTTAACTTTGGTCTTATTTTATAATTATTGGTATTAACATTATTAATAATATTACTATTATTACTTCTATTATCCTTACTACGGTTATTATTGTGGTTGCTAAACCTTACTTGGTTGTATTATTGTTATTATCATTACTACTAGGAGTATTATTATTATTATCATTATTACTAGTTTTATTATTATTATTATCACTATTTTTCTATAGTTAGCATGAACATTATTATTATAAGAATAGAGCTAGCGGGTCTAATAATATAAGTGTAACAATAGGTATTAAAAATAAACATATTTTGACTACTAATATCTAGTATACTAATTCTAAGGTAAAAACCCTAGTTTTTGTATAATACCCTTTTTAGTAATGAAAACCCTAACCTTAAACTAAAATGAGGATTGATAGTAATTATAAGGGAAACTAATACTTAGCATTTCCCCCTTTTTATAGGTAATCCCGACCAAAGCCCTAAGGAATTAGAGGAGCGTGCTCCAAGCCCGGCGTCGCCTTAGGTAAGGACGAAGCTATGGCCTTGTGCTATGTGTAATATGATGTGTTGATGAATGATGAGTGTGCCATGTTGATGTGTATTATGCATGTGTTATGAGTAACCTGTTTTGTGTAGCGCAGCATGGATCATGAGGTACGCTGTGTGCACCTTATATTATACGTGTATGACATGTTCCATGTTTGATGTGGATGTTGATGATGCGACTTGTTATGGCCCTCTAGGACATGCATGCTAGGGTTTGAGTAGCATGAAACGATAATAAAAGAATAACGGGAAAGCGTATGTGGAAAAGTTGGCATGGGGAAACTAGACCTCGCATGGGCGTGACCCTTACGTGGGAAAAGTTAATTTGGGTTGTAAGTAAGAGTCTTGGAGAGTCTTAGATTGATTGGATACTCGGTAAGAAAATAGTACGTGAGTTGGCGCATAAGAGACCTGATTAGGGTTTTGGTGAGTAAGTGTGTTGGGAAGTCTGCATGGAGTATTTAAAGTCTGCATGGGGATGAATCTTACGTGAGGAAAGTTTATTTAGGAAGTAAATAAGATAATGTCAAAGTTATGGGTCCATTACAGACTTGGGTGCAAAATTTCACGTGGGTCGATGTAAGGGTGTCTAAGGGTTCCGATTAGGGTTTTGGGGAGGAAATGAGCAATTTGAAGGGTATAAGGGTAAAAATGATCAAGGAGGGATGGAGTATGGGGTTGAGGGTGAAAACTCACTTATATAAAGGAGGGGTGAGGATTTCTAGATGAAGGAAGATATTTTGGGGTGAAAGAGGGAGGTTACTTGTTGAAGAAGTAAAGTGCTAGGGTTTGGTGTAGCCAACCAGGGACGGCGTGGTCGATTAGGGTTTGAGTGGCCAACTAGGGTTTTGTTGGTCACATATGAACTTGGGAGATAAAGAAATACACTTGGGGAATTTCCTACTAAAGAATGAGGTGCGAGATAGAGAATAACGTAGCGTTTGGGTAAGTAAGAAAGAGTTGGGCCACATAGGTCCGATTAGGGTATCCGAGGAGGAACCCTAGAGGGATGAGAACATGCAGAGGCGATATCATATGTGTTGGGATGGCCTATATCCTTGGGGTTTGTGTCTTACTATATGCTACTTTACCTAAGTCTACGGGGGATGGATGTCGGGTGTGAGAAGAGGTGCGAGTCTCAAAATATGGGACGGTCCCTCTGGAGGGGAAAGAGGTAGAGTATCAACCGCATGCATGTCAAGGGTGTGATGTGATTCAATAAGACACGGATAAGACATTAATTATGTAAAGCGAAAGATTGTTGAGCCGAGCCCAGACCGGTCCACCGGCAAATAATAGTGGCCAGGAGCCGGGGTGCCCTGGAGACCGGTCCACCGGCAAATAATAGTGGTCAGGAGCGTTCTGCCCTGAGTGTATACTTTCCGGTCCACCGGCTATAATAGTGGGGGATTTCGTGCTCGACAAACCGAAGTAAGTAAGTTAAACCATGGGAAATACACTAAGTACTTACAGCGAAACACCATGTGATTCGGGGCCAGACCGGTCCACCGGCAAATAATAGTGGCCAGGAGCAATTTGCCCTGGAGACCGGTCCACCGGCAAATAATAGTGGTCAGGAGCGTTCTGCCCTGAGTATATACCTTCCGGTCCACCGGCTATAATAGTGGGGTTCCCGCAATCACATGAACTATTAAAGAATATGTGTGGATTGAACATGCTGTTAATGAAAATAAGGAAAATACACTAAGTACTTACAGTGAAACACCATGTAAGTCGGGGCCAGACCGGTCCACCGGCAAATAATAGTGGCCAGGAGCATCTTACCCTGGAGACCGGTCCACCGGCAAATAATAGTGGTCAGGAGCGTTCTGCCCTGAGTGTATACCTTCCGGTCCACCGGCTATAATAGTGGGGTTCCCGCACTCACATGGACCTCTAAAGAATATGCGTGAAATGGACATATTATTAATGAGGAAAGAATGAATCATCGGAACGTACTCAAGCCTTATCTTGTGTGTTATCGCACATTGCTTATGTGATTGTGCTATGTATGCTATGTGGTATGAATGTATGCTTGGCCTTAGCGCACCAGCGCCCTTACTCATTAGTGGACCCGTACTGATACTACACTGATTGAATGGGTCCTGTGATGATCCACCAATGGTGGGGAGCAGACCTCCTATGCAGGTTTGATCGGTTACAATTGTGGGGTGGAAGGCTTGGCTTGAGTGAGTAGGCGATCCGGATATTGGTCCCTTGGGATTCTGTTTTATTTGCTATATTTTGCACCACGCTCCTCGCTTTGGAACCGTACTCTAAGTTGTATTCCTAAATGATATTTTAACTGTTGTTGACTCGTGGTTTCATGAATGGTCTATGCTAACTATGGACCTATGTTTTGATGACTCTTAATTAATGATTGTTTGGTTTAGCCTTAGCACTTAGTATCGGAACGGTAGGAGTGAACCGGTCTGGTACTAAGTGTGGCGGTAATACCCCCAAGTTTACGGTTTTTATTCTTTCGCTTCCGCTAAACCTTTAGATTTAAACGAAATTTTTCAGTAGTAAATTTGGGGGTGTTTTAGTGATTATCGACATTCTCAAGTGGGAAAGGAGTAGTCTTAGGTTGAGTATGGGTAACTTGGAGTATAAAAGAGTGCAATATGAGGTGAGGATGGAGTGTAGTCAGGGAGAAGCATGATATTGTGTTAGTAAGTTGAGAAAGGGGTGTATAAAGTTAAACACACAGCCAAGATGCTAGAAGAGAGAGGAAAGTGAAGGAGAATAGAGAAGGTGAGATATGGCTCAAAAAGTAATTTTTGGAGAAATTTAGCTAAATAAAAAATACAGAGTGATCTAAATAATGTAAAAATAATCCCAAAGTACTAAAATATGCTCATTAGCACAAATAGATACTAATAAGAAGTATTTATAAACATTAGAAAAGGATTTGAATCAAAATTTAGAAAAGGACCTAAAATCATAGGATAACCAATCGATTAGTTTGATCAAACCAATTGATTATCTTGTCGAGAACAAAATTGTCAATATCTAAGTGTATCGATTAATCTATTAGGTAAACAAGTTCATCAACAAACCTAAAATTCACATTTTTATTAGACTTTGCAAAACCAAAACTAATTTTTTTTTATATCATCATAATTTTAAATGTGTTTTAAAGGATTTTAATATGGGGTAGTACGGCATTTGTAGCTAGATTTGTCTTATCACATCTTCCTCTAGTATGTCTACTTCTATTATGTTTCCCTTAGGCTATAGAATCTTGTGTTCTAGAATTTGTGAAGGAGTGGCTTTAGTAGTTTGTAGAGTAGAATTTCCCTTAGACCTCATAGAGCTTAAATTACATGATTTTGATGTGATCACTAGTGTTGTTGATGATATGTGAATTAAGGGATTCTTAAAGAATTAAGGGGTGTTTGGTGACTAAAAGGTATCAAGAGAAAAATCTAGAGGAGAGAGTAAAAGTGACATAATTATATTATGAATTTTGGATCCATAATATGGGTACAAGACCCCATATATAGGGGAAAAATTAGGTGATGAGAAGGGGAAAATACAATGAAGTTGGTAGTAGCCAACTATCCTTGCACAACATGGTGGACTAACCCAACATGGAACTAGGAGTGCAATTAGGAGAGACGAGCATGTCCATAGGTATTTTGGGTAAATCTTCATCTCTTAAGTTGTCATACCTTAGGCCCAAAATAAATAGTATGAAAAAGACACATATTATATATCCCTAAAAATAATTCATCCATTATGCCAAGTGTATCAAACTATTGATGGCCAAGTATATCAGTTATCTCTCTTTTACAAAATAACCAAGCCTTGATTACGTTTTTAAAAGTATAAGCCATACATTTTCAAGTAAAAATAAGAAACACCAAACACTTACATATAAAGTTATAAAAATGAGACTATCAATCACTTACTAATTACAAGTAAGATTACAAAATGATCGCCAATCATCTATCAATGTAGATAATTACAAGTAGAATTACGAAGTGGCCAATTTATTTTTTTTTTTATCTTACCTTAACTCCCTAATCGTAAATTTTATCCTAACTCAAATTTTCATTTTAGATTATTAACACACATCCTAACCTAAATTATTTTAATCTAATCCTAATTTTACCTAAATATAAATTCTTTCCCTTTCCCTACTTGCCCAGCTTCTTTTATTTTCTTCTTGCAAGAATCCATCCTTTTCCCCAACCAAAATCCACTACCATGCTCCAAAATCCATGGCCTACACACACTATCCTCACCATCACCCATCAACTCACTCTTTTATGTATTGAAATTCTTGCTGAGTCGTCACCCTTCCTCTTCTCTTCGTAAATGTGTATATGTGTATATGTGTATATAAGGAACATTTAATGCATCAGATCACCACTCCTTCTCCCTCTATTTTCTATCAAACATCTGCACCACCATTTGGCCTTCCTTCCTCTTCATTAACCTCTTCTTGATGTTGATAAAATAGTCTAAAAAAACCACCACCGATGAGCCCAACTGAGGCACCTATACCACACCGCCAGCCCTTATTGTTCCTTCACCATCATCATCGGCAACATTTGCCATTGCCTCACTCCAAGCATCGAAAAAACTCACTACAACTAGCCCCCTAACTATAGAAAAACTTGTTGATCCTATCCCCTACCACCAGCCAAAGATTTTGTTCCCACACCCATTACCTACAGTAACACACATCGCACCATTTCCTTCCTTACTGCATCAATTCTCAATATAGCCCACACCCTTATTATACTAATTTTGACCACAGTCCACCCCTTGTTATACAAAACCTAATTGTTTCTAGCCCCCTTGCTCAGTAACCCCAATTGATCACCCTCCTTTGTTGTGTAAAACTTTACCAACCATGCCTTTGAGTATTATTTAATAATTTTTTACATTATTCTTAGGTAATTTACCAAAATTTTTGGAAGAGGCAAGATAGAATAACCATACTTAGAAACTGGAGGCTTTTTCATAAGGATACCAGTTGATTTTAGGGGTTTTGTGTTAAATGATTATATGAATAAGTTTATTATCATATTATGTTTATTTCACTATTAAATTCATGTTGTTGATGATATTATAAATAAATATGAAATATATGATAGGAAGAAAGTTACAATAATGGAAGAAATATTGATACAAGATTTCTACACTAAGTCATATTTGGTGGGTGACTAAAAATTAGAAGAGTAATATGGGCCTAACAAAGTTTGAAATGTGGGAAATAATAATATTTACGATTTATGCTGGAAAATGGATCATTGATAGATAAAATTTATAGGCTATTTTTCTATGTTAAATGTCATTTACTCCTCATTAATTTTATGAGATTTAATCTTTTCTTGATTTTTTCTATTTTGAATAGATTTTGTAGAAAAAGATAAAAATGAAGAAATTCAAAGGAGAAAATCAATGGAAAGAGGAAATCAAGTAAGGAAAACATCAAGAAACATGGAAGCAAGGGAAGAAAAGACACCAAGGGAAGTTTGTGCTGAAATTTTAAAGGAAGAAGGACTAAGAAGCAAAGAACACGGTACTCTCATGTTTCCTAAACATGGGTCGTGTTTCCTCAAGAAAAAAAATCTTAGGTTTTTTTTATTCCAAAAATTGGCATAGAATTCAAAGAAAAACACGGAGGTCCCGTGTTTCCCAAAACACGGACCGTATTTTTCCTAAATTTTTTAACCGCTCACGCGACCTTTTTTCTGATATATTTTCTAACAATTCTAGGTTCGAGGGATAAGTTTTTTAGGTTCAAAATAAAGTTGAATGTTCTATCTTTCTCTATTCCCTCTAGAAAATATATATACTTCACAATTCCAACTTTCTTTATCTTTCTTGTATTCTATTGAACAATTGACGGTTTACAATTCAAGTAATAAGTTCTTCTCCATTCCTTTCTCAATTGCAAGTTCTATATTTTGATTCAATGCAAGTTTTTGCAATTGCATTTTTATTAATCTTGATTTTAGTGTGTTATTACTTATTTATTAGAGATCATTTATATTAATTATAAATTGTTGCATTTAATGGTGTGATCTTACAATTATGCAGATAGTAGAGTAAATAATATAGGATAGGATGATTTGAGGATGGAATTAGGTTTCAAATATAACAGCATAATTTGAAATTATGATTCTAAATGAAATTTAATTGAATTAATGGAGGGACTTGAATAATCTCTTATCATAGATTAATTTGGAAGGAAGTTCCACAAATTTGGAAAAAGAGCATATAGAGGATTTGTTTAATTCACCTTGTCAAATCCATCCACCTATGGCAGACCGAACCCTCAAGGAGCTAGCCACTCTTGTCTTCAACCCTAATCTTTTATGCATTTATTATCCTACCAAAAATTATACTTGTGAGATCAAACCTGGTTTGATACACACTTTACCTATTTTTACAGGATTCAGAGACAACAATTCCATGGGCTTAGGTTGTTTCACTGATCCCAAAAAATTTCTTAAGGAATTCCATATAGCATGTTACAGTATGAAACCGAATGGAGTAAGTGTAGAATAAATTAAACTCAAAGCTTTTCCTTTTGCATTGGCTAATACTCCAAAAGAATGGTTATATGACTTACCAGTGGGGTTTGTGAATACTTGGACTGATATGCGAAAGGTTTTCCTTGAAAAATATTTTCCTTCATCTAGAGCAACTAACATAAGAAAATAAATTTGTGGTATTAGGCAAGATAGAGGAGAAACATTGCATGAATATTGGGAACGTTTCAAGAAGTTATGTAGAAGTTGCCCTAATCATCAAATTAGTGAGCAATTATTAATACAATACTTCTATGAAGGATTATCACCTATGGATCGTAACATGATAGATGCTACTAGTGGTGGTGTGTTGGTTGATAAAAACCCTACCAAGGCTAAAAAATTAATTGCTGACATAGCATCTAACTCTCAATATTGAAGTAGGGGTAGTTGAAATGCCATAAAAAATTTCTAATTTTAAAGATTATATTTAAATAAGGTTTTATTGGAAAATTTAATTTAATAAATTATTTTACTAAAATAAAAGGAAATTTATTAGGGAAATTAATAAGAAATTTTATAAATATTTTAATTAGAGGAAATTTGGGTATTTTAACAAATTAAAATTTTTAATTTGGGAATTAATTATATAAATTATTTTATTTAAATTAAGAAATAGAAAATAGTTTCAAATTAATATTAATTTTATAAATATTTTAATTGAAGAAAATTGGAGTGATTTGCTAATTGAAATGGAATTTATTGAAAATCTTTTAAAAATCCTAATTTAGCCTAAAAAGGAATTTAAATATTATTTTATGTAAATATTATTATTTTGAACTATCCCAAATATTTTAATTAATTTATTTAACACAACCCTCCTATTTTTCTTCTTCCCTTTTTCCTTTTTATTTCTTTCTTTTTCTTTCTTTTTCTTTCTTCTTCTTTTTCTCCTCCCCGTACTGGGCTAACCCAACGGCCCAGTCCCCCTCTCCTCTCCTTCCTTTTCCTTTGGGCCAACCCAGCCGTGTGACCGGCCTCCTTTCTGCTCACTCTTCGCGCTGCATTGGATCATTTTTCCCCTCTAAACGCTGCGTTCCATTTTATCCCCTCGCGCCCAGCTGATTTTCTTTCCTTTCTTTTCTTTTTCCCCGAACCGCCGGTCTAGCCCGCCTTTCTTCCTCCTCCTTCTTTTTTCTTCCCCGATGACGCTGGCCTGCAACTCCGCCGCCCAGCCAAAAATTTCACTACCGATTACAGCCGTTTTCCATCCTCTCTCTTCCCCCTAATTCATCGACCACTTTAAACCAATTCACTCCCCCATTCCTCGCACAATCTCCCTCTCCCCTGGCCACTTGCAGCCCACGATCGGGAAAGTGCACCGACTATCCTCGTCGGCCGGTTACCACTCCTGCCTACCACTCCCCCACTTTCCCTTCGACCCTAACTTCCCCTTCAATCAATAAATACCCTTAGGTTGGCCTTATATCGAGTTTTGGTCACTTACCCAGAATTCCCTGACATTGCCACCGCCTCACCTTTAAACGCCACTCTCATCGTCTCCGGCCAACACCGCCGCCCATTCTTTCCGCCTACGCCTTCCTTGCATCTCCCTCTAACTAACTAGAAGAACCATACTCTTCGATTTTTCCTAAACAATCCACCCGACTGTGTGAATTTCCCTTCTTAGCCAAACCATTTTCTGCCACCACCGCCCTTCAAACCACCATTAGCTATTTGCTACGCCGCTTCCGCCGCTTCTTTTACCTCTCAAATTATTCTACAGGCCACCCTCTACCTTCCCCTACCCTCCTTTCCTCTTCCTCTCTCTCTCCTTCTTCTCCATTCGGCCACCGATGCCGCCGCCATGCGCCGCCACCATCATTTTGTTCCTCTCCTTTTGGGCAATCATAATCACCCTTACTTCCACCCTCCTTCTTATTTTGTTCCCAGCCTTCAACTTTTCCCCTTTTCTTCTCTTTTTCCAGCCGCCACAACTGTCGGTGCCGCCTATCCTCACCAGCCTAAGGTTGAACCCTAGACCCTCTCAACCCTTTTCCCAATTTTTACAAGCCTTAAATTATTTTATTTCATTTATTCTAATATAAATCCTATTATTATTATTATTTCCATTTTTAATATGTATTGTTAATGTTATTAATATTAATGTTTTTATGATTATTCTATTGGGGCTGAAGTCCTATTGTAATTTTTAATTCAATTTTAGCACTATTACCCTTATTATTTCAATTATTACTATTATTAATATTAATATGTTATAAGTATAATTATTATTATTATTTCCTATTTTGAATTTCTATTATTCTGATTCCATTATTATTAATACAACTATTTTACCATTATTGTTGTTAATAATGTTATTATTGTTGTTGGTGTTGTTGTTGTTGTTGTTGTTGTTGTTATTTTCAAGTTTTATTATTATTATTTTATATAGGGTTGAAACCCTATTGTGCTTATTGTAAATTTTAGTAGTAGTATTATAAATATCATGTCTTATTATTATTAGGGTATTAGTGTTTTTATTATTATTAGTATTTATTCTTATTAATTTTATTATTATTATTATTTATTAAGTTATTATTACTCAATGTAGGGTGGAAACCCTACTTCTTTTTATCTTCAAATATTAGCCTTACTATTATTACCATTATTATTATTATTATTATTATTATTATTATTATTATTATTACTACTACTATATTATTATGGTTTTTATCATTATTATTATTATTTCATCACTATTATTATTACTAAATTTGGTTATTTATTTTACTAATATTATTATTATTAGAATTATTTTAGGAAAGGGGCTGAAGCCCTTATTTCACTTTGTTTTGAATAATTTCCTTGTCATTATTATTATTATTATTATTTATATTATCATTGATATTATTTTTAGTATCTTTGCTATTATTATTTTAGTATCATTATTATTATTATTAGGGTAAAGTTTTCAACCTTATATTATCAACTTTTATAATATTTCTATTATTTCTATATCTTTAGCAAAGTTAGTAATTAGTTAATGTTATTTTATTAATATATTATTATTATTTATTTAAAAACCTAGTCTTATAATAAGTTAGTGATTAATAGTTTTTTTTATAGGAGGGAGTCTAATTTTAGCTTTTCCCTCATAATAGGTCAAACCAGTCAAAGCCCTAAGGAGGTATAGGAGTGTACTCCAATACTAGTGTCGATTTAGGTAAGGGGTGCTAAGGCCATATGTGTAATATGTGATTTTATGCTATGCCATGTGATATGAATTATAGTGTATTTCATGTGAATATTGTATAATTGTTACGAATACAACATGATTATGGAGCTGAAGTATGTTGGTGTGAATAAATTGTGGCATGAGACTTATGTGTACAATTATGTTATTATTGTTGTATGATATGGCCTTAAGACATACATATTAGGGTTTTAAAATAATGATGGGGAGTGCAACAGTGCGGTATTATGGTTCGCATGGTGTTGGGCTTTGTATGAAGTTAATGTTGCATGGTGTAGGGTTTTGCATGGAGTTATGGGATGCATGGTATTAGGGTTTGCATGGCGTTGGACTTTGCATGGTGTTAATGTTGCATGGTGTAGGATTTTGCATGGAGTTGTGGGATGCATGATATTAAGGTTTGCATGGCGTTGGGCTTTGCATGGGGTTAATGTTGCATGGTGGTATTAAGGTTTGCATGGTGTTATTAGGGTTGCATGATGGAGCTAGGGTTTTGCATGGGAGTTAATGATTGCATAGGAACTAAGGTTTATATAGAGTCAGGGTTTGCATGGATTTAGGGTTTGAATGGAAGAAGGGTTTACGTGGAGCTAGGGCTTGTATGGGAGCTACATTTTGCATGGAATTAGGGTTGCATGGGTGTTATGGTGTGCTATGGTTAACGCTCGTGATGCTAGTTAACTAGGGTTGGAAGATGAGAACTGTAGAAGGTAGTCATGCATGTCTGGGTCAAAGCTTGTGAATAAGATACTTAAGATACTAATTACTTAAAGTGGAAGACATTGAGATGGGACCAGCTGATCCACCGGTCAGGAATAGTGGTTAGGGTTTTTACCCTATGTGCAACCGATCCACCGATTATAATAGTGGTTAGGCAATGAGGTCCTATGTGCAACCTGCCCACCGGTTATAATAGTGGGGATCCCAATCTTAATGAAAACTAAACCAGAGTTTTGCTAAGGCAAATAAAAGACACTAATCACTTACAGTGGAACACCATGCGAGTAGGAACCGAACCAATCCATTGGTTAGGAATAGTGATGAGGGTTTTACCCTATATGTGACCGATCCATAGGTAATAATAGTGGTTAGGGTTTTACCCTATATGTGACCAATCCACCGGCAATAATAGTGGTTAGAGCATGATGCTTCGGCCCACCGATTATAATAGTGGGGTGTTCCTGTACTCACATGGATTTGACAAAAGGCATGGTGTGTATCGACTTCCAATAAAAGAAAGATTAAATAATTAATATGGACCTTTTTGGGCCTTATGTGTGGGCTCATTGATGATAGGCTATGGATTTCTCTATATGCTTTTATGTATAATATGTGTGGTTTGAAATTGTATGTTGATTATTATCCTGTATGATTTGGTGTGTTTATGTGTTGGCCTTAGTGCTCGGTTACCTTAATTAGTACGTAGCATACTGATCACTCTTTTCATGGGTGCAGCTCATTCCCACAAGCAGAAGGCCCATTCTGACTTTGTACAGGTGGGTGAGACATCTGGTGGGGTTGAGAGTTGAGCTTGTGGTTGGCTCAGAATCCAAGAGAGTCGTGGCCGTATTTAATCTTTATGCAACTTATTCCCTTGGTATTACTTGTGTATTGTATTTACCCTTTTTCAATTTATTATCTTGTATTTTGTATTTTAAATAAACCCTTTATCGATTGTAAGATTATTCCCTATGAGAAATTTATATTTCGCACTCTGATTTCTATTTTTTTTATTTATTTTCATTTGTATGCGTACTCTGATTTATATGTTAATCTTTTTAATTCACTTTATGAACTTTCAGTTTAAGTGTGAAAATAATCTTTTTAGCCTTAGCACTTGGTACTGGAACGATTGGAGAGAATAGGTCTGGTACTAAGTGTAGTGGTAACATCCCTAGAAATTTATGGTTTTAATTTATAAGTATTGTGTTTTAAAAAAATGTGTAAATTTTGGGGGTGTTATAGTAGTACTTCTATGTCTTAATAGGTGAAAGAAGCTAGCATTACTAAATTGAAAACACAAGTGTCAAATTTGACAGCTCTTGTAGAGAGAGTTGTGGATGAAAAAATTCCTGCAAAGGTAAGTGGAATTTGTTCTTTCACTGTTCACCAAACTAATATATGTCCTACTTTGCAGGAAGAACAACAAGTAAATTCCATCAGAGGACAACAAATACCAAAGAGAAATGATTCATATGCTCCAACATACAATCCTGGATAGTAGGATCATCCAAATCTAAGGTATGAAAATAATCAATAAGGTAGTAATTCATATTTCCGACCACAAGGTTATAAAAATCAACAAGGATCAAATCAACCTCTCAGATTCTTTCAAGTTCCATCAAATCACCAAAGATTACCATTTTAACCAATACCTCCACAACAAGTTCCACAACAATCAGGAGGAATGCCTTTGGAAGATTTGGTAAATCTTTGGCTACCAATACATTACAGCTTCAACAAGAAACTAGAAATGGTATCAAGAATTTGGAAAATCAAGTGAATTAATTGGCAAATTCCCTTGGGAAATTAAAAGTACAAGGGTCCTCAAAATTCCCTAGTTAGACGAAAAGAAACCCTAGGGAAAATGCTAGTGCTATCATAACTCGAAGTGGGAAACAATTGGTAGATCCAAGGCAAGCGAGTGAAGAGGAATAAATAAGCAAAGAAGAAGATGAGAGAGTTATTGAAGAAGAAAAGATTGAAAATTCTCAACAGGTAACTAAAGGTAAGGTGTCCACTCCAATTAAAATTCCTACTCCTTTTCCCAACAGGTTGGTAAGTAACACAAAGCTGAATTATGATAAGGTGATATTTGACATATTTAGAAAGGTGAAAGTTAATCTCCCTCTAATTGATGCAATTAAACAATTGCCAAGGTATGCAAAATTCCTTAAGGATTTATGAAATAACAAAAGGAAACTAAAGGGGAATGAAAAGGTAAGTGTGGGAGAAAATGTATCACCAATTTTACAAAGGAAACTTCCGCTGAAATGCAAGGATCTAGGTATGTTTAATATCCCTTGCAAGATTGGAAACACGAGGTATGAAAAATGTATGCTTGATTTAGGTGATTCAATCAACGTCATGCATTTATCTATTTTTAATCCCCTTAGTCTAGGTCCTTTAAAGGAAACTCGTGTTGTTATTTAATTGGTTGATAGATGTAACACATATCCTGAAGGGTAGATGTCTTAGCTTAGGTGAACAAATTAGTTTTCCCAACTGATGTTTATGTTTTAGATATGCAGGATAATGGTTCATCTAATCCTTCTCCTGTATTGTTAGGTAGAACATTCTTGAAAACTTTAAAAATAAAAATTGATGTACATGATGGAGTTTTGACCATGGAGTTTGATGGTCAAGTCATTAGGTTTAAAATATATGACTCCATGCGATACCCTATAGATGGTGAATTGGTATCTATGATTGATGTTATTAATGATTTAACTGAAAAGGTTTACAAATTATCATATGTAGATCCTTTGGAAGTAACCTTAACTCAATGCATAGAAATTGAAGTGTTGGAAGAACTTAATGAGATTTTTGATATTGAAGTAGAGAACAAAGAGCTAGTAGCGTCTTTAGGAGCATGTCTTGGTAGAATCGGAAGATTTGTGGATTTACCATTAACATTGGGTATACCTTTACCTTCCATAGAGCAAGAACTGGAAGTGGAGTTGAAACCTTTACCTAACCATCTCAAGTATGCATTCTTAGGAGACAAAAAATACCCTTCTTGTTATCATATCTAGTGACCTAACACCCTAACAAGAAGAAAAACTTGTTAAGGTTTTGAAAAAGTATAAATCTACTTTGGGATGGATCGTTGCTGATATTAAGGGTATTAGTCCTTCAATATCTATGCATCAGATTTTAATGGAAGATGATGTTAACCCAAGTAGACAAGTACAATGTAGGCAAAATCCGATCATGATGGAGGTAGTGAAGAAAGAGGTGTTAAAATTGTTATCTTTAGGAGTCATTTATCTAAGCTCTGATAGTATTTGGTTTATTCCTCTTCAAGTCGTACCCAAGAAAATAGGAATCACTGTAGTGGAAAATGATAAGGGAGAAATGGTCCCTACTAGAGTTCAAAATGGTTGGAGGATATGTGTAGATTATAGGAAGTTGAACTCCATGACTAGGAAAGATCAATTTCCTCTACCATTTATGGATCAAATGTTAGAGAGGCTAGCGGGCCATGCTTATTATTGTTCTCTTGATGGATATTCTGGATATGTGCAGGTTTCCATAGCTCTAGAATATCAAGAGAAAACCACATTTACATGTACTTATGGTACGTTTGCATATAGTTGCATGCCATTTGGGCTATGCAATGCCCATGCAACATTCCAAAGATATATGGTAAGCTTATTTTCTGAATATTTGGAGAAAATTATCAAGGTATTCATGGATGATTTTAGTATTCATGGGGATAATTTTGATGAATGAATAGGTAATTTAACTCTCATTTTGAAAAGATGTCTTGAAACAAATCTTGTACTAAATTCTGAAAAACGCCATTTTATGGTTCAATAAGGAATAGTTTTAGGACATGTCATTTTGGATAAACGAAATGAAGTAGATAAGGTAAAAATCGATCTTATAGCTTTATTACCTTATCCATCAACTATTAAAGATGTGCGTTCATTCTTGAGCCATACTAGATTTTACCGTCGATTCATTAAGGATTTTTCTAAAATAGTCCATCCTTTGTGTAAGCTTCTTCAAAAATAAATGGAGTTTTAGTTTGATGATGCATGCAAGAAAGCATTTGAACATCTAAAGGAAAAATTGATCAGTGCACCCATACTTCAACCACCCGATTGGAATTTTCCCTTTGAATTAATATGTGATGCATCTAACTATGTTGTTGGTACAGTGTTAGGTCAAAGGATTGGGAAAGATCCACATGTGATATACTATGCCTCATGAACTTTGAGTGAAGCTCGGCTTAATTACACAACCATTGAGAAGGAGTTTCTATCCATTATCTTTGCTTTGAATAAATTTGTTCTTATCTTTTAGGCACTGATATTATTGTTTATTCTGACCATACAACTTTGAAATATCTATTGGCAAAGAAGGAAGAAAAAGCAAGATTGATTAAATGGATACTTATACTCCAAGAATTCAATCTACGTATCAAAGATAAAAAAAAAGATCTAAAAAATGGAGTAGCAGATCATCTAAGGAGGTTAGTCAAGGAGGTTGAAACTGAGGCACCCATCAATGAAGCATTTCTAGATGAACAACTTCATGTCAATGGAAATGAGATACCATGGTATGCTGACATGGTAAATTTTTTGGTCACAAAAGTATTTTCTTCACATTTTACTAAAGCACAAAAAGATAGAATGAAGAGTCAAGCAAAATATTTTGTATGGGATGATCCATATTTGTGGAAACAATGTGATGACTAAATCATTGGAAGGTGTAACTTTGATAGTGAAATTATCTCTATCTTAACATTTTGTCATAACTATGCTTGTAGGGGTCATTTTGGTTCTAAAAGAAAAACTTATAAAATTTTAGAAAGTGGATTTTACTAGCCTATCCTATTTAAAGATGCTTATGAATTTTACAACATATGTGAAAATTGTCAAAAGACTGAAGGACTAGGTCCTAGAAATGAAATGCCACAAACTCCTATCATTGCATGTGAAATTTTTGATGGTTGGTGTATGGATTTCATGGGTCCTTTTTCCATCATCTTTTAGTTTCAAATATATTATCTTTGTTGTAGATTATGTGTCAAAATGGGTGGAGGCAAAGGCCACCCGTACTGATGAAGCTAAAGTTGTTGCAGATTTTCTTCAAACTAACATTTTTGCAAGGTTTGTCCTGCCAAAGGCTATAATAAACGACAAAGGTTCACACTTCTACAATAGAACAGTAGAAGCATTGTTAAAGAAATATCATGTGACACATCAAATCTCCACACCATATCATCCACAGACAAATGGTTTAGCCGAAATATCCAATCAAGAAATGAAATCAATTCTGGAAAAGATGGTGAAATAAACAAGGAAGGATTGTAGCTTACACCTCAATGATGCTATATGGGCCTATTGCACATCATTCGAAACTCCAATTGGTATGTCACCATATCTTTTGGTCTACGGTAAGCCTTGTCATCTCTCGGTCGAATTGGAACATAAATATTTTTGGGTTGTAAAGAATTGTAACATGGAGTCAGATGAAATTGGAAGTCATATGAAACTTCAACTATAAGAACTTAAAAAAATAAAAAATGATGCTTTTGAAACTGCATTGTGATATAAAGATTGAACTAAGGAAATTCATGATAAGTTCATTCTTAGGAAGTATTTTGAGATTGGCCAAAAAAATTTATTATACCATTCTTGTTTAAAGTTGTTTCTAGGAAAATTATGGTCAAGATGGATCGAACCGTTTATTGTAACTAATGTATTTCCTCATGGTGTAGTAGAGATAAAAAGTGAGAAAATAAGAAAAATATGGAAAGTGAATGGACACCATCTCAAACCTTTTTACGAAGGACATTGTGTGAGAAACTTGAAAGTGGTAGATCTTACCATTCCAAGTTATGAAGGCTAAAATAGTGGGATATTACCACTTGGGAAACACCCAAAAGATGTACATAAGTTTTTCTTATCAAATACTATGTTTCTTTGTTATTCTATTTTATATGATTATCATGTAGGATTTAGTTGTGTATATTTACTATTTTTATGTGTGTGTATTTTGTGTATATCATGTGAGTGTGTTTTCCTTATTTTGTAGTGTTCTTCTTGTTTTATAGTATAAAAAAAAGGAAAATTATTCATGTTCTTCTTGTAGGAAAAATTGGAAGGAAGCATAAAAAGAAGTGAGTAACACAGGGGTTTTGTGTTTCATAAACACAGACCGTATTTCTTGGAAAAAACCTTATTACTGCCCATGTTTTCAGAAGTCATAGAACACAACCGTTTCTCTTTACCAGTTCTTTGCTGAACATGAAAACCACCATTTCTCTCTTCTTCAATCCTCCATGTTCTTGCAATAATATTCCATACCCATGCATCCTTACTTTCATTCTTCATCCCTACCACTTCTACACCCATATTCTATTCTTAAACAGTCTTTCCATCACTCATCCTCAATCAATTTTCAAAAAATTTGAGCTTTAAACCCTAATTTTGGTTCTTGCTCATATAATCCCAATTTTAACAAATTAACATAGGGATTTTGTTTAATTCAAATTTTCTGAGACTTATCAAACTACATAATGCAATTTCATTCATCAAAAATCACACTCATAAGGTTTGTACACTACTTAAAAGAACTTGCAAAAAAGTTTGTTTGGTACTACAATCTTTGTTACAATTGCAAGACATATTTGTTTGTGTGCTGTAAATTTGTGACATAATCCAATACATATGCATTTGTATGTTCAATTTTGTTGCAAACTGCACTGCCTTATCAAAAATATGTTGGTTTGCTAAAAATTTGTTGCAAATACAATGCATATGTATCTGTGGGTATCAATTTTGTTGCAGGTTGAGATACATTTTTGTAATAATAAGGGTATGTGCTGAAATGATTCTTACAAGATGAGAATTCTATATCCTTGCTAATGGATGAAGTGCATATATGCTTATGAGTTCCAAATTTGAATGTTAGTGACTTAATGGCAAGATAATTGTTGAACTTGAATGCCAAATATCATAATGTTTGTAATATTCAATTGATATTTGGCATTTCTGTTTAAGTATTGGATTGGGTGATGCAACACTAAAAACAATATATATATTATCTTTCACCTTACTATTCTTACTAATGCATGTGTATTTTGTAAGACATCACTCATTATATAACATATATTTGGTTATCCTTGTAGATGGCACCGAAAAAGAAACAACGTGCTGAGGGGAAATCTTCAAGGCATCGGGCATCACCAACTCAACATCAGAATAGATGAAACCAACCGAATGAGCTAGGTATTATCTTTACCACTCTGGAGTAGAAAAAAATGTATGATTATTTATCCTAAAGGTGCATTATTGGAACAAGATATTTAGATGATGGTTTTCTAAATACATTGGGAATACATGTGCAAGTAATGCAATTGTTGAGAAATGTAGGATTGCATAATTTGTTCTATTGTACTAATCATACATATAGGTGTTTAACATTAGAATTTCTTAGTACCTTTGAATTATATGCTAGCTCATCTTTAGAGGAACAGGGGTATATATGTTTTCACATCTTTAATGAAGATAGGCAAATGCCTTTGCATGAATTAGCACATATTTTTATGTTACCTCTAAGGGGAGATCGTATCATATACCCTTAGTTCAATGTGAATAATCTCTTTGCTAAAATTGGTGATGTCTCCAATATGCCCGCCCCCGATACTTTCAGAATCTCAAAAGCGAAAGCTTCAAGGATTTTCAATCTGGTTTTTAGATTTTTACAAAGACTATTAGCCATCGTCATTTTTGGGCAGGGGGATAGTATAGGAGTAGTTTGATCCATAGATCTTTTCTTCATCAATGCTATGCTAGATCATAACCAACTTGACACTACCTATTTTCTAGCTAAGCAACTTCAAAGGGTAGGCAATTCTAAACAGCGAGATATTGTCATTGGTGGTTTGATTACCACTATTTTATGGACATACCTCTCCCAGATGATATGCCCATAAAATCCATGAGCACCCGAATAGATAATGATCATTGTCGTCTTATGCATCTTATTGAACGTAGGGGCAATGCATGGTATATTTCTTACCAGGGGCACGCTCATTTTCCCCCATCTAACCCTGCTAGAACAAACCCTTTAAACCCATGAAGTTGGTAGCCAATTGATGATGAAGACACTCCTGCTCCTCTTGTGATTGAACATCCATTTCCTCCTCATGGTGAACAAGCACCACCACCTCCCACCCCTCATTCACAGGCCGGATCCTCTTACTCTTCTACTTATATTCTGGACTGGCACCTCCAATTTCAAACCCAAGTTTGCTCCAAATTATATTCCATGCGTAGAAACCATAATCAAATAAAAGAAATGGTGAAATCTCTTTACCAGTTTCACCTGGTACATAGGGACCCACCACCACCTCCTTCATAAATCATATTCCTAGTCTCCTTTTCTTGGGTTAGTTCATTGGGGGCAATGAGCAAGCTAAGTAGGGGGATGCACTTGTGATAATTTATTGAGTTAAGATAGTCTTTGTGGGTGTTATGTACATATATATATATATATAGCATCATTTTTCTATTGAGTATTAGGCAAAGCCACTATAAAGTCCTTGCTCATATGATCCCAAGGGTGATGTCGGATGTGTAAAGTTGTGTAGAGTCCTTGGTGGAAGTAACTCTTATACCTTTGGCATGTAAAGCACTTAGCCAAGAAGGATTGTACATCCCCCACCATTTGAGGCCAAAAAAGTGTTCTTTGAGCACATCATATATCTTATTGATTCCAAAATGACTTGACAATCCTTACCTATGCACTTCTAGGATAAATAATTATCAAATGGAGAACTTCGGGATGCATAGCTTGTTGCCCTTGAAGAGAAATCCTTCTTGCACTAGATAAGGTCCTTGAGGCCTACCTTAATCCTCTATGTAGTTAGCAAAGTCTTCATCATGTTTGTATAACTCTTTGAGACACCTAAACCCTAGGATCGTGTCCTCTAGTGATGACAACATATAATACCTTCTAGAAAGTACATCGGCCACAAGATTATTCTTGCCACTCTTGTGCTTTGCTACAAATGAAAATATTTATATAAATTCTACCCATCTAGTATGCCTAGAGTTGATTTTATGCTATGTTCTTTAGGGACTCATGATCGGTATGTAATACAAGTTGTGATGGTTGGAAATAATGCAACCAATGATCTAAAGCCCTAACTACGGCATAAAACTCCTTATCATAAGTGTTGTATTTGGACCTCAAACCATTAAGCTTTTCACTAAAGAAAGCTATAGGCATTCGTTCTTGTAGTAAAATAGCCCCAATCCCTACTCCACTTTCATCACATTCGACCACAAATGCCTTGTGAAATATGGGTAGTCTTAAGATGGGAGCCTCACTTCACTTACTTTTGATTAGGTCAAAGGCTTCTTATGTGGATTTGGTCCATTGGGAAAACACCCTTTTTAGGGTGCTTGATGAGAGGTGCTAGGAGTAAGCTAAATCCCTTTATGAACCTGTAACACCCAAAATTTCACTATTTTTTTACATGGAAGCAATTAAATTAAAACCTATGAATTTCAGGGATGTTACAACCACACTTAGTACCAGACCAGTTAACTTCGACCATTCCAGTACCAAGTGCTAAGACTAAAAGGAGTTTAATAATAAATATAAATCAAATCAAATCAAGACTTTAATTAAGCATAAAACAACTATAAAATAGAAATTAGAGTATATGACAACGAGTCATAATTCAGAGTACATAGTAGGAGCTTCTTAAGAGAAGATAAGTCTACAAACAATAAAGTTTACTTTTAGAAAATCCAATATAGAAATAAAGTAACTAAAGGAAATAAAATAACATGGAGAGGGAATCCGGCCACATCACTCTCGATCATCAAACTAGGTCCATCTGACTCAGCACTTAGCCCCACCTGATGCCTCATGGATATCAAAGGAATCAAAATAAGTATCACCTACCTGCACCACGTCAGATGGGTATCCTGCTCGTGGGAATGAGCACCACCCATGAAAAGGGTAATCAGTACACTACGTACTGAGCAAGGTAACCGTGCACTAAGGCCAACACATAGAAGCATATAAAACCAATTGGAATAATAAAAACAGCATATAGTCCAACATGATAACATAGTAGCATACAACCATTTGAGAAAATACATAAAGGCCCATTTCTAGTCCATATTAATTAATTAATTAATCTCTTATTGATACTCATTTCACACCATGCTTTTTATCAAGTCCATGTGAGTACGGGAACCCCGCTATTTTAACTGGTGGATTGGTCTCTAGGGCACCCTGGCACCTGGCCACTATTATTGTCGGTGGATCGATCACTTATAGGGTAACATACCCTAACCACTATTATACGCTGGTGGATCGGTCTGGCCCTTACTCACATGGAGTTCTACTATAAGTACTTAGTGTCTTTTATGTGTCTTAGAAAACTCAAGGTTTGGTTTATTGAGCTCGGGATCCCCCACTATTATAATCGGTGGATCGATCATACATAGGGCAACATGCGCAACATATTATATGCCGGTGGATTGGTCTCCAAGGCACCCCGGCACCTGGCCACTATTATGCCGGTGGACTGATCTAGGCCTGGCTCAATAATCTTTCACTTTACATGATTAATGTCTTAAGTGTCTTATTTATAATTTTAACCCTAGACATGCATGACTAACTCCCTTTACGCTTATCCTCCAAAAAGGACCCATCTCACATCGTAAGACTTATATACTTCCTAAATTGGCCCAACATCCTTTCCTCATTACCCTAACTCACACTAAAGCCCATTTCTCACGTATATGGGTCAAGGCCCACTACCTTACACTTCCAAGTCTACTCACCGTCTCACTCTAGGGTTTTAGTCCAAAACCCTAATTTAGGTCTAAGTGGCCCATTCTACTCCACCTCAGAGAACCCAAATAACTTTAACACTCCACACAACACAAACCATAGACTTCACTCTCATCATCACACTTTAATCACCAAGTACACGTGTGACCACGAAATGTTAAATAGCCATGCTAAACCTTACATGGCCACTTCAAACCCTAACTCGGTCTCCTATGTACCCTTACACTGTCCCACGTACTATTTTTCATTCAAAGCATTCAATCACCCAAACAACACTTCCATTACCTTCCTCAAACCTCAATTAACCTTTCCATATGTAAAATTTATCCCCATACAGACTTTATACATCCCATGCAAGCCTTCAAACTTTTTCATGCAAAACCATAAAACTGCCACGTGAAATCATAGATTCTCCCATGCAAACCCTAGAGTCTTCCCTATATACTTAGATTCTCCCATGCAAACACTAGATCCATTCATACAAAACTATACATTTCTCCATGCGAAACCCTAGATTCTTCTATGCAAATCCCTAGATTCCACCATGCAAAACCCTAGATCCTTTTATTCGTGGTCATGTAACATTTAGGTCAACTCCACATCATTCCACTCCATAGCATCATATTACATATCCTAGCATGCATTTCTTATAGGATCACATCATATCACATCACATTCACAACACAAACATATATCAGAGGATAACACATAACATACCCCAACTCCAAGCCGCACCATACATAAAATATCTATAACAATACATATAAAATACATCATATATTATGGCACATGGCATACAAGGCATATAAGACATATTAAATACATACAGCCTTAGCTACACCCTTACTTAGAACGACATCGATCTTGGAGCACGCTCCTACGCCTCCTTAGGGCTTTAACTGGTCTCACCTATATGAGGGAAAAGCTAAAGATTAGATTCCCTCCTACCAAAAATACTATTATTTCCTAATTTATTCTAAGATTAGGTTTTTGATAATAATAATAATATTATAATATTAATAATAACCTTAACTAATTACTAATTTTGCTAAGGATATAAGAAATAATAATCATATTGTAAAAGATGATAATATAATATTTGAAGATTTTACCCTAATAATAATAATGAAAATAAATAATAATAATAATAACAATAATAATAATAATAACAATAACAATAATAATAAAAATAATAATAGTTCTAATAATACTAATAATAATAGTAGTATGGTTTGAAATAAATAGTGGGAAAAGGGCTTCGACCCTTCACCATAATAATACTAATAATATTATTATTAACATTAAAAAAAATATTATTATTATTATTATTAATGAAATAGTAATTATGAAATAATAGTAATAATAATGATAATAATACTAATAATGGTAAAAATCAAAAATAAAGTAATGTAGGGTTTCGACCCTACTTTGAAATAATAATAACACTTATAATAATAAGAATAATGATGATGATGATGATGATGATGATGATGATGATGATGATGATGATGATAATCATAATATTAATAAAATCGAAATAAACAGAACAGGGCTTCGGCCCTCAATAACAATAATAATAGAACATTAGTAATTATAATTATAATAATAATAATAATATACTTGAAATAATGGAAATAAAATGAATAAAGCTTGTATAAATAGGGTAAAAGGGTTTAAAGGGTTTAGGGTTCCACCTTGAGTTAGTGGTGACACGAGGCACCTGCGATGGTCGAAAAAAGAGAATAAAAGAGGAAAAGATGGATGCTGGAAAAAGGAGAGAAAGAATGAGGGTGGGAGTAGGGGTGTTTATGGTTGCCTAGATGGAGAGGAGTAGAATGAGGGTGGCGGTGCACGACGGCAGTTATGGTGAATGAAAGTGGGAGAAGGAGAGAAATATAGGAGGAGAGGGAGGAAGAGAAAAAGAAGAGGAGGGGGAGGTAGAGGAAGGTCTGCAGGTGCCTTTGGGAGGTGCAAGGGGCAGTGGTTGTGATGGAAGTGGTGGTGGATAGTGGTGCGAAGGGTGGTAGGGGCAGAGGAGTGGTTGATCGAGAAGGAAATTTTGCACGGGTGAGGTGGCTTGTGCAAGGCAAATCAAGGTAGAAGGGTGGTGTAGTTAGTTAGAGGGCGGTGCAGGGGTACTTAGTTGGGTAGAGTGGGTGTGTAGTTGGCCGACGTCGACGAAAGAGGCTTCTAAAGTGGCAGTTGTGCACGAGGAAGAAAATTATGGGTTTCGGAGAAAGGATCAATTTCAGGGTAGGTAAGGGTATTTATAGGGCGTAAAGGAGGGCTAAGGTCAAATGGGATAGGGGAGAATCAAGGTAGATCGGTTAGGGCTTACCAGCGGTGACAGTTGGTTGACGAAATTCAAAATGTGATAGAGGGAGTTGCATAGGAAAGAGAGGGTTGTGCGCGATAAGAGAGGAAAGTGGATTGGGTCAAAGTGCAAGCATGTCAGTAGGGGAGTGAGAGGAGAAAATTGGCTGGATCAACAATGTGATCAACGGTGAAAACCAGGGAGCTAGGTGGAGTTGCAAGTGGGCTGAGGAAAGAGAAAGGAAGAAGAATAAGGAGAAGGGGGTTGGACCGGCCAACTAGGGAAAAGAAAAGAAAGAAAAGGAGACCGGACCGGGATGGGGGAAACTTAAAAACAAAACGTGTCATTCCAGTCTTGGGTCATGCCAAAGGAAGAAAGGGGAGAAGGGTTTGGGTCGTTGGGCTGGCCTAAGTTAGGGAAAAGGGTAAGAAAAAGAAAATAAGAAGAAAGAAAAAGGAAAGAAAAGGAAAAGGAAAAAATGGAAAAAGAAAAATAGGTAGGTTGGGAAATTTGGATTATTTTAGTAATTTAGATTATTTAAAATATTAATATTTAAATAAAATAATATTAAATTTCCTTTTTAAGCTAATTTAGGGTTTTTGAAATATTTTTCCTAAATTCCTTTTAATTAGCAAATCACACTAATTTTCTACAATTAAATTATTTATAAAATTCCTATTAATTTTGCCCTATTTACTCATTATTTTAAATAAATAATTTATTTAATTAATTTATAAAATAAATCCTTAAATAGCTAAAATTATTAAAATTAGGGTTTTGGAGTATTTCATAACCTCCTATAGAAATAGGCAAGTCCATGAAAGGATATAATGTTAGCATTGGATGTGTGTATAGGCCACATTCTTATTGCCTCCACCTTTGATTCATCAATGGAGATTCCACTTTTTGATACAAAAAACCCTAGAAAGGTGACTTTAAAAGCAAAAAAAAATCACACTTTCCTAATGTACCATACAATTTTTTGTTCCTAAGGGATAAAAATACAAGTATTAAGTGCATTATATGATCATCTTGACTAGAAGAGTATACAAGAATATCATCAAAATACCTAAATAAAAACATTGAAATGAAGGATCATATAATCTTTTACATAAGCCTCATAAAAGTGTTGAATGCATTAAAGAGTCCAAATGGCATGACCAAACACTCATAGAGCCCTCCTTATGTCTTGAAGGTGGTATTCCATTCATCCCCTTCCTTCGTTCAAATTTAGTAGTATCCACTCCTCAAATCAATTTTTGAAAAGATATTTGCTCCATGAAAACAATTCAATATATCATCAAGCCTAGGTATAAGGTACCTATACTTGATAGTAATGTTGCTAATAACCCTAATATCCACACACATGCTCATTGTTCCATCCTTCTTGGGTACCAAGAGGAACGAAACTACACAAGGGCTAAGGGATTCTCTTATGAAACATTTTTTTAGCAACTCCTCAACTTATCTTTGCAGTTCTATGTCTTATTTAGGATTGCACTTATAGACCGGTTTTTTTAGGAGTGTAGCACTAGAAATAAAATTGTTTTGTTGCTCTATGCCCCTTATAGGAGGTAAATCACTAGATAAGTCATTTAAGAAAACATCCCCATACTCACCTGGTAGGTGTTTAACCTGAGGGTCGAGTTCATTCTTCTTCTCATTAGGCTTGATCATCAACAAGTACAAAGACCTCCCTTTCCCTATAGACCTTTCCAACACCTTCCCATGAACAAACAAAGCATGCTTACACTTTGTGTCCTCCCTAACAAGTAAGGATCAAATGCGAAGGGGTGTGAGTGCAATATTTTTTCTAGAATAGATCAAGCTATATATATTCTTCCTATCATCATGTTTAATGTCCCTATCAAATTTCCATGGCCTACCTAACAACAAATGACAAGAATTAATGGGAATGACATCACAAGAAACACTATCTTGATAGGTTTTCCTATGGAAAAAAGGTATGAACATTTGCCTGGTGACTTCAAACATTGAACCATTGTTAAGCCATTGTAGTTTGTATATCTTGACATGTATTTTGGTAGGTAAATATAGCTTCTCCACTAAAGTGGTGGAAGAAAAATTTGCACAACTACCCCTGTCCATAATGAGGGAGTATATTTTATGGTACATGCTGCACTTGGTATGGAATATGTTCTCTCCTTGGGACTCATTTTTCACAGCCTCTTTATCTTGCAACACCCTTATCACCATTATGGACTCCCTTACATCCGGTGGCACTTCCTCCACTTCGGTTCCTTCCTCCATGGTCACTTGGTATTCAGTGTCATCTCCCTCCATTTTTTCCTCCTCTTATAGTGCATTTGGTTTGGGGTGAAAGGGTGTTAACGGAGGTGAATTAATTGATTTATCCCGTTTGGGTCCCATTTTTAATAACTCTATATGGGTTAATCAAGGTTAATATTTCACCTCCGTTTACCTCATTTTTATTAAACTCCTATTTTGGGGGTAACTGAGGTGAAGGTAAAGGAATAAGTATATTTTTGACCTAATAGGAATAAAATACCCCTCAATAGGACTTATCTAGTTAATACAAGAAAACAAATGTAATTTGTATTATTTTTTAACCTTCATTCACCTCAATCTAAATAAAATTTTCAAAACACTTACCTAGATTCACCCAGATTAGGTTAATGTCATCCAAATAAAATTTTTAAACATTCACCCTGATTCACCTCCATTCCCTTCACCCATGTTAATTTTTAATGTTTACCCTCACCCTGATTCACCCCAATCCAAACATACCATTAGTCTAGTAAGGTCATTACCCTATTGTTTTGACATTCATTTTGATAATTTCTAATTCCTTGGCACTTAAAGTAATGCACACTTTTGGTTCTACAAGCCTAGCCCACATCTAGCTTCCTTTTTTTCCATTAACATAAAATGTCTTGATATTAAAGTTTGCATTCAAGGCTTCTTTAGGCGAGTAAGTACTTAGAGTTAACACCTAAAACCTCAAAACCCTCATCTCTTTGTTATTTTTGTCTACCTTGATGGCCAAGTGGAAAAACTCATCTAAGGTATAATACTTGTAAAGCTCCACTTTTCCTACAATGTCTCCCCTCAACCCTCGTATAAACAGAGATATTGTGTGCTCTTCAACGTCCTTCAAACCAAGCCTTATTATGAGTCTCTCAAACTCTTGAATTTATTCCTCCATACTCAAGGACCCTTGTCTTAAAGAAGAAATGTTGTATAGGGCTTGATTATAAGGAGGTGGCAAGAATCTTTCCCTCATCAACCTCTTCATTTTCACCCAACTTCTAGCCTTAGACCTACCCATCCTCCCTCAAGTTTGTACCAAATTTTCCCACCAAAAAAAAAGCATTCCCCTTTAAAGTAAGGACTAATACCTTAAAAGAATTCTCATCATCTAAAGCCCTAGCCTAAAACAACCAATTGCATCTCATTTCCCACTCTAAAAACTCCTCTAGATTATGGGATCCATCAAACTCTGGAACTTCCAAATTAATGTCACTATGTGGCTCTCTTATACCCGTCCTTCCCATTCAAAATGACCTAGGGGAATTTCTAGAAGATGAGCTATAATCAGTTGATTCATCCCCTATAACATTCACTCTTTCTTCTCCTTGAATCAAAGGACTTATTGCTCAACGAGGGTTGGAATATGGTACTAATGACTTCTACACAGCCAACACCCTTATCATATCCATTTATAAGGCTTCTATGGCCCTATACCTCCTTGGGTTGTGAGCTTCTTCAAGAATCAAACCCCTTGAAATAGGTTTATTTTCCATGGATTAAGTTTGGATTTTAGCAAGCAATTTTTTCTTCACCTGATAGAAATGTAAGAGGAATAAAGTGGTTAAAAGGTTTAATTTTTGTGAAAAAAAAGGGCTACAGAAAAGAATTTTTTTTTGTGGTTGGTCAAACCTAGTAAGAATTAAGGAATAGGTGATGGAAAAGGATAAGACCCCAAATTTACCAACCTTGAACTTTGATACCAATTTGATGCATGAAGCTAAACAAATGGAACCAAGATAAGTATTAGTATTGAAAATGGGGAAGCTTTCAACAAAACTCAAAAATAGAATGGAGATGAAGAGGAAAAACCTGAAGAGATAAATTGGCTTTGAAACCTTCAAACCCAAGTACTTGCAGCAACCAAGTACTTGCAGAAACTAAGGTTACAACACTTAGCATAAATGGTGTAGGATATGAACCAAACTCAAGAATACTACTAATCTTGAGAATGTTGATAACTAGGGATATTTTTACCAAAGTATAATCTTCCCCTTTCTTACATCCCCTTCCCCATTTAAAATTTAGAGAATAATACTAGGGGTTAAAAACATATTTCTAACCATGTGGGTTAGTTTAGTTATACCCTCACCCTTGGTTAATACTACTTAAGTTAACTAAAGTGAACAAGTCCCAATCAGAAAGTGTTGTTTGTGTGTCAACTTCTACTAGCCATTCATCACTAGATGGCTTTCAGTTCAACCTATGACAATGCTTAGGAAGCATAAATTACATATTAGTAAATTCTAACAACATACTTTAACTAAGTTTAGCTAATAAAGGAAATAAGAAAAGATTTAGCTTGCTTGATTCGTGGCTACTTGATTTTGCTAATTTAGGATGTTTCTTCCCCACAAATTAACCCAAATTTGGAGAGCTTTGAACTTCCCATAATCACCTTCCTGATGAATCTAATTCTTGCACAAAATATGCATGGAAAATCAAGTCTTGATTCATCCAAAAATGAGTGGAGTGTGGAGGTAGATAAGGTGGTGGCTTAGTTGAATGAAAATGGAGCTATTTTATAGCTGGTTAATGGTAGATTTTTATAGAGCCATACAGTAGCTAGAGGAGGCCATATTTATGAGTGGTTGTGGATTCCGCATGGCTTACATCGGTGGTAGATAATCTAGTTACTTATTAACATAAATGAGAAGAATTTTGAGGTCTTCAACTTTCGAAAAGTTAGATTAGTTAGGATGCTCCTTCATCACCTATTTATTAAAAATAAGGATGAAAGTTTGAAGTTTTATATTGAATACCAAAGATTGAATCATGTTATGGTTAAGAAATATTAGATTCTACCTTCAATTGATGATCTGTTTAACTAGCCCAAAAGAGCCATATTTTTTTCAAAGATTGATTTTCAGTCAAGCTACCATTAGCTGGGATCATTGAGTAGGATATTTTAAACAACATTATGAACTAGATATGGCCATTACTAGTTCATAGTGATATGTTAAGACTAACTAATACACCAAAAACATTCATGGCTTTTGTGAATGATATATTTTGGTAGTTCTTGGATTAATTCATTATGATGTTGATTGAAAACATTTTCATATACTCTAGTAGTAGTGAGAATCATAAGCAACACCTAAGGTATACTTTAGCATTATTAAGAGTACACTAGTTATAACTAGTTCAAGTAGCTTTTATTGGACATGTGATCTCAAAAGATGGCATGTTGGTAGATCCTTTCAAAATTCAAGTAGTTTTTTGGTGGTAGGCACCAATATTAGTTAAAGAGGTGCATAATTTTATAAGAAGATAGGATCTTATAGCAAGTTTGTCACAAACTTCTCTAAGATAGTGCCCCCATTGACTAATTTGCTGAAGAATGTTCCATAATTATAGTGGGATGAGAAGTATAGCAAGACCTTTGAGGGATTAAAAGGTCTTTGACTTCAGCTCTAGTTCTTGCATTATCAAGTGAATCAAATAGTTTTGAGGTGTACAACAATGCTTCTAATCATGGCTTGGATTTTTTGTCAATTAAGCACAAGAGAGTAGTGGTGTACGTTTTTCATTGGTTGATGCCACATGAGAAAAATTATACAATGCATGATTTATAGCTTGCCACATTCATGTTCACTTTGAGGATTTTGAGGAATTATGTCTAAGGTGTTTAGTGCAAGATTTACACTAATCAGCATAGCCTCAAGTACATTTTCATACAAATGGAATTGAATTTGAGATAGAGCTAATGCTTGGAATTGGTCAAGAATTATGACTTACCATAAGCGTAAGGCCAATGTTGTGGTAGATGCCTTAGCTAGAAGATGTCACACTCTTTAAGCATGATTATGTTGTCATATCACTTATGTTAAGAGCTTAGAGAGATGCAAATTGAGTTGATCATAGCAAGTAGTTTAGAATTAATAATGAGTGCCCTCACCATCAAACCATCCATCTTGGATGAGATTTAGGCCAGTCAATTTGGTAACACCAAGATGGAGAGGCTTAGGCATGGTATATCAAAGGGTAGAAAAGAGGGATTTCAAATCCATAAAGATGGAAGTATTAGGTGAAATATATCTCCAAAATTTGTATTTAAATAATTATATTAATTGTTATAGATTATTTTGTACCTATAATTATTTTTCTTATTGTGTGATTGTTTAGGAAATTAATTCAAAACATGGGAATGGATCAAGGATATTGCTGTAGTTTCTGCTGGGAGTTGTTACAGAAATTGTGTTGTATTAATTTGTAGAAAAATCTCATGTGATGCATTCGCCGGCATATTTGGCTAATGGGGATTAAGTTGGCAGTGTAATCTACCACCCGCCCTATATTTATTGGGTTAGTTGGAATGTGGATTACTCAACCCTTGGTAACCATGATTAGCTATCATATTTTAGCTGATGGGAATTATTTGTAAATCCGTTAACCTGGATTATTATTCAGTGTAATTATTTTTGTAAGAGTGGGTTGTTTCTTTGTCCAGTCCGTCGATCCATGATGTGTGTGTTTCGGTTGATACTTGGGCTGTAATTGGGTTGGTTCCTATGAGAAGATGTATGCCAGCGATCGTATACGTTGTATTTTTCTTGTAATGTATACGCCATATAAAAGGCGTATACACCGGTTGTAGAGCACACTTTTTGGTCGAATACAATTGTGATTACATTCTTCTGGAACTCTCTCTCTCTCTCTCTCTCTCAACTTCTCTCTCTCGCAATCTCCTCATTCACAGCTTCTTCTCCTTCTTTCTCGATCTTTTCTGTTCTACAACTTCAATAGCCGTTGATTCAACTGCGCTCTGAGTTTTTCTAATCTTCCTTTGGAGACAATTCCTCAAGCTGATTATACTGGTGAATCAAACCCCGCACTCGATTTAATTTTCGATCCGACAAAATTTCTATGAAACCCATCCTGGTTTCATCATGTGGTATCAAAGCCTCGAATATTCGAGGGCTCGTGGTTTAATTCATTTGTTACAAAACTTTTATTGTTCTGTTCATCATTCTTGAGTTCGCTAACCCGTAGTTCTAAAGTGTTGATTCTAGGGTTTGCAACTGACAAAAATCGTTCCAATTAAGCCGGTGTTCATTCAAAGTATTGACGGAGGCAAAACTATTTGGGAAACCCTAAATAGCTTTTGACGAATTTGCAGTTAGGGTTTGGTCAAGATTCTTGAATCTTGATTATATTCGAGGAATACTCCTCGATCGGTAAACTCGAACCTTACTTTTGCTAATTACTACAATTGTTAGACGTCAATTTAACATTTTATTACGAATTGATAATTCTGCTCACAATTGAAAAAGTGCGTAGGAAGTGATTAAATTCTGGTTAACCCTTGGTTCTAGAAAGGGGTAAGGACTCCAAGAAGAGGAGTCCTATCTCGTTAATTGGCTTAATTGCTCAATTTTCTCTTGCAGTAACCTCAATCCTTTCTTGAAAATTTATGTTTTATTCGGTTCAACAACTATCTAGAAATTATTGTGTGTTTTGTGTGTTCTGGTACATTCTTTAATCTTGTGTGGTTCTGCGATCTCTTTTATACCTAGTCGTGGTCAATTTGCTGTTCTAATTGGATTGATAATAAAGTAATCTTAGCTCTAGACTGACTATTATATGTGCCTTATCTTGTGCTTCATAAAGTAAACCCTGATAAAAATAATAATAATGTCTAATAATGGCCAATCTGTTAATCAATCTGTCTCGGTATCTAGCAATGATTTATTAGAAACTCTTAGGACTTTTCAGGAACAAATGATTGCCCAACTTGTTGTTTTATCTGCTAACCTAGAACAGAGGATAGGAGAACAAGAAATAAGAATTAATGAATTGCAGAATAATAGAATAGATAACCAACATGCTAGGGTATTAGGAAGGGCTCCCATGGACCCCTAGAACTAGGATTCCACCTTTAAATAGTTTAGAAGAACTAGAAGATCAAATATCCAATAATAGTGATAGGAGGCCTAGACAGAATAATAGACAAGAAAGAGAATTAGACCTAGTTGATAGGAACCTAAGTAATCTTAATTTTAATATACCTGGATTCAATGAGAGAAATGACCCTGATTATTACTTTGAGTGGGAAAGAAAGATAGAATTAGTGTTTGAATGTCATAATTATTCTGATGAGAAGAAAATTAAGGTAGCAGTAGTAGAATTTACAAAATATGCATCTTCTTGGTATCACAATCTTGTCTTAACTAGGCGTAGGAGTAGAGAACCACCTATACAAACATGGGATGAATTTAAGATTCTAATGAGAAAAAGGTTTGTTCCAAGCTACTATTATAGGGAATTACATAAAAAAGCTACAGACATTAAATCAGGGAAATAGGTCTGTGGATGAATACTTTAAGGAACTAGAGGTATTAGTGATTAAAACAAGAATTGTTGAAGATGAGGATGCTACAATTGCTAGATTCTTAAGTGGATTAAACTCTGAGATAGCTGATAAGGTAGAATTATATCCTTGTGGTACTTTAAGTGAACTGGTTAATATAGCTACCAAGATAGAGAGTCAGATAAGGAGAACTAGGCAGTATAAACCCCCTGGAATTGGGATTAGGAGTACCGTAAAAAGGAATTTTAGAGGAACTAATTCTGAAAACTAGAAGAATAATGGGAGGTTTGAATCTAGAAGTAAGAATAATGAGGTTAGAGTAGGAAACAGGACTGAGAAGGGGAGAACTATAACAGCTAATCCTACTAGTGGTCCTAATAGAACTAGAGATATAAAATGCTTTAAGTGTAGGGGATTAGGTCATATAGCTTCTGAATGCCCGAATAAGAGGAACATCTTGATTAGAGATTCTGGAGATAGAGAATATGAATCTGAAGAGAAAGAATTGAAGACTAACTTGATTAGGGATGATGCTAGTGAATCAGAAGAAGAGATAGAACTTCCAATAAGTAGAGATCTTTTTGTGGTGCGTAGGGCTTTAAATAGTAATAAGTTACTTGATTCAAATGCAATTCAGAGAGAAAATATATTTCATACTCGATGTTTGATTGATGATAAGTGTTTTAACATGGCCATAGATAGTGGTAGTTGTATTAATGCTACTAGTACCTTATTAGTATCTAAGTTAGGCTTACCAATGATTAGACATCCAAAACCTTATAGACTACAGTGGTTAAATGAGTTAAGGGATGTTAAAGTTAGTCAATAGGTTCTAATAAATTTAAATTTAGGCAAGTATGAGGATTCTATTTTGTGTGATATTTTTCCAATGCATGCTGCTCATTTATTATTAGGAAAACCTTGGCAATATGATAGGAGAGTGACACATGATGGTTATAAAAATAGATAAACTTTACATAAGGATGATAAGAAAATTATTTTAGCACCTATTACTCCAAAAGAAATCTTTGATGATCAAATTGAAATAAATTATGATTATAAGGAACTATCCAAACAGAGTATAGAGACTGGAATTAGTTCAAAGGAAGTTAAAGGAACATCTAGGTTTTACGCTAAGAGTGGAGATGTTGAAAAGGCTATTAAGAGACAAGTAAATGTATATTTGATGGTTTATAAGGAATTCTATGAATGTCAATTGGAGTTAAGTGAGGAAGTGCCTACTGATGTGAGGAACTTATTAGAGGAATATAGTGAATTTTTTCCTGAGGAAATCCCCTATGGATTACCTCCATTAAGGGGGATAGAACATCAAATAGACTTTGTACAATGAACTATTATACCAAACAGACCTGCTTATAGGGCTAATCCTAAAGAGGTAAAGGAATTAAAGAGGCAGGTTTCTGAATTATTGAGTAAAGGCTATATTAAGGAATCAATGAGTCCCTATGCAATTCCAGTATTATTAGTACCTAAGAAAGATGAAAGCTGGATGATGCGCATAGATAGTAGAGAAGTAAACAAAATAACCATTAATTATAGGTATCCTATACCAAGGTTAGATGAGATATTAGACCTTCTCCATGGTGCTGTGATTTTTTCAAAAATAGACTTAAAAAGTGGATATCATCAAATTAGAATGAAGCCAGGAGATGAATGGAAGATAGCCTTCAAAACAAACTTTGGGTTATATGAATGGTTAGTAATGCCCTTTGGATTATCCAATGCTCCCAGTACTTTCATGAGACTTATGAACCATGTGCTTAGAAATTTTATTGGGAAATTGTGGTTATTTATTTTGATGACATACTTATTTAAAGCAAATATTTAGAAGAACATTTGAGACATTTAAGAGTTATTCTAGATGTGTTTAAAGCAGAATAGTTGTATGCCAATTTAGCTAAGTCTATGTTTTGTTTAGAAAGTGTAGTATTCCTAGGATTTATTGTTGGTAAGGATGGTATATTTTTGGATAAAGAAAAGATTAAAGCTATTCAAGAGTGGCATGTACCTAAAACTGTGACTGAAGTAAGGAGTTTCCATGGTTTGTGTTCTTTTTACCAAAGATTTGTTAGGAATTTTAGTACCATAGCTGCTCCCTTAACAGCAATAACAAAAAAAAAAATGGGTTTAAATAGGGTTTAGAACAACAAAAATCTTTTGAAACTCTTAAAGATAAATTAACCCAAGCACCTATATTAACTCTTCCTGACTTTGAAAAGATGTTTGAATTAGACTGTGATGCTTCAGGGTTGGAAATAGGGGTTGTACTTTCTCAAGAAGGTAGACCTATAGCTTATTTTAGTGAAAAGCTAAATGGAAGTACTTTAAATTACTCTACTTATGAAAAGGAATTATTTGCATTGGTAAGATCATTAGAAGTTTGGAAACATTACTTATGGCCTAGAGAGTTTGTTATAAACACTGATCAGGAAGCTATCAAATATTTAAAAAGTCAGTCAAAATTAAATAGAAGGTAGGGTAGGTGGATTGAATTTATTGAAAATTTTCCTTATATAATTAAATATAAAAAGGGAGGTGATAATATAGTAGCAGATGCTTTATCTAGGAGACATGCTTTGTTGAATGTTGTAGACACCACTTTGTTGGGTTTTTCTTGCATCAAGCTTTTATACTTGGAGGATCATGATTTTAAGGAAATTTATAAAATTGTGAAAATGCTACACAAGGAAAATATTATATCTCTTAAGGTTACTTATTTAGAGAAAATAGATTATGTATTCCTAATTGTTCATATAGGGGACTATTAATTCAAGAAGCTCATAATGGTGGACTAATGGCACACTTAGGATTTCAAAAGACTTTAGATATACTAATTGATCATTTCTATTGGCCTCATATGAAAATGGATGTGTTGAAATATTGTGTTAATTGTATAGCTTGTAGACAGGCTAAGTCCACATCAAAACCTTTTGGATTATATACTCCATTACTTGTTCCTAATCAACCCTAGATTGATGTTTCCTTAGATTTCATTTTAGGCTTGCCTAGGACTAATAGAGCCAGAGATTCAATAATGGTTGTAGTAGATAGGTTTAGTAAGATGGCTCATTTTGTACCTTGCACTAAAACAAATGATGCTATGGCTGTGGCTGAATTGTTCTTTTCTCATATAGTTAAGTTGCATGGAATACCTAAAACAATAGTGTCATATAGGGGTGTTAAATTTCTAGGTCATTTTGGGAAGGTTTTGTGGAGTAAATTGGGAAATAAACTGTTATTTTCAACCACATGTCATCCTCAAACAGATGGACAAATAGAGGTAGTAAATAGGACATTAGGTAATATGTTGAGAGCTATCCTTGGAAAGAATCTTAAACGATGGGAAAATGTATTGCCTCAGGTAGAGTTTGATTATAATAGAACATTACATTCTACAACTAAAAAGACTCCATTTGAGGTTGTGTATGGTTTTAATCCTTTGACTCCTCTTGACCTAAGTCCTTTGCCTAATTCTAAGTTACATAATTTTGATGTTAAATCTCGTGTTGTAAATATAAATAAATTACATGAGTCTATGAGTCAACAAAATTGCTAAGAGAGTTTAACAAATGGCTGAGAATGATAATAAAAGGAGAAAGAAAATGGTTTTTTACCTGAAGATTTAGTTTGCGTACACCTTAGGAAGGAACGTTTTCCGAACCTTCGAAAATCGAAATTAGATCCTAGGGGATATGGACCTTTTACGATTTTAGAAAGAATTAATGATAATGCTTACAAAATTGATTTACCTCCTAAGTTTGGTAATGTTAGTGATTCTTTTAATGTTGTTGATCTTAGTCCGTTTATGGGTATTAATCAGGTTTCAGAGACGAAACCTCACCAAGAAGAGGGGAATGATATATATCTCCAAAATTTGTATTTAAATAATTATATTAATTGTTATAGATTATTTTGTACCTATAATTATTTTTCTTATTGTGTGATTGTTTAGGAAATTAATTCAAAACATGGGAATGGATCAAGGATATTGCTGTAGTTTCTGCTGGGAGTTGTTACAGAAATTGTGTTGTATTAATTTGTAGAAAAATCTCATGTGATGCATTCGCCAGCATATTTGGCTAATGGGGATTAAGTTGGCAGTGTAATCTACCACCCGCCCTATATTTATTGGGTTAGTTGGAATGTGGATTACTCAACCCTTGGTAACCATGATTAGCTATCATATTTTAGCTGATGGGAATTATTTGTAAATCCGTTAACCTGGATTATTATTCAGTGTAATTATTTTTGTAAGAGTGGGTTGTTTCTTTGTCCAGTCCGTCGATCCATGATGTGTGTGTTTCGGTTGATACTTGGGCTGTAATTGGGTTGGTTCCTATGAGAAGATGTATGCCAGCGATCGTATACGTTGTATTTTTCTTGTAATGTATACGCCATATAAAAGGCGTATACACCGGTTGTAGAGCACACTTTTTGGTCGAATACAATTGTGATTACATTCTTCTGGAACTCTCTCTCTCTCTCTCTCTCTCAACTTCTCTCTCTCGCAATCTCCTCATTCACAGCTTCTTCTCCTTCTTTCTCGATCTTTTCTGTTCTACAACTTCAATAGCCGTTGATTCAACTGCGCTCTGAGTTTTTCTAATCTTCCTTTGGAGACAATTCCTCAAGCTGATTATACTGGTGAATCAAACCCCGCACTCGATTTAATTTTCGATCCGACAAAATTTCTATGAAACCCGTGTAGGTTTCATCATTAGGTATCAAGGTAGGTAGTGTCTACCATGGGAATGTTTTAAGTTAAAGATAATGATCCTTGAGGAAGGTTATTATACACCTTATTCCATCCATCCTTGAGGGAATAAGTTATATAAGTATCTAAAGGAAGTATATTGGTGACCTCGCATAAAATGGGAGATTGTAGAGTTTATTGTAATATACTTGACATGCCATAAAGTCAAGATATAGTATACTAGATCGATAGGGTTAGTACTATAACTAGAATTTCTAAAGTGGAAATGGGATAACATTAGGGGTGTTCAAATGGGTAGTCATGGTTTAACCCAACCCATAGTATCTTAACCCATATTACTCATATAACCCATGGTCTAACCCACGATGGGTTATATAAAATAACTAATAATTTTTAACCCAACCCATCATAACCCACGAGTTATACGGGTTGACCATGGGTTAACATGGGTTAATATATATACAAATAATTCTATCTTGACCTTTATTATCACCTCTTCCACCACCATTGCCGCCACCCCTTCCACCACCATTACTACCATCACTTCTACCACCACCACCACCACCACCACAATTATTTTCCTTCCCTTTTTATTTTTTCCCTCTTTTCTTCAATTCACCGCCACCTCCTTCAATATGATAAAATAATTTAATCCTTCCTTCTTCTCATACAATATTAATGTTTTGAGAATGAAGTTACAATTGCAATATATGTTAACGAAAAGACATTTTTACTATATAACAAGTTCTAATACTTGTTTTTAAAAAAGCTCAATTAAACGAGTTCATCGTATCTAATTAACAATGATCTACTATGTAGTCCAAAATGAGTACAACACTTCATTTCTACCCTTCTTAATTAACTCTTCATAGGCTGAAAGATCCATATTGCACGTCATGGGTGAAACCTGAAAAAAAAAATCAAACTTAATTTAAAAGTAAATACATATATAAGTATATAACAATAATTGTTTAAATAATATTATAAACACATACCCATTTCCAGTTCCTCAAGCACCTCTAGACATTCTTCAATTTCAATTGGTGTAGAGGAAGATCTTAACCAATCTTAGCCACAAACTAGAGCTTCAACTATCTTTGGAGTTAAACAACTCCTAAAAGGATCAAGTATTCTACCACCGGTGGAAAACGCACTCTCCGAAGCAACAGTAGAAATCTGAATAGGCAATATGTCACGGGCCATAATCGAGAGCACATGATATGTGCTAGCTTTAGACCTCCACCAATGTAAAATATCAAAGTTGGGTTTTTCTTCTTCGATGCTATCATCTAAATACCGCTGTAACTCGGATTTGCTTTTTTTCTTCTCCACATCCTGCAAATAAAGTTTCCAATCTTCTTGGCTTTCATTCATCACTTCCTCCACATTAGGAACGGCATCAACATTTGTACTTGGTAGGGGTTGAGACAAAGAACTAGGAGAACCACTACCATGACCCAATGATAATGTGGATAAAGAATAATAATAATCAAACAGGCGTTGTAAAGTATCATCCACTTTCTTCATTAACCTTACAACCTTTTCCTCATTTTCATCCTTATAAAACCTCTTGAAACGAAATTGCAAATACACCAATTTATAACGAGGATCCAAGACCACTGAAATAAACAACATAACATTCACCTTTTCTAAATCACAATATTTCTCAAACTTTTGTTTCATAGCTAATGCCATTCCCCGAAATGTAGAATTTTGACTACAACACCATTTTATCAAGATCGACATAATAGTGTTCACCTCTTTAAAGAAAATATTATAGGTTATATACTTAGACCTCGAAATTCTCTTCGTCACATGATAAAAGTGCTCTAAATATTTATGTAATGGCTTCAAAACACCCCAGTCAAAATTCCTTAGCAAACTTGAATTTCCATCAAGAAAAAACATTGACTCAAGAGCTTTTTGATTTTCTATTGCAGCTTCTATCATCATGTATGTGGAGTTCCAATGAGTGGTAACATCTAAACACAATGCCTTCATTGATACCACCTTTTCTCTTACAACACATTTTTTAAACCATTCTAAACGAGATGGAGAGCTCCTCACATACTTCACACAATCACGGATAGTTGCGATTTCACCATCCACCATATTAATTCCATCCTTTACCATCAAATTCAAAATATGTGCAAAGCATCTAACATGCAAAAAATCACCATTCAAAAGCAATGAATTTCTTCTATTAAGAGTCTCTTTCAAATGATTAATAGCTGCATCATTAGAGCTAGCATTATCCACAGTTATCGTACACACTTTATCTAAACCCCAAGATAACAAACAATCATCAACAGCTTTTGCAATATTTTCTCCACGATGAGGCGTAGGGAGCACACAAAAATTGATTATTTTTTTATGTAACTTCCACTCTTTATCAATGAAGTGTACGGTTAAACACATATACCCAAGGTTCTGGACCGATGTCCACAAATCTGTGGTCAAGCACACTTGAGATGATGCTCTTTGAAGACCTAACTTTAAATTCTCCTTCTCATCTGTATAATTTTGGATGCAATCCCTAGTTACCGTTGCTCTTGAAACCATATGAAATCTAGGTTGCAAATGCTTACAAAATCTTCTAAAACCCTCCTTCTCAACAAAACAAAAGGGCAACTCATCAACTATTATCATCCTTGCAAGCTCCTTACGACACAATTCTTGATCAAATCTCCAATTTTTCATATCAATATGCACATCATGCTGCTCATAAGTAGCATTCCCCCTACTATTCAACTCATTATAGGAATATGATTGACATTTATCTAAGTGCCTAATCAAATTGCTTGTCCCATCGGTCTTTTTCCATTTATACTCTTGATTACAATACTTACATTGTACAGATGTGATCAAAGTGGAATCACCTTGTTTGATTTGTGTAAAATGCTCCCAAACAAGTGAGAGAGTCTTATAAGATCGCTTTCTTTTGGAACTAACCGAGCTCAATTCTTCAGACATTATAAATATCCTGTTAAATGTAAATAAGAGGCATAAGTAAATAACAGAGCCAAGAATAGATGCTCATCGGTCCATATTATCAAATCCTATAAAAATAACTATGAAATAGCTAGCTAGCTGAAACATACCTCTATAATAGCAACATGAAAGTTTTCCTTTTTAATTGCTAATATAGCTTCAGTCTCATTGAAAATAACAAACACTGTACCTAAAAAAAATTAAAAATAGCCATTTCATATAGCAATAGCACTAGGGGAAAAAGGAAAAAGAAAAAATACCCAAAGAGAACATATTAGAAAATAAACATTAATTATGCAAGTGAGCTACTGTCTTAGATGTACATGATAACTAACACATGTGTACCACAGTATTGAGAGTTCCTTGGCTTTCTTTAATATGCATAGTGTTCTTTAATACATTCCAGTCTATCTTTGTGCTTCCCTAATCTCTGAACCTCTTTCTTTTGGAAGCTAATATACATTCCGGTAGTAGAAGATTTTTCATCAAGTGGAGTGTGGAGTTCTAGTGACGGTCTATTCGAGACTATCAGATGATCAAAATGTAATTAAATAGGATCAAGAAATTGAAGCTGTAACTAAATCCATTTTTCATAACAATAAGTTGTTTGGTGCCATATTATATTAATTGCTGCATGCATATATATTACGAAATAGCATCAGTATAATAAAAAACTCGCCATCATTTTTCAACGTCGTACTGTAGATTGTCGTTCTTTGCTAAGGGATTGGGAATTCCCGTTCTTCATCCAACACTCGAACAAGATAAAAAGGCAGAGCATGAAGGTATTCATAGGAAGTACCGAATGAAGGAGCTTGATTGCTACTATTTGGTGATTTTCGGTGCTGTAGCTGTCCCATTTTGCTCACCCACGGCTATTGTCATTGTTCTGAATTGTCGCTAAAGGATTGTTATGAATTGTCGCTAAAGGATTGTTATGAATTGTCGCAGGGTATCTGAATATAGCTACAGGATTAAAAACAAGATATTTAGTTGTTAGATGCATACAAAATAACTGTACTAAATATTAAATACTACACTCAGATGAGGTGTTATGTATTCAGACGACCTAAGGGGGCGAATGGAATAGAATTTGCGAAGGCACCACACTCGGATTCCTGTAATGAAATTTATTGAGATACTTCTTTAATTGTTATCATAACTCTACCTTTAATTCTCTCTCTTCCTGTTGTTTTTCTATAGCGTGAAACCCCCGACCTCCTTTCTCCTACTCTCTGCCTCTTCAATCTCCAGAGCCGCCGCCACCAGGCAAAGTCGGATAGTGCAACCACCCCAGCGACGGAGGACGAAGACCCCGGCGAACAACAGTGACTAGCAGTAACAACAACCTACGCGAGCAGGGAGCTTCGGCTCGACCCCGTTCCAGCGCCTGCTTGCTTCGTCCACAACCTATGATGCAATTGGGATGGAGATCTATTGTCGAAGAGATAAATTAGGTTGAAGTCGTCGAAAATTTGACCGAGGAGTGAGGAGAGGCAGAGAGAAAATGTCTGAGACAAAAAAAATTATGAAAATAAATATTCCCATGGCAACCCATGGTCAATTACCATTAAACCCATGCCAACCCATATTTATATAATATATATATGGGTTCAACCCATAATAACCCATATAAAATAATAACCCAACCCATTTATATTATAACTTAAATTTTTGGGTTGGGTTACAACTTACCATGGTAAACCCAACCCATTGAATAGGCCTAGATAACATATCCGTAGATTTTTGGTTGGTCCACTAATGACCCGCAATCATTCTAATTCCAACTTTGTTATTATTGATTATTTGACTAAGTTGGGAGAATTTATATAGATAGGCTTAATGTAGAGTATGGAATAGTTATCTAATGACTACAAGAAGCATACTATTAGATTGCATGAAGTACCAAGGGATATTATGTTAGGTCAGAATTCATGGCTCTTATCACACTTTTGGTAGAAATTACAAGCTACTTTTTGGACTAAGTTGAAGAAGAGTATTACTTTCTACCCAACTACAAATGGTCATAAAGAGAGGAATGTTTAGAATTTAGAGGAAAAGCTTTGGGCATGCATGATGAACTTTGGTAGAATTTAGGAGGATCGTTTAGACTTGATCAAGTTCTCCTATAATAATAGTTACAATGCAAGTATCAAGATGGTACCTTTTGAGGTATTATATGACAAGAAGTGTCATAGACCTCTTTTTGTAGTGATATTGGCAATTCTATTGTGTTGGGACCAGACATGATCAAGGAACTATGAAACATATCATATTGATTCATGATTACATGAGAGCATCATATGATCAACAAAAGAGCTATGCACATTTGAGAAGAAGGGTGAGTGATGATTATGAGATGGATAATAAAGTCCTTTTGAGGGTCTTTCCCTCCACGAGAGTGATGAGGTTTAGCAGGAAGGGCAAGCTTAGTCTAAGGTACATTAGGCCTTAGAAGATCTTAGAGCAAGTCGATGAGGTTAGCTACTAATCACCTATTTAGTTTAAATTCTTAATCAATGACACGAGATCATTCAATTCCATCCATTAATTCAATTCAATTCCATTTAGAATCATAATTTCAAATTATGCTATTATATTCGAAACCTAATTCCATCATAAAATCATCCTACCCTGTATTATTTACTCTACTATCTGCATAATTGTAAGATCACGCCATTAAATGCAATAATTTATATTTAATATAAATGATCTCTAATAAATAATTAATAACACACTAAAAGCAAGAGAAATGAAAATGCAATTGCAGAAACTTTATTTGCATTCAATCAAAATACAGAACTTCCAATTGAGAAAGGAATGGAGTAGAACTTATCACTTGAATTGCATACCAATAAGTGTTCAATAGAATACAAGAAAGATAAAGAAAGTTAGAATTATAAAGTACATGTGTTCTGGGTTGTGTGAGTGGTTACAAAATTTAAGAAAACATAGTCTGTGTTTTGGGAAACACAGGACCTCCTTGTTTTTCTTTAAGTTCTCTACCAATTTCTAGATTCTAAAAACCTGAGATTTTGTTTTCTTGAGGAAACACAGGGATACTGTGTTCTTTGCCCTCGGTTTCCATGCCTCATTGTTCCTCTTAGTGTGCCCTGCCGCCCTACTACTGCTTCTGTCCTTCACGTGATGCACCCTCCTCGTGCTTTTTCTCTGCGGCTCTACCGCACTCCTGCCGGCTACCCCTCAGCATGTAGCGTCCTGCCTAGCCTTTGACGGCTCCTTTTATAATTTCATGCGGCCTCTTCTTCTCTCCTCCATGTGGCAGCTTTTTTTTCTTTTCGTGCGGATGCCACGACAGCCCTATTGCATCCTCATTTGCCTTATCGTTGCACCGTTTCTTTATTTCTTGTTTTAGGCCTTTGGGCCTTCGGCTTTTGGGCCATTGGTCCAATTCTTTTTTTTCTTTTATTTAATAATAAAACCTACAAAATAAAATTAATAAAAATGAATAAATAATAATATATTCTAAATTTACCTAATTTATATCATTTTAGCTTAAATAATAATATTTATACAATTATTACCACTTAAACATAAAATCATAATTATTCACCTATATTAGTTAAATAAAATACTAAAAACTAAGATTATAAGGGTATAAAATGTGTCAAAATATGAACTTATCATTCACCACTATCACAATCTCAATTTCTATTTTTTGAGGTTTTGGAAGATAGTGATCAAAAGTAGTAGGATGATTTTTAAAAAAAATATCCTTTGTAACAAGATTTATCCCATTACTTTGTATACCCCCATGAATGGATAACTCAAATCTAACACATATTGTTTCAACACGAATCAAATAACAAACATAAGATCACATACTTAGGAAATGAATTACCTAAACAAAACAGCCACAGAAAGAAAGAAATAAAACTAAATATATATATATATATATATATATATATATATATATATAACACCCCCAAATTTACTACTGAAAAATTTCGTTTAAATCAGAAGATTTAGCGGAAGCGAAAGAATTAAAACCATAAACTTGGGGGTATTACCGCCACACTTAGTACCAGACCGGTTCACTCCTACCGTTCCGATACTAAGTGCTAAGGCTAAACTAACAATCGTTAAGTAAGAGTCATCAAAACATAGGTCCATAGTTAACATAGACCATTCACGAAAACCACGAGTCGACAACAGATAATACGCCTCAGGTAGGAATAATCCCTATTATTAAAACTCAATACGTGGCATACTCACGTAAGCAGCATGTAGTAATACAGATAATAAAAGCTGGCCATGGTCCAATTAGACTTATTCTTTATTCTCATTAATAATATGTTCATTCCACACATATTCTTTAATAGTCCATGTGAGTGCGGAAACCCCACTATTATAGCCGGTGGACCGGATGTAAACACATAGGGCAGAATGCCTCTAACCACTATTGTAACCGGTGGACCGGAAGTAAACACACAGGGCAGAACGCCTCTGACCACTATTCTTACCGGTGGACCGAACTGACCCCGACTCACATGGTGTTTCACTGTAAGTACTTAGTATTTTCCCATGGATTAACTTATTTACTTGGGTTTGTCGAGCCAAAACCCCCACTATTATAGCCGGTGGACCGGAAGTAAACACACAGGGCAGAACGCCTCTGACCACTATTATAGCCGGTAGACCGGAACGAAACACACAGGGCAGAATGCCTCTGACCACTATTATAGCCGGTGGACCGGAACGAATCGCACAGGGCAGAACGCCTCTGACCGCTATTATAGCCGGTGGACCGGAACGAGACACATAGGACCGGATCATGGGCTCGGCTCAACATCTTTCACTTTACGTGATTAATGTCTTATCAGTGTCTTATTAAGTCACACATCACCCTTAACATGCATGCCAACAACATTCTACTGTTTTCTTTTCAAGGGGGGTCGTCCCATATGTTGAGACTCGTGCACCGTTAGTCACACCCCGACATTATATCCCCTTAAGCTCACACATAATGAGAGACCAACTTCTGGAAGTGTAGGTTAAACCCAACACCCTACGACATCGATCTCGCCTATTCTCAACCTCTAGGGTTTTCCCCTTGGAAACCCTAGTTGGACCTATGTGGCCCAACCTCTTCTCACTTACCTTACCATTACTCATTCTTCACCCCACATCTCACCCTTATTAAGTCAAACCCCAAGTCATACCCTTTTATTCCTCGACCTCGCATGTACTCGGTAAAACCCTAGTTGGTCACATCAAACCCTAGCACCTCACTTCTTCCACAAGTAACCTCTCTCTTTTCATCCCCAAGTCTCTTCTTTCACAAGGAAACACATACTCATCTTTTTTATAATAGAATTCTCACTCTTAACCCATACTCTACTCTCCCTAAATCACTTTTACTTCCCAAACTTCCCAGATTATCACTTCCTCCCAAAACCCTAATCGGGTCCCTCACACACCCTTACACCGACCTACGTATTATTTTTCCTCACAAGTCTCTGATCGCTCCACAACTCTCCTTTTTGCTTATTTACACCCTAAACCAACTTTTCACACGTAAGGATCACCCCCATGCAAAATTTATCCACTCCATGCAAACTCTCAAGTCCCCATGCAACCTCTAGAATTCCCATACATACTTCTTATCTCTTATTCATTTGGGTCAACCCCATATCCCCCTTAATGGTCTCACTTCCCATTCCCCATCTCATTATTCTTTTAGTCCCATTTCATAGTACCGAAACCCTATCATGCATGTCCTAGAGGGCCGTATCAACACAACAGAATATCACACATAAAGCATGTCATCCTCATATCATGGAAGCACACATGACGTACCTCAATTCCCAAGCTGCGCTACACATGAGACAAGTTATCCATACATCATATAACACACATTAGCATGGTGCACACAACAATCAACACATCACATCACACATAACACAAGGCCATAGCTTCGTCCTTACTAAATACCCATAAGTAAAGGTAAGTAGAGACTTACCTGGACCCGAAGCTAGCTAAGCGAGGTAAGAGGGAGAGAGATCCCTAGCTCGTGGATCCATGAGAAAGCTTTCCTAGATCCGATAGAAATCAAAAACTAAATTAGAAACTATTCTATCAATCAATAATTCACGTATTCTAATTAAATAAACACAAACAACAAAAATGATCTTTCTTAGAAAACGTGTCCGAAACTTAGAACTTAAAAGCATAGCTTTATTAAGATTTAAGGTTAAAACTAAATCAAAACGGGTTAATACAAATATCACTTGGGACATTTCAACTTAATTTGGAAAGCCCAAGAAAGAATAATCGATCATAAGTTAATTTATCGAAAAATAACTTATTTATTAGGTTTTACAACTAAATAGGTAATCTAACCATTTACATAGAACCAAATCCAAACCGATCAGGTTAAAACAGAATTTAAATGATTTAAAACCCAAAGATAGAATTCGATTAGATAAAATATACATAGCAGAATCAATTTTATAAAATCATCCCCGAAAATTAGGGTTTTAAAGCCCACGACACAAACTCAAGCAATTCAATTTAATCAATTCAAATTAAAGGTATTTAGAAGCAATTAATACCATTTCAACTATTTCTATACATTCAATTTTAGAAAAACAACAATACAAGTAATCAATTTCAGAATTTCACTTGAAATTTAGGGTTTTAGGCCCAAAAATACAATTCGTTAAAATTCTACAAATTTAATCAAATTGAATGTTTAGAAATGTAATTAAACACATTTTATAACATATCAAATAATCAATTGCTCAAAACCAATAAAAGAAATACGCAATTTAGCACAATTAGGGTTTTTGAGCCCGAAACGCAAATCCGATCAATCCTTGCCAAAACATATCAATTGACGTTTCGAAAATGTAATTAAACATATTATAATGTAATTTATATAGTCAATTGAATAAAATAACCCGATTACCCAAACCAATTTAAACCCGCGGGAGTTTTGATCTAAAAATCTAATTCCGATCAATTAAGCACAATTTTCCCAAATCAACACTCCCAATATAAAATTAAATACATTTTAAACAATATTATAAAATCAATTGAGCGAAACGGCTCAATTATACGACCCAATTTCATTACACCCAAAATTTGACCTAGGAATCAAATTCTGATAAAACCTGCATAAATTTCTCAAATTGACGGTTCCAAAATGAAATTGGATACATTTTAAAACATACTGTATAATCAATTTGTCCAAAATCACCAAATCGGATGAATCCGAAAAATTTGGGCATAACCCGGCCAAAAATCCAATTTTTCCAAAATTCCAACACAACCACACAATAAGCCTATCCAAATCAATCTTACAGCATATACATACATAAACAAACAATCAATTTAGCTTTTTATAAGCTAATTCATACCCAATTATTCAAAACAAGGATTAGGGTTTTTCGGAAATTATACCAAACAAAAATCAGTAAAAATCGAAGCAAGGAGGGTCGGGAAGCTTTGTCAGGGGCCAGGGGTGGCTCGCCGGTGGTCAGCAGGGTCTGTCGTGGCCGGACGGCGGCGCACCCAGCGCAGCTCGCCGCTGCTGCTGCTGTCGCTCGCTGCTGCCGCCCGCTGCTGATGCGCTGCTCCGGCTGCTGCTGCAGCGGCTGTTGTTGCGGGTTGGGGCCGACGAGGACTTGTGAGCTAAGCTGGAGCGGGGAGGAGCTTGGGGAGAAGGTGGCGGCGGTTAGGGTTGCAGGACGGGAGCAGGGAGTCGGGGCAGCAGAGGGAAGAGAAGAGAAGAGAAAAAGGAAAAGGGAGAGGGGGGTCGGCCGGGGTGCGGGCTTCTTTTTTTTTTACAAATACACATTAGATAAAATACTAAAAACATCAAAATATTATTGGAAGATTTTATCTAAAATTTATTTAATCAAAATTTATTTCGAACGGGTCCGAAGGCTTAAAATTAGTAAAAAGGCTATATAAAGAATTTCGAAAACATTTTCGGAAGGATTTAACAACAAACATAAAAATTTATATTATTTACAGAAATGTATTATAAGACCTCGAAAAATTATTTAAAAGTATATAATGAAATGTTTAAGTTAAATTCTAATAAATCAAGACTAATTTTAATAATTTCCAAAATCGGTTTTCCGCAAACTAAAAAGCGTAGGATGGAAGAAAATTAATTTCAAAAAGAAATTCTTAAATAAGTTCCGAAAAAATTTTTAATTTAAACTTCCCGAAAATGTTATATTAAGTTATGAATTCGAAATCGTCGATAAATCCATAAAACGAATCGAAATTAAAATAATTAATTATTTACATGAAATTACGCTAATAAAATCGTTAAACTTAATAAATTTGGGTTTTAAAAATACGAGGTATTACAATATATATATATATATAGACACACACACACACACACATAACACCCATAAAGGCTATCTTAACTCAATAAATTATCACAAGCGCATCCCCCTACTTAGCTTGTTAATTTCCCCCATTGAACTAACCCAATAAAAAGAGACTAGGAATAGGATTTATGAAGGAGGTGGTGGTGGGTCCCTATGTCCAAGGTGAAACTCGTAAAGAGATTTCACCATTTCCATCATTTAATCTTGATTTTTGCGCATGGAATCTAATTGCTAGTAAACTAGGGTTTGAAATTCGAGGTGCCAGTCAGGAATATAAGTAGAAGAGGAAGAGGATTCGGCCTATGAATGAGGGGGGAGGTGGTGGTGCTTTTTCACCATGAGGAGGAAATGGATGTTCAATCGCAAGAGGAGCGAGAGTGTCTTCATCATCTATTGGCTGCCAATTTCATGGGTTTAAAGGGTATGTTCTGGTAGGGTTTGGTAGGGGGAAATGAGCATGCCCTGGTATGAAAGATACCATGCATTTCCCCTATGTTCAATAAGATGCGTAAGATGGCAATGTTCAATATCTATTTGGGTGCTCATGTCTTCTATGGGCATATCATCTGGGATAGGTATGTCCATACTTAAACAAATAGTAGTAATTAAATCATCAATGACAAATCACCCTATTTAGAAATTCCTACCCTTTGAAATTGCTCAGCTAGAAAATAGGCAGTGTCAAGTTAGTTATGATCTAGCATAGCATTGATGAAGAAAAGATCTATGGATCGAACTACCCCTATACTACCCTCAGCCTAAAAATGGTGGTGGCTAATAGTCTTTGTAAATATCTAAAAACCAAATTGAAAATCTTGGAAGCCTTGGCTTTTGAGATTCTAAAAGTATCATGGGTGGGCATATTGAAGACATCATCAATTTTAGCAAAGAAATTTTTCACATTGAACCAAGGGTATATGATACAATCTCCCCTCAAAGGCAACATAAAAATATGTGCTAATTCATGCAGAAACATTTGCCTATCTTCGTTAAAGATGAGAAAACAAATGCACCCCTGTTCCTCTAAAGATGAGCTAGCACATAATTCAAAGGTACTAAGAAACTCTAATGTTAAAGGCCTATATGTATGATTAGTACAATAGACAAAATTATGCAATCCCACATTTCTCAGCAAGTGCATTACTTGTCCATGTATTCCCAATGTATTTAGACAATCATCATCTAAATACCTTGTTCCAATAATGCACCTTTGGGATAAATAATCGTACCTTTGTTGCTATTCCGGAGTGGTAAATATAATACCAAGCTCATTCGGTCAGTTTCTTCTGTTCTGATGTTGAGTTGGTGATGCTCGATGCCTTGAAGATTCCCCCTCAGTCTGTTATTTATTTTTGGGCGCATCTATAAGGATAACCAAATATACGTAATATAATTAGCAATATCTTACAAAATAAACATGCATTAGTAAGAATAGTAAGGTGAAAGATAATATATATATATATACAGTCTTGCATCACCCAATCCAATACTTAAATAGAAATGTCAGATATCAATTGAATGTTACAAACATTGTGATATTTGGCATTCAAGTTCAGCAATTTTCTTGCCATTAAGTCATTGGCATTCAAATTTAGCACTCATAAGCATATATGCACTTCATCCATTAGTAGGGATACAGAATTCTCATCTTATAAGAATCATTTCAGCACATACCCTTATTATTATAAAAATGTATTTCAACCTGCAACAAAATTGCTACCCATAGATACATATGCATTGTATTTGCAACAAATTTTTAGCAAACCAACATATTGTTGACAGGAAAGTGCAGTTTTCCAAAAAAATTCAACATACAAATGCATATGTATTATATTATGCCACAAATTTATAGCACACGAAGAAATATGACTTACAATTGTAACAAAGATTGTAGCATCAAATAATTTTTTTGCAAGTTTGATGAAGTAGTGCACAACCTTATGAGTGTGATTTTTTATGACTGAAATTGTATAATATAGTTCGGTAAGGCTCAGAAAATTTGACTTAAACAAAATCCCTAAGCTAATTTTTCAAAATTGGGATTATTTGAGCAAGAACTGAAATAAGGGTTTAAAGCTCAAATTTTTTTCAAAATTGATTGAGGATGAGTGATGGAAGGGTTGTTTGAGACCAGAATATGGGCGTAGAAGTGGTAGGGATGAAAAATGAAATAAGGATGTATGGGTATGGAAGATTATTGCAAGAAAATGGAGGATTGAATAAGAGAGAAATGGTGGTTTTCGTGTTTGGCAGAGAATTGGTAAAGAGAAATGGTCGTATTCTATGACTTCTAAAAACACGAGCAGTAATATAATTTTTTTCTAGAAACACGTAACCCCCGTGTTACTTTTTAAACTCTCTATTACATGGGAAAAAATTCTTGACGGAAAATCACAGCCCATGTTTATGAAACACGGACCACCCGTGTTTATTATAAAAGTTTCTGGAATTTCCTAAAATTCCCTGACAGAAAAACATAGTCTGTGTTTAGTGAGCATGGACCCCCCGTGTAATTTTTGAAAGTTTTTGGAATTTTCCAAAATTCTTTGACAGAAAAATAGGGAATGTTTTTAATAAGCACGGACCCATGTGTAATTTTTGAAAGTTTCTGGAATTTCCCAAAATTTTCTGACAGAAAAAGATGGTCTGTTTTTAGTAAACACGGATCCCCAGTGTTTGTTTTGAAAGTTTCTGGAATTTCCCAAAATTCTCTAACAGAAAAATACGATCCGTGTTTATTTAACACGGACCCCCCGTGTAAGTTTTGAATGTTTATGCTTTTTGATGTTTTTTACCGGGAAACTATATTGGCAAAACACGGGTCGTGTTTTTGGAATATGGTGCCCCCATGTTATTCGATTCTTCTTCTGTTTTTCTTCCAATTTTTCCTACAAGAAGAGCACAAATAAATTTCCTTATTTTTTTACACTATAAAATAAGAAAAACACTACAAAACGAGGAAAACACACTCACATGATATACACTGAATACACACACATAAATATAGTAAACATACATAACTAAATCATACATGATAACCATATAAAAAAAAGAAAAACAAAAAAACATAGTATGAGATAAGAAAAAATTATGTACAACACTTGGGTGTTTCCCAAGTGGCAATATCCCACTATTTCAGCCTTCATAACTTGGAATGGTAAGATCTACAACTTCCAAGTTTCTCACATAGTGTCCTTCATAAAAAGGTTTGAGATGGTTTCCATTCACTTTCCACAGTTTTCCTATTTTCTCACTTTTTATCTCTACTGCACTATGAGCAAACACATTAGTTACAATAAATGGGTTGATCCATCTCAACCATAATTTTTGTGGAAACAACTTTAAATGAGAATAGTATAATAAAAAATTTTGGCCGATCTCGAAATTCTTTATAAGAATGAAATTATCATGAACTACCTTAGTTCAATCTTTATATCACAATGCAGTTTCAAAAGCATCATTTCTTATTTCTTCAAGTTCTTGTAGTTGAAGTTTCATATGCCTTCCAATTTCATTTGACTCTATGTTACATTTCTTTATAGCCAAAAAGCTTTATGTTCCAATTCGACCGGGAGATGATAAGGCTTACCATAAACCAAATGATATGGCAACATACCAATTGGAGTTTTGAATACTGTGCAATAGGTCTAGAGAGCATCATTGAGGTGTAAGCTCCAATCCTTCCTTGTCAGTTTCACCATCTTTTCCAGAATTGATTTGATTTCTTGATTAGATATTTCGGCTTAACCATTTGTTTATAGATGATACGATGTGGAGATTTGATGTGTCACATGATATTTCTTTAATAATGGTTCTATTGTTCTATTGCAGAAGTGTGAAGCTTTGTCATTTATTATAGCCTTTAGCAAGCCAAACCTTGCAAAAGTATTAGTTTGAAGAAAATCTACAACAAATTTAGCTTTGTCGGTATAGGTGGTATTTGCCTCCACCCATTTTTACACATAATCTACTACAATGAGAATATATTTGAAACCAAGAGAAGATGGAAAAGGACCCATGAAATCCATACCCCAAACATCAAAAATTTCACATGCAATGAGAAAAGTTTGTGGTATTTCATTTCTAGGACCTAGTCCTTCGGTCTTTTGACAGTTTTCACATATTTTGCAAAATTCATAAGTATCCTTAAATAGGGTAGGCCAGTAAAATCCACTTTCTTACATTTTATAAGTCATTCTTTTACAACCAAAATGACCCCCACAAACATAGTTATGACAAAATGTTAAGATAGAAAGAATTTCACTATCAGGGATACATTTTCTAATGATTTGGTCAGCACATTGTTTCCATAAATATGGATCATCCCATACAAAATATTTTACTTGACCCTTCATTCTATCTTTTTGTGCTTTAGTAAAATGTGAAAGGAAATACTTTTGTGACCAAAAAATTTACCATTTCAACATACCATAGTATCTCATTTCCAATGACATGAAGTTGTTCATTCAAAAATGCTTCATTTATGGGTGCCTCAATTTCAACCTCATTAATTAACTTACTTAGATGATTTACTACTCCATTTTTTAATCCTTTTTTATCTTTGATGCATAAATTGAATTCTTAGAGTAGAAATATCCATCTAACCAATCTTGGTTTTGCTTCCTTCTTTGCCAACAGATATTTCAAAGCTACATGGTCAGAATAAACAACAATATCAATACCTAAAAGATAAGAATGAAATTTATCCAAAGCAAAGATAATGGTGAGAAGCTCCTTCTTAGTGGTTTTGTAATTAAGTTGACATTCATTCAAAGTTTGTGAGGTATAGTATATCACATTTAGATCTTCCCCAATCCTTTTACCTAACACTACACTAATAGCATAGTTAGATGCATCACACATTAATTCAAAGGGAAAATTCCAATCGGGTGGTTGGAGTATGGGTGCACTGATCATCTTTTCCTTCATATGTTGAAATACTTTCTTGCATGCATCATCAAACTAAAACTCCATTTATTTTTTAAGAAGATTACACAAAGGTTGGGCTATTTTAGAAAAATCCTTAATGAATCGATGATAAAATCCAATATGCCCCAAGAATGAACGTGTAACACCCCCAAATTTACTACTGAAAAAATTTTATTGAATAAAAGTATGTTTCACAAAAGTGAAATGACAAAATCGTAAACTCAGGGGCATTACTGCCACACTTAGTACCAGATCGCTTCACTCCTACCATTCCAGTACTAAGTGCTAAGGCTAAACAAGGTTAACATCAACCACAAGTCATTAATAAAAACATAAGGCATTAATAAAATGCAAGTCATACAGAAATCAAAGTGTAGTTTAGAATTACAATCCAAAGAGTAAGTGACTAGAGTTTTTCAAAACATAAAGCATCGTACGACATCACATAAGTAAAATAAAATAATGTCCAATAAAAGAAAACAGAGTCCAATCGAGTCACTCTCGATCCCCAATTTAGGTCTAGGCTCAACTCTTAGCCCCACCCGATGCCTCGTAAGTGTCGTAGGCATCGAAGACATCGTCCCCTACCTACACAAACTCAGACGGGTCTTCTGCTCGTGGGAAGGAGCAGCACTCATGAAATGGGTGATCAGTACGCTATATACTGAGTAAGGTAACAGATGCAACTAAGGCCAAACATATAGAGCATATAACATAAGCATGATCATATAGGCAACATACAATAATATATGTTATAAGGCCAGGTTACTTTTTAGGTAACTTATTCTTTAGTCCCCTTAATAATATGTTTGTTCCACACATACTCTTTATTAATCCATATGAGTACAGGAACACCACTATTACAGCCGGTAGACCGGAATACATATTGGGTAGAACGCTCTTGACCACTATTACTCGCTGGTGAACCGATCTCCAAGGTAGAACGCTCCTGCCACTATTATTAGCCGGTCGACCGGTCTAGCCCGGACTCACATGGTGTTTCACTGTAAGTACTTAGTGTATTTTCCATGGCTTAGATTCATTACATTTGGTTTGTTGAGTACGGAATCCCCCACTATTATAGCCAGTGGACCGGAAATCATGCAGGGCAAAACGCTCCTGGCCACTATTATTCGCTGGTGGAACAGTCTATTGGTCACCCCGACTCATGGCCACTATTATTCGCTGGTAGAACAGTCTCTAGGGTACCCCGGCCGGTCTAGGCTCGGCTCAACAATCTTTCTCTTTAAATGATTAGTATCTTATTCGTGTCTTATTCGATAAGTGTTTCACCCTTGACATACATGTCACCAACATTCTACTTTTATCCTCTCAGGGGGGCTCATTCCATATCTTAGGACTCCTACGCCCCTTATCACACCCCGACATACATTCCCCCTTACACTTACGCATAACGAAAACCAACTCCTAAGGTTGTGGGTTAAGGCCCAATACTTTATGACATCAACTCCACCTACTATCACCCTCTAGGGTTTTCCCTTGGAAACCCTAGTTGGACCTATGCATCCCAACTTTCTCTCACTTACATTTCCGTTACTTCATTTATCCCCCCATACCTTATCTCATTTAGATCCAATCCCAAACCATATCATTTTACCCCTCGATTCCACATGTGACCGGAAATCCTAGTTGGCCACTTCAATCCTAGTACCTTTCTTCTCCCACAAGGAACCTCTCTTTTTTTCACCCAATATCTCTTCTCTCCCATAACACCCATACTCACCCCTTATAGAATAAATTTCCACTCTTAACTCGTACTCCACTCTCCTTTAATCATTTTTACTTCCACATTTTCCAGATTACTACTTCCTTTTAAAACCTTACACCCTTACACCAACCCACGTACTATTTTTCATCCCAAGTCTCCAATCACTCCACAACTCCTCCCTTAGCTTATTTATACCCTAAAACAACTTTTCTCACATAATGATCATCCCCATGCAAGTTTTATCCATCCCATGCAAAGGCCTAAAGTCCCCATGCAAATTTTAGAATTCCCATGCATGGTTCCCATCTCTCATTCATTTTGGTCATTCCTTCCTCTTTAATTTCCTCTCATGGATCATGAGGTATGTTGGTCAACCTCATATCCCCCTTAGTGAACTCACTTCCCATTTTCTTTCTTTTTCCTTTCATTTCCATATCATATTATCACTCGTCCTAGCATGCATGTCCTAAAGGGTCATATCTTATAACCATATATACATATTATACTCATGCCATAAGAAAACACACAAACATACCTCAACTCCAAGTTGCGCTACACATAAGAAAAGTTAATGAAAATCATACAATACACGACATAGCATGATATGTAGCACCCAAGGCATACAAGTCACACAACACACATGGCCTTAGCTACATCCTTACCTAAAATGACGCTAGGCTTGGAGCACGCTCCTACGCCTCCTTAGGATTTTGGCTTGATTCACCTATAAGAGGAAAAACTAATGATTTGTTTTCCTCCTACCAAAAGTACTATTATTCATTATTTTAGTCTAAGATTAGGGATGTTATTATTAAAGGGAGCTTTACAAGTGAAAACTAGGGTTTCTATCCTCGGGTTAGCCCACTAGATATTACCGGTCAAAATATGTTTATGTTAATATTTATTACTATACTCATAGCAAAATAGTGATAATAATGATAATAATAATAATAATAATAATAATAATAATAATAATAATAATAGTAATAATAATAATAATAATAATAATAATAATAATAATAATAATAATGCTTATAATGATAGAAACCCTAGCATTTTTAAGGCTAGGCTACTAATAGTGTTTGGGTTAAAATAATAATATAATAATTGCAATACCAAAAAAGTAATAAGATTACTAAAGACAATAATGATAAAAGTTATATTTTGAATAATAATAATATAAGGGTTCAAATGTTTTTGTCACAATAATAGTAACAAAATAATAACAATAATAATAGTGATAACTAATAATAATACCATAGTAATAATGTTAGTGACAAAGGAATTAGGAATAATATTAGCAATATTCGAATATTAAATAGTAAAAATACTAAAGCTTAAGTATTCTTCTTCTTTAACAACAAAATGATGATATGCCAACTTCGGTTTAAATAACATTAATAGTAGTAGTAGTAGTAGTAGTAGTAGTAGTAGTAGTAGTAGTAGTAGTAGTAGTAGTAGTAGTAGTAATAGTACTAGTGACAACAACAACACAAAAATAATCATAATAATACTAAAATTGTAAATCTCCATTAATAGTAACACTAGTTAGAAATATTTATAAAGTTAGGTTAAGTAATAATAATAATAATAATAATAATAATTAAGAATAATACTAATAGTCATGATAATAAAAATGGTAATAGTAATATAAGGGTTCAAATATTTACCATAATAGTAAAGATAATGATAATAGGCCATAGCTAGCATTAGTAATAATAGTAGGAATAATAGTGAGGGTAATAATAATAATAATAATAATAATAATAATAATAATAATAATAATAATAATAATAATAATAATAACAACGAGGGAAAGTCCTAATCATAATAACACTAAAGTTGTAGGCCATTATTAATGATAATATTATTATTACTAGTTAGAAAAATCATAAAGTTAGGTTAAGTAGTAGTAGTAGTAACAGTAATAGTAATAGTAATAATAATAATAATAATAATAATAATAATAATAATAATAATAATAATAATAATAATAATAATAATAATAATAATAATAACAACGAGGGAAAGTCCTAATCATAATAACACTAAAGTTGTAGGCCATTATTAATGATAATATTATTATTACTAGTTAGAAAAATCATAAAGTTAGGTTAAGTAGTAGTAGTAGTAGTAACAGTAATAGTAATAGTAATAATAATAATAATAATAATAATAATAATAATAATAATAACGTTAAGCATAATAGAGGAGAACAATCGAAAAGGATAATAGTAATATAAGAATCCCAACATTCACATTGATAATAAAAGTGATAATGGCCAAGTTAGTATTAATATTATTAGTAAGAAAATAATAATAATGATTATGACAATAGTAGTAGTAGTAGTAGTAGTAGTAGTAGTAGTAGTAGTAATGATAATAATAAATATAGAGATGACTATATTGATACTAAAGTTGTAGCCCTTTTAAATGATAATACTATAGTTATACGTATTCCCGAAGCTAGGTTAGGTTGTAAGAGTGATAACATAATGATAATAGTAATGACAATAATAATAATAATAATAATAATGATGATGATGATGATGATGATGATAACAATATCACAACATTAATAATAAAATAATAATAATATTATTATTATTATTATTATTAAGGGTAATACTATAAATTTTACTAAAAATTATTAACACTTAGAGAAAAAATAGTTTAAGGGCTGAGGAAATTAGAATACCACCTAGGGCTGGTGGCGGAACCAATGGTTGCACGTGGCAACGATGGCGGTGGTGGTGGGGGAGGAAGAGAGGTGGAATGATAGGGTTATAGGCTATAGGAGAGGGAATTAGGGGGTGTTTGAGGTGGTGGAAGGTGCAGCAGGTGGAGAGGGGTTGAATGGAAGTGGTGGTGCAGCCGGGAGTGGTTGCGCACGGCGGTTGGTGCGGTGGCCAAAGCTGGTGGGAGGTGGAGAAGGTAGAAGGAGAGGGAGGTAAGGAGAGATGGAGGTAGGGGAAGGTAGGGGAAGGCCCCCTAGTCATTTCGGAGGGTGGAGGAGGTGCTGGTTGCGGCGGAATTGGCGACGGGCGGTAGCACAAGGGATGGCAAGAGGTTGACGTGGGCTGATCAGGATGGCGGTTTTACATGGCCGGGATGGCTCATGTATGGCAAGGCAAGGCCGAGATGGTTTTATATCGAAGGTTTTGGTGGGGGGATTTGGTGGCATAGATTGTCGACAGCAGCGGAATAGGGAGCTATTTGGGCGGCTGCGAAAAGGAAGCTTGGTTATGGCTGCCCATGGGGGTATTTATAAGCTAATTAGAGGGGGAAACGATGAAGGAGGAGTAGGACAATTGGGGCAGGTGAGGTAGGACCACCGCCCGGCCATGGCAGGAGGTGCAGTCCTACCATGGCAAGTTAGGTCGGGTCAGGGAGAGAAGGGAAAGGAAGGGCCGCACGTGGAGGGGAGAGATGGGGTTGGTCAAGGTCGAAAAAGGAAAGAAAACGACGGGGAGGGGAAGAGAAGGGAGGCCAGACGGCGTGTGGTGGTGGCCGGCGAAAGGAAGGGTGCAGGTCAGAGTTACAGGTTAGGATCGAGGGGAAGAAGAAGGTGACAGGCGGGATCGGTCGGTCTAGGGGAAAAGGAAAAGAAGAAAAAGAAAGTGGCGGACCGGCTAGGGCAGACAGGCAACGACGTAGGCCTTTGGGCCGTGTGGAAGGAGAAGGGGGGAAGAGAGGCTGGGTCGTGCGGGGCAGCTAGCCCACGCCGGGGAGAAAGGGAAAAAAGAAAAGAGAAGGAGGGAGAGAAAAAAAAAACAAAAGGGAAAAGGGAAAAGGGAAAAAGGGAAAATAGTGGGAAAATAGATAAAAATAACTTATGGGAAAAAGGTTGTAGTATTTTTGGTAGATAAAAGAATTTTAATAATTTAACATAATATATTTTAATATATTGGTTTAAAAGGTAAATTTTAGAAAATATTGGTTTGAAAAATTATTTAAATAAAATAAGTATGATAAAATAAAAAAATTATTTATTTTAATTTATTAAATATTCACATCATATTATATATACTCAAAAATCCACAAAATAATTAAATTAAATTAATTGAAAAGGCAAAATCTTCAAAATAATTAAATTAAATAAGTTGAAAAGCTATGTTATCCCAAATAAAAGTGATTTATTAAATTATAGGCTTTTAAAATTTTAGGGGATTACAGAACGCACATCTTTAACGGTTGACGGATAAGGTAATGAAGCTATAGGATCAATTTTTGCCTTATCTACTTCAATTTCTTTAGCCAGAATGACATGTCCCAAAACTATTCCTTATTGAACCATAAAATGGCATTTTATAGAATTTAGTACAAGATTTGTTTCAAGACATCTTTTCAAGATGAGAGTCAAATTACCTAGACATTCATCAAAAGTATCCCCATGAATACTAAAATCATCCATGAATACCTCGATAAATTTCTCCAAATATATAGAAAATATGCTTACCATACATCTTTGGAATGTGGCAGGGGCATTGCATATCCCAAATGGCATGCGACGATATGCAAACACACCATAAGAACATGTAAATGTAGTTTTTTCTTGATCTTCTAAAGCTATGGGAACCTGTACATATCCAAAATATCCATTAAGAAAACAATAATAAGCATGGCCTGCTAGCCTCTCTAACATTTGATCCATAAATGGTAGAGTAAAATGATCTTTCCTAGTCATGGAGTGCAACATCCTATAATCTACACATACCCTCCAACCATTTTGAACTCTAGTAGGGACCATTTCTCCCTTATTATTTTCCATTACAGTGATTCCTATTTTCTTGGGTATGACTTGAAAAGGAATAACCTAACTACTATCAGAGATTGGATAAATAACTCCCACATATAACAATTTTAACACCTCTTTCTTCACTACCTCCATCATGATCGGATTGAGCCGAAGTTGTACTTGTCTACTTGGCTTAACATCATCTACCATTAGAATCCGAAGCACACATACTGAAGGACTAATACCCTTAATATCAGCAACCATCCATCCCAAAGTAGATTTATACTTTTTCAAAATATTAATAAGTTTTTATTCTTTTTGGGGTGTTAGGTCATTAGAGATGATAATAGGAAAGGTATTTTTTTCTAAGAATGCAAACTTGAGATGGTTAGGTAAAGGTTTCAACTCCACATTCAGTGCTTGCTCTATGGGAGGTAAAGGTCTATCCAATGTTAATGGTAAATCCACAAATCCTCTGATTCTACTAGGACATGCTCCTAAGCCACTACTAACTCTTTGATCTCTTCTTCAATATGAAACATATAATTTAGTTCTTCCAACACTTTAGTTTCTATGCATTGAGTTAAGGTTACTTCTAAAGGATCTATAGATGATAATTTATCAACCTTTTCAGTTAAATCATCAATAACATCAATCATAGATACCGATTCACCATCTATAGGGTATCGCATGGAGTCATATATATTAAACCTAATGACTTCACCATCAAACTCCATGGTCAAAACTCCATCATGTATATCAATTCTTATTTTTAAAGTTTTCAAGAATGTTCTACCTAACAATACATGAGAAGGATTAGATGAACCATTATCCTGCATATCTAACACATAAAATTCAGTAGGGAAAACTAATTTGTTCACCTAAACTAAGACATCTTCAATTACCCTTCAAGATATGTGTTAGATCTATCAACCAATTAAATAACAACACAAGTTTCCTTTAAAGGACCTAGACTTAGAGCATTAAAAATAGATAAAGGCATAACGTTGATTGAATCACCTAAATCAAGCATACATTTTTCATACCTCGTGTTTCCAATCTTGCAAGGGATAGTAAAAATACCTAGATCCTTGCATTTCGGTGGAAGTTTACTTTGTAAAATTGCTGATACATTTTCTCCCACACTTACCTTTTCATTCCCCTTTAGTTTCCTTTTGTTAGTTCACAAATCCTTAAGGAATTTTACATACCTTGGCACTTGTTTAATTGCATCAATGAGAGGGATATTAACTGCCACTTTTTCTTAATATGTCAAATATCTTCTTGTCATAATTCAGCTTTGTGTTCCTTGCCAACCTATTGGGAAAAGAAGTAGGAATTTTAATAGGAGTGGACGACTTACCTTTAGTTACTTGTTGAGAATTTTCAATATTTTCTTCTTCAACAACTATCTCATCTTCTTCTTTGCTTATTTCTTCCTCTTCACTTGCTTTCCTTGGACCTGCCAATTATTTCCCACTTTGAGTTATGATAGCATTAGCATTTTCCCTAGGGTTTCTTTCTGTCTGACTAAGGAATTTTGAGGACCTTTGTGCTTGTAATTTTCCAAGGGAATCTACCAATTGAATCACTTGATTTTCTAAATTCTTGATACCATTTCTAGTTTCTTGTTGAAACTGCAATGTATTGGTAGCCAAAGATTTCACCAAAGCTTCCAAAGGCATTCCTCCTGATTGTTGTGGAACTTGTTGTGGAGGTATTGGTTGAAATGGTAGTCTTTGGTGATTTGATGGAACTTGAAAGAATCTAGGAGGTGGATTTGATCCTTGTTGATTTTGATAAACTTGTGGTCGGAAATATGAATTACTACCTTGTTGATTGTTTCCATACCTTAGATTTGGATGATCCTTCCATCCAGGATTGTATGTTGGAGCATATAGATCATTTCTCTTTGTTATTTGTTGTCCTCTGATGGCATTCACTTGTTGTTCTTCCTGTAAAGTAGGATACACATCAGTTAGGTGACTAGAGAAAAGACAAATTCCACATACTTTTGTAGGAATTTTTTTCACCCACAACTCCCTCTACAAGAGTTGTCAAATTTGACACTTGTGTTTTCAATTTAGCTATAATAGCTTCTTTCACCTATTGAGACATAGAATTACTACCCCTACTACAATATTGTGAGTTAGATGCCATGTTAGCAATTAATATTTTAGCCTTGGTAGGGGTTTTATCAACCAATGCACGACCACTAGCAGCATTTATCATATTACAATCCATAGGAGATAATCCTTCATAGAACTATTGTATTAATAATTGCTCACTAATTTGATGATTAAGGCAACTACCGCATAACTTCTTGAAACGTTCTCAATATTCATGCAATGATTCTCCTCCATCTTGCCTAATACCACAAATTTCTTGTAATCCCCCAAAATTTAAAAACATATAATTTAATAAATAGCTATTATTTGAAATAATTAGCTCTTAAAATTATATAGTTTAATTATTAAATGGACTTTTGAGTATGTAAATTTGGATAGGAATAATTAGTAAATTAAAAGTAAATATTTTGTTATTTTATCATACTATTTTTATTTAAATAATTTTCCACGCTAATATTTTACTAATTGTATCCTTTTTAAAATAATATATATTAAATTATAATGAATTAAATTATTAAATTAAATAATTCATCAATAATATTACATTTTATGATTTTATAAATTAATTTATTTTAATTTCCTCATTTTTCCATTTCCCCTTTTACCTTTTTCTTCTTTTCTTTTTCCCTTTTTCTTCCCTCGGGCCGCCCGCCAGGCCAGCCCTTCCTCCTCTTGCGCACTGGGCCTCGGCCCATCTCTCCCTCCTCAATTTCCCTCCTCTTCCTCTCCCACACAGCGTCGCCCGGCCCAGCACTCTTTTCTTTCTTTCCTTTCTCGTTGGACCGGCCGACCTACCCATTCCTTCCTACGCCGGTCCGCCCGTTCGCACCCTTCTCCTCTTCCCTTCTTTCTTCTCCCACGCCCGACACCCTGAGCAAGCCAGCCACCGCCTACAACTGCCATGCCCGGCCACCACCTACCTCCCTGCTACTCCCTCTCTCTCCCCCGTCATTTTCTTTCCAATTTTGAACCAAACTAACCCCTGCATCCCTAGCCCTCATGCCCTCTTACTTTCCTTCTTCTTCCCTCCCTTTCCCCTGCCAACCGACACCTCCCTGCCACCCTTCGACCTATCACCGACCGGCCACCTACCCCTCTCTTCTCCCTCTACTTTTTCTTCACCTCTCCAGCCTCCTTTCTGCCCCATATTTTGAGTATCTCCCTTTCCCCGACCTCCCTCTTTTCTCCTTTCTTCTCCTCCCATTTTTCCCTGTTTTTCCACACAGCTGCCATCCGCCGCTCCAACCACCGCACCAAACCCTATACCTCAGCCCTGCACCACCATGAGAACACCCAAGCCACCCTCAAGCCCTTGTCGTTCCTCCCTTCTCCACCCCTTCTTTTTCTCCCCACTTTTCTCCCTTATCTGCAAGCCACCTACAACCAACCTGTTCTCCACCTTTTGGCCACCTCTACCGCCACCAAAACCACCAATCCACACCCTGCAACCTCCTCTACCACCCCCACACCTTCTTTTTCCGAAACCAGCCCCTTCACCCCTCCATTTTTCCCCTCTCTTTTTCTTCCTTCTCAGCCACGCCCAGCCCGACATCCATCTTCGCCACCTTGTTGTCGTCGCCTCCGCCACCCTCTACCGCTGTGAAACCATCCCCAGCCTCCACCTACACCCCCTCTTCACTTCTACACCCTTCCCTTGTCTCCAATCCTCCCCCATTTACCTCCTTTCCTAGCCTAAAGACCCCAAACTGAACCATCTCCCCCTCCCTTCTACCTCACCCCCTTCGGCTCTTTTCTCCCCCTTAATCTCCATGTGGCTCACACTGTTCATGCAGCGTGAGCTCCAAATTGATTGGGAATTAATGTTTTTGAATCTTTAAGGTATATTAATAGTTAATTAAATTGTTTCATTATTAAATAAATTTTTATAAAGTTTTATCCTTTTTAATTTCCTACTTCTAATATAATACTTATTGCTTTTATTTTTAGATGTTGAGTTCCTAATTAAGCTTTGAATCTTTAACCGGGATACCGGTAAGGTTCGATTTTTGTAGGATTAAGGTAATCGTTAAACCCCACTTAAACGCATGGAAAAGCGTATGCTAGCACATTTGGATGTAATTTGTAAGAAAGGGGTAAAATAGTAATTTTGGATGTAAAGGATATTATGGTAATTTGCAAGCAAAAGGGTAATATGGTAAATTTGGATGTAAAGGGGTAAATGGAAATTTTTATAAATAAAAGGATATTATGGTAATTTTGGAAGTAAGGGGTAGAAGGGTAATTTTGTAAATAAAAGGATGTTTATGGCAGACTTGGGAGTAAGGGGTAACTTGGTAATTATAAAAACGAAGAAGGGTAATTTGGTAATTAAATTAGGATTATAGAAGGGCAACATAATATTTATAAAAAATAGAGAAGGTTAAATTGGTAATTATAGTTATAGAGAAGGGTAAATTGGTGTTTATAATAATGGAGAAGGGTAAAATGGTAATTATAATAATTAAGAAAGGTGAAATGGCAATGATAATAATTGAGAAGGGTAATTTGATAATTTATCCAACTTAAGGGCAATTTCGTAAATATAACGAAGGAGAAGGGCAATTCAGTAATCTAACCAACCAAGTGGAAAATATGATAAGGGTAGCAAGTATGAGGGATGAATGGTGATCTAAAAAGCGTAGGAGATAACTTGGTAACCTAAACCGAGTAAGGGGTAATTTGGTAATTATAAAACCTAAAGGGGTAATATGGTAATTTGTCAAGTAAGGAAGGGATGACTTAGCAATTATATAAGTAAGGGGTAAATAAGTAATTTGTATCTAACATGTTGTTGTGATTGTGGAATTTCATAATATGATTCAAATAATGTTGATTAGCAAGGTAAGAGTATTTGATAATTAATACATATCACGAAATGAATCCTAATTCGGAATTAGATGAGATTATGATGGCCTTAATGATTTCTCTGTGTTATCTTGGAAAACCGTCTGAATAAGAAATGACTAATGATATCAGAATGATTGAAAGTGAATAAGTATCTACTTATTGTGTCTTTTGTGATCACCATAATTAAGACATTAATACTTAAAGTGAAAGACCTCGAGATCGGGAATGGTGGCTCTTTAGGGGTCGCTACCCTAAAGACATTATTTAGCCCACGATTATTCTAGTATTTGCTGGTGTGCCTTTGTGCCCCAGCTAGACCCTATATCTTACTCTATCTAGCTCTACAAACCTAGTTAGGGGATATGCATACTTATGGATTAGGTGTCCTTGTCGGTAGGGTACTGAGTAGCTTTATGCACCAGTACAACCAAGGTACCTTTGTGTCCCTGGGTTCGTGGTTGAAGGGTACTGAGTAGCTTGTATGCACCAATACGACCGGTGTACCTTTGTGTCCCGGGTTCTTAATCTCCCGTCCGAGGCAAATTAATAGAATTGTTATGCTGATTAAAGAAAGGAAAACACTAATTACAAAAGTGAAAGATTAATGAGCCGGGCCAAGTTAACTAATGATATTGAGTACCAATCCACCGGTTATAATAGTATCCCAGGAGTGTGTTGCCCTGGCAAGTGATTATGAGTACCGATCCACCGGATATAATAGTGGCCCAAGAGCTTTTTGCCCTGGATGATGATTATATGTATTCTGATCCACCGGCTAAAATAGTGGGGGTCCCGAGCTCAATAAAACAAGCATTGGATGTGAATAAATTATGGAAAGATATTAATTATTTATAGTGGAACACCATGTGAGTCGACACCAGACCGGTCCACCGGCAAATAATAGTGGCCAGGAGCGTTCTGCCCTAGAGACCGATCCATCGGCAATAATAGTGGTCAGGAGTGTTCTGCATTGTATGTATTTTGGTCCACCGGCTATAATAGTGGGGTTCCCGCACTCACTTGGATATAACCAGATAGATGATTGAATAATGATGGACTAATGGCTTAAGGCCCAAAAGTATCGATCGTACTTTATAACGCGTTGATATTTAGCAGCCTTGTTATGTAACACCCCCAAATTTACTACTGAAAAATTTCGTTTAAATCAAAAGGTTTAGCGGAAGCGAATGAATTAAAACTGTAAACTTGGGGGTATTACCGCCACACTCAGTACCAGACCGGTTCATTCCTACCGTTCCGGTACTAAGTGCTAGGGCTAAATCCGATCATCAATAAGTACGAAGTATCATAAAACGCAAGCAACAGCGGGGGTAGGTTAGACCGGCGGTCCAGGGAAGAAATGAAAGGGGAGAAACCGGCCGATCAGCGACGGTTATAACGTTCATAATCTCGACGCGTCGTTTCATTAATTATAAGATCGAAACACATCGTCGTGACGTTGGCTGGCAACGGTTATAAGATTCATTAATAGCGATGCAGCGCTTCGGTGGATTGAAGTGCAAAACGTTGCGTTGCATGCAAGCGTCGGCCAGCGAACGACGCTGGGCTGCGGGGAAAGGAGAAAGGAAAGGAAAAGGAAGGGTTGGGCGGCCTGTACGCGAGACGGGGGAGAAGAGGAGGATCTGAGCCGGTGGGCTGGCCTAGCCGGGGGGTGTAAAGAAAAAAAATAAGTAAAGGAGGAGGAAGGAAAAAAAAGAAAAGAAAGGAGAAAAGGAAAAAGGAAAATGGAGAAATGATAAAATGGTTGGGTTAGAGGTATTTGGGTCTTTATTTGTTTATATATTTAATTTAGATATTTAATTTTAATAATAATTATTTTAAGTATAATAACTAAATTCATTTTTAAATTAATTAGACTATTTTGGCTAAATTGTCCTTAACTTCCATTTTAATTAGTAAAATGTCCAAAATTTTCTAAATAATTTATTTATTATTTTCTCCTTATTTTCCTCAATTAATTTAATGAAGTAATATATTTTCTTAATTTTCTCTAATAAATCATTATTTTAACATAATTCTTAAATTAGGATTTTTGGGGTATTACATCACTACCCCCTTAAAAACAGACTTCGCCCCCGAAGTCTCCTGCGGCTCTCTAAGGTTAGGGTTGGGGCTTTCTAATCTTCTATATTAACGCATCACTAGCTATACTTAACTTAACTATCCCCTTAGGGACGAACTAGGGATTGTTGTGCTTGGGGTATAAGTTCAAATTGAATACTAAAAATCAAAGATTAATATTGGGAAATTTAATCAAAAATTTATTTATCGAAAATTTACTTCGGAAGGATCCGAAGGCTTAAAACTAATAAAAGAGTTATATAAGAATTTTGGAAACATTCTCGGAAGGAATTACCCATGGACATAAAATATGTATTATTTACGGAAATATATATCATAAGACCTCAAAAATTTATTTAAAGCATATAATAAGATATTTAAGTCGAGTTCTAACAAACCGCGACCAATTTAGTCATTTCCGAAATCATTTTTCTATAAATCAAAATGCATACAACCTAACAAGGTTGATTTTGGAAAGAAATTCCTGAATACGTCTTTTAAATTTAAAACTTCCCAAAAAGAATTAACGATTTTTGTAACGAATAATTTAGAGTCGAAAATATTTCCTACGGATAAAATCATTGCAGTAAATTTAATCATTTAACGGAAATTCTATAATTTAAATAATGTATTTTGTCAACGAAATAAAATCCAAAATAAAGTCATAGTTACACGGCAAAGTCTTACTCGAAAACGAATCTAAAATATAAGATCAACCAAAAATCAAAATCATAGGAATATAATAAATTCATTATCGCAAACGAGTTTACCTACTATGGTTCGCAATGACAACGATTAATTAAATTCAACTATGGGTTTGAAATCATCGATGACTCCATAAAACGAATCGAAATTAAAATAATTAGTTGTTTCCATCAAATTACGCTAATAAAATCGTTAAACTTAATAAATCTGGTTTTTGAAAATACGTTTATTACATCACTACTCTCTTAGAGAGGAACTTCATCCCCGAAGTTCAGGAAAAATCAAGAAGTGGAAACTTAACAAGAAATTGAATAAGGCCTTTATCAAAATAATTAGGTTAAAGGTAAATCCGAAGAGAAGCAACTTGATGTTTACGAGTTTAAATCAATGCTTAACCAACCAAATACAATGGAACTCAATCAAGGAAGAAGTTCATACTTAGGGTTAGGCAAGTCACCAATCTAGCTCCTCACAACTCTGAAAGTGAAACTACTTCACCATAATATATTCCTATTCGCCCCGTTATACCACACCCGCCAAGTACAACTTAAGGCTATCACTCCACTGAATATGTAAGACTAGGGTAAATCTAGAGGGGTCACTACCCCCTTAAGGGCAAACTAATTACAAGAACCCAATCAATGTGACAAAACACAAGGCCACTTACGCTACCCAAACACACTATCCTCACAAGCTAATCCGGATTTTAAAAAGAAGGGAACGCTTGAAGAAGTGAAATACATTTTTAGTTAAAACATTTAGGATCGTGAGAATCAAATCTCTAACCGAAACCTAATTCTCAACAACCAAAAGCTCTGATACCAACTTGTAACACCCCCAAATTTACTACTGAAAAATTTCGTTTAAATCAAAAGGTTTAAAGGAAGCGAAGGAATTAAAACCGTAAATTTGGGGGTATTATCGCCACACTCAGTACCAGACCGGTTCATTCCTACCGTTTCGGTACTAAGTGCTAAGGCTAAATCCGATCATCAATAAGTATGAAGTATCATAAAACGCAAGCAACAGCGGGGGTAGGTTAGACCGGCGGTCCAGGGAAGAAATGAAAGGGGAGAAACCGGCCGGTCGGCGACGGTTATAACGTTCATAATCTCGACGCGTCGTTTCATTAATTATAAAATCGAAACGCATTGTCGCGACGTTGGCTGAAAACGGTTATAAGATTCATTAACCGCGACGCACCGCTTCGGCGGATTGAAGTGCAAAACGTTGTGTTGCATGCAAGCGTCGGCCAGCGAACGACGCTGGGCCGCGGGGAAAGGAGAAAGGAAAGGAAAAGGAAGGGTTGGGCGGCCTGTACGCGAGACGGGGAGAAGAGGAGGATCTGGGCCGGTGGGCTAGCCCAGCCGGGGGGTGTAAAGAAAAAAAATAAGTAAAGGAGGAGGAAGGAAAAAAAGAAAAGAAAGGAGAAAAGGAAAATGGAAAATGGAAAATGGAGAAATGATAAAATGGTTGGGTTGGAGGTATTTGGGTCTTTATTTTTTTATATATTTAATTTAGATATTTAATTTTAATAATAATTATTTTAAGTATAATAACTAAATTCATTTTTAAATTAATTAGACTATTTTGGCTAAATTGTCCTTAACTTCCATTTTAATTAGTAAAATGTCCAAAATTTTCTAAATAATTTATTTATTATTTTCTCCTTATTTTCCTCAATTAATTTCCTCTTTATTTAATGAAGTAATATATTTTCTTAATTTTCTCTAATAAATCATTATTTTTCCATAATTCTTAAATTAGGATTTTTGGGGTATTACATGTTATATATGTGATTGTTATGTATGCACCTCTCAATACATATGTATATAGCTTGAATTATGTGCCGCATTGTGGGCCTATTTTTAAGTGTGGTATTAAAAGGTTACTCAGTACCATAGTACTGAAGGGTTTCCTTCGTGGGGCCCCTATCTATTCAATGGGCAGTGTCCCTTGCAAGTCTTTTTAGGTGCTACTCAAGTGGACAATGGGAAAGAGAGTAAGGAATTATCCGAAACCGTTAGGGTTTTTCTCCTTCTCTTTTGAATTCCTAGTTTTAATGTTATGTTGTTACTGTAACCGCCACTAGTGGATTTTATTCTTGTAAATGATTTGATACGCTACTCTGATTTAAGTATGTTGAATTTCTTGTAGATTATATTTCATTTTCTTTAGCCTTAGCACTTGGTACTGGAACGGTATAAGTGAACCTATCTGGTACTAAGTGTGGTGATAATATCCCCAAAATTCACAGTTTTTTGTTTTGCTTCCACTAATCTTTTAATAAAACAAAATTTTTCAGTAGTGAATTTCGGGGGTGTTACATTTCTTTTCTTATGTTAGTTGCTCTAGATGAAGGAAAATATTTTTTAAGGAAAACCTTTTGTATATCAGTCCAAGTACTCACAGACCCCACTGGTAAGTCATATAACCATTCTTTTGCAGCATTAACCAATGCAAAAGGAAAAGCTTTGAGTTTAAGTTTTTCTACACTTACTCCATTCGATTTCATACCAAAACATGCTATATGGAATTCCTTAAGAAATTTGTTGGGACCAGTGAAACAACCTGAGCCCATGGAATTGTTGTCTCTTAATCCTATAAAAATAGGTAACGCGCGTATCAAACGAAGTTTGATCTCACAAGTATCATCTTCAACATCATAATTAATGCATAAAAGATTAAGGTTGAAGACAAGAGTGACTAGGTCCTTGAGGGTTTGATCTACCATAGGTGGATCAATGTGACAAGGTGAATTAAACAAATCCTCTATATGGTCTTCTTCCGAATCTTTAGAACTTCCTTCAGAAGGTAATGGAATATGACGGGCATATTCCAATCTCCTTCTTGTTTCGTTTGCCATAGGAGAGGAAGAATTTGGATCTATTGGCGGGATGATTTGTCCTTGATGCTCAATTGCGAACAAACTCAAATACAAGCAACTGAGGATCATACACAATTAAAGAATAGATAAGTACACTTAGAGAAACTATTGAAAGAAAAAATAAGAAATAACCCCAAAAACAAAACTAAAGATTATAATTTCGTGTCCCCGGCATCAGCGCCAAAATTTTGATGTGTTGTTGTATGCACAAAAAATTTAATAAATAAATCCTAATGTTAAAATAAGTAGTAAATGGTAAGAAGGAATCAAACCCACAAGGAATGTTATTTAATCAATAATTTTGTAATTGATGTTAGAACCCCGATTATACAATCTCATTACTTCTATCACTAATTCTATACTATGAGACACTTTGCTCACTAATTGATGAATGAGGATAGGAATGAATTGATTATGGATTTAAGGTATCAATTATTCATGGAAAAAGAGTGATTCTAACTGATTTAATGTTGTCCTCTAGAAATTCATAATAATTCATCTCTTTACTTTCTCTTGATTCTAATAAATTGAATAAGCTCTCAATTTATCATCTAACCAATTAATACCCTAGGTTATGAATGCTAGATTTAATTAATGGCAGCATTACGAATGGAAAGCAGTCAACTACAACCATAACCACATAAGCTCGGATTTTGCAATTGTATGAATTAATATACAAGATTAACAATTAACCTTTTTGCTACTCTAGACACATTAAGAATTACGTATTAATTATGTTATCTTAGTGAAGATTAAGATTTAAACTAAATAGGTGATCAATCTAATTAGTTTAAATTCTTAATCTAAGATATGAAATCGTTCAATTCCATCCATTAATTCAATTAAATTTCATTTCGAATCATAATTTCAAATTATGCTGTTATATTTGAATTCTAATTACATCCTCAAATCATCCTACCCTATATTATTTACTCTACTATCTGTATAATTTTAAGATCACACCATTAAATGTGATAATTTATAATTAATATAAATGATCTCTAATAAATAAGTAATAATACACTAAAAGAAAGAGAAATAAAAACGCAATTGCAAAAACTTTATTTGCATTCAATCAAAATATAGAATTTGCAATTGAGAAAGGAATGGAGAAGAACTTATCACTTGAATTGCAAGCCATCAATTGTTCAATAGAATACAAGAAAGATAAAGAAAGTTGGAATTGTGAAGTACATGTGTTTTCTAGAGGGAATAAAGAAAGAGAAAACATTCAATTTTTTTTCGAATCTAAAAATTGATCCCCAAACTCATAATTGTTAGAAAGTATATAAAAAAAAGGTCGTATGAGCGGTCACAAAATTTAAGAAAAACACGGTACCTCCATGTTTTTCTTTGAGTTCTCTACCAATTTATGGATTTTAAAAACCTGAGATTTTTTTTCTTGAGGAAACACAGGGGTACTGTGTTCTTTGTCCCTTCATCCTTCTTCCTTTAAAATTTCAACACAAACTTCCCTTGGTGTCTTTTCTTCATTTCTAATTTTTCTTCCCTTGCTTCTATGTTTCTTGATGTGTTCCTTGCTTGATGTCCTCTTTCCATCTATTTCTTCTTTGAATTTCTTCATTTTTATGTTTTCCTACAAAATCTATTCAAAAGAGAAAAACTCAAGAAAATATTAAATCTGATAAAATTAATGAGGAATAAATGACATTTTACACAGGAAAATAGCCTCTAAATTTTATCTGTGAGCTACCAATTAGCATTACCATTAAATTATTTCATGTGCATCCTTCATATGTCATCTAACCAAAGAAGTGTTAGAACAACTAGTCTTTGACCTATGGAGAATGACGATAGAGCATTTGGATCATAAAGACCAGAGAGATGTATACAAAAACCATTATGCTAGTCACAGTCCTTTGGTCACAACATGGCCTAGGAGGCCACATGGGAGGAGATTCACTTAAAGTATTCTGATTTATTATTGTAGTTGTATTATTGCTTAGTGATTTCTTTTCTTTTAAGGGGATAGTAACCCTTTTTGCCTTATGGTGTTAAATGTGATATATGTCTTGGTATGTTACCCAATGATAATGGTTGATTTTATTGTTTCAACATTCATTATCTGAGCCCTTGGAGAATTTAGTCATTCTTTGATAAATATGCTCTATATTGATAAATTTTGAGGAGGATAATTAGGGTTTAGATAATATACCCATATCTCTTATTTTTCCTAGTATATTGTAGGTATATTAATAACCTTATCTCATAATTTCCCTTATTTCCTCTTACATATCAAAATTCCCTATTTTTCCCTCTCTATAAGTTTGCTTATTTCCCCTTCATGCACGTCAGTTATGAAATCCTTTACTACTTCTAATCCTTCATCTAACTCCTTCTTATTTTACCTTGAAGAAAGATAGGGTTAGGTTTAGGAAAATGTTGAGGTTTTAGTGGGTTTTCCTTACAGTCCACTTTGGAGGTGGTATTTTTTGATTTTCCTCAAATTTTTATTTGTTTTGGTTCATATGATTTTTTTTTTTCAAAGAGAATTTTAAGTTTTAATCTTCTCTTTAAGGTGTTCGTGATTTGAGGGTTTTTTAACTAAATTTTCCATACTCGATGTGATTTTGCTAAGCTTTGATATGTAAGTAACTCTTACCTTGAGGTGTGGAGTGAATGAGTATGCAAGCTAATCCAAATTGCAACTCCTGATTTTCACATGATTATATAGTGGTAGTGGTGGTGGTCGTGGTGGTGGTGGTGGTGGTGATGGTGGTCGTGGTAGTAGTAGTAGTAGTAGTTTAATGATTCATGCCATGAGTTAATGTATTTTGAGGAAATATGGACTTACGTGAATGTCTTGATGGTTCTCTAGAAATGTAGAATGATTTAGTATTCAGGTATGTCTAAACTTTGTTATCTATAATGGTAATGATATGGGTATGATGTAGTTTGTAGTTGGCATCTATATCATGTTTGGAATGCCTAAGTTTGTTATTTATGCTGAGGCCAATCAATTGGTTATACCAAACTAATTGACTAGTCCTTAGAATATTGAATAGTTAGCCTAAATAATCAACTAGTTCGTATGGGGTGACATAGGTTTATCCTCTATTTATAATTGATTGACTAATATGTGCCTAACTGATCAACTAGTCATTAGAACAATCAACATGTCAACCAAACCAATCCATTAGTCTTAAAATATTTGACTAGTTTGACAAATCGATTGAGTAGTTTTGATAGGTGACTATAAGGTTTGATTGTGCCCAATCGATTGACTTATTTACACAACCAATTGACCAATTTTTTCTAAAAAGTATTATTTCCTTTATTTTAACCTTGTTATGATTTGAGACTTAGTAGTATGTTATCGCATGACACTCTAATTATGGGAATACACATCTTAGCATGAATTAATTAACCTATGTGGATGTAATAAATTTATTCCTAGTTAATGGCATTATCATAAAGCACCTTTGGAGTATTTTGATGGATAATTTGGAATAAACATGCTATGAAATTATGCTATGATATTAAAATTCCATTTGTTGGCATAGATAAATTAACTCATTTGATGGATCAAATTCACCTAAAGTATGGTGGATTAAAACCACAAGCTGACCTAATACAGATAGCCAACACAACTCAAGATAGGGTAGACTAAAATCACATACCTAATATAGCTTAAGAAAAGTTGGACTAAAACTATAAGTTGACTCAATATAGATAGTCATCACAATTTTTTCATTATCTTCCACGTTAATTAATAATATCTTATTTAAGGAAAATACATAATCTTATATCATTCATCCACACCTAAGCTAATTATTTTCATTTAAATCATGAATCAAGAAGATCAAAGGCCAATTAAGGTAGTTAACCCAAAGAAAAAACATTAAAACTTCTAGTAAAGCTAGTTTACATGTCCCACTTGCTAGTGGACTGGTCTAGGAAATATAACTAGAGAAAATAATGTAAAACAGGTAAACCAGATGACTAAAAAAACCTAACCAATTGACTAGTGTCATGCAAAACATTTGACAACTTCCAATAAAATTGTTGGTTAGTTCTAATAAGGAAAAAAAATTGAGCATTACATGCTTAAATTAAACTCATCCATAACCCATGAAACTATTTAGAAATCATGTACAACATTAAATAATTTGTAAATCCACACTCAAATCACAAAATTATATAAGAATCATGCAGCTCTCAATTTAATGGTTTCTCATTTTAAAAAACTAACCCAATCATGCTTTTAAATCCATTTTCATGCCTAGTGGAATATAAATCATGGAACCAGGTAACAAACAACACATCACTGTACATATATAAGGCTTTTCAAAATTTACCTATTAAGTAAGTCTTCAAGCATAGTAGACTAATCCTCAATATTACCCCAACCTTATGATTCTTGCTCACATAATCAAGAATAAGAGATAATCATTTAGTAAAATGCATTAATATTTGAAATAAAATAAATAAGAGATGAGAAAAAAGGGAGAAGAGAAGAAATTTTATAGGTTTTCTTATAAAATACTATAAGGGCTTTAATGTGGGATTTTGTGGGATTCAAATAAGCACAAATAAGAAATTAAAAGGGTTTAATCAAGATAAAAAAGGCCAAAGAGACATGAATATGACTAGTACTTGAGTGAATAAAAGAAAATGGGCAAAAAGGGTGTCATATTGTATGGTATGACTAGGGGCTAATAGAATCATAGATTAGATCAAAAAACAACTCAAAAGGGAAATTTTTGTTGCAATAGATCTATGGTGCAACCAAGGGGGTCGAGAGACAAAGAAGAGGTAATAGGGCAAGAGTGGAAAAAGGGAAAAGGAAGGGAAATATTGTTAGATTTAAGTTACATTAAAAAATTAGTTGCAATGAGGGTTTAAAATCTTATAAAAACCATTTATAATCAACATGTAAAATATTTCTTAAGTTTGATGAAGGATTGAAGAAGATTAAACTTAAAACTAGAATACATATTATAACTTCCAATAGAACTAATTAATTAATTTTGGCATACCAATCGATTAGTTCATCAAAAGAAACAAAACAAGGCTACAATTTACCCATTGATTAGTTTTCTTATACCACTTGACATTTTACCTAATTAGAAACTCATTTTCATAATTTATTTAAAACACAATTCCTTTTATGTTTAAGGTATCACACATGGTGTTCTCCTATTATTGTATGCTCTTCTACTTTCTTTGCATGCATCATATGCATATAGCTATCTCTTTAGGATATTTATGTTACTTAGTACAAGTTGCATACTAATGCTACACATTTGTAAATACTATATTATATATATTTAATGATGATCCTATTGACTTTGAAAAAGTTATTTGAATAAAGTGATTTGGGGTTATACCAATGGTTAGGGCATAGATTTATAGCTACCCAAGGTCAAACATGTTATGTGCCCTTGATTTTTAATAGCCCTTTTAGACTTTTCATCCCTATTATATCGGTTCTCTCCATTTATCTATATTATAGTAGAACATATACTATAAACTATGCTTTTACGTTAAATTTATTTAAGTCTTACACTACGTCTATCTATGTTTGTAAAATTTAATTTAGTTGTGGCAAGTATTTTAGCCTTGGACTTAGGATGAGCAATGTATAAATCAAACTTGCATTAAATCTTATCCGTGATCTTTTCCATCTTCAATCTGACTTGAACCAGCAGATAGATCTGACACAAACCTCGGCTCTGATACCACTTGTTGGGAAATATCCGTGATTACCTCAGTTTTGAGATTTAAAATAAAATCTTCAAAACCAAGAACACAAGCACTATGTAGAATAATAACAAATCAAAGAAAAAATTATCAAACTTGAATCTTTATTGCTATCCTTTTAAGCTATACAAGAATCAAGAACACTCTCCCCATATTTTTATTCTTACCAATTAATCAAGAACAACCCTCTTGATTAATTCACTCAATTCCGAAACCCCATTTCCAATTGAGAATTTCCTAGATCTACTCTCTAGATCTATCGCACACCCCCGGGTTGTATTGTGTATATGCCACACTTTGCATATCTCTCGAATCTATACAAAAGAGCCTTTAATTAGGCTTTAGACAAAACCTAGAATCAAATGTGAAGCTTACAAACCTAAGGATGAAAAAGAACCGTAAAGTTTGGTAAAAGTCACAGACGAAAACAATCAATACCTTTGGTAAAAGGCCTTAAATGTCAATTAATACTCTAATTGACTATACCATCTATTTCCTAAGGACCAATTAAACATTTGTCATAAATGTATTAATTGACCATAAACCCTCCTTAAGTTGCGCACACCATCCTCAACTCTTGGTCCTTCCTAACCTTCATCACATTGACTTGAACCCCGGTTTGAAAACAAACAAATATGGTGGTAAAACCTATTTAATTATACTAATTCCTCTACTTAAAATATTTTTAGTAAATTTTGTGACATTACAAAATCTTAGTTGGCTTTAGTGAAAAAAATGAGGAAAATTGATTTCACCAAATAAATATAGAGGAAGGTGAAAGTAGGTAATGGGTGAAGAAGATTAGGTGGAAAGTGATGAATAAGGTGACAAATCATGGTAGTGGGTGGAAAAAAATCATAGGGATCGTGAAAGAGAGCAAAGAGGAAATCAAAGTAGTGGATGAGGACAAATGACAAAGTATAATAATTTATTTTTTGTAAACCCTAATTAAGAACAAAATTGTCTTAATGTGTCATATGAATCTGATTATAGAAATAATAGGTGGATAATATGTGTTTATTATGTTTCTTATGAGTGGTTTGATTGAGGTAGAAAATGGATTAGGTTAATATGGTTAAAAAAAATGAAATATCAGAGTTTTTGGTGTCCAACGATTGATCGAAGCCTAAAATCTAGATGATTGAGAGTCAAAGCAGAGGTGGTTGCACCAAGGGGTCTAGGAGGATGACTGACTATCTACTATGGCTCATCCAAGCATCAATTTGTGTGATGTTTACTTGTATTTTATGTTATTTTAATTCTATGGGTCATTCATTTCATCCTTGCTGACTTTCTACCCACCTCTCATTACCTTAGATTAGATTATTGCTTATTTTTTACTTTTATCTAATATATCAACTATAATCACTTCATTTCACCTCACATCCACTCTCTTAAACTTTGCACTTACACTCAAACCTTTTTTAAGTGTTGGACAAATAACTTAGTCAGTTCTTCACTCTCCTCTTAACTAATGTTCTAACCCCCTTATGCTTAATTTCTGCCTTTATTTTTTTGATTCTTTCTTTAGTATTTAACACTTGATGTTTGGTTCTCTCTCCTATTTCTCTTTGAGTTTTGCCTAAGTGTTGGACAACACTCTCCTTCTTCTTTCAACTAGAAAATTGAAGACCTCTCCCTCTCTTCTCTTCATTTTTATTGTTAGTTCTTCTTCTCTTGATCTCTTATCTATTATTATTACATTTAAATTTATATATACATAGATGTATGTATGTATGTATGTATGTATGTATGTGTATATGAAAGAAATTGAAGATATTTCTTCTTCTTTATTATCTAGATTGGGTATTACTCTTTTCCTTTTTGGTTTTTGGAGATTATTATTTTTATCTTATTATTTTGTTGTGGTAGATTCTAATGATCTTATTGGGTTTTTTTATTTTAAAGGAGAAGGATGTACAGTTGGGAGCTAAGGCATGTGGTGCTCTTATTCTCTTTTTACATCTTTCTTAGAAGGAGGTAACTTATATGCCATATTAAATGAGTAAAAATCATGTGATAGTATGTTTTAGGGATTCTATGATATGATTAAGTGATATTTATGATTCTTTGTAATTATATGAAAATATACATGCACATGGTATTTTTTTCATTTTTCTCTAACTATGTGACCATGTGAATTTATATAAGAACATGTTTTAATTTTATGCATTTTAATGTATGAATGATATTATGCTAAAATATGGTTGATGCCCATGCTCTCATCAATGAACTCAATAACTTGTTTGAGAAATAAGCTCGAGTTGAAAGGTTTGAGACTATAAAATTGTTGTTCTCATGCAAGCTAGCAGAAGGGAAACTAGTCAGTCCATATGTTCTCAAGATGATTGGCTATGTCAATTATATTGAGGGATTGGATGTTCCAATTAACTAAGAGTTGGCTATGATTTGATTCTACAATCATTGCCTGAGTCATATGATCAATCCATCATGAACTATATCATATATGATCTCAATAAATTACCGATTGAGTTGCATGAGATGCTTAAGATTGCTGAACAAAACATTAAGAAGACAAATAATGTATGTTCTAATGGTTCAAAAGGGAAAAGGTTTCAATAGATTTAGTAAAGGAAAGGGAAAGGCTAATCCTTGGCAAGGGTAAAGCTCTAGTTAAGAACAAAAGAAAACACAACAAGACCAACTCGAAGCCTAGACAAACTGCTAACCAACAGTGCTTCTATTATAATAAGTCTGGGCACTAGAAGAGAAACAGAAAGAAATACTTGGAAGATAAGAAGAGTGGCTTAGTAGAAGCGAGAGCTTCAAGTATTTGTGTTATAGAAGTAAATGTTACTAGTTCTACTTCTTCATGGGTATTAGATACCAGATGTAGATCTCACATTTGTGGAAATGTGCAAAGTCTAAGGAGAGTAGAAAATGACAAAAGGAGAATTGGACCTATGCATAAGGAATGGCGTAAGACTTGCTGCTCAAGCTGTAGGAAGGTTCAATTTAACTTTGCCATGGGGATAGATTCTAGAACTCAATAATTGTTATTATGTAGCTACTATAAGCAAAAACATAATTTCTTTTTCTTGTTTGGATAAGGAAGGTTTTCACTTCATTATTAAGAACAATAGTTGTTCCCTTTATTAGGGAACGACATTGTCATTTAGGACATATAAATGAGAACTACATTACGAAGCTCCATAAGAATGGACTTCCACTCATTTGATTTTGAAATGTGTGATCTTATTTATTAGGGAAAATGGCAAAGCCCCTATTTTCTAGACAAAGTCAAAGGGCTAATGAATTATTGGACCCTATACATATTGATATTTGTAGACCAATAAGTTCAACTACTAGAGAAGGGTTTTAGTAATTCATCACGTTTATTGATGACTTTGGTAGATATGGTTATGCTTATCTTATGAAAAATAAACATGAACCCTTTGAAAAGTTTAAAGAACCTTAGAATGAAGTACATAACTAGCTTGGTAAAACTATTAAGGCCCTTCAATTGGATTGAGGATATGAATACTTAAGTCAAGCTTTTAATGTCCATCTCAAAAAATGTGGAATAGTCTCACAACTCACTCCACCAATTACTCCACAGTGGAATGGTGTATTTGAAAGGAGGAATCAAACTTTATTATACATGGTTTGATCCATGATGAGTCACAAAAATCTTCTAATCTCTTTCTATGGATATTCTCTTGAAACTGTAGCATTTACACTAAATAAAGCTCCATCAAAAGTAGAAGAAAATATTCCATATAAGATGTGGACTAAAAGGGTTCCAAGTTTTTCTTTTCTCAAGATTTGGGGTTGTGAGGCATACATAAAACATTTAACCTCAAGAAATCCTGAACCCAAATCAGACAAATGCTTCTTTATCATATATCCTAAAGATACTAAAGGATATTACTTCTATAACCACAGAAAGAACAAAGTGTTTGTTGCTCAACATGGTGTTTTTCTAGAAAGGAAATTTCTTTCCATAGGAACTAGTCGGAGTAAAGTACAAATTGAAGAAATTAAAGACCCACAAGACAATGATCCTAATATAGTAGAACCTGAATAGCCTTTACTATCTATTGTAGGACCTGTAAAATTGAAAACTAATCCATGAAGGTATACAAGGGTGCATCTTAAGCCAAAGAGATACATGTTTCTCATGACTATGCATCATGGTATGTTATTGTTAGATAATGATGAACCCTTAACATATGAAAAATGAATGATGAAATCTGACTTCTATAAATGGATAGGTGCCATGAAATCCAAGAATCCATGGATAAAATTTAAGTATGGATTGTGGTTGATTCACTTGATGGTTACAGAACTCTTAGGTGAAAATGGTTTTTCTTGAAGAAACTTGATAAGTATGCCAACATCAATATATTTAAGGCATGTCTAGTGGCTAAAGGTTTCAAACAAATTCATGGTATTAAATATGATGAAACCTATTCACATGTTGCTATGCTTAAATATATTTAGAACCTTCTAACAATCACTACATTTCATGATTATGAGATATGGCAAATGGATGTCAAAATAGCACTCCTTAATGGTTATTTACAAGAGGATGGGTATATGACATAGCGTGAAGGTTTTATAAATCCTAGCATTGCTGGAAAGATATGTAAGCTTAAGAGATCCATTTATGATCTTAAGAAAGAGTCTCGGAGTTGGAATCTTCATTTTGATGAAGTAGTCAAAGATTTTAGCTTCATTGGGTGTGAAGAAGTGTTTTATGTTTACAAGAAGGTTAGTGGGAGCATAATTGTTTTCCTTTATCTTCATGTGAATGGCATACTACTTATTGGAAATGATATTCTTGTGCTATATTATGTGAGGACATGGAAAGGAAAATTATTTTCAATTAAGGATCTTGGCGAGGTAGCCTTATTGTAGGAATTAAGATCTACAGAGATAGATCAAGAAATTTGATTAGATTAAGTTAGAGATCTTATATCAACAAGATCTTCCATAGGTATAATATACAAGACTATAAGAGAGGTTTCTTACCTATGCAACATGATCTAACTCTTAGTAAGACTCGGTGTCCTTAGACATAGGATGAGTGAGACAACATAAGTAGAATTACATATGCTTCAGCTATTAGTTATGTAATGTATGTCATGTCATACACTCACCCAGATGTCTCATATGCCATTAGCATGGCGAGTAGATTCCAGTCTAACCCTAGTGAGAGTCACTAGACTACACTTAAGAAAACTCTCAAGTACTTAAGAAGAATAAAGGAAATATTATTAGTATATGAAGGAGAACAAGATCTAGTAGGAAGTGGTTACACAGATGCACCAAACATATAGGAGTGATGTAAAGTAATGCAAGGTTCATGTAGATGTAAATATTGCTGATCCATTGAAAAAGCCTCTTCCACAACCTAAGTATGAGCTTCATACTAGTTTACAAGGCATTATGATTTTGTATAATTAGTCCTAGTTCAACTGAGAGACTAATGGAGATATTCCCTAAAACAAATCATACTTGATGATATGCATTTACATATTTAGTGAGTGTGCTTATTAATAAAAATATCATTTGATGTTATTTATTAAAATGTTGTTATCCATTTAAGTAATTATTATTTATGTATATAATTGAGTATTAACTGGATTGTGGAACTCTACTAAATGATAAAAACACTATTATTCAAGAACTATCTCTAGTATAGTATCATCAAGTTAAGAGATATTAGTGATCAAAAAACTAGTGTGTTGATTAGTTAATGATCATGTTCCATTGATCATTGATATGAGATATCAAACTAATAAGATATATTCATGTGTATGGAACATGGTATTGGACCAATCTAGTAAGAGGACACTACATTGAATATTGTGTAAAAGTGTCCTCATTATTCTCTAAATAGTATATAGCCCTCTGACTTAAGATCTTTGTATATGCTAGTATGATTATCATTATGTTTTGAATTTTCCATACATTGTCGTTTTTAGGGGTGATCATAAAAGTGATGATCAAGCATGGTGTGAATTATACAAAAGTGTATAGTTGATTAAGATGGGATTTGTCCCTCTCGTGATATAAGAGAGATATATTTGGGGACCTCGACAAGTATGACTGATGTTAGCATGGCCATGTGTAAATGAGGTGTTATTTGTTTAAGGTTAGTCTTACTTGGTGATCAAGAAAGTGTGTGATTAAACAAAGCAAGAATGACATGATCAATACCTTGTGTTCAATCTAAATATCGTGTGACAAAAGGATAGATTTATGGGTTATAAATAGGTTATGTTGAGCATATGAGATTTGTGTAATTTAGGTCATTATAATGTCTTGCTAAAGATATCTTATGATCTATAGGCATAGAAGGAGTTCGATCCACTACAAATATTACATGAACCTACAAGGTCGCACACAAAAAAAATTGGATCAGATATAGAATATAAATTGGGTAAGATGAGATCTTAATATGATTAATAGTGTTGTACATTCCAAGTAGTTTTAATGTGATTAAATCCCAATTCCAAATCAACTCTAGTGGGCTAGGGTTTTGATATAAATACCCAAGCTAGGGTTTTATTATAAATATGTAAAATCCTATTTTTAGAAACCCTAATTAAACCTACTAATTATTTGTGATTAGTTATAATTATTATTTTAGAAGGTTTAGTATTAAATGTGTTATTAGTATTATTATTATTATTATTATGGTTTAGATATAAAAAATAAAATTAAAAAGTTGATAGAAATTGAACTATTAATTTTAATCTTAATTTATACCCGTAAATCTTAGCCTAATTATTTTATTAATAATCTCGACCCGTGACCCAAAATAAATCTCAAAATTTTATTCCCGATTATTTTATATTATTCGGTTCTATTAAACCCATCCTAATCCTAATTATTTTTCTCAAATTATCTTTCAATCTGGTACCCTAATCTACTCAAAATAAACCAAAAATAAAAACTAGTTTTCTACTCTACCATCTAATCTCCCTGTCTCCCTCATCCCTTACTTTACTCAACACATCACCTCACCTCCACCCTCTACATTTATGCATACATATACACGCTACATACACTCTCGCAAATGCAACAACCCAAATAGCCCCTCTATTTCTTTCAACTAACCCCTTAAGTAGCTCACCAATCTCACACACACATACAACCCTTACTCCCCTTCCTTGCCCCGTTTGTTTCCATTACACCAGCCCTTCCCTTTCTCTATTCCGTTATGATTTCCCAACCCCTTCCCCCTCTATCCCTTTTAGCTCTCCCTCACCAACTAGCCTTCCCAACCCCCCAGCAGCAGCACCACCCCAACACCCAAACACATCACCATGGAGCCCAACCACCATACACCGTGCAAGTCTAGCAGCACCTCCATCACCACTAACCAACCTCCTTCTTGCATCAGCCAAGTTTTCCCCCATCACCTCCACCATTGCAGCCACCTGAAACCATCACCCAGCCTTGCCCCACCTCTCTACCACCTCCTCCATTTTTCCCGCAACCGACCATTACCTAGCAGCCACCAATAGCACCAGCCCATTACCCAACAGTCACAGCTCCAGCCCTCCACCACTTCATAACCCCTGCACTTCCCGATCCAACCAGCTAACCACCATCTCACTGAGTCACCCAACATGCTCTACCACCATCGCCCAACCCAACCATCACCACCAACTCCACCGACCACCACTCATTACCGCCCTCTTCTTCCCCTACCTCACCCGACTAATCCTTGGCCCCGCCAGTCTCTGCCCCCTTTTTCCCCATATATCTCATGCTGCATGCAGCGTGAGTTGTGTTGTACTTTAAAGAAATTTTGGTACCCAAATTAAATGTATGGGTATTTTGGTAATTTTGGAAAAAAATATTTTATATTATAATTATAATTTTATCTTATAGATATTAATTAGGTATTTGTAGTTTTATTTTTTTTAGGTATGAAAGTTGATTAGTGGAACCTAATAATTTTTAGTGATACTACTAATTTTACATTTTTGCCGGAATTTAGGTAACCACTATACTCTACTAAAATGATAAATATGGTGTGATAGCACATTAGGGTTTTTGGTGTATGAATTATGTTAAACATAATTTATTATGATATAATTATGTGTTAATTATTATTATTAGGAAAAATGGTAAAACAAGCATGTTATCTGATGTAAAATATTCCAGATATGAAAGTAAGATTAAAATGATTCTAATGACAAAAAAATATTTGGTATGATAATTATGTATAAAATAATAGGTTGGGCATGCTTAGATATAATTATGAAATAATTATTATGGATGTGTGCCCTAGGAAAAATTTAGTCATTTTTTATATTATGATATTTATCTTGAAAATTATGTCTAATATGTATTATATGTTGTTGATTATGCAAGCATGTGTTTTATACATTTCAAAAGTATGTGATAGGGTTTTGTATGCAAAAACATGTGTTAGAACAAAATGGTCTTTTGATATAGCTAGTACTTTAAACTATATAATAAATAATTAAATTGTTTTGTTTTACCCTTTTTATGATAAATTAATAAATAAAATGGATTGAATATTTAAATGGATGATAACTTTATAATTATTGATCTTAGGGGCATTGTGATCGTTTCGACCTAAAGTGCTCAAATGTGAATAATTAGACATAGGATGCCCTTAGACTTTTTAATAGATTAACCTTAGTGTTGAATTTGACTTCATTTTGGACCGTTGACCTTAGGATTGGCTTGGATAATTGGAAATAAAGAAAAAATGGATAAGTATGGAAATGAGAATAAGTGTGCAATGTGTGTTATTTGTGATCACCTTATAAAAATACTAATATGTAAAGTGGAAGACCTCCAGTTTGGGAATGATTTCTCTCTAAGGGTGGCTACCTTAGAGATAAGGTAGGATTCCTCGATTTGTTTGGTTTTCTAATGTGTCAGTTGTGATCTAGTAAGGCCCTAGTCTACTCTATAGGTGACCTACGGGCCCTATAAGGGGTATCAATACTTAAGGATTAGGTATCTGAGGTGAAGAGGGTAGTGTGTGCCTTGTGCATTAGTATGACCAAAGTGTTGTTATGCCTCTAGGATGGATTGTTAGAGGATACCATGATGCCTTGTGCACCAGTATGACTAGTGTACTTTTATGTCTTCGGGTTATTATTGTATTCCCCTTGATTAAATAAAAATAGAAATGATCTAATCAGATTGGAATGATTATTATTGGATATTGAATTGGTTTTACTAGTAGCCTTGTGTCTACCTATGGTCTCGGTAGTAGCTTTCGTGCTTATCTGCAGTTTCGGTAGCAGCCTTTACGCCTACCTATGGTTTCGGTAGTAGCCTTCATACCTACCTATGGCATCATTAGTAGCCTTCATGCCTACTTATATTGGTATTATGTTTGTAAGTATACATGTGACGTTATGAATTTTATTATACTATACCTGTAAATACACCTATGATGTTATGTATATTATTATATTATACCTGTAAGTATACCAGTGATGTTATGTATTTCATTTTACTGTACTTGTAAGTATACTTGTGATGATTTGGATTTGTTATAGTATACCTGTGAACATACTTGTGATTTAATGAATTTGGTTGGGATTGATGCTGAGATAGGATTCATGTTGTGAATGTTACGATTGTTATACCGGATTTTGGGTTCTAATTATTACTTCTAAGAGCATCTATGGTACGTTCGTCTGGTAAGCTTTCAGTTGTTTTAGACAAATAAAAATGAGTAGTATGTGACCTTAATAGAATTTGACTATCTAAATGATTACTATATATCAATCCTCGTATGAATACTAAAATTTATTGTGCATCTTAATTGTATGCCTTGCATAAGTTCCATACAAGTTTTTCATATTAGTTTGGTATAAAGGGTTATTCAGTACCATATTATTGACGAATTCCATTTCATGATTCCCTGCCTATTCGATGGGCAGTCTTTACCTTACAAGACTACTTTGAGGGTAAGGTTTGATGAATTCAAATAGAGGGTTGAGAGTTATGACTATCCGGTGTTCGCCCCGACTTCTCGATCCGAATATTTTGTGGACTCTTAAGTCCCCTACTATTTTCCTTTGTCATATTGCAACTATTTGCCTGGTCTTTTGTATTTATCTAGACAATGTAATTTGTAATGAAATTTCTATCCTACCTTCGTTATAAATGTTATTTAAGTATAGTAATGTTTTAGCCTTAGCACCTAGTATAAGAACAGTAGAGGATGTCATATTTATACTGAGTGTGGTGGTAACACCCATTTATTTTATAATTAACACTTTTACAAAACTAAAATTTTTAGTAGTAAAAATGGGGGTGTTACAAAATAACCCTCTTTCTCTCTCTCCTTTAGAAGAGCAAACTATCTAGTCACCATGGCATAGTTCTTCACAAAATTAAGAGTGACCTCATTGTCACTAGCAAGCATCCCCAACAATCTAGATTCATAATATGTAGATACTAGTAGAGGTGTGACTCAATTCACACTCATTCAATTGAACAAGTTTGAAATCTAGCAATTGGAGTAATCACAAATTGGAATAAGAAGTGGATCGAATCATCCTCATCTTCAAATTGAAATTGATTCAATTGGTAACCGAGTCTAGGCAACTATCAAGTTTGTTCTTAATCTAGCATGTGTTCTTAGATTTATTTTAGCCCTCAATTTTACTATACTATATTATTTTCGTTAGCTAAAATACTTCATATGGAAAGTGAGAATTTGGGAAGAGTATGAGATTATATGTTGTTGTCAAGATGCATCTCATTTTGATACCCTAAGTGTGTCATTATGGCCTATGGTATTTTAACATGGTTTGACTGAATATGGAAAGTGGTAAATGATTGTGTTCAAGCTATTTGATGATGATATACATAGGAAGTTTGGAATCGATGATATCAATCTCGTAGGATATTTGTGAGAAAATGGTTGTTTTGGCTATCTTAGAGGTTTTTTGGTCAATATAGGTTAAATATGGAATATTTGGTATTTTGGTGCATTAAATGGTGTAAACTATGGTAATTATATCATGTGGAATACTTGAAGTCTTTATAAGTGGTACGAGTATAATAAAATGAGAAAATGACTTAAATTAGGAATAATAGTCCTAAAGGTAGGTCATTAACCCATGTGTAAAACATTAGAGCTACACCTCAATTTTTGGATATGATGTTAATAATGATTTTTTTTAAAAATGTGTACTACATGTGGTGGTTATATAAGTGTTATAGGAAAAGTTATGCCTGACTTGTAAAATTAGAGTTTCGTAGAGGCAAAGTTGTTATCACATTTATGAAATGTTGGAGTTATATCTTAGCTTTCATATATGTTGTTAATGATGATATGTAAGGAACATGGAATAAATTTGGTGGCCATATGAGTCTTATGGGAAGCACTATGTTTAACTTGTAAAATTAGGATTTTGTAAGGAAGTAGAAATATTAACCATAGCGGCAAGTTGTTATCATATGTATAAGATATTAGAGTTAGACCTTAAATTTTGGATATATTTTTAATAATAATATCTTAGGGATGTGCAATAAATTTTTTGGTAAAATTAGTATTATGGAATGATTTATGCTTATCTTGTGAAATTAGGGTTTCTCAGGGGAAATATGGTGTTTTCTTTATAAGATGTCTTGATCTGCATGCAATTGTATTCTATGTGCTTTAAATAATTATGTTAAGTTTGGATGGTGTTCCTTACATATCTACATGGGTGTTTAAATATTAATATTAAGATAAATAATTAACTATTTAATAAAACATCAATGTTTAAAGTGAAAGATCACATGAGTCATAACTAGTTGTACCAGTTTATTTTATAGGATGAGAATAGTAGCTTGGAGCATTTTTCCTTTAGGTGGTACCAGTGCATTCCAAAGGACAATAATAGTGGATCATGAGTATTATGTTGTAAGAGGTGCCTCTATTTGTTCTATCAAATTAAGAATAATGGGGTCTCTAAACTCAACATAAACAAGAATATGATCTTCATATAAATAATAATGAATAAAACATTAATCATTTATAGGATCAAGATGTTGTGTCAGTTCCACCAGATGATAATAATGGCTTAGGAGAATTTTACCCTAAGATGTGCTTTAGACCATTCCACCAGTTTAAGAATGGTGGTTATGAGTGTATTTCCCTAGTAGATATCGTATCTGTTCCATAAGATGATAATAGGGTCTCAAGGGCATTTTGTCATGAGAGATGCTTCAATACATTCCATAGAATTAAGAATAGTGGGGTCTCTTTACTCAATATAAATAAGAACATGGATTATGATTATATCAAATACTAGGCTTTTGGAATCAATTCTTATTTTGCATCATATTAGGTTAATCTATATGCATTCTTATTGTTGACTTTATATATTCTGTTTAACCCTGCTACAAATGTATTGCTCCATTATTCAGTATGTGATATAGTAATCATCCTTTTCATAGATGTTGCTTAATTCCGCAATAATATACCACCTTGTTTTGTAGCTATTTTTTGATTACTACTTTTAATGTTCTGGCTTTTAGTGAGCATTTAATCGAATTGGTCTAGGTTATGATTATTTAGATATCTTGTAACACCCCCATTTTTTCACTACTTAATATTTTTGTTTCAAAATGATGCAAAAGCGGAATATACTAAACATACTTAGGAAAAATGGGTTGTTACCTCTATACTTAATATAGGATAGACGCTAGCCACCCTTTCCATATTAGATATAAGGCTAAAAACCAAACCAACCAATTTAGAGTAGAGTGATCAAGGTCAAGTTACATAAATGATTATAGAAAATGTTTATAATAGAGTACCTTGATGGCCCCTGACATAGTCAAATGAAGGGAGAGTTATTAAATAATAATAAAGGGCCATTATAGTAGAAAACTAGTTAGGGTGTGACCCCCAAAATCATGGTCTCTCACAAACCCTAAAACAATCCTTAGATGTCCATGCACTCAAACCCCGAACCTACTATGAGGTAGGCCCACTACCGGTCATCCCTAAATACCTACACATGGCCCTCTACTCATGAGACTGAGTAGTTAATTGAGCAAATGGACACATCAGTATGACATGTATTGAGTAATCCAATTCACCTCCTCAATGAAAGTCACAGGCATATAAGGTTCTATCATATCATAGAAACATACTTAACATGCATCATGCTAATGCCATATAGTTAAGTGTATCTACTCTATCATGATTAGATAATGCATCAGGATTCACTATCATGCATAACTCAGGCAACTCAGAATGTATCATGCTCATTTTTATAGTACATATTATAGGTAAAAACACACATGTACCAATAAGGCTATCCAAATGAACTCTGGGGTTTATTTCCAACTTGGTCAATCAATTAGGTTATTCCTTTATAATCTTGATTTCTCTTTTTCAATCCTTTTCTTTATCTTCTAATCCTACCACATCCTTATTTATTCTCATTCCAATTACTTATTCCATTTCTTATCCATATAATTATATAGGTTATCACCTGATCATTCATTCCAACTATGATATAATTTTTCATTCAAATCATTACTCAAGTATTCATTCCAACTTTTATCATTATTATAATCAGCATCCAGCCATTCATTCCAATCATTATCCAATTATTCATCATCGAGTGATGGATTGTGCATCATACCATGCTCTCACATACCATGGAAATCTATCCAAAACAAGGGATATAAAGTCCAGACCAAAGCCAATAACCACAATGGATATAATTTCATACTAGGCTAACCATAATGGACATAAGTCCAGGGTGAAGCCAACCACCTAAGCAAATAAAACCTTTAGTATTGATAGCCATAATATATCATTAGTGTCTAGAGTAGGTAATGCACTAGGATTTACTAGGATCCTATCTAAAGGCATCAATAAACTCCCTAAGGTAGACTAACTCCCGATAGATAATTAAGGATCAGGTAACCTAGACCCATACATATCTCAATTATCTTTTTCTTTACGTGATTAGTACATTATTTATGAGGTTACGTAATTGCACAAGGCTCATACAAAGAGTAGGCAATACATTCACATATTTCTTCCATATTAATCCTTTCCATCCCCAACCATGTGTGGGATTTCCATTTATGCTTGTTCAATATTAATCATACCCATTTTATTATTCCACCCAAAACACATTCCATGTTTCACCACCCTTTTTCACAAAAACTATCACATTTCATATGTGGTTCACCCATTAATCCTTCAAAACACCCATTGAGTGTGTCATAAATCGTGATTGATTTAATCCATTCATTAGATCATTAATCCATGGTAATATATGTGTATCATCCCTTAAATAGTCATATAACAATCCCATGCATAGTCTCAAAGCACATCTAAACTAAGAAGAACAAAAGTATATAATATAGCCCAACCAATTGATTGGTCTAGCCCAACCAGTCAATCAATCGTACTAACCAATTGATTGGTTCAGGCTAACCAGTCAATCAGTTTGGATTACCAAGACTAAACTTTCCTCAAATTGGTTGATTGATTTGGGTAATTGGTCAGGTCTTCATCCACCAGTCAATCAATTTTGCCTAACCAATTGATAGGTTTGAATAGAGGGCAAGACAAGGTCTCTACACGCCTACTAGTTGATTGGTTGGGTCAATCGGTCAACTAATCTAAGAACTAGCCAATCGGGTTGACCTAACTAGTTGATTGATTTACCCTCCAAAAACGCCAAACAATTATTTTCAGATATTATGTTTATAATTCCTTATCGTACCACATTAGATCATAGAATAACATCACATAACACATTTCTAGCTAACAATAGTTGCATATTTTGCCATTTATCATCACCGCTTAATCTTCCCACACAATTAATGTTTTTCACTCAAAATGCCTAGTCTAACCATTTAGTATAGTTTTGTAAAGATATGTATTCATACCAGCATATAATATCACACTTAAAGAGTTCCATAACATGCAAGTTTAATTATAACCCATTTCAGAAGTAAGAATGGCTTATTTGATGTAGGAAAAACTTCCTCAAACAAGAAAATTCAACTTGTGAAATCCTCAATTTTTAAAACCTTAAAACCAACAAGTTTAACTCATAAATTCATGAATAATTTTTACAAGTTCAAACTTGCATTAGAAAGGAAAAATGAACATTCCATACCCAAAGGAAAACAAAGTGTAATTCTGCTGAACTACTCAACCTTTTTCCTAAATATACCTCTTTATTGCATAACAATTAAAAACAAGAGGGAGATAGAGAAAGGCTTAGAAGAGAAAAAAGATTTGCATTCCAAGATCAAAGTGAAGAGGGAGAAGCTAAATTCAAGGGAGTTAGAGTATTTGAGTGATTGAAAGAAAAGTGAATAGAAGGATGATTAGGGCTATTTATAGCAACAAATTAATACAATTCATAAGTATGGTAAGGAATAAATCAAAAACCCTAATTCTTACCATTCGAATTTGAGTTAAATAGATAGATTTTGTCTAAGATATGCCGACCTATCATATAGAGCTCAAATGATTATTTTGGAGGAATTCAGGTTAATTGGTCTAGAAAGACAATATATAGAAGGGGAAATAGGAGGTCGGTATGGAAGAAATCTCCCAACTAAGTGAAATAGAGTTTGAGATTGAAGAAATGATCCTAGAAATGTGTAGAGGAGTGAGGTGGAAGAAGACAAAGCTGAAGTCATCTCCTCCCCCCTTTAGTTCTCCCAATCGACTCCTTAGATTGATCTGAGATAGTATTTTGGGGCCAAATGCATCATGAAAAATGTTAAGAATCTTTTAGGAATAATTTAGAATGTGTTATCAAGGTTCCATTTTTAGTATGGAAAATTTTCTTAAAATTTTGAGTTTTGAAATCATAATCAACTCGATAAATTAGTTAATTGATTTGGCTTACCATTCGACCGTTCTTCAAACCAATCGATTGGTTTGATTAAGTAAAAACCATTTTGGTAAAATGATAAACTAGTCGATTGTTTCATAGAACCAATCAATCGGTTTGCCTAAAAAACTTGTTTAATTTAGTTTTCTAACCTTATTTCAAATCCAACTCTACCTTAAACCCATTTACAGTTTCAAATCAAAATCAAACACCAAAAATTAGCATAATTTATCATTCAACACTTTATAAAAAGATGGGATATTACATATCTTTATGGACTTTTAGTCCTTATTTTCTTTATACATGTCCCCTTCTCTATATGGCATATCATGTATCATGGTGGAATCAAGTGCTTCCCATATATGATTCCTAAGTATGATGTTACTTTTGCCTTACATCTAACATAAACTAGATATAGGAAGTACCTCTTCTATGTTGGATGTGGCGAAGCACCCGTGTGTTTTGTACTTTGGCTTCCTCAATTAACTTTTTAAAAAGGATTTTTTTTAAGTCATAAAATTGGGGGCATTATAGTATTGGTTTTCTATTTTGGCGGTTGCACTTGTGAACTACTTAGTTTTAGATTGTTGGTTTGGTAGTTTGATACTATGCACTACTTGGTTTTGGTTTATTGGCTTGTCAGTTGTCTTCATGCACTAATTGGTTTTGGGTTGTAGGCTTAGTAGTTTGCTTCTATGAACTACTTGGTTTAGTTTGTTAGTTTATTAGTTTGGTCGTTGCCTCTATGCACTACTTGATTTTTGTATGTTGGTTCTATAGTTGCATCCATATACCATTTAGATTTGGTATATTTGTTGGTAATTGTATTATTTGTTCTTTCTTATGTTGATGAGCGATGTAGTGGTAGTTATTGGAAAATGGATTAATTATGATTTGTGGACTTCTCCTTCATAGGATATCATTAGTATAATTAAATTAATGAAATAGTCACAATATGGTTAAGTGTGACAAGATGAGCACATGGTCTATGGTATGAAAATGTTATTCAACTATAATATGTACTATTTGATGTGTATGCCATGGTTCTCTTATGAAACCTTCTATGTGTTCAATGTGAACTTTTCATGATTAGTGTAACACCCCTAAATTCAGTACCCAAAAATTTTATTTTGTGGAACCAATAATTATTAAATAATGGGTGTTACTGTAACACCCCCAAAATTCACTACTAAAAAAATTCATTTTACTAAAAGAATTGGCAGGAGCGAAATAATAAACCAGTGAATTCTTGGGATATTACTGCCACACTTAGTACCAAGTGCTAAGGCTAAAAGAATGAAATATAGATTGCTAGAAATTCAAACAATATTGAAATCAGAGTAGTGCAAATAACATTTCACAAGAATGGAATCCACCAATAGTGGTTACAAGAACAAATATTACATTTAAAATAGGAATTTAAAAGAGAAAGAAGGAAACCCTAAAAGTCCGGATAATTTCCTTACGCTCTTTCCCGTTTTCCACTTGAGTAGTACCTAGAAAAAAAAACCTGCAAGGGACACTGCCCATTGAATAAGCAGGGGCCCCACGATTAGAATCCTTCAATACTACGGTACTGAGTAACCCTTTAAAACACACTTAAAAGTAGGCTCGCAATGTAAAAAATGATACAAAAACTATATACATATATAATGAAGTGTGCATACATAACATTCACATATTTAACAAGTCCATCAAATATTAATAGGTCAAACATACAATCAATACTTCTGGGCATTAAGCCATTAGTCCATCATTATTAAATCATCTCATATTATATATCCATGTGAGAGCAGGAACCCCACTATTATAGCCGGTGGACTGGAATACATACAGGGTAGAATGCTCTTGACCACTATTATTCACTCGTGGACCGGTCTCCAAGGTAGAACGCTCCTAGCCACTATTATTCGCTAGTGGACCGGTCTGGCCCCGACTTACATGGTGTTCCACTATAAGTGATTAGTATTTTTCATGATTTATTCACATCAATGATTAGTTTTATTGAGCTTGGGACACCCACTATTATTGTCGATGGACTGGAATACATATAAACATCATCCAGGGCAACACGCTTCTAGGCCACTATTATTGAAATACCTCAAAACCTAATTTTAAGAATTTTAATTAAATAAGGATTTATTATCAAAAATAATTAAATAAATTATTTTTATTAAAATAAAAGGGGATTTAATTAGGGAAATTTAAGAAGAAAATAATAAATATTTTTATTAAAAAAGTTTGGGTATTTTGCTAATTAAAATGGAATTTATGAAAAATATTTTAAAATTCCTAAATTAGCCTAAAAAGGTATTTAAATATTATTATTTTTAAATATCCAAAATATTCAAATTAATTTAATTGACCCAACCCACCTATTTTCCTTTTTTTCCTTTTTCCTTTTTTCCTTTTCTTTCTTTCTTTTCTTTTCTTTTTCTTCCTTTTTCTTAATTATTTTCTTTTTCTTCCTCCTTACCCCGATTGCGCTTGCTTTCTTTCTTCCTTTTTCTCCTTCCCATGGCCCTCTTCTCTTCTTTCTTTTTTCTCCTGCCCGCAGCCCAAACGCCCTTTTTCTTTCTTCCTTTAGCAACCCAAGACAACACGTCATCCTTTCTTCCTTTTTTTCCCTAAAACGCTGCGTTTTGTTCCCTTCTTTTAATTGTCGTCGCCCGATAGGTTCTTCCTTTTTTTTCTTTCTTTTCTTTTCTTTATGGACCACCAGACCACGCCATATTCTTCTTCCTTCTTCTTCTTCCCTGTCACAGCCTACAATGCCCAACGCTTCAAGTTTTTTGCCGCCAACCACACTCCTTTAACCGGTTGTTACTCTTCTTTCTCTTCCCCCTAACTCGCCAGCTACCTTGACCCACCCCACCTCCCTTCATTTTCACACACGACCTCCTCTTTCCTATGCAACCACCCCTTGCTTGATTTGAATTTTGCCGGCATTTGTTGTTGCCGGTGAGCCCTAACCAACCAACCCTAATTTCCAGTCACTCCCCTATGACCTTATCCCTCCCTTTTCCTCTGTAAATACCCCCATAATCTGCTCTACAGCGAGCTTTTGATTTCTTACCCAGAAAACCCCCTTGTGTGCCACTACCACTTCAGACACCATTGTCGGTGCCTTTGGCCAACTCCGTTACCCTCTTTGCCCACCTGACTAATTCTTACACCGCCCTCTAACTAACTACACCTCTCTTGCCTCTCAATTTTCCCTGCAAAGTCACCTCCTCGAGCAGCCCTTTCTTCGCCCCTGCCACCCTTTGTGCCACCGTCCACCACCACTTCCACCGCTTCCACTTCCCCCTTTCACCTTCCAAAAACCTCTACATATTTCCCTCTATCTCCCCTACCTTTCTTTCCCTCTTTCTCCCTCTCCTCCTCTCCTCTTCTCTTTCTCTCCTTCTTTTATTTTTGGCCACCACCGCCACCGTCGTGCGCCACCACCCTCATTCTACTCCTCTCCATCTATGCATTCATCAACACCCCTAATCCCACCCTCATTCTTCTTATCTCTTTTCCACCATTCAACTTTTCCTCTTTTCTTCTCTTTCTTTGGCCACTGCCGCCACCGTCGTGCACCACTGTCGGTGCCACCTGTCACCACCAGCCTAAGGTGGAACCCTAAACCCTCTCAACCCTTTTTTACTATTTATACTAGCCTTAATTATTTTAACTCATTTTATTTCACTTATTTCAATTATATTATTACTTTTATTATTATTATTATTATTATTATTATTATTATTATTATTATTATGACTACTACTACTACTATTATTACTACTACTTCGTAATTATTATTATTATTATTATTATTATTATTATTAATGTTAGTAATATTATTAGTAGTATTATTTTGGTGAAGTGTTGAAGCCCTTATCCCACTATTTATTTCGAATCATATTTATTATTAGTAGTAGTATTTTTATTATCATTTTTTACGATTATCATTATTATCACTATTATTATTTTAGTATCATTATTATTATTATTAGTATAAAGTCTTCAACCTTATATTATTAATTTTTCTTACAATATTAATATTATATCTTTAGCAAAATTAGTAAATAGTTAATATCATTATTATTAATATGTTATTATTTTACCAAAGTCCTAGTCTTAGAATAAATTAGTAAGTAACAGTATTTTTAGTGGGAGGGAATCTAATCCTTAGTTTTTCATGCATATATAGGTGAGATCAGTCAAAGCCCTAAAGAGGCGTAGGAGAGTGCTCCAAGACCAGTGTCATTTTAGGTAAGGGTGTAACTAAGGCCTTATGTGTGTTATGTGTATTACATGCCTTTTATGCCTTGTATAATGTCGTGTTGTGTATCATATGCTATTAGTTGACTATCTTATGTATGGAGCAGCTTGGAATTAAGGTATGCTTATGTGCCTTTTTATTATATATGTTGATATGCATATGTGGTGAAATGTTGTGGAATATGATGTAATGTGTTATGACCCTTTAAGACATGCATGTGAGGATGTTTAATGTGGATGGTGGGATGGAAGGATGAAAAAGGAAAATGGGGAAGTAATTTGACCAAAGGAAAATAAGTTGAACAAGGGATGTGAGTTAACCTAAATATTTTAATGATACATAAATGGATGAATAAAAAGGGGGTTTTAAATAAAATAAAAGAGTGGGAGAATATATAGTTGTGCATGGGAGAGTCTATGGCTTTGCATAGGAGAATCTAGAGCTTCATATAGGAGAATCTATGAATCTAAATGGGATAATCTAATATATGGTTTTATATGGGTGAATCGAATCTAGGGTTTTTTATGGATTGAACCTAGAGTTTGGTATAGATGAATCTTGGGTTTTGCATGGAGGAATCTAGGGTTTTGCATTGAGGAATCTAGGGTTTTACATGGATGGATCTAGGGTTTGTATGGATATAGAGTTTCACGTGGGAGTTTTAGGGTTTTGCATGGAAAGTTCAAAAGGTTGCATGGGATGTGTAAAGTTTACATGGGTGTGAAATTCACGTAGGGAAAGCTGATTTGGGGTGTGAGGAAGGTAATGGAAGTGTTTGGGGGGGTTGAACGCTTTTGGTGAAAAATAGTACATGGAACAATATAATGGTACGTAGGAGACTGAACTAGGGTTTGGTTTGGATAGCTAGGGTTTGGTGTGGCTACTTAGGATTTTCATGGTAGCACGTGTACTGGGCGATTAAAGTGTGATGATGAGGGTGGAATCTATGGGTTGTGATGTATGGAGTGTTAAAATGATTTGGATTGTGTGAGGTGGAGTAAGATGGGCCACTAAGGTCTTTCGGGATAAAACCCTATAGTGAGGTGTTGAGTGGACTTGGAAGAGTAAAGTAGTGGGCCTTGACCCATATACTCAAGAGTTGGACTTCTAATATGATATAGGATGTGGCAGAAAGGATGTTGGGGTAAGTTGGGAGGTGTAGGGGTATAATGATATGCATCGAGTCTGTTAGAGGACAAGTGTAGAGGGAGTGAGTCATGCATGTCTAGGGTAAAGCGTATGAATAAGATACTATAAGACATTAATCATTTAAAGTGGAAGATTGTTAAGCCGAGCCCAGACTGGTCCACGGGCGAATAATAGTGGTCAGGCATTATACCTGTACATTTCCAGTCCATCAGCTATAATAGTGGGGGATTCTATGCTCAACAAACCGAATATAATTGTGCTAAGACATAGGAAAGACACTAAGTACTTATAGTGAAACACCATGAAAGTCAAAGCCAGACCAGTCCACCGGCGAATAATAGTGTTTAGGAGCTTTATGCCCTGTATATTTCCAATTCATTTGTAATAATAGTGGTTAGGAGCTTTATGCCCTGTGTGTTTCCAGTCCACCGGCAATAATAGTGGTCAAGAGCTTTGTGCCCTATATGTATCCGATCCACCAATTATAATAGTAGGGTTCCCGTACTCGCATGGATTTAATAAAGAGCATGGTGTGAAATGAGTTCTGATCAGAGATTAATTAATTAATTAATTTGGACTATAAATGGACCTTTATGTATCTACCTGAATGATCATACGATAATATGTTATCATGGACTATATGCTCTTCTTATTTTTCTGCATGGTTTATGTGATTTTATGTGTTAGCCTTAGTGCACCGGTTACCTTACTCAGTACATAGCGTACTGATCACTCTTTTCATGGGTGTTGCTCATTCACAAGAGTAGAAGGACCTTCTGACTTTGTGCAGGTGGGCGAGGCATCAAGCAGGGCTGAGTGTTGAGCATGTGCTTGGCACGATGATCGGGAGTGACATGGCCGATTCACTCTTCATGTTATTTTATTTCCTACTGTTATTTCTTTTGTATCGGATTTACCCTTTTATGATTTATTACTTTATATTGATAATTCTAGATGAAACATTTATCGGTTGTACACTTTATTTTTATTTTTTGGAATTTTTTACCATGCACTCTGATTTATGATTCTTTTACACGTACTTTGATTTTTTTTTATGTTATGATCCTTTTGTTTCTTCTTACAATTTATTGGTTGAGGTATTAATTTAAGTGTAACAAATCTCCTTTTTAGCCTTAGCACTGGGTACTAGAACGGTCGAAGTGAACTGGTCTAGTACTAAGTGTGGCGGTAACATCCTCAAAATTCACGGGCTTTAATTTAAGTGCTTCTATTTTTAAAAAAAATAGTGAATTTTGGGGTGTTACAATTACATCTAGTGGATCGGTACTTATAAATATCTTCCAAGGCAACACGCTCCTGGGCTACTATTATATCCTGTAGACCGGTATTCATAAACATCATCCAGGACAAAATTCTCATAGGTCACTATTATAATCGGTGAACTGATACTTATAATATAATCCATCTAGGCCCGGCTCATTTGTCTTTCACTTTCATAATTAGTGTTTTCCCTTTTAATCAGCACAACAATTCCATTTATTTGCCTTAGTAGGGAGATCAAGATCCCAAGACAGAAAGGTACACCGGTTGCACTAGAGCATACAAGTTGCTCAGTACCCTTCAACCATCAATCGAGGGATGCAAAGATATCTTGATCATACTGGTGTATAAAGCTACTTAGTGCCCTACCGACGAGGACACCTAATCCATAAGTATGCATACCCCCTAAATAGGTTCGTAGAGCTAGATAGAGTAAGATATAGGGTATGGCTGGGGCATGAAGGCACACCAGCAAATACCAGAATAATCGTGGGCTGAACCACGTCTTTAGGGTAGCGACCCCTAAAGAGCCACCATTTCTGATATCGAGGTTTTTCACTTTAAGTATTAGTATCTTAATTATGGTGATCACAAAAAGTACAACAATTAGATACTTATTCACTTTCAATCATTTTGATAGCATTAGATATTCCTTATTCATACGATTATCTAACATAACACAGAGGAATCATTAAGGTCATCATAGTCTCATCTAATTTTGATTTAGGATTCGTTCTTGTGATACTTACTAATTTCAAATACCATTATCTTACTATTTAGTGTTACTTGAGTCTTATTACGAGCTCCATTATTATAACAACATATTTGATATAGTTTACTAATTTACCCCTTACTTGAATAATTATTAAGTCATCACTTCCTTATATGCTAATTTACCATATTACCCTTCATATTGCATATTTACTAAATTACCCCTTACTCGGTTTGGGTTATCAAATTATTTCCTATACTTATTATGTCACCAATCACTCTTCATAATTGTTACACTTATCATAATTCCATTTGGTTGGTTAGATTACCAATTACCATTCTCATTTATTATAATTACCAAATTGCCCTTTAATTGGTCAAATTATCAAATTACCCTCCTCCATTATCATAGTTATTAAACTACCCTTTAGTTGGTTAAATTACCAATGCCCTTCTCCATTATCATAATTACCAAATTACCCTTCTGTATTATCATAATTATCAAACTACCCTTTAATCTATTAAATTACCAAATTGCCCTTCTTTATTATCATAATTACCAAATTACCCTTCTCTATTAGCAAAATTACCAAACTGCCCTTCTCCATTATCATAATTACCAAATTACCCTTCTCCGTTATCATAATTACCAAACTACCCCTTAGTTTGTTAAATTACCAAATTGCCCTTCTCCATTATCATAATTACCAAATTGCCCTTCTCTAATATCATAATTATTAAACTACCCTTTGGTTGGTTAAATTACCAAATTTCCCTTCTCCATTATCATAAGTACCAAATTACCCTTCTCTATCATCATAATTACCAAACTATCATTTAGTTGGTTAAATTACCAAATTACCCTTCTACATTATCATAATTACCAAATCACCCTTCTCTATCATAATTACCAAACTACCCTTCCTTTACACCAATTTACCATTTCTCCCCTTTTACTTATAAATTTACTATATTACCCTTTTACTTACAAAATTACCATTTTATCTTTTTACTTACAAAATTACCATTTCACCCTTCACTTCCAAAATTACCATTTCGCCCTTTACTTATAAATTACCATTTTACCCCCTTTACTTCCAAAATTACCATGATACCCATTTACTTACAAAATTACCATTTTACCCCTTCATTTACAAAATTACCATTTTCCCCCTTATTACACCACTTTTATTAAATTATCATCACTGCATGAAATAGTAATATTAGTACTCCATTCTCATTATCCAAATCCACCAACTATTATATTTTAATATAATACCCATTAGAACCCACACATATTAGGCCACACTCTTACAAAAGACATATTACTAAAATGCCCCTAGGGTAATAATATTATTCATGCATTAATGGTCACAATAACATAACACATCATGGATAAGTACTTAATATTTTTCATAAATAACCAAACTTTTTCCTTAAGAAATATTTCCACACATAGCATATAAACTATCATGAATTCCTTTTTATCAATCAATATAAGTAACTACATATAATATATTAAACAATATATATCATGTAAATAACATATTAAAACCCTAATGTGCTAGCATTCGCTTATCCATGCGTTTAAGTGGGGTTTAACAATTACCTTAATTCCCACAAAAGTTGAACCTTACCAGTATCCCCATTAAAGATTCAAGCTTTAAATAGCAAAATCAACATCTAAAAATAATATCAATATCTATCACATTAGAAATAAAAAACCAAAAGCATAAGACTTTATAAAACTTAATTAATGAAATACTTAGCTTAAATATCATTATACCTTAAAAATATTAACCAAAATAAACCAAGAATGCAGCATGAGATGCATGCAAAACAAGTGAGAAAAGGCTCAAAGGCATCATGAAGAAAAGGAAGATTGGCTATTTTCAAGTTGGGGTTTTGGGGCTAGGAAAGAAGGTAGGTAGGGGAGGATTTAGGGCTAAGGAAGTTGAAGGGGTGAAGAGGGGGTGTAGGTGGTGGTCGGGGATAGGTTGTTGGCGGCCCAAGGCGGCGGAGGAGGCGAGGCTGCGAAGGTGGCTAAGAAGGAAGGAAAAGGGAGGGGGAAATGAGGGGGTGAGAATATCGATTTGGGGCAAAGGAGATGTGGGGGTGATAGGGGAGAATGCAAGGAGTGTTTTGGTGGCTCAGGCAATAGTAGAGGCGGCGGGATGACGGCAGAAGGAGGAGGTGTAGGGAGGTTGCCGAGAAGGAAGAAAATGAAGGGAAAAGAGGAGGAATTAGTGATAAGTGTGACTTTTACATCTTATTCCTAAGGTTTATAAGAGTTTTTACCTTTAATTTCAGTCAGAATTCTCCCTTTTTGTTCTTGTTACTGCCTTTGTGTTGTGAAAATTTGCAGGGTCTCAAGCAACAAAAATAATCATGAAGGATGAAGAACAAGAATAACCTTAAAGGGAGAAGAAAGGAGAAAAAAAAGGAGAAAAGAGGAGCAAAAGTTAAAGTGGAAAAAGAAAGAATGCATATTTAAAGTATATGGGCCTGAAAGAAGTGAAATTTAGACCAAGAAAAGGTCTGAATTTGGAGAAGCTTTCAACATCAAAGTTTTAGATATTTTTAATATCTTTCCAACGCATCCAAAATCAGCTTAATCGGAGTTATGATGAAAAAGTTATGGTCAAAATACGAATCATGGTCAAAGCTGACACGGGAAGCCCATCGTTACGGAAACCCTAGCGATCCACGAGGCGGTAGTGTAAAAACTCTTATTCTAATAGCTCGAGGCAGCCTCCACTACCTCTCTTTTCTCTCTTCTCTATCCTCTTCCCCAATTCATCAAGATCTCTCTTGTAAATTAGAGACGAAGATTCAAGAAGTTAATTTTTGCAAGAATTTGTGAATATCAAGGGTATTATCTAATGATATTTTCTTTATCTATGGAATCTCTTATTGTTTTTAATATTCTTGCTATGAATTTGATGGGCTATATCTTGTGCTAAGGTGAAGGGGAATTTTCCCCGATCCTAATGTGTTGAATTATTGCATCCTTTTTTATTCAATTCATAATGTATGTGTTGTGTTATTGATTAATTGTCGGATTTTTGAACCACGGCCGGGTTCTGATTTTCGGTGTGGGAAATACCGGTGAGATTGAGAGATAATCCAGTATTAGACCCAATAGCACAATGGGAGATTAAATTGTAGGTCGAGAGACGATCGATTTGACCTCTTCAACAATAAAGGAGGAAACTTTATAGACTTTAATGCATTACATTCTATTAGACTCTAAGCTAGAGATAGTTAGGGCCATAGATATGTAATAGGGTGGTTGTGGCTTGAGAAAGCACAACACTTTCTATCCTTGTTGGCATGATTGATTATGATTGTTGAATTATTTTGTGATGTGATCTTCAATTACATGCGAGGATCATACATCTTTGAAAAGTGGCGGGGGCATTACAAAGACCAAATGGCATCCGTCTATATGCGAAGGTGCCATAAGGACAAGTAAAGGTTGTCTTCTCTTGGTCCTCAGGGGAAATAGGTATTTGCATATAACCAGAATACCCATCAAGAAAGCAATAATAGTCATGCCCCGCCAAGTGTTCAAGCATTTGGTCAATGAAGGGAAGGGGGAAGTGGTCTTTTCTAGTGGCATCATTCAACTTTCTAAAATCAATGCAGACACGCCAACCTGTAACAGTTCTAGTAGGCACCAATTCGTTATTATCATTCTTGACTACCGTGATTCCCCCTTTCTTGGGAACCACTTGGACAGGACTAACCCAAGAGCTATCAGAGATTGGATAGATCATACCTGCATCTAATAGCTTAATTACCTCCTTCTTCACCACCTCTTGCATTGTTGGGTTCAATCGCCTTTGAGGTTGGATCACTTTCTTGTGGTTGTCTTCCATGAGAATTTTGTGCATGCACATGGAAGGGCTAATCCCTCTAATATCAGCAATGGTCCATCCGAAAGCCTTTTGTCGTTCCTTAAGCACTCTCATCAATTTTTCTTCCTGCAAATTAGTCAAAGATGAAGAAATAATGATGGGAAGTGTATCATTATGACCAAGAAATGCATATTTCAAATGCTGAGGTAGTGGCTTAAGCTCTAGTGTGGGAGGTTCCTCAATAGATGACTTCAATTTTGGAATCTGGGCCCTCTCTAGCCCTTGTAAGGGGACCATAGTGTGACGACCATATGGTGGATGTGCATTCAAGTATCGGACAACCTCTTCTTCTTTCTCTTCATTCTCCCACTCTCTTTGTTGAACCAAACACCTTTCCAGGGGATGCTGCACAACACTTGCTTGAAAACAATCATCAATTACATTATCTAATATATCAATACAATAGCAAGTGTTATCATCTAAGGGGTATTTCATGCTCTTAAATACATTAAAAGTGACTTCTTCGCCTTGGAAACGAAGAATGAGCTTACCCTCTTGGACATCTATAAGAGTACGTCCTGTTGCTAAGAAAGGCCTACCAAGAATTAGGGGGACTTTGTGGTCTTCCTCCATATCTAGCACAACAAAGTCAACAGGGAAGATAAATTTGTCCACTTTAACTAAAACATCTTCAATAATGCCCCTCGGATATTTGATAGATCGATCAGCTAACTGAAGGGACATATTGGTGGGTTTTGGTTCCCCTAGACCTAGACGCTTGAAAACAGAGAAGGGCATCAAATTAATGCTAGCACCAAGATCACATAATACCTTCTCGAATTTTAAATCCCCAATTACACATGGGATAGTGAAACTTCCTGGATCCTTAAGCTTAGGAGGAAGTTTGTTCTGCAAGATTGCAGAGCATTCCTCATTCAAACTTACTGTTTCAAAATCATCCAGTTTCCTCTTGTGAGTGATTATGTCCTTTAGAAACTTCCCATAACTGGGCATCTGTCTCACAATGTCAAGCAACGGCAAGTTAATGTGCACTTTCTTAAGTATATCAAGAAATTTTACAAATTGAGCATCTAACTTGCGTTGTACAATCCTACCTGGAAACGGAGGAGGAGGAACATATGCATTTACCTCTTGAGGTGAAGTGTGGATTGTCTCAGGTTGTGATTCAGGCACTTTCTCTTCAGGAGCTTTTTCTTTATCTTCCTTGGGTTCTTGAGGGTATGGTTCAAGTAGTGGTTTCCCACTCCTCAAGGTTATTGCATTAATTTGCTCTTTGGGGTTGATGATTGTATTACTAGGCAAAGTGTTAGGTGCTCTCGTTGAAATGGCATTAGCAAGTTGTCCAATCTGTGCCTCTAGGTTCTTGATGGATGCATCCTGATTTTGGAGGCGGGCTTCTTGTTTCTGAAGATGAGCTTGAATTTGAGCATCATGTTTTTGAAGGGTGCTCTCGGTGCGAGTGATGAACTTGGACATCATCTCTTCAAGGGAAGAAGATTGAGGTTGTTGGGGCGGTAAAGGAGTTGGAGGTATTGGTTGTTGTTGTGTGAATCCCGGAGGCTTTGTAGGAACTTCATTTCTCCAACTAAAGTTTGGATGGTTTTTCCATCCAGGATTGTACACATTGGAGTAGGGATTGTTCGGTCTCCCATAACTATTTCCCATGTAGTTCACTTGATCATAAGATTGTTGGAAGGGATTCCCAACTTGACATTCTGTGCTTAAGTGTGATCCAGCACATAACTCACATATAGGTGCATTAGCTTGTACCTGCATACAAGAAGTACTACCAATTTTGTCAAATTTTTTAGCAAGCAAATCAATCTTAGCCTCTAATGCCGTGATGGAATCTAAAGAGTGAATTCCTGGAGTCCTTTGTATCGGGGCACGTTCGGAGTGCCATTGATGGGAATTCGAAGCTAGCTCCTCAATGAACTCATAAACCTGCTCTGGAGTCTTGTTCATAATGGTACCTCCTGCAGCTGCATCTATCATAGAACGGTTAGTAGCAGAGATACCATTATAAAAAGTTTGCATCTGAAGCCACATAGGCAGGCCATGATGTGGACACTTCCTAAGCAAATCCTTAAACCTTTCCCATGCATCATAAAGCGATTCAAGGTCATTTTGCATAAAGGTAGTGATGTCATTCCGTAATTTTGCAGTTTTTGATGGTGGAAAATATCTAGAAAGGAAAGACTTCATCAAATCGTCCCAAGTAGTAATAGACCCTGGGGCTAATGAGTGTAACCAACTCTTAGCCTTATCACGTAACGAAAAAGGGAACAATCTAAGCCTAATTGCATCATTAGAAACACCATTTAGCTTAAAAGTGTCACAGATTTCTACAAAGTTAGCAATATGGGAGTGGGGATCTTCAATAAGGTTACCTCCAAATTGAACTGATGTTTGTAGCATCTGGATAATGGCAGGCTTGATCTCAAAATTATTAGCTTGTACGGCCGGTCTTCGTATGCTTGAGGTTGAGCCATCAAGGCTTGGTGTAGCATAGTCCCGAAGTGACCTAGGAATGGGAGCTTGCTCTTGGATAGGAGCTTGTTCTTGGAGTAAGATGTGCTCTTGTGGTGGGATTTGTCCATCATGGGGTGGAGTATTGGTTTCCATTTCAATATTTGTGGTGTGTGACCTGCGTAAATGTGAGATGGTCTTCTCAATCTCGAGATCAAGTGGCACTAGATCACCTCCACTAGCGCGGGTCATGCACTAATGCACCTGCACTAAATCAAGAACTCTTACACCCAAGATTAGTCAACCACAACAAAAAGAATGTAAAAAGATAAAAAAAATAAATGTCTAGATCACAATAAATTCTTTGAGTCCTAATGTCACTCGCTGCCAATCCCCGGCAACGGCGCCAAAAACTTGACACGTTCCTACCCGCAAGTGCACGGGGTCAGAGTAGTAGTCAAGGTCGATCCCACAAGGATTGGTGAATGACCACTAGGACAATGATAGAACTTAACTATGTCTAAACTACGAGATGATATGAAATAATAAATTGTAAGCTAAAATAACTAAATAAGCTAAAAAGAAAGGAAAATAGCACTCAAGTCACTCAAATAAATAGAAGAGCTAAGGTTCCGGTTCATCGCCCTCGATCCTCGCATGTAATTGAAGATCACATCACAAAATAATTCAACAATCATAATCAATCATGCCAAAAAGGATAGAAAGTGTTGTGCTTTCTCAAGCCACAACCACCCTATTACATATCTATGGCCCTAACTATCTCTAGCTTAGAGTCTAATAGAATGTAATGCATTAAAGTCTATAAAGTTTCCTCCTTTATTGTTGAAGAGGTCAAATCGATCGTCTCTCGACCTACAATTTAATCTCCCATTGTGCTATTGGGTCTAATACTGGATTATCTCTCGATCTCACCGGTATTTCCCACACCGAAAATCAGAACCCGGCCGTGGTTCAAAAATCCGACAATTAATCAATAACACAACACATACATTATGAATTGAATAAAAAAGGATGCAATAATTCAACACATTAGGATCGGGGAAAATTCCCCTTCACCTTAGCACAAGATCTAGCCCATCAAATTCATAGCAAGAATATTAAAAACAATAAGAGATTCCATAGATAAAGAAAATATCATTAGATAATACCCTTGATATTCACAAATTCTTGCAAAAATTAACTTCTTGAATCTCCGTCTCTAATTTACAAGAGAGATCTTGATGAATTGGGGAAGAGGATAGAGAAGAGAGAAAAGAGAGGTAGTGGAGGCTGCCTCGAGCTATTAGAATAAGAGTTTTTACACTACCGCCTCGTGGATCGCTAGGGTTTCCGTAACGATGGGCTTCCCGTGTCAGCTTTGACCATGATTCGTATTTTGACCATAACTTTTTCATCATAACTCCGATTAAGCTGATTTTGGATGAGTTGGAAAGATATTAAAAATATCTAAAACTTTGATGTTGAAAGCTTCTCCAAATTCAGACCTTTTCTTGGTCTAAATTTCACTTCTTTCAGGCCCATATACTTTAAATATGCATTCTTTCTTTTTCCACTTTAACTTTTGCTCCTCTTTTCTCCTTTTTTTTCTCCTTTCTTCTCCCTTTAAGGTTATTCTTGTTCTTCATCCTTCATGATTATTTTTGTATCTTGAGACCCTGCAAATTTTCACAACACAAAGGCAGTAACAAGAACAAAAAGGGAGAATTCTGATTGAAATTAAAGGTAAAAACTCTTATAAACCTTAGGAATAAGATGTAAAAGTCACACTTATCAATTAGCTAGATCTCTTGTACTTTAGGATCCCCTTCATATTTATCATTATTTTTATCAGCTAGATCATTAGGAATTAGTGTACATCCTAAATGATCGGAGCCCAACACTTAGAGTGAAGGAGTTGCCTTAAAGAGTTCAAGACAAGTTGTGTTTGAAAATCAAAAGTGGCAATTGGTTGTCAGCTTATTTTGTTTAGGGGGCATGCTATATCACACTTATTATTCTATTTTTATTTATTTTTATTTTTATGTAGCTTTAATTTGTGAATGTTTTGATTAAGTATTTAGCAGAACTAGTCAACTGGTCTTAGACTAATCAATTGGTTTAGAGAAACTAATCAACTAATTTGATAGAACCCTAGGTTTGTTCGAGCTAAACTAATTGAGTGGTTGACCTAAATTGATCAACTAGTCAACCCAACTAATCAACTAGTTGATAAAACTGATCGACTAGTGAGGCCAAATCAATCAAGTGGTTTGGTAAGATTATGTGATTTTGATCTTTTAACTTGGATATGACTTAAGAACATGCCTAATGATGCTATATGATTGTTTAATGAGTGGAATACCTTTATTAACATGAATGGACAACCTAATGGTTGGATTAAATGGATCATAGTTTGTGATATCCTCAATAGGTGTTGTAAAGGCTGTAATGTGTAAACTTGAATAAGTATTTGATGGCATTAAAGGGATCATGCAATCTATAATTTAGCTTGAAATGGGTTAATCTAAGGGTTTTGGTTAATATTGAGTAAGCATCAATGGAAATCCCATACATGGTGAAATGCCCCGAAAATTTCTAATTTTATAAACTACATTTAAAGGATATTTATTATAAAAATTATTGCAATAAATTATTTTTAAATTGAATTAATTAGGGAAAATCATGAAGAAATTTATAAGTATTTTTATTAGAAAAGAATTTGGGTATTTTAGCTAATTAAGCATTTTATTTTGAAAATAAATTAAATAAATTATTTTATTTAAAATAAGAAGAAAATAATTTCAAATTAATATTAATTTTATAAATAATTTAATTGGATAAAATTAGGGTGTTTTGCTAATTAAAAAGGAATTTATGAAAAATCTTTTAAAAATCCTAATTTGGACTAAAATAGGATTTAAATATTATTTTATTCAAATATTATTATTTTTAAATATCCATAATATTTTAATTAATTTAAATACCCAACATAATTATTTCTCTCTTTTCCTTTTTCCTTTTCTTTCCTTTTTCTTCTTTTTTCTTCTTCTTTTCTTTTTCTTTTTTTCTTCTTCTCCTCGTTCGGGCTGCCTCTCCCGCGGCCCACTTCTCCTTTCTTTTCCTTCCGCCCAGCCCAGCAGCGCGACGCTGGCTCTTCCGTCGTCCCCCTCCCCGCGCCGCGTTTTGATGGTTTTTCCATCAGGACGTAACGTTTCATTAAACGTTACCTGCGTCCTTCGTCCGTCGTTTCCACGCTGAGTTTTGTTTATTGTTTCATAAAAACGCATCGTTTCATTAAATGACTTCCTCCCTCGCGCCGACCGGCCCGGTTCTCCTTTTTCTTTTCCTTCCTGGCCGACCGGCACACCTCCCTTCTCCTTCCTTCTTCCTCCTTCGCACCTGCCAGCCCCGACGCCAGCCTGCAACGTCCGCCGCCCGCCCTAGTTTTTTGCCGGCGATCTCGCCATTTTGACCGGCCGTTCTCCTCCCTTTCTCTTTCCCTTGATTCGGCGACCACACAGACCCAACCAACTCTCCCCTCCTCGCGCGATTCTCTCTCTTTTTCCGCCAACCCACCCTTGCCCCGTTTTGCTGCCGCCGGCCAACCCTCGCCTCCGGTAAGCCCGAACCCTACTTCCTTATCCCCTCACCGACCTAAATAACCCTAACCTCTCCTCTAACTCTATAAATACCCTCACAATATACCCTGGTTCGAGTTTGGATTTCCTAACCCAGAAATCCTGACCTTGCCACCTCCTACCCTTTAGACGTCTCTTCTGCCGCCTCCGGCCAACTTCACCGCCCGTTCTGGCCACCCGTGTCATCCTTGCACCGCCCTCTATCTAACCAAATCTATCTCGCCCTTCGATTCTTCCTGCACAAGCCGCCCCAGCTGTGCGAAGTCCCCTTCCCGATCAACCCTGTTTTCTGCCCCGCCACCCTTCGCACCGCCCTTAGCCACCTCCTCCTCCGCTAAGGCCGCTTCTTTCACCTCTCAAACTGTGCTTCAGACCCTGCCCTACCTTCCCATACCTTTAGTTTCCTTTTTCTCGTTCTCCTCCCCTCTCTTTCTTCATCTCCTCCATTCGGCCACCACCGCCGCCGTGCGCCGCCACCTTTGGCTCTGCCGCCACCTTCATTCTGTCCCTCTCCTTCTGGGGAACTCAAAACAACCCAGCTCCCATTTTAATTCTTCCTATCTTATTCCCAGCATGCAACTTTCCCTTCTTTCCTCTCTTTTTCCGGCCACCGCCGCCACCGCCGTGCGCCACCGCCGGTGCCGCCTATCCCCACCAACATTTGGTTGAACCCTAGACCCTCTCAGTTATTTTCCCTATTTTTATAACCCTTAAATTATTTTATTTCAATTATTTACATATAAATACTATTATTATTATTCTTAATATTTATATTTTAATATGCATTATTATTATTATTATTATTAGTATTAACATTTTATTATTATTTATGTTGAGGGCTGAAGCCTAATATATTTTAATTCGATTTTATTATTATTCTTCTTATTATTTCTATAATTACTATTATTAATATTAAAATGTTATAAGTATAATAATAATTATTATTATTATTTTCTATTTCGAATTTCCATTATTATTATTTATTATTATTAATATAAATATTTTAACATTAGTGTTGTTAATAATGTTACTATTATCATCATTATTATTATTATTTTTATTATTATTTCTACTATTTTATTATTCTTAGTAATATTAATATTGATATTATTTTGGTATTTTTGTTATTATTATTTTATCAAAAAAAACTATTCTTATATTAAATTAGTGTTTAATATTATTTTGATAGGAGAGAGTCTAATTTTAGCTCTTATTTCATAATAGGTAAAACCAGTCAAAACCCTAAGGAGGCGTAGGAGCGTACTCCAAGACCGGTGTCATTTTAGGTAAGGAGTGTTAAGGCCTTTTATGTGCTTATGTGTATTATGTGTTTCGCATGTTATGTATCTAATGTTTATTATTATTAAATATTTTATATGTGGTATGACTTGGAGTTGAAGTATGTTGTGCATGGTATGTGTATTAATTATGTATGATGATATGTGTTGTGTATGTGAGGAAGTCGATGTGGTTTGTGTGAGAGGAAGGATGAAAAGGAGGATGGGGAAAGAAGTTGACTAAGGGAAGTGAGTTGACCTAAATTTTATGGTTTTATAAGGAATAATTTAATTTATAATTTGTTTGGGAGAATTTAGTTTATGATGTTATTTGGGAGAATGTAATTTATAATATTATATGGGAGAATTTAAGTTATGATTTGATTGGGAGAGTTAATTTATAATTTGTTTGGGAGAATTTAGTTTATGATGTTATTTGGGAGAATGTAATTTATAATATTATATGGGAGAATTTAAGTTATGATTTGATTGGGGGAGTTAATTTATAATTTGTTTGGGAGAATCTAATTCATGACGTTATTTGGGGAAATGTAATTTATGATTTGCTTGGGGGGAATTCAATTTATAGTTTTCCTTGGGAGATTCTAATTTATAATTTTATGTGGAAGAATCTTTATGGCTTGAATTTAGGGTTTGGTATGGAAGAATCTTTATGGTTTGAATTTAGGGTTTGGTATGGGTGAATCTTTGGTTTTGGTTGGATTGAATTTATGGTTTTGCATGACGGAATCTAGGGTTTACCTGGTGGTATTAATGGATGTATGTTGGTATTAGGGTTTGTATGATGATATCAAGGTTTGAATGGTGGTAATTATAGTTGTATGGTGGTATTAGATTTACATGGTGATATTGATGGTTGTATGGTGGTATTAAGGTTTGCATGATTAAATCTAGGGTTTCACGTGGAATTTTAGGGTTTGCATGAAAAAGGTTCGAAGGTTTGCATGGGGAGATTAATGTCTGTATGGGTATTAAATTTACGTGTGAAAAGTTGATTTGGGATGTAAGGGAGGAAGTAGAAGAGTTATTTGGGTGTTTGAATGTTTTGGGTGAAAAATAATACGTAAGACATTATAAGGGTATGGAGGTGACTGAATTAGGGTTTGGAGTGGTTAACTATGGATTTTGAGGCTGCTTAGAGTTTTGGGTTATCACGTGTATTTGGTAATTAAAGTATAATTATGGAATTTTATGATTTGTGATGTGTGGTGATTTATGCATGTTTGGTGAAAGCCTTTGAATAAAATACTTAAGACATTAATCATTTAAAGTGGAAGATTGTTGAGCCGAGTCCAGACCGATCCACCGGTCAGAAATAGTGGTTAGGACATGATGTCTTATGTGTAACCGATCCACCGGTAATAATAGTGGTGAGGACTTTGTCCCGCAAGTGACCGGCCCACCGACAATAATAGTGGGGTGACTCGAGCTCAATAAACACAAACCAGAGTTTGCTAAAGATACTTAAAAGGTACTAATTACTTACAGTGGAACATCATGTGAGCAGGAACCAGCCGATCCACCGGTAAGGAATAGTGGTGTGGACTTTGTCCCGCAAGTGACCGATCCACCGGCGAATAATAGTGGTGTGGACTTTGTCCCGCAAGTGACCGGCCCACCGGCAATAATAGTGGGGTGTTCCTGTACTTACATGGATTTGATAAAAGGCATGGTGTGAATCAGATTCTGATAAAAGATTAATTAAATGATTAATCTGGATTATTGGGCCTTTGTACTTTTACCTGGTTAATCATATGCATTTATGATTGTGTTCTTCTATTTTTATGCATGGCTTATGTGTTTACGTGTTGGCCTTAGTGATCAAGTCACCTTACTCAGTACTGGACCCGTACTGATACTACCTTGGTTGATGGGTCCTGTGATGATCCACCGATGGTGGGGAGCAGACCTCTTGTGCAAGTTTAAGATCAGAGACTATTTTGGGGTGGCAGGCCTGACTTGAGTGAGTAGGCAATCCGGAATTTGACCCATCGGGTTTTATCTTGTTTAAATGTATTTCTATTTGGAAGTTACAAGTGTTAATAAACGTTTATGCGTACTCTGATTTTGTTGTATGATCTTTCGAATTCTTTTATGAATTGTTAATTTGAGTTTAATATAAATCTTTTCTTTAGCCTTAGCACTTGGTATTGGAACGGTCGGAGAGAACCGGTCTGGTACTAAGTGTGGCGGTAACATTCCCAGAATTCACAAGTTTTAAGTGTTTCTATCTTAATTGCCTCCGTTTTAAAAAAAAATAGTGAATTTTGGGGTGTTACACATGGTTGGGGAATGGTAATGGGTAAGATAGAATAAGTATGTGAAAGATTTGCTTGCACATTGTATGGGCCTTGTGTGATTACATAACCTCAAGAATAATATACTAATCACTTAAATATAAATATGATTGAATTGTGTATGGGTGTGGGTTATCTGATCCATTATTAGCTATCGGGGGTTAGTCTACCATTGGGTGGGTTCCTAATAGATCCTAATCTCATCATTTAGGTGGTTTTAGCTTCGTCCCAAACTTATATTCACTAGTGGTTACTTGGCCTTGGCCTAGACTTATGTCTATTAGTGATTACTTGGATTGGGCTTGGATTTTATGTCGTTTGGTTTGGATAAACTTCCATGGTATGTGAGACACTATAGGGTGGTGCACAATCCCTCACTCTATAATAACTAGGATACGTATTTGTATAATAATTTGAATGATTAATTGAATAAGAAGTTGTAATAAGAATGTGACTAAAGAGAATGGATGAAAAAGAACGGTAAATGAGATAATGGCCTATATATGTATAAACGACATAATAAATTAGATGCATGGAAATGACTTATGGGGAAACTATGTGCCTAGATGAATGAAGCCTTACTATTACCTGGAAATTCTACTTTGTAGCTTGTATATTGTCATATACGATGTATTGCTATGTTGTCAAGCATGATGAGTCATATGTGGTATGAGCTTCCTATGCCTGATGTGACCATGATAGAGCATGTAGCCTGTTTATATTAAATATGTTAGTATGACTTTATTATTATGCCAGAATATTATGTGTTGGTGACTTCATTAAGGAGGTAACTTAGCTTACTCAGTACAAAGCTTATTGATATGATTATTTGTTTGGTCACATGCTCATTCCCACGAGTAAAAGGTTGTGTGTAGGCTTTCGGGGATGGTTAGTAGTTGACCAACCTCATATGGGGCATGGATTTTAAGAGCGTAGGCATTCAAAGATTTTTGAGCGGTTCGTGATAAACCAAAGTGTAATATCCCAAAAATATTTAAAGCCTATAATTTAATAAATAGCCTTTATTTGGGATAAATTAACTTTTAAATTTATTTAGTTTAATTATTTTGTGGATTTTTGAGTATATAAAAAAGGATATGAATATTTAATAAATAAAAATAAATATTTTGTTATTTTATCATACTCATTTTGTTTAAATATTTTTTCAAACTAATATTTTACTAATATTAACCTTTTAAACCAATATATTAAATTATAATAAATTAAATTATTAAATTAATTTATCTATAAAAATATTAAATTATATTACCCCAAAAATTATTTTATTTTATTCCTCCCCATTTTTCATTTTCCATTTTCCTTTTCCCCTTTTCCCTTTTCTTTCTCCTTTTTCTTCCTTTTCCTTTTCTTCTTTCTCCTTCAGGCTGCCTGGTCTACTTCATCTTCTCCTCCCTACACTAGGCCGCTGCTCGACCCATTTCCTCCTTCTTGTCCTTCTCCTTTCTCGCGTCGTTTGCCCCAACCCACTTTTCCCTTCTTTTTTTTTTTGCTCTTCATTTCCCCCCAACTAGGCTTGCCTAGCTCCTTTCTTCCTCTCCCTCTCCCTCTCTCTCGTGTGCGGGCCGACCCGCTTCTCTTCTTTCTCCCTCGTCTAGCCGACCTACTCTCTTTCTTTCTTTCTTTCTTCTTCTTCTCTTCTTCGACCCCCGACCAAACATCCCATCCCCCAGCACTCTATAGCTGCCTCTTGCAGCTCCTCCCTACCACCCGCCTCCCCCTATAGCTTGCTCTCTCTCCCCCGTCCTTTTCTTCCCATTTTTAGACTAAACTAGCCCCTGCAAACACTCCGTGCATGGCCTATTTTTCCCTTCTTCTTCTCCTCTTCCTGCCACTCTAACACCGCATACCACCTACAACCTACCCCCGACCAACCACACCTACCTCCCCTATTCTCCCTCTCCTTTTTCTTCTTCCCTCCTACTTCATTCTACCCCATTCGATCCCCCTTCTTTCCCTCTCCCTACCCCTTCTTCTCCCTTTCTTCTCCTTTCTTTTCTTTCCCCTATTTTGCTCTACCACCCACGACCGGTGCTACCACCACCCAACCAACCACCTGCACCGCCTCTTGCCACCCTCTACTACCACCCTGCACCACCAAGCCACTCCCTCAAGCCCTATAGCCATCCTCCTTCCTCTTCTTTTCTTTTCCCTCCCTTCTCAGCCTCCTCCCTGCACCACCTCCTTCTGCTGTCGTTCCACCACTTCTACCACCTCCCAAGCCACCAACCTACTCACTACAACCTCCCCTACCACCCCTTACCTCACCTAGCTGAAAACTAGCTCTATAGCCCCTCCTTTTCCTTCTTCTCCTTTGCCCAACCCTCGACCCACTTTTTCCAACTTGCAACCTCTGCCTCCGCTACCCTTGGTCGTTGATAACCCATCCCCGACCACCACCTACACCCCACTCCACCCTTACACCTAGCCCCTACCCTAACTCCCCTCCACCAGCCCTTCTCCTAGCCGCCAAGACCCTAACTGAACTAACCCCTCATTTTTTCTCCACCTCCTTCCTTCGACCCTTCTTCCCCTTATAACTTGCATGTGGCTCACGCTACTCATGCAACATGAGTTCCACATTGTTTTGGAACTTGTTTGGTTTAAATGTTGAGGTATATTGATGGTTAAATAAAATATGTCATTAATTAAGTTTTGATAAAGTTTTGTCCTTTTTTATTTTTCCTATTGTGTAATATGATAATTATGGGTATTATTTTTAGGTATTTATTTTGCTAATCAAAGCTTGATCTTTAATCAAGGTATTGGTAAGGTTTATTTTTGTAGGAAATAAGGTAATTGTTAAACCCTACTTAAACGTATGGATATACGTATGCTAGCACATTAGGGTTCTTAACATGTTTTACATACATGATCTATGTTGTTACATGTAATGTATTTAGTTGAATGTGGTGATTGATAAAAAGGAAAGCATGTTAATTTATGTGTCATGTGTAGGAATAATGCTTAAGGAAGGAGTTTTATTGTTAATAATGATGTTAAGAGTATATGTATGATATGATATATTAATATGGCCATTTGGTGCATAAGTAATATTAATATGAGCCCTAAGGGCATTTTGGTAACTTTTGCATGTGCAAAAGGTGTGGACTAAAAATGTGTGTGGTAGATGCTAATATGTGTTAATGATAATTGATAAGAGTTGGTGGAGTTTGAATGATGGGTATGGAGAATTAGTATTTATATTTTATCTAGTAAGAATATTTTAGTAAAAGTGGTGCAATAAGGGTAAAATGGTAAATTATAAGAGTAAAGAGTAAAATGATAAATGGACAAGGAATGAGGGCATTTTAGTAATTTTACATGGAAAAGTGATAACTTGGCAATTTTTGGGTGTAATAAAGTATTTTGGTGAATTAAATATAATTGAAATGGTATTTTGGTAAATTTTGTAAGGTAAGGAGGTAAGATGGTAATTTAACAAAGGAGAAGGGTGTTTTAGTAAATTAGTATAAAGAAAGGGTAATATGGTAATTTTGTAAAGTAAAGGGGTGAAAGGGTAATTTAATAAAGTAGAAGGGTAAAATGGTAAATTGATATAAAGGAAGGGTAAAATGTTAATTTAATAAAGTAGAAGGGTAAAATGATAAATTGGTGTAAGGAAGGGTATTTTGGTAATTTGTAGAAAGAGGGGAAAATGGTAAATATAATAATGAAGAGGGGAAAATGGTAATTATAATAATGGAGAAGGGCAATTTGGTAATTTAGCTAATTAAAAGGGCAAAATGGTAATTATAATAATAAAAAAGAGCGATTTGGTAATTTAACCAACTAAAAGGGAAATTTGGTAATTATAATAATGAAGAAGGACAATTTGGTAACCTAACCAACCAAATGGAAAATCTGACAAGTATAACAAGTATGATGGGTGATTGGTGACTTAATGGGCTTAAGGGCAATTTAGTAATTTAGATAAGTATAAAAGATAATACGGTAATTTAACCCACTAGAAGGGTAAATTGGTAACTTAACACGTATAAGGGGGTAAAGTTGTTGATTTAATAAGTATGGAGGATAATTTGGTAACCTAACACAAGTAAGGGCAATTTGGTAAGTATGCAACATGGAGGCTAATATGGTAATTTAGTAAGTAAAGAGGGATGGTTTAATAATTATACAAGCAATGGGTATTTTGGTAAATTTGTAGAGGTGATAGGGATAAATCAGTAGCCTCATATCTAATATTTCAATGGGTTAACGGAGTTTCATAATAAGACTCAAGTAACATTGAATAGTAAAATAAGGGTATTTGACAATTAATAAGTATCATAAGAACATGGCCTGACCTGGGATTGGATGGACAATTAAGGTTGTGGTATGGTGTTATTCTTATATTTATGAAGGAGGTGTCTTAATCATCAATCATGCACGGTAATGTGTGTTGGGTGTGAATTAAGGGCATTTTAGGGTTATGTGTGCCATGATCCTTTAATGTGAACTAACTTGACTCTAAGACTATAATGTGATTATGATATGATAACCCATATGGAATGTGAACAAATGGAAATGAATCCTAAATTGGAATTGGATGGGATTGGTGGTTCCACTAGGTTATCATGGATAATTGTATGCATAAGAATTACCTAATGATATCAAAAACAAATGGAAGTGAATAAGTATGTGGTTGTTGTGTTCTCTTATGATCATCTTAATTAAGACACTAATAATTAAAGTGGAAGACCTCAAGATCGGGAATGGTGGCTCTTTAGGAGTCGCTACCCTAAAGAAGTGGTTTAGTCCACGATTATTCTGATATTTTCCAGTGTGCCTTAGTTCCCTAGCCAGGTCCTATATCTTACTCTATATAGCTTTATGGACCTATTTAGGGGGTTTGTATACTTATATATTAGGTGTCCATGTTGGTAAGGTACTATGTAGCTTATATGCACTAATATGACCAAGGTACCTTTGCATCCTTGGGTTAATGGTTGAAGGGTATTGAGTGGCTTGTATGCGTCAGTATGATTGGTGTACCTTTTCATCTTCGGGTTCTTGATCTCTCCCTCGAGGCAAATAACTGGAACTGTTGTACTAATAAAAAGGGAAATACTAATCATGTAAAGTGAAAGACGATTGAGCTAGGCCCAGATGGATTATATTATACGTATCGGTCCACCGGTTATAATAGTGACCCTGGAGCATTTTGTCCTAGAAGATGTATATGTGTGCCGGTCCCCCGGTTATAATAGTAGTTTAGGAGCGTTTTGCTCTAGAAGATGTATTTGTGTACCGGTCCACCGAATATAATAGTGGCCCAAGAACACTTTACCCTAGAAGATGTATTTGTGTATTTCGGTCCACCGACTATAATAGTAGGGGTCCCGAGCTTAATAAACTAAATCTTGGATGTGAATAAATCTTAAAAAAAATACTAATCCCTTATTGTAGAACACCATGTGAGTAGGGGTCAAACCGATCCACCGACGATAATAGTGGCTAGGTGCCTTTTTTCCTAGAGACAGATCCACCAACAAATAATAGTAGTTAGGTGTATATTGCCCTGTATGGTTTCTTTCCACTAGATATAATAGTGGAGTTCCCACACTCACATGGGTATACATCGAAAGATGATGATTGAATAATGATTAATTAATGGCTTAAGGACCAAAAATATTTATTTCTCATTATGATCCATTGATATGATATGAGTTGGATTTAGTGCTTGTCCCTGCTTTGGCATGTGATGAATTTGCTAAGTATATGGATTTGTGTTATCCATTTCTTATTGTATGAGATGTACCTTGTGTATTAGCCATATGTTATCATTTTACATAGTTTTTTGTATCATGTGTTGCATTGCGAGCCTACTTTTTGGTGTGGCTTAGAGGGTTATTCAGTACCATAGTATTGAAGGGTTTTCTCTGTGGGCCCCTACCTATTCAATGAGGAGTGTCCTTTGTAGCTCCATTGCAGGTGCTATTTAAGAGAGCTTGGGTTTGAGCATAAGGATTATCTAGAAAGTCCTTAGGGTATCTCTTTCACCTTTTAATTTCTAGTTTAAATATAATATCTGTTATTGTAACCACCATTGGTAGATTCTATTCTTATAAGAAACCATTTGTACGACTCTAATTCAAATATGGTTTGAGTTTCGAGCAAATTGTATTTTATTCTTATAGACTTAGCACTTGGTACAAAACGGTAAGAATAAACCGGTCTAGTACTAAGTATATAGGTAATATACCCGAAATTCACAGTTTTATTTTCTTTGCTTCCACTATTTTCTTTTAATAAAACAAATTTTTTCTATAATGAATTTTGGGGGTGTTAAAAAAAGTTTAGGGCCACACCATACTTTTGTTTCTATAATTTGATGATCATGTACTTTGGCTTAAATTTTCTTATGTATTTGAATATTGCGGACCGTCGAGGTCCTTTATTTATATAACATACTTTCTTTTTGTATTAATATAATGTGTTTTAGTGTACTCTACATTAGTTTTGGTTGGTTGGGTTCTCAGCCTTGTATCTAACATAGAATGAGTGGCCAATGCCTATTTTATGTTAGGTGTGGAGGTAACACCTCCTTTTTTCTAAGTGTTTCTTAGTTTTCCACTTCCACAAGGTTTTCAAAATAAAATTTTTTAATAGTAAAAAATGGGTGTGTTATATCCACTTTCTAGAAAAAATAAAAAAATGTATATAACACTAACCTAGCATGATTTATTCAAAGATAAACATATCACATTTACATCCATTTTCTACCATTTATGGATTAGTTGGATTTACCTTCAAGCTACACAAGTTGTACCCCAAAAATACCTATTCCCATGCTATCTTAAGCAAGATCATGATCACCTAATACTAAAAACACCCAACACAAAATAACAAAGGAACCAAACTTGTAAGCACAACCAAGGTTAAGGGATGTAATACATGGCACTAAAAAGGCCAACTCATGTAGGGGATTAACTAAGGCTCACGTCCAATTCATGCAAATGGTGGAATTTGATGAAATTTGTTGTTGGTGAGCTCAAGCAAGGTGGTTTCTCTTGTGGGATCAACATGTAACAAGGTTGGAGGAAGATGGTGCTACATGTGGGAGCTCACACGATGTGGCTATACAACTAGGTTTGGGTCGAGCTGCCAAGAAGCTTGCCCACTAGTGGTGCACATAATAACGACAAGAACTTAGAGGTTGTAACACCCCCAAAATCATGACTTGAAAATTTCGTTTTGCAGAAGCGATAAATATAAAATAGTGGGTGTTACCACCACACTCAACATAAATCCGGTCTCCTCACCTTCCTTATGTCAAGTGCTAAGGCTCAAAACAAGTCAGGTCAAACAAATGAGAGAGAAAGACAATACATAAACAAGGGTTTTGCAAATAAGAGATTATCCATACCATAAGACCATTTAGATAATTAAGTGACATACAATTTTCAGAAAATAGTCAGAGGGGCACACGAAGGTGCAATAGTGATTTGCCCTTACACTCATCCGATCCATCAAATATAACAAGGAAAGGGGGAATAAAGATAGGGTCCACTCACTCCCTTAGCCTAACTAGTCGTCTGGGTGATGCTCCTTAAAATCTTTCAACCATTACATGCATTGAACGTACTCCTTTGAAAAGTAATAGTATATGTACAACTTTCTCGTACTGAGTAAATCACAACGTCTTCGGAGAGGTAGCATACCCACATTGCAATTAACATACAAATAAGGGATTCTAACAAAACATATACAATCACATACAAAACCAAAATTTCATAACACGAATCCATATTACAGTTGACAATACTAGTTAGATCAAAAATTCATAGCAAGGGTACTGAAAAACATGATTTCAAATTTCACAACTATTTCAAGGTGTTAACAATCATACTTTGAACATAACAGGGAAAGTTATTGGTACTCCAATCAATCCAACCAAGTTCAAGTCGCTCCTAATCCAATTATTACATATGTATTATGGTGGGTGTCTAATCTAGTTATATCATTTATATATCAGTTCTCGAGTGGAATACAATCCTATATCCAAGACAATGATTGTCAAGGAGGTAGTAGAAAATCAATTCACTCAATTCTAGGGCAAAGCTCGCCAAGGAAGCCACACGACATATCAGTTGTTAATACTAAACCTCATAACCCAAGTCCTTAAGTATGCGTACCCTTTATAAGGTGTATGGAATACCTATAGAGCATATGTGAGTCCCTTGACCCGAAGGCCCAAACTATGCACTCGAGGGGCCAAATCCGAAGCACAAGATTCCTTTCCAAACTCAAGTCTTCCTCTTTAAGTAGTTAATGTCTTATGAAATTCCATGTTATTAATTCAAGAATACTAAGGTCCATAATATTACAACTTAGCCATCAATCAATCAACCAAGGGACCATGAGGGTCTCCACAATAATCAGTCATCCAATGTCAAATCCAAAGGATCACGAAGGTCACAACAATTCCAAGCCAACACGACCTAGGGTTAGGCATCATGCTATAACCCGAATAATTATCCAATCCCGCTATTTGATCCATTCATTCAATTATTTCCAAAATTATTCTAAGGCCAACACTCAAGTCAACTAGTCTAATTATTCACTTTAAATCACATTTTTCCCTAAAGACCAAAATACCCTTCAACCTATAGCTACCTTATTTTCCTTCACTTTATTATCAGGTTTACCTCTATAGGATATTTATCATGAAAGTGCTAAAATAAAATAGCTAACGATAATTTATCATACAAAAATTTCTTTGGTATGATAAAAGACCATATTATCCCTAAACATTCATCATACATAGTACACATATCCAATCCTAGCATGCATTTCTAGTATATCATAATATTCATGTAATTTCCACGAATAACTTTCAAATACGAATCATGGTATATAAAATTTATATTTTTACCCCTAGAACATGCAACACATAATAATCACCATTTAAACACATTTATACTCTAAAACCAACATGCTATACATCCAAAATTATCTAAAATATCCATGGGACACATTTAATTCATTTGTAGGTCTACAATGAAACATTACAAATTTTCGGTTGAACTCTAACCCTAAACATGCACATTTCTCTTTAGCATAAATCCATATATGTTGTCATAAGCATACACCCTAAATTTTAGATTACTACCTAGGCGTATAGATATTAGCATGTATTATTCTACACATCATAATATTTACATAGAAATGAACTACAACATGCTTTCATTTCCTGAAAAAATATAAATTATTTGATCTAGAATAATTTTTATCCTAGATAATTAACCTATCATTTTCACACAAGTTTCTACCATCTACGGATTAGTTGCATTTACCTTTGAGCTAAGTGGCTAGGGTTAGATAGAGAGGTCGGTTGGGTTGGGGCTGCTAGGGAATATGGTGGCATGAGGGAGGAGTGTATTAGGGAGAATGATGGGCTGTGTTTGGGGAGGAGGAAAAGGGCTACATGGCTGGTTGGTTGCTAGGATATGTAGGGAGTGCAGGGTAGAGTGAGGTGGTACACATGTATGGAGGGAAAAGACAGCGGGCTGCATGGGGGAGGAGGATTGTCGAGAGGGTTAAGGTGTGATTAGGCTAAGATTAAGGTGAAATAATGATGGGGATTGGGTTAACAATTAGTTAGCAAGAATACCCAATAGCATTAGGCTTTTAAGAGTATATTAGATGCTAAGGAAAAATCCTACCTATTCAATGTTTTATTATCACAATTATTCTCACTATTATTATCATGATCATTATTATTAGTATTTGTGTTATTACTACCACTCTTTATTATCATTATTATTTCTAATATTATTATTATTCTTACAATTATTGTTATCAACATTATTTTAAGAGTGTTATTATCATAAGACTATTGTTATTACCATCCTTTCTATTTTGATCATTATCTATACTATTCTTATTATCGTTGTTATTACCATTATTAATTATTATCTTCCTCTAATTATATATACACTAGCCTGGATTATTATCACAATTTAATAACTATAGGCTTACTCATAATAACTAGACATTCATCCTAAACAATCCTAGGATTAATTACACCTGCTAATCAAATTTTAAGTTTTGAATATTTAAATTAAGGATTTATTAAAATGGGGTATTACAGAGGTTGTGTGCAAAGGAAGCTCAGTGATGGTGGTGTGGTTTAGTGTGTGAAAGTGGTGGTTGCTTAGTGATGGTGGTGCATGCTGCTTATGGTTGCTGCATAGAAGTGCTCAAATGGTTGGCAGCAACGTGGGAGTTTGATGGGAAATCTCGGCCGAGTTGGTAATTTCACATGTATGAAGGGTGATGATTTGAAGGTTATGGCTCAATGATGGTGCTACGTTGTGTTGTTGCTTGCAAGGTTTAATATGGGCTGGCTGGAGATGCAAAACACGAGTGGTGTTGATGATGGCACAAAGACGGCGGTGCTTAAAACTTGCTGGCGAGACACAAAACAAGGGACATTGGTGGCTGTAGGTGACACATGTAAGAGGAAGGTGATGGTGGTTAAGGTTGGTAATGTGTGATGGTGCACAAATATGGGAAAGAAAAGAACTAGGCAATAAGGTTGGGGTAATGGAACAAATAAATTAAGTGGTCGAGGGCAACAAAAAAATGAGAAGATACAGGGAAGCAGGGTCGAAGGCACCCAGAAAAGAAAGAAGAAAATAAATGAAGCAGGAGGCTAAGTCTCGAGTAATCAAACAGGGACAAAAAACAAAGAAAAAGAAAACTATTAGGTAAAATTTGTTGTGAAAAGAAAGGAGAAGGAGAAAAAGTAAACAAGAAGAAAGAAACCAATCAAGTAGGTTGATGGGACGAAACATGTTGGGTAAGGACGTGTGTTGTATGTAATGGGCAAAACCAGGCTCGGGGTATAAGGGTGTTACAGAGCCGGAAGGGTTGGGTCTTATTTGGCAAGTACACAGTGAACCATAAAAAGAGTCAAAGTGAAGTGTCACGGAGGGGGGTTACTTGGTTAGGTTTCGACTAAATGGGAATTGGTTAGTTAGAGGTTTGGGTTTAGAGAAAAAAAATGATAAAAGGACTATTATTAAAATAAATAATTAAATAAATAATAAGACTTAAATTTAAGAGTTATTAAATACTAAAAATGCTACCCAATCAATATTATTATTATTATTATTATTATTATTATTATTATTATTATTATTTTCTTTCCTTTAAATTATTAATAGTCTAGACTAGTAGATTAAAATTTAAAGGAAAGAAAATAATAATAATAATAATAATAATAATAATAATAATAATAATAATAATAATAATAATAATAATAACACACACAATAATGGGACACCCAACCCTAATATCATTCTATAATTAATTTTACATAATAATTAAATTTTAATTTAGGGTATCTCAATTAGAATGTCTACAAATGGGGTATTATAGTTAATGTTGTTTAATGGATTCATTTAGTACTGTTGCATTGGTGGGCTTTGATTTATATTCCCTTACTTATTTAATAGATAGTTTTATTCTTTTAGGTTCTATTAAAAGTTATGACAACTTGGGTTGGGTCCGAGAGTTTGATAGGATTATCCGATATCTCTCTTTGGTTGTATGTTTGTTGTTCTTGTTGCTTTCTTTGGGACATCAAGTATTGTAAACTTGGCTAAATACATTTAATATCTCTCTTTCATTTTTGTTTGGTTGTTGTTGGTTTTAATATAGATTTAGATTAAATGTTTGCTACACCTAATCTTCGAGAACATTCATTATCGTTTTACAACTGATATGGGTTAGGTATTGGTTATATCTTACTTTGTATTGATTGTAATGGAACATCTAATATTTTGAATACTTACTTTTGTCAAAATAAAATTTTTTAGTATTAAATTTGAGGGTGTTATACGAATATTATAAGCTTAGAAGAGAATCAACATTTTTATTTTATTTTTTTGTTCATATAGTTCTGTTTTATAATTATATTTGGAATTAGTAATAGATTAATAATGAGATTATTACGTAAATAGGTGATTATATCATAATATGATGAGTAGAAGAGAGAATATAAAGATTAACTAGGATAATAATGGATTGAGATACTAACTTTAATATAAGTGATTTTAGAGTGATTAATATATATATATATCTTTTTCATTCAAAGACTAAATTGGAGAAAGTTATATTCTACCCGACTAGAAAAATTGAATATAAGTCACACTAGATTGAACTCTAAAAACAGAAAAATAAACATACAGTTGAGTATTTTATTCATCTCGTTATTGTGTTTTGGTATCCCTGCCTGTCCTCTTGTACCACCTGTGCGCTTAATGTTCTGCTCCGCGCTCCTCCCTCTTCAGATCTCCCTGTACTGCGCTCTCTATATCATCCTCTGACATTTTGGAGCACCAATAACCAGCTTCTGTCTATTGGTGGCGAATCACTGACAAGGTAATGCTGAATGTTTCATGGGCGATTGTTTTCCTTGACGCAACATTTTGCTTGTAGGTTAGCTGAGGTGGGATTTGCGGTCAAACCTCCCATGTTATTAACCTAACGGCTGCTTATTGGTCTGGATTATCAGATTTTCTGGTTGTTCAAATCAATTTCACATGATTTTTGTTGTTTTGTTTGAAATTTTAATATCATTTGTTCTTCTATGCATTTTTAGGGCTTTATTCTTTTTAATCCTTTTTCGATGCAGTTGTTCGTTACGTCGGTTAGTGTCGTTTTTTCTCTGCTTGACTTTAGCAGCGATTGGAATGTGTGTGAATAAATGCTTCCTATGCTGTGTTCAATTATGCTTCTATTTGCTTCACGGTTGTGATCTTTTTGTGGACTTAATTTGTGGTCCTCGTAGCCCAAAAAATTAAGTGGCTTTTGTGAACTTAATGACTGCATATGATGTGGATGCTCTTTCGTATGATGTACTGACATCTCTTTGTCTCTCTTTTGCAAGTGCTCAATTTGATTTAGAAATGTTAGGAGTTTAACGGCTGAATAATGTTGATGGATTTCACGTTTGTTATTATCTCGATTCTCATCTGTTTATTTCTATCTAGGAAATTGACAAGGTGACAGTCTGCACTAGTTATAATCTGTTTCTGAGTACCAGGAGAGGTTCACATTCTTGTTTTGTGTTGACAAATGATGCCTTTGAGTACCAGGTCCTAACATGTATGCTCCGTTTGGTTTGGAGTGAAGGGGGTTAATAGAGGTGAATCAATTGATTCACCCCGTTGTGGACGGAATTTGTTAACCTCAACTAGGTGGATTGGGATTAAAGTTTTATCTAGGGTTGAGCATGTGTTGACCATTGATGTATTTCAATGACTCATGATCCTTATGGTACACAAATTGTTGTGGCCTAAGGTTTGAGGAGCTCTAAGGTATAGAACTATGTATCTTATGTATTATAGTTCATCCTTCGAAATTGGATTTCCTTCATGAAGTGAAACAACCCCAATGCCTACTCAACATGCATCATACTCAAAGTCAATGCTAAACAATGCTAGAATCAATGCCTCACTAAGCTTCCCCCTGGTCACCTCAAATGCCTCTTGGCTTGTGCTTGTCCACTTGAACTCTCATTTCTAGAGCATTTGGCTATAGGGGCCAAAAGGGTAATAAAGCCCTTAATGAACCTCTTATAAAATGAAGCGAGCTCATGGAGGATCTTACTTGTGTTGAGCTTGTTGGTGATGACCATGTCTTGATTGCTTTCACCTTGGATTTAACTATTGCTATGCCTCCCGTGAATACAACAAAGTCTAAGAAAGTAACTTTTGGTAAAAAGAAAAAAGGACTCATACTTTCTAATATTAACATAAAACTCGCTACTCCAAAGTGCTATAAATACAAGTTTGAGGTTCTTTACATGCTCTTCTTCACTATACACAAGGACGTGATCAAAGTAAACTACTAAAAACTTGCTAATGAATGGCTTAACACTTCATTCATAAATCTCATGAAAGTGAACAGACCAAAAGGCATAACCATCTACCTATACAATCTTCCTTTAATTTTGAATGTGACCTTCCATTCATTACCTTCCTTCATTCAAATTTGGTAGTAGTCACTCAAATCTATCTTGTAAAGCAAACAAGCCTCATGTAAGCAATTAAGTAAATCATCAACTCTAGGAAAAGGATACCTTTATTTGATAGTGATGTTGTTAATAACTTTATTATCAACACACATCCTCATGTGCCATCTTTCTTCGGTACAAGCTGCTGGAACCACACAAAGGCTTAATGATTCTCAAATTGGGCCTTTAGATCACAACTCATCCACTTGCCTTTGCAACTCCATGGCTTCCTTAGGATTGCACCTATACGTTGCCTTCTTTGGATGTGCAGCACCAAGAAAAAAAAAATCAATTTGGTGCTCAGTGACTCGTCACCATTCGGCTCACTAAGCCAAGAGCTAAGCGTTGTCAATATAATGATTTTCTTTGCAAATTTTAGGCAATAAGTGCTCTTCCTACCATCATGCTTAACTCTTCTATCAAATTGTCAAGATCTAGCTAACAACATATGACATGCATCTATTGGTGATAAGTTTTACCGATTGAAAAAGGATCAAAAACTTGTTTTGTTACTTCCACCATATTACTATTACTAAGCCATTGAATTTTGTATGGTTGGTTATACATGGTTGTGAGAATATTAAGCTTCTTAACCATGGTACAAGAAGAAACATCGGCACAACTTCCTTCATCCACAATAAGCAAGCATACCTTACCAAATATAGTGCACTTAGTTGGGAAAATGCTTTCTCTTTGTGAAGCATCATCCTCCATAGTGTGAATTACCCTCCAAATCATCAAGGATTCCCCCACATCTAGTGATACCACCTTTTCCTCTTCAATGATCGTGACTTCCCCTTCTTCTTCTTCCTTTTTAATGCTCTCATCCAATCCAGGACCATAAGTGTCACGGCCCTTTTGTTTGGATATTCATTTTGGTAATGCTATGACACTTAAAGCATCTCACTCCCTCTGGTTTCCCTTGTTTTTGCATAACCTCCTTTCCTTTACTTTTTAGATCAAAAGGGGTAGGTGAGTAAGGAGGTTTACAAGATAAAGTGACATCTTTTAAAGAGCTAGCACTCTTGTTATTGTTAGAAAAGTGTGTGCTTCTCTTCTCCTTTTTGTGCTTCTCAATGTTGATGGCTAAATGGAAACGCTCATCTCAAGTATAATATTGATGTGGCTCGATCTTCCTTGCAATATCATGCCTCAAACCTCCATGAAACCAAGACATGGTGCTTTCCTCCACACCTTCCCATTCAAGCCTCAACATGATTCTGGCAAACTCGTTTTTGTATTCGTCAAAACTCACGGAACCATAATTCAAAGAAGACATCTTGTCTTGAGTGTATAAAGTTGAAAGAGACCTCTCCCTCCTATGTTTCTTCATTTTAATCCAATACTTGATCTTGGATTTTCCTTTCTTGCTTCTTTAGTGGCAAAAGTTCTCCCATCAAAGTGAAGCATGGCCTTTCAATCTCAAAACAACCACCTTTAATGCCTTGTCATTTGAATATCCTTTGGCTTCAATCATTCTTGAACCCCTCAACTCCCAACTAATAAATTCTCTTGGACTTAGACTTCCATCAAATTTGGCTATCTCATTCTTGATATCATGAATATGGTCTCTTTTTCTAGGTCTTCTTTCTCTAAGATTTATGGAAGAATCACTAGAACTAGAGCCAAACTCACTAGACCCACTACCTTGTTGAAATTCATCTTCATCTTCATGTGGTGTTGGATTCCTTCTTCTTGCTGCAACACAGGGAGGATTCGTCCTTAAGTTTTCCAAGACCTTAAGAATTCTCCTCATCTCCCTTTGAAGATTCTCAATACCACGATCTCTTCTCAAATTTTTGGCCTCATCAAGGCTCAAGGATTTGTTGAAGAAGATTTTGTGAAGGAGAAGACGACAAAGATTTTGTGTGAAGAAGATTAATAAGAAGATTTTGTGTAGAAGAAGAAGAAGAATCTTTGGATCATACAGTTGCAGAACCACTTAAGGATTCAATACTTAAGGTATATCTTGTAAGATTTGAGAAATAAACTCAAACACATGCACTATGGTATCCATTCTTTGTCCAACATTGATAGAGTGTGTTGCTTTTGTTACAACCTAAACAGGTTGTTACATTTGAACTAAGGAATTTTCAAACTAATTATCTAGGTTAGCTAGAAAACAAACAAAATAAAACCTCTTAAGCTCTCCAAATGGTTTGAATCTAATTTCTACCTTCCTAAACTAGATACATGACACATTAGACTTAATAAAAGTGATACAAGGCATTCCTGAACTAGTTACAACAGGCATAATTCAAAAAGGAAACAAACAAGCTCTCTTTAAGTTGTAAAAAACCCCAAAAGGGCCAATAATATCTTCTAGCACCCTACCAGTTCCAAGGCCTGGTTGGCAGCCAAAAAAGTATTGCATGAAAGTGACTTATAGATGACTTGCTCTCCCCCTTGTTGATTCACACATTGGTCTCCCCCAAAGTGGCTGCTGCATCCTCCTTTGTTTGTATGCCATTATTTGAATTGAAAATACCCAAATAAAATGTTGAAAAAGATTCTCCATATTAGCCCCCTAAATTGTGCCCCACATGGCTCCATACCAAGCTATAATTCAAGCTAAATATAAGCCATATAGGGATTGGAAAATTAATGGTTTGCATGGTTAGGTTTTAACCAATTAATTTTAGTCCAAGTATAAGGGTTTTATTACCCTCTTTATGGAAATTAATTGCAAAGTTGTTATCACATGTGTTGGATGCTTCAGCATGACAGCATCCGTACATGTGTGAATCAATGTTTCTTGTGCTACATGCAATGATGGTATATTTTCTTCACGTTTTTGTCTTTTTGTGGATTTCATTTCATGTTCATTTAGCACTATAAATTATGTGACTTTTCTGTACTAAATGACTGCCTTTGACTTGGATGCTCAGTTGTGGCTGGTTTGACCTTGACTTTTCTGTACAATCGTCCCTTTGTGGCTGGTTTAGATATGCTTAATATGATTTAGCAGCGGTGCTAGTTCAAGGGCAAATTTTTTATTTATTTTATTTATTTATATTTTTTTTATGGATTTCATGTCTGTTATCAAATATTGTCTCTATTCTTTCTTTCTGTCTAATAAAGTTGAGGAGTTGATAGTCTTTAGTGAGTTATAATCATCTTCTAGTTACTAGGAGAGATTGACATCCTTGTTCTGGTGTTCACAAACGATGCCACTGGCTAGTTGATTAGGTTTCCTTCAATCAGCGTCTTTGATAGCCACATGGCACTGTAGCATAGTGTTTGAAATTTCTTTCTATATTCCTTTAATTTTTTTAGGTGTAGTCAAATGCTATTTCCTTTACACTTTTTTTCTTTTGAAGTTTGCCTGTATCTTAGGTCCATGGATTAAATGATGCTATTATTGATTTTGTTTTGGTTGTTCCAGCATAAATAAATAATTTATTGATTCACAATTCTTCATTAAGAAACCTTGGAAGAGACACTGCCCTCTGTTCGTCAATTTGCGTCAATGCCTTTACAATTTTAAAGCTTTATATCCTTTATTTAGGGGAATGTGGCATCACTTAAGAAACGAACAATGAATGTAGCATTTTTGTAGCATTTTGTGGAACTGTAGCATGAAATGTGGACACATTGGGAAATATCAGAAAAAGTTGAGGTCCATTTTTTGTCATATGCACATAATTTATAAAATTCTCCTGGCTTGATTGGAGGTTAAAACTTAACTGTAATGAGGAAGGTGTAGATCTTTTATTGCTTTTTTTTACAACAATTGTAAGAATCACTGAAACTGGTCAGAAAGGAAATAAGCGGGGATGAGTAAATCAATATGTTATGCTGTATTCAGATAACATGGAGAGCATGCCTATGGCTCAGTGAGGAGCCTTAATGGAAATGGGCACTTTCTTGGATTTAGTACTTTTTGTTGAGAATTTGTATATGGCTTAGAGATGTTACTAGTAATAACCATGTGTTTCAGTTCTCCTCCTGGCAATCATTATTTATTTATTTCTGATTTTATATATTATCATGTACCCCTTTCGTCTCATAATTTTTCCTATCATTCTTTTTTAGATGCCTTTCTATTTGTATACAATAAATTACTTGTTTTGCCTTTTAAATCCTTCATATTTATATGAGCTCTGATAAAATTTAATGAGATGATGGTCTTCTCCCTATTTACATGTTAATTAATCTTAGAGAAGGACAAAACTGTCAGTTTATTTTTGTTTGACTATATTTTGTGATTTTTCAACTCATTCAAACATTCTGACATGATGGGATATATATATATATATATATATATATATATAGTCCAGATGTGGCAATTCCCTGTTTAGTTGTTGGTATGCTAATTCTATGGTTCTTCCATTCTGCTCCACATGTCCCCCACACAAGATACATATTTGTTCATTTTATATTCTTTATCCTTCTCTCTTATCTCCCTCTTTCTTTTGGATGAATCAATTCCCTCAATGTTATATTTTCTTTTCTTAAGGCCAGTTGAGTAAGCATTGGTTCACAAACACTTAAATGTGGAGCCGTTCTTCTTCTTCTTCCTATCCTTAACCGTATAGAAGTATTTCTACATTACAAGATTCTCTTGTTTGCAATGTGAGTAGTGGTCTGTTCCTGTTATCTATGCTATCTGTCATGTTATTGTTGGAGGCAACCGTCACTCGTTGACTGCTTCTGAATCATCTCTGTAGAAGCAGCATTCCACAGTTTCTTATTGTCTTATTTTTTGAATAATGAGATTGCTTTTATTCACGTGGACCACATAACTGGGAACTTTCCCTTTCTAATTAATTTAGACAGATTGAAAAGTATCGGATCACTTCCATGATTCTTGTTTTTCTTTGCCTCAATTTTTGTTCAGATGGCAACTCAGGCAGAAGGTCGTGCTGGCACACCCAGTGCTCAAGTTGTTGGTAATGCATTTGTAGAGCAGTATTACCATATTCTTCACCAATATCCAGAGTTGGTGCACAAATTCTATCAGGACTCAAGTGTGCTGAGTCGGCCAGATGTCAATGGTGTTATGACCTCTGTCACTACCATGCAAGTAAGTCTCTTGGAGTAGTTTGAAGGATATTATAGGGCTATATTCATAGTGACTGGTAATATTTCAAGGCTTTAGTATTCAATTTGCCTTTGATATCTTGAGAAAGAGTCTTCTCAGTTTTATCCAAATAATGGGGTTGAGTGACCGTAGAAAGTAGTATTTTGTTGTTTGTATTTTCTCTGTGATTCATTATGGGCTTGCAACATAAGCTCAAGTTACCTGTTTTATGGTTTTAAGACTTGGATATCTTATTAACATTTCCTGTGATTTTAGATATTATTTAGTTATTTTATTTTTGTTTTGTTTTAGGAATTTTTTTTGGGTATATTCTAGGATATAATATTGTTACACTTTGGTTTTAATGTGCTAAATTTTAGCATATCCTTGCACCTATATATATGAGCTGTAGCTGGAGTTATGTTATTTATTGGGAGACTAGACTTAATAAAGAATATTGGTACTTAGTGATAATTCTTTTCGATCTGGGTGCTTTTCCTCCTTAATTCCTTATCAGTTGTGTGTCTCTTTTCTCCTGATATCCCTCGTCCTTCTTCCAAGCCCTAGATTGTACAATAAGATCTTTTTCTGTTGATATCTAATTATGAAGCTTTCTATGAGCTATATGTTGCTAGTAGGGTGCATCTTTGATTTTTTCCAGAGGTTGAGGCTCATCCATTTTTCTTATCTATTTTGGACAATATCAAAATAGTTGTTTTCATGCCACCAAAACTAACATTAAGTTAGGGAAAAAAAATGCAAAACCATCTTTATGTTTTTTCATTCCAAGAACCTTTTTGTCTCCTAAAGCTCCTCTGCACCATTTGCATGATAGCCATCATTCCAAGCTTGCTGTGGACTTTTGTTGTGCATCGCTTTTGATCCATTCTTGTCCAAATCTTTCACCTACATAAAATACAAGCATAACACCTACATAGAATATATGCACCTTTTCTCATTTATCAATAGAGCCTCATGTAATTGTTGTTCATTATGTTTCAAAAAACAAAGAAGCTAATTCCTGGGTGGATATTAGGTGATGAATCACTTAGGTAGAGTTTTGTTTGGTATTAGCTCCAAATCTATTCAATCGTCACTAATATTGGTTGTGTTCTCTTTACCACCGAACATTAACCCTAACAATTGCCCTAATCACTACCTGTAACAACTACATCAAAAAGGACACCATAAAACCACCACCATAAAGTTCCTACACGATTTCTGCTCACTCTCCACATACCACTTGCCTACGCACCGATTGTGTGCTCACCAATAAACTTCATTAGTCCACCATCACAAGTTTCTTTTTTGTCATGCCATGCCACTCACCACAACCTTTGTCCATTGTAGAGTTTCTTTGCCTTGTTTATCACCAACGTTGTCACCCTCTGTCATGAATGCTTGCCTTCTTTTTCTTTTGCAGCCTTTTAACTAAGCTACTGTCCACTAACGTCTCCACAAAGTTTACCATTTCATTTTGTGAGAACCGTTGTGCTCATATCACCTGTACCACTAGGGATTCACATGATGTTAGCTAAAATTGCCATTGCTGCCACTTTGCACCATCAGGCAACACTCTTTCTTCACAAAATTTTTTAGATGTTTGCTAAGTGCTAATACATCCGGTGCCTTCATCAAATGTTATTGCTGCCACTGCATGCTCTTTATTTGTTGCCATATGTTACCATGTGCCGACACATCCTTCAAGTTGATCGATGTACAGAAGTTGGGGCATGCGTTAGCATTCACGACTCCTTAATATTCTTTGCTTGAAATTTTCCAAATATGAAGTGTGTAAAAAAGGGTAAACAATGATGAAAAATCAACCAAACAAAATGAAGAATTTTCATTACTTTAGTTGATGTTTATTTTCTCGTCTATTCATTACTTAGTTGATAAAGAATTTTGAGGCCTTTCTACCAATTAGTTGAGGCTTTTTGAGGTTCTATTTATCAGTTTGTATAATGCGATGCTGATTGAAGTTGAGTGGACCTTAGTGTCATGCTTGCTACATGCACATTCGCTGTTCTCTCACCTGACTGTTGTCGATGGTGGAAAGACTGTACAACATTTGGTGTAAGTGCGAGCCAAAGAAAAATAATTGATTTTGGCTGACAGGCTCATGGTTGATCAAGATGCCTTGGTCTTCTACGTAGTTTGTACCTATCAGCCTTGATTGCTTTCACTGGTCATGTTTGAAGGCTTTTGTGCAATGGGGCACTCTCCATGTTTGAAGTTTGTCATCGAACTTTCCTAATGGGGAAGAATGTTGTAGACTATGTTCCTCTTTACCGTAGAGCCCATAATTGTAGCCAAAGTTCTCTACTAAACTATTAGTTGGAAGGTTGAGGTCCACGACCATATGTCTCTTTTCGTGTGCCCAAGGCTAGAAGAATTTTTAGTTCTAGATTTACTGATTACTAGGAATAATTTTATCCATTTTATTAAGTCTATCAGTTAGGGGTCAGGCTTTTATTTGATTTGATTTAGGTTTACCATATTAGGCTATCTCTTCTAGATAGGGCATATTGTGTTTTGATAATAAAAGTGAGAGCTGATCTAAAGTGTGGACTTGGTGCCATAAATCCCTTAAGATATAGTTTACCCTGCATCACTTTATATGGGATGGATAAGGTAGGAAAGTGGTGTTGAGTGCGTGAGAAATGTGAGCAGCTGACTGATATGTTGAAAAAGGTGGATGAGATGACTGGTCAGATATTTAGTGATTGGCAAAGATGTCATAGCAATTTGTTTCTTCAAAATCTCAGCATATTAATTCAGACTGAGTAATATAATTAATTTTTTGCCTAAATAATATAATTTAAATAACTATTTTAGTAGATTTTAAAATTTATAATATTAATTTTATAAATCTGAAGCAATTAATGGTTTGTATTAAATCAAACTGCTCAATAGTTAATATTGTTTCATTTTTATAGTTGATTCACTGCAGGCACTGTTGATTTTTGCATGTTTCAACAATGTTTATATAGCCATTGCTACCTATATGCTGTCTTCTGTTAATCAACTAGGATGAGGTCACTTCTGCGTAGATTAAGTATGCATTCTCAAAGCATGCAGAGGAATTGTGTTTCTGGATTGCTGAATGCTTGCTCTATGTGGACCCAGATCCTGATGATTCTGATTCGCTGTGAAGTCCCTGCCTGATGTTTGATGTTTTGGCCCTAATGGCATTTGAAGTGGAAAGGAATATACTGTGTCATCAGTCTTCTAATGTATTTGTACAGAGTGAATTGCCATAATACTAGGATATAAAACTCCTGTTACCATTCTTGCTGCCTTTGTTGAATTGTGATTCTGACATAATTATACAGACTAATGTCTTTAATTTCTCTTTCATTTGATTTGTTATTAATTGTTTGGCTTCATTGGAGGTTTCTTGTTTCTATGCACCTCAATGAAGCATCTTTCTAGAGTTAAAGGATTCTTGAGTATTTGTCTCCATTATACTTGCATAATCTGCTAGTTCTTCTCAGTTCATCTTTTTGTGCACGATTATTTTTGGTTTTAATTTCTTAAATGTACTGGCATACTTCTTTGAGGATTTTTTTACTTACCTTTTATGCCTGGTTAATTTCTATTTCATCTTAGATTGATGCTTGACCTCATCTTGTGTTTTCTGTGGACATCCTCAGTTACAAAATTTTCCTCTTAAAGGCTACTTGAGTGGAGTATGATGTAATTTTTATGTGATGCTGACATTTTGTGCAGGGGATAGGTGATAAGATTTTGTCTTTGAACTATAAAGATTATAAGGGTGAGATCATGACGGCTGATGCCCAGCAATCCTATGGGGAAGGGGTGATTGTGCTTGTAACAGGTCGCTTAACTGGAAGGGACAAAGTGAAAAGAAACTTTGTTCAGTCATTTTTCCTGGCTCCACAAGAAAAAGGCTATTTTGTGCTGAATGATGTTTTTAGATTTGTTGAAGGAAGGGCTGAAGTAGAAACTACTGGTGATTGTAATGATGAAAGTAAACCAGCAAATGTTTTGTCCCTAGACTCAGGTAGACTTTATTTATTTATTTATTTTTTAACGATTACTTTCTCCATCCCAAAATAATAGGCTCGTTTAGTTTTTCACAAATATTTAGAAATCATCATAATAATTAATGTTATGTTTTATTCCATGGTTTCCCATGTTTACCATCACTTTGGAAGTCAATTCCCGCCAATCAACTGTATGGAATATAGCAAACACTTCGTAATATGTAGTCCATTAGTAGGGTTAGTGATGGAAATAAAAATATAAGTGTAGAAACAAGCCTCTATTGCCGACAAATCAAAATAGAAACCATGCCTATTAATATGGGAAGGAGGGAGTATTTTTTTATCTTTATCATTTTTAGCTGGAAGTTACCAAGTACCTAATAAATTTTTTTCCCTATTTTGCATTTTGGTTTCCAGAGCAGCCTGCTCTAGCTCCTGATTACTCTGCAGTGAGGCGTGAAATTCAATATCAAGAGGATATGAATGATGGTGCGGAGGCTTGTGATCTTTCAGATAATGATGAATCAGTTGGCGAAGATGGAGTTGTTATGGAGGCCTCCATCAATTCTAGCCAAGCTGAGATTATTACAGTGAATCCTGTTTCTTCCTCAGCTGAAGGCAATGGACCCAAGAAATCTTACGCTTCTATTGTAAGAATGCCCTGAAGTTATCTACGTAAGCTGTCATAGTAACTATTGCAGGATTGTAAGAGCTCATTTGCTGACAGGTAAAGGTAGTAAAGACACGTCCGGTCTCTACATCGGTGCAGGGGCCATCTAGTACTGTCAAGGTAGTACCACCAACCAGTGACTTGCAGTCAGATGCTTCTTCAAAATCTGCTCCACCTGTTGAAGTATCAGCTTCTAGTGGTGAAAGTTCACTTGAAAGTAGCAATGACCCTGAGGAAGGTGCTGATACCTGCTTCATTGCTCATTGAATGCAAGAATACCCATTTCTTGTGACCAAACTTGACTGAGTCTCCAAGTTGAATTAAATTAAAAAAACAAGTTAACAGGAATATGCATCAAATGTTGTGATTGTCATCGATACTCATATCTATTGACTTATTCCCTTTTTCTTTTGATGATTCATTGATGTTAGTGGAAAATCACAAAGGTGTGCAATTATTTGCATCAAAATAATGAGATTCAATTGCAGGAGACCTAATTTCATTTGGATAATCAATTGCTGGTCAGATTATAGGGAAACATGTCCCCCTAAATCTACCCTTATCACTCATCAGACTTGCTTTCCTTTCTCTAAATGGTCTGCCAATTTCTTTCCCTCCACAAGACTCAATGGCTGTCAACTCCAGTCTGTTCCTGCTGTTGGAGAAATGTGGACAAAGTGATTCAGTGTCTCAGCATGAGTTCTGCATGGATTATGACGGTTGTACCAATCTCTGTCCCCATTCTGTTGATTCTCTATCATCAAAGTTCCCCTCAGGCACCAACTTTGTGAAGGAACTTCTAAAACAGCTTCCAATAAATCCCCACTGTGATGCAGCTGGTAACAGCCTTGTCTTCTTCGAGAACACTCATCTCACTACTATCTTAATCTTGCACCATGTTCTGCAATCATAACCAGTACAGGATTCCCATATGGTCTCTTCCTTTCATTGCAAAGGCTTGCACCATGTTCTGCCTATTGGTTCCTTAAGAAACACGTCATGTCCCCCTTGCATTCCAGTGATCGTATTTAAAATAACACTTTCTCCTTATCTGGACTGACTCGTGAAACTAAACTCGCATACCCTTTTACCATAATTTTCTTGAGAGTTTTAATAACCTTAATGCCTAGCAGCTTCTCCCCATGGCAATGTGCCCACTTTGGTAGATTTTGAACTTATAGACATCCTTCCGATAAACCTTCTTCCACTTGCTGTGGAAGAGACTGTTAGCTCACCTGCTCACTTTCTCTGGCATATCTGTGATTAGTTTTCAAATGCTGGGAGCACTTGTTCTGCTTGTAGCAGTAACCATATAAGTCGAAGATAACCTCCCTATCTTTGCTGTGGCTTCTCCAATGATCTTACCTGTAAGGAGTGCTTTTTGTCCTTATGAGTTCACCTTCTTTTATGTATCTGTAACTGATAAAATCTTAAATGCTAGCAGGACACCCTGTGACAACCTATGATACACTTATCTGCCACGCATATACCATTTGCAGAAACTAGATATTTCACTTGTGTCTGTTGAATATGTATCCTTCGGTGTTAAAAATCATTTGTGTACCTGAAAAATGCTGTTTTATTTTGCTGAAAACCCCCATTGCTCTGAGAGAGTGTTGGGCTAAAGGGCTTTCCCTAGTAGGAAACCTCTGGAGGATGGATACTGCCGGGAGTGCTATTTACGATGATGGATCATTTTGCTATTGCAACACAACACTGAGTGACCTCCTTCTGAATCCCATTGTCAGAGGCATGCACCTGTAGAATTCCTATTTACATGAGCCCAAGCTATTCTCTGCCTAGTATGCATACCATTGGTGGGTTTCATTTCTGTAGTTGTGTCTAATCATCTAGGGGTTTGTTAGAGATTGATGACACATCCAAATCTACTCTGTCCAAAGGATTCTTGTGTGTTTGAGATCACTTTACCTTTTCTATTCTACATTTCGTGAAGACGCTAAAGCTATGGAACTTATAGGCCTCAAATCTTCAATTCCAAACATTTTCTTGTGTAAAAGTACTAATTTGTTCATCATTTTGTTCTTTTATCGTATACTATGGTGCTTCCAGCTATTAAGAGCCACTCTACAATGGCCCCCCAAACCCAATAAATTGGGCTCTTTTCTTCCTCAGTATATGATAGGTTGTTAATGTTGAAATCATTTATTTGTTGTACTTATTAGGTACATGTATAACTATTGGGAAGTATACATTCTTTGTCTCAAAGAGAAGATGAATGAGTTTTATCTAGGTGATGTTTATCAGGTTGCATTTTATCTAGGTGAATGAACTTGACGTATATATAGTATAAGGAGATGAATACGAGTTTACATTAATGGAGGGGAATGTGGGTTTACATCCTAGTACATATGTAAGGGTTTTGTATGACCTTGTAGGAGAAAAAGTAAAATATACTTTGTTCTATATTTTCTTACAATATATTTAGAGAAAGATAGCATTTGGTGTTTCTTATGGTATAAAATCCTTTGTTGGAATGTACAAGGAAGCAGTTGTCATTGTTTTTAGCGTACAAATTTGAAGAATTCTTCTTGGTTATTGTGTTTGATTGTTTTCTTTTTTGGGAAACTAAAATTGGTAATTTCAACTTGTGTAAAGTTGAAGGTCATTCTATTTACGTAAGAAATTTGCCTTCAAATGCCACACCTACACAACTTGAAGAAATATTCAGAAAGTTTGGGCCAATTAAGCAAGGAGGTGTACAAGTCAGAAGCAACAAGGTATCTGTTTCTCTACGATTGATTGCATTAGTGTGTGTTGCTTCTATTATCAGCATCTTTCAACAATTTATTGTGTTATTTTGTATATTATACATCAAGCAGCAAGGATTTTGTTTTGGCTTCGTTGAGTTTGAATCCTCAAGTTCCATGAAAAGTGCAATAGAGGTACTTCTAGTCCTACTGAAAACTATATATCTTATATACATGTTCTGTCTTATTTTCCTTGTTTAAATCTTGAACCCAGCTAAAAGTGTTATAGATTGGAATGTTTAAGAAAATTCTGCTTCATTAGGTTCTGGTACACATGTAAACATTGTTAATGGCTTAGTGACCACATATTTATTGACCACTAGTAATTATGCTTCTATTGTTTTTGTTTTCTCCCTTTTCTAGTTTGAATATATATGCTGGTAGTTAATAGTTTTGTAACACCTTCAATTTTCACAATAAGGTAATGCAAAAGCTACAAAACCAAAATCGTGGAATATTACCGCTGCATCAAACCCAAGAGAGGTGTGACCATTCACTTAAATCATGTACGATGCAAGGCTAAAACGTTTAACCAAAACAAAGATGGTGAGAGAACAAAAGAGATATGTGATAGATGACATGATAAAATTTACAAAACCCAAGAATAGGAATAGAGCTAAGAGTTAGAAACTAAAAAGACAAAACATTTCAATACAATTAATTGAACTAGTTAGCCTAACCATTCGATAAAATGAAGCTTCCCCAAGCAATGGTCATACAGAGGCTTACTTCAACTTGATCCCCGAAACAAAAGTCGGATAAACATAATAACCGCACAATGTAGTATTAGTACTTCACTATACTGGTAAAACAAGTTTATCTTATAACATGGAGAAGGCTTATGCTGTTTATAGAGTTGATATTAATCATGACAAAACAATCATGCTAAAACACATTGTCATAGAATAATAATTATTTCATACATCACAAATATAAATAAATCTTTTTATCATCATTTTGTTATATGACCACATAATCCATTTATTAATATATTTGAATTACACATAAAATTATCCACCATGAACGTGGGTCATGGTAGTAACACAAGGGTACATAAGTTCCTAACATGTGCATATTCTCTACCGACCATAACCTAGTAAAGCACCGATCCTAATATAGATGCTTTTAGGCAATTATACCAAACACAAACATGGGCATACCCTCCATCAACCGTAACCTGATGGAGCATCAATCCCAATATAGGTGTTTGTAGGCGATAACACTGAATGCAAACATAGGAAAAACCTCCACCGACTATAACTAGATGGAGAAATGAATGGTCCCAATAGGGGTGTTTGGGCGATGACTCCAAACTCAAATGAGGGAATCCAAACTCCCAAATTGGGTGATTAGGTGATAACCCTAAACAAAAATGAGGGAATCGAATCCTTCCCAATTGGGTGTTTTAGTAATAACCCTAAACACAAATGAGGTAATCCAAGCCTCCCAAATTTGGTGTTTAGGCAATAACACCAAACATAAATCACTAGGGCTATAAATGATCCAAGTTGGCTATTGAGAGCTTGGCTTATTTAAAAATCGGTTGGGCTTGTTTGTTTAGTTAAAAGTAAATGAGGCGAGCTCCACTTTCAGACTTGTTTATTAAATTAGCCAAGTTCGAGTCTAAAAAAGTTTGGCTTGGCTTGGTTCACATTAAAATTTTAGTTTGGTTCGTTCGTTTAGTTAAAATGAGTCGAGTTTGAGCTTGGAAATGTTTGGCTTGCTTGGCTCATTATAGCCCTATTGGCCACAATCCGATGGAGAATGGTCCTAATATGAGTGTTTCGGAGATAACATTAAACCCAACCACATGGCCTTTCCCTACTAGCCGTAACTTTGTAAAGCATTGATACTATGGCAGTTATACCCTAGTATTATCCCTAACCTAACCTACCAGCCACAACTTGGTAAAAATGGGTAAGTTATTGAGATGATTGTTTTAGAGAAAACACCAAACTCAAACCATCATGGCATCCTTCTACAAGCTGCAATTGCATTGATGCCATAGTAGGTCTACCTTAGTATTCTCCCTAACTTGGCCTACTAGCCACAACTTGATAAAACCGGGTAAGATACCAAGGGAAGAAAGAAGTTAATATAAGTCTACTAACTCTCGATTAACCACTCTGAGAATTGAAGAAAGATCGAATGAAATCTTATTTACCATTATTAATATTTTACAAGAGTTTGAACAAAATACAACCTAAGCCTACATACAACATATTTAATTATTTTATCTTTCTTAAATTCATATATTTCAATTTAATGTCAAGATCACAACAAGGTTCATGAAATACGGTAAGTAAGGCATCATAAAAATCCCTAAGGTATCACTCAAGCAATAAAACCACGATCGCGATTGCAATTGTGATCACGATATCAAGGTGCTGCGAATGATATTTTTATATATTTTTTCACAATAATTATTAGCAACTATTGGTAAATATCAGCAAACATCGATCCATAATCGATGTATCGCTGATAAATTCGTAAAATTCTTTAACAATTGAGTATTAATTGACCTAAAATCTGATTAATATTGACCGATATTGCATATTGGGATCGATATTTAATTGTATGGCATCACTATGAAAAGTAACAAAACAATGAGGCACTATGGGACTAGTGGGTCAGTCCTAAGTATAGGTGGCAATCAGGTCGGGCGAGTCATGTTATAATTGTTAGAGTCATTTGCAGGTTTGGTCGGGTCATTTTAGGTTTGGGTTATTTTGGATCATCTTATTGTTTGAGTCAGGTTGGGTTTGGGTCATTGTAGATCCAGGTTGTATCGGGTTAATTTATCGAGTCAAGTTGGGTTTAGATTCGAGTTAGGTTGGGTTGGGTTCGGATTATTTCAGGTTAGCTTGTTGAGTTGGGTTGGGTCAAGTCTAGGGATGTAAATGGGGCAGATTTTATTCGAAACCTAATGGGTTTTATCCGTCGGATATTTAACCATATATGGATAAATGGATATGGATGATAGAAAAAAATGCCCGTCACCTGAGTATGGAATATCCATATTCGTACCCATACCTGTATTCATATTCGTATCCGTACCCATTTACTAGATATATAATTATCCTTTCATCCTTAATTTTAAAATAAATATAGTATAACTTAAGGTTAAAATTGTCATTTGGCTCGGGTAATGGATCTATTCGTTGAGTAATAGATATTCAATTGATATGAATATGGCTGTATTAGTGGATACTCATTTGGGATACAAGTATGAATTTGGGTGCGGATTTTCTTATCGAGTATGAAAACGGGTACGGGTATGTGTGTATCTGCTCTAAACCTACCCCATTTACAACCCTATTGGGTCGGGTTGGGGTTGAGCAAGCTCGTATTTGGGTGATTTTGTGTTTGAGTTGATGGGTCAGGTTTAGGTTAACTTGAATAATTGGGTATTTTTAGGTTTTGATAGGCCGGGTTAGGTTTGGGCTAAGTTAATCTTAGACCGAATCACTTTGGTTTTGGTTCAAATTGGACATTGACTACCAATATTTATCTAACTCATTAACCCTGTAGGCAAACATTAAGTTTAACTTCATGTAGGTATATGATTAATAATGTGTTGTTAATTGCTATTTGTTTATTATTATGACTTTTTAATATTTTGCATTTACTCAAAAAAATAGGTAAAATTTGAATATTGTCGGTGAATAAGTAAGTTCACAATAAAAATAAGAAAAATAAGTAAAATTTAAATAATAATATATCTTTAAAAGCTTTGAATAAATAATTAGACTTCTGTATTTTTTTATTATCATAACTGGTTAATATCGAATTTTGTTTTGTTGTGTCGGGCCGGGTTGATAGCGGGTTGGATTGATGGTTGTTATGGTTTGGGGTTGGGTAGGGTTATTTATATGTTGATTAGCGTTGGGTCATGTCATTTTCTGGTCAGAGTCGGGTTAGGTTGATGAATTTATTGGGTTAAGTTGAATTGTGTTCTATGCGGGTCGGGTCGGGTCGGGCAGGTTAGGTCAACTTTTGCCAGCTCTAGTATTAAGAACTAGTCGATCGCTCATGGTTTAACAATGAAATAAGGTGAGTAAAGCATCATAAAGATCCGTAAGGCACTGCTCAAGCAATAAAACCACGACTGTGATTGCGGTCACGGTTGCGATCATGGTATTAAGGTGTCGCAAATGATATTTTAGTTGTCATGATTGTTGCGATGTATTTTTTTTAACAACAATTATTAGCAAATATTAGTAAATATCGGCAAATATCGGTTGATAATGGATATACCGTTGATACACATGAAATTTTAAAACTGTCGAGTATCGTCAATTTCATACATATTGGATGACCCAAAATATGAACAATAGTGGTCTATATTGCATATCAGGGACTGATATTTAGTTGTACGACATCACTAGGAAAAAAGTAACAAAACAATGAATCACAATGGGACCAGTGGGTCAGGACCAATCGACCGGTCTGGGTATACCAAACCCAATAGATACTCATTAAACACCAACTAATCGGCTGGTTTGTCCAACCATTCAACGGATCTAATGATCCAATTGATGGATTTGGCTAACCCAGTTGATATGTATAGGCGGAAACTACATATCTATGGACACAAGACTAAGCGGTTTATTAAATATGATAGATTGGTCTGGGCAGGACAACCAAAGCTACGCATAATCAATGTCACATACTTAATTACCACAATTACCAACTCGACACATTTCAACATTAGTGGATCAAAACCATAGATAATAATAGGTGGTCATACTAAACATTAAAATTCATGCTTAGATACTATAAAAGCCACAAATCATATTGATCATACTAAACATCAAAGAGTATTCAATTATTAGGGAAAAATCAATATACTTCTAATGTCGAATTAGAATCAACTAAGACAGAAATCAAGCATTGGGTCGAACGCTTCTTTGGTGTCAAGGTAATAGCTATAAATAGCCATCAACTCCCAGGAAAGGGTAGAAGAGTGAGACTTATTATGGGACATACAATGCATTATAGACTTATGATCATTATGGTTCAATCGGGTATCCATTTCGACAAAAGACCCACACTAAAGTTCCATAGCTTTGGGTCCGCTATCCTGATCATGATCTTCCTATCCCTAGAGGGAAAGGGCCTTCTCTTTTAGGCTGGTTGTGGGCAAGGAGGGATTCGAACCCCCAACACCGTGGTTCAGGATATATTTAAAACCACAATTCAAGTATATCCTATTAAACATTGAAATTCATGCTTCAATCCATCATTTGGATAAGGTAATATATAATTCATGCTATTGTTGCTCCTATAAGAGCCCACCATTGTTCCAAGGACTAACAACAAGAAAAAAATCAACCATAGGAGCCAAATAGCTGACTAGAGGCATTAAATAGTCAAGTGTTTGATCATCCTAGAAGGCAGCCAAAACACATCGCATTTGTCTACCAAACTGATGGTTTAATTAACCGACCGCTCATCCAGGGTAGATAATTAATACGGTGTTGAACTGGGGGTACCATCGACTGACGGGTTGGAACATTTGATTGGTAACACAATAGAGAGCAGGTCATAAATTTCCATCAACTGTCGCATTGATTAAAGAGCCAAAATAGCCGACTGCAACAACCATTCAGTCGATCGATGTAACCATCTGGTCGATAGTCACCTGGCCAATGAACATGCAAATAAGTGTATAATAAAATTAAAATAACCACAACTCTTAGCATGCTCCTAAACTCATCAAGGACATACAAAAATAATGCCAAACAACAAAGAACATGAATTCACACTTATCAAATTAAATATTACACCCTCTTATGTTCAAAATCACAAGAATCATGTTTAAAGGACAAACTTCCTAAAACATGCTTAAACTTTCAAAGAAAACATGATTTATGCTACTTGCTTGAAATTAAGAAAATCAGAATGCTTATGCTAAACATTAAATCATGCTTGATGACCAAAATCTTCCTACAATTCCTTAAAGCATTTTTTTTCTCTGAACCTTAGGCATAATCCATTCATAATCAACACCTACATAATAACATAACTCATGCTAAAACCAACAGTGGCCCCCCCCCCCACACAAAAACACACGCACAAATATATATAATGTTCTAATATTCAGAAACTCAAATGCAGATATTATAATAATATAGAGAGAAAGAGAGAATAAAACTTTTTATTCTCATTGATACATATGAATTTTTACTTATATTTACAATTAACAATATCCCATATATATAATACCCATATTTATTACATTAATTATATGAGGGGGTTGAGGAATATGGAAGGTGATGGAGGAGATGAAAAGTTGAGAGGTTATAGTCATAATAGGGAAAGTTATTACAACTAATGAGAATGATGAAGGTATTAAACCTATAATTTAATATAACACACATTCATAACTTGTGCATCCACAATATGTAAATATGATATTTAGAACATATAACTCATTCTTTGCGTGAAAACAAGCCCACGTCCAAGGTAACAATTAAAGCAATCATGAACACTAAGCCTTATCATAGGATAGAGAGTTGTGTTACTCTAAGAAAATCTTCTAGCAAAAGACAAAACCCCTAACTTCATGTCCAACTACAAGATCCTTGATTTCTTAAGTGTTGTATGTGTTTTGTGAGCTGAGGGATTCTTAGGATATTAGAATAGTAGCCACTAGTAAGAAAATACTGAGGGTAAAATAGAGTGGAGAGAGGAGAGAGAAGAATTAAGAAAGTTGTATTATGATTTTTGATGTCTAAAATGAGCACAATTACCCTTATATATAGGAGTTAAATGAGGGGGAGGAGAAGGAAGAAATATTGTGTGGTCGAAGATAACGAATTGCCATGTCTTATGTGGAGTGCCATCCCAGCGAGGAAATTGTATGGGCCAGCAGCAGTTTGAGACCGGTCCACAACTAAGGATGGTTAAAGCACGTTTGGAAGCTCCTTGGGCTTGTATTCAAGGAACAAGTATGCTTTCCATATCTTGATCGCAATATAATTCTTCGTCGAGCTTTTGTAGTGGGTCACACTCTACTTAATGTCTTGAATTGAGCATATACCACCAAGGCACCCTAAGTGTACCACTGACATTGAAGCTATCCTTCATAATGTGCAAACTCTTCGCTTTTCAAGAAGTTGCCTATAGCTTCGGTAGAGTTTCTTAGTTTGGCATCAGCAATAACCCTCTCGATGTGTTTTTCTATATCTTTATTAGAAAATTCAACCATCTACTCGGCCTAGGCCAACTATTTCTGAAGAAGCTTTTATTTCAACATATGTTGCCTTCTCCTTCTCAACAACTTCATAGCTTAGCCGTTTAGCCTCTTCCAAGGCTTTTTGCATTTTAACATACACGGCGGTATACCCTAGTATCTTGTTATTTGCATTTTCATTCAGCTTATTGAGGGTATTGATTTCTTTCACCAGAGATCTATTAGCCTTAGAATACATTCAAATCTTTTCGGCATTTGCGATCCATTTTTCCTTCTCAGAAGATAATAGATGAGTCCATTATTTCTCTTTTTGAAGACCATCTTCCAGACAGGTAGCCTTGGCCTTCAACAACTTCATCTCATCCATAGTTGATTTGTTTTCCCTTTGAAGATACTCTTCTAAGCTAACAACTTGGGCCTTTAGAAAGTGTGCATCGGCCGAGGTAGATTTTAATGCGTTCTTCTTGGTTTTGAGCTCAGCCACTTTGGCGTTAAGGCATTCCTTTTCAGCTTTCAGCGTTGAGTGGTCAACTTGGAAATTTTCATATTCATTCTCTACTCGTTTGAAGCGGTCAGCACTTCGTTCCAATCGCTCGAAGATTTTTTTCTTGCATGGTTCGTTGCTGTAGATAACATTCAAAAAAAATTATTAAAGTATTCATATTGAAATTATCACATCCACAAAGTTATAAATTGTGATATATACCTGGAAGGAGAGGTTCAAGTTAAACCTCAACAGAGTTGCTGTTTTAAGAAACTCGACTATTTTCTTATCCCAGCCTAGACTGATGACCTCAGCCAATTTGAGACCAACACTATCAACTAGTGATAGTCAAAGGAGTAATTATCTGGCATAGTTAAGTTGGCTTCTTCATCTTCAATGGCGACTTTAGAGTCCCTTTCACAAGTTATTTTTCTTGAAGGGAGAGCTTTCATTTTGGTTACTCTGTCATTAGTGCCTTCTACTCCAAAAGCTACTTGAAGGGCTGCCAACACTCTTTGGTCTAAAGGTTGTTGTGGAGGGCCTCTGACACTTGTGCTAATCTTTGCTTTTGGGAAAGGAATAGTGGCGGCTTCCATGTTTGTCTTTGCTCTCCCTTCTGGTTTTGGATGATCATTCTTTTCTTCTTTCAAGAGTATTATGGTCTCTTTGGCTGAGGTTGGGACTAGAGTTCCTTCAGTATATGGTAAGGTAGGACTTTTGAATTCCTTTAAGGAAAGGTCTAATAATCCTTTTCCCTTTCTTTTGAGTTTATTACTAAAGTGGCTTTGGAAGATTGTCTTTTTCATTTGATACCAACGGCTTAGGGGTAGTAGTAAGTTGTTGAAATGAAGGCTTTGGAACCTTCTTTAGCTGCGGGAACCTTGGGGGTAGGCTTAGGTTGAGCTTCCTCTTGAAAAAGGTAAATAGAATTTTGAAGAATCAGTTAATTTAAGCTAAGGGATAATCAAGTATAAGAGATGACATATACATAATAAGAGATGACAGACATAAAGCATGTTTGTGATGGGAACCGACAGACTCTAGGACATATACATAACAATAGTTGACAAACATAAAAAGTTTGCCCATGATGGGAGCTGACGGACTCAAGAACAACTTTGTTACAAGTGTCGACAGACATGTAAACTTGTTTATTGTGAGATTTGACAGACTCAAGGACATGTTCATTATAGGAGCAGATGGCGATAAAATGAATGTTGTTAACCTTATTTGATTTCACTCTCTTCATTTCAAGACTTGATTTTACCATCCCTTCTACTTGAAAGCATAATAATATAAAGGCATTTTTAGAGCATGGTGGTAAGTGAAATAACTATGGCAACAATATATTATTGGAAAACATACATTCCGTTTGACAGCCCTAGTACTAGTAGTAAGCGTTCCGCCTTAACGAAAGGGATGCCTTTTTATACCCTAAAATGGGTTGGAGGGACAACCTTTTTCTGAGTTTTTATTTACTACACTCAATAGATAAAAGAAGAAAACTTTGTAGGCTGACAGACTTGTTAGTTCAGTAAATGGACAAAAATGATGGTAAGGGAACAAGATATTTACCAACATAAGAAATTAATCCTATTTTACAAGGTCGTTCACAATTTCATTATTGTTTATAATATGCTCGTCTTGCACTAACTTGTCAAACTTGGCTATGCTGGCTTCTGACACTAGTGAGAAGGATGGACACTCTTGGACATCAAGATTCAACTAACTTCATTTAGCTAGATCCCACTTGGCATCCTTTAGAATAAAGAAGTAATTGACCAATTTGAAGCATGAGAGGAACCCAATTCATATAGCCAGATTCTAGCAAGTCGAAGGCAAGCTTGCATAGGAACGATAGAAATGGGAAAATGACATTTAAAAAATGTAAGGAAATGGAAATGTTAGGAAACGACAAAAATAGAATTAATACACACACACACACAGACGCATATATATAATATTAAAATAAATATTTTCATTCTATGAATTATAAACATAATTATAACCACATTATGATAAATAAAATTACTATTATTAGTCATTCATTCACACATCAAATGCTTCACTATTATCATTAAAAATACATGACCTTAAGAGTTTACATAACACACGACATTAAGTGTTTACATAACAAAAACAGTCCCAAACTAACAACAATCATTCTAAGTCTAGCAAACAAACAAGGTGAAGCATTCACCATCTATTAGACTATTCATCAATATCTTCATCTTCTTCTAGATTGATCTCTCCATCCTCACAAGCAATCACATTCTCTAATTTAGGTTCATCAAGGGAGAGAGAAGCAATTTCAAGCAATCCAGTATCTTCAAGAGATCTAAATTGATCGCCAAAAACATCCCACATCTTTGATTTATTGTGATTGTATTATACGAGCCTTCTGGTTAGGAGACTATGATCGTTTTGAATAAACACTAAATTTTCAGCACACTTTGGAAGCACTGTATTCCTCTTCATGGAATGGATGAAATCATAAGTGCTCTAGTCGCGTTTACTATATGAAGAGGAAGAGATTTGGCCAAGCACCTTAAAAGCAATGCTTTGAAGTAATGGTGCTTATGACCTATATACTTCCCACCAAAACTTTGGGTTAAGAGTATTTGTATCAAAAAGAGAATTCACTTCTCCAAATCTTCCATTCTTTAGAGAAAAGTTAGCACACTCCATAGTAGCTCTTGATTGTTCATGTTGATTAGGAAAGAGCCTTCTATAACACCCGCTCCTTTCATAACAAATCTTATCGTCTGTATGAGGAGCAATTCGATCTGAGTTTTCACTTAACCAATTTTCACTATAATACCTTAAAGTAAGATAAAAAGAACTATTATTGGCAATTGTCAAACTAAAAATAAAGGAATTAGAAAAAGACACTATGGCTAAATGATTCACTTGACTTGAAATTACCTAGGTTTCAATGAGTGCGCCATAGCAGTAAAGAGGTGTATTACTTTTGGTTCAACAAGCAACAAGGATGTTATACACCACTTAGAAGAAAGATGACCCTTTCCTAAACCCAGTATTTTCATGCTTGTATATAACATTTCTAACTTCCTTAATCATTGCAGCCAACATCTTATAAAGAAGGTAAATAATTGGTTTATCCATTATCATATTGTATATTGGTCATATGAAGTAATATAATCAACTTTATGCCACCACAAATTATCAGGCTTTCTCAGTTAGCAAACCTTTCATTTCCAACATCATCTTCTTGATAAGACAACCATTTTTAGCTTAAAGAGAATAATTTGAGTGTCATTCTCTTCAACATAATAACAATGGAAGAAAAACGAGTTTCAGCAGCTCCATTGCAATTACCTTTGAGAGAGAAAATTTGTTGTACAATGTACACGGATAATATCATGAAATGATTCTTGATAAAATTCTTAATTTGCACAACATCACCATGGAACTTTGTTATCGAATGCACGTCCTCTTATACTTCAGCATTGCTTTCCATATTTTGCACATCACAAATATTTTTTAAAACAAGATTAACTGTATGCACAACACACGGACTCCAATAAATATGGGGTTGAATCCCTTCAATGATTTCACCCGCTCCTTTGCAACTAGATGCATTATATGTGATAACATGAATTACATTTTGATCACCCACTTCATCAATGGCTTCTTTCAACAAATTAGAAATGTTGGATTTGTCTCACCTAATGTATCAACAACTCTCAAAGACATGGGACTGGAATCACAAATTGCAATAAAATTTATTTGTGGCCTCCTTCCTTTGCACATTTGATGCGGATCTACTAGGGAATGAGGAGATTCAAAGATTAGAGGAATAATTTTGGTTCAATGTTGATGAAGGATAGAATAGGCTATAAATCTTCAAGCAAGATTCAACAAGAAAAAAAACATTGAACATCTCACATAGAATAAATTCAAAGGATTCTAACTAAGAACATACAAAGTAATCACTCACAAAAAGAGATAACCAAGTAATTCACTTGTATTAGATTCAAATCATCAAAGTCGTTTGTACATGGTTACAATAGTCAACACCCATGCTTATATAGGCAGCCACAAACTTGTTATAAATAACTCTAACTATTCACTAATCAATATAGTTGTTAGGATAACAAACTAGATGTTAGAAACAACTAATATAGCCATTCTTGTATATTGTTACACTCCATTTTCGAGCTTTAATAACAATATTGACGTTAGCTCTAATTAGTTATTCAACTAATTCTAATTAGTTGTAACAAATCATAACTAACCTATATGTTACATGAATCAAAGTAGATAAATTACAAGGCACGTAGCTATTAATATGCATGGAATAAAACTAACAAGAACCCTAATTTACATGAAAACAATAACTAAGTTTCTTGACTTGTAATTTTGTTTTCCATGCATAATAGCTTCTCTTATTTTGTCTTGGGATGTCTTAATCAAGCAACAATATTGTGGCCGTGGTCGGGAATGCGATTGCAGTTGTAATGTTGCGGTATCGGGGTATCGCAAATGATATTTTTTATATCGCTATTGTCTCTGTGTAATTTTTTAAAATTTATTTTATAACAAATATTAGCAAATATCGGCCGATAACTGATATATCTATAATAAATATGTGATATTCTAAAACTGCCATGTATCGCCAATTTCGCATATCGGTTAACCCAAAATTCGATAAATATCAACTGATATTGCGTATTAGGACTGATATTTAATTGCATGGTGTTAATCCTCTCCTTGAAAATATATTATATGCCTATGAGAATGACTCAAAGTGAACTTATTAGGGTTAGTATTATTATTATCAGAGACAAGTAATCAACTCCATAACCAAGTATGCCAAATCACTATAATAAGGATACAAATCACCAATATTAGATGTCTTTGAAGCACTGCTATAAGATTCTGGAAGTTAAAGTTCGTACACATTATCTCCGAATTTTCTAAGGATTTAAATGGTCAATCTACTCTTGGGCATTATTTTTTTTTCCCTGGGTTAAGAAATCTTTGTTTTTGCAAATGTAACCAAACTAAATAACCAGGTGCAAATACCTTGGGATTTCGATTTTTGTTGGATTGCTTTTGGTACCTTTCAGTAACCTGATTAATGCTGTCTTTGATTTGTTGATGAAGCTGTTGGAAGAACTCCATTCGCTCCTTGGCTTCATAACTCTTGAATTCACCTTTCTTTGAGGGAACCATGTTGGTTGGCATATAAGGATTGACTACATGCACAACTTCGAATGGAATTGAGTGAGTAGTACTTGATAGACTTCAATTGTAAGCAAACTCTATATGAGTTAACTTAATATCTCAATTTTTAGTACTTTCCAAACCTTTCAACAATTTGCTAAGAGTTCGATTTGTAACTTCTGTTTGTTCATCAGTTCATGAATGATGTGAAGTGTTGAATAACAACTTGTTGCCCAACATGTTTCATAATATCTTCCTAAAGTAATTGAGAAACTTAACATCTCTATGTGAAACAATGCTTTTAGGAACACCACAAAATTTTACAATTTCTAAAAAATATAAATCAGCAATGTGTGTAACATCATCATTTTTATTGCATGGAATAAAGTGAGTAATTTAAAAAAATATATGTATCATGATCATAATAGAATTTTTATCCCATTGTGTTCTAGACAATCCTAAAATAAATTCAATACTAACTTCTTCCCATGGTTGATTAGGCATAGGTAATGCTGTATATAAACCTTTGTGAAAGAAACTTTTACTTTTTTGACCCATAACACATTAGCTTACTAAATTATCTTGCAACATTTCTAATGTTTTATGAGTACAAAATTATCTAGCTTTACATCCTTCATGTACCTCTTTAATAAGTCAGTCTCTAATACTCAATCTAGATATATAGTTTAATTTTTTTTTTCCGATAAGTAAGAAAATTTTATTACTTATGAAAAAGAGAAAGATTACAATCCTGAGATCAAACTACCATACAATCAACAAGACCAACCCACTTTTCTAATTTAGCCTTATAATGTGGGTGCATTAAACGTCTAGCTACAGCTAAGACAATAGCTTGATTGATACTATCTATATCTCTACTACGGTTTTCAAAAAATCTCAAGTTCCTCTCATACCATATTGCAATATAAGATGAGAAAAGAGCTCCTAGGACCTGTTTTTTCTATCTATTTTGTCTAGATCTTTTCAACAAGGACTGCACCTCCTGTTGCCACCCTTGTATGTTGTAAGTTTATTAAGTTTAAATAAAAATCCATCTTGTATTGTTTAATTACCATGATATCCATCTTTCTTACATGTATGATGTTCTTCCCCAAAATCTTCATTGATATAATTCCTTTAACATTTAAAAGCCTAACAATTTAGTATCTAACGTGACAAGCAATGTAAACCTTCTAGAAAGAACATCGGCTACTGTATTTTCCTTTTCATCTAAGTGTTTGGCAAAGAACACAAAGGATTGTAAGAAGCTTACCCACTTTGTATATCTAGGACTAAATTTCTTTTAACCATGTAAATATTTCAAACTCTCATGATGAGAATGTAATACAAAGGGTTTTGACCTCAAATAATGACTCTGTCTTCAGGCTACGTATGATGGCTAAGAATTCCTTGTCATATGTGGAATAATTCAGTTTAGCACCATTCAATTTTTCATTAAGGAATGCAATAGGCTTTATTTTCTTGTGAGAGAACCCCCTATTCTTACCTTACTAGCTTCGCAAGTCATCTAAAAAGTAGGTCAAAATTAGGTGAAGATAACACAGGAGCATTGCACAATTTAGTCTTGAGGGTGTCAAAGGCTTTAGTGGCTTCATTTTCCTATTTAAATTTTCTTTTCTTCATGATTTGAGTAATAGGTGCAGCTAAAGTAGAAAAATATTCAATGAATCTCCTATAAAAATTAGCTAATCCATAAAAACTTATTACTTGATTAATATCTTTAGGAATATGCTGCTCTTATATGGCTTATATTTTAATAGGATCAACTTTAATACCCTTGCCACTAATAATATAACCTAGGAAAACTACACTTGGAAGCTTAAAATTACATTTTTTTGATTTTTTTATAAAGTTTAGTTTCCCTTTGTTTATCAAATAATTTCTTTAGATGCACAAGATGATCGTGTTTATTTTTACTGTAGACAAGTGTGTCATGCAAATAAAACATAATGAAGTTACTTACAAATAAATGATGAATTTCATTCATTTGTCTTATGAAGGAACTAGGTGCATTACAGACCAAAAGGCATAACCATCCACTCATAAAGACTATATTTAGTTTTAAATGTCATTTTCCATTTGTCTTCCTCCCTTATTCTCATTGGATGGTAACTACTACTTAAGTCAATTTTGGAAAACACGTGTACCACAAAGTTCATTAAGGTTATCATCTAGTCTAGGCATAGGAAAAGAATAATTAATACTTGTATTTTCTACTGCTCTAGAATCTATGCACATGCTTTAGGTACCATCTTTCTTATGGACTAGTAAGGTAGGTATACAATAACGACTCATAATCTTTCTCATATAACCCTTATCGATCAGCTTTTGTATTTATCTTTGCTATTCGTTGGCTTCTTTTGGGTTACATCTATAATCAAGCTTGTTTGGTAGACGGATTCTAGGAATTAAGTCTATAGCATGTTCAATACCTCTATTATGTGGTAGTCCAATTCTATAAAAGTTCTCAAGATAAAACCACCACTATCTTTGAGGCCCTATAGCAAATAAAATACAACAAAATAGGCCAAATGGTTGACCGAAAGTACCACTTGGCTAACTGCTTAAAAGCTCAGAAACATTCCATAAATGCATCTCCTTAGTTAACCAATCATTCAAACAAAACATAATAATAATGCTTACCCACTGTGATGTGAATGTTGACAGAGAAATCAAACACACACAAGGTAGTTTCTTTGAATCTTCTTTGAGGTCACAAATTGGTTTGATTGGCGATGATGTTTTCGGCCCCTTGTATGTTGATGAAGCTCTTAAATGATTCAACAATGTTTCTAAGAAGAAATAACCCAGCTTTTTTTTCCCCTAGAATGTATTCAACTCTCAAGTCCTCTCTCACTTGGAGAAGAGAGAATTCGAATTATGTGATTCCACTTATGCTGCGCGTACATGGACGAGTGGTAGGATATATACATGGGGTTGTTAGGGTGTTACAACTCCTACTAACTAATTATTGACTTCCTAACTAATATAGTCGTTGGAACCAAGCAATAAAACCGCGGTTACGATCACAATTGCGGTTGCAGTCGCGGCGTCGTGGTATTGGGGTGTCGCGACGTGATTTTTATAATTCTTTTCACAACAAATATTGGCAAATATTGGTAAACATCGGCCAATATCGGCAAAATATCGGTCGATATCCGAAATTTCGCCGATATTGCGGCGATAAATATGTGATTTTCTGAAATGGCCGCAATTTCGGAATTTTGCGTTGCGGATGACCCAAAAACCGCAAAATTGCGGCCAATACGCAATAGCAGTATTGATATTTCATTTTATTTTTGGAACAACCATCTTAGTTGACTAAAACTAGATGTTGGAATCCTTAATGTCCACAACCTCCAACATTAGCTAGGAATAACTAATTAGTAGTAGTTGTTACTAATTCAAAAAATCTCTATAATCCCCTACAACATGTGCAAAACATATGGAACACACGTCCAACAATTACAATGCAACAACTACAAAATGTACATGAAATAACAAAGACAACACCCTAGCCATGCAAATGTGTAATGCATGCAACAATGCTTTGTCTTGTAACTTTGTTTTTTATGTCAGTTGTGTACATCCTTATCTTGTAAACTAGGTGTTTTGAATGAATTCCCTTCGTACACGTTGAGATACCTATAAGAGTTAGGGTTCCATCTCCAAAAATGTTAACTCATGAGTTTGCTGAGATTCATTAGGAGAGTTATATGATCCTGCTCATTCTCTCTATAGAAGAGAATTTGCCTTCAAATTAGCATTACTATAGTATGGAGATAAATTACCAACGTTAAAATTTCTAGGAATCACTTCATAAGATTTAGGTAATTCTAATTCATAAGCATTATCTCTAAATTTTCTGTAGATTTTGAATGGTTAATCAACTCTTGATATTAGTTGTGTTTTTCTTAAGTTCAGAAATTTTCTTTTCTTAAGTGTAACCATACTAATTCTCTTGGAGAAAACACTTGTTGAAATTAGTTCTTATTAGCTTGAGATTGATATTTACCATTAGATTTATCAATGTTGCTCTTAATTTGTTCATGAAGTTTTTTTAAAGAATTCATCTCTTTTTTAGGCATCATACATTTCTAAGAAATCTTCATCTTTTGTATACAATTCTTTCAACATTTTCAAATCTAAGAAGTTAACATCCATCATGACAAGTATCAATGACCTCAATAATGCCTCTACTACCACATTTTTCTTATCATCAAAATGTTTAACAAAAAACTCGAAGCATAGCAAGAAACTAATCAAATTTGCATGCTTAAGGCTGATTTTCTTTTGTCCATGTCAATATTTCAAATTCTCATAATCCTAATGCAGAACAAATGGTTTAGGTCTCAACTAATAACTCCATGTTTCTAGGCTTCTTATGATGACATAAAATTCTTTATCATACGTCGAGTAGTTTAATATAACCTCATTTAATTTTTCACTAAAGAATGCAATAAGCCTTTTTTCTTTTGAGGGCACATCATATTCCTAGCCTACTATCATTGCATGTAACTTCAAATAATTTATCAAAGTTAGGTAAGGATAATATTGGTTCATGACATAACTTGGCTTTCAAAATCTTGAAGGCTTTAGTTGCTTTTTCCTAGTTGAATTTTCATTTTTTCATAAGATATGTAATAGGTGCAACAATAGTTGAGAAGTTCTTTTTAAATCTTATATAAAAACTTGCTAATTCATAGAAATTCCTTCCCTCATGAATGTCTTTGGGTTTTGGCCAATCTTGAATAGCTTGAATCTCCGTAGATTCACTTTTATACCTTTGCCACTTACAATATAACTAAGGAAAACAACACTTGAAAGTATAAAATCATATTTTTCCATAGAGTTAGTTAATCAAGATCATGCTCATTTTTACTATACACAAGTATATCATTTAAGTACACCACTATGAATTTAATGAGAAAAGGACAAGCATCATATATAAGACTCACATGCAAGCCAAAAGGCATCACAATCCATTAATAAATACCATACTTAGTTTTAAACTTAGTTTTCATTCATCCCCTTCACTTATCCTTATTTGATAATATCCACCCCTTAGATCGGTTTTTGAGAATACTTCTGCTCCACACAATTCATCTAACATGTCATCTAATCTAGTTATATGAAATTGATAATTTATAGTTATATTGTTTACAGCACTAGAGTCAATACACATGCGCCACGTATTATTTTGTTTTGAACAAGTAATGCAGGTACATAACATGGGCTCATGCTCTCTCTTACATATCCTTTCTTATAAGCTCTTGTACTTGCTTTTGTAGTTCCTTAGAATCCCTTGGATTACATCTATATGCAAGTCTATTAGGTAAGAACACACTAAGCATTAAATCTATAGTATGTTTTATTCCTCTTTTACGTGATAATCCAGATGGGAAGTTTATAGAAAATACATCCTAAAATTCATCAAGAAGCTCATGCAATCGATGATTATCACAATTTTTCTTCCCTTGTAGGGATTCCTTGATAATCAAAGTAAAACAGCTACCCTCTTCAGTAATACATTCTATCATAGCCTTTTCATAAAAAATAAACTCCTTTTATTCTCAACTATGCTAGTATCATCACACTTAGAAGGCTTTAGTTTATGCGTTTTCTTATCTTTCACAATGAGATATTCATTAGTAATACCATTATAAATAGTACTTCTATCAGATTGTCATGTTCCATGGGCTACCTAATAAAAGTCCACATGCATCCATAGGTAAATTATCACATAGTACATTATCATGATAATTACCAATTCAAAATGAAATTAGGATATTTTTTGTTACCTTGAATCCTTTGTCTTTGTTGAATCATTGAAGAGAATAAGGCTTCAGATGTGGTCCTGTATTCAATCCTAGCTCCTTTACTATTCTCTCATTACCCACGTTTGTACATGAAACACTCTAACTTGAAAAACTGTATCTTTCACTCTTGATTTTGTCTTGAATAATATCTCTTGTTTGTTGGGTTGCTCATTAGCTTTAATTGAAGAACTCTTTGTAGCATATAACAAGTATTGCTCTTATCCTCGGATTCACTTGAAATTACTTTACTTGGCTTGTACTCAAAGTCTTCATAACAAATCTCTATAACTTCAATTTCTTGTATTGACGAGACTCTTTGGTTTGGATATTCTCTAAGAAAATGTCCATATCTTATCATTTTATTGCTTTGCAGCGACTTTACTAACCTTGGCTTTGCCTTTCTCTTCTTGAGTTGGACCTTGCTTTCTATTAATATTTGTAGTACTTGAGATACTCGGTCCATATTTTGTAGCTTGTGCATTTGAGTAGTACTTTGTAGTATAAGTACTTTGCTTGGCATGAGGCTTAATGGACTTGAGTTGCTTTTTAAATCTCAAAGATAGCTTAATTATATCATCAAGAGAGTTATAAAGACAAATTTTAACTTTATCTCTAATCATCAAGGTCGCCTAGAAATCTAGCACATTTTTGTTCCTTTTTCTTATGAATGTCACATATAAGTGCTAAATTCTTCAACACCTAAATCTACACTCTCGAACATACTCTTCAACACCTAAAAGTCTTTGGTTAAGAGTAGTTAACCTGACATAGACCTATAAATCTAGTTAATCTTATATAATTACCTTCTTAGGTATAAATTTTTTAAGCTTATCCCAATATTTGACTTTTGATTTTCTTCTCTTTCATGTGTCACCTTCAAGTTATTATACCATATTCTAGCAAATTCTTAAACTTAAGGGAAGCTAGTTTACATTTTTGCTTATCATAGTCCTTGAATTCAAATATAACCTCTACTTTATGTAACCATTCAAGAAATAGTTCAACATCAAGTTAAACATTAAAATGAGGGAGATCAAACTTTATACCTTTGTTGTCTCTATGATAATGTCTTGATTGATGATCATAGAAGGCTTGATGACTTCCACTTCCTTGAGAATCTTCTTCATACTCTACAAGTGAGTTAAGGTGTCTTCCTTTGGATGGAGCAGCTCGTCTCACTATACTCTCCATTTGGTCTCTAGGAAAGTCTCCTTGCTCTTGCACGTTATGGGCCGACTCTTGCTTGACGAGCTTAAACTCTATGCATTGCAATTGTGTTTGCATTGTTGGGAGTTGCTTGAGTTGAGCATTTATAGCATCTGAATTGTTGAAAGCTTTTGGATGGCCTCCTAAAGGGCTTGAATGTTTGACCATCCTTCATTTTTGTTGTGATCAACCACACAACACAACTCAAATGACAAGTTAACAAACTTAGGGTTTAAACTAACCGATTCAAAAACTACCAAATCTACAAGTGTTAGTATGTTCTTGGTTGTTGTTTGGACTCACAGAAGTCAAGTAATTTATAACCAAGCAAATATATCAAAACAGCAAGGTTTATGTCACACAATATATGATTCTTGCTAGGTTCTTGAGATTGAACCCAACAACACCTAATCTACCTTACTCGATTGTAATACTCCAACAGCCATGAACATTTTCTATCACAAATCAAGCATTATGTCAAAAACAATATCAATACACTAGACCGCAGGCAATCAGATGTATTTGTCCACAAAATTTTAAGACAAGTTTGCGATATAAAGAGAAGTCGGAGACAATATTCAGCATGAAATGATCATACCACTACAATGTTCAAATTCTATTGATTATGCAATGTATGTCCAACTTCAATCTTCAAATTCTGTTACAATATGGAAGCATTTAGACACGCAATTATGAGACAAAATCACCTATAGATCAATTCTGGAACAAACTCACCAAACATGGATCAAAGAAACAAACTCATACCTGCTATATGCTACCAACTAACACCATGCACGCAACATATATCTCATGCAGTTTTTGTATTGGTATCATGCAAACTAACCGAGACTATCAAGATCTAATATTGTTTGACGTTCATATTCAAATAAACCTTAAAATCTGCACTATATTATGCACAAAAAATCCTCAACCCATGCAACCAAGAAGTCGATATATGCATTCAAGAAATCAGTACGTGCAATCATGAAACCAAGTAAAACTGGTTGTGGTGGCTGATTGAAGGCGTACAATGGCTTCGAAATTGAGGGAGAAAATGGTCTCCATGGTTGGCTATTCAAATGTGAAAAGCCAACTTAGCTTTGATTCCTCAAATGATATGAAGGTCGATGGAGGAATCGGACAAACACAGGGCAGGATCTTTGAATCTTCTTTGAGGTCACAAATTGGTTTGATCAGAGATGATGATCTCAGCCCCTTGACTGTTGATGAAGCTCTTCAATGATTCAACAATGATCACCCATTTTTTTCCTCTTATGTACTCAACCCTCAAGCACGCATGCACTCGGAGAAAAATAGAGAGAATTAGAAAATTATGTGATTTAATTCCACTTGATTTATGCTGTGTGTACATGTACTAGTGGTAGGGGTTGTTAGGTGTTACAACTCCTACTAACTAATTAATAACTCCCTAACTATTATAGCTATTAGTCTAACTAATCTAGCCGTTGGAACAACCATCATAGTCGACGAAAACTAGACGTTGGAATAACATCCAAAACCTCCGACGTTAGCTAGTAATAACTAATTAGTAGTAGTTGTAACTAATAGAGACAACCTCTATAATATCCTACAACACACATACAAAACATATGGAGAACACGTTCAACAATTTCATGGAAACAATTACGAAGTGTACATAAAATAACAAAGACAAAACCCTAGCCATGCAAACCTGTAAGAATTACTTAAGAAACCGTTAGTAGAATTAGGGTTTTGGGAATGGATTTCAAGAACCTCAAGTATGATAGGTTCCATCTCCAAGAATGTTAACTCTTGAACTTTTTGAAATTCATTGGGAGAGTTAGATGCTCCTACATCACACATACTGCTGGAGTTACTCAATTGATTGAACCAGTGGTACCATCGATTGACTAACTAGAGCAGTCAACTGATAACAGAATAGAAAACATGTTATAAATTTCCACTAGCTGTCCCATCAATTGAATACCTAGATTAGCAGACCTAAAAAACCATTCAATTGACCATTATGGTCCATTGGTCGATGGCTACCTGAGCAGATAAATTAATAAAGGCGTAATAAAATTGAAAAAAATAAAATCTCCTAGCATGCTCCTAAATTCAACAAGGAAATATAAAAATCATGTTAGACAACAAAGATCATGGATTGATAATCATCAAATTAAACACCACACCCTTTTCTGCCCAAAATTACAAAAAACATGACAAGTCTAAAACATGCTTAAACTTCCTAAGAAAACATGATTCATGCTACATGCTTGATAATTAGGGATCTAACACATGAATAACATAGAACACCAGATCATAAGGCCACAATTTACAATGCAAAATTTCCATCATATTAAAGAAAATGATGCCTTACCTTCAAGCTACAAAAATCTTCTAACATAAGTAAAATATCATAACTTGATGACTTCTACTATGATTTTTAATTTTTCTAAGATAATCAAAATGAAATCAATTAAAACCCATTTAAAAACTCACTTAAAACCGAAAAAAATATTAGTATAATCAATCCAGCTTTCTCCCAAGAGGAGAAAAAGCCACAATCTTCAATCATTTTCGCAATCATAGTCCTCCTTTATTTAGAAAAAATAACAGGGAATTAAAATGAAGATTAGAAGAAAGAAAAAGGAATGGATCCAACTGAGAAAAGATTTTTTGGGGGGGGGGGGGATGGTGAAGTTGACCGCAGGTTCAGCAGAGAGAACAAAAAGGGAGAAAGGAGGAATCAGAAGGTTTTAGCTCAAGGAAAAGAGAGAAAAAAGGTAGCAAGTGTTGGGAAGAGTCTAAATGAATCAGAAGGCAGGGCTTCCAGCCCTTCTTTGGTCGAAAATCAGAAGGCAGTGGAGTGTGAGGAAAAAGGTGTAAGGGACTGAAATGAAGATTCATGGGTTGGTGGAGAGAGTTTCCTGGCCAAGGAAAGTCTCCCTAAAGGCAGAGGAAAAGTGAGGAAAAAGGTAATAGGTAAGAGAGTAGATAGGAGAAAATGTACCAAAAGTGTTTATTAAGGGATTTTAATTAAATAAAAATGATTTAATAATCTAAATGATGTGAATTTTTCCCCCAAACATCCTAAAGTTCTTAATAACACAAATAAATCATAATCCAAATGTTTTGGAATCATTTGAGCAAGAATCAAGACAAAAACAGAAACATACGTGTGAATTGCAGACATGAGTCAACCGATTGCCTTATTCCGTTGACCAATGTGTCTTGGTTAACGTACCTGTATTTTGGAGTTGCATCCATTGATTGATATCTGTCGATTGAGGGACACCCCTCGATTATTAGTTGACCGATGCTCTAAAAACATCTACCTTACACAATTTTCCAAGTATGTTCCAAAAACAAAGCCACATTGTTTAATATCAAAATAAGTTTTAATACATTTTGAAATATTTTAGGACGACATTACAGCTATACTAGACAAGTATTAATATTTTACTTGAACAATCAAAAGAAGACTAACAAGTGGGACTAGAATAAAGGAATATGGAAAGGAGGAGCCTTTTTTTTTTTGGTGTGTGTGGATAATTTTAGGTTCTTCCAATATATTGGAAAATATTGCCAATATCCAATATTTTGCCAATAAATTTGTAATTTTTTTTATCAATTGTGTTTCGGTTATGTCATGTATTGGCAGACCTTAAAATCAATAAATATCAGCCCATATTGCGCATCAGGATTGGTATTTTATTCCATGCTTCAAGTGACGGCTAAGGTGGGACCATTGCTTATCGCCTGCAATGACCCAGTAACACCCCAATTCACCAAGTGTTCCATATTTCAATGCTTAAACGAGCTTTGAGGCAGGGCCAGCAGCCACAACCACAGCCAGCCATGCTTGCAAAGGACTTGGAGTGGCAGGTAACACCAGACTTGGTGCAAGACCTGACTTACAATGCCGAGGGAGGGGCTGCTGGAGGTTCTCATCTGTTGGAAAGGTCTACTTGTTTTTGAAACCTCCTGGGAGAAAATTGATGCTATTAACACTCGGTTGCCAGACTTTTAACTTTGAGGACAAGGTGAAACTTTTGGGGGGAGTGCTGACAGGCCTGTGGTGAAGTATTACTTATATTAGGCAGAGCAGGCCATGAGATGCACCTGGAATGTTTGGGATCGGGTGGAGCATTTAAGATATCTGCTGCTATTCTTATTTTGTGTGTTCATTTTTTTCTTTATGTCTAATCAGAGTCCTTTAGAGTTCTGCTCAGGTCATGTGTACTGTTTTGATTTGTTAGCTTATTATGATTAGTCACATGCTGAGTCGCTGATTCTTTTAGAATTGGGAGTCTAGGAGGGTAATCGGGCAGTAGTAAAAATCAGGGAAGTTTGTTTTGGGAGACTGAAGGTCAAGCTTGTGGGAGAATTGTATTCTCTGATTTTTATCGTTTACCTTCCATACTACTGCCACCTTCTATTATTTTCCATGAATTTGCCAGTAAGCTCAGGTCCTATCAGTGACCTGTTTGAACATTTAAATTATTGTTCCCACGAAGCTCAATTTTTTTCTCATGCAGGCTTCACCACTGTCGGTTGGCAATCGTAATGCAGTTGTTGAGGAAAAGCGAACCACAACTCGTGGCAAGTTGAAAACTCGATGCTATTTTATTTATTTATTCATTTCGAAATAGACCTGTAGTTTGACCTCCCAGCATTACCATTTTGTTATTCGTGACTTAATTATTCTTTTTCTTTTGGTGATCTTTTTTATCCTGGGATTGTGAGTTGACTATATACAATTCTGCATGCTTTCCAGTATCCTCTGCCAGCAGCAACGGTGGAAGAGGGAGGTACCCTTCTGGTAGGGGTGGCTTTAGGAACGAAAGCTATAGGGGTCGTGGGAACTTTGGTGGTGTTAGAGGTTATGGCAGAAGCCACAGCGAGTTTTCTGGGCGGCCAAGATCTGGTAGAAGCGGAGAGACTTATCAACGGGTCGATCACAATGGAGCTGCAAGGGGTGACGGCCACGGTGGGGCCAAGTAATATGATAGTCTTGAGTTGTAGACAGACCGCGGCAGTGAATTTTGATGTGACACACGACTACCGAACAGTTAACCATGCTCCTCCAGGCACTAGATTTTTTTTTTTATTAATATTTTTTTTCCTCCCGACAATTTTTCCCCCTTTATCCTGTTCGTTCATTGGATGTTGTAATTTATTTAATCTAATAATATTGCCTTTTGGTACATAAAAAAATGTGAATGTGACTCGGCGGGTCGTAAATTATGCTATGCTCTCGGGAATATTTTTCAAGGTGTATGGAGATGTTCGAAATAGAGATATTCAAGGAAAAAAAAGGCACTCCTAATACAACTTCTTCTCTGTAAGTTGCTTTCACCCGTCTCTCTCCCGTTGCTATGCTCCCATTCTATTTCATCTTCTCGCTCCTCCTAGTACCTAAATTGTTGGATCGCACCCATCACTAGTAGAAAATTAGTAGAGAAAATTAAGACTATTTTTCTCATACCTTTCTAGGCGTAGGAATCTTTAATATAAAATTAAGATTCAAATCTTTAAAATCTATAAATTGCAACAGTTGATAGCGCGGAAGAGGCAATTACAGCTGTAATACAAGGGAGTACGGGTGGTGCACAATAGTCCAGCTTATTTCAATACGTGATTCTTGAACAAGGCCTTAAAATTACAGGCCAGTGGCCTCATTTCATACAACACTACTCTGAGTTGAAGGTTTATTTTGTGTTGATTTGAGCATGTCCATATTAGATCATAGGTTCACCAAAAATATTACAATAATGGACTAAAAGAAGCTATATATATTATTCCGACCAAGTGTATACAGTACTTTTTTTAATTAAGTACAACTCTCATATAAAGGAAAGGATAATAAATCTCGTTACTCTCTCTTTTTAATGAATATAGTGCATGTTTTTGATAACTAAAAAAAATTAGTTAAGAGCATATAAATAGATAGGAAAAAAAATTAGACAAGTACATTAGATTTGTAAATGATACATTAGGGTCAATGAAGGAGGAAATATATTGTCTCAAAAGAAGCATAGACACCATCCTAATATTTAGTTAGGATGTACAATACGATCGTGGAAGAGATACATCATGGCTATAAAGGATGTACTTCTCTTTAAAATAGCATAAACAACAACAAATACATCTGTAGAGGGAAAAAGGTATAAGGGAAATATTTTAATATTACTTCTCTCTCTTTTAGGAGCCTAAAATTAGCAAGGAAAAATAAAGAAGGGACCATAAGATTTTAGCAAGGAAAAATAAAAATAAAAGATGATGTCTCATGTTTAATAGAAAGGGAGGATATGAAGAAGAGGTTATGTGTAGTATAATTATAGGTGGCAATCGGGTCGGGCGGGTCGGGTCATAGCGGGTCGGGTCATTAACGGGTCGGGTCATTCAAATTGTCGGGTCGGTTGCGGATCGAGTCGGATCGGTTTCGGGTCGAGTCATTTCGGGTTAATTTGTCGGGTCAGGTCGGGTTCGGCCGCTCGGGTTAAGAAAATTCGGATTCAGATAATTTCGGATTAACTTGACTGGTAGGGTCGGGTTGGTTTCAGGTCATTTTCTAGCTCACATGATTAGGTGGCTTTGGCCCATTCAGGTCATTTCATGTCATATGACGGGTTAGTCCCGCTATGTCCGAGTTGTTTCGAGTTAAGTTGATGGGTGGGGTCATTTCATACAATTTGACGGGTTGGATTCAATCAGTTACGGGTTAACTCAATAGGTCAGGTCGGGTCAAGTTTTGACGGGTTTACTCATATTCGAATCCAGGTAATTATCATTTCATAAATTATAAATATTAGAGATAGACAATCATAAGATTAATATTGTAGAAAAAAGAATTAAAAATATTAAATACGCTTTATTTTCCCAAATAAATAGTAAAGATATTTATAAATTTTAATAATAAAAAAATATTGCGCTTTGAATCAAACAAAGATATTTATCATTGATTATAAATTATTTAGAGCATCTGGTATAAAAAATATATTCTAATTTTAAATTCAGGGACTTTAAATTTAGAATTGAGGTTATGGGAAAAAATATTTTACCCATAAATTCTGTGTGCTCCAAAAATTTTGAGTTCTCGATCCATACGTGCAGTAAGTGGACTACAAGTGCTACACGTGACGTAACTAACGAGTGCATGTTGTCGTACGGATTATTGAAACTGATTTTTGATACTTTTTGATATATTTTTAGCTCAATTTATACGGTTAGAATATATATGTAACACCCCAAAATTCACTATTTTTTTTTCTTTTTGAAAGCGGAAGTAGTTAAAATACTTAATTTAAAACCTATGAATTCTGAGAATGTTACCGCCACACTTAGTACCAGACCGGTTCTCTCTGATCGTTCCAGTACCAAGTGCTAAGGCTAAAGAAAAGATTTACATTAAACTCAAACCAACAGTTCATAAAAGAACTCGAAAGATCATACATTAAAATTAGAGTGCGCTTAAAGAATCATGAATCAATAATAAGATAGAAATCAGAGTACGCATCAAGAATTATAATTTATTTCCAAAAGAGAATTAACTTACAACCGATAAAAGATTAATAAAAGGAAATAGAATCACATAAATATTGAAATATGGCCACAAATCTCTCGAACTTTGAGCCAGACAAGGTCAACACATAGCCCCGACTGATGTCTCGCCCACCTGCACAAAGTTAGAAGGACATACTACTCGTGGGAATGAGCAGCACCCATGAAAATGGTGATCAGTACACTACGTACTGAGTAAGGTAACCGAGCACTAAGGCCAACACATAATATCACATAAAGAATGCAGAATAATAATAAAGCATAAGACCAACATGATAACATAAAAATCCTAATAAGCCACACCAAACCCTAATCAACCACCACAAACCATAAGTAACCACTCCAAACCTTATTTAACCATAAAAACCATAATTAGCCATTCCAAAACTTAATTAACCACGACAATTCACAATTAGCCAATCCAAACCCTAGCTTCGTCTCCTACGTACCCAGATAATATTCTACGTATTATTTTTCCATCTAAAGTGTTTAACTACCCAAACAATGCTTACATTACCTTCCTTACATCCCAAATTAACTTTTCATACATAAATTTTACTCCCATGCAAACTTTACACATCCCATGCGACCATTCGAACTTTTCATGCAAACCCTAAATTCCATGCAATCATTAACTCCTATGCAAAACCCTAACTCCACCACGCAACCCTAATACCACCACACAACCATTAATATCACCATGCAAAACCTAAGATTCCATCATACAATACCCTAAATTCAATCCATACCAACCAAATATTCATCCTTACCAAACCCTAGATTCAAATCACATAAAACCGAAGATTCATCCTTACCTTACAATTGATTAGATTCTCCCACATAAAATCATAAATTAGAATCTCCCAAGTAAAACCATAAATTGGATTCCCCCAAACAATTCATAAATTAGATTCTCCCAATCAAATCATAAATTAGATTCTTCCATATAATATCATAAATTACATTCTCCCAAATAACATCATAAATGAGATTCTCCCAAACAAACCATAAATTCCATTCTTCCATATAACATCATAAATTAGATCCTCCCAATTAACATTATAAATTAGATTCTCCCAAACACAATATAAATTTGATTCTCCCATAGAACATCATAAATTAGATTCTCCCAAACACACCATAAATTCGATTCTCCCATATAACATCATAAATTAGATTCTCTCAATTAACATCATAGATTAGATTCTCCACAACACACCATAAAATCGATTTTCCCATATAACGCCATAAATTACATTCTCCCAAATAAAACCATATATTATATTCTCCGCATAAAACCATAAATTGTATTCTTCCACATAAACCATACATTAGATTATTCCTTATAAAACCATAAAATTAGGTCAACTCACTTCTCTTAGTCAACTTCTTTCCCCATCCTCCTTTTTCATCCTTTCTCCCAAACAAACCACATCGACATCCGCTTATGCATGTCTTACAGAGTCACAACACATATCGTCACATATAAATAATACACATGTTATATAAACACACAAAAACATACTTCAACTCCACATCATGCCATATACGAAATAATTAATAAAGATAAACATGTGATATATAGCATGCGAAGTACATAATGCATATAAGCACACAGAGGCCTTAGCACCCCTTACCTAAAACGACACCGGTCTTGGAGCATGCTCCTATGTCTCCTTAGGGCTTTGACTGGTTTCACCTATTATGAGGGAAAAGCTAAAACTAGAATCCCTCCTATAAAAAAAATACTATTAAAAACTAACTTAATATAAGACTAAGCTTTAATATTAAAATAATAATAGCAAAAATACCAAAAATAATATCGATATTAATAATAATAAGGTTAATAAAAACAGTAACAACAATAATAAGAAGGACATTACTCAAAAATATAGTAAAATAAGGGCTTCATCCCTTTTAATAAAATAATACTACTAATAATATTATTAGTAAATTAAATAACCAACTTTAGTAATAATAATAGTGATGAAATAATAATAATACATTATTAGCAAAACTAATGTTAAAATATCTGTATTAATAATAATGGAATAATAATAATGGAAATTCGAACTAGGAAATAATAAAAATAATAATTATAATAATAATAACATATTAATATTAATAATAGTTATAATAGAAATAATAAGAATAATAATAATAAAATCGAATTAAAATAAATTAGGGCTTCTGCCCTCAACAGAAATAATAATAAAAACATTCAGACTAATAATAATAATAATAATGCATATTAGAAATATAAATATTAAGAATAATAATAATAGTATTTATATGCAATTAATTGAAATAAAATAATTTAAGGGTTATAAAAATAGGAAAAATAGCTGAGAGGGTCTAGGGTTCAACCATAGGCTGGTGGGGATAGGCGGCACCGGCGGTGGTTCACGACGGCGGCGGCGGTGGCCGGAAAAAGAAAAGGAGGGGAACGTTGCATGCTGGGAATAAGATAGGGAGAATTAATATGGGAGCTGGGGTGTTTTGAGTTGCCCAGAAGGAGAGGGACAGAATGATGGTGGCGGTACAGCCAAAGATGGCGGCGCACGGCGACGATGGTGGTGGCCGAATGGAGGAGAAGGAGAAAGAGAGAGGAGGAGAGGGAGAAGGAGGAAAATAAAGGTATGGGGAGATAGAGGAGGTTCTGCAGAAGAGAATGGGAGGAGAAAGAGGCGGCAGAAGCGGCGTAAGAGGTGGTTAATGGTGGTTCAAAGGGCGACGAGGTGGAAGAAAGGGTTGATCGGGAAGGGAAGTTTGCACAGTCGGGGAGACTTGTTCAGGAAGAATCGAGGGATGAGAGAGGTTTGGTTAGCTAGAGGGCGGTGCAAGGAGTGCATGGGTTGCTAGAGAAGGCGGCATTAATATTAAAAAAATATTTAGTATTTAATATATAAAGAATAAAATTATTTAAAAAATGGGACTATTAAATACAATTTAATCATTGTAAGATTTTGATCTTATTTTCTCATAGTATTTAATTTTAAATATAATATATATAATTTTATTATTAATTATAATTATCATTTAATTTAAATATACAAGTTATTGTACTTCTAACCCTAATTAAAGTTTGAGGCTAAATAATATATTTAATTTATTCACAACATGTTTAAAATTTATACTTTATACTTTAAATATATTATTTTTTGTTGTTGCTAAAACCTGTTTCTTTGTAAAAGTGGTAGATCATTAAAAATATTTCATTGGATGCTCATCTTATATTCTGCATGTGTGCCCTTAATTTTTTTTTATTGGATGATCAATAATGTTAGAGCTTAAAAATCATGATTGATTGAAACTTGAAAGATTATATGTCAATTTGTTTACGGAACTATGGTATAATAAGTAAATTATAATCATAAAAGGATAAATAATTTATGTTTTTCCAAATTTACTTAAAAATTTTGCTTCTTCGACAGTAAGTAATGAATAATGGCAATTTGTTGCCATGAAATATAATCAAATGACATGATGAATAATGTCAATTTGTTGTCATAAAATATAAACAAATGAATAATGTTAATTTGTTATCATAATATATATATATATATATATATATATTCATATTTTAGATTGAATTTCCCTAATATAATAGTTTCTTAGCATATCATATAATCTATGACAATACATTAATATAAATTCTAATCCATTTCATTTAACACCACATTAAACATCATTCACCAATCTTATAAATATAATTATAGCATATCCATTTGTGGTTATAAGCTAATTGATCTAATTTGTTTATTAGATGAATTGAGTTAGAGGGGGTGGCTATTATTTTTTTGGATGCTAGTTTTACCACCTAGGCGTAGAGAGCTATGGCTATTTGGTGCTCTTCCTGATCGTAAGATTTTGTCAAAATTTTTATATCTTAAATATATTAAAATATTAAAATAATATACATAAACTCTAATTGATTCTTCAACTTTATTCTATAAAAATTTCTTCACTTTCATTCTCGTGTCTTTATTTTTTTAAAAATATAGACAAATGTATTTTATAATTTAAATATAAATATTTATTTTTTTATTTATCCATTCCCGTTCCTGTACCTCCGTGCAACACTAACGACTATTCTCACATGCTTACTATCATTTTATCATCCTTTTTCAAATAAAAAATTAAGATGCAAACGGTGTAGTATTATACGGACTCTGGGGTATTATTCCGCAAGGCTCCGGGCCAACTAGAACCTACAGCTGGCAAAGCACAATCTCTTACAAGTTACAACCACCTCCGTTAAATCGCTCATTTATCCCGTGCACCCGAGTGTAATGACGTGGTATGGTGGAGTTATAAATAAAATATTATAAAATAATGATGTAATAAGGGAACAAGAAGAGTAGTTATGTGATAGAAGATGCTTAGGATTTTAAGATAAAATAAAATACTAATATAGCTTAATGAATGTCGGTTGTCTTAAAAGCTTTTGATGAATTAACTAACTTGAGAATTTTTTGCTAAGATAAGCTCACTTTTTTATAAGATTTGAACTAATTCCTAAAAGATTGAAGAAAAGGATTAATGTAAGCCTAATAAAACTGTACAGACATTTACTTGGCGGTGAGTGTAATTGTCTTTTTTTAACCGAGGGAGACAAGCACTTGTGGTATTTTTTTAACTTTAAGGGTTTACCTAATTCTATAGTATTTTTGATATATTAAATAATTTACTTATATTAAAAATAAATTTAATATATTAATTTGAATATTTTATAAGAAAATAATAAAAATAATTTAAAAATTATATTTATAAGTTTTATTAAAAAATTATAAAATGTTAATGTATATATAATGAAAAAGATGAGGATAAAAATTAAAAAAATTATGTTTTGATATTTTAAAAATGACCTTTTTTATATATAAATTTTTAGCTACAAGTATAGATGTATATTTTTGAGATGACCGAATGACGTTACCTAAGTATGTTAGATAATAATTAATGTAACTGAGCACCATAAAAATGAATATAAGTATCACTAATCACATAAGATATTTTTCTTGTAATAATAATATACTTATTATTATCATTATTACGCTTCAAGGTGTAAAATTATCTCATGTATAATTAGGACATATTTGTGCATTGGCTGCGTTGGGGGAAAGTCGATATAATACAATGGATAAGATATATACTAACCGGTAATTCTACACTTTAAAGTCAGTAACTCTTATTGTTATATTTCTTTCCTTATATCACTCACTTTTCGAGTAACAAATTTTCCCGTTTTATAAAGTAATTTCTTTTACTATATCTAATTACGGGCTGAACGTAACATTAATCAATCCTCTATTCCTTTCCCTACCTTATATCTTTACTATATCTATACCACTTTTCACTTCAACTTGCTGCCGCTCGTCCAAGCTCTCAGACTAAATCTCATTGATTGATTTCTTAACTCCAACATCCCTTCTTGATTCATATTAGTGAAGAGAATAAAACAAAAAATAAAAATAAAAATGGGGAGTAATTCACAACGACACCCGCCATGGTTGTTTGCACTATTAGATGCTAAATTCAAGTGCATGAAAGGTGGGAACCCGTATAACTCTTTCTGCGTCATTTGTCTGGGCAATGCCATTAGTAGAAAGGAAGGAGAACGCCACCGTATTGATGGTCATAATGCTATTTCGGTAACTCGAATTTTTTAGTACTATTAATTTATCCACGCATCTTTCTCATGATTAGACTTGTCTTCTATTTGTTTAAATTTTCTTAACCCATTCGATCCCGAATCGCACGATTGAATGAACGAATTTCATTTAGTTTTGATTTTATATTTAATAATAGTTTTTTTGACTTCCTCGATGGGGTCGTATGCATACGTGCATGCTGTATGTAGCTGATAAAGGCCTCGGGATATTACGCTCTGATAACCGACGATATTAAACGGCGACTGCTATTGGATTGTTCTAATATCTGCGTCTTCCATATCAATGGCAAAGACATCGTTTTTCTGAACTCAAGACAACACAGAGAAAGACTTGAGAGAAGGATCAATGCAAATTGCTGTACTATTTGTGGGTGGACTCTTACTGGATTCGGCATCTTCTGCTGTCTCGGCTGCAAGGTACTAATCCTACAGTTGATATGCTACGCGCGCCATGAAAGTTACGTCCATTATTATTATTATTATTATTATTATTATTATTATTATTATTATTTATGTGTGTGCTCGTTTATTTGCTATTATTTGCTTATGAGGTTTTCATATTTGGGTTTTGAACTATCACAGTTCAGAAACAATGACATGAGGATGGTTTCAAGAATGGAACAGAAAGAATCAGAGGATGACTGCTGTGAGATTGGAACCTATACGCCAAACCCAAAACGCCAGTGGAGGATTTCAAGGACGGATCAGGAAGTATCAGAAGACAACGACGACTGCTGTGAGATTGGAGTCTATACACCGAACCCCAAGAGGGAACAGAGGCTAACCAAGAGGAAGAGGGTTTCAAGGATGGCTCAGAGTGTATCAAATGATGAGTGCTGTGAGATCGGAAACTCAACGTCTACACGGAACCCCAAGAGGCAACAACCGCTAACCGAGGGGAGAAGGGTTTCAAGGATGGCTCAGAATGTATCAGATGATGGCTGCTGTAAGATGGGAACCTCAACCTCTTCACCAAATCCCCAAAGACTGCCACAACTAACTAAGAGGGTGAAGAGCAAGAAGAAGAATCAATCAACTTTCGAAATCGGATCGAAAAGCTCGATGGACGAGGACAATGACCGCGAGAAACGGTTCCAGCCATCCAAGTAAAAGGGTAAATAGCATAAACAAAAAAACTGTACAATTACACTGGATATACCCAGGACAAAAATAGCATACCACAAGTTGGTAGCTTACTCAAAACGCAAGCAACAAAAAGAGAACATTAAGCATCGATAGAATCTACTTAGGGGATGATTGAAAATAAATGGACCTATACACGTACACTTTAACTTGTACAACTAGGCTTTGCATATCTAGATGCTTGGATTCAAATATAGCTGCATTACGTGCACGCCATACCAAGTAAATGGTGGCCGCTAGTGCATTACGATACATTTTGGCAGTAAAAGCTCGATCTCTTCTTTGACGCCTCAAAACACGAGCTGAGCTTGCCAGTGTAGTACACCCTCTAGAAATACCCAACCAACTTCTAATTATCATCCAAAGTTGATTCACCTTAGGGCAAGTAAAAAATAAATGCTCATGTGCTTCATTTTCCAAGTTATAGAAGGGGCAAAGCAGCGGCCCATTAAGATATGTTAACCGATCCCAAGTGTTAAGCTTCTGTAAAAGGGCAAGCCAAAGAAAGAAGGAGTATCATTTTGTCTTGCTACCTTTCCAGACAATGGCATAATCCCTCCATGGCACCGCCTTAGGCCTGAGGAACTCATAGGATTTTCTTGTAGAGAAACCGGTACCAGAACCCCAAGAAGAAATTATCTTAGAAGCTTCCTCTTGCGAACCTGCTCTCTCAAGAATACATTGGTAAACATGCCACAACTTTTTCATAAAATGAGAAGAGTGATGTGAGGGTCAAAAAAGCCCCCAAGCTTGTGACTTCAAATAGTGGGCATGAATCCACTTAGTCCATAAAGATTCCTTTTCATCCTTGACGAACCAAATATACTTACATAGAAGTGCATTATTCCATGAGTGGAGGTCTTTCAAACCAAGTCCCCCTTCCCGTTTGGGAAGACATACTTTACTCCACGCCACCATAGGTTGTTTACCCTGCCAAAAGAAGCTACGACATAAGGAAGCAACTCGATTTAAAACGACCTTGGGCATAGGGAAAATTCCCAGCCAAAAACACATAATCCCTTGAATAACCGAATTAAGAAGTTCTAATATCCCTACAAATGACATAAGCTGAGTTCTCCATAATTTCAGGTGATCACATATTGCATTAACTAGAACGTCATAATCAATAGCTTGGACTTTACTCGGATTAAGAGGGACCCCCAAGTAGCGAATAGGAAAAGAACCATGGGCCATATTTGCCAGCCCTAAAATTTGAGATTTTGTATGATTATCCACTCCAGCTAGGAATACTTGGGATTTGAGGGGATTTGCCACCAGACCAGAAGTCAGACTGAACTCCCGAAGAACTTGTAACAAAACTTGTACAGAAGCTACATCTCCCCTGCTAAACAAAACCAGGTCATCTGCAAAAGTAAGGTGAGAAAGGCCTAGTTGCTTACATTTAAGGTGAAAGGAAAAGTTACTGTAATCAGCAAGCCTCTTCCTTAATAAACGAGAAAGGTAATCCATACACAAAACAAAAAGATACAGAGAAACCGGGTCACCTTGCCTTAACCCTCTGGCACCTTTGAAAAAACCCAGAAACTAACCATTAATCTTCAAAGAAAAAGATACAGATGACACACATTCCATCAACAGATTCACAAAGGGGACCGAAAACTAGAAACCCAAGAGGACAACTCTCAAAAAAGACCATGAGAGGGAATTGTATGCTTTTTTAATATCCACTTTCAACAGACATCTTGGCGAAATTCTTTTTCTAGAGTACTCCTTGAGTAGTTCCTGGACTAGCAGAATATGATCAGTTATCAAACGACCATTAACAAAGGTACCCTGTTCAGAACTAATAAGACTGTCCAACACGCTAGATATTCTATGAGCAAGCAGTTTGGCTATCACTTTGTAAATAGTAGAACAACAAGCAATTGGACGGAAATCAGATACCTTGGTAGGATGAGAACATTTTGGGATCAAAGCTAGAGCCGTATGATTAATCCTCTTTAAAAGCTTACCAGTATAGAAAAATTCCAAGATAGCATCACAGAAGTCATGCCCTACCACGTCCCAAGCCCTCTTGAAGAAGTGGGCAGAAAAAACCATAAGGCCTTGGGTCTTTACAATCCCCAAGAGAGAACACCATCTGCTTGATTTCATCCACCGTGACAGGCCTAAGCAAATACTGCTGCATCTCTGAAGAAAGAACATGCCCCATCGAAAAAATAGAATCATCAGGGGAGAACACTCCGAGGGTGAGCCAAGAAAGCCCATAAAAACAGTGAAAAATTCTTTCTCTAACTCCTGAGAAGACTAAGTCCAGGACCCATCCTCCTCCATCACACGAAGAACAACAGATTTAGCTTGTCTGGCTTTCAGCATATCATAGAAGAACCTGGAATTGGAGTCCGCCTGAAATAGAAATTTTTGCTTGTTTTTCTGCGCCATAAAACTCAAGGCAGCTTTATTTAGAAAAATGGCTTTAGCCCTAAGGACATCCAACTGGGAGGAAGCATCCCCACCTGCACCTATCAAAATTGCCACCTGTTTTTCCATAAGCTTAGCCTCAGCTTCTTCAGCTCTGGAAATAATATGTGAGAAGTGAAGCTTGTTTAACTGCTTAAGATAAGGCTTCAACGAAGTGAACTTTTGACACAAATTAAACTACATAGTACCACAAAAATTAAATCTCCATACAGAACTGACAAGTGGAAGAAAATCAAGATGATCACTCCACATGTTAAAGAAATGGAACAACCACTTTTCCTGTCTTGAAGCCCCTAGGGAGATCACATAAGGACAATGGTTTGAGAGAGACCCGGGCGGCAGTAATCGGGCGAAACTAAGAGGTCAGAAGCAAAGCCCGTGGCATTCATGAGAACCCGATCTAACTTGCACTTAACAAATTTAGCTAAGAAAGTGTAAAAACATCCAACAAACGGTACATCAAAAAGCTAAGACACAAGGCAACATTCCTTGAAATCCGCCATTTCATAATCAGTAACTGGGTGGGGACCATCCCTATCAATGGAATTAAGAGGGGCATTAAAGTCCCCACAAACCACCCAAGGACCCCGAAAAGTAGTCGACAACGTACATATATTGTTCCAAAGGGGCTTCCTATCACCCACAGAATAAAGTGCATATACAAGGGTTAAGTAGAAGCACTCTCTAGATACTAGATCAGTGACCATACTTGACAAGGTCTGGGCCGAGATATCCTGAAGACAAAAATCCACCAGCCTCGGATTCCAAATAATCAAAATTCGCCCATTAGGATGGTAAGCAAAGTTATCATAATTCATCTAGCCACAAAAATACCTGTCAATCAACTGTTTCACCTTTCCTACATCAAATTTAGATTCTAGAATTCCCATGATAGGAGAAGACCAAGATTTACACATTTTAGCGAGAGCTTTTTGTTTCAGGGGAGTTCTCCCTCCCCTAATATTCCAAATTAAAATATTCATACCAAAGAATCGGCCAAAGGACGAGAATTTTTCCGATGACTAAACTGTCCAGCAATCGGCCTCCTAAGGGAGACATGCTATTTCTTCTTAGGTGCCCGACCTTTTTTCTTCACAGTCTTCCAGCCACCCTCCTGGTTGAATACATTAGTGTCCTCTACTCCAATGTTCTTACTCACCCCAGGCAATTTAACTGAAGAAGAGGACTTCCTTGTCCTTCGGAGTTTGCCTAAACCCTATTTAGAAGGGGGAAGAGTAGAATCAGGATCCTCAATTGGAGATTTCCCTTTAATAGGGTCTCGAGCCAAGTCATAATGATCCAACAAGTCTTGGACCAAATCTGGAGAAACATCTGATAATACATGATGAACAGGGGCTGTCACTTCTATAGGAGCTGGAAAAGAATCCTTAGCAACTAGAGGTTTCTTTAGAGGGCCTTTCGAAAAGGAATTCAGCTTGGACCCAAGAGCTTTCCAAACAGAAGTATGATTTACCAATTCTTCCTTATCTGGAGGCAGGTGGCACTTAACACTGTCAGCTATGCAATGACCCAAGCTTTTACCCTCATGACAATAAGGAGGTAGGTCCTTGTATTCAATAACCTGCATGAAACTTCCAACATCACTTGTTAGTTCAACTGAAGAGGGCAAATCTAATTCCAAATCAAGTTCCACCAGTACTCGAGCATATTCAATCTTCAATCTTTGAGTGGTGAAGTCATCTTCCTGGATTGGTCGACCCACAAACAAGGCTATCGAGCTGATTGCCCCTGCATTCCAAAGTTCAAGAGGCAAAATTTTAAAACGAATCCACACCGGCACTTTGTTTACCTCCTTTAACCCAAACGAAAAAAATCTAGGAAATTCCTTCAAAAACAGGGCTTTACTACGCACAGAATAAGGGCCACCAAGCAGTGCCTTCATCTTATCATGCGCAGAATCAAACTTCAAAACCACCCATCCAAAACTATGAATCATATACTTAAATGGCTGGGCTATAACGTTTTTAGCAACATTAATCAAAAATTTATCTACAGGCACTCCCACAAATCTGCCGAGCACACATTCACCCCATGTAGCATCAATACAATCAATGTTCTTCGAATCAATGAAAACAGATTTACCAACAGGAGGAAAAAAGTCACACTTCATTAGTCGGGCTCCTGCAAACAGCTTGGCATAAGACATACCTGCTTCCAACCGTTGATTCAACGCTAGAGGAACTCGGAAATTTTCTTTCGACCCGCCCAAAGAAGTTGAATGCATCTCGGGTCTCTGCAACAGTTGACCGCTAGCACTGGATGGTAAAACCGGCCCTTGGGAAACCGAAGATGGCAAATTTTGGGCAAGGATTGGATCATCGTGCGACGAATCAAGATGAGGGACTCCATACCGGTCTCGACTCACTTCTTCCAGCAACTCAACAAAACAGGCGACAGGCTTCAGCACAGGGCCGCTTAGATTATCCTTTCACCCCAAAGAATCACACTCAACAACTGGTTGTTTTTCCAGATCTGACCCCAGAATAGGAGATTCACAGACCAAACTAGCCTTTTCAATCGAAGTAGCAGCAGATCTGAGATCTATATTATCATCTGACGGACTCAAACCCAGATCTGGGTTCAAAGGGGAAATTGAATAGGATACACGAGCAGTATGAGAGATTCCAGAACCAGATTCATTCGAAGAAGAGGGCTGAAGAATCTAGTCGGTATCACAGTGAACATGACCTTTTCCTAGACTCGGTGGAGCGCAAGTGGTCACAGAAATGGGACATTTATGGCGGCCCAACTTTTTCTTGGTTCCCATAAATAATAGGAGACAAAAATTACACAGTAAAAATGATGAATAGTAATAGGAATTAAAAATTCCAGCGCGTAGGAAGTATTGATGAACCAGATCTACCCTCACCTATCACTCGACATAAGGAGAACGGGAAATAGGAGAGAGAGAGAGTACCGAGACTTTTTTCGCGTCTCTTGGTTCCATCCATCCGTAGTTGTTATGATTAGAGCCGGCAAAAGTTGACCCGACCCGCCCAACCCGACCCGACCCGAGCGAAACCCGACCCGTTACGACCCGCAAAATTTAGCAACCCGACCCGACCCAGATCCGACCCGACAATGACCCGACCCGGCACTGACCCGATAATAATAAACCCGACCCGAACCCGACCCGATCCGATCCCAACCCACGACCCGTTATTGACCCGACCCGATAGCGACCCGACCCGTCATTGACCCGACCCGTAATTGACCCAACCCGATAGTGACCCGACCCGTTATTGACCCGACCCGCTTTGACCCGACCCAACGTTGACCCGACCCGACAATCACCCGATCTGACTCAATATTAACCTGATCAGACATCAAAATATATTATAATAATAATAATAATAATAATAATAATAATAAATTACATATATTTTATTATTCATTTAAAGCTTTTAAAAAATATAGTATTTTATAAATTGTACTTATTTTTCATAATTTTACCCTAGCCATTCTTATTTACTAATGATATCCTAATAAGATATATTATTAATAAAAAAAACAAAATAAAAAAGACAAACATCCAGTTATAATCCTATAAAATGATTTTCAAAACATGTTCATTACATCTACTAATCCATCTATTTGAAGAAACTCTTAATAGAAGAGTATAATAGTATCATTTATTAGTTATCAATTTATCACTTATCACCTACAAAATCCAACAAATAATAACTATACCTCGTATCAAGAGTATCTCACGTTACAACCCTAAATTTAAAGTTTTAGTTATATTTTTCTTTTAATATTATTAATTTACTTTAAATATAATTTAGTATTCTACGTTCATCAATTTTAAATTTATAATATCTAATTATTTTTGTTAATTATAATATTAATATTAATATTTTATATTATTTAATTTTTAATTTATATGAATATATATATAATAATTAATAATTAATGAAAATATATAAAATTATTATTTAATTTAAATTATGTTTAAAATAACTTATTATATTTTTTTACTATAATAATAATAATTAATAAAAATATTACAATAAAAATATAAATATAATAATGTTAATAAAATAAATACAACTAGAGAAATTAATAAGATAAATTATATAGAGAAATGAATATGAAAAAAAAGATAGAATAAATGATATAAAAATTATTGGATAAAAAAATAATACTTTTGCAAGTAATCAATTAAATATAATATACAATAAACATCTAATATTTTTACATGTAAAATTTATAAATGCTTAATGCAATCAAATATAATACTATTAAAACTTATAAATATCTTAATTATTTACCTTTGTAAAAATAAAACACATATAATATTCTTATTTCATTTATCTTTACTAGTGATCTTATGATTGTATTGTATCTAGTATATACAATGTAATAAATGATAATTATACATTGTATATTCTTGTTATGCTCACCTGTATTTTATAAAATTATCTTTTTTTAAGTAATCAAATATTTTAAGTAATCAATTAAATATAATATACGATAAACATCTAATATTTTTACTTTTAAAGTTTATAAATGTTTAAAGAAATCAAATATAATATAATTAAAACTTATACATATCTTTATTATTTACCTTTGTAAAAATAAAACACATATAATACTCTTATTTCATTTATCTTTATTAGTGATCTTATGATTGTATTGTATCTACTATATATAATGTAATAAATGATAATTATACATTGTATATTCTTGTTATGCTCACCTTTATTTTATAAAATTATCTTTTTTTAAGTAATCAATTAAATATAATATACAATAAACATCTAATATTTTTACATGTAAAATTTATAAATGTTTAAAGCAATCAAGTATAATACTATCAAAACTTATAAATATCTTTATTATTTACCTTTGTAAAAATAAAACACATATAATATTCTTATTTCATTTATCTTTACTAGTGATCTTATGATTGTATTGTATCTAGTATATACAATGTAATAAATGATAATTATACATTGTATATTCTTGTTATGATCACCTTTATTTTATAAAATTATCTTTTTTTAAGTAATCAAATATTTTAAGTAATCAATTAAATATAATATATGATAAACATCTAATATTTTTACTTTTAAAGTTTCTAAATGTTTAAAGAAATCAAATATAATATAATTAAAACTTATACATATCTTTATTATTTACCTTTGTAAAAATAAAACATATATAATACTCTTATTTCATTTATCTTTACTAGTGATCTTATGATTGTATTGTATCTACTATATATAATGTAATAAATGATAATTATACATTGTATATTCTTGTTATGCTCACCTTTATTTTATAAAATTATCTTTTTTTAAGTAATCAAATATTTTAAGTAATCAATTAAATATAATATACGATAAACATCTAATATTTTTACTTTTAAAGTTTATAAATGTTTAAAGAAATCAAATATAATATAATTAAAACTTATACATATATTTATTATTTACCTTTGTAAAAATAAAACACATATAATACTCTTATTTCATTTATCTTTACTAGTGATCTTATGATTGTATTGTATCTACTATATATAATGTAATAAATGATAATTATACATTTTATATTCTTGTTATGCTCACCTTTATTTTATAGAATTATCTTTTTTTAAGTAATCAATTAAATATAATATACAATAAACATCTAATATTTTTACATGTAAAATTTATAAATGTTTAAAGCAATCAAGTATAATACTATCAAAACTTATAAATATCTTTATTATTTACCTTTGTAAAAATAAAACACATATAATATTCTTATTTTATCTATCTTTACTAGTGATCTTATGATTGTATTGTATCTAGTATATACAATGTAATAAATGATAATTATACATTGTTTATTTTTGTTATGCTCACCTTTATTTTATAAAATTATCTTTTTTTAAGTAATCAATTAAATATAATATACAATAAACATCTAATATTTTTACATGTAAAATTTATAAATGTTTAAAGCAATCAAATATAATACTATTAAAACTTATAAATATCTTTATTATTTACCTTTGTATAAATAAAACACATATAATACTCTTATTTCATTTATATTTAGTCTTTACTAATAATCTTATGATTTTATTGTATCTAATATATACAATGTAATAAATGATAATTATACATTATTTATTCTTGTTATGCTCACCTTTATTTTATAAAATTATCTTTTTTTAAGTAATCAAATATTTTAACTAATTAATTAAATATAATATAATATAAACATCTAATATTTTTACTTTTAAAATTTATAAATGTTTAAAGAAATCAAATATAATACTATTAAACTTATGAATATCTTTATTATTTACCTTTGTAAAAATAAAACACATATAATATTCTTATTTCATTTATCTTTACTAGTAATCTTATAATTGTATTGTATCTAATATTTACAATGTTATAAATGATAATTATACATTATATATTCTTGTTATACTCACCTTTATTTTATAAAATTATCTTTTTTTAAGTAATCAATTAAATATAATATATGATAAACATCGAATACTTTTACATGTAAAATTTATAAATGTTTAAAGCAATCAAATATAATACTATTAAAACTTATAAATATCTTTATTATTTACCTTTGTAAAAATAAAACACATATAATACTCTTTTTTCATTTATCTTTACTAATAATCTTATGATTGTATCTAATATTTACAATGTAGTAAATGATAATTATACATTGTTTATTCTTGTTATGCTCATCTTTATTTTATAAAATTATCTTTTTTTAAGTAATCAAATATTTTAACTAATTAAGTAAATATAATATATTATAGATATCTAATATTTTTACTTTTAAAATTTATAAATATTTTAAGCAATCGAATATAATACTATTAAAACTTATAAATATTTTTATTATTTACCTTTGTAAAAATAAAACACATATAATATTCTTATTTCATTTATCTTTACTAGTAATCTTATTATTGTATCTAATATATACAATGTAATAAATGATAATTAATTATACATTGTATAATCTTGTTTTGATCATCTTTATTTTATAAAATTATCTTTTTTAAGTAATTAAATATTTTAAGTTATCAAATAAATTATAATCAATGATAAATATCTTTGTTTGATTCAAAGCGCAATATTTTTTATTATTAAAATTTATAAATATCTTTACTATTTATTTGTGAAAATAAAGCGCATTTAATATTTTTAATTCTTTTATCTGCAATATTAATCTTATGATTGTCTGTCTCTAATATTTATGATTTATGAAATGATAATTACTTAGGCTCGAATATGAGTAAACCCGTCAAAACTCGACCCATTAAGTTAACACGTAACTAATTGAATTCAACCCGTCAAATTGTATGAAATGAGTCAAATGACCCCACCCATCAATTTAACTCGAAACAACTCGAACATAACTAACCTATCATATTATATTATTACATGAAAATATGAAATGACCTGAACCGGCCGAAGCCACCTACTCACGTGAACTAGAAAATGACCCGAAACCAACCCGACCCTAGTCACCTTACCACCAATCAAGTTAACCCAAAATTATCCGAATCCGAGTTTTCTTAACTCGAATAGTCGGACCTAATCCGACTTGACAAATTAACCCGAAATGACCTGGAGGCCGGAACCGAAATGACCCGACCCGAAACCGACCCGACCCGACAATTGACCCGAAATGACCCGCAACCGAAATGACCCGACCCGCAACCGACCCGACCCGACAAATTGACCCGAAATGACCCGACCCGTTAATGACCCGACCCGTTAATGACCCGACCCGACCCGCACCCGACCCGACAAATTGACCCGAAATGACCCGACCCGTTAATGACCCGACCCGACCCGCACCCGACCCGCCAAATTGATTGACCCGAAATGACCCGACCCGTTAGTGACCCGACCCGACCCGCACCCGACCCGCAATAGTCAAATGACCCGCTATGACCCGACCCGCTATGACCCGACCCGAACCCGACCCGCCCGACCCGTTTGCCACCTCTAGTTATGATCAACATCATGTCGCAACAGCTTACCGGGTTCAGAAAAAGGAGGAGGAAAGGGATACCAAAAAGAGCTCCTCTGTTTTGATTACAATTGAAGTTTCCCTCCCTCATGTGCTTGGATTGTTGGCGTTCAAGCTTTTGATCTGAAATGCCCACGTGTTTCATTAGTGCCGATTCATGTTTTTAATTATAGTTTCCCTCCTAACTTTAAGGTTTTTCAAATACTTCAATAGTTTAAATATACTAAAATAATTAAAACTGATTGGGAGATTTGAATGAAGTTAAGTAAGTACTATTATTTCTGCCACAAGTTCATTTAGGACATTACGTATATGTAGTATTGGTTAAACTTGTGGATTGGTGAGCAAAAGGATGAAACTGGATCCAATTTTTAAAAGAATTATGTTGAGTGTTGTCATTTTACATGGTCAAGCAAGCTTTATGTAAATGGAAAGGACTGGGAGGGAGAATGTCTTTATTCCTGACGTTTATCAAGAGCGTTAGAATATTAGATCATGAATGCAAAAAGTGTCGGACTCTATTCTCATCAATTTATATTGGGACCTAACTATATAAGATGATATTTGTTCAATTTAGATTAAGTGAATATTATTTTAATAATAATAATAACAACATAATGTAAAATTAATTATAATTATAATAATAATAGTCTTAAATTAGGATAATAAGATAAAGAGCAATTGAAGAATATAAACATAACTTCATTGGCGGCACTATTATAGTATAATGGTCCGGTCTTAAGTACTAGATCAGGTAGCCGGTTCTAAATATTTGAATCAATATATGTAAGCTTGTATAGTAATTTTACTTGTTTTAATGTGATAAATATAAATACTTTTACAACTACCACATCGAATATATTTTACGTGGTTTCATGAACCTCATTAGTCATCATATGTCGGCGTGGAATATAAACGACAAAAATATTGGTTGCGCCCAGATGACCTTCCAAATACAAAGCAAATATAAGTGTCGGAGTCTAGGAATGATAATTTTTTCCGTGGATTCGGGGTCCTGTTGGAGATTTTTTATTCAAGTTTAGGTTCGGGGAGAAAATTTGGAGATTGGGTTCGGGTTCCGGGATTCTTAACGGAAATTTTTCGGGGACGGCGCTGAGATAGGTTTGGGGTCCCCATCATTGAATCCGCCCCAAATAATTTTTTTTATATATTTTTATATAATTATATATATGTAATATAAAATAATTTTTTATAAAATATAAATTAAAGGTATAATATAAAAATAAGGTTTGAGGGTTGGGGATAGGTTCGGGGATCCGGTATAGAGTTGGGTTTTAGGAATTGGGGATGGAAAATAGATCGAAGATCGGATCGGATATGAAAATTTAATTTTCGCAGGAATCGGGTCAGAGAATTCCTGATAAAAAAAATAGAGAATTGGATCGGATTTAAAAATTATTTTCCTTATCGAATTCGGAGATGCGGATAGGATCTCCGACCCCGACCTGAATAGTCCCACTCACAACGACAGTGTGGTCCCCTTCCCCCTACATGCTGCTTGTGTACATACATATATCCCCGTTTATCGCGAAGAACTTAAAGCTATATCTAAATTTACGCTAGACTAGTATTTATTTTCAAATATATTAATAAAATTGTTCGGTCGATTACTATATAACTTTTCCCACTACATGGACATTGCTAAACAAATTAAAACCAGCATTATATTACTTATTTATTTGATATATTAACTATTCAATTCAATAAATAAAGAACGGTCAATAAATTTACTTATAATATTAAACAAAATCAATGATTAGTTAAACATAATTTACTTGTCGAAGAGAGCCTTCATGTAATTGATTGGTAGATATATACCCAGGGATGATGCATATGCTACTTATGTACAGAGATATCTTATGAGACTGGTACATGCCCAGGAAATCGTAGAAAATAAGAAAAAGGAACAAGAAGAGAAGTTATGTGATGAAGATGCTTAGCATTTTAAAATAAAATGAGATATAAATACAACTTAATGAATATCGCTTCTGTCTTAAAAGTCTCCGATGAATTAACCATCTTAAAAAGTTTTTGCCTGTCTAACGAAGATAAATTCAGTTTTTAATAAGATGTGAACTAACTCCTAAGAGATTAAATAATAGAATATGGATAGATGTGATGTAAGCCTAACATAATTGTATTGACATTTTTCTAGCTGTCTCATGGAGTGTGATTTTTTTTGGTCTAGGGAGATATGCATTTGTAGTTTTATTTCTTACTTTAAGGGATTACCTAATACTACAATATTTTTAATAGATTAAATTACTTTGTTTGTATAAAAAATAAACTTAATATATTAATCTAAATGTATTTTAAGGAAATATTAAACATAATTTTAAAATCATATTTTTAATTTTTTTTAAAACAATAAAATATTTAATGTATAGATAATGAAAAAAAAGTGAAGATAAAAATAAAAAAATGTTTTATTTTTTTAATATAATTTTTTTATATATAAAATTTTATCAATAAAATATAGATATATATTTTTGATACAACTGAATGAAGTAAACTAAATATGTTTGATAATAATTAATGTTGTGGAGCACCATAAAACCCAATTAAATTTTTTAAAAAATCATTTATTAATTTAGCAATGCATAAATTGCTAAGCAAATTGGGTCTTGTTAAGAGTTAATGGTAGAACTTGGGTTGAACTCCAACAAAAGAAAAAATATAAATGGAGATTGGGATGGAAGAGTGGATTTGATCTTCAAGTAACCAATGAGATCAAATACTTATAATTATCACTTAAGGTATTAGCTCCTATGATAAATAATATAAGACTTTGGAGATAACAATATACCATGCACTGTGTTCGTTGAGTTGAAGGATTTTGAAAGTGGCCTACAGAATACCAATGACTTGCTGCCTTTTACAATCAGCACTTCACTCATATAGATAGTGTAAGAGGTTGAGAAAATTACAACCAACTCTTAGGTAACCATAAAGGTATAAACTTAACCAAAGATTAGAATAATATATGCTAACTTTAGTAGGATTAAACCTACCCAAAAAATTAGTATGGGAGCTAGTTTCTCAAGCCTCCCATAGCCCATTCCCCATGAATTAGTTGATACATTACTCTTACAAGCTAATAATAGGACTTAGGAAGCATAAATTGCAAGAAAGGAAATACTAGTGCATTACTATAACTTATGTTTAACCAAATGGAGAAAGTGATCCTTCCCCTTGCCTTCTTCTTAGCCGGTTACCATAGATAATCACTAAGCCATCAAGTCTCCTTAATTCATGCTAATTAAAGTCTTGGAAAAAACAAATCTTAACCCCAAGATTTGTTGCACAAAAGATAGGTATGTATGCTTGAATTTTCAAAAGTTGGTGCTCCATGTAGCTATTTGCAAGCTTGTTTGGCCAAGTGAATGTGTGGCTTTTCCAAGCCATATTTTTTATCCATATTCAAGCCATAATAAAGTCTAGAAAATGTAGCGAGTCTGTGGCTTTTATTTGTTGTTTCATGGGTTTCATGGCTCCTTATAATCTAGCTCATAGATTAATCCATGTGAAGATAGTTTTGGATCCTCCTAACTTAGAAAAAATTATGAATAGATTATTGTTATCATATATAGGGGGGATGCTTTTGCATCATCTTAACCCTCTTGAGGAGGACTTTTCTAATCTTCATAAGACTCGTCATGTAAGTAGGGAAGTAAACCTCCCACTTTAAATGTGGTTGATATGTCCCCTAGTTTTGGTGAAAGCTCTAGCCTATATGCATTGTTGCTAATTCATGCAAGCAATTTGAATGACCCATCACTCCATGTTATTAGTTTGTTCTTTGTCCTTGAAGGGAATCTCTTCTTTATGATGTGAAGCCAAACTAGATCTCCCGGCTCAAATATTTTTTATTTTTGATGCTTTTTTGGCTTTATTTTCACTACTATAAATGTTTATAAAGATAATGAATATTTTACAATGGTTTTACTAAACATTGTAGTAAAAATATATTGACAACAAAAAACACAACAATTCCTTTTATTCGTTGTTAAAACTTGTAACACCCCCAAAATTCACTACTGAAAAAATTTCATTTTATTAAAATATTTAGCGGAAGAAAAATAACAAGACTTGTGAATTTTGAGAATATTACTGCCACACTTAGTACCAGACCTATTCACTCTTATCGTTCCAGTACCAAGTGCTAAGGTTAAAAGAATAAAATACCAATTGTTAGAAATCCAAACTATATTAAAAATCAGAGTAGCACAATAAACCATTTATAAGAATAAAATCCACCAATGGTGGTTACGAGAACGAAGATTACATTTAAAAAAGAGTCAAAAAGGGAATAATATAACCATATCAAAAATTTGGACAATCCTTACGTTCTTTCTCGTTGCCCACATGAATAGCTCCTGAACAAGGACCTGCAAGGGACACTACCCATTGAATAGACAGGGGCCCTACGAATGGAACCCTTTAATACTATAGTACTGAGTAATCCTTTAAAAACACACTTAAAAGCAGGCCCACAATGCAACACCTGATGTAAAACTATATACATATATAACAAGATGTGTATACATAACATTCACATCCTTAACAAGTCCATCAAATGTTAATGAGTCATAATAAAAAATCGATACTTTTGGGCCTTAAGTATAGAAGAACTTAAATATATTTAAATTCTATTTTTGATGGTGTTAGAAGGGGTGGCTTTTATTTTTTTGGGTGCTAGTTTGACCACCCAAGTTGAGAGAGCTATGGCTATTTGGTGCTCGTCCTGACCATAAGGTTCTGTCAAATATTTCAATAGTTTAAATATATTAAAATATTTAAATTATATAGGAGGTTTGAAAGAAGTTAATCGAGTGTTGTTATTTTTGTCCAAAGTTTATTTAGGTGTCTAAAACACGGTTGAAAAGATACACACACACACACACACACACTTTTATATGTAGATTTTAATTTTTATTATGCAATAATATATTTTTTATCACAAGGCCTCTAAAATAATTGAAATAATCATATGATTCAGATATTTGCTTAAATGTGTCTTGAAGTTATATTATGGGGAGCTAAGGTCATAGATTATTTGATCCACTTAAAAGATGAAAGAGGTACTTATTAATGACACTAATATATAAAAACTTTGTTTGACTCTTTGATGTTATTCTAAAAAAATTTCTTCACTTTCATTCTTGTATCTTTATTTTTTTTTTAAAATATACACAAATGTATTTTATAATTTAAATATAAAAAATTACTTTTTTTATTTCTCCATTCCCGTTCCTGTACCTCCGTGCAACACTAACGACCATTCTCACATAGTTACAATCATTTTATTATCCTTTTTCAAATAAAAAATTAAGATACAAACGGAGTAGTCATATAATACTTGTTGACTATTCTACAATATAAAACCCTTGCTAGGTGCCCTCAGTGCATAACACATATACTGCAACCAGTATCTTTGTCGCAAGGATGATATGTATGTGGTGCTAATTACTTGAAAAATACAAACACTACATTTTCCTATATGTAACTGCCTTTTCCTAAAATAATAATGAGGGAGAGATCCCCCACATTTTCTATCATGTAACTGGTTATACCATGAGCATAATATAACTAGTCATGTAGGATTTTTATTTGCCAAATAACTCCTGTCAGATCAAAGAGTAGGGAAAATACTTGAGATGAAAAAGAAGACTTATATAATATTGTTGATGTTCCTATATTTGAATTTGAATAATAATCTTCCTTTCTTCTATGTTTGTTATTCTTATAGTCTCTTGTTGGTGATTGTTTTTGCAAACTAATTTCTCTCTCAATCAATGTAACACTCCCATTTTTTACAACTAAAAAAATTTGTTTTAAAATGTTTGCAGAAGCTAAAAACATACCTTGGAAAAATGGGTACTACCACCGTATTTGACATAGGGTTGACGTTTGCTGCCCTTCCCATATCAGATATAAGGCTAAACAAAACAAAACACTTTAAACAACAGAGTGTGTGGAATAATAGCTTAATTAAACAACTTCAAAGACTGTTTACATCGAAGGACCCTAACGGGCTCTGACCATATAATTACAAAATACATGTAGGTATAAATATGGGGCTACAATAAAATAAGGTTAAGGCATGACACCCAACTTAAAATTTCAATTCACCACAGACCCCACCATAAACCTTCGGATGTCCTTGCTCTGAAATCCCAACCCAATCGAGGTAGGCCCTTTACTATTTATCTCCAAACACCTACACATGACCCTCTACTTATAGGAATAATAGGTGACCGAGTACACGGGTACAATAGTAAGCTATGTATTGGTAAGCCAATTTGTTTCTTCTATAACTCCCCTTAAAATTACAGTTGAATTTTTTTATTTTATCCCTAAAAATCATACACAAGAGGGGGTGTTACCGCCGTAGTTAGTATAAGACTGCTATCTGGCCATCCTCATACCAAGTATAAGGCTAATAGGATAAAAGTATAACTAAAATATCATAGCATGAAAAATCTTTATAACGTACAAGAGTTAAAGTGTTGATGTAAGGAAATACTACAAATATAGAACATTGTTCAACTATAGAAAACATTAACTGAAACTAAAAGGAAAAAAAGTCTGGAAGACACTCTCTCTAACCCCAAATTTGGAATACCACAACATCACTATGCCTGACCAGGTTATCATATCTAGCAAAGTCATCTATGGAATCATCAATCACTTGCATAGACTCAGGAGGGATCACTACTCGTGGAAATGAGCAGCACCTATAAAAGAGGTGATTAGTATGCTATGTAGTGAGCAATGAAATAATAATAGTCAAGTAGGACCATAACAATACATGATAAAGATATAGTGCACATAAATAGGTTATAATAGACCGTTTTCCCTATTAAGGCTTAAGACATTAGTGGACATCTCTCAAATTATATCCACGTAGGTTTGGAGACCCCACTATTCTTACAGCTAGATCGGTAACTATATAATCTAAGGCAACATGCTCTTGACCACTATTATGATCGGTGGACCTATAAATGTAATATAATCCAAAGCAAAATGATCCTGACCACTATTCTCATTGGTAGACTGTTAAATATAATACAATCCATAATAGAACGCTCCTAACCACTGTTCTCACTAGTGGATCGATAAATATTCTACACACGGTCTCGACCCACATGGTGTTCTATTGTAAGTAATTAGTGCCTTTTCTGTATATTATTACCATCTAAGGGCTTTATTATTTGAGTTCGGGACCCTCACTATTCTCAATAGTGAACCAGTACATATAATACAATCTAACGCAATTCACTCCTAACCACTATTATAATTAGTGGACCGATAAACATATTATAATGGTAAACATAATATAATCAAGGGTAGAATGCTCTTGACTACTGTAACACCCCAAAATTCACTAATTTTTTTCTTAAAAGCGGAAGCAATTAATTTAGAAGTACTTAAAACCCGTGAATTCTGGAAATGTTACCGCCGCACTTAGTACTAGACCAGTTCTCTCCGACCGTTCCAGTACCAAGTGCTAAGGCTAAGGAAAAGATTTACATTAACTCAAACCAGCGGTTCATAAAAGAACTCAAAAGATCATACATTAAAATCAGAGTACGCATAAACGTTTATGAACCATAATAGAATAGAAATCAGAGTGCGAAATCAAAATTCCTCGAAGGGAATAATCTTACAATTTATAAATGGTTAAGTCGATACTCTTAACACAAGGTAATAAAGTAAAAAGAGTAAACGCGAATCAGAAGAAGTATCATAGTGAAATAAAATCACATGAAGAAAATTACGGCCACGACACTCTCGAACTTCGAGCCAAACATGCTCAACACTCAGGCCCGACTAATATCTCGCCCACCTGCACAAATTCAGAAGGGCATACTACTCGTGGGAATGAGCAGCACCCATGAAAAGGGTGATCAGTACGCTACGTACTGAGTAAGGTAACCGAGTACTAAGGCCAACACATAAACACATAAAAACATGCATAAGAATAAAAGATCATAAAGACCATCATCATATCATAATATCGACCAAACATTCAGGTACATACACAAAGGCCCATAAATAATCCAGATTAATTATTTACTTAATCTTTTATCGGAAGTCGATACACACCAAGCTTTATATCAAATCCATGCGAGTACAGAAGCCCCCACTATTTATAGCCGGTGGATCGGAGGCACATAGGGTATCATACCCTAACCACTATTATAGCCGGTGGATCGGAAACACATAGGACTACGTGTCCTAACCACTATTCCTAACCGGTGGATCGGTTGGCCCTGGCTCGCATGGTGTTCCACTGTAAGTAATTAGTATCTTTTAGGCATTTTAGCAAAACTCTGGTTTGCGGTTGTTGAGCTCGGGAACCCCCACTATTATAACCGGTGGATCGGTTACGCATAGGACATCATGCCCTAACCACTATTATAGCCGGTGGATCGGTCACACATAGGGTAAACACCCTAACCACTATTCCGAACCGGTGGATCGGTTGGTCCCGTCTCAACGATCTTCCACTTTAAATAATTAGTGTCTTAAGTATCTTATTCAAAGCTTGCCCTGGACATGCATGAATCAACACACATCACAAATCACAATTACACTTTAATCACCAAATATACTTGATACGACAAAAACCCTAAGCAGCCACCACAGACCACCATTAACCTCAACAAATTATAATTCAGTCTCCTCCATACCCTTAATTTGCTCCACATGCTATTTTTCATCCCAAGTGCTCAAACGCCCAAACAACACTTACATGACCTTCCTTACATCTCAAATTAACTTTCCACACGTGAATTTCATACCCATGCAGACATTAATCTCCCCATGCAACCATTCGAACTTTTCATGTAAACCCTAAATTCCATGCAATCATTAACTCCCATACAAAACCCTAACTCCACCACACAAAACCCAAGATTCCGTCATAGAATACCCTAAATTTAATCCATACCAACCAAATATTCATCCTTACCAAACCCTAGATTCAATCCATATAAAACCCAAAGATTCATCCATACCAAACTAAGTATCCATCCTTACCAAACCCTAAGTTCAAACCATATACAACCCAAAGATTCATCCATATAAAACCTTACATTAGATCTTTCCACGCAAAACCATAAATTAGATTCTCCCAATCCAAACCATAAATTAAATTCTTCCATACAAACCATAGATTAAATTCTCTCACATAAAATCATACCAAGCCATAAATTAAACTTCCCCATATAAAACCATAAATTGGATTTCACCAGACAAATCATAAATTAGATTCTCCCAATTAAAATCATAAATTAGATTCTCCCAAACAAACAATAATTCGATTCTCCCATATAACATCATAAATTACATTCTTCCAAATAAAACCATGCATTAGATTATTCCTTATAAATTCATAAAATTAGGTCAACTCACTTCCCTTAGTCAACTTCTTTCCCCATCCTCCTTTTTCATCCTTTCTCCCACATAAAATCATATCAACATCCTCACATGCATGTCTTACAGGGTCATACACAAATAATACACATCACAAACGAAAATATACTTCAACTCCACATCATATCATATACGGCATAATTAATAATCATAAACATAGAATGCATAACATACGAGGCACACAATGCACATTAGCACATAAAAGGCCTTAGCACCCCTTACCTAAAACGACACCGGTCTTGGAGCACGTTCTTATGCCTCCTTAGGGCTTTGACCAAATAATAACATACTAATAAAATAACCTTAACAAAATTCTAACTTTGCTAAAGACATAAAAATAATAGAGATATTATAAACCTTGATAATATAGGGCTAAAGACTTTACCCTAATGATAATAATGATACTAATATAATAATATCAAGGATAATAAAACTAATATCAATGAGAATATAAATAATAATAATAATAATAATAATAATAATAATAATAATAATAATAATAATAATAATAATAATAATAACCATAACAATAACATATAAGTTTTCAAATAACTAATGACTTACCATTTATGTAATATTAATAATAAAATTAATAACCTATATAATAATATTAAAATAATAAAGATAATGATAATATTATTATTAATGGTTATAAGAACAATAGAAACAATAATACTAAAATAAATAAGTGCGAATGTTAATACAAAATTAGGGCCTAAGATTTTCCAGAATAAATAATAAAACGATAATAACACTTATTCTAATTATTATAATATTAATAATAATAAGAAGAAGAAAGATAATAATCCTATAATAATTCAATTAATAACTTAAAATTCGAAACTAACAATAAAATTATTTTATTACCACTCTCCACCCTGCAAGTACAATTCAGCATAAATTTTACATCAAATAATAATAAAACATTTTAAGAATATAAATATTAAGAATAATAATAATGGTATTTATATGCAAATAATTGAAATACATTAAATAAAGGCTTATAATAATATGGAAAATGGTTGAGAGGGTCTAGGGTTCAACCTTAAGCTGGTGGGGATAGGTGGCACCGGCAGTGGTTCACGGCGGCGACGGTGGTGGCCGAAAAATAGAAGAACAAAGAGAAAGATGGATGTTGGGAAAAAGATAGGGAAAATTGAGGTGATATAAGAGGTGTTTATTGTTGCCCAGGAGGAGAGGGACAAAATGATGGTGGTGGTGCAGCCAAAGGTGGCGGCTCACGGCGGTGGAAGGCGGTCTAAGGCTTCGGGGTCAAAATTCCGGCGAAATGAGCATCTAACTTTGCATGATTATTTAGGCTCGTACAAGAAGAATCGAGAGATGAAAATAGTTTAGTTAATTAGAGTAAATTTCAGGGAAGAGAATGAAATGTTTCGGTGGTGCTAAGGTTGGCTGACGACGGCGGAAGAGGCGCCTGAAGTTGGGGTGGCGGCAGCTTAGGCCGAGGGTTTCGGGGAAGAAAAAATCTTCAAAACTCCTACAACTAGGCTATTTATAGATGTTGGAATGGATAATGAGGAGCTGGAGGTTGACATGGAAGTTTTAAATGAAATAATTTGGGTGGCCGGTGGCGGTAATTGATCGGTCGACGTTTGGTTTGCTTCGAAATTTCGAGAGATTGGGGAGGAGAAACAGGCGAGAGTTAACGCACGAAAATTATTCCAATTTATTCCTGGAGTTAAGAGGAAGGCAATGAGAGAAGAAACGGATGGTATTATTCACTGTAGCAGGAGAAGCCATTGACGGGGTCGAAGCTTGCGTCGCAGCGACGGAGGAGGAAGGAGGAAGAAGGAAGAAGGAAGGGAGGCGGACCGGTCGGCCGGGAAAGAAAAGAAAAAGGGGAGACCGGGCGGTCGGGCGCGGGTTAAGGATTCATTAAATGGAACGACGAGGTTCGGGCGTAAAACGGGTGAAACGCAACGCTCCGAGGACGGAAGAAGGGCGACGGCGTGGGCTGGGTTGTGCCGAAGAAGAAGAAGAAAAGAAAAAGGGGAACTGGGCCGCGGGTTGGCCCAGTTCGGCGAGAAGAAGGGGAAAAAGGAAAAGAAGAAAAAGAAAAGGAAAAAGGAAGAAAGAAAAAGAAAAAGGGAAAAAAGAAAGGAGAAAAAAAATAATTAGATTAGGACCAATTAAATTAATATTAATATTTAAAATATTTAAAAATAATAATATTTAAATAAAATAATATTTAAATCCCTTTTTAGGATAAATTAGGATTTTTAAAAGATTTTCCATAAATTCCATTTTAATTAGCAAAACACCAAAATTCCTCCATTTAAATTATTTATAAAATAATTATTAAATTAAAACTATTTTCTCATTCTTATTTTAAATAAAATAATTTATTTAGTTAATTCCTAAAATAAAATCCTTAATTAGCTAGAATACCCAAATTCTCTCATAATAAAAATACTTATAAATTTATTCTTGATTTGCCCTAATTAATTTCCTTTTATTTTAAATAAATTAATATACTTAATTAAATTTTATAATAAAACCTCATTTAAATATAATATTTAAGATTAGAATTTTTCGGGGCTATTCTTGTAACACCCCAATTTTTACTACTATTTTTTTCTATTTTACGGTGGAATTAATATAAGTAAAATATTGGAGGTTACCACTGTAATTGACATGAGTATGGTTTATTCAACCATCCTTGCATTAATCACAAGGCTAAAATATTTATAGTAACATAAGAAATTAGAAATGAAAGAACATTTATAATATAATAATGAGTTTGGAGCCTAACGCTAAGATGCAGTATAAAATACGAAAGATGGTATACCATGGAATAATAGTCTAAGGTACCCAATTAAATACATCTACTAGATATCATTATTCTTCACCCATCCCCTAATGTAGATGAAGTTACTCATCCCCACATAATGCATAGCATAATGATCTAGTGGATCGTTTGAGACATATACATAAGAATTAGGATCTCTTTCTTGTGGGAATGAGCAATACCCATAAAATAGATAGTCAATACACTATGTATCGAGTAAGGAAACAATACTATCGAAATAGGGATGCAAATAGATAATAAGTATACAAGCAGATAATTGAAACATCTCATATAACAGATAATGATCCAAGTCTCTTATTATATATAATCATTTTTTATTCTTTTATATATATATTGAGCGTAGGAACCCTACTATTCTTAAACTGGTGGAATGATTTGAAGTACCTTCTTAGCGACAACATACCTGAGCCATTATTATTATCCGATGGAATGGATCTAAAAAAATCATATTCGTGGGGGAAAACTCTCCCGATCCATTATTCTCTCTGGTTAAATAGGACATATACGTATAAAAACAATACCTTGGCCCTAACTTACGTACTCTTCCACTTTAAATCATTAGTATTGTTTTCCATATGTTATACTATCATAATTTATATATAGAAATATCACCTTGGCCCTATTCATGTGCTCTTTTACTTTAAGTAATTAGTATCTTATTTATGATTATTCTCAAGCATTGAAATCAATAAAGTAGATAGACACATAGCGTAGGTCAAGATCCTTAAATATCTTCAAACCCTAATTACACACCCTTTAGCATTCATTCTCCCATATTAATCATTCCACCACAAATTATATTATTTCATCCTCAAATCTCATTATTATTATCATACCCATTTTGTACGATCTATCACCCACATCATTTATATACATACGTTATTAATCTTATTTAAGGTACTATTTATAGAATTACTAAAAACCATAATATCATAAGTAGTCATAATTTCTCCCATAAGATTCACCTGATTACCAAGTCTAATAAACAACCTCATTAGACAAATCATTAAAAACATATTTAGCATCCAAATAACCTCTAAATTTTTACCCATAGAACGATAACATTATCGTTATAAGTTACTATGCCCTAATAAACTGTTATTTCATTGAAGGACCATAAAGAAAGAATAATACTTCCAAGAATTTCTCATAATATTGTTATCATATTTTAATCCACCTAACATATAAAATACCAAAATTACCTTATTATCCCATAATGACAAAACTACCCTTAATAACAACAATAACCCTTATTTTATACATTCTTGTATCTTCCCTACACGCTATTTTTCAAATTTACCAATCATCATCACACCTCATAAAAAAATAATTATGTCCGCCTATCAAAGGCTATTTAGCCAATATTTGATGCCATAGAATATATTCGTAGAAATATTTCATTATCACAATAAAATTATAATGATATATCTTACTAATTATTACTTTCTTTTAATAACATAATATCTATACTATCACAATATCATCACAAAATATCATGATCAACATATATTAAAACATATAATAATGATATCAAGAAAAAAACATATAATCATACAAGCACATAACACAAAAAACCTAAACATCAAATAGTATCCTTACCAACTAGGACACGAGGCTCTAAGCACATAAATTCAAGACTACCTAGACTACCTCCTCCAAGATTATTGTAATCCCACCTATGAACAATAAGGCTTGAAATGATGTGTGTGGGAATATGGAATTATCAAATTTGTAAAATTAATGCTCAATTAGGTTGTAATTAATAAGAATAAGTCTCGAAACTGTTGAATTAAATATGGGGATGTTCAAATATGGTATAAAAATGATGATGATGATGATTCAAATATGGAGATGATGATTCGATGGTGATGAATGAATGATTAAGGTGATTCAAATTTGATGAGATGATGATGAATATGATTCTACAATGATGTGATGATGATGAGGATGATTCAATGATTAGAGTTTGATGATGGATGGTTTCATGGGTTAGGGTTTAGTGTTAAAAATTAGGGTTAGGGTTTCGTATGGCAAATTAGAGTTAGGTTTTTTCAAATTAGGGATTTTATTTTGGGATGTATTTAGATGATGAATATGGCTAAAAGGGTATAGGTTATTGAGTTTAGAGAAGATAGTACTAAATGTCTAATTCACACAGATAAAGAGATTAAGGGTTTTAAGATTAATCGTAAACACATATTCGATTAAACATGAGATGAACTCACACAGAATTCAATACTTTCCTTTTGTATCCAACTTCAATTCAATCTTAATCTATCTCCAATCATGGGTTCTATGGCTTTATATAACCAAGCTATCTATTATAAGATACTAGCTAAAAAGCATAATTCTTCAAAAGATACCTAGAAAAAAGATACTAAAATATATAATATGCTAAAAGGTACTAGAATATAGAATACTCTTAAAAAAGGTAGATTTATGCTACTTTATTCTCTAGCTAATTTATAACTCTACTAATTAATTACTTAATTAACTAAGTCAACTAATATGCAAGTCCAAACTACATAATATTTCCCCCATGAATGTGGCCATGCACTCCATGCATGTCATGCACATACACATATGTTTAGTAGCTTGGATGGTATGTTTGATGTATAACTAGCAACGTAACCATCCGTTTGTCCTTAATTTTGTGGGAGATCGTTTCTAAATGAAGAAAAATTGGTTCCATAATGATGAATGTTAAATCTTGAGTGTTTTCTCCTAGATCATCATTTTTATTGCCACAATAAAGGCTAATGTCTCCAACATAGAATGCCTTTGATACCCCACCATATAAATCTGGCAAATCTAGCTCATAAGCACTTTCCCCAAACTTTTGAAGTTCATTGAAAGGACCATCCACCCTTGCCATAAGCTTGTGTTTCCTTAGATTAGGAAATCTCTCCTTCCTCAAGTGTAACTATACCAAATGATTGTAAGAAAACTCCACATTTGCTAACTTAACATCCCAATCCTTAGCACTATTACTCACTAATTCCCTTAGCAAAGTACCCAAAGTTCTATAAGCAACTTTTGTTTACCCATCCATTTAAGGATGATGTGATGTGCTAAATAGAAGCTTCATTACTATCATGTGCCATAATGTCTTCCAAAAATAACTAAGGAACTTCACATCTCTATCTAAAACTATACTTCTTGGAATTCCATGATATCTCACAATATCCTTGAAATAGAAATCTGCAAAATAGGTAGCATCATCAATCCATCACAACCATAATAGAAACACCTTCCCATGGCTGAGTAGGCACAGGTAAAGGCACATATAATCCTTTGCGGGAGAAACTTTTGCTCCTTTGACATGTAGTACACTTAACAACCATGGCTTGTACTCCCTTTTGCATTGTCACATAATAGAAATGTTCTTGCAACAAATCCAAAGTTTTTTGAACTCCAAAGTGCCCTGTAATTCCTCCTTCGTACACCTCTTTGATTACTAAGTCTTGAACTAAGATCTTGGACACACACAATTTGTTTTGTTTGAATAAAAGCCAATATTGGAGAACATATGCTCCATAATTTCCTTGTTTCTTGAAATCATTGAAGATCATAGAAAATTTAGCATCCACAGAATATTGACTCTCCAACATTTTGAACCCCAAATGCTTTGCATCCATCATGATAAGTGCCATTGTCCTCTTAGATAATGCATTCTCCACAATATTCTCTTTACCATCCACATATCTTATTGAGAACAAAAATGTTTGCAATAAGTTTGTCCACTTAGTGTGTCTTGGACTCACCTTCTTTTGACCATGTAGATACTTCAAACTCTTATGATCTACATGAAGTATAAAAGGTTTGGGTCTCAAGTAATGACTCCATGTCTCCAAAAAATGCACAATAGTATAGAACTCTTTATCATAGGTTGAATAGTTGAGTCTTCCACCATTCAAATTTTCACTAAAGAAGGAAATCAATTTCCTTTCTTGTGAAAGCACGCCCCCAATGCCTACACCACTAGCATTATATGTTACTTCAAACAATTTATCAAAATAAGGTAAAGATAATACCAATGCATTTGATAGCTTTATCTTCAAGTCTTCAAAAGCCTTTGTTGCTTGATCATTCTATTGAAACTCTCATTTCTTCATCAATTATTTGATAGGTGCTGCAATGGTAGAGAATTCTTTGATGAACCACCTATAGAATGAGGCAAACCTATGGAAACTTCAAACTTAGTGGACGTTATTAGGAATAGGACATGTTTGGATAGCTTCCACCTTTGAAGGATAAAATCTAATACCATCTCCACTCACAATATAACCAAGGAAAATTACCCTCTCCATCATGAAATCACATTTCTCCAACTTACCATAGAGCTTCACCTCTCTAAGCTTGTCAAATATCCTCTTTAAGTGTTGTATGTTCTCGAAATCACTCTTGCTATATACCAAGATATCATCAAGGTAAACAACAACAAACACTCTAAAAAAGGGTCTAAGTATCTCGATTATCAATCTCATAAAGAAAATTGGTGCATTACATAACTCAATCGGCATCACCAACCACTGATACAACCCATACTTAGTCTTGAAGGCTATCTTCCACTCATCCCCTTCCCTTATTCTCATTTGATGATAGATGCTCCTAAGATCAATCTTTTAGTACACCTTTGCACCATGCAACTCATCTAACATATCATCCAATCTTGGCATTGGAAATCTGTACTTGATTGTGATGTTGTTGATTGCTCTTGAATTAATATACATCCTCATGTACCATCCTTCTTAGAAACTAAAAAAGTTGGAAACCCACACGGACTCTTACTCTCGTAAATATAGCCTTGGTCCAACAACTCTTACACTTATTTCTGTAGCTCATTAGCCTCCTCCAGATTGCACCTATAAGTTGGCTTGTTTGGTAATAAGACTCTTGGCTTAAGATCAAAAGCGTGCTCTATACCTCTCAAAGGAGGTAGTCCACTTGGCAACTCATCTGGAAAAATATTGGTATACTCTCTCAACACTTGTTACAATTTTGGATCCATATTAGTATTCTCCCCTTGTTGGACCACTTTATCATTAATGCATAACATATCTTCTCATCTTTGATAGTTTCATTCATCTCACGAATCAACATCTTCGTGCTACCCTTCTTTCTTCTCTTCCTACACTCGACATCTTCCTTCTTTTTCTCTTTCTTTTTTTTTGGTTGCATGCTCTTACTTCCTTCCCCTTTTTCATTACTCAAAATCAAATCCTTCCCATCTAGATTAGATTTTAGCCTAAACTTTATTTGGTCCTTTCACACCACATACTCATTAAGGACCCCATCACGCACAACCTTTCAATCAAATTGCCATGAACTTACCAAAAAAATGTGACAATCATCCATAGGTAGAATATCGCAAAAAATATCATCAAAATAATTACCAATCTTAAAATACATATGAGTTTGTTTGGTTACCCTTAAACCCTTGTCTTTATTGAGCCATTGGAGTGAATACGGTCTTAGATGACCCATGGTCTTCAAACTGAGCTTACTCACCATCTTCTCACTAGCAACATTAGTGCATGAGCCACTATCAATGATGACTTCACACACTTTATCACCAACTCTACAATTAGCCTTGAAAATCTTCTCCCTTTGAGTAAGTAGAGGTTGTTGTACTTGGAGCACCCTTTGCAACACAAAGCAATCCACTTGGTTTTCTTCCAAAGCATCCTCTGGACTGTCACTCTCTTCTCCTAGGTCTCTATCAAGGTCTTCATTATTATCACAAGCCTCCATACTTGCTATCTCATTAAAAGTCAATGTTCTTTGGTTTGGATAATCCTCTATAAAGTGACCATAACCTCTACACTTAAAGCATTGCTTGTTCACCATATCAACCACTTGATCCTTACCCTTTTCTTCACGAGTGAAATTTCTAATAGTATCTTTATTTGTGGCTTAAGAAATTTTTAGCTTCGACACCCCCTTGAAAGTTGAACCATATGGAGCATTGGTTGAATTGTTTGGTGGCTTTTTTTTCTTCAATTATTTTTCAAATTTGATTGCTAACTTAGCTAGGTCTTTAAATAATTCATAAGGATACACCTCCACCTTATCTCTAAGGTTCATAGCCCTCCAATGAATCACACACATGTTTTTTTTCTCTTTCTTGGATGTCACAAATAAGAGATAACCTTTCAAATTCTCTAATGTATTCCTCATCTCCGAGCAACCCTTGCCTCAAAGTAGTCATCTTTATGAAATTATCTTACTCATATTCCTAAGGCACATATTTCTTCTTTAGATGTTTTATTTATTTATTTTTTGTATGAACTAATTCTCTATTTTCCTTCTCTCTCCCTTCACTTTTCAAATTATTGCACCACATTCTAGCAAATTTTTAAAACTTTAATATTTCTATTCGGCACGTCTTCTCATCATTGATATCTTTATGCTCAAAAATAGATTCCACAATTTGCAACCATTCAAGAAAATATTTTGGATCTATATTACCTTCTAAGTTGGGTAGATGAAATCAGATTCCTTTCTCCATATCATCATAGGTTATTGTTGAGGTATCATGTGGTCTTCCATAGTTTCCCACACTCTCTTATCCTTCCTCCATTTGATTTTGTGCCTTTCTCACATGGTATTTTTATACTTGTTCCCCTTGCTTCTATAGCTGCATGTGTGACCCTTGAGCCTGTGAATTTTCTATTCTCCCCACATGTAGCTTTACCTTCTTAATTTCATCCACCAAGACCTTGAGAGTATCTCTTAAGTCCTCCTCCTCATTCACCATCTTCTCCATTCACCAACCGAGTGGTGCTTCTTCAAGTACACCTCTAAGTGCTTTGATTTTTGTGTATTCTTGATGAATTCTTGGGAGAATCTTGAAGAAGAGACACACTCTTGAGGAATCTTGAAGCAAAGTCACGTTCTTGCAAGAATCTTACGGCAAGATGGGATCTTGATCACAATAGATCAAACTTAAGGCTTTGATACCAAAATTGATATGTGTGGGAATATGAAATTATCAAATTTGTAAAACTAATGCTCAATTAGGTTGTAACTAAGAAGAAGTCTCGAAAGTGTTGAATTAAATATGGGGATTTTTGAATATGGTATAATGATGATGATGATGATGCAAATATGGAGATGATGATTTGATGGTGATGAATGAATGTTAAGGTAATTCAAGTTTGATGAGATGATGACGAATATAATTTGACAATGATGTGATATGATGAGGATGATTGAATGATTAGGTTTTGATGATGGATGGTTTTGTGGATTAGGTTTAGGGTTAGGGTTAGGGTTTCGAATGGTAATTTAGGGCTTCACTTTTAGGATGTATTTGGAAAATGAATATGGCTAAGAGGGCATGGGTTGTGGAGTTTAGAAAAAATAGTACCTAATCTCTAATTCACATAGACAAAGAGATTAAGAGTTTCAAGGTTAATTCTTCACACATATTCGATTAAACTTGAGATGAACTCACATAGAAACCAATACTTGCAATTTGTATTCAACTTCAATTCAATCTTGATCTACCTCCAATATTGGGTTCTATGGTTTTATATACCCAAGCTACTGATTATAAGGTGCTAGCTTAAATGCATAATTCTTCAAAGGATACTTAGCTAAAAGATTCTAGAATATAGGATATGCTTAAAGATACTAGAATATAGAATATTTTTCAAAATGGTACATTTATAATACTTTATTCTTTAGATAATTTCTAACTCTACTAATTAATTAATTAATCAATTAACTAAATCAACTACTATGCACGTCAAAGCTGAATATTATTTCACCCATGCATGTAGCCATGCACTCTATACATGACATGCACATGCATGTATGCCTAGTAGCTTGTATGGTATGTTTTATCTATAACTAGCATTATAACCATCCGTTTGTGTAATACCCTAAAATTTTAGCTAACCGTAATTCTGGATAATTAATATCGTAACCCAATTCTAACCTTGGAGAAATTTATTCTTTCTATTTTTCCCTAATTCTCTAATCTTAAACCTTAGTCTAATTATTTTATTTATAACCTTAACCCGTAACCCAAACTAAATCCCTAAAATTTATCCTTGATTATTTTATCTTTTTCTGTTCTATTAAACCTATCTTTTTCTGAATTATTTTTCCCAAAAAATTATTTAATTAATGTACCCTAATACTTTAACCTAGATTATTTTAATCTAAACCCACTATATTTTCTTTTCTTTTTTCCTTATCCTTTTATTTTCTCTTCTTCCCTTCCCTTACCCTCGTGTGCATGCTTTATTTTTATTTGCTATCCATACCAATCATGTCTCGACACCTGATATTGTGGGATGGAGATTGAATTTGTTTTTTTATCCTTTTCTTTTCCTCTTTCCTTCACTCAATTACACCCCCTCCCTTGCTTGCATTTTTTTTCTTTTCTCTTTCCCTATAACAAGAAATTCCCCTACCCCTTTACTTCACTCTATGACTTCTGCAACTCATGCACACTCTCCCCTACTGCCTCCCATCTTTGCAGCTGCCAACCACACCACCATCATGACCTTTGCCCGCCACTACTATCACCAACCGCAGCCCACCTCTGGGCCACCTATCCCAACCCTATTCTTCTCCCCTACCCCATTTCCTTCTTTCTTTATTCTTCCCTACCTCTATTTTCTACTACTCTGACCACCAGCCCCAAGCTCGACCAACCTCTGCTTCCCTTCCTCCACTCTGATGTTGTAGCCCTCCACCTTCTTCCTCTTTTCCCCTTGTTCTTCTCTACTTCGTTTGGTTTGATAGCCCTCTACCACAGACTCCACCATTCTAGTTCTGACGACCTCCCCCTCTACAAGCTCCTCCTCCACCTTTCCCCCTACGTCTCTACCCTGTTCCACCATAGCCCCGCCTACCCATGCTCCAACCCCTGTGCTCGCTCCAACCAACCCAGCAACTCTTGAGCCTAGCCCAACCTTTTCCTACCACCACCTTTGGCCACCCTCCCTCTCTATAGTACCTAACTAATTAGTCTTTTTCACACTTTGTGTGTGCACGACTCATGCTACATATGCAACATGAGTTTGTGTTGGCCTTCAGTGAGTGTAGTGTATTATATATATAAGGATGTTTTGGTAATTTCAAAAATTATTATTATTATTATTATTATTATTATTATTTTTATCTATCAAATATTAATTTGGTAATTATGGTTTTTCTAATTGTTCTTAGGTGAATTACCAGGGGCATAAGAAGAGCCATAATAGGATAAACGTTCTTAGAGACTAGAGTGAAATGCCCTAGAATTTTTTATTTTAGGAAATATAATTAAATAAGGATTTATTTGGGGTAATTAATTAATTTAATTATTTGCAATAGGAAGGAATTAATTAGGGAAAATTAATAATAGTTTTTAAATATTTTTATAAAGGAAAAATTGGGCTTTATGTTAATTAAAAAGGGATTTAAGAGAAATAATTCAAAAAACCCTAAATTAGTCTAAAAATAAAATTTAATATTATATCAATTAAATACTTTATTCTAATTGCCCAAAATATTCTAATTAGATTATTTAACCCCAAACCACTTCGAGTTTTCTTTTTCCTTTTTCCTTTTCCCTTTTTCCTTCCTTCTTTTTCCTTCTATTCTTTCTTTCTCATTTTTCTTCCTCTCGCCAGATTGAGCCTGGAGCATAGCCCAACCTATTCTCTTTCCTCCCTTTTCCCACGGCCCAGCGCCGCTCCCTTTTTTATACCTCCTTTAAACGCGATGTTTTATTCTTTATTGCCCTGGGACACCACGTTTCATTAAAAGCCTTATAACTGCAGCTGACCAGCCTGGTTCCCCCTTCTTTTTCTTTTCTTCCTTTTCCCCCTTGACCGCCCTGCTCACCTTCTTCTTCTTCCTCCTTCCTTTGGCGTCGTCCACTTGTAGCATCGAAGGCCAAAAATGGCACCACCGGCTACACGTGTCTTGACTGGCCTTTCTCCCACTCATTCTCTTCCCCTCGACGCACACTCTAGCATGAGCTGCCCCACTTCCCTTTTCTCCCACACGATCGCCCCATTTTCTCTCACGAAGGTCGGGCGCGGTTTGAAATTGTGTTGACTGATCAATGCCATAACCACCCCATTATCTCATCGGCTTTGACCTCTTACTAACCTCTAGAACTCGAGCCTACCCTCTACCATTATAAATACCCCTCGTATGGCCTAATTTTGAGATTTTCTTCCCCGAAACCCTAAGTGCATGCCTGTGTGCCACCGCAACTTTAGACGCACTATTCTTCACCATTATCCAACCTCAGCACCGCCTCTTCCTCCCAAATTCTTCCCTGCAACGCACTCTAATTAACTAAACCATTCACTACCTTTAATTCTTCTCGCACGGGCCACCATAACTGTGCAAAGTTTCCTATTCCTCTCACCAAATTTTTACCCCCAAAACCTTTAAACCACCGTCCACCACCATATCCGCCACTTCTACTGCCCTTTGAACCACCCAAAAACTCTTGCTAATTCTCATCCACCGACCCATAACCTTCTTTTCTTTTTTCTCCTTCCCCTTCCCGCTTTTTCTTCATTTTCGTGCCTTTTAGATCACTTTTCCGGCCACCGCCATGCACCACCGCCGGTGCCACCCATCCCGCCAACTCAAGGTGAAACCCTAGACCTTCTTAACCCTTCTTTTCGATTTATTGAGAATTATTCTACTTTTATCCTAATTTGTAATGTTATTTCAATTTTAATTATTATAATTATAATTATTATTATTATTGTTATCAGCTGTAACTTATTTGATAAATTTTTTTGGCATGTTTGAGAGTATTCTTGAGTTAGATAAATAATTAGTTTCGAAGATTTAATGGAATTATTATAGGCTTATTATTATTATTATTATTATTATTATTATTATTAGTATAATTATTTATTTAATATTATAATTCTTTAATGGGGGGCCAAGAACTTAAATTTTAATTAGGTCTCGCAGCCTTGCATTAGTATTATTATTATTATTAGCATTTTTAATATTGTTACTATTAATATTATTATTATCTTTATTAACTTTTATATTATAAGTATAAATATTGTTAATATTATTATTACTATTATCGAATAGTATTCTTGTTATTTTGGGTAGTTTCGAAAGCCACCTTGTAATTTTAAGATTTATATTATTATTAATATTAATATTCTACTAATAAGAGTATTATTAATAATATTTTATTATTATTATTATTATGATTATTATTATTATTATTATTATTACTATTACTAACACTATTTTGGTGAAGGGTAGAAACCCTTATATCACCACTCATTTCAAATTATAATAGTAATTTATTTGTATTTTTAGTAGTATTTTGTATTGTTAATTATAGTATAATATTATTTTAATTAGAAACCAATTCTTAGGATAAGTTAGTGAATAATATAATTTTTAGGAAGGAACCTAACTCTAGTATTTTTTCCATAATAGGTGAGCCTAGTCAAAACCCTAAAGTAGAATAGGAGCGTGCACCAAGACCGGTGATATTTTAGATAAGGGGTGCTAAGGCCATATGTGAATTATGTGATTTTATGCTATACATGCCGTGTGATATTAGTTATAATGTAATTCATGTGAATATTGTATAAGTGTTATAAATACAGCATGATTATGGAGTTGAAGTATGTTGGTGAGAATAAATGGTGGCATGAGAATTATGTGTATATTTATGTTATTATTATTGTATGATATGACCTTAAGACATGCATGTTTGGGTTGTAAAATAATGACGAGGAGTGTAACAATGTGGTGTTAGGGATTTGCATGAAATGGCATGGTGTTAGGGTTTTGCATGAAATGGCATGGTGTTAGGGTTTTGTATGAAATGGTATGGTTTTAGAGTTTTGCACGAAATGGTATGGTGTTAGGGTTTTGCATGAAATTGTATGGTTTTAGGGTTTGCATGGAATTGCATGGTGTTAGGGTTTTGCATGGTGGTAATAATATTGTATAGTGTTAGGGTTTTGCATGGTGGTATTAATATTGCATGGTGTTAGGGTTTTAGAATGGTGGTATTAATGTTGTATGGTGTTAGGGTTTTGCATGGTGGTATTAATGTGGCATGGTATTAGGGTTGTATGAAGTTATGGTTTGCATGGGAGCTAGGGTTTGCATGGAAGTGTGGTTTACGTGGAGTTAGGGTTTGCATGGAATTAGGGTTTGCATTGGAGCTAGGGTTTGCATGGAGTTAATCATGCATGTCTGGTCGAATGTTTATGAATAAAATACTTAAGACACTAATCTTTTAAAGTGGAAGATTATTGAGCCGGGTTTAGACCAATCTACCGGTCAAGAATAGTGGTTAGGGTTTTACCCTATATGTGATCGATCCACCGGTTATAATAGTGGTTAGGACATGATGCCCTATATGTGACTGGCCCACCGGTAATAATAGTAGGGTGACTCGAGCTCAATAAACTCAAACCAAAATTGTTAAAGCTCTTAAAAGATACTAATTACTTATAGTGGAATACCATGTGAGCAGGAACCAGACCAATCGACCGGTCAAAAATAGTGGTGTGGACTATTGTCCCGCAAGTGACCAATCCACAGGCGAATAACAGTGGTGTGGACTTTGTCCCACAGGTGACCAGCCCACCGGCTAAAATAGTGGGGTGTTCCTATACTTGCATGGATTTGAAGAAAAGGCATGGTGTGTATCGACTTTTGATAAAAGAAAGATTAAATAATTAATCTGGACCTTTTTGGGCCTCATGTGTGGACTTGTTGATTATAGGCTATGGATTTCACTATATGCTTTTATGTATCATATGTGTGGGTTGTAATTACATGTTGATCATTATCCTGCATGTTTTGATGTGTTATATGCCGGCCTTAGTACTCGATTACCTTATTTAGTACGTAGCGTATTGATCACCCATTTCATGGGTGTTGCTCATTCCCACGAGCAGAAGGCCCGTCTGATATGTTGTAGGTAGGAGACACTTACTTTGATTTTATCGATGCCTATGGGACATCAGGAGGGGCGAAGTGATAGATGGGCTGGATCAATCTCTCGAGTGACGTGGTCGTTTTCCCTTTTAATTTATGATTCATTTTACTTTTATTATGTTTGAGTTGTAGAAACAGTTTTATTAATGTTGTTTAGTTATTATCTAGAAAAACAATAGCTAGTATTTTGAAATATATAAGGCTTACGCATACTCTGATTCTCGTTTTTATAAATTTGGATTATTAATGGTGCTGTTGGTAGTGTTTTTCTTAGCCTTAGAACTTGGTACCAGAATGATAGGAGTGAACCGGTCTGGTACTAAGTGTGGTGGTAACATCTCCAAAAATTTACGGTTTTGATTTACAAGTATATTGTTTTAAAAAAAATGTGTAAATTTTGGGGGTGTTACATAGAGCCTTTTCTATAAGGATACTAGTCGATGTTTAGGGATTTGTGTTAAGCTTTTTGAATGGCTATTGTATTATCATGTTATTTTTATTATGTTGTTAAATGCATGTTGTTAATGATTTGTTATGATAATTTGGATTATATGCTAGAAAGAGTAAGAACGATAAAAGTAGTGTTGATATGATATTGTTGCGGTATACCAACATTTTTGTGGAAAAATAAAAATTGTGGGAGAATAATATGGGCCTAATAAAGCATGATAAGTGGGAAATAATGATATAGAAAATATAAGCTTTTCATAAAATAAGGGCTATCTACTATCTTTAAGGGTATTTTGGTTAAAATGGGTTAATAATTTTTTTTTTGTATTTTAATGTGTTAGAAGGATTATAGTATGCTAATAAAATCATGTGAAGTGTTTGGGAGTGATCATGAATGTCATAAGTTCTATGGATGAGAGAATAGTCTAATTTAGGAATAGCAAGCTTAAATTAATAATGTCATTTTGACATGTGTACAACATTATATTTAGGCCATGAATTTTGGATATATTGTTAATATTGGTATTTCAAGATTGTATATTAAATTTGGTAATTATATGAGCCTTCCGGGAAAAGTTATGATGGACTTGCAAAATTAGGGTTTTAGGAGCCTTGTGAATAATAATATTTGAGGTAAGGCGATTATCGCATGTGCGAGACATGGGATTTAGACTTTGAGTTTCAGGTATATTGATAAAAATATCATTTAAGGAATATATACTAAATATGGTGGGTAAATGATCAATATGGGAGGAGTTATGCCTAAGGTGTGAAATTAGTTTTTTTTGGGGTAAATAAGCTTCTAGTATTTGAGAAAGGCATTCTTATCTGTATGTTGATGTCTTGCTTACCTTAATTATGTTTTGTACTCATAAACCAGTCATAAATAAGATACTAAGCATTTAAAGTGAAAGATCACATAAGTTGGACCAAGGCGTTTATGGGTCTGTTCTACCAGACAATAATAATGGCTTAGGAGCATTTTTCCTTTAGAGGTATTGGGTCCATTCTACCTGATAATAATAGTATCTCAGGTGTCCTATCCTTGAGAGATCACGTGAGTTGGGCGGAGGTGTTTATGGGTTGATTCCACCGGACAATAATAGTGGCTTAGGTGTGTTGTCGCTGATAGGTGATTCAAACTGTTCCACTGGTTAAGAATAGTGGCTCAGGAGCATTTTACCTTAAGAGGTATTGGGTCCATTCCACCAAATGATAATAGTGGCTTAGGTGTCCTATCCTTAAGAGGTGCTTCAATTCATTCTACCGGCTTAATAATAGTGGGGCCTTATACTCAATGTATATAATAATATGATACAAGATAAGTAATGAATAAGGTATTAATCATTTAAAATAGAAGATTATGTGAGTCAGGACCAGGTGTAGGGTCCATTCTACTGGACAATAATAGTGTCTTAGGTATGTTGTCTCTGAGAGGTGATTTAAAGCATTCCACTAGTTAAGAATTGTGGCTCAAGAGCGTTTTACCTTGAGAGGTGCAAGGTACGTTCCACTAGATGATAATAGTGGCTCAAGTGTGTTGTCCCTGCGAGGTGCTTCAAACCATTCCGCCAGTTTAAGAATAGTGGATCCTTGAACTCAACGTAAATAAAAGAATGGATCATGTTATTTTCTCGTATTACGAATTTGGACTAATAATCGCCTCGTATTGATTCTTTTACCTCGTATGTATACCATTTTCTATTGTGAATGCATGTAATTATGTGTTCCCTATTTTTGAGTGTAATGTTACTTTACTCAGTACGTAGCGTACTAATCATCCTTTTTATAGGTGCTGCTTATTCCAACGAGTAGAAGATCCTAATGGTTTTGTGCAGGTCTTTTAAGACCTAGTTGATAATTTTGCTGCCTTTGATATATTGTATGGGGAAGAGTGACCTCTATATGTACTGGGTGTTGGGTGAAGAGTCATATTATCTGGATGTTATTTTACCCGAATACCTTTTTGGACTCTTCAATTCGTGGTATCCCTTTTTTTTATATTTTGGATATTGTACTCAGAGATAATCTCCAAACTCATATTTAAATTATAAAGTTTCTCTTATTTCTACTTACTCTATTTTACTTGTAATGGTTTTAGTCTTGTAATTGATGTGAGGATGGTATGGTAAGCTAGACTTACATTAATTATGGCTGTAACACTCAATATTTTGGCTTTAAACTTTTGCTATAAAATGAAAATATTCAATAGTAAATTTTGAGGTGTTATAGTTTATCTTCAATTTTGTGGGAGATCCTTTCTAAATGAAGAATAATTAGTTTGATAATGATGAATACTAAATCTTGAGTGTTTGCTTCCATATCATGCAGAGCTTAACCAAAGGAGAAATTAAGATAAAGAGGGAAAAAATGGAAATAACCATGGTCAAAGAGAGGCTTGAGATGTGTGGATATGTAGTTGAGTGTGTGGTGGAGTAATGATAAAAATTTGGTGGTGTTTAGGCAAGTTTTGGAGGTGAAATTAGGGGTGCACGACCAAAATGGTGTAGTTGCAGTGTTGTGCTACAGGCAGTGCACACCCAAGTTGAGAGGAAAGATCGTGCATAGCCAGGTGGTGCAAAGTGGCACGACCATGCTTGATCGCTGGATAAACATGTTGCAAGTTGAATAAATGCGCGCAATCGTGCATTAGGAAATTTTAGTGTAGCACGATTGTGCTTGAGACGATGCACAAGCCATGAATTCCTTAGAATTGCGATAAGTGAGGATAAGAAGAAGGAAAAAGAAGTGGTTGTCAGCGGTGATAGTTGTCAACAATGTTGGGGAAGGTTAGGGTGACCTTGGTAGTCGATCCACCTGTAAATGGGTGGTGAGTGGTGGCTATGGTTGTACACGGTGGTGGAATTGGTGATGTGCTAGCAAAAATAGGGAACATATAGGAGGAAGAAGAAGAGGAAAAGAAGAAGAAGAAAGGAGAAGGAAGAGGAGGCTCGTGCAGGGCATTTTAGATAGGTTTGGACAGGAAATGGCGCAGGCATAAGAGGGAAAGGATACTGTGTAGTTTGTGTCTGTATATATATATATATAAATGTGTGTGTGTGTGTGTGTGTGTGTGTATGTGCTATGCGGATGGGTAAAGAAAAGTGGGTGGAGGCCTGTGTGAAATGGTGGAGGTCAGGCATGAGGATGGTGCGGGGAAATGATAGTTGAGTGTTAGGAAAAATGGTAGGCGATGGTGATGGTTATGTGTATGTATTGCATAAGGATAAGATAGAGAAGAGTGATAGGGTGTGTGCATGGTGGTGCAGATTAGTAGGGATAAGAGAAGCATAAGAAGAAGAAGACAAATGAGAAATGATGTAGGGTGATGGGTGATGGTTGATTGTAGAAAAGGTGATGGAATATCGTGCAAGTGGAGAAAGGAAAGCAAGTTGCAACCAAGAACCCATATTTCTGTGGGTGATGGAAAAGAAAGAAAGGAAGGAAACTTGAGCCCATAACCTCCTACAAATTCCCTTAAAAGTGAGGAAGGAATATCAAATCCCTATCAGAGACTATGTCGGTAGAGGTGCCATACCTATTCACCACAAACCTTGAATATGTATTGACCAAGTAATCCATACTCCAAGTCGAATTTATTGGCACAAAAATAGTAGAATTAGTCAACCTGTCTATGATAACCTAGATTGTATTACAACCTCTATGACCCCCTAGTAGCCCACTCAAAAAATCCATCAAGATAGAGTCCCACTTCCATCTTGGAACATCTAAAGGTTGAGCCAACCCTACAGGTCTCTGATGCTCAATCTTGATCTTCTGATAAGTTAGAAACCTTGAATTGGACTTTGCTACCTCTTGTTTCATGCGAGCTAACAATAGATCCTCTTAAGGTCCTTATACAACTTATCCCCTCCTAGGTGGAAGGAATACGAAGTATAGTGACCTTCCTCCAAAATCCGGTGCTTTAGATCAATGCATATTTGAGGTATAAACCAACAACATCTATAGTAAATGCTACCATCCTCACGAATCTAGAAACCCTTAGCTCTATAGTTCTAAATATTCTACCAAATTCTCTTAAGCTTAACATCCCTAGACTATCCTATTTGAATTTTATTAAAAACCATTGGCGTAATGGTTAAAGTACACATTTGAATCTCCAAGTCACCTTATTGGATCATCTCTATCCCTATCTCACCAAACTCCTTGACCAAGTGACTAGACACCACAACAAAACCCTAGGAATGTGAGATCTTCCTACTTAAGGCATCTTCAGTGATATTAGCCTTACCCTTGTGGTAGTTCAAGTTAATATTATTCAACTCCTTTTGAGTAAATATATACTTGAGGCTCTTATGGTTGGTGCAGAATCTACACTTAGTCCCATACGGATAATGCCTCCAAATCATAAATGTAAAAACACCTATTGCCAACCCTAGGTCATGCATTGGATAATTATACTCATGCCAATTCAACTGGCGTGAAGTGTAAGCTGCTACCTTACCATGCTACATAAGAACACAACCTAGTCCATGGTTGAACACATCGCTGTAGACCTTGGATCCATTAGTACTTGAAAGTATAGCCACAACCAGTGTTGTAGTTAACTGCTGCTTCAACTCTTGAAATGATTTCTCAAAAGCATCATCCACTTGAATTTGGTCATCTTCTTCATAAAATTTATCAAGGGATGAGCTACCTTTGAAAAATATTGGACAAGGCATTTGTAGTAACCAGCCAAACCTAGGAAACTACATACCTTGGAGACACTAGTGGGTACCTTTCACTTAGTCGCTACCGATTTCTTTGCCGAGTCCATGATGACTCCTTATATTGACATCATGTGTCACAAAAAAGCAACCACCTGAAGTTAGAACTCGCACTTAGAGAGTTTGACATATAACTTATGCTCTCTTAGGAGTGACAAAATCGCCAATAGGTGCTGCTTAAACTCCTCTGTACTCTGAGAGTAAACCAAAATGTCATCAATTGAAACCACAAAAAACTGATTGAGGAATGGCTAGAAAATTCTCATCATCAAGTTCATAAAAATGGCGGGAGTATTAGTGAGTCCAAAAAGGCACCACTATAAACACTTAGTGCCTATACCGTGCCCTAAAGATTGCCTTCATGATGTTTGCCTTAGCGATACATACCTAATGATAACCCTATATGATCCTGACCATAGAAATAACATATGAAGCACCTCGACTAACCACAAGATCTGCTCTAACCTCTTTACTTACCCTACTGCCGATACTTATCCCCTTTAGGCTTGTTCCGACCTCTCTGCTGAAACCTCTGAGGTCCTCCTCCTCGGTATTGGATCTTACCTCTAGAACTCTATGACTTCGGCTTCGTCTTACCCAGAATGGAAGCCTACCCCCGAACTAATGTAGCGGTAATACACACCCCCTCATAAACAATAGCAAAGTTTTGAAAAGTCACAACACCCATGTAACACCCCAAAATTTACTACAAAAAATTTTCATTTTTTTGTAAGCTAATATATAAACTATGGAGTGTTACCGCCGCACTTAACATGAGTTCAGTTCCTTACTACTACTCAAAATTTTTTCCAAGGAATATTTGGAATACTTCTTCTTTTTGGCTTTCCCTTTATTCCATCTTCCACAATCTTGTCCTAAAATGCCTCGGACTACCAAACCCTACGTAAGATAAATACACAATTTATCAACAATTCTCAAGACATGCATCATCATATAATAGAAGATTACAACAACATATAACAAAGTAGTCAAGACCACACATGCACTTACCCTAGGTCCTTGTAAGCCAAGCTACACAACAATCTTAGAATATATATATATATATATATATCATGCGGGCATACTATTATTCTACAACCAAAGCACATAATCATAAACCTTAACTATAATTGTATCATTACCTAAATGGATTCAGTCTTGAAGCATAAAATCTTACACCTCTTCTTTAGCGATTACTGGTTCAGTACCTAAAATTGGAAACACCTAACTTTATCCCAAAACTCAATAAAATCCATTTTTCAACATGATTTCAAATCAAACTTTATCCCAAACCAAATCATAAAGTTAAATCAAAATCAAAGGGACTAAAATTTTGTATATTTCTTAATCAACCATTTACAGAAATATGGGGTGTTACTGTAACACCTGCAAAATTCACTACTAAATTTTTTTATTTTATTAAAAGAAAATAGTGGAAGCAAAGATAACAAAACTATGAATATCGAGAATATTATTGCCACACTTAGTACGAAACCGATTTACTCCTATCGTTCTAATACCAAGTGATAAGGCTAAAAGAATAAAATACAATTTGCTTGAAACTTGAACCATATTTAAATAAGAGTAGCGCAAATGGTTTCGTAACAAGAACAGAATCCACCAATGGTGGTTACAAGAATCGAAATTTCATTTAAACTAAGAATTAAAAGGTGAAAGAGATACCCTAGGGACTTTATGGGAAATCCTTACGCTCGAACCCAAGCCCTCTTGAATAACACCTATAAGGGACACTGCCCGTTGATTAGGCAGGAGCCCACAGAGGGAATTCTTCAGTATTATGGTACTTAGTAACCCTTTATATCACACTAAAAGGTAGGCCTATAATACAAAACATGATACAAAAACTATGTAGAATGATAAGATATGGCTAATACACAAGGCACATGTCATACAATAAGAAATGCAAAACACAAATCTGTATACTTAGCAAATTCATCACATGCCCTAGCAAGGACAAGCACTGAAGTCAAGTTAGGTCATATCAATAGATAATAACGGGAAATCAATGTTTTGAGCCTTAAGCCATTAATTAATCATTATTCAAGAATCATTTTTTGATTTATAGACATGTGAGTGTGGGAACCCCACTATTATAGCTTGTGGACTAGAAACATACAGGGTAACACGCACCTGACCACTATTATTTGCCATTGGATTGATCTCTAGGATAGAAGGCTCCTGGCCACTATTATCATTAGTTTATTGAGCTCGGGACCCCCAATTTTATAGCCCACGGACTGGAATACACATATACATCATCCAATGCAAAGCGCTTTTGGGCCACTATTATAGCTGGTGGACCGGTACACATATACATACTCTAGGATAAAATACTCTTGGGCCACTATTATAATTGATGGACCGGTGGAGCAATGGACCCGTACATATATATATCTTCCAGAACAAAGCACTTCTAGGCCACTATTATATCCGGTGGACCGGTACACATAATATAATCCATCTGGGCTTGTCTGAATCGTCTTTCACTTTATATGATTAGTGTTTTCCCTTTTAATTAGCACAATAGTTCCAATTATTTGCCTTGAGGGGGAGATCAAGAACCCAGAGATGTAAAGATACACCGGTCATAATAGCGCATATAAGCAACTTAGTACCCTTCAACCATCAACCCAGGGACGTAAAGGTACCCTGGTCATACTAGTGCATACAAGCTATACAGTACCCTACTGATAAGAAAACCTAATCTATAAGTATGCATACCTCCTAAATAGGTCTATAAAGCTAGATAGAGTAAGATGTAGGGTCTGGTTGGGGCACTAAGGCACACAAGAAAATACCAGAATAATCGTGGGATAAACTATATCTTTACGGTAGAGACCCTTAAAGAGCCACCAGTCCCGAGCTCGAGGTCTTCCCCCTTAATTATTAGTGTCTTAATTAAGGTGATCACGAGAAGCACAATACCGACATACTTATTCACTTCCAATTGTTTATGATATTATTAAGTAATCCTTATTCATGCAATTATCCATGATAACCTAAAGGAATCATTAAGGCCATCATTTTCTCATCTAATTCCAATTCAGGATTTGTTTCCGTTTGTTCACATTCCATATGGGTTATTGTATAATAATCACATTACAGTTTTAAAGTCTGGTTAGTTCACATTGAAGGATCATGGCACACATAAACGAACATGCCCTTAGTTCACACCTAACACACAATACCGTGCATGATTAATGATTAAGACACCTCCTTCATGAATATAAGAAAAACACCATACTATAACTTTAATTATCCATCCAATCCCAGGTCAGGCCATGTTCTTGTGATACTCATTGATTGTCAAATACCTTTATCTTGCTATTCAATATTACTTGAGTCTTATTATGAACCTCCGTTAATCCATTGACATGTCAAATACGAGTTACTGATTTACCCCTATCATCTCTACAAAATTGCCAAAATACCCCTTTCTTGTATAATTATTAAGTTATCCCTCTTTACTTGCCAAATTACCATATTACCCTCTATGTTGCATAATTATCAAATTGCCCCTTACTTATGTTAGATTACAAATTATCCTTCGTACTTATTAAATCACCAACTTTACCCCTTATACTTGTTAAGTTACCAATTTACTCTTCCAGTGGATTAAATTATTGTATTACCCTTTATGCTTATCTAAATTACCAAATTGCCCTTAGGCTCATTAAGTTACTGATGATCCTTCATATATGTTACGCTTGTCATATTTCTTATTTGATTGGTTAGATTACTAAGTAGCCCTTCTTCATTATTATAATTACCAAATTACCCTTTTAATTGGTTAAATTACAAATTACCCTTCTTCATTATTATAATTACCAATTTGCCCTTATTTCTACAAATTACAAAATACCCTTCTTCATTATTATAATTACCAATTGGCCCCTATTTCTACAAATTACAAAAATACCCTTCTTTTACACCAATTTACCATTTTACCCTTCCTTTGAACCAAATTACCATTTTATCCTTCTTTTGTACCAAATTACCATTTTACGCTTCTACTTTATTAAATTACCAAAATACCCTTCCTATATACCAAATTACCATTTTACCCTTCCACTTTATTAAATTACCATTTTACCCTTCCTTTACACCAAGCCACCATTTTACCCTTCTACTTTATTAAATTACCAAAATACCCCTCTACTTTATAAAATTACCATTTTCCCCTTTACTTATAAAATTACCATAATACCCTTTCGATTATGTTTAATCCACCAAAATACTTTCTTACACCTAAAAATTACCAAGTTATCCCTTTTTCTAGATAAAATTACTAAAATTCCCTTCTTCCTTGTCCATTTACCATTTTACCCCCTTTACTCTTATAATTTACCATTTTTCCCTTATTATACCCCTTTTCCCAAAATGCACTCACTTCATAAAATATTAATATTCATGCTCTATACTCATAATTCAAACACCACCAATTCATATTAATTAACATTAACACACATTAGCACCTACTAAACACATATTTAGGCCATCACTTTTGTACATGAAAAAATTACTAAAATGCCCCTAGGGCTCAGATTAACATTACTTATGCACCAATGGGCATATTAACGTATCATATCATACATATACTTTTAACCTCATTTTTAACAACAAAATCCTTCCTTAAGCATTATTTCAACATATGCCGCCTAAATTAACATGCTTTCCTTTTTTTTTAATCAATCAACATATGCAACTAAAGCATTATAGTTAACAACACATATTATGCATATAAACAGATTAAACTCTCTAATGTGCTAGTATACGCATATCCATGCATTTAAGTAAGGTTTAACGTTTACCTTATTTTTCGCAAAAATCAAACCTTACGAGTACCCTAGCTAAAGGCTTAAGCTTTGATTAAAAATTTGCATAATAAGAGTAGGAAAATCAAAGGAATAATTTTTTTATATCAAAAGCTTAATTAATATATAATGCATCAACTATTTTTATACACTAAAATTAATTAATGATTAGGCTAAAATTAAGGCAAGACTCATGAGCCGCATGCAAAAATGAAAGGGGAAGGGGTCGAAGGAGGGAGTTGGGAAAATGGAGGAAGTTGGTTTGGCTTGGGGTTTTGGGGGCTAGGAGGAGGGCAGGTGGAGAGGAGTTAGGGCAAAGGCTGGGTGCAGGGGTGGAGTGGGGTTGTAGGTGGTTGTCAGGGATAGGTTGCCGGCATCCAAAGGTGGTACAGGCGATGGCTGTAAGGTTGTAAAGTGGGCTGTAGGGGTGGCAGAGGAGAAGAAGGAAGGGAAAGGAAGGAGGAAAAGGAGAGGCTGCAGGAGTAGGTTAGTGGCTTGAGAGGCATCAGAAGCGGTAGAACAAAGATGGACAATGGAGGAACATGGTGGAGGCTGAGAAGGGGGAAAAGAAAAGAAGAGGAAGAAGGGGGCTGTAGGGGCTTGAGGGAGTACGTTGGTGGTGTAGGGTGGCAGTAGGGGTGGCAAGAGATGGTGCATTCGAGGGTGGTGGAGCAACAATAGGGTAAGGGAAGGAGAGGAGAAGATCGAGAGAATAAGGGGTTGGGAGAGGGAAGGGAGTGGGCTCGAATGGGGAAGAATGAAGTAGGAGGGAAGCATAAAAAGAAGAGGGAGAGGAGGGGAGGTAGGTTGCCAGCTAGGTAGATGTGGTGGCAAGAGGTAGGGTGGTAGTTGTAGGGAGAGGGAGGAGGAAAATGGAAGGCATGTGGGGAAGGGGTTGAAGGTCGTGTTTGGTCAGAAATTGGGAAGAAAAGGATGGGTAGAGAAGGAGAGAGAGAGAGAGAGGCTATAGGGAGGAGGTAGGTGGTGGCAGGTAGCGGTGCATGAGGCTGCAATGGCATGCAGATCAACGAATGAGGAAGGAGGAAATAAAGAAGATGAAGAAGAAAAGGAAATGAGGGGTAGGTTGACCGGGTGAGGGAAAAAGAAGAGGGAGCGGGCTGGCCTGTACACGAGGAAGAAAGAAGAGAAAAAAAAAAGAATGGGTTGGTCTAGCTGAGGGAGAAGGAAAGAAAGAAAAGAAAGAAGGGAGGTGAGCTGAGGTGACGTCAAGTAGGAGAGGTTGGAGAAGGGAAGAGTTGGGGTATTATAGTTACAATCAACTTAAATTTTAAAAGTTAATTTATCTCAAATAAAGGCTATTTATTAAATTATTTTTAAAAAAATTTTGGGGTATTATAGTTACAATCAACTTGATTAACTTTTCCTTCTTCTTACTTCTCTATTATATAGTAAAAGTTGATGAAATTCTTTATTAATCAACTTAATTCTTCAATATGTTCATTTTGTAAGTTCTAATTTGCAATCTATATTCGATGCTATGTTAATTCTCTACCCTAAGTTGAGATTTTTCACACAATATTTTTAGTTACAATTTATTCTTGATTGTAGTTTAATATTTCTATATTGAAACAACGATATCACCATGCATTGAAATTCAGCTGTTGGTTATTTTGTTTCTTATTTTTTGAGCCATCTTTTACAATGAAAAAAGGTGAAAACTTATGAGGTATGTGTTCATTTATAGATTGCATGATCACTTTTTGAGTTTGTGGTTTAGTAGTGAAATTTGTGGATTTTGAACAAAAAGATTCATACTTATGTTGAAAATTAATGTAATACTTGTGAATATCACATACATGCAACAGTGGTGAAACATGTTTGAGCTATAACTTTTTGTAAAATGGTGAAACAATAAGAATAGAATAGTGAAACATGTAGTATATTTTTAGTGAAATACGTGGTGTAATATTCCCAAATTCACTGCTTAAGAATAATATTTTGTAGAAGAGTTAATTACAACAATAATGGATGTTACCACCATACTTAACATAACTCTAGTTCCCTGATAGGTGTATATTTTATTAGGAAGATCATTTCTAAAGACATCTCGAACTAAAACCTATATGCATAATGGGGTTCTTGCTATGAAATTTGATTGGAAAATAGTTCGCTTTAATATTGATGACTTCATGAGAAATCCCACTAATTATGAATTTGTTTCCGAGTTGGATGTAATTGACATTTTATTTGAACAAGTTGTTGAATTAACAAGTGATGATCTTGCATAAGTTATGCTTACAAAATCAATAGAAATAGACTCTTATGAAGATTTAATAGAATATTTTGAATTAGATAAGAAAATAAACGTATGTGTTTATACTTTTAGAGCTTATTCTACTAACATAGGGGAGCATATTGAATTTTCTATTATGAAAGACAAACCCCTATCCTCTATAGAAAAGGCTGTAACACCCTAAAATTCACTACTTTTTTTAAAGCGGAAGCAATTAAAATCGAAACACTTAAAACCTGTGAATTCTGGGGATGTTACCGCCACACTCAGTACCAAACCGGTTCTCTCCGACCGTTTCAATACCAAGTGCTAAGGCTAAGAAAAGAATAATCAATTATAAATCATTACAATATAAATTCCAAATAAGCATTAAACGGTTGTAAAACAAAAGTGAGAGTACGCATAAATAATTGTAATTCATTTCCAAAAGAGAATTAAACTTACAACTGATAGAATATTAACAAAAGGAAATAAATCACATAAAGACTGAAATATGACCACAACTCTCTCGAACTTTGAGCCAAAACAAGCTCAACACACAGCCCCCCGACTGATGTCTCACCTACCTGCACAAGTCAGAAGGGCATGCTACTCGTGGGAATGAGCAGCACCCATGAAAAGGGTGATCAGTACGCTATGTATTGAGTAAGGTAACAGAACACTAAGGCCAACACATAATCACATAATCCATGCAAAATAATAATAGGGCATAATCACCAACACAATAACATAAAGGTAGTGAACGATCAGGTAAAAAATCCAAGATCCAATATAGTTTAGATTAATTCCTTTATTAATCCTTTATCGACTTATTTTCACACCATACTCTTTATCAAGTCCATACGATTATGGGAACCCCACTATTTTAACCAGTGGATCGGTTGCAAGGGTAACATACCCTGCCACTATTTTAGCCGGTGGATCGGTAGCGAGGGTAACATACCCTGCCACTATTATATGCCGGTTGATCGGTCTGGCCCCTTCTCGTACGGTGTTCCACTGTAAGTAATTAGTATCTTCCCACTTATTAAAAACATATATAGTTTGGTTTGTTGAGATCGGGATCCCCCACTATTTTAGCCAGTGGATCGATCGCGAGGGAAAACATTCCCTGCCATTATTATGCCGGTGGATCGGTCTGGGCCCATCTCAACATCTTCCACTTTACGTGTTTAATGTATTAAGTATCTTATTCAAAGGCTTTCACCTTGGACATGCATAAGTCATCACACATCACAAATCATAAAATTCCACCCTCATAATTACATTTTAATCACCACATACATATGATAACACAAAAACCCTAATCAGCCACATCAAACCCTAATTAACCACAACAACCCATAGTTAATCATTCCAAACCCTAATTCAGTCTCCTCTGTAACCTTAATTTGCTCCACTTGCTATTTTTCATCCCAAGTGCTCAAACACAAAAACACTTACATTACCTTCCTTACATCCCAAATTAACTTTCCACATGTAAATTTCATGCCCATGCAGACATTAATCTCCCCATGCAAACCTTCGAACCTTTTTCATGCAAACCCTAAAATTCCACATGAAACCCTAAATTCAACCATGCAAACCGTAATACCACCATTCAACCATCAATGCCACCATGTAAACCCTAATACCACCATACAACCCTAATACCACCATACAAACCATAAATACCACCATGCAAACCATAAATACCACTATACAAACCCTAATACCACCATACAACCATAAATACCATCATACAAACCATGATTCCGTCATGCAAAACCCTAAATTCAATCCATACAAAACCAAAGATTCACCCATACCAAACCCTAAATTCAAACCATATAAAACCTAAATATTCATCCTTACCTTATAATTTATTAGATTATCCTATTCATAACCACAAATTAGATTTTTCTGTACAAGACCATAAGTTAGATTCTCCCACATAAAATCATAATTTAGAATCTCCCAAGCAAAACCATAAATTGGATTCCCCCAAACAAATCATAAATTAGATTCTCCCAATTAAATCATAAATTAGATTCTCCCATATAATATCATAATTAAATTACATTCTCCCAAATAACATCATAAATTAGATTTTCCCAAAAACATCATAAATTAGATTCTCCCATATAATATCATAAATTACATTCTCCCAAATAACATCATACATTAGATTCTCCCAAAAAAATCATAAATTAGATTCTCTCCCACGAAACCCTACATTTCCCGTTTTATTTTTCTACCCATAAATCATTAAGATACTTAGGTCAACTCACATCTCTTGGTCAACTTCTTTCTCCATCCTCATTTTTCATCCTTTTCCCCCGCACAAATCATATCAACATCCTCACATGCATGTCTTACAGGGTCACAACACATATTATCATACATGAATAATACACATGCCATACAAAACATACTTCAACTCTATGTCATATCATATACGACATAATTAATAATCATAAATATAGAATGCATAGCATATGAAGCACATAATGCATATAAGCACACAATGGCCTTAGTAAACCCTTACCTAAAATGTCACCGGTCTTGGAGCACGCTCCTATATTACTTGAGAGCTTTGATTGGGCTCACCTACTATAGGAAAATACTAGGATTAGGTTTCCTCTTAAGAATGCTATTATTTCTAACTTATCCCAAGACCTTATTCTTAATTAAAATATTATTATACTAAAATTAACTACACAAAATACTAGTAGAAAAACTAATAATAACACCAATAAACTTCAAAACAAAAGGGTGATACAAGGGTCTCTACCCTTCACCCAAATTAATATTAGTAAGGATGAAAATAATAATAATATAACTTTAATAACAACTAAATATTATAAATAAAGGTAATAATAATAATAATAATAATAATAATAATAATAATAATAGTAATAGTAATAGTCATATATAAGCCTTATATTTTAAGGTGGGATTTCAACCCTGCCTCTAATTAATTGCCTACTATTCATTAACATAAATAAATAATAAAATTAATATCATATATAATAATATTAAAATAATAGAGATGATACTAATATTATTGTTAATGGTTATAAAAATAGAAATAAAAATACTAAAATACATAACTGCAAATGTTAATACAAAATTAGGGCCTAAGATTTTCCAGAATAATTAATAAAATGATAATAATAATTATTCTAATAATTATAATATTAATAATAAGAAGAATGATAATAATCATATAATAATTCAATTAATAACTTAAAATTTGAAACTAACAATAAAATAATTTTATTACTACTCTCTACCTTGCAAGTAAAATTCAGCATAATTTTTTTATCAAATAATAATAATATTAATAGCAAGGAAATACTTATTATATTCAAAAAATTACTGATAAATAAAATAAAAATAGAATAATTTACAATAAATAGTAAATAATGACTAAGAAGGTCTAGGGTTTCACCTTGAGTCGACGGGAATGGGCGACACCGGTGGTGGTTCACGGCGGTGGCCGAAAAAGTAATCTAAGAGGGAAAAAGATGCCTAAAAAGAGAAAAAGATTAGGGGGAAAAATAAAGCAAGGTTATGTTTGGTGGAGAAGGATTAGAGGAACTTTTTGGGTGGTTCCTAGGGTAGTAGAAGTGGCAGAAACAGCGGTGGACGGCGACTTAAAGGCTGTGGGTTACAAATCTTCACAAAACGGGCAAGATATTTCACACAGCTATGGAAGCTCGTGTAAAAAGAATCGAAGGATGTGGAGATCTTAGTTAGCTAGAAGAGATTGCAGGGAAGAATTTGAGATGTTGCGGTGGCGCGGAGGTTGACTATTGGTGGTGGAAACGGCGTCTGAAGTCACGGTGATGGCAGCCTGCACTTAGGGTTTCAGGTAGGAAAAAAAATCCAAAATTCCTACCATTAGGCTATTTATAGATGGTAGATGAGATAATAGGGTGTTGAAGCTCGACAGGGAGGTATTAAGTGCAAGAATTAGGGTGGCCGGTGGCAGTAATTGATCGGCCATCGTTTGGGTTGTTTCGAAATTTTGCGAGGATGGGGAGAAGAAATGGGCGAGAGATAATGGATGAGAGTTGCGCCAATTTATTCCTTGAGTAAAGAAGAATACAATGAGCCAAGAAACGGCCGGTCAAATTCCCTGTAGCCGGAGACGCCATTGATGGGGGCGGGAGTTGCAGCAGCGTCGACGGAGGAGAGGGGAGGAAGAAGGAAGAAGAAGAGGAGGTGGACGAGTCGGATGGGGAAAGAAAAGAAAAAGGGGGAGAACCGGGCGGTCAACGCGATGGGATGAGGTTCTTCAACCAAATGACGAGTTTCAATAGAAACATAATCGAAATGCGGCGCGGAGAGGGACGGGAGAAGGGTGCGCGACGTGGGCTGGGTCGAAGGGGCAGGAAGAAGGGAAACTCGGCCACGAGCTAGCCTAGTTCGGGGGGAAGAAGAAAAAGAAAAGAAGAAGGAGAAAAAGGAAGAAAAAAGAATAAAAAGGAAAAAGAAAAAATAGGGGGTTGGTTTAATTAAATTAATCAGGATATTTGGGTTATTTAAAAATAATAATATTTAAATAATATAATATTTAAATCCCTTCTAGGCTAAATAAGGATTTTTAAAAGATTTTCCATAAATTCCATTTTAATTAGCAAAACACCCTAATTTTCTTCCATTAAATTATTTATAAAATTAATATTAATTTGGAAATATATTATCCTCCTTATTTTAAATAAAATAAATTATTTAATTAATTTCCAAAATGAAATCCTTAATTATCTAAAATACCCAAATTTTTCCTAATTAAAATACTTCTAAATTTATTCTTGATTTGCCCTAATTAATTCCCTTTTATTTTAAATCAAGTAATATACTTAATTAAATTTTATAATAAAACCTCATTTAAATATAATATTTAAAATTAGAAATTTTTGGGGCATTTCAAAGGCTCTAGAAGTTGAGTTGAAACCCTTACCCAATAATATGAAATATGCCTTCTTAGAGGATAATCAAAGACTTCATGTGATTATGGATACAAATCTTACATCTTTATAGAAAAAAAATCTTATTAGAGCTCTAAAAGAATACAAAAATACACTACATCATTACATTGTTATCTCAAAAGTATAAAGGGATGTGAAATGTGGAAAATGAATGGGCATAAACTCAAAGCATTCTATGAGAAAAAAATTAGTGGAGAATTTTGAGGCACGATTTCGAATTTGACCCTTGTGGTCGCCCCTATCCTCATCCCTTCTAAACGCCACCCTTCCCTTAATGTGTATTTCTATGGTCCAGCCATTTTGGACAATTCCTACTCTATGTATGGGGGATGTATTCTCTTTATTTTGCTTATTTTTTTGGGTTTTTATCATTTTATTTTTTATTGTGCTATTTTTATTTTATTTTTTTAAATGTTTTTAATTTTTAATTTTATTATTTTTTAGTGTACTTTGTATTTTGTTATTTTTTTATTCTCACTCTTTTAATTTTATCAGAAAATTAAAAAATTAAGTAATTAAAAATCTATAAAATGACACCTTGAGAATAGACAATATGAAATAGATCTCTAATTAATAGCTTTAGTGTGTATAAGTAGTCAAGACTATATATATATATATATTATAAAAATTACATGCTTCTGGAAAATAGAAAAATGATTTGTAATTTTTTGGTCACATCTCACTACCAAAAATCTGGAAGGTGAAATTTGATAATCATCATAGGAAAGAAAAAAATAGGTCTAATAGAAACAAATTTTTTTTAGCTTTTGATCCTTAATGATGGATATAATTTTTATCCAAGTTACTTTTTATTCATGTGTGTTATTCTCTAATTGTGTGTGAAACTTAAACTTATTATTCTCTTCAAGGATGCATGAAACTTCTACATTCATTAAGATGATAGAGGCACATTTGTCTTCTTGTTAACTACTTAGCCAATATCCTACTTGTTACAATTTTTCCTTATCATAGCTTCTTTGAGCTTTTAAGTCTATTTCCTTGATATTTAGCCCATATACATAGGTGATTATCCATATCATATCACATCCCATAGTTTATGGCTAGTGGAGCACAAGTTGGTAATATGATATGAATGTGGCTGAAACTTTAAGCACGGGTTGTTTTAGTGGTATTTGATGAATATTGAATCATAATATTCTAAAAAAATGATGGAAAAAGAGAAAAAAAAACACTTGAGGTACTAACGTGAAAAAGAATGCGTGAATTTTGCAGTCACTAAATCCTTATCTCGGGTAGGATGGAGCATAAAACACATCTACCCGGTGAAACATGGCTCAAGTAAAAAAAATAAATAAATTAAATACTAGTAGATGCTTGTAGTATAGGAGGTGATGATTAGAGGTATAAAATTCATTGAAGAAAAGGTGAAGTTGAGAATCGTAAAGAGTTGGAATTGTGGAAGTTGGGCGCTTCATAATTGATTAGCCATTGCACCCAAATCCTAGAATTTATACTGCTTTCGACCCTAACCCCATTATAACCAAACAAAATGCCTCTTGATTTTTACATACTTTGATTTATAAGCATTGGCGAAGAGAGAAGAGTGAAAAGCATATTGTCGATTACAAGTTATGATTGAGAGAACAATTAGAATACAATAACAATTGGGAAAACAACGATGATATTTACTATATAGAATACCCATGATTATAAGGAGAATTAAAAATCCTCACAATATCACTTGATACATAGTTATCTCAAAACCATAAGAGAATTCAAGAGGAGAAGACTTGGATAGGTTCGGCGGTGAACCATACATCGCTAGGGTTTCATATACTTCTATTTATAGAAGTATATGATTAACATAAGTGAATGATATAAAATAGAAAAAAAATACAATCCCTATTAATAATTATGGGGCACCTGTGTTTTTTCTAGAACTCTCAACTTTACCTAAAAATCTACAAGATCAAGTGTATTCATAAACACATGTCATGTATCACAAACAAGGGCCCCCCGTGTTTTATCTTTCAGTCTCCTTTTATCTCTAAACATCTCAAAACAACTGTATGCAACAATCCATTCCATAATACATATATAAATATAAGTCATGATCTCAGACATGAGAGTAGAGTGCTCCCACATGCCTAAAATGATACTTTATGGGCTTAATTCTTCATATTTGTTCATGTTGACGATTTAAAAATTTAATTTGATGGTGAATTATTTGTGATGTGTATAACCTCAAACGAATTAAAAAATTATTTTTTGTATGTATTTTTCATTGTTTTCAGTTATGATGAAACATGTGCATTTTTTATGTTAATTGTTGATATCTCTTGTAGACTATTGGAATGGGGATCATATGTGACTTGACATTTCAAACTTCTTATACTTTTTATGGTTGTGTTAATTAAGGCTAAGAAATGGTTCATGCATGGGGGTATTTGATTAGGTGTATATTTTATAGAATTAATTGTCATATCATGACCCCAACTTTATATATTTGTTATGACAATTTAATCCTTTTTTTTTTCGAGTTTTATCTATTGGTCTAGTTTTATAGGAAAAGATGAAATAAGGTAATTAGGGTAGATAACTAAGAAAAATAATTACACTATGAGGAGCAATGTTTGGAGTTATAAAAATTTTGATGTGCCATTTTGTAATACTCTAAAAGAGAAGTCATGTGTAGAAAAATCAAGACAAAGCAATGAAGGAGCAAGAAATACAAGTGTCTAATATTTATAAACACTAAATATGGCCCCCCTATGTTTATGAAATACGGACTTTATTATTTTTATTTCTTCCCACATATTTCATTAACTCATCTCACAATTATATCTATAGGGCAAAAATACCGTTTCCTTGTATTTACTAATATAGACCTTATTTTTTCCATATTTTGGATTTTATTTATATATCCACACACACACACACACACACACACACACACACACACACACACACACACACACACACATATATATATATTAAGTAAAATAGAAGATTAAAGAGCACCGCCATTAGAACTTCAACTTCATTTGCATTATTTTTAAACAATTATGGTTCTTTTGTTTTGTTATATTTGGTTAGATTATTGATGTACATGAAAGATTTGAGATCATATAGTGTTTGAAATTGTATAATCTATTATGTTCTTTATTTCCTTTATCCCATTTATTTATTTCATACTTTTTATTTTTTTAATTTATTTCTAATTATTGGTTTAATAAATTGTGTTTGTGACTTTGTATAGTTTAATTTAATTTGTGCTATTTTTTTTATCTATGTTAATTAAAGTTATGATTTTTATTTGCTTAGGTATCACGTTTAGTATTTTTATCAATATTCTTGGTTAGATTTGTAATACTATAACTTTTAGCAAAACATAACCCCAATTAATTATTAATTAAACCATCCTAATACCCTAACTTAAATTATTTAACCGAATTCTAAAGCCTAACCCTAAACTTATTTCTCTTTTCTCTTTATTTTCTCCCTTTCCATTTTCTTCTCATTTTTCCTTTTCCTCTACCAATCAAAATCTTTTCCCTCTCCCTCTTCCTTTCTTCTTGCACGTGATTTATTCATTGTCTCAACCATGCCTCTACCATGCCATGCCAACTCATGTGCCAACTCCAAATCCTCCCATTTTTTATGTGATTTATTTTGTTGCAACCCATGTCAATCTTGCATGCATTTACCCATCTTTAACCATATCATTTCACCTCATGTAAGTCTGTATATATATATGCCACATTAATGCCTGAACTACCCTCTTCCTTCCTCCATTTTCCTGTCAAAATTTATGCACCAAACACAACTCCTCCCTCTTTCTTTCCCTCCTCCTCATCGTCTCTAAAATAACCCCAAAATTGCCCCTTTGGCCACCCCAATCAAACACCACCCCAAGTACCAAAAACCTCCACAAAATACTTACCCCCACCATGATAAAAACCAATAGATCCTATCCTCCCTTCATTAGCGAAAAAAACCACAACACACACCCCCTACCTTCTTCTTCAAGAATCGCTAAACTCCCTACACCCCTTCGACCTCTTCCACTAGTGGTACCCCTTTGCTTCGGCCTTACCTGCCATTGCACAACCATAAGTAATGGCTAAAAGTATAGTAGATTATGACCTCTCTTTGGAACCAACCATTTCCACCTATACCACACATTTGGTGAAGACAATCCAACCGAACCACAACCACCACCTTCGCCCCACATCCAGCAAAACTTACCACTGCCATTAGGCCTACTCTATGTTGCAACCCTAACCCTTTCAGTATTTTCTAATGTTATGTAACACCCAACAATGATATTAGTTTCTGTCACCAACTCCCCTATTTCACTACTTTAATCATTACCTTCTTGGTTGACAAAAGTTTGGCTAAGACTCCTTCGAGCCTTGTTTTGTTTTATCCTCCATTGATTCACTCTTCCATTACCTTTGTTTTTCTCTAATTATGTCATTTGATCTAATTGTGTTTTATTATTATTTTTAGGTGGTTACCAGGAAGTTTAGGAATATGTGACATTGGGAGTGTGCGTAGAGACTAGAGCCTTACTCTATAAGAATACTAGTCTTAATCTAGAGATTTTGTACTAAGTGTTATATTGACTATGTGTGCTATCATATTATTATTATGTTGATAAATTCTTGTTGAAAATGCGCTGATTTGAGAATATGCTAATATATGATGAAAATGAGTAAGTTGAGAATATTGCAATATCATTATGATAATATCTTATATGGGCAAACCCTTAGTGGATCAATGTGAAACGTGGTCATAATATGGGATTAATAAGAGTATGAAAAGTGAGAAAAAATTATATATAATATATGATGATAAATGGAGGTTTTGGAAATAATGATATTAAAACGTATAAGGTTTCCTAAAATGAAGGCTTTTGGTTATCTATAAGGAAATTTCAGTTAATGTGGTTTTAATATGAAATTTTTGGTATTTTAATGTGTTATAAAATTTAAAATATTCTAAGGGGATTATATTAAGTGTTTAGAGTAGTCATGAATGACCTAAGTTCAACAAAATGAGTAGATGGCTTAATTTAGGAATGGTAACTTTAAAAGGAGGAGGTTATTATTGCATTTGTGAAACTTTAGAGTTAGAATACTAATTGTGTATATGTTTCTAATATTAGAGTTTTGGGAAATTATATTCAATTTGGTAGTCTTAAGAGCGTTATAGAAAGAGTTATGACATACTTGTTAAATTAGCCTCGTGAATAACAACTTTTGAGATAGGACTATAATCACATGTATAAGACATTAGAGTTATGCCTTTAATTTATATTAATTATTAATAATAAATTTGGTGGATAAAAGAGTGATAGAGAATAAATTATGCCTAAACTAGAAAATTAAGGTTTTTAGGGTAATATAAGGATCTTAACCCTTGAGAACGACCTTATTATCTATATGATTGTGCTTTACCTGATTTAACGATATTTTTTATTTTGAAATAAATAATAAATAATAAATAGTAAATTATCCATTTAAAGGTAAATAATATATGAGTCAAGCCGAGGTAATTTATGAGTTTGTTCCACCAGACGATAATGGTGGCTTAAGAGCATTTTGCCTTGAAAGGTGTATCTGTCTATTCCACCTGACTACGAATAGAGGGGATCTAAAATAAAAGTGAATGAAAAGAATATTTGAGATAATTATCTAATGGATAAGACATTATTGATTTAAAGTGAAAGAGTACGTGAGTTAAGATAGAGTTTTTGAGTTTATTTCGTTGGATGATAATAGTAGCTCAGCTGTATTATCCCTGGGAGATATTTTAGACTATTCTTCTAGTTTAAAAATAGTAGATGATGTGGAAGATCATCAGCAAACAATTTTAAATAATTTCATAAAATTTTTCTATAAGTCTCTAGCATTGAAAATTCATCAAAGTCTTGATTTGGTGTAGAACTTGATATGAATGTTGATAATTCCTTGGAAGGTGGCAAAGTTATAATCCTAAGATCGTAAGACTTCTAAGGAGAAATTTTATATTTGTCAATAGAAAACTCTTTGCTACTCTCCAAATCCCTCAATTGTAGAATGAGAAGAGAAAAAGAAGGAACAAACATGGGTTGGTGTTGCTCCCTTTTTTTAGTTTAGCAAATGCCTTTCGTTATGATTCATTGATGCCGCGATCAAGTGTACAAGCTTTATATATATACAACTATGTAGCCTATTTCATAAACAATCCCACTATTCTGCCTTATTAATGAAAATAACCTCCTAATACGTAGTACACACATATATTAAAGAGTTTCAATGATAATTGACAAGTATTACAAAGTATATGACAAAATAACAAAGCTAAACAAACTTTAATTATGTAATACATAGATTTAACATTTGTAATCTAACTTTGTGTCTTTTTGTCTTATTCTTCCTTGCATTTTGCAATACCTTTAATGCCATTGTCATTTTCTTTTAAATTAAAGATCTTTAATAACATGGAATTATTGTGAATATATATAATACCTATAAGAGTTACTTGGAAAAACATTAGAATAATAAGAATTTTCAAACATAATGGGTACCATCTCCAAGCATGCTAATTCTTCTTATTCTTTATCCTTTGAAGAATAAGATTGAGAGTGATTTAGAGATGCTTTTGCATTATTCTCCCCTTGTAAAGAAGAATTTTTCCTCAAATTAGCATCAATATAGAAAGGAGATAAGTCACCAATATTGAAAGTCCTAGATATTCCTCCATATTGTTCAAGCAATTCATTTTTATATGCATTATTTCCAAATTTTCTTAAGATTTTGAATGGCCCATAAAATTTTGACATTAATTTGTTCTTTATTAAATTTAAAAATCTTTCTTTTCTCAAATGAAACCATATAAAATCTCCTAGTTTATATACTAGTTGAATTCTATTTTTATTTGCTTAAGCTTGGTATTGAACATTTGATTTTTCAATTTTTTCTTTAATTTGTTGATGAAATTTTTTAAAGAATTTAATTGTTTTCTTGAAATCATAATTTTTTATCTCTGTTATTTTAAATGATACCATATTAATGTGTAGATAAGGATTAACCCCATAGGCAACCTCGAAAGGACTTGATTGAGTTGTAGTAGAAGGAGCTCTATTATATGCAAAGTTAGCATGTCCAAGCTTTATGTCCCAATATTTATTGTTCTTATTCACTAGCACTCATAGAGAAGTTCCTAGAGTTTTATTAGTTACTTTGGTTTGACCATTCATTTATGGATGATGAAAGCACTAAACAACAACTTAGTACCTAATATGTGCTAACTTGTCTTCCAAAAGTAGCTCAAGAATTTAACATCTCTATCCAATACTATACTTTTGAAAACTACATGTAACCTTACTATTTATTGAAAATATAAGTTTTCTACCTATGTTGCATTATCAGTCATATTGCAGCGTATAAAATGTGCCATTTTTCAAAAATCAATCTACTACCTAAAGAATAAAATATTTAACCCTTTGCATACTTGGTAAACCCAAAATGAAATCCATGCTAACACTTTTCTAAGGTTGATTAGGAATTGTTAAAGGAGTATATAAACCCTTATAGAAGAAACTTTTACTTTTTTGATAAGTTACACATCTTCCAATAATAGCTTGTACTAGTTTTATCATCTGTGGCTAGTAGAAATTTTCTTTTAGTATTTCTATGGTCTTATGAACTCCAAAATGACCAGCTATACCTCCCCCATGTACTTCTTTAACAAGTATATCATGTATACTAGAACGTTGTATACATAACTTATTAAGTTTGAAGAGATAGTCATCTCATAGTAAATAATTACCACAACTATAATTCTTTTTCCATGCATTATAGATGTTAACAAAATTTTCGTCCTTATTATACAGTTCCTTTAAAATCTCCAATCCCAATAACTTAACATCCAACATAACCAATATCATGGATCTTCTAGGTAAAGCATCTACCATGAGATTTTCTTTCCCATCAAAATGCTTGATAGAAAACATAAAGGATTGCAATAAACTAACCCATTTTGCATGCCTCGGACTAATATTCTTTTGTCCATGGAAATATTTCAAACTCTTATGGTCCAAATGTAAAACAAATAGCTTAGGAATTAAGTAATGACTTCATGTTTCTAGACTTTTTAATATGGAATATAACTCTTTGTCCTTTGTTGAATAGTTTAATTGCACTACATTTAATTTCTCACTAAAAAATGAAATAGCTAGTTTTTCCCATGAGACTACACCTCTTATCCTTGTGCCACTTGCATCACATATAAAATCAAATAATTTATTTAAGTTGGGTAAAGCTAGTACTGGTGTATTTCATATCTTATTATTCAAAGTTTGGAAGGTCCAAGCTACATCCCCACTCTAATTAAATTCACCCTTTTTCACGAGTTGGGTTATCGGTGCGGCAATAGTATAAAAATCCTTTAATGAATCTCATATAGAAACTTGCCAATCTATGAAAACTCCTTACCTCATGAATATCTTTAGGTATTGGCCAATCTTTAATAGCCTAGATTTTTTTGGGATCAACTTTAATACAATCTCTACTCATAATATTCCAAAGGAAAACTATACCCAAAAGCATAAAATCACATTTCTCCATTTTTCTATAGAGTTTTGTCTTCATTTATTTATCAAAGAATTTCCTTAGATGAATAAGATGGTCATGTTCATTCCTATTGTACACAAGTATATTATCAAATTACACCATAATGAAAATTATAAGAAAAGGTTGACGAACTTCATTCATCAATCTCATAAATCAACTATGTGCATTACATAACCCAAAAGGCATCACCATCCATTCATAAAGACCATATTTTGTTTTGAATGTATTTTTCCACTTATCCCCTTCTCTTATTCTTATATGATGATATTCGATTCTTACATTAGTCTTAGAGAATACCTGTGCTTCACATACCTCATCAAACATATCATCCAATCTTAGCATCAAAAATTGATATTTGACAGTTATATTGTTAACAACCCTTGAGTCAATACACATGCACTAGGTACCATCTTTTTTAGTGACAAGTAATGAAGGCACACAATATGGACACATGCTTTCCCTTACATACCCCATTCTTACGAGTTCTTGTGTTTTATTTTTCTAACTCCTTAGCCTCCTTTGGATTACATTAATATGTGTGCCTATTAGGTAAGGAAACATTAGGATTTAAATCTATTACATGTTCTATTCCCCTCTTAGGTAGTAATCTAAGTGGTAATTCATTAGGAAAAATATCGCAATACTCATCAAGGAGTTTATCTAATTGAAGATTATCATTATTTCTCTCCCCTTGTAGATATTATTTTATAACCATAGCATAACAACTTCCTTATTCTTGAATACATTTTATCATAACCTTTTCATGCAAGAATAAACTCTTTTTATTCTCGACTATGATCTCATTATCATATTTCAAATGTTTAAGTTTATGCTTTTTCTTATCCTTCTCAAATATATATTCATTAGTAATACCATTATGAATAACATTTATATCATATTTCCATAGTCTATGTAATAAGATTCCACATACATCCATAGGTAAAGCATCACATAGAACATCATCATGATAGTTACCAATTTTGAATGATACTAGGGTTTGTTTTATTACCTTGATTTCCTTGTCCTTATTTAACCATTAAAGATATTAAGAATTTAGATGTGGTGTATTTTTTGACCCCAAATCCTTAAGCATTATCACATTAGTGTCGTTTTTACAAGATCCAATATCAATGATAATATAAAAAACCATATTTCCCACTCTTCCTTCCGTCTTAAATATCTTCTCCCTTTAAGTAGGTTGCTCAATAAATTTTACTTGAAGTAATTTCTCCAAGACATAACACACACTCTCTTCTTCCTCATATTCACTAGATACTTCCTCAAAATGCTCAAATTTAGGATAATCCTCACATGTCTTCATGGCTTCAATTTTTTTATATTGATAATACCCTTTGATTGGGAGAGTTTTGAGCAAAGTGTCCAAACCCTCAACATTTGAAACATTGCCTAGAAGAGAATTCTTTCAAAGTTTTTTCCTTTCTTCTCTCTGGTAATTCCTTGTTTTTTATCAAGATTTTAAGAAGTTGAAATACTCATTCCAAATTTTGTACTTGAGTACTGGAGTAGTACTTTATAGATGGAGTCTTTTATTTAGCATGAGGCTCAGTGGATTTAATTTGTGTTTCAAATCTTAGGGATAGTTTAATCATGTCATCTAAAGAATCATATAGACAATTTTATACCTTATCTTGAATTATTATGTTAAGACTGCCTAAAGATCTAGCACAAGTTTGTTCCTTCCTTTCATGGATATTAAACACAAGTGCCTACCATTTGAACTCCCCAACATATTCTTCGACACCTAGTAGTCCCTATATAAGAGTCGTCAATTTATCCTCTACTTCTTGTAACCACTCAATAAATAAACCTACATCAAACCTACCATCAAAATCGGGAAGATCAAGTTTAATGCATCTATCTTCTTTTTTATGATACTTTGTTTGATGGTCATGGAGCTTTTTATTACTTCCAATCCCTATAAACTCTTGATCATGGTCTATTATTTAATTCAAATAACTATCCTTATCTGGATTATTTGACCTTATAGCACTCTTTAATCGATATCCATCTAATTCTCTATGTTCTTATACATTTTGAATCGAATCTTGTTCGGCAAACCTAGACTCTAACTTTTGTGGTTGTGTTTGTATTGTAGGTATTTGTCTAAGTTGAGAATTAGTGACATCTAAATTGTTTGAAATTTTTGAATAACTTCAAATATGGATTGGAAATTTTGAACCCCCCATGCTTCAACAATTACAATTCTAGACACTTAGATTCCACTAGGTTTTGTTTAGATCGATTATACCCGAGACACTTACTCCTATAGGATAAGTCTTGTTTGATTGTTGTACACAAAATTCAATGAGTCCAATGCATAGTAGGAAAGAAAGCTAGAAATCATACATCAAAATATTTTTCACAAAACACTTATATTACTAAGTTCTTGATGTAGAATTTAGTAAGTTTTAAAACTTTTGTTCAAAGCTTCCATAAAATATTTTTTTGCTAGTGCCGAGCATATTTAGCATAAAATCAATAGGATAAGAGATCTATCATTCTATACTATCCTTACAAAACAAGGCCTTCAATATTCAAACACCAAAGCAATAAAAAAAATGAGGAAATTTCTCAAAAAACACACCCAGACACTTGACCACACATTGCAACTAACCATTGTCCAAATTCATCCATCTTTATTTGTACCTAATATCTACTCATAACCACCAACGTGATTATACATCATCAAAGGCAAAAAAATCATGCAAATTTTCATGCAAAACATAAACTTAAAACTTTTGTGAACACCAAATATAGTATGCCAAATTTTGCACACACCACAGACATAGAATTTTCTAAAAAACTAATTTTAATCCTTTGTGCAAGAAAAACCAATATCCTACTAAGAATCATGCATGATTTTCTTGATTACATAAAATTATACTTAAAACAAGAATAAAATTTAAATAAATCAAAAACATTGCATCAATATTCAAAGAACTCAAGTATGAAGATATATAATCTTATAAAAAATCCCAAGCTATCATAGTTTGATTTCGATTTCAACAATGGAATTTGCACTTGAGTTGGTGCCACATAAGCTTTGATACCAATTTTGTTGTGTAATATCATCACAAAGCAATATTCAACATTTCTAGGAACTTTTTGTATGAGCCTCAAGTATTGAAAATTCATCAAAGTCTTGATTTGGTGTAGAAGTTGATATAAATATTGAAAATTCCTTGGAATGTGGCAAAGATCTAATCCTAAGATCTTAAGCCTTTTAATGAGAAATCTTCTATTTCTCAATAGAATTCTCTCTACTACTCTCCAAATCTCTCAATTGAAGAATGATAAGAGAAGATTAAGCATACACAGTTTGGTGGATCTCATTTTTGAGTTTAGCAAATGCCTTTCATTATGATTCAATGATGCCAATATCAAGTGTACAATAATTATATATAGATGCACCCACACAGGACCCTTGCATTAACAAGCCCACTATTGGCCCTTATTAATTAAATTAAGCCCCTATTTTATGGTAAAAATATATATTAAAGAGTTACAATGACAATTTACATGTATTACAAAGTATACAACAAAATAACATTGCTACACAAACTTTAATTATGTAATACATTGATTTACCTTATGTAATCCGAATTTGTGTCTTGTAGCATTATTCTCTCCTTACACTTTGTAATCCTTATAATTCAATCGTTTTTATTGTACATCATAGATCTTTAATAGCAAAAACATCTTGAAAATATATACAATGCTTGCATGAATTACTGGGCAAAACATTAGAAACATAAGAATTTTCAAACACAATGTATACCATCTCCAAGTATGCTAATTATTCTTTTTGTTTTTCATCCTTTGAAAAAAATGATTGAGAATGTTTTGGAGATACTCCTACATTAGTGGATTAGGTACATTTATCCCTGAGAGGCACTGGTTGCGTTCCACCAGATAATAATAGTGATTTGGGGTTACTGTCAGTAAGAGGTGCTTTAGAATGTTTTACTAGTTTAAAAATAGCGGGGATACTTAACTGAACATAAATAAAAGAATGGAATTTTTTTATATCTAGTAATGAGTCTTGGATCATTCATTATCTTGTATTACTTTATGTATCTTGTACGTGTGCTTACTTTTAGCTGTGAATGCATGTAATTTTTTGTATCCTTTATTAGACTGTATTGCCACCTTACTTAGTATATAGTGCATTAACCATAATTTTCCATAGGTGCTACTCATTCCCATGAGTAGATGACCCTAATATCTATGTGTTGGTTGATGAGGATCTACTTGAGGATTTTGCAGGTTATGATACTTTGTATGGGGTAGAGTTATTATGCTATACTAGGGCTTTTGGGTATAGAATCATGTTATCTAGATGATTGTTTACTTGGATACCTTTTTACACTAAATATGGTGAGGTAAGATAGAATTATATCAATTAAGGTATTTAACACTAAATTATTTTTATATTATGCTTCCCCAAAAAAAATGAATAAAAATTTTTAGTAGTAAAATTTGGGTGTTACATGATTAGTATCAGATAAAATGATAATTGAAGGCTAAGGGTTAATTAATTGTGAGATGTGAATTGGATTTAATTGTTGTATATAGTTTTAGTTAGAATAATAAACTGAGTATAATGATAACCGCCCCAAGATTAGGACTTTATAATCTATTCATCACCTAGTTATTTTATGTGCTAATTAAATGTTAGATAATATAGTTACTTATAAATGCTAACATATACATACATAAGTAGCAAATCGGTTATTGATTTAATCTATCTTTATTAATCCTTAGAACTAAATAATTGGAGTTGACTATAATTATGGTTCTAGTTAGTTTCTCCATAAATACTAATCCTACCATTAATTAAATCTAAAGATCTTATCATAGGCTATTAATTGGTTAGAAAATAAATCATAAGCAAACCTTGGTTTATTTGCTTTAGGAGATGCTAGGAAGTTGACATATGTGAGATTCTATAGGTTAACACTAAAAATACTACATGACCATTTTATTCAATAATTGGTTGATATGTTGATGCCGAATATATCCTTCTACCCATATCATCCCATTATTTTTATTCGATAATCAATTAATAACTGGAAAATTTATATGATAATATAAATCTATGAATTAAATTATAGTCTTTGTTAGATTGACCCTTACTCACTACTCACTATTTGTGTGTAGTTATAGGGTTTAATTTGGATATTCTACGATAGCACATCAATCCCTCATCTTCCTTATTCCAATTTTTGAGGCTCAAACAAGTTAGATAAAAAAGAAAAAGCAATAAAAATACGAAAAAAATATCATAAATAAAGGTTATGAGTAAATATTCTCTATACAATAGTCATAATCAAAATATAATATGGGACATAAGAATCCAAAGGGTAACCAACTATAATAAAAATTAGAACCTAAAGGTACGATACTTATTACCCCTAACTCTTAGACCCAATAACCCACTCCAAGAATAAAATCTCTTCCCAAGGACCCTTGTAATCCTTTCTACTCTTATATGCCTTATGCCACTCCATGATCTTCATATAGGAATATGTAAATGTATTATTAGTACCACTTCCTCATACTGAATAAATTGTAATGCCTCACAAGAGTTAGTAGATCATCAAATACTAATTCAAAACTTGTTCAAATCACAAAACATGCAATAAAAATATACAATTATTTATGTCATAAAATTTATGACATTAAAGTTTTATGCACAATAAACAATAATATTTAACCCATTTAACATCATCTCATAATACATAACAACCATAACATAACTCATGAATCACAAAGTAATGTACCAAGGCTTTACAAACCATCTAATTAAATCAATTTCAAATACCAAACATAGGGCACTAAGGCAATAACCAAACCAACAATCCAATACATACCAAGGACATTAAAAAAACTAGTTTGTTATTATTCAACTTACTTGAGGAGAGATTATCAACTTGGGTAAACTAAGGTATACTCAGTCATATTGGCCCACAAAGGTAGCACAATATGCTTATCATATAACCTAGGGACATTGATGTACACCTGGTCATACTAGTACAACAAAGCAACACACTACCCATAGTCCTCCTAGGTCTCTTAATCTTAAAGTATCGATATGGCCTAACAAACCTAATAAACCAATTAGAGTATATATAAGGCATTGTTGGGGTACAATGACACACTAACAAAACTCAAATAGAGGTCCAAACCTCATATTTAGGGTAACCATCCCTAAAGACTCACCATTCCCAAATTTAAGGTATCCCACTTTAAATATTATTATTTTATTAGGTGATCACAAATATCATATATTGCACAATAATCCCAATTCCAAACTTAATCATTTTTCCTTTATTTTAAATTATCAAAGTTAACCCTTAGATCAATTGTCCATGTTAAAGTCAAAGTTAACACTAAGACCAATCTCTCACTACACTAAGGCTATCATATGTCTAATTACTCACAATAGGAGAATTAGGTCAGAAATGACCTAAATATTCTGAAACCCTAGTTACAAAAATATTATATAATTTTGTACTGGAATTTACTAAAATGATAATTCTTCATGAAAAGTTTGAAAGGTAGTAATTTATAATATTTTAGCACATAGGTAATTTATAAGGTTTAATGATTCACTATATTTTATATTATATATGTATTATCCAAATTATGTGGACAAACCCTATCATATATCTCATGCAACACATGGACACATATTTAAAACATGATTTGACAATTATGATAACAATTAATATAATGGTGCATGCAAGATTACATTTCTAACCCTAGATCATACAAATAACAAATATCACAAATTACCCCTAATCATGCTATATCCATACCAGTTCTATCCACAACATGCAACAATAATCGTGGATCACTTTACATGAAATATACATCATAACTTGATAAGGTTAGAAACCCTAAAAAATCCTAGGCATATATATGTTAACTGTTTTACATATTTCACATGCATATATCTTATATCTAATAATATGTCAAATATATTTCAATTATTTAAGATCATGTTTTCATCTTATCACACATTTTATAAATGTTGGATAAAATATAACTGTAACATGATTCTAGATCTAAATGACCTATCATATTCACACATAAATTTTATCATCTTAAGAAAGATTAGATTTACATAAATCCAAGCTATGTAAAAGAATAAAAGTTGACTTCTCCATGACACCTCAAGGTTACCTAAGTAAGAAAAATGTTAACCAAATTCTTTTAACAATTTGGAACTTTTGTAATCCAAATATAACTTGTTTTTGAGAAATCTTTGACTCTTTTGATAATTTATTCCTTCTTTGTCCTTATATAAAAGTGATTCAAAGTTTAGAATTGATAGAAAAATGGGAGGATGACCTCATCCCCCTATCTTCTTACTTCTGATGTGTGTGGGAATAAGAACTTATCAATTATTTAAAACTAATGCTTTATTATGTTAAAATTAAGAAGTTAAGTACTTAAAATTGATGTATTGATGAAGAAGATATGCAAATATGGTGTAATAATGATGATGATGATTCGGTGATGGTGATGAATGAATGATTAAGGTGATTCGAATTTGATGAGATGATCATGATGATGATTCGACAATGATGTGATAATGAAGATGATGATTTGGAAATTTAGGTTTAAAAGTAGAAGGTTTTGTGTGTTAGGGTTGGGGTTAAGTTTAGGGTTCAAAAATTAGGGTTAGGGTTTTAAATTTGTAAATTAGGGTTAGGGGTTTTGTAAATTAGGGTTTTTATTTTTTTTGTGATGAATTAGGATGATAATTATTGCTAATAATGGCATGGGTTTTGGATTTCAGAAGGATAATACTTAATCCCTAATTCACATAGAAGAAGAGACTAAAGGCTTTAAGATTAATCATTCACACAAATTTGATAAAAATTAAGATAAAATCATATAGAATTCAATAAGCAATACTAGCAATTTTCATTCAAATTCAATTCAATCTATCCATCCTCCTCACTTGTGTGTTTTATGGCTTATATAGCTAAGGCTACCAATCACTAATCTATTATCCACTAGCTAAAAGATATAATTCTTCAAAAGATACTTAGCTAAATATATAAGAAGATAGATTATTCTTCAAACGAATAGGTTTTTGCTACTTTATTCTCTATTTAACCCTTAACTCGACTAATTAATTAATTAATTAACTAAATCAACTAATATGCATATCTAAGATGCATTACATTCCTCTTATGCATGTAGCCACGCCCTCCATGCATGTCATGCACATGCATATATACTCTTAGTAACTTGTATGATACGCTTCATCTATAACTAGTAACGTAACCATTATTTTGTTTTCAATTTTGTGGGAGATCATTTCTAAATGAATAAAAAATGGTTTCATAATGATGAATGAAAAATCTTGAGTGCTTTTTGTGACATCAACTTCCTTTCTTATGTCTAAGCTTTTTCTAAAGAATCTTGACCTGTATATTTAAAAAAAAACATTTGAGCTCTGAGAAGAAAGTCAACCATGTTCTTGATAAATGTGCTCTGTATGGTTTGATTTGAAGTGGGACAATTATGATTTTGATCGATTGCACCTCTCTATTTCATTTATTAACCAATCCTTTATGAATAAATAACCCTCACCTTTTCCTTCTTCACTTCTTTTCTACCATTAAGATACTCTGATTTTTCCTATACTTTTTTTCCATTTTCTTTATCTCTTATCTTCATTATAATTTGTTTAAATCTTTTGATTTTACCTCTTACTCCTTCTTTTTTTTTACCTTTAAGCACTGTCGTGTTAGATTTGTGACGTGTTGAGGCTTTCATCTAATTTTTCTTGAAATCTATTTGGAGCTAGCAAACTCTAATTTTTCTTTATTCAATTTATATAATTTTTATTTATGAGATTTTAAGAAGATTTGTAAGTTTTGATCTCTTATTTTAAGGTTTTTGGGAGTTAGTTTTTTCCAGCTACAGATTTTGCTATTTGGTGTGGATATTTTCTAAGCTTGTAAGTCATTATTACCTTTGAAATATGGAATAAGCATGTGAGCTAGGGGAGGTTGTAAAATATGATTTTATCATGATTATATGATGATGGTAGTATCTTGATGACTCATGCAAAGATATTTAAGTACTTTAAGATAATATGATTTCATAGGAATATGTTGTTGATAGGTTAGCCTAACCCTTTGACTAGTTTGTCTGTGGTGAGTTGGTGACTTTGGATTGCTCTTTATTTGATCCCATTAACTAGTCTTTAGAATAGTTGATTGGTTAGCCAAATCAATTAACTAGTTCTCTAGTAGTGTTTCTAGTTGGTCTTTGGTTAAATCCTTCGATGGGTTAACTAAACCAATCGACTAGTCTTAGAAGAGTCAACTTTTTTGACCAACCAATTGACTAGTTTTAACAGACAACTCTCAGATTTGGCTGAGCCAGACCAATCAACTAGTTTTTCCAAAATCACTGACTAGTTCTACTAGAGAGTGTTGTTTTTATTTTTTCAGCTTGGTATGATTCAAAACTTGGTATTATGCTATGCTCTGATTCTTTAATGATGAGAAAACTCATTTTGACAAGGGTTAAATAACCAATTGGATAGATTAATTGGTTCAGAATTCATGGTATTATCATTAAGGGCCTTTAGAATATTTTAATAGGAAAAAGTGGAGTAAATATGGTATAATGTAACTCTTGAATAATGTAATCTTGTTTCTTGGTATGTGCCGATTAACTTAGTGGAAAGATTAAACTTCGTTAAGTATTAATGGAATTCACATTGAGTGTTTGAAGTTTAATGATGGTTAAGTTAGAATGATAATGTGTATGTGATTGCTTTGGTTGTTATGTGTGTCTTGTGTGGTGTGTAACCTTGGTGAATGAAACACTAACCACTTATAAGGAAAGATGATTGTGTTGTACATGGTTGTGTATTATTAGATTCTTGATTAGTCTTCAAGGGTTAGTTTACGTTTGGGTGTTTATGGTACCTTCAGGCATGATTCTAGTATCTCCCAATGTCCTTTCTACTTTAGATACTAATGATGTGTTAGAGGGTATTCATGGCGAGCTTCTAGTCACCTAGGTTGTTTATTTGGCTTTGGTTGGACTTTATTACCATTTGAAGTTACTTATATCGGCCGAGACTTTATATCCATGAGTAGCTCTCTTAGATTTGTTCAGAATTTATGTCCTATATTATGTGGTGTGACCTCTATGGAATTAAGAGACCATGGGAGGTAATCTAGTTTATTGCTTAAAAGGGAATAATGGATGATGATTTAGTAGCATAATGAAATTTGTAAAGTTAGAATATGTTTATAAAGGGTGACATAAGGAAATTAATCTTAGGAACATCTTATGAGTCTATAATAACTAATCTTTTATTGAATATATACCAATATCCATGACATTTAAATTATGATGAATAGCCTAATGACTTGTTAATTGTCTAAGTTGGAATTGCATGAAATCTTGAAACATTTTATGACCATGATAACATATATAAATCTATCTATATTATGTGAGCTTAATCATGTGTAATGGTATGATCTCCATAATTTTTTCTTGGTCATATATGAGTTATAACTCCTGTTAAGGAGGTAACTTTGGTTACTTAGTATGCAGTGTACTGATGTGCCCATTTGTTAACTTACATGTAACACTAGTAGAGGACCCTATGATGGCATTTTGAGGGTGGCCAATAGATGGTTTACCTTATGCTTGGGTAAGGGAAAAATGAACATGAATATCCAAAGATTTATTTTGTTGGTCTTGATAGACCAGAGTTTGGGTTTTCCCTAATACTTACCTTTCCCTTGAAGTATTTTACAACTATCCATTTTATCTCTTTCATGTATTTTAGATGTTATAGGACTCAACATCATCTCATTTTATAAATGCTTACATTTGATATCTCAATATTATGTATTTTTTTCACAGTACTTCTAGTGTTTGGTTTGGCTAAATTTCCTTTCGCTTGTATCTAACATGGGATATGTGGTATATGTCTATACTATGTTAGGTATGGTAATAACACCCATTTTTTTGGTAGGTGTGGTTTTGGTATTTTTTCTTCCATAATGTATTGCAAATGAAATTATTTGGTAGTAAAAAATATGGGTGTTACATGTGTAGTGGTATAAACTCATTTAATAATGGTAGGAATAGTGTGTAAGGTTCATACAGGTAGGGGAAATTGTGAATATGTCATATAGCTAAGGGGCTGGACTATGCACACACAACATAAGAAAGAGGAAGTAATGATATAATTTCACACAACTAAGGTTATGGTGTAATATATGGGCGATTTGGATGAGGCTTGGATGCAATGGAAGGTAAGCAATATGAGTTGCTCATATTGCTAAAGGGTGCAACATGAGTTGCTTACATAACAAGAGGGTAATAGCCTAAGGCTGTAGGGATTCGATAAAGATAAATTTGATAGATGGCCATGGAAGGTCACAAATGGAATCTTGGTAGAAAGAAGATGAGGGAATTAACTAAGTTTATAGTGTTTCTTGGATGAAAAAAAAGGATAAAGGAGAGATTATATAGACGAGGTGTGCGAATGGCTAGGAGAAGTAGGTAAGGAAGAGGAGAATTTAGGAGTCAGTTAAAGCATATAGGTGAATAAGGGAGAATCATATAAGGAAAAAAAATACTCTAGAGGAGGTGGGATATGGAGAAGAAAAAATTGCAATAGGGTTGGGATGCTAGTTAGAATAATGAACTAAGGAAAAACATCAATTTAGTATAGCTAGGGTCCCACGAATAAATATCTATAAGTTAAGGTCTAAACTAGGGTTAAACAAATAACCCAAATTCTATCAAATTTTAACCTAATTAAATTTATATCTAATCTAACTTGATAATACACATAATAATAATAAATTTAATATAGAACACCCTAAAATAATTATCTTAAGTAATTACACGTAATTACTAGATTTATATTTAGGGATTCTGAATTAGGGTTTCTATAAATAGGATATTACATTTGGTTGAAATTGAAGAAAATGGGTACAACAATGCTAAACCATGTTTTAATTATTGTAGTAATATATTGAAAATAGAGAGGTGACACATGACACACAACACATTGAGATACTAGAGATGAAATATGCAGTATATTGTTGGTGAAACACAGGTAAAATGAAAGAAAATGTGTGTAAAAATGCCAAACCATGTTTTAGTTACTATGAAAAAACATTAAGAATATATTGGTGAAACATTTAGTATATTAGTACTAAAACACATGGTTACAATCTAAGAAATGCGTATAGCAATGCTTGAGAGTGTGGACATTTGGAGACTATTTTTTTAGTCGATAATGAATTAGGGTTGGAGTTATTCTTTATTATTGTTTTATTCCTACTATAGCTCTATTATTTTGGTTTCATATTTCTCTCACATATTTGAATACTTTGGAGACCCATCGAGGTCTTGATTTGTAAACATTTTCTTTTAGTATCCATGTATCATATTTCTTGTGAGCTTTACATATAACATGGGATGGGCGGTAAATGTCTATCCTATTTAGGTGTGATGTTAGAACGTCATTTTTCCTAGGCATGTTTTGTGTTTTTCAGCTTTCATAATGTTTTAAATGAAAATTTTCTGTAATGAGAAATGGGGGTGTAACACTAGTGAGATTTGGAGTAACATGTTATTAATTATACATTGCTATCCATGATATCTTTGTTATATTGCTAAACATGATGAGTTATAACTTGTATAATTCTTTACATAATAAGAAATCTTGATGCATTATATCATTATGATAATATATGTATATCTAAGTGTATCATGTGGGTATGATATAGTATTTTGGTGTAATATCTATTTTTGCCTTTTACCTTGCATGCTTGTGACTTTCCTTAAGGAGGTAGCTTGGTTTATTCAATACATATTGTATTCATGTACCTATTTGTGTAGTCACCTACTCCATCCCATGATAAGAAGACCGTGTGTAGGTTTTTGAGGATCACCAGTAATTGGCTTACCTTGTGGTGGGCTTAGGGACTTGAGACTATGGGCATCATAGATCTTTTGTAGGTCCTTAATGGATAAGGATTTTGGGACTTTTCCTTATTATCATTTTTATCTCCATTATGTTTCAATACATTCAGTCTTTCATAATCTATTCTTACATTTGGGTTGATTGGCTTCTTAGCCTTGTACTTAACATGACTCGGGAAGTAGATGTCTATGCTATATTAGGTGCAAGAGTAACACCCCATTTTTCCTAAGAGTGTTTGGTATTTTTTTTGTTTCCATAATGTTTTAAAATAAAATGTTTTGATTGTGAAAAATGAGGGTGTTATAGTAGATGCTCCTAGTAGGAAGAATTCACACTCTCGGGGTTCATTCTTAGTTTTAGATTAGATTTGGCTGAAGCTTCAACAAATATGTCACTGATTTCAATGCTCTTGAGACAAGGAGGAGCGTTCTCATGATCACACTAACCATATTTTATGAGATATAAGCTAGTCATGCAAGTGATGTAAATTTAGAGAGGATCAAGTGGGCTATTCTAGAGGGTAAAGTTTTTAGGTTCTAGATTTTTGAGTATGGCATCATTTAGTTAAAAGGCAGGTGGTGCATTCCATAGAGCCATAGGGAAGCTAAAAAGAAGATTCTAGAGTAGGGTTATAATGTAGATTATTTTGTCCATCCTGGAGTGGATAATTATAATTGTGGGCCCATATGAAGTGAGAGGCTGTATAGCTTGGTGATTGACCTATCAGAAAGTGAAGATAAAGAATAAGAATCCATCAAGGTTGGTTTAGCCATTGGTGGATCTTGAGTGGAAGTGGGATAATGTGTAAATGGATTATATGGTTGGATTATCAAGGACTCATAGCAGTATACACAATTGAGGGTCATAAATTAGATATTAATTTTCCAAAGTTTTAAGATCACAAAACCTTTCTTACTTAGACAAATTAATCATCTAATAAAACTAACCATGTAATCCATGTGGATACCTCCTTATCTCCTTATTCCAAAATGCCCAAAAAATAGCCCTAAAGCCATGTTTGGCTTAGTTTTTGTTTTTTAGGTCTTCCTTTATTTTTTTTCCCTTCCTTCCTACTATTTATAACACATGAAACTCCAACAAGTAATTAATGGCACTAAACCATTGGAATATCAATAAATCAGCTACAAGTTACTTTCAGTATTTCGGAAGAATAAATCAGATTTGGGGAATATTAAAGAAGGATAGAAGACATTATTCACCTCCATTTATTACTTACATGGTAGAAATAATCCTTTTTTTTGTGTATGTGGCTGATGTAATTTTTGAAATATATGAAAAGAGTGTTTTATAGGTTCAAAAAATTGGCTTAATACTCCCCCCCCCCCAAAATTGAGATGCATAGGTTAGGATTTTATGATTGATTTTCATCCTTTTTGTAGGCTCAAAAAATAAGTATTAGTAGTTTAAATTATAAAAAATAGTCCAAATTTTTTTTTATTTATTTATAAATGTTAGGGTATCATGGAATGAAAGGAACGCGTTATATTGGATTCCATATTTCTATCTAAAAACTAAGTGTTACCTTTATTCTCAAGTGTAAGAGTTTGAAGGTTCATTGATTAAATCGTACAAGATTTTTTCTAAGAGTTATAGACCTTATGTAGTTCTTTCAAGTATTTATTCAAGGAGTTACCATGAGTCAATCTTTTATCTCTATTTCTTCCCCCATTTTTTCTTACAAATTTTTTGGTCATTATTGAACCCAAAAACACCAACACCTAACAAGACCAAGTTGGATACCAAATGTATCAACTAGGTATCAAAGCTTAGATTATTTCAATTTGGGTATTATAATTTTTCTCTCCTAAACCTTTTCTAAATGAAACACACAGACACACACACAAACACACGAATCTTCTGTCTAAACCCCAATTTGAATCCTATTTTATTCTTCATAGTCATTTTTATTCTTCCTCACCGTTAATCTTCAATGGGAGACCAACTAATAACAATAGAGTTAAGCCTTGAGGAAATAAAAAAACTTGAGATAGAGCTATTGAGTCTCTTCTAAATTATATGAGAAGAGTACTTGATATCTTTGAGACACTAACTCCTAATATAAGCCAAAAACATCCTAGAAGACCACCTCATTCAAGAACCAAATGAGGTTTTAGAAGATGAAGAATGTGAAGGTGATGAAGACTATTCCTGAAGTGAGTCTTCCATGGATCTAAGATGGAGGAACCATAAAAAAGGAGAGCACTTTCATGATGTTATGATTGAGGTTCTAGAGTTTGAAGGTAATGCCAACTCTAAATATTTTATAGTGTTAGAGTTTATATGTAGTAGATTGTTAGAGGCTAATATGTGTATACCAAGGCCTTTAAGATAGTAGTTCTTAAGATCAAAGGTCATGACTCCTTGTGGTGAGAAAAGTTAGTTCATAAGAGGAGAAAGAAGGTAAAATGAAAACTCAAGTCTTAGATAAAAATGAAGAAGTTAATGAAGGAGAGATTCCTTTCACCTTCTTTTATGTAGGATTTGTACAACTTGATGTCCTATTTGAAACACGGGTCATTGAGTTTGGAATAATACATTAGAGAGTTTGATAATATATCCATAAGGCTCGACTTAGATGATTTGGAAGAGTACACTATGCTATTTTTTCTTGATGTTCTTAAGAAAGAAATAACTAGGATGGTGAAAATTCATAGCTAGTATACATTAGATAACTTATTTCACCTATACATCAAAATATAAAAATAGAAAAAATAAAAGAGGGTCATGAGGTAAGGAACCCCAAAAAAATGTGGTTGCACTTCAAGAGAGGTTCCTACACCATTCAAAGAACCTTCTAAACCATTTGAAAGCTCAATAGATATAGGCTAAATTAAAAAAACATATGGTAAATAGTTATATGCTTTGGTGAGAGTCCTATATCATTCATCACACTACTTGATATCACAACAATTTGTGCTACATGCAGATCATAATCCTAGGCATGTAATATGGGTAGAGTTTTTACAATCATTTTACTTCATATTGAAGCACAAAAGTGGAAAAACAAATATAGTAGTTAATGCACTCTCTAAGACATAATATATGCTTTCTTTATTCAATGCTAGGATATTAAGATTTGGGTGTATGAGAGTGATATACAAGGAAGATGAAGATTTTGGATGCTATTTTAACGATAAATATAAGAAAAAGGGGTCATTCATTATTCAAGATGGGTTCCTCTTTAAGAATAACAAGCCTTTTATTCCTAAGTGCTCCATCATAGAATGGCTTGTAAGGGAAGTGCATTAAGGAGGACTATCTAGATACTTTGCCATCAATGAGACTATGTAAGTACTTAGTGAGCATTCTTGTTGGTCCAAACTTATGGGAGATTTACAAAGTGTATTATCTAGGTATATCAATTATTAAAAGTCCATGAGATACTTCCACTAAGGAATTTATAGTTCCTTACCTATCTCATAACAACCACTAGATCATATGAGTATAAGATTCATTGTAGCATTGCCTAGGATACAAAGGCAAATTGATGTTATAATGGTGGTGATGGATTAATTTTCTAAGATGGCTCATTTCATTACTTTATGTAAAATAGATGATGTCTCTTTTGTAGATGATCTATTTTTTAAGGAGATATTGTTAGGATACATGCCATTCCTAAAGTCCATTGTATCTTATAGGAATACTAAGTTTCTTAGCTAATTCTAGAAGACCTTGTAAAAATTAATTGGAACCAAACTCCTTTTAGTACTACCTATCATCCACAAACCAATAAGAAAAATGAGGTGACTAATATATTCTTCACTATGCACCTTAGAAGCTTGGTTAACAAATTCTTAATGGAATCAGACAACCAACTTTCACCAGTGGAAGTATCCTACAATCACTCACAAAATTATGCTACAAAACACTCACTTTTTGATGTAGTGTATGGGGTGAATCCCACTACTCCTACTGATTTCTTTCATCTTCCTATTAAATCCAACACTAAATTTGAACCTAAAGAGAGGGATAAGTGAAATACCCCAAAAATCCTAATTTAGGAATTATGGCAAATAATAATTTATTAGAGAAAAATTAAGAAAATAGGTGAATTTATTAAATAAAGAGGAAATTTATTGAGGAAAAATAAGGAGAAAATAATAAATAAGTTATTTGGAAAATTTTGGACATTTTACTAATTAAAATAGAAGTTAAGGACAATTTATTCAAAATAACCTAACTAATCTAAAAATGGATTTAATTATTATAATTAAAATAATTATTATTAAAATTAAATATATAAATTAATTAGATAAATAATTAAATACCCAAATACCTCCAACCCAACCATTTTGTCATTTCTCCATTTTTCCTTTTTCCTTTTCTTCTTTCTTTTCTCTTTTTTTTTTCCTTCCTCCTCCTTAACTTTTTTTCTTTTTCTTTCTTTCCCCCCCCGGACTGGGCCGACCTGCGCAGCCCAGACCCCCTCCCCGCCTCTCCTTCCTTCTTCTTGCCGCGGCCCAGCGAGCCAGCTGCCCGTGAAACCAAACGCTGCGTTTTGACGCTATAGTCGCCGAAAAGCCGTGTCACAATAAGAAAAAAAGTAACCGTTGCTAGACCGACGAGGACGCAGCGTTTCTTTCCAAACAATCCTCAAAACGCCGCGTTTTGTTTTTAAACTTTATAACGACGCCGAACCGGCCGGTTCCCTTCCTTTTCTTTTCCTCCCCTGGACCGCCGGTCCTCCTCCTTTCCCCTTCCTTCTTCTTCCCCCGCACAGCCGCCGACCTGCAGCTCAAATTTTGCCGGCGGCCACCAGCCCAGTACCGGCTGTCTTTCCCTGCCTCTCTCCCTGTCGTTTTCTTTCTCTTTTCGACCCCGACCAAGTCCCTCTCTCCATTTCCCACGTGCCCACCTCTTTCCCTTTTTCTCTCCCCTTCCCCGACCTAGCCTGCCATGGCAGGACCTACACCACCTACCACCGGCCGGCCACCTGCACACCTACCTCGCACGCCTCCTTCTCCCCTTGTCGTCTTCCCCTTCCAATTGCCTATAAATACCCCCCAGTGGCAGCCCCGATCAGCTCCATTTTCGTTTTTTTGCCCCGAAACCCTGCCTCTCCGCCGCCTCAAAAAGACGGGCTTTTCGCTGTCACCGGAGACCGCCGCCGCCACCTCTGCCCACCGTTACCATCCCTGCACCTCCCTCGACAAAACCAAGCCACCACCACCCTCCGCCTTGCCCTGCACGTGCCGCCCTTGCCGTGCAATGTTCCTATCCCGAAAACCACCACTCCCAGCCTTCGCCGCCCTTGCGCCGCCTTCCACCGCCAACCCAGCCGCCACCAGCACCTCCTCCACCCTCCAAAACACCCAGGGAAGCTTCCTCTACCTTCCCCTGCCTTCAACTCCCCCTGCCTCCCTCTCCTCCTTCCTCCCTCATCTTCCACCTCTCTCCACCACCCTCGACTGCCGCCGTCGCCGCCGCGCGCCGCCACCCCTTGCCATGCCACCACCCTCACTCCACTCCCCTTCACCTGCTCTTTCTTTCCCCACCTCAAACTCCTCCTTTTCCCCTCCCATCTAACCGCCACCTCCATCTTTCCCCCTCTCCTCCTCCTCCACCGCCGCCGCCGTCGCCGCCGCCGGACCACCACCGACCCTAGGTGGTTCTCCACTCATCCAAACCCTAATACCCCTTTTATATAACTACTACTAATTTCTACCAATATTAATACTATTATTATTATTATTATGATTATTTCTTTCATTACTATTACTATGATTATTATTATCATTATTATCATTATTGTTATTACTTTTATTATTACTATTATTATTATTATGATTATTATTATTATTGTCATTATTACCATTATTATTGTCTTTATTATTAATGTTCTTATTTTCTTACTAATACTAACATCCCTTTTAAACCCTAACTTGTATTATACTTAACTTTGGTCATATTCTTATAATTATTAGTATTAACATTTTTATTATTATTATCTCTATTATCCTTACTATGGTTATTATTATTACTACTTAACCTTACTTGGTTGTATTATTGTTATAACCATTACTACTAGGAGTATTATTATTATTATCGTTATTATTAGTATTATTACAATTATCATTATCACCCTTAAGAATAGTTTACTTGTAATATTGTGACCTTATAATATTAGTATTTCAAACCTAACACCATTGTTGGACTTAATCTTAAAAACGCTAGAGTTCTATTACTTGAAACATAAGTATCACTATTAGTAGTCTTATTATTATTATTATTATTATTATTATTATTATCATTATTATATTATTATTATCACTATTTCACCATGACTAGTGAACACTAGTATTATAAGAATGGAACCAATGGGCTTAATAAAATAAGTGTAACAATAAGTATCACAAATAACTATATTTTGACTACTAATATTTAGTATACTAATTCTAAGGTAAAAACCCTAGTTTTTGTATAAAACCCTTTTTAGTAATAAAAAACCCTAACCTTAAACTAGAATGAGGAGTGATAGTAATTATAAGGGAAACTAATACTTAGCATTTTCCCCTTTTATAGGTAACCCCGACCAAAGCCCTAAGGAGTTAGAGGAGCGTGCTCCAAGCCCGGCGTCACCTTAGGTAAGGACGAAGCTAATGGCCTCATGCTATGTGTGACATGGATGTGTTGAATGTTGTGTATGCCATGCTATGCCATGTATTATATGATTTGTGGATAACTTGTCTTATGTGTAGCGCAGCTTGGAGATTGAGGTATGTTGTATGTGCTTCCGTGACATGAGCATGACATTTATATGTATGATGTTTATGATGTATTATGTTATGGCCCTCTAGGACATGCATGTTAGGATAAATGGTAATATGAGTTGGCAATATAAGGATGACCGGAAATAAATGAGAAGTGAGACCACTAAGGGGGATATGAGGTTGACCTAAGTACTTCATGATCTATGAGAGAATATTTAAGTGGGAGGAATGTCCGAAATAAATGAGAGTTGGGAACCATGCATGGGAGTCTTAAAGTTTGCATGGTGGTATTCGGTTTGTATGGTGGTATTTATGATTTTATGGAGGTATTAATGTTGTATGATGGTATTAATGTTCTAGGGGGGTACAAATGGTTCGCATGGTGGTATTCGGGTTGTATGGTGGTATGTATGATTTTATGGAAGTATTAATGTTGTATGGTGGTAATTATGATTTTATGGAAGCATTAATGTTGTATGGTGGTATTAAGGTTTGTATGGTGGTATAAATGTTCGTATGGGGGTATTAATGATTGTATAGTGGTATTAATGGCTTATGGTGGTATAAATGTTCGTATGGTGGTATTAATGATTGCATGGTGGAGTATGGGGTTGAGAGTGAGAACTCACTTATGTAAAAGATGAGCGGGGGTTTCTAAATGAGAGAAGAGATTTTGGGGTGAAAGAGGGAGGTTACTTGTTGAAGAAGTAAAGTGCTAGGGTTTGGTGCGGCCAACTAGGGTTGGGTGGTCAGATAGGGTTTTGAATGGCCAATTAGGGTTTTGTCGGTCACACGTGAACTTGGGAGATAAAGTAACACATTTGGGGAATTTCCTAATAAAAGAATGAGGTGCGAGATAGAGAATAAAGTAACGTTTGGGTAAGTAAGAAAGAGTTGGGCCACATAGGTCCGATTAGGGTCTCTGAGGAGGAACCCTAGAGGGAGGAAGACAGGCGGAGTCGACATCATATGTAATGGGATGGCCTATATTCTTGGAGATTGTACCTTACTATATGCCACTATGCCTAAGTCTACAGGGAATGGATGTCGGGTGTGAGAAGAGGTACGAGTCTCAAAATATGGGACGGGCCCTCTTGAGAGAACGGTAGTAGAACATCGATGACATGCATGTCAAGGGTGGAATGATATCTAATAAAACACAGATAAGACACTAATCATGTAAAGTGAAAGATTGTTGAGCCGAGCCCAGACCGGTCCACCGGCAAATAATAGTGGCCAGGAGCCGGGGTGCCCTGGAGACCGGTCCACCGGCAAATAATAGTGGTCAGGAGCGTTCTGCCCTGAGTGTATACTTTCTGGTCCACCGGCTATAATAGTGGGGGATTTCGTGCTCGACAAACCAAAGTAAGTAAGTTAAACCATGGGAAATATACTAAGTACTTACAGCGGAACATCATGTGAGTCAGGGCCAGACCGGTCCACCGGCAAATAATAGTGGCCAGGAGCATTTTGCCCTGGAGACCGGTCCACCGGCAAATAATAGTGGTCAGGAGCGTTCTGCCTTGAGTGTATACTTTCCGGTCCACCGGCTATAATAGTGGGGTTCCCGCACTCACATGGATTATTAAAGAATATGTGTGAAATGGACATATTATTAACGAGGATAAAGAATAAGTCACCGGAAAGTGCTCAGGCCTTATCTTGCGTGTTATCGCATGTTACTTATATGATTGTGCTATGTGTGCTATGTGGTATGATTGTATACTTGGCCTTAGCGCACCTGCGCCCTTACTCAGTATTGGACCCGTACTGATACTACATTGATTGAATGGGTCCTGTGATGATCCACCAATGGTGGGGAGCAGACCTCCTATGCAGGTTTGATCGGTTACTATTTTGGGGTGGAATGCTTGACTTGAGTGAGTAGGCGATCCGGATACTGATCCTTTTTGGGGATTGTTTTGTTAGCTATATTTTGTATTACGTTTCCCATTTTTAAAGAAAGAAAAAGTTGAAATGCCCCGAAAATTTCTAATTTTATAAACTACATTTAAAGGATATTTATTCTAAGAATTATTTAAATAAATTATTTTTAAATTGAATTAATTAGGGCAAATCAAGAAGAAATTTATAAGTATTTTTATTAGAAGAGAATTTAGGTATTTTAGCTAATTAAGCATTTTATTTTAGAAATTAATTAAATAAATTATTTTATTTAAAATAAGAAGGAGAAAATAGTTTCAAATTAATATTAATTTTATAAATAATTTAATTAGAGAAAATTAGGATGTTTTGCTAATTAAAAAGGAATTTATGGAAAATCTTTTAAAAGTCCTAATTTAGCCTAAAAAGGGATTTAAATAATATTTTATTTAAATATTATCATTTTTAAATATCCCAAATATTCTAATTAATTTAATTGAGCCAACCCACTATTTTTATTTTTCCTTTTTCCCTTTTTTTTCCTTTTCTTTTTCTTTTTCTTCTTCTTTTCTTTTTCTTTTCCTTCTTCTCCCCGAACTGGGCCAGCCCGGCGGCCCAGTCTTTCTTTTCTTCTTCCTCCTCGGCCCAGCCCGCGCGACCGGCGTCCTTACCGTCCCACGCTGCGTCACGTTCTTTGTCGTTCCTCACGAAAACGCCGCGTTGCGTTTAATAATTCTTCGACCCGCGCCGACCGCTCGGTCTCCCTCCCTTTTTCTTTCTTTTTTCCCCGCGAACCGGACCAGCCCCCATCTCCTTCTTTCTTCTTCCTCCTCTCTCCTCCGTCGCCGCAGCCTGCAACTCCCAGCCCGAAAATGGCGGCGCCGGCCACGACGAATTTGACCGACCGATTCACCCTTCTTTTTCTTCCTCCTGACTCGCACATTGACTTGGAGCGATCAATTATCCTCAACTCTCGCTCGTTCCTTCTCTTTTGGCTCGCAAAATTTCGACCCCGACCCAAATGATCGACGGTCGATTCCTGCCACCGGCCACCATAACCCTAGCATACAATACCACCCAGGCGACCCCCAAAACCCTAATAATCCATCTAAACTCTATATATATATCCTAGTTATGGATGTTTTTGAAATCTTTTCTTTCCCGAAATCCTAAGTGAGAAACCCAGCCACCGTCGATTCAGACGCCCCGTCCGCCGTCGATAGTCAACCTCAGCGTCACCTCTACATCCCAAACTCTTCCCTGAAACTCCATCTAGCTAACTAAACCATTCTAAACCTTCGATTCTTCTTTCACAGGCATCCATAACTGTGCAAAGTTTGCTATCCATTTAGCCAGAATTTCTACCCCGAAACCTTAAGCCACCATCCGCCGCCACATTCTCCACTTCTACCACCATTTAAACCACCCAATATCTCCTTATAAGTCTCCTCCACCGAACTATAAGCTTATTTTATTTTTCACCTTTCCCCTTCCCTCTTTTTCTTCTCTTTTACCCCTCTTAGATCCATTTTTCGGCCACCTCTGGGAACCACCGCCGGTTCCACCTACATCCTCCAACTCAAGGTGATGCCATAGACATTTTAAGTACTTAGTTTCGAATTATTTATAATTATTCTAATTTTAGCCAAAATTTTAGTATTAATTCAACTTTAAATATTATTATTATAATTATTATTATTAGTAATATTGACTGTATTCTAATTTTTAAATTTTGGTTACAGGTCTGGGAGTATTATTGAGTAAGATACAGTAATTATCTCGGCCTTTACCTATTTGCTTAGATTTTTACATAATTGATGTTATTATTAATAATATTTATAATAATATTATTATTAGTATAATTACTTGGTTGATACTTTGATTATTACTGGAAGAACAGAGGCCTTAAATTTTAATTATGCCTCGCATTTATAAAATTTATTAACATTATTAACATTTTTCAACATTATTTTGATTATATTACCATTATTACCTTTATTAAAATATAATATAAGTATATATATACATTATTAATTTTATTGTCACAATTCTGAATAATATTATTTTTATCATTGTGGGAAGGTTAGAAATCCAACTTTTAATTTTAAGAATTTTGATATCATTAATATCTAATATTCTATTTATAAAAAGTATTATTAATATTATTGTACTTTATTTATATTACTAATTATTTTTATTACTATTATTCTTATTATTGTTATTATTATCATCATCATAGTTATGTTATTATTAAATCTATTTTGGGAGAAGGGTAGAAACCCTTAGTTTATCACCTTTTCAAAAGAAAATAAGTGAATTAATTATATTAGTTCCTATAGTTAATTATTGAATAGTAAAATGTCATCCTAAAACCAAACCTCGAAATAAGTTAGAATTATATAAGAGAGTATAATTCTAGTATGCTTTGATATAATAGGAACCCAATCAAATCCCTAAGGAGGCGTAGGAGCGTGCTCCAAGACCGGTGTCGTTTTAGGTAAGGAGTGCTAAGGCCTTTTATGTGCTTATGTGTATTATGTGTTTCGCATGTTATGTATCTAGTGTTTATTATTATTAAATATTTTATATGTGGTATGACTTGGAGTTGAAGTATATTGTGCATGGTATGTGTATTAATTATGTATGATGATATGTGTTGTGTATGTGAGGAAGTCGATGTGGTTTGTGTGAGAGGAAGGATGAAAAAGGAGGATGGGGAAAGAATTTGATTAAGGGAAGTGAGTTAACCAAATTTTATGGTTTTATAAGGAATAATCTAATGTATGATTTTATGTGTGGAAGAACAGAATTTATGGTTTGTTTGGGAGAATCTAATTTAGGATGTTATTTGGGAGACGGTAATTTATGATGTTATATGGGAGATTTGAATTTATGGTTTGTTTGGGAGAATTTAAATTAGGATGTTAATTGGGAGAAGGTAATTTATGAGGTTATATGGAATAATCACATTTATGGTTTGTCTGGGAGAATCTAATTTAGGATGTTATTTGGGAGACGGTAATTTATGATGTTATATGGGATATTCGAATTTATGGTTTGTTTGGGAGAATGTAAATAAGGATGTTAATTGGGAGAAGGTAATTTATGAGGTTATATGGAATAATCGAATTTATGGTTGTTTGGGAGAATCTATTTTTTTATGTTATTTGGGAAAATGTAATTTATGATATTATATGGGGGAATTCAATTTATGATTTGCTTGGGGGAATTCAATTTATAGTTTTCCTTGGGAGATTCTAATTTATGATTTTATGTGGAAGAATCTTTATGGTTTGAATTTATGGTTTGGTATGGAAGAATCTTTATGGTTTGAATTTAGGGTTGGTATGGACAAATCTTTGGGTCTTATATGGTTTGAATTTAGGGTTTTGTATGACGGAATCATGGTTTGTATGGTGGTATTTATAGTTTTATGGTGGTATTAGGGTTTACATGGTGGCATTGATGATTGAACGGTGGTATTAGGGTTTGCATGGTTGAATTTAGGGTTTCACGTGGAATTTTAGGGTTTGCATGAAAACGGTTCAAAGGTTTGCAGGGGAGATTAATGTCTGCATGGGTATGAAAATTACGTGTGGGAAGTTAATTTGGGATGTAAGGAAAGTAATTTAAGTGTTGTTTGGGTGTTTGAACGCTTGGGATGAAAAATAGCACGTGGAGCAAATTAAGGGTACGGAGGAGACTGAATTATGGTTTGTTGTGGTTAATTAAGGTCTATGGTGGTTGATTAGGGTTTTTGTGTTATCATATGTATGTGGTGATAAAGTGTAATTATGATGGTGGAATTTTATGATTTGTTATGTGTGATGATTTATGCATGTCTAGGGTAAAAGTCTTTGAATAAGATACTTAAGACATTAATCACGTAAAGTGAAAGATGTTGAGCCGGGCCCAGACCGATCCACCGGCATAATAGTGGCAGGGAATATTTCCCTCGCGACCGATCCACCGGCTATAATAGTGGCAGGGCATGTACCCTCGCGACCGATCCACCGGCAATAATAGTGGGGGATCCCGAGCTCAACAAAATCAAACCCTATAGTTGCTAAGACATGGGAAAGATACTAATTACTTACAGTGGAACACCGTGCGAGAAGGGGCCAGACCGATCCACCGGCATATAATAGTGGCAGGGTATGTTACCCTCGCGACCGATCCACCGGCTAAAATAGTGGCAGGGTATGTTACCCTTGCGACCGATCCAGCGGCTAAAATAGTGGGGTTCCCGTACTCGTATGTACTTGATAAAAAGTATGGTGTGAAATGAATTTTGATCAGAGATTAATTTAAAAATTAATCCAGTCTACAATTGGGCCTTTGTACTTTTACCTGGTTGATCATATGCATTTATGAATATGCTCTTTTACGTCCTGCATGGCTTATGTGTTTATGTGTTGGCCTTAGTGATCAAGTCACCTTACTCAGTACCGGACCCGTACTGATACTACCTTGGTTGATGGGTCCTGTGATGATCCACTGATGGTGGGGAGCAGACCTCTTGTGCAGGTTTAAGATCAGAGGCTGTTTTGGGGTGGCAGGACTAATTTGAGTGAGTAGGCAATCTGGAATTTGACCCATCGGGTTTTATCTTATTTAAATTTATTTCTATTTAGAAGTTACAAGTGTTATTTGAAACTTCAAGGGTATTGTAATTAACTCTTAACTTCTCGTACTCTGATTTTGTTGTATGATCTTTCGAATCCTTTTATGAATTGTTAATTTGAATTTAACGTAATTCTTTTCTTTAGCCTTAGCACTTGGTACTGGAACGGTTTGAGAGAACCGGTCTGGTACTAAGTGTGGCGGTAACATTCCCAGAATTCACAGGTTTTAAGTATTTCTATTTTAATTGCTTCCGCTTTTCAAAAAAAAAAGTAGTGAATTTTGGGGTGTTACAAAAGTATTATGGGGTTGTAATCCTGAATCGTATTCAAACTTCTGTTTGACTTATATCTTATTTATGATTTATGCTAAATGTCGTCTTGCATTTTATGATACTTCGTACTTATTGATGATCGGTTTTAGCCTTAGCACTTAGTGCCGGAACGGTAGGAATGAACCGGTCTGGTACTAAGTGTGGCTGTAATACCTCCAAGTTTACGGTTTTAATTCTCTCGCTTCCGCTAAACCTTTTGATTTAAACAAAATTTTTCAGTAGTAAATTTGGGGGTGTTACAATAAGGCCATGATAAACCTTCATAAACAAGTGAGGTCCAAGATTATGAGGATGAATGAGATGAAAAAAAATAAGGAAAAAAGTATAGGAAGCAGGAGTTGCAGGTGATAGGTACAGTAGCAGAGAGAAGAAGAAGAGGAAATAAAAAGAGGCATGCAGGGGAGTTACAGGGGGTGTGTATGGTAAAAAATGGAAGGAAAAGGGATGGGAGAGAGAGGATAGGCTATGGCTACGCAGGTTTAAGGATATGGTAGCAAGTGAGGTGCAAGGGGTTGGTATGGGGTGTTTGGCCTAATATTAGTGGAAGAAGGAATAAGAAGATAAGCAAAAGAGATGAGGAGGTTGGATTGGGGAGATGAGAAATAGGTAGCCCAACCTACGTGAGGGAGAGTAGCTAAAAAAAGAAGAAAGGGTCGGGCTATCCCAATAGAGAGGAAGAGGAAAAAAGAAAGGAAGGAGGGGGGAAGGAGAACAATGAGGGAGATGGGTCGATGGGGGAAAAGGAGAATGAAGGAAGGCCCAACAACGGAAAATAGAAGGAGTTCAATTGACCAAAGAAGAAATAAAAGAATGAAAGAAAAAGAAAAAAGAAAAGGAAAAGGAACAAAAAAGGAAAAGAAAATCAAAAAAGGGAAAAGAAAAATATAATTATTTTTTGAGTTAGGATTAGAAATCAAGTAAATGAAAAAATAATTTATCAAAAAATTAAAGTACTAATTTAAGAGGATAATTTTAGTAAAAATATTGGTTTGGAAATTTATTAAAATAAAAAGAGTATGATAAAATAATAATAAAAGATATATTTTAATATATTAAGTAATACTATTAATTTTTATATATCAAAGGTCTATAGAATAATTAAATAAATAATTTTATATTAAATTATTCCAATAATTGTTAATAATTAAATTTTAGGTTTTTAAAATATGGAGTAATACAAACCATTAGTAGTCAAATTGAAATTAGTACTCATCTTAAGCTACATTCGAAAAGGTGCTTTTAAATTTTGCTAGAAGTGCAACAAAAATATGGAATCTCATTCTAACACATGTATTTGGGAACCCCATAGTACCATACCAAGTGCTTCTTATAAGCACTTGCTATATGCTTTATACTCTACACTGAATTCATTGGTATGAATACTACTAACTTAGTTAACTGGTCAACTACCACTCTGATTGAATCTGAACCACTAAAGGCCTTTAGTAATCTAACCTCAAATTCCATTAACATGCTATCCCATTTCCACTAGGGAAACTTCAATGACCTAACAAACCCTACCAAAGGCTTGTTTTCTACCTTAACCTTTGGGCACATCAATAACCTAGCCACAAAGTGCATAATCTCCCATTTCATATGTTGTCACTAATTTATCTGCTTTAAGCCCTTTTAAGACTTATTCACTCTAAGAATAATAAAATAAGGCACACAATTACCCTCCTCTCGAATCTTTGTCTTCAGCTCTCCATAACTCTACATAACACACCATCTTTGTGAGAAACGGATAATACCATCCTCAAAAACACTAAAACCCCACTACTCTACCATTTGATATAGCTCACTTGATCCCCTTAATCTTGAAATCTCCTATCTAACTAACTCAAAACAAATTGAAGGTGGTTGTTGTGATCGAGAGACTTCTCATCCTCGTCTCAAGTTCCCCAAACCCAATGATCTCTATGCTCAATTCCTAAAGATCTTACCAAATCTAATCCAAAATAAGAAGCGAAACCAAGGAATGTGCCAAATCTAAATCATAGTCCTTAAATAACTCCACCCAGCATGGTCAGGTCATGCTCAGTGATGATTCAATTGAGGCTCTTTTGGTTTGTGTATAACTAACATTACACTCCATATAAGTAATTTCCATAGATCATCAAGGCAAAAATCACTAAAAATAGCTTAAGATAGTGAGAGGGATAGTTTTTCTCATCCACCTTTAACTTTCAAGAAGCATATACAGCTACCCCCTATGCTTCTTCAACACACACCCAAACCAAGTGTGTATGAATCATTATACACCTCAAATTCCTTTGTATTTGGTGGAAAGGTAAGAATTAAAGCTAAAGCCAACCTTCTTTTGCGGTCCTCAAAATCCTTGACACACATCAAATCCCAAGAAAATCACAATATCTTCTTCAACAAGGCATTCAATGAACAATCAATTATTACAAAAACATACACAAAATGTTTGTAGTAGTTTATCAGTCCTAGTAAAATGTATACCCCATAACATTCATTGGTTCTAACTACTATCATATGGCATATATCATCAATGGATCCACCCAAACACCCTTCTTTGAGATGACATAATCAAGAAAAGCTACCTCGCCTAATGGAAACTCAAACTTCTAGAGCATGGCATACAACTGAATTGTCCTCACCAAGGATAATGTTTATGTCAAATACTACTAGTGCTCTTCATGAGTCCTAAATAAATCAAGATATTTTCAATGAATACCATAATGAGTTGATCAAGGTGTTGTTGGAAGATATGATTAATGAGAGCCATGAACACCATTGGAGCATTTGTGAGTCCTAAAGACATTCAGTGGACTTATAATGGCCATACCTCATTCTAAAAGTTATCTTTAATATGTCCCTCTCAAAAATCCTCAACTGATTATACCCGATATGAGATACATCTTCAAAAACACTATTTCTCAACATTTATCATAAAAAAGGTCGTCAATTTAAGGTTAAGGATAATAATTGTTTACTATTGCATAGTTCAATCCTTAGTAATTGATGTAGAGACTCAACCCTTGGTAGGTCTATCTTATATAACCTATAATGCTTAATTTTGCTTATGACTAAGTCCGCACTTCTATATAGCCTATAATATGGATTTCCATCACTATATGGGAGCAAAAAAGAAGTCTTTATTGTTCTAGAAGAAATCATAGTCATCCTAGCTATGAATGTAATAGACATAAAGGACTATGAAGCACCTGAGTCAAAGAATGCAATCTACAAGGTAATAAACTGTGAACATACCTATGATGACATCTTCCAGCTTGTCATCCTATGATTGACTCACCACATATAGGAGAATTGTTAGGACAGTCAAGCTGCACTATATGAATGTTGCTCTTGCTAAAAGGTATGAGGCCTTTGAACCCTCTACTCTAAAGCGATCTTACTAGATCCACTATCTAATGTGGAAGATTATAGATAAATAATCTTCTAAAATGTAGGACATTTATTTGGTTGTCATAAGTTGCAAACATACTTCCCAAAACAAATATATGAGTCAACTTGTGTACATGATTTTGGTCAATTTTATAATATGGTATTAATCCAATCCATAATCAAATCCCTTCAAAAGAGAAATCTCTTATTTCTCTGTAGAATAATTTGCAACTTTTCAAGAAAATCACACTTGAAGAAGAAGAGAAAAATGAGATGCCCTAAGTGCTCTCTTCGATTGTTGATTTTTAATCATTCATTCATTCATCATTATTTTTATATCAATGTACAATACCCTATATATAGGCACACACATGCAAGCCTTTGTTTACTTATCATTAATTAAGTGCATATAAGTAGCCTAATTAAAATAGGTTGACTATATGAATGTTTATGTTATATATACAGTGATTATAATGGAAAATTACAAACATTACGAAGTATACTATAAAATAAAAAAGCTTCACAAAACTCTATGAATGTAATACATTGAATAATCACATGTAATCAAGCTTTATGTCTTATTGCCTTATCTTCCATGCAAATTTGTAATCCTTTTAATGCCATGTCTTGTACATCAAATATCTTCAATGGATTGACCTACTTGCAAATATATATAATGCCCGCAAGAGTTACTTAACAAAGCCTTAGAAGTATTCGGATGTTCAAGAATAGTTGGTACCATGTCTAAGTATGTTAATGATTGTTCTTCATCATTAGAAGAGTATGATTAAGATGGTCCTACATGATTATCCCTTTGTAAATAAGAATTGGTCCTCAAATTAGCATCACTATGGTAAGGATATAAATCACTAATATTGAAAGTCTTAGAAACTCCTCCATAGTGTTCTAGCAATTCTAATTTATATGCATTATACCCAAATTTTCTTAAGATTTGAAATAGTCCATCAAATCTTGGAATAGGTTTTATTTTCTTAAGTTTGGAAAATTTTCTTTTCTTAAGTGTAACAAAAAAAAATCTCCAAGTGAAAACACTTGTTGAATTTTATTTTTGTTTGCTTAGGTTTGGGAATTGGCATTAAATTTTTTTATGTGTGTTTTAATTTGGTTATGAAGTTTTTTAAAGAATTCGATTCCTTCTTTGTCATCATTATTTGTAATTTCTTCTTTTCTTAATGAAAACATATCAATAGGTAAATTAGGATTAATCCTATAAAAAACTTTAAATGGACTTGAATTAGTTGAACTAGAAGGACTCCTTTTATAAGCTAATTCAACATGTGCTAGTTTTATATCCCTATTCTTAGTACTTTTGTTGACTAATCCTCAAAGTAAATTTCCTTAAGTTCCATTAGTTAATTTTGGTTTGACCATCCATTTGTGAATGATGAGATTTACCAAAAATATTAAAGCTTCATAAGTTAGCCTAAAATACATCAAAGTGAGCACATAATTCCAATACCACATCCCTAAGTTTATCTTCTTGATATCTGCCTCTATGATGCGTAGCTGATAATATCCTAACCTCAAGTCGATCCTTAAGAAGATCAAAGCACTTCTATGCTGATAAAAAAAAAGTCATTAATCTTTAAAAGTGGATGCTAGCTCTTCACCATTAGTTGATTCATACATTGATAATATATACCTAAGCAGAGAATCCCATCCTTCTTCGTTATTAAGGGAACCAGTGCTCCTCGTGTTGACACACACTAGTAGATATAACCATGAGCCACTAACTCCTCCAGTTGTGACTTCAACTCATGTAAATCTACCAATGATTTATGGTATGGTTCCTTCAAAATTGGCTTGGCCCTTAGTATTATATCAATTCTAAAGTTTAACTCATGTACCAATAGCAAGCCTACCATCTCCTCCACAAACATATCAGGAAACTCTCAAGAAACTTAAATATCCTTCAATGCTAACACATTCTTAATTTATCTCTTGGGCTCTTTATAAATACATAAGGTAAACTTTATGCATCAACAAATAAAACATACAAGCTGATAAGACATATGTAGTAGGCTCAGGATTTAATCTTGTATAGGATAACCAAGCACAATGAGGTCCCTACAACACAACCCATTCCTATGCATAATCTATCATAACCCGATACCTACCCAACATATCAATCCTATGGATAATATCAATGTCTCATAGCTCTATATCAATCAAGTGTACTAGAAACTCTAACCTACCTATCTTTATAGCCATATTCAATTAGAGTATATTGCAATCAAATATATCCTAAAAAGTAAAAACAATACATATGAGTACACTAGTAAATGGAGATATAGCAACTTTAGAAACAAAATTTATAGATATGAGCAACAAAGATACACTAGAATAAAATAGCACCTTCATTGTTAATGAGAGGATGAAAAACATATTGGTCACTAGATCAAGCTACCGATTAACCTATCCCTTGAACATAACATTCAGGCACCCACCTGAATCTAGTGATGTCCTCCTCATTGGGCAAATGGGTAAGGCAACTATGTTCTCCCCTTAACGTCCCTAGGATATACACCAATTAGGTTGGTACCCTCTTCTACTATAGTTGTGCTTGGTAGGTTTATTACTAATAGGCCTATTGATAAAGTACAAGTGGTCCCCTATACAAATATTAATCACCCTATGGCTGGAGTTGACCCCTCTACTAATGTTGGCACTCAAAGAATTGGTTCCCAACTAACCACTAATCCAAAAATAAATAGGAATGCCCCAATAGTCTCATCATGGATGATCCTAAACGTTAAAACCACTCATAAAGCACTTTGGTTGTATCGTAGGCTTCTTCTTACCACTCATCTAACCCTAGTGTTGATCACTTTGAGGTCCACCACTCCAAAATTCATTATGCCTACTTGAACCCTATTTCTCTAGCTTCCTCTTACAATGAATGGAATCATGCTCATCAACCATAATTGCAGTACCAAATGCCTACTCATACAATGTGGCTAAGTATTGGAAAGCCATGACATCCATCATCCTCCTGATGTTGAAATGGATCCCTTACTCAAATCAATACACCATAATCGACTTTCTTGTTTTTATGCCTACATAAACATTGGTACTACCTCACTCCTATTTTCCCCCAGGCCTATTACATGAACTCCATTAGCCTATCCTTTTTAGTGCTCTTGGGATAAAACTTAGTGAAATGCCCCAAAATTTTCTAATTTTAAATATTATATTTAAATGAGGTTTTATTATAAAAATTAATTAAATAAATTATTTTATTAAAATAAAAGGAAATTAATTAGGATAAATCAAGAAGAAATTTATAACTATTTTTATTAGGAGAGAATTTGGGTATTTTAACTAATTAAGGATCTTATTTTGGTAATTAATTAAATAAATTATTCTATTTAAAATAAAGAGGATAAAATATTTCCAAATTAATAATAGTTTTATAAATAATTTAATTGAAGAAAATTAGGGTGTTTTACTAATTAAAATAGAATTTATGGAAACTATTTTAAAAACCCTAAATTAGCCTAAAAAGGGAATTTAATATTTTTATTAAATAAATATTTTATGTTAAATACCCAAAATATTCTAGTTAATTTATTTAAACCCAAAACCATAAATTTCTCCTTTTTCCTTTTCCTTTTATTTTCTTCTTTTTCTTTTTCTTTCTTCCTTTTTCTTCTTTCTTCCACGGTTGGGCCTGGCAGCAGCCCAACCCACGCTCTCTTCCTCTCCCCTCGGCCCGGCGGTGTTGGTTTCTTCCTCCATGCGCCCAGACGCAGTGTTTGGTGCGATTTTATGTCGAGACAACGCGTCTCATTTAATGAGGGAGTAACTCACGCCAACCGCCCGATTTTTCCCCTTTTCTTTTCTTTTCCCGGCCGACCGATCCACCTCCTCTTCTTCTTCCTTCTTCCTCTTTTCTCCTCCGTCGACGCGGCTGCAGCTCCCGACCCCATTAATGTTGTCTCCGGCTATAGGGATATAACTCTCGTCCGTTATTTCTGGCCCGTTTCTTCTCCCCAGCCTCGCAAAACTTCGTTGCAACCCAAACGATTGCCAACCAATTAATGCCGCCGGCCACCCAAATCCTCGCACCTCATACCTTCCTGCCGACCCCCAAAACCCTATTATCCCATCTACCATCTCTAAATAGCCTAATTGTAGGAGTTTTGGAATTTTTTTCTCACCCGTAACCCTAAGCGAAGGTTGCCATCACCGTGACTTCAGACGCATCTTCCGCCACCGATAGCCAACCTCAGCGCCACCACAGCATTCCAATTTCTTCCCTGAAATTTCCTCTAATTAACCAAACCATTTTCAACCTTCGATTCTTCTTGCATGGGCCTCCATAACCGTGCAAAGTTTGATGCTCATTTTGCCAGAATTTTCACCCCGCAACCTTTAAGCCGCTGTCCGCCGTTGTTTCCGCCACTTCTACTGTCCATTGAACCACCCAAAAACTCCCTCTAATCCTCCTCCACCGAACCATAACCTTATTTTATTTTTTCCCCCTACTCCTTCTCTCTTTTTCTTCATCTTTTTCCTTGTTAGATCATTTTTCCGGCCACAGTCGTGAACCACCGCCAGTGCCGCCCATTCCCGCCGACTCAAGGTGAAACCCTATACCTTCTTAGTCATTATTTACTATTTATTATAAATTATTCTATTTTTATTTTATTTATTAGTAATTATTCGAATATAATATTTATTTCCATGCTATTAATAATAATATTATTTGATATAAATTTTATGCTGAATTTTACTTGTAGGGTAGAGAGTAGTAATAAAATAATTTTATTGTTAGTTTCGAATTTTAAGTTATTAATTGAATTATTATATGATTATTATCATTCTTCTTCTTATTATTAATATTATAATTATTAGAATAATTATTAGTATATTCTGGAAAATCTTAGGCTCTAATTTTGTATTAACATTCGCACTTATGTATTTTAGTATTATTATTTCTATTGTTTTGATAACCATTAATAATAATATTATTATATATGTTATTAATTTTATTATTAATATTTATAAATAGTAGGTCATTAGTTATAAGTAGGGTTGAAACCCCACTTTAAATTTAAAGCTTATATATATATATATATATATATATATATATATATATATATCTTATTATTATTATTATTAGTATTATTATTTTTAATATTATATTTATTTATAATATTTATTTGTTATTATTATTATTATTATTATTATATCTTTACTAATATTATTTTGGTGAAGGGTAGAAACCCTTATATCACCTTTTTATTTTGAACTGCATTGGTTTTATTATTAATATTCTACTAGTATTTTGTAGAGTCAATTCTAGTATAATAATTTTTAATTAAAAATAAGGTCTTGGGATAAGTTAGAAATAATAGCATTCTTAAGAGAAAACCTAATCCTAGTATTTTTCCCATAGTAGGTGAGCCCAACCAAAACCCTCAAGTGTTATAGGAGCGTGCTCCAAGACCGGTGACATTTTTGGGTAAGGGGTGCTAAGGCCATACTTGTATTATGTGATTTTATGCTATGCACGCCATGTGATGTTAATTATAGTGTATTCCGTGTGGATATTGTATAATTGTTGTTAATACAGCATCATTATGGGATTGAAGTATGTTGGTGTGGATAAATGGTGGCATGAGAATCATGTGTACATTTATGTTATTATTGTTGTATAGTGTGGCCTTAAGACATGCATGATGGGGTTGTAAAATAATGATGGAGCGGTAAGATAATTATGGGGTTGTAAGATAATGATGGGGTCGTAAAATAATGATGGAGTTATAAAATATTGATGGGGAGTTGCATGTGTTAGTGTTTTGTATAGGTTAGGGTTTCGCATGAGGTTGCTTGGTGATTAGGGTTTTGCATGAGGATTAGGGTTTCCATAAAAGTAGGGTTTCCATGGAAAATGGGTTGCATGGGAGTTAGGGTTTATATGGCAATATGTTTTACGTGGATTTAGGGTTTGCATGGGAGATAGGGTTTGCATGGAAATATGTTTTACATGGAGTTAGGGTTCATATGGGAGTATGGTTTGCGTGGGGATTTGGGTTTGATTGTAAGTGTAATTTACGTGGAGCTAGGGTTGCATAGTGTTGGTCATGCACATCTAGGGTATTATCTAGGATGAAATTTGTTGAATAAGTTACTTAAGATACTAATCACTTAAAGTGAAAGATCATTGAGATGGGACCAACCGATCCACCGATTCAGAATAGTGGTTAGGGTGTCTACCCTATGTGTGACCGATCCACCGGCTATAATAGTGGTTAGGGCATGATGTCCTATGTGTAACCGATCCACCGGTTATAATAGTGGGGGTTCCCAAGCTCAATTAAAATAAACCATAGTTTGCAAGGTACCTAAAAGATACTAATTACTTATAGTGGACCACCATACGAGCCAGGGCCAACCGATCCACTTGTTAGGAATAGTAGTTAGGACGCGTAGTCCTATGTGCCTCCGATCCACTAGCTATAATAGTGGTTATGGTATGATACCCTATGTGCCTCCGATCCACGACTATAATAGTAGTGGATTCCGTACTCGCATGGTTTTGATAAAAATCATGGTGTGAAATGATTCCTGATCAGAGATAAATTAAATAATTAATCCGGATTATAATTGGGTCTTTACGTATGTACCCGAATGATCATTCGTTGTTATGATATCATGATCTTCTTTATGATCTTTTATTCTGCATGGATTATGTGCTTATGTGTTGGCCTTAGTGCTCGGTTACCTTACTCAGTACGTAGCGTACTAATCACCCTTTTCATGAGTGCTGCTCATTCCGACGAGTAGTATGCCCTTCTAACTTGTGTAGGTGGGCGAGACATCAGTCGAGGCTGAGTGTTGAGTGGGTTTGGCTCGAAATTAGTGAGTAGTGTGGTCGGATCCACTCTTCTTGTTATCTTATTTATTTCTATTATTTCTTCTTGTATCAGATTTATCCTATTTGATTTACTACCTTGTATTGAGTATTTCAAATGAAGCTTTTATCGATTGTAAGATTATTCCCTTCGAGGAATTTTAATTTCGCACTCTGATTTCTATCTTATGATTGATTTTACTCTATTGGTTTGTAAACCTTCATGCGTACTCTGATTTTGATATTATGATCTTTCTAGTTCTTCTATGAACTATTGATTTGGTTTAATGTTAATCTCTTCTTATCCTTAGCATTTGGTACTGGAACGGTTGGAGAGAACCGGTCTGGTACTAAGTGTGGCAGTAACATCCCCAGAATTCACGGGTTTTATTTTAAGAGTTTCTATTTTAATTACTTTTGCCTTTCTTAAAAAAAGTAGTGAATTTTGGGGTGTTAAACTTAGTATGGATCACTATATAAAAGTCATCAAAGGAAATCAGTGGTCCTCCCAGCACATGACAACCTATCCACCAGGTGTCTCTAAATCCCTAAAGAATGAAAGCAACTATGCTTGCCTTCTAAGTTGGTAGATAGTCCACCGCATCATAAGTCTTATCCATGTCCCAAATCTATACTTCGAGTATGATAGGATTCTAGTCACTAGCATAGATTGGTAGGTGATATCTAGTAAGCCTCCAAAGCTAGTCCTTTCTTATACCCTTATGTTGGTAATGTAGTGGTGGAGGTGGCGGTAAAGGCAAAGGTGATTGTGGCATACGGTTGATGAACTTAATAAAAACCAAATAAAGGATCCTCCAAATGATTGATAGGAACATATAGGGCCATGGCAAACTAATTGTAAAATATCATATTAAGATAAATATTCCGATATTAATAACACATATTCATGTAAGGACATTCAAAGGCTGCCTGGGATACCCTTTTTTAATTCCTCACAAGTTAATTTAGGTTTTTGAAGAGTAGAGTTTTTTAAAATATAAAATAACATAATAAAATTAGATAAGGGGTCATTTAAAAATAAAATATTTTGAAATAAAATATTGTAATAGAAACCAAAGCTCTAAAATCAACATGTAATGCGCTAAAATTTGCAACCTAAAATTTTTAGTTAAATAAAGGTGTAATATAAAATTAACTAGGTTTTTCCATTGTATTCGATGAAAGTGTGGGTCACCATACCATCTTGACATCGAATATAAGGTAAAATAATTATGAATTAAAATTATGATAAATAGAGAATAGAAGAATATTTCATAAACATAGATAAGAGTTAGAGGTTTACTTTGAGTGTAATAATACAATAAATAAAAGATATACATAAAAACTAAGAGTTCCAAAAGGTATTTAGACCCAAAAGTTAAAGGTAGATAACATAACCCTAACACAAATCTTGAAACATAAGAATAACTTATACACATATAAGGAATCATATGCAAAAAAAAAAAATTAACACAAAAGGTTCTTATTGAGTTGCACAAAAACATCTATGTTGTGTTCTCATGGGAATGAGTAACAACCATGAGAAACATAATCAATATGCTACATACTGAGTAAAATAAAAATATAGTGGATTAAGGGTACAAAAGAGAATAAGAATGCATGGGAGTTAAGAATATGTGACATAAGGTAAACACTAATTCCTTGACTCATGATTAAATATAAATAAGATATACACTTTTATTTACATTAAGTTTAGAGACCCCACTATTCTTGATCTAGTGGAATGGATTGAAGTACCTCTTAAGACATAGATTATGTGAACCACTATTATTGTCCAGTGGAATAGACCTATCATATACCAAGGCAATACACTCCTAACCACTATTCTCAAATTAGAGGAATGGTCCAAAGCACATCTTAAGGTAGAATACACCGGAGCCACAATTCTCATATGATGGAATGGACATAACACCTCTCTCCTAATTCATAAAAATTTCCACTTTAATTAATTAGCATGTTATTCATTAGGTAATTATCTCATAACCATATTATTATGCACATCGAGTTTAGGGGCCAAATATTTTTAATCCTATGGGAACGACTAATGCGCCTCTCAAGATAGAATACTCCTAAGCCACAATTTTTGTTTGGTGGAATGGATAAATAAGAAATTCCATATGTGAATACTCCTAAGCCAAATATTTTTAATCCTAAGGGAACGACTAATGCGAACATAATTTCTCATTTTATTGTACCTATGCCACTCATCATTATCCCAAATATTCCATCTATCATACTTAGTATATTTATAGTCTATTACACTTTTAAAATCACCAAAATTCCATATTAAACCTATAATTCCCCCATTTTACCATTAAGAAATTCTCACTTTTATTTAAAAGTATTAATTTAAAAAAAAGTAAGATAAAAAAAATGGAAATAAAGAGATAATAACATAGAGAGAGGTTACACATAAATATTCTCAATTTAAAATCATTAAAAAAAATACAATAAGGGAATTAAGAGTCCAAATGATAATAAATTATAAAAAAAAATGATACCTAAGGGAAGAACACCGGTTTGCCTAACCTTTTAAAACCACAAGCTCATTGTGAGAATGGAACCTCTTCCTAATAGCTCCATTTATCCTTGCCTTTTTTATGCACCTAAAACTACTCTGTGCCCTTCACATTGTCATCTATATATATTTTATGATTAATACTTTCTCATACTAAGTGGAGAAAAATACCTCATAAGAGGTACCATACTCACATTTCACATGATTCCACAATGTTCTACAAACATGCTCAAAAAGCTTAAAAAGCAAAGCACATGCCATATTAATATACAATAATCATGGGATAATATATATCATCAAAATATCATGTTGATTAGTCAATCATTGTTAACTAGTTCATGCAATCTTAAAGCATAAAATATCCATATCAAAAACATAACCACAATTAACTTATCCACTCAGTTCCAAAATCTAAGGTAGATCATTGAATCTGCTACTGAACCATCATCCTAATCCATATCAATGATATCAATAATAAATTCTTTATTATTCAATATAATTAAGGGGATGCAATTAATCTAGGGATATAAAGGCACATCCATTTATACTAGTGCATGAAGTTAACACAATACTGTTACTCTAAAACCTAGGGGCATAATAGTACGAATGGTAATATGGACACATAAAGGAAACATAGTATTTTCCAACTATAGACACCTAATCCTTAAGTATTAATACCCTTACAAGACATGTAGGTCACCTATAGATTATACTAGGGCCTCACAAGGGCAAAGTGGCACACTAAAGAACCTAACTCCAATAAGGCTTACAACTTATCTCTAGAATAGCTAATCCTAGAGAGAAATCATTCCTAAACTTTAGGTCTTCAACTTTAAGTATTGATATTTTATGAGGTGATCACAAAATTACATACAACATAAGAGCCTCATTTCTATACTTCAACATTTTCCCTCTATTTCTAGTTATCAGGGTAAACTCGAATGTCATTCTTCTATGTTAAAGTTAGTACTATGGTCAACCTATCAAAGATTAAAGCCATCCTATGTTTGATTGTTCACATTAGAGGTCAAAAATAACCACAATGCCCTCAAAGCTCTATTTTCATCATTTTTATTCAATTTCATACTAAAAATTACTTTTATGAGTCATTTGTCATGAAAAGGCTAAAAGATAATAATTATAGAATTTTAGCACATAGGTAATCTTTGTGATTTAATGATTTACTATATTTTTCACTGCTCATGCATTAAGTAAATTGTGCCCACAAACTGTAATCATGCATTTCTCACATGTCTCAATATCCATGTAGCATGTGCATACGTTTTATAGACTTATGCTGTATTTATAGGATAATTAATATCATTGTGCATGTAAGTAAACATTTCTAACCCTAGTACATGAATTTTTTTTTATTATACTCTAACCATAATAATATATGCATGTTTCTATGTTATTTATTAAAACCCTTGCTATCGTGCAATACTAATCATGAGATACTCGTCATTGCATTTACATCATCATATTATAGGTTTACAACCCTAACAAAATCCTAGACATGTATACGTAAATCATTAAACATATTACTCATCTATGTAGATCAACTTAACAACAATTGTACGTACAATTTATTTGACATATTATCATTGAAAATAACCTATGAAACAAAAGGCATGGGATGAGCATGGTCATGTAAGGGTGGTGCATGACCTTGCATATAATGCATGCATGGGTTCAGAGAAAAGGACATGCACGAGCTAGATATGCTTAAGGTTCATGGATGTGCAAAGAGAGAATAAGTGCATAGGCATTCACTATAATGAAAACAAAATAGTGAGTCACAAGGCAGGGATAAATGAGAAGTATCATGGTTGGTGATGGTCTATCGATAATGAGGTGCACTAAAAGGGTGGTAGTGCTTATCATTAGTAAAGGAAAACGGTGGGTGTTGGTTTGTTATGTGTGGCAAGGTGCTATAGTTAGAGGTGTTTACCAATAGAAAAGTGGAATGAACCAGAATAAACTAGATGGGAACAAATTCCTAGAGATGGTAATTTCTCAGACTGAAGACTAGAAATTTTTTTATTAGTATGTGCTTAGGACCGGGCCTGAAAATCTAGATCAAAGACTTGAATGGATTGAAACCACTTTTTTATGTTTTTAAGATTTTATAATAACATTATTGGAATTAGTCCAATTTAATTAATGGTTGGGTTGTACCTAGCACTTGCTATCAAATAGACCCCTACTCTAGTACCACACAAGACATAGGTAGAGAAAAAAAAATCCAAGTGTAGTTATACAAACAAATATTTCCAAATTTACAAAACAAAAAGGCTTCAAAATATGCTAATTTACTCACTTATCTCCTAAAACTATTGCAAGTCAAAGAAAAAATAACCTTAAAGTATAACTATGCATGTATCTAAGCACCATACATTAGTTTGCATGCCCTAAGAAGTTAGTATACAATAAAAAATAATTTTGTTAATAATAGTAATACTAATAAAGTAAATAATAATCATAATAATAATAATAATAATAATAGTCACATAAAACATCCACCATTCAATTAATTTACTAGCTTCAAGTATCTATTAACATCCACCATACTATTCTATTACTACCTTCAACCCTAGAATTTTCAAGTCATAATATTATTAAAGATGCTTCCAAATTTAAGCTAACAAAAAAAAGTATATCTTCTATGTTGACTTTCTTGTGCACATTTATAAGGTAACATATACAAATAGATAATTTTCATAAATAAAAATTATATCATAACAATTACAGAATAAATAATATTAAAATTTTGTGAGATAATAATATTTGTTACTTTTTTCCAATCTTTCCAACTCTTCCACATTAACTTTAGAATTAGAGTAATATCTTGCTTGTAATGAATCTTGTGCACGTATAAGAGTTGTACCATCATTAACAATATCAAAGATAGAATATATATATATATATATATATATATATATATATATATATATATATATATATATATATATTTAAATTGTTAATTTAATAACTAGGTGGATTAAATCTACAAATATATTGATCCCCTTAGAGGTTAAAGAAGTCCTAAGCTGATCAAGGGTACACCCGCTAGCAATAAATGCATATTCCAAAGCAACCATAGACACATTCATTGCTAAGATAGCATGTGTCATACATGCAAGGATTAGAAATCTAGGTCTATTGAGTTTGCATCAAGCTAGCACATCTCTTTCTTGATCATCTCTTTCAAATGATGGTCAAATTCACTTCTAGCAAGCTAACTTCTTTCTCTAGTTGGCCTTTTTAACTTTCTCACATATTCTGTTGAAAAATGAGCTAGAAGATCCTTGTTGCACAAATTGTCGAATTAGAATTTCTCTAGGATTAGTCTTAACCCACAAAAAAAAGCACATAAATTTTTATACTCATCAAAAAATTTAAAGGCACATTATTTCACCTTATTAGTCATACTTTCACCAAGTTTTTCTCAATAAAATGTCTTAAGAGACATTTTTACCTTGGGAAAATTAAAATAAGGATCCAAAATTACACCCAAATAAATCAACATATTCATGGTCAATACTTCCCCAATACTGATCAAACATGATTTTAATCTTTTTAGAAATATTGTGAAACCATATTTAGAATTAAACATCAACTAATTTGTTAGATCATGCATATAATAAATATTAAAGAAAATATTATTACTTTTCACATATAAAGAGCTAGAGATACGTAAATTCATTTAATATAACTTCTTAAAAAACCATGGCAAGTTATTCAAGTTTCTCCTAATCATCTTTAAAAGGAAGACCACCTTCTAAGTCCTTAGAAAGTTCTATCTGACAAAATTATGTTCAGCGTTTCAAAGATAAAATTCCATCTTGTGGCCACATCAAGAGATAGAGATATCTTTCATATATCTACTTGTTCTCAAAATAACAACAATCTTGCAAAAGAGTTTCTAACATATTTAATCACAGGACAAATCTTGTTAATATGTTTAGCATTATCCTTTAAGCCATCCCAAATAATAAGATTAACAATATAGGTAATGCATCTCATGTAAATTTTTTCCATCACCAATCACACCACTAGTTTTCTTCACCATATTTCTCAATTAAATACACAGAATATCATTTGAACTAGGATTATAAATAGTCATAGGAAAGAGTTTTTCATTTAAATCCCAACAATGCAAGCAGCCCTCAATCGTACTCCCAATGGCCTCACCCTTATAACTTGCTATAGGAAAAAAAATTAATTTGCAAATATGTGTCAGTTGACTTGTTGTCGACTATTCATCAACAAAATGAGAAGTAATATATATAACCAATTGTTTGACTTGTTGTCGATGTGTCAGTTGCAACACATACTCTTTGCATGACTTTCTCAACAAATCTTTGAACTTCAAACTCTCTTCAAAATATATATTTTATAAAAATCATGAATAATATTAGTATGAGAAGGTATATGAAAAAATAATGTACAATAGCCATCAACTCTCTAAAGCAAATCATTTAACCAAATATAAATGATCACTTATTGCTTATAATCATTCGAAAAATTCCATTTTCACATCTTCAAGATTTGTATCTTGATATATCCATTGATGTTCTTCACCTTCCTCCAAATTAAGATCCCAACGATCAAGCCATAAATGATTTTCCTTATGCCTACTCTTATTTGCTAAATTTTATAGAGAAACCGTGGTATGATTCTTCAAATTTTGTGTACCATTAACATTTAAATAAGCAACAAAAGTATTTAGATAGAACATACACTCTACTCTAAGGTTTTGTTCCTCATCCAATTACTCTTAGAATTCCTCCTAATAGAGTTCTATTATTTTAATCTTCATTTTGATGTACTTGCGACCATCCATTTTCTTTTTTGGTACACTCTTATCATTAGTTTTGGGGTTTCCTTACTCTTGGATTGTTTTGGGGTCATCTACTATTGGAAAAAAAATTATATATTTTACATAGGAACTTTCCACCTTTCTTTAGATATAATGGAGCTCAACGTCTATTTAGGATTTCATAAGATAAGCATAATAATAATTCATAATATAAGATATAAGAAATCATCAATGAACGTTTCCACAAAGGTACATATATTACATGATAGTCGGGTTAATGAACCCATTATTCTTCACTATTATACCATCCATTCACCTAATAAAATGCATAAATATATAATAATTTGATATTAATTATTGTAAAGTTATATTAAAAATTAAGCATATTTTATTATAAATGTAAAGTATAATTTCAAAAATAATTTTTTAACAACTTAAATCACACTATATATAAAAGAAGAATAAACTATAAAAAAGACTCCCACTCAAATAACAAAACTTCTCACACACACTACTCAAAGAGAACTAAAAGAGTAAAAACATGAAAGTAAATGAAATTTACTAAAAAAAAGAAAAAAAATTGGACAATACCTTTATTTGTTGGAAGTTGTGGATGTGACGCAAATAGTTATGGTTTTTAAACTATGAATTAGTTTGGTAAACCATTAAGATACATTGATAGAGAGTATATAGGAATTGACCAAAAACTATGATAAGAATCTTATTTTCCTCTTTTCTACAAATAATTTCCGAAAAAAAATTATGTCAACTTTTGAAAAGAAAAGTGGGGTTATAGACAACTATGAAGCTTATGATGGACATCTACTCTATGAAGGAAAAAATCAAAAGAAACATGTATTCTGAAATTGGTTCAAAAAGGGGTCCTAAATTAGATACAAATTTACATTTTTATTAATGCATTTTTTTCACTCACCTATGAGTCTACAACCTTAGAAGCAAAAAAAAAATCGGGGTGCTCATTGCTACTAAAACTCAAAAATAAAAGAAAGTGATATTTAGGTTAGAACAATGACAATGAAGTAGTGCATTAGTTCTTGGTGCATTTCATCTTACTAGAAACAATTGTTAAAGTTATAGTAGAATTTGATACTGTGAGTGTAACACCCTCAAAATTACAGTTGAAATTCTTTGTTTAAACAAACAAACATAAACAGGGGGTGCTACCACCATGATCAATATAAGCTCAGCCCTCGACCCGTCTTATACTCACCACAAGGCTAAAGAAAAGTTATCACCAAACCTTAGACAAATTTAAAACAAGGAATCATAGAAAAACTAAAGTGTTCATAACACAAAAATAAAAGTGCACATTAAAAGGTATTATAACCCAATAGAATGCATAATTATAGTTCCCAAAAGGGATAAAGGCATAGTATAATAAGATGAAACCAAAATAAAACGATACATAGGTAAACTAATGTAAAAGAGAATTCAGCTAACGTCACTATCGGGTCCCCAGGCCAAGTCCAAAGTTCGTCTCTCAGCCTTGCTTGATACCTCATAAGTATCATAGGTATCAAAGATGGCATCTCCTATCAGCACAAACTCAGCAGGCCCCTCTACTCGTGAAAATGAGCAACACCCATAAAAAAAGGTGGTTTCTACACTATGTAATAAGTAAGGTAACCATATAGCTAAGGCCATACACAGAAAGCATATAATAACTATGTGTCTGACCTTCATGTTGGAACTGACCTCCTTAAGGATGGATCTTACCTCACTCCTAAAACCTTGAAGGTGTACCTCTATGATACTGGATTCTACCTTTAGAACCATGAGTCTCTCGCTTCCTCTTTCCCAAAATGGATGTTTGATCTTGAACAAGTGTAGCAATGATATACACCCTCTTATAAATCTTAGAAAAATCCTAGAATGTCATAGCACCCATCATCCTTCGGATGTAAAAGTGGAGCCCCTTCTCAAACTTGTAGACCACCTTCAACTTACTAGCTATGATCCCCTATGCTAGGAGGTGGAAATGGGAAAGGTGGTTGGTTCTTGTGTTCACACATTGATTGAGCTTGCCAATAGGGGTGATTTTGGATAGTTTTGGTGACATGAAAGAGGTGGAAAAGGAGTAAGAAGGTAGTCGTTTGTTTGCATAAAACAAAAGAAAGAGAGAGAGAGAGAGAGTTATGGTAGCATTTTATGTGGACTATATGTGAGTATATATACCTTGAAGAGACAATGAGAGAGGCAGGAAAAGTTTCAACCCCAACCCTCATGTATAGGTAGTCGGAGTTGATGGGGTAAGAGGATGGTCTTGGAGGTTGTAAGAAATATGGGATGTATGAGCATTGTCTCTAGATAATTTTCCACGCAAGAGAAAAAAAGAAGAAGAAAAGGAGAAGGATGGGAAATTGGCTAAGAAGAAAGAGGAAATAAAAGAAAAGGTGGGAAAAGAATAAGGTTTAGTAATTTTACTTCTTGGTTAAAAAATATCAATTTAATTTATATTAGGATAATAGTATTAATTATAGATTATTCAGAATTAGGTTGAATTTTAGAGTTCTTAAAATTTATAGATTATTTGAAATAGTATTAATGTTCTTAAACTTTATATTTAGTCAATCTTCCCCTGACATATGTGCAAACTAAAACAACGTAATCAGATTTCACAATACAAAGAATAGTACATAAAATTTGAAAGATTTCTAGTCACCAAGAATCATGACTCTATCAAAAAGTTAATAACAACTTTGTAACATAACTAAAAAAGATAAATAAAAAATCTTACATAGTTGGTATTCATACACAAATAAGTACTTAGAAAAAGTCACAAAATAGTCAATCCTTAATCTTTAACATCATTAGCAACAATAAAATCATCCAAATCTGAGTTTTGGTTCTTTCGCTTCCCATGCATTCCTTTCCTTCATTAATTTATGCTCATTATTTTACTTGTTACCTATTTTATCACTTTTTCTCCTTGTTCTACTTTAAAATGATTAGTCACAAAATAAATATTTTTCATATGCCTTATGCACTGGAAAATATAACTAGAACATCGAATCTCTCTTGTTGCATAACTTCATCATTAATTTAATCTAGTACTTGCTTTTTCTCCACTTCTAGAATGCTATACAAGTCTTGAGGCTCTATCTTAATCATAACATTCCAATCATCATGTCTTTTATATTGAACATAAAAGACTTGCTCCACTTATTATTTTAATACAAAAGGCTCATCTGTTTTAAATAAAGAACCTCTATATATGCTAGTTATTCTTTATTCATTCACTTTATATCCCCTACCTTTATGTTTCACGTCATACCAATTACATTTCAAAACAATAACATGACTTTCACTGGAATATTGCAACTCATTAACATCTCTTAGTACACCATAATATAATTCATTTGAATGAACATCTCCTTACACCATAACACTGCTATTTTGACATTTCTTATCTACTTCTCAATCAAGTGTATGAAATATAAACCCATTAATAATAATCCCACTATAACACCTTGTGGTGTGTGATGGATGGCACACCAAGTGATATAAACTTTCATCCATTGATCCTTCTTTATATTATTTCTCCACCTATTAATCAATGAAGGAAATATAAATACATTTACAAATCATAAGTAATATTTTATCACATATTATAAATTAAGGGGAGATGGAATATACAATCATAAATCCAATCTAAAAATTACATCTTATGTCTCGTCTCTGCATTTCGAGGATTTGTATTTTCATTCGCTAGTTCTTCTTTGTGCATCCTATGTATAAAAATTAAATTCAAAATTATAGGAAATTGCATATATGAACTTAAACTGCATATATGATAAATCATCTTATGAATTTTAAAATAACAATAACTTACTTTACAAATTCTTAAAGCTTATCACAATTATGGAGGAAATATAAGTGAGCCTAATCAAACTCCTCAAACCCAAGATCTTGAAGGATAAGCTTCCCCAACGGTTTCCAAATACCTTTAAAAGTTTCCACTTGATTTCTTTTATCATCGTTAACAACTTCATCATTTCGAGATCTATGATTAAATTTAGTTACCATGCCATCTATGTAACTAGAACAAATGTAAGGCATTCATTTGCCAAATAACCTATTGTGATTGAGCCTTCAAGCCATGCCTAGTTTCAAACATTGGATTTTAAGGCATGCATATGCCTAATAAAATAATATTTAAACAAAGTTATGTAATTATAAAATTAAATGAATTTAAAACTTTTAAATTAAAAAGTACCTATCTATTGGATACATCGAAAGATATCTCATTGGCCCAGCAATCTTTGCCTCTTCTACCAAATGAATAACTAAGTGCACCATACAAGTGAAGAAGGATGATGGAAAGACCATTTCTAACTTACATAATGTGTAAGGGATTTAACTTTCAAGATCATCCAAATCCTTTATGCTCAAATTCTTTGAATAAAATTTCCTAAAAAATAACTCAATTCAATTAAAGGTTCATAAAAATGTTTGGAAAGGAGCCAACAAATAGCAATAAGAAAATGTTTCTCATAAATATGTGATGATCATGACTCTTCATACATGAGATCTTTTGGCCATTATCTTTAACACTATGGGAGATATTCAAACAATAGCCATTAATAGTCTTCAACGTTTGAAACAAATCACAAAATGCAGCATTTTCATCATCCCTCAATGTGTAGCAGGCTATAGGCACTCATACTCTATCCTATTCAACAATTAGATGAAGATCGTCTCTTATACCCATGGACACTAAATCTAATTGAGCCTTCAAATTATCCTTAGTCTTATCTGTGATATCAATGTCCCTATAATATTCTCAGAAATATGTTTTTTCATTATGCATCCCATTTAGGTTGTGATGTAATTTTAGCTTGTGCCCATAGGGCAACTAAAAAAATATGCCCTTCTTCCTCCGACCGTTTAACTTATTTGTTTCATACCACTTCCTCTTAGTATTTGTCTTTCCAAATGGTACCTAGGTAAATTGACTACACTACCTCAAAACATGATCACCTAATAATGGGATAGGAGGAACACCCTTTTCCTTCATTTTCTCAAAGGCTTTAGGCAATTTTCTCCATCTATGATCCATCAACAACAACTTCCTATACCTCATTTAATATATCTTATCTGTTATTGAACACGATCCAAGTTCCCCGTGACAATATAGAAAATCAAACAATCCACTAATGCTCCAACTAGACAAGTCTACATAAGCTAGAAAATTTTTAATAGTCCATAGCATCGATGCACACATAACAAAGTTTTATTTAGCATAAGCATCATACATGTTAGCAAAAAATTCCCATAATTATTTCAAATATTCAACAAAGGGTTGAAAATAGACATCGATATCTATTCCAGGTAAATTAGGACCATCAATCGACAAAGATAAAATAAGATAAGAAGATTTCATATACATCTATGGAGGTTAATTATACAAAACCAAAATAACTGCCCAAATGCTATGAGGTGATCTCCAAAAATTATTAAATGGTTGGAAACTATTTGTAGCTAGGCCAAGTCTCACACTATGAGGATCTTCTACGAATGATGGAAACTCCTCATCAAAATATTTCCATGCTTGAGAGTCTACTAGATGTCTCATTATCCCATAATCAACCCAATTTTCTTTATGCCTATGCATATCCATTGCTATCCCAGATGCCATAAATAAACTTTGCAATCTGCACTTTATAGGAAAATATCATAAAATTTTATGGGGAACTGTTTTTCCATCTATCTTCCACCTTGAGGTATGGAATTGTGGATATTCTTGTGCATCAAATTTTTTACTCCATTACTTGATGCAATAATTTAGACATGCATGAATTTTCATACAATCCGAGCCTAAATCATGTATGATCTTACCACACTCATCATAGGAATTGGAATATCCCATTTTGAAGCTTTAAAATTTCACTAAATGAGGTATTACACCAATGGTTCATACATTTAAGATGCAGCAACTTTATAAGGTACCCTAACTTTGAAACTCTAGAGCCATCCAAAGTCAAATGCTCTTTATACTATTTCAAGAGGTAATAGAATCAAGCTACTTCACCATTAGATTCTTCTAAGGTGAAGTTATGTTCATTTCTACAATGATTCATTAAAAAAACCATCCCAATCATACCACAACCAACTTCTAACATGTCTAGTATGTCATCATGATCAATAAAAATATCGTGTTTAGATGGAGATACATTTAACACCTTACCAGTGTTATCCCACACAAGATAACTTTGTAGAATTCCATTCTTCAACAAATGAAAGCAAAATCAATTCTATTTTTCAAATTCACATTTGCACAATTATTACATGGACAACTAATCATTCTTTTAGATAATAAATGTTCATCTGAATATGACATGCTAAAAGAAAAACCTAGAAAATGATCATTCCCTTTCAAATATTGAGGTGACAGTCAATTCAATTTCATCCATTTTTTATCCATTGTCATAAAATAATTTGTAATTCCATATAAAGTTAAAAAATTTGGATGATATGTAAAATGGCAATTAACAAAAAAAATTATTATAATTTAAATTATTTCCTCTCTTACTTTCTTCATGTATACTATATAAAAATATATGAAATATCTAACCACTTACATTATTTTCTATTCTTTATACATTTTCACTGCCTACTTTTATTAGTTTAATTCTTATATTATATTTATCATTTGTAGCTACCAATTTTAGTAATATGTTTTGGTACAATTTTAAGCATGACTAATACTCATATAGAAATTATAACAATCAATGAGATTATATATCCAACAATAGCATTAATTACAACTCTTCAACTAGTAAAAAACAAAATGGAAAACTTTAGAGTTATCATGTGAATGAAAAAAAGGAATAAAAGAATAATACCTATAGTTATCAAAATAGATATATCTAGTTTGCCTTCTTTGATAAGAAAAGCCGATAAGAATGCTGAAAATTAAAAAACATCATCATTATTATAATGTCAAATTATTATATACTACAATATCAATATTCATCACACTCGAATTAATCTTACTATATATAAAATAAGAAAACTTGTTATAATGGTCATATAGAATGGACTTGATCTTGCTTGACTTTATGTATATTTTTATTATTCCATATGTTCACACTTATCACATGTGCGAAATGTTAGATTTAAAGCACAAAACTTAAAATTATTTCACATAATCACATAATCATGTATTAAGTAATCCTACCACACTCTTCCTTTATTACATGCTACTATTTTTCCTTTTATTTTTATGCTAAAAGCATCTCAAATCTTATATTAAAAAAATGGTTTCATAGGCCTTGAATAATGTTGCACAAATTACTCTTTGATTGCCTTAAAAACCATGCCTTATGAGTCTGATATAGATGCTTCATTGTTGTCGATTAGTAGATAATGTTGTCATCTTAATTTGTGACAAAAAAATGCTAAGAATTTCTAGCATGGGGTTATTGCTAATCTACCTTGTGATTTGAAATATATGGCTAGTTGTGAGCCATTTTGAGCTTTAATTAAGCTAATTAAAATTTAGAAAATTTTTTAGCTTGATTTCATGATTATTTTGGTTGATTTTGAGGCCACCTTGAAGTCCCTTAGCTACTAGAATTGATGATCAAAATCATAGGACATGACTAGGGGTTGGTTGTGAGTCTTCAATGGTGTAGGGGAAAATACAAAAAGTGGGATATATTAGGAATTGATTTAGCTTACATTTTAAATCCCCAAATGTTCTAGAATATTGATTAAGTGATGCTTGTTGGACGGAAAAATGATTACCACCTAAGACTTGGAGCTAGTTTCCATGGGATAACTAGCTACACAAGTGACTTTGCCTCATTATATTCTCCCTTGCTTGACAAAATAGTCGATGGTATAAGCTGCTTAACCTTTAAGAGGATTCTTAGGCTTTCATGGGTAGAGATTTGAAATTATGATATTTAATGTGTACAAGGATCACAAGATAGCTTAGAAAATCAAGTGAAAGGCTTGTTACATGAAATTTTAACATTTAGGTTGAGCATGGTGACTCACAATAGTCACAAATCACTATTAAATCAAAGCATAGGAAATGAATCTAATTTGTAGGAAGCAAATCAATAAGGAAACATGGCATATTATCAGCTCCCTATAGATTAGAAAAGGAGGGAAATTATATCATCAAGAAGGCTAGGTTGTGTAGAAATAGTGGCATATGCTCTATATCTAGCAAAATGTTAGATAAGAACAAAGAGGAGCAACAAATTGAGAGATGATGATGATGAAAGAGTAATTTTATTGATAGGCCACAACTCAGCGAAATAAGCACAAGACTTCAAGGGACAAAATCATCTACATATATATTTTTCTTCCCACTCTTTCCTCTAATCCTGCTTTTATAGATCCCCCTTAATAGAAAACCCCACATCACAAATTCACACACTATAACTAATTTATGTTAATTTCCTCCTAATGTACCACCTAGCCCAAACCTAGTCCATTATCCTTAACTACTCTTCCTAACATAAGTGTAATTAGTCATGAGCTTATCACAAACATTGTGGAGGAAGAACCAATAAGTTATAGAAATGCCAGTCAGGTGAATCATATATGTGAAGGGTTAATATATGTGTACATTTAGCCTGAAAAGGGCTAAGATGATGTGTTCATACTACTTTATAAGAATGATTTGCATTTCTAGAAACAACATGCAACGTATTAGAGGTATTAAATTATTACGGAAAATAGAGTTTTATATGAAGTATTTGGGGAATTCCAAGATGATTTTGGGTATGGAAAGATATGAAAACTAAAGTGAAAGGTAGATGTTCCTATCACAAGAGTCTTAGGTAGATAAAGTGCACAATGGGTTTCGCTGCTCCATGGTAAAACTTGTATCAATCCCTATTTCATAACAGTTTAATATGTCAATGTCCCAACACATGACTCTTAGGTGAAGAAAAAAATATATGGCTAAGGTTTCAAAGTGCAGCAGGGAGTCTCATGATGGTTTTTGCATAGCCAAAGTTAGCTCATGCTATCAGTGTGGTGAGCAATTTTATGGCAGAAAAACAGAGGGAGCACTAGAAAGTTGTTAGGTGGATATTAAGGGGCTTAAATTCATCTAGACTAGTTCTGTGTGGTAAAGAAATCTAATAGGATGTAGCTTGATCATTTTAAGGATTTAGATTTTTCAATTAAGTTATGTGATTCAATTTAGACAAAAGGTTGGTATGTTAGTTATACATTCCATCTTAGTCAAATGAGATTGACATATAAAAATTTGGTAATTGGTTAAGAGTGTTCTTAGAGTTGGGTTTAACTAGTTCTATGACAGGATTAATAAAGCCATATGATTTTCTTATGCTTCCACAAACATTCACATCAATTTTGTATGCTACTATTTTCTTCCTAATTAAAATATCGGGTTATGGGATCAAAAATTTAACTAAAATCTTTGTATGTATAGGCTTTTACATTGTTGGGATAATTTTAAAATTAATTATTTGATGTTAAATAAATAATCTATATCAGTTCCTATTCTTAATTTATGCTCAACTATTTCAGCTCTCATGTGTTTTTTACCATGAAAAGCTTCACTTCATTTTCTAAATTTAAGCAAATCAAACTCGAGATCAACATGAAAGTCAAATGAACACAAAAAACATATGGAAATGCAAATTTATGTGCTATTTACATAAAAAATATATACCTATTAATTAGAATAATGAAAAATACAAGTTTTCCTCTATTTCAAACCTAACTAGTAAGTGAAACAATTAACAATGGAAAGATTTTGAAACTCAAAGAATAAAGGAGATTTGTATAATTAGTTTAAAACCTCACATAAATGATGTGAACACATAATGGTGGAAGAACCTATAGCAAGAAGGAATCACTAATGGTAGGCTATCTAATTTGAAAATTAGGCTTACAAATTATATAAACTAATCAAAATAGGAAGGAATCATACCTTGGACGCTAATTATCAGCATTGATTGTCCTTAATTTTGTAGCAAAAAAAAACTTTAATAGTTGATCTTACCCGGTATTCTTCCTAGAAAACGTTGTTTGTCATAGGTTGTCAAAGATCGGTGCCTATCATCGGAAGTGTCACGGAACACCGTCAATCGTCGCAAGTACTCAAAGACCAGCACCATCATGGAAGAATAATGAGAAGGAGAAATGTGTTCATCAATAGAAGGTGTTTGGTCTGGTCAAGTATGGCTTCCTAAGGTTGAAGGGAAATGTGTTTCATTTATTAAGGCTAAAAACTACCGCTAAATTTGTTTAGCCCAACTTAGATTTTTTTAAACAATTTTTTTCATTTCCAAAGTTAAATAAAAACTTACTAAATTATTTTTTTCATAATTAATCATATTCAATGTGAAATTTAGTAGAGTTTGAAAATTGTAAGACTATATTTAACCACAATTTAATAGTCTCATTGCTAAAAATATATTGAAATGTGTGAATCTTTTTTTAGCTACAATTGATAAAATCTATCCATAAAGTTATATTAAACTTGATGAAAATATTTTTGCCCGTAATTTTTCATAATGATTTTATTTGTGAAAATATTTATATAAAAATTTACTAAATTATCTTTTGTCACAATTAATAAGATTTGTAGTGGAAGTTATTAGAGTTTGAAAATTGTGAAACTATTTTTACTCAGAATTTAACATATCAATTGCTAAAGTTATATTGAAATTGATGAAAATATTTTTTTGTAATAATTAAAAAATCCGTTGCTAAATATGAGAGTCAATTTTCTTACAATATTTTTCAAAGAGTTTTATTTGTTTCTTTATTAACTTTAATGAAATAAAATATAGTGTAATATGTTTTATGATTATTATAAAAAGTGATTTTTTTCTTATAATATTTTTTGTGAAATAAAAAAATAGCATAAGATATTTTTTAAAACTTTTATAGTTGAATAATTGTTTAAGTAACATTAAATAAAAAATACCTATAAAATATTTTAGCCATGAGAAAATTTTGTTACAAAAATATACGTTTGGAACAAAATTATCATAGCAAAAATAATGTCTCGTGACCATAAATAAGGTACATAAAACTTCCTCTAGCCATGTAACAGTTTTAGTCACGAGTTGATAGGTTGTTACAAAATAATATTTTCCATAATAACATGGTCATTGTAAACGTTGTATATTTTTAGCAATGATTAATTGTTGTGGCAATAAAATATTTTTTTTTATAGCAATGAGATTATAATTGCTGTAAAAATACTTGTATTTATAGCAGCAAGATTTTACCATGAAAGTTAATAATTGTGGCAAAAAATAAGTTTTGGTAATAAAAATTTGAGATCATGACTAAAACACATTGGGAAAGAAATATTTTCTTGTAGTATCACTAACTTATACAAACTTAGGAGGGGCCACTACTCATAGGAATGGGCAATACCCATAATAAGGGTGATCTATCAACGAACTAAGTAAGGTAATAATATAGTTAAATTAGGACATGGCAACACAGAATACAAGTATAACACACATAGTAGATTATGATATTATCTAAACTCCATTTGAACTTTAATTCCACATAATTGAAGATTACACCCTCCCACACATCAAATAATATGTGTCATTTATGCATATGACATATGAAATCAGCATGTTCTTGTAACACCCCCAAATTTACTACTGAAAAATTTCGTTTACTTTTAAAGGAGTTTAGCGGAAGCAAATAGATAAAACTTTAAATTCGGGGGTATTACCGCCACACTTAGTACCAGATCAATTTACTCCTACCGACCCGATACTAAGTGCTAAGGCTAAATAAGAATAACACCAAAAACGAGTCATTAGTAACGCATAAGTTCGAAGGAATCAGAGTGCAAAAATCAAAAGTTACAATCCGATGTATAGTTTAAAATACCAAATGTCAGAGGACACAAAATAACAAAATAAAACAAAGCACGATGATACAGAGAAATAAGACGGGGGATACTCTCCGACCACGTCACTCTCGGCCCCCAAGTTAGATCCAGACTCAACTCTCAGCCCTGAAAGTGTCACAGACATCGTCCCCTACCTGCAAAGATCAGACAGGTCTTCTGCTCGTGGGAATGAGCAGCACCCATGAAACAGGTGATCAGTACACTACATACTAAGTAAGGTAACAGACGCACTAAGGCCCACATACACAGATATACATGACATAGAACACATAGCTCATAAATAATAAACAATAACACAGATGAACAATGTTGGTCACGAATCAGATAACTTTCTCATTATATCTCTGATAATTATAATCGATTCACATCATAGTCTTTATCGATCCATGTGAGTGCGGGAGCCCCACTATTATAGCCGGTGGAACGGTCGCGAGGGCTATGCCCTGCCACTATTATAGCTGGTGGATCGGTCGCGAGGGTAATGTACCCTGCCACTATTATTTGCTGGTGGACCGGTCTGGCCTCGACTCACAAGGTATTCCACTGTAAATATTAGTATCTTTCCATATCTTATCACTTTTACGTTTGGTTTGTTGAGCACGAAATCCCCCACTATTATAGCCGGTGGAACGGTCGCGAGGGTAAGATACCCTGCCACTATTATAGCTGGTGGATCGGTCTGGGTTCAGCTCAACATCTTTCTCTATAAGTCGTTAGTGTTTTAACGTATATTATTCGAGGGTACTATACCTTTGTCATGCATGGCCAGATACCTCAACACATCACATCAAACTGATGACATATTCGTACTATCACAGACAAATGAGGACACAAGTACGCGTCTTGATTCCAAGCCATGTTACACATGGAACAGATAAGATGACAACATTTAAAGCAGGACTCATAAATCATATAGAACATCCACGACACATAGGATACATGTCACACATCCTGACCTAGCTATGTCCTTACTCAGTTTAGGTCACCGAGCTATCTCCCGTACTTATATTAGGCCACTAAACACTCCTTATGGTTATCAGACTTAACATGTTCCTCGTATTGGAAACCCAACCTCTAGGCGTGTGGATTAGGGTCCACCACCTTATACCCCGAGTCTACTCATATTATCTTAACGCCCCACGTATCATGACTCCTAGATGTAACTCCCCCTCGTACTTCGTTCTTCCTCACGTATTCCTATTATTTTCTTTTTCTTTTTTCCCACCTTCTCCAATTAGGGTTTCCTTCCCAAACCCTAGGTAACCTTATATGACCCTACATATTATTTTTCACCTCGAGCCTCCAAATTCCCAAACGGACCTTCCATTACCTTCCCCGCGTCCCAAAGTAACTTTTCATACGGAATGTTCGCCCCCATGCGAACCTTAACCTCCCCACGCAAACCCTATCATTTCCACCATGCCAAACCCTATCATTCCCATGCAAACCCTAGTTCTCCCATGCAACCTTATTGTTCCCCACACTTCTATTTATTTAATTCCCCTTTTTTCTCATCATTTCACAGATTATAGATTACCTAGGTCATCCATACCTACGTTAACCAACTTACTTCCCCTTAGTTATCTTAATTTCTTATTTTTCTCCTTCTAGTCCCCACTCCACAACACCTCATCAAATAACCTAGCATGAGTCGTAGGGGTCACATCACATCACATCATATTTGTATCATACCATATTAGCACATACAGACAAGAGCACGAGAACATACCTCGGTTCCATGCTGCGCTACACAGTAAAACAGATAACATACACAGAATACAACATATAAACCGTACGAGGCATCCAAGGCAAGTAAAACATGTAATACACACAGGCGGCCTTAGTTACGTCCTTACCTAAATCGGTGTCGGGCTTGGAGCACGCTCCTACCCCTCCTAGGGTTTGACCCGGTTCACCTATAAGGAAGAAATACTAAGGGTCAATCTCCCTCTACCCGAAATATCATAATTTCCTATCTTACCCCTATCCTGGCCTAGTACTATAATTAATATTAATAGTAGTAGTTTATAATTAAAAAGGTGGGGTTATTATTATTCTCAAGGTAGTTAAGCAAATGACCACTAATCAAGACACACCTTAGTAAAGCCCATAGTTATCAAAGTAAAGGGTTTAATATTACTAGTAACAATATTATTATTAACACCAATAATAATAGTAAAAATACTACTAATAATAGTAATAGTGGTTACAATGATAATAATGTTGATAATAACAATTGAAATTGTAGTAATATCGGTAATGATAATAATAATAATAATAATAATAATAATAATAATAATAATAATAATAATAATAATAATAATAATAATAATGATGATGATGATGATGATAGCAACAACCATGATCTGATAATAATCATAATAATAGTAATAATAGTAATAATAATAATAATGATAATAATACTAACAACAACAATACTGGTGATGATAATAATAATAACAATAGTGCAAATAGCAATAATAATACTAAAAATAATAATAATAATAATAATAATAATAATAATAATAATAATAATAATAATAATAATAATAATAATAATAATAAGGATAACACCATGATATTAAGGGTTAGGAAAATAACATAATAATAATAATAATAATAATAATAATAATAATAATAATAATAATAATAATAATAATAATAATGATGATGATAATAATGATAATAATAATAATAATAACAATGATAGTGAAAACAATGGTGATAGCAATGATGATAGTAATAATAACAATATGGATAATGATAATAATAATAATAATAATAATAATAATAATAATAATAATAATAATAACAACAACAACAACAACAACCACACAACAACCATAATAATAATAATAATAATTATAGTAATAATAATAATAATAATGACAATAATGCAGATAATGATAATAAGAGTACTAAAAGTAATAGTATTAAATAATAATGATATTAATGATGGTAATAGTAGTTAAAGTAATAAGTGTGGTAAATATAATGATATTAATGATAATAGTAATAATAATAATAATAATAATAATAATATTGACAACATTAACCACCATGACCATATTAATAATAACAACGATAATGATAGTAATATTAATAGTAATAATACTAGTATTAGTAAAAATACTAAAATAATAATAATAATAGTAATAGAGATACTAAAGATGTTAGTTATAGTCAAAGTAACAAATATGATAATAATAATAATAATAATAATAATAATAATAATAATAATAATCGTAATAATAATAATAACAATAGTAGTAATAGTAATATTAGTAATAACTTAACAAGGTCTTATAGTTAATTAACACCATTAATTAGAGGTTCTTAAGGTAAGGTTGGGTCCTAGTAATAATAATAAGGGTGGTAGTATTAGTAATAATAATAATATAGTAATAATAATAATAATGTTGATATTAATCATAATAACACTAATAATAGTAGTTAATAGTATTAAATCATTAATCTCATTTATTATTTAAAATCTAGGGTTCAGGGAAGTGGGTAACCTGGCTGGGAGGTGGTGGTGCCGGCGGCGGCGGCGACGGCGGTGGAGGAAGGGAGAAAAGGGGAAAATGGATGTGGAGGCTAGGGATGGAGAAACTAGAGGAAAGGGGAGGTGTTGGGTGGTAGGGTAGGATCCCCTGGTCATTTTGGGGGGTGGTGACGGTGCTGCAAGCGGCGGTATGGCCGACGGTGGCGGCGCGAAGGTGGCGGCGCGAAGGTGGCGCAGAGGGTGGGAAGGCTGTTTTGGGGAGGAATTTTCGCACGGCCAGGGCGGCACGTGCGGCGCAAGGCAAGGAGGTTAAGGGGGTTGGTTGTGTAGAGGGTGGTGCAGGGAGGATTTTGGTGGCAAGGGCAGGCGGCAAAGGTGGGTGAAGGCGGACGAAAAGGCGGCTGAAGGTGGGGCGGCGCGACGAGATTTCTCTGGGTTCCGTATTTTTTGAACCCAATTCAGGCGGTGGTTAGGGATATTTATAGGCAAATTGGGACGGGAAACGACAAAGCTTCGAGTGAGGTTAGGGGGGTTAGGGTTAGGATAGGTCGTCCGGCGAGATTAGCCGACACATGGTCTGCGATTTGCAGGCCATGATCTGTCGAAAAAATGGAGGTTTACTTGCGGGGAAAGAGGCTCATTGAAGGGTCATGTCTGCAGGGATGAAAACGAGGGAGAAAAGACAAATTGACCGGTGGAAATGGCGTGCCGTTGAAGGTTTTTCTTGCCAGCAAAATTTTCTGTTGTAGGGCGCGAGGTTGAAGATGAATTGCAGGTGGGGCGGACCGGCATTTCAGCGGGAAAGAAAGAAAAGAAAGAAAAGGGCCGAAGAGGCCGAGAGAAAGGGGAGAGGAGGTGCGTTGGGGAGCTAGGCCGTGCAAGGGAGCTGGGCCAGCAGGCCGGCCCAAGTCGGGGGAGAATAGAAAAAAAAAAGAAGAGAAGGAAAGGAGAGAAAAGGAAAAAGAGGGAAAAAAAGGAGGAAAAGAAAAAGGAAAAAGAAGGGAAATTAGTGGTTGGATTAATTAGTATGATTTGGGTAATTTGGGATGTTTAATAAAATATAATTATCAAAATAATAATTAAATTCTATTTTTAGGTAAATTTAGGGATTTTCGAAAGAATTTTCTTAAATTCCATTTTAATTAACCAAAACACTCTAATTTTCTCCAATTAGATTATTTATAAATTTTATATTAATTTGAAACTATTTTATCCTTCTTATTTTAAATAAATTAATTTATTTAATAAATTTCTAAAATAAAATCCTTAATTATCTTAAAATACCAAAATCCTCCTATTTAAAACACTTTTAAATTTTTCCTTCTTGATTTACCCTAATTAATTCCCTTTTATTTAATAAAAGTAAATTATTTGATTATTTTTCGACATAAAACCTTATTTAATAATAGATAATAGAAATTAGGATTTTTGGAGCATTTCAGTTCTATCTGTTATAATTCTACGACACTATGTTTTAGCATATTTATTATAGTATGATTAATATGAACTATAGGTATAACATAAGCCCTATCTATGTCGTAGGATAGGCTTGTTTTACCAATCGCAACCATAATGGTACTACCTTGTATGTTTACTTTGTCGATACAACTTTTGTTTAGAGGAATGGGTGATGTTTTATAGATTTGAACAAGGTGTAAAATGTGATGAAAACTAACTAAAGGAAGAATGCATTTTTTGATTAAAAAAAAACCTTCATTTATCATTTTTTTAATATCACTAAGAGACTTAAACAAATCCAATAAATCATAATATAACCAATTTATAATGATCCAAGAGAAGTTAAATGGCCAAAAGTGGCTCAAAAGATCTCATAAAACTAAGTTGTAAGTAAATATATGAATAATGGAACAAAATATTTTTAAAACAAAACTATGATTTTATCTTTTTCAAAAGAAAAAATAAATCTCTAATTAGCATACTTCTATCATATCTATAATATTAAATATATTTTTGAAAGGTGGGGTATTACACAACATAGGACTATAATCATAGGTTTCTTTTTGAATGTCAACTTCAATTTTGATTTGGTAAAACAAATTTACAAGGTTAAATAGTCTTTTATAAACTATTACAATCATTAAAATTATGTTCCCAAATCATTTGGAAAGAATTTTTAATTAATGCTTAAATGATATCAATATTACCCAACAATAATCGATTGATGAGCCTTATAGGTTGATAGATCATGCAACAGCTAAAACACTATTAAAACATGACATGCATTGGTTGTTGGGGCTAACCCATCAATCAATGGACCATAAAAGCCATTTCTTCAAAATTTCCCAAATATTTTTCAAATCAAAACTAAAATACAAAAGGAAGATCAAACATACTCACATTATCATCAAGCACATAAATTCAACCCATCAGAGGCCTAAATGTATAGGGTATTACTTTACGTATCTCCAACCATAGCTTCATTGCCTTTGAAAAATGGTTTTCCACTTAAGCAAATACTCATCATTTTTTTACTTCACTGCTACCATTCACTCCTTATGTTTTCCATGGGTCATGATATGCTTTCTTTCATTGGAGCCTTTTTCAATGTTTTTGTTTTGTTGAGTCACTACATGGATCAAGTTTTTTGTGTAATATGGAAGAATTTTCTTTTATGTTTCATTATGCGTGGTTTGGAAATATTTCTACCTTGTTTGTTCAAGATGGAAAGAAAGTTCATATTATGATAAAAAAATTATTCTTCCACAACACACTCAATGGAGATCATTTGAAGGGATGAAGATTCATTCTCACAACATAGGAAAAATGATACAGGAGCATCCATTATCATACCAAAAATTTCTAATAAAATGTTTGATGAATTTTTATCTTTTATCATCTCAATTCAAGAGCCCCACAGTAAGGGTAGTTTCATATAATAAAGGAAAAAGGAAGGTGCAAGTGGTAAGATCACCCTAAGGAAGGAAAGTTTAAGAACATCTAGCATGGAAGGTTGCCACAAGATAGCCATAAATCCCGCTAAGTATAAAGGTTTAAAAGTCCTTCTTACTTAGAAGAAAATAAATGGTTGGAATAATTAAGCCTTGTGATACTATTTAAGGTCCCAACTTTTCCCAACTTTAGGTGCAACATCCCTAATTTGTCAACTAGAAAATTTCTCTTGTAATACAATGCAAAAGCTATTGAAAAATAAAACAGGGGAGTGTTACCACCACATCAACCATAAGAGAATTGTGATCATTACTTTACCCATGCTTAATGCAAGGAAAAATGAAATAAAGAATAAAGAATTCATGATCATAATAATAATGTGATAATAGAAAGAAATAAATATTAGGACCAATTCATAGATAGAATGACTTTATAGTTTACAAAATCAAATATAGGAATCTAAGCCAAGAGCTTAAATAATAAAAAATATAAAAACATCCCAATGTAGTGCGAAAAATATTATCAAATAGTTAACCTAACTCTTAGGCATAATTGTAAACCCTCAACATTCTCTAACTAAGAGTAGTAACCCTACAAATCTTCATCTACTTCCTTGACCAAAAGTCAGATCATCATAATAACCATACAAGTGTAATATCAATGCGAGAAGTAATAGTAAAACATACTAACTAAAACATAGAAGACTCATGTAGCACATTGAATTCACATAATAGAATCATGATATTATAATGACATAGCATAAGTACAACATAGCATGCTTGCATAGAATCCATGGAAGTATAGAAATACAATAATACATGTGATGCATAAAGTGTAAACATTATTAGAATTCTTCCTTTAGTGACCATACAAGTTCCGGTTAGTATGATAGTTCATTTGACCACACCCAATTATCCACCATGAATAGAAGTCATGGAAGCATAGGATAATCACAATGGGATACCACACCCATATTATAATGTCAAGGTACATGGAAGGGGCTTTCTTAGGGGATACCACACCCACCACACATCGGGTGCACTTGCCATAAAAATTGAGATACCACACCCACCGCACATTGTCAAAGTATACTAAGGGGACTTGTATTGGGATACCTCACCCACCACACCACAAGGGATTAAAGGTTGGGATACCACACCTAATTAAGAAATGGACAATACGAAGTGCTAGTGGGTTATACTACAATACCTCACCAACCCATACTGGACAACGATGCCATGTTACCTTGCTATAGTATAATCCTATACCTCAAAGATATTCTCATATCCCTTACCAACCACAACTAGGTAAAGAAGAAAATAAGTACCGAGTAAAAGATTATGAAACATTACTAACTCTCGGCAACTACCTTGAGAGCCGGAGAAAAAGGCTCCTACGAAACCTTAAACCATTAATTTAGGTATAGGTGATGTCACAATCACAATAAGGTCCACACATAAACAAATTGGGTGTTTCTAAGTGATAATACCAAACACAATTAAAATCTATTATTTAACCAATTGAGTGTTTCCAAATGATATCACTAAATACATCACAATGCATCAAACCACCATTTGGGTGCTTAAAGATGACACCAAACTCAATCATAAGGCATAAAGGCCACCAATTGGGTGTTCAAAGATAACACCAAACTTAACCAAAAACCAAGTCTCAAATACCTTAATAGTTATTTATATTAAATTAGGTCAATCATAGTTGACATCATAATTAAAAAAATTTAAATGCGTGGAAGGATTAACATAAAAGGCCAAAGAGAACACAACAAATCACAACAAACATGGTGGCTTCCAACTAGACCAATTGATAAGTCATCAGACCTATCTACTAGTATAATCATACTAGATCTAGACAAAAATAAAACTAGAGAACCAGTTAACTGGTTAGCCTCAATGGCCGACTGTTCATGTAAACCAATTGAATGGTTTGGTCCAACAAGTCAATGGTTCTAAGTAGAGACCAAACCACTTTGTCTTATAGATAAACCAATCAATGGGTTTAACCAACTGATTGATAAGTTATAGTAACCAATTGGTTGGTTTTGTCAAACTGGTCAATGGGTCTAAGTAGAGACCAAACCACCTTGGTCTATTGGGATACCAGTCAATAGGTTTAACCAACTAATTGAATGTTCATCAAGACCAGTTGATTGGTTTAATTACCAAAATAATTGACTTATTCCATAACCAACCTCTCCAAAACACCAAACCATTTGGCTACTCGCAAAGCCAGTCGACTAGTTTGAGGAACCAATCGATTGGTTTGGGTAAAACATAACCCAGACTTACAAACACACACATCAAAATTTACCACACCTTATCATATTAATCCTAGGATGCTTCTATGTCAAAATTCACATAAAAATGCATGTTGCACATATAGAATCACATGTATACATGGTAGTATACACATTTAAAAAAAGCATGCTCAACAACCCATTTTATGCTTAAAAGTAAAGAATCTCAACAACACTTAATTGAGAAGAAATATACCACATACTCATGACCTGGAACACAATTAGATCGTACTCATATAGGAACTAGCACATGAAACCCCAATATACCACATAAACCTATGGTAAATATAATAATGCCTTTTTGAAGTAATTCTTCGAGCACAAAACTCCTACTAGATGACCTATCTAGCAAAATTTTGATTCATAAAATAATCAAAGTGAAAACAATGAAAATCATCTTTCAAAACTTTGTTAAAAACTATAAAAATTAGAATAAGAAGAGAAACACAAAACACCACATTTATTAAAGAGAAGCTAAAATATCTAAATTTTACCAACCTTCATTCTTCCTTGCTTAAGGAAAGCAAGAGAGAATTCAAACTAAGATTACAAGACATGAAAGGAACAAAATGCATGCATAATTCAAAGGAGAAAATCATAGAGTATCTCTGTTTTTCTTAGTAGAATGAATAAGAAAGGGAAATGGAAGTGTGTTTAACACTTAGTAAATTTTCCACAAGGAGAAGGGAGAAGGGCATAAGAACACAATTGAATAATGATAATGGATTAGCAAATGAAAGGTATAGGAGTATTCTTGTGAACATTCTTAAGGAAAAAAGGGATGAAACTGATGAGGTTGAGTGTGGGCAAGACAAGGAGTGGAGGATGACTTGATGAGGTGGTGGGGAGGTTGAGTGCAGTTAAAGATAGGCATGATAGTGGGATGGCAAGTCAAGGAATGATGTACAAAGTCAAAAATTACAACCCTATCTGGTAAGAGAGAGGAAGAGAGGTGAGGGAGAAGGAAAAGGGAGGATTGCCTCCAAAAGTGGCTTTATGGGAAAAAAATTCTAATTAGAATCATTGAGTGATCTTATTAATGTAAAAATAAAACCAAAGCACTAGAACATGCTTATTAGCATAATTGAACTCAAATCATAAGATTTCATAATCATTTGAGGAAAATTCGAATAAAAAATAGAAATGGATCTGACATCGTAGGCAAACCAATTGATCAGTTTTATCAAACCAGTCAACTAGTTCATTGAGGATAGGAATATAAATTTTCCCAATACACCAAGCGATTAGTTATATAAACTAGTTGATCGGTATGCCTAATATTCACATTTTTATTAGAATTTCAAGCCAAGTTCAAAAAATAAAAATTATTTATTTTATATGAATATAATTTTTTATATAATTTGAAAGATTTTGGTATGGGGTATTACATTAGATGGCTGAAAATGGCTCTAATTTGTCCTACAAGTCATCCCAAGAGAAAACCATGATTTCCAATAGTTACCCATCATTTTTAGAATTTTTTTTTTTGTTAAAAATAAGGAAAAATTCTATTTTAGTGATTGTGGGACAATAATCAAGAAGAAAGAGTTGTTGTGAGGAGTCATTGTCAACCTTGATGATTGGTTCAAGCATGGGAGAAGTTACTTACACATTTTAGGTTTCTTACAATGACAAAAAAATGTTTTACCTTTTCCTTATTTGTTATTCATGGGTTAACTTTATATTTTATTTTATTTTATTTTATACTTTATATCTCATTTACGATCAAATAAAATAGATCCCACAATCCTAAGGGCTAGCAAACCACATTCGACACCTCATGAGACTTATTTGGTTTGTTTTCTAATTAAACTAGATAGTTAGCTTATTATACATTTTATGTAAGTCTAGTTAAGTATGTATCTAGGTCAAATCCTATAATGTTAAAATGGTTTTTTTGTAACCTACTCTCTTTACAAATGCTAGTCCCTCATGAATGGAAAGATCAAAGTGGCTTGCTCCCCTTTTGTGCTTGAATACATGCACATATGCTTTCATTTATAAAGTAAAGAACAATGTCTTAATATCTTAAAATTCTCTCATACTTTGATCCTAAGACACCGTAAGTCTTAGGTGGTGATTGGGAGTATACAACCTTCTGGAGATGTCTGAGATTGTATGAAATATCCTTTTATTCTCATCCCTCTTTTTTATTATTTTGGGGGTAACTACTCCAATATACTATCATTCTTAGCATGAGCCTATTTTTATTTCCCATATGCGTTAGGCAAATAAAGCCTTAACCACCAATCCCATGTTGAGGTAAAAAAATTATCATTACTAGTAATATTAGATTTAGTCTAACATTACTTGGTTAGATTTAGTTTTATGTTTAAATACATATAGTGTTTGCTTTCGGTAACTTTCAGTTTAGACCATTTGATTTGGCTATATATTAATTTTTTTACTATGAATACATTCGGCTGTTATTACTTTAGTTTCAAATAATTTTGGTTCAATGATATCTAATTCTTATGTTATACTATCTATGAGCATTGAATTCTAGTTAAAACTAATTTTATTAAAAGGTAGCAGTCGTGTAAACTTTTTTTTTCTTTTTTAAATTTATTTTAGATATATATTTAAGTTATTCGATTTAAATTGCTTGTAAACTAATATTTAACATATGAAAGCTATCTTATTTTTTAAAAAACTTGATTTAACAAGTGTTTTTTTTATTAATTTTAAAAATAACTTATATATTATAAAATTTCAACGAATTTATTAAGATTTCATATAGCTTTTGAATTAATTTTTGAAAACTTGGTCGATGAACCATTGTTATCGATTAAATTTTTGTTGGCTCTAGAATAAGATGCTACGGTTCTCTACCTCCACCTTTGACTTCTCACGCTTGTGAGGGGAGCCACGGAACTCAAAATTTGCTAGGGAAAAAAAGGAAAATTCGGTCCAGCCTTCAATATTGCTAATGTTTTGAATCCTGCACAAATCCAGTCTCATTACATCTCCTCAATTAAGATCCAAAATTGAATAGAAATTCGGCTTCAAATGGATAGAAACCCGAGACCCACGAGCATTCTTGATACTTTAGGGAAGGAAATCATCAGAATCATTATCCCAGTATCAATTTGCATGTTTTTGGTTGTCCTTTTAGTTGCCATTCTCAGTTCTGATTCATCATCATCTTCACAGTCAATTACAACCATAGCCTCTATGGCTTACGATGAGGGCAGCTCTGGTTCGTTTTGGGACAAATTGAAAGGTGCCCTTTTGAATGCTCTTGTATTTGTTACTGTTGTCACCGTTGTGACGTTCTTATTGGTGTTCTTATTTTATATTAGATGCACCAGTTTTTTGAAATGCTATATGGGATTATCTGCTTTAATGGTTTTAGGGTTCATGGGAGGTGAGGTTTCTTTGTTATTGATTGAGAATTTTAGTTTCCCCATTGATTTTGTAACTTTTGCGGTGCTTTTATTCAACTTCGCTACGGTGGGTGTGGTGGCTGTTTTCATGAACAAGATGGCAATTTTTGTCACACAAACTTATTTGGTCGTTGTGGGGGTCTTGGTAGCGTATTGGTTTACAATGTTGCCTGAGTGGACTACTTGGGTGCTTTTGGTGGCTATGGCATTGTATGATCTCGCAGCCGTTTTGTTGCCTGTTGGACCGCTTAGGCTTTTGGTGGAGCTTGCGATTTCGAGGGATGAAGATATTCCTGCCTTGGTATATGAGGCTCGGCCTATTATTGAGGAGTCCCGGGACGGTGTGGGTCATCGAAGATGGAGACAGAGCAGCAGAGATCAAAATGAAATCCCTAATTCCGATGTTAATACAAACCCGGTTGAAACTTGTAGTTTAGAATCTAATCGATCCATCGGCACATCAATGCCCTGCGAAATGGTGCAAGGGGGGAGAAATTTGGTTAATAGAGATCAAGAACTTTCAGCACCTTTACTTGAACAAAGTACGATCGTTGAGCAACATAGACAATCGATGGCAACATTGGAAGAGAATGTGGCCATCGAAAGAATCGGTTTGGGTGCATCTGGTTCAGTTAAGCTTGGATTGGGTGATTTTATTTTCTACAGTGTCTTAGTTGGGAGGGCAGCAATGTATGATTTTATGACAGTGTATGCTTGTTACCTTGCTATTATAGCTGGTTTGGGAATCACTCTAGCGCTTCTAGCTGTATATCAGAAAGCTTTACCGGCACTTCCTGTTTCTGTTATGCTGGGGGTGGTGTTCTATGTCCTGACGCGGACTCTGCTCGAAGAATTTGTGGTACAATGCTCTTCCAATCTTGTTATGTTCTAGTATGTTGGACCGTCATTCTAGGCTACAGATTTGTAGGCGCTAATTGGTGCTGTCTTGCCAACATAATGTGCTTCAGTTTGAAGAGTTTGATTTTGTCTGACACTACAACGCTGCGGTTTCTGTTATCCGATAATTATTTTTTGTTACTTGTTTCAAGAACCATTAGCATTTAAAATGTGTCATGGTCGAGTGAAGACTCGGTTACTGAAATTGATGGCAGATATGCAGATGAATTTAGGGAAATGTTTATAATGAATGAATATTTGACTAGACATCGGTTGTAAAGTGGGTGCTATATTGTCGGCTGGTGTTTAGTTGAGTCCCCTTCCCTTCCATCTGAATTTTGCCTTGACTAAAGGTCAGTTGTGATAATTTGGCATGATTTCACTTTGAGGTTGCTGCTCCTCTCTTTGTAATTCTTATAAGAAAGAAGCAACTATAATTTCATGCATGTTGTTGATGACAACAAGCGTCGTTTTTATCGGTAAATGCTATCGAGGGCAATTTACTCTATCCAATTATTTTGCTTCAACTAGATGCCCTTATTTGTGTGCCTTTTTTTACGATGGGTATTGTTATATAGAAAACAAACTTTTACTTGGTAAAAAATAAATTCCTAAAGTAACCTTCTATCTATCGGCTATAGTTGGCGAAGCCAAGAGTTTTTATTTTTTTTTTATTTTTTTTGCTCGATCTAGTTGTTCAACAATTTTGGCCAAAACCTATTCACACCCATTGGCAATAATTGCCGAAGCCCCTCCCTCTTTCTTTTTTTCCACTCAATTCGGTCGTTCGGCAATTTTGGCCGAACCCCATTTATACCCATCGACAATAATTACCGAAACCCCTTCTCTTTTTTTTTTCCTCTTAGATAACCTAGCTATCGACAATAATTGTCGAAGGTCTCCATTTTTTTTCAACCCACTCCTTCGGCAGTTTTGGCCGATAAGTAGTCTATAGGGGTAATACTAATACATGTAATTTTTTTTCTATATAGTAAAAGGCTGTTTTCTAATTAACAGCTATGTTTATAAAATTAGCCTAACTTTTACAAGGAATACAACTCAAATAGTCAAATAATAGTGAACTGTTATGGGAATGATTCTCAAGGAACTATTTCTAGTCTACTACCACTCCGTTTTTATAAATGGTTTTAACAATTTTCTTTGTGATAACATATTCTCGATTAATAGTGTGTTTGAAGATATTAAAAGTGGTTTATAAGCTACTTTTTTTTTATTAAATTTTTTTTTGGAAAAACTCTATATATTATGTAGTTTTTTTTAACTAGTTTATAAGTTAATTTTTAACAAGTTATTTTAATTAAATTATAATTTATAAACTGTAAGTGTAACCCTCCAAAATTCACTATTAAAAAATTTCGTTAATTAAAAGGAAATTAGCGGAAGCAAATTAGTAAACCGTGAACTTTGGGAGTATTACCGCTACACTTAGTACTAGACCGGTTCACTCATACCGTTCCGGTACCAAGTGCTAAGGCTAAGAAAAATGAAATAAAATTTGAAAGAAATTCAACATGCATAAATCAGAGTAGCGCATCAAATCGTTTATAAGAATTAAAATCCACCAATGGTGGTTACAGTAACAACATATGCATTTAAAACCAAGAATGGTGTTTAAAAGAGAAAGAGAAAACCCTAACGATACCGGATAACTCCTTACTCTCTTTCCCGTGGCCCACTTGAGTAGCACCTGAAAAAAAAACCTGCAAGGGTACTGCCCATTGAATAGGCAGGGGCCCCACAACGGGAATCCCTTCAGTACTACGGTACTGAGTAACCCTTTAATACCACACTTAAAGACAGGTTCGCAATGCAACACAATGTAAGCTATAAACATATATAATCAGAGGTGCATACATAACAATCACATATATAACAAGTTATGAGTCACGATCGATACTTTTGGGCCATAAGCCATGTCAATGAAGTACACATGGAGCATGGATTTGCTGGCCAGTGCATACATGAAGTACGTGATTAGTCAGCATGGGGTTCCAGAGGATATTGTATTAGATAGGAATTTAAGAATCTTCTCTCATTTTTGGGAAAAGTTATAGGAAGTCCTAGGGATGAAATTATAGACGAGTAAAACCTTCTATCTTGTGATAGATGGGTACATAGAGAGGACAATACAAACCCTAGAGGATAAGCTAAGGGACTCTGTATTGGCTTTTTAGGATAGTTGAGAAGAGCGCCTACATCTAATAGATTTTTTGTACAATAATAACAACCATTCTACCATAGGGATGGTTCCATTCGAAGCATTATATGGATGGAAGTGTAGGACCCCTTTATGTTAGAGTGGCACAAGCCTGAGATGATCGGGGAGATGATAAGGCATGTCAGTCAGATTTAGGATTAGGTGAGATCAGATGAGAATGGCTTATAGTAGTCAAAAGAGTTAGGTGGATTAGAAGCGTCGAAGTAGTGACATTAAGCCACAGGAGAAAGTACCATTAAAGGTTACCCCAGTAAGGGTGTGCAGAGATTTGGTAGAAAGGCTACTCTGAGCCCATGCTACATCGAACCCTATAAGATCTTGGAGTAGGTTAGAGAGGTTGCATGCCGGTTGGCACTTCCTCCAGAGTTAGCTCAAGTCAACAATTTGTTACACATCTTGCAACTGTGGAAATACATTGCTAATCCTTCCCACGTGATTCAGCCTGACGAAGTTGAGCTTGATGACTCCCTTACCTATGATGAGCAACTTGTGTGGATCCTTGACATCAAGCTCTAGAAGACCCACTCAATTTTAGTCCCTCTTGTGAAGCTTCATTAGAGTTACCATAGGACCGAAGCAGCTACCTAGTGATGTGAATCTTAAGAATTTATATTTAATTAACTTCGAAAATTGCTGTGAATTATTTACTTATAATTGTTTGTCTTATTTCGTGAATAAATAGGAGTGTAATGCAACATATGGATTCTGTGGAACTTTGGATGCAGTTGTTGGGAAGTGCAGATTATGTATTTGAAGTGTGCAGATTATGTAAATTTTTGTTAATAACTTGTAATCCCATATGATACATTCGCCGGTCGAAATTGGCTAATGGAAATTAGGTTGGTTGTATAATCCGCCACCTGGTCCTTAATTTGGGCTAGATGGATTGTGGATTAATCAATCCTTAATAGCCGTGATTAGCTAAAGTGTAGTTTTAGCTGATGGGAATTAGTCCTAAACTTAATTGTATTTGGGACATTTTTAGTGTGGGGTTCGATTGAGCTGATCGACTATTTTGTGGCCCAAAAGCAAGCAGGCCATTCGGCCTTACCGTTGTCCGTTTAGCTTGTATTATAAGGTCTGTATTGTGTATTTTTATATGGCGACATACAGTCTGTAATACGCCTATATATAGCTGGGTAAAAAAATTGTAAAGGACGACGATTATTTTGATTGAATTTCTGGTTGAGTTCTCGATTCTTCTCTCGCGACTTTTCTCTCTCTCTCTCGGCGATTCTCTCGCTCGCTCGTTCTTCTGAATCTACTCTCTCTCACCTTTGATCGATCTAGATCATTCACTCTTCAAATTTCAGTTGTCGTTGTACAAACTGTGCCTCTGAATCTTTTGGTCTTCCTTTGGAGTTGTTCTTTAGGCTGAACCGGCGAATCGAACATTGCGCTCGATTAATCTTTCGATCCTTTCGAGAAACCCTAACAGGTTTCCATCACCTAGGAGGCTGAGGACATATATGAAGCATATCCGGAACTCTTTACCTTAGGTATGATATACCCTAGTATACCTCTTTTCCCTTAAGGGGTAGAAGCATCGTGATTCGTACTTCTATTATTCTAATAAACTTCGAATTGCTTTTCACTATTTCCTACTCCTAGAACTTACGCCAGTAACTTCGAGGACAAAGTTTTTCTTAAGGGAGTAGTGATGTAATATCTCGAAAACATAAAAAACCTAGAAATCAATACTTAATCATTATTTGGGATATTTGAATTTCTTTTTCAATCATTAATTTAGTTATTTTGTAGGTTCTAATAAAATAAAATAAAAATAGATAGGATTATTTAACAATTTATAATAAATATTTTATTATTCAGTCATACTCTTTTTGTGTCAATAATTTCCCAAACCTATATTTTACTAAAATTATCCTCTTAAATGGATAACTTAAATTTTTAGAATAAATTATTTTATTAAAATAATTTATTCATCTAAATAATTAAATATGCTTCTTCAAAATAATATTTTATTTTATTTTATTTTTCTCCTTTTCCCTTTCTCTTTTCCTTTCCCCTTTTTCCTTTCTTTTTCTTCCTTTTTCCTCTTTTCTACCTCCTTTGGGTCTCCTAACCCTCTCCTCCTCACCTTCCCCCACTGGGCCACTAACCCTTCTACCCTTCCTCACCTACCCAACCCTCTCCCAGTCTTTTTCTTTTTTTTTCATTCTTTCCCCCTGGTTGGGCAGCCGAACCGCCCCCTTCCTTCTTCCTTCTCCCTTGCATGCCCAATTTGACCCACTTTTCTTTTCTACCCGCCTAACTAGCTTGCCCCCTACTTCTTCTTCCTCCTCTCCTTCCTTCACCATGCATGTTGATCCTATGCCTGCAACTTTCTACCTTTCCCCTACACCTCTAAAGCACCATTTTACCCTCTCCCTCTCTCCCCCATCCATTTCCTTTCGATTTTGACCTAAACCCACCCCTGCACACCTATCCTAGGTTCCCCTTCTCCTTCCCTTTCTCATCCCCTACCCCTAAGAACCCGAACCTCATAGACCTTGCATCGGTCTACCACCATCGACCAGTAGCTGCCTACCCCTCCCACTCTTTTGTCCTCATCCCCCCTTATCTCCTTCTCCTCCCTATGCCTATAAATACCTCAGCCATCACCCTTTGTCCTCTTCTTTTCTTCCCTACCTAGAAACGTCGATGCTTATGTCTGCTACCCTTTATGAAACAAGGCCACCTTCCACCCCTAACTCTCCCTACACAGCCCGCCCCATTTGTAAAAAGTGGGTAGCTCTTTGTACCATATAGCTACCTGATTTTTTGCCCTACGCTACCTCCTCGCCATAACTACTGCCCCCACTACCCCCCTCCCTACCCAGAAAACCTCTCCCTACCTAGAAAACCTCTCCCTACCTCACCATACTCTTCTTTTCCCCTTTCTCCCCCTCCTTCCCTCTCTTTTCTTCTTGTCCATTTTTGGTAATCATAGATGCCACCACCTGCGCCACCGCTGTGACACACCACCACCACCATTACAACCCTCCTTGTTCAAGGAACCAACCACCTTGCAACCACTACCTCTCTTTCCCTCTTCCAACCACAAAGTTGAGCATTTGTAAATCATCACCCGTCTCGCTACCGCCACCCTAGCTGCCACCTCCATTTCTAGTTGTGCCCTGACCCTTGCTTCTATTTAAATATAAATTATTTTGTATTATTATTATTTTTAGTCTTACTACTTCTACAACACTATTATTATTATTATTATTATTATTATTATTATTATTATTATAATTATCATCATCATCATCATCATCATCATCATCATCATCATCATCATCATCATCATCATTATTATTATTATTACCACCACTATTACTATTACTATTATCATCATCATCATCATCATCATCATCATCATCATCATCATCATCATCATCATCATCATCATCATCATTATTATTATTATTATTATTACCACCACTATTACTATTATTATTATTATTATTATTATTATTGCAATGTATGCCTTTATCATTTTTAATAGTCTTATTTATGTTATTAGTACTGCTATTATTATTAGTATCATTAATTATAATAATCCTATTATCATCAAGACTATTATTATTGTTATTACTAGTGTTAGTCTTTTACAAGTAATTAGTTAGGAGATAATAAATGAAATAAGAGGGAAGCTATCATGAGCATTCCACTCTAATACATGAACCAAACCTGTCCTCCTAAGAAGGCATTAGAGTCATGCTCTAAGCCTGGTGTTGGTCTTGGTAAGGATGTGATTAAAGCTAAAATATGTGCTATGTGTTTATGTATGCTTGGTTATATGCTTGTGTCCCATGTGGTTATGGTTTATATGCTTGTACGTATCTTGCTAATCATGGAACCAAGGTAAGTTGTATATGTTCTATGACTTGTTTAATATGGTGATATGACTTATGTTTTATGTTATGCCTTATGTATGGTTGCTCTATTTGATATATATGCTATGAGGCCTTAATAGGATGGTGAATTTGAGGGGAGATAAAAGAAGTAAAGAAAATAGAGTGGTAAAAAGGAAGTGAGAAAGACCTAAGTACCGTATGACTTATGGGGGGACAAATATAAGGATTACATGAATAATATAAGAGTAGGTAATAAATCTTTCATGGAAATTGAAGGGCCTAGCATGGGGTGGCAAATCATTGCGTGGGGGTAACTCTCACATGGGAATAGGTGACTTAAGGGTTAAAGAAGGTGAGGAAAGAGTATCTTGGGTGATTTGAGTCCATGAGTGAAAAATAGTATCTTGGGTGATTTGAGTCTATGAGTGAAAAATAGTATGTGGGTTGGTATAAGTGTGCATGGGGGCCTTAACTATAGTTGTGAGAAAAGTTCTAAGTGGGGAAAATGTGTGGAAGGGAGAATTAATGGCATGTTGAAGTGTCAGTTGAGATTAGAAGGGTGTCATGGGAGGGGGAATGAGTCAAGTGGAAAGGAGAGTGGTATGAGTGGATAGTAAGGGGGTGATATACGTGAAATGAATGGTACTAGGGTTAAGGGTGGCCAATTAGGGTTTCCATGATCATATGTGGAGGATGGGATGTAAGATTGGGATGTTGGTTTTGGATTGAGTGGAGTGATCATCGTGGAAGCAAAGGAAGGCCTGGGCCGCGTATGATAAGGAGAGGTTAGTGATAAATGAGTTTTTTTTATAAAAAAAACCCTAGGGGCGATGGTGAAATAAAGTAGTGTTACAGGAAAGTGGGTCTTTACTTATGTATACGTGTTTTCATGGTGACATTATAAATTGCCTAAGGATTTTAAATAGTTCTTCCCCTCTTGACATTTGTTTATTTTTCTTTAAATTTGAAAATCTCTCCTTACATAAATGTAGCCACTCCAAATCACCAAGAGAATAAACTTATTGACTATGATGTTTATTCGCTTATTTTTCATGTTTTTTATTTACTATTTCTATGTTACCCTTTTTGATGAAGCTTTTGAAAAACATCAACTCATTCCTTAGCATCATAAAATTTATGTTCACCTTTTCTGAAGGGTATCATATTGACTGGCATATAAGGATCCACCCTATATAGAATTTTAAATGGACTTGAATGTATAGCATTAGAAGGACTATGATTATAAACAATCTGGGCATGAGCTAACTTAATATTCCAATATCTAGTTCTCTTACACACTAATCCTCTTAACAGTATTCCAAGGGAATGATTAAAACTTTAATTTGTCCATCAGATTGTGGAAGATGTGAAGTACTAAATGATAACTTTGTGCCAAGCATGTGCCAAAACGTTTTTGGAAAATGAATATGAAATTTGATACCCCTATTTGAAATAATACTTCTTGTTATGCTATGAAATCTTACAGTTTCCTTAAAATATAAGTGCAACTAGTGTAGCATCATCAGTCTTATACTAGGGAATAAAATGAGCCATCATAGAAAATCTATCCACCATGACAATAATAAATTCCATACCACTTTGTGTTCTAGGCAACCCTATGATGAAGTCCATGCTAACCTCCTCCCATATTTGACTAGGCAAAGGTTACGATGTATATAAACCTTTGTGAAAGAAACTCTTTCTTTTCTTACTAGTAACACATAAGTTTATAATATTTTGTATACCCTTAATCTTATGTGGTCAATATAAAATATCTTTCAATATTTCTAAAATTTTTAAACATAAAAATGGCTAGCAATCACTCCTTCATGTACCTCCATGATAAGTAAATCTCATGTACTTGATCCTCTTTCATATATCGTTTTTAAGCTTAAATAAAAAAAATTGTATATAGTATAATTATTGATATTCTTCATGAAAGTTTTCATCATTAGGATATATCTCTTTTAACATTTCAAATCCTAATAATTTGGCCTCTAACAATATAAGTAAGATAGGTCTCCTAGAAAGAGCATCGACCACTATATTTTCTTTACCATCTAAGTGTTTGATAGAGAACTCAAAGAATTATTGGAAACTTACCTACTTTGCATGTCTAGGACTCACTTTCTTTTCTTATGATGAGAATATAACAAAAAGGATTTAGGCCTCAAATAATGACTCTATGTCTCTAAACATTGTATAATGGCAAAGAATTCCTTATCATAACTATAATACTTTAATCTAGCACAATCTAGTTTTTCTCTAAAGTATGTTATATGCTACCTTTCTTGAGAAAGAAATCCTCTAATACCTACCACACTTGTGATGAAGCCCCAAATACTCCTAGCACCCTTACCAAACAGAACTTCAATAATCCTATAAAAATAATTAATTATCTTTGTGTTTCTATTTTGCAGGATAATCAAGCAAATCCACAAATTGATAATGAAAGTGGGAATAAGATCCAGATCTGTTGCTGTGAAGAAATGAGATTCTGTTGTTGAGAAGAAATATTCTAGTTTAAGATTAATAGCAATAATAATGGCATTATTGTTCAATTAGCAATTTTTTTATTTTTTATTTTATTATCTTCTAAAATGGGTATTAAGAAGCTAGTCAAATCTATACTTTCCAAATCCTTCATTAAGCCACCCTTCAATTCCTCAAATTAGACCCTTTAATCTTACCACAACCCAAGCCTAAATAAGGTCAAAAAACGTAAGAGAAAACCCAATGCCCGAACCCCACACCCTCATCGACCACTCGCACCCTTAAGCCTAACTCCATTGACCAAGTTATCTCCCTCCTTTGGTCGTCTCCCTCCATCGTATGCCAACTCCCTAGAATTTTACCTTCTTCGTCGCTCACCATCAATGATGAATGTCCACCATTAAACCACTTTGCCTGCTCCTCCTTCTCAACTGTTATCCAATTTTTGACTCCCATATTTTTTTATCTAGTTACTGCCCTATATAAAGCCTTCATTTTCATGTAAAAAGACACAATTTTTGATTGGTATTTCATGTTATGAAATAAAGATCTCGGCTGGATTCTTATTATGGCTTGTGTCATTTATTGTCGGGATTCCAGCAAACCTATTATTCTCTATTTGAAGGATTTAGATCAGGCAATCCCGATCACCCTAACGCTATTCCCTATTTGGTTGTTGTTATGATTATTATTGAGTTTTCTTGAACCCCAATTTGGGATTCGTTTCAACTTGCATCACAAGTTACCTCAAAAAAGTAGATCACAATTAGGAATAGATAATAAAGGAGTGTTGCATAGTTTATCCTTGAGAGTATCAAAAGCTTTAGTGGATTATTCCCCCCCCCCAAAAAAAATCTCCTTATTCATGAGTTGAGTAATTGAAGTGGCTATAGTTGAGAAATATTTAATAAATCTCCTATAAAAACTTGCTAGCCTAGGAAAACTTCTTGCTTGATGTACGTTATTAGGAATAGGCCACTCTTGAAAACTTGTATTTTTATAAGATCAACAATAATATCCTTGTCATTAATAATATAACCAAGGAAAAATATACATGAATGCATTAAATCACACTTTTCTAACTTTCCATATAGTTTAGTTTCCCTGAGTTTATCAAATAATTCCCTCAAATGTAGAATATTATCATGTCCACTCTTTTCATATACAAGTATAACAACCAAATAAACTAAAATGAAGCAACTAAGGAAAGTAAAAGAAAAAAAATTCATCCATAATCCTCATAAAAGAACTAGGTGAATTATATAACCCAAAAGGCATAATGACCCATTCATAGAGATCATATTTGTATTTAAATGTTGTTTTCACTCATCTCCTTCTCTATTCAACATTTGATGGTAACTAATTTGTAAGTTTGTCTTATAAAATATTCTTGCACCGTATAACTCACCAAGCATTTCATTCAATATTGTTATAAGAAAATAATATTTGAGTAGTTATATTATTTACTGCTCACGAATATATGCACATACAGGAATTAGTAAGCCAGATACACGACAAGGACTCATGCTCTCTCTCACAAAGAATTTATTTACTAACTCATGAAATTGCCTTTGTAATTCCTTATCCACTGTTAGATTACATCGATAGGCAAGTCCATTAGGTAAAGGCATCCCTAGAATAAAATTGATGGCATGCTCTATGCCCTTAGAATGTGGTCGTCTAAGAGGTAAATTGTTTGAAAATACATCATTATATTAATCAAGTAAACTAGAAATATTTAAACATTAGAGTTTTTATCCTAAAACTAAGATGAATTAGCTACGAAGGCATAACAAACACCCTCTTCCACAATACAATTAATCATTTCCTTTTCATGTAAAAATAAACTCTTTTTAACCATCAGTAATGATACATAATCACATTAGGATGGTGTCAACTTATATTTCTTTTTATCCTTTAATATCACATATTCATTTTTTACACCATCATAAGTTTCATTTTGATCATATTATCATATCTACCAAGTAAAATTTCACAAGCATCCATAAGCTGAATATCACACACCACCCCATCTTGATAATCACTAATGTGAAAAGAAATGAGTGTTTTTTTAGTCACTTTGGCTTCTCTGTCCTTATTAAGCCATTGTAATGAGTTCATTTTAGGATGTATAGTAGTCACTAGTCCTGGTTCGTTAATCATATTCTCAGTAGCAAAATTTTTACATGAACCCCTATCTATGATGACTCTATCAAAATTTATCACCAATTTTAAACATAGTTTTAAAAATTTTATACATTTATGTAGATTGATCATTAGGTTGTATTTTTAATTCTATTTGTAGTACGAAACAAGGTCTATATTCCTTATACATACTTAAGAAATCATCATTAGATTCAATTTCTAAGTCATCTTCATCAATACATGGTTCTATGTTTTCACTTTCACTAAAGGTCAAGACTCTTGAATTAGGAAGTTCCTTAGAAAAATGACCATACCCTTTACATTTGAAGCATTACTTAGTGGAAATTTCATTAAATTTGGTTTCAACTTTATCATCTCAATTAGGGTTATTTTTATTATCCCTTGTTGAAGAGTTATGTGTCCCAACATTTGTTGTAGATGCATTAAAATTATTTTTATTAGATGTAGAAGTTGAAGCATTTGTCATTCAAAAAGCTTTAGTAGACTTTTTTTTTCTATTCACATTTTAAACCTAACTTAATTAAGTCCTCAATGGATTCATATGAAAAAATTTCATCTTTTTCCCAAATCAAGCTGTTAAGGCTGCCTAAGTATTTAGCACACTTTTTTCTTTTCTTTCTTACATATCACCTAAGAGTGCTAGTATTTAAAATTCCCAGGGTATTCTTCAACACTAATAGGCCTTTGCTTAAGAGTATTCAATTTAATATAAATTTATTTCTCTCATGCTCTATTAGTACAAAATTTTTTTAGATGTTTCTTTAACTTTTCCCAAGACTTGAGTTTACTTTTATCTTTCATATCACAAGTTATCTTAAGTTTGTTATACCAAACCTTGAAAACTTTTTGAATTTAAGAGTTGCTAATTTACACTTATGCTCATCATCATAATCCCTAAGTTAAAATATAGCTTCAATTTTATGCAACCATCTAAAAAATGAATCAACTTCTAATTCACTAAAAAGTCAGGAAGGTCAGTTTTATATCTTTATCCTCAAATTGATTATAAATTTGTTGATGGTTTGTATAGCTCTTATGATTGTGACTTAAATAATTTGATCCGTTCTCTTGTGATCACTCCTCATAATCCATCTTAGCATTTAGATGACCATCTTTGGCTTGGACCGCCCTCCTAACCTAGCCTTCTACTTGATCATTTATAGCCTCCATGCTATTATGCATATTTTTAAGAGTCTCTTGGTCAACTATCCATGATTCTAATCTTTTTACTTGGCATTAAAAGGAAGGGAGTTGCTGTAATTATTCATTTATTGCATTTACACTTGCCACAATTTCTTGAAGGGTGTCATACATTATCTTCATGGAAACTTCTTCACCCTTTTTTGAATTATACTCTAAGGAACAATCATCATACTAAAAAAAATTTACTATTATTTACATCTTGAAGTTATGTCTATGATCCTGAAATAATCTTTCACTCAAGAAGGTAATATATAAAAAATAGAAATAATCGAATGTTTTACAAAGAAATATTGATGATTTTCAAGACAAACTTGATAAACCTCAATGTAATCTTGAATAAGAACAAGAAGTGTCTTACTTGAAGGAAGATCTTAAAAGATAACACAAATGTTGGGTGATACTTAAACGCAAGTGAAGATAGATTATTCTCTATACATGATCAAAATAAAGAAAGAATAGAAGAAAAAGAAGAAGAAAACAAAGTAGAATTTAACACAAAGATTTTGAAATAAAAGCTTTCAAATCATGAAGGAAGATAATAGAAAACACATGATTCTATACTTGAAAACCACTCAACAATTTAAAAACACAAACTTATAAGATTTGAATGTAATTAACATAAGTTAACAATCAAGTTGTAAAAATGTGATGGATGTGAAGGATTGATTAAAGATCCACTACACTTGGTTCAAGATGTACTAAGCTTCTACCATGTATCTTCAATCCTAGAAGTTGAAGCATTGAATTTAGATTGAAGATATATTAATCTCTCTAGGTGGTCTTCAAACTAATGGAAGAAAAAAAAACAAGTGAAAGAAGAAGAGAAAAGGAAAAATTTTAATTTAGAGAAATGAAAATGAAACTGCACTTATGTTGTAGGAACAAAGAGAAACTGAGGCTTCGATATCAAATATGACATAAATCTTTAAAGAAATTGAAGATTATTGTGAAACGAATTGAGTTGTGGGATCGTTTGACTTATCTACAACATATGAATTAATAAATTAAACTAAGAACTCAACAAGAAGTTAATAAGAAATATAAGAATTAGAAAAGAATCAAAGAAACCAATTTGAATATCACCAATCTATGATTATTCCAAATATTCTTAGAATGGGTATTCAATTATATAGAGAGAATTAAGTTTTTATATTAATATAAAAAATTATTAGACATGCTACAATGGCTATTGATAATTATGCTTACATAGGGGTTATAACATTGCTAACCCGCACACTAGTTTAGCCACATTAGAGAAAAAATGACTAGCTAGCACAAAACTAGTATTACAATGTATTTATATCCTATATAATACATGGCTTAACAAGTCTAGTAAAAAAAAGTATTCTATGATTACATGAAAATAATGTTCAAGAATCCTAATTAAGACAATGACATTAACTTTGAAAGGTTGACTAGGTCTTCTTGACTTTGGCTTTCATACACAACATAGCTTCATTTGCAATAGCTTTCATATGGAAGTCTTAAGTATCCTGACTTCTTATATGCTATGATCATCTTCCTACAAATATGCTACATACCTAGAAGAACTACATAGGGAAATATCATTAAATATAGTCAAAGAATTATCATAAAAGATAAATAATGTAATTAGCCTAAAAAATAAGTATGCTAATTCATCGCTTTAATGATCATCTTTGGATGCTCTTGCATCAAGACTCATGTGCTGAATTTTCATTTCAATGTCATAAGGTTGCATGGTATTCCAAAAAGTACATTGTTAGATAGAGATTTAAAATTTTTGATCTACTTTTGGAAAACACAAGTCATATGATATGTATTAATTTTGTTTAGTATATCCCATTATCCCCAAATAAATGGTTAAACTTAAGTAACTAATACAACCTTAGGAACATTACTTCAAGAATTAGTTAACAAGAGTACAAGAGATTGGGATATAAACTTTAGAGATGCTAAATTTTCTTGTAATAAGGTTACTTCCAGTTCAACTCAATTGATCCAATTTGAAGTTATGTATAGATTTAATCCTTATTTCCCTATTAACATGTTGTCATTACAGAAGGTGATATAACGAATTATGATGCTGAATAAAGAGTTGAATTATTAAAAAAACTTCATGAGCAAATTAAGAATAGCATTGAGAAACCTAACTCTAAATACCTAACTTAAGAAAATAAAAATAGAACTTAACAAGAGTTTTCACTAGGAGAATTTATTTGGTTATACTTAAGAAAAAACTAATGCAAAGAGATGTCAAAATATTTAAAATGTTAAAGAAATTTGGGAATAGTGCTTATAAATTTAAATTATTAGAATGCTGTGGAGAGTTTTAATAACTTTCTATTTGGTGATTTATATCCTTACTATTATGATGATAGTTTGAGGGAAAATTATCTTTTACTATGGAAGAATGATGCTAAAGAATCTCAATCTCACTCTTCTTTCATAAGATGTTAGGAGTTAGTGTACTTGGAGATGGTAAAAATTATTCTTAAAAACCCTAATACTACTAATGTTTTATTAAGTAAATATTGCAAGTATTATATATGTTTACAAGAATAATAATTCACCAATGATATATATTGTAATATAAAAGGATAAGGTAAAGTTATAAAGATTCATAGAACATAAAACTACAATACAAAATCTTGGTTACATGGTTAGGGGTTTTTTTTAGCTTTGAGATTTTATATATACTTTATAATTCCTTGTAAATTGTACTTGTAGATATTATATGTATGATATAGGCATGTAGTGTATTAGTTTAATTATTTTAGTAACTAAGCAATCTATTTATCTTAAGATTGGTTAAGCTAGGACTTGGTTGGTGAGAGGTAAACTAAGGCCACTGTGTATGTGTGTGTGTATGAGGTCAATTTGTGTATGCTAATAATTAGACAATGAGTAACAATTTAAAATTAAATATTTCTCTCTATTTCTTTAAATTGAGCGAGGGCTCTCTTCATGAGTTAGGAATTGTTATAAGAAGAAAAACTAAACCTTTTCTTATTAGAATCATTAGCGCTGCATTCAATGAGAATCTCTTTTAAACTATCGAGCAATCCAACTATAATTAACCATCATTATTATCCTACGGAAGAAGAAAAAATAATGATTTATGAAATAATAATTTCTACATTATCTTCCACAGCATCACCATAAGTAAAGTTTAATATTATATATTCATATTTATGACAATAATTTGACTTAAATGAATAATTATCCAACAAATGACCTTTTTAGTATAATTAGGTGTCTATGATTAAACTTTGATTATTAACCATTTACATTGACCTCATGAATAGAAATTGAACATTAATAGTGAATCTCAATAAATAGTAGTTCTTGGTAAAAAAAAATATTTTTTTAGTTTTTATTTTAAGCCTATCTGTATAAAATGACATTTTCCATTATTTATGAATAGTGATTTTTCTACTTTATTTTACACCCTTTTTTATGATGGTTAAGCATAAAAATATTTGATATTTTTTTCTGTTTGACTATTATTATTTTTTTCTCGAGTGATTTTGGCCATTTCACCTTGAATTTGAGATGTCTAAACATACAATTAAGGTTTTAGGTCTTGGAAAAGTATTTTGAATTAATGAAATACTAAATAGCTGAATAATGTGTTAGGTTGGATTTTATGGCCATTTTGACTTAAATTTAACATTAGTTGGTTTCCTAGAACTCTTAATTAGTAAGAGATGTACCCCTTTTGCTTGTTGAAACATTTTGTAGGGACCTTTGAACATTTAATTTTGGGAGGTTTCCCAAATATTTTTAAGTGATCTTATGATATGTGGTGATCTTTTGGATCAATGATTTTTCATGGTTTCTGATTGATTTGCTAACATTCTTTGAGATTTTATTAAATATAAACAATTATGAGTGAAAATGATTATCTCTATGATGTAAGTGGTTATGGTAATCATTTAAAATTTGTAGAGGTTATGTTTATCTTTTAAAACCAGAAAGGGTAATTTGAGATTTAGTATCTTATTTTCATAATATAGAAGGGGTTAGATTAGTTCCTTTTCTACATTTTAGGTTCCTCTTAAACATATATGGTTTGTGCACAGTTAAGGATTAAGATACCATTAGTGATACCACCTTGAGAGGAAACAATTAGGGATGGGCATTAGATGTCTAATTTGTAATGAAATTTGGTGATTAATATGAAATGGACATGGCATCCTTAGAAAATCCCCTTAGCGTAAATGTTCATGTGAACTGAAGCCGAGCTCCTATTATTAAAACCTTTGTTGAGATGGCTATTTATTGGTTCTTAGGCTAGATAATCACGTGTTTGATTTCCTTATCATGATGGCTATGATTCTAATTATTATTTGCATGTCTTTTGTGTTGAAACATGATGTTTATATATGAACATTCATATGTATTTAGTGTAAACACTTCAAAATACTTGAGCAAACATGTGTTAAAGATAATAAATTAGACTTGTATTATATACTTCCATTTTTATGAAACATTTTTCATAAAATAAATAGGAAATGCTTTGTGTAATTACCACATATAACATAAGAGAGGTATAATTAACACCAAAACACTACGACGTGCTAGGCTAAAAAGTAAATGCATATCCTAAGAGTTAAGTGTGATCATCACCTATCTTGGTTACAATATAAGATATAAAAAATAATATAAATGTTAAATATAGTATCTAAATGAATATGTGTGATATTAAGGATTCAAAATGAAGCTTGTATTAAGTTAACCTATCATCAATGCTCTCATGCCCACAAAGCAATACAGAAGAAACATGCACAAACTGAAATGATGTTTTATTAGTAAATAGTGTAGTAATGAACACACATATTTATCTAATTTTTTCCCTTTTTTCTTAGATTATTTATAATTGTGCATTCAATTTTAATAATGTCCTTTATTTAAATAAATTATAAAAAAATTGATAAATTCATTGGATTATTAAAATATATTGTATTTCACCATAAATTTATTATATTAACTCAGATTTCGGTGACCTAATGTTTTATTGAAAGATAAAAATGATATCTTAAAATTTTATTCCAAGATATTATTCTCAAATCTAGTTATCTCATGGTTAAAATTTATATTGAATGTACATTTGCGGATATCTATTAAAATAATGGTTTGTTATGAAAGAAATTTTACTATTATTCGTTTGTCAAATAGAGATATACGATAGGTAGGAGATAAAGTATGCAACAAATCAAGAAAATGATAACAACATGTTAGTGAAGAAGAAGAAATAGAAAGATATGAAGTACTGTGTGTGTGTGTGTGTGTGTGTGTGTTGTATGTAGACCACACAAAAATAGAAGATTAGAAGCACAATTGGGAAGAAAAAAAATATATTGGAGATCAAAGTCCTTGCTGAATAAATCAAGAATTGAAAATTTTCATCATTCACCCTTCTCCACACCACATGTAAATTAGAAATCTATTAAACTATATCTTAAGAGATATATAAATAGAGGGAATAGCCATAGTAAAAGTGGGGTTTGAGATATTGTAGGGCTGAACCTACTGGTGAGAGGTGTTTTCGCAAATGCACTTTAAATTGGAATGTTTCTGTACATACTCTTAATTTTTCTCTTTTTATATGAACCCTTACCTAATTTTTATGTGTTCCTAATTACACATATGATCTGTATTAATTTTTTGGTAGTCATATTTTATTAGGTGTTAATTTTTATTGTACATGATTATTATAGATTATGAATTATTATGTTCTAATATGTAAATTATATTAGTGATTAATATTTAAATTCTCACCCTTTATATGAAATTTGATCGATTTATATTTATGATTAAGTGTTATATCTATTCGCTTAATTCTAGTGGGTGATTCATTAATCGAAATAAGTAGAAATTAATTTAATTCGAGGTTTTCACAAGTAACCAACTAAATTAAAATATAATTTATTCTATTCATCTTAAGAATGTGGAGTTTTTAATTTTGTTAGGGCTAATGAGATTCCATATACCATAATGCAATTAATTTATATCTCGATTAATTGAATTACTAATACTTAATTTAGGGAATTAAATTATTATTATGAAAAATACAAGAGTCCGCCTAATTATATAAAATTTGGAATAGGTAGAGTTAGTGTGTTAATTCCTCAAAATTGATATTTATATTTTTTTCACTCATTAAAAAAATTGGTGATATGAATTTAATATAGATGTTGGGATGGAGAAGGGTAGGATATTTATATGTTAGTTTAGTTATTAATTACTTTAATTTTGATTTTAATTGTTTATCTTATGGATTTTTTTGTTATTAAAGTAGTTTTGTAATTAATTTAGCAATTAGTTTATTTCATTTTTAATCATATCGACTCCCCAAATCCTTAGTAATATTATAGTTAATAGTTTTATTTTCTTATTTTCATTTCAATTAGTTTATCTTACTTTAGTTAATATTTTAGAGTTTGGAATATAATCCTTCTCATCAGAGCTATCATTTATTACCTAATGCTATTTTTTTATTATGATTTTTTTTGAGTCAATGTTTGATTTGAAATCATGTTGAAAATAGTTTATTGAGTTTTTAAAGGAAATGGATCAACCAATTCCATGAACCAATTAATTAGTTTATCATTTTAGCCTATAGGTTTTCTCAACTAAACCAATCAAATGGTTTGTAGAACAATAGATTGGTAGGCTCAAACCCATCGATTAGTTTTTCGAGCTAGGCATATTTTATAAACTAAATTTTCTAAAAAATCCCATATACTAAAATGAAACCTTACCAGCAATTCTAGATTGTCCCTAAGAGATTCCTAGCTATTTTCATGATGTATTTAACCCAAAATTTTACCTCAGATTAATGTGGAGGTCGATTGGGAGAATTAAAGGGGAGAGATGATATTAGTCATGTCTTCTTCCATCTCTCTCATCTACACAATTTTTAGATCACAAATTTGATAGCAGGCATGGATTTGCGTAGTTGGAAGATTCATTCCACATTGACCTTCCATTAATTCTATTGTATATGCTAATTCTAGCCTAATTGATCTGCATTCTCAAGAAACACCATTTGAGTCCTAAACAATAGGTTAGCATATCTTGGATAAAATCCATCCATTTTGCCTTACCTGAAATTATAATTTTTAGGGTTTCAAATTAACTCCTGAACCCTCTATGATTCCACTCTATTGATTTGCTATAAAAGCCCCAATCATCCCTTTTATGCCCATTTCTTTCATCCAAAAAAATCTCTTTCTGGTATATACATTCTCTCATTCTAAACTTCAAGGCTTGCAATAATTTTTCTTACACTCTTATGATATTTTCTCTAGATCTCTTTTTTTTTCAATTATTAAGCAAAGAAGAGTTACATTTTGGGAAAAAGGTTGACTGGTTCACTGAACAATTTTCTATTTTTCCCTAATTGCCATGTTCTTCTTTCCTTCTCTTTTAGGTTTTAAAATTTAATAAGGTTTTAGGTGTAAATTTGTGAGTTTAAGATTGTGGTTTATATGAGAATTTCCACATTTGTAAAAACTAGTCTACAGGCGATTTTTCCTACATCAAGGAAGTGATTTGGATGGATAAGTGGTATGCTTTGAGTAGAAATCATGAAATTTGGTAAAAATATGTTATGAAGATTCCATGTTGTGAAATGTTAGTGGATTTGGTTGGAACTCTCCTAGACTATGTGGATACATGATTTAATGTGGTTGAGGATTATTAATAAATAATAATCTACATGAAATATATGGATTTGTGCTGATATAGGGCAAACCAATCGGTTAGTGAGGTTAAACCAAATGAATAGTTTTTAGAATAGTCGACCAATTGACCCAACCCATCATATGATGAGCTTGTGGAGACTTTGGTCTTGCTCTCTACTGAAACATATCGACTAGATGGGCAGAACTAATTGACTGGTCTATGACCAGTCAACTGGTTTACTTAGACTAATAGATAGGTGATGTGGTTTTATCAATGTAAATGGAAGGTTGGATCAAATATTGTATGAGAAACTATCACCCACGAGTTAATGCAAAAGAAACTAGGTGTTAGGGAAGATTATTGTTGAAGAAATCGAAGGACAAAGATGAAGGTTCTCTGCATATTTGAAATGTGTTCAATTCAGTCGAGTTGAGTGTTGTTGTTGAAGGATATTGCCTCAAGATTCCTTGCTCCAAAAATAATCGAAAGATAGGGATAGAATTTAGCTATCTTTGCTCAAAGTTTGATAAAAAAAAATTATGATTCATTCTGTATAAATTTCATGCACAAAAAGGCTTTATATAGGGAAGGAAGTAGTTGGTGGTTAGATAGCCTAAACCAGCCGATTATTCCCTCTTAATCCACCCCATTAATCCTGGTTGAATTAAACCCATATTAACCTTAACCCAAAGAATAATATCATTGGGTAAATGATATTAAGGATTAATATTACAAAGCTATACAATTGACTAAGATACAAACATGAAATTATATCAAAACCTTAACTTACATAAAATACACTTAGGGTTAGGGTTTACAACAAGTTAATACAAATAATGAATATCATCACTATATCCTCTTGTTGTAATGTATTATGACATATATGTCATATTCATGCATGCTTAGAATACTTGTACACATCAAAGTGTCTAAACATCTTCTTCTTGCAAATATATGACATACCTACAAGAATAACTTGAATGTTTTTCAATGTCAAGTACATAAGAATTATCAAGAATATTTAACATGAAAGGCTCAAACATTAAGAAAGCTAAATCTTCCTTACCTTGACGATTAATATGAACATGACAATCATTAGGCTCATTAGACGCTCCTACATCATTCTCCCTAAGTTGAGAAGAATTTGCCCTCAAATTTTCATCAGAATAATAAGGAGACAAATCACCAACATTAAAATTTCTTGAAATTCCACCATAAGAATCTATAAGTTCAAGTTCAAAAACATTATCTCCAAACTTTCTTAGTATTTTAAATGGACCATTGGATCTTGGTATTAATTTATTTTTACGTAAATTAGGAAATATTTTTTTACATAAATGTAACCAAATTAAGTCACTAGGAGAAAACACATAAGAGTTCCTATACTTATTTTCTTGAGCTTTATACTTGGCATTAGATTTTTCAATATTATTTTTGATTTTCTGATGAAGTTTTTGAACAAATTATATTCTATTTTTAGCTTCTTAATTTTTCATTTCACCTTTTTTCAATGGAATCATGTTAATAGGCATGTGAGGATTCACACCATACACCACCTCAAATGGACTAGTTTGAGTAGTACTAGAGGGACTACGATTATAAGAAAACTCTGTGTGAGTTAACTTAACATCCCAATCTTTAGTACTTTTATTAACTAAACCTCTTAATAATGTACCAAGAGTTCTTTTAGTTACCTCAGTTTGACCATTAGTTTGGGGATGATATGAATTGCTAAATAAAAATTTAGTACCAAGCATATGCCATAAAGTTTTCCAAAAATAACTCATAAACTTGACATCCGGATCATAAAATATGCTTTTAGGTATTCCATGAAGTTTAACGATCTCTCTAAAATACAAGTCAACAATATGCGTGGCATCATCGGTTTTATTACATGGAATAAAATAAGCCATTTTAGAAAAACGATCTACGACCACAAGAATAGAATCTTTACCAAGTTGCGTTCTTAGTAACCTTAGGATAAAGTCCATACTAACTCCTTCCCATGGTTTATCAGGAATGGGTAAAAGTGTGTATAGGCCTTTATGAAAGTAACATTTACTGTTTTGATATGTAGAACATCTACTTATTATGGCTTATACATGTTTAACCATTCTTGGCCAATAGAAATTTTCTTGTAATAATTCCATAGTTTTATGTATACCAAAATGTCCTGTAATGCTACCTTCATGTATTTCCTTAATAAGCAAGTCTCTAATACTAGATCTAGGAATACAAAGTTTATTTAGTCGAAACAAAAATCCATCTTGTATGACATAATTTTCATGGTATCCAATTTCTTTACATGCACTACACATGTCCTTAAAATCTTCATCATTAGGATATAATTCTTTAATCATTTCAAACCCTAAGATTTTCGCATCCATCATAACAAGTAATGTAGACCTACGAGAAAGAGCATCAACGACTACATTTTCTTTACCATCTAAATGTTTGATAGAGAAAACGAAGGATTATAAGAAATTTACCCATTTTTCATGTCTCATATTTACTTTCTTTTGACTATGTAAGTATTTTAAACTTTCATAATCCGAATGTAACACAAATGGTTTTGGTATTAGATAATGACTCCATGTCTCAAGACTCCATGTGATGGCAAATAATTCCTTGTCATAAGTCAAATAGTTAAGTTTGGCTCCATTCAACTTTTTAGAGAAAAATACTATAGGTTTTTTTTCTCGGGAAAGTACTCCTCCTATTCCAACTCAACTAGCATCACAAGTCACTTCAAAAAGAAGGTTAAAGTTGGGTAAGGATAGAACAGGGGCATGAAAAATTTTATCTTTTAGGGTTTCAAAGGCTTGAGTAGCTTCTTCTGGGGTACATCTATAAGCCGTTTATTAGAAATAGGCATACCAGGGACATGATCAATAGCATGTTCTATACCTCTTTTTGGCGGTAATCCAAGAGGTAAGTCACTAGGAAATACATTCGTATACTCATCAAGCAACTTAATCAGATTAGGATTTTCAAGTTGTTGTTTTTCAGGTTTAGAATCTTTAGAAACTAAAGCATAACAAATTCCTTCTTCTTTTATACATTTTCCATAGTCTTTTCATGTAAAACTAATCTCTTTTTATCATCACTTAAGGGAATATTATCATATAAAGAAGGTGTGAGCCTATATAATTGTTTTTCCTTTCTCACCACATATTCATTAGTTACTGCATCATGATTTGATTTTATATCAAATTGCCATGGTCTACCCAAAAGTAATCCACAAGCATCCATAGGTAAAACATCACATAGAACTTCATCATAATAGTCTCTAATAGAAAATGTGACTAAAGCTCTTTTGTTTATTTTAGCTCCTTTATCCTTATTTAACCATTGTAGAGAATAGGGTTTAGGATGAGTAGTATTTTCCAAACCAAGCTTCTTAACCACTGCCTCCCTAGCCACATTAGTACATGAACCAATATTAATTATGAGTCTACAAACCATGTCACCTATTTTACACTTAGTTTTAAAAATCTTCTCTCTTTGAGTAGGTGGAATACTAGTTTGTATTTGTAAAAATATTTGAATTACAAAGCATGGGTCTCATTCTTCTTCCATATTTAATATTTCATTAGGAGATTCAACTTATAATTCATCATCATCACTACATGGTTCCATATTTTCTATTTCATGTAAGGTTAAGGCTCTTTGGTTAGGACAATCTCTAGCAAAATGTCCATATCCTTTATATTTGAAACATTGTTTATTTGCAATTTCAACCATCTTATTTTTTACATTTATCATCTTTTTTATTCTTTTTATCTTATGAAAATGTTGATTTAGGTGTAAAGGTGTTATAATAGGGTTTAGTTGAAGTTGAAGCATTAGACTTAACATAGGCTTTAGTTGATTTGGTTTGTCTTTAAATTTTCATAGCCAATTTAATCAATTCATCAAGAGAGTCATAATAGTACATATCCAATTTTTCTCTTATTAAATGATTCAAGCCACCTAATTATTTAGCACATTTTTGCTCCTTTCTTTCATGAACATCACAAATAAGGGCTAGTCTTTCAAATTCTCTAGTGTATTCATCGACACTCAATAAGCCTTGCCTTAGAGTAGTCATTTGAATATAAATATCTTGTTCATACTCCCTAGGCATAAATTTCTTTCTTAAGTGCTTTTTAAGTTTTTCCCAAGATTTTATTTTAGACTTCTCTTTTCTTTCTTTTGTTCGTTTTAAGTTATCATACCAAATCCGTACAAACTTTTTGACCTTTAGAGTAGATAATTTGCACTTTCTATCATCATCATATTCTCTAAAATCAAAATAACCTCAATATCATGCAACCATTCGAATAATGACTCCACATTCAAATCACCATACAATTCAGGAAGGTCAAGTTTAATACCTTGATCTTCATGGTGTACATTTCTTACATGGAATGTAGGTGGTCTTCTTTAGTTCTTGAGCCAAAAGAATTTATCTCTTCCTCTCCATATTCATGATGAGAAAATTTGAAATTTCCAAGTCCACTCTTGGAATGGTACATAGGCTTCATTCTTCCTTCCACACTATGATGTGTGGTGTCCATTCGAACTTGCCATGGTTTATACTTCTCTTGGTCGGCCAACTTAGCTTCCACACTTTGGAGTTGATGTTGTACTGTGTTTTGAGTTTGTAATTTGGAATCCATGCATATAGTTAGGATTTTGATGGGCTATACTAGGGCACACACCTATTCACTAGCCATGGTGAAGGTTGACACACAACCCTACTTGTTGCACACAATATGTTCCACAAAGTGTAGGTACTGGATTTGTTTTTCCTACAACAAAACAAAGAAAAAACCAATTGCTAATTCTAAAAAAATGTTAAAAACTACTTACATTCCTTTTTTAGGTACAAAGGAGATATTCAAGCTCCAAGAATAGCCACCTCATGTAGGTACACACAAAAAATGAGAGGTTATTCTATAAAAGTTGTGAAATTCATTCACATAAAATCATAGAACATTATTTTGTGTCTTCAACAAATGCTTGTCTTCCAGTGGTAGATTCATGTTGATGTCTGCATATAAGATGTATAGGAGACCCAAAGGTAGATGATGGAGTGATTTATTGAGAGAAAATGATGAGAAACGAGTCAAATAAAGGGCTTGCAAGTTCCAGGTTTGTTCCGGCGACTAAGGAGTTATCCAGGAATTTGGACACTCTTTGCTGATTTCCTTGTTTGCTGCACAAAGGAAACTTGAGAAGGATTGCTACACACTTGATCTCACATCAATGGAGAGTATAATTCAGTAGGAATGAAGTGCTATAGAGGAACAAAAGCTCGTGGCAAACATACGACTCAAGCTGGTGCACTATTGGGGATGAAGTGATGGTCGATATTTTATGTGAGAATGTTGGGGAAAATACGACAAGATCATTGCAAGATTGCAATATATTCGAGCCAAAAATTAAATAAAAATCAAATAATTTCATCAAGAATCAAGAATTAAATGAAACGGGTGAGTAGCCGTGGAGTTCTTGGTGCAAGAACATACACACAATTTCTTCAGGTCTACAGGTGGTTTCCTACGTTAGCTCCGAACAATTGAAGCTTTGATACCAAAAATGATGTGGTTTTATCAAATTAGATGGAATTTTGGATCAAATATTTTATGATAAACTATCAACCATGAGTTAATACAAAAGAAACGAGGTGTTAAGGGTGATTATTGATCAAGAAATCAAAGGATAAAGATAGAGGTTCTCGGCAGATTTGAAATATGTTCAATTATGTCAAGTTCAGTGTTGATGTTGAAGGATATTTCCCCGGGCTTCCTTGATCAAAAAATAATCAAAAGATAGGGATAGAATTTAGCTAACTCTACTCAAATTTTTATCAATACATTATGATTCATTTTGCATACATTTCATGCGCACAAAGGCTTTATATAGGCAAGGAAGTAGTCGGTGGTTAGCTAGCCTAAACTAGCCGATTATTCCCTCTTAATCCAGCCCATTAATCATGGTTGAATTAATCCCATATTAACCTTAATCCAAATCATAATATCATTGGTTAAATGATACTAAGGATTAATATTACAAAGCTATATAATTGACTAAGATATATACATGAAATTATATGAATACCCTAACTTACATAAAATACACTTAGGGTTAGGGTCTACAACAAGTTAATACAAATAATGAATATCATCACTATATCCTCTTTTTTTAATGTATCATTATGTGTATGTCATAGTATTGCATGCTTTAAATACTTTTACACATCAAAGTGTCTGAACATCTTCTTCGTGTAAATATGTAACGTACCTATAAGAATAACTTGAATATTTTTCATTGTCAAGCATATAAGAATTATCAAGAATATTTAACATGATAGGCTCCAATATTAAGAAAGATAAATCTTCCTTACCTTGAGGATTAATATGAACATGAAAATAATTAGGTTCATTAGATGCTCCTACATCAATAGTTTTGATGAAAAGGATAGTTTGGTTGAGTCAAACTGATCAATTAGTTTAGCTAAACTAGTTGATTGGTTGGTTGAATCTTTCAACTAGTTAGGCTAAACCGATCTATTGGTTTGCATTTTTTTCCTTTCATTTAGGTTATAATTTCAGGCTATTTTTGGAATATACTCTAATTATTAATGGGATAAATTAAAATTTTTATCATGAACTATTTAACTAATGAAAGTATTAAATGGATCATAATTTATGATATAATTTTAAGGAATGTAAAGGCTAAATAGGTATTTCATTTATGATAAGTAATGAAACTGAGAAAGGAGTTACGTAGCTCAGCATGGGCTTGATCAACATGATAATATGGATAAAAGTAATATGGTACAAGCATAAATGGAAACCCACATTGTTAGAAAAATGAAATGAAAAGAAGTGTTAGTAAAATTAGAAGTTTTCTTTCTAGGTTTTATATTTGGTTTTCATGATCACTGATTATTATGAATAGTATACTAATCACATAAAGAGAAAGAAAGCTGAGTTCTGTATGGTTTTGGTTCAACCAATTCGAGATTACCTACTGGGGGTTAGTCTCCTTAACGCATTTTTTGTACCTTTGGGCGGGATCCTAAAAAGTTCTTGTACCTTCCCAACTCTAGACATCAATAATATACTAGGGGATATCAATACTAAAGGTTCTAGTTACCTAGATGGTTGGATTCAGCCTATAGTTATGTCCATTTTAGTGATTGGCTTTGGCTTGGACTTAGATCTGCTTGGTTATTGGCTTCGACTAGGAATTTATGTGCCTTATTTGGATAGGCTTCCATGGTATGTGAGACCATGGGTTGGTACATAGTCCATCACTTGATGATAATAAAATATGGATGATAAGTACTTGGATGATAAAATACAAATTATGACAAGGTGAATGGATAATAATTAAACATGGATGGAAGCAATGGTATGACTAAACAAAAAGGGTAAAGGATAGTTGGACACTTGGTTGATGGCCAAAATGCTTAATTGGTTATTAAATGGACTACTTTTTGGAAGATTAACTTTAGCCACATATGAATAAGGAAATGGTACACCTAAAGAATTGAGTAATTGGTAATAAACCCTAGTGGTTGCTTGGATTTTAATTTCGATAACATGTGTGTGTGCCTATGTGATGATAATGTGAAACCAAGTATGATATATTATGACTTGTTGGAGTTATACCTGATAGCATGTCCTTAAGCACTCTTACCTTTATATATGGTTTTATTATGAAACATGTTTCCTTATACATCGATGTACGGTAGAATATGTATACATGTGCTAACATTAAGGGAGCCACTTGGTTTAATTTGTACGTAATGTACTAATATGCCTATTTACTCAGTCACTTGCTCATTCCTACGAGTAGAGTGTCATGTGACGGTGTTGGAGGGTAACCAATAAAGGGCCTGCCTCTATTGGGTTTGGCCTTGAGAGCAAGGACACCCTAAGATTTTTGTGGGGTCTATTATTGACCGAGATTTTCATTTTGGCATCATACCCTAATCTCATTTTTTTGTAACTAGTACTTTTACAAACATATATTTTCTAATGATATGTTAAGGGACCATTAAGGTCATTCAATGTAAATAATATTTTAATTCACGTATGTAATATTTTATACACACAATTTTTTTTAAATTCTTTTTTTGTTTTAGTCTTGTATCTAGTATGGAGTAGGTGGCAGACGTTTATCCATTGTCAAGTATGATAATAATACCTCATTTTTCCTTGGTGTTCTTTTATTTTTTATTTTTACTTGTGCAATGTTTTAAACAAATTTTTTTGGTAGTAAAACATGGGGTGTTATAGGTTGGTATTAGAGTGAGGTTCTTAAAACTCTCCACTTTTAGAAATTAATTAGTTGATACCATAGGGTTTTATCAAAGCATTTTACTGAAAAGGCATTATTGTCAAAAATGATTTTTAAACTAATACCACAATATGGTATCAGTCTTAAATTCAAATCTTTTTCCCATTATTTTCTCGACAAGTCTCATGATTTTAAAACTGAAATGTCTATTAGTGAGAGTGGGATTGAAAATATGCCATAGATAGCTTTGTGATTATTCTTCTTCAATTCTTAGTACTTGGTAGGTTGAATTCTATCCTTAACTTCTTCTAGTATTTAGGACATAATGGTCACAATCTGCCACTACAAACACATTTATGGATATTGTTAGAGAGAATATAAAGGGCTAGATCTGAGCACCTCAAAACAAGCCCCCTTGGTGCTCTTCAACCCCATGTGGTGGGTGTAGCATCCCATTATGTTTATTTGTGCTTCCATAACTTTTATTCATGGTGGAGAACTAGGTGCAACCGAACGAACTATCTTATTAACTAGAAACTTTGGGATCAATAAAAAGGAGAATTCTAATGTGGTTTATATTGTATGTGTTGTGATGCATTTTAATCATTTAATAATTTCCATGCAAGCATGTCTTTTGTACTACTACTATGAGACAAAGTTTTGAATTGTATTGGTTTTCTTATCACCGTGTTGTTTTGTGAGTTTAATGTGCTGCATGAGCCTTACTATGTTTTAGTTAGTATATTTTACCAGTACTTCACAGTACTGATATTGCATTTATGTGGTCACTATGATGATCTGACTTCTAGTCTAGGGAGTAGTGGACTATTTGTAGGGTTATGACTCTCAGATAGAGATTATGTGGGCCATTAGTGGGCTATTGTTTAGGGTTAGAGGTTTATGTTTATGCCTAAGAGTTTGGCTAAAAGTTAAAAGTATTTTTTCCACTACATTGGAAAGTTTTTGTATTCTAGTTGTTTAAACTCTTGGCTCAATTTTTTGTATTTTGTATTATCAACTATCATACTCATTCTATCTATAATATTGTTCTCACTCTTATTATTTTGTATTATCATATTAATATTATGAGCATGCATCTTTTGTTCAATGTTCTGTTTTGCCTTGTATCAAGCATGGGCTAGGTGATAATCACACCTCTCTCATGGTTGATATAGTGGTAACCTTTCTCGGTTTTTTTTTCAAATGCTTCTACATCATTGTAAAAATGAAATCTTCTAGGTTAAAAATGAAGGGTGTTACAAGATGATTGATTACAAAATCAATGTAGTAGAAAAGTTGTAATAAATGTAGATGGACCTTATTTATAAGGTTATCCCTCATCGTTTATCCATAAGACATAAAATCCTCAAAATTTTGCATCACCTAAAGGGTAGAATATCAGCATTTAATGCTCATCAATCGATCGGTCTGGCTAAGACAATCGGTTGGTTGTACAACCAATCAATCAGTGGTCCAAACCAATCGACTAACCTTGTTAAGACCAGAAATGGAAAGTTATAATTGTATGAACCAATTGATTAATTTACTCAAACTAGTTGATCAAGTTACATGGTGATTAGTTGTTCTTATGAATATATATAAATAGTAGCATCATAAGGTAACAGCATCCGATGTTTTCATGTCATTAGTCGATCGATTTGTTCAAACCAGTAGATCAGCTACTAACTAATATATCAGTTAGGTGAAACTAGTTGATGAGTTTAAAAAAAATGAATGGTTATCTATATGAGTGAAACCCATGGATTGGTTTGTCAAAATTTTGATCAATTTCCTAAAACAAGTCAATTGGTTTGTCAAAACCTATTCATGAGTTTAAAAAAAGGTGAATGTATTTCTGTAGGAGTGAAACCAAAGACTTGTTGGTCACACTAGTCACTCAGTTTGGTGAAACCATTCAATGAGTTTAAAAGAGATGAATAGTTTCCTACAGAAGTAAAACATATGGACTAGTTAGTCAAATGAGTTAATCAATTTCCTAAAAAAAGTTAATTAATTTAGCAAAATCAGTAGATGAGTCAAAATAGAGATGAATGGGCTTCTGTAGGAATGAAACCCATGGACTAGTTAGTCAAACCAGTCAATAAGTTTGGAAGAACCAGTTGATTGACTCCTTACACCAATTGATCCATTTGAATTTAACTTATTTCAAGCCTTTGATTAAATTGAACCATATGATTCGTTTTGGGACTAGTGGATTGGTTTCGAATAGAGCCAACCAATGAGAGTTAAAACACTTTTAAAGGATTTAGATATCAAGATGAACTATGAATTCTTATGGTGTGAATTAAAATTAATTGTTTAACAAGATTTTTGACCAAAATGTGAATTACTCAACTTAACTTTTACATAGTACCTAAGACTTTAGAAATATAATCCTTAGCCTTCAAGTCTTGGTTATCTTGTATATATTGTTCTCTTATGCTTGGAAACTTGATTGTTCTTTTAAATTTTCACATTTAGAGAAATACTTTGAGTTGGTGATTTAAATTTATTTGTTATTCAATAATAGTATATACACACTTAAGCAAACACATTAGTACTCAATATTCTTTTATTATCATTAAAATAAGGGCAATAACATTGTTTGATCTATGAGATCAACAATCTCCCCCTTTTTTATGGTGAAAAACAAAAAGTTCTTGATTGTGAAGTAGGTAAGATTTTTACTCTATCTATTTTCATTTACCAATTATGCATCTTTTAATCCGGACATCCGGATTCTCTCCCCTTTTGAAATCAACAAAAGATTATAAGAATGGGTAACATATAAGCAAAAGACACAACAATCTCCAAATGTAAGGGGGAAATTCGCCTTTAATAGTTGGGTATAAATGATTAGGGAAAAGTAGACATGAAGGGAAGATAAAGAATACTCCCACTTAACAAGTGTTGTTCATAAGGAATAGCTCGTACATGATTGTGTTTGGAAAACCATAATGGGAAACTAGAAGGGGGGAAATGACGAATAACAAAAACCTAATATATCATTAATTATAACCATTTATTAATATATGAGATAGATTTCATACAATAAATACAAGCCTAAGGGTTAAGCTGTGATTATGCTAAATCAAAAATAAATATACATAAGTCTTACTCAAGGCATACCAAAGGTGGGCAGGCAGGAGTGTGCAACTAGAGTAGTAATGGAAGGTGTGGATTGTATGTCCAATTCCTCACTCTTAGTGTCCTCAAAGAAAGTTGTCTCAACCACATCATGACCAATTTTAGTGGCCCTAGCTAGTAACTCATTGATTATGTGATCAAAGGAATGAGCAGTAGTAGTGCCTTAATGTAAGAGTAGGAGCAAGGCCATAGGCCTTGTGGAAAAACTCAACACCTGGATGAATGTCCATGCCAACCTTATGATGTGGAGCAAAGTTAGGCTATATCTGTGAGTACAAGGCATGCAACTTAATATCTAAGAAACTTTATTATTACTCCATAGTGGCCAACATCCCAACCACACTAAGAAGGAGCTCATATACATTGGCTAGTGTCACATGATCTAAAGTAGGAGGCATGAGAGGTAGAAGGGATGGTGATGGACATGGAGGCTCCTCTAATGGATGAGAAAGGGATGTTAGCTAGAGCCATAGGGTCGTCTGATGGTGATGGAAGGTTATCTCCCTTGGTCTATGGAGTATTCGGTCTAAATGAGGCAGAGATGTGACCATTGTGATGAACTGAGGTAAGATTCTTAAGTGCAAGCTCGAGAGTATTTCCATCCTCACACATTTGATATCCTATACTTTGAAGTTTGATGACACCTAAAATTTCAATCCCGTTCTATATTCAAAGTGGGGTGGGTAGAAAATCTCCAAACTTGACTCTAAAATCATAAAGAATTTATATAATCATGGATCCATATCTTAGAGATGTTTGACTATGCCCAACCATGTGAGACATGTGGCAGAAGACGTTAGTCCTTAAATATATAGGGGTAAAAGAGAGAATGTGGTCAACTCATACCAATATTTTAGGGTCATGTATACCCTTAAACCTTCCCACAAAATAGAATGGAGGATATCATGTAGTGATATACCCTTTTGAAGGGTTATAGATAGTAAGAGCACATATCCCCTCTATATATAAAATTTTGATGGTGCATATCTGAGGGAACAACATTGGGAGGATTGGTCATCATCCTCTTTGCTATTGGCTATGTTTTTCTTAATGCCTAGTATCCTAGAAATCCTAGCTTCATCTACCATAATAGGAATACCTAATACATGAGTATTGATAGTGGATCCCATAACATGAACCTTGAGGTTTTGATAGAAGAGGAAAACCAAATCATAGTATATTAAATCACTGAGAGTGAATAAAGAGAGAAGATGAAGGTCAGAGAGGGAGTAGATAAAGGGAAGTTTCAATTTTTTAGTGTATGATACAACATCAATGCACTTCTCTAGAAGGATTTTCTTTTATGGAACTATTTGATCTAGTGTTGATGGACATCCATAGTGTAATACCCCGTTTTTAGGAAATCCTAATTAAACTTAATAATTACGTATGATTAGTTATAATTATTAATTTAGGAGGTTTAGTATTAAACGTATTATTACTATTATTATTATTATTATTATTATTATTATTATTATTATTATTATTATTATTACGATGACTTAGATATAAAAATAATTAGGCTAAAAAGTTGATAGAAACCGATTCCTAATTTTAATCCTAGTTTTTATTCGTAAATCTTATCTGAATTATTTTAATAATAACCGCGACTCGTAACCCGAAATAAATTTCTAAAATTTATTCCTAATTATGTTTATCTTTTTTGTTTTATTTAAATCTACCTTAGATCGGGTTATTTTTCTATCTAATATTTTAATTTATTCGGACTAAATTTAATATAAAATATATATGTATATATATATATATAATATATCACTTATCTTCTCTCTCTCCTTCTGCCATTTTCCATCCCTTTCCCGTCATGTCTCCCTTATTTCCTTCTGCATTTATATACATATATACACGCCACACCCTCGCACACTCTACCCCAAACAGTTCCCCTTTTCCCGCACACACTTTCGGCCGAAAACAAAACACACGCACAACGCACACACAACACTATTCCTCCCAACTCCCTCTTATTTTTCTCTCGACACACACCACTATAGCCCCCTCCATTTCTTAAGCCCTCCTCTATTCCAAACAGCCCCCCCCTCTTTCATTTCACAGATTCACAGACGCACGCCTACAACTTCAGCCATCGCAGCTCCCCTCCATTCTCGATCACCAAACAGCACCCCCATCACATGACCCTGCATGCACCGTCGTCCAGCCCTGCACCTCCATTTCCGTCGCCCAGCGTGCTCCGTCCCAACGCCGCCACCTTAGCCGAGCCCCCTGCACCGTGCACTAGCCCATCGCCCAAACCAGCCAGCAGCCCATCGCCCAAACCAACCACCTTCGAACCATCACCCCTCCCCGTCGCAGAACCCAGCCCTGCCACCTCCTCCCTTCATCCCAGCAGCCCACCACCCCGTCGCCCAAGCCTGCAGCGCCCAGACCCTACTCCCTTCCCCGACCCCAGCACCACTCTCCCGCCAGTCCACCGCAGCATCTCCACCATCACCCCCGTCGCAGCTCGTCATCCAGCAGCCCCAGCAGCCGCAACACCACCCAACCAGCCTGCACCCTTTTTCCCCGTCGCCTAGCCGCCCAGCAGCCACCAGCAACCGCCGGTCTCCACCGCCACTACCACCCTCTCCCTTCCCCTGCCTTGCCTAGCCGACCCTCTCGCCCAGTCAGCCGTGTCTCCCTTCCCCTCGTGCGTGACTCACGCTGCATGCAGCGTGAGTTGCGTAGTGTGTTAATAAATTTTGGGTACCAATATTAATTGTAAGGGTATTTTGGTAATTTTAGAAAAATAAATATTTTTATACTATAATTATTATTTTATTTGATAGATATTAATTCTGTATTTGTGATATTATTTTTAGGTACAAAATTTTAATTTGCAGGACCTAATAAATTTTAGCGGATACCGCTAATCTTATATTTTTGCTGGAATTCAGGTAACCATTATACTCTACTAAAATGATAAAAATTGCGTGATAATACATTAGGGTTTTGGGTGTATGAAATATGTTTATCATGATTTATTTCAATATAATTATGTGTTAATTATTATTATTATGGAAACGGATAAAAACGAGCATGTTACCTGATATAAAATATTTCGGGTATAAAATTATGACTTAAAAATAATTCTAATGACGGGAGAATGTTTGGTATGATAATTATGTATATAATTATTAGTTTAGCATGTTTAGATATAATTGTGGAATAATTATTAGGAATGTGTGCCCTAGGGGCAATTTAGTCATTTTTGTGTAATATGATATTTATCCTGAAAATCATGTCTAACATGTATTATCTGTTGTTGATTTTACGATCATGTGTTTTGTACGTTTCAAAAGTTTATTATAGAGTTTCATATGCCGAAATCTATATAAGGGCAAAATGGTCTTTTGACGTGATTGATGATTTAAATTATATAATAAATGATTAGATTATTCATTTTAGCCTTTTCATGATAGATTAATAAATAAGATAGACTTAGCATTTAAATGGATACTAATCTGATAATTATTAGCTTAAAGGGCATTTTGGTCATTTTCGGCCTAACGCCCAAATGTGATAATTGGATATAGGATGGCCCTAGACTTTTGGTAGGTTGACCTTAGTATTGATTTTGAATTTTCTTTATACCGTTGACCGTAGGGTTGACTTGGATAATTGGAAATAAAGGGAAAATGAATAAGTATGGGAATGAGAATAAATGTGTAATGTGTGTTATCTGTGATCACATTATAAAAATACTAATACGTAAAGTGAAAGACCTCGAGTTTGGGAATGGTTTCTCTCTAGGGGTAGCTATCCTAGAGACGAGGTAGGAGTCCTCGATTTGTTTGGGTTTCTGGTGTGCCGGTTGTGCCCCAGTAAGGCCCTAGTCTACTCTATAGGTGACCTACGGGCCCTATAGGGGGTATCGATACTTAAGGATTAGGTGTCCGAGGTGAGGAGGGTATTGTGTGCCTTGTGCGTCAGTATGACCAGAGTGCTGTTATGCCTCTGGGTTGGATGGTTGGAGGATATCGTGTTGCCTTGTGCGTCAGTATGACCGGTGTACTGTTATGTCTCCGAGTTATTATTGTATCCCCTTCGAGTAAATAAAAATGAAAATAATGTGATTTGATTGGAAGGATTATTATTGGACATTGGATTGGTTTGGTAGTGGCCGCTGTGCCTACCTGTGGTTTAAGTAGTAGCCTGCGGGCCTACCTGTGTGGGTATTATGTCTATAAGTATGCATGTGACGTTATGTATATTATTATACTATATCTGTAAATATATCGTTGATGTGTTGTATTTTAATTTACTATACCTGTAAGTGTACCTATGAGATTACGGATATTATTATCCTGTGTCTGTAAGTACACAAGTGATGTTATGTATTTTATCATATTCTACCTGTAAGCATACTTTTGATGTTGTGGATTATGTTATAGCTTACCTGTGCATACCCTTGTGATATTATAAATTTGCTTGTGAGTTATGCTGAGATATGAGTCATGCTGTGGACGTTATAATTGTTATGCTGGAGCTTAGGTTCTAATCATTACTTCTGAGAGTATCTTTGACATGATAGTCTGGTAAGTTGTCGGTTGTTTAGACAAATGAAAATGAGTAGCATGTGGCTTTAATAGAATTTGATTGTCTAAATGATTATTGTATATCAATCCTCATATGACTACTTAAATGTATTGTACCTGTTAATCGTATGCCTTGCATGTGTTCCATGCTAGTTTCTCATATTAGTTTGGTATAAAGGGTTATTCAGTACCGTAGTACTGACGGGTTCCGTTTCATGGTCCCCTGCCTATTCCACGGGCAGTCTTTACCTTGCAGGATCACTTTGAGGGTAGGGTCTGACGACTTCAAATAGAGGGTTGAGAGTTAGGACTATCCGGTGTTCGCCTTGACTTCTTTTGGTCCGGATATTCCTTGGACTCTTAAGTCACCTGCTATTTCTCTTTTGTTACATTACAACTCTTGCCTGATCTTTTTGTATTTATTCGGGACAATGTAGTTTGTAATGAAATTCTATCCTGCCTTTGTTTTAATTTTATTTAAGTAAAGTAATATTTTAGCCTTAGCACTCAGTATAAGAACGGTAGAGGATGCCAGACTTATACTGAGTGTGGCGGTAACACCCATTGGTTTTGTAATTATCGCTTCCGCAAAACGAAAATTTTTAGCAGTAAAAATGGGGGTGTTACACATAGTGTGAAAGAAGTAAGGGGATGCCTTAGTGGTTCTCACTAATCAAGATGAGGAAATAATTGATGCCATTGTTGATGAGGAAGGAGTGGGACAAGAATTTGGCTTAGAAGGAGGTATAGATGTGCGCTTAGATTTTTTAGAAGAAGGAGGAGGAGGAAGAGGAGGAGCAAAGGATACCCGAGTTGGAGAGGATTGAGGTGAAATAAAGGGGTCTTCATTGTGAACTATTTTATGAATAATATGACTTGATTGGGTATGAGCCAATTTAGTAGGAATAGAAATAGCACACTCATGAATAGTGCTAGAGGTAGTGGTTTTTCTTCTAGTCATTGCAGGAAATATCAAAATAATAGTGAGTTATTAGCTCTATAGTGATAAATTTTCACAATTGATGAAAACAAGGATAAGAATGCACCTTTAGCATAAAAGTTGTAACACCCCCAAAATTCACTACTGAAAAATTTCGTTTTATTAAAAGATAATTGCGGAAGCAGATAAATAAAACGTGAACTTTGGGAGTATTACCGCCACACTTAGTACCAGACCGGTTCACTCATACCGTTCCAGTACCAAGTGCTAAGGCTAAGAAAATGAAATACAGCTTGAAAGAAATTCAACACACACAAATCAGAGTAGCACATCAAATCGTTCACAAGAATAAAATCCACCAACGGTGGTTACTTTAACCACGTTAATATTTAAAACCAAGAATTTAAATGAGAAAGAGAAAAAGCTAACGATACCGGAAAATTCCTTACTTTCCCTCCCGTAACCCACTTGAGTAGCACCTGAAAATACCTGCAAGGGCACTGCCCATTGAATAGGCAGGGGCCCCATAAAGGGAATCCCTTCAGTACTACGGTACTGAGTAACCCTTTAATACCACACTTAAAGACAGGCCCGCATACGGCACATAATGCAAGTCACGCACATAAATAATGAGAGGTGCATACATAACAATAACACGTAACACAAGTCATAATTCACGATCGATATCTTTGGGCCTTAAGCCATGTCATAGTGTAAGATCAGTACCTTCTGGCCTTAAGCCATTATTCCATCATTATTCAATCAATATCATATTTTATATCCATGTGAGTGCGAGAACCCCACTATTATAGCCGGTGAACCGGAAGGTATACACTCAGGGCAGAACGCCTCTGACCACTATTATTGCCGGTGGACCGGAAGATAAACACACAGGGCAGAACGCACCTGACCACTATTATTTGCCGGTGGACCGGTCTGGCCCCGACTCACATGGTGTTCCACTATAAGTGATTAGTATTTTTCCATAACCTTATTCACAAACATAACTAATTTTATTGAGCTCGGGACCCCCACTATTATTGCCGGTGGACCGGAATACAGATAACTCATCATCCAGGGCACAACGCTCCTGGCCACTATTATAACCGGTGGACCGGGATATATAAAGAATCATCATCCAAGGCACAACGCTCCTAGCCACTATTATAACCGGTGGACCGGGATGCATATAACTCATCATCCAGGGCACAACGCTCCTGGCCACTATTATAACTGGTGGACCGGTACTCAAATCATAATCATCTGGGCCCGGCTCATTAATATTTCACTTTCAATAATAGTATCTTTCCTTTCTTTAATCAGCACATCAATCATATTTATTTGCCTCGATTGGGAGATCGATAACCCGGGACACAAAGGTACACCGGTCGTACCGGTGCATATCAGCTACTCAGTACCCTTCAACCATGAACCCAAGGACGCAAACTGGTGCATAAAGCTAACTCAGTACCCTACCGACAAGGACACCTAATCCATAAGTATGCATACCCCCTAACTAGGTCCGTAGAGCTAGAAAGAGTAAGATATAGGGCCTGACTGGGGCACAAAGGCACACCAGCAAATACCAGAATAATCGTGGACTAAACCACGTCCTTAGGGTAGCGACCCCTAAGGAGTCACCATTCCCGATCTCGAGGTCTTTCACTTTAAGTAATAGTGTCTTAATTAAGGTGATCACGAAAAGCACGATAATCCGATACTTATTCACTTTCAATCGTTCTGATATCATTAATCGTTTCTTATTCAGATGGTTATCCAGAATATCACAGAGAAACCATTAAGGCCATCCTAATTATCAAATACTCTTACTTGGCTAATCAGCATTATTTAATCATATAATAAAGGTCCACAATTCCAAAGACATTTTAGGTACAAACTACTCATTTGCCCTTTACTTATATAATTGTTAAGTATCCATTCCTTACTTGATAAATTACCACATTACCCTTAAGGTTGCATAATTACCAAATTACCCCTTGTCCACTTTAGATTACCAAATTGTCTCCTACACTTTTTAGACCACCATTCACCCCTCATAATTACTACACTTATCATATTTCCCTTTTTGGTTGATTATATTACCAAATCGCCCTTCTCCTTTTTTATAATTACTAAATTGCCCTTGAGTTGGATAAATTACCAAATTGCCCTTCTCCTTATCGTAATTACCATTTTACCTCTCTCAATTATTTTTAATTGTCATTTACCCTTTTCAATTATCATAAATTCCAAATTAACCTTCCTCATAATTAATTTACCCCTCTTCATAATTACAATTACCAATTTTACCCTTCTCCATATTTAAAATTACCATAATGCCCTTTAATTGGTTAATTTACCAAATTACCCTTATATAGCATCATATTTATCCAATTGCCCTTCTACAATCATAATTTAATTTCTAAATTACCTTTGGTCGTTATCATAATTACCACGTTCCCCTTACTCCCAAGTTTACCATAATATCCTTTTATTTACAAAATTACCATTTTACCCCTTACATCCAATTTTACCAATATATCCCTTTATTTATGAAAACTACCACCATACATCTTTTACTTTACAAATTACTATTTTACCCCTTCACATCCAAGATTACCATCTTTATCTTTCCATACATAATTACCATTTTGCCCTTCTTTTCCAAATTACCATATTACCCCTTTACTTATAAATTACCACTTCACCATTCACTTATAAAATTTACCATACTACCCTTTACTTATGAAATTACGATTTTCCCCCTCTACCTCCAAAATTACCATAATGCCCTTTTTACTTGAACAATTACCATGATGCCCTTTTTACTTGAACAATTACCATAATGCCCTCCTTCATCTAAAATTACTATTTTACCCCTACTTCCAAAATTACCATTTTACCCTTCTTTCTCACAACTTACAATTTTATCCTTTACTTATAAATTATCATTTAACCCCTTTATTTTTAAATTACCAAAATACCCTTTTACTTATAAAATTACCGAAATACCCTTTTCGCTTATAAAATTTCCATTCAACCCCTTCATTCACCATTTTTATGAATTTACTAACACTACATAAAATAATGATATTAATACTTCTTCTTTTTCATCTAAGTCCACCAATTTGTCATTTTTCAACATAATACTCATTAGCAACTACACACATTGATTTATGTACCTCATAAGCATAATTACTAAAATACCCTTAAACAATAACATCATTCATGCATTAACAACATGGTACATCATAAACAAGTATTTAACATTTCTATCCATATTCCAACTCCTTCTTTATTTAACATACCTACATATGGCACAAAAGTTATCATGCTTTTTCTTTTTAACAAACAATATAAGAAACCATAAACATATCATGCTAAGCATACAAAACATGCATAAAATCATACTAAACCCTAAATGTGCTAGCATGCGTTTTTCCATATATTTAAGGGAGGATTAACGGTTACCTTAATCCCACAAAATATCAAATCTTACCGAGCATAATTAGCAACTCAACACCTAAAAGTAATATCTATCATATTTATGTTAGAAATAAGAATCCAAGTATAAAACTTTATAAATTTTAATTAATAAAACACTTAACATAAAATACCATTATACCTTAAAAATTAGCCAAATAATTTTTAAAATGAAGGGGAGCTCACGCTGCATGGGCAGCGTGAGTTTCATGCAAAACCCATGGGGGAAAAAGGCTCAAAGAGGGTGAAGGGAGCAAAATACATTATTTTCGGGTTAGGGTATTTAGGCTAGAAAAGAAGGTGGTTGGGGGAGGTTCTAAGGCAAGTGAATGGTGCAGAAGTGAAGAGGGGGTATAGGTGGAGGCTAAGGGTGGTTTCACAGCGGCATAGGGCGGCGGCGGCAAGGCGGCGAAGTTGGGTGCCGAGGAGGGTCGAGGGAAAGGGGTTGTGAAGGAAGGAAAAGGAGAGGGAAAAATGGAGGGGTTCAAGGGCTGTTTTTGGCCAACTAATGGATGGCGGTTGTAGAGGGGGTTGCAGGGTGTCGAAAGGTGGGTTGGGTGGCAGCAGAGGTGGTCGGACGGCGGCGGTAGAGGCGGTTGCAGGTGGCTCGGCGGTAAAGGGAAAAACTGGGAAGAAAAAGGAAGAGGAGGAGAAGGGAGGAAGTGTAGGGCTCGAGGGGTGGCGTGGTGGTGCAAGGTGGTAGTAGACAGTGGCAGGAGGTGGCGCAAGGGTTGGGCTTGGTGGTTCAAGCGGTGGCGGGCGGCGGTGAGAAGAAAAAGGGGGGAAAATTGAGGGAGAAGGAAGGAGATAAGAGGGAGCTCGGGGAGGGAGGTTAGGCTCGAAAAATGTGGGAATGAAGGGCGTGGGAGCTGAAGAAAAAGAAGAGGGAGAAGAGAGGGGGCAGGGCTGGCCGGCGATCGTGCTGCAGGTGGCAGGTGGTGGTCGGGTGGCAGGGGAAGAGAAGGGAGAAGAAGGAAAGAAACAGGGGCACGCGGGGTGTGGTCTAGGGCTGGTTTGGCTCGAAAAGGGAAGGAAAATGACGGGGGAAAAGAGAGGGAGAGGGAGCAGGTGGTGGTGGCAGGTGCAGGGTGGCGGTCGGCGCTCGACAATGGCAGAAAAGAGAGTCGGGCGTGGGAGGAGGAAGAAAGGAGAAGAAGAAAGGGACTGGCGGCTGGACCGGCGCAGAAAAAGAAGGGAGTCGGCCGGTCCAGGGGTAAAAAAAATAAGGAAGCGTTTGGGCTGGTGTGCTGGGCGGAACGCGCGAGGGAGAGGAGGGAGGAAGCCCGCGCGAGAGAGGGGAGATGGGCCAGTGGCCCAGTGCGCAGGAGAGGGGAAGGGTTGGTCGGGCGGCCCAAGGAGGAGGAAAAGGGAAAAGAAAAGGAGAAAGAGGGAGGAGGGCAAAAAGGGAATGGAAATAGGGAAAAATAAAATAAATTAATTTATGAAATCATAAAATGTAATATTCTTGATAATTTATTTAGTTTAATAATTTAATTCATTATAATCTAATATATTAATTTAAAAAGGGTTAAAGTTAGTAAAATTTTAATTTGGAAGTTTATTTAAATAAAATAATATGATAATTAGCAAAATATTTATTTTTAATTTATTAAATACTCTTATCCAAATTTACATGCTCCAAAATCCATAAAATAATTAAAATAAATAATTTTACAAGCTAATTTTATTTCAAATAAAGTTATTTATTAAAATATAGGTTTTTGAAATTTTTGGGGTATTACAAAAGTATATAAGGGATTACAGATAGAACCCTAATTAAGCCTTAACATGATTCGATTACTTGTAGATTAGGCAAATCGAAGAGTTAGGTGTTTACGAGGATGAAATCAATGTTGATTGTTATTGAGAAATGACTTTAGGTTTTTTATTCAAACTTCAAGAGTTTTTTTTTATGAATATATGATCTGTTTAAATGAGGTAGTGGCAAGTGGCAAAGAAGAGTTGTTGGGTTTAATAAAATCAGTGTTGGGGGTTTGGCTAAATAGGTGAAGGCCTATTTATATGCCTGATAAACTAGTCGACTAGTTTGAGGTTTTTAGTAGCCTACTTATGTTACCGAATAATTGGTAGTGGTAATCCAGTCGACTGGTATTTTATAGGTTAGATACCAAACATTAATAATTTTACTCCTAGCTTATACAAACCAATTGACTAGACCTCTAAACCCATCAATTGGTTTGCCAACAAGTCAACTAGTCTAGCTAATCAGGTCACTTTTTTTTAATTCCATTTGATTGAGAACCATAATATCATATTTCCCTTAAATATATCACATTAATCAATGATCATATATTCCATGTTCTGAATTAAATTTATACAATCTTAAGATAAGTTATTATGATTTTGATTAGTTTCATGATTGATCCTTACTTTTTTCATTTTTTTCTTAATTTCAAGAGAGTGATAATTTAAATCATAGAAATGTCATTCCAAGTTTTCTCCTAATTTTTTTGAATCTTTCTTCATTTAATGGCTTGGTGAATATGTATCCTCATTGATGTATTGTATCTACAAATTTCACATTTATATTACCTTATTCAACATGGTCTTTTATGAAGTGATGTCTCATTTATATATATTTATACTTAGAGTGTTAAACAAGTAGCAGGTGCTATATATTCTACTTCAAATATAGATGGTGCCTAAATAGATTGTTTATTACTATGTCAACTGACTAGGGCTTCTCCTAAAAATTGAAATGCACTCATATTACGTTTTCTATCATCTTTAAATCCCATAAAATTAGTGTAGGAATAACATACTAAGTTTGTAAAAGTATCACTAGGGTAAAATAATCGTAATTTATATGTACCAATTACATACCTAAGAATTCTCTTTAGCGCAATCATATGAAAATCCATGGGATTACATTGGAACCTAGCACATAGTATACACTAAGCATTATATCAGGTTTAGATGTTATAAGTTATAGAAATGATCTAATCATATCTTGATTTTGATCAACTTGTTTACCTTTTTCAACCATACTAAGCTTTGTAGTAGTGACCATGGGAGTGCTAGAAGGTTTGATCTTGTTCATTAAAACCTTCTTGAGTAGTTCTTTTGAGTAGTTTTCTTGGTTGAAAAATATTCCTTTGATTGCTTGATTTAAAGTCTGATGAAGTAGGTCAACTCATCCATCATGTTTATTTCAAAATCACTACACATCAAGGTAAAAATGTCCTTGCATATGGACTCATTAGTAGAACCAAATATTATATCATCAATGCCTTCCTCTTGGCTGTATCCTTTGGTAAATAATCAGGCTTTGTTTCTAACCACAATGCTAAAGTCATCTAGCCTACTTCTATATGCCCATTTAGCCCCAATGGCAGGTTTATTTTGAGGCTAGGGGACTAGTTCCAAAACTTTATTTTATTTTTCATATTAGTTAAGCTCATATTACATTCTCATGATCCAATTTTCATCATTCATAGCTTCCAAGTGAGATTTAGGTTTTGTTTAAGACAAAAAAAATGATAAAAAACATTTCTTAGTGAGGTCTCATTACAACTCCCCTAGTTAAATCACCAATGATAAGCACTTGAGGATGTCCATAAGCATATCTCCATGATGTAGAAAGATCCCTTTTCACTCAATCCTCTTGTTGATAAATTGGAGGATATTAAGCCTTTTCTTCTTCTATGTTTTCTTTATCATAATTTTCCAATATCCACTGAACTTGAATGGAAGAACTTAATTTTCCTCTTGTTCACTCTACACACTAGAGCAAGATTCATCAAAAGGAATATGTATGATTTCTTAAACTAACATTGATTGTTTATTGAAGATCTAATAAGCTTTATTATTTAAGATGTAGCTAATGAAGATACCTTCATCCTCTTTAGAGTCAAACATACCCAAATTGCTTTTTCTATTGTTAAGAAAAAAGCATTTGCAACTAAATGTGTGAAAATAACCCACATTTGGTTTCTTACCTTTGTAGAGCTCAAAATGACTTTTCATTAAGATGGCCAAGATGATTACTCTACTCCTTACGTAGTTTGTAGTGGCAACACCTTTAGCTCAAAATATTTGGGGAGCTTTGAGTCATAAAGCATGGTTCTCACAACCTCCTCTATGGTTTTGTCATTCATTTCCACCACACCATTTTTTTGTAGTGTCCTTAGTGATAAGAAGTTATGAGTAATGCCATTTTAATCATAGAAATCTATGAAGATGGAATTCTCAAACTCCTTTCTATGACCACTCCTTATAGTGTGGATCATAGTTCCCCTTTCTACTTGAACTTTCTTATCAAGCACAAGAAAAGAATTAATATGCTCATCTTTAGTGGAGAGAAATAATGTCCATGTATCAAATGACTAATCATATACAATTACTAGCACATAACTACAACCACTCATTTTATGAGTCCTAGTAGGCCTAAATAGATCCATATACGGTAACTCAAGTAGTTGAGATGTGGTCACACCATTTTTAGTTTTAATAGAAACCCTATATTGTTTTTCTTATTGGCATGCATCACATAGTCGGTCTTTTGCATAGTTCAACTTTTAAAGACCGCATGATAGGTATCCATGATACCATGTGTAATGCTCTTATGACACAACTATGCATTATTATCAACTATAATTAGACATGAATTGTGTAAATTTATTGATTTCACATCAAGCATGTATACATTGTTAATGTATGCAAATACAGAGATAATAGATTTATCTTTACCATTTGAAAGAAGTTAACTAGAAACCCTTTATCACATAGTTGACTAATATTGATCAAATTATGCTTAAGGCCAACAATCAAATACACATCATCTATAAAGAGTTTATAGTTACCAATACTAAGTCTACCAACATCGATGATCTTCCCTTTTAAGTTGTCTCCAAAATTCATGTTCCACCATTGTATGGAGTGAGTATGGAGAGCATGGTCCAATCACCTATCATATGTCTTGAGCATCAACTATCAAGGAACTATTTTTAGCTTCTTGTTTTAAATTTGAAGCATACTTACAAGCGCAAATGTCTTAGTCTAGGTACCCTTCTATTGGGTCCTTATTGGGTTAGTGTTAAATTCATGCGAGATGGTCTCCTTGAGTATCCACACCTAATTGAATTTTAGAACAACTTTTGCATATTTAGTAAAACCACATGATGAAGCAACATGGTTAGATTTACCACATATATTGCATGCAATATTTTTCTTATGAGTGGAAATGAATTTCATATTTTTGGCATGCCTACATATTGTATATGAATACCCACTTTTCCCACACACATTACAAATTTACAATCATTCAATGTAGGGCAAGCATGCACTTGATGAGATTTTGATTATGTTACAAAGAAATCATTTTGTGTTTTCCATTTTAATAGTTTCTCATTTCCATAACTTTAGCCTTCACTATCCTTACAGCATCGGTGATAACCTAATAATTAATTTAATCTATCTTCACCCTTTGGAGGTGTAAGAAATATTTGCAAATTAATCACATTTAGCTTGTGGATCAACCATTTTGGATTAAATTAATATATTTTAACCTTGTGATCACATAAAATAAATTCCTTTTATGCATTAAATATAGTTATTTTATTTTCTATATCATTTTTGACAATAAGAATACGAGATTCAAGAAGAAATTTTTCATTTAATATATAAGTGTGTTGTTAATTTAAGTGATTAATTATTTTTTCATGCTATCTCTGTCCTTATTTAGTCTATCATTATGACATAAGGAATCAAGCAAGACACTTGATGTAGGAACGTCCCCATTTGATGATCATAATCTCATCATTAATTTTTCCAAATTTGAGTTACAAAGCTCTCCTTACTCAAACAAATTAATTATCTAGCAAAACTTATCCATGCAAGCCATAAAATCCATGCAAACTTTCTCTATTTTCCACCAAGCAAACCAAAAGAAGGCACCCAAGGCCATGTCCTTTGCAAGTCTTTTTCCCATCTTTTCACCCATATATATTTAGTATTTTTAGCCCTAAAAAGCCCTAAAAAATGTAGTCTATTATCACCCCTTGGAATCCACACAAATCATCCACAAGTCCCTCTCATGGTGGATGTCAAGTTACTTTCAGCACTTGGGAAGAACAATGCAGATTTGGAGAAGAACGGGAAGGCTAGAAGATATTCATTACTTCTTATTTTTTAATTACAAGATTAAAAGGACCTTTTTATCTTTCCTTTTTATATTATGGTTTTTTTGTAAATTAGATTATGAGATAATAGGTGTGGAATTTAAAAATTTACACAAGTAATCCACCCCCATGACCAAAACACATAGGTTGGAACTTAGGTAGATTTTCTTCTTTATTTAAGCTCTAATCTTATGTATTAATTGGTTAAGTTGTAATATTTAATCCAACACTTCCTCTGTAAGTGTCAAGGATAGAATGAAAGAAGAACTTACATTTTGGCAGCATATTATTCTATCTAGAAACCAAGATCCTACCTTCATTCTCTAGATATAAGATTTTGAAGATTTTGCAAAAATCTTACAAGATTTTTTATAAAATTCTGTACCTTAGGTGGTTCTTTAAAATAATGATTTAATGGATTACCAAGAATAAATTATTATCCAATCAAACCTCCCCCATTTCTCCTTTGCATTTTCTATTGTTCTATGGCTTTAGAACACCAACACCTAGTAAGACCCAAGTTAGATCTCATATGCATCAGCACATAACAAAACATCATAAGAATAAAGTGAATCATATTGTACCTCATCGATGCCATCATCACTATCAAAGCTTGTGAAAGAGTTAGAAGTGTTAATTTCTCTCCTAGAGCTATAACAAAAATGTTGGTAACTTCTTCCTCTTCATTGGAGGATTAGCCTTCACTCTTGCCGAAGGAGTCCATGGATTTTCTTGGTTCATGCCTTCCTTGATTTTTTCTTGTATTCCCTTTGTTTCTTGCCATTTTTTTGGCATTTTCATTTCTAAATTCATAAGAATCATGGATAAAATTCTCAAATTTTCTATAGTTGTGGCATTTCATCTTATCATCCATGCCGGTTGCTCTAGGCCTCATTACATCACATAAGGATGGCCTTCCTAATCTTCCATTTTTACCTCCTCTTGATCAAAGGGATATTTTAAATTAATTGGTTATAAAATGCCACTTCTTCTTCATCCATGGAAGGTTCTTCTTCACCTTCATCACCTTCCATTTATACCATGTCTTGAACCACTTCTTGTTGTCTAGAGGAAATGGAAGCTTTTAGAGCTAGAGGATTCTTCTTTCTTTCATACTATCCTTCTTCTAGATTTGATTGATGACCCATGATATTTCCAAAGAGCTATTAAATGGTCATCTTAGTTAATTCTCTGACTTCTTCAATCACCTTAGGGACTCCATTCTTTAGTAAGAGCTTACAAGATCTTTCTTACTTTCTCTATTTTAGTGATTTCTTTTCTCAAGGACTTTAGTTTATTGAAAATGGAAATAAAGCATATTTTTAGGTTGTTGATTCTTTATTCTTGATTCATGCTACAGAGTTCATGCTCTTTAGTGTGAGAAGTGATTCCTTGATCCTCTACTTGCTCTTTCCCTTCATGGGTGAAGATGATCTTATCCCATATATATTTTTTAGTGGAGAATAATTAGATGTGTTGGTACTCCCTTTCACTAAGCCCACAATGAAGAATAATGATGGATTTATCAATGAGAGTGAGCTTTCTCTTTTATACATCCATGTGATCATCCCTCATTTTTTTCACTAGTTCACTATTAACCTCTTTAGAGATTTTGATTGGCTCTTCAATGACTATTAATCGCATATCATTGTATTATGACTTGATGAATAAGATCATTCTATTCTTCCAATAAATAAATTTCTCACTATTAAAAAATGGTGCTTTCAAAGTGTAAATGCCTTCATTTAAACCAATGGAATCCATTCCTCTTATAGATCATTTTTACCTTGGATTGTTGAATCCTTTGAGAGATGCCCAAGATTTGATACCAATTGAAAGAACCCTATTAGGTAAATAGGGTTTTTTAGAATGGAGATTTTAGGAAAAAAAATTACACACAATGTATAGTGGTTCAAGAGAAAAATACTCTCTACATCCACTGCCAAAAGGTTTTCCTTTTTGGATTTTGAAATAGTGATGTGTTTTTATTGATGATCACTCTTCTCTCAGTTTATGAGTCTTACAATCTCAATGACCCTTAAAGAGATGATTTACAACTTAACCTAATTATCTTCTCTAGACTCTCCACGAGAATCTCTTAAGAATGATAGGCAAATATTCACTAACCTCTTTTAAATAATTTTATATAGTGCTTGTGATAACAAATTATTCTCACCAAGAATACAAGATATGAAAGTGTATAAATTTGGATGAGATGCATTCTAACTAAATGTAATAAAAAGAGATTTATATTTAAGAGAAATTATAGCTAAGAGAAGGGAGTAATGAACACTTTTCAATAAAAATTCATAATTTGAAATTTTAAAGAGTTTGAATGAGAAATTAGATAATTTAAGACTAGATGATTAATTGCATAATCACTGTAGTTGAAAAGTTGTTGTAATAATTGCATAAAGACCTTATTTATAAGGGTCTCCCTTATCATATAGTTTTTAGACACAAAATCCTTAAAATGTTGCATCACCTAAAGGGCAAAAAATTAGCATTTAATGCTCACCAAAGGATTAGTCTCGCTGAGCCAATCGATTTGTTGTACATCCAATCGATCAATGGTTCAAACCAATCGATGGATCATGTTTAAAATAGAAATGGAAAGTTATCATTGTACAAACTATCCAATTGGTGTTGCATAGTGTTTAGTTGGTTTATAAACATATATGAACAATAACATAGTATGGTACAAATAGTTGATGTGTTCATATTACCAGTCGATTGGTTTGTTCAAACCAGTTGATTGGTTACAAAACATTATATTAGCTTGGAAAAATCAATCTATGAGTTTAAATATAGACAAATGGTTTTCTATATAAGTACACATAAAATGGTTGGTCAAACCATTTGATTAGTTTCCTCAAACAAATTGATCAGTTTGGCAAAACCAATCAATGAGTTAAAATAGACATAGATGGGTTTTTGTAGGAGTAAAACTCATAGACTATTCAAACCATTCAACTCTCAAACAATAGATGAGCAAAACTAATAGATGATTTTATAGAGAGTTGAATGAGTTTCTATAGGAGTGAAGTCTATGGACTAGTTGGTTAAACAATCGATCAGTTTCCAAACTAGCTGATCGGTTTGGCATAACCAATCAATCAGTTTGCTTCTCTTGTTGATCTGTATAAGTTTAACTCATTTCTTACCTTTGATTAAATTAAACTATTCTAATTGGAACCAACCAATGAGTTTTAAAATACTATTTAAGGATTTAAAAATCAAGATCAACCCTTATGAAGTGAATTCAAATCAAATGTTTAGAAACTTTTTAAAGAGTTTTGATCAAATTGTAAACTTGCCCAACTTAACTATTTACATAGAACCTAAGACTTTAGAAATATGATCCTTAACCTTCAAGTATTAGTTATCTTTTATGCTTTATTCTCTTGTACTTGGAAACTTGAATGCTCTTTTAAATTTGCACATATAGAGAAATGCTTTGAGTAGGCGTGTTTTGATTTCTTTGTATGTCAATCATAGTACATGCACAATTAAGTAAATACATTAGTTCTCAATATTTATTTGCTATCATCAAAACAACAACAATGACATTATTTGATCTATAAGGTCAACATCATGTAACAATGATAACAAATAATCTACATAGTAAGACATTAATATTTAAAGTGGAAGATCAATAAGTTAGGACTGTGGTACAAGTTCGTTCCAATATACAAAACAGTGGTCAGGAGTGTTATGCCTTAGAAGTGGTTTTATGCTTCTTGGAATGTGTAGCCCTCAAAGGATTATAATTCCATTCCACCAACTAATAATAGTGGTTCCCAAGTGTATTGTGCCCTAATGGGATCATTATGTTGATACCATTCTACTGGTTGTGAATAATAAGGTCCCTAAACTTATGTTGCTAAGAATTTTTAAATGGGAGACCACCAAATGGGTAACTCCAATTCTATATTTCTCTCAAGTCATCTTGTAGCATGGAGGCAACTGCAATGTATAGTATCTATCTAATAGTATGTCTCATTTGTATTATATCTGCCCTTTACTATCAATGTGTCTTGTTACCTTACTCATTATGTAAGTATTAACCATCATTTTTATGAATGCTTTTCATTCCCGTAATCAGACACTGCCTTATTTTGCAGGTAATTATTAATCTAATGCTTTCATTGTATTTAAGTGCGGTGGATGTTTTATAGGTTGGTTTGATAGTGTGTGTGTATATATATATACACTATTAAACCAACCTATAAAACATCCACCGCACTTAAATACAATACAATATATATATATATATATGAACTTTCAGCCCTCTATTTTGGTAGTAACAAATCAATGGTAATCCATGCACAATCTTGAGATTTTTTTTTTTATCATGCCTTCTATGCATGTCTGTTTTATTTGGTGAAGATGAAATTACATCATCATAAGTTTGGAACATTCTTGAAAAAGTATGATAGGGAATAGCAAGATGAGTGGTTCACACCTCTTAGAGGAATGTCATTTGACAATTGTCGAACAGTCTATTCGAATTTTAAAAAGGAGGGCACTATATCTTGTTTTTCATTTTCACTAATATCAATCCCAGTTAGTTGTGTTTTTTCTCGTAAAACTACTGACTCGATGCACCTTAACACCTAAGTTGGTGGATGCACCTCCAAGCTTGACATGATCTAAATCCAATCTCAACTCACCCTGTCCCGTCATATTTTATTCTAGTATTCAACATGAATAACCTTGGGCACACCCTTTCCCTTGTAAACATCCCGAGTGTATGGCCTCGGCCAACTTTCCCTTTCACAAACATAACTTTCAATGTATCATTTGTGTATGCCCATTGTATATTCCCCTTCCCCCTCTTGTATATTTTGCTCACTAGTATACTAATGGAACACTTCCAAGTGTTTCTCAACCCCAATTAACCTTTAGAGGAGAGGAGATAAACCAACTTCAAACAACTCAAAGAAAACAGCCTACTAACGTAATGTTGACCTTAGTCACATTAGATAGAGTGTTAATGGGATAGATGATATGGATATTTCTTGATCAAATACTCTGGGTTTGAAAGAGTCATATTCAGGGACCTATCCAACCCCTAAATCAGTAGTTCAACACTTAAAGATGAATAAGATTTGGTTGATCTAGTTTTGACCTCAAATCAAACCAAACTATATTTTTATAGTTTGAAAAAATATTAAACCAAAACAAATTGTTTTTCAAATGATCCAAACCCTACTATATTAATTGTTGATGATTCAATAGTGAGGTTTGATTTTTTGTTTATGCATTTTAAATATCAAGAATAAATTACTCAACTTAAAATAAAAATCCTTACAAAATTTGAACTAACAAATAATCAAGGTTAAATTATTGTTGGGAAATATCATGTGGTATATGTATAAATATCATGTATATATAAGCAAGGTTTGGAAATGAAAGAGAAATAGAACATATGCATAATTCAACTATAATTCATGTAAAAAAAATTAAAGCAACTCTTTAACTCCTTAAGTATGCAAATGATATATATATATATATATATATAGATATAGATATAGATATAGATTTATGGTCCTATAGAAACACTATTTCGTATAAAATCATAGGAATAATTAGTGAACATTGAATTTTTTGTATGAAGGATAAAGATCAAAATATGGCTAAAGAATAAATGAAGGAAAGCGGCACAAAGTTCGTAAGGACACGCTCATCATTTTGTTTTAAATGAGAACTTTATTTAAATCGTCACCGCGTGCACGTGCTTTTTTTTTCTTCTTCTTGCTAAATCTTCTTAATAATATTTTTGAACGATCAAACAAGTGATGCGTCATAGCTTGGTGTCTAGTGTCCCTGTGATTGAACCTCAACAGAGCCATTACGCTAGTGGCCACGAACCATTTTTTTTCCTTTTTTATTATAATATACTAGCCTTTTACACGTTTCCCTATAAATCTTTGGTGTCCTTATTACTATTGTTTGGTCTATGACAAGGACTCTATATCAATCAAATAATTATAGGTGAAAAAGTTGTTAGAGATGTTAATTTTTATTCCATCTTAATTTAAGTATAATATCTTCATTTTTATTCTATAGAGTTTATGATTCTAGGTTTATTATTTTATTTTTTTTCCTTCCAAGATGTTTCTATTGCTTTTTTTTTAAATATGTTTAGGGTTTAGGATTTATTTTAATTTTTTTTTATTTTTGCAAGGTTTATTTCATTTATGTTAGGGTTTATAGATTTGTTAAGGTTTATGATTTAATCCATTTATTTTATATTTATTTAGGGTTTTAGCTTTAGAATTTAGGAATTATTCCATTTATTTTTATAGATTTATTCAAGGTTTATGAATTCATTTATTTTAGATTTTTTTTTTAGATTTGCTCAAGGTTTAGGATTTATTCTATTTATTTTAGGTTTTCTATATTTGTTCATGGTTTAGGATTTATTCCATTTATTTTAGGGTTTTAGACTTTTTTAGGGTTTGTTCCATTTTATTTTAGATTTGTTAGGGCTTATGATTTAGTCCATTTATTTTAGATAAGTTTTATATTTTTTTTAGGATTTTAGGTTTATGTTTTAGGGGTTATTTCATGTATTTTATATTTTGTGGATGTATTCATGTTTAGGGTTTATTTTATTTATTTTAGGTGTTTTAGATTTGTTTAGGGTTTAGGGTTTACATGTTAAGGTTTAAGGTTTAGGTTTAGATGGTTTAGGGTTTATAGGGTTTAGGGTTTATATGGTTTTGGGGTTAGGGTTTGGGGTTTATATGGATTAGGGTTTATGGTGTAGGGTGTAGGGTTTTAGGTTTAGAGGGATTAGGGTTTATCGTTTAGGGTTTGTAGGGTTTAGGGTTTAAGGTTTAGGGTCTGTAGGGTTTGTGGTTTATGGTTGGGGGTTTAGGGTTTGTAGGGTTTAGGGTTTAGGGTTTATATGGTTTAGGATTTATGGTTTATATGGATTAGGGTTTTGAGGGTTTAGGGTTTTGCGTTTAGGGTTTATAGGGTTTAGGGCTTAGGGCTTAGCTTTTAGGGTTTGTAGGGTTTTGGGTTTTCAGTTTAGGGTTTATGAGGTTTAGGGTTTAGGGTTTGTGGTTTAGTTTTATAGGGTTTAGGGTTTATATGGTTTAGTGTTTAGGATTTACGGTTAGGGTTTAGTGTTTAGTGTTGTAGAGTTTATGGGTTATGGTTTTTAGGGTTCAGGGTTCGGGGTTTGGGGTTTATAGGGTTAGAGTTTAGATGGTTTAGGGTTTTAGAGGTTCGGATATCTGGTTTGGATAAGGTTTGGGTTAGTTTTTTAATTTTGTATTAATAAAATATTAATTGTTGATTAAATTTTAATCTAATTTATGAAATTGGTTCCTATATTTATATTTTAATGAGGGTTTATAAATGACCCTTCCCCTATATGTGTATATATATATATTGAGAAATATAAGAACAAAATTCCATTATAACTAAGGATTCATTATAAATAGAAAGGGGTATTAGTTACGATTGCACCAAATGATATGCCACTTGTGGTTATATAGTTTATAAGCTATAATTTAACTTTTCAAGCCATTTTAGAAAAATATCTAAACTAAATTATAAATTTTTAAACAATAGCCAAAATAAAACTTCTAAAACTACTAAAAATTTGCAATTTAAACTCTATTATGTTCATATTTATTAAAAATTAAGGCTAAGATTGTGTGGCCCCAACCCTTTATATTAGACAACTTGCATGGAATCCGTCTTCCTTCCCATACATGATTCACCCTTTTGTACCCTAGCCTTGTAAACAGTAGAATTTTATTGATCGATTATTGCATATTATAAATCACTAAATAAAATCCTTTTTCTTTCTTTTTTTCTCATTTCTCACTACTCTCTCAAACACAACCCTTTAACAGCTCAACTTAAAATCTTTAAACAACACACTATTTGATAATATTATTTTTACTCAATTCTATAATTTTTGTAACTATTATCATACTGATTTTTTGCCCTAATATTACTAGTCTATTACTACAAGTTTGCTAATTTTTTATCATTATTACGCTAAACTTTTAACCTAATTCTACTACTCTTTCAACAACCATTCCACTGTCGTGTTGACTTTTCAATTTTATTATACTAATCTTTCTTCCCAACTTTACAAATATTCTACAATAATATCTCTTGCTAAATTTGAACACTATTCTTCCAATTTTTTACTATTATTGTATATATATTATACCATTATCCATATTATTCATCATAACTCTACTAAAATTCAACACTATTTTCAATATTTCATCATCATTATTGTAGATATAATTTACCTTATTGTACATATAGTTTACCATTATTATCTTCTAATATTATTCTTATTAAATTTCATCAAATATTGAATAAAATCAATCTTCATTGTACAAACATTGTACTATATTTTCCTTTAAAAATATATCAACCTAGATAACTAACTTTTTTTCAAAAAAAAAAGGCATAATTTAAAAAATCTAAAATAAAAAAGATGACATGGCAATTATATGTACAATACATCATACGCCAAAAGTACAGAAGCAGAATTGATCAGCACTGATGCACACCGTCCCCAGTCCCAAAAATATTTCCTCTTCTAAAAACATTTTCAGGTCAAAATTTATATTAAAATTATTTAATTAATATTTTTATTAAAAAATATTTAACTAATTTTTTTATTAAAAAATAATTATTAATAATAAAAATTAACTAGTATAAATAATAATTTAAAAAAATATTTTTTTCTCTTAATTTTAGCAAATTTAATCTATTTTAAAAAATTATATATATATATATACACACACTTTTTCTGCCGTCCCTATTTCTTTAAAAAATGACATTTCCACATTTTATTCCGTCCACTCTCCCCGTGCAACATTGTTGATCCGTGGGGATCAACAATGTAATCGTCGATACGACTATTTGCTGGAGTATGACAACACTAGCACTCTTTTTAATAATAATAACAATAAATAAATAAAGGGACCACATATTTGAATGAGAGTACCACTACGCTGCCAGAAGTTGCAAAATCTCAGGTAATACAGTTCTGAGTAATACATCCTTTAACATCAATTAGCAAGACATTCCTAATGCCTAATGAACTGGCGAATATTACTACCATCTTCACCACGCCTCCCATAAGGATTGGTGTCACTGAACCTTCCTTCAATCTTACGCGTCTTTTTCCTGAACTTGGAAGCGCTACTGTCTATAGGCAAGTTTACCTTGGGAGGACACGAGAAGCAAAAAGAAGCAGCCACACCCTGCCAGCAGAACCCCAATAACATCATACACAACTTGATCAATGAACGTTTAACGGAGAAATATTTTCAATATCAAATCGCAAGCTCAGACATTCAAGACCAATCCGACACCTTTGGATACAAACTAGGAACTTATGCAAATGCAGTGAAACAAAATTTATTTTAAGTTAATTAACTTTGGGCAACTTTCACCCGTCACACACATGGAAACGAAGCTATTACCTGGAGATCAAGCCGGTGAACATTGTACACGTCCTTCATGGAATGCGAATTATATGCTAATATATAAGCCCTGTAAGCATCCTTCGCAGACTTGTTTAAATAATAATTCTTCTCCACCAGTTTTTCCTACAACATTACAGACCATGTGAGGCAACTTGTTCCGTAAGTCAGGTCTGATGAATACAAGTAGGCAGATGAATTAAGTACCAGAAAAGACTGCGCTTTTGAAAGCTGCTTTATGTTGAATTCAAGTTCCGTAATATGCACTTTTTCACTCTGGAAAAAACATAACATAAACCTCATCAGTAAGAAACATCATCAGGGTGGTGCTATCCAGCCCGAAAATGGCTGGCAATAATCACACCAAAGATAAATTTAATCTCACAAAACCGTACATAAGCAAACTCCAGATTTTTATGGACCTAGAAGACAGTTGAAGTCATATTTTCCATTTATGCCACATACTCGAAATTCAGCATTTCTGAATACCAAACCTTTAAATATTTAAGAAACTGAAGCTCTTCAGGAATGAGGAAAAGGACAGCTTTTCCTTGAGCACCTTCCCCACGGGCTGTTCGTCCAACTCTGTGAATATATTCCTACAGGATCCATAAAATACCATGAATCAACAACACAGGCTCCTAGAAATGTAGAGCAGTTTCAACACAAGTAATAGGGTGACCGTACCTTTGGGTCATCTGGGGGATCATACTGCACGATATAGTCCTAGAAGATAATAGAACCCAAAATTATCCAAAATCATTATTATTGCTCAAATATCAAAAAATAAAAATTCGTACAGTCAATGACAGATCTGCAGCATATCTATAAAATAATAATAACAAATAAATAAAAAGCCATCATGACAGAATAGTACCACAGCAGGGATATCGAGTCCACGAGCACCAACATCAGTGCACAAGAGAATACCCGTTTTCATATTACAGAAGTCAAAGATTGTACTGGTTCTTTTCGGTTGCTTTTGCTTCCCATGAAAATCTAAGCATGGGATCTGTATGTACTGCAATAGTTCCGAATGGTATTTAACAGAGTCGCACGACGAGAAGAAGACCATAATTTTTTTGGAGTGGTGCAATTTCCTTAGGAAGGTATAAAGCAGTACAAATCTCTTTGCACTAGGGATAACAACATAGCCTTGCTGCAGGCCTTCATTAGTTGCCTACAAAACACAACATTATGGAAGTAACCCGGCCATAGAAGAAGATAACATATCAATACCGTAATAAAATATTCCACCAAGTTTATTCACCTTCTTCCGCCCCTCATCGACATCAATATAAACAGGAGTAGACTGAAATGATAGACGAGCAAGATCCTCAACCTACAAACAATAGCACTACAGTGTCAATAACAGTGCCCAAAGGCGCATATGTTCTTTCAAACTCGTTTTGTAGATGCCTGACCAGTGAATCTGAATAACTAGGAAAAGAAACTACATGCAAGATAGTGGACTACAAATATACAATAAAGAATACCCTCGGGTTACAATAAGGTGGAGTGCAGTAAGCCATATGTAGCATAACCTAATTCCAAAAAAACCACCACTACTACAGAAATCATTTAAAATCATCATTATCGTTCCTTGTAACTTTTCCCGTTACCAGATGAGGTAACCCATCTATTTTATATTACAGAAAATGACGAAACAACTACTCAGCACACCAAAAAGGAGTGAAAAGGGAGTATAATAAAGGATGGAAGATAGAAGAATTGTGGTTGGATACTTTAAATAAAAATTGAATATTAAAAGGTAAAACTAATAAATTCATTCATTTTCTGTACAAGAAAAAGAGGATAGGCACCTGCTAAACAACTGCAGTTAAAGAGTGAATAATACCTATAGTTATAGTTAGTTTTTTCATAATTTGGCTATGTTACAGGTGGTTTAATGCACATTTCCTTTCACAATTTACACCCTGAGACCATAACAAGGAAGCCATGGCATTTAGCACATTTTGCCAGAAGCTTTTTTATTACAATCAATGAAACTCAGCCTCTAGACTCTGGGTTTTCTAAATCTCAAATTAAGAGCATAATGAGATGGAAAGCATAGTAAGAAGACATTTAACACATGATTAAGCTACGGTACCTTCTTGGTTTGCGTAGCTGAAAAAAGTGCTGTTTGTCGATCCTGCATGAGACAGTATTTTAGTCACAGAAGCTTGCATAACTTCAAGGAACAAACCATGAGAAACCATATAATATGTCTACTCCTGATTCCAAACCATCAACCTCAAAACTGTATTGGAAGCAGGAAACAAATGGGAATCACTAAATGGATTCAAATGAAAACAGACAGCACTTGGCATGCAGAGTGTATTCCTACTTAATACTTGCTCATACCTGTAGCTAATCTTGGTAAGATACATGAGTTTAATGTCACAACAAAAACCACTTTGCTTTTAACTATCCAAATTTGCTGATAGGAAACTTTTGTTACTGATAGTGCACAAACAGATAATCATATATACCTTGGGTAGCATCTTCAAGATTTGATTCATTTCTTCCTCAAAGTTGGCCTGCAATATTCTGTCTGCTTCATCGATAATAAGGCACTGCCAGCACAGAGGTTTACAACAGGAGTAAAAAAAAAAAGCACCACAATGACAGATATGTGAAAGAACACAATTGCACTCAGCCTTTTAGATAATCATCAAACAACTTAGGCTAATAACAGGCAGAAAACTGAGTTGTTTGAACAATTTAAAGAATAACAATTCACACATAATTGCCAATTTCTTATACTTAGTCCATGATTAAGTACAAGATTTATCGAATCGTTCTACTTGGCATTTGGGAAGAGGTAACACAGCTAGCTATGGAAAAATGAAATAGACTATTGAACAAAATACCCAAATGAAGACTTGAAATTCCAAAACAAGTAGTAGTATAACAATCCAGCCTATGAGATCCCCCGCCCCAGCTACATGATGAGAAAGGCCTTTCAGATGTTAAACCTCATTAATTTAACATTTGTAGATGAAATACCATGGGTGATTAGACAGATATCAACAAACAGGGCACATACATAACAGATATGAACCAAGACAGTTTGGCCTAACAATATATGTATATCTCAATTCATTAATACGACAATTTGAGAGCATATAACTGGGATAATTGATCGTAAAATTTAGATGCTAAAAGCCACACAAATTAACCTTTAAATTTTTATACACAAATCCCTTGGTAGACTTCAGATGATCAAGAAGTCGCCCAGGAGTTGCTATCAGCAAATTTACTCCGTTTGCAAGGCGCTCTGCTTCCCCTCTCCGACTTGCTCCACCAATCACCAATCCAAGAGTCTGGGAATGACCCTTGAGAAGGTCCTTTGCAACTGTATGTATCTGAATCATGTAAGAGAAACAATCAGACAACAGGCACATCTGATGTTGTGGATGAAGGCTGATAGAGCCGAACACTAGCTTAATAACAGAGAATTTGAAGATCAGGTATGCAGGAGATAACTGATTTCAAGACCAACATTAATGCAGAAGCATCCATTTCCAGTGATCATACCTTGACTATTAATTTTCCTAAGTTTGAAGGAAACAAAACCCTTCTTACTTGGACTAAATTAGTACGCTAAATTGAAGCCATGAAAACTATATTGAAGCCTACATTTGTCCATCTTCTGGAATGCTCAAATATGGCACACAAATGGCTTGATGGAGCCACATCAGTCACGTTTTTCTGCAGCCCATCCCTCACTCTTTGACACATTTATTTCAAGTATTTCAACTCAAAAATGAGGCAAAAACGGAAAGAAAGACAACAGCCATTTTTGGCCTTTGGTGATTAGAACAAGAACAAGAACTGGTCATATGTAAGTATTTTTTAAGATCAGAACGGTCCTTTTCAGGCACACAAATGGCTTGATGGAGCCACCTCAGTCACGTTTTTCTGCAGCCCATCCCTCACTCTTTGACACATTTATTTCAAGTATTTCAACTCAAAAATTAGGCAAAAAAAGAAAGAAAGAAAGACAGCAGCCATTTTTGGCCTTTGGTGATTAGAACAAGAACAAGAACTGGTCATATGTAAGTATTTTTTAAGATCAGAAAGGTCCTTTTCAGGTCTGATTAGCTGCCCCAAATCAGGTTTGGGGAACCAGTTTTGGCACATACAAACAGCCATGCACTTTTTAGTTCTTACAAGCTTAAAAGTATGTTTCTTTCATTCCTAGAATACACATAGCTGTTGTAATTGATATAGGAAGGTTCTTGTACTTCTTTTATTAACTCCTAGGTATCTAGTAGCTACTTTCAGAAACTAGAAACAGCCCCATGCTTCCGTAAGGACGGCTCACCACAACTGGGGGCTTAGGAGGATTATTTAGTTTGTTTTCCTAGCTAACTAGATGGTTAGTTTAATTTCCATCATGTAATAGATATATAAGTTGTAACTACAATATCCTACACTGTATGTAGGAGGATCTCAATGAAAAGAACTACTTGGCTACCATATTCAATCTTGAGAGTTCGTATCATCCTTTCAACCTAAGTGCAAGAGTTTGATTGTATCTTTCAAAATCTATCAAGATTTATCCTAATACTTAATACCTTAAGTGTTAGTATATGATTCAAGGAGTTATCAATAATTATATTTTTCTCATCATCTTCACCCCTCCCCTCTTTCTTTTTCTAAAATATCAATTGTCATCCAACCCAAGACAATCTTTATCCTAGCTTGACCCAACAGAATCTCATATGCATCAAGTTGGTATCAAATCTTAGGTTGAACTAATTGGATCGTATCTCTTTTCTCTTTTTCTTCTCAACTGCAACCATGTCTAAACCGTACAATTAAATATCGGTCGATATGTATCGAATTTTGGATCAGCCGATACGCAACAGATTTAGAATTTCACATATTTATCGGCGATATATCGGTTATCGACCGATATTTGCCGATATTCTACCGATATTTACCGATATTTGTTGATATTTACTGGTATTTGCTAATATTTATTGTGAAAAAAATAAAAAATCACACCGCAACAACCATGACATATAAAATATCATTCACGATGCTCTGATACCGCAACACCGCGACCGCAATCGCGGCCGCGATTTTATTGCTTGGTCTAAACCAAACACAAAATATTTCTAGTTGAATTCATCCTCTTCTTTCCACTATGTTTTGTCTTCGTCAATCTTACACAAAATCAACGAGGGATCCACAAATTCTTAGAGGTTTGAGCCTTGATAGGGGGGGAGGACAGATCAAATTCTTAAGACCATTCAAGATGAAAATAGGAGAGGCAGGCCATAGAATCCTCACAAAGTAACATGAGATGGGTTTATGGCATTTTTGAATCCTTAAGGCCAAATGCTAACCCAGGCAACCGAAGATGACGAATTCACACAACTCTTGAGGATGAAGGTGGTTCAAGTCTGGAGGATAGTGCAAGTGAATATGGAACATTTTCTAGTAAGTTCTCTCATGATTCATGAAGGAGATATGCTAGAAAATATCATTTTCACGTTTTCAAGACCGAAGCCCACAAAGTTAGCGGGAATCATAATCCCAAAGAATTTCTTGAATGAGAGTTGAGGTGCACAGGCATGTTTGAGGTAGAGTGTTATTCAAATAGCAAGGCTTTCAAAGTGGCTACCTTGAAGCTTAAGGGGCATGTTTCCCTTTGGTGGAAAAATCTTACACCCCAAAGACTAAAGGGAAATCAAAAATCAAGACTTAGGCCAAACGGAGAAGGCCCATAGGTTCTTACCCTCTTCTTACACTCAAGATTATTACAACCAAAATGTCTATGTGCATAGATGAGTTTATCAAGACGTTTGAAAGGCTCGTGTTATGGCTAGAGCTTGAGGAAGTGGAAGAGCATACCATGTGTAGGTTTATTAAATGACTAAGACAAGATATAGCTAGAAAAGTTGATATGCATAATTACTACATTTCGAATGAGCTATTTCACCTAGCCATCAAAGTAGAGAAACACAAGGAGAAAAGGGCATCTCTATTTCACACAAACAAGGGTGAGGGCACCACAAAAGAAGCTCCTTCACCCTCAAAGCCATCACCCTACACCTAAATATTTTGGTGCAAGAGGAAAGGGAAATGGAAGCATTCTGATAGGCCTGTGGTGAAATATATGTATTTTAGGAGGAGCAAAAGGGATAAGAAAGGGTGAGGTATACCTGATCACTGTTATGGACTGAGAAGGGGGGTTATTTTCAGACTCACTTTCTAATTTGTATTTTATTATATGTGTGGGGTCGAGGGTGTGATAGAGTCTGTTATGGGGTTATTCCTTTCTATTATTGGTTGTCTCTTAGTAACTTTTCTATTTGTGACGTTGGGGGGGCCGGGGGGAGGGGATAAATAGAGTCTAGGCGTGAGAGAGCAGGGGAGGGGAATTGTTGGGAAGTCTGTTAGAGGGAGGTGTCAGGGCCTCAAATACCTAGTTGTCCACATTCCACACTGCTGAAATCAATACAACTCCTTCATACTCTTCATTGTCCAATTTAATACTCTATTATTTCTATTTTGTGGTGAAGTTGAGGGATATTAATCGCAAGTACCATCAACGTGGTATCAGATAGATATGATCTAGCAAGATGGCGCCTAAGAAGATGGAGGACTTGGAAGCAAAAATGGAAAAGCGTTTGATGCTCATCCAAGAAGATTGGTAGAGAGAGTTGGATGTGGTTCGGGAGGGAGTACAGAAGGTACCTGCGATTGAGGAAAGACTGGGTTCGATGGACAGAAAAATGGAAGCCATATTGGCCAGGTTACCTATCCCCGATTGGCAAGGAAATGGGAACTCCTCATCGATCAACCCTAAGAAGCAAAGGCTGGAGGTAGGAGGAGTGCCACCTGCAGTGACAAAGGATGGAGAAGAACGGAGAAGTGACTATCGACCAGCACGCCAAATGGGGTTCCTAATCTTCAACAGCACAAATCCTGATGGGTGGTTGTTTCAAATAGAACAATACTTCACTTTGAACTAGTTACCTAAAATGGAGAAAATGGAAGCAGTAGCGATGGCTATGGAGGGCAAGGCCTTGGCCTGGTACCAATATGCTGAGGAGGGAAAGAAATTCACCAACTGGAGGAATTTCAAGGAGGTGTTCCTGTCCTGATTCCGACCCAAACACGAGGGAACCCTGTGCGAAAAATTTCTGGCCATCAGCCAGCTTGACACGGTAGAGGAGTATCTGGAAACTTTTGAGCTGTTGGCAACGCCACTGCAAGGTTGGCTGCCGGAGGAAGTGCTCGAGAGCACGTTTCTGAATGGACTTAAGCCAGCGGTTAGGACCAAGGTGAGGCTGATGAGGCCGACTAGGCTCACCGAAATTATGGAGGCAGCCCAATTAGTAGAAGACAAAAACAGGGTCATACAAGCAAGGCGGGCAGGTCCAAACATCAACGGGGTGCGGGCGGTACTAGATCCAAGGTAGCCCAACCCTCTTACTCCAATTACAGCCCCAAAAACCAGACCCGAAATTCATACCCGTCTTCTCTGATGGGTCGAAATATTTCTTCCTCACTCTCGTTAAAAACGAATCCCACCTAGACCAACCAACAGAGGAATCTCAGGGAAGCTGACGGTCAACGGGATTCCAGCGACTATCGGACGCCAAGATGAAGCGACGGTGGGACCGAGGTTTGTGTTTCAGGTGTGGCAAGAAATATACATCGGGATACAGGTATCGACACCAGCTGATACAGGTGTTAATGGTGGAAGAGGACGAAGAGGAGGAGGCCGAGGAGATTCTAACCCCGACAGGGACAGAAGAGGTTGCAGAGGTAGGAGAAAAGGTGGAACTCTCCATGAACTCAGTAGTGGGGTTCACTACCCCCAGAACAATGAAGTTAAGAGGGGAGATTAAAGGGGAAACAGTAGTGATTTTGGTGGATTGCGGGGCTACTCACAACTTCATTGCACAAGGCCTGGTTAGTGTTTGAATTTACCACTTTCAGCTACAACCACCTATGGGTTACTCATGGGAACGGGAAATTTTGTGCAGACTACGGGAATCTGCAAGGCAATGGTACTGGCATTGCTAAGATAGTAATTGTGGAAGATTTCTTACCCTTGGAGCGGGGGAGTGCAGATATTATTTTAGGGATGCAATGGTTGGAGAAACTTGGGGCTATGCAGGTTAATTGGAAGACATTAAGGATGAGCTTCACGTTGGGAAAGACATCGGTCACATTGAGGGGAGATCTGGATCTGTGCAGAGCACAAGTTTCCCTCAAGTCATTGCTGCGCACTATTGAAAAGGAGAAACAGGGCATGTTCTTGGAGTGTTGTGCCCAATCTGCACAAGTTTACAATGGGGGATCTAGTAAGGTGGCTTCGGAAGTGTGGGTTGTGATTCAATCCTTTCCAGAGGTCATGAGGGAACCAGAGGGATTACCACCATCTCGTGAATTAGATCATAAGATTCCTCTGCTGCAAGGAACGGAACCAATGAGCACACGGCCATACTGATGCCCACAAATTCAAAAGGATGAGATTGAAAGGTTGGTGGAAGACATGTTGGCAACAGGGGTGATTAGGCCCAGCCATAGCCCTTTCTCCAATCCTATGCTGCTAGTCAAAAAAAAAGATGGGAGTTGGCATTTCCGTGTTGACTACAGAGCTTTGAATAAGGTGAAGGTTCCAGACAAATTTCCAATACCGGTGATTGATGAATTATTAGACGAACTGCACAGATCAGCAGTATTCTCAAAGCTAGACCTAAAATCAGGATACCATCAGATTAGAGTCAGTCCGGAGGACATCCACAAAACTACTTTCCGAACTCATGAAGGAAACTACGAGTTTCTCGTCATGCCCTTCAAATTAACAAATGCCCCAACCACATTTCAGGCTTTGATGAATGAAGTGTTCGAGCCCTATTTGCGTAGGTTTGTATTAGTTTTCTTCAATGATATACTGGTGTACGGCCCGAATATGGAGCCGCACCTTCGCCATTTACAGCAGGTGTTCGAAGCACTGAAGGCAAACAAGCTAACTGTGAATGAGAAGAAATGCACATTTGGGTAAACAAAGCTGGGTTATTTGGGGCACATAGTGTCCGCCAAGGGGGTGGCAATAGACCCATCCAAACTAAAGCGTATGATGGCGTGGCCATTGCCTAAGACATTACATGAATTACGGGGATTTTTGGGATTAACCGGATATTATCGCTAATTTGTTCGAAATTATGGGAAAATTGTCGCGCCACTAATTGATCTACTTAAGAAGGATAACTTCCACTGGAATGCAGAGGCATAGCAGGCATTTGAGCAACTAAAACAAGTTATGGTGACAGTTCCAGTGCTAGGAATGCCAAACTTCGAAGAGCCATTCGTGGTAGAGACCAATGCCTCCGGAATTGGGATAGGAGCAAACTTGATGCAACAAGAACGACCCATTGCTTACTTTAGTCAATCTTTGGGTACGAAGGCGCGATTGAAATTAGTTTATGAATGGGAGTTGATGGCCATAGTACTAGTAGTACAGAAATGGAGGCATTATTTGGTGGGGCAACAGTTCAAGGCGAGGACGGATCAACGAAGTTTGAAGTTTCTGTTGGAGCAAAGAGTGATTCCAAAGGAACATGCCAAATGGGTTACCAAGCTATGGAGTTATAAGTTTGAGATAGAGTCCCGACCGGGGCATGAAAATAAAGCAGCAGATGCCTTATCCTGGATAGGTACAGCCACTTTATCCGCCATCTCAGTTGTATGGACAGAATTGTGTGGCTCCCTTCCATCCGAAATAGACGTTGACCCTTGTTTGGGGCCTCTGAAACAAAGGTTACTGTGTGGTATAGAGGAGCCAAGATATACCATCAAGGCAGGAGAACTCTTATATCAGTGACGATTGGTTATTCCGGCGAAGTCAGCCATGATTCTTAGGCTGTTGGCAGAATTCCATGCAGGGGAAATGGGAGGACACTCGAGTATGTTGAAAACATACCAAAGAATGGCCCGAGAGCTGTATTGGGCGGGAATGAGAGAGGACATATAGGAGTTTGTGGCTAGTTGTGTCGTGTGTTAGCAGAATAAGTATCAAGCAATGAGTCTAGCAGAGTTACTTCAGCCCTTACCTATTCCCCAACAAGTATGGGAGGATATTTTGCTTCATTTCATCAAAGGACTGCCCTCCTCACATGGGTTTGATTGCGTTATGGTGGTGGTCGACCAACTAACAAAGTATGCCCATTTTATCCCTCTTAAGCACCCCTTTAATGATCAGTCCGTAGCTACTCTTTTTGTCAGGGAAATAGTGCGTCTTCATGGTGTGCCGAAATCAATGGTTTCAGACAGGGACAAGGTGTTTGTAAGTAGTTTTTGGAAGGAATTATTTAAGCTTCAGGGTACCACTCTCCGTTTTAGCTCAGCTTATCATCCGCAGACGGACGAGCAAACTAAGGTAGTTAAGCGAAGTTTGGAGACTTATCTCTGCTGTTTTGCAGGGGATAAACCAAGGCAGTGGGTGCATTGGATGCCATGGGCGGAATACTGGCATAACACTTCTTTTCACTCTGCCACTCAAACCACTCCTTTTAAGGCCCTCTATGGTCGTGACCCTCCCCTCTATTGAGACATGAGAAGGGCAGTACTCCTATTGAAGTTGTGAAGCAGGAGTTGCACGACAGAGATACAGCTTTGGCAGAGCTCAAGCAGCACCTCCAGCGGGCTCAAACTCGAATGAAGGTTCAAGCAGACCGTAGGAGACGTGATCAGGAATTGGATGTGGATAGCTGAGTGTATGTAAAACTGAAACCATACAGACATCGGTCTCTAGCTAAGCGCCTCAATGAAAAGCTGGCACTAAGGTACTTTGGGCCTTATCAGGTGGAGGCAAAGATTAGCCAAGTAGCTTACAAGCTGAGGCTACTAGAATCCTCAACCATCCACCCTGTCTTTCATATCTCTATGCTAAAACAGGCCTTAGGGGAAGGGCAACAAGCTCAGCCCATTACTGCCATGCTTACTGAAGAATTGGAGTGGAGAGTGGAACCACAGGAAGTAGTTAGTCTCAGGTATACTGCTAAGGGGGTGCTGGAAGTACTAATTAAATGGAAGGGAATGCCAAACTTTGAAGCATCTTGGGAGGAGTTTGAGCAGCTGAACCAATAGTTTTCGTCTTTCCACCTTGAAGACAAGGTGAAAGTTTATGGGGGCAGTAATGATAGGCCTATGGTGAAACATACGTATTTTAGGAGGAGCAGAAGGGATAAGAAAGGGTGAGGTACACCTGATCACTATTATTGGTCAAGAAGGGGATTTATTTTCAGACTTACTTTCTAATTTGTATTTTATTATATGTGCGGGGTCAGGGGTGTGATAGAGTCTGTTATGGGGTTATTCCTTTCTGTTATTGGTAGTCTCCTAGTAACTTTTCTATTAGTGACGGGGGGGATAAATAGAGTCTGGGCGTGAGAGAGCAGGGGGGGAATTGTTGGGAAGTCTGTTAGGGGGAGGTGCCATGGCCTCGAATACTTGGTTGTCCACATTCCACACTGCTGAAATCATTACAACTCCTTCATACTCTTCATTGTCCAATTTAATCCTCTCTCATTTTTCTATTATGTGGTGAAGTTCAGGGATATTAATCACAGGTACCATCATATTCAAGCCTCGTAAGCAAAAGTGTCAAGGTATTAAGCATTCATTATAACAATCATGGACTCAGAGGAGCGTCCAAGGGGATGGAGAAGGTGAAGAGGCCTCTACCTACGAGGAAGAAGAAAAGTTTCCACTAGATGATGCGGAGTATTTGATGATTCAAAGGATCTTACACACCATGGACTTAGATGAGTGTCCAAGAGGATGAGGAAGGCGATTCAGAGGGTCTTTGATGATTCAAAAGGGTTATAACACTCATGGACTCGAATGAGTGTCCAAGAGGATGAGGAAGGTGAAGAGGCCTCAGCCCACGAGGAAGAAAAGCTTCCACCAGATGTTGGGGAGTCTTTCATAATTCAAAGGGTCTTACACACCATAGAACGTATGATTCACAAAGGAAAAGCATTTTCCAAACCAAGTGCATTATACTTAATAAAGTGAGCTTCCTTATTTTGAATGATGATAGTTGTGCAAAATGTTGGATCATGTACCAATCTTCCCACTACCAATCATAACCAGCCACATAAGCTTAAATGGTTATATGGTATATGTGACAAAACAAGTGTTTGTTCCTCGTTCTATTGGAAAAAAACTTACTAGTCAAGTGAATTGTGATGTTGTGTCTATGGACGCATGTCATTTGTTAGTAAGTAAGCCATGACAATTTGATAGAAGGGTTAAGCATGATAGTAGGAAGAACATTTATTGCCTAAAATTTGCTAAGAAACACTTTATCCGTAATAACCCAAAAATTTACTTAGTCTAATCCCGCATTTTTAACACCTTAATTTGATTCTAATATCGAGAAATCTTATTTTAGCCTTAACCCAATTTCTTAATCTAAAACTATAATCGAATAAAAAACCTTAACCAAGATAGACCATATTTTGTAAACCAAAATCAACACCCGCCAAAATTACCGCTAATCCAAACTATTTTGGCTAATCTAAAACCACCTAAACTAATCCCCATATCTTTTTATCTTTTTCCTTTTTCTTTCCCCTTTTCTTTGTTTCTTCTCAATCTCCGGCTGCAATATTGGTTTTGCTGCAACTTGCATCCCTCTCCACTTGCACCATCACCCATCATCTTTCTGCAGCTATCCATCATCCATCAACCTTTCTTCTTCTTCCTCTCTTATCTTTGCAGACCTACACATACACACACACACTGCTATTTCTTCTCCTTATCTTTACGCAACTTATATACACAGCTACTACCATCCCTACTGCACCCTCTGCCATTTTTCGCCACAACACACAAGTATCATTTCCCTGCACCACCCCTCATGCCCGACCTACACCATCATTCGCCGCACGTGCCCCCCTGCTTTTCTTCTCTCCCATTCGCACCACACGCACACATGTATGTGTATATATATATATACCACACTCTCTCTTCTTCCTATTTGTTTAGCCTCCACTCTACCATTTTTGTGTCCCAAAACACTACCTGAGCTCCCCCTCTTTCTTCTCCTTTCTTCCTTCTCTTTTATTCTCCTCTTCTTCCACCGGTCCATGCCTTATTTTTACCCGCGCACTACCTTTTAACCACCAACACCATCGTGCGCCACCACACGCCATCAATTGACTGGTGGACCGACCACCAAGGTCACCCCAACCTTTCCCAGCACTGTCGCAGGCCATCACCACCGACCACCACTTCTTTTTCCTTCTTCTCCTCGCCTATCACATTATTAAGAAACGCATGGCCTCAAGCACAATCATAAAACATTAAAATTCCCATCGCACACCCGTGCAACCCAGCACATCCTGCCCATGCACTCTCACACGCCCATACACAGCCCAAACACAGGCTCATGCTTCATATGTTCAACTTGCAACCTATTTGCTTAGTGATTGAGCACAACCATGCCACTTTGCACCGCCAGGCCGTACACGATCCTTCCTCTAAGCCTGGGTGTGCACCGCCTGCAGTACTGCTGTGCAACCACCCCATTTTGGTCGTACACCCCTATTTTCACCCCAAAACCTTGTCCAAACCCCACTAAATTTTTACCATGGCTCCACCACACATTCCACTACACATCCACACATCCCAAGCTTCCATTTGACTACGGTTATTTCCATTTTTACCCTCTTTACCTTAATTTCTCCTTTGGTTAAACTCTTCGAGCCTAACCATGGATTTTATTGTTTTTTGTAGGTGGTATTCTAGTAATCTTTAAGGAGAAGTCTAGGATTTACGTGTTTAGAGCCCAGTGTCCTAATTGGTAAGGATGCTAATCGATGTTTAGGGTGTTTGTGTTTTTTCTTATATGGTTATGTGTGTTTTTCATAATATCGTTGCTATATGATTTAATATATGTTGAACATGATATGTTGTGATGATATGGATATTATGCTTGAAAGAAATTAAGAATGGATAAGAGGTACAGTTATGGTTTTGTTGTGATAATGACATAAATGTGGGCTAAATGAGCTTTGATAAATAGACATAAGTATTTTATGAGGTATGATGATGATTGGTGGATTTGAAAAATAATGTGTGAAAGGTACAAGATTTTATAAAAATAAAGGTTATTGTTTGTCCTTGAGGGTATTTTGGTCATTATAGGATAATAAGGAAGTTTTGGTATTGTATGTGTTAAGTGGATTACAATATGATAATGATATCCTGTAAAATGTTTGGGAGTATTATTGTTTGTCTTAGGTTCTTCAAACAAAATAATGGTCTAATTAGGGTTTAATAACTTAAAATGATAATATCATTATTCCATGTGTAAAAACCTAAAGGTTGTTCGGATTCTAGATATGATGCTAATGATTGGCCTTATAAGGTTGTTTATTGAACTTGGTAATCATGTGAACCTTACAAGAGGAATTATGACTACTTAAGAAATTAGGGTTTTTAGTAATTCTATGAATAGTACCTTAGATAAGATTATTAACGTATGAGTACGAAGTAGGTATTAAACCGTACATTATGGGTATGATAATAATGATGACATTCGAGGACGAGATAATATAATTTGTGGTGGAATAATCAATATGAGAGAATGAATGCTAAGGGGTGTGTAATTAGGGTTTGAAAAGATTTAAGGATTGTGATCTGTCATACATGTCTATCTGCCTTAACGTGTTCAATGTCTGAGAATTAATCTTGAATAAGATACTAGTCACTTAAAATAAAAGACCGCTTGAGTAAGGCCAAGATAGATAGATAGATAGATGGATGGATGGATGGATGGATGGATGGATATCTCATTCCACTGGGGAGAATAGTGGCTCGGGAGCGTTTTACCTCGAGAAGGTGATGTTTTTAATCTCCATTCCACCATAAAAAATTGTGGTTTGGGTGTGATTTGCCCCGAGAAGGTGTTTCAGTCCATTCCACCGGATTAAGAATAGTGGAGCCCATGCTCATTGTGAAATGAAAATATAACACTATAACCAATGGAAAATATACTAATGATTTAAAGTGGAAAAATATGTGAGTCGGGACCAAAGTATTGTTTTTATATATCCCGTTCCACCAAGGAGAATAGTGGCTCAAGAGCATTCTACACCGAAAAGGTGATGTTTTCAGATCTGTTCTCCCAAATAATAATAGTGGCTTAGATGTGTTGTCTCCAAAAAGGTATTTCAGACCGTTCCACCGGTTTAAAAATAATGAGGTTCCTGCACTCAACGTATATAAAAGAATGAAATAGACTATATCTAATAAAGAGAGATCAACATCATTATCTATCTTACGAGCTGTCTCATTTAATTGACTGTATATTGTCACCTGTTGTGAATACATGTGCTATTTGTATTCCTATTTTGATAGTATTGTTTCCCTTACTCTATACATAGCGTACCAACCACCCATTTTATGGGTGTTATTCATTCCCATGAGAAAGAGACCCTGATTCTTATGTGCAAGTCTCAAAAGATTCCCTAGATGATTATACTGCCTATGATGCACTATGTGGGTATGAGTGAACTTATCTGTACTTGGTGTTGGGTGAACAGTAATGTTATCCGATAGTTGTATTTACCCAAATACCTTTTTGGACTCTTGATCCCTGGTATCCCTTCTTTCGCATTTTGTATTGTAACTTCAATTTAAACTCCTAACTCCTTATTGTATTATAAATGTTTCTTTAGTTTCTAATTTCCTTGTGTTACTTCAAATATTCTAGCATTGTGATTGATGTAAGGATGATCGAATAAATCAGCCTTATGTCAATTACTGTGGTGACCCCCAATATTTTACTTATATACTTCCACTATACAAACAAAAAATTTCATTAGTAAAAATCAGGGTATTACATCATCCCCTTAGTAATCAGCCTAATGCATCTAGTAGTGACATGAGTTGTCAGAATTCCTCATTAATCGATGAAAAATGTATAGATAGGGTTATCATATAGGATAAAGTGGTATACATGTTGCTTCTTGAAAATAATGTGAGCAATGAACATGTACACCCATGAAGTATGGGGTTGAGTTTAATGATATATTCGCTAATAACTTACCCTATGTATTAAAACCCTTTCTTCCAAAAATAAGAGGCATAGAGCATGCGATAGATTTTTTTCCAGTTGGTACACTCCGAAACAAAGTGGCTTATAAGTATAGGTGTAATTGTAAAGATATTAGGGAGTTACAAAGGCAAGTGAATGAATTGTTGTCTGAGGGGTTGATTCATGAGTTTTTTAGTTCTTGTGCGGTTTCAAACGTGTGTCAAAACAGGGTAGAACTATAAGGATGTGGGTTGATAATAGAGTTATCAACAATATCACTGCCAAGTATCAGGATCCTATACCCAAATTTAATGATTGGCTTAATTGTTTGTACAATGCATGTTTGTTTTTCAAGACAGATTTGAGAAGTGGCTACTACCAAATTCGAATGAAGGAAGGTTATGAATGGATGACTGCATTCAACACCAATGGAGGATTGAATGAGTAGATGGTTGTGCCTTTTGGCAAGTCTAATGCACCAAGCCATTAGACTTATGAATGAAGTACATAGGTCATTCATTAGTAAATTTGTAGTAGTTTATATACTTATGCATAGCACTAGTGAAAAAGAGCATATAAAGCATTTGAAACATGTACTTCTAGCACACAGGAATAACAAGTTACAAGTTTTTGTACCTAGAGTAACTTTCTTTTTGTTGTATTTAAGGATAGCATAGCCACGGATGAGTCTAATGTAGAAGCTATCAAAACATGGTCATCACCAACAAGCCTAACACAAATGAGATCCTTCCATGGGTTGGCTTTTAGTGCCTTATTAGCCCCTATAACTGATTACATGAACAAAGGCAAATTCAATTGGATAAGGGCATCCCAGGAAGCATTTGAAGTGATCAAAAGGAATTTGAGTGAAACACCTATTCTAGCATGCCTAATTTCGACAAGCTGTTTAAAATTGAGTGTCATACAATTTAAGTGAGAATTAGAGTTGTTTTCCTACAAGAAGAGCTCAAGGATGAACTATATAGCACATATGTTAAGGAGTTCTATAGACATGTTAGAGCTCTTGATCGTTAGTCAGACTACCTTTGGCCAACAATTTGTGCTACACAAAAATATAAATTGTTCAAGTACCAACATTCAACACAAGCTCAACCCTAGGCATGTAAGATGGGTAGAACTTTTGTAATCACTTCCCTTTCTAGCTAAGCATAAAAGTGGCAAAACAAATGTAGTATCCTAGGAGATACTGTATGCTTTATCTATAAGAAGCTAGGTTGTTGGGGTTTGGATGGATCAAGGAGCTCTAAAAGGAAGAAAAAAACTTTGCTCTTCTGCTCCAAGATAGGTTTATATTCAAAAACAACAAATTTTGAAATCCCAAGTGCTCAATCCATAAATTGCTTGTGAGAGAAGAGCATGGAGGAAGCCTAGTAGGACACTTTGGAATAGACATGAACATAGACATATTGCTTGAACATTTTTATTGGTTAAGAATGGTAAGAAATGTCCAGGGGTAGTGGCAAGAAGTGCCACTTGCCAATAGTTCGAAATTCACTTTCACCGACGACTTTATACCCTGTTACCAATTATAAATCAATCATGGAATCATGTATGGATGGATTTCATTGTGGCATTACCTATGACTCAAAGACAAAATAATGTCATAATGGTGGTTGCAAATTGATTCTCTAAGATGGCTCATTTTCTTCCTTGTTATGGAATGGATGATGCCACTTATATAGCCATTTATTTTTTAAGGTTACATGCTATCCCTAAGTCCATTGTTTCAGACAATAATACCAAGTTCCACAGCTATTTTTGGAAGACGTTGTGGATGTTGGTACCAAAATTCTCTTTAGTATCACCAATTATCCATGTCCCAATGGACGAACGAAAATCACTACTCAAACCCTCACTATGCTCTTTTGATGTTTGGTTCACAAGTCCTTGAAAGATTGGTGGAACCAAACTTAGCCATGCAATGTTTGCCTACAATCAATCACCAACATATGTAACCAGCCATTCACCCTTTGAAATAGTTCATGAAGTGATTTCCACTACCCCCATTAACCTTTTACCCTTTGAAATAGGGGCACCAAACTTCCATGCGATGTTTCATTTGCCTACAATCAATCACCAACATATGTAACCAGCCATTCAACCTTTGAAATAGTTCATGAAGTGATTTCCACTACCCCCCCCCCTTCTACCTTTTACCCCTTCCTATTGAAGCATGCACTAGCTTTGATGCTAAAGAAGGGGATACGGTAAAGAAGAAGCTACATGACCAAGTAATATTCAATCCAGGGTGAATGAGTTAAAACAAGCATAGAAAGTAACACCAATATAAAACAAGAGATCTAATCTGGCTTCATCTTAGGAAGGAAAGATTACCTACTGGGAGTCTGGGACAAAGAACAAACTCATGTCTAGAAGTGGTGCGCCATACAATATCCTTGATAATGTGTTAGGAAATTCTGCAACTAAAAATTTCAAGAACTTCTTTCCAGCAATGAGACAAAGAACAATAATGAGGACATGAAATTAATCTGGTTGTATTCAGCTATCCAGGCTTTCGAGACCCTAGTGCCTCTAATAGTATTCAGTTTCCTTCCCCCTTCCCCTTCTCTCTTTGGTATTTATATTCCTATTCCCTCCCCTATGGTGACTCAACATATTACTAACAACCTACTGACTAGGGCTGTTCACGGTTCAAATATCCGATATTTCGGATATTTGATTGTCGGATATTTGAAATTTCGGATATCTAAAAATGATATTTGATATTTGATTTGAAACTTCGGATATCCGAAAGATCGGATATTTGAATTTTCGGACGGATATCATCGGATATCAAATATAACCGATACTATTCGAATATAATTTCAAATATAAAAAAATTACCAAATGACAAATATATTTTATATTATCCGATTTGTTAAGCGAATGTTGAGCAAATATCCGATTCGCTTAGCAAATATCCGACTTACTCAACAAATATCCAATGTTAAAACTAGGGATGACAACGGGGCGGGTCGGGGACGAGGACCCATCCCCATCCCCGAACCCGATAAGGAAAATAATCCTCGAACCTGATCCGATCCCCGATATTTTTTTATCGGAGATTCCCCGACCCGATCCCCGATCTATTTTTAATCCCCGATTTATTCCCCGTTCATAAAACCCGACCCGATCCCCGAAACCCGACTTTATACCCGATCCCCGATCTCATCCCTGATCCTCAAACTATTTTTGTATATTATATTTTTAATTTATATTCTATAAAAAAATTTATATATATTATATATATATATATAATTATATAAAATATATATATAAAAAAAATTTCGGGGCGGGTTTGGGGATGGGGACCCCAAACCCGTCCCCGCCCCGTCCCCAAAAAATTCCCGTTAAGAATCCCCGAACCCGAACCCAATCCCCGAATTCTCTCCTCGAACCTGAACCCGAACGGAAAATTTCCGACGGGGCCCCAAACCCGCGGGGAAAATTGCCATCCCTAGTTAAAACTAAAATAAGAAAGGAGTGGATAGAGTATATCGATATGCAGAGTATTTTTATTTTTATTTTTATAAATATCTAAAAAGGGATTATATTAAAAATATAATTTCAATTAAATTAAATTTTGGCTCAAATAATAAATAAAGTAAGTAAAAATTATACACAGACGCATCTAAATTTATTTATATACAATTATATATAAAATAAAAAATTATAAAAAAATATATAAATATTTTTCTTCGGATCGGATATTATTTGTATTTGTCGGATCGAATATTTGGTTTGTTTGACTTTTCGTTGACCGGATCGGATATTTGATTTGAAAAAAAAAAATCAGATCGGTTATTTGTTTTTTCGGATCAGATCGCTTCGGATATCGGATCAAATAAGCAGATATCGGATAACATGAACAACCCTACTACTGACACTATGTAACTAAACATACACTAAAGTATAACAAAAATATGGAAATGAAAGGTAATGCCTGATTCATCTCTATCCCCACAGCACATCATACGACCCTTCTCTGCCTAGCTATAGTGCCCTGTTTGCCCTCCTCCCAAAAGTGTATTTCACCAATGGCCTATCATAATGTATATAAGCTTGAATTACCATTAGATATTAAAAATATATCAAACACATTTAATGTAGAAATCCACTTCATCTACTTCCCTGAACCTTTCGAAGATAAGTAAGTTCTTTTTTAAGATGAGGATGATGCCGAAGCATCCATTTCCAGTTACCATACTTTGGCATTTAATTTTTCTAATTTTCAAGGTAATAAAACCTAGTTGTTTAGACTAAATTAATAAGCTAAATTGAAGCCACGAAAGCCGCATTGAATCCTACACTTTTCCATCTTCTAGAAGGTTCATAGATGGCTCGGTGGAGCCACATGAGTCATGTTTTTCAACAGCCATTTTTGGCTTTTGGTGAGTAGAACAAGAACAAGAACCGCTCAAATGAAAGTATTTTTCAAGCTAAGAAAGGTCTTATTCAGGTCTGATTGGCTGCCCCAAATCAGGTTTGGGGAATCAGCTTTGGCACATACAAACAGCCCTTGCACTTTTTAGTTTTTACAAGTTTAAAAGTATGTTTATTTCATTCCTAGAATACACATAGCTGTTGTAATTAATCAAAGAAGAGTATTGTACTTCTTTAATTAAGTCTTATGTACCTAGCAGCTAGTTTAGGAAACTAGAAACAGCCCCATGTACCATAAGGCAGGCCCACAGACTGCAATTGGGAGCTTAGGAGGGTTATTTAGTTTGTTTTCCTAGCTAGTTAACTAGATGGTGAGTTTAATTTCTCTCACGTAATAGCTAGTTAAGTAGTAACTAAAATATCCTACACACTATAAGTGTTAGGACTTAGGAGGATCTCAATAAAAAGATCTACTTGGCTGCCATATTCTATCTTGGAAGTTCATATTATCCCTTCAAAATCAAGCATCTTTCAAAATCTACCAAGATTTATCATAATATTTGTTGCCTTAGGTGATTCTTGTTAGTATATGATTAAAGGAGTTATCGAGAATCATAATTTTCTCATCATTTTCAACCTCCTTTCTTTTTCTAATTTTCGATTGCCTCTCAACCCAAGACAATCTTCATCCTAGGTTGACCCAATTGAGTCTCTTATGCATCAGACACTGGGTCCTGATTCCTAACAAATGGACTGCATAAATGTAATGGTTAAGTCATAAGTCTCCTAGAAATGAGAAACTTTCCAAAAAAACGTAGGAAAAAGAAATAATTGGTTGTTTGATATCCCTATAATATATGTCAACTTCAGACCTTTCTTACCCAAAAATATAAGCAACTTGACTACTGTAAATAAATGCTCGATACAGCAACCCCTATATGTAAATTTATTTTTAAAGGGCAAGAAAATGTCATGGATGACAATTGAATCGAATTATGTAGGTCAAAGCAAGCCTCGTACAAATAGGACAGCGCCCCCCTCCCAAAAAAAAAACTTTCATAACTGTCATTAAACCTATAAAATTTAATCTATGTTGCAATATAGAAACCATCCATTAAGTTGTGTTACAGGCTTAGGTTTGATGGAAAAGGGAACAACAGACGGCATCAAGAAATGGGAACAAGATTGCAAGAAGCAAGGAAACAACAATTCTCAAGAAACAAAGTAATATCATATATATATATATATATAAAGATTATTTATACACTTCACCAATATAAGTACAAACTTATTGCAAGTGGTTTGGCTATCATACATCCATCAACGAGACAGTTAGAGTTTATATGCGAGATTTGAAGGCTTTTGATATATGGGAGAGGCTATGTGAGCATTAAAGGTTTTTAGAGTTGGGAGGGGTTGAAAAATTGGCCTCGTCATTGTTTTGGTTACTTTTTTCCTAAGAACATTTTCAAAATGGCTTTGGAGCTTCTGCACTATTCTGTTTGGAAACATTTTGGAAACAAGGAAACAACATTCAAAACTTTCCTTGCAACCTTGGGTTTAAAAACCCTCCTTGGGCACTGTTTTGTTAGCCAAAAATTACAATGTTTCCCCCATTTCATTCCTAGAATACCCTTAACACATATCATGAAGCAAGAGAACATGTATTAAGGAAAGTTTCTTTTCAAGTGAGACAGTGTGTTCTTAGCAATTAAAATAAATAAAAAAGTAAAGAGAGAACTTTATGGTTGTATGCACAAGCCAAACAATAGGTATTATAGTCTTTTCGAAACAATTCACAATGAAATAGTTCCAGGTTGATACAACTTGGAGTGATTTCTCTACGACAAAAAGTGACCCTTAGTAGGGATTTAGGGCTTGTTTGCATCAATTTTGCTGAATCTGATATGATCGGATCCACTACCGTCATATTTGCAGAAGTTTAATGTGCTATTATTCATTTGATAATGTCATAATCAATATTTTTGTACTACTAATAGTATTATCATTATCATTATTATCACTGCAGTAATCGTTATAACTTAATTTTTATTTTTATTGTTATCAAAATTTTGCTGTCTGTAAATAAGGTGAGGACACAGGCGCTTAGGGACAATTATGAAACTTAAGGATGGTTTTGCAAACTTAACTAACACCAATTGAAATGATATTGAAGATTTAACAGTATTCAGATTTCAGCCACCTAACTCAAATAAAAGAAAGCCTCTTCAAGACCTTGTTCTTTTGGACAGGTAAAATCTTTCAAAATGGATATAGTAGACATAAATCCATGAAATCGGTGAAATATATTCAATTATGACACTACAACCTTTTCACAACAATTTAGCCCAGTTTAAATCATTCAATGCCATTTTTTTGTGGGAGGGAAAACGTGAGGTGATGACTTACACGCTGTTGCAGTCATTAAAACCCAACAATGAAAGCTGCAGGGTCAAAATACTGAAGCAGCCAGAGAGTGTAAACCAACCAAAATTATGAAGTGCAGAAAGAATTCTTCAGGATATTAAATGCAGAAGGTTCACCTGAATGGCAAGCTCCCTTGTGGGGCAAATCACAAGAGCACCCACCCCATTACGAGGAGTAAATCGGCATTGATATAATGTCTCTACAACTGGAATAAGAAAGGCAAGGGTCTTTCCTGAACCAGTCCTTGCAGCACCAAGCACATCTTTGCCTTCCAAGAGTGGTGGTATGGCTCTAGCTTGGATCTGCATGTCACAGGAAGTATAAATTTTCAAAAACATATCACATACTTAGATCTGTTTTCAGAGAAAAAGAGAGTAAGGATACTATGCAGATAATCCCAGAATGATAGTCTCTCAGCTGGATTCCATTCATCCAATTGGTGATTGGACTGCAACATCTATTTGGCAATGGTCACTGTTCCCAAAGCTCAGACTATCCTTTCCTCTTTTACTTCCATTCATTTTGCACATTTAGTTTATAAGAGAGAGGTGACCAGTACTACAAGCATCCTAGTTTAGCTAGAGAGCAATTTTTTCTAATAATGCTACTTTCACTCAAATGTTGATGTATTTAGTAAGCTAGTAGCTTAGCAGTTCATCCAAGTAAATGAATCTAGCTCAAAATCAACAAGATAATTACAGGGTCACACTTGTATGCAAAATCACCTCAGGAACTCTAACCTGGGATATTTAAGTGAGTTATTTGGTAAATTAATAATCTGATTGATTATATTGACACTATGGGTATGTACTTTAATACTAATTTATTTGTTTGAATATACTTTATAGCAATTTGTGATAAAAAGTATGGGGGTTTTGAAAATTTATAAAATGTAATGTGTCACATCATCTAATATTAATGAATAAAAAGTATGTATGCTTGTAAGGATACATACCGATGCATAACGGAGAGCGTTGGATCTTTTTGGATGGAGATAGGGTTTCACTCTTCTCAGCTAGATGGGCTAGGATTTTGGTGTGGACAATTAATAGTGCGGCAATGGGTTAGTTGTCGTGGTTAAGTATTAAACCTTGGTCGTATAGAGGATAGATGTTTATACAAGCCCACACAAGAAGTGTATAAAGGGTTTCTAAATTGACAAAGTAAAGAATGAACTCACACATGGTTCAAATAGTTAAATTTCAATAAAAAAACAAATAAATAAATAAATAATTGGTAAGTAAAATGCAAAACTATTATCACCAAAATATAGGCAGTAGGTACATCCTTGAAACATCTACCAAGCTTCCACACATTGCAAGCTACCCACAAAATCTATTAAACAATGATAATTATAGGAGGAAAAAGTTTCTACTCGACTCGCCGTAGCATGCACAAAATTAGGTGTAAGGTGATCGATGGCAGTTCTCTTATCATAGAAAATATGCCAATTGCATTTGCTCAACACATGGTATGCTGCAGCTGCAAGATGTATTTCAATACTTACTTCCTTAATCTCAGGCCACATCCACCTCTATGCATCCATCTTTGGATGTAAGCCATTTGAGTTCCCCCATCACTACAACCCAAACCTTTTGTGAGATTTATCCAAAGCCCTCAAGCAAAACTACACTAGAAAAACAGATGTGAGACAGTTTCATCTTGCTCTTCTACAAAACACAACCTATCTGAGGTATCCATTCCCATGCATAACATCCTATCATTGGTTGGGATCCTCTCATGCATATTCATCCATAGGTTGAATTGATGCCTAGACAATGATTTAGGATTCTAAATAATCTCCCACCGGTCCACATATGGGTCCTTCAATCTTATTTGTTCATAAACGATACTATATAACTCCTGCCCGATGAACACAATGAGTCCCTTTGGTTATGTAGGAATAGATGACTAAACATGTGTCCAATACTTGAAATTGATTGGAAAGGTTGGGTCTCGCACACAAACCTATGTTTAATACAGAAGGAATGACCCCAACACACCCACAAATCGTCTTTTTTCATAGCCAAGTCCCATAAAAATTCAAATTTCATTCAAACTTAACATGCTTTTCTCCGATGGGGATTACAAGGCTTTATATAGCCACTAAACCTCCTCAAAACATAGTTTCTAGTCGCCTCCCTATAGCTCACATAAATCTAAAAGAAATTACCCCCAAACCTAGTTTATTAATTCAAATTCAAATTAAGAAAAAAAAACACACACTCACACACAAAAATCTTATGAATTAATTCTAAATTTTCTAAACCCCTAAATGGTAGCTCATGTGACATGCTCCGAGACCATTTGGATGTCCACCATGTGGGCCCAACATCCCCATCCATGCTTCACAGGTCCACTTCACAAGTTTGTCCTCACATAACCCAATCCAAAGGTGTAGTGTCCTCCCGTAGGGTATACCAACCCTTCCCTACGACATACCAAGAGCAGAGCCCAATGAGATAGTATTATGTATGTGTGTGTGTATATATCAAGTAATATATATAAATAGTAAAGAAGGACACCATACAAAAAATGCATTAAGAGCAATGGTTTGGATGTGCAGTGTCCCTTGCTCCTATAAGCAAATGACCACAATTCAATACTTGGTCCTTGCATTTTTATGCCTACTATATTAAAAGTGTGATCATCAAAATTCATCGTTTCATTCATTGTTAATATTTATTGTCCAACATTTGCCAAACCTAGCAACACCCCTTTTAACTCTGCGGCTCCACTTGAAATTCAAATTCTTCAAAACAATTTCCATAAGCAGCACATATAGTAGCCACAGCCACAAAGATTACCGTCACTATTGCCAAGAGCTTTTGACAGAGTAATTAATATTTGATCTCTTTTAGATTTGCACAACGATGGAACAATACAAGCCTAACCCCAACTTCAATGAGTTAAAAATTCAATTTGGTCTAGTTAGTATTTAATAGTTCACCTCTTCTCTCTTAAATTTCAGATATCACTACAGATTCGCATACAAGGAGCAACTCGCAAAGCCACATTCATTTAGGTTTGTCATACATTGGTTTATTATTTTATAAGTGTTGGTTAAATTGATTAATTGGTTAGTTGGTTATTTGATTAACTGGTTTATTGTTAATTTTTTTCTTGGCTAACTATTAGTTGAGGTAGTTTATTAGTTAAATTGGTTAATGGGAATCCTAGTTGATTAATTGATTTAGTTATTAACAAATTTTATCAATTAAGATGCCTCGATATTTCAAAAAACAACAGATATTCAAAGATTTTGCGGAAATCAATTCTACACTACAAACTATTTTGAAAGAGAGCCAATATGAAAAGCTAGTTGTTTGATATTAAAAAGGCTAGCCTAAAGTTGATAGACAATATTTCAACATTTCATTCTAGTTGTTAATGTTAGTTCTTAATATAATTTGATATCATCGTCACCTTTTGTAATCAAAAGTGGTATGTCACTGGTGATAAAGGGACACCATGGGCTTAATTTTTCATCGGCATATCAACCCTCCAAGTGTAGGACATAGTGTCCCTCCTATAAGGTCACATATACCTCTTGTAGAGCACTCTGTAGGACACTTCAAAGGTTAACCTAATGGTAGAGACTAGGGTATGCACCCATATCACATACCTATATAAATATATGTGTCCAAAGAGTAAAAATCCAATTATATTCAAGGAGTAGATAATCAATAACTTGCATCTAATTTTCACAATTCTCTCTGCACTTAATCTCATCAATTTCAAGCAAGAAACTTCCGAACAACTTGATGTGTGTTGGAATAGGATGAATTAGAAAATGAATGCAAATGTCTAAATTGATGATCGAATGATGAAAACATGAGTTGATGGTGGTGGAAAAACGTGAGCAATGAAGAAAAATATGAAATGTTAGCTATAAAGGGATGAAGATATGAATGTGCCTTACCTTAAATCACACAATGAATGGTATCAAACTCTCTCGCAAAATTTGAAGAGTAAAGACTCACAAAGAGAACTTATTGGCTTTGGAAAATTCAACATACACGGCATCTCAATTTCGTCTATCCCATTTATATAGGGTAAAATTAGCACTTAAACACCTTATATCGACCCTAACAAACTTGTAACAACCTTTGAATTGGTCAACAACAACTAAGGTTGTAGAAATAGGAATAAAAAAAGGAAAACAACAATTTTCAAAAAATGTGGACATGGAAACGTTAAAAAAAAAAGGGAAAAAATTAATATATATAAATATTATATTATGGATTTTCACTCTACCACCAGCATATATATCTAAATAAATTTAATCCTCTCTTTATAAGTATGATTGTCTTTATTAACTACACTACCACAAACATTATTACTTGATTGTTCATATTTTTTAAAATAATTATTAAAAGGAATAAGGCCCAACACCTTACAAAGATGTTGAAACACAATATTCAAAAGGAACTATACGAGAAAACAAAGCCCACTCAAGGTGACAACACCAAAACAATCAAGGAAAAAATTTGGTGAGGTTGATTGTTCAAAGAATGACAAAGAAGTACTATTCGGTAGAGAACCATTGCAACCACAGTACCACCTCTGCAAACAACTCCTCCAAGTCGTTGGCTCGCTATTGCTAGCTTGAAGATCTTTGAATTCAATGTTGGGGAAACAAGAGATGGTCAAAGGGGAGAGGCGGAGAGGAGAGCAACTAGGAGCTTTCGAAGTATTTTTCTTACAACCGAACACAACAAGGATAGGTTTTTTTCCCCCTTTCTTAGCAAGGAAACAGCAGGGAATGCCAAAACCAATTTCCAGCAAGGTCTCTATTTTTGGAATGGCTCAAAAATGCAGAATGGCACCTAACTGCCAATTCCATGCAACATAAATGCATCAAATACCTTTGAATAGACTAGATTGTTACAACAAGCTTATATTAACCAATAACAAACATATCCTAACTAACTCAACAATTTTGGAAGTTAAAATGCCACTTTCCAAAAATAAAAATAGGCATCCAATGTAATTCTTCATCAACCAACGTGTGGTCCATCCTTCCTAGCCCACCATGCATTATTTTAACCTTCTTAAATTATTGAGTTGAATACCTTGAGCCCAATACCATTGACTTCAATCTTAGATTCAACAAAATCAAGAAAAATCGGCTCCACATGATCCAAAGCAAATCTGAACTAGCTAATCCCACATCACAATCATAAATGATAGTAAAACAAAAAACATTTTCTATAAGGAGGCCAAAGGCCCTAGTGGCACATATTAAGACTACCAAAACTTGAAACAAAATCAACATTACTTAATACCAACTACCACATGTATGTGTAATTAATTTCCTAGTTATACTATTTTGGAAAAGAAATTAAATTCTTAACAATTTCCAAAATAAAATTGTTAGACATACGGGAAAATACAATTGTTAGACATACGGCATCAACAACTGTATTGCAAGCACAAAAACCTACGCAACAACATATAACCTGCAAATACAAAGAAATAAAGAAGGAAAGAATTGAAAGTAAATAAGTGAAAATAAATAAATAAGCAATCAGACCTTAAAGGAGTGCAGAAAAGATGGAAAGACCCACTACTCAAGATCCTACAACACCTTAATTTCCTATCACATGCCAAGTCCTGTGTATTCACCTTCTCTGTTCTTTGGTCAACCTCTTCGAATATAAAAAGCAAAGATTGTGCTAATGCCATCATATTATGCTAGCAATTATGATTAGTCTTAAAAAGACATTATTCATTAACTTTTGCTATACATTTCACCTTTTCTGGGGCTTCAATCATATTAATTTCCCCTACAGCTCAAAGCATTTGATCTATTGGAACGGGGTCATTTCTTGGCATTCAATTCGCTTATACCGTCACAGTGAGATTGACATAATTGTTAAATAATGAGTACAAGGACCCAAATTGCGACCAATATTGTCTCCACTATGCAAAATAAGACTTTTATCTCGATGCAAATTGAGTCAGAGGGATAAAATTAGGCCATTAAGCGGTCAAATTCAGTCAGTATGCGACAGAAACAATGGACGTACCTGAGTCATGTAGGGAAATCCAAAATATTTAATCGCAATCTGGGACGGCTCCGATAAGGGCAAAGAAGAGAATGCCTCAGTAGTCATAATTCCAGTTCCTCCGACGCTCAATTTCTTCTTCTCCGCCTCTTTCCTTATCATGTCACAACCATCCTCTTCACTTTCTTCTTCTTCTTCGGGTCCTCCTCTCCCACCTCTATCTTCATATCCATTGTCGCTCAACTCTCTCTTTCTCTTATCCTCCTTCTTCTTGTTATCTTTTTTCTTCTCCTTCTCCAGCTCCCTTAACTCATTAACGGCATCATCTTCAGCAGAAGCGTCCTTCTTAGGATTATCCTTTTTCTTCCTCCTCGCCATCCTCTCCTTCTTCACCTCTACATCGAAATCACCGTGAAGATTGTCTCGAGATGCTGCCATTGTGAAGATCGAATTTTTAATATGATAAACTTAACACAAAAATTTGGGTTGACGCGTGCTATGGTTAGGGTTTAGTTTAGAGCATTCGGGAAGGCATGATGTAAAACGAAAGCGAAAGTGTATTTGGGCGTCACTAGGGTTTTACTTGAACGAACTAGGGCTTTATCGTGGCGGTATCCGGCTGATTTTCCTATTTCCACCGCAGGTCACTTTTGGGTCTCCGCTAGCGGGCTGGGATCGAGGGTAACAACCTAACGGGCTCCTAAAGTTTCTAGTTTGTACTTTGTACGACATTGGCGTGGTGGCCTCGCTTCATTTCCGAATATGCCAGCATTTGCCACGCGACGAGTGTTTGATCGTTAGTGGCGTCTAAGAAATGTGTGGTTAATTTGTCGGTTGAATTAACAATTCACTTTGATCAAATTGATAGATAAAGAAAACATATTTACATTAATAGTTTTATTAAATTTTATTGCAAATAAAATATAATCAAACAATAATTATTTTATGACTATGATGATAATTAGATATAGATAATAAATATTAGCATTAATCTAAATAATCCATAATATTCAACAAGACTATATTTCTATTGTTTTAGTATGCACGTAAGGATACTGCTATATAGCATATGTTTGTGGATGAAATACCCTAAAAACCCTAACTTAGGAATTATGACAAAATAGTGATTTATTAGGAAAAAAAATTTAGAAAATAAATTACTTCATTAAATAAAGAGGAAATTAATTGAGAAAGATAAGGAGAAAATAATAAATAAGAGTCTGTTTGTTTTAACTTAACAAAAGTAATTTTTTGTATAATTAATTATAAAAAGTTATTTTAGATTAATATTACTGTTTGGTTTTACTTTATAAAAGTTATTTTTAAAATTAATTCCTTAAAACTACTTCTTATAAGCTAAAATTAATAAGTAAATTTAACCTACTTTTACTAATCACTTTTGTTTGTAGCAGTGCAGCACGCGGCTCGCTAATGTTTTTAGTAAAATTTTCGTTTAAAAAGTATCAGTCGGTGTAGCAGTGTATTGTATTGGCTTCTCACGTAACGTAGGCCAAGGACTAGCTACCTAGCGAGGACATATCTAGCCACCATCCTACATTAGAGGCCCCAATGTATTATTTATTTATTTGCTATCTTATTTTTCTTATTTTTATTCATTTATTTTAAATTTAATTTATTATTCTACATTCATAAATCTCAAATTTATAACACTTAATTATTTTTATCAATTATATCATTAATCATTTACACTTTATATTATTTAACTTTTAATTTATATTAATCTATACATAATAATTAATAATTTATAAAAATATATAAAATTAATATTTGATTTCAATTATTTTTAAAATAACCTATTATAAATTTTAAATAATAATAATTACTTATAGGAAAAAAAATTACAGTTAATATTAACAGTCATATTTATGTCTATAATTTATGTTCTAATAGTAAAAATTAAACTAAAACTGTACCAAAATTTATCAAGAACAAGCTCCGATAGTTTGCTCGGGCAGCTAGTTGCCGCGGTTGGACGCGGACAGAGGTAGTTGTTGTTTCAAATATTGGGAGCTTGATTTATTTTTATACTTGTTAATGTTTCATATGCTTTTTAATATTTAATATTACATAATTTATATAGTCATTATTACTAAAAGATATATATAGGAAGATAAAAATTGAAGATGGAAAAGAAAAAGTAATTTTATAGGAAAATAAAAATCAAACACTAATAAGGTATAATAAGTAGTTTTTTAGCATTAATCACTTATATAATAAAAGTTAAAACAAACATGCATTTTACTTATAAAAGTACTTTTTTAAAAGTAGATTTATAAAAGTAATTTTTATCTAAAAGTAATTATTAATAATAATTAATACCAAACGACACCTAAATTATTTAGAAAATTTTGGACATGTTACTAATTAAAATGGAAGTGGAGGAAAATTTTCCAAAATAGCCAAAATTAATCTAAAAAGAGAATTAAATTACTATTCAAATAATTTTTAAATATTCAAGAAAATAATTATATATATATATATATATGAATATATAATAACCCAAAAACATCCTAAATAAATTGTGCAAACATTCAAAACCTCAAAGAATCCTTTTTCCCCCTTTTTCCTTTTTCCTTTCCCTTCTTTTTCCTTTTTTTGTCTCCTCCGCCGAGATTGGGCCTCGCCCAGCCCAATCTCCTTCTCCTTCTCCTCGGCCTAGCGTCGTCCGATGGCCATCCCGCTGCTGCAACACGACGTTTTAACCCCCGAAGTTGTCAAAACGCTGCGCCGCGTTAAGTGCCCTAATGACTGTTGTCAGCCAACGACGCAACGCTGCGTTTTCCTCCCATAACCCCCAAAACTCCGCGTTTGGCTTACGGACTTTATAATTGTTGCCAAACCGGCCGGTTTCCCCCTGTTTTCTTTTCCTCCTGGACCGTCGATCCAAAGGTCGTCTTCTTCCCCCGCGTAGGCCTGCAACCTGCAGCCTGTCACCTGCCGACTGCCACCTGTCGTACGGTTGTCCTCCCCCTACCATTTCCATCTCTTTCTTCCCCAATTCAACCCAACACTCCCTCACGCGTTCTATTGCCCCTTCCTTTTTCCAGAAAATTGCCAAACATATCCTGCAAACCGCAGGGCACGTGACGTTGCCACCGCCAGCCGGCCACCTACCGCGTTTGCCCCGCGTGCCACTCCTTTCCCTTCGTCGCTTTCCTCCCCCCATGGCCTATAAATACCCCCTCCCGAACGGCCACAGCAAGTCCTTCCCTCTGGACCTTGCCGAAACCCTACTTCGACGCCGCCAGAAAAGACACCCGTTCTGTCGCCTCCGGCAACCGCCGCGACCACCGCCACACACCAAAACCTTCCCTTCACCACCCTCCACGCAACCAAACCATCGTCGCCCCCTTTCTTGCCCCGCACGTGCCGCCACAACCGTGCGAAATCCCTTACCCAAAAACCATCGCCGCCACCTCGCGCCACCTTCTGCCGCCACCTCCGTCATGATCAACCTCATTTCCACCTCCCAAAGTAATCGCCAGGTCCTCCTCTACATGCCCATACCATCCTTACTCCCTGCCTCCTTCTCCACCAACCTCCACCATCTTCCACCACCCTCCTCCACCTTCGACCGCCGCGTCAACCACCCGCGCTGCCACCCCTCTCACGCCACCACCCTCATTCCACTCCCCTCTCCCTACTGTCTCCTCTCCCACATCAAACTTCCCCTTTTCTCCTCCCATCTAACCACCACCTCCACCTTTCCCTCTCTTCTCCTCCTCCTCCGCCGCCGCCGGACCACCACAGACCCTAGGTGGTTCTCCACTCATCCAAACCCTAATACCCCTTTTATATAACTGCTACTATTTTCTACCAATATAAATACTATTATACTTATTATTATTATTATTACTTTCATTATTATTACTATTATTATTATCATTATTATCATTATTATCATTATTATTGTCTCCATCATTAATGTTCTTATTTTCTTACTAATACTAACATCCCTTTTAAACCCTAACTTGTATTATACTTAACTTTGGTCTTATTTTTATAATTATTAGTATTAACATTTTTATTATTAGTATTATTATTTCTATTATCCTTACTACGGTTATTATTGTGGTTGTTTAACCTTACTTGTTGTTATTATTGTTATCGTTATTACTACAAGGATTATTATTATTATTATTATTATTATTATTATTATTATTATTATTATTATCGTTATTATTATTATTATTATTATTATACTTAACACCCTTATCATTTTGTTAACAATAATACTACTTTTGTTCTTATCCATGTTACTCAACTCAAGCTAGTGAATACCATGGGGTTGTTAACTAAGAAGAGTACTTGAACCTTATTAACATACCACTTAACATTACCCCTAATGCTTTTAACCCTAACCTCATTACTAAGGCACTATTATTAGCTATTACTATTATTACTACCATCACTACCTTATTATTGTAACCAAAAGCATTTGAAACCTTGTATTGTTCAAAAATATACAAATATTATCATTATCACCCTTGGGAATAGTTTACTTGTAACATTGAGACTTTATAATAGTATCATTTCAATTCTAACACTAATAATAGACTTGACCTTAAAACACTAGGGTTTCTACCACTAGAACATTAACTTATTATTAATACTATCACTATTTTCATATGGTTAACATGAACCACATTACCACAAGATTTGAACTAACGGGTCTAATAAAATAGGGATAAGAATAAGTACCAAAATGAGTACACTTTAACTAGTGAAGTTAATATACTAAATTAAGATAAAAAACCCTAGTTTTTGTATAATACCCTCTTTAGTAATAAAAACCCTAATCCTAAACTAGAATAAGGGTTGATGGTACTTGCAAGGGAAACTAATACTTAGCATTTTCGCCTTTTATAGGTAGCCCCGACCAAAGCCCTAAGGAGTTATAGGAGCGTGCTCCAAGCCCGGCGTCACCTTAGGTAAGGACGTAACTAAGGCCTTTTGTGTGTCTATATGTATTATGTGTTTCTCATGCTACGTACCCTATGTTTATCATTATCAATTATATTGTGTGTGCATGACATGGAGATCAAGTATGTGTGGTATGTTTACATGGCATGTGTATTATGTATATGTGATGATATGTGTCGTAATCCTGTAAGACATGCATGTGAGGGAGTTGATGTGTTTTGTGTGGGAGAAAGGATTAAAAAGGATGATGGGGAAGGAGATTGACTAAGGGAGGTGAGTTGATCTAATTATGTTAATGAATCATGAGTGAAAGAATCAAATGAGAATTCTAGGGTTCGTGTGGGAGAATCTGATTTATGATTTTTATGATTTTGCGTGGGAGAGTTTAATTTATGTTTATATGGTGGTATTAATGTTTCTATGGCGGTATTAATGGTTGCATGGTGGTATTAATGGCTGCATGATGGTATTAGGGTTTGTTTGGTGGTATTATGGTTGGTATGGTGGTATTAGGGTTCTCATGGTGGTATTAGGGTTTGTATGGTGCTATTAATGATTGCATGGTGGTATTAATGGCTTATGGTGATATTAGGGTTTGTATGGTGGTGTTATGGTTTGTGTGGTGGTACTAATGTTTGTATGGTGGAGTTAGGGTTTTGCAGGGGAGTTAATGATTGTATGGAATTTAGGGTTTGTGTGAAAAGTTCGAGAGATTGCATGGGATGTGTAACGTTTGCATGGGAGCAAAATTTACGTATGAAAGGCTGATTTAGGATGTAAGGAAGGTAATGCAAGTATTATTTGGGTGTTTAACTGTTTTGGACGGAGAATAGTACGTGGAGTATTATAAGGGTATGGAGGAGACAGAATTAGGGTTTGGAGTGATTAACTCTGGGTCATTGTGATTAAATAGGGTTGGAGTAGCTAATTGTGATTTGTTGAGGATAATTAAGGTTTGGGATGGCTAAGTATGGTTGCTATGGTAAAATAGGGTTAAGAGTGGTTAACCACGGTTTGGTGTGGACAATTAGGGTTGGTTATGGCCGCTTAGAGTTGTTTGGTGTTATCATGTGTATTATCAATTAAAGTGTAGTTATGAATGTGGAATTTTATTATTTGTGATGTGCAAAGTATAAAGAGAATGATTTGTGCATGTCAAAGGTGAAAACCTTTTGAATAAGATATGTTAAGACACTAACCACTTACAGAGAAAGATGTTGAGTCGGACCCAAACCGGTCTACCGGCAAATAATAGTGGCAGGGTATGTTACTGTAACACCCCAAATTGAGCGGAGTGTTATAAGGATTGATTTGGCTACTTATATCAACATGGTATACCATCCTTTTGGTGATTCCGTCCTAAGAACTCCACAGTTAAGCGTGTTGGCCGTGGAGCAATTTTAGGATGGGTGACCTCCTGGGAAGTTTCGGAAATTTTCCAAAAATTTCTTGGGAAGTGCGTGAGTGAGGACAAAGCGTGCTGAAAGGACTCGTGTTGATCTGTGGGGCCAGCCGATCAATCCAAAAAGCGCTTCAAGGTAGCCCCCGCGTGGTCGTATCGACTCGGGGTGTTACAAATGGTATCAGAGCGAAACCGCGACCGTGAACTGAACTTGGATGAGCCAGTCAGTCACCTAGCGGGACGATTCTTGGGATGAACTGTATTAAGACAGTCATTGGTTGAGGCGCAACGAGGACGTTGCGTTCTTTGAGTGGGGGTGAATGTAACACCCCAAATTGAGCGGAGTGTTATAAGGATTGATTTGGCTACTTATATCAACATGGTATACCATCCTTTTGGTGATTCCGTCCTGAGAAATCCACAGTTAAGCGTGCTGGCCGTGGAGTAATTTTAGGATGGGTGACCTCCTGGGAAGTTTCGGAAATTTTCCGAAAATTTCTTGGGAAGTGCGTGAGTGGGGACAAAGCGTGCTAAAAGGACTCGTGTTAATCTGTGGGGCCAGCCGATCAATCCAAAAAGCGCTTCAAGGTAGCCCCCGCATGGTCGTATCGACTCGGGGTGTTAACCCTCGTGACCGGTCCACCGGCTATAATAGTGGGGGATTCCGTACTCAACAAACTAATTAGAATAATGATAAGACATGGGAAAGATACAAACATTTACAGTGGAACACCTTGTGAGTCGGGGCCATACCAGTCCACCGGCAAATAATAGTGACAGGGTATGTTACCCTCGCGATCCGTCCACTTGCTATAATAGTGGGGTTCCCGCACTCACATGGACTATTAAAGAATATATGTGGAATGAACATATTATTAATGAGAACAATAATAAGTCACCAGAAGCATTCAGGCCTTATCATGAGTGTTATTGCATGTTGCCTATGTGAATGTGCTATGTTTGTTATGTTGTATGATTGTATGCTTGGCCTTAGCGCACCGGCGCCCTTACTTAGTATTGGACCCGTACTGATACTACCTTGATTGAATGGGTCATGTGATGATCCACCGATGGTGGGGAGCAGACCTCCTATGCAGGTTTATGATCGGGTACTATTTAGGGGTGGAAGGCTTGACTTGAGTGAGTAGGCAATCCGGGTATTGATCCTTCGGGACTTGTTTTATTTAGCTGTATTTTGTGCTCCACTTCATGTTTTGAAATCGTATTCTTAAGTTGTACTCCTAAACCGTATTCTAAATACTAATTGACTTGTGTTTCGTTAATGATTTATGTCAAATGTCGACTTATGTTTTAATATTTCGCACTTGATGTTGTTTGGTTTTAGCCTTAGCACTTAGTACTAGAGCGGTAGAAGTGTACCGGTCTGGTACTAAGTGTGGCGGTAACGCCCCCGAGTTTACGATTTTATCTTTCGCTTCCACTAAATCTTTTTATTTAAACGAAATTTTTCAGTAGTAAATTTGGGGGTGTTGCAGTGGGAGTGGCAAGTTTTTGCTTGTTGTTATTGACTGCTTGACTATATTTAAAAAAATACTAAAAATAATATAAATTTAAATAAAGTACAATTGAAAAGCAGTTGATGGAGTATGAAACATTCGACCAAACATACTCATAATAACATAGAGAAAATAAGATATATATTAAATGAACGTGTTCATTGTGTAATAAACTAATTATTTAGGAAAATGTATTTTGATTGAAAATTTTTAAGTCTTCTATCTAATTTTGAAAACCCATATTGATTTTATAAGGAATCATTAATGGTTAGGATAGGTGGCTTTTATATGTAATGATGTGGTCTTATGTGCTTATTAAGCTAGGGTTTGCTAACATAATTTTTAAGTTGTAGCTCATGATGTTCCAAACGTATGTATCTATCACAACAAGTTTCGTGTTTGGTCGGTACAACTACCAACATATTCTTTACTCAAGATTCATATTTTCTTTTACAATTATCAAGAAATTTGTAGAAAGCTATAGGAATAAAGATGGGGTTACTATTACTTTCCACCCTGCTATATAAAGTCATATAGACTTAAGGTTGAGTTTAAGGATTCATTAACATACATGAAGGTACCTTTGGAGACTCTCGATACCAAGGTGTGACATGCATGTTCAAGTTATGTTCTCTTTTGGAGATCCTCAAAGATTTGTAAAGCAAAAGAGAGACTAAAGAGAGGCGAGCGAAAAGGATGATTCAGATTCTCAAGGTTAATGATTGACATTAACTGGAGGATTCTCATGCACTTCAAGGAGCATCAACAATGAGTCAAAAAATATTTGAATAAGCCTTTCAAAGTCATTACCATGGAGATGAGTCTATCTTTAAACAATAGGAGGACAACGAGTGCTAGGATAGACTCTTGTGTGAGTCCCCATTTAGGGTACACATGTAACATCATCAAGTTGACTAAGAGACCTAGGGATCAAAGTCGGAGTCAGAGTATAATACCCCATATTTGTAATATTATAAAATGAGAAATTATTGTCTTTGATAGAAATTAGATAAGGTTTGATCTTGATTTAGAATATAGTTTGGGTTTGATGTAATAAGGACTTTGAAAAAGTTTGGAAATTTTGAACAAAGTGAGTTTTTCTAGCAAATAAAAGGACTCGTTTGTTATTTCAATAAAGGTATTTGTTCAACAAACTAATTAACTAGTCTAGAAAAACTGATCAACTGATCTATCCAAACCGATTGACTGATTTGTAGAGATGAGCACTTTTTGAAGCTCCATTTTCTAGAAAATTTATTATATCAAAATAGAATTTTGATAATCCAACTCCAAGATGTTCTTGAGTGATCCTTAACCATTTTGATCATTTATCCAGATTTTATTTCTACCTTGAACATATTTAATGTCTTGATTTTGACAAATGAGGGAAAGGACGACCTCACTCTTGTCTTCTTATTACTCTCCTCTCTACTTAACTCTAGAATGAATGCTTCGAGTTCATACTATCTCTGTATGGCTGAGATTTTCTTCCCACGCATATCTTCCATTTCTTCTTAGTTTGATATTTCCTGGATGAACTTGACTTGTATTCTCTAGAAAATCACCATTTAAGCTATAAGATGGAAATTAACCTAATTTATTTGTTCATCTCATATTCAAACGGTAAAGTTAGGGTTTTCAACCAGTTGTGTATCCTCGTTCCTTAACCAATTTGTTGACTATAATATATTTTATTAATTTTCTTTTAGCCTCCAAAATACTTGAGTTCTCAAACACTTGTGCTAATTATTCTTAGCTTCTTCATTCTAAGTTAATTCACTCTTCTAATACTTTCTCTTACTCCTTCTTGTTTAATTCTTAACCAATAAAGAGTTAGATTTAGGAAGAAATTGAGTTTGTTTTTAACTTACTCTTCCCCTTATTTTTATCTTGGAGGTGGTAATTTTGTTTTCTTTTATAATTTGAGTCACTAATTTTTAAGCATTATTTAATGATTTATGAGTTTCAACTTGTTGTTTTCTATGATTTTGGAAGTTAAAATCTTTCAAATTGAGTTTTCCTCTAGGATGAGAAATTTTTCTAAGCTTTATGTAAGTCATTCCTACCTTTAAAATATAGCATAAATAAGCATGTGAGTTTTTGAACTCGGTCAAAGGTTAATTTTATGTGGTTATGATAAATTACCATTTTAGTGATGCATGTTGAATAAATTAAGATTCTAAGAGAAAGGGTTTGAATTATGAGGAATAGTATCAATTGATTAAAAATAAAGCATAATTTAGTTTAGGAGCATATTAAATCTTGGTATTAGGCTATGACACTATTCTATTCTAGATGTGGTAAGATTGTGGTGCTGTAATCCCATATAAAGTGCCTATTAAGTGTGATCTAGGAGCAAAACAATCAATTGTTTAAGCTACACCAATTGAGTGGTCAATAGAATAGTCAACCAATTAACCCAAATTGATCAACTAGATTGTTTGTGGTGACCTCGGTTGCTCTCTACTTAAACTCATCGACCATTTTGTCAAAACCAATAAAATAGGCATAAAATAGTTGATTGGTCTAACCATATTGATCAATTGGTTTGGGGGTACTCTAGGATTTAGTTGAGCCAAAAAATTGATTGGTTAGGCTAGAGTGAGCTATTTTTGTTTTTTTTTCGCTTCAAGACTATGCACAATGCTATAATATGACTCTTTAATGATGAGAATACACATCTTAGAATGAATTAAATAACCTATTTTGTGGATTAAATGGTTCATAATTCATAGTATTTTCATGCAATGTTTGGAAGGCCTTAATAGGAAAAAACTGGAATGAATATGCTCTAACTTCAAAAGGATAATGTAGTCTTAATCCTTAACCTAAATGGATTATCTTTATGGTTTGGCTTAATCTTGGTTAAGCACCCCATGGTAGGAGGGTAATAGTGGCTAAGATGGAATGTGTTATGTAGATGTGATACTTAGATGTTATATGGGCATTATATGATAACATAACCTTAAAAAGTAGCACACTAATCACTTAAAGTGAAAAATGATTGGGTTATGCATGGGTTTCGATTACTCAATTCTTAATTAGCTACTAAGGGTTAATCTGCCTTTGGGGGTTTATTGGTGCCTTCGAGCGGGATCCTAGTAGATCCCGATGCCTTACCTGTTCTAGAATCTAATGATATACTAAAAGGTATCGATACTAAAGGGTCTAATTATCTAGGTATTTTTGGTTTCAGTAGAACTTTATGTCTATTAGTAGTTACTTGGCTTCAATTGGACTTTATATGTTCTAGTTTGGATAGGCTTCTATGACATATGAGACCATGGGTGTTAAATAGTCCATCTTTGGATAAGAATAAGAATAAAAATATGGATAAAGGAAAAGGAAAAAAGGGAAAAAATAATAATAATAAATTGTAAATAATTAATATGATAGGTCATATAAACATAGAATATGGACTTAATGGAATAATTTGGTAATATTCATTCTGATATGAACCTTAAAAATTTATACTTAATTAATTTTGATAATTGCTGTGAATTATTTACTTACAATTGTTTGTCTTATTTGGTGGATAAATAGGAGTGTGATGCAGCATATGGATTCTGTGGATCTTCGGTTGCAGCTGCCTGAGTGTGCAGATTATGTATCTGGAGTGTGCAGATTATGTATTTTTTTGCTAATTAATTGTAATCCCATATGATGCATTCGCCGGTCGAATTGGCTAATGAAAATTAGGTCGGTTGTATAATTCGCCACCCGGTCCTTAATTATGGACTAGTTGGATTGTGGATTAATCAATCCTTAATAGCCATGATTAGCTAAAGTTAGTTAGCTGATGTGAATTATGTCTCAAACTTACCTTGTATTTGGGGAATTCATTTTGTTGCGTTCTTGGGCTGGTCGAACCTATATCTGCGGCCCAAGATTGTCGACCCTTCCCGTTTCGCTGGGTTGTGTCTCGTTTGGGTTGTACGTGTGTATTTTATACGATATGTTATACGGTCTGTAAGCTTGTATAAATAGGCCATATAAATTCGTAATACAGAGATAATTTTGAACAGAATACAAATCTTGATTTTTTCTATCGATCTCTCTCGCGACTTGTCTCTCTCTCTCTCTCTCGGTGAACCTCTCACTCACTCTCCTTCTCTGTGTCTGCTCTCTTACTTTGATCGATCTTGATCATTCTTCCTTCGATTTTAGTTTCCGTTGTAAAATTGTGCCTCTGAATCTTTGGATCTTCCTTTGGAAGTTTTCTTTAGGCTGAATCCAGCGAATCGAACCTTGCGCTCGATTAAATCCTCGATCCTTTCGTGAAACCCTAACAGGTTTCCATCACATTCGCTACTATCCATAGTAACTATATTGTCTTGGTGAGTATGATGAGTTATGAGTCGTCTAAATTCTTTGCATGGTATAAAATCTTAGTGCAATACATGATCATGGTAGAGCTCATAAATGTAATTATATGGTAAGCATGATAGGTGTTTAGCATGATTTTTCCTTTTTGTCTTGGCCTGGTATTCTTGTGACTTTTATTGAGGAGGTAACTTGGCTTACTTAGTATGTAGTGTACTGATGATTCTATTTATTTGGTCGACTACTCAATTCCATGAGTAAGAGACCATGTACAAGTTTTTTTTTCCTAAGATAGCTAATAGTGTGCCTGCCTCATTTTGGGTCTGGGGACTTAAGAGTGTAGACATCCGGAGATCGCTATTTGATCCTTGGTGGACAAGATTTAGGGTTTTCCCCTATTTTCCTCTTTTATCTATTGTATTTCTGCACTTTTGGTTTACTCTCTCTCATGTATTTGGATATTTGGGGACCCATCGATGTCTTATTTTGTAAATGTTCTCCTTTAATACTTATATATCATATTTCTTGCACAATATACTCATGTTTTCATTAGTTTGCTTTCTTAACCTTGTATCTAACAAAAGACATGTGACAAATGTCTATCCGATATTAGGTGTGATGGTAACATCCCTTTTTTTTCTAAGTGTGTTTGCTATTTTTTTTTGCTTTCATAATGTTTTAAAATGAAATTTTTTAGTGATAAAAAATGAGGGCATTGTAGGTTGATAGTATAGCTCTAATTTTAAATTACTTTAATTTAAATACCTTTTAACTAATATTGTAGGTTGACATTGGGAAATTATTTTGAATTTATTGACCTGTAAAATGTTTTAAGCCAGTACCACTAGTTATTTTAATGGTGTTTTAGTTACCTCTAGTATTTAACTGAGAGTTCAAGTGTTTTCAAATCCAAAATTATCCGTAAATTAGAGTAGTTTGGATATGTGTTATAGATACTTGTATATTGTTCATGTTGTGCTAGCCTTAAAGCTCAATAATTGAATTATTGCTAATTAGTCCGAGCATTTAGGAGTCGATGGCAACCAACCATCATTAAAAGTGCATTGAGGCATTTAAGGAGTTCATTTGTGCCTACATAGAAGGCCAGATTCAGCTATCACAAACTGCTGCCAATGCTAGTACCTAGCCTAGTTCTTCAAGATTGGCTTAGGAGGGTCAAGTATCATCATTCACCAACTTTTGAGGATCACAAAGATCTCAACATCAAGGAGAGATAGGTTAGGGACACAGAGAAGACCTTTATCACTTGTAGCTGCCCATTGGACAAGGGAGTTGATGTGTCAGTGTACTGCCTAAGGGAATGAGTAGACACATGAGGATAAGTGTCAAGCGTAGAGGTGGAGAGCCTACTATTTGAGAACCCTTCTGAAATACCCCAAAACCTCAATTTTAGAAATTTGGCAAAATAAGGAGTTATTATAAAAATTAATTAAATAAATTATTTTAATTAAAATAGGAGGGAGTAATTAGGGCAAAATCAAGAGGAAATTTATAAATAATTTAATTAGAAAAAAATTAGGGTGTTTTGCTAATTAGAATGGAAATTAGGAAAATTTTCTCAAAAATCTTAAATTAACCGAAAAGGGGAATTTAATTATTATTTTATTAAAATATTATTATTTTAAATATCCTAAAATACCAAAATATTTTAAATACCCTAACCCACCTATTTTTTTCTTTTTTCTTTTTCCTTCTTTTTCCTCCCTTCCTCTTTTTCCTTTTTCCTTTTCCTTCTTCTTTCTTTTTTTTCTTCCCTCCCCTGACCTTGGCCAGCTCAAACCTGTGGCCCAGCTCTCCTCCTTTCCCCTATGTTGCCCAAGCCCACGCTGTACCCTCCCCTCTTTTTTTCTTTCTTTCCCGGCTGACTTGGTTTTCTTTCCTTTTTCTTTTCTTCTTTCTTTCTCCCCGGACCGCCCGCTCTTGTCCCTTCTTCTTCCCCGAGGTGTGAGCGGTGATCGAGAGGCTACAACCTCGTCTTCCGCTGGCCACCACCCACGCCGTCCTTCCCTCTCCCTCACCCATTGTTTTCTTCCACAATTTTGACCCCAGTCGACCTCTTCCCTTCTCACACTTGTCCTGCCCTTTTCCCTTTCCCTCTTCACTTGACCTCACAACTGTGCCATGGCAGAACCGCGTCGACTACCACCACCGACCAGTATGCCTAACACCTGCATCCCCTCTTGTCTTCTTCCCCCTACCATTCCCCTCAATTGGTCTATAAATACCCCATAGACAACCTTAATTGAGTTTTTGATTTTGGAACCCAAAAATTCATCCCTTCTCACTACCGCTCAATCATACGACCGTTCCGTCGCTGCCTACCAAACCACCCATAGAACTACCCCTTGCATCACCCTTTACTTAACTAAATGTCCCTCATCACTTGATTTGCCTTGCACGAGCCACCCTGGTCGTGCAAAGTTTCCCTCCCAATCAAACCCTCCTCAACCCCCATCGCCCTTCGCACCACCTTCCTCCACCATTTCCATCACGACCACCACCCCTCACGCCTCCCAAAAACACCTATAGACCCTCCCCTACCTTTCCCTACACACCTTTTTCCCTTCCTCCCTCTCCTCCTCCTTTCTCCTGCTTCCACCACCTCCGACCACCACACCCGTTGTCGTGTGGCGCCACCGATGCTGCCATTGTCCCTAGGTGGCGCTCTAACCTTCCCAACCCCTAAACCCATTTTATACAAGTATTAGCTATTTTTAATAATATTAATGGTATTATCTATATTATTATTATTATCATCATCATCATTATCATTACTATTATTATTGTTACTTAACCTGTAACACCCCTAAATTTCACTCCTGATTTTTTTTTGGAAGAATAAAGCGGAAGCTAGGAGAGAATTTGGGAAATTTTACTGCCACATCTAACACAAGATAAATTTCAACCATTTATCTCCTATTATATGCAAGGCTAAAACTTGTGAAACAATTAAATCCAAATTTTAAAAGTTTATCAGAGTACGAGAAATTAAAAGTCAATTACAAAGCCCTTGGAAATTTAAATACAATACTTGTAACTTCCAAAGACGAATACAGTTGAACAAAACAAATCCTGAAGGATCAATATCCGGATTGCCTACTCACTCAAGTCAGGCCTTCCACCCCAAAACAGTATCCGATCTTAAACTTGCACAAGAGGTCTGCTCTCCACCATCCGTTGATCATTATAGGACCCATTCAACCAAGGTAGTATCAGTACGGGTCCAATACTGAGTAAGTTCCACTACCCTATTTTATGGGAGAGATGTAACTATACATCAAGTGCATATTAAATCATGGTACAATACGTTGATACATTATTACGCATACTCAAAACCCACATTACAAGTCCTACCATACACATATAATAACCTGTGAAACATATGTAACATCCTGTTCAAACATATAAGGGTGGTATGACCAAAATGTAAAGTAACTCATTTGCCTCAGGTAGGATTAATCCCTATTATTGACAACTCATTACATAGCCCCAATCACATAAGACGCATGTAGTAATACAGATAATAAAAGTCGGCTATGGTCCAATTAGACTTATATCCTTTGAATATTTGTTAAATATAGTCGATTCACATCATAATCGTTATAAATCCATGAGAGTGCGGGAACCCCACTATTATAGTCGGTGGATCGGTCACTTATAGGGCAAAACACACCTAACCACTATTATAGCCGGTGGATCAGTCACTTATAGGGCAGAACACACCTAACCACTATTTTATGCCGGTGGATCGGTCTGGCCCCGACTCTCATGGTGTTCCACTGTAAGTACTTAGTATCTTTTACATGTATTGACCAATTAGGGTTTGGTTTACTGAGCTCGGGATCCCCCACTATTATTGCTAGTGGGCCGGTCACTTGCGGGATGAAGTCCACACCACTATTATTCATCGGTGGATCGATCACTTGCGGGACAATAGTCCACACCACCATTCCTTACCGGTGGATTGGCCGGCCCCGGCTCAGTATTCTTTCACTTTACATAATTAGTATTTTATCGTATCTTATTCAACAAATTCTGCCCTAGACATGCGTGACTTAGAGGGCCATACCATATCACACCACAATCGTTACATATACATGTCATAAGAACACATACAGAACATACCTCAACTCCAAGTTGCGCTACACATAAGACAAGTTAAGGAGAATCATACGATACATAATATCGCATGAAATATAAAGCATCCAAGGCATACAAGTCACATAACACACAAGGGTCTTAGCTACATCCTTACGAAACACCCAGAAGTAGAGGTAAGTAGAGACTTACCTAAATCCGAAGCTAGCTAAGCGAGATAAGTGGGAGAGAGAATATTACTAGCTCGAGGATCCACAATAAAGCTTTCCTAGATCGCTGATAGAAATCGAAACTAGGTTAGAAACTATCTTATCAATTAATAATTCACATATTATAATTAAACAAACGCAAACAAATACAACGATCTTTCTTAGAAAACGTGTCCAAAACTTAGGACTCAAAAGTATAGCTCTATCAATATTTAAGATTAAATATAAATCAAAACAAATTAATACAAATACCACTTGGAACATTTCCAATTAATTTGAGAAGACCGAGGAAGAATAATTGATCATAAATTAATTTATCGAAAATAACTTATTTATTAGGTTTTACAACTAAATAGGTAACCCAACCATTTATATAGAACCAATTCCAAACCGATTAGATTAATACATAATTTAAATGATTTAAAACCCAAAGATATAAATCAATTAGATAAAAGACGCATAGCAAAAATCAATTTTGTAAAATCATCCCTGAAGATTAGGGTTTTTAATGCCTAAACTACGAATCGATCGAATCACTTCGATTACCTCAAATTGATAGTTTTAAAGCACAATAAAACTGGTTTTAGATAAATCTAGATAATCAATTTCAACAAAACAATCTTCCGGCTAACCAATTCAAGACGATCCGTTTTCAAAATTTGGGTTTTAAAGCCCGCGACACAAACTCGGGTAATTCAAATCAATTAATTCCAATCAAAGGTATTAGAATACAATTAGAATCATTTCAACTACTTCTATAAATTTAATTTTAGAAAAACAACTATACAATTAACTAATTTCATAATCTCACTTGAAATCTAGGGTTTTAGGCCCAAAAATACAATTCGGTTGAATTCTATTAATTTAATTAAATCGAATGTTTAGAAATGCAATTGAACACATTTTATAACATATCAAACAATCAATAGATCAAAACCAATAAAAGAAATACCCAATTTAGCACAATTAGGGTTTTTGAGCCCGGAATACAAATCCGATCAGTTCTTGCTAAAATATATAAATTGGTGGTTCAAAAATGTAATTAAATATATTCTAATATAAATTATATAGTCAATTGAATAAAATGACTCGATTACACAATCCAATTTAGACCCGCGAGAGTTTTGACCTAAAAATCTAATTCCGATCAATTACGGGCAATTTTCCCAAATCAACACTTCCAATATAAAATTAAATACATTTTAAACGATATTATAAAATCACTTGAGCGGAACGACTGAATTATATGACCCAATTTCATTACACCCCAATTTTTTCCTAGGAATCAAATTTCGATAAAACCTGCATAAATTTCTCAAATTGACGATTCCAACATGAAATTAGATACATTTTAAAACATATTGTATAATCAATTTACCCAAAATAGCTAAACCGGATGAATCCGAAAAATTCGGGCATAACCCGACCAAAAATCTAATATTCCAGAAATCCAACCTAAACCATACAATTAACCTATCCAAATCAATCTCACAACACATATATACATAATCAAACAATTAATTTAGCTTTTCATAAGCTAATTCATACCCAATTAATTAAATTAATATTAGGGTTTTCGGAAATTTATACCAAATGAAAATCAACGAATCGGGGTAAGGGAAGGCCGGGGAAACTTCGTCGGGGGACGGGGGTGGCTCGCTAGAGCCGGATGGCGGCTCGCTCAGCGCGGCTTGTGGCTGCTGCGGTAGTTGTGCGGCTGCCGACGGTCGAGGGAGGAGGAGATGAGGGAGGCTAGGGCTACGAACAGGGAGAATGCTAGGGCGGGGGATGGGAGCAGCAGACTGTCGGGAAAAGAAGAGAAGAGAAAAGAAGAAAGGAAAAAGGAAAAGGGAGAGAGGGGGGTCAGGCATCGATGGGTTGGGCTTGTTTTTTTTTTCAAATACACTTATAAAATAAGTTACTAAATGTTTAAAATTATTATTGAAATATTTTATCTAAAATTTATTAAACAAAAGTTATTTCGTAAGGTTCCAAAAGCTTAAAATTAATAAAAAGAACTATATAAAGAATTCCAGAAACATTTTCAGAAGAATGTACCAACGAATGTAAAAATTTATATTATTTACAGAAATATATTATAAGACCTCAAAAAATTATTTAAAAGTATATAATAAAATATTTAAGTCAAATTCCAATAAACCGAGACCAATTTAAATACTTTCTGAAATTGGCTTTTCGTAAATCAAAAAACGTAAAACATAAGAAAATTAATTCCGGAAAGAAATTCTTAATAATTTCCTAAAAACCTTTTTAATTTAAAACTTCCAGAAAATATTAACGATTTCCGAAAAAGAATGAATTTAAAGTCGGAAATATTTTCTATGGATAAAATTATTAAAATAAATTTAAATATTTAAACAGAAATTTTATAATTTAAATAGTATATTTCGTCAACGAAATATAACTTCAAAATAACGTCGTAATCGCATGATAAAGTTATAATCGAAAATAAATATAAAATATTAAAAATAAAAATACGAGAAAGAACGAAAATACATATTTTTGACCGAAAATCGAATTCATAAGAATATAATAAAATCACTGTCATGAACGAATTTATCTAGAATGGTTCGCAACGACAACGATTAATTAAATTCAAATATGAATTCGAATCGTCGATAAATCCATAAAACGAATCAAAATTAAATATTTGCATCAAATTACGCTAATAAATTTTTAGGCTTAATAAAATTAGATTTTAAAAATACGGGGTATTACATAACCTTACTTTTGAATTTTCTTAACCAGTATTATTATTATTATTCTTATTATTATTATTATTATTATTATTATTGTTAATGATCTACAACTTTAGTATTATTATGATTATGATTTTCATTATGGTTACTACTATTATTATTAATGCTAACTTTGGCCTATTATTATTACCTTTATTATTATGGTAAATATTTGAACCCTTATATTACTATTACCATTTTGATTATTATACTATTAGTATTATCCTTAACAATATTATTATTAATGGCGGTGTTGTTGTTATTGTTATAGCCTAAGTTGGCATGTTATCATTTTGTTACTATAGAAGAAGAATGCTTAAGCCTTAATAATATTATTATTATTTATTATTTAAATATTGCTAATATTATTCCTGATCTCTTTATTATCAACATTGTTACTATAGTATTATTATTTTTATTATTGTTGTTCTTATTATTATTGTGGTAAAAACATTTGAACCCTTATATTATCATTATTTCAAATATAACTATTATCCTTATTTTCTTTAGTAGTATTAGTACTTTGTTGTTATTACTATTATTTTACTATTATTTTATCCCTAACACTATTATTAGCCTTAACCTTAAAATACTAGGGTTTCTATTAATAGAAGCATTGGTATTACTATTATTACTATTATTACTAATATCACTATTTTTGAAATAGCTAGTGTTAGTACTATTATTAGAAGGAATATAACTATTAGATTTAATAACATAAATATAGCTATAAATATTAATATAAATCTATTTTGATTAGTAGTAATCTAGTAGGCTAACTTGAGGATAAAAACCCTAGTTTTCACTTGTAAATTTCCCTTAAATAATAGTAACCCTAATCTTAGATTAAAATAGGAAATACTAGTATTTTTGGTAGGAGGGAAACTAATCCTTAGTTTTTCCCTCTTATAGGTGAAACCAGTTAAAACCCTAAGGAGGCGTAGGAGCGTGCTGCAAGACCGGTGATGTTTTAGGTAAGGGTGTAGCTAAGGCCTTATGTGTGTACTATGTATTTTTATATACCTTGGATGCCATGTATAATGATAGGTTATGTATCTTGTGCTATTGTTATAACTATTTTATGTGTAGTGTAGCTTGGAGTTAAGGGTATGCTCTTGTGTTCTCTTATGGCATGTGTACAATATGTTTGTGTTGTGAATGGTCATGTGATATGATATGGCCCTTTTTAGACATGCATGCTAGGATAATTAATGTAGTGATATGGGGTGGAAGGATGAAAAAGAAAAATGGGGAAGTAAGTGGACCAAGGGAAAGTGAGTTGGCTAAGGGGAAATAAATTGACCAAGGAATGTGGGATTGACCTAAACACCCTATGATCCATGTGAGGAAGAATAAAATGGATCTGTAAGCAAAATAAAGTGGATGAACCTTGCATGAGAGAAGCTAGGGTTTTGCATGAAAAACTCTGAGGGTTTGCATGGGATGGATAGAGTTCACATAGGGGTGAACTTTATGTATGGAAAGTTGCCTTGGGGTGTGAGGAAGGTAATATAAGAGTTGTTTAGGTGATTGGAGGTTTTAGGTGAAAAATAGTACGTGAGACGGTATAAGGGTGCATAGGAGACCGAACTAGGCTTTGGGTGGAAACCCTAATTTGAGAAGGTGGAAAAAGGGAAATAAATGAGGGTAAGTGGAGTATGAGGTGAGAATGGAGGATTTTCATGAGTGGGGCGAGTATGGGTATCATAGGAAGCAAGAGTGGAAGGTGAGAAATGGAAGGGTGACTTGTGGAAAGGAGGACACTAGGGTTGGCATAGCCAGCTAGGGTTTGGGGTGGCCACCTAAGGTTTCGTGGTCACACGTGTATTTGGGGGAGTGATGTGAAATGATGAGGGTTGAATATAAGGGTTGTGATGTGTGGGGTATTAAAATAGTTAGGTTGCGTGAGGTAAAGGAGGATGGGCCATATAGGCCCAAATTATGTTTCTTTTGGAGAAAACCCTAGGGAAGATTGTAGATGGGCTTATTGGTGTTCCGTAATTGGCTTTAACCCATACACATAGGAGTTGGGCCTCTCGTGTGAGTAGTGGAATAGAGAAATGATGTTGGGCGAGTTAGGAGGTGCAGAAGTCTTAAGATATGGGACGGGCCCTCCTAGAAGGATAATCGTAGATGGAGTTAGTCATGCATGCCTAAGGTGGAACTTGTTGAATAAAACACAGTAAAACATTAATCATATAAAGTGGAAGATTATTGAGTCGAGCCTAGTCCAATCCATTGTCATAATAGTAGACAGGTGTCGGGGTGCCCTAGAGACCAATCCACTGGCATATAATAGTGGTTAGGTGTGTTTTTCCCTATAAGTAATCAATCCACCTACTATAATAGTAGGGGATCTCGAGCTCAATAAACTAAACTCTAAGTTTGATAAGATATATAAAAGACACTAAGTACTTACAGTGGAACACCCTAAGAATCAAGGCCAGACCGATCCATGGGCGTAATAGTCGCTAGGACCATGTTGCCCTAGAGACTGATCCACCGGCATATAATCGTGGTCAGAAGCGTTCTTCCCTATAAGTTACTGATCCACTGGCTATAATAATGGGTTCCCTTACCCACATAGATAGATAAAAAGTACAGTGTGAAATGAGTAATATTTAGAGATTAAATAATCAGTTTATTCGGACTATAGCTTAGACTTTATTTACTTGAGAGATTGTATGCTATCATGTTATTGTTCTTGTATTATGTGTCGTTATGTGTTGGCCTTAGTGCACGGTTACCTTACTTAGTACATCGCGTTCTGACCACCCATTTCATGGGTGGTGCTCATTCCCACGCCAGAAGGCCCTTCTGAATTTGTGCAGTCGGTGATGCCATTTTCAATGCCTACAATACTTATGAGGCATCGGGCAGGGCTGAGAGTTGAGGCTGGACTTAGCTTGGGGATCAAGAGTGACCTGGCCGGATTCTAGCATCAGTTTCAATCTTAGCACTTGGTATAGGAATGCTCATTTTAATTACTGACTTGTGTTTGATGTTAATCCGATTCAGTCTTAGCACTTGGTATAGGAATGGTAGGAATGAACCGGTCTGGTACTAAGTGTGGTGGTAATGTCCTCAAAGTTTCTATTTTTTTTATTTCTCTTATGCTAAACCTTTTCGTTAAACGAATTTTTTAATAGTAAATACTGGGGGTATTACACCTTCTTTGAGCCCCATCAAGCCTGATTCTACCCCACTCATCTTTATATGAAGAAGATGTTGAGTTTATGGTCCTTTGGTAAGGAGGCATGTTGATAGAGGAGTACTACCCGCAGTTCATGGACTTTGTCCAATTTTCTTATGAAGTGGAGGCCACCGAGGTGATGTAGGTACACTACTTCATGATTGGCATAAGGATCAGGTATCAGGAGTTATTGGTTAGAGTTATCCTATTAGACATAGTTGGGATGTATAAGCATGCCTTAGAGACTTCCTAGGTAATTTAGGCCGAAATTTCTTAATTAGGGGCAAGAGGAAGTTTGAGGGTAGCTAAAGTCCCAACAATAGGAAGAAAACCTAATCTAGGGGTAGTTTGTTGCCTAGGTATGGTCAGTGTATAGGGTAAGCACCCCGGTCAAGAGGTTGAGTTGGAAGAAAGTTCGAGGAGAGGCACTACCATTGCAATTTTTATGGAACAAATCATCTATGAGTGGATAGCAAAGATAACAAGATGACATGCCATAGTTGTAGTTTGATGGGACATAGGGTTTATAAGTGCCTTGTAGAAGGTGGTATCATTTAGAGGAGCTAAACTCAAGCTCACGACATGGAATATATTCAGCAGCCACAACCATATACTCAGAGAGTTCCTTCATTGTAAGCCAATCTTGTTAGCCATACTAATATGCCTAAGGGTTAGAAGCCCCTATGTATTTTAGCAAGGTCAAGGGTCAAGCAGTGCTCTAAGAATTCCTCTAAGTGGATGCCTAAATGTGATTAGCAAGATTAAGGTGGGGCATCATGTTGGTGTGGTAACCAGTATGCTTAATGTTTCCACCTTTTCTATATGCGTATTGTTTGACTATGGTGAATGCACTCTTTTATATCTCCCATATTTGTAGCTAGAGCTTCTTATCTCTTACCTATGTTATTTCTACTTTTGTTATCTTATCTCTTTCCTTATTTCTACTCAAAATAGGGTATTCAGGATGAGAGGTGAGAGAAAAGAATAAGGGAGGCTTTATAACACCCTTATTTTTAGTACTTAAAAATTTTGTTTTGTAGAAGCGTTAATTGCCAAAGATAATGGGTGTTACCACCACACTTAGCATAAGTTCGGTTCCCTCACCTTTCTTTGGCCAAGTGATAAGGCTAAACCAACCAAACCAAAAAAAATTTAGTGGAAATAAAAGATATTACATAAATAAAAGTTATGGATAAATATTTTCCATACAACAACGATAATCAAAATACAGCTAGGGAAATAAGAGTCTAAAGGAAAATCGATATAACAAAAACTAGTATCCGTAGGAACAACACTAGTTTGCCCTAACTCTTAGACTCGTATGCCCATTCTGAGAATGGAACCTCTTTTCAAGGGCTCCACTTATCCTGACCACCCTTATATGCTTTATGACACTCCATGACCTTCATATAGTCATCTACAAATGTAATATTAGTATGACTTCCTCATACTGAGTAGATCACAATACCTCATAAGAGGTAGTATACCCATGTTGCACATAATCATGCAACAATCCAAAATATGCTCAAACACAAGCACGTGCCACAATAATATATAATAAATCATGGATCAATACATACATATAAATATATGTCATTAGAGTCTCATGCTCAATAATCGACCATACTCAACCACGCCACGTCATTTTAAGGTACACAATAACCATATCAAAATCCATGGCCAAAATTGACTAATCAAATCAATTCTAATAAACCTAGTAGGGCACTAAGGCAGCTACTGAACCATCAATCCAATATATACAAAAAGCTGAGGTAGGTCACTAAGGCAACTATCGAACCCAACAATACATACCAAGGCCATTAACAAGTATTCAATTATTATTTATATTACTCAAGGGGATACAATCAACCTAGGGACACTAAGGTACACTTGGTCATATTGGCGCACAAAGGCAACACAATACCCATATTCTAGAACCTAGAGACACAGTGGTACACCTGGTCATACTAGCGCACATAGGCAACATAATGTCCTCCAACCTCGTTCACCTAATCCTTAAGTATCGATACCCCCTATAGGGCTATTAGGTCACCTATAGAGTAGATAAGGGCCTTGCTAGGGCATAGAGTCATACCAATGAACCAACTCAAATGAGGGATAACACCTCATCTCTAGGGTAGCTAACCCTAGAGAGCAACCATTCCCAAACTCGAGATCTTCTACTCTAAATATTAATATTTTATGCGGTGATCACAAAAATTTTATACCATACAATTATTTCCATTTTTATACTTAGCCATTGTCCATTATTTTTAATTATTCAGATAAACCATAAGGTCATCAGTCTAGGTTAAAGTTAAAGTCAACACTAAGGTCAGCTTATAAAAATCCTAAGGCCATCTTATGTCCAATTATTTACATTAGGTCTATTAGGTCAAAAATGACCAAAATGCCCTTAAAAACCTAATTTCATCATTTTTATCCAATTCCGTTCCAAACATTATTATTACGAGCAATTTTTTATGAAAAGGATAAAAAGATAATTATTCACAACATTTTAGCATGTAGGTAATTTTTACAATTTAGCTATTGATTGTATTTTACACTTTTCATGCATTTATTGAGCTACACACTCAAAAACCCTAATCATGCATTCCTCACATGTCACACATTCCATGCATCATATATATATATATATATATATATATATATATATATATATATATATATATATATATATATATATATATGTATGTATGTATTAAGCATAATATGACATTTAATCAGGTAATTATCATCATGGTTCATGTAAGGAAAAATCTCTAGCCCTAGAATATGCGAATAACAATTATTGTATTCTAACCCTAATCGTGAGTATATGTTTTTATGCTTTTTATATCAACCCTAACTATCGTACAATGGTAATCATGAAGTACTTACACATGGAATTTAAATCATCACTTGACGAGCATGAAACCCTAATAAAACCCTAGGCATACATATGTAAACCATACAACACGTTACTTATGCGCATACTCCACTTTTGATAATCGCGGTTATCATTTATATAACATGTTATAATTTTATTATACATCTCATAATACTTTAAGAATATATAACCCTATCATGATTATAGGTCTAAACAATCCTGTCATACTTGCACATAAATTCTACCTCCTTAAGATTGATTAGATTTACCTAGATCCAAGCTTACAAAAAAGGCCAAAAATCGTCTTCTCCGAGATCCTCAAATATTACCTAATGAATTAACACACAATCACATACATATATTAGAATATAATTGTAACACCCCCAAATTTACTACTGAAAAATTTCGTTTAAATCAAAGTTTTAGCGGAAGCAGGAAAAATTAAAACCGTAAATCCGGGGGCATTACCGCCACACTGAGTACCAGATCGATCCATAACTACCGACCCGATACTAAGTGCTAAGGCTAAAGAGAATAAAACGGGAAACGAATCATTCATAAAACACGAATTCTACAATCAGAGTGCGAAGGTAAGAAGTTACATTCCGAAATACAATTTAAAAGATCCATATATCAGAATACTTAAAATAACGAAATCGCAAGATACGATAAGACCCTTAAAAAGTTAAATACGACATTTGTATCCTCTAAAGACAATTATGATTAAACCATACGATTTTCGAAGGTAATTGTCCGGACCACTTACTCACTCATATCCAGCCTTCCACCCCAACTTAGTAACTGATCAAGACCTGCATCAAAGGTCTGCTCCCCACCATCGGTGGATCATCACAGGACCCGGTTAATCAAGGCAGTATCAGTACGGGTCCAGTACTGAGTAAGGCGTAGACGCTAAGGCCAAGCATACAATCACACACGATCATAGAAGCCACATGCATTAATACACAAGATACATGCTCAATATGTCAGCCATACATCAGGATGAGTAAACAGAAAGCTGAAACATGCTCATACAATGTCCGTTATTTCTTATTATGATGACAATCTCTTTTACCAACAATCTTTATTTAACCTGTAAGCACGGGGACCTCCACTATTATAGCCGGTGGTCCGGAAATATAATCACAGGGCAGAACGCCTCTGACCACTATTAATAACCGGTGGATCGGACTGGCCCCGCACTTACATGGTGTTCCACTGTAAGTGATTAGTATTTTTCCTGATTTAACTTATTTACTTTGGATGTACTGAGCCGAGATCCCTCCACTATTATAGCCGGTGGTCCGGAAATAAACACAGAGCAGAACGCCTCTGACCACTATTAATAACCGGTGGATCGGACTGGGCTCGGCTCAACAATCTCACTTCCCGATTTAACTTATTAGTTTGGGTCTGTCGAGCCCGGATCCCTCCACTATTGTAGCCGGTGGTCCGGAAATATAATTACAGGGCAACACGCCTCTGACCACTATTAATAACCGGTGGAACGGACTGGGTCGGGCTCATCAGTATTTCACTTTAAGCAGTTAATGTCTTATTCGTATCTTATTGAATCATATCAGGTCCTTGACATGCATAAGTCATTCACCACATTCATGCACATAATAACAAATGGTAAAATTCCACATTCATAACAATACTTTGCTCAATAATACACATGATAACACCAAACAACTCGAAGCAGCCATACGAGCCATGATTGTCCACACCAAGCCATGGTTAACCACTCTTAACCCTCTTTAACCGTAACAACCCAAATTCCATCATGAGAACCCTAATACCACCATAATCATTAATACCACTAGGAGACCATAAATACCACTCTGTAAACCCCAATACCACCTTGCAACCCTAATACCACCATAAGCCATGAATACCACCAAGTAATCATTAATACAACTATATAAACCCTAACACCACCTTGCAAACCCTAATGCCACCATAAGTGTTTAATACCACCAAGTAATTATCATACAACTATATAAACCACAATACCATCCTCCAAACCCTAATACCACAATAGTCATTAATACCACCAATAAATCATTAAAACCACTATACAAACCGCCATACCATCTTCCAAACCCTAATACCATAATACCATCTTACAAAGCCCAATACTACCCTAGTCATTAATACCACCCAGTAATTATTAAAACAACTATATAAACCCTAATGCCACCTTACAAACCCTAATACCACCATAAGTCATTAATACCACCAATAAATCATTAAAACCACTATACAAACCGCCATACCATCTTCCAAACCCTAATACCACAATACCATCTTACAAAGCCCAATACTACCCTAGTCATTAATACCACCCAGTAATTATTAAAACAACTATATAAACCCTAATGCCACCTTACAAACCCCAATACCACCATAAGTCATTAATACCACCCAATACTCATTAAAACCACTATATACACTCCAATACCACCAAGCAACAGACTCCCCCACACAACCTTAATTCATACCCACCTTGTTGTTTACTTAATTCCACTTTCTCCTCATTATTTCACAAATGGCGAACTACTTAGGTCGTCCATACCTTGTTTAGCCAACATACTCCCCTTTGGTCATTCTAACCTCTTATTTTTCTTTTTCAAGTCTTCCACTTCACCCCACTCACTCACATAACCCAACCTACATGACGTAGGGGTCACATCACATCACACTACATCACAACACATCACACTACATCACAGCATATTAGCACACGAAGACTAGGATACGGGGACGTACCTCGGATCCATGCAGCGCTTCACAAACAAGCATATAGTATACATATTATAACACCCAATTGTACAAAGCATATAAGACACTTAAAACATGCAGAGCACACAAGAGCCTTAGTTACGTCCTTATCTAAATCGGCGCCGGGCTTGGAGCACGCTCCTACACCTCTTGGGGTTTGACCCGGTTCACCTAAAAGAGGGAAAGAGATCCCTAGTTCGTGGGTCCACGAGAAAGCTTTCCTAGACCCGATAGAAATCGAAAACTAAATTAGAACTATCCTATCAATCAATAATTTCAATTATTATAATTTAATCGATACAAAGAGACACAAACTATTTTTCTTGGAAATTGTGTCCAAAACTTAGGACTTAAAAGCATAGCTCTATTAAGATTTAAGATTAAATATAAATCAAAACAGATTAATACAAACACACTTAGGACATTTCAAATTAGTTTGGAAACCCGAGAAGAATAAGCGATCATAGGTTAATTTATCGAAAATAACTTATTTATTAGGTTTTACAACTAAATAAGTAATCCAACCAATTTACATAGAATCAAATCCCAACCGATTAGGTTAAAACATAATTTAAATGATGTAAAACCCAAAGATAGAAATCGATTAGATAAACTACACATAGCAAAATTAATTCTACAAAATCATCCCCGAAGATTAGGGTTTTAAATGCCTAACTACGAATGGACCAAATTACTTTGATTACCTCAAATTGATAGTTTTAAAATACAATTAAACTAATTTTAGATAAATCCAGATAATCAAATTTCAACAAAACAATCTTCCGATTAACCAATTCCAAACAATCCATTTTTAAAAATTAGGGTTTTAAAGCCCATGACACAACTCAAGTAATTCAAATCAATTGATTACAATTAAAGGTATTAGAAAGCAATTAGGATCATTTCAACTACTTCTATAAATCTAACTTTAGAAAAACAATTATACAAATACCCAATCTCGTAATCTTACTTAAAATCTAGGGTTTTAGGCCCGAAAATGCAATTCGGTAAAATTCTATAAATTTAATCAAATTGAATGTTTAGAAATACAATTAAACACATTTTATAACATATCAAATAATCAATTGCTCAAAACCGATAAAAGAAATACGCAATTCAGCACAATTAGGGTTTTTGAACCCGGAACGCAAATCCGACCAATTATTGCCAAAACATACCAATTGACGGTTCAGAAATGTAATTAAACATATTCTAATATAATTTATATAGTCAATTGAATAAAATAACCCAATTACAAAATCTAATTTAAACCCGCGGGGGTTTTGACCTAAAAATCCAATTCCGGTCAAATACGCACAATTTTCCCAAATCAACACTTCTAATATAAAATTAAATACATTTTAAATGATACCATAAAATCAATTGAGCGGAATGGCTCAATTATACGACCCAATTTCATTATACCCGAAATTTGACCTAGGAATCAAATTCCGATAAGGCCTGCATAAATTTCTCAAATTGATAGTTCCAAAATGAAATTGGATACATTTTAAAACATATTGTATAATCAATTTGTCCGAAATCACAAAAACGGGCGGATCCGAAAAATTTGGGCATAACCCGGCTAAAAATCCAATTTTTCCAAAATTCCAACACAACCACTAAATTAATGTATCTAAATCAATCTTACAGCACATATATACACAATCAAACAACTAATTTAGCTTTTTATAAGCTAATTCATACCCAATTAATCAAATATATATATTAGGGTTTTCGGAAATTATACCAAACGAAAAACCGACGGACCGGGGCAAAGGAAGGCCGGGGAAGCTTCGTCGGAGGCCAAACAGTGCTCGCCGGTGGTCAGCGTGGCCTGCCGTGGCCGGACGGTGGCGGCGTAGCTTGCGTCACCGCTGCTGCTGTGCGCGGCTGCTCCTGCGCGGCTGCTGTCGCCCGCTGCTGCTGCGGCTGCTGCTAGTAGCTATTGTGGCGGTGGTCGACGGTTGCTGGCGAAGTTGGCCGGAGCGGGGAGGAGCTGAAGGGAAGGTGGTGGCTGGCTAGGGTTGCGGGACAACGCAAGGCGCAAGGGGTCGGGGAGCACAGGCAGGGAAAGAGAAGAGAGAAAGAAAAAGAAAGGGATGGGGGGTCGGGGTGTGGTCGATTGGGTTTTTTTTTTTTTTTTTTTTACAAAAGCAAGTATCATTAATATTAAAAGCTTAAAAATTAATATTGGAAGATTTTATCAAAAATTTATTAAATCAAAAATTTATTTCGAACGGATCCGAAGGCTTAAAATTAGTAAAAAGGCTATATAAAGAATTTTGAAAACATTTTCGGAAGGATTTAACAACGAACACAAAATTTATATTATTAATGGAAATGTATTATAAGACCTCGAAAAATTATTTAAAATATATACTAAAATATTTAAGTCAAATTCGAATAGTCCAAGGCTAATTTAAATAATTTCTGAAATCGGTTTTTTTTTTTTAAATCAAAAGAATAAAACGAAAGGGAATTAATTCCCGAAGGAATTTCATAAATAACTCCAAAAATCTTTTGAATTTAAAACTTTCCGAAAATATTAGCGATTACCGAAAACGAATAAAATTTAAAGTCGGAAGTATTTTCTACAGATCAAATTATTAAAATAAATTTAACTATTTAAATAGAAATTCTATAATTTAAATAATATATTTCGTTAACGAAATATAACTTCAAAACAAAGCGGTAATCACATGACGAAGATATAATCGAAAACGAATTAAAAATATTAAAAACCAAAATACGGGAAAGAACGGGAAAATATATTTTTAACCGAAGATCGAAATCATAAGAATATAATAAAATCACTGTCGTGAACGAATTTGTCTAGAATGGTTTGCAACGACAATGATTAATTACATTCAATTATGAATTCGAAATCATCGATAAATCTGTAAAATGAAACGAAATTAGAATAATTAATTATTTACATCAAATTACGCTAATAAAATCATTAAGCTTAATAAATTTGAATTTTAAAAATACGGGGTATTACAATAATATTATACAATAATAATCTACAAATACTAAAATAATTTAGAGCTACTAATCGGTCGAATAAGTAAGAGGAAAATAAAAAAATATTAGCACCAAAGGAGGAAGGCTTTTAGCTAAGAAAGTGAAGGGTGGAAATGGTGGACTTGGCCAGTGATTAGAAGGGGATAGTAGAAGAAAATGGTGTAGAAAAAGGAGAAGAAAAGGTGAAGCACAAAGGGATGAAGTAGGGGAAGGAGCTTTGGTGTAAAATGGTGCAGCACGAGGGGAGCTTCGGCCAACATGGTCGAAGGTGGGTATGTTAGGATTCAGTGGAGGTTGTTGCAGGTTAGGGAGGGGTTGTAGCAGCTCTTGCTCTTGCTCTTGCTAGGGGGTTAGGAACGGTAGATCTTGCTACAACAAAGGTAGGGGCTGCAATAAGGGAAGGTGCAACAAGGATAAGAGGTTTGGTGGAATATGTCGGTTGGTATTTTGTGTGTAGTTTATGGGGTGGTTATAAGAAATTTTTACTACAACTTGGGGTTATTTTGGTCAATTTTGCTATAGCTTGGGGTGGGGAACTACAGCTCTTGATGCATAAAAGGTAGGGGTTGTAGCAAGGGAATGTGTAGCAAAGAGAGGAGGTTTGGTGGGAGTTTCTGATGGGGTAAAAATGGTGGAAAACAAGAACGACAATCGGGTTTTGTTCTTGTGCAAGGGAGATCAGGAGTGTGTGGGATATTTAGGAGGGTTAACACATGACATAAAATAGATAAAATGGAGAGCTTAAGAAGAGCATGGCGTGTAGGAAAAGGAGGAGCAAAATAAGGAGAGCAAAATAAGGGGAGGGAATTGTGCATGCTAGGAGAGTGGCATGAGGGATGATTATACTAGAGAGGAAGGGTGAGGTGAGTTTAGTAAATTTAGTACAGGGTATGGGAAAATTATTTAGGTAAAGATTTAGGGTAAAATATCCAGATAAAAATTATCTGGTTATCGTAATATATTTATTAGATAAAACGGGTACCTGTTGCGATCCTAACCTGGGTTTAAATTTTAATATGCACCCTTTAGCATATTTTAGCTTAATTAAATTTTATAACTAATAAATCATAATAAGATTAAATTTATTAAGAATATATTTAATATCAAATATTCTTAAATAATTATTATAATTAATACACATAATTACCGGTTATAATTATTAGGGTTTTCTAAAAATGGGGTATTACAGGCTTGCCTCTAAAAGTGGCTTTTTGGGAAACTTTTTCTAATTGAAATCGTGTAATGGTTTAATTAATATAAAAATAATGCCAAAACACTAAAACATGCTTATTAGAATAATTTAACTCAAATAAGAATTTTCATAATCATTTAAGAAAAATTCAAATCAAAATTAGAAATGTATTTGAAATCATAGGTGAACCAGTCTATCATTTTGGGTAAACCAATCGACTCATTGGTCGAGAACAAGAATATAAATTTTCTTAGCATACCAATCAATCGGTTATGTAAACCAGTCGAACGTTATACCTTAAATTCACATTTTTATTTGAAATTAAATCCTATAACAAAACCAAAATTCATTTATTTTATATCAACATAATTTTAAATACAATTTGAAGGATTTTGGGGCATGGTATTATAGGAAGTTTGAACTTAACCCTTTTATGAAAGTGGTATTGGTAATCATGTTGAGTACCCTCATTTGTAAGGGATATTTTGAGATACCCTAGGAAAATTTCAGTGATTTGAGAGTATCTTGATGTGTTTCTCAAAGAAACCCTTGGACTAACACTAGTTTGAGATATTAAGTATACTATGGAGTTGTTGCTAGGGATAGAGCCAATATCTAAAGAACTGTACCACATAGCACACCTAGAGATGAAGGACCTTAAGGTTCAGCTAGAAGAATTGTTGGAGAAGTGTTACACTTGACCAATTATATTGCCTTGGGAGCACCAATAAGAAGAAATATGGGAGCTCGAGACTATGCATTGCCTACTTAGGGTTAGATCAAGTTATGGTGAAGAACCATTATTTGTTGCCATAGATCGACAATCTATTTTACTATCTCAAAGGATTCATAGTGTTCTCTAATATGATCTTCAGTTAGGTTACCATTAGTTGAGGATAATGGAAAAGGATATTCCAAAGATGGCATTTCAGAAGAGATTTGGTCATTATGAGTTCATAGTAATGCCTTTCGGACTCACTAATGCACCTAAAACATTCATGTCCCACATGAACTTGAGTTTTTTAATAGTTTTTAGATAAGTTCATCATGGTAGTCATGGACAACATCCTCACCTTCTCCAATAATTGAGAGATGCACGAAGAATATTTAAGACATACTTTGGCATTATTAATAATACACTAGTTGTATGCCAAGCTTTCAAAGTATAAGTTTTTACTAGTTCAATTGGCTTTCTTTGGCCACGTAATTTTTAAGGATGATGTGTTAATGGATCCTTCCAAGGTTCGACCAACTTTTGAGTGGCCATCACTAAATTTTGTCTAAGAGGTGTGTAAATTTCTAAGATTAATTGGTTACTGCCATAGATTTGTGGCTGACTTTTCCAAGATAGCTTACTCACTAACTAATTTGTTGAAGACGACTACACACTTCAAGTGGGATGAAAGGTGTAGTGAAGCCATCAAAGAGTTGAAAAGGCATTTGACTTTAGTCCTAGTGCTCAAACTATCTATAATACCCTATCTTTCTTTAAAGCGTTAAATGAGAAATTATGCCAACTTTTGGTATTTGATTTTTATTTGAAATTATGATTGGCTTTGAGGTAAAGTTGGATTTGAAAACTAAATTAAACAAGTTTTCCAAGCAAACCAATTGGATAGTTCCATGAACATTAATTGGTTTGTCGTTTCCTTGACCAAACTGATTGACTAGTCTATAGAACAATAGACTGGTTGGCCAAATTGATCAACTAGTTTGTCAAGCTGAATATATTTTTGAAACTCATTTTTTTGGAAAATTTGTTTATACTAAAATTAAACATTGATAACCCATTCTAAATTGTTCCTAAAATATTCTTAACTTTTTTTTATGATACATTTGACCCAAAAATACTACCCGAAATTGATTTAAGGAGTCCATCATGATAATTGAGGGGGAGATTACCTCAGCTTTATCTTCTTCCGCCTCTCTCGTCTATAAATTTCTAGGATCATTGCTTTAATTTTATACTCAATTCTGCTAAGCTGGGAGATTCCTTCCACACTGACTTTCTACTTCCCCTCTTGTATATTTCATTTCTGGACTAATTGACATGCAATCCTCCAGAATCACCATTTGAGCTCTAAACGATAGGTCAACATATCTTAGACGAAATTAATCCATTTAACTCAAATTTAAATAGTAAGAATTAGGGTTTTTGATCTATTCCTAACCACAATTGTGATTTATATCAATTTATTGGCGATAAATAGCCCTAATCGCCCCTTTTATGCTCCTTTTTTTCATCACCGAAATAAGCTAAATCTTTAGCACTCACCTTCTCCCTCTTCACTTCAAGCTTTGCATTTGAATACTTTTTTACTCTTTTGATGCTTTCTTTAGCTCCTTCTTATTTTGATTATTAGGTTTTAGTCTTTTCATGACATATTAATAAATAAAATGGAACTAGTAATCAAAAAGGGTGATAATGTGGTAATTTTGGTCTTAGGGGAATTTTAGTCATTTTGGTTTAATGTTCTCTAATATGAATAATTGAGCCTAGGATAACCTTCATATATTTTTATGATTAACCTTGATACTGATCTTGTTTATGTTTATCTTGAATAAATAGGAAAATGAGTAAAATGGTTAAATATGAAAACCAAATTTATGTGATTGATTTCGATTTTGTAGTCACCTTAATAAAATACTAATACTTAAAGTGAAAGATCTTGAGATCGAGAATGGTGGCTCTTTTGGGATTTTTTTCCTAAAGATATGATTCCACTCATTTCATTTATTCATTTTGAACATATAGTATTTCGCATATCTAAACAGTATATTATCCATATCGATATCCAAAATATAATATTATTCACTTCTACGGTGCTATGGCCAAGGAACCCACAACAAGATGTCACCTATAGCTCTACGGCTATGGAAAATACTGTGATCTATAGCTCTATGGCTATGGCCTACATAACCACTCAAGACACTCTAACCTTTAAGTATTGATACCCTCTAAGTGCTCATAGGTATCACAAATGAAATCATAGAGTAGCAAGAGGGGCCTCATTGTCGCACTACCAAGGTATCACAAATGAAATCATAGGGAAGGCGTTTACCTTACGACCTTACCTTGGAGGCCATCCCAAGGCTACTCAAGGTGGACTATATACAACCACGAGCTATGACCACTAATGTGACATATATCACAATTTCCATAATTCATTCTTTTCACTTAACACTTGAGTTGTTCATACTTTAGGTCCATGACTATACATTCCATCATATATTACACAATCATAAATGTTTTTAACAACTATCACATATGATTACCAATTGAGTTATTCAACCACTTACATTTGCATTAACAAGCATGATATCAAAAGAATATATCATGGTGCATTTATGTAGCTTACATAGCATAAAAAATTATAAAATAAAACATGAAGAATCATGATTCATATGCAAAGAGGTACATGATACCATACCACAAGATAGCCATCATTATAAAATAAGTGATTTGTGCCAATAAAACCTTATCTATTGGTAAAAGCTATTTTTCTATTGGCAAAAGCTTTTACCGACATAAATTTTTTTTTGACAAAACTTTGGGTAAAAACCCTATACTTAAAAGGTTTACCCACATATGTATGATCTGTTGAGAATAATTGATAATACCCACAGATATTTATCTGTTAGTAAAACTTATGCTCACACTTATATCTGTAAGTAAAAGTATTAACCACAAAATAATATCTATGACTAAAAGTATTGCCCACAAAACAATATCTATAACTAAAACTATTGTCCACAAAATAATATCTGTGACGAAAGGTATTAGGCACAAAATTATATTTGTGATAAAAAGAATTGGCCACACAATTATATTTGTGACTAAAAGTATTAAACACAATATTATATTTGTTACTAAAAACTATTGCCAATATATGTATAGTTGGTTATATATATTTTAACCCTACACACACACACACACACACACACACATATGTTGGTAAAACTTGTAACAAAACATACAAAATTTATCAATATTATGTGTTACCAAAATATCCACCTATAGCAACAATATTCACCTATAGTAACAATTTATGCTTATATAAAATAACTATGCCACATATAATTATCATTGTGTAGTACAAAATAGTCAGTTTTTTAGCTTCCAAAGCCATAACAGTCCTATAAGTACAATAATATATGTAGAACTTGTAGCATAAGCTATTATACAAAAATAATCTTCATACATTGACATACAAAAGCATCAATCATCTTTGTAAGCTTACAAGCAAAAGTACCAAGCATCTTCATTAGCTAATATTTATACATAAGAATCGAATATCTTCATAATTTGATGTACAAAAATATCAATCATATTTGTAATCTAACAAACATAAGCATCGACCATCTTTATAAGCTGACTCACAAAAGTATCTTTATAAATGCATCAAACATCATCTTCTTTAGTGTCATCCTCCATTTGATAATAATCATCAACATGTTTTCCCTAAAAATATATATACAATTAACTTAATCATATTAATCTAAATTCATATCAAAAAGCTATACAATGAGGGTATTTTAAAGCTTTCTAAAAATAACAATTTATAATAAGAAAAAGTTACACAACCACTAATATTCAAAAACCACTTAAGTGTTGACCTCTCTGACTTTATTGACAAGCAACAATAGCTTGAAAAGGAAGATAACTTTTAGTGAAAGAGGAATTAACAATTTACAACCATGTTAAAGCTTTTACACAAATTATCTCCCTTTCATAATTATTAGTAACCAAATATGATAAGCAAAGAACAAAAATTAAAGTAGTAACTCGCCCTATGGGTTGTTAAGACCTAATACTCCATATACCACCCTATTATGAGTGAAAGATAAAATGTCATCAACATTGACTAAGATAAAATAAGAAAATTCAAAACACTCTCCTAATACCGTTTTAGTCCTCTTTGATAGCTTCACTAAAAACTAGACGAATGTTAGGCCATTGTAGACAAATAAAAGGAAAAACCAAGTACCTTAGGCTATAAAGCATTAGCTTTGAGCACTTGCAGTTCAAAAGCCCTAGAAAAGACCCATAAACCCACAAAGGATACAAGCAACCTATCACCAGATCAACACCTTAAGTAAAATAACTAAAGAGAAACCAAAAACCTATAAACTAGTATACACATTAGCCTTTCCGAATCCACTGGAGCGTCTTCCTATATCACCAATAGAAAACATAAAGACTATAGTAGAAAAACTATTTGAAACATAAAAGAATAGAAACTAAGTAAATTTTGTTAAAAATCAGTTACACAATTAGGGCTTACAACCACAAAATGTTAAATTAATTAATTTCATAGAATTCATTTTAAATCAAAGCTAGCTGCTTTTAACTCAATTTAATTTATTTTAAATAAAAGCTAGCCAATTTTAACTCAATTTAATTGATTTCAGAAGCTGTTCCCAAAAATTAGGGTTCTAAAGCCCAAAATACAAATTCGGACAATTCAAACCAATTAATCCAAATTGAACATGTTAAAATACAATTAAGGTCATTTTAAATAATTCTACAAAATCAATTTTAGAATAAAAAACTATAAAAATGATAATTTCCATAATTTCATCTGAAAAGTTAGGGTTTTAAGACAAAAAATACAATTTTGTCGAATTTTATGAATTTATTTAAATTCAATGTTGAAGCTAATATTTATTATTATTATTATTATTATTATTATTATTATTATTATTATTATTATTATTATTATTTCTTTTTTTTTGTTAGTTTGTCTAGAATCTTGTGAGTTATGAAATATGTACCATAATTTGTTCCAACCCCATGAACTCTTGCTATGAAGGCTAAGGTTTCCTCGATTATCAATTCTCCAACCTAAAGATCATGTTGACTAGGGGTTGTTCTGGTCATAAATGTACGTGGCAACTTCTTAGATTCCATGCCTCAATATTAGACAATAGGTTATGTACATGTTATTGACTTTGGTATAGTTAATTTTTATTTTTCCACATAGCTTATGATTTTGTTTTTGAATTTGGTTATTAGCAAATGGTGCAATGAATTTTTTTATGTGTGTAATTATTAGTCGTATATACCATGATGTGTACATACTTTATTGGAAAAACATAAGAAATTTTAATTCTTTTTAATAATGTAAATATGTTGTGTGTTTTGGAAAGAAATAGATGCAATGGATGTAATTGAAATAAATAGGTGTAATGAATGATAACAAGTTATATAGGATTTATATAATTTTTTTTTATAAAAAAAACATAGAATTTTAATAATGGTTGTTAATTATCACTACAAGGACCCTTAGGATTTAGGTTATAGTGACCAAAAGGTCATGAAACACCAAACCCTCAATTTTTATTTTTTATGAAAGCTTCTAAGGCTCATCAAAAGCATATTCTCCTATATATAGCACTTGTAATGTTTGTGGGAAACTGGACACTCCTCATCTATATGTAGACGTGCTAGGAATGTAAGATTCACCTTTATGCATAAAAAGGCAATCTCTTGTAATGTGTGTAGTAAAAACGGACATGTTACTTCTTCTTATGCTAAAGATATTTGAAATGATTCAAAATTGAAGAAGGTGTGTGTGCCTAAGGGAACCATCCCTCAATGATTGAAAACTAACTCATTAAGGAACCATTGAAAGGGTGCCTAAACTAGGATATTTGTGATTACAGGTTTGCTTCAAGTTGAAAATAAGAAGCCACAAAATAGTTCCTAGCTAGACAAAAGGTGCTCAACTCACATGACCAATGACTAATTGATGTTCTCAAAGTTGACACCCTATGAAGGAGAACATGTCCCTTTTAGCAAAAACTTCAAATGAAGGATCATTAGGGTGGGTAGTATCAGTATTAATAACTCTAAACCATTTTATTGATAATGTATACTTGGTTAGTGGTCATAAGCATAATATAATTAGTATTAGCCAACTTTGCGATAAGGGATTTCTAGTTAACTTTTCTCATTCTAATTTTATTATCTCAAATGGAGTAGATAAATCCATATTGTTTTATGTGCACACATTAACAATGGTTATATGCTTGACATTAAACCTATAAAACTATACAATACATGCTTAATCACTATAGATAATGATGCATGGTTATGGTATAAGAGAACAACAGATTGTAGCATAGGTTTATTAAACAAATTAGCTAGAAAATACTTACTACATGGTCTTCCTAAGATAAATTGTAAAAAATTAGTTTTTAGGACATAAAAATTTCATTTTTAGAGCTAGGAATGAAAACTAAAACAATATAAACAAAGGGTGTTACCACCACACTTAGCACAAGTCCTGTTACCTTTACCATTCTCATACCAAGTGCTAAGGCTAAAATTATTATTTCACTTAAATTTATAACATAATTACAACAATTAGAAAGGAGGGAACAATAGATACATATTATTTTTGATAAAAGAGACATCAATAATTTACAAAACTCAAGAGAGAAAATACATAAGGACATAGGTGCCAAATACAACTAAAATAAAATGTACAAAAGGATAATGGATAACCCTTGGCTCTCAAACAAAACTGCCAACTTTTGGCTAAACTTGGAAGTTGAACAGTAAAGACCACTACTCATTAAATAAGTAGGGACCTATGAAATGAACCCCTAAATACAACGGTACTAAAAAACCCTTTATACTAAATAAAAATGAAAAACCAACATAGAACACATGTAAGGCATCACAATAATACATGGTATAAAACATCAAATTGTATATGTGTTAATTGAAATACGATAATCATTCATATTCACATAACACCAAAATTTATAATTGTTCATTTGAATCAAACTGAAACTTACCATTGGAACATCCAAGAGATATTCTTTATAGTATAATTAGAAATAACATCAACCCAAAAGCTAGAAAATAACAACATATCACATACCTTATTATTAATATCGATAAATCTCATAACACAGGTAGGCTCACAAGCATAGATAAATAATAACTCATTGTATCACAGGGAGACACCAAGGCAGCTACCAAAACATAGATGGGCATAGAGGCTGCTGTCGAACACATGTAGGCATAAAGGTTGTTACTGAACCACATGTAGGAATAAAGGCTACTACAAACCACAGGTAGGCTAAAGGTTGCTATCGATGCACAGTTAGGCACAAAGGCTTCTACTAACCAACCTAATAATCTAATAATCTAAAAAATCCATCACTAATTTCCATCTTTATTCACTTAAGGGAAGATTAATTAGCCTAAAGACACTAAGGTACTCTAGTCATACCAAAGCACCAAGGCAGCAGAGTATCCTACTGACTATCAATATAAGGATGTAAAGGTAATTGGTCCCACTAGTATAAAAAGGTAATGCAACACCATATTAATAAGGAAACCTAATCCATAAGTATGGATATCCCATATCAGTTTGCAAAAATAAAATAAAAAATAGAGTAGGATAAGGGGTCTGGCTGGGGCACTAAGGCATATCGATAAAAATCTATAGTCAATCATAGGCTAAACGTCTTTAGGGTGTACCCCTAAAGAGCCACAATTTCTAATCTCGAGGTCTTTCACTTTAAGTATTATTATTTTATTAAGATGGACAAGAAATCACAAATAAATCTCATAAGTCTAATTTTATACTTAATCATTTGTACTCCTATCACATTAATTTAAGATAATCATAATAAATATCATTTCCATGGCCATTAAAAAAAAACTCTAAAGCCATCCTAGGCTTAATTATTTTTTTGGGCATATTATGCCGAAAATAACCAAAATGCCCCTGAGGTCAAAATTACCACATTACTGTCCTTTTTAATTATCAAATCCATTTCATCTATTAATTTGTCAGAAAAGGCTAATATATAATAATTAAATTAATTTATCATGCATTTACATTATCAAGTAAGCCAAATGACCAATATGCTCTTATTCAAGATTTTGCACATAAAACCCTATAATGCTTATATAATACATCAATGATCACATACTCTCATGCTTAACAACATATAATATATATTTGACATGCTTATCATAATAAAAATCATAATACACATAAAATGACCAAATTGCCCCTAGGATATACATCCATAATTATATCTAAACATGCTTAATCTATACATATTATACATAATAATGAAATATCATGTTTCCATACTTTTATACTCAAAATATTTTGCATACTATAACTTGCTCTTTTTACTAATTTTCATGGTACAATAATAAACATGTAACTATAAATTACTTATGCTTAACATATTTCATACACTCCCTAATGTGCTATCATGGAAAATTTACCATTTTATTAAGGTATAAAAGTTATCTAAATTCTAGCAAAAACGGAAAATAATGGTATCTTACTAAATATTACAAGATTCCACTAATCAACTTTCACACCTAAAAATAATACCATAGTACCATATTAATATTTAACAAATAAAAGAATACTAATAATATTAAAATTTTATTTTATAAAATTACCATAATACCCTTGCTTATTAATAATAGGTACCAAAATTTTAAAACCACACACTACCTTATGTTGCATGTGCAATATGAGCCATGCACATGAAATGGGGGTTGAGTGGGCTTGGTTGGATGTGGGTGATGGTTGTGAGGGAGGTGGATATAGTGGTGGTGGTTGGCACTAGTCATTGATTGAGGGAGATAGTGGTGGTGTTGGTGCAACATGGTGAGGCATCTACTAGGAGGTGTTGCGCTGTATAGGGTAGTGTAGGAAGGAGGGTTGGAAAGGGAGGGTAGAAGGGAGGTGGCTAAGAGGTGGTGATGGTGTAGGTGGCTGGGTAACGTAGGAAGGGAGGAGTTACAGTATATGGCAGTGGCTTAGTGGGCTAGAGGACTCAAAGAATTATAGCGAAGAAATGACATAACGACATAAGGTAAAATCAAAGTAATAGGGGAAGTAACAATAGTTTCTGCCATTTCCTAAGGGGATGTTGCATCCGAAGGTGGGGGTAGCTTGATGTGATTCTGGCCGAAGGTAGAAGGGTTAGGAAATGGTAGAAAAGGCTATAAGGGAGTATAAGGAAAGAAGACAAGAGAAGAAGAAGAAAATGAAAGGAAATACTAACAATGGAGGCTATGGTGGTGCGTGTAGAGGGGTGATGGTGAACGTAGGCTAGGTGGTTGTGGTTGGTGAAGATAGTGCACAACTAGAGGTCTGGATGGTTGTTGTTTGTGCCACATGTGAGGGGTGGTAAAAATGGATGAGGGTAGGGGATGGTGAATGGTCGGTGTTTCAGGGCTAGGGAGTCAAGGAATGACGATAAGGCTGGTCGATTTAGTTGAGGAAAAATGTAGAGGGTTGTTTATATGTATATATTCATGTAGATGAGAAAGAGGGGTATGGTTGGACAAAGAAGGATAAGGTAATAGAGATGAGTGAGATGGATGGTTCGATAGATTCAGGGTATAGGTGTAGTGTGAAAAGGGGAGTGATTTGGAGAGAGTGGTTAGGGGAGAGATTTTGGGGCATGGTAAGTGGTAGAATAGGGGGTAAAATGGTAGTTTAGGGTAGAAATAGAAATATTTATTTTTAGGTTTAGTTTGGTTTGGTTAGGGTATTGGGTAGAAAAATAATCTAGGAATAGTTAGAGTATAGGATAGTTTTAATAGGACTAGAAAAGGTAAAACAATTGGGGGACAATATTTAAGAAATTATTCAGATTATGGGTTAATGGTCAAAAATAAAAATAATTAGACTAAGTGTTAAGGGTTAGTTTTGAATAAAAAGGATAAACATCCAAAAGTGAAGGTTACAAAATTTCAAGGTGTTATATCAATACTCCCTTAAAAATAGACTTTATCTCCAAAGTTAACACTACACTACTGGAAAAACACATAAGGATATGAAAGGTCCCTATCCCCTTAAAATAGTAAACCCTAATAGCTCAAAAATATTATGATTACATGCATACATGAAACCTTAAAAACTCAAAATGATTGAGGATAAAGTGTTAGCATACTAGATGGAAAATTATTAGGATCTAGCACTTGCTCACATGTTCCTATCAGACTGGCCAAGAGAATCTCTGTAAAAATTAGGTCGTGCTGAGCTTTCTATTGCTAGGACATTTGATATTTGCCATAGGGTGTGGTGTAGTACCTGAGTCTCCTATGCCCAAGGATGCTATAGTAGTGGAATCGAATTAACTTCCCTATGCAATCTTACCTGCATGATCTTGTCTTCAATGATGCCAGTGATAGTGCTGGATCAATCTTTAACTAGCTTTACTACAGGAACCACTCTAACTGTTCTTGTGTCGAACCCTTGTCAGATGATGAATGCTCAAAAATCTACTATGGCACTAAGTATTTCCCCAAGAATCCAAAATCTTGGGTTTCCTCTTACCCATAATCAAATTATGCTCCTAAACCAAGGTATCAACGACACATGCTCACTTATACAACATAGCCAAGTCATGAAAAATAGCTACACTTGCCATCTTTAGGATACTAAAGTAAAGTCCTTGCTGAAATTAAAAGGCATCCATGGCCTCATTAGAGGCTATACCTATCTTCTTCTTCTTCCTCACCTCCCATTGCCTCTTCTTCTCCTATTCTTCTCCTTCAATTTCATCATCATCATCTTCTTCCTCTTATTTTTCCTCTTGATCTACTTCCTCCTCCTCCTCCTCCTCCTCTTCTTCTTTGTCTTCTTCTTCTTCCTCCTCCTCCTCCTCACCTCCCATTCTCTCTTCTTATCCTTATTCTTCTCCTTATGTTTCATCATCATCATCATCATCATCATCATCTTCTTCTTCTTCTTCTTCTTCTTCTTCCTCTTCTTTTTCCTTTTGATCTACTTCCTCCTCCTCCTCCTCCGCATACGAGATGGGGACCATTCTTTGAGGCATTATGATCATGTTTCTACCCCTGACCCACCTTGACATGTAGAAATATGATGAGTTTATGGTGCTTCGGTAGGGGGTATGTCCATTGAAGTGTATTACACTCACTCTATAGACTTTATCTAGTTCACCTTGGAAGTAAAGGCCAACAAAGGTTCTCTATTTCAAGATCAGAGTAGGGATATGACATTAGAAGTTGTTGGTGGGAGTTACTCCACTAGATATGGTGGGGATATATAAGCAAGTCTTGGAAGTATCTAGAGTTATTCTAGCTTGGAGTGCTCATTAGGGCATAAGAGGCAGTTTGAGGGTACCCAACATCCTGGTGACCTGAAGAATGCCTTCTCCGGATGTAGTTTACCTTCTAGATTTAACCAAAGCATGGGGTTAGCACCCCAATCTGAAGGGTTGTCTAAGGGTTGTGCCGGGGAAAGGCACTACCATTGTAAGAGATGCATGTTAGATCACCTAAGGGTTAATAGTATGGGTAACAAGGTAATGTGTCATGGGTGTGACATGGTGGGGCATAGAGCATAAGAGTGACGAGTTGGCAATGACACCATTCAAATGATCAAAACTGGAGCTCAAAGTATGGTATGTATCCAGCATCCGTAATTGCAGTTATAGAGAATTCCTTCATAACCTGCCAATGTTGCTTATTAGGCTAATGATCCTAGAGGTCTAATGCCTCGCCCTTTTTAATAAGGCCAAGGATCAGCTAGTGCCTTAGGAGTTTTGTTAGCATGATACCTGAACTTGATGAGTCAGGTAGAGGCAGAATGCCATACCGATGTGATGAGTGGTACACTAACTGTCTCTACTCATTCTACTTGCATGATGTTTGATTATGGTGCATCACACTTTTTTTTATGGCATTAGCTTTTGTAATTAAAGCTGCCCTATCTCCTTCAAGTAGCATTTCTACTTCTGTTGTATTATCTTCGATGGATAGGAGTGCATGCTCTAGGTTATACCAAGGGGTAATGTTAGTAGTGGGAGGAGTATTATTTCCATTAGACCTCATATAGCTAGAGCTGCATGATTTTGACCTAATTCTCTGGATGAATATGCTAGGAAAGTATTGAGCATTGATCAAATGTGTGTAAGAACATATGGTTTTGTGAGGACCAAAGGGTATTAGGGTGTCATATAAAAAGTGTGAACCTAATCCCTCTAATAAGATAGACTCGGTAATTGTGTTAAGTAACCTAGTACATAAAGAATATTTGCTCTAATTGTGCAGTATCAGATGAAGCAACTGAGATGTTATTGGAGTAGATGACAGTGATTTGTGAATTTTCTGATGTATTCCTTGAGTAGATCCTAGGAATCCCACTAGTTTGAGAAGTCGAGTTCACCATAGATTTATTAGCAAGAATAGAGCTAGTCTCTAAGGCTCCGTAGTGTATGGCACCTATGGAGATGAAAGAACTCAAGGCTTAGTGGGAGGAGATTTTGGAGAAGGGTTATATCTGACCAAGATTATCACTATAGGGAGTGCCGATGTGGTTCATAAAGAAGAAGGATGGGAGCTTGAGATTGTGCATCTACTATGGAGGACTGAACCAAGTGATGGTGATGAACCTTTATCTGTTGCCAAGAATAAATAACTTATTCGATCAACTTAAAGGAGCTAAGGTTTTATCCAAGATTAATCTTTGATTGGGCTACCATCAATTGCGGATGATAGGAAAAAACATTCCTATGACTGCTTTTTAGACAACGTATGGAATTTTGAGTTCATAGTAATGCCCTTCAGACTTATTAATGTACTTATAGCTTTCATATCCCTAATGAATTAGATCTTCCATCCTTTCTTAGACCGGTTTGTTGTGGTATTTATCGACAACATTCTCATATACTCCAGTGATCGAGAGATGCATGAGCAGCATTTAAGGTAGACTTTAGCCTTGTTGAGATCGCACGAACTATATGCCAACCTTTCAAAGTGTGATTTTTGGCTAGAACATGTGGCCATATTTGGGAATGTAATCTCTATGGATGGTGTGGAAATGGATGTTGCCAAGATTCAAGCTATTTCTAAGTGGGTAGTGTCGACTTCTGTCAAACAGGTGCATAATTTCTAAGTTTAGGTAGTTATTACCATCAGTTTTTGGCAGAATTTTCCAAGATTGCATGATCATTGATTCAATTGTTAGAGAAGCCTACACATTTCTACTGGAATGAAGAGTGCAGTAAAGCTTTTGAAGAGTTAAAGAGGTATTTTGATTTCTGTCTAACGGTTTTGAGGTGTATAGCGATTCTTCCAAGAATGGACTAGGTTGTATGTTGATGTAATATAGATGGGTGGTAGCTTAAGCCTCATGACAACTAAAGCCGCATGAATAGAACTATCCAACGCATGACTTAGAACTTACTGTGTAGTGTTTGCTCTTAAGTTCTACATGCATTATCTCTATGGATTTTAGCGCAAATTCTACATTAACCATAGGAGCCTCAACTACATCTTCACTTAGCTGGAGTTGAACATAAGTCAATGCTAATTATGGGATTTGGTCAAGGATTATGATATGGAATTGACGTACCAAGAAGGTAAAGCTACGCGGTGGCAGATGCACTTAGTCGAAAAACATCCATTCCTTAGGCACAATCATATTTTTAGATCATCTATGCTATGAGATCAAGAAGATGGATATTGAATCAATCACTATTAGAAGTCTAGAGGCAAGAATGAGTGCACTCACTATTATACCTTCAATATTCGAGGAGATCCAAGCTAACCAACTGGGTGATGTTAAGCTTGAGGGAATTTAGACTAGTTTTGTGGAAGACAGAGCTGAAGGATTCTAGATCCATAAGGATGGCAGTATCTAGTACTGCTGTAGATAATGTGTCCCACAAGGGTGTGTAGAGATTAAGAGGAGGATCCTTGAAGATGGACATTATACTCCTTAGTCTGTTCAACATAGAGCGGACAATCTATATAAAAACCTAAAGAATGTATATTAGTGGCCCTACATGAAGTAGGAAGTTACAGAGTTCACTACCTAATGTCTAACCTGTTAGAAGGTTAAGATTAACCAAAAGAGATTGGTAGGGTTAGTGCAACCGCTTGAAGTTCCCAAGCAGAGGTGGGACAACATATTAATGGAATTTGTGCTTGGTCTTTTAAGGAATTGTAGTGGTTTTGATTCCATCTAGGTTATTGTGGATCTTCTGACTTAGTCAGCTGTGCTGATACCGATGAAGGCGACTTCGAGCATGCAACAACTGGCCAAGGCTCATTGAAAGCTTGTGGTAAGGCTCCATAGAATTCCTAATGACATTGTGTCTAATTGAGACTCTAGGTTCTTATCACACTTTTGGTAGAAATTGCAACCCACCTTTGGTACTCAACTAAAGATGAGTATGGCGTTTCACCCAGCTACGAATGGTTAGATAAAGAGAACCATTCAAACTCTAGAAGACTTTCTTAGAGTGTGCGTACTAGATTTTAGGGGAATTTGGGAAGACCGTGTGGGCTTGATTGAGTTTAACTACAATAACAGTTTTCAAGCGAGTATCAAGATGGCGCCTTTTAAAGACTTATACGGGAGGAAGTGCCATAGTTGGAACAAAATTAGCAAGACACTTATGTCAGGACCTAAGATGATCGAGGAAATGACTAGGCACATCCCTTTGATTCAAGGCTGGATGAGAGTCGTCCAGTATCGATAGAAGAGCTACGTATATATGAAGAAATAGACTAATGGTTATGAGGGGGCGATTTAGTCCTTTTAAGGGCCTCTCCCACCAAAGGAGTCACAAAGTTCAGCAGGAAGAGTAAGTTTAGTCTGAGGTACCTTGAATAATATAAGATTTTGGACTTTATCGGTGAATTTTCTTATCGTTGAGCCGCACCGATGGAGTTATCACATGTGCACAACATCATTCACATATCTCAATTGAGGAAGTATGCAGCAAATCCTTCACAAGTTATCCGACCCAAGTCACTAGAGCTTGACGAGTCTTTAACTTATGAGGAGTGATCGATGAGTATTTTGGACACCAATATAAGAATGAAGACCATTTCTTTGCTGAAACTTCTATGGTTACGGCATGGTATAGAGGAGGCTACTTAGGAGTCCAAAGAAGAAATTTGAGCTAAGTATCTAGAGTTGTTTTTGTAGTTTTTTATCTTAGGAGTAAACCTTTTTCTTTTAGGGGTAGTACCCCTTTTCCTTGAATGTGAATCCGATGTGTGTTTAACCTTATGTGTGATGATGTGATTAGATTGTATTAGGCTTCAAGGATGAAGCCTCTTTATGGGGTAGTGTTGTAATACCCCACATTTTTGTAAAATTTTTAATTAGAATTATGCCAAATTTCAAGCCTTTGATTTTAATTTAATGTTAAGATTTTGTTTGGGGTAAAGTTTGATTTGAAATCATGTTGAAAAATAGAGTTCATTGAGTTTTACAAGCAAATAAATTGAATGGTTCCATGAATTGATCATTTGGTTTATCGTTTCGGCAAATTAGGTTTTCTCGTGTAAACCAACAAACTTGTTTGTAGAATAGTTGACTGATAGGCCCAAACCCATCGATTGTTTTATCAAGTTGGTTATATTTTTTTAGCTTTATTTTTTGGAAAATCTATTACTCTAAATTTTAACATTACCATGCCATGCCAAGTTTTCCTTAAGAGATTCCTAACCATTTTCATGATGTATTAAACCCAAACTATTTCCTCGAATAGATCTTGAGGTTGATTAGGACAATTAATGGGGAGAGAAGACCATAACATTATCTTCTTCCTACTCTCTCTACATGTTTCTAAGATTAATGCTTTGATAGTGGGCAAGATTCTGAGTAGTTGGAAGATTCCTTCCATGTTGACCTTCCATTAGTTCACTCGTATATATTAATTCTTACCTAAATAACTTACATTCTCAAGAGACAATATTTGAGCATTAGAAAATATGTTCGTAAATCCTGGACAAAATCCTTTTGTTTAGATAGAATTCAAGTTGTCAATTGTAGGGTTTTGAGTTGGTTCCTAAACACTCAATATTTCCCTTCAATTGGTTAGCTATAAAAAGCCCCAATTATCCTTTTTATGTACCTTTCTTTCTACCACCGAATTCTCTAAGTCTTATATTCACTCTCACCTTTCTACACTTCTAACCTTACTAATCAATTTTCTTACACTCTTCTGATCCTGTCTCTGTCTCTCTCTTATTTTAATTGTTAAGTAAGGAAGAGTAAGATTCTGGGAAAAAGGTTGAGTTATTAAGTTGAGTTCTTCTCTCTTTTTTTTACCTCAAGTTGGAATGTTCATATTTCTTTCTATTTTCTTAAGTTTAAAAATTTAATAAGGTTTTAGTGAAAATTTTGAGTTTAAGATTTTGATTTTTGAGGTTTTAAAAGATAAGAATCACACATATTGGATTTATAGTTTTAAAGGGAATTTTTATATGCATAAAGTAAGTAATTCTCCCTTCTAAAAAGTTTAGTAAGTATTTTTGCATGTTATGTGTTACCTTAAGCTGATTTTTGCATTATAGCATGAATGAATATAACTTGTGTATGTGATTTCAATGGTTAGATGGCTTGATGTAATTAAAAGCATGAAATTTGGTAAAAATATGGTATGATGATTCCATGTTATGAAATATGAGTTAATTTAGCTGAAAAAAATGATAAACTATGTTGACACATGTTTAAATGTGGTTAAGGATGATTTATATGTAAGAATCTGCATGAAATATAATGGTTCGATGTTATGTAGGGGCAAGCCAATCAACTATTTCCTAGAACAATCAACTAGTTGACCTAACCCATCAACTGGTAAGCTTGCTGAAACCTCGATCTTAATCTATGCTTAAATATATCAATTGGTTGGGCTAAATTGATAAACTGGTCTATAAATAGTTGATCAGTTTTTCCAAAACCAATCGACTGGTTTGAGAAAATGCATGGTCTAGTTGAGTAAAACTTGTTGACTAGTTGACCCACATCGATTGATTGGTTGGGCTAGACCGATCAACTAGTTAGCTTGGTTTGTATGATTTGTTTCCTTTTGGTTCGGTTATGCTTTAAAGTTATGTATGGCATTATATTGTGATTATTAATGGGATAAAATATATATTTTTATCATGGATTATTATCTTAGTGAAAGAATTTAAAGTGTATCATAATTTATGATATACTCTATGAGTAATGTAAAGGCTAAATGGATATTCCACTTATGATAAGTGATGGTCTTGAGAGAATAGCGATAAACATGGGCTTGAACAAAATAATATGGTAGATATGAAAATATTTGCCAAGGATATATGGAAAACCCACATTGTTAGGAGAATGGAAAGAAAATGATTGATAAGGGTTAACAAGGAAAATTGCCTTGCTTGCTTTGTATGGGCCTTCTATGACCACTCATCCATATGAATAAAATGTTAATCACTTAAAGTGAAATACATTCGAGTTAAGTATGGGTCTAGGTTACCTGATCCTCTATTAGCTACCAGAGGTTATTATGCTTTTGGGAATTTTTAGTACCTTCGAGTGGGATCCTGACAGGTCCCGATCACTTACCTAATATAGAGAATGATAATGTACTAGAGGGTATCGATACTGAAGGGTCTAGTTACTTAACCGGCTTCAATCTAGACTTAAGTCCCTATTAGTTGACTTTGGCCTAGACCTACCATTATAGTGATCGACTTTAGCCTGGACTTATGTCCACTTGGTGATTGGGTTTAGCCAAGACTTTATGTCCCTTATTTGGATATTCTTCTATGGAATGTGAGACCATCGGGTGGTGCACATTAAATTTCTTGATGATAATAAAATACGGATGACAAATATTGGTTGATAATTTATGAACGATGGTCAAGTGAATGATTAATGATTGGTTAAGAAATGGAAGTAATGGTATAATTAACCAAAATGAATAAAAGTTGGTTTATACACTTGTCTAATGGTTGAAATGACTAATTGGTTATGGAATGGAATATTAATTGAATGATTGACCATACTCATATATGGATAAGTAAATGGTATAACCTTAAGAATTGGGTAATTGAAAATAAACCCTACAGGTTTCTTAAATTCTCTTTGCTAATACATATATGAGTGCTTATGTGAATGAGGACGTGAAGCCAATCATCATATATTCTACTTTGTTGGAATTGTGCATGATACCATGTCCATATGTAATCCTACTTTTATATATATGGTTTTGTCCTTATTCATGTTCTGTATCATATCCATCTATGATAGATTAGCATACTTATGTTTACATTAAGGGAGCAACTTGGCTTACTCAGTACGTAGCATACTGACGTACCCGTTTGCTCAGTCACCTACTTATAATCTAGTAAGGCTCCATAGATCCCCACCACAAAAACCTCTTCCACTTGGTTCAATTCCACCTCAGCAACCACACAAGCCTTCCATAGCATAAATTATGAGCAAGCTCATTATCACTATGCAAACATGTTTTCAAAAATAAGAAGCTTCAATCAAGAACTTGGAAGCACAACTTCGAAAATTATCTAATGCAATATTTGGAAGGGAGCCCAACATATTTCCAAGTGACACAGTGGTGAACATAAAAGAGGAAGTTAATACTATATCATTAAGGAGTGGGAAGACATTACCCAAACCATAACCTTAAGAGGCAAATAAAGAAGAGGAGTAACCTTGATGCAAGATCATCTAATGATTGTCATGTTCATCTTAATTCTCAAGTTAAGGAAGAATTAGCTTTCTTAATGTTGGAGCCTATCATATTAAATGTTCTTGATAATTTGTATATGCTTGGTCTTGAAAACAATTCAAGTTGATCTTATAGGTATGTTACATATTTGTAAGATGAAGATGTTAATGCACTTTAAAGTGTACAAGTATTCAAAACATACAAGACTATGGCATACATGGGATGATACTTTACAACAAGAAGATATGGTGACGATTCTCATTAGTTGTATTAAGTTGTTGTAAACCCTAACCCTAAGTGTATTTTATGCAAGTTAAGGTTTGATGTAATTTTATGTATGTATCATAGTTAATTATATGGCTTTGTAATGTTAGTCATTAGTATCATTTAGCCAATGATATTATAATTAGGATTAAGTATTAAATGTTCTTGAATTAAAGGTAAGAACCGGCTGGGTGAGCTTGTTCGAACTAGTTGGAACTTCCTTCCTATAAATACACTTGTACACATAGAAAAGGAGAATATAATATAAAGAATTTTGAACATAAAATCGAGCCTATAGAGCTTGCGTTTATCTCTCCTTTTGAGTTTTCTTTGAGTAAGGAAAGCCCGGGGCAATATCCTTCCTCCGTTGATCTCAACATTCAACATATTGAAACCTGATTCAAACTAGTCAAAACCCACCTGCATTTCAACCTATTTTTCTTTGATTGTAATCAACATTAAACCATTATTTCTTCTATTTAATTTTTTGATTGATATCTCCAAATCATCAACAACCGATCCAACCTTCCCTCCACTTTGATTTCACATCATTTTTGTTATCAAACCTCCCGCTATTTGGAAGTTGTCGATCAAAACTTTCCCTTGCAGACAGGTTATCATATATGGTGTTCTTGCATCAAGAACTCAATGGTAGCCTGATATTTTCTTTGAATTCTTGCACATTTATGATCTTCTCGAACTGTTCTTGAATTTCTTGCTCAAATTTATTGAAATCGTGCAATAATCTTGTTGCATTTTTCCCAGAAAATTGCAACATCCTTCGACTAGTGTTGCAGTCTAGGCGCGACTTCCTTTTGTGTGTTGTCTTGTGTTGCTATGAGCTGTTCATCCCCATCATTTCTTTTCCTTTTAATTCTACTCCTTATTTGTGCGTAATCTTGTGCTGATCCATCCATATCATTTCCATATTTTTTATCAATCTAGAAAGGAAACAAGAAAACCGAGACTTAGAGTACATCTCAACACATGACCGAACCAAACGTGTGTGTATCCTGGCATACCCGAGTCATTTCCTCTCGTTTTTCTCTCAAATAACCACTCTATACTCTCCCTTGTATCTTCTCTACATCTTCTATGAATTAACAAGTTCAAATCTTCCACTTGAAGACGTGTATATGTTGAAGAAACCTATGACACTCTATGATTTTATGTGGCTGAATTTTTGGGCCATATATAGAAGATCACTTCTATCCTTAGTATTCCTGCATGCAGTAAGTTTTCTTATGGTTACATATTCTCAATTCTGCCTAATAAAGGACTGCAGGTGGTGATTTTTAATTTGATTGTGAATTAGCAAAAGTTTGTGCCTTGTTTGGTTACAAGAAAAACAAATTCCAACACCTACACATTGTGGAATCTATTGTGTGCAACAAAAGGAGTTGTGTGTCAACCTTCACTATGGCTAGTGAAGATGTTTGTGCCTTGGTAGAGTCTATCAAGAGCCTCACCACATGAATGGATGCTCAATTATAAAATCAAAACACACTTCAACATCAACTACAAAATGTGGAAGCTAAATTGGCCGAACAAGAAAAGCATAAACCATGGCAAGTTTGCATGGAAACCACACATGATAGTGTGGAAGGAAGAATGAAGCCTATCTACCATGCAAAGATTGGACTTGGACATTCCAACATTCGTCACCATGAAGATGGAGAAGATGAGATGAGTTCCTTTGGCTCAAGCAACTAAAGAAGACCACCTACGTTTCAAGTAAGACAAGTATACCATGAAGATCAAGGTATTAAACTTCACCTACCTGAATTTTATGGTGATTTGAATGTGGAGTCATTTTTTGAATGGTTGCATGAGATTGAGGCTATTTTTGAATTTAGAGAATATGATGATGAAAGAAAATGCTAACTAGCTACTCTTAAGTTCAAAAAGTTTGCTCGAATTTGGTATGATAATTTAAAATGAACAAGAGAAAGACAAGAGAAGTCAAAAAATAAAATCTTGGGAAAAACTTAAAAAGCACCTAAGAAAGAAATTTGTGCCTAGAGAGTATGAAAAAGATATGTATGTTAAAATGAATACTCTAAAGTAAGGTTTATTTAGTGTAGAAGAATACACTAGAGAATTTGAAAGACTAGCCCTTATTTGTGATGTTCATGAAAGAAAAGAACAAAAATGTGCTAGATATTTAGGTGGCTTGAATAATTTGATAAGATGATATGCTTGATGAAATTTTTGCTGCACAAGTATTTTTTAAAATTTATTTGAGGAGTGGATATCATCAATTAAGGATTAGAGATGGAGACAAATGGAAAACTACTTTTAAAACAAAATATGTTCTCTATGAGTGGATGGTTATGCCTTTTGGGTTACGTAATACACCTAGCTTATTTACGAGACTTATGAATGAAGTTCTCCGACCTTTCCTTGGTGATTTCATTGTTGTATATTTGAATGATATTCTTGTATATAGCAAAAATAGTTATGATCATCTAGTGCATTTGAAGAAATTATTTGATAAGATAAGGAAAGCTAAACTATATGGGAAACTTGAGAAATGTGATTTATGCATTCAAGTGTAGTTTTCCTAGGCTATATTATTAGGGGAGAAGGTTTTAAAGTAGATCCTAATAATATTAGGGCTATAAAAGAATGGCTTATCCCTTAGAAAGTTCATGATGTGAGAAGTTTTCATGGATTAGCTAGTTTCTATAGAAGATTCATTGAGGATTTTTCTACTATAGCTATACCTATTACTCAACTCATGAAAAAGGGTGAATTTTATTGGGGACAAGAAGATACTCAAGCCTTTGAAACTCTCAAAACTAAACTTTGTCATGCCCCTGTTCTATCTTTACCTAACTTTAATCTTCTTTTAGAAGTAACTTGTGATGCTAGTGGAGTTGGAATAGGAGGAGTACTTTCCCAGAAAAAGAAACCTATAACATTTTTATCTAAAAAGTTGAATGGAGCCAAAATTAACTATTCAACTTATGACAATGAATTCTTTACCTTCATATGGAGTCTAGAGACATGGAGTCATTATATAAGACCAAAACCCTTTGTATTACATTCGGATCATGAAAGTTTAAAATACTTACATAGTCAAAAGAAAGTTAATCTGAGACATGCAAAATGGGTAAATTTCTTATAATCATTTGTGTTTTCTGTCAGACACTTAGATGGTAAAGAAAATGTATTCTTTGATTCTATTCATTATAGATCTACATTACTCGTTATAATGGATGCAAAAATCTTAGGTTTTGAAATGTTAAAAGACTTATATACTAAGGATGAAGATTTTCGGGAAATGTTTAGTGCATGTAAAGAAATTGGATTCCATGGAAATTATTTCATACAAAATGGATTTTTTTAGACTAAATAAACTTTGTATTCCTAGATATAGTATATGATACTTTCTAATCAAGGAAATACATGAAGGTAGAATTGCGGGATATTTTGGTATATATAAAACTATGGAATTATTATAAGAAAAATTCTATTGGCTATGAATGGTTACACATGTACAGGCCATGATAAGTAGATGTTCTACATGTCAAAAAAGTAAGAGTTACTTTCATAAAGGCTTATACACACCTTTACCCGTTCCAGATAAACTTTGGGAAGGAGTTAGTATGGACTTTATCCTAGGGTTACCAAGAACACAACATGGTAAAGATTATATTCTTGTGGTAGTAGATAGATTTTCTTAAATGGCTCATTTTATTCCATGTAATAAAACCGATGATGTCACGCATGTTGCTGACTTGTATTTTTGAGAGGTTTTTAAACTTCATAGAATACCTAAAGCATAGTTTCTGATTGGGATGTCAAGTTTATGAGTTAATTTTGGAAAACATTATGGCATATGCTTGGTACTAAATTGTTATTTAACACTTCACATTATCCACAAGCTAATGGTCAAACTGAACTAACTAATAGAACTCTTGGTACATTATTAAGAGGTTTAGTTAATAAGAGTACTAAAGATTGGGATGTTAAGTTAGCTCATGTAGAGTTTGCTTATAATCATAGTCCATCTAGTACTACTCAAACTAGTCCGTTTGAGGTGGTGTATGGTGTGAATCCTCACATGCTTATTAATATGATTCCTTTGAAAAAAGGTAAACTACAAAATTATGAAGCTAAGGATAGAGTGCAATTTTTTCAACAGCTTCATGAGAAAATACAACATAACATTGAAAAATCTAATGCCAAGTATAAAGATCAAGCAAATAAGCATAGAAACTCTTATGTGTTTTCTCCTGGTGACTTAGTTTGGTTACATTTGCATAAATAAATATTTCCTAATTTACATAAAAATAAACTAATGCCAAGAGCCGATGGTCCATTTAAAATACTAAGAAAGTTTGGAGATAATGCTTATGAACTTGAACTTCTAGATTATTATGGTGGAATTTCAAGAAATTTTAATGTTGGTGATTTGTCTCCTTATTATTCTAATGAAAACTTGAGGGCAAATTCTTCTCAAATTGGGGAGGATGATGTAGGAGCATCTAATGATTGTCATGTTCATCTTAATTCTCAAGGTAAGGAAGAATTAGCTTTCATAATGTTGGAGCCTATCATATTAAATGTTCTTGATAATTTGTATATGCTTGGTATTGAAAACAATTCAAATATTTCTTGTAGGTATGTTACATATTTGCAAGATGACGATGTTAATATAATTTAAAGTGTACAAATATTCAAAGCATACAAGACTATGGTATACATGGGATGATACTTTACAACAAGAAGATATGGTGATGATTCTCATTAGTTGTATTAATTTGTTGTAAACCCTAACTCTAAGTGTATTTTATGTAAGTTAGGGTTTGATATAATTTCATGTATGTATCATACTTAATTGTATGGATTTGTAATATTCGTCATTAGTGTAATTTAGCCAATGATATTATGATTAGGATTAAGTATTAAATGGGCATAAATTATGGGTAAGAAAAGGCTGGGTGAGCTTGTTCAAACCAGCGGGAACTTCCTCCCTATAAATATACTTGTACACACAGAAAAGGAGAATAGAATATAAAAAATTTTAAACATAAAATCGAGCCACCAGAGCTTGTGTTTATCTCTCCTTTTAAGTATTCTTTGAGAAAGGAAAGCCCGAGGCAATATCCTTCCTCCATTGATCTCAACATTCGACATATTGAAACCTGATTCAAACTAGTCGAAACCCACCTGCATTTCAACCTATTGTTCTTCGATTGTAATCAACATCCAACCATTGTTTCTTTTGTTTAATTTTGTGATTGATATCTCCAAATCATTAGCAACCGATCCAACCCTCCCTCCACTTTGATATCGCGTCAAACCTCTAGATTAGCACCTAAGTCACAAGAAGAGGTAACTAAGACCCTATTTCAAGAGGAAAAATATTTAAAAAATAGTACATATTAATTTTCCAATAATTAATATTGTGATGTTGATTCTTAACTATGATAAATTTCTTAAGGACATTATTTTAGATAAAAGTAAACTGGAGGATTGTGATACCATTATATTGAATGTAGAGTTTTATTTTATTTTACAAAACAAATTGCCCCCTAAGTTAAGAGTTCCAGGAAGTTTTACTACTTCTTGTGCGATTGGTAAATTGAAATTTGACAAAGTTCAATGTGGTTTAGGTGCTAACATAAATTTTATGCCTTTCTTAGTTTTTAAGCATTTAGATTTAGGAGAGCCAAAACTCACTAACACGTCTTTATAGTTAGAAGATAGATCTATGAAATATCCTCGGGAAATAATAGAAGATGTTTTAGTGAAAATGGACAAATTAATATTTCCTATAGATTTTGTTGTGCTTGATATGGAAGAGGATCAAAGGATTCCTCTCATTTTTTGTAAACCATTTCTAGCTATAGGAAAGACTCTAATTGGTGTCCATAAATGTAATTTAATTCTTTAATTCCAAGGTAAGGAATATATATTTAATGTTTTAAGACCATGAAATACTCTTCTGAGGATCAAACATACTATAGCATTGATGAATTAGAAAAAATGGTTAATGATTGTTTCAAGAATGTCTCATATAAGATCCATTACAGAGATGTTTGGTACAATCCCAATGGAATGAAGATAGAGAAGAATTTGATGGGTTCATCCAATACCTAATCACTTATCCACCTGATAAGAGAAACAAAGTAGTACTTTTATGAGGGCTAGAGAAAGACCAAGTTCTAAAGTTAAAACCATCAATTGTGGAGCTACCAACTTTGGAACTCAAGCAATTTCCCAAACATTTAAAGTATGTTTTTCTTGATTATAATGATACTCTTCCTGTTATTATTTCTTCATTGCTAACTGGCCTCTTGAAAGAAAAGTTGATGAGAGTTATTAGGGAGTAAAAGAAGGCCTTTAGATGGACTATCTCTGATATCAAGGGGATTAGTCATTCCACATGCATGCAAGAATCCTCATAGATGATAAACATAAGAAGATGATCCAACATCTAAGGCGACTAAACCCAATAGTGCAAGAGGTGGTGAAGAAAGAGGTAATTAAGTTATTGGATGTAGGTATGATAATAATGAGTTGATACCCACTAGAATTGTTACTAGATTGCATGTTTGTATTGATTTTAGAAAATTAAATGATGTTATGACAAAAAATCATTTTCCTATTCCCTTTATTAAAAAAATGTTTAAGCATTTAGTAGGATATGAATTTATTTTCTTTCTAGATGGTTACTCTCATTATATGCAAATCCCAATATCTCATGAGGACAAAAAAAACTTTTTCTTGTCCCTATGGAAATTTTGCATATAAAAAGATGCATTTTGGCCTTTTTAATGTTCCTTCTACTTTCTTATGAAGTATGATGGCCATATTTCATGACAAAGTTGAGAAATTTATAGATAAATTTTCAGTGTTTGGCTCATCTTTTGATTTGTGTTGGGATATCCTTAAGCTTGGTCTAAAGTGTTGTGATGACACTAATCTTATTTTGAATTAGGATTTTTTTTTTCATTTAATGGTGTAAGAAGGTATTGTGTTAGAATATAAGACCTTATGTACTGGGATAGGGTTTGATAAAGCAAAAATATAAATTATTGAAAAATTACCTCACCCAAAGTGTGTTAAGGCATTCACAGCTTTCTTGGTCATGTTGGTTTTTATAGAAGGTTCATTAAGGAATTTTCAAAATTTTCAAGAACTCTATGTGACCTATTGGCTAAAGATTCAGCTTTTGAATTCTTTGATGTGTGCTTAAAGGCTTTTAGCACTCTTAAAAAAAGGGTGAATGCTCCTATTGTTGTTGCTTCATATTAGAATATTCTTTTTGAAATCACGTGTGACACGGGTGATATTGCTTTAGGAGAAATTTTGGAACAAAATAGGGATAAAAATTTCCATACTACCTATTGTTATTGCAAAACTTTGAATTATAAACAAAAGAATTATGCTATTACTGAAAAAGAATTGCTACTTGTGATATTTTCTTTTGATAAGTTTCACCTTTACTTATTAATCAATAAAATCATTATTTATATTAACCATAATGAATTGAGATATATTTTTTTAAGAAAGATGCTAAGCCCAAATTCATTCAATAGATTCTATTGCTACTAGAATTTGACTTGGATTTAAGGGATAATAAGGGAAGCAAAAAGAACATAGCAGGTTATTTATCCCACATACCATTATCATATAAGGTAAGTAAGGAGGGTGATACTATTTGTGACACGTTATTTGATGAGACACTCTATGTAATTACAAATAATCCTCGGTAGGCTAATTTAGCAAATTATCTTGCAAGTGGAATCTTGCTCAATGACCTTTCTTATCATCAAAGGAAGAAATTTTTGCATGACTTGAGATATTATTATGGAATGATCATTATCTTTATAAAATATGTACTTATTAAATAATAAGAAGATGTATCCTTGAATAATAGTTTCATTATATTTTATCTCATTATCATATTAAAGAATATGGAGATCATTTTGGACATACTGGAACTATAGTTAAAGTTCTACATAGTAGTTTTATTATTCTAGATTATTTAATGATGCTAATTCTTTTGCTATGGATTGTGATAGATGTTAAAAAGTTGGCAATATTTGTTGAAGAAAAGAAATGTCCCTTAAAAATATTTTATTTGTTAAATTATCTGATGTGTGGGGTATTGACTTTATGGGACCATGTCCCAATTCTATGCATAATGAATATATCCTTATTGTAGTTGATTATATATTTTAGTAGGTGGAGGCTTTTGCACCTCCCACTAATAATGTACAATTTATCACCAAATTCTTGAAAAATAATATATGTATGAGATTTGAAATGCTAAGGACTATCATAAGTAGTTGGGGCTCTCATTTCTGTAATAGAGCATTTAGTGCTTTTGTGGCCAACTATGGAGTTACGCATAAGGATGCTACTCCGCATCATCCATAAACTAGATGACAAGTAGAAGTGAAATACTCTAAAACCCTAATTTAGAAAATTATGTTAAAATGGAGATTTATTAGGGAAATTAAATAAATAAATAAATTATTTTATTAAAATAAGGGGAATATTTAAGGCAAAATTAAGAGGAAAATAATAAATAATTTAATTAAGGAAAAATTAAGGTGTTTTGCTAATTCAAATAGAATTTAGAAAAAATTACCCAAAATATCCTAAATTAATATAAAATAGAAATTTAATTATTATTTTACTAAATATTATTTTTTTAAATATTCAAAAATACCAAAATATTTTAAATACCCAACCAACCTATTTTTCTTTTTCCTTATTCACTTTAATTTTCCTTTTCTTTCCTTTTTTCTCCTTTCTCCTTTTTCTTTCCCCCCTTCTTCCCCCGGATTGGGCTAGCCCTTCCCTCGCTGCCTAACCCCTTCCCCCTCTTCCTTTTGCGTGGCCCAGCTCGCATCCTCCTTTTTTTCCTCCTCACCCGCCCAGCCCCCGATCCTCCTTGTTTTTCTTCTTTTCTTTTCCCTAGACCGGCCGACCAACCCTCCTAACCTCCTTCTTCCTCCCTTCTAGTGTGGCCATAGCCAGCACATAATTTAAACCCTCTTGTTATCACTTGTAGTATTGGCAAATAAAGGTATTGTTCTAAATTGAGGATTGATATGGCTCACCTTTATTTAACTAGCTTAAAATAAAAATAAAAATAAAAACCCTCAATAACACAAAATAAATAAATAAGGAAAATAATAATGGGGGTTATAAAAATAGAAGATGATGAAAATTATAAAATAATAAAAGTAATAATTAAAATAAAATAAAATAATAATAGAAATAATGAAAAACCACACATATGATAAATATGTTAGGAAATCGAAATCCACCACTATATTAGGTCAAAATATAATATTGATTTCTTAGTCAATATTTAATTGTGAGAAGGAGATCGACCACGTTTTACATCAAAAGCAGGTCCATACACCTTATATTACTTCCCTTAATTAATTAATACGACAAAATGCTAATATTAACCCTATTAAATACTAGCAATATAACAGTAACAAGCGACTCCTATATTTAACTAGATTTAATGCGTTAAGTATAATTGGAAGGCTTTCAATCTAAGTACCCAACTAGTACACAAAGCATGTCTAGTTGTATTTCCTTTCCTTAACCCACACGTATCTAAATGTTTTACTACTTCGTTAGAGTCATAAAACTATTAGGTGTATTGTTATCTAACCTAGCTGCAATTTATACACATAAATTCTAGTATATTTATATGGCCACCTAGCAGGTAAATAATCCTATATACTATCACTTATGAGGAAGCCATAACAAGGTATACACCAAATAACTTATACTTGATAGAATTATATATATATATATATATAAATGATAGCAATTCAAATAGAATCAAGGAACAATCTCACGAAACAAAGAAAATAAAACTATATCTCAAACCCTAATTTAGGGTTCCAAATTATTCCCTAGCAACAAATATTCAGCCAGCCATAATTATGTAATTAATTACATAGAAATATATATATATATATATATATATATATATATATATATATATATATATATATATCTAAAATATAAATTAAAAATAGAGAATAAAATAATCAGAATTAATTATGGATGAAAGATCAAGAATTTATTCAGATAAAAAATTCAATTAATCTGAAATAAATTCTACCGGGTAAATTCTTCCCTTTTTCTTCTTCCCTCGGTGGCCTTAAATTTCCATGCAAATAATTTTTTTTTCCGTGTGCCGGCTGATTCCTTGTTCTCCGTTGTGCATGAGTCGAGGCTTCGATCTGTGCGCGCGTCCTCCTCATTTTTGGCGGCTTCCTCCTCCTACCCTCTTTTTTTTTTTCTTTTCTCTGTCGCCTTACTATTGCTTCCTCTACAACTCTTTTTTTTTCTACGGCTTCATACTCCCGCCCCTTTGAATTCCGTGCAGCTCATTTCTCCCTCCCAGATGCTCCTCCTTTCTTTATTCTACTTTCTGTTGCTTATAATTTTTATTTGTCTTGTTTTCCACATTAGCCTTGCTGACCTTTTCCTTTTTTTCCCTCGTTGCTGCTTCACTTGCCCTTTATTCCGTGGCCTTTGGGCCTTTGGCCGTTGGGTCGTTGGTCCAAAGGTCAAATTATTTTTTTATTTTCTTTTATTTAAAAATAAAACCTAAAAAATAAAATTCAATAAAAATTAATAAATAATATTATACTCTAAATTTACTTAATTTATATCATTTAAGCTTAAACAATAATATTTTTGCAATTATTACCACTTACGCCTAAAATCATAATTATTCACCTATATTAGTTAATTAAAATACTAACAACTAAGATTAGAAGGGTATAAAATATGTCAAAATATAAACTTATCACCTTCTTCCTCCCACACCTATAGAGGGAGACTTACAACCCCTATAAGCCAACCAACCAGCCAATGTACCGTCAGCTTGCGCCACCCTCTCTCTCCCAGTCCTTTTCCTTTCCTTTTTTGACCCCAACTGGCCCCACACCTCCTCCCATGCTTGCCATACTTGCACCCCTTTTCCTCTTCCCTATTTGTCTTATCCTCCCACCAATAGCCCATAAATACCTCCTACCCAACCTCAATCGGCATTCTTTTCCCTACCTAGGAAATCAAACTTCCTTGCACCATCGCCACTTCAGATGCCATCGCTGTCGTGACCTAGCGCCACTGCCCGAAACACCTGCTAAAATTCTTCCTACATCACCCTCCACCGAACCACACCACTCATTACCTCTAATTTCCCCCTACACGAGCTTACCCAGTTGTGCCAAGTAGGCTACCCAATCTGCCTTTACTCCTTAATCGTTGCCCCTCTCACCACCATCACCACCACAACCACCATAACCACCACCTCTCTTGCCACCCAAAACACTCAGCAAAGTCTCTCCTACCTCCCTATACATTCCTTTCTTCCTACCTCCCACTCCTTCACCCTCCCTCCTCCTTCACCACCTTTGACCACCACAACAACCACCGCCTACGCCGCCGCTTTTTCTGTGCCACCATCACCATTCCAACCCTCTCAACTTAGAGGACCCACCACCATAACAACCACCATATCACCCCCTCTTATAGCCTAGAAAGCCACCTCTCCAACTCCAATTCCTCCTCCATTGCCGCCATCGCTGCCGTCACATGCTGCTGCCTAGCCATCACTACCCTAGGTTGTGCTCTAACCTCCCTAACCTTTAAGTATAATTAATATAATTATTATTTAATTTTATTAGTTTTAATCTCATTATTATCATTATTATTACTATTATTATCATTATCACTCTTATTATTAATATCATCATCATCATTACTATTATTATTACTACTACTACTACTACTAACTTTGGCCCTATTACCATTATGATTATTTGAACCATTATTATTATTATTATTAACTTTAGCACTATTATTATTAATATTAATATTATTATTATGATTATTCAAACTCTTATTATTCTTGAATTATTATTATTATTATTATTATTATTATTATTATTATTGTCATCATCATCATCATCATCATCATCATTATTACCTATATCACTATTAGTACTATTAATACTACTACTACTACTACTACTACTACTACTACTACTACTACTACCACCACCACCACCACTACTACTATTATTATTATCATTATCATCATCATCATCCTTATTATCATTATTGTCACTATTTTAGTATTATTATTATTATGATTTGGGTTGTTGTTATTATTATTATTATTATCATCATCATCATCATCATCATCACTATCATCATTATTATTATTGTTGTTGTTAATATTAAAGTTATTATCTTTAGTAATATTAATATTGCTAATAATACTTTAACATGGACCAATATAAATACCAAGACCTATTTTGACTAGTAATAGTATGATTATCTACTTTAAGAATAATAACTTTATTTTTATTTATAAAACTAGTACTATTATTATTAATTCTAATACTAGGTTATCATAAGGGTGAAGTAGGGAATAATGATGATAATGGTAAAAGGGAATTTAACCCTAGTATTTCCCTCTTATAGGTAAATTAAGTCAAAACCCTACGGAGGCATAGGAGCGTGCTCTAAGCCTAGTGTTGTATTAGGTAAGGATGTAGTTAAGACCTATTATGTGTGTTATGAGCTTTGTATGCCATGTTTTATATTATATTTATGTATTTTTTGTTATTATGAATACTTACTCGTAGAGCATCTTGGAGTTAAGGTACGTTGTGTGTCCTCCTTACGTCATGTGTAAAATGATATGTATGTTGTGCTTGTGGTGTTATGTGATGCGACCCAATAGGACATTCATGCTAGGATGCTTTAATGACATAGTATGGGGTGAAAAGATGAAAAATGGAAAAAGGAAAAACAGTTGACTAAAGGGAAGTGAGAATGAGCTAATTATCTCATGACCTATGAGGGTACAAATAAAAGGAAAACATGAAAAAAAAGAGAGAGTGGACTGAGTCTTGAATGGGAAAGTCTAGGGTTTGAATGTGATGGATGGTGCTAGCATGGGGATGATCCTTACATGGGAATATTTGACTTGGGATGTAATAAAGGTAAGGGAAGAGTTATTTATGTGATTGGAGTCCATGGGTGAAAAATAGTACGTAGGTTGGAATAAGAGTGCATAAGGAACCTAGATATGGTTTGGGAGGAAAACCCTAAATGGAGGAGATTGTGGAAGTGAAAATAATGGAGAGGATTGGAATTTGGGGTAAGAGTGGAAGGATATTACATGGAGGGCAGGCGTGTATGTTATGTAGAAGAGAGGATGGTAGGTGAGTAATGGAGAGATGACATATGAAAAAAAGAGGTACTCAGGTTTGGAGTGGTCAACTAGGGTTTCGTAGTCATATGTGAAAAATGTGAATTAAAGTGGATTGCTTGGGGTTGAATATAAGTGAGGTGATGTGTTGGGGTAAAAAATTTTTAGTTGTGTGGAATAGAGGAAGGATGGGCCATATAGGCTAAATTAGGGTTTTTTGGGGAAAACCCTATACGATGATAGTGAGTTAACTTAGAGGTATGGGGAAATGGGCCTTAACCCACACACTTAGGAGTTAGGTATTTGTGGTAAGTGAGTAGAAGAGGGAAAGGATGTCTGGATGTGTTAGGAGGTGTAGAAGTCTTAAGATATGGGATGGGACCCTCTTAGGAGAATATGAGTGGCCAGGTTGTGTGAGTGGGTAGTCCAAGGGGCATGCATGTCTAAGGCGTTAATATTTATCGAATAAGACACGAATATGATTCTAACCTATTAAAGAGAAAGGTTGTTGAGCTGGGCCCAGACTAATCTACTGATAAATAATAGTAGCTAAGTGCTATGGTGCCCTAAAGACCGTTCCATTGGAGAATAATAATGGCTAGGAGTGTTCTTCCCTATATGTTTTTGGTCCACCGATTATAATAGTGGGGGATCTCGAGCTCAAAAAAACCAAACCTAATGATGTTAAACCACAGAAAGATACTATCTACTTATAGTGAAACAACATGAGAGTCGGGACCAAACCGGTCCTTAGGTGAATAATAGTGGCCAGGTGTCATGTGCCCTAGAGACTATTCCACTGGTGAATAATAGTGTGCAGGTGCATTCTACTCTGGGTATTCTTTTGGTCCACTGGATATAATAGTGGGGTTCCTGTACTCGCATGGATTGATAAAGAGCATGGTGTGAAATGAGTATATTAACTAGAGATCTAATGACTAAGTTTGATCGGACTATAACATGGCCTCTACTATATACATTGCTTGTATGTTTATCTATATGATCCCGCTTGTATTATATACCTTTTTGTGTATGGACTTAGCTGTATGGTTACCTTGCTCAGTATGTAGCATACGAACCACTCATTTTATGGGTGCTACTCATTCTCACGAGCAGAGGGCCCTACTAAGCTTGTAACAAAAGGATGGAGAACATAACAATGACCACATCCATTTGTTGATCAGCCTCTATATGGCTTATGGTGTTCACGTTCCCACCTGACTATCCTCCCTCGTATCCTCTATAACAACCACCAAAATCCTAGGTTTAACCTCCTCCCTTAGAAAATGGGTAAGGCCCTTATGGTGTCCACTTAGCCTCAGGTTGTCCACTATTTATGGCAAGTGCCTCTGCTACTATTGATGTTGTGGCTAGTAGGCCCACTACTGGTACACCTGTTGTTGAGGTGGTAACAATCCCCACTACTGGAACTTACCCTACTAATAATGATACTCAAATCATTAGTGGCCTAGGTGACCACACATTCTACACTAAATAGGAGTGCCTTAATAGTATAACCCTAGATGATCCCATGCATAGAAATAACACATGAAGCATCTCGACTAGCCCATAAATCTACTTAGACCACTCGTCTAAATGTGGTGTGGAAACTGATCACCCTAAGGCTAGATATTATCCCACTACTAAAACCCTTGAGGTCTGCCTCCCAAGAATTTGATTCTACCTCCAAAACCTTTTATATTTAACTACCTATTTCCTAGAATGGAAGTCGGCTCCTATAGTAGAGTAGTAGTCACATACACCCACTCATATAAGATGGCCAAGTCCTATAAAGGTATGTCACCTATTATCTTCTATGGGCTAAAATGGAGCCCTTGATCAAACTAATAGACCATTGTTGACTCAGTGACTAATATCCCTGGCCCAAATATCAATAACTTGGTAAATTGGGTATGGTATTGACTTATAGTCATGCTCCACTAAGTCAGCTACATGAACTTCTTTAGTTTATCTTGCTTAGGACTCTCAGGATAAAACTTAGTATAATTCTCCACCTTGAAGTCCTCTTAAGACATCAATGGTCCTCTCTACTCACAATGACCTACCCACCATGTGTCAGCTACCCATTGTAAGTAGAAAGATATAATTCTCACCTTTCGAGCAAGTGGACAATCAACTGCCTCATACGTCTTATCTATATCACAATTCTATCCTTCTAAGATGGTTGGGTCCTCATCACCAACGTAGGTTAGGGGGTGATGTCCCATAACCCTCTAAAGGTAGCCCTCTCTGATATCCTCCTATGAGTAATGCGAAAGTGGTGGTGATAGCTGAGGTGGAGGTAAACATCAGAAAAACTAGATAAACTCCTCAAAGGTATCCTCTAAATGACCAACACAGTAACTAAGTGTCAAGCTAATTTAGTTTCAAAACAACAAACACATTAGAATAAATATTCCCATATTACTAGCATGTAACACACATATACACTTTCAAAGGCCACCCAAGCTACTCAATTTTGATTCCATACAAGTTAATTGAGGATTTTGAAGAATCAAGCTTTTGTGAAAATATGGAATAGACTAGTGAAATAAAATGAGGGATCATTTGAAAACAAATTTTGAAAAAAAAAACACAGTAAAAAAAACCAAAGATCTGATACCAACTTAAAATACCCTAAATTTTACTATTGAAAAGAATTATTTTTATAACGGAATCTAATAACTATGATGCGTGGTATTACATCCATAATTAATGTCATTTTAGCTTAATATACCATCCTTACATCAATAAAAAGGCTAAAATAATTAAAAGTAAAATAGAGTAAATAGAAACAAGAGTATATTTATAAACATCACTAGGAATTTGGAGATTAACTATAATCCCCCAAAATTTTCAAAAACCTAGAATTTAATAAATAGCTTTTGAAATTATTTAGTTTAATTATTTTATGGATTTTTGAGTATATAAATTTGGATAGGAGTATTTAATAAGTTTAAAATAAATATTTTGTTATTTTATCACATTTCTTTTAATTAAATAATTTTCCAAACTAATATTTTACTAAAATTATCCTTTTTAAACCAATATATTAAATTATAATGAATTAAAATATTAAATTAAATAGTTTATCAAAAATATTACATTTTATTATTTTCTAAATTTAATTAAATTAAATTATTCTCTCCTATTTTTCCATTTTCCTTTTTTTTCATTTTTCTTTTCCTTCTCCTTTTTCTCCTTTTTCTTTTTTCTTTTCTTTTCGTTTTTTCCTTAGGGTTGTCCGCCAGGCGAGCCCTTCCTCCTCTCCCCTATGCACTGGGCCTCACCCCATCTCTCCCTCCTCCCTTTCCCTCCTCTTCCTCTCTCGTGTAGCGTCGCCCAACCTAGCACTCTTTTCTTTCTTTCCTTTCTCGTTGGACCGCCCGGCCTACCCATTCCTTCCTATGTCGGTCCACCCGTTCGCACCCTTCCCCTCTTCCCTTCTTTCTTCTTCCATGGCCGACACCCTGAGCAAGCCAGCCACCACCTGCAATTGTCATGCTCGGCCACCACCTACCTCCCTGCTACTCTCTCTCTCTCCACCGTCATTTTCTTTTCAAATTTGAACCAAACTAACCCCTGCATCCCTAGCCTGCATGCCCTCTTACTTTCCTTCTTCTTCCCTCCTTTTCCCATGCCAACCGACACCTCCCTGCCACCCTTCGACCTATCGCCGACCGGCCACCTGCCCCCTCTCTCCTCCCTCTTCTTTTTCTTCACCTCTTTAGCCTTCTTTCTGCCTCATATTTCAAGTATCTCCCTTTCCCTGACCTCCCTCTTCTCTCCTTTCTTCTCCTCCCATTTTTCCCTGTTTTTCCACGCTGCTGCCACCCGCCGCTCCAACCACCGTACCAACCCCTGTGCCGCCTTCTGCTACCCTATACCTCAGCCCTGCACCACCGCAAGACCACCCAAGCTACCCTCGAGCTCCTGCTGTTCCTCCCTTCTCCCCCTCTTCTTTTCCTCCCTTATTGGCAAGCCACCTGCAGCTGCCCTGTTCTCCGCTGTCCGGCCACCTATGCCGCCACCCAACCACCAATCCACACCCTACAACCTCATCTACCACCCCCATACCTTACTTTCCTGAAAACAGCCCCTGCAGCCCTCCATTTCCCCCCTCTCTTTTCCTTCCTTCTCAGCCACGCCCAGCTAGACAACCATCTTCGCTGCCTTGTCGCCACCCTATGCCACCGTGAACCCATCCCCAGCCTTCACCTACACCCCCTCTTCACTTCAGCACCCTTCCCTTGCCTCCAATCCTTCCCCATCCAGCTCATTTCCTAGCCTAAATACCCTAAACCGAGCCATCTCCCCCTCCCTTCTACCTTATTACCTTTGAACCTGTTCTCCCCCTTAATCAGCATGTGGCTCATGCTGTTCATGCAGCTTGAACTCCACATTGATTTGGAATTTATTTGTCTAAATTTTGAGGTATATTAATAGTTAATTAAAGTTTTTTATTATTAAATAAATTTTTATAAATTTTTATCCCTTTTAATTTCCTACTTCTAATATAATAATTATTGATACTATTTTTAGGTGTTGGGTTGCTAATTAAGCTTTGAATCTTTAACCAGGATACCAGTAAGGTTCGATTTTTGTGGGATTAAGGTAATCGTTAAACCCCACTTAAACACATAGAAAAACGTATGCTAGTACATTAGGGATTTTAGCATGATTTTATGCATGTTATATGTTGTCTAGTATGATATATGCAGTTGTTTATATTGATTCATAAAAAGAAAAGCATGCTAGATTTTGTGCCATGTGTAGAGATGATACTGAAGGAAGGAGATTGGTTATTGATGGAAATGTTAAATGCTTATCTATGATGTATTATGTCATTAATACATGAATAATATTATTGTGAGCCTAAGGGTATTCTAGTAATATGCCTATGTAAGTATGTGATCTAATATATGTAGTTGCTAATGAGTATTATGTTAAATTATGACAAGTTGGCGGAGTTATATGATAAGCATGAAGTGTTAATATTAGTATTTTATGTAGTGGTGGTAAATTCATAAAAGTGGTGTAATCAAGGGGTCAAGTGGTAATTTTATAAGTGAAAGGGGTATTTTAGTAATTTTGAAAGAAAGGGGTAAAACGGTGATTTTGCATGCAAAAGGGTATTTTGGTAATTTCAAAAGAAAGGGGTGAAATAATAATTTTATAAGTAAAAGGATGAAGTTATAAGTTGTAAGAAAAAGGGGTATTATGATAATTTTTTAGGCAAAAGGGCAATATGGTAATCTTATAATTAAATGGCAAAATGGTAATTTTACAGGTAAAGGGGTGTTTTGGTAATTTTGGGAGTAAAGGGTAAAGTGGTAATTTTGGAAGTAAGATATAAAATGGTAATTTTAGAAGAGAAGGGTAAAATGGTAATTTGTAAGAAAAATGGTAAAATAGTAATTTTGGATGTAAAGGGTAATATGGTAAATTTGGATGTAAAGGGGGTAAGATGGCAATTTTCATAAATAAAAGGATATTATGGTAATTTGGAAGTAAGGGGTAGAAGGGTAATTTTGTAAATAAAAGAATGTTTATGGCAAACTTGGGAGTAAGGGGTAACTTGGTAATTATAAAAACGACGAAGGGTAATTTGGTAATTAAATTATAATTATAGAAGGGCAACATAATATTTATAAAAATGGAGAAGGGAAAATTGGTGTTTATAATAATGGGGAAGGGTAAAATGGTAATTATAATAATTGAGAAGGGTAGAATGGTAATTATGACAATGGAAAAGGGTAATTTGGTAATTTAACCAACTAAGGGGCAATTCGGTAATTATGATGATGGAAAAGGGTAATTTGGTAATTTAATCGACTAAAGGGTGAGTTAGTAATTATTTAACCTACTAAAGAGGCAAAATGGTAATCATGATAATGAAGATGGGTAATTTGATAATTTATCCAACTTAAGGGCAATTTATTAAATATAATAAAGGAGAAGGGCAATTCGGTAATCTAACCAACCACATAGGAAATATGATAAGTGTAGCAATTATGAGGGATGAATGGCGATCTAAAAAGTGTAGGAGATAACTTGGTAACCTAAACCGGTTAAGGGATAATTTGGTAATTTGGTAATTATGCAACCTAAAGGGTAATAGGGTAATTTCTCAAGTAAGGAAGGGATGACTTAGCAATTATATAAGTAAGGGGTAAATAAGTAATTTACACCTAACATGTCGTTGTGATTGTGGAATTTCATAATATGATTCAAATAATGCTGATTATCAAGGTAAGAGTATTTAATGATTGGTAAGTATCACGAGAACAAATCCTAATTCGGAATTAAATGAGATTATGATGACCTTAATGATTTCTTTGTGTTAGCTTGGATAATCGTCTGAATAAGAAATGACTAATGATATCAGAACGATTGAAAGCGAATAAGTATCTAATTATTGTGCTTGCGTGATCACCTTAATTAAGACATTAATACTTAAAGTGAAAGACCTCGAGATCGGGTATGGTGGCTCTTTAGGGGTCGCTACCCTAAAGACATGGTTTAGCCCACGATTATTCTGGTATTTGTTGGTGTGCCTTTGTGCCCCAGCCAAGCCCTATATCTTACTCTATCTAGCTCTACGGACCTAGTTAGGGGGTATGCATACTTATGGATTAGGTGTTCTTGTTGGTAGGGTGTTGAGTAGCTTTATGCACCAGTACGACCAGAGTACCTTTGCATCCCTGGGTTTGTGGTTGAAGGGTACTGAGTAGCTTGTATGCACCGGTATAACCGGTGTAACTTTGTGTCCCGGGTTTTGATCTCCCATCCAAGGCAAATAAATATAATTGTTGTGCTGACTAAAGAAAGGAAAAACGTTGTTTACAAAAGTAAAAGATTAATGAGCCGGGCCCAGTTGACTTATGATAATGAGTACCGATCCACCGGTTATAATAGTGGCCCATGAGCGTGTTGCCCTGGCAAGTGATATTGAGTACCGATCCACCGGTTATAATAGTGGCCTAGGAGCGTGTTGCCCTGGCAAGTGATTATGAGTACCGATCCACCGAATATAATAGTGGCCCAGGAGCGTTTTGCCCTGGATGATGATTATATGTATTCCCGTCCACCGGATAAAATAGTGGGGGTCCCGAGCTCAATAAAACAAGCATCAGATGTGAATAAATTATGGAAAGATATTAATTACTTATAGTGGAACACCTTGTGAGTTGGGCCCAAATCGGTCCATCGACGAATAATAACGGCTAGGAGCATTCTGCCTTGGAGACCGATCCACCGGCAATAATAGTGGTCAGGAGCGTTCTGTCCTGTATGTATTCCGTTCCACCGGCTATAATAGTGGGGTTCCCGCACTCACTTGGATATAACCAAAGAGATAATTGAATAATGATGGACTAATGGCTTAAGGCCCAAAAGTATCGATCGTACCTTATAACTTGTTGATATGTGGCATCCTTGTTATATATGTGATTGTTATGTATGCACCTCTCATTACATATGTCTATAGATTGCATTATGTGTTGCATTACGAGCCTGTTTTTAAGTGTGGTATTAAAGGGTTACTCAGTACCATAGTACTGAAGGGTTCCCTTCATGGGGCCTCTGGCTATTCAATGGGCAGTGCCTCTTGCAGGTCTTTTCAGGTGCTACTCAAGTGGGCTACGGGAAAGAGAGTAAGGAATTATTCGGAAATTTTTAAGGTTTTTCTCATTCTCTTTTAAATTCTTGGTTTTAATGTTAATGTTATTAATATAACCACCACTGGTGGATTCTATTCTTGTAAATGATTTGATACGCTACTCTGATTTAAAAAATGGATTGTAAATTATGTTTTATGCTTTTAGCCTCAGCACTTAGTACTAGAACGGTAGGAGTGAACTGGTCTGGTACTAAGTGTGGCAGAAATATCCCCAAGATTCACGATTTTATAATTTGCTTCCGCTAACTCTTTCTAATAAAATGAAAATTTTTAGTAGTGAATTTTGGGGGTGTTACATTAACCCCAAGAATAATGGCAAAATTAAGATAAAAGATATACCATGGAGCTAAGATTCCAAAAAGGTATTAAGATAAAACTATTCCCCATATAACATGACTCTACACCCATGCCCTAATACAAAACATCACTTTAACCCATATAAAACATCATAAGTAGTAAAATCATCCAGCTAGTCCTCAATGACCTACACAAAAGCAGTAGGGTCATCTTTTTATGGGAATGAACATCATCCATGAAAATGATGGTTAGGTGATAATACTTTTGAATTAGGGATATCGTTTAATATGTGCATTCATAGTAGAGAATAAACACTCATGCAAGAAACATAAATTATCAAAAGGTATGTATTGATCTTGGCCTCTTTATTAGATATAACAAATTTTATTCTTTTATTGATTTTGAGTTTAGGGATGTAATATTCTTAAATTGGTAGAATGGTTTGAAGTACCTCTTAAGGGCAATATACCTGAGTCATTATTATCATTCCTTAGAACACATCTAACACCTATTAGAGCAAAATGCTTTTGAGCCACTTATTCTCAGACTGCAGGAACGACCTCTTAAGTATAATGCACAGGAGCCACTATTTACTTCTGATGGAATGGACCCAACACCTCAGTCCTAACTCACGTATTATTCCACTTTAATTCATTAATATCTTAACCATTAGGGTACCTATCTCAAATTGTATTACATTTCACATTGAGTTTAGGGCTCCAACATTCTTAATCTAATGGAATGGATTGATATATCTCTTAGGGTAAAACACTCCATAGGTAATAGTATCATTCGATGGAATGAACCCATAAAATACCTTAGTCTGACTCACATGATGTTTTATTTTAATTTATTAATATATTATTCATTATTTATTTCAAGAGTAAAGAGAATATTTAAAGTAGGTAAGGAAAATCGCAAGATCATAAGGCCATTATCTAGTGTTAAGACCTTTATATTTCCCTAAAACCTTAATTTTAAATTTTAGTCATAACTCGAATTCCATTATCTTTTATCCATAAACTAAGTACCCTTTTCCAAAATAATAATAATAATAATAATAATAATAATTATTATTATTATAATAATAATAATAATAATAATAATTATTATTATCATCATCATCATCATCATGATCATCATCATCATCATCATCTTCATCATCATCATCATAATCATCATCATTATTATTATTATTATCAATATACATGAATTTCAAGGCCTACCTCTACGGTCTTGCACATGTGAAAATAATTTTATCTCAAAAGTTACCATTCTTGGGCCTTATGAATCATAATTTCACAAATCCATAATAACTTTTCATGCAAGGCTCACAAAAATACTAGATTAAATAAATTTCTAAAACCCTAATTTTAACAACTTATTCAAATTTCATTATTGAAATCTTTTATTTCACACATGTGATAATTCCCTTCCACTTTTAGGGTTATTATTCCTAAGTTAGACGATTGCCATACTTCACTAACCTTAGGTCATTCATGACAACTCTAACCACATCCTATAAACTCCTTCAAATATTTTAAATGATATAGCACATTAGAACACCATGATTCCCATATTAAATTCTTATTAACTAAAATGCCCTTACCGATAATAAAAGCCCTTATTTTATGCATATCTTATTTATTTTGGTAACATTATTTCCAAATTCTCCATTTATCTCCATATATACTCATTTTTCCCGCATCATACCTTAATAATCCCATTCTACAACCATATATGACACTAAGAATTTTCACGCATAATATTATTGTACGATATTACTAAAATCTACTTTTCTTATTTTTCCATCACGCAATATCAAATCTCATATCATCTCATTAACAATGATTCATTCAATAATATAGTAGTTATAACATGTTATCTCACAAAGTCATTCATAACACTTGGAAACAAAGATCCTAGACTACGCCATGTATTATTATATAGTAAGGTTTTTGTCTCTATACGCGTAAATCTTATCCTACCTCTTCTGAAATATCTGGAAAATCACTTAAGAAACCACAATAGATAACCATTAGGATTAAATAGCATAAATAGGCTAAAGGTAAAATAATGGATTGTAAAATAATGGAGGAAAACCAAAACAAACAAAATGAGTTATTTGAGAAAACTTTGTGTAGCCAAGTGGAGAGGAACGATGGATATTGTTGAGTGGAAGGGTGGAGGAACTGCATAAGCTATCATTTTAAGTGGTGAAAAATGGCTAAAGGCTATAAAAGGTGGAGATAAATGCTTATGGGAGGCTAAATGGAAAGGGGCAAAAGAGTGACAATGTGTGTCATTGTTAAGGGCTGCTATGGTGTCATTCATAGAAGGTGGGGTGTAGGTTGCGGTTGGTGTGGTCGAATATGGGGGTGGTGTTCAATTTTTGGTGTCACAGTCGAGGAGAATAAGAAAGGTGGAGGTTATGGTGAGTTTGGTAGAAAGGTGGGATAGTGCATTAGCTATAGCTATTTATTGGGTGGTATGAATGGCAAAGGTGATCGAAGGTTGTGGAGGTGTTTTGTTTTAGCTTGCTAATTGTTAGTTTTGTGGTTGTTTCAATAATAGAAAGGAGGAGGGAAAGGTAAGATGTAAGGTTAAACTTGGCGATATAGTTTCTATGAAAATTAAAGCGAGAAAATTTATTATTGGAGAGTATTTATTACTAGGTATATATATGCATATATTCACATGCATAGATAGGGAGAAGGGGAGGGTGCAATCAAGTGAGATTTTCAAACCCAACCTACAATTGTAAGAACTAGGAGTGGCTTTTTAGGTGATTTAGGATGATGAGGGAATGGTTATAACACCCCCAAAATTCACTACTAAAAAAATTCATTTTTAAAAGTTTTATGTGGAAGCAATTACAATAAATTTTGGGGTGTTACCACCACATTTAGTACCAAACCATTTTCCTTCCATTGTTCCAATACTAAGTACTAAGGCTGAAATTATACTTTACTTAAAGTTCAAGAATACATTTACAAATCAGAATAGCACAATATTTAGGAAGGTTAATTCACTTTCCAAAGAAATCCCACTAATTACAATTATAAAGAAAATGTTAGTAAAGAGGAAATACAAAAGGTTTTAAGAAAGACACAGAAAGACTTCTTTGTTAAATACACTGGTGAGCATCCCACATAACCCCGCGCTCTTAATCCCGAAGATAAATCCTTAAGGGAGCATATGAGCTAAGCTACAAAGGCCACTTCCCATTGAATAGGTAGAGGGGCCTAACAAAGGAACCCTTCAGTACTGTAGTACCAAGTAACCCTTTTTACAATATATGAGGCCCGCATGTAACACATTAGATACAACACATCAATCACATGATCATAGACTAGTACATATATTATCTAAAATGCAATGATCATATGGATAGCTACATGCATCAAGATCACATGCGACGAATGCTCATTCACTTAGAAGTAACATGACTTGTTAGTTCATTCATTATTCTTTGAATTCAAGATATTAGTATCATAATTAACCATCACTTAGTTAATATCAACATGGTTCGGGGACCCTACTCTTATGATCGGTAGACCGATAACTATATCATCCAAGGAAAAATGCTCCTGACCACTATTATGATAGGTGGACCAGTAAACCTAAAACAATCCAAGGCAAAACGCTCCTAACCACTATTATAATTGGTGGACATGTAAGAATACTACAATCTAGGATAGAACACACATGAACACTATTATAACTGATGGACCAGTAAATATACTACACTCGGTCCGAACCCAAGTGGTGTTCCACTATAAGTGATTAGTTTCTTTCCTATAAATTAATATCATTTAAGGGTTTCATTATTTGATTTTGGGACCCCCACTATTATAACCAATGGATCAAGAATATCCTATGATCCATGACAAAACACACCTGACCACTATTATAATTGTTTGATAGGTGATATACTACAATTTAGGGCAAAACTCACCTAACAACTATTATAATCGGTGGACTGGTAAATATTCTTCACAAGGTCCCCATTCAATGATTTTCCACTCTAAGTGATTAATATCTTATTCATGTCTTATTTGTTTAGATATCATAGACACATCCATGAACAAACCATGTAAGACCCCTAACCTACTACTACCCTAGCTAAACTTGACCTCATGGAAACTCTAATTCCCTAACCTGGGATATCCACACTTCCCACTAATCCTTTGAGTCCCCAAGATTATCCACCAACCTAAAAATGGCATTAATATCCCTTTTACTAATGGGTCATAGCACCTTTCCCCTATTCCTCACATATGATAACAATTGGCCCCTAGGGTTAATCCTTAAAACCTTAGTTTATCCCAAATGGACCTAACCTCTTATCTATTACTTAATTAGCCATAAACTCCCACAACTTAGCATATGTTACCATGATTATTCATCCCTTAAGGTATTGTAGCCAAACACGTCCATCTTGCTCATGTGATACTAACCTTCCAAATCAAGAATTCCTAAAAACCATAATTCCACTCTTTTGGTAGCCTCTCATTCTTTAGCACTCCATGGGCTCCCCAAATGTACAAGCTGCTCAGCCATGTAACCATTTACCTCCATATCCATACATAGAAACCAACCCTAATCTTCTCACCCATGGTCATAGCTCCCTTGGGTTTAACTTGCCCCATACGTATTCATCAGAATAGTTACCCTAATACACGCCCAAACTACTAAAACTCCTTAAGACATATCATATTAATAACCATGTTGAAAGAGATGATTCTAGTACCATAAATCTCAATTCTCACATCCAAAAATAATTAACCTTAACCATGTACGTTTATTACCATAACCATCCTGCACCCTCAAATTTACCAACACAACCTTAGCCATTTAAATTCATCCTTCATGCTCAAACATGTGTTACTGTTGTTACCAAACCCTATACTCATACTTAGCACTAGTTATTACCTAGCAAGCACAACTATTAGGTTAATCACACTTACACCCCAAAAAATTACTAAAATACTCCTATGGCATATATTATCAGAATTTATGCCCAAACATGTAATAATAATGCTACCAAACCATACTTAACACCAATTATTTCTTAGCATGCACATTTATTTGTATAATTAACTTTGCACCTTCAAAATTATCAAAATGCCCATATACCATATCATATCACCATTTTATACCCAAACATGAAATACTAATACCATTAAGCCTTATTTTCATACTTAACACTATTTAACACTTAGCAAGCACATTCATTAGTATAGTCACTCTTGAAGCTTTAAAATCACCAAAATTCCCCTATACCATATGATATCACCATTTATACTCAAACATAAAATATTAATGCATCAAACCTTATTTTCATCCTTATTACCATTTAATACTTTGCATTCACATTCATTAGTATAATCACTCTTATACCTTCAAAATTACCAAGATAACCCTATGCCATATAATATCATCATTTATGCCCAAAAATGAAATACTAATGCGACCAAACCTTATTATCATACTTAACACCATTCAACTTTTAGCATCCACATTTATTAACATAATCACCCTTATACCTTTAGAATTACCAAAATGCCCATATGCCATATAATATCACCATCTATGCCCAGTCATGTAATACTAACACCACCAAACCTTAATTTTATACTTAGCACCAATCACTACTTTTCATGTATATTTATTACGTTAACTCTCATTGCACATGACAAATTACTAAAATGCTTCTAGGCTATAAAATACTAATAATCATACCCAGTCACACATTACCAACACCACAAAACCCTTATTATTATTCTTAGCACCAATTAGCTCTTATCATGCATACTTATTATGTTAACTCCCATTGCACATGCTAAATTACTAAAATGCTCCTATTCCATAAAATACTTATACTCATGCCCAACCATGCGTTACCAACATAACAGAACCCTTATTATTATTATTAGCACCAATTATCACCTATCATGCATGTTTATTTAAGCATCCTCCACTTCACATGAAAAATTACTAAAATACCCCTAGAACATAAAATATTAATATTCATGCCCAACATGCATTATCAATGCCATAAACCCCTATCATCATTTTCAACACCATATAACACTTAACATGCATTTTTTATTAAGATGATCACCAACATACATTAAAATTACCAAAATATCCTTAGGCCATAAATTATGGATATTTCTACTATCACATATGTTTATAATCCACCAAACTCTAATATCTATTCCTAGCATCATACATAACACATTAGCCATCCTATTTAGATCTAAACATCATGATGTGTCCAAATGATTGAATTGCCCATAGGGCTCATATTAGTACTATTTTCACCATAAGTGTCCATACTCACTCATCATAGCATGTATATACTAATAGCACTCATCATCAATATTAACCCCTTATTATTAGTCACCCCTTTCACATATATCACACCATAGACAAGATAACAAAATAATCATGGGATTGATAGTAACACATTATATTTACATAAATCACATACCAAAACCCTAATATGCTAACATATGATAATCCATATATTTTAGTGGGGTATAATAATTACCTTATTTAAAAAAAAAACAAACTTAACTAGTATAAAAGTTAAAAATGCTTAAGCTTTGTATAGTAAAATTTCATACCTAAAATAATATCACAAGTAACATATCATTATTAGATAAATAAGAGAAGGATTTTTTTTTATTAAGAATACTTATTAAATATATAATATTACCAAACTATATTATACCTCAGTATTAGGTAAAACATTCAAAACTTATACAGCGTAACTGAAGCTACCCATACAACATAAGCATGTACGAATGTAAAGGTGAGGGAGAATGGAAAAATGGAAGCAGGGGGAGGGTTTCAGGTAAGAGGGTTGAGGGAGGTGGTGGAGAAGAGTTGGGATTGCTATTGGGTGTAGGGGTGAGGTAGGGTGGACATGGTGGTTGGAGGTCTAAGCGTGGCAGCTTAGGGGCTACGGTGGCTATAGGAAGAGGGTGCAATAAAGGGAGGGAAAAGAGGAAGAAAGGAAAAGAAGGAGAAGAGAAGGGGAAGTTTTAGGGGGAGTTCAGGTAAGGTGAGGTAGGGGGTGTTGGGGTGGCGTTAGGTGGTTGAGGGGAGGCTTCGGCCTCATCAGAAGAGGGGAGAAATGGTGGTGAAGGGTGGCGGTGTCGGGGGAGTCAAGTATAGAAGGAGAGGAAAGGGAGGTGAGTAGGCTATAGGGTGGCATGTGGTGGTTGTTTGGGGCAGTGTAGGGAGGAGGTAGGGTGTAGTAGAAGGTGGTGTGGTGGTCAGTTGGGTGGTGGAGATGACGGAGAGGGGCGGTGATGAAAAATAGGGAAAAAAGAGGGAAGGGAAGGAAAGGGAGAACTAGGTAGGAAGAAGGGAGCTTAAGGGAGAGAAGTGATGCAAAGGAGACTAAGAGAAGAAGAAAAACAAGAGAAGAAGAGAGAGAGGCGTATGGTGGAGGGTTAGGTGGGTATAGGGCGAAGGTCACAGGATGTCATGGCACGGGGAGAAGGAAGGGAGAAGAGGGAAGAGTATGTGAGGAGGACGGGAATAGGGTTGTAGGTGCCAAAAATGGAAGGAAAAGATAGTAGGGGAGGAGCTGGTAGTGCAGGTAAGTGTAGGAGACTAGTTAGCAATAGGACAATGCAGGTAGGGGTGCATGGCATAAGGGGGTGTGTTTGGCTTTGGGTGATTAGGGGAAGAAGAAGAAGAGGAAAAAGGAAAGAGTTAAGAGAGAAAAAAAATAGGGTAGGTCGGCCAACACGAAGGAAAAGTTAAAAGAGAGGGGGAGGTGGGCTGGCCCAAAAGGAGAAAGGAAGGACAAGAAAAGAAATAAAAGGAAAAAGGGTGGTGTAGGCTAGCCCAAAGAAGAAGGAAGAAATGGGAGAAAGAAAAGGAAAAGAAGGAAAAGGAAGAAAAAGGAAAAAAAGGAAAAGGAAAAACGGGAAAAAGAAAAATAAAACTATTCTTAGAGTTAGGATTATAAATTAGGCTAATGGAAAAATTATTACATTAATTTATCCAAAATTTAAAGTATTAATTTAAGTAAAATTATGGGTGTGAGGATTTATTTAAATAAAAAGGGTAAGATAAAATGATAAAAATATTAATGTTCATTTATTTTATAATTCTATCTATTTTTTCACATTAAAGGTATATATAATAATTAATTTAATAATTTAATATTAAATTAATTCAAATAAATGGTTAAATATCAAATTTTAGATTATTAATAATTTGGGGTATTACAACGACTGGCATTATCTAAGGACAATGTTTAACATAGGAAGAAGGGGAAAAAATAAAGAAAAAATAGGAGGGTCGACTAAAGGAAGAAAAGTAAAAAAGATAAGAAAAGGGAAAAGAGGGAAAAGAAAAAGAGAAGATAATTGGTTTGATTTTTAGATTAGAATTATTTTAATAAAATATGGGTAAGAATAATAGGATATTTTAATTATCGATCAAATAGATTAGGCCAAAATTTTTGGGTTAAAGAGGTAGGTCAAGATGGGAATTATAATTTTCTGAGATTAGGATTATGTTACGAAGTAAATCATTCAAGATTTGATCTAGCTAAATTTCATGTCATTAAATTGTATTTATAGCTACTATATAACGTGATATATTATACAAATATGAAATCTTTCTATGCATAAAAAAATGTATGGATTACTTTTTATAAGTAACTCAATTTGTTATAACTACTTTTAACGGGACACATATAGAGAGGAAAATTATTGATTAGAAATGAATGTTTAACAATTATTTATCTAAGGAATATAAAAAATGAATAGATTTTTTCATTAAGTTCATTGTAGAACATGATCTGGACTCTAGAAGAATAGTTTATCATTATTTTGATGTGTGTGGGAGGATGGAATTCTCAACACTTTGTAACACCCCAAAATTCACTAATTTTTTTTTTAAAACGGAAGCAATTAAGATAGAAACACTTAAAACCTGTGAATTCTGGGAATGTTACCGCCACACTTATAAAAAAAACTACCCTCTTAGAGACGAACTATGGGTTGTTGTACCTTGGTATAAGTTCAATTTAAATACAAAATATTAAATATTAATATTGGGAGAATTTAATCAAAAATTTATTTATCAAAAATCTATTTCGAAAAGATCCGAAGGCTCAAGATTAATAAAAGAGTTATATAAGAATTTTGGAAATACTCTCGGAAGGAATAACCGATGAACATAAAAAAATATGTATTATCTATGGAAATATATCATAAGAACTCAAAAATTTATTTAAAGCATATAATAGAATATTTAAGTTTAACTCTAACACCCCAAGCCCAATTTAGTCATTTCCGAAATTATTTTTCTGTAAATCAAAAGGCATACAACAGAATAAAGCTGATTTTGGAAAGAAATTCCTGAATACGTCTTCTAAATTTAAAACTTTCCACAAATATTAACGATTGAAACGAATAATTTAGAGTCGAAAATATTTTCTACTGATAAAATCATTACAATAACTTTAACTATTCAATAGGAATTATATAATTTAAATAATGTATTTTGTCAGCAAAATATACTTCAAAATAACGTCGTAATTACATGACAAAGTTATAATAAAAAATAAATATAAAATATAAAAATAGGAGAAAGAACGGAAATACATATTATTAACCAAAAATCAAACTCATAAGAAATTTAATTAAATTTAACTATGAATTTGAATCGTCGATAAATCCATAAGACAAATCGAAATTAAATTAATTTTTTACATCAAATTACGTTAATAAAATCATTAAACTTAATAAATTTGGATTTTAAAAATACGGGGTATTACATCACTACCCCCTTAAAAATAAACTTCGTCCCAGAAATTCAGGGAAAATCTAAGTAGCTTAAACTTGAAAAAAGATTGCATAAAATATTGATCGCAATAAATAGGTTAAAAGTAACTCCGAAGAAAATAAAACGATGTTTACAAAAAACAAAACCAAGTAAAGTTGGGTCCAGCAAGGTACGCCTTAAGGTTATCAATCCACTAAACCTGTAGGACTAGGGTAAACCTAGTGGGGTTACTACCCCCTTAACGACGAACTAATTACAAGACCATAATCACAGCAGCAAAACACAAGGTCACTTACGCTACCCCATCGTACGATCCTCACAAGCTAATCCGGATTTTAAAATTTACTTGAAACAAGGTAAATACATTTTCAGTTAAAACATTTAGGATCGTGAGAACCGAATCTCTAACCGAAATCCGATTCTCAACAACCAAAAGCTCTGATACCAACTTGTAACACCCCAAAATTCACTACTTTTTTTTAAAGCGGAAGCAATTAAAATAGAAATACTTAAAACCTGTGAATTCTGGGAATGTTACCGCCACACTTAGTACCAGACCGGTTCTCTCAAACCGTTCCAGTAAGGAGTGCTAAGGCCTTTTATGTGCTTATGTGTATTATGTGTTTCGTATGTTATGTATCCTATATTTATTATCATTAATTATTTTATATGTGGTATGACATGGAGTTGAAGTATGTTGTGCATGGCATGTGTATTATTTATGTATGATGATATGTGTTGTGACCTTGTAAGACATGCATGAGAGGATGTCGGTGTGGTTTGTGTGAGAGGAAGGATGAAAAAGGAGGATGGGGAAATAATTTGATTAAGGGAAGTGAGTTAACGTAAATTTATGGTTTTATAAGGAATTGTAACACCCCAAGTCGACACGACCACACGGGGGCTACCTTGGAGCGCTTTCGGATTGATTGGCTGGCCCCACAGATCAACACGAGTCCTTTTAGCACGCTTTGTCCTCACTCACGCACTTCCCGAGAAATTTTCAGAAAATTTTTGAAACTTCCCAGGAGGTCACCCATCCTAAAATTACTCTACGGCCAGCACGCTTAACTGTGGAGTTCTTAGGACAAAATCACCAAAAAGATGGTATACCATGTTGATATAAGTAGCCAAATCAATCCTTATAACACTCTGCTCAATTTGGGGTATTACATTCACCCCCACTCAAAGAACGCAACGTCCTCGTTGCGCCTCAACCAATGACTGTCTCAATACAGTTCATCCCAAGAATCGTCCCGCTAGGTGGCTGACTGGCTCATCCAAGTTCAGCTCACGGTTGCGGTTTTGCTCTGATACCATTTGTAACACCCCAAGTCGGCACGACCACACGGGGGCTACCTTGGAGCGCTTTCGGATTGATTGGCTGGCCCCACAGATCAACACGAGTCCTTTTAGCACGCTTTGTCCTCACTCACGCACTTCCCGAGAAATTTTCAAAAAATTTCCGAAACTTCCCAAGAGGTCACCCATCCTAAAATTACTCCACGGCCAGCACGCTTAACTGTGGAGTTCTTAGGACGGAATCACCAAAAGGATGGTATACCATGTTGATATAAGTAGCCAAATCAATCCTTATAACACTCTGCTCAATTTGGGGTATTACAGGAATAATCTAATGTATGATTTTATGTGTGGAAGAGCAGAATTTATGGTTTGTTTGGGAGAATCTAATTTAGGATGTTATTTGATACCACTTGTAACACCCCGAGCCCAATTTAGTCATGTCCGAAATTATTTTTCTGTAAATTAAAAAAAAACATACAACAGAATAAAGCTGATTTTGGAAAGAAGTTCCTGAATACGTCTTCTAAATTTAAAACTTTCCAAACATATTAACGATTGAAACGAATAATTTAGAGTCGAAAATATTTTCTACTGATAAAATCATTACAATAATTTTAAATATTCAATAGGAATTATATAATTTAAATAATGTATTTTGTTAACAAAATATACTTCAAAACAACGTCGTAATCACATGACAAAGTTATAATAAAAATAAATCTAAAATATAAAAATACGAGAAAGAACGGAAATATATATTATTAACCAAAAATCGAACTCATAAGAAATTTAATTAAATTTAACTATGAATTTGAATCGTCGATAAATCCATAAGACAAATCAAAATTAAGATAATTAATTATGTACATCAAATTACGTTAATAAAATCATTAAACTTAATAAATATGGATTTTAAAAATACGGGGTATTACATCATTACCCCCTTAAAAAGGAACTCTGTCCCCGAAGTTCAAGGAAAATCTAAGTAGCGTAAACTTAACAAACGATTGCATAAAATATTGATCGCAATAAATAGGTTAAAAGTAACTCCGAAGAAAATAAAACGATGTTTACGAAACTAAACCAAGTAAAGTTGGATTCAGCAAGGTACGCCTTAAGGTTATCAATCCACTAAACCTGTAGGACTAGGGTAAACCTAATGGGGTTACTACCCCCTTAAGGATGAACTAATGACAAGACCATAATCACAGCAGCAAAACACAAGGTCACTTACGCTACCCCATCGTACGATCCTCACAAGCTAATCCGGATTTTAAAATTTACTTGAAACAAGGTAAATACATTTTCAGTTAAAACATTTAGGATCGTGATAACCGAATCTCTAACCGAAACCCGATTCTCAACAACCAAAAGCTTTGATACCACTTTGTAACACCCCAAAATTCACTAATTTTTTTTTAAAACGGAAGCAATTAAGATAGAAACACTTAAAACCTGTGAATTCTGGGAATGTTACCGCCGCACTTAGTACCAGACCGGTTCTCTCCAACCGTTCTAGTACCAAGTGCTAAGGCTAAAGAAAAGATTTACGTTAAATTCAAATTAACAATTCATAAAAGGATTCGAAAGATCATACAACAAAATCAGAGTACGAGAAATTAAGAGTTAATTACAATATCCTTGAAGTATCAAATAAGACTTGTAACTTCCAAATAGAAATACATTTAAACAAGATAAAACCCGATGGATCAAATTCCGAATTGCCTACTCACTCAAGTCAGGCCTGCCACCCCAAAACAGTCTCTGATCTTAAACCTGCAAAAGATGTCTGCTCCCCACCATCGGTGGATCATCACAGGACCCATCAACCAAGGTAGTATCAGTACGGGTCTAGTACTGAGTAAGGTGACTTGATCACTAAGGCCAACACACAAACACATAAATCATGCAGAACATAGAAGGGCATAATTACCGGCACAATGACATAAGGTGCTTACGACCATCCAAGTAAGAGTACAAGGCCTGATTGTAGACTGGATTAGTTTTTAAATTAATCTCTGATCAGAATTCATTTCACACCATACTTTTTACCAAGTCCATACGAGTACGGGAACCCCACTATTTTGCCGGTGGATCGGTCTCCAGGGCACTCTCGCTTCTGGAAACTATTATAGCCGGTGGATCGGTCACTTAGGGTACATGCCATACCACTATTATATGCTGGTGGATCGGTCTGGCCCCTTCTCGCACGGTGTTCCACTGTAAGTAGATAATGTCTTCCCACTTATTATCAACATGTATAGTTTGGTTCGTTGAGCTCGGGATCCCCCACTATTTTAGCCGGTGGATCGGTCGCTAGGGTAACATACCCTACCACTATTAAGCTGGTGGATCAATCTCCAGGTTACCGCAGTACCTGGCCACTATTATGCCGGTGGATCGGTCTGGGCCCGACTCAACATCTTTCACTTTACGTGATTAATATGTTAAGTATCTTATTCAAAGGCTTTCACCTTGGACATGCATAAATCTTCACACATCATAATTACACTTTAATCACCATATACACATGATAACACCAAAAACCCAAATCAGCCACCATATACCTCAATTAACCACAACAAACCATAATTCAGTCTCCTCCATACCCTTAATTTGCCCCACATGCTATTTTTCATCCCAAGTGCTCAAACACCCAAACAACACTTACATTACATTCCTTACATCCCAAATTAACTTTCCATACGTAAATTTAATACCCATGCACACATTAATCTCCCCATGCAAACCTTCGAACCTTTTTCTTGCAAACCCTAAAATTCCACGTGAAACCCTAAATTCAATCATGCAAACCTTAATACCACCATACAACCATCAATGTCACCATATAAATCCTAATACCACCATACAACTATAATTACCACCATACAAACCTTAATATCTTCATACAAACCCTAATACCAACATACATCCATTAATACCACCAGGCAAACCCTAGATTCTATCATACAAAACCATAAATTCAATCCAACCAAAACCAAAGATTCACCCATACCAAACCCTAAATTCAAACCATAAAGATTCTTCCATACCAAACCCTAAATTCAAACCATAAAGATTCTTCCACATAAAATCATAAATTAGAATCTCCCAAGGAAAACTATAAATTGAATTCCCCCAAGCAAATCATAAATTAGATTCCCCCATATAATATCATAAATTACATTTTCCCAAATAACATCGTGGATTAGATTCTCCCAAACAAATTATAAATTAACTCTCCCAATCAAATCATAACTTAAATTCTCCCATATAATATTATAAATTACATTCTCCCAAATAACATCATAAACTAAATTCTCCCAAACAAATTATAAATTAATTCTCCCAATCAAATCATAACTTAAATTCTCCCATATAATATTATAAATTACATTCTCCCAAATAACATCATAAACTAAATTCTCCCAAACAAACCATAATTTAATTCTCCCAATCAACCATAAATTAAATTCTCCCATATAATATCATAAATTAAATTCTCGCAAATAGCATCATAAACTAGATTATTCCTTATAAAACCATAAAATTTAGGTCAACTCACTTCCCTTAGTCAACTTCTTTCCCTATCCTCCTTTTTCATCCTTCCTCTCACACAAACCACATCGACTTCCTCACATACACAACACATATCATCATACATAATTAATACACATACCATGCACAATATACTTCAACTCCAAGTCATACCACATATAAAATATTTAATAATAATAAACACTAGATACATAACATGCGAAATACATAATACACATAAGCACATAAAAGGCCTTAGCACTCCTTACCTAAAACGTCACCGGTCTTGGTGTACGCTCTCATTCTACTTGAGGGATTTTATTGGGTTCCTATTATATCAAAGCATACTAGAATTAGACTCTCTTATATAATTCTAACTTATTTCGAGGTTTGGTTTTAGGATGACATTTTACTATTCAATAATTAACTATAGGAACTAATATAATTAATTCACTTATTTTCTTTTGAAAAGGTGATAAACTAAGGGTTCCTACCCTTCTCCCAAAATAGATTTAATAATATCATAACTATGTTGATGATAATAATAACAATAATAAGAATAATAGTAATAAAAATAATTAGTAATATAAATAAAGTACAATAATATTAATGATACTTTTTATAAATAGAATATTAGATATTAATGATATCAAAATTCTTAAAATTAAAAGTTGGATTTCTAACCCTCCCACAATGATAAACATAATATTATTCAGAATTGTGATAATAAAATTAATAATGTATATATATACTTATATTATATTTTAATAAAGGTACTAATGGTAATATAATTAAAATAATGTTGAAAAATGTTAATAATAGGAACCCAATAAAATATTAAGGCCTCTGTTCTTCCAGTAATAATCAAAGTATCAACCAAGTAATTATACTAATAATAATATTATTATAAATATTATTAATAATAACATCAATTATGTAAAAATCTAAGCAAATAGGTAAAGGCCGAGATAATTACTGTATCTTACTAAATAATACTTCCAGACCTGTAAACAAAATTTAGAAATTAGAATACAGTCAATATTACTAATAATAATAATTATAATAATAATAATTAAAGTTGAATTAATACTAAATTTTTGGATAAAATTAGAATAATTATAAATAATTCAAAATAAAGTATTTAAAATGTCTATGGCATCACCTTGAGTTGAAGGATGAAGGTGGAACCGTCGATGGTTCCTGGAGGTGGCCGGAAAATGGGTCTAAGGGGGCCAAAAATTAGGAAAATGGGTGATGGAGAGGAAGAAAATTAAAATAATTATATGGGGCTGTGGAGGATAATTAGTAGGAGTTAATGGTTGGTTTGGAAGGTGTTAGAAGCGGCGCATGTGGTGGTGGAAGGTGGTTCAACGTCTCAGGTGAAATTTTCTATCGAAGCAACTAACCAACTTTGTGCAATTATGGAGGCTTGTACAAGATGAATCGAGGGTTGTGATTAGTTTAGTTAATTAGGGGGTATTGCAGGGAAGAGATTGGTAGCAAGAGGAGGTGTTGAAGTTGGCCGGGGAAGGAGATAATGGCGTCTGATGGGGCGGTGGCGGGCAGATCTCTCTTAGGGTTTTCGAGAAGAAGAAGTCTCGAAAACATCCACATTAGGCTATTTATAGAGTTTAGATGGGTTATAAAGGTTTTGGGGGTTGCCTGGATGGTATTTATTGCTAGGGTTTTGGTGGCCAGTGATAGAAATCGGCCAGCGTTCATTTGGGTCGGGGCCGAAATTTTTCGAGCCAAAAGAGAAGGAATGAGCGAGAGTTGAGGATAATTGATCGTTCCAAGTCAATGTGCTAGTCAAGAGGAAGAAAAATAATGGTGAATCGGTCGGTCAAGTTCCGCGTAGCCGTCTCCGCCATTATCGGGCGCAGGAGTTGCAGCAGCGGCGACGGAGGAGAGAGGAGGAAGAAGAAAGAAGGAGATGGGGGGTTGGACCGGTCGGTCCAGGGGAAAAGAAAAGAAAGAAAGAAGGATAGACCGGGCGGTCGGCGCGAGGAGAGGGTGAATTAAATGAAGTGACGCGCTTCGATGGAAGATCACACTAAAACGCAGCGCGGAAGAGGAGGCCGTCGCGCGGCTGGGCTGGGCCAAAGGAATTGAAAGAAAGAAATAGAAGAACTGGGCCGCTGGGCTGGCCCAGCTTGGCGAGAAGAAAAAAAAGGAAAAAAGAAAAGAAGGAGAAAGAAAAAGGAAAAAGGAAACATAATGGTTTGGGATAATTAAATTAATTAGAATATTTCACATATTTAAAAATAATAATATTTAAATAAAATAATATTTAAATCCCTTTTTAGGCTAAATAATTTCCATTTTAATTAGTAAACCACACTAAATTTCTCCAATTAATTTATTTATAAAACTATTATTAATTTAAAAATATTTTCTCATTCTTATTTTAAATAAAATAATTAATTTAGTTAATTTAAAAAATAAAATATTTAATTATCCATAATACCAAAATTTCTTTAATAAAAATACTTACAAATTTCTTCTTAATTTTTCCTAATACATTCCTTTTTATTTTAATAAAAGTAATTTATTTAAATAATTTTTTCTAATAAAATATCATTTAAATATAATTTATTTTACCATTATTACCCATATAATTTATATTTAAGAGGAGACTGAATTATGGTTTGTTGTGATTAAAATAATAAAATTAGTAATCTTACGGCTTAGTTATATTGGAATTAATTAGAAGAAGTTTCAGTGATGGTGTATTAGGGTTGAAAGTGTCGAATAGGATAGAGTGATGTTGGTCATGAATCGAATAGAATTGTGATGATTCGGTGATGCTGGGTAATTAATGATGATGGTTCGAATAAGATATGTATGGTTTGAATGTAGTGAGTTAATTATGAGATATATTTTATAATGATATGTATATGATGACGAGGCTTCGAATGTTAGGGTTTGGATGGAATATGATGTCGTGCCTTTTGGTTAGGGTCAGGGTTTAACTTGAATTTTAGGGTTAGGATTGAGTTAGGGTTTGAATGAAGGGTTTCAAGTTTTGAATGATGAAAATGAATTAGGGCTTCAATTAGCTTTGAATTAGGGTGATGTTTTGATGATAATGATGGATGGAAAAATATGGATTATGGAGAGAAAAAAGGATAGGACCTAATCTCTAATTCACACAAAAAAGAGATTAAAATTTTCAAGCTAAATCATTCACACATATTCAATTAACTTGAATTGAACTCACATATAAATCTACTTTGCATTCAAATTCAATATTGATCATCAATAGCTCCCTCTATTCATGAATTTCATGGATCTATATAGGAAATCTACCACTTAGCTAAAAATCATAATTTAAAAGATTCCATGCTAAAATATATTATGCTACTTTATGCTCTACCTAATATCCAACCCTACTAGTTAATTAATTAATTAGCTAAATTAATAATTGTGCATGAACAAGCTGCAAATGATCTGCCCATGCATGTGGCCATGCATTTTATGAGTGCCATGCACATGCACATAGACACTTAATAGCTTGTTTGGTATGTTTCTAGCAATGTAACCATCTGTTTATCTTCAAGTTTGTAAGAAAATCCTTTCCAAATGAAGAATAATTAGTTCCATAATTATGAAAGCTAATTTTTGAGTGTTTTCTCCTGCATCATTCTCCCTATGTTGACTTGAATTTACCTTCAAATTTGTATCACCATAATAAGGGTTAATATCTCCAATATTGAATGCCCTTGATGCCCCACCATATGAATCAAGCAAATCGAGCTCATAAGCACTTTACCCAAAATTTTAAAGTAATTTGAAAGGACCATATACCCTTGGCATAAGCTTGTGTTTCTTATGATTAGAAATCTCTCCTTCCTCAAGTGTAACCATACTAAATCTCTCGATTGAAAAACATGTTGACTCCTATGTTTGTTTGCTCTTGTCTTATACACTTCATTTGCCTTCCGAATATTGTGCTAAATTTATAGATGAAGTTTTTGAAAGATCTCTACTCTCTCTTGTGGATCATAACTCTTCACTTCACCTTTATTCAATGGTATCATATTAATCAGCATATATTTATTAATACCATATACTTTCTTGAATGGAATAGAGCTTGTTGGAGTAGAAGGCCTTCGATTATACACAAACTTCACATGTGCTAACTGGACATGCCAATCCTTAGTAATCTTACTCACCAATCCCCTTATCAAAGGACCCAAAGTTCTAGTAATAACTTCAGTTTTTCCATCCATTTGAGGATAATCTAGTGTGCTAAATAGAAGCTTCGTTCCTAACATATATTATAATGTCTTCCAAAAATAACTTAAGAACTTCACATCTCTATTTGAAACAAAAATTCATGGAATTCCATGCAATCTCACGATCTCCTTAAATACAAATCCTCAACACGGGTAGCATCATCGGTCTTGTGACATGGAATAAAATGAGCCATCTTGGAAAATCGATCCACCATGACCATAATAGAATCCTTGACTCTTTGTGTCCTAGGAAATCCTAAAATAAAATTCATACTAACAACTTCTCATGGTTGAGTAGGTATAGGTAAAGTTATACATAACCCTTTGTGAAAGAAACTCTTGCTCCTTTGACACGTAGCACACCTAGAAACCATGGCTTATACTCCTTTTAGCATTCTCGACCAATAAAATGTTCTTGTAGCAACTTCAAAGTGTCCTGTAATTCCTCCCCCATGCACCTATTTAATTGACAAGTCTCAAACTGAAGTCTTCGGCACACATAATTTGTTGTGCTTGAATAATAACCCATCTTGAATAACATAAGCTCCCTAACATCTTTATTTCTTACAATCTTAGAAGATCATAGAAAAATCATCATCCATTACATATTGAATATTCAATATCTTGAACCCCAAAAGCTTTGCATCCCTCATGGTAAGTATCATAGTCCTCCTAGTCAATGCATCTGCCGCAACATTTTCTTTACTATCCATATGTCTTGTAGAGAAAAAAAAATTCTACAAGAAGCTTATCAACTTAGCATGTCTTGGACTCACTTTATTTTGACCATGTAAATACTTCAGAATCTTATGATTTGAATGAAGTACAAAAGTCTTAGGTCTCAAGTAATGACTCCATGTCTCCAAACAATGCACAATAGCATAGAACTATTTATTATAGGTCGAGTAGTTGAGTCTTGCACCATTAAACTTCTCACTAAAGAAAGCACTTGGCTTCCTTTCTTGTGAAAGCACACCCCAATGCCCACACTACTCCCATCACATGTTACTTCAAATAATTTATCAAAATAAGGTAAAGATAATACTGGTGCATTTGAGATATTTGTCTTCAAGTTTTCAAAAGCCTTTGTCCTTTAATCATTCTAATGGAACTATCCTTTCTTCATAAATAGTGTGATAGGTTCTGGAATGGTAGAAAAGTCTTTGCTTATAGAATGAGACTAACCCATAGAAACTTCAAACATTGTGGACATTAGTAGGAATGGGCCACATTTTTATAGCTTCCACCTATGATGATCAACTCGAATACCATCTCCACTTACAAAATAGCCAAGAAAAATCACCCTCTCCATCATGAAATCACACTTCTCCATATTACCATAGAGCTTCACCTCTTTAATCTTATCAAATATCCTCTTCAAGTGTTGTATATGCTTGAACTCACTCTTGGTATATACCAAGATATCATCTAGGTAAACAATAACAATGACTCCAGGAAAGGGTTTAAGTACTTCGACCATCAATCTCATGAAGGAACTTGGTGCATTACATAGTCCAAATAGTATCACCAACCACTCATATAATCCATGCTTAGTCTTGAACGTTGTCTTCCACTCACTCCCTTCCCTTATCCTCATTTAATGATAATTGCTCCTAAGATCAATCTTCGAGAACACCTTTACACCATGAAACTCATCTAAAATGTCATCTAATCTTGGCATAAAAAATCTGTACTTGATTGTGATGTTGTTGATTACTCTCGAATCAATACACATCCTCTACGTACCATCCTTCTTAGGCACTAACAAAGCTAGAAATCTACATGGACTCATACTCTCCCAAATATATCCTTGGTATAACAACTCTTGCACTTGTTTCTTTAGCTCCTTAACCTCCTCCAGATTACATCTCTAAGCTGGCTTGTTCGGTAATGGAAATCCTAGCATAAGATCAATAGCGTGCTCAATACCTCTTAAAGGAGGTAGCCCACTTAGCAACTCTTCTAGCAAAACATCGGCATACTCTTTTAACACTTGTTACAATTTTAGATCCATATTGGCATTATCCCCTCATTAGAACTCTTTTACCACCAATGCATAGCATATATTCCCATCTATGATAGCTTCATTCACCTCGCACTCCTTGAGGATCAACATCTCCATGCTACTCTTCTTTCTTCCCTTCCTACACTCGATGACTTTTTTTTTGGTGCATGCTCTCGATTCATTCCCCTTTTTCATTCCTCAAAATTGAATCCTCCCCATCTAGATTAGGTTTAGTCTAAACTTCTTTGGACCCTTGAATACCACAAACACATTAAGGACCCCATCATGCACAACCTTCCTATCAAATTGCCATGAACTATCCAAAAAAATATGACAAGCATCCATAGGTAGAATATTTCATAAAACATCATCAAAATAATTTCCAATCTTAATAGATATAAGAGTTTATTTGACTTCCATTACACTTTTATCTTTGTTGAGCCATTAAAGTGAATATGGCCTTGGATGACCCTTGGTCTCCAAATCAAGATTGTTCACCATCTTCTCATCGGCAACATTAGTACTTGTGCCACTATCAATGATGACTTCACACACTTTTTCACCAACTCTACAATTGGCCTTGAAAATCTTCTCCCATTGAGTAAGTAAAGGTTCTTGTACTTGGAGCACCCTTTGCAACACGTAGCAATCCACTTGGCCTTCTTCCAAAGCATCCTCTAGACTATCACTTTCTTCTTCGAAGTCTTCATCAAGGTATTCATTCTCTTCATAAGCCTCTATACTTGCTAAATCCTTCAAAGTCAACACCCTTTGGTTTTGATAATCTCAAGCAAAGTGGCCATAATCTCTTTTCACTTTATCAATCACTTAATCCTTATCCTTTTATTTATGATAAAACTTACTAACATTATCTTGATTTGTGGCTTAAGAAATTGGTGGCTTTGACACACCCTTGAGAGTTAAACCATATGGAGCATTGGTTGACTTTATTGGTGGCTTTATTCTATTCAACTACTTCTCAATTTTGATTGCTAACTTAGCTAGGTCTTCAAACACTTCATAAGGATGCATTTCTACCTTCTCCCAAATATTCATATTTAAAACCCCAATGAATTGTGCACACCTTTGTTCTTCTCTTTCTTGGACATAACATATTAGAGCTAAACGTTCGAACTCCCAAATGTATTCCTCAACTCCAAGTAACCGTTACCTCAACATAGTCATTTCTATAAAATTTTATTGCTCATATTCCTAAGGCACAAATTTCTTCTTCAAGTGTGTTTTTTTTTTAATTTTTCCTATGCCCTAATCTTCAATTTTCTTTCTCTTTCTCATCACCTTTTCAAATTATCGTACCACACTCTAGAAAATTTTTTAAACTTTAATATCTCTATTCAACACCTCTCCTCATAATCAATTTTGTTATACTCAAAAATTGATTTCACAATTTGTAACCATTCGAGAAAAGATTCTGGATCGAGATTACATTTAAAGTCAGGAAGAACAAAGTGTACTCCTTTTCCCACTTCATAATAAGTTTTTTTTGAGGTGTCACGTGGTCTTACATAATTTCCCACACTCTCTTCTTCTTCTTCTTCCACTTGGTTTTGTGCCCTTCTCACATGGTCTTCCTCTAATTGTTCCCTTTAGTTTTGTGGCTGCACATGGATCTCATGGGCTTGGTAAGCTTCTATTCTCCCCATATTTAATTTTATCTCCTTGATTTCGTCCATCAAGGTCTTGAGAATATCCCTCAAGTCCTCTCCTTGGTTCTCCATCCTTTCTCTTTACCAACCGATTGTGTCTCTCCCAAACACACCCTTAAGTGCTCAACCATTTTGTGTTTTCTTGATGAATTCTTAGGGAATCTTGAAGATGTGATACTTTCTTCAAGAATCATGAAAGAAAGATTGAATGTTAAATATAATAGATCCAACCTAAGGCTTTGGTACCAAAATTGATGAGTGTGAGAGGATGGAATTCTTAAGTTGGTGATCTTATGGCTCTATTATATTGGAATTAATTATAATAGGGTTTGGTGATGGTTTATTAGGGTTTAAAGTGTTGAATAGGATGGAGTGATGATGGTGATGAATCGAATAGAATGGTGATGATTTGGTGATAATGGGAAATTAATGATGATGGTTCAAATATGATAAGTATGGTTCAAATGTAGTGAGTTAATTATGAGATGTATTCGACAATGATATGTAGATGATGATGAGTCTTTTAAGTTTAGGGTTTGGATAGAATATGATGTCATGGTTTGGGGTTTAACTCAATTTTTAGGGTTAGGGATGAGTAAAGGTTCGAATGAAAGGTTTAAGGTTTTGAATGATGAAACCAAATTACGGCTTCAATTAGATTCAACATAGGATGATGTTTGGATAATAATGATGGCTAAAAAATGTGGATTATGGAGAAAATAAAGGATATGACTTAATCTCTAATTCACATACACAAAGAGATTAAGATTTTTAAGCTAAATCTCTAAATCATTCACAGAGACTTGATTAACTTGAATTAAACTCATACATAATTCAACTTTGCATTCAACTTCAATATTGATAATCAATAGCTCCCTCTATTCATGACTCTTATGGCTCTATATAGCCAATCTACCACTTAACTAAAATTCATAATTCAAAAGATTCTAAGCTAAAAGATATTATGCTACTTTATGCTAACTATTTTCTCTATCTAATATCCATCCCTGCTACTTAATTAATTAATTACCTAAATTAATAATTATGCATGACCAAGTTGTAAATGATCTGCCCATGGATGTGGTCATGCATTCTATGCAAGCCATGCACATGCAAAAAACACTTAATAGCTTGTTTGGTACGTTTCTAACAATGTATCCATCCATTTGTCTTTAAAATTGTGGGGGATCCTTTCTAAATGAAGAATAATTAGTTCCATAATTATGAAAGCCAATTCTTGAGTGTTCTCTCCTGCATCATGTTTGAATTTTGCTTATATTCAATGTGCTAATGGTGATGACTCTAGAGATCAATTGTTCATGTATAGAAATTATGCTCATTTGATATGGTATGGCGAGACAAATTATAGATATAATAACAATTAAGGTAAGAGGGAAATTAGTGGATCATTTGAGAACTATGAGGGATATTCATTAGAGTATATGACTCGGAAGGTTGAAGAAAGTATTTGGGATTGTCCAACAATATTTGACAAGTTATTCAGCAACTCAAAAAAGCCATTATAAAATGATTGTTAGATATTTAATATATTATCCTATAATTTATGGTTTAATAACTTAAAATGATGTAACAGATAGAATGATGAAAGTTTCATGGAATTGTTAACACTTGTGAAACATATGCTTCATTATGATAATGTTATATCCGATTATACCTATGAAGAAAAGAAGATTATTTCACCTATAGGTATGAGTTATGAGAAAATATATACATTCCCTATGAGTGTATATTATTTCACAATGAGTATGTATGTTTGGATAATTGTCCTAATCTTGAATGAAAAACACCACAATATAATAAGAAAAAGGTGCCAACAAATGCGTTATGGTATTTTTCCTATAATATCAAGATTCAAATGGATGTTTAATGATATCTAAGATGCCAATAACTTTAGATGGCATGCTGATGAGATGTTATATGATGGTCTTCTAAGACATCCATCTAACTCTTTACAATGAATGACAATTGATTTTTTATTCCAAAAATTTGTTGAAGAATTAAAAAACATGTGGCTTGCACTTTCTATTGATTATATAATTCTGAACAATAAATGCACCTACATTATAAGGTTGGTAATTTTGGTTATATATAATCTACCAATGTGGCTCTCTATGAAATGCAAGTATATGATGTTTTATTTAATTATTTTTAGGCTAAACCAACTGAAGAATGATGCTAATGTTTATTTGGAATCTTTGATTGATTAGTTGGTGTTCTTGAATATTAAATTATTTGATGTATATCATGAGGAGACTTCCACTTTGAGAGAAGTGTTATTATGTACTATTAACAATTTTGCGGCATATGATAACTTTTTAGGTTATAGTGTGAAAGGATACTGTGCATGCCTAATATGAGGAGAATACTTTATTTCTTTACCTAACACAAGGCTAGAAGACTTTTTCTCTCAAGCATTATAGATTTTTATCAAATGATCACCATTATCTTAGGTATGGAAAAGATTTTAATGAATTCCCAAAATAAGGGAAAGCACCAATCTCATTAACGAGTCAACAAATGTATTTGAAGATGAAACATTTGATCGTGTAGTTTTGGAAGAAGAATAAAGATAATCCTCCATTAGTTAGTTGGAAGAATATGTCAATATTTTTCAATATTCCACATTGAGAATCTTTATACATGACATATTCCATCGATGTGATTCATATTAATATAGGTGATAAATTTGTAGCTATATTATTTAATGTTTGAAAAAAATACTAAAGATGTCATTAATGCTCCAAAGGATATGGTGGAAACAACATGAAATATGATTTGGCACCACAAGTAAATAGAAGAAGAACATATTTGCTGCTAGAAATTATACTCTCTATAAAAGATAAAATTACATTTCTTTTGTATTATTTACTAGTATAAAGGTTCCAGAAGGATATTCTTCAAATTTCATAAGGCTATTATCAATAAAAGAGTTGATATTTATTAAACTAAAGTCTCATGATTACTATATTTAGATGTTGCATTTTCTACCAATAACCATAAATAGAAATTTATAGAAGTGTGTTCGAATTAATTACATTATGCTTTATTGGTTCTTTAATGCACTTACCGCAAAGTAATACACCTTGATAGTTTGTATGATTTGTAAAAAGGAATTGTGATGATTTTTACCACTTTAAAATATACTTTCCACCCTCATTCTTTGACATTATGATACATCTAACCATTCATATGGTTTATAAGGTAAAAATATTAGTACTTAATAACAAGCACTGGTTGTACCCCTCTAATTGTTTTATGAAGTTGATAAAAGATTATATGAAGAAGTGTTTTCATCTAAAGGGCTGTATTGTTGATAGTTACCTAGTAGAATAGACAATTTAATTATGTACAAATTACTTATCCAATGTTGCATATCTTCGTATTCCTAGGTATTGATATGGAAGGAAAATATAAGGATAAGGTATTAAGGGTAAATAATTTGGTCATGTATACCACAACATGTTTTGTAAAGTGCATCTCTTTGTATTAAATAACAATGATGATGTTTGCTCATATATTGAAAAACATATGAATTCTTTGAGGATTTAAAATCCATCAAACACTAGGAAATGGATAATTAACAGACATAATCTTTCCTTCATAGATTGACTAAGATATTGCATCATTCCAGCCACTAAATATTCCCTAAATTCAATTTTTGAAACCATAAGTTTGTTGCCCCAAAAGCCATATTAAGACGTTTTCTCATATATAAGATATGTAATCAATGGACACTTTTTATATGAAACAACAAGATAAGAAGAGTATAATGCATAATAATGAGGTCACTTTAGTGGATAAGGTAATGCATATTGCTAGTGTGAAAGAAAAGAATTAAACATATGTAGACATAAATTATTATGGAATGGCTTAACAGATATGGGATATAGATTGCACTTTTCTTAAAGTCCCTACTTTTAGGTTTTGATAATAGTATTAATGGGAGATAGACATAAATTGCATGTTGTAATGCTCTATACAAAATTTTCTCTAAAGTACCGACAAATAGAATATAAAATGTTATGCATTGTCTTATTGGAGACTCTCAAGTAGCTTTTGTAAAGGATAGGAATCTGGGGTATAATGTCCTAATGGCCATAGAATTGGTGAAACACTATCAAAGGAAATCTGTATCTCCTTGGATGATGTTGAAAGTTGACATTCAAAAAGCATATGAATCTCTAGAATAGCCCTTTCTGCAATAGGTATTGATAGCATTTTGATTCCCTTACCACTTCACTCAATTTTTTTAAATAAAAGAAAATATTATATCATTGAGAAAATTTACATCCAAGGCTATAGAATTGATCCACTTGACCTAAAAAACCTCTAAACTTTGCACTGTGTGCAGAGTTATTACATATAGATGACATAACTAGAGAAATTTGAGAAGCTATCCTTTTCAGGTCCCATCTTACATTTGTGAAAATACATGCATTTCTAACTTTCTACACCTCATAGATGCTAATAGCATAGAAATCAGCCCTGAAATGTGCCTTAACAACCCCTCTATTTTGAGAATAAGAAATGCCTTTCAATAAAGACTTCCATGATTCATGTCTTCTTCTTTCTCTAAAAACCTTCCTAATGGCATCCTAGAGCTACTATAGACCTTGGTAATGGAATAGAATATGGCTTATACTTTCCTGTTGAGGACAAAAACAACACTACAGGCTTATGGAAGGGAAAAAATTAGCTAGCAAGTCCTTTGTGGGAAGCCTTGAATGAGTAACCAGTTAGGAAACAATTTTGTGTTTTGGAGCAGCTGGGCTTGTCCAAACTACCTTCCACCATCACACTTTAGGAGCTTTAATTCGAATCATATCATAAACTTATAAAATGCTATAATTTCCCTTTGCTTGAAGAAGCTAGAAAACTGGGAGTAACTTTGGCCTTAAACCAAGGATATTCTACAGAATCCAAGAGGCTGTACAAAGAAGCCTAAAATCCGCCACATTCTAATCTTTAATGAAATAAGTGTGGATCCATTTTATCCATAATGAATTTTTATCCTTACATATGTTCCACATATGCTTCCCAATTTCTGCTATATTCCAAGAAAACAAATCAATAATACCCAACCCTCCTTCATTTTTAGTGAAACACACCATCCTCCAGGCCACAAGAGCTCTTTTAATTGAGGAAGCCTTTCCTATCCACAAAAACTGTAACACCCCCAAAATTCACTACTGAAAAATTTCGTTAATTAAAAGGATAATTAGCGGAAGCAGATAAATAAAAGGTGAACTTTGGGAGTAATACCGCCACACTTAGTACCAGACCGGTTCACTCATACCGTTCTAGTACCAAGTGCTAAGGCTAAGAAAATGAAATACAATTTGAAAGACATTCAACATGCATAAATCAGAGTAAATTGCAAGAACTTCAACATATTTAAATCAGAGTAGCGCATCAAATCGTTTTCAGGAATAAAATCCACCGATGGTGGTTAAAGTACCAACATAACATCAAAACCAGGAAATTAAACGAAGAAGGAGGAGAAACCCTAACGATACCGGATAACTCCTTACTCTCTTTCCCGTAGCCCACTTGAGTAGCACCTGAAAAACCTACAAGGGCACTGCCCATTGAATAGGCAGGGACCCCATAAAGTGAATCCCTTCAGTACTACGGTACTGAGTAACCCTTTAATACCACACTTAAAGATAGGCCCGCATACGACACATAATGCAAACTACACACATAAATAATATGAGGTGCATGCATAACAATAACATACATAATAATTTATAGGTCACGATCGATACTTTGGGCCTTATGCCATGTCATAGTGTGAGATCAATACATTCGGGCCTTAAGCCATTATTCCGTCATTAATCCATCAATATCATATTTTATATCCATGTGAGTACGAGAACCCCACTATTATAGCCGGTGGACCGGAAGGTATATACTTAGGGCAGAACGCCTCTGACCACTATTATTGCCGGTGGACCGGTTTGGCCCTGACTCACATGGTGTTCCACTATAAGTGATTAGTATTTTTTCCATAATCTTATTCACATACATAACCGATTTTATTGAGCTCGGGACCCCTACTATTATTTCCGGTGGACCGGAATACAGATAACTCATCATCCAGGGCACAACGCTCCTAGCCACTATTATAACCGGTGGATCGGGATATATAAAGAATCATCATCTAGGGCACAACACTCCTGGCCACTATTATAACCAGTGGACCGGGATACATATAACTCATCATCCAGGGCACAACGCTCCTGGCCACTATTATAACCGGTGGACCCGTACTCAATATCATAATCATCTGGGCCCGGCTCATTAATATTTCACTTTCAATAATAGTATCTTTCCTTTCTTTAATCAGCACATCAATCATATTTATTTGCCTCAAAGGGGAGATCGATAACCCAAGATACAAAGGTACACCGATCGTACCGGTGCATATCAGCTACTCAGTACCCTTCAACTATGAACCCAAGGACGCAAAGGTACCCTGGTCGTACTGGTGCATAAAGCTAACTCAGTACCCTACCGACAAGGACACCTAATCCATAAGTATGCATACCCCCTAACTAGGTTCGTAGAGCTAAGAAGAGTAAGATATAGGGCCTGGCTGGGGCACAAAGGCACACCAGCAAATACCAGAATAATCGTGGACTAAACCACGTCCTTAGGGTAGCGACCCCTAAGGAATCACCATTCTCGATCTCGAGGTCTTTCACTTTAAGTAATAGTGTCTTAATTAGAGTGATCACGAAAAGCACAACAATCGGATACTTATTCACTTTCAATCGTTCTGATATCATTAATCGTTTCTTATTCAGATGATTATCCAGGATATCACAGAGAAACCATTAAGGCCATACTAATTCTCAAATACTCTTACTTGGCTAATCAGCATTATTTGAATCATATTATAATGTTCCACAATCTCAAAGACATGTTAGGTACAAATTACTCATTTGCCCTTTACTTATATAATTGTTAAGTATCCATTCCTTCCTCGCCAAATTACCATATTACCCTTTGGGTTACATAATTACCAAATTACCCCTTATACGGTTTAGGTCACCAAATTATCACCTACACTTTTTAGATCACCATTCACCCCTCATAGTTGCTACACTTATCATATTTCTCATGTGGTTAATTATATTACCAAATCGCCCTTCTCCTTTGCTATAATTACTAAATTGTCCTTGAGTTGGATAAATTACCAAATTGCCCTTCTCCTTATCATAATTACCATTTTACCTCTCTTAACTATTTTAATTGCCATTTACCCTTTTCAATTATCACAAATTCCAAATTAACCTTCCTCATCATTAATTTACCCCTCTTCATAATTACAATTACCAAATTTACCCTTCTCCATATTTAAAATTACCATAATGCCCTTTAATTGGTTAATTCACCAAATTACCCTTTTATAGCATCGTACTTATCCAATTGCCCTTCTACAATCATAATTTAATTTCTAAATTATCTTTTGTCATTATCATAATTACCACGTTACCCCTTACTCCCAAGTTTACCATAATATCGTTTTATTTACAAAATTACCATTTTACCCCTTACATCCAATTTTACCATAATATCCTTTTATTTATGAAAATTACCACCATACATCTTTTACTTTACAAATTACTATTTTACCCCTTCACATCCAAGATTACCATCTTTATCTTTCCTTACATAATTACCATTTTTCCCTTCTTTTCCAAATTACCATATTACCCCTTTACTTATAAATTACCACTTCACCATTCACTTATAAAATTTACTATATTACCCTTTACTTATGAAATTACGATTTTGCCCCTCTACCTCCAAAATTACCATAATGCCCTTTTTACTTGAACAATTACCATAATGCCCTCCTTCATCCAAAATTACTATTTTACCCCTACTTCCAAAATTACCATTTTACCCTTCTTTCTCACAACTTACAATTTTATCCTTTACTTATAAATTATCATTTAACCCCTTTATTTTAAATTACCAAAATACCCTTTTACTTATAAAATTACCAAAATACCCTTTTCGCTTATAAAATTTCCATTCAACCCCTTTATTCACCATTTTTATGAATTTACTAACACTACATAAAATAATGATATTAATACTTCATTTTTATCATCTAAGTCCACCAACTTGTTATTTTTCAACATAATACTCATTAGCAACTACACACATTGATTTATATACCTCATAAGCATAATTACTAAAATACCCTTAAACAATAACATCATTTATGCATTAACAACAAGGTACATCATAAACAAGTATTTAACATTTCTATCCATATTCCAACTCCTTCTTTATTTAACATACCTACATATGGCACAAAAGTTATCATGCTTTTTCTTTTTAACAAACAATATAAGAAACCATAAACATATCATGCTAAGCATACAAAACATGCATAAAATCATACTAAACCCTAAATGTGCTAGCATGCGTTTTTCCATATATTTAAGGGAGGATTAACGGTTACCTTAATCCCGCAAAATATCAAATCTTACCAAGCATAATTAGCAACTCAACACCTAAAAATAATATCCATCATATTTGTTAGAAATAAGAAGTTAAAAAGGATAAAACTTTATAAAACAAATTTATTTAATAATAATACACTTTAATTAAATATGGATATACCTCAAAACTTAACCAAATGAGTTTCAAAATAAGGGGGAGCTCACGATGCATGAGCAGCGTGAGTTTTATGCATAATCATGGGGAGAAAATGGCTCAAAGAGGGTGAAGGGAGAAAAATAAGCCATTTTCGGGTTGGGGTCTTTGGGCTAGAAAAGAAGGTAGTTAGGGGAGGTTCTAAGGCAGGGGAATGGTACTGAAGTGAAGAGGGGGTGTAGGTGGAGGCTAAGGGTGGTTTCACGGCGACATAGGGTGGCGGCAAGGCGGCGAAGTTGGCTGCCGAGAAGGGTCGAGGGGAAGGGGCTATGAAGGAATGAAAAGGAGAGGGAAAAATGGAAGGGTGCAAGAGTTAGTTTCGGCTAACTAAGGCATGGCGGTTGTAGAGGGGGTTGCAGGGTGTCGAACGGTGGGTTGGGTGGCGGCAGAGGTGGCCGTATGGCGGCGGAAGCGGCTGTTGCAGGTGGCTCGGCGGTAAGGGGGAAAAGCTGGGAAGAAAAAGGAAGAGGAGGAGAAGGGAGGAAGTGTAGGGCTCGAGGGGTGGCGTGGTGGTGCAGGGTGGTAGTAGACGGTGGCAGAAGGTGGCGCAGGGGTTGGGCTTGGTGGTTCGAGCGGCGGCGGCGATCAATAACGGGGAAGAAAAATGGGGAAGAAGGAAGGAGAGAGGAGAGAGCTCGGGGAAGGAGAAAAGGCTCGAAAGTGGGGCAGAAGGGAGCTGGGGTGGTGAAGAAAAAGAAGAGGGAGAAGAGAGGGGCAGGGCCGGCCAGCGATCGGTGCTGCAGATGGTGGCAGGGCTGGTCGGGTGGCATGGGAAAAGAGGGAAGAAGAAGGGAAGAACAGGGGCACGCGGGGTGTGGTCCAAGGGCCGGTTTGGCTCAAAATGGGAAGGAAAATGACGGGGGAAGAGAGAGAGGGAGAGCGAGCAGGTGGTGGTGGCAGGTGCAGGGTGGCAGTCGGCGCTCGACAATGGCAGAAGAGTCGGGCGTGGGAGGAGGAAGAAAGGAGAAGAAGAAAGGGACGGGGCAGTTGGACCGGCGTAGGAAAGAAAATAAGGCAGCCGGCCTGTCCAGGGGAAAAAGAAAGGAGGGCGGGCTGGCGTGCTGGGCGGCGCGCGAGGGAGAGAAGGGGGGAGGCGGGCCGATGGCCCAATGCGTGGGGAGAGGGCTGGCCTGGTGAGGCAGCCCGAGGGAGGAAGAGAAAAAAAAGAAAAAAGAAAAGAAGAAGGGAAAAAAGGGAAAAAGGGCAAAAAGGGAATGGAACGATAGGAAAAATGATTTAATTTAATTTATAAAATCGTAAAATATAATGTTCTTGGTAAATTATTTAATTCAATAATTTAATTTATTATAATCTAATATTTTAGTTTAAAAAGGATAAAGTTGGTAAAATATTAGTTTTGGAAAATTATTTAAATAAAATAATATGATAAATAGCAAAATATTTATTTTTAATTTATTAAATACTTTTATCCAAATTTACATACTCTAAAATCTATAAAATAATTAAAATAAATAATCTTAAAGCAATTTTATTCCAAATAAAAGTAATTTATTAAAATATAGGTTTTCGAAAATTTTGGGGTATTACAAAAACACTCTACACAGGCTAATCACCTTCAGTAGTAATTTTTTGGGAAGAAAGAACAATTAACTCCAATACATGGTGATACCAAAAATCACTAATTCCAACAATTGCAACCTGTGTGCATATGAAATTAATCTATTTGCCCAATGTTGTAGCTTATGTGTGATTTTCTACACCAAGGAATTCATATCTACTATTTTTAATTTAGATGCATCCAAATGAACCCCCTAAATACCTAAAAGGTAACCTCCCTTCCTGAAACTGTAGCTGAGATAAAATGGACACCTTCATATCCTGAGAAACTCCACCAAAATAGATAGAACTTTTCTCTGGATTAATAAATAAACTTGAGGTAGTAGCAAAATCTTGGAACATGGTTTTGATAGCATTTACAGATGTTAAATCAGCCCTGTAGAAAAGAAGAATATCATATGCAAAATCTAGATTGATAATCTTCAACCTCTTACATTTGGAATGCCCATGAAATCCTTCAGTCATCTAAAGAATTTGCAACATCCTACTAAAATACTCCATGACAATCACAAAAAGATAGGGGGATAAAGGTTCTCCCTTCCTTAAGCCTTTTTCCCCTTAAAAGGAGCCAAACTATTATTGTTAATGTATAGAGAATAATCAACATGAGAGACACAAACCATAATCAGTTTGACTATATGGATAGGGAAATGCAAGCCTAGTAGAATATTCTCCAAAAATTTCCAATTGACTGAATCATAAGCCTTTCTTATTTCCAGCTTGACCATACATCTTGGTGAAGCATGTTTCATTTTGTACAAGTTAATAAGCTCATGAGCTAACAATACATTATCCCTAATGTACCTACCCTTAACAAATCCAGCCTGAGAGGCATGAATGATGGAAGTTAAAATATGTTGTAATCTGTTGGCTAATACCTTAGCTATAATTTTATATAACACATTGCAGCAAGTAATTGGCCTAAATTCAGACACACTTTGAGCTCCTTCACCTTTAGGGATAAGGACCAACTTTGTTGCAGCAAGGAAAACAGGAATTGAGGTAGACTAAAAGATATGCTTAATGAGGCCCCATAGGCTCTCCCCCAGCACATCCCAAGCAGCTTTAAAGAAATATGCAGTGAACCCATATGGACTTGGGGCCTTATATTGACCAATAGACCACAAAGCTTCATTGAATTCCTACAAAGAAATAGGTTTTAGCAAACCATTTTTTTGTTCCATAGAAACCAGAGGACCCTACAAGAAAATAACATCATTTTTTTCTCTAGAAGCTGCACTCTCAAAGCCCAGCAAATTCTTATAAAAAGATAGGAAGGCTTGATTGGTCCCTTCTGAATCAGAAACCCAATGGCCTCCTCTGTCTTTGATTCTTCTTACCACACTTCTCATCTACTTAACCTTCATAACTAAGAAGAAGAAGTGAGAATTAGAGTATCCTAAATTCAACCACTTGATTCTAGATTTCTATTTAAGAAAACTCTCCTCACATAGCACATAATTCTGATACAGCTTCAAACATTTTTTTCTTCTCCTCCTATAGAGACAAGTTTTGAGTATGTAAATCAATCTCTACCTGAATCTTATTTAGCTTTAGCCTGGTCTCTTCAACTCTTTTGGATATGCCCCCAAAATTCTCTTTATTAAAACTGATAAGGCGGGCCTTGATTTCTTTAAGATTTTTGGAAAAAAATTGCATGTAGGGTTTCATTCAATGTGAATGAATCTTTAAATGCTCCTTTTGATTGTAATAGGGGTTTGAGGCAATAAGACCCACTCTCTCTCTACCTCTTTATAGTAGCTATGAAATATCTCCATGGAGAAAGGCATAAGCTATCGTCTGTTCCTAGTTTTATGGGGCATCATGGATGTCAAAAGTTCAACATCATAGATATTTGCTTTGCTGTTGACTTGCTTCTATTTAGTCAAGGGAATGTTCATTCGACCTCTCTATTAAAATAGAAGTTAGATGATTTTACAAAAGGCTCAGGTTTCACAACAAATCCTACTGAGAGCTTAGTCTATATGGTAGCCATTTCTTCTGCTATTAAAAGAAAAATCTTGGAGATCTTTAAATGCGATGAAGGTAAATTTCCTTTTCGGTATCTTTAAGTGCCACTTGAAACAACTCAATTTGGGATAACTCATTTTCAACCTTTGATTGATAAGCTCATAGCTTGGATTTAGCTATGGACTAACAAACGCCTGAGCTATGTGGGTACAGGTCAAAGAGGTGCAAATGTGAGTGAGGTTCAAAGTAAACCTCATCATTCATGGATTTTTAGGCGAATCATGTGTCTTAGACAAATATTACTTATTGTAGTCCAGCAGGATGGATGTACAGCTGGGGGAGTCTACATGACTAGTAAATTTTATGAGATGATCTGGCTATGAGGAGATGTGAATCCATGGCATAAGATGATGTGGATGCATGTAGGATTGCTTAGACACAAATTTATTTTTTGGCTTCTATGCAGATGAGCGCTTCTTACTCAGGATAAGCTTAGGCAATGGGGTGTAACTACTGATTTGAATTGTGGTATTTGATCCCAGGCACAAGAAAACTGGGATCATCTTTTTATGCAATTCTCATTTGCTTGTGACCTTTGGCACCGAATGTGCAATTGGTTAGGCATTTTTCTACCATTTTCCACATGGGACCAAGCTCAAAGATGGATCATTTAGAGGACGCATGGTAGAAGAGGAGAACGGGAAATTATGTAGATGATGACTTCTATAATTGTCTACATGATTTCGCAAGCAAGGAATCAACTTATTTTCTAGGCTAAGGTTCCTCTTGTGTGGATAGTGGCTCAGGAGATGATTATTTAGATTTTCATTGGACTTGGTACTTCTAAGAAGAAGGATAACTATGGAGCTTTATTAGCTAGTATTGATAGATTCATTTAACAATTTTATGTTTTATTTGAACTTTAGATGTGCTTATTACTCATTTTGTAATTAATAAAGATTACTATTACTTACTAAAAAAATATTAATGGAAATAGATATGAAGATGGGATTACATTTGTAAATCTCAATAGGGAAGGGAAAAACCAAGACCTATTCATCTTAGCATCATAAGAAATGCAAGATTTCTGTATCAGTGATCCCACTGATAAAATATGGCATGTGGTACTATTAATGAATAAAAAAAATGTCAATGAATGTGACAATGAAAATAATGCCAACTGGAAGAAAAAGTATATCATAGCTATGCGAGCAACTCAATCATTGAATGGTGATAAGAATAACATTGCTAAGGAGGATATATATGGAAGGGGAGATCATCATGAAGTATTATATGTATCATATCTTAAATTTAATCTAAAAATAAGGAAGAGAAAAAAGAAGGAAAAGAAGGTAATGAGGGTAATAATATTATAACATATGATATTTTTGCAAGTTATTTTAACTTTAAATTTTGTATATATTCATTAAACATCTATTGTGTTGAATTATAATTTATTTCATGAGGGTAATTACATAAAATTATAACATATGATTTGTGTGTTTATTATTTTAACTTCATATTTTTTATATTATCATCTATTTATGCTTTAGGATTTTCTACCAATTTATTTATTGATATTTCCTAGTGATATAGCAAAGAAAACATTTGATAAGTATAGTGGTGATGAAGAAGGGAAGAGAGGACCAAATGTGATGAGAATTATCACATATATGAGAAAAATAGGAGAAAAGGCAGAGTTAAAATGGAACTCTTATTATTTTTCTATCAGTGAGTATGCAAACATGTTTTTGATATATATATTTCACTTATCACTCAAAATCATGTTCCTATCTAAAATTATAATTAGAAGCACGTCTCAAATGGTCACAAGGAAAATATTTTACAAGAATTTAGTGCAAATATATTGTTTTCTGTATTCATTTTCATATGTTGAATGTTATTAATTACAATATATTAACATCATTTGTATATATACATATGTCTTATTTTTAAAGGGTGTTCATTATCCTAGAGGAGATGAAGAAGTGGTGTTTTAGACATTTCAGTGAGCCTCTAGAAATAACTAGGGTGTACTTGAAAATAATAAAATGTATAGGAAAAAGGATGGTGCTTTACACATGAATCCACTTAAGTGTTATGGTTTCATTGATCAACATAGTTGGTATCACATATCATCTTTCAGAGTTGTTTAAGGTATTTTTTGTAGAAAAATTTAGAATTTTAGTTAATAATAATTTATTTATATTTAATTAAGAATGATTTAGAATTTTTCCCTATTGCATATAATAAAAATGCTAAAAATAAACAAATTTCTAAGCAAAATAAGTACCAACATAATATGGCTCAAAAAGGCTATAAAAGCCTTAGAGAAGAGTTTGAATGACATTTTTATATTAATACGTTTAAATTTTTATGTCTAACGTTATAATAATATTCTTATTATAAGATTTATTTTGGATTTACAGCTCGTACCGTAAGAAGTGGATCTATATACCTCATCTATCACAATTAGTATATTATGGAAGAAGGCTTAGAGCAACAAAAGTTAGATATCTTAACAAAGATGTAGAAGAACCTAAAAAAACTATAAATTTGAAGATATCCCCAACCCTTATCAGTGTTCTTGAAGCAGACTATTATATTATGTTTACTCTATATTCTAAATTCAAATATAATGCATACATTATAGGATGAACTAAAACCATTAGATTCTATATAGGTGTGGATCAACATAGCATTGGGTCAAAATCAATGGGAATTAAAGAACATCTTAGAAGGTATAGGGGTCTTAGATCAGGGGTTATGAGAACAAGCGTGTATGGTTGATCTCATGGAATGATTAAGTGGCTCTCCAAACCAAAACATTAAGTGTGGCATTTGAATGGATGGCCACAATTGATAAATAGTTGTTATTTATTAACTCTTATGTGTATAATCCATCTAATTTATTTAACCATGATTAACTTATTATGGGTATTGTAAATAGCATTAGAGAAAGCTGTAACGCTTAATTTCTAATTTTTCTGAGGTAAGAATTTCAAACTATGAATTGATATTGAATGTATCAATTGTCATAAATAATTAACAATATGTAATATTTTATCCTAAGGTTTGTATAAATTGTACTTGTTAGTGAATGACACCTTAATTATTTTGGTTAAAGGAAGGGTATGCATCGATGATTATATCTATATATAGAAGTTCCATGGTTCTAACTTGCCCTAAAACATAATGCCTATAAGTATTGACATTCCAATTAGTGAAGATGTAATTTATCCTTGTTATAAAGAAGGTGATCAAGCAACCACATTGTAGGAAGATTTGTGTGTTGGCCTAAAGATAAGATACATCTCACTTTTGAAAAGGTAATGATGTAACACCCCCAAATTTATTACTGAAAAATTTCGTTTAAGACAAAGGTTTTAGCGGAAGCGAAAGAATTAAAACCATAAACTTGGGGGTATTACCGCCACACTTAGTACCAAACCGGTTCACTCCTACCGTTCCGATACTAACTGCTAAGGATAAACTAAACAATCATTAAGTAAGAGTCATCAAAACACAGGTCCATAGTTAACATATACCATTCACGAAAACCACGAGTCAACAACAGTTAAAATATCGTTAAGATTGCAACATAAAAGTACGGTTTCGACGCAATAAGCGTAGTACAAAATATAGTTAATAAGACGGGTCCCAAGGGACCAATATCCGGATCGCCTACTCACTCAAGCCAAGCCTTCCACCCCAATTCAATAACTGGTCAAACCTGCATAGGAGGTCTGCTCCCCACCATCGGTGGATCATCACAGGACCCATTCAATCAAGGTAGTATCAGTACGGGTCCAATACTGAGTAAGGGCGCTGGTGCGCTAAGGCCAAACATACAATCATACCACATAACATACATAGCACAATCATATAGACAACATGCGATAATCCGCAAGGTAAGGCTTAAGTACTTTTCGGTGACTTATTCTTATTTCTCGTTAATAATAACACGTTCATTCCATACATATTCTTTAATAGTCCGTGTGAGTGAGGGAACCTCACTATTATAGCTGGTGGAACGGTCACAAGGGCCATGCCCTGCCACTATTATAGTCGTGGACCGATCATGAGGGTATCATACCCTGCCACTATTATTTGCCGGTGGACCGGTCTGGCCCCGACTCACAAGGTGTTCCACTATAAATGTTTGTATCTTTCCCAGGTCTTATTATCATTCAGATTAGTTTGTTGAGCGCGGAATCCCCCACTATTATAGCCGTTGGAATGGTCACGATGGCCATGCCCTGCCACTATTATAGCCGGTGGACCGGTCACGAGGGTAACATACCCTGCCAGTATTATTTGCCGGTGGACCAGTCTGGGTCTGGCTCAACATCTTTCTCTGTAAGTAGTTAATGTCTTAACATATCTTATTCAAAAGGTTTTCACCATGGATATGCATAAATCATTCTCTTTATGCTTTACACATCACAACCAATAAAATTCCACATTCATAACTACACTTAAATCAATAATACACATGATAACGCCAAACAACTCTAAGCAGTCGTAACCAACCCTAATTGTCCACATCAACTCGTGGTTAACCACTCTCATCCCTACTTTACCATAACAACCGTACTTAGCCATCCCAAACCTTAATTATCCTCAACAGTCATAATTAGTTACTCCATCCCTACTTAATCACAACGTCCCAGAGTTAATCACTCCAAACCCTAATCCCATACAATCATTAACTCCCATGCAAAACCCTAACTCCACCATGCAAACCCTAATACCCCCATACCAACATTAATACCACCATACAACCCATAACACCACCATGCAAACCCTAATACCACCATAAGCCATTAATACCACTATATAATCATTAGTGCCACCATACGAACATTTATACCACCATACAACCATTAGTACCACCATCAAACATTAATACCACCATACAACATTAATACCTCCATAAAAATCACAAATACCACCATACAAACCCTAATACCACCATACAACATTAATACCTCCATAGAATCACAAACACCACCATACAACATTAATACCTCCATAACATCACAAATACCACCATACAACATTAATACCTTCATAAAATCACAAATACCACCAAACAACATTAATATCTCCATAAAATCACAAATACCACCATACAACATTAATACCTACATAAAATCACAAATACCACTATACAACATTAATACCTCCATAAAAATCACAAATACCACCATACAAACCCTAATACCACCATACAACATTAATACCTCCATAAAAATCACAAATACCACCATACAAACCCTAATACCACCATACAACATTAATACCTCCATAAAATCACAAATACCACCATACAAACCCTAATCCCACCATACAACATTAATACCTCCATAAAATCACAATACCACCATACGAACCCGAATACCACCATAAGCCATTAATACCACTATGAAATCATTAGTACCACCATACGAACATTTATGCCACCATACAAACCCTAATCCCACCATACAAACTTCAAGACTCCCATGATGGTTCCCAACTCATATTACCATTTATCCTAACATGCATGTCCTAGTGGGCCATAACATATTACATCATAAACATCATACATATAACTGTCATGCTCATGTCACGGAAGCACATACAACATACCTCAATCTCCAAGTTGCGCTACACATAAGACAAGTTATCCAAAAATCATATAATACATGGCATAGCATGGCATACACAACATTCAACACATCTAGGCCACACATAGCACAAGGCCATTAGCTTCGTCCTTACCTAAGGCGACGCCGGGCTTGGAGCACGCTTTTCTAACTCTTTAGGGCTTTGGTCGGGATTACCTATAAAAGGGGGAAATGCTAAGTATTAGTTTCCCTTATAAGTACCACAATTCCTTATTCTAGTTTAGGATTAGAGTTTTTATTACTAAAGAGGGTGTTATACAAAAACTAGGGTTTTTACCTTAGAATTAGCATACTAAATATTAGTAGTCGAAATATAGTTACTTATGATATTTATTGTTACACTTATTTTATTAAGCCCATTAGTTCCATTCTTATAATACTAGTGTTCACTAGTCATAGTAAAATAGTGATAATAATAATAATAATAATAATAATAATAATAATAATAATAATAATAATAATAATAATAATAATAATAATAAGACTACTAATAGTGACACTTATGTTTCAATTAATAGAACTCTAGCGTTTTTAAGATTAAGTCTAACAATGGTGTTAGGTTTGAAAGAATAATATTATAAGGTCACAATATTACAAGTAAACTATTCCTAAGGTGTGATAATGATAATAGTAATAATACTAATAATGATGATAATAATACTAATAATAACCATAATAACCCTAGCAATAATATTAACAATAACAATAACCCAGTATGGTTAAGTATCAATAATAATAACCTTAGTAAGGTAATAGAAATAATAATGATAAAATGTTAATACTAATAACAATAAGACCAAAGTTAAGTATAATACCAGTTAGGGTTTAAAAGGGATGTTAGTAGTAGTAAGAAAATAAGAACATTAATGATGGAGACCATAATAATGATAATAATGATAACAATAATAATATTAATAGTAATGAAAGAAATAATAATAATAATAATAATAATAATAATAGTATTAATATTGGTAGAAAATAGTAGTAGTTATATAAAAGGGGTATTAGGGTTTGGATGAGTGGAGAACCACCTAGGGTCGGTGGTGGTCCGGCGGTGGCGCGTGGCGGCGACGGCTGCGGCGATGGAGGAGGAGAAGAGGGGGAAAGATGGAGGTGGTGGTTAGATGGGGGGAGAAAAGGAGTTTGAGGTGGGGAAAGAAACAACAGGTGAAGGGGAGTGAAGTGAGGGTGGTGGCGTGGCAAGGGGTGGCGGCACGCGACGGCGACGACGGCGGCCGAGGGTGGTGGAGAGAGGTGGAAGATGAGGGAGGAAGGAGGAGAGGGAGGCAGGGGAAGATGGAGGTATGGGAAGGTAGAGGGAGGTCTGCTGGGCATTTTGGAGGGTGGAGGAGGCTTTGGTGGTGGCTGAGCTGGCGGTGGAAGGCGGCGCAAGGGCGGCGAAGGGTTGGAAGGGGCTGCTCGGGGTGGCTATTTTGCACGGCCAAGGTGGCACGTGCAGGGAAAATCGAGGGCTGAGGAGGGCTTGATTAGGGGGAGGGTGGTGCAAGGTGGGGTTCTGGGCGGCGTTCGACCGATAGCGTTGGGGGATGGCGGCGGTCGACGCGTCTGATGGGGCGGCGGCGAGAGGGAGCAAACCCAAGGTTTCGGGGTTCCAAATCCTAAACCCAGTTGATCAATGGGGGTATTTATAGGCAGGGTGGTTGGGAAAGGCCAAGGGGAAGAAGACAAGGGGTGCAGGCGCCAGACTGGCCGGCAGGCGGCAGCTGCCATGGCAGGCGGTGCAGGTCCTACCATGGCAAGTTGGGTCGGGGAAGGGGAGAGGAAAAAGGGAAAGAGATGGCACGCGGGAAAGGGAGAGAGGGACTTGGTTGGGGTCGAAAATAGAAAGACAACGACGGGGAGAGGGCAGAGAGGGGAGGCCGGACGGCGGGCTGCCGTCGGCGGCAGGGCTGCAGGGTCGGCAGTTGCAAATCGGGGTTTGGGAGGGAGGAAGACGACGACTGGACCGGTCGGTCCAGGGGAAGGAAAAAAATGGAGGGGAACCAGCTAGGCGACATCGGTTATTTCCCCCATTAATGAAACGCGGCGTATTGAGGGTTGTGAGAGGAAGACGCAGCATCGCGTCGAAGGCTGGCAACGATCGATACGGTACTTAACGCGGCGCGGCGTTTCAGCGACTTTAGCGGCGAAACACACCGTGTTGTTCCACGGCGGCTGGGCTCGCTCGGTCGCGGGCGAGGAGAAGGAAGGGAAGGCTGGGTTGGGCCGGGCAAGGCCCAATTTCGGCGAAGGAGGAAGAGAAGGAAAAAAAGAAGGAAAAGAAAAGGGAAAAAATGGAAAAGAAAGAATTATTTTGGGTTATGGATTTTGCATAAATTATTAGGATATTTTTCTGGCTAATTAGAATATTAATATTTATAAGATATTAAATAATTTCCTTTTTGCTTAGGCTATTTTAGATAAATTGTCCTTAACTTCCATTTTAATTAGTAAAATGTCCAAAATTTTCTAAATAATTTATTTATTATTTTCCCCTTATTTTCCTCAAAAAATTTCCTCTTTATTTAATGAAGTAATATATTTTCTTAATTTTCTCTAATAAATCATTATTTTGCCATAATTTCATAATTAGGATTTTTTGGGATATTACAAATGACCTTCTCCATTAATGTTATACCTTGTTATTATTTACACCTTATTAATATACATACATACATACATATATATGATCATTATATTTTTTTAAATAATATAAATTAAAGAATAAAAAATGAAGAATTCTACAAAGGTAAAGGGAAAATGAGTTAATAGAAGCATGAGCCAAAAAAAAAAAAAAAAAAAAGACACACACACACACACAGAGGTAGATAGATCTCATAAAGGAAAGAGAGTAAGATCAAAAAAATCTATTACCCCACAACAGATTTTATCTTCACAAGATAATCAACCACCACAAGAATCCCACCAATCACCACCAAATATGGCATTGCTTTATTTCTATGCTGAAAACTACCTTGGTAGTGATCTAATTATAATTTATAGTCCTTAAAAGTATGGTAGGAGGGACAATAGTACTTATATGGTATCTATAGAATTTATTAGCAACATTTGTATTCAGGAATGGATGCCAACCAATAGTTTTATCGTATATGTTAAGTAAGTATTATTGCATATGATATATTTTAGCACTTTTCATTATTTTGTAAATTTTATCACCTCTTATATATGTTATCAAATATTAATAAGCATGCATTATTATTGTCATCCACATCATGGTGGCTAGTCATGTTATGACAAATGTGATTTTGGCCTCTATTTTATTTGTGTGTCCATAATATATATTTAATCGTACTATGATAAGTGAGGGTAGGAACATAAAATATCTAATGGATTATATCTTAAGTAAGGGGTACAATGAGAATAATTATTTCATACCTTTTCTAGAAAACAAACATTTTGTTTTATTTGTCATCTGTCATGATAAAAAAAATTCTATTTGTTTGACTCCCTTTGAAGATATTTCATTCCTTTTGTTGTTGCTCATTTCGAAGAGAAGGATTTAATTGACATGTTATTATACTTCTTAACTCTTATGTCTTGCATCTTAAATCATTAACTTATTTATACATATATTCTAGTTTAATTTTTTATGTATAAATATTTATAATGTTATTCATCAAATCTATTTATTAAAGTACTATGGATTACATATATGAGGAAAGGTGGAAATGGTGACCTAGACCCTAGGAATCTTGAATACATGCTTGTAAGGGTAAGAAGAGAAACAAGTATTTTTATTTTTGTTCAAATCTAATTTATTTATAATAGTTAGAGTGCTAACTAAATTCATTTATCTATATCCACAATTAAAGAACGAGAATAAATGTAGATACTATGTTTGTATAGCAATGGATCTTATGCTCCAAAAAAAATCTATGAACATAGATCCAAGCCAAGTTTCTTTCTTTTTCCCTATTTTTTCATTAATAATATATGGCATATATATATTTAATACTTGAGTTAAGTACTAATTGAATGATTGAATTGTGTCAATTTATAGTTTTTTAGCAGTAAACATGTATGAGGCTAGAAATATGCAAATGATGAAATTGACAAAGTAAGAGATCAATGGGTAAAGTCCATGCACTCAATTTTTTGGTAGTAGGAATATACATGTAATTTTAGGTTTGTATCTCATCTATGCTTGTTTTTAATCTATTCAATTAGAGATGCATAATGAGTCCTAATCCATAAACGCACAGCTTTGTAATAGTATATCAACGTCATATCCCACAAGGACTTCACAATTAATTAATGATCTTCATCATTATAGCTATCTAGATTACCATGGAATGAACCTATGTAAGTATATAATGAACACAAATGAAAAAAATAACTAAATATAGATTCTTAAACAATAAATATAATGCCTAGGATTAAACTTTAGTCTCATCCTCATTATTCAATAATGAATTAACATTATATTCTAGTATACTCCAAATAGCTATGAATAATAGGAATACTGTGATTTATTAGCCTCTTTCAAGGTCTAAGAACTTATTTAACCTAATTCAATGACTACTTTCGACACTAATAAATTAGATTAAATCCATTAGGTATCACAAATTCAATAGTCCCTAAGAATCAAATATCTACTTTCGCGACCATTTGAATTTGTGTTTATATGTTAATTTCTAATATTTATTTCAACCTTTCAGTTATATTCAACATCTAAATAACTTAACTTCCATAAAATTTAACCCATAACAGTGATTCCTAAAATATGATATAACACATAAGAACCATGCATATAACATATACTTTAATTCATCATATTCATACCAAGTCAAGCCTAATTCAATCTTAGAAAAAGGAATTACTCACTCATGGTTGCAATAAAATGTAAAGAATACAAATGAACAACATACATATTGTAGATACATTAAACAATGAAAGAGAGAATGGATAGGTTAAACCATGAATTGAAAATAAATGTAGTGGACTACAATATTATAATACAAGATTGTCTACTTTTAATTAGGAAAATGAAATTGTATATAAAAAGAGAGAGATTACATGGATTTTCTACTTGAAAAAATGAAGAAAAGGAAAATAATATGCTATAGAAATCCTGCTCTAACTATCAAAGAAAAGTCAAAGAAGAAGTCCCATAAGAAGTGGAAAAAGAAGTGCCCGAAACAAGGGCAACATCGTGCTCAAAAGTGGCAGTAAGAACTGTTGTATGGCTATGCAAGGTTGTATAAGATGGTTGTGCAATATTTTGTGTGTTGAGGTTGAGAAAAACATTTGCATGTGGCTAGCAAGATCAAGGGTTGCATGATTGTGCATCAGGTTGTGTTGCAACCATACAACATAACTGTCTGTTGCTAGCTGGGATCAAGGATTACACGACAGTGTAGCTGGTTGTGTTGCAATAGTACAACACCTTTTTATTAGTCATTATGATTCCTTTTATCCTCTTTATAGCCCTTTGAATTTATTGACTTTTCCAAAATCATATGGGGTTGATTATCTTCCTTCAATGCCTTTTATATTTGATTTTTACTCCGATTCCATTCACCACTATCTTGGATTTGTGCTTTTGTGCAAATTTATAAAAAAAACAATCACCAAGAGAGTAGTAAGACAAATATGATAATTCTTTTTGAACAAAGTTACAAAGTGAAGGCACAAAAATGTAAAACATGGAAAATATTTGGTTTATCGATGCACATGCATGCAAGTGTTTATAAATTGTTTGTATTTAGGCTTTATGATCTATGAATTTTTAATTTGGAGTGTAGAGTTACCAACTTGTGGCACACCTACTAATTTTGATTTCTAGGTATGCTTAGTGTCAAGAGATGTATCGATTACTAGATTATCACATGTGTATATATATATCTCATTTGGAAGGGAGGCATGCATGAACTAGTGTTGTTTCATAAATTACAAATTAATTAAATATTCAAACATACAACTATATATGTGGGATGTAATAAAACTTAAAAAATGAGGTTTTAAAAACAATTTTATCTAATAAATGCTATTAAATTAATATTTCATAATGGTTATTAGCTAAAATCTATTATTAAAAAGGTGCATTGAATGTTAGTTATGGCTAATGACTATTTTAGTTAATGGTTAATTGCATATTCAATGTAAATGAGTTAGGGTTTTAACAAAGGTTTTAAGTGAAAACTATTATTAAATTATCCATTTTATACTAATTAATAGGTTATTATGGTTTTAATTAATTCATTCTTGTTATTTAGTTAGGGTTTTAATGACGTTTCCCACTAAGAACCGTTAAGTGTTCTTAGTAGGAATAGTCGTTAAAACCCAAAATATTTACATAATTTTGGTAAATTTTTTATGATTGGTATGAACTATTATTGAATCTTTAAGAATAGGTGATTTAATAAGGTTCAAAACCATTATTAAAACCCATTTATAGTGAGGTTTTAACATCCCCATTTATAGTGAGGTTTTAACATCCCCATTTTTTTTATTAACATCCATAAACTCTCTCTTAAAACAAAGAAATTTTCTAATTGTGAGTATGGTGGTGTTACACCATCGCTTAGAATTTACTAGACAAATAATGGTTTTAGGTACTAAATTATAATCTATGGAAATAATTAAAACCTCTCAAAGATATCCATAAATACACTTTAGGAATACTAGGGTTGAACTAATCACATAATCAACAGCAAGAACAATACAAGAGCAATAGGAATGTTGAGAGAAAAGCATAACACTCACCTGTAATGCAACAAGTCACACATTCATAATAACACAAACTAACTCCTATGCCCCAAACCAATGCTTACTCACCATAGAAAAAAAACTCAAAAACTTAACTTCATTTCAATGTATCTCTTTAAATAATAGTTTGATAATATTTCTACAATTTATCTCCAATACAAAATGAGGAAATTAAAATCAAAGCTTTGTTATGACTTTGTAACACTCCTAATTTCACCACCATAAAAATTCACTATTTTTTAAATAGTTTGTGGAAACTATAATGAAAATAGGTATGTTATTGCCACATCAAACCTGAAGAAGTTACAACTAATACCCAAGCCATGATAGATATAAGACTCATGTAACAGTGAACTTAAGTGCAACAAAATTCTTTGAATAAAATAGTTCAAAAAATGAATAAAATTTAAGCACTAATATTTATAATAAATCTTAAGATCAAATAAAAGGAAAGAGTTAAAGAAAATAAATGTATTAGCCTACGCCAAGTGTATCGTCACTCTCCTATATAGGATGCCATAAAGATTGGCTTGCCCACAAAATAAGGGTAAATTCTCCCCTGCATATGCCAAGATCATTACAACACCACAAAAGGCATTAGTATGATTATGTAATTAGTAAAATCTAACTATTATAAGCATTTAAACAAAATTAATGAAATCATATGCCACCATATTTCAAAGTCACATGTGCTCACACTTTCAAGTAACCTATTGACAGTACAATGCAATCACCTAAGAGAAAATCAAAGATTTTTTTTACACATATCCAAAACAACATTACTAAATGAATCACTAAAGCTAGGGCCACATATTTATTAAGTGATGGTAGCAAAATTATTTACATACTTGGACTTTTTCCAAGGCATCACATAAAATATATATTAAGCTCTTAGGGGAATACTTAAACCTAAATAGTACTAAAGGGATGTTCATCCCCAACCATCATTGCTAGGTATTTTCACATTACACATTGGCCATCACAACTAGATACTTTCACACAGACCATCTTAGCTAGGCATTCTTATACATGGGCCATCACAACTATGAAACTTAATATATGGGTCATCGTGGCTAGGAAATAATGGCATTAATGTGTGACCATTATATATCTAACATCACATGAAGATGATATGACCATTAGGTGGTTAATGTCACATTAATACAATGTGATAATTAAGTGTTTAACATAAAAAAACATATATGAACATTATGAGTTTAATCCCACAAGACAACGATATGACTATTCAATGTATAATGTCACATGAAGATAATCAAAAATACCGTGGGTCTATAATTTACCTTAACCTTCACATGAGTATTTTTGGTTCATACAAAACTTTAGTGGTCCATAGATTACCTAATAAGCTTTTAAAGATTACTCTTAATGTTCGCCTAAATATTTTAGGTTGCACTAAAATGTCGCCTAATTATTTATAGGTTACACCAAACATACCACATAATTGTGTTTATTCAAAACATCCCAATAGAATGATTCTATAACCTAAAGCCCTATTTTAGTGAAAAATGACCTAAAAGGATAGGTTTATTTGAATATAAAATCCCAAAATAATGTTATATACCACTTTTACAAAGTTCACTCCTTATTAAGAAAAGGAAGAAAAGTTAAAGTTTTAGTTAATGTTAATAGATAAATTCAAATTCAAAAGCAATGATCAATGTCAAGGTCATGGTCTTAGTTTAACTTTTACTATTTATGTATTTTGTATTTTACAATCTTAAGGATATTTTGGTATCTTATGCTTAATCATGATTAAGTTCACATTAAGTAGGCTAATGTGTTGAACCATATGAAGGATTATTTTAGTAAGTCATCCAAGAATCTTGCTTTTTTGCTAGAGATAGGTGGTAGTGAAGAGATGGTTGCTCATTGCTTTGATTAAGGTTTGGATCTACGTACTGAGGAAATTTATAGAGGAGAGATCATGATGGATGTACTTACAGTATATGAGAGGGGTTGTGCCTAAAGAAGGATTTTGGAGGCAAAAAGGGCCCTTGGTGGGACTAAGAGGCTAGCATATAAGTTTTAGCTTCAAAAAAATGACAAGAGGGTGTAGTCTAGTGTTCAATAGTGCGGACTTAGTGGTGGTTAGTCTTCATAGTTTTTTGGAGCACAATTTGAGAATAACTGACCTCTGAGGCACTATCACTATAAGGTGTGTAGAGGGAACCACCAAGGCAAAGACTACTAGGCTAGAATTATAGAGTATTGGAAGTGAGGCAAGATTCCTAAAGGCTTTGAGTGTTTCTCTTCTAGAGCTAGAATTTAGTGTCTGTAGGTACAACGAGGTGGTAGAACTGCCTATTGGTAATAGTCTTCCCTAGTAACTCAGGTGACCACTAGTAGCATCCTGAGTGTGAGTGCCATGGGAAAATGACCTACTTCTTAGCCCTACCTATGAAATAATGCAGGTCAAAATCTAAGTATTTGAGTACCTAAGGAGGTCCAATGGTTAACAGTATAAATATGATTAGTCAGGAATAGGCTTGTGGATTAGTACACAACAACGTTGGTATATCTTTGTAATTTTAAGTGTTTATACTTTATCATTATTTGTACATAAATGGGTGCTATAGGTGAATGATTATTTAACATGATTTTGTGTTTGCTATGAGCCATGATTAGGGTTTATCTCTTTTAAATGGATAGATATCCCTATCTTGTAAAAATATTGTTTGTGGACCATCTAACGTTGTAATGAGTTATTATTGTTTTTCAGACTTGGGGAGCAACGAAGTCTCTTTTAAAGGGGTAGTAATATAATACCCCATTTCTAGAAACCAAAATTATAATTGATAATTATTTTTATTATTCTTAATAATTATTTTAATACAATTGATAATAAATATATTGTTAGTATATGTAATATTATTATGACTTATTAGATATAAATAATTTAATTAGGTTAAAATCTACGAAAAGATAAGTATTAAACTTTTAAACCTAGGTTTGATATTAAATGGTATCCATTCTTCAAATAAACCTAACCTAATAACATGATAAATTTTACCCAGATATTTACCTTACCCTATTCCCTATTTAGTGATAGAAATTTCCTTACCATCACCGTATTCCCTCTAAGCTGACAATTTCATCCTACACACCATCACCTTACATTATCTCCTCCATACTTATCCACTCCCCTTGTTTTACTCTCCTTATTCTACTCCTCTTTTCAATGCATGACATCCCTTTCTTAATCGCTTCCCCTCTCTCTCATATGTTGTGCCAAACTCTTGAACAAACTTGCAACCTTATACCTCTCTCGATCTCCCTCATGCACCAATTTCTCCTTGCCATTCTTCCCCACTATTTTCTCCTTCTACCACTATTTTTATTTTCTACAACACTAAGCCCCACTGACCTCCTTACCCTACCACTAACTACCATCACAGATCCTCCACACCCAACAATGACAATCCCCACCATAGCCTCCCCCTCATCAATTGATAAAACTCCTAAAACCACCCTCTCCTACATCTCCTCTCCTTTACCTTTAGCTCTCTCTATCATATCATCCACTACACCACCAACTAACCTCATTGTTCCTCCTCCTTCATCTTTGGTGATTCCTACTTAAACCACCCCAACCTACACCTTAACCCACTAAATCCAACATCTCCACCTTTTGTCATTTTAGCCGAAGCTCTTCCTTTATGCTGCACATGTTTCCACTAAAGCATTCTCCTCCTCTTTGATCTTCTTGTGCCACATTTTATTCTCACTTTTGCTCCACCTTTTATTCCATTCATAACCTCCCAAACACCAACCATTCTTGGCATTCGTGTCTACCTTTCACTAGCCAAGTTGTCCCCCTTCTCATCCAAAAGCTTCCTCCCTTGGTGCTAAGTTTTTCATTTGCTTTTCCTTTCTTCATTCAGCCAGTAAATGAGCCTTAAATTATTTTAGTAATTTTGGATTATTATTGTGTAATATTATAAGTTAATATATATATATATATATATATATGTGTGTGTGTGTGTGTTTTGATGTTAAATTCCTATGCCATTCTTGAGGACTATAGAGAATAATTATTTTTATTTAAGATTGGATTAAGTAAATCCAATAACTCATAAGATGGTTAAATTTATGTGTGAGCATGATAGGATTTTTTTTCCTAGAATCATGCTAGGACTTTATATTTTTCAAGCATTATAGCATACGTGATAAAATGATAACACCTTAAAGAGATCATATGCATTATTTTGAAAGTTAAGTTGAACGCATGATATATGAAAAATGTTTGACATCCACATATCTAAGATTTTGTTAGGGTTTCTATTATTATCAATTTATGATTCAAATTCCATGGTAAATGCCTCATGATTTCTTATGCATGGTAATTAGGGTTACGATGATCCTATTGAGAGCATATGCACATGATTAGAGTAAGATAAATTCTATTCATATGACCTAAGGTTAGAGATATTCAATTATGTATACTATTTAAATGATGTTTTATACTTTAAATGTGTACGTACATGTTGTATGGAAGATGTAGAATGTGAGAATTGAATGATTAGAGTTTTGGTGGGTGCAACCCACTAAATGCCTAAAAAGTGGACATAAGGTTAATAAGCATAATGTAAAGATTACATATGTGCTAAATAAATGTGGAATGTTGCCTTTTTACCTACTTATGACAACTCTCTCATAATGATAATCTTTATAATGAAAAAGAATAAAATGATGAAACTAGGGTTTTGAAGGGTAGTTGGTAAATTCAACATAATGTATCTTTTACAAATAATTGGATGATAGGATGGATCTAGACTTTTGATAAGGTTAACATTAGCTTTGAATTAACTTCACATAGACCTATGACCTTAGGGTTTATATAAAATTAGAAATGAAAGGGAAAATAGTTAAGTATGGAAAATATAAATTGTTGTGTAGTATGTGACTTATATGATCACCTTATAAAATTTTAATACTTAACGTGGAAGACCTCGAGTAGGGAATAGTTTCTATATAGGGGTTTCTACCTTAGAGGTGAGGTGTTAACCCTTGTTTTTTTGGTTCACTAGTGTGTTGTTGTGCCCAAATTTAAGGCCCTACTCTACTCTATATGTAACCCCTCATTTTTATTATAAAAAAATTTCACTTAAAATAATGGGGAAGCCCAAGTACATAGGATAGACATCCATCGCCTACCCCATATCATATACAAGGCTAAAACCAACTAATACATTTAAAACTTCAGAGTGTAGGAATGTAAATTACATACACACTTTGAAAGATTTTTTACATTGAGGGACCTTAATGCCCTCGACCAAATCATTACAAAAATATGAGTAGATAAAAGTGCGGGGCTACATTAAAATGAAATTAGGGTGTAACCCTAAAAACCAAATCACTATTTTCCACTAACCCCAAAATTATTTGAATGTACACACTCTTAAATCCTGAACCCAAAATAAGGTAGGCCCACTACTAGCCATCCCCAAAAACCTACACATGGCTCTCTACTCATGAGAATGAGCAGGTGATTTAGCAAATGCATACATTATTATGCTATATATTGAATAAGCCAAGTTTCTCCCTCAATGAAACACGGTATGAAAATTCTACCTTACATAGATAGAATATTTAACATACATTATGCTAATGTCATATATGTAAAGGTAGGAATATAACTAAACATACTATCATGTATACTTAGACAATGCATAATATATCATGCTTAGTTTCACATTATAATCACGTAAGTACTCTCACATGTACTAGCAGATTAAATCCAAGTAACCATTCGGGTTTATTTCCAATTACTTAATCCATTATATTATACCATTTCCTTATTCATATATAATACAAGTCAATCATCTAGCCAACATATCAATCAATGTCCAATTAGTCATTTAAGCTATTAATCAAGTGTACAAACCATCCTTATCTTTTTCCTCATCCATCCATTTTCCATCCTTATCCAATTAATCATATTTTCTTATTCATTATCCATTCATTTATAATCCACTTACTCATCATCAATATTTTATTATTATTGAGTTGTGGATTGTGCACCACCTATTAGTCTCACATACCATGAAAGCCTATCTAAATAAGGGACATAAAGTTAAGGCCGAAGCTAACCACCAAAGTGGAAATAAGTCCAAACCAAATCTAATCACTAAAATTGGCATAAGTCTTGGCCGAAACAAACTAATATGCACACAAGTATAGGCTGAAGCCAATTTCCTACGTAACCAAACTCTTTAGAATTGATACCCCCTAGTACATCATCGGTGTCTGGAGTAATTAACACATTGAGACCTCTTATGATCATGTATGAAGGAAAATTGCAAAGGCAGACTAGTCCTCGGTAGCTAATCAAGGATCATGTAACACATACCTATATACAACTCAATTATCTTTTACTTCACATGATTAATATATATGTTTTACTCTAAAGCTAGTTTGAGCCTCGATTAACAAAGGAATGAGATTGATGGAAGAGGTAGGGTTCACCCTATACGCCACTTCAAAAGGTGAGTGGTTTGTGGTATAGGTAAGGGAATATTCGTATGTAAATTCAGCATGGTTTAGTTTGACATCCCAATCCTTAAGGATTTGTGAACAAAATTCCTCAAAAGCATCTTGATGGTGCGGTTGGTGATGTCAGCTTGGTCATCAGTCTATTGGGGGTAAGTAGTCCTAAAGAGAATTTTAGTACTGAGTATCCTCCACAAGGTTTCCTAAAAATAGTTGAGGAACTTGGTATCTCGATCAAAGATAATAATTTTTGAGACACCATGCAACCAAACTATTTCTTTAAAGTAGAGATATGTAATATAAGAGGTGCCATCCATCTTATGGCATGGGATGAAATGAACTATATTAGAAAACTGATCAATGAATTCTATAATGGCATCATTTTTCCTTGTGTTTTATGTAATTCCACTATGAAATCCATGCTCACATGGTCCCAAGGGTGGAATAGATAAAAGTGAGTAATGTCCTTGGTACAACTGAATCTTAGACCTTTAACAAGTAGAGCATTTTTCCACAAGGGATTATATATCCCCCACCATCATAGGCTAATAGAAATGTTCCTATAGTACATCACAAGTCTTGTTGGTGCCAAAAGGCCACGCTAAACCTCCCTCATGTACCTTTGGAATGAATAATTCCTAGATGGAGCACTTTGGAATGTAAAACGTGTTTCTGTTGAAAAGGAACCCTTCTTGCATTAGGTACAAACCCTAGGGCTTGTCTTGTTCTTCCATGTAGCTAGCAAATTCTTCATCTTTCTTGTAAATCTCTTTTATACACCCAAACCCTAAGACCCTTTCTTCTAACAATGATAGCATACATTATCTCTTAGAGAGTGCATCTACTACAATATTGGTCTTGCCACTCTTGTTCTTAGCTATAAATGAAAAGGATTGTAATAAATCCACCCGTCAAGCATGCCTATGATTAAGTTTATGTTGCCCATTTATATACTTTAGGGACTCATGATATGTGTGCAATACAAATTATGTTAGTTGAAGATAATGTGGCTAATGGTCTAAAGCCCTAACAATAACATAAAAATCTTTGTCATAGGTGTTATAGTTGGACCTCAAACCATTGAGTTTCTTACTAAATAAGCCATAGTCCTACAGTATTTTGGTGATACAATACCAATTCCTACTCCACTTTGCATACACTTGATCTTGAACACTTTTCCAAAGTTAGTTAGGCGTAATATGGGAGTCTTGCTTAACCTACTCTTGATTCGCTTGAAGGATTTTTTGTGCGGGCTTGCTCCATTGAAAACCCCCCTTTTTGAGGCACTCTGTGATAATTGATAAGAGTGTGTTAAATCATTTTATGAACTTTCTATAAAAAGAGGCAATCCCATGAAAGAAGATGTGGGAGTAGGCCACATTCTTATTGCCTCCACCTTTCATTCATCCATGTAGATACCATTTTTTGATACAAAAAAAAACCTAGGAAGGTGACTTTTGGCATAAAAAAGTCACATTTTTCTATTTTTCAATACAATTTTTTGTTCCTAAAGGCTAGAAATACAAGTCTTAAGTTCCTTACATGGTTATTTAAACAAGAAGAGTATACAAGAAGATCAAATACAAATTTACAAATGAAGGGTTAAAGAACTTCATCTATGAGCCTCGTGAAGGTGCTTGGAGCATTAGATAGTACAAAAGGCATAACAAACCATTTTTAGAATCCTCCCTTGGTATTAAAAGTTTTTTTTTCCAATCATCCCCTTCCTTCATCCTAATTTGATAGTATGAACTCCTCAAGTCAATCTTAGAAAACACATTTACCCCATGAAAGCAATCCAAAATGTCATCAAGTTAAGGTATGGGATAACTATACTTGATATTAATGTTGTTGATAGCTTTACTATCAACACACATTTGCATTGTTCCATCCTTCTTGGGTACCAAGAGGGCCAGAACTGCACATAGGCTAAGGGATTCTATTATAAAACCTTTTTGTAACAACTTCTCAACTTACCTCTCCAAATCTATGGCTTCCTTAGGATTATACCAATAAGCTAGTTTCTTTAGGAGTATAACATTAGAAACAAATTCAATATGATGCTCTATGCCTCTTATAGGGGTGTAATACTCCTAATTTTTAAAACAAAAGTTTAAATATGTAACCCTGAACTAAGATAACTTAAAATTAAAATTTACTTATTTATTTTGGGACTCTTGAGTTACAAAGTAGATGGAATTATTTAATAAATTAATATGATTATTTTATCATTTTAACTTACTCTTTTATTTAAATCCTAAACCTATAATTATTACTAAAAGTATTATCTTAAATAAATACCTACATTTGAGATGAATTAATTTAATATTTCTTTTGAAAAACTAATTTCATCCTAATCCCTAATCCCTAATCCTAATTATAAAAATATTTTTTCCTTTTTTATTTTTTCCCTTTTCTTTTTCTTCTCTTTCTCCTTTCTTTTTTTTCCCATCCTTCTTTTCCTCCCTCCCTTTCCCTTGGGTTGGCCCAGCCCCTCCCCTTCTCTCTTATTCCTTCTCCCACCAAGCCAACCCACACCCACCTTCTTCCCCTCTTTCCTTCTCCTTTCTTTTCCCCTCCCTTGCCTTAGGTTAACCCACCTTTCTTTCTCCTGCGCATGCCAAACTACTCTCCTCCTTTATCCTCCCCCCAACCCTCTTCCCCTTTTCTTCTTCCCCTTCATCCTTTCCCCCTAAACCAAACACCTCCTTACCAACTTGCCTACTTTCCACTTGCTCCCTACACCCTACCTAATGCATCACCGACCACGCTTACACAACCTAATCCCCTTGTTTTCCTTCTTTCCATTTATGTCCCAAACACCATTGTCCCCTCCTTTATCTGCATACCCACCCCTTTGTTTTGCCCTATCACCTTGCCATGCCCAGCAAGTGACAACAACCATCTCCCTCCTCTAGCACCGCCTACCCAGCTTCGCTCTCCCTCTCTTCTTTTCTTTTTCTTCTTCTTCTTCTTCTTCCCCTCCTCTCTACCTCACTTCCCCCTCTTCCTACCATATTTTTCCTCATTCCTCCATTTGTAGCCACCATAGGCTCTTCCATAACCAAACCAGCCTCCGTTATCAACCACCATCCCTTGTCTTTCCTTCCTTTATCCTCCTCCTCTACTCACTATTTCTCCTTCTTCTCCTCTACTACTAACCCCCTAATTTTCCCATTCTTCCTATATCAGCTTCCTCCTCTATCATAGTTGCCACTAGCTCCTCCACCACCTATCCTCCCTGCATGACCAAGCAATAGCCACCTCAACCTCCCCTATAGCCCTACCTCTTTTCCCTCCTCTCCCTTCAATGCACCACCCAGTAGCCACCACCTTTCTTCTCCCTCACTTTCCTCTACTGCCATAGCTCCTCCAAGCCTTCTTCTGCCAGCCACCCACCCCCTACACCATCACCCGCAACCATTACACACCTCTTACACCAGCCACCCCTTATTTTCCTTTTCTTATCCTTTTCCCCCGCTCCAACCCTACTCCGCACCTCCCTTCCTATAGCCCACACCGCCATTCCCGCCGCTTGTAGCACAACCCAACATCCAGCCATCTCCTCCCTCACCCTTGCACCCAACAACCACCAACCATACCTCTCCACCACCTTCCTCAACCCCTTTACCTAAGACTTCCCCTTATTCCTTATTCATCCCCTTTATCCAAAATGCAAGGCTCATATTGCATGGTAGTTTGAGTTATGCCATGTATTTCTTTATATATTTTAGCCCATATTAAGGTATAATACCATTTATTAATGTTATATTTAATAAATATTTTTATTATAAAAATCATTCTTTTATGTATCTAGTATTAATATGTTACGTGTAACATTATGTTTAGGTATAATTTCTTCTAAGTAGAGCTTAAGCATTTTAAATGAGGAATACTAACTAAGGTTTGTTTGGTTGAGAATAAAAGAACCATTATACTCACTAAAATGTGTGGATTATCATATACTAGCACATTAAAAAATTTTATTACATGATTTATGTGAAAATATGGTGTTACTTTCCAATTCCATGATTGTTATATGGCCTTACTTATGATGTGATATGTGTTAAGGAGGTGACTAAGAAAATGGGGATAATGTTAATAAGGAGTGTTGGGTGCATATACATGCTAAGATAAGAGAGTATGGATACCTATAATATAATATAACCAATAGGAGCCTAGGGGTAATTTGGTCTTTTGGACACCTCCGGGTGTTTAAACTGAAGTGGGGTGCCTAATGTGTTAGAAATGTTGTTAAGAGTGCAGATAGAGGTTCGGTGGGTTATAAATATATGTGATAATGGAAATATTAATACTTTAGGGTCTCGGGGTATTTTAGTAAATTTTATGGTATGATGACAATAATTACAATAAATGTGGTGGTTAAGGAATAAGTGGTACTAGAAATAATGATAAGGGTTTTGTGGTGTTGGTAGTACATAATTAGGTGTGAATATTAATCTTTTATAGCCTAAGGGAATTTTAGTAATTTAGCATGTACAATGGAAGTCAACTTAATAAGCATGCATGATAAATGGTAGAGGGGTGCTATGTATGGAAATAGGGGTGTTAAGGTATTAACAATACATGCTTGGGTATAAATGGTGAAATATATAGAATGGGGGCATTTTGGTAATTTTAGAGGTATAAGGGTGAAGGTGTTGATAAATATACATGGTAAGTGTTAAAGGGTGATTATGCGTGGAGATAAGGTTTGGTGGGACTTATATTTCATGTTTGGGTATAAATGGTGGTAATATATGGAATATGGGTATGTTGGTAATTTTGGAGGTTTAAGGGTGAAGGAACTTATAAATGTGCATACTAAGTGTTAAAGGGTGATTATGTGTGGATATATGGTTTGGCGGGACTAGTATTTCATCTTTGGGTATCAATGGTGGTAATATATGGAATATGGGTACTTTGGTAATTTTGGAGGTACAAGGGTTATTATACTAGTAAATGTACATGCTAAGTATTAAAGGGTGACTGTGTGGAAGTAAGGATATGGTTAAGGCTTAGATTTGCTATGATTTATGTTCTTATGGGTGTAATGATATGTTTTGTGTATTTATATGTGAATGTGGATTAATTATGAGTGTAGTGCATCTTTTTTTGGTAAAGAGTTAAGGTATATTGTGTATGATTATGATATGTGTAATATGGATGACATGACTTGTTATTTATGATATGATTTTATGTATGGTTGTTATGGTATGACATGCATTCTTAGTAGCCTTAGGTGGTTTTGTGAGGTTTTGGGGATATAAAAGAAATAAAGAGGATAGAGTGAGTAAGAAGAAGTAGGGAAATAGCCTAAGTACCATATAACCTATGAGTGATAAAATAAAGGAAGAATAGTAGTATAATGAAAGGCTAGAATAAAGTCTTGCATGGGGTCGTTAGTCTTTGCATGGGGGAAAAGTTAGTTTAAGGTTTAAACATATGGAGAAAAGAGTATTTTGGGTTATTAGAGTCTTTGGCAAAAAGATACTATGTGGGTTGGTAGAAGTGTGCATGAGAGCCTAACTGCGATTTTAGGGGAAAACCATAAGTATAGAGGTGTTAAGGGAGAATTTATAGAGTTTGGTTGGAATTTGGGTTGAAATTAGGAGTTTCATATGAAGTGTGAGAGTTGAGTGAAAAAGAGGGTGGAGTTTGTGAGTGAAGAGATGGTGTACAAGAAAAGAGGAGTATTAGGGCTTCGGGGTGACCAACTAGGGCTCCTTATCACATGTGGAAGATGGAGAGTAGCGTTGTGATGTTTGGAGTGGGTTGAGTGAAGTGATGGTGTTGAAATCAAAGGAGAGTATGGGTTGTATAGGGAAAGAAAGAGGCTAGGGCTAAATAGGCAAGAATTTAGGTTTTAAGGGAAAACCTTACTAGGGGATGGTGATCATAGGTAGAGAAATGGTAAAGTGGGCCTGAACCCACATGTGTGGGGGCTTTTGGATTCATGGTGAGTAGGAAGGTGAAAAAAAGGTCTTAGGGTCTTAGGGGAGTATAGAGGTCCCAAGTTAGGGGATAGGGTTATTTAGGGAGTATGGGGTAGAAGAGTGAGAATGGGAAGTAAATTAGGGGCATGCATGTCTTATATGGATTTACTATTGAATAAGATACAAATAAAACATTAACTATTTAAAGTGGAAGACTATTGAACTAGGCCCAAACTTATCCACTAGCGAGAATAGTGGCCAAGTGCATTTTGTCCTATAGACCGATCCACCGACGAATAATAATGGCTAGGTGCATTCTGCCCTGGAGTGTATTCTAATCCATCGGATATAATAATTAGGGATTTTAAACTTAATAAATCAAACCTTGTATGACAACATATCATGGGAAAAATACTAATCACTTATAGTGGAACACTATATGAGTCAAGGTTAGATCGATCCACCGACGAGAATAATGGCCGATAGCATTTCCTTGGAGACCAATCCAGCAGCAAAGAATAGTAGTCAAGGGCGCTTTTCCCTAGAGTGTATTTCTGATCCACTGGCTATAATAGTGGGGTTCCTATACTCATGTAGATATAAAATAAACCAAAGCTTAGATGATAACAAATCATTTAGAAGACACTAATCACTTATAGTGGAACACCATGTGAGTTGGGACTAGACTGATCCACAGGTGAGAATAGTGTCTAGGAGCATTCTTCCCTATAGTGTATTTCTGATCTACCGACTATAATAATGGGGTTCCCATACTTTCGTAGATATAAAATAAAAGATGTGTAAAGATAGATCTAATGGCTTGAATACAAAAATGATGAATGAACTAATATGTCTTGTGGATGTGTGTAGTCATTCGAGTGATTATGGTATTTTAGATCATATATGTGCACTCCCATGATTACATGTTCAATGTATTACATCTGATGTTTTATATGTGAGCTTTACATGTTAGTCTTATATAAAGGGTTACTCGGTACCTTAGTACTACATGGATTCCTTTCTCAGGCCCCTACTTATTAAATGGGCAGTGTCTTTTGCATATTAGACTATTGCTACCTTCGGAATTTATCTTTGAGATTTAGAGCATAGGGTAATCTAGGGTTGCTGACCCATGTTTCAAACAGGGAAGTATTTTTGTGTCTTTTATGAAATGATTTATATTTCTTTCTACTAATAGTTTCTTTGTTGCCACAATTAGTGGGTTTTTCTTGGAAGGAGAGTTAACATTCCTAACTATTGCACTACTCTGATTTGTAAAATATTTCTTAGAATTTAATAATAGTAAATTTTCTAGCTTTATCACTTAGTAGCGGATCGATGGAAGCAAACTAGTATAGTACTAAGTGTAGCGCTAACACCCCAAAATTTATTGTACTTGCTTCTGCATAAAAATTTTAAAAATAAAAAATTTTAGTAGTGAATTTAAGGGGTATTACAAGAGGTAAATCACTAGGTAACTTATTTGGGAAGATATCCTTAAACTCTCCTAGCATGTTTTTTACCCAAGGGTCGAGTGTGTGTGTCTTCTCATTAGATTCAAGCATTAACAACAAGTAAAAGGCCTTTCCCTTCCCTATGGCCCTTTCCAACCCTTTCCCATCAACAAACAAAGCATTCTTAAATTTGGTATCCTCCCTAACGATGATGACCAAATACTAAGGGATTAGAGTACAATGCTTTTGTTGGCAAAGCTCAAGCTATATGTATTTTTTTCTCCAAGCATGCTTGACATTCCTATTGAATTAGCATGGACTATCTAATAGCAAATGATAAGCATCCATGGCGATGACATCACATACAATGTTATCTTGATAAGTTTTCCCTTTGGAAAATGGTACAATCATTTGCTTGGTGACTTCAACCATTGAGCCATTAAAGCTTATAAGGCTTATCATGTGTTATGGTTGGCAAGTTAAGCTTCTTTACCAAAGTGTTGGAAATCACATTTACACAACTAGCACCCTCAATCATGAGGGAGCATATTTTACCATATATGGTGCACTTGGTATGAAATATGTTATCCCTTTGGGGATCCTTTTCCACGGTCTCCCTTACTTGCAAAACCCTCTTTACCATCAAAGATTCCCTTTACTTGCAAAACCCTCCTCAATCTCGACCCCTTTTCCATGGAAGAATGGAGTTTCACGTCATCTCCCACCAATTAACCCCTCTTCTAGGCCTAGCAAGGACATCTCCCTCTTATTTGGACACTCATTTTGATAGTGCCCAATTCCTTGAAACTTAAAGTACCAAACACCCTTATTCATACTAGACTCACCAACTTCTAACCTTCCTTTGCCCTTAACAACAAATGTCTTGGGATTAGAGGTCAGCTTTGGAGCTTCCTTGGGTGTGTATGGATTTGACCTTAAATCTCCGACCTTTAAATTCCTATTCTCCTTCTTATGTTTCTCTACCTTGATGGCTAAATGAAAAAGCTCATCTAAGGTGTAATATTTGTAGAGTTCCTCTTTCAAAGTAATGTTATCTCTTGATCCACCTGTAAACTGAGATGTGGTGTGTTCTTCAACCTCCTCCAACCTAAGCCTCATGATGAGCCTCTCAAACTCCTCAATATACTCTTCTATACTATTAAGGAAGACATTTTACTATATAGGTATTGAGTATAAGAAGGTGATAAAAAAACTCTCCCTCATCAACCTCTTTATTTTTGTCCAACTCCTAACTATGGACTTACCCTTCCTCCTTCTATGTTGCACAAAAATTTCCCACCATAAGGAGGCATGTCCTTTCAATTTGAGGATAGAAACCCTAAAGGATTTTTCATCATATAAAGACCTAGATTTAAACATTTTGTTACATCTCATTTCCCATTCCAAAAACTCCTCTAGATTATAGGTACCATCAAAATTTGAGATCTCTAACTTGATATCATTAAAGGACTCCATTATAACCACTCTCCACCTTCATAATGATATAGGGGAATTACTAGAAGATAATCTATAGTTGATTGGCTCATCCCCTAATCCATTGTCCCCTTCTTTTTCTTATGGAAATAAACTCCTTGCTCTAATAATGTTGGCATTTTGTACCAATGACTCCATGATGTCCAATGCCCTTCTCATATATGTTTGTAAGGCCTTGATGGCTCTATCCCTTCTTAGGTTATGGTCATCTTCAGGAATCAACACTCTAGAAACATGTTGGTTCTCCATTTTTCTTGAGATTGCATACACAAGACTTCCATAACCCTAAGGGTGATCAAGAAAGAAAACAAGGTAGGCTATGATATGAGTATAGGAAAAATGGCTGAAGAAATTTTTTTTGGGAGGACCGAGAAAGGATGATGGATTAAGGGAAAAGGTGATGGAAAATTATAGACCAAAAATTACCAACCTTAACCTTTGATACCAATTTGATGCATATTGCTTAATAAATTAGGGCATGCCATGTGTTGGTGTTTGAGTTGGGTACATTCTAAAAAAAATATGTAGAGAAGGGAAGAATATAGGAGATGAAACTAATATTGATAATCTTCAAGATTAAGCACTTACATCAAATGACTAAGGTTTTAACTCTTAGTTAAAATGGTGTAAGAATTTTTTGGGAATTCACAAGACCAAATCATAGCCTCGAGAATAAAAGTGGTTTAATAGCTACAGGGTATTTTTCTTCATAAAAAACTACCTCTCCCTTAAGCACTTCCAAATCTATATGGATTTTAGTTGGTTCTTAGGGAATATAAAACAAATATAACCTATAATGAACAGATTTGGTTACACCCCGACCATAATTTGTACTAATACAAGTTAACTAAGGTTGTAACTCTCTAATTAGCTAGTGCTAATAGTCAAAAATACATAGCCTCCTATCACATGGTGGCTGCCATTAAAACCTATGACAAGTGCTAAGAACTCCTAAACTACACATTAGGAAATTCTAACAACATGATTTAAATAAGTTTAGCTAAGAAAGGAAAATTTGTTTGATTGAAAAAGATAAGGTCTTCTCAAGTAGGCCAGTTGTTTTTCTGAACCTTTGGAGGTGACTTCCCCTTTATTTAAGCTTGCTTTGAAAGTCATGATCTCCTGAAACTTATCTTCCCAATGTCCCTTAATTTATGCACATGAAATAGGCTGCACATAGTGGCCTTCATCGATCAAAAATGGTTGAGTGCAAAGGTGGATAACATACGACTTTAATGAGCCATAATGGAGCCGGTTTATGGAAAGCTTTGTGGAGCCATAATATAATACCTCAAATTTTAAAAAACCCTAATCCTAAGTGATTAGCATCGTAACCTAATCTTAATCTTAGAAAAGTAATATTTCTATCTTACCCTAACTTACTAATCATAAATTTTAGCCTAACCTGATAAAGTGAATTTTTCCTAAATTTTTACCTCTCTTTCCCTTAGCTTTGGGATTCCATTTAATCTCTTTGACATATTTTGTTATGGTTTTGGTCTATCATTTGCACTACCGCTTTCTTGAGCTTTGTGTTGCAGGATTTCCCGCAAAAACACCAAATCTAAGAAAGAATTGCTTATTTTTGGAGCAAAGAACCTAGAAAGGAAAGCTTGGGGTAGAGTATATTGTCCCAAAATGCTTATGGAAGTGTATTGAAGCTATAAGAGCCAAAATATGTGCCAAGATATCCTTAAGAAGACTGAAAATGGGGCTGCATGGTCAGTCGTGTAGCACTTTCCTATGATTATGGAAGAAAACATAATCACATGGCCAGATAGTGAAAGGTTGCACGACCATGCAAAATTATAAATGAAAAGTCGAGGCTAAAAATATTGCATGGCCAAGTCGTACCAGGCCTGCACAACCGTGCAAAGTTGAAAATTCTAAGAGCTAAGAAACTGCACGACCATGCCGCAACGGTCATCTCCACGATTTACATGCACAATATGGCCAGTGTGATGAGGAATTTTGCGGCACACCCTGGGGACTTCTTAAGGAGAGAGAGAGGGGAGGTTTTAGAGGACTCTGAGACCCCTCATTACCGAGCTTAGCTTCATGTAATTGTTTATTCCTTTAGTTTTAATTTTTTAAGAGATTTAATTGTATAATTGGTGTACGGTGGGCTAGAAATCAACATTGTACTCTTCTGGATTATGGTTATTTTAATCTAATTCTTCTTCTTTATATCTTTGCATTGTTATTATGATAATCATGCTATTTATTTCATTAATTTCAATTGAAAGTATGAGTGAGTAGTATCCTTTCTAGGATTGGACTTAGGTACTGTTTTAGTAATCAATACGATAAAATAAAGTATTATGTCGTATGATTGATTTATTTATATTGTTATATATGCTGGATTTAATTATTGTAAATTGGATTTGATGAAATCCAACCTCCATAGATGTAATTTACAATTTAAAGGCTTAGATTGTTATTGGAAATTAGCATATGTACAGGAATTTAAGCAATTACGAAAGTAGATATTTAATTCTTAGGGACTCTATAATTGGTGACACTTAATGAATTTAGTTTAATTTATGAGTCATGAAAATAGTTGGTAAATTAGATTAAATACGTTATTAGGCCTTGAAAGAGGATAATTAATATGATTTGACCAATTGTCCATAGTTAGCAAATCAATCTATGGCATAAGTGTCGTTTCATTATTGATTTTTAATCTAGAGACCAAAGTTCAATCCTAGGTTTTATTCTTATTGTTTAGTATCTACAAGTTAGAAAGCTTTTCATAATTATTCTTTTTATCCGAATGCATGCCCCTTTTTTAGATTTATATAGTTAAAATAGTAAAGAAGTGTAATCAATTATGAAGTCTCTCTGTGGGATATGACCTTGAAATGCTATAACAAATCTGTACACTTGTAGAAATAGCACAACATAACCCTAATTTTTATTCTAGGTTATTAATATATTTTATAATCTAAACCTAACCTATAAAATAATTTAATTTAATTACCCTAATACCCTAACCTAAATTATCATACAACCTAAATCTTAACCCACACTTTTTCTCTTTTTATCCTTTTTATTTTTCTTCTCTAACCTTACATTTTCCTCCCAATCGGTTTTCCTTTTTCCCTTCTTTTTTCCCCTTGCATGCACTACATCCCCTTCCATGACCTGCAAACACTACCCTCACTATCACCCATCAACTCCCTCTTTTTTAGTGTGAAGGGTTGCATTGACAAGATCACCTTACCCTTTCTCCTCTTCCCCTTGTGCATGCATGTTTGTATATATACATACCCCATTTAATGCACCAAAACATCCTTCTTCTCCCTCTAATTGTAATACCCCAAAATTTTTGAAAACTTATATTTTAATAAATTACTTTTATTTGGAATAAAATTGCTTTAAGATTATTTATTTTAATTATTTTATGGATTTTAGAGTATGTAAATTTGGATAAGAGTATTTAATAAATTAAAAAAATAAATATTTTGCTATTTATCATATTATTTTATTTAAATAATTTTCCAAACTAATATTTTACCAACTTTATCCTTTTTAAACTAAAATATTAGATTATAATAAATTAAATTATTAAATTAAATAATTTACCAAGAATATTATATTTTATGATTTTATAAATTAAATTAAATTACTTTTCCTATTTTTCCATTCCCTTTTTTGCCCTTTTTCCCTTTTTTCTTCTTTCTTCTTTTCTTTTTTCTTTTTTTTTTCCTTTTCCCTCGGGCTGCTTCGCTAGGCCAGCCCTCCCATACGCATTGGGCCTTCGACCCGCCTCCTCCCTTCTCTCCCTCGCGCACCGCCCACCACGCCTAGCCTAGCTGCCCTCCTTTATTTTTTTTCCTGGACCGATCGGCTCTCTTCTTTCCTGCGCCGGTCCAGCCGCCCCAAGCCCCTTCTTCCCTTCTTCTTCTCCCACACCCGACCAACGCCCTCTGCCATGGTCGAGCATGCCTGCAACCACCGCCCTGCAGCTGCCACCACCTTCTCCCTCTCCCTCTCTCTCCTCCCCTATCATTTTCTTTCTTTTTTTGAGCCAAACCAGCCCTACACCACAGCCCCGCATGCCCCTCTCCCTTTCCTTCTTCTCCCCTCTCATCCCTTGCCACCCGACCACCACCTGCCACCTGCAACACGATCAGCGGCCAACCCTGCCCCCTCTCTTCTCCCTCTTCTTTTTCTTCATCTCCCAAGCCTTCATTTCCCCATTTTTTTCGAGCCCTACTCCCTTCCCTGAGCTCCCTCTTCTCTCCTTCCTTTTTCCCATTTTTTCCCCAGTTTGTTATCACCACCGCCGCCGCTGCTTGAACCACCAAGCCCAACCCCTGCATCGCCTTCTGCCACCACCTACTACCACCCTGCACCACGAGACCCCCCCAAGCCCCTTCGATCCCTCCACTTCCTCCCTTCTCCTCTTCTTCCTTTTTCTCCCTAGTTTTCCCCTTACCACCGAGCCACCTGCAACCGCCATTTCCACCGCCGTCCAGCCACCTCTGCCGCCACCCAACCCACCGTTCGACACCCTGCAACCCCCTCTACAACCGCCATGCCTTAGTTTGCCGAAACCAACTCTTGCACCCCTCCATTTTTCCCTCTCCTTTTCCTTCCTTCACAACCCCTTCCCCTCGACCCTTATTGGCAACCAACTTCGCCGCCTTGCCGCCGCCGTCTCCGCCGCCCTATGCCGCTTTGAAACCACCCACACCCCTAGCCTCCACCTACACCCCCTCTTCACTTCTCCATCGTTCACCTGCCTTAGAACCTCCCCTAACTACCTTCTTTTCTAGCCTAAAGTCCCTAAACCGAGCCACCTCTCCCCTCTTCTACCTCACCCCTCTTCGAGCCTTTTCCCCTCTCTTTTCTGCATGAAAATCACGCTTCTCATGGAGCGTGAGCTCCCCTTTATTTTGAAAATTATTTGGCTAATTTTTAAGGTATAATGGTATTTTATGTTAAGTGTTTTATTAATTAAAATTTATAAAGTTTTATGCTTGGATTCTTATTTCTAACATAATTATGATGGATATTATTTTTAGGTGTTGAGTTGCTAATTATGCTTGGTAAGATTTGATATCTTGTGGGATTAAGGTAATCGTTAATCCTCCCTTAAATATATGGAAAAACATATGCTAGCACATTAAGGGTTTAGTATGATTTTATGCATGTTTTGTATGCTTAGCATGATATGTATATGCGTTCTTATATTGTTTGATATAAAGGGAAAAGCATGATGACTTTTGTGCCATATGTAGGTATGTTAATTAAGGAAGGAGTTTGATTATGGATGGAAATGTTAAATACTTGTTTATGATGTATCATGTTGCTAATGCATGAATGATGTTATTGTTTAAGGGTATTTTAGTAATTATGCTTATGAGTTATGTAAATCAATGTATGTAGTTGCTAATGAGTATTATATTGAAAAATGACAAGTTGGTGGACTTAGATGATAAAAATGAAGTATTAATATCATTATTTTATGTAGTGTTAGTAAATTCATAAAAATGGTGAATAAAAGGGTAATATGGTAAATTTTATAAGTGAAAAGGGTATTTTAGTAATTTTATAAGTAAAATGGTATTTTGGTAATTTAAAAATAAAGGGGTTAAATAATAATTTATAAGTAAAGGATAAAATTGTAAGTGGTGAGAAAGAAGGGTAAAATGGTAATTTTGGAAGTAGGGGTAAAATAGAAATTTTGGATGAAGGAGGGCATTATGGTAATTTTGGAGGTAGAGAGGCAAAATCGTAATTTCATGAGTAAAGGGTAATATGGTAAATTTTATAAGTGAATGGTGAAGTGGTAATTTATAAGTAAAGGGGTAATATGGTAATTTGGAAAAGAAGGGCAAAATGGTAATTATGTAAGGAAAGATAAAGATGGTAATCTTGGATGTGAAAGGGTAAAATAGTAATTTGTAAAGTAAAAGATGTATGGTTGTAATTTTCATAAATAAAAGAGTATTATGGTAAAATTGGATGTAAGGGGGTAACATGGTAGTTTTGTAAATAAAAGGATATTATGGTAAACTTGGGAGTAAGTGGTAACGTGGTAATTATGTTAACGACAAAAGATAATTTAGCAATTAAATTATGATTGGAGAAGGGCAATTTGGTAAGTTATCCAACTGAAGGGGCAATTTGGTAATTTAGCCGATTAAAGGGTAAAGTGATAATTAATTAACCAACTAAAGGGGCAAAATCGTAATCATGATAATGAAGGAGGGTAATGTAGTAGTTTATCCAACTCAAGGGCAATTTATTAATTATAACAAAGGAGAAGGGCGATTTGGTAATATAACCAACCAAAAGGGAAATATGATAAGCGTAGTAATTATGAGGGGTGAATGGTTATCAAAAAAGTGTAGGAGACAATTTGGTAATCTAAAGTGGACAAGGGGTAATTTGGTAATTATGCAACCTTAAGGGTAATGTGGTAACTTATCAAGTAAGGAATGGATACTTAACAATTATATAAGTAAAGGGAAAATGAGTAGTTTGTACCTAACACGTCTTTGAGATTGTGGAACATTAATATGATTAAATAATGCTGATTAGCCAAGTAAGAGTATTTGATAATTAGGATGGCCTTAATGGTTTCTCTGTGATATACTGGATAATCATCTGAATAAGAAATGACTAATGATATCGGAACGATTGAAAGTGGATAAGTATCTGATTACCGTGCTTTTCGTGATCACCTTAATTAAGACACTATTACTTAAAGTGAAAGACCTCGAGATCGGGAATGGTGACTCCTTAGGGGTCGCTACCCTAAGGACATGGTTTAGTCCATGATTATTTTGGTATTTGCTGGTGTGCCTTCGTGCCCCAGCCAGGCCCTATATCTTACTCTTCCTAGCTCTATGGACCTAGTTAGGGGGGTATGCATACTTATGGATTAGGTGTCCTTGTCGGTAGGGTACTGAGTTAGCTTTATGCACCAGTACGACCAGGGTACCTTTGCGTCCTTGGGTTCATGGTTGAAGGGTACTAAGTAGCTGATATGCACCGGTACGATAGGTGTACCTTTGTGTCCTGGGTTATCGATCTCCCATTCGAGGCAAATAAATATGATTGATGTGCTGATTAAAGAAAAGGAAATATACTATTATTGAAAGTGGAATATTAATGAGCCGGGCCTAGATGATTATGATATTGAGTACCGGTCCACCGGATATAATAGTGGTCCAGGAGCGTGTTGCCCTGGTATGAGATATTGAGTACCGGTCCACCAGATATAATAGTGGTCCAGGAGCGTGTTGCCCTGGTATGTGATTATGATCATCGGTCCACTGGTTATAATAGTGGCCAGAAGTATTGTGCCCTGGATGATGATTTTATATATTCCGGTCCACCGGCTAAAATAGTGGGGGTCCCGAGCTCAATAAAATCAGTTATGTATGTGAATAAGGTTATGGAAAAATACTAATCACTTATAGTGGAACACCATGTGAGTCGGGTCCAGACCGGTCCATCGGCAAATAATAGTGGTCAGGTGTGTTCTACCCTGTGTGTTTACCTTCCGGTCCACCGGCAATAATAGTGGTCAAAGGCATTCTGCCCTGTGTGTTGACTTCCGGTCCACCGGCTATAATAGTGGGGTTCTCACACTCATATGGATATAAAATATGATATTGATTGAATGATGATGGAATAATGGCTTAAGGCCCGAATGTATTGATCTTACACTATGACATGGCTTAAGGCCCAAAGTATTGATCGTGTCTTATAAAGTATTATGTTTGTTATTGTTATGTATGCATCTCTCATTATTTATATGTGTAGCTTGCATTATGTGCCCAGTCGGGGGGAGAAATAAGGAAGAGAAGGGGGAAGAAAGAAAAAGGAAAAAAAGAGGGAGAAAAGGAAAAAAAAGGGAAAAAGGAAAAAGAAGGCAAATTAGTGGTTGGATTAATTAGCATGATTTGGGTAATTTGGGATGCTTAATAAAATATAATTATCAAAATAATAATTAAACTCTATTTTTATGTTAATTTAGGGATTTTTGAAAGGAATTTCTTAAATTCCATTTTAAATTAATAGCACACTCTAATTTTCTCCAATTAAATTATTTATAATGTTTATATTAATTTGAAACTATTTATTCTTCTTAATTTAAATAAAGTAATTTATTTAATTAATTATTTAAATTAATTTCTAAAATAAAATCCTTAATTAACTTAAAATACCACAATTCCTCCTATTTCAAACACTTTTAAATTTCTTTTTGGTTTAACCTAATTAACTTCCTCTTATTTTAATAAAAATGAATTATTTTGGTTAAACTCCCACATAAAGATCTTATTTACTAATGGATAATAGAAATTAGGATTTTGGGGCATTTCATCACTACCCCCTTAAAGACAGACTTCGTCTCCGAAGTCTCTAGAAGCGCCCAGGGTTAGGGTCGAAAGGGTCTATGGAAATAGGAAAACCCTATGAAGATAATACTTATAAAAACTACCCCCTTAAGAGCAAAATAACTACAAAACCATAATACTCACAACATCTAAAATACAGAGTTAGCACAAATCCGACACATAAAATCACAATGATCGGATACAAGGACATAATTACAACAACAAATCATAAAGTCACCTATAATACCCAATCACACTATCCTCACAAGCAAATCCGGATTTTAAAAAGAAGGAAACACTTGAAGCAGTGAAATAAATTTTTATTTAAAACATTTAGGATCGTGATAATCGAATTTCTAACCGAAACCCGATTCTCAACAACCAAAAGCTCTGATACCAACTTGTAACACCCCCAAATTTCACTCCTAAAAAAAATTTTTGAAAGAATAAAGCGGAAGCTAGGAGCGAATTTGGGAAATGTTACCGCCACATCTAACACAAGATAAATGTCAACCATCTATCTCATGTTAGATGCAAGGCTAAAAACCTATTAAACAATTAAATCCGAACTTTAAAAGCATGACAACGTTACGAGAATTTGAAGTCAATTACAAAACCCTTGGAAATTTAAATACAACACTTGTAACTTCCAAAGACGAATATGATTAGACAAAACAATTTCCGAAGGGTAAATATCCGGACCACTTACTCACTCAATCAAGCCTTCCACCCCAATTTAGTAACCGATCAAAGCCTGCATCAAAGGTCTGCTCCCCACCGTCGGTGGATCATCACAGGACCCATTCAACCAGTGTAGTATCAGTACGGGTCCAATACTGAGTAAGTCCCACTACCCTAACTTATGGGAGAGACGTAACTAAAGCATCGAGTTCATATTATGGTACAATACATTGATATAATATCATACGTACTCACAACCCACAGCATGAATCTAGCCATACACCTATAGTAACATATAAGACATATGTAACATCACATTTAAACATATAAGCGTGGTATGTCCGAAATATAAAGTGGCTCATGCGCCTCAAGTAGGAATAATCCATGTTATTGGAAACTCAATGCGTGACATACTCACGTAAGCAGCATGTAGTAATACAGATAATAAAAGCTGACCGTAGTCCAATTTGACTTATTTCCTTTGAGTCTTTATTAAAAGTAGTCATTTTACACCACAGTCATTATTAATGTACGTGAGTGCGGGAACCCCACTATTATAGCCGGTGGACCGGAATATATAAACTCAGGGTAGAACGCTCCTGACCACTATTCTTTGCCGGTGGACCGGTCTCCAGGGCAGAACGCTCCTGGCCACTATTATTTGCCGGTGGACCGGTCTGGCCCCGACTCACATGGTGTTCCATTGTAAGTAATTAGTATCTTTCCCATGTCTTATAAGTTTTACATTTGGTTTGCTGAGCACGGAAACCCCCACTATTATAGCCGGTGGACCGGAAATCATACAGGGCAAAACGCTCCTGATCACTATTGTTCGCCGGTGGCACGGTCTCCAGGGCACCCCGGCTCCTGGCCACTATTATTCGCCGGTGTACCGGTCTGGGCCCGGCTCAGCATCTTTCTCTTTAAGTGATTAGTATCTTAACATATCTTATTGAAAGTGTTTTACCCTTGAAATGCATGGCTAACTATATCCACACTTATCCTCCTAGGAGGGCCCGTCCCATATCTTGCAACTCGTGCACCCCTTATCACACCTCGATATCCATTTCCCTTCTATACTTACACATAATAAAAACCAACTCCTAAAGTATGAATTAAGGCACAACGCCTCGTGACATCGGACTCCACTCGCCATTAGCTCATCTATCCTCAACACCTTATCTCATTCAGGTCCAATCCCCAAATCATATCGCTTTACCCATCGATTCTACCTGTGACCCTAAAACTCTAGTTGGCCACTTCAACTCTAGTACCTTTCTTTTCCCACAAGTAACCTCTCCTTTTCACCCAATATTTCTTCTCCCTCAAAACTCCCATAATCATCCCTTATAACATAAACTCTCACTCTCAACCCGCACCTCACTCACCCTTAATCATTTTTCTTTCGCCTTTTTCAGATTACTAATTCTTCCCAAAACCCTAATCGGGTCTCTTATATGACCCTACGTACTATATTTCACCTCGAGTCTCCAGACTCCCAAACAGACCTTCCACTATCTTCCTCACGTCCCACGGTAACTTTTCATACGTAAGGTTCGCCCCCATGCGGACCTTAACCTTCCCATGCAAACCCTATCATTTCCACCATGCCAACTCTATCATGTCCATGCAAACCCTAGTTTCCCCCATGTAACCTTATTTTATTCCCACTCTTCTATTTATTTGATTCCCCCTTTTTCCTCATCATTTCACAAATTATAAATTCCTTAGGTCGTCCATACCTATGTTAATCGAAGTACTTCCCTTTGGTTATCTTAATTGCTTATTTTTCCTTTTCAAGTCCCCACCTCACAACGCTTCCTCACATAACCTAGCATGCATGTCGTAGGGGTCACATCACATCACATCATATTTGTACCATACCATATTAGTACACACAGACGAGAGCATGAGAACGTACCTCGGTTCCATGCTGCGCTACATAAATACACAGATAACATACAGGTTATAGCATACAACCACACAAAGCATACAAGACAGGTAAAACATGCAATACACACAGATGGCCTTAGTTACGTCCTTACCTAAATCGGCGTCGGGCTTGGAGCACGCTCCTACGCCTCCTAGGGGCTTTGACTCGGTTCACCTATAAGAGGGAAATGTTAAGGGTCAATCTCCCTCTACCCGAATTACCATAATTTTCCTACCTTACCCTTATCATGGCCTAATACTAAGGCTAATATTAATAATAGGGGTTTATAAATAAAGGGTAGGGTTATTACTATTCTCACGATAGTTTGAACGAATTATTACTGATTAAAGTAGGTTTTAGCAAAAATCCAGAGTATTAAGGTGAGGGTTTCAATATTATTAATAATAATTACTAATAATACTAACAATAATAAGAATACTGCTAATAATAATAGTACTCATAATAAGAATAATAATGGTTATAATGATAATAATGATGATAATAGTAATTGAAATCGTAGTAGCATTAGTGATAGTAATATTACTGATAATAATAAAATAATAACACAACCATAAACATTCTGATGATAATATCAATAGTAACGATAATAATAATAATAATAGTAGAAGTAGTAATAGTAATGAAAATAATAATAATAACAATAATAATAATAACAACAACAACAACAACAACAATAATAATAATAATAATAATAATAATAATAATAATAATAATAATAATAATAATAATAATACAAATGATGGTAAGAACACTAGAAATAATACTAATAGAAATAATAGAAATAATAATAATAGTTAGAAAGATAAACATAATGACACTAGTATTAACCATAGTAATAATAATAGTAATGATAGCGATAATGATAGTAACGATGATAGCGATAATAACAATAACAATAATAATAATCACAATAATAATAATAATAAAATAGTTGTGGCAATACTAAGCATCACAAAAATACTAAGGTAATAATATTAAATTATAATGTTAAGGATAATAACGATGGTAATAATCGATAAAATAATAAATGCATTAAATACAACAACAACAACAACAAAATTAATAGCAAAGATAATAATAATAATAATAATAATAATAATAATAATAATAATAATAATAATAATAATAATAATAATAATAATAATAATAATAATAATAATAATAATAATAATAATAATAATATTAGAGGTACTAAGGATGTTAGTCATAGTTAAAGTAACACATGTGATAATGATAATAATAATAATAATAATAATAATAATGATGATGATGATGATAATAGTAATAATAATAATAATAATCATAATAATAATAATAACAATAGTAATAATAGTAATATTAGTAATAACTTAACAAGGTCTTATAGTTAATTAACACCATTAATTAGAGGTTCTTAAGGTAAGGTTGGGTCCTAGTAATAATAATAAGGGTGGTAGTATTAGTAATAATAATAATATTAGTAATAATAATGATAATGTTAATATTAATCATAATAATACTAATAATAGTAGTTAATAATATTAAATCATTACTCACTTTTATTTATTTATTTATTTTTAAGATTTAGGGTTCAAGGTGTTGGGCAACCTGGCTGAGAGGTGGTGGCGTCGGCGGTAAAGGAAGGGAGAAAAGGGAAAAATGGGTGTGGAGGCTAGGGAAGGGTAAACTAGAGGAAAGGGGAGGTGTTGGATGGTAGAGCAGGATCCCCTGGTCATTTTGGGGGGTGGTGACGGTGCTGCAAGCGACGGTATGGCCGGCGGCGGCGGCGCGCAGGTGGCGTAGGGCTGGAAGGGGTCGATTTGGGGAGAGGTTTTCGCACGGCCAAGGCGGCACGTGCGGCACGAGGTAGGGGGAGCTAGTAGTCTGGTTGTGTAGAGGGAGGTGCAGGGAGGATGTTGGTGGCACGGGCAGGCGGCAACGGTGGCCGAAGGCGGAGGAAAGGGCGACTAAAGGTGGGGCGGTGTGCGGCTCTGGTTTTCTGGGTTCCAAATTTCGAACCTGATTAAGGTAGTGGTTAGGGCTATTTATAGGGAAATTGGGACGGGAAATGACAAGGCTCGAGGGGGAGTAGGGGGTTAGGGTTAGGGTAGGTCGTCCGGCATAGTTGGCCGACGCAGGTCTGCCATTGTAGACCGAGACCCATCGGAGAAAAAGAAGAAGAGGATTGCATGCGGGAATGGCTGAATCGATTGGTCACATCTGCAGGGAAGTCAACGGGGATGAAAGGGCGAAATGATCGGTGGAAATGGCGTGCCGTTGAAGCTAAGCTTCCCGGCGAGATTTTCGATTGCAGACGGCGAAGACGACGACGTCGCGAGGAAGAAGAAGAGGAAGAGGTTGGACCGGCGGTCCAGCAGAAAAGAAAAGAAAGAAAGAAAAAGGGGCGGGCCGAACCGACAGGGAAAAAGGGAAGGAGGGACGCGGGAAAGGGACGGGCCGCGAGGGGTGCTGGGCCTAGCAGGCCGGCCCAGTCGGGGGGAGAAATAAGGAAGAGAAGGGGGAAGAAAGAAAAAGGAAAAAGGAGGGAGAAAAGGAAAAAAAAGGAAAAAGAAGGGAAATTAGTGGTTGGATTAATTAGCATGATTTGGGTAATTTGGGATGCTTAATAAAATATAATTATCAAAATAATAATTAAACTCTATTTTTATGTTAATTTAGGGATTTTTGAAAGGAATTTCTTAAATTCCATTTTAAATTAACAACACACTCTAATTTTCTCCAATTAAATTATTTATAATGTTTATATTAATTTGAAACTATTTTATTCTTCTTAATTTAAATAAAGTAATTTATTTAATTAATTTCTAAAATAAAATCCTTAATTAGCTTAAAATACCACAATTCCTCCTATTTCAAACACTTTTAAATTTCTTTTTGGTTTAACCTAATTAACTTCCTCTTATTATAATAAAAATGAATTATTTTGGTTAAACTCCCACATAAAGATCTTATTTACTAATGGATAATAGAAATTAGGATTGTGGGGCATTTCAGGGCCCCTGCCTATTCAATGGACAGTGCCCTTGCATGTATTTTCAGGTGCTACTCAAGTGGGTTACGGGAAGGAGAGTAAGGAATTTTCCGGTATCGTTAGCTTTTTCTCTTTCTCATTTAAATTCTTGGTTTTAAATATTAACGATGTTAAAGTAACCACCATTGGTGGATTTTATTCCTGTAAATGATTTGATGCGCTACTCTGATTTGTGTGTGTTGAATTTCTTTCAAGCTATATTTCATTTTCTTAGCCTTAGCACTTGGTACTGGAACGGTATGAGTGAACCAGTCTGGTACTAAATTTGGCGGTAATACTTCCCAAAATTCACATTTTATTAATCTGCTTCCGCGATTATCTTTAATAAAACGAAATTTTTCAGTAGTGAATTTTGGGGGTGTTACACTATTTCTATTGAAACTTTTCACCAAAACACAAACTTCCTCCCTCCTTTCCCTCTCCTTTTTTTTTTGCCAAAACAATCCAAAAAAAGCCCACCACTAGTGAGCCCAATTGAGGAACCAACACCAATACCGATAACCTTTGACATTCCCTCACCCCATCCATCATCCAAACTCACAACAACCTACCCCCAAACACCGGATAAAACCACCAAAACCTACCCACCACCTTAAGTTAACCTCACCTACCACTTTCGGCCATTTTCACCTAAACCACTCCCCACCATGGGAAAAAAATCACCACAATTCCCCTACCTTTTGCCCATTTCCACAATAAATTGCCCTCCCTTCCTACCAATACAACAAAAACCTACCCTCCCTCCCTTCGGAAGCCGCCACCGAAGCTCATCCCCACCTTTTAGCATCCACTATTGAACCTCCTTTTGTTGCATAAGTTTTGGTTGAGACTTCCTTTGAACCTCAGTTTGGTTTTTCCCCATTATTTCACCATTCCATTAAATTAACCCCTCCTTAATTATATAATTTAATTCTAATTATATTTTTTTTAATTATTCTTAGGTGATATTATGGAGGTTTAAAAAAGGGGGGAATAGGATAAACAGACCAAAAGCTTTTTTGTAAGGATACTAGTCAATGTTTGGGGTTTGGTGATAAATGCTTGAATGGAAATGTGTATTATCATGTTATTATTATTATACTATTAAATTCATATGGATAATGATTTGTTATGATAATATAGATTTTATGATAAAAAGGGAGTATGAATAACAGAAGATATGTTGATATAATGTTGCTACACTATTATATTTTTGTAGATGAGTATAACTTATAAAAGAGTAGTATGGGAATAATAAAATATGATAAGTGGGAAATAAGTGTATTTAATATTTATGATGGTAAATTGAGGGTTTGGAAATAATGGCATTGAAGATATAACACTTTTGTAAAATAAGAGATTTTGGCTATCTATAAGGGCATTTTGGTCAATATGGATTAATATGTAAATTTAGTATTTTAACATTTTATGTGGATGAAAATATTATAATAAGATCATTTGGAGTGATTGAAGTGATTATGAATATCATAAGTTCTTCAAAATGAGAAATGACTTAAATTTAGAATAGTAACCTTAAAATGGTAATGTTATTACCACATATGCAAACCATTAGAGTTACATCACGAATTTTGGATATTTTGTTAATGTTAACATTTTGGGTATTTATATTGAATTTTTTTAACCACATAAGCCTTATAGAAAAAGTTATAACTTACTTATGAGATTAGGGCTTTAGGAGCTTTGAGAATAATAACTTTTGAGATAGGGTTATTATTGTATGTGTAAGGTATGTAATTTAGGCCTTGAATTTTGGTTATTTTAATATTAATTATATATGAGGAATATATAATAAAATTGGTTGGTAAATGATAAATATAGGAGGAGTTATGCCTAAAGTGTGAATTTAGGGTTTTTGGGAAAAAAAGTATCTTAATCTTTGTGAATGGTCTTGTTATCTATTTGACGATGCCCTACTTTCCTTAGTTATGTTTTATACTTATTAAATCAATCATGAATAAGATTATAAACATTTAAAGTTAAGATCACATGAGTGGGTTCATTCCACCAGATGATTATAATGGCTTAGGTATGTTGTCCCTTAGAAATACTTTTGTCCGTTCCACTGGATTAAGAATAGTAGGTCCCTTTAATCAAAATGAATAAGAATATGATTTGAGATACTAAATAAAGGATAAGACACTAATTATTTAATATGGAATATTATGTAAGTCATGACCAAGTGTTGGGTCCATTCCATCGACAATAATAGTGGCTTAGATGTGTTATCCTTAAGAGGTGCTACACATCGCTCCATCGGTTTACGAATAGAAACTTAGGAGCATTTTGCCCTTAGAAGTGCTAAGTCCATTCCATCAAACAATAATATTGGCTCAAGTATGTTGTCCTTTAGAGATGCTTCATACTGTTCCACCTATATAAGAATAGTGGGGTCCCTAAACTCAACATAAAAAAATGGATCATGTTATATTCTAATAATACAAAACTGGAACAATATTTATCTTGCATTAAATTTTTTACCTTGAATTTATACTACTTTTTACTATGAATTTATGTAATTATGTGTTTCACCATTTTACTTATATTGTTATCTTACTCAATATGTAGAGTATTAATCATCCTTTTTCATGGATGATGCTCATTCCAATGAGTAGATGACTCAGATGTTTATGTGAAGGTCGATGAGGATCCAATTTACGATTTTGCAGCTTTTAACATTTTATATGGGGTAGATTGACTTTGTGTATTAGGGCTTTTGGGCATAGAGCCATGTTATTCGGATGATGGTATTATCTAGATATACTTTTAGATTCATAGATCCATGGTAGTCCTTTTGTCTGTATTTTGGATATTGTATTTAGAGTTAATCTCCAAACTCTTATTTATGTTTGTGAAACTTCTCTAGTTTTCTTTTTATCCTGTTGAGCATTTTAAATTATTTTGCCTTGTAATTGGCATAAGGATAAGATTAAGTTATAATTGTGTCAATTATGGTGGCAACATTTGATTTATTTGATTATATACTTCGGCTAAAATTTTTTAGTAATAAATTTTGGGGTACTACACATAAGGAAGCTAAAATAGAGCCATCCACACGTGGGGTTGATGGATTCTTTTGGCGTTTGCATGTCTTTAATGATTCCTTGATAACCTTGTTAATTATTAACCCAAGTGAGAAGAGTTTTGAGGTCTTTAACTTTGAAAAAGTTAATAAGTAGATTATCTTTTATTTTAGGATGCTCCTATATCAATGGCGATATTGATGGTTAACTTTATTGGAGATTTTATAACACTAGTGGGTATTAGCTCCTTAAAAAATAAAGAACCTCAAAATCTAATACACCTATGTTGAAAAGCTCGGGCACATATCTATCTCTATCTCCTAGGTTACCTCTTCTACTCTATGATGGCTCCAAAGAATCTTCAATAGTTCCACTGAATTTGTTTGGGTTTGGCATACCTTAGTGTTGAGAATCTATAAGGGCCTCTTCTTATAGATCAAAGAATCATTGAGCTCGATCTCATCATGTTTGGTTATATGGGGTGGATTTGCAACATATTTCTATAGTAGTGAGATGTGAAAAATGCTATGAACTTGGGCTAACACAGGTAGAAGTGCTAAATGATATGCAACCTCCCCGACCCAATCAAGAATATCTTAATGACGAATATATCTTAAGCTCATCTTACCCTTCCTACTAAATCTTTGCACCCCCTTGGTGGGTGAGACCCTCAAAAACACTTTGTCCCTTGGCTTAAAACCATCACCACAATGCCTTTGATATGCATTGCTCTTCTATATAATGTGGGCTGCTCTCATCTAATCATAGATCAACTGAACCTAATGAGTTGTCTCTTGAATCATCTATGGTCCAGGTACAATAGTCGTGTTGATATCACTTCAATATAAAGACGTCCAACACTTTCATCCATACAATGCCTCAAAGGGTGACATCCCCATGCTAGCATGATAATGTTATACAATAACTCAACCAAATGTAGGCAATCCTCTCAACTACCTTAAAATTCCAAAACACATACTCGTTGCATGTCCTTAACTATGTGAATCAGCCTCTCATCTATAGCTAGGTATGTGTACCATCCCTACTCACCACAGACCTCACATAAGCATCGACCAACTAGTCTATACTCCAAGTCAACTTCATTAGCACAACCACTACTAACTTAGTCAACCAATGAACAACAACCTAAATCATATTACACCCATTTCAAGTCTTCGGTAGTCTAATCACAAAATCCATTAAGATAGAGTCGTACTTCTACCTTGGAACATCTAAAGTCCTTTATTCATCGATCTTGAGATTCTAATAGCTCAAACACCTTAACACAAACTCCTATACCTTTCATTTCATATGAGGCCACCAATAGATCTTCTTAAGGTTCTTGTACAACTTATACCCTCTCAGGTAGATGAAATATGGAGTATAGTGATCCTCCTCTAAAATCTGGCACTTCAAATCAACACAACTCTAAGATATACACTAATAACCCCTATAGTGAATATTATCATCCTCGTGAATATGAAAACCCTAAGCTTGACCATTTAGAATCTTTTGTCGAATCCTCTCAAGATTAACATTAATAGGTTATTCCATCCGAATTTAATCAAACATAGTAAGGAAACTATTAAAGCACTCATCCGGACCTCCAAATCATCCTACTATATCAATTCTATCCCTATCTTAACGAGCACCTCAAGTAACTAATTAACCAACACATTAGAAGTCAATATGTGTGATATCTTCCTACTCAAGGCATTTGCAATGACTTTGACCTTACTCTCATGATAAGTTAACTTAATATCATAGTCATTGGTACATTATAAAGGTAAAGAAGAACACATATAAGGTAAGAAAAAGAAGAAAAGAATTGGCAGGAGAAAAAGGAAAGAAAAAAAAAAAGAAAAGGAGAAGGAAGGGGAAATGAAATAATGAAGTCAGATTGAGGTTGTGGTTACGATTAGGTTTAAAAATTATAATTAACAAAATTAGGTAAGATTAAAATATAAATAATATGATATTAAGGATAGGTTAAAAATAGAATTTTTTTTAAAATGCATATTAGGATTAGGTTTATATTGAGGATTGAAGAATTTGGATAAGGTAGAAATATCAATTTTTTGATATTATATTTAGGTTAAAATATTAATTATTAGGGATTAAGATTAGATAAAAATTTTAGCATTACAAGATGTGGACATAATTTGTGAACCGAGATATTTTTGATAATTGGGCTTTTGGTGACATATTGTTAGGGCTAACCAAAGCTTCACCATTTGGTGTAATTTTGTTGTTCGGTTCTTCTATTTGGACTGTTATATCATTCACCTTCTATTTTTTTAACATTGTTATTGTAATGAAAGTTGTAACTTTTTGTAATTATTTTATTTATAATATTGTTCTTTCCTTTCTTGTTATTTCATCGATTTAAGTTGAATATGTTTTTACCTTAGTTCTTAGCATAAGAAAGGTAGGGAGATCAATTTTATGCTATAATAGCAGTTATTTTACATATATGGGGGGTGCTGCATCAAGCTAGATCACAAAACATCGACCATATAAAAGATGAAGAAGTAGTGTAATACTTTAGATATGATGAAAAATTGAAATGGAGGAAAAGTGAGTAATGTTAAAAGAAAGGCGGGGAAGAAGCTAAAAGGAGAGAAGTTGAGGTTGTTGCTACTAGATCCAAAGGAATTAAAGGATAAAGAGGGACTAAAGAGAATGAACCTATAAGTTATTTTAGTTATGCTCTTGTGGAAAAGAAAAAGGAGACTCAACCAAAATGACATAATACCAGAAAAACAGTATTGTATTTTTTTTAAATAAACCAAGATTAATTGGTTTTTTTGATCTGAGTTATATAGGTTAGTTAATTGATTGTACTTGGATAGTTTGATCATTGAAATTTTCAGTATATATTGTAATAAATATATATTCTATTTAGATAAAGAAGACGTCTCTATTTGGTAAATTAATATCGAATATAATTTAATATATATGAATAATTTTGAATATGTATTTACTAATAATTCATTTTTGGAATATATTTTACAAAAATTTATGATAAAAATATAAAATTTTAAAAATATACAAAACAATACTCCCTTTGTGTCGAAATAAAACTATTATGTCATTAAATTTTTATATAAAAATTAAAATTATTTTAGAAAAATAAAATTAATTTTTTATTTTTATTCTTATTTTTTTAATTATATATGTATTAAATATATTTTTATTTTATAATGAAAGATATTAGCTTAATTTTAAAATTATTTTTATTATTTAAAAAATATATAGAATATAATAAGAATAATAGAAATGGAAATAATATAAAGATATAGAAACAACGAATTTATTTGTAATTGCAGATCCATGTGGCACATTTCTGCTGGCCGGTCTCAACCTTTGCGTGCCGAGGATACAAGACCTTTCAATTTTGATCCCCAAACCTGGATCAGACCAGCTACTAGTACTACGCTCCCGCTCGCGAGAGAGACGGTGATGGAGATGATGGCCCTCAGAGCTTCGGCCTCTGCAAGACCTCCTATCACCTCTTCTTCCACTCTATCCTCTTCTTCTTCCCCCAAAGTTTTCACCCACCCCAAAATCCGAAATTCAATTACATTATTGCCCACCTCAACCACTTTGTCTCTTCTCTCGCTCGGCACTACTTCTCATTCTGCCAAAGCTCTCACTCTTCCCAAGGAAAAAGTCGTTTCTTCCCTAACTCAGGTATTGTTCTGTACCTCGCTTTATGCCTTTCTTTAGGCCTACAGTCTTCCATACTTTTTCGATTTGTAGGTGGGAGCACCGGGTTACAATCGACAGTTAAGCTGTTGCTACTTTTCAGGGATTTTCCATTGATTATAGTTAATGCGGCTGTGCTAAATTGCATGTTTTATTGAGTTTTATAGGTGGAACAAACGATTGATCAAGTTCAGGAAGTGGGTTCAGGCTTTATAGATGCGGCAGGGCAGGTGTTTCAGGTTTTGCTTGAAGCTTTGAAGCTTGGCTATGATGCTGCACTCCCGGTCTTGCAGCAGGTTGGTGAACAAGCATTGAAGGTTGCTTCTCCAGCGGTTTCGGTTGCGTCCAAGAAAGCTCAGGATGCAATGCAAAGTGCAGGAATTGATTCGGAATCGGTTATGGGTGCTGCTAAGGTTATTACACTTCTGATAGCTACTGCAAATCTTTCTCTTTTTTGGATGCGTATTCTATCTCGTCCGTTGAGGGTTGCGCTAATGCCTTGCTTTCCGTATTTGTATTGCCATTGGTACTTCAGAGATATTTCCCCTTACATCCATCAATGGGTTCGAGTTTGGTTCAATGTCTAATTGTCGACCATGCATTTCTGTGTTGTTTATGCATAATTGCAATAGGACAGAGCAATTGTTGTAGCTTGACTGATACGGCGGGAGTACACAGACACAGATTTAATTAACAGAAAGAGCCATTACCTCGAGCCTCCTTAGGCATTCTCTTCGCCCGTACTCTACTTCTGAATTATTGCAGATCGGAAAGACGCATTTTAATCGTTATTATTTCCATTAATATCATTATTTGACATCTGATCTTATTGTATTTTATTATTAAAAAAATTTTCCGGTCTGATTTTTTTTAAAAAAATTCTTATCTAATTTAATGTAATTTTAAAATAGTGTGAGGTGAAGAGGCCTGTTTAAATGTGTTTCCGGCTGAAAAAAACAGTTGGAGAATGTCTTGAAGGTTTTATGCTCCTGAAGTTCTAATAGATATGCTTGGTTAGAGACCTAAGAAGCGTTTTTGGATACTATTAAACGCAGGTCTGCTAATGTTTTAAAATGACAGTATAATGTGTGTCTGGCAAAGCCTCGGATAAGCACTGATTTGTCAAAGTAGTGTTTGAAATGCTGGCCGGGGAATCGACCCAGTGGAGTGGTCTGTACCTTATCTAACTTATCTGACTGTGGTTGGATCGAAAAGTAATATGACTTGATAATTAACGACCTTGTTACAACCGTTCGGATGGGTTAGACTGAGACCGATGAAACGAGTTCGTACTCAGGATTTATACGACAACAAAAAAAGGAAGCCTTGCTTGCGTTTTAATTCATGCTGAGTTGGTTGGTTCCCTTGATCAATAAGCATATTCTAAAACCAGGTAGTTTCTTAACGGAAGGTCTGATAGCATCCGGTAGGACTAGTAGGACCAACCGGTCCGGTTCATTTTTTCAATTCACTATGTCAAAGACGTCAACTGGCTGCTTAGCTGTGTCAACTTGCTTCTTTACACTTGTTCAGCATCATGGCTTGGGACGCTTAGCTCAAGTTCATATATTAGGTATAACTCTGAATACTCAGATGAAAGTAAATACAAAAGAATAGTACGGAAAAATCTTTAGGGTATGTTTAGATGAAGAAGTTCCAGGCTTATTCTTTTGTATGGATATTATGATGTAAACTTCTCTAAATTTTGAGATTTATAGGGATTTTAAAATTTCATCTGAGTGGGACTTTGGTCTGTCGCTGAAACACATTTTGGTTGTAGTGAATATTTGCCGATGTCACACTTCTCTATGCGCCTTGCTCAACATAATATTTGTCTAATGCACCTATTTTTAAATTCCTTCATCTAAAGTTTAAAATTTCTTTTTTTTTTTTAGATTCTTTATGTTTATTTTTATCAAAACATTAAATTTATTACTACATCATTCTTACCAATTTTCATCCCATTAAAATGCATTCATCTCTAAACATCCTCATCCAAACGTATGCTTAGGAAAGAGATTTTGCATGAAAGCTTGCATTTATGCATCTGCAAAGCCAATCATATGCTCCTTGTTTGAGACTGAGCTATCCCTGCAGTTCTAGTTTCACTATGATTATCTAGCTGTACACTGGTTTTCTTCCCATAGCTGATATGGCTCACCTTATATTCTAGACTGTTACAGATGCAGCACAACAAACAACAAAGGTGATTGAAGATGCAAAGCCTATTGCAATGTCTACTGTTGAAACCATTGCAAATTCAGATCCTGTTGTCATAGCAGAAACGGCTGCAGCATTAGTTTTTGCTTACATTCTTTTTCCTTCTATCTGGTCTTCGATCACCTTTGGCCTTCGTGGTTATAAAGGTATATGGTTTGCAGGCTGTGATAGCACTACTAGTTTTCTTTCCCGTAGTGAAGCATGAAGCAAGAAATGCATGTATGTACTTTTAGTATATTTTGGTGAACATTTATGAATAAATATATGCTAAAATAGAAAAATGTATTAAAAGTACACCATAATTATACTAAATGTACAAGTGTGCACCTGGTTCACTTAATAACGCCTTGTTTAGTCTTTGGAAAAGGCAAAAAACGCTCATATATGAACTTACATGTGCTATGATCTTTTTAGGTGCACTTACGCCTGCTCAAACCCTAGACCTTATGTGCACTAAAAACTACGTTATGGTTGATATAAGAGCAGAGAAGGAAAAAAACAAGGCTGGCATTCCTCAACTTCCGCCCAGTGCTAAGAGTAGAATGCTTGCAATACCGTGAGTCATACTTTCGCCTGGAAATTGTACATCTGTTGTGTCTGTATGTTTGTTATTTAACTACTTATATCTCTGTTTGGATATGGCTGTAAGCTCAGAGTGAATCACTTGTATCCCAACAAGCAATTATCCTGTTCTGGCTGTTAGCTGTCTTACAAATTAATTATTCATGCTGGCTTGACCCAAAGGAACCTCGTAGGCTCTCGGATAATGCTTGCGTTGAAAATAGACGCTGGGAGATATCCATGTGTGGGTGGTGCATGATATTTGCTCTGGTGAAATTGGATGTTATTACCTTGGATAGGCTGATAAATGACCGTAGAACGACCGAACTTGATCAACTCATGTATACTGACTCCATGTCTTCCAACCCAGAAGTCATGTAGTATCGGACTTGTGAATTGTGATTGAGGTTGGCCTAATTCCTGATATTTCTTCAGTCACGTGTTCTCCTCAACTGACCCCACCCCATCTGTTTTGTGTTATCCCGCTTGATTATAAGATGATGGTATTTGTATTATTTTCTTAAGCATAATTAATTGCAATAAGTTTGATGCCTATAAAACCCGTTGTTGAACTAGCATGAATTAACACTCCAAATAAAAACTGAAAGAAGGACAAGTCTTTCTGTCTAACTCGTTGTTAATGACCTTATGCTATAGGACAGATATCCAACAATGTGTTGAAAAACATTCATGGCTCATCATCAGGAACAGTTACATGTAGTAGTAGTGTTAGTACTATCTTGGTTTTCGTTAATTCTATGATGCAATGCATGAAAGAAAGTGTACCGAATCCAACCACGGCCCTATACACTTGTTCAGTCTGGAGGAATTATCGAACAACTTAAGAGGCCTTGTACGGAATGCAAAAAAAGTGGAAGCTGAGATAGCTGCTCTCAAGATATCATATCTCAAGAAAATTAGCAAGGGCACCAACATTGTCATCATGGACTCGTGAGTTACTCCCTCTCTGATTTATCATTTACTCTTCTACCACATCATGGTATCTGTATGGTAGGATTGAATCATCATTTCACCTCCCCAGCTGACAAATTCTTTCTTGAGTCATCTCCCATAAAATGTATAGGTCTCACTGTGGATCAGCAACCCATATTGATGGACTCACCATTTGTTGGGCTTATACTAGAATTGGTCTCCCCAGCCTCCTGATAATTTCATTTTTTTGGATAAATAATACGAAGTGTCTGATCTCTTTTCTTCCTGATGACTGCAGGTATTCCGATTCTGCAAAGATCGTTGCAAAGACACTAACGAGTCTTGGCTTCAACAACTGTTGGATTATGGTGGATGGCTTCTCAGGAGGCAGGGGTTGGTTGCAGAGCCGGTTGGGAACAGATTCTTATAAATTTTCTCTTCCACAAGTTCTTTCACCATCTCGAATCATTCCAGCTGGAGCTGGGCGTTTTGGTACGACGGCCAGCAGCAGCTCAAGAGTTCAATCAAGCCGAACCTTCCTCCCGGGCTCCAATTAACTGGCAGTTTAGTTTTACATAGTTCATAGATGCTTCTTTGCCCCCATTGTAATTTAATATTCAAAGCCTGGGTGAAGCTTCTCTAGTCCATCGAAATGTTGATTCGTCGCAGACACCAATCACCAATTTTCAATTTTATTTATATATTTAAAGTTCATTGTTATGTAACTGCAACTTTGGGTCTGACGAAACAGATTGAGATAGGTGTATTTGGGATGCTTAATTTGGCAAAAAAGTATTGAAGAGGTTTATTATCCTCTAGAATTTTTGTGTTCTAAAAAGTTCTCGAAGATGCTAAAGAAGTTCAAAATAATCTAGAATCTTATAATACTAGGTAGAATAAAGGGAAAAGGGAAAAGTGTTATTGAGTTTTCTTTTGTTGGGAGAAAGAAAGATAGAAAGATACTTTAAGGAAAAATTATAGGTTCCTTTGTCTAGAAGGATATATGTAAGAAGTTTATAGAATACACTTGTGTTGTGGAAACTTTGAAAATTTTTACAAAGGTAAAAGGGAGGTGGCATCATAAAGTTGTAAACTCTTTTGTATGACTCGAAGATTTTGAATATCAACTTATAAATCATGTTCGGAATATTCAATAGTCAATATATATATATATATATATATATATATATATATATATATAGATGTCATTGGAAAAGTTATTGAATTAGGAGTCCAATAAATTTTTTAGGTCATATGTGAAATGCATTTGACCGTACATATTACATGTACATGTGTTAGGCTAATTTTTATGGACACCATATATATATATATATATCAAGTAATATAGATGTCATTGGAAAAGTTATTGAATTAGGAGTCCAATAAATTTTTTAGGTCATATGTGAAATGCATTTGATCGTACATATTACATGTACATGTGTTAGGCTAATTTTTATGGACACCATTATTTTTTTATATTTATTAATTAGGTTGTTATTTACTTATTTAATAATTTTTTTTATTAGTTAGTTAATTAGTTTTCTTAATCATTAAGAAGTTACATAGAATTTATCTTTTATTTTATGATTTATTTGATCTTAATAAATTTTTGTTAGGATTTAATTATTATTATTATTATTATATGATTTAGTGGGTTACTATTATAAATAGTGATTTTATTAAAAGTGTTCATCTTATTTAGATTAAGTTTATCTAAATAGTGAGGAGATTACATGAGGAGGCAATGTTAGCATATAAATATACCTTATAAACTTACTATTTTCTCATGATGGTGACATTTTAGTTTTAATAAAACATGTGTTATATGTGTGAGTTCTTTTGTATTTTTTCAATTGTGTGTGAATGACAATTTAATAATTTTCTATACAATTTTTTTGTATGGACTTGTATTGAGATATTTAGTAAAACTTATTGAGTATTTTATTATTAGAGATAATTAGAAAGTTATGTGTATGAATCTTTCGTACCTAGTTTGAAAAATAATTATGTGTGATTCTTCATCTATATCATTAATTTATAAATGATTGGTCCTTTATCATCATAAAATCAAATAAAATAGGGTATTTCATAAACCACATATTCCATTAAGCATCAAGTTTGGTATTAGAACTCAAACTTGAAGATCTTCCATGAACTTCAACAATCCAAGAAGATTAATTACTTTGAGATTCAGTCAAGATTCTTTTTTTTTGTAACACTCAATTTTCACAACAAAAAAAATTTCTTATTTCAAGACATTGTGGAAGTAATAATATAAAATTGAAAAATGTTATAACTGTACCAAACATAAGAGAGGTATGACTATTTACCTAACCCATATTTAATGCAAGGCTAAAATATTTAACCAAAACTATACATGAGAATTAGAGATACCAAGAGGGAGATAAATAGAGAGATAATTATAATAGAGAGATTAATGATGTATGACATGATAAGTTTACAAACCAAATCCAAGAACAGAGACAAGAGTTTAGGTAACAAAAATAAAAATGTCCTAAAATAGTGGGAGCCTAATCGAACCATGTATTCTAACTCTCTGATACAATAAATCTTCCCTCAAGCAAAGGCCATACAGAGACCCACAACATGTTGATCAAACTTGAAAAGCATCACCTGCTCTCTAGAATAAAATCCAAATCATCACAGTGACCACACAAGCTAGTATCGATACGGTAAAATACTAGTAAAATAAGTCTATTTTATAGCATGGAAAAAGCTCAAGATGCGCCCAGAAGTCTTATTAACCATGGTATAATAGATATGCTAGAATACATTGTCATGGAATGATAATAATAGAACATGATGACTGCATGTGTCACAAGAATAATAAACTGTATTATTATTATTATTCCATTATATGACCACACAATCTAATTATTAAGATATTAGCACAACACACCAAGCCCCCACCATGAATGTGGGTCATGGTAGCAACACAAGGGTACATAAGTCCCTAACATGGGCATACCCTCCAAAGCAAAGAAAAGCACTAATTAACTAAGAAAACTCAACCTAGAAAAATCCTCGACCACTAAAACCATAACAATATAGTTAAATCTTTATAATTCCAATAAATAATTCCATAAATTAGAGTTTAAATTAGGAGAAAAAATAACTTACTAACGTAAGAAAAAATAGGGAGAATTCTTGATGAAAAAGTGAATCAACTCCTCCTAAATCTAACACTCCCTTACTTAAAGATAAATAAAAAGGAGATAGAAAAAGGATCAAGAGAGTGGAAGAGAACCAAAGCTAAGATTTGAATTTGAGAGAATGAACACATGGTTAGAGGGAGTTGTACTATTTTGGTGGCTGAAAGAAAGGTGAATAGTAGGGATGATTAGAGCTATTTATAGCCAACAAATCGATACAATCATGAGTCTAGTTAGGTATATATAAAAAACCCTAAATCTTAGCGTTTGAATTTGAGTTGAATGGGCATATTTCATTAAAGATAGGCTAACTACCCTTCTTGAGGTAAAATGGTGAATTCTAAAGAGGTGTGGATTGAATTAGCCCAAAAATGTCCAAGATAAGATAGATAATGAACAATTAGTGTGGAAGGAAACTCCTGGTTAAGTAGAAGTAGGTCTGGATATTAAATTAATTATTTTAGACGAGTGTAGAGGAGGGAGGTAGAAGAAGATAAAGATAAGGCCACCCACCTCAATTGTCCTAATTGAACCTTTGGATCAGCTCAAGGAAGAAGTTTAGGTCAAATGCCTAAAAAAATGGTTAAGAATCTTTAAAGAACATCTTGGAATGGGATTATTAAAGTTTCATTTTGGTATAAGAAGTTTTCCCCAAAAAATTGAGATAAAAAATGCACTTAGCTCAATAAACTAATCAATCGGTGGCTTACCAGTTGACTATTCTACAGGCTTGTTAATTGGTTTCCCAAAAACTAGTTAATCGGTTCTGTCAAGCAAAACCTTTTGGATAAAATGACAAATCGCTCAATCAGTTTATGGAACTAGTAGATCGCTCTGCCTAACAACTCATGTTATTTAATTTCTAAAGCTTATTCAAATCTAACTTTTTTCCAAACTCAGTTATACTTCCAAATCAAAATCAAACATCAATGAATATTAATAAATGCCATAATTTATTATTGAAAAAAATTTACAAAAATATGAGGTATTACAAAATTTTTTAAATCATGCTTAACATCCCAAAGTTCACATAATACTCATGCTATTATTGTTAATAACATAAATACATCCCAAACATGTTCATTAATTAATTGTACCAAACTTTCATTCTTAAACCATCAAATTCATTCTTTAACCTAAAAATAACCTAAGCATATCCACACAATCAAAACCAAGGACTAAATCAATGAGAACCACTTCAACATTAATATCAAGATTCATAGTATCACACCCACCATCAAATGTACATGCATATCCTAAATTTGTAAAAATGTTTCTGAAGACCACATACTACTACACTTAAACAACATATGATGCATAAATGGAAAGATGGATTCATGGAATTAGCTAAGAATAATAAATGTTTGATACATAGACCCTCCATAATTTAGTTACTAAGCTAAAATTTCAATGTAAATACATGAATCATGCTTATAACTAGATATACATATGATGCCACATCTCATGCTTGCAACCATCCATATTCACAATGCATATCTTGAGTTATCACATATCTAGTAACTTGATTCTTTTCTACTGGGACATTCTAAAAAATTAGATATATTCACTAATGAAAACGTAAACATCAAACCTCATCATAAAATAGAGATTTGTCTTACCTCAAAGTAATTCTTCTAGCAAAGAGAAAATACTCCTAAATTGATGGCCCACTATAAGAGCCTTGGTTATCTAGGGGAATCAATAATTCAAGAATTAGTAAAACATACTTTTAAAATTTAATTTACACAATAAAATAGGGAAGAAGGATAGAGGTATAAATTCTCAACCTCAACCAACAAGATAGATAACCAGGAGTAAGAAATATTTTACTATAATACCCCATTTTAAGAAACCCTAATTATAACTGGTAATTATATGTATTAGTTGTAATATTTATCTTAATATATTTGATAATAAGTTTATTGTTTATATGTGTAATATTTTTAAGAATTATTAATTATAAAATTTAATTGGGTTAAAATATACTAGAGCGTGCCTTTTTATTTTTTAAACCTAGGTTGGGTCATAAGCGATATTTTTTTTGTCAAATAAACCAATGCAGGAGCATCTAATGATTCTCATATTCCTATTGATTCTAAAGGTAAGGAAGAATTAGCTTTCTTAATATTGGAGCCAATCATATTATATGTTCTTGATAATATGTCTATGCTTGGTATTGAAAATAATTCGAGATATTCTTATGGGTATGTTACATATTTGCAAGGAGAAGATGTTATAACACCTTAAGTGTACAAGCATTCAAAGCATGCAAGACTATGGTATACATGGGATGACACTACAACATGATATGGTGATGATTGTCATTAGTTATATTAACATTGTTATAAACCCTAAGTGTATTTTATTTAATCTAGGGTTTGATGTAATTTCATGTATGTACCATAGTTGATTGTGTGGCTTTGTAATGTTAATGTTAGTCACTAATATAATTTAGACAATGACATTGTGATTAAGATTAGGCATTATATGGGATTAATTCAAGTAGGATAAATTATTCTGAATTAAGGGAAGGAACCGACTGGTTTAAGCCTTGATTGTGCCGGCTACTCTCCTTCCCTATATATACCCTTGTACATGCATAAGTTGAAGGAAGAAGGTCATTTAAATAAAAATTACCAAGTTATGAACTTGTTTGTATCTCATTTGGAGTAGTAGATATCCAGAAGTGCCAGGAATTTCTTCCACATTCTTTGTTCGAAGTTGAATGCAACTTCAACCTTTGAACTCATTCAACGTTCCAGCCTACAATTTTATTCGAGTTTAATTCATCTAAATCAATTTGATTCTTGTAATTTCAATACACTAACACAACTATCCATTGCTATTAGATCCTACTTCCTTCCCTCCCCTTTGATTCACATCATAAACCTAGCTCAGTAACCTTAAATTCTATCATATATTTTTATCTTAAATACTTACCTAGATTTTTACTCTATCTTATCTCTTACCTATGCTAAATTTTCTCTGACCATCACCCTACCCTCTTTACCCTTATATGGTACCTACAAACTGTCACCTCATCTCTTTGCACAATACCTCCCCTCCTCCTTATTTTTCTATCGTAGTTTTGTTACTTATTTCACTACACACAATGCCCTTCTCATATCCTCTCATGTTAAACCAAACATCCTCTACCATTATACAAAACCTATCTCACCCTAGCTCCCTCTTATGCACAAAACCCCTTCTTTCTCCCTGTCGTTGCTCATTTCCTTCACCATTTTTATTTTCTTCAACACCTACCTAAGTGAGCCTCCTTACCTTACCACCAGCTACCACTAGTGAAGTTACATGACCTACATTGGCCATCCATGTCGTAACCTCCCATTCACCCATACCTAAACACCTCGCAACTTCCTTTCCTTTACCCACTTTTCCTTTGACACTCCTCACCATTTCTTCCTCCTTACCATTGGAAAAGCCTTCCATTCCTACCCCATATCCACTAACAAATCCTACCATTCCAACCCTCCTCTTTTTTTCCAAATCCACCAAATCACAACTCCCCCACCTTTATCCATTTTGGCTAAAGCTCCCATTTGTGCCTTAAATATATTTACCAATCCCTTCTCCTCTTCTTCGACCTTTGTGACACCTCTTCTTCTCCATTTGCTACACCTTGCCCTGAAGTTCCTCCCCTCCCTACACCCACCTATTCTAGCATGAAATCCTCCCCAACAATGACATACAACACTGTTTCCCTTCTCTTCTTCTCGGCCACACCTCTGAAACTTCCCTCTCTTGTTGCTCAAATTTCTTTAGATTTCCTCTTTCTTAATCCACCAGTTATTAGCCCTAAATTATTTTATTAATTATAGGTTATTATTTTGTAATATTATATGCTAATATATATATATATGTGTGTGTGTGTGTGTGTGTGTGCGCGCGCGCGCGTGCATGTGTTTGGATGTTAAATTCCTAGGTACTCCTTGAGAGTTTTGGAGAGGACCTCTTTTGTATAAGCTTAATTTAGGTAAATCCAATCATAGGATGGTAGAAATTATGTGTAAGAATTCTAGAAAATTTTGGACCTATAATCTTGATAGGGTAGATGCCTTTTGAGTATTTTAACATACATGATAGAATGATAACATGTTGAAGGGATGATATCTATGATTATTGTTAATTAATTTGTATGTATGGTAATATGTCAAATGTTTTAAATTTGCATATCTATAATTTGTTAGAGATTCTATTATTATCACGTTATGATTCAAATTCTATGATACATGCCTCATGATTGCTCATGTATCTAAGTAGGGTTACAATAGTTCACATGGATATATGTGCCTTATTAAGTTTAGCTTATGATAATTTCTATTTTGCATGGCCTAAAGTTAGAGATATTCTCCTACATGTACTATAATGATAATATAGACTTAAATGATGTTTTATGCTCTAAATGTGTATATGTATGTAGTATGAAATGTTAATCACAAGATTAGGGTTTTAATGGACGCAACACACTAAATGCATGAAAAGTAGAGAATATAGTAAATCATCGAAATGCAAAGATTACATATGTGCTAAAATAATGTGAAATATTACCTTTTACTTGATCAAGAAAAATCCCTCATAATGATAATGGTTGGTAAGAAAAATGAATAAAATGTGAAAACTATAATTTTTACCTAGTGTATCATTTATAAATAAATGAATTCTAGGTTAACCTTATTATTTTGATAGCTTGTCCTTAGCTTTGACTTGGATTGACATACATCTATAACCTTAGGGTTTATCTAAATAATTGAGAATAAAAAGGAAAATGGCTAAGTATGGAAAATAAAAATTTCTATGCTATATGTGACTTATGTGAGCACCTTATAAGATATTAATAATAAACATGAAATGCCCCGATTTGGGAATTGTTTCTCTCTAGGGGTCACTAACTTAGAGGTGAGGTGTTAACCCTCATTTTTGGTTCACTAGTGTGCTGTTGTACCCTAGTTTAATGCCCTACTCTACTTTATAGGTGACTTACAAGTCATATGGGGGTATTGATACTTAAGGAATAGGCGGCTGAGTTTAGGAGGATATTGTCTTGCTTTTGGGCACTTGTATGACTAGGCATGCCACTGTGTCCTTGGGTTCAAGGTAAGGGTATTATTTGGCTTTTGGGTGCCAATAGGATAAGATGTACCATTGTGTCCATAGGTTGATTTGTACCTCTCTCAAGTAAGGAAGTAAACATTAAAATGTATGTTGTGTAATAAAATAAAAATAAATAATTTTTGGTTAGGTAGTTGCCTTAGTGCTCTAACTTGGTACCATGATGGATTGTTGATTTGGTAGTTGCCTTAATACCCTACTTTGGTTTGTGTAGAATTTCTTATTTTAGTAGTTTATTTAGTGACTTAACATTATGATTAGAATATATTTAACTAATCGAATATGACATTGCACTTTGAAATGATGAGGAGTGGAATGGTGTGTTTTTTTGTCGAGTTGAGACTTAGACCATGATATATGTTTCTCCATGAGTATTGTTTGTACAGTTTATGCCTTGTGCTTATACATGATATTCAATTTTTATATGGCTATGTGGAATGTGGGTATTGATGGAGATATACCCTAGAACTAATCATACCTTATTATTTTTATTTTCATATTTAGTGATTATGCTTATTAATGAAAAGATAATTTGATGTTATTTATTCAAATGCTGTTATCCCTTAGATTAATTATTCTTTATGTGGATAATCGACTATGTGACTGGATTGTGAAACTCTACTAAATGATAAAAAGATTATTATTCGAGAACTATCTCTAGTCTAGTATCATTTAATTAAGGTATATTAGTGATCATAGAATAGTATGTTGATTAGTTGATGAGCATGTTCCACATGAGATATCAAACTAATAATATAGATACATGTTATGGAACATGGTATTAGACTGACCCAGTAGGAGGACACATCATTGAATATTGCATAAAATTGTCATAAATGTTCTCTAAATAGTATATAGTCCTTTGACTTGAGATATTCATATATTCCGGTATGATTATCATCATGTTTTGACTTTGGCAAATGTTACCCTTATTAGGGGTGATCATAAAAGTGATGATCAAACATAGTTTGAATCATATATAGGTGTATAGTTGATCAAGGTGGTATTTTTCCCTCTTGTGATATAAGAGAGATACCTTTGGGCCTATCAAAAAATGTGAATGATGTTAGCACAACCATGTTCAAATGAGGTGTCATCTACAGGGTTGCACAGTAAACAAGCTAGATATGAAACACATTGTAAATTAGGTAAGATGAGATCTTAATATAAATAATATCTCTTTAAAGCTCAAGTGGTTTTAATGTGATTAAAGCCTCAGTCCAAAAAAACTATAGTGGCAAGGGTTTTGATATAATTGCCCAAGCTAGGATTTTATTATAAATAACCATCTTGCTCTTCATCCTTTAGATGAACGAACTATCTAGCTACCATATAATAGTTTTTGAAGAAATTGAGAGTGATCTTATTAATGCTAGCCTGCATCCCTAATGAACCAGATATATAGTGTATGGATATAGGTGGAGGTGTTTTACAATTCACACTCACTCAATTAAAGAAGCTTGAAACCTAGAGATTGAAGTAATCAAAAATTGGATCAAGAAGTGGATCAAATCATCATCATCTTTAAAGCAAAATTGATTCAATTGGTAATCTAGTTTGGTTGACTAGCAAGTTTCTTATTAATCAAGAATCTATTTTCTAGTTTATTTTAGCCCCCAATTTTATTTCACTTCACTAATTTTGTTGGCTAAAATCCTTTAGGTTACTGCCTCCTATTAGGTATTGTAATTTACTTAGTATGAGGAAGTCATATTAATACTACTTTTATAGATAACTATGTGAGGACCATGGAATAGTATGAAGGTTATAAGAATGGGTAGGACAAGTGAATTCCTTGGGAAGATGTTCTATTTTCATAATGGGTGTTTGGATATAAGAGTTAGGAAAAATCAGAGTTGTACCCTCAGCTGCTAGTTTTTGTTACAATTGATTTTCCGTTATACTCTTATATCCTTAGCTGTACCTTGGATATACTATTGTACTAAAACATTTATTAATAACTCTATGATGTATTATTTCTATTTTCACCAAATTAATTTGGTTGAGTTTTGTTTTAGCCTTGGCACTTTGCATAAGAAAGGTGAGGAGCCGAACTTATGCTAAGTGTGGTAGTAATACTAATAATTTATTAATTAATGTTTCTGTAAAATTGAAAATTTTCAACAGGTAATATGGGGTGTTATATCAACTCTCTCTAAAATTTAATGCTCCTTTATTTATTGAAAAAAAGAGAGGAACTAAAGTAAAGATTAAGAAGAAGGGAAAATTTTAAATCTAAATAGAAGAATGTAGACAAGGACCTCTGTTATCTGCTAGAACAAGAAAAGGAAATGGGAGAAAAAGATCTCCACACTTAAAAAAATATAATAAGGGAAGAAGAGGGAAGGGATAATAAGTATTAAAGTGGTGATAAGAATTACAATTTGAGGCCAAGAGGAAGGGCATGATTCTTTATGCCAAAAGGGAAGGAAGTAGAAAAAATAACTCTTAGAAAATTTATAAGGAAATGGAAACAATTGGAGAAGGGTTTACTGAGTATGTGTAGAAATGATAATGAATTAGATGAGGAGGGGCTTAAGCAATCTTTTGGTTGTCTAAAAGGAATGAAGAGAGAAGATAGAGAGCTGACTTACAAGGGTGGAGTGAAGTGTTGTGTTTAAATGTGTAAGTAGAAGTAATTGATGAGGTAATGGGTACGTAGGTAGGACGAAGTTAAGGACAAATTATAACAAGATAGATTAGTAACATGGAAAGGAGTTCTGCACAAGTTAGAGGAAAATAGGAAAAGGTATAAGGAGAGAGAAAATGTGGTAGGTGAGGAAAAGCACCTAAAAAATGCCTAAGAGATTTTTAGCTAAATAAAATCATAGAATGATATAAATAATGTAAAAATTATCCCAAAATACCAAAATATCCTAATTAGTAAAAATATTCTAATTAGAAGTTCTCATGAACATTGGAAAGATAATTGAAGATAAAATAGAAAATGATCCTAGAATCATAGCCTAATTAGTTGATGGGGGTTTTGGGAAACCAATTGACTAGTTCTACAGGAAATGAAAATAAGGATCGCTAGACATACCAATCAAATAGTTCAAGTAACTAGTTGATTGGTATTGCTGAAATTCCATATTTTCATCTAATTTAAGTCCTTTCCTAAACAAAAACCACTTTATTTTAATTTAACATAATTTTAAACATATATTTTTTTGAAGAATTTTAGGATAGGGTATTATATTTTGTTTATATATATATATATTAAAGATTCAATTTTTAATTTAATATTTTCTCAAAATCAATTCAATATCCATTTAAAAAGAAAATTTGAGGACAAAATTTTTCAATAAGAGAAGGATGATACAAAAAAACTCAAAGACTTTGAAAATTGGCTTATGATTCATGTTCAAAGATTTAAAAGTCTAAATTTTAGGAAACATATTTACCATAAAATATTTATGTCATTGGAAGCTAATTAAATAGGACTCCAATATATTTCTCAAATCTCAAATCTAAGGTTTATTTTTATTTTTATTTTTTATACAAAGTTATAATTGTTTTATTGTACACATGTCGAGCTTAATTTTTATGAGAAAATGGATGAAATGTGTTGTGATTAGATTTGTGGATTCCATTTTCTTTTCATATTTATTATTTAGGTTGGTATTTACTTATTTGCTAATTTTTTTTCAAATATTAGTTAGTTAATTAGTTTTCTTAATTATCAAGAAGTTAGATAGACTTATCTTTTATCTTATAGCATATTTGTATTCCTATGATTTTGTTAGGATTTAATTATTATTATTATAGGATTTAGTGGGTTAATATTCACAAATACAATCTATGTAAATAGTATCATGAATAGTTATATCATTAAGAGTCTTTATCTTATTTAGATTTAGTTTATCTCATTAGTGAGGAAGTTACATGAGGAGATGGATATTAGCATACAAATATAGTTTATTAACTCATATTATTTCATTATAATTGTGGAATATGATTTTTAATAAAAACATATGGTCTTTTATGTTATTTCTTCTAGATTTTATCAATTATATATGAATGATAATATATAAACTCTCTATACCTTTTTTTTATGGGCTTGTCTAGAGATATCTAGTGAAATTATTGTGTAATTATTTATCAGAGATCCTTTGAGTTTCATTAGTTTGAGACTTTCAAAGCACATTTGAAGAATTAATTTATGTGATCCTTCATTCATATATTTTGTTTAGAAATCATCATTCATTTATCAGCATAAAATCAAATAAAATAAGGTATTCTGTACCACCTATTTCTTCCCGCATCACTATCTCTACCTTTTACACACTTTCTAGCAAATATAAATCTCTCTTTTCTATTACTTTTGGTGATCCTTACTAATTATGCTATTATTTTGTCGTAGCTCATATTAGTTGAGCTAGATTAGCCGCACAAAAAGGTTATGAACAAGTCAAATGTCACATGGAGCTTTTAAGGAAGAATGAGACCATGAAATTATGCTCTTAGTTACTGATTTGTGAGGTTTATCTAATATTATTTTATAGAAGTGTGCTATGATTTTTTTTTCTCTTCTAATTCAGACATACTTGGAAATGCAAATCAAATAATCATTGCATCAACTCCTTTAGTATTTAGCAACACTTTTCTCCCATCGAATTCATGTTACAAATTTTTTGTACGTCACCTAACTGTAGAGGGTAAGAATGTTTTCAAACATTACATATGGGATTGGAGCTCTATATGACGTGTGAATAAGACTACAAATTTTAGTCTAAGTATGTGCTTTTATATATTTTTCAACAATTTTACCATCTTAGGGAGGAATAATTTGGGTTCATCGTAGAATATTATTCACAAACTCACTTAATTATTTCAGTATAGTTTTAAATGGAAGATGGAGGACATAAATGTAATTATTTAAGGTTTGCTTGGTTCTCATGCCATTATTGTTTGATATAATTTTAAATTTCTATTGTATTATTATTTTTACTACTACTACTATTATCTTATTGTTATTATTATAATATTATTTGTGATACATTTTTTTTTGTTACAACTATTACTATTGTCATCACTATTACCATTACTATAATCATAATTATTCATTTTGTGTTACTTTTATTATTATTAAATTTTTATTAAACTATTTTTTTTTCAAATCTAAAATTAATTTGAGGATAAAATAACCTAATTTTGTTATTAAGAATGTAAAACTTATGAGAACTCTAATATACCTCACCTAATATGGAAATCATGCCTCTAACAAAGATTGAAAAACTTTAAGTACTAGTAGTCTCACACTAACTTTTTTGAATTAATGTTATGCTATTTTCAACCAACTAAGGGTCTATTTTCCTCATATTATTTTTTTAATCCAAATTAGATTAGATTCAATAAGATCAAAATTTTTTTATAATAAAAAAAATAAGAAGTTTGTTGTCACCATGGTTTTTATATAAGATCAGCCAATTTTTTATTTATATTTATTTATTATTAAATATGATGAAAGTAAAAAAAAAATAATAAGTGCAAAATGTTACCTCTACATCAAATATTATGAGAATATAATCATCACCTAACTCATGTTGAATATAAGGCTAAAAATCAACTCAAAACTTGTTGAATAAAGAGAATACTCAAAAGAGATAATCTTATAGAGACAAGTGTTAATGTCTATACAAATCTAAATGTATCACTCTTAGTCATAAGAAGAAAAACATATGGATAAGTATAAGAGTTTTAATACTGAAGAAGAGGTAAAAGATCCCACATGGGAAAAATGTTCTCTGCACATAACCTATAACACCCCCAAATTTTGAACCATAAATTTTCTTAAAGACTACACAAAATCATTATAGAAGTAAAATCATGGAATGTTACCACTATATTAGTCATGAGAGAGGTGTGATCATCAGCTAACCTATGCTTGCTACAAGACAAAATGGAACAACTAATAAAAGATACATTCTCAAATAATAATACAATAATACTAATGATAATAATGATTTGAATAATAATATAGATATAACAAAGAGAGTTTTACAAAATCTAAATGTAGGAATCAAAACTAAGAGTTTAAATAACCAAAAATAAACAAAATTAACCTAATACAATGGAAAAAATAACCTAACTAGTTAGCCCAACTCATAACTAAATAGAACTATACTTTTCAAGCCCCAAGAAATGGCTAGCTTCAAACCCACAACATCATCCTCAATGATCTAGCCGAGAATCATAACCTTACAAATCATCATCTGGTCACCAGACTAAAAGTTGAATCATCACATTGACCACTCAAATGTAGAATCAATAGGGTGAAGTACTAGTAAAAAAAGATACCTAAAACATAGTAACGGCTTATTCTACACATTGAAGTCATATAGTAGAATTATGATAGGTATACGAACATAGTATAACACTTTGGCTAATGATAGCAATATAACAACTCATACTTGCATGAAAATCATGAAAGAATAATAAAACATATCATTCATTAGAACAACATAACATAAACCGTATTATATATCTTCCTTTGGTGACCACATACTTTTCAATTATTAATATAATCCATTCTACCATACCTATTCCTCCACTATGAATAAAAGTCATGGAAGCATTATAATACTACATCCTAAAATCCTTCAAATTATATGTAAAATTATGTTAATATAAAATAAAGGAGTTTTATATTTGGAAAGGTCTTAAAATTTTATTAACATTGTGAATTTTAAGAGCATTGATTGATTGGTTTACCTAACCATCGACCAGTATGGTTAGGAACTGGCAGTTTTAATTTCTAATAAATAAGTTATTTGGTTTGCTCAAACTGATCAACTAGTTGTCATGTGATTTTAGATCTTTTTTTTTATTTTTATTTAAATTTTTTAATTTTTACGAAAAATTATAATTATAATTTATTTATGGTATTAATTATATTTTGGTGCTTTGAGATTATATTTACATTATTTGGATCATTTTATGATTTTATACATCGAAATTTCCCTAAAAGCACTTTTTAAGGCATATATCATCATCTCCCTTATCCCTCACTTTACTCTCTCTTTTGGTAGTGATGGATCCATTTTTGGTATTCTACACTACTCCCTTTACCTACTAAACCTCTACCATATCTCTTCTTAGTCACACCTTACATCCCTTACCTTGTGATCTCCTTACACTTTGGTTTCCCACAATCAACATAGGTCAGAATTCCCTCTCTCCTAGTTAGGTATGTTTACTAGGAATTTCCTCCTATATAAACCATTATTGATTCAATTTACTCTCTATCATCTTCATTTTCTAATTCTATTCCTATTTCTTTGTGAAAATTTTCCTAAGTGTTGGGCATTCTCCACTTTCACTCACTTTTATTCTCTACTAGGAGAACATAGGGTTGCCTCTTATTCCTTATCCTTTGGTCTAAATTATTATACCTTCTTTCTTTTTCTAATACTAACTTTAGCTCTAACTTGTTTCTATTAAGCATGGAAGGGTTAAAGTTTTGAAAAAGTATGAAGACCTTAGGTTTGGGTTTCAATTATGAGAAAAGGTTGTGTTAAGTCATTTTTCTTATCCTTATTCTTTAGATTTCATCTTTATTAAGTATTAAAAAAGATTTATAATGCTTTTAATTTTTGATTCTATTAGGAGTTGGGGTCGTGGTAGATAACCATCAGGTTAGGAGCTTTTTTGTGCTAGAAAAATTGCTTGAAGGTAAGGCATTCTTATATTTAATATGAAGGAGGTCTTTTGTTGATTATTATGGTTCCATGTTCTCGGTTTGTTTCTTTATTAATAATAAGTTAATTGTATTCTAGTATTCAAGCATGTGCTTGAGTTTTACTTCTTAAAATTTAAGCATGTTTTGGTTTCCCTAATATTATGCTTGATTTTTGTAGTTTTGAACATGATTTCATTTAATGCTGATATTACCATGTATCCATTTGATTTAATGTTTACTATATGTATCTTTATGTGCTTTATGGTATATTAGCATGTTAGGTTTAATATGGTAAAGTTGGAAGAAATTTTGGTATGTAGATCATAAGTCTGGGTGTTGTTTTACCCAGATAAGTTGCTCGGTTTAGGGATTTTGATTGGCTAGTTGTAAGATTAGTCAATTAGTTTGATAAACCAGTCACCTGGTTCCTATGAGTAGTCAATTAGTTTGCCAAACCCATATACTGGTTACCTTATGACCAGAGTGATTTGGTCTTTATGTAGACCCATCAATCAATTTAGTCAAATTCATTGATTAGTTTCCTATAAATAGTAGATCGATGGGACCAATCAATTAATCGATCCCCTAGTTTTTTTTGTTCAGGTCTAGTATGACTAGATTAGTTGGCTGGTCCTAGGGATTAATCTATTGGACTGCCTGTATTTCAATTTTTTTTAACTATGGATCTTTCTTTGGGCCTTCTATACTAATGTTTCCATGTAACTATAAACTTTTAATCATAATTTCAACCATGTTTACCTCAAATTAATATGGATCAAATGATGATATTTGATCCTTGAATTGGTTAAGTTTAGTGTCATATCTAAGTACCCTATTGGTTTCTTATATGCCTTGTGATGTGTTTGGTGTTTTCACCTCAAAACACCCAATTTTAATAATAATAGAATTAATTTGTGATTTGTGATATCATTTGGAAATTAATAAATAATGGATTAAGATTTCATTCAAGACTTTTTCTTTGACTCTCTATGGTAGCTAGCTAGGATTTAGTAGGTGGGCCACACTATGTTTTATATTTTCACTCTATACTTATTTCTTTTGTATTGGGGTATGGTTAATAGGGGTATTGAAATATCTTTGAGGTATAGAAATATCTTTGAGGTATAGGATAATAATGTAAGAATTCTTTGTTATATTATTACCATGAGCTCAAGTGTTATTTTAAGTTATTATGCCTATCATCATGTTACTATGTGACTTCAATGTGACACGTGAGCTCTTATCATGTTTTAGGTAGTTTTTTTTCACTAGTACTTCAATGTACCGATACTATATTTGTGTAGTCACTATGATAATTTGGCTTTTAGTTTGGTGATCAGAGAATGATTAATAAAGTTATGACTCTCATCTAGAGTATGTTTGGAATGATAACATAGGCCAACAGCTAACTATTGCTTGGGGAATTGAGAGTTACTTTCCCATGTAGTTAAGAGTTAGGCTAATCGGTTAGATTTACATTTTCTCATTATTTTGGGATATTGTTGATTCTTACCAATTATTTAAACTATTAGCTTAGATTCCTATATTTGGATGTATAAAATCTCTCATTTATCTATAATACCATTCTCACTATTCTAATTATATAATTGTAATATTGTTAGTTAAGCATGCATTATTTTATGATTTTTCCATTTTTCTTTACATTAGGCATGGATTAGGTGATGATCACACCTCTCTTATGGTTGATGTGTGGTTAGGTGATTATTACACCTCTCTCATGGCTGATGTTGTAGTAACATTCCCTAATTTTTATTTTACAAATGCTTTTATACTATCTTCAAAATGATAATTTTTAGTTTAAAATTTTGGGGGTGTTACAAGAATACACACACAATGGGATACCATACCCACCAAATTGGGTTAGGATACATCACCAGGGCTCTTCTTTGGGGATACCAAACCAACCACACCTTGAATGCCCCTGTAGTGAGGGCTAACACAGAATGGAATACTTAACCCACGATACATTTTTAGAGTACATCAAGGCTGCTTATACTAGGATACCTTATCCACAACACCTCGAATGCCTCCTCCATGGGGTCTACAAAAGTTATGATACCACATCTTCCTATGAAATAGAAAATACAAAGTGCTAGGGGGAATGTACTAGAATATCTCTCCCACTAATATTGGACACTAATTCCATGCCATCCTACCACAATATAATACCTCAAAGATATGCACATACCCCTACCGACCACAACTCGATAGAGAAGAAAATAGGTACTAAGAGAAAAGATAAAAACTCAAGGTGACCTGCCCACTAACTTTTGGCTGGCTACCCTAAGAGTCAAAGAAAAAAGTCTTAATGAAAATATTTATACATTGTTATCAATTATCAAGTATTATCACAAATAAAAAATTAATTCCAATAATAACCAATTAAGTGTTTCCAAGTGATGACGCTAAAAACATCACAATAAGCCACCATTTGGGTATTTAGAGGTAACACCAAACTTAACCACTCAAGACCTTAGAATATTATCATTTTGGTTCGTACTAATTTAGGTTAAGCATGGTTGAAATCATGATAAAAATTTGGTAATTACATATTAAAATTAATATATAAAACCTAAATAAAGGACACTAATTATCAAATAAGGCAAAATTAGATGGACTAGTCAATTAGTTCCGAGGACTAATCAATTGGCCTAGTTGTACTTAATCTAAGAAAAAGTTAAACTCATGAACTAGTTAAATAGTTGGTCCCGCCGATTCTAACACCCCCAATTTTTGAACCAAAAAAATTAACTTCTTTTTAGACATTATAGAAGCTTTTGAAATACAAAAAATGGTGAAAGTTACCTCTATATCAACTATGAGGGAGGTGTCATTATCACCTAACCTATGCCTAATTTAAGGAAAAAGGGAATATGGAATGATAGAATGCATGATCATAATATTAATGTGACATTATGAGATAATAGGGACTATAATAATAGCATAGATAGGATTACCTTGATAATTTACAAAATCAAATACAAAAATCAAAGCGAAGAGTATGAATAACAAAAAAATATAAAAACATCCCAATGTATTGGGAAAAATACTAATAACTAGTTGGCTTAACTTTTAGGCACGATCATAAACCTCAAACCCAAAGTGATAGCCCACTAATGGCCCATGTAATTAGCCTCATCATACTCTAATTGAGGGTTGAGCACTACAAATCTTCCTCTACTCCCCAAAGTAGAAGGTAAATCATCATGGTGACCACACAAGTGTAGTATTAGTATGGTGAGGTACTAGTAAAACGTACTAACTAAAACATAGAAGGCTCATGCAACACATTGAAGTCACATGATAGCATGTTGACATCATAATGATAAAACTCACGTATAATGTTGCATGCTTGCATGGAAATCATGGGATTATAAAAATATAGTAATAAATATGATGCATAAAATGTAAACCATATTAGAATTCTTCCTTTAGTGGCCACACAAGTTTTAGTTAGTAAGATAGTTCATTCGACCATACCTAACTCTCCACCATGAATAAAAGTCATAGCGGCACAAGATAATCACAATGCAATACCACACCCATCACAGAAGGTTAGGATACATCGAAGGGGCTTTCCTTGGGGATACCTTACCCATCGCACATTACATGCACCTGCCATAAAATCGCAATGCCACACCCAACACACGGGATTGAAGTGGACCAAGGGGCTTATGTTGGGATACCTCATGCCCCCACCTTGAATATATCCACCATGTGGGCTAAAAAGTTTGGATACTAGACTCACCTAAGCAATGGACAATAAGAAGTGCCATGGGGCTAGTACTAGGATATCTTACCCACCCGTACTTAACACCGATGTTATATAAGCCTACCATAATATAATCCAATACCTCAAACATATGTGTATAACTACTACCACTCGTAACTAAATAGAGAAGAAAATAGGTACCGAGTGAAAGAATATAATTAACAACAACTAGCCTACCAACTCCCAGTAGCTACCCCAAGAGTAGGAAAAAAAGGCTCGAATGAAATCTTAAACCATTAATTTATATATAAGTGATGTCACAAATCAAAACACGCCTAGACATAGATAAATTAGGTGTTAACACCAAAAAACATCACAAGACATTAAAGCCACCATTTGGGTGTTTAATGATGACATCAAACTCATCTACAAGGTATAAAATCCACTAATTTGGGTGTTTAGAGATAACACCAAACTAAAATAAAAATCAAGTCTCAAATATCATCATAGTGGTTCATATTAAATCAGGTCAATTATAGTTGAAATCAAAATTAAATTATTGTAAATATATGGAAGTATCAACATAGAAGAACCAAGAGACACACAACAAATTATAACCAACTAGTTAATTGTTAGCCAGACAAGTCGATCAGACCATTAGATTGGTTAATTAGTTTGGTTGTATCATACCTTGACCAAAACAAAACTAGAGCATAGTTTAATTAGTTGGCCTCATCGATTGACTATTCATATTAGCCAATCAATGGTTTGGTCCAACCAGTTGATGGGTTCAAGTAGAGATCAACCCATTTTCCCCCGTAGAAAGATCAATTGAAGGGTTTGACTAACCGATTGACTTGTTTGGTCCAACTAATCGATGGGTCTAGGAAATAGCAAACCACTTTGGTTTGTAGGGACACCAGTCGATTATTTTAACCAATTGATTGACTTTTCATCGAAACCAATTGACTAATCTTGCTACCAACTGATCTAAAACTCCAAACCATTCAACTACTCACAAAACCAATGGATGGATTTGTGGAACTGATGGACTAGTCTGGTAAAATACTACCCATACATAGGAAACACACAATTTTTTATGATTATTTACCCTATTAATTCTAGCATAATTCTATGTCAAAACACACATAAAAATACATGTTATACACATAGAATCCCATGGAAACATGGTAATGTACACACTTAAACACATCTTGCTCAACAACCCATTTTATGCTTAACATTAGAGAATCTCAATAACACTTAATTGAGAAGGATTAAACCACATTCTCATAACATGGAGCACAATTAGATCCTACTCATGTAAATACTAGCACATGGAGCCCCAATATAAGATAGAGCCTATTTATGTTATAGATGAGAATACCTTTCCTTGAAGTAATTCTTCTAGCACAAAAATCCTACTGGATAACTTATCTAACAAAACTTTAATTCCTAAGAGAATCAAAGTAAAGACCATTAAAATCAACTTCCCAAAGCTTCATTATAACTAAGAAAATTAGAAGAAGAAGACAAAGAACATAAAATACCACCTTTTGACTCAAAAATAGGGTTTTAAAAGAGAAGTTGAAATTTCCAACTTTTCTTAAACTTAATTCTTCGTTGCTTAAGGAAAAAAAGAGGGAACTAAAATCAAGATTAGAAGAATAGAAAGGAATGCAATGCTTGAAATTTCAAAGGATAAAGATAGAGAGAACCTATGTTTTTCTTTGTGAAAAAAGGAGAGAGGAAAATGGAAGGGTACCAACACTTAGTGAAGTTTCCATGAGGAGAAGGGGGAAGAGAGTAATAACACAAGTGAGGAATGATAATGGATAAGAAAAAAAGAAGTATAGAGGTGAGTTGGTTGACATTCTCAGGGAAAAAGAGGGATAAGACTGGTGAGGTTGAGTATGTGCAAGTGAAAAAGTGAGGGCTAACTTGGTAGAGTGGTGGAAGGGTTGAGTGTAGTTAGAGATGGGCATGATAGTGGGATAAATAGTAAGGGATGGGTGTATAAAGTCAGGATTATAACCCCATATGCTAGAAGAGAGAGGGAGAGGTGAGGGTGATGAAAAAGGGGAGGCTTTCCTCTAAAAGGGTTTTTTTTGGGGAAAAGTTTGATAATTAAAGTTAAATAATAATCTAATTAATGTGAAAATAATACAAAAGTACTAAAACATTATTATTATTATTAGCATAATTGAACTCAAATAAGAAGTTTTCATAATTATCAGAGAAAAATTTAAATCAAAATTAGAAATGGATCTAAAATCACAAGCAAACCAGTTGATTGGTTTGGGCAAACTAGTTGACTCGTTTGTCAAGGATAAGAATATAAATTTTCCCAGCGTGCCAGTCAATTTGTTATATAAACCAATTGATCGGTATGCTTGAAATTTCATTTTTATTATAATTTCAAGTCCAATTCAAAATCAAAACTCGTTTCTTTTATATCAACATAATTATAAATTTAAAAGATTTTAGGACGCGGCATTACACTAATTGACTATTCATAGGAACCAATTGATGGATTTGGACAAATCCGTTGATGGGTCAAAAAAGAGATTAGACAACTCTAATTAGTTGATGGGTTTTGCAAACTAATGAACTAATCATGGGAACCAATCTACTAGTTAATCAAACCAATCAAATACTCCCACAACCAGCTTATCAAAAATTCCAAATTGAGTGACTATTCATGTAATTAGTTTTTTTGTCCGAAAAATTGATTTTTTATTCTAGGTGATAGAGCAGTTAAACGTGTGATACACATATCAAAAATTTAACCAATTTATGATATTAATCCTAGCATGATTTTGTGTCATAATACATATAAAAAAACATATTACACACATAAAATCACATAGTTGCATGATATAATAATTAGTTAACAATATCATTCTCAAATCAATCAAAATCATGCATAATAACAAGGAACTTGAAACATGCTTAAAACTTTAAAGAAGAAAATCTTACCACATGCATAAATTTAAGAATTCAATTAACTCATAAAAAACAAATAAATACACCAAGAACATGAAATCATAATAGAAAACAAAATACCTTCTTCATATTAGAGATATTGCCTCTAAGTGATTATTTTGGCACAAAATACTCCTAACTCGACAACTCTCTACCTATACCTCAATTCCTTAGAGAATCAAGAATAAAAACAATTAAAACACTTTTTCTAAACTTAATAATACAAAATTAGAAGAAGAAGATGAAGAAGAAATGCCATAACTCAAACTTTTCTCAAAATAGAAATTTCAAGAAGGATGAAGCTAAGATCTTCAACATTTCTCAACACCTCTATCTTGTTCTCTTCTATTTTTTCCAAATAAATGAGGGTTAGATTTCAAAAAACAAATAAAGGCTTTAGTTTCTCCTCTAGGTTTTCTCTATTTTTAGAGGAAGTTGAGTATTCTCATGTTTTTTCCTCTAGTGTTTATCCTTTGTTAAGATTTTATGAGATTTGTATTGATGATTAAGATTTTAAAGTCTCAAGCTTAGTAGACTTCTTGTTTGGGTGAATTTTTGCTAGTTTTAATTGACATAAGTCATTACTAACTTTAATTTGGGATGGATGTGCTTTATGTGTCTTGTTTAGAGTGTTTTCTTAAGTGGATACATGGAAGTATATGTTAATGTGATTTGGTTCATTTTTTTTGCTTGGTTTAATAAATGTAGCATGAGTATAAAATCATAAAAATAAGGTCTTATGTATGTTTGTGAGATTTTGTCCCTTTATTAATTTTTACAAATTTGGATTATATCTTAAATATGTTGAGATTTGATGAAGTTTAACATTTTTAATGTGTATCATGAAGGTTTCTAGCTAAGTGTTGGAGCAATTTTTAGGTTTTTCTAACTTTATCACGGATTATGAGATGAAAAACTTGAGTCTTGATGATTTAATGACATTTCAAGCTTGAAAAAATGTTGGGAATGTTTGATTCATGGATTGGAAGTGTTAGACATGATGTATACATAATTATTAATTATTGATTTCAATTAGAAATGCATAATAAAGCCTCATGTACAGTATTAGATGCATCCATGGGAAATTATTTAACTAATTAGGGTTAAATTATAACACCATAAATTTAGTGATGAAAATATTCATTTTACATCAGCGTAAATTATGAAATAATGGGCACTAATACCACACTTAGCATAAATTTTGTTTTCTTCTCTTTATTATGTCAATTATGGGTGTTCAATGGGTTAGGTTAGTTATGGTTTTTATTGTCCAAACTATGGAAATAAGTTATTGAGTTAGACGAATTTGGTTAGTGCTTTGTAACAGTTCACATGGATTAACCTATGATATGCTAAAAATTAAGATGAGTTCGTATGGGATAGCCCATGAGATGTCATGGTTTACCATTAGTTTGTGAATATTGCCTATACTATACCAAAATCAGCACGATCATAGCCTCATTTTTACTAAGCCTTGGATGAACTAATTTTATTTAGGTCTTCCTATACCCAACCAAATCCTCTTGACCTCACCCTAACCTAACATATATTAAATTTAGTCTAATTGGCCTTGTTTGACCTTGACCATGTCTAACCCAAATTTAGCTCACATTAACTCGACTAGGCTCACCCTATTAAGACCCAACATTTCCTATGCCCACCATGACCCAAGATTACTCTATCTTATAATATCCTAATTTTTTAGTACCAACAAATATCGTTAAAACATGTTGCGGAAGCAAAAAACACTTAAAAAAATAGAGTGTTACCATCTCACCTAACATAGGTTAGACATTTGTCGCCTACCCCATATCAGATATAAGGTTAAACCAACAAGAAACTAAAATGTTAGGGTGCAGAACTAATAATATAATTGAAATAATTTAAAAATTGCTTACAATAAGAGACCCTAATGGGTTCCGATTAAGTTGTTATAGAGTACATACTAAAATTATGGAATTATAAAATTTGGGTTGAGGTATGAGGCGTAAAACAATAATATGGTCCTCCACAAACCCCACCAAAACCTTTTAGTTGTCCTTGCTCAGAAGCCCCAACTAAGGTAGGCCCTTTATTGGCCATCCTTAATGGCCTGCACATGGTTCTCTCCTCATGGGAATGAGTAAGTGATTGAGAAAATGGGCACATTAGTATACTACATACTGAGTAAGCCAAGTTGCACCCTCAATGTATACAAGTATGCCACTTTATCATAATATATGACATGCATCATGATATGACTTTATTTAAAGAAGGAAAAGTGCATAACACATGTTATCATATACAATATCATAATAGTAAAGAAATCATTCTTAGGAAACTATAACATTTTCACATAACCACTTGCATGAGCAATATTAGGGAATAATACAACAACACATAGGGTTATTTCCATTTAAATAATACCCCATTCCATAACTAGTTAATCAATTGCATATAAGATATAGGCCAATCACCTCACTTAATATCCCATTCCATAACTAAATAATCAAGTGCATACACCAACTTTAGCCATTTGGTTAACCATATCATCACTTTTAGTTTATAATTAGTTTTCAACCATTCATTTGATTATCATTCATAACTATTAACCAGTAAATACCAACCTTATTTTATTATCATCGAGTAATGGATTGTACACCACCCCATGGTCTTACATATAATGGAAGCCAATCCAAAAAGTTACATAAATTCCAAGCCAAAGCCAATCACCAAATGGACATAAGTCTAGACCAGATTGAATCAGCATAATGAACATATGTCCAAGCCGAAGACAACTTATATAGACATAAGCTTGCAAACACCTAGGTAACCAAGCCCTTTAGTATAGATACCCCTAGTATATTATCGGTGTCTAGAGTAGATAAGGCATTGGACCTCTTAGGATCCAGCCCAAAGACAAAGCCTGAAGGCACCAAAAACACCCGAAGGTAGACTAACCATTTGTAGCTAATCAAATGTCGAGTGAACCAAACCCATACTCAACTTGATTTTCTTTTGCTTTAAGTGATTAGTATTTTATTCATAATGATGGGTGATTATATCATGACCATATACAAAAAAAAGGAAAATTCCCATATTAAACCATATTAATCCCTTTATTTCCATTTTTCCCAACCATGTGGGTATCCAATTACCCATGGCCAAATTTAGTTATATCCACCATATGGTTTAATACATACCCTTACTGATTCCCATTACTTTTATGTCTACATTATCACTTATCATAAGTGGAGTAGACCTTTAGCCTTTACATTACTCATAATGTATGCCATAAGATATGATCCATTTTATTCCTTTAATTAAGCTAATAGTCCATATTGAAATCTATATTTTATCACATTAATCATCATGGTATAGTCCCAAACATAACCCCCATGCATAATCAAAACATAAAGAAACAAATCATGTAAACTAGTCGATTTGTTTGGCCCAAACAAACAATTGGTTTGGGTCGACTAGTTGAATGGTTTAACTTAACCAGACCCTGCTTCCTTAAAACTGGTTGATCGATTTAGGCAAACCAGTTAAATGTTCATAGAATGGTTGATTGGGTTTTGCTAAACTCGTTGATGGTTTTAAGTAGAGAGTAAGACCAGGATCTCTATAGGCATACTAATTGATGGGTTGGGTCAACCAGTATACTATTCTAGGAATTAGTCAATAGGTTTGACCTAACTGGTTGATTGGTTTACCCTAACACAACATCAAACCACAAATTTCATGTAGTTTCTTTCATATAAATAATTTTTAGTTATGCTGGGACATGTTTCAACATCGACTAACATATTTCTAACCAAATAATCATGCATTTCCCACCATAACATCACCATAGCCTATTTTATCCATTTTCACGCTCTTTACTCAATTTATTTTGTTTAAGCAGGCAATTCATGCATACAACTGCAATTCTTCATATGAAAATCTATTAACCAACTATGATATCACCTTTCATGCATAAACACATGCTAGCATTTCAAGATCTTGAATTACTTATTTAAGTCAGGCTATATCCCTTTAAAAATAGAATTTCCAAATATGTGAAAACTTCAACTCTTAAAATCTTAAAAGCTAAAATGTTAACTCAAATATTATACCAAAACCTCATCAAATTTCAAAAAAGAAAACAGAAAGAAGTAAGGACATACCACTGAGAAAAAAACCAAGAAAAGCTATAGTGGACAACTCAATCCTTTCCCAAAATCTAACTCTACCTTTCTTAACAACTGAAACAAGATAGAGCTAGAGATTGGATCAGGATAATGTACAAAATAAGGTGTCAAGTGCTTAAAGTGTGGAAAGAAGAGAGGATAATTTAGGGGAGTTCGGTGGTTGAAAGAAATTAAATTACAAGGATTACTGGGGCTATTTATAGCCAACTAGTTAAAGGGAGACATAGAGGGATTGGTAGGAAATTTAAAACCCTACTGTTGACCGATTGAATTCAATCAAAACGAATAGATTTGTTTAGGATTTTCTTACCTAATCTCCCAAGTTTTTTTTTATTGACTCTGGTGAGCCTAGGTGTAATACCCCAATTTGAGCGGAGTGTTATAAGGATTGATTTGGCTACTTATATCAACATGGTATACCATCATTTTGGTGATTCCGTCCTGAGAAATCCACAGTTAAGCGTGCTGGCCGTGGAGTAATTTTAGGATGGGTGACCTCTTGGGAAGTTTCTGAAATTTTATGAAAATTTCTCGGGAAGTGCGTGAGTGAAGACAAAGCGTGCTGAAAGGACTCGTGTTGATCTGTGGGGCCAACCGATCAATCCGAAATTGCTCCAAGGTAGCCCCCGTATGGTCGTTTTGACTCGGGGTGTTACAAATGGTATTAGAGCAAAACCGCGACCGTGAGCTGAACTTGGATGTGCCAGTCAGTCACCTAGCGGGACGATTCTTGGGATGAACTGTATTGAGACAGTCATTGGTTGAGGCGCAATGAGGACGTTGCATTCTTTGAGTGGTGGTGAATGTAATACCCCAATTTGAGCGGAGTGTTATAAGGATTGATTTGGCTACTTATATCAACATGGTATACCATCATTTTGGTGATTCCATTCTAAGAACTCCACAGTTAAGCGTGCTCACTGTGGAGCAATTTTAGGATGGGTGACCTCCTGGGAAGTTTCGGAAATTTTCTAAAAATTTCTCGGGAAGTGCGTGAGTGAGGACAAAGCGTGCTGAAAGGACTCGTGTTGATATGTGGGGCCAACCGATCAATCCGAAAGTGCTCCAAGGTAGCCCCTGTATGGTCGTTTCGACTCGGGGTGTTACACTAGGTCAATCCGGCTAGAATTTGTATACACAAATGAAGAAATGGGAGATCAAAGTGGAAGGAATCTTCTAGCACCTTAGAAGCTTGCTTAAGGTTAAAGCAATCAATCTCAAAATTGGGCAAAGAAGAGAGAAGGAAGAAGACAATGGCTGATGTCATCTCTCTCCCTCATTTGTCTCAATCAATGTCTAGAACAAATAGAGGTAATATTTTGGGTTAAATGCATCATTAAAATGGTTAGGAATCTCTTAGGGACAATTGGTATGAGTTGTTAATGTTCTATTTTAGTGTAAGGGGATTTTCAGAAAAATCCAACTCGAAAATTATAACCAACTCAACAAACTAGACAATCAGTTTGGGTGTGCTAGTAAACTGTTCATCCACCAGTTGATTGGTTTTCTCCAACCAGTTGATCAATTTGGTTGACGGACCCAATTTAGCTAAAATAACAAACTAGTTGATTGTTTCAAGGAATCAGTCGATGGGTTTGCCTATAAAACTTAATAAAGTTCATTTTCCAACATGATTTCAAATGAAATTATAATCAAAATCAAATCATAACATTGAATTAAAATCTAAGTTCTAAAAATTAATAAACATTCTCATCCATCCAATATGCAAAAGTATGGGGGTATTACATGTCCAATCCTAAAATCACCAAAATGTGAGCTAGCTAGGTCTAAACCTAACCCAATTAGTTAGTTAAGCTAAAATGACCTAACCCCAACTTGACCCAACAAATTAACACGATACAATTAGGATCTACAACTATTGAAACCAAAATTGACTCAATCAATAAAATTACTCAAAATAACCCAAACTTGAATTACCTAACCTAATGCAATCGATAATTGACCTACAAAGAAAGATGATTAGTGAACAACCATAGTAGAGAATTACCCAATCTACTAGAACATGACCCAAACCTGAACTACCCAACCCAATTACCACCTCTATGTAGAAGTGGACATAATGTTGTTTTCTTATTAACCTATGGCAAACCATGGTCACCTTGTCTAATCTATGGATTATGATAGGTTAGGTTGAAAATTATTAATCATTTACTGCAACCTACCATAGGTTAGATTATGTATCGTATAATTACATGAGTTAAGACATTATGAGTTGAATTAAAGCTTGACAACTCATTCAAAGAACCCTAATGTCAAGTTCTAAGGATGAAAATAAGTTAGATCCAAAAATAAAGCAACGGAAAAAAGAGATAATGACATAGATTAAGGTAAAGGTTATAGATAAACATCTTTTGTACAACAACAATATCTAAAATACAATGAGCGATACAAGAATCCAAAGAAAAACTAACTACAACAAAGGTTAGAACCCAAAGGTACATCATCAATTTATCATAACTCTTAGACTCTAAAGTCCATTATGAGAAAAAAAAACCTCCTCTCAAGGACGTCATTAATCTTTGACATGCTTATAAACCTCATGCCACTCCATGACTCGCACATAATCATTTGCAAATATAGTTTTAAAATGAAATTATCATACTAAGTAAATTACAATACATCATAAGAGGTAGCATGCTCATTTACACATAATCACACAATAATAAGAAAAAAAATGCATAAAGCACAAAAATACATACTACAACAAGATAGGAATAACATGTGATGACATATATGACATGAAATCCTCAAGCTAAACAATCAACATACATAACTATGTCATATACATCTCAAAAAACATCATAACCATATCATAACCCACAAATACTAGAAGTACACTAAGACTTTACCCACCAAGTAACGAAGTCAATTATAAATACCAAAGGTAGGGCACATAGGTAACTACCTAACCAACAATCCAAGATATACCTAGGCCATAAAAAAAATACTTATTTATTATTTAGTTTACTTAAGGGGAGATAATATCAATCAAAGGATATTGATGTACTTTTAGTCTTAGTGGCACACAAAGACAATAAAATACCCTTATACCTTAGGATCTAGGAATGTTAACGTATACCTAGTCATACTGGAAGACACTAGCAGCAGAAGAACCCTACACCTTCTACATCCCCTAATTTTTAAGCATCATTACCACCTGAGAAACATTACCACCTTACTAGGCCACTAAGTCACACTAATAAAATAAACCAAATCAAACAAAACCATGGACTAAACTATGTCCTTAGTGATGTAGGAGCATCCAATGAACATAATGATTGTCATGTTCATTCTAATCCTCAAGGTAAGGAAGATGATTTAGCTTTCTTAATGTTAGAGCCTATCATGTTAAATATTCCTGATAATTCTTATATGCTTGACATTGAAAACCATTCAAGTTATTCTTGTAGGTATGTTACATATTTGCAAGAAAATGATGTTCATACACATTGAAGTGTACAAGTATGCCAAAGCATGCAAGGCTATGACAGACATGAGCTGATACATTAAAACAAGAGATAAAGTGATGGTATTAATTATTTGTATAAACTTGTTGTAAACCCTAACCCTAAGTATATTTTATATAAGTTAGGGTATGGCTATAATTTCATGTATGTATTTTAGTCAATTGTATAGCTTTGTAATATTAATCCTTAGTATCATTTAACCAATGATATTATGCTTTGGATTAAGGTTAATATGGTCTTAATTCAACCATGATTAATGGGATGGATTAAGTAGGTAAACTCGACTGGTTAAGCTAGGTCACCATCAAGCTTTCCTTCTCCTATATAAGCCTTCCTTGTGCGCAACTTGTATGCAGATTCGAATGAGAATTTTTTGATCAAACTTTGAGCCAATTTAGCTAAAGTCTAATCCTCCCTTTTGGTTCTACATTGAGCAAGGAAAATCTGAGATTAATCCTTCCTCAAATCTATCTTCAATTTGACACATTTGAAGGTTTACAAATATGTCGAACATCCTTCAACTTGTATCTTCAAGTTCTTCACCTATAATCCATCAATTCACTTCGTTTCTTTTACATTAGATCGTGGGTGAAAGATTATAATACAAATTTTGATCCAACCTTCCATTACTTAGATAAAAACCACATCACTTAGGGTAGCTACCCATAAGGACCCATAATTCCCAAACTTGAGGTCTTCTAATTTTAATATTAAAATTTTATAAGGCGATAACAAACACCACATAATGTGAAATAATTTCAATTCAAAACTTAATCATGTTTTATTTATTTTCAATTATTTAAGTCAACCCTAAAGTCAATAATCTGAGCTAAAGTTCAAATCAACACTAATATCAACCTAACAATCGACTTAGTCCATTTTATACCAAATTATTCACATCAAGTGCATTAAGTCAAAATGACTAAAATACTCTTAAAAACTTAATTACACAATATTAGACAATTTAGTACCAATATTTACTATAATGATAATGGAAAGGTTAAAAGGAAATAATTTTAAATACTTTAGCATGTAGGTAATTTCTAAAACTTAGCATTTGGTTACGTTCCCCTTTATGCATATATTTTACTACTTGTGTTTACAAAACCCTAAGCATGGATTTCTAATATGTCATATATTCTATACAATACATGTATCAAGATTTAAAGTATGAATTAACATTTAAAGTAGTACTTAATATTAGGGTACATGCAATATGGCATTTCTACACAGAGAGCAAGTGAATAGAGATTAACCCAAACCAACCCTAATTCTATGATGTTATATATAACCTCTAGCTAAAACCTATAATAATTATCATGTAGCACTTATCATGGCATGAAAAATATCTTAATGAGGTCAAATGTCCTAACTAAACCCTAGTCATACATCTATTAACCTTTTACATATTTTTGTATGCATATATCTCATATTTAATAACTAGTTAAGGATATATTTTAATTATTTAAGATCATGCTTTCATCTTATCACACACTTTTATAAAGCTTTCATGAAAAAAACCATAGCATGATTCAAACTCTATCATCTCATGAATGATTACGTTTACATAAATCCAAGCTACACAAAAGCATTAAAGTTTTCCTTCTCCATGATAACTCATAGATTACCTAAGAAAGTGAGACCTCTAAGTTTTTCCTAGAAATTTTTTTTTGAAGAAAATATGGAAGCATTAGTAAAATCAAATCTATGGGATGTTACTATAACATCAATAATGAGAGAGGGTTAACCATTACCTAATGCATGTCTAATGTAAGGTAAAACAAAACATAAAAAAAGAAAAGATGCATGTTCTACTAATAATACAAATAAAAATGATAATAATGACGAGAGGAGTAATATACATAGAGATAAATTATAAAATCCAAATATAGGAGCAAAAGCTAAGACTAGAAAAACTAAAAGCATCCCAATATAGTGGAAAAATATATATCTACCTACTTAGCCTAACTATTAATTAAACATAAATGTAGCATTCAAATCCCAAACAATGGCCTACTATTGGCCTATGACATCACTATCAATACGATCTTGTAGATAATTGTAACCCTCTAAATCATCCTATACTCACTAGATAATTACAATGACCACACTAATGTGGTATCGGCATAGTGAAGTTTTTGTAAAACAAAACTACCTAAAATATGGTAAGGGCTTATGCTGTACATTGATATCATATAATAGTCTGGTAATAAGCATCATAAAATGGCATAACACTCAAGCTCATGATTATAATATAATAAGGCATACTTGATTAGAAATCTAGGAAGAATAATAATACATATCATGCATTATATTCATGTAATGGGAACCATATTATAAATCTTTTTTTAATGACCACTTACTTCTAAATAATTAAGATAATCTATTCAACCACACCTAGTTCTCCACATAAACCAAATTCATGATAGGATAAACACATGATAGGATATCAGACCCACTATACCAAGCTAGGATATATTGAAGGGGATATTCATCAACGATACCACACCCATGACACTTCAAATGCACCTATCATGAGGGATAACATAGATTAGGATATGATACACACCACATGTGGTTGGAGTACAACAAGAGGGTTTATACTAGGATAACTCACCTACCACACCTTGAATTCTTCTGCCATGAGGGTTACAAAAGTTGGGATACCACATTCGCCTAAGTAATAGATAATATAAAGTGCTAAGGAGCTTATACGAGGATACTTGACCTACCCTCTCTAGACGTTGATGCTATGAAGGCATACCATAGTATTGTCCTAGATCTCAAAGATATATGCATAAACCATGCCTAAAACAATCTAATAGGGAAAGAAATATGTACTTATTGAAAAGATAGAATCATAAGGTGATCCACGTACTAACTCCAAATTAGTTACCTTCGAGAGTCAGAGAAAAAAAATCAAATAAAACCTTAATTCCAACAAACATCATAATTTGTAATATTTCATTTCTATCAAGTTGAGTGTTTCCTCATGATAACAACAAACATAAGGCACATAAGCTACCATTTAGGTGTTTAGAGGTGATTCCAAACATAATCACACAAGGCCCATAATATTATCATTTTATTCTATCTTAAAATTAGGTTAATCATGGTTGTAATTAGGATAAAATATTATAATTACATGGAAAATAAATATAGAAGTCCTAAAGAAAGAACATATATTAAGAAGTAAACATGGTGAACTAAGATGGACTAGTTAATCGGTCATTAGGATGAGTCGATTTCTCTAGTTATGGTAGACCCAAGGAAAACTTCACTCACAAAACTAGTTGACTTGTGGGTCTAACAAATGGACTGCTCTTAGGAATCAATTGATAGGTCTAAGTAGAGTTTGAACCACCCTGGTCAAAAAGAAACTATCAATTAATGAGGTAAAAATATTGACTATTCATAAAGACCAGTTGAATGGTTCATCAAATTAATTGTCTATTGAAGCAACCAGCTGATTGTGTTGACTAACCCAAGTGACTATTCACACAACAAATCAATAAGTTAAAGCAATTTGATCGACTCTCTAGGTGAAGTAATGCCGAGACGAATGAAGCACTCATAAATAAAATCACTAATCTTTTCTAAAATAATCCTATCATGCTTCCATATTACAAAACATATAAAAAGACATACTCCACTTCTATATTCACATTAATCATGGCATGGGATCAATACTCAACAAGGTCTTGTTTGAATTTCACTAAACTCAAGCGTAACAAAAAAGTACTTGAACATAATCTAAAACTTCATATATTAAAACATGGAAACTTGCTTCAATATAAGAAATCAACATAGAACATAGAAAGCACTTCAACCTACAACAAACAATGCACAACCTTATCCATATTAGATATAAAGATGCGTTACCTCCAAACAAATCTTCTAGCACAAAAATACTTCAAACCAGATCTATTCTAACAAGGCATCAATTTCCTAGGAGAATCAAGAACCAAAATGATTAAAACTCCTTTTCAAAACTTAATAAAAAGAAATCAGAAGGAGAAGGAGAAAAAATAGCATATTAAATCTTCTACTCATAACTAACACGAAAGATATAAAACAAGGTCTCTAATCTTTCTTAAAACCTTAATCCTTCCTTGCTTAAGGGAAACAAGGTAGAGCTAAGGTGATGATTAGTAGAAGAAAGAAGAGATTGGAATTGACCAAAGGATATCTGCACACTTATAAAAATTTACTAAGGGAAATGGAGAGAGAGAGAGAGAGATAATGTAGAAGGTAAGTAGTGAAAATGAATCAAGAATAGTGTATGGGAGAGTTAGGTTGAGATCCCTAAAGGAAATAGAAGGAACAACTAACTTGGTATAGTGTAAGGCAACTAAGTGTAATAGAAATGCATGATGAGGTGAGAGAGGTAGAGTGTAGTCATGAGGGACATAAAATAGGGTTGATAAGTTAAGGAAGAAGGTGTAGAAATTCAAAAACATAGCCATGGATGCCAGAGAAGAAGCTACCTTAGACATAGGCTCTATCCTTGGTAGAAGGTCTTTGTGAAGTTTATCTAAGTTACTAGTGGCGTGCCTAAGATCTTATTAGGAAACATATCTAGAAATTCTTGTATCATTGGGATATCCTCCATAGAAGGCTCCTTTAACATCCTAAAATTTTTCAATGTTTTCTTTTGCGTGTTTATCCTTTTATTCAAAACTAACATGTAAACCTTGGCATAATTATTTTATTATTAAACTTTTACCTATAACATAAATAACTGCTTAAATATTTGTTGATTATTTAACCTTTTTCCTTCTTGTCAGGCCTATCCTAAACTAGATTATTTTTGTTGATATAATTTTTCTACCCAGTACCCTAACCTACCTAAACTAAAACAAAAAATAAATAAATTTCTATCCTACCTATCAAATCCCTCTCTCTTAACCCCTTTCTATGATCCTTATCCCTCACTTTATCATGTTACAACCCTTCTCCCCAAATTTCACTCTCTATCAAACCCATTATGCCATCACCATCATTTTACCTTTAAACCCAACCATCAACTCACACATATATGTTTACATAAAACTATACTTTCTTCCCTCTACACTGAAACACAACCCTCGTAGCCCCTTCTCGTACTCCCTTATATTTTCATTCAACCAACCCTAATCATATCCTGTTCCATTAGTTGGCCTCATTTGCTTTTGCTTACAAAACCATAAGCCCTCCATCTATGCTTAATTACTATGCCAACCTAAAATTGCCACAACCTCCTCATTTGTTCTCTTCTCACCACCACCATCCCTACATCACCTCCCTTCATAGCCATCCTTACTCCCTAGTAGAACCTACCTGACCCTTACCTTTCCTCTCTTTCTTGCAACGCATTCATAGCCAGTTACCAACATGCACTATTAACCACCACCAAACATTACTGTCATACTTATATTACCAACTACCTGCCCATTCTTCACCCTCCTACACCACTACGACCTCCATCATTACCCAAAAACCTTACTTGTACCTGCCCTACCCACCTCACCAACTCCCTTCTCCTACCCTATGACCATTTTTGTCATTCCCTACTCCCCTACCACTAGCCAAATCCACCGCATCCCTCTCAACCTCTTTGACCCTCTCTACTAATGCCAATCCCCCACCTCCATATCCTTTTACCACAACCAACCACCCCCTTTGTCACCTTATAACATAGCCTCATGATCCCTCTTGCATTACATCCCTTGCAGCCATCAACTTACCCAACTGAGCCATCTCATCACCTACCTTCCCTTCTTTCCTTCTTGTATTGCCCTGTAGAGGCCAACACCACCACTACCATCCTCCACAATAGCCAATACAACACTAGCCACCACTACCCTATACCTCATATTCTGCATCATTATCCTTTTCCACCTCCAGCCACAGCCATGCACCCTTGGACATCACCTACATCCATGCAAACAACCTCCTCCAACAACCATCTCCACAACCCAACACATGCACCCGTTTATGTGTCCCAAACTCATGCTATATGGAAACATGATGAAGCTTTTATTTTAAAAAGTTTTCTACCCATTAACAAATATCTTAATGTTATAATTATTATTTTATTTTTAAAATATTCTTTTAAATTGTGGTACTATTTTTAGGTATAAAATTTTTATTGGCGATGCTTTAATTAAAGATTAAAACCAATATTTAAATCTTCCTTGAATCTTGATTAAAGATTCAAATCAATCCTTAAATATTTTGTGAATCTTGCTTGAACATTCACACCATATTCCACTTTTCTTCATTCAACATCTTCTTCTCTCATATACTCAAACCTTCTAATCATTTGGGGAGGGATTTACACCATTTTTAGTATCAAATCCAAGTTGGACATTCCCTCATTGAATCACCAACAACTCCCTTCAATATTTATATTTATTTATCTAATACATATAATGTGAAGACAATGAAATTCATATTTTATCTTCAGCCCACTCTTCAAATTTCAACCCCCGCAAATTGGTAGAAGTTTGATCGTCAAGTTTTTCTTCATGTAACACATAATATGTCCTTAAATATTCAACCCTAAATCATCACATATTTAAACATTTCCCTCTTGAAGTTTAACATCTTCAACTATATCTTTCTTCCTTTAAGTATGTTTGAAAAATACACTGTATATTCAAACTCCATTCCATGTTACATTGATCATCTTAATTCAAGAAAGAAGATGCTACAACCCTTTCAACCTATATCAAACATTATTTGATGTTCAAACTCTTCTTCCTATCTTAGTGTTTAAGAAATCAAAAAGAATATTATTTATCTAAGTTAACTTCATTCATGTAAAAATCCAACAACCACCTTCCATCAAGAAATATTATTTCATGCATCAAGAACTGATAGTATTTTATTTAACCATTTCTTTTCATTGCCAATCCATTTCTACACCCAAGAAGGTTCCATGATTCGTGACATTCCATCATAAATTTATCAAGGCTCAATAGCCCACATCAATCACAAGTTGTCGAATTAAGTTCATCAAGAAAGGTATGAAATGTCCATGAAAGTAATATTTGACACTCTTCAACAAATTGCACTAACTATACATGTTATTAATGAACAAATTTAGAAACTTCCTCCCATTCAAAGTCAACTTCAAAGGATAGAGATAAAGGTAGCCAACCAAGGGACATTCTAACACATGTATAACAACATGGAGGCCATATATGACCGAGTAGAAGGTGTTGAGGGTAGTGCAAGGATGAGGTGGACAAGTCAAAAACTGTGTGGAAGATTAAAAGAAGGCAACCAAGAATGGCTCTAATTATTTCAGCCACAATTGACAAGGATAATAAAATTAAAAACTAACTTATAATCATACGGAAGACAAAGATATCAAACTTGACCTCCCTAATTTTTATGGAAAATAGGATATATAATTATATTTTGAGTTTTTGCATAAAATAGAAGCTATCTTTAAATTAAGAGAGTATGATGATGATCATTAAATGTAAGTTAGCGACTCTAAAATTAAAAAAAAATTACTAGGGTTTGGTATGACAATCATTACATAAATTGTAAAAAGAGAAATGAAAGTACAGTAAATTCTTAGGAGAAATTAAAAAAACACATAAGAAAAAAATTTTTCACCATAGAGTATGAACAAGATATGCATATATTATTGACTACTCTTAGATAATGACTACTTAGTATATAGGAATTCACTAGGGAATTTGAAAGATTAGCACTCTTGTGTGACATATGTAAAATAAATGAACAAAAATGTGCTAGATATTTAGGTGACCTTAATAACATGATTAGAGATAAAGTTGAAATTATTGCATATTATTCTCTAGATTATTTAATTAAATTGGCTTTAAAATGTGAATGAAAAACTAATTCTACCAAAGACTATATGAAAACAAGTGTTTTGACTTCTACTTCAATAAAAAGATTCTCAAATGCATCTACATAAAAATATGGGACACATGTATCTTCAAATAATGTTAAGAAACACAACCCTAACTATGATGAAAAGGGTAATAGTAAGGTGAATGAAATTTCTACTAAAAAATGTTTTAAATGTAAAGGATATGGTCATTTTGATAGAGAATGTCCTTACTAACTTTAAGTGAAATAGAAGGTATGGAAGCATGTGATTATAATGATGACGTAGAAGCTATATCTAACTATGATACCTTGAGTACGTATGAAGATGGCAATCCATGTTTTTTACTCCAAAGGGTATTACAAATACAACCAAATAATCCATCTTTGCAAATGGATAAGTTATTTAAACTGTGTAGAATATGTGATAAGGTTTATAGGGTCATTAGAGATAGTAGTTTATGTACTAATGTTTCATTTAAATGGTGGTTAAATAATTAGGGTTAGTGACTAATCATCATCGTAAACCATATTCATGAAAATGGCTTAATAACAACAAAGGTTCTAAAGTAAATAAGCGAACTCTAATTACTTTTTATATTAGTGACTATCGGTATGAACTCTTATCTAATGTATTTCTTGTAGATGCTTGTGATATATTACTAGGAATACCATGGAAAGATGATAGGAATGCAATCCATGATGGTCTAACTAACAACTAGGTTGTGCTTAAAGATAAAAGAAAGTATACATTGAAACCATCCCAATGTGATCATATGCAACTTATTGAGACTAAGAAGAGTTTATTCTTACATAAAAATGATATGATTAACTACATTGAGATGGAGGATGATAGTTATGCTTTAGTTGTAAAAGAATATCAATTTGGGGATAAAAAATCTAAGAATTCAAATCTTACTAGATTACTTGATGAGTATAATGATGCTTTTTTGATGACTTACCTCCCGGACCACCATCTTTTAGAGGTCAAGAGCATGCTATAGATTTAACTCCTTGAATTCCTTTACCTAACAAACCTGCTTATGGATTTAATCTAGAAGAAGATAAGCAATTGCAAATACAAATACAACTATTAAAAAATGGTTATTTGAGAGAAAGTATGTGAAATGCCCCAAAAATTCTAATTTTAAAAATTATAGTTAAATAAGGTTTTATTTAAAAAATTAATTAAATAAATTATTTTTATTAAAATAAAAGGAAATTAATTAGGGCAAATCAAGAAGAAATTTATAAGTATTTTAATTAGGAGAAATTTGGATATTTTAACTAATTAAGTATTTTATTTTAGAAATTAATTGAATAAGCTATTTTATTTCAAATAAGAAGGATAAAATAGTTCCAAATTAATATTAATTTTCTAAATAATTTAATTGGAGAAATTTAGTGTGTTTTGCTAATTAAAATATAATTTATGGAAAATTTTTCAAAAATCCTAATTTAGCCTAAAAAGGGATTTAAATATTATTATTTTTAAATATCCCAAATATCCTCATTAATTTAATAAACCCAACCCACTATTATTCTTTTTCCCTTTTTCCTTTTCTTTCTTCCTTTTTCTTTCCTTTTTCTTTCTTTTCTTTCTTTTTCCTTTCCTTTTCCTCTTCTTTTCCCCTTGGTTGGGCCTGCCTTCCTGTGACCCAATCCTTCCTTTCCTTTCCTTCAGTCGGCCTAGCCCACGCAGTCGTCCTCCTTCTTCTTTCCTTCCCCATGCTGCATTTTATTCTTTCTTTGCCATAAACACCGCATTTCATTTAATTTCAGCCCCCTAACCCACCGACCAGTTCGATTTCCTTCTTTTTATTTCTTTTCTTTTCATCTAGACTGCCAGTCCATGCCATCTCCTTCTTCCTCCTTCTTTCTTCTCCCTACCACCGACTTACACCTGCACTGCCGCCAACTCGCTAGTTTTTTGCCGTCGATCGTGCCCCGTTGACTGTCCGTTTTGCTTCTCCTTCTTCCCTTCTGTCTCTTCAACCATTTGACCTAAACCTCTTCTACCATTTGTCACGCGGTCTTCCCCTTTTTCCTGCGCATGCCCCTGCTCGAAATTGACTCCCACCAGCCAACCATTTCTGTCCCGAACCCAACTTGCTTACCCCCTAGCCAACCCACATAACCCTACCCTATCTTCTTTTCTCTATAAATATACCTATAATGATCTTGGTAACGAGCTTTTGATCCCCAACCCGGAAAACTTCCCTTGCCACCGCCGCCCCTTTAGACGCCATTTCCACTGCCTCCAGCCAACACCGTCGCCCTTTCTGGCCACCTGAGTACTCCTTGCAACGCCCTCTAACTAACTATGTCTCCCTTCTTGCTCGATTCTCCCTACACAAGCCACCTCGGCCATGCAAAGTTATCTCCTCGAGCAGCCCTATTTTCTGCCTCTCCTACCCTTTGAACCGCCGTTAGCCACCGCTTCCGCCATCGTAGCCATTCCTTTCCCCTCCTAAATTATTCTACAGACCCTCCTCTACCTTCTCCTACCTCTCTTTTCCATTTCCTCCCTCTCCTCCCTCTCCTCCTCCCTTTCTCTTCTTCTACTCCATTTGGCCACCACCACCACCGCCGTGTGCCGCCACCTTTGGCTACGTCACCACCCTTATTTTGTTCCCCTCTTTATAGGAAACTCTAAACACCCCAACCCCCACCATCATTCTCCCTATTTTGTTCCCAACCTTCAACTATTCCCCGTTTCTTCTCTTTTTCCAGCCACCGTTGCTGCCACCGTGCACCACCGTCGGTGCCACCTATCACCACTAGTCTAAGGTTGAACCCTAAACCCCTCAACTCTTTTTCACTATTTATACAAGCTTTATTTTATTTAATTTTATTTATTTGAAATATATTATTATTATTATTTCTATTATTATTGTTATGACTATTATTTTTATTATTATTAATGATATTATTATTTCTATTGAGGCCTAAAGCCTTATTATACTTTTATTTTTATTTTATCATTTTTATTCTTTTAGTTGTTATTATCTAATGGAAACCTGTTAGGGTTTCTCAAAAAGGATCAAAGAATATGATGGAAACCTATTAGGGTTTCTCGAAAGGATTGAAAGATTAATCGAGCGCAATGTTCAATTCGCCGGTTCAGCCTAAGGAACAACTCCAAAGGAAGACCAAAAGATTTAGAGGCACAGTTTGTACAACAGCAACTGAAATTTGAAGAGTGAATGATCTAGATCGATCAAAGGTGAGAGAGAGCAAATTTAGAAGAACGAGCGAGCGAGAGAATCGCTGAGAGAGAGAGAAAAGTCGCGATAGAAGAATCGAGAACTCAGCCAGAAATTCAATAAAAAATAATCGTCGTTATTGTTACATATTTGACCCAGCTATATATAGGCGTATTATAGACCGTATGTTGACGTACAAAATACACAATACAGACCTTATAATACAAGCTATACGAACAACGGAAAGGCCGAATGACCTGCTTGCTTTGGGCCACAAAAATAGTCAATCAGCCCAATCGAACCCCACAATAAAAATGTCCCGAATATAATTAAGTTTAGGACTAATTCCCATCAGCTAAAACTACACTTTAGCTAATCATGTCTATTAAGGATTGATTAATCCACAATCAATCTAGTCCAAATTAAGGACCGGGTGACGGATTATACAACCGACCTAATTTCCATTAGCCAATTTCGACCTGCGAATGCATTATATGGGATTACAATTTATTAACAAAAATTTACATAATCTGCACACTTCAAATACATAATCTGCACATCCCAGCAACTGCATCCAAAGTTCCACAGAATCCATATGCTGCATTACACTCCTATTTATTCACCAAATAAGACAAACAATTATAAGTAAATAATTCACAGCAATTTTCAAAATTAATTAAATATAAATTCTTAAGATTCACATCATTCCCCTCTTCTTGGAAAGGTTTCGCCTCTGAAACCTGAATAAGTCCCAGAAATGGACTAAGATCAGCCACATTAAAAGAGTTACTCACATTCCCAAATTTAACAGGTAAATCAATTTTATAAGCATTATCATTAATTTTCTCTAATATAGTAAATGGTCCATCTCCTCTAGAGTCCAACTTTGACTTTCTAAAATTTGGAAACCTTTCTTTCCTAAGGTGAACCCAGACTAAATCTCCAGGTTTAAAAATCATTTTTCTCCTTATTTTATTAGCATGTTCAGCCATTTGTTGCACGTTTTTGCTAATATGTTGGCTTACAGTTTCATGTAACCTTTTCATATTATCAGCTCTAGATTCAGCATCAAAATTTTGCAATTCACCATGAGGTAAAGGACTCAAATCTAAAGGAGTTAATAGATTAAAACCATACACAATCTAAAATGGAGTTTTATTAGTTGTAGAATGTAAAGTCCTATTATAAGCAAATTCCACTTGAGGTAAAACATATTCCCATTATTATAGATTCCTTCCAAGGACAGCTCTTAATATGTTTCCTAATGTTCTATTTACTACCTCAGTTTGTCCATTAGTTTGAGGGTGACAAGTTGTAGAAAACAACAACTTAGTTCCTAATTTTCCCCACAAAACCTTCCAAAAATGACTTAAAAACTTAACATCTCTATCTGAAACTATAGTCTTAGGAATTCCATGTAATTTAACCACATTAGAAAAAAATAATTCAGCCACTGCTACAGCATCATTTGTTTTATTACAAGGTATAAAATGAGCCATTTTACTGAACCTATCTACTACAACCATTATTGAATCCTTAGCTCTATTAGTCCTAGGTAATCCTAAAACAAAGTCCAAAGATACATCAACCCAAGGATGGTTAGAGACAGGTAAGGGAGTATATAAACCAAAAGGTTTTCAAGTAGTTTTTGCCTGCCTACAATTAATACAATTGACACAATGTTTTAAAACATCCTTTTTCATGTGTGGCAGTAAAAATGTTCAATTAAAACATCTAGAGTTTTCTGAGATCCTAGATGTGCCATTAACCCACCACTATGGGCTTCTTGAATTAATAACCCTCTGTAAGAGCATGCAGGAATACACAACCTATTTTCCCTAAACAAATATCCTTCATTAATAAAATACTTTCCTTGTGAGGAAACTTCACACCTTTTATAGATTTCTTTAAAATCAGTATCTTCTAAGTATAATAGTTTAATACTGGAAAAACCTAATAAAATAGTATCAGCAGCATTTAATAAAGCATATCTCCTAGATAAAGCATCTGCAACTATATTATCACTACCTTTTTTATATTTAATTATGTAAGGAAAACTCTCAATGAATTCTATCCATCTACCTTGTCTTCTATTTAATTTTGATTGAATTTTTAAATACTTAATAGCTTCCTGATCAGTATTAATTGCAAATTCTCTATGACACAAATAATGTTGCCACACTTCCACAGCCCTTACTAAAGCATACAGTTCTTTTTCATAAGTAGAATAATTCAAAGTACTACCATTTAATTTCTCACTAAAATAAGCTATTGGTTTTCCCTCTTGAGAAAGTACAGCCCCTATTCCTAACCCTGAAGCATCACAATCTAATTCAAACATCTTTTCAAAGTCAGGAAGACTCACACAAGTTCTTGGGTTAATTTAGTCTTAAGTGTCTCAAAAGATTGATGTTGTTCTAATCCCCAAGTGAACCCATTATCCTTCTTTGTTATGGCAGTCAAGGGAGTAGCTATAGTACTAAAGTTTCTCACAAATCTCCTGTAAAAAGAACAAAGTCCATGAAAACTTCTTACTTCAGTTACACTCTTTGGTACAGGCCATTCCTGAATAGCTCTAACCTTTTCTTCATCTACAGATACACCCTCTTTTCCTACCACAAATCCTAAAAAAACCACACTTTCCAAAAAAAATCTAGACTTAGCTAAATTAGCATAAACCTGTTCTGTTTTAAACACATTCAAAATAATCCTCAAGTGTTTCAGGTGTTCCTCTAAAGATTTACTATATATAAGTATGTCATCAAAATAAACAACCACAAATTTACCAATAAATTCCCTCAACACATAGTTCATAAGTCTCATAAAAGTACTAGGAGCATTTGACAACCCAAAAGGCATCACTAACCATTCATATAATCCAAAATTAGTCTTAAAAGCTGTCTTCCACTCATCTCCTGGTTTCATTCTAATTTGATGATACCCACTTTTTAATTCTATTTTAGAAAATATAACAGCACCATGCAATTGATCCAACATTTCATCCAGCCTAGGAATTGGATATCTATACTTAATAGTTATCTTATTCACTGCCCTGCTATCCACACACATTCTCTAACTACCATCCTTCTTAGGTACTAATAACACTGGTACTGCACAAGGACTCATAGACTCCTTAATATATCCTTTACTTAACAGTTCAGAGACATGTCTTTTTAATTCCTTAACCTATTCAGGATTGGCTCTATAAGTAGGTCTGTTTGATATAACAGCTCCTGGAATAAAATCTATTTGATGTTCTATTCCCCTTAATGGAGGTAATCCACCAGGAATGTCCTCAGGAAACAACTCACTATATTCTTCCAATAACTGTTTCACTGTACTAGGTACTTCTTCAATTATTCCTCTCTGACACTCATAACAGTCCTTAAAAATCATCAAGTACACATTGGCATTTCTTTTTATTGCCTTTCCTACATCCTTACCTTTAGCATAAAATCCAAAAGTTCCTTTCATGTCCTTTGAACTAAGATCATTCTCCAAATTAGGCTTAGATAACTCCTTATAATCAGATTTAATTTTAGTTTGATCCTCAAATATTTCTTTTGGAGTCATAGGTGCTAAGACAATCTTCTTATCATCCTTCTGTACTGTATACCTATTTTTATAACCATCATGTATTACTCTCCTATCATATTGCCAAGGTCTACCTAACAACAGGTGAGTAGCATGCATAAGAACTATGTCACATAAAACAGAATCTTCATATTTTCCTAGTTTTAAATTCACTAAAACTTGTTGACTAAATTTAACGTCTCCCAATTCATTAAGCCACTGTAATCTATATGGCTTTGGATGTTTAGTAGTGGTTAATCCTAATTTAGACACTAACAGGGTACTAGCATCGTTAATACAACTACTACTATCTATGGCCATGTTAAAGCACTTATCATTAATTAAACATCGGGTATGGAATATATTTTCTCTTTGTATAGCATTAGAATCAGGTAATTTATTACTATTTAAAGCCCTTCGAACCACAAAAAGATCCCTACTCACTGGTAATTCTACTTCTTCTTCTAGGTCACTATCATCCTCTCTAACTATATTGACCCCTTCCTCTTCTTCTTCAGATTCAGATTCTATATCTCCAGACTCTCTAATTAAAATGTTTCTCTTGTTTGGACATTCAGAAGCTATATGTCCTAAGCCTCCACATCTAAAACATTTAATATCCCTAATCCTATTTGATCCATTTACAGGATTTGTCATCACATTCTTACCCTTTTCAAACTTTTTTCCTACCTTAGCTTCATTGTTTATACCCTTAAATTCAACCTTACTATTATTCTTCCAGTTTCCAGAAGTATTTCCCCTAAAATTTCTTCTTACCGTAGTCTTAAACCCAATCCCAGGGGGTTTATATTGCCTAGATTTCCTTAATTGAATCTCTATCTTAGTAGCTATATTCACCATTTCATTCAAGGTTCCACAAGGATATAGTTCTACTTTATCAGCTATCTCTGAATTTAATCCACTCAGAAACCTAGCCATGGTAGCATCATCATCCTCAATAACTCCTGTCTTAGTAATCAAAACTTCTAGTTCCTTATAATAATCATCCACTGTCCTCACTCCTTGACTAATAGTTTGCAACCTCTTATGCAATTCCCTATAATAGTAAATTGGTACAAATCTCTTTCTCATTAAGGTTTTGAATTCTACCCAAGTCTGTATAGGTGGTTCCCCACACCTTCGTCTAGTTAACACCAAATTATGATACCAAGAGGACGCATACTCAGTAAATTCTACTACAACCACCTTAATTTTCTTTTCTTCAGAGTAATTATGACACTCGAATACTAGTTCTATTTTTCTTTCCCATTCAAAATAATAATCAGGGTCATTCCTGCCATTAAACCCTGGTATACTAGCTTAAGATTATTCAAATTCCTATCAATGAACTCTAATTCCCTATCTTGCCTATTGTTCTGTCTAGGCATCCTATCACTATTGTGAGATACTTGGTCTTCCAACTCCTCTAGATTAGCTATGGGTGGAATTCTAATCCTAGGATCCATTGGAGCCCTTCCTAAAACTCCTGCCTGATTAGTTTCAACTCTATTATGTTGCAACTCATTGATCCTTACCTCCTATTCCCCTAGTCTTTGTTCTAGGTTAGCATATAAAACAGCAAATTGTGCAGTCATTTGTTCTTGAAAAGTTCTAAGGGTTTCTAAAAGGTCATTACTAGACACCGATTGATTAACAGACTGACCATTGTTAGACATAATGAAATTTTTAGATTTAAATAACTAACCCCGCAACAATTAATCAACAGAAACAACTTATTCAAGAATTTCAGACAAACAGAACACATTATAATCTCAAGAAGTATCACAGTATCAAAGATTAACAGAAATAGCAATAGTAAAGCTTACTCAGACTTATTCAATGTTTATAATAATTCGACAATATTAAGTAAGTAAAAGGGAACGATATTACCGCGTCTGCTTAAGCAATTAATTCACTTATCTAGGGTACCCCTCTTCTTGGAGGTCTATCCCTTTTTCTTGAAACCAAATTGTTCGCCGGTTATGTTACCTATATACTTATTAACAAACAAGTAATTTGCGAATAAATTGGAAATTAAGTATAGCAGATAGTAGTATTAGACAAGAAAAATTACGAATCGAGGTTACCAACAACAATTTGTTGCACTGTCAGTCAAGATTCAAGTTCTTGACCAAACCCTAGGTCGATTAGGGTTTCTCTTCAGACTTTCAAAATAGCGGACCAAAACACTTTAATCGCCGATTTTAGAATGATGAGAATCGAAACAGTCTTCGTTGCTGTAAACCCTAAAATTTCACACCTCAAGATAGGGTTAGCGAAATACAGAAATCGACTCAAAAATGGAAGAAAACTTAATCAGTAACAAAGAAACTACGAGCACTCTAATAATCAAGGCTTTGATACCAAATGATGGAAACCTGTTAGGGTTTCTCAAAAGGATCGAAAGATTAATCAAGCGCAATGTTCAATTCATTGGTTCAGCCTAAGGAACAACTCCAAAGGAAGACCAAAAGATTCAGAGGCACAATTTGTACAACGGCAACTAATATTTGAAGAGTGAATGATCTAGATCGATCAAAGGTGAGAGAGAGAAAATTCAGAAGAACGAGCGAGCGAGAGAATCGCTGAGAGAGAGAGAAAAGTCGCGACAGAAGAATCGAGAACTCAGCCAGAAATTTAATAAAAAATAATCGTCGTTACTGTTACATATTTGACCCAGCTATATATAGGCGTATTACAGACCGTATGTCGACGTACAAAATACACAATACAGACCTTATAATACAAGCTATACGGACAACGGAAAGGCCAAATGGCCTGCTTGCTTTGGGCCACAAAATAGTCAATTAGCCCAATCGAACCCCACAATAAAAATGTCCCGAATACAATTAAGTTTAGGACTAATTCCCATAAGCTAAAACTACACTTTAGCTAATCATGGCTATTAAGGATTGATTAATCCACAATCCATCTAGTCCAAATTAAGGACCGGGTGGCGGATTATACAACCGACCTAATTTCCATTAGCCAATTTCGACCGGCGAATGCATCATATAGGATTACAATTTATTAACAAAAATTTACATAATCTGCACACTTCAAATACATAATCTACACATCCCAACAACTGCATCCAAAGTTCCACAGAATCCATATGCTGCATTACACTCCTATTTATTCACCAAATAAGACAAACAATTATAGGTAAATAATTCAAAGCAATTTTCGAAATTTATTAAATATAAATTCTTAAGATTCACATCAGAATAATTGAGCGCGGGGTTCAATTCGCCGAGATAAGCCTAAGGAGTTTTCCAAAGGAAGATCTAAGAACTCAGGAGTGCAGTATGAGAATGGCTACTGAATTTGAGAAGTAAGAATGATCAAGAATTGATCGAGGAGAAGAAGCAAAAGCAGCAGAAGAATGCGAGTGAGAGATTCGCCAGAGAGAGAGAACGTGAGAGAGAGAGAGTTTGAGAGTAAAAATTCAGAATCAACTTTTCATTCAGCCAAAAAAAGTGTTGAACATTCCGTATAAGCCATATTTATATGGCGTACAAGACTCGTACAAAATACATGACGCAGGCTATACATACATAGCCAAACCAGCCCAATACAATCAGCCTAAAGATATAAAAGGTGGGTCGACGTTGCAAAAATCGGACTAAACCAAAATAATTACAAGTCCAAGCCCAAAATTACAAGGGAAATATTTATACATTCAATTCCCATCAGCTAAGAATAATTTAGCTAATTATGGTTACTCATGGATGATTAACCCACAGTCCAACTAATCCATAAACCATGGATTGGGTGGCGGGTTATACAACCAACTTAATCCCCATTAGCCAATTTTGCCGGCGAATGCATCACATGGGATTACATATATTAAAATAAATTTTGTAACAAACTTCAACAGCTACAACAACTTTAATTCCATCCTCCATGTGCTGCATTAATTCCCCCTAATCAAGCACATAATAAGACAAATAATTATAAGTACAATATGATTTATAGCAATTATCAGAATTAATTAAATACAAATATTGGAGATTCATATCATTCCCCTCTTCTTGAAAAGGTTTTGCCTCTGAAACCTAAGTAATACCTATAAATGGACTAAGATTAGCAACATTAAAAGAGTTACTAACATTCCCAAACTTAGTAGGTAAATCAATCTTATAAGCATTATCATTAATTTTCTCTAACACAGTAAAAGGTCCATCTCCCCTAGAATCTAATTTTGATTTTCTAAGGTTTGGAAATCTTTCCTTCCTAAGATATACCCAAACTAGATCCCCAGGTTTAAAAACCATTCTTCTTCTTCTTTTATTAGCATTCTCAGCCATTTGTTGCACCTTGTTAGTGATTTGTTGACTTACAAATTCATGCAACTTCTTTATATTATTAGCACGAGATTCAGCATCAAAATTTTGCAATTCAGCATTAGGTAAAGGACTTAGATCTAAAGGAGTTAAAGGATTAAAACCATACATAATGTCAAAGGGAGTCTTCTTAGTTATAGAATGCAAAGTTCTATTATAAGAAAATTCTACTTGAGGTAAAATATATTCCCACTGTTTAAGATTCTTTCCAAGGACAACTCTTAACATATTACCTAAGGTTCTATTTACTACCTTAGTTTGTCCATCAGTTTGAGGGTGACAAATTGTGGAAAATAATAATTTAGTTCCTTATTTGCCCCATAAAACCTTCCAAAAATGACTCAGGAATTTAACATCTCTGTCTGAAACTATGGTCTTAGGTATCCCATATAATTTAACTATATGAGAAAAAAATAATTCAGCCACAGCCACATCATCATTGGTCTTATTACAAGGTATAAAATGAGCCATTTTACTAAACCTGTCTACTACAACCATTATTGAATCTTTAGCCCTATTAGTTCTAGGTAAGCCTAAAATAAAATCTACAGAAACATCAACCTAAGGTTGACTAGGTACAGGCAATGGAGTATATAACCCAAATGGTTTTGATATAGTTTTAGCCTGTCTACAAGCCACACAATTAGCGCAATATTTCAACACATCCTTTTTCATGTGAGGCCAATAAAAATGATCAGTTAATATGTATAAATTCTTCTGAAATCCTAAATGTGCCATTAATCCACCATTATGAGCTTCTTGAATTAATAATCCTCTATATGAACACTTAGGAATACATAACCTATTTTCCCTAAACAAATAACCTTCAGATATAAAATATTTTCCCTTTGTAGCAATTTCACACTTCTTATAAATTTCCTTAAAATCAAGATCTTCCAAATATAAAAGCTTAATACTAGAAAAACCCAACAAAGTAGTATCTGTAGCATTTAATAAAGCATATCTCCTAGATAGAGCATCTATCACTTCCTTTTTTATACTTAATCATGTAAGGAAAGCTTTCAATAAACTCAATCCATCTACCCTGCCTCCTATTTAACTTTGATTGACTTTTTAAATACTTAATAGCCTCTTGATCAGTATTAATCACAAATTCTCTATGCCATAGGTAATGTTGCCAAACTTCTAAAGCTCTTACTAAAGCTAACAATTCTTTTTCATAAGTAGAGTAATTCAAAGTACTACCATTTAATTTCTCACTAAAATAAGCTATTGGTTTTCCCTCTTGGGAAAGTACAACTCCTATTCCTAACCCTGAAGCATCACAATCTAATTCAAACATCTTTTCAAAGTCAGGAAGGCTCAACACAGGTGCCTGGGTTAATTTATTTTTAAGTGTTTCAAAAGATTTTTGGTGTTCTAAACCCCACTTAAATCCATTCTCTTTTTTTTTGTTATGGCTGTCAAAGGAGCAGCTATAGTACTAAAATTCCTAACAAATCTCCTATAGAAAGAACATAACCCATGAAAACTTCTTACTTCAGTTACACTCTTTGGCACAGGCCATTCTTGAATAGCTTTAATTTTGTCTTTATCCACAGATATGCCATATTTTCCTACCACAAATCCTAAGAAAACCACATTTTCTAGACAAAACCTAGATTTATTTAAGTTAGCATACAATTTTTCGGCCTTAAACACATCCAAAATAATCCTTGAGTGTTTCAAGTGTTCTTCTAAAGATTTACTATATATAAGTATATCATCAAAATAAACAACCACAAATTTTCCAATAAAAATCCTCAAAACATGGTTCATAAGTCTCATAAAGGCACTGGGTGCATTGGATAATCCAAAAGGCATTACTTACCATTCATATAATCCAAAATTAGTTTTAAAAGCTGTCTTCCATTCATCTCCTGGTTTCATCCTAATTTGATGATGTCTACTTTTTAAATCTATTTTTGAAAAAATGACAGCACCATGTAAAAGATCCAACATCTCATCAAGTCTAGGTATAGGATATCTATACTTTATAGTTATTTTATTTACTACCCTACTATCTATACACATCCTCAAACTACCATCCTTCTTAGGTACTAGTAATAGTGGAACTGCACATGGACTCATTGGTTCCTTAATGTACCCTTTAGTTAGCAATTTAGAAACCTTCCTTTTTAATTCCTTAGCCTCTTTAGGATTAGCCCTATAAGAAGGTCTGTTTGGTATAACAGCTCCTAGAACAAAATCTATTTGATGTTCTATTCCCCTTAATGGAGGTAATCCACTAGGAATGTCCTCAGGAAACAACTCACTATAGTCTTCCAATAATTATCTCACAACAACAGGTACTTCCTCACTTAGTCCTAATTGACACTCATAACACTCTTTATAAACCATCAAATACAAATTTTCCTGTCTCTTAATAGCCTTTCCTACATCCTTACTCTTAGCATAAAATCCAGATGTTCCCTTAATTTCTTTTGAGCTAACCTCAGTCTCTAAATTCTATTTAGATAATTCTTTATAGTTAGACTTAATTTTAATTTGGTCTTCAAAAATATCCTTTGGAGTCATTGGTGCTAAAACAATCTTCCTATCATCCTTATGTAAATTATATATGTTTTTATGACCATCAAGTATTACCCTCCTATAATATTGCCAAGGTCTACCTAATAATAAGTGAGCAGCATGCATTGGAACTATATCACACAAAATAGAATCCTCATATTTTCCTAATTTTAATTTTACAAAAACTTGTTGGCTGACTTTTACATCTCTCAACTCATTAAGCCACTGCAATCTATATAGTTTTGGTTGTTTAGTGGTTGGTAATCCTAACTTAGACACTAACAAAGTACTAGCAGCATTAATACAACTACCACTATCTATAGCCATGTTAAAACATTTATCATCGATCAAACATCTAGTATGAAATATATTTTCTCTTTCTATCGCATTAGAATCACGTAATTTGTTACTGTTTAAAGCTCTGAGCACTACAAAAGATCTCTATTTACTGGTAGTTCTATTTCTTCTTCTGACTCACTAGTATCTTCTCTAACTAAACTAGTCTCCAAATCTTCCTCCTTATATTTAGATTCTATTTCTCCAGATTCTCTAATTAAAATAGTCCTCTTGTTTGGACACTTAGAAGCTATATGTCCCAATCCTCCACATCTAAAACATTTCATATCCCTAGTTCTGCTTGAACCACTCACAGGGTTTGTTATTACAATCCTACCCTTTTCAATCTTATGGCCTACTTTTGCCTCATTGTTTCTACCTCTAGACTCAAATCAGTTAGTATTCCTCCAATTTCCAAAAGTAGTTCCCCCAAAAATCCTTCGCACTATACTCTTAATCCCAATCCCAGGGGGCTTATCATGTGTATTTGGTAATTAAAGTGTAATTATAAGGGTGGAATGTATGATTTTTGAAGTGTGGAGTATTCTGATTAATTAGGGTTTGGAGAGGCTAATTGTGGTTTGTTGTGATTAACTAGGGTTTGGAATGGTTAATTATGGTTTGTTGTGGTGAATTAGGATTGAAATGGTTAATTAGGGTTTGGTGTGGTTAAATAAGGTTTGGTATGGCTAACTAGGGTTCAGTGGTAACATGTGCGTACTTGTGGAATAAAGTATGATGATGAATATGGGATATGCATTCTAATGTGATTTAGAAAAAGGAGGGAAGATGTAAGGCCAATGAGTGTTTGAGTCTCATAATATGGGACGATACTTTTGGAGGATAAGTGTAAAGGGAGTGAATCATGCATGTCTAGGGTGAAAGCTTCTGAATAAGATACTTAGGAAATTAATCACTTAAAGTGAAAGACTATTGAGGTGGGTCCCACCGATCCACCAGTTAGAAATAGTGGTTAGGACGCGTAGTCCTATATGTCTCCGATCCACCGGCTATAATAGTGGTTAGGGTATGTTACCCTATGTGCCTCCTATCCACCAGCTATAATAGTGGCGGATCCCGAGGTCAATCAAAACAAACCAGAGTTTTTGCTGAGGCATATAAAAGATACTAATTACTTACAGTGGAACACTATACGAGCAGGAGCCGAACCGATCCACTAGTTAGGAATAGTGGTTAGGGTGTTTACCCTATGTGTGACTGATCCATCGGTTATAATAGTGGTTAGGGTAGGATGCTCTATGTGTGACAGACCCATCGGTTATAATAGTGAGGTGTTTTGTACTTGCATGGATTTGATAAAAAGCATGGTGTGAAATGAGTTCTGATAAGAGATTAATTAAATAATTAATCCAGAATATAATTGGGCCTTATGTATCTATCAAAATGTTTGAACAATATTATGTTATCATTATGGTCTTTATGTTCTCTTCATTTCTTCTGCATTATTATATGATTTTATGTGTTGGCCTTTGTGCATCTATTACCCTACTCAGTATGTAGCGTACTGATCACCCTTTTCATTAGTGATGCTCATTCCCATAAGTAGTAGGCTCTTCTGTCTTTGTATAGGTGGGCGAGACATCTTGGAGGGCTGAGTGTTGAGCTTGTTTTGGCTCCAAGTTCGAGAGTATTGTGGCTGTTTTCATTCTTTATGTGATTTTTCTTTCATTCGGTTATTCCTTTTGTATCTTATTTACTCTTTGATGGTTTATTACCTTGTATTGAATATTTTAAATAAACCTTTTATCAATTGTAAGATTATTCCCTCCGAGGAATTTTGATTTCTCACTCTAATTGCTATCTTATGATTGATTATAAACTTTTATGTGTACTGAGATTTTTAATGTATGATCTTTTTAGTTCTTTTATGAATTGTTACTTTGAGTTTAATGTAAATCTTTTCTTAGCATTAGCACTTAGTATAGGAATGGTTGGAGTGAACCGATCTGGTACTATGTGTGGCGGTAGCATCCTCAGAATTCACAAGTTTTAAATTTTAAATTCTTCCGCTTTTTTTTTTTAAAAAATAACTAGTGAATTTTAGGGTGTGATATTATGAGTCCTTGTTGTGCACATTGCTTGCTAGTTCCTAACAAAGATGGTACTTGGAGTGTGTGCATAGATTCTAGAGGCATAAATAATATAACCATCAATTATAGATTTTCTATGCCTAGGCTTTATGACATGCTAATTTGTAAGATAATAAATGAATTATTCTTCCATAATGGAGGACCTTTTCTTCAATTTTCTTGAAGTAGAAATGACGCTTGGATTTGATGTAATAATTGAAATATGGAGGTAATCTTCAACAAATGTCACAATTTGAATTTTATCTTCATTGAGATCAACTCAATTTTAAAGAGAAATTACAGAGTTTTCTCTAGATAAAAATAATTGAGCTCTCAAGATAAAATCACTTAAAGAGGAAGAAAGGGATATTTGAATTCTCTCTTGACAAATCATTTAAGTGTATTCTTCATTAATAAGGACCTAATGTAGAAGCTTCATCATACACACACACACACACACACACACACATGCATACCTAGTTGACCCTTTACTAGCCAAGCCCAAACCAATTAATCTAATTAGTAAAAGGCTAAGCTAGTGCATACCTATATTGTACATATACTAATTTACTATTACAAATTATAAGAAATTAAAAAATATAAATAAAATATCAAAGCTACACAAAACCCTAATAATTTAATACATTGAATAATAAAGTAATCAGGCTTGGTATCTTAATACTTTGTCTTCTATACAACTTTGTAACCCTTACAACATTATTTTCTTTTACACTAGACATCTTTAATGAGTTCTTATTCTTGGAAACATATATATTACCTCAAAGAATCATTTAATGAAATATTATTAGATTTATCATGAAGGTGTATAATTGGCACCATCTCCAAATATGCTAAATCTCAACCTCCAACCTTTTTTTGGTAAGTAATGAACTATTATTTACTACCAAAAGAGAAGTTACAACCACCAAAGAGTTACAAAGAATAAACATAGTAAGGGAAAATTATCCTCAAACCTTTTTTTGGTTATCAATACAAATTTTCAATGAGGCAAACTTATGCTCATTATTATGTGAGAAGCACCTACTGGCAATGTTAAAACTAATGTCCTTCAGTAATGTAAAGGTGGATCTTGAATTGTTCTTGAATATCCTAGCATTTCATTCACACCATACATCTATAATCTATGTAACGTAGAAACCATTCAATAAATTCTTCATCTCCTTAGGCTGTCTAGTCTTCTTTATAAGAATATTCATTTCTTTTATCCATGTTGTAACTAGATCCCTTCTATCAAAAGCTCTCTTGATCTTGCTTCATATTTCCTTGCTGTATGGGCATTCGAAAAATATGTGCACATAGTTTTCATCTCCATTAGAACAAATTATACAACACATATCCATGTTGATCCCCATATGCCACATTCTATCTTTTTAAAATATTCTACTCTGGATAGCAAGCCACATGAGGAATTTGTGTTTAGGTGCAATAATGCTGCACCACACTAGGGAGAACCACTAAATTTTGTTTGCTTTATGATTTAACTCCTCATAAATATTGTGAATACTGTATTGATTTTCTGAGGTGTGAAAGTGTTGAGTTAAGGCATTCTAGAAAATATTGACAAATAAAGGGTTAAGCATGAGAATTTGGCTTAGGTGCCAAGAGCATCTCTTGAGTCTATTGTATGTCCACAAATCAGTCACTTTTAAGTAAATAGCCATTTAACCCATAAGGTATGATTCTTTTTCCATATATCCGAAATTGTTTTCCCCATTATAGCTTTGTTCCAGGTCAATATGTCTAGCAAGCCTTATCCTCCTTCTTGTTTTGGCATACCCACAATCCTCCAAGCTACCATTACTTTTCTTGAATTATCTTCCTTCCCTATTAATAGGAATCTCCTATAAAGCCTGTCAATTTGGTAAATTAACTCTTAGGGGATGGCAAACATTTGACTCCAATATAGTTGCTTACTAGAGATTAATAACTTGATTAATTGTATACATCCAACATATAACATAAGTTGAGTATGCCGGGATTAGATTCTCTTGGTTATTTTTGCAACTAAATCTTGCATTTGAGCACAAGTCAAATGATCAATAGAAAGGGGAACCCTAGGTTAAGTAAAAGTGAACGTCCCTTCCTAAAAATTGAGGACCTAAAGTATATGAGACTTGAGTTGTCTATCTACACCTCTAAAATATATAGAGCATCTTTAAGGTTTATGCTTAGACTAGACCTATCAGCAAAATCTTCGATGACCGTCATAATTTGCTAAATAGATCTTAAATCTCCCAAAAAGAATAGGAGCATATCATTAGTAAAGGCCAAGTTAACGATCTTCATCTATTTGCATCTAGGATGACCTTTGAAAGTATGATTTATCTAGAGGCATTAAACTGACTAGTTAAGTATTCTATAACTAAGACAAAAAGATAGGGGAAAAGTGGACCGCCCTGTCTTAAGCCTCTTCTTCCTTTAAATAGTAAGGTGAGCTCTCCATTAAGACACAAGGATCAGTCGAATAAACTGGAGAGGAAAAAAAATAGCATGCAATGTTTATTACAAGAAACCCTAATTAACTGTATTATATGATTTCTTAATATCCAATTTGATCATACACCTAGGGGAGATGTGATTCTGAAATACTTCTTCACTCACTCGGCTGCTAAGAGGACATCATCACCAATCTTCCTTACACTAACAAAACCATCTTGAGATTGATCAATTAGATAAGGCATTATAGGCTTGATCCTATTATTTAGAATTTTTGAGATGATCTTATAAATAATACTACAACAAGCTATTACTTTATAATCTACCACATTGGCAACATTATATTTATTTGGAATAAGAGTAAGATATGGTACATTTACCTTTTTGGGAAGATAACTTATGGAAAATAATTAGATGACAGTATCAACAACATCATTACCTGTAATGTTCCAAGATTTCTTAATAAAGAGAGCTAAACATCTATCCCCCTAGGAGCCTTGCTGTCTCTAATCGAGAAAACAACTTTCTTTACTTCTTGATAAGTAACTAGGGCTGAAAGAGCATGCTGATGGTTTTCTATAAAAATAAGACCCTAGGCCACCACTTGTTCTTCAACACATCCAACGGATCCCATTTATTACCAAAAAGGTCCTTGTAAAACTTGAGGAAAGCCTATCCAATATCTTCCTTATTAGCCACTATGTGACCATTTTTATAACTCTAGTTTTGATATACCATTCCTATTTTTATGGATCTTTACATGGGGAAATAAATACTTGTTATTTACATCCCTAACATTCATCCAATGGATTTTTCTTTCTATTTGAGGAATAAGACCTAATAGTGGTTGACACATTCAAGGTTTTTTTTTTCTTTGAGTTGTGCTTGACACATTTTGCAAGTATATAAGTTGGTTCCTATGCATCTCACCACTTGCTTGATCCACCTTGCTACCTAAATATCCATATTTGTTTTGATTGAGAGTTTTAAATGTAGACTTGAGCTAATTCAAACTCTGCATAATGGTAAGAAGGAGATTACCATAGGTCTGGGTTTTTCACTTCTCCTTGATAGTCGTTAAGAAGTTCTCATCAGTCACAAGGAAATTATTGAATCTAAAAGGTTTATTAACTGGACTTTAGTTACCTCAATGAATACTTACTAGTTAATGATTAGAAATGGAGGGAGCCAAAATCTTAGCAGAGGAATAAGTGAATGTATTAAGACAACCTATATTAACCATAGCTTTAAACCAATTTACATGCCATAGTCTCTGCATTTAATCTTTTATTGCACCATGTTAGGAAAAAAGCCATGACCTTTGAGTTCCACAAGGCTAAAGGAGTTCATCATTTGAGAGCATTCATCTAATTCCTTTTGTGTGAGGGTACCACCTCCAATCTTCTTAGTCAACTTCATAATAAAATTGTAATCCTCCACGAGAAGAAAATGGCTAGTGACCTGCATAAGTTCTCTTATAAATGAAGACTATATAGATTTCCTACTTTGTGTAGTGTTAAAATCATAGATGAATGAATTTCTTTCCATCTATTAGGTAATGCACATTACAAAGAATACACTAATTAGATACTCTTAAAAGTTAGATATTCTAGTAGAGAAGATTCAACAAAATCTAAATTCGACTATTGTGGTGGTAAGTGTAGTTATTTAGGCTATGCTAATGAGAAGAAATTTTATGTCTTATTTGATTAGGTGTACCTTGCTTTACTATAGTTTCTAGTAATCCTATAACTTTAAGTCTAACTATAATAATCCAATCCTTTATTGAGTATTGTTGATACTTATTATTCATTTCTCTAACATTATAAGGGGCTAATATGTTTCACTTGGATCAAAGGTTATTTTTCTCTCTTTCTCCTCATGCTACTCCCTATCCCTATCTTCTTGTTGTAGAATTTGAAAGGTATTAGCAATAGTTAAGGCTTAACTATTTCTCATTCCAGATCTTAGGGCATAATTTCCACTTGGAAGCTTCAAGTTCTGAATCATCACTGAATCATTGAAAGAGTGAGATAGAGATGCCCTTGCATCACATGCTTGATGAAATTTGTGGTGTACGTGTGTATTCAAAAAATTAACTTAAGAATTTGATATCATAAAATGAGAATTAGGGAAGGAGATAAATAGAAAATATCCTTTAAAACTAAATATGGTCTTTATGAATGAACTATGACACCTTTTGGATTGTGTAATGCACCTATATTTTTCATGAAGATAATGATTGAAGTACTGTGTCCTCTCCTACCTAACTTTATTAGGGTTTAATTGGATGACATGCTTGTATATAGTAAGAATGAACATGATAATCTCTTGCATCTAACAAATCTATTTGATAAACTAAGAGAAACTACAATTTATGAAAATTGGAAAAATGTGAATTTATGCTTCAAAGTGGAGTTCTTATTAGTTATATTATTAGTTTCAAGGGTATTAAAGTTGATCCTACTAAGATACAAGATATTGAAAACTAGGATATTCCTTAGGATTTTTAGCAGGTAAGAAGTTTTTATTGGTTAGATAGTTTCTATAAGAGATCTATGACAGATTTATCCACCAAAGCTACATCTATTACTCAATTCATGAAAAAATAGGGAATTTCAATGGGAAAATGAAGACACTAAAACTTTTAAAACCCTCAATAATAAGTTGTACAATACTCCTATGTTATAAATTCCTAATTTTGACCTAATTTTTTTGGTAACTTGTGATGCTAGTGAGGTAGGTATAGGGGAATTTATTTCACAAGAAAAAAGATATATTCATATTTTAGTGAAAAATTAAATGGTGCTAAATGGAAGTATTTAGCATATGAAAAAAAAATATTTACCATCATAAGTAGCTTAGAAACACAGAGTCATTATTTGAAACCTAAACCCATTGTGTTATATTTAGATCATAAGAGCTTTAAATGCATACATGGTTAGAAGAAAATATATCCTAGATAAGAAAAATGGGTAAAATTCTTATAATCCTTAGTGTTATTTTATGAAGAAAATGTATTAGCCGATGCTCTTTCTTGAAGGTATACATTAATTTTCATATTAAATGATCAATTTTTAGGTTTTAAAATATTAAAGAATTATACCTTAAAGATGAATATTCTAGTGATGAAAATAAAGCTTGTAAAGAAAATGGATATCATGGTAATTATGCATTACAAGATGGATTTTTATTTAGACACAATAAATTTTTTTTGTTGGGATCAAGTATTTGATATTTAATTATTAAAGAGGTATATGTAGGATATATAGAGGGAAATTTTTGTACTCAAGATACATTAAAAATATTACAAGAGAATATCTATTGGCTACACATGATTAAGGGTATACAACTTATAGTAAACTGATGTGTTACTTGCAAAAAGAGTAGTAGTATTTTTTTCTACAAAGGATTATATACACCATTACCTATGCCTTATCAACCATGAGAAAGAGCTATTATGGACTTTGTGTTGTGGTTGCCAACATTTCAAAGTGGTATAGATTCTATCAACCTTTGTAGAAATTTTTTCTAAAATGCCTCATTTTAATCTATTTAATAAAATTTATGATGCTACATATGTCGTACTCTTATATTTTAAAGACATTATGAAACTAAATGGCATCACACATACATAGATAACACCTACCCACACACAAAAAAACATGAAAAGAATGATCGGTACACTTCATGGTGTAAATCCCTCAATAAATGATTAGAAGAGTTGAAGATAGGTTATAAGAAGAAGTTGAATGAATGAAGGTGGGAAACAGGTGTGAACATTGAAGAAATATTCAAGGAAGATTTAAAATTTGATATAAATATTCAATCAAAATTCAAGGAAGAACTTAGGAAGTTTAAGATTGAACATTTCTACAGGAAGACATTCAAAGTATTCTATCTAAGATTACTCCAAGTTAACTTATTTATAAAAATTCACTCAAAAAAGAGAGAAAAAAACCAGGTGAATTCTTTCTTTAGATTTCAACAATAGTCGATGTTCATGTGTTATAATGGGTGTCGAATCGTGCCTTATATAGGTAGTCACGACTTTGCTATGTAGAAGAGTAAGGTAGCGAAGGTAATATAACTGTAGATAACTAGCACACTAACTAGTCAAGCAACATAAAGCTTACCCATATAATATATGAATTGAGAAAACATTATTTAAAACAAATGTAGCTAATTATTTTATGAAAATAACTAACAAGAGTCCTAATTTGCATAAAAAAATGATAAATAGACTCCTTGACTTAGTATTTTTACTCTTATGTATAATAAATTCATTTAACTTGCAATAACCTGTAACACATGAATTCTTAGATATGTTAACATCTTGAAGTGCATTAATATTATCCTTTTTTAATATGATACATGCTTGAAAGGTCTATTAAGATTACACTTGTTAAGGTTAGTTATCAAAGACAAATATTGTAATAGGCTCCATAACCAAGTGTGCCTAATGCTTAATGTCTTGAGTATCCATGGATGTTTTTGCATCACTCTTCCTAACTAGAGATATTTTTCTCCTCAAATTGACATCACTATAATATGGATACAAATCACTAATATTGCATGTCCTTGAAAAAAAATTGAAAGAATATGGAAGTTCAAGTTCATAACCACTTTCTATAAATTTTATACAAATATGAAATGATCCATGTGCCCTTTGCATTACTTTATGTTTTCTTAGATTAGGAAATGATTCTTTTCACAAATTTAACCAAACTAAATCATGAGGAGAAAATACCTTTAGAGTGGGATGTTTAATAGTTTGATATTTGTATCTTTCATTAGTTCATTCCATTTTCCCTTTATTTATTGATGAAGCTTTTGAAAGAACTTACCTTGTTCCTTGGCCCCATAAATTTTAAACTCACCTTCTTTCAAGGGTAGCATATCAACTGTCATGTACAAATTCATCACATACACAATTTTGAATGGAATTGAGCTAGTAGTACTTGAAGGAGTTTGATGTTAAGAACATGTTGCATGGGCTAACTTAATATCCCAATCTTTATTACTTGTGCTTACCAATCCACTTAATAAAGTGACCAAATTATAATTTGTAACTTCAATCTATCAATTGGTTTATGGATGATATGAAGTACTAAGTATCAACTTAGTTCCTAAAATGTGACATATTATCTTCAAAAAGTAACTAAGAAACTTGACATCCCTATCTGAAACAATATTTTTGCAAATATAATTTCTCTAAAATATAAGTGAAAAACATGTTTAGCATCATCAACTTTATTACATAGGTTAAAATGAGCCATTTTAGAAACTCTATCTACTATGGCCATAACAAAATCTTTACCTCTTTGTGTTCTAGGTAACCCTAAGATAAATTCTATATTAACTCCTTCCCATGTTTGAGTAGGAAAAAGTAATGGTGTATACAATCCTCTATGAAAAATACTTTTACTCTTTTCGTAAGTAACACATCAATTTACTATAAGTTGTACACCTTTAATCATGTGTGACAAATATAAATTCTCATGTAATATTTTTTAGCGTATTTTGAGTCATAAAATGTACCTCTATAGCTCCTTTATATACCTCATCAGTAAGTAAATAACTAATACTTGATTTTGGTACATAAATTTTATTGGGTGTAAATAAAAATCCATCTTGTAATGCATAATTACCAAGATATCAATTTCCTTTGCACGCTCGATATTCATCACTAACAACATTGTCTTTAGGATATAGCACTTTTAATATTTGAAAACCTAGCAATTTAGCATATAATATGACAAGAAATTTGGACCTTTAAGAAAGAGCATTGACTACCACATTTTCTTTTCTATCTAAGTTTCTGATAGAGAACACAAATGATTGTAAGAAGATTATACATTTAGCATACCTAGGACTATTTTTTTTTACCATGCTTCTATTTTAACCTCTCATGATAAAAATGTATTACAAAGGGCTTACGCCTCAAATAATGACTCCATGTCTCAAAGATACATATGATGGAAAATAATTCCTTGTTATATGTACAATACTTCAATTTAACACTATTTAATTTTTTACTAAAACATGGAATATGTTTTTTTTCTTGTATTTGCCTTTGCAATTCCTTAATTTTTTTTTATTTCATAGATAAGTAGGTTTATAAGGTAGATGTATTCTAGGAATTAAATCTATAGCATGCTTTATAATTATAATAGGTGGTAGTCTAGGAGGTAAGTCATCAGGAAATACATCTTTATACTCATTAAGTAATCTAGTAAGATTTGAATTCTTAGAATTTTTTCTCCAGATTGAGATTCTTTTACTACCAACTGAGAGTAAACACCTGCCTCCTAGTTACTGAGGCTTGTATTGAATACCTCACAAACCCAGATTAGACACTGAGGGCACACTGACCTACCACAATATAACCCTATACATCAAATATATATGCATACCCCCTAAACTGGAATTTAATAGAGAAGGAAATAGGTACTAAGTGAAAGAATATATAACTAAAGGCAACCATTCCACTATATTCTGGCAGCTACCTTGATAGCTAAAGAAAAAGGATCAAATCAAATCTTAAACCATTAATTTATGTATACTTGATGTCAAAAATCACAACAAAGTCCACATATAGCTAAATTATGTATCTTCAAGTGGTAACACCAAACATAATTAAAATCTATTATTTAACCAAATTAGATGTTTCCAATAGATAACACCCAACGCATCACAAAGCATTAAGCCACCATTTAGGTATTTAAAGATGACCCCAAAACAAACCATAAGGTATCAAAGCCACCAATTAGGTGTTTAAAGATAACGCCGGATTTAACCAAAAATCAAGTCTCACATAAGCTCATTGTGGTTCATATTAACTTAGGTCAATCATGGTTGAAATCAAAATCAAAAGGTTATAAATGCATGGAACTATCAACACAAAGGCCCAAGATAAACACAAAAAGTTATAACAAACCAGAAGGTGTCTAGCTAGATAAATTGATCACACCTATAGAGTAATCAACTAGTTAACTAATCTAGTGATACAGACTTGGAAAAAACAAAACTAGAGCACCGGTTGACTATTTGACCTCATCTGTTGACTGTTCATATGAACCACTCAACTAGTTTGGCCAAACCTATTGATGGTTTTAAGTAGAGACAATCCTATTTTACCTATAGAAAAATCAATCAATATGTTTGATAAATCGATCGACTGGTCATACTAATCAATTGATTGGTTAGGTCTAATCGATCGATGGGTTTGACCAAACCTGTAACACCCCCAAATTTACTACTGAAAAATTTCGTTTAAGACAAAGGTTTTAGTGGAAGCGAAAGAATTAAGACCATAAACTTGGGGGTATTACCGCCACACTTAGTACCAGATCGGTTCACTCCTACCGTTCCGATACTAAATGCTAAGGCTAAACTAAACAATCATTAAGTAAGAGTCATCAAAACATAGGTCCATAGTTAACATAGACCATTCACGAAAACCACGAGTCAACAACAGTTAAAATATCGTTTAGGAATACAACTTAAAGTACGGTTTCAAAGCAAGGAGCGTAGTACAAAATATAGCCAATAAAACAGATCCCAAGGGACCAATATCCGGATCGCCTACTCACTTAAGCCAAGCCTTCCACCCCACAATTTGTAACCGATCAAACCTGCATAGGAGGTCTGCTCCCCACCATTGGTGGATCATCACAGGACCCATTCAATCAATGTAGTATCAGTATGGGTCCAATACTGAGTAAGGGCGCAGGTGCGCTAAGGCCATGCATACAGTCATACCACATAGCACGTATAACACAATCATGTAGACAACATGCGAAGATAAGGTCTGAACACTTTTCTGGTGACTTAATCTTTATTCTCATTGATGATAATAAGTCCATTTCCACACATTTCTTCAATAACCCATGTGAGCGCGGGAGCCCCACTATTATAGCCGGTGGACCGGAAGATATACGCACAGGGCAGAACGCCTCTGATCCACTATTATAGCCGGTGGACCGAAAAATAAACGCACAGGGCAAAATGCCTCTGCTCCACTATTATAGCCGGTGGACCGGATCACAGCCCCGACTCACATGGTGTTTCACTGTAAGTACTTAGTATTTTCCCATGGATTACTTCATTCATTTTCATTCAAAGCATTCTTCATTAATCCATGTGAGCGCGGGAGCCCCACTATTATAGCCGGTGGACCGAAAAATAAACGCACAGGGCAAAACGCCTCTAATCCACTATTATAGCCGGTGGACCGGATCACAACCCTGACTCACATGGTGTTTCACTGTATGTACTTAGTATTTTCCCATGGATTAACTTATACGTTTGGTTTGTCGAGCACGAGATCCCCCACTATTATAGCCGGTGGACCGGAAGATATCGCACAGGGTAGAATGCCTCTGATCCACTATTATAGCCGGTGGACCGAAAATAAATGCACAGGGCAAAACACCTCTGATCCACTATTATAGCCGGTGGACCGGATCACAGGCTCGGCTCGACATCTTTCGCTTTACGTGATTAATGTCTTATCGGTGTCTTATTAAATCACACATCACCCTTAACATGCATAAATCATTCTCTTTATACTGTACTCATCACAACAAATAAAATCCCACATACATAACTACCCTTCAATCAATAGATACACATGATAACACCGAACAACTCTAAGGAGCCCTAACCAACCCTAGTTGTCCACACTAGCCGTGGTTAGCCACTCTTATCCCTATTTTACCATAACCACCATACTTAGCCATCCCAAACCTTAATTGTCCTCAATAACCACGATTAGTTACTCCAACCCTACTTAATCACAACACCCCAGAGTTAATCACTCCAAACCCTAATCCCGTATAATCGTTAACTCCCATACAACACCCTAACTCCACCACGCAACCCTAAGGCCACCATACCCACATTAATACCACCATGCAAACCATAACACCACCAAGAAAACCCTAATACCACCATAAGCCATTAATACCACTATGCAACCATTAATACCACCATACAAACCATAACACCACCATGCAAACCCTAATACCACCATAAGCCATTAATACCACCATACGAACATTTATACCACCATACAAACCCTAATACCACCATAAGCCATTAACACCACTATGCAATCATCAATACCCCCATACGAACCCTAACACCACCATGCAAACCCTAATACCACCATACAACATTGATACCCCCATAAAAATCACAAATACCACCATACAACATTAATACCTCCATAAAATCACAATTACCACCATACAAACCCTAATACCACCATACAACATTAATACCTCCATAAAATCACAATACCACCATACGAACCCGAATACCACCATAAGCCATTAATACCACCATGAAATCATTAGTACCACCATAAAACATTTATGCCACCATACAAACCCTAATACCACCATACAAACTTCAAGACTCCCATGATGGTTCCCAACTCATATTACCATTTATCTTAACATGCATGTCCTAGTGGGCCATACATATTACATCATAAACATCATACATATAAATGTCATGCTCATGTCACGGAAGCACATACAACATACCTCAATCTCCAAGCTGCGCTACACATAAGACAAGTTATATACAAATCATATAATACATGGCATAGCATGACATACATAACATTCAACACATCCATGTCACACATAGCACAAGGCCATTAGCTTCGTCCTTACCTAAGGCGACGCCGGGCTTGGAGCACGCTCCTCTAACTCCTTAGGGCTTTGGTCGGGGTTACCTATAAAAGGGAAAAATACTAAGTATTAGTTTCCCTTATAATTACTATCAATCCTCATTCTAGTTTAAGGTTAGGGTTTTTATTACTAAAAAGGGTTTTATACAAAAACTAGGGTTTTTACCTTAGAATTAGTATACTAAATATTAGTAGTCAAAATATAGTTATTTATGATACTTATTGTTACACTTATTTTATTAAGCCCATTAGTTCCATTCTTATAATACTAGTGTTCACTAGTCATAGTAAAATAGTGATAATAATAATAATAATAATAATAATAATAATAATAATAATAATAATAATAATAATAATAATAATAATAATAATAATAATAATAATAATAATAAGACTACTAATAGTGACACTTATGTTTCAAGTAATAGAACTCTAGCGTTTTTAAGATTAAGTCTAACAATGGTGTTAGGTTTGAAATAATAATATTATAAGGTCACAATATTACAAGTAAACTATTCTTAAGGGTGATAATGATAATAGTAATAATACTAATAATAACGATAATAATAATAATACTCCTAGTAGTAATGGTTATAACAATAATACAACCAAGTAAGGTTAAGTAGTAATAATAATAACCATAGTAAGGATAATAGAGATAATAATAATAAAAATGTTAATACTAATAATTATAAGAATAGGACCAAAGTTAAGTATAATACAAGTTAGGGTTTAAAAGGGATGTTAGTATTAGTAAGAAAATAAGACATTAATAATAGAGACAATAATAATGGTAATAATGACAATAATAATAATAATCATAATAATAATTATAGTAATAATAAAAGTAATAACAATAATGATAATAATAATAATAATAATAATAATAATAATAATAATAATAATAATAATAAGTATATTAGTATCAATATTAGTAGAAAATAGTAGCAATTATATAAAAGGGGTATTAGGGTTCGGATGAGTGGAGAACCACCTAGGGTCGGTGGTGGTTCGGCGGCGGCGCGTGGCGGCGACGGCGGCAGCGGTGGAGGAGGAAGGGAAGGGAAAAGATCAAGGTGGGGGCTGGATGGCAGGAGGAAAAGAGAAGTTTGAGGTGGGGGAGAAGCAGCAGGTGGAGGGGAGTGGAGTGAGGGTGGTGGCGTGGCAATGGGCGGCGGCTCGCGGCGGCGACGACGGCGGCCGAGGGTGGTGGAGAGAGGGGGAAGATGAGGGAGGAAGGAGGAGAGGGAGGCAGGGGAAGTTGAAGGCAGGGAAAGGTAGAGGGAGGTCTACTGGGCATTTTGGAGGGTGAAAGAGGCTCTGGTGGCGGCTGGGCTGGCGGTGGGAGGCGGCGCAAGGGCGGCGAAGGCTGGGAGTGGTGGTTTTCGGGATTGAAACTTTGCACGGCGAGGGCGGCACGTGCAAGGCAAGGCGGAGGGTGGTGGTGGCTTGGTTTTGTCGAGGGAGGTGCAGGGATGGTAACGGTGGCCAGAGGTGGCGGCGGCTGTCTCCGGTGACAGCGAAAAGCCCGTCTTTTTGAGGCGGCGGAGAGGTAGGGTTTCGGGGCAAAAAAAACGAAAAGGGAGCTGATTGGGGCTACCAATGGGGGTATTTATAGGCAATTGGAAGGGGAAGACGACAAGGGGAGAAGGAGACGTGCAAGGCAGGTGTGCAGGTGGCCGGCCGGTGGCAGGTGGTGCAGGTTCTGCCATGGCAGGCTGGGTCGGGGAAAGGAAGAGAAAAGGGAAAGAGGTGGGCACGCAGAAAAGGGAGAGAGGGACTTGGTCGGGGTCGAAAAGAGAAAGAAAACGACAGGGAGAGAGGCAGGGAAAGACATCCTGTACTGGGCTGGTGGCCGCCAGCAAAATTCGAGCTGCAGGTCGGCGGCTGTGCGGGGGAAGAAGAAGGAAGGGGAAAGGAGGAGGATCGGCGGTCCAGGGGAAAAAGAAAAAGAAGGGGGGACCGGCCGGTTCGGCGTTTATAAGGTTTTTTTAAAACTAAACGCGGCGTTTCAACGGTATGGGGGATAGAGCGCCGCGTCGCGTTGCCCGTTTGGCAATGACTATCTTCAGCGATCGGACGCAGCGTCTCAGCGGGAGGAGAGCCGAAACGCTGCGTTTGGTTGCACGGGCGGCTGGCTCGCTGGGCCACAGGCGAGAAGAAGGAAGGAGAGGCGGGGAGGGGGTCTGGGCTGCGCAGGCCGGCCCAGTCCGGGGGGGGGAAAGAAAGAAAAAGAAAAAAAAGTTAAGGAGGAGGAAGGAAAAAAGGAGAAAAGAAAGAAGAAAAGGAAAAAAGGAAAAATGGAGAAATGACAAAATGGTTGGGTTGGAGGTATTTGGGTATTTATTTATTTATCTAATTAATTTATATATTTAATTTTAATAATAATTATTTTAATTATAATAATTAAATCCATTTTTAGATTAGTTAGGCTATTTTGAATAAATTGTCCTTAACTTCCATTTTAATTAGTAAAATGTCCAAAATTTTCTAAATAACTTATTTATTAATTTCTCCTTATTTTTCCTCAATAAATTTCCTCTTTATTTAATAAATTCACCTATTTTCTTAATTTTTCTCTAATAAATTATTATTTGCCATAATTTCTAAATTAGGATTTTTGGGGTATTTCATCACTACCCCCTTAAAAACAGACTTCGCCCCCGAAGTCTCCTGCGGCTCTCTAGGGTTAGGGTTGGGGCATTCTAATCTTCTATATTAACGCATCACTAGCTATACTTAAGCTAACTACCCCCTTAGGGACGAACTAGGGATTGTTGTGCCTGAGGTATAAGTTTAAATTAAATACTAAATATCAAAGATTAATATTGGGAGAATTTAATCAAAAATTTATTTATCAAAAATCTATTTCGAAAAGATCCGAAGGCTAAAAAATATATGAAAGAGTTATATAAGAATTTTGGAAACATTTTCGGAAGAATTTACCATCGAACATAAAAATTTATATTATTTACGGAAATACATTATAAGACCCTGAAATAATATTTAAAAACCTATAATAAAATGTTTAAGTCAAATTCGAATAAATCAAGACTAATTTTAATAATTTCCGAAATCGGTTTTCCGCAAACTAAAAAGCGTAGAACGGAAGAAAATTAATTTCAAAAAGAATTCTTAAATAAGTTGCAAAAATATTTTTAATTTAAACTTCCCGAAAATATTACATTCAAATAATTAAAATGGAGATAAAATATTACTTCCCGAAAATTCAAAATCGTCGATAAATCCATAAAACGAATCGAAATTAAAATGATTAATTGTTTACATCAAATTGCGCTAATAAAATCATTAGACTTAACAAATCTGGATTTTAGAAATATACGGGGTATTACATCCCTACCCTCTTAGAAAGGAACTTTGTTCCCGAGGTTCGAGAAACCTAAGTAGTGGAAACTTGACGAAACAATTGAATAAAACATTTACCAACGTAAATAGGTTAAAAGAAAGAAGAAAAGGAAAAAGGAAAAATGGAGAAATGACAAAATGGTTGGGTTGGAGGTATTTGGGTATTTATTTATTTATCTAATTAATTTATATATTTAATTTTAATAATAATTATTTTAATTATAATAATTAAATCCATTTTTAGATTAGTTAGGCTATTTTGAATAAATTATCCTTAACTTCCATTTTAATTAGTAAAATGTCCAAAATTTTCTAAATAACTTATTTATTAATTTCTCCTTATTTTTCCTCAATAAATTTCCTCTTTATTTAATAAATTCACCTATTTTCTTAATTTTTCTCTAATAAATTATTATTTGCCATAATTCCTAAATTTGGATTTTTGGTGTATTTCCAAACCTTTTTAGCCTACAAGGAGACTAGTAAGTGGTTTTGACTAACTGGTCAATTGTTTATCGAAACTAGTTAACTGGTTTACCAAACCACTCAAGTGATCTCAAGGCAACCAATCTAAAGCTCCTAACAATTTAACTTCTTGCAAAACTAATCGATGGGTTCAAGGAACTGATTGACTTGTTTGGGTAAAACACAACCCAGACTTACATCATTCACACCAACTTTCACCACCCTTTACCATATAATCCTATCATGCTTCTATGTCAACATACACATAAAAATACATGCTGCACACATGGAATCACATGGATAGATGGTAATGAACACACTTAAACAAAGTATGCTCAACCACCTATTTTATGCTTAAAATTAGAGAATCTCAACAAAACTTACTCGAGGACAATTAAACCACATGCTCATCAAATGGAATACAAATAGAATTTACTCATATAGGCACTAGCACATGGATACCTAACATACAATAGAACCTAAGTATGTTAAAGGTAATAATGGCTTACATTGAAGTAGTTTTTCTAGCACAAAATGCCTATTAGATGGCCTACGTAGTTGAACATCAATTTTTAAGAGAATCAAAGTAAACATATACATTTAAAACCAAGAATTTAAAAGAGAAGAGGAAACCCTAATAGTACTGGAAAATTCATTACTCTCTGATCCCGTAGCCCACTTGAGTAGCACCTGAAAATACCTGCAAGGGCACTGCCCATTGAATAGGCAGGGGCCCCATAAAGGGAATCCCTTCAGTACTACGGTACTGAGTAACCCTTTAATACCACACTCAAAGATAGGCCCGCATATGGCACATAATGCAAGCTACACATATGAGAGGTGCATACATAACAATAACAAACATAATACTTTATAAGTCACGATCGATACTTTGGGCCTTAAGCCAGGTCATAGTGTAAGATTAATACATTCGGGCCTTAAGCCATTATTCCATCATCATTCAATCAATATCATATTTTATATCCATGTGAGTGCGAGAACCCCACTATTATAGCCGGTGGACCGGAAGTCAACACGCAGGGCAGAACGCCTCTGACCACTATTATTGCCGGTGGACCGGAAGGTAAACACACAGGGCAGAACGCACCTGACCACTATTATTTGCCGGTGGACCGGTCTGGCCCCGACTCACATGGTGTTCCACTATAAGTGATTAGTATTTTTCCATAACCTTATTCACAAACATAACTGGTTTTATTGAGCTCGGGACCCCCACTATTTTAACCGGTGGACCGGAATATATAAAATCATCATCCAGGGCACAACGCTCCTGGCCACTATTATAACCGGTGGACTGGTACTCACAATCACATACCAGGGCAACACGCTCCTGGACCACTATTATAACCGGTGGACCGGTACTCAATATCATAATCATCTGGGCCTAGCTCATTAATATTCCACTTTCAATAATAGTATCTTTCCTTTTCTTTAATCAACACATCAATCATATTTATTTGCCTCGAATGGGAGATCGATAACCCGGGACACAAAGGTACACCGGTCATACCGGTGCATATCAACTACTCAGTACCCTTCAACCATGAACCCAAGGACGCAAAGGTACCCTGGTCGTACTGGTTCATAAAGCTAACTCAGTACCCTATCGACAAGGACACCCAATCCATAAGTATGCATACCCCCTAACTAGGTCCGTAGAGCTAGGAAGAGTAAGATATAGGGCCTGGATGGGGCACAAAGGCACACCAGTAAATACCAGAATAATCGTGGACTAAACCACGTCTTAAGGGTAGCGACCCCTAAGGAGTCACCATTCCCGATCTTGAGGTCTTTCACTTTAAGTAATAGTGTCTTAATTAAAGTGATCACGAAAAGCACAAAAATTGGATACTTATTCACTTTCAATCATTTTGACATCATTAATCGTTTCTTATTCAGATGATTATCCAGGATATCACAGAGAGATCATTAAGGCCAGACTAATTATCAAATACTCTTACTTGGCTAATCAGCATTATTTGAATCATAATAATGTTCCACAATCTCAAAGACATGTTAGGTACAAACTACTCATTTGCCCTTTACTTATATAATTGTTAAGTATCCATTCCTTCCTCGCCAAATTACCATATTACCCTTTGGGTTACATAATTACCAAATTGCCCCTTATACGGTTTAGGTCACCAAATTATCCCCTACACTTTTTAGATCACCATTCGCCCCTCATAGTTGCTACACTTATCATATTTTCCATTTGGTTAGTTATATTACCAAATCGCCCTTCTCCTTTGTTATAATTACTAAATTGCCCTTGAGTTGGATCAATTACTAAATTACTCTCCTTCATTATCATGATTACTATTTTGCCCCTTTAGTTGGTTAAATAATTATCACTTTATCCCATAATTGGCTAAATCACCAAATTGCCCCTTTAGTTGGATAAATTACCAAATTACCCTTCTCCTTTATCATAATTACCATTTTATCCCTCTCAATTATTTTAATTGCCATTTACCCTTTTTAATCATTATAAATCCCAAATTACCCTTCTTCATAATTACAAATATTAATTTACCCTTTTTCATAATCAAAATTACTATATTACCCTTCTCCATTATTAAAATTACCATAATGCCCTTTAATTGGTTAATTTACCAAATTACTCTTCTATAGCATCATACTTATCCAATTGCCCTTCTACAATCATAATTTAATTGCTAAATTATCTTTTGTTGTTATCATAATTACCAAGTTACCCCTTACTCCCAAGTTTACCATAATATCCTTTTATTCACAAAATTACCATTTTACCCCTTACATCCAATTTTACCATAATATTCTTTTATTTATGAAAATTACCACCATACATCTTTTACTTTACAAATCACTATTTTACCCTTTCACATCAAAGATTACCATCTTTATCTTTCCTTACATAACTACCATTTTGCCCTTCTTTTCCAAATTACCATATTACCCCTTTACTTATAAATTACCACTTCACCATTCACTTATAAAATTTACCATATTACCCTTTAATTATGAAATTACGATTTTGCCCCTCTGCCTCCAAAATTACCATAATGCCCTCCTTCATCCAAAATTACTATTTTACCCCTACTTCCAAAATTACCATTTTACCCTTCTGTCTCACAACTTACAATTTTATCCTTTACTGGTAAATTATCATTTGGCCATTTAATCATAAAATTTCCATATTATTCTTTTATCTCAAAAATTACCGAAATACCCTTTTCACTTATAAAATTTCCACTCAACTCCTTTATTCACCATTTTTATGAATTTGCTAACACTACATAAAATAATGATATTAATACTTCATTTTTATCATCTAAGTCCACCAACTTGTCATTTTTCAACATAATACTCATTAGCAACCACACACATTGATTTATATACCTCATAAGCATAATTACTAAAATACCCTTAAACAATAACATCATTCATGCATTAGCAACATGATACATCATAAACAAGTATTTAACATTTCAATCCATAATCAAACTCCTTCCTTAATTAACGTACCTACATATGGCACAAAATTTATCATGCTCTTTCTTTTTAACAAAAAATATAAGAAACCATAAACATATCATGCTAAGCATACAAAACATGCATAAAATCATACTAAACCCTTAATGTGCTAGCATACGTTTTTCCATATATTTAAGGGAGGATTAACGGTTACCTTAATCCCGCAAAATATCAAATCTTACCAAGCATAATTAGCAACTCAACACCTAAAAATAATATCCATCATATTTGTTAGACATAAGAAGTTAAAAAGGATAAAACTTTATAAAATAAATTTATTTAATAATAATACACTTTAATTAAATATGGATATACCTCAAAAATTAACCAAATGAGTTTCAAAATAAGGGGGAGCTCACGCTGCATGAGCAGCGTGAGTTTCATGCATAAACCATGGGGGAAAAAGGCTAAAAAAGGGTGAAGGGAGCAAAATCCATTATTTTTGGGTTAGGGTACTTAGGCTAGAAAAGAAGGTGGTTGGACGAGGTTTCAAGGCAGGGGAATGGTGCACAAGTGAAGAGGGGTTGTAGGTGGAGGCTAAGGGTGGTTTCAAGGTGGCTCAAGGCGGCGGAGACGACGACGGAGAGGAGGCGAAGTTGGCTGCCAAGATGGGTCAAGGGAAAGGGGTTGTGAAGGAAGGAAAAGGAGAGGGGAAAATGGAGGGGTTCAAGGGATGTTTTTGGCCAACTAATGGATAGCGGTTGTAGAGGGGGTTGCAGGGTGTCGAACGGTGGGTTGGGTGGCGGCATAGGTTGCCGGACGGCAGCGGTAGAGGCGGTTGCAGGTGGCTCGGCGGTAAGGGGAAAAACTGGAGAGAAAAAGGAAGAGGAGGAGAAGGGAGGAAGTGCAGGGCTCGAGGGGCGGCGTGGTGGTGCAGGGTGGTAGTAGGCGGTGGCAGAGGCGGCGCAGGGGTTGGGCTTGGTGGTTCGAGCGGCGGCGGCGGAAAAAGAAAAACGGGGAGCGAATGGAAGGGGGAGAAAAGAGAGAGGAGTGAGCTCGGGAAGGGGATGATAGGCTCAAAAAATGTGGTAATGAAGGGCTTGGGAGCTGAAGAGAAAGAAGAGGGAGAAGAGAGGGAGCAGCGGCTGGCCGATCGGTGCTGCAGTGGTGGCAGGGAAGGAGAGGGAAGAAGAATGAAAGGGAGAGAGGCACGCGGGGTGTGGTCCAAGAGCCGGTTTGGCTCGAAAAGGAAAGAAAATGATGGGGGAAGAGAGAGAGGGAGAGGGAGGTAGGTGGTGGCCAAGTTGCAGGGCAGCTCGGTGATCGGGCATGGCGGCAGGTATGGTGATGAGGACGGGTCGGGGTCTCGGGGTGATCGAAGAAGAAAGAAAATAGGGAGAGGGAAGGAGACCCGACCGGCGTAGGAAAAGAAAATAAGGTAGCCGGCCGATCCAAGGGCAGAAGAAAGGAGGGTAGGCTGGGGAGATGGACGGCGCGCAAGGGAGGAGCAGGGCTGGGGGAACGGGCCTGGCCCAATCGTGCGGGGGAGAGCTGGCCTGGCGAGGCAGCCCGAGGGAAAAGGAAAAAAAGAAGAAAAAAAGAAAAGAAGAAAGAGGAAAAAGGGAAAAGGGGAATGGAAAATAGGAAAAGTAATTTAATTTAATTTATAAAATCATAAAATATAATATTCTTGGTAAATTATTTAATTTAATAATTTAATTTATTATAATCTAATATTTTAGTTTAAAAAGGATAAAGTTGGTAAAATATTAGTTTGGGAAATTATTCAAATAAAATAATATGATAAATAGCAAAATATTTATTTTTAATTTAGAAAATACTCTTATCCAAATTTACATACTCTAAAATCCATACAGTAATTAAAATAAATAATCTTAAAGCAATTTTATTCCAGATAAAAGTAATTTATTAAAATATAGGTTTTTGAAAATTTTGGGGTATTCCACATACTCAACACACAACCCCAACTAATGTTTCGCCCACTTGCACAAAGTCAGAAGGGCATACTACTCGTGGGAATGAGAAACACCAATAAAAAGCGTGATCAGTACGCTACGTACTAAGTAAGGTAACCGAGCACTAAGGTCTACGCATAAGCACATAAATTATGCAGAAGAATAAAATAAAAAATTCACAAATGCATATGATCAACCAAGTAAAATTAAAAAGGCCCATGAAAAATCCAATTCAATTACTTAATTAATTTCTGATCAGGAGCTGATTCACATGATACTTTTTATCAAATCCATGCGAGTACGGAAGCCCCCACTATTATAGCCGGTGGATCGAAGGCACATAGGGTATCATACCCTAACCACTATTATAGCCGGTGGATCGGAGACACATAGGACTATGTGTCCTATTCACTATTCCTAACAAGTGGATCGGTTGGCTCCGGCTTGCATGGTGTTCCATTGTAAGTAATTAGTATCTTTTAAGTATTTCAACAAAACTCAGGTTTGTGTTTGTTGAGCTCGGGAACCCCCACTTTTAGAACCGGTGGATCGGTTACACATAGGACATCATGTCCTAACCACTATTATAACCAGTGGATCGGTCGTACATAGGGTAAAAACCATAACCACTATTCCGAACTGGTGGATTGGTTGGTCCCGTCTCAACGATCTTCCACTTTAGATAATTAATGTTTTAAGTATCTTATTCAGAAGCTTTCACCATGGACATGCATGAATCATCACAAATCACAAATCATAAATTTCACAATCATAATTACCCTTTAATCACTAAATACACATGACACACGAAAACTCTAAGCCGCAACAGACCCTAATTAACCACAACAAACCATAGTTAACCACTCCAAACTCTATTTAACCATAACAACCATATTTAGCCACTCCACGCCTTAGTTAATCATAACAAACCATAATTATCCACTCCAACCCAGTTAATCACAACAACCCAGAGTTCGTTACTCCAAACCCTAATTCAGTGTCTTCCATACCCTCATAATGCTCCATGTACTATTTTCCATAACTTCCATTTTAGTTAGCAAATCACTCTAATTTTCTTCAATTAAATTATTTATAAAATTCATATTAATTTGAAACTATTTTCTCCTTCTTATTTTAAATAAAATAATTTATTTAATTATTTTCTAAAATAAAATCCTTAATTATCTAGAATACCAAAATTTCTTCAAATTAAAATACTTGTAAGTTCCTTCTTAACTTTCCCTAACTAATTCTATTTTATTTTAATAAAAATAACTTATTTGATTAATTTTCATAATAAAATCTTATTTAATAATAAATAATAAAATTAGTATTTTTGGGGCATTTCATCTATCCTCTACACACCTCTAGATGTATTGCTTTTATTCCATACTCTCTTCACTCAGCAAGGAAATTCCTTCCCTTGACAATCTTCCATTAACCTTCTTGTGTTCATTATTTAAACAAACAAATTGACATGCATTCTCAATAATTTCACTATTTTAACTCTGGAATGGAAGTTAATCTTTCTTGATAACTCTGCAAGTTTAGTACATATTTGAATGATAAATATACGGTTTTTGATTTTTTACATAGCCACACTTGTTCCTGAATTTATTCATTGGCTATAAATAATATTAGTCACCCCTTCTACTCAATTTTCTTTCAACCTCTAAAATATCTTAGTTGTCTAACATTTGTTATCCTTCCTCACCACTTTCAGCTTGCTTTCAAGTTATTTCCATTTTTATAATCATTTTTCTAGCTCCTTCTTTTTTTGTATTTAATCAAGAACAAGTTATACTTAAGAGGAAGTTGAATTTCGCTCTATAGAATCTTCCGTGATTTTTCTGGTAAGCTTATTAAGATTATTATCCTTTCTAAATTGAATTATTGATTGTGAATATTATTCAACTATTTATAAAGCTTTAACTTTCTATTTTTATTGATTTTCAAAGTGGAAAATTTTATAGGTTGAGTTTTTGTATTAGTTGAAAATTTTGCTAAGCACTAAGTAAGTCATTCTTACATTTAAAATGTGGCTTGAACAATCATGTGATGGTATGTATCCTATTAGTTGAAAATTTTGCTAAGCACTAAGTAAGTCATTCTTACATTTAAATGTGGCTTGAACAATCATGTGATGGTATGTATCCTGTAAAGTGATAATATAAGAACCCAAAAATTTACTAAAAATATAATTTAAGAGGAAGGAACACTCAAACATAAGAGAGATGTTAATACCATAATCTAAATAGATCTAGCGACATACCATCCATACACCAACTATACAGCAAAGGTAAAACATAACAAAAACCATGATAAATGGTGCACAAGTATAAATCCATATCATAAATAAGAGTTAGGTGTTCATTTTGAAAGTAACATTGAAATACATAAATAAGCATTTAGTTGAAATTAATGAGAAGAAAACATATTAAAAACAAGCGGATAACATAAATATCCGGCCCCTAGCCCAAGTCATAATAGCATCACTCTACCCTAATCATAGCATTATATGCATCAAATTAATCTAGTGAGTCCTCTTCTCCTTATGCAAAATCAGAAAGATTCTCTACTCATAAAAATGAGCAACACCTATAATAAGGGTGATTAGTATGCTAAATACTAAGTAGGGTAATAATACAATCAAGAAGGTCAGAGAAATTAATAACACCACAATGAGAGATAAAACCTACATTGGTTGATCATATTGACTTTATTTGATATATTTTGAACTTATAATATGACTATATAGATAATTTTGTCATGATTTTAATCATGTTGGGCTCAGGGACCCTACTTTTCTCAATCAGTGGAATTGTAAGCAAACACAAATTCCTAGGTAGGATGCTCTTAGCCATTATTCTCACTAGTGGATTAATAATAAAAGTAGAACCCCAAGGTAGAAAGCTCCCAGCCACTATTCTCGCTGATAGATAGGTAATCAATGTATGATTGGTCTTGACCCACGTTGTATTCCACTATAATTAATTAATATTTTACCATGGGTTATTATCATCCAATGGTTTGGTTCACATGAGTTTGGTCCTCACTATTCTCACCGGTGGAACGGTAATATAGTATAACTTCTAATGCAAGATGTTTCTAACCTTATTCTCATCGGTGAATTGGTAGGTACACTTTGGCCCGACTCAAATGATCATTCACATTAGTTGATTATTATATTACTCATGTTTTATTTACTTCATGTTTTTCATACACCCACTTACAGAAGGCCCCATCTTAACCACTACATAGAAACAACCCTATTCCTCTTAGAAACCCTAGTTCCACAACCCTTGAATATCCTCACCTCCAATTTTATTTTTAGTCCCTAATACACCTATAAAATCTTAAAATTCCTCTATAAAGTCGATGGTTAAGAGTTATGTCCCATCTTAACCACAACATACATGCTTTATATTACCTAGAATGTCTTGTTACCAAAGATCTACTCTAGTGGACGTTTTCCTTAATATCTATATATTGTTTCATGTATGTTGTACTTCATTTTTGATATGCTTCATTTCTTAGCTTTATGCCTAACATGGGACATGTGGTTGATGCTTATCTTACATTAGATGTGGTGGTGACTCCCCATTTTTCCTATGTGTTTAGTAGTTTTTTCTGTTTATAATTTTTTTTTAAATAATTTTTTTGTAGTATCAAATGGGGGTGTTATAGGTTGGTATCAAAGCTTCTTTAAATTTCTTTTCTAGCTTTCAATTTTTTAAGCCTATGCCAAAGGATTTTTAAATAGGTTCCCAACAACATCTTTTATTTAATAGATATATTTTATGTTCATTTGTTGTGGGAGTGTTAGTACTCTGTTAAGTGACTATTTTTTTATTGATTTAGGAGTTAATAGCCACCAAATTCCATTATGAGTGCACTTAATAGTTTAAGGAGACTATCAATGTGTACACAGAAGGTTAGATTCAAACATCACAATCACTAATAATACTAATAACCACACCATCTCTAGAGGATTGGCTCAAGAGCATCGGACATCACCACACACCAATCTTTAAGGGTCAAGAGGACCTTGGAATTATATATCAAGATAGGTCTTGGAGATGGAGAATAATTTCATCACATATGGTTTCCCTTTAGGTAAGAGGATTAATGTGGCTTTATATTCCTTTTTGGAAAAGGTAACACATGGTGGAGGAGCATCCGTCATAGATGTGGAGAGCTTACTATTTAGGGAACCTTATTTAAGTTTATTTGTGCTTGATTTTACAACATTCTCTCCCATATGAAGAAGTATGATTAGTACACAACCTTTTGGTAGGGGAGTACTATAATAGGTTTATGGACCTTATCAAGTTTTTTCATAAGGTAGAGGTAAGTGAGGTGATGTAGGTTCACTGTTTAAAGATTTTCTTGGGAAGCAGATATAAAGAGAAGTTGGCGGGTGTTACTCCACCTAAAATGGTGGGAATGAACGAGTAGTCCATGGAGGCTTCTTGCATCATCCAGGCCAAGAGCACGCAGTTGGGTGCAAGAGGAAGATTGAGGGTCAATAGTATCTCGATGGAAGGAAGAAGGCATAATCTAGATGCATTATACTGCCTAAGTATGGTAAGTGTATGGGGCCAACACTCCGATCAGGAAATCAATCTAAGGGAAACCAAGATGAGAGACATTACAATTGCAAGAAACTTGAGGGAGGATTTCTTCAGCAACAAGGTAACATATAAGGGATGGGGTATGATAGGGCATAGATCTTATGATTGTTGAGTTAAAGTTGGCAGTGTTAAGAGGAATTGGTATAGTGCTTAGAGTAAAAAATCAATTCCTACCCATAGCCAAAAAATTAAAATATTCCTATACTATGAGCTAGTGTTGCTAGTTAAACTAGGTAGCTTAGGGGCCAAAAACCTTATACTTGTTAGTAGGTTTAGGGATCGGCTAGTGTTGTGAGTGTTCCTTTAGGAAGATGGCTGAATATTAGCTCATGGGAGGAAGAGCGTCAGGCTAATGCAGTAATTTGTTTGATTACTGTCTCTATCTCTCTAGCATGCATATTATTTGATTTTGGTGCATCACATTATTTTGTGTCATATACATTTGTAACTATAATTGTTATATCTCCTACCTATAGTATTTTCACTTCTATTATATTGCTTCTGGTGGATAGGATTACATGATCTAGGATATGTGAAGGGAGATTAGAACCCACCAAATATTCTTTATGTGGATAGTTGGGAGATTAGCATTTCCCTTAGATCTCATGGAGATTAAATTGTCGGACATATATATAATTATTAGAAAGGACATGTAGGGGAAATAGAGAGAGTTAATAGATTATGCACAAAAATGTGTGGTTCTTTGAAGAAAAAAGGTTGTTAGGGTATTAGTGGTGATTAACCTTGTGTAGTTTTTGAGATACCAACACCGATGAGATAGTTTTGGAGCAAATTGCATTGATACGAGAGTATCATCATATGTTCCCCAATGATATTTTTGGTATATGTCTTATTCAAGATGCTGAGTTTATCATTAGCATATTGCCAAAGAAAAAAATAGTATGTAAAGCCCCACACATAATATAACCTACAAAGATGAAAGAGATTAATGGTGACTTAAATAAGTTTTTAGAGAAAGGCTATATTCATTCAAGTGTACTACTTTAGCGAGCACTTGTCATATTCTTTAAGAAAAGGATGGGAGCCCTTAACTATGCATTGACTACCGATGGTTGAATTAGGTCAAGGTAAATAAATTTTATTGATTTCCAATAATTTATTACCTATTCAACCAGCTCAAGAGACCAAGGATTTTATCCAAGATTGATATTCGGTTAGATTGCCATCAGCTTAGAATAGTGGATTAGTATATTTCATATGTAGAATTTTAAACAAGATATGGATATTGGGAATTTACAATGATGTCTTATGGGCTCATTAATGCACTGACAACAATCATGCACCTCATGAAAAAAACCATTTGAAAAATTTTGGACAAGTTTTTCATAGTGTTCATTGAGGGTATCCGTATATACTCTAATGATTGAAAGAAAGATGAACAATATCTCAAACAAGTCCTGGCATTGTTAAGGACATACAAACCATATGCTAATATTTTGAAATTTGATTTTTTTTAGATCATGTTTCCTTCTTGGGTATTTAATTTGAAGGATGATGTGGTCATGGATCCTTCCAAGGTTTGAGAAGTTTCATATAGGCCAACACCAAAATCACCTAAAATCCAACACACATATATGAAGTATGTCATCTAGAATCTAAATGGTCCTCGCTATTTGACAATATATTGTACAGTGAGAAGTAGTACTCATATTCTATTTATTCCCAAAACCATATTACAAGTTTTGCCAAAAGTTTCACAAAAATCTAGATTCTCAGTCTGATACGATGTCGCTAAGGACTCCATGTAGTCACATAATGTACCTCCTAAACGAATTAGCTATCTATTCTAGATTGTATGTTGTTTTCATTAGGAAGAAAATTGATGATTTAGTTAAGCAATCCACAATAACCCATATGGAATCACAACCTTTACAAACCCTCAGAAGACCTACCCTAATATCCATAGAGATTATATCGTAATTCCTCTCTAGAACTTCTAGTGGTTGTGCCAACCATATAGGCCTCTTCTACTTGATCTTAACATTCTTGTGTCTAACATTAGGCAAGGAAATTTGCAACATCCTCATTCATTCGGGGCTACCAATATACCCTTTTCGAATCCTTATATGGCTTATCTTCTCCAAGATGGAAAGAATAAGGAGTATAATGACCTTCCTCTAGGATTTTCCACTTGAGCTCAACATATTTATGTGTTATACACAAATTACCACGTTATTTCAAATGGTTTTCCTTGTGGAGCTGAAACCCTTTGCTTTTAACTTCTTTAATTCCCTTCTTGATCCTCTTGAGCTTAAATTCACCAAGGTAACTAGCTCAAATCTACTCAAAGATCAAAGATTTAATGGTTAGTGCATTCATTCTTGCTTATAAACTACAAACAATGATAAAAGCACTCTCTATATCTCTGATCTCATAGAAAGATGATTGGACAACATATTCTTGCTCAATGAATCCAACAACTTCTAGCTAAGTGCATTTTCCACCACTTTGAAAATGGATAATGATTCTTCACCATAACTTGATTAAACTCTTGCTAGGTGATGCAAAATCTAAGTCCATCCTTTTTCTTAAAGAATAATATTGGCCCCATTTAGTGATTCACTTGGTTTAATGTATCCCTACATCTTTGGAAATGGATAATGATTCTTCACCATAACCTGATTAAACTCTTTCTAGGTGATGCGAAATCTAATTCCATCCTTTTTCTTAAAGAATAATATTGGCCCCATTTAGTGATTCACTTTGTTTAATGTATCCCTACATCTTTGGAAATGGATAATGATTCTTCACCATAACCTGATTAAACTCTTGCTAGGTGATGCGAAATCTAAGTCCATCCTTTTTCTTAAAGAATAATATTGGCCCCATTTAGTGATTCACTTGGTTTAATGTATCCCTTCTCTAATGACTCTTCTAACTAGTCCTTAAAATTTTTCATCTCTATAAGTTTCATAGGGTACATGAGCTTAGACACTAATTCCTTTCCTCCTAATATGTCCTCTCTAAAATCAAAATTTTAAATAGGTGACATGCCAAGAATCTCATCAGGGAGCACATTGGGATACTTGGATCACTACAATTTTCTATAACAATGTCACATTAGCCTTGGTATCTTGAATATTAAAATGGAAAAGATGATACCCCTGTGGATCAAGGATACTCATTAGGATTGCTGATTTAACACATAGAAATGGTTTAGGCTCATAGTTTTGATATAAGACCCTAATACCCTTTATCCTCAAAAAACCACACACTCATTCATGCAATCCATCAATGCTTGGTACTTCCCTAATATGTCCATTCTAATAATCATATCCAAATTATGTAATTCCAATTCCATAAGATCTAAGGGACATTTAACTCCCCTAAATTTTAAGGCTAATCATGTATAGATCCTAGTGCATGCAATGTTATCCCCCAAAGGTAACATAATTGAAGTGGAAATATTGTAGGAAGGAGATAACACAACTCTAGTGATGTATACATATGACACTAAACAATGTGATGCACTAAAGTCAAATAATAAGAATGCTAAAATGGTAGAGATAGTAAGCATATATGTTACAACACCGTACTAATGCTTCACCTCCAGCTAACTAATCATGTTTAGGCATCCTCTTGTAGTAATCCTTATAACATCGTCTATCCCCTAACCTTGCTGAAATAGGCAAGGCTTCTAGGCCCTAAGCTAACTAGTAGGCTAACAACACTTTTTTGTGATGGCAGTACTCTCAGAGTCTATGGCTATAATTTCTTCTATAACACCTCGAATTTATGAACTAGAATTTTTTTTAATACAATGCAAAAGAATTTGAAAATAAAATGGAGGAATGTTACTACTAAAACAACCATGAGAAATGTGTGATTAATACATGACCATACCTGATGTAAGGTAAAATGGAACCACAAATATATGCATGCTCAATGATAATATACTAGTACTTATGATAATAAGGATGAGAACATTAATATAGATAAGAATATTATGAGATTTTACTAATGGATCATGAAATATCATTATTAATGATGACATGCTTATTTTGCAACATAATACTATTATGCTTATGCGGAGGCAACCTAATGAATAATGGTTAGCCCAGAAAGTCCATAGAGATGCTCATCCCTTCTTGTTTCTCTCTCGGTTCCATAATGGATTAATTTATAATTGAAAATTGGTAAGCTTCCCTATCTTTAAGCTTAGAGTATTGTCCAACCCCTTCTTCTTTTCCTTAATTCTATCTCTATAAATATCGAGTCTCGTACTCATTTAAGGAGTACTAAAATCATTAGTATAATATTTTAATTTTTCTCTCTTCCCTATCCTTTAACTTGATTGATTTCTCTAAGAACTCCTTAGTTTATAAAATCCCACCAAAACTAGGTTTTGTTTACGGGGATCACAATAAAAAGCTATGTCTCCCATCCATCCTTTATATGAACTTGATCCTTGTACTAGTAACCATTCAAGAATGGATAATCTATTAATTTTCTATTTGTTTCAAGCTATAAAAATCAAAGTCCAACCATTCAAGAGATGGTCTCAGACAAGTTAGAATTGTTAGTACATAACCTTATCCTGCTCTTTAATCTTTTAGAAAAACACCATCATCATTGTTGCAAAATTGCCCAACATCCCACCCCAGAAGAGAATATTTTGGAGGCCTTAGACCATCTATAATGAGATAAAAAATCATGTTGCACAGTGGAAGATGCATAACCAATATGGATGATCAAGAATATCATATATTTGATGTCCTCAAAACTACTAGAGATTATATTTGGAAAAAAGATGATTATTAGATTAATGGAGTTGAAGATGATTCTATCATCAAGTTAATGGAAAACAAAGTGCAAGAAGATTTAGAGAGTAAGGAAAAGAATAAAAATGGTGTAGATGTTTAGAATTGCCAAACACCCTTGTCTAGGAACATATCTAACGTACAACTAAGAGAATAGGACTCCAACTTTTGAATCATTTGTTAGTTTTCTAGATCTAGATGACAACAAGAATGTGTTTAGGGATGCAATTTTATTTGATACAGCATGGGAAAACACCTTATTTAATGCATTTCTAAGAAGTTTTAAGGGATAAGCATCAAGGTAGTTTGGTACAATCAAGGTGGAATTCATAGGATCCTTTTCTTAACTAGTGATGAGTTTTATAGAACAATTTTATGCATGGTGGTGACCCAAGAAAGACTTATCCTCTTTGATGGGATTGTCCCAAAGGCCAAAATAATGTATTTAAACTTATTTTTAATAAATTTTACAAGGAAGTCTTAGAGATTAACGAGATATAAAAAGGCATCACCAGATCTTCTTCACTCAGAGGATCATTAGACAATGATCTAGTTAAGAATTTGATATTGGTCAAGAATAAGTCATACACCTCTTTGAGAAAGGACCTATAGCAAAGGATAAAAACCAAGAAAATGAAGAATTTAATGTTATAATTGGAAAAAAAATCAGATAATTCGTCAATGCTAGGGAAAAAGCTAGAAAAGGCCATATACGAGTAAGAAGAAAGCAATGGGACATTAAGGCTAAAGGCACAACCAATTGCAAAACTTGTAGAAATGATGATATTTAAAAAATGTTCACCTTTATAATTTTATCTAAAGCACATATATAATGTTGAAAATTATTGGTAAATGTTAGCACCATTTGTTATATATGTAGACATAAAGCATAGAAACATTAACAAATTATTAGTATATCATTAAGAGTATGGGAAAAAAGTGAGTAGTGTAAGACCTTGAGTGATGTAGTTGAAGATTTATTTCACAAAGGTCATTTGAAATACCAAGCATAAATGCTAGTGGTAAGATAAGAGATACAAAATATGTGTCAATTTCCCTAATCATCACATGCCAAATGACCCTTAAAAGGTATACATACCATAGTTAGAGGAGATTCTCTATATAGGCATGTAATTCAACCTCAAAAGCATACTTTGGAGGGAAAACTACCATAAATTAAGAAAGAGATTAAGAATAGACAATTAAGAAGTTAGTTCATAGTTGAGGTTGAGAGGTTGAGTATGGATGAAAGTTGTAATGATCATCTAATAATTAATGTACAAAAAGCTAATTATGTGTTAAAATAGATTTTCATAGACAAGGATATTTCAGTTAATATTATATTTAAATTAGCTTATGAGTAGCTGGAGTTGACTTAAAAGTTCTTAGTTAATAAACCTACAACCTTAGTAATAATCACGGCCAACATGCCAAAATATAGGGTAATGGTGGATCTTTTAATGAGAGTAGGCCAAAGGATAGTGGGAAATTTCATTGTCATTGCTTGTCTATCAACCTATAATAAAGTATTATGACGAATGGTCCTTAACAAATTAGGAGCAAAGCATTTTTAAGGCCAAAATATTAATGAGATTCTCAAGGTGAATCTAATAAAGAAGAGTTCTTAGCTTTCTTCACATAAAATAGGGATGTCTTTGCTTGTAAAATATCATACTTGGAGGGAATTCCTCCTAAAATCAATGAGCATCATCTTCATATAAGAGAAGGACAAGAGCTGGTGCAGCAAAAGAAAGGATTTGTAGGACTGAAAAAAATAAAGCAATTAGCACCGCTATAAAAAAACTCATACATGGTTGTTTAAAAAGTTGAATATCTGATAGTTTATAACCGCTGTTTAATTAACCTTCATAAATACTATACACGGTGGTTCAAAAAATTAATGTATAATTATTTATATTTGTCTTAAAAATCAGCGGCACCGTATTTTATACCATGATTGAATTAAAAACATAGCCATATATATTTAATATATATGATGATAATAAATCATACCTGCTGTGTATACTCTGAACAACTTTAAGTTAAACCATAGAGAAGGAAAATATAGGACTGTTATACTTAAAACCCACTGTGTACATGACAAGTAAAATAGAGAATACATAGTGGTTTTATGTCCCAAGTGCTATGTATACCGACATGATAAAGAATACATGGTGGTTGAGGCATAGAACCACTGTGTATTGTCTATCGCATTATAATATATGGTGGTTGGGGTGTCCCGACCAATGTGTATTCTCTTTAGCATGGGTATACACCAAAGGGTCAAACATTCCTACTCTTTTTCTCTTTAAATAATATTACTATCATTTTCCTATCTCATTTTTTTCTTGCGAAAAAACTACAAATGTTTCGATGATACTTTCTACAACATTATAAGTATTTTCCTCATCCAAAACGACAAACAACTAGAATAAATATTTACATAATTTCATTATCTACTTTGCATAGATTGCATTATAAAAAAATATTTTTCATTCATATTTAAAAAAAATGCATAAAAAGTTAAAGCTCCATAATATTTTACACATAATAATCATAAAAACAAATAATAAAATCTAATATTTGTTTCCTAACATCATTAATCTTGTTATTTTGATAATTGAAAGGATTAAGATATTAATAAAAATATAAAATATGGAAAAGATCTTGTTACTATTAATTCATATAGATATACATAATTAATATGAATAAATAAAGTAAATACGTACTTACTCTTGCCCCATCAAATCTTTGCAAATTACCTTTAGAAAAATTATAATTTGGTATCCATAACTTACACTATCTTGTTGTCATGGACACTGAAAAAAATATGAATTACATTATATTATTTGTTTCTTATAGTAAATACTTAATATGAAATTATAATGATTCTTAAACGACATAAAAACTACAAACCTCAATTTTTTTTCCAAGAGATAAATGGGGTGGTGCCCTTCCATTCTTTTTTATCCCAAAAAATGTTTTGAAGAGCCTAATTGATGTAGTAGCCATATATTAAAATACTTTGTGTGTGATTCCAATTAATATCATTATATACATAAATATGTACCTTTCCAAAATAAATTTTTAATATGAAGAAAGATTTCTATCAATTCAATACATCTAATATGTGGACCCTATGGATGGGTACAATATCACTAGGATCCAATTCATGTAGAAAGAAAATGGAGGAAATAAGAGGGACTGTGTAGCCATCTTTATCAAGCCAACTACATATGGAACATGTTCAATATTATCATTTTCATTGTAGATCATGTCTGACCATAGAAATCTATATAAATTAGATTCATCCAAGACATTAGATAATTAATTATCAATCAAGAACTTATGACCATAAAAGAAATTTTTTTAGTATCAACATCACCATCCTACTCATAATTAAAATAATGTCAAACATTAAAGGATTTAAATTACCTCATGTATACAATTATATGTTGACATTGTATCATTTCACCTTATAAAAATTGTAGGATATCTTCTACCCCAATCAAAATCTTCACATCTTTTGAGATCTTGTGTAAATTAGTTGGAAGAGGAATTCTAATAGAATTATCATCTAATAAAAGTGCCATGTCCAAATGCAACCAAATTAGGGTGATAAGTTATAATGATAGATTAATTTTTTCATTACCATGGCTTTTTGGGCTTTTGCATACTCCATATATGATGAAACCTGGAAGGGTTTCACAAATTTTCGCCTGATCAAAAAATAAATAGAGTGTGGGGTTCGATTCGCCAAGATAATCAGCCTATGGATTTTACTCCAAAGGAAGATTAGAAAACTTAGAGCGCAGTTGAATCAATGACTACAAAAGTTGTAGAACAGAAAAGATCGAGAAGCAGATCAAGAAAGGAGATCGGGAAGAAGAAGAAATTTCGAACGAGGAGGTCATGAGAGAGAGAATTCTAGAGAGTTCCAAAAGAATAAAATCACCAAATGTACTCGACCAAAAGTTCTGTGTACAACAAGTGTATACGCCTTTTATATGGCTTTTACATTACAAAAAAAATACAACGTATACGGATGCCGGCTTACAACTATCTCACACGAATCAGCCCAAATACAGCCCAAGAAATCAGCCGAAATATACACATCATGGATCGACGGGCTGGGTAAAGAAACAAACCATCCTTACAAAAATAATTACAAGGAATAATAATCCAAGTTATTGGATTTACAATTAATTCCCATAAGCTAAAATATGATAGCTAATCATGGTTACCAAGGGTTGAGTAATCCACATTCCAACTAACCCAATAAATATGGGTCGGGTGGCAGATTACACATCCAACTTAATCCCCATTAGCCAAATATGCTGACGAATGCATCACATGGGATTCTTACAAATTAATACAACACAGTTTCTGTAACAACACCTAGCAGCAGCTATAGCAATGAACTATATCCATTCCCATGTTTTGAATTAATTTCCTAAACAATCACACAATAAGAAAAGTAATTATATGTACAACATAATCTATAACAATTAATAGAATTATTTAAATACAAATTTTAGAGATATATATCATTCCCCTCTTCTTGGTGAGGTTTCGTCTTTGAAACATAATTAATACCCACAAAAGGACTAAAGTCAGCAACATTAAAAGAATCACTAACATTACCAAACTTAGTAGGTAAATCAATTTTATAAGCAATATCATTAATTCTTTCTAATACAGTAAAAGGTCAATCTACCCTAGGATCTAATTTTGATTTTCTAAGGTTTGGAAAAAGTTCCTTCCTAAGGTGTACCCAAACTAAATATCCTGGTTGAAAAACCATTTTCTTTATCTTTTTATTAGCATTCTCAGCCATTTATTGAACCCTTTTAGCAATTTGTTGACTCACAGATTCATGTAATTTCTTTATATTTACAGCACAAGATTCAGCATCAAAATTGTGCAACTTAGAATTAGGCAAATGGCTCAAATCAAGAGGAGTCAAAGGATTAAAACTATACACAACCTCAAATGGAGTCTTTTTAGTTGTAGAATGTAATGTTCTATTATAAGAAAATTCTAGCTAAGGTAATACATTTTCCCATTGTTTAAGATTCTTTCCAAGGACAGCTCTCAACATATTACCTAATGTCCTATTTACTACCTCTGTTTGTCCATCTGTTTGAGGGTGATGTGTGGTTGAAAATAAAATTTTAGTTCCAAATTTACTCCACAAAACCTTCCAAAAATGACTTAGAAATTTAACATCCCTATTTGACATTATTGTTTTAAGTATTCCATGTAACTTAACTATATGAGAAAAGAATAATTCAGCTACAATCACATCATCATTAGTTTTATTATAAGGTACAAAATGGGCCATCTTACTAAACCTATCTACTACAATAATTATTGAATCTTTAGCTCTATTAGTCCTAGGCAAGCCTAAAATGAAATCCAAGGAAACATCAGTCCAGGGTTGATTAGGAACAGGCAACGAGGAATATAATCATAAAGGTTTTGATGTGGACTTAGCCTATCTATAAGCTATATAATTAAAATAATATTTTAAGACATCCTTTTTTAAATAAGGCCAATTGAAATGATCAATTTGTATATCTAAAGTCTTTTGAAATCTTAAGTGTTCCATTAGTCTACCATTATGAGCTTCTTGAATTAATAGTCTTCTATATTAACAATCAGGAATACATAGTCTATTCTCCCTAAATAAGTAACCCTCAAAGATATAATATTTCCCTTGTGTAGCATTTTTATAATTTTTATATATGTCCTTAAAATCTTGATCCACCAAGTATAAAAGTTTGATACAAGAAAATCTGAACAAAGTGGTATCTACAACATTCAACAAAGCATGTCTCCTAGATAAAGCATCTGCCACTACATTATCACCTCCCTCTTTATATGTAATTATATAAGGAAAATTTTCATCAATACACCTACCCTGTCTTCTATTTAATTTTGCCTAACTTTTTATATATTTGATAGCTTCCTGACCAATGTTTATAACCAACTCTCTAGGCCATAAGTAATGTTGCCAATCTTCTAATGCTCTTACTAATGCAAATAGTTCTTTTTCATAAGTAAAGTAATTTAAAGTACTACCATTTAATTTTTCACTAAAATAAGCTATAGGTCTACCTTCTTGAGAAAGTACAGCCCCTATTCCCAACCCTGAAGCATCACAGTCTAATTCAAACATCTTTTCAAAGTTAGGAAGAGTTAATACAGGCGCTTGGGTTAGTTTATCTTTAATAATTTCAAAAGATTTTTGTTGTTCCACTACCACGGAAAGGGGTTTTAATAATGCTTATTTTATAGTTTTAATAATGGTTTTCAACCATTATTGAATCGCCCGTTATTAAATCTTTAATAATGGTTCATAAGCGTCATGAAAAATACACAAAAACCCGCGAATATGTGCGTGAACTTCATATTTAATAACGGTTTTTACTTAAAAACCGTTGTTAAAAAGGAGCTTTTAATAACGGTTCTGATGAAAACCGTTATTAAAACGTAGGTTCTAATAACGGTTCTTATTAAAACCGTTATGAAAAATTGGAGTTTTAATAACGGTTTTAGAAGAACCGTTATTAAAACCTACGTTTTAATAACGGTTTTCATCAGAACCATTATTAAAAGCTCATTTTTAACAACGGTTTTTAAGTAAAAACCGTTATTAAATATGAAGTTTACGCACATATTCGCGGTTTTCATAAGAACCGTTATTAAAACTCTAGTTTTTTTTTAGTTTTTGCAGTTTTGTTCCTGCCCACATACATAGTTTTATGTTCAAATAATTACCAAATTTGCATTGTAAAATAACATCAATTGATAACAAATCTGCAATCACACCATAATTTCAATCAATCCCTTGTTAATACACCAGACATATATAATCAATAATAAAATTAGTAGGCATAGCACAACTTCGTAGCGCTACACCCCAAAGCAAAATGTTCATAAATCTAGCTTAGAAGACATAGAAACATAGACAAAATACAAACTTAAATATGTATGTAGAATATATAGATCTCTACCTAATACCGAATGAATGAGTGCACATGCTTGGCCTATTGCTCTCTCACTTCATCAATTTCTTCAACATTGTATTGCTGGCCTTGTGCATAATCATCGGTGAAAAACTACAAATCCCAAGTTTTGATTAATATACATTTAGCACTTACGTCAAGTACCAAACATATATGTCATGATTCATTAATGGAAAAATATCGAAAAGAAAACATACATGGCTTGGACCATTGTATCTAACATAAAATAGATGTCTCACCACCTACCTCACATTAGACACAAGGCGAAGTATCTAACCAATTAAAAACAAGAGAAAACTAGAGAGCGCAAGAAAACATTTGGAGATAAGAAGAATCAGTGATTACAACCCAGGGCTACATAGGCCCAAAATTCGTACAGGAAATATTGGAAGAAAATTCTTAACTAAAATAAATCAATTCCGGCATGATACTCCTTATCCACTCAAGCACCACAAAGAAAAGTCTCTAAGAATGCCTATGCTCAATAACCCAACTATGCTGAGAGGAGGATGGGCCACTCACTGGTTGTCCTCAGGAAGCTAAGATCAAACCTCCTACTTGTGGGATTAAGCAAATGACTACAACAACAACCCCATCAATATGCATTCATATTGAGCTAATTAATATACCACCATCATGTAGATCCTTACATAAACAAGACCGACACAACATACTCAAAGTACAACTTACTGAAATGTGCATGCAAATTTCCTACCATGTCATTCACGTACAATCGCATAAGTCATACAAGATATGGATTATAATCATGCCATCTAATAAGGGTATACAGATTTTAACATGCATGTCGTCTTCCTATAGAATATGGATTACTTAGATTATCCACCCAATAGTGTTTAGAGTATAAATTAAAAGGCAATAGGAAATCAAAGTCACATATATGACATCCCAACCATAGAATCTTCAATAGGTCATGTTTTTAAGAGCAATAGATCATGCGATAATTCATGAAAACATTCTGGAACATAAAAATGTACCACAATGGGTATTCAAGAGAAACATCTTATCGACATTGAATTTAAGGAAAGTAAATGTGATTTGTACTATATATTCATAACTTTAGTGAGGCATGAGCTCTTTAAGTACTTGTAGAGCAAAGAAATTATTGCGTTAATACAATAACCATAATCAAACAATAAGATTAGGCTAATTAATATCTCCTTGGATCTCATTGCTTTCATTATTTTTTGTTAGGTAAAAGTATAATTCCTTTACAAAATCATTGAGCAATAGGTGCGCATATAATTATTTTACTCCAATTTATTGAGAAATAGATGAACATGTAATTATTTTACTCCAAGGTGAGAAAAAGGTGAGTATATAATTCTTTTATCCCAAGTTATTGAGTAATAGGTGAGATTATTCACTACAGTCTCTCAATGCAATGGAAGTCAGACCAAATAAGTGGACATAAAGTCCTGACTCATGCCAAGGAAACCTATTGCACATCAATCGTGGCCCACATAAAGGCCCAAAAATAATATCACACAAAGGAATAAGCATTTTCAATTCAATACACCAATATAAGGTTCTCACACAATTCAGTTCTCCCATTTAATGTATCTTCAAGTGATTATCTTAGTACTCGATCAATTATGCCAAAAGGTGGAATTATATAATGTTAATATCATCCATAAATTTCCAAGCCAACAATTGTGTTTCCATTTATTCCCTTTGTTCATAATGCAAGTTTAGGTCATGGAAAGGTTAAAGTCATAGTTCATTACTTAATCCGTAGTTTTACCATTAATTTAAAGATGTTTCAATCAGTTTCTTAAGGCTAAAGGTGAAGGTCTAATTAGAGGTCAAATAGAGTCCAAACCTAACTCATAACTATTTATCCATTTATTTTAACAACTAAGTGAAAGTTACTGGTAATAGATAAAGTCAACTCAAGGCCACCCTACATGTTCATGCTATCTTCTTCTATATTTGCTATGTCATTTCACATACAAGGTTCTCATTTTAAGGCCATGATATAAGTCATTAAAGGTTTATTTTCCATTATTTTGATTCATTACTTCAATATTATCCATAGGAAGAATCCATTTTTAGTCATTTAATCATCTATTCATTTTATAGTCATAAAAAAGGCCCAAATGAAGGAAAACATTGGTCAACAAAACTAATTTCCTCTTTAATGACTTTAGTCCACTATTTAAACTTCATTACTCCTAGTAAATTCATGGCTACTAGCATCTTAAGCCATTATCAAAGCATGAGAAACCTCAAAGCATCTTATTCGGGAAGAAACAGGTAAGAAAAACAAAACAAGTTGAGAGCAGTCGATGGTCTCGCTGTCAAGTAGATTGGTTCCATAAACCAATAGATCGGTTAGGGCACTATCAACCTTCCTAGTGTTTGGGAACTAGTCGATCAATCAACCTTACTAGTCAACTATTTTGAGAGCTAGTCAATCAGTTTTGCTATAGCAGTCAATATGTCTAACTCGAGGCTAAGACTACTAGGGTAGAAAACTAACCAGTCAATTGGTTGACCCAAACATAATGGAAAAATATTGAAAAGACGTAGCCGATGCCTATGGCTCTATCTGAGGCATGGTCAACAGAAGGTGATAAGATCTGAGATGGAAGGGGTGACAGGATGAGCCACTCGCGTGCAAATGACATAGCTTGTCATATAACCATATCACATGAGTCTGTACATCTGTATGTGGCTCCATATGAAAATAGAGTGGAGGGTATGTCATCTCACTACCTACAAATGAGAACCACTAAACCTTATCATCAAGGTTGTTCTCGAAAGGGTCTAAATTACAGAATATGTAAACTCATCTTCAACTAGCTAGACAAATCATAAATATATTCTACCAAATCATAACCAACTATGTAAACCTAACAACATCAAACTATTTAAAATAAGGAAATAATCTTTAGTTATATATTTAAAAAACTAGCTAAACATCAAACTATCATCAAATCATTCAAGCTACGCATAGTAAAATCAAGTAGATATTAATAAGATAATATATATATATATAGTACAACCTAATAAATCCTATATCATTATAATTATTATTATTCATCTCTATTTAATTTTTATCACAACACGAATGCTCAACCAACCTCCTCAACTTTTCCCCATGCACAATACCCTTATCCTTAGGATTTTTCCCTATAGCCCTAGTTTATATTTAGTATAATAAACGATAAACCCTAACCCTAACAATAATTAAACCTAATAAATTATAATAAAAAATAACACTAAACCTCATAAGATAATGATCCTAAACCTATAGCTAACCCTAACCCTAACCCTAACACTAACCCTCCCCTAACCCCAACCCTAACCCTAACCACAATTATTTTAGATTATATATACACATCTTATATATAAATATATTATACATATATATACATATAATAGAACACATATAAACACACATTTTACGGAATATAAATACACATCTTACAAAATATATATTAAAAAAAGCATATAAATATACATGATCCGCATAATATTGTGAGTGCTAAAAAAAATATACACCTTAATTTTATACTTAGAATGTACATATCTTAGAATAATAATATATATTTTAGGCTTGTGGATTCTCTTACAATAATAATAAATATTTTTATAAAATAGATTATAAACACATTTATGTATATATATATATATATATATATATATATATATATATATAAATTAAGGTCTCGGCCGGCCACAATAAAAAAAGGCCACAGCAAAATTTTTCACCAACACATCAAAGAACAGATTTTCAAACAACACATCAGACACAACCTCTTCGGTGCAACAGGCATGCATTTATATATATATACATATCAGTAGAGACAAATTAAGCAATGAAGGAAGAAAAATACATACGTAAAGGGAGAAATGACGTACATGTTGAGAACGGAAACGACGAAGGTACAAATGCTGGCTACGTTTGCAATAATAGCAGAGGGGTGGTGGAGAGATGGAGCTATGACGGTTTCCTTTAATTCAGAGGAGCCGAAGTGGTGGTGCAAGGGTTCCCAAGAGAAAGAGAGTACGAGAGGGAAGCGGCAGAGTCTGAAATTTTTGGCATGAAATAGAAGAGAACGAAATAAAAGGAACTTTTAATAACGGTTCCTATAAGAACCGTTATTAAAACATGATTTAATAACGGTTCTTATAGGAACCGTTATTAAAACCTTGCCAATTTTGACAACGGTTCTTGTTTGAACATTTATTAAATCATGTTTTAATAACGGTTTTATGTCAGTCGTTATTAAAATTCCTGTGCAAAAGTTCACCTTACACTTCTAATAACGGTTATTACCTAAAACCGTTATTAAAACTTCCCGCGCATTAATTTTCACGCATTTGACGACGGTTTTTGAACCACCGTTATTAATGTCCTGTTATTATTTCTTGTTTCCGTAGTAGTGTACTAAACCCCATTTAAACCCATTTTCGTTTTTTTTATTGTTATTAAGGGAGCAGCTATGGTACTAAAATTCCTAACAAATCTAAGATAAAAAGAACACAAACCGTGGAAACTCCTAACTTCAGTCATAGTTTTAGGTACAAGACACTGCCGAATTACTTTAATCTTTTCTTTATCCACAGATATACCATCCTTACCCACAACAAATCTCAGGAATACTACACTTTCTAAACAAAACTTAGACTTAGCTAAATTAGCATACAACTATTCTATTTTAAACACATTCAGAATAATTCTTAAATGTCTCAAATGCTCTTCTAAAGATTTGCCGTAAATAAGTATGCCATCAAAATAAACAACCACAAATTTCCCAATAAAATTTCTAAGCACATGATTCATAAGCCTCGTAAAAGTACTGGGAACATTGGATAACCCAAAGGGCATAACTAATCACTCATATAACCAAAAGTTGTTTTTGAAGGTTGTCTTCCATTCATCTCCTGGTTTCATTCTAATTTGATGATATCCACTCTTTAAGTCTATTTTTGAAAAAATCATAGCACTATGGAGAAGATCTAATATTCCATCTAATCTTGGTATAGGATATCTATACTTAATGGTTATTTTTTTACTGCCCTACTTGAAATGCCCCAAAAAATTCTAATCTTAAATATTATATTTAAATGAGGTTTTATCATAAAGATTAATTAAATAAATTATTTTGATTAAAATAAAAGGAAATTAATTAGGGAAAATCAAGAATAAATTTATAAGTATGTTAATTAAGAGAAATTGGGTATTTTAGCTAATTAAGGATTTGTATTTTAGAAATTAACTAAATAAATTATTTTATTTAAAATAATGAGGAGAAAATAGTTTCAAATTAATGTTAATTTTATAAATAAATTAATGGAAGAAAATTAGGGTGTTTTGCTAATTAAAATGGAATTTATGGAAAATCTTTTAAAAATCCTAATTTAGCCTAAAAAGGGATTTAAATATTATTTTATTTAAATATTATTATTTTAAATATCCTAAATATTCAGATTAATTTAATTGGCCCTAACCTAATTATTTTCTCCTTTCCTTTTTCCCTTTTTCTCTTTCTTTCTTCCTTTTTCCTTTTTCTTTTTCTTTCTTTTTCTTCTTTTTCTTTTTTCTCTTCTTTTTATCCGGTTGGGCTGCCCTCTCCCGCGGCCCAATATTTTTTCCCCTTCTTTCTTTCCCTCGGCCCAGCCCGCGCCGCGCGTCCTCCTTCCGCCCCGTGCCGCGCTGCGTTTTTGGCTCGGTTTCCATCTAAACGCGTCATTCAAATTAATGAATCCTTCGACCAGCGCCCGACCGGCCCGGTTCTTCCTTTTTCTTTTCTTTCCCGGCCGACCCGACTGCCTCCCTCTCTTCTTCCTTCTTCCTCCTTCCTCCTTCGTCGACGCTGCTGCACCTTTCGACCTCATTAATGTCTTCTCCGGCTACGGTGAATAATACCGGCCGTTTCTTGTCTCATTGTCTTCCTCTTAACTCCAGAAATAACTTCATATAATTATTTGACGTTAACTCTCGGCAGTTTCTCCTCCCCAACCTCTCGAAACCCCGAAGCCAACCAAACGTCGACCGACCGTTTACCGCCGCCGGCCACCCAAATTATTGCAATTAAAACTTCCATGTCAACCTCCAGCTCCTCATTATCCATTCCAACATCTATATATAGCCTAGTTGTAGGAGTTTTGAAGATTTTTCTTTCCCGAAACCCTAAGCTCGAGCTGCCGATCACCGAGACTTTAGACGCCGTTTCCTTCGCCAATAGCCAACTTCAACGCCACCTCCGCATGCCAAATTATTCCCTGCAACGTCCTCTAATTAACTAAACCATTCTAACCTCTCGATTCTTCTTGCACGAGCCTCCATAGCCGTGCCAAGTTGGATGCTCGTTCTCGCCGGAATTTTGACCCCGAAGCCTTAAACCGCCTTCCACCGCCGTGCGCCGCCACCTTTGGCTGCACCACCACCATCATTTTGTCCCTCTCCTCCTGGGAAACAATAAACACCTCTTATATCACCTCAATTCTCCCTATCTTTTTCCCAACATCCATCTTTCCCTCTTTTCTTCTATTTTTCCTGCCACCGTCGCCGCCGCCGTGAACCACCGCCGGTGCCACCTATCCCCACCAGCTTAAGGTTGAACCCTAGACCCTCTCAACCATTTTCCATATTATTATAAGCCTTGATTTAATTTATTTCAATTATTTGCATATAATTACCATTATTATTATTCTTAATATTTATATTCTTAATATGTTTTATTATTATTTGATGAGAAATTTTATTCTGAATTGTACTTGCAGGGTGGAGAGTGGTAATAAAACAATATTATTGTTAGTTTCAAATTTTAAGTTATTAATTGCATTATTATGGGATTATTATCATTCTTCTTCTTCTTATTATTATTAATATTATAATTATTAGAATAATTATTATTATCATTTTATTAATTATTCTGGAAAATCTTAGGCCCTAATTTTGTATTAACATTCGCACTTATTTATTTTAGTATTATTGTTTCTATTGTTCTTATAACTATTGATGATAATATTATCAGTATCTTTATTATTTTAATATTATTATATATGTTAGTAATTTTATTATTAATATTAAATAAATAGTAGGTCATTAGTAATAAGTAGGGTCAAAACCCCACTTTAAATTTTAAAGCTTATTATTATTATTATTATTATTATTATTATTATTATTATTATTATTATTATTATTATTATTATTATTATTATTATTATTATTATTATTATTATTATTATTATTACTATTACTTATATTCTCATTGATATTAGTTTTATTATTTTTGATATTATTATATTAGTATCATTATTATTATTAGGGTGAAGTCTTTAACCCTATATTAAAAAGTATAGTATCTTTAGTATTTTTAGGTCTTTAGCAAAGTTAGAATTTTGTTAAAGTTATTTTATTAATATATTATTATTTGGTCAAAGCCCTAAGGAGGCGTAGGAACGTGCTCCAAGACCGGTGTCGTTTCAGGTAAGGGGTGCTAAGGCCTTTTATGTGCTAATGTGCATTGTGTGCCTCGTATTCTATGCATTCTATGTTTATGATTATTAATTATGCCGTATATGCTATGACGTGGAGTTAAAGTATGTTTTCGTATGACATGTGTATTATTTGTGTATGACCCTGTAAGACATGCATGTGAGGATGTTGATATGATTTTATGTGGGAGAAAGGATGAAAAAGGAGGATGGAGAAAGAAGTTGATTAAGGGATGTGAGTTGACTTAAGTATTCCATTGATTCATGAGTAAAGGAATAAAATGGAGAATTTTAGGGTTTCGTGTGTGAGAATCTGATTTATGATTTTTGAGGTTTTGTATGGAGAATATAATTTATGGTTTTATATGGGGAAGTTTAATTTATGGTTTTGTATGGTTTTGTGGGAGACAATATAATTTATGATATTATATGGGAGAATTGAATTTATGGTTTGTTAGGGAGAATCTAATTTAAGACGTTATTTGGGGAGAATGTAATTTATGAACATTATATGGGAGAACCTAAATTATGATTTGATTGGGAGAATCTAATTTATGATTTGTTTGGGAGAATCCAATTAATCTAAATTATGGTTTTGCTTGGGAGATTCTAATTTATGATTTTATGTGGGAGAATCTAACTTATAGTCTTGTATGGGAGAATATAATTTGTGGTTATGAAAGGGGAGAATCTAATCAATTGTATTATGTGGAAAAATCTTTGGGTTTTATATGATTTGAATCTTTGTGTTGGTATGGATTGAATTTAGGGTTTTGTGTGAATGAATCTTTGGGTTGTATATGGTTTGAACTTAGGGTTTGGTAAGGATGGATACTTAGTTTGGTATGGATGAATCTTTGGGTTTTATATGGTTTGAATCTAGGGTTTGGTATGAATGGATCTTTGGGTTATGTGGATTGAATTTCGGGTTTTGTATGATGAGATTTTGGGTTTTGCATAATGGTTAACGGTTGTATGGTGGTATTAGGGTTTGCATGGAAGTTAATAATTGCATGGGATGTGTAAAGTTTGTATGAGAGTGAAGTTTACGTATAGAACGCGGATTTGGGATTTGAGGAAATTAATGTAAGTGTTGTTTGGGTGTTTGAACATTTGAAGGGAAAATAGTGCGTGGAGCATTATATGGGTACGTAGGAAACCGAGCTAGGGTTCGTGTGGATAATTAGGGTTTGGTGCAACTGGTTAGGGTTTTTGTCGTATCAAGTATATTTGGTGATTAAAGAGTAATTGTGATTTGTGATGTGTGTTGATTCATGCATGACCAGGGTGAAATCTTTGAATAAAATATTTAAGATATTAATCACTTAAAGCGAAAGATTATTGAGCCGGGTCCAACCGATCCACCAGTTAGGAATAGTGGTTAGAGTTATTACCCTATGTGAGACCGGTCCACCGGCAAATAATAGTGGTGTGGACTTTGTCCCGCAAGTGTCCAGTCCACCGGCGAATAATAGTGGGGGACTCGAGCTCAATAAAAATGAACCCGAGTTCATTAAAGCTCTTAAAAGATACTAATTACTTACAGTGGAACACCATGCGAGGAGGAACCAAACCAATCCACCGGTTAGGAATAGTGGATAGGGTTGCTACCCTATGTGTGACCGATCCACCGGTAATAATAGTGGTTAGGGCATGATGCTCTATTGTGACCGATCCACCGGTAATAATAGTGGTTAGGGCGTGATGCTCTATGTGTGACCGGCCCACCGGTTATAATAGTGGGGTGTTCCTCTGCTCGCATGGATTGATAAAAGGCATGGTGTGAATCGGATTCTGATAAGAGATTAATTAAACAATTAATCTGGATTATATGGGCCTTTGTACTTTTACCTGAATTGTTCATATACCTTTATGTTGTTATGTTGGATTATGCCCTGTTATTATTCTACATGGATTATGTGCTTACGTGTTGGCCTTAGTGCTCGGTTACCTTACTCAGTACGTAGCGTACTGATCACCCTTTTTATGGCTGCTGCTCATTCCCACGAGTAGTATGCCCTTCTGATTTGTGCAGGTGGGCGAGATATCAGTTGGAGCTGAGTGTTGAGCATGTTTGGCTCGAGATTCAAGAGAGTTGTGGCCATATCATAGTCTTTATATGATTCTAATTCTTTTTGTTAATCTTTTATCGGTTGTAAGTTTAATTCTCTTTTGGAAATGAATTACATTTCTTGATGCGTACTCTGATTTTGTTTTACAACCTTTTAATGCTTCTTTGGAAATTGAATTGTATTGATTATTTCTTTTCTTAGCCTTAGCACTTGGTACTGGAACGGTCAGAGAGAACCGGTCTGGTACTATATGTGGCGGTAACATTTCTAGAATTCACAGGTTTTCAGTGCTTCTAATTTAATTGCTTCCGCTTTTAAGAAAAAAAAATTTAGTGAATTTTGGGGTGTTACACTACTATCTATGCACATCCTCCAACTTCCATCTTTCTTAGGTACTAATAGTACAGGGACTTCATAGGGACTCATTGATTCCTTAATATAGCCTCTACTCGATAATTCAGAAACCTGCCTCTTTAACTCCTTTAATTCTTTAGGATTAGCTATATAAATAGGCCTATTTGGTAAAATAGCTCTTGGTACAAAGTCTATTTGATGTTTTATCCCCCTTAATGGAGGTAATCCATGGGGAATTTCCTCAGAAAATTCTCTAACAATTTCCTTACATCAGTAGGAACTTCCTCACTTAACTCCAATTGACATTCATAACATTCCTTATAAACCATAAAATATACACTTTCTTGTCTTTTAATATCCTTTTTAACATCTCCACTCTAAGCTTAAAACCTAGATGTTCCTTTAACTTCCTTTGAACTAATTCCAGTCTCTATACTTTGTTTGGATAATTCCTTAAAATCAAAATTTATTTTAATTTGATCATCAAAGATTTATTTTGGAGTCATAGGTGCTAAAATAATTTTCTTATCATCCTTATGTACAGTATATCTATTTTTATACCCATCATGTGTTACTCTCCTATCATATTGCCAAGGTCTTCCTAATAATAAATGAGCAACATGCATTGGACAATATCACACAAAATAGAATCTTCATACTTACCTAATTTTAAATTTATTAGAACTTGCTGACTAACTTTAATATCCCCTAACTCATTTAACCACTGTAGTCTATAAGGTTTTGGATGTCTAGTAGTTGGTAAGCCTAACTTAGATACTAATATGGTACTAGCAGCATTGATACAACTACCACTATCTATTGCCATGTTAAAACACTTATCATCAATCAAACATCGAGTATGAAACATGTTTTCTCTCTGAATTGCATTTGAATTAGATAATTTATTACTATTTAATGTCCTACGTACCACTAAAAGATCTGTACTTATTGGAAGTTTTATCTCTTCTTTTGATTCACTAGTATCATCCCTAATTAAGTTAACCTGCAATTCTTCCTCTTCTGATTCAGATTCTATATCTCCAGAATCTCTAATCAAGATGTTCCTCTTATTAGGACACTCAGAAGCTATGTGAACTAACCCCCCACACTTAAAAGCACTTTATATCTCTAGTTCTGTTGGGACCACTAGTAGGATTAGCTATTATTGTTCTACCCTTATCAGTCCTGTTTCCTACTTTAACCTCATTATTCTTACTTCTAGTATTCAAAACTCCCATTGTTCTTCCACTTCCTTGAATTAGGTCCTCCAAAATTCCTTTTTATGGTACTCCTAATCCCAATTCCAGGGGGTTTATACTGCCTAGTTCTCCTTATCTTACTCTCTATCTTCGTAGCTATATTAACCATTTCACTTCAGGTACCACAAGGATATAATTCTACCTTATCAGCTACCTCAAAGTTTAATCCACTTAAAAATCTAGCCATTGTAGCTTCCTCATCCTCAACAATTCTTGTTATAATCACTTATACCTCTAGTTCCTTAAAATATTCATCCACAGACCTATTCCCCTGATTTAATGTCTGTAACTTTTTATGTAATTCCCTATAATAGTAACTTGGAATAAACTTTTTTCTCATTAAAATCTTAAATCCATTCCATGTTTTTATGGGTGGCTCTCCACTCCTACGCCTAGTTAATACAAGATTATGATACCAAGAAGATGCATATTCTATAAATTATACTACTGCTACCTTAATTTTCTTTTCATCTGAATAATTATGGCATTTAAACACTAATTCTATCTTTTTTTCCCACTCAAAGTAATAATCAGGATCATTTCTCCCATTGAATCCAGGCATACTAAACTTAAGATTACTTAGATTCCTATCAACTAGATCTAATTCTATTTCTTGCTTATTATTCTTTCTAGGTCTCCTATCACTATTATTGGATATTTGATCTTCTAGTTTTTCTAAATTATTTAAGGGTAGAATCCTAGTTCTAGGGTCCATTGGAGCCCTAGATAATACCCCAGCATGTTGGTTATCTATTCTGTTATTCTGCAATTCATTGATTCTTATTTATTGTTCTCCTATCCTCTGTTCTAAGTTTGCAAATAAAACAGCAAGTTGAGCAGTCATTTGTTCTTGAAAAGTCCTAAGAGTCTCTAATAAATCATTGCTAGATACCAAGACAGATTGATTCACAGATTGGCCATAATTAGACATTATAAATTTTATCAAGGTTTACTTTATTAAGCACAATATAAGGCACATATAACAATCAATCTATAGCTAAGATCACTTTACTATCAATCCAATCAAAACAGCAAATTGATCACAATTATATATAAAAGGGATCGCAGCACAAACACAAGATTAAAGAGTCTACTAAAACACACATAACAAACAATAATTTCAGATAATTGTTGAACCGAACAAGACAGAAAATTTCAAGAATGGAACGAGATCACCGCAAGAGAAAATTGTGTAATTAAGTAAATTAATGAGATAGGACCCCTATTCTAGGAGTCTTTACCCCTTTCTAGAACCAAGGGTTTGTCGGAATTTAACCACTTCTTGTGCACTCTTTCAATTGTGAGCAGAATATCAATTCGTAATAAAAAAGTTAAATTGATTTCTAACAATTTCAATAATTAGAAAAATTAAGGCTTGAATTTATCAATTGAGGAGTATTCCTTGAATATTATCAAGATATAATAATATTGACCAAACCGTAATTGCAAATTCGTTAAAAGCTATTTAGGGTTTCCCAAATAGTTCTGCCTCCGTCAACACATCCTTCTTGGTCACCGACTTAATCGCGTCAAGAATCGTTCGATTCTTATTTTTCGCAAACCCTAGAATCAACACTTCAGAACCACGGGTTAGCGAACTCTTGAATGACGAACAAAACAATAAAATTTCAGTAACAAATGAATTAAACAACGAGAACTTGAAGATTTGAGGCTATGATACCAAATGATGAAACCTAGATGGGTTTCACAAATTTTTGCCGGATCGAAAAATAAATCGAGCGAGGGGTTCGATTCACCCAAATAATCAGTCTAAGGATTTTACTCCAAAGGAAGATTAGAAAACTCAGAGCGCAGTTGAATCAATGACTAATGAAATTGTAGAACAGAAAATATTGAGAAGCAGATCAAGAAAAGAGATCGGGAAGAAGAAGAAGCTACGAACGAGGAGGTCACGATAGAGAGAAGTCGAGAGAGAGAGAGAGAGTTCAAATAGAATGCAATCGCCAAATGTTTTCAACCAAAAGTTCTGTGTACAACTGGTGTATACGCCTTTTATATGGATTATGTCAAAAGAAAAGTAATTATATGTACAACATAATCTATAACAATTAATAGAATTATTTAAATACAAATTTTGGAGATATATATCAATATATTTTCCCCTCTTACTAATATTATTTGCAAGAATATGAATGACCTAAGTAAGACAATGTTGATGGAATAATTATTATATCATAGATTATCACTGAAATAAAAAAAATGTAATCTAAAATTTGAAAACTTTTAGATTGCCTCATCTTTGATAATTATAAGGTTACTCGACCATCCATCAAATTACCTGACTAGTAAGCACAATGGGCATAACCTCTTCTTCATGATTATATTCCACATCAAATCACATTGGCTTCATTATGTATGACTCAAACATTATATAAATTGAGTCCTAAAATTTATTAACCCCCAATGGTTGGGGAATAATAGTTATTTTGGACTCAATAAATGTAGTAGCATTTGCTATAATAGACCCATAAACTTTGTGTGACCTTGTGACTCATATTTGGTGTGTAGAATAGCTTGGATTGGTGTGTGAAGTGTTTCGGAGAAATCTGAAGTAGAACTGTGAGCTGTTCTGGAAAGATATAAATATATTACATTGAATAAATTATAATTTGGAAATGTTTTAAGCATGAAAGTTGTAGATATTTCTGTTATCTTTCCAACGCATCAAGAATCAGCTCGATTAGAGGTCAGATGAAGAAGTTGTGGAAACACGAAATACTAAAGATTGTCAAAGCTGGAAATAAACACGGGGGCCCGTGTTTTGGAAACACCATCCGTGTTTTTTTCATCAAGAAAATATTTTTATTTTCGGGGAGAGGCCGAGAGATAGAAAATAAACATGGGGTACCGTGTTTATTAACACGGTCCGTGTTTTTTGGTTTTTCGCTCCGCCTCGGTTTTCGCTAATGACAGTTTCGTATAGTATAAATACCATGCGATTAGAACCCTAATCGAAGAGCAAACGTCGTCTTCTTCTCCTATTCAGTTCTATTGTAATTCCTTGATGAATTGAGTGATTTATGTGAGAATATCTTTGATTCTTTGTAATCACAATTACTTCACATCAATAAGATCATCTGTTTCCCCAATCTGTGTTCTTGAGTGTTCTTCTCTTCTCAATTCTTGTGTGTTTTAATTGATTCTAATTAGATCTTTTATTTTTTCGAATTAGTATCGGTCCACAACAAATTGGTATCAGAGCGTTGGGTTCGTATTTGAGATGTCTACAACATTTGATATAGAGAAGTTTGATCGGTCTGTGAACTTCAGCTTATGGAAGTTGAAGATGAAGGCGATCCTGATTTAGAATGGATTGGAGAAGGGGTTACTCGAGATATCAAAGATGCCCGATTCAATGATAGATGAGAAATTTGAGGAGATAGATCAAAAGGCCCTTTCCACCATACAATTGTATTTGTCTAATGAGGTCTTGCGTGAGGTGGCTAAAGAAACAACATCGGCATCCTTATGGCTCAAGCTGGAGTCTCTATACATGACGAAGTCCGTGACGAATCATCTGTTATTGAAGAGCAAGTTGCATGAGTTAAAATTACGTAAGGGACAATCCCTTAAATCTCATCTTGATGAATTTCACTCTATAATTATGGATCTGAGGAATATAGATGTTAAATTAGAGGATGAAGATCTTGCTATTATATTGTTGTGTTCTTTGCATGCTGATTACAAACATTTTCGTGAGACCATACTATATGAGAAGGATGATGAGTTGGTTCTTGATGATGTCAAGACTGCCCTGCTACAACGGGAACTGATTGAGAATCAGTTGACTGGAGGTGGTTCTAGTGACTCACATAGTGAGGGACTTATAGCTAGGGCAGAACTCAGGAACGGGGTTCTGGTGATAAGAAGAAGAAGTATAGGTCGAAGTCGAGGAATAATAGATCCAAGAATGTCATGTGCTATGGATGTCACAAGAAGGGTCATATCAAGAAGTTTTTTCCTAATAGGATATCTGGAGATAAACCTGGTGAATCATCTGGCATAAAGGATGATGTTGCTATAGCTCAATATGATAGTGATGGTAGTGTGTTGACTATCCCTGATAGTCAGACTAAGATTATGGACAGGTGGATCTTGGACTCTGGATGCTCTTACCATATTTTTCCCAATAGGAACTGGTTCCAGACTTACGAGATGACTCGAGGTGGAGTAGTTCTGATGGGTAATGATGCTGCATGCAAAGTTGCTAGGATTGGGACAGTGAAGGTGACGATGCATGATGGTGTGGTTATAACACTATCTAATGTTCGACATGTCCCTAAGATGACCAAGAACTTGATTTCATTGAGTTCTTTGGATTGTAATGGATATTGTTGTGTGATTGAGGATAGCACGATGAGGATTACTAGAGGGGCTCTTGTTGTAATGAAAGGTAAGAGGATCGGGACACTGTATGAGCTTGTTGGTTCCACTGTTGAGGGAGCAGCTGCGATAACATCATCAAGTTTGTTTAACTCGGATGTTACTAGACTTTGGCATATGCGACTTGGACACATGAGTGTCAAAGGCTTGACTGAACTCTCCAAGACAGGGTTGTTGGATGGAAAGAGTATAGGTACTATGGATTTCTGTGAGCAATGTGTGTTTGGCAAGCAGAAGCGGATTAGTTTTTCAAAGGCTACACATCGTACAAAGGGGCCTCTAGATTATGTTCACTCATATTTGTGGGGTCCTGCAAGGGTGGTTTTCAAGGGTGGTTCGCGATACCTAGTGACATTTATTGATGACTTCTCTAGGAAGGTATGGACTTATTTGATTAAAAATAAGAATGATGTCTGTGAAGTTTTCAAGCATTGGAAGACTTTATTAGAGAAGCAGACTGGGAGACAAGTGAAGTGTCTCAGAACAGATAATGGCCTTGAGTGTGTGGAACGTAGTTTCACTGAGTATTGTGAGGACCATGGTATTGCTAGGCATCGTACTTGTGTTGGAAGATCACAACAAAATGGGGTTGCGGAGAGGATGAATAGAACCCTTTTAGAGAAGGCTCGATGTATGTTGTCACATGCTGGATTAGGCAAGGAGTTATGGGCTGAGGCAGTTCACATGGCGGCATTCCTGGTGAATAGGTCACCCAATCATTCCATTGATTTAAAGACACCTGAGGAGGTATGGTCTGGCAACCGAGCTAATTATTTTTATTTGCATGTTTTTGGATGTCCTGCCTATGCTTATGTGAATGATGGGAAGCTCGAGCCTATAGCTAAGAAGTGCATCTTTCTTGGCTATACATCCGATGTGAAGGGGTACAGGTTATGGGATCCAGCTGCATCCAAGTTTTTGACAAGCAGAGATGTTACCTTCAATGAGTCAGTATTCCTCCAAAAATATGAGTCTTCATCTGGTAGATTGTCTGAAGAGGTGGAGAAAAAGAATATGCATGGTCTTACGGATAAGGTGGAGGTAGAGGTTGATTTGGATCAGTCAAACTCTTCTAGTATGAGACTCAATATTCCTGAAGTGGGTGGATCCAGACAGAAGATGGAGCAAAGGGGTGTTGCTCCTTGTAGACCGCGGAGGGTTGTGAAGCCTCCTGTGAGGTATGGCTTTGAGGAGTTATTAAGCTTTGGCTAGTGGAGAGACTGTTGTTGATGTACAGGAGCTAGTGTCATACTCAGATGCCATTGTTAGTGTTGATTCTACTCAGTGGTGTGCTGCTATGGAGGAGGAGATGGAGTCTTTATGGAAAAATCAGACATGGGAACTTGTGAAGGCACCCGGGAAGAAGAAAATAGTTGATTGCAAGTGGGTGTACAAGTTCAAACATGGAATTCCAGGTGTTGAGGGACCGGCTCGTTTAGTTGCACGTGGGTTTAGTCAGATATCTGGTGTAGACTATAACGAGGTATTTTCCCCTATTATCAGGCATACTTCTATTCATACTTTGCTTGCGCTTATGGCTATGCAGGATATGGAGTTAGAGCAATTGGATGTCAAAACAGCTTTTCTACATGGTGAGCTCGAGGAGGACATCTATATGTGCCAACTAGATGGTTTTGTTGTTGAAGGCAAGCAGGATCATGTGTGCTTATTGGAGAAGTCACTATATGGTCTGAAGTAGTCGCCTAGACAATGGTATAAGAGGTTGGATCAGTTAATGATTGAGCATGGGTTCTTCAGGAGTGAGTATGATGGATGTGTATACTTGAAGCAGGTTGGTGATGGTTCTCCGGTGTATCTTTTGTTGTATGTCGATGACATACTTGTTGCAGCAAAAGATGTGTCTGAAATTAACAAGGTGAAAACAATGCTGAAGACTGAGTTTGAGATGAAGGATATGGGAGCTGCGAAGAAGATCCTTGGCATGGAGATCATTCGAGACCGCAGACAAAAGCGTCTTTACTTGTCACAAGAGCAATATGTGAACAAGGTGTTGGAGACGTTTCATATGATTGATGCCACGCCGGTTAGTACACCCTTGGCTACTCACTTCAGATTGTTTGCTTTAGATTGCCCCAAATCTAAAGATGAGGAGGAGTTTATGGCCACAGTTCCCTACTCTAATGCTGTGGGATGCATGATGTACGCTATGGTTTGTACCAGGCCGGATATTGCTCAAGCTTTGAGTGTTGTGAGCAGATATATGGTGAATCCTAGGAAGGCTCACTGGCAAGCAGTGAAGTGGATTTTGAGGTACTTGAAGGGTACTGCATCATCTTGTTTGGAGTATGGGAGGTAAAATAATGCGTTGATTGGGTTCGTTGACTCTGATTATGGTGGAGATCTTGATAATAGGAGATCTACTGGAGGTTATGTGTTTTGTCTTGGTTGTTTGGCAATTAGCTGGAGGTCATCTTTACAAGATGTGACTACGTTATCCACTACTGAGGCTGAGTATATGGCTATGAAGGAAGCTTTTCAAGAAGCTTCGTGGCTTGGTGGTTTCGTTCGTGAGCTTGGATTTGGTCATGGTGCTCCCGTTGTTCGTAGCGATAGCTAGAGTGCTATTTGTTTGGCAAAGAATAAGAATTATTTCCATCATTGGACGAAGCACATTGATATCAGGTACCACTTCATTTGAGGTACTATTGCTGCAGGGAAGGTTGTGCTGGAGAAGGTGGCTACTACAAAGAATCCAGCAGATATGCTAACGAAGTCATTGATAGTGAGCAAGTTCGAGCATTGCTCGGACTTGGTTGGTGTTTGTGTACCATGAGGGCCTTTTGGGGCCTAGGGGTTTTTACAAATGGTATTTTGTATTCCTAGTGCTAGCTACTATAAATACGTCATCAAGGTGGAGAATTGTGAGCTTGTGACTCGTATTTGGTGTGTAGAATAACTTGGATTGATGTGTGAAGTGTTTCAGAGAAATTTGAAGTAGAACTGTGAGTTGTTCTCGAAAGATGTGAATATATTACATTGAATAAATTAGAATTTGGAAATGTTCTGAACATGAAAGTTGTAGATCTTTCTGTTAGCTTTCCAACGCCACAAGAATTAGCTCGTGTTTTGGAAATACTAAAGATTGTCAAAGCTGGAAATAAACACGGGGGGTGAAATGCCCCGAATATTTCCAATTTTATAAACTATATTTAAATGATTTTTTATTAGAAAAATTATTTAAATAAATTCATTTTATTAAAATAAAAAGGAATTCATTGGAAAAAATTAAGAAGATTTTTGTAAGTATTTTTATTAGAGAAATTTTGGTATTTTGGATAATTAATTATGTTATTTTGAAAAATAATTAAATAAATTATTTTATTTAAAATAAGAATGAGAAAATAGTTTTAATTTAATAATAATTTTATAAATAATTTAATTGGAGGAATTTAGGGTGTTTTGATAATTAAAATGGAATTTATGGAAACTATTTTAAATATCCTTATTTAGCCTAAAAAGGGATTTAAATATTATTTTAATTAAATATTATTATTTTTAAATATTCTAAATATTCAGATTAATTTAATTGGCCCTAATCGAATTTATTTTTCTCCTTTCCTTTTTCCCTTTTTCTTTTTCTTTCTTCCTTTTTCCTTTTCTTTTTCTTTCTTTTTCTTCTTTTTCTTTTTCATCTCTTTTTCCCCGTTTGGGCTGCCCTCTCCCGCGACCCAATCTTTTGTTTTTCCTTTCCTCTTCCTTTTCTTCGGCATGACCCACCCCGCGCCCGTCGCCTTCGTCCGCCCCTCGACGCGCTGCGTTTCGGTCTATTTATTTCCAAAACGCGTCGTCTCACTTAAACGCACCCTCCCTCGCGCCAAATTGCCCGGTTCTTCCCCTTTTCTTTTCTTTTCCCAGCCGACCGGTCCCCCTCCTCTTCTTCTTCCTTCTTCCTCCTTTCTCCTCCGTCGACGCCGCTGCAACTCCCTCCCCCGCCCATGGCATCTCCGCTACGGTGATTAATACCGGCCGTTTCTTGCCTCATTGTCTTCCTCTTAACTCCAGGAATAAATTGGCATAATTCTCGTGCGTTAAATCTCACCCGTTTCCTCTCCCCAACGTCACAAACCTTTGAACCAACCCAAACGATACCCGACCGTTTTCCGCCGCCAGCTGCCCAAATTCTTGCATTTAAAACTTCCATGTCAACCTCCAAAACCCCATTATCCCATCTACCATCTATAAATAGTTAGATTGTAAGAGTTTTGGAATTTTTTTCTCACCCAAAACCCTCGGCGAGGGCTGCCATCACTACGACTTCAGACGCATATTTCGCCGCCGTTAGCCAACTTCAACACCACCTTCACATTCCAAATTATTCCCTGCATCGTCCTCTAATTAACCAAACCATTTTCACCTCTCGATTCTTCTTGTACGGGCCTCAATAATCATGCAAAGTTGGATGCTCGTTTCGTCGGAATTTTGACCCCGAGGCCTTAAACCGCCTTCCACCGTTGTGCGCCGCCACCTTTGGCTGCACCACCACCATCATTTTGTTCCTCTCCTCCTGGGAACCAATAAACACCTCTTATATCACCTCAATTCTCCCTATCTTTTTCCCAACATCCGTCTTTCTCTTTTTTCTTCTATTTTTCTGGCCACCGCCGCCGCCGCCGTGAACCACTGCCGGTGCCGCCTATCCCCACCAGCTTAAGGTTGAACCCTAGACCCTCTCAACCATTTTCCATATTATTATAAGCCTCGATTTAATTTATTTCAATTATTTGCATATAAATACCATTATTATTATTCTTAATATTTATATTCTTAATATGTTTTATTATTATTTGATGTAAAATTTATGCTGAATTGTACTTGCAGGGTGGAGAGTGGTAATAAAATAATTTTCTTGTTAGTTTCAAATTTTAAGTTATTTATTGAATTATTATAGGATTATTATCATTCTTATTATTATTATTAATATTATTATTATAATTATTAGAATAATTATTATTAACGTTTTATTATTTATTCTAGAAAATCTTAGGCCCTAATTTTGTATTAACATTTACACTTATTATTTGAGTATTATTATCTCTACTGTTCTTATAACCATTAATAATAATATTATCATTTTCTTTATTATTTTAATATTATTATATATGTTATTAATTTTATTATTAATATTAAATAAATGGTAAGTCATTAGTTATTTTAAAACTTATATGTTATTGTTATTGTTATTGTTATTATTATTATTATTATTATTATTATTATTATTATTATTATTATTATTATTATTATTATTATTCTCATTGACATTATTTTTATTATCCTTGATATTATTATATTAGTATCATTATTATCATTAAGGTAAAATCTTTAACCCTCTATTATCAAGGTGTATAATATCTCTATTATTTTTATGTCTTTAGGAAAGTTAGAATTTTGTTAAGGTTATTTTATTAGTATGTTATTATTTGGTCAAAGCCCTAAGGAGGCGTAGGAACGTGCTCCAAGACTGGTGTCGTTTTAGGTAAGGGGTGCAAAGGCCTTTTATGTGCTAATGTGCATTGTGTGCCTCGTATGCTATGCATTCTATGTTTATGATTATTAATTATGTCGTATATGATATGACATGGAGTTGAAGTATGTTTTTGTATGGCATGTGTATTATTTGTGTATGACCCTGTAAGACATGCATGTGAGGATGTTGATAAGATTTTATGTGGGAAAAAGGATGAAAAGGAGGATGGGGAAAGAATTTTACTAAGGGAAGTGAGTTGACCTAATTTTATGAATTTATAAGGAATAATCTAATGCATGGTTTTATCTGGAAGAATGTAATTTATGATGTTATATGGGAGAATCGAATTTTGTTTGTTTGGGAGAATCTAGTATATGATTATAAATTGGGAGAATCTAATTTATGATTTGTATGGTGAATTCCAATTTATGGTTTTATATGGGGAAGTTTAATTTATGGTTTGGTATGATTTTATGTGAGAGAATTTAATTTATGGTTTGTATGGAAGAAGTTAATTTATGGTTTTGATTGGGAGAATCTAATTTATGGTTTTGCATGGAAGGATCTAATGTAAGGTTTTATATGGATGAATCTCTTATTTGATATGGTTCAAATCTAGGGTTTGGTATGGATGAATCTTTGGGTTGTATATGGTTTGAACTTAGGGTTTTGTAAGGATGGATACTTAGTTTTGTATGGGTGAATCTTTGGGTTTTATATGGTTTGAATCTAGGGTTTTGGTATGAACGAATCTTTGGGCTATGTGGATTGAATTTCGGGTTTTGTATGATGATATTTTGGGTTTTGCATTTGTATGGTGGTATTAGGGTTTGCATGGAAGTTAATAATTGCATGGGATGTGTAAAGTTTGTATGAGAGTGAAGTTTACGTATGTAACGCTGATTTGGGATTTGAGGAAAGTAATGTAAGTGTTGTTTGGGTGATTGAACATTTGAAGGGAAAATAGTGCATGGAGCATTATATGGGTACTTAGGAAACCGAGCTAGGGTTCGTGTGGATAAGTAGGATTTGGTGCAACTGCTTAGGGTTTTTTCGGTATCAGGTGTTTTTGGTGATTAAAGTGGAGTCATGAGGATTGAATTTATGAGTTACAATGTGTGAAGTGTTAAAGGAGTGATTCATGCATGTCCAGGGTGAAAGCCTTTGGATAAGGTACTTAATACATTATTCATGTAAAGTGGAAGATTATTGAGCCGAGTCCAAACTGATCCACCGGTCAGGAATAGTGGTTAGGACGCGTAGTCCTATGTGCGTCAGATCCACCGGTTATAATAGTGGTTAGGACATGAGGTCCTATATGTGACTGGCCCACTGGTAAAAATAGTGGGGTGACTCGAGCTCAATAAAAATAAACCAGAGTTTGCTAAGACATTTAAAAGATACTAATTACTTAAAGTGGAACACCATGTGAGCAGGAACTAGACCGATCCACTGGTCAGGAATAGTGGTGTGGACTTTGTCCCGCAAGTGACCGGTCCACCGGCGAATAATAGTAGTGTGGACTTTGTCCTGCAAGTGATCGGCCCACCGGCAATAATAGTGGGGTGTTCCTGTACTTACATGGATTGATAAAAGGCATGGTGTGAATCGGATTCTGATAAGAGATTAATTAAGTGATTAATCCAAATTATTCACGGGCCTTTATACTTTTACTTAGATGATCACATGAATTATGTTATCATGTTTATGATCTTTTATTCTTATGCATGGTTTATGAGCTTACGTGTTGGCCTTAGTGCTCGGTTACCTTACTCAGTACGTAGCATATTGTAACACCCCCAAAATTTACAAGTTTTTTTTTTAAAAAAAGCGGAAGCATTTACAATAGAAATAATTTAAACCGTAAATTTCGGGAATGTTACCGCCACACTTAATACTAGACCGGTTCACTTCTACCGTTCTAGCATTAAGTGCTAAGGCTAAGAGAAACAACTGAAAACATTAATACATAATCCAAAATCATAATAATAGAAATCAAATACCACAAGTCCTTACACCATCCAAAATACGAGAATTAGTTTTCCAGAAGTAAGATAACAACAATAATAAAATTGTTCTCAAAGTACTGATCAAAAATAAAAGATAGGATAATCAAAATCTCTAAAGGAACGCCGGCCACTTCACTATAGGGACAGGTCCCGCCCCATCATCACACGACCCCTCCTGATGCCCCATAGACATCAATGTCATCATAAAAGACATCTCCTACCTGCAAGTAATCAGATGGGCCTTCTACTCGTTGGAATGAGCAGCACCCATGAAACGGGTGATCAGTACGCTACGTACTGAGTAAGGTAACCGAGCACTAAGGCCAACACATGGGATATAAAATCATAAAAGAAAATGCTCAACTTTCATTTACAAGCCCACACATATAGTACACATGGTTAGGAAGAATATTAAATAATTCCAAATAAACTAGTCCATTTAAAGCACATGGATATTCCATGTTAATTATTTAAGTACTCCTTTATTGAGATCAATTCATACCATGTTTTATTCGAGTCCACACGAGTACGGGAACCCCACTATTTAGCCGGTGGATCGGTCGCGAGGGAACATGCCCTGCCACTAATCTAGCTGGTGGATAGGTCACGAGGGAAACACTCCCTGCCACTATTTTATGCCGGTGGATCGGTCTGGCCCCTTCTCGTATGGTGTTTTCACTGTAAGTAATTAGTGTCTTCCCATGTCTTAACAACATACATGGTTTGGTTTGTTGAGCTCGGGATCCCCCACTATTTTAGCCGGTGGATCGGTCGCGAGGGTACATGCCCTGCCACTATTTTAGCCGGTGGATCGGTCGCAAGGGAAAGCATTCCCTGCCACTATTTTAGCCGGTGGATCGGTCTAGGCCCGTCTCAACATCTTTCACTTTACATTATTAATGTTTTAAATATCTTATCCAAGAGATCATTCCAGACATGCAAGGCGGACTTCTATCATGCTTACTCTTCAACTCAGATTAACACTCCAACCCTAGTTAACCATCTCCACCATGATTAAACGTGACACATCCCAAGGCCCATGCAAATCCTAGCTTCACGTAAACCAAACTTCTATGCAAACCCTACCTCTCATGCAAAAACCCTAGTCATCATGCCACCCCATGCAAAAACCCTAGCACCATACGACACCATACAAAAACCCTAACACCATGCAACTCCATATAAAAACCCACTCTCGTGAAACTCTCTATTATTATTCTACAATCCTATCATGCATGTCTCAGTCTCACATTGTATTAATAACATATTTATACACATCATTCTCATGCCATAATCATTTAACGAAAACACACCTCAACTTCCATACATGCTGCATTCATAACAATTAAACACTAATCACATGAAATACACATCAGATCATATCACAAGGCATGCATGGCATATAGATCACATATAACACAAAATGGCCTTAGCACCCCTTACCAAATATGTCACCGGTCTTGAAGCACGATCCTATATCACTTGAGGGTTTTGGTTGGTCTCACCTACTATGGGAAAAAATATTGGGATTAGGTTTTCCCTTAAGATAACTATTATTTCTAACTTATCCCAAGACCTTATTTTTAATTAAAAATTATTATATTAAAATTAATAATGAAATTCAAAACAAAAAGGTGATATAAGGGTTTCTACCCTTCACCAAAATAATAGTATAAAGATAAAATAATACTAATAATAATAATAATAATAATAATAATGATAATGACTAAATGTTATAATAAAGATAATATTACTAATGGTTAATAAAAGTAGACTTAAAAATTCTGAAACACCAAAGTGCGAATATTAATATAGCAATAGGGTCTCATATTTTTCCAGAATAAATAATAACATAATAATAGTAATTATTCTAATAATTATAATATTAATAATAATAATAATAATGATGATGATAATAATCATAAAATAATTCAATTAATAACTTAAAATTCGAAACTAATAATAAAATTATTTTATTACTACTTCCTACCCTACAAGTAAAATTTAGTATAACTATTATATTAAATAATAATATTATTGTTAGCAAAGAAATAATTATTATAATCCATTAAATACAAATAACTAAAATAATAACATAATAATTTACAATAAATAGGAAAAAGGGTTAAGATCGTCTAGGGTTTCACCTTGAGTTGGCAGGAAGTGGCGGCACCGGCGGTGGTGCACGGCGGTGGCCGGAAAATGGGTCTAAGAGGGAAAAGATGAAGCACAAGAGAGGAATAGCAAGGGAAAAATTAGAATAAGGTTATGGTTCGGTAGAGGAGGATTATAGGGAGTTTTTGGGTGGTTCAGATGGCAGTGGAAGTGGCGGAAACGGCGGCGGACGGCGGCTTAAAGGTTTCGGGGTAAAAAATTCAGGCGAGACTAGCAGCCAATTTGGCACGGCTATGGAGGCCCGTGCAAGAAGAATCGAGAGGTGAAAATGGTTTAGTTAATTAGAGGAACTTTCAGGGAAGAAAATGAAATGTTTCGGTGGCGCTGATGTGGGCTAAAGGCGACGGAATCTGCGTCTAAAGTCTCGGTGGTGGCAGCCGTCGTCGAGGGTTTTCGGGGAAGAAAATCTTCCACAACTCCTACCACGAGGCTATTTATAGATTGAAGATGGTAAAATAGGGTTTTGAGGGTTGGCAGGAAGCTAGAGGGTGCGAGAATTTGGGCAGCCGGTGGCGGAAAACGATCGGGTATCGTTTGGTATATTTTGGAATTTCGCGAGGCTGGGGAGAGGAAACGGGTGAGATTTAACGTCGAATAATTATGCAAATTTATTTCTGGAGTTAAGAGGAAGACCATGAGACAAGAAACGGCCGGTATTAATCACCGTAGCCGGAGATGCCATTTTCGGGGAAGGGAGTTGCAGCAGCATCGACAGAGGAGGAAGGAGGAAGGAGGAAGAAGGAAGAAGAAAGGGAGGCGGTCCGGTCGGCCGGGAAAAGAAAAGAAAAGAAGAAGAACCGGGCGGTTCGGGCGCGGTCGAGGAGGCATTTAAATGAAACGCTGCGTTCCAACGCAACAACGAACGGAACGCCGCGCAGAGAGGGGCGGAAGAAGGGCGACTGCGCGAGGGGTAACTGATTAAATGAAACGGTGAGTTTCGGTGGTAACTGGATCAAAACGCAGCGCAGCGACGGCAGAAGAAAAACGCCGCGTGGGCTGGGCCGAAGGAAAAGAAGAAGAAGAAGAAAAGAAGAAATGGGCCGCGCCAGGCCCAGTCGGGGGAAGGAAGGGGAAAAAGAAAAAGAAAGAAAAAGAAAGGGAAAAAGGAAGAAAGAAAAAGAAAAAGGGAAAAAGGAAAGGAGAAAATTTTAGATTAGGGCCAATTAAATTAATCTGAATATTTAGAATATTTAAAAATAATAATAATTAAATAAAATAATATTTAAATCCCTTTTTAGGCTAAATTAGGATTTTTAAAAGATTTTCCATAAATTTCATTTTAATTATCAAAACACCCTAATTTTCTTCCATTAAATCATTTATAAAATTAATATTAATTTGGAACTATTTCCTCCTTCCCATTTTAAATAAAATAATTCATTTAGTTAATTTCTAAAATGAAATCCTTAATTAGCTAGAATACCCAATTTCTCTCCTAATAAAGATACTTATAAATTTATTCTTGATTTGCCCTAAATAATTTCTTTTTATTTTAATAAAATAATTTATTTAATTATTCTTTATGATAAAACCTCATTTAAATATAATATTTAGAATTAGAAATTTTCGGGGTATTTCACGTACTGATCACCCCTTTTATGGGTGTTGCTCATTCTCACGAGTAGTATGCCCTTCTGGTTTGTGCAGGTGGGCAAGACATCAGTCGGGGCTGAGTGTTGAGCATGTTTGGTTCGAAGTTCGAGAGTGTTGTGGCCGTATTCATTCTTTATGCAATTTCATTCTTTTTGTTATTTCTTTGGTATAGTATTTACCATTTTCTGATTCATTACTCGATTGAGTATTTTAATGAACCTTTTATCGGTTGTAAGTTTAATTCTCTTTTGGAAATGAATTACATTTCTTGATGCATACTCTGATTTTTGTTTTAAAACCGTTTAATGATTATTTAAAGTTTAGTTTGTATTAATTATTGTAATTGATTGTTGATCTTTTCTTTAGCCTTAGCACTTGGTACTGGAACGGTCAGAGAGAACTAGTCTAGTACTAAGTGTGGCGGTAATATTTCCAGAATTCACGGGTTTTAAGTATTTTTAATTTATTTGCTTCCGCTTAAAAAAAAGAAAAAAATAGTGAATTTTGGGGTGTTATAGGGGGCCCGTGTTTTTTAATTAGGAAAATATGTTTTGTTTTTGGGGATAGGCCGGGAGATAGAAAATAAACACGAGGGTACCGTGTTTATTAACACGGTTTGTGTTTTTTGGGTTTTTCGCTCCGCCTCGGTTTTCGCTAATGATAGTTTCGTATAGTATGAATACCATGCGATTAGAGCCCTAATCGAAGAACGACCGCCATCTTCTTCTCCTATTGAGTTCTATTGTAATTCCTTGATGAATTGATTGATTTATGTGAGAATTTCTTTGATTCTTTGTAATCACAATTACTTCACATCAATAAGATCATCTATTTTATCCAGTTTGTGTTCTTGAGTGTTCTTCTCTTCTCAATTCTTGTGTGTTCTAATTGATTCTAATTAGATCTTATTTTTTCTGAATTAGTATCGATCCATAAAACTTTGACATGCAACTCACAAGGACACTAACCCTATAAAAAATTAATAAGTTAAATGGTTCAAGTAATGAAAAAAAAAAACATTAAAGTTCATGGATTATAGTGTAATAAATTACCTCATTAATTTTTGAAAAAATTCTAGGGATACTAGATGTGAAGGGTTGAATTAGACATTGAGAACTTGAGGACATATGATCAAACATTCTAAGGATTATCTCTTGTGATTCCCTTAATGCTACAATTTCATTCTCCAAATGTTCATACTTTTCCTTTGAAGGGAAAGACCAAGGGAGACATCCATATACTTTAGATAAGTTGAATCTGTAATAATATTTCCTTCATCAACCACCAGTGTCTCAAGAGCCCAAAGCATTAGATATGTTGAAACCTAAAATTATACTTGAAAAGATCATTTGGACCTTCATAATCAGAAGCACTGACAAGATAGTCCTTTCTCAAAACTGACTACTTAAAGATATAAAAATTAGTTAGGGATAAGTAACCATATTAAATTAAGTAAAGATAAATCTTGTGTGCCTCACCATTTTCTCAGCCATCTCTTGAGCTGGTTCATTTGCAGGCTTTCCATTCTTTACCCTAGTGTATATCAAAGCATGAGCTCACTCTAGGTGTAAATATTGGGTTTGTTTTAGCTCTTACTCCTCCATAATTTTTTCTCCTATTACATTAAATAAAAATCTTTAGTCATTGTATTAGATCATAAAATAATGGCATCAATTTATAATACTTAGTAACAATATTATATCATTGAAATACTTATTTTCATATGAATTCTTCTCTATTTACCCTTTTGCTTCTACACCTTATCTTGTGAGCGTAAATGTTCTATTCTACATTAACTCTCTCTCTCTCTCTCTCTCTGTCTCTGTCTCTCTATCTCTGTCTCTCTCTCTGTCTCTCTTTCTCTTTTCTTTTCACCAATACAAGATAAAGTACATCGATGATGTTATTCAATTGTAAACTAAGTACACTCTATTTATATAATAAATTTAAAAAAATATATTCATATGTGCTTTAGATGCCTCTAAATTTCTCCATAAACATAACTCCCTCTAGTGGTAGAGGGTGATCACATTACTATAGATATTTGGAGGCGTAGATATAATAGTATGATAAGCTGCATACAAATGGATTTCAGTGATTCATGACTTCCGATCCATCTAGCACTATGCATCTCGACAAATAACAAGATTTTATATTATTTTCCAATGTTAAATACTTGATACAATCATAAAAATCAAATAGTTAGCATGCATATAATTAAATTATCAATTGTTAATAACAAAAATAAAACCTATATCCATTAAATACCATAGTTTCATCCCACACCTTATCCTTTAAGCCTTTTAGGACATCCCTCCAAGTATGATAAGTGATAAGGATGTGTGCATGAGTTGAAGATTTACTATAATAATAATAATAATAAATCCCTATTCTCACCCACTAGATATTCGAATTCATCAAATAAAAATTAAGCACAATGCTCTTTTTTCTATTTCTAGAAATTTGTGTCACTTTGATTATCCCCCTTCTTTATGATTTTACTACCTCTTGAGCATGTGTGCCATCTACAAGTAGTGAATCCATACCTAGAAAAACAAATAAAATTTATATACTACATAAAAATTCATATATTATTTTATATAGTCAATATATATAAAAATAAACCTTTATGCACAAAATAAAATAAAACAACACATAGGAAGTAATTAAATCTTTCATCTATAATGCTTTAATTTGTATCGTGTGCTCTCATTATGCACTAACTATGATTTAAGTACATATAACCCTTCTTTGTGATCATCTCATTCATAGAGATCATTAGTAAAGTCATTATGGTTGTACATGAAAGGTAGTCAGTAGCCAAAAAACTCTCTGCTTTTTATGTCATCTTCCCATTGTTTCAAATTCAATATAATGTACCGTCATTTATCTATTAGATCAAATTCAATACTCTTTTTTATTGTGATGAAAATATAATTGTGTAACACCCTAAAACTCACAATTTTTTTTCTAAAAGCAGAAGAATTTAAAATTGAAAACCTATGAATTCTGGGGATGTTACTGCCGCACTTAGTACCAAACTGATTCTCTCTGATTGTTTTAGTACCAAGTGCTAAGTCTAAGAAAAGATTGACATTAAACTCATACCAAGAGTTTATAAAAGAACTAGAAAGATCATAACATCAAAAACCATAGTACGCGTACAGAATTGTAATTCATATCCAAAAGAGAAATAAGCTTACAATTGATAAAATGTTCATTTGAAGTACTGAATACAAGTAATGAATCATAATAGGGTAAATCTGATACAAAAGAAAATAACAGAAGGAAATACAATCACATAAAGAGTGAATCTAGCCACTCTACTCTCGAACTTGGAGCTCAAATATGCTCAACACTCAGCCTTGCCTGATGTCTCGCCCACCTGCACAAAGTCAGAAGAGCCTACTACTTGTGGGATTGAGCAGCACCCATAAAAAGGGTGATCAATACACTACGTACTGAGTAAGGTAATCGATGAACTAAGGCCAACACATAAAATCATATAAACCATGTAGAAAAATAAAAAAGAGCATATAGTCCATCATCATAGCATAATATAATACAATCATTCAAGTAATTACATAAAGGTCCATTTACAGTTCAGATTAATTAATTAATTAATCTTTGATCAAACTCATTTAACACCATGCTCTTTATCAAATCCATGTGAGTATGGGAACCCTACTTTTATAATCGGTGGACCGGATACATACAGGGTACATAGCTCCTGACCACTATTATTACTAGTGGACCAGAAACACACAAGGCATAAAGCTCCTAACCACTATTTTTGCCGGTGGACCAGAAACATACAAGCCATAAAGCTACTGACAACTATTATTCGCTGGTGGATCGGTCTAGCCCCAAATCTCTTGGTGTTTCACTGTAAGTACTTAGTGTCTTTCCTATGTCTTAGCGTAAATATGTTCGATTTTTTTGAGCACGGAATCCCCAACTATTATAGCCGGTGGGCCGAAAACGCACAAGCACAATGCCTAACCACTATTATTCGTTGGTTGACCAGTCACATATAAGGTAACATACGCTAACCACTATTATTCATCGATGGACCGGTCTGGGCTCAACTCGATAATCTTCCACTTTAAATAATTAATGTATTACAGTGTTTTATTGAGAAGCTTTACCCTAGACATGCATGACTCACTCCCTTTGTGCTTATCCTCCAAATGACCCATACCATATCATGATAACCCAATACCTTCTAAATTGCCCGACAACCTTTCCTGTACACTCTAGAAGTCCATCTCCAATATATGTGGGTCAAGGCCCACTAATATACACCTCCAAGTCCACTTATTCCCTTACTCTAGGGTTTTTCCCCAGAAACCCTAATCCAGGCCTACGTGGCCCATCCTACTCTACCTCACACATTCCAAATTATTTTTAACAATCCATGCATCACAACTCATAGATTCTACCCTCATCATTACACTTTAATCAACAAGTACACGTGCTAACACAAAAACCCTAAGTAGTCACACCAAACCCTAGCTCAATCTCCTATGTAACCTTATATTGCTCCATGTACTATTTTTCATCCAAAGTGTTCAAACACCCAAACAAAAATTACGTTACCTTCCTCACTCCCTAAATCAACTTTTCATACGTAAATTTCACTCCCATACAGACTTTACATATTCCATGCAACCGTTTGAACTTTTTATGCAAAAACCTAAAACTCCCATGTAAAACTCTAGATTTAACCATTCTAACCCTTGATTCATCCATACAAAACCCTAGATTTCTCCATCCAAAACCTTAGATTCCTCCATGAAAATCCTAGATTCCTCCATGCAAAACCCTAGATTCCTCCATACGAAACCCTAGATTCTTCGATACAAAACCCAAGATTCATCCATACCCACTCCTAGATTTAATTCATATAAAACTCTAAATTCATCGATACCAAACCCTAGATTCAATCCATACAAAACCCCATATTAGATCCTCCCATGAAACACCATAGAATTTTCCATGCAAAACCCTAAGTCCATCCATACAAAACCCTAGTTTAGATTCTCCCATACCTGCATTTTAATCTCACCCCCATTCTACTTCAATTGAGAGATCATTAAGATATTTAGGTCAACTTACATCCCATAGTGAACTCATTTCCCTTTTAGTCAACTTACTCCCCTTTGGTCAACTCATTTCCCATTTTCCATTTTCCATTTTCAACATTTTTCCCACAGAATACCACTTTTATACATCCTCATATGCATGTCTAAAGGATCACAAACCAATCAGAACATACCACAATATTTTACCATATATACATAATACGTATGCCATATAATAACATATAAACATACTTTAACTCCACACCATATCACAAAAGAAATAATTATAATGATAATCATAGAATACATAGCATACAAAGCATATAATGCACATCAACAGACATAAAGTGTTAGTTACACCCTTACCTAAAATGACACCGATCTTGGAGCACACTTCTACGCCTCCTTAGGGCTTTGACTAGTCTCACCTACATGAGGAAAAAACTAAATATTAGATTGCTTACTATCAAAAAAACTATTATTTACTAATTTATTCTAAGACTAGGTATCTGATAAAATAATAATATATTAATAATATTAATCATTAACTAATTACTAAATTTGGCTAAAAATATAGAAATAGTAGTAATATTGTAAAGGTTGATAAAATAAGGGTTTGAAGATTTAATTCTAATAATAATAATGATGATATTAGAAATAATACTAAAAATAATAACAATAATGATAATAACAACAACAATAATAAAGTGAAATAAGGGCTTCGACCCCTTCACCAAAATAATACTAATAATAATATTAGTAACATTAATAATAAAATTTAGTAGTAATAATGATAATGATAAAAACCATAATAATATTGCAATAATAATAATAATCATAATGGTAATAATAGTAATGATCATAATCGAAGTTAAAAAAAAGTAATTTTTTGACCCTACATTGAATAATAATAAACTTAATAAATAATATTAATAATAACAATAATAATAAAACTAATAATAACAAAAAATACTAATGATAAAAATATTAATAATAATAAGACTTGATATTTATAATACTATTACTAACATTCAAAATGGCATAATAGGGTTTCAGCCCTATATAGAATAATAATACTAACATTGAAAATAATAATAATAATATTAATAATAATAATAATAATAATAATAATAATAATAAATTGAAATAAACAGAATAGGGATTCAGCCCTCAATAACAATAATAGTGGTAACATTAATAATAATAATAATAATAATAATAATAATAATAATAATAATAATAATAGTATTATACTTGAAATAGTGGAAAAAAAAAATAAAGCTTATATAAATAGTAAAAAAAGGTTCAGAGGGTTTAGGGTTCAACCTTAGACTGGTGGTGACAGGCGGCACCAACAGTGGTGGCAGCGGCCTGGAAAAGAGAAGAAAAGGGGAAAAGGTTAGGGATGGGAAAAAGAGAGGGAGAGTGAAGGTGGAAGTAGTGGTGTTTGAGAATGCCTTGAGGGAGAAGATTAGAATAAAGGTGGTGGCACATGGTGGCGGTAGTGGTGGTGGCCAAATAGGGAAGAAAAAGAGAAAGAGAGGAGGAGAGGGAGGAAGAGGAAAAGATAGGTAGGAGAATATAAATGAGGGTCTGTAGAGGTATTTGGAAGGTGAAAAGAGCAGTGGCAATGGCAGAAGTGGTGGCTAAGGGTGGTGCGAAGGGCGGTGAAGGTGAAAGAAAGGGTTGATTAGGAAGCTAACTTGGCATGGCTGGGGTGTCTCGTGCAAGGTGAATCGAGGGAGGAGGAAGGTATAGTTGGGTAAAGTATGATTTAGGGAAGGCTTAGGTGGGTGGAGTGGGCGGCAACATTGACCGATGGCGGCAGAAATGGTGTCTGAAATGGAGGTGGCGCATGAGAGGGGGTTTCTGGGTAGGAATTCAAAAGCTTGACCCTTGATGATTATGGGGGGTATTTATAGAGAGAATGAAGTGGATGAAGTCAAAGGGGAGACGGGAAAATAAGGTAGGTGGGCGAGGTGCACCAGTGGATTCTAGTAGGTGGCGCATGATTAATCAGCTAGGTTTCTTGGCCTGTGATTGATTAGGGACGAGAGAAGAGAAAAAACATGTGAGAAGGGGGAGGAGTGTTTGGGTAAAATGGTTGACGAATCTGTGGGGAAGAGAGTGAGAAAAGGGCTAGTCAAATAGCGCGATAGGCGGAACAAACTTTGGCAGATCGGGGAAGGAGTTACAAGTGTGGGGAGCTAGAAAAGAAGAGGAGAAAAAGAAGGGAGAGCCGATTGGGCGGCGATGGGGTATTTTAAAACAAAACATGGCATTCTAGATATGGGCCACGCCAAAAGAAGGAAGAGGAACGGAAGATGGTTGTTGGGCTAGCCTAAGTCAACGAAGAAGAAAAGGAAAAGAAGGAAAAGAAGAATTGGGCCATGGTCAAGCCCAAATAGGGAAGGAGAAAGAAAAAGAAAAGAAGAAGAAGAAAAAGAAATAAAAAGGAAAGAAAAAAGAAGAAAGAAAAGAGAAAAAATAGGTGGGTTGGGGCCAATTAAATTAATTTGAATATTTGGGATATTTAAAAATAATAATATTTAAGTAAAATAATATTTAAATCCCTTTTTAGGCTAATTTATGATTTTTGAAAGGTTTTTCATAAGTTCCATTTTAATTAGAAACTCACTCTAATTTTCTCCAATTAAATTATTTATAACATTCCTATTGATTTGGCCCTATTTATTTACTCTTGTTTAAATAAAACAATTTATGTAATTAATTTCTAAAATAAAATCCTTAATTAGCTAAAATACCCAAATTTTTCCAATAAAAATATTTATTATTTTCTTCTTGAGTTCCCTTATTAATTCCTTTTTATTTTAATAAAAATAATTTATTTAATTAACTTCCATAAAAATTCCTTAATTATCTATAATTCTTAAAATTAAGTTTTGGGGTATTTCAAAATGGGTTTTAACTATGACCTAGCCATGAAAGATCTAGCCATTTAAATCCACGTTTGTAGGTACTAACCCCATTTTAATAGCCAACCTATTTGCACCCAAATAAAGGATCTCTAAAAGAAGTGTAATATAATAGCCATATTCACTCTATCAACCTATACTATGGGACTAATGCTTAAACAAGGTTTTTGTTTGTAGTACTTGATTTTTGGAAAGCATTTGATAGTACACTCACAGAACTATTTTACATATTATTCTCTTCATTTTACTTCTTTACATAGAAATAACAACTATTGATCATATATGAGCTCTATGACATCACTTCCCTATGAGGACTATAAATTAGTATTAAATTCAAATGATTGAGATGACAACTACTCCAAAAAGGAGCTATTGTTTCCATATAATATACATTCCTTACTCTTACACAGATTTGATGCCCTCAAATTATCCATGTATTGATCCACAAATAGGTGAACATCATCTCTATTGTGAAGGACATAGATGAGATCATACAAAAACATTTGATAATCATAAATGATGTAATACCCTGAATTTTTTAGCTAAATCTAAGCATAGGTAATTAATATTGAAACCTATTTCTAACCTTAGGAATTAATTTTTCTATCTTACCATAACTCCTTAATCATAAATCTTATGGTAATCCTAATATTTATTTTGTGTTATTAATATTTCCCTAACTTAAATCTAATCCCGAAAAAATATTTAACCTAAACCTAAATCTAAACCCACACTTTTTTCATTTCCTTTTTTATTTTTCCTTTTCCTTTCCATATCTTATTTAATTTTTTTTCTCTCTCTATGTCGATCACCTTACCGTCCCTTAAACAAGCATGCCCCTATCCCCATCAATTCCTAGTACCTACAGTTGTTGTTGGGTTTGAAATTTTTACCCGATTCTAACGTCCTTCCTCTTCCTCTTTTGTTTTAGCGTGTGTGTGTGTATATATATATATATCATATACCTCATTTAATGCCTTGAAAACTACCTCCTTATTCCTCTAGTTTTCTATCAAAAAGCCACCCCAAACACCCTCCTTCTTTCCACTCCTTACCATCCCCAAAACTGCCCAAAAACAACCCCTAATAACCCACCTTCGGTAGCCCTTGTTGCACCACATCTACCACCATTAGAAACACCTCCAATTACCTCACCCCTAGCTTCCGCAAAACTCACTAAAGCACCCCATAGCTGTAGCAAAACAACCCAATAATACCCCAAGCTTCGGTAAAATCCACCAAAACACCCCTAGCATTGGCAACAATATCCATTCCCTATACCCCTTTCCAGAAAGATAAATCATTTTCTACCTCCCCTTTCGATCCTCCTTACCGTTGCTCACTCCCTAGTAATGGTAGTTTATGCCATTGCTAGCCTTTTTGGCCAGCGATCGGTTTTTCAAACTTGGTTTGGTTTTTCCCTATTCTTTTTTCCTTTCCATTACCTTAAGCATTGATTAATTATATCAATAATTATAATTATTTATCTTTTTCTTAGGTGATAGTCTCGAGGTTCTGGAAAAAGTAGATTAGTATAAGCATGCTTAGAGACCGGAGCCTTTATTTGTAAGGATACTAGTTGATGTTCTAGGTTTTGTATTAAATGCTTATATGATTATGTGTGTTATTATGTTATTAAAATGCATGTTATTGATGATATGATATATTAATATGAATTATATGATAGGAAGCAAGTGAGAATAATGAAAGATATGCTGATACAATGATATTATGATAAGTTGTATTTTTATGGAAGAGTATAAATTGTGGGAGAGCACTATGGGCCTAATGAATTATTTTAAGTGGGAAATAATTATGTTTAAGATTTATGTTGATAAAAGGAGGATTTGGAAAAAAAATGATATTGAGGATATAGGATTTGCGTAAAATAAAGGCTATTGGCTATTTGTAGGGCATTTATGTCAATACGGGTTAATATGGAATTTTTTGTATTTTAATGTATTAGACGGATTTAAAATATTCTAGTAATATCATGTGAAGTTCTTTAGAGTAATTATGAAGGTCATAAGTTCTTTGGATGAGAAAATAGTCTAATGTGGGAATGATAGCCTTAAAATGGTAATCTTATTATCACATGTGTAACATGTTAGAGATAGGCCATGTATTTTGGATATGTTGTTATTATGGGTATTTTAAGATGGATATTTAATTGATTATTATATGAGCCCTATAGGAGAAGTTATGACTTACCTTTGATAGTCGATTTTGGGATCCTTATAAGTAGTAACTTTTGAGATAGGGCTATATCACATGTGTAAGACGTGGGAGTTAGACCTCAAAATTTGGGTATGTTAATGATACTATTATTTGAGGAAAATACACTAAATTTGGTCGATAAATGATCAATAGGTGGAAGTTATGATTAAATTGTGAATTTAGGATTTTTGGAAAAAATGAGTGTCTTAATGTTTGAGAACAGTCTTGTTATATGTATATTGATGTCTCACTTGCATTAATTATGTTTCCTAGTCATAAATGAATTATGAATAAGACACTATTCATCTAATGTGAAAGATCATGTGAGATAAGCCGAGGTGTTTTATGAGTCTGTTCTACCAACTTAATAATAGTGGTCGGATGTGTTTTGCCTTGGGAGGTGCATCAGGCCATTCCACTAGTTTAAAAATAGTGTGGCCTAATCTCAATGTGAAGGATAATATAATTCTGAGATAAGTAACCAATGATTAAAACACTAATCACTTATAGTGAAATATTACGTGAGTTAGGACCGAGGTGTAGGAGTCTATTCCATTCACTTAATAATATTGTCCAGGCATGTTTTATCCTAGGAGGTGCTTTAGACCATTCCACCTATTTAAGAATAGTGGCTAGAAGCATTTTCCCTTGGGAGGTGTAGAGTCCCTTCCACCGACTTCACAATAGTGACCTGGAGCATTTTGCCTTGGTAGGTGTTTTAGTCCATTCCACCAAATTAAGAATAGTAGAATCTCTAAACTTAAGTGAATAAAAAAAATGGGTTGTATCATATGTAAATATTACAGATTTGGACAAGTAATTACCTTGGGTTGATTCTTTTATCTTGCATGTACACTACTTTCCATTGTGAATGTGTGTAATGATATGTTTTCCAATTTTAACTATATTGTTACCTTACTAATTATGTAGCGTACGAATCATCCTTTTTATGGGCGTTGCTCAATCCAACGAGTAGGTCTACCCTATTTTATAGGTGATGGATGATTATTAGCTTGATGTGCTAAGCTTGGGTGAGTGCTGAACGAATGGGTAAAGGGCATGGTATCAGGATATATCTATTTCTCTTTGGACTTGTAGTCCTCTATTTTAACTATTTATTCCCTTCTCTCTATTTTGTATTCTATATCATAGTGGAATCACGTACTTCCCACACCTGATTCTTAGGTATAAGGTTACTTTTTCCCTTCACCCGACATAGACAAGGCATAGGGAGTGCCTCTTCTATGTTGGATGGGGTGTGACACCCCTACGTTTTATGTTTTGGCTTTTGCTATTAACCCGTTAAAATAAAAATTTTAAGTTTAGAAATTTGAGGGTGTTATAGATGATGACCATGTAAAAACCTATAAATAATTTACCTTGTTCATCTAAACTTGAATGTTGTTGTTTAGGAAAGCCTATTGTACAAGCATTGGGTAAAAAATTGCAACATAACAACGTTTCCTCCTCTATTAGATAACTCACACAATTACAACATTTTTGCTTTTTAGGATTCCTCACAATTCCATTTAAGAATTTCATATACCTTCCAAATGGATACTGATAAAGTGAATTTTTACCATATTTTTACCTCTTTTTCCCTTAGCTTTGGGACTTCATTTAGTCTCTTTCACATATTTTGCTATAGTTTTGGCCTATTATTTACACTATCATTTTCTTGATCCTTGTGTTGTAGGAATTACTGCAAAAACACCAAGATTGAGAAAGAATTTCTTATATTTGGAGCTAAGGACCTAGCAAGGAAAGCTCAGGGGGAGAGTGCATTAACCCAACATGCTTATGAAGGTGCATCGAAGCTATGAGAGCCAAAAGATAAGCCTAGATATCCCTCAAAAGACTCAAAAGAGGAGTGCACGGTCAGCTGCATGCCTAGATGTATAGGCGTGCAGCACTCCCATGGATTTGTAGATGAAAATAGAATCACATAGCCAACCTATGCAAGCCCTGCATGGCCGTGAAAAATTTTGAGTTGAAAAGTCGAGGCTAAAAATATTACATGGCTGTGCAATATTAGAATTTTCAAATTGTTGAAAGCTGAGAAACTACATAGCTAGGCCGTGCAAGGGCCACACGGTTGTGCAGTAGCATTCCTCCCTACGATCTATGTGTGCGACATGGCCGGCATGATGGGGAATTTCGTGGGATGCCTCAAGGATTTCTTAAGGAGAGAGAGAGAGGAAATTTTAGAGGAGTCAGAGATCCCTTATTACGGAGATAGCTTCTTGTAATAGTTTGTTTTCTTTAGTTCTAATTGTTCAGAAGATTTAATTTGTTTAATTTATGACGGTTGGTTTGAATCAACATTGCACTCTTCCTAATTATGGTTATTTCAATCTAATTCTTTTTTTCTTTATCTATTGCATTGTTATTTCTCATCATGCTATTTATTTCATTCATTTTATTTACAAGTATGAGTGAGTAGTCTCTTTTCTAGGATTGGACTTAGGTACTGTTTTAGTAATCGATAAGATGAAATAAAGTATTACGTCATATGATTCATTCATTGATACTATTATATATGCTAGATTTGCTTGTCATAAAGTGGATTTGATAAAATACGACTTCCATAGATGTAATCTATAACTGAAAGGCTGAGATTATTATAAAAAATTAGCATATATAAGAGAATTTAAGCAATCACGAAACTAGATGTTTAATTCTTAGGGACTCTATAATTGGTGCTACTTAATGGGTTCAATTTAGTTTTTGAGTCACGAAAGTAGTCAGCAAATTAGATTAAATACGTTCTTAGACCTTAAAAGAGGCTAACGAATATGATTTGACCAATTGTCCATAGCTAGTGAATTAATCTGCAGCATAAGTATTGTTTCATTATTGATTTTTAATCTAGAGACTGAAGTTCGATCCTAAGTTTTATTCTTACTGTTTAGCATCTCCAAGTTAGAATGCTTTTTGTAATTATTCTTTTCATCCAAATGCATACCTTCACTTTTTGTAGATTTAGATAGTTAAAATAGTAAAGAAGTATGAAAAATTACAAAGTCCTTTTGGATACGACCTTGAAAAGCTATAACGAATCTATGCGCTTGCAGAAATAACACAATAATTTTTTAGTGCCTTTGCAGGGGACTTTGGATAGTTGTTATACTATACTTTGTTATTATGGCTAGATTAAATCCTTTAATTCCCTTCTATTATTTATCTTTGTTGGTTAATTGTTTGTTGTATTCACTTTTAGAAACCTTTTATGCAATGATCCTTCCGACTTGGGCCCCTAAGAGAGCTTGACCTTGAGATCGAACGAACATTAACTGGGCTGTGGAGGTGGATGATTGAGACAAAAGCAAGCGTGATTTTAGAAAACATAGCTGACACTAGCGGAGATGAGGAGTAGAATCACTCTCTTAAAGAGTTTGCATCTCAAAATGCATACGAGATGCAATTGAGCATCTGAAAGCCTAATGTAGTTGCCAACAACTTCAAACTCAAACCTGCTTTGCTCAATATGGTTCAGCATTATCAATTCAGTGGTAGCCCAACGGAGGATCCTAACTTACACATTTCTATTTTTCTCAAGTATTGCGGTACATTGAAGATGAATGGCGTATTGGATGATGTGATCATAATTTATTTATCTTTGTTCTCATCACGAGATAAAGCATGTGTAATATCCCAAAATCCTAATTTCCGAAATTATGGCCAAATAAGGAATTATTAGGAAAATTAAGTATATAAATTCATTTATTAATATGAAGAGATTTAATTAATGAAGATTAAGAGGAAAATAATAATGAATTTAATTGGAAGCAAATTTGGGTATTTTTCCTAATTAGCATGGAGGTTGAAGAAATTTATCTAAGATAGTCTAAAATAAGCAAAAAAAGAATTTATTTAATATTTTATAAATATTAATATTATAAATAACCCAAAAATACCCTAATTTACCCATAAGTTATTTTATTTAATTTTCCCATCCTATTTATTACCTATTTTCCCCTCTTTTTTTCCTTTTTTCTCCCTCCTCTTCTTTTTTTTCTTTCTTCTCCCCCGGCTGGGCCAGCCCACCGGCCCAAACTCCTCTCCTCTCCCCCGTCTTGCGCACAGGTCCAGTCCTCCCTTTCTTTTCCTTTCTCCTTCCCGCGGCCCAGCGCCATGCGCTGGCCCTCGTACGCCTATGGTCACAACGACGCGTTTTAACCCCGAGGACGCCGAAACGCTGCGCCAAAATTAATGACCTTATAGCCGTTGCCAAACGGGCAACGCAACGCGGCACTTTGTCCCCCATAACGTCGAAACGCCGCGTTTGAATTGCGGATTAAATAAACCCCGCCGAACCGGCCGGTTCCCCTCCTCTTTCTTTTCCCTGGACCACCGGTCCACCCTACCTGTCTTCTTCTTCTTCGACCTGTCCCCCCCCCCCCCCGACCTGCAAATCGACCTGCAAGTCGATTTCGCCGGCAGCCACCAGCACGATCGTCCTTCCCTGCCTCTCTCCCTGTCGTTTTCTTTCTCTTTTCGACCCCGACCACGTCTCTCTCTCCCTTTTCTGCGTGCCATTCCCTTTCCTTTTCCTCTCCCCTTCCCCGACCCGACCTGCCATGGCAGGACCTGCACCACCTGCCATCGGCCGGCCACCTGCACCCCTGGCCGCACGCCTCCTTCTCCCTTCGTCATTTTCCTTCCCCCTTGGTCTATAAATACCCCCTCCCGAACGGCCACAGCAAGTCCTCCCGTTGGACCTTGCTGAAACTCTGTTCCGCCGCCGCCAGAACAGACGCCATGTCTGCCGCCTCCAGCCACCGCCGAAACCACCTCTTCCCACCATTATCATCCCTGCACTTCCCTCTACGAAACCAAGCCACCAGCACCCCTCCCCTTGCCCTGCACGTGCCGCCATAGCCGTGCAAAAGTCCTAACCCGAAACTACCACCTCCAGCCTTCGCCGCCCTTGCGCCGCCTCTCACCGCCAGCCCAGCCGCCACCAGGGCCTCTTCCACCCTCCAAAATGCCCAGCAGACCTCCCTCTAACTTTCCCTACCTTCAAATTCCCCTGCCTCCCTCTCCTCCTTCCTCCCTCATCTCCCATCTCTCTCCACCACCCTCGGCCGCCGCCGTCGCCGCCGCGCGCCGCCGCCCCTTGCCACGCCACCACCCTCACTCCACTCCCCTTCACCTGCTCTTTCTTTCCCCACCTCAGACTCCTCCTTTTCTCCTCCCATCTAACCACCACCTCCATCTTTTCCCCTCTTCTCCACCTCCACCACCACCGCCGTCGCCGCCACGCGCCGCCACCGGACCACCACCGACCCTAGGTGGTTCTCCACTCATCCAAACCCTAATACCCCTTATATATAATTGCTACTATTTTCTACTAATATTAATACTAATATACTTATTATTATTACTATTATCCTTATTATTATTACTTTTATTATTATTACTATTATTGTTATCATTATTATTATTATTATTATTATTATTATCATCATCATTATTACCATTATTATTGTCTTCATTATTAATGTTCTTATCTTCCTACTAATACTAACATCCCTTTTAAACCCTAACTTGTATTATACTTAACTTTGGTCTTATTTTATAATTATTGGTATTAACATTATTAATAATATTACTATTATTACTTCTATTATCCTTACTACGGTTATTATTGTGGTTGCTAAACCTTACTTGGTTGTATTATTGTTATTATCATTACTACTAGGAGTATTATTATTATTATCGTTATTACTAGTTTTATTATTATTATTATTATTATCACTATTTTTCTATAGTTAGCATGAACATTATTATTATAAGAATAGAGCTAGCGGGTCTAATAATATAAGTGTAACAATAGGTATTAAAAATAAACATATTTTGACTACTAATATCTAGTATACTAATTCTAAGGTAAAAACCCTAGTTTTTGTATAATACCCTTTTTAGTAATGAAAACCCTAACCTTAAACTAAAATGAGGATTGATAGTAATTATAAGGGAAACTAATACTTAGCATTTCCCCCTTTTTATAGGTAATCCCGACCAAAGCCCTAAGGAGTTAGAGGAGCGTGCTCCAAGCCCGGCGTCGCCTTAGGTAAGGACGAAGCTAATGGCCTTGTGTTATGTGTGACATGGATGTGTTGAATGTTGTGTATGCCATGCTATGCCATGTATTATATGATTTGTGGATAACTCGTTTTATGTGTAGCGCAGCTTGGAGATTGAGGTATGTTGTTTGTGCTTCCATGACATGAGCATGCCATTTATATGTATGATGTTTACGATGTATTATGCTATGGCCCTCTAGGACATGCATGTTAGGATAAATGGTAATATGAGTTGGGAACCATCATGGGAGTCTTGAAGTTTTTATGATCGTATTAATGTTCTATGGCGGTACTAATGTTGCATGGTGGTATTATGGTTGTAATGGTGGTATTAGGGTTCGCATGGTGGTGTTAGGGTTCGTATGATGGTATTTGTGATTTTATGGTGGTATTAATGTTGCATGGTGGTGTTAAGGGTTGCATGGTGGTATTATGGTTGTAATGGTGGTATTAGGGTTCGCATGGTGGTGTTAGGGTTTGTATGATGGTGTTTGTGATTTTATGGTGGTATTAATGTTATATGGTGGTATTATAGTTGTAACGGTGGTATTAGGGTTCTCATGGTGGTGTTAGGGTTTGTATGATGGTATTTATGATTTTGTGGTGGTATTAATGTTGTATGGTGGTATTAATGGTTGCATGGTGGTATTCATGATTGCACGGTGGTATTAGGGTTTGCATAGTGGTATTATGGTTGGTATGGTGGTATTATGATTCGCATGGTGGTGTTAGGGTTTGTATGATGGTATTTATGATTTTGTGGTGGTATTAATGTTGTATGGTGGTATTAATGGTTGCATGGTGGTATTCATGATTGCACGGTGGTATTAGGGTTGTATAGTGGTATTATGGTTGGTATGGTGGTATTATGATTCGCATGGTGGTATTAGGGTTGTATGGTGGTATTAATGATTACATGGTGGTATTAATGGCCTATGGAGTAGGGGGTTGAGAGTGAGAATTCACTTATATAAAGGATGAGTATGGGTTTTCTAAAGAAGGGAGGTTACTTGTTGAAGAAGTAAAGTGCTAGGGTTTGGTGCAGCCAACCAGGGTTGGCGTGGTCGATTAGGGTTTGAGTGGCCAACTAGGGTTTTGTTGGTCACATATGAACTTGGGAGATAAAGAAATACACTTGGGGAATTTCCTAATAAAGAATGAGGTGCGAGATAGAGAATAACGTAGCGTTTAGGTAAGTAAGAAAGAGTTGGGCCACATAGGTCCGATTAGGGTATCCGAGGAGGAACCCTAGAGGGATGAGAACATGCAGAGGCGATATCATATGTGTTGGGATGGCCTATATCCTTGGGGTTTGTGTCTTACTATATGCTACTTTACCTAAGTCTACGGGGGATGGATGTCGGGTGTGAGAAAAGGTGCGAGTCTCAAAATATGGGACGGTCCCTCTGGAGGGGAAAGAGGTAGAGTATCAACCGCATGCATGTCAAGGGTGTGATGTGATTCAATAAGACACGGATAAGACATTAATTATGTAAAGCGAAAGATTGTTGAGCCGAGCCCAGACCGGTCCACCGGCAAATAATAGTGGCCAGGAGCCGGGGTGCCCTGGAGACCGGTCCACCGGCAAATAATAGTGGTCAGGAGCGTTTTGCCCTGAGTGTATACCTCCGGTCCACCGGCTATAATAGTGGGGGATTTCGTGCTCGACAAACCGAAGTAAGTAAGTTAAACCATGGGAAATACACTAAGTACTTACAGCGAAACACCATGTGATTCGGGGCCAGACCGGTCCACCGGCAAATAATAGTGGCCAGGAGCAATTTGCCCTGGAGACCGGTCCACCGGCAAATAATAGTGGTCAGGAGCGTTCTGCCCTGAGTATATACCTTCTGGTCCACCGGCTATAATAGTGGGGTTCCCGCAATCACATGAACTATTAAAGAATATGTGTGGATTGAACATGCTGTTAATGAAAATAAGGAAAATACACTAAGTACTTACAGTGAAACACCATGTGAGTCGGGGCCAGATCGGTCCACCGGCAAATAATAGTGGCCAGGAGCATCTTGCCTTGGAGACCGGTCCACCGACAAATAATAGTGGTCAGGAGCGTTCTGCCCTGAGTGTATACCTTCCGGTCCACCGGCTATAATAGTGGGGTTCCCGCACTCACATGGACCTCTAAAGAATATGCGTGAAATGGACATATTATTAATGAGGAAATAATGAATCATCGGAATGTACTCAGGCCTTATCTTGTGTGTTATCGCACGTTGCTTATGTGATTGTGCTATGTATGCTATGTATGCTATGTGGTATGAATGTATGCTTGGCCTTAGAGCATCAGCGCCCTTACTCAGTATTGGACCCGTACTGATACTACACTGATTGAATGGGTCCTGTGATGATCCACCAATGGTGGGGAGCAGACCTCCTATGCAGGTTTGATCGGTTACAATTGTGGGGTGGAAGGCTTGGCTTGAGTGAGTAGGCGATCCGGATATTGGTCCCTTGGGATTCTGTTTTATTTGCTATATTTTGTACCACGCTCCTCGCTTTGGAACCGTACTCTAAGTTGTATTCCTAAATGATATTTTAACTATTGTTGACTCGTGGTTTCATGAATGGTCTATGCTAACTATGGACCTATGTTTTGATGACTCTTAATTAATGATTGCTTGGTTTAGCCTTAGCACTTAGTATCAGAACGGTAGGAGTGAACCGGTCTGGTACTAAGTGTGGCGGTAATACCCCCAAGTTTACGGTTTTAATTCTTTCGCTTCCGCTAAACCTTTAGATTTAAACGAAATTTTTCAGTAGTAAATTTGGGGGTGTTACAGCATGGGCCTAGTTTCAATCACTTCCCTAGGGTCCATTACTACTTGGGATCAGCTTTCTCGAGCCTTCCTCAACAAATAATTCCCACCATCTAAAATAGTCCAATTGCGGAACCTAATTATGAGCTTCAACCAAAAGGACGGTGAATTACTCTATGATGCATGGGATTGCTACAAATACATGTTAAGAATATGCCCACATCATGGGTTAGAATAATGGTTGTTAGTCTATAAGTTTTATAATGGCTTACATTACAACACTAGGTTAACTTTGGATGTAGCAGTAGGAAGCACCCTCATGATTAAAAGTATACCGGAAGCCAAGCAACTAATTGAAGTTATGGCTCAGAATCATTGCCAATGGTTAGGTCAGCATTCTTTAGCCAGAAAGTGTGGTAGGTATGACATTGATACTCTGGATCATCTTTCTTCATGAGTTGATGCATTATTTCAAAAAATGGATAAACTAAGTGTTAATGCATTAACAACTCCCTGTTGTTTGTGAGATTTGTGGCATTATAGGACATTCATCGGTAGAATGTCAATCAGTTACTGCTCCACCTCCCGAAGCAACCCTAGCAGACCATGTTAGCTATGTCAATAACTTAAACCTAAAGGGAGATCCATTTGCCCCACCTACAACCCTAGATGGAAAAACCATCCAAACCTATCTTACAAGAACCTACCTCAGAACCCCATCCCATAATAAAATTTTAGGCCTCCAAGTTTCCAAAACCTTAGACCACTATTCCCATCTCCGCCCAAGTCAAATCTTGAGTTGATGATGGAGAAGTTCATAGCCCATTAAAACAAACAAACTGAGGATTTAAAGAATTCAGTTAAAAGCTTAAGCTCTAAGGTTGAATCCTTATCCACCCACAATAAAATGGTAGAAAATCAAATCATCCAAGTGGCTCAACAATCGAGATCTTCCTCTCGACCAACTAGAATTCTTCTTAGATAGCTGGAGACAAATCTTAAGGGATCTGTTAATGCTATAGCCCTTTGAAGTGGAAAAGAGTTAGATGGCCTTATTTTACGGAAGCAAATAGAAGAAGGAAGTAGAGGAATCAAAGAGGAAGTGGAAACATAAAAAGAAGACACACATATTGAGAGTGAGACCATCTTAAGGAAATATACCAAGGTAAAATAGTTTATCCCTCTGCCACCATATAAACCTCCCCTACCTTTCCCTCGATGAAAAGCAAAATCAAGATTAGAAAAATAATTTGGAAGGTTTGTAGAAATTCTAAATAAATTGAAAATCAAGATTCCATTTGTGGAAGCTATATTACAAATGTCTACCTATGCCAACTTTTTGAAAGAAATTCTCTGCAATAAAATATGGTTAGAAGAGTATGAGATGGTAGAACTAATGTAGGAATGTAGTGATATTACTCAAAACAAGCTTCCACTTAAGCTTAAAGATCCTGATTCATTCTCTATTCCCTGCACTATAGGTGGCAAGTCCATTAATCATGTACTTTGTGATCTTGGAGCTAGTGTTAGTCTAATGCCTCTCTTTATTTGTAAGAAGATGCAAATGGGAGATTTGAAGCCTACCACTATCTACCTTCAACTAGCCGATCGATCGGTAAAACACCCAATAGGTATATTAGAAGATGTACCTATCTAGGTCTGTAAGTTTTACATTCTAGTTGATTTTATCATTTTAGAAATAGAGGAAGATGCTCAAATTCCTATCATTTTGGGAAGACCTTTATTAGCTACTACAGGAGTAGTAATAGATGTGAAGAATGGAAAAATCTCCCTCAACATTGGGGAAGAAAAAGTAGATTTTGACTTATCTTCCATAGTGAAACTTTCATTAATTAACAATACTTGTTGTAGGATTGATATAGTGGACAAGATGATTCAAGAAGATCTTTCTAATTTGATCTCAAAAGATCCACTAGAGGAATGTTTAATGAGGGATAAGCTTATACATAAAGGTAATGAAGAAGTAGCTCCTTATGTTGCCATGATTAGAGAGGATCATGCTTATATAAAACAATTAGGTGTGGTGACCCTGATTGGAAGAGAATTGTATGGCTCATCTTGTATGGAAAAAGCTACACCTAAGCTAGACATAACCTCTCCCTTCCTCTATCATGTATGAATTTTTGGACTCAAAATGTGAATATACTATCATTGTAAATGCAAGCCTGAGTAAAGAAGTTGAAAATTTGCTTAAAGTTCTTAGGCTACATGATGATGCTATAGGATATTCCATTAGAGTAAAAGACATAAATCCTTCATGTTCCATGCATCGTATTTTATTAGAAGAATGACATAAATCCTTCATTGAGCATCAAGGATGGTTAAACAAAAATTTGAAGGAGGTTGTGAAAAAGGTAGTTCTTAAGTTCCTAGATGTAGGAATCATTTACCCTTTCCTAGATAGTGAGTGGGTAAGCCTAGTTTAGGTTGTACCTATGAAAAGGGGCATGACAGTCAAAAGAAATGAGAAAAATGAATTAATTCCTACAAGAACAGTCACCGAGTGGCGCATGTGCTTAGACTATGGGAAGTTAAATAAATCCACCAAAACAGGTCATTTCTCCTTTCCTTTTATCGATTAGATTCTAGAATGATTCGCTAGGCACTCTTATTTCTACTATTTAGATGGGTACTTGGGATACTTTCAAATCCTTATCCACCCTAAAGATCAAGAAAAGGTAACATTTACATGCCCATATATTACTTTTTCTTATAGGAGAATGCCATTTTGTTTATGTATTGCACTAACCACTTTTTAACGCTATATGATATCCATATTCTCCTATTTTATTGAAAATACTATAGAAGTATTTATGGATGATTTCTCTATTTATGGAACCACCTTTGATGATTGCCTCGATAATCTTGCTAACGTTTTAAAATTATGTAAAGAAGTAAACCTTGTTCTTAATTAGAAAAAGTGCCATTTTGAAAATTGTTAATAGTCAAAGAAAAATAAATAACATCAAAACCCTAGTCGTTGTCTCCTCTCTCCTCCATGGCATGTACTAGGAGAGCAGCCTCCATGGCAAAGAAGAAGATGGGTAAGGGTTGTGCAGGGTCATCCATGGATGTGGATTCATCTAGGACTAATTCTCGAGTAGAGGTTGTCATTGGTAAGGGTGTGTTGATTTGAATAATATTGAGAATAGCTCACCAAGTGCATGCAATTTGCATGCAGTCGCAGAAGTTGCTTTGACTATTGATATAAAGGAGTCGTCCAAGATTTCTTTGAATCCTGGGGAAGGAATGGTCCTCTCTGAATTTGGTGTCCCAAAGTTTGATAGGCCTGATCATGTACGAATATGTAATGTATTGCCAGATCAAGGGTTAGGCGTTTCTTCTTCCTGGAAAGACATGGTAATTGGAAATAGACTTGCATCTATGGGTTCTTAGTTGCACTATGTTCCTCCTTCTGTGGTAGGGAAATAGACTTGCATCTATGGAATTACTTTTGCAGGTGACATGATTTCCTTTGCTCATATACTGGTGGAAGTTGATGTTTCAAAGAGGCTTGTGGAGTCAGTATAGATTTAGGATCCTCATGGAGGGACTTTGATTTAGAAGGTGGTTTATGAATGGAGACCTACTTTTTGTTCTCACTGTAATGGGTCTGGCCATTCATCTGAGAATTATTTGAAAGCTAAAGCTCTTCTTAATCAGGCCGCTTCTCTTCCTAAACAAAATGATAAAGTACCTGTATCTGGTGTTGAGACATAGCTAAAGTAGTGGAGAGTGTTTCACAGGGAATCTTCTCATAATGTTTCTTAGAAAGAGGTGCTTGATCCAAAAAAAAGGCCATATGTTGTGCCCTCCTCTATTGTAGTAGGGATGGAGTGTTTGGGGGAGTCAGTAAATAGATTTGATTGTTTGAGAGATTGTGATGCCTTAGTAGATCAATGTGTTGATCTACTGAGGGGTACAGGTAAATCTCTGATTGATGATTATATCATGCTTTACTCAATTATTGATCATATTCATGATAGGGGTTTTGATTATTCGAGGCTTGAATAAGCCTTATAAACAAAAGGAGTTGAAGCATTGGTTATCAGCGCATAAAGTTTCCCTTATGGGGTTGGTAGAAACTAGAATAAAATTTAACAATGCTGATAATCTTTGTTGCAGAGTAGGTCATAATTAGGAGAGGTTAAGTTATTATGATAACCATCCTAATGGTAGGATTTGGTGTATATGGGACAAGAATGTTTGGGATTTATAGCTTATTACTGATTGTGAGTAGGCAATGCATCTGTTAGTGACTAATATAGGGTATGGAGTTAAGTTTTATGCAACTTTCATTTATGCTTTTAATGGTGGAGAAGATAGGAAAAGGCTGTGGAGCTAGTTGTGTGAGGATAAGGTGGATAAGGAGGCTTGGATTATTTTGGGAGATTTTAATTTTTTTTTGTAGGCTAATGAGAAATTTCAAGGGAATGTAGTAAATTTGAATGATGTTAATGATGGAAGAGATTACTTCAATTCTCTCTTGGTTCACGATTTTGGGTTTACACGGCTGAAGTTCACTTGGTCCAATAGAAGTATGGGTGAAAATAGTATCGTGGCTAAATTAGATAAGGTTTTGGTGAATATGTTTTGGTCTTCCTCTTTTCCATCGTCTAAAGTTGAGTTTCTAGATCCTATTTTTTTTTATCATAGCCCTGGTCTTGTTCATGTGAACGTAAGGCTTTTCCAATTTAAGAAGTAGTTTAAAGTTTTTGATATGTAGACGTTGGACCCAGAATTTATTCCCTCAGTTGAATCTATTTGGAGTAATCTTATAGTTGGTTTTGTGCCTTCAAAGTTTAAGAACAAACTAAGGGAGTTAAAGTTTAGATTGTAGCAGTTCAATTGGACCAAGTTTGGTGGTATTTTTAAAATGGTGCAGGAGCTAAGGGACGGACTTAAAATGATTCATATAGAATTGGATCTTCAACCACAAAATCCTAGATTATAGGAGGAGGAAAAGAAGTGTGTAAAGCTTTATGAATATTATGCTTTATGTGAAGAGAGCTTCTTCAAGTAGAAGTTTGGTATCAAGTGGCTTAACTTGGGTGATTATAATTCTCATTTTTTCTTTGCATTAATGAAAGCAAGATAGATGAAGAGAAATGTTCACAAAATTCAATCACATGATGGACACTGGTTTTATTCTACTGAAGGGATCTAACAATCCTTCTTATCTTATTTTAAGGGCTTTTTGGGGACTGAAAGTCCTACTATTTGATCCATATAAGATGATATTTTGCATTTGGGTCTGGTTATGTTTGTAGAGCACCAAAAATTATTGTTCAAGCGTATATCTAAGCAAGATATCAAGGAAGCTCTGTGGTTAATAGTTAATTATAAAGCTCTTGGCCTTGATGGGTTTAGTGCAGGGTTTTTTAAAGCTTCTTGGACAATTCTGGGGGATGATGTTCGCAAGCTGATGAATAATATTTTCCACTCTACTATTGTTCCTCCTTTCTTGGGGCATACTTTGATTGCTCTTGTTCTAAAATCAGCTAGAGCTCAATGTGTTTCTGAATTTCATCCCATTACATGTTGTAATGTTCTTTACAAGGTTTTGGCCAAGATTATTGCTACTTGTTTACAAACCATCTTACCCTCATTGATTTATACTTCACAAGCTGGTTTTATTAAGGGAAGAGTCATTGGAGATAATATTTTGTTGGCTTATGAATTGATTCATATGTATAAAAGAAAGAGTATTTTTCCAAGATGCATGCTTGAGGTGGATATTAGGAAGGCCTATGATTATTTGAGCTGGAGTTTCTTAGAGAAGGTGCTATTAGGGATGTATTTTCCCCTGTATATGATTAGACTTCTCATGGCTTGTGTTACTACTGTTAATTACTTCTTATTTCTTAATAATGGTGTTTTGGAGCCTTTTTTAAGGAAGAGAGGTTTAAGGTAAGGTGATCCTTTGTCTCCCTACCTTTTTGTTATTGTTATGGAGTATTTGAGTAGGATGTTGAAATCTTTATGGCTCAAAGCTGAGTTTCATGGGCATCCTAAGTGTAAGAGATTAAAGATAATTAATTTAGCTTTTGTAGATGATCTACTGATTTTCTGTAAGGCTAATCTATCCTCTATTCTTTCGATGAATTAGATTTTTTAGGATTTCAATACTGTATCAGTTTTGAAAATAAGTCCTAAGAAGAGCTCTATGTTATTTTGGGGTGTCAAGCAAGATTTGAAAGGTTTGATTTTAACTACTTTGCATTTCAATGAGGGTAGGTTCCCTTTTAAATGTTTGGGGGTTCCTTTAGACTCTTCTGAACTTATATCTGACGCTATGATCTCTTTGATTCATAACATTACTAGAAGAATCCAACATTGGTCCACTAGATTGCTATCATATGCAGGGAGGTTGCAATTGTTGAAGTATGTTGTTTTTGGCATTACAATATTTTGGACTCAAGTGTTTCTACTTTCCAAGGAATTATTGGTGTATATTATTGCATTTTTTCGATCATTTCTATAGACTAGAAAAACTTTACCTAGCAAAAGAGCACTTATAGCATGGAAAACCATTTGTCTACCTAAGAAGGAAGGGGGTCTAGGAATTATTGATCTGCATTCCTAGAATATAGCTGCAATGGAAAATCATCTCTAGAACATTTGTCTAAAGAAGGATTCCATATAGATTAAATGAATTCATACATATTATATCAAGCAACAAGCTATTTCTACCTATCATCTTCCAAGCACTGCTTCCTGGATTATGCAAGGAATATTTGCATTAAGATCTTTGCTTTTACCAGGGTTTTACATGCTGCAAGTTGATTCTTTATACAAGATTTCTAATCTTTATGAGTTTGTAAGGCTTAAGGCCCCAAATGTGCCTTAGTGGAGAACTATGTGGTGTAATCCTGCAGCACGAAAACACAAGTTCATATTCTGGCTTGCTACTCACACTCGTCTACCCACAAAAATCTCTTGGCTAAGTTTTCCCTTCCATTGATTTACAATGCTGTTTTTGTTACCAAAATGAAAGAATTATATATTTGCTGGTGTTGTGTCCTATTCTGACACATATTTGGAACTCAATTAGAGTTACTATGGAAGGTATAAGATTCTCTAATTCTTAGATTGCAGTGCTAAAAGATTTAGCATATTCTCAAGGAAGAAGAGTTGTCAAGATCCAATTCATTTGTGCGTTATATGCCATCGACTTTTATGAGATTTGGAAAGCAAGAAATCTTATCTTTTCTCTAATGTTAGGTGGAATAGGAAGAGGATTGTTTTTCACATTTCATATGCTTTATTTTCTATTTGTAATCATCCTTATAAAAGTCATAAGTTTGGTGGTCATATAGATAAATTCTATAGACTTGGATATAATCTTTCCTATTGCTATAAAAAAAAATGAGAATTCCATAAAAAAATAACAACAATGGGTTAAGGAAAAAAAGGTGCCATTTTATGGTACAAGAGGGCATTGTTTTAGGTCACTTATTTTCCAACTGGGTGATTGAAGTTGATAGAGAAAAATTTGACATTATTAATAAGATGCCTCCCCCAACTAATGTTAAAGGTCTTCATAGTTTTCTAGGCCATGTTGGATTCCATAAGAGATTCATAAAAGATTTCTCAAAAATCGCTAAGCCTTTAAACCATCTCCTCGTCAAGGATACCCATTTTACATTTGATCAATCTTGTTTGAGTGCTTTTAGGAGGTTAAAAGAAGTATTGACCACGACCCTGATTATGAGACCCCCGATTGGAGCCTTCCTTTCAAGGTAATGCATGATGCTAGTGACTATGCCATTAGGGCTGTTGTTGGAAAATGGAAGGACAAGAAGGTGTTTGCCTTATACTATGCCATTAGCACTTTATATGATACACAAATGAATTATGCTATAACTGAAAAGGAACTCCTAACTGTGGTGTTTTCCTTAGAAAAATTCAGATCTTATCTTGTCGGATCGAGAGCCATTGTACTCACTGATAATGCCACCCTTAGGCATCTCTTGGCAAAGAAAGATGCAAAACCAATATTGATTAGGTGGATCCTCCTCTTGCAAGAATTTGATTTGGAGATCAAAGATAAGAAAGGTGCTGAAAATGTAGTAGCAGATCATCTTTCCAAGTTAAGGCCAGAGATGCATGAAGAGGACAATAATGAATTCCCTATTGATGATTCATTCCCTGATGACAATTTCTTTGTTTTAGAGAGTCTCCAAGCCCCATGGTTTGTAGATATAGTCTATTATATTGTTTGTGGGGTGTTACTTGAGGAATTATCCTATCAACAGCTTAAGAAATTCCTTTCCGATATCAAACATTATTTTTAGGATGATCCTTGTCTTTACAAGCACTGCGCAAATGAAGTTTTCTAGTGATATATTTCATAAGATGAAAATTTAGATCTCATTACCCATTTTAATTCATCACCTTATGGTGGTCATGATAGAACATCTAAGGTAGCCACAAGGGTACTTCTTACAGGGTTCTCAATACTCTTTAAAGAGATGAGGAGTTTTGTGCTAGCATGTGATCGCAGCTAATGGACCGAGAATATTTTGCAAAGGAATGAGATGCCCTTGAATAACATTTTTGACGTTGAGCTATTCAACGTATAGGGGATTGATTTCATGAGACCATTTCCTTTGTCTCAAATAATACCCATATACTAGTCATAGTGGATTATGTTTCAAAATCAGTAGAGGTGCTAGCATCTCTAATGAATGATGTAAAGGTAGTCATTAAGCTTTTTTAGAAGGTTATTTTCCCCACTTTAGAGTTCCCAAGGCTATGATTAGTGATGGAAGATCCCACTTTGCTAACAAGGTCTTAAGCAAGCTCTTGAGCAAATAAAGCGGAGCTCACAAAATGACCACTCCATATCATCCTCAAATGAGTGGTTAAGTGGAGATTACTAATAGAGAGATAATATGGATGCTATAAAAGATCATATCGAAGTCAAGGAAAGATTGGTTCTCCTAGATAAACGACGTTCTTTGGGCCTACCGGATAGCCTATAAGACCCCTATTGGCACTAGACCATTCCATTTTGGTATATGAAAAATTATGTCATTTTGGTATATAAAAACTATTCACCTAGTTTTGAAGGAAGTAGGTGATTGGAGAATGCTTCAACTCAACGAGCTCGATGAGTTGCGGTTAGACGAGTATGAAAATGCCAAAATATATAAAGGAAGAACAAAAAGGTGGCACTATCGACGCATTCTCTAAAAAGAATTCAAGGAGGGAGAACTTGTACTCTTGTTCAATTCCAGTTGAAGCTTTTTCTTGGAAATTGCAATCAAGGTGGTTGGGTCTATTCCAAGTGCTTAAGGTATATCCTTATGGGGTAGTAGAAGTTTGGAATGAACCTATAGGAAGGTTCAAAGTTAATGGGCAATGTCTAAAACACTATGTTGCCAGGTCTCTAGTTGAGAAGATGGGCTCCATCGCCCTTTTTGAGGTATCATCTATTTGAAGGACATAGAGCTTGATCTAATGACCCTAAATAAGTGCTTTATGGGAGAAAACCCATATTTCATGTTTTTCTTTGTTATGTTTCTTTTTGTTTCATGCGTTCCTTTTGTTTTGTGTTCTTCCTTTTCTTTTGTGTCTTTGTTTGCTTTGTATTGTAGCTTTGTGGCAAGAAAGGTCGCTTATCAAATCTCTTGAATGGACAATAGAAGGATATAATACATTACATAACAAAAAGGAGCAACACAAATGAAGGATACAATGTTGCACAGCCTAAGTGTGGTCCATTGTACGACCGTGCATGACCCTGACACTGAAAAATGGAGAAATCCCAAGAGAAACAATTTTTCATGGCTATCCCATGCCAGACCTGCACGGCTGTGCCAATCCATAATCTATCATACCAAGGGAAAAAATTTTGCATAGCTATGCCATGCAAGGCCTGCATACCCATGCACAACCATTTCCTTCTCAGCATGGCCTTGCCGTGCAGATGGCAAACGGCCATGCAACTCTGTATGTCATTATATGCGCATGCTTGTGACTCGTTCTTTTTCTCTCTCTCACCATTGCCTCCTCTCCCTTTCCAACCCTAACCCTCTCCAATCACTTCCCCACCCTTTTTCCTCCTAGATGTGCCCAATTAACACCATCCACTACCATTTCCACCATCATCAACCTCCTCAAAACCATTCCACCCCTGCACAACCAAGTAATGCGCATCTTGCACACCCTAATTTTCCCATCCTTTCCTCAACCATACAAAACCAACCACCACACCTTTACACACCACCCATTATAGCACCCATTACACCTAAACAAACACCACTTTCACCACAATTTACCACTTAATCAACCCTTTTACCCCCACCTCTGCACACCCTACCTGTGTATTTTTTTTATCTTACAGCACCTCCTTATGCACCACCACACACCACTCATCTCGCTCCTTATTTCTACACCAGTTGTGTACGCAGGCATTTTTCTTATTTAGTTTTACATTACCTAGTTCCATTCTTTATGCTTTTAGTTCTTCTATTATTCTTGGTCAATCCTCGCTCTATCTTTTCCCATCTCAATTATGGTCTGTGTTCTACACGAATATTTTTCTAATGTTTTGATTTTGTAGATAGAAGTAACAATGGTCCCCTAAGAAGCTATCAAAATCCTCCTAGGAGGAAGGTGAGTCCTCCCGACCGCAGCCACGTCAATAGACATGGCAAGGTAAGTCTACAAATACACCTCCATTGAATCTTTACAGGATTACCTTTGGTGACCCTAATGACAAAGATGTATTGTAAGGGCTAGTGAATTGAAACATTACCCTAACTCAATTCACCGATTGGGAATATCTTGAGGCATTAGGGCTAAAGGAGGATGTTGTGTATTTGCTTTCTCATAGTGGTCTTTACCGTTTCTTTTCCAACACATATCCTACGAGTAATAGGCTCACACTTGAGTTCCTTAGTTCCTTTGTTTTTGATCATTCTGATTAGTCTGTCATGTCCCAACTATTTAATAAAGCTTGTCAAATTTTTTCGTCTAGGTTCTCATTATTACCTTGCCTACCTTCTTATGATCAGCGACTTTCTCAGCATTCTAAAATGTGGGATCCTTAAGCTTTTTGGCAAGAAATCGCCTTACCTAAGATAGGATGTCCCCCTAAGCCATATAGTGGACATTACTCGAAGGCCACTCTAATTTACAATCCAACCTTGTGTTATGTCCAACAGCTTTTGGTCGACTCAATTTTCGGCTGAGGGAGGAGCTAGGAAAATATAAGAAAATTGGAGCTTTAGGATAGTGCCCTCCATGTAGGGTATTCTCTCGCTGATCATCTAAGTACAGTGAGCGCTGATCTCACCGATGATATTTTCATAGGTGGTATCATCACATACATTGCTACTAGGATTCGTTATAGCCCAGATGATATCCAAAAGGGCATCCCTCTAATCTACCTCAGGCTAACAACCTACATAAATATTGGGCGTACTAACCTAATGTATATTATAACTAGGAAGTGTGGTACACGCTTCCCGACCCAATCTTCACAACTCTCATCAGGACCGGGCGTACCAACTTTGCTTACTCTTCTAGAGCCTCCTTATCTTGGTGCCAATTCAGGCCCTTCATTCTTGGGCACTTCTTAACATACCATCTTATAGCACATCGATGACCGATTCAATAGGTTGAACACCCAAGTTGCTAGTCTCCAGGAGGTTGTTACTCCCATAGACCAAATGAACTCAATGATACATCAAATGTATCAATGGTGTTTGGTGTATGGATACCCACCTCCACCACTGCCCTAGTAATTGATTTAGTTCTCCCCTTGTTCCTCACTTCCACATTGTGGACAATGTGGTATTCAAGCATGAGGGAGTCATTTTTCTTCCTAACTTAGCTGTTGCCTTTTTTCTATTTTTTTTTGTTGTTTTCCTTTTTTATTTTGCTTTCCATTTTTTTTCTTGTGTTGTTGCTTTGTGAAATTAATTCCTATGATGACCAAATGGTAGAACCTTCTACATAACCTAGTCATGCACTAGTACATCTCATGAATTTCCAGCTATTATAACAATTTTTTTTGAAATTTCTTATAGCATAGACAACCCCAAGTGATAAACTCTCAAACCACATATTATTATAACACTCTAATGGTTTATTTTTGTAGACTTACCTATTCTCACAAAGGTTTAGGACATAAGGATCATAACAAGGAACCAGTGAGACATTGAGCCTTAGAGATTATCCATCTTTATGTAATCTTACTTTTTTCTGATTGTGTTTTCTCTCCTCTAATATGAGAAAATAGAACTTGCAAATGCTCTCTTCGAAACTGCACATGACTTATGCACACATTAGTGTGATAGAGGCATGTATCTTCTTTGTTAGCTAATTTATCCATAAGCCACCAAATAACAATTGTTTTCCTTTTGTTCAACCCTTTTGAGGCTAAGCATTTGCCCTCTTTTACCTACATATTAGTTTTTTTATCCAAGAAACTACCCTACCTTAGTCCAAAAATTAGGGAGGGATAGCTAATGGATTTTATTATGGTAGATAGGGTAAAAATATAAGCATGGGGTTAATTTCTTATTTTCGTTAAAAAAAAGAGAAAAGGATAAAAAAAGAAAAATAGAAAAGTTGCATTAATTTCATTTGTAGCTAATTCTTCTTTTCCTTAAAAAAAAGGGAGTCTTGATATGTATTTAAGTGTGATTAGAAAGTTTCTAATTCTGATTTAGATTTGTAGTTACAACTCCTTTAGTTTTAGGCCCATAGCTACATTCCTAGATCTGCCATACCTTTTCACCCTGGCTCCATTATAACCTTATAAAGACTTCTTGATTTTTGTATTGCATAATGTCCTTAAGCAGTGAAGAATAAGAGTTTTTGCAAGCATATGGTTGATCATCATTAGATAGGAGAGTATTAAGTGACAATTTTATACCTATAAACTTGCATGAGTGCATAGTGTTTAGGCTTAACTAAAGAGAATAAGTTTGCAGCCATGTTTGACAAATCTGTGCCCTCGTGGAAATAGTACAATAGATATATGCAATGCAAATGAACTAGGCCACATAATCTCACCACCTTAACAAAGTGAACCATCAAATGAATAATTGATTATGTGAGATAGTCACAAAATAACTCTAGAATTTTTTTAACCTTGTAGGGTCAATAACGTGCAACATAGTTTCATAATAGTGATACAATAGCTAGTGACAACACCTTGAACACAATTTTGTGAGATAGAATGTATAGCAATCGGTAAAATATCTTAAATTAGATTATGATGACCATAATATTTCATACCTACTACCTTCAAATATTTCATGAACAAAGTTTCTTGACATTTGATGAATATCCTTTAGGAAACTTCACTCCATCCAAAAACTCAGTAAAAGAAATTTTCTCTTTTTGGGTAAGATTATAACATGTAAGAAGTAAAAAATTTCTATTTCCCACCTTCTACAAATGTTATTCTATTATTGTGCCCATGTCCATCAAGTGGAATTGAGCATCAATACCATCCTTTGTGTTTTTCACACATTTAGAAGCATGCAAATTACACTATTAGATATGTTTTTCCTAATATGCATCACATCAAGACAATGTCATACGTGCAAATTATTCTAATCATATTGAAGGGACTATTTGCTTGTTTCTTTTTAAAAAAAAAAAGATATACATTTAAGTCTTTTACTTTTTGAAATACTTGAAATCCCATACGTGGATTCAGAAACTTCGCTTCTTCAACTTAAACATTAAAACCTTTACACTATTATTATTCTTCCATATCACTCTTATTTGTTAAAAAATATCATGAAGAATAGACCTACTTTGTTATAGCATATTATTAATGGCCATTGTGGTACTAAAAAATATAAGATTCATAAAGCCTATGATGGGCTAAGATATAGAGAGGGGAAGAAAGACTTGTCTTCTCTTGTTTGGAATCATGTTGGTATGGCTCGTTGCTCATTTGTTACCTGGCTTGCCTGCCACAAGAGATTGCTCACTAGGGATAGATCGAGGAAATGGAATTTCTAGGTTCCCACTAATTGTGGCATATGTGCTCAGGATATTAAAACCATTAACCACCCATTTGTGCATTTTGAATTTGCTTCAAATATATGGAAGCTAATTTCTAATTGGATTGGGATGGAATTCCAAGGGACAAGTTGGGATACCTAGATCCATCAAATGATCTAGGCCACAAAGAGCCATGATGGCAGGGCTGAAGGTTTGAAGGTGATATTTGGAGCTGTGATTTATGGTATTTGGCAATGCTGGAATTCTTTTGTGTTTAAAGGGTTATCCCATCATCTAAGATATATGGTGAAGGACATTATTAGGAGACTCTTTATTAGATTGCACTTGTATGACAAGAAGGAGGGTTATAGGAGCTTTATGCATAATTGTGATAGTTTCCCCTAAGCTTTGTGTATTCTAGTTGATGTTGATGTACTAATTACTTTTTGGTATTAATGAAATTTCATTATTAATAACCAAAAAAAATACTTAAACCTTTTGTTTTCCTATGATAATGATGATTTGTAGGCAAGAATCTATGATGTTTAAGATAATTAGTCTTCCTACTCCTTGGTAGCTTGATAAAGTTTGTGCTTTCTCAAAAAATATGACATAAATAGTGTCTATATACACTATAACTAAAAAGATTACCATAAGTAGGTAAAATCATTCATTGTACAAAATAACATTCCTCCTATGTTAAAACACTCTTGACTCTATGCATCAAATACTTCAACTCTATAATCTCACATATACTTTAAATGCTCAATAAAAAGAGCCAATATTATTAATATCATTAAGTATCTAATTTGGAATAGATATAATTAAGGATTGCACCATCCATTTTATCTTCATGCATGATTATAGGGGAATGTTGTATAACACTAGAATAATGAACTATAACAATAATTGATGTATTGAAGAACGTGTTGGATTTATAAACTTATCATAAAAAATCCTTCCTTTAACATTCCTTATAAGATTTTCTATATTTTCCACATTATGAAACATGTATTGGAATAATGGTATAATTGGAAAGTACCACAACATCTGATTAGGAACATTATCCCCCTTGTATGATGGCATTCAACACTAAGAAAACTATCTAATAATGCATATTGATTACGATACAAAACACAATCATTAGAGAAAGCTTGAATATTTTCATAATTTAAACCCATAGAGCACATAATCTTCTTAGCTTCGTAAGTATGGGGAGGAAGCACATTATCCTTTAGGAGAATTTATTTCAAGAGCCCAAGAAGAGAAGTGAATCCTTTATCGATACATATATTAACCGCCATCAAATTGTACACTCGTAACATGATAGATAATTGTATATATTTAGTACAACCATTATACAAAGACATCTCTCAATTATTAAGCAACTTTTCAAATAAATATGGATGGTTTCTAAAATGTTTTTCAACATTTTTTTTAGCTATTGATGTAGAAAAAATTATTAGCAACTTCAACATCATCATGATCAACTACGCTAGGTTCATTAAGAAGTGGCTCTCTATACCATATGCATGTAGTATAATTCTTATCAATTGTATAGATAATGAGATGATCCTATATATCTCATATACCCCTCTACTTATCATATTTCCATAATCTACAAATGGGCTAGATATCCACAAAGGATATTTTAAATGTTCATCGCCTACCTTAATAAAGTCTTGAACTCTTTTGACAACCTATTTGTATTATGCACTTAAGATCTTTAAGAAGAAATAAGTATAGGTCATCCCCTAAACCACAAAAATGAAATGGGGAATATGAAAGTATTAGCCAAGTTGAGAAAAAAAAGAGCAACAAAACCAAAATATATATACACCACAATAACATTTGTGCTAGTAACAATACATTTCTACATATTATTATCTGCTTTGTTTATATACTTTATATTCTGAAATATATAGCATGATAATATAACTTCACAAAACATATTAAAAAAAACACTAACAAAATAGAGTATATAGATATACACCACAACATCATATAATGTATAATGAACAAATAATAATAAAGCACATAACATAGAGGTTGAAATAAGAAATAACATAAGAAAATTAAAAAAATAAATAGAAACTTATACACAATTATTACACTTCAAAGAAAAGTAAATACAAAGAATAATGAATATACAATGAGTACAGAGACAAAGCTGAAAACGGCAAAGTGTAGTACAACAAAAATTATCAAGAACAACAATGAAGAAATGAGAGAAAGCAAGCAATGGTTGGCAAGCTTGATTGTTTTGAATTTCACTATCTTGATATCGAGAGCCAAAGTGAAAAGGTTATAACAATTATAGGTTAAAAAATGATGAAGTATAAGCCACCGTGTATTTCCTTAACAATATTTACTTCTCCCGTAGAGGGAATGCAGAGTGATCTTACTTTATTAACCCTATGTATTCTCTTATCCACTATTTGGCATACACAAATGTTTTAATTTATACCCACTATATATACCTTTAAAAATTATTTACCTCTCTCATTAAGGGTATACATGGCTCTTATAAGTTAAAAGTGATGTGTATACCCCCCCCCCCCCATTTAAATTGTGACAATACTCCCTCCATGTTGTTTCTTAATGTGCAACGAATTAGACAATAGATTAGTTAAAAACTATGTTATACTACCCATCAATCAATCCAATTTTTATACTAGTGGAGAGATGATGCAAAAAAAATATTTTTGTAGGTTTTATTTAGGAACTAAAATATGCTTAATGAAATCTAACCCATCCACGATAAAGAAGTGTAATGGAAAATTGAAAATGTGTATTGAATTCACCGATTTAGATCAAGCTTATCCAAAGGATAGCTACCCACTCCGTCATATTGATTGATTAATTAACTCAATGATTGGGTTGGAAAGGTCTAGTTGCATGGATGATTTTTCTAGTTATCATCAAATTGAACTAGTGAATGAAAACCAAGAGGAAACATCCTTTATCATAGATGAAAACCTTTAATGTAATAAAGTGATCTCATTTAGACTCAAGAATGCTGGGATGACATTTGAAAGGCTTGTAAATGTAAATTTTTTGGGGAAGATTAGAAAACAAATAAATTCTTATGTGGATCACATGATAGTTAAAAGGAAGAAAAGAGAAACCCAAATCATAGGGCATTATTCTATATTTGAGACACTAAGAAGATATTGAATGAAACTAAACCCCATTAAATGTGTGTTTGGAGTTCATGCTTCTATGTTCCTTAGGTTCATGGTATGATGAAGAGGTATTGATGTAAATCATAAAAAAAGTAACCATTTTCCTAAACAAGAAACATGTAATGGTGGAAAGAGACATTCATAAGCTTGGTAGAAAGTTTTGTTGAATTGAATAGGTTCTTATCTATGGAAGAAGATAAGAGTTGTCCCTTTTTTAGGCTTCTATAAGAAAAGGATAATTTTTAATGAACATATGATTTTTAGAAGCCATTCAATTATTTAAAGATACATAACTATAATAAGTACCTAAACCATCGTAATGGGAAGATTGATCTTATATTAGAAAACATTAATGTCAACAATCAATTATTTTCTTATTATGGTAGATACCGAACACATAACATAGAGATATAACTTTTACACTACTAAGTTCCTCACTAATGTGGAAATTTAATACTCCATTTGGGATAAATTGATTAATTTCATATTAATTACCTCTACGTTGTTGAAGCATTATTTTGATAATTATTTTATTATAGTTTTAACTAACATTCTCCTTATAACCATTCTACAAAAATAAGAGAACTCATAAAAAAATTTGGTGTGGTTTTCTAAATTTAGCAGATATGATATTTGGTATTAGCCTAGACGTATAATAATAGGACAAGCTATATCAAACTCTATTTTTTAATGTTACTTTAAGACCTCAATTAAATTGTTAGTTTGATCAAGGGAACAGGGAGTACAGATGTCATATATCAACAAAGATATCTAATAGCTTGGGATTTAGGGTTAGTGTAATCTTAATTGATCCTAATTATATATCAATCGAATATGCATTCTAACTTATAGCAAACACACTAGCCCGATTAGCCTAGGCAAGTACTACTTCGTTTGCTAGGAAATTTAAAAAAGAGGACATGACGTTAAAGTATGAGGATGCTTAAAAAATTCCACATAGAATAATTTGGGATTGCAGAAATATCATCACAAAATGAATACATAAAGGAGTTGGTAGATTACTTACAATAAGGAATCATGCCGATTGACAAAAGTAAGGCATTTGACCTTAGAAGAAGCATTGTGGACATTTTGTTACCAATAGAGAATTATATAGACTTTCACAAACTATATGTCATGCTTAAATACTTACCATAATTAAGGAAATGGAGTGTATTTTACGAAATTCATACTAACATATGCCATATAAATCAAGCTATTATATCCCTCATGTTTAAACCATTGTGGAATGGAAATTAGTACAAAAAAATATATCAAGATGATAAATAAAACATATAATAATTCCAATCATGTTAAAAATTTGTCCCAGTTCAAAATATTCCTACTTCTATGTCACAACTATTTATTACTCCATGGTTTTTTGTCATCTAGGTAGGAGACATTTCTGGACCACTCAATTCTAGTAATAAAACATATTGAAATCCATTATGTTAATGTACTTCTGTAATTTTCATAAACTAAAATATTGAATGTATGTCTCGGTAAAAAAAAAATTTGTTATTGGTGTTATGGCTACTTCAACAAGTGGGTAGAAGTATAAGCTCTAGATCAAATCACTAAAATAAAAAAGATAGAGTTTAATGGAAATATATAATATGCTTGTAAGAGACAAACAAAAAAGGAATGTTATTTATATGGCATGAGGAGAATTACAAAATTTTTTGAGGTCTGGAGTACCATAAACAATAATTATGGATAATGTCTAATAATTTAATAACCATAAATATAGATAATTTTGTTAAAATTGGGGTATTAACTGTAGATTTACTTTGGTAGCTCTTCCACAAGTAAATTACCATTTTTTTTAAATAATTAATTTCATCAAAGATTAGAAGTAATACTCAAGTAATGGTTTGGTTGAGCACAAGGATAGGGACATATTAGAAGTGTTGATATGTGGGATAAATAGAGCTGAAAGGGGTTTGGTGCATGTGAATATAGCAATAGTATATATCATTATGACAAAAATAAAGAACCTAATAAGAAAAAATCCTTTTAGGTTAGCTTTTGGGGCTGAGGTGGTTGTTGCAATGAAGAGAGATACAAGTCATATATGATTAGTTAATATGATCATAAAGAAAAAAATTCATTGAAAATAAATAAGGAATTACTTAAAGAACAAAGACTTATAATCAAAATAAGTCTTGAAAATTACAAAAAATAAGTGGATAAATATTATAATAAGAGATTCAAGCCCATGTGACCTAGTGCAAGACATTGAGCATTAAGGATTGTTGACTTTTAGTGCAATGACCAATGGGGTAAGCTTATAGCAAAATGGGAGGGTTTATATCAAATTATGGAGAAAATAAGGTTAATGACATTATTATCAGCTGATAAAGATGGAACATAATTAGCTTAAGTTTGGAATGTGAGATACTAAAAAAATAGTAGTTATGAAATAGTTGGGATTTATTTGAATTAAAAGATTGTTACTAATGTCGATATATACTCTCATAATTTCCCTTTCTTTAAAATCATTCAATAAAGGATTAAATTTTCCTTTCTCATTTGTTTTTTCATAATAATTGAAATTCCCCAAAAATTCCTAATTTTATAAATTATATTTAAATGAGGTTTTATTAGAAAAATTATTTAAATAAATTATTTTTATTAAAATAAAAGGATATTTCATTAAGGAAATCAAGAAGATATTTATAAGTATTTTAATTAGGAGGAATTTGGGTATTTTAACTAATTAAGGATTTTATTTGGAAATTAATTAAATAATTTATTTTATATAAAATAAGAAGGAGAAAATTGTTTCAAATTAATAATAATTTTATAAATAAGTTAATTGAAGAAAATGAGGATGTTTTACTAATTAAAATAGAATTTATGGAAAATATTTTAAAAACCCTAAATTACCTTAAAAAGGGAATTTAATATTTTTATTAAATAAATATTTTATGTTAAATACCCAAAATATTCTAATTAATTTATTTAAACCCAAAACCTTAAATTTTTCCTTTTTCCTTTTTCCTTTTCCTTTTCTTTTCTTCTTTTTCTTTCTTTCTTTCTTTTTCTTCTTTCTTCCGTGGTTGGGTCTGGACGCGGCCCAACCCACCTTCTCTTCCTCTCCCCGCAGCCCAGCATCCGTGGATGTCCCTGCATACGTCAAAACGCTGCGTTTTGTATGGTTTTATGTCGAGACAACGCGTCTCGTTTAATGAAGGAGTAACTGGCGCCAACCGGCCCGGTTCTCCCCTTTTTCTTTTCTTTTTCTCTGCCGACCGGTCCACCTCCCTTTCTCCTTCCTTCTTCCTCCTTTCTCTTCCGTCGACACGGCTGCAGTTCCTGACTCCAAAGATGGCGCCGCCGGCTTGAGGGACTTTAACCGGCCATTTCTTCCTCATTGTGTTCCCCTTGACTCGAGAAATAAAGTAGCATAACTCTCGTCCGTTATCTCTCGCCCGTTTTGAAATGCCCCGAAAATTTCTAATTGTATAAACTACATTTAAAGGATATTTATTATAAAAATTATTTAAATAAATTATTTTTAAATTGAATTAATTAGGGCAAATCAAGAAGAAATTTATAAGTATTTTTATTTGAAGAGAATTTGGGTATTTTAGCTCATTAAGCATTTTATTTTAAAAATTAATTAAATAAATTATTTTATTTAAAATAAGAATGAAAAAATAGTTTTAAATTAATAATAATTTTATAAATTAATTGGAGAAATTTAGTGTGTTTTACTAATTAAAATGGAAATTGTGGAAAATCTTTTAAAAGTCCTAATATAGCCTAAAAAAGGGATTTAAATAATATTTTATTTAAATATTATTATTTTTAAATGTCCCAAATATTTTAATTAATTTAAATACCAACCCTAATTAATTTCTTCCTTTTTCTTTTTTTTTTCTTTCTTTCTTTTTATTTCTTCCTCTTTTCTTTTTCCTTCTTCTTTCCGATTGGGCCAGTCTACGGCCCAATTCTTCCTTCCTTCTTTCTTTTTCTTCTTCGACGTTTGGGCCTGCCTCCTTCGTATGGCCCGTCTCCGTCTTTTCTTTCTTTTGTTCGCCCGACTTTGAAACGCCACGCTTCAGTTGTTTCTCCACGAAACCGCCGCGTTGCATTTAACTATCCTTCGACCCGCGCCGACAGCTCGGTCTCCCTCCCTTTTTCTTTCTTTCTTCCCCGCGAACCGGACCAGCCCCCTCCTCCTTCCTTCTTCCTCCCTTCTCCTCTGTCGACGCAGCCTGCAACTCCCAGCCCGAAAATGGCGGCGCCGGCTACGACAACTCTGACCGGCCGAGTCACCTCTCTTTTTCTTCCTCTCGGCTCGCAAATTAGCTTGGAATAATCAATTATCCTTAACTCTCGCTCATTCTCTCTCTCTGGCTTCACGAACCTTCGACCCAACCCAAGCAATCGCCGGCCGATTTCTGACGCCGGCCACCCAAACCCTATCATCCAAACCCATCCTACCGACCTCCAAAACCCTAATAACCCATCTAAAATCTATAAATAGCCTAATGGTGGATGTTTTCAAGACTTCTTCTTCTCGAAAACCCTAAGAGAGATCTGCCTGCCACCGCCCCATCAGACGCCATTATCTCCTTCCCCAGCCAACTTCAACACCTCCTCTTGCTACCAATCTCTTCTCTGCAATACCCCCTAATTAACTAAACTAACCACAACCTTCGATTCATCTCTTACAAGCCTCCATAATTGCACAAAGTTGGTTAGTTGCTTCGACAGAAAATTTCACCCCGAGACGTTGAACCACCTTCCACCACCACATGCGCCGCTTCTAACACCTTCCAAACCAACCATTAACTCCTACTAATTATCCTCTACAACCCCATATAATTATTTTAATTTTCTTCCTCTCCATCACCCATTTTCCTAATTTTTGGCCCCCTTAGACCCATTTTCCGGCCACCTCCGGGAACCATCGCCGGTGCCACCTTCATCCTCCAACTCAAGGTGAAATCCTAGACCTTTTAAACACTTAATTTCGATTTATTGATAATTATTATGCTTTTATCCTAATTTTTAATGTTAATTCGATTCTTATTATTATTATTATAATTATTATTATTATTTTTATCAACTGTAATCTAATGGTTAAATCTTCTTTACAGATTTGGGAGTATTCTTGAATTAGAAAAACTATTATTCTCGAATTTTAGTTATTTAATAGAATTAGTACATGTTTACTATTATTATTAATAATATAATTAATATTATTATTATTAGTGTAATTAATTATTTAATAGTGTAATTATTTCAGGAGGCGTAGAAACCTAAATTTTTAATTAAGCCTCGCAGCTTTTTCCTTTTATTACTATTATTAGCATTTTAACATTATTACTAACATATTATCATTTTTATCACTATTTCCTTTTATATTATAAGTATATATATATATTATTATTACTACTACTACTAATACTACTAAATTTGTTATTATTATTATTATTACTACTACTAAATTTGATTATTTATTTTATTATTAGTATTATCTTGGAAAAGGGGCCGAAGCATTTATTTCACCTTATTCTTGAATAATGTCCTTTTTATTGTTATTATTATTGGTACTATTATTATTCTTATTTATATTCTCATTGATATTATTTTAGTATCATTATTATTATTAGGGTAAAGTATTTAACCCTATATTATCAATCTTATAATATTTCTGTTATTTCTATATCTTTAGTAAAGTTAGAATTTTATTAATGTTATTTGTATTAGTAAGTTGTTATTTGCTCAAAACCCTAAGGAGGCGTAGGAGCGTGCTCCAAGACCGGTGTCGTTTTAGGTAAGGAGTGCTAAGGCCTTTTATGTGCTTATGTATATTATGTGTTTCGCATGTTATGTATCTAATGTTTATTATAATTAAATATTTTATATGTGGTATGACTTGGAGTTGAAGTATGTTGTGCATGGTATGTGTATTAATTATGTATGATGATATGTGTTGTGTATGTGAGGAAGTCGATGTGGTTTGTGTGAGAGGAAGGATGAAAAAGGAGGATGGGGAAATAAGTTGACTAAGGGAAGTAAGTTGACCTAAATTTTATGGTTTTATAAGGAATAATTTAGTTTATGATGCTATTTGGGAGAATTTAATTTATGATATTATATGGGAGAATTTAATTTATGATTGATTGGGAGAATTAAATTATGGTTCGTTGGGAGAATTTAGTTTATGATGTTATTTGGGAGAATGTAATTTATAATATTATATGGGAGAATTTAAGTTATGATTTGATTGGGAGAGTTAATTTATAATTTGTTTGGGAGAATTTAGTTTATGATGTTATTTGGGAGAATGTAATTTATAATATTATATGGGAGAATTTAAGTTATGATTTGATTGGGAGAGTTAATTTATAATTTGTTTGGGAGAATCTAATTCATGATGTTATTTGGGAAAATGTAATTTATGATATTATATGGGCGAATCTAATTTATGATTTGCTTGGGGGAATTCAATTTATAGTTTTCCTTGGGAGATTCTAATTTATGATTTTATGTGGAAGAATCTTTATGGCTTGAATTTAGGGTTTGGTATGGAAGAATCTTTATGGTTTGAATTTAGGGTTTGGTATGGGTGAATCTTTAGTTTTGGTTGGATTGAATTTATGGTTTTGTATGACGGAATCTAGGGTTTACCTGGTGGTATTAATGGATGTATGTTGGTATTAGGGTTTGTATGATGATATTAAGGTTTATATGGTGGTAATTATAGTTGTATGGTGGTATTAGGATTTACATGGTGATATTGATGGTTGTATGGTGGTATTAGGGTTTGCATGGTTGAATTTAGGGCTTCACGTGGAATTTTAGGGTTTACACGAAAAAGGTTCGAAGGTTTGCATGGAAAGATTAGTGTTTGCATGGAAGTGAAATTTACATGTTATAAGTTGATTTGGGATGTAAGGGAGGAAATAGAAGAGTTATTTGGGTGTTTGAATGTTTTGGGTGAAAAATAATACGTAAGACATTATAAGGGTATGGAGGTGACTGAATTAGGGTTTGGAGTGATTGACTATGGTTGTGGGGGTCAATTAGGGTATGTGGTGCATGTCTAGGGTTTTGGTGGTAGCACATGTGTAATTGGTGAATAAAGTATGATGATGAATATGGAATTTATGATTTATGATTCGTGCATGTCCATGGTGAAAGCCTTTGAATAAAATATTTAAGACACTAATTACTTAAAGTGGAAGATATTGAGACGGGACCAGCCGATCCACCGGTCAGTAATAGTGGTTAGGGTTTTACCCTATGTGCGACCGATCCACCGGTTAAAATAGTGGTTAGGGTTTTACCCTATTGTGACCAATCCACCAGTAATAATAGTGGTTAGGACATGAGGTCCTATTGTGACCGGCCCACCGGTTATAATAGTGGGGGATCCTGATCTCAATAAAAATGAACCAGAGTTTTGCTAAGGCTAATAAAAGACACTAATTACTTATAGTGGAACACCATGCGAGGAGGAACCGAACCGATCCACCGGTTAGGAATAGTGGTTAGGGTTTCTACCCTATATGTGACCGATCCACCGGTAATAATAGTGGTTAGGGCTTGATGCTCTATTGTGACGGGCCCACCGGTTATAATAGTGGGGTGTTCCTATGCTCGCATGGATTGAAAAAGGCATGGTGTGAATTGAACCCTGATAAGAGATTAATGAAATGATTAATCTGGACTACAATTGGGCCTTTGTACATTTACCCGGTTGATCATATGCATTTATGAATATGCTCTTTTACGTCCTGCATGATTTATGTATTTATGTGTTGGCCTTAGTGATCAAGTCACCTTACTCAGTACTGGACCCGTACTGATACTACCTTGGTTGATGGGTCCTGTGATGATCCACTGATGGTGGGGAGCAGACCTCTTGTGCAGGTTTAAGATCAGAGACTACTTTGGGGTGGCAGGCCTGATTTGAGTGAGTAGGCAATCTGGAATTTGACCCATCGGGTTTTATCTTGTTTAAATGTATTTCTATTTGGAAGTTACAAGTGGTAATAAACGTTTATGCGTACTCTGATTTTGTTGTATGATCCTTCGAATTCTTTTATGAATTGTTAATTTGAATTTAACGTAAATCTTTTCTTTAGCCTTAGCACTTGGTACTGGAACGGTCGGAGAGAACCAGTCTGGTACGAAGTGTGGCAGTAACATTCCCAGAATTCATAGGTTTTAAGTGTTTCTATCTTAATTGCTTCCGTTTAAAAAAAAATTAGTGAATTTTGGGGTGTTACACGTTTCCTCTCCCCAACCTCACGAAACTTTGATCCAACCCAAACGATTGCCGACCAATTACTACCGTCGACCATCCAAATCATTGCACCTCATAACTTTCTGCCGACCCCCCAAACCCTATTATACCATCTACAATCTATAAATAGCCTAATTATAGGAGTTTTTGGAGTTTTTCTTCCCCGAAAACCCTAAGCAAGAGTTGCCCGCCACCCTGACTTCAGACGCTTCCCCCGCTGCCGATAGCCAACCTTTGCGCCGCCGCAACATTCCAATGTCTTCCCTATAATTTCCACTAGCTAACTAAGCTCTCAAAATCCTTCAATTCTTCTTGCACGAGTTGCCACAGCTGTGTGAAATCTCTTGCCCGCGTCGCAAATATCTATAACCCACAAACTTTAACCCGTTGTCCGCCGCCGCTTCTGCCACTTCTACTGCCCTCTGAACCACCCAAAAACTCCCTCCAATCCTCCTCCACCGAACCATAACCTTAATTTATTTTCCCCCCCGCTCCTTCACTCTTTTTCTTCATCTTTTTCCCCCTTAGATTATTTTTCCGACCACCACCGTGAACCACCGCCGGTGCCGCCCATTCCCGCCGACTCAAGGTGAAACCCTAGACCTTCTTAGTCATTATTTACTATTTATTGTAAATTCTATTTTTGTTTTATTTAATTAGTAATTATTCGAATATAATAATTATTTCCTTGCTATTAATATTATTATTATTTGATATAAAATTTATGCTGAATTTTACTTGTAGGGTAGAGACTAGTAATAAAAAAAATTTATTGTTAGTTTTGAATTTTAAGTTATTAATTGAATTATTATATGATTATTATCATTCTTCTTATTATTATTAATATTATAATTATTAGAATAACTATTATTACCATTTTATTAATTATTTTGGAAAATCTTAGGTATTAACATTCGCACTTATGTATTTTAGTATTATTATTTCTATTTTTTTATAAACATTAATAATAATATTGTTATTATCTTTATTATTTTAATATTATTATATATTTTATTAGTTTTATTTTTAATATTAATAAATAGTAGGTCATTTGTTATAAGTAGGGTCGAAACCCCACTTTAAATTTAAAGCTTATATATTATTATTATTATTATTATTATTATTATTATTATTATTCTTAATATTATCTCTATTTATAATATTTAGTTGTTATTAGGATGTTTATTATTATTATTATTATTTTATCTTTACTAACATTATTTTGGTGAAGGGTAGAAACCCTTATATCACCTTTTTATTTTGAACTGCATTAGTTTTATTATTAATATTCTACTAGTATTTTTTAGAGTCAATTATAGTATAATAATTTTTAATTAAAAATAATGTCTTGGAATAAGTTAGAAATAATAGCATTCTTAAGAGAAAACCTAATACTAGTATTTTTCCTATAGTAGGTGAGCCCAACCAAAGCCCTCAAGTGACATAGGAGTGTGCTCCAAGACCGGTGACGTTTTAGGTAAAGGGTGCTAAGGCCATACTTGTATTATGTGATTTTATGCTATGCACGCCATGTGATGTTAATTATAGTGTATTTCATGTGAATATTGTATAATTGTTATTAATACAGCATGATTATGGGATTGAAGTATATTGGTGTGGATAAATGGTGGCATGAGAATCATGTATACATTTATGATATTATTGTTGTATAATGTCGCCTTAATACATACATGATGTGGCCTTTTTATGTTAGGGTTTTGCATGGGTTAGGGTTTCGCATGAGGTTGCCTGGTGATTAGGGTTTTACATGAGGATTAGGGTTTGCATAAAATTTGGGTTTCCATGGAAAATGGGTTGCATGGGAGTTAGGGTTTGCATGGAAATATGTTTTACGTGGAGCTAGGGTTTGCATGGGAGATAGGGTTTGCATGGAAATATGTTTTATGTGGAGTTAGGGTTTGCATGGGAGTATGGTTTGCGTGGGGATTAGGGTTTGATTGGAAGTGTAATTTACATGGAGCTAGGGTTGCATAGTATTGGTCATGCATATCTAGGGTATTATCTAGGATGAAAGTTGTTGAATAAGATACTTAAGATACTAATCACTTAAAGTGAAAGATCATTGAGACGGGACCAACCGATTCACCAGTTCAGAATAGTGGTTAGGGTGTTTACCCTATGTGTGACCGATCCACTAGCTATAATAGTGGTTAGGGCATGATGTCCTATGCATAACCGATCCACCAGTTATAATAGTGCGGGTTCCCTAGCTCAATAAGAATAAACCATAGTTTGCAAGGTACCTAAAAGATACTAATTACTTATAGTGGAACACCATTCGGGTCGGGGCCAACCGATCCACCGGTTAGGAATAGTGGTTAGGACGCGTAGTCCTATGTGTATCCGATCCACCAGCTATAATAGTGGTTAGGGTATGAAACCCTATGTGCCTCCGATCCACCGAATATAATAGTGGGGGCTCCCGTATTCGCATGGATTTGATAAAAAGGCATGATGTGTATTGACTTTCGATAAAAAGATTAATTAAATAATTAACTTGACTTTTTGGGCTGAATGTGGGGGTTTGATCTTTTATAAGTTGTGTACTTATCTATATTTCCTTATGTATCATATACGTGGTTTGGTAGTGTAAGTCAAGTATTATTTTGTATGATTTTATGTGACTATGTATTGGCCTTAGTGCTTGGTTCCCTTACTCAGTACGTAGTGTACTGATCACCCTTTTCATGGGTACTACTCATTCCCACAAGTAGTATGCCCTTCTGATTTTGTGCAGGTGGGCGATACAACAGTCGGGGCTAAGTGTTGAGCATGTCTGGCTCAAAGTTTGAGAGAGTTGTGGCCATATTTCAAAATTTATGTGATTCTATTTCCTTTTATTATTTCTTTTGTATCGGATTTATCCTCTTTGATTTATTACCATGTATTGAGTATTTATCCTCTTTGATTTCGCACTCTGATATCTATCTTGTTATGGTTCATAAATATTTACACGTACTCTGATTTTTAACGTATGATCTTTTGAGTTTTTTTATGAACTATTGGTTGAGTTAATGTAAATCTTTTCTTAGCCTTAGCACTTGGTACTGAAACGGTCGAAGAGAACCGGTTTGGTACTAAGTGTGGCGGTAACATCCCTAGAATTCACAGGTTTTAAGTGTTTCTATTTTAATTGCTTCCGCTTAAAAAAATAGTGAATTTTGGGGTGTTACAATAATAATATCTTTTGTAGTGAATAAAATCTCTAAATGATGTATATATACACTTAAAATGTGTGAGCATTATAAATTGTCATCATAGAGAAAGTAGTAAGACCTCTCGCAAAGAGGTGGTTATTAAATCTATGATAACTCACCTATGTTGTCAAGCATTGAAGAAGGGAACAGTTAGTGAGATAAAAGAACACCAAAAAACATTCACTGATAAAGCCCAAGACTCAATACATATTCCCTCAAAGAAGTGAGACCTAGTAACTTGAAAGACATACTTACTTTTATTAATGAATCCCAAAGAGCAGACCTAATGAAGAGAAAATAGAAAAGTAAAATTTAATTTAGTATGCAATGTCTCTTAAAAAGCATTGTTTGTTGTGTTATCTAGGCCACAGAGTTATTAGGCACAGATGGGGGATTTTTAACAAAGTGGAATACCCCATTTTTTAAAACCCTAATTATAAGTTTGTAAATATATACAATTAGTTATAATTAATATTGTATGGTGTTTAATCTTAAATCTTTTATTAATATATATATATATATATATATTATGAATTAACAGATATGAATTTAATTAGGTTAAAATATTGTAGAAATTAGGTTACTAAATATAATTTGAGTTTAGACCCCACAAGAAATCGGTAACCCTACTCCTAGTTTCTGAATGTTTTACCTTGATTAGTCTTCCTAAATTATTACCCTACCATATATTAGAGTGTGGCCACACCTTGCTTCCACTACCCCCTAGTGTGAACTTACCCAATGCCTTACCACTTGCACATCTCCCTCTCCCCCATGTTTCCCTCTCCTATGATTGGCTCGACTCCCCCTCACGCCACCACCCATTTAAGTGACCATCCTCCCATTTTTTATCATTTATTAACCCACAATTGAAGTGTATTCCCTCACCTTCCTTCTGAGCTTCTTTAGGTAAGAGAAACCCCATCATCCTTCCATCATTTTCTACATAGTTTGCTTATTTTTCACAATTTTTCTCTATAATACACACCATTTGAGATTATATTTCCCAAGTTCCAACCACTTCCATAGATCCTTGAGCCCCACAATCTATAAATATTGCCAAAGCCACGCCAACCAATGATCAACCTCAACGAAATACCCCAACCCCCTTCAACTAGAAGAATGATCATGCCCCTTCTTCCTATAAAAAAAATATCGATCCCCTCCACCTTGCTTCACCTTTTACCACCAAGGCTTACCCCTAAATCAGTGTTCTTGAAAGGTCAAGCCACTTATCTAAGGCCAAAGGTATTGTTGCTCACCCTTTTTCTTTGATACATGATATATGAGATTTATATGTTATTATTCTATAAAAAAATTTCATTTATTCACCATAATTTTTATAAGATTTGACATTTTCTTAAATTTTTCTCTTTTGGATAGGTTTTAGAGGAAAAGATAAAAATGAAGAAATTCAAATGAGAAAAAGAAGGGAAATGGAAAAGAAGCAACAAACACATAAGAAAGCATAGAGTTAATAGAAGAAAATTACAAAAAATGGAGAGCAAACATCAAAGAAGATCTTATGCTAACATTTCAAGAAGAGAAAGTAAAGAAGAAGAAACATGGCACCCCCTTATTTATTTACACCAGGGCATATTTTTTTCGCATTAGCATTAGGAATCTTAATTTTTAAATTTCAAGTTTATGAATAAGAACATGGTACCCTCGTGTTAAACAAACAAGGAAAGTGTTTCATTAAAATCTTATAGCTGCTGATATCTTCTTGTTTCCATATATTAAAGGGTCATATTTTGTCATTTATTTTGAAAATCACAATATCTATTTTCTCTTTATTTGTAGGTACATTTTATCATTGAAATTCTATTGATTAAGGTTTATATGTTATTATTCTATGTAAAGTTGTTATTTATTCCCCATTATTTTAAAATGGCTTAATCTTTTTTAAAGATTTTCTCTTTTGATAGAGTTAGATAAAAACATAAAATGAAGAAATTTAAAAGAGAAATCAAAGAGAAAAGGAAGAGAAGCAAGGAACACAAAAAGAGTGCATGGACTCAATGGAATAAAATACCATAAATGGAGAATAAACATCCAAGAAGATCTTATGGTGAAGTTTCAAGAAGATAATCTAAGAAGAAGAAACAAAATCCCCCCATGTGTATTTACACACGTGGAGGGGGCATGTTTTCTCATCACCATTTGGGATCTTAATTTTTAAGATTTATTGAGTTTAGGAAAAAGAACACGGTATCCCATGTTATAGAAACATGTACAATGTTTCTTTAAAATCTTATATGACAAAACATCAGGGGGCCTATTTTAGCATCAACATTAGGAATCATATGTTTTAAATTTTAGTGAGTTAAGGAAAAAGAACACGGTACCCCCTTGTTATACGAAAATGTATGGAGTTTCTTTAAAATCTTTTAATCGCTTGTGCAAGCTTCTCCTTCATATATCTTCTTATTTTCATTTATTAGAGGTTCATCTTTTATTTTATTTAAAAAAAAATGAGAATCACTATTTTCCCTCTACTATCAAATACATTTCATCATTGCATTTCTATTGATTGTTACCTATTGTGATTGAACATACTCTTAGCATTCAGCAATTCAAGGTTGATAAATTATTTCCCATTCATTTTTCAATAGCAAAAAATTAATTTGAATTTAAATACAACTGTATTCTTATTACTCCATCATTATTCTTTTAATAATTATGATTTTTCCTTTAATATTTTGTTGTTAATCATTGATAGTAATTATGAAATTTTAAATTTGATTTTGTGTTGTTATTATTATGAAGATGTTAGTTTAAATTTTTAATGAATAGGGGGAATCAATTATGGGATTAGGGTTTTGGATGTGAAATGAAATTTTGAATTATAATTCTAAGTGAAATCTAATGGTATTAATAGACATAATTCAATGATTTTGTATCATAGATTATGATTTTTCATCAATTAGATTGATCACCTCATTAATCTAACTCGAAACAAAGCTAAGATTATGGAATTAATACTCATTTTTTAATTATCATCACCAGAGTAGTATGAGGTTAATAATTTATGTTATCTATTAATTCATACAATTGCATGATCTGAGCCTGTGTCATTATGGTTGTGGTTGATCACTTTTCATTTGTAATGCTACCATTAATTGAATTTAGTGTTCTTAACCTATGTAATTCATTTTTTAGATGATAAATTGAGAGATTATTCAATTTAAATAGATTGAAGGAAAGTAAGAAAGTGAATTTTTACGAGTTTCTATATGTTAAAATTAGAGCAATTAGAATACATCTCTTTTAGGTTATTCATCGATACCCTAAATCCATAACTGATTATCTCCCATCCTTATTCATTCAATATTGAGTACAAAATTTTATCACTTATCATTAGTATAGAATTTAGTGATAAACATTGATACTATTCAATAACTAGGGTTTTGAAATTAATTATAGAATTCATTATTATAAACGAGTCCTTGGGGGTTGACTCGTACTTAACATTTCCTATGTATTTGGGATTAGGATTTAATTATTAAACTTGTTATACATCCTAATGGTGTTTTCTTAGGACAATAATAGTTAACGTAATAAAACAAATGCAGCACAACATAATCATGTATGTATACAATGTTGATCCAAGTAATAGAGTGATAAGTGGAGGAAAATGTAGAATAAGGAATAAACATTGGGGTTTCATTCTAGTGAAGGAATAAACATTTTTCATTTTCCAATTCTAGAACAAATGTTGAGTCCTTTATCAAAATAAGGAACATCCAGCTAAATACTTGCCAAAACTTGCTAGAAAATATTAAAATATTATTATTTTTGTATTTTATACTATATAACATACTCGGTACAATATTATTAAAGTATTATACATAAATATGTATTTTATATAAATTTAAACATTATTAGTTTTAAACTTATTAAAAATAATATAAAAATAGTATATGTATGTTTAGGAACAAAGAAACGAAGAAGGGAAAGAATGAAAAAAAAAACAAAGAGGATCATTGAGCTTTCTTCTATGTTGATTAGGTATGTCAATCTTCTTTCTTCTTCGTTATCCACTTCTTATCTTCTTCGCCCGTTCTCCCTATTCATAGACTTCTTCCTTCTTCATCCTCTTCTCTTTCTTCCCCTCATATCTTGCCAGTCGAGCTTTGAGTTTGTTGCATAATCTTGTTCTTCAATAGGTAAAATGCTTAAATTTTTTTCTTCCTACACTTTGGATATGACTTTTAAAAACCCTAATTTTTGAACAAAATTTTTTTTCCTTGACATTGAAATTTGGATGCTCTTATACAAAGTTTTCAATAGATGAATTATTTTCTTTACCAATATGTTTTCATTTTGGCTAAGAAGGATAAGATGTGTGGTTGTTGTTTTTTAGTAGCTGGTTAGAATTGAATGTTTATATTTGATGTTAGACTGAATCTTAATTGATGAGAGAAAGGGGAGAATATAAGAACAATGTTAGTTATTGTTTCCTATGAATCTCTTTTTCGTAAGAGTTAGATATATGTCTATAGCTCAAAAAAATGTGTGCTATTATCTTCAATTTCATCCTAGCTGCTTAACATTGTTTGGATGGTTAATATCTTGATTTGATTGTCCTGCATCTGAATATACACATTTTCATTACTGCTATATAACATTGTTTGAATGGTTAGTATCTTGATTTGGTTTTGCTGCATCTAAATATACTCATTTTGATTACAATAGTATAGAATTTGAAGTGTTATGGCTAGAACAACAAGTTCATCGTCATGACCTCAAAGAAGAAGAGATATAGTGATACAAGAGATTTGTGATTACGGAAATCCTACTTGCCAATATGTGTCCAGGACCCCCACAAATCCATTTGAAGGTTTTACATGTGTGATAGATATAGGAAGGAAGGCATTTGTAAAGTATTTGTATTTATTGATGATCTAATTCCACCTATGGCTAGAGACTAAGTGAGACATGTAATTGATGAAAATGAGGATCTGAGGAATCAGGTAAGCCAGTTGGAAGAAGTGATCTAGAGATATGCAAATATGGAAGAAGTCGTGAAGGGAAAAATTTCCGAGTTAGCCAAGGAAAATGAAGAACTAAAATAATAAGTGTCAAATAAAAATGGAAGAGAAAATAGGGAAAACGATTAGAGGGTTGCAAGGATAGCTTTTATAGTTTATGTTGTGTGTTTTGTTATGTTAAAATCTTAGGGATTTTAATTAGTTTAGGCTATGTTATTCATGTATTGTTAAAACTGATGTGTTGTTAAAAACAAGCTAAATTAGGTGGTGAAATTTTATTTTATTTTATTACTATTGTAATGAGCCACTGATCACTGATCAAGTTAATTTTGTAAATAAAGAATGGGATTCCTAAAGATTGTTTTTGGGTTTTGATTTGTATGAAATTTTAACCATCAACCAATTGCATTCGATGCATTAAGGATAAGCTAACAATTAAAGAAAAAGTGTGCATGAGTTTCCATTTCCTTAAGCAATCTGATTGGACACTCTTGGTTAACACTAAGGAAAGAAAGGTCATCTTGAGTGTTAAGCATTCCAACTAGTGTGAGTCACAAGAAACAAGAATAACGACAAGTAGTGCTTACCCATTAAAACTCCTTTTTAAAACTTAATAAAAATTACTTCAAGAAATCTTGGTTGACGCTTTACTATTGAAACTCTGGGTCGAAGTAGTCTATTTTCAATTAATGGTCTGTGTAGAAACACTTATCCAAGTGAATACTATAGACTTTCCCTTACATTTTCAAGATTTAGATTATACATAGAAGGAAGCACTATTTTTTTCCCAATCTTCTTGAGCTATAGCCCTAGAAGAAGTAGATGTGAGCCTTTACTGCTAAGTACCAAGTATGTCACCTAATGCTGAACTCTTGTGGTTTAGGGTGGCTCAGCCATAAATTAAGGAAAGAAAGAGGATGGTATCAGCTAAATGTGTTAGTTCATAGAGAAAATAATGATGGCCTTTAATTCTTGATTGATCATATTGTGGGGAGATGAATAACCGATCTTTGCTTCCATTTATGTTGCTAGCCGTACTACTACTATGCAATTGATACTAAACAACAGAACTATGATAACAACATTTAATCATTTTTTTATCAATAATTATATTTATGGAAACACATATTTTATCATCTACTCTATGCACTGCTTAGTTATTATAGATGGCTGATGATTTAAGGTATCTATGTTTCTAGGTTGAACAATCCCGTGGTAGTGGCTCAAACTATTGCTGCGGTTGGAATATCTTTCTATAGTTATGGTTTTCCCCAAGTTGGTACCTATATTGAGATTGGTGCAATTCAAATATTTCTTGTTGTCCTCTTTTCTCTTGTAAGCAAATAAAAATACCTATTTCTTTACATATTTAACCCTAGATATTCCTTCATAGATATTCTTTACAACTAAAAATCCATACACAGATATTCCGTTATATGGTTCTAGAATTTGAGCCATGAAAACAAAAGAGCAAGAACAACCTTGTGATTTCCAGCAATGTTGAAAACATAGAAGTGGATATTTTTTATCTATGAATGGCTGGAGTCAATTCATATTCAACTCACAACCTATTAAGTCCATGGAAACAAATCTAGCAACAAAAAGATGATTATAAAGTCTACAAGTCCAACTCTGGATAATAATAATTGAAAACCTAACAACATTTGTACCAAAGTTGATACTGAGATCAGCATATTGCCCACAAGAATTACATAAGTAATAGCCCACCTGACATTCTTCTCCTCAAGGATTCATCAATTAGCCATCGTAACAGTTATATGTTCTTGTTGTGATAGATTCTGGAGTGGGACTGAGAGTTTGTTCTGAGACTTACCTTGAAGTTGGGAGCTGGTTTCGTTCATGACCTTCAATCCCTCTTCCTCCCCTGCCCCCGCCTCTTCTTTTCCTTTATCCTATTCCTCCCCTCCTTCCAATGTTTCCTGCACTTCCTCCGCTTTGTCCTTGAGCTAAAACTTGAGTTGGAGCTTGATCTAAAACTTGAGTTGCTCTTCCTGTAACACTCCCAAAATTCACTACTGAAAAATTTTGTTTTATTAAAAGAATTTGCGGAAGAAATATATTAAACGGTGAATTTCAGGGATATTACTGCTACACTTAGTACCAGACCGGTTCACTCATACCATTCTAGTATCAAGTGTTAAGGCTAAAGAACAAAATATCAATTGCTAAAAATTCAAACTATTTTTAAATCAGAGTTGCGCAAGTAAACACTTTATAAGAATATATTCCACCAATGGCGGTTACAAGAATAAGAAATACATTTAAACCAAAAAGTCAAAGTACGGATAATCCTTACACTCTTTCCCATTGCCCACTTGAGTAGCACCTGAAAAGACTTGCAAGGGACACTGCCCATTTAATAGGTAGGGGCTACACAAAGGGAACCCTTCAGTACTACGGTACTGAGTAACCATTTAAAATCACACTTAAAAGCAGGCCGATAATGTCACACATGATACAAAACTATATACATATATAACAAGATGTGTACATATAACATTCACATATTAACAATCACATTAGATATCAATAGGTCATTATGGACAATCGATACTTTTGGACCTTAAGCCTTTTCATAGGGAAAAATCAATACATTCGGGCCTTAAGCCATTATTCCATCATTATTCAATCAATCTCGTTTTTTATATCCACGTGAGCACGACAACCCCACTATTATAGCCGGTGGGTTAGTCACTTATAGGACAGAACACACCTAACCACTATTATATGCCGGTGGATCGGTCTCCGGGGCAAAACACTCCTGGCCACTATTATTTGCCGGTGGACCGGTCTAGCCCTGACTCACATGGTGTTCCACTATAAGTGATTAGTATTTTTCCATAACTTTATTCACATACATAATTGGTTTTATTAAGCTCGGGACCCCCAGTATTATTGCTAGTGGATTGGAATATATATCAACATCATTAAGGGCAACACACTCCTGGGCCACTATTATATCCGGTGGATCGGTACACATAATCACTTGCCAAGGCAACACACTCCTGGGCCACTATTATATCTTGTGGATCGGTACTCATAATCACTTGCCAGGGTAACACGCTCTTGGGCCACTATTATAACGGGTGGATCGGTAATCAATATCATAATTCAACTAGTCTCGGCTCATAATCTTTCACTTTCATGATTAGTATTTTCCCTTTCTTTAATTAGCACAACAATTCCATTTATTTTCCTTGAATGAGAGATCAAAAACCTGGGACACAAAGGTACATCGGTTGTACCGGTGCATACAAGCTACTCAGTACCCTTCAACCACGAACCCAGGGACGCGAAGGTAGCCTGGTCATACTGATGAATAAAACTACTCAGTACCCTACCGATAAGGACACCTAATTCATAAGTATGCATACCCCCTAACGAGGTTCGTAGAGCTAGATAGCGTAAGATATAGGGCCTAGATGGGGCACAAAGGCGCACTAGCAAATACCTGAGTAATCGTGGGCTAAACCATGTCTTTAGGGTAGCGACTCCTAAAGAGCCACCATTCCGTATCTCGAGGTATTTCACTTTAAGTATTAGTGTCTTAATTAAAGGTGATCACAAAGACACGACAATAAGATAATTATTCACTTTCAATCGTTCCTCTATCATTAGACATTTCTTATTCATATGGTTATCCAAGATAACACAGAGAAATCATTAAGGCCATCATAATCTCATCTAATTCCAAATTAGGATTTGTTCTCGTGATACTTACTATTTATCAAGTACCCTTAACTTGTTATTCAGTGTTATTTGAATCATATCACAAAATTCCACAATCACAACGACATGTTAAATACAAATTACTCGTTTACCCCTTACTTATATAATTGCTAAGTTATCCCTTCCTTACTTGACAAATTACTCTATTACCCTCCTTGTTGCATAATTACCAAATTACCCCTTCCTCGGTTTAGGTTACAAAGTTATCTCCTAAACTTTCTAGATCACCATTCACCCTTCATAATTGTTACACTTGTCATATTTCCCATTTGGTTGGTTAGATTACCGAGTTGTCCTTCTCTTTTGTTAAAATTACTAAATTGCCCTTAAGTTGGATAAATTAATAAATTGCCCTCCTTTATTATCATGATTACGATCTTGCCCCTTTAGTTGGTTAAATAATTACAAATTTACCCTTTAGTCAATTAAATTACCAAATTGCCCTTCCTCATTATTATTACCATTTTACCCCTCTCAATTATTATAATTTCCATTTTACCCTTTTCAATTATTATAACTACCATTTTACCCTTCTCCAGAATTATAATTACCAAGTTTCACTTCTCCCTAATTATAATTACCTATCTACACTTCTCCATAATTATAATTACCAATTTACCCTTCTCTATTATTATAATTACTATATTGCCCTTCTCCATTATTAAAATTACCATAATACCCTTTTGTTGGTTAATTTAACAAATTACCCTTCTCTATTATCATAATTATCCAATTACCCTTTCTTTTTTATTATAATTTAATTGCCAATTTATCCTTCGTCGTTATCATTATTACCAAGTTATCCCTTACTCTAAGTGTGCTATAAATATCCTTTTAATTTACAAAATTACCCTTCTACCCCTTACTTCCAAATTACCCTCAATATCCTTTTATTTACAAAATTACCACAATACCCTTTTACTTATAAAATTACCATAACACCCCCTTTTACTTTACAATTTACTATTTTACCCTTTTACATTCCAAAATTAACATTTTTATCTTTCCTTACCAAATTACCCTTTTTCCCTTCTTTTCAAAAATTACCATATTACCCCTTTACTTATAAAATTACCATTTTGCCATTTAAATCATAAAATTACCATATTGTCCTTTTACCTCCAAAATTACTACTTTACCCCCTTTATTACACCATTTTTATTAAATTAACATTACCACATGGAATAATAATATTAATACTACATTAACTATATCCATCTCCACCAACCATTATATTTTAATATAATACTGATTATCACCCACACATATTAGGCCATATTCTAGCACAAGAAATATTACTAAAATGCCCCTAAGGCTCCCAATAATAATATTCATGCATAAATGGTCGCAATAATATAATATGACATGGATAAGTACTTTAATACTTTCATTAATAATCAAGTTCTTCCCTTAGGTAACATTTACACGCATAGAACATCAAAGAGCATACTTTCATTTTTATTAACCAATACAAGCAAACATATAAATTATACTAACAACCATATATCAAACATAATAACATATTAAAAATCTTAATGTGCAAACATACGTTTATCCATGCGTTTAAGTGGGGTTTAACGATTACCTTATATCCCATAAAAAATCGAATCTTACTGGTACCCCGGTTAAAGATTCAAGCTTTAAATAGCAAAATCAAATAATATCAATAATTATTATATTAGAAATATGAAAATCAAAGCATAAGACCTTATAAAATTTACTTAATGAAATAATTAGCTTAAATATTATTTTACCTTTAAATTTTTAATAAAAATGGTCCAATAATTGCATCAACTTATACTGCATATGCAGCATGAGTTGCATGAAAAAATAATTAGAGGAAGGCTCGAAAGGGAGGGTGAAGGAAGGTAAAATGGCTATTTTCAGGTTGGGGTCTTTAAGCTGGAAAAGAAGATAGATGGGGGAGGTTTCAAGGCAAGGGAATGGTGCAGGATGTAAGAGGGGGTGTAGGTGGATGCTAGGGATGGGTTGTTGGCGGCCAATGGTGGCGGTGAAGTGGCGAAGTTGGCTGCCGAGTTGGGTCAAGGTGTAGAGGCTGAGAAGGAAGGAAAAGAGAAGGGAAAATGAAGGGGTTTAAGGGCTGGTTTCGGGAAAATAAGGTATGGGGGTGGTAGAGGAAGTTGTAAGGAGGAGATAGGTGGTTTGGGTGGCGGTAGAGGTGGCCGGACGGCGGAAAATGGGGCGGTTGCAGGTGGGTTGTCAAGAAGGGGAAATGGAGAGAAAAATAGGTGGGGAGGAAGAAGGGATGTGGGGTGGCTTGAGGGGGTGCATTGTGGTGGTGCGGGGCGGTAGTATAAGGTGGAAGGAGGCACTACAGGCTACGTATGTGGCGGTTGGAGCGGCGGAGGGGCTGTGGTGCACAAAATAGGGGGGGAAAGTGGAGGGGGAGAAAATGAAAGAGAAGGGGAGATCAGAGGATAAGGGCTCGACAATAATGGGGTAGGAAAAATGGCTGAAGGGGAGAAGAAAAAGAAGAGGAAGGGTAGGGGAATAGGAGGTAGTCGGGTGGTAGTGTTTAGGGTTGCAGGGGTGGTAGTAGGATGGGAGGGAAGGTGGTAGGGTGGCAGGGAGGGGAGACAAAGAGGGGGAAAGAAAATAAAGTAGTGGGATGGTTTGTAGGGCTAGACAGGTCCAAAAATAGGAAGAAAATGACGGGAGAGGAGGGCAGGTGGTGGCAGGGATGGGTGAAGGCGGTGGTAGTGGGCAGTGCGTCAAACATGTGGGTGATCAAGCATGGAAGTCATAGAAGAAGAAATAAGGGAGAGGGAGGAAGACTAGGCTGGCATAGGGGAAAGAAAAAAAAATTACTGGGTCGGCCGGTCCAGGGGAGAAAGGAAGGAGGAGAGGATGAGGGCTGGGTCGGTTGTGCGTGTGGTGGGGGAGAATGGGCCAACGGCCCAGGCGCGCAAGGAAAGGGAAGCCTGGCAGTCTGAAGCCAGGAAAAAAGGTAAAAAGAAAGAATTAAAGGAAAGGAGAAAAAGAAGAAAGAAAAGAAAAAAAGGAAAAGGAAAACAGAAAATGGGGAAATTTAAAATAATTGAATTTATAAAATAATCGGATGTAATATTCTTGATAATAGATTTATTTAATAAATAAATTAAATATAATTAAATATATGGGCTTAAAAGGATAATTTTAGTAAAATATTCGTTTGAAAAATTATTTCAATAAAAATAATATGATAAAATAACAAAATATTTATTTTTAATTTATTAAGTACTCCTATCCAAATTTATATATTCAAAAATCCATAAAATAATTAAACTAAATAATTTTAAAATCTAATTTATTTCAAATAAAATCCATTTATTAAATTATTGGTTTTCTAAAATTTTGGGTGATTACACTTCCTCCCAATTGTCCTCTTCCTCTACCTCTTCCTTTAATATTATGGGGTTACTTTCAACAAAATGAATTCAATTATAAATTATGGATATGGAAAACAAGTATTAACAAGTCACAATTACAAATTATAGATATGAAAAATAATTATGAAAACACAAACCTTGTATTTATCTTTATATCTCAAATGAACCGGTAATGATACCCTTGCATTTCTACAATGACGTTTGTTATGTCCTATTTGACTACAATTGCTACACCGTTGTTCTTGAGGTCTTCATGAGACCTTTGAGACCTTATGACTATTTTTGTATCTCTCCTTCTTCCCTTCTTCTCTTCCTACGTGGCCTTCCTCTCCATTTCCTCAATTCTAGAGGCTTAATAGGTTCCTTTCCCTGTAGTGGCCACTCATTAGGACTAATTAGCATCTCTATAGTATGATTGTAAGCCTCAAGTCATGAGTCTTTATTGTACCAATAGCTTACATAATCCTCAAGTACATCCCTCATTTCCCAAATAGCAGTTATGGCATGCTCACATGGAATTCCACTCAATTGCTATGCTCTACAACTACAACTTTCCACCCTCAGTATGTATTTTAACCTCATATCCATCCCTCCCATTCCATACACAATTCAATTTGGCTGCTACTTCTTTTTTCTCGTCTATAATTTTCTGATTACGAGGGCATAACAAGGTGTCAGTATTCTTAATCACTTCCCTCTTCTTTATATTCCTCTTTATGCACGCCTCCCTTATATCTTCTAACATGCCTAAAATTTGTTTGTGTCTAACTTTAATGGTACTTCCATTAAAAATCTTAGTTATATTATTTTTGATATAATCACATTTACTTTTAAGCTTAAACCAAGCTTTAGACCATGTTGGATCCTTACCTTCCAAATCCACAACAACTTCTTCATCGAGTTCTTTCAATTCCTAAAGCTTATCTTAGAACATATTATGGGTGGTGGCATTTACAATCATCCAAAATTGTTTTCTATACACTATGCCATTGAACTTCTTCCTAAAATTGGCATAGATGTATCTTGCACAACATCTATGCTCAACTTGAGGAAGAATACATTTAATGGCTTGCACCAACCCCTTATAAAAATGAAAGTCAAAATCAGACACAAAGAAAGAATATGCTGTATAATATATTATTGCAAAGTGAATGAAAATACCACCAAAGATAAAATAATAATAGTATATCTTTTGTTGGTTATTGATTATTGTTAAGGATTGACCTTATTGTAGACCTAATTCAACAACCACTTGGGTTAGAAACCACACCCAATTTTTAGTGTTCTCCTTCACAACCACCGACCATACAACTGGAAACATTTGGTTGTTCCCATCTATGCCCACAACTATAAGTATTTGTCCTTCAATACATCCCTTTAAAAGAAAAAAAAACAATTAAATCTAATCTTAATGTTTTTTTTATTAGTTGAATGTGACAAATAAAAATAGTAATGTAATCATGGAAATTACCTTCAAGAAGAAACCATCAACCCCATGAACGGGTCTACATCCATCCTTCCACTCTTTCTTCAATGCATCAAAATATATATAAAGTTTGTCAAACACGTTACTCCCTTCCTTAACCTTAAAGAAGCAAGTGTTCTTTTTGTTTGCCTTTTTGATCTCAACAACATAGTCCTAAAGTCTCTCATATTGTAGCTTAAAGTCATCTTCAATTTTTTCGGTGGAAAATACTTAAGGCCATAAAACATATGTGCATTGTTGCTTTAAGCCTAAGCTCATCCCAAATGGTATTCTTCAACTCCCTTACCTTCCAACTTGGGGCCAGATTTACTCTCTTCATATAATGCCTTGCTAGGCACTTTGTAGAGAATCTGCTATTCTTATGAGTTGCCTTCTTGCATGTATGTTAGGCACCACCTTTATGACTTGAAATTTATTCTTTCTTTACACCCATGATGCGGAAAAATGGCAACCACATTGATTATTCTCAACATTATTCCCAAAGCACTTCACTTGAATGTAATTTTCATCATTCTTTATAAACTTCAAATCATAGCCATTCCTGATGCTATAATCATAAATGACCATTTTGAATTCAACATTATCCATAAATTGGCATCCAATTTCTATTCTTACATCAAGAGGTTTTGTGTTAGGCCTAAATGTAGAATACCTTGGTTTCTTCCCCATTCCCTCCCCATCGGATCCTGAACTAGAGGAAGGACTAGGTGGATCCCCTTCATCCCAAGACTCTTCTTCATCCTCATTTTTATTTATTCTCCTTGTGAAACTAAGGCCCACTATTCCCTAGCTTCCTTGATGTATGAGTAACTTTCTTCACTTTCTCCCTTACTTCTACAACCTCCTCATCAACAGTATCATACCCATCATCAACGACAACATCATCCTCATCTTTAGCATCATAGTATTCATCATCACTATCCTCATCTATTAACATAATAATAACCCCACGTATACCTAAATCTGGAATTCTTCTCTCAGTATAGTGGTAGTTCCAACGTTTTCATCCCCATGTTCATTATTAAAATCAATACCACCATCATCAAGAAAATTCTCTATCCAAGCTACATCATCTACAATGACATCACCTACACTCTTATCAGCCTCAATGACTGTAGTTTCACCATCATGCTCCCCATTGTAACAAGCCAAACATAAAATCCATAATTTAAGAGATAATAAACATAACGTACAACAGACAAATCCAAACAAAATGAAAAAAAATAATAGAAAGTGAGGTCCTAATATGTACTAAAAACAGAATAATCCAAAATCAAGAAGTTGTACCCTCCAAATTAATCAAACACTTAACTAAAGTACATAAACTACAAATTAATTAAACATTAAATAATTGCAGTCATACCCTCTCTTTATTTGAGCTAATTTCCTCTCACATTATTAAACCTAAATACAGAGAAAACACTGAAAGGAAGAAAGTTTAGAGTATGAAATAGTAAAAAGAACTTCAAAACACTTACCTATCATCTTCATCATAGTCGACTATGGTTGGGTTGGAAGGAACTACACTTCACATCTTCCTTTTCCCCATGGCTATGAAATTTCAAAGATGAACTACACTTCGCGTCTTCCTCTTCCCTATGGCTATAGAGAATGAAACGAAAATAAAAAGGAAGAAATAATAGATTATGAAATGATCAAAAGAAGAGCCAGTACAGAAGAAGAAGTAAGAAGATGGAGACTACCTACTCAACGATCCATAATTTAGCACAACCTATGGTTCTTGCTCCCGCTCTCATAGACGAAGAAGTAAGATATCGTCTTAGATTCTTTTTTTTCCTATTTCTTTCTATCTTTTGTTTGCTTTTATGAGTTTAAACAGTTCAAAGTTTGTTTGATTCATTTCAAGGTAGATTAACTCAACTAGTTTTAATTTCACTTTACTTTAGTAAAAATTAGTTTGACTTAATTAATTAGGTTTTTGTGATTTTTAGATTAGTTTTATTTTGTTTAAAAAATAATAATACTTTAATAATATTGTACTGAGTATGTTACATAGTATAACATACAAAAATAATAATATTTTAATATTTTCCGTCAAGCTCTGGCAAGTATTTAGCTAGAACTTCCTTATTCGAATAAAAGACTCAATGTTTGTTCCTGAATTCAAAAATGAAAAAGTTTTGTTCCTTCACTGGAACAACCCCCAAACTTGTATTCCTTAATCTACATTTTCCTCATCATAAGTGAGTATCATTACCTCAAGGATCTAGTGAAATGCACATTACTTGAGTTACGTTTACTGAAGAATTAAACTACACAATGAAATATTGGTAGGGTGATGGAAATAGTAATAAAAGTGCCATGAATTAAATAATCACTAGGAGTTCATTAATACCAACATAAGATATATTAGAAGAAAACTCGAGAGATAGAGTCATGTGAGGGAGATCAATTATCACCAAATGCATGCATCCTATGATAATTCATAGCTTGTCGAGCTTAGAAGAAATTAATCCTTCTAAACTCACTATAACTCACTCCGAGGTGAATTATACTCCCAAGCCATGTCCATAATAATGTATGGGCCATAGCCATCTCACGTAGTGAGCTTCAAATGATCAATGGCAATACCACATCAATTTTTTGTGAGAACCTTGCACCATTTACCATTATTAGTTATGTTTACTATAAATGTTGATACAGTATCCATGCAAGTGCCTAAGGTAGTAAAAATTCAATTGTCTAAAAAATGAATGCTCAACGAATTAAAATATCAGATAAACCAAGAATAACTACAATGTCACAAATTGAAGCAAAGGATCAATCAATCTTCCCCTAAATAGTGTAACTTTGCTCATGCTAAATTTCATCAAGCTAATAAAAATTAAATATCAAAAGATGAATAAGGGAAGGAAATGGGTAGATCATGGTAATCCAACCCCTATCTAGCCTAATCTCTTACTCTTATTCTCCCTCACTCAATGTAGCTCTTTGGAACTTTTCTCCCTCAAAATTTCTTCTCCTTTACTATTGATTTCTAATTAATGATAGCCTTTCACTACTTTTTGCTTTGAACTAATTTGTTTTTATAAGCTATAGTATGTGAAAATCTAGACAGGTGTTAGCTCAAGCCTCATCATGTGGTTGCACCCTCCAATGGTCCTCTAGTGAATGCAAGTAAAACTATGGATTTGCTTATTATTTTTGGTTGTTGAGTGTGCAGTTTATTATTATGTGGATAACAATTTTTTGTTGGAGTATTTACGCACTTTTGGTAGGGTATAAATGTTTCTCAACTCTAACTTGTTCTAGCTTCTCTTTGTACCTCACCTGCACATACTTTGCAATCGAGTGAGTAAAGAAATCCAAGTTTGTGAGTTGACATGATATTCAAGTGACAAAATTATTTTATAAAATATTTATAGTGTTTTCAAGTGAATTTCATGTGAGCCATGAAAAATCTCAAGCGGTGGAAAAATTATTAGGAACACACCCTACAACTTCCAAATGCTTCAAGAATCAACTTATATCACTCCCCTACACATAATGTTTTGCTATCCCCAAGTTACTTTATGACAAAAATAATGAGATTCTCATAAGTATTTTTGATATAGAAAAAATGGAGCAATTCTTAGCCCTGTTGACCTAAAAAGTTTACAAACTTAAAAATTACCCTCATATATAGGAAATATGTTAAAAAGGATCAGCATTATGCATGTGTGGAACGAAATTAATAGGATTTCTCTTTAGGTGACCTTACTACACCTTAGATGCTTATCAAGTCAATTTTACAACTAGAAATTCTACTCTGGATTACATTAGTCTACCTGCCTACCTTGTAGAGTAGTACAAAGTTTGAGTGTTTTCTTTATTTAATATGATGTAGAAATAAAGTTTCCTCTAGCTGTTAATATCATTTAGCTCAAGTGTACATCTGGTTCTCATATAAGTACCTTTGTCACCTTACTACACTATTTAGCACAAGTGCACACATAGTTCTTATGTAGGTGCCTCTGGTTTATTAGTTTTTGTTGGGATTATAGCTTCCTATTCTTCTTTAATTTATATTTAATTTTCTCGTTAATAGCCATAATTTTATTTGTTAAGATTAATTCCCCCAAACATATTTAATACCACTCACACAAGACAATTAATTGTAGGTTTCCTAACACTTTCTATTAAGAATGCCTTAATTACCTAATCTTTCACCTATGTGTTGGGCCTAATGAAAGCTTCATAGAGATGGTCTTAAGTTCCTCATGCTCATAATGTTTGAATGCTGATAGTTTTAGCAAGTTTTGATATATGTTAGGCAACAAAAAGTGTTTTGTATTTTATTTTATGTTTTTCCCAGAATGTATACATATTTCATAATTCCTTAATGAATTAGCTTGATTATTTTGCAACTAGGGTATTGGGTTCACATGTTTACTCTGCCAAATGTGAGGGACTCAACAATATGTGTAAGTAATTAGGTGAGGGGGGATTCATTGAATTTAACACTTAGTTAAAAAAAGGTGAGTAATGGAGCTACCTTGTTCACAAAATTTGTTATAGTAGTCATCCTTAAAATATAAAACAAAAAGAACTATATAAAATAAAAATAAAATTAGGGAAAACATCTTGCTGCTACATTAAGTATAAAATATTGCTAGATGAAATTACAAGATAAAATAAAAAAGGATATGCCCTCCTCTAGATAAAGTTTGATAGTGTCCTTATTTTTAGGGTAGATGGGTTGGGAGAAAAAGAAATAAAAGAGACAAGTGGACAAGAACATGAAAATCCTACAAAAAAGATTATCCTTTAGGAAGTGTCTCATCCATCATCATGAGAAGCTTTTAAAAATATTTAACAAGGAAGGCTTTTAAGGCCATCCCTATGGTTGGAACACTACTACTAGTAGGGGGACAGACTGCTATCTTAAGTAGAACATCACTTGTTAGTACATCATACCCTGTGAATGTCAACCTTAAGTATTGCCACATGACCTACTTCTTCCAACCTCACAAGATTCACCATGCCTATGTCTCTCTTATAGACTTCCATTACCTCTTCAGCTATTAGGTTGTCCACTAGGAGATCAACTATACCTTCCTTCTCTTAATTGGGGACATGCATCACCCTATCATTATGCCCAGACTTTGCAAATTTGCACAAAAAATCATCCATCACTAGCTCTTTCAAGAAACCCTTCCTATCGTCCACTAAAGGTATGATTGATACAATAACCTCTTGTTTAATGTTCCTAGTCTCTGAATCCAACAAGGCATCATACTCTAATGTCCTCATAAGTTTGGTGATATAGTAATGACCTCCTATTGTCCTTTCATTAGGATTTCTATATCCTTTCTAACTGTATGAAGGTGTGGATCCAAACCTTCAGGATTATATTCTGGAGCTAAAGGTGGCATTTCCATTTTTTAACTTGCACTAAGTAAGTCAAAGAAATGATTAATGACAACCTGATTGATTTAATGAGGGTAGAAGATTTATCTTTTTAGATGTGATGGGGACTTCTACCCAAGCCCATAGTCCGAAGACTAAGGTAGTCTTAGAATTAGGACCTAATGACTTTGTGGCCACAAGCTCATATCGTAGATTATGTGGCAAACCTAGAAGGTTTCCCCCATAAGGACATAGTAGAGTAGAACCATTCAATCAAAGGAGATGGAGTGACCATATGTAGTGTGTAGAAGGTGACCCTAAAGGAAGTGACACTAAACTTTCACCTCAGGAAGCAAATGTGGGCAGTCATAATGGCGAGTACCACTTGTGGTAACTCGCCACTTTATGCCTAGATTTATGTTTGTGGAAAGGATTTTTGTCACCGATTCATTTGTAAGGTTGTCTAGAAAATCATAGTAATTGTTAATGTTAAAAGAATGGAGACCATAGAGATTTTTGATGGTATTGGCTAGATAAGATACTAACTTTCCTCACATAAAACTTATTTTTGGTTTCCTCTACATATCCAAATAATAGAAACAATTTAAGCACTACCAATGGATAAACCTCATTTTGATTCTAATAAAAGGTGGCTAGTGGTGCTTGTTGATTGGGTTAACAAGATACAATGGAAGTTAAGGGAGTGTAAAACCACATTCAAAATAGAACTCTTTGGTAACTAGAGAGTTAAAAAACACTTGAGCATGGTCAGAGTGGAAAATAGTCATGGAGTTGGAGGTTCATTTTGGGCACTTTGTTGGAGAAGTGGATAAGTATATTTTCTCATCATCCTCAATGGATAAGAATTCATCAGTAGAGGATGAAGGCGGTAGCCATTTTTTCAAGTATACGGGTTTCTTTTGAGGTTAAAGGTTTTATAGCAATAGCTTTAGTATTTGATTAGGTTGTTCCTTGAGTTATGGTGGGAATAGAGATGTTAGGAGAGGAGGAAATGGCAATGGATGTACAAAAGGAAGTAGGCTCCGTTTTGTGGTGATAAACGTAGTTTTAGTGCATTTAGATGAAGGGGAAGCAATGGATTTATTGGGTTTCTTAGTAAGGTAGTTGTTCTCTTATTGCAGGGAAATGCTAAGCAGAGCTTTTTTTGACAGTGTTAGTAGGAAAGAGGGCAATGAATCTATGAGGAATGTGGATAATGTATAGAAATGGAAAAATAGGGATTGAGGGATGATGATACAAGAATGAGATGGTGACAACTTTTTAAAATCTATGTCGGGTGAGGAGGGATGCACTGAGATTTATAGCTTCAAAAATGTACCTTCATAATGAGTAGTCGTCCAACCTAAGATACGAAGATTGTCATGTAGATGATAAAATGACTCCTTGATTTCTCCTTTAATCACTACATAGTTCATGCTTCCTGCCTAGATCTTTTAATTTCTTGGCTTGCTAGAAAAGAAAGAATTACATCATCGATCTAAGGTGGATATAGCAAAAACTAACTGTACAAAAGAGAAATCCTACGAAAACTGAAAGAAAAAAAAATTAAATGTCCTCAGTTTGACAACTTGTTACATTTCTATGAGTTTTGCAAGGAAAGTGTTCGGGATTCCCTATTGAATTTTCTAGCAAAATATAATTTTACTAAGTGGCAATTGACTTTAAAAGTCCCTTTAGATTTTTGATATTTAAAATCCACAACACTATAAGGGAAAACCTTGAAAACTTCATAGGGTCTAGACCATCTGGTTTTAATTTGCTTAGGAACAATTTCAACCATGACATGTAGACCAAAACAATATACTTAAGATAAACTTCTTTTTGTTTGATATATTGGTCATGAAACCTTTTGGTCTTTTATTTGTATAATGATGAAATATCATGTGAAGCATTCCATTGATCCTCTGGTTCATTCAATTAGAACTTATATGCCTTAACTGCAACATATAGATGCAGGTTGATGACCTTAAGTGCAAAATAGGATTTTTTTTTTATTTTGAATGAGTAGGTGACAAGCCTTTCCAAATATAATCCTATAAGGTGACATAACCAAATTTATCTTAAAGGTAGTCTTATATGCCTAAATTATGTTTTCAAACCTTGCTGATTAGTCCTTTCTACTAGTCCTAATCACCTTCTCCAAAATTCCCTTATTAAAAATTTTAACTTAGCCATTTTATTGTGGGTGATAAGCTATAGCTACTCTATAATGAATCCAATCATTAGGAAAAAGTTGGTTGAGCAACTTATTGCATAAATGAGTACCAACATCACTAATGCTCATCCTAAGAATCAAAAATCTTGTGAAAATATTCTTTTAGAGGAAACACCTTACTACCACGTCACCATTTATTGGCAGTGTAGTAGGTTCTATCCATTTAGAACAACACATGATAGAAAAGAAGAAAATTCAAGATATAGAGTCATAGGAGAAAGATCAATTATAACCAAATACATGTATCCTATGACATTCAAGAAATTAATGCTTCTAAACTCAATGGACTCCACTCAGTGGTGAAATATACTCTCGGAATTTTCCCATCACAATGCATGGGCTATGGTAATGTCATGCAATGATCTCTAACGGATTAATGGATATTATTTTTTAGTGCTAACCTTGTCACTATTTACTATCATTAGATATATTTAATATGATAGTTAATACAAAACTCATACGAGTGCCTAATGTTGCCAAAATTCAACACCTCAAAAAATGAATGCTTATCGAAATGAAGTAGTAGATAAAACCAAACATAACTATAATGTGACGGATTGTAATAAATGGATCAATCAATCAAATGCCTAATAGAAAAACTTACCTCATGCTAAATTTCAATAAGAAAATTAAAAGTATAGAGCTAAGATGAAGATGGGAAGGGAATGGGTAGATTGAGGTAATCCAACCACTATCTACACTAATATCACCTTCTTCTCCTTCACTCAATGTAGGTCATTGGCACTCTTATCTCTTAGAATTTCTTCTCTTCTACTCTCAATTTTTGATTTTTGATTATCCTTCATTTTCAATTAATTTAATTTGATAGTATTTTATAAGCTGCAATAAGTGAAAATTGGGATAGGTGTCAACTAGATCCTGTTTAAGGCATTCCACCCTCTAACGGTCCCCTGGTGAATACAACTAAAACTAGGGATTTAGTTATTCTTTTTGGTGGCTGAGTGTGATGTGGATAACAATTTCTATTGGGAACATTTATACTATTTGGTAAGATATAAATGTCACTTGACTCTACTGAGTTGTAGCTTCTCCTCATACAACACCTACATATGCTTTGTAACCTATTTAGTAAAGGCATCCAAGACTATGATTTGACATGAGAGTACAAGTAAAATAATTATTTCATAGGATATTTAGACACTTTTAAGATGAATTTCATGCAAGTGATGCATAAGATCAAAGGGTAGAAAAAATATAAGGAACACACCTTCTAACTTCGAAATGTAGAAATAATCACAGAGAAAAGTATATGCATAAGGTCCTTTAATACACACAAGTCAACTCAAATTAACAACAATGCACAAAATTTTTGGTGTCATTACAAGGGAATGATTACTATAAACCTAAATTCTATTTCTAATTTTTTTTTCTTTTAATTTATTTTATTTATCTCATCACGTGTACTTATCTTCTTCAATTATTTGTTATCCTTATGTATTCACATTTGAGGTCATTTGCGGTTGAGCATAGAAAAAAATATCATGCCGATAGTCATACAAGAGAGAACACTCGAGAATTAGATTTAATAATTATAGAACCAATTTTTCTTCATTTGGAAAGTGTCTCTCAAAAATTTGAAGACCAACAGATAGTTACATTGCTAGAAACGTAACAAACAAGCAACTAAGTATCTACGTGCATCTGCATGGCATGCATTGAATGATCACCAAGTTCATGAGGGAGTTTATTTTTTCATGTATTGAGAATTATTAGTAGCTTAGCTAATTTATTTTATAAGTGTTAAATTTGGATGATAAAATTAGCATAAAGTTACCTTAAAGTAGTATAAAGTTACCAAAAAGGTAGCATAATATCTTTTAGCTTAGAATCTTATGAATTATGCTTTTAGCTAGTGGTAGAAAGGTTAAAAGCTACAATGAATCTTGAGCATGAGTGTTGAGAATTGAATTGAAGTTGAAGATCAACACTGAAGTTGAATACAAGTGAATTCTATCTGAGTTCAAACTCAAGCAAATCCAATATGTTTGAATAGTTTAGCTGAAAGTTTTAATCTCTTTGTTTGTGTGAATTAGAGATTAATCCATATCTTATCTACTATCCATAACCCATATTTTTCCAACCATAATTATCATCAAAACAACACTCTAGGTCAGGCATAATTCAAGCCCTAATTCGATTTACCCATTAAAAACCCTAAACCTACCATTCAAAACCTTAACCTTTCCATACAAACCAAAGGTAACCTTAATCTTTTTATTTGACTCAAACCCTAACCCTAACCCTAAACCACAACTTCATCCTTCATCTAAACCCTAACCTTCAAAGCTTAAAATCACCAATAAAACATTGTCAAATGCCTATACTAATTACCACAAATCATTTGAACCATCACCATTACAAAACCATCACCATCAAACTCTATTTATTTTGTTCGAATCATCATCACCATCTTTCCATCCTATTTGAAAGATTTAAACCCTAACACACCATCACTGAGTCTTATCCTAATAATCATCATTACAAACAAAGTATATTCTCATTAATTTGAGAAATTCATCCTCCCATACACATAAATTTCGGTATCAAAGTGATAGGTTGGTGGAATTGCAATCAAGATTCAATCTTTCTTTTAAGATTCTTCAAGAATCACCAAGAAAGTGTCCTATATTCAAAAATCTCCAAGATTTTATCAAGAAAACACAAGAGGCTAAGTAAATATGGGTTTGTTTAGGATAATTGCATTTGGTTGGTGAGGAGAAGGATGGAGAACAAAGGAGAATAAGTTCACTCGATATAAATAAGAAAATATATTATGAATATATTTATATTGAGATATTCAAGAAAACACAAGAGGCTAAGTAAATAAGGTGTGTCCTTATGAATTGTTTGAAGACCTAGCTATGTTAGCCATCAAGTTCAAGAAATAGTTGCAGAGGTAAAAGTCACCAAGTAAGTCAAACAATACTCCTTATGGTTCAACTTTCAAGGGTGTGTCAAAGCCACCAATTTCTCAAGCTACAAACCAAGACCATGCTAAGAAGTTCACTCGTGAAGAAAAGGGAAAAGATAAAGTTGTTAATATTGTGAATAAGCAATACTTTAAGTGTAGAGGTTAGCCACTTTGCTCAGGATTATCCAAACCAAAGGGCATTGACTTTGAAAGAGATAACCAATATGGAGGCTTGTTAAGAGAATAAGGACCTTGGTGAAGACTTTAAAGAAGAAAGTGATACCTGAAGGATGCTTTGCAAGAAGGCCAAATGGATTGCTACATGTTACAAAGGGTGCTCCAACTATAACAACAACCTTTACATACTTAATAGAAGAAGATTTTCACACCTAAATTTTGAATTGGTGATAAAGTATGTGAAGTCATCATTAATATCTGCTCATGCAATAATTTTTCTAGCAAGAAGATGGTGAACAAGCTCGGTTTGGAGACCAAGATTCATCTAAGACCATATTCACATCAATGCCTCAACAAAGACAAAGGTACAAGGGTAAGCACACAAACTCTTATCTCTTTTAAGATTGGAAATTATTTTGATGATGTTTCATGCAATTTTCTACCTATGGATGCTTCTCACATCTTGTTAGGGAGGCCATCGTAATTTGATAGGAAGGTTGTGCATGATGGGGTCTTTAATATGGTATGCAAGTGTCCATAGAATTTTAGGCTAAAACCTAATCTACATGGCGAGGATTTAGTTTTGAGGAATGAAAATGAAGAAAAAAAGAAGGTAGATGTCAAGTGTAGGAAAGGAAAAAAGAAGAGTAACATGGAGTTGTTGATCCCTAAGGAGTATGAGATGATTGAAGAGATCAAAGATGAGAAGATATGCTATGCGTTATTGGTAAAGGAGGTCTAATGAGGGGAGAATGCTAGTATGGATCTAAAATTTCAAAAAGTATTGAAAGAGTATGCCGATGTGTTTCTGGAAGAGTTGCCAAGTGGGCTACGGTAAGACCCTCAAAATTCACTACTGAAAAATTTTATGTTATTAAATTAATTCGTGGTAGGAAAATAACAAAACTGTGAATTCTAGGGATATTATCGCCACACATAGTACTAGACCGGTTCACGTCTACCATTCCAGTACTAAGTGTTAAGGCTAAAAGAGAAAATACAACTTACGAGAAACCCAAGCCCTAATTAAATCAGAGTAACGCAAGTAAATATTTTATAAGAGTATAATACACTAGTGGTGGTTACAAGAAAACGAAAGCCACATCAAAAACATGGTTTAAAAAGGGAAGGAATACAACCCTAGGACTTTCTGGATAGTTCCTTACGCTCTTTCCTAAAGGTCCACTTGAATACTGCCTAAAACAACCTGCAAGGGACACTTCCCATTGAATAGACAGGGGCCCCATGAATGGAACTCTTTAGTACTATGGTATTGAGTAACCCTTTAAAACACACTTAAAAATAAGCCCACAATGTAACACATGATACATCACTATATTCATACATCACGACAGGTGTAAACATAATATTTAGATCCATACATTCACATATTCAACAAGTCAATCAGATATTAATGGTGTATACATAACATTCACTTTCGTACATTTGCATACTTAACAAGTCAACCAAATATTAATAAGGCATAATGAATAATCAATACTTTTAGGGCCTTAAGGCCATTAGTCCATCATTAATCAATCATCTTGGCTTATAAATGTCCATGTGAGTGCAGGAACCCCACCATTATTCGTCGGTGGACTGGTTATGCAGGGAAAACGCTCCTGGCCACTATTATTCGCCGGAGGACTTGTCTAGCCCCGACTCATAAGGTGTTCTATTATAAGTAATTAGTTTCTTCCCTGTGTCTTATTATTTTTATGTTTGGTTTGTTGAGCATGGAATCCCCCACTATTATAGCTGGTGAAATGGTCATGGAGGGAAAATGCTCCTGGCCACTATTATTCGCTGGTGGACCGGTCTAGGTCTGGCTCAACAATCTTCCTCTTTAAGTGATTAGTGTCTTATTCATATCTTAATCGAAAGTGTTTCACCCTTGACATGCATAGCTAACTATATCCACACTTATCCTCCTAAGAGGGCCTATCCCATATCTTGAGACTTGTACACCCCCTAACGCGCCCCAACATCCTTCCCTTAATCCACTTTCTCCCACCGGAAGCCCAACTCCTAAGCTTGTGGGTCAAGGCCCACAACCTTATACCCCAAGGTCCACTTACTATCATACCCTAGGGTTTTCTCCAGAAACCCTAATTCACACCTATGTGGCCCATCCTTCTCTACCTCACACAACCCCGAAACTATTTAACACCCTACACATCATGACCCTTAGATTCAACTCTCACTTCATAACCCACTCATTCTCATTTATTTTTATTATTTTCTTTTTCTTTTTCCCCCTTCTCAAATAAGGGTTTCCTCCCAAACCCTAGTTCCTCCCATGCAGCCCTAGTTTCTCCCACTCTTTCATTTTACTTATGTCCCCTCTTTTATTCACCACTCATGGATCATGGATTATTTAGGTTGCTCTTACCTATGTTAGCCAACTTAATTCCCCTTGGTTATCTTATTCTCCCATTTTTCTTTTTTGTGCCTTTCACCCCATAATTTTTTATTAAACATCCTAGCATGCATGTCCTAGAGGGTCACATCATATAACATTGTACAGACAACACATGTAATAATAATCCATAGGTCATAAAGAAGTTACATGAGCATATATCCACTCCATGTTGCACTACCAGTCTACCAACGAATAATCATTAAACATAAAGTACACAATATGGCATAACACATGACACATATGTCACGTAGCCCACACATAGTTGATCTTAGCCACACCTTTACTTGGTTTAGGTTACCGAGCTATCTCCCATACTTATTAGGCCACTAATCACTCTTCATAATTGTTACACTTAATATATTTCTCATTTGGTTGGTTAGATTACCAATTTGCACTTTCCTTTATTATAATTAATAAATTGCCCTTTAGTTGGTCATATTACCAAATTACCCTTATTCATTATCCTAATTACCAAGTTACCCCTTTAGTTGGCTAAATTACCAAATTATCATTCTCTATTATCATAATTACCAAGTTACTCCTTTCCCATTTCCACTTTACCCCTTTTATTTACAAAATTACCATTTTACCCCTTTACTTTCAAATTTAACATTTTACCACTTAACTTCCAAAAATTACCATAACACCCGTTCACTTATAAAATTACCATTTTATCCTTAATTATGATATTACCATTTTACTTCTTTTATTTTCAAAATTAGCATTTTCCCTTTAATTACGAAATTACCATTTTATCCTTTTATTACAAAACTACCATTTTGCCTTTTTATTTCAAAATTACCACTTTGTCCTTCAATCACAAAATTACCATTTTGCCATTTAATCGCAAAATTACCATTTATCCTTAATTACAAAATTACCACTTTACCTCTTTACCACCAAAATTAACAATTTATCCTTTACTTTCAAAATTACCAATTTATCCTTTTTATTTACAAATTACCAGTTTACCCTTTACTTCAAAAATTACCATAATACCCCTTTTAATTACAAATTACCATTTTCCCCTTCATTACACCACTTATATTAAATTATCATCACTACATAAAATATTAATATTAATACCTCATCCACAACTATTATATTTAATATAATACTTATTAGCATCCATGCATATTAGGCCATATTCTTGCACAAGATATATTACTAAAATACCCCTAGGGCTCATAATAATATTAACCATGTATTAATGATCACAACAACATAATATAACTTGGATAAGTACTTAACATTTCCATCAATAATCAAACTCTAACCTTAAGAATAATTTCCTTAAATAGCATATAATCTAACATAATCCTTTTATCAATCAACACACGAAACCATATATATTATATTAAACAACATATATCAAGCATAATACACATTAAAAAGCCTAATATGCTAACATACGTTATCCATGTGTTTAAGTGGGGGTTTAACGGTTACCTTAATTCCCCCAAAAATGAACCTGACAGGTATCCTAGTTAAAGATTCAAGCTTTGATTATCAAAACCAATGCCTAAAAATAATGTCAAGATTTATTATATTAGAAATAATAAAAAATCAAAGTATAAAACTTTATAACACTTAATTGATCAAATACTTAAATTAAAATATTAGTATACCTTAAAATTATTACCCAACTAAATCAAGAAATGAAGTAACTCATGCTACTACATGTAAAACAATAGGGTAAAGGCTCAAAAATGGCATAAGGAGGAGGAGAGAAAATCAATTTTGGGTTAGGGTTTTGAGGCTAAGAAAAAGCGTATATGGGGAGGATTTGGGTCAAGGGAAGGGTGCGAGAGTGGAGAGAGGGTGTAGGTGGTGGTTGGGGATAGGTTGTTGGTGCCCAAGGGTGGCGGAGGCGACGACAGCGAGGCATCAAAAGGAGGTTACCGAGGTGGGTTAAGATGGAGGGGCTGAGGAGGAAGGAAAAGTGAGAGGGAAAATGAAGGCCTGTAGGTTGTGGTTTCTGCTAAAGGAGGTTTGGGGGTGGTAGAGGGGTTGCAGGGATTAGTTTGGGGGCTTAGGTGGCGGCACAGGCGGCCGAACAATGGCGGATAGAGGCGGTGCAGGGTGGTTGCCAAGAAGGGAGGAAAATAAGAGAAAAAGAAGAGAGGTGGAAGAAGGAGGTTGTGGGGTTGCTCAAGGGGTACTGTGATGGTTCGGGGGTGTGGTAGAGGGTAGCAGAGGTGGTGCAGGTGGCTAGTGCGGCGGTGGAAGCATGGAGTTGGGAGGCAAAGCAAAAATAGGGCAAGAGAGGGAGGAGAAGAAAGGAAGAAAAGAAGGTTGAGGAAGGCATGTGAGGCTTGATAAAAATGCAGAATACGGTAAGGAAGGAAGAAGAAAAAGAAGAGGAAGAGAAAGGAGGGGATAGGGTGGCTCGAGGGAAGTGGTAGGGTGGTAGGGAATGGGAGTTGTAGGGAGAGGGAGAAGAGAGGTATTGTAGGGCATGGGGAAGGGAGAGAGGGATGGTGGGGCCGGGATGGTGTAGACAATTGGTGGGGGAGAAAGATAGATAGATAGGGAGATCAATAGGGGGAAGGGGGTTGTAGGTAGGGTGGTGGAGATGGTGGGGTGGTCAGGATTTTTACCAGGAAAAGAGGAAGAAGAAGAAAGAAAGAAGAAGGGGAGGGAGGATAGTGCGAGCTAGCGGCCGAAGGGAAGAGGGTGTGGGTCGGCGTGGTTGGGGAGAAGGAAATAAAAGAAAGGAGGAAGGTGGGAGGTAGCCTAGGTGACATGTGAGGATGAAAGAAAATGGGCAAGAGCCCAGGCTCGAGGGAGAAGGAGAGGGAGGAGAGGAAGCAGGCCTTCGGCCTAAGCGTAGAGGGGTAGGGGGAGCTAGGCCATCCGGTGGCCCAAGGAAAGAAAAGCAGAACGAAAGAATAGAGAAAAAGGAGAGAAAATGAGAAGGAAAAAGGGAAAAAGGAAAAAGAAAAGGGAAAATGGGTTTAAATAAAATAATTTTATTTATAAAATAATAAAATAGAATATTTGTGGGTAATAAATTTATTTAATAATTTAATTTAATATAATTAAAATATAAGGGTTTAAAAAGGATAATTTTAGTAAAATAATAGTTTGAAATTTTTTTTAAATAATGAGAGTGTGATAAAATAATAAAATATTTATTTTAATTTATTAAATATTTATACCCAATGTTATATACTCAAAAATCCATAAAATAATTAAATTAAATAGATTTAAAGGCTAATTTATTCCAAATAAAATTTATTTATTAAGTTATAGGATTTTAAAATTTTAGGGGACTACTACTACCTCCTTTGAGAGGTATTGAGCACATTATTGATCTCATGCCAAGAGTCCCATTACCAAACAAACAAACTTATAGAGGCAATTTGGAGGAGGCTAAGAGCTATAGAAACAAGTGCAAGAGTTGTTAGACTGACGATGTATTTAGGAGAGTATGAGTACATGCAGTGTTTAAGCTTTGATAGTGCCTAAGAAGGATGGTATATGGGGGTTTTGTATTAATTCAATTCCATCAACAAAAACACAATCAAGTACAATTTTTTTATGCTGAGATTAGATGACATATTAGATGGGTTGCATGGCACGAAAATGTTCTTAAATGTTGATCTTAGAAGCCGTCATCATCAAATGAGGATACAAGAAGATATGAGTAGAACATCTTTCAAGAGTAATAATGGGTTGTATGAGTGGTTAGTGATGCCATTTGGGTTATGTAATGCACTAAGTTCTTTCATGAGATTGATGACTAAGGTACTTAGACCCTTTATTGGAATCTTTATTATTATTTACCTCGATGATATCATCGTATATAGCAAGAGTGAGTTTGAGAATATATAACACTTGAAGAGGATATTTAACAAGCTTAGAGAGGTGAAGCTCTATCTTAAGATGGAGAAGTGTGACTTTATGATGGAGAGTGTAATTTTCTTAGTTATGTTATAAGTGGAGATGGTATTTGAGGTGATCCATCAGAGATGGAAGAAATATAATCATGGCTTATTCATACTAATGTCCACAAAGTTTGAAGTTTCAATGGGTTGGCCTCATACTCTAGGAGGTTCATCAAAGACTTCTATACCATTGCAACACTTATCACACAACTAATAAAGAAAGGAGAGTTGCATTGTAATGATCACGAGACAAGGGCTTTTGAAGACTTGAACACAAATCTCTCAAATGCATTAGTATTATCTTTACCATGTTTCGATAAATTATTTGAAGTAACATGTGATGCGAGTTGTATACGCATTGGGGGTGTGGTTTCACAATAAAGGAAGCCGGTTGCTTTCTTTAGTGAGAAGTTGAATGGTGCTAGTTCTATGCTATTATACATTGTTTGGAGGCATGGAGTCATTACTTTAGGCCCAAGCCTTTTGTAATTCATTTAAATCATGAGAGTATAAAGTGTCTACATGGTCAAAATATGGTGATTCCAAGACATGTTAAGTGGATAAGCTTCTTACAGACATTTATGTTCTCAACAAGACATGTGGATGGCAAAGAAGATGTTATAGTGAATGCATTATTGAGGAGGATGGTAGTACATACCATAATGGATGCAAAGCTTTTGGGGTTTGAGATGTTCAAGATTTAATATGCCATGGATGATGATTTTACTATGATCTTTGAAGATTGAGTGAAATAAGGAACTTATTGCAGTTATGTTTTTCAAGATGGGTTCTTATTCAAGCACAACAAATTGTGTGTGCCGAAGACTTCAGTTTGAGAATTATTAATCAAAGAGGTGCTTGAAGGAGGAATTGTAGGATATTTTGGAGTTCACAAGACTTGCTGCAAGTACATTTCTGTTGGCTGAGAATGCAAAAGGGAGTATCAAGGACATTGAACATTGGAGACAATAGCCCATATTATGGAAATACAAATTTGATGGCAATTTCAAATCAACAAGGGGAGAATGTTGTAGGAGAAAAAAACTCATGAATTGGCTTTCATAATTATGGAACCAATTATTCTTCATTTGGAAAGTTTCTCCCATAAATTTGAAGACCAACGGATGGTTACGTTGTTAGAAAAGTAACAAACAAGCAACTAAATATCTACGTGCATGTGCATGGCATGCAAGAAATGATGACCACGTGCATGGCGGTTTATTTTTAGATTTGTTGAGCAATATTAGTAATTTAGCTAATTTATTAATTAAGTATTAAACTTAGATGATACACTTAGCGTAAAAGAGTATAAAGTTAGCATAAATGTAGCATAATATCTTTTAGCTTGGAATTTTTTGAATTATACTTTTACCTAGTGGTAGAAAGGTTAAAATATGCGATGAATACCGAGCATGACTATTGAGAATTGAATTGAAGTGGAAGATCGACATTTAAGTTGAATACAAGTGAATTTTACATGAGCTCAAACTCAAGAAAATCAAATCTATGTGAAATGTTTAGCTAGAAAGTTTTAATCTCTTCATTTGTGTGAATTAGAGAATAATCCATATCTTTTATACTCTCCATAGCCCTTATTTTTATATCCATAATTTTCATCAAGAAATAAATCTAGTTCAAGCATAATTGAAGCCCTAATACAGTTCACCCATTACTGACATAAACCCACCATTCAAAACTCTAACCTTTCCACACAAGCTAAACGTAAACATAATCCTTTTATGCGAATCAAACCCTAACCCCAATCCTAAACAACAACTTAAACCTTTATCTAAAACCTAACCATCAAAGCTTAAAATCATCAATACACCATTTTCGAATGCCTAGAGTAATTACCACAAACCATCACCATCAGAAAAAACCATCAAACTCTATCTATTTTGTTTGAATCATCACCACCATCTTTCTATCCTATTTGAATGAGTTAAACCCTAAAACACCATCAACGAGTCTTATCCTAATAATTATCATCACAACCGAAGTATATTCTCATCAATTGGAGAAATCATCCTCCCATACACATCAAATAGACCTAAATTTTTCTTCTCCTATTGCAAATTGAGTAAGAAGCATATTGGAATATGCTCATCATATTCTGTTACCTTCGAAAGGAATTTACACTTATTTGGATGAAGACCATGTAGCGGATTTTAGCAATTTACATTTTCACATAGATCTACATATGGCGGATTATCGAACTCTCAAGGAGCTTGCTTCTCCTATTTTCAACCCTAGGCTTTTATGTATTAATTATCCTACATAACATGATACTTGTGAGATGAAACAAGGTTTAATCCATGTTTTACCCATTTTTATGGGATTTAGGGACAATAATTATTGATTATAGGATTCTTTACCAATCTCATTTAGTTTCTCAAGGAATTCTATATTACAAGTTCCCATATAAAACAACTTAGAGAAAGTGTAGAACAACTCAAAATTAAATATTTTCCTATTCCTTTAGCTAATGAAACATAGAAGGGTTGTATGACTTACCTGTGGGTTCTATGGACACTTAGACTAATATACAAAAGGTTTTTCATGAAAAATACTTCCCCTACTCTAGAGCAACTAAAATAAGGAAAGAAATTTGTGGTATTAGGCAAGATGGATGGGAGTCATTAAATGAGTATTGGGAACATTTTAAGAAGTTATATGATAGTTGCCCTAATCACCAAATTAGTAAGCAATTGTTGATATATTATTTTTATGAAGGATTATCTGTTATGGATCAAAATATGATAGATGCTACTAGTGGGGGTACTTTTGTTGAAAAACTTCTATTGAAGATAAAAGATTGGTTGCTAACATGGCATCAAACTCTCAATACAATAGTAGAAGAAGTACATCATTGTGTAAACAGGTTAAAGAGGCTAGTATTGCTTAACTTAAATCACAAGTACCAAACCTAACATCTTTAGTGGAAAAGGTATTTGGTCACAAAATTCCTACAAAGGTATATGGAATTTGTTCTTTTACTAGAAATCCTAATGAAATGTGTCTTATCTTGCATGAAGAAAAGAAAGTAAATGCCATTGAAGGATAACAACAACAAAGGAGGAATGATACTTATTTTCCAACATACACTTCAAGTTAGAAGAATCATCCTAACCTAAGGTATGGGATTAAAAAACAAAGTGACGATTCATATTTTAGGCCACCACGTTATCAAAATAAATGAGGTATATATCCACCCTAGGATTCTTTCAAGTTCAACCAAATTAGCCAAGACTACCATTTTAATCACTACCTCCACCACAAGTTCAACAACCATCATAAGGAATGCCTTTGGAATACTTAGCCAAATATTTGGCTACCAACACATTGTAATTTTAATGAGAAAATCAAAATGATATCTAGAACATAGAGATTCAAGTGAGTTAATTAGTATAGTCCCTAGGGAAATTATAAACATAAGGTTCTTGAAAATTCCTAAGTGAAATGGAGAGGAACCCTATAGAGAATTCTAACTCAATCACAACTCGGTGTGGTAAATAGTTGGCAAGTCGAGAAAACGTAAGGGAAGAGGAATAAACATGTAGAAGGGAGGTTGAGACGGTTTTCCAAAAGTAAGATATTAGAAATCCTCCATAGGAAGATAAAAATTATTCTCCTATTTAAATTCAAACCGCTACACATTTTCCTAGTAGGTTAACAAGAAACAAAAAGTAGAATCATGATAAGGAGATGTTTGACATGTTTAGAAACACATAGGTGAACATCGCTCTAATTGATGCAATTAAACAAGTGACAAGGTATTTAAAATTCCTTAAATATTTTTGTGCTAACAAAAAGAAATTTAATACATAGATGCTTCAATTAATTTTATACTTTTATCTATCTTTAACTCACTATGTTCAGGGCCTATAAAAGAAATAAGAGTTATTATCTAATTAGTTGATAGATCTAATATATACCTTGAAGGAGTAATTGAAGATGTATTAGTGCAAATGAATTAGTTGGTATTTCTTCCTATTTTTTATGCACTAGATATGTAGGACAATAGTTCATCTAACGCTTCTCCTACATTATTAGGCAAACCATTTATATAAAATTCAAAAATAAAAATTGGTGTACGTGATGGAAATTTGACCATGGAGCTTGATATTGAAGGTATTAGGTTTAACAAATATGACTCTATGCAATATCCTATAGATTGTGGATTAGTTTCTATAATAGATGTCAACTAAGTAGTTTTATTATTTATCTTCTATAGAGCCCTTAGAGATGACATTAACTTAATGAATAGAAAACAAATTTTTGAAAAGATGAATGTGAAATGGTGACTTCTTTAGGAGCATGCTTTAGGAGAATTGGAAGATTTGTAGATTTACCATAAACATTAGATAGAACTTTATCCGCGGAAGAATAAGCATTAGAAGTGGAATTTAAACCTTTTCTTAGACACCTTACGTACGTATTTTTGCAAGACAACGATACCCTTCCTATCATCATATTTAGTTACCTAACTACCAAAAAAGAAGAAATGTTGATAAATGTTTTGAAGAGGTATAAAACTAGTTTAGGGTTGATGATTGCAGATATTAAGGGTATTAGTCCTTCATTGCATATTCATTGGATTTTAATGGGGTATAATTTCAAGTCTAGTTGACAAGTACAACATAGATTAAATCTGATTATAGTGGAAATTGTAAAGAAAAAGGTATTGAAGTTTTTATCTATTGGTTTCAATTACCCAATATATGATAGTAGATGGAATAGTCTTTTCTAAATAGTACCTAAGAAAATAGGAATCACTATCTTATAGAAAAAAAAGGGTGAGATGTTTCCTACTAAGGTTTAAGATGGTTGGAGGGTATATGTGGATTATAGGAAGTTAAATTCTATGACTAGGAAGGATCATTTTCCTCTAACATTTATGGACTAGATATTAGAGAGGTTATTAGATCATACATATTATCGCTTTTTAGAATGACATCTGTATACAGGGTGATAATTTTGACTAATGCCTAGATAATTTAACTCTCATCTTAAAAAGTTGTCTTGAAACTAATGTTGTGCTCAAACCTTAAAAATGCCATTGTATGGTTCAACAAGGTATATTCTTAGGACACATAATTTCTGAGAAAGGAATTAAAGTAGATAAAGCAAAGATTGATCTTGCTACCTCTTTACCTTACCACTCTAATGATAAAGAAGTGTGTCCATTTTTATGTTATGCTAGATTTTATCATAGATTCATTAAAGATTTTTCTATGATAACTCAACCTTCGTGTAATGTTCTTCAAAAAGAAACTAAATTCAACTTTGATTATGCAAGTAAGAAACCATTTATCAATTTAAAGGAAAATTTGATTAGCACATCCATACTTCAACAATCTAATTGGAATATCCCTTTAAAATAATGTGTGATGCATCTAACTATGTTGTTGGTGCAATTTTGGGTCAAAGAATTAGGAAAAGTCCACATGTGATATACTATGCTTCATGCACTTTGAATGAGGCTCAACTTAATTACATGATCACTAATAAGGAGCTTCTTGCCATTATCTTTTCTCTAAATTAATGTTTTTCTTATCTTCTAAGCACTAATATTATTATTTACTCTTATTATGCAACTTTGAAGTATCTATTAGCAATGAAGGAGTAAAACTAAGGTTAATTAGATGAATACTCTTACTTCAAGAGTTCAATATTCACATTAAGAAAAATAAAGGAATGGAAAATGGAGTAGCATATAATCTAAGTAGGTTGATCAAAGCATCAGAAGCAAAATCACACATTAATGAATCATTTTTAGACAAACAACTTCATGTAGTTGCAAATGAAATACCATGAATGGCACCCAGAAAAAATAGAAGACATGAAGGCGAATCTTCTAGGCAATGTAACTCACACATGAGTCAAAATAACCAAAGAAATCCCCAAAACCTATTAGGTATTATTTTTTTTATAGTTGAGCAACAACAAAGCTATGATTATTTATCTCATAGGTGACTCATAGGCATATGTTACTTGGATTCATACTTTAGGAATTTATGACCAAGTTAAAAAGTTGCATAGAAATGTTGGTATGCATCACTTTGTATATTACACTAACCACACATATAGACGCTTAATAATAGAATTCTTAGCATCTTTGAATTACATTACAACATTGATCCATAAGAAAATGATGCCATTTATTTTCTCTTGTTTATTGTCGATAATCAAATCACATTGTATAAGCTATCCAACATTTTTTTATTACCTCATTGAGATATTCATTTCATAATTCACTTATAGAATTTTAGAAGCCAAATCTTCAAGGATTTACAATTTTTTTTCCTATTATTTACAATTCCTTTTAGCTTGCGCAATTTTAGGAAGAGGGGATAGTATAGGTGTAATTAGGACCACTAAGCTTTTTTTTATCGCTTGCATGTTTCATTAGCCTATGGTGGTATTGTCATAGATGGTTTTATTAACACTATATATATTAGCCTAGTGCTTGTCATACTTGACAATGAGCACATTAAAGCTCTTTGTACGTGCATCACATTTAAATTTGTCATTTAGCCCATTTCATTGAGTGTAGGAATGATGTATGGAATCTCACTATCAAGGTTGTACATATTTTTATTTTCTGAATCTTGATAAGACTAATCCTTTCGATCAAAGAAATTTTCAACCCTAAAAAAATGATGTTGATCATACTCGTATCGGCATGGACCAACCTTACATCCATTTAACCGCTCCTTCCTCTCCTCATTGATATTCACATGCTAGTTCTTTTTCTACTATCCTTGATTGGAATCCATAGTTCCAAACTTAGGTAAACTCACAATTTTATGGGGTATTCTCTCAAATGAATAACATTAAAACAAACTATGATCAGATGATGGGGATCATGAAAACTATTAATGAGTTTCAACTTTCGTCAAAGGATCCCCCACCTCCACCACCATAAAATCCTTCTCTTTTTTTTTTTGCTTTTTAGATTTTTTGATTAAGAATAATGCACAATCCAAGTAGGGGTACTACACTTTAAATTTGTTGGTATGTTTACTCTAATTGGTTGTGCTCGAATTATTTTCTATTTTTGTAGTTTCTTTCTGTGTTTGGTTTTTTGAAAATTAATAATTTGTATTTCTATTTTTTTTTACATAAAAGAAACCTTGTAAACAAGTGACAGATTAAATTTAGTTATTCATTAGGTAATCATGGTAAAGGGACTATGTCTTTTTACAAATAATTTTACTATTTTTAATGAACTAATTTGATCACCATTTGGAAAATGATAAAAAAAAAATAAGATTTTGATATTGGTAAAGGAAAGATAGTAAGAATGATCAATCATCAACCTATGCATTGAATGAGATTGAGATGAAATGAGATTTGGAATTAGTAGATACAATTTTATGAGTGTTTGAGCCTAACTATTGGATACATTACATATCCAAGATTTTTTTATGCGTGTATTCTCCAATGATATGTGAAGCAAGAATTTTCTATTAGTTATCTTCAGGACCGCATAGGACTTTAGGATATTTGAAAATGATAGAGGAATTTTGTTTCTTTATTTTTCTTAGCTATGGACAAAATGGCATACCTCTGAATTTGATTTCCATTGTATAACTCCATTGAGCCTTAAACCTTACTCAAATTTTCTAACCTAAGGTAGAAAATATTTTCCATTTCTATTAGCCTTCATACTATATATCTAGTGGAGTTATAGTTTTCGAAGGAGAATGTTGCTTTGTTACTTTAGTGAAATCTAATGATGGGGATGTTGATGTTATATAAATAATAAATGGAGTAGCTATAATCATATGAAAAATAAGGATAGTTTTTGTCCTTTATTTGGAATTTGGAAAAAAGGGGGGATTGAAATTATAAGAGGGTTATGCTACGTAAAGAGGTAAGCGAATGAAAGGGAAAGAGGAAGTGGTAAAAATAAACAAATGTTGCTTCTCTAGTTAATAAAGTTTAGCTACAATCCCAAACTTATACCCTACCTTAGAACCCCAACCCCATTATAACCAATTTTAAGACCACTTGATTCTTATATACTCTAGTTCCTGTAAGATATGGAAAATTGAGAATAATGTTAAACATATGGATGATCATAATCATTTTGAGAAACTTGAGAGTCAACACATTTTACCCTAAATACATGAGAGCAAGAGTTTACACATGCAAAAATTGACAATCTACCAATTTAATTTTCATTAATCATAATCTTACTTTGAATGATGAGATGCCAATTATGCTTATTATAACTCCTTAACAACTTGAGATTTTTTATACAATGATTGATTTCATATGTTAGATGAATGATGCAGAAAAAAATATGATATTTCTTTTTTGTGATTTTTATAAATGTTTTGAGTCCTACTACATTGTTAACATTGATGAATGAATACACCCAATATTTTAATTCTTATTAATTAGAACCTAATTAAAATATTCATATTAATATTTTTCTTATAATTCATATTATGATGATGTTGCTTGAGCATAAGCAACGAGCTCAGCATGGGGGTATTTGAGATATGAGATTTAAAGGTTATTATTCTATGTAAAAACGTCATGCATTCCCACTTTTTTTTAACATTTAATCCTTTATAAAAATTTTCTATTTTGGATAGATTTTATAAGAAAAGATAAAAATGGAGAAATGAAATAGAGAAATAAAAAGGAAAAGGAAAGAAAAGCAACAAACACATGACAAATGCAAGAAATAAATTGAAGAAAATACAAGAATTGAAAACAAACATCCAAGGAGATCTCATTCTATAGTGTCAAGAGGAGAAACTAAAATAAGAAGAAACACAATCCTCCTATACTTTTCAATATGTAGTGGGGGCATGATTTGTCATCATCATCAGGACTCTTAATTTGTAACATTTAATTGGTTTAGGAAAAAGAACTTGGTATCTCGGTGTTACATAAAAAACCAAATGTGTTTCTCTTTTCAATATAATAGTGGTCATATTTTGTTTTTTTTTTTCAAAAATGAGAATCTATATTTTAACTCTATTTGTAGATATATTTCATCATTAAAATTTTATTGATCATCATTCGATGAGATCAAACGTACTCTTTATATTCAACAATTCAAGGTTGATATATTCTTTCTCATTCATTTCTCAAGAATGAAAGGCTGATTTGAATTTAAATGCAAGTGTACTCTGTTTACTCCATCACTATTCTTTTAACATTTATGAATTTTTATTTATTATTGTGTTGTTAATCATTAATAGTAATTATGAAATGTTAAATAGGATTTTGTGTTGGTATGATCATAAAGATGTCAGTGTAAATTTGTAAAGGATAGGGGGAACCAATAATGGGATTAGGGTTTTGGAAATGAAATGTAATTTTGAATTATGATTCTAAGTGACATCTAAAATATTAATATACAAAATTCAATGATTTTGTGTCATAGATTATGATTTTGAAAATGAATTGTTATGAGTTTCATAGGTCAACATTAGAGCAATTTGAATACATCTCTTCCGAATAATTATTTAATACCCTAAATCGATAACGGATTATCTTCCATCCTTATTCGTTCATTATTAAGTACAAAATTTTATCACTTATCAACATTATAGAATTTAGTGATAGAAACTGATGTTATTGAAAAATTGGGTTTTGAAATTAATTATATAATTTTTGATTATAAACTATTTGAAATACCCCGAAATTTTCTAATTTTAAAGTTTATATTTAAATAAGGTTTTATTTGAAAATTTATTTAGTAAATTATTTTTACTAAAATAAAAGGAAATTTAGTAGAGAAAATTAATAAGAGATTTTATAAATATGATAAATAAAGGAAATTTTGGTATAATATCTAATTAAGGATTTTAATTCGAGAAATTATTTAAATAAATTATTTTATTCAAATTAAGAAAGATAAAATAGTTTCAAATGAATTTTAATTTTATAAATAATTAAATTAAATAAAATTTGGGAGATTTATTAATTTAAAATGGAAAATTTGAGAAATCCTTTAAAAATACTATTTAGCCAAAAAACAAGATTTAAAAATTATTTTATTTAAATATTATTATTTTTAAATATCCTAAATATTCAAATTTAATTAATTTGACCCAACCTAATTAATTCTCTTTTCCTTTTTCCCTTTTTTCCGTTGTCTTTCTTCCTTTTTCTTTCCTTTTCTTTCTTTTCCTTCTTCTTCTTTTCTTTTTCTTTTGCTTCCCCGAATTGGGCCTATTGCGCCGGCCCAATCCCTTTTTCTTTCCTTTTCCTTTGGCGCGGCCCGGCCTGCGCGTCGTCGCCGCCCCCTCTTCCTGTATGCACTGCGTTTTATGTCTTTATCCCAATCAAACGCCGCGTTTCACCTCATTCATATTACCGTTGCACGTCAACCCCATAACGCCATCCTTCAGGCATTTTTACATCAAAACTCGTCGTTTCATTTATTCATTTTTCCCTTTGTGCCAAACTGCCCGGTCTCCCTCCCTATCTCCTTCTCTTCTCCCCCGCAAACCGGCCGGCCATCCCCCCAACTTCTTCTCCCTCCTCCGCCCGACGCCATAACCACCCACCTTCCTTCTCTCCCCAAAAAATGGGGCCGCCGGCCACACATGGCGTGACCGGCTCTTCTCCCGCTCGTTTTCTTCCTCTTGATCTGCACGTTCATTTGAAACCATCATCTGCCCCTCTCTCCCGCTCGTTTGTGCACTATTGCCTCGCGAAGGTCGGCAAAAATTCAAGTTTTTACCACCTGAACTTCGGCTTGAATTAAACCATTTCCCCCTAATTTAAACAATTAGTAACCTCCCTAATTAAAATATAACCTCCCCAACTATAAAACCCCCTCATTTGCATGATTTCGGGATACTATTTTACCCGAAACCCTAAGTTGTGCTTGTGTGCCACCGCCCCATCAGACGCCATTTTATCCTCCTCCGACAAACTTCAACACCTCCTCTTGCTACCAATATCTTCCCTGCAATGCTATCTAATTAACTAAACTAACCTCATCCCTCGATTCATCGTGTGCAAATTTCTATAATCATCCAAAGTTGGCTCGTTGATTCGACAAGAATCTTGACCCCGAGACAGTGAACCACCGTCCACCACCACATCTTCCACTTCTAACACCTATTAAACCAACTATTAACTTCTACTAATTATCCTCTACAGCCCATATAATTATTTTAATTTTCTTCCCCTCCATCACCTATTTTCCTAATTTCTAACCCCCTTAGACCCATTTTTTCGGCCACATCCGGGAACCACCGCTGGTTCCACCTACATCCTCCAACTCAAGGTGATGCCATAGACATTCTAAATACTTAGTTTCGAATTATTTATAATTATTCTAATTTTAGCCAAAATTTTAGTATTAATTCAATTTTAATTATTATTATTAGTAATATTGACTGTATTCTAATTTATAAATTTTGTTTACATTTCCGGGAGTATTATTGAGTAAGATACAGTAATTATCTCGGCCCTTACCTATTTACTTAGATTTTTACATAATTGATGTTCTTATTAATAATATTAATAATAATAATATTATTAGTATAATTATTTGGTTGATACTATGATTATTTTTGGAAGAACAGATGCCTTAAATTTTAATTGGGCCTCGCATTTATTAATTTTATTAAAATTATTAACATTTTTCAACAATATTTTAATTATATTATCATTATTACCTTTATTAAAATATAATATAAGTATATATACATTATTAATTTTATTATCACAATTCTGAATAGTATTATTTTTATCATTGTGGGATGGTTAGAAATCAAACTTTTAATTTTAAGAATTTTGACATCATTAATATCTAATATTCTATTTATAAAAAGTATCATTAATATTATTATACTTTATTTATATTACTAATTACTTTTATTATTATCATTCTTATTATTTTTCTTATTATCATCATCATAGTTATGATATTATTAAATCTATTTTGGGAGAAGGGTAGAAACCATTATATCACAACCCTTTCGAATGAAAATAATAATTCATTTGTATTTTTAAGTAATAGTTTCTATAGTTAAATTATTAAGTAGTAATATGTTAATTAAAAACCAAATCTTGGAATAAGTTAGAGGATAATAAAATTTTATATAAAAGAGTCTAGTTATAGTATGCTTTGATATAATAGGCGAACCCAATCAAATCCCTCAAGTGGAATAGGAGTGTGCACCATGACCGGTGACGTTTTAGGTAAGGGTCTACTAAGGCCATTTATGTGTTTGCATGCACTATGTGTTTGATATGCCATGTATTTTATGTTCGTTATTACTAATTATTGCGCATGTGGCATGATTGTGGAATGGAAGTATGTTGTTGTGAATATACTGTGGCATGGGAATCATGCATATGTTTATATCATTAATGTATGATATGACTTGAGACATGTGTTAGGGTTTTGCATAAAATGGCATGGTGCTAGGGTTTGCATGGAATGATAGGGAGTTAGGGTTTGCATGGGATGGCAAGGAGTTGGGGTTTGCATGAAATGGCTGATGTTAGGGTTTGCATGAAATGGCATGATGTTAGGGTTGCATGAAATGACATGGTGTTGGGTTGCATGAATTTGTATGATGTTAGGGTTTGCACAAGTTAACGTGATGTTGGGACCTTCATGGTAGCATGTCTAAGTCGAGTTAGGGTTTGCATATGAATTAGGGTTTTCATGGAAGGGTGGTATATGTAAAGCTAGGGTTTTCACATGTGAGGTATGTGGAGTTAGGGTTTGTATGGGAGTGTGGTACGTGGAGCTAGGTTTTGCATGGAAGCATGGGTCATGTGTAGTTAGGGTTTGCATGGGAGCTAAGATTTGCATGGAAATGTGGTTTACGTGGAGATAGGGTTTGCATGGAGTAGGGTTGCATGGGAGTTAGGGCTTTCATGGATTTAATCACGTATGTCTGGGAAAATGTTTGTGAATGTCAAATGTTTTTGAATAAAATACTTAAGACACTAATATCTTAAAGTGGAAGATATTGAGACGGGACCAGCCGATCCACCGGTTAGGAATAGTGGTTAGGGTTTTACCCTATGTGTGACCGATCCACCGGTAATAATAGTGGTTAGGACATGAGGTCCTATGTGTATCCGGCCCACCGGTTATAATAGTGGGGGATCCCGAGCTCAATAAAGACAAACCAGATCATCAATGCTATTAAAAGATACTAATTACTTACAGTGGAACACCATGCGAGCAGGAGCCAACCCGATCCACCGGTTAGTAATAATGGTTAGGGTTTTACCCTATGTGTGTCTGGCCCACCGGTTATAATAGTGGGGTGTTCCTGTTTTCGCATGGATCTGATGCGGACAGGAACCAAGCCAATCCACCGGTTAGGAATAGTGGTTAGGGTTTTTACCCTATGTATGACCGGCCCACCGGTTACAATAGTGGGGTGTTCCTATTTTTGCATGGATTGATAAAAGGCATGGTGTGTATTGAATTTTGATTAAAGAAAGGTTAAATGATTAATCTGGATCTTTTTGGGCCTTATGTGTGGACTTGTGGATTATAAGTTATGGATTTTACTTTACGCTTCTGTGTATTATATGTATGAGTTGTAATTGTTTGTGATCATTATCCTACATGAATTAATGTGTTCTATGCCGGCCTTAGTATTCGGTTACCTTACTCGGTACGTAGCGTACTGATCACTCGTTTCATGGGTGCTGCTCATTCCCACGAGCAGAAGGCCCGTCTAATTTGTTGCAGGTAGGAGATACCTACTTTGATGCTATCGATGTCTACAAGACATAAGGAGGGGTAGAGTGATAGTTGGATTGGATCGATTTCTAGAGAGACGTGACCATTCTCTTTTAATTTATAACTCATGTTATTTTTATTATGTTTAAGTTGCCGAAACAAATTTGTTAATGTTGTTTAATTATTATTTGAAAAACAATAGATGGTATTTCAAATTATGTAAGACTTGCGCATACTCTGATTTTCAATTTTTAAATTTGAATTTATATGGTATTATTGATAATGTTTTCTTAGCCTTAGCACTTGGTACCGGAACGGTAGAAGTGAACAGGTCTGGTACTAAGTGTGGCGGTAACATCCCCAGAATTTACAATTTTAATTTATGAGTATTGCTTTAAAAAAAAGTTGTGTAAATTTTGGGGTGTTACACTATTAAAAATTGTTATTCACATGTTTTGTGGCTATACATGTTTCTTTGCATACACTTTGATATTAATTTCCCCATTAAATGGTATATCATGCTATGAAAATTATGTACACACTACATGGAACTTAATACACATTAAAAAAAATAAGGTTCGGGTTTGTGGGTGCAACTTGCTAAATGCATTAAAAGTGGAAAATATTTTCACTTGCTAAATTGCAAATGATTGAAAAATGTAACAATATTGTGAATTATTGTTTTTTGGCCTTTTTATAATAAATCTCTCATAATAAAGTTTTTTTGTTTGAAACTAGGTAAAATGATAAAATTAAGGTTTCAAAGATATTTTAGTAATTTTTTACCTAATGTATCTTTTATCAATAATTAGGCATATGATGGTCTTAAAATATTAATAGGCTAACCTTTGTGTTGAATTTTACTTGACTTAGACTGAAAACCATAATTTTTACCTTAATAAAAGGTAATAAAAAGGGGAAATGTTTATGTAAGGAAATGGCAACTGTTATGTAGTATTTGACAGCTGTGATCACTTTATAAAATATTCATAATTAAAGTGAATAACCTCTAGTTGGGCTTAATTTCTCCCTACAATTTTCTACCCAATTATGGCCCTAGTCTACTCTATAGGTAACCTAAAGTCCCTATGGGGGGTATCAATACTTAAGGATTAGCTGATAGAGGATGGAGGATATTGTCTTACTTTTCTATGCCACTATAACTAAGCGTACCACTATTTTCATGGGATTAATTGTAAGGCTATTGTGTCACTATTTTCCACCTATATAAGTAGATGCACATTAGTGTCACTCGGTTGATTTTATCCTACTTGAGTACTTACAAACGGGTGTAACTATTGAGTAAAAATATATAAAGGATTAGCATTAGATTTGTTAATTCAGTTGTTACATTAGTGCCCTACCTTTTGTTTTCAATATTGCTTTGGATTATGGATACAATAATTACCTTAGTGCTCTTCCTTTTGTAGTTGGCATTACATTAGATTCTAGGTTTCGTAATTAGTTGAATGCCCAACCTTGAGTTTTGGAATTGATTTGATTGGTCAAGTATAACTAATGTGTAGAACTAGTTGATGTGAATTGATTGTGCACAATTAACTCCTTAGAATGAGTCTGTGAAATTGTATACATAATCCTATGATTATTTCATATTGTTATGGCTTTTACTTTTTACTTTAGCATGACTTTTATGTGGGGTAAGGGTATGCTACCTCTTATGAGGTATTGTGACTTACTTATATAATACTTTCATATAGATAATGCTTTTGTTGATGATTATGTGAAGGGAATAGAGTGTTTCACAACCTAACATAATGGTAAGGAGATGTGGAGCCTTTTGGAAGACATTAGATTCTCATTATCAACTTTTAGGTCTAGGAGTTAGGGTTAACTAGTATTGCAATTTTGGGTACCTATTTTCATATAATTCATTTTTGTTCAGATTCTTATGTCCCTTGGTGTAATTAAATTTATGTTATTGTATGGGGTATATTATTTGCAACTTATATTTTTGTATTGACTCTCATTTCCATTGTTTTATTCTAGTCATTTTTTTAGCATTAACACTTGGCATAAGAAAGGTAAAAGGATTAGACTTATACTAAGCGTGGTAATAACACCCACTAATTTGTTAATTAATATTTCCGCAAAATAAATTTTTTATGTTTTAAAAATTAGGGTGTTATAAGTTGGTATCAAATCCTCCCATCAGTAGAGTCCTAGATGACTTTAAGGGATATATATAGGTAGTTGTTTGTCACAAGTGTTTTCCATCCCTAACATATGTACGGAGAAAGTTTCTTGTTATATTATGATTGGCTAGCAAGAGATTTGATCATGGTGATGTGTGAAGAGATATAATAGGAGTACTGCCAAGGATTAGCCTAGATTATCCAAGCAAGACATATGAAATGGATGGGACTACTTTTGATCAATTAAGAAGTTCAAGGGATTTGGGAATTCTATTGTGCTATAGATTTAATCATCTAGCATTTTTATGGTTAGGATTTATTTGGGATAGGTTTAAGGTTTTTGTTAGGCATCATGTTCTATGAGTAACCCTAGAAGATTTATGAATTATTTTCTTGATGGGTCTCATGTTGCTATTGTTGCAATGTTTTAAATAATAATTGTTGCATGACCATCTATTATGAATGCTAATACTTCCTTTTAACTTGTGTGTATAATTTTATGTACCCTTGTGATAAATTGCAGTGTTTATTGTTAGCCTTTTAGTTATTAGGGTTTTTAACCTTTATATAGGTGGCCTTTGGTTGTGTGATCTAGGGTTGTAATCCTATTACTCTATTTCCTTTATCACTGATCACAAAACCATAACCTCATGTATAAGGAGTTACTTTTTGCAGTAGGGTAGAGAGTGGAAAACAACAACAACAACCACAACCTTAGCTATGTCCTCCAACACCTATTGAAAATGGAAAATTAGCTTAGAGAGGTTGGGTTTTATCATCCAATTATTTTTGAGGGACTTGAGGATCCAAAAATCTTGGAAAGCTGGATTAGGAAGCTTGAAAAGATCTTTAGTACTTCTGATTGCCTTAATGGAAAGAAGATGAATGTTGGTACTATTTACGTATGAGCCGGTAGACTCTTGGAGAGAAGTTTTGGCAACTTTGAGGACACGATACTACCCTTCTCACATGCATCAGTAAAACTATGTCAAAATTTTGACATTTTAGTAAAGCAGTATGTCGATGAAAAATTACTTTCGTATGCTCTCCAACCTTCTTTCTCTTATAAGTAAGAGAGAGGTGGCAATGAGGAGATGGTTGCTGGCAGTGTGGATATGGCTGATCAATTTAGATCTATAAATTCATGATCTATTTGGAGGAGTGGTCATCACTAACGTGTTCATGGTATATGAGAGGAATTTTGCACTAGAGAGGATTCAAGAGGCCAAGAAGGCCCTTAATGGGATTAAGAGGCTAGAAGAGAGAAAAGGACCATATGGATACTCTAGAGGGGTGAACTGAGTGTTTTGTAGCAATAATGCCAACTTAAAATTTTGTGTGAAATAAGTAGAAGGATGAAAAACAATAATTAGATGATTCATAGTGGTTTAAGAAACTCCATAAATTTTCTCTACGTCCACTACCAAAAGCTTTTACCTTTTGGATTTGAATATATCTTTATTTAGTGTATATGTTTGATAATGATCACTCCTCTCTTTTTTTATGAGCCTAAAATCTCAATGACCCTATAGGATATTATTTACCCTTTGTGTATTTATCTTCTCTAGGTTTATAAGACTATAATCTTAATGACCCCTATTAGGAATACTAGACAACACACCACTCTTCACATATATTTGACAAATACAATAAGAATCTTCACTAGATAATATATGAAAGCCACTAATCACTAGTGAATATTTTTAACTATCTAGAGAAATAATAATTACAAGTGTATGAGAACTCTAGCCAAATATAAAGAACAAATTGAGTATTAGAGAATTTTGATTTGGATTTGAAAGTGTAAAATTAAAACTCTCTTTAATTTTTTATAAGATGTGAAAATAATAATTTTTAAAGAGTTGTACTAGCTTCATTGATGTTTATTAAAGTCTAAGAAATATTATTATTGTGGTAAGAGATGGGAAAAATTAGCACTAGCCATTGGGTGTAAATAGTGATCCAACTATTGAATTACATTGGGTAGAAAATTTTAGAAATGCCCATACCAGTTGACTAGATTTGACAAACTAGTAGTTCGGTGGAACAATTTTTAACATTGAGCACCTTTATAAAAATACATCATAACATGAACTACATAGCTTGATATTATATTTCATCTTCTTTTCTATAAAGTAGATAACATAAGATTTGTAAAGAAATAGTATTCACCAAAAAATAATTTTTATGTAATTTATGGTGAATTTTACAAGCTATATCGTATGAAAAACTACTTAAAATAAAATCTATTTAAGATAACATTTTTTGCAAATTCTTTGAAATATTCTTGATGCATGAAATTGGTTTAAGATTGTTAGAAATTATTTTTAAATACAATTATAAAAATCAAATCAGTGAAAAATCTAAGTTTTCAATATGTAAATCATATGTACATAAAACCTAAGATTGTAACTTTCTCTTTCAATCTTGAGTCTTAGAATCTTGAGCACACTTTCATATCCTTTCATTGTTTGTGTATTACTCATACAAAATTAAAGTACTTGAAACTAGAGTATTATTTTGATCTCCTTGTCGATCTTTGGCTAATGCTTGGTATATGATTTGTAAACTTCATCTCCAGAGCACTTAATTGACTTAGTTAAGTGTTGAATATGACACTTTTTTCTATGATACACATCCACACTTAATAAGATAAGTTAAATTCATAATTACATTTTTTATCATCAAAATAAAGATTGATTGACCTATGAAGTGAACAAAGAGTTTTCAACATAATAGAGGTGATAAGAGTGTTCATATTAGTGTTCACTGGTGTCAATATAGTGGTGGTTAGTCTTCACTATGTTTTTTAAGAACAATTCAAGAATAACCAACCCTTGAATCACTATCACTATATATTGGTAGAGGGAACTAGCAAGGCAAAACTATAAGGGCAAAACTATGGAGTGTTGGTGAAATACCCCAAAAATCCTAATTTACTAAATTATGGTAAAATAGAAATTTATTAGAAAAATTAATTAACTATACTATTTTATTAAACTAATGGGAGTAATTAAGACAAAAAAGGAGGAAAAATAAAGAATTTAATTCAGGAAGATTATGTTTTTTTCTAATTAATATAGAATTAAATAAAAAATTACCCAAAATATCCTAAATAATGTAAAAAGGAATTTAATTATTATTTTCAAATATTTAAAAATATTAAAATGTTTCCAATACGCTAACCAACCTATTTTTCCTTTTTACTTTTTCCTTTTCCATTTTCCTTCCTTTTTTCCTTTTTCTTTCTTCTTTTTTCTCCTTTATCCTTTTCATTTTTCTTCCCTTCTTCCTCGAATTACGACAGCCACCTCACGACCCAACTCCCATCCCTCTCTTCTCTCCCCTATGTAGTCTAGCCTTCCATTCTTTCTTTTCCCCTCGCCTAATGATTTACCCCTCCCTTTTCTTTCTTTCCTTTTCCCCCAGATTGGCCAACCAACCCCCTCTTCTTCTTGCTCCCTTCTCCTTCCCATGCATTGTTCGTCAAACTTGTAATTTTGTGCCACAGACTAGCCTAGCCATCGAACCATAGGCCTACCTCTCTCCCTTCTTTCCCCTTCCGTTTCCTTTCCCTTTCTAACCCCAACCAAACCTATACCTCCTCCCACACATGCCCCCTTCCTTTCCTTTTCTCCTCCCTGACTGAACCTACACCTACCATTTTGCAAGCTTATACCAGCCTACCACTACCAACCGGCGAGCTCTGCCTCACCTGCCTCCTTTTTCTATTCCCCCTTTGTCTTATCCTCCCTCTAATGGCCTAGAAATACCCCCAAAAAATCCTATTTGGTCCCTTTTCCCCTGCCTAGAAAATTTAGCTCATTTGCACCACCAAAGCTTTAGAAGCCATCCCTACTACCCTTTACGCAACACCGCCACTAGGAATGCCACCACCAAGCCAAACCTCTCAACCCAAAGAGTCCACCACCACCACAACCACTACTTCATTCTCTCTATTCTAGCCCTAAAAGGCCACCTCTCCAACCCCCACTTATTCCACCACCGCTACCATGCACCGATGTAGCTTAGCTGCCACCACTCCTAGGTTGTGCCCTAACCTTCCTATCATTTAAGTATAATTAGTGTAATTATTACTTTATTTTATTAGTTTTATTATTATTATTACTACTATTATTATTATTATCATTATCATCATCATTACCATTATTATTATTATTATTATTATTATTATTGTTATTATCATTATTATTATTATTATTATTGTTGTTATTATTGTTATTATTATCATCATCATCGTTAACACTATTATTATTATTATTATTATTATCACTATTATCATCATCAACATTATTATTATTGTTATTATTATTTTTTTTTGTTATTTTTATTATTATTATCATTATCATTACTATTATTATTATTACTATTATTATTATTACTATTATTATTATTATTATTATCACTATTATCATTATCATCATCATCATCATCAATATTATTATTATTACAGCTATTATCTTATGTATTATTAATAATGTTAATATTACCTAATCATGGACAAATATAACTGTCCGAACCTATTTTGACTAATAATAGCATGATTAACCATTTTAAGAATAATACCCTTAGTTTTACTAATAAAGCTACTATTATTATTAATATCTCTAATACCGGGTTATGATAAAGGTAAGTAAGAAATAATGATAAAGTTGGTAAGATGGAAGTTAACCCTAGTATTTCCCTCTTATAGGTGAACTAAGTCCAAACCCTAAGGAGGCATAAGAGTGTGCTCCAAGCCAGGTATCGTTTAAGGTAAGGATATAGTTAAGGCCTAATATGTGTATTATATGCTTGTATGCTATGTGTTATGATATGTTTTTTGTACCTTATATGATTATGAATACTTTTAGCATAGCACGGAGCTAAGGTTAGTATATCTGTTATCCTTATAGCCTATGTAAAATGATATTTACTTTATGCTTATGGTGCTAACATGATGTGGCCCTTTAGGACATATATGTTAGGAGGCTTTAAAGATACTATGTGGTGATGGAAATATAAAATGGGGTAAAGGAAGTGAGTTAACTAGAGAGAAATGAGAATGACCTATGGGTCTCATGACTCATGGGTGGACAAATAAAAGAATAATAGGGACAAAATAAGAGAGTGGAGTAAATCTTACATAGGAAGTCTAGGGTTTGCGTAGGAGGGATGGTCTTTGCATGGGGATGATCCTTAAATGAGAAAAGTTAATTTGAGCATTAAGTAAGTTATGGGAAGAGTTGCTGGGGTGATTGGAGTCCATGGGTGAAAAAGAGTACGTAAGTTGGTATAAGGGGGCATGGGGAACTTAGCTAGGGTTCGGGAGGAAAACCCTAAGTGGAGGAGATTGTGGTAGGGATAAATAATGGATAAGATTGGAATTTGGGGTAAAAGTGGAAGGTTGTCACATGGAGGGTGAGTGTGTATCATATGGAATAGGGGATGGTAAGTGAGAGTGATGGGGGAATAATATATGAGAATAGAGAGGTGCTAGGATTTGGGGTGACCTGGTCACATGTGCACAATGGAAAGTAAAAGTTGGATTCTTATTGATGTATTGAGTGCGGTGATATGTTGTGGGAAAGGAAACATGAGTTGTGTGGGATAGAGGAAGGTTGGGCTATATAGGCAAAATTAGGGTTTCCTAAAGGGAAACCTTAGAGGGCAATAGTGAGTTAACTTAGATGTATGGAGAAGTGGGCCTCGAACCATGCACTTAGGAGTTAGGTATCCATGGTAAGTGAGGGGAAAAAGGAAAGGATGTCTAGATGTATTAGGAGGATTTGGGGCCCCAAGATATGGGATGGGTCCCTTTTCGAAGGATAAGAGTAGACGGGTTATATGAGTGGGTAGTCCAAAGGACATGCATGTCTAGGGTGAAAATATTTATCAAATTAGACATGAACAAGATACTAACCATTTAAAGAGAAATTGTTGAGCCGAACCCATACCTGTTAACTAGTGAATAATAGTGGCTAGGTGTCGGGGTGCCTTGGAGACTGCTCCACCAATGAGTAATGGTGGTCAGGAGCATTATGTCCTATATTTGTTCAGTCCACGGACAAATAATAGTAGCAAGGTGTATTCTGCCTTGGGCTTTTTTTGGTCCACCAGCTATAATAGTGGGGTCCCTATACTCGCATGGATTGATAATAAGAATGGTGTAAAATGGGAATATTGACTAGAGATCTAACGATTATGTTTAATTGGACAGTAACATGACCCATACTATCTCCATTACTTTTATTGTTTATCCATATAGTCCTACTTTTGTTATATGCCTTTGTGTATAGCCTTATCTACATGGTTAACTTACTCTATATGTAGCGTATTGGCCACCCATTTTATGGTTACTACTCATTCCCACTAGCCGAGGGCCATAAGATTTTGTGCAGGTAGGAGACCCCATTTTTGATTCCTATGACACTTATGAGGCTTCAAGCAGGGTTGAGAGATGACCGCATTAGACTTGGCATAGGGGCCCAAGAGCTATGTAGATCAGACTTTGTTTATTTTTGTTTGTTTTTAAGTGTATTGTATCTTTTATCCCTTTGGGGACTTTGACTGTGTACCCTATTTTGGTTGTAATGACATTTAATCATGCACTCTGATTCTCTCGTTATGAATATTTTAGTTTTTTTTATAGATCTCTATTTTAAGTGTGTTTAATGTTCTTCTGAAAATTATCCTTAGCCTTGTGGTTGGTGTGAGATTGGCCGGGGAATGGGCTTGTACTACTCACGGTAGTAGCACCCCCATTGTTATCTTTGTATTAAATATAAAAAAAATTGTTGTGATTTTTGGGGGTATTATAATTATAAGTGTTGCAAGATTGGCTACTAAGGTTTTGATTATTACTCGTCTAGAGTTGGAGCTCAACATCATCAAGTATAGTCTTGTGGTAGGGCTACCTATCAACAATTTCCTTCCCTAATGACATAGATGCTTACTAGTATCCATAATGTAGGTGTTAAGGGAAAGGGGCCCACTCCATGACCCTATTTGTATAGTAGTGTAGGTCACACTTTTTATACTGTAGGTACTAGGGAAGGTTCAATGGTTAACAATATGAATGTATTTATTTATGCCTAGGCTCGTGGATTTTTATACCTTTGTGTTTGCAAGCACTTAGAGTTCTTAGTTAATTTTGCATAAAAATATGTGACTGATTAATGGTTTTCTGATGCATGTGTTATGTGTTATTCCTATGCTCAATTAGGGTTTAGTGGTTTTAAGGGGGTAATGACCCTTATCTCATAGAATCTTTGTTTGAAAACAATCCGAGGTTGTAGTGAGTTAGTTTTATTTTGTTTGACCATGGGGATGAAGTCTCTTTTAAGGGTGTAGTAACATAATACACCATTTTTAGAAACCCTAATTATAAACAAGTAATTATGTGTAATTAATTGTATTAACTATCTTAGGGGATTTTTTATTAAATATGTAACTTATATATCTATTATTATGAATTATTAGGTATATATTTGATTAGGTTAAAATATGGTAGAAATTAGGTTACTAAATTTAATACTAGTTTAGATCCCAACCGATATTGGGTAACCTTGCTCTTGGTAACTATATGCTTTACCTTGGTTAATCTTCCTAAATTACTACTCTATGTTATACTTAATTATGGCCATACCCTACTCCCTCTACCCCCAATGTGACCTTACACAACACCTTACTTCCTACACATCTCCTACTCCCCTATGCTTCCCTCTCCCATGTTTAGCTCGACTTCCCCTTCACCCCACCATCCATTTAAGTGTCCATTCTTCCATTTTTATGTCATGTATCATACCCCAAGAAAACTTTTGTCCCTCCTCTTCCTCCTAATCTTCTTTCAGCAAGAGAAATCTCATAATCCTTCCATCATTGTCTACGTCTTTTATTCTTTTCACCATTATTCTCCATAACTCACACCATTACCATCATATTCCCCTAGCTCTGGCCACTTCCACCAATCCCTTACCTACTCCATTGGCAAATCTTGTGGAATCCACACCCAACCATATGATAGAGACTTTTATTTTGCACCCGTTTGGGGATATACTTCCATATACTAGGTTGTATAGAGATATGACCTTAGTCATTAGCTAAATTGAGATTCTAGTATACCTCATATAGCTTGAAATTAATAAGTTTGACATAATCCATGGGATGGATATAATCTTAAGATATCCAGGTATAATTTATTACATATAGGAGCATGTGGTTCTTAAGGAATAAAAAGGGTGCTACGGTCACTTAAATGAGATATAAGCCACTGAGATATAAGCCTAGGCCCTGCTAGAGGATGATGTCTCTAATTATGCTTGTTACAATCATACGTAGTGTGTATTAACTTGACTTATGTAGTGTTTAGAATCTAGTTGTTGAGGAGTAATTGATTAAGGGTATCCCAGTGATATGAGAGTTTACAAAAGTGTTTCTCGATGAGATCTCAAATATGCTATGAAACCTTGAGATAGACTTCATGATAAACCTTCCACTAGGGACAAAGCCTATATCAAAGTTGTCCTATCACTTGGTGATGATTGAGATGGTAGAGTTGCGCACTCAAGTAGATGAGTTATTAGAGAGGGGTTATATTTGACTGAGTGTATTGCCTTGTGGAGCACTAGACCTTTTAATTAAGAAGAAGGATAATAGTTAAAGACACTGCATCAATTACAAATCATTAAACTTTGTTATAGTGAAGACCATTTATCCTCTACCTCACATTGATGAGGTTTTTGATTAGTTTTGTGGGGCTATAATTTTTCTAAAGAAATATCTCATATTGGGGTATAATTAGTTGAGAATCACTAAGAGTTACATATCGAAGGAAACTTTTAGAATGATGTATACTCATTATTACTTCACTATGATGTCCAGTAGGTTCATGAAAGCGCCTGCAGTTTTCATGCCAATCATGAATTGCATCTTCTAGAAGAACCTTAATAAGTTTGTTGTGGTCTTCATTGAACATATCTTGATTTAATCAAGGAATCGTGGAAAATAGAGCATCATCTAAGATAGTCTTTTTCATTGTTGAGGACACATGAGTTGTACTTTAAGCTCTCAAGGTGGGAGTTTTGTCTTATTGAGGGAGCTTTTATTGGCCATGATATATGAAAGGAGGGTTTGTTAGTGGATCCTTTAAATATCTATGTTAATGTATAGTGGTCATCACTTAAAAATGTTGGGGAGATATGTAGTTTTCTTGGTTTGGTGGGCAACTAAAAACATTTCGTCCATGATTTTTCTATGGTTGCCCATGCTTTGATTGCTTTGTTGAAGAAGACAACATGCTTTCATTAAGATGAAAAGTGAGTCAAGGCTTTCATGGAGCTTAAGAAGAGGTCAACTTCATCTCCAGTTCTTACCTTATAGTCATGTGTAGAGAAAATTGAGTTGTATAGTGATGCAACTAAGAATGGTTTCGTGTGTGTATTGATGCAGCAAGGGAGGGTAGTGGCATATGCTTCTCCCCATCTAAAGGAGTATGAGCATAACTCTCTCACTCATGACCTTGAGCTAGAAGTAGTGGTTTTTTCCTTGAACATCTCAAGACATTACTTGAATGGGGTGGAGTGTAACTTCTTCATGGACCATAAGAGCCCTAAGTGCTTCACTTAATATATGATGAACTTGAGAAAATGAAGGTTTCTGGAATTAGTTAAGGATTATGATTTTGATATGATTATTTTGGACAAGATCCATGCAAGGAATATAATCCCCTGAAATTTTAAAAGCTTATAAAGTAATAAATACCTTTTATTTAGGATAAATTAGCCCTTAAATCTATTTAATTTAATTATTTTATGGATTTGTGAGTATATAAAATTAGATATAAATATTTAATAAATTAAAATAAATATTTTTCTATTTTATCATACTATTTCTATTGAAATAATTTTTCAAACCATTATTTTACTAAAATTTATCCTTTTTAAACCCTTATATTTTAATTAAATTAAATTAAATTATTAAATTAAATTATTACCCAAAAATATTGTATTTTATTTTTTATAAATTAAATTATTTTATTTAATCATATTTTCCCTTTTTTTTCCTTTTTCCCTTTTCCCTCCTCATTTTTCTCCTTATTCTCTTTTCTTTATTTTTCCTTTCGTACCTTGGGTCGCCGGTTGGCGAGCCTGCACTTCCCATACTGCGCCTTGGGTCGTAGGCCCACTCTTCTCCCCCCTCCTTCTCCTACATCCTTAGCCCAGCCCGCCCCCCTCTTTCTTTTCTTCCTTTCTCCCCAACCAAGCCGACCCGCTCCTTCTTTTCCTTTAGCCGGCCTACACGTACGCCCGACGCACCCAGCCCCCTAACTCTTCTTTCTCCTTTCTTTCTTCTTCTTCCATTTTTCCCAGTGCCATAACTGGCCATCCTCCACCATCTCCACAGCCAACTTGCAACACCTTCTCCCCTATTGACCTCCCTAACTCTCTCTCTCTTTCCTACCAGTTCTCTACCCTTTCCCGACCCCACCATCTCTACTTTCCCCATTCCCTATCATCCCTCTTCTTCTTCCTCTTTATGCCATATCCATTCCCCTACCACCCTACCACCACCCCTTTATGCACTGTCGTAAATACAACAAATATATAAAATAAATCCTAACTTTCAAATATGTAGTATATGGCAAGAAGCAGTCGAATCCACAAGGAATGACGTTTTAATCACTAATTTTGCAATTAATGTTATAATCTCATTTATAAAATTTCATTGACTCTAACACTAAATATAATTATACTAAGTTTTAATCACTAATTGACAAATAGGGGAGGAATTAATTGACGATGGAATCAAAATGTCAAACATTCAAGTAAAAAGAATGATTATAAACGATTTAATGTTGACCTTTGGAAATTCATAATAAAAAATTCCTTTACTTCCTCTCAACCTTAATAAATTGAATATGCTCTCAATTTATATTCTAACCATTTAATAACTTAGGTTACGAATTCTAGATTCAATTAATGGCAGCATTATGAATAGAAAGCAGCCAACTACAATCATAACCACATAAGCTCGGATTATGCAATTGCACAAATTAATGGATAAGATTAACAATTAATATTCTTAATACTTTAGACAAATTAATTAACAATTATGGGTTAATTGCATTGCCTAAGCAAATATCAAGTTCTAAACTAAATAGGTGATCAATCTAATTAGTTTAAAATCTTAATCTATGATATGAAATAATTCAATTTGATCCATTAATTCAATTAAATTTCATCTAGAATCAAACATTCAAAATATGCTATTATAATTAGGACATAATTCCATCCTCAAATCATTCTACCCTATTCGATTTACTCAAACATCTACATATTTAAAAATCACACAATTACATATATAGACCAAAAATTAATACGGACAACACATTCACAAAATCCACTATTAGTACAATAAGGTAACAATAGAACAAACAAAAGTATAATTGCAGATAATCTACTTATATTTAACAAAAATGGAGAGACTGAAATTCATAAATGAATAGAGAAGACTTATCAATTGAAGTGTAGATTGTCAATTGATCACTAGAATTCAAGAAGATCAAAAAGTTGGAATTGTGCATTACATGTATATTCTAAGGGAATAGAGGAAGAGAATACATTCCAAATTATTTTGATCACTTATCTCTCTAACCCCCAAACCCTGTTTTGAGATAGGATATATCAGAAACAGGTCGTGTGGACAGTTATAATTTTTTAAATAGAAACACAGTCCGTGTTTTGGAAACACGGGACCTCCTTGTTTTCTTCCAACTGTTCTGCCGACAGATAGATTTTAAATCAATGCTTGAGATATTTAACACGGCCCATGTTTATGAAACACGGGGGTACCGTGTTTTTGGTTCTTCCACTATATTCCTTTTGAAATTTCATCATGGCTTCTCTTGGTGTATTTTCTTCCTTTCCAACTTTTCTCTCCTTGATTCAAAGTTTCTTGATGTGTTCTTCACTTGATTCCTTCTTTTCATTGATTTCTCCTTGAATTTCCTCAATTTTTTTCTTTCCTATAAAATCTATTCAAAGGAGAAAAACTCGATAAAAAGATTAAATCTTATAAAATTAATGAGGGATAAATAACATTTTTAAGCATGAAAATAATCAATAAATCTCATCTATCAAATACCCCCATGCTTGAAGCATTGTTTGTCCTCAAGTAATATCATAACATGCACATGAATACATCAAGAAATGCAAGAGAGGTAGGTTACGGATTACAAGAATTATTAGACTGGAATTATTCATGTACGAAGCTCAACATTGCAATGGGACTTAAAATACTTGTAAATCAAGAAATCTCAATGATGAAAATATTTTTGGATCATACACCTAAATCACCTTACAAACTATCTTACCAAATGCTCAAACGATTGAGTAAAAATTATAATAGTTAGTATCTCATCATGGAAATTAGATTAAGACTAATGAAATTCAAATTGGTAGGTTCTTGCTTTTGGTTTGTGAAAACACTCACTCTCATGTGTATAGTGTGATGTGGTTACTTTCAAAACTTCTCCAATTGATAATGATCGCTCATATGTTTGCCATTATTTTCAATTTTCCACTCCTAAAAAGAACTAAAGTATATAAGAATCAAAAGGTCTTGAATTTGTTTGTAATGGGGCTAGGGTTTTAAGGTGAGATAGAATTTTTAGGATTGTGGCTAGACTCCATTACTATAGAAGCAAATTAAATATACACCATATACATATATAAATGGAGAATACAATCCTCCCCACAATTCTTCTAAATTAAGAGAAAAGCTTTTTTTTTTAAATAACAACAAATTATCTGGCTCTTTAACCATATAAAGAATTTTTTTTTGTTATCATTAAACCTACATGCCTAAATTTAAACATATCAACAAAATTATTCCTGCCAATTTATTGGTTCCTAGTTATAGAGTAGGGACGAAAAATTTATATGGGTACTAAGTTTTAATGAAGGTTAAATTAATAAAATAAGGCTTATGTTCAAAGGTGTTTATGCAAAGGAAAAATAATTTTTAAGGTAAGATTTTTGGTCTTTTTGTGCTAACATAGAAAAAGAGTGCCTTTATCATTTTAAGTTATCCTAAATTTCTATGCAGGCGTGATGAGAATTAATGGCAAATTCTAGTTTCACATATCATTGGAGAGTACACACACAAGTAAAATATGTTCTGGATAAACAATATATCCAATGATTAGGTCCAAGCGCTCACCATGGTGTATCACCAACTTTTAATTCCATTTCATCTCATTCCTAGTCAGTGCATGATTTGATTCCTAACTATTCTAACTTTCTTTCCTTTACTATTGTCACATTTTCAATTTATGTTTTTAACGTTTTCGGAAGATGTTTATCAAAACATACAATAAGAATGAAATTATCCTTTTCAAAAATAAATTAGTCACCCATCCTTGTACTACTCTTACCCTAGATGCTCTCTCCTCTCGCCTCCTCCATGGCACACACGAGGAGTGCAATGGCAGCAGCCAAGAAGAAGAAGATGGCTTCAGGGAGTTCAAGTTCTGGTGTAGAAAAGATTGATTTGGGTAGAGATTTTCATGCCTCTTTTGATGAAACTGATAACACTTTATCGCAAGATGGAGATCCATGCATGGCTCATGCATATGTTAACGTAGATCAGGAAGACATAAATAGGGTTAAAAGTTCTTGTCCTAAGGAGATTCCTGATAGTGTCGTCCCTATTGATGATTGGGGGAAATGCTCCTTTGACATGGATTCTAGCGAGATGCTGGTAGATAAGGGGTTGCAGCCTCGATCCTTGACTAATACAACCTCGAAGGACTTGGTTGTGGGCAACAAATTTCCATCGCAAGGATCTTCCTTAACTTATGTCCCTCTTGTTAGGGTTGGGGATAAGATTCAGGTTTCTCTACAGAAGGACAAGGTGGAGAGCAATTGTAAGGATTGGCAATGGGCTATTGTTGGCTATGTTATTGGATTTCTTCTAACTACGCCTCAAATGGTTGGTTATGTGAAAAGAAACTGCTCAGGGGTTAAAGAACCAAAGGTGTTGCTACATGACCAAGGGTTTGTAGTTTTCAAATTTGATTCTCAGGAGGACAAAGATTGGATGCCCTCTAAACCTTAGTGGTCTTTCTTCAACATGTCTTTTATTCTAAAAGAATTGGCATTGGAGATTTCAATTCTCTAAGGAAAAGTTTCAATTCATGCCTCTGTGGATAAAGCTTGTAAACCTGCCTTTATATTATTGGGATGTGGATTCCTTGAGTAGAATTGGTAGTGCTATTGGAAGGCCTCTTCATTTGGATGGGATAACATGTGCTATAGAAAGAATTTCTTTAGCCCGAATGTTAGTTGAAGTTGATGTGTCTAGGAAGCTAGTAGATTCTGTGGATTTAATTGATCCTGATGGAGAGGTTTGGCCACAAAGGATTTTCTATGAATGGAGGCCTAGTTTCTGTAATGTTTGTCATGAGGCTGGATATTTTGCTGATAAATGTAAGAAGGGGACTAAGGTGCAGAATGATGGGCTATCTGCTAAGTCTATCCTTAGAGATAAGGGACAGTCAAAAGGGGAGCAAGGAAGTACCTATTGGAGGAAAGTTCCCATGGGGCTCTCAAGGCCTCAGAAAGATGGGAAGAAGGTAGATAAGGGGATGGATAGGTAGGTTGATCCCAATATCCCTCGACCTAGTTCTAGTATTCAAGATCCTGGCAATGAGAATGGTTCTAGAAATGAAAGACCTACTTCTTCTTCAGGTGGATCTCTTATCCAAAGACCTTTTTCGAAGGGCAAATAGACTTTTGCCACTACTTTCTCAGGGAACAAGTTTTCTTGTTTAAGTCCCCTTGTTGATAATCCCATGGTGCATGTAGACAATTTGTTATCTCAAGGGACTGACCTTGGTATTCCTTTGGATCCCAATCAAGATCCTCATGGTAGGAGCCTGGAATGTTAGAGGGATAAATAAGTCCTACAAATAAAAGGAGTTAAAGCACTGGTTCTCATCCAAATGGGAGGATTTGGTGTCTCTAGGATCAAAGAGTTTGGGATGTTCATCTCATGTTTTGTAATGAGAAAATGTTACATGTTTTTGTTTCTACTGTTCAGTCTAGTTTGTTGTTCTATGCTTCTTTTGTTTATGGTTTCAATACAGGTTCTGATAGGAAAGATCTCTGGCAGGCTCTACAAGATTATAAAGTTGTTAATGATCCTTGGATTGTCTTGGAAGACTTCAATGTTGTCTTCCAACCTGCTGAGAAGTTTCAAGGAAATGTCATCAACATTTCTAATGTTTCTGAAGCCGTTGACTGTTGCAACTCTATCTTGCTTCATGATCTTTTTTATTCAGGCATGAAATTTACTTGGTCTAATAGAAGTTTAGGGGAAAATTTCATTATGGCCAAGTTGGATAGAGTCATGGTTAATATTACTTGGTCATCCAAGTTCCCTCTGTTTTGTGCCCAATTTAAAGAGACTCTTTTCTCTAATCACATCCCTTCTTTGGTTTCTTTAAATGATTCTCAGCCCGAGTTTAAAAGTCATTTCAAGTTTTTTGATATATGGACCCTGCATCCACATTTTATTCCACTGGTGGCCGGTTGTTGGAAACCTATTTCCCACATCAATATTTTTAAACTTTTTCTGATCAATCTAAAGATTGTTAAGGTTAAGCTAAAATTTTTTAATAGAGAGAAATTTGGTTCTCTTTCTTCTAAGGTGCAGTAGGCTAGAGAGTAGCTGAAGAAGAATCAAGACACTTTGGCTCTCAATCCTTCCAGTTTATCTCTGCAGTGTGAAGACAAATGTAATCTAAAGCCTTATGAATTCCTTGCTTCCTGTGAGGAAAGTTTTCTCAAATAGAAGTCTGGGATTAAATGGCTGCATTTAGGAGATTTAAACTCTCATTATTTTTTCTCTATTATGAGGGCTCAACAACAGCATAATTTTATCAGAAAGATTCAGCTTGACTCAGGGACTGTTTATTGTGTTACTAATGCTATTGCTCAGGCTTTTGTGACTTTCTATACAGATTTTTTGGGTCATAGAGGTGCTCCTACAAGTTTTGTTTCTGATGATGTTTTGAAATTGGGACCTTTTCTTTCAGTTCAACATCGGCATGATTTATTAAGACCCATTTCTATGCAGGAGGTTAAAGATGCTTTATGGTCCATTGGAAATTTCAAAGCCGCTAGGCTTGATGGATTCACTGCTAGTTTTTTTAAGGCTAGCTGGAATGTGGTAGGGGGTGATCTAGAGTTGGTGGTGAGAAAGAGTTTTCAAACAGCATTTGTTCCCTTTTTCATGGGTCAGTCTAAGTTGGTGCTCATCCCCAAATGTGTAAATGCTATAAAGCTAGCTGATTTTTGACCCATTGCTTGCTAAAATGTGGTTTATAAGGTTTTGGCTAAAGTATTGGCAGAGAGGTTGCAATGTGCCCTACCTTCCATTATCCACCCATCTCATTTAGGTTTCTGAAGGAAGAAGAATTGGTGATAATGTGCTTCTAGCCCATGAATTGTTGCATATGTATAATAGGAAGAATATTTCTCCTAGATGCATGATTAAAGTTGACATGAGGAAAGCCTATGATTCTGTGGATTGGAATTTCTTAGATAGGGTTATGTTAGGCCTGCACTTTCCTATGCATTTTTTCAAAATAATTATGGCTTGTGTCTCCTCTGCATTTTACTCCTTATCTATCAACAATGTTTTGTAGCCTCCTTTTAAGGGGAAAAAATGTCTTAGGTTGGGGGATCCTTTATCTTCCTTTCTGTTTGCTATTGTCATGGAGTATCTTAGTAGGTCCTTCCAATCCTTATGGAGTAAGGCTGATTTTCAAGGACATCCTAAGTGTAGGAAGTTGAATATTATTAATTTAAGTTTTGCAGATGACCTATTAGTTTTCTGCAAAGCTGCTGTAGATTCTGTGAAGGCCATTAAGGAGGTTTTAGACAATTTCTCAACATGCTCAGGTCTCCATATAAGCCCTGCTAAAAGTGTGGTATTTCTTGGAGGTTCTGATCAGAGTTTAAAGCAGGCTATAAAATTTGTTCTTCCTTTTCAAGAAGGTTTTTTTCCTTTCAAGTATTTGGGTATCCCTCTTGATGCCTCCAAGCTTAAAGCTTCAGATATGTTGGAGTTGGTTCAGAAAATTTCTGGTAGGATGCAAAATTAGGAAAACAAGCTTCTTTCTTATGCTGGAAGGGTTTAGTTGTTGCAATCAGTGATCACAGGAATAACTAATTACTGGAGTCAAATTTTCGTTCTCCCCAAAAAGATTATTCATAAGGTGGTGGCCTATGCAGGGCTTTCCTTTGGTATGGAAAAATTTCTCCTACTAAAAGAGCTTTATTTGCTTGGAGAGTGGTATGTTTACCAAAGAAGGAAGGGGGTTTGGGCTTATTAGATCTATTTTCATGGAATATTGTAGTCGTGGGGAAGTTGTTGTGGCATTTATCTCAGGATAAGGATGCTCTTTGAATAGAATGGGTGCATGCTTACTATATAAAAAGGCAAGATGTGGTCTCCTGCAGCCTACCCTGTAATGCTTCAGGGTTACTGCAAAAATTTTTTTCTTTTAGATGTGTCATCCTACCTATGTTCCAACATTGGCAGAGGGAGGAAGCCTACTCCATAGCTGAGGTTTATGAAGCTATCAGATTTGCTGCACCTCAAGTAGCCTAGTGGAGAATTGTTTGGTCAAGTTTTGCAGCACCCAAACGTAAATTTATATTATGGTTAGCTGCACATTCTAGGCTTCCTACTAAAGATCATATTAGCACCTTTCTGCCTTCCATCAACCATTAGTGTTGTTTTTGCACTTAGAATGAAACTTTGCTGCATCTTTTATGTCAGTGCCTTGAGTTGAAGAAAATATGGTCTGCTATAGGTCAGGGTGATGGTTTTAGAGTAAGGCACAGCTCCATTTGATTTTGATTGTGGTGAATGGAATCCAATTGGGAATACACTTGAGTTTGGAATTGGAGATGCCATTCCAGAACAAAAGTCAAGGAAGAAGAGGAGCTGGCTTGGGATTGCAGTGGTGTAGGCGGTGGTGCATGGTCACCACAAGTCAGGATAAGATGCTCGATGGCTAAAGGGGTAGGGGTATCATCGTCATCAATTCGCTGCCAATTTTGTGGGTTTACAGGGTCTATTTTGGCGGGGTTAGGGAGAGGGAAGTAAGCACGTCCTTGGTAGGCAAGATACCAAGTATTGCCTCTATGCTAAATAAGATGCGTAAGACGGCAATGTTCTATATCAATGCACATGCTCATGTCTTCGACGGGCATATCCTCGGGAAGAGGTATGTCCAAGCTTAAACAGATGGTGGTAATTAAACCACCGATGACAATGTCGCCCTGTTTAAAATTTCCTATCCTTTGAAATTAGGGTTGTGCTCTATGGTGCTTATATGATTTGACCCTTTAGGATATGCATACTAGGAGGATTTAAAAGATATAGTTTGGGAATGAAAAGATGAAATGGGTAAAGGAAGTGAGTTGACTGGATGGAAGTTAAAATGACCTAAGTATCTCATAACTTATGGGTGGATAAATTGATGGATAATATGAATAAAAAAAGAGTGAAATAAATCTTGCATGGGGAGTAAAGGGCTTACATAGGATTGATTTTCTTTGCATGTGGATGATCCTTACGTGGAAAAATTTTACTTGAGGGTTAAGTAAGGTGAGGGAAGAGTTGTTGTGGTGATTAGAGGCTATAGGTGGAGAATTGTACATAAATTAGTATAAGGGTGTATGGGGGACTTAGATAGGGTTTGGGAGGAAACCTTGAGTGGAGGAGATTTTGGAAGGGAGAAATAATGGAAAGGATTGGAGTATTGGGTGAAAGATGAAGGATGCCACATGGAGGGTGAATGTGTGTCATGCGAAAGAGGAAATGGTAAGTGAGAATGATGGAGGGATATCATATGAGAAAATAGAGGTGTTAGGGTTTAGGATGGACTATGGTTTTATGGCCAGATGTGCAAAATGGGAAGTAATGTGGGATGCTTGTTGATGAATCAAGTGAGGTGATGAGTTTGAAGTAAAGAAAACATGGGATGTTTGAGATACAGGAAGGTTGGGCCATATAGCCCGAATTAGGGTTTCTCAGGAAAAACTGTAGAGGGCGATAGTGAGTTGACACAAAATGAAGGAAAGTGGGCATCAAATCACGCGCGTAGGATTTGAATATTCATGGTAAGTCAGGAAAAGTAGGAAAGGATGTCTTGATGTACTGGGATGTGTAGAAGTCCTATAATATGGGATGACCATTTTAGGAGAATAAGAGTAAACGGGTTGTGTGAGTGAGTAGTCCAAAGGACATGCATGTCTGGGGTGGAAATATTTATCAAAAAAGACATAAATAAGACATTAACCATTTAAATAGAAAGATTTTTTAGCCTGGCTTAAACCAATTCACTAACAAATAATAGTGGCTAGGTACCTTGTACTTTGGAGGTCGTTCTACCGACAAATAATAGTAGCTAAATGCATTGTACCCTGAGTCTTTTCCGATCCACAGGCTACAATACTGGGGATCCCGAGCTCAACAAACAAAACCTAATAATGATAAGCTATGAAAAGATACTATCTAATTATAGTGAAACACCATGAGAGTCAAGGCCAAACTAGTCTATAAGTAAATAATAGTGGTTAAGTGCCTTATGCCCTGGAGACCGTTCCACCAATGAATAATAGGTGAGTTCTTCCCTAGGTTTTTTTTGGTCCACCAACTATGATAGTGGGGTTCCTATACTTGTATGGATTTATAATAAGAATGGTGTGAATTGGAAATAATGACAAGAGATCTAATGAATAAGTTCTTATACTGTGTGTCTTTGATGTATGGCTTATCTGCATAGTTACTTGCTTGCGTTATCTCTAATTTGTGTATGGCCTTACATGCATGGTTACCTTACTTAGTATGTAACATACTAATCACACATTTTATGGGTGCTACTTATTCCCACAAGTAGATGTCCCTTCTGAGTTTGTGTAGGTAGGAGATGCCATATTCGATGCTTACGATGCATTTGAGGTATTGGGTGGGGCTGAATATTAATCTTTTGGGGCTTGGCATGGGGTCCAAGAGCGATGTAGACCATACACTTCTTATTTCTTCTTTTGGTTTATTGTGTTGTATTATTCTATCCCCATAGGGGCTTTAACTATGTAACTATTTTTGTTTGTAATAACTTTTAATCATACACCCTAATTTTCTTATTTATGAATCTTTTGAGCTTTGATGTCTTGTGAAATCATTTTTATAGCCTTCTGGTTCGTGCAAGATTGCTCTAGGGCTAGGCTTGTGTTGATCACAGTGGCAACACCCCTTGTGTTCATGTACATTTTTAGATTAAAAGAAATTTTTCAACTATAACTTTTGGGGGTGTTAGAAACATGCTCTTTTTATAGACTTTAAGGCTACAACAAATAACAAATAATTATAATTTAATAAATCATGATTAAAATATTTCCACACCAAAACCCTCATGTCCAATCATACAAAATTTACTATTTTAGATGAATATAATGGTTACTTGAATTTTGGTAAAAATGAAAAAATAGTGGTATCATAGTAAATACTACGAGATTTTGCTAATGAACTTTAGCACCTAAAAAGAATATCAAAAAACCATAGTAATATTTTAACTAATAACATAAAAATTATAATAATAAAATATTTATTTTTATAAAAGTATCAAAACACCATTATATATAAATAAAAAGTATAAAAAATTTTAGAACCTGATAGAACTCATACTACATGTGCAATATGATCTATGCACACACATGATAGAAGAAGTGTGGATGTGGTTGGTTGGGCTGGTGGAGACTAGTGGTGGTTGTGCTAGTCAATTGTTGATGGGATGACATGGTGGCAACTAAGTGTTTTTAGGTGGTGATAGATTGCTGCCGGTTAGACCTATTAATGGAAGGTGACAAAGGGGATGATACTATATAGGGTGTTTAGAAGGGTTATGATTGTGAGGGTTGGATGGGTTGGATGATGGCTACAAGGTCGATGTTATAAGAAGGGAGTAAGCTTCATAGGATTTGGTACTTTTTATGGCTGGATGTGCCAAAGTGAAAGGGAATAACAACGACAACAATTGTTGTTGCCATGGGTGACCCTATGGAGAGCTTTGTTATAGGGGTGGGTAGGGATCAACAACATCTACTATAGGGAAGGAGATGAAAATGAAAGATAGGAGCAGAGAAGAAGAAGAATTAGGAAGAGAGGAAGGATGTGTGTGCATTGCTAGAAATGGTGAGGTATAGGGAGGTGGGTTATAATGTTATGGCTGTGGTTGGAAGGCTATAGAAACGATCAAGGCTGGCACCTGCCTATTATTGGTTGTGTGTTTATGGTTCCTATGAAACCAAAAAAATCCCATGCAAGAGAGGGAAGGGAGAGAAGATATGGAGGGAAATAGGGATATGGTGTTGGGGGTTTGCAATAAAACTAAAAAAAGGGAAAAGGGGATGAAAGCAAGAATACTTGAGAGGAAAAGAAGGCTGGATAGAAAAAGAATGGAAGATGCACATCTATATACGTTTAAGGTAGAGGGTTTTGGGTAAGTGTATTTCCACTTAGATGATGAAGAGGGGTATGTTTTAGCTAAAGGTAATGGATGAGGGGTATGTTTTAGCTAAAGGTAATGGATGAGGGGTATAAAATGTTTTGGGGAGGTGATTAAGGCATGGAGTGGGTGGAATAATGAGGGTGGTAAAATGGTGGGGCAGAAATAGTTTTATATTATTTTAGTTTTAGGTTTGATTTTTTAAGGTTAGGATAATGGGTAGAAAATATATCAATTAAAATAATTAAGTTAGAATAGATTTACAAAAAGGAAAGAGGTAAAAATAATCAGGGAAAACTATTTGGGATATTATCTAGGTTATGGATCAAAGGTTATATATAAAATAATTAGGCAAAGGCTTAAGTGATAGTTTTCAATAAAATCCTAAACACCAAAAAAGAAAGTTTACAAAATTTTAGGATATTACATCACTAGCCCTTAAAAAAATATTTCGTCCACAAATTCTACACAGCACTACTCGAAAAAAGTACAAGGGTATTCCAGGTACCCATACAGCCGACTAACCCCTTAAAAATAAGGCACTCTATCTACAAGAAAATGTTATGGAAATAAGCAGAAACCAAGCTTAACCCACTTGAAATGTCCAAGGAAGAGGCACTATCATATTAGAAGGAGAAAAATTGGGATCTAGCACTTGCTCATCTACTCCTATGAAATTAGCCAAGCAGATCACTTCAAACATCAGGTCATGCTAAAATAGACATTGTTGGGACCTTTGAAGTCCTGCAAAAGGCATGTTATAGCACTCGAAGCCTATATGCGCAAGCTAACCATATTCATGGCACTAAATTAGATTCACCATAGTATCCTTACCTAGGTGATCTCACGTGCATCGGTGACAATGATAGTGACGAATTGGTCTTTAACTAGCTCTACTATAGGAAACACTCTAGCTATTCTTGTTTCAAAACATAGTCTGATGGTGACTGCTCAAAACTTAGACGCTATGGTGATGACCCTTTCCCTTAGAATCTTATATCTCATATTTCATCTTACCTAAAATAAATGTCTGCTCTTGGACCAAAGTGACAGTGATACAAGCTTGCTCTCACAACATAGCTAAATAATGGAAGTGAGTAACTCCCATCACCCTCTAGATACTAAAGTGATGTCCTTCCTTGAATTGGATGGCGATTATAGCCTTGCTAGCAGCTATACTTGGACTAAACCTTAACATCTCTGTAAACCACTCGTGATACTCGCACAATGATAGACCTTATTTCTATCAAATCCATAAATTCCTTGAGCTTATCCCTCTTCAGGCTCATTGTGTAGAAGCACATACAAAGGGTTGTCTTTAAGTCTTCACAAAAAATATAAGTAATCATTACATTTTTGCAAGTAACTAGATTTTCATTCATTTAGTGGGTTACGTCTATCAAAATTATAATCATGTATCTCTCATGTACCATAGATTCCATGTAGTATTTATATACACATTTAAAGCACCAAAAATCATTTAACTTGGAAAATTATCATCACGGTATATGTAGGAGATTATCTCAAATATTAGGTCATGCAAATAGAATTTATGATAAGCTAACACTATTCATATGTGTATGCATCTATATGAATTATCATAAACCTAACTTCTATGCATGAGAAATAATGAGTCATTTATCATAGAATTTGAATAATAACTTGATAAGAATGGAAACCCTAACAAAATCTTAGACATGAAAATGTAAAACATTTGACATATTACCATGCATACAACACAATTATTAATAATCATGCATATCATACCTTCAGCAAACTATCATTTTATCATGCATGCTACAATACCCAAAAAGCATAAAACCCTAGCATCATTCTAGGTTTAAAATTTACTACATGATTGCAAATAATTTCTATAGTCCTATAAGTGATTGGATTTACCTAATCAAGCTTACCCAAAAGAAGTCATCTCTAAGGCTCTCAAGGATAACCTAGGAATTTAACATCAAAACTCATACATATATTAGCATATAATATTACACAACCATAATCTAAAATCGCTAAAATAACTTAGGGCTTACTAATTTTTCAATCAAGAAATGGTAAGTATAGCTAGAGCTAGGGGACCAAGAATGGTAAGAAAGGCTGGTACCAGGGAGAGGATAATAACCAACAATGGTTCAGCCAAAGGGAGAAAAAGTGGTGCAACAAAAATGTTAAAAAAAGAGGGGATAGGTTTAATGAATTATGGTGTAGCACAAGGAGGGAATATTCAACCAAAATAGATAAAGGTGGAAGAGCTAGCTTTTAGTGGATTTGGAAAAATGGAGGAGGATAGGAATGGTAAGTTTGGTTGAAGGAAAAGGGGGAAGGAATTATGGTTTTGAATGGTAGTGTGGTGGTTGATTTTGTGAGGAAATTTGAAGGAAAACGAAGGAAAAACTTAGCACACAAGAGGGCATGGTTTTGCAATTCTTGTGTGTGGAAGATAGGGAGGATATGGCACGGGTTTCTAGTGTAGGGTATGGAGAATTGGTGATTATGGTTGTTGGATAGATAAGGAGGTTAGTTGATTTTGGAATTTGTATAAAAAAATGGTGGTGGAAGGAGCAAATGACAAAGAGGCATGAAGAGGAGAGTTTTTGTGTATAAAGGGAGCTCAAGTGTGATAGAAGATTATAGGATTCCCATAGGTTTTTTTCATTACATAAGAGAGGGAGGAGAAATGATTTATGAAGGGGTGTCATGTAGGGAAAAAAGGAGAAAAATAAGGCAAGGAAAAATTGGAGGAGATGGGAGGTATAGTGCAAATGGTGTAAGGTGATGGTGCATAATAAAAAAGTGTATGGATAGAGATAGTAGGGTTATGGTAAGGAAAATTTAGCATAGGTTAGGGGATAGATTATGGTAAATATATAAGTACAAAGGTTGGGTTTATTCAATGAGACAGATATCGATTAAGACCAAATATAGGTTTAAAATTTTAATATGCATCTTCTAATATATTTTAACCTAATTAAATTTTATATCTAATAAGTCATAATAAAATTAAATATATTAATAAACTATTTATTACTAATAATCCTAAAATAATTATTATAACTAATACACATAATTACTGATTATAATTAGTGCTTCTAGAAATGGGATATTACATTACTATCCCCTTAAAAGACACTTCATCCTCGAAGCCTACAAAACAAAAATAACTACTTATAACCTCAAGTGACCCACAAACAATTGTTTTGTGAGCTTAGAGTCACTACCCCCTTAAAAGTGATAAACCTTAATCATGCCACATAGCTCAAACACAATCATGTAGAAGACACTCACCAATCATTCACACCCATGTATGCATAAATAATGATGACATGTAATACTAAAAAGTAAAAAGGTATCCTAGCAAACCTCCTTTGGTACCTCTAATACTGAAATTCTTACATGTACTATTTAGTGACTAGGGCTGAGAAGTAGGTCTTTTTCCCTTAGCACTCACACTTGGGATGCTACTAGTGAGCACTTGAGTCACTCAAGAAGACTATTATCAATGGGAGACTAAACCATCTGATTGTACCTACTAACACTGAACTCTATCTGTAGAAGAGTAACATTCAAATCATTCGTGGCCCATCATCCCACACTTCCAACACTCAATCATTCTACCGTAGAAGCCCTTTCCTAGTTGGTTCCCTATACACACCTTACAATGATAGTGCATTGAGGGTTGGTTATTCCTAAACTGTGCTCTAAAAAACTATAAAGACTTACCACCGCTAAGTCCGCTCTATAGGATAAGCAAAATAAACCTTCTTATCACCTCTATGACATTGAAAACTCTTTAATGGCCACTTTGTCCCACTAAGGGCCTTCTTTTCCTCTTTAATCCTTCTTAGGGCATATCCCCTCTCATACATTGTAAGTACATCCACAACAATCCCTCCTAAAAAAAGCTCCTAAGTGTATAGGCCCAACCCTTTCTCAAAATGATGAGAAAGCATCTCCTCACTACAAGCTATCTCTATTGCAAAAGCAAAATACTCAAAGAACAAACTAAAGTGATCCTCAATTGGCCTACTACCATGTTATAGGGTTAAAAACTTTGCATGCTTCACATGATGAACGTATAAAGGGTAGTAGCGTGATACCAAAACTATCAAAAATACTTCCCATGTGTCTATTGGCCCAATAACTTGAAGTTGTTATCCTCTCTACCATTCATCTACCTTTCCTCATAGGTAGAATGCACGAACATCCACCTTATTTTCCATCTATCCAATCACAAACCATGAAGATCTTCTCTAGCTCCCTAATCCACCTTTCTAAAATTATTGAATCCTTGACTCCCTAAAACACAGACGGGTGATGAAACAAAACCTCTCTAAACCAATTATTTACCTTAATTAGTGCCATATATGGTGGCTGAGGTTGTGGTTATGGCTATAGCTATGCCATTCTCTCAACCACTGTGATAAGAAACTCATCCATACATAGGAAAAGATTACCCTCCATAAACCTTGGATGTAGAATAGTTACCACAAAAAAAAATTCCCTATATGCTTCTCTTGCAAAAATCTATGACTCTACTAAAGGAGGGGTCCTCAACAAGTGGCTATATCAAAACATATAAGGCCCTATATGTTGGTCATCTTTCACCATGTGATTCAACTAGTCAGTTAGAAACCTCACGTGGTCTCTAATATCCTCACCAAGAAACATCCTAAGGCACAAAATAGGTGGTTTGAATGCTCTAAGAGACATCCTAAGGAATCGTACAAGATACAACAACTCAACTTAGATGTCATAAACAAACCCATTTCCCAAAAAATATTTCCTACCATATCCAACAAAGATTAAACCCAATTCTCTATTCCAAACTGCAACAATAGTACCTTAGGAATATAACTCCCAGTACTAACACCAATGAAATATAATCTCTAACTCATAGTCCTTACAAGACTAAATCAAGTTTCAAAATACTTTATACATGGAATCTTTTGAAAACAAAAAGGAGGATATTTTTATTAAAAAAAATATGAATTGACAACAACTTATAACACCCCGAATGTACCAAATAGAAAATTTTCTTTTCATAAAAGCATTAATTAATAAACTAGTGGGAGTTACCGCCACACTTAGCATAAGCCCAGCTCCCTTACCTTTCTTATGCCAACTAATAAGGTTAAAACAAAGCATAAAAAAACTAAATCAGTAGAAATATAATAAAACATAAATAGAATTTATGAATAAATGCTACAGTACAACAATATAGCTAAATTACAACAAGGGACATAAGATTTTAAAGGAAAATCAATCACAATCAAAAACCAGCACTCAAAGGTATGACACTAGTTTGCCCTAAATCTTAGATCCAAAAACCATTTTTGAAATGAGAACCACATCCTAAGGACTCCACTTGTACATCCTTATCTTAGACTCTTCATGTCATTCCATGGCCCTCACGCAATCATCTACAAAAGAAGTATCAACACAACATTCTCCTAATGAGTAAGTCATAATACCTGAAAAGTGGGAGCATACTGATATTTCATATAGCTACATAAAACATGAAAAGCATAATTGTGTACAAATTATGAATCAAAACAACAATAATAGTTATAGAGCAACATATATAAACATATAATAATAGATTCAATCATAAAACAGACTAGTAAAATTTGCATCATCTTAAGGTACAGAGTCATTTTTGAATAGTTAAATAGATTCTAAACACAATGATAAGGTACTAAGGTAATTATCGAGATAAAAATCTAAAAGAATACCAAGGTAGGGCACTTAGCAAGTACTAAACCAAAAATCTATCACAATACCAAGGTAGGGAAATAAGGCAACTACCAAATCAACAATCCATTTCTTTTGGTTTATTATAAAATAGATATTTTCACTTCTACATAGTTATTCGAGGGTGATACAATTCAACATATGGACACGGGTGGTATACTTAATCATATTAGCACTTGGAAGAAACATAATAAATTTACATCAAACGCAAGGATACAGTGATATGCCTAGTCATAGCGGTGAAAAAAGTATCGATACCTCCTATAGGGTCCATAGCTTATCTATATAGTAGAATAGAACCTTAAACTAGGGAACAAAAGCTCAATAGTGAACCAAAATAATGAGGTATAACACCTCACCTCTAAGGTAGTGATCCCTAGAGAGCAACCATTCCTAACTTGATTTCTTTCACTTTATGTTTTAATATTTTATGATGTGATCACATAAGGCATATATGACATTGAAATTTCCATTTTCTATACTTAATAATTTTCCCTTTTATTTCCAATGAATAATAGAAACCCTAAGTTCATATGTCTATGTCAAACCAAGTCAATTCTAAGGTTAGCCTATCAAAATGTCTAAGGCCATCCTAGCATCCAATTCTTTCTAAAAGATGCAATAGGTTAAATTTACCAAAATATGCTTCAAACCCTAGTTTCATCATTTAATTAACTTTTGTACCAATCATTATCATGATGAAAGATTGATCATGAATAAGAAAAATGAAAATTTCCACATTATATTAGCATGTAGTTAATCTTTTCTTTTTTATCTATTAACTATATTTTACGCCATTCATCGTTTTAGAGGGTTACATCCATTAAAAGCCTAATCATGTGACTCTCACATACCACATAGTCTATAAATAATTACATATGAATTTAATGCACAAACCATCATTTATGTCAGAAATTATCATCACAATACATGGAGGAGAATATATCTAATCCTCAGTCATGCAAATAGAATTTATAATCAACTAATCCTAATCATACTTGTATACATTCATATGAAATATCATCACCCTAAATTCCATGCATGAGTAATCATGAGGCATTTATCATGGAATGTGAATCCAATATTTATCAAAATGGAAACCCTAACAAAACCTTGACATCCTGGCATAAAACATTTTACATATTATCATCATATAACTCGATTATTGATAATTATACATATCATCCCTTCAACATACTATCATTTAATCATGCATGCTACAATACCAAAAAAGCATAAAAACCTAGCATGATTTTAGGTCTAAAAGTTCTTCTTCTTATCACACATAATTTATATCATCTTGTAAGTGATTGTATTTATCTAGTCAAGTTACATAAAAGAAGTCTTTTCTAAAGCTCTACAGAATTACCTAGGAATTTAACATCTAATGAAATTGATATATTAGAATATAATATTGCACAAACATAATCTAAAATAACTTAAATAACTTAAGGATTACTAACCAATCTAATAGGAGAGAGTAGAGCTAATGAAAACTTCAAACATCAAAAGGATATGATTGGTTGAGGCTATTAAGGGTGGAAACAGTGAGAATGGTAAGTGCTAGGGGACAAAAAAAGGTGAGAATGGCTAGTACTAGGGAAGGATGAATGGCCAAAAAATTGTAGCAAAAGGGAGAAGATGATGTATAGTATAAATGGTTAGAGAAGAGGGGAAATATTTGGTTAACTAAGGAGAAACACAATGAGGAAAGGTTTGGCTAAAATGGCTAAAGATGAAAGAGTTAGGCTTTATTGGATTTAGCCAAAAGAAGGAGCAAAGGAATGGTAATTTAAGTGAAAGAAGAAGAAGGAAGTAAGGGTGGTTTTATTCAATGGTGTGGTGGTTGATTCATGAGGAGAGTTGAAGGTAAACGAAAGGGAAAGTTAGAATGGAAGAGAGGATGTTTTGGGGCTTTTGTGCACACATATTGGGGGGCTATGGTAGGGGTTCCTCATATGGGATATGGAGGATCGATTATGGTTGTCAATGGCTAGGTAAGGAGCTAGTGGGGGTTGGCGTTTATAGAGTAAAAATGGTGGTGGAAATAGTAAATGATGAGCAAGAATGAAGAGGAGAGCTTTCATAAGCCAAAGGAAGCTCTGGTGAGGTATAATATTGCAACTTGCTCGTGAGTTGTTGGCATAACATAGTAGGGAGAGGAGAAGTGGTTTAAGAAGGGAGTGGCATGTATGGAAAAGATGAGGCAAGAAAGGAGAGAAAAGCATAGGGGAGAGGGAAGGTATTGTGTAAATGGTGTAGGGTGATGGTGTGTAGGATGAAAGTGTTGGTGTAGATGTAGTAGGGTGATGGTAAGGAAAATCTAATAGAGGTTTGGGGATTGGTTAAGGTGAATATATAGGTAAAGAATTAGTGTAAAATATCGGGGTATAATTTATTGGGTTATTGAGTTAAGTTTATTCAACAAGGTGAATAAGAATTGAGACCCAACCTAACTTTAAAAATTTAATACACAACCTCTAGTTTATTTTTACATATTTAAATTTTATATCTAATAAGTCATAATATAATTACACATATTCAAACTATATTTATTACCAATTATCCTAAAGTAGTTAGTAAAAATAATACATGTAACTATCAATTATAATAAGGGTTTTGAGAAATGGGTCTCACATCCTTAATACCTTGTTTGACAAACATGATTGTATGGTAGAGAGAGCCTTTAGATCTATTCTTCAAATCCCTAATCTGTCATTTACTCTAGGTTCTTAGAATGGTCGGATAAAGCTTTTTCTTATCCATTCTAATTTAGAATTGCTCGCATCTTAAATTTCCATAATTATAAATTGATGGATTGATTAAACTTTTTAATATCAAATCTTGTACCCATCTCAATAACCACATCTCTTCAATAATGCAGTTGTGATACCATATTGTTGTGAAATTATTATAGATCTAGAGAGTCCACACCAAATCAAAATTAAAAAGACTATGAACAATTGAGGATTGAACAACAAATTAAAATATTTAAGAAAAACATAGAGATCTTTATTATTGATCTTACGTATTTATAGAATGATTAAACCAATTAATTAATTATAGAAATCTAAAATTTGATTTGAATGGATAATTCTATAGAGAAGAAGAAGCAATTTTCATGCAATATTATTGATGTCTAGGTTTTCAACATGTATTCTTTTATTAAAGAAAAAAAACCTATGCGAAAAAATAGCATATTTCGAGAATAAGGAAAAAATACGGTTTATGTTTAGGAATCATGGGACCTTCATGTTTATTTTCTTACTTTCAAATTTTTCCCATAATCGATAAAAATTTCCATTAAAAAACACTATCCGTTAACATAGGACTTTTATGTTTGTCAAACAAACTTCCATACTACACTAAACATCTTCAACACCTGCACAAACTAACACAATATTATACTTTGCTCAAAATGCCCAATCAAAACACACGATAATGACATTATATTACAAAGCTTACATAAAATATCAAAGATATATAAAAATTAATCTTGATAATACATTGAATAATCAAGTAATAATGCTTTGTGTCTTTTAGCTTTGTCTTCCATACAACTTTATAACCCTTTCATTTTCATTGTCTAATACATTAGATATTAATAGTGAAGTCTTCTTCTTGAAACCATATGTAATACCTACAAGAACCAATTAATGAAACATCATTAGCGCTATTATGTTCAAAATTTTCAAGAACAATAAATACCATCTCCAAATTTAATAAATCTTGCCCTTCAACATTAGAAGAATTTGATTAGAGATGATCCTCCATCAATCTTCCCTTGTAAAGAATAATTTGTCCTAAAATTAGCATCATTATAATAAGATGATAAATCACCAACATAGAAAGTACTAACTCCTTTATAGGATTTTTGTAATTCTAATTCATAAGCATTATTTTAAATTTTTCTTAAGATTTTATATTGTGTATCCACTATTGGAATTAGTTTATTTTTTTCGTAAGCTTAGAAATCTTTCTTTTCTCAAGTGTAACCATACCAAGTCACTGGTGAAATATTTGTGTAATTTAATTTTTGTTCACATGCTTTTTGTATTTAGAATAAAATTTCTCAATTTTCTTTATTTCCTCATGAAGTCTCTTAGTGAATTAAGTTATTTCTTTAGCATCATAGTTCTTAATGTCACCTTTCTTTAATGAATTCATATCAATAGGCAAATAGAGATTAAATCCATAGATAGCTTCAAATAAACTTTATTGAGTTGTACTAGAAGGACTCTTATTTTATGAAAATTTAGCATGTGCAAGTTCTATATCCCAATCCTTTATACTCTTAATAACTAATCCTCTTAGTAAAGTTCCCAAGGTCTAATTAGTCAATTTAGTTTGACCATCCATTTTTGGACGACGAGATATACTAGAAAACATCTTAGAACCTAACATATGCTTAAGTATTTTCTAAAAGTAAATCAAAATTTAATATCTCTAATGGACACTATACTTTTGGGAATACCATGTAACACTACTATTTAACACATCAAGGGAGAATGCACACACTTAGAAAATAAAGAGATTGTACAAAAGTTGAGCAGTCTTAGTAGCTCAAAGTCTCACTTGTTTGATTGCAATGTATTTTATTTCCATTGTCTTGGTCCAAGTAAGAAAATAAATGAAAAATAACAATTTGTGTGCAATAATAATGAGCTGTTGGTGAGAATATCAATTAGAAAGTCCATATTTAATATAAAAAAAACTTATAGTGTCTCTTTAAATGCCAAGATCTTTCATGGTCGGGTAGAAGGGTTGCGCAATCATGCTCTATGCTTACTCAAAAAAAATAGTATCTACTACATTACCTGGTCTAGGTGCATAACAATGTTCTTCCCTATATCTCCCATGTATTCCTCATTTTCTTTTCCACTAGACCTTCTTACTTTACATGATCATCCTACGCAACCATGTTCGGGCCCAAGTAGAACATGAAACCTTCTTTTTCCTTCATTATGTCTTAATTTTCAACTCTTTACTTATATAAACATATAAAATCATGTTCTATCAAATAAATGGCCTTTAACTCTACATTTTTTCACTTTTAGTAGGAATTAAAAAGACACAATAAAATAAATTGAAAAAATAAAAGAAAATGGTGAGAAAACTTGGGTTGCCTCCAAAGAAGTGCTTGTCTACGTTTTGTAGCTTGATCAAAATGCTCTTAATCATATGCTAGATCAAAGAGATCATATGTGCTCATTCTTCTCATAGGAGACCCATTAATGTAGAGCTTCAATCATTGCTCATTCACTTGAATGTTTTAATTGCTTCACTATAATTCCGGACTACACCCAAGGGATATACTTATCAAACATTAAAAGTTCTTGATCAATGAACCTTAGCTTACCTGGAAAGAGTTTCATTCTACAGTTGAAATGTAGTACTTCATTCCCTCCATGAATCTCCCTTTATGTCAAGTTCTTAATGTTCCACCATTTATATCATTCTTTATATATTTGGGTATTAAAATAGGCATCTAACCTTAACTCGTCAACCATTGTTTTAGGTGCTTTATCTTCCTTTTTCTAGATCAATCTTAAATCTATATTCAACACCCTCTATAGTGTCTCTTTCATAAAGCATAAAAGGATCTACCTCTAATGATTTATCCGTCTCTAAGCCATTATCTTTGCTAATATAGCCATGCACTAAGAATTTCTCAAGAACATTATTAGAAAATTAACTAAACAATTCTTCTGTCACAACATGGTCAACAATTTCCATCCTATAACATTAATCATCAGAGTTAGAAGATTTCACAGTTTTAGACAAATTAAATTCCTCTTTTTCCTCACGAACATTCATGGATAGGATTCCATTCCTTACATTAATGCTAACAACTATGGTTTCAAGGAATGACCTTCCTAAAATTATGGGGATTTGAGAATCTTCATTTCTAAGGTAAAAAAAATAAGCATAATGAATTTACCAACATTTATGGGGACAACCTTGAGAAAACCTATTGAATTGCCCCGAAAATTTCTAATTGTATAAACTACATTTAAAGGATATTTAATATAAGAATTATTTAAATAAATTATTTTTAAATTGAATTAATTAAGGCAAATCAAGAAGAAATTTATAAGTATTTTTATTAGAAGAGAATTTGGGTATTTTAGCTCATTAAGCATTTTATTTTGAAAATTATTTTATTTAAAATAAGAATGAGAAAATAATTTTAAATTAATAATAATTTTATAAATAAATTAATTGGAGAAATTTAGTGTGTTTTACTAATTAAAATGGAAATTATGGAAAATCTTTTAAAAATCCTAATTTAGCTTAAAAAGGGATTTAAAGATTATTTTATTTAAATATTATTATTTTTAAATATCCCAAATATTCTAATTAATTTAATTGAGCCAACCCACTATTTTTATTTTTCCCTTTTCCTTTTCTTTTTCTTTTTCTTCTTCTTTTCTTTTTCTTTTCCTTCTTCTCCCCGAACTGGGCCAGCCCGGCGGCCCAGTCTTCCTCTTCTTCTTCCTTCGGCCCAGCCGCGCAGCTGCCCCGTTCTGGCTCGCTTCTCAACGGTGTGTTTTATCATTTATACCGCCCTACACTCCGCGTTTCATTTAACGCACCCTTGTCACGCCCGAACCGCCGGTCTTCCTCCCTTTTTCTTTCTTTCTTCCCCGCGAACCGGACCAACCCCCTCCTCCTTCCTTCTTCCTCCCCTCCCCTCCGTCAACGCTACTACAACTCCCACCCCCGAAAATGGCGGCGCCGGCTACGACAACTCTGACCGGCCGAGTCACCTCTCTTTTTCTTCCTCTCGGCTCGCAAATTAGCTTGGAATAATCAATTATCCTTAACTCTTGCTCATTCTATCTCTCTGGCTTCACGAACCTTCGAGCCAACCCAAGCAATCGTCGGCCGATTTCTGACGCCGGCCACCCAAACCCTATCACCCAAACCCATCCTGCCGACCTCCAAAACCCTAATAACCCATCTAAACTCTATAAATAGCCTAATGGTGGATGTTTTTGAGACTTCTTCTTCTCGAAAACCCGAAGAGAGATCTGCCTGCCACCGCCCCATCAGACGCCATTATCTCCACCTCCGGCCAACTTAAACGCCTTATATTGCTCCTAATCTCTTCCCTGCAATACCCCTAATTAACTAAACTAAACAAAACCTTCGATTCATCTTGTACAAGCCTCCATAATTGCACAAAGTTGGTTAGTTGCTTCGACAGAAAATTTCACCCCGAGATGTTGAACCACCTTCCACCACCACATGCGCCGCTTCTAGCACCTATTAAACTAACTATTAACTCCTACTAATTATCCTCTACAGCCCCATATAATTATTTTAATTTTCTTCCTCTCCATCACCCATTTTCCTAATTTTTGGCCCCCTTAGACCCATTTTCCGGCCACCTCCGGGAACCATCGCCGGTTCCACCTTCATCCTCCAACTCAAGGTGATGCCATAGACATTTTAAATACTTTATTTCGAATAATTAATAATTATTCTAATTTTAGCCAAAATTTTAGTATTAATTCAACTTTAATTATTATTATTATTATAATTATTATTAGTAATATTGACTGTATTCTAATTTCTAAATTTTGTTTACAGGTGTGGAAGTATGATTTAGTAAGATAAAGTAATTATCTCGGCCTTTACCTATTTGCTTAGATTTTTACATAATTGATGTTATTATTAATAATATTTATAATAATATTATTAGTATAATTACTTGGTTGATACTTTGATTATTACTGGAAGAATAGAGGCCTTAAATTTTAATTATGCCTCGCAGTTATAAAATTTATTAACATTATTAACATTTTTCAACATTATTTTGATTATATTACCATTATTACCTTTATTAAAATATAATATAAGTATATATATACATTATTAATTTTATTGTCACAATTCTGAATAATATTATTTTTATCATTGTGGGAGGGTTAGAAATCCAACTTTTAATTTTAAGAATTTTGATATCATTAATATCTAATATTCTATTTATAAAAAGTATCATTAATATTATTGTACTTTATTTATATTACTAATTTTTTTTATTACTATTATTCTTATTATTTTTATTATTATCACCATCATAGTTATGTTATTATTAAATCTATTTTGGGAGAAGGGTAGAAACCCTTAGTTTATCACCTTTTCAAAAGAAAATAAATGAATTAATTATATTAGTTCCTATAGTTAATTATTGAATAGTAAAATGTCATCCTAAAACCAAACCTTGAAATAAGTTAGAATTATATAAGAGAGTCTAATTCTAGTATGCTTTGATATAATAGGAACCCAATCAAATCCCTCAAGTGGAATGGGAGCGTGCACCAAGACCGGTGACATTTTAGGTAAGGAGTGCTAAGGCATTTTATGTGCTTATGTATATTATGTGTTTCGCATGTTATGTATCTAGTGTTTATTATTATTAAATATTTTATATGTGGTATGACTTGGAGTTGAAGTATGTTTTTGTATGGCATGTGTACTATATGTATGTGACAATATATGTTGTGACTCTGTAAGACATGCATGAGAGGATGACGGTGTGGTTTGTATAGGAGAAAAGATGAAAAGTAGGATGGGGAAAGAAGTTGACTAAGGGAAGTGAGTTGACCTAAATTTTATGATTTTATAAGGAATAATCTAGTTTATGATGCTATTTGGGAGAATTTAATTTATGATATTATATGGGAGAATTTAATTTATGATTGATTGGGAGAATTAAATTATGGCTTGTATGGGAGAATCTAATTTGTGGTTATGAAAGGGGAGAATCTAATCAATTATAGTATGAGGAAAAATTCTTGGGTTTTATATGATTTGAATCTTTGGGTTGGTATGGTTTGAATTAAGGGATTGGTAAGGATGAGTCTTTGGGTTGTGAGGATTGAATGCAAGGTTGGTATGGATGAATCATTATGGTTTGAACTTAGGGTTTGGCATGGAAGAATCTTTATGGTTTGAATTTAGAGTTGGTATGGACAAATATTTGGGTCTTTATATGGTTTGAATTTAGGGTTTCGGAATCTAGGGTTTGCATGAAGAAGTTCAAAGGTTTGCATGGGGAGGTTAATGTCTGCATGGGTATTAAATTTATGTGTGGAAAGTTGATTTGGGATGTAAGGAACGTAATGTAAGTGTTGTTTGGGTGTTTAAACACTTTGGGTGAAAGATAGTACGTAGAGCATTATCTGAGTACGTAGAGCATTATCTGAGTACGTAGGAGACTGAGCTAGGGTTTGAAGTGGTAAATTATGGTTTGTGGTGGTTGATTAGGGTTTGGTGTGGCTGCTTAGGGTTTTTGTTGTATCATGTGTTTTTGATGATAAAGGTGTAATTATGGGAATGGGATCGATGATTTGTGATGTGTGGAGTGTTAAAATGATTTAGGTGATGTGAGGTGGAGTAAGAGGGGATGTAAAGGCCTAAATTAGGGTTTCGGAATAAAACCCTAGAGTGAGATGTGAAGTAGAATTGGAGGATAAGTGTAAAGGGAGCGATTCATGCATGTCTAGGGTTTGGTGGTAGCACATGTAATTGGTGAATAAAGTATGATGATGAATATGGAATTTATGATTTATGATTCGTGCATGTATATGGTGAAAGCTTATGAATAAGATACTTAAACATTAATTATCTAAAGAGGAAGATCGTTGAGACGGGACCAATCGATCCACCGGTTCGGAATAGTGGTTAGGGTTTTTACCCTATGTGCGACCGATCCACCGGTTATAATAGTGGTTAGGACATGATGTCCTATGTGTGACCGATCCACTGGTTATAATAGTGGGGGTTCCCGAGCTCAACAGTCACAAACCAGAATGCTTAAAAGATATTAATTACTTACAGTGGAACACCATGCGAGCCGGAGCCAACCGATCCACCGGTTAGGAATAGTGGTTAGGCCGCGTAGTCCTATGTGTCTCCGATCCACCGGCTATAATAGTGGTTAGGGTATGATACCCTATGTGCCTCCGATCCACCGGCTATAATAGTGGGGGCTTCCGTACTCGCATGGATTTGATAAAAAGTATGGTGTGAATCGGATTCTGATAAGAGATTAATTAAGTAATTAATCTAGATTATTCTTGGGCCTTTGTACTTTTACCCGGTTGATCTTATGTATTTATGAATATGCTCTTTTACGTCTTGCATGATTTATGTATTTATGTGTTGGCCTTAGTGATCAAGTCACCTTACTCAGTACTGGACCCGTACTGATACTACCTTGGTCGATGGGTCCTGTGATGATCCACTGATAGTAGGGAGGAGACCTCTTGTGCAGGTTTAAGATCAGAGACTGTTTTGGGGTGGCAGGCCTGACTTGAGTGAGTAGGCAATCCGGAATTTGATCCATCGGGTTTTATCTTGTTTAAATGTATTTCTATTTGGAAGTTACAAGTGTTATTTGAATCTTCAAGGGTATTGTAATTAACTCTTAATTTCTCGTACTCTGATTTTGTTGTATGATCTTTCGAATCCTTTTATGAATTGTTAATTTGAATTTAACGTAAATCTTTTCTTTAGCCTTAGCACTTAGTACTGGAACGGTTGGAGAGAACCGGTCTGGTACTAAGTGTGGCGGTAACATTCCCAGAATTCACAGGTTTTAAGTGTTTCTATCTTAATTGCTTCCGTTTTAAAAAAAAAATTAGTGAATTTTGGGGTGTTACACCTATAATGTATTTTACTCTTTTTTCTACTAACTAAAAAGGTATGGTAGTGGCTTTCAACTCACCAATCTCATGTTTATTACAAACAGACAAAGGCATTAAGCATACACCTACACCTAAGTAACATAAAGTGCGGTTAATAACCACATTTAAACAAAAATGTGGTACATAGAATGAACTGGAATCCTTAAGTTTATGTGAAAATTTGTTTTAAATTAGGGAACTAAACTCTTCCGTTAGGGCTATAGTTTCATATTCCTCTAGCTTGAATTTGTTACATAAAATCTCTTTAAAGAATTTAGTATAGGCTAGCATTTGATTCATAGCTTTAACAAATAACAGATTTATATGGAGTCTCTTAAACTTATAAAAAAAATTCCCAAATTGCTTTTCTTATCTAGAATTTAATATTCTTTGGTGATAAGGGATAAGAAACTGATATGGTGGTGGAGGCACATATTTCTCAACCTCATACACTTTCTCAAAGGCAATATCTTTCTCACTTGGAACGGCCTTACTATTCTCTTTATCACTGTAACATTCGAGTTTTTAGGATTTGAAAGTTTTGTTTCCCAAATTAAGCATGGAAGCTAGAACTATAAAAACAAAGGGTGTTACCTCCATTCCTAGTACATGTGCAGTTACCATTACAATTTTCATACCAAGTGCTAAGGCTAAAATCATTACTCCACTTGGATTTATAACATGATTACAAGAATATGAAATGATGGAACAATAGAGAAATATTGTTATGGATAAAGGCAATGTCAACTATTTTTAAAACTCAAAGAGAAAAAATATAGAAGGACATAGGTGTCCAAATACAATTGGAATCAAATATACTAAAGGACACCAGATAACCTTATGCTCTCAAACCGAACTACCAAATTTTCATTGAGCTTGGAAGCTGACTTGCAAAGATCACTACCCATTAAATAGGTAAGGGCCTAGGAAAGGAACATCTTTGTATATCGTTATTGAGCGACCATTTATATAAAACAAGATTGAAAACCCATGATGGAAAAAATACAAGGAATCACAATAATACATGGTGTAAAACATTAAAATGTACATGCATTAATTGGAATATGTTACTTATTTATATAACTATATGCCACCAATGCTATATACTATCCATCCTCATTTATCTAGACCAAATTAAAACTTACCAATGAAACATCCAAGAGATTCTCTCTAAAATATAATTAAAAAAAACATCAACCCAAAACTAATACAATAACCACATATCACAAACCTCATTACAAATCCTAATAAATCTCATAACATAGGTAGGTTCAAAAAAATAGATCAATAAAAATTCATGACATCACAGGTAGGCATGAAGGTATCTACCAAAATATATGTCGAAAAAAAGGGTGCTACTAAAAATAGATAAACACACAGGTTGCTACCAGACCATAGAAAGGCACAAAGGATGTTATCAGACCATAGGTAGGCACAAAGGCTGCTACTAAACTATAAGTAGGCACAAAGGTTATTACCATACCCTAGGTAGGCACATATTCTACTACCAATCAATCCTAAAATCTCTTAATCCAATAATCCATCAATCATTTCCAATTTTTTTATTCACACAAGGGGAGATCAATCAAGTTGGAGACACTAAGATACTCTAGTCATACCGGCACACCTAAAAAACACAATATCGTTCCAACTATCAACCCAACGATGAAATGGTACCCTGGTCGAACTAGTACATGAACAAAACATGGTGTCCTAATGACAAGAACACCTAAAACTTAAGAATTCATATGCTTATTAGTCCAAAGAACAAAAAAGAGTAAGATAAAATACACCAGCAAAAATTCATAATGTGACCCATAAAGAGCCACCATTTCCAATCTCAACTTATTTCACTTTAAATATTAGTATTTTAATAATGTGACCACAAAAACACACAGAAATCACATAGATCGAATTTCATACTTTATCATTTCTACTCCTTTCCCAATATTCCAAGACAACCATAATCAAGATCAGTTTCAAGTTCAATCTTTTAAATATTCTAATGCCATCCTAGGCTCAATTATTCATGTTCGAGTGAATTAGGTAAAAAATAACCAAAATACCCCTAAAGTCAAAATTACCACATTATCATCCTTTTTAATTACTAAATTCATTCATTTATTAAATTTTCTTGAAAAGGTTAAAATATAATTATTAAATTATTAAATAAGCCAAATGACCAAATTTTCCTTATGAAAGATGTTGCATATAAAACCCTAGTATAAGTATCTAATATATTCAAGAAACACATAACCTCATGCTCTAAAATAGATAATACACATTGGACATGTCTATTAGGATAAATATAACACACCAAAAATGACTAAGTTACTCTTAGGGCACACATCCTTTATTATTATTCCATAAATTTAACGAACATGATTATCCTATTATTTTTCACTTGCATGTCATACATTATCATTGAAATAAACATTTTACATTACTTTTTACACCTAAAACATTTTATATATGAAAACTTTCTCTTTTTACCTATTTATTGATATAATTGATAGCACAATATTAGAACATAACAAGTCATGCTTCACCTATTTCAAATACAAAAACCATATTATGATATTGTACAAAATTTATCATCTTAGTAAGGAATAAAACTTACCTAAATTTTATCAATAAACACAAAATTGTAGTATCCTAATACTAATCAACTTTTACACCTAAAAATAATGCTACAATATCATATTAATATTTAACATGTCAAATAATAATAATAATAATAATCAAATATTTATTATCTAAAATTACCAAAGTATGCTTATGAATAATGGCTAATAATTTTTTTTAAACAATACTTCCGTATGGTTCTCTTGCAGCAGTAGTAGGGGTGATGGGTTAATGGCTATGAGGAACGTGATGTAAAAAGGGTTGGAGTTGCACGATGGTGAGGAATGTTCAATGATGCAAGGATAGTGTAAGAGAAGTAGGTTGATAGGAGCATGGTTGGAGGTCGGTGATGTTGGAGACGTGCGTAAGAGAGAACATGGGCAGGTCACATAAAAAGGTGTGGTTGTACATAAAAGGATGGACACACATAGTTGGGGCATGGGTAGATGGACAAGTAATGCACGCAAGGATGGAGAAGCATGATTCTGGCACCCTTCTAGAGCACAACCATGTAACAAAAATTAAACAAACAAAACATGAGAAAGAAAAGGAAGAAAGGAGAAGAAGAAAACAAGTGGAAGAAAAGGGGAGGATCAAGGATGGGGGAAGGATATGATGGTTGATGGTGGTGACTACTTGATGTGTAGGTGATGTAAAGGGCTATAGGGTGGGTTGATTGTGATGAATTTTGGGCTTACTATAGCATAGCTAATAATTATGCATAAGATGGGGGAAGAAGGAGGAGAAGAAGAAGGAAAAGAAGAAGAAGAAAGAGGAGAAGATAAGGAGAAGGAGTAGGTGAGGGAGATAGAAGAAGAGAAGAAGAAAGAAAAGTAGGAGTAAGAGAAGGAGAAGGAAACAGAGGAGGAGGAGGAGGAGGAGGAGAAAAAGGAGAAGAAGGAAAAGAAGAAGAAGAAAGAGGAGAAGAGAAGGAGTAGGATATGGTGAAGGAGATAGAATAAGAAGAAGAAGAAGATGATGATGACGATGAAGAAAGAGCAAGAGGAGGATGAAGTGGATAAGTGGGAGGAGTAGTAGGAGAAGAAGAAAGAGGAGAAGGAGGAGTAAGAGGAGAAGATGGAGGAGGATGAGGAAGAAGGACAAGGAGATGAAGAATAAGGGGAAGGAAGAGGGGGAGGAGGAGGAGGAGATGTAGAAGGAGAAGGAGGTTGGGAAACAGGAGAAGGAGCAAAAGGAGACGGAGAAGGAGAAGTAGAAGAAGGAGGAGAACCATAAGAAGGAGAAGAAGAAAGAAAAGGATAAGGAGAAGGAGAAGGAGTAATAGAAGGTGCAGAAGTAGGAGGAGGAGGAGGATATTGTTATAAAATATCAAGTAGGAATTTTGTGATCTAGTCTAAAAAAGAAACATAAATCTATTATTGGAAAAAAAAATAAAGATTTCGTATCAAATAGCTAAATTCCTTAATAATGGAACTAAAAACTTAATGTACCACATCTGTAAGGCCACCCAATAATTGTAACATGTCCAGGTCTTATCCCACAAGGACTTTGTTGTTAAGTGTTAACCTCCATTACTTTAATTACCTAAATTTCATTATTATCAAAGACATAGATATAAACTATTGAAATACATTCAAAGGTTGCCACATTAGAATCTTCCAAGATCTAAGGTTACATATAATCCATCCTATTGCCTACTCTCATGAGTGATAAATCAAATTAAACTAATTAAGCATTACTAGTTACACAAGTCCTTGAGGTTCATATGTCTATTTTTTTTTATCTTATATGTCATATTCATTTGATAATTTCTAACATTAACTCTAATATTTAAATTATCATACACATGTAAGTGAATCAAAGTTTGTCAAATTCAAACCATAACTTTGACAATAAACATATAAAACAACAAGTAATAACTATCTATGTAATACATATATCAACTCATCATCATTATAACAAAGTGGACATACTATTGTACTAGAAAAATAATCTACTCACTCATATATATGACTAATTAGATAGAAATAATCATAATTAACATTATAAAGATGTAAAGATAAAGAAGGATAAACTTTGAGTAATTTTGAAATTAATGAAGAACACTAGAATTTGATGATTATAATGCTAATAAACTTAAGCCATAGAGGCATACTATTCATTTTCATTATTTAATAAACTAAAAAAACTGAGTTGGATGCAAAACATAAAATGATTCAAGTTCAATCTTTAATAAACTGTAAAAAACTTTGAAACAACCTCCATCAATACAACATAAGAATTCTTTTCCATTTTTTAAAAATGATTTAGATTCTAAAAAATTGTATTAATATTGATTATTTTATCAAGCACTAACCTTGATGTTAAGAAAAGGGAGGGAAGTGATGATCGTGAGTTACTTTGGTTTATCTTCAAGCAGGTTTGAAGTTGTAAAGAAAACAATGCTCAGTTTAAGTGGTGTTAAGCTACGAAAGAAAGAATCTTCAATCTAGAATTCAAAGGAAGGGGATAACTTTGAATGATTCGGTAGACATTCAAAGGTTTCTATGTAGGATTTTACCTCAGGAAATCTACTATCTAGAATGCAATCTCAAAAGAGAGAATACTCAAGTGTTTAAATTGTGAATTTTATTAAGTTTGGACTTCAAGTTTGCGTGTACAATGACATAGGGGGTATAAAAACTAGCCGTTAACCTACTTAACTCAAGCTAGTCTTAACCAACCTGAATTAATATCCTATAATACCTAACCCTAGTTGTGATATCATTATTTAATTAATATTAATGACAAATATTACAAAGCATTACAACCAACTACGATACATACATGAAATAACAACAACACCCTAGCTTACATGAAATATATCTCAGGGTTTACAACAAGTCTAATATAACTAATGAGATCATCATATCATGCTTGTTACATTATCATCCCATGTATGGCATAGCTTTTCATGCTTTGAATGCATTGTACACTTTAGGTATCTTCATGTATCTTGGCTTCTTCACCTTGCAACTATATAACATACTTGCAAGAACATCTTAAAGTCTTTTCAATATCAATGATAGATATATTATCAAGAATGTTTAATATGATTGGCTCTATTATTAGAAATGTGAATTCCTCATTCTTTTGAAGATCACTAGATGCTCCTACATCAAACCCCTATGGACACAAAAACATATATGGTACAAAATCATGTATTTGAAACTTTATTATAAGTGAAAACAAGAAGTGGAGGAAGATCTTAACGGATCAACTAAAAATCACAACATCAATGCCTATTCTACCTCTTCATAAAAAGAAAAGAAGTACATGTGAATTTTGCTAATTCTAAGTTAGTATTCTCTCTTTTTGTATATCATTATGTTTAATGTGAAATATTGCATGAGTAGATAACAAACATGTTTGCTAATAAGTCTTAGCTAAACTTAACTTATGAAAATTGAACATTATTCACTATTTAAATGTTATTGTTTGATACTTGGAAGTTATGTTAAAATCATATTTCAATAAACTAGATAAATTTTGATTGGATTATGAATTGGCCTACATTATTTGTGCTTAAACAATGCTTATAATGTATGTTTAAATTAATAAATTTATGGCCTTTCATGCTCATAATAAGTTTTTACAACCTCAAGAGAGCAATCAGCAAGTGACAAAACCAGTTGATGTATTAAAGGGACTCATTGATGTGTCCCCTTTGAACCAGTTGATGGGTGCTGAGCTTTATTTTTCAAAATATGGCAAGAACAACTAATGTTTTTCTCAAAGTGATCAAATAGTTTTTGTAGGGTACATAAGGTTTTTTTTCTAAACAAAACATTCAACCTTGCTTTACTTCCTTTAATAGGCCACTACAACCTAAACTACTTTATTCTACTCCCTTCCTTAATTCCTATTCATTTTTTTCCACCAGATCTTACAAACTTCACCTCATTAAGGAATAAACTGTGAACCACCATTTATTTCCATCTATTCTAAGCAACAAAATGGATAAGTGGATTTAAGGAAAGCAAACGTATCCTTAGATGTTGCATCAACATTGATGTTTGAAATAATTAATTCTATTTATCTTTTATAAAACATCTACACGACTCTCGCATGTTTCCATTAATCATCCTCAAAATTCCTCATTATCACGAGTAAGTCAAACCTTTCTAAAACAGCCTAACCTTTGATAAAAGCACCCTAGTGATAAATTATTATGATAAAAGGGTTGAGATATACTGAACAAGAACAAGGTAGTTGAGGTTCTTGGGATTATATGTGATTAAAGAAAACATGTATTAATTGTTACATTGGTTCCAACATTATCAAGATGGGCTTTACATAGAATCCCTTTACTCTTCATATTTGTCCACTTTTTCAGCATTGTAATCCTTTTTACTCTTATCTTATTAAACTTTTCTATGATAATTTGATTGCTTCTATAAATAATTTTACTATCACCACTATGTTCTTAAGTGTTCCCTATAGGAACAATGAGACTAGGTGTGTTAAGATTCAAGGCATTTAAGTGGTCACCTTTTATGGGAATTACATATAATAATTGGATAAGCATAGGCACACATGACATAATTATGTACGAAGTGACTAGGCATCACTATGTGATTCAAGGCACCATTATCTCATATTGTCTACAATCCTATAGAAGATTATTGCACTGTTTTATTTACATGATGTTGTTCCCTCGTGCAACATCTAGAGCTAATATCATTCCTAGAAATTAGTATCAGGTTCACCACATCTTATCGAGGTTTTCCATGTGCTTTAAAATTAACATATCTTAAAACATAACACACATGGCGAGTCACATACCTGCTTCTTTAGAGTATAGTTCTCTCATCTTAAGGATCTTGGAGGATTTCTAAGTCTCATTGAGAGATTTCAGTTCCATTCTTCTCCAATGGATTGGATATATTTAATAAGATGACCTTATAACCTATAGGATATGAGTTAAGTAAAGATGGTCAGAGTCTATACTTACGTAGAAGGCCAGAGCTTCATTGGCATGCACTAGTAGGATACCAGCTACTCAAGCTCCACATGCTAATGATATAGATGATCAGGGCATCCATCCTACTACTCAAGATCAACTCGCTACATATCCCATAGTTCTACTTATACTTCATTTGTATCTACTAATTTCCTCTATTAATTCCTTCGGGTAGAGATATAGTTTAATTAAGGTCTACATGACTTGCTTATCAGAGGCTTTCAAATGATTCGCTAGAGATTTATACATATAGATTATATAAAAGCTACATCATGGTATCAAGCTTTCTAGTATTTGAGAAACTTATTCATTATATGCATCCTACTACCTTTATTAAGAGTTCATTAGGTCTATAGACTCATATGTATACTCCTATAGTTGCTACAACAAACAAATAGTCAGAAGATACATCTATAACTCCACAATCTACTATATTTGTGGGTAACATAGTTACTTCTATTGTTGTTACTAGTTATTAGGGCCTCAAGGTTAATGTAACTAAGCAAACTACACCTCCACTCAATACTAATGATATAGATTGTACACTAGGCACTCAAGATGGTATTGATACTAAGTTGGATAAGCAAAATACAAAGAACTTGGAGGATACACTGTTATTTGATTTTCTTTAATCAAATCAAAATTTTCTTGCGATTTGTCTCACCACTATTCCTCACCTTTATAGATTCACACCTTTTGGGCCTAGACTTACATTTGAATCTAGTGAAGACCTAGGTATCACCTGTGCTAATCAAAGCTATACATATTATGTTGTCATATCAGGGTGTGGGCTATGTTACTTCTTTTAACGATATATTTTTTAGCTGCACTCATGCTCTCATTGTTATCATTGCAAGGTATTTGTTATCATGTCTTCATAAAACACATTTTTATAGGTTAATTTACTCATATATTAGGAATAATTGCTCTTAAAGATTTTTAACTCATATTTGGTAAATTGAATAAACTTTATTTAATTTCTTTATGCCCTATTGGATTGATGAGTAATAATAATGTGCTATGATGGAAACTTAATGTGCTTACACATCTACCACACTTTCATGCTTCTTGATTATTTATCTAATACATGAATAAGTTAATTGATCTAATGATATCTCTTATACTTTTATGCTTTCAATGTTACATTTTGAGAAATTAATTAAAATATTATATCATAGAGGCAATGCTTCATTTAAGTTTGTGTTTAAAATATACTCTCAACATTTTTGATAAATTACCATATCTAGTAATAAGTTTCATCATCATGATATTTTTACTTTCCTATGATCAAATTGTCTTGATAAGAAATAACTCCATTAGAAAAGGAAAGTTTCAATAGTACACTTGAGTATAGGTTACTATAACACACTGAGTCGATATGACCATATAGAGGCTACCTTGGAGTGCTTTGGGATTGATTGGGTGGCCCTACGTGCAATACCCTGTATTTTTAAAATCCAGATTTATTAAGTTTAATGATTTTATTAGCGTAATTTGATGCAAACAATTAATTATTATAATTTTGATTCATTTTATGGATTTATCGATGATTTGGATTTCATAATTGAATGTAATTAATCATTGCCGTTGCGAACCATTCTAGATAAACTTGTTCACGACAATGATTTTATTATATTCTTATGAATTCGATTTTCGGTTAAAAATACGTATTTTTGTTTCTCGTATTTTTATTTTCAATATTTTAGATTCGTTTTCGATTATAACTTTTTCATGTGATTTTGACTTTATTTTGGAGTTATAATTCGTTACCGAAATATATTATTTAAATTATGGAAATTCTTTTTAAATAGTTAAATTTATTTTACTAATTCTATCTATGGAAAATATTTCCGACTTTAAATTTGTTCGATTCCAGAAATCATTAACATTTCCGGGAAGTTTAAATTAGAAATATTTCCGGAGCTTATTTAAGAATTTCTTTTTGAAATTAATTTTCTTCTATTTTATGCTTTTCAGTTTGCGGAAAATTGATTTCGGAAAATATTAAAATTAGTCTCGATTTATTATAATTTGAATTAAATATATGATTTTATGTTTTTAAATATTATTTTGGGGTCTTATAATATGTTTCCGTAAATAATAAAAATTTTGAAGTTCGTTGATAAATTCTTTCAAATATGTTTCCGAAATTTTCTTTATAGTTCTTTTATTAATTATAACCTTTCGGTATCTTGCGAAATAATTTTTGTTTGATGAATTTTAGATAAAATCTTCTAATATTAATTTTAAATATTTAGTATTTTATTTTATATGAGTATTTGAAAAAAAACTAGCTAACCTAGTCGGTACCCTAACCCCCCATCTTCCTCTTATCTCGCTTAGCTAGCTTCGGGTCCAGGTAAGTCTCTACTTACCTCTACTTATGGGTGTTTCATAAGGATGTGACTAAGGTCCCTACGTGTTATGTGAGTTGCATACCTTGGATGCTATGTGTATATATCATGTCCTATTGTGTATCAATTATGATTATCTTTAACGTGTTTTATGCGTAGCGCAGCTTGGAGTTAAGGTATATGGTATGTGTTTTTCTTATGACATGAATGTGATATCCATATGCGGTGATTATGATGTGATGTGATATGACGTAACCCTCTAGGACATGCATGCTAGGGTGATTATTATTATGACATGGAGATGATAGGACAAAAAGAAATAAATGGGAAGTGAGTTGCTAAAAGGGAGTGTAAGGGACCCGATTAGGGTTTCAGGAAGAATTAGTAATCTGGAATAGGAAAAAGTAAAAATGATTAAGGGTGAATGAGGTGTGAGTTGAGAGTGAGAGTTTTATGTTATAAGGAATGATTATGGGTGTTATGGGGGAGAAAAAAATATTGGGTGAAAATGGGAGGTTACTTGTGGTAGAAGAAATGTACTAGGGTTGAAGTGGCCAACTAGGCTTTTTGGGTCATAGGTGAAACCAATAGGTAAAGCGATATGATTTGGGATTGGATCTAAATGAGATGAGGTGTGGGAAAATAAATTGAGTAATGGTAGTGTAAGTGAGAGAAAGTTGGGCCACATAGGTCCGATTAGGGTTTCCAAGGGAAAATCCTAGAGGGAGATAGCATGTGGAGTGGATGTCACGAGTTGCTAGGCCTTAACCTACGCCCTTAGGAGTTGGTTTTCATTATGTGTAAGTGTAAAGGGGGAAATAAATATTGAGGTGTGATAAGGGGCACAAGAGTCCCAAAATATGAGACAGGCCCTCCTGGGAGGATGAGTGTGGATATAGTTAGCCATGCATGTCAAGGGTAAAATACTTTCAAATAAGATATGTTAAGACACTAATCACTTAAAGAGGAAGATTTTTGAGCCGGGCCCAGACCAATCCACCGGCATAATAGTGGCCAGGTGGCGGGGTGCCCTGGAGACCGATCCACCGGCATATAATAGTGGTTAGCTGCGTTTGGCCCTATAAGTGACCGATCCACCGGCTATAATAGTGGGGGATCCCGAGCTCAACAAACCAAACATTAAGTTACAAGTAAATCATGGGAAAGATACGTTATACTTACAGTGAAACACCATGAGAGTCGGGGCCAGACCGATCCACCAACATAATAGTGGCCAGGATCGTTCTGCCCTAGAGACCGATCCACCAGCATAAAATAGTGGTTAGGTGTGTTCTACCCTATAAGTGACCGAAACACTGGCCATAATAGTAGGGTTCCTGCACTCTCAAGGATTCATAATGATTATGATGTGAATTGACTATATTTACCAGATATCTAAAGAATGAGTCTACCCGGATCATAGCCGGCTCTTATTATTCGTATTACTGCATGCAGTTTATGTGATTGTGTCCATGTAATGAGTTGTCAATAATGTGGATTATTCTTACCTAAGGCACATGAGCTACTTTATACTTCGGTCATACCACCCTCATATATTTGAATAAGATGTTACATATGTTTCACATGTTATTATATGTGTATGGTAGGACTTGTGATGCAGGTTTTGAGTATGCGTAATAATGTATCAACGTATTGTATCATGATTTAATATGCACTTGATGTATAATTACGTCTCTCCCATAATATAGGGTAGTGGAACTTACTCGGTATTGGACCCATACTGATACTACCTTGGTTGAATGGGTCCTGTGATGATCCAGTGATGGTGGGGAGCAGACCTCTTGTGCAGGTTTAGGATCGGATACTGTTTTGGGGTGGAAGGCCTGACTTGAGTGAGTAGGCAATCCGGATATTGATCCTTCGGGATTTGTTTTGTTCAATTGTATTCATCTTTGGACGTTACAAGTGTTGTATATAAATTTCCAAGGGCTTTATAATTGAATTTTAATTTCTCGTACTCTGATTAGCCTTTAAAATTTGGATTTAGTTGTTTGACAGGTTTTAGCCTTGCATCTAACATGAGATAGATGGTTGACATTTATCTTGTGTTAGATGTGGCGGTAACATTTCCCAAATTCTCTCCTAGCTTCCACTTTATTCTTTCAAAAAACTATTTTTTTTAGGAGTGAAATTTGGGGGTCTTACAAGTTGGTATGAGAGCTTTTGGTTGTTGAGAATCGGGTTTCGGTTAGAGATTCGGTTCTCATGATCCTAAATGTTTTTAAATGAAAATTTATTTGTCTTCTTTCAAGTGATTTTTTAAAATCCGGATTAGCTTGTGAGGATAGTGTGATTGAGTAGTGTAAGTGGCCTTGTGATTTGTTGTTGTAATTATATCTTTGTATATGATCATTTGTTATTTTACATGCTTGACTTGTATTAACTTTAAATTTTATGTGTTGCAATTTTTATAGCTTTGTAATTAGTTTACTCTTAAGGGGGTAGTGACCCCACTAGGTTAACCTTAGTCTTGCAAGTTTAGTGGATTAAAAACCTTAATGTATACCTTGCCGGATATAGTGTGATGTGACATAAATTGTAATCTATTTTGGTTGAGTAATCTCACTTTTTGGAGTTGTAAGAAATTTACATTTGTAACCCTGATAGTGATGTTTAAATAGATGTATCATTTTCAAGTGGGAGAAACCTAACATTGTGTTAATGATAATGATAATGTTGAGGTTTAGATTGAGGTGTTTGTGTTCATAAATAGAGTGTAAGGTGCCTAATTCACCCTAGTGTTTTCAATGATGCTTTATAACTTTCATTATGTGTTTATATTTGGTTTCTATCAATTAGCATTTAATCACAGGTTGCTATAGTAGTAGCATTTTCAAATTAAGTGTTTAGACTATCATGGTTATAGTATAGATTAGGGAGCTTGTCAGTGGAGTGTTTTGGGTTAGAAATTTCCTTTAACCTAGGTGTATATGGTTGGTGTGTATAAGAATCTTTTATGAGTCGTTGAGCCAAGTGTTAACCTGGTTATCTTGTATAATGTTATAGAGATAACTCATTGTATATAGTTTTATGTGCATATTATGTATTAATTGTTTTATTAGAGTTGTGTAATCTTTAGAATTTTCGTTCCTTTATTCTATTTGAACTTCATGTTATACTTTTGTTATTCTCTTGTAAGACCTTATTTTAAAGAATAATATTATTTGTGACTTGTTTTGACTTTAAGTATGTACTTCTTCCTTATTTGACTTCCATTGTATTTGATCTGCTAAGCATCGATTCTACTTCTTTTATTTTACCTTCAATGCTTTGTTTTGATTCGACTTTGCTTAGTTTAGTTTCGTAAACATCGTTTTACTTTTCTTCGGATTTACTTTTAACCTATTTATTGCGATCAATGTTTTATTCAATTGTTTTGTCAAGTTTCAACTACTTAGGTTTTCCTGAACTTCGGGGACTAAGTTCCTTTTAAGGGTGTAGTGATGTAATACCCTGTATTTTTAAAATCCAGATTTATTAAGTTTAATGATTTTATTAGCGTAATTTGATGTAAGCAATTAATTATTTTAATTTTGATTCGTTTTATGGATTTATCGACGATTTTGAATTCATAATTGAATGTAATTAATCATTATCGTTGCGAACCATTCTAGATAAATTCGTTCACGACAATGATTTTATTATATTCTAATGAATTTGATTCTCGATTAAAAATATGTATTTCCATTCTTTCTTGTATTTTTATTTTTAATATTTTAGATTCGTTTTTTATTATAACTTTGTCGTGTGATTTTGACTTTATTTTGGAGTTATAACTCGTTAACGAAATATATTATTCAAATTATGGAAATTCTGTTTAAATAACTAAATTTATTTTATTAATTCTATCTGTGGAAAATATTTCCGACTTTAAATTTGTTCGATTCCAGAAATCGTTAATATTTCCGGGAAGTTTAAATTAGAAATATTTTCGGAGCTTATTTAAGAATTTCTTATTGAAATTAATTTTCTTCTGTTTTATGCTTTTCAGTTTGCGGAAAATCGATTTCGGAAATTATTAAAATTAGTCTCGATTTATTAGAATTTAACTTAAATATTTTATTATATGTTTCTAAATATTATTTTGGGGTCTTATAATATATTTCCATAAATAATATAAATTGTTACGTTCGTTGGTAAATTCTTCCAAAAATGTTTCCGAAGTTCTATATATAGTTCTTTTATTAATTTTAACCATTTGGAACCTTGCGAAATAATTTTTGTTTAATGAATTTTAGATAAAATCTTCTAATAATAATTTTAAATATTTAGTATTTTATTTTATATGATTATTTGTAAAAAAATAAAAAAAAATTAAATAAAATAGCTAACCCAACCGATGCCCTGACCCCCTCTCTTCCTTTCCTTTTTTTTCCTACTTCCATTTCTCTTCTCTTTCCCGTCAAACCCTTGCTCCATGTTCCTGTCTGGAGCCAACAGCCGCCTCCTCCTCCCCGCTCCGGCCAACCTCGCCCGCCCTCGTCGGCCTCAACCCGCAGCAAAAACTGCTACACCAGCGGCCAAAACATCAGCCACCGAAGCAGCCGCACTAGGTACCCAGCCGTTCGGCCACATCAGACCCTGCTGACCACCGGTGAGCCACCCCTAGCCTCCGACGAAGCTTCTCCGGCATTTTCTTGTCCCGATTTGTGTTGGTTTTATTTGGTATAAATTTTCGAAAACCCTACTATAGATTTGATTAATTGAGTATGATTTAGCTTATGATAAGCTAAATTAATTGTTTGATAAATTATATATGTGCTGTGAGATTGTTTTGGATAATTTAATTCTATTGTTTGGGTTGGATTTCTGGAAAATTGAATTTTGGCCGGGTTATGCCCAAATTTTTTGGATTCGTCTGTTTTAGCTATTTTTAATAAATTGATTATACAATATGTTTTAAAATATATCTAATTTCATGTCGGAACCGTCAATTTGATAAATTTATGCGGAATTAGTCAGAATTTGATTCCTAGGTCAAAATTCGTGTGTAATGAAAATGGGTCGCATAATTGAGTCATTCCGCTCAATTGATTTTATAATATCGTTTGAAATGTATTTCATTTCATATCGGAAGTGTAAATCAAAAGGTTTAGCAGAAGCGGAAGATAAAATCGTAATCTCGGGGGCGCTACCGCCACACTTAGTACCAGACCGGTACACTTCTACCTCTCCAGTACTAAGTGCTAAGGCTAAAACCAAACAACATCAAGTGCGAAATATTAAAACATGAGTCGACATTTGACATAAATCATTAACGAAACACGAGTCAATTAGTATTTAGAATACTGTTTAGGAGTACAACTTAAGAGTACGATTTAAAAATATGAATCGTAGTACAAAATAAAGCTAAATAAAACAAGTCTCGAAGGATCAATATCCGGATTGCCTACTCAATCAAGTCAAGCTTTCCACCCCAAAATAGTACCCGATCATAAACTTGCACAGGAGGTCTGCTCCCCACCATCGGTGGATTATCACAGGATCCATTCAATCAAGGTAGTATCAGTACGGGTCCAATAATGAGTAAGGGCGCAAGTGCGCTAAGGCCAAGCATCCAATCATACCACATAACACACATAGCAAAATCATATAGGCAACATGCGATAACACGCAAGATAAGGCCTGAATACTTTTCTGGTGACTTATTTTTTTATTCTCATTAATAATATGTTCATTCCACACATATTCTTTAATAGTGTATGTGAGTGTAGGAGCCCCACTATTATAGCCGGTGGATTGGGAGATAAAGGCACAGCGCAGAACGCCTCTTATCCATTATTATTGCCGGTGGACCGGAAAGTAAACGCACAGGGCAGAACACCTCTGATCCACTATTATTTACCGGTGGACCGGATTGTCCCCGACTCACATACTTTCTCGCTTTAAGTACTTAGTATCTTTACAATGGATTAACTTATTAGTTTGGCTTGTTGAGCACGAGATCCCCCCCTATTATAGCCGGTGGACCAGAAGATAACGCACAGGGTAGAACTCCTCTGATTCACTATTATTGCTGGTGGACCAGAAAATAAACACACAGGGCAAAACGCCTCTGATCCACTATTATAGCCTGTGGACCGGAACATGGGTTCGGCTCAACATCTTTCGCTTTACGTGATTAATGTCTTATCAGTGTCTTATTAAATCACACATCACCCTTAACATGCATGCCAACAACATTATACTGTTTTCTTTTCAAGAGGGCTCGTCCCATATGTTGAGACTCGTGCACCCTTAGTCACACCCCGACATTACTTTCCCCTTAAGCTCACACATAATGAGAGACCAACTCCTAGTAGCGTAGTTTAAACCCAACACCCTATGACATTAATCTCGCCTATTCTCCCCTATAGGGTTTTCCCCTTGGAAACCCTAGTTGGGCCTTTGTGGCCCAACCCCTTCTCACTTACCTTACCATTAATTATTCTTCACCCCACATCTCACCCTTATTAGGTCAAACCCCAAGGTATTTCACTTTACTCCTCGATCTCGCATGTGACCAGCAAAACACTAGTAGGCCACATCAAACCCTAGCACCTTACTTCTTCCACAAGTAACCTCTCTCTTTTCATTCCCAAGTCTCTTCATTCACATAGAAACCCATACTCATCTTTTATATAATAGAATTCTCACTCTCAACCCATACTCCACCCTTCCTTAATCATTCTTACTTTTACACTTCCCAAATTTCCACTTTCTCCCCAAAAAACTCTAATCGGGTCCTTTATACACCCTTGCACCAACCTACGTACTATTTTTGATCCCAAGTCTCCAATCACTCCACAACTCTCCCATTCTCTTATTTACACCCAAATTCAACTTTTCTCATGTAAGACACACCCCCATGCCAGAGTTAGTCACCTCATGCAAACGCCCAAAGTCACCATGCAGATTTTAATGCCCCCATGCATGGTTCCCAACTTTCATTTACTTTGGATATTCTACTCACTTAAAACTTCTATCATGGATTATGAGGCACTTTGGTCAAGCCCATATCCCCCTTAATGGTCTCACTCCCCATTCCCCATCTTATTATTATTTTAGTCCCATTTCATAGTACCGAAACCCTAGCATGTATGTCCTAGAGGGCCATATCAACACACCATAAATATCACACATAAAACATGACATGCTCATGTCATAGAAAGCACACACGATGTACCTCAATTTCCAAGCTGCGCTACACATGAGACAAGTTGTCCATAAATCATATAATACACATTAGCATGGTATACACAACAATCAACACATCACATCACACATAGCACAAGGCCATAGCTTCGTCCTTACCTAAAGCGACGTCGGGCTTTGAGCACACTCCTATAACTCCTTAGGGTTTTGGTCGGGGTTACCTATAAAAGGGGAAAAATGCTAAGTATTAGTTTCCCTTGAAAGTACCATCAACCCTTTATTCTAGTTTACGATTAAGTTTCTTATCCCTATAGGGGGTATTATACAAAAGCTAGGGTTTTTATCTTAAAGTTAGTATATTAAACATTACTAGTCAAAATGTATTTATTTTTTATACTTATTATTATCCTTAAATTATTAGACACGTTAGTTCTAATCTTGTAGTGATAGGGTTCATGCTAACTATAGGAAAATAGTGATAGTATTAATAATAAACTAATAATAGTGACACTAATGTTTAGTGATAGAAACCCTAGTGTTTTAAGGCCAAGTCTATTAATGGTGTTAAGGTTGAAATAATAATAATACAAAATCACAATACTACAAGTAAAATATCCCTAAAGGTGATAATGATAATATTTGTATATTCTTGAATAATATAAGGGTTCAAATGCTTTTGGTTACAATAATAAAGTAGTGATAGAAGTAATAATAGTAATAGCTAATAATGGTATTATAGTAATGAGGTTAGGGTTAAAAGCATTAGGGGTGATGTTAAATGGTATGGTAATAAGGTTCAAGTACTCTTCTTAGTTAACAACCCCATGATATTCACTAGCTTGAGTTAAGTAACATGGATAAGAACAAAAGTAGTATTATCATTAGCAAAATGATAAGGGTGTTAAGTATAATAATAATAATAATATTAATAATATTAATAATAATAATAATCCTATTTGTAATAATAATAACAATAATAACAACCAAGTAAGGTTAAGCAACAATAATAATAACCATAGTAAGGATAATAGAAATAATAATAATAATAATAATAATAATAATAATAATAATAATAATAATAATAATAATAATAATAATAATAATAATAATATTAATACTAATAATCATAAAAATAAAACTAAAGTTAAGTATAACAGAAGTTAGGGTTCAAAGGGATGCTAGTATTGGTAAAAATGATAACTTTAATAACAGAGATCATAATATTAGTGATAATAATAATAATAATAATAATAATAATAATAATAAAAGTAATACTACTAATAATAATAAAAGGAATAATAATAATGATAATAATAAGTATACTAATATTAATATTAGTTAAACTTAGTAGTAGCTACATAAAAAGAAAGGTTAAGGTTTGGGATGAGTGGAAGACCACCTAGGGTCGGTGGTGGTCCGGCGGTGGCGCATGGCGGCAATGACGGCGGCAGTGGAGGAGGAGAAGAAAGGGGAAGATTAGGGTGGAGGAGGAAAAGAGAAGTTTGAGGTAGGGGAAGAAGTAGCAAGTGAAGGGGAGTGGAATGAGGGTGGTGGCATGGTAGGAGGTGGCGGCGCGCGGCGTTTGGCGCGGCTGCCGAGGGTGGTGGAGAGTGGTGGAAAATGGGGGAGGTAGAAGGAGAGGGAAGCAGGGGGAGATGAAGTTTTGGGAAGGTAGGGGAGGGTCTGCTGGACTTTTTGGAGGGTGGTGGAGGTGTTGGCAGAGGCGGAATTGGCGGCGGAAGGTGGTGCAAGGGGCGGCAATGGCTGAAGGTGGTGGTTTCGGGATGGGAACTTGGCACGGCTAAGGTGGCACGTGCAGGGCAAGGCGGAGGGTGGTGGTGACTTGGTTTTGTCGAAGGAGGTGCAAGGATGATATCAGTGGGCAGCAGTCACCGGTGGTGGCGGAAAGCTCGTCTTTTTGAAGCGGCAAAGAGGCAGGGTTCCGAGGAAAAATCGAAGGAGGGAGCTGATTATGGCTGCCAATGGGGGGTATTTATAGGCAATTGGGAGGGGAAAACAACAAGGGAAGAAGGAGACGAGCGGGGCAGGTGTGGCAGGACCACCGAACAGCTGTGCAGTCCTACCATGCCAGGTTAGGTCGGGGAGGTGGAAAGGAAAAAGGAAAAAGATGGGCACGTGGGAAGGGGAGAGATGGGCTTGTTGGGGTCGAAAAAGAGAAAGAAAATGACGGGAAGGGCAGGGGAGGACGGTCGGTTCTGGGCTGGTGGCTGGCGGCGAGATTGGGGGCTACAGGGTCAAGTTGCAGGTCGGGGAAGAAGGGGGGCGACTGGACCGGTCGGTCCAGGGGAAAAAGAAAAGAAAAAAAAGGAGAAGGACCGGCTAGCCTAGGCAAGGGAGCAGGCTGACGCGTGAGACAGGCCAGGGAGGAAGGGAGATTTGGGACGACGGGCTGGCCTAAACCGAGGGGTGATGAGAAGAAAAAAAATAAGTAAAGGAGGAAGAAAGGAAAAAGGAAAAAAGGAAAAAAGGAAAAAAGGAAAAAGGAAACTAGGAAATGATAAAATGGTTGGGGTGGGGGGTATTTGGTCTTTATTGTTTATATATTTAATTTAAATATTTAATTTTTAATAATAATTATTTTAAGTATAATAACCAAATTCATTTTTAAATTAATTAGGCTATTTTGGATAAATTGTCATTAACTTCCATTTTAATTAGTAAAATGTCCAAAATTTTCTAAATAACTTATTTATTATTTTCTCCTTATTTTTCCTCAATTAATTTCCTCTTTATTTAATGAAGTAATTTATTTTCTTAATTTTCCCTAATAAATGACTATTTTTCCATAAATCCTAAATTTGGATATTTGGGGTATTTTAGGAAGCGTTGATTTGGGAATATTGTGTGTAATTAATCGGAATTGGATTTTTAGGTCAAAACTCCCGTGGGTTTAAATTGGATTGTGTAATTGGGTTATTTAATTCAATTGACTTTATGATTTACATTAGAATATGTTTAATTACATTTTCGAATAGTCACTTTATATGTTTTGGCAAGAATCGGTTAAATTTGCGTTCCAGACCCAAAAACCCTAATTGTGCTAAATTGTGTATTAATTTTATTTGTTTTGAGAAATTGATTATTTGATAGGTTATAAATGTTTTTAATTTCATTTCTAAACATTCAATTTGATAAAATTGATAGAATTCAACCGAATTGTATTTTCGGGCCTAAAACCCTAGATTTCCAGTAAGATTATGAAATTGGTTATTTGCATAGTTGTTTTTCTAAAATTAAATTTATAGGAGTAGTTGAAATGATCCTAATTGTATTCTAATACCTTTAATTGGGATTAATTGATTTGAATTACCCGAGTTTGTGTCATGGGCTTTAAAACCCTAATTTTGAAAACGGGTCGTCTTGAATTGGTTAATCGGAAGATTGTTTGGTTGAAATTGATTGTCTAGATTTATCTAAAATTTGTTTCCTTGTGTTTTAAAACTATCAATTTGAGGTAATCAAAGTGATTTTATCGATTCATAGTTTAGGCATTAAAAACCCTAATCTTCAGGGATTGTTTTATAAAATTAATTTTGCTATGTGTCCTTTATCTAATCGATTTCTATCTTTGGGTTTTGAATCATTTAAATTATGTTTTAATCTAATCGATTTGGATTTGGTTCTATGTAAATGGTTGGCTTATCTATTTAGTTATAAAACCTTATAAATAAGTTATTTCCGATAAATTAACCTATGATCGATTATTCTTTCTTGGTCTTTCCAAATTAATTTGAAACGTTCCAAGAGGTATTTGTATTAATTCTTTTTTATTTATATTTAATCTTAAATCTTAATATAGCTATGCTTTTAATTCCTAAGTTTTGGACATGTTTTCCAAGAAAGATCATTTGTCTCCGTTTGTGTTTATTTAATTAGAATATGTTAATTATTAATTGATAAGATAGTTTCTAACTTAGTTTTCGATGTCTATCAGCGATCTAGGAAAGCTTTATTGTGGATCCTCGAGCTAGTAATCTTCTCTCTCCCTCTTATCTCGCTTAGCTGGCTTCAGGTCCAGGTAAGTCTCTACTTACCTCTACTTATGGGTGTTTCGTAAGGATGTGACTAAGGTCCCTACGTGTTATGTGACTTGCATGCCTTGGATGCTTTGTATATATACAGTGTGTTGTTGTGTATCACATGATTATCCTTAATGTGTTTTATGCATAGTGCAGCTTGGAGTTAAGGTATATGGTATGTGTTTTTCTTATGACATGAATGTGGTATCCTTATGTTGTGATTATGATGTGTTGTGATATGACGTAACCCTCTAAGACATGCATGCTAGGGTAATTATTATCATGACATGGAGATGAAAGAACAAAAAGAAATAAATGGGAAGTTAGTTGCTAAAACGGAGTATAAGGGACCCGATTAGGATTTCGGGAAGAATTAGTAATCTGGAAAAGGTGAAAGTAAAAATGATTAAGGGTGAATGAGGTGTGAGTTGAGAGTGAGAGTTTTATCTTATAAGGAATGATTATGGGTGTTATGGGGGAGAAAAAAATATTGGGTGAAAATGTGAGGTTACTTGTGGGAGAAGAAATGTACTAGGGTTGAAGTTGCCAACTAGGGTTTTATGGTCACAGGTGGAACCAATGGGTAAAGCAATATGATTTGGGATTAGATCTAAATGAGATGAGGTGTGGGACGATAAATGGAGTAATGGTAGTGTAAGTGAGAGAAGGTTGGGCCATATAGGTCTGATTAGGGTTTCCAAGGGAAAACCCTAGAGGGAGATAGCATGTGGAGTGGATGTCACGACATGCTAGGCCTTAACCCATGCCCTTAGGAGTTGGTTTCCATTATGTGTAAGTGTAAAGGGGGAAGGGTGTTGACCCAGGCCTAGACTGATCCATCGGTATAATAGTAGCCAGGTGCCGGGGTGCCCTAGAGACCGATCCACTGGCATATAATAGTGGTTAGGTGCGTTCGGCCCTATAAGTGACAGATCCACCGGCTATAATAGTGGAGGATCCTGAGCTCAACAAACCAGACATTAAGTTACAACTAAATCATGAGAAAGATACGTTATACTTACAGTGAAACACCATGAGAGTCGGGGCCAGACCGATCCATCGGCATAATAGTGGCCGGGAGCGTTCTACCCTATAGACCGATCCACCGGCATATAATAGTGGTTATGTGCGTTATGTCCTATAAGTGACCGATCCACCGACTATAGTAGTGGGGCTCCCATACTCGCATGGATTAACAAAGATTATGGTGTGAAATGACTTACAAATAAATCATGGAAAGATACGTTATAATCAAAGTGAGACACCATGAGAGTCGTGGCCAAACTGATCCACCAACATAATAGTGGCCAGGAGCGTTCTGCCTAGGAGACCAATCCACCGGCATAAAATAGTGGTTAGGTGCGTTATGCCCTATAAGTGACCGATCCACCGGCCATAATAGTGGGGTTCCCGCACTCTCACGGATTCATAATGATTATGATGTGAATCGACTATATTTACCAGAGATCTAAAGAATGAGTCTACCCGAACCATAGCCGGCTCTTATTATCCGTATTACTATATGTGGTTTATGTGATTGTGTCCATGTAATGAGTTGGCAATAATATGGATTATTCCTACCTGAGGCGCATGAGCTACTTTATACTTCGGTCATACCATCCTTATATGTTTGAATGAGATGTTACATATGTTTCATATGTTATTATATGTGTATGGTAGGACTTGTGATGTGGGTTTTGAGTATCAGTAATAATGTATCAACGTATTGTATCATGATTTAATATGCACTTGATGTATAGTTACGTCTCTCCCATAAAATAGGGTAGTGGAACTTACTAAGTATTGGACCCTTACTGATACTACCTTGGTTGAATGGGTCCTGTGATGATCCAGTGATGGTGGGGAGCAGACCTCTTGTGCAGGTTTAGGATCGGATACTGTTTTGGGGTGGAAGGCCTGACTTAAGTGAGTAGGCAATCCGGATATTGATCCTTCGGGATTTGTTTTGTTCAACTGTATTCATCTTTGGACGTTACAAGTGTTGTATTTAAATTTCCAAGGGCTTTATAATTGAATTTTAATTTCTCGTACTCTGATTAGCCTTTAAAATTTGGATTTAATTGTTTGACAGGTTTTAGCCTTGCATCTAACATGAGATAGATGGTTGACATTTATCTTGTGTTAGATGTGGCAGTAACATTTCCCAAATTCTCTCCTGGCTTCTGCTTTATTCTTTCAAAAAAAATCTTTTCGGGAGTGAAATTTGGGGGTGTTACACTACTGGTTAACATGAGTCCTTTTAGATGCTTTTTCCTCACTCACAGGTTTCCTTAGAAATTTTTAGAAAATTTTGGAAACTTCCCAAGAGGGTCAACCATCATAAAAATTACTCCATGACCAACACACTTAACAATGGAGTTATTAGGATGGAATCAATGAAAGGATAGTATAACATGTTGATATACGTAGCCAGATCAATTCTTATAGCACTCTTCTTAATATGGGGCATTACATTCACCCCCACTTAAAGAGGGAAATTTCCTCATGATGCCTTAACCACTAATTGTCTTAATGTAGCTTATCTTAAAAATCATGTCACTAGGTAGCTGACTGGTACATCCAAATTCAGCTCACGGTCATAGTTTTGCTCAACCTCACCTATCTTATCCTTCCTTTTCTTTGGGGATGTTAACTAGGTTGCTCCTATACCTCTTATTCTACCAATCTACCTTCATTCCACACTTGTATTCTTTCTCTCTTCTCCCTTCCTTTCATGAAAATCTCACTATATGTTAAACACCCTTTCATTTTTCCTCTCTTCTTCCTTCTATTTAGAAAAAAATGGAGATCCTACTTGGTTTTATTTATTTAATTGTGAAAGAATTGTGTTCATTTCTCTTCTTTCGGTCTTAGTTTTAGTTTGTCTCTTTCTTTCCTTAAGCAAGGAAGATTTACGTTGAGAAAAGTTGGAGAATTCAGCTTCTCTTTTAACACCCTATTTCAAATCTAAATGTGATGTTTTGTGTTTCTATCCTTCTTCTGATTTCTTTAGTTTTAATGAAGTTTTGTAAGAGAAATTTTAATGGTTTTTGCTTTAATTCTCTTAGAAATCAAAGTTTTACAAGATAGGCCATCAAGTAGGAGTTTTGTGCTAGAAAAATTGTTCCAAGGTAAGGCATTCTTATCTTTAATATAATTAGGTCTCTATGGCATATTAGGGTTCCATGTGATAGTGTTTATGTGAGTATGCACTAATTGTGTTCCATGTTATGAGCATGTGGTTTAGCTCTTCTCAAGCAAGTGTTGTTGAGATTCCTTGATTTTTAGGCTTAAAATGGGTGGTTGAAGCATGATTTGGATAGATGGGTATATTACCATTTGTCAAGTCATTCTATGGGTAGAGCATGCATTTTTATGTGTGTTTTGACCAGGAAGCATGCTAAGATTAATATGGAAAAGCATGATAAAATATGGTGTGTGTTTTGTAAGTCATAGTTGTGTCTTACCCAAACTAAATGATTGGTTGTGCAAGAAGTCAAACTGTTTAGATCTTTGGATTGTTTGGTCATGAGAAAAGTCAATTGGTTTAGTAAATCAGTTGACTTGTTTCAATGAATAGTCAATTGATTAGTCAAATCCTTCAAATTGTATCCCTACAGACCAAAGTGGTTTGGTATTAACTTAGACCCATTAACCGAGTGGACCAAACCAGGCAACTAGTTGTTATGACCTGTTGATCGTTTGGTGAAACCCATCAATAGGTTTTTATACATGCTAGAATTGGTTGTCTCTACTTAGATCCATCGACCGGTTGGACCAAACAAGTCAACTAGTTCTTATGAGTAGGCAGCCAATGCGGCCAATTAGTTAACTAGGGCTCTAGTTAAAGTATTTGTTAGGTCTGGTACGAAAAGACTAGTCGACTAGTCTATGGACAGATAGACTAGTCCTCTTGGAAGCTACCATTTTTCTTTTTCTTTTTATTTATTTATTTTTTTTCTCGTGTGCCTATTATGTTGATTCATCTATGTATTTACCACATTTTAATTATAATTTCAAGCATGATTGAACTAAGTTAATATGAACCAATATGATGGTATTTCAAACTTGTTTTTTTCTAAAGTTTACTATTATCTCTAAACACCCAATTAGTGGCTTTTATAACATATATTGAGTTTGGTGTTATCTCTAAATACATATCTAATGACTTCTATTCTATATGTTGAATTTGGTGTTATCTTTAAACACTCAATTGGTGGCCTTAAGGCCTTGTGATATGTTTGGTGTTATCACTCGAAAACAACCAATTCATTACATATGGTATTTTAATCGTATTTAGTTTTATCATTGGAAACACCCCATTTGGTTATGTGTAAACTTCTTGTGATTTGTGATATCACGTATACATAAATTAATTGTTATTTGTGATATCACTTGAAAATGAATTTTTCTACAACTCTCAGGGTAGCTGCTACGATTTAGTGGGTGTGTCTCCCTTGGTTTATATCTTTCACTCAATACCTATTTCCTTCTCTAACACATTGTGGTTAGTAGGGGATATGCACATATCTTTGAGGTATAGGATTATACTATGGTAAGCCAACATGGCATCAGTGTCTAGTATGAGTGGAGTAATGTATCCCAGTACAAGCCCATTAGCACTTCATATTATCCATTTCTTATGTGGGTATGATATCCTAACTTTTAGCACTCACGGCAGAGACATTCAAGGTGTGGTGGGTGAGGTATCCTAGGACAATCCCCCTTGGTGTACTTTGACCGCAAGTGATGGGTGTGGTATCCCGATTTCTCTAGTTGGTACACACGATGTGTGGTGGGTCTGGTGTCATCGAAGAAATCCCCTTCATTGTATACTAACCTTAAGTTATGGGTGTGGTATCCCATTGTTATTATCTTGTGTTACCATGACTATTGTTCATGGTGGAGAATAGTGTAAGGTGGAATGAACTATCTTGCTAACTAGAAATTGTGTGGTAATCACTAAAAGAGGAATTCTAATATGTTTACATTTTATGCATCATATCTATTACTATATTTCTCACAACAAAAAACCCATTTTTATTGCTAAAGATAGAAATTCATTGCCAAAAATATATATTGCAATAATAATTTTTGTTTCAAGGTCATTGCACATCATGACATTGCAAAACAATAAAGGAATAACAATTTTTGTTACGAAAAAGTAATTAAATGAAACATAAATTATCGTTTCCAAATAATTGTCATTGCAATATATCACTTCACCTAAGTACATGTGTTTATATATATTCCAATGACTTTTGTCATTGCAAAATATTAATCCTACTTCAACAACAATTTATGTTGTTACAAAAACCTGTAATTAGCTATGACTTTTGTCGTTAAAAAAAATTGGTTGTAGTTTGGCAAAAAATTATCCAGTTGAAAAGGCTTGTTATTTGCAACCACAAAATTTGTTGCAAAATTTAAAAAAAAAATAGCATGTTACAGGAACAATATTTTTCATTACAAAAACACATTAATTGTAATGGCTTATGTTGTTGCAAATAATTAAATATACTTTAGAAACAAAATATTACATAATACCCCATGTCGATATGACCACTTAGTGGCCATCTAATAGCACCTGAAACCCACAAATTTCTAACACCTCGAGTCAAAATGAGCACGCAGGGCTACTTTGTAACTACCTAATCCCACAAGAACTTTGAGGGCTATCGTGGAGCACTTTTGGATTGATCAACTAGCCCCACAATGAAAGGTCACCCATCTTAAAAATTACTCCACGCCAAACATGCTTAACTGTAGAGTTCTTAGGACAGAATAACCAAAAGAATGGTATAATATATTGATATAAGTAGTCTTATCAATCCTTATAACATTCCACTCAATTTAAGGATATTACACTTTATCACTACAAAAAATATATAATTGCAAAAATAAATTCTTTGCCAAAATTTTAACTTAAAACTTCAACAACCAATTTTGTCATTCAAAAACATATAATGGCAATGATATGATAACTTGTTTAAACATTATTGCAATAAAATACCTGTGAAATCTCTAATTCATTTCCACAAATTATGCCATATACATATTTCCAACTTAAATCATTATAACCAAAATATATAAAAATAATTATTAACATCTATATCAAGAAACAATTATCAAATTGAATGAAAACTTACCAAAATTCTGCTCAGCAATTAGTTCTTTTATTGAACTAACAGATGCCAAGACAAATTAGCATGTCCAATTAATATAACTAGACCAGGCTAATAAAATAGAGGTAAGATTAGGAGGTAGAGATGGTTGTGGCAGGAAAGTATAGATGTTGAAATAAAATTGTTGATATTTTTTTGCAACAACTTGTTATTACATTAAAATAATCTAAATAAATGAAACATGTATAGTCGTTGAAATAAATTCAATCAATATTTTGCAACAAACAAAGGTTGTAGAAAAACATTGTGTATATTGCAACAAATAAATGTCGTTGCAAATAAACTATTGTATATATTGCATCGAAAAATGTTGTTGCAAATAAACTATCATGTATATTGTAATAAAAAAGTCATTGCAAAACATATAAATATCACTACATTAAAATAATATAAGTATTTACAATAATTATAGTTGTTGCAATAAATCCAACCAATATTTTGCAACAAAAAAAAAGTCAGTGCAAAAATATTTTATACATTACAACATATAAATGTCGTTACAAATAAACCATCTCATATATTACATCAACAAATTCCGTTGCAAAATATATAAATGTCATTGCATTAAAATAATCTAAATAGTTGCAAGAAGTATAGTCGTTGTAATAAATTCAATCAAAATTTTGCAACAAACAAATGTCCTTGAAAAAATATTTTGTATTTTGTATATTGTAACATATAAATGTCATTGCAAATAAATCGTCGCATATATTGCAACAAAAAATATCATTGTAAAACATATAAATGCCATTTTGTTATAATAATATAAATGTTTACAACAAGTATAGTCATTACAATAAATTCCATCAACATTTTTCAACAAAAAAAATGTCGTTGCAAAAACATTTTGTATATTGTAACATAGAAATGTTATTGTAAATAAACTATCGCATATATTACAATGGTAAAGTCATTGTAAAATATTTTCTAGTTATCACCATATAAATGAATTATGTTTTTGTAACATCACAAAATTATCATTTCCAAAAGACATTTTCACAACAATAATGTGCTTTCATTGCAAAAGTTTTATTACTATAAAAAACGTTTTCTTGTAGTGTTTGTACTTCTATAACTTGCATGCAAGCATTATATGTTGTACTTAATTTGTGTCATGATAATATTAGCATACTAATATGTTACTTTAATGTGTTGCATGAGCCTTCTCTATTTTAGGTAGTATGTTTTACCAGTTCTTCACTATATTGATACTATACTTGTATGATCACTGTGATGATACAACTTTTGTTCTGGGGAGAAAAGGATGAGTTGTAAGGTTATAACTCTCAGTTAGACTATGTTGAGGGTGATCACATAAGCCATTATTTTGCTATTTCTTGGGGTCTGAGGTTTATGGTTATGACAAAGACTTAGGCTAACTAGTTATTCGTACTTTACCCACTGTGTTGTGATGTTTTTGTATATTTGATTATCTAAAATATTTTCTTGGATTCTAATATTTGGGTTTTTAACACTCAAGTTCACTCTATCTATGATTTGATCACATCAGAGTACTCCATCTACAAGATCATGCTAACGAGTAGTGGAGAGGTCAATAGTTGATAGAAGCCACTACAGACTAGTGGAAATCTTTTGTTAAGATGCTCAGGGCTTGGTTCTTTCCTACTCGCCTATAGATGGCAAAGTACAACAAGTTCATTGAGTTGTATTAGGGGACATCTTCAATGGAGGAGTATTATAGAAAATATTTAGACTTGGTTTGTTTTTCCAATTTAGGTTGAGTTTGAGGCTTTAAGAGATGCTGATAGGGACTGGTGCACAAAATCTGCAGGCTATGTAGGACTATAACTTGTTAGTAATCGCTCAGGCCTATAGTCCCCAGGTACGGGATAAGCAGAGGTTTGAGGCCTGTCAATGCTATGGAGAGATAAGAATTTCTAGACCTCAAGTAGTCATCAATCAAGAGTGGTACCCTACTTTAAAGGGTAGTTGAGTAAACCGGATATGAGGCAATTCATTTATTAGCGATGCAGTAAGAACCACCTAAGGAAGAATAATGTTAGGCAGTAGGTTCAGTGCCATGGTTATGGCCAGATGGGTCATCTTCATTTTGAGTGTTTTCCATTGAAGGTAGTGCTTTACTAGGGTAGCCACATTCATAGGGTACAGTGGCACAGACACCACAACTTTAAAGGACTCAATCAACTAATAGTGGAGCTAGTAGGACTGATCTACAGTTGAGCCCCTTACTTTTTAGTAAGTGCAAGGCTTAGATAGTGCTATATAACCACCTCCACACAGTCTCCTAAATGTGATAAGCTGGCCAAACGCTGATAAGTAGGCTGACATCATCGTGGGTACATTCACGATTTTTTCCCTTTCTACTTATGTATTGTTTAACTAAGGTGTGTCTCATTTCTTTGTATCTACTACTTTGGTACCTTCTGCTAGGGTAGAGACTTTTGTTGTGATCCCTTCTAGGGATAGAATTCCATGTTATAGGCTATATAGAGATGTGGCCTTAGTCATTATCGGAATTGAGCTTCTAGTAAACCTCATAGACCTTAAGCTTCAAGACTTTGATGTTTTCCTTGGGATGAATGTGCTCGTGAGGTATCAAGCATTGATAGATTTATTATAGGATCACTTGGTTCATTAGGGATTAATTTTTTCCAAGGTCTTTTACTAGAGATGTAAGCCTAGGCCCACTATGAGGATGTTGTTTACATTAGTGATTAGTACACTAGTGCAGAAACGGTACCCACTCTTCTTCTATAGAATTTAGGGTTTGAATGCCAAGGAGTCTTCAGTTGAAGAGATTTAAGTGGTGCAAGTGTTTCTAAATGTGTTTTCCAATGAGATCTTGAGGATGTCGCAAGTATATGAGATAGACTTTATGATAGACCTTCTACTAGCGGCAGAGCCTCTATCATATAGTGCCAATAGATATGGCAAAGTTGTATACTCAGTTGGAGAACTAGCTGGAGAAGGGTACATTTGATTGAGTATCGCCTTAGGGAGCACTAGTCCTTTTCATGAGTAAGAAGGATGGTAGGTTAAGGCTCTACATCAACTATCATGGGTTATACCATGTTAAGATGAAGAACTATTACTGAAATGCCCCGAAAATTTTGAATTTTAAAGATTATATTTAAATAATATTTTATTAGAAAATTTAATTTAATAAATTATTTTTATTAAAATAAAAAGAAAATGTATCAGGTAAAATTAAGAATAAATTTATAAGTGTTTTAATTAGGTGGAATTTTGGTATTTTAACTAATTAAGGATTTTATTTTGAAAATTCATTAAATAAAATATTTTATTTAATATAAGAATGAGAAAATAGTTTTAAATTAATAATAATTTTATAAATAATGTAATTGGAGAAATTTGGGGTTTTTTTCTAATTAAAATAGAATTTATGGAAATTTTTTTTAAAAATCCTATTTAGCCTAAAAAGGGATTTAAATATTATTATTTTTAAATAGCCTGAATAGCCTAATTAATTTAATTAAACCAACCCACTATTTTTCTTTCTTCCTTTTTCTTTCTTTTTCTTTCTTCTTCCTTTTCTTTTTCTTTTTCTCTTCTCCCCAGACTAGGCCTGTCTCGATGGCCCAGTTTCCTTTTCCTTTTCCTTTCCCCACGGCCCAGCGTCGCTGGCTACTCCTGCGTGAGCCCAAACGCGGCATATTGTCCATTTTAATGACGAGACGACGCGTCTCGTTTAATGAAGTAAATAACCGGCGCCAACTGGCCCGGTTCTCCCCTTTTTCTTTTCTTTCCCGGTTGATCGGACCGCCTCCTTTCCTTCTTCCTTCTTCCTCCTTCCTCCTCCGTCATTGCAGCTGCAACTCTCAACCCCGTCAATGGCTTCTCCGACTATAATGGCTTTGACCGGCCATTTCTCGACTCATTAATTCCTCTTTACTCAAGGAATAAATTGGCGTAACTCTCGTCCTTTATCTCTTGCCCATTTCTTCTCCCTAGCCTCGCGAACTATCAAATCAAACCAAACGTTGGCCAACCATTTTCCATCGTCGGCTACCCAAATTCTTGCACCCCATAACTTCTTGCCGACCCCAAAACCCTATTATACCATCTATATTCTATAAATAGCTTAATTGTGGATGTTTTTGGAGCTTCTTCTTCCTCGAAACCCTAAGTGAGAATCGCCCGCCACCCCAACTTCAGACATGCTTTTCTCCGCCGTTAGCCAACCTCTGTAATATCCCAAAATCCTAATTTCCGAAATTATGGCCAAATAAGGGATTATTAGGAAAATTAATTATATAAACTCGTTTATTAAGATGTAGAGAATTAATTAAGGTATATTAAGAGGAAAATAATAAAGAATTTAATTAGAAGAAAATTTGGGTATTTTTCCTAATTAGCATGGAGGTTAAGGGAATTTATCTAAAATAGTCTAAAATAAGCAAAAAGGAATTTATTTAATATTTTATAAATATTAATATTATAAATAACCCAAAAATACCCCAATTTACCCATAAGTTATTTTATTTAATTTCCCCATCCTATTTATTACCTATCTTCCCCTCTCTTTTTTTCCTTTTTCTCCCTCCTCTTTTTTTTCCATCTTCTCCCCCGGCTGGGCCAGCCCACCGGCCCAAACCCCTCTCCTCTCCCCCGTCTCGCGCACAGGTCTAGCCCCCCCTTTCTTTTCCTTTCTCCTTCCCACGGCCCAGCGCCGCGCGCTGGCCCTCGTCCGCTGACGCCGCAACGACGCGTTTTGACTCCTAGGACTCCGAAGCGCCGCGTCGCGATTATGGAACCTTTTAACCGTTGCCAGCCACCATCACGACGACGCGTTTCAACCGTATAATTAATGAAACGACGCGTCGAAGTTATACACATTATAACCGTTGCTAAGCCGGCCGGTCCCCCCCCTATTTTCTTTTCCTCCTGGACCGCCGGTCCAGGAGTCGTCTTCTTCCTCCCGCGCAGGTCTGCAACCTGCCGCCTGCCGTCCGACCTTCCTCTCCCTGCCATCCCCGTCCCTATCTTCCCCAATTCGACCCAACACTCCCTCACGCATCCTGCTACCCCTTCCTTTTTCGAGAAAACGGTCGAACGTACCCTACAAACCGCAGGGCACGCGACACTGCCACCGCTGGCCGGCCACCTGCCGCGCCTGCCCCCGCGTGCCATCCCTCTCCCCTTCGTCGTTTTCCCCTCCTTAATGGCCTATAAATACCCCCTCCCGAATGGCCACAGCAAGTCCCTCCCTCTGGACCTTGCTGAAACCCTGCCTCGCCTCCGCCCGAACAGACGCCGTTTCCGCCGCCCCCAGCCGCCGCTGAGACCACCTCTACCCACCAAACTCCTCCTCGCGCCACCCCCCACGCAATCAAGCAACCGCCGCTGCCCTTCCTACCCCGCACGTGCCGCCACAGCCGTGCGAAATCCTCTGCCCAAAAATCGTCGCCGCCACCTCGCGCCACCTTCTGCCGCCGCCTCCGCCGTAATTAACCCCTTCTCCACCTTCCAAAGTGACCAGCAGGTCCTCCCCTACCTGCCCATACCCTCCTTACCCCCTGCTCCCTTCTCCACCGGCCTCTACCATTTCCACCATCTTCCTCCTCCCTCGGCCACCGCGTCCGCCGCCGCGCGCCGCCTCCCTGCTCACGCCACCACCCTCATTCCACTCCCCTCTCCCTGCTGTATCCTCCCCCACACTTAGCTTCCTTTTTCCTCCCCCTGTCTCACCGCCACCTCCATCTTTCCCCCTCTTCTCCTCCTCCACCGCCGCCGCCGACGCCGCCACGCGCCGCCGCCGGACCACCACCGACCCTAGGTGGTTCTCCACCCATCCAAACCCTAACCCCCTTTTTTATATAATTGCTAATATTTTCTACTAATATTAATACTAATATACTTATTATTATTACTATTATCCTTATTATTATTCTTTTATTATTATTATTATTATTATTATTGTTATTATTACTTTTATTATTATTATCATTTCTAATATTGTGACTTATGATATTAAAGTTATCATTTTTACCATACAAACATCTCTTGGAACCCTAACTCCTATTATGCTCAACTTTGGTTTATTTTATAAGTGTTAATATTAACAACCCTACTATTATTATTATTATCTCTATTACCTTACTAAGGTTATTATTATTAATACTTAACCATACTAGGTTACTGTTATTGTTATTATTATTGCTAAGGTTATTATGGTTATTATTACTATTATTATCATTATTATTAGCATTATTACTATTATCATTATCACCCTTAGGAATAATTTACTTGAAATATTGTGACCTTATAATATTATTATTTCAAACCCAACACCATTGTTAGACTTAATCTTAAAAATGCTAGAGTTCTATTACTTGAAACATAAGTGTCACTATTAGTGGTCTTATTATAATTATTATTATTATCACTATTTTACTATGACTAGTGAACACTAGTATTATAAGAATGGAACTAATGGGCTTAATAAAATAAGTGTAACGATAAGTATCATAAATAAACATATTTTTAACTACTAATATTTAGTATACTAATTCTAAAGTAAAAACCCTAGTCTTTGTATAAAACCCTTTTTAGTAATAAAAACCCTAACCTTAAACTAAAATGAGGATTGATAGTAATTATAAGGGAAACTAATACTTAGCATTTTCCCCTTTTTATAGGTAATCCCGACCAAAGCCCTAAGGAATTAGAGGAGCGTGCTCCAAGCCCGGCGTCGCCTTAGGTAAGGACGAAGCTAATGGCCCTGTACTATGTGTGACATGGATGTGTTGAATGTTATGTATGTCATGCTATGCCATGTGTTATATGATTGTGTATAACTTGTCTTATGTGTAGCGCAGCTTGGAGATTGAGGTATGTGTGGATGTGTTTCCTATGACGTCAGCATGATATGTATATGCATGATGTTTATGATGTAATATGCTATGGCCCGCTAGGACGTGCATGTTAGGGTAAATGGTAATATGAGTTGGGGACCATCATGGGGGTCTTGAAGTTTGTATGGTGGGATTAGGGTTTGAATGGTGGCATCAATGCTCGCATGTTGGTACTAATGATTTCATAGTGGTATTAATGGCTTAAGGCGGTGTTCGGGTTCGTATGGTGGTATTGTGACTTTATGGAGGTATTAATGTTGGATGGGGGTATTTGTGATTTTATGGGGGTATTAATGTGGTACGATGTTAATTGTGATTTTATGGAGGTATTAATGTTGTATGGTGGTATAATTGTTCGTATGGTGGTATTAGGGTTTGCATGGCGGTATTAGAGTTTGTATGGTGGTAAAATTGTTCGTATGGTGGTATTGTGATTTTATGGAGGTATTAATGTTGTATGGTGGTAATTGTGATTTTATGGAGGTATTAATGTTGTATGATGTTATTTGTGATTTTATGGAGGTATTAGTGTTGTATGGTGGTATTAGGGTTTGTATGGTGGTATTAGGGTTTGTATGGTGGTATTAGGGTTCGCATGGTGGTATTAGGGTTGTACGGTGGTATTAATATTCATATGGCGGTTTTGACGATTGTATAGTGGTATTAATGACTTATGGTGGTATTAGGGCGTACATGGTGGTGTTATGGAATGTATGGGGGTATTAATATTCGTATGGCGGTATTAACGATTGTATAGTGGTATTAATGACTTATGGTGGTATTAGGGTTGCATGGTGGTGTTATGGATTGTATGGCGGTATTAATGTTAGTATGGCGGTATTAGGGTTTTGCATTAGGAGTTAACGATCATATGGAATGAGGATTTGGAGTGATTAACTCTGGGGCGTTGTGATTGAGAAGGGATGGAGTAACTAATTGTGACTGTTGAGGATGATTAAGGTTTGGGATGGCTAAGTACGGTGGTTATGGTATAATAGGGATGAGAGAGGTTAACCGCGGGTTGGTGTGGACAATTAGGGTTGGTTATGACTACTTAGAGTCGTTTGGCATTATCATGTGTATCATCGATTAAAGGGTAGATATGAACATGGACCTATATTAGTTGTGATGTGTAAAGCACAAAGAGAATGATTTATGTGTATCCTTGGTGGAAACCTTTTGAATAAGACACGTTAAAACATTAACTACTTACAGAGAAAGATGTTGAGCCGGACCCAGACCGGTCCACCGGCAAATAATAGTGGCAGGGTATGTTACCCTCGTGACCGGTCCATCGGCTATAATAGTGGGGGATTTTGTGCTCAACAAACTAATCAGAACAATGATAAGACATGGGAAAGATACTAATACTTATAGTGGAATACCTTGTGAGTCGGGGCCAGACCGGTCCACCGGCAAATAATAGTGGCAGGGTATGTTACCCTCGCGACCGGTCCACCGGCTATAATAGTGGCAGGGCATGGCCCTCGTGACCGTTCCACCGGCTATAATAGTGGGGTTCCCGTACTCACACGGACTGATAAAGATGATGATGTGAATCGATTGTAAATATCAGAGGCCTGATGAAAAAGTTAACCGGTTTGTAACCTGTATTGTTTATCTGCGTTATTGCATGCTATCTAAGTAATTGTGCTATGTCTGCTTTGTCGTGTATCTTGATGTGTGGGCCTTAGCGCGTCTGTTACCTTACTCAGTACGTAGCGTACTGATCACCCGTTTCATGGGTGCTGCTCATTCCCACGAGCAGAGGACCCCTCTGACCTTGTGCAGGTAGGAGACCATGTCTTCGATGCCTATGATACCTACGAGGTATCGGGTGGGGCAGAGCGTTGAGCCTAACCTGACTTGGGGACCGAGAGCGAGTTGGCCGGACTCCATTTCTACCTTTGGGTTTCGTATTCTCTTTATTTAACCGTATTATGAACTACGCTTTATGTTTGAGAAAGCGCACTTCTAAGTTGTAATCCTAAACCGTATTCTAAGTGACGTTTGACTTATGTTTCGTTAATGATTTATGTTAAGTGCTGAACCATGTTTTAATGTTTCATATCTGAGGTTGTTTAGTTTAGCCTTAGCACTTAGTATCGGAACGGTAGGAATGAACCGGTCTGGTACTAAGTGTGGCGGTAATATCCCCAAGTTTACAGTTTTAAATTCTTTCGCTTCCGCTAAACCTTTGATTTAAACGAAATTTTTCAGTAGTAAATTTGGGGGTGTTACAACCTCGATGCAGCTTCTGCACCTCAAAATATTCCCTGAAACTCCATCTATTTAACTAAACCATTTTCAACCTTTGATTCTTCTTGCACGGGCATCCATAACCGTGCAAAGTTTGCTGCTCATCTCGCCAGAATTTTCACCCCGCAACCATTAAGCCGTCGTCCGATGCCGTTTCCGCCACTTCTACTACCCTTTGAACCATCCAAAAGCTCCCTCTAATCCTCCTCCACTGAACCATACCCTTATTTTATTTTTCCCCCTGCTCCTTCTCTCTTTTTCTTCATCTTTTTCCCTCTTAGATCATTTTTATGGCCACCACTGTGAACCACCGTCGGTGCCGCCCATTCCCACCGACTCAAGGTGAAACCCTAGACCTTCTTACTCATTATTTACTATTTATTTTATATTATTCTATTTTTATTTTATTTATTAGTAATTATTCAAATATAATAATTATTTTATTGCTATTAATATTATTATTGTTTGATATAAAATTTATGTTGAATTGTACTTGTAGGGTAGAGAGTAGTAATAAAATAATTTTATTGTTAGTTTCGAATTTTAAGTTATTAATTGAATTATTATATTATTATTATCATTCTTCTCATTTTATTAATTATTCTGGAAAATCTTGGGCCCTAATTTTGTATTAACATTCAAACTTATGTATTTTAGTATTATTATTTCTATTGATTTTAACCATTAATAATAATATTATCATTATCTCTATTATTTGAATATTATTATATATGATATTAATTTTATTATTTATTTATGTTAATGAATAGTAGGAAATTAATTAGAGGCAGGGTTCAAATCCCACCTTTAAATATAAGGCTTATATATTATTATTATTATTATTATTATTATTTATTATTATTATTGTTATTCTTAATATTATCTTTATTTATAATATTTAGTTGTTATTAAAGTTATATTATTAATTTGGGTGAAGGGTAGAGACTCTTGTATCACCCTTTTGTTTTGAAGTTCATTGGTGTTAATATTAGTTTTTCTACTATTATTTTGTGTAGTTAGTTTTAGTATAATAATATTTTAATTAAAAATATGGTCTTGGGATAAGTTAGAAATAATAGCATTCTTAAGAGGAAACCTAACTCCTAGTATTTTCCTATAGTAGGTGAGCCCAGTCAAAGCTCTCAAGTAATATAGGAGTGTGCTCCAAGACCGGTGACATTTTAGGTAAGGGTTTGCTAAGGCCATTGTGTGCTTATATGCATTATGTGCTTCATATGCTATGCATTCTATGTTTATGATTATTAATTATGTCATATATGATATGACATGGAGTTGAAGTATGTTTTGTATGGCATGTGTATTAATTATGTATGATAATATGTGTTGTGACCCTGTAAGACATGCATGTGAGGATGTTGATATGATTTGTGTAGGGGAAAGGAATGAAAAATGAGGATGGAGAAAAAAGTTGACCAAGAGATGTGAGTTGACCTAAGTATCTTAATGATTTATGGGTGGATAAATAAAATGGGAAATGTAGGGTTTCGTGGGAGAGAATCTAATTTATGATTTGTTTGGGAAAATCTAATTTATGATGTTATTTGGGAGAATGTAATTTATGATATTATATGGGAGAATCTAATTTATGATTTAATTGGGAGAATCTAATTTATGATTTGTTTGGGGGAATCCAATTTATGCTTTTGCTTGGGAGATTCTAAATTATGTTTTTATGTGGGAGAATCTAACTTATGGTCTTGTATGGGAAAATCTAATTTGTGGTGATGAATGGGAGAATCTAATCAATTGTAAGGTAACGACAAATCTTTGAGTTTTATATGGTTTGAATTTAGGTTTGGTATGGGTGAATCTTTGGTTTTGTGTGGATTGAATTTAAGGTTTTGCATGACGGAATCATGGTTTGTATGGTAGTATTTATAGTTGTATGGTGGTATTAACGTTTACATGGTGGAATTGATGGTTGTATGGTGGTATTAGGGTTTGCATGGTTGAATTTAGGGTTTCACGTGGAATTTTAGGGTTTGCATGAAAAAGGTTCGAAGGTTTGTATGAAATTTACGTGTGGAAAGTTAATTTGGGATGTAAGGAAGGTAATGTAAGTGGTTTGGGTGTTTGAGAACTTGGGATGAAAAATAGCACGTGGAGCAAATTAAGGGTATGGAGGAGACTGAATTAGGGTTTGGAATGATTAACTATGGGTTGTTGTGGTTAATTAGGGTTTGGTGTGGCTGATTAGGGTTTTTGTGTTATCATATGTATGTGGTGATTAAAGTGTAAGTATGATGATGAATATGGAATTTATGATTTATGATTCGTGCATGTCCATGGCGAAAGCTTTTGAATAAGATATTTAAGACACTAATCTCTTAAAGTGGAAGATTATTGAGCCAGGTCCAGACTGATCCACCTGTCAGAAATAGTGGTTAGGGTTTTATCCTATGTGCGACCAATCCACCGGTTATAATAGTGGTTAGGACATGAGGTCCTATATGTGACTAGCCCACCGGTAAAAATAGTGGGGTGACTCGAGCACAATAAACACAAACCAGGATCGTTAAAGCTCTTAAAAGATACTAATTACTTACATTGGAACACCATGCGAGCAGGAACTAGACCGATCCACCGGTCAGGAATAGTGGTTAGGGTTGTACCCTATGTGTAACCGATCCACCGGTAATAATAGTGGTTAGGACATGATGCTCTATGTATCACCGGCCCACCGACTATAATAGTGGGGTGTTCCTATACTCGCATGGATCTGATAAAAAGTATGGTGTGAAATGAGTTATGATCAGTTATTAATTAAGTAATTAATCTAGATTATTCTTGGGCCTTTGTACTTTTACCTGAATTGTTCATATGCCTTTATGTTGTTATGTTGGATTACGCCATTTCATATTTCTGCATGAATTATGTGCTTATGTGTTGGCCTTAGTGCTTGGTTACCTTACTCAGTACGTAGCGTACTGATCACCCTTTTCATGGGTGTTGCTCATTCCCACGAGTAGTATGCCCTTCTGACTTTATGCAGGTGGGTGAGATATCAGTCGGGGCTGAGTGTTGAGCATGTTTTGGCTCAAAGATCGAGAGTGTCGTGGCCATAATTTTCTTCTTGTGAATTCATTTCCTTATGTTATTTCTTCTGATTCGCATTTATTCTTTTTAATTTATTACTTTGTATTAAGTGTTTCGATTAAACCTTTTATAAATTGTAAGATTATTTCCTTTGAGAAATTTTAATTTCGCACTCTGATTTCTATTTGATTTGTGATTATTTATGCACACTCTGATTTTTATGTATGATCTTTCTAGTTCTTTTTTGAGCTATTGGTTCGAGTTTAATGTTAATATTTTTCTTTAGCCTTAGCACTTGGTACTGGATTGGTCAGAGAGAATCGGTTCGATACTAAGTGTGGCGGTAAAATTCCTAGAATTTACAGGTTTTGAGTATTTCTACTTTAATTACTTCTTCTTTAAAAAAAAGTTAGTGAATTTTGGGGTGTTACAAGTACCCTTTACCATCAATTAACAATCTCTTTGATTAGTTATGTAGGGCTACATTATTTTTTAATATAGATATCATATTAGGGTGCTAAGGAGTTTTAAGAAGGACATACTGAAGACAACTTTTAGGATAAGGTATGGCCATCATAAGTTCACTATAATGTTTTTTTGTGGACTCGTAAATGCACCAGTTGTATGCATGGCTCTCATGAACTGCATTTTCCATCAACATCTTGATCAGTTCATTGAGGTATTCATCGATAATATCTTGATTTAGTCTCGAACTCATGACGAACACGAGCAACATCTTTGGTAGGCTTTGGAGCTATTGAGGACTCATCAGTTGTATGCCAAGCTCTCAAAGGGTGAGTTTTGATTGCATGAGGTAACTTTCCTTGTCATGTTATTTTGAGGGAAGGTGCATTATTGGATCCTTATAAGATCCAAGTAGGGTCACAGTGGATTACACTAAGAAACATTAAAGAATTTTGTGGTTTTCTAGGGTTAGCAACTACTATAAACGATTCATCTAGGATTTTTCTAAGGTTGCTTGTCTTTTGACTTTCTTGTTGAAGAAGATGACACACTTTATTTAGGATGATAAGTGCATAAAGTCTATTTAAGAGCTAATAAGAGGCTAACTTTAGCTCTAATGCTTACCTTGTCATTGGGTACAGAGGGATTCGAGGTGTATAGTGATGTATTCAAGTTTTGGTTATGGTGTATTTTGATGTAGTATGAGAGGGTAGTGTCCTATGTTTCATTCCAATTGAAGGAGGATGAGCAAAACCATCCTACTCATGTCCTCAAGCAAGTTGTAGTGGTTTTCCCTTTGAAGATCTAGAGATATTACCTATTAGGAGTATAATATAAGTTCTACACTGACCATAGGAACCTCAAGCAAATCTTCACGCAATGAGAATTAAAGATGTGACAAAGGAGATGGCCATGGTTGGTTAAGGACTACGATTTAGAGTTAACTTGCCATGAAGCTAAGTCCAACGTCATAGAGGATGCTCTTAGTAGTAAGACTTTGCATGCCTTGGTTTCACTGGTAGTGTCAAATTGGATCGAGAGAGACTTTTGGGAGTTAAGTATGGGGATAATTGGAATGAGGGATCTTGAGCGAAAATGAGTCTACTCTCAATCAACCTGTTCATATTCGATGAGATTTGAGTTTATTAGTTAGGAAATATCAAGCATGAGTGGATTAAGAAGGCGATATTCGAGGGCAGAGAAGTGGGATTTGACATTTTTGAGGATGGTAGCATCCATGTCTAAGGACAATGGTGCATTCCATAGAGTAGTAGGGAACTTAAGAAGAGGAATTGAGATGGGTCTATTAGTGACTAGGAGGTTGCAGACTTTGTGGCCCAATGCTTAACGTGTTAGAAGTTTAAGGTAAAACACAAGAATCTAGTAGGTTTATTTCATCCATTAGAGGTCCCTAAGTGGAAATGGAATAGTGTGTTAGTGGACATCATGGTTAGATTACATAAGATCCATAGCATTCTGAATTCAATCTAGGTTGTGGTTAACTAGTTGGATAAGTAAGGGGTATTCATAGCGATGAAGTCAATATGTAGTATAGAAAAGATTACCAGTGCTTATAGGAAGCATGTGGTTCTGTATTATAGGTTGCCTAAGGGCATTGTGTCATACCGATATTCTATATTTTTATCGCACTTTTGGCAAAACATGGAAGCTAATTTTGCGACACAACTAAGCACCACTTTCCATTTAACTACGGACCGCCAAACCAAGAGTACCATTTAGACCTTGGAGGATATGCTTCAAGCTTGTGTTCTTGAGTTTTAGTGTGTTCTTGTGTTTTAGGCAATTGGGAGGATAGTCTAGATTTTATAGAGTTCTTCTACAACAATAGTCAGCATGAAAGCATTGGGATGGCACCTTTCAAGGCACTTCATAGACAGAATTGTCGTAATCCCATGCGTTAGAAAGACTCTAGTGAGAGAGTTGTGCTGGGGCTAGAGATGGTATAGAATACTGCTAGGTAGATAAAGATGATTCGAGATTGGAGTAAGGTAGTCAAGGGTAGGTAGAAGAGTTATACAGATCTACAAAGGAGAGTGGATGAGTTTGAGGTAGGCAATAAGATCCTTCCAAAGGTTTCACCAACCAAGGGAGTGATGCATTTTGGTCATAAGGGCAACCTTAACTCAAGGTTCATTGGGCCATATGAGATTTTTGATTGGGTTAGGGAGGTTTCTTACAATCTTTCCTTGCCAATGGAGCTTTTGAGCATGCATAATGTTTTCCACATCTCTTAGTTAACAAGGTACATATTGGATATCTCACACATCATACAACTAGAGATGATTTGGCTCAATGAGTCATTTACTTTTGAAGAGTCCCCGCTAAGGATTCTAGATTCGAAGACTTGAGAGTCACGTTCGAAGAGTGTACCACTCGTGAATGTCTTATGGTCACATCATAGGCAATGTAGGCTACTTGGAAGTCTGACGAAGAGATAAAGTTGAAATATCTGAAGTTGCTTGCTTAGGTGTGTTGCACATGTAATGCACATTTTTCCTATGTATGAAACCTTATTTATAGTCATATTTCATTTTATGGCTTAGGATTTCTTATGCTTTGAGCTTACAGCAGCATATTTCTCTTGTGGACTTTGAGGATGAAGTATCTTTTAAATGAGTAGTGCTACAACACCTCATCCTAAAATCCTCTAAATTGTTATTAAATTATGTTGATATAAAATAAATGTGTTTTTATCTTGAAATGGGCTTAAAATTCTAATAAATATTTGAATATCAAGTGGACCAATTGTCTGATTTACATAACGGATCTACTAGTACATTAAGGAAATTTATGTTCTTGCTAACAACAAACCAATCGATTGGTTTACTTACGATTTAAGATATGTATCTAATTTTGATTGACTTTAGGGACTCTCCCCTGACTTTCCAACCAAGTTGCAAACCCATCTATGACTACATTCAACCCCTCACCACCACATCAAGTCATCCTTCACTTCTTATCTTACCCACACTCAACCTCACATGTATCATCCTTTCTTTTCCTTGGGGATTTCAACCTGCTTGCCCCTATACCTGTCATTCTACTAATCTATCTTTTGTTCTTGCTCTCTTCTCCCTTCTTCTTGTGAAAATCTCACTAAGTGTTGAACACCTTTCCATTTTCCCTCTCTTCTTCCTTTTATTGAGAAAAAAAAAAGAGATACCCATTAGTTTTCTCCTTTGAATTATGCAAGCATTGTGTTCCTTTCTCTTCTTCTAATATTTATTTTAGTTTTCTCTTACTTTCCTTAATCAAGGAGAATTAAAATTGAGAAAAGTTAGAAAATTTAGCTTTCCTTTTGACATCTTATTTTGAATCTAAAGATTGTGTTTTGTGTTTCTCTCCTTCTAATTTTCTTGGTTTTAATGAAGTTTTTTAAGAGTATTTTTAATGGCTTTACTTTGATTCTCTTAGGAATCGAAGTTCTACTAGATAGGACATCTTGTAGGAGTTTTGTGCTAGAAGAATTACTTCAAGGTATAGTATTATTATCTTTAACTAAAATAGGTTTATGTGACATATAGGGGTTCCATATGATGGTGTTTATGTGACTATGAATTAATTTTGTTCCATGTTATGAGCATGTGGTTTAACTCTTCTCAAGAGAGTGTTGTTGAGATTCCCTAATTTTTAAGCATAAAATGGGTGGTTTAAGTATAATTTAGTTAAATGTGTATATTACCATGTATCATGTGATTCTATGTGTGAAACATTTTTTTATGTGTGTTTTAATATAGAAGCATGCTAGGAGTAATATAGTAAATTGTGCTAAAATTTGGTGTGTTTTTCACAAGTCAAGGTTGTGTTTTACCCCGAGCATTCAACTGGTTTTGCAGCCCATCGAATGGTTTGGAGTTTTGGATTGGTTGGTCATGAGAAAAATCTATTGGTTTAATAAACTGGTCAACTAGTTTTGATGAACAGTCAATTGGTTGGTCAACCCCAACAACTAGTATCCCTACTAACCAAGGTGCTTAGGTATCTATTGAGACCCATTGACTACTTGGACCAAGCCAATCATCTAGTTGTTATAACCAGTCAATTGGTTTGTCTAATCCATCAATCAATTTTTGTAGGCTAGAATAGTTTGTCTCTACTTAGACCCATTAATACGTTAGAACTAACCAATCAACTAGTTCTCATGAGCAATCAACCGATAGGGCTAACTAGTCAATATGTGCTGTTGTTTTTATTTTTTTTAGGTCTAGTACAGCCAGACCAGCCAACTAGTCTATGGACCAACTGACTGGTCCGGCTAGAAGCCAACCTTTTTTATGATTTGTTGCATTTCTCTTAGGCCTGTTGTGTCGATTCTTCCATGTATTTACCAAATTTTAATTATAATTTCAACCATGATTGACCTAAGTTAATATGAAGCAATATGATGGTATTTGAAACTTGCTTTTGATGGAGTTTGGTGTTATCTCTAAACACCCAATTGGTGGCTTTTGTTCCATATGTTAAGTTTGGTGTTATCTCTAAACACCTATCTAGGGGCTTTTATGCCTTATGATGTATTTGGTTTTGTCCTTAAATGCCCAATTGGCGACTTTAACGCCTTATGATGTGTTTGGTGTTATCACTTGAAAACATCTAATTCATTAAATATGGGATTTTAGTTGTGTTTAGTGTTATCGTTTGGAAACACCCAATTCAGTTATGTGTGGACTTGAAGTGATTTGTGATATCACATACACATAAATTAATGGTTTACGATTTCTTTTGAGCTTTTTTTCTAGCCCTTGGAGTAGCTATAGGGATTTAGTAGGTGGGTACCCCTTTAGTTTATATCTTTCACTTAGTACTAATTTCCTTCTCTACTGGATTGTGGTCTGTAGGGAGCACACACATATCTTTGAGGTATAATATTATACTATGGCAGGCCAGCATGGTATCGGTGTCCGGTATAGATGGGTGATGTATCCTAATACAATCCCATTATCACTTAGTAATTTTCATTACTTAGGCGGGTGTGGTATCCCAACTTTTTAGCACACGTAGTGGAAACATTCAAGGTATGGTGGGTGAGGTATCCTAGTACAAGCCCCTTCAGTGTACTTTGACCACAAGTGGTGGGTATGGTATCCCATTTTTTTTAGCAGGTGTACTGGATGTATGGTGGGTCTGGTGTCCCCAAAGAAAGCCCCTCTAATGTATCCTAATCTTATGTTATGAGTTAAGTATCATATTGTGATTATCTTGTACTGCTATGACTTTTGGTCATGTTGGAGAACTAGGTGTGGTCGAAAAAACTATCTTACTAACCGAAAATTTTGTGGTCACTAAAAGAGGAATTATAATATGGGTAGAACTTGAGGCATCATATGTATTATTGTATTTATGTACTTCCATAACTTCCATATAAGCATGCTATGTTCTACTTAAGCTGTATCATGAGAATATCAACATGCTTTTAGGTAGTATGTTTTTACCATTACTTCAATTACTTCTACTACACTTGTGTGGCCACTATAATGATCATGCTCCTAGGTCAGGGAGCAGAGGACAATATTCAGGTTACAACTCTCAGTTAGAGTATGCTGAGGGTGATGACTTGGACTATTAGTGAGCCATTGCTTTGGGACTGAGGTTTATGGCGGTGCCTAAGAGTTAGGCTAACCAGTTATTTGTATTTTTCCCACTACATTGGGATGCTTTTGTATTTTCGATTATTTAAACTCTTAGCTCAAATTCCTATATTTAATTTTGTAAACTATCAAGTGCTTCCTATCTATGACATGGTTCTAGCCTTTATTTATTTGTATTGTCAGATTATTATTATGATCATAATTTCTTTCATTTCTTATTCAATTTTGGTTTGCATTAGATATGGGTTAGGTAATGATCACACCTCTCTTATGGTTGATGTGGCAATAACATTCCCTAGTTTTGTTTTTTAATTGCTTCCTCATTGTTTTAAAAATTAAATTTTCTTATTTCAAAATTGGGGGTGTTATAGTTATAGGTTGAATGGTATCTCCAAATTATAAATTTGATATACTCTTAAAATTGCACCATATCTCTTTGGCATGAGAGATATTCAAAAGACTCTAGGAGAAGAGTTCTACCTTACTCACACTGGTTATCCATATCTGGTAAACTCTAACAAAACAAATTGACATTCATTAAAGTATTTTATTTGATTTAGGTTGTTCACCTCGATGCCTAAACAAGTATAGCTTATATGTTTAAGGGAAGGTTTTATATTTTTCTCATTTGAGTCTATATGATTTCTCACTACATATACTCACTAATGAGTGTAATATAATTCTTAGATTCTCTAGATTCAATTTTTACTTATGATTCATTATGACATCTCATACTAATTATCTTTGTAAACTTTATGCCTAACTATGCTTCATCTTTATAAGCATGCTTATGTTTGATCAATATTCAAAATTATGTATATCTGTGATGAATTAATATATATGAGATCTCGGTGTTGTTGTAAATTAAAATCAACTATACATGATTATAAGTTGTCTCTTGTCATAAGTTGTATGCCTTGAATTGTTATATTTTCTCCACTCACTCTCTCTTATAATTACCCGAAATATCTAACATAGTGAGAGTTTGCATGATATACCCTACTAAGTACCATATATTTTATCCTATTAACCACTCTCGGTAATCTAACATATTTATGCAACGGAATTGGATATGGTTAACTTAACTTATAGGTTCCTCTCACATGCCTTGATGAATATATCTCCCATGAGTTATATGTTCTCTACCTTAATTTTGAAATTCCATTACAAACTTGATTCTTATGTGTGAGATTGACTTTGCATTATTTGATCGATGCACTTGACATCGAACCATTAAAAAAAAGGAAGTTAATTCTATTTTTATACATGTTTCTATACACTTTATTTTGGACTTATGAAATACATGAACCTCTTGATATATGTAATGGATTATTTCGTGAATATGTATGATTTTAAAATCATCATATAATGCATGCTTCCACATTCATATCTTCAACTAAGATATGGTTTGACTTATGCTCAATATTTTCATAAATCTTTTATATCCTACAAGTGAAAATGACAATTTTAATAAACTTTTTAAAAGCTAATCTTGATTATCAACCTCTTTGTTTTTCCAAAAAAATAAAAATCTTATAAGTAATATATTTTGAGAAAATTACTTTCTTGATGTACACATCTTCTCCCCCCTTCTCCTTCTTGATTATACATTAAGAAGCAATTCATAGATGGCTTTGTAATTAACTCTTACAACTAAACTATCAATAAAGTGTTAATGTAAATGCTTATATGTAATAATTTGATATTGCATTCCATTCATATATATTCCACGAAGTGCGGAGCGCTTAAAACATGTTTACTTTGCTAGCTTTACATCCATGCATCTAAAAAGTGTATCCTTTTGATGACTAAATGCTCATACTTGATACAAAAGGATGGCCTTTTATGTTTTAGAATTGATAAAATTGTCAAGCTAACAACTTTGCCATGTTTCTTTGACATTTTGGTTCGTAAGTGCATGCTTCATCCTGTATCTCTTCCATTATACTTCACATTAATCCATGAATATAAAATGGAAATAATTGATACAATATAGGCATAATGAGTTCATACACTTCCTTTCATGAGTATATTAATGCATAAATAATATGTGGCCTAAATATGCTTATTTTGGTCCAGCTTTTGCATAACCAATTGCAACATTAAATTTCTCATCTATTTCTTAGGCATATGCTTGCAACTATGATGTTCTTTTTCACATTATTTATGTTACTTAATTTTATACAACTCCTTGATGACATGTGCTTATATAAGCTATGCCTTGGTCTTTTATCATGTTATTGAATATTGAGTGATGTTACGCCCCTATATGATTTGATCATAAATAATCACTCCTGAGATAATTATAACGTTACCTGCATGATTATGTACACATCTTAGCTATACATAAACTTGTTTATTTATTAGCTATATTGATGGATGCAACTCTAAAATTAATTGATCACATGACTTCAATTCTAAATTCACTTATGATATTTCATGTAAAAAATTATTGCCATATCTCAACATTATTTTAAAATTTATCCTTCTTATACTTAAATGTATTACTTAGTACAAATGAATGATACTCTTGCATTTCATTAATGTTCCTTTCTTGATCTCCAATTCTTCATATTAATGACAAGTTACTCATTGAATAAATTATTTATCACATTCCTTATTTTTCTTATACTTTTTATCGACCATATATAAGGGAAATATGTGATAAGGCATTGTCTCATAACTTTCACGATGAAATTATTTAAGTCTCATGTTGATCAATATTCATATTGAGGGACACTATCATATATTTGCATAATCCTTATCGCGGTCACCCTCTTGTTTGTTGACTTAGTTGGATTTATGTAACTCAGAAATTTAGTTTCATACTATTTCTGTTACTTGAGTATCTTCTTGACTCATTAAATACTCCATGCCTTATTGATATAAATATAGCACTTATGAAATCACACAAGCTTTAGTGGTATCATAAATGAGTTATTCCCATGAATCTTGATTCTTATATCTTTGCCTCCACTTCTTATGTTGTTTAACATAATAATATCTTAAGTGATCATATTATGATCTTGATCTTATTGCTAATATATGCATGCCCTTGTGGGGAGAATACTTTTTTTACTTGGCCACTTGTGTCGTTACACAAGGTATAGCCTAAAGGGGAGATAAGTCATATTTGTTTCACTAATGTTATTCATTGATAATATTGAGTATTAATAATTTTCTTATGCTTCAATTGAGAATGTGCATATCATGTGGGGGAGTTTTACTCTATCCGAATTTAATATCTTATGCACTTAAATTTTAATTGGCGATCTTATTTTCTAACGCCCTTTTCCTTTTCTTTTTTTTAATGAAAAAAGGAGAATAAAAGGTGGAAAGATGCTTTATGATGACTTTTTTCTATCTATATATTACTATTTACAAGATAATTGTGTGATTTTATTATCACACGGCAAAATATATGACCCATAAGATTAAAGAAAATGTATTGATATTCTCTTTCACATTTCTATGCATCATCTCTAATGAAATTGCCATCATTAGAAAGGGGGGATTATTAGCTTCATAGGTTAATCAACCTTTTATTTTATAAGAACAAAATCAATTATGAATTTGACATATCTTATTAAGTGTACATGTGTATCATAGAAAAAAGTAAAGTATCCAACACTTAACTAAATCAAGGAATGCTAACAAAAACATGTTTATAAATAAAATACAAAGCACAAGCGGAAAATCAACGAGGATAAAATAAGACTCTAGCTTCAAGTGCTTTAAATTCACATGCATAATATAAAAACCATGAATGGATAAGTGTAGTACACCAAAACCATAATTTAGGAAATTATAATAAAATAGGGGTTAATATGCGAGGCTAATTAAAAATAATATTTTTATTAAAATATTTTAAGACAAAAAGAAAAGAGGGAAATAACATAAGGTTAAACTACGGAAGGTTAGGGTAATTTTCTAACTAAAATAGAATTTAGGAACAATTACCCAAATTTTTCTAAATTAATATAAAAAAATTAATTAATTATTTTACTAATTTTATCACTTTCAAAAATATAAAAAATGCCTTAAATACCCCCATCGACATTTTTTCCTTTTTTTTCTTTTTTTCCATTTTTATTCCTTTTGCTTCTTCTTTTTTTCTTTCTTCTCTTCTCCTTTGATTAGGTCTGGCCAGTGTGGCCTAACCTCTCTCTCCCTCCCTTCCCCCACGTGGAGCCCAACCTACTCCCTCTTCTTTTCTTTTCTTTCCTCACCCACCTGGTCCTCTCCTCTTTACTTTCTTTTCTTTTTCCCAACCGGCCAGCCTACCCTCTTCATCTTCCTCCTCCCCTCTCCTTCCATAGCCTTGCAAGTCATACTTGTAAACTTGCTAATCTTCCTCCCCTACTACTATACCACCCAAACCTTCTCTCTCTCCCTCTCCCCCGTCCCTTTCCTTTCCATTTGAAGCCTAACCTATCCTTGTATTACCTCCCCCACATGCCTATTCCCCTTCGCTTTCTCCCTATTTGTAGCCTATACCCTGACCCTTAGTAGGCTTCTACTAGTGTGCCACCACCTGCCGGTGAGCTCCTGCCCCTTATCCTCTTCCTCCTTTGTCCTCTTCTCCCTCACACAACCTATAAATACCCCATCAATACCCCCATTCTCCTCCTTTTTCCTTTACCCATAAATGCCTGATCCTCCCCGCTATCATGCCTTTAGACACCACTCTAGTCGACATCATGCAACGCCACCATCCGAACCACCACTCAGCCCCTTCTCTACATCAACCTCCACTAAATAAAACCACTCATCACCGCTAACTCCTACTACACATCTCACCCCAGTCGTGCAAAGTGGGTAGCTCGATCTTCCCTTTGTACCCCTCTTATCTTCATACGATGCCTCCTTTGCCACAATCACCACCCCCACTACCTCCCTCTCAACCTAGCAAACCCCCCTCTACTTTTCCCTACCATTTCTTTTCCCCTTCTCCCTCTCCTTCCTCCTCCCTCCTTCTCCACCACCCTCAGCCACCATAGCCGCCAACACCTATGCCTCCTCATTGTTATGCCACCACCACCACTACAACCCTCCTAGCCTAGGGTGTCCACTACCTCACAACCTCCATCTCCCTCTCTCGCTTCTAAACCCAAAAGTCTAACTTTTCCCAAAAAAATCACCACTCCCACCACCTTAGCCACCATTGCCACCCTAGCTATCACCTCCACATAGGTTGTGCCCTAACCCTTGCTATCACTTAATTATAGATTACCCTAGTGAAATTATTACTTTAGCCTTGCTTTTTTTGTTGTTGTTCTTATTATTATCATCATCCTCATTATTATTATTATTATTATTACTATTATTACTATTATTACTATTATTATAATTATTCCATTATCATCATTATTATCATCATCACATTTGGTTAATACTACCACTAATATATATGTTAGCCACTTTAATCGTAGTACCCTTATTAATACTATTAAGACTATTATTATTAATATCATCGCTAACACTAATTCGTACTAAAAATCAATTAAGGGCTAAAGAAAGTAATACGAGGAAAGTTAACACTAGTGTTTCCCTCTTATAGGTGAACAAAGTCTGATCCCTAAGGAGGCATAAGAAGTATGCTCCTAGCCTAGTGTCATTTAAGGTAATGGTAAGGTTAAGGCCTAATATGTATATTTTGTGTTTAAATGTGTTGGTTATATGTGTGTACTTTATAAGGTTATGGATCATGCACTTGTAGCATAGCTTGCTAACCATGGAGCTAAGTTAATTTTTTTGTGTTTTCATGGCATGTGTAATATGGTAATGTGACTTGTTCTTGCATTGTGCTTATGTATGGTTTCCTCATATGACATGCACAATTGAAGCCCTAAGTAGTAAGATGAGGTTGTGGGAAAATGAGGAAAGTAAACAAAGTGGAATGGTGAGAAGGAAGTGAGAAAGGCTTGTGTATCTCAAGACTTGTGGGCGGATAAATAAAAGGATACTATGCATAAAAGAGGAGGATGGAATAAATCCTACATGGAGAGTTTAAGGCTTGCATGGGATGGTTAGTCTTTGCATGGGGATGACCTTTACATGGGAAAAGTTGACTTAAGAGTTAAGTAAGGTGAGGGAAGAATAGTTGGGGTGACTAGAGTCCATATATGAAAAATAGTACCAAGTTTAATATAAGGGTTTAGTGGAGTGGTGGTTTTTCGAAGCAAAGGGGAGCATGGGTGGTGTAGGATAGGGAGAATTGAGGCCACATAGGGAAGATTAGAATTTTGTAGGGAAACCTTAGAGGGTGGTGGTGTGTCGAAATAGAGTTATGGGGAGTCAGCCTTGATCCAGATGCATAGGGGTTTGGGTCTCTTAAGGTGAGTGGGGAAAAGGTGAGGAAGAAGTCTTAGAGTCCTAGGGTGTGTAAAGGTCCCAAGATATAGGATGGAGCTTTTTAGGAGAACTAGGACAAGGAGTAAGAATAAGAAGTCCAGTGGGTCATATATGTCTAGTCAGGGTTGCATATGGAATAAGATATAGTTAAAACACTAAACACTTCAAGTGAAAGATTATTGAGCCGGGCTAAAGTGAGGATAATTTTTGGTCCACTGGCTATAATAGGGGTTAGGTGCACTTTGCCCTATGGAGTGTCTTCTGGTCCACCGGTTAGGTGCGTTCTACCCTGTGGAGTGTTTTCCATTCCACTAACTATGATAGTGGGGGTTCAGAAACAAAACTTTATATGGAAATAAATTAAGGAAAATATATTAACTACTTATAGTAAAACACCACGTGAATTAGGGCTAAGTGAAGATAATTTTCATTCCACCGACTATAATAGTGGTCAGGTGCACTATGCTCTAGAGTGAAATATGGTCCATCAACAATAATATTGGTCAGGTGTAATTTTTCCTAGAATGTTTTCCAATCTACCGGCCATAATAGTGGGGTCCCCATACTCATGTGGAAAATAATTTTGGAAATGTGTAAGATTGAAATAATGGTTTATGTCTCAAATGATGTTATGAACTTAAATTAAGTATTATATGTCTTATTTGTTTGTTTGTATTTGCATGGCCTTATCCATATGGTTACCTTACTCAGTACATAGTGTATTCATATCCTATTTCTTGGATGCTACTCATTCCTATGAGTAGTGGCCCCTTCTCAGTTGGTGTAGGTAGGAGATGTTGTGTTTGATGCGTTGGGTGTGGTTGAGTGATAACCTGTTAACCTTGGCATAGGGCCTAAGAGAGAGTGTTTTATGCACTCATTTATTTTAGGTTTATCATATTTTGCTTATTATATTATTCTTCCCCTCGGGCGTTTTGATACTGTACTAGTTTTCTATTCTATAATGACTCTTTTTTCTCACACTCTGATTTTCTTTTAATTATGAATTATTCAAATCATTATGGTTTAACGTTTGGTGAATTTTTCTAATCTTGTGGTTGGGATGAGACGGGAAGGGGGTCAAACTTGTACCTATTATGGCAGTAGCATCCCCTGTCTTGGCATATGATTTTTTATTATATAAAAATTTTCAACTGTGAAATTTGGGGGTGTTACAAGTTGGTATCATAGAGTTGGTTCAGGTAACTGCTCCTTATTTTCAAAGGAAATTTTGTTTACATGTTTTTCCAAATTTTGAAGTATTTTCATGCCCTATAAATTTCTTTCTATTCTAAGAACTTTGAGACTGAAACAACAGTAAGGAACAAAAGGGTATACTATTAATTTCCCTAAAGGGAAATAATATGTGATATCTACATCGAAGTAGTAGGTTCGCTCCTAACAACTATTTTCTCTTGCAGCTGTATTTTGCGATGAACAAAAGGGTTAGATACCTAGAGGAGGCCTTTAAGGCCTTTATAGAGTTCGTCTAGTACCAGCCCCTGGTGCCAACCTTTCTCCTCCACCACTCCAAGGGAGCTAGAGAGGATTGGCTCTAGAGGGTCACTGGATATCACCCTCCATTGTACTCTGGTGAGGAGGCACCGGTGATCCTCAAACGGTGGATCCAAGATATGGTTTGCACCTTCGAAGTGATGGATTTCCCCCAGCCTGACAACCTAGTATAGCAGTGTTCTTCTTGAGAAGTATAGTAGAAGCCTAGTGGGTGGAACATTATGCTCGAGATGGTCCTTTACTGACTTGGGAGGTGTGCAAGACTGTCAAGGTTCTATCTCAAGAGTCTAAAGAGGGATAAGCTCCGAGAGTTCATACAGCTCACTCAGGGCAACATGATGGTCCAATAATATCATGCTCACTTCATCGAGCTGCTTTGGTTTTCCCTAGGAATCGCTACTAATGAGTCTATGGTGGTGTTCCAGTTTGAGTAGGGGCTGAAACTCAACATTCACTGCATGATGGGAGCGATAGCCTTCACCTATTTGGTCACCCTTTATAAGCATGCCTGTATCACCACCACTCTAGTCTAGGAGCAGGCCACTATCCTCAGGAAGAGGAAACCAAAGGGCTAGAGTTTTGGGAGTAAGACCCAACCAGAATTGAGAGGACCAATGAGACACTAGTAGAGGGATCAGAATAGAGGTTAGGGATAGTTAAGGAGACCCTCCTACAAACATTGTGGTTGAAGGCACCCGGGCAGAGACTGTAGGGGAAGACACATGTCCTGTATGAATTATAGCATATTGGGCCACCGCTCAGTTGATTTTCATGATCGGTCATGCTTCCAACAGTTCCTAAGTCAGCCGTACCAATAGAGGGGTCCCCTAATTTGCCACCAACAAGCCTACTAGCAGCACATTCAGACCTCATCCTTATAGTTCCAGTAGTGAGCACATGTTCTAGTCGGTGCCCCAATTCAAGATGCAAAGAGAAGGCCCCAAGGATCTTGGCCCTTCCCTTAGAGAGGAGGCCAGTCGGGCGGTTTCCTGAATGTGATTAGTTAGGCAGAGGTTGACCGCTAGCTACATGTCATCACAGGTATGTTCACCATATTTTCCTTATTGATGCATGTTCTCTTTGATTCGGGTGCATCTTTATCTTTCGTGTCCACTGCATTCTTTACTAAGATTGTGCATCTTTATTTTTCGTGTCCACTGCATTCTTTACTAATATTAAGCTATTATCATCTACTAGAGTAGCATTATCTGTGATGTTTCCTTTGATATGATAGGATGGATTGCACTGAGTTATTTTCAAATGTGGCCTTAGTCATAGGTAGGGTAGACTTCTTAATAGACTTGGTTGGGCTGAATTTATGGGACGTCGATGTGATTCTAAGGATGGATATACTAGGAAGGTACTGGACAATGATCAATTACACTTAAGAGTATGTAATATTGCGATGGCTAAAAGGTACAAGGGTTTCATACAGGAAGACCCAGCCTAAGCTCACTACCAAGGTGGTATCTGTAGTTACCCTACACTCTTTGGTCCGAAAGGGTATCCTTTATAATTGTGTAGTGTGAAAGAGCTAAAAAAGGACCTAATAGCTCTAGAAATATTCCCTATGGTTAGAGAATTTCTAGATGTGTTCCCAAAGGAAATACCGAGTATGGCCCTACTTTGAAAAATTGACTTCACAATCAAGCTAGTGTCTGGAGCTAAGCTCGTGACAAAGGCATCCCACCGATGGTGTCTGTTGAGCTAAAGGAATTGATGGCCAAGTTGGAGGAATTATTATAGCATGGGTACATTTGAGCATGTGTGTCACCCTAGGGAGCCCCAGTCTTATTCATAAAGAAAAAGGATGGAAGCCTCCATCTCTGTATAGACTACTATGGACTGAACTAGTTGGCGGTAAAGAATTGGTACCCACTCCCAAGGATTGATGATCTCTTTAACCAACTGAGGTGTGCCACCATTTTTCCAAGATCGACCTAAGGTTAAGGTACCATTAAATGCGGATAGTAGATGCTAACATTATGAAGACCGCCTTCTATACCTAGTATGGACACTACGAGTTTACGGTGATGCCATTTCAGCTCACCATTGCTCCTATAGTATTCATGGACCTCATGATGAGGATTTTCATACCCTTCCTTGACCCTATATATTAATTTTGCTAAAAGGGCATAGTCTATATGCAAAGACGTCTAAGTATGGATTCTAGCATCAGGAAGTGGCCTTCCTTGGGCATATAGTGTTAATTGGGGGAGTGTTTGTTGACCCAGCAAAGATCAAGGCAATCACATAATGGAAACATCGCACAAGCATAATAGAGGTTTGGAGTTTCCTAAGACTGGTCAAGTATTATAGACGGTTCGTGCAGAATTTCTCCAAGATTACCCGTCCTCTAACTAACCTCTTAAAGAAGACCACAAGGTTCTAGTGGGATAAGTCTTGTGATGGATCCTTCTAAGAACTAAAGAGGAATTTGACCATAGAGCCTAGTTTAACTCTAGCAAAGGATTCGAGATCTATAGTGATGCATCTAAACATAAACTTGGGTGTGTGTTGATGCAGAATGGTAGAGTAGTTGCATTTGCCTCCCAACAATTGAAGTGGGATAAGCAAAAATATCTAAATAATAACTTGAAGTTAGCTGTATTGGTTTTTTCTTTGAAGATTTAGAGGCACTAATTCTACAAGGTGAAGTGTAAGTTCTTCACCCACCACAAGAGCCTCAAATACATCTTTACCAAGGAGCTAAACATGAGGCAAAGGAGGTGGTTGGAGCTAGTTAAGAACTACAACATTTAGTTGATTTATCACGAGGGTATGGCTAACATGGACACAAAGGCCTTAAGTAGAAAGACCATGCACTCTAGAAATTTCTATATAGTTGCTAACTAGATTATGGAGGAGTTGTTAGGCCTGGAGATTGAGCTAATTCAGTAAGGTGACTTCATGGTTTGCATAAGCACTTTGACAATCACTCCCACTATTTTTGAGGAGATCTGAGTCAGCCAGGCAAAAGATGCCATGCTTGAGAGGATCCAACGGAAGTTTCATGAAGGCCTGGCAGAAGGGTTTCGAATTCATGAGGATGGTTTCCTTCATTACAAGGGTTGTTGGTGCATAACCCTAGGACGTCCAGATTTGAAGCACCATATTAAGGAAGAGGGACGCTATACCCCTTACTCCATCCACCCAGGAGGGGACAAGCTATATAAGTGAAATGCCCCAAAAATTTCTAATTTTAAATATTATATTTAAATGAGGTTTTATTATGGAAATTAATTAAATAAATTATTTTTATAAAAGGAAATTAATTAGGGCTATTTAAGAAGAAAACAATAAATAATTTTTATTAGAAAAGTTTTGGTATTTTAGCTAATTAAGGATTTTATTTTAGAAAATTTATTTAAATAATTTATTTTATTTAAAATAAGAAGGAGAATATAAGGGTGTTTTACTAATTAAAAAGGAATTTATGGAAAATATTTTTAAAATCCTAATTTAGATTAAAAAGGGATTTAATTATTATTTTATTCAAATATTATTATTTTAAATATCCTAAATATTCTGATTAATTTAATTGGCCCTAACCTAATTTTTTCTTTCTTTTCCTTTTCCCCTTTTTCCATTTTCTTTCTTTTTCTTTCTTCTTCTTTTCTTTTTCTTTTTCTCCTCACCGAACTGGGCCAGCCCAGCGGCCTAGTTCCTATTTTTCTTTCCTTTCCTGCAGCGCAGCCTAGCCCCTTCGGTCGATGCCTGCGACCCTCACCAAGCGCCGCGTTTTGTGTTTCTTTTCACCAAAATGCGTTGTTTCAATTAATTCACCTTCCTCACCTCGCACCTAGCCCGGTTTGCCGCCTTTCCTTTTCTTTTCTTTTCTTCCCCGTCACCTAATCCAGCCGCTAGTCTTTTTTCTTCTTCCTCCTTCGCACCTTCCTTGACGTAGACCACCGCCTGATACTCTACCACCATCGACCTGGTTTTTCACCGGGGATCTCGCCCATTTTGACCGGTCGTTCTCCTCCCTTTCTCTTCCTCTTGATTCGACAACCACACAGACCCAACCAACTCTCCCCCCCCTTGCGTGATTTTCCTTCTTTTTCCTTGCGCATATCCCTTACCCCGTTTTGACCTCCACCGGCCAACCTAGCCTCCGGTGACCATAACCCTACTTTCCTTACCCATTAGCCGACCCACAGAACCCTAATCTCCCTTATAAAATCTATAAATACCCACTTACACTGCCATGTATTGAGTTTTGATTTCCTTACCCAGAATATTTCCCTTCTCGCCGCCGCCCATTTAGACTTCTCATCTGTCGCCTCCGGCCATCTTTGCCGCCGTTCTTGGCCACCCGTGTCATCTTTTCACCACCCTCTAACTAACCAAATGTCCCATATCTCTCGATTCTTCCTTTACAAGCCACACCGGCTGTGCAAAGTAACCCCGTCGACCAACCTATTTTCCAGCTCCGCACCCTTTGCACCGCCCTTATCCACCTCTTCTACCGCTTCCACCACTTCCTTCACCGCCAAAATTGTTCTGTAGACAATCCTATACCTTCCCCTACCTTTCTTTTCCTCTTTCTCCCTCTCCTCCTCTCTTTCTCTTCTTCTCCTCTATTCGGCCACCACCTATGGCTGCGCCGCCGCCCTCATTCTGTCCCTCTCCTTCTAGGCAACTCTAAACACTTCTACTCCCACCTTAATTCTCCCTATATTTTTTGCATCATCCAACTTTTGCGCTTTTCTTCCTTATTTCCGGCCACCGCCGCCACCGCCGTGCACCACCACTGGTGCCGCCTATCCCCACCAGCCTAAGGGTGAACCCTAGACCCTCTCAACCCTTTTTCCTATTTTTATAACCCTTAAATTATTTTATTTCAATTACTTGCATATAAATACTATTATTATTATTATTAGTATTATTATTATTATTATTATTTTTACTATTTTGATTTTCTATTATTATTATTTCATTATTAATATTACAATTACTTTACTATTAGTTTTGCTATTACTATTATTGTTGTTATTGTTGTTGTTGTTGTTGTTGTTGTTTTTGTTGTTGTTGTGCATAACCCTATATTATCAACTTTTATAATATTTCTATTATTTCTATATCTTTAGCAAAGTTAGAAATTTGTTAATGCTATTTTATAAGTATCTTACTATTTGGTCAAAGCCCTAAGGAGGCATAAGAGCGTGCTCCAAGACCGGTATCATTTCAGGTAAGGGTGTTACTAAGGTCTCTTGTGTGTTTATCTGCATTATGTGCTTCACATGCTATATATCATATGTTTATTATTATTTATGTCATATATGGTATGATGTGGAGTTGAAGTATGTATTCAGGCATTTGTATAGTATGTGTATTATGTATATGTGCTGGATCATTTGTGACCCTGTAAGGCATGCATGTGAGGATGTTGATATGGTTTGTATGGGAGAAAGGATGAAAAAGGAGGGATGGGGAAAGAAGTTGACCAAGGGAGGAGAGTTGACCTAATTATTTTAACGATTCATAAGTGGAAGAATAAAATGGAGAATTTTAGGGTTTTGTGTGGGAGTATATAGATTATGGTTTTATATGGGAGAATCTAATTTATGGTTTCATGAGGGAGAATCTAATTTATGGTATTGTATGGGACAATCTAATTTATTGGCTTGTATGGTTTTGGGTGAAAGAATTTAATCTGTGATCCTGCATAAGAGAGTTTAACTTATGGTTTTGTATGATGGAATCTAATTTATAGTTTAGATGATTTTGTATGGGAGAATGTAATATATGATGTTATATGGGACAATCTAATTTATGGTTTATATGGGAGATCCTAATTTATGATTTTATGTGGAAGAATCTAACTTATGGTCTTGTATGTGAGAATATAATTTGTTGTTATGAATGGGAGAATCTAATCAATTGTATTATATGGACAAATCTTTGGGTTTTCTATGGTTTGAATCTAGGGTTTGATATGGGTGGTTTTTTGGTTTTGCGTGTATTGAATTTAGGGTTTTGTATGACGGAATCTAGGGTTTGCATGGTGATATTAACGATTGTTTGGTGGTATTAGGGTTTGTATGGTGGTATTAATGGTTGTATAGTGGTATTAGGGTTTGCATGGTGGTATTAATGGTTGTTTGGTTGTATTAGGGTTGCGTGATGGTATTAATGGTCGTATGGTGGTATTAGGGTTTACATGATGATATTAGGGTTTGTATGGTGGTATTAATGGTTGTATAGTGGTATTAGGGTTTGCATGGTTGTATTAATGGTTGTTTGGCTGTATTAGGGCTGCGTGATGGTATTAATTGTCGTATGGTAGTATTAGGGTTTACATGATGATATTTAGGTTTGTATGGTGGTATTAGGATTTGTAGGGTGGCATTAGGGTTTTGCATGGGAGTTAATGATTGCATGGGATTTAGGATTTGTATGAAAAGTTTGAGAGGTTGCATGGGATGTGTAAAGTTTGCATGGGAGTGAAATTTACATATGAAAAGTTGATTTGAGATATAAGGAAGGTAATGTAAATGTTGTTTGGATGTTTGAACACTTGGGATGAAAAATAGTACGTAGGACATTATAAGGGTATAGAGGAGATTGAATTAGGGTTCAGAGTGATTAACTATGGGTTGTTGTGATTAACTAGGGTTGGAGTGGATAATTGTGGTTTGTTATGATTAACTAAGGCGTGGAGTGGCTAATTATGGTTGTTATGGTTAAATAGGGTTTGGAGTGGTTAACTATGATTGGTTTTGGTTAATTAGGGTTTGTTGTGGCTGATTAGGGTTTTTGTGTATCATGTGTATTTAGTGATTAAAGTGTAATTATGATTGTGAAATTTATGATTTGTGATGTGGGATGACTCATGCATGTCCAAGGTGAAAGCTTCGAAATAAGATACTTAAAACATTAATTATCTAAAGTGGAAGATCCTTGAGACGGGACCAGCCGATCCACCGGTTCGGAATAGTGGTTAGGGTTTTTACCCTATGTGCGACCGATCCACCGATTATAATAGTGGTTAGGACATGATGTCCTATGTGTGACCGATCCACCATTTATAATAGTGGGGGTTCCCGAACTCAACAAACACAAACCCGAGTTTTGCTAAAATGCTTAAAAGATACTAATTACTTACAGTGAAACACCATGCGAGCCGAAGCCAACCGATCCACCAGTTAGGAATAGTGGTTAGGACGCATAGTCCTATGTGTCTCTGATCCACCAGCTATAATAGTGGTTAGGGTATGATACCCTATGTACCTCCGATCCACCGGCTAGAATAGTAGGGGCTTCCGTACTCGCATAGATTTGATAAAAATCATGGTGTGAATTGAGTTTTGATTAGAGATTAATTAAGTAATTGAATCAGATAATATATGAGCCTATGTACTTTTACTTAGATGGTCATTTGTATTTATGTTATCATGTTGGCCTTATGCTCTATTATTGTTCCGCATTATTTATGTGCTTATGTGTTGGCCATAGTGCTCGGTTACCTTATTTAGTACGTAGAGTACTGATCACCCTTTTCATGGGTGCTACTCATTCCCACGAGCAAAAGGCCCTTTTTAACTTTGTGCAGGAGGACGAGACATCAGTCGGGGCTGTGTGTTGAGCTTATTTTGGCTCAAAGTTTGAGAGTAGTGTGGCTGGATTCCCTATTCTTGATATCTTATTTATTTCTATTATTTCTTCTTATATCGGATTTATCCTATTTGATCTATTACCTCGTATTAAATATGTGAAGGAAACCTTTTATCGATTGTAAAAATATTTCTTTCGAAGAATTTTAATTTTGCACTCTCATTTCTATTTGATTCGTGATCCTTTACGCGCACTCTGATTTTTATGTATGATCTTTCTAGTTCTTTTATGAGCTATTTGGTTTGAGTTTAATGTTAATAATTTTCTTTAGCCTTAGCAATTGGTACTAAAACGATCAAAGAGAACCGGTTTGGTACTAAGTATGGCAGTAACATCCCCAGAATTCACGGATTTTAAATTAAGTATTTTAATCACTTCTGTTTTCAAAAAAAAAAATTATGAATTTTGGGGTGTTACAATAAGACCTTAGAAAGGTATACCAGCGGCCTCATATGAAGCAAGAAGTGGTCAAGTTTGTGTCCTGATGTCTAACATGTAAGAAGGTCAAGATTGAGCACCAAAGACCTACGAGGCTACTTCATCCCTTAGAAGTGCCAAGGTTGAAGTGGGATTCTATCTCCATGGATTATATTTTGGTTATTGCATATAAATTGACCAAGTCGCCCGTATTTATTCTAATGAAGTCCATATGGTATATGGATTAGTTAGTTTTAGTGGGTGCCTATATGAAGTACGTGGTTAGTCGGCATGGGGTCCCAAAGGATATTGTATCAAATAGGGATTCAAGGTTCCTCTCTCACTTCTCGAGAAAGATATGGGAAGTCCTAGGGACGAAGTTAAAGATGAGTACAACTTTCTATCTAGCCACAGATGGTCAAATAGAGTGAACCAAAAAAACCCTAGAAGACATGCTAAGGGCCTGTGTATTAGATTTCGAGGGTTATTGGGAAGAGCGCCTACTCTTTATAAAATTTTCATACAATAATATCTACGATGCTAGTATAGGGATGTCTCCCTTCTGAGCATTATATGAATGAAAGTGTAGGACCCCCTTGTGCTGCAAAGACATTAGCGAGACAATATTGTTGGGGCCAAAGATGATCAGGGAGATGACTATATATATCCGCCAAATTTAGGACCAGATGAGAGCGGCTCAAAGCAAACAAAAGAGTTATGAGGATCGAAAGTGTCAAGGTAGTGATTTTGAGCTTGGAGAAAAAGTGTTGTCAAGGGTTTCCATCGCAATGGGCATGTAAAGATTTGGCAGAAAGGGTAAACTGGGCTTGAGGTGCTTCGAACCCTATGAGAATTTTGAGCGGGTAGGTAACATTGCTGATCCTTCCCAACTAAATGAGGTTGAGCTTAACGATTCCCTAACCTATGACCAACAAACTTTACATATCCTTGACACTAAGCTCTACAATACTTACATGAGTGCATTTCCCTTTATGAAGATTCTTTAGAGCTGCCATGGAATTGAAGAAGCCACCTAGGAAGCGGAAAATGACATGCGCGAGGCATATCCATAACTTTTTGTTGTAGGTACGATAATCCTTAGTAAACCCCTTTGTTTAAGTGCGTAGTGGTATCATCATTCATGCCTATATTATCCCAATAAACTTAGAATTGTCTTTCCTTATCCCCAAAATCTAGTAGGTGACTTTGAAGAAAAAGTCTTTCTTTAAGTGGGTAGTGATGTAATACCCCAAAACCTTAATTTAAGAAATTATAATAAAATAGGGTTTAATATATTAGGTTAATTAAATATAATATTTTTTAAAAAAATAAAGGAGAAATTATGACAAAAAAATGGAAATAATATAATATTAAACTAGGGAAGGTTAGGGTATCTTACTAACTAAAATAGAATTTTGGAAGAATTACCCAAAATTTTATAAATTAATATAAAAACGAATTTCATTATTTATTTTTCTAATTCTATTATTTTTAAAAATACAAAAAGGCCCTAAATACAATAAAGACCATATTTTATTTTATTTTCTTTTCTTTTTTCCCTTTCCTTCCTGATCTTTTTTTTTCTTTGTTCCATTTTCCTTTTCTTTCTTCTCTTCTTCTCCGATTAGGCCTTGCTGGTGTAGCCCAACCCCTCTCTCCCTCTCTTCCCCCACATGGAGCCCAGCTCTCTCCCTCTTATTGTTTTTTTCTTTCCTCGCTTGCCCGATACTATCTCTTTCTTACTTTTCTTTTCCCCCGATTAGCCAGCCTACCCTCTTCTCCTTCCTCCTCCCCTCTCCTTCCTTTGCACTTTAGGTTGTGCCTGTAGACCTGTCAGCCGTCCTCCCCTACCACTATACCACCCTAACCTACTCCCTCTCTCTCTCTCACCCTCCTCCCTTTCCTTTCCATCTTGAGCCTAACCTACCCCTGTACTACCTCCCCCATGTGCCTATTCCCCTTCCCTTTCTCCCCATCTACAGTGTGCACCCTAACCCTTAATAGGCTTGTACCAACCTGCCAAAGCAAACCAACGAGCTCTTGCCCCTTCTATTCCCTTGTCCTCTTCCTCCTTTGTCCTCTTCTCTCTCCCATGACCTATATATTCCCCATCAATGCCCCCATTCTCCTCCTTTCCGCTCTGTCCAAAAACACCTGATCCTTCCCACAGTTGTGCCTTTAGACACATCCTTAGTTGTCGTCATGCAATGCCACAATCTGAACCACCACCCAGCCCGTTCGCTACATCACCCTCCACCAAACCAAACCATTCACCGCCCCAAACTCCTACTATATAACTCAACCCAGTCATGCAGAGTGGGCCGCTCGAGCTTCTCTTTGTACCCCATCACAACCCTTCTCACTGTCATGCGCCACATCCTCCGCAACAATCACCACTCCCACTACCCCCCTCTCAACCTAGTAAACCCTCCTCTACCCTTCCTTTTCCCTTTCTCCCTCTCATTTCCCCTTCCTCCTCCTCTACCACCTGCACCCCCACCCTACTGCGCTACCCCCACAACTGCAACCCTCCTAGTCCATGGAGTCCACTACCTCCTAACTGCCACCTCCCTCTCTTTCTTCTAACCCCAAAATTCCAACCTTTCCTAATAAAACCACCACTCTAACCACTGCCACTGCCATGCGCCACAGCCATCCTAGCTGCCACCTCCACTTATGTTGTGTCCTAATCCCTACTATCACTTATGTATAGATTATCTTAATATAATTATTATTTTAGCCTTATTATTATTATCATCATAATCATCATCATTATTAATATTAATAATAATAATATTATTATTATTATTATTATCATTATTATTATTATTACTACTACTATTACTATTACTATTACTATTATTATTACTATTATTATTATTATTATTATTATTATTATTATTATTCTGCCATTATCATCATTATTATCATCATCAATACTAATAGCCCTATTTTGGTTGATACTACCACAAATATATTTGTTAGCCACTTTAATGATAATACCCTTATTAATATTACTAAGACAATTATTATTATCATCACTAGCACTAGTTTGTATTAAAAATAAGTTAATGGCTAATGAAAGTAATAAGATCAAAGTTAACCTTAGTGTTTCCCTCTTATAGGTGAACTATGTCCGACCCTTAAGGAGGCATAGGAAGCGTGCTCCAAGCCTAGTGTCCTTGTAGCACAGCTTGGTAAGCATGGAGCTAAGGTAAGTTATATGTATTTTTATGGCATGTGTAATATAGTAATGTGACTTGTATTTGCATTGTACATATGTATGGTTGCCCTATATGACATACACACCTGGAGCCCTCAGTAGTAAGATGAGGTCATGGGAAAATGAGGAAAGTAAAGGGAGTGGAGCGGTGAGAGGGAAGTGAGAAATGTTTGTGTATCTCATGACTTATATGTGATATATAAAAGGTTAATATGAAAAAAGGATGGAATAAATCTTGCATGGGGAGTGTAAGGCTTGCATGGGATGGTAATCTTTGCATAGGGATGAATTTTGCATAGAAAAAGTTGGCTTAAGGGTTAAGTAAAGTGAGGAAGAATAGTTAGGGTCATTGAAGTCCATATGTGAAAAACAGTGTGTGGGTTGGTATAAGGCTCACATGGGGAACTTGGCTAGGATTTGTGACAAAACCCTAAGTGGGAGAAGTGTGCGAGGAAGGGAGAAATAATGGGAATGGTTAGAGTGTGGAATAAGAATGGAAGGGTGTCACAAGGAGGGGAAGTGAGTCAAGTGGAAAAAGGTTTGCCGTTGGGGTGATAAGGGGATGACATAAAAGAAAGGAGATGTACTAGGGTTGGGAGGATAAGCTAGGGTTTTGACGGTTACATGTGGAGGATGGGTAGTGAAGTTGTGATGTTGCATGTGGTTTTAGTGGAGTGGTGGCTTTGAAGCAAAGGTGAGAATGGGTGGTGTAGGATAGGGAGAAGTGAGGCTACATATGTTAGATTATGGTTTTTGAGGGAACCCATAGAGGGTGGAGGTGAGTCAAAATGGATTTATGGGGAGTTGGCCTTGATCCACATGCATAAGGGTATGGGTCCCTCGAGGTGAGTGGGAAAAACGTGAGGAAGAAGTCTTGGAGTCCTAGGGTATGTAAAGGTCTCAAGATATAGGATAGGGATTTTTAGGAGAACTATCATAGAAAATCATGTTCAAAAATCATTTTAAAAGATCTTAAAGTGATTTCAAACATCAAAAATATTTGAAAGTATTTGTGCAAAAGGTTTTCTCAAATTAATTTTATTTTAAGTAGTTTCCATATGATCTGAATTATAAAATTTACCATAAATTTTATAGAAAATATTTGTGGATGAATAATATTTCTTTGGAAATTTTGAGATATCTACTTTACAATGAAAAAAGATGGCGTAAAATTTCGAGCTCTATAGCTCAAGTTATGGACTTTTTTTAAAGATGTGTGGTGTTGAAAAATAACTCCACCGATCAACTAGTTTCTTAAAACTAGTTGACTGGCATGTCAAAACCAATCGATTGGTCTGTGCAATTCTAAGATTTTTTGCCCATTGAAACTAGATAGTTGGATTACTTTCTACACCTAATGCCACTACCAATTTTGATAATATTTTAGCATTATAAATAAGAGTAGTTAGACTTCAATAGACATCAATCAAACTATCACAACTCTTCTAAAATCATTATTTTCCCATCCTACAAAAAATCAAAGATAGTTTTGATTTTACACTTTTATATCCAAATCAAACTTCTCTAGTGCTCACTTTGTTCTTTATATTTGGCTAAAGTGCTCACAAAATTATAATTATTATTTTTCTTGCTAGATAAAAAATATTCACTAGTGATTACTCATTTTCATACGCTATATAATGAATTCTTTTATTGTATTGATCTAAACTCATCTTGTCAAACAAAAGTGAAGATTTATGTGTTGTCTAGATTTCCTAAGAGAGTTCATTGAGATTGCAATCTCATAAGTCTAGAGAGGATATCTATTCAAAGTGTAAATTATCTCTTAGAGGGTCATTGAGATTGTAGGCTCATAAACCAAAAGATGAGTAATCATCATTAAACACTCATTATAAATAAAGAGATATTCAAATCCAAAAGGCAAAATCATTTTGTAATGGATGTAGAGAAACGTTTTAGAGTTTGTTGACCTACTATAAATCATGTATATATTGTTTTTCATTCTTCTACTTATGTCTCACAAAATTTTAATTTGGTATTATTGTTACAAAGTACTCTATTCACGCTCCCTAGAGTATCTATATAGGCTCTCAATGTGAAAAATGGTATGTGATAATATATATATATTGATAAAATCTTATTTTAAATAACATCATTACTTATAATGAGAGAGAGAAAGAGAGAGAGTGTAACATGGTGCATTGCATACCGGCACATAATCATTGTATATGCCTCCCATAAATAGCTTTTTAGCATGCATTTTCCAAATTAAAACTTAATCAAATGCTACAGAGGAAATGATAGAAAAAATGGATTAGGATAAAGTGAGAACTTGAAAATGTGTTTTAATAATTTATTCCATAAAAAATAAACAAGTTAAACAATAGATATATTTCATTTATAACAATCTCAACTACTTTAGTCCACTTATATGTTGTCTGGCTATGGTTAAAATTATGGCCCCACATATATATTTATGCACTAGTGCATACACACACACACACAAACGATGTCTCTCATTTCTCCTAACCCTTTCCCTCGTTTGTGACATAAAAATCTCTTTGTTACTTGTAACTACTTCTGAAGATTAGACAAATAGATAAGGGTAAAAGTGAGAAAATGAAAATATTAAAAATATAAATCATGTTTATACATTGTGTGAGCTATATAGAGCATGCATATTATGTTGGAAATGTTTTCTATGTAACGGAGGCACACAAATATTCTCATAGCAAAAATCACAAAGTCGGTAAAAGCATTTTATGCACATGCATGCGGAAAGAATCCATGCGTATTAAATTTTTTGTGTGCTTTATTGTTTGACTTTTTCTATTTCTTTTTAGAACATTCCATCACCTTAGTACTAAAAAAAGCATACAATAAATGAGCATACATGTTAAATGGAAAATATAGAATCACTACGTGGAATCCAAATTTTTTTCCTATATTACCCTCACCTCTCTTTCACTCTCCCATTTACTCTCTCTCACTCAATCCTTAACTATCTTTCAGTCCCCCATTTGAGTTAATCTCACTCCCTCAATCTCTATTACTCTCTCATTTTTTTTCTTTTTTTTTCTCTCTCTGGTGAAGGTAAGTAGATCTACAACATTTTTTCCTTTTCTCACACAAGCAACAGCTAGAAAACTATGACTAAGTGGGAGAGCGATAGAAAGGAACAGTGTAGCTACTATCATGAGAGGGGATCGATAAAGTTAGCCATTTGGGGAGGTAAAGGATAGATAATTTTTCCATAGGGGGTAAGGGATCGATCGTGCAAGCCAACTGTTGGGTATAATTTGCTGCAAATGTTGTTGTGGGGGAAGGGAATCTAAAACCGGCAAGGGAGAAAGGTTGGATGGAGGACATTGGTGATTTTAGTCGTGAAGGTAAATGGGTTCAGCAAATTTTTTCATTGGAAGGGTAACAGGTTTGGAAAAAGTTATTATTCGAGGCTAATAGGTTCGGCATATCTCACCTGGGGAAAAATATGGTAGGCTATATAGATCTGGGCTGGGAAGGTCATTGGCAGGCACTGGCTTTAGCGATGAGTGTCGGTGGGTGGGTAGTGTGTGTGGCCATATATACCATTAGCTGGATATTGTGTCACCAATCATATATCCAATACATTTGCTTCTTTTATTTTTTAGGATCATGGTTGTCTCCATATGAAACAGGAGAATTTGAAAACTTTTATTGGAAGCGTCAATGAAAGGATGATCGCTCTAATACGCCAAATAGAAATTTCACACCTTCCAGACTCCACATTTGGGCATTTCTGCAAGTCATTTATATCAGCAATTATAGAGAGATAGCAACTAGACACCAACAACCTTCATATGCCATGGGGTGACAATCACCTTTTTAGATGTATATCATATATTAGGGCTACGAGCTGATGGTCATCCAATATATTAGGATATGACAACTGATATGCATGGGTAAATGATTGGTGCATTGGTTTCCTTATTTAGGATGGAAGAAATGCAAGTGAATGCATTCACTCAAAAGGGTGGGCTTCCATTTAAAAGACTGTAAGAAATAGGTGAATCATAAAGTTAGGGGATGAGGAAAAAGTGGTTAGATATCTACTACAATTAATCAACCTATAGTTGTTTGTCAATAAGTTGGTTGATGAAGTTAATTCATAATATATCCTTTTCTTCAAGCTCTTAGCCAAGTTGAAGGTTATGTATGGGGGCAGCCCATTTGCTTCTCCCTATCGACAACTTGGTATGACCTCTAAAGCTAATGCTACACATATGTCGAGACGTGTTACTCTATTATAGATAATTTGATAATTATCCTATATGTATATTACCTACTTGGATACATTAAGTATAATTTTAATAACTGGATATTATAATAGGCAATGATTTATGAATACTTTCTAGATTTTAGAGTGGAATGATCCGGGTATGATCTAGACCATCCCATTGTATGAGGTGGTTTTGCATACATAAATTTGGAAATAAATTGGAGACACTTGAACAATTTTGAGCTAAGATTAATCTTATGCCTACGTCAAAGGTATGCTCAAATTATCATATTCTTACAATATTATGTTACTGATATATGTATGTAGTTTAATTTGTTAGTGATAAGACAATTGGGATCCATACAAGTTAGCAGATCCGTATAGAGATTATCTTATGACATTATATCACAATTATTTATACTATTTTGAGAAAGTATAATGGTATATTCTAGATAAAGTGACATGCTAGTTTGGATATATGCAAGTGGCTCCTAAGGAGCTTATTAAGTACACTAGGAACATGTACAGAGGTTCTTCCTATAATACCCCAAAATTTAAAAACTTTGAATTTAATAAATAACCCACATCTAAAATAATTTAATTTTGAAATTAATTAATATAATTATTTTGTGGAATTTTATATGTATAAAAATGGATATGATTATTTAATAAAATAAAATAAATATTTTGTTATTTTATTGTACTTATTTTATATAATTAAATTTTCAAACCTATATTTTACTAAAATTACCCTCTTAAATTAATATATTAAATTTTAAATAAATTAATTTATCTAACTAAATAATTAAATACCCTTATTCCAAACATTATATTAAATCTTATTTTTTCCCTTTTTTCTTTTTCCGTTTTCTTTCTCTTTTTCCTTATTTTCTTTTCCTCCTTTCTCCTTTTCTCCTTTTCCTCCACTTCATGCCATCGGCCTATGTGGCCCATTTCCTCTCATCTGGGCCACAGGCCCTTCTTTCTCTTCTCTTCTCCTCACCCCACATCACTGCCAAGCCCACTCCTTTTTTTTCTTTCTTCATTCCCCCCTATTTGGGCCAGCCCCAACTCGCCCTCTTTTCATCCCTCCCCCTCGGGTGCAACACCAACCCATCCCTTCCTTTCTCCCTCACACAGTTGGCCTATGTTCTTACCTTCCTTATGCTTCTTCTTCTTCCTTGACCCTACACTTGAATGTTATGCCTGCCTACAACTCGCCCCTGCCACCAACTCCCCTACAGCCCTTCCATTACAGCCTGCATCTCTCCCTACCCCATCCATTTCCTTCTTTCCCTTCCTTCTCCCTACCATCCTATACCCATTGACCTACAGCCTCTCCCCCTTGCAACCAATTGGCCTAGTGCCCCTTCTTCCCTTCCTCTCCCTCTTCTTTTTTTTTCCTTCTCTCATACCCATTTTCTTCCCCTGAGTCTCTTATTCCCCTCCTTGACGAGCCCTTTTTTTCTTTGTTGCCTCCAACCACCATTGATGCCTCCCGACCAACCACCACATCCACCTCCTAGCACCCCCTTTTACCTTCCTACACCACCCAATCACCCTTACTCACCCCTACAGCTACCCTTTCCCCTTCCTTCTTTTTCTTTCTCCCTTCTCGGCCTCTACACCACCATCGTGTGGTACCATTCCTCCTCTTCCATAGTTGCTACAACCACCCCTCTACCCCCTAGCACCTCCTCTACCGTCCATTCCTCTCGTTGGCCAAAAATCCCCTACAGCCTCCTCTTTTCTTCTCTTTTTTTTTGCTTCCTATTCTTATTCACCCATCCTTCACCTCATTTTTCTATCCCTATAGCCAATGTCTCTACCACTCTGAGTAGCCAATCCTTGACCCCTACCATCATCTACACCCCTCCTCCCTCCCTACACCCAGCCACCACTCTCACTCCCCTCCACAAGCTCTCAACCCAACCCTAAATACTCTTAACCGAACAAACCTCTCCCTTCTCCCTACTTCCCCGCTTTGACCCCTTCTTCCTTTTTTGTATGCATGCTACTCTTTTTTTAGCAACTTGATAAATTTTTGAGGTATAACAATAGTTAAAATTAGTATGTATTTAATTAAGCTTTTGATTAAAAATTTATTCTTTTAATTTTCTACTTCTAATATGCTAATTTTTTCTTTTAATTTTTAGGTATTACTTTTTATTAATCAAAGCTCAAACTTTTAACTAGGGTTCCAGTTAGGTTTAATTATTCTAGAAAATAAGGTGACTATTATACTATACTAAATTGTGTGGATATACATATGCTAGCACATTAGGATTTTTTTATGATTATGAGCATGTTTTGTGATGTTAAGCGTACTATGACTTGTCGCATGTGTTGGTTGTTGAAACAAAAGGCATGTTAATTTATGTTTCATGGTGTAGAAATAATGTTTAAGGAAGGAGCCTTATTGTTAATGATAATTTTAAATACATATGTTGATATGATAAGCTAATATGGCCATTTATTGCATAGATAATGTTAATATGAGCCCTAGAGGTATTTTAGTAATTTTCGCTTGTGCAAAAGATGTGGCCTAAATAATTATGTATGGCAAGTACTAATTAGTATTAATAATAAATAATAATATTCGGTGGTGTTAGATAAGGTACATAAACCATGGATGTTAATATTTGATGTGGAAAGGGTATTTTAGTAAATTTCATGTAATAAGGGATAAATGGTAATTTATAAGAGTAAAGGGTGTAAAATGGTAAAGTAATAAGTAAGAAGGGTATTTTAGTAATTTTACATGGAAAAGGGGATAACGTGGTAATTTTCATGAGTAAAAAGGTATTTGGACAAATTAAATAAAGAAGAAGGGTATTTTGGTAATTTGCCATCAAATAAGGGCATTTTGTTAAATTTGTGAGTAGAAGGGATAAAGTCATAATTTAATAAAGAAGGGTATTTTGGTAATTTTGTATAAAGGAAAGCATTTTGATAATTTTGTAAGTAGAAGGGATAAAGTGGTAATTCAATAAAGAAGAAGGGTATTAATTTGGCACAAACGAGGGGTAACTTGGTAATTTGGTGAGTAAAAAGGGGTAAAATGGTAATTTAGTAAGTAAGAGGGGTACTTGGGTAATTTAGCATAATAAGGGGTAATTTGATATTTCTAATTAGTATAAAGAGCAATTTGGTCATTTAACCAACAAAAATGATAATTCAATAATTCTAATAAGTATGAAGGGTAATTCGATTATTTTAATAAGTATGAATATAATACCATAAAAATTTAAAATTTAAAATTTAATAAATAAACCTCATTTAGGAACATTTAAATTTTAAATTTATTTAATTTAATTATTTTGTTGATTTATGAACATATAAAAATAGATATGAATATTTTATAAATTAAAATAAATGTTTTGTTATTTTATCAAACTTATTTTATTTAAATAATTTTTGAAACCAATATTTTACTAAAATTACCCTTTTTAAAATGATATAATAAATTATAAATAATGAAAGTATTAAATTAATTTACCTATCAAAAATATTTAATCCCATTATCCCAAAAATTATTTTATTTTATTTTTTCCCTTTTTCCTTTTTCCTTTTTCTTTCTCCTTTTTCTTCTTTTTTCTTGTCCTCCTTTTTCCTTTTCTTCTTTCCCTTTTGCGACGTTGGCCTGCATTCTTCCCCCTCGCACTCGGCCACTGGCCCCTTTCCTTTCTCCTCTCCCTTCTCCCCACGCCATCACCCAGCATGTCTCCCCCTTCTTTCTTTTCTTTTCCTTTCTCCCCCTGATTGGGCCTACCCAACTTCTTTTCTTCCTTGCCCTCTCCCTCACGCATAGGCCCTACCCTTCCTTTATTTTTCCCTTGCTCAGCCAGCCTGCCTCTTCTTTCTTTTCTCTTCCTTCTTCTTCCCTTCTCCTTATTCTTCGACCATCAAAGCCCGCATGCCATGCCTGTAACCTCCCTACCACCAACTCTCATGCAACTTACCATGGCAACCTACAGCCCTGCTCTCTCCCTTTCCTTTCCTTTTCAAACCAAACACAACCCTCCCTGTATGCCCTCCTTTTCCTCCTCTTTTTCTTCTTGTCCTTGCCACCATAGGCCATGCTCTTGTCGACCCTATACCCTCCATCTAACCCAGCACGCCTGCCTCCTCTTCCTCTTCATTTTCTTCTTCTCTCCTACTCATTTTCCTCCTAGTTCAAGCATCCCTTTCCCTGCAAACCTCCCCATTTTCTCCCTTCTTCTCCTATTCTCCTCCTCCCCTACTTTCACTTCACCACCTCCAACTACTATTGCTGATGCTCAACCAACCACCACCTCCTGACACCCCCTGCTACCTCCTTGCACCACCAAGACACCACCACATGCCCTTGTAACCATTGTTCTACTCCCTTATTTTTATTTCCCCCTTCTTGACCTCCACCCTACACCACCACCATCCACCGCCCTCCTTCCTCTTCCACTGCTTCTAGAGACACTAATCCACTCTCTAATAGCTCCCCTACCACCACCTTACCTCCCTTGGCTGAAACCCCCTATAGCTCCTCCCTTCTTCTCTTCTTTCTCTTCCTTCTTCTCCTTCGCCACCCTTGCATCCAATTTTTCCAGCCCTACAGCCACCGTCTCTACCACCGTGATCCACCGATCATCGACCCCCAACCACCACCTACACCTCTACTCTATTCTTGCACCTAGCCACCATCTCCACAAGTCCTCCACCCTACTCCCAAAACCCTCACCCGAACCAAACCCTCTCCTTTTACCAACTCCCCCTGCGACCCCCATTTTTCCTTCACCCGTTGCATGCAGCACATACTGATCATGTAGCATGAGTCCTGCATATTTTCAGTTAAAGTTGCTAAATTTTGGAGGTATAAAAATAGTTGGTATTAGTAGGTGTTAATTAAGCTTTTAATAAAAAAAATTATTCTTTTGATTTTATACTTCTATTATGCTAATTTTTTATATTATTTTTAGGTATTGATTTTTACTAATCAAAGCTCAAACATTTAACCAAGGTACTGGTATGGTTTGATTTTTGTGGGTAGTAAGGTAATTGTTAAACCTTACTTAAATATATAGATATACGTATGCTAGCAAATTAGGATTTTTAATATGTTTATATGCATGATGTATGTTGTTAAGTATATTGTATTTGGTGGCATATGTTGGTTGATGAAAAGCAAAGCGTATTAATTTATGTGTCATGTGTAAAAATAATGCTTAAGGAAAGAGCCTTGTTCTTAATAACAAGGTTAAATACATATGCTTGATTTGATAATCTAATGTGGCCATTTGTTGCATATATAATGTTAATATGAGCCCTAGGAGCATTTTGGTAAATTTTCTTACGCAAAAGGTGTGGCCTAAATAAGTGGGTATGGTAGATGCTAATGTGTATTAATGATAAATAATAATAGTTGGTGGCATTGGATGATGTGTATGGAGCATGTACATTAATATTTTATGTAGTGAGGGTATTTTAGTAAAATTTGTATAATAAGGGAAAAATGATAATTTGTAAGAGTAAAGGGGGTTAAAAGGTAAATGGATAAGTAAGCAGGATATTTTAGTAATTTTACATGAAAAGGGGGATAACTTGGTTATTTTTGTGAGTGAGAAGGTAATTTGACATAAAGGAAGGGAATTTCAGTAGTTTTGTAGAGTAAAGGGGTAAAATGGTGATTATATAAAGGAGAAGGATATTTTAGAAATTTGGCATAAAGGAAGGGAATTTTAGTAAATTTGAAAAGTAAAGGGGTAAAATGATAATTTAATAAAGGACAAGGGTATTTAAGTAATTTAGCATAAAGGAAGAGTATTTTGGTAATTTGGTATAAATGAAGGGTATTTTGGTAATATAACATAAAGAAAGGGTATTTTTGGTAAATAGGTATAAAGGAAGAGTAGTTTGGTAATTTAACATAAAGGAAGGGTATTTTTTGTAAATTCATATAAAAAAAGCGTATTTTGGTAATTTAGCATAAAGAAATGGTATTTTGGTAATTTAGCATAAAGGAATGGTAATTTTAATACTTAAGAAGGGCAATTTGGTAATTTGACCAACCAAAAGGGTGCAACATGGTAAATTTAATAACAACTTGGTAAATTTAATAAGTGTGAAGGACAACTTTGTAATTTAACCTATCGAAATGGGTAATCTGGTAAATGTAACAAATATAAAGGGTGATTTGGTAATTTAATAAGCCTGAGCGATAATTTGGTAATTAAAACAAGTATAAAGGACATTACAGTAATCTAACCAACTAAAAGGAAAAATTGGTAACTTGATAGTTATGAGTAAAGTTGGTGATTTAATAAGTATGAAGGATAATATAGTAATCTAACAAATGCAAGGGGTATTTTGTTAATTATGCAAACATGAAGGCTAGTATGGTAATTCGGAAAATAAAAAGAGATGACTTGGCAATTTTACAAACAATGGATATTTTCATAATTTTGTAAGGATGATGGGAGTAAATGTAACACCCCCAAATTTACTACTGAAAAATTTCGTTAAATTTTAAAGAACTTTAGTGGAAGCAAGCAAATAAAAATATAAATTTGGGGGTATTACCGCCACACTTATTACCCGATCGATTCACAACTATAGACCCGATACTAAGTGCTAAGGCTAAAAAGAATAGAACCAAAACAAATCATTCGTAAAGTATTAGTTTTACGGAATCAGAGTGCGAAAATCAAAAGTTACATTCCGAAGTGTAATTTAAAAATTCCAAATGTCAGAGGACTTAAAATATCGGAATAATAGAGTACGATAATGCAAAGAACAAGATAGGGGGAAGTTCTCCAGCCACATCACTCTCGTCCCCCAAGCTAGATCCAGACTCAACTCTCAGTCCTGAAAATACCACAGACATCGTCCCCTACCTGCAAAACTCAGACAGGTCTTCTGCTCGTGGGAATGAGCAGCACCCATAAAACGGGTGATCAGTACGCTACGTACTGAGTAAGGTAACAGACGCACTAAGGCCCATCATTTGTCAGTATTCTATCAGAATTCTAAATCTACCATTATAGTACGATGGGATTTTGAACCCATCATCATAGTTCATTAGAATTCCGAACTCGTTGTAGCCTATCAGAATTCCAAAATTAACATAGTTTGAAGGACTTATAAATTTATTATTCATTGTGACTATTTAAAAAAAATTATGAAATTTTATAGAAATATTGAACAAAGCCATGGTTTCAAAAAATTTATATTAAAGCTTATAATTGATTTCTCTATACCAAAGAATAAAACTCATGAACTTTTTCACTTATATATAAGCATTCGAATGATAGAAATCAAAACGATAAATATATATTGGACTAAATATTTTCCTACCCATTCCTATGCCATCTCTACCTATATTTTGTATTTCTGACTAAGTTTTTTTCTACCCATACTTCAGCCACAGTGTAACACCTCCAAAAATTTCACATACACCAAATGGGGGGCACTACCACCATGATCAATATAAGTCTAGCCCTTGGCCAGCCTCATACTAACCACAAGGCTAAAAGATAATAAGAAACTATAATAGGGGATGATTAAAAACATAAAGGACTCTAACATTAAACACAAAAACTATATGAGTATGCAAAAGTTAGAGTAAGTACATTGGCAAATGATATATAAAATAGCATCCCACTATGGAGAAATAAAAACAAGCAACATAAATGTAAAGTAGTTCGGAGAATACTCTCTTTGGCTCTAACCTCGGGACATCAGAACATCACTTTACCCCAACTAGCTCATAGTAAGCAGCAAAGTTTTCTAGGGTCTCATCACCTACTTGCACAGACGTAGAAGGGATCGCTACTCTTAGGAATGAGCAGCACTCATAATAAGGGTCATGAGTATGTTACGTAATAAGTAGGGTAATAATATAGCAAAGACAGGGTACAACAATATAAAATACAGATATTATGCAAGCAGTAGGTTTTATTGGATTAATTACCTCTATTGATATTTAAGTCATTAGTACCATCTTTACACATCTTTTAAATTATATCCACGTGAGTACGGAGATCCTACCATTATGAGCGGTAGAACGGGAATAACTACTTCAGAGCAAAACGTGTATAACCACTATTATAATAGGTGGACTAGTAAACATGCATGTCTTTAGAGAAAAATGCTCTTAGCCACTATTATGATCGGTGGACCAATAAATATCCTATGTTTGGTCCCAAACCACATGGTGTTCCACTATAAGTAATTAGTATCTTTTTTTATAAATTATTATCATCTAATGATTTAACTTATTGAGCTTAGAATTCCATTATTATAACAAATGGACGGGGGATACTATTATAGGGTTAAATGCACCTGGCCACTATTATAACTAGTGGACCAGTAAATAACCTATGTTTTGGACCACCTCAATGATCTTCAACTTTAAATATTTAGTATTTTATTCATGTCTTATTCAACAAGTAACACCTATCTAGACATGCTCATCCCAATGGACACTCCCAACTCATTACCACTTTACCAATCCGAACTCCCTAAAATAGCCTATCCTTTAACCCAGGACATCTACATCCTCAAGACTCTTATAACTCCTATACACTTCCCACCATCCTCACAATGAACTTAGAAACCTCACATAAATGGGTCAAGGCCCACTTCCCCATTTCTCCACCTATATTCACCATTGCCCACTAGGATTTTCCTTGAAACCCTCATTTGGCCTATGTGACCCTAGCCTCTCTTCTCCATACTCAACCCACATTCTCCCTTGATTCCAACACCATCACCATACTCATCCCAATTCCAACCTCATAACCCATCTCCTCAACTCCCACGTATCATAATGATACCCTAGTTGGTCACCCCTAAAAACCTTAATATTTCCCTTCTCCTTCAATACCCTCTTTTTATACATAACTCTATCCTCCATTTAACTTAACTCACACCCTTCATATGGCACATCCTTAATCTCAACAACAAGGTTCAACTAACTTCCTCAACCTTTCCCTATAATACCCCTATCCTTAGGGTTTATGCCCCCATGCACCTTTCCATCAACCCACGTACTAAAAGCTTCCCAAGTACACCATCCACCAAAATCACACTTTTCTCTCCATGGTTAACCCTCAAACAAGATTTTGCCATGTAAATCTTTCTCCCATGCAAGACTTACACTTCTTATGTAAAATTTTACCCTAACCCCTCATTTTATTATTTCTCCTATTATTTTCTCTACTATATTTCAAGAGACACTTAGGAAATTCTCCACATATCACCTCACTCACTCCACTCTCTTTATTTTCTTTAATCTCCCATAGCCACTTAAGTCTCATTTAAGACATTTAGGCATACATATATTAATATTAAACTATACATAAGAACATGTCCATCCATAGCAAGTTATAACCACACATACAACATATAATGAAAATCATACTCACCATACCTTAGCTCCTTACAAGCCAAGCTACACCACATACATACTTAGTTCACATACATACTTAGTTCACATAACATGCCAATACACCCATACACACAAGATTCATAAGACAACCTAAAATCTTAACTATATCCTTACCTAGTCGGGCTTCAGGCTTGAAGCAAGAATCCTATACCTCCTCACGAGGAGATATTTGTTCAATAACTATAAAAAGAGTATCAGCTAGGTCACTTTACTTTCTTCCTACCTTTTTTTCCTTTTTATTATTTTATTGACCAAATATTAATGATATTGATGATAATAATAATAATAATAATAATAATAATAATAATAATAATAATAATAATAATAATAATAATAAGTTATTAAACAAAGTACAGTAAACAATTACGATGAAGGAGAGTGTAACGAGAAAAGATAGCAAATGAGGGGGTGGCGGTGGCAACAACAAGGCAGTGGTGGTGAAGGAGACGCAAGGAAGGGTTTTTAAGGTTGGAAAAAGAGAGGGGAGGTAGGGTTTCTTAGGTGGTGGGGTTATTTGGTTTAGGTGGTCTGTGGAGGTGGTGGTGATCTCACGATGGCAATACGATGGTGGCAGTGTCACTACCCAAGAGGAAGAGAAAAGGAAAGGAAATGAAGGAGAGGGGAGAAATGGAGAAGTGGTGGTGTGAGTAAGGTAAGGACTTTTTCTACGCAGGAAGAAGGCAGGGAGGGTGGTGATAGTGGAGGATGGTGATAGCAAAGGTGGTGGCAACGCAGGATGGCATTAGCAACGGAGGAAGGTATAAAAAGGCAACTTAAGCTACCCACTTTGAACGGATGGGGAGAGAAGAGGAAGGGGAAGGGAGTGGCATGTTGGGTGTAGGGTGATGTAGGAAAGAGAAAGGGAGGGAGTGGTGACAACTGTGCGACTTGGTGGCAATGGTGAAGGCAGCAAGAGTAAGGGGCAAGGAAGAGGATCGGCAAAAAAAAAAGAGGAAGAAGAGGGAGTGGGGAGTGGGGAGTGGGAGTGGTTTTTATAGGTGCAAGGGATGGAGGAAGGGGATAAGGAGGAGAAGTTAAAGGGAGGGATTCGGTGGCTACCTACCAACATGCAGGTCACTGCAGCTATGTAGGAGACATGGCAAGAGCTAAGTTTTGCAATGATAAGGAGGGCAAGTGAGGGAGAGAGGGAGCTCGCAAGGGGAGGAGGACCATGTAGAGATGTGCTTGTTGCACACCCTATAGAGCCGAAAGAGGAAAGGAGGGAGAGGGAGGTGGAGAAGGTTGTAATGTGCAGTTGTGTGCAGGTTGGGCCAATCAAGGGAAATAAAGATAGGGGAAAAGGGGACAAAAGTGAAAAAGAGAGGGAGAAAGGGAAGAAAAGAGGTACACGAGGGTTGGGCTAGTCAGGGAAAATGAAAAGAAAAAGGGGAATTAGGCTAGGGAAGGAAGAAAGTACAGAAGAGAGGAATGAAGGTGATGGGCCGCCGCTAGAGGGGATAAATGATAGCCAAAAATGGTTGGTGGTAAAGATACGAGAGCAACAAAAATCTCCAAAGTTGGAGGTTGAAGAGGGCAATTTCAGTCATTGTTTTCCATAAAATAAAAATGTATTTTCTACATAACAATACCCTAAATGAGACTAAAGTCAATATATTCCCTCTTTTTAATTTGTTTTTCATTGTAGTATGCAATACAAATATTACAAACCAAGAATGCTGGCAAGTTCTCTTTACCCCAAAGGGATTGAAATGAGCAACAATTCTATAATTGTTCTGCAATGGGTTATATTGGAGAGACTAAAAATTAATTTGATTGTGACCTATAAAATTTTAAGAGACCTCTTATCAGAAGGGCTTAGAAGCTTCCTTCTTCTGTTGTTGGCCGCCTCAAAAAATATCTTAAACTATTAGCAACCACCTGCACAATCAATGAATTCCATGTAGTAGTTGTCATAGCATTAGGCAGTAATAATGTGGAGGGGGGGGGGACAAAGGGCTTGAAGAGTATTAAAAGAATCACCTGTTGGAGAGGCTTTATAAGGGATTTACCCTTGTAGCTTACATGAAATTTTGCCTTAGCTAATAGCCCCTGCGGTTAGTAACATAAGTACACTAATAAGACCATCTCTCTTGGCAAGAATATTATATCAAAAACACTAATCGTCCTCCGCATTATGTACATTTATAATTTATTTTAAAAAGGAAATGAAACGAATTAAAAAAGCCAATATGTTCACCTCAGTATCAAACTCTCCTGATTCAACATTAACATTTATGTCTGTGATTATTTTCACGAGATCCACTAATAAACCAGGGCGATCAGCTGTCTCCACTATGAGTAAGCTGCAACAAACAAGATGTACTCTCAAAATATACAGTAACTAGAAATTTATTGGGTTTAAGTGAAGCCACAATCATCTTGTACAATTACTTTAACAAAGTTCCAAGGTGGATATATATCTCATGCATTCATGTAAAGGAAAAATGCATCTTATGCCCTTATATGTGGAGAACATTACACTATATACCCCTCACCTTATTTTCACTGCCATATGCTCCTATATTTTCATATAATTACACAATACATCCTTTTGTTCACTTTTTCTAACTTTTCTATTAATTTAATAAATTTTAACCTAATAAGATCACCCTTGGTCATCCCCACCCCTCCTCACCATTGACTTCATCTTCTCCATCCTTGCACCAAATGCCCACGATTCTTACACCAAATGTGCCTCCTTAACTTCATCTTCTTAATCCATCATTATTGCTTCTTCTTCTTCTTCCTCCACTATTGTTGCATATCCTCCTCCTTCTTACCCCACAATTTCACCAAACACCCCTCCTCCTTAACTTCATCATCTTCCTCCACCATTGTTGCATCTTCTTCTTCCTCCACCATCACTATAGCATATTCTCCTCCTTACCCCTATGATTGCACCAGAGATCCCTCCTTCATAACTTCATCTTCTTTGTCCCATTGACCCAAAATCCCACCATTCTTATAGCTATTTTTAACCCTTCATCCCACCATTCTTTTTGGCTCAAAAATGCTCTTCTTCTATTAGGTTAGAAGCTCTTCAATTCTATCTTTTTTTTTTCCTCATTTTGTTTCATTCTTCTTATTTGGTTGTTTCTTTGTTTTTGTGTATATATTTGTCAAATTAATTGTACATCATGGTACACTCATGTGGCTATGAAGAAGAAAGAGGAAGTTAAAGGGGTAAGGATGCTAAGTCATTGCAATAGTTATGAATTTCCAACAAACATTAACCTTTATAAGAGAAAAAAGTAATAAATGAATATCTGGTACAATTATGGGAGTATATAGTGAACAATTTGATATATATGGGTATATGGTGCAGTTTCCATAGTTTGAATCACACAACTGCAATTTTTAATTTATCTAGGAAACAATGGATTAATCATGCCCTTGGTTTTAGTACTCAATGGGGCCATGAATTGTTCATGGCTTGATAGCCTATTATAAAATAATAATTCACCACTTTGCATTATCCTCTTCAATCATTACTAAACTATCATGCATACAAAAATTTCATCAACTTAGTTAGCATATATTTTAAAGTTCTTTCAACTTTAACCCAACAAGTTTTGGTATCGAGGCATTGTGAGGAACCAATCTAAGAAAATCTTTTGAGTGTTCGCCCTTTGTTTTAGTGGCATCAAATAATTTCTCTTTCTAGAGAAAATTATCTATCATGGACCATCAAAATAAAATAATATATGAAAGTCCCGAGTTTATGGGAGGTTGTTGTGATGTTGAACCTCCCTCACTTCCACAAAATTTAGTAGTAGCACAATTTAGAAATAATGAAAAATAAATGGCAAGAATATCATAGGCAATCTTTTGCATGCACTCAACAATGTTGGAGGAAATTTTTATAAGCATGAATGCATGTGACTCACCAAAGGAAGAATAACATAAACGTAAGGATAATGTAAAGGCAACAACCAAACAAGATTGATGAAAATTTTGAATCCTAAAAGGAAATTGGAGATGTTAGAGATGAAGACATATGAAGCAAGCTTATGAACATTGTTGATCACATCAAACTACGTGGAAAAGAATTTTCTAGTCAAAAAGTGGTGGAAAAACATCTAATGAGTCTTCACACCAAGCATGAGTCAAAAATTTCTTCACCTCAAGATTCAAGATATCTATCACAAATTACTTTTGCAAAGTTAAGTGATTCTCTTCAAGTCATTGATGGAAGGGAAAAAAACTATGAGAGAAGAGGATAAATTTAAAGAAGCTTATTTAGCCAACAATTCAACTTCAAAGAGACTAGTAAATTTTACCTATGCAATTATAGAACAAAGCTTTGTCTAAGTGAAGAAGATTGTTGGCACAAAATATAACCTCGGTCATTCAAGTGTAAAAGAGTTAGGCATTGGGCATTAGCAAAAGCATTGAAGATATCAAAATGAAGTGGTGAAAACATGGTGCAAGTGGCTAAAAAAATCTCATTTAGAATATTAGGGTGAAAATTACACTATCAAAAGATGTGCTCCAATAATTGAAAGTTGATGATAACGTGCATCAACAAGTTGGTAATAGTGATGAGAAGTGCATAAATATTGAACAAAAATGCTTCGAAATTTAAAGAGGTATCCATTAGAAATATATCCTCCAACACTAGCAACATTGAATAATTAGGTACCCCTAATCATTATTATTATTATTTAGCGGGGAGAGGCAATAGGGGACCCCTTATCCAATCTAATGAGTATGTGCTCCATCTTTTATGAATTTGAAGACCATCGAAAGATAATGATAAAACAAAAAAGTAAACTTATTACCTGCGATCAGGCCCATCATCAACAACATTTATGTGTGTAGCTATATCGACGTCAACCTAGTCAGTTTCACCAATATCATGCAAAATTAAAAGAATTACTAATAAAACTACAAATTGACTAAATGGGACATAAAAATTAGTCTAGTGTTAACTTGCCAAGAAAACAAAAAAGCAACTTAGTCACCACAATTCCAGAAGCCTTACTTATGTTCTCATGACATAAAGAAGGAAGAAAGTTACTCTCACAAAATCTATACTACTTCAGCAATCATCATGAAAAAACCATAAAAATATGATCAGTCAACTAAAAATCAATGCAAATGGAAAATTTTTGGTTCATCTAAGCACAGAGATAGGGGTGAACACCTAAATCAAATCAAATCATATTCAAAATAACTCAAACCAAATAACTAAAAAATATTCCACAAGTTTAAAGTAATCTTTTAATATTAGAAATCATTATATAATCAAAAGCCCCCAAACTAGTACAAATACGAGAATTGGAAACATAAATTATGAAGTCAAACACTCCCTTTTCCCTATTAACAAATTACACCTAATGTTTGTATTTAACCTACTAAGACTCTTTTTCCTCACCTTATAAGTAGAAAAGAGCAGCACAAATCAAATGAGATGATAGCATTTATTATTATTACTACTACTACTACAATTACTACCATAAAAAATAATGTTTATAAAAATAATTATTTTAATGTTAATATTATTAACTATTATCACCATTATAACTATTATAATTACAATTATTAATATTATTATTATTATTATTATTAATCATTATTATAATTATTAATAAGTATTATAATTATTAATAATAATATCATTAATCATTAATATAATTATAAAAGCAATTATTATTTTAATTATAATTATTATTATATGATAATTAAGTAAATTATTATAATAATTATTTATATAATTATTTTAAGTATTGAAAATAATTATAATTATTATTCATAAAATCACTAATCATTATTATTATTTTAATTATAATTATTACAATTATTATTATTATATGATAATTATTAAGTAAATTATTATAATAATTATTAACATAATTATTTTAATTATTATTATTCATATAATTATTTTAATTACAATTACAAAAATATTAAATGTTAGTAATATTTAGAATATTAATGATAAATGTTACTATCATAATTATTACTATAGTAATGATAGTTATTACCATAATTATTACTATATTTATGATAGTTATTATTATTAATATTATTATAAGAATAATTATTAATATCAATATAATAATTTTTTTCTCATTAATAATAACAAATCAAATCAATACTAATCAGGCAATTAGATCTAATCCGAAAAATCATGCGAGGAAAATATGGTCTAATTACTTGAGGCTCAAAGACATTTCTTAGATTATCCCCACAAAAATTGAAATCTTGAAAAACATTCGTCACACACGCACATGTACTCATATATCTAGGTCAAATTTAGTCATAATTAGTTATTAAATTAATTTTGAATAAAAGTTTGTGGGTAATTTATTTAACCACGGAGTCATGTATAAGCTCGATAAAGACCGAACGGGTTGTTTCTATTGAGAGCCCAACACTATCTACACAGACACGTAGACACACATATAGATGTGTAGATATATAGGATAGTATACAATGAAAATTGATTTAACAATTAAATAAATAAACTATGTCTATATATGGTTTTTTCTTTACAAACAATAATTTTATTATCTATTACCTATTTTGAAATACTAAACTAAACCATTTATAAACTGTACCAAACCAAGCTGTAAACACCACAGTTAAATCTAATTTGGTTTATGATCTAAACCATATTATGAAAAGCCATACATTTCAGTTATTCTGCAAATTTGAAAAGGTGAACACTCACTTTTCCCTTTTTTTTTTCCAATTCTTTTCCCCTTTCTTTCTTTTCTAAGAATCATTGGGGAAAGCATTCTAACATGGCCTTATCCATTTTCCCCTTTCTCCACACTAAGAGAGAAATTCTAATGAAATATGGTATACAGTTATGATATTACTGACTCATCAACATCTAACCCATTAATTTTTGTTCATAGGACCAAGAACTGAACTTCAGCAGCAAAGTTCATCCAGAGAAATAATGCATTTGAAAGGACATAAAGGTTGATCAATTCATAACCAAGTAACGCCCAGAACATCATCATCATAATACAAAAGGGTCTCAAACATGGTGAGAGGTCAAGGAAGTTCGACTGGAATCATGAAGCAGTGGTATTATTGAGGAAAATGCCATCAGTTCAATAAAAAAAACTTGCATCAAAAGTAAAACAGGAGGAAGGGCAAAACAATAAGATTGCATATCACAAGATACAGAAGCTGCTAGCTGCTCTAAGTACATCAGCAGCCCCTGAAAGGCAAAGTAATACCTGTTGCAGTGGTGGTGTAACTCCAAAGGCTGCTCCCATCGCTAATTGAGCACTTGACTCCTGGATACCAAATCATCAAACAAGAGACATATCTCATGATTTACGATTAATACTCCAGCACAGAGTGCCCCATATACTGAGACAGATATATCATGAATACCGGGTGATACTGAAGCAGATTGTTTATGATAGTCAAACGAATCGCCTCCAGCAACTCAGGGTCGTCCACTTTTCTTCCAGTATCACTACAAGCAAAAACAGAAAATTTGACATGCCTTGCAGACATTCCTTGCACAAGCCAGAATGCATATACAAGTACAAAGGATCAAAAGGTGTGATATAATCACATTCACCTGCAAATCCTCACTATATAGAACTTAGGAACTATGGTCTTCAAAATAAATAAATCTGTCTGAATAGTATAGTACTAAGCGTTTCAGTCTGAAAACCATTTTTTCATAATATTATTGTTTTATTTCTTCATTCTCTTAATCATTGACAAATACACCAGGGCCCAAACTAACATTCTCCTGTTCAGACCTTGTAAACTAAACGGCAGTCAGACTTTGAGCAGAATCACAAGAGAAGTGGAGGCATGGTGCATGATATTATAATAAACAACCCAAATTCATGCCTCTGGCTCAAGAAAAGCGTATGCATTACATATACTCGCTTGCCAAAAAATGATTTTGTCGCTACAGTTCTAACCACAGATGAATATAGCAAATACAGGTAAAGGAATTCTAGCTGATAACGTGTACAATCCAGCTCATCTCAAACTAGCAATGATTACAAGGGAGAACAAATAAGTGACAGAAGGAGAGAAAGTATTAACAGCTGATGGCATACGCTTTAGTTATAGCAAATGTGTTGTGCTTCCCGGACGAGTCCAAACAGACATTTGCCTTAACCACGTTCAGTCCAAGATTTTTCAGTGCATTCATCTGATGCCAGATTATTTATGATTACAGGATGATCAAAATAAATCCAATTAGAAATAAACAAGAAATAATCTACACCAAAACCACCACGTAATGAGAAGTGCAACAACTTGTAACTTGACAGAAGCAAGGATATATGCATAAAAGGTGCATGATAATGGTACAATACAGTGTCAAGAAGCGCTCCGAGACGGTCCCCAAAGGTAACCTCAACCACAGTAGCATTTGGGTCTGAATCTTGGTTGATTATGACTTTTGGTGTTGGGACCTTTTCAGTTTCACGATTATCATCCTGTACATTGCAAATAAATGAACCTTTCTATTTGAATCTTCAACTAAACTGAACGAACAAAAGACTTTTAGAAACGCTGATGCATCGCAATGAAACAATCAGAGTGATGAGAGTCCAATGGATACCTCGACCGCTGTACTCATGGATGCCCGAGGAGTGAATTTGGCCCAAGGAGCTAAGAGTCTGATTTAAGGAAGAAAAGATGTGATCAATAGAATGAGGAATGTTATATTCATGATTAATACCTAATGAGAACAGCAAACATCCATCACATAGGAGAGTGATGTTGATAACGATGGGCTGAAACCCACGAAGCAAGCAGGGAAAGATGCATCTCACTATATCCAAAAATAGCCATAGACGAAAAGTTAAAAGGATCTAAAAGAGGTAAGTAAAAGAAAAGAAAAAAAAATGAAGAACTCAAAGTTCATATACACAAATTACAGACGACAACAATCCATGCCAAAGGGGTAGGGCCAAAAGGGACTCTAAGCTGTTGAATTTTTGATACAGAAGCATGGTCCTGGAAATAGTGCCAAGTTTTCCTTCCAGCAACGCAAACACAACATATCAGTACCAACAGTTATATCTGAATCTAAAAGATCTGCTAAATCTGTACCTGCCTACCACTTGTAATGATGTCATACGGAAAATGGAGCACTTCAATCCATAAAAACAGATGTATCGGTCAGTAAACATAACAACTTGGGAAGATCAGTCATCAGCGGGAAAGGTCATGGAAAATCGTATATCTCAATTCTCAATTATTGGAGCGTTAAAAACTAGTCAATCGTAGAGGACAACTGTATGAAAAAAGAAGTATTAAAATATAATAGAGTAAGCCCAATTAAAACAAAGCAAATAGTAGCCACAACCAAGAAAGCAGAAATCTAAGAAATTTTAAATAGAGGAAGGAAATCCAAAAACAAAACTAGTAATCAAAGAAGTGCAATACTTTTTCCTCCGAATGACGCATGGCTTGCTAGAAGAATACCCGTACATGACCTTACAGAAACACCCATTATGGCTTCTGGAAATAAAAGACGGAACATCCCGGAAGCTTCCACCAGCAGCAGCCGTAATAGCAGCAGCCATTTTAAAGACGGTGGAAATACAGAGGAACCTGGATCGATAAAACAGAAAATGAGGAACGAGGAGTTATGCAAAGCTGAGAACTAGGTGAGATAAGATGGGAGCATTCTAGACGTATCCTTTTTGTTGATAGGGATGGCAAATAACATTTTGGAGATTTTCGTGGAATGAGAGAATTCAATTTCGTGGAGACTAGAATTTGACGTGTAAGATTAGCTGGTGTTCTTGTATTATCCGCCATCATAGAGAGGTTTTGGTGTCTTTGAGTTATATTTTGCTACGTTTTTATCCTCAGATATTATTTTGTAGAAAATTCTATTTAGGTATTTAATATTGACCTAATTTTTTTTATAAAAAAAAAAAAGACAATATATTTTTCGTAATTTCACTAGAAACATTGTGCGTGCCTGCGACCTGCGTGGATGATGCTTGGAACATTTCGATACAAGAAAGAAAGAATAGTAAAAACCGATAATTAAAAAAAAAAAAAAGAAGAAGAAGAAGAAAGTAGAGATATAATAATTAATTATTATTATTTTTACATACAAAGAGACGGAAGAGGAATGAAACAGCGCCGAATTAATCAACTGCAGTCAGCAGCACTCTCCAGGCAAATTAAATTTGTTACAACTTATTACATTATACCCTTTATTAATTATAAAATGACAGAAAGTGGGGTACCTAGGCCGGAGGACCACCGCTTTCTGCTTGGCCGATAGGGTGGTGGTGTCACTGGTATGGTCCGTGTGGAGCGCGAGCTTGAGAATGGATAATGTCTGAAATCAATAATGACGCGTTTGGCTCAGACTTGAAATGCTATCGGCACATGAAACAAAGAACGGGCCTATAGGCCATGGGTACATTGTTTATTATAAAGATCGATGAGTTGTGAAAAATATATTATATCTAATATTAATGATCTATTTGATCTAATTGGATTGAAAGTGATTTCATAATTATATCTAAAGTAAACTTGCAATAACGTCTATGTAAAATGAGGGTGATTCTCCTATTGACTTTGGTAGTATATTCAAGGGTTACATCTTTTTGTAAGATTTTATGGAAAAAAATAAAAACTAATCTGAAATATCATAGTAAATGTGTTGTAAACTATCTATCTTCTTACAAATAGATTGAGTGTAGAGATGTAAATATAGTAGGTTTTATCCGATACTCGACGGATATATAAATGGATATGAGTATGGAGTAAAAAAAATCTGTCGGGTTCGGGTACGGATAGGGTAACGAGTCTCCATATCCGTACCCACATCCATATCTGTATCAATACTCATCAGATAAAACCCGATATAAAATTGCATTTTTATCCTTCATATATATAACATAATTAATATATTCATTAAGGTTATAATAGTAATTAAGTTAAAATCCTAATACTCTATTAAATTTGAATTAGATAATAAGATTTGTATAATTAAAATTTTCTATCCGATAACTAATCTATAATTAAAGTAACTAATCATCTAATCCATTGGCATAAAAATTATCGACCACCATTCCGGTTACTAATATTACTATATAGCATATTAGGGAATAGGGATTCATTTGGCAGGCTAAGACTTCGGCTATTCCCTTGTACCACTACCAATACCATTTCATTCGGCAGCCATCCTTACCCAGTTACCCCCCGACAAACCCTATTTAACTTGTGCAGCCACCACATCAGTCACAGTAGCCAGACGCAGCCTCGCAAAGTCGCAACTAGCCTCGAGTCCTCGACCTCCACCGACTCAACAACAACCGCCTTCCTCAACTACCTTTGGCAGTGGACGTCTTCATCCTCCTAGATCGCCAGCGAGACTATTCACACAATTTGACTTGAAGCTTTTCTTCTACGTGCTAGTGGTGTCGCATCTCACAAACATTCAAGTCAGCAACTTGAACGAGCACATTGGGAACAACTCTTGAAGCCAAACAGGTGGAGCAATATCTAACCGGAGAATCTTTCCGAAATAAAGTGCTTGGATTATGTCCTGAAACTTGCTTTGGTTATGTTCAAACACTTGTTTGACTTCATTCGGACATCCTTGACTTCGACTGATACTTAGCAGTCAATGGTATTACCACAGGTTCCTTCATGAGATCTGATGCATTTCTATTGTATGGCTGTAACATCCCCAAAATTCACTCCTACAAAATTTCGTTTTAAAAGAAGAAAGTAACGGGAATGTGATAACAAAGCCATGAATCGTGGGGATGTTACCGCCACACCTAGCACAAGACTGGTTCACTCCTATCGTTTTAGTACTAGGTGCTAAGGCTAAAAAGAATTGTCATCAACATGAGATGGTGCTTAAATGAAAATTCATAAGGGAGTTAAAACGTTCACAACATAAAATCCAGAATAAGCGTAAACCGGTTTACAAGCCACAGGGGTACATAAATAAAATCCTCAGGAACATAAAACAGCATACTATAGGGTAGCACTAGAATAAAAGATACAGGGTAGAATGAAAGGAAAACAAGAGTCTGGTCATGTCGCTCTCGGTCCCTAGGTCAAGCCTAGGCTCAACTCTCAGCCCCGCCTGATGCCTCATAAGCGTCATAGGCATCAAAGATATCATCTCCTACCTGCACAAACTCAGGCGGGTCCTCTACTCGTGGGAATGAGCAGCACCCATGAAACAGATGATCAGTACACTACGTACTGAGTAAGGTAATAGATGCGCTAAGGCCAACATAAAAAACACACCACACATCATACATGGCATAGTCGTATGAATAGTATGTAATTGAATAGGTGATAGAGGCTAGCTATGGTCCAAATAGACTTATTCTTTAGATCTCTAGTAATTGTAATTGATTCACATCATAATCTTTATTAATCCATGCGAGTACGGGAACCCCACTATTGTAGCCGGTGGATCGGTCACTTATAGGGCAAAACACACCTAACCACTATTATAGCCGGTGGATCGGTCACTTATAGGGAAGAACGCACCTAACCACTATTTTATGCCGGTGGATCGGACTGGCCCTGACTCTCATGGTGTTCCACTGTAAGTACTTAGTATCTTTTACGTGTATTAACCAATTAGAGTTTGGTATACTGAGCTCGGTATCCCCCACTATTATTGCCGGTGGGTCAGTCAATTGCGGGACGAAGTTCGCACCACTATTATTCGCAGGTGGATCGGTCACTTGTGGGACAATAGTCCACACCACTATTACTTACCGGTGGATTGGCTGGCCCCGGCTCAGTACTCTTTCACTCTACATGATTAGTATTTTATCGTATCTTATTCAACAAATTCCGCCCTAGGCATGCATGACCAACTCCAGCTATAATTATTCTCCAAAGAGGGCCCGACCCATATCTTGGGACTCGGTGCCCACCAACTCACACCCCGACATCCATTTCCCTTTACACTTACCCTTTCATGAAAGCCCAACTCCTAAGGGTGTTGGTTAGGGTCCACACCTCACGACGTCAACTCCACCTACCATCACCCTCAAGGGTCTTCCTTTGAAAACCCTAATTAGAACTATGTGGCATATCTTCCTCTCACTTACACAACCATTGCTCCATCCATCTCTGCACATCTCACCTTAATTAGATCTAATCCCTAAACATATCACTTTACCTCTCGACTTCACATATGATTGGAAAACCCTAGTTAGCCACCTCAAACCCTAGTACCTTTCTTCTTCCACAAGTAACCTCTCCCTTTTCTCACTCAATATTCCTCCTATCCCATAGCACCCATACTCACTCATTACATAATAAATCCCCATTTTTAATCCATATTACACTCTCCCTTAATCATTTTTACTTCCAAAATTTCCAGATTATTACTTCCTCCCCAAACCGTAAGTGGGTCCCTTACACACCCTCACACCTACCTACGTAATATTCTTCATCCCAAGTCCCCAATCACTCCACAACTCTCCCCTTAGCTTATTTACACCCTAAATCAACTTTTCTCATGTAACGGTCATCCCCATGCAAGTTTTATCCAACTTTAGCAACTCACTTCCCATTTATTTCTTTTGTCCTTTTATTCCCATATCATAATTACCCTAGCATGCATGTCCTAGAGGGTTATATCGTGTCACACCACAATCGTCACATATACATGTCCTATTCATGTCATAAGAACACATACAGAACATACCTCAACTCCAAGCTGCACTACCCATAAGGCAAGTTAAGGAGAGTCATACGATACATAATATAGCATGAAATATAAAGCATCCAAGCCATACAAGTCACATAACACCCAAGAGACTTAGCTACATCCTTACCTAATATGACACTAGTCTTGGAGCACGTTCCTGCGCCTCCTCCGGGTTTTTACTTGATTCTCCTATAAGAGGGAAAATTATAGATTAACTTCCCTCTAACCAAAACACCATCCTTTCTACCTTACCCTTATCACAACTTACCATTAGGGCTAACAATAATAATAATACCTTTATAAGTAAAAGTGGGGTTGTTATTCTTAAGGTAGCTAGTCATGCTACTACTAATAAAAGATAGGTCTTAATAGTTGTAATTATAATAATATTTATATTATTAATGATAATAGTTTCAACGTTACTAAAAATGGTAACAATAGTAGTAGTAGTATTAGTAGTAGTAGTAGTAGTAGTAGTAGTAGTAGTTGTTGTAGTAGTAGTAGTAGTAGTAGTAGTAGTAGTAGTATAGGCCATTAAAATGACAATAATAGTGATAAATATTCTAAAGTTGGGTTAAATGGCAGAGATAATAATAATAGTAATAGTATTAATAATAATAGTAGTAATAATAATAATATTATTATTATTAATAACAACATTAAGTATAATACTAACAATACTACTAAAAATAATTAGCATTAGTATAAGAGGGTTTAGGGGCTGGGGAGTTCAAAGGACCACCTAGGGGTGCTGGTGGCACAGGTGGCGGCACACGGCGGCGGCAACGGCGATTGGGGAGAAGGGAGGTGGAGAAGTAGTGGAGGAAGGAGAAAGAAAGAGGAGAGGTGGGCAGGGGAAAAAGAAGGTTTGGAGAGGTTGAGGAAGCTCCCCTGGTAGTTTTAGAAGGCAGAGGGGCGCTGGAAGTGGCGGCACCGACGGTGGGCAGTGGTGAGAAGGGCGGTGGGGCTCGAAGCAAGGCTGATTGGGAAGAGTCTTTGCACGGTCGGGGTGGCTCGTATAAAGCAAACCGAGGGGTGAGGGAGGCCTAGGTTGGTGGAGGGTGATGCAAGGGAGAGTTTCATGGGTGGATCGGGCGGCGGCAATGGGCTGCGGCGATGGGGTGGCTATTTGAAATAAGGATGGCGCAAGGTGGTTTTTGGGCTACGGTTTCAAAAGAGCCCGATGCTGGACTCTTGGGGGTATTTATAGGCTTGAAAATGGGGGAGTATCAAGATAGGGGATAGAGGAAGGTAGGGCAGGTGGGAATTGGGATGTCGGTCGGCGGTGGCAGGCCGACGCGGGTTTGCCATGGCAGACCTGTTGGTTGGTCGAGAAAAAGGAAGGGGGCGGGAGCAGGCCTACGAGTGGCGTGGGGGTGGTCGGTATGTCGAGGGAGGATAGATGGAGAGTCAGGAAGAGAGGGAGAAGGTGTGCAAGTGGCGTAGGAGGCTGGTCGGCGTAGAAGGGGAGGGCGGCGATTTGTAGGTCGCGTGCGGGGAAGGAGGAAAGGGAAAAGGGGTTGGACCGGTCGATCCAGGGGAGAAAAGGAAAAGAAGGGGGCGACCGGCCGGGCATTTCAGGCGAAGGAGAAGCAGGGCGGGCTTGGCACGCGAGACGGGGGAGGAGAAAGGGACCTGGGCCGGTGGGCTAGCCCAGTCGGGGGAAATGGGGGAAAGAAGGAAGAAATGAGAGGGAGGGGAAACGAAAAGAGGAAATAGGAAAATAGGGGAGAAAAATAAATAAAATAACTTAGGGGAAATAGGTTGTAGTATTTTTGGTAGATAAACAATTTTTTTTATAATTTAATTTAATATATTTTATTATATTAGTTTAAAGGTAACATTTAGAAAATATTGGTTTGAAACCTTATTTAAATAAAATGAGTATGATAAAATAGCAATTTATTTATTTTAATTTATTAAATACTCACATCTAATTTAGTATACTTAAAACCCACAAAATAATTAAGTTAAATAAATTTAAAAGGCAAAATCCTCAACATAATTAAATTAAATAAGTTTAAGAGTTAAATTATCCCTAATAAAAGTGATTTATTAAATTATAGGCTTTTAAAATTTTTGGGGGATTACAATGGCACATCCATATGCGGAGCTCCCTAATTTTTTTAAAATTTGTGTGTGTGTGTGTGTGTGTATATCTCTACCTAATACATCACACATGCACCAAAAGTTACCGCATGTTAACAATCTATTGATATTGAAGAATGTCTTTTGTTTAATGGCACATTCGTATGCGGAGCTCCCTAATTTTGTTTAATTTGTGTGTGTGTATGTGTGTGTGTGTATCTCCACCTAATACATCACACATGCACCAAAAGTTACCGCATGTTAACAATCTATTGATATTGAAGAATGTCTTTTATCATATGTTCAATTAATTTTTATCCTGTCTATCAACTTATTTTCAACATTTTAAAATTATAATTTATCAGGCCATTAATCTAAGATTTTAATCTAATTTTCAACCTCTAACCATGTAATCATCGCAGCTCGAAGAGATGAAGCCTTGAACTCAATCAATTGCAGCTTCTATCCCTCCCAACGTTGAGTCTTTGATATTTGCAGCCCTTCATATGTTAGTCCTCTCCTCACCCTTCTCCGTTTTTCTATTTTGTGTAACTTATTTCTAGATCTATTGCAGTTGCAACTTGTGATGGAACAAACATTTGCAGTGGACCAGCGGTACAGCTGAATTGTTGAAATTGGTTGGGTACCAAGTGTAGAGCTTGTTGACTGCCTATTTTGAGCATCCAAGGACTAAGGTTCAGGTTCAAATCTTCTTTTGTTTGGTATCGTATTAGTTTATGAGTTTTATGGTAATTGTTGAATGTTGACTATCTATATAATATGTTTAGGTAAATTAGGTAATTAAGTTCTTTATTATAATACCTTTTATAAACTTTTACGATTTGAGATCTAGGTAATTAGGTTCTTTATCATAATACCTCTTACAATAACTAACTAAGAGTCAGTAAATATAAATAAGTAAGAGTAAGTAAATATTATGTTCTCTTGTTGTGTAGCGTTTGGGATTATTAATTAGTTTGATGGCATCAAGTAGCCAACCTAATGCTGATTCACAAAGTCTACCACCATATTCTTCTAGCACAGCTAGTAATCTTACACCTAGTGAACCATCAACCAATGAGGAGGTAGAAGAAGTGAATCCATTTTCTTTAGTGAAAAAAAGGAAGAAAATTCTGTTGTTTGGGATCATTTTAATGCGGCAGAAATTAATTGTTTGAAAAACTTAATTTGTAAAGGTTGTATTAAGAGTTTGAGCGGCGAACCAAAAAATGGTACTTCTCATTTGCATGATCACATAAGGAAATGTGTATGTTTAAGGCCTATACAAAGGGTAGGACAAAATAAGTTGAGTTTTGATCAAAAGGGGGAAGGAAAAGAAAGGCTTATGGTTGTGGAATTTAATCAAGAAGTTGCAAGGTGTGAGCTATGTAATGGTACTTCTTAGTAGCAATGTTCTAAAGTAACTTCCCTAGTGCAGAAGTGTTCCATAGCTCTAGATCCAAGAGGCCAAGACCCCCTTCATTAGTTAGACAGCAAAGTTGATCCCAAGATACAAGTGCACACTTACTGACACTAACCTTCTCAGACCAAAGAAATCCCCTAAACAAACTAATGAAGTGATGCATAACTTTCCTTGGCAATAAAATTAATTGAATGAAATGTAACTAAATGCTAAACAAAACAGATTTGATGAGTTGCAGTCAACCAACATAGGAGAGGTAGATTGTATTCCAATGCCTAAGACGAGTATAAATTTTATCCAAAAGAGGCTGCAAATGGCTTGTAGATACCCTTGATAAAGACAAAGGGAGACCCAAATAGGTAATAGGGAATGAGCCTGTAAGGAAGCCTAAGAGAGAAAGAATAGAAGATCTAACTTGCTTAGAAAAACCTCCAAAGAAAATACTGCACTTTAGTGGATTGACAGTAAGCCCAAATAAGGCAGAGAATTGAGATAAAACTTCTTTTAAACACATAACACTCTAGAGATCTCCTTTGCAAAAACAACAATAGATCATCAGCAAAATTAATATTGATAAGTCTCATAGCTTAACATCTAGGGTGGCCATGAAATCTTTGATCAGACCATAAATTCCTCAAACATCTACTAAAGTAGTCCATCACCAGCATAAATAGATAAGGAGAAAGAGGATTTCATTTTTGATGAAACCAATAGAGTACCTATCAACCCCAGGAGCTTTAGTGTCTCCAATAAAGAATAAAACCTCTTTGACTTCATCCTTAGATACAGGTGCAATAAGAGTTTCTTGCTGAACCAAAGACAATTGAGTCTTAATGGCAGAATGGTCCAAATCACCCAACATACTAGACTCCTTTCCCAGAAGCTGCTCATAATAAGAAATAAAAGCATCCTAAATATTTTTTCCCCTAATCTCCTTATTATCAGAGTAAAAAAGAACTACCACTGACTTCCTATACTGTCTTTCCTTCACCTTAGCAAAGAAAAACTTGTGATTAGAAGCACCACAATGGATCCATTGCACACATGCTTTCTGCCTAAAAACATCTCCTCACAATGTAATAGGTGGTGGTAATACTTCTCCTTTAGATGAAGTTGATCCCTATGAGCAAAATCAGTAGGGTTAGAATACATTAATTTTTGAATAGAGTCCACCTCCTCTCTAGTAGCATTAACATTATAAGAAATAGATCCATACATTTTCCTTATTAAGCTTCTTCAAATCATGATTCAAAAGTGATAATCTCTTGGAAACCCTTAGTAACAGATTGCCTCCCAGATTAAGACTCCAAGCTCTATTAACAAGCGGCAAAAACTCTTCATTTTTAGTCTAGAACTAGAAAAATCTAAAAGGCTTATGTCAAGTATTAAGAGGTACATGCAAATGTATGACCACTGGACTATGATCAAATACTAAAGGACTTTGAAGTTGCTCGTCTGGAAATGCTTCATTGATAGGTACTTCAACTTCAACTTCTTTGATTAACCAACTTAGATGATTTGCTACTCCGTTTTCTGTTCCTTTCTTATCTTTAATTCGTATATTGAATTCTCGGAGCAGAAGAATCCATCTAATCAGTCGTGGTTTTGCCTCCTTCTTTGCTAAGAAATATTTCAACACTCCATGATGAGAATAAACAATTATTTCAGTTCCTAACAGAAGAACAAAATTTATCCAAAGCAAAGACATTGGCAAGAAGCTCCTTTTCGGTAGTTGTGTAGTTAAGTTGAGCTTCATTCAATGTTCGTGAGGCATAATATATCACAAGTGGATCTTTCCCGATCCTTTGACCTAACATGGAACCAACAACAAAGTTAGATGCATCACACATCAATTCAAATGGGAAGTTCCAATTAGGTGGTTAAAGTATAGGTGCACTTATCAATTTTTCCTTTAAATGGTCAAATGATCTCTGACATGCGTCATCAAATTGAAATTCCGTTTCTTTTTTTATGAAGCTTACATAATGGTTGGGCTATTTTAGAAAAATCCTTGATAAATCGACGGTAAAACTCGGCATGCCCTCAAAATGAACACACATCTTTGACAGTTGATGGATAAGGTAATGAAGCAATAATATCAATTTTTGCCTTATCTACTTCAATTCCTTTGGCTGAAATAACATGTCCCAAAACTATTCCTTGTTGGACCATAAAATGGAATTTTTCAGATTTTAGCACAAGATTTGTTTCCAGACATCTTTTCAAGATAAGGGTCAAATTACCTAGGCATTCTTCAAAAGTATCTCCATGAATACCAAAATCATCCATGAATACCTCGATAATTTTCTCCAGATATTTGGAAAATATGCTTAGCATACACCTTTGAAATGTAGCTGGAGCATTACATAATCCAAATGGCATGCGTCGATACGCAAACGTACTGTAGGGACATGTAAATGTGGTTTTCTCTTGATCTTCTAGAGCTATGGGAACCTGCACATATCCAGAATAACCATCAAGAAAACAATAATAAGCATGACCCGCTAGCCGTTCTAACATTTGATTCATAAATGGTAAAGGAAAATGATCTTTCCTAATCATGGAGTTCAGCTTTCTATTGTCAACACATACCCTCCAAGAATTTTGAACTCTAGTAGGAACCATCTCTCCTTTATCATTCTCCACTACTATTATTTTGTTTTCTTTGGGACAACCTGAAGCGGACTTACCCAACTACTATCAGAAATTGGGTATATGACTCCTTCACTTAGCAATTTTAAAACCTATTTCTTCATAACTTCCATCATTATCGAATTCAACCTACGTCGTACTTGTCTACTTGGCTTCACATCCTCTTCTATTAAAATCTGATGCATACAAAATGAAGGACTAATACCCTTAATATCAGCAATTGTCCATCCCAAAGCTGATTTGTATTTCTTCAACACATTTACCAGTTTTTCTTCTTGTTGAGATGTTAATTCACTAGATATGATAATAGGAAGGGTATTCTTATCTCCTAAGAATACATATTTGAGATGGTCAGGTAAAGGCTTCAACTCCACTTCAGGTGGTTGTTCAATGGAAGCTATAGGAATATCCACTATCAATGGCAAATCCACAAATTTTCCAATTCTACTAGGACATGTTCCCAAAGCAGCCACCACCTCCTTGATTTCTTCTTCAATGTCATACAATCTGTTCAATTCTTCCAATCTTTTAGTTTCTATACCTTGTGTCAAAGTTATTTCCAAAGGATCAGCTGAGGATAGTTGGTACACCATTTCAGTTAAATTCTCAATGACATCAATCATAGATACCTCTTCACCATCTGTAGGATATCACATGGAGTCATATATGTTAAACTTAATAACTTCACCGTCAAATTCCATGGTTAACACTCCATCGTGGACATCAATTTTTGTTTTTGAAGTTTTTAGGAATGGTCTCCCTAACAATATAGGAGAGGGGTTAACTAAACCATTATCTTGCATATCTAACACATAAAAATCTGCAGGAAAAACCAACTCATTTACCTGAACTAAGACATCTTCAATAACCCCTTCAGGATATGTGTTAGATCTATTAGCCAATTGGATAACAACACGAGTTTCCTTTAAAGGACCTAGACTTAGGGTGTTAAAGATAGATAAAGGCATGCCATTTATTGAAGCACCTAAGTCAAGCATGCATTTTTCATACCTCGTGTTTCCAATTTTGCAAGGTATAGTGAAAATACCTAGATCTTTGCACTTTGGTGGAAGCTTTCTTTGCAATATTGCTGATAAATTTTCTCTCACACTTACCTTCTCATTCTCATTAAGTTTCCTTTTGTTAGTACACAAATTCTTAAGGAATTTTGCATACCTGGGTACTTGTTTGATTGCATCAATGAGAGGAAGATTAACTTCTACCTTATTGAATATGTCAAATATCTCCTTTTCATGATTTACCTTCTTGTTTTTGGCCAACCTACTAGGAAAAGGAGCAGGAATTTTTATAGGAGAATGTGACTTACTCTTCATCGTTTCTTGTGAATCTTCACTTATTTCTTCTTCAGCCATTGTTTCATCTGGCTCTTTCCTTGTGTCATCTTCTTCACTCACTTTTCTTGGATTTGACAATTGTTTTCCACTACGAGTTGTGATAGCACTAGCATTTTCCTTAGGATTTCTTTTGGTCTGGCTAGGAAATTTTGAAGAGCTTTGTGCTTGTAGTTTTCCAATGGAATCTACTAATTGACTCACTTAATTTTCCAAATTCTTAATACCATTTCTGGTCACTTGTTGGAATTGTAATGTATTGGTAGCCAAAGATTTTACCAAGTCTTCCAAAGGTATACCTCCCGATTGTTGTGGAACTTGCGGTGGAGGCATCGGTTGGAATGGTGGTCTTTGCTGATTTGGTGGAATTTGGAAAAACTCGGGAGGTGGATTTGCTCCTTGCTGATTTTGATACATCTATGGTCGGAAATATGAGTTACCACTTTGTTGAGTGTTTCTATACCTTAGATTCGGTTGATCCTTCCATCCATAATTATATGTTGGAGCAAATGGATCATTCCTTTTTGGTAATGGTTGTCCTCCAATGGCGTTTACTTGTTGTTCTTCCTGCAAAGTAGGACACATGTCAGTTGGATGACCAGTAAAAGAATAAATTCCACATACCTTGCAGGAATCTTTTCTCCTACAACTCTTTCAACAAGAGCTGTCAAATTCAATACTTGCGTTTTTAATTCAGCAATATTGGCTTCTTTCACCTGTTGAGACATAAAAGTATTACCCCTATTACAATATTGAGAGTTAGATGCCATATTAGCAATTAACCTTTTAGCTTCGATGGGTGTTTTATCAACTAAAGTACCACCACTAGCAGCATCTATCATATTGCGATCCATAAGAGATAAACCTTCGTAAAAATATTGTATGAATCATTGTTCATTAATTTGATGATTAGGACAACTACAACACAATTTCTTGAAACGTTCCCAATATTCATGTAAAGATTCTCCTCCATCTTGCCTAATACCACATATTTCCTTTCTTATATTAGTTGCTCTTGATGAAGGAAAATATTTTTCAAGGAAAACCTTTTGCATATCAGTCCAAGTGTTTACTGAGCCCGCTGATAGATCATATAACCATTCCTTAGCAGCATCAGCTAAAGGAAAAGGAAAAGCTTTGAGTTTAAGTTGTTCTACACTTACTCAATTTGGCTTTATACAAGAACAAGATATATGGAATTCCTTGAGAAATTTATTTGGGTCGGTGAAACAACCTAAACCCATGGAGTTGTTGTCTCTAAAACCTATAAAAATAGGTAAAGCTTGTATTAATCCACGTTTGATCTCACAAGTATCATTATCAGCAGCATAATTAATGCATAAAAGATCAAGGTTGAAGACAGGAGCAACTAGCCCCTTGAGAGTTCGATCCGCCATTGGTGGATTAATGTGGCAAGGTGTACTAAACAAATCCTCTATACGGTGTTCTCCCAAATTTGTGGAACTTCCTTCAAAAGGTAATGGAATATGGCTAGTGTGTTCCAATTTCCTTCTCGTCCTGGTTGTAATTGGAGAGGAGGAGTTTGGATCTATGGATGGAATAATTTTTCCTTGATGCTCAATTTCAAATGATCTCAATTGCGAGTGCTTGAAGATTTCACACAATCAAAGAATAGATGAGTACACGTGGAGAATTTATCAAAAACTAAAATAAGAAACTACACCAAAAACAAAACTAAAGATTATAATTGCCATTCTCCGGCAACGACGCCAAAAATTTGATGTACTGTCGTGAATACAACAAATTTAAATAAATCCTAAATCCTAAATACATAGTATATGGCAAGAAGGAGTCGAACCCATAAGGAATGGCGTTCTAATCATTAATTTTCTATTGATGTTATAACCCCGTTTATACAATTTCATTGATTCTTATACTAAATTTGATTGTACTAAATCTTAATCACTAATTGACAAATAGGGGAGGAATAAATTGATGATGGAATTAAAATGCCATACATTCAAATAAGAAGAATGATTCTAAACAATTTAATGTTGACTTAGGAAACTCAGAATAACAAATTCCCATGCTTCCTCTCAACCTTGATAAATTGAATATGCTCTCAATTTATTTTATACCCATTTAATAACCTAGGTTATGAACACTAGATTCAATTAATGGTAGCATTATGAACGGGAAGCAGCCAACTACAATCATAATCACAAAAGCTCGGATCATGCAATTGTACGAATCAATGGATAAGATTAATAATTAATATTCTTGCTACTATAGACAAATTAATTAACAAATATAGGTTAATTTCATTTTCTTAGCAAAGATCAAGTTCTAAACCAAATAGGTGATCAATCAAATTAGTTCAAGAATCTTAATCTATGATATGGAATCACTCAATTCGATCCATTAATTCAATTAAACCTCATCTAGAATCAAACATTTAAAGTATGAAATGGTAATTAGGTTATAATTCCATCATCAAATCATCCTACCCTGTTCAAATTATTCAAATCTCTACATATTTACAATTCATACAATTACATATAAATCTTGAAATAACAACAACACATTCAAAAAATCTATTATTGATACAATAATATGAGAATAGAATGAACACAAATAAAATTACAGAAAATCTACTTAGATTTAACAAAAATGAAGATACTAAAATTTATAAAGGAATAGATGAGACTTATCAATTGAAGTGTAGAATGTCAAATCATCAATAGAATTCAAGAAGATCAAAAGGTTGGAATTGTGCATTACATGTATGTTCTAGAGGAATAAAGGACGAAAAATACAGTCCAATTGTTTTAGATCTCTCCCTCTCTGTCCCGAACCCTGTTCTTAGATAAAATTTATTAGAAACAAGTCGCGCGGACAGTTACACATTTTTAAATGGAAACACGGTCCGTGTTTTGGAAACACGGGACCCCCATGTTTTCTTCCAACTGCTTTGCTGACAAGGATTTAAAGATCGATTCTTGGGATAAATAACACGACCCGTGTTTATGAAACACGGGACCCCCGTGTTTTTTATCTTTCCACTCAATTCCTTTGAAAGTTTCAGCTTAGCTTCTCTGAATGTATTTGTTCCCTTTCCAACTTCGCTCTCCTTGATTCAACATTTCTTGATGTGTTCTCTACTTGATTTCTTCTTTTCAATGATTTCTCCTTGAATTTCTTCAATTTTTTCCTTTCCTATAAAATCTATTCAAAGGAGGAAAACTCGACGAAAAGATTAAATCTAATAGAATTGATGAGAGATAAATGATATTTTTTAAACATGAAAATAATCAATAAATCTCATCTATCATAGGGTGTGGGTCACGAGGAGAATAAAAGAAAAGGAAGGTAGAGTTGGCTATAGGTAGAGGGTGTGCATCTAGTGGTGGTACGAGGAGGAAGTAGGGGAGGTAGGGGAGCTAGTGTAGTGGTCGGTTGGGCAATGGAGATGGAAGCTAAGGACTACGCAACAAAATAGGGGAAAAGAGGAAGAAGGTAAAGAAAGGGAGATTGGTTAGGGAGAGAATGGCTCGAGGGGGATAGATGGGGTAGAGGAGAAGAAGAGAAGGGGAATAAAAAGAAGAGGAGAGGAGCGAAGGAGGCAGAGGCATGTGATGTAGGGGATTAGGTGCATGTAGGGGTTGAGTAGTAGGATGTAGGGTGGTAGGGAGAGGGAGAAGAAAGGGGAAAGGAAAGGAGCATGCAGAAAGGGGTGGTAAGGGTGTCCATGGCTAAAAATGGAAGGCAAAGGATGGGACAGAGAAGGGTAGGTTGGGGTTGCAAGTGAAGTGCAGGGGGCTGTTTGGCTCGTTGACGCAGGGGAGAAGAAACAAGAAGGAGAAAAGAAAGAATGAGGTCGAGTGGGGGAGAAAGGGATGAGTAGGACAACCCTTGAGAGGGAGGAAAGAAAAAAAAAGAAAGAGAAATTTGGACTAGCCCAATGAGAGAGAAGAGAAGGAAAGAAAGAAAGAAAGAAGGGAGAGGGAGAAGAGACATGGGCTAAGACAAAGGGAAAGATGACAAGGAAGGCTGAGCAGACTGGTAGGGGGAAAAGGGAGGAAGGAGGTTGATTAGTTCAAGAAAAAAGAAAGGAAAGAATGGAAAGAAAGAAAAGGAAAAAAGGAAAAGGAAAAGGGGGAAAAGAAAAATAAGATTATTTTTAGAGTTGGGACTAGAAATTAGGATGATGGAAAAATTATTTAATAAATTAATTTATACAAAATTTAGAGTATTAATTTAAGAGGATAATTTTAGTAAAATTAGGGTTTTGGAAATTTATTTAAATAAAAAGAGTATGATAAAATAGTAAAATATTTATTTTAATTTATTAAATAATCTTATCCTTTTTTATAAATCAAAATTCCAAAAATTAATTAAGTTAATAATTTAATATTAAATTATTCCAAATAAGGGGTTGTTTATTAAATTTTAGGTTTTAAAAATTTGTGATATTACAACACCTCTCTCTCCCCTATGTTTCCCTTTTCTTGTTTTGCTCCAAATTTTCCCTCACACCACCATCCATACAAACATTTATTCCTCTCATTGTCCTTCTCCATTTTTATCCCCCAAGCTTTCTGTATTCTCCTCTCCTTCTCCTTAGCCCCCCTCCCCAAGTAAGAAAGAAGCTAGTTGTTTGCCATTATCATTTTGCATTTCCATCATTTTCTTCTCTATAAGGCACTCCACCACTTCTCATATTCCCTTATCTTTTTGTAAGTCCCATCAATCCCTCACCCTCACCTTTGGCAAATCCTATCAAAACCATAAAGCTTGAACTCAGGGAATTTGATGTAATTATAGTGATGGACATGCTCTCGAGATTAGGGATGTAAATGGGGTGAATAATACCTAAAACCCGGTATATTTTACCCAATGGATATGGATATGGATATAATAAATGGATATGGATTTGGATATGGGTAGGGGTTCAAAATACCTGGTAGGTTTGGGTACAAATATAGGTAAGGGGTATCCACACCCATATGCGTACCTATATCCATATCTATTTACCCGTTATATATTTACTATTTTACCGTTAACTTTTTATATAAGAATAGTTTACAATTAGGAATTCAATTGTCATTTTAAATTTAACCCTACTCATACTCTCGCTTATATTACCAATATCCCACCCTATACCCCACTTACCTTGAACGGAGTACCTCTACCTCACATCCTCTCTCCTCCTCTTTAGTCGGTTGGTCCTATTTTGAAAATTTTGAGATTGTCTTCTATTCATCTCTTCACTTTGAATCCATTCACTCTAATCTCCAACCTTAACTCAAAGAATGACCCTAACAACGAATGACCATTCTTCACTTCTCGTCGTCCTAAAGCTACACTCCACACAGCTATGGCGCTGACAAAAGCTTCTGACCCTCCACTTTGCAATCCAGATCGGTCCACTTACAACTCAAAATTGCACTAGACTATTTTCGTTCATTGCTATACTCTCCTCGATTTAGTCTATTGACTCCATTCGCCCATCCCTATTTGATTTGAAGCTCTAATTGGTGAAGGAAAATTTCCTCTTCAGTCAATTCATATATTTCATAAAATCAAAGATTTATTCTTCATATTATGATTTAGTTTTTTTTATATATGTCTACTTGTTGGTTCATTAGGTGTGTTCATTTGTTGGTGTATTAAATTTACCCTAGATTTGATGTTGTGCTTGTTACTAAACCTTCGTCTGAGACCTCATTGTGGTTTTTGCTCCTCCTTTGACTGCACGATAATATTTCAAGTTCATTTTTTCTTGGTTTTTATGGAATTTAGTGTTGAACCAATTACAATTCAATTAATGTTTAACCTTTTTCATCTCCTAAACTTTTGGCTTCTCAGTGAAATGGGTTTTCTTGGCCTATATTGTACCTAAATCGTGTCAATCTTCCTTGAAACTAACTGGCCAAACAATGTGATTCAGTGTCTGCCCCATTGATTATTTCTCTTATGTCTTGTTAGAGAAACAATTGAGTACTATATTGATATGTATTTCATCTTTGTAGTGTTTGGGATAATCAAATCATTTGATGGCATCGAGTAGCCAACCTAGGACTGATTCACAAAGTCTACCTCCACACTCTTTTGTTGCAGCTAGCAACCCTACACCAATTGAACCATCAACCAATGAGGAGGTAGAAGATGTGCCTGAACTTGCTTTAGTGAGAAAAAGAATAAAGACTTCACTTATTTGGGATCACTTTAAAGTGGCGAAGGTTAAAGGCGTAAAAAAATTAATCTTTAAAGGTTGTAATAAAATTTTAAGTGACGATCTAAAAAATGGAACTTCGCAATTATGTTAACACATAAAGACATGTATATGCTGTAAGCCTATACAAGTATTGGGCCAAAGTAAGTTGAACTTTGATCAAAAGGGGGATGGAAAAGGAAAGCTTATGTTTATGGAATTTAATCAAGAAGTTGCAAGGCGTGAGTTGTGTGGCTTGGTTGTTATGCATGAGTATCCACTTGGTATGGTGGAACATGAAGGCTTTAGAAGATATTTAGTAGATCTTCAACCATCCTTAATGATTTCAAGGAACAGTATATGAAGTGATATATTCAAGATGTTTGATTATGGGAAAAAAATACTATTGTTGAGTAGTAACAAGAATCGAGTTGCAATCATAACAGATATGTGGACATCTCAAAATCAAAAGAAGGGTTTTACGACCATCACTACTCATTGGATTGATATCCATCGAACATTGCAATGTTGAATACTCAGGTATACTTAATCCATATTCATATATAGTTTTAATCTCTCAATATTATGTCATTATATGTTGTTCTTTACTTTATTTATTGTGTTATTTTTTTGTTAAAGGTTTATCTATGTTCCAAGTCCACATACATCTAAGGTGTTATGTGATGATTTGGTGAATTCTTTGTTGGAATGGGATGTTGATATGATACTTACCACATTGACTATTGATAATTGTACCACAAATTATGCTTTTATTGGAGATTTGAAAGATAAAATAGAGTTGAAGTATTTTTTGGTGTATGGGAGGTATTTTCATATGTGTTGTGCTACTCATATAATGAATCTGATTGTTAGAGATGGTATGGAGATTATTCAACAAGCCATTGAGAATGTACGTGAGAGTGTGGTGTATTGGAAAGCCACACCAAAAGGTTGAAAATATTTATGGAGGTTTATCGACAAAAAAGAAATTCTATATAGTAAAACATTGGTGTATGATTGTAGGACAAGATGGAATTCTACATTTTTAATGCTTGATGTTGCTTTGGTGTAGGAAGAAGTGTTTCTTCATTTGACATGTTTGGATTCTACTTTTAAATGTTGTCCTACTATTATTGAATGGGATTTGACTAGTTTAATTTGTGAGAGATTGTCATTGTTTTATGATGTGACTTTGATGTTTTCTTGAAGCCAATATCCTACTGCTAATTTATTCTTTCCCAAGATTTGTGAGGCTAAAGTGGTGTTGACAGAATGTTCTATTGATGGAGATGAAGTGATTAGTGGCATGGCAACTAAAATGCTAGAAAAGTTTGACAAATATTGGAGTGTGATTCATGGAATGATGGCTGTTGCTGCTATTTTGGATCCAAGGTATAAAATGGCATTGGTAGAATGTTATTTTTTTGTCATTTATAGGAGCTCCTATGGTGAAGAGATATAAAATTTGTAAAATGTGCTATGAATTGTTTCATGAGTATGAGGAGAAGTTTAAGCATATGGAGAGAAGTGCATCAACTTCTACTATTAGTAGCCAAAGTAGTGGTTCAAATGTTAGTAATGCAAGCTTTGGTTTTAGAGTCTCTCTTAAAGTCCATTATAACCAATGGTTAGCGAGTCAAGGCATGCTTGGTGCATCACACAAGACAAAGTTAGATTTTTTTTTTGGAGGAACTGATTATGCCACAAATGGATGACTTTGAGGTCTTATCATGGTGGAAGAAAAATACCAAGTATCCTATTCTATAAGGGATAGCTAGGGACATACTTGTTATTATAGTTTCTATAATTTCTTCTAAGTCATCTTTTAGCACAAGTGGGAGATTTTTAAGTCCACATCACAATCATTTACATCCGAAGACTTTAGAAGTATTAATGTGTTGTAGAGATTGGCTTTAGGCAACTATACGGGATGATGGTAATATTTATTTTATACTTTTTATGTTTAAATAATTATGATATATCTATTGTTATATTTATTTAATTCTAATTTTTTTTGCTTTTGTTAGATAATGAGTCTACTACGAGCTCGTGTTATCGTAGGTCTACCTTGCAAAATGATGAATCTAACTCTAATCTTAGCGAGTGTGAGGTAAATATTAGTGATAGAAATATTTGTTTGTATAATTACTTTAGATATTTTTTTTTTATGTGGCATATGAATGCATAACATATGTAGGTTGGAGATGGAGAAGCTAGTTATTAATTTTTAGCATGGTAAACATATTCTTTGTAGAATTTATTCTTAAATCTTAGAAATATTTATTCATTCTACTAAACTAGTTATTTTGAGATACTATTCATATATATTATCATTATAGATTTTTTAGGACCTCGTGGGAAGAAACCTTTTGTTTTGAATGCTATTGTTGAAGTATGTTAAACTCGTATTGATTAAGTTCTTCATTTTATGTTTGGACAGATTTGTCAACTACGGTGTTGTTTTAATTGTTTTGTAATTTGTAGACTATCAAAAATTATAATCTTACAACCATGTCGGACTAGTTGCATTGTTATTATTTGTTTGGTAGTTTGGTTAAAAACTTGCTATTGGTAACCAAACTTTCAGGTTGAAGACTGTATCATTACTAGATTGGAGCATGTCAGGTAGTGTATTATGACAGGTTGTTTGGTATTAAGACAGGTGGAAGACTTTATCATTATTTGGTATTATAATAGGTTGTTTGCTTTTTTTTTTTGGTAGTTTATTGTGAAAGAATAAATTTAAAGGGGTCATAGGTAATGGGTAACGAGTTTACCCATTGGATAATGGATTATTTTTTGGTTATTTATAATTTATTGGGTAAATAGGTTATCCATCGGGTAACCGATATCCATCAGGTACGGATATGGGCATATTAATGAATATCCATTCGGGTATGGATACGGATATGAATATGGGTTTTTTAATTGGGTTCGAGTATGCATATAGGATACCTGCCCTATTTACATCCCTACATGAGATATTAGGTGATGATTAACTATGCACTAGATCATGTTGTTCTTAAGGAACTAAAGTCTCCTAGATTCTTTTACTAAAGAGGTAAACTTAGGCCTTTGATAGGGATGGTGTTTGTTGTTGTGCTTGTTACATTTGTATGGAAAGGGAAACCACTCTACTTGTAATTTTCAACACTTCAGTGTTGAGGAACCATTTATAGATGATATTCAAGTGATATAAGAGTTTCTAAACATGTTTCTATATAAGATGCTAGGCATGTTTCTAGTGCATGTGATAGACTTCAAAATAAGTCTTCTACAATGAATAATGCTCACATTGTTGAACTTTTCATAGTGTATTATTAACTAGATCCTAGGCATGTTTCATCTTCTATTAACATCTAGTTCAATTCATAGTGTTCTTCATTGTTGACATTTTGATTTACTCTAGAACATGTGAGGCACATGAGCAGCATTTAAGGTACACATTGGTAGTGTTAAGAACACATCAATTATATACCAAGTTCTCAAATTGTGAGTTTTGGCTAGATCATGTAGACTTCCTTATAAATGGTATTTCAAAAGAGTGTATGCATGGATCTTTCAAATATTTTCCTGGTATGTGAGTGGCCAACACTAACAAATGTTAGGGAGGTATGTAATTTTTTTTATTAGCATGCTACTGTAGGCATTTCGTCCAAGAATTTTCTAGGATAGCTTGTCATCTAAAAATTTCATTGAAAAACTATGATGCACTTTCATTGGGGCTATTAGTGCACTAAGGCTTTTGAGGAGCTAAAGAGGAGATTGATTTTAGCCTAGTGCTAACTATGTTGTTGATTATGCATGGGTTTAAGGTCTAGCATAATACATATAAGAACATACTAGGGTGTTTGTTAATGTAACACAAGAGGGTAATGGTGTATGCATATTGCTAGTTTAAGGAGCATGAGTAGAAATATTTGACTCATGACCTCGATCTTGCTATAATGGTTTTTACCTTGAAAATCTAGAGATATTACTTGTATCGCATATAATGTTAGTTCTTTATTGACCATAAAAGCCTTAAGTACATCTTCACTAAGCAAGAACTAAATAAGAGGCAAAAATGATGGATATAGTTTATAAAGGGCTATAATCTAGAGTTGTCTTACCAAGAAGGTAAGACCAATGCCATAGTCAATGCTCTTATTATGAAGACCTCACACTCTATGCATTAATTGGCTGTTTCATATTATATATGATAGAAGCTTCAAAATATGGGCACAGAGATCATTGGTTTGAGGATCTTGACACAAGGATGAGAGCTCTTATGATCGCTCTAACCATCTTTAGTGAGATCTGAGCTAGTCACAAAGGAGATATCGAGCTTGAGAGAATTATAGGGGCTATTTTAAAGGGTAGATCTATGGATTTTTATATATTTGAGAATGGTAGTATCCATTTGTGAGGTAGGTGGTGCATTCTTTATATCTATAGAGAGATTAAAAGAAGATTCTGTAAGAGTGTGATCATGTCCCTTAATTCATACATCCTAGAAGGAATAGGTTATACATGGATCTAAAATAGATCTATTTATGTCCCCATATAAAGTGGGAGGTTAAAAACATTGTGTCTTGTTTGTTAACCTACCAGAAAGTCAAGATTAGATACAGGCATCCAGTAAGGTTGGTTCATTTTATGGAAGTTCATGTGTAGGATTGTTGAGGAGTTGTATTTATTTCAATTTGATCTAAGTTATAGTGATAGTTTATCTATGTCGATAGTATTTTTACCGATGAATTCAACTTAGATAATTGAGCAATTAGGTAGTGCATACAACAAGCATGTGCTATGGTACCATGGAGTGTCTAAAGACATTAGGTCAGATAATGATTCTAGATTCTTATCACACTTCTTGTAGATGTTCAAACATCTTTCTCGACATAGCTAAAGATGAGCAATATTTTCCATCAAGCTAGAGACGTTTAGATCAAGAGCACTATTTTAACTTTATAGTTTATGCTCTAAGTGTGGAGACTGAAGATATTAAGCTATTAGGAGGATGGTTTAGAATTTATTATGTTCTCCATTAATAATGATCATCATATAAGAAAAAGGATGACACATTTTGAGAAATTCTATATACAGAAGTTCGGTAGTCCCTTATGCTAGAGTAACTAAATGGTATGGCTAATTTAGGACCAGATATAGTAGAGAAAATAGTGATAAAGATTTTTCTAATTCAAGATTAGAGGAAGGATATACTAGATAGGCTAAAAATTATGTTATCTACATATAAGGAAAAATGAATATGATGTGGGTAAATGAGTCCTTTTAAATGTCTTATCAACTAATTGAGTGATGTGTTTTGGTTCTAAGGTTAAGCTTAGTTAAATAAACATTAGACTTTATGAGATTTTGGATACATCAGATAGGTTGCTGACTATGCTGCCTTGCTAATAGAGCTTTCCTACATGTATAATGTCTCCCAAATATTTAAGTTGAGGAAGTACTTGGCATATGCACCACAAATCATCCAATCAATGATAATTAAGTTAAATAATACGTTGATATACATGGATTAAATGCTGAGGATTGTTCATACTAGGACTAGAGAGATTCATTTATAGGTCCTTCTACTAGTGAAGATCTTGTGGTCATGCCTTGAAACCAAAAAGGCTACATGGGAGTTGTAGAATGAGAACAAGATGACGTATCCAAAATTTTTAGCTTAGGTGAATTATGTCTATAACACTTCCTCTTTTAAGGGTGTAATACCCTTCTCTTGTTTATAAAACTATTGAATTTATTTTATTTTACTTGATGGCTTAGGGTTTTTACTAATTTAAGCCTACAATGGAGTTTCTCATTTGTAAAATTTGATGACATAGTCTTCTTTAAAGAATGAAGTGTTTTAATACTCTGTCTTAAACTCCTTCAAAATGTACTTAAAATTAAGTTGAAATAAAACCAATAGGTTTTGGTTTTGAAAATGTAAATTTTAGACATACCAGTTGACTTGGTGTCCTAATTGATCAATCAGTATACTTAAAGACTAGCATTTTTATTCCTTGATAGATGAGTGGACTCCTTTACCCAAATCGATTGACTAGTTATCTTATGATTTTAGATCATTTTCTTATTTAGGCTTTGAATCCCTTCCAATAGTTATGAAAACTTCTAGATAGAGTTTATTCGTACTAATAGGAATATTTTGGTGCTTTAGGATTACTTTCACATTTTTTGGACCATTATATGATCTTATTTGGAATAAATATCATCTAAAATACTTTTAACGCATTTCTCACCTCCTCTCACTCTCCCTCACTCTTCTCTCTCCTCTTGTAACCACAACTACATGAGGGTTGAGTTATATCGTCCCTCTTACTTATCTCCTAAAATCAATTAGATTTTGATCCACCTTCATCACTCTCAACATTTACCCTCTTACACCTTAGTCCTTATTCTAAACATAAGTCAACTCTCTTGTCTCTCATTCTTACTCCTCCCTTTTTTTTATAGTAAAAAAAGTTGAGAAACTTCCCACCTTGTTCATTTGCACCATAGTTCTCACCACTTTCTCTCTTTATCCCTTTCCTCGGATTCAAATTTCCAAGTGTTGGACTTTCCACACTTTTCTCCCTTTTCCTCCACTACAAGGAGAAACATAGGCTTGCCCCCTTTTTTCTCCCATTCTTTGTCTAATCCTTACCTCTTGCTTCTTCTCCTAAACATATCTTACTTCTTCCTTATTTCTTTTAAGAAAGGAACGATGAAGGTTTTGATAAATAAATGAAGATCTTAGCTTTATCTCTTTGATTTTAGTTTTTGGATGAAAGGTTGATATATGTTTATTTCCTTCTTCTTAGAAAATGAAGACCTTGGTAGAAAGCCACCAAGTTAGGAGTATTATTGTACTAGAAAAACTATTAGGGGGATAGGAGTTCTTATCTCTAACTTGAATAAGGGCTTGTGATATTTTTTTTTATTAGTTTTATATTCTTGATATGTTTCTTTAATGCACACATGTTAATTTTTTTTGGATTTAGGCATAAGGTAATGTTTTCACCTTTAGAACTTTAATCATATTTCAAAATTTGATATCGTATATATGTTTGGTGAAATTTAAGCATGATTATAATGTGTATCAATTTCTACCATGTTTTTTTCTGGTTTCATATGTGGATCATGGTTATATATATATATGTATATTACATAATATAGAAGCATAATAGGATTAATTTATAAAATATTGTTAATTTGATTATATGTCTCATGTGGCATTATTTCTCCTAGACTAGTTAACCATTTTGCTATAACAAACCAATAATTTGTGTAAATATTTGCATGAGTTGGTGGCCATGTTGAACTCATCACTTGAATAGTTGATTGTTTTGATTAACTAGTTGATTAGTCACTAATAGTAGTCAATAGATTTTACTAACACATTGACAAGTTCTTTAGTTACCAGAAAAGTCTTGGTCTCTCCTTAGGCACATAGGCTTATTTGACACTACCCATCACCTATTTTCTATGGATAGTTAATCAATTAGATAAAGTAATTGGCTAATTTCACTATGTTTTATTTTTTCTCAAGTTTTATGCAATAAAACCAGTCAATGTATCCTATAGACCAATCAATTAGTAATAACATATCTAGTTGACAAGTCACAACAACTGATCATTTGGTTCCACCTGATTTCACCACACTTATTTGTTACTTAATGATCATTATTTGGAACTTCTATCTTATCTTTCCATATAATTACAACATTTTAATCACGAATTTAATATTTCTTAACAATAATTTAATGTGGATCAAAATGTTAATATCATGGTGGCTTCTATATTTGAATTTTGAGTTGTGTTTATACACCCAATATAGTGGCTTGTATTATTGGCTAGAATTTTGTGTTAACACTTGAAACACAATTATTTTAACATTAGAGTTAAATAGTGTAATTTTAGATGCCTTCCTAATATGCATACTTAGAGTTTGGCTATCTTTTGTGGCCTCTAACGAAGGCATCTAAGTGTGGAGGATGTTGAAGATCCCTAAGGAAAAACCCTTCACACTAATGTTAGTGTGGTGGGTGAGATAGACCCAAAATTGAACATATTTCTCTTACATAAGAGACCAATTAATGTTTATGTTGAAGATCCCTCAGATATTCTGCTAGGAACTAGAGTTATGTGGTGCTATGAGTAGTTTTCCTACAATTATCCTAGTCTTGAATATTGAAAATGGTTTGATTCCTTTTAATTATAAATTAGGTGAGGCAAACACATAAAGTAGCATATGCCTCTTTGTCTAGGAGAATAAGTGCGGCAGATGAGGAAGACCCTTAAGAAAATCCCCTCATCATTAGTTTGATATTGTGGTCTGATATATGGCCTTATGCTAGTTCGTTATGGAACAACAATAACACCATGTGTTCAACATTTAAATTTAATGATATGGAAATTCATGGATATATGAATGTATGAACCCTAAGATATGTCATGTCATATGTGTTATATATGTTTTTATGCGTTATTTTCCTTTGCTTATTGCATACCATGTTATTATATGACCTCAATGTTCAACATCAATCCTTAACATATTTTAGATAGTTTGTTTTACAATACTTCATCATACTAATACTACATTTGTGTATTTATTGTGATGATTCAACTTCTCTTTTGCTGAGTAGAGGATAATTTGTAAGATTATGATTCTCAGCTATGGTGGAAGATAGTGAATGATTAATCTTCTATAATGTAGGACCTTTTATCTTATGACTTGGGTAGAAAAGTCCGGTTCCAAGATGTTAAATTTTTTTATTTCATAAGAAGGTTTCATTATACATTTGATATTGATTGAATCCATAATTATATCAATTCAATAGAGAAATCACTTAGTTTTCTCTAGAGAACACTCTTCAACTTCTCAAGAAAACTCTCACTTGATGAAGACAAGAAAAGAGAATTGAAAGTAGATCTTAATGTTGAGATTATTAATTTATAGCACATTTATATGGCTACCTAGTAGGTATATAATCCTACATACTATCACTATGAGGAAATCAAAACAAGGTATACACCATATAAATTATACTAGATAGAATTATATCTATAAATGATAGCACTTAATATAGAGTTAAAGAAAAATCTTATGAAATAAAGAAAAATAATATCATATATCAAACCATAATCAATTATCCAATCTTAGTAATCAAATTAATTACAAATATCTATATAGAAAGAAATAACTAAAATTAATTATGGATTAAAGTTTACAATTAATTTAGATAAAAAATTGATAAATTTCATTTAAAATAAATTTTACGAATATTGTTTCTCTTTATTTCTCTCTCTTGGCCGTGTGGATTTCGGCTCTTGTTTAGCCTTTTACTTTGTTTTTTCTTGTCTAACACACATTATTGCTATCTGATTGACTTGCTACTTTTCTCTTAGCTTACGTATGTCTTCTCTGTGGTAGAACTCCCTGGCTTTGCACCACTTTGGCATTTCATTTTTCATTTTTCATTTTGCTCCTCTCTCTCTCTCTCCCTCATTTTCTTCTTCTTGGATTTCTTCTACTCTAACGTCGCCTTTTCTTTTTGTGCCTCTCCTTCGAGTTTTTCATCTTGGGCCTAGTTTTTTTTTCTCTGCTTTTTCTTTAATTTATTTTAGCAGCTCCCCTCTCTATCCTTGCTAGCTCCCTTTTTTCGTTGGTCGCTAGTTGTTTCTTCCTAATTTGCTTGGTTTGCTATGCATTAGACTTTTTTTGTCTTTACTTTCCTTTTTCTAGCCCCACTTTACTCTTGCTCCTACTGTTCTCTCTCTGGCCTTTTCTGTTGGCTTCTATTTATAATTTTGTTTTCCACTACCTCTCTCTCTTTTGTTTTTGTGCTCCTTCTTCTGTTCTTGGGCCTCTTCCTGGCTTCACCCTTTTTATAATTATTTTCTTCTGCTGCCTATGTTAGGCTTGATGGCTTTCTTTCATTTTTTTCTTTTTGGAAACTCTATGTGACCTTATTATCTCTTTGAAATATCAATATGCTACATGAGTTGTACTATCTATTTTATTGCAAAATATAAAATGTGCTAGTTTAGAATACCTATCTACTCCCTATAGAATATACTATTTTCCTTTTCTATCATTGGTAAACCTATGATAAAGTCCATACTAACACTCTTTTATAGTTTATATAGAACGGGTAGAGGAGTATACAAACCTTTATGGAAGAAACTTTAACTCTATTGACAAATCACACATCTCTCAAAAATAAATTCTAGTAATTTTATCATTAGTGGCCAGTAGAAATTTTCTTATAATATTTCTATGGTCTTATGAACACCAAAATGACAAGCTATATCCCCCTCATTTACTTCCTTAACAGGTAAGTCACATACACTAGATCTCCTATTATTCTTTTTACATATATTATAAATCTAAAAAAAAAAATCTTCATATTTGGTTTATTATTCTTTAAACATTTTAAAACCTAATAGTTTAGCATCAAAAATGACAAGTATCATAGATATCCTAGATAAGGCATTTGCAAAGATATTTCTCTTACCATTTAAATATTTGATAGAAAACATGAAGGATTGTTAGAAACTAACCTATTTTGCATGCCTAGGACTACTATTCTTTTTCCCATGTAAATATTTTAAACTTTCATGGTCTCAATGTAAAATAAATGGCATTAGTCTCAAATAATGGCTCAATGTTTCTAAACTTCTTATGATGTTATAGAATTCTTTATTATATGTTGAATAATTGAATTTGGCTGCATTTAATTGTTAACTAAAGAATACAATGGCCCATCTTTCTTGTGAGAATTATTGTATTGGTCTCTCTAATTCCTTAGCCTCTTTTGGATTACATTGATATGCAGGTGATTAGGTAAAGTGATGCACTATCATGAATACAAAAAATTTATTAAATAAATCCTAACTTCCAAATACGTAGTATATGGAAAGAAAGAGTCGAACCCATAACGAATGACGTTTTAATCACTAATTTTGCTATTGATGTTATAACCCTGTTTATAAAATTTCATTGATTCTAATATTAAATGTAATTATACTAAGTCTTAATCACTAATTGACAAATAGGGGAGGAATGAATTGGTGATGGAATCAGAATACCAAACATTCAAATAAGAAGAATGATTCTAAACGATTTAATGTTGACTTAGGTAATTCATAATAACAAATTCCTTTGCTTCCTCACAACCTTAATAAATTGAATATGCTCTCAATTTATTTTCTGACCATTTAATAACCTAGGTTACGAATGCTAGATTCAATTAATGGTAACATTATGAACGAAAAGCTACCAACTACAATCATAATCACATAAGCTCAGATTATGCAATTGTACGAATTAATGGATAAGATTAATAATTAATCTTCTTACTACTTTAGAAAAATTAATTAACAAGTACTGGTTAATTTATTTTCCTAAGCAAATATTAAGCTCTAAACTAAATAGGTGATCAATCTAATAAGTTCAAAAATCTTAATCTATGATACATAATCATTTAATTCGATCCATTAATTCAATTAAACTTAATCTAGAATCAAAAATTTAAAATATGATATGGTAATTAGGATATAATTCCATCCTCAAATCATCCTACCCTATTCAAATTACTCAAACATCTGCATATTTACAAATCACACAATTACATATAAACATCGAAAATTAAAAACAACAACACATTCACAAAACCTATTATTGATACAATAATATGACAATAGAATGAGCACAAGTATAATTATAGAAAATCTACTTATAAATAAAAAAAATGAAGATACTGATATTCATAAAGGAATAGAGAAGACTTATCAATTGAAGTGCAGATTATCAATTGATCACTAGAATTTCAAGAAGATTAAAAAGTTGGAAGTGTGCATTACATTTATATTCTAGAGGAATAAAGGAAGAAAAATATATTCCAATTGTTCGATCGCTCTTCCACCTCTTCTGAACCCTGTTTTGAGATAGAAATATATTAGAAACAGGTCACACGGACAGATGCAAATTTTTAATGGAAACACGGCATGTGTTTTGGAATCACGGACCCCCGTGTGTTTCTTCCAACTGTTCTGCCAACAGAGATTTTAAAATTGATGCTCGAGATAATTAACACGGCCCATGTTTATGAAACCAGGGGGTGGCGTGTTTTTTATCCTTCCACTATATTCGTTTTGAAGTGTCAACATAGCTTCTCTTGATGTATTTGCTCCCTTTCCAACTTTTCTCTCCTTGATTCAACATTTCTTGATGTGTTCTTTACTTGATTTCTTCTTTTCATTGACTTCTCCTTGAATTTCTTCAATTTATTCTTTGCTATAAAATATATTCAAAGGAGGAAAACTTGATGAAAAGATTAAATCTAATAAACTTAATGAGAGATAAATGATATTTTTAAGCATGAAAATAATCCATAAATCTCATCTATCAAATACCCCCATGCTTGAATTATTGCTTGACCTCAAGCAATATCATAACATGCACATCAATACATCAAGAAACGCAAGAGAGGCAGGTTATAGATTACAAGAATTATTATATTGGAATTATTCATGTACGAAGCTCAACACTGCAACGGGACTTAAAATACTTGTAAATCATGAAATCTCAATGATAAAAATATTTTTGGATCACACAATTAAATCACCTTAAAAACAGTCTTATCAAATGCTCAAAAGGTTAATAAGTGAAAATTATAATAATTAGTATCTCATCATGCAAATTAGATTGAGACTAATGAAATTCAAATTGGTAGATTCTTACTTTCGGTATGTGGAAACGCTCACTCTTATGTGTATAGGGTATGATGTGTTTAATCTCAAATCTTCTCCAAATGATAATGATCACCCATATGTTTGTCATTATTCTCAATTAGCCACTACTTAAAAGAACTAAAGTTAATTAGAATCAAAAGGTCTTGAAATTTGGTTGTAATGGGGCTAAGGGTTTAAGGTGAGATATAATTTTTGGGATTGTGGCTAGACTCCATTAACTAAAGAAGGAACTCAAATATACACCATATAAATATATACATGGAGAATACAATCCTCCCTAGAATTCTTCTAAATTACTAATTTTTTTATATTTTTTTTACATATACAACAAAAAATTTTCTGACTGTCAACCATATAAAGATTTAGAATTTTTTTTTGAAATGAACCCCCATGCTTAGATTTACACATATGAATAAACTTATTCCCGCTAATTTATTGCTTCCTAGTTAAAGAGTAGGGATGGAAGATTTATACGGGTATTAATTTTTAATGAAGGTTAAATCAATAAAATAAAGCTTAAGCTCAAAGGGGTTTAAGCAATGGAATTTTTTTTTTATGATAAGGTTTTTGGTTTTTTGGTGCTAAAATAGAAATAAGAGTGCCTTTACCATTTTCAGATATCCTAAAGTTCTATGCAGTCTTGAAGAGAATTAATGGCAAATTCTAGTTTCAAATATCATTGGAGAGTACACACACAAGTAAAATATGTTCTGGATAAACAATATATCCAATGACTAGGTCCAACCACTCACCATGGTGTATCTACCAATTTTTAACTTCAGTTCATCTCATTCCTAGTCAATGCATGATTTGATATCTAACCATTCTAACTTTCTTTCCTTTACTGTTATCACATTTTCAATTTCTGTTTTTAAGGTTTTCAAAAGATATTGATCAAAAAATATAATAAGTATAAAATTATCCTTTTCAAAAATAATTCAATCCCATAATACTTTTCATTTTTAAAACAAAATGAACGACTAGCACATAAAGGAGATAGGAACCAACTAACTAACTACCAATAGCATCAATATATAACATCTACGAACTATTTTTACTTAACAATAATCACAAGCCTACAAGTGCTAGTGCACCCCCTTACTTATTGTGTTCATTGTCCCCAATGAACAAATGCAAGAGAAAGACGAAGAAGAGGATTCAAGAGGGAGGTGGAGGCGGGTATTCGCTCCCAAGATGAAAATCATAAAGAGTTTTTGTCATCTCCATCATTTGATTCTGGTTATGATGAATGGAATCCAATTAGGAATATACTTGAGTTTGAAATTGGAGATGCCATTTCGGAACAAAAGTTGAGAAGGAAGAGGAGTTGGCTTTGGATAGTGGTGGTGGTGGCGGTGGTGCATGGTCACCACAAGGGGGAATAGGATGCTCGATGGATAATAGGGTAGGGGTATCATCATCCTTAGTTGGCTGCCAATTCAGTGGGTTTAAAGGGTCTATTTTGGGAGGGTTAGGTAGAGGGAAGAAAGCACATCCTTGGAAGGAAAGATACGAAGCATTACCTCTACGCTCGATAAGATGCGTAAGACGACAATGTTCCATATCAATGCGCGTGCTCATGGCTTCAATGGGCATATCCTCGGGAAGCGGTATGTCCAAGCTTACACAGATGGTGGTAATTAAATCACTGATGACAATGTCGCCCTGTTTTGAATTACTTACCCTTTGAAATTGTTTTGCTATAAAATAGGCAGTATCAACAGAGTAGTGTTCCAACATAGAATAGAGAAAGAAGATTTCAATTGAGCGAACCACCCTGGTACTATCTCCCCTCCCAATGATTGTTGTAGCCAAGAGCCTTTGTATGTATCGGAAGACGAGGTTAAAAATCCTGGAGGATTTTGCTTCAGAAATGCGGAAGGTATCGGGGGTTAGCATATTCGATATATCACCTATTTGGCAAAAAGTTTGTTGGCATGGAACCAGGGTAGAATGAATCGGTAGCCCTCTGGAGGTAACATAAAGATGTGGGCAAGTTCATGCAGGGCTAATTGCCTATCCTCATTGAAGAGGCGAAAAGAAATATACCCTTGATTATTTTGAGTTTCACCGATATCACCAACTTTAGCAAATAGTTGAAAAGTACTAAAAAATTCCAATGTCAAGCACCTGTAGGTATGATTTGTACAATAGACAAAGTTATGCAAACTTATAGTTCTAAGCATATGCATGACTTGATCATGAATACCTAAGGTATGTAGATACCCGTCATCTAGATATCTAGTACGAGTGATACACCTTTGAGACAAGTAATCATACCTTTGTTGCTATTTCAGTGTAGTAAAATTATACCTAAATCATTTGGCCGGATACGTCGGTGTCTTGATTAAGTGGGTGATGATCGAGGCCTTAAGGATTCGCCTTCGAATCACTGCTTCTTTTTCGGTGCCATCTACATAATATATCAACATTAGAAAAGTGATACATTGAGTCTTGGTTTGTATGTGTAATGTAGTATATATTGACATAAAGATTATGAACTTGGATGCTTAGAAATAGTGTCACAAACTGAAATTGTAGCAAACATAATGTTGCTTCTATAATAGTGTGGTTAGCCTGTAATTATCATCACACAACAATATGTGCCGAATGCAACACATATGCCCTAATCATGTCATTCAACCAAGGTTATAATTGTGCAAGTTATGCAACAAAGTCACCCACAATTGTCAAACATGTAGTTATGCTCAATTTCCAAGCTTATTGTGTCAGCACATAATAGCAGAAATGATGAATATGAATTGCATTACTGCAGCAGGGTGGGGAGTGACCACTTACCTTGATCTTGTGAAAACAGGTGGAGAGAATAACATAAATTAGAGAAAGGATGTGTTAGAATGTCCATTTCCACAAAAACCCTAAAGTAATTTGCACAAAATCTAATGGTTAATGCATGAATCAGAATTAGGGTTTGAGGAGAAGGTTGCACCTATTTTCTGTAATGGAATGATAGAAAATTTGTGCAGGGAAAGAAAATTAAGGGTGGAGAAAGAAGATGGAGGCTTAATGTGAGTATGAATTGTTAGAATTGGAAGAATTTGGTGAGAAATGAAGGCTTTCGAAGGTGGCAAACAGACAAAGGCGCGCAGCAAAGAGACGGAGTCGAAGAGGGTGAAGGCCGTGTTTTTTTCAGATCTGTAAACATAGGAGAGGAAAAGGGATTTTGTGTGAAACATAGACCGTATTCCATAAATATGGTACCCCCGTGTTTAGTTTTGAACGTTATATTTTAGGGAAAAAATGATAGAGAAGGAAACAAGGGCCGTGTTTAAAAATACACCCCCCGGTGTTATTTTTGGAGCTCTCTAGAATTCTGAAAATCTTTGTAGAGAAAGAAACACGGGCCGTGTTTGGAAATATGGACCCCCTGTGTTATTTTTGGAGCTCTCTGAAATTCTGAAAATTTTTGCAGAGAAGGAAATACGGGCCGTATTTGGAAATACGGACCCCCTTTGTTATTTTTTTCTTTGAATTGAAGTATATATATAAATAAAAATGAAAACAAACTTAAAATGTATTTCCACACATATACACATTTTAAACATACAAAATTATACCAATTGTGTAAAAAAAAAGTACGAGATACGGAAAACTTATGTACAACACTTGGGTGTTTCCCAAGTGATAAAATGTGATTCATTCAGCCTTCATAATTGAGAGTGGTAAGATCTACCACTTCCAAATTGTGCACTTGTTGCCCTTCATAATAAGGTTTGAGGTAGTTTCTATTGACTTTCCACATCTTCCCTGTTTTCTCACTCTTTCTAAGAACATATATAGTAACACAGTAGTCACAACAAATGGGCCGATCCATCTCGACCTCAATTTCCCTAGAAACAACTTCAATCGAGAATGATATAGTAAAACGTTTTGACCGATTTCAAAACTCTTTCTAAGAATGAACTTATCATGAACTGCCATAGTTCTATCTTTATATCTCAATGAAGTTTCAAAAGCATCATTTCTTATTTCTTCCAATTCTTGTAGTTGGAGTCACCTATGTCTTCCCATTTCAGTTGACTCCATGTTACATTTCTTTACGGCCCAAAAAGCTTTATGTTCTAACTCAACTAGAAGATGACAAGGCTTACCCTAAACCAGACGATATGGGAACATACCAATTGGAGTGTTGAAAGTTGTACGATAAGCCCAGAGAGCATCATTAAGATGTAAGCTCCAATCCTTTCTTCTTGGTTTCATCATTTTTTCCAAGATTGATTTGATTTCCCGGTTGGATATGTCGGCTTGACCATTTGTTTGTGGACGATATGCTGTAGAGATTCGATGTGTCACATGGTATTTCTTTAATAGGGCTTCTACGGTTCTGTTGCCGAAGTGTGAACCTTTGTCGTTAATGATGGCTTTTGGTAAGCCAAACCTTGCAAAAATTTTAGTTCGAAGAAATTCTGTAACAACCTTAGCATCATCAGTACGGGTGGCCTTAGCCTCCACCCATTTTGACACATAATTAACAGCAACAAGAATGTATTTGAACCCAAAAGAGGATGGAAAGGAACCCATAAAATCCATACCCCAAACATCAAAGATTTTGCATGCTATGATAGGAGTTCGTGGCATTTCATTTCTAGGACCTAATCCCCCAGCCTTTTGATAGTTTTCACATGTTTTACAAAATTCATAAGCATCCCTAAGCAATGTAGGCTAGAAAAATCCACTCTCTAAAACTTTATAAGCGGTTCATTTGGGACCATAGTGTCCCCCACAAGCAAAACTGTGACAAAAGTTTAAGATAGACAGAATCTCACTATCAGGAATATACATTTTAATGATTTGATCCGAACATTGTTTCCATAAGTATGGATCATCCCATACAAAATATTTTTCCTAACTCTTCATTCTATGTTTCTATGGTCTAGTAAAGTGTTAGGGAAATACCTTAGCCAACATAAAATTTACCATGTCAGCATACCACGGTATCTCATTCCTAATGACATGAAGTTGTTCATCTGGAAATGCTCCATTGATAGGTACTTCAACTTCAACTTCTTTGATTAACCGACTTAGATGATCTGCTACTCCGTTTTCTATTAATTTCTTATCTTTAATATGTATATTGAATTCTTGGAGTAGAAGTATCCATCTAATTAGTTGTGGTTTTGCCTCTTTCTTTGCTACCAAATATTTTAATGTTGCATGATCAGAATAAACAATTATTTCATTTCCTAACAGATAAGAATGAAATTAATCCAAAGCAAATACAATGGCAAGAAGCTCCTTTTCGGTAGTTGTGTAGTTAAGTTAAGTTCGTGAGGCATAGTATATCACATGTGGATCTTTCCTGATCCTTTGACCTAACACTACACCAACAGAAAAGTTAGATGCATTACACATCAATTCAAATGGGAAGTTCCAATCACGTGGTTGAAGTATGGGTGCACTTATGAATTTTTCCTTCAAGTGGTCAAATGATTTATGGCATGCATCATCAAATTGAAATTCTGTTTCTTTTTGAAGAAGCTTACATAATGGTTGGGCTATTTTAGAAAATCCTTGATAAATCGGTAGTAAAACATGGCATGCCCTAAAATTGAACGCACATCTTTGACAGTTGATGGATAAGGTAGTGATGTGATAAGATCAATTTTTGCTTTATCTACTTTAATTCCTTTAGCGGATATAACATGTCCCAAAACTATTCCTTGTTGAACCATAAAATGGCATTTTTAGCACAAGATTTGTTTCCAGACATCTTTTCAAGATAAAGGTTAAATTACCTAGGCATTTTTCAAAATTATCTCCATGAATACAAAAATCATCCATGAATACCTCGATAATTTTCTCCAGATATTCAGAAAATATGCTTACCATACACCTTTGAAATGTAGTTGGAGCGTTACATAATCCAAATGGCATGCGTCGATACGCAAACGTACTGTAAGGACATGTAAATGTCGTTTTATCTTGATCTTCTGGAGCTATGGGGACTTGTACATATCCAGAATAACTATCAATAAAGCAATAATAATAATGACCTGCTAGCCGTTCTAATATTTGATCCATAAATGGTAAAGGAAAATGATCTTTCCTAGTCATGGAGTTCAGCTTTCTATAGTCAACACATACCCTCCAACCATTTTGAACTCTAGTAGGAACCATTTCTCCTTTATCATTCTCCACTACGGTTATCCATGTTTTCTTTAGTCAACACATATTAGCAACTGTCCATCCCAAAGCTGATTTGTACGTCTTCAATACATTTACTAGTTTTCCTTCTTGTTGAGATGTTAGTTCACTAGATATGATAATAGGAAGGGTATTTTTATCTCCTAAGAATGCATATTTGAGATGGTTAGGTAAAGGCTTCAACTCCACTTCAGGTGGTTGTTCTATGGAAAGTATAGGTCTATCCACTATCAATGGAAAATCCATAAATTTTCCGATTCTACTCAGACATGTTCCCAAAGCAGCCACAACCTCTTTGATCTCTTCTTCAAAATCATACATTTTGTTCAATTCTTCGAAACCTTTAGTTTCTATACCTTGTGTCAAGGTTATTTCCAAAGGATCAGCCGATGATAATTTATACACCATTTCATTTAAATTCTCAATGACATCAACCATGGATACCTCTTCACCATCTACAGGATATTGCATGGAATCATATATGTTAAACATAATAACTTCGCCATCAAATTCCATGGTTAACACTCCATCGTGGACATCAATTTTTGTTTTTGAAGTTTTTGGGAATAATCTCCCCAACAATATAGGAGAGGGGTTGGCTAAACCATTATCTTAAATATCTAACACATAAAAATCTAGAGGAAAAACCATCTCATTTACCTAAACTAAGACAACCTCAATAACCCCTTCGGGATATGTGTTAGATCTATCAGCCAATTGAATAACAACATGGGTTTCCTTTAATGGACCTAGACTTAGGGTGTTAAAGATAGATAAATGCATGAAATTTATTGAAGAACCTAAGTCAAGCATGCATTTTTCATACCCCGTGTTTCTAATTTTGCAAGGTATAGTGAAAATACCTGGATCCTTGCACTTCGGTGGGAGCTTTCTTTGCAAAATTGTTGACACATTTTCTCCCACACTTACCTTCTCATTTTCCTTCAGTTTCCTTTTGTTAGTACACAAATCCTTAAGGAATTTTGTATACCTTGGTACTTATTTGATCGCATCAATGAGAGGGAGATTAACTTCTACCTTCTTAAATATGTTAAATATCTCCTTGTCATGGTTTACCTTCTTGTTTTTGGCTAACCTACTAGGAAAAGGAGTAGGAATTTTTATAGGAGAATGTGACTTACTTTTTGTCCTTTTTTGTGAATCTTCACTTATTTATTCTTCATCCATTATTTCATCTGGCTCTTTACTTGTGTCATCTTCCTTACTCACTTTTTTGGATCTGAAAATTGTTTCCCACTGCAAGTCATGATAGCAATAGCATTTTCCTTAGGATTTCTTTCGGTCTGGCTAGGAAATTTTGAAGAGCCTTGTGCTTGTAGTTTTGTAAGGGAATTTGCTAGCTGAATCACTTGATTTTCCAAATTCTTAATACCATTTCTGGTCTCATGTTGGAATTGTGATGTATTGGTAGCCAAAGATTTCACCAAGTCTTCCAAAGGCATACCCCCCGATTGTTGTGGAACTTGCGGTCGAGGCATCGATTGAAATGGTTGTCTTTGATGATTTGGTGGAATTTGGAAGAACCCGGGAGGTGGATTTGCTCCTTGCTGATTTTGATACATCTGTGGTCGGAAATATGAGTTACCTCTTTGTTGAGTGTTTCTATACCTTAGATTCAGGTGATCCTTCCATCCAGGATTATATGTTAGAGCAAATGGATCATTCCTTTTTGGTAATGGTTGTCCTCCAATGGTGTTTACTTGTTGTTCTTCCTGAAAAGTAGGACATATGTCAGTTGGATGACCAGTAAAAGAACAAATTTCACATACCTTGACAGGAATCTTTTTGCCTACAACTCTTTCCACAAGAGCTATCAAATTCGATACTTGCATTTTTAATTCAGAAATATTGGTTTCTTTCACCTATTGAGATATAGAAGTATTACCCCTATTACAATATTGAGAGTTAGATGCCATATTAGCAATTAACCTTTTATCTTCGAAGGGTGTTTTATCGACCAAAGCACCACCACTAGCAGCATCTATCATATTGTGATCCATAGGAGATAAACCTTCATAAAAGTATTGTATTAATAATTGCTCACAAATTTGATGATTAGGATACCTACCACACAATTTCTTGAAATGTTCCCAATATTCATGTACGGATTCTCCTCCATCTTTCCTAATACCACATATTTCCTTTCTTATATTAGTTGCTCTCGATGAAGGAAAATATTTTTCAAGGAAAACCTTTTGCATATGAGTCCAAGTGTTTAGTGAGCCCGCTGGTAAATCATATAACCATTCCTTAGCAGCACCAGCTAAAGGAAAAGGAAAAGCTTTGAGTTTAAGTTGTTCTACACTTACTCAATTTGGCTTTATACAAGAACAAGATATATGGAATTCCTTGAGAAATTTATTTGGGTCGGTGAAACAACCTAAACCCATGGAGTTGTTGTCTCTAAAACCTATAAAAATAGGTAAAGCTTGTATTAATCCACGTTTGATCTCACAAGTATCATTATCAGCAGCATAATTAATGCATAAAAGATCAAGGTTGAAGACAGGAGCAACTAGCCCCTTGAGAGTTCGATCCGCCATTGGTGGATTAATGTGGCAAGGTGTACTAAACAAATCCTCTATACGGTGTTCTCCCAAATTTGTGGAACTTCCTTCAAAAGGTAATGGAATATGGCTAGTGTGTTCCAATTTCCTTCTCGTCCTGGTTGTAATTGGAGAGGAGGAGTTTGGATCTATGGATGGAATAATTTTTCCTTGATGCTCAATTTCAAATGATCTCAATTGCGAGTGCTTGAAGATTTCACACAATCAAAGAATAGATGAGTACACGTGGAGAATTTATCAAAAACTAAAATAAGAAACTACACCAAAAACAAAACTAAAGATTATAATTGCCATTCTCCAGCAACGACGCCAAAAATTTGATGTACTGTCGTGAATACAACAAATTTATAAAATAAACCCTAACATCCAAATATGAAGTATATGGGAAGAAAGAGTCAAACCCACAAGGAATGACGTTTTAATCACTAATTTTTCTATTGATGTTATAACCCCGTTTATAAAATTTCATTGATTCTAATACTAAATCTAATTATACTTAGTCTTAATCACTAATTGACAAATAGGGGAGGAATGAATTGATGATGGAATAAGAATACCAAACATTCAAATAAGAAGAATGATTCTAAACGATTTAATTTTGACTTAGGTAACTCATAATAACAAATTCCTTTGCTTCCTCTCAACGTTAATAAAATGAATATGCTCTCAATTTATTTTCTGACCATTTAATAACCTAGGTTACGAATGCTAGATTCAATTAATGGTAGCATTGTAAACGGAAAGCAGCCAACTACAATCATAATCACATGCAATTGCACGAATTAATGGATAAGATTAATAATTAATCTTGTTGCTACTATAGAAAAATTAATTAACAAATACGGGTTAATTTCATTGTCTTAGCAAAGATCAAGTTCTAAACCAAATTGGTGATCAATCTAATTATTTCAAGAATCTTAATCTATGATATGGAATCATTCAATTTGATCCATTAATTCAATTAAACCTCATCTAGAATAAAACATTTAAAGTATGAAATGGTAATTAGGTTATAATTCCATCCTGAAATCATCCTACCCTGTTCAAATTACTCAAACATCTGCATATTTACAATTCATACAGTTACATATAAACATCAAAAATTAATAACAACAACACATTCAAAAAATCTATTATTGATACAATAATATGACAATAGAATGAACACAAGTATAATTACAGAAAACCTACTTATATTTAAAAAAAAATGAAGATACTGAAATTCATAAAGTAATAGAGAAGACTTATCAATTGAAGTGCAGATTGTCAATTGATCACTAGAACTTCAAGAAGATCATAAAGTTGGAATTGTGCATTACATGTATATTCTAGAGGAATAAAGGAATAAAAATAAATTCCAATTGTTTCAATCGCTCTTCCCCCTCTTCCGAACCCTGTTTTGAGATAGAAATATATCAGAAATAGGTTGCGCAAATAGTTACAAATTTTTAAATGGAAACACGGTCCGTGTTTTGGAAACACGGGACCCCCGTGTTTTGGAAACACGGGACCCCCGTGTTTTCTTCTAACTGTTTTTTCGACATAGATTTTAAAATCGATACGTGAGATAATTAACACGACTTGTGTTTATGAAACATGGGGGTGCTGTGTTTTTGATCCTTCCACTATATTCCTTTTGAAGTTTCAACATAACTTCTCTTGATGTATTTTCCCCCTTTCCAACTTTGCTCTCCTTGATTCAACAGTTCTTGATGTGTTCTTTAATTGATATCTTCTTTTCATTGACTTCTCCTTGGATTTCTTCAAATTTTTTCCTTCCTGTAAAATCTAATCAAAGGAGGAAAACTTGACGAAAAGATTAAATCTAATAGAATTAATGAGAGATAAATGATATTTTTAAGCATGAAAATAATCTATAAATCTCATCTATCCTAAAGAAATACAAAGTATTAAGTGTATAGCATGATCTATTACTATTTTAGGTGGTAATCTAAGTGGTAAGTCATTAGGAAATACATGAGGGTACACATGAATTAGCTCATTTAATTGAGGATTATTTCTATTTCCCTCCCCTTGTATGGATTCCTTAATAATAATAGCATATCAACTACCTTATTCTTTAATACATTCTATCATAAGCATCTCATACAAAAATAAATAGTTTTTATTTACAACTATGTTATTATTATCACACTTAGAAGGTTTAAGCATTTTCTTTTCTTATCCATTTCAACTAGATATTCATTTGTAATACCATCATGAATAGCACTTCTATCATATATTTATGGTCTACCTAATAAGTTTCCATATGTATCCATAGGCAAAACATCACCTAGTGATGTAGCTATAACCAAAACATAATTTAAAATCTCTTGTTGACCAAAACGTATTATTAGTAAATAAGGGTATTAATCTATACGAGGGATTAAAAGACCTCACCTCTATTTAACTAGCTCAATAATAATAAAAATAAATAAAAAATATAAATCATATAAAATAAATAAATAAATAAGAAAAAAACTATTAGGGATTTTAGAAATAGAAAATAATAAAAGTAATAAATAAAATAATAAAAATAATAGATAATTGCAAATATAATAAATATGTTAGGGAAATTGAAATCTACCAATATATTAGGTCAAAATTTAAAAATATTTTCTATTTCATTATTTAATCATAAAAAAGGAGATTAACCAAATAGTAAGCTAAAATTAGGTATACTCCTTATATTACTTCCCTAAAATAATTAATACAACAAATTACCTATATTAATCCTATTAAATAATAGTATTATCATAGCAAATAATGGCTCTTATATTGAACTATCAAAGGATGCCAATCTAACTTCTCAAACTAGTAAAATAAGCTTTTTTAGCTATATTTCTCTCCCTTGACTCACACGTATCCAAATGTTTCACTACTCTAGTTAGAATCACAAATCTATTAGGCAAATTACTATCTAATCTAGCTACATTTTATACATATAAATCCTAGCATATTTATATAGCCACCTAGTAGAAAAATAATCCTACATATTATTACTATAAGGAAACTAGAACAAGGCATGTACCATATAAATCATACCTGACAGAATCATATATATAAATTATAGTAATTCAAATAGAGTCAAAGAATAATCTCATGAAAGAAAGAAAAATAATATAATATTTCAAATTATAACCTAGGGTCTTATTCTATTCCTCAGTAATAAATATTTAACTAGTTATAATGATCAAATTTATTATAAAAAATATATATTAAAAATAAAGAAAAAAATAACGGAAATTAATAATGGATGAAAGTTTAAAAATTTAATTAGATGAAAAATTAATTAATTTCATTGAAATAATGTTTTTTGTTATCTTTGTCTCTTTTCATTCTCCCCTTAGCCCTCTCTTTCTATACAGTATTTTTTCTTTGCGAAGCTAGCGTCACTTTTTCTATTTTTTTCTTTCATGTGTTTGATCTTCTTTCTTTTTCTATATTTTTTTTCTTCCTAACTACTTTAATAGAATTGTCTTTTTTTTTCTTCTTATTCACCAACTCTCTCATTCTTTAATGATTGTTTGGCCTTGTAATACCCTAAAATCGTAAATTAGATATTCAAAATAAAATAAGGATTAATAGGTGAGATTTAATTAAATATGCCATTTTTAATAAAATAATTCTAGTAAAAGAAAAATAATTAAAGCTAAAAAGGAGGAAAATAATGTAGAGATCAAATTAGTTGAGGTTAAAATAATTTACTAAGCTAAAATAATTTTTAAGAAATTTATAACCTTAATTTATAAATTAATAAAAAATAAATTATGTATATTTATTAATTTTATTATTCTTAAAATTTAAAAAAATCCTAAACACCCTAACCACCTCAGTTTTTTTTTATTTTCCCTTTTCCCTCTCATTTTCTTCCTTCGTTTTTCTTTGTTTTTTCCATTCCTCGCTGGTCTAAGCCCCACCGACCATGACCCAACCTTTTCCCCCTCCTCTCCTTCTTTATGCAGCCTAATCCTTACCTTTCCTTCGTTTTTCCCTCGTGCGAACCAAGTCATTTTCCCCACGATTTCCCTTTTTTCTCCCTTTCTATATTCCTTTCTTCCCCTTTTACCCTCATCTTCAATAGCCTCCTAATCTGCAAGCGAGCATGGATGCTTTGTAGCCATGGTTCTCTCTCTCCCCTCATCTTCCTCTCATCCTAACCTATAGGGCGTGTAGCTATTACTACCTCACATTTGTCCCCGCCCCTCTACAACCCCAAAACCCTTACCTAACCCTACAAACCTACCAAAAAACATAGCCTTGTCCCATATGAACCTATACTCATCCTAGGCTTTCACCGGCTTACCACCGCTGGCCCACAACCACCTACTCCCCCCACTCCTTTGTCTTTATTTTCCCTTTTCTTCTTCCCCTCCCTGGTACCTATAAAATCCCTCCCTCACCCTTCTTCTTCCCTTGTTCTTTCTGCCTAGATTTTCCCTACCTCATTCTCGCATCACCCCTTTAGAAGTAGCCACCATCACCATAGCACTACGTCACCACCCAAACTTCCACCCATTCTCTTCCCTGCACCACAATCTACCAAACATGACCTTCCCTTGCTCCTAACTCTCCCTCCTCTTCTCTCCTCACCGGTGCAAAGTGGGCTGCATGAGCTATCCTTTTGTGTAACACCCCAAAATTTACTACAAAAAAAATTTCATTTAACAATGAAAGTATAATTAAAATAATCAGTTGTTATTGTTGTAATTAACATAAGTCGGGCTTACCATCCCAAATTTAAGACAATCACAAGGCTGAAAAGTTTCATAACACCAAATACAAGTTTGGAGATTAACTCTAGATTATAATAACAAAATACTATAAAAGGGATACAGTAGACCAAAGAGTCCAAAAAGGGTATCTGGGTAAAAATTAATATCCGGATAACATGACTCTTTGTACAAATACCCAGAACAAATAAGTGTCACTCTCCCCCACACACTAAATCAAAGGTAGCAAAATTATCAACTAGGCCCTCAAAGACATGCACATAACCATCAAGGTAATCTACTCGTGGGAATAAGCAATACACAGGTAAAGGATAATCAGTACGCTACATACTGAGTAAGGTAACAATATAGTCAAGGCTAGAAAAACATATCATTACACACATTCATAATGGGAAGTAGTATGAATGCGGGATACAATAATTAATACAAGGTAATTATAGTCTAGATTTGTATTACTAGAATATATTAGCATATATTTTTTATTTATATTTAGTTTAGGGACGCCACTATTCTCAAATGGTAGAAGGGTTATCCGACCCCACGGCAAAATGCTCGTGGCCACTATTTTTATCGGTGGAATAGTTAATAATATACAATCCTAAAAACATATTCGATTGCTATTCTTATTAGTGGAATAGTTAATAATATACATTCTTGGGTCAAAATGCTCATGAATAATGTTCTTGTCTAGTGGAATGGATATATACAACAGATCCTGACTTATGTAGTATTCAACTTTACGTGATTGGTGTCTTATAAATGATTATAATCGTTCTCGGGATTTATTTTAATTTGAGTCTACTGACCCCACTATTCTCAACTTGTGGAATGGTTATCTCAACCTAGGGTAAAATACTCTAGGCCACTATTCTTATCGGTGGAATGGTTAACAATATACAATCTCGGGGAAAAATGAACCTTACTAATACTTGTTCGGTGGAACAAACATATACAACTGGTATTGACTTATGTGATCTTTCAATTTAATTACTTGATATCTTATTCATGATTGATTTATGAGTAGAACATAATTAAGGTGAAAAAGGCATGAGCATATAGATAACAAGGCCGTTCTCAAAGATTAATATGCTTATTTTCCCCGAAAACCCTAAATTCACAATTTAAGCATAAGTTCCCCCATATTGATCATTTATCAACCAAACTTAGTATATATTCCTCAAATGATAGTATCATTAACATACCCAAATTTTGAGGTCTAAATTATACTTCTTACACATGTGATCATAAACCCGTTTCAAAAGTTACTATTCATAAGGCTCCCAAAACCTTAATTTCACAAGTACCATAACTTCTCCCTTAAGGATCATATAATTACCAAATTAAATATAAATCCTCAAAATACCCATATTAACAACATATATAAAATTAGTGGCCTAAATTTAACATATGGCACATGCGATAATAGCCCTATCCTAGAAGTTGTTATTTATAAAGCTCCCAAAACCCTAATTTCACAAGTAAGTCATAACTTCTCCCTTAAGGCTCCTATACTTACCAAATTAAATATAAATCCCTAAAATACCCATATTAACAACATAGTCAAAATTTTCTGCCTAAATTTAATATTTTATACATGTGACAATTGCATTACCGTTTTAAGTCTACTATTCCCAAATTAGGCTATTTTCTCAATAGAAGAACTTATGACTTTCATAATCACTCTCAAAAACTTCACATGATATTATTAGCATATTTAATCCTTATAACACTTTAAAATACCAATATTCCCATACCAACCTATATTGACAAAAATTCCCTTAAAAATATATAATAGCCTTTATTTTATGGAAATCTCATATCCTCAATATCATTACTCCCAAATCATACTTTTATCAACATACATCTTCAACTTTATTATTTCTCACTTATAATAATTTATTAGGCCCATAATATTCTCCCAAAATTTATACTTATCCATGAAAATACATCCTAGCATAATATCATCGTATCAACATATCTTTAGTTATTCTCACTTCCTTCCTATAATATAATTCATATTAATATATTATACCATCAAAAACATGAATTTTAATAGTGTAATAAAAATAAAATGATAACACACATAATCATACAAAAATTTAAAATAAAACCCAAAGCATCGACTTCTATCCTTATAAATAAAGGCTCTGATCTCTAAGCACGGTAATGAGAGGTGTTTGGGGTGATTCTTGTGATAGAAAATTTTAGGAATAATGAGATAGTTTTTTGGTACATTAATGAGGTATATCTATATATATATATACACACACACACACATGTAGAGATGGAGAAGAAGGGGCTCCAATGGAGGAAAATTTTCAAACCCCAAACCACAACCGTAGGAGCTAGGAATTGATGGGGGTAGGGGTATGTTTGATATTGGGAGGGTAAGGTGCTCGATAGAAGAAGAAAATAATAATTAAATAAGATTTGGAGAGTGGAAGGAAAAAGGAAAAAGGAAAGGAGAAAGGTGGGGGTTTAGATTTAGGTTTAGGTTAGATAATTATCTAAGATTAAATTTAAGTTAGGAAAATATTAATAACCCGAAATAAAAATTAGGATTGGCTAAGATTTAGAATTAGGGAATTAGCATAGGATTGAAAAATAAATTCCTGAGGTTACAATTAGGTTTTAGTATTAATTAATTGGGATTAGGTTTAGCTAAAACATTTAGGGGTATTGCATCACTATACCCTTAAAATAGACTTCATCCCTGAACTCAAGAAGTTGAGGTTAGGGAAGAAGAGATAGAAAAGAAGTAAGGGAGGTTATCTCGGCAGTTGACTCTATCAGAGTTGACATTATACTACTGGGGAATACACCCTTAAAAGATAGAGAACCCCAGAGCTCTAAACACATGTGCTAAAAAACTCAAGATGCATCTCCTGCATTGTCTTCTCAATCTCTTAGGTTGCCTCCTCTACTCTTTGACAACTCCAAACAATATTTATGAGTGAAACTAAGCTTATCTGGGTCTATCAAATCTTATTGTTAAGAATTTGCAATGCCCTCTCTTTATGGATAAGGAATCGTCATGCTCGATCTCATCTTATCTGGTTATGTGGGATGGATCTACAATATACTTCCTTAAATATGAAATATGTAAGACATTATGAACTTTAGCCAACTTTGGCAGGAGCGCTAGGCAATATGCAACCTCACTAATCCTATCAAGAATCTCATCAGGACTAATGTATCTCAGACTTAACTTATCCTTCTGACTAAATCTCCATATCCTTTTGGTAGGTGAAACCCTCAATAGGACTTTGTCCCCAGCTCATAAACATCGCTATGGAGCCTTTGATTTGCATAGCTCTTCTTGTGACTCTGCACTTCTCTTATCATATTCTAGATCAGCTAAACCTATTGAGTTATCTCCTCAATCATTTCTATTCCAAGTACAATAGTCTCGCTGATGTCACTCTAACACAACGGTGTCCGACACTTATGTCCATGCTGTGCGTCCAAGGGTGCCATCCCTATGCTAGCATAATAATTTTATTTGTATGAGAACTCAACTAAATGTAGACATTCTTCCCAACTACCTCAAAACTCCAACACAAAGGCTTGTAGCATATCCTTGAGGGTCTGTATTATCCCCTCAGTTTGCCTATCTGTAGCTAGGTGGAAGGCGGTACTCATCCTCAATCTCGTGCCCATAGCCTCCTGCAACATCCCCTAGAATTGCAATAAGAATCTCGAATCTCGATTGAAGACTATATCGGTAGGTGTACCATGCCTACTCACTATAAACCTCATATATGCATCGGCTAGCTGATCCACACTCGATGTCGACTTCATTGGCACAAATACTACTAAAATAGTTAACCTATCAACAATGACCCAAATTATATCACAACTGCTACACTTCCTTGGTAGGCCACTCACAAAATCAATTAAGATGGAGTCCCACTTCCACCATAGAACATCTAGAAGTTAAACCAACTTTATAGGTCTCTAATGCTCAATCTTACCCTTTTGGCAAGTCAAACACCTTGATACGAACTCTACTACCTCTCACTTTATGTGAGGCTACCCGTAGATCCTCTTGAGGTCCTTATACAACTTATCCCCTCATGGGAGGATGGAATACACAATATAATGACCTTCCTCCAAAATTTGGTCAATCATCCTATATCTTCTATTGAATCCTATCAAGCTTAACATCCCCAAACTATCTTGCTCCAATCTCAGAAAAAATCATTGGCGTAATTGTCAAAGCACACATCTCAATTGACAAATCACCCTATTGGATCATCTCTATCTTTATCTCACCAAACTCCTCCAGCAAACGATTAGAAACCATGACCAAACCCAAAGAATGTGATGTCTTCCTACTCAAGGCATCTACAACAATGTTGGCCTTACACTCGTGGTAAGTCAACTCAATATCATAGTCCTTTACCAACTATAGCCATCTCCTCTACCTTGTATTTAGCTCCTTCTAAGTGAATATTTACTTGAGGCTCTTATGGTCGGTGTAGAATTTTCACTTAGTACCATACAGATAATGCCTCTAAAATTTTAACCCAAAAACGACTACAACAAATTCTAGATCACGCGTCGGGTATTTATGCTATGTTGTTTTAGCTGTCGAGAAGCATAAGCCACTACCCTACCATGTTGCATCAATACACACCCTAACCTATGCTTTGATGCTTCACTGAAGACCTCAAACCCATTTGTACCTGATGGTAGAGTCAAAATTGGTGTTGTAGTTAAATGGCGCTTCAACTCCTAGAACATTCCCTCATATGCATCATCCCATTAGAATCTGATTGTCTTCGTTAGAAGGTTTTTCAAGGGGCATGCTACCTTTGAGAAATCCTGAACAAAGCATCTGTAGTACCCAGCCAAACCTGGGAAACTACAAACCTCAAGGATACTAGTGGGGGCCTTCCACTCAGTTACCGCCGCGATCTTCTCTTGATCCATAGCGACTCCTCCTACTGACACCACGTGTCCCAAATATGCTACCTTCTGAGTCTAAAACTCACACTTGTAGAGTTTAACATACAACTTATGCTCACTAAGGAGTTACAATATCATGTGTAGATTGTGCTCATGCTCCTCTCCACTCTAGGAGTACACCAATATGTCGTTTATGAACACCACCATAAACTAATCAAGGAATAGCTGGAAAATCCTTGCCATTAAGTCCATAAAAGTAGGGGCACATTAGTGAACCCAAAAGCATCACCGTAAAATCATAGTGCCCTTAACATATCCTAAAGACCGTCTTCATGATATCTTCCTTGGCGATGCATAGTTGATGGTATCCTGATCTCAAGTTAATCTTTGAGGAGATAAAAACACCTCTAAGCTGGTCAAATAGATCGTCGATCCTCAGAAGTGGATAGCAGTTCTTCATCATCAATTGGTTCAAATTTTGATAATTGATGCATAAATGAAGTCTTTCGTCCTTATTTTTCATGAACAAAAATGGTGCTCCCTATAGAGACACAGTTAGGCGAATGTACCCGTGCTCCACTAAATCCTCCAACTAGGCCTTCAACTCTACCGGTGCCATCTAATAGGGTGCTTTGAAATAGGCTCAACCCTTGGTACTAACTCAATAGTGAAGTATATCTCACGTACCAGTGGCATACCTGGGATATCCTTTGGGAACACATTAGGAAACTCTGTAGTAATTGCCCAGTATCTCCCTAACATGTCCATAAGAAAATATCATATCCTCAATATCATTATTTCCAAATCCTAATTTTATCAAAATAAATCTTCAAAATAATTATTTCCCACTTATAATAATTTATTAGGCCTATACTACTCTCCCATAATTTATACTTATCCATAAAAATACATCCTAGCGTAATATCATTGTATCAACATATCTTTCATTATTCTCACTTCCTTCCTATCATATAATTCATATTAATATATCGTATCATCAAAAAATGCATTTTAATAGTGTAATAATAATAAAATTATAACACACATAATCATACAAACATTTAACATAAAACCCAAAGCATCGACTACTATCCTTACAGATAAAGGCTCTGGTTTCTAAGCACGCTTATCATAATCTGCTTCTTTTGAAACTTTCATAATATCACCTAATAATAATAATTAACAAAATATAATTAGAATTAATAATATAGTTAATGAAGTTTTAAGGTAACTGAAAGGAAAAAGAATGGGAAAAACCAAACTACGTTAGAATTACATAAGTTGTCGCTGCTAAGGAATGGGCAACGACAAGGAGGGATGAAAGGGAGGGGTAGGCAATGGTGAGGGCTGCAAGAAGGGGGTGTGGGCTTCAGCAATTTGTGTCGAAGCTATAGGGAAGTTTTATGTGGTTTTGCTGAAGGGTAGGGGTGATTTTTGGTGAGGTTTGCCGATGAATAGGGTTGATGTTTTGGTGAGTTTTGCTATAGCTAAGGGTAAGGAAATGGCAGGTTTTTCCCATGTTGGTAGATGTGGTGCAGTAATTGTTGCTGAAGGTGGATTTTGGGGGTATTTTGGGTAGTTTTTTCAACGATAAGGTGGGGGTGTTTGGGGTGGTTTTTTGATAGAAAATTTTAGGAATAATGTGCTAGTTTTTCATTGTGTTAATGAGATATATGTATATATATATATATATATATATATATATTTACACACAAGTAGAGAGGGAGAGGAAGGGGCTGTGATTGGGGCAAGATTTTCCAAACCCCAATCCACAACTGCAAGAGCTAAGAATTGATGGGGTAGGGGTAAGTTTGAAAGAGGGAGAGTAAGGTGCTTAGTATGGAGAGAAAGAAATTAGTAATTAAATAAGATATGGAGAAAAAGGAAAAAGGAAAGAAAAAAGGTAGGTTTAGATTTAGGTTTATGTTAGATATTTATCCGTGATTAGATTTAAGTTAGGAAAATATTAATAACCCGAAATAAAAATTAGGATTAGGCTAAGATTTAGAATTAGGAAATTAGTGTAAGATATAAAATTAAATTTATGAGGTTAGAATTAGGTTACAGTATTAATTACTTGGGATTAGGTTTAGCTAAAAAAATTAGGGTATTACATTTTTCATCCCTCGTCACCTCTTGTGCCACCCTGTACCACCACCACCGCCACAACTACCACCTATACTACCTCCCTCTCTACTCAGAGAAGATCCCTCTACCTTCCCACACTCTCCATTTCCCTTTTCTTATGCACCTTCATCCTCTTTCCCTCTCCTCTCCACTCTTGACCACCACTACTGCTGCTGCATGAACTATTGCCGTGGGATAACACCACCGCCATCACAACCCCCTCTAACCCAAAACCCTACCACCTAAGAAAATACCATTTCCCTCCCCTTTTCTAACCCTCAAATCTTATCTTTTCAATCACCACAACCTTTACCATCCTTGCACCAATGTTGTATGCCTTTGTCACTACCACCCTAGCTGCTACATCCTCTCTAGTTGTGCCCTAATCCTTGTATTAATTTAGTATAATTTATTTTAATTATTTTGATATTATTAACCTTACTACTACTACTACTACTATTAATATCTTTAGTAATATTTACTTATAAAAAATAAAATAAAAAGGAAAAATAGTTAGGAAGAAGGTTTAATATTTGATGTTCCTTTTTTATAGGTGAACCAAACCCTTCCCATAAGGAGATGTAGGATTTATGTTAAAAGCTTGGTGTCCTATTATGTAAGAATATGGCTGAGGCTTAGTTTGTATGATTTATTTGATCATGGTTGTTTCAATATGTGTTATATATTATATGTGAGTGTAGACTAAAATGTGTGTAGTATAGCCTACTTTGCATAGAGCTAAGGTAAGTTGTGTATGAATTATGATATGTGTGACATGGATGATATGAATTTTATTTTATGACATGCTCTTATGTATAGCTTTTATAATTTGATATGTATTGTAGGTAGCCTTAGGTGGAATGGTGAGATTGTGGGGATGTAAAAGAAATAAAGAGAATGGATTAAATAGGAATAAGTGGGAAAAGCCTAAGTACCTTATCGCCTATGGGTGATAAAATAAGGGGAGAATAATAATAAAATGAAGGGTTGGGGTAAATATAGCATAAGAAGTGTAAGGCTTTCATGGGGTTAAATTTTACAAATGAAAAGTTGGTTTAAGGGTCAAGCATGGTGAGGGAAGAAAACTTTAGGTGATTAGAGTCCTTGGGTGAAAGATAGTATGTGGGTTGGTAGAAGTGTGCCTGGGGACTTAACTAGGATTTTAGGGGAAAACCCTAAGTAGGGGAGTGTGTGAAAGGGTTGATGGTGATTGGTTGGATTTAAGCTTGATATTAGGAGGTTGTCTGATAAAAGGGTGAGTGAGTTAAGTGGTAAAGAGGGTGGAATCGAGGTTGTATGATAAAAGGGTGATTGAGTTAAGTGTTAAAGAGGGTGGAATCTTTGTTCGAAGGGATGGTGTAAAGGAAAATATAAGTGCTAAGGTTTTGAGATGGCCAACTAGGGTTTCTTAGACCATGTGGAAATTGGAGAATAGGGTTGTGATGCTTATAGTGGTTTATATAGAGTGAGGGGGTTAGAGTCAAACGAGAGTATAAGCTAAGTGAGGAAAAGTGAAGCTAGGGCCACAAAGGCTAATTTAGGGTTTCTAAGAAAAAACCCTAGTAGATGATGGTGAGCCTAGGTTTAGAAAAGGAAAAGTGGGCCTTGACCCAAATACATGAGAGCTTTTATATTCATGGTGAGTAGGGTGGAAGGTGAACAAAAGGTCTTGGAGTGTTAGGGAGTGTAGAGGTCCAAGATATGGGATCAGGTTAATCATGAAGTTTGGGGTAACGAGTCGGGAGTCCATTAGGGGATGCATGTCTAGTTGGGGTTACATGTGGAACAAGATATGACTAAAACACTAATTACTTAAAGTGAAAGATTATGGATATGGGACCAAATTAGAGTGGTTTTGGGTCTATCGATTATAATAGTGACCAAGAGTATTTGGCCGTGGAGACCGTTTTACTAGATATAATAATGACTAGGAGACTTCTGTCCTATAGTAGTTATTTCTATTCCACCGATTATAATAGTGGGGGTTATAAGTTTGATAACAAAACCTTTTGAGGTAATAAATCAAGGAAAAAACACTAAGTACTTATAGTGAAACACCACATGGGTTGGGGCCAGGTAAGGGTGATTTCCATTCCACTGGGTATAATTGTAGCCAGGTGCGTTTTACCTTGGAGTAGTTGTTCCGTTCCACTAGCTATAATAGTGGTTAGACTTGTGTTTACCTTGGAGTAGTTGTATCTGTTCCATCTAATATAATAGTGGCCACGTGCGTTTTTTCATGGAGTAGTTATCTCCATTCCACTAGCATAATAATGGGTTCCCGGACTCGCATGGATGTAATTCGAGAGATGTGCAAAGATAGAAATAATGGATTAAATTATAATGACAGTGATTAACCTGAATGATTTACTACATGCAATATTTTTCTTTTTATGTTATGTATGGTCTTAGCTATATGGTTATCTTACTTAGTACGTAGCATAGTGATCACCCCTTTTATGGGTGCTGCTCATTCCCATGAGCAGTGGCCCCTCATGAGTTTGTGCATGTAGAAGATGATACTATTGATGACTTTGATGCCTACGATGCCTTAGGTGGGATTGAGTGATGGCCTATTTGAGGGTATTACACTTCCCCTCCCCGCTCTCTCTGCCTTTATTTCTACGATGGTTGGCCTCTCTTCTTCTCTTGTTGGTCACTAGATCTCTTCATTTTTGTTCTTTCCTTGTCTGTATTGTTAGCTTATTTTTTTCTTCGTTTCTTCATTCCCTTCTCCTGGCTTCCATATTATTGCCTTTTATAAATGATTTCGCCATCTTTTGTCTGCACTTTTCGCTGCCTCTTTTAGGCCTTTGTTCCTTTGGAACTTTGGTCCAACAAAGCCCCAACTATTTTTTAAAAAAAATTATCTAAAAAAATTAGAATATTTAATAGGTAATCTTATTCTTAAAATTTAATTAATTTGCATTATTTTAGCTCAAATAATAAAATTTATAAGATTATTATTACTTAATCTCAAAATCATAATTATTCACATATATTACTCAAATATAGTACCAAAAACTATGATTAAAAGAGTATAAAATATGAACTCATCAATACCCCCACACTTAGCTTCTTTCTTGTTCTCAAACAAGTTATTATTCAAACCAAAAAATAAATAAAAATAAAACTAACTAGCCCCTTTTATAATTCTCACAATTGCACTTAGCATGTGCAACCAACCCTTTAAACGTCTAGTTCACCAATAAAGGACATGTAAGGTCTCGTGAGGTTTTCGTAGATGATATACACACAAAAACACACATAATAATAAAACAATTAAAATCACACCCAACACGCTTAACTAATATTATTTTACAATCTTTTACTTTCATAACATAAAGATTAGCATTCAACTATAATATTTGACACTAGGAGACTGAAGGGATCAATTTCAACATATGGTCCACACATAACCAAGATAGATATGAATATATCAATAATATGGATGAATATCTACCATGCCTTAGTCATGCTAAGATCCGTCCTCACTATAGATCCCCTTTATTCTCTCTCTCTTTCTCTCTCTCAGATTCATGGCGATAAATGTATAAAAACACTCGGGTATGTGTGACAAGATGACAAAGGTAACAAGTAACTCAAATATATAAATAAAAAAGGCTCATAATTTTATGGATAAAATCTCATGGAAGATATCAAATACCTACCAAATGGACCAAACCATTAGATGAAAAGCTTCTCATCTTAAGAATTAAATAAGACTTACTTATTGGTTATAATGTGTTTAAGGTATAGAAGGGTACAGAGTATTCTAGGATTGTGTTGCTAAAAATATCAAGAATTAGTGGAACTAATAATTAGATGAAAGATAAGCATTAACTCCACATCAATAATACACATCTCCACCTTAACATGAAACTAGAACAATGAGATAAAAATAAAACATGAATAGAACTTTCTCAACATCATCTCCATATCTCCCTCTCTTCCCTATATTGTATGATTTTCTTCTTTCTTTTTTTTCTCATTTTTTTCATATTATTTTTCAATTTTTTTCTTTTTACTAATAAAGAAGAATGATGATAATATAATGAATATATAAATTCTATCTCCATCACCAAACTTAACAAGTTATGTTTTTAGCATAAATAAATATATTTTTACACATACACAACCACACTATATCCATAACAAATTGATCCCCTTCCACTAGTTTTAAGCAAGGATAAGAATAAGGCCTAAAGGTTATTTAATGTGGGAAGTGAAAAAAATATATGTTTAATGCATTGGATCAAAGGGCTTCTATAGGGTGTACATCATGTGTACATAAATTAAGATCAAGCTATTTGGTCATGTAGTGGAAAATAATAAGTTGCCTTTATTATTTTCTCAATTTGAGCATGTTTTGACTATAAGCTTCGATTAGAACAAGAGTAAGTTCTAGTAATCTGTAGAGTCCATTACAAGAGCTATGGTAAGTAATTTGACAAAAGCAATTAAATATATATGAGGTTTGAAAAGAAAATTTGAAGCCTAGAAAAGTAGATAATTTAATGTGAATCTCCTCACAAAAAAGAACACATATATAGTTTAAAAGTTCAATGAGGAACATGATGAATCTCAACATGCCATATCAGTGGTTTGAAAATCATACATGATCTTTGTCTATTAACATCTAGGCATGTAGATATATATTCCCTATATCAAAATTAAGGCAAAAAATCCCCACTTGCTTTATCTCAACTTTAGAGTCCTCTTTATATTAGATTTCAAAGATACGCTCCTTATTAACTAGTTTAAGGTGCCTATGACTCTAAAAACAAAAAAAAATCATTTTTATATTTTTTCAATTTTTTAAAACATGCAAACACCTAAAAACACTCACACCCCCACACTTAAATTACACATTGTCCTCAATGTATAAATAACTAAAGGAACTTGCAAGTTTAAGTATGGAGTGAAAAAATCAAATAAATAAAACTACTAAAGGGTAGAAAATTCCCCTATCGCATTAGGCTACCTCCAAAAGCAGTTGTTTTTACATCTCCAGCTTGAAGTGATCTTGATTTACTTAGTCAAGGTCGGTTCTTATAATTGCAACTCTTCAATGTTATGCTTTGTGAATGCCTTATGGTAGGTTTTAAGCCTATAACCATTGACCATGAATTTGTTTCTTGTCCATTTTCTTTTTTTTCTGTATGGCACTATGAGGGAAAACATGAGTAACAATGAAAGGACCCATTCATCTAGAATGTAACTTACTTCAAAATAAAGGAAGATGTAAATGGTAGAGTAACACTTTTTAACCCACAACAAATGACTTTCCACAAATCATCTTATCATGGAATGCTTTTGTATTCTCCTTGTATACCATAGAAATTTCAAATGCATCATGCCTTATTTTTTCCAATTCATGAAGTTATAGCTTCTTAGGAGTTCCAATGGAGTCTCTACACATGTTGAGGCTTTTAATAACCCACTTTGTCTTGTATTCAAGCTCTACAAGTGGATGGAATGCTTTTCCATAAATAAGCTAAAAAGGAGATCTGCCTATCAGTGTTTTATAAGCAGTCATATAAGACCATAAAGCATCATCTAACCTTTGGCTCTAATCCTTCATATTTGGGCACACAGTCCTCTCTAGTATCTTCTTGATTTCTCACTTAGAGACTTCCACTTGCCCACTAGTTTGAGGGTGATAGGGTATAGAAAATTTATGTATAACCCTATACTTGCATAGCAAAGCTTTGATTTCCCTATTGCAAAGTGTGATACTCCGTCACTAATGATAACTCTAGGCATAACAAACCTAGAAAAGATGTGAGATTGGAGGAAACCTACAACTGTACATAATTCATTATTATGGGTGGCAATCACTTCCACCCAATTCATCATATAATCCATAGTAACAAGAATATAGTGATAACCATTAGAAGATGGAAATGGACCCATAAAATCAATGCCTCACACATCAAAAATTTCTAAAACTATAATAGATACTAAGGGAATATGATCTTTAGGACCAATGATACCTAATCTCTGTCACCTGTCACATCTCATGCAATAAGTGCTAGCATCTCTAAATAATGTAGGCCAATAAAAAACCAATTTGAAGAACCTTGAAGGCAGTCTTTTTAGCAAAAAAAATATCCTCCTAAATGTAATGTATGAGAGTGTGATAAGGTATGCTCAAATTCTGAATTAGGGTCACATCTCCTAATTATACCATTAATACCAAATTTTCACAAATAGGGGTCATCCCTAATAAGGGTTGTTAATGAGCCGAGTCTAGTTGAGAAGGGATAGGCTTGGGCTCGGCTCATTTACTAAACGAGCTTGAAAATTAAGCTTAAGCTTAGCTGGTTTATAAACAAGTTGAACTTTTAACGAGTCAAGCCAAACTTTTAACAAGCTAATTCCTAAGCTTTGGTGGGAAACAAGCTGAAGCCCACGAGCTTTTATACTATAAAAGAGCTCAATCCCAAATTTATTATGCTCGAGTTTAGCTTGTTTAATAATCAAGTTGAGCTCGAGCCTATTTTTTAGGCTCGTTTGATAAGCAAGCCGAGTCGAGTTGAGCCATTAACAAGCCGAGGTCAAAAAGCTCACGAGCTGGCTTGGTTTGTCAACAACCCTAATCCCAAACATATTGGTATGCCTCCTTTATAATTTTAGTTCTCATAGATCGTGGCATGCCAGTGGGTAGTTTATAAGAAACAAGATAGTTCATAATATTAGCAAACCATAGTTTACTTACCTATATCTTGAAGATCTATTCATCTAAGAAATTCTTAATCAAGGGTATAGGTTCACCATCTTGAATCATACGGCTAAAATGATCAGATACTATGTTCTCACTCCATTTATAATCCTTTAAACTCTTATAGCAAGAGAACCCATCTTATTAACCGAGGTTTTGCTTCCATTTTAAACAATAAATACTTCAATGTTGCATGATATGTAAAAATGATAACTTTTGTTTGAAGTAAATATGATCTAAATTTTTCAAGAGCAAATACTACAACTAATAGCTTTTTCTCAGTAATAGAGTAATTTAACTAAGCATCATTAAGAGTTCTTGAAGCATAGTAAATGGTGTATGGCTATTTATCCTTTTCTTGCCCGAAGAATTCACCAATCGCATAGTGAGAGGCATCACACATGATCTAAAATGATAGGACCCAATTTGGAGGTAGCATCAGCAAGTTATCATTAGGAGCTTTTTAAGTTCATTGAAAGCTTTTTGAAACTCCTTACTCTAATATAAAGGTACATCCCTCTGCAAAAGGTGTGTCCATGGACGTGTAATGCTAGATAATTCCTTTATGAATTGTCAATATAAACTTGCATATCTATGAAAACACACCTCTCTCATGTAATTGGGAGAAGGTAAGTATTACACATCATCTATCTTTGCTTTATCGACTTTTAACCCCTAGATAAAAAAATATGACCAAGTATGATCCCTTGTGTCACCATGAAGTGATGCTTTTTCTAATTAAGTACAAGGTTAGTTTTTTTTTTTGCATTATTTCAAAATTAAAGTCAAATTATTAAGACAAGAGTCTAAAGTATCACCAAATACACTAAAATCATCTATGAAATCCCCAATGATCTTCTCTATATAATCAAATAAAATACTAACCATAAATATTCAGAATGCACTAGGGACACTACATAGGCCAAAAGGTATGTGTCGATAACTAAATGTGCCAAATGGACATGTAAAGGTTGTCCTCTCTTGATCCTTCTCTGCTATATGAATTTGATTGTAAGTAGAGTACCCATTAATGAAGCAATAATATGAATGACCAGCCAATCTCTCAAATATTTGATCAATAAATGGTAATGGGAAATGATCTTTCCTTATTGTGGAATTCAACTTCCTATAGTTAATGTATACCCGACATATAGTTAATTTGCTTTATGGGACAAGCTCATTATCCTTTTTTTTTAACTACAATGAGCCTCAAATTTTAAGGTACCATCTGAATAGGTGCCACCCATTTAGAATATGAAATCATGTAGATGACTCCACAATCAAAGATCTTGATGATTTCCTTCTTTACTACTTCCACAATAGGAGGATTAAGTTTGCGTTGAGGTTCTTTAGTTGGCTTAGTAGCTTCTTCAAGAAATATGTGGTGAATACAAATGGTAGGAATTATCCTTTTGATATCTGTTAATGTCCATCCAACTACTATTTTGTGAGATTTAAGGACTTCCAACAACTTACTTTCTTACTCCTCTATTAACTTTAAATATATGATTACTAGAAGGGTCTCTCTATCTCCTAATTATACACACTTCAAATGATCCAATAATTGATTGAGTTCTAATATAGGGGAATAAATCAAAAAAAGGTATTAGTTTGTTTGTAGATAAATGAATTACAAAAAAAGAGGGAATCCATACGAATATGGAGGGTTTTCCTCCATGTGCGCTATGATATGCACAAGATGTGGGGAAAGTATCACCTCTATCTCTGATAAAGAAGTATCTTCCCCTTTCTCATCTAATCTTAAGCTTTTCATAAGAGTGATTGCCAATGGATCTTCCTCATCCTCCTCAAGGTAATCCCGTGCCAAAAGATGGTGTTAATAGTATAGCAAGAATGGTAATCCATGGGGTACCTCATAGCTTTGAAGATATTGAAATTTATGAATTCTCCATCAAACTTCATAGTGAGGGAACTAGTATGAATATATATCATTGTGTGAGTTCTTATGAAAGGCCTTCCCAAGAGCAACGATGTTGAACTTAAGCTACTTTCCTCTATATCTAACACGTAGAAGTCTATTGGAAATATAAGTGTACTGACCTGTATAAGAACATAATCTACAAGCCCCTTGGCGAATGCATTATAAATATTAGTAAGTTAAATGATAAAATTATCACTCTTAAGCTCTCTAAGAACTAAATATGCATAAATAGAATATGGCATAATATTAATAGATGCACTTAGGCTTAGCATGGCATTTCCAAACCTGTTCCTACCAATAACACATGGGATAGTGAAGCTTGGAGGATCTTTACAATTTAGAGGTAGTTTCCTTTTTATGATACTAGAAAATTGCTCACTCATACTAATCACATCCCTCTCCCTTAATCTCTTCCTTGTGGTGCATAACTCCTTTAAAACTTTTACATATTTGGGCACTTGCTTAATAGCTTCTAAGAGTGGAATGTTATCCTGCACCTTCTTGAAAATGTATCCAATATAACTTGATCACTCTCTTCCTTCTTTGATTTGCATAGCTTGCTAGGAAAAGGAGTAGTAGAAATAGGTTTAGTAACAACAAAATTTAGAATGGTAGGGGATTTTCCATTCAAAGAACTCTAAGATTTTTATTTAATAGTGGGTCGATCAATTGTTTATCTGTTTTTGATCTTGTTCTCTTGCTTTTTCATGCCCTCTCCTTCTCTTGTAGCGGGATCTTCTTAATTGCTCTAGATTATCCTTTGTTTTGTTTGAAGCACTCTCACATGATTTACCACTCTTGAGAATTAGCTGATTCAAAGTTGTCCTTTAGATTAGGTATGGTGCTAATAGGCAGTTTCCCTAGATTGTGTAATTGGTTAAGCTTAGTAACCACTTCTCCCATTTGATGCTCTATATTCAACACTATCTTGTCCATATTTAGTTGGCTTTATATAAGCTAATTCTATCCATTTGTCAACAATTCAAACATCTTTTCATATTTTTCATTGGTTAGAGCTTGAGGTTGAGAGGATCCTCCTCACAGTTTTTGATAAAAACTCAGTGCTACTTGATTGAAACTTGGAGGATTAAGAACATTAATACTACTACTACTACTTCTTCTTCTACTACTACTACTATCTTTCCAACAAAAATTAAGATGGTTGCACATATCTGGATGATAAGTATTTGAATATCCAATAGCATTTGCTTGCATATGATCCTATCCTCCAATCATCTCTGGGCATTTATCATTGGGATATCGTATTAATGAACATACTCCATATGTGGTAACAACTCTAGTAGATGTGGCAATCTACGAAGAGTAGTGAGTTGTTTAAATCTATCATCAAATTGATTTACATTTGCCTCCTTTACTCTTGCATGGGTAGAAAGGCCATTGTATTGTCATGCGGTAGAGGCTCAGTTTTTCAATAAGGCTTTAGTTGAAGTGGGATCTTTATCCATGAAAGATCCACCACTTGCTGCATCCAACATATTCCTTTCGAGTCGAGTGAGGCCCTCGTAGAGATATTGCAACAAATTCTCTTCCATCATCACATGTTGTGGGCATTGTGATAGCAAGGCCATGTAACTATTGTAGTATGCATGAAATGTTTCGTTAGGCTCTTGCTAGATGTCAGTGATTCTCTTCCTTAGTATCGTGACACATGAAGATGGAAAATAGTTGTCTAAGAAGGCACTAGGAAAGTTTTCCCATGAGTATATCTACATTTTAGGTAGTTCATAAAGCTAGTCCTTTGCACTATCTATCAAGGCAAATGGAAATGCCTTGAGCTTTAGGATTTGAAGGCTTGCCTCTTTGGAGCACATGGAGGCACATACAAATTATAATTCCTATAAGAATTTATTTACATCTTCACTTGGAGCCCATGCAAAAGTCGAAAGATGATGAAGTAGGTTAGAATTTAGCATGAAGTCCTTTTCCTTTCCATTACCAGGGTAGCCTATGTATGTAGGTACAACTTCAGCTATATTATGGGCTTCCAGTTCCTACAAAATCCTGTTAGCTTCAATACAAGTAAAGTAGATAAGATGTTTTGGTAATGATGTGTTGATATTTAAATCCACTTCTTCAAATTCTAGTAATGATGAAGAACCAAAAAACTCGTCATTGAGTTTTGGTGATGAAGGACAACTAGAAATTTTTAACTTTCTAATTGCTCGAATGGATCTCTCTAACTCAAGATTCATTGGTATAAGCTCTCGTATGCATTCACTAGTGATTACCTAAAATAAGAAAAACACTATAATCAAGTAAACAACACTAGATAAAAATAAAGCATCAAAAGGATAATAATAATAATAATAATAATAATAATAATAATAATAATAATAATAATAATAATAATAATAATAATAATAAATGAATAAAGAAAAAAACACACATACAATGCTAAAAATAAGTTATTAGTAAAATATAGGCAAAGTTACCAATCTTTAGTAATGGCACCAAAAATTGGTGTGGCTATAGGTGACATGCAATTTAAACCCTTTTGTTGGCAATAGTAATATTGGTAAATAAAGGTATAATTCTATATGGGGGATTGAGAGGTCTCGACTCTATTTAACTAGCTCAAAAATAATAAAAATAAATAAAATAAATAAACAATTTGAATCACACAAAATAAATAAATAATAAAAAAACTAATGGGGGTTTAAAAATAGCAAATAATAAAATTAATAAATAAAAAATAAATAAAAATGGATAACTATAAATATTATAAATATTCTAGGGAAATCAAAATCCACCGGTAGATTAGGTCAAAGTATAATAATAATAATTTCTAAGTCATTATTTAATCATGCGAAGGAGATTAGCCATGTTGTAAGCCAAAAGTAGTCTATACAATTTATATTAATTTCCTAAAATAATTAATATGACAAAGTGTCAATATTTATCATATTAAATACTAGCAGTATAGTAGCAATAAGTAGCTCCTATATTTAATTAGATTTAATGCACAAAGCACAAAAGGGAGGATGGCAATCTAAGTACCCAAACTAGTACAATAACCATGCCTAGCTGTATTTTTATCCCTCAACCCACACGTATCTAAACATTTCACTAAAAAAATATATGCAATTATGGATAAATATATACACACGTATCTAAACATTTCACTACAAAAACTAGTCTTAATAATCAAATTAATTACACAAAAAATATATATTAAAATATAAAACAAAAATAGAGAAAGAAATAACTAGAATTAATTATGGATGAAAGTTTAAAAAATTATTCAATTTCATCTAAAATAAAAATTTCTAGTATCTTTTTCTCTTTTCTTTCCCTAGCTAACCCTATCTTTCTATGTAATTTTTCTTTTTTGTTCCTTTTTGTCCTGTGTAACACCCCAAAATTTTAACATTTTTTTCTTTCAAATAAGACCTTTAAATTTAAAATCCATAAATTCTAGGGATGCTACTGCACACTTAGTACCAGATCGGTTCACTCCTACCATTCCAGTATCAAGTGCTAAGTCGAAGAAAAACATTTCCATCATCATAAATTTGTACATAAATTAAAGTTAACAAATTGATAATCAAAGTACGCATAAATTTTACATAATTCAAAATACTAGAGATACTTCTTCAAAGAAGAAAAATAGCTACAATAAGAAAATTGTTTCTAAAGTTTCAAACATAATTAAAAGAGAGCAGGAATAATAATCTCATAAATGGAAAAGGACCACGCACTCTAGGATCCGATCCAGTCCAAAATCATCACTAGCCCCCACCTGATGTCCCATACACATAAATGGAATCAAAGAAGGCATCACCTACCTGCAACACGTCAGACGAGCCTTCTACTCATGGGGATGAGTAGCACCCATGCAAAGGGTGATCATTACGCTACGTACTGAGCAAGGTAACCATGCACTAAGGCTAGCATACAAGATTCGCACAAACAACGTATAATAATAAAGCAACATAAAGTCTAACATAATAGCACAAAGGTAAAATGAATGCACACGTGAAAATGCCAAGATCTAATATAGTCCAGATTAATTACTTCATCAATTCTTTATCGAATTTATTTTCACACCATGCTCTTTATCAAGTCTATATGACTATGAGAACCCAACTATTTTTTCCAATGGATCGGTCTCCAGGGCACTTCGGCTTCTGTCCACTATTCTAGCCGGTGGATCGGTCACTCATGGTAAATGCCCTATCACTATTATATGCCGTTAGATCAGTCTGGCCCCTTTTCTCACACGGTGTTCCACTATAAGTAATTAGTGTCTTTTCCATATCTTAGCCAAAATGTAAGGTTTGGTTTATTGAGCTAGGGATCCCCTACTATTTTAGCTAGTGGATGAGTCACTTGGGTAACATACCCTACCACTATAATACGTCGGTGGATTGGTCTCTAGGATACCGTAGTACTTGGCTACTATTATGCCAATGGATCGGTCTAGGTCTTGCTCAATATCTTCCACTTTAAATGATTAATGTTTGAGGTTTCTTATTCAGAAGTCTTCACTAAGACATGCTTGTCTGACACTTACTATTCTTACCCTTCAACTATAGTTAACAACTCCAACCCTAGTTAACCACTCCAACCCTAGTTAACCATTACCACCAAAGTTAACCATGGCATACCCTAATACCCATGCAAACCCTAATTCCATGCAAACCCTAACTCCATGCAAACCCCAGCTCCCATGTAAACCCTAGCTCAACATAAACCCCACTTCCATGCAAACCCTAACACCGTGCAAACTCCAACTCCACCATGCAAACCCTAACACCATGCAAACCCTAACTCCATCGTGCAAACCCTAACATCACCATGCAAATCATAATTCCATATAAACCTTAAGACCATGCAAACCCTAACACTAGAATGAAAACCATAAAATACTTAGATCAGTCCCAAATTAATTCATACCATAACACCATATCCCATGATCTACATGCATGTCTTATGGGTCGCATCAATTCACATGAAAAACACAACTTATATATATCATATGCATGCCATAAAATATCATATGAACTTACCTTAATTCCACGTCATACTACACATATAATAGTTATGAAGATACACATAAAATAAATCATATTTCATATCACATGGCAAGCAAGGCATGTAAAACACATTACACATAAACGGCCTTAGTTACACCTTTACCTAAAACGTCACTAGTCTTGGAGCATGCTCCTATACCACTTTAGCGCTTTGACTTATCTCACCTATTCTGAGGGAAAAACTAGAATTAGGTTCACTCCTAAAAATACTATTATTTACTAACTTATCATAAGACTTGGTTTTTAAATAAAATAATACTATACTAAAAATAACTATACGAAATACTACTAAAAATACTAATAATAATATTAATGTAAATTAAAACAGATGGTGATATAAGGGTGTCTACACTCCACCAAAATAATGCTAATAATGAGAATATTAACAATAAAAATACTATTACTACTACTACAACAACAAGAACAACAACAACAACGACAAAAACTACTACTACTACTACAACTAATAATAATAATAACTTAAGCTTAAATAATACAAGGTAGGGTTCTTGACCCTTCCTAAAAATAGTGAAGGTACCATTTAATAATATTAATATTAATAATAATAAATATAATAATAATAATATTAATATTAATAATGGTAGAAATAGTAATATTAATAATAAAAATAGGAGTATGCACTCCATTAAAATAGAATAGGGCTTCGACCCTCCTTAGAAAGATAATAATAATAATAATAATAATAATAAATTAATAATACTAATAATAATAATATTAATAATGATAATAAAACTTATAACAATACTATTAATACCCATAATTTGAAACTAACAACTTAAATAATTTATAACTACTCTCAACCCTACCAATAAAATCTAACATTAATATTAAATCCAATAATAATAAGGTGATAATAATAATAATAATAATAATAATAATAATAATAATCATCATCGAATAAATTTTATAAATTGAAATAAAAACAAAATAAACTTAAATAAATAGGGGAGAAGGGCTGAGAGGGTTTAGGGTTTCACCTTAATTCGGTGGAGATGGGTGGCATCGGTGGTGGTGCACAACAGGGCGGTAGTGGCCGGAAAAAAGGTTAGAAAAGGAAAAAGTTGAGGTTTGAGAAGAAGAGCTGAGGAACGAGGGTGGAGGTTGAGGTGGTGGTGGTATACTAGGCTGAAAGGACTAAAGTGAGGGTGGTGGTGCAACAAGTGGCAGTGGCGTATGGTGGTAGAGGTGGCGGTTGAAAGGAAGAGAAGCAGAAAGATGGGGGAGGAGAAGGGGAAAGGAGAAAACAAAGAGTATGGATTGGTGGAGGAAGATTATTAGTAGCTTTTGGGTTGTGTAGGAGGAAGTGATAATGGCAGATGTGGTGGTGGATGGTGGCACAAGGGGTTGCGGGTGTAAAAATTTGGCTTGATGGACAGGGAACTTTGCACAACTATGGTGGATCATGTAAGAAGAATCGAGGAAGATGGGTAGCTTAGTTAGTTATAGGACAGAGTAGGGAAGACTTAGGTAGGTAGAAGTGGCAGCGTAGTTGGCTAATAGCAGAGGAAAGGTTATCTAAATTCATAGTGGTGCACAAGGTAGGCTTTTAGGGAAAAAGTTTCAAAATCAACAAATCAAGGGGTATTTATAGAGTTTAGAGGGGACGGTCGGGTTCTAGGGGCCGACAAGAGGATAATGCAGCTAAGGTTTGGGGTAGTAGGCGGTGTCAATCGGTTGGCACAATTTTAGGTCGGGGTTAAATTTTTACGTAGGAAAAGGAGGATTTTGCATGAGGAAAAAGGAAAGTGGGTAAGGCTGGGTTGAACTACGATTCAAGAGGAAGAGAAGGAGGGAGAAATGGCCGGTTAAGTCAAGCGTGGCAAGCAGCGCCATTTTTAGAGCTTCAAAGTTGCCGGTCAATGGCGGAGGAGGAAGGAGGAAGAAAGGAGTTGAACCGGGCGGCTGGGGGAAAAAGAAAGAAAAGAAAACAAATAAGAATTGGGCCGGTTGGTAATGGATATAAAGGTTTTAAATGGAACGCGGCGTTCTAGGGGGAAAAGACACAAAACGTAGCGTTTTAGCTGCCAAAGGAAGGAAAGAAAAGAACGACGATGGGCCACGAAAGAGAGGGAGGGAAAAAGGAAGGATTGGGCTGCAACAAGCCTAATCAGAAAGAAGAAGAACAAGAAAGAAAGGAAAAGAAAAAGAAAGAAAAGAGAAGAAGGAACAATAAATAGGAAAAAGGGAAAAGAAAATTTTAAGTAGGTTGGGGTTAATTAAATTAATTAGAATATTTTGGATATTTAAAATAAAATAATATTAAATTTCCTTTTTAGACTAATTTAGGGATTTTAAAAGATTTTCCTAAATTCTTATTAATTTTCCTTAAATTATTTCTTCCTTTTACAATAATAATAATTAATTTAATTAATTCCGTAATAAATCCTTATTTAATTAAATTTCTTAGAATAAATATTTTTGGGGCATTTGATCCTAGCATCACTCTCTCTATTTTTTTCTTCTATGCATGTGATCCTCTTTCTTTTTCTCTATTTTTTTGCTACCTGACTGCTTCGGTAGAAATATATTTCTTTTTTCTCCTATTCACTAGCTCTATCCTACTCTAATAGGGTCGCATGGCCTCTTTTCTTTTTGCCTCGTGTTGCTCTCTTTGCCTTTATTTCTATGATGGGTGGCTGCTTTGCTTCTCTTGTTGGCCACTGGGTTTCATCTTTTTTGTTCTTTTCTTTGTTGTGCCATTGGCTTCTTTTTTTGTTCCTTTATTCCCTTCTCCTAACTTCCGTAATGTTTCCTTTAATAAAATATTTCACCTCCTCTTGTCTATTGTACTTTTTGCTGGCTTTTCTCCTAACTCTTATTTTTTAAATTACCTACAAAATAAAATTATAAAAAAATAAGTAATATTATAATTAAAATTTATTTTATTTATAGTATTTTAGCTCAAGTAATAAAATTTATAAGATTTTTATCACTTATTAAGAAAATCATAATGATTCACATATATTAATCAAGTAAAACACCAAAAACAAATATTAAAAGGATTTAAAATATATCAAAAATATGAAATCATCATGATTATTACCAATTCTAAATAAGATTAGGATCTGTTTGGTTACCTCAACTAATTTTTCCTTACATAACAATTGAAGGGAATAAGCCTTTGGATGTGGTGTTATCTTTAGTCCAAAATCCATCATATCCTCTCATTATCAACATTCCACTATCAATGATAACTCGACAAATTGTGTCCCCCACTCTTCCTTTAGTTTTTAATATCTTTTATTATTTGTTTGGTTGCTCACAAGCTTAGACTTGAATTACTCTTTTTAATACATAATAATAGTTTTCCTCCTCCTATGAATCACTAGAAATTTCTTCAATAGGCCTGAATTCAGGGTCCTCATCACAAGTCTCCATAGCTTCAATTTCTTATATGGGCAACACTCTTTGGTTGGGACATTCAAGAATAAAGTGTCCATATTCTGGAAATTTAATGAATTATCTTATAAAGAACTCATTGAACTTGTTCTTTCCTTTTTCTTCTTGAGTAGGTCCTTGCTTCTTATGAACAATTGCAGAGTTTAAAGTACCAATTGCATACTTTAAATCTTGACTGCTTGAGTATTACTCTGTAAATGAAGTAATTTTCTTTGTATGAGGCTTGGTGGACCTGATTTTATTTTCAAATCTCAAAGATAAATTAATCATATCATCAGAAGAAACATATAAACATGTTTCAACTTTGTCTTGAGACATCATTTAAGGCCACCTAGAAATCTAGCTCATGTTTTTCCCTTTACTCATGGATGTCACAATAAGTGCTAACATTTCAAACTCATATATAAGTGCTAACACATTCCTAAACACTTAGAAGTCCTGATCTAAGAGTAGTCAATATAATGTAATTATCTTGGCTTTACTCCCTGGGTACAAAATTCTTCCTTAAATGCTTCTTAAATTTATCCCAAGATTAATTTTTGATTCTTTCTTCTCTTTTCCCTGTCCTTTTCAAATTAGCATACCATATCCTAACAAACTTATTAAACTTAAAAGTAGATAGTTTACATTTTTTTTTTATCATGATAATCTTTGAAATGAAATATAGTGTCTACCTCATGTAACCATTGAAGAAAGAAATCAACATTTAGTTTACCATCAAAATTGGGAAGATCAAGTTTAATACCTTTATCTTCTCTTTGATGATGCTTTAGTTCTGGGAAATAGAACCTTGGGTTGCTTCCACTCTATTTTGACTCTTCATCATTGTGTACATATGAGTTTAAGTATCTTCCTCTTGCTAGGTTAGTTTATTTTATTACACTTCCCATTTGGTTTCTATAGAACTCTTTTTGTTCTTGAATATTTTGGACCAACTCTTGCTCTGCAAATCAAGATTCCATTCTTTGTAATTTCTTTTGTATTACAAGAATTTACCTAATCTGAGCATTGGTTGTACCTATATTGGTTGATATATTTTTTATTGCCTCAAATATGGCTTGAAAGTTTTGTTCCCCTTCCATTATTTTGACACACTAGCACACTTAATTACAAGTTAGAAATCCTTAGGGCTTTAGTTAGGAAACTTGAATCAAACAATTGTCACCCTTCTATCCCTGGTCAGTTCTTGTAAGAATATTTTTGATTCCAATGAATCAATTAGATGGAAAGCAATAACAAATATCATATACACAAATGACTTATCACATATTACACCTTTATTTTGAAGTTATTGATGTACAGTTTAGCAAGATTGCATTCATTCCAATTGAAACACAAGCAACCCTCATGCTCTTTTTTTATGGTTCTTTGTGTAATATTATTAAAGTAAAATCAATATAATAATCTACAAAAAATGATGGAATGAGATTTTTTTTCCGAAATTTGGGCCTTTCTTTTGACTTAATGTTATGATTTAGTTTGGGATAAAATTTTCATTTGAAATCATGTTGAAAAATGAAGTTTAATGAGTTTTGTAGACTAACCCATCAATTATTTCCATGAACCAATCAATTAATTTTTCGTGTAAGACAACTTGAGTTTCTCAACTAAATCAATCTATTGGTTGTAGAATAGTTGGCTAATAAACCTAAATCCATTGACAGGTTTGTCGAGCTCGTTATGTTTTTCATGCATGATATTTCTGAAAAATCTCTTACACTGAAATGGAACTTTAATAACCCATGCGAGATTATCCCTATGAGATTCTAAACTATTTTTATGATGCATATAACCCAAAAATATTTCCTTGATTTGATTTGGAGGTGAATTAGGAAAATTGAGGGGGAGATATGAAGTTAGCATTATCTTCTTCCTCCTCTCTTCTCTGGATGATTCTAAGATCAAATGATTCAATCTGAGACATGGTTCTGAGAAGCTCGAGAATTCCTTTCACATTGAATTTCTATTAATTCTTTGTGAATATTGATTCTGGTCTAACTAACCTAAATTCTCCAAATACACCATTTGAGCTCTAGAAAAGGGTTCATCAAATCCTAGACAAATCCTTCCTTTTTTCTCAAATTCAAATAGGTCAATGGTAGGGTTTTGAGTAAATTTTCAAACCCTTAGTGTTCTCTTCAATTGGTTGGCTATAAATAACCCCAATCCTCCGTACTTTGCACCTTTCATTTAGCCACCAAAATATTTAGAGTCTTGCTTTACCTCTCTTATTCCTACGCTTCAAGTATTACCTTCAAATCCTCTTACACTCTCCTTATCCTATCTCTAACCTCACTATTATTTCAATTTTAAAGTAAGGCACAAGTAGATTTTAGGAAAAAGGTTGTGTAGTTTAGTTTAACTCTCTCTTATTTCTATATGTGGGCATGAAATAAAATAGTTTGAATAAGTAAATTAGTGGTTAGATAGCATGAATTGAGTGAAAAGCATAAAATTGGGTAAAAATAGACTATGATGATGCCATGAGGAGAAATGTATAATAATTTTTTTTGGAAATAAGTTAGATTATGCGGATACATGTGTTGATGTGATTAACAATGATTTATATGTATGAATCTACATAGAAAATTTGATTTGGTGTTATGTTAGGGTAAACTAATCAATTGGTTAACTCAAAATTATTGATTGCTTCCTAGAATAGTAAATTAGTTGACCCAAACCATCGACTAGTTAGCCTATAGAGACCTTGGTCTTGCTCTGTGCTTAAACCCATCAACTGGTCTATGAACAGTTATAGTACTCCAAAATTTTACTTAGCTTAATCTCATATCATTAATAATAATTTGATTTTAATATCAAAAAAATCTTACTATTTTCCTTAGCTAAAATTCTTAATCCCTAAATCATAATTAAATACAAGACTTTGACCTGGATAAACCTCATTTTGTAACCCAATATTAATTCCTCTAAAATTTATCACTTATCATATCTAATTTTGGTTAATCTAAAATCATCTAAACTACTCTTAAATATTTTCTCTTTTTCCCTTTCTTTCTCATTTTCTTTTTCTTTCTTTGTCCTTTATTATGTCATCCTTGTTGTAACAATTGACTAGCCTTTATGCAACTTCCAAGAGACAATTTATATCTCCCATCACACCATTGCAGCTTCCATCATCACCATCATCCATCGTCCCTCGCCCTTTTCTCCTTCCCGACTACACATACACACACCCCATCACCTCCCCTGCCATTTAATTCTCATTCTCATGCAAAATGCTCACACTCAACCATCACCATTTATTGCCTGTATCCTCTATAATTTCACCTCAACATACACAACCATTACCTTCCTATCATCCCTCATGCTGCCAAATCTGTACCATCACCTACACAACCGTCGCATACCTCCCTCTACATATCTCACCCATTGCATGCCTCCTACATATATATATATATATAAGTACATACTTCACTCTCCTTCCTTCTTCTTTTATTGTGTGGTTTTTTGAATTTCCATGATATTATTGCCATATGATTTGATGATATATTGTAACTAAAATACCCTAAAATCCTAATTTAAAAAATTATGGAAAAATAATGATTTATAAGGAAAATTAATTGAATAATTTATTTTATGAATATAAAAATGAATTAATTAAGGCAAATAAAGAAGAAAATAATAAATAATTTAATTAGAAAATATTAGGGTGCTTTTCTATCTAAATTGGAATTTAACGAAAATTTATTCCAATAGCCCAAATTAATCTAAAAAGGGTTTTACTTATTATTTTCCAAATATTATTATTTTAAATAATAATCTAAAATACCAAATACCCAAAATACCCCAACCCACCTATTTTCTTTCTTCCGTTTCCTTTTTTCCTTTTTCTTCTTTCTTTTCCTATTTCTTTCTTTCTCTCATTTGTCCTTTTCTTATTTTCCCCTTCTCCCCCAATTTGGGCCAGCTCGCGACCCAAACTCTCTTCCCTTCCTCATCCAACATGGCTAGGCCCACCCTAGTTTTCTTTCCTTTGCTCATTCCCCCTAGACGGTTGATCCTCTCTTTTTCTTTTCTTTCCCTTGGACCATGCGGTCCACACCCGTCTCTATCTTCTTCTTCTTCATAAGGACTGCACCCTCGACCTACAGCCCTGCTCCTACTAGAAGCCACCTACTCTGTCCGACTATCCTTCCCTACCTTTCCCCTATTGTTTTCTTTTCAATTTCCACCTAACCAACTCATCCATCCCCCTCACGCATGCCTACTATTTCTTTTTTCCCCACACCCAACCAAACGTACCCTAAAATTTCACAAGGCATGCACCGCCTGCCACCGTTGGTTGACGAACTACCTTACCTACCCCCAGTTGTCTTCTTCTTCCTTCTTCATTTTCCCCTCAAAGTAGCCTATAAATACCCCCATAGGCACCCATAATTAGGTCTTTGTTTTCGTAGCCCAGAAACCCCACTTTTTAGCACCATCAACGATCGCCGCCACCAACACCACCCATCAAAACCTTCCTCGCACTACCCTCTACAGAACTGAGTAACCCTCCTCCCTTATCTTGCTCTGCACAAGCCACCCCAGTCGTGAAAAATTACAATCCCAACTAGCCCACTTTGACCTCTTGCTGCCCCTCGCACCGCCATTCGCCGCTAATTCCGCCGTAACAAGCACCTCCTTCACCCTCCAAAACAACCAAGGGACTTTACCCTACCTTCCCATACCTCCATCTTTCCCTGCCTCCCTCTCCTTCTTCCTTCTCCAACTTCCACCACCTTTGACCACCACACCATCCATAGTGCAATGCCACATCTGACTGCACCACCACCTTCATTCCACCCCTCTCCACTTGAGACACCTTCCACCACCTCAAACACCCCCTCATTTCCTCTCCCCTAGCCTATACCCCCATCTCTCCACATCTCTTCCGCCTCCTCCACCGCCGCCGCCACCATCAGTTCTGCCACCAACCCTAGGTGGTATACTAATTTTCCCAGCCCTTAAACTCTTTTTCTATAAGTGTTTATAATTTTTAGTGATATTAATAACTTTACTATTAATATTTTTATTAGTATTATTATTATTTTCATTAATGTTGTTGTTATTATTATTATTATTTTATCACTCTTATTAACTAACCTAGCTTTAGAAATATATATAACTATGGTATTATTATTTAAAAGGCTACAAATTTAGTATTAATATAGTTATAATTATTATTATTATTAATACTACTACTACTATCATTATTATTATTACTATTATTGTTCTATTATACTTGATCACATTGTCACTAAGGCTACTACTAATATGATTTCTAGGATCTTCATTAGTATTATTCTTAAGATGGGAACTATTATTAATATTATCACTACTACTACTACTACTACTACTATTACCACTAGTATAAATATTATTATTGCCAACTTGTCTTTTTGTCAATATTTCATAACCACTAACTTATTGTCACTACTAGCATTATTAATATAAGAATTATTATGGTCACTACTTTTATATTACTTATGCCACTATTATTTTTACTACTTGTAGGGTTTAGGTTGACATTAGTATTATCACTAAAACTAATAATAATAATATTAGTATTAATATTTAAAATTTTACCTTTAACACTATGAATATCACTATGACTACTTAAACATAAACCATGATGACTATAAAGACTTTTTTTAGTTACTTGTAGCATGAGTAATTATTTTGTGAATAATAACCCTACATTTAATTATTAAACTATTATTATTATTATTATTATTATTATTATTATTATTATTATTATTATTATTATTATCCTTAATAGTAGAGTATTATAAGGGTAGGGTAGAAATAATGGTAATCTTTGGTAAGAGGAAGATTAATCTATAGTGTTTTCCTTTTATAGGTGAATTATATCAAAACCCTATGTACGCGTAGGATCATACTCCAAGCCTGGTGTCGTTTTAGGTAAGGATGAGCTAAGGCCCATATGTGTTGTGTGACTTGTGTGTCTTGGATGCTATATATCATGCTATGTCGTGTATCGTATGATTGTCATTAACTTGTCTTATGTGTAGCACAACTTGGAGTTGAGGTATATTTGAATGTTTCCTTATGGCATGAGCATGATACGTATATATGATGATATTGATGTGATATGATATGGCCCTCTAGGACATGCATTCTAGGATAATTAATAATATGATATGGGAATGAAAGGATAAAAAGAAAGAAAATGGGAAGTGAGTTCATTAAAGGAGATATGAGGTTGACCAAACTACCTCATGATCTATGAGATGAAAATAAAGAGGAAGGAATGACCAAAATGAATGAGAGATGGGAACCATGCATGGGAATTCTAGGGTTTGCATGGGGACTTTGAGAGATTGCATGGGTGGATAAAACTTGCATGGGGATGATATTTACATGAGAAAAGTTGATTTAGAGTGTAAATAAGTTATGGGGAGAGTTGTGGAGTGATTGGGGACTTGACACAAAAAATAGTACCTAGGTTTTGAGAGGAAGCACTAATTTGGAAAAAAATGTGGAAGTAAAAACAATTAAGGGAGAGTGGAGTATGGGTTAAGAGTGAGAATTTATTATATAAGGGGTGAGTATGGTGCCATAGGAGAGAAGAGATATTGGGTGAAAAAGAGAGAGCTTACTTGTAGGAGAAGAATGGTACTAGGGTTGAAGTCACCAAGTAGGGTTTTTTGGTTACATGTGGAATCGAGAGGTAAAGTGATATGATTTGGGATTGGATCTAAATTAGATAAGGTGTGGGGAAATAAATGAAGTAATGGTCATGTAAGTGAGAGAAAGTTGGGCCACAAAGGTCCAATTAGGGTTTTTAAGGGAAAACCCTAGAGGGTGATAGTAGGTGGAGTTGATGTGATGAGGCGTTGGTTCTAACCCACACCCTTAGGACTTGGGTTTTCATTATGTGTAAGTGTAAGGGGGAATTGATGTAGGGGCATGATAAGGGATGCAGGAGTCTCAACATATAGGATGACCCCCCTTGAGAGAATAGAAGTAGAGGGTTGTGGACATGCATATCAAGGGTGAAAGTTATATCCAATAAGACACAAATAATATACTAATCACTTAAAGAGTAAGAATTTTTTTTGGGAAATAGTAAATATATTAACAGGAATTTACAAGTGCACGAGGCATACCCCGGTTACAACCAAAATTGAGGGTTCATCCTAAGGCCAAACATGGCCATTGACATAGTCCCTGAGATATAAGCATGACAGGGAGCAAAAATATAGAAGTTAAAAGTTTACAGCATAATACATAAGACCACTAGCTCACATCCCATAAGAAATTCCTAGTATCATCTTCAAAAGACAATGCACTAAATACATACTTCTAGACTTAGACAATGATGCTTTTAGGATTAAGAATGCTGTTTTCATGTAAACCCATACCAATCGACTAGCATAATAGTGGTCAGGTGCTGGGGTGCCCTAGAGACCGATCCATTGGCATATAATAGTGGTTAGGTGTGTTCTTCCCTATAAGCGACTGATCCACCGGCTATAATAGTGGGGGATCTCAAGTTGAAACTGAATGATGGGAAAGATACTATGTAACTACAATGGAATACCATGAGAGTTGGGGCGAGATCGATCCACCGGCATAATAGTGGCTAGGAGCATTCTACCTTGGAGACCGATCCACAGGCAAAAATAGTGGGCAGAAGCATTCAACCCTCTATGTTTCTAATTCATTAGCTATAATAGTGGGGTTTCCGCACTCGCATGGATTGATAAAGATTATGGTGTGAAACCACTATATTTACTAGAGATCTAAAGAATAAGTCTAACTGGACCATATCCAGCCTTCATTATCTGTCTTACTATATGTTGTCTATATAACAATGTCATGTATGTTACGTTCTATGTTTTGTATGTTTAGCCTTAGCACATGGGTACCTTACTTAGTACATAGCATACTAATCACCCGTTTCATTGATGCTGCTCATTCTCACGAGCAAAAGACCCATCTGAATTTGTGCAGGTAGGGGATGATGTCTTTGATGCTTATGACACTTACGAGGCATTGGGTGGGGCTGAGCTTTGAGCCTACACCTTACCTGGGGATAGAGAGCGACTCTGCCATACTTTATTTTCCTTTGATTGGACCATGTATAATTTTATTCTAGTTATGTGATATCGTACAATACTTTATGTTTTGAAATCACTTACTCTTTGGGTTGTAATTCTAAACCACACTCTAATTTCTGTATGAATACAAGGGAGTCCTCTCATAGACTGCCATCGTTTTATTAATGACTTATGTTTTTATTAATGACTTATGTTTGACGTTAACCTATTCAGGCTTAGCACTTAGTACTAGAATGGTAGGAGTGAACGGATTTGGTACTAAATGTGGTAGTAATGCCCCCTAAATTTATAGTTTTATAATTTCACTATCGTTAAACCTTTTTATTTAAACAAATTTTTTAATAGTATATTTTGTGGCTGTTACAGTAACTATATATAGTATATGTGTGAAAGAAAATAAGAATGGGTAAAAGTTATGGATGCAATTTTGTTATGCTAATGACGTATCTGTGAGTAACATATTTTTATGGCATGAATCATAAGCTGGGTATGATAATTAGGGTCTTAGTATTTTTATAAGTATTACATTAGGAAAAGACTATTATTGTATGTTTATGATGTGGGAGGTAGACTATGAATTTTGGGTATGATAATGATATTTGAGAATAATATATTATAATTGATGGTTGATTGATCTATATGATAGAATGATGCTAGGAGTGTGAAACTAGGGTTTGAGGATATTAAGGATCTTAACCTACGTTATGTGCTTATATGAGAGAATGATGTTAGGAATGTGAAACTAGGGTTTGAGGATATTAAGGATCTTAACCTGAATTATGTGCTTATATGCCTAAATGTTATTAATCCCTATGAATCAATTATGAATAAGATACTAATTATTTAAAGAGAAAGAGCACACAAGTAGGGCCAAGGTGATGTTATTATATATCCATTCCACTAGAAATAATAGTATATAGGGAGTGTTTTATCCCAAGAAGGTGATTCATTCTATTCTATCAAGTTAATAATATTGGGGCCCAAGAATATAACAGTATAACCTATGGATAACTCACTAATTATTTAAAGTAGAAGAATATATGAGTTAAAACCAAGGTGTTGTTTATATACCCATTCCACTTGGGATAATAGTTGATGTAGGAGCATCTAATGAATGTAATGATTTTCATGTTCATATTAATCCTCAAGGTAAGGAAGATTTAGCTTTCTTAATGTTCGAGCCTATCATGTTAAATATTCTTGATAATTCTTATATGCTTGATATTGAAAAACATTTAAGTTGTTCTTGTAGGTATGTCACATATTTATAAGAAGACGATGTTCATACACTTTAATGTGTACTAGTATTCAAATCATTCAAGAGTATGACATACATGGTATGATACTTTACAACAAGAAGATATGGTGATGATATTCATTATTTGTATTGAGTTGTTGTAAACCCTAACACTAAGTGTATTTTATGTATGTTAGGGTATTGAAAGAATTTCATGTATGTATCTTAGTCAATTGTATAGCTTTGTAATGTTAATCCTTAGTATCATTTGACCAATGATATTATGCTTTAGATTAAGGTTAATATGGGCTTAATTCAACCATGATAAATGGGCTGGATTAAGAGGAAACACTTGGCTGGTTTAGGTTAGCTAACCACTGACTATCTCCTCCCCTATATATACCTCTTTGTGTGTATGAATTGTAAGAAATTTGAATAAGAACTTTTTATCAAACTTTGAGCATAATTAGCTAAAGTCTATCCCTATGTTTCGAGTATTTTTAGAGCAAGGAATCCCAGGGCATTCTCCTTCAACATCAACACTCAAACTCGATAGAATTGAACACCATCTCAAATCTACCGAGAACCTTAATCTTTGTCCTTCAACTTCTTCACCAATAATCCTTCTTAACACTTCATTTATTTTGCATTATTTCGTGGGTGACATCTTTCTATATGACCCTTCGATCCAAACTTCCAGCTACTTTGATAAAAACCACATCAATAGTTGCTTAGGAGCATTCTACCCCGAGAAGATGATATTTTCAGATCTATTACACTAGTTGATAATAGTGACTTAGGTGTGTTACCCCAGAAAAAGGTTCTTTAGATTGTTCCACTAGTTTAAGAATAGTGGACTTCCAATACTTAACATATATAGGGTAATGAAAATGGTAATTTCTAATAAAGAGGCCCGAATCATTATCTCTCTTATGTGATATTTCATCTATTTGAATGTGTACTTATCATATGCTATGAATGCATATGTTATTTGTAACTATAATTTGTTAGTATTGTTCCCATGCTTAATATGCAGTATACCAATCACCCTTTTATGGGTGATGCTCATAAGATCCTCTAGATGACTATGTTACCTATGATGCACTATGTGGCGATGAGTGATCTATCTATATTAGGTGTTTCGGTGAAGAGTAATCATATCCAATGGATGTATTTACTCAGATACTTTTTTGGACTCTTGATTCAAGGTATACCTACTATGTATTTTATTTTTTATAACTTAGAGTTAATCTCCAAAATCATATTGTATTATAAATTTTCCTTTCGGCTATACATTTCCTTATTTTACTATAATGATATGAGCCTTGTAATTTTGGTTGGGAAAACTAGACTTATGTTAATTATAGCGGTAACCTCCAATATTTTACTTATATGCATTTGCTATAAAATAATAATTTATAGTAGTAAAATCAATGTGTTACAAGTTGATATCAAAGCTTTGGTTTTGATTACCATTTTTTGGTTTTCAAAAGTTCAATTTTCAATGATCCCTTACATATCTTAATGGTCTATTTCTAATTTCATAGAAACCTATTTTCTTTTGAAAAACCTTGATTAACTTGTGATCAATCGAGGATTGGTAGCCTAGGTGACCTTGAAATGTGATTATGTGTATTATGTGTTAGAAACCTAGGGATTCTTAATACTATCATGTTTTTAGTCTTCTAGTTAGCTATTTGTCATGGAACTTAATGGATGAGTTTGATGTTTAGAGGAGTCTTCAAGGCATTCATTAAGTTCATCCAATGTGTGCTTCAGCTATTGCCACCACCTCTTCATTACCCATAGGAGGGTAATGGAGAAGAGCGACTTCGGAGGGATACGGGATATCACCCATCGATCTACGCTAGAGATGAGGGCATTGTCATCCTGAAGGGAAGGATTCCGATTTTGGATAGGACATTTGAGGCAGTTGATTGCCCACCTCCTCGTAGGGCGGGTACTCCAGCCTTCTTCTTATGTGGAGGTGCCAACACTTGGTGGGTAGTTCATCGTGATGGGCCACAAATATCCTAGGAGGATTTGAAGGCAGTGATTTTTTCTACGTTTTACCCTAAGAGTCTTAATAAGGATATGATGAAGGAGTTCATGCAGTTAACTTAGGGGTGCATGATAGTGAGATAGTACCACGCTCGATTTACGGAGTTGTTGATGTTCGCACTAGGGATCACAGCTAGTGAGTTGATTGTGTTTTATGAGTTTTAGTAGGGGATCCACTTTAGATCCAAAGAATTATGGGTCTTGTGGATTTTTAGTACCCCACCATTCTCCTTCCCCAATCCCTACCATTGCCATTCCCTTCTTCCTCTCCCTGCCATGGTCATCCCCCTACCGCCTACCGCCACCCTCGAGCCTACCTATCCCCTCCTCTCTCTCCTTCTTCTTTTTCTTCTTCCCTTCATGTCATATTCGGCCATTTTTCTCAAAGCCTCACATGCCCCCGACCCTCCTTTTCTCCCTTTCTTCTCCTGCCTTCTCTCCCCCTGTTTTTATATTTTCGCCGCCGCTCCGCTACTCTTGCCACCTTCTACCTCACCCCAATCGATCATAACCCCCATTAAGCCAGCCCGCAGCCCCCATTCTTCCTCCTCTCCTCTTTTCCTCTTCTCTCCTTCCCTTCTTGACACCCACCCTACACTGCCATATTCCGTCGCCATCCCACCATTTCTGCCACCAACTCAACCACTACATTACTCCCTCTAACCCCCTCTACCACCCCCATCCTTCTTTGGTCAAATCTGTCACCCAAAAGCCTTCATTTTCCCTCCCCATTTTCCTTACTCACTAGTCTTCCATTTCAACCACTCCATGGCCGCCACCTTTGCAACCTCGCTGCCGCCGTCTCTACCACATTTAGCCGCCTTCAACCCATCCCTAACCACTACTACACCCCCTCTACACTTCTGCACCACTCCCTTGCCCCAAATCCTTCCCCACCATGTCCTTTTCTTATCCCTAAACCACCAATCCAAAAATACCTATCCTTCCCTATTTCCACCACCTTCGAGCCCCTCCTTTTTCTTGATTTTTGCATGTAACTCATGTTGTATGAGCAACATGAGTCTCAGCATTTCTTGATTTAGTTGTTTAATGATTTTTAAGGTATACTAATATTTTAGTTTAATTATTTGATTAATTAAGTGTTATAAAGCCTTATAATTTGGTTTTTTATCTTTTCTAATGTAATAAACCTTGATATTATTTTTAGGTATTGATTTTGATAATCAAAGTTTGGACCTTTAACCGGGATATTGGTAAGGTTTGTTTTTGCGGGAATCAAGGTAATCGTTAAATCCCACTTGAACGCATGGATTAACGTATGTTTGCACATTAGAATTTTTTTAATATATTATTATGCTTGGTTTGTGTTGTTTAATATGTTATATGCTGTTATTGTGTTGGTTGATAAATGGAAGCATGGTAAGTTATATGATATGTATAGAAATAATAATTAAGGTAATAATTTGGTTGTTAAGGAAAATGTTAAGTATTATCCATACTGTTTTATGCTATTGTGATATTTAATACATGTTTAATATTTTGTGAGCCTCAGGGGATTTTATTAATGTATATTGTACAAGAATATGGCCTAATATATATATATATATATGGGTGTTAATAAGTACTGTATTAAATATAAGAGTTGTGTATGAGGCATTAATATTAATATTTTATGTAGTAATAATAATAATTTAATATAAGTGGTGTACTAAGGGTAAAAAAGTGATTCTTGATTAAAAAAGGCATTATGGTAATTTTGAAGGCAAGCGTAAAATAGTAAATTTGTTAATAAAATAATAAAACAGTAATTTTTGAAGTAAGGGATAAATTGGTCATTTTGGGAGTAAAGGGGGTAAAATGGTAATTTCCTAATTAAAGGGGAAAAATGGTAATTTTGTGAATAAAGGGTAAAATAATAATTTTGTGGTTAATTGGTATATTGATAATTTTATAAGAAGAGGGCAAAATGGTAATTTTATAACAAAAAGGGTAAAATTGTAATTTTGTAATTAAAGGGTAAAATAGTAATTTTGTGATTAAAGGGAAAAATGGTAATTTGGAAATTAAAAGAGGTAAAATAGTAATTTCCTAATTAAGGATAAAATGGTAACCTTTATAAGTGAAAGGGTATTATTGTAAATTTGAAAGTAAGGGGGTAAGATAGTAATTTTGTAAATCAAAGGGTAAAATAGAGAAGAGTAACTTGGTAATTATAATAATTAAGAAGCGTACAATAATAATAACTAAAGGGTAATTTGATAATTTAATAACGGAGAAGGGTAAAATGGCAATTATGATAAATATGAGGGGTAATTTGGTAATTTAACCAACTAGAGGGTATTTTGGTAATTTTGATAATGGAGTAGGGTAGTTTTGCAATTATGACAATTAAGAAGGGAAATTTGGTAATTTAGATAACTAAAGGGTAATCTAGTAAATTTAATAATGGAGAAGGTTAATATTATAATTATGATCATATAAAAGGGTAATTTGGTAATTTTGATAATAGAGAAGGGTAGTTTGTAATTGATAACAGGGGATGGTAATTTGGTAGTTAACTAAATAAAGGGTTAATTTAGTAATTTTACCAACTCAAGGATAATTTATTAATTATAAAAAAGGAGAAAGGGCAAAGTGGTAATCTAACCAACTAAATGGAAAGCATATTAAGGGTAATAATATGAAGGGGGATTAGTGACCTAATAATATGAGCAATAACTTAGTAATTTTGTAACAAGGAGGGTATTATGGTAATTTGTCAAGTAAGGAAGGGATGGTTTATTAATTTTATAAGTAAGGGGTAAATGAGTAGTTTGTATGTAATATGTCGTGGTGATTGTGGAAATTCGTAATATGACTCAAATCATGTTGATTAGCGAGATAAGAGTATTTGATGATTAGTAAGAATCACGAGAACAAATTCTAATTTGAAATTAGATGCGATTAGGACGACCTTAATGAGTCCTTTATGTTACCTTGGACAACCATTTGAATAAGAAATTTATGATGATATCTGAACGATTAAAATAGGATAATTATCTGATTTTTGTGCTTCTATGATCACCATTAATTAAGACACTAATACATAAAGTGAAAGACCTCGAGATCAGGAATGGTGGCTCTTTAGGGGTCGCTACCCTAAAGACGTGGTTTAGCCCACGATTATTTGGTATTTGCTAGTGTGCCTTTGTGCCCCAGCCAGGCCCTATATCTACTCTATCTAGCTCTACGGACCTAGTTATGGGGTATGCATACTTAAGGATTAGGTGTCCTTATCGATAGGGTACCAAGTTAGCTTTATGCACCAGTACGACTAAGGTACCTTTGTGTCCCTGGGTTGATAGTTGAAGGGTACTAAGTAGCTTTTATGTACCAGTGCAACTTGTGTACCTTTGTGTCCCGGGATATTGATCTCCCTATCGAGGCAGATAAATGGAATTGTTGTGCTAAATAAATAGGGAAAACACTAATTGTTAAAGTGAAAGATTAATGAGCCGGTCCTAGTTGAATTATATATTATGAGTACCAATCCACCAGATATAATAGTGGCCCAAGAGGTTTTTCCCTTGATGATGTTTATGAGTACCGATCCACCGGATATAATAGTGGCCTAGGATGTTTTACCCTGGATGATATATATATATATATATATATATATATAAGTATTTAGATCCACTGGTCAGAATAGTGGCGGTCCCGAGCTCAATAAAATTTGTTTTGGATGTGAATAAATTATGGAAAATACTAGTCATTGAGATAATTGATTAACGATGGACTAATGAGATGATTCATTAACGATGGACTAATGGCCTATTAATATTTGGTTGACTTGTTAAGTATGCGAATGTACGAAAGTGCATGTTACGTATACGCTATTAATATCAGATCGAATTATTGGATGTGTGAATAAATGGATCTGAATATCATGTTTACACCTATGGTTATGTACGAATGTAGTAGTTTTCATGTGTTATATTGCATGCCTGTTTTTAAGTGCATTTTTAAAGGGTTACTCAGCAGCGTAGTACTGAAGGGTTCCCTTTGTGGGGCCCCTATCTATTCAATGGGTAGTACCCCTTGCAGGTTGTATTCAGGTGCTAGTCAAGTGGGTTCTCAGAAAAGAGTGCAAGGTACTATCCGGTAAATTCTAGGGTTTTATTTTGTCTCTTTTAACTTCAATGTATTTGTTATTTTGTAACCTCATTTGTTAGATTTTACTCTCGTAAATTTTTTATTGCACTTCTCTAATTTATATATGTTTAAGTTTCTCGTAAAATTGTATTTTACCTTTTTAGCATTAACACTTGGTATTGGAATGGTAGGAGTGAATCGGTCTGATACTAAGTATGGTGGTAATATCCCCAAAGTTTACAGTTTATTAATTTGCTTCCACAAATTTCCTTTTAATTAACAAATTTTTTTAGTAGTGAATTTCGAGGGTGTTACACAGGCACTTGAATGTCATCAATCAGATAAAGGTTAATAGGAAATTTGATGTGGTTACTAGTACGTTCTCAATCCTAGTTTATGTTCTGTTTAATTTAGGAGCATCTCTATCATTTGTGTCTTCTTAATTTCTTGCTAAAGTTGTGATGACCTCATCCTCTTCTATATCTATATCTATGTTATTGCCTTCTAGGGATAGAATAGACTATGCTAGTCTCTACTCATCTATGGCCTTAAAGATAGGTGGAATAGGCTTCCTATTAGTTCTTGTTGGGATGGATCTTTAGGATTTTGACATTATCAATGGGATGGATATGTTAGGGAAGTGTAAGGTAGAGAACTATTGTTAGGAGTAGCAAAGTATATTGTAAGGATCTCAGGGTGCTAGGGTCTCTTATTGGAGATGCAAGCCTAGGCCTACGATAAAGGTTATATCTACTGTATGTTACATTCCTTTGTGTTGAGAGGTTACACTATGTTTTTGTGAAAAATGTAGGAGTTGAATAAAGACGTGTCAACATTAGAGGGAATTTTGGTTGCTCTAGATTTTCCAGATATATTTCCTAAGAAGATTCTAGGAATGTTGCTTGTATGGAGATATATTTTACTATTGAGTTGGTATAGGGAGTTAAACCTATTTCGAAGGTGCCCAACCGGATGGAACCAGTAGAGATGAGGGTTTCCAGACTCATGAGGATGGTGGCATTCTCTATAGAGGTCATTGGTGTGTACCTTAGATTAGCGCTAACCTAAAGCACCAAATCATAGAGGAAGGCTACTGTACTCTATATTATGTCCACCTAGGAGAGGATAAGTTGTATAAGAACCTTAAGAGGATGTATTTGTGTCCTTGTATGAAGTGAGAGGTAGTGAAGTTTGTGTTGAGATGTATGACCTATAGAAAGGTCAAGATTGGGCATCAGATACTTGCAAGATTGGTTTAGCCTTTAGATTTTCCTAGTTGGAAGTAGGTAGATTTTGTAAGTGGGCTACCAAGGACTCGTAGTGGTTGTGGAACAATTTGGGTTATCATCGACAAGTTGAATACGTCTAGTAACATGTAGTATGGATTAACTAACTAATGCATATTTGAGGTTAGTGGTGAGTAGGCATGGTACAACTACTGACATAGTCTTTGATCAGGATTCGAGATTCCTTCCATAGTTCTAGAAGAACTTGCAGGAGGCTATCGGTACGAGATTGATGATGTGTTCCACCTTTCACTTAGCCATAGACGAACAGAATGAGAGGACGATTCAAAATCTAGAGGATATGCTATAGGCTTGTGTTTGACATTTCTAAGGTAGTTGGGAATATTATCTACATTTGGTTGAGTTCTTGTACATCAATAGTTATGATGCTAGCATGGGGATGGCACCCTTTAAAGCATTATAAGGATGTAAATGTCGAACACCTTTGTGTTGGAATGAGATTAGTGAAGCTGTTGTACTTAGATCAAAGATGATTGAGGAGGCAACTTAGTAGGTTCTGTTGATTTAGGAAAGGATGAGAGAAGCTTAGAGTTGTTAGAAGCTCTACACTGATCAGAGACATCGTAGCGATAGTTTTACGCTAGGTGACAGAGCTTTGTTAAGGGTTTCACCTACCAAAGGGTATAGAGATTTGGTAAGAAGGGTAAGTTTAACCTAAGGTAAATTGGTCCTTTTGAATTCTTGATAGGGTTAAAAAGGTTGCGTACCACCTAACACTTCCACTAGAGTTAGCTTGAGTTCACGACACCTTCCACATCTCCCACCTAGGGTATTGCATCGTAGATTCGTTGTACGTGATCACACTAGATAAGTTCCAGCTCAATGATTATTTATCCTACAAGAATAGGACTTTGAGGATTCTTGACACCAAGATTTGATGGACCTGAATAAGCTTATTTCCACTCATGAAGACTCTTTAGAGTAGTTATAGAGTAGAAGAAGCTACTTGAAAGATTGAGAAGGATGTACACGAGGCGCATTCCAATCATTTTAGCTTAGCTATGTTAGGTTTTATTCTTTTCTGTCTTTTAAGGGGCTAGTCCCTAGTAGTGTAGTGTAAATTTCAATAGGATTAACCACCAAGATGTCTTTTCTTACATCCTATTTCCTCTACTTCCCTAACCTAGACTTGTTGACTTTGGGGAAAAAGCTTCTTTTAAGCGGGTAGTGTTGCAATACCCTAAAATTCTACTTAGCGTAATCTCATATCTTTAATACCCTAATATGATTATAATCTATAGAAATTATTATTATTAAATCTCTTTCCTTTTTCATTTTTCTTTCTCATTTCTATCATCCTCCTTGCTGTAACATTTGAATAGCCTTTGTCCAACATCAAAGCTACAACTTACATCTCCCATCACACCACTATAGCTTCCATCATCACCATCATTAAGAATCCCTCTCTCTTTTCTCCTTCCCGACTGCACACATACACACCATCACCTCCCCTACCATTTCTTTTTCATTCTCACACAACATGCTCATACATAACCATCACCATTTATTACATGAACCCTTTATAATTTAACCTCAACACACACAACCATCACCTCCCTGTCATCCCTCATGCTGACAATCTATACCATCACCCTACATAACCATCACCATCCTCTACATTTCTCACCCATCTCACACCTCTGATATGTATATATATATATATATATGTATGTATGTATATGTACACACGTCACTCTCCCTCCTTCTTTCATTTTACCTTACATTCTACCCATTTTGTATCCAAAACACATTGCTTGAGCTCCCTTTTTCTTTCATCTTTTTCTCCTTCTTTTTCCATTCTTTTTTTTCCTCTTCTTTGCCTTGTTTTGCTTACTAAACCACCTCCATCACCACCTTGTGTCACCACACAGCACCCAATACCGTTGGAACGACCACACAAAGTCGCCCCATCCTTCCCCATCACCATCATCAGCCATTATCATTGACCACTACCCTTTTTTTGCTTTTCTAACTCAATAACATAACATTTTTATAAAACGCACAAATACCACATGACCAAAACCATTTCCATGCAACACTAAAATATCTTATTGCACGATAGTGCTACCCAGCATAGCTTATCTGTCTACCCTTGCACGACTTGTCCGTGCATAATTCTAACTCTCAACATGGGCATCCACTGCCTACAGCATGCCCATTCAGCTGTCCATTTTGACCGTGCACCCTTATTTTCACCCTAAAGCCTTATGCAAACACAACGAAAATTTTACCATAGCTCCATTATGTATTCCAAAATACATCCACACACCTCAACCTTCCATTTGACTACGTTTATTTTCTTTTTTACCCTTTTTTAAATCTTAATTTCTCCTTTATTTATAGTCTTCAAATCTAACTGTGTATTATGTGATTTTTCGTAGGTGATATTCCAGTGATCTTAGAGGTGGTCTAGGATTTATGTGCTCAAATCTTGGTGTTCTATATGCTAAGGTTACTCATCGATGTTTTAGGATTTTTGTGTTATTTTCTTATATGGTTATATGAATTTCCATGATATTATTGCCATATGATTTGATGATATATTGTCATTATATGGAATATGTGTTTGAAAGAAAGCAAGAATGGGTAAGAGGTATGGATATGATTTTGTTATGCTAATGATGTGTTTGTGAAAAATATTTTTTATGGCATGAACCATGGGATATATAAGTTATGATAAGTGCACATAAATATATTTATGAGGTTTGATAATAAATGGTGAATTTGAGAAAATAATGGTTATGGAAGATACAAGATATTATAAAATATTGGCTATTAGTTCTCCTTAAGGGTATTTTGGTCATTATAGGGTAATAAGAAAATTTTGATATTGTAATTTGTTAGGTGGATTAAAATATGATAATATATTCTGAGAAATAGTTGGAATTATTACTATTTTTCTTGGGTTCATCAAAATGAAATAAGGGTCTAAATTGGGCATAGTAACCTAAAATGCTAATATTATTATTCCATGTGTAATAGGTTATCTAAATTTTTGATATGATGCCAATTTTGGCATTAAAATGAAGTATATTTAATTTGATAATCTTATGAGCCTTATAGGAAGAATTATAACTACATGTAAAATTATGGTTTTGATAATTTTGTGAGTAGTACTTTGGGATAATATTATTATTGTATGTGTACAACTTAGGAGTTAGACCATGATTTTTGGGTATGATAATGATATTTGAGAATAATATACTATAATTGGTTGTTGAATGATCAGTATGAGCGAATGATGCTAGGAGTGTGAAACTAGGGTTTGAAGAGATTAAAGATCTCCACCTACATTATGTGCTTATATGCCTCAATGTGTTAAATGCTTATGCCTATGAATAAATCATGAATAAGATACTAATAATTTAAAATGAAAGAACACGTGAGTAGGGACAAGTCTACGTTTTTATATATCCATTTTGTTGGAGATAATAGTGGCTCGTGAGCATTCTACCCCGAGAAGATAATGTTTTCAATTACCCATTCCACCTAAGATAATAATGGCTTGAGAGCATTTTTCTTTAAGAAGGTGTTTCAATCAGTTCCATTAGATTAAGAATACTAGGGTCCTTTCTCATTGGGAATGAGAATATATTAGTATAACATATGGATAAGACTCTAATGATTTAAAGTTGAATAGTAATTGAGTTAAGACCATGGTGATGTTTTTATATATGATCTATTACAGATAATAGTGGCTTAGGAGCATTTTTTCCTAAGAAGGTGATGGTTTTAGATTCATTTTAACGGGTGAGAATAGTACATCAACAATGTTTTCACTTGGATGGTGCTTAAGACCATTCCACCGATTTAAAAATAGTAGGATTTCTATACTCAACGTATATAAAAGAATGAAAATGGTTATATCTAAGTTTGGTTCATTATCTATCTTAAGAGATGTTTCATCTATTTGAATGTGTACTTAGCGCCTGTTATGAATGGATGCATTATTTGTATCCCTAATTATTTAGTATTATTCCCTTTCTTAGTACATAGCATACTGACCACCCTTTTTACAGGTGCTGCTCATCCCCATGAGCTTGAGACCCTAATTCTTGTGTGCATGTCTCAAAAGATCCTCCTGATGACTATGCTGCCTATGATGCACTATGTGTAGATGAGTGCTCTTATTTATACTGGTTGTTTGGGTGAAGAGTAATGCTATCCAGTTGATGTATTTACTTTGATACATTGTTGGACCCTTGATCCATGGTATCCCTAATTTGTATTTTGTTTAATATAATTCAGAGGTCATCTCCAAACTCATATTGTATCATAAATGTTTCTTTTGTTTCTACTTTTCCTTATTTTACTATAATGATTTGAGCCTTATAATTGATGTAAAGATAGTTGTATAAACTAGAATTAAGTCTATTATGGCCGTAATCCCTAATATTTTACTTATTTGCATTTTCTGTAAAATAAAAATTAGGATGTTATAACAGTCAATTGTTTTGCCAAAACCTATAGACTAGTTTGAGGTAAGCATGGTCTAGTTGGGTCAAAATGATGAATGGTTGGGCAAGATCAATTATTTGGTTTGAATGATTTGTTTCTTTTTATTTCAGTTATGTCACTTATAGTATACATTATGAGTAATGTAAAAGGTTATTTGAGTATTTCACTTATGATAAGTGACAATATAAAGAAAAGTGTAATGATAATTGATATGGGATTGAATTAAATAATTTGGTGATTATGAATAGCATTTGCTAAATATAAATGGAAAATCCACATAGTGGGGAAAGTGGAAAGAAAATGATTGGCATAAAATAATATGAAAATTTAAATTGCTTACTTTTATATGAGCCTTATATGATCACCTATCCTTATGAATAAAATACTAATTTTGTAAAGTGGATAAATACCGAGTTGAGTATGGGTCTAGGTTACCTGATTCTCCATTACCTACAGAGGGTTAGTCAACCTTCAAGCATTTTTGGTTCCTTCAGTTGGGATCCTGAGAGGTCCCAATGCCTTACCTACTCTAGACACTATTGATGTACTAGGGGCTATCGATAGTAAAGGGTTTGGTTATTTAGGTGGTTGACATCGGCTTGGTCTTTTGTCTATATTGGTAACATGGACTTATGTCCATTTTGGTGATTTTGCTTCTGATTGGACTTATATCCACTTGGTGATTTTGCATGATTATTTTTGGGATAAAATATAAATATTATTATGGATTACTGGCCTAATGAGAGGATTAAAATATATCATAACTTATGAAATGCATTATGAGTAATGTAAAGGCTATTTTAGTATTTCACTTTTGATAAGTGACAATATTGAGAAAAGAGTAATGAGAATCAATATGGGATTAAATTAAATAATTTTTTGGTTATGAATAGCATTGGCCAAGGACAAATGACAATTCCACATGGTGGGGAAAGTGAAAGAAAACTGATTAATATGGATTAACATAGAAAGTTGACTTGATTACTTTTTTATTGGCCTTTTTTATATCACCCATCCTTATGAATAAAATACTATTTACATAAAGCAAAAGAAACTTGAGTTGAGTATGGGTTCGAGTTACCTAACCCTCAATTAGCTACTAATGATTAGTCTTCCTTGGGGCATTTTTGGTGCCTTTTGGTGGGATCCTGAGAGGTCTTGATTCCTTACCTACTCTAGGCACTAATGATGTACTAGAGTGTATTGATACTAAAGGGTCTAGTTACCTAGGTCATTAGCTTCGGCCTAGACTTACGTCTATTTTGGTGATTTGGCTATGACCTGAACTTATGTCCATGGTATATGAGATCATAGGGTGGTGCACAATCCATTACTCAATGATAATAAAATATGGATGGTAAATACTAATCAAAAATATGAATAATGACCCGATGAATGGTTAATAATTGGTTATGAAATGCAAGTAATTGTATGATTGAACAAAATGAATAAAGCTTGTTTATACTCTTAGCTAATGGTCAAAATGATTATTTGATTATGAAATGTACTATTAATTGAGTGATTTACATGACTTAGGTATAGATAACTAAATGGTATAACCAAAGGAATTGAGTAATTGGAAATAACCCTAGAGGTTTCTTAGATTATCTTTGATGTTATTTGAGTAAGTGCTTATGTGTGAAGGTTGTGAATCTAAGTATAATGTATTATGTTGTGTTGGAAATGTATATGATAGCATGTTGTTGTAAACTCTTACCTTTGACATGGCTTTCTCATGATGTATCCTATGATCTAAATTCATGTGTGGTAAATTGGTATACTTATGTTACATTGAGGGATCAACTTAGCTTACTGATAAGTGTGACTTTTACATCTTATTCCTAAAGTTTATAAGAGTTTTTACCTTTAATTTCAATTGGAATTCTCCCTTTTTATTCTTGTTACTGCCTTTGTGTTGTGAAAATTTGTAAGGTCTCAAGCAACAAAAAAATCACGAAGGATGAAAAAAAGAATAAGCTTAAAGGGAGAAAAAAAGGAGAAAAAAGGAGCAAAGAGGAGCAAAAGTTAAAGTGGAAAGAGATTTAGAGCTAAAATGAAAGCAAGAATGCATATTTAAAGTATATGGGCCTGAAAGAAGTGAAATTTAGACAAGGAAAAGGTCTGAATTTGGAGAATCTTTAAACATTAGAGATGTAGATCCTGTTAATATCTTTCTAATGCATTTAAAATCAGCTTAATCATAGTTATGATGAAAACATTAGGGTCAAAATATGCATCATTGTCAAAGCTGACACGGGAAGCCCATCTTTATCGATACCTTAGGGTTCCATGATGCGGTAATATAAAAACTCTCATTCTAATATCTTGAGGCAGCCTCCTCTCCCTCTCTTGGATCTCTTCTCCATCCTCTTCCCAATTCATCAAAATCTCTCTTGTATATTAGAGACCGAGGTTCAAGAAGTTAAATTTTGAAAGAATTTGAGAACATCAAGGGTATTATCTAATGATCTTTTCTCTATCTATGGAATCTCTTGTTGTTTTTAATATTCTTGCTATGAATTTGATGGGCTAGATCTTGTGTTAAGGTGAAGGGTAATTTTCCCCAATCCTGATGTGTTGAATTATTGCATCCTTTTTTTTAAATTCATAATGTATGTGTTGTGTTATTGATTGATTGACGGATTTTGAACCACGACCGGGTTCTTATTTTCGGTGTGGAAAATACCGATGAGATTGAGAGATAATCTAGTATTAGACCCAATAGCACAATGGGAGATTAAATTGTAGGTTGAGAGACGATAGATTTGACCTCTACAACAATAAAGGAGATAACTTTATAGACTTAATTGCATTACATTCTATTAGACTCTATGCTAGAGACAGTTAGGGCCATAGCTATGTAATAGGGTGGTTGTGGCTTGAGAAAGCACAACACTTTCTATCCTTGTTGGCATGATTGATTATGATTGTTGAATTATTTTGTGATGTGATCTTCCATTACATGTGAGGATCGGGGGCGATGAACCAGAACCTTAGTTCTTCTATTTATTTGAGTCACTTGAGTGCTATTTTCCTTTCTTTTTAGCTTATTTAGTTATTTGAGCTCACAATTTATTATTTCATATCTTCTCGTAGTCTAGAGATAGTTAATTTCTATCATTGTCCCCATGGGATTGACCTTGTGGGATCCTTGTGGGATTGACCTTGACTACTACTCTGACCCCGTGCACTTGCGGATAGGAACATGTCAAGTTTTTGGCACCGTTGTTGGGGATTGGTAGCGAATGACATCACAACTCAAGGAATTTATTGTGATCTACACATTTTTTTTATATTCTTTTTGTTTTGGTTGACTAATCTTGGGTGTAGGAGTTTTTGATTTAGTGTAGGTACATTAGTGCAAGACCCGTGCTAGTGGGGGTGATCTAGTGCCACTTGATCTCGAGATTGAGAGGACCATCTCACATTTACGCAGGTCACACACCAAAAACATTCAAATTGAAACCAATAGTCCACCCCATGATCGACAAATCCCACCACAAGGGCACATCTTACTCCAAGAACAAGCTCCTATCCAAGAGCAAGCTCCCATTCCTAGGTCACTTCGGGACTATGCTACACCAAGCCTTGATGGCTCAACCTCAAGCATACAAAGACCGGCCATACAAGCTAATAATTTTGATATCAAGCCTGCCATTATCCAGATGCTACAAACATCAGTTCAATTTGGAGGTAACCTTAATGAAGATCCCTACTTCCACATTGCTAACTTTGTAGAAATCTATGACACTTTTAAGCTAAATGGTGTTTCTAATGATGCAATTAGGCTTATATTGTTCCCTTTTTCTTTACGTGATAAGGCTGAGAGTTGGTTACACTCATTATCCCTAGGGTCTATTACTACTTAGGACGATTTGATGAAGTCTTTCCTTTCTAGATATTTTCCACCATCAAAAACTGCAAAATTACTAAAGACATCACTACCTTTATGCAAAATGACCTTGAATCGCTTTATGATGCATGGGAAAGGTTTAAGGATTTGCTTAGGAAGTGTCCACATCATGGCCTACCTATGTGGCTTCAGATGAAAACTTTTTATAATGGCATCTCTGCTACTAACCGTTCTATGATAGATGCAGCTGCAGGAGGTAACATTATGAACAAGACTCCAGAGCATGTTTATGAGTTCATTGAGGAGCTAGCTTCGAATTCCCACCAATGGCACTCTTAATGTGCTCTGATACAAAGGACTCTAGGAATTCACTCTTTAGATTCCATCACGGCATTAGAGGCTAATATTTATTTGCTTGCTAAAATTTTTGACAAAATTGGTAGTACTTCTTGTATGCAGGTACAAGCTAATGCACCTATGTGTGAGTTATGTGGTGGATCACACTTAAGCACAAAATGTCAAGTTGAGAATCCCTTCCAAAAATCTTATGATCAAGTGAATTGCATGGGAAATAGTTATGGAAGACCGAACAATCCCTACTCCATTGTGTACAATCCTAGATGGAGAAACCATCAAAACTTTAGTTGGAGAAATGAAGTTCCTACAAAGCCTCCGAGATTCACACAACAACAACCAACACCTCTAGCTCCTTTACCGCCCCAACAACCTCAATCTTCTTCCCTTGAAGAGATGATGTCGAAGTTCATCACTCGCACCGAGAGCACCCTTCAAAAACATGATTCTCAAATTCAAGCTCATCTTCAAAAACAAGAAGCTCGCCTCAAAAATCAGGATGCATCCATCAAGAACCTAGAGGCATAGATTAGACAACCTGCTAATGCCATTTCAGCAAGAGCACCTAACACTTTGCCTAGTGATACAATCATCAACCCCAAAAAGAAAATTAATGCAATAGCCTTGAGGATTGGGAAACCACTACCTAAACCATACCCTCAAGAACCCAAGGAACATAAAGAAAAAGCTCCTGAAGAGAAAGTCCTTGAATCAAAACCTGAGACAATCCACACTTCACCTCAAGAGGTAAATGCATATGTTCCTCCTCCTCCGTTTCTAGGTGGGATTGTATAACGCAAGTTAGATGCTCAATATGTAAACTTTCTTGATATGCTTAAGAAAGTGCACATTAACTTGTTGTTGCTTGACATTGTGAGACAGATGCCCAATTATGGGAAGTTTATAAAGGAATAATCACTCACAATAGGCAACTGGATGATTTTGAAACAGTAAGTTTGAATGAGAAATGCTTTGCAATCTTGCAGAACAAACTTCCTCCTAAGTTTAAGGATCCAGGAAGTTTCACTATCCCGTGTGTAATTGGAGATTTAAAATTCAAGAAAGTATTATGTGATCTTTGTGCTAGAATTAATTTGATGCCCTTTTCTATTTTCAAGCTTCTAGGTCTAGGGGAACCAAAACCAACCAATATGTCCCTACAGTTGGCTGATCAATCTATTAAATATCCTAGGGGAGTTATTGAAGACGTTTTAGTTAAAGTGGACAAATTTATCTTCCCTATTGACTTTGTTGTGCTAGATATGGAGTAAGACCACAAAGTCCCCCTAATTCTTGGTAGGCCATTCTTAGCAACATGACATACTCTCATAGATGTCCAAGAGGGTAAGCTCATTCTTTGTTTCCAAGGCGAAGAAATCACTTTTAATGTATTTAAGAGCATGAAATACCCTTTAGATGATAACACTTGCTATTATATTGATATCTTAGATAATGTAATTGATGATTGTTTGAAAGCAAGTGTTGTGTAGGATCCCCTGGAAAAGTGTTTGGTTCAACAAAGAGTGGGAGAACAAAGAGAAAGAAGAAGAGGTTATCTAGTACTTGAATGCACATCCACCATATGGTGATCACACTATGGTCCCCTTACAAGGGCTAGAGAGGGTCCAGATTCCAAAATTGAAGTCATCTATTGAGGAACCTCCCACACTAGAGCTCAAGCCACTACCTCAGCATTTGAAATATTAGAGGGATTATCCCTTCCATGTGCATGCAAAAAATTCTCATGGAAGACAACCACAAGAAAGTGATCCAACCTCAAAGGTGATTGAACTCAAAAATGCAAGAGGTGGTGAAGAAGGAGGTAATTAAGCTATTAGGTGCAGCTATGATCTATCCAATCTCTGATAGCTCTTGGGTAAGTCATGTGCAAGTGGTTTCCAAGAAAGGGGGAATCATGGTAGTGAAGAATGATAATAACAAATTGGTGCCTACTAGAACTTTTATAGGTTGGTGTGTCTGCATTGATTTTAGAAAGTTGAATGATGCCACTAGAAAAGAACACTTCCCCCTTCCCTTCATTAACCAGATTCTTGAACACTTGGTAGGGCATGACTATTATTGCTTTCTTGATGGGTATTCTGGTTATATGCAATTACCTATTTCCCCTGAGGACCAAGAGAAGACAACCTTTACTTGTCATTATGGCACCTTCGCATATAGCTAGATGCCATTTGGTCTTTGTAATGCCCCAGCAACATTTCAAAGATGTATGATGGCTTTATTTCATGATATGATTGAAAAATTTGTGGAAATTTTTATGGATGATTTTTCGGTCTTTGGGCCATCATTTGATGCATGCTTAAATAATCTTGAACTTTTTCTTAAGCATTGTGAGGATAAAAATTTGGTTTTAAATTGGGAAAAGTGTCATTTAATGGTCCGGGAAGGAATAGTTTTAGGACATAAGATTTCATGCAAAGGGATAGAGGTAGACAAAGCCAAAATTGAAATCATTGAGAAATTTCCACCCTCTACATGTGTTAAAGATATACATAGTTTCCTTGGTTATGTAGGTTTCTATAGATGCTTCATTAAAGATTTTTCAAAAATTTCAAATCCTCTTTGTGATATGTTAGCTAAAGATGTGGCCTTTCACTTTTCTGATGCATGTCTTGCTGCCTTTAACACTTTAAAGGAAAAACTTGTGGATGCTCCGATTATTGTTACTCCTGATTGGAATTTACCTTTCGAGATTATGTATGATGCTAGTGATGTTGCAATAGGATCGGTCTTAGGGAAGCATAAGGAATTTTTTGTTCATACTATCTATTATGCTAGCAAGACATTGTATTCAACACAAATGAATTATGAAACAACTAAAAAATAATTGCTAGCTGTGGTTTTCTCCTTTGACAAGTTCCATTCTTATCTATTGCTTAACAAGGTCATTGTCTATACTAACCATGCAGCCTTGAAGTATCTTTTTATTAAGTAGGATGCAAAGCCTAGAATCATGTAGTGGATTTTATTGTTGCAAGAGTTCTACTTGGAAATCAAGGATAGGAAGGGTAGTGAGAATCAAGTTGCTGATCATCTTTCTCATTTACCCTCTACCTACGAGGTCAATCAGGAAGCTACACCTATTCAAGACTCATTTCCCGATGAGACACTCTATACTGTTACAAATCATCCTTGGTATGCTGATATTGCAAACTATCTTGTAAGTGGAATCTTGCCCAATGATCTTTCCTTTCATCAAAGGAAGAAGTTCTTAAATGATCTATGGTATTAATTTTGGGATGATCCATACCTCTATAGGATTTGTGCTAATCATGTCATTAGAAGATGCATCCCTGGGCATGAAATGCATTCTATACTATCTCATTGTCATAGTAAAGAGTGTGGTGGCCATATTGGCCCCACTAAAACTGCTACAAAAGTCTTGCAATGTGGATTCTATTGGCCTACCTTATTTCATGATGCATACTCCTTTGATAAGACTTGTGATAGGTGTCAAAGAATGGGAAATATTTCTAGAAAGTAAGAGATGCCCCTCACAAACATTCTTGTAGTGGAGTTATTTGATGTTTGGGGAATCGATTTTATGGGACCATTTCCTAAGTCTATGCTGAATAAATATATTCTTGTGGCAATGGATTATGTATCTAAGTGGGTAGAGGCTATAGCCACTCTTACAAATGATGCAAAAGTCGTCACTCAATTTTTGAAAAAGAATATATTTTCAAGGTTTGGGACACCTAAGACTATCATTTTTTCAATAGAGCATTTAATGCTCCTTTGAGTAAATATGGAGTTAACCATAATGTTTCTACCCCATACCATCCTCAAAGTAGCGGTCAAGTGGAGGTGTTAAACCATGAGCTTAAGAGAATTCTTGAGAAAATGGTTAAATCTTCTAGAAAGGATTGGTCCTTAAAACTTGACGATGCTCTATGGGCTTACCGAACAGCTTTTAAAACTCCGAATGGAATATCCCCTTATAATCTAGTTTTTGGAAAATCTTTTCATCTCCCTGTAGAACTTGAGCATAAATCATTTTGGGCTACCTGTCTCCTTAACTTTGATATGCAAGTTGTAGGTGAGAAGAGGCTCCTTCAATTGAATGAACTCGATGAATTTCGACTTAATGCATATTAGAAGGCTAGGCTATACAAGGAGCACACGAAAAGGATTCATGATCAACGCATCACCAAACGAGAATTTGAAGTGGGGCAAAAAGTTCTTCTAGTTAATTCTCGTTTGCGATTGTTCCCTGGAAAGCTTAGATCCTGATGGTTAGGACCATTCACAGTTAGACAAGTTTTTCCATCTGGAGTAGTCGAAATCTCTAGCCTTGATAAAGAACCATTCAAAGTGAATGGGTAAAGGTTGACGGTGTATGAAGGCGGTAAGGTTGCAGCCCTCAAAACCACCATTCTTCTGGATGATCCTAAGTGAAGAGAGAAAGTCAAGCTAATGACTATAAACAAGTGCTTCTTGGGAGGCAACCCAATTTTTTATTATTCTATTTAATTTATTTATTTTTCTTATTTTGGTTTGCTTGGTTTGTTTGCTCCTTGTTTCCTTATGGATTTTTTTCTCCCTATTTTCTTTTGTGCTTCTTATTTTGCATTGAGGACAATGTGATACATAAGCATGGGGGAGAAGATGGCCTATCCTTGTCATTTGGTTATTATTCTGTTCTTCCCTATTTTATTTTGATGAGTGTTGCTATATTTTTCCTTGGTCATTTCTTTGGGATTTTTTTTCCTAAAAAAAAAAAGCAAAACAAACAACGAAAAGAAAAGGAAATGACACTTCATTGATGATATTAAAGAGTATGTTTTGTCTTGCAATGGCATGAGTGTTTAGTTTGGCGTGATAAATCCTTTAAATCATCTTTTTAAAATGGATTTCTATGTGCTTTAATGTTTTGGTTGCATTGTTATGAGACAAGTGTAATTGTGTTTGAGAACTTTAGGGTTATATATTCCTTAACATTCTTGTGGTATTGTAGTTTGACTTATGCTGATTTACTCTTGGCCAAAAGGTGTTAGAATTAGAGAATTTTGGACATAGTGAGACTTTGAGCCTTTAGACTAATACATCACTACAGTCTCTTATTTTTTCTTTTGTGTGTATCTCCCACCATGACTTGGGAAACTAGAACTTGTAATGGTTTTCTTCAAAGCCACATATGACTTAGACGTGCATTAAAATGATAGAGGCACTTGTTTTTTTGTCATAACCTACATTAGCCAAATATCCTGACCTTCACATTTTATCCTTTGATAAACCTGTTGTGCTTATGGCCATTTTTCTTGATCTAAACATACATGTAACCCAATTTCCTTTATCCCTCCCTAAGTCTAGAATCAATGGTTCTTGCACAATTTAAAAAAAAAAAGAAAAAAAAAAGAAAGTTGGGAGTCTGATGTAATCTAAGCATGGGGGAGGTGTGAAAGAGTAAATGGTTGTGTATGATGAAGAGCAAATCGATATATCTCTCATAGAAAAGAAGAAGAAGAAGAAGAAGAATCAATAATAAGTTTGGGGTGCTTGTGTTTCGTGATGAAAAGTTGGGATGGTAAAATATATGTTATAAAAAAACATATCTCACTGGTACTAGACTTTTAAATCCATTTCCAAAAAAAAATTATGTCCTAACCTTTTAACCCATGGCCCCATTACAACCCTAATAAGACCTCTTGATTGTTGTGTGTTCTAAGTCTTTTTAGTGTTGGAGAATCGAAAAGCACTCCAAGCATATGGATGATCTTGATCATGAGAGAGAGGACTAGATTGGAACCTTCAAATAAAATAAAACAAATGAGAGGTGTGTCCACAAGACCTAAAGTGAGAATTCTAATTCGAAACTTTGAGGGATGAGTGAGTTGGTATATGGTTGCCTGTTGTCTGCTATTGGATGTCCTTTGTTGCATGGTAAGTCCCTAGTGCTCGAATGCATGGTTACATTTCTCACATGCAGGGAAACCTAAATATCTTTTGAAAAAGGATTTTGAGCTTTTAATTGTTATATTTTTAGGTCTTATTGCTCCTTACTTGACTCTTGTGCTATTAAAGGGCTAAACACACTTTTCTTAAAAAGGGATCTTACTAATTTTCTTTTTCCTCATGGTGGGTTTCTTGTATTACTTTGCTTGGGGACAAGAAAATGTTTAAGCATGGGGGAGTTGATAAGTGTGACTTTTACTTCTTATTCCTAAGGTTTATAAGAGTTTTTATCTTTAATTTTAGTCGGAATTCTCCCTTTTTGCTCTTGTTATTGCCTTTGTATTGTGAAAATTTACAAGGTCTCAAGCAATGAAAAAAAGAATAAGACTAAAGGGAGAAGAAAGGATAAAAAATGAGCAAAGAGGAGCAAAAGTTAAAGTGGAAAGAGATTGAGAGCTAAAATAAAAATTCTAGAATTTGATATTTTCTCTATCTATGGAATCTCTTGCCGTTTTTAATATTCTTGCTATGAATTTGATGGGCTAGATCTTGTGCTATGGTGAAGGGGAATTTTCCTTGATCCTAATGTGCTAAATTATTGCATCCGTTTTTATTCAATTCATAATGTATGTGTTGTGTTATTGATTGATTGACGGATTTTTGAATCACAACCGGGTTCTGATTTTCGGTATGGGAAATACCGTTGAGATCGAGAGATAATCCAGTAGTAGACCCAATAGCACAATGGGAGATTAAATTGTAGGTTGAGAGACGATAAATTTGACCTCTACAACAATAAAGGAGGAAACTTTATAAACTTTAATGCATTACATTCTATTAGACTCTAAGCTAGAGATAGTTAGGCCATAGATATGTAATAGGGTGGTTGTGGCTTGAGAAAGCACAACACTTTCCATCCTTGTTGGCATGATTGGTTATGATTGTTGAATTATTTTGTGATGTGATCTTCGATTACATGTGAGGATCGGGGGCGATGAACTGGAACCTTAGCTCTTCTATATATTTGAGTCACTTGAGTGCTATTTTCCTTTTTTTTAGCTTATTTAGTTATTTTAGCTTACAATTTATTATTTCATATCATCTCGTAGTCTATACATAGTTAATTTCTATTATTTTCCTAGTGGTCGTTCACCCATCCTTGTGGGATCGACCTTGACTACTACTCTGACCCCGTGCACTTGAGGGTAGGAACTTGTCACTTACTCATTACGTTGCGTATTGATGTGCACATTTGTTTGATCACCTTCTCATTCCCACGAGTAGAGGACAATGTGTAGGTCTTTGGGGATGGCCAATAAAAGGCTTACTTTAGTTTGATCTGGGATTGAGAGTGCTAAAAACCAAAAGATTTTGGTGGGGTTCGTGGTAGACCAAGGTTTTAATTTGGGTGTCATACCCTAATTTATTTTATTAGATCTCAGTAATTTATTTACATTAATTTGTAATTATTTGATTGGAACCCATTTGCGTTCTTTGATTTAAATGCTTTTGGAGTTGTTTTATATAATCGTTATTTAGTGCACTTCATTGTTTTAAGTGTTTTATTGGTTTAGCCTTGTATCTTATATGGGGTAGGCAGGCATGCTTCCATCTAGTCTTAGGTACGGCGGTAACATCTCATTTTTCCTAGGTGTTTTATGCTTCTGCAATTATTTTAACAACATTTTTTTGTAGTGAAAAATGAGGGTGTTAAATCATAATAAATTATTCCACTAATAGACTCACCTAAAAGATTAACTACATAAAACTTAAATGTTAATAAAATCATACAAAAACTCACCACACTCCTAAATAGACTAAGTGGTTTTACAAAAGAAACACTTACACAAGCAATTTCAACATATGTACTGATCACCACACGTGATAAATGATGCAAGAGGATCTCAATCTCATCTTCTAATGCAGAAGAACAAGATTTAGCATACTTAGAGATAGTACCAATTGTTATTGAAGATCCTAATACATTTAACGTTTTGTTAAGTAACTCTTGTAAATATTATATATGTTTCCAACATCAATCCATCATAGATATCTAGTATACAAGATAATGACATTACAAGGATTAAAATTTTTTATGGAACACAAGGTTACAAGAAACAAAGCTTGATTACATATGATTATTTAATGTGTTACATACTTAGGGTTTTGCGTAGCTTTATTACTACAATGTATAGTTTGTAATGTTTGTAATTTTTTATTACACTAATAATATATGTAATATAGGCATATAATCTAGTTGATTGTTAATTAGGCTAGTTAGATGGGCTTGGTTAATATAGAGTATGCTGGGATTGGATGTGTATATATATAAATATATAAGGAAATGTACATTCATAATGGATGACAATAATTGAATAATAATCTCAAAACTAAGAGCTACTTTTGAGTCTCTTTTCTCATATTCATCAATTGAGAATTGTCTTGAGAAGTTGAATATTGTTATATAAAGAAAACTAAGTCATTTCTCTATCAAATTGATATGATCTTGGATTAGATCAATATCAAACTATTAAAGTGCTACAAAACTTTCATATGAAATCAATAATTCCAATATCTTGGAACAAGATTATTCTATGCAAGTCACAAGATAAAAGGTTGTGCATTATAGAATATTAATCATTAATTATCTTCCACATAAATGTTGTTATCAAAGTAGTCTTAAATTCGATATCATTGGGAGAAATTTTTTTTTTCATCAAGTACAACATCAACACCATATATCACCATTAGTTTTTTTATAAGGATTCTTGATGTTTATTGATTGCTTTCTTTCTATATTGAATTATTTTCTTTGAATCTTGAACACATTTAAATGCTGTCAAGTAAGTGTGCATAGTTTAGATGACATCATATATGAATCTTGAAAAGAATCTTGAGTATGTGTATGTAAAAGAATCAATAAAAATAATCTAGCTGCATGATTCAAAAGAAAAAACAAAAAATAATGTGTGTATGTTGTGTGTATTCTATTAGGATTGATATCATACATTCTCCATGACCTATTATGTGTGTAGGATAGTATTTATGATGAATGATTCCATGTGGTGATAAATACATATGTTGAAATTGATAATTCCTTAAAACTAGATTTTTCTACCCAAGGTACAAGATAAAAAGTCCTTCATTGTAGAAGATTAATCATTCACTATCTTCTACATCATTAGCTGGAGTACATTAAGGATGTTGATGTGGGTTATTAGTTATCCATTGTTTGGGATCATAGATAAGATGAGATTTTCTGACTACGTTAGGTTGTTTTATTTTTCCAATTATTTAGACTCTTTCCGTTGGTTCCTTTATTTGGATTTTATAACTTCCTTTCTTATCTATGACATTCTCATTCTTATCATTATTATTGTCATATTGTTAGAGCATGCATTTTCTTGTTCATTCTTTAATTTCATGTTGCATCATGCATGGGTTAGGTAATGGTTACACCTTTTTCATAACATGAGTGGAAAAATCATTCCCTAATTATTTTTTCAATTCTTCTATATTGACTTCAAAATAAAATTTCATGGTTACAAATTCAGGGGTGTTACATGGGTTAATCCTTACTTTTCCATTGATATTTTGTCATTATCTAGAAAATATATTAAGAGCTATGATACTAAAGAGCAAGTAGAATCTTTAATAAACTTAATAAAAAATAAAAAATAGAATTAATAAATATATTTCAAGCTCAAGCTAATCAAAATTAAATTGAAAAAGTATTTTCACCAAGAAAATTAGAATGGTTACATTTTGAAAGGAAATATTATCAAACTTACACAAAAAAGGAACCTTTAATGTTTCTGATTTATCTCCATTCTTTAGGGTGCTAATTTTAGGAAAAATTATCTTCTACAAGAAAAGAATGATATAGAAGAATCTAACTCTCCTAATAGATCTGTAAACGTTCAATAATATGTGTTCCTCAAAATGGAACCCATTGTTCTTGAAGGTCTTGAAACTCTTCACCAAAACCATGATTATACTAATGGTTTCAGAAGAAATTGTTGCAATTATATCACATTTTTGCAATAAATAAAATTCATTCAATATATTTAGTGTATAAAAAATAAGGACAAGGTAAGGACATATAGAAGTGAACATGGAAGACATAGCTACAAGACAAAATATTATTGCATGTATCAAATGTTTGCATGGATAAGGTTTTTCTTTGATTTGTTTTTTATGTACACATTATAAATAATTATCTTCTGATTTTTATGTGTGACTACACATTTTTTTTACATGAAGTAATAATATTATAAAGGATTTTCAAAATAGTTACAAATATTCTAAATTATGTACGAATATAACCACTAATGGTTGAGGTTTGTTAATATTAACAATCTAAGATCTTGGAAAGGTTGTCAATCTTGATTAATGTTGTTTCCAATGGTTATATTAGTTATCTAATGGCTATATTAGTTAGGTTTGTTGTTTATTAGTTTTTAGAAGTAGTAACACCCTAACAACCCATTGTATATTTACTTTAGAATGCCCATTGTACATGACATTTTATAAGGTGAAACTTTGAATTAAATTCTATACTGATTGTCTCTATTTCCCCATTTGAGTGAGTGCTTGTAATTTACAGTGTGTTCAAATAAGAAAAAAATTATATCTTATTTTCTTATAAGTGTTGATATAAGCCTAAAATTCCAAGCTTTTATCTGTTATGATTTATGACATCTAGGATACTAGGACCAACTTAAGATTCTGCTTTGTATTAGTTTTATTTCTCCATCAACTTCCACAATACACTCCCATTCTCTTATCCTTAGAATTTCCAAATGCAATTACTATACCTTCCTCAATGGCCACATAACATCCTTCACTCGTACCAACACAAGGTGTACCTCTCCTAGTTAATTTCATCCTCCAAGATGTTTTTCCAATCGTTACCATATTTTCCATCCCACAACTATGATATTCCACCTAGCATACTCCCCCTTACATTCTCTTTTAGCCATGCCAAATGCATCTTTTTCACTATAATTCCTTGTGTTTAGATATCCCTATTTAGGTATCCTAAATATATAATTTAATATTATGAATAATCAATTATTGAAATATTGTAGGATCAGATATCCACCCTTATTTTTAGCACCTAAATTTTTTGTTTTAAAGTGTTAATTACAGAAGGTAAAATTATGATAGATCACTTTTTTGAGTCCTTAATGTGTGATAATATAGGTATATAATGGTGATTTAAGTATTTTTAATCTTGTTTTAGAATTGTTTTAAAAAATGGTATGGTTCTTATATAAGCTTGATTGGATTATGAAAAAATATTTTGTTTTATCAAAAAACCAATTTATTGGTTTGAGTACCAATCCACTAGTTTGTTCTTTAAATTTTGTTTTCTAAAACCTGTCAAACCAATCGACTATTTAGGGTAATAGTTGACTAGTTTGACTGACCTTGTTATTCTTTAAACTTGATTTTTTTTCTAAAAATATTTCCCCAAAACTATCCAATGTCATTATTATGTTTTAAATAGTTTATTTTCAGTTTTTACAAATCTTCTTAACCTAATTAGCTTGTTTTGTTTACTTTCAACGGATTTATGACGGAGGAATTCATGACAAGTCACTTTTATGCCCTCCGCTTATTTATCTTCTTCTTCTTTATTTTCTCTCCTTTCCACTACATTCTTGAGCAAATAGTTTGTGTCTTTAACATTAGTAGATTTTTTGACTTCAATTCTCATCCATTATGTCATCAAACCCTTCCTATGTTGAAACTTTTGAGTCACATTACGTAGAACCCTAAAGTTTCACAAAATAGCGTTAGGTAGAAATGTCAGCTTTGAAACTTCAGATAGCTACACTTGCATATGTGTGATATGTGGAGTGGATTTGCTATATAAAGGTTTAGTGAGAAGAGAATGTGATGGTTGATTTCCTAAACCAAAATCATAATATGCCAACAAGACTTGCTACAAATCCTAAAATGATTTTTGGCATTTCATATGTAAATTAGTTAATATAACATATAGAGTGCCTTAAATAACCTGAGTTTAATGTTTATATCTAATTAAACAAAGTTAGGGAATCTAATCATTTGTAAATTATGTTTTAAGAGCCGCTTTTAAAATATACCAATAGACTGGTCTCTAAGATTAATTGACTGGTTGGTTTGTGACTTCGATGGTCTTGGTATTGGATTAAACCAATCGACTGGTTTAACCAAACCAATCTACTAGTCCCTAGAACATATGACTATTTATGTCAACCGATTGACTTTTTGGTCCAAAAATGTAGAAGTCTTAGGCTTGGGTTCAAACCATTGATTTGTATAGCCAAACTAATTAATTGGTTTTCAAAACAATTGACTACCGAACAGCTGGTTAACTACCATTGCGACACTAGCACCGCCTTAATCAATTGAGTGGTCTATCAAACTAGTCGACTAGTATTGACTCGTTTTGAAATCGATCGACTGGTCTCGGCTACTTTTTCTTTTCTCACATGTTTTTATTCGTGAATGTGAGGTTTCAATTTCTTATTATTGGATAATGGCCTAGTAGGCTTATAGTTATAAAACTATCTAGATTGATGAAGTTAAATTACAAATTAAAGGCAATAAAAGGAGATTACTCAATGTTTGACCTTAGTGTAGCATTTGGCTCTTTTCTTGAACACAACATGAATAGATGATCAAATGACTAAGAATGGATTCTCCTTATGGTCAATACTAATGTAATGGATTAGAATGATGGATTATAGACCTCTAATGAATCATATTCTATCCCTAAAATGAGAATTATGTAAGTGAAATGATTTAGCAAATATAAAAAAAGTAATGTAATCATATAAGATGGCTTAAGGTAACCTTACCTACAATAAGTTTTTTTCAATTATCTAATGAAATAAATAAATAAATAGTCGTAAGTTAGGATTAGAATCTTTTTGACCTATAATTAGATCCACACTTTTGGCATTAGGAAATTAATTGGAACACCTTTTAATAAATGGGTAAGTCTACGATTGAATAATGAGCTATGACCTTCACCGTAGCATGGGCTAGAGTTAAATTGTGAAAAAATGAAAAAATGAAAATTTAATGGTTGGCTTTGATTATTATGCTTGTTCTTATTATTAAATAGTTCCATCCTTTGGTATAATGGATTATGTAACGGAATGATCTCTTGAAGAGACCTAAATGGTCCACAATTCCTAATATCAAGGTCTTTTACTTTAAATATTAACATGTAATTAAGGTAACAACATGATATCATAATAAGCAAACTCATCAAATTTTAGTAATTTACAATTTTCACCAATTTCAAATTATTCAAAAGAACCATATTCAAGATCAACAATAATGTTAACCTAATAATCAACAATGATCATCCTAGGTTCAATTTGGCAAATTCAAATGCATTAGATCCAAAATAACAAAAATGCCTTTGAGGCCATAATTACTACATTATCACCCAATTTAAATACTTATCATATTATATTAAACAATTTGTCATTAAACAACTAAAATATTATAATTAAAATAATTTTTAATGAAAATAAATTACCAGACAAGACTAATGGCCATTTTCCCTTTCACATGATTCAACACGTAAAAATCTAACCTATGTATCTAATACATTAGAAATCACATATTTCCATAATCAATAATAAATAATGCATATTAGGCTAACTTATTGGAATAAATTAAATATCAAAAGACCAAAATATCCCTAGTGCATACAATAAAAACAATCATGCTAAAACAGATCAAAATATACTCAACCAATTATTTTAAACATATACATGATGCATAATTACTCCATTCCCTAGGAAATGGTAAATATATTAACAGGAATTTATAAAAGTGCAAGGAAAACCTCGGATTCAACAAAAAAATGTGGGTTAACCCCAGGCCAAACATGGCCAATGACACATTCCTTGTGATACAAGCATGCTAGGGAGGAAAAATATACAGAAGTTAAAAGCTTACATCATAATAAGACCACCAACTCACTTCTTATATGGAATTTTTATTATCCTCTTCAAAATACAATGCACTAAATACATACTTATGGACTTTGACAATGATGCTATTAGGTTCAAGAATGTTGTCTTTGTATAGAGCTGTATTTCTGTTCTTCCAAATGAGGTATACTAGAGCTACCAAAGCCACAGCTCTAGGTTTCTAGAGTTTGTGTTGTTTGTGCCCATTTCTGTGTATGTTTCTCATGGCACTGTAAAGGGTGGTAGATCCCTTGGAAAGCCCAAGCCATTTTATGATAAGTTGCCAGATATGCTTGATTTTAACACAATAAAAAAACAAGTGCTTATGGGTCTCAAGCTTTTCCTCACAAAACACACATTGTCTAGATCTTATCAAGTAGTGTAGTCTATCTTTAGTGTAGAGTCTATACTTGAGAGCTAACCAAAGGATGAAGGAGTATCTTGTGGTCTTGTTTTGTTGCCACACTGCCCTATGATGTTTCCATTTGACTTCCTTATCTCAAAAGTGGTTATAAGAAAGATTTGTGGAAAATCCACTTTCCATCTTCCAAGAATTGAGCAGGACTTTGGCTTGTAGAGGGGAACCTATCTACTGCACCAGGTCTGAAACAAGTTGGCTTAGTGATCTCATGAAATGGGAAGTATTTTTTTGGGGGCTAAATACTTCCAAACCTGAGGAGTGCAAGTACTGTGAGTGGACCTACTTGGTCCAGAGAATTTCTTTTTCATTTTGTAGTGCCCATATATATTTGCTGAGAAAAGATGAGTTCCAAGCATGTAGATGTCTAACACCAAGGCCTCCCTCGTTCTTAGGCATGCAAAGTGTTGCCTAGGCCACATGGGGGATTTACCTTGCCAAATGAAATTTCTGCAAAGGGAAGTGATACGGCTGATAATCACTTTAGGGATGGAAAAAATGGAGAACCAGAATCCAAGCAGACCCTACACCATAGAGTTAATAATTTCCAATCTTCCTACATATGATAGGGAGTTAGCCTTCCACATGCTCAGCTATTCACAAATGTTGTTGATCAGTTTTTCATAATCAATAGCTCTCAATTTGAATGGATTTAGAGGAACCCCCAAGTATCTGAAGGGGAATCTACCTGCAGGCATATTAGTGATACTGCTCAGTGCAGCCTGGGACTAAGCACTAAGACCTGCCATGAACATAGTGGATTTATGGGGGCTAACAGTCATCCTAGAACACTTACTAAAATTTTGCAGCCCCTACATTAGAATTTTAACAAAAGGAACGTCCCCTTTACAAAAAAGGATGAGATCATCTACAAAAGCCAAGTGGGTGAGGCCCATCTGCCTACATTTTGAGTGGTAAGAAAATCCCTTGGTATCTATTAGGTTCTTCATGATACTGAAATATTCCTTACACAGAACAAATAGATAGGGGGAAATGGGATCCCCTTGTCTGAGGCCTCTATCAATCCAACCAAGGAGCAGGATTTTCCTCTACATAGTTCCAAAAGGGTTTTTTGTTTCAGGGGAGAACCCCTGCCCTTATATTCCAAATCAACATATTCATAGGGCCTTGCCAGGCTTCTTGATGCCCTTAATAAGAGTTTCTTTAAACTGTTTCATAGTAGGGCTCCTTTTCTTCCTTTTAGTTGCTTTGAATACTACTTGTTGCCAGCCACTGACCTCCACTGGTGTTTGTAACTATGGCATGTCTAGGTCAGGTGTGCAAGTAGTTTGTATCTGGAGGCCATTTGTGCTCCCACCTTCCAGAGGTCGGATTTGAAAATCCTTTTCTTGATTCAGTAGTACAGGCTCAGACTCCAAATTCAATGGGAGGGAGATAACATGTTCATTCCCCTCTTTAATAACTGGATTCTGTATCTGCTTCTATGAACCCTTCTCCTTCTCAGAAGGGTTAGACTTCTTTCCTGTCTTCAAATTCTTTAGAGATGGTGGCCTTGAACTGTAACTGGACCCTTCTATGGCTGCACCATTGTCTCAGCAGAGGGAGGCTGATTGCTTTTGGAGACATGGTTCATTATATTTTCTTTAGGACTCTTCTGATTGAACAAGCAATTTTTTTCCAGGTGACCCAAGCTCTCACAGTACTCACATACAAGAGGCAAGTCTTCATATTCAATGCTTTGGAGATATTCATCATCATCACTTCTGACTTTAATAGTAGAAGGTAGCTTTCCTTTAACATCAATCTCCACTAACACCCTCCCATATTCAATCTTTGTTTTTTGAAGTGTGAAATCATCAATGAGAATGGGCTTACCAATAAATGAGGCAATTTCACTGATTGCTCCACAATTCCACATCTGCATAGGAAGTTTGACTAATCTAATCTAGACAAGGACCTTAGTGATCGCATCCTTACAAAAGAAAACACTCTGGGGATTTCCTTAAGCACAAAGGCTTTCCCCTTGATAATATAAGGTCCTCCAGCCAGAGCTTGACTTCTTCCAGCCTGGTCCTCATATTTCAATACTACCCATCCAGAGCTATGCATAATATATTTGGAAGGCTGCCTAATAACATGTTTGGCTATACCCATATGATATATGTCAGGTTTCACTCCAACAAAGCATCCTAGTAGGCAAGTCCCCCATGATTCACCCACATGGTGTATATTCTTCTTTGACATGCAAACCACATCACCTTTTGGGGGCACATACTCACATTTTTTTTAGAAATGTTGGGGAACAAGTCAGTAAAAAATTTCATTGCTGGAGGGGTTACTTGGGATGGTGCCTCCTGTTGTTGATTCAATTCAATTTCCCCATGAAGTAGTTGATCAGCATTATCTAAGAGGGTGCACTCCACCCTTCCAACTTCCTCTTCAAATTCCATGAGAGGTTCTAGAATTGGAGTTATGGGGTCACTATTCCTCGACCTTCCTAACAGACCCTGGCTTGAAGGTTGCTGAGAGTCACATTCTTTCATAGGCACTATCTTCAACTATTCCAGTTTGTCCACATTAGTTTTCTTATTCCGCTGGGAATGTCTCTTCGCTATCGATGAAGGATCCTTCTCCAAAATATCTGTGGGAGCCACTGGAGAGATATTAGATTGTCGATCCATAAAGGCATTACGTTGATTAGGAGAGTTCTCAATTGCGAGGCCTCGTGGGATTTTCTTCTTGGTCCCCATCAAAAAATACAGCAATGCAAAGGAAAGGAGGGGGAGAAACAGAGTGGAGGGAAAATAGGCTAAAAAACAAATCTCAGTGGATCAGAATGTTAATTCTTGTGCTCGGTTTCCATGGGAGGAACACTAGCACGAGGGGAGAGACAACCGAGCTTGCTCAGACATTTATTATAATTACTCCATTTCCTTTACCCTAATCAACCACATTCTTTTTTACACATAATATTAGAACAATTTACATGGTCCATTTTACATAATTTAATGCTTACACTAATACAAAAAATAAACACAACATAATAGAACATGCTTAACACAATTTACTCATCAGAACCCTAATATGCTACCACAAAGTTTTTAAACTTTTAGTAAGGAAAATGGGTTACTTCAATTCTACCAAAAAAACAAAAATCTAAGAATCCAAATTTTAATTATTATTCTCCACTATCCATCCTCTTTTAACTAAAAATAAATCCAATAATAATTATATTAATATCTAAGTTATAAAATAAGACTATTGTAAAAATATTCATTATTAAATTACTAAAATACCTAGAAATGTGTGGAAATAGAAGAAAAGAAAAGGTAAAACTTACCCCACATTGTCTTTATCTAGCCTAATAATTCCTCACATAAAAGGGACTTATGAGAGTTCGACATAGTTAGGTAGGGACATATGATAGAGGGCATGGCTGGCTGAGGTTATAAGAGGAGGTGATGGTTGATAGTGGTGCAATTGAGGCACAATGATGGAGGATGTAGAGGAGTAGGTATTATACTAGGGGGCATGATAAAGAAGGTGATAAAGCATGGGGAGTTGAGGTTGAGGGAATATGATGTGAGTGAGTTGCTTAGTCGATGGTTGTGTAATCTACGACTTGAGCACGAGTGCACGATGTGGTTGTACTGTTCACATGAATGACGAATGAGTTGAGGTATAAAAATATGATAATGGACATAGACAAGGAGGTGAGTGTATTTAGTCAGAGATTGTAGGGGAAAGTGGCGAATGAAAAGGATAGGTGTAGGAGTGGTGAAGTTGGGTCATGGGTTGTGGCGATGTAGCTGTGGATAATTTTACTGTAGTTGTGTATGGCTAGTAGAGGAGGGTGAATTTAGAGGGTTGGAGGTTTTTTGAGGATTCAGAATAGGTGGGAGTTAGGTTTCTTGAGAGGGTCATTCAGGCTAGGTCCAGTTCTGAAGGAATGTTGGGTTGCTAACATGATGGTTGTGAAGCTATTCATGGTGGCTAGCAGTGCCGATGGTGATAATAGTTGGTAATGTTTGAATGTGCACAATGAAGCCATAAAACGTGTAAATGAGTGTTTTAGAGAGACTAAAATAAGATGATGACCTTGGGTGTTGGAATGAATCAAGTAGGGTGATGAAGGATGATAATGTCAAAAGGAAGAAAGAAAATTTCATGGTTGGATGAGACTATTGGAAGGGGAAAGAAAAAAAAATATGAGTAGGTAAAACTACTAGAAAAATGGTGGGAGGGGTTGAGTGTTTGTTTTCGGTGGTGTTGATTTTTAAAATATGGAGATGCAATACGACGTGAAAAAAGAGAGTGAGACAAAGGTAGTACATTGTTGATGGAAAATTGGGACATCGTGTGAGTAAGCATGAGAATGGGAGATGGTAGATGGTAGGATAGATGTTGATTTTAATTTTTTTTATGTTAAGGTTGGTAACAGTACGTCATAGAAAAATAAACTTGGGAAAATTAACTAGTTAGGGTGTTGTATGAATAATTTCTTAAAAAAATTATTTTTGTTGTAAATCAAAGTTTAATAATTAAACCAAGGTTTTATTGTCAGGCTTTTAATAAAAGGTTAAACACCCAAAAGCAAATGTCACAAATATTTTTAACTATGATATTAAACGTCCCATTATTTTCTGTATTATTATTATTATTATTATTATTTTGTGTTAATAATTTGGACTGTACGATTAATATTAAAAATAGAAAAATATTATTAAAAAAGTTTTATAATAATAATAATAGTAATAATAATAATAATAATAATAATATATTACAAGGATAGCGTTTTTTGTACCTAATAACCTTTTAAATATAAATACTATTTATTTAATAATTTTGGCCTAAATCATTGTATCGTTATTTTTCCTTTAACCCAAACCTGTAATAACACTAACCCTAATCCCTAAGAAGAGACTCAACTAAGAAAACCCAAACAAAAAAAACCTATGGAGTAAATCATTTTTCCTTTCATTATGCGTTGGCATCTGCCTTAAGTTTTCCCATTACAAAAACATGTCCATGCAATGCATGATTAGTCTAATCATAAACTCCTATAGCTTACATGGCTTTGATTTTTTTTATTATTATAACTCTACTTGCCTCTCATGCGACCATTTTTCTCCCTCTTTGATTGTCTCTCTTATTCATTCCTTGTGTACCAATGCCAACAATCATCTACATTTCCTTAAATATCCACTCTTTTGGTTATCATTTTTTATAAACTCTCACCCTTTCTATCCTTTTTTTTTCTCACTACCTCCTCCTTCTATACTACCTTTTATATCATCCACTTTATAACTCTAACCAACCCCAGCCTCCCTACTCTATTTCATTTTTCTTCCCGAGAAGATCATTTCCATTACAACCAACATTATTGTAATTATCCCTTCCTAATGCCACTGACTTTCGTCATCATCCTTGCTTGTATTGCAAGAACCATCTTCATGAGTCTCTATTTTTGAAGTATATTCACTTCATTGAGCTTTCTCCCTTGCACCCAAGCAATTAGTATTTTAAAACCATCATGTTCAAGAAAACATGATTGCCTATATTTTAGCCTCAATGAAAAAGATTTTTATCCAAAATTTACACTCGGTTTAGTGAGTAGTAGCCGAACACCATCTCGCTTGAGCATCGTCACATCTCGAATAGGTTCATATCAATGAGCGATACTGAGCATGCTCCTAAAATACATCTTTGGTTCTCCCTTATATAGAATATTTCCAAATTTTGAAACCATCATAGTCACCCTCTCTAAGCCCAACTAGTAGCACTTACCATCTCTTACATGTTTTTTACCCGAGCCTTTGTTAACTTTCCTTTGGTAAGTAGTGCATGTTTGTGACATGCATCAAAAACCTTTGGCTTTAATTTCTTCAAATATTATTCCTTATTTCCTTTTCATTTTTTTATTTTTTTAATTTTTGTAATGGCATATATATATATATATATATATATATATATTGTTTAGGATTTGTTGTTGGCTTTAGAATATCAAAATTTTACTAAAGCTCATTTTGGAAGAGATATTTTGGGTATAACTTGTGCAGCATAGAGATAAATCTAACTACTTTGTAGACCATAGAAAGTGGTTGGAAATGTGATAAATTTATATTTTTATAATAGAAATATGGTACTTTTTTGTTATATAAATTTTGGTGTTTTTGAAAGATATGACATATTCAATATTGCATTGTATAATTTATAAAATAATGTATGTATCATGATGTGAATTAACTATCATCTATGGTTTGGTAATATTCAAAATCGAAGGATGTATAATATAGGAGTATCTAACTCACTTAATAAAGTTTATAATTTTCAAGAGGATGCATATATAGAGATAGAGCCCTTCATTCTTGAAATCTATCCTTACCAAAACCCTAATATTACCAATGGTTTCCTTAATATTTCTTGTAGGTACCTCACGTGTTTATAAGAAGAACATCCAAAGCACTGATTTTACAAGATAAGGATAAAATAAAGATGTACACAAGTGATATAGATAACAAAGCAACAAGGAAAAAACATGGTCGCATGGCTCATACTTTCACAAAGCTAGAGTTTTATTTAGCTTTGTTATTACATATTTTTTTGAAATATTTAATGAATTGGTGTAGAAATTTTTTTATGGTTGTTGGTGTATTATGACCAAGTAGATTAAACTTGGTGTTGTTGGTTTCTATATCAAAAACTGGTCGACAATCATATTTTTTGTGACATATACCTTTTTTTGTTGATATGCTTACGTGGTTACATATTACTTAGTGATTTTTATTCCAAGAAACAACCATGAACAAACTTATACTTGTATATTTTGCAAGGGTCATAGCCAGTTTTGTTTAAATGCATTAAACTAATTATCATTGAGTTTTTATGTACTATTTGATGATATGAAATAGTGGATGATAAAAAAAATCCAAGCCATTTAGGATGCTATCTAAAATATTTCATTGAATTTAGATTCTATCACTATTATCTCAAGCAACTCCGACCAATGCAAAGCATGGAATCTAGGGTAGCTAAGCAAGAGTCAGCCTAAAACACGTAAGATAAATATTACTTTCCTAGAGACCGAATAGAGAGCAAAATTAGACAAGGAAATCAAAATTAAGGAAAAAAAACTTAACTCACTTTTGGAGCATGTAGAAGAGTCATAAGGGAGTGGAAGAAAATAAGCTATCTATATATCATCAAAAGAGATAATAGTATAGATAAGATAATGAAGGAAAACTTCATATCTCTAATTTTAATGGTAAAATTGATGTTTACTTATGTAATAAGTAGTTACATGATGTACATGCTATATTTTAGTTCAAGTAATATAGTAATGATAAAAGTTTAAACTAGCTAATTATAAGTTTAATAAGTTTCCTAAGAAGATAACGTATGATCACTTGATTACAACTAGGAAAGAGAAGAAATATCTAAGACCTAGGGAAATAAATTGGAAATCTAAAATCAAGTGTTGGGAAAAGCTTTATAAAATCTAAAGGAGAAAATTTGTACCTAAGGAGTTTAAGAAAGATAATTATATGAAATTAACTACTCTAAGGTAAGGAATTATGTATGTTAAAGAATATGTTAGGAAGTTTGAAACATTAGTACTTAAATGTTTTAATCATAAGATAAGAGAAAAAACATGTGCTAGATTTCTAAGCAATATGATCATTACGATTAAAGATATAATTACAACTTTTTTATATGACTCTCTTGATGATATGATTAAGAAACCTTTGAGATTGGAAAATCAAACCAATTCTACTATTACTCATGCCATGCAATGTAGTATTCTACTATAAATAACTACTTAAATGCATGAGGTAGAAAAGTGGATTGAGTGCCTCAAATCCTACAAATGTTGATAGAAAGCAAGGTCCAACACAAGAGGATAAAGGTAAAGAAGTTTAATAAAGTCATATCAATCAATTTATTAAATTTCAAAATATGTTCACTTTAATAAATAATTTCCTTACCAAATATTGTAATCCATGCAAGAGATTAAAGTTATAAGACATGTGATGAAGAACTTGAGTATACATAAAGTGGGGTAATTAGAAGTGAATTTGATGATGAGTGCCATACAAGTGAGTAGATAGTGAAGTAGTAGAAATTGAATACAACACCTTATCTGAAGCATTTACTTGCAAATGATTTAACAAAGAAAAAAGAGTAAAAGGAAATCAACAAACTCTAATCTCATTTATAATAGGTAATGATCATGATGATGTACTATGTGATATTTTTCTTATGGATGCATATAGAATCTTATTAGGAAAACCATGAAAATATGATCGAATTGATATTCATAATAATATTACTAATGAATCTTTCATTGATATGGATAAGAAAAAGCATAAGTTTAAGCCTTTAAAATGTGATGATAATATCATAGTCAAGAATAAAAAGAGTTTGTTGTTAGATGAAAGTGTTATGATAAAATATATTGAAATCAATGGTATTTTCTATGGTTATATTTTCATGTAATCCAAAAAGGGGAGAAAAAAATGTGAGAATGCTCAATTACGTGAACTTCTTGATGCATAGCATGATATATTTTGTAATGACTTACAATATATGAAATACTCTAGAATTAATTATTTTGGGAAATAAGTCATTAAATAAGGATTATTGGGCAATTTATTTATTTTATTACTCTTTTTAAATTAAAAAGGGATTTTCTAGGGCAAGCTAATAGGTATCTTGATATAATTTATATAGGGTATCTTTATATATATACTTATATTTTTTTTGGGACCTAAATTAGCCTAAAAAGGAGGATAAATATTTTATTTAATTATTTAAATGTTCTTACTCTAAGTACTCAAGATAAATACCCTAAACATTTATATAAAATAAAATACAAAAATAAAATAACATAAATAATACTTTCCTCCTTTTTCTCCCTTTTCCTTTTTCTTTCTCCCCCCCCCCCTTTTCTCACCATTGGGCCAGCCGCGGCCCAACTCCCTTTCTTTTCCTCCTTCCCTGCAGCCAACGCCGTTCGGCCCCCCTGGTAGTAAACCGCAGCGTTTGGCCCCTCTTTCCGCCGAAACGCTGTACTCCGATTAATGAAGTAGCTGTTGCCTGCGAGCTACTCGACACCGCGCTCTGTCCAAAAACTCACAAAAACGCCGCAGTTTCAGAAGCTATTTTTACCGTTTCTGAATCGGCCGGTCCCTCCTCCTTTTTTTCCCTTCTTCCCGGACCGCCAGTCCGGCATCCTCCCCTTTTCTTCCCCTCGTGCACGGCCTGCAACATACCGCTGTCTCCACCGCCTGCGTCGCCGCCTTCCCCCTTCTTACCCTTCCATCTACCCTCCCTTGACCAGCGAACACCCCCATCTCTCCTAGGCCGCCCCGCACATTTTCTTTTATTTTCCCGACCAGCCCACAGGTTTGCCATGGCAGACCTGCGTCGGCCTGCCACCGCCGGCCGGCATGCCCGAATCACCGTCTGACCTGCCTTCCCTTCTCCCCTCTCTCGATTCTCCCCCATTTCGAGCCTATAAATACCCCCCAAGGATCCAGCTTCGGGGGTTTTCGAAACTAAAGCCCAGAAATCACCTTGCGCCGCCCCTACTTCAGACAGCTACCCCGTCGTAGCCGCCCATCACCACCGCCCGATCCAACCCCGAAACCCTTCCTTGCATCATCCTCCACCAACCCAGGCCTCCCTCACCCCTCGGTTTGCTCTGCACGCGCCGACCTAGGCGTGCAATGTACCCTTCCCGACCAAGCCAGCCTCGAACTCCGCCGCCCTTCTCATCGCCGCCCACCGCCGTGCCGCCACTTCAAGCACCCCCTCTACCTCCCAAAACCACCAAGGGAGCTCCCCCAACCTCCCTAGACCCTCTGTTTCCCCTGCCAACCCCTCCTTTTCCTTCCTTCTCCCTCCACCACTTCTCCACCTTTCTTCCCCCTTCCCCCCAACGTTGTCGCCGCCGCCGCCGCCGTGTGCCACCAGCACCCCTAGCTGGTCCTCTAAACTCCCCAACCCTTAAATCCTTGTTATACAAATGCTAATTATTTTTAGAAGTATTATTAGTATTATTATTAATCTTATTATTATTATCATTATTCAACCTAACCTTGATTTAGTTATAATTGTTAGTACTAATATTATTAATGATCTATAACTTTAGTATTAGTATTTTAACATCCTTGATTTAGTTATAATTGTTAGTATTATTAATAGTGTTACTATTATCATTATTATCATGGTTATTATTATTATTTTCATTTTAGTTCCTTATCACTATTAGTAATATTTCATATATCCCTAACCTCACTATCGCTACTACTATCACCGTTATTAGTAACATTAAACTACTACCATTAATAATAAATATTCTTAAAATTTCTTTTAACATATTGTAGCTATTAAGACCTACTTTTATTAGTAGTATCCGGATTAGCTACCTTAATAATAATGAGCATACCTTTACTTATAAAAGTAATATTTTATTTTTAGCCCTAAAGGTAAGTTAAAGATAAGTGTAAGGTAGAAGAATAGTGTTTGGTTAGACGAAAATTAACCTCTAGTGTTCCCTGCTTATAGGCGAATCAAGTCGACATCTGGAGGAGGCGTAGGAACGTGCTCCAAGACCGGTGTCGTGTTAGGTAAGGATGAAGCTACGGCCTTGTGCTATGTGTAATATAATGTGTGGATGAATGATGAGTATGCCATGATAATGTGTATTATGCATATGTTATGAATAACCTGTTTTGTGTAGTGAAGCGTGGATAATGAGGTATGATGTGTGTTCCTTACATTATATGAGTATGACATGTTCTATGTTGATATTTGATGTTGATGATGGGACAAGATATGGCCCTCTAGGACATGCATGTTAGGGTTGGTAGCATGAAATGATAATAAAAGAACACGGGAAAGTGGACCTTTGGGAAGTTTGCATGGGGGGACTAGATCTTGCATGGGCGTGACCCCTACGTGGGAAATGTTGATTTGGGTTGTAAGTAAGAGTTGGGAGAGGCTAAGAGTGATTTGAGACTTCGGTGCAAAATTTTGCGTGGGTCGATGTAAGGGTGTCTAAGGGGTCTAATTAGGGTTTGAGAGAGAATGGGGAATTTGGAGGGCACAAGGGTAAAAGTGATCAAGGAAGGAGGGGGTATGGGGTTAAGAGTGAGAATTCACTTATATAAAGGATGAGTATGGGTTTCTAAATGAGAGAAGAGGTTTTAGGGTGAAAGAGGGAGGTTGTTTGTTGAGGAAGTAGCGTGCTAGGGTTTGGCTTGGTCAATTGGGGCCTGTTGGTCACATGTGAACTAGGGAGATAAAGTATTACATTTGGGAAATTTTCTAATAAGAACGAGGTACGAGATGGAGAACAAAGTGACGTTTAGGTAAGTACGAAAGAGTTGGGCCACATAGGTCCGATTTGCCCTCCGAGTAGGAACCCTAGAGGGATGAGGACATGAGGAGTTGATATCATATGTGTTGGGATGGCTTATATCCTTGGTGTTTGTGTCTTACTATATGCTACTTTAGCTAAGTCTAGGGGGGTGGATGTCGGGTGTGAGAAGAGGTATGAGTCTCAAAATATGGGACAATCCCTTTGGAGGGGAAGAAGTAGAGTATCAACCGCATGCATGTTAAGGGTGTGATGTGATTCAATAAGACACGGATAAGACATTGATTACGTAAATAGAGGCCAGAGGCGTTCTGCCTTGGGTGTTTATTTTCGGTCCACCGGCTATAGTAGTGGCCAGAGGCGTTCTGCCCTTAGTGTTTATTCCGGTCCACCGGCTATAATAGTGGGGGATTCGGGCTCGACAGACCCAAAAAAGTAAGGTAATCCATGGAAAAATACTAAGTACTTACTGCGAAACACCATGTAAGGCGGGGCCAGTCAAGTGCACCAGTTACAATAGTGGCCAGAGGCGTTCCGCTCTGGGTGTTGATTCTGGTCCACCGACTATAATAGTGGTCTGAGGCGTCCTGCCCTGAGTGTTGTTTTCCGGTCCACCGGCTATAATAGTGGGGCCCCCGCACTTACATGGATTAATGAAGAGCTTGTGAAAAGGACTTATTAACATAATGGGCCATAAAGGATAAAGTATAAGTATGAAATCAGCCTTCCTCTTGCGTGTCATTGTATGTTGTTGATGTATCGAACATGTATCTTATGGTGTATGTGTCGGCCTTAGCTCATCTATTACCTTACTCAGTACATAGCGTACTGATCATCCGCTTCATGGGTGCTACTCATTCCCACGAGCAGAGGGGCCATTTGACCTTGTGCAGGTAGGAGACCTTGTGTTCGATTCCTAGGATACCTACGAGGCGTCTGGTGGGGTCGAGTGATGAGTCTATCTTGGTTGGGGCCGAGAACAAGCTGGCCGGACTCTTTTATTTTCCTTGCTGTCATCTATCTTAGCTTGTTGCATTTATAGTATGTTTGTATTTCGAAAGTGGGACTTTTAAATTGTAATCTTAATGACATTCGGTCGATGGTTGACACATCGTTTTCATGAATACTTTACGATAACGATGCATTTATGTTTGATGATTCACAATTACGATTTCCTGTTTTAGCCTTAGCACTTAGCATCAAGGCAGTAGGAGTGAACCGGTCCGGTGCTAAGTGTGGTGGTAACACTCCCAAGTTTATAGTTTTAATTCTTTTGCTTCGCGAAAACCTTTGTCTTAAACGAAATTTTTCAGTAGTAAATTTTGGGGTGTTACAAGTTGGTATCAGAGCGGTTGATCCCTCCGGACACGCTCTTTTGTTTTTGAAACATACCACCTTACAATGTTTTCACCCAATTTCAAAGTGTTTTCATGCGCTGATAAAACTCCCTTGTTTTAAAACTTCCGGGTCCGGCTCCAGTGAGGAATCGAAGGGTAGGTTCATAGTGTTACCAAAAAGAGGTAGGGTAACCGTGGGGTATTTAGTTAACTCCGGGTCGTAACCTTGGTCATAAGGAAGTCGAGTTCTTAGTACTTCTTCTTTAAGGGGGTAGTAGTGTACCATGATTATTGCAAAACCAGTGGTCCCGTTTCTAACCTCGTCTCCCTCCTTTGTAGCCATCGATGACGGGGAACGGTCGAGCCCCGCTAAGGGACCAGAGTAGGGGCTAAAGACCCTCAGGAGGATTTCCATGCGGTCGTTGTGGACGCCGCCATCCGAGCCGAGACTACAGGGGAACATTATCACATGTCATAACTGTGGCAAGAGGGGCCACAAAGCGTTTGAGTGCCGAGGACCCCCGCGGGCACAGCCATACCAGCCCAGACAGACCCGACAGGGAGGAGGTTTGATTCCCTAGTAGCAGGCTTACCAACAGCATCTCCAGTCCTCGGCTCCCCAGTATCATCAGAGAGCACCCCCCGGCATAGCAGCCAGAGAGAGTAAGGGGAGGCCTAAGGGACCCAGAACCTACCCTCATCAGAGAGGTCAGCCAGACGGGCGCCTAAACGTGATTAGCCAGGCCGAGGCGGACCGCCAGATTGACATCATTACGGGTACGTTCACAGCTTGCTCCCTACTGGTACATGTGTTATTTTATTCGGGTGCCACCATGTCATTTATTTTGTCTGCTTTTTCCGCTAAGGCGGGACTGTTGCCTACTTCTAGAGTTGAATTGTCTGTGATGTTGCCCTCCGAGGATAGAGTGGGATGCAGTTGTATGTTCTCTGATGTGGCCTTAGTCATAGGCAGGGTAGACTTCCTAGTGGACCTAATTGGGATGGATTTGAAGGATTTTGACATGATTCTGAGGATGGACATGTTGGGAAGGTACAAGGTCGTCATTGACTATGCCCAGGAGCGCGTGATCTTACGGGGCCCAAAGGGGGCTAGAGTTTCCTATAGAAAGACCTAGCTGGAGCCCACCACTAAAGTAGTGACAGCCATAACTTTACACGCCTTAGCCCAGAAGGGATATACCTTATACCTGTGCAGTGTTCAGGAGTTGAACAAGGACTTGGGCACCCAAGATGATATCCCGATAGCCAGAGAATTTCCGGAGGAGATACCGGGCATGCCCCCAGTTTGAGAGATCGACTTTAGAATTAAGTTGGTACCGGGAGCTGAACCTGTCACGAGGGCACCCTACTGGATGGCACCGGTGGAGCTAAAGGAACTAAAGACCCAATTAGATGGGTTACTCGAGCATGGGTACATCCGACCAAGTGTGTCACCCTGGGGAGCACCAATTTTGTTTGTAAAGAAGAAGGACGGTAGCCTCCGCCTCTGCATCGACTACCGAGGGCTGAATCAGTTGACGGTAAAGAATCGGTATCCGCTCCCAAGGATTGATGACCTCTTCGATCAGTTTAAGGGGGCCACGATATTTTCTAAGATCGACCTGAGGTCAGGGTACCACTAGCTAAGGATCACCGATGCCGACATTATGAAGACCGCCTTCCGAACTCGGTATGGGCATTACGAGTTTATAGTGATGCCTTTTGGACTCACAAATGCGCCCGCGGTGTTCATGGACTTGAGACGAGGATATTCTGACTATTCCTAGACCAATTTATGGTGGTGTTCATCGACGATATCCTAGTATACTCCCGAGGAAAGGCGGAACACGAGCAGCACCTCCGCACTATTTTGGGCCTTCTAAGGGAACACCGCTTGTATGCCAAGCTGTCGAAGTGTGGATTTTGGCTTCCAGAGGTGGCATTCCTGGGACACATAGTATTGACCAAGGGAGTGGCACTGGATCCTGCCAAGGTTGTGGCCATCACGGAGTGGAAACCCCCTACGAATATGACCGAGGTCCCAAGTTTTCTGGGGTTGGTCGGATACTACAGGAGATTTGGGCAAAATTTCTCGAGGATTGCCTGACCGTTGACCAACCTATTGAAGAAAACCACAAAGTTTCAGTGGGATGAGTCATGTGAGGGAGCCTTCTAGGAGCTAAAGAGAAGGTTGATCACCGCACCATTGTTGACCCTACCAAAGGGATCCGAGGAGTTTGAGGTATTCAGTGATGCCTCTAAGCACGGGCTTGGGTGCGTATTGATGCAGAAGGGTAAGGTAGTCGCGTAAGCATCCCGTCAGTTGAAGCAGCATGAGCAGAACTAACCTACCCATGATCTAGAGCTAGCAGCGGTGGTTTTTTCCTTGAAGATTTGGAGGCACTATCTGTATGGGCCAATATGCAGGTTCTTCACAGACCATAAGAGCCTCAAGTACATTTTCACCCAGAAGGAGCTTAACATGAGGTAGAGGAGGTGGCTAGAGCTCGTTAAGGATTACGACATCGAGTTGACATACCATGAGGGTAAGGCCAACGTGGTGGCAGATGCTCTAAGAAGGAAGACCTCCCACTCCACATCATGTCGTGTGGTAGCAAATAAGGTTCTAGGCGAGCTGTCAGGATTAGAGGTGGAATTGATTCCACACAAAGACCTAGAGGTCCGTATGAGTGCTTTGACACTCACCCCTACCATTTTTGAGGAGATCCGAACTAGTCAGGAAGGGGACAGTAAGCTGGATAAGATCAGACGGAAGGTACAGGAGGGTCGTGGAGAAGGGTTCCGCATTTATGAGGATGGCAGCCTCCGGTTTAAAGGCTGATGGTGTGTGCCCTGGAAGTGTTCAGATCTGAAGCGTCGCATCATGGAGGAAGGGCATCAGACTCCTTATTCTATCCATCCTGGGAGAGATAAGTAGTATAAGGATATGAAAAAAATCTATTCGTGGCCCCGCATGAAGCGGGAGGTTACAGAGTTCGTGTCCCGATGTCTGGTGTGCTAGAAGGTTAAGATCGAGCACCGAAGGCCGTCAGGGTTACTCCAACCCTTAGAGGTGCCAAGATGGAAGTGGGACTCCATATCTATGGATTTCGTCAGTGGGTTGTCGAGGACTAAGAATGGTTGTGACACCATCTGGGTGATCGTGGACAGATTGACTAAATCAACGGTGTTTATTTCGATGAAGTCCACCTGGAGTATGGACAAGTTGGCGAGGGCATATATGAAGTTTGTGGTCAGCCGTCACGGGGTCCCCGCAGACATTGTATCGGATAGGGATTCGAGGTTTGTCTCCCATTTCTAGGGAAAACTACCGGAGGTACTGGATTTTTAGGGTAGTTGGGAGGATCATCTTCACCTACTCGAGTTCTCGTACAACAACAACCACCATGCCGGTATTGGGATGGCACCCTTTGAGGCTCTATATGGGCAGAAGTGCCGGACTCCTCTATGTTGGAGTGACATCAGCGAGACCGTGGTGTTGGGACCCGAGCTGATAGGGGAAATGACTGATCGGATTCGGAAGATCTAGGACGGAATGAGGAAAGCACAGAGTAAAAAGAAGAGCTATGCCAATCAGAGACGACGGGAGTGTGACTTTGAACCCGGAGGAAAGGTATTGCTAAGGGTCTCCCCCACGAAGGGCGTTTAGAGATTTGGCAGGAAAGGGAAGTTAAGCCCGAGGTACATTGGTCCCTTCGAGATCCTAAAGCAAGTCAGAGAACTTTCCTATCAATTGGCTTTCCCTCCAGAGTTAGTACGAGTTCATAACGTATTCCACGTCTCACAGTTACGGAAATATGTTGCCGACCCCTCCAACGTAATCCGCCCAGATGAGGTGGAACTAGACGACTCCTTGAATTACGAAGAGCGACCCGTGTAGATTCTCGACACCAAACTAAGGAAGACTCGTACGAGTTCGGTGCTTCTGGTTAAGGTCTTATGGAGTCGACATGGAGCCGAGGGAGCTACTTGGGAGACCGAGAAGGATATGCGAGAGACCTACCCGGAGCTTTTCATCGCAGGTTAGTTTCTTCTTATTGCCTAGTTTGTCCCTAAGAGGGTAGTTGGTTTAAGTTCAGGTAATGATGTGCTATTTTAGAATTCGGAATACCTTTTGTTTTCCTCCTTCCCCACGGCCCAGCGCCGTTCGGCCCCCCTTGGCAGTAAAACATAGCGTTTCGCCCCTACTTCCGCCGAAATGCTACACTCCGATTAATGAAGTAGTTGTTGCCTGCCAGCTACTCAACGCCGCATTTTGTACAAAAACTCACCAAAACGCCGCATTTTAAGAAGGCGTTTTTATCGTTGCTAAACCGGCCGGTCCCCCTTCCTTTTTTTTCCTTCTTCTCGGACCGCCGGTCCGGCCTCCTCCCCTTTTCTTCCTCCCCCGCATGACCTGCAACACACCGCCATCCCCCTCTGCGCCGACCGCCTGTCTACGCCGCCTGCGTCGCCGCCTTCCCCCTTCTTTCCCTTCTAGATACCCTCCCTTGACCAGCGGACACCCCCATCCCTCCTAGGCCGCCCCGCACGTTTTCTTTTCTTTTCCCGACCAGCCCACAAGTCTTCCATGGCAGACGTGCATCGGACTGCCACCGCCGGCCGGCATGCCCGAATCTCCACCTGACCTACCTTCCCTTCTCCCCTATCTCGATTCTCCCCCATTTCGAGACTATAAATAGCCCCCCAAGATCAAGCTTCGGGGGTTTTCGAAACCTAAAGCCTAGAAATCACCTTGCACCGCCCCTACTTCAGACAGCTACCCCGTCGCCGCCGCCCATTGCCACCACCCGATCCACCCCCGAAACCCTTCCTTGCATCATCCTCCACCAACCTAGGCTTCCCTCACCCCTCGGTTTGCTCTGCACGCGCCGCCTCAGGCGTGCCAAGTATCCTTCCCGATCAAGCCAACCTCGAACTCCACCACCCTTCTCATCGTCGCCACTTCTAGCACCCCCTCTATGTCCCAAAACCACCAAGGGAGCTTCCCAAACCTCCCTAGAACCTCTTTTTCCCCTGCCAACCCCTCCTTTTCCTTCCTTCCTCCTACACCACTTCTCCACCTTTCTTCCCCCCCCCCCAACGTCGCTGCCGCCGCCGCCGTGTGTCGTGCACCGCTACCTGTGCCACCAGCACCCCTAGGTGGTCCTCTAAACTCCCCAACCCTTAAATCCTTGTTATACAAATGCTAATTTTTTTAGAAGTATTATTAGTATTATTATTAATGTTATTATTATTATCATTATCCTTATTATTATTATTATTATTATTATTATTCAACCTAACCTTGATTTAGTTATAATTGTTAGTACTAATATTATTAATGACCTATAACTTTAGTATTATTATTTTAACATCCTTATTGTTATTATTAATAGTGTTACTATTATCATTATTATCATTGTTATTATTATTATTTTCATTTTAGTTCCTTTTCACTATTAGTAATATTTCATATATCCCTAACCTCACTATCGCTACTACTATCACCGTTATTAGTAACATTAAACTACTACCATTAATAATAAATATTATTACAATTTCTTTTAAAATATTGTAGCTATTAAGACCCACTTTTATTAGTATTAGCAGAATTAGCTACCTTAAGAATAATGATCATACCTTTACTTATAAATGTAATATTTTATTTTTAGCCCTAAAGGTAAGTTAAAGATAAGAGTAAGGTAGAAGAATAGTGTTTGGTTAGAGGAAAATTAATCTCTAGTGTTCCCCTCTTATAGGCGAATCAAGTCAACATCCGAAGGAGGTGTAGGAACATGCTCCAAGACCGGTGTCGTGTTAGGTAAGGACGAAGCTATGGCCTTGTGCTATGTGTGATATAATTGGTTGATGAATAATGAGTATGCCATGATAATGTGTATTATGCATGTGTTATGAATAACCCGTTTTGTGTAGCGCAGCGTGGATAATGAGGTATGATGTGTGTGCCTTACATTATATGAGTATGACATGTTCTATGTTGATATTTGATGTTGATGATGTGACAAGATATGGCCCTCTAGGATATGCATGTTAGGGTTGGTAGCATGAAATGATAATAAAAGAACACGGGAAAGTGGACCTTTGGGAAGTTTGCATGGGGGGACTTGATCTTGCATGGGCGTGACCCCTACGTGGGAAAAGTTGATTTGGGTTGTAAGTAAGAGTTGGGAGAGTCTAAGAGTGATTGGAGAGATGGGTGCAAAATTTTGCGTGGGTCGATGTAAGGGTGTCTAAGGGGCCTGATTAGGGTTTGAGAGAGAATGGGGAATTTGGAGGGTACAAGGGTAAAAGTGATCAAGGAAGGAGGGGGCATGGGGTTGAGAGTGATAATTCATTTATAGAAAGGATGAGTATGGGTTTCTAAATGAGAGAAGAGGTTTTGGTTTGAAAGAGGGAGGTTTCTTGTTGAGGAAGTAAAGTGCTAGGGTTTTGCCTTGTCAACTAGGGTTTTGGATGGTCAACTGGGGCCTGTCGGTCACATGTGAACTAGGGAGATAAAGTATTACATTTGGGGAATTTTCTAATAAGAACGAGGTGCGAGATGGAGAACAAAGTGACATTTAGGTAAGTTCGAAAGAGTTGGGCCACATAGGTCCGATTAGGGCCTACGAGGAGGAACCCTAGAGGGATGAGGACATGTGGAGTCGATATCATATGTGTTGGGATGGCCTATATCTTTGGGGTTTGTGTCTTACTATACCTAAGCCTATGGGGGGTGGCTGTCGGGTGTGAGAAGAGGTATGAGTCTCAAAATATAGGACGGTCCCTCTGGAGGGGAAGAAGTAGAGTATCAACTACATGCCTGTCAAGGGTGTGATGTGATTCAATAAGACACGGATAAGACATGAATTACGTAAAGCGAAAGACTGATGAGCCCGACCCAGTCCAGTCCACCGGTTAAAATAGTGGCTAGAGGCATTCTACCCTAGGTGTTTATTTCCGGTCCACCGTCTATAATAGTGGTCAGAGACGTTCTATTTAGAGTGTTTATTCCGGTCCACTGGCTATAATAGTGGGGGATTCGGGCTTGACAGACCCAAACGAATAAATTAATCCATGGAAAAATACTATGTACTTACAACGAAACACCATGTAAGGCAAGGCCAGTCCGGTCCACCAGTTAGAATAGTGGTCGGAGGCGTTCCGCCCTGGGTGTTGACTCTGGTCCACCGGCTATAATAGTGGTCTGAGGCGTCCTGCCCTGAGTGTTGTTTTTCGGTCCACCGACTATAATAGTAGGGCCCCCGCACTTACATGGATTAATGAAGAGCTTGTAAAAAGGACTTATTAAATAATGGGCCATAAAGGATAAAGTACAAGTATGAAATTAGCCTTCCTCTTGCGTGTCATTATATGTTGTTGATGTGTTGAACATATATCTTTTGGTGTATGTGTCGTCCTTAGCTTGTCTGTTACCTTACCTAGTACGTAGCATACTGATCGTCCGTTTCATGAGTGCTACTCATTCCCACGAGCAGAGGGCCCATCTGACCTTGTGCAGGTAGGAGACCACGTGTTTGATGCCTACGATACCTACGAGGCATCAGGTGGGGCCGAGTGATGAGTCTATCTTGGTTGGGGCCGAGAGCGAGCTGGCCGGACTCTTTTATTTTCCTTGTTGTCATCTATCTTAGATTGTTGCATTTATATTATGTTCGTATTTCGAAAGTAGGACTTTTAAATTGTAATCTTAACGACATTTTGTCGATGGTTGACACCTCATTTTCATGAATACTTTACGATAACGATGCATTTATGTTTGATGATTCTCAATTACGATTTCCTATTTTAGCCTTAGCACTTAGCATCGGGTAGGTAGGAGTGAACCGGTCCGGTGCTAAGTGTGGCGGTAACACTCCCAAGTTTATAGTTTTAATTCTTTTGCTTCGCGAAAACCTTTGTCTTAAACGAAATTTTTCAGTAGTAAATTTGGGGGTGTTACAATATAGATTACCACTTCAAAGAGGAATAGAACATGTAATATATTTAATTCCTAGTGTAGACTTACATAATAGAATTGAATATAGATGTAATCTAGAAGAGGCTAAGGAATCACAAAAATAAATGTAAGAGGTTATAGGAAAAGACTATGTGTGTCTACATTACTTCTTCCAACAAAATTTGTTTGTGCTATATGTGTTTTGATTCCAGGGTTGTAAATAATAAAACAATAAAATATTTACTTCCTTTTCTTAAATTAGATGTCGTTATATGAATTGTGTGGAGAACAAGTATTCTCTAAATTTAATTTTAGAATGTTTTTAGCTTCAGGTTAATCTTGAATAGCTTGAATATTCATGGGATCTAATTGTTCTTACCTTCATTAAATATAATCAATTAAACTAATACTTATTTGCTAAGCATATTACAGAATCTCTATCACCACATATAGATGGAGCACCATTATCGAATCTGATGTATTGTTGTAAATACAACAAATTTATTAAATAAATCCTAACATCCAAATATGTAGTATATGGCAAGAAGGAGTCGAACCCACAAGGAATGATGTTTTAATCAAAATTTTGCTATTGATCTTATAACCCCGTTTATAAAATTTCATTGATTCCAATACTAAATTTATTTATACTAAGTCTTAATTACTAATTGATAAATAAGGGATGAATGAATTGATGATGGAATCAAAATACCAAACATTAAAATAAGAAGAATGATTCTAAACGATTTAATGCTGACTTCAGGAAATTCATAATAACAAATTCCTTTACTTCCTCTCTACCTTAATATTCGAATATGCTCTCAATTTATTTTCTAACCATTTAATAACCTAGCTTATGAATGCTAGATTCAATTAATGGGAGCATTATGAACGAAAAGTAGCCAACTACAATCATAATCACATAAGCTCAGATTATGCAATTTCACGAATTAATGGATAATATTAACAATTAATCTTCTTGCTAATTTAGACAAATTATTTAATAAGTACGGGTTAATTGTATTGCCTTAGCAAAGATTAAGTTCTAAACTAAATAGATGATCAATCTAATTAGTTCAAAAATCTAAATCTATGATACGGAATCATTCAATTTTGTCCATTAATTCAATTAAACTTCAACTAGAATCAAACATTTAAAATATGATATTGTATTTAGGATATAATTTCATCATCAAATCATCCTACCCTGTTGAAATTACTCAAACATCTTCATATTTAAAAATCACACAATTACATATAAAAATCAAAAATTAATAACAACAACACATTCACAAAATCTACTATTGAATAAGATGAAAATAGAATGAACAAAAGTATAATTGCAAATAATCTACTTATATTTAACAGAAATGAAGAGACTGAAATTCCTAAAGTTATGGAGAAGACTTATCAATTGAAGTGCAGATTGTCAATTGATCACTAGAATTCAAGAAGATCAAAAAGTTGGAATTGTGCATTACATGTATATTCTAGAGGAACAGAGGAAGAAAATACATTCCCAATCTTTTTTTATTTTTTCTCTTTGTCCAAAACCCTAATTTGATATGGAAAATATATCAAAAACATGTTGCGTAGACAGTTACAAATTTTTAAATGGAAACACGGTTCATGTGTTTAGAAACACAGGGCCTCCGTGTTTTATTCCAACTATTCTGCCAACAAAAATTTTAAAATCAATGCTTGAGATCATTAATACGACTCGTGTTTACGAAACACAGGGGTGCCGTGTTTTAGATTCTTCCACTATATTCCTTTTGAAGTTTCAGCATAGTTTCTCTTGGTGTATTTTCTACCTTTCCAACTATCCTCTCCTTGATTCAACATTTCTTGATGTGTTCTTCACTTGATTTCTTCTTTTCATTAATTTCTCTTTCAATTTCCTCAATTTTTTTTCCTAGTAAAATCTATTCAAAGGAGGAAAATTCGACAAAAAGATTAAATCTTATAGAATTAATGAGAGATAAATGACATTTTTAAGCATGAAAATATTCTATAAATCTCATCTATCAAATACCGTTTGCTTGAATCATTTCTTGTCCTCAAACTATATCATAACATGCACATGAATACATCAAGAAATGCAAGACAGGCAGGTTACAGATTACAAGAATTATTAGACTGGAATTATTTATGTACGAAGCTCAACACTGCAATGGGACTGAAAATACTTGTAAATCATGAAGTATCAATGATGAAAATATTTTTGGATCGCACACCTAAATCACCTTATAAATAGTCTTATCAAATGCTCAAACGGTTAAGGAGTGAAAATTATAATAGTTAGTATCTCATCATGCAAATTAGATTAAGACTAATGAAATTCAAATTGGTAGATTTTTACTTTCGGTATGTGGAAACGCTCACTCTTATGTGTATAGGGTATGATGTGTTTACTCTCAAATCTTCTCTAAATGATAATGATCACCCATATGTTTTCTATTATTCTCAATTCACCACTGTTCAAAAGAACTAAAGTTAATCAGAATAAAAAGGTCTTGAAATTTGGTTGTAATGGGGCTAAGGGTTTAAGGTGAGATAGAAGTTTTGGGATTGTGGCTAGACTCCATTAACTAGAGAAGCAACTCAAATATACACCATATACATATATACATGGAGAACACAATAATCCCCAAAATTCTTCTAAATTACTAGAATATATATATATATATAACAATAAATTTTCTGACTGGTCAACCATATAAAGATTTAGAGAATTTTTTTTAATTGAACCCCCATGCTTAGATTTACACATATCAACAAACTTATTCCCGCTAATATATTGTTTCCTTGTTAAAGAGTAGGGATGGAAAATTTATATGGGTATTAAGTTTTAATGAAGGTTAAATCAATAAAATAAGGCTTAGGCTCAAAGGGGTTAAATCAAAAGGGTCTTTTGGTGCTAACATAGAAAGAAGAGTGCCTTTATCATTTTCAGATATCCTAAAGTTCTATGCAAGCTTGAAGAGAATTAATGGCAAATTATAGTTTCACATATCATTAGAGAGTACACACAAGTAAAATATGCTCTGGATAAACAATATATCCAATGATTAGGTCCAAGTGCTCACCATGTTATATCTACCAATTTTTAATTTCATTTCATCTCATTCCTAGTCAATGCATGATTTGATTCCTAACTATTCTAACTTTCTTTCCTTTAATGTTATCACATTTTCAATTATTTTTAAGGTTTTCCAAAGATGTTGATCAAAACGTATAATAAGTATAAAATTATCCTTTTCAAAAATAATTCAGTCTCATACTTTGTTTTACTTCGTAAATGGATTAATCAAATCTAATACTTCCTGCTTTTAAAACAAAATGAACAAATAGCACATAAAAGAGATAGGAATAAATTAAATAACTACCACTAGCATAAATATATAACATCTACAAACTATTTATACTGAATAATAATCACTAGCCTATAAGTGCTAGTGCACGCCCCTACATACTGTGTTCATTGTCCCCAATGAACAAACCCAATAAAAAGATGAAGAAGAGGATTCAAGAGGGAGGTGGAGGCGGGTCTCGGCTTCCGAGATGGAACTCATAAAGATTTTTCATCATCTCCATCATTTGATTTTGGTAGTGGCGAATGGAATCCAATTAGGAATATACTTGAGTTTGGAATTGGAGATGTCATTCCGGAACAAAAGTTGAGGAAGAGGAGGAGATGGCTTGGGATCGCGGTGGTGGTGGCGGTGGTGCAAGGTCACCACGAGGTAGAATAGGATGCTCAATGGCTAATGGGGTAGGGGTATCATCGTCCTCTATAGACTGCCAATTCAGTGCGTTAAAAGGGTTGGTTTTGGCAGGGTTAGGTAGAGGGAATAAAGTTCATCCTTGGTAGGAAAGATACCAATCATTGCCTCTACGTTCGATAAGATGCATAAGACGGCAATGTTCGATATCAGGGCACATGCTCATGGCTTCGATGGGCATATCCTCAAGAAGAGGTATGTCCAAGCTTAAACAAATGGTGGTAATTAAACCACCGATGACAATGTCGCCTTGTTTAGAATTACCTACCTTTTGAAGTTGTTTTGATATAAAATAGGCGGTATTAACAGAGTAGTGTTCCAGCATAGAATAGATAAAGAAGAGTTCAATTGAGCGAACCACCCCGGTACAATCTCCCCTCCCAAAGATGGTTGTAGCCAAGAGCCTTTGTATGTATCGGAATACGACGTTAAAAATCCTGGAAGATTTGGCTTCAGAAATTCAGAAGGTATCGGGGGTAGGCATATTTGATATATCACCTATTTTGGTGAAAACATTGTTGGCATGGAACCAGGGTAGAATGAATAGGTATCCCCTTGGAGGTAACATAAAGAAGTGGGCAAGTTCATGTAGGGATAATTGTCCATCATCATTGAAGAAGCGAAAAGAAAATACCCTTGATTATTTTGAGTGTCACCGATATCACCAAATTCAGCAAAAAGTTCAAAAGTACTTAAAAATTCCAATGTCAAGCGCTTATATGTATGAGTTGTACAATAGACAAAGTTATGCAAACCTACAGTTCTAAGAATTTGTATTACTTTCTCATGAATACCTAAGGTATGTAGACACCTGTCATCTAAATATCTAGTACTAGTGATATGCCTTTGAGACAAGTAATCATACCTTTGTTGTTGTTCCGGTGTAGTAAAAATTATACCTAAATTGTTTGGCCAGTTATGTCGGTGTCTTTGTTGAGTGGGTGATGATCGAGGCCTTGAGGATTCGCCTTCGGATCGCTGGTTCTTTTTCGATGCCATCTACACAATATATCGACATTAGAAAAGTGAGACATTAAAGCTTGGTTGGTATGTGTAATGTAGTATATATTGACATAAAGGTTATTGAATTGGATGCTCAAAAATATTGTCACAAACTGAAATTGCAGCATAAATAATTTTGCTTCTAGAATGGTGGGGTTAGCCTGCATTTAGCAACACACAGCAATATGAACTGAATGCAACACATATGCCTTAATCATGTTATTAATCGAGGGTTATAATTGTGCAAGTTGTGCAATAAATTCACCCACAATTGTCAAACATATAGTCATAATCAATTTCCAAGCTTATTATGTCGGCACATTATAGCACAAGTGAGGAATATGAAGTGTATTGTAGCAGCAAGGTGGAAGGTGACCACTTACCTTAATCTCATGAAAATAGGTGCAGAAAATAACAAAAATTAGAGGAAGGATGTGTTAGAAGGTCGATTTCCACTAAAATCCCAAAGTAATTTATAGAAAATCTAACGGTTATAGCATGAATCAAAGTTAGGGTTTGAGGAGAAGGTTTCTCTCGTTTTCTGTAATGGAATGATAGAAAACTGGGTAGGGAAAGAAAATTAAGGGTGGAGAAAGAAGATAGAGGATTAATGTGGGTATGAATTGTTGGAATTAGAATAATTAGGTGAGAAATGAAGGCTTTCGAAGGTGGAAAACAAATAGAGGCGCGTAGCAAAGAGACAGATTCGAAGATGGTGAAGGCCATGTTTTTTTCAGATCTGGAAACACGGGAGAGAAAAAGGGATTTTTTGTGAAACACAGACCGTATTCTAGAAATATGGTACCCCCGTGTTTATTTTTGAATGCTCTGTGTTAGGGAAAAAAATGACAAACATACAAACATGGGCCATGTTAGAAATATGGCTACCCGTGTTATTTTTAGAGCTCTGTGGAATTCTAAAATTTTTTTTAGACAAGGAAACATGGGCCGTGTTTGGAACTACGGACCCCCCTGTGTTATTTTTAGAGCTCTCTAGAAATCTAAAAATTTTTGCAGATAAGGAAACACGGGTCGTATTTGGAAATACAGATCCCCCGTGTTATTTTTAGAGCTCTCTGGACTTCTGAAAATTTTTGTAGACTAGGAGAGACAGGTCGTGTTTGGAAATACGGACCCCCCGTGTTTTTTTAGAGCTCTCTGGAATTTCTACAAAATTGTTCCTATGAAATAAAAATGGTTTGTGTTTTATAAATATGATCCCCCGTGTTTTTTTTATATAAAAATGAAAATGGACTTAAAATGTATTTCCACAAATATACACATTTTAAACATACAAAATTATACCAAATGTGTAAAAAATGAAAAGTATGAGATACAGAAAACTTATGTATAACACTTAGATGTTTCCCAAGTGATAAAATGCGACTCATTTAGCCTTCATAATTGGGAGTGGTAAGAGCTACCACTTCCAAACTGTGCACTTGGTTTCCTTCATAATAAGGTTTGAGGCGGTGTCCATTGACTTTCCACATCTTCTCTGTTTTCTCACTCTTAATTTCTACTGCACCATATGAGAACACATTAGTCAGAATAAATGGGCTGATCCATCTCAACCTTAATTTCCTTGGAAATAACTTCAATCGAGAATGATATAGTAAAACTTTTTGACCGATTTCAAAACTCTTTCTAAGACTGACCTTATCATGAATTGCCTTAGTTCTATCTTTATATCTCAATGCAGCTTCAAAAGAATCATTTCTTATTTCGTCCAATTCTTGTAGTTGGAGTCGTCTATGTCTTCCAGTTTTAGTTGACTCCATGTTACATTTCTTAACGGCCCAAAGAGCTTTATGTCCTTATTCAGCCGGAATATGGCAAAGCTTATCGTAAACCGGATGATATGGGGACATACCAATTGGAGTCTTGAAAGTTGTACAAAAGCCTAGAGAGCATCATTGAGATGTAAGCTCCAATCCTTTCTTGTTGGTTTCACCATTTTTTTCCAAGATTGATTTGATTTCCCGGTTGGATATTTTGGCTTGACCATTGGTTTGTGGATGATATGTTGTAGAGATTCGATGTGTCACATGATATTTCTTTAATAGGGCTTCTATGGTTCTATTGCAGAAGTGTGAACCTTTGTTGTTAATGATGGCTTTTGTAAGCCAAACCTTGAAAAAATGTTAGTTCAAAGAAATTATCCAACAACCTTAGCATTATCAGTACATGTGGCCTTAGCCTCCACCCATTTTGACACATAATCAACAGCAACAAGAATGTATTTGAACCCAAAAGAGGATGGAAAGGGACCCATAAAACCCATACCCCAAACATTAAAGATTTCACATGCTATGATAGGAGTTTGTGACATTTCATTTTTATTACCTAATCCCCCTGTCTTTTGACAGTTTTCACATGTTTTACAAAATTCATGAGCATCCCTAAACAATGTAGGCCAGAAAAATCCACTCTCTAAAACTTTATAAGCCATTCGTTTGGGACCAAAGTGTCCCCCACAAGCATAACTGTGACAAAAGTTTAAGATAGATAGAACCTCACTATCAGAAATACACCTTCTAATGATTTGATCGGCACATTGTTTCTACAAGTATGGATCACTCCATACAAAATATTTTGCTTGACTCTTCATTTTATCTTTCTGTGCTTTAGTATAGTGTGAGGGAAATACCTTAGCCGCCAAAAAATTTACCATGTCAGCATACCATGGTATCTCATTCCCAATGACATGAAGTTTCTTGTCCCGAAATGCTTCATTGATATGTACTTCAACTTCAACTTCTTTGATTAACCGACTTAGCTGATCTGCTACTTCGTTTTCTGTTCCTTTCCTATCTTTAATACGTATATTCAATTCTTAGAGTAGAAGTATCCATCTAATTAGTCGTATTTTTTCCTCTTTCTTTGCTAACAAATATTTCAACCTTGCATGATCAGAATAAACACTTATTTTAGTTCCTAAAAGATAAGAACAAAATTTATCCAAAGCAAAGACAACGGCAAGAAGCTCCTTTTCGGAAGTTGTGTAGTTAATTTGAGCTTCATTCAATGTTCATGAGGCATAGTATATCACATGTGGATCTTTCCCGATCCTTTGACCTAACAAGGCACGAACAACAAAGTTAGATGCATCACACATCAATTCAAATGGGAAGTTCCAATCAGGTGGCTAAAGTATGGGTGCACTTATCAATTTTTCCTTCAAGTGGTCAAATGATTTCTGGCATGCATCTTCAAATTGAAATTCTGTTTCATTTTGAATAAGATTGCATAATGGTTGGGCTATTTTAGAAAAATCCTTGATAAATCGGCGGTAAAACCGGCATGCCCTAAAAATGAACGCACATCTCTTACAGTTGATGGATAAGGTAATGAAGAGATAAGATCAATTTTTGCTTTATCTACATCAATTCCTTTAGTTGAAATAAAATGTCCCAAAACTATTCCTTGTTGAACCATAAAATGGCATTTTTCTGAGTTTAGCACAAGATTTGTTTCCAGGCATCTTTTCAAGATAAGGGTTAAATTACCTAGGCATTCTTCAAAAGTATCTCCATGAATACTAAAATCATCCATGAATACCTCGATAATTTTCTCCAGATATTCAGAAAATATGCTTACCATACACCATTGAAATGTAGCTAGAGCGTTACATAATCCAAATGGCATGCGTCGATACGCAAAAGTACCGTAAGGACATGTAAATGTGGTTTTCTCTTGATCTTGTGGAACTATGGGGACCTACACATATCTAGAATAACCGTCAAGAAAATAATAATAAGCATGACCCGCTAGCCGTTCTAACATTTGGTCTATAAATGGTAAAGGAAAATGATATTTCCTAGTCATGGAGTTCAGCTTTCTATAGTCAACACATACCCTCCAACCATTTCGAACTCTAGTAGGAACCATTTCTCCTTTATCATTATCTACTACTGTTATTCCTATTTTCTTTGGGGCAACTTGAAGCGGACTTACCCAACTACTATCAGAGATTGGGTATATGACGCCTACACTTAGCAATTTTAAAACCTCTTTCTTTACAACCTCTATCATGATTGGATTCAACATACATTTTACTTGTCTACTTGGCTTTACATCATCTTCCATTAAAATTCAATGCATACATACTGAAGGACTAATACCCTTAATATCAACAACTATCCATCCCAAAGCTGATTTTTACTTCTTCAACACATTTACCAGATTTTCTATTTGTTGAGATGTTATTTCAATAGATATGATAACAGGGAGGGTATTCTTATCTCCTAAGAATGCATATTTGAGATGGTTAGGTTGTCCACTTCAAGTGGTTGTTCTATGGAAGGTATAGGTCTATCCACTATCATTGGTAAATCCAAAAATTTTCCAATTCCACTAGGACATGTTTCCAAAGCAGCCACTACCTCTTTGATCTCGTCTTCAACATCATACATTTTGTTCAATTCTTCTAAACCTTCAGTTTCCATACCTTGTGTCAAGGTTATTTCTAAGGGATCAGCTGATGATAATTTGTACACCATTTCAGTTAAAATTTCAATGACATCAATCATAGATAACTCTTCACCATCTGCAAGATATCGCATGGAATCATATATGTTAAACTTAATAACTTCACCATCAAATTCCATGGTCAACACTCCATTGTGGACATCAATTTTTGTTTTTGAAGTTTTTAGGAATGGTCTAACCAACAATATAGGAGAGGGGTTAGCTAAAAAATTATCTTGAATATCTAACACATAAAAATCTGTAGGAAAACCAACTCATTTACCATGATTAAGAAATCCTTAATGACCCCTTTAGGATATGTGTTAGATCTATCAGCCAATTGAATAACAACACGGGTTTCTTTTAAAGGACCTAGACTTAGTTTGTTAAAGATAGATAAAGGCATGACATTTATTGAATCACCTAAGTCGAGCATGCATTTTTCATACCTTGTGTTTCCAATCAAGTACTCTTCTTATTTAACAACAACATGATGTACACAAACTTTGAGATAAATAACATTGATAAGAATAAAAGTAGTATTACTATTAACAAAAATGATAAAGGAGTTAAGTATCATAATAATAATAATAATCATAGTAATAATAATAATAACAATAATAACAACCAAGTAAGGTTAGATTAAGCAATAATAATAATAACCATAATAATGATAATAGTAATAATAATAATAATAATACTAATAATGTTAATACTAATATTCATAATAATAACACAAAAGTTAAGTATAATTGAATTTATGGTTCGAAGGGGTGATAGTATTAGTAAGAAAATAATAACAATTATGATAGAGATAATAATAATGATAATAATGATGATGATAATGAAAGTAATAATAATAATAATATTATTATTATTATTATTATTATTATTATTAAGTATAATAATATTAATATTAGTTAAAAATTTATAGAATTTATATAAAAGGGATATTAGGGCTTAGGTGAGTGGATGATCATCTAGGTTTTGTGGGGGTCCAGCGGCGGCGCGTGGCGGCGGTGGCAGAGGAGGAAAAGAAAGGAAAAGATGGAGGTGGACGTTAGGTGGCAGGAGGAAAGGAGAATTTTGAGGCGGGGGAAGAATTAGCAGGTGAAGGGGAGTGAAATGAGGGTGGTGGTGTGACAAGGGGGGCGGCGCGTGGTTGTTGGTGCGGCAGCTGAGGGTGGTGGAGAGAGGTGGAAGATGGGGGAGGTAGAAGGAGAGGGAGGCAGGAGGAGGTGAAGTCGTGGGAAGGTAGGGGAGGGTCTGCTGGATATTTTGGAGGGTGGTGGAGGCGGAAATGGGTGGCAGGAGGCGGTGCAAGGGGCGGCGATGGCTAAAGGTTGTGGTTTCGCATTGGGGACTTTGCACGGCTAGGGTGGCACATGCAGGGAAAGGCAGAGGGTGGTGGTGGTTTAATTTTGTCGAGGGAGGTGCAGGGAAGATCACGGTGGGCAGCGGTGGCGGCGGTGGTCATCGGTGGCGGCGGAAAGCTTGTATTTTTTAGGCGGCGGAGAGGCAGGGTTTCAGGGCAAAAATCAAAAAGGAACCTACTTATGGCTGCCAATGGGGGTATTTATATGTAATTGGGAGGGGGGAAAGACAAGGGAAGAAAGAGACGAGCGGAGTAGGTGTGGCAAGACCACCAGTCGGCGGTGCAGTCCTGCCATGGCAGGTTAGGTCGGGGAGGGGGGAGAAAAAGGAAAGGAGATGGTACGTAGGGAGGGGAGAGATGGGGCTTGTTGAGTAAAAAAAAGGAAGACAACGACGGGGAGAAGGGCATAGAAGGACAGCCTGCGGTGCAGAGGTGGCCAGTGTGCATAGGGGTGTAGGTTGATGCCTGCGCGGGGAAGAAGAAGGAAGGGGAAAGGAGGAGGACCGGCGGTCCAGGGGAGGAAAAAAAAGGAAGGGGGGACCGGCCGGGTCGGCAATGGTCACACGTTTAGTAAAATGTGGTGCTTTGGTAAATTTTCGGACAAAGTGCGGCATTTGGTTGTCGGTAGGCAACGGTTATCTTCAGTAATCGGAACGCAGCATCTCTGCAGAAGGAGAGCCAAAACGCTGTGTTTAGCTACACAGGGGGTGTCGAACAACGCTAGGCTGCGGGGGAGAAAGGAGAAGGAAGGAGGGAGTTGGGCCGTAGGCTAGCCCAACTAGTGAAAATAAGGAGGAAAGGAAAGGTGAAGAAGAAAAAGGAAAAGAGGAAAAAGAAGATTTTAATTATTTTTATTTTATATAAATAATTAAGGTATTTTTCTTGGGTACCTAGAGTAAGAATATTTTAATATTCAAATGAAAAAAAAATATTAAACCTCCTTTTAGGGGTAATTTAGGGCTCTAAAAAAATATTCCTCCATTATAAATTTTATGAAAAATTCTTCTTAATTTTCCCTACATAATCCCTCTTAATCTACTAGAGAAATAAATGAAATTAATTCCCCAATAATCCTTATTTAATGACATATTTCCAAAAAAATTACTTTTGGGGTATTTCATCACTATCCCCTTAAAAATAGACTTCGCCCCCGAAGTCTCCTACGGCTCTTGTAGGGTTCGGGTTAGTGTATTCTAATATTCTATTTCAACGCATCATTAGTTATACTTAAATTAACTACCCCCTTAGGGACGAACTATGGGTTGTTGTACCTGGGGTATAAGTTCAAAGTAAATACTAAATATCAAAGATTAACATTGGGAGAAATTAATCAAAAATTTGTTTATGAAAATCTATTTCGAAAAGACTCGAAGGCTCAAAATTAATAAAAGAGTTGTATAAGAATTTTGGAAAATAATCTCGGATGGAATTACGGTTGAACATAAAAAAATGCATTATTTATGGAAATATGTCATAAAACCTCAAAAATTTATTTAGAGCATATAATAAAATATTTACGTTGAATACTAACAAACCGAGACCAATTTAGTCATTTCCGAAATCATATTTCTATAAATCAAAAATCATACAACAGAATAAAGCTGATTTTGGAAAGATATTCCTGAATACGTCTTTTAAATTTAAAACTTCCCAAAAATATTAGCGATTTTTGAAACGAATAAATTAGAGTCGAAAATGTTTTCTACGGATAAAATCATTACAATAAGTTTAAATATTTAAAAAAAATTCTATAATTTTAATAATGTATTTTGTCAACGGAATACGACCCCAACATAAAGTCATAATCACACAACAAAATCTTAATAAAAAACGAATCTAAAATATAAGATCAATATATGAGAAAGAAAGGAAGTACTTTTTTTTACCAAAAATCAAAATCATAGGAATGTAATAATTCGTTATCGTGAATGAATTTATTTAGTATGGTTTGCAATGACAACGATTAATTAGATTCAAATATGGATTTGAAATCATCGATAAATCCATAAAACGAATCGAAATAAAAATAATTAGTTGTTTACATCAAATTACGCCAATAAAATTTTTAAACTTAATAAATCTGGATTTAGAAAATACGGGTTATTACATCACTACCCTCTTAGAAAGGAACTTCATCTCCAAAGTTCGAGAAAACCTAAGTAGTGGAAACTTGAAAAAACAATAGAATAAAACATTTACCAAAGTAAATAGGGTAAAAGTAATTCCGAAGAAAGGTAAAACAATGTTTACGAACTAAACCAAGCGAAGTTCGATCAAGCAAGGCATAGGAGGTGAAATAAAAGAAGGAGAATCAACGCTCAACAAAACAAATATAATAGAATTCAACAAGAAGAAGTACATACTTAAAGTTAAAACAAGTCACAAAATGTTGTCATTTAAAATAAAGTCTAACAAAGGTGAATAGTAATAATAATTATAATAATAATAATAATAATAATAATAATAACCTAAGTTCCTTACAACTCCAAAAGTAAAACTAATCCACCAAAATATGTTACAATTTATGTCACATCATACTATACCCAACCAGGTACACCTTAAGTTTATCAATCCACTGAACCTGTAGGACTAGGGTAATCCTAGTGGGGTTACTACCCCCTTAAGGATGAACTAATTACCCCATCGTACAATCCTCAAAAGCTAATCCGGATTTAAAATTCACTTGAAAGAGGGTAAATACATTTTCACTTAAACATTTAGGATCGTGAGAACCAAATCTCTAACCGAAACCCGATTCTTAACAACCAAAAGATTTGATACCAACTTGTGGTATTAGCTTAAAAACTTTAAAAATAAATAGAGGAGTGGTCAAAAAACACTTCAAAATCAAATATAAAGTCCGAAAACCAAAATTATTTTCAAAAACGAGCATGGCCCAAGGACCAAGCGCTCTGATACCAACTTGTAACACCCCCAAAATTTACTACTGAAAAATTTTGTTTAAATCAAAAGGTTTAGCGGAAGCGAAAGATAAAACTGTAAACTCGAGGGCGTTACCACCACACTTAGTACCAGACTGGTACACTTCTACCGCTCTAGTATTAAGTGCTAAGGCTAAAACCAAACAACATCAAGTGCGAAATATTAAAACATAAGTTGACATTTGACATAAATCATTAACAAAACACAAGTCAATAAGTACTTAGAATATGGTTTAGGAGTACAAATTAAGAGTAGGATTTCAAAACATGAAGCGTAGTACAAAATACAGAAAAATAAAACAAGTCCCGAAGGATCATTATCCGGATTTCCTACTCACTCAAGTTAAGCCTTTCACCCAAAAATAGTACCCGATCAGAAATCTGTACAGGAGGTCTGCTCTTCACCATCGGTGGATCATCACAAGACCCATTCAATCAAGGTAGTATCAGTACGGGTCCAATACTGTGTAAGGGCGCAGGTGCGCTAAGGCTAAGCATAAAATCATACCACATAGCACACAAGCACAATCAAATAGGCAACATGCGATAACACACAAGATAAGGCCTAAATACTTTTCTGGTGACTTATTCTTTATTCTCATTAAAAATATGTTTATTCCACACATATTCTTCAATAGTCCATGTGAGTGTGGGAGCCCCACTATTATAGCCAGTGGTCCAGAAAGTAAACGCACAGGGTAGAACGCCTCTGATACACTTCTATTGCTGGTGGTCCAAAAAGTAAATGCACAGGGCAGAACGCCTCTGATCCATTATTATTGCCGGTGGACTGGATAGTAAACGCACAGGGTAGAACGCCTCTGATCCACTATTATTTGCCGATGGACCGGACTGGGCTCGACTCAACAATCTTTCGCTTTACGTGATTAATTTCTTATCTGCGTCTTATTAAATCACATTCCACCCTTGACATGCATGTCATCTATGTTCTACCGCTTTCCTTTCAAGAGGGCCCGTCCCATATGTTGAGACTCTTGCACCCTAAATCACACTCCGACATCCATTCCCCTTTATGCCCACTCATAATGGAAGACCAACTCCTGAGAGTGTAGGTTAAGCCCAACACCCTATGACATCGATCTCGCTTATTCTCACTCTCTAGGGTTTTCCCTTTGGAAACCTTAGTTAGACCTATGCGGCCCAACCTCTTCTCGCTTACCTTACCATTACTTATTCTTCACCCCATATTTCACCCTTATTAGATCAAACCCCAAGGCATATCATTTTATTCCCCGACCTCACACATGACCTGAAAAACCCTAGTTGGCCACATCATACCCTAGCACCTTACTTCTTCCACAAGTAACCTCTCTCTTTTCATCCCCAAGTCTCTTCTTTCACATGGAACCCCATACTCATCTTTTATATATTTGAATTATCACTCTTAACCCATACTCCACCCTTCCTTAATCATTCTTACTTTTACACTTCCCAAATTTCCACTTTCTCACCAAAAACCCTAATTGGGTCCTTTATACACCCTTGCACCAACCTACGTACTATTTTTCATCCCAAGTCTCCAATCAACCCACAACTCTCCCATTCTCTTATTTACACCCTAATTCAAATTTTCTCATGTATGATTCACCCCTATGGAAGATTTAGTCACCCTATGCAACACCCAAGTCACCATGCAAACTTTAAGACCCCCGTGCATGGTTCCCAACTCTCATTTATTTTGGACATTCCTCCCACTTAAATCTTCTCTCATGGATCATGAAGTACTTAGGTCAACCTCATATCCCCCTTAGTGAACTCACTTCCCATTTATTTTCAGTCATCCTTAAATTCCCATCTTATATTACCATTTATCCTAACATGCATGTCCTAAAGGGCCATATAATATCACATCATAAACATCATACATATACATGTCATGCTCATGTCATAGAAAGCACATACAACGTACCATAATCTCCAAGCTACACTACACATAAGACAAGTTATCCACACATCATATAATACACAACATAGCATAGCTTACACAACATTCAACATATACATGTCACACATCACACAAGGCAATAGCTTCGTCCTTACCTAAAGCAATGCCAGGCTTGGAGCATGCTCCTATAACTCCTTAGGGTTTTGGTTAGGATCACCTATAAAAGGGGAAAAAAACTAAGTATTAGTTTCCCTCAAAAGTGCCATCAACTCTTATTCTAGTTTAGGATTAAGGTTCTTATTACTAGAGGGGGTATTATACAAAAGCTAGGGTTTTCATCTTAAATTTAGTATATTAAACCTTACTAGTCAAAATGTATTCATTTTGGTACTTATTATTATCCTTTTTTTCTTTGACTCGTTAGTTCAAATCTTGTAGTAATAGGGTTTATACTAACTATAGGAAAATAGTGTTAGTATTAATAAAACAGTGACACGAATGTCTAGTGATAGAAACCCTAGTGTTTTAAGGCCAAGTATATTAATGGTGTTATAGTTGAAATAATAATAATACAAAGTCACAATACTACAAGTAAACTATTCCTAAGAGTGATAATGATAATAGTTGTATATTCTTGAATAATACAAAGGTTCAAATTCTTTGGGTTACAATAATAAGGTAGTGATGGTAGTAATAATAGTAATAGCTAATAATAGTACCATAGTAATGAGGCTAGGGTTAAAAGCATTAGGGATAATGTTAAGTGGTAAGGTAATGAGGTTCAAGACTCTTCTTATTTAACAACAACATGATATACACCAACTTTGAGTTAAATAACATTGATAAGAATAAAAGTAGTATTACTATTTACAAAAATGATAAAGGAGTTAAGTATAATAATAATAATCATCATCATAGTAGTAGTAATAATAACAATCATAACAACCAAGTAAGGTTAGGTTAAGCAATAATAATAATAACCATAATAATGATAATAGTAATAATAATAATATTAATAATAATAATGTTAATACTAATAATCATAATAATAACACTAAAGTTAAGTATAATAGAAGTTAAGGTTTGAAGGGGTGATAGTATTAGTAAGAAAACAATAACATTAATGATAGAGATATTAATAATTTTAATAATGATCATAATAATAATAGTAATAATAATGAAAGTAATAATAATAATAATAATAATAATTAGTATAATAAAATTAATATTAGTTAAACATTAATGGCAGTTATATAAAAGAGATATTAGGGCTCGGGTGAGTGGAAGACAATCTAGGGTTGGTGGGGGTCCTGCAGCAGCGCGTGGTGGCGGTGGCGGAGGAGGAAAAGATTGAGGTGGAGGTTAGGTGGGAGGAGGAAAGGAGAAGTTTGAGGTGGGGGAAGAATCAGCAGGTGAAGGGGAGTGGAATGAGGGTGGTGGCGTGGTAAGGGGGTGGCGTTTAGCTGCACGAGGGGCGTCGAACAGCGCTGGGCCACGGGGGAGAAAGGAGAAGGAAGGAGGGAGTTGGGCCACAAGTTGACCCAACCGGTGAAAATAAGGAGGAAAGGAAAGGAGAAGAAGAAAAAGGAAAAGAAAGGAAAAGAGGAAAAAGAAGATTTTAATTATTTTTATTTTATATAAATAATTAAGGTATTTTTCTTGGGCACCTAGAGTAAGAATATTTTAATATTCAAATGGAAAAAATATTAAACCTCCTTTTTATGCTAATTTAGGGCCCTAAAAAAATATTTCTCCTTTATAAAATATTTGAAAAATTCTTATTAATTAGCCCTACATAATCCCTCTTAATCTACTAGAGCAATAAATTAAATTAATTCCCCAATAATCCTTATTTAATGATATATTTCTAAGAAAATTACTATTGTGACAAGTACTAAAGCTTTACTAAGTATCTCTTATATTCTCCGTTCCAAGGATCCTCATTGTAGCCTGAAGATCCTACATATTAAACTCATTATTTAACATTACCGTCACCTATCAACATTAAACATATCTTTTTCTTCCATAATAATTCCATCTACATAGATAAAAAGTTATATAAGTTATAAAACTATATAAACTATTGCATGAGTATAAACTGGTCAAACTATTTATATCACTATTTAGGTTACTTCATCAGACTACATAGTGACCTCTTTAATATTCATATATAATCATGTATCTCCCAACCAATAAACCCATTAGGAAATAACATGTAAGTCTCACCATACAAAATATGTGATATTTTAAAGGCAACAACAAATCCCAAACAATGCACACTTACACACACACACACACATATATATATTAATCTATATATAATTAGGAAAAATAAATAAATAAAAACTAAATGAAAAAAAGGAATAATAATTGGACAAATGAAAGCTAAAGGTTTTGATGCAAGGCACAAACACGCACTACTTACGAAAGGAAATTTAAACAAGGATCATGTAAAAAACAAGCAAGGGATGGTAAGTATTACTAGTCAGGCTCAAAGAGGGTGACTATTATGGTTTAAAATTTTGGAAATATGATATATAAGGGGAAAAAAGCTATAGTTTGGGCACACAATGGGTATTGCTCGTTGATATGGGCATGGTTGAGTTGTGATGATGCTCAAGCGAGGTGGTTTTAGTTTACTACTCACTAAACCGAGTGAAAAATTTGTTTAAGAAATCTTATTTCATTGAGGCCAAAATAAAGGTGAAGGTGTTTTCTAGAACGTGATGGTTCTAAAATAGTATTTGCTAGGGCTTAAGAGAGAAAGCTAGAAAAAGTGAATATATTTCAACGAAGTAACCTTATAAAGATGGTTCTTGTATGACAAGTAGGGTGATGATGAAGATCATTTGAAATAGAAAGGGATAGTTAGAATAAATTTAGTTGTAAGGGGAATGATCAATAAGGGAACACAAATTAAATAGAGTAGGGTGGCTATGGTTAGTCCAAGTTATAGAGTAGGTGATGTAAAAGGTAACAAAGAACGAGGGGTTAGTGACAAGTTTTTTTGTAGAAATGGTAAAAGTTTACAAAAAATGAAAACCAAAGAAAACAAGTGGAATGTTGAGACAATGGAGATGATTGTTTCCATTGGTACACAAGGGATGAATAGGAGAGACAATAGAAGGGGGAGTTAGCTAGTCGGGTGAGAGTGAGGGTAAATACCAGACAAGCGAGGTTATAATAAAATCCAAGCTAAGTTGGCTAAGGGAGTAAATGATTAGATTAAGCATTCATTGCAAGGGAATATTTTGGAGAGGTAAAACTTAAGGTAGAAGTAAATACATAGGGAAAGGAAAAAATATTTACTACATGGGTTTGTTTTGTTTGGGTTATCTTGGTTGAGTATATACTTGGAGGTTAGCTTTAATGTTATTGAATGATTAATACCAAATTTATTAAATAAATAGTTAAATAAATAATATCTAAATTTAAGAGGTTATTAGGTACCAAAATCGTTACACCTATAATATATTATTATTATTATTATTATTATTATTATTATTATTATTATTATTTAACTTTCATTTACAATAAAAATAATTTTCTGAAAAAATTATTCAAATTAGGTTTACCCTCATCCTTTTATCTTATACAATACCCTAACTACTTAATTTTCTATATAGGTACCCTTACTAACCTTAACTTTAAACAAAAATAATTCATATCAAAGTCCATCCTACTTTCTACCATCCCCCTTCTCATGATTACTCACATGCTATGCTAGTTTTCCATGAACAAAATGCTCCCAATGTCTAACTCTCTTTTTTCATGCCATAACACATTTCCATATTTGAACCATCAACACCACCAAAAATAATTGCTCAAATCTTATTTTTGGTATTTTTGCCTATATATATTATTTTTCTTTTTTTCCCTTACCCTTTTGATGGACTCATCTATCCATGATATTTTCTTTCTTCCTTTCGATATTATCATCCTCCATCAACCTACATGAACCATTCCACCACCCATGGACATCATCTTATTTTAGTCTATCCATAACACTCATTACCATGTTTTATGGCTTCTTTTTGCACATTCGAACATTGCAAATTATTATCATCATTACCACTGCTAGCCAACATGAATAGCTTCATAACCATTGTTCCAGCAACCCATTATTCTCTCACAGCTTGACCTAGCCTATATGACCCCCTTAGGAAACCCAACTCCCTCCTATTTTGAATCCTTACACAATCTCTTACCCTCAAATGTCATCCTCCTCATTTAGTCATACATAACTATTATAAAACTACCCTTGCTCAACTAGTAGATTACACAATAATTAGCTAATCTTCTCTCTCACACCATATTCCCTTAAACTCACCTCCCCATGCTCCATCACGTTTTTTTAATCATTTCCCCTAGTCTAATACCTACTCCTTCCCTAGCTCCTCTATCATCACGCATCCAATGTACCACTATCAACCATCAACCCTCACCTCCTTTTATAGCCTTAGCTATGCATATCCTCTATCATATGTCTCTACCTTACTACATCGACCTCTCATGAATCCCTTAGGTGTGAGGAAGTCTCAAGCCGAGGGAAGACAATGCAGGGTGAGTTATACTTTTTCTTTTATTCTATTTCCAACTAATTCTAGGGTATTTTGATAATTTAGTAATGATTATTTTTATATTATTTTGTTATTTTATAAGTTAAATATTTATATAACTATTATTGGTTTTTTTAGTTAAGATAGGAAGGATAGTGGAGCATAATAATTAATATTTGGTTTCTTATATTTGTGGTTTTTAGTAGAAATCAAGTAACCCATTTTCCTTACTAAAAAGTTAAAAAGTTTGTGGTGGCATATTAGGGTTTCAATGAGTACATTGTGTTAAAAATGTTCTATTATCTTGTGTTTATTTCACTAACTAATGTGAGCATTAAAATTATGCAAACTGGTGAATGTAAATTATTCTAATATTATGAGTAAAAAAGTGTTGTTGAATAGGGTAAAGGGAATGGAATAATTATGCATCATATATATGCTTAAAATACTGGTTTGAGTATATTTTGTCCCTTTTTTAGCATGATTATTTTTATTGTATACAGTGTGTGTAACACCCCAAAATTCACTAATTTTTTTTAAAAGCGGAAGCAATTAAAATAGAAATACTTAGAACCCGTGAATTATAGGGATGTTACCGCCACACTTAGTACTATACTGGTTTTCTCTGACCGTTCCAATACCAAGTGCTAAGGCTAAAGAAGAGATTAACAATCAATTACAAAATTAGTACAAACTAAACTTCAAATAATCATTAAACGGTTGCAAAAAAAAATCAGAGTACACATCAAGAAATGTAATTCATTTCCAAAAGATAATTAAACTTACAACCGATAAAAGGTTCGTTAAAATACTCAATCGAGTAATGAATCAGAAAATGGTAAATACTATACCAAAGAAATAACAAAACGAGTGAAATCGCGTAACAAATGAATACGACCACAAAATTCTCAAACTACGAGCCCAACACGCTCAAAACTCAACCCCAACTGATGTCTCGCCCACCTGCACAAATCAGAAGGGCATACTACTCGTGGGAATGAGTAGCACCCATGAAAAGGGTGATCAGTACGCTATGTATTGAGTAAGGTAACCGAACACTAAGGCCAACACATAAGCACATAAAATCATGCATAAGAATAAAAGATCATAAAGACCATCCTCATATCATAATATCAACCAATCATTCAGGTCCATACATAAAGGCCTAATCATAGTCCAAATTAATTATTTAATTAATCTTTTATCGGAAGTTGATATACATCATGCTTTTTATCAATCCATGCGAGCATAGGAACACCCCACTACTATAACCGGTGGGCCGGTCACAACAGAGCATCATGTCCTAACCACTATTGTTACCGGTGGATCGGTCATGTATAGGGTAGAAACCCTAACCACTATTCCTAACCGGTTGATCGGTTTGATTCCTCCTCGCATGGTGTTCCACTGTAAGTAATTAGTGTCTTTTATTTTCCTTAGCACAACTCTGGTTTATTTACATTAAGATCGGGATCCCCCACTATTATAACCGGTGGGCCGGTCACAATAGGACATCATGTCCTAACCACTATTATTACCGGTGGATCGGTCACAATAGGGTAAAACCCTAACCACTATTCCTGACCGGTGGATCGACTGGTCCCGTCTCAATATATCTTCTAGTTCATATGATTAGTGCCTTAAGTATCTTATTCAAAGGCTTTCACCCTAGACATGCATGAATCATATATTATAAATTTCATATTCATCATCATACTTTATTCACCAAGTACACATGTGCTACCACCAAACCCTAGACATGCATGAATCACTCCCTTTACACTTATCCTCCAATTCTACTCCACATCTCAATCTAGGGTTTTATCCCGAAACCCTAATTTAGGCCTTAACATCCCCTCTTACTCCACCTCACATCATCCAAACCATGTTAACACTGCACACATCACACATCATCGATTTCATTCTCATAATTACACCTTAATCACCAAAAACTCATGATGCAACAAAAACCCTAAGCAGCCACACCAAACCCTAATCAACCACCACAAACCATAATTAACCACTACAAACCCTATTTAACCATAACAACCATAATTAGCCACTCCAAACCTTAATTACCCACGACAATTCACAATTAACCACTCCAAACCCTAGCTTAGTTTCCTACATACCCATATAACGCTGTGTAACACCCCCAAATTTACTACTGAAAAATTTCGTTTAAGAAAAAGGTTTTAGCGGAAGCGAAAGAATTAAAACCATAAACTTGGGGGTATTACCGCCACACTTAGTACCAGACCGGTTCACTCCTATCGTTCCGATACTAAGTGCTAAGGCTAAACTAAACAATCATTAAGTAAGAGTCATCAAAACATAGGTCCATAGTTAACATAGACCATTCACGCAAACCACAAGTCAAAAACAGTTAAAATATCGTTAAGATTGTAACTTAAAAGTACGGTTTTGACGCAAGAAGCGTAGTACAAAATATAGTTAATAAGACGAGTCCCAAGGGACCAATATCCGGATCGCCTACTCACTCAAGCCAAGCCTTCCACACCAATTCATTAACCGGTCAAACCTGCATAGGAGGTCTGCTCCCCACCATCGGTGGATCATCATAGGACCCATTCAATCAAGGTAGTATTAGTACAGGTATACCTATATCCGTATCCGATAAGAAAATCCGTACCCAAATCCGTACCCGTACCCGAATCCATATCCACTAACATATCCATATCCGTATCCGTTGGATATCCGTTACTCAACGGATTATCCGTTTACTCGTTAATGGATATTATCCGATAGATAAATCCATCACCCGACAGATAAATCCATTTAGAGTTAAGCTAAATGATAATTCTAACTTTAATTTATACTATACTTATTTTAAAATTAAGGGTAAAAAGGTAATTATATATCGGGTAAACGGGTACGGATATGGATATGGGTATGGTTACGGGTACGGGTATGGATATACCATACCCGTATTAGTACTCGAATCCGACGGATATTTTTTTCCATCATCCATATCCGTATCCATATTCGTTTATCCATATCCGTTGGACAAAATCTGTGGGGTTTTGGGTAAAATCCACCCCGTTTATATCCCTAACTTTTAGAATGAGTAAGGGCGCTGGTGCGCTAAGGCCAAGCATACAATCACCCTACATATCATACATAGCACAATCATATAGACAACATGCGATAACCCGCAAGATAAGGCTTGAGTACTTTCCGGTAACTTATTCTTATTTCTCGTTAATAATAATACGTTAATTCCACACATATTCTTTAATAGTCCGTGTGAGTGCGGGAACCCCACTATTATAGCCGGTGGAACGGTCACGAGGGCCATGCCCTGCCACTATTATAGACGGTGGACCGGTCACGAGGGTATCATACCCTGCCACTATTATGTGCCGGTGGACCGGTCTGGCTCCGACTCACAAGGTGTTCCACTATAAATGTTTGTATCTTTCCTAGGTCTTATTATCATTCTGATTAGTTTGTTGAGCACGGAATCCCCACTATTATAGCCGATGGAACGGTCACGAGGGCCATGCCCTGCCACTATTATAGCTGGTGGACCGGTCATGAGGGTAACATACCCTGCCACTATTATTTGCCGGTGGACCGGTCTGGGTCCGGCTCAATATCTTTCTCTGTAAGTAGTGAATGTCTTAACATATCTTATTCAAAAGGTTTTCACCATGGATATGCATAAATCATTCTCTTTATGCTTTACACATCACAACCAATAAAATTCCACATTCATAACTACACTTAAATCAATAATACACATGATAACGCCAAACAACTCTAAGTAGTCGTAACCAACCCTAATTGTCCACACTAACCCGTGGTTAACCACTCTCATCCCTACTTTACCATAACAACCGTACTTAGCCATCCTAAACCTTAATTATCCTCAACAGTCACAATTAGTTACTCCATCCCTAATTAATCACAACGTCCCAGAGTTAATCACTCCAAACCCTAATCCCATACAATCATTAACTCCCATGCAAAACCCTAACTCCACCATGCAAACCTTAATACCGCCATACCAACATTAATACCACCATACAACCCATAACACCACCATGCAAACCCTAATAACACCATAAGCCATTAATACCACTATGTAATCATTAGTGCCACCATATGAACATTTATACCACCATACAAACAATTAGTACCACCATCGAACATTAATACCACCATACAACATTAATACCTCCATAAAAATCACAAATACCACCATACAACATTTACCTCCATAAAATCACAAATACCATCATACAACATTAATACCTCCATAAAATCACAAATACCACCATACAACATTAATACCTCCATAAAATCACAAATACCACCATACAAACCCTAATACCACCATACAACATTAATACCTCCATAAAATCACAATACCACCATACAACATTAAAACCTCCATAACATCACAAATACCACCATACAACATTAATACCTCCATAAAATCACAAATACCACCATACAAACCCTAATCCCTCCATACAACATTAATACCTCCATAAAATCACAATACCACCATACGAACCCGAATACCACAATAAGCCATTAATACCACTATGAAATCATTAGTACTACCATACGAACAAATACCACCATACAAACCCTAATCCCACCAAACAAACTTCAAGACTCCCATGATGGTATCCAACTCATATTACCATTTATCCTAACATGCATGCCCTAGTGGGCCATAACATATTACATCATAAACATCATACATATAACTGTCATGCTCATGTCACGGAAGCACATACAACATACCTCAATCTCCAAGCTACGCTACACATAAGACAAGTTATCCACAAATCATATAATACATGGCATAGCATGGCATACACAACATTCAACACATCCGTGTCATACATAGCACAAGGCCATTAGCTTCGTCCTTACCTAAGGCGACGTTGGGCTTGGAGCACGCTCCTCTAACTCCTCAGGGCTTTGGTCGGGATTACCTAAAAAAAAAGGGGGAAATGCTAAGTATTAGTTTCCCTTGCAAGTACCATCAACCCCTATTCTAGTTTAGGATTAGGATTTTTATTACTAAGGAGGGTATTATACAAAAACTAGTGTTTTTACCTCAGAATTAGTATACTAAATATTAGTAGTCAAAATATAGTTATTTATGATACTTATTGTTACACTTATTTTATTAAGCCCATTAGTTCCATTCTTATAATACTAGTGTTCACTAGTCATAGTAAAATAGTGATAATAATAATAATAATAATAATAATAATAATAATAATAATAAGACTACTAATAGTGACACGTATGTTTCAAGTAATAGAACTCTAGCGTTTTTAAGATTAAGTCTAACAATGGTGTTAGGTTTGAAATAATAATATTATAAGGTCACAATATTACAAGTAAACTATTCCTAAGGGTGATAATGATAATAGTAATAATACTAATAATGATGATAATAATAGTAATAATAACCATTATAACCCTAGCAATAATAATAACAATAACAATAACCCAGTATGGTTAAGTATTAATAATAATAACCTTAGTAAGGTAATAGAAATAATAATGATAAAATGTTAATACTAATAACAATAAGACCAAAGTTAAGTATAATACCAGTTAGGGTTTAAAAGCGATGTTAGTAGTAGTAAGAAAATAAGAACATTAATGATGGAGACCATAATAATGATAATAATGATAATAATAATAGTAATACTAATAGTAATGAAAGAAATAATAATAATAATAATAATAATAATAGTATTAATATTGGTAGAAAATAGTAGTAGTTATATAAAAGGGGTATTTGGGTTTGGATGAGTGGAGAACCACCTAGGGTCGGTGGTGGTCCGGCGACGGCGATGGAGGAGGAGAAGAGGGGGAGAGATGGAGGTGGTGGTTAGATGGGAGGGGAAAAGGAGGAGTTTGAGGTGGGGAAAGAAACAGCAGGTGAAGGGGAGTGGAGTGAGGGTGGTGGCGTGGAAAGGGGTGGCGGCGCGCGGCGGCAGCGACGGCGGTCAAGGGTGGTGGAGAGAGGTGGAAGATGAGGGAGGAAGGAGGAGAGGGAGGAAGGGGAAGATGGAGGTATGGGAAGGTAGAGGGAGGTCTGCTGAGCATTTTGGAGGGTGGAGGAGGCTCTGGTGGCGGCTAGGTTGGTGGTGGAAGGCGGCGCAAGGGGAGTGAGGGGTTGGAAGGGGTTGTTCGGGGTGGCTATTTTGCACGGCCAGGGCAGCACGTGTAGGGAAAATCGAGGGTTGAGGAGGGCTTGGTTAGGTGGAGGGTGGTGCAGGGTGGGGTTCTAGGCGGCACTAGACCGGCGGCGTTGGGTGACGGTGGCGGTCGACGCGTCTGATGGGCGGCGGCGAGAGGGACTAACCTAGGGTTTCGGGTTTCCAAATCCTGAACCCAGGTGATCAATGGGGGTATTTATAGGTAGGGTGGTCGGGTAAGGCCAGGGGAAGAAGAAAAAGGGGAGTGCAGGCGCCAGGCTGGCCGGCAGGCGGCAGTGACTGCCATGGCAGGTTGGGTCGGGGAGGGGGAGAAGAAAAGGGAAAGAGATGGGCACGAGGGAAGGGGAGAGGGACTTGGTCGGGGTCGAAAAGAGGAAGGAAAATGACAGGGAAGGGCAGGGGAGGACGGTCGGCGCTGAGCTAGTGGCTGCTGGCGAGATTCGGGGCTGCAAGTCGAGTTACAGATCGGCATGCAGGTCGGGGAAGAAGGGGGCGACTGGACCGGTCGGTACAGGGGAAAAAAAGGAAAAGAAAGGAGAAGGATCGGCCGGCCTAGGCAAGGGAGCAGGCTGACGCGTGAGACAGGCCAGGGAGGAAGGGAGATTTGGGCCGACGGGCTGGCCTAAACAGGGGGAAGTAGAAGAAGAAAAAAAAATAAAGGAGGAAGAAAGAAAAAGAAAAGAAAGGAGAAAAAGGAAAATGGAAAATGGAAAATCATAAAATGGTTGGGGATATTTGTTCTTTATTTATTTATATAATTAATTTAGATATTTAATTTTAATAATAATTATTTTAATTATAATAATTAAATCCATTTTTAAATTAGTTAGGCTATTTTGGATAAATTGTCCTTAACTTCCATTTTAATTAGTAAAATGTCCAAAATTTTCTAAATAATTTATTTATTATTTTCTCCTTATTTTCCTCAATTAACTTCCTCTTTATTTAATGAAGTAATATATTTTCTTAATTTTCTCTAATAAATCATTATTTTGCCATAATTCCATAATTAGGATTTTTGGGGTATTACACGTTGTACATACTATATTTCACTCAAAGTGTTTAAACACCCAAACAACACTACATTACCTTCCTTACATACCAAATAAGCTTTCCACACATAAATTTCATACCCATGCAGACATTAACCTCCACATGCAAACGATTGAACCTTTTCAGGCAAACCCTAAAATCCCACGTGAACCCTAAATTCAATCGTACAAATTTAGACTCTTCCATATAATTAAAACCCTAGATTCCTCCATACAGAATCTTATATTCAATCCATACACAAAACCAAAAATTCACCCATACCAAACCTAAATTCAAACCATATAAAACCCAAATATTTTTCCTTACTTTACAATTGATTAGATTCTCGCATTCATAACCACAAATTAGATTTTCCCATACAAGACCATAAGTTAGATTCTCCCACCTAAAATCATAATTTAGAATCTCCCAAACAAACAATAAATTCGATTATCCCATATAACATCATAAATCACATTCTTCCAAATAAAACCATATATATTATATTCTTCCACATAAAACCATACATTAGATTCTTCCTTATAAATCCATAAAAGTAGGTCAACTCACTTCCCTTAGTCAACTTCCTTCCCCATCCTCCTTTTTAATCCTTTCTCCCACATAAACAACATCAACATCCTCACATGCATGTCTACAGGATCACAACAGATATCATCATACATAAATAATACACATTCCATACAAAAACATACTTAAAATCCACGTCATATCATATACGACATAATTAATAATCATAAACATAGAATGCATAGCATATGAAGCACATAATGCATAGAAGCACACAATGGCCTTAGTAAACCCTTACCTAAAATGTCACCGGTCTTGGAGCACGCTCCTACGCCTTCTTAGAGCTTTAACCAAATAATAACATACTAATAAAATAACCTTAACAAAATTCTAACTTTGCTAAAGACATAAAAATAATAGAGATATTATAAACCTTGATAATATAGGGTTAAAGACTTTACCCTAATAATAATAATGATACTAATATAATAATATCAAAGATAATAAAACTTATATCAATGAGAATATAAATAATAATAACAATAATAATAATAATAACAATAATATCATTATTAACAATACTAATGGTAAAATATTTGTATTAATAATAATGGAATAAGAATAATAAAAAATCGAAATATAAAATAATAATTATTATACTTATAACATATTAATATTAATAATAGTAATAAAAGAAATAATAAGCAACTACCCCCTTAGGGACTAACTAGATAAAAAAAAATCTAACATTCCACAAAAAGCTCCGGGTATGCTTCTCACATCTCTTTTTTAGCCTCCCAAGTAGCTTCTTCGGTTCCATGGCGACTCCATAAGATTTTAACCAGAGGCACCAAACTCATACGAGTCTTCCTCAACTTAGTGTCGAGAATCCTCACTGGTCGTTCCTCGTAAGTCATCGAATCATCCAGTTCAACCTCATCTGGTTGAATTACATGTGACGGATCGGCAACATACTTCCTTATCTGAGAAATGTGGAACACATTATGCACTCGTGCCAACTCTGGAGGAAGAGCCAATCTGTAGGCAACTTCGCCCACTCGCTCTAATATCTCATAGGGACCGATATATCTAGGGCTCAATTTACCCTTCCTTTTGAACCTCTGCACTCCTTTCGTAGGTGAAACCCTTAATAACACCTTGTCTCCAGGTTCAAATTCTCCATCCCTACGCCTCTGATCGGCATAACTCTTTTGTCTGCTTTGAGCTTCTTTCATCCGATCCTGGATTTTTCTGACCTGACGAGTCATATCCTCGATTAATTCTGGTCCTAACACGATCGTTTCACTAATGTCGCTCAACACAAGGGAGTCCTGCACTTCCGTCCATACAATGCTTCGAAGGGAGCCATCCCAATACTGGCATGATAACTGTTATTATATGAAAATTCCACTAGATGCAAGCGTTCCTCCCAACATCCCTAGAAATCCAACACGCAAGCTCTTAACATATCTTCCAGGGTCTGAATAGTCCTCTCTGTCTGCCCGTCAGTGGCAGGGTGAAAAGCTGTGCTCATTTTCAGTTTGGTCCCCAAAACTTCTTGCAGCTTTCCCCAAAAGTGAGATAGGAACCTCGAATCTTGATCTGAAACAATATCCTTAGGGACCCCGTAACGGTTGACCACAAATTTCATATAAGCGCTAGCCAACTGCTCCATACTCCAAGTGGACTTCATAGGAATGAATATGGCCGACTTGGTCAATCTATCAACAATAACCCATATGGTATCACAGCCACTTCTAGTTCTTGGTAATCCACTCACAAAATCCATAGAAATGGAGTCCCATTTCCACCCCGGCATCGCTGGTCTTCGATGTTCGATCTTAACCTTCTGACACACAAGACACCGAGATACAAACTCGGCTACCTCCTTTTTCATACGTGGCCACCAGTACACCTTTTTGAGATCCTTGTATAACTTTGATCCTCCTGGGTGAATCGAATAGGGAGTCTGATGTCCCTCCTCCATAATACGATACTTAAGGTCTGGACATCTTTGGGGCACACACCAACGACCCTTGAATCGTATACTGCCATCCTCATGGACTCTGAACCCCTCGGCTTTGCCTTCCTGCATCTTCTGTCGAATCCTTTCCAACTTGACATCTCCAACCTGGCCTGCTCGGATCTCTTCAAATATAGTCGGAGTGAGAGTCAAGGCATTCATATGAGTTTCAAGATCTCCCTGCTGAATCATCTCAATCTCTAGGTCTGCTAACTCACTTATTGTCTGATCAGCAATCACAAGACATGGCGTAGAATGTGCAGTCTTCCTACTGAGAGCATCAGCAACCACATTGGCCTTACCCTCATGGTAGGTCAACTCAATGTCATAATCCTTTACTAGCTCCAACCATCTTCTCTGCCTCAGGTTGAGCTCCTTCTGTGTAAAGATATACTTAAGACTCTTGTGATCTGTAAAGAATTTACACTTCGCCCCGTAGAGATAAGGCCTCCAAATCTTCAAAGCGAACACAACAGCAGCAAACTCAAGATCATGCGCGGGGTAATTCTGCTCATGTTTCTTCAGCTGTCGTGAGGCATAATCTACCACTTTACCCTTCTGCATCAGCAAGCATCCCAAACCATGCTTGGATGCATCGCTATAAACTTCGAACTCCTCGGTCTCTTCGGGTAAAGTCAACACTGGTGTAGTGGTCAACCTCTTCTTCAGTTCTCGAAAAGCCTCTTCACAAGCCTCATCCCATTGGAACTTTGTAGTCTTCTTCAAGAGATTAGTCAAAGGTCTAGCTATCTTAGAAAAGTTCTGCACAAATCGTCTGTAGTATCCAGCCAAACCTAGAAAACTCCTAATCTCTGGTATGCTCTTAGGGGGCTTCCACTCTGTGACTGCTGCAATCTTAGCAGGGTCCACAGCCACTCCTTCCGCCGATACAATGTGACCAAGGAAGGTGAACTCTTGGAGCCAAAACCCGCACTTTGATAGTTTCGCATACAGATGATGCTCTCTTAATGTGCTCAAAATGGTACGTAGATGTTGCTCATGCTCCCAATCTCCCCGGGAATATATCAAAATATCATCAATAAAAACCACCACAAACTGATCGAGGAAGGGTCTGAATCTCCTCGTCATCAAGTCCATGAATACTGCTAGAGCATTTGTAAGTCCAAAGGGCATCACCGTAAATTTGTAATGCCCATATCGCGTTTGAAATGCAGTCTTCATGATGTCCGCATCAGCGATCCTCAATTGATGGTACCCGGATCTCAAATCTATCTTGGAAAACAACGTAGCTCCCTTCAGCTGGTCAAATAAATCATCAATTCTTGGGAGCGGATATCGATTCTTCACCGTCAAATGGTTCAATCCCCGGTAGTCAATGCAGAGTCGAAGACTACCATCCTTCTTCTTTACAAAGAATACCGGTGCTCCCCATGGTGATATGCTTGGTCGGATATACCCATGCTCCAATAGTTCCTCCAACTGAACCTTCAATTCTTTCAATTCCACCGGTGCCATTCTATAAGGTGCCTTGGAAACAGGCTCAGCTCCCGGCACTAGCTCAATCTTGAAGTCAATTTCCCGGACCGGAGGCATGCCTGGTATTTCTTCTGTGAAAACGTCCGAAAATTCTTTAACTACCGGAATATTGTCCAAACATGTTAGATCCTTATTCAGCTCCTTCACACTGCATAAATATAGAGGACACCCCTTTTGGATCAAAGCATTCAATGCAACCGCTGATACAACCTTAGTGGTCGGCTCGGGTTGAGTCTTCCGATATGAAACCCTAGTACCCTTCGGACCTCGCAGAATCACCCATTCTTGGGCACAATCAATAACCACTTTGTACTTTCCCAACATATCCATGCCCAAAATTAAGTTGAAGTCTTTTAGATCCATTCCGACCAGATCCACTAGGAAGTATACCCCTCCTATATCTAAGGCCACATCAGAAAACCTCCAACTACACTCCATCCTATCACCCGACGGAAGCATAACAGATAGTTCTATTCTAGTTGATGGTGACAATCCAGCTTTAGCAGCAAATGCAGAGGAAATGAAAGATAATGTGGCACCCAAATCAAATAGCACATAAGCTGGAAATGAGTAAATGGTAAACATACCAGTAACAACATCCAACTTTCGGTCTGCCTCAACCTAACTAATAACGTTTAGGCGCCCTCTTGACTGGCCTCCTTTCTGAGGATGAGGCTTAGGTCCCTGTGGTCTTCCCCCTGTCTCTCGAGCTGGGGCACTAGATGGAGCAGGTGCTCTCTGATAATACTGCGGGGACGAGTTCTGTCTGTGTTGTTGATAAGCCTGCTGCTGAGGCATCAATGCTCCTCCCTGTTGATATGATCGACTATGATTCTGCTGAAACCTCGGTGGCCCCCAGCACTCCACTGCTCGATGACCTGCCTTCCCACAATTTAGGCAAATGACCAATTTGCCCTTACAATTCTTGCCCTAATGGACTCGGCCACATTTCCTGCAAACTGGGCCTCTCGAGGGTGGCCTCCTGAATTCTCTAACTCTAGGCTGGATCCCGCTCCCAGAACTCTGTACGTCGGGCTTTCTTTTCCCAAGGATGGCAGCCTGCTCATGGACTAACATGTCTGCAATGCAAGCACGCTCATAAAGGGATACCAAGTCGGTGAATGGCACTACACCCATCATATGACGGATGCTAAAGTTCAGTCCTTGCTCAAATTGAAACACCACTGTGGACTCATTGGCGGCAATCCCAGGAGCAAATCGGAGCAGTTCTATGAAACGGGCATAGTATTGGAGGATAGTCATCAGCCCTTGTGTCAGCTGCATAAACTTCCGAAGCTTATCCCTCCTGAGGCTCTCGGGATAGAATCTGGTGCGTAAGGAGGTCTTAAATGCCTCCCAAGTAGCCGGAGGACCTTCTTTGGCACGAAACTCTTCCCACCAGGCGTCTGCTATGCCCCTGAGGAAGAAGGCTGCAATGTTGGGTCGTCGGTCAGCTGGACAATCCACAGCCTCAAAGGTGCGATCTAGATCGCAGATCCACCCCTCTAAAATCACTAGGTTCTCCTCCCCGGAGTATGTCGAAGGATGATGTCCCGTAACCCTCCGAAGCCAATCCTCTCCAGCACTATCGTTTTTTTGGGTGAACTCAAGAAAAGCAGTGACGGCATCCTCTAAACGGTTAATCCTCCCATTTTTCACCATTTCGCTGCAGTAAAAATAAACACTTAGCGACAACCCATTGATTCAAGAATATTTAGCAAGGTTTTCCACCACTTAGGGAAACCCTAAACTACCCTTGTACTCCTCACCGTGGCCGGGATCCAAAAAGTTAGAAAATAAAATGGTTTTCCATTAAGGTGGAAAATTCTTTTCAAAATTCAATAGCAACATCAAAATTAACTTTATTTCCAAAAACGAGCGTGGTCAACAAGATCGACCGCTCTGATACCAACTTGTAACACCCCAAAATTTACAATTTTTTTTAAAACATTATATAACTTAAAACTGTAAACTTTTGGAGATGTTACCGCCACACTTAATACTAGACCGGTTCACTCCTACCGTTCCAGTATTAAGTGCTAAGGCTAAGATAAATGCTTGAAAGAAACATTAATAATAATTCAAATTCATGGTTATTCAGATCAAATATGCAATAGTCCTTACACAAAAAAAAGTACGAGGAGTAGTTCATTTAGAAAGGGGAAAACAGTAATAATAAAATTGTTCCAAAGTACGATTCATAATTAAACGACATAAAAATAAAATTCTAAGGAAAGCCGGCCACGACACTCTAAGAAAAGATCCCGCCCCATCGTCACTCGATCCCTTCTGATGTCCCATAGACATCAATGGCATCAAAGTACATATCTCCTACCTGTACATAATCAGATGGGCCTTCTACTCGTTGGAATGAGCAGCACCCGTGAAACGGATGATCAGTACGCTACGTACTGAGTAAGGTAACCAAGCACTAAGGCCAACACATAGCATACAAAATCATAAAGGCAATGCTCCACTTACACTTTCAAACCACGTATATGATTCATAAAGACATACAGATAATTACACAACTTAATAAATATTAAACCCACACATAAAGGCCCAAACAGTTCGAATTAATTACTTAATTAATCTTTTTACCGAAAAATTGATACACACCATAACTTTTATCAAATCCATGTAATCACAGGAACACCCCACTATTTTAGCCGGTGGGCCGGTCACTTGCGGGATAAGGTCCACACCACTATTATTTGCCGGTGGACCGGTCACTTGCGGGACAAAGTCCACACCACTATTATTTGCCGGTGGACCGGTCTAGTTCCTGCTCACATGGGCTTCCACTGTAAGTAATTAATATCTTTTAAGTGTCTTTAACAAACTCGGGTTCGTTTTTATTGAGCTCGAGTCCCCCACTATTATTCGCCGGTGGACCGGACACTTGCAGGAAAAAGTCCACACCACTATTATTTGCCGGTGGACCGGTCTCACATAGGGTAACAACCCTAACCACTATTCCTAACTGGTGGATCGGTTGGACCCGGCTCAATAATCTTTCGCTTTAAGTGATTAATGTCTTAAATATTTTGTTCAAAGATTTTTGTCCAAACACGCATGACTATCTCCGTACCAATCCTAGTTCTCGTACATATCCCTAGCTCCACATGACCACTCTTCCATGCAAACCCTAACTCCATGTAAACCACTCTCCCATGCAAACTATAACTTTCATGCAAAACCCTACCTCCACATAATCACACTCCCATGCACCCTAACTCCACGTAAACCACTCTCCCATGCAAACTCTAACTCTCATGCAAAACCCTACCTCCACATAATCACACTCCCATGCACCCTAACTCCATGTAAAACATATTTCCATGACAACCCATAATTCTCATGCAAAGCCCTAGTCATCATGCAACTCCACGCAAAAACCCTCACCCTTACACCTTCATACAGAAATCCTAACACCATGCAGTTATGTAGAAACCCTAATACCATGAAATTATGCAGAAACCCTAAAACCATGCAATTATACAGAAACCCTAAAACCATGCAATTATACAGAAACCCTAAAACCATGCAATTATAAAGAAACCCTAACACTATGCAGTTACTCCCCATCATGATTTACATTCCCTTCGTGCATGTCTTGGGCTTCGCCACATCGTACTAACAACGTATTTATACACATCATTCTCATGCCACACTCATTTAACGAAACACACCTCAACTTCCTTACATGCGCCATTTATAACAATTACATAATAATTACATAAAATAAACGACAGATCACATCACAAGGCATGCATGGCATATAAATCATATATAACACAAATGGCCTTAGCACCCCTTACCTAAAATGTCACTGGTCTTGGAGCAAGTTCCTATACCACTTCAGGGCTTTGGTTGGGCTCACCTACTAGGGAAAAATAGTAGGATTAGGTTTTCTCTTAAGAGTGCCATTATTTCTAACTTATCTCAAGACCTTATTTTCAATTAAAAATTATTATATTAAAATTAATAATGTGATTCAAAACAAACAGGTGATATAAGGGTCTCTACCCTTCATCAAAATAAATTTAGTAAAGATAATAATAATAATAATTCTAATAACAACTAACTATTAAAATAGAGATAATATCAAGAATATTAATAATAATAATATTAACAATAATGTATAAGCTTTAAAATTTAATGTGGGGTTTCGAATCTACCCCTAATTAATAAAATACCATTCAATAATATTAATATATATATTATTCATAATAATATTAAAATAATAAGGATAATAAAAATGAGAAAAATAATAAAACATATAATAATTCAAATCATACCCTAAATTCAAAACTAATTATTTTATTCCTGCTCTCTATATCTGTAAGGATAATTTAGCCTTAATATTTCATCTAATAATAATAATAATCAAAATAAAAAAATACTTTATTAACCATGAATTAATTTGAATAAAACAAAACAAAGGTAAATAAATATAAAGGAAGTATAAGGAGGTCTAGGGTTTCACCTTGAGTCGTCAAAAGCGGCGGCACTGGCGGTGGTGCTCGGCGGTGGCCGGAAAATGGGTCTAAGAGGGCAAAAGATGAAGAAACAAATAGAAGGAGCAGGGGAGAAATTAAAATAAGATTATGGTTCGATGGATAAGGATTAGAGGGAGTTTTTGGGCGGTTCAAAGGCCAGTAGAAGTGGCAGAAACGGCGGAGGACGGCGACTTAAGGGTTCCGGAGTGAAAATTCTGGTGAGACGAGCAGCAAACATGGCACGGCTATGGAGGCCCATGAAAGGAAAATCGAAGGTTTAAATCGGTTTAGTTAACTAAAGGGAGTTGCAGGGAAGAATTTGGGATATGGCGGTGGCGTTGAGGTTGGCTAACAGCGGTGGAATACTTATCTGAAGTTGCGATGGCCGGCAACTCGGGCTTAGGGTCTCGAGGAAGAAGAAGCTCTAAAAACTCCTATAACAAGGCTATTTATAGATGTTGGAATGGATAATGAGGAGCTGGAGGTCGACATGGAAGTGTTAAATGCAAGAATTTGGGTGGCCGGTGGCAGTAATGGCTCGACTTCTGTTTTGGGATGGTTCGAATTCCGCACACCGGTAGAGAAAAAACGGGCGAGATTTAACGTCTAATAATTATGCCAATTTACTCCTGGAGTTAAGAGGAAGACAATGAGGCAAGAAACGGCCGGTATTAATCACCGTAGACGAAGAGGCCATTGATGGGGTCGAAGGTTTCGTTGCAGCGACAGGGAAAGACAGAGGGAGAAGGAAGAAGAAGGAAGGTGGGCCAATCGGCCGAGGAAGGAAAAGAAAAGGGGAGAACTGGGCGGTTCGCGCGCCTGTTAGGCCCTCACTTAACGAGACGCAGCGTCTCGACATAAAATCGACCAAAACGCCCCGTCTGGGCGCACGCAGGGAGAAGGCCAGCTCCGCAGGGACGCTAGAGACGAAAGGAAGAAAAAGGAAAGAGGATTGGGCCGCGCCTGGCCCATTCGGCGGAAGAAGGAGGAAGAAAGAAAAGAAAGAAAAGGAGAAAAGAAAAAGAAAGAGGAAAAAAAAGGAAAAAGGAAGAAAAATAGGATTTTGGGTTTAAATAAATTAATTAGAATATTTTGGGTATTTAATATAAAATATTTATTTAACAAAAATATTAAATTCCCTTTTTAGGCTAGTTTCGGGTTTTTAAAATATTTTCCATAAATTTCAATTTAATTATTAAAACACCCTAATTTTCTTCCCTTAAATTATTTATAAACTTAATATTAATTTGGAACTATTTTATCCTCCTTATTTTAAATAAAAGAATTTATTTTGTTAATTTCTAAAATAAAATCCTTAACTAGCTAAAATACCCAAATTTCTCCTAATTAAAATAGTAATAAATTTCTTCTTAAATTGTCCTAATTAATTTCCTTTTATTTTAATCGAATAATTTATATTTAATTAATTATCCTAATAAATTTTCATTTAAATATACTATTTAAAATTATAAATTTTCGGGGTATTTCAAATATACTTTGCAATCTCTTATCTATTTCTTATATTTTTTTTATTATCTTAGGTGAAATAATTTTTTTAACCTTAGCACTTGGTGTAATGACGGTATAGGAAACTAGAATTATGCTAAGTTTTATGGTAACACTTTCATTTTTCACCACCAAAAAAATTTATTTTAAAAATATTATGGAAGTGCAAAGATAAATCTACATCATGAAAAATGGGGTGCTACCACTATATATAATATAAGATAAGTGCCTTACTACCAACTTTGCACTAGAAATAAGGATAATTATCCAACCAATCAAAAATACAAAGAAAACTAGAGTGCATAAGATAAGAAAAATAGTTGTTCACAACCTAGGGATACACAAGTGCAAATCCATATAAGATGTATAAAGAGGATGACTCCTTCACTGAAGGAAGTCCATTTCAATAATTCACAATGGTTGCCTAAAAACATAGAAAAAGTCTCAAAGAAAAGCCTTCACTCAACAACCAAAGATTTTTAAGAGGATGATGAACCACTTAATGGTCATCCAGAGAAAACCTATGACCAACCTCCTACTCCTAAGATTGAGTTGGTGAATGCAATAACAACCCCATCAGTATGCATACACACTAAGTAAACTAATCTACTACCATCACGTAGATCCTACTACTAGCAAGACCCACACAACATACTCACGGTACAAATTATTAAAATATGCATGTGGATTTTCTATCATTTCATTCACATATAACCACATAGGTTATGTAAGATATGAGTTGATCCATTTAATCATGTATAGTAGTACTCTTGTCAACATAAAATTTAATGTTTCTTTGACTAAGTTTTCCCTTGCGACCAAAACACATTACTCACTTTGTTGGCAATACATTTAAAAGGACTCAGTTACCTACATCAATATCATTTATCCTTATGTGTAGATAAATATAATTTTTTATCCTCTCTAGTATATCTTTCATTTGATCTTGAATAAGAAAAATCTTCGTTTCCATTTTCTCCACAATATCTGGTCAAAAATTAACCATCTCACTTGAGTTATTCAAGCATAAGAGACTATACAACTTTCATATTTAGAGTTTCTTGAAATGTGTCATCCTTATGGTCAAATGATGATTTTTGTTATTAGAGAACATAATAAATTCTAAACTATCCTCCTAATAGGTCAACATCTTGATTATCCATGATACAAATCTCTAAAATTTGTATTTAAATATTTTTCTATTAATTGTTATAGATTACATTGTGCTTATAATTATTTTTATTATTGTGTGCTTGATTAGTAAATTAATGCAAAACATGGGGAAATGGATCAAAAGGTTGTTGTAGCTACTGCTGAGAATTGTTGCAGAATTCATGTTGTGTTTGTTGTAAAAAAATCCCATGTGATGCATTCGCCAGCAAATTTAGGTAATGGGGTTAAGTTGGCTGTGTAATCCGCCACTCCACCCATAATTATTTTGGTTAGTTGAAATGTGGATTACTCAACTCTTGGTAACCATGATTAGTTAATATAAATTCTAGCTGATGGTAAATATTTGTACAATTCATTACTTTGTATTATTATGCTTTCTAATACTTGTATTTGGGCTGTTTTTTTCTTTAGCTAGTCGTCAACCCATTGTGAGTGTTTCGGCTGATTAATTAGGCTTGTTAATTGGGCCGAATTGTTTTATACGGTCGAAGGCCTGAATTGTGTATTGATTAGCAAGGTAAGAGTATTTAATAACTAGTAAGTATCACGAAAACGAATCCTAATTCAGAATTATATGAGATTATGACGGCCTTAATGAATTCTCTGTGTTATCGTGGATAACCGTCTTAATAAGAAATGACTAACGGTATCGGAACGACTAAAACTAAATAAGTATCTGATTATTGTGCTTTTGGTGATCACCTTAATTAAGACACTAATAGTCGAAGTGAAAGACCTCAAGATCAAGAATGGTGACTCTTCAGGGGTCGCTACCCTAAAGACGTGGTTTAGTCCACGATTATTCTCGTATTTGCTGGTGTGCCTTTGTGCCCCAGCCAGGCCCTATATCTTACTCTATCTAGCTTTACAGACCTAGTTAGGGGGTATGCATACTTATGGATTAGGTGTCCTTGTCGGTAGGGTACTAAGTAGCTTTATGCACCAGTACGACCAGGGTACCTTTGCGTCCCTAGGTTCGTAGTTAAAGGGTACTGAGTAGCTTGTATGCACCGATACGACCGGTGTACCTTTGTGTCCTGAGTTCTTGATCTTTTGTCCAAGGTAAATAAATAGAATTGTTGTGTTGATTAAAGAAAGGAAAAAATACTAATTACGAAAGTGAAAGACTAATGAGCCAGGCCAAGTTGACTTATGACATTTAGTACCGATCCACCGGATATAATAGTGGCCCAGGAGTGTATTGCCCTAGCAAGTAATTATGAGTACCGATCCACCAGATATAACAGTGGCTCAGGAGCGTGTTGCCCTAGCAAGTGATTATGAGTACCGATCCACCAGATATAATAGTGGCCCAAGAGCGTGTTGCCCTGGATGATAATTATACATATCCCGGTCCACAAGCTAAAATAGTATTGGATGTGAATGAATTATGGAAAGATCTTTTCAGGTGCCCCTGCCTATTCAATGGGCAGTACCCCATGCAGGTCTTTTCAGGTGCTACTCAAGTGGGCAACGGGAAAGAGAGTCAGGAATTATCCAGTATCGTTAGGGTTTTTCTCTTTCTCTTTTAAATTCTTGGTTTTAATGTTAATGTTGTTAAATTAACCATAATTGGTGGATTTTATTCTTGCAAATGATTTGATGCGCTACTCTGATTTGAAAATGGATTGTAAATTGTGTTTTACACTTTTAGCCTTAGCACTTAGTACTGGAACGCTAGGAGTGAACCGGTCTGATACTAAGTGTTGTGGCTGTAATATCCCTATAATTCATGATTTTATAATTTGCTTCCGCTAACACTTTAAAATAAAAAACATTAGTAGTGGATTTTGGGGGTGTTACAAAGCCACTTTGAAGTCGAAGCTATAAGAGGTGTAAAAACGCAACCAAGGTTCAACCATCTTCATCAACATACTTTGAGTTCAAGTAAGTTTCTTGAATAATCTTGGTAGATTTTTGTGAATCTCGATGAGTTCTTGTTGTGTCCTGTAAAAACCTATATGTAGGATGTTATTCTTCAAGAATCTTGCATGGTTCTTGCATGATTTTTAGATGTTATTGCATGAAATAAGATAGTGATCTTTTGTTGAATTTATGCACAATATTATTTTCAATGTGTAATGTGCTTGATTTGTATGTGTGTTATTATATTTTTTTCTTGTTTAGACTAGTGCATTTTTAGGTGATGTTTGTTGCTGATGGGCCACAATTGGTGATCCTATATTGTGGTGAAAATTTACTATGCATAAACGATCAAAAGCATTTATGTTTTGGTATTGAATGAAAAAGATTTTGTGTAGTGTGTTTGAAAGTGAATCGTGTATATTTATGTAAGAATACTTGATCATAAGGTGATATTATCATGTGGTAACAATGTAGATCAGATCATTACTTTTTTCCTTCATGCATTGTAATTTCAAATGTTTAAATGTACATGATGATGTTTGGAATGCCTGAGTAGGGTTTTCTAGAAAATTTGACATGGCTTGTGATAAGAGTTTTGCAAGTGTGGTTTCATGTGTCTTTTCTTTTTATGATAGTGAATTGAAATTTGGTTGGTTATTGTGTTTTTTAAATCATTGAACACTAAATGTTTACACAAGAATCGACTAATAAAACCAAAAGTGAAAGTCAGAAATTAAGTTTTAACCCATTAAAACTAAGTTGAACTTAGGTGGTTGTGATAAAAAAATAATTAATCATTGAGGGGGGAAATTTTTCCAAGATATGTTTGAAGACATTTAAAAACTTTCTAATAAATTAGATGCCACTAATGCACAACTCAGACAATTGCCAGCTATACAAATACAACTCCAAAGGTTAGATTCTAGGTTAGTAGAAAAAGATTTGGTCCAAAATATCCAAGAGCATAGAGAATTCTATAGAGATAGGTTTGGAAGTGCTATTAGGTAAAATAATCCAATAAAAGAGAGGAATTTTAATTAAAGAATAAACCATGAAGAAGAGTATGTATAGAGTGGAAGTAATAAGAAGTTCCATAACCATCAACCTACGTATCGTTAAAAGGATGATAAGGGCATTAAGCTTGATCTCCCCGACTTTGATGCTAAGATTGATGTAGATTCATTTCTTCAGTGGTTGCATGAGGTGGAAGCTATTTTTAAACTTAAGGATTATCAAGAGAAAGAAAAGTGCAAATTAGCAACTCTTATATTTAAGAAGTTTTCTAGAATATAGTACGATAATCTAAAGAGGACTAGGGAACGAGAGGGAAAAAAAGAATTAAATCATGAGGAAAACTTAAAAAACATATAAGAAGAAAATTCATTCCTAAAGAGTATGAACAATACAATTACATCAAATTAACTACTCTTAGGCAAGGACTACTAAGTGTCGAGGAGTATGTTAGGGAATTAGAGAGGTTGTCACTAGTATGTGATATAAATGAAAGAAAGGAACAAACTTGTCCTAGATTCTTAACTGGCCTTAACATGATGATTTAAGACAAGGTAGAAACTTGGGTCTATGATTCCTTAGATTATATGATTAAACTTTCCTTATGATTTGAAAAATAAATTAATTCCACTAATCCTCACACAAGATAAAATAATACATCCACTAAGTACTAATCAAGTAACTAAACAACCAAAATTGAAGCGAGTACTTCAACTTTTACTAATCTTAAAAAGAAACCAGGAATTACAAGAGAGGAGAAAGGAAAAAATAAACTAAATGAAGTCTCTACTAGGCAATGTTTTAAATGCCAAGGGTTTGGACACTATCTCATGAATGTCCTGATCAAAGAGTTTTATAAATCCAATAGATTAAAGTCATGGAGACATGTGAGGAAAATTATGAAAATGGGCCTTTCGAAGAAGCTTCTAGGGAATCTAAGGAAGAATAAAGTGCTTTTTATGTCTTAGAGAGAGTACTTCAAGCATAAGTTACTGAACAAACTACTCAAAGGGTGAAGATATTTGAAATAAACAAGAAAGTAGGAGATAAGGTTTGTCGTATTATTATTGATAGTGGCTCTTGTAAAAATGTAACCAATAAAAGGATGGTTAAGGATTTGGGGTTGAAAACTACAACAAGTGTACAAACCAAATTTTATCCAAACATTCTCTATCCTTATCTAATGATTCATTTTTAAGTCATTACCATCTAATTTCTTAACATCCATATTTTATTATTGAGTGATGGATTGTGCACCACCCCATGGTCTCACATACTATGGAAGCCTATTGAAATAAGGGACATAAAGTTTTAGCCGAAGCCAAATACCAGAACGGGCATAAGTTTAGACTGAAGCCAACAATGCCTGAAGGTAAACTAACCCTTAGTAGCTAATCAAGGATTCACTACAAGAAAATAGGTCTTTGCCAACAAGTTTTAGCATCAATTAAAAATTTTCATTGCCAAAATATATTTTTGGCAACAACTACTACCTATCGTGGCAAAAACTTGTTGCCATAAATGCCACTTTTTTTGTAACACTAATATCTCGTTGCTATAAAAGATATTTTTATTGCCACAACAATTTATCGTGGGTAAAATGTAAAAAAAATTTGCAATGAAACTTTTGTTGTAAAAAATACTATTTTGCAACAACTTGTCAAGTCGTGACTAAAAACTTTATGAAACTAGAGGAAGAAAAAGTATACCAACAATCAATTTTATATATCATATTTATAGTCACGATAAAGTGTCATTGGTAAATAGTACTATTTTTTCGCTACGATAATCTTGTTGCAATAACATATTTTTTGCAACAGATTTTCGTTGTGGCTAAAATATTTTGTAGTTATTTTTTTTATAGCTATTTTTTATTTATTGGTTATTTTATTATTTTATTTCTCATAACTTAAAAATTATTAAACTAAAAATCCCTTTTAAAAATATATTATGATATTTTTTATGTCATGAAAATTAATCTAAGAGAAAATGAAAAAACTCATTTTGAAGAATCATAAAATATAATACACTATTTTTCTCATTTCATGAAAATTAATAAAAGAGAGAAATAATTTTTTAAAAAGATTATAATAAATATTTTTCCAACGTGTGAAAACTCTCATCTTTAGCAACATATATTATTAATTGTGGCTGAAAATAGCTTTACAAATTTTAAAGTAACTTTAACAATGAATTTTTTTAATTGTGGCCGAAAATAATTTCACAAATTTCAAACTAGTTTTAGCAATGGATTTAAATAATTGTGGCCGAAAATTTTTTCATAAATTAGAAATTAACTTTAGTAATGAATCTTATTTATTGTGGCCAAAAATAGTTTTACAAATGTCAAACTAGCTTAGCAATGGATTTTATTTATTATGGCCAGAATTTTTTTTATAAATTTCAAACTAACTTTAGCAACGGATATAATCGTTACGGAAAATCTAATTTTAGGCAAAAAAAATTAGCGCTTCCTTTCTACGGTAATGAATGACCTTAAAGAAAAAAATTTATAAATTTTAAACTAACTTTAGCAACGAATATAATCGTTACGAAAAATCTAATTTTGGGCCAAAAAATTTAGCTCTTCCTTTCCGCGCTAACAAATGACCTCAAAAAAAAACTTTCTAAACCTAAAACCATGGATCGGCACCCTCATTCTCACGACACAACCCACATTTCCAGCTTTCATGACCCTTTTCCATCAACGATTCCTTCCATCATAGCTCCTTCCTTCACAATAGATTGTTCCACCGTTACCACCATCACTATAATCAACGCGTCTGGTGGTGCTTCCGACAACTAGTGGTGGTTTTCGTCGACTAGTGACAAACAACTTTTCCATCGAGCATCGAGCTCAACCAGCACACATAAAATTGGTTTCATCTCCTGCAAAATTGGGGAGAATCAACCAATGTAGTTTTCTTCGAAGGTATCAATCCCTCCTATTTCAAGTTTTTGGTCTAATTTCATGTCTAATTGATATAGTAGTCGACCAGTATTTTTGTCTAATTACCATCCACTGAGTTCTATTTTGTTAGTGTGATTGTGTTCATTGTTATTTCTCTTTCAAAATTATATAGTCAATTAAAGTTCGGTAATGAATCATTTGATGAGGTATCATGATCTTATAATTTGAAAATTGCTTAGTTCATTGTACTTCGGTTGAAATCGAGTCTAGGCCATCGATTCGGTTTTAGATAGCCTCGTGCATTAGGGGCTTTCGGTTAGGTTTAACTAGCTGAATAATTTTATTGTTAGGTTCCTACACTTCTAATCAAGGATTTTTCTAGTTATTGTAGTAATTTCATTATGATATTTGATTCAATTCTGAAGCCACTTGAATTATCGTTTCTCTACTACTTTTAGTTTGTTTGACATTGAAAGGGAAATTTGCATCTATGATGAAGTCATTATATTCCTTGATCCTATTGTTACTTATATTAGATGTTGTATATTAATTTTGGAGTAACTGGTTACAATTAAAGTGGTTAAAAATGATAAAAACATAAATAAAAAATATGAGTTCACTTGATCAAGTACCTAGTTGCATGATAATATTTAGATCAACCTGATGATAATTTCAGTATTATAACAATTTTTTGTAATATTGTAGCATGCATACTATAAACCAAACTTGATAGAACTTAAATTAGGATTCTATGCAATACATGGAATTTAACTGAAGTCCTAAAGTCCAAATTCATCAATATAATTTTTCTAGAAAAATAAGCTCACTTAAATTGCATGTAAAGATGTCAATTTTGATGCCTAAAAGACCTCAACCTCAACCCAAACCTAACCATATATATCCCCTAGATTTTGCACTAACCTGTAATAAGTTTTAACCTTCAATTATGTCAAAATCAGCATCAAAAATCAAAAAATAAACCTGATATTGGACTACAGAATTTAGCTCAACACATGACGAATTTACTTCCAAAAGTGCTTAGAGACTCATCCAAAATTATCAAACTTGAGTATACATTGTGTGAATTGAATTTCCTAGAATACTGCAGGTCTAAACTCAGATTTGTAAGTGGAAGAACAATCAGTTTCAGGTCTGAAATTAGACCTGCAATTTGATTATAAAATCAATCCAAAACATGATGAAATTGCCCCGAAAATGCTTCAAACCTATCTAGATTTATCCACTTGATTAAGCACTTTGTACACTCCATTCCCAATCATATTATGAGTCTATAATCATTTTTAGAAGCATAAGTTGATTTTAGATTGAAAATTAGATTTGCAGATATATTACAAAATCAATGCAATGATAAAGATAATAAGCCCCTATGGTGCATGAAAAGTTATTGAAACTTAGTTAACTCTATTCTTAATTGGTGAACTAAAATTTCCATCATTTTTTTAATTCTGTAGGAATATATTTAGCTAGAGGAATAAGCAAAATTTAGATCTGAATTCATATCTAAAAAACAATAATTAAACATGTCTGCATATATTATAATTAATCCATATAAGACAAATACAACTTAGCTCAAATAAACATGCTTTTAATGTGTGAAACAATTCAGTTTTAGTTCTGAAATTAAACCTAAAAAAAACAAAGAACAATTTTTGGTGTGCATTCACCGTATAGAAAGGACTCTAATTTATATGCTCATATCTATAACATTTATAACTCTTTTCTCTGAGTCCTAACTTGATGTTGATTAATCATAGTTTTAATAACCCATTGTTTTCCTACAAATTTTCCAATAATTACTAAAAATACAGCAACTTATACTTAATTACAACTGCATTAATATCATACCAAACACCGAGATAAATAACTATATATTAGATGCAACAAGTTAAACATATTTTAGGACATATATTAACTCTTTCTTAGTGTATTACTTGCTGGATTTTGGTAATTAAAAATAGCTCATATACTCATCATTAAGCAATTTTGTATCCAAACATTCCTCAAGCACATTAGCACAAGCAATTCAAAACACTACAAGCGTTTAGAACTTGGCGAAATGAAAGTATCATTCTCAGCTAAAAATTTAGAACTCATTTATAGATATGACATATTATTTAATTTAATCTGGACTTAGTTTGGGGGGTGTTGATATATGAAAGGAATTAAAGCTAATTTTAATTATACGAATAAAACTTGAAATATACTACCTAAATATATACAAATGACAAAGCACTGAAGTTAAGCTCATAATATAAAATATCAATTTAGCATTCTTTTTTTACCAAAGTTAATTTAGTAGGTTAATAGTAGAGAACTTACCATCAGCCTTCTCCTTATCCACTTTTACTAGCTAGAACCAAACCTTGTTGATTCTAACTCATTAATAGATATTAATTACCAAGAAAACATCATTAACCCTAAGAAAATTCATCCATGATAGCAAGAATGAAATCTTCCAAGATTATGCACTCTAATTAAGAGCTTGTTGTATGACCAGCTAAACCTTAATTAGTTGTTGCCATAATAGTCAATTCAATAGAAACTATAGACTATTAGTTTAATGACAGGAGTAAATTTACTACTAATATAGTAGGACGTCTCCAACTATATATACAACATGAATCATATATCATTAAACGCAAACAAGGCATAAATTCTAAAATTAACCCGTGGATTGGATATATAATTGGAATTATTGTCTTAAATAATAAAAATCAGAATTGCTAAGCTAAAGTTGCATAATATAAAGATAATTAAACTAGGGAACTAGATACAATGAGGAATAGGATTAAGAGAGTCTCATTCTATTTTCCATCCGGATTTGCGAACTTGGACACCTCTACTACCCGATGTATCGAGTTTCAAAATCCTCCTCCACTTGGTCATGACCCATCTCAATTTCAATAGCTAGTATCCCTCTTTGAACTGGCACACCTCCTTGTACTAGCCCTTCGTTCAATTACTCTAATTTTTAAATGAAAATGGCTTCCTTCGTTAATTATTTTATGTCATTCATGTGGGTCTTCTCTTTCTTAAATAACAAACCAGGAGATGTTGCTTCTGATCAATTATTATGATATTTGCGCTCTTGTTGTGCACGCAAAGAATCGGTAAATCTTATCATATATTTTTGGCTAATAATATTTCTAGCCGATCTTCTAGCTCGACTGAGATTTCTACAACTTCTATCGTGTAGAGTTGATTTTGGAATTTTTGCAGAAGAATTGCAACAATCCTTTTGGCTTGTCGAGGTATTTACGTAACTTTATTATTATCTTTTCTTTGTAGTGTATTTGGTAGTCTAACCTTTTCTCTTTTCTTTGCAAGCTAATAGCATGCGAGTTTTGCTCTTCTTAATTTAGTTGCTAGACTGATTCTTTTCTTATTTGCCTTGCATGTTATATCTTGGGTGAAGGATTAATCAACAAGCTTTTTCCTTTCTTTAACCTTCTCACGTGAACATACAAAAAGAATAATTAATGCAAATTAGGTTATTTAAATGGTAAAATTTTATATTAGTGAATTTAGGCATTAAATAATAAAGTATTACAAAGAAATCCCATAATTACTAATAAACATTAGCTAAAGAGACCAATTTAGGGAAATCAATTTGTCATGTTATGCACTTATCATTAGCTATCTAGCTGCACCATCTAGCAATGTTATGCTATATATGTTCATTATTAGAACAACATCAGGTTCAAGTAAGAGATTAGTATGATGTGTGTTCTATTTGTTCCTCTATCTCTCTATGTAATTTGAAAATTACTTAATTAATGGCAAGTAGAAAGAACAAAAAAAAAATGGGGTTACACCTTTTAGTTTTACACAACACCTTCAAATATTCAGGACTGGCATGTATAAGACTTATCGTGGTGGTTGCATAATTATGCTAGAAAAGATTTGATTAAATCATTGTTGTTTGATCTATCAAATCATTGGACTACTAATGGCACATATATATACATTTATACTTATGCATTCTCTTATGTAAGAGACATGTAATAATCTTGTTATTTATTCAAGTCTAGGAATACACTTGAGGACGATGGTAATGTTTTCGGTGATTATTGAATTATTTGTGGACACAGAGTTGTCATTAGTCAATGTTTTAACAAGAAGACGGTGTTCTTAGTTTTAGAAGTATTTTTGTATATCTTTTTGAACAAAAAAACTTGACAAGAGTGTTTTTCCAATAATACTTTCGATGATGGTGATGTATTTTTTGATATTTTGAATAATAGTTTGTCTTTTTGACAATTGTATTGGAAAAATATACAATTGATGAATTATGGATCTTATATTGATGTTCAAATAAATATGCTATTAACATTTTTATTTGATTAATATATGTATATAATGTGTTTTTAAACTGGTTATTATGAATGTGACAGGTTATAAAGTCATAGAAGAAATAATATTATTGTGTAGGATTTTCATTATTGGCAACAAATAAGTTGTTGCGATAAACAACATATATACAAATATTTTATCGGCAACAAAATAGTTGTTGCAAAAAATAATATATCATTGCAATGGAAAATAGAAAATTCCTTTTAAGGAATAGCATATTATTAGCCACAATAGTTATTGCAAAAAATTATACATTATGGGAAATAGTGAAGTCGTTGCCAAATATATGGTGTATTATTGGCTACAAAAAATTCGTTGCAAACAAGTACATTATTGGCTACAAAAAAACCGTGACAAAAAATAGTATATTATTCGCAACAAGATAATTGTTGCAAATTTGTTTTACAGTATTGGCTACAAATAAACAATGATAAAAAATAATATATTATTTGCAACATGAATATTGTTGCAAAATATCGTATTTTATTAGCAACAGAGAAGCCATTGCAAAATACAATTATACTTTAACATTTATGTCAATCATTTGTGACAACAACAAAACAAATTAGCCATGTATTTATCGTGGCAAAATATTTTATTTTTGCCAATGGCAAAAATTAGTTACAAAAGCTTTTAGCTACGCTATGATACGCAATAACGGGTTGTCGTTGCCAAAAATTAAATATCGTTGACAAAAATATTTTTGGCAACAACATATTCCGTTACCAAAAATTACTTTTCTTTTAGTGATTGGGTAACTCAAATCTATACTCAACTCGATTGTCTTTCATTTTACATAATTCATATATTATTCATAAAGAAAAGTGATCACAAAAGGCTCATACAAAAGTAAGCAAAGCATTCTCAATGTTCATTCCATATCAATCCTTTTTCTTTCTATTTTTCCAATCATGTGGTTTTCTATTTACCTTGTACCATATTACTCATAACCATCTTATCCTTTTGGTTAAGGTGATGTTGAGTTTCATTACTCTTTTTTCAATACCATCAATTATTATAAGTGGGATATCCATTTAGCCTTTACATTATACATAGAGTATATCATAAATTATGATCTGTTTAATCCTTTCATAATCGCATTAATCCATGATAAGATCTATATTTTATCCCATCAATAATTATAGTATAACCCCAAACATAGCTCAAACCATAAAGAAATAAAAAGAAAACATATCATACAAATCGGTCGAACCAGGCAATTGGTCCGACCCAACCAATAAAGTGGTTTCATCAACCTGTTGATTGGTTTGGGTAGACCAGTTAATTAGTTTTAACTCAACTAGACCATAATTTTCTTCAAATCGATTGATCAGTTTTGAAAAATCAGCTGACTATTTATAGACTAGTCAATCGGTTCTATCTAACCAAACAATGGGTTTAAGTAGAGAGTAAGACCAAAGGTCTCTACAATGTACGGGTACTTCAAAATGAAGACCACTTCCTAAATAGAGTGGTCGATGGCCAAGTGTAGCCAAAGCTAATGCAGCCTTCACAGGGCCCAGTTTGTCTAATGGCCCTAATTTGTATTTGACCATCAATCTTTTGATTTTAAATCATGGAAGATTTGGTGTAAATATACTATATATTTTCTATTCTACCTTCCCCTACCTCCCTCTCTTCCTCCCTTCCTGCCTTTCCGCCACTCTCGGCGACCATATTGCCGCCACCTGTGCCGCCGCCACCACTTCATCTCTCTCAACCTAGGCCTCCTCAACTACCTCAAATCCCCATCTCCTACCCTAAACACCCTACTTTCTACTTTTTTTCCCTTTTCCCCGTCACTGCCGCCACCGCCGAGCGCTGACGCCAGTCACCACCAACCCAAGGTAGTACCCTAACCCTTAACACCCTACTTATGATGTCATTATCCTTTTATACTTATACTCTGTTATTATCCCCATTATTATTATTATTATTATTATTATTATTATTATTATTATTATTATTATTATTATTATTGTTATGATATCATCACTATTATTTTTATTATTATTAAATGTAGCCTCGGGATAATTTTCCCACTATTATTAAGGGATCGAAACCCTATTTTAACTATTATTATAATTCTCCTTATTTTTATTAATATCATTACTACTTTTATTATTATTATTATTATTATTATTATTATTATTAGTGCTAGGCTTTGTATATTATTACTATTATTACTTATGTAAATATTTGAACCCTTACCCATATAAATGTCATTACTTCAATTTTTACTATTATTAGTATTATCCTTAGCCATATTATTATTTTTGTTATTATTACTACTATTATATTATTATTTTTATTACTAATTCTATTATTAGCCTCAAACTTAATAATACTAGGGTTTCTATTACTATGAGTATTATTATTATTATTATTATAACTATTTTTTCTACAACTAGTATTGTTACTATTATTAGAAGTAATAAGGTATTCGCTTTAATAATATAAATATGGCTATAAATACTAATCATGAACCTATTTTAACTAGTAATAATCTAGTAGGCTAACTTGAGAATAACAACCCTATTTTTACTTGTAAATTTTCTTTTAATAATAGTACCCTAATATTGAAGTAAAGTAGGAAATAATAGTATTTTTGGTAGAAGAGAAATTAATCCTTTGTTTTTCCCTCTTATAGGTGAATTTAGTCAAAACCCTAAGGATGTAACTAAGGCCCTTATGTGTGTGTTATATGCCTTGTATACCATGTACAATGTTATATTGTGTATCTTATGATTATTATAATTGTTTTATGTGTAGCACATCTTGGAGTTGAGGTATGCTCATATGGATTTCTTATGGCATGTGTATAACATGTATATGTTGTGCTTATAATATCATGTGATGTGGCCCTTTACGACATGCATACTAAGATATTTAATGTAATGATATGTGGTGAAAGGATGAAAAGGGAAATGGGGAAGTGAGTTGACCAAGGAAAAGTTAGTTGACCAAGGGATATGGGATTGATCTAAATATGTAACACCCCAAAATTCACTACTTTTTTTTAAAGCGGAAGTAATTAAAATACTTAATTTAAAACCTGTGAATTCTGGAAATGTTACCACCACACTTAGTACCAAACCGGTGCTCTCCGACCGTTTTAGTACCAAGTGCTAAGGCTAAGAAAAGATTTACATTAAACTCAAATCAACAGTTCATAAAAGAACTCGAAAGATCATTCATTAAAAATCAGAGTACGCATAAATGTTTACAAACCAATAGAGTAAAGTCAATCATAAGATAGAAATCAGAGTGCGAAATCAAAATTTCTCGAAGGGAATACTCCTACAATTTATAAATGGTTAAATCGAAACACTTAACACAAGGTAATAAATTAAAAAGAGTAAATGCAAATCATAAGAAGTATCATAACAAAATGAAATCACATGAAGAAAATTACGGCCACAACACTCTCGAACTTTGAGCCAGACATGCTCAGCACTCAGCCCCGACTGTTGTCTCGCCCACCTGCACAAGTCAGAAGGGCACACTACTCATGGGAATGAGCAGCACCCATGAAAAGGGTGATCAGTACGCTACGTACTGAGTAAGGTAACAGAGCACTAAGGCCAACACATACGCACATAATCCATGCAGAATAATAACAGGCATAATCACTAACACAATAACATAAAGGCAAATGAACGATTAGGTGAAAATGCCAAGGTCCAATATAGTTTAGATTAATTACTTCATTCATCATTTATCGAAATGTTTTCACACCATGATCTTTATCAAATTCATATGATTACGGGAACCCCACTATTTTAGTCGGTGGATCGGTCGCAAGGGAAACATTCCCTGCAACTATTTTAGCCGGTGGATCGGTCGCGAGGGTAACATACCCTGCCACTATTATATGTCGGTGGATTGGTCTAGCCCCTTTCTCAAACGGTGTTCCACTGTAAGTAATTAGTATCTTTCCCATGTCTTAGCAATTGTAGGGTTTTATTTTGTTGAGCTTGGGATCCCCCACTGTTATAGCCAGTGGATCGGTCGCAAGGGTACATGCCCTGCCACTATTTTAGCCAGTGGATTGGTCGCGAGGGAAATATTTCTTGCCACTATTATGTCGGTAGATCGGTCTAGGCCCGCCTCAACATCTTCAACTTTACGTGATTATTGTCTTAAGTATCTTATTCAAAGCTTTCACCATGTAGATGTACGAATCATTAACTTCATACTCCACATACATTTAAACCACCAAATGAATATGATAATACAAAAATTGTACGCAACCACAACAACCCTAATTGTCCACACAACCTTAATTCGGTCTCCTACGGACCTTTTTATAACTCCACGTACTATTTTCTGTTCAAAATAGTTCAACACCCAAATAACACTTATATTACCTTCCTTACATCCCAACTTAACTTTCCACACGTAAATTTCATACCCATGCAGACATTAATCTCCCCATGCAAACTTTCGAACCTTTTTCATGCAAACCCTAAAATTCCACATGAAACCCTAAATTAAACCATGCAAACCCTAAAATTCCACATGAAACCCTAAATTAAACCATGCAAACCCTAATACCACCATACAACCATCAATGCAACCTTGTAAACCCTAATACCACCATACGAACCATAAATAGCACCATGCAAACCCTAATACCTCCATACAACTATAAATATCACCATACAAACCATAAATATCACCATGCAAACCCTAATGCCACCATACAACTATAAATACCACCATAAAAACCATAAATACCACCATGTAAAACCCAAGATTCCATCATACAATACCCTAAATTCAATCCATAAAACTGAAGATTCATCCTTACCTTACAATTGATTAGATTCTCCCACATAAAATCATAAATTAGAATCTCTCAAGTAAAACCATAAATTGGATTCCCCCAAACAAATCATAAATTAGATTTTCCCAATCAAATCATAAATTAGATTCTCTCATATAATATCATAAATTACATTCTCCCAAATAACATCATAAATTAGATTCTCCCAAACAAACCATAAATTCAATTCTCCCATATAACATCATAAATTAGATTCTCCCAATTAACATCATAAATTAGATTCTCCCAAACACACCATAAATTTGATTCTCCTATATAACATCATAAATTAGATTATCCTAATTAACATCATAAATTAGATTCTCCTAATTAACATCATAAATTAGATTCTCCCAAACACACTATAAATTTGATTCTCCCATAGAACATCATAAATTACATTCTCCTAAATTAAACCATATATTATATTCTCCGCATAAACCATAATTTATATTCTTCCCATTAAAACCATACGTTAGGTTATTCCTTATAAAACCATAAAATTAGGTCAACTCACTTCCATTAGTCAACTTCTTTCCCCATCCTCCTTTTTCATCCTTTCTCCCACACAAACTACATCGACATTTTCTCATGCATGTCTTACAGGGTCACAACACATATCATCCCATACACATAGTACACATGCCATACAAAAACATACTTCAACTCCATGCCATACCATATATAAAAAAATTAATAATAAATAAATAAATGATACATAGCATGCGAAGCTCATTATGCACACAAGCACATAAAAGGCCTTAGCACCCCTTACCTAAAACGACACCGGTCTTGGAGCACGCTCCTACGCCTCCTTAGGGCTTTGACTGGTCTCACCTATTATGAGGGAAAAGCTAAAATTAGACTCCCTCCTATCAAAAATAATATTAAACACTAACTTAATATAAGACTAGGATTTTGATAAAATAATAATAATAAAAATACCAAAAGTAATATCAATATTAATATTAACAAAAATAATAAAAATAGTAGCAATAATAATAAAAAGGCATTACTCAAAAATAGTGTGAAATAAGGGCTTCAGACCCTTTACCAAAATAATACTAAAAATATTATTTGTAAATTAAATAACAAAATTTAGTAGTAGTAGTAGTAGTAGCAGTAGTAGTAGTAGTAGTAATAATAATAATAATAATAATAATAATAATAATAATAATAATAATAATAATAATAATAATAATAATGATGATGATGATAATAATAATAATAGTAACATTATTAACAACACTAATGTTAAAATATTTGTATTAATAATAATGGAATAAGAATAATGGAAAATCGAAATAGGAAATAATAATAATAATTATACTTATAAAATTTTAATATTAATAATAGTAAATATAGAAATAATAAGAAGAATAATGATAAAATCAAATTAAAATACAATAGGCTTCAACCCTCAACATAAATAATAATAAAACCATTAATACTAATAATAATAATAATAATGCATATTAAAAATATAAATATTAAGAATAATAATAATAGTATTTATATGGAAATAATTGAAATAAAATAATTTAAGGGTTATAAAAATAGGGAAAAAAGCTGAGAGGGTCTAGAGTTCAACCATAGGTTGGTGGGGATAGGCGGCACCAGCGGTGGTTCACAGCGGCGGTGGCGGTGGCTGCAAAAAAGAAAAGAAAGAGGGGAAAGTTGCATGCTAGGAATAAGACAGGGAGAATTAAGATGGGAGCCGGGGTGTTTTGAGTTTCCAAGAAGGAGAGGGATAGAATGAGGGTGGCGGCGTAGCCAAAGGTGGCGGCGCACGGCGGCGATGGCGGTGGTTGAATGGAGGAGAAGGAGAAAGAGAGAGGAGGAGAGGGAGAAATAGGAAAATAAAGGTATGGGGAGATAGAGGAGGGTCTATAGAAGATTTTGGAGGTGAAAGAAGAGGTAGAAACGACGGAAGAGGTGGCTAAGGGCGGTGCAAAGGGTGGCAGAGGTGGAAGAAAGGGTTGTTCGGGAAGGAAACTTTGGACTGCTGGGTCAGCTTGTGAAGGAATAATCGAAGGGTGAGGGAGCTTTGGTTGGCTAGAGGAAGGTTCAAGCAAGAGTTTGGTGGTCAGGGATGGCGGTAAAGTTTTCCAGAGGCGGCGGGCGAAGCGTCTAAAGGGGTGGCGGCGAGAAGGACGGGAAAGCTCAATACAGGGCTGCTTACGAGGGTATTTATAGAGTGTAAATGATAGGTTAGGGTCTGTGGATCAGCTAGAGAGTTGGGCAAGTAGGGTTTTGGTCACCGGCGGCGTTCGTTGGCCGGTGGCAGCAAAACTCGGGCAAGGGAATGCGCAAGAGAGAGAGAGGTAAAATCGCGCAAAAAGGGGAGTTGATTGGGTTTATGAGGCTACTGAAACAAGGGGAAGATAAATGGAGGCAAAGGTCGGTCAAATTAGGCAAGATCGCCAGTGAAAATCTCGGATAGGCGGCGGCAGAAGTTGTAGGTCGGCAATGGCGTCGGGGCTGGGGAGAAGAAGAAGATGGCGGGTTTGGACTGGGTGGCCGGGAAAGAAAAAGAAAGAAAAGGAAGGGAGGCAGACCGGGCGGGCGGCGTGCACTAATTTAATTTTAATAGAACGCTGCGTTTTAATGGAAATAGGAGCGAAGCGCGGAGCTTCGGAGCGGGCTGCGCTAAAGGAGAACTGGAAATGGTTTGGGCCGCGAGAAAGGAAAAAAAGAAAAAGGGCTTGGGCCGTTGGGCTGGCCCAAGTCGGGGGAAAAGAATAAAAGAAAGAAAAGAAGAAGAAAGAAAAAGAAAGAAAAAGGAAGAAAGAAAAGGAAAAGGTAAAAAGAAAGGAGAAAAGTAATTATTTTGGGTATTTAAATTTATTAAAATATTTGGGGTGTTTAAAAATAATAATATTTAAATAAAATAATATTTAAATTCCCATTTAGGCTAAATTAGGATTTTTAAATGATTTTCCATAAATTACATTTTAATTAAAAAAAAACCTAATTTTCTCCAATTAAATTATTGATAAAATTATTATTAATTTAAAACTATTTTATCCTTTTTAATTTAAATAAAATAATTTATTTTATTAATTTTCAAAATAAAATCCTTAATTCGCTAAAATACCCAATTTTTACCCTAATTATAATATTTATAAGATTTCTCTTGATTTTCCCAAATAAATTTTATTTTAATTTAATAAAAATAATTAATTTAATTAATTTTCATAATAAAATATTACTTAAATATAATTTTTAAATTTGTAAGTTTTGGGGCATTTCAAAATATCTCATGATCTATGAAGGGGAAAACAATAGGGGACTATGAATAAAATAAAAGAGTGGGTGAACTTTGCATGAGAATTCAAGGGTTTGCATGGGAGATTTTAGGGTTTACATGGGAACTTTAGGTTTCGCATAGAAACTTCAAGGGTTTGCATAAGGTGGATGGAGTCTGCATGGGGACAATCTTCATGTGTGAAAAATTATCTTGGGATGTAAGTAAGGTAAGGGAAGATTTGTTTGGGTATTTGGAGTCTTCGGGTGAAAAAGAGTACGTGGATTAGTATAAGGGTGCATAGGAGATCTAGCTAGGGTTTGGGAGGGAAACCCTAATTTGAGATGGTTGGGAAAGTAAAAATAATTTTGGGTGAGTGGATTATGATATGAGAATAGAAGAATCTCATGTGTAGGGTGAGTATGGGTATCATGGGAAAGCAAGGATGGAAGATCAGAAATTGAGGGGTGATATGTGGAAAAGAAGGATGCTAGGGTTTGGTGCGGTTAGCTAGGATTTCATGGTCACACGTGTGTTTGGGGGAGTAAAGTGAAATGATGAGGGTTGATTTGAATCTAAGGGAGGTGATGTGTGGGGTGTTAGAACAACCTTAGTTGTGTGAGATAGAGAATGATGGGCCACATAGGCCTAAATTAGGGTTTTAGGAGAAAACCTTAGGGTAAGGGAGTGAGTGAACTTGGAGGGTGTAAGGTAGTGGGCCTTGACCCTCACACTTAGGAATTGGGCCTCCAGTGTGAGTAAGTGGAAGAAGAAAAGGATTTTTATGTGTGTTAGGAGGTACAGAAGTCTCAAGATATGGGACATGCCCTCTTGGGAGGACAAGTAGAGATAGAGTATCACATGCATGTCTAAGTTGAAACTTGTTGAATGAGACACTGTAAGACACTAATCATTTAAAGTAAAAAATTATTAAGCTGAGTCTAGACTGATCCACGGACATAATAGTATCTGGGTGTTGGGGTGCCCTGGAAACGAATCCACCAACAAACAATAGTGTTCAAGTGAGTTCTACCTTGTACGTGAGCGATCCACCGACTATAATAGTAGGGGGTCCCAAGCTCAAAAACAAAATCCTAAGTTTAATAAGATATGTAAAAGATACTAATTACTTATAGTGGAACACCATAAAAGTTGGGGCCAAACTAATCCACCAACATAATAGTGGTCAAGAGCATCTTACTCTAAAGACCGATCCACCAGCATATAATAGTGGTCAAGTGCGTTCTACCCTGTATGTTTCAGATCCATCGGCTATAATAGTGAGGTTCTCGTACTCGCATGAATTTATAAATAGCATGGTGTAAAACAAGAATTAATCAAAAAATTAAATAATCAATTTATCCTGTCTATAGCTTGGCCTATATTTATCTGTAATGATCATATGCTATTTATGTGATCATGCTTGTATTATATGCCTTTATGTGTTGGCCTTAGTTGCATGGTTACCTTACTTAGTACGTAGTGTACTGACCACCCATTTTATGGATGCTGCTCATTCCCATGAGCAGAAGACCCTTCCAAGTTTGTGTAGGTTGGTGATGCTATTTTCGATGCTTTCGATGCTTATGAGGCATTGGGTAGAGCTGAGAGTTGAGAATGGGCTTGGCCTGGGAATTGAGAGTGACGTGACAGGACTTACTTTTATGTTCATTTATTTGGTATCTGTTTATTCAGACTCGTTTTATTGTAGTGTAGCTTTTATTCCTTTTTAGAAATTTTAATTACATACCTTTGGGTTGTAAACTGTTTTCCGCGAACTCTGTTTTTTGTCTTATGAATGTTTCAATGCTTTTATGAGTCATTGATTTGAGTTTCAATGATGATGGTTGGTAATCTTTCTTTAACCTTGTGGTTGGTACGAAACTAATCAAAGGGCGGGCTTGAATTGATCATGGTGGTAATATCCCTGATATTCACAAGTTTTGATTTACTTGCTTCCGTGGAATCCTTTAATAAAATGAAAATTTTCAAATTGCCTATGTAACACCCCCAAATTTACTACTGAAAAATTTCGTTTAAATCGAAAGGTTTAGCAGAAGAGAAAGAATTAAAACCATAAACTTTGGGGTATTACCGCCACACTTAGTACCAGATCGGTTCACTCCTACCGTCCCGACACTAAGTGCTAAGGCTAAATCAACAATCGTTAAGTAAGAACCACCAGAAACATAAGTTCATAGTCATCATAAGTCATTCATGAAAACAAGAGTCGACCACAGTTAGAATACCGTTTAAGATTACAACTTAAGAGTTACACTCCAAAATACGAACATAATAAAAATACGGCTAACTCATGATAAACGGAAACAAGGATAGTAAAAGAGTCCAGCCGGCTCGCTCTCGGCCCCAACCAAGATAGGCTCAACACTCGACCCCACCCGATGCCTCGTAGGTATCGTAGGCATCGAAAACATGATCTCCTACCTCCACAAGGTTAGATGGGTCTTCTCCTCGTGGGAATGAGTAGCGCCCATGAAACGGGTGATCAGTACGCTATGTACTGAGTAAGGTAACAGATGAGCTAAGGCCAACACATAGAACACATGATATAAGTATAAGCACATAGGTAACATACGATAATACACATGATAAGGCCTGGTTACTTTCCCGGTGACTTATTCTTTATTCTCATTAATAATAGGTCAATTCCACACGTATTCTTTAGTAGTTCATGTGAGTGCGAGAACCCCACTATTATAGCCGGTGGACAGGAAAGTATACACTCAGAGCAGAACGCTCCTGACCACTATTATTTGTCGGTGGACCAGTCTCCAGGGCAAGATGCTCCTGGCCACTATTATTTGCCGGTGGACCGGTCTGGCCCCGACTCACATGGTGTTTCGCTGTAAGTACTTAGTGTATTTTCCATGGTTTAACTTATTTACTTTGGTTTGTCGAGCATGAAATCCCCCACTATTATAGCTGGTGGACCGGAAGGTATACACTCAGGGCAGAACGGTCCTGACCACTATTATTTGCCGGTGGACCGGTCTCTAGGGCACCCCGGCTCCTGGCCACTATTATTTGTCGGTGGACCGGTCTAGGCTCGGCTCAACAATCTTTCACTTTATATGATTAGTGTCTTATCCGTGTCTTATTGAATCGCATTCCACCCTTAACATGCATGCCAACAACATACTACTGCTTGCCGCTCAAGCGGGCCTATCCCATAAGTTGAGACTCTTGCCCCCCTTTTTCACCCCGTCATCCTTTCACTTATGCTCACACCTAATAAAAGGCCAACTCCTAAGAGTATAAGTCAAGCCCCACACCCTATGACGTTGACCTCGCCTATTCTCAAACTCTAGGGTTTTCCCCTTGGAATCCCAAGTTGGACCTACGTGGCCCAACTTCTTCTCACTTACCTTACCATTACTTGTTCTTCACTCCACGTCTCACCCTTATTAGGTCAAACCCCAAGGCATATCACTTTACTCCTTGATCTCGCATGTGACCAGCAAAACCCTAGTAGGCCACCTCAAACCCTAGCACCTTACTTCTTCCACAAGTAACCTCTCTCTTCTCATCCCCAAGTCTCTTCATTCTTATGGAAACCCATACTCATCATTTATATAATAGAATAATAGAATTCTCACTCTCAACCCATACTCCACCCTTCCTTAATCATTCTTACTTTCACACTTCCAAAATTTCCACTTTCTCCCTGAGAACCCTAATCGGGTCCCTTATACGCCTTTGCACTAACCTACGTACTATTTTTCATCCCAAGTCTCCAATCACTCCACAGTTTCCCCCATTCTCTTATTTACACCCAAATTCAACTTTTCTCACGTAAGATTCACCCCCATGCAAGATTTAGCCACCTCATGCAAACACCCCAAGTCACCATGCAGATTTTAAGGTCCCCATGCATGGTTTCCAACTTTCATTTATTTCTTTCTACTTAAAACTTCTCTCATGGATTATGAGGTACTTTGGTCAACCCCATATCCCCCTTAATGGTCTCACTTCCCGTTCCCCATCTCATCATTCTTTTAGTCCCATTTCATAAAACCAAAACCCTAGCATGCATGTCCTAGAGGGCCGTATCAACACATCATAAATATCACACATAAAACATGCCATGTTCATGTCATAGAAAGTACACACGACGTACCTCAAATTCCAAGCTTCGCTACACATGAGACAAGTTATCCGTAAGTCATATAATGCACATTAGCATGGTACACATAACAATCAACACATCACATCACACATAACACAAGGCCATAACTTTGTCCTTACCTAAAGCGGCGACGGGCTTGGAGCACACTCCTCTAACTCCTTAGGGCTTTGGACGGGGTCACCTATAAAAAGGGGGAAAATGCTAAGTATTAGTTTCCCTTATAAATACCATCAACCCTTATTCTAGTTTAAGATTAGGGTTCTTATCCTTAGTAGGGGCGTTGTACAAAACTAGGGTTTTTTTTTACTCTAAATTATTATGCTAAATATTACTTATTGATATATCTTTAGTTTCAAAACTCATTGTTACACTTATATCATTAGACCCGTTAGTTCCATCCTTATAATATTAGTGTTTGCTAGTCATAGTAAAATAGTGCTAATAATAGCAATAACAAGACTACTAATAGTGGTAATAATCCTACCGATAGTATTAATAATAATAATAACACCAACACTAATGGTTAAGTATGTCGAAAGCTAGGGTTTTGGGAGAGATTATGGCTTGTAAGAAAATAACACCTTTAGGATATAGAAATTAATACTGGTAATAACAATAATAATAGTAATAATAATAATAATAGTATTAGGAATGTTCATAATGAAGATAATGATACTAACCCTAAGTTATGTATAATAGGGGTTAGGGTTGGAAGGGGTGATAGTATGATAACATTAAAGATAATAACAGAAATGGTATTAGTTAATAAGCTAATAATAATAATAATAATAATAATAATAATAATAATAATAATAAGTATAATAATACTAATATTAGTTAAAAACTACTATAGGTGGCATAAGAAAAGGGTTTTAGGGTTCAGATGAGTGGAAGGACACCTGAGGACGGTGGTGGTCCGGCGGCAGCGGGTGGCAGCGGCGATGGAGGAGCAGAAGAGAGAAAATATGGAGGAGGTGGTTAGATGGTGGAGGTTGGTGGAGAAGGAAGCAGGGGGTAAGGAGGGTATGGGCGGGTGGGGGAGGACCTACAGGTTACTTTGGGAGTTGGAAGGAGGGTGGAGCATGCGGAGATGGAAGCGACAGGCAGCGTAAGGGGCGGCGGTGGCTGGAAGTAAGGTTTTCCAGCAGTGAACTTCGCACGGCTAGGGTGGCACGTGTAGGGCAAGCCAGAGGGTGGCAGTGGTTTGGTTTTGTCGAAGGAGGTGCAGGGGTGTTTTTGGTGGACAGCGGTGGCGGCGGCGATCACCGATGGCGGCGGAAACCTTGTCTGTTTTTCAGGCGACAGAGAGATAGAGTTTTGGGGTAAAAAAATTGCAGCACTGGTTATGGCTGTCGATGGGGGGTATTTATAGGCAATTGGGGGGAGGAAAATGATGAAGGGAAAGGAGGTGGCACGCGGGGCAGGCGCGGCAGGTGGCCGGCTGGCGGTGGCAGCGTCTCGTGCCCTGCGATTTGTAGGTTACGTTTGGTTGTTTTCTGTAAAATGGAAGGGGCAGTAGGACGCGTGAGGGAGTGCTGGGTCGAATTGGGAAAGAAAGGGACGGAAATGGTAGGGGGAGGACGTCGGACGACAGGTGGTAGGTGGCAGGTTGTAGGCGTGCGCAGGAGGAGGGAAGAAGACGACCCCTGGACCGGCGGTCCACAAGGAAAAGTAAACAAGGGAAAAACCGGCCAATTTTGGCAACGGTTATAAGATCCGTAAGTCAAATGCGGCGTATTGGGGTTTATGGGAGGAAAACGCAGTGTCGTGTCCAAGGCTGGCAACAGTCGATATGGCACTTAATGCGGCGCGGCGTTTCGGCGTCTTTGGTGTTACACGCGGCGTTGCGGGCGTACAAGGGCCAGCAGACGACGCTGGGCCGGGGAAGGAGAAGAAGGAAGGGTTTGGGCCGGGCGAGGCCCAATACGGGCAGGAAGAAGGAGAAAAGGGAAAAAAGCAAGGAGGGGAAAAAAAAGAAAAGGGAGGAAAGGTTTTCTTTGGGGTTTTGGATTTTTGTACAATTTATTTACAATGTTTTTGGGTTATTATACATATATATATATATATATATGTATGTATGTATAATTATTTTCTTGAATATTTAAAAATTATTTGAATATTAATTTAATTCTCTTTTTAGATTAACTTTGGCTATTTTGGGAAATTTTCCTCCACTTTCATTTTAATAAGTAAGATGTCCAAGATTTTCTAAATAATTTAATTATTATTCTCTCCTTATTTCCCTCAATTAAATTCCTCTTTATTTAATTAAGTTATTTATTATTTATATTTTTTTTATTTTCCTACTAAATCCCTATTTTGCCATAATTCCTAAGTTAGGGTTTCTGGGGTATTTCAGTCTATATGCTCCAAGACCACTTCTCCTTTTGAATCACACTCCTTTATCTTCAAGTACTTAATATCTATGTCCTTAGCATGACTACCACTTTTGTTGTTCCTTGAGATAAAGATGACAGTTGAATTGTAACACTTGAGCATCAAAGGCCTAGATGTAGAATCTACTATCCTAAGACTCGATATGAAATTTTTTAACCACACACCATTTTTTGTGGCTTCAAATGATGAGATGAGTTCTACTTCCATGGTAGAAGTGGCTATACAATCCTACTTCTTAGTTTTCCAGAATATTACTCCACCAGCTAATAGGAAAATGAATCCAAAAGTAGATTTGTGTGAATCTACACAATGAGCAAAGTCTGCATCTGAATAGCCAATAACCTCCAAATCCTCAACATGACGATACATGAGCATTTAATCCTTGGTTCCCTTTAGATACCTCATAACCTTCTTTGCAACTTTCGAGTGGACAACTCCTAAATTACTCTAGTAATGTCCCAATACCCAAAGAGCATATGCAATGTAAGGTCTTGTGCATACCTAAGCATAAATAAGGCTTCCTACTACAAAAGCATATGGGATGTTCTTCATACAATCTTTTTCTAATTTATTCTTAAGACATTGACTTAGTTGCAATTTGTCTCCCTTGACAATTGGAGCCACACTTGGTGTACAATCTATCATATGGTATCTTTCTAAGACCTTATTGATATATGCTTCTTTATATAGTCCTAATATCCTTCGGGATCTATCTCAATAAATCTTAATGTCAATGACATAAGATGCATCACCCATATCCTTCATATCAAATTTGTTAGAATAAATTGTTTCACTACATATAGCATCCCCTTATCATTGCATGCAAGTAAAATATCATCCACATATAGAACCAAGAAACAAACCATACTCCCACTGGCATTAATGTACGTTTACTAATCCATGACATTCTCTTTAAATCCAAATGAATAAATGAGACCGTGGAACTTTAGATACCATTATCAAAAGGCTTGTTTAATCCATATATGGCTTTCTTTAGCTTGCATACAAGACTTTTGTCTCTATGAGAAGAGAACCCTTTAGGTTGTTTCATGTATACCTCCTCCTCAAGCTCCTAATTTAAAAATGTTGTTTTCACATCCATTTGTTGTAATTCAAAATCAAAATGAGCTACTAATGCCATGACAATATGTAGGGAATCCTTGGTGGACACATGAGAAAAAGTTTCCTTATAGTCCTCTCCCTCTCTCTCTGAATGAGACCTTTAACAACTAATCTAACCTTATACCTATCAATGTTCCTTCATGAGTCTCTTTTGGTCTTAAAGACCCATTTAGAACCAATAGGCTTAGCCTCATCAAGTAACAGTACAAGGTCTCATACCTCATTGAATTTCATGGAATTCATCTCTTCCTTTATAGCATCATACTATAACTCAGATTTCGAACTACTCATGGCATATCTAAAATTTTTGGGATCATCAATAGCACAAATGCCATAGTCAAACTCTTGTAATTACACATAATAGTCACTAGATATAGCTGACCTTCTTTTCCTAGTAGATCTTCTTAAAGCTGGCCCAGCATCCTCTTATGAAGGTTGCTTAATAACTGGTTGTTCAACAACTTCAGGAAGTTCCTAAACAACCTAATCTACCAGATTTATGTTAGCATTATGTAGAGGTCCATTGACTTATTGTTAAACCATGATTGGAATTGGAAGTGCACGGCAAACAAAAGTCACTCTATCACATGAAGTAGAAGCTTCCTCTACTAGATGAGCAGGTTCAAGAATTGGGCCCTTGATTTGACCACTCCCACTGATTAAGTCATATTCAAGAAATTTAACATTTCTTGACTCCACAAACCTAATGCGATGTGATGGACGATAGAGCATACACCCCTTAGACCTTTCAGCATATCCAACCAAATACCCACTTATGATCCTTAGGTCTATCTTCCTTTCTTGTTGATTATAGATTCTTAATCCCCAAACTCTCATATGTTTTATGGCTTCTAACCCATAAAAAGCTCGAAATGTCTCTTAAACACTATTTTGGTTGGAACTCGGTTTAAAATATACACCATTGTCTTAAGTGCTTTATTCTACAAATATATAGGAAGATTGGAGTTGCTAAGCACACTCCGCACCATATCTAATAATGTCTTATTTCTTCTCTAAGCTACGCCAATTTGGTCTGGTGAACTAGGCATAGTGTGTTGGGCAACTATCCCATTTTCTTGAAGAATCTTTGCAAATAGACCAGGTACTTGTCCATCATCGGTGTACCTACTGTAGTACTCTCCAGTCTCTACCTCTATCAGATCTCACGATTTTGATTTACTTATCACTTTGTTTCTCTATCTCAGCTTTAAATACATTAAAAGCATATAATCCTTCATACTTATTGTTTAGTAAATAGAGATACATATATCGTGAGTGGTCATCAATAAATGAGATGAAATATCTCTAACTGTGTAAGTCCATATCTGGACTACATATATCGGTATGTATAATCTCAAGTAATTGAGAACTCCTATTGACACCTCTTTTAGGCTTGTTTGTTTGTTTGTCGTTTATACAATTTATACAAGTGCTAAAATCGGTAAAATCTAAAGCACAAAGTACTCTATCAATCACCAATCTCCTTAGTCTCTCAATAAAGATGTGACCTAATCTTTTGTGCTAAAGCATTAATAAGTCATCATTCATAACACATCTTTTTGAACCAATTTTCAAATTCATTGCAAAATTTGTATCATCATGCATTAAATTAATAAAATAAAGACCTTTTGACAATATGCCATACCTAACACAATTTGCTTCATAAAAAAAATAACTGAATTTCCTTTGAAAATAAACAAGTATCCACATGGTACAAGTCTTGAAAAAGAAATCAAGTTTCTACTGAAACTTGAAACATAAAAAATCTTTTCTAACATTAATACATGATCAGTAGATAGAACTAGTCTATATGAGCCTACTCTTCGAACAACCGAACGTATCATACTAACGATAAAGATACTTCGTTCATTGCCCATTGGTTCCCTCATCCTTGCCATAACCTACAAGGAATTACAAACATTGATTGTAGAACCAGAATCAATCCACCAAGTGTTATGATTTATTTCTACTTTATGAGATTTAAAATATACAAAAGAGTTTGCATTACCTTTCTTCACAAGCTAGGCTTTGTACTCAGCACAATCTTTCTTCATGTGTCCCTTCTTCCTACCAAAGAAATACCTAGATTGCTTCTTTATTTCACCCTGGGGTGGTACCTTACATTTTTCCTTTTCGCTTGCTTTCTTCTTCTTTTCCTTAACCTTAGTTATCATCATTACAGTCTCCCCATAATCCATCAAAAGTCTTTTCTCTTCTTGCACACACATGATCATTAGTTCATTGATTAACCATTTCTCTCTATGTGTGGCATACGACCTTGAATGGTGTATATTCTTTTGGGAATGAACTTCAGATGAAATGAACCAGGAAGGCATCTAATATGTGCTCTACAGACTTGAGTTGTGCTACTATATCCCACATCTTCATGATGTACTCACGTACAACCTTAACAATAGTGAGCTTCATGGATAAAAATTTCATTATCAAAGTACTAGCTAAGGCTCTGTCAGAATGGATGAAATGCTCATCTCTGGTCCTTAACAAGTCATTGAGATCTTCATGATGATCAACTAAGTTTCTGATGGAAAGAGACATCTTAGTCTTTATGTAAATGCAGCTTATGCGATTAGCTTTCATCCATCGTTCATGTGCAACCTTTTCTACCTCAGTACTTTCATCAGTTATCATACGTTTTGGATACTCAATAATCCCATCCATGTTACAATAACTAAGCTTTAGGAGAATCCTCTCATTCCAAATCTTATAGTTGTCCCCTTTCAACTCAGGGACCTCAACAATAAGATTAGACATCAAATATAAACCACAACAATTGCTGTAAAATTTAAATATACACACATGCTCACAATCAATTTGAAGCCAAAATACACACACATATATATATATATGCTCTACCAATATATAGCATATTAAAAACGCAACAGAGACAGTAAAACTACCTGTTCGTTGAGTATTTAATTCAAATAAACTGATGCATCTCAATCCATGTAGGGATATTGAGAATAATGACTTTATATTTTAATCCAATGTATTATATTTAAACAATAAATGATCCTATGTGACAACACTTAATATATATATGTATGTATGTATGTATTTTGCAATGAGTAACATTGTAACACCCCCAAATTTACTATTGAAAAATTTCGTTTAAATCAGAAGGTTTAGCGGAAGCGAAACCTTCTGATTTAAATGAAATTTTTTAGTAGTAAATTTGGGGGTGTTACAAGTTGGTATCAGAGCGGTTGGTCCTTCGGCCACGCTCGTTTTCGAAAATAAATTTGGTTTTTGGGCTTTGTATTCGATTTTGAAGTGTGTTTTAACCGCTCCTCTATTTGTTTTGGAACTTTTTAAGCTGATACCACAAGTTGGTATCAAAGCTTTTGGTTGTTGAGAATCGGGTTTCGGTTAGAGATTCGGTTCTCGCGATCCTAAATGTTTTAAATGAAAATGTATTTGTCTTCCTTCAAGTGATTTTTTTTTTAAATCCGGATTAGCTTGTGAGGATAGTGTGATTGGGTAGTATAAGTGGCATTGTGATTTGATGTTGTAATTATGTCTTTGAATATTGTTCCTTGTTATTTGACATACTTGACTTGTGTTAACTTTGAATTTTATGTGTTGTAGTTAATATCGTTTGTAATTAGTTTGTTCTTAAGGGGGTAGTAACCCCACTAGGTTAACCCTAGTCTTGCAGGTTCAGTGGAGTGATAACCTTAATGCGTACCTTGTCGGATGTAGTATGATGTGATATAAATTGTAATATATTTTGGTTGAGTAGTTTCACTTTTTGGAGTTATAAGGAATTTAGGGTTGTAACCTTGATAGTGATGTTTAAATAGATGTATCATTTTCAATTGGGAGAAACCTAGAACTATGATAATGATAATGATAATGTTGAGGTTTAGATTGAGGTGTTCGTGTTCATAAATAGAGTGTAGGTTGCCTAATTTACCCTAGTGTTTTTAATGATGCTCTATAACTTTTATTATGTGTTTATATTTGATTTCTGTCAACTAGCATTTAATCACAGGTTGCTATAGTAGTTGTATTTTTGAATTTAAGTGTTTAGACTATCATGGTTATAGCGTAGATTAAAGAGCTTGTTAGTGAAGTGTTTTGGGTTAAGAATCTCCCTGGATCTAGAAGTATGTGGTTGGTGTTTATGAGGACCTTTTATGAGTTGTTAAGCCAAGTGTTAGCCTTGTTTTCTTGTATGATGTTATAAAGATAACTCATTGCATAAAGTTTATGTGTATATTATGTATTTGTGGTGTTATTAGAGTTGTGTAACCTTTAGAGTTTTCGTTCCTTTATTCTATTTGAATTTTATGTTATACTTTGGTTATTCTTTTGTAAGACCTTATTTTAAAGAATAATATTTTTGTAAATTGTTTTGACTTTAAGTCTGTAATTCTTCTGTATTTGAAGTCCATTGTATTTGATCTACTAAATATCAATTCTCCTTCTTTTATTTTACCTCATATGCCTTGTTTTGATTCAACCTTGTTGGGTTTGGTTTCATAAACGTCGTTTTACTTTTCTTCGGATTACTTTTAACCTATTTATTGCAATCAATATTTTATGCAATCGTTTGTCAAGTTTACACTACTCAGGTTTTCCCGAACTTCGGGGACGAAGTTCCTTTTTAAGGGGGTAGTGATGTACCCGTATTTTTTAAAATCCATATTTATTAAGTTTAATGATTTTATTAGCGTAATTTGATGTAAACAATTAATTATTTTAATTTTGATTCGTTTTATGGGTTTATCAACGTTTTTGAATTCATAATTGAATGTCATTAATCATTTTCGGGACGTAATATTTTATCGATGTTTTAATTAATTGAATGTAATATTTTCGGGAAGTTAGATTAAAAATATTTTCGGAACTTATTTAAGAATTTCTTTTTAAAATTAATTTTCTTCCGTTCTACGCTTTTTAGTTTGCGGAAAACCGATTTCGAAAATTATTAAAATTAGTCTTGATTTATTGGAAATTGACTTAAATATTTTATTATAGGTTTTTAGATACTATTTTAGGGTCTTATAATGTATTTCCGTAAATAAAATAAATTTTTACGTTCGATGGTAAATTCTTCCGAAAATGTTTCCGAAATTCTTTATATAGCTTTTTATTAATTTTAAGCCTTCGGATTGTTTCGAAATGAAATTTCGTTAAATAAAATTTAGATAAAATCTTCCGATAAAAACTTTAAATATTTAGTATTTTATTTTTACTTGTATTCAAAAAAAAATTGTCGGGACCCCGAGCCCCCTCTCTCCCTTTTCTCTCTTCTCTCCCTTCTCCTCTATTTTTCCCGTGACTCCCTGTTCCCCGACTCCCTCTCCCGCAACCCTAACCCTAGCCGACCTCCCTCGCCTCTCTCCTTCTCCCCAGCCCCTCCCTCCTTCGCCTGCCAAGCTCCGACTGCCACCTACCCGCGAGCAGCGCAGCAGCCCACTGAAGTAGCAGCAGCAGCAGCGGTCGAACCAGCAGCACCAGCGGCAGCACAACAGCAGCGCGTAGGTCGTGCCGCCGCCGCCGCCGGTCGCCGTTGACGCCTGCTGACCACCGGCGAGCCACCCCTGACCCCCGACGAAGCCTCCCTAGCCTTCCCTTGCCCCGATTTATCGGTTTTCGTTTGGTATAATTTCCGAAAAACCCTAACCCTTATTTTGATTAATTGGGTATGAATTAGCTTATAAAAAGCTAAATTGATTGTTTGATTATGTATATATATGTTGTAAGAATGATTTGGATAGGTTAATTGTATTGTTATGTTGAGATTTCGGAAAAATTGGATTTTTGGCCGGGTTATGCCCGAATTTTTCGGATCCGCCCGTTTTTGTGATTTCGGACAAATTGATTATACAATATGTTTTAAAATGTATCCAATTTCATTTTGGAACCGTCAATTTGAGAAATTTATGCAGGTTTTATCGGAATTTGATTCCTAGGTCAAATTTTGGGTGTAATGAAATTGGGTCGTATAATTGAGCCGTTTCGCTCAATTGATTTTATAATATTGTTTAAAATGTATTTAATTTTATATTGGAAGTGTCGATTTAGGAAAATTGTACGTAATTGATCGGGATTGGATTTTTAGGTCAAAAATCCCGCGAGTTTAAATTGATTTGGGTAATCGGGTTATTTTATTCAATTGACTATATAAATTACATTAGAATATGTTTAATTACATTTTCGAACCGTCAATTGATATGTTTTGATAAGAATTGATTGGGTTTGCGTTCCGAGCTCGAAAACCCTAATTGTGCTAAATTGCGTATTTCTTTTATTGGTTTCGAGCAATTGATTATTTGATATGTTATAAAATGCGTTTAATTGCATTTCTAAACATTCAAATTGATTAAATTTATAGAATTTTAACGAAATGTATTTTCGGGCCTAAAACCCTAAACTTCAAGTGAAATTATGAAATCGATTACTTGTATTGTTGTTTTTCTAAAATTGAATGTATAGAAATAGTTGAAATGGTATTAATTGCTTTCTAGTACCTTTAATTTGAATTAATTAAATTGAATTACCTGAGTTTATGTCGTGGGCTTTAAAACCCTAATCTTCGGGGATGATTTTATAAAATTAATTTTTGCTATGTGTACTTTATCTAATCAATTTCTATCTTTGAATTATGTTTTAACCTGATCGGTTTGGATTTGATTCTATGTAAATTGGTTGGGTTACTTATTTAGTTGTAAAACCTAATAAATAAGTTATTTTTGATAAATTAACTTATGACCGATTATTCTTTCTCGGGCTTTCCAAATTAAGTTGAAATGTCCCAAGTGATATTTATATTAATCCGTCTTGATTTAGTTTTAACCTTAAATCTTAATAAAGCTATGCTTTTAAGTTCTAAGTTTTGGTCACATTTTCTAAGAAAGATCATTTGGGTTGGTTGTGTTTATTTAATTAGAGTATGTGAATTATTGATTGATAGGATAGTTTCTAATTTAGTTTTTCGATTTCTATCGGATCTAGGAAAGCTTTCTCGTGGATCCACGAGCTAGTGATCTCTCTCCCTCTTATCTCGCTTAGCTAGCTTCGGATCCAGGTAAGTCTCTACTTACCTCTACTTATGGGTATTTAGTAAGGACGAAGCTATGGCCTTGTGCTATGTGTGATGTAATGTGTGGGTGAATGATGAGCATGCCATGTTGATGTGCATTATGTGTGTGTTATGAATAACTTGTTTTGTGTAGCGCAACGTGGATCATGAGGTATGTTGTGTGTGCCTTATATTATACGTGTATGACATGTTCCATGTTTGATGTTGACGTTGATGATGTGACTTGTTATGGCCCTCTAGGACATGCATGCCAGGGTTTTGGGTAGCATGAAATGATAATAAAAGGAACAACGGGGAAGTGGATGTTTGGGAAGTTTGCATAGGGGGACTAGACCTTGCCTGGGCATGATCCTTACATATGAAAAGTTGATTTGGGCTGTAAGTAAGAGCTTGGGAGAGTCTTGGAATGATTGGAGAATTATTATGAAAAATAGTACGTAAGTTAGTGCATAAGAGACCTTATTAAGGTTGTGAGTAAGTGGGTGTTGGGGAGTCTGCATGGAGTGTTTAAATTGTACATGGGAATGAATCTTACGTGAGGAAAGTTGATTTAAGAAGTAAATAAGATAATGTCAAAGTTATGAGTCCATTGGAGACTTGGGTGCAAAATTTCACGTGGGTCGATGTAAGGGTGTCTAAGGGACCCAATTAGAGCTTGGGAGAAATTGGGGAATTTGAAGGGGTACAAGGGTAAAAAAATGATCAAGGAAGGATGGAGTATGGGGTTGAGAGTGAGAGTCCACTTGTATAAAGGATGAGTATGGGCTTCTAAATGAGAGAAGAGGTTTTGGGGTAAAGAGGGGAGGTTACTTGAGGAGGAAGTAAAGTGCTAGGGTTTGGTGTGGCCAACTAGGGTTTGGCGGTCACATGCGGAGTTTGGGAATAAAGGGATATATTTTGGGAATTTCTTAGTAGAGACGGGATGCGTGACAAGGAACAAAGTAACGTTAGGATGAGTAAGAAGGAGTTGGGCCATGTAGGCCCAAATTAGGGTTTTCCAAGGAGGAGCCCTATAGGGGTGAGGACATGCGGGACCGATATCGTTGTGTTAGGGTTAGCCCACATTCTCGGGAGAGTGTGCCCTTACTACGTTTCCTTATGTATTAGAGTAAGAGGGGATGGACATCAGGGTGTGATAAGGGGTGCAGGAGTCTCAAGATATGGGACGAGCCCCCTGGGGAGGAAAGAAGTAGAGGGTAGTTGATATGCATGTCAAGGGTGGAAAGCTTTTTGATAAGACACGAATAAGATACTAATTACTTAAAGAGTAAGATTGTTGAGCTGGGCCCAGACCGATCCACCGGCATAATAGTGGCCAGGTGCCGGGGTGCCCTAGAGACCGATCCACCAGCGTATAATAGTGGTTAGGTGCGTTCTGCCCTATACGTGACCGATCCACCGGCTATAATAGTGGGGGATCCCGAGCTCAACAAACCAAACAGTATGTTGTAATTAAACCATGGGAAAGATACTATATACTTACAGTGGAACACCATGAGAGTCGGGGCCAGACCGATCCACCGGCATAATAGTGGCCAGGAGCGTTGTGCCCTGGAGACCGATCCACCGGCATATAATAGTGGTTAGGTGTGTTCTGCCCTATAAGTGACCGATCCACCGGCTATAATAGTGGGGTTCCCGTACTCTCATGGATTCATAACGATTATGACGTGAATCTACTATACTTACCAGAGATCTAAAGAATGAGCCTACCCGGACCATAACCGGCTTTTATTATCTGTATTACCCCATGCTACTTATGTGCATAATGAGTTACTTTACATTTTGGTCATAACACCCTTATATGTTTCAATACGATGTTACACATGTTTCATATGTTACTATATGGGTATGGTAGGACTTGTGATGTGGGTTTGAGTATGCGTAATAATGTATCAATGTTTTGTATCATGATTTAATACGCACTTGATGTATAGTTACGTCTCTCCCATAAAATAGGGTAGTGGAACTTACTCAGTATTGGACCCGTACTGATACTACCTTGGTTGAATGGGTCCTGTGATGATCCACCAATGGTAGGGAGCAAACCTCTTGTGCAGGTTTAAGATCGGATACTATTTTGGGGTGGAAGGCTTGACTTGAGTGAGTAGGCGGTCCGGATATTGGTCCATTGGGATCTGTTTCATTTAGCTATATTTTGTACTACGCTTCTTGTTTTGAAACCGTACTCTTAAGTTGTAATCTTAACGATATTTTAACTGTTGTTGACTGGTGGTTTTCGTGAATGGTCTATGTTAACTATGGACCTATGTTTTAATGACTCTTACTTAACGATTGTTTAGTTTAGCCTTAGCACTTAGTATCGGAACGGTAGGAGTGAACCGGTCTGGTACTAAGTGTGGCAGTAATACCCCTAAGTTTATGGTTTTAATTCTTTCGCTTCCGCTAAACCTTCTGATTTAAACGAAATTTTTCAGTAGTAAATTTGGGGGTGTTACAATCATATTAACCATATGTAACAAAATTAAATTAAACACGTTAATGTATAATTTTATATAATTAAGAGTGGTGGCAAAGTCCAAAATCACATAAAGTTATACTATCACATATAATACTTACATAAATAATTTTTTTTAAATCCACATATGCCCTTAAATTATATGGAGATACAGCCGTGAAAAGAGTAAGTCAAACATGGTCTAAGGTTGAGAGTATGGCCTAACCATACCAAGAGCCAGAAAAGGCTTAGAAAAATGCTACCAATATTGTACATTATCAATTGAGTAGTTAATTAAACAAATACAAGGCCCAACTGACACAAAGTGGTGTGCTTCTTTTACGAGCATCATGGATGTCACGAGATCGATTCCCCATGGCTACACATTGTTGCTTATTATTTTTATGTCAACAACACTGAGTGAAATAATAAAAGAGAATGAAGATAACTATACTACAAACTATGCATGTAGCCCAAACGGCAACGAGCATACAAATTCTTTTGTGGAGCACTGAATTAAGCCTTGCCAAACACTCCTTTCAATTGTTTTTTCTTTAAGAAGAACAAGAACGACGAACAAGTCAGTTCTCTCCGGTGATTTTGTGACCAATTAACAAACATAATTAAGCACCTATAAATACAATTAATGATTAAGATAGAGGCTTTATCGGGCTCTGATACAAAATAATAGGCAAAAAATGTCATGAATCATATAATTAACACATTATTAATACGAATTCATGCACATTTAAACTTAAAATTCATGTAAAATCCTCGCACGTGAAATAACAAACTTTATGCAGAATTAAGATCATAAAATACTATATATATATATATATATTGTACCTCCTAACATTGACGGGATTAATTCTGCCGAATTCGCAATGTATAATTTTTAGGGTCAAATTTTACGGTTCTATTTCCTTTTCTACAAACCCGATGGTGTGTACTTATAGCAAGGAACGGGAATAGTGACCTTTTTAATATTTCTTTATTTTTTTTGATTTCACACAAAATTACTAAGAAAATTAAAGAAAAATAGTTTCTTTCTTTATCTTTAATGGATATGTGTATATATATTTAAGAGGAAAAAATTTATACAAAAAGAAAGAAAGAGAGAGAGTAAAAATATATAACACCCTTAATCCCACACATATCATGTAAATATGACAACCAACAGTTGTTTTTCCTCTCTTTAATTCAAATTTAAATTAAAAAATTAAGATAATTTAATTAATAAAATAATTAAATTATCTAACTTAATTTTTCCATCACACAATATATGTATCTTTATTCATAACAACTTAATTCTTATTCTACCATCAAGAATTAGATAGAGAGATATAAAATTAGGTTTAATTACTAACATATTATTACAGAACATAAATTTTATGGCCAATAACGATATATCTAGTTTAATATGGAGCACATTAAAAATTAATATATACATAAAATATAAAACACATTATTTATAAAATAATAACAACATTTTTATAAAATAAAAATATATTAACAAGTATGCCACCTGAATCAGTTTATTCTTCTAGGCCAGCTGATACTCCTCAAGCTGCGAGTCAAGGTGAATAATCTCCTCAATTGTGGCAGAGATTTCCATTGGTCGCACTAGATATGGGTCAGCACTTTGCGCACCTACATTCGCAGAGCAGTTGTGCTGCTCCAGAAGTTATTTTTCCAGCTCTGTGACATTCATCGGGTTCTCCATTCCTTCCACCACCTGCGAACCAAAAAACCCAGATTCAGTGCTGGGGTCTTCGAAATTCTCAACCTAACCAGAGTAGGTAATACGCACACAGGGTCCTTATCAGGTGCTCGATTAAGAGCAGATTTCTGTTTAGAGCCCATTATCCCATCAATTGGCTGTAGTGTGATAGGCCGAAAAAGGTGCAGACAGTAATTTAGATACCCACCATGAACAGCGGAGTAGAAGAGAAAGGAAAAACTGGCATGAACAATGCATGAATCGAGAAGAGCAAAAAGTGGCGAGGCTCGATTTTTCAACGATTCCCACACCCCATTCTAGCGCCGGGAGAGAGACAGAATAGGGAGACAGAGAACCGAGACTATAACATTTCTCTTGTAATAGTGCAACGGTGTTAGATGTTACTAGGGCGATTAGCGTCGGTAGGCTTGGCATCAGCTCTTTTCCTGAACGAGTTTAAAAATAAAGTTTGAATTCGGTTTATTTATAACGAGTCGAGCTGAACTTTTAACGAGTCAACTCTCGAATTTTGGTGATAAACGAGTCGAACTCACGAACTTTTATATTGTCAACGAGCTCGAGCCTAATTTTTAAGCTTATTTAATAAGTAAGTCGAGCCGAATCAAGTCGTTAACAAGTAGAGCTTAAAAACACCGCGAGCTAGCTTAGTTTGTCAACAGCCCTAGATAGTACAATAAGTTATGCTTATATTAATTACTTTGATAATATTAGATATTTTAATCATATACCTCTATTGTAAATTAAAAAAATTTATTTGTAAAATTTAAGGTTTTACAATCCCGTTTTAATGAAAATTGATCATATTTCTCTCTAAAATATTTGATATATTTTAGACAAAATTTAAAAGTAAAAAAATGTTCCTATATGTGGATGGTGTTTTATTATTATTTTCGAAACATATTGTTTTACTCCGTGGAATTTTTTATTCTATAAAAGAAGTCATGTTGAAACTCTAGCTATTATAGATTTATGAAATTAATTGATTGATTAGTTTAATCATCTTATAATTACACAAAAATAAGAGTAAATATCTCTATTTTTTCCTTAATTGTTTTATTTGGTGATTGAATTCTAAATTATTCATAAACTTGTTAATTATGTTTAGTTTAGATATCTCTACAACACCTCTCATTGTGGAAGGCATGTGATGCCATTAAAATTTTCAGAATGACCCATAATTGAACATTTAACCCCATGTATAAAAAAGATATTATTATGTTAGGACCTTTTATGGTATTTTAGCCCAATACTTTAATTAGGGTTAAGAGAATGGGCCTATAACTAATTAATCCAATCCTTTATATAAATAATTGTGGACCTATATACAGGATTAAATTATTTAATTATTGGCATTGATACATTCCCTTGAGTAACCTATTCCTCAAAATTCCAAAACCCTAGATAATGTTGAAGGTCTTATTAGGTTTACAAATATTAGTGTTCTATTGTTCACCAAGTCAAAGAAGAAGAAGGTGACTTCTATTACTATTAGATGTTTGAGTTTGTGTCATTCTTTTGTTATATAGTCTTCGAAATAATGAAGGAGATAAGGAAATGGTAGATATATCATAATAGAAAAAGTGAAGGAAATAACTTAAAAAAGAAGACGGTAGTATAGATGAGTAAGTTATTTGAGGCTAAGTATTGACAATCCAAGAATGTAAACCATTCCTTGTTCACTTCTAAGAAATTACTATAATTAACGAAAAAAAGTTACATTAATTAGATTGTATTATCTTATATATTTGATAAGAACTAAGAGGATTTCAAAGATAATATTTATGTTTCAAATCAAACAATGACTTAAGTTGATGATTTATAAAAATATGATGTTTGAAGCTTTAGTTTGATTTTATATGAACTTGTTTCAAGCCGAATATGCTCATGTAATGACCATAGCCATTACTATGGGAGGTAGTAATGTTATTCTTGATTTTAATGTTCTATTGAATAATTTATATGTCTTTAGAAAGTTATGTTGACCTCATAGGTCAACCAATATTCTTGTCTTTGTTTTGATGATAATAAATGGGTTTAGAGAACTAATGTGTTTATTTAAGTGTGCATGAAATATGATTGAACAGAAAAAATTAAAACAAACTCATTGAAATCAATTCTCAAAGTGTAAATTTAGATGAGAAATCAAGTATAAAGCAAAAAGATAAGACTATATGAAATTAACTAAGACTCAAGGTTTAACGGTTATATATCTAAATACATATGTTTTCTTGTAAAGAGTTGAGTTGAACAATTTCACATTTTGATTTAAAATTTTTAATAATTTATTGATTCTTAACTTAAGTTAACTTTTTTTTTCATAGTTGATTTTATTTTTAAATATATCCAAATGCATTTAAAACTTATTTTTTTGCTCTAATCTAAACTAATTGATAAGTTTAAAGACCGATTGACTCTCTTGATATTAACTCAAGGTATTAACATGTAAAACTAGAACAAATCAACTAGCTAGGTAAACCAAATGACTTGCTTTATAACATTTACTTGTTTTGAAATATGATCAATTGTGTTGACTAACTATGCCATGGATTTTGATTCTAAAGATTCCCATTCACCTTTTATTTAAAGACATTGAGCTGCTTCCCTAAACATATCAACTAGTTCAAAAAAAATTTGTTTGGCTTGATAAATCCATGTAGTTTTCTCCAACATAAGCCCATTTATATTTTTTTAAACACATAAACTTATCTCACAAAACTAATTTGCTCGTTGGTAGACTATTTTACTTGTTAGAGTAAATTGATTCACTTTTCTAATTGGCACAATTTCTAAACAATGCTATAGTGGATATATGTTCTTAAGAACCACTATTTACAACACAAAAATAAGTGAATGGTTTGGGCAATGGTAAATTTTTCATATTAGGTCTAAAAATATTCAATAAACTTGTTTGAGCAAGTGAGAGACTAATATGTGCAACCAAGTGATTTGTTTGCCAAACCCATCAACTAGTAAGCATTGAATGTTCATTTTTCCCCTTTATATGGTGAATCGTTTTGGGTCTTTTGTTCCCAATGGATTCCTAATGAGGGTGAGCCTTACAAAGCGGATCCCTCCACTTTTATTACATAATATTTGGAATTTATTTTAATGAGCTATTAATCATATAGTATCTCAATCATTCAAATGATCATTGAAGTTCTTATATCTTTGGAATCATGAGTTTTTATGGAAGTATGTTCATTTTTCACTTATCTTAACTAGATTTTCCCTATAAATGTCAATATCACTTATTACATCTAGCTAGATTACATCTCATTTAAATTTCATCAACTTTATATCTTAATTATTTGAGGAAATCAATTATAATCATAATTGTAATTCCTCATAAGTTTATTGAAAACTAGATGGTGTTTGATCTTGATTAGGAACTATTTTTTGGTGTTTGATTTAAAAATGAATTAGAAAAATATATAAAAAGAATGTAAAATGAGTTTCTATGGTGTACTAGTTGATAAGTTTATAAACTAATCAACTAGTCTATTATTTTCAGCAAGGGTCAACATAATGATTTGACTTGTTTGAGGAACTAATTGACTCTTATGTAGGACATTTAATTGGTATAATCAAATCTATTGACTAGTTTATAGGGTTGAGTGTTATTGGAGCTTGATTCTTCCATAATAAATTCACTCATCAAAATGAAACAATGTTAATTCAACGTTGAGTTGTCGTAGATAAATCCTTAACCCTTTTGGTCCTTAATTCACAAAAGGTAAGATGGAATGATTATGTGTATGTGTTTAGATATTATAAGGGCCTTATGTGATAACATAACCTTGGATAATAACGCATTAATCATTTAAAGTGAAAGATATGATAAAGTTGTACATGGGTTTAGACTACCTAATTAGCCATCGAGGGTTAGTCTGCCTTTAGGAGTTTATTATGTCATTGGCCTTTTCCTTTAGAAGAGATCCTAGTCAATATAAGTGATTTACCTACCCTAGATATTGATGATTTATATTAGGTATCGATACTAAAGTATTTGGTGACATACGTTGTGTATTTGGACTCAACCAACTTGAATTCCATTGGTTGTTATCTTGCTTCAACTTGAACTTATGTCCATTAGTAGATACATGGCTTCGAATAGACTCTTAGTCATATAGTTTTGATAGGTTTCCATGGTTTATAAGATCATAGGATGGTAATCGACAAATCGCTCAAAATATGGAATAATGACTTGAAAATAGTTAATCTATAAGATCAAATAAAGCTAGGAAATGGATCTAATGGAATAATCTTTTATGTAGATAGTAAAAATGACTAGCTAGATGTACAATAACTTGTTATTAGTTATACATTACTTTCATTGATATATATTTTGTGATGATAGGCATGATGAGTTATGAGTTATCTAATTTTTTTCATGGTAATAAATCCTAATATATTTTATGATCATTACATGTTGATCCAAATGTAATGTGTAAGTATGGTATTGTTTTTTAGTATGGTCTATATTGTTCCTTTTTGCCTTGTATGCTTATGACTCTCATTGAGGAGTTGACTTATCTTCCTCAATACATAGCGTAATGATGTACCCATTTAATTAGACACCTACTAAATCCCATGAGTGGAAAACCATGTGGAGGCTTTTGATAATGGCCAATAGTTGTCCCACCTTTTGTTAGGCTCAAGGGCTTGAGAACATGGATACATAGAGCTCTATTATAGGTTTAATGAACTAGGTTTTTTTCCTTTTCCTTATTATCATTTAATCTCTATTATATTTTAGTAATTTCACTTCACTCCCTCGTATGCTAGGTTATACAAACTACTTCATTTAAATTATTGTTTTTAACTAATGCCACAAGTCTGTATTAATGTTTCATTTTAAATCTCCAATATTTTTAAACATTGAGTCGATACCATATACTTTCTTAAAGATTTCCCAAATTTTTTGATTATTTGACTGGAAGTTTATGTGTTTTTAAACATAGAAATGTTTATGAGTGAGAGCAGGTTAAGAATATGTTATAGATAGTTTTGTGTTGATCTTGTCATACCAGCCTTAAAGCCTAATAATTAGTAGTTTTTGATTATTCCTCGTCTTTAGGAGTCAATGGATATCGAATGTCATTATGAGTGCATCAAGGCATTCATGGGCACTGTTGGTGTAATTCCCCAAAAATTTTAAAAACCTATATTTTCATAAATAACTTTTATTTAAAACAAACTAGCCTTTTAAATTATTTAATTTAATTATTTTATGGAACTTTTTAGTATATAAATATGGATAGGGATATTTAATAAATTAAAATAAATATTTTATTATTATAGCGTACTCATTTTATTTTAAAAAAATTTCAAACTAATATTTTTCCAAAATTAACCTTTTTTACCCCTTATATTTAATTTTATTAAATTAAATTATTAAATAAATATTTTCCAACAAATATTAGATTCTATTATTTTATAAATGTAATTATTTTAATTTTTCCTATTTTTCATTTCCTTTTTCCCTTTTTCCTTTCTTTCTCTTTTTTTTCTCCTTTTTCCTTCTTTCTTTCTTTTTCCTTTTTTCTCCTTCGGGCCGCCCATGCTAGGCCCGCCCCTCCCCCTATGCACCTCGGCCTTCGGCCCACTCCCTTCTCTTCTCACCTACTCCCGCATGTCCCGACCCAGCCTATTTCCCCCTCTTTTCTTTCTTTCCTTTCCCCTTCTACCCGGCCCGACCTAGTTCCCCTTTTATTCTCCGAGGTAGACTACTATGCTTGCACCCCCTTCTTTCTTTCTTCTTCTTCTTCGTTGAACAACCCAAGGTGGCTGACCTGTCTTCATCACCATGTCTACCACCTCAGGCATATTGGCCACCGCCCTACTGCCACCACTACAAGTCTACAACCCTCCCTCCCTCTCTCTCTCCCTCCCTCGGTCCTTTTTCATGATTTTGGACTCAACCGGCCATGCACTATTCCTCACGCATGGCCTCTCTTTTCCCCTTCTTTCATTCCCTCTCCCTACCACCCTAGATGTTGCCACCCAATCAACCACCTATTGCCTTCTCCTCCCTCTTCTTTTTCTTCTCATCACTCACCCTCCTACCCCATGTTGTTTGAGCCCTTTTTCCCCCGATCTCCTTCCCTTCATTTTCCTCCCCTCCATATTTTCCCCTTTGTTTTGAACCACAGCCGCACTTCGTTGGTCCATCGCCACATAAAACCCCTACACCACTCCCTTCCATCCTCTACCCCATCCTTACACCACCACAATACCCCCTCGAGCCCCTACAGCCCCTTCTCCCCTCTCCTATTTCCCTTCTTTCTCTCCCTTATCGGCAACCTCCCTGCAACCCCTCTGTTCACCATCGTCTGGCCGCCTCTGCTGCCGCCCAAACCACCAATTCACTCCCTACAGCCTCCTCTACCACCCCCACACCTCCTTCTACCAAACCAGCCCCCACACCCCTTCATTTTCCTCCTCTCATTTCCTTCCTTCTTAGCCTCGTCCACTCCCGCAACCCACTTCGCTGCCTCGCTGCCGGTACCTCTGCCTCCCTTGGCCACCAACAACCCATTCCTAACCACCACCTATACCCCCTCTTCACTCCTGCACCCTTCCCTTGCCTCCAATCCTCCCCGACCTACCCTCTTTTCTAGCTCCAAAGCCTCAACCTAAAAATGACCATCCCTCCCTTCTACCTCCCTACCTTTGACCCTTTTTTCCCCACATAACCTGCATATGGCTCATGTTGCTCATGTAGTGTGAGTTCCACATTATTTTGGGAGTGTTTTTATTTAATTATTGAGGTATATTAATGGTTAGGTAAAGTGTGTTATTAATTAAGTTTTTATAAAGTTTATCATTTTAATTTCCTACTTCTAATATAATAATTATTGATATTATTTTTAAGTATTGGTTTTGCAAATCAAAGCTTGAATCTTTAACCAGAATACCGGTAATGTTCAATTTTACGAGAATTAAGGTAATCGTTAAACCCCAGCTAAACACATGGATAAATGTGTGTTAACACATTAGGGTTTTTAATACGTTATTATGTTTGTTATATGTTTGTTAATATAATATATATATTTGCTTGCGTTGATTTATAAAAAGGAAAGTATGCTATTTTATGTGCTATGTGTGTAAATATTGCTTAAGGAAAGATTTTGGCTATTAATGAAAGTGTTAAGTACTTATCCATGTTATATTATGTTATTGTGACCATTTATGCATGAATAATATTATTGTGAGCCCTAGGGGCATTTTAGTAATACAGGTTGTGCAAGAAAGTGGCCTAATATGTGTGGGTGCTAATTAATAAGTAGTATATTAAAATATAATAATTGGTGGAGTTGGATTATAATACCCAAATTGAGCGGAGTGTTATAAGGATTGATTCGGCTACTTATATCAACATGGTATACCATCTTTTTGGTGATTCCATCCTATGAACTTCACAGTTAAGCGTGCTGGTAGTGGAACAATTTTAGGATAGGTGACCCTCTTGGGAAGTTTTGGATAATTTATGAAAAATTTCTCCGAAGTGCGTGAGTGAGGACAAAGCGTACTAAAAGGACTCGTGTTGTTCTATAGGGACACCCGATCAATCCGAAAGTGCTCAAAGGTAGCACCCGTATTGTCGTATTGACCCGAGGTGTTACATGGATATTGTGAATAGAGTATTAATATTACTATTCTATATAGTGATGTTAATTTAATAAAACTGGTGTAAGAAGGGGACAAGATGATAATGTTAGAAGAAAAGGTAAAATGATAATTTTATAAGTAAAAGGGTAAATTTGTAATTTATAAGAAAAAGGGGTATTATGGTGATTTTGGAGGAAAGGGCAATATAGTAATTTTATAAGTAAATGGCAAAATGGTAATTTCATACGTAAAAGGTAATATGGTAATTTTATAAGTAAATGGCAAAATAGTAATTTTATAAGTAAAGAATAAAATGGTAATTTTATAAGTAAAGGGGTAAAATGGTAATTTTGCAAGTAAGGGGAAAAATGGTAATTTTCGAGGTAAAGGATAAAACGTTAATTTTGTATGAAAAGGGGTAAAATGGTAATTTTAGAGGTAAAGGATAAAATGGTAGTTTTAAAAATAAAGGGAAAAATAGTAATTTTGTAAATAAAAGGATAAAATAGTAATTATAGTAATGGTAAAGGGTAATTTGGTAATTATAAATAGGGAGAAGGGTAAACTAATAATTATAATTATGGAGAAGGGTGAATTGGTATCTATAATAATGGAGAAGGGTAATTTGGTAATTATAATTATGGAGAAGGATAAATTAATAATTATAATTATGGAGAAAGGTAAATTGGTATTTATAATAATGGAGAATGGTATTTATAATAATGGAGAAGGGTAAATTGGTATTTATAATAATGGAGAAGGATAAAATGGTAATTATAATTATGGAGACGGGTAAATTGGTAATTATAATAATAGAAAAGGGTAAGTTGGCATTTATAATAATAGAGAAGGGTAAATTGGCAATTGTAATTATGGAGAAGCGTAATTTGGTATTTATAATAATGGAGAAGGGTAAGATGGTAACTATAATATTTGAGACGGTTAAAAGGGTAATTATAATAATGGAGAAGGGTAATTTGGTAAACTAACCAACAGAAGAGTAATTTGGTAATTATCATAATGGATAAGGGTAATTTGGTAATTATAATAATAGATAAGGGCAATTTGGCAATTATAAGATTTCAAAAGGGTAATTTGGTGATTTAACCAACTAAAGGGTAAATTGGTAATTACGATAATGTAGAAGGATAATTTGGTAATTTATCCAACTAAAGGGCAATTTAGTAATTATAACAAAGGAGAAGGGCAATTCTGTTATCTACCCAACTAAATGGGAATTATGATAAGTACAACAATTATGAAGGGTGATTGGTGACCTAATAAGTGTGAGAGATAACTTGGTAACCCAAACCGAGTAAGGATGAGGCTAAGAACAATAATGTGTGTATTATATGCCTTGTGTGCCATGTGTTATGCCCTTCTATGTACTTTATGCTTAATGATTAATCATTTTTAGCCCAACTTTGAGTGATGTGTGCTTATGTGACTTCCTTATAGCATATGGTTGATGATTATATATGTTGAGCGTACGATGTTATATGATATAACCCTTTAGGACATGCATGCTAGGATGTTTAAAAATATGACATGGGGTGAAAGGATATAAAGGAATAAAGGGGAAGTAAGTTGACTAAGGAGACACAATATTGACCTTAATATCTCATGATCCATGGGGGAAAAATAGAAGGAGATTATGATTGAAATGAATGAGTGATGTAACCCTTGCATGGGAGGTTTCTAGGGTTTGTATAGGATAATCCTTACGTAAGAAAGGTGTTAGGGTTTAAGCGGACAACTAGGGTTTTATGGTCACATGTATGATTGGTGAGTAGAGTGATGGGATTTGGGTTGAAACTAAAAGAGATGATGTGTTGGACGATAAAAGAAAGGTTGGGCCACATAGGTCTGATTAGGGTTTCAAGGGAAACCATAGAGAGTAGTAGTGAGAGGATTTGAATGTCATAAGGTGTTGGGTCTCAACCCACACCCATAGGAGTTTGGTTTTCATTATAAGTAAATGTAAGGGGGAATGGAATTTAGGGTGTGATAAGAGGTGCAAAGGTCTCAAGATATGGGACGGACCCTCTTGGGATGATAGAAGTAGAGGTCAGTGACATGTAGATTAAGGGTGAAATACTTTTGAATAAGATACAAATAATACACTGATCACTTAAAGTGAAAGATCATTGAGCCGGGCCCAGACCGATATATTTGCATAATAGTGATTAAGTGCTGGGGTGCCCTGGAGACTAATCCACTAGCATATAGTAGTGGTTAGGTGCGTTCTGCCTTATAAGTGACCGATCTACTGGCTATAATAGTGGGGGATCCCAAGCTCAATAACCTAAACCCTAAGTTTGATAAGATACATAAAATGCATTAAGTACTTATAGTGGAACACCATGAGATTCAGGGAAAGACTGATCGACCGGCATTATAGTGGCTAGGAGTATTTTGCCCTAGAGACCGATCCACTGGCATATAATAGTGGTTAGGTGCATTCTACCCTATAAGTTACCGATCCACCGGCTATAATAGTGGGGTTCCTGCACTCACATGGATATAAAACTTGAGAGATGATTGAATAATGATGGACTAATGGCTTAAGGCTGAAAGTATTGATTTTGCACCATGACATAGGTTAAGGCCCGAAAATATTTATTGTAAATTACTACCTATTAATATCTGGTTGAATGTTAAGTATGTGAATGTTATGTGTGCACATCTTGTTATATATGAATATAGTGTTGTATCATGTGTTATATTGCGGGCCACTTTTATGTGTATTTTAAAGGGTTACTCAATACCATAGTACTAAAGGGTTCCATTTGTGGGGCCCCTACCTATTCAATGGGTAGTGTACCTTGGAGGTCCTTTTCAAGGGCTATTCAAGTGGGCAACGGGAAAGAGAGTAAGGAAATTATTCGAGCTTTTAGGGTTTCCCTCTTTCTCTCTTACTCCCTGATTTGAATGTATTCTTTGATCTTGTAACCGCTATTGGTGCATTTTATTCTTGTAAATAATTCATTGTAATACTATGATTTTTAATATGGTTTGAATTTCTAGCAATTGGTATTTTATTTTTTAGCCTTAGCACTTGGTGCTCGAATAGTATGAGTGAACCGGTCTGGTACTAAGTGTGGCGGTAATATCCCTATAGATCAGAAGTCTTGTTATTTCGCTTCTGCTAAATATTTTAATAAAAAAAATTCAGTAGTGAATTTTTGGGGTGTTACAGTTGGTGCCTATATGGAAAGCTAGATTTGAGCACTAAAACTGCCACACCAAATTCCAATACCTACACAAGTTCTAGAGAATTTCTAAGAAATCATACACCTTCATCCAACAATATTTGAGGATTAAGAGGACCCTTTCATCTTAAATATGTGGGTCAAGGATATTGGGAAGACATCTATTAACTATTATTACTCTTTTGAAAAGAGGGTAAACATGGCTTATATTACCTGAGAGGATGTGTACATATATGGTGGAGGTGTATTCAACATAGAGGAAGAGAGTTTAGCACTTGGGGACATTTCTTTGAGGCTCTTTAAGCTATATTTTACCCCACTCATCTCCCTATGAAGAAGTATATCAAGTTTATGGCTCATCACCACAAAGGCATGTCAGTGGAGGATTACTATACAACAGTCATGCACTTGGCATAGTTTACGTTTATGGTGGAAGCCAGTGAGGTGATGTAGGTTCACCATTTGAATATTGGCTTAGAGATCAGTTGTCAATAGTTTTTAGTGGGAGTTTCCTAGCCAGACCTTATGGGGATGTACAAGCAGGCCTTGAAATCTTTCAAATTCATCCAAGCCAAGAGTACTTGGTTTTTGGTTAGGAGGAAATTTGAGGGTGTTTAGTGTTTTGGTGAAAAGAAGAAGGCATATTCTATAGGTAGCATATAGAGAGATTAGTGTATATGACATGCTTAAGAGAGACAATACCACTAGTCGTAGTCGGCACATAATTTAAACCCTCTTATTGTCAATTGTAGCATTGGTAAAATAAGGGTATCGTTCTAAGCCGAAGATTGAGATGGCTCACCTCTATTTAACTAGTTTAAGAATAACAATAAAAATAAAAACACTAAATAATACAAAATAAATAAATAAGAAAAATACTAATGGAGGTTATAAAAATAAATAAATATAATAAAAGGAATAAATAAAATAAAATAAAATAATAATAAAAATAATGGAAAACCACATATATTGAAATCACACGTATCAAAACGTTCTACTACTTCAGTTAGAATCACAAAACTATTAGGTGAATTGTTATCTAACCTAGCTGCAATTTATTCATATAAATTCTAGTATATTTAAATGGCCACCTAGCAGGCAAATAATCCTACATACTATCACTTATTAGGAAATCAATACAAGGCATGCACCAAATAAATTATACTTGATAGAGTTATATATATAAACGATAACAATTAAAATAGAGTCAAGAAAAAATCTCATGAAACAAAGAAAATAAAATTATATCTCAAACCCTAATCCAGGGTTTCAATTTATTCCCTAGCAACAAATATTCAGCCAACTATAATTATAGAATTAATTACATAGAAATATATATCTAAAATATAAATTAAAATAAGTGAAAGAAATAACTGGAATTAATTTTAAATAAAAGATCGAGAATTTATTTAGATAAAAATTAATTTTATTTGAAATAAATTATACCAATATTAAACTTCCTCTAATTTTCTTCCTTCTCGACGCCTTGATTTAGGTGTAAAATTCTTTTCCTTTTTCCGTGCATTATGTGTTGCTGCTGCACTGAAGGCTGCTGCTTAGCCTCAGTTTTAGTGCCTGACGGTTTCCTCCTGCGTCTTAGGGTTGAGACCTCACGTGACTTCGGCTTTCGTGTCGTGTGTCGAGGCTTCTCCTACGCGTACTCCCTGTGCGTCGCTGCACTCCTTCTTTCTTTCTGCGGCTCTTGTCCCTCTCTGCGTCCCGTCAGCGTCAAAGCCTTTGAAGGCTTTCCCCCTCCTTCTTTTCTCTGCGGCTCTACCGCTCTACTCTCCTAATTTTTATCCTGATGCGCCCTCCTCCTCCTTTTATTTTTGTTCATGCCCCATGCCACATCAGCCCTACTGATGGCTAGCTCTTCTCCGATTGTTGACAATCGTGTTGAGAAACGTTGTTCCAAAAAGCGTATCAACTATTCTTATATACTATTCAAGATGACGAGGTAAATGAGAAGCTACTAAAGCATATCATAGTGATCCAAGAATATCATAATGCATTTCTTGGTGAGATTTGTGGCATGCCACCACTTCAAAAATGTTGAATGCACAATCAGTTCAATGCCATGGGTTGAATCAATGGCTAAAAGATCATACCATCTGGCACCTATAAAGAATATAGAGCTTAAGGCTTAGTAAGAATAATTTATGAAGAAGGGTTACATTTAACCAAGAGTATTTCCCTATAGAGCACCATTTTTGTTCATTAAGAAGAAGGATGGAAGCCTTAGGCTATGAAATAACTACTAAGGGTTAAATTTGGTTATGTTAAAGAACCATTATCTTTTGCCTCAAATCAATTATCTGTTTTATCAACTCAAACAAGCCACAATGTTCTCCGACCTTAATCTTCAATGAAGTTACAAAAAATTGAGAATTACGAAGTAGGATACTCTAAAGATGGTATTTTAGACGACCATTATGACTTTTGACACACTAATCTTCTAGTAACAATCATATCTGTCATGAACCAGATATTTTGAGAGTTTTAGAATCAATTCATCGTGGCGTTCATGGATGATATTCTTATTTACTCTATTAGTTAGGAGGAGCATGAATAACATCTAAGAAGGACATAGGCATTGTTGAAGACACAACAATTATATTCCAAGGTTTTGAAGTGTGAGGTTTGTATAGGTCAAATGGATTTCCCTAGACATGTAACTTTTAAGGATGCTATGTTACTGGATCCCTCCAACTTTAGGTAGCTTCTGAGTAGCCAACACCAGCATTAGTTAAGGAGATGTGCAGTTTTCTAGGATTGACATGTTGTTATCATAGATTTGTTGCAGACTTCTCCAAATTAGTCATCTATTAACTAATTTTCATAAGAAGGCTACATTTTTAAAGTAGAATGAGAAGTGTTGAAAAGCCTTCAAAGACTTAAGTGTTTGACTTTAGCACCAATGCTCATAGTACCGAGTGAATCAAATGGTTTTGAGGTGAACAAGGATGCTTCCAAGTAGATATTGGGATGTATGTCAATGCAACAAGAGAGGGTAGTATATATGCTTCTCAATAATTGAAGATGCAAAAAAATAACTACCTAATGCTTGATTTAGAGCTTGTCAAAATTGTGATCACTTTGAATATTTGGAGGCTTTATCTTTATGGTGTCTAATGCAAGTTTTACACCGTTCATAAGAGCATACATTTTTACACAGTAAGAGTTGAATTTGAGAGAACACCAATGGCTGGAGTCTGACAAGGATTATGACCTAAAGTTGACCCACCATGAGGGTAAGGCTAACATTGTAACACTCTAGAGTAATAATAATAACATAGCTATGAAAATTAATGAGTCAAGGTCTAAGAATTATAATATGAGTAGGTCTAGCATGAATTATTAAGGAAAGCTAATCTACCAAATTAAGCTTCTTGATGCATGATCCAAAGGTAGTCCAAACCCATCAAGCACAACAACTTTAAGAATAACCAAAGTTACCAACAAAATTGGGCCATATTCAAAGGGGGAGTAACACATAATTTAAATACATACATAATACATCTCAAACAGAAATTTCAACATTTAAATAAATTGATTTTCTTTTTATCTATTATCATGTTTTGAAATAAAATAATGATCAAACATATATTTCAATCTTACATTCATGATCCTAGTAACAATAAAAGTCCATAATTAATTTATCATCCTAAATTTAAATCTTTATCCAAGCATATTAAATTATGGGAATTAAGAAGAGGGAAGAAAATAGGGGTAGAACATGGGAAAAAGCCCTGTATTTGCTCTACCAAGGGTTACCTAGGGAAAATCCCTCTAATCAATTACCAAAACTAAAATTTGTCCAACATTATAATAACAAAGTCTAGTGTGCACACCCCCAATCTATAGCCATAGATGCAAGCTGAAAAATAAGCCCTCTAGTTAGTTGAAACTATGGAAGAGGATGACAAAAACCTGGGACATGAATATAACAAAAACAAAAGCAAGTAGGTTGGAGAATGCCTCTAATTAACCTACTACTTGCATGTTATTCACCTTTAGGAGTACCATCCTAAATGCTATCTTTGTAATCCCCTGAATTTTTAAAAGCCTATAATTTAATAAATAACTTTTATTTGGGATAAATCAATTTAATTTAATTATTTTTTAGATTTTTGAGTACATAAAATTAGATATAAATATTTAATAAATTAAAATAAATATTTTTCTATTTTATCATATTATTTTTATTTAAATAATTTTTCAAACCATTATTTTACTAAAAATATCCCTTTTAAATCCATATATTTAATTAATTAAATTAAATCATTAAATATGTTTATTACCCAAATATATTGTATTATATTATTTTATAAATCAAATTATTTAATTTTTCTCATTTTCCTTTTCCTTTTCCCCTTTTCCTTTTCATTCTCCTTTTTCTCCCTTTTCTCTTTCTTTCTTTTTCCTTTTTCTCTTCCCTTGGGTCGTCGGTACCCCAGCCTACTCCTTCTCCCACAAACAATGCTTGCTTGGCCTAACGCTCTCCTTTTCTTTTCTTTCCTTTCTCCCCGACCGAGCTGGCTTACTCCTCTTCCCTTTGTCTGGCCTGGCAAGCCCCCTTCTCCTTTCTTTCTTCTTCTTCCTTTCTTCAACGATCCCCTGACCATCCCTGCCATCTCTAGCCACCACCTGTAACCCTCCTCCCCTACTAATCTCCTTATCTCTCTCTCTCTCTCTCTCCATTTTTCCTACCTCACCTCGGCCCCACCATCTCTCTTTCCCCTCGCCCATGCCCTACCACTCCCTTCCTTTCCGCTTCCCTCTCTTCAACTCCCATGCCCCTAGCACCCATCCACTACTCTACCGAGTTACCCTATCCTCTCCTTTCTCTTTTTCTTCTTTTTCTTCTTCCCTCCCTGCCTCATTCCGCCATTTTTTGAGCCTCTAATGCCATGACCTTCTTTTACTTCCTTTCTTCTCCTCCCATCTCCCTCCCTATTTTGGTTTGTCGCCCCGTTCTATCGCTGCCGTTGTAGCACTAACCACTTGCACCACCCCTTGCCACCCTCTACCTCACCCCTGAACCATCACACACCCCTCGAGCCACCCTGCAGCCTCCTTCTTCCTTCCCTCTTCTCTTTCTCTCCTTTTTCTCCCTTTTCTCCCTTCTTGGTAGCCACCTTGTATATCCTCTTTCCGTTGCTATTCCATCACCTTTGCCACCACCAAAGCCACCAAACTAATCCATGTAACCCTCTCTACCACCCCTAAAACTCCTTTGACTGAAACTGTAATACCCCAAAAATTTCAAAAAAACCTATATTTTAATAAATAACTTTATTTGAAATAAAATTAGCTTGTAAAATTATTTATTTTAATTATTTTATGGATTTTAGAGTATGTAAATTTGGATAAAATTATTTAATACATTAAAAATAAATATTTTTCTATTTATCATATTATTTTATTTGAATAATTTTCCAAACTAATATTTTACCAACTTTATCCTTTTTAAACTTATATATTAGATTATAATAAATTAAATTATTAAATTAAATAATTTATCAAGAATATTACATTTTATGATTTTATAAATTAATTTAATTTATTTCCCCTATTTTCCCATTTTTCCTTTTTCTTTTCCTTCTCCTTTTCTCCTTTTCTTCTTCTTCTCTTTTCCTTTTTCTCCCCCTTGGGCCGCCCGCTCGGCCTACTCTCCCCTCTCCCCCGCGCGTTGGGCCTTCGGCCCGCCTCACTCCTTCTCTCCCTCGCACGCCCGTCCCTCCAGCCCAGCTGCCCTCCTTTATTTTCTTTTCCTGGACCGGCCGGCTCTCCCTTCTTTCCTGCGCCGGTCCGACCGCCCGCCATCCCTTTCTTCTTCCTCCTCCCACGCCCGACTCTCCTTTCTGCCATTGTCGACGCCGACCACCGCCCTACAGCTGCCACCACATGCTCCCTCTCCTTCTCTCTCTTTCCCGTCATTTTCTTTCCCATTTCGAGCCAAACCGGCCCTGGACCACAGCTCACGCGTGACCCTCTCCCTTTCCTTCTTCTTCCCCTCCTTTCTCCCTGCCAACCGACAGCCCTGCCACCACTGCAACACCGCCGGCCAGCCCTGCCCCCTCTCTTCTCCCTCTTCTTTTCTTCAGCTCCCAAGCCCTTCATTCCCACATTTTTCGAGCCTAATATCCCTCCCCCGAGCTCTCCCTTCTCTCCTTCCTTCTTCCCCATCCTTTTCTGTTTTTTTTTTCTTCTCGCCGCCGCCCGCCGCCGCTCGAACCACCAAGCCCAGCCCTGCGCCGCCTTCTGCCACCGTCTACTGCCACCCTGCACCACCACGCAGCCCCTTCGAGCCCCGCACTTCCCCCTTTCTCCTCCTCTTCCTTTTTCTTCCCAGCTTTTCCCCTTACCGCCAAGCCACCTGCAACCGCCTCTACCGCCGCCGTCCGGCCACCTCTGCCGCCACCCAACCCACCTTTCGACACCCTGCAACCCCCTCTACAACCGCCATCCATTAGTTGGCCGAAACCAACCCTTGCACCCCTCCATTTTTCCCTCCACTTTTCCTTCCTTCTCAGCCCTTCCACCTCGACCCACTTCAGCAGCCACCTTCGCCGCCCTGCCGCCGCCGTCTCCGCCGCCCTATGCCTCCACCTACACCCCCTCTACACTTCTGCACCATTCCCCTGCCTTAGAACCTCCCCTAACCACCTTCTTTAATAGCCTAAAGACCCTAACCCGAAAATAATAGATTTTGCTTCATTCATTCCCCTTTGAACCCTTCCACCCCTTATTTTTGCATGAAACTCACGCTGCCCATGCAGCATGAGCTCCCCTTCATTTTAAAAATTGTTTGGATAATTTTTAAGGTATAATGGTATTTTATGTTAAGTGTTTTATTAATTAAAATTTATAAAGTTTTATACTTGGATTCTTATTTCTAACATAAATATGATGGATATTATTTTTAGGTGTTGAGTTGCTAATTATGCTTGGTAAGATTTGATATTTTGCGGGATTAAGGTAACCGTTAATCCTCCCTTAAATATATGGAAAAACGCATGCTAGCACATTTAGGGTTTAGTATGATTTTATGCATGTTTTGTATGCTTAACATGATATGTTTATGGTTTCTTATATTGTTTGTTAAAAAGAAAAAGCATGATAACTTTTGTGCCATATGTAGGTATGTTAAATAAAGAAGGAGTTTGAATATGGATAGAAATGTTAAATACTTGTTTATGATGTATCATGTTGTTAATGCATAAATGATGCTATTGTTTAAGGGTATTTTAGTAATTATGCTTATGAGGTATATAAATCAATATGTATAGTTGCTAATGAGTATTATGTTGAAAAATGACAAGTTGGTGGACTTAGATGATAAAAAGGAAGTATTAATATCATTATTTTATGTAGTGTTAGAAAATTCATAAAAATGGTGAATAAAGGGGTTGAGGGGAAATTTTATAAGTGGAAAAGGGTATTTCGGTAATTTTTGAGATAAAAGAATAATATGGTAATTTTATAATTAAATGGCCAAATGATAATTTACAAGTAAAGGATAAAATTGTAAGTTGTGAGAAAGAAGGGTAAAATGGTAATTTTGGAAGTAGGGGTAAAATAGTAATTTTGGATGAAGGAGGGCATTATGGTAATTGTTCAAGTAAAAAGGGCATTATGGTAATTTTTGGAGGTAGAGGGGCAAAATCGTAATTTCATAAGTAAAGGGTAATATGGTAAATTTTATAAGTGAATGACGAAGTGGAAATTTATAAGTAAAGGGGTAATATGGTAAATTAGAAAAGAAGGGCAAAATGGTAATTATGTAAGGAAAGATAAAGATGGTAATCTTGGATGTAAAAGGGTAAAATAGTAATTTGTAAAGTAAAAGATGTATGGTGGTAATTTTCATAAATAAAAGGATATTACGGTAAAATTGGATGTAAGGGGTAAAATGGTAATTTTGTAAATGAAAGGATATTATGGTAAACTTGGGAGTAAGGGGTAACTTGGTAATTATGATAACGACAAAAGATAATTTGGCAATTAAATTATGATTGTAGAAGGGCAATTGGATAAGTATGATACTATAGAAGGGTAATTTGGTAAATTAACCAATTAAAGGGCATTATGGTAATTTTAATAATGGAGAAGGGTAATATAGTAATTTTGATTATGAAAAAGGGTAAATTAATATTGGTAATTATGAAGAAGAGTAATTTGGGATTTGTGATAATTAAAAAGGGTAAATGGCAATTAAAATAATTGAGAGGGGTAAAATGGTTATTATGATAAAGAAGAAGGGCAATTTGGTAATTTGTTCAACTAAAAGGGCAATTTGGTAATTTAGCCGATAAAAGGGTAAAGTGATAATTGTTTAACCAACTAAAGGGGTAAAATAGTAATCATGATAATGAAGGAGGGTAATTTAGTAATTTATCCAACTCAAGGGCAATTTAGTAATTATAACAAAGGAGAAGGGCGATTTGGTAATATAACCAACCAAAAGGGAAATATGATAAGTATAGTAATTATGAGGGGTGAATGGTGATTTAAAAAGTTTAGGAGACAATTTGGTAATCTAAAGTGGACAAGGGGTAATTTGGTAATTATGCAACCTTAAGGGTAATGTGGTAATTTATCAAGTAAGGAACGGATACTTAACAATTATATAAGTAAAGGGAAAATGAGTAATTTGTACCTAACACGTCCTTGAGATTGTGGAACATTAATATGATTAAATAATGTTGATTAGACAAGTAAGAGTATCTAATGATTAGTATGGCCTTAATGGTTTCTCTGTGATATCCTGGATAATCATCTGAATAAGAAACGATTAATGATATCAGAACGATTGAAAGTGAATAAGTATCGGATTATCGTGTTTTTCGTGATCACCTTAATTAAGACACTATTACTTAAAGTGAAAGACCTCGAGATCGGGAATGGTGACTCCTTAGGGGTCGCTACCCTAAGGACGTGGTTTAGTCCACGATTATTTTGGTATTTGCTGGTGTGCCTTTGTGCCCCAGCCAGGCCCTATATCTTAATCTTCCTAGCTCTACGGACCTAGTTAGGGGGTATGCATACTTATGGATTAGGTGTCATTGTCGGTAGGGTACTGAGTTAGCTTTATGCACCAGTACGACCAGGGTACCTTTGCGTCCTTGGGTTCATGGTTAAAGGGTACTGAGTAGCTGATATGCACCGGTACGACCGGTGTACCTTTGTGTCTCGGGTTATCGATCTCCCAATCGAGGAAAATAAATATGATTCATGTGCTGATTAAAGAAAAGGAAAGATACTATTATTGAAAGTGGAATATTAATGAGTCGGGCCCAAATGATTATGATATTGAGTACCGGTCCACCGGTTATAATAGTGGTCCAGGAGCGTGTTGCCCTGGTATGTGATATTGAGTACCGGTCCACCGGATATAATAGTGGTCCAGGAGCGTGTTGCCCTGGTATGTGATTATGAGTACCGGTCCACCGGTTATAATAGTGGCCAGGAGCGTTGTGCCCTGGATGATGATTACATATATATTCCAGTCCACCGGTAATAATAGTGGGGGTCCCGAGCTCAATAAAATCAGTTATGTATGTGAATAAGATTATGGAAAAATACTAATCACTTATAGTGGAACACCATGTGAGTCGGGGCCAGACCGGTCCACCGACAAATAATAGTGGTCAGGTGCGTTCTGCCCTGTGTGTTTATCTTCCGGTCCACCGGCAATAATAGTGGTCAGAGGCGTTCTGCCCTGAGTGTATACTTTCCGGTCCACCGGCTATAATAGTGGGGTTCTTGTACTCACATGGATATAAAATATGACATTGATGGATTAATGACAAAATAATGGCTTAAGGCCCAAAATATCGATCGTGACTTATAAAGTGTTATGTTTGTCATTGTTATGTATGCATCTCTCATTATTTATATGTGTGTGGCTTGCATTGTGTGCCGTATGCGGGCCTGTCTTTAAGTGTGGTATTAAAGGGTTACTCAGTACCGTAGTACTGAAGGGATTCCCTTTATGGGGCCCCTGCCTATTCAATGGGCAGTGCCCTTGCAGGTATTTTCAGGTGCTACTCAAGTGGGTTACGGGAGGAGAGTAAGGAATTTTCCGATATCGTTAGCTTTTTCTCTTTCTCATTTAAATCCTTGGTTTTAAATATTAACGCTGTTAAAGTAACCACCGTTGGTGGATTTTATTCTTGTGAACGATTTGATGCGCTACTCTGATTTGTGTGTGTTGAATTTCTTTCAAGCTATATTTCATTTTCTTAGCCTTAGCACTTGGTACTGGAACGGTATGAGTGAACCGGTCTGGTACTAAGTGTGGCGGTAATACTCCCAAAGTTCACGTTTTATTTATCTGCTTCAGCAATTATCTTTTAGTAAAACGAAATTTTTCAGTAGTGAATTTTGGGGGTGTTACAATATGGTATCAGAGCTGGTTTCGACCACGCTCTCGTTTTTAATCTGTTTAAGCTGATACCACAATATGGTATCAGAGCTGGTTTCGACCACGCTCTCGTTTTTAATCTGTTTAAGTTGATACCACAATATGGTATCAGAGCCGTTGGTCCTTCGGCCACGCTTGTTTTCGAATATAAATTTGGTTTTTGAAATTTGTATTTGATTTTAAAGCATGTTTCGGCCATGTTCTTGGTTTTAATCCTTTCAAGCTGATACCACAAGTCGGTATCAGAACTGGTTTTGACCATGCTCTCGGTTTTAATCTTTTAAGCTGGTACCACAAGTTGGTATCAGTAGTTTTGAAGGGTAAATGATTCTTCTAAAGTTCTTCCCTGATTCTCTCTCTTATTTCAGAAACCGGATTAGTCCTGAGAGCTGGGTATGGGTAGATTGAGTGACCTAGGTTTAGATCATCTAGCTTGAGAGATAGCACCTTCCCTAACACGTTTCTATTTTATAGCTAACTCAAGATGGACCGAGACGAACGAATCAACAACCTAGAGAGAGCGTTTGAAGTACTCGTGGGTTTAGCCCGACGATCTCCGGTACCCCAACCTCAAGCTACGTTACCAACAACAAGCATCGGAGAAGATTGGCTCGATAGAGTTTCACATCATCGACCTCCGACCTACGATGGAAAAGAAGATCCCGTAGTCTTAGAAAGCTGGATACGAGACCTTGATAGGACCTTCGAGGCGCTCAACTGTCCCGAGGAACGAAGGACGAACATCGCGGCATACTATCTTCGAGGATCAGCCGATACTTGGTGGGAAGATCTTCAAACTCAAGGAGGACGACCAGTATCTTGGGAAGACTTCAAGACCGCCATCCGTACGCGCTTCTACACAGAAAGTCTCAAGAGGGCCAAACTCAAGGAATTTATGGAGCTGACACAAGGAAACCTATCGGTTCGAGAGTACTACGCACGATTTACGGAGTTGATGAGGTTCGCCCCCGGAGTAGCAGCTAGCCAGGCTACAGTAGTCTTTCAATTTGAGCAAGGACTTCGATTCAACATCCGAAGCATGATGGGCGCTGACTTTTTCCACGACCTAAGTACGGTGTATGAGCGAGCATGTAACGCCGATGCCTTGATCAAAGAACAAGCTTTTTAATATGTTATTATACTTGATATATATTGTTTAATATAATATATGTAGTTTCTTGTGTTGATTGATAAAAAGGGAGCATGTTAGATTATATGTTATTTATGGAAATATTGTTTAAGGTAATAATTTGGTTATTAATGAAAATGTTAAGTATTTATCCATGTTTTATTATGCAATTGTGATCTTTAATGCATGGTTAATATTATTGTGAGTGCTAGGGGTATTTTAGTAATATGTGTTGTGCAAGAATGTGGCCTAATATGTATGGGTGTTAATGAGTATTAAAGTAAATATAATAGTTGTAGAGTTGGATAATGATAATAGCGTGTTAAAATTAATATTTCATGTAGTGATAATGATTTAACATAAGTGGGTAATAAGGGGCAAACTGGTAAATTGTTAGTAAAAAAGGGTAAATTGGTAACTTTAGAAGTAATGTAATCCCCCAAAAATTTCGAAAACCTATATTTTAATAAATAATTTTTATTTGAAATAAAAGTAGTTTTAAAATTATTTATTTTAATTATTTTATAGATTTTAGAGTATGTAAATTTGGATAAGAGCATTTAATAAAATAAAATTTAATATTTTTCTATTTATCATATTATTTTATTTAAATAAATTTTCAAACTAGTATTTTACTATAATTATCCTTTTTAAGCCCATATATTTAATTATATTAAATTAAATTATTAAATAAACTTATTATCAAAAATATTACATCCTATTATTTTATAAATTTAATTATTTTCAATTTTCCATTTTTCCCAATTTCCTTTTCCTACCTTTTCTTTTCTTTCTCCTTTCCCCTATTCCTTTTTTTCCTTCTTCCTGGCTTTGGTCCGCCAGGCTGCCGGCCTGCTTCCCCCTCCTTGTGCGTTGGGCCAGGCTCGCTCCTTCCTCCCTTCTCTCCCTCGTGCGCCGCCTTGCACACCCAACCCACTGTCCTTCCTTATTTTTTTCTGGACCAACTGGCTCTCTTCATTTCCTGCATCAGTCCAGCCGTCCAGCCTCTTCTTCTCCTCTCTTCTTCTCCCACGCCCCGACCTGCTCCCGTCCTCCATGCACGCTTGACCACCGCTTGAAATTGCCGCCGCCTGCCACCACACATGCCCCCTGCTACTCTCTCTCTCTTCCCCCGTCATTTTCTTTCCTTTTTCGAGCCAATTCGGCTCTTGGACCACACCCCACGTGCCCCTCTCCCTTTCCTTCTTCTTCCCTCTCTTCCCTTGCAAACCGACCACCACCTGCCACCCTTTGTCCTCTCACCAGCCATCCCCTGCCCCTCTCTTCTCCCTCTTCTTTTTCTCCATCTCCCCAGCCCTTCATTCCCCTCATTTTCGAGCCCTTCTCCTTCCCCCAAGCTCCCTCTTCTCTCCTTCCTTCTTCCCCAATTTTTTTTGTGGTTTCTCTCCATGCCGCTACCAACCACAGTTCTAATTGCCGCAACCAGCCCTACACCGCCTACTGCCACCACCCCCTACTGCCTTGCACCCCCATGCCACCCCCTCGAGCCTACACTTCCTCCCTTCTCCACCTCTTCCTTTTTCTCCCCATTTTTCTCCTTACCGCTAGCCTCCTGCAACCGCCACTCCCGCCACCGTCCAGCCACCTCTGCCGCCACCCAATCCTCTGTTCGACACCCTGCAACCCCCTCTACCACCGCCATGCATTACTTGGCCAAAAAAAGCCTCTAAACCTCTTCATTTTTCCCTCATCTTTTCCTTCTTTCTCAGCCCCTCCACCTCGACCCATCTCGGCAATCAACTTTGCCACCTTGCTGCCACCGTCTCTGCTGCCCTATGCCACTGTGAAACCACCCTTAGCCTCCACCTACACCCCTCTCCACTCCTGCACCATTCCCTTGCCTTGAAACCTCCTCCATCTATCTCTTTTTCTAGCCTAAAGTCACTAAACCGATCCACCTCTCCTCCCTTCTATCTCACCCTCTTCAAGCCCTTTTCCCCTCTCATTTCTACATGAGACTCACGCTGCTCATGCAGCGTGAGCTCCCCTTTGTTTTGAAATTCATTTGGTTAAATTTTGAGGTATATTCATATTTAATTAAAGTGTATTATTATTAAATAAATTTATTTTATAAAGTTTTATCCTTTAATTTCTTACTTCTAACCTAATAATGATTAATATTATTTTTAGATGTTGGGTTGCTAATAAAGCCTGAATCTTTAACCGGGGTACCGGTAAGATTTGATATTTTGTGGGATTAAGGTAACCGTTAATCTTCCCTTAAATACATGAAAAAACGTATGCTAGCACATTAGGGATTTAGTATGATTTTATGCATGTTTTGTGTGCCTAGCATGATATATAAATGGTTTTTTACATTGATTGAAAGAAAAAGGAAATGCATGATAGCCTTTGTGCCATATATAGGTATGCTGATTAAGGAAGGAGTTTAATTATTGATGGAAATGTTAAATGCTTATCTATGATGTATTATGTTGTTAATGCATGAATAATATTATTGTCTAAGGGTATTTTAATGATATGCTTGTGAAGTATGTGATCTAATATATGTAGTTGCTAATGAATATTATGTTGAATAATGACAAGTTAGTGGACTTAGATGATAAGAATGAAGTACTAATATCATTATTTTATGTAATGATGGTAGATTCATAAAAATGGTGAATAAAGGGGTTGAGTGGAAATTTTATAAGTGAAAAAGGTATTTTGGTAATTTTATAAACAAAAGGGTATTTTGGTAATTTCAAAAGAAAGGGGTGGAATGATAATCTTTTTTTATACGTAAATGGATAAAATTGTAAGTTGTGAGAAAGAAGGGTATTATGGTAATTTTTCAGGTAAAAGAATAATAGGGTAATTTTTTTAGAAAAGGGTAAAGAGGTAATTTTGGAGTCAAAGAAGAAATATAGTAATTTTATAAGTAAATGGTAAGAATGGTAATTTTAGAAGTAGGGGTAAAATAGTAATTTTGGATGAAGGATGGCATTATGGTAATTTTTCAATTAAAGGGGCATTATGGTAATTTTGGGAAGTAGAGGGGCAAAATAGTAATTTCATAAGTAAATGGTAATAAGGTAATTTTATAAGCGAATGGCGAAATGGTAATTTTATAAGTAAGGGGTATTATGGTAACTTTAGGAGTAAAGGGGAAATATGGTAGTTTTGAAAAAGAAGGGAAAAATGGTAATCTTGTAAGGAAATATAAAAATGGTAATTTGGATGTAAAAGGGTAAAATAGTAATTTGTAAAGTAAAAGGAGTATTATGGTAATTTGCAATCAAAAGGGGTAATATGGTAAAATTGGATGTAAAGGGTAAAATGGTAATTTTGTAAATAAAAGGATGTTTATGGTACATTCGGAAGTAAGGGGTAACTTGGTAATAATGATAATGACAAAGGATAAATTGGTAATTAAATTTTGATTAAAAAAGGGTAATTGGATAATTATGATACTAGAGAATGGTAATTTGGTAAATTAATCAACTAAGGGCAATTCGGTAATTATGATGATGGAGAAGGGTAAATTAATAATTATAAATATGGAGAAGGGTAGAATGGTAATTATGACAATGTAAAAGGGTAATTTGGTAATTTAATCAACTAAGGGGCAATTCGGTAATTATAATGATGGAGAAGGGCAATTTAGTAATTTATCCAACTAAAGGGGCAATTTGGTAATTTAACCGACTAAAGGGTAAGTTAGTAATTATTTAACCAACTAAAGGGGTAAAATGGTGACTATGAGAATGAAGGAGGGTAATTTGGTAATTTATCTAACTCAAGGACAATTTAGTAATTATAACAAAGGAGAAGGGCAATTTGGTAATCTAATCAACTGAATGGGACATATTTTAAGTGTAGAAATTATGAGGGGTGAATGGTGATCTAAAAAGTGTAGGAGACAACTTGATAACCTAAATTGGATAAGGGGTAATTTGGTAATTATGCAACCTAAAGGGTAATATGGTAATTTATCAAGTAAGGAAGGGATGACTTAGCAATTATATAAGTAAGGGTTAAATGAGTAATTTGTACCTAACATGTAGTTGTGATTGTGGACCATTATAATATGATTCAAATGATATTGATTAGCCAAGTAAGAGTATTTTGATAATTAGTATAGACTTAATGATTTCTTCGTATTATCTTGGATAATCATCTGAATAAGAAATGACTAATGATATCAGAACTATTAAAAGTGAATAAGTATCTGATTATTGTGCTTTTCGTGATCACTTTAATTAAGACACTATTACTTAAAGTGAAAGACCTCGATATCGGGAATGGTGACTCCTTAGGGGTTGCTACCCTAAGGACGTGGTTTAGTCCACGATTATTCTGGTATTTGTTGGTGTGCCTTTGTGCCCCAGCCAGGCCCTAAATCTTACTCTTTCTAGGTCTACGGACCTAGTTAGGGGATATGCATACTTATGGATTAGGTGTCCTTGTCGATACACTACCACGGAAAGGGGTTTTAATAACGGTTATTTTATAGTTTTAATAACGGTTTTCAACCGTTATTGAATCGCCCGTTATTAAATCTTTAATAACGGTTCATAACCGTCATGAAAAATACACAAAAACCCGCGAATATGTGCGTAAACTTCAGATTTAATAACGGTTCTTAAACAAAACCGTTATTAAAATTGAAGGTTTAATAACGGTTCTTAAACAAAACCGTTATTAAAACCTAAGTTTTAATAACGGTTCTATGAGAAACCGTTATTAAAGCATAGGTTTTAATAACGGTTTTCATAAAACCGTTATTAAAACTTAGGTTTTAATAACGGTTTTGTTTAAGAACTGTTATTAAAACTTAGGTCTCGGCCCCCATTAAATAATTATAATATTAAATAAATATTTATACTAATAATAATATTATTATTAATAATAGTAAACATGTAATAATTACCAAATCTGCAATCACACCATAATTTCAATCAATCTATAATTGGTATATATGCATGTCTCAATACACCAACTATACTTTGGAATAAAAATTAGTGGGCATACCACAAATTGGTAGCTCTACACCCCAAAGTAAAGAGTTCACAGATCTAGGCTAGAAGACCGAAAGATGTAGACGAAAAACAAACCTAAAAATTCATGTAGAATATATAGATCACTACCTAATACCGAATGAATGAGTGCACGTGCTTGGCCGATTGGTCTCTAACTTCATCAATTTCATCAACATTATATTGCTCGTCTTCTTCACTTGAACCCTTAAAAACTTCAATTTCATCATCATCATCATCTAAGTTCCTTTGTCTCGAAGATCTTCAATTTTGGAGGTACAATAACTGAAAACATGTATTACCCTACATACAAAATAATATAGAGGTAGGCAACATGTATTACCACTTTAATCAAGAGGTTATATAACACCATCATACCCTAGAATGTGAAAAAGGTTTTCAGGATAGTCTAAATTAAAGGTTCAATTTGTATGTAACAAAAAAACCTCAATTTAGAGGCCAAAATGGCCTTTTTTGGGCTCCGATATTGCCTAAACCACCTCTGCCGCTTTGCCACGTTGTAGATCTCGAAAAAATACCCAAAATAGCCTCCTAGATCACCTAAATCCGAGGTCCCATGAAAAAGTTATGACCCTCCAAAGTTTACAGTTGAATCTAGCTCTAAATAACCTCAATAATGTCTTCTCTTTTGTTTATTATGGTTGTATCTCTAAATAATGTTGAATCTATATTCTCCATACAAACAAATACAACAATAATATGTAAAGGTCTCGGCCAACACATGAATTTGTTAATATATAACAATAACGCAACAAATTCAATAACAAACAGCAAAATTTTCAGCCAACACATTCAACAACACATTTTCGAACGAAACCCTGGCGACATGCATTTATATAAGTAGATAAAAAGTTACGAGAGGAAGAAAAAACACATACATAAAGTGATCTAGCTACAAACACGACGGTGAGAATGTTGAGAGAGGCAAGGGCTTCAAACACGACGGAGGATGAAGGTGCAAGTGCCAGCTAGCTTCGGAACAATGGCAGAGGCGTGGTGGAGAGTTGGCAGTGCGAGGGTTTCCTTTACTTGAGAGGAGCCTGGTGGTGTGAGTTGGTGGTGCACGGTGTGGCGGTGCGAGGGTTTGCAAGGAGAAGGAAGGAGAGCAAGAGAACGAAAGTGCAGAGAGTCTGAAAACTTTGGCACGAAATAGAACCGAGCGAAATAAAAGTTTGATTTTGGGGTTTTAATAACGGTTCCTGAGAGAACCGTTATTAAAACATCTTTTAATAACGGTTCTTCCAGGAACCGTCATTAAAAGCTTCTGACTTTTGACAACAGTTCTAATATGAATTGTTATTAAATCCTCTTTTAATAATGGTTTATATAAAACCGTTATTAAAACATCCGTCCAAATTTTACCGTTGCCCTTTTAATAACGATTTTTAACTAGAACCGTTATCAAAACTTCCCGCCGATTAATTTTCACGCGTTTGACAACGGTTTTCGAACTACCGTTATTAATGTCCCGTTATTATTTCCCGTGTTTGTAGTAGTGATAGGGTATTGAGTTAGCTTTATGCACCAGTACAACCAGGGTACCTTTGCGTCCTTGGGTTCGTGGTTGAAGGGTACTGAGTAGCTTATATGCACCAGTATGACCGGTGTATCTTTGGGGGTCCAGAGCTCAATAAAACCATTATTTTATGTGAATAAAGTTATGGAAAAATACTAATCACTTATAGTAGAACACCATGTGAGTCGAGGCCAGACTGGTCCACTGGCAAATAATAGTGGTCAGAGGCGTTTTGTCATGTGTGTTTATCTTCCGGTCCACCGGCAATAATAGTGGTCAGAGGCGTTCTGCCCTGAGTGTATACTTTCTGGTCCATCGGCTATAATAGTGGGGTTCTCGCACTCACATGGATATAAAATATGAGATTGATTGAATGATGACAGAATAATGGCTTAAGTCCCAAACTTATTGATCTTACACTATGACATGGCTTAAGGCCGTGACTTATATATTATTATGTATGTTATTGTTATGTATGCATCTCTCATTATTTATGTATGTAGCTTGCATTATGTGTCGTATGCGGACCTTTCTTTAAGTGTGGTATTAAAGGGTTACTTAGTACCGTAGTACTAAAGGGATTCCCTTTATGGGGCCCTACCTATTCAATAGGCAGTGCCCTTGTAGGTATTTTCAGGTGCTACTCAAGTGGGCTACGAGAAATAGAGTAAGGAGTTATCCGCTATCGTTAGGGTTTTCTCTTTCTCTTTTAAACTCCTGGTTTTTAATGCTAATGCTGTTTAGGTAACCATCATTGGTAGATGTTATTCTTTTAAACGATTTGATGAGCTACTCTGATTTATGTATGTTGAATTTCTTTCAAATTGTATTTCATTGTTTTTAGCCTTAGCACTTGGTACTGGAGCGGTATGAGTGAACCGGTCTGGTACTAAGTGTAGCGGTAATACTCCCAAAGTTCACGTTTTATAAATTTAATTATGGTAATTTCCTTTTAATTAATGAAATTTTTCAGTAGTGGATTTTGGGGGTGTTACAAATAAGGGGTAAAATGGTAGTTTGGAGGCAAGGAAAAATGTTTATTTGCAAGTGAAAAGGGTAAATTGGTAATTTTGGAAGTAAGGTGTATAATGGTAATTTTATAATTAAAGGTGCAAAATGGTAATTTTGTAATTAAAGGGTAAAATGACAATTTTGTAATTAATGGGTAAAATGGTAATTTTGTAATTAATGGGTAAAATGGTAATTTTGTGAGTAAAGGGTAGGATGGTAATTTTGTAAGCAAAGGGTAAAATGGTAATTTGTAAGCAAAAGGGGTATTATGGTAAATTTGGAAGAGAAGGGTAATTTGGTAATATAACCAACTAAAGGGGTAATTTGGTAATTCTAATAATGGAGAAGAAAAATTGTTAATTTAACTAACTAAATGGAAAATTGGTAATTATGATAATGTAGGAGGGTAATTTGGTAATTTATTTAACTAAAGGAGTAATTTAGTAATTATAATAATGGAGAAGGTTAATTTAGTAATCTAATAAACCAAACGGGAAATATGATAAGCATAACAATTATAAATGGTGATTAGTGACCTAATAAGTATGAGAGATAACTTGGTAATCTAAATCGAGTATGGGTGTGGTGAAGAACAGTTATATGTGGGTTACATGCCTTGTGTGCCATGTGTTATGCTATATTGTATACTTTATACTTAATGACTAATCATTTATAGGGCACCTTGGGGTGAATATATGTTTATGTGACTTCCTTATGGCATGTGGATGATGATTATATTTGTTATGCATACGATGTTATGTGATGTGACCCTCAAGGACATGCATGCTAGGATATTTTAATGCGGTAATGTGGGATGGAAGGATGAAAAAGGAAAAATGGAAAAGTAAGATAACCAAGGGGAAGTAAGTTGGCTAATGTATGTAAGAATGACCTTAATAATCGATGATCCATGAATGGATTAATAAAAGGAGACTTTAAATAAATAGAAAGAGTGGGAGAATCTAGGGTTTGTATGGGATAGTTAGAGTCTGCATGGGGCAAACTTTACGTATGGAAAGTTTCCTTGGGGCATGAGGAAGATAATAGAAGTGTTGTTTTGGTAACTGGAGGCTTTAGGTGAAAAATAGTACGTGGGATAGTATAAGGTGCATAGGAGACCGAGCTAGGATTTGGGAGGAAACCCTAATTTGAGAAGGTGGAAAAAGAAAAAATATAGTAAAACCCTCGGGTAAGGCGGTGTGTTGACTTTGGGGTATAAGGTAGTGGGTGTTGACCCACACACTTAGGAGTTAGGCTCCCAGTGTGAGTGAGTGGATTAAGGAAGGGATGTTGGAGCAAGTTAGGAGGTGCAGAAGTCTCAAGATATGGGACAGGCCCTCCTGGGAGGATAAGTGTAGATATAGTTAGCCATCCATGTCTAGGGTGAAATATTTCAAATAAGATACGAATAAGACACTAGTCACTTAAAGAGGAAGATTGTTGAGCCAGACCCAAATTGGTCCACCAATGAACAATAGTGGCCAGGAGGGTTTGCCTTGCATGATTTCTGGTCCACCGGCTATAATAGTGGGGGATTCCATGCACAAAAAACCAAACGTAATAACGATAAGACATGGGGAAGACACTAATCACTTATAGTGGAACACCATGTGAGTCGAGGTTAGACCGGTCCAGCAGCGAATAATAGTGGCCAAGAGCATTTTACCCTGTATGTATTCCAATCCATCGGCTATAATAGTGGGGTTCCTGCACTCACATGAACATTTATAATTTGAGATGATTGATTAATGATGGACTAATGGCTTTAAGGCCCTAAAAGTATCGATTGTTCATTATGGCCTATTAAAATTTGATTGACTCATTAAGTATGTGAATGTACGAATGTGTACATATGTGCCATTAATATCTGAGTGATTTGTTAAGTATGTGAATGTATGAATATGGATTTAAGTATTTACCTTTCATTATGTATGTATGTAGTATCATGTATTGCATTGCAGATCTGCTATTAGGTGTGTTTTAAAGGGCTACTCAGTACCGTAGTACTGAACGGTTCCATTTGTGGAGCCCATGCCTATTCAACGGGCAATTTCCCTTGCAAGTACTTTTAAGGTGCTATTCAAGTGGGCTCTCGGGAAAGAGCATAAGGTTGTACTCTTTCTCCTTTAAAATTTATGGTTTCAATGTATTTGTTGATTTATAACCACCACTGGTGGATTTTATTTTTGTGAAATGTTATGTATGCTACTCTGATTTAATTATTGGTTTGAGTTTCTCATAAGTTATACGTTTCTCTTTTAGCCTTAGCATTTAGTATTGAAAAAATAGGAGTGAACCGGTCTGGTACTACGTGTGGCGGTAATATCCTAGAATTCATAATTTTGTTATTTCGCTTCCAGTAAACATTATTTCAAATATATATATATATATATATATATATATAAATGTATGTATGTATGTATGTATGTATAATTATGTTTGTTATTCAATATCTAAAACTAATTAGCATGACACTTGTTTATATAAAATTTCCTAGAAGCATTATGACATGGTCATAAAATTATGTACACTTAATGAGATTAAAACTCAAATCATAAATAATTTAAATAAAATATAATCATATGTATAACAAATCTAGGTGGTTTAACAACAACTAGGTTAGCCCAAAGTTTACTTAATATAAAAGTAAACTAAACACAATAACCTGAAATCCACACTAATCTATCATTAAATTAGCTCACATCAAATTTAAGCATAGTAGTTTATTTATTTACATATCTATAATCGTAAACAACTTTAAATTAACACTAAAAAATATCATTATCTCTTAGGCAAGGTTTAATGTGATTAACCAGCGCAACAAACCTTCCATTGACTTGTAGGGTTAATCCTAATGAACCAATAATTATGAAGTCATCACTTGTTATTATACATGAAAGAAACATAACATTTAGATATATAGTGCTTGTTGTACATCAATAGCCATTTAATTGAAATTGCAAACACATTTTAACAAATAGAGACAAAGAAATTAACAAATAAGATTTTATTAGTGGACTTGAATGACGCACAAGAGATGTGAATTAATAAACTATCTATACATAATCTAGTGATATACAACTTAGTAATTAGTAAAAAATATATGTATTTAGTCTGAAAAGTTCTTCTTTAGTCATACTTTACCAGATCAAATAATAAAATAATTATATAATATAGTATAATCATTCATCAAATCAATGTGTACAAATACCATAAATTTATCCTTGATCTATACTATATATATACTTAAATTATAGGTTACCTCAGAATTTTGACAAAAATGTTAAAACCATGACCATAGTATTTACTCGATAGATTCAAATCCATCAATGCCCTCTTCAATACCCATCATCAAGAAACAAAAATAATTGATATCAATAACAATTATAGGAAATATAACATGCATACTAATATAAACTAAATTTTAAAAAATATTTTGCCTTATAAACCTTACTTGATGCTAAAAATTACCTTAGATTGATAATCGGTAGAATAGGATAAAGATGTTATGTATTTATTTTTCTTTGGGGTTTGGCGGCTGAATTAAAGTCTGATAAGAAATAGGTTGTGATCAGGTAAAATAAATTATGATTGAGAGTGACTTTTATAAGTACATGTAAGTGGCTTACTCTAGGATATGTACATATATATAGATTAGTATAAGGGGGTGGAGTTGGAAATTTTCCTCCAACATAAACTTCCTCCCCAAGATTAGCATATAAGTTAACTCTCTAGTCAAATATATACATGAGGTTAGGTAACTAAATGGTACAAAACTAGAAAAGAGAAAGAAAAAAAAGGTTTTAAATTATGGCTAGCATGTGCATGTATATATTTGTAGCATGTTACTTCATGAATTATATTACTATTAATACTCCTAATACTTTATCTAATGAGTCAATAGACTCTTCGTTGAGGCTCCAATAAAATGTATGTTTTTTTTCTTTACCTTTATTTGGTTCACTTCATGCTCTTCGAGTTCCTAATATATTCATATATGTTTAATGATTTTCTCATGCCGTATATATACATACATACATACATACATACATACATACATACATACATACATACATATATATAGATATTGTACTTCTAATAACTAAAAGATATAGATTTAGTTTCCTAAAGTTATGGATAAGGTTTATTATTATTAATATTAGCTTGCCTTATTATTTTCTTTGGGATATATAACTACCATCCTAAATGGGAATTAGATGAGTTAAGGTTATGGGCTAAAGTAAAGATCATTTTATAAAATAAATTTTCCTTAAAAACTTAATTTTTAATAAAATCTAAAAATTGGTAAATAAAATTATTCTTCACTCATGATTATGTTATTTGAATTTTTTTTTCAAGAGCTCAGGGAGATGGAGATCAAGTTGATTACTACTAGTATCTTTAAAGCAATAACGAATGAACTCACCATGAAAATCTTGATCTTGGAGAAAATTATACTAGTAAACATCATGATGTCAACCTCAAGATGATCAAGCACAATATTATAGAAAGTAGGGTTGAGGGACTAGATCCACATGACAATAGTGTTAGATACTATGGTAGAAAGTGTGTACCATGGGGATGTGTTGAGACTATGAGGTATATCTAAGAAGAATTTCATTGTACTCCCTATTCTATCTATTTAGGAGATGATAAATTTTATAAGGTTTTGAAGAAGGTATATTGGTGGCTTCATATGAAGAGGGTGGCCACAGAGTTTGTCACTCGATTTTTTAACTTTCAAGAGGTCATGATCAAGCATAAGAGAGAAATAGGGTTAGTAAAACCACTAGAAGTTCAACAATGGAAGTTGGATAGTATTTTAGTGGATTTTGTTGTTTATCTTCTGAAAAATCTATAGTGGTTTTGATTGCACCTAGTTTATGGTGGATCATCCGACTAGGTCAGTAATGGGTATACCAATGAAGACATCATGGTGTATAGAGAAGTTAGCCAATGATTATAGGAAGTACGTTGTGAGATTACATATGATCCCCAAAAATTTCTTATTAGGCTGAAGATGAGCAATACTTTTCACCCAACTACAAATGGTCATATGAAGAGAACCGTTCAGACCCTAGAGGGTATGTTTAGGTAATGTTATGGACTTTGGAAGCAGTTGGGAGGACTATCGTGAATTGATTAAGTTCTTTTATAACAATAATTACCATATGAATATCAAAATCACTCCTTGTGTAATCTTATACAAGAGGAAGTGTCATAATCCATTTTATTAGAGTAATTTTAGTGAGCCGATAGTGTTGGAACTAAACATGGTCGAGGAGATGGTGAGATAAATCAAATTGATTCATGATCATAGGAGAGCAACCAAGGAATGTTATAAAAGCTATGCTAACATATAAAGATGAACTAATGATTATTAGGTGGGTGATAGAGTTATTTTGAGGGTCTCTCCCACAAAGGGAGTATTAAGGATTAGCAAGAAGGGTAAGTTCATTCTAAGGTATATTAGGCCATATAAGATCTTAGGCTAGCTTAGTGAGGTTTGAAATCACTTATCCTTACTAGTATAGTTATCTCGTGTGCAAAAAATCTTTCAAATTTCCTAGTTGAGAAAATACATAACAGACCCTTTGCGCATAGTCAAGCCTACAAGGTTTGAGCAAGGTGATTCACTAACTTATGAAGAAAGGAGAGTGATAATTTTGGACACAAATATTAGAGAGATACATATGAAGACCACCCCACTAGTGATGGTCCTCTCAATATTTCATGGTGCTAGTAAGGCCACCTAAAAGGCCAAGGAAGAGTATCACACTAAGTATCTAAATTCTTTCTCTTAATATGTTATATTTTGGTTTAATTCTTCATGTAAGGGAGTAGTAAATCCTTTTTCCATGTTTTTTGGAACGAGATATATACCTTCTATGTTGTCATATAATGCTTCTTAATATTATTTTGTAGGATTTGGGGATACTTCTTTTAAAAGGTAGTACGGTAATACCCCATAATTGTAAGATTTATAAAGTTGAAAATTTCTTATGTTTAATGGAATTTGAATGTCTTTGTATTTATTTGGAACTATAGTTTTGGTTTGACTTAAAAATGGATTGGAAAAATATGAAAAAATTGAGTAAAATGCTTTTCCTTAGCATACAGGTTGATTTGTTTTATGAACTAATGGGCTATTATATTATTTTTAACAAGGTTTTTGGTTCAATAGACAAATCGACTAATGTGTAGAATAGTTAACTTGTGTAACCTAATTGATCATTTGGTTTGTCAACATGAGTTTTTTTAGCTTTATTCTTCTAAAAAAAAGTATTATTCCATCTAAATGGATTGTTATTAACCTTAATCTGAGTTATCCCTAAGTAACCGTTAACCCTCTTAACCATTTATCTAGTTTTAATTTAGCCTCAAGTAGATTAAAAGGTTTAATTTTGACAAAAAAAAAAGGACGACCTTATCCCTTATCTTCTTCTTCCGCACACCTCTAATAGACTCTAGAAAATATGATTTGTTCTAGGTTATCATTGCACTATTCAAAAATTTACTTTCCACACTAATTTTCCATTTTATTTCCTGTGATTGATCATTTCCTGAAGATCTCCACCTACATTATCAAGAAATCACCATTTGAGATCTCGAATGGAAGCTAACTTATCCTTGATAAATCAAGATATTTAAACCATATTTGAATGAAAAAATCAAGGTTTTGAACCTTTTACACTTTTAGACTCATTACTTGACAAATTCACTAGTTATAAATAACCTTAATCATTGGTTTTTCTTACCTTTTTTTAGCTACTAAAAGATTCTTAGAGCAATACCCCAAAGCCTTAATTTAGGAATTAATAATAAAATATTGATTAATAGGTGAGATTAATAAAATATAATATTTTTAATGAAATAATGATATTATGATAAAAATAATTAAGGCCAAAAAAGAGGAAAATAATGTAGAAATAAAATTAGTGGAGGTTAGGATAACTTGCTAAACTAAAATAAATTTTAAGGAAATTTTAACCATAAATTCTAAATTAATAGAAAAAATAAATTATTTATTATTACTAATTTTATTATTCCCAAAAAAAATCAAAAATTCCAAATACCCTAACCACCTCTTTTTCTTTTTTTTTTTCTTTTCCCTTTTTTTCTCTTCTCTTCTTTTTTTTCTTTCTTTTCCTCCCTTCCTCGCTGATTTAGGTCTCGCTCAGTACAACCCAACCTTCTCCCCCCTTCTCCTTTCTTTCCAGCGCTACCCAAGCCACTTGTTTTTCTTTTCCCCTCATGCGGCCTAGCACCCCCTATGTATCCTTCCTTTTTTCTCCCTTCCCTTTTCCCATTCTTCCCTTTTTTCCCTCATCTCCTACCTTGGCCCATGTTTAACTTATGCACATGGCTGCTTCATAGCCATGGCTCTCTCTCTCCCCTCACATTCCCCTCAACTTAATCTATAGGGTGTGTAGCTGACACTACCCCACACTAGTCTCTACCCCTCTACAACCCTAAAACCACCTCCTAATAACCTTATAACCCTACCAAAATCCTCCCCTGCCCCCTATGAACCCACGCCTCTTTAAGCCAACATTGGCCAGCCATTGCCGATGAGTAATGACATGCTCCTCCCACTCCTTTTTCATCATTGTACCTTTGCCACTTCTCCTCCCCTTGGGTATAAAAGCCATAGCCTCAGCCTTCTTCCTCTCTTTTTTTCTTCTGCCTAGAAAACCCCCTAAAACCATCCCTTTCCTCCCATTTAGACGCAACTCCAACCGCTGTCGTGCCTCGGTGCCATCTAAACATCTACCCAACCTCTTCCCTACACTATCCCTACAAAACGAGACCCCACACCTCTAACTCTCCATATTCTGCCCTCCCTACTTGTGCAAAAGTGCACACCTCAAGTTGCCCTTTACACCTAGTCACCGCCCTTTGTTCCACCTATGCCACCTCCTCCGCCACAACCACCACCCCCACTACCTCCCTCTCTATCTATAAATCCTTCCCCTATCTCACCATACCGTCCCTTTCCTTTTTCTCCCCTCCTTCGTCCTCCTTTCCTCTCCTTCATATTTGACCACCGCCGTCACCACCTGCACCATCGTTATGGCATGCCACTACCACCACTATAACCCCCTTTGGTCTAGGAACCACACCACCTCACAACCAACACTTCCTGTCCCTTTTTCCAACCCCAATATTTTGTCTTTCTAAATCATTACCACCTCAACCTCCTTGTGCAGCCGTCACCGCCACCACCACCACCTAGCTGCCACCTCCTCCCCTAGTTGTGCCCTAACTCTTGTTTTTACTTAAATGTAATTTATTTTATATAATTATCATTATTAATCTTATATTATTATTATATTATTATTATTATCATTATCATCATCATCATCATCATTATCCTTATCATTATTATTTTTAATCTCATTAATGTTATTATTACTATTACTATTATTATTACTAGTATCATTACTATTACTAATCTTATTATTATTAAGATTATTATTATCAATACTATTATTAGCCTTTACTAATAATTAGTTAGGGGATAATAAAAGAAAAATGAGTAAGAGGAAAGTTAACATTAGTGTTCCACTCTTAAAGGTGAACCAAACCCTTCCCTTAAGGTGGCTTAAGATTTGTGCTCCATGCCTGGTGTCCTTCTAGGTAAGGATGTGGTAAAGGCTAAATTTTATATTTATGTGTTCATATATGTTTTGGTTATGTTGTTGTATCATATGTGAGTATGGCTTAAATGCTTCTAGTATGGCTTGCTATACATGGACCTAAGGTAAGTTGTGCATGTATTATGATATGTGTGATATGAGTGATATGACTTGTATTTTGTGATATGCCCTTATATATTGTTTCTCTAATATGACATGCATGCTAGGATGCCTTAGAGGTATGATGAGATTGTGGGGAGCTAAAAGAAATAAAGAGGGTGGAGTAATTGAGGAAAGTATAAGTACCTAATGATTTATGGGTGGTCAAATAAAAGGATATTGGAAATAAAATGAAAGGTTGGAGTAAACCTTGCATGGAAAGTGTAAGGCTTGCATGGTGCTGTTAGTCTTAGCATATGGGTAATTTTTATGTGGAAGAAGGTGATTTAAGGGTTAAGAATGGTGAGGGAAGATTATTTTAAATGATTAGAGTCCATGGATAAAAATTATTACATGGGTTGGTAGACGTGTGCATGCTATACTTAACTAGTGCCTGTGGGAAAAACCCTAACTAGGGGAAGTGTATGGAAGAGAGAGTACATGGTAAGTGGTTAGAGTGAGGGTTGAGACTAGGAGGGTGTCATCTGAAAGGGGATGAGTCAAGTGGAAAGGAGGGTTGAGTGTGTGTGGATGAGGGGATGACATAAAAGAAAGGAGAAGCACTAGGGTTTGGGGTGGCCAACTAGGGTTTTCATGATCATATGTGAAGGATGGGAAGTAAGGTTGTGATGTTGGGTGTGGGTTGAGTGGAGTGATTGTGTTGGAAACAAAGGGATCATGGGCCATTTATTATAAGGAGAGGTTAGGCCCACATAAGCCAGATTAAGATTTCAGAGGGAAACCCTAGAGGGTCATGGTGAGCTAATGTGGAGATATGGGAAAGTCGGCCTTGACCTATGTGCGCTCACATGGATATAAAATATGAGGCTGATTGAATGGTGATGGAATAATGGCATAAGTCCCGAATATATGGGTTTTATACTATGACATGGCTTAAGGCCCAAAGATATCGATCGTGAATTATAACTTGTGTTACGTGCTATTGTTATGTATGCACCTCTCATTATTTATGTGCGTAACTTGCATTATGTGCCGCATGCGGGCCTGTCTTTAAGTGTGGTATTAAAGGGTTACTCAGTACTAGGGTTGTTCATGTTATCTGATATCTGCTTATTTGATCTGATATCCGAAGCAATCCGATCCGAAAAAGCAAATAACTGATCCGATTTTTTTTCAAATCAAATATCCGATCTCGTCAACGAAAAGTCAAACAAACCAAATATCCGATCCGACAAATACAAATAATATCCGATCCGAAGAAAAATATTTATACATTTTTTTATAATTTTTTATTTTATATATATTTGTATATAAATAAATTTATATGTGTCTGTGTATAATTTTTACTTACTTTATTTATTATTTGAGGAAAATTTAAATTTAATTGAAATTATATTTTTAACACAATCCCTTTTTAGATATTTATAAAAATAAAAATAAAAATACTCTGCATACCAATAGACTTCATCCACTCATTTCTTATTTTAGTTTTAACATTGGATATATGTTGAGTAAGTCGGATATTTGCTAAGCGAATCGGATATTTGCTTAGGATTCGCTCAACAAATCGGATAATATGAAATATATTTGTCATTTGGTAATTTTTTTATATTTGAAATTGTATTCGGGTAATATCGGATATATTTGATATCCGATGATATCCGATCCGAAAATTCAAATATTCGATCTTCCGGATATCCGAAGTTTCAAATCAAATATCAAATATCATTTTTAGATATCCGAAATTTCAAATATCCGACAATCAAATATTCGAAATATCGGATATTTGAACCGTGAACAGCCCTACTCAGTACCGTAGTACTGAAGGGATTCCCTTTATGGGGCCCCTGCCTATTCAATGGGCAGTGCCCTTGCAGGTATTTTCAGGTGCTACTCAAGTGGGTTACGGGAAGGAGAGTAAGGAATTTTCCGATATCGTTAGCTTTTTCTCTTTCTCATTTAAATCCTTGGTTTTAAATATTAACGCTGTTAAAGTAACCACCGTTGGTGGATTTTATTCTTGTGAACGATTTGATGCGCTACTCTGATTTGTGTGTGTTGAATTTCTTTCAAGCTGTATTTCATTTTCTTAGCCTTAGCACTTGGTACTGGAATGGTATGAGTGAACCAGTTTGGTACTAAGTGTGGCGGTAATACTCCCAAAGTTCAGGTTTTATTTATCTGCTTCCGCAATTATCTTTTAATAAAACGAAATTTTTCAGTAGTGAATTTTGGGGGTGTTACAAGTTGGTATCAGAGCTGGTTTCGACCACGCTCTTGGTTTTAATCTTTTAAGCTGATACCACTAGATAGTATTAGAGCTGGTTTCAACCACGCTCTTGGTTTTAATCTTTTTAAGTTGATACCACAAGTTGGTATCAGGGCGTTGGTTTCGATAACCACGCTTTAGTTTTGAAATTTTTTGGTTTGACAAAGTTTTCTTCGTTTAAAAAACATTTACATTCGGAATTGATTCCCAAATCCCTTCCAATTTCAAATATTGAGTTCATACGATGAGTTACACCGCTTCCAATTTTAAATGTTTTACACAGATACCTCAATTGGTGTTAGGGTTGTTTTTCGAGCACTCTGGTAAATTTAGGGCGTTATGCTAATTAAAATGGAATATAGGAAAAATCTCACAAAAACACTAAATTAACCTAAAAAGAGAATTTAATTATTATTTTGTTAAAATATTATTATTTTAAATATCTTAAAATACCAAAATATTTTAAATACCCCAACTCACCTATTTTCCTTTTTTCCTTGTTTCTTCTCTTCTTCCTTTTCTTTCCTTCTACTTGTTTTCCTCTTCCTTCTTCTTTTATTTTTTTTCCTTCCTTCCTCCGACCTGGGCCAGGCCAGCCCTACAACCTAGTTCCCCTCTGTTTCTCCTACATGTCCTAGGCCCGTGCCACACCCTTTCTTCTTTTCTTCCCAATTGGTCAGATTCCCTATTTCTTTTCTTTCTTTCTTTTTTTCCTGGACCACCCTATCCAACCTTCATATTCTTCCCCCAAGCACGACTTGGAACCAATACTCTACAACCCTATCTTCCATTGGCCACCACTACACGTCATCCATTCCCTCCCTCTCCCATTATTTTCTTTCCCCATTTCGACCCCATCGACCTCCTCTCCTCTCATGCATGCCCTACCATTTTATTTTCTCCTCTCCCCTTGACCTAACCACCCCTAGCACGGCAGACCTGTGCCGCTTGCCACCATTGGCCGATGTGCTTGGCAATTGCATCCCCTCTTGTCCTCTTCCCCACTGTTATTTTCCCCTCCAATACCCCATAGGCAGCCTTGATTGAGCCTTTGACTTTGCAACCTAGAAATTTCCCCTTTTGTGTTACCTCGATATTAGACAACTGCCTGAGCCACCCATAGAAATGCCCCTACATCATCCTCAACCCAACTACACCTCCCTTCTCCCTTGATTTTCCCTACATGAACCACCCCGGCCGTGTAAAGTTTCCCACCTGATCAACCCCTCATCAACCCCCGCCGCACTTCGCACCACCATCCACCACCACCCCTTACACCTTCCAAAAGCACCTACAGACCTTCCTCTACCTTTCCCTACCCTTCTTTCCCCTTCCTCTCTCTCCTCCTCCTTTCTCCTCCCTCCACCACCTTCGACCACCACACCTACCGCCGTGTGCCGCCACCTTTGGCTTCACCATCACCTTCATTCCACCCCTCTCCACCTGAGGCACCCTTTACCACCTCAATCACCTCTTCATTCCCTCCTCTCTAGCCTATAACACCGTATCTCCACCTCTCTTCTCCCTCCACCATCGCCGTCACCGTCGTCAGTGTCGCCACCATCCCTAGGTGGTACTCTAACCTTCACAACCCCTAAACCCATTTTATACAAGTATTAGCTATTTTTAACATTATTAATGGTATTATCCATAATAATAATAATACCTATTTGTTTGAAAAAAAATTGGAAATTAACCAATGAATGAAAGTGGAAGAAATGGAATTTCCTTATTACTACTACTACTGCTACTTAACCTTACTTCAAAATAATCCTAACCCATAATATTATTATTATTATTATTGATGGTCTACAACTCTGGTGTTATTATGATTATGATTACTACTACTACTACTACTATTATCCTCAATATTATTCTTGCTATTATTATTAATGCTAGCTTTGGCCTATTGTTATTACTTTTATTATTATGGTAAATAATTGAACCCTTATATTACTATTACCATTTCAAATATTATTACTATTCTTAACCTTATAATTATTATTGTTATTGTTGTTGTTGTTGTTGTTATTGTTATTATTATTATTATTGATACTATATTTGGCATGTTATCATTTTGCTACTATAAAATAAGAATACTCAAACCTTAATTTTATCATTATTTATTATTCAGATATTGTTAATATTATTCCTAATGCCTTTCTTATTAACATTGTTACTATAGTATTATTATTACTATTATCATATTTATTATTATTATGATTATGATTATGATTATTATTATTATTATTATTATTATTATTATTATTATTATTATTACTATTATTATTCTTATTATCCTTAACAATATTAGTATTTTGTTAGTATTACTATTATTATATTATTATTTTATCCCTAGCCCTATTATTGACCTTAACCTTAAAAATACTGGGGTTTCTATTACTAGGAGTATTAGTATTACTATTATTATTAATATCACTATTTTTGCTATAACTAGTGTTAGTACTATTATTAGAAGAAATAAATCTATTAGATTTAATAATATAAATATATCTATAAATATTAACATAAATCTATTTTGACTAGTAATAATCTAGGTGGCTAACTTGATGATAAAAACCGTATTTTTAACTTTTAAACTTTCCTTTAATAATACTAACCCTAATATTAGAATAAAATAGGAAATAATATTATTTTTGGGAGGAGGGAAACTAATCCTTAGTTTTTCCCTCCTTATAGGTGAAACCAGTCAAAACCCTAAAGAGGCTTAGGAGCATGCTCTAAGACTAGTGTTGTGTTAGCTAAGGGTGTAGCCAAAGCCTTATGTGTGCTATGTGTCTTATATGCCTTGGATGCCATGTATAATGATATATTGTGTATCTTGTGCTATTGTTATAACTATTTTATGTGTAGCGCAACTTAGAGTTGAGGTATGCTCTTATGTTCTCTTATGGTATGTGTACAATATGTTTGTACTATAAATTGTGATGTGATGTGATATGGCCCTTTTAGGACATGCATGCTAGGATAATTAATGTAGTGATATGGGATGAAAGGTTGAAAAAGGAAAAATGGGGAAGTAATTGGACCGAGGGGAAGTAAGTTAACCAAAGGAAAAAAAGTTGACCAAGGAAAGTGGGATTGGCATAAACATCTTATGATCCATGAGAGGAAGAATAGAAGGGGACTTTAAGCAAAATGAAGTGGATGAACTTTGTATGGGAGAAACTAGGGTTGCATAGGAGAATCTAGGGTTTGTATGGGAGAATCTAGGGTTTTGCATAAAAACCTTAAGGGTTTGCATGGGATGGATAGATTCTACTTGGGGGTGGAATTTATATATGGAAATTTACCTTGGGGTGTGAGGAAACTACTTGAAGAGTTGTTTGGGTGATTGGAGGCTTTGAGTGAAAAATAGTATGTGGGACAATATAAGGGTGCATAGGAGACCAAGCTAGTGTTTGGGAGGAAACCATATTTTGAGAAGGTAGAAAAAGGAAAATAAATTAGGTTGAGTGGAGTATGAGATGAGTATGGGGGATTTTCATGAATGGGGTGAGCATGGGTATCATGGGAAGCAAGAGTGGAAGGTGAGAAATGGAGGGGCGACATATCAAAAGGAGGATGCTAGGGTGGGCATGGCTAGCTAGGGTTTAGTGTGGCCACCTAGGGTTTGGGGTTCACACGTGTATTTGGGGGAGTAATATGAGATGCTGAGCATTGAATATGAGTGTTGTGATGTGTGGGGTGTCAGAGAAAAATGGACCATATAGGTCCAAATTAGGGTTTTTTGGAGAAAACCCTAGGGATGACTATGAATTTGATTAGTGGTGTTAGGTAGTGTGCCTTGACCCACACACCTAGGATTTGGGCCTCTAGTGTGAGTAGTGGAATAAGGAAAGGATGTTGGGGCAAGTTAGGAGGTGTAGGAGTCTTAAGATATGGGACGAACCCTCTTGGGAGAATAAGTGTAGATGGATTTAGTCATGCATGTCAAGGGTGGAACTTTTTGAATAAGACACAGTAAAACATTAATCATGTTAAGTGGTAGATTATTGACCTATGCCTAGACTAATCCACCAGCATAATAGTGGCTAGGTGCTAGGGTGCCTTAGAGACTAATCCACCAGCATATAATAGTGGTCAGATGCATTCTGCCCTATAAGTGATCGATCCACCAACCATAATAGTGTGGGATTGCAAGCTCAATAAACCAAACCCTAAGATTGATAAGACATATAAAAGACACTAATTACTTATAGTGGAACACCATGAGAGTTAGGGCTAGATCAATCCACCGACATAATAGTAGCCAAGAGCATCCTGCCATTGAGACTGATCGACGGGCATATAATAGTGGTTAGGTGTGTTGTACCTTGTATGTGACCAACCCACTAGCTATAATTGTGTGGTTACCATACTCGTATAGATCAATAAAAAGTATGGTGTGAAATGTGTACTGTTCAGAGATGAAATTATATGTTTATCCAGACTGTAGCTTGGCCTTTATTTATCTGAAAGATTGTATATTGTCATATTATCTTGATTTTATTATTTTCCCTTATGTGTTGTCCTTAGTGCATTTTTACCTTACTCAGTACGTAGCATACCGACTTCGTGCAGGTTGGTGATACTATTTTTGATGCTTACGACACTTATGAGGCATCTGGCGGAGCTGAGAGTTGAGCCTAGACTTAGCTTGAGGATTGAGAGAGACCCAACTCGATTCTATCTTCTATTTTTTTTCCTATACCATTTTAATTTAGTTTCATTTATTGTACAATGTTTTTTGTCATTGGGAACTTTAAATCCTTACTTTCTAGGTTGTAACTCTTTTAAGCCTCTCTTTCTATATGGTGAACGATTTAGTCCTTTTATGAATGCTTGTTTTAATTATTATTTGTGTTTGATTTTAATCCTATTCAACTTTAGCAATTGGTACTTGAACGATACGAGCGAACCGGTCTAGTACTAAGTGTGGAGGTAATATCCCCCAAATTTACAAATTTCTTATTTCACTTCTATTAAACCTTTTATTAAATGAAATTTTTTTAGTAGTATATTATGGGGGTATTACATTCATGGTGAGTAAGAGAAAGGTAAGGAATAAGTCTTGGAGTCCTAAGGTGTGTACAGATCCCTAGATATGGGAAAGGGCTATTCAGGGAGCTGGAGTGAAAGGATGAGAATGGAAAGTCAAGTGGGGCATGCATGTCTAGTAAGAAGGTACCTATTAAATAAGACATGATTAATACACTAACCATTTAAAGTGAAAAATTATTGAGCTAAGTTCAAATTGATATACGGGCAAAAATAGTGGCTAGGTGTATTATGCCCAAAAGACCGATCCACGAGTAAATAATAATGGCCTGGTATGTTTTGCCCTAGGTGTTTCTGATCCACCAGCTGTAATAGTGGGGGATCTTGATTCTCATTAAACCAAGCCTTAAATAATAATAATTAATGAGAAAAATACTAATCACTTATAGTAGAATACCATAAGAGTTAGGGCTAGACCGATATACTGACATAATAGTAGCCAGAAGCACTTTGCCCTAGAGACCAATCCTCTAGCAAATAATAGTGGCCAGGAGCATCCTACCTTGGGTATTTTTGATCCACTAGTTATAATAGTGGGGTTCCCATACTAGCATGGAACTAAATTGAGAGTTGTGTGAAAATGGATTTAATGTCTTGAATTCTAATGCTTATGATTAACCAGATTAACTCACTACATGCATTATCTGCCATTTATGTTGTTTGGTCTTAGCCACATGGTTACCTTACTTATTACATAGAATATTAATCACCCGTTTAATGAGTGTTGTTCATTCCCATGAGTAGTGACCCCTCCTAAGTTTGTGCAGGTAGGATATGATGCATGTGATGACTTTGATGCATATGATGCCTTAGGTGAGGCTGAGTGATGGCCTATTATACTTTTCATGGGGTCTAAGAGGGTGTTTTTCAAAATTTTCTTTACGTGAATTTCTTATTGTTATATTCACTATTTTAATTTTCCCATAGGGGTGTTATTGTACTCACTTCCTATTTCTATGTCAACTCAAGCATTTACACACTCCATTTTATTTATAAAATTTTTAGTCTTTTAATTTGTACTAGATTGACCCTAGATTGACCGAGGGTCAATCTTGTGTCTATTATGGCTGTAGTACCCCCTATTTTAGTATATAATTTTCTGTACAAATGAAAATTTTCAACTATAAATTTTGGGGGTATTACACTAAGCTTCTCAACAATTATGTTCACTCTTCTCCATTCAAGGTCTCACTTAAACTCGATTTACTCTTCTAATATTTTCTTTAGTTTCTTCTTATTTTATTCTTAAGTAAGAAAGACTTAGTTTAGGAAAAAGTTATGTATTATTTTTAGCTTATTCTTTCATCTAGATTCTATTTGTAACACCCCCAAAATTCACTAGTGAAAAATTTTGTTTTATTAAAAGATAATTGCGGAAGCAGATAAATAAAACGTGAACTTGGGGAGTATTACCACCACACTTAGTACCAGACCGGTTCACTCATACCGTTCCGGTACCAAGTGCTAAGGCTAAGAAAATGAAATACAACTTGAAAGAAATTCAACACACACAAATCAGAGTAGCGCATCAAATCGTTTACAAGAATAAAATCCACCAACGGTGGTTACAGTACACATAACATTAAAACCAGGAATTTAAAGAGAAAGAGAAAACCCTAACGATACCAGATAACTCCTTACTCTCTTTCCCGTAGCCCACTTGAGTAGCACCTGAAAATACCTGCAAGGGCACTGCCCATTGAATAGGTAGGGGGCCCATAAAGGGAATTCCTTCAATACTACGGTACTAAGTAACCCTTTAATACCACACTTAAAGACATGCCCGTATACGGCACATAATGCAAGTTACGCACATAAATAATGAGAGGTGCATACATAACAATAACACGTATCACAAGTTATAATTCACGATCGATATCTTTGGGCCTTAAGCCATGTCATAGTATAAAACCCATATATTCGAGCCTTAAGCCATTATTCCATCACCATTCAATCAGTGTCATAATTTATATCCATGTGAGCGCGAGAACCCCACTATCATAGCTGGTGGATCGGAAAGTATACACTCAGGGCAGAACGCCTCTGTCCACTATTATTGCCGGTGGACCGGTCTAGCCCCAACTCACATGGTGTTCCACTATAAGTGATTAGTATTTTTCCATAATTTTATTCACATACAATACTGGTTTTATTGAGCTCGGGACCCTCACTATTTTAGCCCGTGGACCGGAATATATATAAAATCATCATCCAGGGCACAACGCTCCTGGCCACTATTATAACCGGTGGACCGGTACTCATAATCACATACTGGGCAACACGCTCCTGGACCACTATTATATCCGGTGGACCGGTACTCAATATCACATACCAGGGCAACACGCTCCTGGACCACTATTATAACCAGTGGACTGGTACTCAATATCACATACCAGGGCAACACGCTCCTGGACCACTATTATAACCGGTGGGCCGGTACTCAATATCATAATCATCTAGACCCGACTCATTAATATTCCACTTTCAATAATAGTATATTTCCTTTTCTTTAATCAGCACATCAATTATATTTATTTTCCTCGAACGGGAGATCAATAACCCGAGACACAAAGGTACACTGGTCGTACCGGTGCATATCAGCTACTCAGTACCCTTTAACCAAGAACCCAATGACACAAAGGTACCCTGGTCGTACTGGTGCATAAAGCTAACTCAGTACCCTACTGACAAGGACACCTAATCCATAAGTATGCATACCCCCTAACTAGGTCCGTAGAGCTAGAAAGAGTAAGATATAGGGCCTGGATGGGGCACAAAGGCACACCAGCAAATACCAGAATAATCGTGGACTAAACCACGTCCTTAGGGTAGTGACCCCTAAGGAGTCACCATTCCCGATCTTGAGGTCTTTCACTTTAAGTAATAGTGTCTTAATTAAGGTGATCACAAAAAACACGATAATCCGATACTTATTCACTTTCAGTCGTTCTGATATCATTACTCGTTTCTTATTCAGATGATTATCCAGGATATCATCGAGAAATCATTAAGGCCAGACTAATTATTAAATACTCTTACTTGGCTAATCAGCATTATTTGAATCATATTATAATGTCCCACAATCTCAAAGGCATGTTAGGTACAAATTACTCATTTGCCCTTTACTTATATAATTGTTAAGTATCCATTCCTTCCTCTCCAAATTACCATATTACCCTTTAGGTTACATAACTACCAAATTACCCCTTATACGGTTTAGGTTACCAAATTATCCCCTACACTTTTTAAATCACCATTCACTCCTCATAATTGCTACACTTATCATATTTCCCATTTGGATGGTTAGATTACCAAATCGCCCTTCTCCTTTGTTATAATTACTAAATTTCCCTTGAGTTGGATAAATTACTAAATTACCCTCCTTCATTATCATGATTACTATTTTTCCCCTTTAGTTGGTTAGATAATTATCACTTTACCCTTTAATCGGATAAATTACCAAATTGCCCCTTCAGTTGGATAAATTACCAAATTACCCTTCTCCTTTATCATAATTACCATTTTACCTCTCTCAATTATTTCAATTTCCATTTACCCTTTTCAATTATCATAAATTCCAAATTAACCTTCCTTATAATTAATTTACCCTTCTTCATAATTATAATTACCAATTTTACCCTTCTCCATATTTAAAATTACCATAATTCCCTTTAATTGGTTTATTTACCAAATTACCCTTCTATAGCATCATACTTATCCAATTGCCCTTCTACAATCATAATTTAATTGCTAAATTATCTTTTGTCGTTATCATAATTACCAAGTTACCCCTTACTCCCAATTTTACCATAATATCCTTTTATTTACAAAATTACCATTTTACCCCTTACATCCAATTTTACCATAATATCCTTTTATTTATGAAAATTACCACCATACATCTTTTACTTTACAAATTACTATTTTACCCCTTCACATCCAAGATTTTCATCTTTATCTTTCCTTACATAATTGCCATTTTTCCCTTCTTTTCCAAATTGTCATATTACCCCTTTACTTATAAATTACCACTTCACCATTCACTTATAAAATTTACCATATTACCCTTTACTTATGAAATTACGGTTTTGTCCCTCTACCTCCAAAATTACCATAATGCCCTTTTACTTGAAAAATTACCATAATGCCCTCCTTCAACCAAAATTACTATTTTACCCCTACTTCCAAAATTACCATTTTACCCTTCTTTCTCACAACTTACAATTTTATCCTTTACTTATAAATTATCATTTAACCCCTTTATTTTTAAATTACCAAAATACCCTTTTACTTATAAAATTACCAAATACCCTTTTCACTTATAAAACTTCCATTCAACCCCTTTATTCACCATTTTTATGAATTTACTAACACTACATAAAATAATGATATTAATACTTCGTTTTTATCCTCTAAGTCCATCAACTTGTCATTATTCAACATAATACTCATTAGCAACTACATACATTAATTCACACACCTCATAAGCATAATTACTAAAATACCCTTAAACAATAACATCATTCATACACTAGCAACATGATACATCATAAACAAGCATTTAACATTTCCATCCATAATCAAACTCCTTCCTTAATTAACATACTTACATATGGCACAAAATTTATCATGCTTTTTCTTTTTATTAAACAATATAAGAAACCATATACATATCATGCTAAGCACATAAAACATGCATAAAATAATACTAAACCCTTAATGTGCTAGCATACGTTTTTTCATATATTTAAGGGAGGATAAACGGTTACCTTAACCCTGAAAAATATCAAATCTTACCAAACATAATTAGCAACTCAACACCTAAAAATAATATCCATCATTATTATGTTAGAAATAAGAAGTTAAAAGGATAAAACTTTATAAAACAAATTTATTTAATAATAATACACTTTGATTAAATACGGATATACCTAAAAACTTAACCAAATGAGTTTCAAAATAAGGGGGAGCTCACGCTGCATGAGCAACGTGAGTCTCATGCAAAATGAGGGGGAGAAAAGGGAGAAAAGTAAGCCATTTTTAGGTTGGGGTCTTTGGGCTAGAAAAGAAGGTAGTTAGGGGAGGTTCTAAGGTAAGGGAATGGTGCAGGAGTGAAGAGGGAGTGTAGGTAGAGGCTAAGGGTGGTTTCACCGCGGCGGAAGGCGGCGGAGACGGCGGCTGCGAGGCGGCAAAGTTGGCTGCCGAGAAGGCTTGAGGTGGAGGAGTTGTGAAGAAAGGAAAAGGAGAGGGAAAAATGGAGGGGTTCAAGGGTTGGTTTTGGTCAATTAAGGCATGGCAGTTGTAGAGGGTGTTGCAGGGTGTCGAACGCTGGGTTGGGTGGCGGCAGAGGTGGCCGGACGGCGGCGGAAGCGGCAGTTGCAGGTGGCTCAGTGGTAAGGGGAAAAACTAGGGAGAAAAAGGAAGAAGATGAGAAGGGAGGAAGTGCAGGGCTCGAAGGAGCTTGGGGGGTCTCGTGGTGGTGCAGGGTGGTAGTAGGTGGTGGCAGTAGTCGGTGCAGGGGTTGGGCTTGGTGGTTCGAGCAGCGACGGGCGGCGGTGATCAAAAGAATGGGGAACGAATGGGAGGAGGGGAAAAGGGAGAAGAGGCTCGGGGAAGGGGGTGTGGGTTCGAATTTATAGGGAATGAATGGCTGGGGAGATGAGGACAAATAAGAGGGAGAAGAAAGGGGGCAGCGGCTGGCCGGGGAAAGGGTGCAGGTGGCAGGTGGTGGTCGGGTGGCAGGGGAAGAGAGGGAAGAAGAAGGGAGAGGGGCATGCAGGGTGTGGTCCAAGGGCTAGTTTGGCTCGAAATGGAAAGAAAATGACGGGAGAAGAGAGAGAGGGAGAGGGAGGTAGGTGGCGACAGTTGCAGGGCAGCTCGGCGGTGGTAGTCATGGGGTCGAAGCTTGCAGGCGGACGGAGTGGAAGGAGACAGAAGGGAGGGGAGGTGCGAGCAGCTGGACCGGCGCAGGAAAAGAAGGGAGTCGGCCGGTCCAGGGGAAAAATAAGGAAGCGCTTGGGCTGGTGTGCTGGGCGGCGTGCGCGAGGGATAGAAAGGAGGAAGCCTACGCGAGAGAGGGGAGATGGGCCAGTGGGTCAGTGCGCAGGGGAGGGGAAGGGCTGGTCGGGCGACCCAAGGGAGGGAGAAAAGGGTAAAAGAAGAGGAGGAAGGGAAAAAAAGGAAAAGGGTAAAACGAGAAATGGGGATAAATAGGAAAATAAAGTAAATTAATTTATAAAATCATAAAATATAATATTCTTGATAAATTATTTAATTTAATAATTTAATTCATTATAATCTAAAATATTAATTTAAAAAGGATAAAGTGGGTAAAATATTAGTTTGGAAAATTATTTAAATAGAACAATATGATAAATAGCAAAATATTTATTTTTAATTTATTAAATACTCTTATCCAAATTTACATACTCCAAAATCCATAAAATAATTAAAATAATAATTTTACAAGCTAATTTTATTTCAAATAAAGTTATTTATTAAAATATAGGTTTTTGAAATTTTTGGGGTATTACACTCTTAGAGGTGGTAATTTTATTTCCTTTCATGATTCAATTTTATTTGTTTATAAGAATTATATGATGATTTTGAAAGTTGAAATCTTTAAACTAAAGGTTGTGGTATATGGTGGAAATTTTGTTAAGCTTCAATTAATTTATTTTAGCCTTTGAAATGTGGCATGACTAAACATATGATTTAGTGTAGTTTGTAAATTTTTATAATAGTAATGTTATAGTTTTTTTCTGTAGGATTATAAGGATGTTTGGGAGAAAATTGATTGACTTGTTAAGCTAAACGAATTGACATGCCCTTAGAACAGTCATCTAGTTAGCTCAGTTCATCGACCAGGATGTCGATGGTGACTTTGGTTTCTCCCTATTTAAACTCATAAATTGGTTTGTCAAAATTGATCAACTTATCTTGGAATAGTCAAATGGTCTAACTAAAGTGATTGACTAGTTTAACAAAACTCTAGGGTTTGGCTGAGTAAAACCGATTGATTGGTTAACCCAAACCAATATTTCGATTAGTCTAGAGAATGTTTTTTTTGTTTCTTTTTAAATTCAATATGATTTGATAATTGATATTATGCTATAATATGATTCTTTAATGACTATAACATACATCTTGGCATGAATTAACTAAATTATTGGATTGGTTTAATGGTTTATAATTAATAGTGTCCTTAATAAGTGCTTTGGAAGGTCTTAAATATTAAAATTGGAGTGTCTATGCTATGGTGATCTAAAGGGATTATTTAATCTAGATTCTTGCTATAAGTATACTATCATTATATATGAGTTAAATTTGGCTAAGAATAAATGAAAATCCCACCACATGGTTTTGAGGGTAACAATGGCTATAATGGAATGATTTTATGTACATGTTGCCTTGGTAGTTGTAAAGGAATTTTATAATAACATAACCTTAGAGAATAAAACACTAATAACTTAAAATTAAATATGATTGAGTTGTACATATGTGTAGATTACCCAATCCTTGATTACTTACTAAGTGTTAGTCTACATTTGAGCATTTATTGATGCCTTTGGGGTTTACCTTCGAACGAGATCCTAGTAGATCATGGTTTCTTAGATGCTCTAGAAACTTATGATACACTAAGAGGTATTAATACTAAAGAGTTTGGTTACCTAGGTGGTGTATTTATCTTTTTCCAAGTCATAATATCCATTAGTGGTTATTTAGCTTTGTCCTGGACATATTTCCATTGGTGTTTACTTGGCTTCAATTGGACTTTATTTCTTCTAAATTTGATAGGGTTCTATGGTATATGAAACCATGGGATGGTAGTCAATCCATTGCTCAAAAAAGGAATAATTGCTTGTAAACAATCAGTCTAATATATCATGTAAACCTAGGAAATGGACTTTATGGTGTACTCTTGTAAGTGGATAGTATAAGAACCTAGTGAGATGTGGAATAACTTGGTATTAATTATATGTTTCTATCTATGATAGGAATGATGCATTAACAAGTATTATGATTTATGAATTTTCCAAGTCTTAATATGGCTTACAATCCTGATGCATCATACGATCTTGATAATACATCCATATCTAAATGTAACGCGTGTGTGATATTTTGTTTTAGTATGATATATATTGTTTCCCTTCACCTTGAATTCTTTAGAATTATTGGAGAGATAACCTATCCTGCTTAATGCGTGATTTTTTGGTCACTTGCTCAATCCCATGAGTAGTAGGTAATGTGGAGGTTTTTGAGGATTGTTGATAGTTTTCCTTCTCTATGTTAGGCCTGGGGACATGAGAGCGTGGGCACTTGATGCTCTTTGTAGATCTTTAATGGAACAATGCTTAGAGGCTTTGCCTTGTTGTCATTTTATCTCTATTGTATTTTAGTACTCTATGTTCTCTCCCTCTTCTGCATTCAAATATTTTGGGGACCTAATGGGGTCTTATTTTGTAAATAATTTCTTGTAGTAGCCATATATCATATCTCTTGTTTGCTCTATTATTGTATTTGGGTTGATTAGTTTCTTAACCCAGTATCTAACATAGGATAGATGATAGATTTCTATCCTATATTAGCTGTGGTAGTAACATTCAGTTTTTTCTAGGTGTATTTTGTATTTTCTACTTCTACTATGTTTTAAAATAAAATTTTTCAATTGAGAAAAATGGGGGTGTTACTATAACCATTTTCTTTAAATATTAATTATAAAGAGGTTAGTATGTGTTTGCCTATCATTCTTCTAAGATTCTTATTATATGTCTAGAGAAGTTAAATAGACAAAGTTTTAAATCATCTCTTGGTCTATAAATGAGGTTTTAAGGCTGGTAAACTATGAGAATAGTGACGAGGATTAAAAACACGCAATTTGTTAAAAATTTTAAAAAGAGAACCTTTTTCATAGTGGATGTAGAGAGTAATTTTTCTTGGACCACTATAATTGTATGGAAATTTTTTTATTATTCATTTACATTACCCAAATCCCTATTTGTCCCCCTATAATATTTTTTTAAATAGGTATAACTTGGATATCTTTTAATAAATTCAATAATTAAGGTGAAAATGATCAACAAGTGGAATGGATTTCATTAGTTTTAATGAAGGCATATCTACCACAAAGCCACGATTATTCAATGGTAAAAAGTTGTTATTTATTTGATAAACATAATGATTTTCTTCATCAAGGAGCAAGACTATGATATGTGGAGAATCATCATTAAAGGATAAATCAAGATTACAAAAAATTAAAGAATAATTATTTGAAAAAAATTAGGGTCGACCTCATGAATCTAGAGAAGAGAAAGCTTAGTCAAAATGACAAAGCCATCATGATCCTTCAATATGGTTTTGGTGTAAGAGATACCACTGCATCCAATTGTGCACTAAAATGTAGGATATATGAGATATGCTCATTCTCAATCATGCCAAAGAAAGTGAAACATTTTAAAATCTCTTTGCACACTATAGAATATGAAATATTTAGTATGAAAAAAGTTGAAAGCATAAAAAACTTAAGAAAATAATTCACTTACATTGTTAACAACCTGAAGGCCTTAGAGACGAATGTCAGAAGAAGAACAAGTGAAGAATTCTTACAAGGTATTGCAAAGGAGTGTAGTCCCTAAGTAATTGTCATTGAGGATGCAAGAGACTTTGTATAGATGAGGATTAAAGACTCTTAGTTATCTCATTGTTCATCAATTAATAGGAAGAAGTGGTTGAAGATATCATAGAAGAGGAAGGGGTGGAAGGTGAAGAGAAAAATCCTATTGATGATGAGGAACCAACGTTTATAACCACTCAATTCAAGAGGTCCTTCCAATCTAGGGCAACCACTAACTATAAAGATCTTTTTGAAGTCCTTCAACCAATGATCTAATACATCTAGGTCCTCCTAACCCTTAAAGACCAAAGGGTGATGAAGATAAAACCTACCAAAAAAATCCTCTAGTGGTGGCATTGGAAAAGGAGGTGGTGGCAGCAACTACTAAGCCTCCTCATGCTAAATCTATCCCTCCATGAAGGCTCTAACCATGTCTATATAATTCTTGTGGAGCCAAGTTGTTTTTATCGACAACCTAGAATACTAAATCATCTTAGAAAACAATCAGCTAGTAGCTAAGTAATAAGAAGACATAGAGGTAACACATTGCACATAAGACTAGAAGTTAGTCCTATCATATAAATTAAGGTAAACTCCCAACCCAAACCAATTCTCACTTGCTTGCAAAACCACATTCTATAATTTTGAATAAAATAAACAAATATTTAAAAAAATCATTATGAGAAAACCACAAGCTTTGATACTAGGTTGTAACACCACTATTTTATGAACTATAAAATTTCAATTTTAACAAAATGTGGAAGAATTTGAAAAGCAAAACCTAGGGATGGCAATGGGGCGGGTACGGATTGGGTACCCCGTATCCATACCCGAAACCGATAAGAAATTTGATAACCATATCCGTACTCGTACCCGAATGGATATCCGTTACCTGACTGATAATCCGTTACCCGATGGATAATCCGTCGGGTACATCAAACCCGTTAACCAACGGATTAAAATTACCTATTTATCCATTAAGATTACCCGTTTATCCGTTTTTGTACCCGTTTACCTATCATAGTATATATAATTTACCTACAAAATTATTTTTTGATATTAAAAATTAAAATATGTATAAAAAAATCCAATAATTCATCAACTTAGTAGCTAAAGTTGATAATGTATTTGTAGCATAATAGAAAAACATAGTAAAATATGCCAACAACAATATTGTTTAAAGTTTAAACGTAGTAGATAATGTCAAAAAAAATAAAAAACTAGTAGAACACAAATGACATTCATAAATCATGATAGGATGAACTTTTAAATCTACATTCTTCAATCTTCAACCTTCAGACTTTAATCATCATGACTCATGAACCATGCATCTACCTGGTACATAAAAACAGTAAAAATAAATAGTCAAATATTAAATATATATATATATATATATATATATATATAATATTCATATATATTATACAATATAGAATATATATATATATATATATATATATATTACATTTGCTAATAACATTATAAAATTTATAAACATCTAAGTTTTACCTCATTTTCACTATTGTCGAAGTCCTCATCCTCAAAAGAAGCACGACAAGCGCCACGATAATATGATACTTGATAGTCATTATTATCTAGAAAAGAATTGAAATAATAAAATTAATAGATAAAGGAATAAATATTTCATAATTAAACTAAGTTTTTATAATATAAATAAAATATTACCATTGTTACTCATCATTGCTGCCGAAAGCCAATCTCGACCACACATCAATGCTTCTAAAGTCTTTGGATGTAGCCAATTGCGGTGAGGAGTGATAAACCAACCGCTTGTGCTAAAAGAAAATTCTGAAGAAACTATGGAAACAAGAATAGCAAGAATATCTCTAACTATATCTTGTAAAATTGGAAACTTAGTGTTTGTGTTCCACCATGACAAAACATCAAAATTCTCCATCCTTGGCATAACAGCCTCCTCCAAGTAATAGTCTAGCTCGTTCTTTTGCGATGAATTAGTGATGCCATAGTTAGCTAACCACTTTTCATATATGTCTGCTTCTCTAGAATCCAAACTAGCACTACCAGTACCACCATAGGAAGTATGACTAGAAGTAGTCAAACAACAAGATGTACTTTTATTTCTCTCTATACGCTTCAATTTCTCCTCATACTCATGAAAGAATTTATAACATATTCTACAAACTTTCTCTATCTCATCATAAGTGGAGTCCGGATAAATTAAAGAATAATAACATTCCACCACCTTCATTTTACATCGGGGATCCAAAATGGTTGCTACTGCCGTAATCCCATGATTAACACTCTAATATTTATCAAATTTCTCTAACATTTTTTCAACCATATTATTAATATCTTCATCTTCCTCTAATGCCCATTCAATCAAAGCCAATCTAATCTGATATACCTTAGGGAAATATAAGTTAGAAGTAGGATACTTATTTCCCAAAAAAACAAAGTAACCTCATAAAACAACGATAATTTTGAACAAGTAATCCGAGCCAATTTCCACTCCTCAGAACTAGGAAAACATTTAAAGCTAGGCTCCAACCATGATAGCCCCTCAAACACATATTCATACAACAATGGAACATCAAGAAATTAGAAAGTGGAGTTCCATCTTGTCTTACAATCTTGTACTAAGGCCTTAGTATATGGAACTTCTTTTTGTTGACAAACTTCTACAAACTTTTCTCTTCTTTTTGGTGTTGCCCTCCAAAACACCACACTCTCACGAATATTTTCAATTGTCTTTTGGATTACATCCATTCCATCCCTAACAATCAAATTAAGAATATGCGCAGCACAATGCATGTAAAAATATTTTTCCATGCAATAAAAAACACTTCGCTTGTAATCTCCTTTTCATCTCATCAATCATAGCATCATTGGTAGCACAATTGAAAACAGTTAACGTTGTGAGCTTTGTATCAATATTCAAATCCACCAAAACAGTTAACAAAACATCACAAAGAACTTCAGCTGTGTGGGAAGCAGAAACATATATGAACCTTAACAAAGATAAAAAGAAACAAAACAAAAAATGAGAATGAGAACAACACATTATCATATATCATTAACATTGAAACTTAGAACTTGATGTTGATAAAATATTAAAAGTACCTGAGTATTCGAATTTGTAAATTCCATTAAGTATCAATCCAATGAGATGTTATAGCCATAAAACCCTTCTTTTGATTTTGAGCGGTCCACATGTCAGTAGTGATTGAAACCCTAATCTTATTACAATGTAATAAGGACATTGTTTTGTTTTTCTCAAACTCAAACATCTTAAGAATATCACTCTTTAATGTATTCCTCAAAATCAACTTAAAAGATGGTTGAAGACTGGACATGAACTTTTTAAATCCTTCATGTTCCACTATAGAAAGTGGATACTCATGCATGACCACCATATTACACAATTCTTGCCTTGAAACTTCTTGATTGAATTCAATGATCATTATCTTTCCCTTTCCTTCCCCATTTTGAGTAAATTGCAACTTATTTTGGCCTACTCCTCATATAACCTTAACACTTACACACTTCTTTATATGCTCATGCAAATGAGAAGTGCCATTTCTAGGATCCCCACTTAGACTTTTATTATAACTTTACAAATGGCCTTCTTCTTCCCATTAGTTTCCACTACATTAAAATGTTCCCATACAACAGAAGTTTTCTTTCTTTTTTTCCCTAGAGTAAGTTGTTGCACTTCTACATCTTCCTCTTCCTCATTTGTAGATGGGTCCATGGTATTGGGGTTACTAGCTGCAGCAGATGAATATGGAGGTACTTCACATGGTGAATCGGTAGTACTAGCTCTAGTTGCCATCCTAAAACCTAAAGAGAAGTATATACTATGTTATCAGCAATACTTGACTTGATGAGTCTTAGACTCTTAGTTGGACATTTCAAATTTTCAAGATACAATCAACAATGAATTCATGTGCATTACAACAACAACCAAAAAAACTTTTGTATGTCAACAGCTCCACGATAGTTTTTCTTCCAAATACTATTTGTTTAACAATTAGTGGACCATTAACGTTAATGCTGTCATTTCTTGACGGCTCAATTATTTGAGAAACAGCTATTTAAAATATAGTCTCTCCTCACTAAAACAATAATTTATTGATATAATAATATATCGTATCATTAGTTCATTACTATTTATTTTTTTTGGTGGAATCTATAATATTGATACAATAGCGTAGTAATATAAGTTTAGGAGGCATCAAACCAATAATACAACATCATATATCATGAATATTTGATTAATATGCCTTTTCGTATTATTAATAGTTATTTTATGTATAATCTTATATTTAGGTTATCTAGCTAGAAATCGACAAAATAATTGTAAGTTTAAGGTTCTTAATGGAATTAAATGATGGTAGCAAATTAAATGACAATGAATAGTCCCCTCGTAGCCAAAGCTAAGCCTAAGGTTACAATCCCATAATGTATTAGATTTTTATAATGTTATTAGCTAGAGATTTGGTGGCTAGAGATATTCTTGCAATAATTAATGCCTCTTTCAACCCACAAAAATTTTCAATATATTCATAGGTGAAATCAAAGGAAATTTTATTCTAAAGGATTTAAATTAGAGGTTTCACAATTTTAAAAACTTTCTTAATGAAACAATAATAGAAGCTATCCTGTCTCAATAAACTCCTTAGTACTTTAATCTATGTTGTTAGGGGTAACATTTCTATCACCTCTACCTTTTCTTTATCAACTCAATTCCGTGCTTTTTCACTTTGTGGTTGAGGACTATAACATACCTTAAAATGAAATGAAAATTTTACTAATTTAAAACTATTTTAACTTCTCCAAAATGATAAAAAAATTTGAGATAAGCTAGTTAAGAACCAGTCAAAACTAGTGTCATACATGAAAAAGACATTTGTTATTGGAAACTCCATAGAATTTAGAAACACAGAAAATATTGGAGACAGGCCAACAGCATCTCACGAAGTCTGCACTACCAGTCTACCATTTTGGATGGTAGTTTTTCTTCCAAACCAAACATCAGTAATTCAGTACATCACAACAGGCCAACAGTAGCAAACCAAACCTTAAATTACAACAATTTGTGATTAAAAAATTTAATTAACCAACTTATAGGCGGCAGGCGGAGACAGGAAGAGACTTGCACTGAGGACTTGCAGGTGGGGCGACAGGCAGCAAGTGAGGCGGCCTCTTGATTTGACTGATAGAAGAGGAAGATGAACGAGACCGAAGATAGGCGAGGCGACGTCGCGACGGGCAGAGACAAGCAGAGACGGGCGAGTGGTCGACGACCAACTTCAAACTATCTAAGAGTCGAAGACCGAAGATTTACTCGACTCTTGTCGAAAATTGAAATCTAATCTGACCGAACAGGCAAACACCAAAGTAATATTAAGCCAAGATTATTTTCTATTGATACAAAGTTACAGAATTTCACCACTCACTAGTGAAAGTGTGAAAGTCGACGACCGAAGAGTCACCACGACACCACCACCTCTGAGGCTCTGATTCTCAATCTGAAGAGTGAAACTGGAGCATCGAATTCGAGACCAGTGAAAATTGACGGGCGAGGGGCAGGCAATGGCTACTATCGAGACAAATAGGACCAGAAATAGAATTTGAATTCCTAGATTTAATTTTAAGTAGGGTTGTAGGTAAAATGACAATGTAATTTCTAATTATAACCTATTCTTGTATAAAACTTTAAGGGTAAAATGGTAAATATATAACAGGTAAATGGGTACGGATATGGGTACGTATACAGATATGGATATCCCGTACCCGTATCCGTACCCAAACCCACCGGGTATTTTTAACCCTTACCCTTACCCATATCCATATCCATGTCCGTTTATCATTATCGATACCCATATCTATCTGGTAAAATCCGTCTGGTTTCAGATATTATCCGCCCCATTTACATCCCTAGAAAAACTCGAGAATGTTACCGCTACGTCAACAATGAGATAAGGGTGATCATCACCTAGCACATGCCTGATGCATGGCAAAATGGAGTAACAAAAGAAAAGATGTATTCTCATAATATTAATATAATAGCACAAGAGTATAAAATTGAAAACAATAATATAGATAGAAGGAGTATGAGAATTTATATTTCTAAATACAAGGAATCATAGCCAATAATTTAAATAACTAGAGGGAAAAAAACTTTCCAATGTAGTGGGTAAAAGACCTCTAGTCGGTTAGTCTAACTCTTAAGCATAAACATAAATCTCCAACCTAAAGAAATGGTAAGTTTTTGGCATAAGTCATCACCCTCAACATACTCTAACTAAATGTCATAACCCTATAAATCATCCTCTACTCCTCATACCAAAATCTTAATCATCATACTGACTATACAAATACATTGTTAGTATGTAGTGGTAATAGTAAAATATACTACAAAAAATATGGTAACGCATATGAAGCACCTCAAAGTTGTATAGTAACATGTCAATAGGCATACCATTATAGATTGACACTTATGATCAAGGTAGTAATACAAAAAGTCATGCTTGCACAGAAATCATGGAAGAATAGTTAATATAGGAAAAATAACATAATCAAAACAATGTAAACCATATTATACTTCTTCCTTTAGTGGACACATAATTTTTAGTTACTAAGATATTAATTTACTAAGATATTAATTCTAGGCCAATCATGGTTCAAATCATAAATTAAATGTTGTAATCACATGGAGTTATTAAAAAAATAGTCATAAAAGAGTATCAACAATTAAAAACTAAACCAGAGGGTATACTACCTGACCAGTTGATCGGTCCCTAGAACCAATATATGGGTTTGGTCATACTAATGTTCATAGGAAACTAATGTCATACCAATGTTCATAGGAATCTAATTGAAGGGTTTAGCCCAATCAATCATTTGGTCTACATAGAAATCGGATTGCTTTAGTTAGAGGGTCACCAATTCCTATGATTGGTGAGTCGATCAACTATTAACATAAATATTTGATTGGTTTATCAAACCAATCGAATGAACTCATAATTGACATATCAAATTTCCTTACCATGCAACTACCCGTTGGGCTCAACGACCAGATTAACTTATCTAGGTAAAACATCACCCTAACTTATGATTCACATAGCCAAAATTTACCAAACCTTACAATTTTAGTCTTAATATGTTTCTATGTCATCAAAACACAAAAATATATGCTACAAATATAAAATCACATGGATAATTGTTAATACATGCATTTAAATGAATCATGATCAAATTGCTAGTTGATGCATTCAATTAGAGAAACCCAAAAATGTTTAGCTTGAGGAAGAAATTCTACCACATGCTCAAATTCTAGAATAAAATTATACCATACTTACACAAAACACACAAACAACATGGAAACTCAATAACATCATTCATATTAAACATAATAATACCTTACCTTAGAGAAATTTTTCTAGCATAAAACTCTTATTTGATGGCTATCTAGTAGGACATTTATTCCTAAAAGAACCAAAGTCAAAACCATTTAAATTACCTTTTAAACTCCATTAAAAATTAAGAATAATTAGAAGAAGAAAAAGAAGAACAAAACACAACCTAACCTTTTCTCAAAGATAGAACACCAAGGAGAAAGAAATTAAAATCTTTAACCTTTCTCAACCTTAATCCTTCCTTACTTAAGAGAAATAAGGGAGAAATAAAGATAACATTAGAAGAAGAAAAGGAAGACCAATGTTCAACCAAAGAAGGAGAGAAGACAGAGCAAGCCTCTATTTTTTTTAGGTGAGAGGATAAAGAGAAAGAATGAAGGAATGCTCAACACTTAGGAATTTTTCACCAACTAGAGAAGAGAGCTCAACACTTATAAAATATTATTATTATTAATATTTTTTCGAAAATTTTTTTAAATAAAAAATTACATCCCTTTACCTCTAATTATGCTTTTAAAACATTTTATTTTAATTACTTAATCCTTCTTAGAGTTTCATGCTTTGTAAGATTTTTGAACTACTTTGGTAATTGAAATTATTTAGAATAATTTTAATGTTATCATATTATAGTTCCCTGGCCATATTTGAATCTCCTAAGCCATTGTAAAAAAATTATATGGTGACTTCGATATAAAATAACTATTTATCACCTTTTTACCATTGTTCGAAACATTTAAATGAATAATTTTGCAAAAAAAAAAAATTTATAAAACATTAAGGTTACTTATATATTTGTATATTTAAGGAATATATGAAGTAAAAATTAGTTTAAAATATTTCTAGTTATATTTCTATAATTAATGAAATTTTAGGATTATTTACGCCTAAAAAGTAACTTTTCTCCATACTAAACTTATCATAAATATGTTATAAATTAATTTAAAAAAACTTGGCTACTAAAATCCCAAATATCAATTCAGTTGATATTTTTAGATATTTTACCTTATAATATAAATTAAATTACCTTTATTGCCTCAATATTTAACTTAACCATTTCTTATTTCAATGTTAAGCCCCCAACTAGGAATGGTTACATTTAAAAATCTTCTTCCTGCATTATTATTCCATCAATTCTTGAATTTTCTTCCTAGATCTTGGTTTTTAGCACCTTTTTGATTTTTTTTTCTTACAATTTAGTGTTAAAAATGTATAAAATTTAAGATAAGTTCTTGTTACCACTTCTTTATTTTCATAGAACTAATAAAAACAACATTAAGCTTTGTTCACCTTGATTCTTGTGTCTCTTGAATTATTTATCTCTTTTGAGTGTTTGTTAAGGATTTTGTCATATTTGGTGTACTTTTTTAACAAGGTAGAAAATTGTTGGTTTAGTGGATAATTTTAAACAATACTGGATCTCGGAGATTTTAAAACTAAATAATACTATGAGAAGATATTTTTTTGTGTGTTAGACTCACTTGATGAGTTATTGTTTTGAAATTTTACCATTTTGGCCTTTCTTGGGGTTATCTGATATTTGGGAGTTGTGGTTGTGTGATTGATTTCACATTATAGAAGTATGTTATTGAGGTTTTGTTGTAGGAAAAACACTCAGGAATTGACTTTCATATTTATAGAACCAATTATTCTTCATTTCGAAAGTGTCTCCCACAAATGTGAAGAATACCTGCTGCCTCCTTGAAAGAGAGATGTCTTGAACCACTAGATGATTGGGGCATATGTGTGTGACCGCCATTATACTATGATAATATTATGAAAAGTTTTTTGAAATTGTTAATCAACGGATGGTTACGTTGCTCGAAACCTAACAAACAAGCAATTAAGTGCTTACATGTGTGTGCATGGCATGCATAGCATGCAAGGATGGAGTAACCTCATGCATAAAGAGTATTTTGATAGGATTTATAAGCATTATTAAGTGATTTAGTTCATTTATTCGTTATGTAATAAAGTAAGTGAATAAAGTTAGTATAAAATTAACATAAAGTAGCATAAAGGTAGCATAATATCTTATAGCTTTATATCTTTTAGAATATGATTTAGCTAGTGGTAGAAAGGTTATATTATTCATAAATGTCAAGAATATGGCATGTATTAATATTATGAATAATTGAATTAATGTTGAAGATGAACATTGATTGAATTATGTGTCAGTTCAAGAATAAGCAAATCGAATCTATGTGAATGGTTTGGCTTGAAAATTTTAATCTCTTTATCTATGTGAATTAGAGATTAATCCATATATTTTATACTATTCTTAATCCATATTTTACTTCCCTAATTTTCATCCAAATCCTAATCTAATTCATGGTTAAGCTCAACACTAAATAGGTATACAAACCTGAAGCCCTAAACCATTCATTCAAAACCCTAAACCATCCATACAAAGAAAACACTGCCTTATTCCCTCTTTTCGAACCAAACCCTAAACCTAACCCCAAACCTAAAACATGATTCCAACCTGAATCCAAAACCTAAATTTTGACACTAATCATCATCATTAACCCATCGCTGAATGCATATATTAATTAGTATGTTCCATTCGAACCATCATTATTGTTAAACCCTTATCACTAAATCACCATCATCACTCTTCTACCATAAATCTAATCACCTTCATATTATTTCCATCAATTTAAAAGCTTTAGTCTTTTAAATCACCATCAACAAGTGAATATCATTTTATTCAAACTCCTTTTGAACCATTAGTTCCACATAATTGAAGATTACACCCTCCCACAAACTTCAAATTTTCAATCAGATCCTTAGTTTGGTGGAATTGTAATTAACATTCAATCTTTCTTTCAATAATCTTCAAGATTATTTAATATTCATCAATAAAATTTAGTATCTTCAATAATCTCAAAGAATTCATTAAGAAAATACAAAGGAGCCAAGCATTTAAGGGCTTGTTTGGAAGGGTAATAATTGGTTGTTAAGAAGTGAGCCGAGGAGAAGACTTGAGAGATCTTCTTAAGACCTTGATGGATGAAATCAAGGAGCTCAAATTGCATTTGGGAATAATAGAGGCTTCCCAAGCCAATGAGTCCCATGTGCAGCCATAAAACCGAGGAAAACAAGTAGCGGAAGGACACATGAGAAGAGCAAAAAATTGGGTAGAAGAAGAAGAGAGTGTGGGAAATTATGTAAGGGTACGTGAAACTTCAAGGAAAACATATGATGACGTGGAAAAAGGAATCCACTTTGATCTTACCTAATTTGAAGATAATCTCAATCCGGAGTATTTTATTGAATGGTTGCAAATCATTGAGTCAATTCTTGAGCATAAGGAAATTGATGACGAGAAATGATGCCAAATATCAATATTAAAGTTTAAAATTTTTTCTAGAGTATGGTACGATAATTTAAAAAGGATATGGGAGAGTGAAGGAAAATAAAAGATTAGGTCATGGGAAAAATTAAAGCAAAATTTGAAGAAGAATTTTGTGCCTTGGGAATACAAGTAACAAAATTTTATAAAAATGACTACATTGAGGCAAGGGTTACTTAGAGTTGAAGAATAAATTTGGGAGTTTCAGATCTTAGCTCTTATATGTGATGTCCAAGAAATAGAAGAAAAAAGGTTTGCAAGATTTATTGGGGGTTTAAATATGAATCTTTGGGAGAAGGTAGAGGTCTACCCTTATGAAGTGTTGAAGACCCAGCAAAGTTAACCATCAAATTTGAGAAACAGTCGAAGAGGACAAAGCCACCAAGAAATTCAACCAATTCTCTATATGGTTTGACTTTCAAGGGTATGTCAAAGCCACCATTTTCTCAAGCCTCAATTCAAAACCATGCTAGGAAGTTCACTCATGAAGAAAAGGGTAAATATCAAATGGATCATAAGGTGAACAAGCAATGCTTCAAGTGTAGAGGTTATGGCCACTTTGCTCGGGATTGTCCAAACAAAAGGGCATTGACTTTGAAAGAGATAGAAAATATGGAGGCTTGTGAAGGGAAAGTGATAGCCTAGAGGATGCTTTAGAAGAAGGCTAAGTGGATTACTATGTGTTACAAAGGGTTATTCAAGTATAACAACAGCCTTTACTTACTGAACAAGAGAAGGTTTCCAAGGACAAATACATAATTGGTGATAAAGTGTGGGAAGTCATCATTGATAGTGGCTCATGCACTAATGGTGCTAGTGAGAAGATGGTAAACAAGCTCAATTTGGAGACCAAGGGTCATCCAAGACCATATATAAATAATTTATTAATTAATTAAGTTTGAAACTAAGTTTAGGGGTTAGTTGAGTAGGCTCAAGATTACCTCTAAGTTAAGGTTTATAGTAGATGAATTACCTATTAATATATGCTATTGTGTTACACCATTATCATGCAATGATACCTCTTTCTACTCTATAGGTGATCTATAGGTCCTATAGAGTGTTTCTAGGTGGACTTGGGATGTTTCTTTAGTCTTAGTACATTATATTAATGTATCAGATATTAATGATTCATATTTATTTTTTCCCTCTAAGATTAAATGTTGTATTGTAGATTATGTGATTACGTACTTCTCATCAAAATAATATGTGGCTCTTACATATATTAAAATTGCATTATTTCATTTTTCATATATATATTTTAAATATTTATATACTTATAATGTTTTTGATGAAACATAATAAATAGTAGTAAATAATCAAGAATACTAAACTATCTTTCAGCATTCCATATTTTATGTATTAACATGCTTTCTTATACACTTCCTTTTTGAACATGTTGTATCTGTTATGTATATGCATGCTATTTACTTTTTGTATGTTTAGTTTATACATTACACTCAATGTAATAATTATATTCTTGTTTCTATTTTTCAAGATTTTGTTAGGAGAGTAACAAGAATAATATCATAATTGATTTCTTAAAGTTACCAATGTGATGGTTTGGGAAAAGCACGTAAAACTTTCAATGTAGTTTTAATCCTCAAGATCATCAAAAAAAAAATTCTATCTTATGTATTTATTTTAATTTTCCTTCAAAATGTTTTTATTTAGAGCATTTTGTAGTGTTCCTTTATGTTATATTTTTTTGCATTGTGAATTTTATTTTTTGCATTTTTTTTCAAGATTTTAACCTTGCATCTAACATAGATTGTGTATCGAATTTACCTTTTCTATTTTATCTTGTAGTAACACCATTGATTTTGTTTCTATATTCTACAAAATAATTTTCAAATGAAAATTATTTTTATAGTAACCATGGTAAGAGTGCAAGTGAATGATTACGGTTTGATCTCCGATAAGACACAAACCATTCTCGAGAAAAGGAAAGAAAGTCACAACTAAATAGGTAAAGGATATAGCCAAAATAGGTTGTTTAAAATTACTTATTAAGGTTGTATATGATTTGAATACCTTAAAAAGTTCATAAAAATTCAATAGACTCATAAAAATATTTTTTTAAAATAAATATGAAAATACCATGACCTATAGTCATAACTTACTTTTTCACACTTAATGAAATTTGCTTTCCCTTTCACTATAACTTCTCGAGAATAATCACACCAAAAATCTCAAAAGATGCAATGCTAGATCATAGGAACATATTGCCACACATTTCACTTTAGTGCATATAGGGAAGAATCCACATTACCTCACTAGTCTTGAATGACAAGTCATAAATTTTGAAAATTGAAAAAATTAAATCTCATCATCATGATTCAATGGAACAAGTCACCAAACTAGTTTTATTCACTCATGCATATTCAAACACATAAATATTAATAAAAAATTACGTCAGCTATAAATACATGAACATTTAAGAAAAAAATCAATACATAAACCAATCACTGAAATCATAAATTAAATAGTCATTTTACATAGAAGCCCAAAATTTTGAGGACTCATTGTATTGAACATGACATTAATATTTAAACATGAAGGATTACAACATGTATAAAGTATACTTAAAACAATGATTACCAAAATAATAACACATAAAATAATCAATATATGTCTAAACATAACTTAAATCAACCTCATGTCAAGTAGACTTTGAACGTCTGTGTATAAGAATATAAAAATCATTCTCACTAACTTTGATGTAAATATAATGCCTTATACTAGAAAAATGTATTTTTGTGACTTCCTAAATACTAGATATTAATATAGTGGTAAGGAAAAAAAATTATTTGGTATTGGTTTATTGTAGAATAAAAATAGTGTGGTTGATAATTATTTCTCCATTAAAATCAATATTAGCAAAAAGCCTTTATAGTTGTGAGAATTTGAAATTTTAGATTCCGCTAATGCATTCTAACACACACTAAATATAGATTCTACGTCATTAAGTAGCTAATTTCCACTGCTCATTCATCTTAGTTATCCACACTATAAAAAAAATTCAAATTCTAAGTGTTATTGGATAAGTTAATGACAAAGCTCTATAATAATACTATAAAAAAATAATTTCACATTCATTTTTCTCTCTTTTATTTGGTTGTAAGTCTTTTATCTCTCTCTATTTCTCTTTTTCCCTCTTAATCTATCTCTCTTTAATTATAATTATTGGATTAGTGTTTTGTACTACTCCTCATTTACCATGCTTAAGACCACTTTTCGAGATAATTTTGTAATTCTTTTTTGTTGGTAGAAAAAAAATCTTGGTCCCACAAACACCAAGTCATACACATGACTACAAAGCATTCTAGTAAGGTAGCACCACTATACTTCTATGTCAGAGAGTTCTCTTTGTTTCCCAATCAATTTATACATGCATGTAAGCTATATTTACTTAATCTTAGTTTAGAAATATATAGCACACAAGGGATATAACTAGTATTTACATGTATACTTACATAAAATAATGTATTTGCATGGCTATATTTAGACTGATGTATATAAACTTATATGACACTATTTGTTTACAATAGGTAAATCTAAATTGGAGTAAATTCTATATTATTTTTTATTTATTTTATAAAAAATATGAGTAATAAGATTAAGACTCACACTTAATCATATGTAACAAAATAATCAAATTCACCGACTATCATAAAGTAAAACAAACTTTATGTTGGTTGGATATTACAATATTTATACCTCAATATATGGTGGGTAATCTATAATATGAGCTAGATCAAGTTCTAGAATTGGGTAAAAAAAGTATTTTGAGGGATCCAATGATGGTTGTTACTACTGTTTAAAGCTTTAAAAGACCCTAGATTGAAAGTGGAAAATAACTTGGCATTATGGTAAAATAGTGTTTATCTAAACCTATTATTTTTGAATTCTTAACTTTGAAAATTATTCTAAAGTACCAACTCTTTAATATTATTCTCTTTTATCATAGATAAGTTACTCTAATCATCTTTATCATCTAACTAACTAATTTTTTGTTGATAAGGTAAGTTGGAAGGTTATTAAAACCTACATATTCTACATAATCTACTTTATTTTATTTGAAATGCAAATAAATTTCTTTACCAATTTTTTTTATATATTTTAGTTCCTACATTTTTTTATATCTTTAACTAATTTTGCATAGTATTTGAGATTTACTTCATATTATTCTCATTAAATATATCACAATGTAAGTTTCTATTTAAATAAATCATTGATTAATATTTATGTTTATCCTTTACCCACTAGAGGATTTTACTAAACCCCTCATAGAAAAGATTAAATATGTGGCTTGTCTTCATCCATTTAACCACAAAATCATCCAAAATTATAAATCATAATTAATTTTTTTGTTCTATCATCTCTCATAAAATCATGCCTCTTTACATTTCCTACAACTCCTTTATTCTAAAATTTTTCCAAGTGTAGAGCTCCTCAACCTCTTCTACACCTACTAACCAAGAATCCTCCTCATCTTTCCCTATGTTTGTGTTATTTTCCATCCAAATGTTTCTTATTTAACTATTTATCAGTTCCATCAAGTATTGAAGAGTTGAGGTTTAGTGAGAGAAAAAGGTATTAGAATCAAAGGTCTAGGTAGGATTGATTTGGAGACTTAAGATTGGATCATAAAATCTTATCCTAGGGTCATAAATGCCTATTAAAACTATAAAAGTATAAAATGTGTATACTTATATGCTATAAAATAACATATTTAATGTTAACAGAACATAATCTGACACTCTTAACCTATCTTATAATAACCAATTTATTTTTAGCAACTTACAAGTAGCATAAAATATAGAAATTATTTTACATGTTATGAAATATATTAAAAAAATCAGAAATGTATTGTCAAGATAAAAGTGAAATTCAAAATAATATTGTGGATAGATGAAACATTTAACTTATTCCATTGAAAATATACTATTGTTTTAGCATTAAGAAAAATTAACAAAAATGAAGAAAACGGATGTCATTGAAAGCAATAATGAGAAAATATTATTTTCCATCATTTAAGTGAATAATACCAAATAAATTTACGTTTTGTTTACAAATTTTGATTAATCAAGATAAAAAAAAGAAAAAAAATAAGTTCCAGCTATATATTCACATATTAAGTAATTATATAGATTATGTGTACACCATAAACTAAAGAAAGCCCTGATAACAAGTTAACATAACCATAAATATAAGAAAATATATTACTTTTTAATTGAATTTGGTTTTGTAATTATTAATATTATAAAATAATGATATATTCTTTTGGCTATTTAGAAGGAGGTCACATTTATTCATCAACATTTTCAATCAATAATCACTATCATTATTTTAGTTATATATCTATCATACTTTTAGAGTTATATCATTTTGAAAACATGTGGCAAAATAATATATGGTCAAAATAAGTTTATTAAGTAATAAATATATATGTAATAACATTATAAATGGATTTCAAGATAAATAAATAAAATTTTTATTTATTATGTACAATTATACAATTTTACTAAGTATTTTAAAAATATGTTGTTGCATTTTAAGGTTCTTTAACTATTCAAATAATTTAAGATTCTACGGAGGATCATTTAATGTTTTGTGATTTAAATATGGCATAACTATAAGATCAAGTTAAGATTTTAGTAATTATATTGAGAGGTAAAACTATATTGTGTTCATTTTTCCCTTAGCCATCCTACTTAAACATATCAAGGTTATCTTCTTTTCTTATATAGTCTCTCATAATCTATCATTCACATCTTCCCATTGTTGAAATGATCTTTTATGAAGTGCTATCCTCTTTTCCTTACAGGTGATGGAGATTCTTGACAGGTAGTGTCTGAAAATATAGTATGTTTGTGAATTCATTTTGGAGCATATACCTCTAGTACTATAGTCAACTCCCTTAGAATTAGAAGTTTATGGGTGTGTTCTCTGTCATTTTAGTATTTTTGATAACTATGATAAATATTTCCCTCATAACTTCATTTAAATCATATTCATATTATTTTAGTTGCTTTTGAGAATGTATAGTTTTTTATATATAAAAATAGAATGGATTCTATCTTAAGAGTATTTTTGGCTATTAATTTAATTTTACCATTCTATGTTTTTATTCATGCTAAGAATGAAATTATATATTTATTAATATGTATGTGTTTCTATGTAGCACCCCCATTTTTATAACTATAATTTTTTTTTATGTTAGAAGATATTTTATGGAATCTAAATAGGAAATGGAGGGTACTACATAACTAACCTATACCATGTGTAATGCTAAAAATTAAACTTGTATCCTAAGAGTCATATGTAGTTGTTACACAACTCTTGTCTAATCTAAGACTTACAAATATAAAATAGATAATAAATACAAGGTCAATAAGTTCTAACAAACCTCAGGATGAACTAAGAAATATAATATGAGAACCAAATAATCTAAAAATAAATGTATAACTAGCCAACCATGGACACAATATTATCAACCCTAAATAAGCCACATAATAGAAATCTACACAAGATTGAAATAATGTGGTATCAATATGATGAAGGTTCTAAGTAATACCTAATTATCACACATATGCATGCTTCATACAAAACATGTCATCACATTATAATGCATCTTATTGATATTAGAAGTGGACTATGTATGGGTAATGAGAGTAAAGCTCTAAGGAAATTCTAGGTAATAAATTCTAATTAATACTAATCCATGGTATTAAAGAAGTATGCATGATGCATGCTCATAGTTTAGGACACATGGTTTCTTTAAGTTAGCAACCCAATGCAAAATATAATATATAATGTGTTATATGGTATACAAAGTAAAACAGAGAACAAAAATGGATCCACCAAGTATTGGAAGGTATTAGGTAGGAATTAGTAGATTGAATTTCTCAAATAATCCACATAATTTTATTCTTGTTCATAATTGGGTTTTTAAGGGTTAACATTAAGCACATTTTAATATGCCTAAACAAACATCATATCCAATCACAAATGCACAAATTGGTTAGAATCGTAATCATATTCTTCATGACAAGTGGGGCTTAAAAATAGCCATTTCACCAAATGTAAGAATAAAAGAAGCTTATCTTGACTACACTTGAACATATGGGTCAAATTAATTATCTAAGGTGAAACGTTCACCGGATACTAATCCTTAGATGCAAGTGTAGCGTAGAAATCTAATGCCCACAACCAATGGAATCTTACCATGATTACCTCACTAATAATATGCTAACCTTTAATTGCTCACACCCCATATAGATTTTAGAGGGATATATAGATTAGAAAAGGTACCATGATGATCTTGAGGATATTGGTTCATAAATCCCTACAAGATTGGGATATCAAGCTAAGCCATGCTGATTTCACTTATAACATGTCTCCTACTTATGCTATGGGGAATTCCCCCTTTAAAATCGTTTGTATAGTAAACCCTCCATCAAACTCATAACCCTATCTATCGAGGCACACACCAGTTTTGAAGCAAGTGATAAGGCTAAAGTATTTAAGAAATTTCTTGGAAAAGTTTATTTAAGAATTGAGTGCATCAATGAGATAAATAAGAATATTTCAAACAAGAACCACAAAGAATAAATTTTTGAGCCAGGGGACCTTAAGTGGTTACACCTTCAAAAAGAAAGGTTCCTAACCTAGAGAAAGAACAAGCTTATTCCACGGAGTGATGGTCCTTTCAAAATCCTTGAGATGATAGGGAATAGCACTTACCAGCTTAAGTTACCACTAAAGATGGGGAGCATATAAAACACATTTAATATGAGATATTTTCTTCCTTATCTTCATGATGAGTCATACCATGATAGGGGGTTTCCTTCTCAAGAGGGGAAGGTTTATGCAGCAGCATCCCCCACAAATGATATAAGAATGTTAATTAATTTTTCTAAGTTTGGAAGTGCTAAAACAATTCTAACTTGGACAAAAGTTATTAGTTAAGTTTTCAAGCCATGCAAGTCATGCATGAGCCAACCAAGCCACCCTTTTCCTTTATGGATTACTTATCCCAATATGGCTCATAGTCCAATCAAATGATCAGTCACACAAAATCCTTAAAGAACACCCACAAGTGGCAAAATACTAGCCACAAACCGATCCAAAAGTTTACAAAAATCAAAGCATTATAAGTTAGCCATGAAGCAGCCATTTCAACATCTTGGAACATGAAAAGGAAGAGACAATCAGGACACATGTAGGCCTAGTTGATTGAATTCAAGTAGTAGCATGAACATAATTATTTTCAGGTTAAAGAGGATCCTAATTGTATCAATTGGATAATAGAGTGGTTATCCATTTACGATGTGTTTGCTTTTGTTAGTTTTAACTAGTTGTTATTAAGGATTAATGTAATGTCCTGTCTTTTATATTATCCCCATAAATGGTAGACCTGGGGGTTGGGAAAGAGGTGTTTTTTGTTGGGAATTTTCAAACTCAGCTAGGGAAAGGATGCTAGTTTCAAAATTTCTAACTAGATAGTTAAGTTGGGATGTAACTATGTACTAGGGATGGCAATCTAGTTATCCAAGATGGGTATTAAGGTTATTTTTTAACTTTGGGAGCCTAACTTACCCTCATATATGTGTTGTCCATACCTTGAATCAAATCACAATCCCATTATGCTAAAAAATTAGAAGAGTGACACTCTTTTTGACATTCAAAGCTCAATTAAAGAGTTTTATCTTAGTCTTCCAAAATTATTGCACTCTTTGTCCTTAGAGTTGTTACCTAAGGTAATGAATGTGAATATTTTATATCAAGGGTTTCTTGTAGATCACATAATTCATCTTCTTTTCTTCATCCACACCCTCATATATGTGTTGGCTATACCTTGAATCATATCACAATAACATTATGCTTGAAAATTATAAGAGTAACACTCTTTCTAACATTCAAAGCTCAATTAAAGAATTTTGTCTTAGTCTTCCAAAAATCTTGCACTCTTTATCCTTTGTTACCTAAGGTGATGAGTGTAAGTATTTTATCTCAAGGGTTTCTTGTAGATCAAATAAATCCTCTTCTCTTCTTCATCCCCTTATACATTTTTTGTTCTTAGTGGACAGCTCTCCCTCCTTAGAACCAATTATTTAGCATATGCATCAGTTGTGTACAAATAATACTCTATTTAGATGATGTATTGCAAGACATAATTGAAGGTGAGTACATCATTAATGTCATGCCCATTGTAGAGTGATAGCCTAAGAGTTATGGACATAGAGTCATAGCTATCCAAAGCATACTCATATTGTCTTTTAGTTTTAGATATCTCCTTTCGTACTCTCAGTCCCTTTAATCTCTTTTTATGTGTGATATTTTGGAGTCTTGTTGTATATGTAGTTAAAATCCTAATTTTTGGTACTTATATCATTTACATATGATCATTTTTCCTTATTTTATACATTTGAGTTAATGTTTAAGTTTTAAAATGTTTGACCTTAATTTTAGTATGATAAAGGTGTAGATACCAACATACTATAAGTATGGTCATAAAGTTCAATGTCTTTGTTCTTAGCTTCCACAAAATTGTAATTTAGAAATAAAAAAACTATAGTAATGATGTTTGCAGTGTTATAACTACATCTACTACTACTACTCTTGCACCTTCTACTAATGCTACTAGCCCACTACTATCATTGCTACTCCTATTACTACCACATCTATTTCTCCAACTACTACTACTATTGTTGCTGCTATGGTGGCTACCACTACTATTGATATTGCTATTAATGCTTTTACTATTGTTGCTTATGATAATCATGCTTCTACCACTCCTCCTCCTCCTCCTTTGCCTACTACTGCTTCTCCAATTACTACTTGTACTAATATTATTCTTTCTCTTATTCCTATTGCTCTTATTGCATTTGTTCTTAAGACTACTATTGCTACTACTATTGCTACAACTACTACTACTAATACCGGTGCTCCTTATGCTCATGTTGCTATCATTGTTGCTCTTACTACTACTATCAATCTTGATTTTTTTCCTACTACTATCGATTTTACTCTTACTGCTCTTGCTCTTGCTACTTCTACTCCTACTATGTCTTCTTTAGTATTCAAATAATAAATGTAATTTTTCTATTCAAAATATTACATTATAAGATAGGTGTAATTTCAAGTGATTTTAGTTGTACATATAGTACACTTCCATTGTAAAGATAGGTATAACTAAATGATCACATTCTATTTTTCTCAAAAAATAACATGGATGATAAATATATTATTCTATTTAAAATAATTTACAATAATATTAGGTGTATATTTAAGTGACCTAAAGGACAAATGAATTTTTCCAATTTAAAATTACAAATCATAAAATTATTGTACATTCATATTAATTATACAAATATTATTCTTATGTTGTATAGTTATGTACATTGACACATACATTTAAAATGACGAAATTCTATGCTCAAAAACTGTAATATAAACCTTATTTTCTATCATTTTTATCTAGGCAACTATGTTTAACTACAAATAAATTCTTCCATCTACTAATAAATGTTATTTATTTTTTGACATAATAACTACTCTATATACCTATTAATAGCAATAATGACACTAATAGTACCAAAAATAACAACAATTACAATAATTACAACGATAATAGTATCTAATCGTACAATCATCTGACACTTATTGTTAATTATAATTTAAGTCATGACTTACCTCTAACATGCACTAGCAATCAAAAAGAATATAAAGAGGGGCGTAATAATAATAATAATAATAATAATAATAATAATAATAATAATAATAATAATAATAATAATAATAATAATAATCTCATTTGAGTATTATTTACAAAATAAACAGCTCCAAATAATAATATTAATAATAATAATAATAATAATAATAATAATAATAGAACATAACAGCAATTGTCATTATACCAATCAAAAAGAGCAATAGAGTGAAAAAAATATAATACTTCATAATAATTCTACATGTTGGTATTCTAAAATCAAACAAAAGAACAAAAATTATTAAAGGCTTTTAAAGAAAAGTAGATAGTAATAACGACACAAATTCAAAAATAGCAGCCAGAAAGAATAGGTCACCCACAAATCATTAGCTGGTGACGAGTGTAATAAGTGGCTAATTAAAAATATTGATCCTTGTAGATTTGAGGAGAGTAATTTATGTATGGTTTTCAAGCTTGGATGATACAAAAGAAATGGACCAAATACCACGTTGGCGGTACAGGACCAATAAGTTTGCCCATATGCACCTCAACCCATTTTTCCCGAGTAATTAACTTGCCAATTTTGACAAGCGTTATTAAGTAGAGCAGCCATCTTCCTAACAAAAAAGAGTTAGTTCATCCATTTTACAACATAGACCATATTTGAAATACCTATTATAGCTAGTATAAATTCACATAAATAAATGTACTTAATATAACTTGCCCAAAATCACTTATACTTTGATAAAAGAGAAATTAAAAGGATATAATGAAATATTAAACATTTAATTCCAATGAATTTCTATATTATGATTTATATAGTAAACAAACTTCAAAAATGTAATACGCCTACATCCAAAAAAAATAATAAGTAATATGCCCTCTTTTGTGAAGGAGGATCATAATGCTTCGGCAAACACAAGCTCGTCGAAGCTTTTTCTTGGACGATAGTCATCCTTCAGCATTAAACATTGATTCCTTTGTCACAGCTACACATCAGGGCAAATGACATATCATACAGAATTTACGTCTTCTAAAGCTTCATCAAATGCAGCAGATAAATAATCGGCAAGGCTTTGTTTCAAAGAGGAGGCATTAGAAGAATCAGAAACTCTAGGCATTTTCGTGCTAGCAGGCTTCTTAGCAGATTCTTGGGATTTTAATATTCTCCCGGCACCAGTCACTCCCCTCCAAATAACAGGCTCCAAATCTTTCCATGGGTTTTCCAACATTGACTTGTTGTAAAGGCCACGAACTGGGATATCATAATGATAACCTCTTCCTCCACCCCCACTATGTCCAGAGCCTGGACCAGTGCTGCTACCAGACCAGAGGCCTCTGCCTCTTCCTAAGTTAGGGCTGTGGCTGTGGCCCCACCCAGAACCAGCTCTCGCACTACTGGTACACCAATGACCCCTGCCTTGTGGAGACCCAAAGCTGGGGCTACCTGTTCACTCAAAGTCAAGATTAAATCAATGGATGACTATTAAAAGAATCGATCATATGACACGCATATACTGTAACATCATTTTGAAGTTGCAAACACTAGGCGGGTACCTCTGGTTGGATACGGCGCACCTGGAGAAGCAATTTGATGCATTGGGTAAGGAATGGCCATTCCCATGGAACTTCTAGGAGGGGTAGCTCTGTTCAAATACGGAGCACCTGGGGAAGCAATCTCATGCATTGGGTACGTACTGGTCATTCCCATTGGACTTAAAGGACGGGTGGCTCTGTTCAGATATGGAGCACTTGGAGAAGCGAAGTGAACTGGGCCCGTAGTGGTCATTCCCACTGGATTTAGAGGGGGGGCAGGACTACGACAGAGATCTCCAGCTTGGGGAAATCCCAGATCGGGTGCAAAGTCATTTTGAACCGCCAAGGGCACAAACCCAGGATTCCATGGTTCTGTTCATAAAGGTATCATACATATGAATTAACATAAACCGATGAAAATTGCAACTAATCATCAGCCTGAAATCAGCCATGTGCACAAGAAAACCCAAAGACATAGTGATCATCCTCCTGTCTAGATATATGTACACTAGAGGAAAGCAGAGATCCAATAACATAGTAGACATCAATAATGTACAGCAAATGCAAAGGCGCATTTCTTCCAGCAGGGTGGCAAACACTACAGCAAGCATCCATCACAGTAACATAAACTCATTTACTCTACCAAACTGTTATTATACCCTATCACTAGAGGTGACAATAGGTAAGGATGGGTCACTGTCACGTTTGTGTCAATTTGGGTCATTTGTCCCCTCAGATCAAGTTTGAGTCAGCTTCACAAGTTGGCCTCACAAATTCAGGTAATTCTATCTTTTGGATCGAATTTAGGTCATTTTATACCTAGGTTATTCTATCTTTTGGATCAGATTTGAGTTATTTTGGACTCAGATATGTTTTGTTTATTCTATTTTCCAAGTCATGCTCAGGTCATAATGATTTATTTTACGATTTCTGGACATCAAGTCAGGTTATTTTGAATTCAGGTCATTCCAAATTATTTTATCATATTTTGCATATGTGAGCTTATTTGGACTTATAGGTATTCATTTCTTTTTCTTTTTTTTATCTTTGCAAAGTGAAAGATGGATCAAGTGATCGGAGTGCTTTCACTTTTGTAAAACTATTTCTTATTTTCCCTCTAATTTTTATGAAGAATGTGAAAATGAAAAGCAGAGAGAATATGTTCATTTATTCATATTATGAAATTAACTTTCAAATTAAAAACTTTTCAATTAGAAAAAATATAATAATGATGATGATGATGATTTTAATAATACTAATAACAATCAATTAGAGAAAAATGATGACGATGATGATGATGTAATAATAATAATAATAATAATAATACTTGAGGTAGTAATAGTAGTAATAATATTGATAGTAATAGTAATACTTGTAATTATAACAAAAAATAATAGCAGCAATAGTAATATAAAAAAAGGTGATAACAATACTAGTAATACGAACAAATACTTGTAATCAAGTCCTGGGCATATATCTGGTCGGGTCAGATATGACCTTGGATCATATCAGACTCTGGTAAGTATCAAATCTCGATGGGTAAGTTTCAAGTTTATAATTCTGAGTTATATTGGATTCTGGGAAAGTATCAAATAGGAGATATTATCTAGGGCTTCACAAATTCAACAAGTTGAGGAATTAGCATTCTTGGTGATGGAACCAATCATTCTTGAAGTTCTTGAAAGTCTTCCACAATACCCTAATGCTTTCTTTGGAAATTCTTGCAGGTTTGTTACATTCTTGCAAGGAGAACACTAAAATGTCAAGATATCAAGACATTCAAGATACCAAGTGTTACAAAACAAAAACATCAACAAATGTCCAACGAAGTGCATGCAAATAACAAGCCAATCACTTGCTACAATTCGGTTGTTAAGAGTTTGTTTAAAGTTGGCTGTAACAAACTAGTGGTTATTCTATGCAAGTAGGGTCTGTTAGAGTTTATTATTCATGTGTCATTTTTGTCCATTTGGCTGGTTGTATTTGTCATGTGCCAAATTGTTTATGACACATAAGGGTTGGTTAAGTTAGTTAAAACCAATTCAAGTTGTTAGGAATTAGTTTAGTTACTAATGGCTAGGTTAGATGTAACAAACTTTGTATTAGTTGCCTATATAAAAAACCAAGGCCATCCTTTGTAACACATGTTCAGAGTTCAAATTATATGACAATAACCACTTGGTTAATTCTCCCTTTGTGAGATTGAATTTCTATTACCTTGTGTAATTCCTATTGGAATACTCTAAGTATCAACTAAGTGAGGCATTCAAAGTTACATTCTTGTTTATAATCACCATCCTATTCGAATCATATTCCTCCAATATCTTCAATCTCAAAGTTTGAATACTTCAATCTAATCTTCTACTACTTCATCATAATCCATATCATTTTTCGTATCAAGTTTGCTTTTCATCCATTAAATTGCCAACCAATGATTCACATCTTCAACCCTCCCATATTCCAACCCCCAATCTTCAAACCCATCCTTCACATCTTCAAAGACAACCTTCCAACATTATTCATGCAAATATTCATTCCTTCAACCAACCATTCAAATATGTATTCAAATATTTGGCTACTCTTTATTCATTTTCAATCCATATTAGTTAATCTTCAACCTTTGAAGATTATCTCCCACCGATACCGAATACAATCCATCAGCCTTCCAACATTCCTTCATCAAGAAACCAACCAAGAAACACTCCATTCAACTCCAAAATTCATCTACACCCTACGGTTTCCTTATCCCACCTTTCTTAGCATATCTTCAACAAAGAACTCATCAATAACGCATCCTCTTCTACATTCTTCATTTCATTTCACTTGTAAATCTACGTTTGGTCTTACTGGCAAGGCTGAATGTGTTACTCCCCACAAAACACACAATGGCTAGTGATGGAAATATCAAGTATCTTTTCAAGGCAACCCAAAATCTTACTTGAATTTGGAAGCTACGTATGCACAACTTCAATAACTTGCAATCATGCAAGCACAAATCGAACGCATGGAGGCATGAATTGTTGATCAAGAAACTCTTCAACATATGCAAGACAAGTGGAAGCAAACAAGATAAAGTCAAAGGTGACGTGTCATTCAAACATAGGGTGGTCATGTGAATCCACATGTGGAGTATGAAGAAGAATCAAGTGGAAGTGGCACGTATAGAGGCAATAATGGTCATCAACAAAGGCAACCAAGCAATGATGCTAAAGGGATCAAAAGACACCTTCCTGAATTTATTGGAGCATTGAACATTGAGTCATTTTTTGAATAATTACATCAAATCGAGGCTATATTTGAATTTAAAGAGCGTGATGATGAAAAGAAATGCAAGTTGGCGACTCTTAAATTCAAGAAATTTGCTAGAATATGACAATTTGAAAGGAAATTGTGAAAGAGAAGGAAAATCTAAGATAAAATTGTGGGAAAATACAGAAATTGTTAAGAAAAATAGTTCCTTAAGAGTATCAGCAAGAAAAGTATATCAAGTTGACTACTGTTAAAGGACTTCTTAGTGTGGAGGAGTATACAAGAGAATTTTAAAAACTAGCACTTGTATAGTGTCCATAATGCCAATCACGACACTTTATCCATTCGCGTGTAACAACTCAGCTTGACACAAATTCAGTAAACTGTTATAACTTTGTGTAGAAAACTCGAATTTAAGATCCAAATAATACGTTTGACTCCTAATTCAATAGGTTTTTCCATGATACCCATATCACATGGTAACAAATTATTTCACAATTTAACTTTTGCTTCTTTCTATTGTAATTCATAAAATCTTTAAAGTCTTCAAATATTTCTACATCATTCTCCATTATTGAAAAAAAAAATTGTCCCCAATTTTGCTAGTTGAATGAAACTTGAAATATTCTTAGTTAAACCTTGAATTAAAGCATGAATCCTAAATATATCGACTTCTTGGATCATACAAACTTGAATTAAAGCATGAATCCTGAATCAATTAACTTCTTGGATCATTGAAGTCCCTAAAAGATCTTAAAACATGATATCAAATTGATGCGTAGAATAATAGGTTGTTTCAGAAAGAACCTATTTCATGTAATTTTATGATGATAAATGAATATGATTTCCAAAATGAGGATATGAATGAAGGAACACGGAGTAATTTTCAAACTAACTCTGTAATCCTCACACAAATAACTCTCCATGGACTTTTAAAGAAAAAAACACAAAGTAAACTTCACTAAATATCTCTAAATGAGCTCACATAGGAAAAACATAGGATTTCTAAATTGTTATTCGCACAAAATTGACAAAGGAGAGAAGAGCTCACACCGAGATTACATTTTATTAATACTCAAAATACACCATTTGAAAATAATGAGTTTACATGGAGTATTTATATGTTAACATTTACATCCTCATATAAATAAGATAAAACCTTTTAAATAAATTAATCACTATTTACGACACTATTCACATGAATGGTGACCTACTAAATCCTAAGATAATAATTATTAAATCATAATAAAATAAATCACAATAAAAGATAAATCCTATATAACTTCTTAATGATTAAGGAAACTAATTAACATAAAAAAATTATCAAATAAGTAAATATCAACCTAATTAATAAATATAAAAAGATCATGGTATCCATAATGCTAATCATGACACTGTATCTATTCACGTATAAAAATTCAGCGTGACACACATAAGGTAAAACAATCATAACTTTGTGTAGAAAACTCAGATTTGATATCCAAATAATGCATAGGACTCTTAATTCATAAAGCTTTCCAATGATATCCATATTGCAGGATAAATAACTATCTTTATAATTTGGCCATCACTTCTTTCTATCGTGATTCATAAATTAATCTTTAAAGTCATCAAATGTTTCTGCATCACTAAAGATGCAAGAGCATCTAAGGAATCCTTATCTTGAATTATTACTCTTGCAATTTTGAAGTTTCTTGAAGCGTTTAACTGAAACCCTAACGAAACTAATATTTTATTAAGATGTTCTTACAGGTATGTTACATATTTGCAAGGAGAAGATTAAGATACTTTAAATATCAATCTACATAAAATAACAAGTGTTATAATACATTGCAAGATAAGAAATGCTATTTTACACTTGGAAGATGAAGTTACAATTCAACACCTAGTTATCATTTTATGTAAATTAGGGATTTGTTAACTTTATTATTTCTTGTATAATTAGCTAATTTTTAACATGTAAAAATGTTGTGTCGACTCTATAATGACATACAGGACAACTATAGGTTGTTACAACTAACAAGGATTATTTAGCTAACTAAATAGCCAACATCCTTGTTTGTTACAGCTACTTTCAAATTAGTTTGTTATTCTAACAACTAGATCGGTTAGTAATTAGTTAGAGTGGTTGTAACAAACTTATTTAGTGCCTATATAAGGCCTAAATTTTGTCCATTGTGACACACAATTGTATAATTCAGATTTTAATGCAAGTAAATACTTGGTTATCTCTTTTAGTGAGATTGACATTCCTATATAGGAATTAATTAGATTATTTCCTAATTAGAAATCCTTTGAATGTATTCTAGGAGAAACATTCAAAGTTCCATTCATGAATCAACCAAACTTCAACACCGAACCAAAACCACTATTAAACACCTCCAAAACTTAGTTAAAAATCATCCAATTCCATCATTCAAGCTTCATTCAAGTTGATCTGCATCACGAGGACTTCTTAGTGTGGAAGAGTGTACTAGATAATTTTAAAAACTAGCACTCATATGTGATATTCGAGAAAGAAAAGAACAAAAGTGTGCTAGATTTTTAGGATTTAATAATTTGTGACAATGTGGAAACGTGCATATATGATTCTCTTCAGGATTTGGTTAAGTTGTCTTTAATATTTGTAAAGTAAATCAATTCCACCAAGCCTCATGCAAAACAAAGTACTTCCTCTACAAAGTATAATTTGAATGCTACAACTTCCAAGTATGGGTCACATGCACCAAATTCTTCAACTTTTGAAAAGCAAGTTCCAACTAGAGAAGAGAAAAGTAAGAACAATGTTATGGAGGTCTCCAACAAACGATGCTGGAAATGCCGAGGGTATGGAAATTTTGCAAGATAATGTCTAAATCAAAGAGTCTTGACCATAAGATTAAGAGAGACCGAAGTCATGAAACCTTGTGATGAAGACCTTGAGGCCAAGCCTAATGATGTAATTTGAAGTGAATCCGAAGATGAAGATGTTGCTTGTTATGTGCTAGAACGAGTTCTTTAAATACAAACTAATGAGTAACACAAGAGAAAAGATCTCCAAGATAAAGTGCCAAATTGGAGATACGGTTTGTATAGCTATTATGGATAGTGGTTCTTGTACAAATGTGACAAATGAGAGAATGGTCAAGGAGTTGGGATTAGCAACAACAAATCATCCCACACCTTACTCTCTCAATGGCTAAATAAAGACGAAGGAGCTAAGGTAATGAAGAAAAACCCAATTTCATTTCATCTTGGTAAATATCATGATGGTGTGCTATGAGATATTTTACTTATAGATGCATGTGGAATATTATTAGAAAGATCATGGCAATAGGATAGATGTGCTACTCTTGATGGTGTTCCTAGAGAATATCTTGTGATAAAGGATACAAAAAAGCATAAATTGAAACCTTCTAAATGAGATGATACTAGCATAACCAAGCCTAAGAACAACTTATTTTTGCATGAAAAAGCTATGATTGGTTGCATTGAAGAAGAAAGTAGTTATGTTCTCCTTGTGAAAGAAACTCACAAGGGGAGAACAAATGTGATAACACTAGAATTCGTAAGCTATTTGATGAATCTCATGATGTGTTTACTACTAACTTACCCCCTAGATTACCCCCTAAAAGAGGCACAAAACATGCTATTATTTTAGATCCTAGTATATCTTTACCTAATAAACCAACATACAAATGTAATCTGGAGGACGATAAGGAATTACAAAAATAAATTCAAGAGCTTGTAGTAATAGTTATGATAAAGAAAGCATGAGCCCATGTTGTGTACCCGCTTTACTTGTCCATAAAAAAGATGGTACATGGCGTAAGTGCATTAATTATAGGGATGCAAACCATATCACTATCAAATATATATTTCCTATGCCCAGATTAGATGACATCCTAGTGTATAGCAAAAATGAACATGATCATCTTATTCATTTGAAGAAAGTATGTGATAACTAAACTCTATGATAAACTTGAAAAATGTAATTTTATGCATCCAAGTGTTGTTTTCCTTGGTTACATTGTAAGTGGAGAATGCATATAAGTGAATTCCCTAAAGATCCAAGTTGGTCGATCCCCAAATACATTAATGAGGTGTGAAGTTTTCATCAAGGACTTTTCAACAACTACTACAACCATTACACAACCTAGGAAGAAAGGAAAAATTAAATAGGGTATGTGCATTAATTGAAAGCCTAATAATTGAAGAATTGAAAACCAAGCTATGCAATGCTTGGTACTATCCTTACCTAAGTTTGACAAATTGTTTAAAGTTACATGTAATGCTAGTGGGGTAGAGATAGGAGGAGTAGAAGCCTTTGCATTCTTTGAAAAATTACATTGGCCTAAATTGAATTAATCCACGTATCATAAAGAATTCTATGCCATCATACGAAGCCAAGAAATATGGAGTGATTACTTAAAATCTAAGCCATTTGTTTTGCATTCTGACATCAAAGTTTGAAATACTTGCATGACAAAAGAAAGTAATTCCTAGACAATCCAAATAGGTTAGTTTCTAGCAATCTTTGTGTTTTGTGTCAAAGATTTAGATGGCAAAGAAAATGTGGTAGTTGATGATTTATCAAGTAGATCTATGTTACTTGTCAAGATAGATGCTAAATTATTAGGTTTTGAAATACATAAAGATTTGTATCCAAACATGAAGATTTCATGTAAATTTTTGAGACATGAAAAAAAAGGTTGTCATAGTAATTATGTGCTTCAAGATAATTTTCTTTTGAAACTTAACAAGTTATGTGTACCAAGATCTATTATAAAAGATTTTCTTGTTAAGGAATTCCATGAAAAAGGAATGGCAAGTCATCTTGGCATGCAAAATACCACGGAGATGTTCAAAGAATTCACGCATGTGAATCATCTTAAAAATACATTAATATTCGAATGATCTTCAAGTTCAAGACTTTCAATTAGAGGAGAAATCATTTCAACAAGGGGAGAATGATATAGGAGCATTTAATGGCACTCAAGTAGTTGAGGAATTAGCATTCTTGGTAATAGAACCAATCATTCTAGAAGTGCTTGAAATACAAAACCCTAATGCTTTCTTGGAAGATTCTCGTAAGTTTGTTATATTCTTGCAAGAACAAGACTAAAATGTCAAGATGTCAAGACATTCAAGATACCAAATGTTACAAGACAAACACATCAACCACTTGCAACAATTTGATCGTTAGTGTTTGTTAAAAGTTGCTTGAAACAAACTAGTTGTTATTCTATGTAACTAGGGTTTTCTAGATTTTGTTATTTGTGTCACTTTTGTCCATTTAACTAGTTGTATTTGCAATGTGTTGAATTGTTTATGGCAAGTTAGTTACAACTAATTCAAGCTGTTAGGATTTACTTAATGGCTACGTTAGTTGTAACAAACTTAGTATTGGTTGCCTATATAAGGAACCAAGGCTATACTTTGTAACACGTTTAGACTTTGAATTATATGATAATAACCACTTGGTTAACTCTCTTTGTGAGTGAAGATTCAATCCTTTTTGTGATATTGATCTTCTGCTAATAGGATTTACTTTGAGTGTCTCCCATTAGTGTCATCTTGGTGAGGCATTCAAATTTACATTCTTGTTGATAATCATCATTATATTCGAATCATATTCCTCCAATATCTTCAATTTAAGCTTTGAATCCTTCAAACTAATCTTCTACTACTTCATCATAATCCATATCAGAAATTCATAAGTCAAGCAAGGAAGACTTCAAGGTCAATTATAATTCTCTCTGTGTGATTGATTATTCTCATCACAATGATTGTAATAAACCCCCAATTAAGCTAGTGATTAGTGATATCAAACTCCTTTTCAATTAGTGATTAATTTAAGAGCCCCAACTTGTATTTTATTCGTTTGATTTGAATAAAACCACATTCATATCCTTCACCCCCATTCCATCCTCATCAAAAAATTCCACAAAATACTATCAACACCATCCCAACCATCCACATATGCATCACATTCATCCATCATCACCACCAACAAACCATCTATTCCTGTTACAAATCCCTTAATTCAAGTTACTTCAATAAAAATAAATAATAATAATAAATCAATTTCTTACTTTTGCATGCATCAGGGAGAGGACACGGGAAAGAGATGAGAAACTTTTACAATAATTGCTTGAAAAAGATTAATGTAAAGATGAGCGTCCCTTCTTAGCATTTTGCTAACAGAATTTATAGAAGAAAACAAGTATCCAACTCAACAAGGAATATGACGATACTTCTAAATGCTAGTATAGCACACCCTATCAATCCTTACAGTAAAGTGCACAGCACAACATTTGTCTAAAATACTCATTATGACCAAATTACAGGTTCATAAAAAAATCAACAAGCTTCTTGGATCTAGGTGTGGTGCTTTCTAGGACTTAGTTAAAGCAAACGCATATCATTACCTCACTCTTTGACAGCAACCTTATGACAGGCCAGTATATGTAAATAGGAATAAAAGGGTTAGTGATGGAATGGCTATTATGGCTACTGCATGTGTTGTTCCATTTTTTCTGCATTATATTTTATTATTATTGAGTTTTGGTTTGTTAGTCTAAGTACACTTTGTCATTTTTGTTGCCAGAGTAACAATAGATTAGAGAATCTATTAGGGAATCTAATGCACTATTGCTACTAATAGAGGATGAAAGGCCAGGTGTCATTAGGCTGGGACTTACAAAAGTTGCGAGGGGCCAAGACCTTGAATGCTCAGCAGCAACAATCACCTCTATTATCATTCAGATTTTCAATTCTCTCACCACTTGAATTCTCTTTAATTGTCTTCAACCAATTTCCATGTAGTATTATCTAGCTGTTTCCTATTGCCTTGTCCTCAAAGTCGAGAAGATTTAAGTTGGGGCTCATAGGAGGACACCCTCCAATCAACAGAAATGTCACAACCTAAAAGGCAACAATGTTGGTTAGTGTATTGTCTTTCAACTCTGCAGCCACAGTAGCCTGGATGGAATCCTTTGCCCCAGGAACCATATCTTCTGCATCAACCTAACCACGGTCACCATGATTGTCAAGTTACATCAGCCTTGCCACAAAACCTTGTGCAAGGTGTGGACCAAAAGAAAAACCACCAAGTATCATATCCTAAACTCATTTATTAAAGCATCCAATGTCTGTTTCTCCAACAATACACAAACCTGATATCTAGTAAGGAAGCAGCTATCATTGCAATTATTGAGACCAGGAACTAAATATCCATGAATTGCAATTGTGAAAATTCCCTGCTTTTCCATACAACTTGTAGCCATGGACAAAGGAACCTCACAAACAGGTCAATACCTAGTTGCTACCACCAGCCGTACAGTTCCACATCATGCAACTCATTGACATCAGCAATTTTTTGTTTTTAAATTGAATTACCTTTCGCTAGGATTATCAAAAAAAAAATTATATCGTCATACTTTTGAAAATTTTCAGTATAAATAGACACCCATATGATATAATTTTAACTTAAAATATAATTTACATATACCTATTGTTGTATCCATCTTCCATCAACCTAATTCTACTACATCTTTCACTACAAACTACACATATTTCATCGTGTATCTAAATATCTTACGCCATCGTTAAACATATGTTTCACCAATATTTTCCAAAAACTTTACAACATTTATATAAGCCTTGTATGTATCTTTCACCACAACACATATTTCACAACACATCAAAGTATCTTTTGCCACATTTAAACAAATCTTCCACCACTATTTTCTTAAATAATTTCATCATTGATCTAAACATATTTTGCCAATCATGTTTGTATCTCTAACCACAATTACATATATTTATCATCTCGCATCTAAGTATATTTCACCAATGTAACACATATTTTTCAGCATTGATTGCATATCTTTCACCACAAAATATACTTATATTTCACCACGAATCTAAGTATCTTTTACTATTGTTACATATACTTTAAACCTTTATTTTTTGAAATTTTTTTAGCATTCAACAAACCATATCACTGGTTTTGTGAATATCTTTCACCACAACTACACATGTCAACACAGATCAATATATTTTTTACTAGTGTAAAGCATACTTGTTGACCACTACGTTTCTAAAACTATTAAACAATACCATGTGCATATATCCTCCTCTTCGCAACCAACACCGGCAACACAAGCAAACATTAGTGACCACCGGCAACAAAATGTTGTCGACGCACCACCAATCCTAATGCCGGTCACAACCGTCTACCGATCTACCATTGTCAAAAACAAAACTTAGAAGATGAAATCAAATTCTGGAAAACCAAAAGCAAAATCTGGAATCCAGAGACAAAAAGGAAAAAGAAATCAAATAAGGAAACAAAAATAGGAGGAAACACAAAAAAAAAACAAATAATAATAAAGATAATAAATATTATAACCAATCTAAAATCGATTTCAGATTTGTTTTGAAATCAAAATCTGACATCTATGGAAAAGGAAAGAAATCACATCATAGATGAACTAGCAACAACGATGGCCAAGTGGCGACAACGGCAAAATCTGCGATGATGATGAGCCAAATAGACACCGAGTCCGATCGCAGCGAGGTGATGAAGACAGGAAGGAGGGATGGTGAGAAGAGGGAGCTGACTGTTTTTTTCTAATTCATGCACCGGTCTCATGGTCCTGCATCATGTGACCGATCACACAGTATATTTTGCTTAAATAAGTGCCTGAAATATATCAACCAAGCATCAAAACTCAGAAGTTGATTGTGTGACAGCAAAAAAAGGTGCAAGATCGGCATCCCACGTAAACCTCCAAGGATTAGCAATGCCCCTATCTTCAGCCCTTCATCTGATAAAGCAGCAGCAACCCAAGGAACACCATTCTTGTAAGCATCATATGCCAGTGAGTACTCACAAAAAACCAATAGCAATGAACAACCTCAATTGTACCAACCAGCAACGAGCCATCTTATTACAAAATAAAGGCAATACCCAATAGCCATCTTTACTATACCAACCTTTAGTAGACAATGATGTGAACGGGAAATTAAAACAGCAAACTAAGGGGAAAACCTAAGAAAATTGAGGCTCAAGGCATAAATAATATACATGTTTCATAGAAATAACCTGATATTCCAGAGGTCAATCTTGCAGAGTAAGTGATGGCAGATGTTTGTCCAACTTCAAGGCAACTTTGCCACCATGAATATTTAATGCTATTGGCAAGGAACAACAACATGAGCCTTATGCATAAATTTATACACCCAACATAAATCCAAGACTTCGGGCCATCATAAGGAATGAGAAGATTGTTAATCAAAATCAATTGCTCAGCACAATTGAGAAGAAGGTCGTGACTATTCACTAGGCTAATACAATTAGACCAGAGCATCACTATTCAAGCATTTCAGCAGACATAATCATTCAGCTAGTTCATCTCTTGCAGATTCAACAACAAATCATCAGAAGTATTCTGGCCAAGAAGAATACATTAGTTTGCTTACTTAATAAACTCATCAGAACACTTGTCACAATGCCCCAGCAGCTGTACAATGCTCTAGCAAACACAGATTTGTCCGTATGACTATCCCTCCCTACTTAAGGGGCCTCAAAATCAAACACCAATCAAAATACCTGGATTTTATAGCCCCCACAAAACTAAAGATTTCAACAATTTTAGGCCATGCTGAAGTACAAAACTAAAGATTTCAACGCCTAAATCCCAAAATCCAGGAAGATTCTATGACAATCCATACCAACTACATGTGATTTCTCTTGACCCAAACATCAACAAAGTCTAGTACTTGTAGCTCAGGCACGACCCAAACAAAAGAATCACTCTTACCATCTACAAAACTACCATAAAACACATAAAAATACCAAAACATAGGAACAATGACAATGACCCAGTTGTAGAAGAAGAAAATGTAGAGAATGTGAGGAAAAGATTGTTGGGGTGGCATCTGCCCCAATTCTTGATCCCAATTGGCCAGGGAAATGATGAAATAATGATTCTTGAATTCAGTTGTCTAAAAAATATTTATGCACTTTACTGAAAGGGGGGGAAGGTAATTTGATTCTTTTTTTTTGGATGTTAGATTTTGCTGTAATCAATGCTACACTGGAGAAAGATAATTTTATGTGTCAGGAATCAATTAAAAGGAAATGAAGATACTGATAGGGACATTGTGCATCGTGTGAAAGCTGGAGGCAATAGGATACCTAAAATTCTATCATGTGGTTGTCATGCCAGCTATGATGTATGGGGCAGAATGTTGGCCAGGTGATTGTCATACCAGTTATGATACCTAAACAAAAAATCCATCAACTGGTGGTCGTACCAGTTATGATGTATGGGGCAGAATGTTGGCCAATGAAGATATCCATAATGGTGCCAGAGATGGATAATGTTATGTTAGATATGTAACCTCACTAAAAAGAACATAATCAACAAAGAGGAAATAAGATGGTAAGACCCCTGTAGAAGGTAATTTGCAAGAGGCGAGGCTCCTGTGGTTCAATATAAGTTAGGAGACATCATCCACTTGATCAGATTAAGAGTTGCATGGAGATTTTTCTGAAAGATTGTAAGAGATGGAGAGGATGCCCTACAATGAGTTGAGGCGAGTATATCATGCAACACTTAGTAGGGTTAGGGCTTACCGATGACATGCATGGATAGGAAGTGGTGGCACAAAAGCATTCAAGCCATAGATCCTAAGTAGAAAAAATTTTCTTTCTAGAATAAAAGTTTCGTCGGTTTTTTCTATGTACGTATGTGGTGTGAATTTTTCCACTTAGATGATGGTGGTGGTGTTGTTTGTCATATAAGTATTGCTATGTTGCGTAGTTTGTTACCTATGAATATGGTTACTATTTCATTTGAGTTATATCTTCAATTCATTTAACATCATGAATTGTATTAATAGTGGCACGTAAATTTTTGTTAGTAATGCTATTTTATCTTCTTCTTTTTTTTTTGTATGCGTGTGTGTGCAGTCAATTGAAAGTTGTATGTCACTACTTCATAACTTATTGAAGTGAGGTTGTGTAAACTTAAATTTGCCCAAACCTAGCCGAAAGTGATATGACACTAGATGGTGATAGTAGTAGTAATACACCATTAGTCATAGTTTGTGGATGTTTGATCTTGCTTGAAATTATGGTGTCACGTCTACGATTTCCAAGAACAAATGGACATTAAATTTTGATTAGAGGACAAAACTTTGAGAGGAAAGAGATTGACTCATAAAGGGGTCAAAAATGAACCCCAGCATTAGAAATTACTAAAACTCATCAAAATTCCTTAACTTGAAGGGAACCTTAAACATCTATGCTTTAAATAATTTGGCCAGACAACCATGAGTTCATAAATGAATTCATTGTTTATTATCCTTTAAAATAACTGATATATATTTGCAAATAATGTGTAGTTGTTTCACATATCTGATAGTAATGTATGTCCTAAAATTAGAAGAACAAATCAACTGATTATATCAATAGTATCATTAATCAAAATCATTACGCTGATTCAAGTTATGCAAACACTGCAAGGATCCAAACCCCAATTGAAGTTCATATCATAAACAAAGTAGTCAAGTAATTCAGGCGAGCAGCAGCAGATAGATCCATACAATTAGAATCAACTCAATTTATATGCTCTGCTGCTAGGAAATAGATGAATATAACCAATGCAAATTATGTAATCCTCCCAATTGACACTTTGCAATTAGCAAAGGTCCTTTTCTATAAACCTCTCAATGAATTAGATACATGCAAGTAACAAAACCCCTTTCATTCAAGAATATTGATAAAAGCATAGATTAAAGGTTGGACAGAACAAGTTTCAGAGTATATCCTAAATAGTACGATTACCAGAAGGGGATGATGGGAATTGCACCATTGAGCTATCGTTTTTGCTGTAAGAAGCAAATTTGTCCTCAGAACTTTTATGTCTGCTCCTCTTGTTAGCAGAGAATGCTGCAATTGGATCAGTATAAAAATCGAACCTTGGTGCAGAACAAGCAACTTGTGCTGTTGATGATTCAGCTAAAGGATTAGAGAGACCACCAGGCACATCATATGTCCCTGGACTGCAAGATATGTCAGCTTGAGAAGCTTCCAAGCGTATTGCCCTCAGCCTTTCCTTTCTCTTCTCTGACTCCTCCATCTTAATAGGTAGGGAAAAAGAAAAAAAAAAAGAGTGCAGGTGAACCAAGTAAGAACTACACTGAATTCAATGGAATAGAATATTCAGTTAAAAGAATGACAAAAAAGGGGGGAAGGCTGGTGATAAATCAAGTAATCATCTGAATAAATAAGTACAAATAATAACTTCTTATTAAAAAATAAAGAACACACAAATCACATATCAAACATATTACAGCACAATCATGTATGAAAGCATACATTTCACATAACAAAAAATATCGCCCTACCATACACTAAATTCGATATACAAACCCATCAGAGGCAAAATAAATCCCAGAATTGCATAACATAATTAACTGGAAAAACATAAAGGCCAGCAAAACTAATTGTGAATACAGTCACAGCTTTAATAGATAAATATAAATAGAAAACCAGTTGAAAGTGCATACCCAGATATCAAAATCGAATGTTTCACTACAGCTTTTCACCTCAATGCAATTATGCAAATCTCCAGTGAAGAAATCAAAGTCATGCCCATATGCAAATGCAAGTAAGTAATTATGAGAAAGATGAAGATAATGATTGAACTATGTTCACAAGAGATTGTTCCATGAATCTTAGACAGTGAGGGAAAAAATTAATAAAAGGAGAATGAGAAAGAGGGCTCCGCAATTGATACTGGCGATGAAAATGGAAATCGGAAAGCAGGAGGGCACTTGGGGTTGGGAATTAGATGACGTGACGATGAGAGAGATGAGAAGATAACGCTGCAGCCAACAGTGAGATGAGGACATGTGAATCAAAGCAAGTTGCGGTGGACAACAGCACCACAGATCAGTTCACAATTGAAAGAATGATTGTCAAGATATCATAGTAGGATAAGTGATTGGTGGAGAGAACAAATTATTATTATTCACCCATTTGGTTTGGGATAAATGGGGGTAAAAAGAGATCAATCAATTGATTCACCCCGTTTTGAGATGGATTTTATTAACCTTAACTAGGTGTATTGGGATTATAATTTCACCTTCATTCACCCTAATTAACCTCCAATTTCATAAGTAATAGAGGTGAATATTAAAATATAAGTAAATTTAATACTTGATCGAAGAAGAATACCTCCGTTCTAATTTGTATCAAATCAGTCATTTTTTTACAGAGCTCCCCTACCTTATCTTCCTCCAAACTCGACCTCGACCTGTTGCCTCTTGTTCTCGTTGACCCATCTCCATCCCTACAGCTGCTTCCAACCTTAACAGCTGGAGTTGCAGTATCGACAGCTAAAGTTGTAGTGGCAACAGCAGCATTCGTTTTCCTCTTCCCGCATAATATTGCCAAGTATTAATCAGATCAAAAAATTAATAATTCTGGTCAAAATTGCCACGTATGGATCTAGTTGAATATTGGCATCTTAATTTGTGCGTATAGACTCAAAAGCCTCCAATTGCAATTGAAACATTGTTGATGCATACAACTTCAACCGATCTATCTCTCCCTGGCTTTTCTCCATGTCAATTCATTCGGATGCTTGGTTGGTTGGGCAATAGGACTACCTAGTGACCAAATTCAAAGTAACAATTGTTTCACATTTACAACAATAAAACAGGGCCAGTTTTTGGCTTTCAACTTTCGCAGTACCACATACAACCATCCTTTCTCTTGGTCGAAACTTTCCCTCATTTTTTGTGGTGTTTGTTCATTGATCTTGTGCTGGATTAGTTCATTCATTTGGCTATGAGATCTTGTGTTGCTATTTCTTTTGCTTTCACTGCAGTTCAAAGCTATAAATGATGTCATGGCAATTTTTTTTTGGGTTCAAAGCTGATTTAACACATAATGAGAATGTATGGATCCGCACCAAGTATGGATTATCATGAGAATGTTGTCAAACATGGTTTCATAATAATATGTATGGATCTGGTGTAGGAAGTCCTCTAATATTTCATTTTGATTATCCTGCACCAGGTATTGATTTTGGACTCCACCTCATTCTCATCAATACTATGGTTTAAATGCTAGTAATGCAAGTGTACCACAAGTAGGCGGGGGAGTCATGGAAGAAGCAGCAAAGGGTAAGAGGAAAATGGATGCATTCGTTATAGCATGTTGTGATATGTTAGGTGCACAAGTAAACAAGTTTGCCACAGTTTTGGAACAACGTTCACTTGTTGATCCCGCTCAAGCTATAAAGTGTGTTGTGGAATTTGACTTCGATACAAGGTACAAGTTACGGGTTGTTTTCTACCTTTCAAAGAATCATGCAGACTACAATTTGCTAAATGCATATCCATTGGAACAACATTGGTCTAGCTTATACTAGTGTAAGCACATATCATTGGATCAGTAGTTTCATGCTTTAAGACACTTGAATTTCTATAACTTCTATGATGATATCATTTACCTTTGTTGACTGTAAAAAAATTGTGTACCTTTTGATGAACATGTTGTGCATATTCTGAGTTTATATTATGGATGATCCACATCTTTTGATTTTATTGACATTGTGTTGAATGTAGGATGACGAATATCCTATATTAAGATTGTTTTTGATGAAGTGTCTTCCTTCCATACGTTACAAATGATTTATTTGTTCTCACAAAAAATCTTTTTTGATCTAGTTGAATAAATAAATGCTGCAATAAAAAATTGCTCGACAGTGGTGGTTGTGATGGAAGTGGTTGTGGTTGTGGTGGACAAGGTGGCTCAGATGTGACGGAGGTGACGATGGTGGTGGTGAGGTTATCTTGGTGGGGGAGATCGTGGTTTTTGTGATGGTGCTGGTGGTGCTAAATGTGGAGGATGAGTTGGTGGAGTTGTGGTGGAGGAGGAGGTGCTGGTGAGGTTGTTGTGGTGGAGGAGGAGGTGGGTGTGGTGGTGGTGGTGGTGTTGATGCTAGCTATATTGTTATGAAAGGAACTTATGTATTTAATACAAGAGTATACATATCTTTAGTTTTATTTTTTTTAACATTCTAGAATTTTTAAAACAATCACCTCAATTCAATTATGTTAATATCATCCAAACAACATTTTTTTATGAAATGAGCTTACTTCTTTAATATCAAGGCGGAAGAGATTCTCTATTGGACGCATTTTCTATGCCCCTCCTGGTACTAGTAAGTTGTACTATTTAAAATGCCTTCTTAATGTTGTTTGTGGACCTAGAAATTATGATAAAATAAGTTGCATTAATAGTGAATAACATTTATCATATCATGATGCTTGTTATGCCTTGGCTTTGTTAGATGATGATAAAGAATACATTGATGGTATTATTGAAGCAAGTCATTAGGCTTTTGCATCTTCTTTAAATAATTTATTTGCTACATTATTAACATCAGAGTCACTAATAAGGCCAAAAGTTGTTTGGAATAATTGTTGGATTTACATGATCAATGATATTTTATGCAAACAACGCTTAGGGATACATCACAAAGGTAACTTCCCTTATTCATCAATTTTATATTATCATGAATTAAATATTAATTTACAACACAATTCGTACATCTTTATAATATTTTAAATTGATTTCTAGAACTTCATTTGGAAGTTGATGACATCAAAAATTATGGGTAGGTAGAGGTCAAAAATTGTTGGGAAACCATGGTAATAGCTTACAAGAATTTGAAACAGTGCCATTCCCACCCAACCAGTTTTTTGAAACAATAGGAAATACATTGATGCGCGAAGAAATATGTTACGATTGGTCAACATTGAAAGAAGAACTCAACAAACATCTATCTCAAATGACCTCAGAACGACACGTGTATGACACCATAATGGAGGCAACTAAGTCTGATGTAGGTGGATTGTTGTTTGTTCATGGATACACAGGTATAGGAAGACATTTATATGAAGAAATTTATTGGCAGCTATAAGATCTAAAGGAGATATTGTGTTAAATGTGGCACCAAGTAGAATTGCTTCTCTTTTATTACCAAGCGGAAGGACGGCTCATTCTCAATTCAAAATACCTATAAATCCGAACAAAGATTCAACATATAACATCAAGCAAGGTAGTCCACTGTCAGAGTTGATCATAAGGTATAAACTCATTATATGGGACGAAGCACCAATGATGCATAGGCATTAGCGTATTGCTTTGAAGCTTTGGATAAAATCATAAGAGATATTTTATAATTCACCAATGAGTTCAGCCTTGAGAATCCATTCAAAGGTAAGACAGTCATTCTTAGTGGAGATTTTAGACAAATATTACATATCATTCCTAAAGGTAGTAGACAAGACATTATTCATACAACTATGAACTCCTTATACTTATAAAGATTTTCTAAGGAGTTACGATTAACAGAGAACATGAGGTTATAAAAACTAAGCTCTTGAGTTGAAGCAACTTGTATAATGGATTATAAGCATAGGAGATGAAACAATTGGAGGAAGTAATGATGGTCATGCAACAATAAAAATTCCAGGTGATCTAATAAAAAATTTAGAAGACTCTATTGCACCTATTGTTGAAAGCACATATCCAGAATTCAATGGAAATATCACTGACGATGCTAATTTTGAAGGAAGATCTATACTAGCAGCAACTTGTGATATTGTTGAGTATATCAATGAATACATGTTGTTAATTAACTCCGCTGAAGAGAAACCTATTTCAATTTTGATACAACATGAAAATCATATGCAAATAACAATTTATTGCAAGATCTACACACTCTAAAATTTCTAAATGGAATTAAGTGCGCCAGTGTACCAAACCATGAGTTGAATTTGAAGATAGGCACACCTGTTATGTTGTTAAGGAATATTGACCATTCACTTAGCTTATGCAATGGTACTAGGATGATTATCACAAGGCTTGAATCTCATATCTTGGAAGCAGGATCTTAGATGGAAGTAAAGCTGGTCATCAAGTATTATTACCAAGAATGTCTTTAATGCCATCTAACTTAAGATTACCTTTTAAGTTCAATCAAAGACAATTTCCATTTATTGTATCATATGCCATGACAATCAACAAAATTCAAGGTCAATCTCTTAGTAATGTTGGTATGTTTTAAAAAAAAGCAGTACTTTATTATGATCAATTATATGTCGTAATTTCTCAAGTCACAAATCGTAGAGGTTTAAAAATTTTAATATGTGATGATGATGTTCGTGAAAGTAATTCAACAATGAATATTTTATTTAAGGAAGTGTTTAAAAAGATTTGATCATGTAATTTTATCACTCATATACAAATACTTTATTTCTAATTTTTTTAAAATTCATATCTTTTGACCAACTAATTACATATTATTAGTTTATATTTTAATTTTCAAATCTAAAAAAGTTAAATATACTTCATTTATTATTATCTACGAGCATCACACGGGTGAAAATCTAATTTATTTAATACAAGAGTATACATATCATTAGTTTTATCTTTTTAACATTCTGGATTTTTAAAACAATCTCCTCAACTCAATTATGTTGATATCATCCATCCATTTAACTCAATTTCCTTCACCTATCTTAATTTGGAATGTTTAATCTATTAAGCTAATGTTAGGGTATATATGCATATAACCCACTTAGCAACCCATAACAACATATTAACAATCAGTAACAAACATATTACCAACCAACTGACAAAAATTACAGATCACTAACAGATTTCAGGTAGCATCATATAATCTAGAACGCACTTATACAAGAAGTTCAGTACATCAAGGCCACTGATATCCCTACAAGCTGAAATTTAAGGAAGAACAGCTCACTTACGTAAAGCTATCCGGCAAACGATCGATTACGCGAAATGGAGGGCTGGAGTGCGGCGGAGGTTGAGCCTGGAGGTGCTGGTGGGAAATCAACCGGGGAGAAGTTCTTTAGTCGAAATCGATCAGCGAGAGAGAACGAGGACAAAGTGCGACTGGGCGACCGACGAAGGAATAATGGAAGAAGGATGGCCGACGAAATGGAAGGATGAAGGTGCACGCCGTCACAGGCGGCGGCGAAGCTGATCCCAGGGATTGGAATTTGAAGTTGAAACCTCGAAGCGGAGAACCGCAGAGAGTCAGAGCAGAGAGGAGACACGGTGAAAGAGGGAAGGGTAATTTGAGGCTTTCGCCCGTTGTTCGAGAGAAGCAATATGAACGAAATGATTTCATCCCAGAAATTAAATAATCAATTAGATAGCTTTTAAAATTAATAAATATTCGATAAATAAAAAAATACGTAAATTAGATATTTAATATTTAATCTAATAAAATATTTACATATAGAAATATATATTCTAAAAATCATTATTATTGATAGATTTTATTTTTTTAATTAATATTTTAATTAAATATTTATATATTATTAGAAATATAAAATTATTAATTGAATATACTATAATTTAAAAGTCAAATCAATTCATTAGATGGGTAAGTTCAAATTGAATTGATCTATTGTTTTTTTAAAAGAAATTTTTTGTCTAATATTTTGTATTTATGTTGTATAAAAAAATTATAACATTTGAAGTGTTGAATATTTAAAAAATAAATAAATAAAAATTGGAGATCCAAAATTTTTACCTAATAACTTATCCAAAAACACCCTATTTAAATAGGTGATTGTTTTAGGAATGAGAGAATGATGAAAAGTTTGAGTAGAGAGATGACATAGAATGAAAGAGGTTGTTTCGAGCTTTCAACAACTATAATAAATATTTGTTTGTAAGCAAGAGAAGAGTGGGAATAAAAATTGGAAGATGGATTTAATGTATATTTGTTTGGTAGAAATAAAATTAAGAGTATGTTTAAAAACTTAAATGAAAGTTTAAAAGTTTGTTATCAACTTAAAATTGTTTTATTTTTTACTTTATTTTTTTAATACTAAGGGAGATACAAAACACATAAAAATAAAATTAGTAAAGGTTCAAGTGGGCACTACTACATTCCTAGGACTATAACCACCCACCAAATCAAACATAACTATTTTTGGTGTTTTGTGACCCGACTATTTCTTAAGGAATAAAGGAGGGTGTCAAATAACTAAAGAATGTCGTGGGAAATTTTCATATGATAGTAAAAGTGAGAAAATATTGGATTCCCAAAATAGGTATAAGATCCCATATATATATATATATATATATATATATATATATATATAGGTAGGAAAACAATAAATTGTGTGTTCGAGTACAGTGAAACGTCCCTATGCTTTTGTAGGAGGGGTGACCCAGTATGAAATCAATAACACTATCCACGACTGATTTGAAACAAAGTTAATAATGTTCGATTTAGGATTACAATCATCATTTGGACAAACGGTCCAATAGCCTAATAATACTAGTTTGGGAAAAATTCATATCAACAATCTTTTTAAATTTTCATCCATCGCATCATTCACTTTCCGAGGGTAGCTATGTTAAACTTTAGTTAAGTTTCCAACAGCCAAGTGTATCAACTATTTCTGTAGGGTAAGTAGACTAAGCTTTGATTTCATTATCGATAATCCAAGTCATACATTTACAAGAAATAAAAAGACTAGTGAACACTTACGAATAAAGTTACAAAAAGACCATCTATGACACATTACTTCTCAGAAACCTAAGTATTTATAAATATCACTATTGATTTATGATTTTTAACCTTTAAGTTGATTTTAACTAGATTATTTTATTTAAATCATGTTTCTCATAAAATGTTTTTTATGGTTTTAATTCGTTTTATGGTTTTACTAACAATTTTGAGTTTATGTTAAAATTTATTTAATCATTTTCCATTCTAGATTATTCTAGATAAATTCATTTATGATTATGATTTTATTAAATTCACATAGTTTAATTTTTTTTAAATACATTTTCACTTATGTTGTGTGTTTTGATTTTTGATATTTTAAATTCATTTTCGAGTATAGCATGTAGTATGATTATGACTTTGTTTTATGGTTATATTTTCTTACTGAAAATAAATGATGTTAAATTATAAAAATTATTTAAAGAGTAAAATCATTTTAATAATTGTATACGTATAAAATATTTCTATCGATAAATTTATTACTTTATATGGTCAATAAGATCTATGAAAAAGTTTAAATTAAAAAAGTTTCTGTAATTTATTTATGATTCTATATCCAGAATTAATTTTTGTCATTTTTCTCATTTTGGTTTGCGTAAGACATTTTTGGGAATATGTTAAATTATTTTTAGTTGCTTTTATTCAAAGAAAGTTATTTTATGGATCTTTATCCAAAATTTTTTGTTAGATAAATTTTATTTAAAAAATAAACTAAACCATATCAACCAGCCCCCTTTCCTTTTCTTTATTCTCTTATTTCTCTTTCTTTCCTTTTCTTCTAATGCCAAACCTAACATGTTGTTCCCTTTCTCCCTTTCCTCTAATTTTCTCCTTCATCGCACACCACCACCACCATAGTCACCGCTCAACCACATCACTACTCCATCCGGTCTTGGTCATCAATGGCAGTACACAAGTAGTAGCAATAGTAGCTAGGCTTAACGTGTAGCATGATACATTATAGAAGCGGTGCCACTGTTTGGCCACCTCTGATGTACTTAACTACTGCCGAGTGGTCCTTACCCACCGACAAAGTTCCACTGCCCTTTACTCACTTTGTTTTAGCTAAATTCATTTGGTATACTTTTCCCAAACCTTAACTTTTGTTTTGATTAATATTGAGTGAATTAGCTTTGATTAAGCTAAATTGGTTGTTGATTTGAGTTTGTATATATTATATGATTAATTTGGATGGGTTAATTGTGTAGTATATTGTAATACCCCCAAAATTCAGTACTGAAAATTTTCTTTTTATTTGAAAGAGTTAGCGGAAGAAAATTATAAAATTGTGAATTCTGGGGATATTACCGTCACACTTAGTATCAGACCGATTCACTCCTACTATTCCATTACTAAGTGTTACGGCTAAAAGTGTAAAACACAATTTACAATTCATATTTAAATCGGAGTAGCGTATCAATTCATTTACAAAAATAAAATCTATTAGTGGTGGTTACATTAACAACATTAACATTAAAACCAGGAATTTAAAAGAGAAGGAGAGAAAAACCCTAACGGTTCCGGATAATTCCTTACTCTCTTTCCTATTGCCCACTTGAGTAGCACGTAAAAATACCTACAAGGGACACTGCCCATTGAATAGGTAGGGGCCCCACGGATGGAACCCTTCACTACTATGGTACTGAATAACCCTTTAATACCACACTTAAAAATAGGCCCGCAATGCGACACATAATGCAAGCTATATACATATGTAATGAGAGGTGCATATATAACATTCATATATATAACAAGTCTGCCACATATCAACAAGTTACAAGGTACGATCGGTACTTTTGGGCCTTAAGCCATTAGTCTATTATTATTCCATCATCTTTTTGGTTATATCCAAGTGAGTGCAGGAACCCCACTATTATAGCCGGTGGACCGAAATACATACAGGGTAGAACGCTCCTGGCCACTATTATTCGTCGGTGGACCGGTCTGGGCCCGACTCACAAGGTGTTCTACTATAAATAATTAATATCTTTCCATAATTTATTCACATCCGATGCTTATTTTATTGAGCTAGGAACCCTCACTATTTTAGCCAGTGGACTGGGATATATAAAATCATCATCCAGGGCAAAACGCTCCTAGGCCACTAGTATATCCGGTGGACTGGTACTCAATATCATCTGCCAGGGCAACACACTCCTAGGCCACTATTATAACCGGTGGATCGGTACTCAATATCATAAGTCAACTAGGGTCGGCTCATTAATCTTTCACTTTCGTAATTAGTATTTTTCCTTTCTTTAGTCAGCACAATAATTCTATTTATTTGCCTCAGACGGGAGATCAAAAACCCAAGACACAAAGGTACACCATTCGTACCAGTGCATACAAGCTATTCAGTACCCTTCAACCATCAACCTAGGGATGCAAAGGTACCCTGGTCGTACTGGTGCATAAAGCTACTCAGTAGCCTACCGACAAGGACACATAATCCATAAGTATGCATACCTCCTAAATAGGTCCGTAGAGCTAGATAGAGTAAGATATAGGGCCTGACTGAGGCACAAAGTGATGTAATTCTCAAAACACCCTCTTAGATCACAACTTTAATTTTATTCTCAAGAAGGAATACTCAAATTTGGACAGAAAGTAATTAGCAATAAAATAACGAAAATGAACCAAAACTCAAGAACACACTCAAAGTTCTGGGATCTTAGGCAAGAACTCAAGACAAACTCAAAGCTCACCGTAATCTTATAACTTAAGACAAACTCAAAGCTATAAGGAAATAATCTTTAACTTGAGACAAACTCAAAGCAAAGAGAAAACCATAAGGTATATTGTGAATAATCAGGAATTATTATTCCTCTCTTCAAACTTGTATTTATAGGAAATATCATACAGCAAAAGAAAGCCAACGGTTTGGCTGAATAATAACCCCAAAACCGTTCAGCTATAACATCTAAGAATTAAAGATATGCCCCCCCCCTTTTAACTCCCCTCATTAAGGCATCAAATGCTTCTTAATGAATAGAAATGAAACAACAGCAATTCCTTAATCTAGCGCACCTTTTGCCTCCCTTCTTAATGGGATTAAATACCCATTTGAAAGAGCTACATTATTTATTATAATAATAAAAACATGAAAATAAAAATAAATAAGACTAAAATAACCACGAATCTCCTTGGGCTTCTACGTGCTTGGTCTTTTATTGAATAAGGCTTTAATCACACGCCCAAGTAAGGCATGTAACAGATTCTGACTTGTGAGCAAATGGGGAAAACCCAAGGGCTTCCAAAACAAGTGCCACAGGTTCATGGGCCAAGTTTGACTTTGGATCACAAAGGCACACCAGCAAATACCATAATAATTGTGGGTTAACACTACCCCAAAAAGTAGTTTTAATAATGGTTATTTTACAGTTTTAATAACGATTTTCAACCGTTATTAAAACACCCGTTATTAAATCCTTAATAACGGTTCATAACCATTATCAAAAATATATAAAAAAAACCCGCCAATATGAGCATAAAATGCATGTTTAATAACGGTTTTTTAGAAAAACCGTTGTTAAATAAGAGGGTTTTAATAACGGTTCTAATGAAAACCGTTATTAAAACTCTAGTTTTTTTTTTAGTTTTTGCAGTTTTGTTCCTGCCCACATACAGAGTTGTATGTTCAAATAATTACCAAATCTGCATTGTAAAACAACATCAATTGATAACAAATCTGCAATCACACCATAATTTCAGTCAATCCCTTGTTAATACACCGGACATATATACTCAAGAATCAAAATTAGTAGGCATACCACAACTTGGTAGCTCTACACGCCAAAGCAAAATGTTTATAAATCTAGCTTAGAAGACTTAAAGACATAGACAAAATACAAACCTGAACATGCATGTAGAATATATAGATCTCTACCTAATACCGAATGAATGAGTGTACATGCTTGGCCCATTGCTCTCTCACTTAATCAATTTCTTCAACATTGTATTACTGGCCTTGTGCATAATCATCGGTGAAAAACTATAAATCCCAAGTTTTTATTAATATACAGTTAGCACTTACGTCAAGTATCAAACATATATGTCATGATTCATTAATGGAAAAATATCGAAAAGAAAACATACATGGCTTGGATCTATGTTGACCGATCTATTTTGGACTATCAGATCCATTGCTCTACATACATAGTATCCACAATCTTTGTCGTTTTGCTGTTGTGGTAACTGTCAAATAAATTCAGTTAGCTCTCTAACTATTAGATATTAATTTTAATTAAAATAAAATACGAAATAGTTGCCTTCCTACTTACTATGACAGGCTCGTATTGAACATTCTTTGGGTCTGGGACACCATTCCCACCTCTCCTTTGATACGCTGTCTGTAGTGCCCTAATAAATAGAGTTGGATACACAATATTGTAAGTACGCATATATACCTCAAATAATGAAAGCTAGGTGAATATATGTATAAATAAGCTAATGAAGTAAGAAGTGAAAAGTATACTAACATGTCGATAAATTCCTTCCCATCATGACGAGCGACTGCAAAAGGCACGTCATAGGTTCGAAGGGAATCAAACACATAGACTTTATTAAGATCAGGTTGGATGGCGTACAAAACCCAATGTTCAGTTGCGAGGTGAGAAATGAGATAGAGCTTGTTGTGTCCCTCAATCAAAATGTGATCCGCTAAATAGTTTATGTGCCTACCCTCTCTTATTGTACTACCGTCATCTATGTAGTATAGACACACAAACACAATAGAGGACAACATTCCCTCCATCGCAGCTCGAGTAACTACCAACCTATGGACGACAAAAACAATGCATATTTGTTAATAACTAATAACTCATATAAGAGGTCATAAAAATTCCAATTGTATAAGTTAAGAGTACTAAAATCTCAAAATGAAATAATACTTACGTGACATAGACGACGACTACTAAATATTAAACAAAATATATATTGAGCATATAAATATATATATGAAAAAGGTATATATAGTGTAACTACTAAAAAAGGTCTAATGAAGATGTCAAATGTCAATACCTCTTCAGTAGTGAGACGTATTTGATCCGTAGGCCAAGCCACAAAGCTTCCATGAGCTTCTAGTACTGTGGTTGCCTCATCACCCTCTTTATAACAAGGCAAGTGTGCACTGCCAATGATTGGAGTGTCAATACTCACCGACCTTGTATTTAGGGCTAAATTGTACCAGTGGATTGTCTGTGTTTCGGTACTGTGACTGATGCAGACCCTTCCTTTTGCCAAAATTGTTGAAAGGTCATTCACTAATAAGTCACATTTATGCAAACCCTAAACAAAAATATTACACATTATTAATAATTTATTACACCAAATACATTTAATAACAATTCATAGTTTGTAATGCTTACCTTGGGAAGAGTAGAAAGAAATGCATCAGCTTCACAACTATCTCTGACGCTATTTACATTAGGCATGTGAAGCTGATCATGATCTACTGAATCGGATGGCTTATACCCTTGAGATTTATTAAATGAAAACTCTTGCTCCATTGTTGCCATCCGTTCAAATGCCACGTTCAATTTTGGGTGAGGATGGCGACTTGCTCATTAGTGCTACGAGAACCACGAGATCAACCACATATGCTCGTTTTCGTAACACCCAATCCAAGGCCCCTGTGTCTTCCAGGGTGTTCTATAATTCCTGTAGCCTGGGCCACAATGCTATATTGGTCCACCTCCTCACCTTTTGACATTTCAAGTTCGTCCTGTAAATTTAACTTATAGGAATAAGCATAATATAATAGTTTTCTAAAAGAAAACTAAGTAGGGTTCTATATATCTACAAACTTACAATTTTTTTGGCTGCAACATCAACATATTCATTAATATATTCATCTCTTGTTGCTCTAACCTTCTTCCATAATGTACCAATATTGATGGACGAGGTACATGGGTCCAAGTCTTGGGCTAGGAGCTACAAATCAAAAAATATTCTTAATTAAGAATATTATTATAAAATTCAACATTTACATGTAAATAGATAATCACAAAATGCATACCAACTCATCTTCAAGGCCCGCATAGCCTTTGCGAGCCATATTATGCCGGTATTTATTTTGCTTGGCAATCTCTTTATTTTGGGTACTTTTTCCTATGTGATAAGCCAAAACATAATGACATGGTTATTTCAATATTAAGCATAATACTAGAATTGATACAAAAAGTTTAATTGTTATCTAACAAGTACCTTAAAATCCATCGTAAGACGATAAGCAATGAATTGGTTCCAACTTTCTTGATTGATGAAACTGTATCGTTTGGGTGGGTTCTGTCATACAGAACCATCCTTCTTTCTATACATTTTTCTACAAGCTAAATATAACCTAAAGGTTCTTAGACGCTCCCCACAATGTCTAAGAAGCCATTTCTTCCTACTCTCTAGGACATTGAACACTCTCTACAAAATAAGACATGTAGATGTATACCGATGTTAATGTAATAAAATTAATAACATTTGACATACAAAAATGATTACATAAAATAACATATTTACCGTGATTTCCTACCAAATATGCTCCTTATGACCCTGTGGAACCTGCTTCCAATTATTATAGGAGATAGGAACACGGTTACGGGTCACAAGTAAAATGTAGGTCAAGAACATATCTGCATAAGGGTCGATGGGAAGATTGTAAGTATTCCATCCCAACTCGACTACTTATCCTCTATTCCTCATGTCTATGATAATTCTCATAATCGTAGGTCCTCTCTTCCTTTCTTCATCACTGTTATCCCTATCAATGTTTTTGTTGGCCATATCTCTACAAAAAAATGAATAAATAAATTATGTTAGAATGTTATGTATTGAGCATAATAATGTACCATTATATTATCGATACGAATCATACTTAGAAAGAATTAACCTCAAATGTATCATGTTATTATATATATATATATATATATATACGAATCATGCTAACACGTTTCTAAAAAGATATTAATACTAACCCTAACCCTAATTAACCATAATAAACGATAAACCCTAACCCTAACCCTAGCTAATTAACCATAATTTATTATAATAAACCCTAACCCTAAACCACAAAAAAATCTAATCCCTAAACCTAGCTAAATGTAATTAAAGCATAATATATAAATCATATTATTAATTATTATTATTATCATACATAATTATTTCTCTCTATTTAATTATTCACTTTTATATATTCCGTATTCTCTATATCTATTTAATCCTCATCAAATAGCAATCATTAACATATGCATATGTAAAATATATTTGCATTTCATTATATGACATTTCCTATATCTTATTGCTAGTCTCCTATACTTATTAATGAAAATGTGTGTGTGTGTGTGTGTGTGTGTGTGTGTATAGTTTTTATGAGTGAAAATGTATATAATTCTATACTCACATTCATATTATATATATATATATGTAAAGGTCTCGGTGACACGTTCCTACCCGCAAGTGCACGGGGTCAGAGTAGTAGTCAAGGTCGATCCCATAAGGATTGGTGAATGACCACTGGGACAATGATAGAACTTAACTATGTCTAAACTACGAGATGATATGAAATAATAAATTGTAAGCTAAAATAACTAAATAAGCTAAAAAGAAAGGAAAATAGCACTCAAGTCACTCAAATAAATAGAAGAGCTAAGGTTCCGGTTCATCGCCCCCGATCCTCACATGTAATCGAAGATCACATCACAAAATAATTCAACAATCATAATCAATCATGCCAACAAGGATAGAAAGTGTTGTGCTTTCTCAAGCCACAACCACCCTATTACATATCTATGGCCCTAACTATCTCTAGCTTAGAGTCTAAAATTTCACTTCTTTCAGGCCCATATACTTTAAATATGCATTCTTTCTTTTTCCACTTTAACTTTTGCTTCTCTTTGCTCCTTTTTTCTCCTTTCTTCTCCCTTTAAGGTTATTCTTTTTCTTCATCCTTCATGATTATTTTTGTTGCTTGAGACCCTGCAAATTTTCACAACACAAAGGCAGTAACAAGAACAAAAAGGGAGAATTCTGACTGAAATTAAAGGTAAAAACTCTTATAAACCTTAGGAATAAGATGTAAAAGTCACACTTATCAACTCCCCCATGCTTAAACATTTGCTTGTCCCCAAGTAAAGTAATACAAGAAACCCACCATGAGGTAAAAGAAAAGTAGTAGGATCCCTTTCTCAGAAAAGTGTGGTTAGCTTTTTAATAGCACAAGAGTCAAGTAAGGAGCAATAAGACCCAAAAATATAACAATTAAAAGCTCAAAATCCTTTTTCAAAAGATATTTAGGTTGCCCCAACATGTGAGAAATGTAACCGTGCTATCGAGCTCTAGGTACATGCCATGAAACAAAGGACATCCAACAGTGGACAGCAGGCAGCCATATACCAACTCACTCTTCCCTCAAAGTTTCGAATTAGAATTCTCACTTTAGGTCTTGTGGACACACCTCTCATGTGTTTTATTTTATTTGAAGGTTCTACTCTAGTCCTCTCACTCATGATCAAGATCATCCATATGCTTGGAATGCTTTTCGAGTCTCCACCACTAGAAAGACTTAGAACACACAAAAATCAAGATGTCTTATTAGGGTTGTAATGGGGCCATAGGTTAAAAGGTTAGGATATAATTGTTTTTGGAAGTAGATTTAAAAGTCTAGTACCAATGAGATATTTTTTTTATAACATATATTTTACCATCCCAACTTTTCATCACGAAACACAAGCACCCCAAACTTCTTATTGATTCTTCTTCTTCTTCTCCCTTTTTTTTTTAGAGAGATATATCGATTTGCTCTTCATCATACACAATCATTTACTCTTTCACACCTCCCTCATGCTTAGATTACATCATACTCCCAACTTTTTTTTTGAAATTGCGCAACAACCATTGATTCTAGACTTAGGGAGGGATAAAGGAAATTGGGTTACATGTGTGTTTAGATCAAGAAAATGGCCATAAGCACAATGGGGTTAGCAAAGGATAAAATGTGAAGGTCAGGCTATTTGGCTAATGTAGGTTATGAAAAAAAAAACAAGTGTCTCTATCATTTTAATGCACGTCTAAGTCACATGTGGCTTTGAAGAAAACCATTACAAGTTCTAGTTTCCCAAGTCATGGTGGGAGACACGCACAAAAGAAAAAATAAGAGACTGTAGTGATGTATCAGTCTAAAGGCTCAAAGTCTCACTAGGTCCAAAATTCTCTAATTCTAACACCTTTTGGCAAAGAGTAAATCAGCATAAGTCAAACTACAATACCACAAAAATGTTAAGGCATATATAACCCTAAAGTTCTCAAACACAATTATACTTGTCTCATAACAATGCAACCAAAACATTTAAGCACATAGAAATCCATTTTCAAAAGATGATTTAAAGGGTCTTATCACACCAAACTAAACACTCATGCCATTGCAAGACAAAACACACTCTTTAATATCATAAATGAAGGGTCATTTCCTTTTCTTTTCTTCATTTGTTTTGATTTTTTTTAGATAAAAATCCAAAAGAAATAACCAAGGAAAAATATAGCAACACTCATAAAAAAATAAAATAGGGAAGAATAGAATACTAACCAAATGACAAGGATAGGCCATCTTCTCCCCCATGCTTATGTATCACATTATCCTCAATGTGAAATAAGAAGCACAAAAGAAAAGAGGGAAAAAAATCCATAAGGAAACAAAGAGAAAACAAACCAAGCAAACCAAAATAAGAAAAATAAAAAAAGTAAATAGAATAAAAAAAATTGGGTTGCCTCCCAAGAAGCGCTTGTTTATAGTCATTAGCTTGACTTTCTCACTTCACTTAGGATCATCTAGAAGAATGGTGGTTTTGAGGGCTGCAACCTCACCACCTTCATACACCTTCAACCTTTGCCCATTCACTTTGAATGACTCTTTATCGAGGCTAGAGATTTCGACTGCTCCGAATGGAAAAACTTGTCTGATTGTGAATGGTCCTGACCATCGGGATCTAAGCTTTCCAGGGAACAATCGCAAACGAGAATTAAATAGAAGCACTTGTTGCCCCACTTCAAATGCTCGTTTGGTGATGCGTTGATCATGAATCCTTTTCGTGCGCTCTTTGTATAGCCTAGCACTCTCATATGCCTTAAGCCGGAATTCATCGAGTTCATTCAATTGAAAGAGCCTCTTCTCACCTGCAGCTTGCATATCAAAGTTAAGGAGACGGGTAGCCCAAAATGATTTATGATCAAGTTCTACAGGGAGATGACAAGATTTTCCAAAAACTAGATTATAAGGGGACATTCCAATAGGAGTTTTAAAAGCTGTTCGGTAAGCCCATAGAGCATCGTCAAGTTTCAAGGACCAATCCGTTCTAGAAGAGCTAACCGTTTTCTCAAGAATTCTCTTAAGCTCACGGTTTGACACCTCCACTTGGCTGCTAGTTTGAGGATGGTATGGGGTAGAAACCTTATGGTTAACTCCATACTTACTCAAAAGAGCATTAAATGCTCTATTGCAAAAATGAGAACCCCCATCACTAATGATAGTCTTAGGTGTCCCAAACCTTGAAAATATATTCTTTTTCAAAAATTTAGTGACGACTTTTGCATCATTTGTGGGAGTGGCTATAGCCTCTACCCACTTAGATACATAATCAACTACCACAAGAATATATTCATTCACCATAGACTTAGGAAATGGTCCCATAAAATCGATTCCCCAAACATCAAATAACTCCACTACAAGAATGTTTGTGAGGGGCATCTCTTGTTTTCTAGAAATATTTCCCATTCTTTGACACCTATCACAAATCTTAGCAAAGGAGTATGCATCATGAAATAAGGTAGGCCAATAGAATCCACATTGCAAGACTTTTGCAGCAGTTTTGGTGGGGCCAAAATCGCCACCACACTCTTTACTATGACAATGAGATAGTATAGAATGCATTTCATGCTCAGGGATGCATCTTCTAATGACATGATCAGCACAAATCCTATAGAGGTAGGGATCATCCCAAAAGTAATACCTCAGATCATGTAAGAACTTCTTCCTTTGATGAAAGGAAAGATCATTGGGTAAGATTCCACTTACAAGATAGTTTGCAATATCAGCATACCAAGGATGATTTGTAACAGCGTAGAGTGTTTCATCGGGAAATGCATCTTGAATAGGTGTAGCTTCCTGATTAATCACATAGGTAGAGGGTAAACGAGAAAGATGATCAGCTACTTGATTCTCACTTCCCTTCCTATCCCTGATTTCCAAGTCGAACTCTTGCAACAATAAAATCCACCGAATGATTCTGGGCTTTGCATCCTGCTTACTAAAAAGATACTTCAAGGCTGCATGGTCAGTATAGACAATGACCTTGTTAAGAAATAGATAAGAACGGAACTTGTCAAAGGAGAAAACCACAGCTAGCAATTCTTTTTCAGTTGTTGCATAATTCATTTGTGCAGAATTCAAAGTCTTGCTAGCATAATAGATAGTATGAAATTTTTTTTCCTTACGCTGCCCCAAGACTGCTCCTATAGCAACATCACTAGCATCACACATAATCTCGAAAGTTAAATTCCAGTCAGGAGTAACAATAATCGGAGCATCTACCAGTTTTGCCTTTAAAGTGTTAAAGGCAGCCAGACATGCATCAGAAAAGTGAAAGGGCACATCTTTAGCCAACAGATCACAAATAGGCTTTGAAATTTTTGAAAAATCTTTAATGAAGTGTCTATAGAAACCTGCATGACCAAGGAAACTACGTATATCTTTAACACATGTGGGGGGTGGCAATTTCTCAATGACTTCAATTTTAGCTTTGTCTACCTCTATCCCTTTTGCATGAAATCTTATGCCCTAAAACTATTCCTTCCTGGACCATTAAATGACACTTTTCCCAATTTAAAACCAAATTTGTATCCTCACAACACTTAAGAACAAGTTCAAGATTATTTAAGCATGCATCAAATGATGACCCAAAAACCGAAAAATCATCCATAAAAATTTCTATAAATTTTTCAATCATATCATGAAATAAATCCATCATACATCTTTGAAAAGTGGCGGGGGCATTACAAAGACCAAATGGCATCCATCTATATGTGAAGGTGCCATAAGGACAAGTAAATGTTGTCTTCTCTTGGTCCTCAGGGGAAAAATGTATTTGCATATAACCAGAATACCCATCAAGAAAGCAATAATAGTCATGCCCCGCCAAGTGTTCAAGCATCTGGTCAATGAAGGGAAGGGGGAAGTGGTCTTTTCTAGTGGCATCATTCAACTTTCTAAAATCAATGCAGACACGCCAACCTATAACAGTTCTAGTAGGCACCAATTCATTATTATCATTCTTGACTACCGTGATTCCCCCTTTCTTGGGAACCACTTGGACAGGACTAACCCAAGAGCTATCAGAGATTAGATAGATCATACCTGCATCTAATAGCTTAATTACCTCCTTCTTCACCACCTCTTGCATTGTTGGGTTCAATCGCCTTTGAGGTTGGATCACTTTCTTGTGGTTGTCTTCCATGACAATTTTGTGCATGCACATGGAAGGGCTAATCCCTCTAATATCAGCAATGGTCCATCCGAAAGCCTTCTGTCGTTCCTTAAGCACTCTCATCAATTTTTCTTCCAGCAAATTAGTCAAAGATGAAGAAATAATGATGGGAAGTGTATCATTATGACCAATAAATGCATATTTCAAATGCTAAGGTAGTGGCTTAAGCTCTAGTGTGGGAGGTTCCTTAATAGATGACTTCAATTTTGGAATATGGGCCCTCTCTAGCCCTTGTAAGGGGACCATAGTGTGACGACCATATGGTGGATGCGCATTCAAGTACCGGACAACCTCTTCTTCTTTCTCTTCATTCTCCCACTCTCTTTGTTGAACCAAACACCTTTCTAGGGGATCCTGCACAACACTTGCTTGAAAACAATCATCAATTACATTATCTAAGATATCAATACAATAGCAAGTGTTATCATCTAAGGGGTATTTCATGCTCTTAAATACATTAAAAGTGACTTCTTCGCCTTGGAAACGAAGAATGAGCTTACCCTCTTGGACATCTATAAGAGTACGTCCTGTTGCTAAGAAAGGCCTACCAAGAATTAGGGGGACTTTGTGGTCTTCCTCCATATCTAGCACAACAAAGTCAACAGGGAAGATAAATTTGTCCACTTTAACTAAAACATCTTCAATAATGCCCCTCGGATATTTGATAGATCGATCAGCCAACTGAAGGGACATATTGGTGGGTTTTGGTTCCCCTAGACCTAGACGCTTGAAAACAGAGAAGGGCATCAAATTAATGCTAGCACCAAGATCACATAATACCTTCTCGAATTTTAAATCCCCAATTACACATGGGATAGTGAAACTTCCTGGATCTTTAAGCTTAGGAGGAAGTTTGTTCTGCAAGATTGCAGAGCATTCCTCATTCAAACTTACTGTTTCAAAATCATCTAGTTTCCTCTTGTGAGTGATTATGTCCTTTAGAAACTTCCCATAACTGGGCATCTGTCTCACAATGTCAAGCAACGGCAAGTTAATGTGCACTTTCTTAAGTATATCAAGAAATTTTACAAATTGAGCATCTAACTTGTGTTGTATAATCCTACCTGGAAACGGAGGAGGAGGAACATATGCATTTACCTCTTGAGGTGAAGTGTGGATTGTCTCAGGTTGTGATTCAGGCACTTTCTCTTCAGGAGCTTTTTCTTTATCTTCCTTGGGTTCTTGAGGGTATGGTTCAAGTAGTGGTTTCCCACTCCTCAAGGCTATTGCATTAATTTGCTCTTTGGGGTTGATGATTGTATTACTAGGCAAAGTGTTAGGTGCTCTCACTGAAATGGCATTAGCAAGTTGTCCAATATGTGCCTCTAGGTTCTTGATGGATGCATCCTGATTTTGGAGGCGGGCTTCTTGTTTCTGAAGATGAACTTGAATTTGAGCATCATGTTTTTGAAGGGTGCTCTCGGTGCGAGTGATGAACTTGGACATCATCTCTTCAAGGGAAGAAGATTGAGGTTGTTGGGGCGGTAAAGGAGCTGGAGGTGTTGGTTGTTGTTGTGTGAATCCCGGAGGCTTTGTAGGAACTTCATTTCTCCAACTAAAGTTTGTATGGTTTTTCCATCCAGGATTGTACACATTGGAGTAGGGATTTTTCGGTCTCCCATAACTATTTCCCATGTAGTTCACTTGATCATAAGATTGTTGGAAGGGATTCCCAACTTGACATTCTGTGCTTAAGTGTGATCCAGCACATAACTCACACATAGGTGCATTAGCTTGTACCTGCATACAAGAAGTACTACCAATTTTGTCAAATTTTTTTGCAAGCAAATCAATCTTAGCCTCTAATGCCGTGATGGAATCTAAAGAGTGAATTCCTGGAGTCCTTTGTATCGGGGCACGTTCGGAGTGCCATTGATGGGAATTCGAAGCTAGCTCCTCAATGAACTCATAAACCTGCTCTGGAGTCTTGTTCATAATGGTACCTCCTGCAGCTGCATCTATCATAGAACGGTTAGTAGCAGAGATACCATTATAAAAAGTTTGCATCTGAAGCCACATAGGCAGGCCATGATGTGGACACTTCCTAAGCAAATCCTTAAACCTTTCCCATGCATCATAAAGCGATTCAAGGTCATTTTGCATAAAGGTAGTGATGTCATTCCGTAATTTTGCAGTTTTTGATGGTGGAAAATATCTAGAAAGGAAAGACTTCATCAAATCGTCCCAAGTAGTAATAGACCCTGGGGCTAATGAGTATAACCAACTCTTAGCCTTATCAAGTAACGAAAAAGGGAACAATCTAAGCCTAATTGCATCATTAGAAACACCATTTAGCTTAAAAGTGTCACAGATTTCTACAAAGTTAGCAATATGGGAGTGGGGATCTTCAATAAGGTTACCTCCAAATTGAACTGATGTTTGTAGCATCTGGATAATGGCAGGCTTGATCTCAAAATTATTAGCTTGTACAGCTGGTCTTCGTATGCTTGAGGTTGAGCCATCAAGGCTTGGTGTAGCATAGTCCCGAAGTGACCTAGGAATGGGAGCTTGCTCTTGGATAGGAGCTTGTTCTTGGAGTAAGATGTGCTCTTGTGGTGGGAATACTCCATCATGGGGTGGAGTATTGGTTTCCATTTCAATATATGTGGTGTGTGACCTGCGTAAATGTGAGATGGTCTTCTCAATCTCGAGATCAAGTGGCACTAGATCACCCCCACTAGCGCTGGTCATGCACTAATGCACCTGCACTAAATCAAGAACTCTTACACCCAAGATTAGTCAACCACAACAAAAAGAATGTAAAAAGAAAAAAAATAAATGTCTAGATCACAATAAATTCTTTGAGTCCTAATGTCACTCGCTGCCAATCCCCAGCAACGACGCCAAAAACTTGACATGTTCCTACCCGCAAGTGCACGGGGTCAGAGTAGTAGTCAAGGTCGATCCCACAAGGATTGGTGAATGACCACTGGGACAATGATAGAACTTAACTATGTCTAAACTACGAGATGATATGAAATAATAAATTGTAAGCTAAAATAACTAAATAAGCTAAAAAGAAAGGAAAATAGTACTCAAGTCACTCAAATAAATAGAAGAGCTAAGGTTCCGGTTCATCGCCCCCGATCCTCACATGTAATCGAAGATCACATCACAAAATAATTCAACAATCATAATCAATCATGCCAACAAGGATAGAAAGTGTTGTGCTTTCTCAAGCCACAACCACCTTATTACATATCTATGGCCCTAACTATCTCTAGCTTAGAGTCTAATAGAATGTAATGCATTAAAGTCTATAAAGTTTCCTCCTTTATTGTTGAAGAGGTCAAATTGATCGTCTCTCGACCTACAATTTAATCTCCCGTTGTGCTATTGGGTCTAATACTGGATTATCTCTCGATCTCACCGGTATTTCCCACACTGAAAATCAGAACCCGGCCGTGGTTCAAGAATCCGTCAATCAATCAATAACACAACACATACATTATGAATTGAATAAAAAAGGATGCAATAATTCAACACATTAGGATCGGGAAAAATTACCCTTCACCTTAGCAAAAGATCTAGCCCATCAAATTCATAGCAAGAATATTAAAAACAATAAGAGATTCCATAGATAAAGAAAATATCATTAGATAATACCCTTGATGTTCACAAATTCTTGCAAAAATTTAACTTCTTGAACCTTCGTCTCTAATTTACAAGAGAGATCTTGATGAATTGGGGAAGAGGATAGAGAAGATAGAAAAGAGAGGGAGTGGAGGCTTCCTCGAGATATTAGAATAAGAGTTTTTACACTACCGCCTCGTGGATTGCTAGGGTTTCGGTAACGATGGGCTTCCCGTGTCAGCTTTTAAAATGATTCGTATTTTGACCATAACTTTTTCATCATAACTATGATTAAGCTGATTTTGGATGTGTTGGAAAGTTATTAAAAATATCTAAAGCTTTGATGTTGAAAGCTTCTCCAAATTCAGACCTTTTCTTGGTCTAAATTTTACTTCTTTCAGGCCCATATACTTTAAATATGCATTCTTTTTTTTTCCACTTTAACTTTTGCTCCTTTTTTCTCCTTTATTCTCCCTTTAAGGTTATTCTTTTTCTTCATCCTTCATGATTATTTTTGTTGCTTGAGACCCTGCAAATTTGCACAACACAAAGGCAGTAACAAGAACAAAAAGGGAGAATTCTGACTAAAATTAAAGGTAAAAACTCTTATAAACCTTAGGAATAAGATGTAAAAGTCACACTTATCACTCGGCCAACACATGCATTTGTTCATATATAACAATAACGCAACAAATTCAACAACAAACAACAAAATTTTCAGCCAACACATTCAACAACACATTTTTCGAACAACAAACCACAATCTTTCAATAACAAAAAAACGAAACCCTGTAGCAACATGCATGCATTTATATATATATACATATATAAGTAGATAAAAAGTTACGAGAGGAAGAACAAACACATACATAAAGTGAGCTAGCTACAAACACGACGGTGAGAATGTTGAGAGAGGCAAGGGCTTTTAACACGACGGAGGATGAAGGTGCAAGTGCTAGCTAGCTTCGGAACAATGACAACACGCACATGCAGAGCTGACAATGGCAGAGGCGTGGTGGAGAGTTGGCGGTGCGAGGGTTTCCTTTACTTGAGAGGAGCCGGTGTGGTGGTTCGAGTTGGTGGTGCACGATGTGGTGGTGCGAGGGTTTGCAAGGAGAAGGAGAGAAAGAGAACGAAGGTGCAGAGAGTCTGAAAATTTTGGCACAAAACAAAACTAAGCAAAATATAAGTTTGATTTTGGGGTTTTAATAACGGTTCCTGAGAGAACCGTTATTAAACAAAGGATTTAATAACGGTTCATGAGAGAACCGTTATTAAAACATCTTTTAATAACGGTTCTTCCAAAAACCGTTATTAAAAGCTTCTAACTTTTGACAACAGTTCTAATATGAACCGTTATTAAATCATCTTTTAATAATGGTTTACCTGAAACCGTTATTAAAACATCCGTCCAAATTTTAACGTTGCCCTTTTAATAATGGTTTTTAACTAGAACCGTTATCAAAAATCTCCCGCCCATTAATTTTCACGCGTTTGACAACGGTTGTCGAACTATCGTTATTAATGTCCCGTTATTATTTTCCGTTTTCCTAGTAGTGTAAACCACGTCTTTAGGGTAGCAATCCCTAAAGAGCCACCATTCCCGATCTCGAGGTCTTTCAATTTAAGTATTAGTGTCTTAATTAAGGTGATCACCAAAAAGCATAATAATCAGATACTTATTTACTTTCAATCGTTATGATATCATTAGTCATTTCTTATTCAAATGGTTATGTAACACCCAAAAAATTCACTACTGAAAAATTTCGTTAATTAAAAGGAAATTAGCGGAAACAAATTAGAAAATTGTGAACTTTGGGAGTATTACCGCCACACTTAGTACTAGACCGGCTCACTCATACCGTTCCAGTACCAAATGCTAAGGCTAAAAAAAATGAAATACAATTTGAAAGAAATTCAACATGCATAAATCAGAGTAGCGCATCAAATCATTTATAAGAATTAAAATCCATCGATGGTTGTTACAGTAACAACATAACATTAAAACCAGGAATTTAAAGAGAAAGAGAAAAACCCTAACGATACCGAAAAACTCCTTACTTTCTTTCCCGTAGCCCACTTGAGTAGCACCTGAAAAGACCTGCAAGGGCACTGCTCATTGAATAGGTAGGGGCCCCACAAAGGGAATCCCTTCAGTACTACAGTACTGAGTAACCCTTTAATACCACACTTAAAGACAGGCCCACATACGGCACATAATGCAAGCTATATTCATAAATATTGAGAGGTACATACATAATAGTAACATACATAATAATTTATAAGTCACGATCGATACTTTTGGCCCTTAAGCCATGTCATAGTGTAAGATCAATACATTTGAGCCTTAAGCCATTATTCCGTCATCATTCAACCAGTCTCATATTTTATATCCATGTGAGTGCGAGAACCCCATTATTATAACCGGTGGACCAGAAGTAAACACAGGGCAGAATGCCTCTGACCACTATTATTGCCGGTGGACCGGAAGATAAACACACAGGGCAGAACGCCTCTGACCACTATTATTTTCCAGTGGACCGGTCTAGCCCCAACTCACATGGTGTTCCACTATAAGTGATTAGTATTTTTCCATAACTTTATTCACATATAATACTGATTTTATTGAGCTCGGGACCCCCACTATTATTGCCGGTGGACCAAAAATATATGTAAAATCAGCATCCAGGGCACAACGCTCCTGGCCACCATTATATCCGGTGGACCGGTACTCATAATCATTTACCAGGGCAACACGCTCCTGAACCACTATTATATCCGGTGGACCGGTACTCATAATCACTTACCAGGGCAACACGCTCCTGGACCACTATTATATCCGGTGGACTGGTACTCATAATCACATACCAGGGCAACACGTTCCTGGACCACTATTATATCCGGTGGACCGGTACTCAATATCATAAATCAACTGGGCCCGGCTCATTAATATTTCACTTTCATAATTAGTATCTTTCCTTTTCTTAATCAGCACAACATTCATATTTATTTGCCTCAAATGGGAGATCAATAACCCGGGACACAAAGGTACACCGGTCGTACCGGTGCATATCAACTACTCAGTACCCTTCAACCTCGAACCTAAGGATGTAAAGGTACCCTGGTCGTACTGGTGCATAAAGCTAACTCAGTACCCTACCAACAAGGACACCTAATCCATAAGTATGCATACCCCCTAACTAGGTCCGTAGAGCTAGAAAGAGTAAGATATAGGGCCTGGATGGGGCACAAAGGCACACCAGCAAATACCAGAATAATCGTGGACTAAACCACGTCCTTAGGGTAGCGACCCCTAAGGAGTCACCATTCCCAATCTTGAAGTCTTTCACTTTAAGTAATAGTGTCTTAATTAAAGTGATCACGAAAGCACAATAATCAGATACTTATTCATTTTCAATCGTTTTGATATCATTAATCGTTTCTTATTTAGATGATTATCCAGGATATCACAGAGAAACCATTAAGGCCATACTAATTATCAAATACTCTTACTTGGCTAATCAGTATTATTTAAATCATATTATAATGGTCTACAATCACAACAACATGTTCTGTACAAATTACTCATTTACCCGTTACTTATATAATTGCTGAGTCATCCCTTCCTTACTTGATAAATTACCATATTACCCTTTAGATTACATAATTACCAAATTACCCCTTATCCAATTTAGGTTATCAAGTTGTCTCCTACATTTTTTAGATCACCATTCACCCTTCATAATTATTAACCTTAACACATTTACCTTTTTGGTTGGTTAAATTACTAAATTGCCCTTCTCCTTTACCATAATTACCATTCTACCCTTCTCAATTATTATAATTACCTTTTTACCCTTTTTAATTATCATAAATCCCAAATTACCCTTCTTTTTAATTACAAATATTAATTTACCCTTCTTCATAACTTTAATTACCATATTGCCCTTCTCCATTATTAAAATTACCATAATGCCATTTAATTTGTTAATTTACCAAACTACCCTTCTCTTGTATCATAATTATCCAATTACCCCTTTTTAATCATAATTTAATTACCAATTTATTCCTGTTCATTATCATTATTACCAAGTTACCCCTTTCTTTCAAATTTGCCATAAACATCATTTTATTTACAAAATTACCATTTTACCCCTTACATCCAATTTTACCATTTTTATCTTTCCTTACAAAATTATCATTTTGCCCTTCTTTTCCAAAATGACCATATTCCTCATTTACTCCAAAAATTACCATAATGCCCATTACTTATAAAATTACCATTTTGCCATGCACTTATAAAATTACCATATTACCATTTACTTATGAAATTACTATTCTACTCCTCTACTTCCAAAAATTACCATAATGCCCATTTACTTGAAAAATTCTCATAATGCCCTCCTTCATCCAAAATTACTATTTTACCCCAACTTCCAAAATTACCATTCTTACCACTTACTTATAAAATTACTATATTGCCTCTTTGACTCCCAAAATTACCGCTTTACCCTTTCCTCCAAAAATTACCATAATACCCTTCTTTCTCCCAACTTACAATTTTATCCATTTACTTATAACTTACCATTTAACCCCTTTCTTTTGAAATTAACAAAATACCCTTTTGTTTACAAGATTACCAAAATACCCTTTTCACTTATAACATTTCCACTCAACCCCTTTATTCACCATTTTTATGAATTCACCATCACTACATAAAATAATGATATTAGTACTTCATTTTTATCATTTAAGTCCACCAACTTGTCATTATTCAACATAATACTCATTAGCAACTATATATATTAGATCACATACTTCACAAGCATATCATTAAAATATTTATTTTTAATTTATTAAATACTCTTATCCAAATTTACATACTCTAAAATCCATAAAATAATTAAAAAAAATAATTTTAAAAGCAAATTTTATTTCAAATAAAAGTTATTTATTAAAATATAGGTTTTCACAATTTTTTGGGGGATTACAGGTTATCCAAGATATCACAGAGAAACCATTAAGGCTATCCTAATCTCATCTAATTCCGAATTACGATTTGTTCTCGTGATACTTACTAATTATCAAATACTCTTACCTTGCTAATTAACATTATTTGAATCATATTATGAAATTTTACAATCACAACGACGTGTTAGGTACAAATTACTTATTTACCCCTTACTTATATAATTGTTAAGTCATCCCTTCCTTACTTGACAAATTACCCTATTATCCTTTTGGTTGCATAATTACTGAATTACCATTTACCCGTTTAGGTTACCAAGTTATCTCCTACACTTTTTAGATCACCATTCACCCCTCATAATTGCTACACTTATCATATTTCCCTTTTGGTTGTTTAGATTACCGAATTGCCCTTCTCCTTTGTTATATTTACTAAATTGCCCTTAAGTTGGATAAATTATCAAATTACCCTTCTTCATTATCATGATTACCAATTTTCCCCTTTAGTTGGTTAAATAATTACCAATCTACGCTTTAGTCGATTAAATTACCAAATTTTCCTTCTCCATTATCACAATTACCGAATTGCCGCTTTAGTTGGATAAATTACCAAATTACCCTTATCCATTATCAAAATTACCAAATTATCCTCTTGTTGGTTAAATTACCAAATCACCCTTCTCCATTATCATAATTACTGATTTAACCTTTTCCATATTTATAATTATCAATTTACCCTTCTCCATAATTATAATTACCAATCTACCCCTCTCCATATTTATAATTATTAATTTACCCTTCTCCATAATTATAATTACCAATTTGCACTTCATAATTATAATTACCAATCTACACTTCTCCATAATTATAATTACCAATTTACCCCTCTCTATATTTATAATTATTAATTTACCCTTCTCCATAATTATAATTACAAATTTACACTTCTCCATAATTATAATTACCAATTTACCCCTCTCCATATTTATAATTAATAACTTACCCTTTACTCCCAAAATTACCATAATGCACCTTTACTTATAAAATTAACATTTTGCCATTTAATCATAAAATTGCCATATTACCTTTTTTTCTCCAAAATTACCATAATACCCCCTTTCCTTACAACTTACAATTTTATCCTTTTACTTATAAAATTATCATTTCACCCCTTTTCTTTTGAAACTACCAAAATACCCTTTTACTTACAAAATTACCATTTTACCATTTTCTTTTGGAATTGGAATTACCAAAATACCCTTTTACTTACAAAATTATTATTTTTCCCTTTTCTTCCAGAATTACCAAAATGCCATTTCACTTACAAAAATGACCGTTTTACCCTTTTACGCAAAAATTTCCAAAATAACCTTTTACTTATAAAATTACCATTTTAACCCTTTATTACACTACTTTTATGAATTTGCCACCACTACATAAACTACTAATATTAGTACTTCATTCTTATCATCTAACTCCACCAACTTGTCATTATTCAACATAATACTTATTAGCAACTACATATATTAGATCACATACTTACATAGGCATATTACTAAAATACCCTGAGGCTCACAGTAATATTATTCATGCATTAATGACATTATACATCATAGACAAGCATTTAACATTTCCATCAATAATCAAACTCCTTCCTTAAGTATCATTTCTACACATGACACAAAATCTAGCATGCTTTTCTTTTTATCAATCAATATAAATAACCACATTTATCATACTAGGTAACATATAACATGCATAAAATCATACTAAAATCCCTAATGTGCTAGCATATGTTTTTCCATGCATTTAAGTGGGGTTTAACGATTACCTTAATTCTCACAAAAATCGAATCTTACCAGTATCTCGGTTACAGATTCAAGCTTTAAATAGCAAAATCAGCACCTAAAAAAATAATGTCAATAATTATTATATTAGAAGTAGGAAATTAAAAGAATAAAATTTTTATGAAAACTTAACTAATAATATACTTTACTTAACTATTAATATACCTCAAAAATTTAAACAAATTAATTCCCAAATCAATGTGGAGCTCATGCTGCATGAACATCGTGAGCCACATGCAGGCTACAGGGGGGAAGAGGGTCGAAGGTGGTGAGGTAGAAGAGAGGGGGATATGGTTTGGGTTGGGGTCTTTAGGCTAGTAAAGGAGGTAGGTGGGGGAAGATTGGAGGCAAGGGAAGGGTGCAGGAGTGAAGAGGGTGTGTAGGTGGAGGCTGGGGATGGGTTGTTGGCAGCCAAGGGTGGCGGAGATGGCGGTGGTGAGGCGGCAAAAGGGGTCGTCGTGGTGGACTAGGCTGAGAAGGAAGGAAAAGAGAGGGGGAAAATGGAGGGGTGAGGGGGATTGTTTTAGCTAAACAAGGTATGGGGTGGTAGAGGAAGTTTCAGAGTGTGGATTGGTGGTTTGGGTGGTGGCAAAGGTGGCCGGACGGCGGCGAACGGAGCGGTTGCAGGTGGGCTGCCGATTAAGGGGAAAATGGGGAGGAAAAGACGAAGGGGAGAAAAGAGGAACTGTTGGGGCTCGAGGGTGGATTGGGTGGTCTTGTGGTGGTGTAGGGCTGAGGTATAGGGTGACAGTGGGTGGTGCAGGGGCTCATTGCGACGGTCAGAGCAGCGGAGGGAGGCGACGTACAAAAACCGTGAAAAATGGGAAGGAGGAGAAAATGAGAGAAAAGAGTCAGGGAAGGGAAAGTCAGGCTCGGAAATGGGGCAAGAAATTCTGGTGAGGAGAAGAAAAAGGAGAGGTAGAGACATGGGGAGTAGGTGGCCGGTTAGGGTTGTAGTAGGGTGGTAGGGAGAGGGAAATGGAGAAGAGGGGAAAGGAACAGGGCATGTGGGTTGGGGATACAGGGGTTTGTTTGGTTCAAAATAGGAAAGAAAATGACGGGGGAGAGAGAGGGAGTAGTAGGGAGGTAGGTGGTGGTCGGGCATGGCAGTTGTAGGTGCAACCTGCATGCTTGAGCATGGCAGAGGGCGGTGGTCTGGTGTGGAAGAAGAGAGAAATGAAGGGGGTGCGATCAGGTGGACCGACGCAGGAAAGAAAGGATAGGCTGACCGGTCCAGGGGGAAGGGGAAGGGAGAAGGATAAAAAAGGCTGGACTGGTTGTGACGCGCGAGCTAGTGAGGAAGAAAATTCGGATGGGCCTGTGACATAGGAGGAGAAGGAGAGGAGGGAAGAGGGAGAAGGGCTTATGGCCCAGTCGCACACCGGGGAAGGTAGGAAGCAGGCCGGGTGCGGGTGGCCCAAAGGAGGAGCAAAAAGGAAAAAGAAAGAAAGGAGAAAAAAGAGAAAGGAAGAAGAAAAAAAAAGGAATAAGGAAAATGAAAAAATGGTGGAACTTAAAATAATTTATACTATAAAATCATAGGATTTAATATTTTTAATAATTAATTTATTTAATAATTTAATTTAATATAATTAAATATATGGGCTTAAAAAAGGATAATTTTAGTAAAATATTGGTTTAGTAAAAATTATTTAAATAAAAAGTGTATGATAAAATAAAAAAATATTTGTTTTAATTTATCAAATATTCCTATCCAAATTTATATACTCAAAAATCCATAAAATAATTAAACTAAATAATATTAAAACCTAATTTATTTCAAATAAAAGTTATTTATTAAATTATAAGTTTTCTTAATTTTGAGGGATTACATATATGTTGATTTCTAGAACTTGAGATTTTTTATTCAATTATGTCTATATTTATCATATTCATCAGATTAAGCTATTTTTGTTAAATTAATTATGCAATATATTTTAAACTATACTTAATTTCATGTTGGAATTGCTAATTTGAGAATTTTGTTTGAAACTAATCAAAATTTTATTTATAGGTCAAAACTTTTACATATTTAAATTATTGTATAATTAAGTTATTTTATTAAAATAAATATACAATATGTGTTAAAATATATTTAATTTCATTTTGACATGTCAATTTAAATATTTAAGTAAGATTTGATCTAATTTAAATTTTGGGCTCAAAAACCCTAATTATATTAAATTAGGTATTTCCTTTGTTAATTTTAATCAATTGAGTATACAATATGCTATAAAATAGGTAAATTGCATTTATAATCATTCAATTTAAATAAATTAACAAAATTTGATTGAATTATATTTTTGTACCTAAAACCTTAACTTTCAAATGAAATTATGAAATTTATTATTTGTATAGTTATTTATTCTAGAATTGATTTTATAGAAATGTTTGAAATGACTATAATTGCATTCTCATATATTTGATTTGAATTGTAAAATTTTGTATTTTATGATTTAAAACTCTAATTTGTGGGAATATTTTGTTGAATTGTGTTGTGTTTGATTCTTTCACAAATTAATCAATTTGTTTTGATGTTAAAATCAATTGAATTGTTTTTTAACTTATTATTTGGATCAATTCTTTTAAATTTATCAGTTTGATGTTGTAGGGTTCTAAACCCTAAATATATAAGTGTTTTTGATAAAAATTTTTTTTGTATTATTCTATGTTTGGATTAGTTTTCTCTAACTTAGTCTTATGATTTAAAAAGATGATCTAGGAAAGCATGTTTGTGGATCTCAAAGCCATGATTTTCCTTTTTTCTTGTGTTACAATATCTTGGAAGCTAGATAAACTTCCTAAACTCCTATTTAATAGAATCTTATGTGTTGATGTGTATTATTCCATATTTTGGTTATCTAAGAGCATGGTAGGATTTGCTAAGATGGTGTGTAGTTTGTGTGCCTCCCTTAATATAGCTATTTTGACATTATTATGTTCTATTAACCTTGTGGTGTGGTATCTGGTAGTTCTTCACAGATATGAATCATAATTCTTCGTAGTTGTATTTTATGAGTTATTATGCTATGTAAGTTGTATAAGTTATTATGTTATATAAGTTGACTATCATGTTGGTAATGCGAATGTAGGTTATTGAATTATTTATTGCTAATTATGTTTAATTTTGCTAAGAACATTAGTGATGGGTTATATACGATGGAATATATGGTCATGGACATAAAGTATGAATAATTATCATGAAAAGTGAAGGAAAAATTATGAAAATTGTGTCATATAAATTATTATAGCTGGTGGTTTCAATATACTTATGAAAATTGTGATATAGGTCACATTAGTGGTTATAGTTGGTGGTTGTATATAGTCCACCTTAAGTAGCCTAGGGATGGCCTTTGAGGTCTATGAGCTAGACGCCTTCCTTATGGTTTCGTATGTATCGCACAAGTAGAACGAAACTAATTTCCTTCTCTCTACTCTAAAGGTGACCTATAGGCCCTATAGAGGGTTTCAATACTTAAAGGTTGGGCTGTCCTAAGTGGTTATGTAGGTCATAGCTGAAAAGCTATAAGTCATAATATTTGTCATAGTCGTAGATCTATAGAAGATATATTGTTGTGGGTTCCTTGATCACTATGCCCTAGATGTGAATAATATATATTTTGGATATGGATAATATTATGTTTTGGATTTGAGGAATGTTATGTATTAGAAATGGATAATTAAAATATGTGGACTAAGTGAAACAAGTGAAATATGATATCATGTACAAGGATATGGGTAGCAATGTGAATTGGCATGTGGGATATCTTTTGGTGGAATAAATCAATAAGTGGTTCAATGAACTAAAATGGAATGATTATATGGAACTTAGTGACTTTTACTCAAGGTACGCAACCTATCCATTCAAATCCCTTATGTAGGCAATACCCATTGGTACCAACATATAAAACCAACTTAAGGGACTCATAACATTCAAGAATACGATTAGACATCTTAGAAGTAAGAATCACTTACTTGATGTAGATAAAATTGCCTTTAAACTAGAAATTCCAATAGTTAAATTCTTAGCTTCTAAAACCTTAAAATGATAAATCTTAAACTCATAAATTCACACTAAATCTTATAAAATTTTGAACTTAAAAAAAGGAAAAGAAGAAGTTACCAACTTCAGTCTAAATAGTGAAATGCTCAGTTGAACCACTAAGAAGAGTGTAAAAATTAAATGGCAAGGGTAGAAGTGTAGAAAGAAATAAGGTGAATACAACGACTTTAGAATTTCTATGGTTGAAAGAAAGGTAGATATAAGTGATAATTCGGGTTATTTATATCTAACCAATCAAGAGGGATAATAGAGGGTAAAATGCCCCGAAAATTCTAATTTTGTTATTTATTATTAAATAATATTTTATTAAAAAAATTAATTAAATAATTATTTTTATTAAAATAAAAGGAAATCAATTAGGGTAAATCAAGAAGAAATTTTTAAGTGTTTTAAATAGGATGAATTTTGGTATTTTAAGTTAATTAAGGATTTTGTTTTGGAAATTAATTAAATAAATTATTTTATTTAAGTAAGAAGGATAAAATAGTTTCAAATTAATATAAACTTTTCAAATAATTTAATTGGAGAAAATTAGAGTGTTTTGCTAATTAAAATGGAATTTAAGAAAATTCTTTCAAAAATTCCTAAATTAACCTAAGTGCTCGTTTGGTAAGGGGGTAATAGGGGTGGAAAATTACCCTCATATTTTTATATATCTTATATAATCTATTTAAAATTAAATATATTTATTCTAATGAATATCCATTTTATATTTTAATTTAATATAAAATGGGTATTTCATTAAAATATATTTATTAATATTAAATACTTAATATAAAAGATACAAAATAGAGGTGAAATGTTTCCACCACTATTTACACCATACCAAACAAGCCCTAAAAAGAGAACTTAATTATTATTTTAATACTTATATTTTATTAAACATCCTAAATTACCTAAATTATATTAATTAAGCCAACCACCTTTTTCCTTTTCTTTCCTTTCCTTCTCTTCCTTTTTCTCCTTTTCCCCCTACTTGGGCTGGCCCGCTGGCCCAACTTCTCCCTCCCCTTGTGCAGCCCAGCCTCCCTGCGTCACTCCTTCCCTCTCTTGGCTAGTTCGATCTTCCCTTTTCTTTCTTTCTTCTTTCCCTTGAACCGCCGGTCCAACCCACTGCATCATCTTCAACCTCCAACGCCTACAACTCCCGCAATCAGCACCGGGAATCCTTCTACCAACCGCACCACCCACTTCGACCATTCCTCCCCTCTCTTCCTCGTTGACATCCCTGCCATTTCGATAGGACCATCCCTCCCCTCTCCAGCGCGCCATCCCTCTCTCCCGATAAAGTATGGCCTACACACGTAGACCTGCGCTGGCCAGAGACCCATAGCCCTTACCCCTCTACTCTCCCACTCCTTCTTATTGTTTTCCCCTTCCAATCGGCCTATAAATAGCCCTGAAGGCTGCCATAATCGGGTTTGGATTTTGGCAGCCCAGAAAACCGACCCAGCGACCACCGCTTGTTTAGCCTCTTGTTCCTCCACCTTCAGCCATCTTTGTCGCCCACTCCGGCCACCAAAACACTCCCTCCACCGCCCTCTACACAACCGAGCCACCATCCTTGCCTTGCCTTGCCCTGTACGAGCCACCTCGACCATGCAAAATTACCTTCCCAAACAACCCCATTCGACCCCGTGCCGCCCTTCGTGCCTCCGGTTCCGCCACCTATAGCACCGCCTCTACCCCCCAAAATAACCAGGAGACCTTTCCTTACCTCCCCAAACCTCTATTTCCCCCTACTTCCCCCTCCCCTAGCCTCCATATCCATCTCTCCACTCCCTCCTTCCGCCACCGCTGCCACCGCCGACTACACCACTTAGCCTAGGTTGTCTCCCAACTCCTTAACCCCTAAACCCTATATATAAAAGTGTTAATGTTTTTAATATTATTAACTATTATTATTAGTGTTATTATGATTATTATTATTATCATCATTACTACTACTACTACTACTACTACTACTACTACTACTACTACTACTACTACTACTACTACTACTACTACTACTATTACTATTATGTCCTAACATTTATTCCAAAGAATTTCTAATTAATGGTATTAATTAAGACTAAAACCTTGTTGTGTTATTATTCTTATTCTTATTCCTATTCCTATTATTATTACTATTATTACTATTATCCTTATTATTATTGTTATTACATTATTATTATTGCCATTACTATTATCATCATCATTATTATCATTGTTATTATTATTATTATTATTATTATTATTATTATTATTATTATTATTGTTATTATTATTATAATACCCCAAATTGAGTGGAGTGTTATAATGATTGATTTGGCTATTTATATTAACATGGTATACCATCCTTTTGGTGATTATATTCTAAGAACTCTATAGTTAAACGTGCCGACCGTGGAGCAATTTTAGGATGGTGACCTCCTGGGAAGTTTCAGAAATTTTCTAAAAATGTCTCGGGAAGTGCGTGAATGAGGACAAAGCGTGCTAAAAGGACTCGTGTTGATCTGTGGGGCCAGCCGATCAATCCAAAAGTGCTCCAAGGTAGCCCCCGTGTGGTAGTATCGACTCGGGGTGTTACAAATGGTATCAGAGCGAAACCGCGGACGTGAGCTAAACTTGGATGAGCTAGTTAGCCACCTAGCGGGACAAATCTTGGGATGAAGTGTATTGAGACAGTTAATGGTTGAGGCACAACGATGACGTTGTGTTCTTTGAGTGGGGGTGAATATAATACCCCAAATTGAGTGGAGTGTTATAAGGATCGATTTGGCTACGTATATCAATATGGTATACCATCCTTTTGGTGATTCTATCCTAAGAACTCCACAATTAAGCGTGCTGACCGTGGAGCAATTTTAGGATGGGTGACCTCCTGGAAAGTTTCAGAAATTTTCTGAAAATTTCTCGAGAAGTGCGTGAGTGAGGACAAAGCATGCTGAAAGGACTCGTGTTGATCTGTGGGGCCAGCTGATCAATCCAAAAGTGATCCAAGGTAGCCCCCGTGTGGTCGTATCGACTCAGGGTGTTACAATTATTATTATTATTCCTATTATTATTGTTATTGCTATTATTACTACTACTATTGCTATTGCTATTGCTATTGTTATTGTTATCATCATCATCATCATCATCATCATTATTATTATTATTATTATTATTATTACTACTACTACTACTATTATTACTATTACTATTATTATTATTATTATTATGTTTATTACTCTAACTATAATTATCATTGTTATTATCTCTATTCTTATCAGTATTCTTATTATCATTATCATTATCATCATCATTATTATTATTATCATCATGGTTATGGTTTTTGTTGTTGTTGTTATTATTATTATTATTATTATTATTATTATTATTATTATCATTATTATTATTATTATTATTATTATTATTATTATCATTATTATTATTACTACTACTACTATACTATGATTTCGATTATTATCATCATCATCATTATCATTATTACTATTACTATTATTATTATTATTAATATTGGAACCCTTAATTTAATACTATGAATATTACTAAGACTTACTTTGATTAGTGGGGGTTCGACTAACTATCTTGAGAATAATAATAACCCTACCTTTTAATTATAAACTACTATTATTAATATTAGCCTTAGTATTAAGCCATGATAGGTGCAAGATAGGGAATTATGATAATTTCGGTAGAGGAAGATTAACTCATAGTATTTTCCTCTTATAGGTGAATCGAGTCAAAACCCCAGGAGGCGTAGGAGCGTGCTTCAAGCCCGGTGACGATTTAGGTAAGGGTGTAGCTAAGGCCACCTATATGTTACGTGTCTTACTTGCCTTGCCTTGGTTGTTCTGTATAATTATATGTCATGTTTTATATGTTATTATCTTACTTGTTTTACGTGTAGCACAGCTTGGAACCGAGGTATGTCCATAAGATCTCTTCTGTTATGTATTAATATGGACATGCTACAAGTTGTGCTATGATATGATGTGGCCCTTAGGACATGCATGATAGGGTATTTGATATGGTGATGTGGGTTGGGGGCATGAAAAAGAAAAATGGGAAAGAAAGATAACCAAGGGGAAGTAAGTTGGCTAATGGAGGTATAAGAGGAATTAGGGTTTGCATGGGATGGCTAGAGTCCACATGGAGGCAAAATTTACGTTTAGAAAGTTGCCTTAGGGCGTGAGGAAGGTAATAGAAGTATCGTTTGGGTGTTTGGGGGATTCAGGCGAAAAATAGTACGTGGGGAAAAATAAGGGTGTGCAAGAGACTAGGCTAGAGTTTAAAGACAAACCCTAATTTGAGTAGGGAGAATAAGAAAAAGAAAATAATAAAAAAAAATAAGTGAGAATGAGTGGGGCATGAAGTGACAGTGGAACCGAAGGGTCGTGATTTGTAGGAGTGATAAAATAGTCTGGGTTGTGCAAGGTAGAAAAGGATGGGCCACATAGGCCTAGGTTAGGGTTTCTAGAGAAAACCCTAGCAGAAGACGGCGAGTTGACTTTGGGGGTATAAGATGGTGAGCTTTGACCCACACACTTAGGAGTCGGGTTCCTGGTATAAGTAAGTAGGTTAAGGGAAGGATGTTGGGGTGAGTTAGGAGGCACATAGGTCTCAAGCTTTGGGACAGGCCCTCTTAGGAGGATAAGTATAGTCGGAGTTAGCCATACATGTTTAGGGTGGAATCTGTTGAATAAGATACGGTAAATTACTAATCATATAAAGTGAAAGGTTGTTGAGCCGGGTCCAGCTGATCCACTAGTTAGTAATAGTGGTTAGGGTTTTACCCTATAAGTGACAGATCCACCGATGAATAATAGTGGTGTGGACTTTTTCTCGCAAGTGACCGGTCCACCGGTAATAATAGTGGGGTGACTCAAGCTCAATAAACATAAATCAAAGTTTACTAAAGACACTTAAAAGATACTAATTACTTACAGTGGAACACCATATGAGTAGGAGCCGATCGATCCACCGGTAAGGAATAGTGGTGTGGACTATTGTCCTGCAAGTGACCGATCCACTGACAAATAATAGTGGTGTGGACTTTGTCTCGCAAGTGACCAGCCCACCGACTAAAATAGTAGGGTGTTCCTGTACTTACATGGATTTGATAAAAGGCATGGTGTGCATTGAATTCCGATAAAAAGATTAATTAAATAATTAATCTAGAATAAGTATATACTTTATATGTGGCCTTGATAATTTATACATGGTAGAATTTCTTCATGACCTTATGTACTATATGTGTGTGTTTGAAAGTGTAAGTTGAGCATTGTTTTGTATGATTCTATGTGTTTATGTGTTGGCCTTAGTTATACGGTTACCTTGCTCAGTACGTAGCGTACTGACCACCCGTTTCACGGGTGCTGCTCATTCCTACTAGTAGAAGGCCCTTCTAACTTAGTGTAGGTTGGTGATTCTATCTTCGATGCCTACGATGCTTACGAGGCATCGGGCCGGGCTGAGAGTTGAGCCTGGACCTAGCTTGGGGGTCGAGAGTGAAGTGGCTAGAGTCCATCCTCTATTTTGTTTTCCCTATATTATTATATTTTATTTTATCCCGCTGTATGATGTCATCTGACATTTGGTACTTTAAAACTATACTTTTGGGATATACCTTTTGATTTCTGCACTCTGATTCTATATGACTTGTGTTTTATTAGTGACTTGTATTTGATGTTATTCTTGTTTAGCCTTAGCACTTAGTACCAGGAAGGTAGGAGTGAATCGATCTAGTACTAAGTGTGGCGGTAATGCCCCCGAGTTTACGGTTTTATCTTTTCACTTCCGCTAAAATATTTTAATTAAATGAAATTTTTTAGTAGTAAATTTGGGGGTGTTACAGAGGGTTCAGGAATCAATTGAAAATGATACATATTACCATTTGAATTTGAGTTAAATATAAGGATTTTGTCTAAGATTTGTTGACTTATTCTATAGAGCTTAGAGAATGCAGGTTAATTAGGCTATATTTGTGATACACAAGAGAAGTAATGAAAGGTCACTGTAGAAGAAATCTTTCACCTTCTTAGATATGTGCCTGTAATATAAGCATTGATCTAAGGAATGTGTAGAGAAGAGATGTCAAAGAGGATAAGGCTGAGGTCATCTCACCCCCTCAATTATCCCAATTAACCTCTAGATCGGTCTAATGGAATATTTTGGGTTAAATGCATCATGAAAATGGTTAGAAATATCTTAGGGACACATTAGCATGGGTTTGTAATGTTTCATTTTAGGATAAGAGATTTCCTAGAAAATCAAGTTTGAAAAATATTCCTAGGTCAGCAAAGTAGTCGATTGCTTTGAGCCTACCTGTATACTATTTTACAAACTAGTTAATTAGTTCCCCAACCAATCAATTGATTTGCTAAAATAACGAACCAATCGGTCATTTCATAGATCCAGTTGATCGATTTTCTTAAAAAACTCAATAAACTTTATTTTTCAACATGATTTCATATCCAACTTTACCCCAAACTAAATGATATTATTATATCAAGTTGAAAGGTCCAAAAATTGGAAAATTATCATTCAACCATTTACAAAAATATAGGGTATTACAGTATTGCAATAAGTAACATCAATCATGGAATAATGTTCTTTATAGTTGTTGAAACTAAAAGTTCTATGCACTATGTTCTTGGTAATTGCTAAAAGTGAAGGGGTCATTAGTCAATTGATATGTTCCTTACTCTATAGCCGTAAAAATTACTATAATTAGGGTGTCTGTAATTAAGGATTAGGTTATCTATGATTGATTGCTATTGAAATGGATATAGGGATGAACATTTTTTCCTAGTGTAACTAAAATGCCCCAAAATTTTTTAATTCATAAGTTATATTTAAAAATATTTTATTATGAAAATTAATTAAATAATTTTTTTTTATTAAATTAAAATAAAATTTATTTGGGCAAATCAAGAGAAATCTTATAAATATAGGGTAAAATTTGGGTATTTTAGCTAATTAAGGATTTTATTTTGGAAATTAATAAATTAAATTATTTTATTTAAAGTAAGAAGGATAAAATAGTTTTAAATTAATAGTAATTTTATAAATACCCTCATAATAGCCCTGTATCGAGCTTTTAATTTCTGCCCAACTCTTCCCGACCTTTCTACCGCTGCTCCTTTAGACACCTCTTTCGCCGGCTCCGGCCAACTCCACAGCCAACCCCACCCACCAAACTCATCCTTGCATCTCCCTCTAACTACCTAAACCTCCCTCATCTCTTGATTTTTCCTACACAAGCCACCCCGACTATGCGAAGTAGCCTTCTCGACCAACCTATTTTTCTGCCTCCGCTGCCCTTCGAACCACCATTAGCCACCTATTCCGCCTCTTCTTTCACCTTCTAAAATGTTCTACAAATCACCTTCTACCTTCCCCTACCTCTCTTTTCCTCTTTCTCCCTCTCCTCCTCTCTCTTTCTTCTTCTCCTCCATTTGGCCACCACCTGCCGCCGCCGTGCGCAGCCACCACTGGCTGCACCGCCTTATCATTCTGTCCCTCTCCTTCTTAGTAACTCAAAACACCCCATCTCCCACCTTAATTCTCCCTATCTCTTTCCCATCATGCAACTTTTACCCTTTTCTTTCCTTTTTTCGGCCACCGCCGCTACCTCCATGAACCACCGCCGGTGCTGCCTATTCCCGCCAGCCTAAGGTTGAACCCTAGACCCTCTCAGCCATTTTCCCTATTTTTATAACCCTTAAATTATTTTATTTCAATTATTTGCATATACATACCATTATTATTATTATTTACTATTTTTAATATGTATTATTATTATTATTATTATTATTAGTATTAATGTTTTAATTATTATTTCTATTGAGGGCTAAAGCCCTATTGTATTTTTTAATTCGATTTTATTACTATTATTCTTATTATTTCTATTATAACTATTATTAGTATTAATATGTTATTATTATTATAATTATTATTTTTATTATTACTATTTCGAAATACTGTTATTATTATTTACTTATTAATATTACAACTAATTTACTATTATTTTTTCTATTATTATTATTATTATTATTATTATTGTTATTATTATTACCCAAATTTGGTTGTTTATTTTACTAATATTATTATTAATATTATTTTGATAAAGGGGCTGAAGCCTTTATTTTACTTTGTTTTTGAATAATGTCATCATCATCATCATCATCATCATCATTATTATTATTATTATTATTATTATTATTTTTATAACTATTATTATTCTTATTTATATTCTCATTGATATTATTTTTAGTATCAATATTATTATTAGGGTAAAGTATTTAACCCTATATTATCAACTTTTATAAATTTTCTATTATTTCTATGTTTTTAGCAAAGTTAGAATTTTTGTTAATGTTATTTTTATTAGTATGTCATTATTTGGTCAAAGCCCTAAGGAGGCGTAGGAGCGTGCTCCAAGACCGGTGTCATTTCAGGTAAGGGTGTTACTAAGGCCTCTTGTGTGTTTATATGCATTATGTGCTTCGCATGCTATGTATCCTATGTTTATCTTTATTAATTATGTCGTATGTGGTATGATGTGGAGTTGAAGTATGTTTTTATGTATTTGCATGGCATATGTATTGTGTATATGTGATGATATGTATTGTGACCTTGAAAGACATGCACGTGAGGATGTTGATGTGGTTTGTGTGGGAGAAAGGATGAAAAAGGAGGATGGGAAAAGAAGTTGATTAAAGGATGTGAGTTGACCTAAGTACTTTAATAATTCCTGAGTGGAAAAATAAAATGTAAAATTTATAGTTTTGTGTGGAAAAATATAATTTATTGTTTCGTGTGGGAGAATCTATTTTATGGTTTTGCATGGTTTTGTGTGAGAGGAATTAATTTATGGTATTATATGGGAGAATCTAGCGTATGATGTATATAGGATAATATAAATTTTGGTTTATATGAGAGATTCTAATTTATGGTTTTATGTGGAAGAATCTAACTTATGGTCTTGTATGGGAGAATCTAATTTGTGGTTATGAATGGGAGAATCTAATCAATTGTGTTATATGGACGAATCTTTAGGTTTTATATGGTTTGAATCCAAGGTTTGGTATGGATAGATCTTTGGTTCGGTGTGGATTGAATTTAGGATTTTGTATGACAGAATCTTGGGTTTGGTATGGTGGTATTAATGGTTGTATAGTGGTATTAGGGTTTGCATGGTGGTATTAGGGTTTGCATAGTAGTATCAATGGTTGTATGGTGGTATTAATGGTGGCATTAGGGTTTGCATGGTGGAGTTAGGGTTTTGCATGGGAGTTAATGATTGCTTGGGATTTAGGATTTTTTTTTGAAAAGTTCGAAAGATTGTATGAGATGTGTAAAGTTTGTATTAGAGAGAAATTTATGTATGAAAGGTTGATTTGGGATGTAAGGAAGGCAATGCAAGTGTTATTTGGGTGTTTGAACGGATTTGGACGAAAAATAGTACGCGGAGTATTATAAGGGTATGGGGGAGACTGAATTAGGGTTTGGAGTGATTAACTCTGGGTTGTTGTGATTAAATAGGGTTGAAGTAGATAATTTAGATTTGTTGTGGTTAATTAAGGTTGGGAATGGCTAATTATGGTTATTATGGTAAAATAGGGTTTAGAGTGGTTAACTACGGTTTGGTGTGGACAATTAGGGTTGGTTGTGGCTGCTTAGAGTTTTTGTGTTATCATGTGTATTTATTGATTAAAGTGTAATTATGATGTTGGAATTTATGATTTGTGATGTGTGTTGATTCATGCATGTCTATGATGAAATCTTTTGAATAAGATACTTAAGACATTAATCACTTAAAGTGGAAGATATTGAGACGGGACCAGCCAATCCACCAGTCAGTAATAGTGGTCAGGGTTTTACCCTATGTGCGACCGATCCACCGATAATAATAGTGGTTAGGGTTTTACCCTATTGTGACCGATCCACTGGTAATAATAGTGGTTAGGACATGATGTCCTATATGTGACCGGCCCACCGGTTATAATAGTGGGGGATCCCGATCTCAATGAAAATAAACTAGAGTGCTGCTAAGGCAAATAAAAGACATTAATTACTTACAATGGAACACTATGTGAGTAGGAACTGAACCGATCCACCAGTTAGGAATAGTTGTTAGGGTTTTAACCCCATATGTGACCAATCCATCGGTTATAAAAGTGGTGAGGGTTTGTGTAATACCCAAAAAATTTCGAAAACCTATATTTTAATAAATTACTTTTATTTGGAATAGAATTGCTTTTAGATTATTTATTTTAATTATTTTATGGATTTTAGAGTATGTAAATTTGGATAAGAGTATTTAATAAATTAAAAATAAATATTTTTCTATTTATCATATTGTTTTATTTAAATAATTTTCCAAAACTAATATTTTACCAACTTTATCCTTTTTAAACTAATATATTAGATTATAATAAATTAAATTATTAAATTAAATAAATTATCAAGAATATTACATGTTATGATTTATAAAATTTATTTAATTTATTTCCCCTATTTTTCCATTTTTTCTTTTTCTTTTCCTCCTCCTTTTTCTCCTTTTCTCTTTTCTTCTCTTTTCCTTTTTCTCCCCCTTGGGGCGCCCGCCCGGCCTGCTCTCCCCTCTCCCCCGCGCGTTGGGCCTTCGGCCCGTCTCCCCCTCCTCTCCCTCGCTCGCACGCCCGTCGCCCCAGCCCCGCACGGCCGACCCATCCCTCCTTCCTCCCCCAGACCGGCCGGCCAGCCCCTTTTCTTTTCTCCCTTCCCCGACCGGCCTGCTCCCTTATTTCTTCTTCTCCCAACGTCATGACTCTCGACCCAGCAGCTCCTCGACTCGTCGCCATCGCCATAACCGCCTGCCATGCCCGACCACCGAGACGCTGGCTGCCACCGCCTGCACCCATCGCTGCCACCACCTGCCCTCCTTCTCTCCCGTCATTTTCTTCCTATTTTCGAACCCATCCAGCCCTGCAAACCATCCCACAACTGTTTTTTTCCCCCCTCTTCGTCTCCCCTCCCTGCCACCCTACGACACCCTGCCACCCTAGACGCTGCCGTCGATCAGCCCCTGCCCCCTCTCTTCTCCCTCTTCTTTTTCTTCTCCTCTTCAACCCATTTTCTGCCCATCCTCTCGAGCCTTTACTCCCCGATCCTCCCTTCTCTCTCATTTTCTTCCTCTCCCGTTTTTCCCTGTTTTTGCTCCACCGCCACCCTCCGCCGCGTACACCGCCTAACTGGACCCCCAAAGCCGCCTTATGCCACCGTATGCTACCTCCCTGCACCGCCCCAACACCACCCGAGCCACCCCGCAACTCCCTCTTCCTCCCCTCTTCCTTTTCTCCCGGTTTTTCACCCTTCCCGATAGCCCACCTGTAACGCCGCCGATCGCCGCCTTCCGGCCGCCTATTCCGCCACCCAAGCCACCATTCAAGACCCTGCAACCCCCTCTACAACCTCCATTCATTAGTTAGCCAAAAACAGCCCTTTAACCCCTCCATTTTTCCCTCTACTTTTCCTTCGTTCTCAACCCTTTCCCTCGACCCTCCTCGGCAGCCGACCTTCGCCGCCGTCTCCGCCGCCTTGAGCCGCCTTGAAACCACCCTTAGCCTCCACCTACACCCCCTCTTCACTTCTTCACCACTCACTTACCTTAGAACCTCCCCTAACCACCTTCTTTTCTAGCCTAAATACCCTAACCCGAAAATAATGGATTTTTGCCCCCTTCACCCTCTTTGAGCTTTTTCCCCCATGGTTTTTGCATAAAGCTCACGCTGCCCATGCAGCGTGAGCTCTCCCATTTATTTTGAGAATTTCTTGAATAATTTTAAAGGTATAAGGGTATTTTATGTTAAGTGTTTTACTAATTAAATTTTATAAAGTTTTATCCTTTTTAACTTCTTATTTCTAATAAATATGATGGATATTATTTTTAGGTGTTGAGTTGCTAATTATGCTTGGTAAGATTGATATTTTGCAGGATTAAGGTAACCGTTAATCCTCCCTTAAATATATGAAAAACGCATGCTAGCACATTTAGGGTTTAGTATGATTTTATGCATGTTTGGTATGCTTAGCATGATATGTTTATGGTTTCTTATATTGTTGTTAAAAAGAAATAGCATGATAAATTTTGTGCCATATGTAGGTGTGTTAAATAAGGAAGGAGTTGGAAATATGGATAGAAATGTTAAATGCTTGTTTATGACGCACCATGTTGCTAATACATGAATAATGTTATTGTCTAAGGGTATTTTAGTAATTATGCTTATGAGGTATGTGAATCAATGTATATAGTTGCTAATGAGTATTATGTTGAATAATGATAAGTTGGTGGACTTAGATGACAAAAATGAAGTATTAATATTGTTATTTTATGTAGGGTTAGTAAATTCATAAAATGTTGAATAAAGGGGTCGAGTGGAAATTTCACAAGTGAAAAAGGACATTTTGGTAATTTGGTAAACAAAAGGGTATCTTAGTAATTTGTAAAATAAAAGGAGTGTTATGGTAATTTTATAAATAAAAGGGTATTGTGGTAACTTTGTAAATAAAAGGATATTGTGATAATTTGAAAGTAGGGGTAAAATAGTAATTTTGGAGTCAAGGGGCAATATGGTAATTTTATAAGTAAGTGGTAAGAATGGTAATTTTGGAAGTAGGGGTAAAATTGTAACTTTGGATGAATGAGGGCATTATGGTAATTATTCAAGTAAAAAGGGCATTATGGTAATTTTGGAGGTAGAGGGGCAAAATCGTAATTTCATAAGTAAAGGGTAATATGGTAAATTTTATAAGTGAATGGCGAAGTGGAAATTTATAAGTAAAGGGGTAATATGGTAAATTGGAAAAGACGGGCAAAATGGTAATTATGTAAGGAAAGATAAAGATGGTAATCTTGGATGTGAAAGGGTAAAATAGTAATTTGTAAAGTAAAAGATGTATGGTGGTAATTTTCATAAATAAAAGGATATTATGGTAAAATTGGATGTAAGGGGTAAAATGGTAATTTTGTAAATGAAAGGATATTATGGTAAACCTGGGAGTAAGGGGTAACTTGGTAATTATGATAACGACAAAAGATAATTTAGCAAGTAAATTATGATTGTAGAAGGGCAATTGGATAAGTATGATACTATAGAAGGGTAATTTGGTAAATTAACCAATTAAAGGGCATTATGGTAATTTTAATAATGGAGAAGGGTAATATAGTAATTTTGATTATGAAAAAGGGTAAATTAATATTGGTAATTACGAAGAAGAGTAATTTGGGATTTGTGATAATCAAAAAGGGTAAATGGCAATTAAAATAATTGAGATGGGTAAAATGGTAATTACGATAAAGGAGAAGGGCAATTTGGTAATTTGTTCAACTAAAGGGGCAATTTGGTAATTTAGCCGATAAAAGGGTAAAGTGATAATTGTTTAACCAACTAAAGGGGCAAAATAGTAATCATGATAATGAAGGAGGGTAATTTAGTAATTTATCCAACTCAAGGGCAATTTAGTAATTATAACAAAGGAGAAGGGCGATTTGGTAATATAACCAACCAAAAGGGAAATACGATAAGTATAGTAATTAGGAGGGGTGAATGATGATCTGAAAAGTATATGAGATAATTTGGTACCCTAAATCGGACAAAGGACAATTTGGTAATTATGCAACCTTAAGGGTAATGTGGTAATTTATCAAGTAAGGAACGGATACTTAACAATTATATAAGAAAAGGGCAAATGAGTAATTTGTACCTAATAGGTCCTTGAGATTGTGGAACATTAATATGATTAAATAATGTTGATTAGCCAAGTAAGAGTATCTAATGATTAGTATGGCCTTGATGGTTTCTCTGTGACATCCTGGATAATCCTCTGAATAAGAAACGATTAATGATATCGAAACGATTGAAAGTGAATAAGTATCGGATCATCGTGCTTTCTGTGATCACCTTAATTAAGACACTATTACTTAAAGTGAAAGACCTCGAGATCGGGAATGGTGACTCCTTAGGGGTCGCTACCCTAAGGACGTGGTTTAGTCCACGATTATTCTGGTATTTGCTGGTGTGCCTTTGTGCCCCAGCCAGGCCCTATATCTTACTCTTTCTAGCTCTACGGACCTAGTTAGGGGGTATGCATACTTATGGATTAGGTGTCCTTGTCGGTAGGGTACTGAGTTAGCTTTATGCACCAGTACGACCAGGGTACCTTTGCGTCCTTGGGTTCATGGTTAAAGGGTACTGAGTAGTTGATATGCACCGGTACGACCGGTGTACCTTTGTGTCCCGGGTTATCGATCTCCCAATCGAGGCAAATAAATATGATTGATGTGCTGATTAACGAAAGGAAAGATACGATAATTGAAAGTGGAATATTAATGAGCCGGGCCCAGTGATTTATGATATTGCGTACCGGTCCACCGATTATAATAGTGGTCCAGGAGCGTGTTGCCCTGGTATGTGATATTGCGTACCGGTCCACCGGTTATAATAGTGGCCAGGAGCGTTGTGCCCTGGATGATGAGTTATATATATCCCGGTCCACCGGTTATAATAGTGGCCAGGAGCGTTGTGCCCTGGATGATGATTACATATATATTCCGGTCCACCGGCAATAATAGTGGGGGTCCCGAGCTCAATAAAATCAGTTATGTATGTGAATAAGATTATGGAAAAATACTAATCACTTATAGTGGAACACCATGTGAGTCGGGGCCAGACCGGTCCACCGGCAAATAATAGTGGTCAGGTGCGTTCTGCCCTGTGTGTTTATCTTCCGGTCCACCGGCAATAATAGTGGTCAGAGGCGTTCTGCCCTGTGTGTTGACTTCCGGTCCACCGGCTATAATAGTGGGGTTCTCGTACTCACATGGATATGAAATATGATATTGCTGGATTAATGACAGAATAATGGCTTAAGGCCCAAAGTATCGATCGTGACTTATAAAGTATTATGTTTGTTATTGTTATGTATGCATCTCTCATTATTTATATGTGTGTGGCTTGCATTATGTGTCGTATGCGGGCCTATCTTTAAGTGTGGTATTAAAGGGTTACTCAGTACCGTAGTACTGAAGGGATTCCCTTTATGGGGCCCCTGCCTATTCAATGGGTAGTGCCCTTGCAGGTATTTTCAGGTGCTACTCAAGTGGGTTACGGGAAGGAGATTAAGGAATTTTCCGGTATCATGGCTTTTTCTCTTTCTCATTTAATTTCTCGGTTTTAAATGTTAACGTTGTTAAAGTAACCACCATCGGTGGATTTTATTCTTGAAAACGATTTGATGCGCTACTCTGATTTAAATATGTTGAAGCTTGCAGTTTACTCTGATTTATGCATGTTGAATGTCTTTCGAACTGTATTTCATTTTCTTAGCCTTAGCACTTGGTACTGGAATGGTATGAGTGAACCGGTCTGGTACTAAGTGTGGCGGTAATACTCCCAAAGTTCACGTTTTGTTTATCTGCTTCCACTATTATCTTTTAATAAAACGAAATTTTTCAGTAGTGAATTTTGGGGGTGTTACAGTTAGACCCTATTGTGACCGATCCACCGGTAATAATAGTGGTTAGGGCACGATGCTCCATGTGTGACTGACCCACCGGTTATAATAGTGGGGTGTTCCTGTCCTCACATGGATTTGATAAAAAGGATGGTGTGAATTGAGTTCTGATTATAGATTAATTAAGTAATTGAATCAGATAATATACGGGCCTTTGTACTTTTACGTGGATGATCATATGAGTTATGTTATCATGATTATGCTCTTTTATTATTGTCCTATATTATTTATGTGATTATGTGTTGGCCTTATGCTCGGTTACCTTACTCAGTACGTAGGGTACTGATCACCCTTTTCATGGGTGCTGCTCATTCCCATGAGTAGTATGCCCTTTTGACTTTGTGCAGGTGGGCGAGACATCAGTTGGGGCTGTGTGTTGAGCATGTTTGGCTCAAGTTCGAGAGTGTCGTGACCATATTTCAGTATTTATGCAATTCTATTTCCTTTTATTATTTCTTTTGTATTGGAGTTATCCTCTTTGATTTATTACATTGTATTAAGTATTTATCTTCTTTGATTTCGCACTCTTATTTCTATTTTATTATGGTTCATAAACGTTTATGGGTACTCTAATTTTTAACGTATGATCTTTTGAGCTCTTTTATGAACTGTTGGTTGAGTTCAATGTAAATCTTTTCTTAGCCTTAGCACTTGGTACTGAAACGGTCAGAGATAACCGGTTTGGTACTAAGTGTGGCGGTTACATCCCCAGAATTCACGGGTTTTAAATTAAGTATTTTAAATACTTCTGTAACACCCCCAAATTTACCACTGATTTCGTTTAATTTAAAGATGTTTAGCGGAAGAGAACAAATAAAACGGTAAATTCGAGGGTATTACCGCCACACTTAGTACCAGATCGATTTGCTCTTAGCAACCCGATACTAAGTGCTAAGGCTAAAAAGAATAGCACCAAAGACGAGTCATTAGTAAAGCTTACGTTTAAAGAAATTAGAGTGCGAAAGTCAAGCGTTACAATCCGAAGTGCAATTTAAAAGTCCCAAATATCAGGGAACATAAAATAACGAAATAGCAAAGTACAATAGTACAAGAAAATGAGACAGGGGATGCTCTCCGACCACGTCACTCTCGGCCCCAAGCTAGATCCAGAATCAACTCTTAGCCCTGAAAATGCCACAGGCATCGACCCCTACCTGCAAAACTTAGACGGGTCTTTTGCTCGTGGGAATGAGCAGCACCCATGAAACGAGTGATCAGTACGCTACGTACTGAGTAAGGGAACAACGCACTAAGGCCCACATACACAGAACTACATGAATAAACAAGCATAACATGCGAAGAATAAACAATAACACAGATGCACAATGCTAGCCACGAAACAGATAACTTTCTCATCAGATCTCAGATAATTATAATGATACACGGAATAGTCTTTATCGATCCATGTGAGTGCGGGAGCCCCACTATTATAGCCGGTGGAACGGTCGCGAGGGTAATATACCCTGCCACTATTATTTGCCGGTGGACCGGTCTGGCCCCGACTCACAAGGTATTCCTTTGTAAATATTAGTATCTTTCCATGTCTTATCACTTTTACGTTTGGTTTGTTGAGCACGAAATCCCCCACTATTATAGCTAGTGGAACGGTCGCGAGGGTAAGATACCCTGCCACTATTATAGCCGGTGGACCGGTGTGGGTTCGGCTCAACATCTTTCTCTATAAGTCGTTAGTGTTTTAATGTATCTTATTCAAGGGCATTTCACCTTTGTCATGCATGGCCAGAGATCTCAACACATCACATCAAAACTGAAGGTATATGCGTACTATCACATACAATGAGGGTACATGCACACAACCCGATTTCAAGCCACGCCACACATGAAACAGTTAGAATAATGGCTTTTAAGACCAAGGCACATAAATCATATAGAACATCCATGGCACGTAGGACACATGTCACACATTCAGTCTTAGCTATATCCCTACTCGGTTTAGGTTACCGAGCTATCTCCTACGCTTACATTAGGCCACTAAACACCCGTGGTAATTATCATACTTAGCATATTTCTCACATTGGAAACCCAAATCATGACCCTCAGACTCAACTCTCCCTCATACCTCACTCCTCCTCATTTATTCTTATTATTTTCTTTTTCTTTTTCCACCTTCTCAAATTAGGGTTTCTTCCCCAAACCCTAGGTACCCTTATATGACCCTACGTACTATTTTTCACCTCGAGCCTCCAAACTCCCAAACAGACCTTCCATTACTTTCCCCACGTCCCAAAGTAACTTTTCATACGTAAGGTTCGCCCCCATGCGGGCCTTAACCTCCCCATGCAATCCCCTCGATCTCTACCATGCCAAACCCTATTTCTCCCATATAACCTTAGTTTCTCCCACTCTTCCATTTTATTCAATTCCCTCTTTTCTCGTCCATTTACGGATCATAGATTACCTAGGTCATTCTTACCTGCGTTAGCCAACGTACTTCCCTTTGGTTATCTTAATCTCTCATTTTTCTCTTTCATGCCCCCATTCCTCAACACCTCATCAAATAACCTAGCATGCATGTCCTAGGGTCACATTATATCACATCATATTTGCATCATTTCCATATTAGCACATACAGACAAGTGCATGAGAACGTACCTCGGTTCCATGCTGCGCTACACAGTAAAACAGATAACATACACAGAAGACAACATATAAACCGTACGAGGCATCCAAGGCAAGTAAAACATGTAATACACACATGCGGCCTTAGTTACGTCCTTACCTAAATCGGCGCCGGGCTTGGAGCACGCTCCTACACCTCCTGGGGTTTGACCCGGTTCACCTATAAGGAAGAAATACTAAGGGTCAATCTCCCTCTACCCGAATTATCATAATTTCCTATCTTACCCCTATCCTGGCCTAGTACTATAATTAATATTAATAATAGTAGTTTATAATTAAAAAGGTGGGGTTATTATTATTCTCAAGGTAGTTAAGCAAATGACCACTAATCAAGACACGCTTTAGTAAAATCCATAGTTATCAAAGTAAAGGGTTTTAATATTACTAATAACAATAATATTATTAATACCAATACTAATAGTAAAAATACTACTACTAATAATAATAGTGGTTACAATGATAATAATGTTGATAATAACAATTGAAATTGTAGTAGTATAAGTGATAATAATAATAATGATGGTAATAATAATAACAACAACAACCATGATCATGGTAATAATAATAATAATACTACTACTAATAATAATAATAACAATAATAATGATAATGATAATAATAATAATAATAATAATAATAATAATAATAATAGTGCAAATAGCAATAATAATACTAAAAATATTAATAAGGATAACACAACGATAATAAGAGTTAGAACAATAACATAATAATAATAATAATAATAATAATAATAATAATGATAGTGAAAATAATGGTGATAGCAATAACGATAGTAATAATAATAATAATAATAATAATAATAATAATAATAATAAGGGTAATGACAATAATAATGATAATAACACAACAACATACAACCATAATAATAATAATAATAATAATGATAATAATAATAATAATAATAATAATTATAATAGGAATAATAATAACAATAACAGTGATAACGATAATACTAATAATAATGCAGATAATGATAATAAGAGTACTAAAAGTAATAGTATTAAATAATAATGATAATAAAGATATTAATAATGGTAATAGTAGTTAAAGTAATAAGTGTGGTAAATATAACAATAGTAATGATGATGATGATGATGATGATGATGATGATGATAATAATAATAATAATAATAATGCTAAGGGTAATAATAATAATAATGGCAACTACAACCACCATAACCATATTATTAATAATAATGATAAATATAATAACATTAATAGTGTCAATACTAGTATTAGTAAAACTACTAAAATAATAATAATAATAGAGATACTAAAGATGTTATTCATAGTTGAAGTAACAAATATAATAATAATAATAATAATAATAATAGCGATAATAATAATAATCATAATCATCATAATAATAACAATAGAGATAATAGTAATAACTTAACAAAGTCTTATAGTTAATTAACACCATCAATTAGAGGTTCTTAGGGTAAGGTTGGGTCCTAGTAATAATAATAAGGGTGGTAGTATTAGTAATAATAATAATATTAGTAATAATAATGATAATGTTAATATTAATCATAATAATACTAATAATAGTAGTTAATAATATTAAATCATTGATCACTTTTATTTTTTTAAGATTTAGGGTTCAGGGTTTTGGGCAACTTGGCTGAGAGGTGGTGGCGCTGGCGGCGGCAGTGGAGGAGGGGAAGAGAGGGGAAAAATGGAGGTGGAGGCTAGGGAAGGGAAACTAGGAGAAAGGGGAGGTGTAGGGTGGTAAGGCAGGAACCGCTAGCTGATTTGGGGGGGTAGTGATGGAGCTGCAAGTGGCGGTGGGGGCGGCGCCGGCGGCACGAAGGTGGCGCCAAGGGTCGAAAGGCTGTTTCGGGAAGGCAAATTCGTGCGGCCAAGGCGACTCGTGCGAGGTAAGGCAGGGGAGCTAGTAGTCTGGTTGTGTAGAGGGAGGTGTAGGGAGGATGTTGGTGGCGCGGGCAGGCGGCAACGATGGCCGAAGGCGGAGGAAAGGGCGGCTAAAGGTGGGGCAGTGTGCCACTCTGGTTTTTTGGGTTCCAAATTTTGAACCTGATTAAGGCAATGGTTAGGGCTATTTATAGGGAAATTGGGACGGGAAACAACAAGGCTCGAGGGGGAGTAGGGGGTTAGGGTGTTGCGTGTCCGGCGAGGCCGGGGAAGAAGAAGAGAAAGAAGGAAAGAAAAGGAAAAAAAGGAGGGAAAAGAAAAGAGAAAAGAAAAAGAAAAAAAGAGGAAAATTAGGGGTAGGATTAATTAGTATGATTTGGGTAATTTAGGATGTTTAATAAAATATAATTATCAAAATAATAATTAAATTATATTTTTAGGTTAATTTAGGGATTTTTGAAAGAATTTCTTAAATTCCATTTTAATTAACAAAACACTCTAGTCTTCTCCAATTAAATTATTTATAAAGTTTATATTAATTGAAGCTATTTTATTATTCTTAATTTAAATAAAGTAATTTATTTAATTAATTTCCAAATAAAATCATTAATTAGCTTAAAAATACCAACATTCCTTCTTTTTAGAACACTTATAAATTTCCTCTTAGTTTACCCTAATTAACTTCCTCTTATTTTAATAAAAGTAAATTATTTTGGTTAAACTCCCACATAAAAACCTTATTTAATAATAGATAATAGAAATTAGGATTTTAGGGGCTTTTCAACTTCCGCTTTAAAAAAATTTAGTGAATTTTGGGGTGTTACAGTAACACCCCTAGTTTACGAAAATGAAAATTTTATTTGAAAGACAATTTAAAGCATTTGAAAGGTAAAACCAAGGGATGTGGCCCCTGTATCAACCATGAAAGAGGTGTATTTATTATCTAACCCATGCCTCATGCAAGACTAAGCAGAATAACGAAAAGAAATGTGTATACTGATAATTATAATAATAATGCAATAGTACTAATCATAACAAAAACGAGAACAATAATAAAGATAGGAAGAGTATTAGAGTTTAATAAATCTAAGTACTAGAAATCAAAGATAAGATTTTACATAATTAAAAGAGTAAAAACTTCTTAATGTAGTGGGTAAAACACCTCTAGTTGGTTAGCCTAACTCTTGTGGAAAAATATAAATCTCTAACTGTAAGGAATGGCTAGCCACATGCCCATGTCATCACCCTATGGATATTATAATTGAGAATCATACCCTTATATATATAGTCCTCTCTTTCCCAAGCCAATATCCATATAATTAAAGTGACTACAAAAGTGTAGCATGAGTATAGTGAAGTAATAGAAAAACAAACTACCTAAAATAAGGTAAAGCTCATCCAACACATTGAATTCACATAGTATTGTAGCAGCATCCCAAGAATCCTAATATAAAGATAATCTACTTATTAATTTTTCTAAAGTTGAAGACATCAAAACTCTTCTCATTTGGATTGAAAAGTTACTAGATTAACTAGCAGCCTTGCAAGCCATTTAAACATAAAACACTAGCTATTAATCCATGTAAATATGGCTCCTCTATGTCTATGATATGGCTCCACAAATATACTCTTTAGTTAGCTCTTAATATGGCTCCATTTTAACTCAACTAAGTCATCACCTTATCTACCTCTATACTCCAATTTTCAGCAAAAAATAACTTACATTGTCTACCCATTTATTATGTAAGAATTAGGGTAATTAAGAAGATAATTGGTGGAATATCAAGACCCTCAAAGATTGCTTTAATTAAGGAGAAGAAATCTCTATAGCCTCAGCACGGAAGCAATTAGCTGCCAAAGAGGTTCTTCTCTTTTCTTATTTCCATTGTTAGCTAATTATTAGTCAATGTATGTTGTTAGACTTTCGTAATATGTAATTTTTGTTTTTTTAAGCCTTTCATAGGTTATAATGATAGCCATCATATGATTTATGGCTAGGTAGTATTGAAAACTAATAAGCATTCGGTGATTGAAATCTTATAGCCTTAGCTAGCTTATCTTATAATAAATATGTTTGAGGGTTTAATCAACGTATCCGTTATGGGTTTGATTTTGTTTATAAATTCTTATGGTCAATTAATGCTTATAAATAGAGTGGGACATGCTGGAAGGGAGATCAGATTTGAATGTTAAAAAGATTCATTTGTTGTCGAGCCAAAGTTCTTCCTCAAGATAAAAGTGTAATTTTAAGAATTATCCAAAATATTACACCATTTAGGCTAAGAATTGAAACCTTAGTTTGTTGATGTATGTAAATAGGTTTGAAGGTCTCAAGATTAAGTAATATTTTCAGATTTTCTTCCATCTTGTCCATCAATTTTTGATTTTTGTTGAAAACTCTCCATTTTCAACACCAACCCTTAGTATGGTTCCATTTGTTTCGCTATATGCACCAAATTGGTATTAACGCTCAATATTGGCAACTTTGGGGTATTACTTTGTGCCATATCCTTACTCGCAAAACCATTATCCTTCATGACCATCCAAAATTTTTCTTTGTTTAGCCTTTAATTGTGCCTTAACCAATCTTTGTTCTTCTTTGTCTCATCTTGAGTTGCCAGCTGAGTATGAGCCTTGAAAATCAACCTATTTCAATGGCATTGATTCTTGTACAAGCCTATAATGATTAAATCATTAGAAATATATATATGAGGAGAGTGTTGGGTATTTTAGAGTCATTGGTGCCAAATAACAACATTCTAAGAGCAAGGAGTCCTCTACCACAAGGAGAGGAAGGAGGAACTGGTGTGGGTGATGGGACAACCACATATAGCTCATATTCTATCAACTACCCTAGGTTACTTCACAAAATAATGGAAGTCTTTTAATAACATGGAATTGGTTGTCCTAGAGTTGATGGATCCTATAATCTAGAGGAGTTTCTAGAGTGAGAAATGAGGTGTAACCAAATTTTTGAGTCTAGGACTTTAGATGATGAAAAATATTTTAAGGTTTTTATCCTCAAGTTGAAAGGACATACCTCCTTATGGTGGGAGAATTTAGTGCAACATTAAGGGAGGAAGGGTAATTCTATGGTTAGGATTTGTGTGAAAATGAAGAGATTTATGAGGAAGAGGTTTTTACTACCTTCATATACTTTAGACCTATAAAAAATGGTATTATTGAAGACAAGGTCCCTTCATTGTGAAGGAGTATATTCAAAAATTTAAGAGGCCCATCTTGAGGCTTGGTTTGGAGGAAATTAAAGGACACACCATGTATTGGTTTATACATGGGTTGAGGAGTGATATTGCTAAGAAAGTGGAGCTCTACAAATATTAAAACTTGAATGAGTTATTCCATTTGGCTATCAAGGTGGAGAAGCATAAGAAAAATAAGAAAAGCTCGAGGGTTGGATGGTTGAGACCAAATGCTTACCTACCTAAGGGATCCCCAAAGCTAAGCTCTAACCCTAAGATATTTTATGTCAAGGGTAAAGGAAGGATAAAATTGGTTAAGTCTAGTAGAAATAAGGATGTGTGGTGCTTTAAGTGCTATGGTATTAGACACTATTAAATTGAGAGTCTGAAAAAGAGGGTGATGACCTTACTAGACTTAAAAGAGAGAGAAATGGAAGGAGGTGATATCGGTGACCGATGGGCCATGGAGGGATCATATTTCTTACCAAGTGCATCATACTTTTTAAAATATGCTCTTTTATTATTGATAGAGGTAGTTGTGAAAATGTATCCTTCATCACATTATTAGAGAAGCATAAATTTCCAACCATGACACATGCTAATCCTTATAAGATTCAATGATTTAATAATGACTCAATGGTTGAATTCACTAAGAAAAAAGTTGTACCATTTTCCATATGGAAGACTTATCAAGATAGTGTTTTTTTTTGCTATCATTCTCATTGATACATGTCATTTGTGAATAGGTAGACCATGGTAATTTGATAGTAGCTTTAAGCAAAAAGAATATGTATATCTTACTCTATTTTAGCAAAAACATTAAACTCACACACCTTAGTATTCGATCCTCACTTGGGAGGACAAAATATAATAAATCTTTGTTTTTTGATGGGAAGGGATTGGAAATGGCCACAGGGAAAGGAAAGGCCTTCTATTTGTTGTTAATTCTTAAACCTAATGAGACAATGCATGCACTCAACCCTCAGGTCAAGCACTTACTAGGAGAGTTTGGTGATGTTTTCTAAAATGATTTTCCTAGTGAATTACTTCACATAAGGGACATCAAGGACAAAATCAATTGTATTCCTTGTTCTAAAATCCTAAACAAACTAGATAATAGGTGTAATCATAGAAAATCCATGGAGTTTGAGAGACAAGTTGAGGATTTATTGTAAAAGGTTTTCATAAGAAAACCCACTAGCCATTGTGTAGTTCCTGCCCTCTTGGTACCCAAGAAGGATGGAATAATGAGAGTATGAAAGGATAGTAGGGCTATTTATGACATTACTATCAAGTATAAGTATCCTATACCTAGACTTGATGACATATTAGATTGCTTTCATGGGACAAATTTATTTTCTAAGATCTACTTGAGGAGTAGGTACTACCAAATTTTGATGAAGGAAGAGGATGAATGGAAGATTGCTTTTAAGAACAAGTGAGGGCTTCATGAGTTGTTATTCATGCCATTGGTAAAATCAAATGCACAAGAACTTTCATGAGGCTCATGGATGAAGTCCTTCGACCCTACATTTTGAAATTTCTCTTTGTGAATTTTTACAATATTCTTGTATACTCTTATAGTAAAGATGATCATGTAAGGCACCTAAGACTATTCCTTTTAGCCATTAGTAACAACAAATTGTATGGAAAATTAGAAAAGTGACTTATTTGTGCCAAGGGTCACCTTTCTAGGGTTTGTTGTATCCAAAAATAGAATATCCTTAGATGAGTCAAAGGTTGAGGCAATAAAAATGTGGCCTACACCCACATCCATCACTAATGTTAGATCCTTTCATGATCTTACCTCTTTTCATAGGAGTTTCATAAAATAATTTAGCATATATCTAGCACCTCTTAGTGAATGCCTCAATAATGGTGTTTTTCATAGGACTAGATCCACACAAGAAGCCTTCAAGCTAATAAAAGTAGGTTAAGTGAGGGTCCCATTTTATGGCTACCCAACATTGACAACTTATTTGAGGTTGAGTGTGATGCAAGTGGAGTAAGTATTGGTGGTGTCTTACTACAAGAAGGAAGGCCCATGGCTTTCTTTAATGAGAATCTTAATTGTTTGAGATCCAACTATACCACTTATGACAAAGGGTATTTTTATATTGTAAAGGCTTTAGATTGTCACATTATCTCCAACCATCATAGTCTATATTACATACCAATCATGATTCCCTAAAATACATAAATGGGTAACATAAAATTAACCTTAAGCATAATAGATGGTTGGAGTTTTTATAATATTTTTTTTATTTTTAGCTAAGGATAAGAGTGGCAAGACCAATATTATTGTAGATGCACTCTCTAGGAGGTATTGTATTCTATCATTACTAGAATATAAGTTCATATGCTTTAGCTATCTAAAGGAGTTATAAAAATAGGATGAAGACTTTGCTAGATACATGTAAGTATGAGATAAGCCTTGAAGACCATACCTAGTGTGAGACCAATTTGTTTTCAAGAGTAACAAGCTATGCATTTTGAAGAGCTCTAGTTGGGAATTTCTCATTCAAGAAGTGCATGGAGAAGGTCTTGTAGGACATTTTTGGAATATAAAAAAACTTGTTATGTACTATTGGCCTTTATGAGATCACACCGTTGTATGCCAATCTCTCAAAATGTGAGTTATAGTTACAAAAAGTGGATTTCCTTGGTCACATAATCTCTAAGGATGGAGTGGCAATGGATCGTACCATGATTCAATTAGTTTTTAAATGGTCCACACCTACTTGTATCAAGGAGGAGCATAGTTTTCTAGGGTTGACTTATTGATACTGTCAATTTGTTATATATTTCTCCAAGACTGCAAGACCATTGACTTACCTACTAAAGAAGGATATGCATTTCAAGTGGGATGAGAAGTGTAGTGAAGGCTTAGGGTTAAAGAGGAATTTAACTTTAGTCCCAGTGCTCCCATGTGTGTTTAATGGATTTGAGGTGTATAGTTATGCTTCCATGCACGGTTAGGGTTATGTGTTGATATAACATGGAAGAGTAGTGGCTTTCTCGACAAATGAAGCTGCATTATTTGAACTACCTAACGCTTAACTTAGAGTTTTCTGTTTTAGTGTTCACCGTTAAGATCTAAAGGCTTTAACTCTATGGAGTTCAATGTATGTTCTACATTAACCATAAGAACTTTAAGTATATCTTCACCCAATGGTAGTTAAACCTAAGACAATTCTTATAGTTGGAGTTAGCCAAAGATCATTACCAAGAATTGACCTACTAAGAGAGTAAGCCTAATGTGGTGGAAGATTCACTTAGCTAAAAAACATCACATTCCATCGACGCATCATATTGTTAGATCATTTGTGACAAGAAATCATAATGATGGATATCAAACTAATCATTATTGGTAGCTTAGAGGCTAAAATTAGTGCACTAACTATTACACCTTCAATCTTTAAGGAGATCTAAGCTAATTTACCTTTTGATGTCAATCATGAGAGAATTAGGACTAGTATCGCCAAAGGAATGACTGAAGGATTCTAGAGACATGAGGATAGTAGTATAAGATATCATGGTATGTGGTGCATACTATAGGGGTATGTTGAGCTTAACATAAGGATCCTTGTGGAAGAACATTATAATCCTTATTCTATCTACCATAGAGGAGACAAGAAAGACAAGGATCTAAATAAGGTATAATAGTTTCCTCACATGAAGCAGGAAGTAGAAGAATTCATTACCTAATGTTTGGCCTATCAAATGTAAATATCAAGTAAAAGAGGATAGCTCGATTAGTGCAACCACTTGAAGTTCTTGAGTGGATGTGAGATATCATATCAATGAACTTTATGGTTGTTATTTTAAGAATCTATAATGGATTTGACTCCATATTGGTTATTGTAAACCATCTGACTAAGTTGGTCATTATCATACTATAGAACATGGAGTAGATGGCTAACACCTACAAAAACACGTGATAAGATCACAAGGAGTCCCTATGGACATTATGCCAGATTCGGGTTCTTGGTTCTTGTAACATTTTTGGCCGATGTTGTAATCTTCCTTTGGTACTTAAATAATGATGAGTATGGATTTTAACGTAGCTATGGATGGTTACACAGAGAGCACCATTCAGACTCTTAAAGATATGCATCACACATGTGTGCAAGACATTAGGGGAAATTATGAAGATCGTCTAGAATTGATCGAGTTCTCCTATAGCAATAGTTACGACTCTTGTATCAATCTGGCAACTTTTAAAGCCTTATAAAGAATAAAATCTCATAGTCCCTCATATTGGAACAATAGCAGTGAAACACTTATGATGGGGCCGAAGATGATCAAGGAGACAACTAGGCACGTCTGATTTATTTAGGAAAGATAAGAGTAAACTAGGACTAATAGAAAAGCTATACTCAAAGATACAGAGGTATGAGCCTATAGAACAGATCTTGTTTAAGTAAGGTCATAATTTCGGGGATCTGAGGTATGTTATGAAACTCATTGAGGTGGTGGATGATTTTTCTTCTAGGTCTTGTCTTGTCATTCATCCACAAAAATGCTGAATTTATTTTGGTGGTGTGGATGAGAGGACTAAATCACAGATCCTCCAGACTTTTAGCTTTACTAAGGGGCATTTTCCTTATTCTTATCTTGGGGTACCTTTATCTTCTGCTCGGCTAACTAGAGCACAGATGCAGAGTTTGATTCATAAGATTGCAAGAAGAATTTCTAGTTATCATTCCCATCTACTTTCCTATATAGGTAGGCCTTAGCTTCTATAGTCTGTGATCTTCAGTATGCAACTGTATTGGTGTCAAGTTTTCATTATTCCCCTTAAGTTGATTCAGCAGTTGGAGAGCATGTGTAGGAATTGTTTATGGGTCGGTAATATTGACACCTCTAAAAAAGCTTTAATTGCATGGAGAGTAGTTTGCTCACCCAAGAAAGAGGTGGGGGTTTGTGTCTAATTGATCTCCAAACATGGAATAGAGTTGCATTAGGAAAAGTTCTATGGAATATTTGGAACAAAAAAGATTCCTCGTGGGTGAAATGGGTGCATTCCATCTATCTTAGGGATTGTATTGTGCGGAATTTATCTACCTTACATTTATTTATCTTACCACTACAGCAAGTTCTCAAGCTTAGGCATTCATCTGCCCCCATTTTCACCATACATTTAACCATTTATCATGTGTGAGTAAAGAGGATGCTTATTGCATTTACAAGGTGTATGACTTGATGAGACAATAGCATGAGCAGGTTTGGTGGTACCTAATGGTTTGGTGCTCTCTTGCTGCGCCCAAACATAAGTTCATCATGTGGTTGGCTGTTCACGATAGATTGCTTACCAAAATGTGAATGCAGCATTTGGGTCTCTTGGATGACACTAAATGTGTGCTTTGTTTTGATGACAAAGATGAAACTATACAACATTTGTTCATAGAGTGTTCCTTTAGGCTGGGGATATGGAATAAAATTAGAACGAATTATCCCTAAGAGATACTTAACACTTTTCATGATGCATTTAGGAAAAAAATATTGCCTTAGATTGATCTAGACATCAATTAGGGTAATTAAAGGGGAGAGATGACCTTAGCATTGTCCTCTTCCATCTCTCTACTTTGCATGTTTCATAGATCAATACTTTGATCTCAGGCACCATTCTGAGTAGCTAAAAGATTCCATCTATACTGAGCTTGCATTACCTCTATTGTGAATTCTAATTCTCACCTAAATAATCTAAATTGTCTAGAAACACCATTTGACCTCTTGAGAATAGGTTAACATATCTTGGATGAAATCTATCCTTTTAGCTCAAATTCAAGTTGTAAGATTAGGATTTTCAAATTGTTCCTGAACCCTTTGTAATTCTTTTTTATTTTTGGCTCTAAAAAACTCTAATCATCATTTTTGTTAACAATTTATTCAACCACCGAAATCCTTAACTCTCTATATTCATCCTCTTATTTTCTACATTTTGAATATTGTAATATATTCCTACACTCTTTTGATCCTTTCTCTAGTCTCAATCCTTTCTCTAGAAATACCATTTGAGCTCTTTTTTGTTTCTCTAGCACTTTGAGTGGTCTAGTTGGGCATTTCCCTATTTTTACTTTGAGTGTGGTCTATCCCTCTTTTCTATCTATTTCAAGTTTGAAATTGTTAAGGTTTTATACAAAATTCTTAATTTAAGATTTTTTCCTTAAGGTTCTAAAAGTTGATATTTTCACGTATTGGAAATTATTGTTTAATGCAAATTTTTCCTACATCAAATAAGTGATTCCTTACTTCTAAAATGGTTTATGAGTAGTCCTACATGATATGAGGTTCTTTAAGTTAATTATGTAGATTGGCATGGATGTATATACCTTGTAGAATTGATTTGGATGGGTTGATAGTATATTTTGAATAAGAAGCATGAGTCATGAGGAAAATGGGATGTGATGATAAGACAATAAGTTATGCAAGTTAATTTAGTCGGAAATGTGTTATACTATTCCGACACATGTTTTAGTGTTGTTAATGGTGATTTATAATAATGAATCTACATGAAATTAATGGTTTCATGTTGTTATACAATAAACCATCAACTGGTTAGGTCAAACTAATCGATTGGTTCCTAGAATAGTTGATTGGTTAACAAAACCTTCGATTGGTAAGGTTGTAGGGACAATGGTATTGCTCTCTCCCTAAACCCAATGATTGGTTGGGTAAAATCGATCAACTAGTATATGAACAGTCAGTTGATTTGAGGTAAAGTAGAGTCTTGTTGAGTTAAAATGATTGATTGGTTGGTTCAATTGGTTTATGTGATTTGTTTCCTTTTGGTTTTGTTATGCTTTGAGGTAATGTTTAGGACTATTCCAGGATTTATAATAGAATAGGATACAAGTTTTTTCATAGATTAATGCCTTAATAAAAGAAGTAAATGCATCATAATGTATGACCTACTATATTAGTATTATAAAGGCTAAATGGGTAATTCCAATTTTGCAATGCGATGGTCCTTGAGAAATGGGTAATGAACAACAAAATGTGCTTGAATTAAGTAACGTGATGGTAATGATTAATATTATATAAGAATAAATAGAAACCTCACATTATTGGGAAAAATGGAAAAGGATAGATATGGAATAAACATGGAGATGCTTTGCTTACTCTTTGTGTGGACCCAATGATCACTTACATAAAACTAAAGATAATCTAATTGTGTTTGGATTTTGATTACACAATCTAGTGGGGGTTCATTTGCTCATTTTCTTACTCAACATGTAGTGTACTGATGCACCCGTTTACTCTGTCACTTGCTCATTCCCAAGTGCAGAGGGCCATGTGTAGGATTTTATGGATGGCTAGTAGGGGGCCTACCTATGTTCGGGTTAAAGGTTTAAGAGTGTGGAGATTCAATGATTTTGTGAGATCTGTGCTAGAATATGCTTTGGTTACTAGCTGTCACACCCTAATATCATTTTAATATAGTCCTATACTCTTATCTATCTGTATTCCTGTAATGATTTTGTTAGGGCCAGTTGAGGTCCTTCAATGTAAAACATAATTTAAATGTTATGTATCTTAAATTTGTGCACTTTTTTGTTTTAAATTGGTTTGTTAGTTTTAGCCTTGTCTCTAATATGGGGTAGGTAGAAGATGTTTTTCCTATATCAGATATGGTGGTAACACCTTATTTTTCCTAAGCATATTATAAGCTTCCACACTATTTTAAATGAAAATTTCCTATAGTGAAAAATGGGTGTATTACAAAAACTTTCCTATCCCTTAGCCAAATTTCTAAAACTTTGGGGTCTTCCTGACCCTCAAAGATTAGTGAATGGTGATGATCAACCTAGAGAAACCAATCTTCCAATTGAAACATAAGGAAAGAAGGTGGAAGTGGTGGATGTAGAGCTACCTCATTCTAAATCTATAACTCTATGTAAGCCCCAAATGTGTCCAAGAAACACTCAAGTCACAATATGGGGCTATAAAATCCTAAAATAGTAAACCTCATTAGTAGAGTCAACTACCAGCTATGTTGTAAGTACACTTAGAGGTAGCACATTACACATAATGCTAGAAGTTATTCTAACTAGGAATTTAAGGCTAATTCCCAACCTAAACCAACACTTTCTCACAAACTACACCAAATTCTATAATTTTTGACCAAGTTGAAGAAATTCATTATTTTAGAAAGCAACATTAGGATTTAAAACCATAAGCTGTATTAACAACTTGTAACACCCCTAATATTAGGAATAAAATATTTATTTTGAAGATAATGTGGAAACATTATAAAAGAAAAACTAAGGGGTGTTACCGACACATTAAGTAAGAGAGACGTGTGATTCTCACCTAACCTATGCCTGATGTAAAAAAAAATGAAATAATGAATGGAAGAATGCATTATCTACTAATAATACAAAAATAAAAATGATATTAATGATGAGAGAAATAATATAGGTAAAATAGAGAGATTAAAAAATCTTAATACAAGAACCAAACTAAGAGTTTAAATAATAGAAAAAATATAAACATCTCAACACAATAGGCAAAACACATCTTTCTAGTTAACCTAATTCTTAACCAATATAAATATAAACATTTTCTCCAAACAATGGCTAGCTACTAACCCACATCATCGTCCTCAACGTACTCTAGCAAAGAATCATAACCCTGTAGGTCGTCCTCTATTCATCGGAATAAAAGTCAGCTCATCATAGTGAAAACAAAAATGTATAATCAATATAATAAAATACTAATAAAACAAATTACCTAAAGTATGGTAAGGTTTCATGATGCATATTGAGGTTTTAAGATGATATGATATGCAACAAGCTTAGGAAAGAATGGCCCATAATATCATAGATAACATATATATCATGTTAAGGCCTTAGGGTACATACATCCATACATGCATGACTCTCCATAACAGGCAATATTTAAGAAAATCATATAATGTCAATATACCATGATGGGATTAGTGTATGACTACCTCTCCCACCACCACATTACACATGTACCAAAGGAATTTTCTTAAGGTCCTTCCTCATCCATTTAACTTTTGTCTTAGGTGTGAGGGCATATGGTAAATTCTAGGTCTACATTACCTAAAGTTCATTTTAATAGAATAAAACCATTACCTATATGTAAATATAGAAGCGAACATAGAATTAGGGATTTTCAACATCCACTATACTTGATCTCCTATATAAAGAGGCATACATTCAATTTTGGGTCTTCCTTGCCCACTACACTTAAAACAAGTGCTAAGGGTTTTCTTTCAGGAAGTTTCAACATCCATTCACTTAATATCTTAAGCTAGAGTGCACATAAGATAACCATACCCAATGTATGCATACAAAAAATTCCTCTAAGATACCATTATTTAATTTGAAGTATTAAACCAACTTAGTGTTGAGTGTTGATGCCAAATATCAACTAAGTATACAAGCCACAAAATTAGTTATTTAAGATAACACCAAACTAAAAATATGGCATCATAATATTTTAAAAAATCCACATTAAATATAGTTTAATCATTATTGAAATCATGATTAAAATATTATAATTAAATTAAAAAGTTAATATAGAAGTTAGAAAAGAAGGATCATCAAATATTGAGTAAATAAGGCAAACTTAAGTAGAATAGTTGATCGGTTACTACTATATCTCAACTTGTGTGGTCGTAGCAGACTTGAGACCGAAAGAATACAATTAAAATAGCTAGTTGGTTCATAGAAACTAGCTAATAGGTTCAGCAAAACTGGTCGATGAGTCTAAGTAGAGGCCAAGACCATTCAGGTTACAAAGGAACTAATGAATGGGTTAGGAAAACGGATTGACTACTCAGAAGAAGCAATCAACTAGTTAAGCCAATGGACCATTAAAGCAATCAAGCTATTGTATCACTAAACCATGTGATTGTTCACATAATTAATCCATTATTTATGACAAACAATCAACTTCTCTAGGTATAACAACACCTAGAAATACGAACTACATATAAGAAAAATTGCCAATCCTTTTCCAATTTAATCATATGATGTTTCTATGTTTTACAACATATAAAGAGAAATTCCGTACATATTAGAATTAAAGAGGAGAATTGAACAACAAGAGTAAGCTAAAATCTCTTAGGGATTTAATTAATTTCGTACATATTATAATTAGCTTAATTTGATTCAATAACATGAAAATAGGCTATCAAATTGAATTACACACAACCGTTTAACCTTGAACAATGCTATTAAAAAATTTAAGTTATTTCATGCTTTAAAGTTTAAGTGTTTGTTTGGTGATTAAATTGATTATTCATCAATTATAGATTTATGAAGCAAATCCAATCCTAGTTTTTTTAATTTGATTGTAGTATCGTTATCATTACTATGTTATTTTATTTTGTTAGTTTTTTTCTACTCCCTAACATTATTTGTCTAGGTATTCATAATGGGAAAAAATTTCATAATTAAAAACAAGTTCATAGGGAGACAATCTTAACATGCTATAGTGATGCTTGTGTGCTTGTGGTGTAGCTCCAAATTTTTCCAATGTTACGAGGGACTTCAACTTGTTAATGTTGAATATTTTCATTCTTTGACTAGGTTTTTTTTTTCTATCTCTATTTTCATTTTCATTTTTACATTTGACTAGTTCTTTTTATCTCTTGTATGGGTACCATTGTATGTCACGACCCTTAAGGATTGGGAACCCAATATACTGTGACTGTAAGATGCAGATGACTCTACGTGATATATATTAAAAAATAGATAAAAAGGATAAAAGATAATTTAAATATATGAATCATATTAGGAGACAAAGAGAATCATCAACCTTTAAATGAGTTTGCATCACTAAACACTCATGACATGCAACCAAGCATTACAAAGCTAACAATTGGTGCAAACAATTTTAAGCTCTAGCCTTCACTTCTATCAACTGTTTGGAAAAATTAATCAGGGGGTGGGGTAGGGGTTGTTAATTTAATGTTCCAAACCTCCATATCTCAATCTTCTTGAATTACTATGAAATGATTCCCAAAACAAAATTGGTTGGCCTAACTCTTATCTAAAGAAAAAGGTGTAAATTTTGATTCCCAAACAATGATCGGCTATTGGTCTATGACTTCAACTTCAACATACTATAACTAAGAATCATATCTATGCAAATTAATCTCTTTTCACTAGAATAGAAGCCGAATAATAATGACTATATGAATATGGTGTTATCACTTTGAAATATTGGGACAACAATTAGGATAAAACGTGGTAAAGACTCATGTGGCACATTTGTGCCACACAATGACATGGTATAAGCCATACTTAGAAAATTTAACATCTAAGATCATTATCATCATATTATGAAACATGCTTACATATAAATCATGTAAGAGAAAAGAATAGATCTTTCATTAAGCTCGTATAGAATAATAATATTTTTCATTTTCCATTAAGTGATCACATACTTTTCAATTATTAAGATGTTTGATTGATCACACTCAATTTTCCACCATGAACAAAAGTTTTAGCATCATAAATGGATTATCACACCTATCACACAATGTCAACATATATTTATAACACCCCATTATTCACTATAGAAAAATTTCATTGAAAACATTGTGGAAGCAAAAAATCAAACCTATGAAAAATAGGGTGTTGTCATCGTATCTGACAAAAATAGACATTTGTTGCTTACCTTATATCAGATATAAAGCTAAAACCAACAAACATATTTAAAAAAATAGAGTGAGTGAATACAAGATTATATAAAAAACATAAAAGAGTGTTTACATGAGAGGACCTTAACATTCCCCGACCAAATCATTACAAAACACATGTAGATAGAGTTACAAGGCTACAATAAAATAAGATTAGGACGTCAAATAAAAATTAAAATCTCAATCAGCCACAGAGTTCACCAAAAATCTCTACATATCCTTAATCTCAAGCACCAACCCAATTTAGCTAGGTACTCGAATAGCCATACCGAAGGACCTACACATGGTCCTCTACATATGGGAATGAGCAGGTGACTAGAAAAAAAGAACATTAGTATGCTACTTACTAAGTAAGCTAAGTTTCTCCCTCAATGTAAACACAAGTATGTACATCACTATAATATATAACATGCATCATGTTAAAGCCATATATATATATATTGTGGGTAAGAATACTCAATTTTCCACCATAAAGAAAAGTTTTAGCATCATAAATGGATTATCACACCTATCACACAAGGTCAGCATATATTTATAACACCCCATTATTCACTATAGAAAAATTTCATTGAAAACATTGTGAAAGCAAGAAACAGACCTACGAAAAATAGGGTGTTATCATCGTATGTGATAAAAATAGACATTTGTTGCTTACCTTATATCAGATATAAAGCTAAAACCAACAAATATATTTAAAAAAAAATAGAGTGAGTGAATACAAGATTACATAAAAAACATAAAAGCGTGTTTACATGAGAGGACCTTAACAGTCCCCGACCAAATCATTACAAAACACATGTAGATAGAGTTACAAGGCTACAATAAAATAAGATTAGGACGTCAAACAAAAATTAAAATCTCAGTCAGCCATAGAGCTCACCAAAAATCTTTGCATATCCTTAATCTCAAGCACCAACCCAATTTAGCTAGGAACTCGACTAGCCATACCGAAGGACCTACACATGGTCCTCTACATATGGGAATGAGCAGGTGAACTAGAAAAAAAAAGAACATTAGTATGCTACTTACTAAGTAAGTTAAGTTTCTCCCTCAATGTAAACACAAGTATGTACATCACTATAATATATAACATGCATCATGTTAAAGCCATATATATATATATTGTGGGTAAGAATACTCAATTTTCCACCATAAAGAAAAGTTTTAGCATCATAAATGGATTATCACACCTATCACACAAGGTCAACATATATTTATAACACCCCATTATTCACTATAGAAAAATTTCATTGAAAACATTGTGAAAGCAAGAAACAGACCTACGAAAAATAGGGTGTTATCATCGTATGTGATAAAAATAGACATTTGTTGCTTACCTTATATCAGATATAAAGCTAAAACCAACAAATATATTTAAAAAAAAATAGAGTGAGTGAATACAAGATTACATAAAAAACATAAAAGAGTGTTTACATGAGAGGACCTTAACAGTCCCCGACCAAATCATTACAAAACACATGTAGATAGAGTTACAAGGCTACAATAAAATAAGATTAGGACGTCAAACAAAAATTAAAATCTCAGTTAGCCATAGAGCTCACCAAAAATCTTTGCATATCCTTAATCTCAAGCACCAACCCAATTTAGCTAGGAACTCGACTAGCCATACCGAAGGACCTACACATGGTCCTCTACATATAGGAATGAGCAGGTGAACTAGAAAAAAAAAGAACATTAGTATGCTACTTACTAAGTAAGTTAAGTTTCTCCCTCAATGTAAACACAAGTATGTACATCACTATAATATATAACATGCATCATGTTAAAGCCATATATATATATATAAAGGTAAGAATACTTCAAGACATGTTATCATGTATAACTCAAGAAATTTAGAATACATCATGCTTGGTTTTACATTATCATCATACAGGTACTCACACATGTAACAATAGATAACATCTAGGTAGCTTATAGGGTTATATCCAATTACTCTATTCTTTAGGTTACACCGTTTCCTTCATCACATATAACATAGGTCAATCTTCAAGTCAGTATTTCATTCAATAACTAATTATTTTTGTAGGCCATTAGCTAAGTGTACCAACCAACTCTTATTCATTTTTGGTCATTCATGGCATTACTCTATCCTTAACAAATTATTAACCATTCACTAGGTCATCATTCATATTTTATCGACCAATTACTTATCATCCATGTTTTATTATCATTGAGCGATGAACTATGCACCACCCCATGGTCTTACATACCATGAAAGCTTATCTAAATAAAGGACATAAAATTCAAGCTAAGGACAATCACCAAGTGCACATAATTCAAGGCTGAAGCTAATCACTAGAATAAACTTAAGTCTAAGCCAAAACCATTCACCTAGATAACTAGACCTTTTATAATCAATTCCCTTTAGCATATTGTTAGTGTCTAGAGTAGGTAAGGCCTTAAGACCTTTATTGATCTTACCAAAAGGTAAAGCCAGAAGGTACCAAAATGCCTAAAGGCAGATTAACCTCTGGTAGCTAATCAAGGATTGGGTAGCCTAGTTCCATACTCAACTTGATTATGTCTCTTTTCATGATTAGTATATTATTGACAAGGATAAGTGATAATATAAGACCCATATAAAAAAACAAGCATGAAAATTTCCATGTTTATTCTATATCAACTCTTTCTCTTTCCATTTCCCCAACCATTTATGTTCTATTTATTCTTGTACCATATGTGATAGGTGTGATCCACTATCTATCTTATTATTTTTCTCAAGTCCATGCTGAGTTTCATTACTTATTTTTAATACCATCACTTATCAAAAGTGGAATACCCATTTAGCCTTTACATTGCTCATAGTGTGTATCATTAATTATCAACCTTTTAATCATTTTATTAGGCAAACAATCAATAACAAAATCTATATTTTATTTCATTAATAATCATAATATAGTCCCAAAAATAGCTTCAAAGCATACACAATTGAAAGAAAATAAATCAACCAAACCATTCATGCTAATAAGTTGGTTTGGCCAAACTAGTTGATTGGTTGCACTCTCTAATAGATTAGTTTAGTTCAACCAGTTGATCCCATTGACTTAACATGGCCATGCTTTCCTTAAACCGGTCAATTAGCTTAGGCAAACGATTTGACTATTCATAGGACTAATGATAAGTTATGCTAAAGTGGTTGATGTGTTTGACTAAAGAGTAAGACTAAGATCTCTACAGGTTCACTAGTCGATAGGTTATGTAACACACCCAAAAATCATAGGTGAAAATTTACAGGGGTTTCTACCACCGTGATCAGCATAAGCCTTGGCCACGCCTAGTCTCACACCAACAATAAGATTATTACAAGCCATCAAAATAATTAATACATGGGACTATAAAAATCCAAAAGATTCATAATAAAGAGAAAGTCAGAGAGCGTAAATTAAGGAGTCAATACAGAATTTAAAACGGTTACAGTGTCAAGCTCATGAGGGGAAAGAATGATACAATAGTGAGGTACAATAAAATTGAAAAATGAGAGTCCAGTCGACACTCACTCTCAGCCCTAAGAAAAGTCCAACAGGTCAACACATAGCCCCATCCAATGCATTAAGTGTGTTATAGGCATTGAAAACAACATCTCCTACTTGCACAAATTGAGAAGGGGCCCCTACTTATGGGAATGAGCAGCAACCATGAAATGGGTAATTAGTACACTACAAACTAAGCAGGGCAATTATATAAGTAAGGCCATCCAACAACATTAGACAAGTAAGGCATATAATGCATAATTCTGATCCACATCATCAATCCATACATAGACTATTATTACTATCTTACACATTTCTCATATTAACTCTGCTCGACTACGGGGACCATACTATTAGAGTCGGTGAACCAGAAAGACTACATAGGAAAAAAATACACCCTACCACTATTGAAACTAATGGACCGGATATCACTTCATTGGGCAGAATGCACCTGACCACTATTATAGCCGGTGGACTAGAAAATTATCCTTACTGGCCCCGACTCACGTGGTGTTCCATTGTAAATAATTAGTATCATCCCATAATTTATTACCATGCAAAGTTTAGTTTATTAAGCTTGAAATCCCCTAATATTATAGTTGGTGGACCGAAAAACACTCCATAGGGCAAAATGTAGCTACCTGCTATTATAGTCAGCAGACCAGAAAATATCCTCACTTGGCCAGGTTGGATAATCTTTCACTTTAAGTGTTTAGTATTTTAATCATATCTTATTCCATACACAACCTAGACTAGATATGCATGACCCACTAGACTTCCCATGTTCATCCATTTATCCCCAATTTTCCTAAAAGGCTCGGTCCTATATCTTAGGCCCTTTACACAACCCATGGCTCCAAGACTTCCTCCCCATAAACCCAAACTCTTTTGCACATGGATCAAGGCTCACTCCCCATAACTATTTTTCTACTCCTATTTACCTTCTAGGTTTTCCTCTAAAATAGTAATCTGGCCTATGTGGCCTCACTTCCCCTCATCCTACATAACCCATACTCTTCTTTGCTATGAAAACTGTCACTTCCCTCAAACCACATCCAAAATCATAACCTCACTACTCATCTTCCACACATGATAACAAAAAAACTTAGTTTGCTCCCAAACGTTAGTACTTCTCCTTTCTTATATATCATCCCCTTAACACCCCAAACACCTTTTCCACTTGGCTCACCTTCCCTCCATGAGACACCCTTTTCATTCTTGTCCCCTACTCTAACCATTACCATTAGTTTTTACCTTCTTTGCACATTTCTCTTGCTTGGGGTTTCCTCCCAAACCCTAGCCAAGTCTCCCGTGCATCCTTATACCAACCCACATACTATTTTTCACATATGGTCTCCAATTATCCTAAAATATATTCCCTTACCTTTCTTAGCCATCAAGTAAAAATTTTCCATGTAAAGGTCATCCCCATGTAATAGCTAACCATCCCATGCAACCTTACACTCCCCATGCATATTTTAATCCACCCTCCTAATTTATTCTCATTATCCCTTCCTTTGTCCACCTATAAGTTATGAGATTTTAGGCCATTTTTACTACCATATGATTAACTCACTTCCCTTACTCCTTTATTTTCCCTCACAACCACATCACACTACTTTAGGCCTCTTATCATGCATGTCATCAAGGGCAACATCACATAAGCACATTCCAAGTACAAGTGACAATACCATATTACTCATGTCATAAAACATATACAACTTACCTTAGCTCTATGCTTAGCAACCTACACTACAAGAGCATAATCCATAACACATAAGGTACACACATTACCAACACATATAACATATATTACACACATTTAGGCCTTAACCATATCCTTACCTAAAACGACACTAGGTTTGGAGCACACTCCTATGATCCATTAAGGGTATGACTTGGCTCACCTATAAGAGGAGAGATACGAGGGCTAACTCCCCTCTTGTTAATTCTATTATCTCCTACTTTACCTTTAGTATGAACTAGTATTAGTGATAATAATAATAATAATAATAATAATAATAATAATAATAATAATAATAATAATAATAATAATAATAATAATAATAATAATAATAGCTTTAGTAGTAAAAATACGAATATTATCCTTAAAATGGTTAACCATGTTATTATTAGCTAAAATAGGGTTAGGTAGTTATATTAGTTAATGATAGAATATTAGTAATAATAATGATAATAAATTTAATAAGAATAGTAGTCGTAATAATGATAATAATAATAGTAGTAGTAAAGATAGAAAAATAATTATACTAAATAAATTATACTTAAGGGATAGGAAGGGTTGAGGCATAATCTAGTGAGGATGGCAGCTAGATGGCAACAACAACAATAGTAGTGCATAATAGCAGTGACGATGGTAGCGGTGGTGGTGGATGTGGTGGTTTTTGGGAAGGTGGGTCTTTTAAGGCTGGAAGAGAGAGAGTGAGATGGTGGTTGTGGTGGTGGTGGATTCTATGGGCTGAGAGGGATGCAATGGTGGTGGTAGCACAATAAGGTGGCGACGCAGGTGATGTTGGTTATGGTGGCCAAGGGTGGTGGAGAAGAAGGGAGGAGAAAGGAGAGGGAGAAAGGGAGAAGGAAGGGTAGGGGAAGGCAAAGGAATGTTTACTAGGTTGATTTGGGAGGTAGGGAGGTGGTGATTGTGGTGGAGGAGGCAACACACGACAACGAGAGGGGCGGTGATGGGGTGCAAAAGGGCAGCTCCAACTACTACCTTTGCACAATCGGGGTAGTTTGTGAGGAAGGAGATAGAATTAGGAGGTATTCCAGGCAGTGGTGGTGTATGCCGGTGGTTGAGGCATTATCTGAAGTGGTGGCGGTGGCGGCAAAAATGGTTGGAATTTTTGGGCAAACCAAAGGAGGGAAAATGGACGGCCATTATGGGGTATTCATAGGTTGGGGGAGGGAGAAGAAGACAAGGGGAAGAGGACAAGGGGGCAAATATGGCAAGGGATCGGTGACCGATGGTGGCATACCAATACGAGCCTGCAAATGGTAGGTGTAGGTTGTAGGTGGGGGAAAAGGGAAAGGAAGGGGAGCACACGAGGGAGGTAGGTGAGGGGGTTTGGCTCAAAATGCGAAAGAAAAAAAATGAGGGAGAGAGAGGAGGAGTAGGTCAGCGGTACTATGGTTGATGAAGGATGGTAGTAGGCCATATGTGCGACTTGTGGCATGAGGATAAGGATTAGGGAGGAGGAAGAAGAAAAAGGGTTGGGCTGGCCGATCGGGGGAAAAGAAAAGAAAGGAAAACAGAGGGGGAGAACTGGGTAGGTGAGGGAGGAAAGGAAAAGAAAACAAAAGGTAATGCGGGTTAGGCTACATGGGGGGAAGAGAAGAGAGGAGGGGGGGGGGGAGTTGGGCGGTACGGGCAAGGCCTAGTCTGGAGAAGAGGAGAAAAATAAAAGGAGAAAGGAGATAGAGAAAGACAAAAAAATGAAAATAAAGGAAAGACGAAAAAGGGAGAAAAGAAAAAGGAAAATAGGTTGGTTGGGGTGTTTATGATATTTTGGTATTTTTGAATATTTAAAATTAATAAAAACTAGTAAAAATAATAATTAAATTCATTTTTATATTAATTAAATGTTCCCTAATTAAATTTTTTTATTATTTCCCTCCTTTTTGTGTTAATTACTTCCATTATTTTATTAAAATAATATATTTAATGAATCTCATAAATAAATTCCTATTTTATTATAATTTTATAAATTAGGGTTTTGGGTTATTACAAGTTAGACTAACCAATCAACTATTCAAGGAACCAATTGATTATTTGACTTAACCAGCCGATCAGTTTATCTTAACATTGCACCAAACCATTAAATTTCACCCATATTTTTACATATGAATCATCCTTAACCATATTAAAATGTGTATGAACATATTCTAACACATATTCAACCAAATTGACCTATATTTCACAACACAAAATCGTCATATACTATTTTTATCTTGTTTCATGCTATTTACTCAAAACATGCCATCTAACAATCAAATCACTTATGTAGGGTGCATATACTCCCGCAAAAATGTAAGAATCAACTTAATGGAACACATAAAATGAAGGAATACTCCTTAAACATTTTAGAATCAAGAATCACATACTTGGTGCACACAAACTCCCCTTTCAAACACGAATTTCCATCCATGAAATTCTCACCTTTTAAAACCTTAAACCATAATCTTACACTCAAAAATTTACACTAAAACCTTATTAAGTTTTTGAACATAAATAGAAGGAAAGAAGGATATATGAACAAGAATGAAAAATAGAGAAATGCTCAGCTTAACCACCCAACCATCCTCCTAGAATCAAACTCTTTGTTGCTAAATAATTGAAACAAAGGAGAGATAGAGGCAGGTTAAGAAGACTATAAGAAAAATAATTGTCAATTGTTAAAGTATAGAAAGAAGAGAGTGAATGCAAGAATTTTGTAATTCGGTGGTTGAAGTAAATGCTCATGAAAGGGATGATTCAAGCTATTTATAGCTAACCAGTCGAAGGGAAACACAAAGGGTTTAGGAATCAACTCAATAACCCCAAAATTTACCATTTGAATTTGAGATAAGTAGGCTGATTTCATTCAAGATATGACCTATTCTAAAGAGCTCAAATGGTGTTTCTAGATAATGTAGATAAATTAGCTAGGAATTATCATACACTAGATAAGTAATGGAAGATCACCATGGAAGGAATCTTCTAGCTACTCAAAGTTGTGCCCGAGATCAAAGCTTTAGTCTCAAACATGTGCAAAGGAGAGAGGTGGAAGAAGACAAGTCTGAGGTCATCTCCCCCTCTTAATTGTCCCAATCGACCTCTAGATTGATTGAGGAAATATTTTGAGTTAAATGCATCATGAAAATGGTCAGGACTCTCTTTGAAATAGATTGACATGTGTAAGAAAGGTTCCATTTTGATATAAGAGATTTTTCAGAACATCAAGTTCAAAAAATATGGCTAGGTCAACCAACCAAGCAATGGGTTTTGGTGTAATAGTCAACTGTTCTACAAACCAATCAATTAGTTCCCCAAGACAGTTAATATATTCAATTAGTGAAACTCATTTTTATGAAATGAGAAACCAATCAATTAGCTAATGGAATTTTTTTTATAGGTTTTCTTAAAAAAATCAATAAACTCAATTTTTAACATGATTCCAAACAAAACTTTGCCTAAAAAAATCATAACATTAAATCAAAATCAAGGGTCTAAAAATTTGAAAAAATTTGCATTCAACCATTTAAAATATATATGGGATATTATAATATTGAGGGTGCTTTTCAAATAATATCACACCCATCACACGTGGAATGCATCTTTCTTGAGGGCTAACATTATTTGTTTATGGATATACAAAGTTCTATGAGGCCTGTACATGGATACCACATCCACCTAAGCTGTACATTAGATCCATGATGATATGCAATAGTTTTAATCCTATACCATATAAATATCCACATATCTCTATAAACCAAAAAACTAGTAAAGAAGGAAATAACTACTAAGTGAAATAAGTTATGACTGTATGGGCAATTCACCAACTAATTCAAAATTAGCCACCTTAAGGGTTGGAAAAATGGCTCAATTTTTTTTAATGTCCATATTTATAATTATCTAGTTATATCATAAATCACAACTCAGTTCCATTACAAACTAATTTGGTGTTTCACAGTGACAAAAAAAAAACAAAAAAATAAGGTATCCAAGCCACTAAATTAGACGTTTAGTAGATAACACAAAACACACGAAATAAAGCTTCCAAACAACATAATAATATTCGTCATTTTGATTTTACTTTATCTCCAAATATATATGGCCAAGATCGTGATATAATGTGTACATTAGTCTAACCTATCAATGGTTTATAAGAACCAATCAATGGGTTTTTTCCAAACCATTTGATAGGTTTAGGTGGAGACTGAAACCACTTTGGAACTAATTGATTGAGCTAATAGATCGATCAACTATTTATGGAACTTAGTTGGTGATTTAGCTAAACTAGCCAAAGTGTTTAGGCTAAGACAAAAAATCACTTTAGAAACAACATAAGAAGTATGTGGGACTATCAAACCGATCAAATGTTCAACAAAACCAGTTGTTGGTTCTATAAAAATGATCAACAAGTTTGGGAAAATTAATGCCTAGAAACACACTTTTGCACTCAAAAAAGTCAAATGCTCTTCCTAAAAATAATCTTAACACACTTATATGGCATAAAATGACAAATTTCTCACTTAAAATGATATATATTCATGATATAAAATAAATACATACATATGAATGCTTAATTTCATAATTTCAAGCTAAATATCAAAATAATAAAGATATACTCCAAATTCCAAGGGTATAAACATTCCACATGATTGAATTTAGGAATTTTAATAACTCATATACATAAATGAAGACATAAAGGTCATAAGACCACAACTAATCGAATAACTTCTAATTCATATTAAAGATAAGGATGTCTAACCTCCATGTAAAACTCTTTTAGCATATGAATAAAGTCCTAACTTGATGGAATCTACCAAGACACGTGATCTTCCTAAGAGAATCATGGATTGAAACATTCAAAAACTCCTTTTCAAATCAAATTAAAAATTAAAACAAAAGAAGAGGAGAAGAAGCACAATTTAACCTTTTTCAAAGAATAAAGTTATAAAGAGGAGACACGCTAAGAACTTCAACATTTTTGTACACCTTAATCCTTTCATGTTTAAAAGAGAATACATGGAAGAGATAAATTTAAGATTTATAGGAGAGAGGAGACAAAAAAGTTAATCAAGGGAGGGAAATTAAGAGATAACTACTATATTTTTCCACACAGAAGATGAGGGAATGCTTTATAAGTAAGTTGAGAGAGAGAAAATTAAGCAATTTTACAATTACTCAAAAATGAAATTTAAAAGAGGATTTGGAAGTTATCATATGAAGGAATAAGCAAGAGGGAGTTGATTTTGGTTGAGTGTAGGGGACCAAAGTGTAAGGGAGGAAATGATAAAAACGAGGGAGGTGTATTGTAATTTAGTTATGATAGAGGTTAGATAGATTGGGAGTGTATGGGATGTGGATGCAACCATAACTACCACGTAGAGAGAAAAGTGAGGCAAAAGATGAGTAAATGATAACGTACCTCAGAAGTAATTTTGGGATTTTTTAGCTCAATAAAGTCATAGTATGATGTAAACAATGTGAAAATAATCCCCAATCACAAAATATGCGTAATAGATTGTGCTTATATTTTTTCATAAACATTGGAAACAATCAAATCCAAAATAGAAAAAGGATCTAAAATTGGTTCATAATCTAGAAATTAGTTTGAGCAACCAACCAACTAGTTATCCCAAAAATAAAAATGCAAGCCCCTGATCATATTAGTCGATCTATTTGGGAAAACTATCAATTGTTAAACCTAAAATTTTGATTTTTACCAAAATTTCAAGCCCACTTAAAAACTAAAACCATTTCCTTTTTTATCAACATAATATTAAATACATTTTGATGGATTTTAGGATGGTGTTTACTTTAAGCTAAAAAAATAAAGCAAATAGAATCTTGTCATATAGAAAATGCCTAATGAAGACACTAATTTCTCATGATTAATGATTCTACACATAGATAATTACTTCCACAAAAAAGGTTATGATCATTACAATAGGCTCAATCATTCAATTGTGTTATTACTATGGGATAATACTAAGTTGATCATAATTACACTAGAACATATAAGATTAAGATAACTGATGCATGAAGACATGGTAATATCATGACATGGAATACATGGGATATGAAATATGCTACATCTTACCTAACATTTGATAATATATTATATATTCATACATATGCGTTAACATCAAATAAATAAAATTAAATGAACACATATTTCATGTAATAGCTTGATTTTTAGGAAACCTTCTCTATTTATGATTGTTATTGGTGGATAACTAATTTATTTATTTTTATTATTTATCACATATTTTTATATTTTTGAAACCCAAATCATGTTTTCAAATTGTTTTCTTTGTAAATCCTCGTCATTTCTTACAATTCTATGTTCCATGGTACTTCTTAGCACATTTTAGCCTTCAAACTATTTTTAATTTCTTCTTATGCGTGAATATTTGATATCCTCATATTATTTTTGAATGTCGTAAAATTTTTTAGAATGCCCAATAAGTTTTTGACAAAATATGTTATCCTCATATCATTGCTCTTATCCAAAAATGATACAAATGCATATGAGTATTTCATTATTTATAAGAATACATGAAAGCCTCTCATTTTGTGGCATATTTTTTTGGAGTAGAAATTTTGATTTGTTTAATTTAAGCACATACTTTGCCTTTTAACCTTACACATTTTTCTTCACACCTCTCACCCACTCTTTTGTGTGTAACACCCCCAAATTTAGTGTATACTTTTTTTTTACTTTATCAAAAGTAATTACACAAAATATTAGGTGTTATGCCACATGTAACATAGAGAGCGATATGCTTAATACCTAACTTGTGCTTGTTATGAGACTAAAGAATCTTAAAGAGAAAAGCAAGGTGTGGTTAGCATCCGATCAAAAGTGAAGAAAAAATCAAAATGAAACCAGCAGCAATGAAAGAGAGATTTAAAAACATTAATAAAGGGCTTTATCATACTTTAAGACTCAGAGGGGACCTCAAGAAGAAATAGAAATATAAAATGAGGGGCATTTGAAAAATAGTAATCATTCTGACTGAAACACAATATGTGAATAAAGCTTGTAGTAGCCTAAAAGTGATAGTATTAGTACAAATTCCTTACACTTAGTAAACACGAATGATCTAATGTCATAACATTCCCACATAGCACATGAAAGTACAATAATAAATGTTTTTACCAAAAGCATATAATAACATGCGATAACAATAACTAGAATAACAATATCCCACAAATAAACCAATGATATTAATCCTATAAAACCCTAATAAGAGAACAAGAAAGTCATTTTCTAGATTTTGTAATAATTATAAGATGTCAAAAAATCCTATTCTCTACATAACATGGTATTTATTAATTACATTAGACAGTCATACCTTTAATATCCTAGTCTAAATCCAATTTTCTTGAGGTATTATGGTGGTTTCCTATTATAAATGAATCATGTAATAATCAAATATTAAGTGGACTATAATCCCATGACCAACACAATGATCACAAAGGAGGTGTTACTAAATCAAATCACTAAAAGTGATGGAAAAACTTGCCAAGGAACCCACATGTGAAGCTAAAAGTTATCCATACAAAACCTCAACACCAAAATCATTATGTATCTGTACCCTCCATAGGGTACATGGAAGATATGTAAATTGTAAGTGGGATATTTGAAATAAAAGTTCAACAATGCACTCAGAAGCTTATTTTGAGGTATAAGATCACTTATAGCTTAGGCCTTTCTCTTTATGTGATTAATATCTTATTCTTGTTAACTAAGTATACTCTATTCCATAACAACAAAAATTTATCCATCCATCAATCATTTAAATCATTGGACCACACGGGTCTCTACAATAAATTAATCTCCAATTCCAAATCTAAAAGGCCACAAGAGTTATGAAAACTTCGAGCCACCAAGGCTTATTATGAGGCATCATGCCATAGCTTAAAAAAAATATCCAATTCCAAATAATCTAATACATTAATCCAATTATTTAAAAAGGATTCCATGAAAAAATCTTAATTCAACTAGTCCAATCATTCATAATAGGCACATTTAAGTCATGATGAATAAAATGGCCCTCAAGCCCTAATTACATCTTTATATCATATTTTTTTATAGAATTAATTTAAAGCATATTTGTCATAAAAAAGATAGAGAGAAAATTTTCCTTCACAAACCTATAAGTAGGATTGGCCCATCACAAACAAAAAAGAACATACTTCTCCTTCATAGATTCCTAGAGTCCATACTAAAGAAGAGACTATATAAATTAGTAAGACTAAACTAAAAGTAAGATACCTTCTAAATCATCACCCAAAAATAGTGTTAGACCCTCTTAAAAAAATTAGGCATGCTCCTTAACCTCAACATATTATTTGATCATTAACAACACTAGGGTAAGATCTCCTAGATTATCCAACATCTTAATGATATGTAAAATATGAAATTGATTCTTAATAATAGAAAGACAAACTTTGTCAATATGAATAAGAGATTCACACCTTCTATGATCTTCTAAGACATAATTTCATATCAGTCACACATCTTCATTTAAAAAAATAATAATCCATAACTAGGTCAAGGACTAAAAATTTTAACCTAACAAGTACTAGAACTATTAGAGTATGACTGCCAACACTATGACACAAGTAACATTAAAAAGGACAAAAATAGTTAAAGTAGTCCCAAAGTTATATATGAACACAAAAGCAATGCTGCAATAGTCTATACAAACATCGTGTCAAATATTAAAAAAAAGGAAAATACACATGTAATGATGCAAAATTAGCATGGATTTAGAGAGATCCAAGCTAAATTGAAATTAACAAGAATATGAATAATTAAGAATTGAATAACAAAATAGAACAATTGAGGAAACAATAGAGATTGTTATTCATACTCTTGTGTAGTTACATGATGATTAAGCCAATTAGTTAATCATTTATCCAAATCTATAATTATCTTTGAATGGAGAATTCTATAGAGAATAATAAGAATTTGAGATGTATGACTCTTGATAACTAGGGTTTCATCATGCCTCCTTCGTAAAAGGAAAAAAACCCTACAAGGTAAAATAATGTGTTTTGAAAATAAAGAAAAAAACATGGAACCCTTATATTTATTTCCTTAATCTCATTCTTGCCTAAAACACATCAAAGATTCCATAGAGAAACACGATCCATATGTATTAACACGGGAACCTTGTGTTTCTTACACAAACCTCCATATTATACTTAAAATCTACAACACTTGTAAGAACCAATACAATTTTATGTTGTGCTCAAATACCTAGTTAAAGCTAAAAATTCTCCACATTAACCTTATATTTGTGACTCATGGCATGTAGAGATCACAAAAAAAACCTTGGCCCAACAAAGGACATCATGGCCTATGAACACTAATAGAGTCTAAGAAACACACGAACTTACTCACTGTAATTACTTTGTTAGCATATCAGTTGGAATATCCAAAATACCCAGTTTCTCTAATATAACTTTGTTTATAACAATAATACCCTAGATAAAGTAATACCTGATGCCAATGCGCTTCATTTAACAATGAAAAGAATTCCAATTCTTCACTAAAATGATACCACTCTAGCTATCACCCCAAATAAATGAAGCACCATGGGCAAACCCAATTCTCGTACTAAACCACTCTAGCTAAATAGCCTCTGTTATATCCAAACATAAAACCTTAGAACCTCTAAGGTTGAAAACTTGAAAACTAGTGTACCAAGGATCATCAATACTACAACCAAGATTAGAGTAACTTGTCATCATTATAAGTAATAATGCATACTCAATTCAAGTTGATATTATCTGCACCAAGTGTCTCAAAATATACAAAAAACCTAACCAAGGTGTCTTTAGGAGATTCAACATAAATGCTCACAATGTGAGCAATGCAACGGTTAGTACTAATCATATTGTACATCAAGCATCTCAGTACTATAGAGTACGAACTAGTGATTAAGAAAGCCACCACAACTGCTTCAGATTCAGGTACAACTAGAGTCTTCAACTTGTTCTTCTCTAATATTTCCTTTGCTGCAAAAGTAAAGCATAGACAAACAACAAAAGATTAACTAGTGAAATATCACATACTAATGTTCGAGTCAGCCAAAAAAACACATCTCTTCTACAATACTAGCATAATATGTAAGGTAGAATCAATACATAAAATAACCTTTGAGTATAACACTAGCTCATGCACATCAATACTACTAACCATAATATATAAAGCATAACTCACATTGCCTAGAACAATGCCCATTTCTCCACCTGCTGGCTAGATTCCTCCTTACTAGAAGAATCTATACCTTCTAGATTAATAAGAACCTCCACCTTATTTGAAGTACCTAGTAGACTCTCCTACTACAAATTCTTATTAAGAAGGAATTCAAACACATAGAAGGTAAATGATCTAGATGTAATAAGGTCACAACACAAGGACCCCCTAGTTGTGCCAATGACACTGTCGTGTCTCAATTGCATCAAATCAAGGATAGCAACATCTATGTTAGACACTCTAAATGTTGTACACCCTAGATCCATCTCAGATAAACTTAAATATCTTTACTTGGAATTATCATGATCCCATCCATAATACACTCTAAAGTTGGACGCAACATACTTAAATCCTGAAAAGATATGATAATCTAGGACAACATATGTAAAATCATCAAATAAAAGATGTTTATAAAACCTAAGAAGAGAAACTCATTCAACACCACACACTAAGGTTTATAAAAGTAGAAAGATCATTAATAAATGTAAAATTTCCTCTAACCACACATAATCGCTCAACTCTATTATCCTTATTATAGTCCTCAAAGAATAATTACTTAAGGTTCTATAGAGGTCTTATATACCTAACCTTCAATATATACTCCACTCTTATCCTTAAATAATGTATTACACCAATTAAATCCTTAAAATAAAATCAAATTATCCTATATTCCAATTATAACATCTTTAAACTTATCCATAAGGCATGACTCATATGCTCAAACCAAAGGTAAAATAATACTAATAAAATACTATGCAAGATCCTATCCTCCTTACATAAGTTGAAACCAACCCTCAAGTATAATTAACAGTGTAGGAAACCTAACTATGCTTAGGAATAATGACATAAACTAACACATAACAGTAATCAAATCAACAAAGAAAGAATCAATCATGCATATAGTTAAGCAAAAGCATAACAAAAGGGATTGTCAACCATTTCCTAAACCTTAACTTGCACTCACTAAATAAACCAAAATCAACATTTTTAAAAATAATAAAGAAGATTTAAAACATTTGGATAATAAAAATCATAGCATAGAATAATTTCTAACTCTTCAATATTTAAAATCTCTTATACAAATATTTAACACCCAATTTTCAAAACCATATTTTTTTAGTTTAGAACACATTTCTTAGAAGTTAAGTAAGAAATAATGGGTAGTTCTACTACATCCAACATAGATGAGGTATAACTTATATTATTTTACAATAGATGTAAGGTTAAAAAGTAAACTCATATCAAAAGAGGCATGTGTGATTATTGCTTGACCCAATTCTTATATAAGATTTATAAAAGATAAATAATAGATACGTAAGATCTAACATGGCTCAACAAGAGTAAAAGAACTAGAATTAAAGCAGACTAGGGACTCAATGCTTCCAACCCTACATATGCAAAATATAAGAAACTTGGATAGGAATTAAAATAGTATGGTATTGGTATGGTGAGCATGTAGACTAAATATAATTTACTACAAGTGATAACATATGCACATAATACATCTAGTAGATGTTCAAACAAAGTAATAATCATCAATCATGGTGAAATAAATGAATCTTCATATATCATACTAACAAAAAACCACACAGAGTTGCTTCAAAGTTAGTAAACTAGACTAAAAAAATAGAATGTATTATTCCATGAGTGTATACCAAATGAAATTAGAAAACTAGAAATGCTTCAACAAGTATGGATAGGATTTAGGTAAAACTTATAGGCATCACTAGTGTAGATCAATCATATAAATACAACACATCCTACCAAAATGGACATTTACACCATGGGGAACTGATGGAAACCTGTTAGGGTTTCTCGAAAGGATCGAAATATTAATCGAGCGCAATGTTCGATTTGCCAGTTCAGCCTAAGGAACAACTCCAAAGGAAGACCAAAAGATTCAAAGGCACGGTTTGTGAAACGGCAACTGAAATTTGAAGAGTGAATGATCTAGATCGATCAAAGGTGAGAGAGAGCAGATTAAGAAGAACGAGCGACCGAGAGAATCGCCGAGAGAGAGAGAAAAGTCGCGAGAGAAGAATTGAGAACTCAGCCAAAAATTCAATAAAAAATAATCGTCGTTACTGTTACATATTTGACCCAGCTATATATAGGCGTATTACAGACCTTATAATACAAGCTATACAGACAACGGAAAGGCCGAATGGCCTGCTTGCTTTGGGCCACAAAATAGTCGATCAGCCCAATCGAACCCCACAATAAAAAAATGTCCCAAATACAATTAAGTTTAGGACTGAATCCCATCAGCTAAAACTACACTTTAGCTAATCATGGCTATTAAGGATTGATTAATCCACAATCCATCTAGTCCAAATTAAGGACCGGATGGCGGATTATACAACCGACCTAATTTCCATTAGCCAATTTCGACCGGCGAATGCATTATATGGGATTACAATTTATTAACAAAAATTTACATAATATGCACACTTCAAATACATAATCTGCACATCCCAGCAACTGCATCCAAAGTTCCACATAATCCATATGCTGCATTACACTCCTATTTATTCACCAAATGAGATAAACAATTATAAGTAAATAATTCACAACAATTTTTGAAATTAATTAAATATAAATTCTTAAGATTCACATCAGGAACAAGTGAAAATGGGCTAAAAAGGACAATTAAGGAATGCCACAGAAGGCAAAGGTGAATAGAGAAAAAACTAAAGTGCTTATTATCTATGCTAAATGCTCAAAAAGTGAAACAACTCAATATTTGAATTAGATTCGAGATTATCCTTATCACCAATAATTAACCTATTTTTGTTTGATTAAAATAATTAACAATAAATCTATATTTCTACCGAGATTGAGAAACAATTAGATAGGTTTGGGTAGTATATTTTGGCACAAATGGTGGGGGCAAAGAGGAGAAGGTGGTGTTGGCCTAGAAGAGAAAAAATTGAGGTTAGAGGTTGAAGATGATGAGCTAGGAGGAGAAGATAGGATCATAAGATAATTTAAAAGATATGTTTGTGAACTTAGTTAAAGTATCTAAAGGTGATAATGGAATAGAACAAATCTTGAAGTTTTTGGAGTGGTAGGGATGGTTTCCATTAGCCAAAAATGAAAATGGCCATTAATTTAGCTAATATTTTACTTGTGGAAGGCTAGGATAGTGTCTAATGTCACTAAAATATGTATTAAAAATAAAATAAGTGTTTTGGTAGCGATTAAAACCTAAAAATGAAATGAATTCTAAACATCAAAGAAATAATAACATACTATTTCCAAACTGCTTCTATTTTATTATTTCTAAACTATAATATTCCCTAAAGTTTTGCAAATTTAATATGGTTAAACATGATGTGTTAGAGCTTCAAAACATACAACAAGAAAAAAGACATTAATAGTAATTTCTTTTTAAATGTGTTTCATTTTATAATAATCAATAAAACTTAGAAAAAATAATATATATTTTTAAATTATAATTATTTAAATGGAATATGATTGAAAATTTTTACCCACAAGATGTCACAAAAATTGACTTGTGAGATGGGTTAAGAAATGGAAATGAAACACTTTAAGGTTTGAAATTCATGAAAGGGTGTAATAAATGTATAAAATACAATAATTTTTATTTAATTTAAACAAGTCATGAATAACTAAAGTTTTCCAAAGATTTTTATATAGGGTTAGTTTTATGAAGAATACTATAAGAGATGCATTCCTTGTGGTCATGCATTAGGATTTGATATCTAAATGCTTCTCATCTAAAAAGCTCAAAATTAATTATTTGTGGAAGTTATATTATAAGAACGAAAACTATAAACTTATGATTCATAATGTGTGAAGCAACCAAGAATCAAATATTCTATATATATAAGACATGTAGTTTTTCGGATTTCATCTAGGTTGTGGTTGATATGTTGACTAAGTCAGCGCCATTCGTACTAGTGAAGTTGATGTGGAGTATGGAACAAATGACCATTGCTTATAGAAAGCATATGGTTTGGTAACATTGGGTGCCTAAGGACATTGTGTCGGATTGAGATGCCATTTTTTTTACCTCTAGAAGAAGTTATAAGTTGCTTTTGAGATAGAACTTAAGATGGTCACAGCTTTCCATCTAGGTGTAGATGAGGAAATTGAGTGTACTATGTAAACCTTGGGGGATATGCTTCAGGCTTGCATTCTTGAGTTTAAAAAAGTTCAAAGCATCCTATAAATTTCGTAGAGTTCTCCTACAACAACACTTATGATACAAGCATAGGTATGGTACTTTTTAAGGCACATTATGGATAGAAGTGCCATAGTCCCATGTGTTGGAGAGATTTTTGTAAGACGATTGTGTTGGGACCAAATATGGTAGAGGATAATACTAGATAGATCAGGATGATTCAAGATTGGATGAAGGCAGCCCAAGTTAGGCTAAAGATTTATGTTGATATGCGGAGGAGAGTAGATGAGTTTGAGATAAGTGACAGAGTCCTCCTAAGGGTTTCATCAATGAAGGAAGTGATGTGTTTTGGTCAGAAGGGAAAGATTAACCTAAGGTTCATTTGACCATATGAGATTTTGGATCAAATTGGAGAGGTTTCTTATAGTATTTTCTTATTACTAGAGGTTAGCTTGAGATATGTGTTGGATCCATCACACATCATTTAGCTAGAGATGGTTGAGCTCGATGAGTCATTGAGTTACGAGGAGTATCCACTAAGGATCCTTGATTAAAAAGCTTAAGAGATGTATTTGAAGAGCATATAATTCATGAGGCTCTTATGGTCACATTATGGGGCTAAGGTGGTTATTTGGGAGTTGGAGAAGTTTGAGATGAAGTGTTCGAAGTTGTTTACCTAGGTGAGTTGCACGGGTAATTCCACCTCTTTTAAGGGGGTAGTACCCTTTTCTAATGTGTTAACCCTTATTTATTGTATTCGTTTATTTGATGGCTTAGGGTTTACTATGTTTTGAGCCTGCATCAATATGTTTCTTTTGTGGACTTCAGGGACCGAGTTTCTTTTAAGGGTATAGTACTATAATAACCCTTCATAAAATCCTTTAAATTTTATTTAGAATGATGCTAATATAAATAAATGAGTTTTATTTTTTAAAAGATCTTGAAATTCTAATAAAAATGTGAATTTCAAGTGTACTAGTTAATTGGTTTACATAACAGATTTACTTCTATGCTATGGAAATTTATGTTCTTATTCTTGACAAACCTATCAATTGATTTTCCCACACCGATTGACTATTTACCTATGATTTTATATCCATTTCTCATTATGATTTGAATTTATCTCCAATGACTACGAAAACTCCTTATTTGAGTTTGATTATGCTAATACACATATTTTAGTGTTTTGATATTATTTTCATATTAGTTAGGTCACTCTATGACATTAAATAATTTTTTTTAAATTCTACTTTTAGATGTAAGCCTCCTTTTTTTCCTTCTCATTCACCTCTCCCTCTCTTCTTAGAGATGGAACATCAATTTTTAACTTTATACACCCATCTCTGACTACCAGCACTTAACTATGTCCATCTCAAACTACCCTCATCCTCCATCTTTCCATCAAGCCATTCCTCACTTCTTGGCTTAACCACTCTCAATCTTACTTGTCTCATCCCTCCTTTCCCTAAGAATGTCTACTAGCTTGCTTGTATACTTCTCCCTTTATGATCTATTATCATTCCACACATGTGTTATTGGTCTCTTCTACCCTTTTTTGTAGAAATGTTTACTAAGTGTTGAGTACATTTCCATGTCTCTCTCTTCTTCTTTATATTGAGAAAAAACAAATATCCTCTCTTACTTTAATTTTTCAAGTGTTGTGTTGCTCTCTCTTCTTTAAATCTTGGCTTTAACCCTCTCTTGCTTGCATTAAGTAATGAAGAATTAAGGTTGAGAAAAATTGGAGATTTCAACTTCTCTTCAACACCCTGTTTGAGTCAAAAGGTGGTGTTTTGTGTTTCTCTTCTTCTCGTTATGATTTTCTTAGTTTTTAATAATGTCTTGGAAGATGGTTTTAATAAATTTTACTTTGATTTTATTAGGAATTGAAGTTTTTCTAGATAGGCCATCCAATATGAGTTTTGTGCTAGATGAATTACTTTAAGGTAAAGCATTCTTATCCTTAACATAATTAGGTTTATATAGCATATTGCGGTTCCATGTGTCAGTAGTTATATGAATAGAATCTAATTGTGTTCCATGGTATAAGCTTGTGGTAAGATTCTTTCCAAGTGTTATCAAGATTTATTAATTTTAAGCAAGAAATGATTACCTAACATGATTTGGTTAAGTATGTACATCACCATGTTTCCATATGATTATATATGTAAAGAATGTATTTTTATGTGTGTTTTCATATAGAAACATGATGAAACCTAGACAGGTTTCACAAATTTTCCCTAGATTGAAAAATAAATCAAGCGCGGGGTTTGATTCACCAAGATAATTAGCCTAAGGATTTTATTCCAAAGGAAGATTAGAAAACTCAGAGCACAGTTGAATCAATGGCTACTGAAGTTGTAGAACAGAAAAGATCGAGAAGGAGATTAAGAAAGGAGATTGGGAAGAAGAAGCTGCGAACGAGGAGGTCGCAAGAGAGAGAAGTCAAGAGAGAGAGAGAGAGAGAGTTCCAGAAGAATGCAATCACCAAATGTATTTGACCAAAAGTTCTGTGTACAACTGGTGTATACGCCTTTTATATGGAGTATAAATTACAAAAAAAATACAACGTATACAGACGCTGGCTTACAACTATCTCAAATGATTCAGCCTAAGAAATCAACCAAAATATACACGTCATGGATCGACGGGCTGGGCAAAGAAACAACCCATCCTTACAAAAATAATTACAAGGAATAATAATCCAAGTTAATGGATTTACAATTAATTCCCATAAGCTAAAATATGATATCTAATCATGGTTACCAAGGGTTGAGTAATTCACATTCCAACTAACCCAATACATATGGGTCGGGTGGCATATTACATAGCCAAATTAATCTCCATTAGTCAAATATGTCGGCGAATACATCACATGGGATTCTTACAAATTAATACAACACAATTTCTATAACAGCACCCAGCAGCAACTACATCAATCACCTTGATCCATTCCCATGTTTTGAAGTAATTTCCTAAACAATCACACAATAAGAAAAGTAATTATATGTACAACATAATCTATAACAATTAATAGAATTATTTAAATACAAATTTTGGAGATATATATCAAAACATGCTAGGAATAATATGCTGAAGTATGGTGAAATTTGGTGTGTGTTTCACAAGTCTTAGTTGTATTCTACCCATACCAATCAATTGGTTCCTCAAACCAGTTGATTTGTTTGGCGAGTAGTCAAACAATTTGGTGTTTTGGATCGATTGGTCTTGATGAACAATCGATCTATTGGTCAAACCCATCAACTAGTGTCATTGGAGACCAAAATAGTTTGGTCTATAGTTAGACCTATCAACCAATTAGAACAAACATGTGGAGTGGTTTCTATGAGTAGTCGATCGATTGGCTAAACTCATCAATTAGTTATTCTATGGGCTAAAATGGATTGGTCTCTCCTTGGACCCATCAAATGGTTGGTCAAAACAAATCGACTAGTTCATATGAATGGTCGATCGGTGAGGCTAAGAAGTCAACTGGTGCACTTGTTTGTTTTGATCCAGGTCTATTACAACTAGATTAGTTGAATTGTGTTAAGGACTAATCGATTGGTTTGGCTGAAAGCCATCTAGTTTGTTGTGAATTGACGTGTTTCTCTTTTTTCTTTTGTATGGCTACTTCCATATTTTTACAACATTTACTTGTGATTTGAACTTTGATTGACCTAAGTTAATATGAACCACTATGATGGTATTTGAGACTTGTTTTTTTGTTGAGTTTGGTGATATCATCAAACACCCAATTGTATGTGGTGTTTGGTGTAAGCATTGTAAAACACCTAATTTTGTGGCCTTATTGCCTTGTGTAGTGTTTGGTGTCATCTCTAACCACTAAGTTGGTGGCTTTTGTGCTTTGGTTAGTTTTTCATATTAAAACTTGAAATACCCGATTGGTGTGATTTGTGGAATCTTGGTCATAGAATGATAGAGGCCTTCTTAGTATGCATACTTAGTGTTAAGTTATCTTTTGTTCCCCTAGCCTAGGAGACCACGTATGGTGGATGTTGAAGATCCTTCTGAAAATCCCTTTATGAAATGCCCCGAAAAATTTCTAATTTTAAATATTATATTTAAATGAGGTTTTATTATAAAAGTTAATTAAGTATATTACTTTATTTAAAATAAAGTGAAATTAATTAGGGCAAATCAAGAGTAAATTTATAAGTATTTTAATTAGGAGGAATTTGGGTATTTGAGCTAATTAAAGATTTTAATTTGGGAATTTATTTAAATAAATTATTTTATTTAAAATAAGGAGGAGAAAATGGTTCCAAATTAATATTAGTTTTATAAATAATTTAATGGAGGAAAATTAGGGTGTTTTGCTAATTAAAATGGAATTTATGGAAAACCTTTTAAAAATCCTAATTTAGCCTAAAAAGGAATTTAAATATTATTTTATTTAAATATTATTATTTTTAAATATTATATATATTCAGATTAATTTAATTGGCCCTAATCTATTTTTTTTCTCCTTTCCTTTTTCCCTTTTTCTTTTTCTTTCTTCCTTTTTCCTTTTCTCTTTCTTTCTTCTTCTTCTTTTTCTTTTTCTTCTTCTCCCCGAACTGGGCCAGCTGCGGCCCAGTCCTTCTCTTCTTTCCTTCCTTCGGCCCAGCCCGTGCGGCTGGCGCCTCCTGCCCCCTTCCAGCGCTGCGTTTTAACTACTATCCAACAAAAAATGCGGCGTTTCATTTAAACGTTTCTGCTGCGTCCTTTACCGTCCCTCTCTACGCCGCGTTTGTCTTCTTTTCGCACTAAAACTCGGCGTTTCATTTAAATGCCTTCGAACCCGCAACCGACCGCCCGGTTCTTCCCTTTTCTTTTCCTTCCTCGGCCGACCGGCCCACCCTCTTTCTTCTTCCTTCTTCCTCCGTCCTTCCCCCGTCGCTGCGATGAAACCTTCGACCCCATCAATGGCGTCTTCGGCTACAGCGGCTTTAATCAGCCGTTACTTGTCTCTTTGAATTCCCCTTAACCCGAGGAATCAATTGGAGTAATTGTCGTGCGTTAACTCTCGCCCGTTTCTTCTCCCCAGCCTCGCGAAACCTCGAAGCAAACCAAACGTCGGTCGCCCAATTACTGCCACCGGCCACCCAAATTCCCGTACCTAATACCTCCCTGCCGACCTCCAAAACCCCATTATCCCATCTACCATCTATAAATAGTTAGATTGTAGGAGTTTTGGAATTTTTTTTCTCACCGGAAACCCTCGGCAAAGGCTGCCATCACCGCGACTTCAGACGCGTATTTCTCCGTCGTTAGCCAACTTCAACGCCACCTCCACATTCCAAATTATTCCCTGCATCGTCCTCTAATTAACCAAACTATTTTCAACCTTCGATTCTTCTTGCACGAGCCTCAATAACCATGCAAAGTTGGCTGCTCGTTTCGCCGGAATTTTCACCCCGAAACCCTTAAGCCGCCGTCCACCGCCGTTTTCGCCACTTCTACTGCCCTCTGAACCGCCCAAAAAATCCCTCTAATCCTTCTCCATCGAACCATAACCTTATTTTAAGTTCTCCCCTGCTCCTTCTCTTCGTTTCTTCATCTTTTGCCCTCTTAGACCCATTTTCCGGCCACCGCCGTGCACCACCGCCGGCGCCGCCCATTCCCGTCGAATCAAGGTGAAACCCTAGACCCTCCTAATCATTATTTACTATTTATTGTAAATTATTCTACTTTTATTTTATTTATTAGTAATTATTCGAATATAATAATAATTTCCTTGCTATTAATATTATTATTATTTGATATAAAATTTATGCTGAATTGTACTTGCAGGGTGGAGAATGGTAATAAAATAATTTTATTGTTAGTTTCGAATTTTAAGTTATTAATTGAATTATTATATGATTATTATTATTATTATTAATATTATAATTATTAGAATAATTATTATTAACATTTTATTAATTATTCTGGAAAATCTTAGGCCCTAATTTTGTATTAACATTTGCACTTATGTATTTTAGTATTATTATTCCTATTGTTCTTATAACCATTAATAATAATATTATCATTATCTTTATTATTTCAATATTATTATATATGTTATTAATTTTATTATTAATATTAATAAATAGTAGGTCATTAGTTATAAGTAGGGTCGAAACCCCACTTTAAATTTTAAAGCTTATATGTTATTGTTATTATTATTATTATTATTATTATTCTTGATATTATCTTTGTTTATAATATTTACTTGTTATTAGAATTATTATTATTATTATATCTTTACTAATATTATTTTGGTGGAGGGTAGAAACCCTTATATCACCTTTTTATTTTGAACTGCATGAGTTTTATTATTAATATTCTACTAGTATTTTGTAGAGTCAATTCTAATATAATAAATTTTAATTAAAAATAAGGTCTTGGGATAAGTTAGAAATAATAGCATTCTTAAGAGAAAACCTAATCCTAGTGTTTTTCCCATAGTAGGTGAGCCCAACCAAAGCCCTCAAGTGGTATAGGAGCGTGCTCCAAGACAGGTGGTGTTCTAGGTAAGGGGTGCTAAGGCCATACTTGTATTATGTGATTTTATGCTATGCATGCCATGCAATGTTAGTTATAGTGCATTTCATGTGAATGTTGTATAATTGTTATTAATACAGCATGATTATGGGGTTGAAGTATGTTGGTGTGGACAAATGGTGGCATGAGAATCATGTGTATATTTATGTTGTTATTGTTGTATAATGTGGTTTCAAGACATGCATGATGTGATTGTAAAATAATGATGGAGTTGCATGCTGCTAGGGTTTGGCATAAAATAGTATGGTGTTAGTAGTTTGCATGAAATGGCATGGTGTTAGGGTTTTACATGAAAGGGGTATGGTGTTATGGTTTTTCTTGATAGGGTATGGGTATTGGTTTTGCATGATATGGTGGGTATTGGTTTTGCATGATATGGTATGGTATTATGGTTTGCATGGAAGCATGTCTACGTGGAGTTGAGGTTTGTATATGAATTAGGGCTTGCATGTGAATTAGGGTTAGTATGGGAATGCGATCTACGTAGAGTTAGGGTTCGCATGTGAGCTAGGGTTTGCATGTAAGTGTAGTTTACGTGGAGTTAGTTTTGCATGGGCGCTAGGGTTACATGCAGGTGTGGTTTACATGGAGTTAGGGTTTGCATGGAGTCAGTCATGCATGTCTGGGCAAATATGTGTGCATGGAAAATATTTATGAATAATATATTTAAGACACTAATCTTTTAAAGTGGAAGATTATTGAGCCGAGTCCAGACCGATCCACCGGTCAGGAATAGTGGTTAGGACGCGTAGTCCTATGTGCGACCGATCCACCGGTTATAATAGTGGTTAGGACATGAGGTCCTATATGTGACCGGCCCACCGGTAATAATAGTGGGGTGACTCGAGCTCAATAAACACAAACCAGTATCGTTAAAGCTCTTAAAAGATACTAATTACTTACAGTGGAACACCATGTGAGCAGGAACTAGACCGATCCACCGGTCAGGAATAGTGGTTAGGGTTGTACCCTATGTGTGACCGATCCACCGGTAATAATAGTGGTTAGGGCATGATGCTCTATGTGTGACCGGCCCACCGGCTATAATAGTGGGGTGTTCCTGTACTCGCATGGATTGATAAAATGGCTTGGTGTGTATCGACTTTCGATAAAAAGATTAATTAAGTAACTAATCTGGACTATAATTGGGTCTTTGTACTTTTACCTAAATTGTTCATATGCCTTTATGTTGTTATGTTGGATTACGCCCTTTTATTATTCTGCATAAATTATGTGCTTATGTGTTGGCCTTAGTGCTCGGTTACCTTACTCAGTACGTAGCGTACTGATCACCCGTTTCATGGGTGCTGCTCATTCCAACGAGTAGAAGGCCCATCTGATTTCCTGCAGGTAGGAGATGTCTTTTATGATGATATTGATGTTCATGGGACATCAGGGGGGATCGAGAGATGATGGGGCAGGATCAGTTCCCATAGCGACGTGGCTGGATCTCCTTGAGATTTTTACTACCATTTCTCTTATTTATGAATAATACTTTGGAACAATTTTATTATTATGGTTATCTCCTTTCTCGATAAACTAAACCTCGTACTTTGGGTTGTGTAAAGACTTGCACGAATTTGATATCTGTAATTATGAAGTTGGTTTATCTATTAATGTCTCGAGTTATTTTTCTTAGCCTTAGCACTTAATGCTAGATCGGTAGAAGTGAACTGGTCTAGTATTCAGTGTGGCGGTAACATTCCCAAAATTACGGTTTTAAGTTTTAAATATGGTTTTTTTTTTAAAAATAGAGTAAATTTTGGGGGTGTTACACTTTATCACTAGAGTTAGTGTGGTGGGTGTTGTAGACCCAAAATTGATCATATACCCAATAACATAGAAGGCCAAGGGTGGTAGATGTTGAAGATCTCTAAGGAAACCTCTTAGCACTAGCGTGATGTAGTGGTGGGAGTTATATTCCTACGTTTTTCCCGTCATGGAATTTAGGCAATGATTCTGATTCAGTAGTTATATACTTTTGGTGTTGTAGACCTAAAATTAAGCATATGCCCCCTCACCTTGGTGACCAAACATGGTGGATGTTGAATATCCTTGATTAAATCCTATTAGCTCTAGTGTGATGCATTTGTGTGAGCTATAGTCTTATGCTAATCTTGTCATTGAATATTGGCATTATAAGAATGATGCTTATATGGATTGATGGGGAAATCTATGTTGGTATGTAAATGTATGTCCTAGGCCTTGTTGAGGTATTTATATGCTTCACTATTCTTGTACTTTACCTTTCTAGTAAGTTGAATACCATGTTATTGTATGACCTCAATATGATGCATGATCCTTCCATGTTTTAGATAGTATGTTTTACTAATACTTCACCATACTGATACTGCACTTATGTGGTCACGGTGATGATCTGGCTTCTATTCTGAGGAGCAGGTGACGATTTGTAGAGCTATGACACTCAATTAGAGTATGCTGAGGGTGATGGCATTAACCACTAGTGGGCCATTGCTTGGGGTTGAAATTTTATGATTATGCCTAAGAGTTAGGCTAACCGGTTATTAGTATTTTTCCCATTACATTGGGATGTCTTTGTATTTCCGATTACTTAAACTTTGTGCTTAGATTCCTATATTTTATTTTGTAAAACTATCAAGTTCATTCTATCTATAATATTGTTCTATTATTATTTACCTTGTATTGTCATGTTAATATTATGATCATGTATTCTATTGATTCCTTTTTCTATTTACGCTAGCATAAGGCATGGGTTCGGTGATGATCACACAACTCTGTTGGTTTGTGTGGTAGTAACATTCTCATGTTTATATTCCAAATTGCTCTCGTATTTTTGTAAAAATAATTTTTTTTTTGGTTTAAAAGATGGGGGTATTACAAAGAATATTATTATAACATTAGACATAAATATTTATACTCATTAATCAAAATGTCATACCAACTCTTTGTCAAGGCTTGCTTTGAATTTTCTTTATTTTTGGCAGCCAAAATATTTACTCATGGTTATTTATATATGAGATAATTATTCATAATCCAAATACCTAATACCTTAAATTCTTCTAAAAGATAATATGCAATAAACTTGTCCCAAGTATCTTAATCAATGGAACCATAAAACTTAGGTGACTTTGGGCATAAAGCACCCTCCCAATTTCTTTGAATTTGTTTATATTCCACAATGTATATGAAACCACTTATTCTTTGCCTCTAGGACTATGATCACTCTCTAGAAAATAAGAAATATATGTATACCATTATTAATTTTTTTTACATTAATAACATTAAACATACAAAAATGAAATAACAATCAATATATTATCCCTAGCTTCTTGTCAAATATGTTTCTTGTGACTCTTCAGAATCTACATCCAATTATTTATGAGATAGAAACATGATTATGAGTTATGAGTGAAATGTATTTTTGAAACATGTATGCATACTTTCTGATAGGAAGATTATAATTATTCCATCTCAGCTGCACTTATTCTCCTCTATTTCTCATATCACCGCTGATTCTCATAGTATTTTTTTCCCTCTCTTCCTCTCTTCATCACTATTATACATATCATTGTTTTTCTTCACCATGTCTTTATAAAATATTAATGCATGGTTATATTTATATTCTCAAGACAATGAAGATTTAGCATACTTAGTTCCAGAGCTTATTATAATATTTATCTTTGATGATAATATTAAGAATGTGACTAACCTTAACAAGTGTAATTTGAGTATTTCTTATAGGCATGTAACATATTTGCAAGGAAAACATTACTGGACTTTAAGATGTTAACATGTGTAAGATTTTGTATGTTACAGTTTATTACAAGTCAAAGGATGATATTATATATAGAAATGAAACTTAAAAATCAAGGAGATCTAGTTATTATTCTTATGTATATTAGGAATCTTGTTAGTTATTTTCATGTAATACTTATATACATTTGTTTGTAATAATTTTTCATTCAATTCATGTATTATATAAGTTAGTGCTATGTTTCTATTACTAGTTAGTGTGCTTGTTATCCATGTTTATATTACTTTGGCTACTATATTATACTACTTAGAAAAATGTGACTAATTCAGGAGCAACCAATCAAGAATCGACTTTCATAATAATGTAACAAATTCTTTTTCATTTGAAAGGTGTCTTCCGTAAATTTGAAGACCAACAGATGGTTATATTGCTCAAAATGTAACAAAAAAAGCAATTAAATGTCTACATGCATGTGAATAGCATGCATGACATGAAAATAGGGAGTAACCAAATGCATGAGGAGGATTTTGGCATGATTTTTGAGCATTATTAAGTTATTTAGCTAATTTATTAATTAACTAATAAAGTAAGAGAATAAAGTTAGCATAATGGTAGCATAGTATCTTTTAGCTTAGAATCTGTTATAATATGCTTTAGCTAGCATTAGAACGGTTTAAGTATTCACAAATGCCTAGAATATGCCATGTATGATGATTATTGAATGAATAATTGAATTTGAAGATCAACATTGATTAAATTTTGTGTGAGTTCAAGCTCAAGAAAATCAAATATGTGTGAACAGTTTTGCTTAAAAGTTTTAATCTCTTCATCTATGTGAATTAGAGATTAATCTATATATTTTCTACTAATTCTAATCCATATTTTTCAGCCCTAATTAGCATCAAATTCCTACTCTATTTCATGGCTAAAAAAACCCTAAATCGGTTTACCAAAACCAAAAGCCCAATACATTCATTTAAAACCCTAACCATCCATATGAACCAAACACCACCTTGCTTCCTTTTCTTTGAACCAAAACCTAACCCTAACCCTAAACCATGACTCTAACCATCATCCAAGCCCTCAATTTTCAAACCCCATCATCATCATCTCATCATATTCAAATCACATTCATCATTCATACATCACCATCAAATCATCATCATCATCAACGACTGTCCATCAACATTTTTCTACCATAATTCAAACCACCATCAATTATTTGCATCACTTTTGAACTTTAGTCTTTAAAATCATCATCAACAAGCCTTTATCATCTCATCTAAACTATATTTGAACCATCAGATCCACATAATTGAATATTACACCCTCCCACACACATAAGTGACTACCTATGCAAGGCATGATCGAAATACTATAACAAAGAATGTTAAATATCATTTGAATCAAATACAAGCAACACACTTGGATATCTCTCTTTATTTTATGAGTGAATAATTCTAACAAAGACTATGTAGAGTATTATTAGAAAGGATACTTTGAATATTTTCTTAGAGAGTCATTCAAAGTTAAAGTTCTTGTTAAATTTTTCCTTGAATCTTACTTGAATATTCATACAATTCTTCTAATCATCCTTCAATCTTGCTTGAAGATTGACATTCTTTTTCTTCACTTTCAACCCACCAAACCTACCTCTTTTCTAATCCTTGTATCTTCAACACTTTAAGGTCGAACTCACACCAAATATCAATAAAAATAATATTTTAAAATTCCAATAGATAAATAAATGAATACATAAAAGATAGAAATTAAAATAACAAGCTAGTATATCATATTTTAGAATATTATATACTTACCATCATAAAATTATAATACATGTTTAATGAATATATACAAAATATGAAGACAAAATAATAAGCATATATATAAAACATAAGAATGTTATTACCTTTTTTGCCTTCTTTTCCTTCCTTTTTTCTTTATATTTGATTGGTTTTAAAACTTGGTATATATATTACATTATGACGATCACCCCTTATATTTATTTCCTCCTTACCTATGCCATTATTTTCATCGTTTAATGATATTGTTTCTTGCATATTTGTGACATTGTCTTTCTCTTAATTATAATAAATTTTATCATCACATTCATTACATTTATTTTCTTTGCATATTGTCTCACAAACCATCTTTTATCTGCAAGATAGGTGAAAATTAAAACTTATGTTGCTTGTGATGTGAAGATGAATGAGTCTTATTTACATCGTTCCCTATTGAGATGTACTAATGTAAACCCATAATCATATATAACCTAATGATTATTATCATCCCATTTACATCCAAAACTAGGGACCTTAAACACACTATAATATCACTTCTTTATGTGTTCAATCAAGCCATAATAATTTATATATCCATAGGTTTAATTCTTGTCATTTTTACCGGCAATATACATTGCCTTAAATATAAAAGTCACCCAAGCATTTTGTAATTTACTTGTCTCATCTTATTATCTCATTTAAAAAGTGTAATAGTTAATTGAAGAACTAGTATATGAGAAAACTTTATAATATGGCTTTTAAAACAACTAATGTACAGTTTTAGAAATTAAAGTTAGGGGATGTTCGATGAGTGGAATGACACAATCTCTTATCCTATCAATAAAGATAAAGGAATATGTTTATCAATTATCCATTTCTTAGTCTTTTATGAATCTTCAATTTATAAAGAATATATATGTTATTAAATATATGGTCGAATATCAGCACTAATACATAGAGATGTATTGTCTGGAACATGTTAAGGTCTACATGCCCAAATGGTTGGTCTCTCATACCCAATCCTTCAATTTTCCATAGATGTTAGGACATAAGAATACCAAAACCTTAAACATTTGACAAGTAATTTGAGAAAACTGTTTTTACCTCTTCTGCTAGGTAAGTATTAACAACGTATCCTTATAGCTGATATCAATTATTAACATACCATTTATCAACTTCATAAACACTCAAAGTAGTGTAACAAATGAATATTAATAGGTCATAACATTTTGCCTCATAAACGAAGTAAATGGTTAGATGTACCAAGATGTTAAAGAATGATGGTGGAAAGTACACTTAAAGTAGGCATAAAGTCATCAAAATCCCACTTAGCAAGAAACTAATAGGGTGTATGAATTTAGAGTAGAGTGCTTTGAAGAACAAGAAAAGCAAAGTGGTAATAATTCAAACGTGCTTAGGAAAAATTTCACATATAGCTATCACCAACAATTGCTTTATAAAAAATATGGCAATCATGAGTCTTCATGTTAATTAGTTTCAACTCTTTCATAGACACGAACCTTCTCACATTTATAGAGAGCCATCCAAAATATTAACCCTATTAAAGAATTAATAAAATGTAATTTTCTCTCTTTAGAGAGACTATGACAAGCCAGTAATAAGTATTTTAATATTCCATTATCTCATTATCCTAATTCATGTCTAATGCCCATTTCCTATGATACATCTTTGGTAATATATAAAGATTAATTAATATATAAGCTAGGTTATACCATATATTTTTCTCAATAAGCATATCATATAGGCAATGTTTCATGTACGTAGATTCCTAATAATGAAGATAGAGCAATATAAACACTTTCTTCCACTTAACTAAAGGAGGATTATCTTAATTCTTCTTCCGAAAAAGCACCTTCAAATATTTAATTTTGAATACACACATCGACATGTAACTAGATTTGTGCCTACCTTTCTTCCAGGAAGCCATTAAATATTTTTCCTATGATAATGATAATTCGTGAATAAAAAGCTATAATGCCTAAGAAAATAGTCGTCTGACCATGGGTTAGCTAAAAAATGAAGTATTCTCATAATATACAACACATGTATTATAACCTTTCACACTATAACCTAATAAATAGCTATGTGCTAGGAAATCATTTATAGTACAAAATAACATTACTCTCAATATGAAATTCCACCAACAATATGTATCTATTCATAATGCATGGCCATAGATGAACTGATATTCTTCACATTATAGTTATGATTGGGTACAATGTTATCATCAAGAAGCATATTTTTTCCGAAGTTTTAATAACTCTATGAATTCTTTATCACTACATTTGTAATATTACTTTAACTTATACTACCTTAAAGTGCTAGATAATCTAATTAATATATTAAAATCACATTGTAATGGTTTATCTAAGTCACTTCATAAAATCTTGAACATTTTTTACAATCCTTAACATTTTACTCATCCTTCAAAGTCATTTCCTCTAACAAATCTCTATTATTGTTCTCAAATAATCCATTACTTTCCCTCTAAGCCTCATTATTATCATACTTAAATTCTATTTAACCATGTTATATCCACTGAGTGTAAGTTGCATTAGTTCCATAAGAAAAAAGAATGATCTTTCATATTAATAGCATTGACACATAGATCATAAGCACAATTAAAATAAATGTAGACTAATATATTAGAGTCCTAAGAATGTTCTATCATATTCTCTAAATAAATGAATTTTAGTTATCCAACTCTAATCCATTGTTTTCCAATTTATAAGTGTCCCACAAAATGTAAATAATAAACAAGTATTTCACTTCCAAAAAAATTATTCAAAAAACACTTATGTATAGAATGAATATTTATTTGTATAATGTATCATGCTATTCAATTGCTACGCATACAAATAATTCGAACACATTTTCATGAATATACCAATACACATCTATAACTCATGCTCTGATAGAACTCATATGTATATCTATGTATATATATAAACTTTATACATGGCTTCAAATTATAAAGGATGCAAATATAATAGAGTTAAAAAAGCCTAAAAAAGGAAAACTTAAGGTAATAGCAGCGTTATATACGTCAAAAGGTTGTTACAACAAAAATAGCTAACAAAGAACAATTCTTAATAATCCTATGAAATCCACCAATAGGTTTAGCAAGCCCAACTAGCAAATATCACTCTTAGACTCCACTCATCTAAAAATATTTTATTCCCTCACATCATCAAGAGAATGCAAAGTGACAGACACTCTAAGATAATCAGAGTAGATACTCGGAGGTAAGCTATGATAAAACCTCCACTTTTCATCTATCACCATCAACTCTCTAGATATTTGACCATCATCCCTTCCAAGCATCACATGCTCAACAAAACTTAGGTATGGAAAATCAATGTGGTGGACAAATCATTATGATTAACTAGTTATAGCCCTTAACTAAGGCTCTATCTACATGTGGTCACCATCAAGCAATATGATTTGAAATGGAATGAATCAATGTACTATCCCCTCACAAACTAAAATCCTAACTTTTCATATTAGCATATCACATAAAAATTTGCATAACGTTTGATGCACAAATATAGTACATACATATATGTAATATGTAATTGCAAAATCTCACAACATATAAAAGAGAAAAACCATTAAATATTATCATCAAGGTTGTTCTTTAACTCTATTAAATTCCAAAATATGTAAATTCTATAAATAAAGTAACAATAAATATAATGAAACTTCCGTATAGGGATTGAATATGGGGGTTTGAGAATGGAAATGAGGAATAAAATTTTGATACACAATAAATAGTAGTTTGAGATAGAATTTCTCTACATCAACTACAAAAAAGGGATTACTTTTTTGATTTTAAATCTCTAGTGATTTCATTGATAATCACTTATTTTTTGGTTTATGATCTTACTATCTGAATGACCTTCTAGAATTTTTCTTAACAATTTGATCTAGCTATTTTTTTAGGTTTATTCATCTAATAATTCAACAACCTTTCTAAAAAATTGTAGGCAACACAAAACCTCAATATAATGTGTTCAAAGAGAGCTATGGTTTATTATAATGTGTCTCACAAATAATATCAAGAGGCAAATTTAAGTGCTCTAGCTAAAAAAATAGATATTATAACCATAGAATAGTTTTTACCTATGTAGAATGAGTACAAACACTTTTGAAATATATCACAACTTGATATGAATATAAAAGTTTGTAGTTGAGAGTTATATGCAAGTAGCATTAATAAGAGGTTAAAGTTGTTTATATGTTATCTCATAAATGCTAGTTATACCTGTTCAAAATAGTTTAGTGTTTTAGTAACATAAAATATATCCATTTCACGTGTAACAAGTAGATTATTCAGCATTTAATGTGTACTACTCAATACATTAGGCAAAACACTTGATCGATTACCTCAAATAGTCAATTGGTTGCTCAAACTAGTCTAGAAATTATGTTCATTGTTGAAGTAAAAATGTTACCATTGGATAAGATTTTTTTTTTGTGGCTTATGATGTTATTCCTATGAAAATATTTGAATGGCTAAATGGTTTAGTAAACCAGTTGATGTGTCATTCATGTGAGTTGAATGGTTCACTCAACCTAGTCCATCAAATTAGTTCATGGAATTTTCTTTTGTACTTTATCTCCACCTTTATCCTTGTTGATCAAACAAGGTAATTAGTTTGATAAAGCCAACTAAAGTGATCAAATAGGTATGAAGTGGGGTTTAAATTGCTAAAACACATGGAATGGTTAGTGAAATTAGTCAATCAATTTTTTTACCAATCAAATTGTTCAAATAGAGAACAAATGGGTTTGTATAGGATAAAAATCCATAAATTTGTCTGTTAAATAAATCAATAAGCTTTTGAACCATTCTATTCATTATATCAAACTATTAAAGTGTTCAATGGATGACTAAATATGTTAATAAGAGAAAAACCTAGGTATTGGTTAGTTAAACAATTTAATTAGTTTCTAAACTAGTAGACCAGCTTCACAAATAGTTAGCTAGCAAATCTATTTGAGTTTTTACATGGTTAATGCCCTAGATTTGAACTATAATAGGAGATTGGTCTTGAGACTAGTTAAAATGTTTCAATTGGAACCAATATGTTTGAAACCACTTTTTTTTTAAAAACATTAGGATTAAAAATTAACAAGGTATTTATATTAAATGAAACTTGAGGATGATTTGAAAATTTTTAAAGAGTTTAAAATAAAAGGTTTTATGCTCAAACTACTTTATAAGATCACTTGGGACATTAATTATACACCTTGAGTTTTGATTCTTAGTAGTATCAATATCATTTTTTCCCTTGCTTTGAAACTTGATTTCCCATTTAAATGTTACACTTGAAAAAAGATTTGAATAAGTATATTTTTATATCCTTTTTATCATTATAGCTCAAGTTCACTTAAATAATAAGTTTATCTCATTTAAACTCATTTATAATCATCAAAACAAGTTTTAAAACATTGATTAACCTTGGAGTTCAACATATATTATATCATGTCTTAACTAATTATATACATATAACAACATACCAACATAAGGTACAAGTTAGATGCATGTAAAGGTTTTTTTATTGCTCAACATTTTACACGGATCCTTCTAAAAAGGGTTCTAAACCTTAATGACCTATTACAAACGTTCTTATTAGTAGTAAATTGTTTTTACATTTATAGGTTCTTATATCTATACTTTATTATTATGCAAAATATTTGTAATAAATTCCATAAAAATAAGAAAGTGAGTAATGAAATAAAAAAAGAAACTTTATATATCATTTTGCTACATTATAATATATATCTATAAGAGTAATTTATTCTTTTCTCACCTTAATTTTAACTACATTATATGTTTATGTTTAAATTTATTATATTACATTATAGTTATCACACTATGATAGTTATAATCATTACAATTATCTCATTGTAAGAGTTATTCATTATTACTGCTACTACTAGAGCTACTACTACTTTACTACCACTACTATAATTATTGATACTCTAACTACTATTATTTTTATAAGTATCATTATTATTATTATGCATGTTCATAAGTTCAAGGAACATGACTAATACTAATTCTATGTCAATTATTTACAATCATATACTAGAAGAAATTATAATTTGTTTTATAAATTAAAAAATTACTATTTATTTTCAAAAATCTATTATAATTAAGCTTTTTATATTTAATATTATTGAACAAATGTAAGTGGGCACGCATTGAGCACGAGTTGGTGCTATTATTATAATGATGTAAACATACATGCTTACATTTTTCTACCAACGTTTTATTCCCAATAAATTAACTTGTTAGCAACAATATTAGCAACAATTTATACCAACATTCATACATATATTTAAAGTTTTTTTAAGAGTTAAAAGGAATCAAGCCATAGAGAAGGAGAGACCCAACAAAAAAAACCATAGCGATAAGGGAAAACCCACACCACACAAGAAAGAAAAAACCTAAGAAAAAGCTCAACACACACATTCATATATTTAAAGAGAAATAAATAAGGGAAGATGGTTTACTAAGCAATAAAAAGGACAAACAATGATGCAGGAGAAAATGTTCAAGAATTGGCATTCATAATTGTGGAACCAATTATTCTACACTTAGAAAGGATCTCTCTCAAAATTAAAAACAAACGGATGGTTACGTTGCTAGTTATAGATGAAACATAGCATACAGGCTACTAGGCGTATATGTGTATGTGCATGGAATGCATGTAATGCATGGTTACATGTATAGGGGAAATAAGATGCAGCTTGGACGTGCATATTAGTTAATTTTTTAATCAAATAATTAACTAGTAGAGTTAGATATTAGATAGAGAATAAAGTAATATAAATCTACCTTTTTAAAGAATACACTTATATTCTAGTATCTTTTAGCATATTATTTATTATACTATCTTTTGAAGAATTATATCTTTTAGCTAGTATCTTATAATCCGTAGCCTTGGTTGTATAAATCCATAGAACCCACGATTGGAAACGTCAACATCAAGAATTGAAGTTGAATGTAAATTGCAAGTATTTAATTTTTGTGTGAGTTCATCTCAAGTTTAATTGAATTTGTGTGAACGATTAATTTTGAAACTCTTAATCTCTTTACCTTTCTGGATTAGAGATTAAGTACTATCTTTTCTAAACTTTATAACCTAGGTCCTACCAGCCATAGTCATTATCCAAACACATCCCAAAATTGACCCTAAATTAAAAAGCCTAACCCAAAATTTTGAAACTAGGCCCTAACCCTAACCCACAAAACTATCCATCATCACTCCCTTATCATTAAATCATTCTGATCATCATCTCATCTAATTTGAATCACCTTTATCATAAATTCATCATCATCATCACCATCACCAAATCACCATCATCATTAATCTACACTATTTAAATATCTATATCATTAATTCACCACTTTCAAACCTTCCCTCTTAATTCCAACATAATCGAGCATTTGTTTTACCAATTTTATAATTACATATTCCCACACACATCAATTTTGGTATGAAAGCCTTAGGTTTGGTCTATTGCCATCAACATCCAATCTTTCCTTCAAGATTCTTGTAAGAACATGCCTTTCCTTCAATATTCTTTGAATATTGTGTCTCTTATTCAAGATTCTCCTAGAATTCATTAAGAAGACACCAAAATCTAAGCACCTATGGGTGTGTTTGGGAGAACACCACTTGGTTTGTTAAGGGAGAAGATGGAAAACCATGAAGAGGACTTGAGAGATATTCTCAAGCTCTTGGTGGAAGAAACTAAGGAGGTAAAGCTACATGTGGGTAGAATAAAAGCTTTACAAGCTCAAGGGTCACACATGCAGCTACAAAACCATGGGCAACAAGTAGAAGAAGACCACATGAGAAAGGCACAAAATCAAATGGAGGAAGGAAAAGAGAGTGTGGAAAATTATATAAGAGCACATGACACCTCAATAAGAAACTACAATGATGTGGAAACGAGGATGTGTATTAATTCTTGAGCAATCAAAAACATCACAATCAAGTATAGGTTTTTGATGCTAAGATTAGATGACATGTTAGATGAATTGCATAGTGTAAAGGTGTTCTAAAAAATTGACCTTTGGAGTGGCTATCATTAAATAAGAATAATGGAAGGGGACAAGTGGAAGACACCCTTCAAGACTAAGTATGGGTTGTATAAGTGGTTGGTGATGCCATTTGGGCAATGTAATGCACCAAGTTTCTTCATGAGATTGATGACTGAGGTACTTACACCCTTCCTTGGAGTCTTTTTTGTTATTTACCTTGATGATATCTAATTATATAGCAAGAGTGAGTTCGAGCACATACAACATTCAACGAGGATATCTAACAAGCTTAGAGAGGTGAAGCTTTATGGTAAGATGGAGAAATGTGGTTTTATGAAGGAAGGGGTGATTTTCGTTGGTCATATTAGGAGTGGATATGGTATTAGAGCTGATCCATCAAAGGTGGAAGCTATCCAAACATGGCATATTCTTACTGATGTCTATGAAATATAAAGTTACATAGGTTAGCCTCATTCTATAGGTGGTTCATCAAAGACTTATCTACCTTTGGAGCATCTATCACATAATTAATGAAGAAAGGAGAGTTCCATTGGAATGATCAAGCAATAAAGGCTTTTGAAGACTTGAGGACAAAGCTCTGAAACACACCGGTATTATCTTTACCTTGTTTTCATAAATTATTTGAAGTAACATGTGGGCCTAACTTATCTTGGGTTTAGAACTTGAGAGTGTAGAGATCTTAAGATATTATGGGGCCTGTGGTGGACTGTGGTTTTAGTTTTGGGATTATACCCTAATCTCGTTATAATGTACTCCTACACTTTTAACTATTTTTATTCCTATGTTAATTTGGTTGAGTATTGATGAGGTCCTTGATGTAAACAATATTTTAAATGTTTATGTAATTTATGTTTACGTACTCTATTTTAAATTAGTTGGTTGGTTTTAGCCTTGTATCTAATAAGGGGTAGGCGGAAGATATCTATATTATGTTAGGTTTGGTGATAGCACCCAATTTTTCTTAGGTTTAATTTCAACTTTGACATTGTTTTAAAAGAAAATTTTTGGTAGTAAAAATTGCGGTTGTTAGTTATAGGGTAAGCATAAAATCTAAATACCCTTATGAATCTCTCTTATTTCTTTTGAGTGTGACCTCTCTATTATAACCCATGCCCTAAGAAATTTGTAATGCATCAAAAGTAATTTTTCACAACATCATCCTTCTTATCACTTGGTTACACATATGTGATAGATGCCTTGTCTAGGTCATGGAACCAATCTTCTAAAACATCAAGGTACTCCTAGCTATCAAATATTATAGATGGTATAATGCCTAAATTTTATAAAATTATTCATTACTATAGTCATGAAAAAATTATTTAAATGATATTTTTTTACCCCTTCTAATATTGAGACATTTTTAAATGGCTTCATTTTTCTCATTTCACTCTTCTCATGATTTGTTCTTTAAATGAATTACAAGAAACATTTTTCCATTAAAATTTTTTTAACATATTCAAACTTGATTATAACTAATCTCCTTGGATTTTAATGAGTCTCCTAGGTCTTTTCAAAATTTTCCATGGATATTTGTGAGAACAAATACTATTTATCACCTATTTTACCCTTACATTTTAAGCCTTTAAACGAGCATTTAACCAACATAAGTTTGTGAAATTTTTGGAATACCCTTTATTTTTACATGTTTTAGCTAATTATGTGATGAAACTTTTTGTAACTAGTTTCAACATTTTCAAATAAAACTAAAAACTCAACTTTCTCTATGCATAACTAAATCTAAATATCTTAAATTCATCCTTATTTTACTAAAAATATCTAAATAATGTTGTGAACCTCTTTTGACTATAGTGGCCTTCAGGTCTTATCCCCTTCTTATTTAATTATGTATAGATACTTTCCTTACTTTATCAATATAATTCCACACAAATCTTTTTCTGCCCATAACACATCTCCATTTTATATCTTCTATTCTTACTTTGCTCTTACTCATTTTCTTGAATTTTCTTCATTAATATTATTTTTTATCTCATAATTTTTTTCCTTAAGAATTTAATGGAAAAAATTAAATAAAGTGAAGAGAAATCACTTTACACTTTTCCTACCTTAAAATCATTTTTCATAGGAAAAGTGAGTTATTCCAACCTTTTTTAGCTTCTATTTGATTTGTTTTGCAAATTAGAAGTGTTTTTTTTATAATATTTTTTAAGGTAGAATTTGAAAGGTGTATAAGAGGGAGAGAACCTTGATCTAGGTGATTATTAGCTGTGGCTTGAATATTTTTAACTAGTTAAACATATTTAGGCTTAAAATGGAAGAAAATTGATTTTCAGCATTATTGATTTCTGTTAATATGGTGAAAGTATCATTGTGTACATTTTTGTTGCTAGTAAGCCATAAGGAAAAACAAAATTGTGTTCTTATACTCTTTACTGAATATTGATAGTCCCAATGGACTATTTTGGTTGTTTGTATGCAATTTTGAAGCATTATAATACTTTATCAATGTATTTATAATTAAATTTATTATTTAATAAAGTCTTAGTTTGAAAAAAAAACTTTTTTTTATCAATGTACATATAATCTAGGACTTTTGTAAAACATTACTTCTTTAATTATTTTCTTATGTAATTCATAAACAATTTATTAAACATGATGAGTTAGATAATTAAATACTAAGAGTTGAATTTCAGTGTCCTAATATTTTTATTAATGATTTATTATTATTATTATTAATTTGACTTCATGATTTTAGTATTTTATTTAACTTTTTAATCTTAATGATCATGGTGATGGTATGTAAGGTTAAAATGGTGATTTAATATCGTAAGGTTTTTTTTGTGAGATATTTAGCGTTAATTGTTAACCTTAACCATTGATTTCACCTTTAGAATAGCGAACCTTTGAAGTGATAATTTTTTAATTTTGTAGCATAAGCTTCTTGGTATACTTCTCCAAATGTTTCCTTTATAGAAATAGTATGTTAATGAGTAGTAATATAATACCCCTTTTCTAGAAATTATAATTATAAAAAGATAATTATGTCTTATTAGTTATAATAAATATGGAAGTTTTTTTACTAAAAATATAATAATATGTTTATTATTCTGACATATTAGATATAAATTAAATTAGTTTTAAATTTGATTAATTTTAGGTTATTAAATGTAACTCTAGTTTAGATTAATATCCATCATGTAAGGTAACTCGAATTCTTCTAACCTAACAATTTTTTCTAGATATTTTAACCCATTTCTTCAGCTAACAATTTACCCTTACCCTATGCTACATTTTCTTACCTCTCCCTACTTCTTTTACCCTAGCATAATTTATGTAACACCTTGGGTTGATACGACCATGCAAGGGCTACCTTGGAGTGCTTTCTGATTGTTTGGCTCACCCCATAGTCCATAGATCAATATGAGTCCTTTCAGCATGCTTTGTCCTTACTCACATACTTCTCGAGCAATTTTTAGAAATTATTCAAAAATTCCTAGGAGAGTCATCCATCCTAAAATTGATCTACGGCTAGCACACTTAACTTTGGAGTTCTTATTACGGAATAACCAAAAGGATGGTATACCATATTGATATAAGTAGCCAGATCAATCTTTATAACACTCCCCTCAATTTAGGTTAGTACACTGGCTCCCATTCAAAGAATGCAACATCCTCGTTGTGCTTGCACCACTAACTGTCTTAATATAGTTTATCCTAATAATCGTCCCGCTAGATTTCCGACTAGCTCATCCATGTTCAGCTCGTGTTCACGATTTTTCTTTGATACCATTTGTAACACCTTGAGTTAATACGATCATATGGGGGATACCTTAGAGCACTTATTGATTATTCTATTGGCCCCACAGATCAACACGAGTCCTTTCACTATGTTTTTTCTTCACTCACGCACTTTCAAGAAAAAAATTATAAAATTTTTGAAACTTCCTAGGAAGGTTACTCATCTTAAAATTATTCCATGCCCATCATGCTTAACTATAGAGTTCTTAGGATGGAATCACTAAAATGATGGTATGCCATGTTGATATAAGCAACTAGATCAATCATTATAACACTAATTCGGGGTATTATAATTTTCTCCAAGCTACTCTCTGCATATGTATCCCTCTCCATTCTTTTATCAAATCTTCCCTTCACACTAACATCCATTTAAACCCTTCATCCTCCCATTTTTGTATCATATATTAATCCCAAATGAAACATATTTTATTCTCTCCTTACTTTGATCTATCTGAAGAAAGAAAACTCCAACATTTTCCATCGTTTTTGTCATCTACTTCATATCCATCATTTTAATCTACAATGCATGACATCATTACACCTTTTCCTTAAGCAACATCCTAAAAATTTGTTAACCCCTCCTAGGCTTCACCTTAAACCACCGGAGCCTCCCCTACAATACACCTAAATTCACTGCAGCTTCCGCCTAGGCTACACTCTAAACTATGGTGGTTCACCCCTAGGGTACACCCAAAATCACTTCAAGCTCCTATTAGGATACACCTAAAACCAAAATGGCCTCCCCTTAGGAAAAACCCAAAATTAGCACTGTCTTCCCTTTAGCTACGTGCAAACCTACCAAAACCTCCCCCTTACTACACCTAAAGTTGCCACTATGTCCCCTATTACTTCACCCAAATTTTCTAAAGCTAACCCCTTTTTTGCATCAAAAATCATTAAATCTCACTCACTTACAATTTTAGAAAGTGATGTCCCTCCTCCCTACTTTGTGACTTTGTGCCATTATTCTTTTACTATATCCTTTGGTTTGCTTACTTTCTAGTAGTTTTCCTAAAATGATTTTAGTTATGCTTTAGTTATTATTGTATTTTAATAAATGATAATATATGTGTTGTTGGGTGTTAATTTTTTAGGTAATCCATGAGAATCTTAGGGGAGACAGTTTTGTACTTTTTGTGTAAGCTTGGATTTAGGTAAATCGAATTATTTATAAGATGGTAGATTTTATGTTAGAGCATCCTATGATTTTTGAGATAGAATCATGATATGGTATTTTGCTTTTCAAGTCTTACGACATGCATGATAAAATGGTAACATGTTAAATGAAGGATATGTACAATTATTGTAAGTTAAACTTCATATATAGGTAATATGTTGTATGATTTACACCAACTTGTGTAGGGTTTTGTTAGGATTTTATTTCTTATCAAGTCATGATCTTAACAATAGGCTAAATATCCATTGATTGTTAATACATGATTGATCGAATCCTAATCGAGATTCAAAAATAAACTCAACAATATTCAACAAAAACCAAACGGGAAATAGGGATAGGGTTGATCGGGACTACTTGATCTAAATCCTCTAAATAGAAAATAACCGGGGTTGACTAAATCCCGACAATAAATGACACAAGCCATGATAATAATCAAGCAAAAAGCTTAGTTTCATAACATGAAAAAAAATCCAGTAGAAAGTTGTGTGGTTTTACATCAAATCGAGGGCTATATATAGGGCAACAACTAGCTAAAAAAATGGGAGTTGAACATTGGAAAATGGTTGAAAAGGAGGAGCAAATGGAATAGGTTAATGGTGAAAATTCACCATTAATGGCAAGCAAAGAAGAAGGTGTGATTTTAAGAAGGTAGCGTTCAATGGATATGAAGGAAGGAGACAACCATTCAACGAAGGGTTGGGTTTGGGCTTTAAGGGCATGAGTATTCGATGAAGAGGGTGTGGGGTTTGGGCTTTTAAGAGCTCGTTGTGTGCTATTTAGGCTTAGGTTTTTATTGTGGTAAAATGAATTAAAATATGCTATTTTAGGGATTTAAAAGGTGGCTTAATGAAGGATTAGGTAAAGTAGAGATTTTAGATCTAAATTTGGACTAGCTGCTTAATACCCATTTTACAAGATAAAATAATAAAAAAATTCTAATTGGCCAATAATTCCATTATTATTGCTAATAATCTTAAACTAGAATATTTCTTCTTAGCAACAAGATTTCATTTTTTCAAAGCAATAAATCTAGATTTTATTTTCGATTTTGTTGGCAATTTGTTAATATGCTCAATTATCCTACAAAGTAGAAACACAAAGATAACTAATTATTTTTATAGGATTATGGAAGTTCTGTTTGGTAAGGTTGCTAAGAGTATTTAGGGTTTCATCAATGATAGTTAGGGTTATAGTGATTCGTATGGAATCTTGTACACATGATAAGGGTTAGTTTATGATGAATTATATTCGCATGACCTAGGATGAGAGATATATTCCTAATTGTACTTAATATATGAGATTTATATGTTATTATTAAATGTAAAAAAGTGAGAAATTACCCCCTTTTTTATTTATAAGAATTTATCTTTTATTATGTTTTTCTCTTTTGGATAGATTTTATATGAAAAGATAAACATGAATAGATAAAAAGGAGAAATCAAAGTAAAAAGAAAAATAATTACTAAAACATGATGAAAGTATAGAATCAATGGAAGAAAATACCAAAAATGGAGAAGAAATACTCAAGGAGATCTCGTGCTAAAGTTTTAAAAAGAGAGAGTGAACGTAGAAGAAACATAGTACCCCTATATATATTTACACCAGGGGTGTTTTCTCATCACCATTTAAAATCTTAATCTTTAAATTTTAGGGGGATTAGGAAACGGAGATGGTATCCCCATTTTATACAAACGCGGATCACATTTTTAAAAAATATTATAACTAATCATGGGGGCTTTTCCTTGATATATCTTTTTGTCTCCATGTACTCGAGGTTGACTTTAGTCTTTCATAAATATAAGAATATCTATTTTTCTCTCAATTATTAATCACATTTCATCATTACAATTCTATTGATCGTTGTCCATTAAGATCAAACACACTCTTAGTATTTTGCAATTTAAAGTCAATAAGTTCTTTCCCATTCATTTTTCAATTATAAAACACTTAATAGAATTTGAATAAAGTGTACTCTATATCCTCCATCATTATAATTTTGACAATTAAGAATTTATCTTTGATGTTTTGTTGTTAATCATTGATATTAATTCTAAAATAATGAATGAGCTTCTATGATGTTATGATGATGAAGATGATAGCATAAATTTATAAGATGATTGAGAAAATCAATGACAGGATTAGGGTTTCAAATATGAAACGTAGTTTTAAATATTGATTCTAGTTGGTATCTAATTGAATTAATATATGGAAGTAAATGATCTTTTATCATGCATTATGTGTTTGCACTAATTAGATTAATCACCTCATTAGTGTATACTCTAATTAAGGCTATGATGATGGAATTAATACATATTTGTTAACTATCCTCACTATAGTAGATAAACATTAATCATTAATCTTGACTAATAATTCATACAATTAGAAGATATAGGCTTATGTTATTGAAATGCCCCGAAAATTTCTAATTGTATAAACTACATTTAAAGGATATTTATTCTAAGAATTATTTAAATAAATTATTTTTAAATTGAATTAATTAGGGCAAATCAAGAAGAAATTTATAAGTATTTTTATTAGAAGAGAATTTGGGTATTTTAGCTAATTAAGAATTTTATTTTAGAAATTAATTAAATAAATTATTTTATTTAAAATAAGAATGAGAAAATAGTTTTAAATTAATAATAATTTTATAAATAAATTAATTGGAGAAATTTAGTGTGTTTTGCTAATTAAAATGGAAATTATGAAAAATCTTTTAAAAATCCTAATTTAGCCTCAAAAGGGATTTAAATATTATCTTATTTAAATATTATTATTTTTAAATATCCCAAATATTTTAATTAACTTAAATACCAAAACTAATTATTTTTCCCCTTTTTCCTTTTCCTTTTTCCTTTCTTTCTTTCTTTTTCTTTCTTTTTCTTTTTCCTCTCCTTCCCGTTTGGGCCTGCCCCTCCTGCAGCCCAGTTTTTCCCCGCCCTCCTTCCTTCGGCGCGGCCCAGCCCAGCCGCGCAGCCGATTCTCCCTCCTTTTTCCTCCAGCGCCGCGTTTTGTGTTTGTGTCTACTTGGGCGCTGCGTTTCATCCTACCGTTTTAATAACAACGCCCGAACCGCCGGTCTTCCTCCCTTTTTCTTTCTTTCTTCCCCGCGAACCGGACCAGCCCCCCATCTCCTTCTTTCTTCTTCCTCCTCTCTCCTCCGTCACCGCAGCCTGCAACTCCCAGCCCGAAAATGGCGGCGCCGGCCACGACAAATTTGACCGACCGATTCACCCTTCTTTTTCTTCCTCTTGACTCGCACATTGACTTGGAACGATCAATTATCCTCAACTCTCGCTCGTTCCTTCTCTTTTGGCTCGCAAAATTTCGGCCCCGACCCAAATGATCGACGGTCGATTCTTGCCACCGGCCACCATAACCCTAGCAAACAATACCACCCAGGCGACCCCCAAAACCCTAATAACCCATCTAAACTCTATATATACCCTAGTTATGGATGTTTTTGAAATCTTTTCTTTCCCGAAACCCTAAGTGAGAAACCTAGCCACCGTCGATTCAAACGCCCCATCCGCCGTCGATAGTCAACCTCAGCGTCACCTCTACATTCCAAACTCTTCCCTGAAACTCCATCTAGTTAACTAAATCATTATCAACCTTCGATTCTTCTTGCACGGGCCTCCATAACCGTGCAAAGTTTGCTATCCATTTAGCCAGAATTTTTACCCCGAAACCTTAAGCCACCATCCGTCGCCACATTCTCCACTTCTACCACCCTTTAAACCACCCAATATCTCCTTATAAGTCTCCTCCACCGAACTATAAGCTTATTTTATTTTTCACCTTTCCCCTTCCCTCTTTTTCTTCTCTTTTACCCCTCTTAGATCCATTTTCCAGCCACCTCCGGGAACCACCGCCGGTTCCACCTACATCCTCCAACTCAAGGTGATGGCATAGACATTTTAAGTACTTAGTTTCGAATTATTTATAATTATTCTAATTTTAGCCAAAATTTTAGTATTAATTCAACTTTAATTATTATTATTATAATAATTATTATTAGTAATATTGAATGTATTCTAATTTATAAATTTTAGTTACAGGTCTGGGAGTATTATTGAGTAAGATACAGTAATTATCTCAGCCTTTACCTATTTGCTTAGATTTTTACATAATTGATGTTATTATTAATAATATTTATAATAATAATAATATTAGTATAATTACTTGGTTGATACTTTGATTATTACTGGAAGAACAGAGGCCTTAAATTTTAATTATGCCTCACATTTATAAAATTTATTAACATTATTAACATTTTTCAACATTATTTTGATTATATTACCATTATTACCTCTATTAAAATATAATATAAGTATATATATACATTATTAATTTTATTGTCACAATTCTGAATAATATTATTTTTATCATTGTGGGAAGGTTATAAATCCAACTTTTAATTTTAAGAATTTTGATATCATTAATATCTAATATTCTATTTATAAAAAGTATCATTAATATTATTGTACTTTATTTATATTACTAATTATTTTTATTACTATTATTCTTATTATTGTTATTATTATCATCATCATAGTTATGTTATTATTAAATCTATTTTGGGAGAAGGGTAGAAACCCTTAGTTTATCACCTTTTCAAAAGAAAATAAGTGAATTAATTATATTAGTTCCTATAGTTAATTATTGAATAGTAAAATGTCATCCTAAAACCAAACCTCGAAATAAGTTATAATTATATAAGAGAGTATAATTCTAGTATGCTTTGATATAATAGGAACCCAATCAAATCCCTAAGGAGGCGTAAGAGCGTGCTTCAAGACCGGTGTCATTTTAGGTAAGGAGTGCTAAGGTCTTTTATGTGCTTATGTATATTATGTGTTTCGCATGTTATGTATCTATTGTTTATTATTATTAAATATTTTATATGTGTTATGACTTGGAGTTGAAGTATATTGTGCATGGTATGTGTATTAATTATGTATGATGATATGTGTTGTGTATGTGAGGAAGTCGATGTGGTTTGTGTGAGAGGAAGGATGAAAAAGGAGGATGGGGAAAGAATTTGATTAAGGGATGTGAGTTAACCAAATTTTATGGTTTTATAAGGAATAATCTAATGTATGATTTTATGTGTGGAAGAACAGAATTTATGGTTTGTTTGGGAGAATTTAAATTAGGATGTTAATTAGGAGAAGGTAATTTATGAGGTTATATGGAATAATCACATTTATGGTTTGTTTGGGAGAATCTAATTTAGGATGTTATTTGGGAGACGGTAATTTATGATGTTATATGGGAGATTCGAATTTATGGTTTGTTTGGGAGAATTTAAATTAGGATGTTAATTGGGAGAAGGTAATTTATGAGGTTATATGGAATAATCGAATTTATGGTTGTTTGGGAGAATCTATTTTTTTTATGTTATTTGGGAAAATCTAATTTATGATTTGCTTGGGGGAATTCAATTTATGGTTTTGCTTGGGAGATTCTAATTTATGATTTTATGTGGAAGAATCTAACTTATGTTCTTGTATGGGAGAATCTAATTTGTGGTTATGGAAGGGGAGATTCTAATCATTTGTATTATGAGGACAAATCTTTGGGTTTTATATGATTGAATCTTTGGGTCTTATATGGTTTGAATTTAAGGTTTTGTATGACGGAATCTAGGGTTTACCTGGTGGTATTAATGGATGTATGTTGGTATTAGGGTTTTTATGATGATATTAAGGTTTGTATGGTGGTATTAGGGTTTACATGGTTGAATTTAAGGCTTCACGTGGAATTTTAGGGTTTACATGAAAAAGGTTCGAAGGTTTGCATGGAAAGATTATGTTTGCATGGAAGTGAAATTTACATGTGAAAAGTTGATTTGGGATGTAAGGGAGGAAGTAGAAGAGTTATTTGGGTGTTTGAATGTTTTGGGTGAAAAATAATACGTAAGACATTATAAGGGTATGGAGGTGACTGAATTAGGGTTTGGAGTGATTGACAATGGTTGTGGTGTTTGATTAGGGTCTTTGTGCTATCATGTGTATGTGGTGATAAAGTGTAATTATGATGGTGGAATTTTATGATTTGTTATGTATGACGATTCGTGCATGTCCAGGGTGAAAGCCTTTGAATAAGATACTTAAGACATTAATCACCTAAAGTGAAAGATGTTGAGCCGGGCCCAGACCAATCCACTGGCATAATAGTGGCCAGGTACTGCGGTAACCTGGAGATCGATCCACCGGCTTAATAGTGGTAGGGTATGTTACCCTAGTGACCGATCCACCGGCTAAAATAGTGGGGGATCCCGAGCTCAACGAACCAAACTATACATGTTGATAATAAGTGGGAAGACATTATTTACTTACAGTGGAACACCGTGCGAGAAGGGGCCAGACCGATCCACCGGCATATAATAGTGGCAGGGTATGTTACCCTCGCGACCGATCCACCGTCTAAAATAGTGGCAGGGTATGTTACCCTTGCGACCAATCCACCGGCTAAAATAGTGGGGTTCCCGTACTCGTATGGACTTGATAAAAAGTATGGTGTGAAATGAATTCTGATCAAAGATTAATTTAAAAATTAATCCAGTCTACAATTGGGCCTTTGTACTTTTACCTGGTTTATCATATGCATTTATGAATATGCTCTTTTACGTCCTGCATGGCTTATGTGTTTATGTGTTGGCCTTAGTGATCAAGTCACCTTACTCAGTACTGGACCCGTACTGATACTACCTTGGTTGATGGGTCCTGTGATGATCCACTGATGGTGGGGAGCAGACCTCTTGTGCAGGTTTAAGATCAGAGACTATTTTGGGGTGGCAGGCCTGATTTGAGTGAGTAGGCAATCCGGAATTTGACCCATCGGGTTTTATCTCGTTTAAATTTATTTCTATTTAGAAGTTACAAGTGTTATTTGAAACTTCAAGGGTATTGTAATTAACTCTTAATTTCTCGTACTCTGATTTTGTGTATGATCTTTGAATCCTTTTATGAATTGTTAATTTGAATTTAACGTAAATCTTTTCTTTAGCCTTAGCACTTGGTACTGGAACGGTTTGAGAGAACCGGTCTGGTACTAAGTGTGGCGGTAACATTCCCAGAATTCACAGGTTTTAAGTATTTCTATTTTAATTGCTTCCGCTTTTCAAAAAAAAAAGTAGTGAATTTTGGGGTGTTATAGTTATTATGGTTGTGGTTGATCAATTTTTGTTTGTAATACTGCCATTAGTTGAATCTAGTTTTCTTAACCAAGGTTATTAATTATTTAGTTAATAATTTGAGATCTTATTTAATTTATTTGAATTCAAGGAAAGAAATTAAATAATTTATATGAGTTTCCATAGGTCAACATTAGAGCAATTAAAATACATCTCGTATAGAAAATTAGTTAATACTCTAAGTCAATAATTATTATCTCCCATCCTTATTCATTCACTATTGAGTACAACATTTTATTACTTATTAATAGTATATATTTTAGAGATAGAAATTGATGTTATTGAATGACCGATGTTTTGGCATTAATTATAGAATTCTTTATTGTAAACCATTACTTATGGATTCGACTCTTACTTACCATTTACTACGTATTTGGGATTAGGATTAAATTATTAAATTTATTGTATGTATGATAGTGCAACAAATTATTGGCATCGTTATCGGGGGCTGGTGATTATAATCTTTAATTATATTTTTAATGTTATTTTTTTGTTTGTAATAATCTCTTAAAGTGTACTTAAGTTCTCTAATTTTATGTTATTCTCAAGTAATCACATTTGAGGTCATTTGTGATTGAGCATAGAGAAAAATTCATCACGCTAGTAAACCCAAATTCTTCTTCTATTATTGCAAATCTAACAAGAAGGATATTAGAATAAGCTCGTCATAGTCTAGTACCTTCTGTAGGAAGTTCCACTAATTTGAAGGAAGATCGTATAGAGTATTTGTGCAGTATACATTGTCTTATATATCTACTTATGGCAGATCATTGAACTCTCAAGGAGATTGATGCTCTAGTTTTCAATCCTAACCTTTTATGTATTAATTATCTTGGAGAACATGATACTTATGGGATTAAACCTTATTTAACCAATGCTTTATCAATTTTTATAGGATTTAGGGATAACAACTCATTGGGTACATGATGTTTCACCAATCCTAACATATTTCTCAAAGAATGCCATATTACATGTTCTGATATGAAACCACATAGAGTAAGTGTAGAACAATTTAAACTTAAACATTTTCTATTTGCATTGGCAAATGTAGCTAAATAATGGTTACATGACTTACCTACTGGTTCTATGGATGGTGGGACTAATATGCAAAAGGCTTTTCTTGAGGAATGCTTTCCTTCATCTAAAGCAATGGACATAATGAAATAAATTTATGGTATTAGGCAACATGGAGGGAAGTCATTTCTTGAGTATTGGGAAAATTTAATTTTTTTTTTTTGGTAGTTCCCCTAATCACCAAATTAGTGAGAAATTATTGATATAATATTTTTATGAGGGATTCTCTCCTAAGGATTGAAATATGATAGATTCTACTAATGGGGGTGCTTTAGTTGACAAAACTACTACTGAAGCAACAATATTAATTGTTAACATGGTATATAACTCTCAATGCAGTAGTAAGGAAGTACTTCTATATCTCAACAAGTAAAAGAGACTAGTATCGCTTAATATAAAGCATAAGTATCAAACTTTACATCTATAATAGAGAATTAGTTTGTGACTAAACCCTACAAAGTTATGTGGAATTTATTCTTTTACCACACATCCCATTGATATGTGTACTACCTCATAGAATGAACAACAAGAAAACTACATTGTAGGACAACAAGGACCAAGAAGAAATGATATTTATACTCCAACATAAAATCAAGGTTATAAGGATCATAATTTCCTAAGGTATGGGAAAATTCAACAAGGTGATAACTCATATTTTAGGCCACCATCTTATATAAATCAATAAAGTCTAAATCCAACCCTAGATTCTTTTAAGTTCCACAAAATTAACTAAGATCACCATTTCAATATTTACCTCCATCACAAGTTCAACAACCCTCATAAGGAATTCCTTTATAAGAATTGGTCAAGTCCTTAACTACCAAAATAGTGTAATTTTAACAAGAAACTCATAATGGTATCAAGAACTTACAGAATCAAGTAATTCAATTGCAAGAGACTCTAAGGAATTTAAAAACATATCGATCCTTAAAATTTTTATGTCAAATAGAAAAGAAACCCAGAGATAATGTTTGTCTGAGCATAACTCAGAGTGGTAAACAATTGGAAGTTCCAAGATAAGCAAGGGAAGAGCAAGAAATGAGTAAATATGAAGAAACGACAATTTTTGAAAATCAAGATAGTGGAAATCCTCCATAGGAAGATAAAAATGATTCTCCTATTGCCATTCAAAACACTACTCCTTTTCTAAGTAGGTTGGCAATAAATAAGAAGCATAATCATGATAAGGAGATGTTTAACATGTTTAGATAAATGGAGGTGAGCATCCCTTTGATTTATGCAATTAACCATGTTCCCCCAAGGTATTCAAAATTTCTTAAGGATTTGTGTGCAAAATTTCTTAAGGATTTGTGTACTAAAAAAAGAATTTAAAGGGGGAGGGGGTGAGAAAATAATTGTGGGTGAGAATGTTTTAGCAATTGTACAAAAGAAACTCCCACCGAAGTGCAAAGATCAAAGTATTTTTACTATGCCTTTCACAATTGGAAACAAAAGGTATAGGAAATGTATTCTTGAATTATGTGCTTCAATTAATGTGATGCTTTTATCTATCTTTAATGCACTACCTCTAAGGCCTCTAAAATAAACTTAAGTTATTATCTAATTAGCTAATAGATCTAATAGATATCCTAAAGGAGTAATTAAAGATGTATTAGTGCAAGTGAATGAGTTGGTAATTCCTACTTATTTTTATGTGTTAGATATGAAGGACAATGGTTCAAATAATTCTTCTTCTATATTATTAGGTAGACCATTTCTCAAAACTTCAAAAACAAAAGTTTATTTACATGATGGAGTGACCATGAACTATGATGGTGAAGTTATTAGGTTTAACATATATTACTCTATGTGATATCCTATAGATTGTGAATTGCTTTCTATAATAGATGTGATTGAATATTTAAGTTAGTAGGTTTATGAGTTATCTTATTAAGATCCCTAAGAGGCAACATTAACTTAATGCATAGGAAAAAACTTTGGAAAAGTTGTATGAAAATTTTAAAATTTTTGAGGAGGTCAAGGAAAAGGTGAATACTTTAGGGGCGTACCTTAGTAGAATAGGAAAATATGTGGATTAACCATTAAAATTACATAAACCTTTACCCTTAGTAGAACAAGGACCAAAAGTGGAATTGAATCCTTTAACAGGAAATCTTAAGTATGCATTTTTGGGAGATAAGGATATCCTTTTTGTCATCATATATAGTGTTCTAAATAGTAAGCAAGAAGAAAAGTTTGTGAATATTTTGAAGAAGTATAGAATTGCTTTAGGATGATAGATACATAAATTAAGGGTATTAGTCTTTTTGTGTTTATGCATCAGATTTTTTAGACGATGATTTTAATCCTATTATAAAATTAAAATATAGAATAAATTCAATTATGATAGAATTAGTAAAGAAAGAGGTGTTGAAGTTGTTATTTATAGTATTCATTTACACAATATCTTTTTATAGATTGGTTAATCCTCTCAAAGTAATACCTAAGAAAATAGGAATTACGATTGTGGAGAATGAAAATGGAGCGATGGTTCCTACTAGAGTTCAAAATGGTTAGAAGGTATATGTGGATTATAGTTTGTTAAATTCCATTTCTAGGAAGCATAATTTTCCTTTACCATTCCTAGATAAGATGTTACAAGTTAGGAAGTCATGAAAATTATTGCTTTTTGGATGTATATTCTCGATATGTTTAGGTCCTCATTACCTTAGGAGATTAAGAGAAGAGAACATTCACATGTTCTTATGGTACGTTTACATATCGTCACATGTAATTTGGGCTATGAAATGCCCCTTGAAACATTTTAGAGATGTATGGTAAGAATGTTTTTCATAACTTTTGGAAAGAATTATCGAGGTGCTCATGGATTATATCATTTTATATGGTGATATTTTTGACCAATACCTAGATAATTTAACTATGATCTTAAAAAGTTTTTTAAAACTAATCTTGTACTTAACTCTTAAAAAATGAAATTTTATGGTTCAAAAGGGATAGTTTTAGGATGCATAATTCTACCCAAGGAATTAAAGTCGACAAAGCAATGGTTAGTCTTGTTGCTTCTTTACCGTACCTCTCTAATGTTAATGAAGTGTGATCAATTATAAGTCATGCTATATTTTATCATAAATTCATTAAAGATTTTTCTAAGATAGTGCAACCTTTGTGCAAGATTCATTAAAAAGAAACTGAATTCAACTTTGATGACGCATTTAAGAAAGCATTTGACCATGTAAAGGATAAATTGAGTAGCACACACATTTCAACATCATGATTGGAATTTCCATATTGAATTAATGTGTGATGCCTGTAACCATGCAATCGATGTTGGTTTAGGTCAATGAATTGGGAATAATCCATATGTGATATACTATGCTTCATACACCTTGAATGAGGCTCAACTTATTTACATGACCATAAAGAAGGAGCTTATTACCATTTTATTTGATTCAGATAAATTTTTTCCTTATCTTCGAGGTACTGACATTATCATTTACTTTTACCTTGAAGCCTTGAAGTTTCTATTATCAAAGAAAGAAGTAAAACTGAGGTTAATTAGATTGATATTCATAATTTAAGAGTTTAATATTTGCATCAAAGATAATAAAGGAATAGAAAATAGACTAGTGAATCATATTAGTAGATGATCAAGGCATCAAAAGTAGAATCACATATCAATGAATCATTTCTAGACGAAAAAATTCATGTAGTTGCAAATGAAATATTATTGTATGCACACATGGTAAATGTTTTTGCTACAAAGGGTCTTTCCTTTACATTTTACTAAGAACAAAAGGAAAGAATGAAGTGTTAAGAAAATTATTTTGGGTGGGATGATCCCAATTTATGGAAACAATGTTCTTACCATATTACTAGATGATGTATTACCAATAATGAGATTCTATCCATTTTAACATTTTACCATACTTTTTCTCATGAGGGTCATTTTGGGCCAAAATGAACAGCACATAACATCTGGAAAGTGGATTCTATTAAGTCAACTTATTTATTGATGCTTATGAATTTTGAAAAACATGTGAAAATTTTCAAAAGATAAGAGCATTAGGTCTTAAAAATGTAATGCCACAACACCACATTATTACATGTGAAATTTTTGATATGTGGGTTATCGATTTTATAGGTCCCTTTCCCTCATCTTTTGGGTTTAAATAATTTCTTTTCGTTGCAGATTATGTGTCAAAAATGTGTTGAATAAAAATCCACCCGAAGAGAAGATGCTAAATTTGTGACAGATTTTCGTTGAACTAATATCTTTGCAAGGTTTGTGTTTTCCTATAGCTATAATCAATGACAATGGTTCTCACTTCTACAATAGAACAGTGTAAGCATTGCTAAAAAATATCATGTTACACATTAAGTCTCCACAGCGTATCATGCACAAATGAATGGTTAATCTTAGATCTCAAAGTATGAAATAAAGTTAATCCTAGAAAAGATAGTGAAACCAACAATGAAAAATTGGATTTAACACCTTAATGATGTTCGTTGGGCATATCGCACAACGTATGAGACTCCTATTGCTATGTCACCATATCGATTAGTTTATGGTAAGCCTTTTCACCTTCTATTTCAAATAAAACATACGAAATTTTGGGATATAATGATATGTAACATGGAGTTAAATGCTATTGGTAAACATAGAAAACTTCACTTACAAAAAATTGAGGAATTAATAAATTATTCTTTTGAAACTACATTAAGATAGAAAAAATGAACAAAGGCAGTCCATGATAAGTTACTTCTTAGGAATAATTTTGAAATCAGTCAAAAAGTATTATTATATAATTCTCAACTCAAAATTTTCACATATAAATTAAGGTCGGGATAGATTAACCCATTTATTGTGACTATTGTGTTTCCTTATGGTGTAATAGAAATCAAGAGTGAGAAAATAGAAAAGGTGTGGAAAGTGAATGGATGCCATCATAAGCCATTTTACAAGGGACATGGTGTGAAAAAAAAATAGAAATAGTAGATCTTACTACTTCTAGTTATGCATGAAAATAGTATTAGGATAAACCTACTTATAATATTCTTAATTGTTATAGCTAAGTACCTTTACACATTTTTTTTATGTTATAAAAAATATTTTATATTAATTGTATATTTTAGTGTTGATGCGTGTGTGCGTGTATATATAAGAAAAAAATTGAAAAAACCCTTTGTGAACAAGAAGTGATCGATTAGGTTTATTAATTCATTAGGTTTTACAAATATTTTTTTTCCTAATATTTAATGAATAGATTTGATCACCATCTAGCAAACCATAAAAATAGAAATTAAGATTCTAATAGTGGTAAAGGAAAGAAAGTTAGAATTATTACTCATCAACTTATATATTTATTGAGACTAAGTTGAAATGAGATTTAAAATTTTGTGAGCTTTTGTGCCTAATCGTTGGATACATTTATTATCCATTTTTTTTATTTATTATGTTTTTATGTTATCCATTGATATGTGAAACTATAATTTATCATTTTTTTTCTTCAAGACAGCATAGGACTTTAGTATATTTGAAAATGATAGAGGCATTTTTCTTTTTTCTTAGCTATGGACAAAATGACATACCTTTGAAATTTATTTACATTCTATGACCCCTCTTAGCCTTAGACCTTATTCAATTATTCTAACCTAAGCTAGCAAGTATTATCCATGTATATTTTCCCTTCCTACTCTATTGCTAGTAGAGCAATAGTTTTTGAAGGAGGATGTTGTTTTACTATTAAGGTGAAATATAATCATGGGAGTGTTGATGTTAAAGAAACAAAAAAAATGGAGTTTCTACATGACATATATAAATATATAAAAGAAGAGTTCAAATTTTTGTCCCTTTGAACTATGAAAAAAAAGGGTTGAAATTATAAGAAGGTTGTGTTGTTTGAAGGGGTAAGTGAATGAAAGGGAATGAGGTGGTAGTAAAAATTTTTTTTGATCCTCTAGATAATAGAGTTTAGCTACAATTCCAAACTTATACCCCACCTTAGAACCCTAACCGCATTAAAAACCAATTTAAGACCTCTTTTATTCTTTCTTTTTGTTTTTTTAAAGAAGATGAGAAATTATATAATCATAAAGGAAGATTACAACCAATCCTATAAAATTTATCTATACACCATACATACCCACCAAACTTAGTCATCCTATTTGGAGGATTATATATAGAGGACAAAGCATGAGAAATGTTCGTCATAATCCTTTGAAAATTCCACTCAACATTCAAAAATAGAAAAGCATTTCTAGATTTTTAGACCTCATGAAGACCAATTGCATAAAGAGCATGAGAGAATTGAAGTTTCACACCACCTATCCTTCGTGGACGGGAAAAATCTTTTAGAATACCACACCAATTGTTACCAAACCTACCACCCATAGTTTTCCTAATAGATAATCAAACATGGCTCAGAATAGGACATTTGATAGTCAAGTGAAAAATGATCTCTTCTTGATCACAAAAGCCGCATTTAACTTTAAGAGAAGGATTAAACTTAGACAGGTTATCCTTAGTGGGAAAACAAGAGTGAGCAATAAGCCAAAAGTTAGTCTTGGGGCAGCAGGATTACACCAAACAGTTCTCCACCAATGAACTGCTAGATCCCTAAACCTTAGAAGATCATATAAGTCACCAATGATAAATGGATAGTTTTCCTATTGCAACTAAATCCATAGCAGGATAGAAGATATTAGGGAAAAAGATTTTTGTATAATACTGGAAGAAGTGCTAGGTAAATGGACTTGATCCAATGCTTTCTATTTAATATAATAAGAGTGAACCCTTTTAATCCAAAGAGAATCCTTCTTCTAACTAATATTCCAAAGATGTTTTCCTATAGCAAAAATGTTTCAACTTTGGGGATCAATCAGGCCTAAGCCCCCTTCCTTCTTAGGTAAACAAACATTCTTCTATGCAATAAGGGACCTTTGATTCGAGAGGGCCTTACTAGTTTAGAGAAAACTTTTGCAAATATCTATAAGCTTCACTAACAGCTTCTTAGGAAGAATGAAAACCTAAATCCAAAACATAGTGATTCTAAAAATGACTGATTTTAGGAGTTGAATCCTCCCTCATATGAAAGCAGACGAGTAGACCAATGCTGAACTCTACTAGTGATCTTATGAACCAAAGCAAACATATCAGCAAACTTCAATTTAGAAGAATCTAAAGGAAATCCTAGATATTTGAAAGGTAATCTACCTTCATTAAAGTGTAAAATAGCTAAGATTAAAGTTTTCATTTGCTAGTTAACACCACCAAAAAGATGAAACTCTTCTCAAGGATAATCTACAAACTTGATATAGAATTGAATTCATCAAACTTTTGCTTAATTAAATGAACAGAAGTAATATCAGTTGTAATCCCCCGAACTTTTAAAAGCTTATATTTAATAAATAAAATTTATTTAGGATGAATTATCCTTTAAATCTATTTATTTTAATCATTTTATGGATTTTTGAGTAAATAAAATTGGATATAAATATTTAATCAATTAAAATACATATTTTGTTATTTCATTATACTCGTATTATTTAAATAAATTTTCAAACCCTTATTTTACTAAAATATTCCTTTTTAACCCTTATATTTTAATTGTCTTAAATTAAATAATTAAATCAATTTATTACCCAAAATTATTTTATTTTATTATTTTATCAATTTAATTATTTATTCCATCTTCCCTTTTCTTTTTTCCTTTTTCCCTTTTCCTTCTCCTCTTTCTTCTTTTTCTCTTTTCTTTCTTTTTCTTTTCTTTGGGCCACCGCTGGTCTACTTCTGCCTTCCTCTCCTGCGCCTTGGGCCTTGGCCCATCTTCCTCTTTCCCCCTCCTTCTCTTGCGTCAAGCCCGACCGCCCCCTCCTTCTTTTCTTTTCTTTCTTCCCCGACTGGGCCAACCCATTTCTTTCCCCCTTCGGCCTCTCTCTTGCGCTTAGCACCCCTCCCCTTATCCTTCTTCTTTCTTCTTCCTCTATCACCGACGAGAATCATGACCAAACCGCCATCACTGCCACTCCACCTACAACTCCCTCTCCCCTGTCTCCCTCCCTCTCATTCTTTCCGCTTTTCTGCCATACTGACCCCACCATCTCTCCCTCTCCCTGCAACTCCCATCTCCCCACCACCTACCGCCACCCTCGAGCTTACTTATCCCCTCCCTTATCTTCCTCTTCTTTTTCTTCTTCCTTCCCTGCCCCATTCTGCACTTTCTCGAGCCTCCCCATGCTCCCCGACCCTCTCTTTTCTTCCCTTTTTTCTCCTTCCCTCTCCTTCTCTGTTTTTATTTTGCCGCCACCTCTCCATCGCTTTCGCCGCCTCAACCAACATCTGAACCACCCCTGCCACCCTCTACCTCACCTTGATTGATTATAGCCCCCATTGTACCACCCCGCATCCTCCTTCTTCCTCCTCTCTGCCTTTTCTCTTCTTTCCCTTCCTTCTCGGCAGCCACACTGCACCACCATATTCTGCCGCCATTACGCCTCCTATTCTGCCAATTAAGCTACCACATTACTCCCTACAAGCCGCTCTATCACCCCCAAATCATCCTTTGGCCAAAACCACCACCTGCAAGCCCTCGTTTTCCCCCCTCCCTTTTCCTTCCTTCTCAACCTTCCATTTCGAGCCCTCCTTGACCGCCACCTTCGCAGCCTCACTACCTTCGCCTCCGTCGCCTTTAGCTGTCATCAACCCATCCCTAACCACCACCTACACCCCCTTACACTTCTCCACCATTCCCTTGCTCCAAATCCTTCCCCATCATGTATTTTTCTTAGCCCCAAACCTCTAACCTGAAAATGGCTATTCTTCCTTATTTTAACCACCTTCGAGCCCCCCTCCTTTTCCTTTCTTTGCATGTAGCTCATGCTGCATGAGCAGGATGAGCTGCTATCCTTCTTGACTTTTTTGGGTAAAACTTTTAAGGTATAATAATATTTTACGTTAATTATTTTATTAATTAAGTGTTATAAAGCCTTATGCTTTGATTTTATTATTTCTAATATAATAAATCTTGATATTATTTTTAGGTATTGGTTTGATAATCAAAGCTTGAACTTTAACTAGAATACTGGTAAGGTTCGTTTTTGCAGGAATTAAGGTAATCGTTAAATCCCACTTAAACACATGGATTAATGTATATTAGCACATTAGGATTTTAATATATTATTATGCTTGGTTTATGTTGTTTAATATGATATATGTGGTTCTTGTGTTGATTGACGAAAAGAAAGCATGATAGATTATTGCCATGTATGGAAATATTATTTAGGATAAGAGTTTGGTTGTTAATGAAAATGTTAAGTATTAACCATGTTATATTATGCTATTGTGATTTCTTAATGCATGATTAATATTTTGAAAGCCTTAGGGGATTTTAGTAAGGTATCTTATATAAGAATATGGCCTAATATATATATGGGTGCTAATAATGTTATATTAATTATAAAAGTGGTGGATGAGAAGTTAATATTAATATTTTATTTAGTAATAATAATAATTTAATATAAATGGTGTACTAAGGGAAAAAAGGTAATTATTAATTAAAAAGGGTATTATGGTAATTTTTGAGGCAAGGGATAAATGTTCATTTTGGAAGTAAAGGGGGTAAGATGGTAGTTTCATAATTAAAGGGAAAAATGGTAATTTTGTGAATAAAGGATAAAATAATAATTTTGCGGTTAAATGGTAAATTGGTTATTTTGTAAGAAGAGGGAAAAATTATAATTTTTTAATTAAAGGGAAAAATAGTAATTTTGTGATTAAAGGGAAAAATGGTAATTTGGAAATTAAAAGAGTTAAAATAGTAATTTCTTAATTTAGGATAAAATGGTAACCTTTATAAGTGAAAAGGGTATCATGGTAATTTTTTGGAAGTTAAGGGGTAAAATGGTAAATTTGAAAGTAAAGGGGTAAAATGGCAATTTTGTAAATAAAAGGGGATAAAAGTGAAAATTGGAAAGGAGTAACATGGTAACTATAATAATTGAAAAGAGTAAAATAATAATTTAATAAAAGAAAAGGGTAAAATGACAATTTAATAATGGAGAAGGGTAAAATGGTAAATATGATAAACGTGAGGGGTAATTTGGTAATTTAACCGACAATAGGGTATTTTTGTAATTTTGATAATGGAGTAGGGTAGTTTGGTAATTATGACAATTAAGAAGTGTAATTTGGTAATTTAGATAACCAAAGGGTAATTTGGTAAATTTAATAATGGAGAAGGGTAAAATGGTAATTATGATCATATAAAAGGGTAATTTGGTAAATTTAGTAATGGAGAAGGGTAAAATGGTAATTATGATCATATAAAAGGGTAATTTAGAAATTTAACAAACCATAGGGTAATTTGGTAATTTTGACATTGAAGAAGGGTAGTTTGGTAATTGATAATAGAGGATGGTAATTTGGTAATTAACTAAATAAATGGTTAATTTGGTAATTAGGATAATAAGGAAGGGTAATTTGACCAATTCAAGGATAATTTATTAATTATAATAAAGGAGAAAGGGCAAAGTGGTAATCTAACCAACTAAATGGAAAGTATATTAAGGGTAATAATTATGAAGGGGGATTAGTGACCCAATAAGTATGAGAAATAACTTAGTAACCTAAATCGAGTAAGAGGTAATTTGGTAATTATGTAACAAGGAGGGTAATATGGTAATTTGTCAAGTAAGGAAGGGATGGCTTAGCAATTATATAAGTAAGGGGCAAATGAGTAGTTTGTACGTAATATGGTGATTGTGGAATTTCGTAATATGACTCAAATAATGCTAATTAGCGAGGTAAGAGTATTTGATGATTAGTAGGTATCACGAGAACGAATTCTAATTCGAAATTAGATGAGATTAAGATGGCCTTAATGATTCTTCTGTGTTACCTTGGACAACCATTTGAATAAGAAATGTCTGATGAAATCTGAACGATTAAAAGTGAATAATTATATGATTATTGTGATTCTTTGATCACCCTTAATTAAGACACTAATACTTAAAGTGAAAGACCTCGAGATCGAGAATGGTGGCTCTTTAGGGGTCGCTACCCTAAAGATGTGGTTTAGCCCACGATTATTTGGTATTTGCTGGAGTACCTTTGTGCCTTAGCTAGACCCTATATCTATTATATCTAGCTCTACAGACCTAGTTAGGGGGTATGCATACTTAAGGATTAGGTTTCCTTATCGGTAGGGTACTGAGTTAGCTTTATGCACAATTTGACTAGGGTACCTTTGCGTGCCTAGGTTGATAGTTGAAGGGCACTGAGTAGCTTTTATGCACCAGTGCGACCGGTGTACATTTGTGTCCCAGGATTTTGATCTCCATATCGAGGCAAATAAATGTAATTGTTGTGCTGATTAAAAAGGAAAAACACTAATCATTAAAGTGAAAGATTAATGTGCCAGGCCACCGGATATAATAGTGGCTCAGGAGGTTTTTCCCTGGATGATGTTTATGAGTACCGATTCACTGGATATAATAGTGACCTAGGATGTTTTACCCTGAATGATGTATATTTATATTTAGATCCACTAACGAGAATAGTGGGGGTCTCGAGCTCAATAAATTTAATTTGGTTGTGAATAAATTATGGAAAATACTAATAATTTATAGTGGAATATGATGTGAGTCGGGGCCAGACCGGTCCACCGACGAATAATAGTGGCCAAGAGCATTTTTTCCTGCATGACCGTTCTACTGGCTATAATAGTGGGGTTCCCGTACTCACACGAATAATTATAATCCATTATGATTGATAATGATGGATAATGGGCTTAAGGCCTAGACATATTGATTGTTCTCTATGACCTATTAATATTTGGTTGCATTGGTAAGTATGTGGTTGTATAAACGTGGACATCCAGTATTTACCTTTCATTAAGTATGTATGTAGTAATATGTGTTGCATTGCGGGCCTGCTATTAAGTGTGAATTAAAGGGTTACTTAGTACTGTAGTACTCAAGAGTTCCACTCGTGGGGCCCCTGCCTATTCAATGGGTAGTGTCCCTTGCAGGTCGTTTCAAGTGCTATTCAAGTGGGCCTCAGGAAAGAGCGTAAGGAACCATCGGGAACTATTATGGTTTTACAATGTCTCCTTTAAATTCACAACTTCAATGTATTTGTTGTTCTGAACCACCATTGGTGGATTATATTCTTATAAAATGTTTAATTGTGCTACTCTAATTTAAGTATGTCTGAATTTCTCGTAAATTATGTTTTACTCTTTTAGCCTTAGCACATGGTATTGGAACGGTAGGAGTGAACCGGTCTGGTACTAAGTGTGGCTATAATATCCCCAAAGTGCACGATTTATTAATTTGCTTCCGCTAATTTTCTTTTAATTAAACAAAAATTTTCATTAATGAATTTTGGGGGTGTTACATTAGCAATATACAAAACAAACAAGTCATCTGCAAAAGCCAAATTAAAAATCTTCAATCTCTTACATTTTGGATGACCATGGAAATTAGGATTAAGCTATAAGGATTGTGCCATTCTACTCAAATATTCCATAATACTGAAAAAAAGGTAAGGAAATAGAGGTTCAGCTTGTCTTAGGCCTTTTCTACCTTGGAAAGGCTCAAGGATACCATTATTTAGTGCCAAGAAGTATTTAACTGTGGAGACACAAGATATAAGAAGCCTAACAAAATGAATAGGAAAATGCATCCCTAATAATGCTTGCTCCAAGAAGGTCCAACTAACTAAATCACAAGACTTCCTAATGTCCACCTTAAGCATACATCTAGGTGAAATAATCCTCATTTTATACATATCTATCAGCTCATGAGCAAGTAAAATAATATCACTAATGACTCTCCCCTTATCAAAACCTTCTTGAGAGGTATGTATCAAATCGGGTAACACAACTTGTAAATGAAGAGATAAGATTTTAGCCAAAATCTTGTATAAATCTAAGCAACATGCAATAGGTCTAAGCTTTGTGACACACTGTGCATCAGTAGATTTGGGGATAAGAGTAAGCAGAGTATGACCTAAGAAAGGTGGCACCATAGTAGATTGAAAAATGCTTTTGACTAGGAGCTAAATATCCTCACCCAAAATACTCCAAGAAGCTTTGATAAAGTCAACAGTAAACTCATCTTGACCAAGAGACTTATAGTTACAAATAGACCAAAGAGCCTCCTTTACTTCTTGCTCAAATGTAGGTTATAACAAACGGCATAACTGACATAGAGGACCTAGACCAAGAATAACCTCTAAGATGAAACCTACAGAATAAGACTCGGAACCTAGGAAACCCTTGTAATAATCCAGATGGGCCTTCTTGACACCCTCAACATGTTGAAACCATTGTCCATCAATAGACTAAATTTTATGCACCATTCTCTTCAGGTGCCTTGCTTTTATAGAGGTAAAAAAGAAATGAGAATTAGAGTCACCTAGATTAAGCCATATAATACCTAATTTCTGCTTGAATAAGCTCTCTTTACATAAAGCTAGATGTTAATATAGTTTGAAACATTGCTTTTCCTTCTCTTGTAGCTCGTTATTCTCAGGATGTAGATGAATACCTGCTTGAATAGCCTTGAGTTTTACCCATTGGTTCTACACCTTTGAAGAGATACCACCAAACATAGACCAATTAATCTGTTTCAACCTGAACTTTAATTCCTATAAGTTATTCTTGAATTTGCTTACCAGAGAACCTGTAGAAGATCTATACCACACATAAGCAACCAAAGGAAGGAAATCTAGATTAAAGTCCATATATCAAAAAATTTAAACTACTTCTTGAGTTGATTCCCCATATAATGAACTTGAACTACTTCTAGACTATGATCAAAGAAAAGAGGACTCTGGAATTCAGCTATAGAATAAGGAAAGGAGGATAACTAATGCATATTCATCATAATTCTATCTAGCTTAAACATGATTCTATTATCACCCAAACTTATGTTACTCCAAGTAAACTTGAACCTTAAGAGCCCCAAGTTTTGAACAAGGAGAGAATCAATACACTCTCTAGCATCTTTAACATCATATCCTCGGTATTTTTCATCAGTATTCAAAACTACATTGAAGTCCTCAAATTGAATCCAGGGTTCATTGTCCACTTTATACCTTATCAACTAGTTCTAGAGACCCTTCCTAGATCCACCAGTATTAAAAGCATATATAAATGTAACAAAAAACATTACACTAATGGCCAATTCAACCACCTATAACAACATGGCCTACTCGCAAGAAACAATAAGCTATATACCCAAATATCATTTTACCAAATACACCAAATCCTATAATTATGATGATGGGCATATTTGTTTAACACATTCAATTTATTACCTAATCTTCTAGAGGTAGAAGGTTGATCAGTGATACCTTTACTAGAATCAACTAATCCATTATTATGATCATGATTAGACAAATCTATATGAATCATCCTCCACCACTTTTGAATAGGAGCATTTGTTGTGTTAGAGGGCTTGGAGTTCTTATGTTGTTAAGATGGAACCTGCTGCATAGATGCCTTGGTTTTGATACAATTAGAAGTCGAGTGACCTGAAGAATCATAAGCATTGTAATAAGCAGGCCTCCATTCATAAACTACTTTCTAGTTAGCAATTTCTCCATCAGGATCCAAGATCTTAATGGATTTCAATAAACATTTAGTAACATCCACCTCCACTAACAAATGAGCATAAGAAATTCTATCGCCATTAGAAGTAATACCATCCATTTGCATCGATCTACCCACTGCACTAGCAATCCTACTAAGCAAATCAACATCCCAATAGTCTAGGGAAAGATTTGATAGCTTTATCCAAAGAGGAAAAAACTGAAAAACGTCCCTTAGAGAATTGGAATTTCCTATGCCAAACCTTCAAGATAAACAGTTTGTTCATGAAAGTCCAACATAGATTAGCAAGCACCCAATCTTAATCCTTTTGACATTCAAATTTGAAGCCAAAAAATCCTTGATCATGTAAATAAAATCTATGGTTCCTTAATGATCCACTAAATCCTTTTCAAAAACAAGAATTTGCCCCAAATTAGGCCAATACCCTATAATGTAACCAACAATCACCCATTTCCAATCAATACATCTACCCTCCATCTTATCCTTGTGACGAGATACACAGACTTTCTCACTAGCAAGAGACGGAGGGACATAATGTAGGTATGTAGCCATAGAGGGGATTATATTTCGAATCACCTTAACCTTTTAATACGATAATTCACCAGGAAAAAATCCTTGATCACCCGATACATTACATAACAGACTCGATTTAGGGGCATGATGCAAAGGTTCCTTAGTCCCAATGATTTTGTTATCAATCACAATCTTCTTAGTTATCAGAGCATCAAGATTGTTAATCTAAGAATGTGAGTTTGCTAATATTCCATGCATATCACATGCACTAGGTTGAATACAAACATCATGAATCACCCTATCTTCATCATGAACATTCTCCCTAACATCCTAAAAATCATTATTAGAAAAATCATACTACTTAGGGGATGAAGAACTACCCTTACCAGTCTTCTTACTTGCCATGGAGGCAACTCTCCTCGTGTGAGCAATGGAAGAGAAAGGAGAGAGCGGGTAGGGGTTTTATTTTGGTAAATTTTTCCTCTAGTTCCTTTAAGTGGTGGAAAATTGAGAATAATGTAAACCACCTACCCTTACTCTACTCTAGTTTCTTTTCCTTCTTTTTTCCTTCTCTTCTTTTTCTTCTTCGAGATTTTTTACCTTCTTTCTTTTTCCCCACCTCGTGTGGGGTCGTTGACCCATCCCTTCTCCCTTCTCCCACATGACAACCCCAGCTCATCTCCCCCTCCCTTTTCTTTTCCTTTCTCCCCTTTAGTTGAGCCAACCCAACTTCTCTTTTTTCCCCTCTCCCTCATGTGAGGTATCTTGCCCATCATTTCCTTTCTTCCCCTTCCTGGCCAGCTTGGCCCCTTCTTTTATTCTTCTTCTTCTTCTTCTTCTTCTTCTTCTTCTTCTTTCCTCTGTCCTCCTCCTTCGATGTCGCATGTCAAGCTTCTTGCACCATCTGCAACCACCATCTCTGTACCTACCATGGCAACCAAGCTGCCTTGCTCTCACTCTCCCTCGCTCCCCCATCCCTTTCCTTCCATTTTTATCCACACTTGAGACTGAAACCCTCTGTCGTATGTATTCTATTTTATTCTCCTTCTCTTTACAACTTGCCACGCTACCACTTACATCCAGCCAACTAGCCAGCGCCCTACCTACCGTCCCATCCTTCTCCTTTTCTTGTTCTATGCTACTTCATTTTTTCTTAGCTCAATGCCTCATTCTCCCTCTATCAATACTCTATTCTCCCTTCTTCCCCTCTTCTTCCCACCCATATTTCCACTTCTCTTCCTCCAAATGCCATTGTTGTCACCCAACCCAGCCACCCTGACCACCTCCTTAACACCCCATCAACCTCCTTGCACCAAACATCACCCCCACATGCCTCTTTAGACTCCTTCCTTCCATCCTTTTTTTCTCTCCTTCCCGACATCCACCCTACCCCACCACTATCCGCTATTGTTTGACCTCTTCTTCCACCTCCACAACCACTAATCTACTCCTTGGAACCTCCCATACCACCACCTTTCCCCCCTTTAACTGAAACCTTCCCCTATGCCCATCCTTTCTCTTCTTCTTCTTCTCCATTCCTTCTTCTCCTCTACCCCCTTTGCATCCAATTTCCTAGTCTTGCAACTGCCTCTGCCTCCCTAAGCCACTGATTGCCGACCCTTGACTATGACCTGCATCCCTATTTCCTCTCCATACCCAACCACTACCCTAACTCCCCTCCACATGCTCTCCACCTCACCCCCAAAAACCCAACTCGAGCCACCCTTTCCCTTTTCCCTACTCCTCTCTCTTTGAAACTTCTCCATTTTTTCCTTCTAGACAACTCACGATTCATGAGCAGCGTGAGTCCGCTACCTCCCTTTCAGGTAATTTTAGCTAACTCATTGAGACATAACAATGATTAATGCTAGTGTGTACTTACTTAAGATTTTGATAAAATTTATTCCTTTGATTTTCTACCTTCTACTATGATAAATATTGATATTATTTTTAGATATTGATTTTACTAATCAAAGCTAAAACCTTTAACCGAGGTACTGGTAAGGTCTAATTTTTGCTAGAAATAATATATCCATTAACCCTACTAAAATGTGTGGATGTACGTATGCTAGCACATTGGGATTTTTAATATGTTTATATGCATGATAAATGTTGTTAAGTATAATGTACTTAGTAGCATATGTTGGTTGATGAACAGAAAAGCATGATAATTTATGTGCCATGTGTGGAAATAAAGGGAAGGAGCCTTGATTTTAATGATAATGTTACATGTATATGTGTGATATGTTATGCTAATGTGGCCATTTATTGCATCGATAATATTAATGTAAGCCCTAGGAGCACTTTAGTAAATTCTTGTATATGAAAGCATGGCCTAAATAAGTATGTGTGATAGATGCTAATGTGTATTAATGATAAATAGTAAATGTTGGTGGAGTTGGATGATATGTATTGAACATGTATATCAATATTTTATGTGGGGAAGGTATTTTAGTAAAAGTAATATATTAAGGGGTTAGGAGAAGGGTATTTTGGTAACTTGGTATAATGGGAAGGGTATCATGGTAATTTTGTAAATTAAAGGGGATAATTTAACCTACCAAAAGGGTAATTTAGTAATTTTAATGAGTAAGAGAGGCATTTTAGAATTTAACCAACCAAAAGGAAAATTTGGTAATTTTAATAAGTAAGAAGAGTTAATTAGTAAACTAACCAATAAAAAGGGTAATTTGGTAATTTTCATAAATAAGAAAGGTAATGTGGTAAATAAACCAATGAAAAGGGAAATTTAGTAATATTAATAAGTGAGAAGGGTAATTTAGTAATTTATCCAACCAAAAGGGCGATTTGATAAATTTAATAAGTATGGAGGATAATTTGGTAATCTAACTCATGCAAGGGGTAATTTAGTAATTATTTCATAATTATGCAAGAGGTGCCTGGTTTGTAAGTATGTATAGATGAGTGCTTTAGATATGCTTGAAGTACATGTTAGGTTTTTTTGTATGCCATGATCCTTGATATGGAATATTTGATTATATGGCCAATATATCCATGTGTCTCTAAATTTGTGACCTTTTCCTTCCCTCGAGTTAATTAAATGGACCTGTTAAATAAGACATGTATAAAGTACTAATTAGGTAAAGTGGAATATTATTGAGTGAGGCCTAGATTGGTCCACCGACGAATAATAGTGGCTAGGTGCAAGATGTTCTAGAGACTAGTTCACTAAGGAATAATAGTGGTCAGGTGTAAGATGCCCTAGAGACTAGTTCAATGACGAATAATAGTGACCAGGTGCAAGATGTCTTGGAGACCAGTCCACTAACGAATAATATTGGTTAAGTGCATTATGCCCTAAAGTGTTTTTTTGGTGCACCGGCTTTTATAGTGAGGGATCCCGAACTCAGTAAACCAAAGGTCTGATATTAATAAATTATGGGAAGATACTAATCACTTACAATGTAACCAGGTGTGAGTTAAGGCCAAACCGGTCCACTAGTAAATAATATTGACCAGGTATGGGTGCCTTGGAGACCGATCCACAGGTGAATAATAGTGGTCAGGTGTGTATTGCCCTATATGTTTCCAGTCCTCCTACTATAATAGTGGGGTTGTGACACTCACATGAATATAATTAAAAAGAAGATTATTGAATAATGATTAAGTAATGGCTTAAGACCAAAAGTATTGATTTTGCATTATGATCTATTGATATGACTTGAGTTTGACTTCATTGCTTGTCCCTACTTGGGTATATGATGGAATCGCTAAGTATATGGATTTTGTGTTATGCATCTTTTATTGTATTTAGTGTTGCCATGTGTATTGGTCCTAGTGTTGATTGTGATTTTCCAAAGCCCACAAATGATATCATCCTATGTTGTTATGTATTATGTGTTACATACGGGGTATAAAGGGCTACTCAGTATCATAGTACTTAAGGGCTTCATTTGTGAATCCCTTCCCATTCAATGGGTAGTGTCCCTTGCAGGACTATTATAGGTGCTATTCAAGTGGGTATTAGATACTAGATTAAGAATTGTAATCCCCCAAAAATTTAGAAAATCTATAGTTCAATAAATACATTTTATTTAAAATAAATTAGCTTTTAATTATTATATGGATTTTGATTATATAAAATTAGATAGGAATGTTTAATAAATTAAAATAAATATTTTATTAATTTATCGTACCCATTTTATTTAAATAATTTTTTTCAAACCAATATTTTACTAAAATTATCCTTTTTAAGCCCATATATTTAATTATGTTAAATTAAATTATTAAATAAATTTATTATCAAAAATATTAAATCCTATATTTTATAAATTAAATTATTTTAATTTCTCCCATTTCCTTTATTATTTTCCTTTTTTTCCCTTCCCTTATCCTTTTTCCTCCTTTCTTTCTTTTCCTTTTTCTCCTCATTTGGGCCACCCGCACCGGCCTGTTCTCCCCCTCCTTGCGCGCTGGGCCACAGGCCTATTTCTTCCCCCTTCTCCTTCTCCCACGCACGACATAGCCCAACCCAATCACTCCTTATTTTCCTTTTCCTAGACCGGACCGACCGATCTTCCTCCCCTATGAGACCAGTCTGCTCCTCCCTCCTTCCTTTCTTTCTTCTCCTTGCTCGTGCCTAACCAGTGCTACTCTGACTCCATGCCTGCCACCATCAAGCCGCCACCTACCATCGCACCCGCTCTCTCTCCCTCTCCCTCCCTCGTCATTTTCTTTCCTATTTCGAACCAAACCAACTCCTGGACCACAACTCGCATGCCCCTTTTCCTTTCCCTCTTCTTCCCTTCACCTCCCTGTCACCTAACCACCACCTGCCACCCTACAACCTGCCCTGGCTGACCACCTACTCCCCTCTGCCTCCTCTTATTTTTCTTCATCCTTCCTTGCCTCATCCTACTCATAATTTTGAGCCCTTTTCCCTTTCCCAATTCTTTTCTCTCATTTTCTCCTCCTTCCCATTCTTCCCTGGGTTTTTCATTCCGCCGCTAGCCGTCGCTCCAACCACCGCACTAAGCCCCTACGCCGCCCACTGCCAGCCTATACCTCAGCCTTACACCACCACGAGACCACCCAAGCCACCCTCGAGCCCTTATAGCTCCTCCCTTCTCCACCTCTTCTTCCCCCCAACACTTTTCTCCATTATTTCCAAGCCACCTGCAACCGTCCTGTTCTCCGCCGTCTGGCCACCTTTGCCGCCACCAAAACCACCAATCCACACCCTGCAACCTCCTCTACCACCCTAAAGCTTCTTTTCCCGAAACCGGCCCCTTCACCCCTCCATTTTTCCCCTCTCTTTTCTTTCCTCCTTAGCCACGCCCAACCCAACATTCATCTTCACCGCCTTGCTGCCGTCGTGAAACCATCCCTAGCCTCCACCAACACCCCCTCGTCACTCCTGCACCCTTACCTTTCCTCCAATCCTCCCCCATCTACCTCCTTTTCTAACCTAAAGACCCTAAACCGAGCCATATCCCCCTCCCATCTACCTCACCCCCTTCGACCCTTTCCCCCCCCTAATTTGCATGTGGCTCACACTGTTCATGCAATGTGAGCTCCACATTGATTGGAAATTATTGTTTTTGAATCCTTGAGGTATATTAATCGTTAATTAAAGTGTTTCATTATTAAATAATTTTTTTATAAAGTTTTATCCTTTTTAATTTCCTACTTCTAATATAATATTTATTGATATTATTTTTAGGTGTTGAGTTGCTAATTAAGCTTTGAATCTTTAACCGAGATATCGGTAAGGTTCGATTTTTGTAGGATTAAGGTAATCGTTAAACCCCACTTAAACACATAGAAAAACGTATGTTAGCACATTAGGGATTTTAGTATGATTTTATGCATATCTTGTGTTGCCTAGTATGATATATATGGTTGCTTATATTGATTGATAAAAAGAAAACAAAAGAAAATTATGATAGCTTTTGTGCCATGTGTAGAGATGATACTTGAGGGAGGAGTGTGATTATTGATGGAAATGTTAAATGCTTGTCTATGATGTATTATGTTATTAATGCATGAATAATATTATTATGAGCCTAAGGGTATGTTAGTAATATTCCTATGTGAGTATGTGATCTAATATATGTAGTTGCTAATGAGCATTATGTTGAATAGTGACAAGTTGGTGGAGTTAGATGATAAGAATGAAGTGCTAATATTAGTATTTTATGTAGTGGTTGTAAATTTATAAAAGTAGTGTAATAAAGGGGTTAAGTGGTAATTTTATAAGTGAAAGGGGTGTTTTGAAAATTTTGTAGTAAAGGGGTATGTTGGTAAATTCGAAAGAAAAGGGTAAAACAGTGATTTTGTAAGCAAAAGGGTATTTTGGTAATTTCAAAAGAAAGAGGTGAAATGATAATTTTATAAATAAAAGGATAAAATTGTAAGCTGTAAGAAAAAGGGGTATTATGGTAATTTTTGAGGCATAAGGGCAATATGGTAATTTTATGATCAAATGGCAAAGTGGTAATTTTGGGAGTCAAGGGTAAAGTGGTAATTTTGGGAGTAAAGGGTAATATGGTAATTTTGGAAAAGAAGGGCAAAATGGTAATTTTGTAAGGAAAGATTATGATGGTAATTTTGGATGTAAAAGGGTAAAATAGTAATTTGTAAAGTAAAAGGGGTGTTATGGTAATTTTATAAGTAAAAGGATATTCTGGTAAATTTGTAAATAAAGATATTATGGTAATTTGGAAGTAAGGGGTAGAAGGGTAATTTTGTAAATTAAAAGGATATTTATTTAACAGCCCAAATTTTACATACTTTTTTTTTATAATACTTATAACTTAAACCGTAAATTCTGGAAATGTTACCGCCACACTTAGTACCAGACCGGTTCACTCCTACCGTTCCAATACTAAGTGCTAAGGCTAAAGAAACAACTCAGTAAACATTAATAGATAGTCAAAATTCAAAGATACGAAAATCAGGTACGCACAAGTCTTTATTCAATTCCGAATACGAGGGTAGTTTTTTAGGAAAGAGAAATAACTATAATAATGGAGTAGTTTCGAAAGTACTATTCATAAATAGATAAGATAGTAATAATAAAATCAAAGGAAAGCCGACCACGTCACTCTGATAATCGATCCAGCCCGATCATCACTTGTCCCCACTTGATGTCCCATAGACATCTATAGCATCATAATACATATCTCCTACCTGTAGGAAATCAGATGGGCCTTCTACTCGTTGGAATGAGCATCACCCATGAAAAGGGTGATCAGCACGCTACGTACTGAGTAAGGTAACAGAGCACTAAGGCCAAAACATAAACACATAACCCATGCAGAATAATAAAAGGCATAATCATCAAGAATAACATAAAGGCAAAAAGAATGAACATGTGGAAATGCCAAAATAATACTTATAGTTTAAATTAATTACTTCATTAATCCTTTATCAAATTAATTTCACACCATATTCTTTATCAAGTCCATACGATTACGGGAACCCCACTATTTTAGCCGGTAGATCGGTCGCGAGGGTACATGCCCTGCCACTATTATATGCCGGTGGATTGGTCGCGAGGGTAACATACCCTGCCACTATTATATGCCGGTGGATCGGTCTGGCCCCTTTGTCGTACGGTGTTCCACTATAAGTAATTAGTGTCTTCTCACATCTTAACAACACATATAGTTTGGTTTGTTGAGCTCGGGATCCCCCACTATTATAGCCGGTGGATCGGTCGCGAGGGTACATTCCCAGCCACTATTTTAGCCGGTGGATCGGTCGCGAGGGAAAGCATTCCCTGTCACTATTATGCCGGTGGATCGGTTTGGGCCCGACTCAACATCTTCCACTTTACATAATTAATATTTTATGTGTCTTATTTAGAAATCATCAAGACTTGCACGTCAGCCACCCACCATGCTTATTCCTCATCTTAGGTCGACCCCTCCAACCTTAGTTAATCATCACCACTATAGTTAGTTATGACACACTCTAGCACCCCTGCAAAAACCTAACTTCCATGCAAAACCCTAACTCCACGTAGACCATGCTTCCATGCAAACCCTAACATCATGCCATTTCATGCAAGCCTCTAATACCGCACCACTTCACACAAAACCCTAACACCATGCCCTTTCGTGTAAAACTCTATCACCCTACTATTTCATGCAACTACTAACACCATACTATTTTATGCCAAACCCTAGCAGCATGTAAGTCCATGCAAAACCCTAACTCTTACGTAAACCTTATCTCCTATGCAAACCCTAACTTCACATAAAAAAATATTCCCATGCAAACCCTATTCTCCCATGCAACCCTAACTCTTCGTAAAATATATCTCCTTGAAAACCCTATTCTCCCATGCAAACCCTAACTCCACGCAAAACATATTTCCATGCAAACCCTATTCTCCATGCAACCCATTTTCCATGGAAACCCTACTTTTATGCAAACCCTAATCCTCATGCAAAACCCTAATCACCAAGCAACCTCATCAATAATTTACAACTCCAACATTATTTTACAATCACATCATGCATGTCTTGAAACCACATTATACAACAATAACAACATCAATGTACATATGATTCTCATGCCACCATTTATCCACACCAACATACTTCAATCCCAAAATCATGCTGTATTAATAAAAATTATACAACATTCACACGAAATATACTATAACTAACATCGCACGGCATGCATAGCATAAAATCATATAATACAAGTATGGCCTTAGCATCCCTTACCTAAAACGTCACCTGTCTTGAAGCACACTCCTATACCACTTGAGGACTTTGGTTGGGCTCACCTACTATGGGAAAAATACTAGGATTAGGTTTTCTCTTAAGAATGCTATCATTTCTAACTTATCCCAAGACCTTATTATTTTATTAAAAATTATTATATTAGAATTGACTATACAAAATACTAGTAGAATATTAATAATAAAACTAATGCAGTTCAAAAATAAAAAGGTGATATAAGGGTTTCTGCCCTTCACCAAAATAATAATAATAATAATTCTATAATAACTAAATATTATAAATAAAGATAATATCAAGAATAATAATAATAATAATAACAATAACAATAATATATAAGCTTTAAAAATTTAAAGTGGGGTTTCGACCCTATTTATAACTAATGACCTACTATTTATTAATATTAATAATAAAATTAATAACATATATAATAATATTGAAATAATAAAGATAATGATAATATTATTATTAATGGTTATAAGAACAATAGGAATAATAATACTAAAATACATAAGTGCGAATGTTAATACAAAATTAGGGCCTAAGATTTTCCAGAATAAATAAATAAAATGTTAATAATAATTATTCTAATAATTATAATATTAATAACAATAAGAATAATGATAATAATCATATAATAATTCAATTAATAACTAAAAATTTGAAACTAACAATAAAATTATTTTATTACCATTCTCCACCCAGCAAGTACAATTCAGCATAAAATTCATATCAAATAATAATAATATTAATAGCAAGGAAATTATTAATATATTCGAATAGTTACTAATAAATAAAGTAAAAATGGAATAATTTACAATAAATAGTAAATAATGACTAAGGAGGTCTAGGGTTTCACCTTGAGTCGGCATGAATGGGCGGCACCGACGGTGATTCACGGCGGTGGCCGGAAAAATGATCTAAGAGGGAAAAAGATGAAGAAAACGAGAGAAGGAGCAGGGGAAAATTAAAATAAGGTTTTGATTAGGTAGAGGAGGATTAGAGGGATTTTTTGGGTGGTTCAGAGGGCAGTGAAAGTGGTAAAAAAGGCGGCGGACGACGACATAAGGGTTTCGGGGTGAAAATTCAAGCGAGACAAGCAACCAGCTTGGCACGGTTATGGAGGCCCGTGCAAGAAGAATCGAGAGGTGAAGATGGTTTAGTTTATTAGAGGAACTTTCAAGGAAGAAAATGGAATGTTTCGGTGGCACTTAGGCTGCTAACGGGGCCGGAAACTGCATCTAAAGTCTCGGTGATGACAGCCTTCACTTAGGGTTTCGGGTGAGAAAAAAATTCCAAAACTCCTACAATCTAACTATTTATAGATGGTAGATGGGATAATGGGGTTTTGGAGGTCGGCAGGGAGGTATTAGGTACGGGAATTTGGGTGGCTTGTGGCAGTAATTGGGCGGCCGACGTTTGGTTTGCTTCGGGGTTTCGTGAGGCTGGGGAGAAGAAATGGGTGAGAGTTATCGCACGACAATTACTCCAATTGATTCCTCGGGTTAAGGGGAATTCAAATACACAAGTAATGGTTGATTAAAGCCGCTGCAGCCGAAGACGCCATTGATGGGGTCGAACGTTTCATCGTAGTGACGGGGAAGGACGGAGGAAGAAGGAAGAAGAAAGAAGGTGGGCCGGTCGGCCGAGGAAGGAAAAGAAAAGGGAAGAACCGGGCGGTTCGCGTGCCGGTTTGGCCCTCACTTAACGAGACGCAGCGTCTCGACATAAAATCGACCAAAACGCCGCGTCTGGGCGCACGCAGGAAGAAGGCCAGCGACGCTGGGCCGCGGAGAGAGGAAAAAGGAAAGAAGGTTGGGCCGCGCCAGGCCTAACCGGCGGAAGAAGGAGAAAGAAAGAAAAGGAGAAAAGAAAAGAAAGAGGAAAAAGGAAAAAGGAAGAAAATAAGGTATTGGGTTTAAATAAATAAATTAGAATATTTTGGGTATTTAAAATAAAATAATTTATTTAATCAAAATATTAAATTTCCTTTTTAGGCTAGTTTAGGGTTTTTAAAATAGTTTCCATAAATTCTATTTTAATTAGTAAAACACCCTAATTTTCTTCAATTAGATTATTTATAAAATTATTATTAATTGAAAACTATTTTCTCATTCTTATTTTAAATAAAATAATTTATTTAAATAAATTCCCAAATTAAAATCTTTAAAAGTTAAAATACCCAAATTCCTCCTAATTAAAATACCTATAAATTTATTCTTGGTCTGCCCTAATTAATTCTCTTTTATTTTAAATAAAATAATATATTTAATTAACTATTATAATAAACTTCATTTAAATATACTATTTTAAAATTAGAAATTTTCGGGGCATGTTATTACTACCCCATTAAAAACAGACTTCGCCCCCGAAGTCTTCTGCGGTTATCCTAAGAAACGGGCTAGGAAATTCTAAGAATCTTGAATAACAATTTATTAACTAAACTTAAATCCACTACCCCCTTAGGGACAAACTAGCTAAAAAGAATCTAACCTTCCACAAAAAGCTCCGGGTATGCTTCTCGCATATCCTTTTCGGTCTCCCAAGTAGCTTCTTCGGTCCCATGGCGACTCCATAAGATCTTAACCAGAGGCACTGAACTCGTACGAGCCTTCCTCAGCTTAGTGTCGAGAATCCGCATCGGTCATTCCTCGTAAGTCATCAAATCATCCAGTTCAACCTCATCTGGTTGAATTACATACGTCGGATCGGCAACATACTTTCGTAGCTGGGAAATATGGAACACATTATGCACTCATGCCAACTCTAGAAGAAGAGCTAATCTATAGGCAAATTAGCCCACTCGCTTTAATATCTCATAGGGACCGATATATCTAGGGCTCAATTTGCCCTTCCTTCCGAACCTCTGCACTCCTTTTGTAGGTGAAACCCTTAATAACACCTTGTCTCCAGGTTCAAATTCTCCATCCCTACGTCTCTTATCGGCATAACTCTTTTGTCTGCTTTGAGCTGCTCTCATTCGATCCTGGATTTGTCTGACCTGACGAGTCATATCCTCGATTAATTCTGGTCCTAACACAATTGTCTCACTGATGTCGCTCTAACATAAGGGAGTCCTGCACTTCCGTCCATACAATGCTTCGAAGGGAGTCATCCCAATACTGGTATGATAACTATTATTATATGAGAATTCCACCAGATGCAAGCGTTCCTCCCAACCTCCCTGGAAATCTAACACGCAAGCTCTCAACATATCTTCCAAGGTCTGAATGGTCCGCTCTGTATGCCCGTCTGTGGCAGGGTGAAAAGCTGTGCTCATCTTCAGTTTGGTCCCCAAAACTTCGTGTAGCTTTCCCCAAAAGTGAGATAAGAACCTCGAATCTGGATCTGAAATAATATCCTTAGGGACCCCATGACGCTTACCACAGATTTCATATAAGCTCTGGCCAACTGCTCCATACTCCAGGTGGACTTCATAGGAATGAATATGGCCGACTTGGTCAATCTATCAACAATAACCCAGATAGTATCACAACCACTTCGAGTCCTTGGTAAACCGCTCACAAAATCCATAGAAATGGAGTCCCATTTCCACCCCGGCACCTCCATAGACTGAAGTAATCCTGCTGGTCTTCGATGTTCGATCTTAACCTTCTGACACACAAGACACCGAGATACAAACTCGGCTACTTCTCTTTTCATACGTGGCCACCAGTAAACCTTTTTGAGATCCTTGTATAACTTCGATCCTCCTGGGTGAACAGAATAGGGAGTCTGATGTCCCTCCTCCATAATATGATGCTTAAGGTCTAGACATCTTTGGGGCACACACCAACGACCCTTGAATCGAATACTGCCATCCTCATGGACTCGGAACCCCTTGGCTTTGCCTTCCTGCATCTTCTGTCGAATCCTTTCCAACTTGACATCTCCAACCTGGACGGCTCGGATCTCTTCAAAAATAGTCGGTGTGAGCGTCAAGGCATTCATACGAGTTTCGAGATCTCCCTGCTAAATCATCTCAATCTCTAGGTCTGCTAACTCCCTTATTTTCTGATCAGCAATCACATGACATGGCGTAGAATGTGCAGTCTTCCTACTAAGAGCATCAGCAACCACATTGGCCTTACCCTCATGGTAGGTCAACTCAATGTCATAATCCTTTACCAGCTCCAAGCATCTTCTCTACCTCAGGTTGAGCTCCTTTTGTGTGAAGATATACTTAAGACTCTTGTGATCTGTAAAAAATTTACACTTCGCCCCATAGAGATAATGCCTCCAAATCTTCAAAGCGAACACAACAACAGCTAACTCAACATCATGCACGGGATAATTCTGCTCATGTTTCTTCAATTGTCGTGAGGCATAAGCTACCACTTTACCCTTTTGCATCAGCATGCATCCTAAACCATGCTTGGATGCATCGCTATAAACTTCGAACTCCTCGGTCTCCTCGGGTAAAGTCAACACTAGTGCAGTGGTCAACCTCTTCTTCAGCTCTCGGAAAGCCTCTTCACAAGCCTCGTCCCACTAGAACTTTGTAGTCTTCTTCAAGAGATTAGTCAAAGGTCTCGCTATCTTAGAAAAGTTCTGCACAAATCGTCTGTAGTATCCAGCCAAACCTAGAAAACTCCTAATCTCCGATATGTTCGTAGGGGACTTCCACTCTGTGACTACTGCAATCTTAGCAGGGTCCACATCCACTCCTTCCGCCGATACAATGTGACCAAGGAAGGAACCTCTTGGAGCCAAAACCCGCACTTTGATAGTTTCGCATACAGATGATGCTCTCTTAATATGCTCAAAATGGTGCATAGGTGTTGCTCGTGCTCCCCATCTCCCCGGGAATATATCAGAATATCATCAATAAAAACCAATACGAACTGATCAAGGAAAGGTCTGAATATCCTCGCCATCAAGTCCATGAACACTGTCGGGGCATTTGTAAGTCCAAAGGGCATCACCGTAAATTCGTAATGCCCATATCGCGTTTGAAATGCAATCTTCATGATGTCCGCATCAGTGATCCTCAATTGATGGTACCTGGACCTCAAATCTATCTTGGAAAACACCGTAGCTCCCTTCAACTGGTCAAATAAATCATCAATTCTCGGGAGCGGATATTGATTCTTCACTGTGTAATGGTTCAATCCACGGTAGTCAATGCGGAGTCGAAGACTACCATCCTTCTTCTTTACAAACAATACCGGCTCTCCCCATGGTGATACGCTTGGTCGGATATACCCATGCTCCATTAGTTCCTCTAACTAAACCTTCAATTCTTTCAATTCCACCGGCGTCATTCTGTAAGGTGCCTTGGAAACAGGCTCAGCTCCCGGCACTAGCTCAATCTTGAAGTCAATTTCCCGGACTGGAGGCATGCCTGGTATTTCTTTTGGGAAAACGTCCGAAAATTCTTTAACTACCAGAATATTGTCCAAAGATGTTAGATCCTTATTTAGCACCTTCACACTGCATAAATATAGAGGACACCCCTTCTGGATCAAAGCATTCAATGCAACCGCTGATACAACCTTAGTGGTCGGCATGGGGTTAAGTCTTCCGATATGAAACCCTAGTACCCTTCGGGCCTCGTAGAATCACCCGCTCCTGGGCACAATCAATAACCGCTTTGTACTTTCCCAACATATCCATGCCTAGAATTACGCCAAAGTCTTTTAGATCCATCCCGACCAGATCTACTAGGAATTCTACCCCTTCTATATCTAAGGCCACGTCGGAAAACCTCCGACTACACTCCATCCTATCACCCGACGGAAGCATAACAGATAGTTCTATTCTAGCAGATGGTGATAATCCAGCCTTATCAGCAAAAGCAGAGGAAATGAAAGATGACATGGCACCCAAATCAAAAAGCACATAAGCTGGAAATGAGTAAATGGTAAACATACCGGTAACGACATCCAACTATCGGTCTGCCTCGGCCTGACTGATAACGTTCAAGTGCTCTCCTGATTGGCCTCCTTTCTGAGGATGAGGCTTAGGTCCTTGTGGTCTTCCCCCTGTCTCTCGAACTAGGGTACCAAATGGAGCAGGTGCTCTTTGATAATACTGCTGGGACGAGTTCTGTCGGTGTTGCTGATAGGCCTATTGCTGAGGTATAAGAGCTCCCCCTTGCTGAAATGATCGGGGCCGACTCTGTTGAAAACGCGGGGGCCTCCAACACTCAATCATCCTGTGTCTCCGCTTCCCACAATTCTAGCAAGTTACCAACCTGCCATTGCAATTTCTACCTGGATGATTACGGCTACACCTCTTGCAAACTGTTCCTCTTAGGGGTCCTTGATCTCTATTGCGATCTCTCGTTGGGGGCCTCTTGGAATCTCCAAACCTAGGCTGAGTTCTACTTCCCGAACTCTGTACCTCGGGCTTCCTCTTCCCAAGGATGGCAGCCTGCTCGTGTACCAACGTGTCTGCAATGCAAGCACACTCATAAAGGGATGCTAAGTCGGTGAAAGGCACTGCACCCATCATACGACGGATGCTGAAGTTCAATCCCTGCTCAAATTGGAACACCAATGTGGACTCGTTGGCGGCAATTCCTGGAGCAAACTAGAGCAGTTCTACGAAGCGGGCATAATATTGGCGGATGGTCATTGGCCCTTGCGTCAGCTGCATAAACTCCCGAAGCTTATCCCTCCTGAGGCTCGCGGGATAGAATCTGGTGCGTAAGGAGGTCTTAAATGCCTCCCAAGTAGCTGGAGGACCTTCCTTGGCACGAAACTCTTCCCACCAGGCGTCTGCTACGCCCCGGAGGAAGAAGGCTGCAATGCTGGGCCGTCGGTCAGCTGGACAATTCACGGCCTCAAAGGTGCGATCCAGATTGCGGATCCACCCCTCTAGAATCATCGGGTTCTCCTCCCTGGAGTATGTTGGAGGATGATGTCTCGTAACTCTCCGAAGCCAATCCTCCCCAGCACCATGGACTTGCTGGGTGAACTCAAGAAAGGCGGTGATGGCCCCCTCTAAACGGCTAATCCTCCCGTTGTTTACCATCTCGCTACACCTAAAATAAACACTTAGAAATGAACCCATTAGTTCAAAATTATTAACGAGGCTTTCTACTTCTTAGGGAAACCCTAATCTACCCTTGTACTCCTCACCGTGGCTGGGATCCAAAAATTTAGAAAATATAATGGTTTTCCATTAAGGTGGAAAATTCTTTTCGAAGTTTAATAGCAACTTCCAAAATTAACTTAATTTCCAAAAACGAGCGTGGTCAACAAGGTCGACCGCTTTGATACCAACTTGTAACACCCCAAAATTTACATACTTTTTTTTATAATACTTATAACTTAAACCGTAAATTCTGTAAATGTTACCACCACACTTAGTACCAGACCGATTCACTCCTACCGTTCCAATACTAAGTGCTAAGGCTAAAGAAACAACTCAGTAAACATTAATAGATAGTCCAAATTCAAAGATACGAAAATCAGGTACACACAAGTCTTTATTCAATTCCGAATACGAGGGTAGTTTTTCAGGAAAGAGAAATAACTATAATAATGGAGTAGTTTCGAAAGTACTATTCATAAATAGATAAGATAGTAATAATAAATTCAAAGGAAAGCTGGCCACGTCACTCTGATAATCGATCCAGCCCAATCATCACTTGTCCCCACTTGATGTCCCATATACATCTATAGCATCATAATACATATCTCCTACCTGTAGGAAATCAGATGGGCCTTCTACTCGTTGGAATGAGCAGCACCCATGAAAAGGGTGATCAGTACGCTACGTACTGAGTAAGGTAACAGAGCACTAAGGCCAAAACATAAACACATAACCTATGCAGAATAATAAAAGGCATAATCATCAAGAATAACATAAAGGCAAAAAGAACGAACATGTGGAAATGCCAAAATAATACTTATAGTTTAAATTAATTACTTCATTAATCCTTTATCAAATTAATTTCACACCATATTCTTTATCAAGTCCATACGATTACAGGAACCCCACTATTTTAGCCGGTGGATCGGTCGCGAGGGTACATGCCCTGCCACTATTATATGCCGGTGGATCGGTCTGGCCCCTTTGTCGTACGGTGTTCCACTGTAAGTAATTAGTGTCTTCTCACATCTTAACAACACATATAGTTTGGTTTTTTGAGCTCGGGATCCCCCACTATTATAGCCAGTGGATCGGTCGCGAGGGTACATTCCCAGCCACTATTTTAGCCGGTGGATCGGTCGTGAGGGAAAGCATTCCCTGCCACTATTATGCCGGTGGATCGGTCTGGGCCCGGCTCATCATCTTCCACTTTACGTAATTAATATTTTATGTGTCTTATTTAGAAATCATCAAGACTTGCACGTCAGCCACCCACCATGCTTACTCCTCATCTTAGGTCGACCCCTCCAACTTTAGTTAATCATCACCACTATAGTTAGTTATGACACACTCTAGCACCCCAGCAAAAACCTAAATTCCATGCAAAACCCTAACTCCACGTAGACCATGCTTCCATGCAAACCCTAACATCATGTCATTTCATGCAAGCCTCTAATACCGTACCACTTCACACAAAACCCTAACACCATGCCCTTTCTTGTAAAACTCTATCACCCTACTATTTCATGCAATTACTAACACCATACTATTTTATGCCAAACCCTAGCAGCATGTAACTCCATGCAAAACCCTAACTCTTATGTAAACCTTATCTCCCATGCAAACCCTAACTCCACATAAAAAATATTCCCATGCAAACCTGTTTCTCCCATGCAACCCTAACTCCATGTAAAATATATCTCCATGAAAACCCTATTCTCCCATACAAACCCTAACTCCACGCAAAACATATTTCCATGCAAACCCTATTCTCCATGCAACCCATTTTCCATGGAAACCCTACTTTTATGCAAACCCTAATCCTCATGCAAAACCCTAATCACCAAGCAACCTCATCAATAATTTACAACTCCAACATTATTTTACAATCAAATCATGCATGTCTTGAAACCACATTATACAACAATAACAACATCAATGTACATATGATTCTCATGCCACCATTTATCCACACCAACATATTTCAATCCCATAATCATGCTGTATTAATAAAAATTATACACCATTCATACGAAATATACTATAACTAACCTCACATGGCATGCATAGCATAAAATCATGTAATACAAGTATGGCCTTAGCACCCCTTCCCTAAAACGTCACCTGTCTTGAAGCACGCTCCTATACCACTTGAGGACTTTGGTTGGGCTCACCTACTATGGGGAAAATACTAGGATCAGGTTTTCTCTTAAGAGTGCTATCATTTCTAACTTATCCCAAGACCTTATTGTTTTATTAAAAATTATTATATTAGAATTGACTATACAAAATACTAGTAGAATATTAATAATAAAACTAATGCAGTTCAAAAATAAAAAGGTGATATAAGGGTTTCTACCCTTCACCAAAATAATAATAATAATAATAATTCTATAATAACTAAATATTATAAATAAAGATAATATCAAGAATAATAATAATAATAATAACAAGAACAATAATATATAAGCTTTAAAAATTTAAAGTGGGGTTTCGACCCTACTTATAACTAATGACCTACTATTTATTAATATTAATAATAAAATTAATAACATATATAATAATATTGAAATAATAAATATAATGATAATATTATTATTAATGGTTATAAGAAAAATAGGAATAATAATACTAAAATACATAAGTGCGAATGTTAATACAAAATTAGGGCCTAAGATTTTCCAAAATAAATAAATAAATTGTTAATAATTATTATTCTAATAATTATAATATTAATAATAATAAGAATAATGATAATAATCATATAATAATTCAATTAATAACTTAAAATTTGAAACTAAGCATAAAATTATTTTATTACCATTCTCCACCCTACAAGTACAATTCAGCATAAATTTCATATCAAATGATAATAATATTAATAGCAAGGAAATTATTTTTATATTAAAATATTTACTAATAAATAAAGTAAAAAATGGAATAATTTATAATAAATAGTAAATAATGACTAGGAAGGTCTAGGGTTTCACCTTGAGTCGGTAGGAATGGGCGGCACCGACGGTGGTTCACCGCGGTGGCTGGAAAAATGATCTAAGAGGGAAAAAGATAAAGAAAAAGAGAGAAGGAGCAGGGGAAAAATTAAAATAAGGTTTTGATTAGGTAGAGGAGGATTAGAGGGAGTTTTAGGGTGGTTCATAGGGCAGTAAAAGTGGTAAAAAAGGCGGCGGACGGCGGCTTAAGGGTTTCGGGGTGGAAATTCAGGCGAGACAAGCAGCCAGCTTGGCACGGTTATGGAGGCCCGTGCAAGAAGAATCAAGAGGTGAAGATGGTTTAGTTAATTAGAGGAACTTTCAGGGAAAAAAATGGAATGTTTCGATGGCACTTAGGCTGGCTAACGGCGCCGGAAACTACGTCTAAAGTCTCGGTGATGACAACCTTCACTTAGGGTTTCGGGTGAGAAAAAAAATTCCATAACTCCTACAATCTAACTATTTATAGATGGTAGATGGGATAATGGGGTTTTGGAGGTCGGCAGGGAGGTATTAGGTACGGGAATTTGGGTGGCCGGTGGCAGTAATTGGGCGGCCGACGTTTGGTTTGCTTTTGGGTTTCGCGAGGCTTAGGATTAGAAATGGGCGAGAGTTAACGCACGACAATTACTCCAATTGATTCCTTGGGTTAAGGGGAATTCAAAGAGACAAGTAATGGCTGATTAAAGCCGCTGTAGCCGGAGACACCATTGATGGGGTCAAAGGTTTCATCGCATCGACGGGGAAGGACGGTGGAAGAAGGAAGAAGAAAGAAGGTGGGCCGGTCGGCCGAGGAAGGAAAAGAAAAGGGAAGAACTGGGTGGTTCGCGTGCCGGTTTGGCCCTCACTTAACGAGACTCAGCGTCTCGACATAAAATCGACCAAAACGCCGCGTCTGGGCGCACGCAGGAAGAAGGCCAGCGACGTCGGGCCGCGGGGAGAGGAAAAATTAAAGAAGGTTGGGTCGCGCCAGGCCTAACCGGAGGAAGAAGGAGAAAGAAAGAAAAGGAGAAAAGAAAAGAAAGAGGAAAAAGGAAAAAGGAAGAACATAAGGTTTTGGGTTTAAATAAATTAATTAGATTATTTTGGGTATTTAAAATGAAATAATTTATTTAATCAAAATATTAAATTTCCTTTTTAGGCTAGTTTAGGAATTTTAAAATAGTTTCCATAAATTCTATTTTAATTAGTAAAAACACCCTAATTTTCTTCAATTAGATTATTTATAAAATTATTATTAATTGAAAACTATTTTCTCATTCTTATTTTAAATAAAATAATTTATTTAAATAAATTCCCAAATTAAAATATTTAAAAGTTAAAATACCCAAATTCCTCCTAATTAAAATACTTATAAATTTATTATTGGTCTACCCTAATTAATTCTATTTTATTTTAAATAAAATAATATATTCAATTAACTATTATAATAAACTTCATTTAAATTTAGTATTTTAAAATTAGAAATTTTCGGGGCATTTCAATTTATGGCACACAATTGGTAATTAACTATTATAATAATTGAGAGGGGTAAAATGGTAATTATGATAAAGGAGAAGTGCAATTTGGTAATTTATCCAACTAAAGGATAAATTGGTAATTATTTAACCAACTAAGGGGGCAAAGTAGTAATCATGATAGTGAAGGAGGGTAATTTGATAATTTATCCAACTTAAGGGCAATTCAGTAAATATAATAAAGGAGAAGGGCAGTTTGGTAATCTAACCAACCAAATGGGAAATATGATAAGTATAGCAATTATGAGGAGTGAATGGTGATTTAAGAAGTGTAGGAGATAACTTGGTGACCTAAACCGGATAAGGGGTAATTTGGTAATTATGCAACCTGAAGGGTAATAAGGTAATTTGTCAAGTAAGGAAGGGATGACTTAGAAATTATATGAGTAAGGGGTAAATAAGTAATCTGTACCTAACATGTCGTTGTGATTGTGGAATTTCATAATATGATTCAAATAATGCTGATTAGCAAGGTAAGAGTATTTGATAATTAGTAAGTATCACAAGAACAAATCCTAATTCGGAATTAGATGAGATTATGATGGTCTTAATGATTTCTCTGTGTATTCTTGGATAACCATTTGAATAAGAAACGACTAATGATATCATAACGATTGAAAATGCATAAGTGTCTGATTATTGTGCTTTTCATGATCAATTTAAGTAAGACACTAATACTTAAAGTGAAAGACCTCGAGATTGGGAATGGTGGCTCTTTAGGGATCGCTACCCTAAAGACGTGGTTTAGCCCACGATTATTTTGGTACTTGCTAGTGTGCCTTTGTGCCCCAACCAGACCCTATATCCTACTTTATCTTCCTATATAGACCTAGTTAGGGGGTATGCATACTTATGGATTAGGTTTCTTTGTCAATAGGGTACTGAGTAGCTTTATGCACCAGTACGATCAGGGTACCTTTGCGTCCCTGGGTTCATGGTTGAAGGGTACTGAGTGGCATGTATGCACCAGTACGAATGGTGTACCTTTGTGTCCCGGGTTCTTGATCTCCCGTTCGAGGCAAATAAATATAATTGTTGTGCTGATTAAAGAAAGGAAAAATACTAATTACAAAAGTGAAAGATTAATGAGCCGGGCCCAGTTGACTTATGATAATGAGTACCGATCCACCGGTTATAATAGTTTCCCAGGAGCGTGTTGCCATGGCAAGTGATTATGATTACCGGTCCATCAGATATAATAGTCGCCTAGGAGCGTTTTGCCTTAGATGATGATTATATGTATTCCGGTCCACCAGCTAAAATAGTGGGGGTCTCGAGCTCAATAAAACAAGTATTGGATGTGAATAAATTATGGAAAGATATTAATCACTTATAATGGAACACCTTGTGAATCAGGGCCAGAGTGGTCCACCAACGAATAATAGTGGCCAGGAGCATTCTGCCCTGGAGACCGATCCACCGGCAATAATAGTGGTCATGAGCGTTTTGCCCTATATGTATTCCGGTCCACCAACTATAATAGTAAGGTTCTCGCACTCACTTGGATATAACTAAAGAGATGATTGAGTAATGATGGACTAATGGATTAAGGCCCAAAAGTATCGATCGTACCTTCATGTGGCAACCTTATTATATATGTGATTGTTATGTATGCACCTGTCATTACATATGTCTATAGCTTGCATTATATGTTGCATTGCAGGCCTATTTTTAAGTGTGGTATTAAAGGGTTACTCAGTACCATAGTACTGAAGGGTTCCCTTCTTGTGGCCGCTGCCTATTCAATGGGCATTGCCCCTTGCAGAGTAAGGAATTATCCGGAACCGTTTAGGGTTTTTTTCTCCTTCTCTTTTAAATTCTTGGTTTTAATGTTAATGTTGTTAATGTAACCACCACTAATGGATTTTATTCTTGTAAATGATTTGATACACTACTCTGATTTAAGTATGTTTAATTTCTTGCAAATTGTAATTGATTTTATTCTTGTAAATTTTGTTAATGTAACCGCCACTTGGTACTGGAACGGTATGAGTTAACCAGTCCGGTACTAAGTATGGCAGTAATATCCCCAAAATTCATAGTTTGTTGTTTTTCTTCTGCTAATCTTTTAATAAAAAGAAATTTTTCAGTAGTAAATTTTGTAGGTGTTACAAGAAGTGTCTAAAAAACTTTTAGGGTTTCTCTTCTATCTTTTAATTTCTTAGTTATTGATCTTTATTAGTTTTGCCACTATTGGTTGATTTTATTCTTATAACAAAATTCTTTGTGCTAATCCGATTTAAATAAAGTTTGAGTTCAAGAAAATTATATTTTATTCTTTTAGCCTTAGTAATTGGTACTAGAATGGTAGGAGGAAACTAATCTGGTACTAAGTGTGGCGGTAATATCCCTAAAATTTACAATTTTTGCTTTCGCTGATTTTTAAATAAAACAAAATTTTTCCAGAGTAAATTTTGGGGGTGTCATATTTCGATTCCTTGATAAACCTATTGATATTATTTTTTACTTCATTTTCCATTCCTTCATCATATTTGATGTAAATATTGAACTCTTGATACAAGAGTATTCGTCTGATTACCTTTGGTTTTGCTTCTTTCTTTGATAATAGATACTTCAAGGTTGCATGGTCCAAGTCAAGAACATTATCAGTGTCTAAAAGATAAGAACAAAATTTATCTAAAGCAAAGAAAATGAAAAAAAACTCCTTCTTAGTGGTCATGTTATTAATTTGAGCCCCATTTAAATTACGTGAAGCGTATATATCACATGTGGATTTTTGCCAATTCATTGACCAAAAATTATACTGATTGCATAGTTAGAGGCATCTTACATTGATTCAAAATGGAAAATCCAATCAAGTTATTGAAGTATGGGTGCACTACTCAGTTTTTCCTTTCAATGGTTGAATGATTTCTTACATGCATCATCAAAGTTGATTTCAGTTTCCTTTTGAAGATGCTTACAGAAAGGTTAAGATATCTTACAGAAATATTTAATGAATCCACGATAAAATCAAGCATGACCTAGAAATAAGAATACTTCTTTCACAATAGAAGGTTAAGGTAAATAAGCAACAACATCAATCTTTTCATTGTCTACTTTAATCCCTTTAGTAAAAAAAATGTATTATAAGAATATCCTTTACTAAAGCATAAAATGACATTTTTGTAGAGTTGAACACAAGATTGGTGTGAAGAATTATTTTTAATATGAAAGTTAAATAATCTAGGCATTGTTAAAAGTATCCATGTGTATACTAAAATCATCCATGAACACCTTGATAGTTTTCTTTAAATATTCTAAAAAAATGCGCATCATCCATCTATAAAATGTGGCAGAGGCATTGTATAGCCTAAATGGCTTGTGACAATATGCAAACATACCATATGGACATGTGTATGATGTATTCTCTTGATATTTAGGGGTTGTGGGGACCATAAGATATCAAGAATAACCATCTAAAAAGTAGTAATATGCATAAGCTGCTAACATCTCTAACATCTATAAAGGGTAAAGGAATGTGATCATTCCTAGTAATGGAATTTAACTTCCTATAATCCATACATACCCCAACCATTTTGAACTCTAGTTGGAACCATCTCTCCCTTTTCATTATCCACAATAGTAATACCTTTTTTATCGGGTACTAATTGGAGAGGACTAACCCAACTACTATTAGATATTGTATAAATGACTCCTAAAGATTACAACTTCAACACCTATTTCTTTACTACCTCCATCATAATTGGACTTAGTCTATAGTGTACTTATCTACTAGCCTTAAAATCATCCACCATTAAAATCTGAAGCAAACACTATAGAGGAATAATAACCTTAATATTCCAACCATCCTTCCCAAAGTAGTTCTATTCTTCTTCAAAGCATTCATAAGGTTTATTCTTACTTGGTAGTGAGGTCACAAGATATGATGATAGAAAGGGTATCCTTATCTCCCAAAAATGCATACTCAATATGTGCAAGTATTAGTTTCAATTCCACCTCTGGAGGTTGTTCTACCCAGAGTAAAGGTCTATTTAATATTAATGGAAAATCCAATTTTTTTTTATTTCTACTAGAGCATGCTCCTAAAGTAGTCATCATTTCCTCATCTATTTCAAATTTCTTATTTAGCTCTTCCAAAATTCAACTTTTGTGCATTGAGTTAGCGTCATCTCTAAGGGATCTTTAGATGATAACTTATAAACATGCTCAGTTAAATCTTTAATCACTTTTATCATGGAAACCATTTTACAATTTGTAGCATATCACATGCAGCCATATATGTTAAACCTAATCACTTCACCATCAAACTCCATTGTCAAAACATTATCATGCACATTAATTTTTGTTTTTGAAGTTTTTGGAAATGGTCGACGTAATAATATAGGAGAAGAGTTAGATGAACCATTTTATCATCCCCCTTGAACTTTTCCTACATGTTTGGGAGATCTCCTTCCCATGCCAATCTTATATTTCTGTTCTTATGTTTGATATTTTATGGATGACCTCGACCTCATTTTTTAGAAAATTACCATTTAAGCTCTAAAATGGAAGCCAATATACTATTGATAAATATTCCTATTCATCTTAGATTTGAATCATAAATTTAAGGTTTTTTGATTTATTACATAAACTCACTCACTCCTTAACTGATTTGTTAGCTATAAATAACATTAATTACTCTTTCTTCTTAACTTTGTTTTAACCTCTAAAATACATGACTCCTCAAGCACTTATGTTAATTCTTCTCCATTATGAGCTTACACTGCAATTCAATTCAATCTTTTGATCCTTTCTCTAGTGCTCTCTGGTTTCATCCTTAAATAAGAATGAGTTATATTGAGGACGAAGCTGAGTTGCTTTCTATTAAATTGCTCTCTACTTTTCTCTTGGAAGTGGTGAGTAAGTTTTATTCCCTAATTTAAGTTATTGATTTATAGAATTTATATAATGATTTTTGAGTTTCAACCTATTTGTTTTTCAAAAAAATAAAAAATAAAAAAGGTGTTGGATGTTGAAATCTTTCAACTTGAGTGGGAAACTTTACTATACTTCAAGTAACCCATTTTTACTTTTGAAATGTGGCATGAATAAGCATGTGAATTAGTGTACTTTGTAAAATGTTAATTCTATATGCCTACATGAGATTTTGGCTTCTGATATGATTCATGTTGAGTTAATTAAGAATTCTATGGAAAGGGGCTTGATTTATAGGAAATAAGATCAATTACTTGAAAATAAAGCATTATTTTGTTTATGAGCATGTTAAAACTTGGTATTTTTCAATGGCATATTATGTTTTGGACGTGGTAAGATCTTAGAGTGTAAATCGCATGTAAAATGTATATGATCTGTTAGCTAAACAAATGGATTAGTCCTTAGAATAGTTAATTGGTTGGCCAAAACCAATTGACTAGATGGTTTATGGAGACTGTGGTTGCACTTTGCTTAAATACATCAATAGGTTTATCAAAATTAATCAACTAGTCTCAAAATAATTAACTTATCAGAACAAACAGATTGACTTATTTATGGGAAATTTTGGGATTGGCTACCGACCTTTTAGTTAGTCCAAATTGATCAAACGATTTACCCATTTTATCAATGGGATTGAGTTGATATTGGTTAAACACTAATGTAAATTCCATTTTAGAGGGTAATGATGGTTAAGATGGAGTATGTGGATATGTTAATTGGATGTTACATTAGACTAGTTTGATAACATAACCTTGAAAAATAACACACTAATCGCTTAAAGAGGAAGATAATAAAGCTATACATGGGTCTAGGTTACCCGATCCTCAATTAGCTACCATTGGTTAGTCTGCCTTTAGGTGTTTATTAGTTCCTTTAATATTTAACTTCTAACAAGATCTTAGCATGTCTTGTGCCTTATGTACTCTAGAAACTGATGATGTACTAGGGCGTATTGATACTAAAGGATTTGGTTACCTCAATGGTTTTTGGCTTCAACTAGACATTATATCTATTAGTGGTTACTTGGTTTCAACTTGAATTTATATCATTGGGTTTTGATAGTAATCTGTAGTATGTTTGTATCTGTAACCACCAAAAATTTAGTTCATAAAATTTTCTTTTGCGTAAAATATAATTAAAAAATAATGGGTGTTACCACTATACTTAGCATAAATTTGATTGCTCACCTTCCCTATACCAAGTGATAAGGGCTCAAAATAAGTTAAATAAAAAATAGTAGAAGGAAAAGATAATACATAAATAAAGGTTTATGCATAAGACATTATATATACAACAAAAATATCCAAAATACGTCAATGACATAAGAGTCCAAAGAAGATTGGTCAAAAAAGTGCATGCAATGGTGAAACACCTATTCACCTTTACACTTCCACAAAATATTATAAATAATGGTTACAAGAGTAGGAAACTTCAATCCCTTAGTCTATCTAACCATTTGGATAACACTCCTCAAAATCCTTTAACCATCGCATACAACACATACTCCTCTAAAAATTGATAGTATTCATATAAATTCCTCATATTGAGTAAATCACAATGCTTTCGAAGTGGTAGGATACCCAAATTACATGTAACATATAAATAATAAGAACGATAACCAAAAGCATATAAAAACATGCAATAAGATTATCTAATTAACATGATCCCACATTTCAATCAATGACATTAATCAGATCAAAACCCTTGTAAGGTCACATGAAAGACATGCTTTAAGTTGTAAAACAATTACAATAAATAAAAAAATCTTATTTCGTATATGATAGGGTATTTGTTTGATATCACTAGACAATGCAAACATTATCAACTAGTCCTAGTCCAATTATTGTAGATTTATTATAATTTAATTATATAAATCAATAATCACATCTTGATTGGAATATAATCCCATATCCAACACAATGATCATCAAGGAATTATTACCAAATCAAATCATTTAACTCTAGGGAAAAGCCCACCAAGGAAGCTACACGACATCTCAATTGCCCATACTAAACCTCGCCACCCAATTCCTAGAGTACATGTATCCTCTAAAGCATGTAAATAACACCTATAGAGTAGAAATGGGCCCTTTGACACAAGATCCAACTATGCATTCATGGGAATATTCCAAGGCACGAGATCCCTTTCCAAACTTAAGTCTTTCTCTTTAAGTGATTGGTGTATTATTCAATTCAATGTTATGATCTAAAGGATACTAAGGTCCATAGCAATAAAAATTTGGTCATCAATCATTCAATCAAAATAACACGAGGATTCACACAAAAAATTAATGAATAATTTCCAACTCCAAAGGACCACAAAGGTCACAACATCTCCAAGCCAACATGACATAGGATTAGAAATCTTACCATAGCCCAAACTAATTATTTAATTATATTCAATTTAATCCTTTCATCTAATTGATTCTAGATTTACTCCAAGGCCAAATGTTAAGTAAATTAGTTAAATGATTCACCTTGAGGCACATTTAGTCATAATAACCAAAATTCCCTCCAACTTCTAATTACCATATTTTCATTCTCTTTATTACCAAGTTTACTTTTATATGATGATATTTATTTTAGAAAATTTATATACCATAATTACACAAAATTTTACCATATATAGAGTAGTTGGATTTACCACCAAGATAAGAAAATTATATCAAAACAATGCCTCTTCCAATGAAAACTTAATCAAGATTGGAATTACACAAAATGAACACAATCCACAAAAAATATTTACATATATTAGTACCTATACTAAGATAAAATAATAAGTTAAAATTAATAACAATTTGGGCCAACATAAGTCTAGAAATTTTAATCCAAGGCTATAGGTTCGTGGCACCATCATATACCCCACAAGAAGGAAGAAGAAAACGAAAACACAATCGGCTACTACTACTCCAACAATGGGGTTGCAGCAAGGGGGATAAGGGAGTGATGGTAATGGTGGTTGGACAAATGCTAATTTAAGGAATTATGTCAAGGTGGTTGGCATGGTATAGTGATTAAACTGGCACCATTGTGCAAAGTGGTATTACTAGGGCTTGGGAAAATAGGCTTGAAGGTGTAGATCAAAATTGGTGATAGTGTTTCTCGATGATGGGGATGCTGGGTAAATGAAATAGAGAAATGAGCAAGGCTAGTAGAGTTAGTGGTGGGCTGTGGTTATTGAGAGATAGCTTGTTGAGGTGCTTGATGGCTGGCGGTTTAGTGGTGACTACTTAGTGAAGGTGGTGTATGCTGGTAGGTTGATTGATAGGCTTAGTTAGTACAGAAGTTTCATACAATGATTGTGATGACCATGACGTAAGGAAGAGAGGAACTAGGGAGCTGGCATAAGAATGGAGTAGGGTGGTCACGAAGAATAAAAGAAAATAGTTGTGTAGGATCAAGGCACCACAAAATAAAAGGAAGGGATTAGGTGGATATTTAAGGTGGCTAGTAAGGAAAGGAAAAAATATAAAGGGATATGTTAAGATAAAAAGAAGAGAAAGGGGAGAAAAAAACGGGGAGATGGTGGTTGTTTGGTGTAAATGGAGCAGGAGTTTGCAAGAAGGAAGAAGATGAAGAAAAGAAGGAAGAAGATAATTAGGCACAAAGTAAGAGGGGGATGAAGGAAAGGAGAGGAATGAGAGGTGGTTGGGTAGGGAAAAAATGATGGGGTAGAGAAGGAAAAGAAGGCATAAAAGGAATAAAGAAGAAGGCTTAGTAAGTCTTGTAATGCCTTACCCTAAAATCCTTCAAAATGTGTTTAAAATTAGGTTGATATGAAATAAATTAGTTTTTATTTTGAAAAGGGCTTAAAAATATAAATTAAAATAGGAATTTAAGGTGTCTCAATTAATTGGTTTACCCAACCGATTAACTAGTATGGTAAGAGAATAACAATTTTATTCTCGATGAACTTATTGACTAATTATCGTGTGATTTCATCTCCTTTTAGAATTTTGATTTAAATACCATAATAATGTTTATTAAAACTCTTAATTAGAATATATTCATGCTAATGAGAATATTTTGGTGATTTGGGATTATTTATACATTATTTAGATCATTTTATGATTTTATTAAGTTAAAATTACTCAAACAAAACTTTGTTAGGCATACCTCATCTTCTCTCTTCTCCCTCACTTTCTTCTCTCTCTCTTTTGTATTTTAGGCTATGTGTTTGACTTCTTGAACACATTTACTAACTTACCAACTTCTTACAATGGTTCCCTCCTTAACTACACTCAACATCCCTCATCCCATCAAGTGTTTCCCTTATATTTAGTTACCAACACTCAACTATACTAGTCTTATCTCTCTACCTCCTATGGATTTTGTCAAGCCCTCAATTATTTAACATCTATTCCTAATTCATTTTGATTTCTTTCCTATTTTCCATGCTCTCTTCATCCTTTTTCATGGCAAAGTTTGCTAAGTGTCGAGTATTTTCCATTCTTCTCCCCTTTCCCCCTTAGTTGAGAAAAAATAGAGGTTGTTCTTATTTTATTCATTCCTTGGTTGAATCCCTTATTTATTCTCCTAATCTTATATTTATTTCTCACTTGTTTCTCTTAATTAAGGAAGGATTCATGTTTGAGAAATGTTAAAGATTTTAGCTTCATTTTCCTTAAAATTATTTTCTTAAGAAAAGATTAAGTTCTTATTTTTCTTCTTCTTTAGATTATATTTGATTTTAATGAAGTTTTAAAAAGGATTTTTAATGTTTTTGACTTTTGATTCTCTTAGAAATTGAGGTCTTGCTTCATAGGCATCAAGTATGAGTTTCATGCTAGAAGAATTTTTACAAGGTAAGGCCTTCTTAATTTTAATATGATTGAGGTATTTGTTGCTTATTGTGGTTATGTGTTCTTAGTGTGTTTTTGCTTAACATAGGCTAACTGTATTTTAGAAATTGGGCATGTGGTAGAGTTTCTTTCTAAAACTTAAGCATTGTTGGTTTCATTGATTTTACATATGATTTGATAGTTTGAGTATGATTTCATTTAAATGCTCACACTACCATGAATCATTGTGATTCAATGTATGAAACATGTCTCTTTATGTGTTTTAAGAAATAGTAGCATTTTAGGATTAATATGGTAAATTTTGATTAACTTTTGTGTGTGTATCACAATTATAGGTGCTATTTTACCCTAACTAGGCGATAAGTTCATTGAACCCATTGACTAGTTGTGTGAATAGTTACATGAGTTGGAGGTTTTAATTAGTTAGTTGTGAGATCATTCCATTGGTTTGATGAAGTAGTCAACTTGTTTCTGAGAATAATCAATCCGTTCGTGAAACCCCTCAACTACTAACCTTAAGACCAAAGCGGTGTGGTCTTTGCTTAGACACATAAACCAATCAAACTTAACCTATTACTTGGTTTCCTAAGAATAATCAATCGATGAGACAAGCTAGTCAACTAGCTAGCTAGTGTTATTTTTTGGTTTAGGTCTGGTACGACCAACTAGTCAACTTATCCCAAGGACTAACCGGGTTTTTTTGTTAATTATTGGTCTTCTTCTAGGGATTTTATGTTAATATTGTCATGTATTTAAATTATTATCATAGTGATGTTTACCCTAGAATTAATCATAATCATAATTGTGTTATTTGGAATTGGAATTGGAAGTTTTTTAGGGTGGTGTCCTCTCTAAACACCTAATTGGTAGCTTTTATGCCTTGTGATGTATTTAGTGTTATCACTTGGAAACACCCAAATTGTATAATAATGGTATTTAATTATGTTTAGTGCTATCACTTAAAAACATCCAATTGATGGCTTTTATAAATTGTGATGTGTTTGGTGTTATCACTTAAAAACACCTAATTGGTTATTTATGGAACTAATGTGTGATATCACTTGGTAATAAATAATAATAGAATAACATTCATTCATGCTTTTTTTCTCTAAATTTTAAGTAAGCTAACCGGGATTTAGTGGGTGGGTTACCCTATGGTTTTATATTTTTCACTTAGTACCAATTTCTTTCTCTACTAAACTATGGTCTATATAGGGTACTATTTAACTTGAATATTATGCTTGAGTCTTTCCATGTTTTACATAGTTGGATTTACCATTACTTCACCATAATGATACTACACTTGTGTGGTCACTCTAATAATTCGGCTTCTAGTCCAAAGAGGAGAGGGCAATTTGTAAAGTTATGATTTATATCTAAGGATGATGACATGAATCAGTAGTTGGTCATTTCATAGGGTAGGAGCTTTATGCTTATGCTTAAAAGTTAGGCTAATCGGCTAGAGGTGTTTTACCCATTACATTGGGAAGTTTTTTTCTTTTTATTATTTAAACTTTTGGCATTGATATAATGTATTTAGATTTTGTAAACTCTCATATTCTTCATAGCTATATTATTGCTCTCCTCCTTATTATCATTATTATTGTTGTATTATTATTGAGCATGAATCTTTCCATCAATGGTTCTTTTATTCCTTGCATTAGGCCTAGTATAGGTGATAATCCCACCTCTCTCATGGTCAATGTAGTAGTAGTATTCACCAATTTTTTTTCAAACACTTATATATTATCTTCAAAATGAAATTTTCTAGTTTGTAAATTAGGGGTGTTACAAGGTGGTATCAGAGCTTATGGTTTTAAATACTTATGTTATTTTGCAAAAATTAGTGTATTTGATTTTAAATGAACTATAGAATTCGGTTATGGTGATGAACCGTTATCCTTTACCTTAGATTGACGACCTTTTTGATTAGTTGTGTACGGTAATAGTGTTTTTGAAGATAGATCTCATATCAAGGTATCATTGGTTGAGGATTTCTATGAAGGACATACCAAAGACAACATTCAAAACAAGGTATGGACATTATAAATTCACTATGATGTCCCTTGGACTCACGAATACACTAGTAGTGTTCATAGCTCTCAAGAACCACATCTTCTAGTAACACCATGATTAGTTTGTTGTAGTCATCCTTGACAACATCTTGATTTATTCCAAGACTCTTGAGGTGCACAGGTAGCACCATAGATAGGCTTTGGCATTGTTGTAAACCCATTAATTGTATGCTAAGCTCTCAAGGTACATGTTTTGACTAGATGAAGTAGCTTTTTTTCATCATGTCATCTCAAAGGCAAGCATGCCGATGGATCCTTCAAAGGTCTGAGCCAGATTAGAGTTATCAACACCTATTAATGTTAGGGAGATATGCAAATTTCTTTGACTAGTAAGCTACTGTAGATGTTTCATCTAGGATTTTTCTAGCATTGCTCATCCATTGACTACCTTGTTGATGAAGGTTTCATGCTTTCATTAGGATGCTATGTGAGCCTAGGCTTTTGAGGATCTTAAGAAGAGGTTGACTTCTACCCTAGTTTTTACCTTGTCATTAGATATGGAGGGATTTGAGGTATGTAGTGATGCATCCAATTTTGGTCTTAGGTATTTGTTGATGCAAAAAGGAAGGATAATAGCATATCCTTCTAGATAGTTCAAGGAGGATGAGTAGAACTATCCCACTCAAGACCTTCAGCTAGTTGTGATGATTTTAACCTTGAATATATGGAGACATTACTTATCTAGAGTGCAGTGTAAGATCTACATGGATCATAAGAGCATCAAGTACATCTTCATACAACTTGAGCTGAAAATGGGACAAAGAAGATATCTTGAGTTGGTAAAGGACTACGATTTAGAGTTTACCTACCATGAGGGTAGGGTTAACGTCATAGTGGACGATCTTAGTAAAAAAAAACTTCACAATAATTAGGTTTGTTGGTTGTGATGGACTGGATTTGGCAAGATCTTCATGTAACACCCCCAAAATTCACTACTGAAAAATTTTGTTTAATTAAAAGAAAATTAGCGGAAGCAAATTAATAAACCGTGAACTTTGGGAGTATTACCGCCACACTTAGTACCAGACCGGCTCACTCATACCGTTCCGGTACCAAGTGCTAAGGCTAAAGGAGTGAAATCAAAATTTCCAAGAAACTTAAGCATAAATTAACCAGAGTAGCGCGGTAAATGATTTATCAGAGTAAAATTCACCAGTGGTGGTTACAAATGACAATATATCGAGTTTATAAATTTTAAAGAGGCAAATTAAAAACTTAACAAGTCTGGATAGTTCCTTACGCTCATTCCCGAGACCCACTTGAAAGCATCGAACATGACCTGCAAGGGGCACTGCCCATTGAATAGGCAGGAGCCCCACGAAGGGAACCCTTCAGTACTGCGGTACTGAGTAACCCTTTAAAAACGCGCTTAAAGACAGGCACGCAATGTCACACATGATATACTAGGATAACCGTACATAACGACATATGTAACTATAACAATCAGATCCATACATTCACGTATTCAACATGTCAATCAAATATTAATGGTGTATACATGACATTCATCTTTGTCCAATCACATACTTAACAAGTTAACCGAATATCACTAGGCCATAATGAATAATCGATACTTTAGGGCCTTAAGGCCATTAATCCATCATTAATCAATCATCTCAAATTTTATATGTCCATGTGAGTGCGGGAACCCCACTATTATAGCCGGTGGACTGGAAATATGTACAGGGCAAAACGCTCCTGGCCACTATTATTCGCCGGTGGGTCGGTCTCCAGGGCAGAACGCTCCTGGCCACTATTATTCGCCGGTGGACCGGTCTGGCCCCGACTCACAAGGTCTTCCACTATAAGTGATTAGTATTTTTCCCATATCTTATCGATTTTACGTTTGGTTTGCTGAGCACGGTAGCCCCCACTATTATAGCCGGTGGACCGGAAATATACAGGGCAAAACGCTCCCGACCACTATTGTTCGCCGGTGGCACGGTCTCCAGGGCACCCCAGCTCCTGGCCACTATTATTCGCCGGTGGACCGGTCTGGGCCCCGGCTCAGCATCTTCCTCTTTAAGTGATTAGTGTCTTAAACGTATCTTATTCGGAAGTGTTCCACCCTTGACATGCATGGCTAACTATATCCACACTTATCCTCCTAGAAGGGCCCGTCCCATATCTTGAGACCTCTGCCTCTCCTAACTCGGTTCTCTCCAAAAACCCTAACTCGGCCTATGTGGCCCATCCTTCTCCGTAGTACACATCCCGACTAATTCAACACCCCACACGTCACGACCCTTAGATCCAATCCTCACTTTCTACCCCACTCATTCTCTTTTACTTATATTATTTTCTTTTTCTTTTTCTACCTTCTCACATTAGGGTTTCTTCCTAACCCTAGTTGGGTCTCCTACGCACCCTTATACCGTCCCACGTACTATTTTTCGCCCGAAGCTCCCAGACACCCAAACGACACTTCTGTTACCTTCCTCACATCCTGAGGTAACTTTCCACACGTAAAGTCTGCCCCCATGCGGACTCTAACCAACCCATGCAAATCCTAGTTTCTCCCGTACCTACATTAGCCAACTTACTTCCCTTTGGTCATCTTTCTCTCTCATTACTCTTTTTCATGCCTCCATACCCGACTACCACAATAATTATCCTAGCATGCATGTCCCTAAGGGCCACATCACATCACATCATAACACATAGCATATCCATATCAGCACATACCAAAAAGAGCACATGAACACACCTTGGTTCCAAGCCATACCACACATGAGACAATTAAAATAGCAACATATAGGTCTCGACATAAAAATTATACAAGGCATTCAAGGCACGTAGGACATATAGCACATATTTGACTTTAGCTAGACCCTTACTCGGTTTAGGTTACCGAGCTATCTTTCACATAAATTAGGCCCCTAGACGTCCTTTATAACCGTTACATTTAATATATTCCCCATTTAGTTTGTTAGATTATCAATTTACCCATTTCCTTTATTATAATTAACAAATCACCCATTAGTTGGTCAAATTATCAATTTACCCCCGTTCATTATCCTAATTACCAAATTACCCCTCACATTTGTCATATTTACGATTTTACCCTTCTCCATTATTAAGTCATCAAATTACCCTTTAATTATTTAAATTATTATTTTTACCCTTCTCAATTATTATAGTTACCAATTTACTCCTTTCCAAATTCCACTTTTACCCCTTTGATTTACAAATTACCATTTTACCCCTTCACCTTCAAACTTACCATTTTACCCGCTTAACTTCCAAAAATTACCATATCGCCCTTTTACTTATTAAACTTCCATTTATCCTTAATTATGAAATTACTATCTTACCTCTTTTAATTCTCAAATTACCATTCTACCTGTTATCCCAAAATTACTATTTTACCCTCTAATTATAAAATTACAATCTTACCCTTTTATTACAAAATTACCAATTATCCTTGTTATTACAATTTACCAAATTACCCCTTTCATTACAATTTTACCAAATTGCCCTTTTATGATAAAATGTCCATTTTACCCTTTTATTACAAAATTACAACTTTAACCTTTTATTATAAATTACCATTTTGCCCTCTTCTTACAAAATTACAATTTAATCACAAATTACTATTTTACCCTTTATTCACAAAATTACTATTTTGCCCCTTTAATTGTGAAATTACCAAATTACCCTTCTATTTCAAAATTACCAATTTATCCTTTCACTTACAAAATTACCGACTTGTCCCTTTTTATTATAAAGTTTCAAAATTGCCCTTTTATTATAAATTACCAAATTTCCCCTTTTGTTACAAGATTACCAATTTATCCTCCCACTTACAAATTTACCATATTACCCCTTATCACTCCCCTTGTATTAAATTATTATTATTCCTACATAAAATATTAACTTAAATCTCTCATCTTCAAATCTTATAATTAATGTAGCATTATTAACACCCATATATATTCTAGGCCATAATCGTGTACAAGATACATTAACAAAATTCACAAAGGCTCACAAAATACTAATCATGCAATAAAGATCACAATAGCATAATAAAACGTGGATAATACTTAACATTTTCATTAATAACTAACTTCTACCTTAAACAATATCTCCAAACATGGCACATAATATATCATACTTCCTTTTCATCAACCAACTCAAGAAAACATATATAATATACTAGACAACATATATTAAACATAATACACATCAAAAATGCCTAATGTGCTAACATACGCTAATCCATATATTTAAGCGGGATTTAACAGTTACCTCGATTCCACGAAAAAAAAACCATACCGGTATCCCGGTTTAAGGTTCAAGATTTGATTTATCAAAACCAATACCTAAAATAATTCAAGACTCATTATGTTAGAAAAATAAAAACCAAATCATAAGGCTTATAACACTTAATTACTCAAATAATTAAACTAAAATATTTTTATACCTCAAAAATACTAAATAAGTAAACCAAAGAGGGCAGCAGCTGATACTGCCCATGCAGCATGTGCTGCATGCAGAGAAAAATAAAAAGGAGGGGCCCGAAGGTGGTGGAAGAAGGGAAAATGGGTACTCTTGGGTTGGTTGCTTGGGGCTAGAAAAGGAGGGGTTTCGAGGAGGATTTAGAGCAAGGAAATGGACCAGAGGTGGAGAGGGGGTGTAGGTGGTTGTCGGGGAAGGGTTAACGGCAGCTAAGGGCGGCGGAGGTGGCGGCAGTAAAGCTGCGAAGGTGGTGGTCGAGGAGGGAGGTCGAGATGGGGCCAGCGAGGAAGGAAAATGAGGAGGAAAAATGGAGGCTTTAGGAGGATGGTTTCGGCCAAATGAGTATTGGGGGTGGTAGAGGGGGTTGCAGGGAGCAATAGGGTGGCTCGATTGGCGGCGGAAGCGGCGGGAAGGCGGCAGGACGAGGCGTTGCAAGGCGGTTGCCGAGAAGGGGGTGAACGGGAGAGAAAAGAAGAGAGGAGGAAGGATGGGGCTGTGGGGTGGCTCAACGGGAACTGTGATGGTTCGAGGGTGAGGCAGAGGGTGGCAGGAGGTGGTGCAAGTGGTGTTTGAGGCGGCGGGAGCGGCGGAGAGGGGCGGCGAAAGAGAAACAGGGGGAGAGAAGGGAGGAGAAGAAAGGGAGAAAGGAGAGGCTCGGGAGCATGGGGGGGGGGGAAGGATCGAAAAAAAATGCAGAAAGGGCAGGGAAGGAGGATTAAATAGAAGAGGAAGAGAAGGGGAGTGGTAGGGCGGCTCGAGGGGTGTCGGTAGGGTGGTAGGGGAATGGAGTTGCAGGGAGGGGGGAAGGGTTATGGCAATGGCAGGGAGAGGGAGAGGGAGACAGGAAAGGCAGAGAAAACGACCCGGGGGAGAGAGAGATAGAGAGAGAGAGACAGGCGAGTCAACGGGAGAGAGGGAGCTGTAGATCCGGCGGCGAAAATCTCGCCGGAGATGAGGGAGGAAGAAGACGAAGGAAGAAGGAGGGAGTGTCGGGGGGGCTGTGTGCGCGAGACGGACCGGCCGAAGAAAAGAAAGAGTCGGCCCGGTCGGGAGAGAAAGAAGAGAAGGGAGGAGGGCGGCGGGCTCGCACGGGAGAAGAAGAAAAAAAAAAGAGTTAGGCCAGGCCCAAGCGTCGAGGAGGGGGAGAGGGCAGGCCAGCTGGCCGGCGGCCCAAGGAAGGAAAAAGAAAAAGAAAGAAAAGGGAGAAGAAGGAAAAAGGGAAAAAGGGAAAGGAAAATTATTTTAATTAAAATAATTTAATTTATAAATAGTAAGGTAAAATATTTTTGGATAATAAGTTTATTTAACAATTTAATTGAAATATGAGGATTTAAAGGGATAAATTTTAGTAAAATAATAATTTGGAAAATTATTTAAATAATAAGAGTATGATAAAATAACAAAATATTTATTTTAATTTATTAAAATATTTATACCAAATTTCATACACTCAAAAATCCATAAAACAATTAAATTAAAAATATTTAAAAGCTAATTTATCCAAAATAAAATTTATTTATTAAAATATAGGGTTTTAAAAATCCGGGGGATTACACTTCAAGAGTTGAGTATAGAGATAATTGGATTTGAGGATCTTGAAGTAAGGTTGAGTACTCTCTCAATCACTATAACCTTCTTCAATGACATTTGAGATATTCATCTAAGATATTTCAAGCCCAAGTGGATCAAGAAGGCTATATTAGAGGAAATAGTAGTGGGGTGTTAGGTTTTTAAGGATGGTATATCCATTGCCGAGGAAGATGGTTTGTTCTGTAGAGTTTTAAGGAGCTTACAAGGAGTATTCTAGATGATGGTCATTATTCAGCTTATCCAAGGGGATAAGTTGTAGAAGTATTTGAAGTAGATCTATTGGTAAGCCCATAAGAAATGGGAGGTTGCAGTTTTTATAACTGGGTGCTTAATGAGTTAGATGGTTAAGGTTAAGTACAAGCATCAGATGGGGTTAGTTCAATCTTTTGAGGTTCCCGAGTGAAAATGAGATAGTGCGTAAATGGAATTTGTTGTTGGAATGCCGAAGTCCCCTAGTGGTTGAGATTTGATTTGGGTTGTAATTGACCGATTGAATAAGTCAGTGGTATTTATACTAATGAAGTCCACTTAGAGTATGGAGCTAATATATAGTGCTTATAAGAAGCATGTGGTGTGGTACCATGGGGTTCCTAAAGACCAAGATTCTAGATTCTCCTAGAAATTTTAACAAAAGTTGTAAGAAGTTTTTGGGATACTGTTGAAGATGAGTATAACTTTCCATCTAGATACAAATGGTTAAACCGAGCGCACTTTCAAACTTTGGATCTTATTTTTCTAGCATGCATACATGAGTTTCATAGTAGTTGGGAGGATCAAGTGGACTTGGTAGAGTTATCCCATAACAACAGCCATAATGTGAGCATAGGGATGACACCTTTTTAGGCATTCTATTGATGGAAGTGCCATAGTCCCTTGTCCTAGTGTGACTCAAGCGAGATAGTTGTGTTAGGAGCATCGATTGTAAAGGACACTACACGGTATATTTGGCTAATTCAAGAATGGACGAAGGATGTTTAGGATAAAGATAATAATTATGTAGATATATAGAGGAGAACACATGAGTTTTAGGTAGGGGATAAAGTTCTTCTAAGGTTTCCCCCACAAAAGAAGTGAAGTATTTTGGTTCGAAGGGTAAACTTAACTAGAGCTACATTAGGTTATCTGAGATTTTGGATCAAAATGAAGATGTTTCTTACCATCTCATCTTGCTTATTGAGCTTTAATATATGAAAAATATTTTCCAAATCTCTCTATTGAGGAGGTATATGGCAGATCCATCACAAATCATTCAGCTGAAGTCAATTGAGCTCAATGAGGCATTATCTTGTGAGGAATGGCAACTAAGGATTCTTGATAGCATGACTTAGAAGATGTATTTGAATGTTGTTATTCTAGTTAAGGTCTTTTGGTCACACCATGGATTAGAGGATGCCACTTGGGAATCTAAGGAGGATTGAGATAAAGTATCTAGAGTTGATCGTGTAGGTGTGTTGCATGGGTAAGGTCACCTCTTCTAAGGGTGTAGTACCCACCTCGCATGTGCTAACCCTTATATGATATATTCCTTTTTGTTGATGGCTTTTTTTATGCTTATAAAAACAATTTGTTTGTGGACTTAAGGGACAAAGTCTATTTTAAGCGGGTAGCATTGCAATGCCCCATCCTCAAAATCCTTAAATATATGTTTAAACTATGTTAATATAAAATAAATTAGTTTTGGTTTTGAAAAGGGATTGAAATTTTTTTAAAAATGCAAGTTTTAGGCATACTAACCAACTAGTTTGCCTAATAGATCGACTTGTATGCTTTGAGATTGACAATTTTAATCTCAACAATCTAGTGACTCGTTTGGTCAAATTAATCGACTGGTTATCTTGTAATTTGAGATCCTTGCTTTATTTTCATTGAATCTCTTGCTAATGTTTACGAAAACTCTTAATTAGAAAACATTTGTGCTAATGAGCATATTTTGGTTGTTTGAGATTATTTTTACATTATTTAGATAGTTCTATGATTCAATTTAGTTAAAATTCCCCAAAAAGCACTTTTTGAGGCATACCTCACCTTATCTCTTTTCCCTCCATTTCCTCTCTCCCTTCTGGTAGTTAGGCTATGTGTTTGATTTCTTGAACAATTTTCCTAACTTACCAACATTTTTCTATGGTTCTCTCATTGACTACACTCATCTATACTGGTCTTATATCTATACCTCCTATGGATTTCAATCAAACCTCACTTTTATACCCTATATTTCTTATTCATTTTCATTTCTTACTCTCTTCTTCCTCTCCCTTTGCGAAACTTGCTAAGTGTTAAGTATTTTCCATTCTTCTACCCCTTTCCCCTAAGTTGAGAAAAAACATAGGTTGCTTTTATTTTCTTCCATCCTAGTTCTAATTCTTTTCTCTTTATTCTTCTTTTAATCTTAGTTTTTTTCCTTTTTTCTCTTAAGCAAGGAAAGATTAAGGTTGAAGATTTTAGCTTCATTTTCTCATAATTCTATTTATGAGAAATATTTGATTTGTGTTTTGTTTGGTTCTTCTTCTTCAGATTTAATTTGATTTTAAGGGAATTCTAAAAATGATAGTTTTAACATTTTACTCTCATAGGAATTGAGGTCCTGCTATATAGCCATCAAGTAGGAGTTTTGTGCTAGAAGAATTGCTTCTAGGTAAGACATTCTTATTTTGAATATGAATGAGGTTTTTTTTATTGTGATCCCATGTTCTTGGTTTGTTGTTTTCTTGAAAATGGGCTAAATTTTTTTTATATATAATTCGAGTATGTGGTAGAAATTCTTTTTAAAATTTACGCATTATTTTTTTTATACATGATTTGGTAGCTAAGTGTGATTTTGTTTAAATGCCTATGTTACCATATACCCATGTGATTCTATATGAGTGGCATGTCTCTTTATGTGTTATATGACATAGAAGTATGTTACGATTAATATGGTAATATTTAGTAAATTTTGGTGTGTGTATCACAATTTTTGGTGCTATTTTACACTGAGTAATCGATTGATTCATTGTACAAATCTAATATGTAACACCCACACAAATTCCACTCAACAAAGGTGATGGATGATCATGTTCGTGTGGTGTGATGGTGGACGAATAAGGTTAGGATAAAATGCAACAAATGTAACACTTAAACACCTCACAAAGATGATGTTTAAATGGATCTCAAAGAGAACTCACAAAGATGAACCCTTTGATATGAATCAAATGAAGAAAACACAAAGAATCTTCATAGGATTCAAAACCAAAGAAAAGGAACACACAAAAGATCTTTAACAATGGCCACTTTCAACTCATATAGAATTGGAAGGTTTAAAGTCTTTCAAAGGAGATAATTTTCATTAAAAACTAAAACTCTTTCTGAATTTTACACATGAGAAGACACTTATTTATAGGCCAAAACGCCCACGCCAACTCATACCAAAATCATAGGATATTTTCCAATCAAACCATATCCTAACTAACCTTATCCACTTCTAACTAACTAACTAATATAGACATTAATTACAGCCCATAAACTCAAATTTCTAGATGTTAATTACAACTAACCACAACCTTTAATTACACTTAAATGATATTTCAATACATCATATAAAAATTATTGCCTCATGAGCTAGTTAGTTACATAAAATAACAACCTTAACAAAGAAAAAAATAATTTGCATTAATCCACGTGTGGCACTTGTTCCAGTATATTCCATGTGTCATGATGATGTGGAATAGCTTCAAACATGTCATCAAAACATAGGTTGACTCATCCCATAGCTGCCATGTCATTAAGGTCTTATTTGGTTGCTTGAAATTGCATAAAATGTAACTTATGCTTTGAAATTCAAGAAAGTGTCTTTTTTGACTCTAGCACTTCCAGGAACTCAAAGAAACTCCTCAAACATGTCTCAAAACCATTTTTGGACGAAAATAAGGCCATGTTCCTACATCAACATCGATATAGTGTGTGAAAAGTTACCCGATTCAAAATTTTTGATTGGCTGATTGTGAGATCAACCGATTAGTTCGATGAGTCACTCAACTAGTTTTTATGAACAACAAATTGGTTTGCCAAGCCCATAAACTAGTAACCCACTGACCAAATTTTTTTTGTATCTACTTAGACCCATTGACGTATTAGATTGAACCCATCATCTTTTTTCCTATGAACTATTGATCAATGGGACCCTCCAATTGACTAGTCTACCAGTGTTATTTTTTGTTTCTTTTGGTAAATAATTAGAGATTTCATTATTTACCAAAAATGATATAGTGTACAACAAAGTATCTAAAAATATACAATAGATACTAGACCAATCTACCTATTATATCCAACATATCACCACATTTATCCTTCATCTTAGACGAGGTAAGATTAATGAAAATTTGAAGGATAAATTCACAAGTTACTTTGCTCATATGAGGGACCTTATCTTGGAATATGGCTTGGTTATGAGAATGTCAAAGTATGTAAATAATTGCAGCAGTCATCATCCTCATAATCTCCTGTTCTCCTCTTCTTTAATTCTTCCTTTGGATAAGCTAAGATTGTAGATGATCCCAAATAGTGAACGGAGGACAAATACCTAGACAATTACACGTTGTGTGAAAGATCTCTAGTGAAAGGGAAATGAATAAAGAGATGGGTCCACTCTTCCTACTCTAGGGAACATATACCATAACTCAAATCAGTAGTAACACCCCATTTCCCAAGTCTAGCTCGAGTAACGAGTGCCTTTCTGCATAGAAGCCAGTGAATAATTTTGTGTCAGGGAAGACTTGCATGATTCCACACCATCTTGTACCACGGCTTGACATCCTCTCTCAATTGAATCATGCCATATATTTTTCTATTTTTATATATCACATAAGTTGAAACACCTCCCTATTGGATTGCATTAAGTAATACATTTCTAAGATTAAGAATTCTTCTAAAATCCCAAGAGTGCTAAGGTTTACATTGAACCTCACTCGACCTTGCACCTTTGATATAACAACTGTACACCCATTTAATCCATAGAATCTCCTTACTATACATCATCTGCTACAATCTCTTCCTAATAGCTTCAATATTCCAATAATAAATGTTTTTCAAACCCAAACCTCCTTCATTGACAGGAAGGCAAACTTATTGCCAAGAAACCAAACTTTATGAGACTTTAAATTTAGGCCAATCTAAAGGAATATTCTAAATATACCCTAAACATGAGCAATAAAATTTTGGGGAGAATAAAGACTTAAGACTAGAAGTTTTGTATGCCAAAAAATGCTGATTTGATAATTTGGAGTCTACATGTATAGCTTAGATGCTTGTTAGTCCATAGAAGAATCCTCGTAGGGAGTTTGTCAATCCGAGGTTGAAAATGGAAAATCCCAAACCAAGTAGAAGCAAGAGGCACACCAAGGTACCTAAAAGGAAAAGTACTTTCTTCAAGTTTTAGAATCTCTAAACTCTAAGATTTAATAGTAGCAGGAACACCAGCCAAATACACCAAGCTCTTAAAAGGATTAGCTTTTAATTTAGAGCATTTTGCAAAATCTTTCATATTTTGATTAAGTAACATGGCCAAGTGAAAATCCCCTCTAATAAATAGAAGTAGATCACCAGCAAAAAAAAATCAATGATCTTTAAGTTTTTGTAGCCATGATGGCCTATTAACCCATCATCATTCCAAAGTTAGTGTAGATCCCTGTGAAGGTATTCCATAGAAATCACAAACAAATAAGGAGATAAAGATTTACCCTACCTAATCTCTCTCTTGCAATCAAAAGGATTAGTCAAAGAGCAATTCACATTGAACGAAACTCTAACAGAGGAAACACAAGTCATGATCAGTTGAGTGAAATGATAAGGGAAATAAAAAGCAAGAAGGATTTGTTCTAAAACATTCCATTCTAGGGAGTCATATACTTTTTGAATATCCACTTTTAGCATCATTCGAGGAGACGCTACGTTTCTTTGATAGCGCTTAACTAATTCAGTGGCCATAAGAACATTATCTCCTAAATTTCTCCCCTTTATAGAAGTAGCCTGAGAACCCCCAACAATATAATGCATCACTTTTTGCAATCTATTAGCCAACACTTTAGAGAATATTTTGTAGAAAAAATGATAGCAGGCAATAGCACTAATTTTAGGAATGAGAGTAATGGAAGTATTGTTAACCTACCTTAAGAGTTCCCTAGAGTGCCAAAATTCAAAAAAAGCTTTAGCAATATCTTTAACAAAGATAGACTATGTCTGTTTATAAAATGAAGAATTAAAATCGTCTAGTCTAGAGGATTTTAGGTTTCCTATAGAAAAAATAGCTCATTTTACCTCTTCAGTAGTTGGTTGGGTCATCCATATATTTCTCTGATCAGAGGTCAAAGTAGGGCCCTGAAGTCAGGCTACCATATATATATGATTGAGCTCAATAGTTGTAAAACCATGTAGCTTCTCATAGAACTCTACAATCTCAGCCTTAATCTTAGTTTCATCCATGAGAAATTTGTTCTGATCATTTAACAACTGGATGATTCTATTCTAAGTTCTCCTTCCCTATAAACTAGCATAGAAATATTTGTTGTTATAATCCCCTAATTTGACATAATTGGTATGAGAATTTTTCTACAATAAGATCTCTTCACCTCTGGCTTTCTTCTCCCACTCCAAATGAGCCATACTTTTAGCTGTGATAATCTCTTGGTCAAAAGGATGTTAACTCAAGTCATTTTCCTTATCCTACCAGATCTGTTTAGCTTTTACAAGCTCATGAAAAACATTCCCACCCTAATTATCATTGAACTTCTCCAATTCATGCTTTAACAATCTGAGCTTACTCACATACTAATAAGATTTGGTCGCCTCAATATTAGTCTACCATATTCATTTCAATACATCTAGAAACCCTCCTTCTCTACCCACAAATTTATGAATTTGAAGGCTTTTTATCCCAATTTTTGCATCACATTTAGATGAACAACCAATCCATCATGGTTTGATGCAAGCTTCTACACAGTATAAATCATAGTTGTAGGAAACATATCAAACCATTCATAATTTCCCAAACCTCTATCCCACCAATAATAAATTCTAGAACCTTACTCTTGCATGCTAGTCCAAGTAAACTTGGACCCCATAGTAGGTAAATCATTAAGGCCACAAATTTTAGGCACTGATTAAATTCAATCACATTCTAAGCATCAACATTACGACCAATATTTTCATGAGCTATAGTTAACACATTAAAATCACAAATAGATAACTAGGAAAAAAATTTCTACTTAACTAACCTATTCATCCAATCCCATAAACCACATCTCAAATTACCAGTAATTTAGGCATAAATGACAGTAACCCAAAACTTCTTTTGAGAAATTAGACATGAAGTAAGATAATGAATCCCCTAAGTAGTTTTTTCAACATCGTGAATCTTATATAAAGAATTATCCCTAGGAGCCAGTCACTACCATTATGATGATGATCATAGTTATTCTCCCATTTCTAATTAAGCCCCAACTTATGGATAGTACGATAAGCCTTATCTTTCTTAACTCTAGTGTCCAAAAGCCCCAACATACCAACTCTCTAGTTAATCACAAGGTTTTTCACAACCCTGTGCTTGAGGGTTTTATTCAACGCTCTAATATTCCAAACAGCTATGGTCATGTGGAGGGGGAGTTATAAGTTCCACCACCCCTCAAACTTTCAATCTCTTAATTATACTTCCATGGACAGGAGGAAATTCCAAGAGTAAATTTTACTTCCAAGTACTAGTGTTATTTTTGAGGTGGGTCTTGTAAAACAATACAAGTCGATAAGTCACAGGGTCTGATTAGTTGGTTCAACTATATTTTGACCAATTTTTGTTAATTATTATTCTTATTTTTAGTCTTTTATGTTAATACCTCCACATGATGAGAACCATGTTTACCCAAGAATTAATATGAATCATAATAGTATTTTTGGAATTTAAATTGGTTAAGTTTGGTTTCCTCTTCAAACATCCAATTGGAAACTTTTATGCCTTTTGTTTTGTTTGGTGTTATCTCTTAGAAACACCCAATGAGTGGCTTTTATACCTTATGATTTGTTTGGTCTTATAACTTGAAAACACCCAATTAGTTATTTATGAAATTAATCCCTTATTTGTGATATGACATGGTAATTAATAATAATAGAATAAGATTTTTTTTCAAGCCTTTTTCTCATACTCTCAGGATAGCTAACCAATATTTAGTGAGTGGGCGGCCCTATGGTTTATATTTTTCACTCAATACCTATTTCCTTCTCTATCAGTTTATGGTTAACAAGGGGTATGTGCATTTCTTTGAAGTGTAACATTATACTGTGGCAAGCCAGTATGGCATTGTTGTCCAATTCAAGTGTGTGAGGTATCCTACTACAAGCCCTATGGAACTTCATATTATCCATTTCTTAGGCGGGTTTGGTATCTCAAATTTCTAGTGCTCCCGATAGAGGCATTTGAGGTGTGGTGGGTGAGGTATCTCAGTATAATCCCCCTTAATGTACTTTGACCATATGTAATGGGTATGGTATCTTGATTTGTGTTATCCTTCATGATAAGTTATCTTGATATGATGTGGGTGTGTATCTGATGGAAACCTGTTAGGGTTTCACTAAAGGATATAATTCTACTTTATCAGCTATCTCTGAATTTAATCCATTCAGAAACCTAGCCATGGTAGCATTGTCATCCTCAATAACTCCTGTCTTAATAATCAAAACCTCTAATTCCTTATAGTAAGCATCCACTATCCTCACTCCTTGAATAATTGTTTGTAATCTCTTATGTAATTCCCTATAATAGTAACTTGGTACAAACCTTTTCCTCATTAAAGTTTTAAATTCTGCCTAAGTCTATATAGGTGGTTCCCCACACCTACGTCTAGTTAACACCAAATTATGATACCAAGAGGAAGCATACTAAGTAAATTCTACTACACCTACCTTAATTTTCTTTTCCTCAAAATAATTATGACACTAAAATACTAGTTCTATTTTCCTTTCCCACTCAAAATAATAATCAGGGTCATTATTGCCATTGAACCCAGGTATACTAAGCTTAAGATTATTTAAATTCCTATCAATGAACTCTAATTCCCTATCTTTCCTATTGTTCTGCCTAGGCATCCTATCACTATTATTATATACTTGATCTTCCAGCTCTTCTAGATTAGCTATTGGTGGAATTCTAATCCTAGGGTCCATAGGAGCCCTTCCTACTACTCCTGCTTGGTTAGTTTCAACTCGGTTATGTTGTAATTCATTAATTCTTATTTCCTGTTCTCCTAGTTTTTGTTCTAGATTAGCAGATAATACAGCAAATTGAGCAGTCATTTGCTCCTGAAAAGTCCTAAGAGTCTCTAATAGGTCTTTCTTGGAGACAGATTCGTTAACAGACTGTCCATTGTTGGACATAATGAAATCCTTTTGACTTAAACAACTAACACATCAACAATTAATTAACAGAGTCAATTTACTTAACTTCAAGCAAACAGAACACACAGAAAAATTACAAGAAGTGTAACAGTATCAATGATTAACAAATATAACAATAGTACAACTTATTCAGACTTGTCCCAACCAATACTAATTTGACAAAGACGAATAAGTGAAAGGGAACGATATTACCACGACTGCTTAAGCAAATAATCCACTTAGTTAGGGGACCCCTCTTCTTGGAGGCCTTACCCTTTTCTCGAAACCAAAGGTTCGTCAGTTATTTCACCTGAATACTTATAAACGAACAAGTAATATTGCAAAGAAATTGGAAATTAATTATAGAAGACAATAGTATTTAACAAGAAAAAATATGAATCGAGGTTACCAATAACAATTTGTCGCAAAGTCAGTCAAGATTCAAATTCTTGACCAAACCCTAGGTCGATTAGGGTTTCTTTTGGGAACTTCGAGACAGCGAACAAAATTACTTCAATCGCCGGTTTAAGAATGACGGAAATTGATACGGCCTTCATCGTTTGCAAACCCTAAAATTTCACAACTCAAAGTAAGGTTAGCGAAAACAATAGATATCGAACCAAAAATTGAAAAAGAACTTAGCAGTAACAATTAAAATATGAGCACTCAAATAATTGAGGCTCTGATACCAAATGATGGAAACCTGTTAGGGTTTCACAAAAGGATAGAGAAATTAATCGTGGTCAAGGTTCGATTCGCTGGATTCAGCCTAAGGAAAACTCCCAAAGGAAGATCCAAAGATTCAGAGGCACAGTTTTACAACGGCAACTGAAATCGAGAAAGAAAGAATGATCAAGATCGATCAAAGACAGAGAGCAGACACAGAGAAGAAGAGCGAGTGAGAGGTTTGTCGAGAGAGACAAGTCGCGAGAGAGAAAGATCGAGAGAAATCAAGAATCGTATTCTGTTCCAAAATTATCTGTGTATTACAACGTATATAGCCTATTTATACAATCATACAGACCGTATAAAAATACACACACATACAGCCCAGACGACATCACAGCCCAGCGATACAAACGGGAATGGTCGACAAAATTGGACCAAAGATATAGATTCGACCAGCTCAAGAATGCAACAATAGAAACTCCCCCAAATACAAGGTAAGTTTTAGACATAATTCCCATCAGCTAAACTAACTTTAGCTAATCATGGCTATTAAGGATTGATTAATCCATAATCCAACTAGTCCATAATTAAGGACCGGCTGGTGGATTACACAACCGACCTAATTTCCATTATCCAATTCGACCGGCGAATGCATCATATGGGATTACACATAATTAACAAAAATTACATAATTTTCACACTTCAGCAGCTGCAACCAAAAATCCACAGACTCCATGTGCTGCATCAAACTCCTATTTATCCACACAAATAAGACAAACAATTGTAAGTAAATAATGCACAGCAATTATCAAAATTAATTAAGTATAAATTTTTAAGGTTCATATCAGTATCCCTAGAGAAAATCCCCTTCTATTTATATTAATCCCATGTGGTGGGTGTGGTATCATGTTGTGTTTATTTGTTGTCAGGAATTTTGTTCATGGTTGAGAATTAGGAGTAGTAAAAAAACACTGCCCTAATAACCAAAAAATGTGATCACCAAAGGTAGATTTATAATATTGTCTACACTATGTTGTTGTAATTTAATTAACATATTAGTATCCTTCCATTATTTCAATTTAAGCCTTACTTGGTGTATTACTATCATAGGCATAAGTGTTAATTTATATTGGTATACTTATCACCATGTTACTATGTGACTTCAATGTGTTTCTTGAGCCTAATATTTATTAGGTATATTATTTTTTTAGTACTTCACTATACTAATATGCCACTTGTATGGTCACTATGATGATTTGGCTTTTGGTCCAAGGAGTAGAGGACTATTTACAGGGGTGTGATATTCAATTAGTATGTTGAGTACAATAACAAGAGTTAGTAGCTGGCCATTGTTTGAGGTTGGAGATTTATATTTATGCTTAATAGTAGGCTAACCAGCTAGAGGTGTTTTTCCCACTATGTTGGGAAGTTTTTGTTCTTTTGTTTATTTAAATTATTGGCTTTGATTTCTTATATTTGGATTTTATAAACTCTCATAATCTTCCTATCTATATTATTATTCTCATCTTTATTATCATTATTAATGTTACATTATTATTAACAATACATCTTTTCTTCTTTGTTCTATTTTACTTTGCATTAGACATGGTTTAGGTGATGATCACACCTATCTTATAGTTGTCGTGGTGGTAAATTTCCCTAGTTTCATTTTTCAAATGCGTACGCATTATCTTCAAAAAGAAATATTGTTGGTTCAATAATTGGGGATATTATAGGGTCAAAAGAAAGAATAAGAAAGCCAAAAATAAGGGTTGGTGATGTTGGAATAGGTCAATGTAGAGGGGCAACAATAGTGTTATGTGGCATTTGGCAAAGCATGTGTAGTTGCATGAGGAAGGACGTAGGCATACAAGGATTGTTTGGTTTATCTAATTGGGTTTCGAATAAGGAGGTTGGGATTAGTTTAGTATACGTTGGGTTTAGAAGTAAAATAACGATAAAGCTTTTGGTTAGAATTGATAAATTACCAAAATAAAGAAATACTAACACTTTATTTTATGAGATTATTAAATAGTAAAAAGAAAAATCCTACCCAACTAACATTTATTACTATGACTATTATGATTCTTATGATTATTATTACTATTATTATCATCATCTCTATTATTATTATTATTATTATTATTATTATTATTATTATTGTTATCATCATTATTATTGTTATTATTATTATTATTATTATAAGACTATTATTATTACTATATTTATTATTTTGATCATTATTAATGCTTTCTTTTTATTGTTGTTGTTGTATTTATCTCTCCTCTAAATATTAATCTATTAGTCTAAATTATCCACAAAAATTTCATAAATAAAGTAATACATATACTAACGAAACATCCAACCTTAAAATTATTTTATAATTAATTATACATAATAATTAAAATTTTAAACTATGGTATCTAAATAAAGATTTAAATAAATAGGTATTACAGTATTAATGATTAGTTATGCGGATATCCCTCCCTCCTTCCCTCTGTCTCTGTTTGAACTTTTAGTTCTCTATTTTCTATAGTTTTTTTCTTATATTAGATTCGTATTCTTATATCCTTATGGAATCAAGTGATTTTAATAGTTAATCACTAGGTATGAGTTAATATTTAACTTATACTTAACACATATTAGATATGGGTAATATTTTTTCTATATTCAATGTGGCATAACAATCAAGTGATTTTTTCTATAGTAGTAAATTTTGAGTTGTTAATCTAGTAACCCCTTAATTTTGTAGTTATATAAAGGATGGAGCCTCTTTTAATGAGTTAGTGTTGCTAAGCCCTGCTATTAAGGCCATTTGATGTGCACTAATTTAGTTTCTTGATCATGATTAATGTGTTCAATTGTGGCCTTAAGTTTTATTTTTTAAGGGATCTAGAAGATGTTTGGGTTTCTTAGAAATGTTATGTTTGTTCAGTGACAATTCAACAAGTTCATTTTCTCTAGTTTCTTTAGGACTAAAATACTAAGTAATTATAATAAATTCTTTATATAAACCATAATTTAGACACTTTAGAATAAAATTTAACTAATATATGTGATTAGTTTTAGAATTATTTTTAGGTTAGATGCCCCATTGTTATGTGTATCATTATTCCCATTAATTTGTGTTAATATTAAACAATAGTGGATCAAGAAATTTAAAGGACCAATAATAATAACAATAATAAGACTAATTTACATATACAATTATAAAATTTTTATCAATTAAATAATAATACAATAGTAAAATGATCATCAAGTATCATACATTTATACCAGCAAATGTCATAGAATCAAATCTCATCAACAAAGTTTGTTAATGTTTTCTGCTAGTAGAATTTTGGAAAAATGTAAAATGGTACTAAAATGAAGCTTATCCAACAAGCTTCATTTTTCTTCTTTAACATTCTTGCATTGTATAAAAGTTCTTTAAATGAGGGCCAAGCGACACATAAAACAATTATTTTAAAATGAAACCAATCCCTAGGTCATTGAAGACCACTCATTTATATGCCATTATTCTACGTAAGAAACGGCAAAGATGAATGCTCAGGTTGACGTTTTATCTTCTCCAAGAAAATATTATTGAGGAAATCATGCAAGTAATGAATATAAATTATTCATCTTTTGATTTTAAGAAACTACTTATAGTATATGGTAGAAACAACTCTTAATAGATAGAAGAAACTACTATAAGTAGCTCAAGAAACTACAATATTTGAGTGTTGGAAAAAAGATGATGGAAGTTTTTTACATATTGTAAATTTATGTTTCAAGTTTGGAAACTATCTAGATTAGGTGGTAAAACTACTTTAAGTAGGCAGAATAAAATATTATTTATTTCTTAGAAAACTATAGTATTTGAGTATTAAAAAGAAAAACAATGGCACTTTTATACATATTAGGTATTAATGTTTTAGGTTTGGAAATTATCCATAGTAGGTAGTGGAAACTATCTCTAGTAAGTAGAGGAAACTAGTGCAGGTCTCTCAAGAAAGTATAGTATTTGAGTATCAAAAAAATGAGTGGAATTTTTCTAAATATTAGATATTTATATTTCAAATAAGGAAACTACCCAGATTAGTTGGTGGAAATTCCTTGTAGTATGTTGTGTAAACTACTCTATGTAGCTAAGGAAAGTAGGGTGTTCTCATTTCTCACCATAAAGGAAGGTTTTCACTATATATATATATATATATATATATATATATATATATATATATATATATACCCTTTCAGTTATTCTTTTCATCTTTATCCCATACGATTACCATTCTTTAGTTTTCTTTAACTTTCTCTCTTTAATTTTAAACCTGCAAGCTTTATACCTCCATCTCCATCAATTTTTAGGATATTGTCAACGCTATTACAATCTTCATTCATAGATATCATCACAACCCCTCCCATTGTTGCTGTAAGCGGAGGTGTGCAACACTATAAGCTTTTAAATGGAAATTACACTTATTTAGTTTGTGTTGCCATTGCACCAACTACTAACCTTTGAAACTATCTTAGTATATCCCCTACTCTTTTAAGGGAAATTTTCCATGAACATCTTAGTAATTTTGAAGATGCTTTTGTTTTGGAGCTTCTAATACATCTATAATATCTTCAGTCTGTCTTTAACCATTTTCATATTTAACAAACCCATAAGTCATGAACCCCTCAATCCCCTCATCTTTTTCTCATCCTTCCTCTTTTTTCAACATATTTGAGAATTCATCCTTTGATTTAGACACTCTCCTCTACATTAATATTATGGATGCTCAACTTGAGAATTTCATGTAAAATCTTTAATTCCTTCTTCTCCTAATCGAATTATGCCAACAATGTTAGATATGCCTAATAATCTCTTGAATATGTTTTTTCCTAAATCTCTTTATAGTGGCATCCATTTTCCCTTACAACTATTCTTAAGGGAATTCCTTAAAGCTTATCGGCTAAGTCCTACCTACATCATTTTCAATGTGTAATAGAAGGTAACATGTTTCATATAAGGATGTAAATTGTTAGAATTTATGCCAATAATGGATCTTTTCATGCATTTATTCAAAAAAAAATTCCCATGCTTTGAGTTTTACTCCATCAAAAAAAGGGGGAAATTCATACAAGATTATAAATCTTTAGTGAAGAAGTGGAAGTTATAGTACTTTACATTTTAGGTAACTTTGAGTGGAATTTGCCTAAATAGGGTTAAATTATCCCTAAGGTCTGAGAGTTTCCACACTTCCCTTAAAATTAGAATTTTGTGTGGAAATATTTTACAATTTCATATGAGAAGGGTGCATCATTAATAGCAATGAATTAAAAAATGATCCTATCATTTAAGACAGATAGGTTTGATCACTAGCATTGGTAAGTAAAGTACCTTCTTTTCAACAATTTAACTAATTTAATGTTTTATCTTATCCATCATCTCACAAATTATGTCTTTTAATATTTATACATATTTCAATGATTTCAAGGCTCAATAACTAACTATCACTCCCAATTTGGCAAAGGGCATGAAAAATCCCACTGTTATAAATCATGTTCATTTATAATCTCCTTCTAAAAGTATTTATCCTTCATTGCATGTTTAAGCAAGTGAAGAGGTTGCTATGCCAATTCTTGACAATCTAAAAACAAAAGGAAAGTCAAATAAGGTTAGCAGTACTATTAAATTTGTCATAATGTTTATTATTGATCTGTTAGTTGTCTTCAAATAATATGTTCCATGTCCATCAAGCCATCACACTTGATTCTCTTCTATTTTTATATCTATTCTATGAGAGGTAAAGCAACTAAAGGAAAACCCTAATATCTCATTAGCCAAGAAGATTCCCAAATATATTTTTTATTTAAGTTCAACCTTCATTGGTCCCTCTCTTCATTGACCCAAATTCTTAGGCCTCAACAACTGAGGCTTTCATACCTCCTAATAAACTTCCCAAAGAAAAGGAAAGGATTTGTTGAACCATTTCTTGAGAGAACCTCATTTGCCCTTGTAATCCCCCAAAATTTTAAAAGTCTATAATTTAATAAATCACTTTTATTTGGGATAACTTAGCTTTTATACTTACTTAATTTAATTATATCGAGGATTTTACCTTTTTAATTTATTTAATTCAACTATTTTACGGATTTTTGTGTATATAAAATTAGATGTGAATATTTAATAAATTAAAATAAATAAATTGTTATTTTATCATACCCATTCTATTTAAATAAATTTTCAAACCAATGTTTTCTAGAATTTACCTTTTAAACCAATATATTAAAATATATTAAGTTAAATTATTAAAATTTGTTTATCTACCCTAAAAATCCTAATTTAAGAATTATGGCAGAATAATGATTTATTAGAAAAATTAAGAAAATAAATTATTTTATTAAATAAAGAGTAAATTAATTTAGGAAAATAAAGATAAATTAATAAATAAATTCTTTATAAAATTTTGGACATTTTATTAATTAAAATGGAAGTTAGGGAAAGTTTATCCAAATTATCCGAATTAATCTAAAAATAAATTTAATTATTATACTTAAAATAATTATTATTAAAATTAAATATCTAACTTAAATATATAAATAAATAAATACCAAATACCCCATTTCTCCCGATTGGGTCTGCCTGCGCAACCTAAGTCCTTCATCCTCAGCGTGCCCAGGCCCACACGGCCTGCTCTCCCTCGCTCGTCTCCTCTTGGTCAGCAACCGAACCGGATATATCTTTTTTTCTTTTCTCCCCCTGGACCGACCGGTCCAACATGCTCTGTCTTCTTCTTCCCCAGCCCCGATCTGCAACGTCAACTTGCAACACCGATTCCGCTGGCAGCCACCAGCCAATGACCGGTCGTCCTCACCTACCCCTCTCCCTATCATTTTCTTTACTTTTTTCAACCCCAACAAGCCCCATCTCTCCACTCCCCGCGCGCCCATCTCCTTTCCTCTTTCTCCCCTCCCCGACTAACCTACCATGGCAGGACTGCACCGCCTTCCACCGCCGGCCGGTGTTCCTGCCACACCTGCCCCGCTTGTCTTCTTCTCCCTTTGTCATTTTCCCCCTCAATTAGCCTATAAATACACCTCGACGTAGCCATAGTCGAGCTTCTTCTCTTTTTGCAAAGCCAATAAACCTTGCCCTCACCACCTCTCAAATAGTCGAGCTTTCCACTGTCGCCGGTGATCGCCGTGACAAACGCCGCCCACCGAAACCTTCCCCGCACCCTCCTCTAAGAAACCAGGCCACCACCACCTCCTGCTTTGCCTTGCACGTGCCGCCCCAGCCGTGCAAAGTCGCCACCTCAATCAACCCTCACCAACCCTTTGCCGCCCCTCGCGCAACCCTCCGCCACCAATTCAGCTGCCACCAGCACCTCCTCCACCCTCCAAAACATCTAGGGAACCTTCCCATACCTCACTTACCTAGGGAACTTTCCCATACCATCATATCCCCATGCCTCCCTCTCCTTCTAACTTCTCCATCTTCCAACACCTTCCACCGCCTTCGGCCACCGTGCCAACCACCATACGCCGCCATTCCCAGCCACACCACCACCCTCATTCCACCCCTCTTCACCTACTGCATCTTCCTCTACCTCCAAAACCCCTCTAATCCCTCTCCTTTAGCCTATATATTGATCTTTCTACCTCTCTTCCTCCTCCACAACCACCGCCGTCACCACTACGCTCTATCGCCGGTTCCACCACTAACCTTAGGTGGTTCTCCAACTTCCCCAGCCCTAAACTATATTTAATATTACTAGTATTATCCTTGATATTACTATCATCATCACCATCATTATTATTATTATTATTATTAATGTTTTATTATCATGGTTATTATTATTATTATTATTACCATCACTTATATTATTATTATGTATCACCCTTATTTCCTAACCTAATTTTAGAAAATGCTTATAACTAGGGTAAACCAATTAAAAGGCTTCAAATTTAACATTAAAATGGTTATCATCATCATCATCATCATCATCATCATCATCATCATCATTATTATTATTATTATTATTATTATTATTATTGTTATTATTATTATTATTATTATTATTATTATTATTATCATCATCATCATCATCATCATCATCATCATCATTTCTATTACTGCTACTAATACTACCAGTGGCGGAGCCAGAGTTTTGAATTCATGGTGTCCCGAATATATTCGTTCAATAAATAGTATACTAAAATAAATATCAAAATAAAATAATATTTTTAGGTGTTTAACTAAATTCGCTTAAAATTTTCGAAAATTGGTAACAACTTATTAACAGAATTAGATTTGTAGTAACTATTTTTAGGCTAGCTTAAAAAGTAGCATTACATCCTAAATTAAGACATTAAATAATTTAATGAATTAACTAAGGAATTTCCTAAAACTTAATTGATAATATAATTTTATAACAAACTAATTAAAAAAATAACTAATAAATTAAACAATTCATTCTATAAATCTAAAAATTTGATTTCTACATTCTAATTTCTACAAACTAATTCTGATTTCTACCAAATTAATTAGGATTTCTACATTAATAAGATAAATTGGGATTTCTATAAACTAAAAAATATAATCAATTAATAAGATAAATATAAATAAATTAACTAAATTCTAATTTTACAAATTAATAACTAACAATTTAACTAACTAAAAATTAACTAAAATCTTACCTGTGGGCTGTGCGTTGTGGCTGCCTCATCCATCGATTGTTAGTTCCTGTCTTGCTGAGAGAAATAAGAGTAAGAATTTGAGACTTGAGAGTAGCAAGTAACAGCCAGTAGCAGCCAGCAGGTAGTAGTGTATAGATTTTAATTCAATCTATAAATCTTACCCGTAGGCCGTAGCACCGTAGCAGACTAGCAGCCATCCAGGTCCAAGCTCCAGCCAAGCGCCAGCACTCAGCTCTCAGCTGGTAGCAACTGAGCAGGAGCAGCGGGCAGGGTCGGAGCAACCGAGCAGGGCGGGGTGGTGTCGCGGCGATGGCGGGGCGGGACGGGGCGGCGAATGGAAGAGCTAAACTGTTGAAGAGTGAAGAGGTAAAGATAAATGGCAGACAGGCAGCAAAGAACACAAGGGCAATGGTGGACTGGAGGTGGTCGCCGACAGCAGTGGCGAGCTCCAGTCCGCCTGCTGTCGTGCTGTGGTCTCCCTCCCATCTCTGCGTGACTCCGTCAGGCGGTCGCCGCCGGTCTGGCACTCAGGTTTAGTCGCAAGTCGCAACTCGCAGGGTCGATTGGGAGGCTGGCTGGGTAAATGAAAATGGAGGCAGCCAGGCAGGTAAGGAGAGCAGCCGGGAGAAGGGTAGGGGTTTGGGAAAAAAAATAAGAATCAAAACGACGTCGTTTTGATTCTATAAATGAGTAACAAAAATAGGCGTCCGCGGGATTTGAACACGAGTCCTTTCGTTTGAAACACGGGGACCCAACCGTTCATCCATCCCAGCATTTTAATGCGGTGTCCCACAGATAATATATATATCTTTTAGCTAAAAACCAAACATTATTTATGCCTTACCGCCAGGGCTCCGTGGTGTCCCGGGACACCATGCGGAAGCCCTGGCTCCGCCACTGAATACTACTATCATTATTATTATTATTAACAACTTTAGTATTAATATAGTCATCTCTATTATTATTATTATTATTATTATTATTATTATTACTACTACTACTACTACTCAACCTAACTTTATGATTTTCCTAACCAATAATAATATTATCATTAATAATGGTCTACAACTTTAGGGTTATTATGATTAAGACTTTTCCTCGTTTACTATTATTATTACTAACCTCACTAGTATTCTTACTATTATCACTAATGCTAGCTATGGATTATTATCATTATCTTTACTAATATGGTAAACATTTTAACCCTTATATTACTATTACCATTTTTACAATCATTGCTATTAGTATTATTATTATTAATTATTATTATTATTAACTATTAATAATAATAATAATAATAATGCTATTACTATTATTATTATTTCTATTTAACCCAACTTTATTTCTATTATTCTTGTTATTATTACCATTATCATTATCATTATCATTATTTCCTTACTAATATTGCTAATACTAACTTTGTCCTTTATCACTTTTATTTATTAATATAAATATTTGGACCCTTATATTATTATTATCATTTCGGTTACTATTATTATTGTTGTTGTTATTATTATTATACTTAACATTATCATCATCATCATCATCATCATCATCAACATCATCATCATCATCATCATCATCATCATCATCACCATTATTATTATTATTATTATTATTATTATTATTATTATTATTATTATTATTATTATTATTATTATTATTATTATTATTATTATTATTATTATTATTATTATTATTATTATTATTATTATTTAAACCAAAGTTGGCATATTATCATTTTATTTTTAAAGAAGAAGAATACTTAACCTTAGTATTTTACTATTTAATATTTGAATATTACTAATATTATTCCTAATGCCCTTGTCACTAACATTATTACTTATTACTATTACTATTATTATTATTATTATTATTATTCCTATTATTGCGACAAAAACATTTGAACCCTTATATTATTATTATTCAAAATATAACTTTTATCATTATTATTTTTAGGAATATTTGTATTATGTTGGTATTATAACTATTATATTACTATTTTAACCCTAATACTATTGTTAGACTTAGCCTTAAAAATGCTAGGGTTTCTATCACTATAAGCATTAGCATTACTATTGGTATTACTATTATCACTATTTGGCTATAGTTAGTATCAGGACTATTATTAGAAGAATAAAGCTAATGGGTTTAATGATATAAGTGTAGCAATAAATATTAAAATAAACATATTTTGACTAGTAATATTTAGTAGACTATTTTTAAGATAAAAACCCTAGTTTTCATATAATACTCTTTTTAATAATAGTAATCCTAATCTTAGACTAAAATAAGGGATGATGGTACTTTTGAGGGAAACTAATACTTAGTATTTTCCCTTTTATAGGTGAACCTAACCAAAACTCTAAGGAGTTGTAGGAGCGTGCTCCAAGCTCAAAGTCGCTTTAGGTAAGGATGTAGCTAAGGCCTATGTGTGTTATGTGACTTGTATGCCTTGGATGCTTTATATTTCATGCTATATTATGTATCGTATGATTTTCCTTAACTTATCTTATGTGTAGAGCAGCTTGGAGTGAGGTATGTTCTATATGTGTTCTTATGGCATGAGTATGACATGTATATGTGATGATTGTGGTGTAATATGATATGGCCCTCCAAGACATGCATGCTAGGACAAATGAGATTATGATATGGGAAATTAAGGGACAAAAGAAAGAAATGGGAAGTGAGTTTATTAAGAAGGATATGAGGTTGACCAAAATACCTCATGAACCATGAGAGGAAATTAAAGAGGAAGGAATGACCAAAATGAATGAGAGATGGGAACTATGCATGGGAGCCTTAAAATTTGCATGGGGACTTTGAGAGTTGCATGAAGTGGATAAACCTTGCATGGGGAAGATCTTTACATGAGAAAAGTTGAATTAGGGTGTAAATAAACTAAGGGAAGAATTGTGGAGTGATTGGAGACTTGGGATGAAAAATAGTACGTAGGTTGGTGTAAGGGTGTATAAGGGACCCGATTAGGGTTTTTGGAGGAAGTGATAATCTAGAAATTGTGGAAGTAAAAATGATTAAGGGAGAGTGGAGTATGGGTTAAGAAGGGGGGTTTATTATATGAGGGGTGAGTATGGGTGCCATAGGAGAGAAGGAATGTTGAGTGAGAAATAGAGAGATTACTTGTGGGAGAAGAAAGGTACTAGGGTTTGAAGTGGCCAACTAGGGTTTTTTCGGTCATGTGTAGGATTAAGTGGTAAAGCAATGTGATTTGGGATTGGATCTAATGAGTTAAAGTATGGGGCGATAAACGAGGTAATGGTAGAGTAAGTGAGAGGGTTGAGCCACATCGGCCCAATTAGGGTTTTCAAGGGAAAACCCTATGGGTGATAGGAGGTGGAGTTGGTGTCATAAGGTGTTGGGCCTAACCCACACCCGTAGGGGTTGACTTTTTCATTAAAAGGTAAGTGTAAAGGGAAATGGATGTCGGGGTGTGATAAGGGGCACAAGAGTCTCAAGATATGGGATGGGCCCCCTTGGGATGATAGAAGTAGAAGGTAGTTGATATGCATGTCAAGGATGGAAAGCTTTATCTAATAAGACACGAATAAGATACTAATTACTTAAATAGTAAGACTGTTGAGACGGGCCCAGACTGATCCACTGGCATAAAAGTGGCCAGGTGCTGGGGTGCCCTGGAGACTGATCCATCGGCATATAATAGTGGTTAGGTGCGTTCTGCCCTATAAGTTACCGATCCACCGGCTATAATAGTGGGGGATCCTGAGCTCAACAAACCAAACATTATATTGTAAATGAATCATGGGAAAGCTACTACATACTTACTATGAAACACCATGAGAGTCGGGGCCAGACTGATCCATCGGTATAATAGTGGCCAGGAGCGTTTTGCCCTAGAGACCGATCCATCGGCATATAATAGTGGTTAGGCACGTTCTACCCTATAAGTGACTGATCCACAGGCTATAATAGTGGGGTTCCCGTACTCTCATGGATTAATAAAATTTATGGTGTGAAATGACTACATTTAACAGAGATTCATGAGGAATTAAGTCCAATTGAACCATAGCTAACCTTCATTATCTGGATTACTACATGTAGCTTATGTGAATGTACCATTCATGATATGTTGTATGTTTGTATGTTTGGCCTTAGTACATCTGTTACCTTACTCAGTACATAGCATACTGATCACCCGTTTCATGGATATTGCTCATTCCCACGAGCAGAAGACCCATCTGAGCTTGTGCAGGTAGGGGATGATGTCTTCGATGCCTATGACACCTACGAGGCATCGGGTGGGGCTAAGCGTTGGGCCTAAACCTGACTTGGGGATCGAGAGCAACTCGATCGGACTCTGTTTCCTTTATATGACCTTGTATTATCATATTTTGTTGTGTTATCGTACTATGCTTTATGTTTTGAAAAACTCTAGTCACGTACTCTTTGGTTTGTAACCCTAAATCGCACTCTGATTTCTGTATGACTTGTGTTTTATTAATGATAGCTGTTTAATGTTAACTTTATTTAGCCTTAGCACTTAGTACTGGAACGATAAGAGTGAACCGATCTAGTACTAAGTGTGGCAGTAATTCCCCCGAGTTTACAGTTTTATCTTTTTGCTTCCACTAAACCCTTTTAATTAAATGAAATTTTTTAGTAGTAAATTTGGGGGTGTTACAGCCCTCTATTCCAGCTCTTATTAAGAAGATGATTTTTCTTGAAGAAGAGGATAATATTGAATAAGAGGAAGCATATAACCATATGAATCCTATGGGGGCTAGCGTTTTTCCACTCTATCATGCACAGGAGAGGTCATGCAGTGACCCATCACACTCTTGTGGTTCTCCCCATATTGCTAATTTACTAGAGAGTACTAACATCATGGTTCATACTTTAGATACTTCCCCTTTGAGGAGAGATTTTCATGAAAAAGGCTTGAAAGTCTACTTAGAGGACAATTGAGTTAGTTTCTCTATGCTTGAAGTTTACTTCATCAGTAGTCATTTAGATGATATTCAACATCTTGAGCTAACAATTATCATTGTATTATATGAGTATAAGAAGTGTTGAATGTTATGAGACAACTACCTTATTGAGGGATGACATACATTTAACTTTTTAGGTACACAAAAAATTCTTACTTCATATATATGATGGCTCAAAATTTGAAGAAGTGATAAAGAAAATGCATTGTTAATTAAACTTCCAAAGAATGCCAACCATATAGAAAACTTATCAGTATTCTCTAATTTGTGGGAACAAATTAAGTAGGGTTTAGTTGATAGGCTTAGAGAAATTCTCTTTTGAACAAGTTTCTAGGAAAACATATGCCACCTAAAGCACCTTTGCATATAAATTTGTGTGCCTACAAGGTTGGTTATTAACTCTATCCAAATGGGTTACTAAATCAAAGTTAAATAAGGAGTATAGTATTTGATGTGAAAATTCTCAAGCTGAATTGCAACAAGAGTTGTAGATATTTTGTGATTTAAAGAGTTATTGGGAAATTAGATTAAAAGCTAGAAATTAAAAAATATGGACAACAAAAATTAAAGGAATGATAAAAAGAGAGAGAATCATATTATGATTTTTTATCCCCAAAATATATGTAGGAGTTTAGAGAGGGGAGAGGAGGAGGAAAAAATATTGTGCAGTCAATTACAAGAAATTTTCATGTCTTAAGTAAAGAATTAGCCTAGAAAGGGAATGGTAGGGGCTACTAGTTTGGGTCTGGTCTGAGACAAAGATGAGCATTCCTAGAAAGCATTTAGGTTGATTCTCATTCTTATGGATGGTATTCCAAGGTTAAATAATGCTAGTTGAGGAAAAACCCATATCATCACTCCCCTTAAAGGTTCATCCACCACATTAGCCACTCCCTTATGGTACTTCTATGGCATAGAAAAGCTAGGCTTTAATTACTTTAATTATGGTTAAAAATACACATATAAAAAATATAATCCAAAACACCATAATTTAAATATATACCATGAATGATAGATGGTTAAATTGGCTCATCAACATGTGTGTCAGGCACATATGAAAAATAAATAAAAATTATTTTATATATAAATGAATATCATACATTTACAAATTATGTTACATAGAAAATACTTTGAAGCACTTACAAATAAATTAATACAAAAGAGACCAACGGGTGTTTACAAATAAATTTACACAAATGGGTCATTAGGGGCTTAAAAATAAAGTCCCAATATGAATACCATCAAAAACCATATATATATGGTATCAAGTAATGGCAAACCAATTCAATTATATAAAGTTCATCAAAATGTTATGGAGAGGAAAAAACAAAACTACTCTAATATCTTTAGTTTTCAAAAAAATTGAATTTCAATTTTTTATAAAGAAAAGTAGTACTAAAATGAGGCTTCATAAATAAGCCTTATTTTTCTTACCCCTCCATGTTTAAATTGATGAAGCAACCTTTAAATAAGGTCCTCTCGATTTCCATAACATTTGGTATAAAAGGAACAAGTTCCTAGGTCATTGAAAGACATACATTCTCATGCCGCTATACTACATAAGGAAAGGTAAGGATCAAAACTTGATTTAACATTTATCTTCTCCAAAAGCGAGACAAATGAGAGTACTTTTTCAATAATGAATACAAGGTATTTTTCTTCATAGTTGAAGATGAGGTAATTTTGATCTTCCTATATCACTATATATATATATATACCCCCTTAACTCTCTTTCCTTTCATCTTCTATTTTTACTACTCTTCATCTTTCTTCAATTTTTACCTTATATTGTAAACCTAACACCTTCAAATATTTATTTCCATCATTTTTAGGGCATCTTTCACACCACTATCATCTTCATCTATAGACACTTTTATAACTCCTCCTACGATTACTATAAGTGAAGTAGTTCAATCTTCCTTGTAAACCCCCTACTTTTTTTAGGGATCTATTTCTCCAACATCACTTCTTATTCCTCTTTTTCTTAGCCTTCAAATATACCAATCACACCCTCAATTCTTCCTTCCCCTTTCCATCTTCGATAAATCAAATTGTCCTATCACTTCTTTCACCCCTTTGTAATCTTCCACCTTTATTCTATATTTCTCAACCTTCATCATTTGAATATGATATTATTATATAAAGTAATATTTCCAAGTCTTAGTTTGAGTATTTCACAATGAATACTATATTCCCTCTCTCTTACTTTAATTTAACCAACCCTTTGACAAAGATAATAATCCACCAAGTAAGTGCATACCTTTATATGCTAAGGAACTTTATGATAGAATATTTTTTCCCTTACACCCATTCATAAGGGAATTTTTTGGCTCATCCCTGCTTATTTTTACTAATTCTTAGAGAATGGTGAGGCTTTCTATAAGGTTTTTACTTATTAGAATTCAAGCTATTAATGGATTTGTTTAAGAACTTCTTCAAATTTTTGCTCCATCTATCAATATAAGGCTTCTAATCCAGTCAAAGTAGAGGTAAGAATAAATTTATTAAAGAGTCTTATTCATGTATAAAGAACTAAAAGTCCTAATATTTCCTTATTTAATTCCAATTCGAACCTACCAAAGTGGGGTTAGCTTATTCCCAAAGTCACAGAGTGTCCACCCTTCTCTCTAAAGGCCTATATAGACATTTATGATAAAATCGTATAGGATGGAGACTATAGAAGTAACCATTAAGTTAAGACGGATCTTGTCATCCTCTGTCATATGGGATTAATTTCCTAGTATCGGTAAATAACTAGCTCTCCTTTCATTGTTTTCATTCGTTTTAACTTAAAAAAAATTAGGTTATGAAATTATCTTACTTTTATCTATAGAAAGAAATATTTAAAAGGATCGACAAAATAATGGTCCTCCTAATGTTTCTGAGGACATAAAGAAGCCCACCATTCATCCTTCATTTGGAGCATCTATTACCAAGATAACCAAATGTAAGGTATATATTCTAATGATATATTATTACCATGTTTATCCATAATCATGTTGTAAGAGTTATTTTGCTTAATTTTACACTTAGGATATTGAAAAACCCACCAAACCCTGTCTTAAGAAACCCATGAAACAAATAAAAGTTAAATAAGGTTAGAAATACTTGTTACATTGCCACCAACCTTTATTATTGACATATTTTTAATTCTGATGACTGTATTTTTCAAACATATTTTATTTCTATCATATTCTTCATAATTCATCTAACTTTTTCAAGAGGGTTCTCCTCCTAAGGCAATCATTAAAGTGCTAGTGGCTAAAAAAAGTTCTTAAGTCTTCATTTGGCTAACCCAAGCCTTCATTTACTCTTCCTTTTATTGGCCCTTGATTGTTGGCACTAAAATAAAATAATGATCCTTCTAAGCCTCAAACCAAATCCAATCAAAACAGAAGGAAAATCCTTCCTTAAGGGAACCCTAATTTCTTACCTTACCATATTCCAAAAAGCCTCATGTCCTCATCCTGGCCGTAGATGGTCTCACACTTGTGGATGAAACAAATAGTGAAGAAGAGGGTGCATCTAAGAAAGTTCATACCCCCTTAGCAGTTAGCAGGATCCCCTCTTTGCTAATAAAGGTTAACATGAGTACCGATGGTCCCCTAAAAATACCCTCCAAACCATAAGGTACCAATAGCTCCATTCATGCAGCTGGTCCATTAGAAGGTCCTAATGTAGGCATATAAAAGTTGGAAACTTTCTCTCAGTTGAAAAGATTTTTTAAAAGTGATTTTAAGTTCTTTATTGAAGATGATGAAACCGCCCTAACCATGCCTAAAAATGACTCCTTTTTTCTTACTACCTTCCAAATGATAGTAGTGGCATCAAGTTGATTAAGGCACTGTCACTCAGCCAAGACAAGGAGATAGTAAACAGTCTCTAAATTATAACCTTGCTAAAAGCTAATTTAAATCTCACCATTCATGTATAAATTACATCTTATATTATATTTTGATAATTTTAATGTAACAAATTTAATAACTCTTTATGTATTATCAACCTCAACTTTTTAATTAGAAGAAGGTATTTCATCAATATCTCTAAAGTAATTAGCATTTTGATGTATAAAAGTATAGTATGAAGTGCTACAAGATTCTTTCTCAACAATAAAAGCTATGAAGGAATTAATTTGGGGTAAAATGTCTCAAATGGAATCTAAGATAAGTGAATTAAAGTCTACCTCATTTGATATAGATTTTCTAAAGGCTTGAGTTGCTATGGTGGAGGATTACCTAGAATGATGAAGGTAAGAGTCTAGAGGTAAGATAAAAAAATTTTAGGGTTAACACTATCCATCTAGAAGACGATCTTCACAAAAAGAAAGATTAACCGATTAGCTAACTTTTTTGAAGAAAACAAGGCTTGTAGATACAAAGAAAGTCTAAAAGTATACTCATGCAGCTAGATCTCTCCTATAAGAGTAGAAAATCATCACTCACAAGGTAATTAAATATAAGTATAAGTACACAAAGGTGGAGAAAACTTTGGAGGAGTGCACTAAGACCAAGATTCTTATTGATATGAAGAAGATTAGTAATAGTAAAATAAATAAGATTCTGTAATAAGTAACTTAGGTCAAGAAGATAGTTGAATTATGGAAAAAGGATATGAATGATCTTATAGAAAAAGTTATTACTAACTCAAAACTATGACACTCCTAAAAAGCCTTAGACTGCTATGTGGTAATAAAATATTTTGCTCATTATAAAGAGAAAATTCAATCTTAATTGTATGTTTATTGTGCCTCTATAGTGTATGCTCAGTTCAATAACTTATAGAGTCATGAAAAATTTTGAAATTATAATGAAAAATTGGATTTCAATGAGGATCTAGTAAACATTCATATTCCTAAATATTCTGGGGAGGTCGAGATGAAGGCTGATAGTGAATAGGAAGATAACTCTCCATATGTTTCTTTTTTATTTTCTTTTTTTATTACAATCTATACATATCTTTGATTTATAAAATATCTTCACAACAATCAATTATCCTCCTCATATTCAATATTATTTATCTTTCTATAGGTTCCAAGATTGAAATATTATTGTAGTAAGGTGAATAATGAATAGATGGCGCCCACTTTACGAAAGGGCTTACAGCTTGGACAACTTCTCTTTTAGAAGGCTTACATGTTTAAGCTACAATTTTTTTTATTAGAAAAGACATATATTGCAAAAGACATTATGTGAATTCATCAATATATAAACATTATGCGATTAATTTACCTTCAAAAGTACTATCAAAAGTCAATGCAAATTAAAACTTTCTCTTATCTTCTTAGCATCCATTAGTATCGAGGATCCCCTTACATATATTTAATAACATTTTCGTGCCACATTCTTATTACCTTAGGTTTCTCTATCCTCCTTTAATAAAAAATTTCATTAATAATTCAACCATAAAAATCGTTACCTTGAGTTTGCTAAGGGACAATCATCTTAAGATCATGTTATATACCCATGTGCAAGAAATAAGTGCAAAGTTTATCTTAAGGCTCCTAAAATCTCATTATAACAAACTATTAAAGCAAAATTCCCAATTCCCTTTGATTTTGTTATAAATAACCAAAGGGACATTATAATTTTCCACCATAATTAACCCTTAATATTTTTATGAAAAAGTGAATTTCACCCTCTTTTGTCCTCTTGTTTGTTTCATCAAGGTCAATAAGAAATCTCCCCCTAAAATAGTATGAATAAACTGTTATGCCTCCTCTATTTGAGGAGGTGGGGAAAATTATCGAGTAACATTTATTTCTTATATGTTAGAGTGTTTGAGCATATCCCTTTAAATATCCCTTATATACCAGCCCTTCCACAACAACTTTCAAAGACCACCATTCATCTATAGTGTGCCCAAATTCCTTATGATAGGCACATCATTTATTATTATTTCTATATTTAATCTTGGATCATAAGGGAAAAGGCCTCAAAGATGTCTATTTGCCATTTTTAACATTATATATATGTGAGAGCCTATCAAATAATGGACTATATTCATTAAACCTACCCATTTGATGTCTTTGGGCAGCTGGTTGTACTACTAGCCTTGAACCCGCACAATGTCATTTTGTCTAATACATCTCCTTATCTAGTCACTATCTCACCATTGACAATGTTTCTATTTTATCTAGCCATTGATCACATAGCCTTAATCATATCTTTAATATATATTCTCTCTAACACATCCTTTCTCCAAAAATTATATGATACGTGTTTGGCCAGGTACAAGTTTTCTACTAGATATTTATTAGTTAAGCTCCTAAAGAGGGAATATCTTGCAAATTCATCATCCAACTCATCAATCTATCAGGCTTCTTTATAGAACATTTTCAAAAAGGAATTAATATATTCCATCTAATATTAGGAGAATCCTATCAAGGAAGAATAGTCATTTTTTAGCCATCTTGGATCAAATTGCTAAAACAAATTATCGTAAACTAGGAAAAGGAACTTATTGATTCATTATTTAGTTTCTCAAACCATCACAATGCATCTTCATTTAATGTTCTTAGGAATACTTTACATAATGGCTATTCTCATACTCTGGCTATCAACATTATTTTCATGAATACAATTAAATCATCCTCTTGATTAGTGAAGCCATCAAACAAATCGAAAGTCGGAATTCTTATTTTTTGTTTTGGACTTTTAGATACATCTTTTCTAAAAAATTATTTACTAGCTAAAACTACTAGAATTGTTCTCCCTTTTTCTTATAGCTTCTAATGCCTCATGTACTCATTGGTCTATTATCCTACTAATCAAATCCTCTTTTCCTTCATTACTCCATGAAGGATATTGTCTTTGAGCTTCTTCCTCCTCTCTAAGAGTTTGCACAGTCATCATGCCTTCTCTTAGGAATCTGACGTATTTCCATCCTACTCTAACTTAAAGGACTAAAGAAATTCTAGAATCTATCACTTATATTCCCTTTTCCTCAAGTTCCCTCCATATATTCTGCCTTTTCTTATTTCAATATAGTGTTATAAAGCCTAGTTATTAGCTTCCTCTCTTTAAACACATTTTATATCTAATTATTTTATTTTTGTATAGATACTAATATGTATGTATATTTTATGGGTTCTGTTGTTTATTTTATGTTATCACAATCCCACTTAAGGTGGCCTTGGAAGAGGAATCTTAAGGTATAAGTTATGTATCTTAGAGGTGAATCTTACTACTTTGTATATTGTAGAAATTTGGGTGTAAATATGATAGATTGATTTTCTAGAATAAAAATCATTCTAAGTTGATGTTATCTGAAATATCATATTTTTTCCAAAAATTGAAAACGTGTAATATTACTTATTTGTGCAAAATTTTGTGGCATATGAAATAATATATGTTTCCATATTAAAAATAATTATCCATGATTTCCTTGAGAATATTTTTAAAATGGGGATATATGCATGTGTCGATATATATATTTTGGCTAGAAATACTACACATGTCTAGGGTTATGGTTTAATAGAAATTTTTACCTTAGATAGACTAATGTGTTTAATATTTCTTTGTGCATTATAGATAGATTTGGTAATATATCATGTTGTTTATAGAAAATAAATAGGATTAAATTTATATGATTCTATAACACATTTTCTAAGGGCGAAATGTAATTCTTTTCCTATACCATGATTTGTATCTGTAACTATCGTGTGAAATTAGTGTAAATATTATGATATGTTCAGAATAAAAGCTAGGGTTTTATATGCATATCATGTTATGTCCATGCTTAAGGGAAATATAATCTTTTTTGTAATGTGAATTTTCCTTTTTTGATAAATTATTTGTAATTATTATATTTTATCCTTTTCATGACAAATAAACAAATATAGTATAAAGTAGATAAATTTTTGGTAATAAGGATTTAGAGGGAAAGTTAGTCATTATGACAAAATAGTGTCTCAAGATGAATAGTTGTACTAATTTACTAATGTGTAATACTAAACATTTTAGGGTCCTTACTGTATGTTAATATAGGCACTTTATTGTGAACTAAGTGTCTTTGATTTTGTGTTGGAAATTTTTTTAAGGTTGGTATGGTATTATTCAAGCTTGATTTGGATTTTTGAAAGGTAATTGATTTTATTGAAAACCCATTTGACTTATTTGGAGGTATCGATCAATTAGTTTGTTCCTCAAATATTATTTTTGAAACCTGATGAACTGACTCATTGGTTGGGGGCACCAATTAATAGGTTTGGCTAAACTGGTGGTTCTTCAAGCTCGATTTTCACTATGAATATTTTCCCAAAATTGTTTGCAACATCATGGTTTTTGTCTCAGTAGTTTGTTGATGATTTTTACAAGGCCTTTAAGCATGCCTAACCTATTTATCAATTTTCAACGGTTTCATGAAGGGGTAATTTTTCATCAATCACTTTCATGACTTCATCCCATTATCTTATTCTTCCTTTCCTCTCTCTTCTCTATGATTCCTAAGCTAATGATTCATCCCAAAAATCTTTCAATACTATTGATTTTTATTCCTCTCATTGTTATCTTTATTCTCTTCTTGTGTTCAAAACTATGTATCATATTTCATGTTAACATTTCATTTTTTTCTAAATAGAGCTCAAAGTTATAAAAATGCATCCTTAAACCTCCTAAGTGGGAATTTTGAAGCATGGATTCAAGCTAGGGTTTGGGGTCTTGATTTATAATCCTCGTTACCTTCTTTTTAATGAGAAATCTTTAGTAGTTATATGTAAATCCTTCCATTTTTCCACTCAATCCCTGAACTTTGAACTTCCCTATTAGTTTTCATCCTTACTCCACCCATATTTTCTTCCTTGTCCTTTGATTTTGATCTTTCTTTCCTCTTACAATTTTTTTTTGTTTTTAAATAAGAAATGGTTAGACTTAGGAAAAGAGTGTGGAATTATCTTATATCTTCTAGGTTCTCTATTTTGGTGCTTTATCTCTAGTTTCTCTCCTCATTCTTTGATTTTATTTGATTTCTGTGTGATTTTAATTGTTTACTAAGTGTTGATCCTTTTTTTTCTAAAAGGTGTTCAAATGTTGAAAAGAGGTTTTGAACTTTCAAAGACTTTTTCTCTTTTGGGTGGAGTTGCTAAGTTATTTTAAGCTAAACCATAATCTTCCCTATTTTTTTGGAAAATGGTATCGGTATGTATGGTTTATGTTTTGTATTTATGTGGAAGCAAGATTATTAGAGATAAAATTATACATGAGTTCATTATTATTGAATAAATGGTAGTGCTAAGAAGTATAATTAAGATTTTTTGTATATAAGCCTCAAGGATATGATTTGGATTTAGCATACGACCTTAATACTCTAAGCATCTCTAACAACTTTGGCATGTATAATAGGATATATAAGTTGTGTGAATAACGACCTAGCATGAAGATAATATGTTGCATGATTTCCTACCTCTTAGAAGTTCATAAAGTGCAAGTATGATTTTAGTGAGTTTCTTAGCATGATTTAGTAGTTTGCATGCCAACCTATGCATATTGCATGTCAAGAACCTTGACTGACATATGATTGATTTTGGATTGATCGACTAAAAATCAAAGGAATATAAATGTATGTAAGTGTATTTTGTTGTGGCTAATTTTTCTTAACCGATCGATTGGTCTCTATAACCAATAGATTATTCCAAGAGACAAATTAACTAGTCTAGTAGACCCATTAGTCAATTTACCTATAACTTTAGTGGTCTTGGTATTGGGATAAACCCATCAATTTATTTAAATTAACCAATCTAATAGTTCTTAGAATAGTTAATCGATTGAGTCAACTAATCAACCAGTTTGTCTATGACCCCAATATTCTTAGTCACTAGTTAGACCTACTGACAAATTAACCTAAACAAGTCAAATAGTTTATTTTAAACAGTTGATTTGTAGGGTTGATAAGTATGTTGGTTCACCACCTCTATGAAATTTTAGCGATACCCATATCAATCAATTAGTTGGTAGGACTGTTTGAATGGTTTTGGAAAACCTATCAACTGGTCTCAACAAGTTTTACATTTCTTGCCTACTTTCATTCCACTTATGATACTTGAATTTCTATATGCATGTAAGGTAATCCAAGATGCTAGTATCTATAAGTTTATCTTGACTGACTGATTTAATTGATGGTTTAAAGAAAGCAAAGAGAAAATTTGTTCTAGTTGACCAATGTTTACCCTAACCTAATAATTGGAAGTTTTCCTTAGCCATGACATGAAAAAATAACTTGTTGGCTAAAATGGATCTTCATATGTCTAGGATCCATGTAATGAATTATAATTCTGGCTAATAGACTTCTAATAACTCATACCATGGCTTAAAAATGTGGATCCTTGTAAGTTTAGATAACTTTTCATGAATGGAAGAAAATAACATAGACCTATATGATTGCCTTAAGTGTACATTCACTTGGATAACGATATAAATGGATAAGTAATAGGAGTTAAAATTAGACTTTAGTTTACCTCCAATTGGACCTTCATTTTTGGCCTTAAGGATGAACTTGGAGCACTCAATAATGTAAGGTAAGATTGTGGTTAAGTAACAAAACTATGGCTTTAAATTTGGCCCTAAGCTTAGTCTTCATTTGAATTGTGAATAAGGTAATTAAATGGAATTTAAATGTTGGCTTAAATATCTATAGTTGATATTTTAATTTAGGCCTTTTAGCATAATTGATCAAGTAATGGGTAGAACATTTAAAATACCCTGAATAGAAACAATAGATGATGTAAGAAAGTCATATGGTTGCTTTTGAGTTTAAATTATTCTTACTTGAACTATATTATTTTTTCATGTTATGAGACCTTGAGCTAATAAGATAATAACAACTTAATATGGATTAAGAATTATTATGGGTCGAGAATATTCAATTCTCGATTAGCTACTAGGGATTAGTCTACCTTTAGGCATTTTTCCTTTGGGTGGGATCCTCATTGATCTCAAGATACTAGTTGGTCCCAGTGCCTTTCCTACTCTAGGAATTCATAATGGTCTAGGGGATATCAATAATAAATACTCTTGTCACCATAAGAGGCTTACTTTAGCATGAGCCAAAACTTTATGTCTATTTATTTGATTTAACTTCCAGCAGTATTAATAGACCATGGGGAATAATCCCACCTATTGTTCAATAATTTTGCAAAGGATTTATATGTTCACCTAATGTAAGATAATAACTAAGACAAAACCTAAATATGTATTTAATTTGTTTGTATATTCTATACTTTATCTTGATATGATTATTTCATTAAAATGATACCTAGTTTTGCCTCTTAAGTATTTAAGAACTGATACTACTATGATATGAGTTAGTGTGAAATGATGTTCATTGCTTGTCAATATAATAAGAATGAAAATATTTCTCTAACCAAAGATAGTAACTAATGGTTGATAAGTATATGATGTAACCCAACGTTCCTTCATCATTGTACAAGTCTTGTGTTATTATGGATGTATAATGTAGCATAGCTATCATTGTATATATATATATATGTATACAACATGCGATATCATATGCATTCCTTGAATGGCCCATTGTAGTATGTTTCCATTTCTCAAGCATGTCTCTATGACTTATTTTATGATATATGGTAAGTGCAATCATGATCCATCTACTATTGGAATTTATGGCTATGGAGTCTCATATATGTGTCTTTATGCCTATTACTATATATGTACACTCAATGTAGTAACACATGGATAAGATAAAAAATTTAAGTATCTTCATAATATGATATGCGTAATATAACCTATATGTCCCTGCATACCTTCATGATGATGACCTAGCATATTATGATGGATCCAAATATTTCTAGTATGATTTGGTGTGAGAGCACGTGAATGGCATAGTAGGAGTATTGCATGTACTTTTTGGTTTGTCATAAAATGAGTATTATATGTGGGTCTTACCTATACCCTTATCTACACTAATAGTAGATTGGTTTTCTCACTATGTGTGCATACTGATGAGGTTATTGTTGAAGGTCTTGTGTTGGTTTCTAAGGATGAACAGTGAGTTATCCATTCTTTTCTTTAGCATAGTTAGGTTGATGAGAGTAGGCATTCCCAAATAATTTTATTATCAACCTTGAGTGACTAAGGCATCATCCCTTGTAATAGATTCCCTATGGTGTACATTTTTATCAACTGTACATTTTGTACAGATTTTAAGGCTTATATACCCATGGGTTGTGTAACATCTAAAACATTTTCTTAACCTAATATCATATCTTTAGCCCTAATTTGATTCTAATATCAAGAAATCTTATTTTTAACCTTAAATAAATTTCTTAATCCCAAAACTTTAATCAAAATCGAAAAACAAAAACCAAAACCTTGATTCGATTACACCAAAATTCCTAATCCAAAACCAAAATCGCTAAATTTTTTGCTAATCTAACTTATTTGGTTAATCTCAAAATTCCTAATCTAATCTTAATTCCCTAACCTTCCCTCTTTTCCCTTTTCTTTCTCCTTTTCTTTTCTTCTTTTCTTTCCTTTTCTTCCTTTTTCTTTTCTTTTCTTTCCTCTTCTTCTCTGCGCTGATTTTACAACATGAGAAGTTTTTCTTCTTCTGCATGTAGCTATCCACTTTCCTTCCACATGCTCCTCTCACCATCACCTACCCGCCTTGTCATCCCTCATACCTATCTTCTTCTTCTTTTCTTCCCCTGTGCACACCACCATCACCCTGCCAACTAGCCACCCTTCTTCTTCTTCTTCTTCTTCTTCTTCTTCTCTTGTTTCTTCTTCTCCTTACCTTCTCCTCCCCTGTACGTCTTCTTCTCCATCATCACCCCCTCGTGCCTCTGCCTAACTCCCATCAATCTTAGCCATCACCATCCCCCTATCCTTTTCTCTCTTCTTCCTTCTTCTTCTTGACAGATTTATCAACATCACCGTCATCACCCATGCACTTTTTCTTCTCCTTAAAGCACCACTTACTAGTATAAATACCCCTCCAACCCTCCATTTTATTATCATCTATCAACCTCGTGACTTTATGCTCTTCTTCCTTCACCTTTATCATTCTTCTTCCTCCTTCTTCCCTATTTTCAGCATCTGCACTACCCAATCCACCACCAAGAACCATCCAAGCCACCACTAGCTGCCCTTTGGCCAGTGGACCAACCATCAAGGTTGCCCTAACCTTCCCCTCGCTGTCGCCAGCCATCGCCGCTGACCACTACCTTTTTTCCCTTTTTTTTCTCAATCATTGTAGATTTTTAGAGTGCACAACCCATGCATGGCCTACTGCACAGTTATGTAAACACTCAGATACCCTACACAACCGTGCAACCTTTACATAGTCTGATCGTTTAAATTTTTTTCTATCAACTTGATTCTGCACGGTCGTGAGACTTTTTCACCGCATGGCCATGCTTTTTCTTTTCTCTCAACCTATTATGCCATAGTGTTGCACATCCATGCAACTTTTACAATGTCTACGTGTAACTTCTTTCTTGGCAGTGTACCCCTATTTTCACCCCAAACTTTGTCCATAAACCACCAAAAATTAACCATAGCTCCACCACACATATTTCTACACTTCCATATAATTCAAGCTTCCATTTGACTTTAGTAAATTCCATTTTTACCCTTCTCTACCATAATCTCCCTCTTGATTTTTAACCTACGATCCTAATCATATTTTATCTTGTTTCATAGGTGATGTTTCAAGTGATATCAGAGGATGTATAGGATTTACATGCATAGAATCAAGTGTCCTTGTCAGAAAGGATACATGTCATAGCTAAGGATTTATGAATTTTCCTTGTATGGTTGATGTATACTTTTTTGTTGAATATGCTATATTAAATATTTTAATTATGGAAATGCTATGAGATAATGTTTTTGGGAATAATGAAATTATGTAAGTATATGTTTGGGTGTAATATTAGATACAAGATATCTATGGAAAACTAAGGATATATAATTAGGATAATGATTGGAAATGTATATGCTTTAGGTTTTATAAAGCTTTGGTAGAATACGATTGTCTTAATTATCCTGTGGGTATTATAGTCTTTTGAGAATAATTATGTGGTCATACTTATGTGTTCAATTATAGATCTTGAGGTTGGCATGATAATATACAATCAACTCTAAACAAGATATTAATCATGTAAAGTGAAAGATCACTTGAGTTGGGTTGAGGTGTTTATATGGCTCCATTCCACTTGATAATAATAATGGCTCGGGTGTCTTGTCTCCTAGAGGTGTTCTAATTCATTCCACCGGATTAAGAATATTGGGGCCCATACTCAATGTGAATGAAAATATAATTAAGAGTTAAAGTATAAATAGAAATATACTAATCATTTAAAGTGAAAGACTACGTGATTCAAGATAGAGGTGTTGAGTCCTTTCTATCGGATAATAATAGTGGCTCGGGTGTGTTGTCCTCGAGAGGTTCTTTAGACCGTTCCACTAGTTTAATAAATAGTTACTTTGAGAGGTGTTGGCTCTATTCCACTGGATAATAATAGTGGATCGGGTGTCTTATACCCGAGAGGCATTTCAAACCACTCCACTAGTTTAAGAATAGTGGAGTCACTAAACTCAATGTAAATAAAAGATTGGAATATGGCATATCTAATGAAAGACTTGGAGTTAGTAATTATCTAGCTTTATTTTATTTGTGCATGTATGATTTATTATAATAATTCTTATGTTATGTGTAAACTTGCTTGACTTTATCGTTACCATACTTAGTACGTGGCGTACTAATCATTTGTTTCATAGGTGATGCTCAATCCAATAAGTAGATGAACTAGATGTTTATGTGCAGGTCAATGAGGACTAAGTCGATGATTTTTTAGCCTTTGATGCTATATATGTGGAGGATTGATTCATTCATAGTAGAGTTTGGGCATAGAGTCATTTTATCCAGATAATATTTTCAGACTCTTAGTTCCATGGGATCTCTTTTTAGTTATATTTTGATATTGTAATCGGAGTTAATCTCCAAACACTTATTTGATGTATAAAAAGTTGTCTTGTCTCTTTCTAATCATGTTTTAAATTTTCTAATCATTTTACCTTGTGATTAACGTAAAGAGAGTGGGGTAAGCCAGACTTATGTCAATTATGGTACGATTCCGCTTAAAATGAAATATTTTAGTAGAAAATTTAGGGGTATTACATGTTGTACACCATGGCCTTAATACCTTTAAGTATTTTCTCTCTCACTCTAGTTATCCTTAGTGATTTGTTAGTTAGATAATTATCCTTGTGTCTAATGTGAGGTAGGCACTAAGTTGCCTATCTTACGTTAGATGCGGTAATAGCACCCCATTATTCATTATATTGTCCTGTCTTTTTACTTTTGTAATATTTTAAAACAAAACATTTTGATGAGGGTGTTCCATTAAGAGCTGGTCGTAGAGTAATTTTGGATATAAATGGATGAAAGGATTGAATTGAATTGAATTAGATGATTGGTTTAGGCAATGGAGTAATACCTAAAACTCAATTTTATGGAGTGGCAATTTAGTTTGATTCAATTGATTAATGATTAAATTTTTGCTGTGGACCTTAGTATCCTTTAAATAATAATATTGAATTGAATAAGACACTAATCAATTAAAGAGAATGTCCTCAAGTACATAGTTGGACCTTTGGGTTAAAGGGTCCGCTTTTATTTTATAGGTATTCCATACACCCTATAGAAGGTAGGAAAAATGAAGGATTTAGGTGCTATGGTTTAGCACTGATGACTGATATGTTGTGTAGCTTCCAAGGTAAACTTTTCCTTTTAATTGATTGATTTATTTTGGTAACACCACCTTGACTTAGATATCAGATTGTATTCCAATCAAGATTTCATTATTAATTGATCAAATTATATTAGACACCCACCAAATACAACTAAAATATATTGGATTAGGATTTGCTTGATAATTGTTGGATTACTTTGCAACATTAAATAAATACCACAATGTGTATTAAATGGGATTTGTTGATATCTTGTAATTGTTATACATTTTAGATCATCTCTTTCTTGTACCCTCATTAGGTTTCTTATTAGATTAATATTGTTGATTGAATTGTTGGATCAAATAATTTAGATGTTGTTACAATTTGAAATTGTATGCTTCTAGTAAAATTCTTATTAATTTTTTTCTATAAGTAGAAATTGATTATTATCGAAATAGAGATTACAAAGTAGTAGTACACTCAATACCATCAAGAAACCCTAACCATCTAGCATACTTAGCAGAATAAGTATGATTCACAAGCCTCCTAAGATACATTCTTAATAATGATCCTCAAAAGTACACAGTTCTGCCTAGTACTATGCTGAAAAACTCTAAGATTCCTTTTATACCAAATAGTTGCAATGTAAGAGACAAATAAAGCTCCTAAAATGTGTTTCTTCTTTGCTGATTTTCAAGATCTTGAAGTTAAGATCTTACCCTCCTAGTCCCATCCCAGAATGGGATCACTTCTGCCAGCATTTCTTCTAATGGTCCTCCAAAGGATGGAGGTATTAGGAAAAAATGGAAATAAATGGTCTCTAGTCTCACTATGCTGATGACGAAACTGGATCCACAACCAGACCTATCTCCCTCAGCCTTACTTTAGTTAACAACCTATTTTTTCATGCAAGCCAAGCAATAAAATTTAATCTAGGTGTTGAAATAGACCTCCATAGCAGCTTTATCTAGGACTGCTTATCTTGGGGTGTTCTAATGGATTGATAAGTTTCTTTGATACTATAATCTACCTACCTTGTCTGACAATTCAGGATATAGTCCTGAAGAACACTTCTAATATGAAAAATCTTGAGAATAATCTAGGAAGTGTAGGATGTAGGAATGAAGTCCCACACAGATCCTTGCTTAATATAAACTAAATGCACCCATTTGGCCCATAGAGTATCCTTTTTTACTACAATGTTCCAAAGGAGTTTCCCCAAAGCACATCAATTCCAAATCTCAAGATTCAGCAAACCAAGACCACCCTCCTTGGTTGGGGAACATAGATTATCCTAAGCTACTAGTGCAGTCTTCTTAACTTGTAACTTTCCTAACCATAGGAAGTTCCTGCATAAGCTGATAAAATAGTGTAGAACTTTCCTAGGTAGCAAAATAATCTGACTGAAATAAAGGTGGATATTGAAAAGCACAGATTTAATAAGTTGCAGTCTCCCTACATAGGACAAAAATAAAGTACTCCAATGTCTCAATCTTGCAGTTATCTTATTAGGCAAAGGTTGCAGATGAGATGTAGATAAATGAGCATAAGTTAAATTCAGGCCCAGGTAAGTTATTGGAAACCTCCTTGTAGGAAATATGAGGCAATCTAGAATAGCAGCTTGTGTTTAGACATCAACACCCCAAAAATATATAGAACACTTGTGGGAATTAACCACAAGCCATGAAGTTGCAAAAAAATGAGCCAAAACCTGTTGAAGACATTGCACACTCTATAGGTTACCCTTACAAAACAGTAATAAATCATCAGCAAAATTTAAATTTATGAGCTGCAATCGTCTACATCTAGGATGAGCATTAAACCTGGGATCAACCCATAACTTCTTCAAACACCTGCTAAAATAATCCATAACCAACATGAAGAGATAAGGAGATAGAGGATCTCCTTGCCTGAAGCCTCTTTTTCTAGGGAAAGGAGCAACTAGGACACCATTGTATGAGACAGAATATGATATTATGGTCACACAAGCCATAATCAACTTAATAAAGTGGATAGAAAAACCATACAAGCTTAGGAGTTGCTGTAGAAACTCCCAATTAACCATATCACATGCCTTCTTGAGATCAATCCTCAGCATGCATTTAGGTGAGATACCCTTCTGAGAATACTTCCTAATCAATTCATGGGCCAAAAGAATATTTTTCTCTAATGCTTCTCCACTTAATAAAGGCATTTTGAGATAGGTCAATAATGTTGGGCATAATATGCTACAATCTCTAAACAATAATTTTTGCAATAATTTTATACAACACATTGCAGCAAGCTATGGGTCTAAATTCAGTAACTCTATTTGCATTTAGCTATTTGGGATTAAGAGTTAGAGAAATAATGTTAAGCTTTTTAGCCATAAAACCAGTACAAAAAATTCTCTAATAGCCCATACTACCTCTTCTGCAATAATAGGCCAGCAAGCCTTGAAGAACCCTGTAGAAAAACCATCTACTCCAGGAGCTTTAGTATCCCCCATTAAGAAGATAGCTTCTTTTACTTCCTCTGCTGTAATAGGTGTAGAAAAACCAACATGATGAGCATGATGCACACCTGAGTTTAAAACAGAAGGATCAAGTGCTCCTTCCATACATAGGCCTGATCTCAAGAGATGCTGATAATATTTGTTGAAAGCATCATGAATGTGGTTAGTACCTCTAACTTCATTATCTTCAAAATCTAAGAGCAAAACCACTGCTTTTCTTTGATGCCTCTCCTTTACCTTGGCATAAAGTATTTGTGATTTGAATCCCAACATTTGAGCCAGGGGTTGGTAGCTTTTTGCTTATAGAAAAGCTCTTCACGATAAAGCAAATGATAGAAATGTTTCTCTTTCACCTATAGAATATTTCTCTGTTCAGCATTGCATGGGTTGGAATAATAGATATATTGCAGAGCAGCCACTTCCTCCCTAACAGTTTGAACTTTGTGAGAAATAGAGCCATAATTATCTCTGTTAAAATGCTTGAAATCTTGCTTTAGAAGGCCCAACCTCTTGGAAAATTTGAGTAGAAAGTTCCCTCCCATCTTAATTCTTCATATTCTCTGAAAAATAAGCAAGAAATCCTTAGATTCAATCCAAAACTGAAAGAATTTGAAAAGCTTAGGACCTAACAAATAAGAAATGTTAAGATGGATAACCACAAGATAATGATCAGATATTAAAAGACTTAAAAACTCTGCAAAAGATTGTGGATACGCATCCAGTCATTGAAAGTTCACAAGAGCCCTATCCAGCTTGCAACAAACCTCCTCCTCTCCTTCTCTATGGCTGGACCAAGTAAAATTATAGCCTTGACTTTGAAGATCACACAGCCTCAATTCCTGGCAGCAATCTTTGAAACCCTAAACATTAGTGCTATTTAGAAGCATACCTTGAAACTTATCTGAATCCAACAACACCACTTTGAAATCCCTTGCCACAATCCAAGGAGCAAGCGTGAACAATTCTTATTATTGTATATTATATATAATGTAGACATACAACCTCTTCAAAGTTGTTGTGATATCAATGGTATCTTCAGTTAGGGTAAAATATTTAAGGTTATTCTAACATCTTTTGTTATGGCTTTGTGTTTTGTTCATGGGGTCCTTTTGTAAGACTTCAAGTGTCATAGAATTTTTATAGTGTCTTTAAAATCTCTCTATTTTACATATGTTGGTTTCTTATGGCTTTTTTCTTGACCTTGGATTAGGTATTAACTGCACTTAATCTTCATGTTTGAGTAGTTTTAGCCTTGCTACCTATATAGTTTAGGTATTGGCCATACCTATCTTTGGGTTGGTTGTGGCATAACACTCATTATTTTTTATAATTTCTCTCACTAAAAGTAAAGTATTAAAACTAGTGTGTAACATATGTACTTGATCGTTGATAATATAATTGAAGCTTATATTATCTATCACAGGGGAGTGATTAATGTGATTGATGAAATTTTAAAGAGAGTGATGTTGTGGATATTTCCCAAACTATTATTATGAGGCTGTGGAGAGTTGGTCCAAAGGAAGAGATTTGGCCTAAAAACTTTTAATTACACTCATATCGGTCTCAAATTAGCCTTGGATTGGCATCCCATATAGTTTTTGTGTCAGACTAGGCCCTTATAAACAGCAATGGAAATTTATTTCCTTAATCATATAGTATTTTTGCTCTTCTTCCTCCATCATCTACCTCTATATATATGAGGTCTTTTATCTATTGTGGGGGATTCAAAATTGTAATGTATCTCTCTCACTTTTTCTGTCTCCTCACTCCTTTAGATTTTCCCCTTAGTACTCCTTTATTATTTAGCTGTAATATAATTTCTTAAGTGCCCTTTAGTTAACAAAACACCAACAATAGGTTGCATGTTAGATATTGAGCATTTTCTTGAAAATATGTACTTGGCATATTTCTTTGGGTATCATAATAATTAAGAATATCTTATGATGTTGAAACTTAAGCATCATTTCTTTATGAGTTTGTAGAAGTTTAGAAAACCATTTTATTATGTAGGTAAGTATGATGTTATATCCATGTTAGAGTTTTGTGATTTTTATGAATTATGGAAGTGTAACATAAACGATATTTATTTTTAACATGCATGAGGCTCTTGATCACTTGGCCAATTTTTGAGATTGAGTTCATTTTTGTTGATGTTAAATGTGTTATCATATTGCTTGATGTTTTATATCATATATGATCAAATATCATCATGCTCTATATATACATATATATATGTATGTGCATATATATGTATTTATAAAGCATGTTGTGATTTGAGCATATATAATATATTTTTATGTTAACATAACATTTGGTGGCCTTAAGGGCATTATATAAATACAAATTTTTCTATAAATTTTTGGTGTTCATGATATTGATGTTAAATAACTTTGTAACTTGGTTTGTGGTGTTATATTTACTTTGTAAATTATTATTTTTTCATGAAAATGGTAATTTTTAATCAAAAAGGTATTTTTCTCTTTTGTTAAAAAATATTATATTTTTAGACGACAATGTTTTATTACATTAAAATGTGTTTGAAATGTTTTATCAAGACTTGAGATGGTTTAGCTATGTTTATAGTTTACATTAGACTATTGACTTTTGAGTTGAATTTCGGAAAAAAAAATTGTGAATTATTGATGAGTTCATATTTTGAAACATTTTATACCCTTATAATCTTAGTTTTTGGTAGTTCATTTAGCTAATATAGGGGAATAATAATTGTTTTATGCTTAAGTGGTAAAAATTGCATAAAAATTATTATTTGAGCTAAAATGATATAATTTAAGTAAATTTAGAGTATAATATTATTTATTAAATATTTATTCAATTTTATTTTATAGATATTGTTTTTAAATAAAAGAAAAAAAATAAAAAAATAAGAATCGGACCAACGGCCAAAGTCCGAAGGCCCAAAGGCCTGGAGCAAACCAAACGGAGCCGAACGAGTTAGCGCAGGGCTAATGTGGAAGAAGAGAGAGAGCTACACGGGATGACGCACAAAAATTAAAATCGAGGGCTGACGTGGAAACAAAGGCTCGGCGCATGAAATTATAAAAGGAACGCAGAGAGTAGAAAAAAGTAGAAAGAGGCGGCCTCTGCCGTTAGGCAGAGAACAGAGCGTGAAAGAGGACGAAAGGTTAGTGCGGCAGAGCCGCATTAATTATGTCGACGCTGAGGAGAGCCACAGGGCGAGAAGGGCGCGTCTGGAGGTGGCCTCACGCTCGAGGGAGACGCGAGAGCATTAACAGGCTCTGGAGCAAAGGGACGAAGAGGAGTGATGCACGGAGTTCGACCAGTCAGCCTCCGTCAGCCCTATCAGCCGGAAGGAAAAAGAAAAGAAAAAGAAAATTATTGCACGGAAATCAAAGACAACCGAAAGAATAAAAATTAGAGGAAATTTATACCGGTAGAATTTATTTCAGATAAAATTAATTTTTATCTGAATAAATTCTTGATCTTTTATTTAAAATTAATTTCGGTTATTTCTTTTTCTTATTTTTAATTTATATTTTAGACATATATTTCTGTGTAATTAATTCTTTAATTATGGCTGGCTGATTATTTATTGTTAGGGAATGAATTGAAACCCTAGACTATGGTTTGAATTATAATTTTATTTTCTTTGTTTCGTGAGATTGTTTCTTGACTCTATGTTAATTGCTATCGTTTATATGCATGATTCTATCAAGTATAGTTTATTTGGTGCATGCCTTGTTCTGGATCTTCATAAGTGATGGTATGTAGGATTATTTGCCTGCTAGGTGGTCATCTAAATATACTAGAATTTATATGTATAAATTGCAGCTAGGTTAGATAACAATTCACCTAATTTTTTTGTGATTCTAACCGAAGTGGTAAAACGTTTCGATACGTGTGGGTCAAGGATAGGAAATACAACTAGAAATGCATTTTGTACTAGTCTGGGTACTTAAATTGATAGCCTTCCACTTACACTTAATGCATTAAATCTAATAAAATATAGGAGCCGCTTGTTGCTGCTATACTGCTAGTATTTAATAGGGTTAATATAGGCACGTAGTCTTATTAATTAATTACGAGAAGTAATATAAGGTGTATGGACATGCGTTTGGTGTGCAATTTGGTTGATCTCATTCTCACGATTAAAAGATGACTTAGAAATAAATATTATATTACGACCTAATCTAGTGGTGGATTTTTATTTCCCTAACATATTTCTCATATTTGCGGGTTTCCCATTATTTCCATTATTTTATTATTATTAGTTTGTTTTATTTTATTCCTTTTATTATTTTATTATTTATAAACCCCCATTAGTATTTTTATTATTTATTTATTCTGTATTATTTAGGATTTTTATTTTTAGTTTTAGTTTTATTTTCAAGCTAGTTAGATATAGGTGAGCCCTCTCAATCCCCGACTAGAACGATACCCTTATTTACCAGTGCTACAATTGACAACAAGAGGGTTTAAATTGCGTACCGGCTACGGTCACACCAATTATTTAATTATAGCATTTTTGGATAGCTTATTACCATTAGTCTATCCTTTATGGATTTTGATATTATCTCCCTTCATCACTTGAGATCTTTTAGAATAAAAAGTTTTAAGTGGATTATAATGTCTAAGCGAAAAAAAGGGTAATATTATGTGGTTGTGTATTGAGTGTTACCTCTTGTAAAATACTAATTAATTAACAAATGATGTTGTTTGAGCCTAATTTATCCAAATATTAGAGCTATAAGTTAAGGGTTAGTGGGTGGGTTACTATTGTATTGGTTTGTGCCTTCGAATGAGGCCTAAGTAAAGCAAGGTGTCTTTCTTTATCTATTAAAATTTTGTGCTTGTGAAAGTTAAGCATACTTAAAGGTCTTGTTACCAAGGTAATGGTAATCTTGATGTCCATGTGTGGTGGATGAGATGCTCATATAGATGTATTTTTTTTGGTAACTACCATGGTTGTTATCTATGTGTGGTGGACAAAATATTCATTTTGGTACATTTCCATGCCACTTCTATCCATGGTGGATAATTAGTGCATTTCCTTGATATTCTTAATGACTCTATATATGCATAATCCTAATTTATGAAAAGTTAATAAAAAGAGTTAAGTTTGATAGGGGTAACATATGTGATTAGCATATGGTTGATGTTATTATATGTGTTACCATAGTGTTCTTGCATTATATTATTATATTCATGATGATATGTGAATACTTACTTCTTATCTCATAATTTAGCTATACCATTATTTTAAGTGTATTATGATTCATCATATGCTAAGGTAGCATAAATTTACTAAGTATTAGCCCATATAGATATTATGCTTGAATTAGGCGCATTATGATAATCTTCCATGGTAATTAGAGTAGTTTTTCATAGGGATTAACTTTTTTTGTATTTAGAGAGTTGGGTATCCATTTTAGTTTTTTTTTATCTCATTAGGATGCATTTTGTTACTGGTTAATAATCTTAACTCTTAAGTTTGTATTCCCAATTTGTTTGACCACGTTAGTTAACTTTTTTATTTAAATATAGCCTTGTGAGAGTTTATTATATTGATAGGTGCATATTAATGTATTCTATTCCTCATAACCAGCCAAAACCACCATTCAATCAACAACAAATACCACAACAATCAGGAGCTATGTTATTAGAGGATATAGTAAAAACTTTAGCCATTAGCACTCTTCAATTTCAACAAGAAACTAGAATTGGGATAAGGAACTTATAAATTCAAGTAAGTTAAATGGTATATTCTATAGGATAATTTCAAGCTTAAATTTCCTCCGAAGTCCCTATTTAGATAGAAAGGAATCCTAATGAAAATTTGAGTGTTATCACCACTACGAGTGGAAAACGATTAGACAATCCAACAAAAATTAAGGATAACCAAGAGACCAGCCAAGAAGAGAAAGAATCAAACAAGTTAGAAGAAGAGATCAAAGAAATACATTCTAAGGCAACTAAAATAAATTATCCTAACCCTTATAAACTCATTGGTCCTTTTCCTAGACAGTAAGATATGGGTAAGAAGAAGAAGGAGATGCTAGAAATTTTTAAGGTAGAGATGAACATTACCTTGATAGATGCAACAAAGTAAATGCATAGGTATGTGAAGTTTTTTAAAAGATTTGTGCATAGACAAAAAAAATTGAGAGGGGATGAAAAAGTAATCATGGGAGAAAATGTGTTAGCAATTTTTCAAAGGAAAATCCCACCTAAGCGCAAGGATTTGGGTATTCTTACCATTGTATGTAAAATTATAAATGTGAGGTATGAAAAATACATACTAAACTTAAGAGCCTCTATAATTGATATGCATTTATTTGTCTTTAATACCCTATGTCTAGGACCTCCTAGAGGGACTTGTGTTGTGATCTAATTAGCTGATAGATCTATAAGGTGAATGTTGTACTTTAAGTGAACTAACTTTTTCCCTAATGATTTTTATGTTTTTGACATGAAAAATGATGTATCCATTTACCTTATCCTACTATGTTAGGATGACTATTTCTAAAAACCTCTTAAAATAAAATTGATCCTCATAATGGGGTTCCTAATATGGTATTTTAAAGGGAAACCATTCATTTTAATATTAGTGACTCCATAAGATGTCCTACTAATTATGAAGCTATTTCTCATGTGGGTGTAATTGACACTTTTTCTAACCAAGTTGTTAAATTAACCAGTGATGATCTAATATAAATATTTATTATAAATACAATAGAAATAGACTCTTATGAGTAGTTAAAAAGAAATTTTTGAAATAGGTAAGGAAAATAGAGAAATGTGTTTATACTTTCTTAGGTTATTTCACTAACATAGGAGAGCATGTTTAATTTCATATTATGAAAGGCAGCTCCTTAATCTTTATAGCAAAGGCTCAAGAAATGGAGTTGAAGCACTTACCTAATAATCTAGAATATACCTTCTTAAGGGGTAATCAAACTATTCCTAACATCATTACTTGTGAGCTTACATCTTTACAAGAAGAGAGGCTTATTAGATTTCTAAAATAATATAAAACTATACTAAACCATTACATTATTATCTCTTGTAAGGCATGTCAAAAAATGAAAATTAGTGGGCATCAACTCAAAGCATTCTATCTAGAACATCAAATGGGGGATTTTAAAGAATGATTTTGACTTTGACCTTGGCAATCTACCTCATCCTAATCCCTACCAAGCCCACCATTTCCTCTACTCTATATTTATAAGGTATAGTCATTGAGGACACTGTCTACTCTATGCAAGAGGAAGGTACTATCCTTTTTTTTCATTTTTATAAGTTTTTAATCATTTTATTCTCTTTTATGATGTTATTTTATTTTATTTCTTTATAAGTGTGTGTTATATTTATTTTATTTTTTTAATGTGCTTTTAATTTTGTTATTTTTTTTAGTGGAACTTTTTTATTTTTATTAGAAATAAATCTAAAATCTAAAATCTAAAAGATGACACCTTGAGAAGAGACGATGGAAGAAAATATCTAATTGATTTTTTAACATTTTTCTAAAAACGAGAAACAGGTTATGTAATGTTTGGTTTCATCTCACTACTAAAGAACATGAACATTAAATTTTGATAGTCATCATACAAAAAACATTAGGTATAATAGAAATAAAAATAGTGAGTTTTTGAGCCTTAATGTTGGTTATAATTTTTATCTAGCATATAATTCATTCTTTTGTGTTACTTTGCAATTGTATGTGAAAGAATGTTTCATTATTCTATTAAAGGCTATATGAAATTTTTGAAGACATTAAGATGATAGAGGCATAATTATATTCTTTTTAAGTACTAAGGTAAATAGCCTACCTATTACAATTTTTCCTTTGCATAACTCTAGTGAGCTTCTAAGCCTACTTTTATTGGTATCTAACCTACATACATAGCTAATTATCTATATCCTATTATTTCCCTTATTTTGTGGCTAGTAAGACACAATTTCATAAAAAGATATTAATTTGGCTAAAATTCTAAGCACGGGGGTGTGCTAATGTTATTTGGTGACTGGTGAATTATATTACTTCCAAAAATGTACATGAGGTACTAATGTGGAAAAATGGGGTGGGTTTCATAACCACTAAATCTTTGTGCTAGGTAGGATGGAGCTTAAAATGTACCTACCTAGTGGATCATAGCTCAAGTTAAAGAGAAAAAAATAAGATGAAAGAAGAAAAATATATAATCTAGCACTCTAGTAACTACAAGTAGTATTAAAGGTCATGATTAGACTAAGAAAATTCATTAAAAAAATTAAAGTTGAAAATCATAAAGAGTTGTAATTGTGAAAATTTTGTGCTTCATTAGTGATAGACATTGTACAATAATTATAGAATTTATCCTATCTTCAACCCTAACAACATTACAACCAAATAAAATACTTCTTGATTTTTGTGTGTCCTAGTTTATAAGTAGTAGTGAATAGAGAAGAGTGAAAAACATATAGTAGATTAGTATTATTAACAGTATAATTGTTAAGAATAAATAAAAACTTAATACACATAAGAGTAGAGTGCTCCGACAAGCCTAAAGTGAGAATCTATTGGTTTAATTCTTCATATTTGTTCATGTTGATGACTTAAAAATTAGATTACAATGGTAACTTAGCTATGATTTATGTGACCTAAAATGTGTTTGAAAATCATTTTATGTATGTTTACTTTTGCACTATATTAAGTCCCACTGAAATGTGTGCATTTAATATGTCAATCATTGAAATCTCTTATTTTCCTTTGGAAGGGGGGATCATATGTTTCTTGATAATTAAAACTTATTGTACTTTATGGTTGTGTAGCCTGAGGACATACAATATTTCAAGCATGGGGTATTTCATTGATGCATATTTTATGGAATTATTTGACGTATCTTAACCTATCTTTTTCTATTTGTGATGATAATTTCACTTTTTTCCTTAAGTTTTCTCTATTAGCCTAGTTTTGTAGAAAAAGATAAAATCAAAGCATATTTGGTAGATATATGAGGAAAATAAAAGCAATAGGAGGAGCAAAGCTTGGAGTTTAGAAAATTTAGATGTACCTTCATGCCAGAAGTCATGTGAAGAAAACTAAAGGAAAAAGCATGAAAAGAGAGAAAACACCAAGGGCATATCTATGGAAATAAATTTTTATTTCCTTGGTTCTCCTCCAATGTGATCCATTAATTCATTTCGTGTACATAATATTAATCTAAAAATACAAATTCCCCATATTTACTAATACAAAACATATTTTTGTCAAATGTTGGATTACATTTGCATGGCCTTCTCTCAATATATATACCGTATACTAGGTCAAATAAGGGGTAAGAAAACCATCGTTAGAACTTTGAATTTTCTTCATTATTTCAAAAAAATTAAGTTTATTTTATAGGTTTAGTTAGTTTGTTTCTATAATTGAAGGATTAGAGATTGTACAGTGTTTAAAATTCTACAAGCTCATAAGTTCTTTCTTTCCTTTGTCTTGTTTATTTCTTTCATAATTTTTATTGTGTTTAATGTGATTCTTGTTATTGGTTTTATGAATTGAGCGTATGATTTTTGTAGTTTAATTTAAAAAATTTGACTCTTTTATATATGTTAATCAAATTTATAATTTTTATGTGCTTATCTTTTGTGTTTTTTTGCTTTTATCAATATTATATGCTATATTAGTATGGGGTGGGAGGATAATTTAAGTTTATGAGATAACTAATAATGAAATGTGGATTGGAATTAATTGTTATGTTTATTTTTTGTTACATTAATAAACCAATTTTAATGATCACCTATCAATCATTATGTCTTTATTATTTAGATTGGCCATTTGGTTAATTAGAGTACTTGTAGGATGTTAGGATTGTATAGTTTATCTATAATTGTTAACATATATTTCCACATGTTGAAACTAGGTTATTTATTTTTTTCTTTGTTTATTAATATGTAAAAGTACAAAATTTAAGTTGATTGTAATTATGGTTCTAGTTAGTTAATCCCTAATCATTGATGATGTCATTAAATAAATCTAGAGATCTTAGCCTAATTTATTAATTATTTAAACAATAAATTGTTATTGAAGTAACACAACTAAATTTCATAACCTTTATTTCTTGATGTTTATTTATTTATTTGAAAACTAATATTAAACCTTAGCCTAAATATTTTCTTAATAACATTTGACTCGTAACCTCAATAGATTCTTAAACATTTTTCCCCAAATATTTTACCTCTATTATTTTTATTAAGCTTATCCCAAGCCTAATTATTTTTACGTAATACCTTACTATATCCAAACCAAACGTAAAACTAAAATAATATATATAACATTACCCTACCCTACCATTTTTAATCCCTTTGCATGCCCCTATTTTTTTCCCCAACCATTATCCTTATCTCCCTTCTTACCTCACTTAGTAGCCCATACTATTAACATGCCAAACCATTCCTCTCCCTCATCCCCATCACCCTAACCCTCCACTCCTGACCCGTACTCCATCACCTCACACCTCTTATGATGTATAAAAACATATGCACAACACTATCCTTTCCCCCTCTCCTTTATTTAATCAAAGCCCTCTGATCACTCTTCTCTTAACTTCATTTGGTGTACTCACTAGACACCAACCTACTCCCATCTCTTCTCCTTGACAAACACCACCTCTCCCCCTACGTGCACAATCCTTGAATTTCCTTAACCAAATAGCCTACACAACACCTTCTTCCTCTTTCCCTTCTCCTCATTTCATTACCCTTCTCATCTTTATTTAGCTTCGTAGAAACCACAACCTCCACCATCATTTATCCTGCTAGCCTCACAACCATTGGCCTCCACCTCCTCCTCCTCATCCTTCTCCTTCTTCTTCTTTTTCTTCTTTATCTTCATCTTCTTCCTCTTATTTTTTCTTCATCTTTTCTCCTTATTCTTTCTCCCCTATTACCTATGGTTTTCTTCTCCCTCCCTATGGAAATTTTTTTTAAACCCCTAGCACATCCTTGCAATTTCATGGGAAAGGAGTACCAATGATTATGTATGAAATGGGATCTATGTGATTTCATAGTCACCTTAATAAAATACTAACATTTAAAGTGAAATACCTTGAGATCGGAAATAGTGGCTCTTTAGGGGTAGCTACCCTAAAGACTTTGTTTACTCCATGGTTGATTATGAACTTTTGCTGGTGTGTTTTAGTTCCCCGGTATGGCCCTATATCTTACTCTATTTTTTCTATAGACTAATAGGATGTAAGAAATTTGATTGATTAGGTATCCTTGTAAGAAAATTGATTGATTAGGTATCATTGTAAGTAAGGTATATTCGATTATAGTTATATTTAGAAGCCTATGTCCCTCTATATTTCCTCTCTTTAAGTTTTGTAAACCACTAATTTTGTGTATGTCTAGAAAAATATTTATCTATTATTCCCACCTTTCTAATTCTTTTAACTTTTTTATAAATCTAAGTAGAGTAATTAGTTTACCCTTAGCACTTGGTATGATAATGGTAAAGGTAACCGCACTTGTACCATGTGTAGTGATAACACCCTTCGATTTTTTTTTAACTTCCTCACTGAACACTATAAACCAAATTTTTAAGTCCCAAAAATTAGGGTGTCACAAGTTGGTATCAGAGTTTGAGTTTTTTGAATTTTTAACTCCCAAAAATTAGCTCTCACAATCATAAATGTTTTAACTAGAAAATGTAGTTACATCATCTTAGAGATTTTAAACGTGGATTAGTCTTGTGAGTACTTAAGTTGTGGTAGACTAAGTGGTCTTGATTTGTGATTATGTGTTATGTCCTAGTAGGATAGAACTTTTATTAACATGTTTACTATTTTATAACTTGTTCAACATAACTTTGAATAGATATGTTGGCCATTTAGAAAAAACATTCGAGCCTTTCATGGGTTTCATTCAACATCTGCCTCCATCTCAACCTCCACATCCTTTATGTTACCCAAAAGAGAGTATCGGAGAAAATTAGCTTCAAAGAATTTTGGGTAATCATCCGCCAACCTATACTAGAGAAGAAAACCTCTTTGTCCTAGAAGGATAGATTCATGATTTTAATAGGTCGTTCGACACACTCGATTGTAGAAAAGAGCAAAAGGAAATAATAGCAATGTATATTCTTTAACTACCCACAAATACATAGTAGGTAGGTTTTTGTGTTCAACCAAAACCATTGATTTCTTGGGAAGACTTCAAGATAACCATTTGCATATGTTTCCACACTAAGAGTTTCAAGAAGGATAAGATCAAGGAACTCATGTTGTTAACTCAAGGAAGTATATTAGTGTTGGATTTTCACGTGCGGTTTATAGAGCTACAAAAATTTTCTTTGGGTATAGCTGTTATAAAAGCTACGTTCTTCTTTTAAATTGAGTAAGGACTTTACTTTAGTATCTAGAATATGATGGCTGCAGTTGTTTTCCATGACTTGGCTACACTATATGAGCTAATGTGTGTCCCTGATTCTTTGGCCCAAGAGTAGATTTTGAGTTTAGGTAAGAGGAAACTCAAGATGTTGGATTCTAGGGAAAAGAGTTGGCTCCATAGTGTTAAAGTTTCAAACATTGAAAATCAAAATAGAGCTCGACCAAGAATGGTTAGAGTGGTTCCTATAGTAGAAATAGTTAGAGACTAATCTAATACCACCACTAATGTCATTGCACATAAGATTACCTAGGAAAGGATTTCATGGGAAAGTTTATTCAGTGACATATCAATGGTAAACTTGGGTATAAGAGCTTCTAGTGCTATGACGCACCCTCTAGTGGAGTTCAGAGGACCCAATAACAACCAACTTTGCAGGACCAGATGTTTGGAGAGATCTGCTTGGCCAATCCAATAGGAACAGATAAGCAAGTGCTAGATCCTAATGATTCTCCTTATGGTATGTTAATATTTCTTCTTTGGTCATTTCAAGTGAGTTAGGTTACATTTTTGTAAGTTTTTGTGACATTTTTGTGCCATTGTAGTTCCCTATTTTTTAAGGAGTAGTTTCTCCCCTAAGTGTCTTATGAGTAGACTTTAGGGATGAAGTTTGTTTTTAAGGGGGTAGTGATGTAACATCTCAAAATTTCATAACCTTTTTAACATTTAAACCTTAGCATAATTATTTAATTACTAACATTTGAATCATAGCCTAAATAGATTATTAAATGTATTTTTATAATTATTTTATCTCTTTCATTTTTCTAAGCTTATTTTAAACCTAATTATTTTTACCTGATACCCTAATATATTGAAACTAAACATAAAACTAAAATAATATATATATCCCTACCCTATACTACCATTTTTACCCCTCTAATTACCCTTTTGCATGCCCCTATTTTTTTACCCTAAAAAGTCTCATTGTCTTCCTTCTTACCTTATTTAACACTCTATACCCTCACTGGTCAAACCTTCCCTCTCCCTTATCCCTATCACCCTAACCTTCTCTACCAATCCATACTCCATCACCTCACCCTTCTCTATATGCATATATAGATATATATATATATATATACACACACACACACACACAACACTACCCTTTCACCCTCTTTAATTTATTCATAGCCCCCACTCACTTTTTTATCGGTTTTATATGGTTTACTCACTAGCCACTAGCCTAATCCCTTCTCCACTCCTCTCCAAACACTACCCATCCCCCTTGTGTACACAACCTCTACATTTCCTCAACTAAACAGCCAGCCAAACACCTTCTTCCTCTTTCCTTTCTCCTCCTTCCCCTTTTCCTTATTGGATTCATTTGGTTTTACAAAAATCATAGGCTCCACCATATCCACTCCTTGCATTGCCACCCTACATCAAAGCATCCAACATCATCTAGCAAACCAGCCTCGAAACCCTTAACCACCCCTTCCTCCTCCTCCTCCTTTACTTCTTATTTTTTTCTTGTTCTTCATTCTTCTCTCCTACTACCCCTATATATCTTCTCCCTTCCTATGGAAATTTTTATCAACCCCTACCACATTCTTGCGACAACTTCTCCCACAACCCCTTTGGCACATCCCATAGTAGCCAACCACCCAACTTTGACCCTTTCTATCAATGTCGAGACCACCATTAGTTGTGCCATCCTCAACCCTAGTTCCTCCAAGCTGAGCCACCCCTATATCCTTTTGCATCACCTCCATATCAAGTCATCACCACCATCCACCATCCACCATCATCTTCTTCCCCCATTGCACCCTTCCTCTTTTTCCTTCACCTCCTCCTCATAATCACCACCCATCACCGACCCCCCTCTTATTCCTCTTATTTTCATCTTCGCCCTTTCTCCTCATCTTGCTCCAAAATTAGTTGTTTTATTTGTGTCACAGAGTTGCGCCTCGGTAGCATATCCCAACTATGCATCACCATCCTTGCATGCACAACCTACGCACCTACACATGCCCCTAATTATATACGTCTATCCTTGTATGCACATCCATGCCTTGTTGGACAACCTACCCATGCTCCCTGTTATACACATTTACAGCATCACCAACCTCTAACCTTGCCCCTATCATGTTGCCTCCCTTGAACTATTCATGCATCACCTAACCTTCCTCACCACCGTGTGGCTCTAGCTCTTCCTACACCACCCTCCTCACAAACACTAGCCCAACACCCCCTACTCATGTGGCTTGTGTAGTGTGAGGAAGTTTTGTTTAATAAATTTTGTTACCCATTATTAATAAGGGTATTTTGGTAATTTTGAAAAATAAATATTTTATTGGTGATGTTGGTGGTCCTGTTGCTCCAATTGTTGTTTTTGTTGTTGTTGTTGTTGCTGCTGCTACTACTGTTGTTGTTGCTATTATTTTTATTGTACTTGTTAAATATTAATGTTGTATGGTGGTATTATTTGTAGGTGTGAAACTTGATTAGCGAGATCATGTGCTATTTAGTAAAATACTGCTATTTTGTGTTTTTGATGGAATTTAGGTAATTTTTATACCCTACTAAAATGGTAAACTTTGTATGATAGCACATTAGGGTATTTGAATCTGAAATATGTCAAGCATGATTCACTATGTTATAATTATGTGCTATCTATGATATCATAAAAATTAGTAGAGAGAGAGAAAGAAAGACGGTTATCATATGTAAAAAAAATGGGTACAAATGTATGGCAAAATGATTTTTATGATAATGTATAGCATGTATGTGGAAAATGATAGGATGAGCATGATAGATAAATTTATGGAATAATAATCATGGATGTGTGCCCTAGAGGTAATTTTGTATTTTTAGGCGTGTTGTGATATCTATCTTGATAGACATATTGTAACACCCCCAAATTTACTACTGAAAAATTTCGTTTAAGACAAAGGTTTTAGCGGAAGCGAAAGAATTAAAACCATAAACTTGGGGGTATTACCGCCACACTTAGTACCAGACTGGTTCACTCCTACCATTCCGATACTAAGTGCTAAGGCTAAACTAAACAATCATTAAGTAAGATTCATCAAAACATAGGTCCATAGTTAACATAGACCATTCACGAAAACCACGAGTCAACAACAGTTAAAATATCGTTAAGATTGCAACTTAAAAGTACGGTTTCGACGCAAGAAGCGTAGTACAAAATATAGTTAATAAGACGGGTCCTAAGGGACCAATATCCGGATCGCCAACTCACTCAAGCCAAGCCTTCCACCCAAATTCAATAACCGGTCAAACCTGCATAGGAGGTCTACTCCCCACCATCGGTGGATCATCACAGGACCCATTCAATCAAGGTAGTATCAGTACAGGTCCAATACTGAGTAAGGGCGTTGGTGCGCTAAGGCCAAACATACAATCATACCACATAACATACATAGCACAATCATATAGACAACATGCGATAACCTGCAAGGTAAGGCTTGAGTACTTTCCGGTGACTTATTCTTATTTCTCGTTAATATTAATACGTTCATTCCACACGTATTCTTTAATAGTCCGTGTGAGTGTGAGAACCCCATTATTATAGCCGGTGGAACGGTCACGAGGGCCATGCCCTGCCACTATTATAGTCGGTGGACCGGTCACGAGGGTATCATACCCTGCCACTATTATTTGCCAGTGGACCGGTCTGGCCCCGACTCACAAGGTGTTCCACTGTAAATGTTTGTATCTTTCCCAGGTCTTATTATCATTCTAATTAGTTTGTTGAGCGCGGAATTCCCTACTATTATAGCCGGTGGAATGGTCACGAAGGCCATGCCCTGCCACTATTATAGCCGGTGGACCCGTCACGAGGGTAACATACCCTGCCACTATTATTTGCTGGTGGACCGGTCTGGGTCCGGCTCAACATCTTTCTCTGTAAGTAGTTAATGTCTTAACATATCTTATTCAAAATGTTTTCACCATGGATATGCATAAATCATTCTCTTTATGCTTTACACATCACAACCAATAAAATTACACATTCATAACTACACTTTAATCCATAAGCCATTAATACCACCATGCAATCATTAATACCACCATACAAACATTAATGCCACCACGCAAACCATAACACCACCATGCAAACCCTAATACCACCATGAGCCATTAATACCACTATGCAATCATTAATACCTCCATACAAACCCTAATACCACTATACCGACCATAATACCACCACACAAACCATTAGTACCGCCATCGAACATTAATACCACCATACAACATTAATACCTCCATAAAAATCACAAATACCATCATACAAACCATAACACCACCACGCAACCCTAATACCACCATAAGCCATTAATACCACTACACAATCATTAATACCACCCTACGAACATTAATACCACCATACAAACCCTAATACCACCATACAACATTAATACCTCCATAAAATCATCAATACCACCATACGAACCACAACACCACCACGCAAACCCTAATACCACCATAAGCCATTAATACCACTATACAATCATTAATACCACCATACGAACATTAATACCACTATACAAACCCTAATACCACCATACAACATTAATACCTCCATAAAATCACAAATACCACCTTAAAACATTAATACCTCCATAAAATCACAAATACCACCATACAAACCCTAATACCACCATAAGCCATTAATACCACCCTAGAACGTTAATACTATCATATAAACTTCAAGACTCCCATGATGGTTTCCAACTCATATTACCATTTATCCTAACATGCATGTCCTAGTGGGCCATAACATATTGCATCATAAACATCATACATATAAATGTCATGCTCATGTCACGGAAGCACATACAATATACCTTAATCTCCAAGCTGCGCTATACATAAGACAAGTTAACCACAAATCATATAATACATGGCATAGAATGGCATACACAACATTCAACACATCCATGTCACACATAGCACAAGGCCATTAGCTTCGTACTTCCCTAAGGCGACGCCAGGCTTGGAGCACACTCCTCTAACTCCTTAGGGCTTTGGTCGGGATTACCTATAAAAGGGGGAAATGCTAAGTATTAGTTTCCCTTATAAGTACCACAATTCTTTATTCTAGTTTAGGATTAGAGTTTTTATTACTAAAGAGGGTGTTATACAAAAACTAGGGTTTTTACCTTAGAATTAGTATACTAAATATTAGTAGTCGAAATATAGTTACTTATGATACTTATTGTTACACTTATTTTATTAAGCCCATTAGTTCCATTCTTATAATACTAGTGTTCACTAGTCATAGTAAAATAGTGATAATAATAATAATAATAATAATAATAATAATAATAATAATAATAATAATAATAATAATAATAATAATAAGACTACTAATAGTGACACTTATGTTTCAATTAATAGAACTCTAGCGTTTTTAAGATTAAGTCTAACAATGGTGTTAGGTTTGAAAGAATAATATTATAAGGTCACAATATTACAAGTAAACTGTTCCTAAGGTGTGATAATGATAATAGTAATAATACTAATAATGATGATAATAATAGTAATAATAACCATAATAACCCTAGCAATAATAATAACCCAGTATGGTTAAGTATCAATAATAATAACCTTAGTAAGGTAATAGAAATAATAATGATAAAACATTAATACTAATAACAATAAGACCAAAGTTAAGTATAATACCAGTTAGGGTTTAAAAGGGATGTTAGTAGTAGTAAGAAAATAAGAACATTAATGATGGAGACCATAATAATGATAATAATAATAATATTAATAGTAATGAAATAAATAATCATAATAATAATAATAATAATAATAATAATAGTATTATTATTGGTAGAAAATAGTAGTAGTTATATAAAAGGGGTACTAGGGTTTGAATGAGTGGAGAACCACCTAGGGTCGGTGGTGGTCCGGCGGCGGCGCGTGGCGGCGACAGCAACGGCGGTAGAGGAGGAGAAGAGGGGGAAATATGGAGGTGGTGGTTAGATGGGGGGAGAAAAGAAGGAGTTTGAGGTGGGAAAAGAAACACCAGGTGAAGGGGAGTGGAGTGAGGGTGGTGGCGTGGCAAGGGGTGGCGGCGCGCGGTGGCGACGGCGGCGGCCGAGGGTGATGGAGAGAGGTGGAAGATGAGGGAGGAAGGAGGAGAGGGAGGTAGGGGAAGATGGAGGTATGGGAAGGTAGAGAGAGGTCTGCTGGGCATTTTGGAGGGTGGAGGAGGCTCTGGTGGCGGTTGAGCTGGCGGTGGAAGGCGGCGCAAGGGCGGCGAAGGGTTGGAAGGGGTTGCTCGGGGTGGCTATTTTGCACGGCCAGGGTGGCACGTGCAAGGAAAATCGAGGGCTAAGGAGGGATTGATTAGGGGGAGGGTGGTGTAAGGTGGGGTTCTAGGCGGCATTCGACCGGCAGCGTTGGGGGACGGCGGCGGTCGACGCGTCTGATGGGGCGGCGGCGAGAGGGTGCAAACCCAGGGTTTCGGGGTTCCAAATACCGAACCCAGGTGATCAATGGGGGTATTTATAGGTAGGGTGGTCAGGAAAGGAAAAGGGGAAGAAGACAAGGGGTGCACGCGCCAGGCTAGCCGGCAGGCGGTGCAGGTCCTGCCATGGCAGGTTGGGTCGGGCAAGGGGAGATGAAAAAAGGAAAGAGATGGAACGCGGGAAAGGGAGAGAGGGACTTGGTCGGGGTCGAAAATAGAAAGACAACGACGGGGAGAGGGCAGAGAGGGGAGGCCAGACGGCGTGCTGATGTCGGCAGAAGGACTACAGGGTCGGCAGTTGCAGATCGAGGTTTGGGAGGGAGGAAGACGACGATTGGACCGATCGGTCCAGGGGAAGAAAAAAACAGAGGGGGGAGAGGTCAGGCAGCAGCAGTTATTTCCCCCATTAATGAAACGCAGCGTATTAGGGGTTGTGAGAGGAAGACGTAGCGTCGTGTCGAAGGCTGGCAATGATCGATACGGTACTTAATGCGGCGTGGCGTTTCGGCAACTTTAGCATCGAAACGCAGCGTTTTGTTCCACGGCGGCTGGGCTCGCTTGGTCGCGGGCGAGGAGAAGGAAGGGAAGGCTGGGTTGGGTCGGGCGAGGCCCAATTTCGGCGAAGGAGGAAGAAAAGGAAAAAAAAAGGAAAAGAAAAGGGAAAAAAAGGAAAAGAAAGAATTATTTTGGGTTTTGGATTTTGCATAAATTATTAGGATATTTTTCTGGCTAATTAGAATATTAATATTTATAAGATATTAAATAATTTCCTTTTTGCTTAGTTTAGGCTATTTTAGATAAATTGTCCTTAACTTCCATTTTAATTAGTAAAATGTCCAAATTTTTTTAAATAATTTATTTATTATTTTCCCCTTATTTTCCTCAATAAATTTCCTCTTTATTTAATGAAGTAATATATTTTCTTAATTTTCTCTAATAAATCATTATTTTGCCATAATTCCATAATTAGGCTTTTTGGGGTATTACACATATATAATGTGTATTATTTGTTGTAGAGAATGAGATTATGTGTTTTGGAATGTATTAGATACACATAGTAGGGTTTTACATGCAAAATCTTAAATACGGATAAATTAGTCATTTATCTTATATGATAATTTAACTACATGATAAATTAATACAATTATTATATTTTATCTTTTTATAAAAAATTAATAAATGAAATGGATATAGTAATTAAAAAGGATAATAATGTGGTAATTTTGACCTAAGGGGCATTTCGGTCTTTTTTTCCTATGTACCCAAACGTAAATAATTGAGCCTAAAATGGCCTTAGAATGTTTGTATGATTGACCTTGAAAATGATTTTGATTATGGTTGTCTCAGGGTAATGAGAAAGGAGTACAAATGATTAAGTATGAAATTGGATCTATGTAATTTATATATGATTTCGTGGTCAATGTAATAAAATACTAACATTTAAAGTGAAAACCCTTGAGATCAAAAATTTTGGCTCTTTAGTGGTAACTATCCTAAAGATTTGGTTTACCCTATAGTTGATTTTAGATTTTTACTGGTATACCTTAGTGCCCCAACCATATCCTATATCTTACTCTATTTTATTATGTAGACTGATAAGAGGAATGCATACTTATGATATAGGTGTCCTTGTTAGTAGGATACTATGACCTTCATGCACTAGTGCAACTAAGGTATATTTGAATCCTTGTGTTAATCGTTAGTAGGATATTATATTACCTTGATGTGATAGTATAACTAGAGTACTTTAGTGTCTCTAGATTAATTGATCTCCCCTCGAGTGAACAAAAAAGAAATGGAAATGACTAATGGATTATTAGATTATTAGATTATTATATTATTAGATCGGTTCATTGAATCCTTTATGACTACCTATGCTTTGATAGTAGATTTATGCCTACTTATAGTTTGGTAGCAGCCTTTTTAAATGCATGTGGTTTGATAACAGCCTTTGTGCCTATATGTGGTCTGATAGCAGCCTTTGTACCTACCTGTGTTCGGTAGCAGACTTTATACCTATCTATGTTTTGGTAGATTCCTCTGTGCCTACTGTCATAAGATGAGTTGTTATTAATATATACTTCTGAGTCCAAATGTGTTATGAGATTTATCAGGATTGAAAATGAGGTATGTAATATGTGATTATAGTTTTGGTTTTTAGTTGATGTTATTTCTAATTATATTGCAAAAATCATCTCTCAGATGTTCTATTGGTAAGTTTTAGTTTGGTCTAGATAAACGAGTATGAATAGTATATGGCATTGGTGGTATGTGGTTATATGAATGACTATCGTATTCCAATTAATGCATGTATATTTCCTTATTTTACACCATATATTATACATGATTCCTTATATGTGCTCAATGCTGGGTTTTTATTTTGGTTTACTATAAAGGGTTACTCAATACCGTTGTACTAAATGGTGCCCTTTGTGGCCCCCTACCTATTCATTGAGTAGTGGTCTTTGTAGGTCATCTTCCCAATTCAGTCAGAAGCTGGTAGTTATATTTTCAATCCTAGGGCTACCTAGTGTCCTTTAGTATATTTGATTTCATTTGTATTTAGCGTAATTCTATTATTTCTCTCTTTGAATTTTGTGAACCATTGATGTTCCTTTTATTTAGAATGATATTTATCTATTGTTCCCTCCTTTCTAATTCTTATAATCATGTTATAAATATAAGTAGAGTAATGATTTTAGCCTCAATACTTGGTATGAGAATGATAAAGGTAATAGGACTTATGCCAAGTATGGCAGTAACACCCTTTGTTTTAATTATTTTAGTTTCCATGCATAACTCTATAAATGACATTTTGAAGCCCTAAAAACTAGGATGTTGCAAGTAGACAATGGTTTATTTTCATAAGGGATTCTAGGAAGCATACACGTGTGACCTTTTGTAGGTTAACATTAAAAATAATACATGATCTAGTGATTGGTTGATATCTTCGAACCGCTATTATCCCATTATTGTTATTTAATTGTTATATTAATTATTATTTTTATTCTTTTCACTGTTAGTGATCTATTTTTCTAATTTGATGAATAATAGATTTTATTTGATAATAGAACTTTAAGAATTAAATTACAATTATCATGGGATCAACCCTTGATACAAAATCAAATGGTTAAGGCATAGCATTTATTATTATGGAACCTATTATCCTATATTTAGAGAGGATTTTCTACAAATTTAAAGGCAAACGGATGACTAGTTATGGATGAAACTTGTAAAATAAGTCACTAGCAATAGAGGTGTATGCATAGCATGCATAGAGGGTAAAACAATATTTCATGGAAGGTTTGAATGTGGAATCTACATGAGAAGAATATAGTCCAAAATTTAGACTTGTGATATTGATTATTATAATGTTGACATTAGTTAAAAAAGATAAGAAATTTGAATGAGTCATAAAGTAGTTTAATTCTATCTTGTAGGGTTATCTTATTCTATATTTTGAGTTGTGATTAGAGTAGGGAGAAATCCATTTATTTTTGTGCCAATTCCTATTAGATATTTAGGAGGATTATCTTGTAATATTAGGGAGGTAAAATTGCTATAAAACCCATAAAAGTACACTACACAAAAGGGAGATGAAAATTGATGAAATTGTAGACTTTTGCTTAATTGAAATTTGTGTGAGTTCTTCTCAATTTTAATCAATTATATGTGAGTGATTATTATTTAAATAATTATTCACTTTTTCTATGTGAATTAGAGATTAAGATATATCCTTCAAACCCTCTACAAAACCTAGATCATTCCGACCCTAATCACCATATACAATCGTCGTTGTCGCCATCACCTTCTTCAACACTCTATCTTTAACCTGTTTTTCTTATTTGATTTTATCAATTTTCCAAACTTAAGATAATAATAATAATAATATTAGTACTATTATCATATGATCATCCTCAAAATTTTAAATTTCATAATCTAGTCATCCAATCACCATTATTCCATTCGTTCATCATCATAATATTAACATCACTACTAAACCCTAACCCTAGCCCATGAACCAAATAGGTCTAAAAAATTTTATCATTCAAGCATCATCACCACTAATTATTATTTGTTGATTCATCATCATCATGTCTTCATCACTTTTTAACCATCATATCCCTTTTACAACTCTAATTGAACCATAATACCACCAAAACAATATATCCATATTATTACACACATCAATTTTGGTATCAAAGCTTAGGATTTTTTGTAGTGTGACATACACAATTTGAATTTTGGTTGACTTGAGAAGGAATTTTTTTAAGCACAAATTTGTGGGGGTAAATAAGACATGGTAAGATAAGAATAAGACTTGAGGGAAATGCTCAAGGTATTGGTGGAGGAGATCAAGGAAGTTAAGTTGCATATAGATAGGATGGAAGCCTAAAAAATCCAAGGATCACATGTCCAACATCAAATCCAAATAAATCAAGTAAAGAAAATCATAGAAGGGAAGCACATGACCAACTAGAGGAAGGAGGAGAAGAAAGTTTAGGGAACTATATACGAGCTCATGACACTTCAAGTAAATCATATGATGATGTGGAGAAGGGGATTCAATTTAACCTACCTGAGTTTCAAATTAGTCTCGATTAGGAATATTTCCTTGAATTGTTGCAAATTTTTTAATATAATTTTTATTATAAGGAGCTTGATGATGAAAAAAATTTCAAATTTCCATATTAAAATTTAATATTTTTTCTAGAGTATGGTATGAAAATTTGAATAGAAGGGAAAGAGAGGAAAAAATAATAAGATCATAGGAGAAATTGAAAAGGCAATTAAAAAGAAAAATTGTGCTTGGAAAATATAAGCTAGAGAATTTCATAAAGATGACTACTTTAAGGCAAGGGTTGCTTAGAGTGGAGGATTAAATTAGAGTTTTTTAAAGATTATCTCTTATTTGAGATGTTCAAGAAAACAAAGAGCATATATGTGCTATATTTATTGAAGGTTTAAATATTAATCTAAGAGAGAAGGTAGAGGTGTATCCTTATGAGTTATTTGTAGACTTAGCAAAATTAGTAACTGAATTTGCGAAGCAATTGAAGAGAACCAAGACACCAAAAAAAGCAACCAATGTACCTTATGGTTCAAACTTCAAGGGGGTGTCGAAGCAATCATCCTCTCAAGACACAATTCAAGACAACATTAAAAGTTTCAATCGTGAAGAAAAGGTAAAGGAAAAGATGGTTGGTAAGGTGAATAAGTAATGCTTCAAGTGTAGAGGCTATGGTCATTTAGACTTAAGCCTAACATAGAGAGAGAGAGTTTAGCTCTAAGGAATGAAAGGTAGGAAGAGGCCAACAGTATGAAGCAAAAAAGAGGAGGAAAAAAGTGAGTCAAGGGTGAATGGGAGGAAGAAAAAAAGAGGGAAGATGCCAAAGGTAAGGAAGGAACAATTAATAGTAGCATGTACTTTTTGATCTTTCAGGAGTTAAATGTAACACCCCCATTTTCAAAACCAAAAACTCATTAAAAAGTATGCGCGGAAGCTAAAACAATGAGGGCATCACCGCCACATCTAGTGTGAATTAGCACCCTAATGCAATTCACAATAGATGCTAAGGCTGTGTAAAATAATAAAACACACGAAACATATTCATTAATTCAAACTAACCGAACCGAAATTGTTACTACAAAAGAAACCATGAAAAGTATCTACTAAAATTAATATAATAAATAAAACTATGAAAGTCACCACCACTCTCAATATTTCCCATCATGCATGCCATCAACACCTTGAGTAGGTTCATACCCAACCTGCACTAGATCATCTGCTCACCATGTACATCATGGATCATCACAGCCCCGTTTAAAACATGTAACAAGTTAGCCAGGGGAACAGCTAAGTAACACTTAAATACGAAGGAATAATGTTATATATTCACATTTATATAAGGGTATAATTTAAAGACATACACTCGAATCACATAAGAAAACCACCCAATTAGTAATCTTTATTTAGGTGACCGTAACATCTAATTTATTTATTTACTTATTTTTTTTTAGTGGGGAAAACCAACCAGGGGGTCACCTGGCAAATCAAAAGTCCGAAGACCTACCACCAACCACAGGAGGAATACAAATCACACCTGGGCCATCCCAATGGACATAGTCCAAAGGAGATAACAAAAGTCTAATGACCTACCACCTCGGTCATCCTGTCCTTAAGTGTGCACACCCCCTAATAGGGTCCGGAGAAGCCTATAGAGTAGACGAGGAGCCTTTACCAGACACAACTGGCAAATAAATAAATATCCACAATAGAAAAGGAAAGGCTATTGCCGATCCCCAACATCAGGAGGCCAAACCTGAAGGACCCAAAGCCCACTTTATGTTTCACTTTAAGTTATGGTATATTAATTAAATAAAGTCACACAATCCACCATATAAACTTCACTTTATACACTATTATATTAGGTAACTTTCTCAAATAACATAGAAATATACCACTTAGAGTCACCACTCCATTAACCAGTTGGAATAGAACAGAATAAAATAATTATCCAACCAGCACTTCAAATAAATAAATAAATAATAGTCAAAGTTTCTTAGGGTCCAATTATACGCTAACATAAATATAAAAAAAACCTAATTTAGTCATATAAACTATGAGCCTTGTGATATATGCATAATAAAGGAACGCTTGTATAAAATCAAATCTTTATAACCAGATAAGACCATTATATTAACGAGCGCATAATTAAAATATGCATGAACGCAAATACACATATATATCTATATATAAAAGGTTGAAAATAATGTTACCTGGAATGCGATCTGATCATAAATGCTCACTAGTCGCTAAACCTATAGTTTACACCAATAATATTAACTCTAAACGAAATATATTTGGTAAAAATATTATAAACGGCTTAGATCCAACTTATCACAATTCTTACATTTGCCAATATTTTAATTTACCGCCTAATATTTATATATAAACCCCAACTCCTACAATAATTATGTAACTATAAGATTACTCAAATATATATATGTGTGTGTGTGTGTGTGTGTGGAAAAATACTTACAACTGGTTTGATTAAATAAATTAATAGAATAATCCTATGTTGAAATTAATCTACCAGTAATATTAATCAGAAGTCGTACATATTTCCTACCGATGAAATTTAATTTAGTGCTCAAAGTTTATTAACTAACAAATATATCCGGCCCCTAAAATAGTTATAAGTATTTATGCTAGAATATGAATATGTAATTAACTAAATTATAGTTAAACCACGTAAAAGTCACGTATATATATGTATACATTTAAACCCAAGTCACGTAACAAGCTGCCCACCCAACAATCGCGTAGAATTTTCTAGTCACCTCCTGTCTTATATTCTAAAAGTTATCCTGCCAAGTTTTATATATTAGATGGTCATACTTACGTAGGTTTCCCAGCTAAAAGAAATTTCTTCCGCAAAAGGCACCCGCCTTTGACTAGTATTCTATATATATATATATACACACACATAATGGATAGTGTTGCGGACTCGTGTAAACAGTTTCCGACAACCACATATCACAAACACCGAAGCACGAAGGCTTCGAAAAAAATTAATAGGTTGTACTATGCAATAGTATAAAGTAAATTTGGAAGTGATTTTTACTGACAATGATACAAGAACTACAAATTTGTATTACCTGAGTACGCGAAACAAAAGAAAACGGCTTGGTACTTGTTAGCGATATCAACCCTGTGGAAGTGGCCAGCGGCTATAGCGTTTGTTTTCTCCCAATCGCATGACTTTTTTTTTTACCGAGCAACAGGTTTTTATATACTAGTAGAGATTATTAGGGTTCCAGAGTTAATTACCTTTTTTTCCCAAGTTACATAAAAATAAAATTTTTTATTAAAAATCATTATTATACCTTACAACTAGTTAGTTACTAAAATTTACCAGCAGTAACATTTTATTAAATAAATTAAATTTTAATGGGTAAACCTACAACAACCTTATATTGGTCAAATCCCACCGCCTATTATTATCAAATAAATTATTATTATTATTATTATTATTATTATTATTATTATTATTATTATATCAAAATTACCGGGTATTACATTCTCCCCCACTTAAGAATGAACTTCGTCCCCGAAGTTTGAGCCTAATTGCATAAGTAGGTACATCAACACATAAGCATGACATCAACTTACTTATATAACACCACATATTAGAATATATCAATCATAGAAGAAAAACCATGATAAATAAGAAATGAGGTAATATAATCTCGAACCCCATGGTATACCTATTCGAATAATTGAGGATATTGACACTTTATGGCCTCCTTTGTCTCCCAAGTGGCCTCCTCTACCTTGTGGTTCGACCAAAGGACCTTTACCATAGGAATTGACCTCGACCTAGTCTCCCGAGTCTTAGAATCTAAAATTTTCACTGGCCGCTCTTCATAAGACAAAGTCTCATCTAACTCTAAATTCTCTGGCTGAATTACATGGGAAGGATCATGGACATATCGACGAAGTTGTGAAATATGGAACACATTATGCACGCGTGCTAACTCCATAGGTAAAGCAAGACGATAAGCCACCTCCCCGATCCTCTCCAATATCTCATACGGACCAATAAACCTCGGGCTCAACTTTCCCTTTCTTCCAAACCTCATCACACCTTTGGTAGGTGAGACCCGTAAAAGGACCTTCTCACCCGCCTTAAACTCATCTAATCTTCGTCTTTGATCTGCATAACTCTTCTGCCTATCTTGAGCAACTTTCATCTTCTCTTGGATCACTTTCACCTGCTGCATTGTATCCTCAATTAGCTGTGGCCCTAATATTACAACCTCACTAAGATCATTCCAACACAAAGGGCTTCTACACTTCCTCCCATAAAGTGCCTCAAATGGATCCATTCCAATACTAGCATGATGGCTGTTGTTGTAAGAGAATTCAATCAAATCTAGCTTGTCATCCCAATTTCCTTGAAACTCCAGCACACATGCCCGCAACATATCCTCTAATGTCTGGATGGTCCTCTCCGTCTGACCATCAGTAGCTGGATGAAACGTCGTGCTCATTTTCAACCTGGTACCAAATGCCTCTTGCAACTTTCCCCAAAAATGGGACAGGAAACGAGAATCTCTATCTGACACAATATCTCGGGGAACTCCGTGTAGCTTCACCACATATTTTACATATGCTCTAGCTAACTGATCCATAGACCACGTCGACTTCATCGGAATAAAGACTGCTGATTTAGTTAGCCTGTCTACAATAACCCAAATCATATCCATACCAGTCCTAGTCTTAGGAAGACCCACAATGAAGTCCATAGATATAGAATCCCATTTCCAAGCTGGTATTTCTAATGGTTGTGTCAACCCTGCTGGTCTCTTATGCTCAATTTTGACTTTCTGACAAGTCAAGCATTTAGCCACAAATTCACCCACCTCCCTCTTCATTCTTGGCCACCAAAACATCTTCTTTAGATCCTTATATAGTTTATCTCCACCTGGGTGCACTGAATAAGGAGTATAGTGCCCCTCTTCCATGATCCTCTTCTTCAGGTTCCCACAACTCTGAGGGACACACCACCTCCCTCTGAATTTGATGCTTCCATCCTCATGAATCTGGAAACCTTCAACTCTACCTTCTTGCATCTTCTGTCGAATTCTCTCTAACTTTAAATCTCCTGACTGATTGGCCCTAATCTCATCAAAAATAGTGGGAGTGATGGTTAGAGAATTCAATCTTGTCTTTAGACTCCCCACTCGTGATCAGCTCAATCTCCATCTCCTGCATCTCCTCATACAATCTATCTGCTATTACCAGGGCATTTAGCGAATGTGATGACTTTCTACTAAGCGCATCCGCCACCACATTAGCCTTACCCTCATGGTAGTTAAGCTCCATATCATAATCTTTCACCAACTCTAACCACCTCCTCTGCCTCATATTAAGCTCCTTCTGTGTGAATATGTACTTGAGGCTCTTGTGGTCTGTATAAAACTTGCACCGCACCCCATATAGGTAATGTCGCCAAATCTTTAATGCGAACACAATTGCTGCCAACTCTAAGTCATGAGTGGGATAGTTCTCCTCATAGGGCTTTAATTGACGCGATGCATAAGCTACCACCTTTTTATTCTGCATCAGCACACAACCAAGTCCCTTCTTTGAGGCATCACTGTAGACTTCAAATCCTTCGGTTCCTGATGGGAGTGTTAAAACTGGAGCAGTAGTTAATTTCTGCTTTAGCTCTTGGAAAGCTGCCTCACACTTGTCATCCCATTGGAATCATGTGGTTTTCCTTAACAAATTTGTCAATGGCCTTGCAATCTTTGAGAAGTTCTGTACAAATCGTCTGTAATATCCTGCCAACCCAAGAAAGCTTCGTACTTCTGTAACATTAGTAAGGGCTGGCCACTCAGAAACTGCTTGGGTCTTAGCTGGGTCTACAGACACTCCTTCCTTGGAAATCACATGCCCTAGAAAAGCAACCTTCTCCAACCAGAATTCACACTTGGAGAGTTTAGCGTAGAGCTTATGCTCCCGCAAAAGTGCAAGTACCATCCTCAAATGCTGAGCATGTTGGTCCCAATCCTTTGAATACACCAATATATCGTCAATGAAGACCACTACAAACTGATCAAGGTAGGGCCGAAAAATTCTGTTCATAAGGTCCATGAAAATGGCCGGGGCATTAGTAAGACCGAACGGCATCACCGTGAATTCATAATGGCCATACCTGGTCCGAAACGCTGTCTTGTAGATATCCTTCTTTGCCACCTTTAGCTGATGGTACCCCGATCGCAGATCAATCTTTGAGAATATTCCTGCACCTTTTAGTTGGTCAAATAAATCATCAATCCGCGGTAAAGGATACTTTTTCTTGATGGTCACTTGGTTCAACCCTCGGTAGTCAATACACAACCTTAAGCTGCCATCCTTTTTCTTCACGAATAAGACAGGTGCTCCCCATGGAGATATACTAGGCCTGATATACCCCTTCTCCAACAACTCTTCTAGCTGGGCTTTCAACTCCTTCATCTCAACTGGGGCCATTCTATATGGTGCTTTAGACACTGGTTCAGTCCCTGGTGCTAAATCAATTGTGAACTCCACCTCTCTATCTGGCGGTAAACTAGGAATCTCTTCCGGAAACACATCCGGGTAATCTCTCACAACTGAAACTCCCTCTAGCTTTGCCATGTCAGCATTCAAATCATGGGTACTACACAAATATAATGGGTACCCCTTCTTTACTAAAGACCCCAACCTCATGGCTGAGACAAGGCGTGTGGTGGGCTTCGGTTTGCAAGCCCAATAGGATACTCGAACTCCCTTTGGCCCTCTCAAAACCACCTTCTGTTGTGCGCAATCTAATTGTGCTTTATACCGCCCCATCCAATCCATCCCAAGGATGATATCAAACTCCCGCAAATCTATCTCAATAAGATCTATAGCAAACTCAACACCACAGACAACAAGAGACGCTCTACGATACAACTTAGTACAATGCATCGAATCCCCAGAAGGTAACATAATGGTAGTGGATATAATATCAGGATGAACTAAGCCAATTTTTTCTACACAAGACGTAGCAATGAATGAATGCGAAGCTCCAGAGTCAAATAATGCATATACGGGAGTAGAGAGGATAGTAAATGTACCAGTCATTACATCCCCTTGACGCTCAGCTTCTGCTTGACTTATAACATTCAATCGACCTCCACTCTGACCACCAGACCTTTGCTGCTGAAAGTTAGGGCGATGTTGCTCGATCCTGCCCTTAGAATCATGACTCCCATTACTGCCCGGTGTCCTTTGTACAATCTGAGTATTCTGTTGTTGCTGAGATTGTTGATATTGTTGTCTTTGTCCTCCATTGAATTGTTGAGACTGAATCCTCTGAGCAACACTATCTCCACCACCAGATCGACACTCAAAAGATCTATGTCCCATCTTGCCGCAAGTGTGGCATTCCACTAAGTTACCCCCACAATCCTTCCCAGGATGATTCTTACCACACCGCTTGCAATGGTAATGCCTCTCCTGAACCCGTCCCCCACCGCGACGGACTCCTGATTCTCCTCCAGCAGAACCCACATATCCTCCACTCGTCTGGGAATTTCCTCCCTGACTCTTACCTCCATTATGTCCCCTTTTTCCACCTCCAAATCTTTGTTCGCTCTCCAGCTTCCTCTTCTTAGCCATTTGTACCTTCGCAATACCACAAGCTCTTTGATACACAGTCATCATATCTGTGAAAATAGCTCCTCCAAATAGCTCTTGGATACGAAGGTTAAGCCCCTGCTCAAACCTATGAGCCATCATTTCCTCTGTGGCTACCACTTCTGGTGTAAAGCGAGCCAATTCCATGAACTTCTTGTAATAATCCTCCACTGACATCGACCCTTGCTGCAGTGACAAAAACTCATCATACTTCGCACGCTTAACCTGCAAAGGGTAAAACTTAGCCCTCACCACCGCTTGAAACTGCTCCCAAGAAGCTACTGGGCCCTCATATAACTGGCGAGCTTGCCACCAATCATCTGCTACCTCCCTCAAAAGGAACACTGCAATATCGACCATACGTTCCGGAGGGCAACCAACCGCGGTAAAAATCTTGTTAAGGTTTTTAAACCAACTCTCCAATATAACCGGGTCCTCTTGTCCTTCAAAGGTTGGTGGATGATGCTGCGTAACCCGCCTCAACCAGTCCTCCTCATGAACATGGCCATGCGCCTGAGCTTGAGCTTGAGCCTGTTGTGCCTGCATCTGCTGCTGAGTTTGTGCCATGTTAAACACGATCTGTTCTAGCTGTGTCATCTGCGTGTTACGAGTCATTGTGCTACCAAACAGAAGTAATGTTAGGTTAAAACTTAAGGGTTATCATACTACAGTACCAAATACACACGAGAAAACTTCTAACTTAAATGTCAGTATGATAATAAACACATAAAAGATTAATCCTAGGGGCACATTTTCTCTAAATATTACTACTTAACGTCACACGTTGCTAATAATATACATGACAAAATCATGCACATATGCACCCCAACCCTTCTTCCTCACTTGGTGACGTTCCAGGTTTTAAAATAAATATTCCTGGTAATGACAAAAGTGAATACCATTCCTTAAAAATCATTTTGAAACTAGCTTTTCTGAAAACCAGGCTCTGATACCACTTTGTAACACCCCCATTTTCAAAACCAAAAACTCATTAAAAAGTATGCGCGGAAGCTAAAACAATGAGGGCATCACCGCCACATCTAGTGTGAATTAGCACCCTAATGCAATTCACAATAGATGCTAAGGCTGTGTAAAATAATAAAACACACGAAACATATTCATTAATTCAAACTAACCGAACCGAAATTGTTACTACAAAAGAAACCATGAAAAGTATCTACTAAAATTAATATAATAAATAAAACTCTGAAAGTCACCACCACTCTCAATATTTCCCATCATGCATGCCATCAACACCTTGAGTAGGTTCGTACCCAACCTGCACTAGATCATCTGCTCACCATGTACATCATGGATCATCACAGCCCCGTTTAAAACATGTAACAAGTTAGCCAGGGGAACAGCTAAGTAACACTTAAATACGAAGGAATAATGTTATATATTCACATTTATATAAGGGTATAATTTAAAGACATACACTCGAATCACATAAGAAAACCACCCAATTAGTAATCTTTATTTAGGTGACCGTAACATCTAATTTATTTATTTACTTATTTTTTTTTAGTGGGGAAAACCAACCAGGGGGTCACCTGGCAAATCAAAAGTCCGAAGACCTACCACCAACCACAGGAGGAATACAAATCACGCCTGGGCCATCCCAATGGACATAGTCCAAAGGAGATAACAAAAGTCTAAAGACCTACCACCTCGGTCATCCTGTCCTTAAGTGTGCACACCCCCTAATAGGGTCCGGAGAAGCCTATAGAGTAGACGAGGAGCCTTTACCAGACACAACTGGCAAATAAATAAATATCCACAATAGAAAAGGAAAGGCTATTGCCGATCCCCAACATCAGGAGGCCAAACCTGAAGGACCCAAAGCCCACTTTATGTTTCACTTTAAGTTATGGTATATTAATTAAATAAAGTCACACAATCCACCATATAAACTTCACTTTATACACTATTATATTAGGTAACTTTCTCAAATAACATAGAAATATACCACTTAGAGTCACCACTCCATTAACCAGTTGGAATAGAACAGAATAAAATAATTATCCAACCAGCACTTCAAATAAATAAATAAATAATAGTCAAAGTTTCTTAGGGTCCAATTATACGCTAACATAAATATAAAAAAAACCTAATTTAGTCATATAAACTATGAGCCTTGTGATATATGCATAATAAAGGAACGCTTGTATAAAATCAAATCTTTATAACCAGATAAGACCATTATATTAACGAGCGCATAATTAAAATATGCATGAACGCAAATACACATATATATCTATATATAAAAGGTTGAAAATAATGTTACCTGGAATGCGATCTGATCATAAATGCTCACTAGTCGCTAAACCTATAGTTTACACCAATAATATTAACTCTAAACGAAATATATTTGGTAAAAATATTATAAACGGCTTAGATCCAACTTATCACAATTCTTACATTTGCCAATATTTTAATTTACCGCCTAATATTTATATATAAACCCCAACTCCTACAATAATTATGTAACTATAAGATTACTCAAATATATATATGTGTGTGTGTGTGTGTGTGTGGAAAAATACTTACAACTGGTTTGATTAAATAAATTAATAGAATAATCCTATGTTGAAATTAATCTACCAGTAATATTAATCAGAAGTCGTACATATTTCCTACCGATGAAATTTAATTTAGTGCTCAAAGTTTATTAACTAACAAATATATCCGGCCCCTAAAATAGTTATAAGTATTTATGCTAGAATATGAATATGTAATTAACTAAATTATAGTTAAACCACGTAAAAGTCACGTATATATATGTATACATTTAAACCCAAGTCACGTAACAAGCTGCCCACCCAACAATCGCGTAGAATTTTCTAGTCACCTCCTGTCTTATATTCTAAAAGTTATCCTGCCAAGTTTTATATATTAGATGGTCATACTTACGTAGGTTTCCCAGCTAAAAGAAATTTCTTCCGCAAAAGGCACCCGCCTTTGACTAGTATTCTATATATATATATATACACACACATAATGGATAGTGTTGCGGACTCGTGTAAACAGTTTCCGACAACCACATATCACAAACACCGAAGCACGAAGGCTTCGAAAAAAATTAATAGGTTGTACTATGCAATAGTATAAAGTAAATTTGGAAGTGATTTTTACTGACAATGATACAAGAACTACAAATTTTTATTACCTGAGTACGCGAAACAAAAGAAAACGGCTTGGTACTTGTTAGCGATATCAACCCTGTGGAAGTGGCCAGCGGCTATAGCGTTTGTTTTCTCCCAATCGCATGACTTTTTTTTTTTAACCGAGCAACAGGTTTTTATATACTAGTAGAGATTATTAGGGTTCCAGAGTTAATTACCTTTTTGTCCCAAGTTACGTAAAAATAAAATTTTTTATTAAAAATCATTATTATACCTTACAACTAGTTAGTTACTAAAATTTACCAGCAGTAACATTTTATTAAATAAATTAAATTTTAATGGGTAAACCTACAACAACCTTATATTGGTCAAATCCCACCGCCTATTATTATCAAATAAATTATTATTATTATTATTATTATTATTATTATTATTATTATTATTATATCAAAATTACCGGGTATTACATTAAAGATGATTTAAGTTATTAAAATTGGGAAATAATGTTATGCCTTGGTGGTGAAAGAAGTTGAACATAGGGGGCATGCTAACAGGGATCCAAAATTACAAAAAAGTGTTGAGAGAGTATGAAGATGTTTTTCTATATGAGTTGTCACCCGAATTACCTACTTTGAAAGGTATTGATCGTACTATTGATTTTATGCTAGGAGTTTCATTTCCAAACAAGCTAACTTATCGATGTAATCTAGAGGAGCCTAAAGAGTTGTAGAGACAAGTGTAAGAGTTGTTGGATTGAGGCTATATTCAAGAGAATATGAGTCCAAGACATGCCAAGTATATTACTTCTTTGAAAATGTTTGTGTTCTCTAGAATACATGTGGATGGCAAGGAGAATGTTTTTGTGAATACATTATTAAGGAGGACTATGATATTTCTAATGATGGATGTAAAGCTTTTGGGGTTAAAGATGTTGAAAAATTAATATGCCATTGATGATTATTTTTCTTTGATTTTCAAAGAGTATAAAAAACAAGGAATTCATGGAGCTTATGTTCTTCAAGATGGATTCTCATTCAAGCAAAACAAATTGTGTGCGCTAAATATCTTACTTAGAGATTTACTAATCAAAGAAGTGCATGAAGGAGGTATTGAAAGATACTATAGAGTTCATAAAACTTTGGAGTTGTTGTAAGAACATTTTTATTAGCCAAGAATGAAAAAGGGAGTGCAAGACATGGTTGTTAGATGTGCTACATGTCAATAAAGCAAGACTCTCTTCCATAAAGGGTTATACGTGCCTTTACCTATGCCTTCTCAACTATGGAAAGGATTTAGTATGGATTTTATTTTGGGATTACCTAGAACACAAAAAGGCAAATATTCTACCATAGTGGTGATCGATCGATTTTCCAAGATGGCACATTTTATTCCATGTAACAAGACTGATGATGTAACAAGCTACCTTATTCGGTCACCATTGGAGGGGCTCGAAAAGGGAGAGACTAACCGAGCACAAGGAGGCATGCAGTCTCATGATCTCCTTGAAATACAAATTGCTTCCTACATTGGCAGGCCAATTTGGGTGGATGACTTCACCTTGTAGAGGTCTAAAATTGAATATGGCAGAGTTCTGGTGGAAATTGATGTTAAAGGGAAGCTCCCTACTGCTGTTAAAGTTAGGGGAGAGGATGAGGAGTATACCCAGATCATAGATTATGCAGACTTGCCCCTAGTCTGTGACTGTTGTGGCACTTTGGGCCATTTGGAAAGCAATTGTGTGATGAATCAGGGAAATAAGAGGGAAAACATTATCAACCATGTTTTAAGAGCTAAGCAAGCTCCCCCCTCTAACACTGAGCCCATGCAGGGAAATAAGAATACAGAACTGAACAAGGGAAAAAGGGAACAGCCAAAGAAGCCATCTGGCACTTCAGAACAGGTTACAGCAGAAACAGCTGAGAACAGCAACAGAGGAGTCATCAGGACTGTGGATGCTGACACACAAAGTCCATCTGTGGAAGAGATCCCTGAATCTCAGAATCCAGGCAAAAAGAAATTCCCAGGGGAGGGCCAGATCCCTCAACAGAAGGCAACTAATGCCATGGTGCCCAACCCTCCAGTAGTACAGGAAAAGGGTGAATTGAAGAACCCTCTACAACATGAGGATGTGGATGTTAGTGGGTGGCAAAAGGTAGTTACCAAAGCTGCAAGAAGAAAGAGAAAGAAGCCAGCTTACAAGCAGATCAAAAGGGGTCCCATGAGAAGGCTATCTAGGCCTGGAAAAATCTCATGAATCTACTTATCTGGAATTTAAGGGGAGTGAGCTCTCCTCTGAAACAAAAAGCTCTGGGTGCTTTGTATAGGGAACATGCTTGCTCAATTGTGGGCATTCTGGAATCCAAATTAGATAAACAGAAATTACAGATCATAGTGGATAAGTATTTCAAGGGATGGAATCACCATGACAATTTCAGTAACCATCCTAATGGAAGAATTATCCTCCTTTGGAACCCTAATCTTATTAAGTTCCAGCTCATGGAGGTTTCACCCCAGTCTATTTTTGGTTCTGTGGTTGATATCAAAACAGGTCTCAATGTAACCCTGGCCTGTATACCATTAAGGACAGAAAAGGTCTGTGGGATACTTTGACAATGTTGGCCAGAAATATGAAGGGCCCCTGGTTAGTTGGAGGGGATTTTAACTTTCCCCTTAACTCTTCTAATAGAAGTGGCTCTAGACCCATCTCTGCTTATGAGACTGCAGACTTCAAAAAATTTTGTTTGGTGGCTTAGTTATCTGATCTCCCTGCAATAGGTTGCTTTCACACTTTTCTTGGGCATAAGGTGAAGTGTAAGTTGGATCGAGCCATGATGAATGCTGAGGAGCTGGCTGCAGGCCTTCAAATCACTGCTAACTTTTTGCCACCAGGGAGTACTTCTTACCACTCTCCTTGTATCATCAATTGTGGGAAGCAAAAGAGAAGGCAGAAACCTTTCCAATTCTTCAATATGTGGAGTATCCACCCTATGTTCAAGGAGGTAGTCTGCAAAAACTGGAGGTTCTCTTTCTGTGGTACTCATCAATTCAACTTTTGCTTGAAGTTATCTTTGCTTAAACATGATCTAAAAAATTTGAATAAACATGAGTTTTCCAATATTATTACTAGAGCTAACCTTGCAGAAAGTCAACTCAAGACAACTCAAGAATCTGTTATGGCCCAACCTTCCAAGCAGAACTTGGAGATTCTTGACACCCTAAGGAGGAAGGCCTGTTTCTTGAAGAAAGCTGCTGATAGTTTTGTTTCTCAGATCAACAGAAGCAAATTTATGTTCAATATGGACCAAAACTCCAAATTTTTCTTTGATATGCTCAAAGCCAGGCAGACCAAGAGCAGAATTGTACAGATCTCTAAGAGGGATGGACAGCCCACCCTCTCTGACCAGGAGATGGAAGATGAATTCCTGGACTTCTACCAGAACCTCTTGGGGAAGAATATACAGTATGCAGAGTCGGACACCACAGTTATTTCCACTGGACAGACTATCACAGAATAACATAGACAAGCCCTCTTGAGACCAGTCTCCTCTGCAAAGATCAAAAAAGCCCTCTTCTCTCTGGGAGACTCCAAAGCTCCAAGGCCTGATGGATACTCTGCAAAATTCTTCAAAGAGTCTTAGGGGATCATTGGGGAAGACTTCTGTGCTGCAGTAATGGAGTTCTTCAGTTCTAAAAGACTCTTGAAGAGGGTCAACCATGCTACATTAGTTTTGATCCCCAAATCTGCCCAGGCCTCCTCAGTTAGTGATTTCAGGCCTATAGCCTGTTGTAACACTATGTACAAGGTGATTGCTAAACTTATAGCAAGCATAATAGCCGAGTGCTTGGATGACCTAATCAGCCCTGAACAAGGAGCTTTTGTAAAAGGGAGACTTATGTCTGAGAACATTCTGCTTGTTCAAGAACTTTTAAAGGATTATTCAAGGAAAAGAACTTCTCCAAAGTGTATGATCAAGATAGATCTTAGAAAAGCTTATGATACTCTGTCTTGGAGCTTCCTCAACAACCTCCTCAAAGCCTTCAACTTTCCAACAGAGTTCACAGAGTTGGTGATGGAATGTGTCTCTACTACCAGCTTCTCTCTAAAACTGAATGGCAATCTGTTTGGGTTCTTCAAGGGTGCTAGAGGGCTTAGGCAAGGAGACCCACTGTCCCCTTACCTGTTTGTACTTTGCATGGAATATTTCAGTAGGCACCTTAAGCAGCTTGCTCTGAGGCAGGGGTTTTCTTACCATTCCAAATGCAAAAAGCTAAACCTGCTGCATCTTGCTTTTGCAGATGACCTTATTTTATTCAGCAGAGGAGACACTCCTTCAGTATAGACCTTTTTACAGGGGCTTGAAGATTTTAGCAGGTGCTCTGGTCTGTCTGTGAACCCTGCTAAATCACAGATCTTCATGGCAGGAGTTAAGGATCAGCTACAGCAGGAGATTTTGGCAATTACCAGAATGCAAAGAGGAAGCTTCCCTTTCAGATATTTAGGGGTCCCCTTAAACCCCTGCAAATTGAGGCCTATGGATTATGAGAACCTCATCAACTCCCTGTGTGAGCAGCTGAATTTATGGAAAGCAAATTTTCTCTCTTTTGCAGGAAGACTGGAAATCCTGAATTCTGTGGTCCAAGGCCTGCTGGGTTTCTGGCTATCCATTTTTGATGTACCTAAGCTTTTCGTACAAAGGATCACTACCCTCTACAGAAACTTTTTGTGGCAAGGAAAACCTCCTCTAGTGGCATGGACAAAGCTATGCCACCCTAAACTGGAAGGAGGGCTGGGTATTAGAGACCTATATGCATGGAATTATGCCTTCCTTTGCAAATATATTTGGTTCCTACAAGATGAGAAGGTCTCACTGTGGACCAAGTGGATTCATGTACATTACCTGCAAAATGGGAATATGGCCTCTTTCCACCCAAGCCATGGCACTTCCCATTTTATGAAAAGAATTAGCAACCTGTTTGCCCTGCTTGTCTTGAAGCAGGGATCTAAGGAAAATGCAACAGCCCTGTTGAAGTCATGGGTGACCCTGGATGGCTTCTCAACATCTCTGGCATACAATTTTTTCAGAGACAGAGCCCCCAAATGGAAACCTCACAGGGCTGTTTGGTTACAGAACAGAACCAAAAGATATGCCTTCCTTCTCTGGTTAACCCTCATTAAAAGACTGTATACCAGGGATAGGCTCAAGTTTATGGATGGCTCTAAAGACTGTCTATTATGTCAGCAGAAGACAGAGACCCATGATCACCAATTTTTTGAATGTGAAGTCTCCAACAGGGTGTGGCAACCTCTTAGAACATGGCTAGGCATCTCAAGGGGATCAACCAATTTATACAGTGCCATGAGAATCATCCAGAGGAACTCCCACAGACATCATATAATCTGGAAGGCTTGAGCTCTCACTTTGGCTGCAGCTGTGTACCTCATCTGGAGGAGTAGGAATGACTTTTTGTTTAGTTCAAAAACTTTTGACCCTACCAGTATTTTTGTACAGTTCCAGAAATATGTTTTTATTTCTCTATTTTTTGAAAGAAACCTTAGGGATGGTCTAAAGGACAGCTTGTATGTTTAATGCCCTAGGGTATAGAATATTTCAGGGAGCTAGGGACCTACTTTGCATGGAGATCATTTTGTAAAAAATTATTATTATTTTTTACCAGGGTATGCCCTGTGTACTTGTACAGAATGTTCATATGATATAAAAATTTACCTCACTTACCAGATATCATGAGACTGCATGCGATTCCAAGGAGTATAGTTTTGGATATATATGTGAATTTCCTAAGTTATTTTTGGAAGACATTATGGCAATGCTAGGAATGAAACTTCTATTTAGTATATAACATCATTGGTCAAACCTAGGTTACTAATAGAACTTTGCTAAGGCGATTGGTGATTAAGAGTGATAAGGATTGGGATGTTAAGTTAGCACATGCAGAGTTTTCTTATAATCAGATTCCTTCAACTACAACATATGCTAGTCCATTCGAGATGGTATATTGTGTTAATCCATATATACTGACTGATATAGTACCATTGAAGAAGGAGGATAGTTTAATGGAGTTATAAAATTGAGTTTTCTCTCATAAAAGTCCTACATGAGTTTCCTTGTTCTATATTTATGTTATCTATGTGAGTCATTATCTAGATATCTCTCTAAATTATCTTATCTATATGAGTTATAATTTAGGAACCATCTATACCTTTCCTGTATGGGTTTGTATAGAGTTATGTGGTGAAGTTTACTATGTGTTTCTTCATTAGAGATCCTTTAAGAGATATATGTGTGAGGCTTTAAAAGTTAGTTTGAAGAATTACTTTGTGTGATCCTTCATCCATATCCTTAATTTAGAAGTCATTCTTTGTTTATCATTATAAAATTTAAAAAAATATAGGGTATTTTTTAGCGTTAATCACAAGCTCTAGTCCATTCAAGATAGTATGTGGTGTTAATCTATATATACTGATTGGTCTAATACCATTGAAGAAAGGATAATTGAATAATTATGATGCACAAGAGAGAGTGGATTTCTTTCAAAAACTTCATCAACAAATCATGCACAACATTTAGAAGAAAAATAAAGTATATAAGGCAAGTGCAAACAAGCATAGGAGTTAACATATATTTCAACCAGGGGATTCGGCATGGTTGCACTTAAGGAAGGAGAGATTTCCTTATCTAAGGAAAATTAATCTTATGCCAAAGACAAATAGACCTTTTTAAGTAATTAGAAAAGTTGGCAAAAGTTCTTATGAACTAGATTTGCAGGATTCATATGGTGGGGTATCTAGAATGTTCAATGTTAGAGATATTAGTCTTTCTTATAGCAATGCAATTTTAAGGGCAATTTCAAGTCAACGAGGGGAAACTAATGTAGAAGAAAATGGTCATGACTTAGTATTTATTATTATAGAACCTATTATCCTCTATTTAGAGAGGATCCCCTACAAATTTGAAGACAAATGAATGACTACATTGCTATCATGGACAAAACTTGCAAAACAAGTCACTGGTAATAGAAACATGTGCGTCGCATGCATATAAGGAAAAAATATGCTGCATGGAAGGATTAAATGTTGCATCTGCTTAAGGAGACTATAGTTAACACTTTGGATGTGTGATATTGATTATGAAATGCCCCAAAAATTTTTAATTTTATAAAATATATTTAAATGAGATTTTATTAGAAAAATTATTTAAATAAATTATTTTTATTAAAATAAAAGTATAATTAATTAGGGTTATTCAAGAAGAAAATAATAAATAATTTTTGTTAGGAAAGTTTGGTATTTTATATTTTCCTTATTTTTATAACCCTTAAATTAATTTATTTCAATTATTTGCATATAAATACTATTATTATTATTCTTAATATTTATATTTTTAATATGCATTATTATTATTATTATTATTATTATTAATGTTTTTATTATTATTTATGTTGAGGGCTGAAGCCTATTTTATTTTAATTCAATTTTATTATTATTCTTCTTATTATTTCTATATTTACTACTATTAATATTAAAATGTTATCAGTGTAATTATTATTATTATTCCTATTTCGAATTTCCATTATTCTTATTCCATTATTATTAATACAAATATCTTAACATTATTTTTACTAATAATGTATTTGTATTATTATTATTATTATTATTATTATTATTATTATTATTATTATTATTATTATTATTATTATTATTATTGTTGTTGTTGTTGTTGTTGTTGTTATTATTACTAAATTTGGTTATTTAATTTACTAATATTATTTTTAGTAGTAGTATTTTAGTAAAAGGGATGAAGCCCTTATTTTACTAAGTTTTGAGTAATGTCCTTCTTATTATTATTTTTACTGTTTTTATTAACCTTATTATTATTAGTATTGATATTATTTTTGGTATTTTTGCTATTATTATTTTAATATTTTATCAAAGCCTAGTCTTATATTATGTTATTTTTTAATAGTATTTTTGATAAGAGGGAGTCTAATTTTAGTTTTTCCATCATAATAGATGAGACTAGTTAAAGCCCTAAGCACGCATAGGAGCGTGCTCCAAGACCGGTGTCATTTTAGGTAAGGGTATCACTAAGGCCATTGTGTGCTTATATGCATTATGTGCGTCATATGCTATGAATTCTATGTTTATGATCATTAATTATTTTGTATGTGGTATGACATGGAGTTGAAGTATGTTTTTGTATGGCATGTGTACTATGTGTATGTGACGATATGTATTGTGACCCTGTAAGACATGCATGAGAGGATGTCGATATGGTTTGTGTGGAAGAAAGGATGAAAAAGGAGGATGGGGAAAGAAGTTGACTAAGGGAAGTGAGTTAACCTAATTTTATGGTTTTATAAGGAATGATCTAATGTATGGTCTTATGTGGAAGAATATACTTTATGATTTTATGTGGAGAATATAATATATGGTTTTATTTAAGAGAATCTAATTTATGATGTTATATGGGAGAATCGAATTTATGGTGTGTTTGGGAGAATCTAATTTATGATGTTAATTGGGAGAATCTAATTTATGATGTTAAATGGGAGAATGGAATTTATGGTTTGTTTGGGAGAATCTAATTTACAATGTTATTTGGGAGAATGTAATTTATGATATTATATAGGATAATCTAATTTATGATTTGATTGGGAGAATCTAATGTATGATTTGTTTGGAGGAATCCAATTTATGGTTTTGCTTGGGAGATTCTAATTTATGATTTTATGTGATTTGAATCTAGGGTTTGGTAAGGATGAATATTTGGTTGGTATGGATTGAAATTAGGGTTTGGTATGGACAAATCTTTGGGTTTTATATGGTTTGAATTTAGGTTTGGTATGGATGAATCTTTGGTTTTGTGTGGAGTGAATTTCGATTTTTGTATGAGGGAATCATGGTTTGTATGGTGGTATTTATAGTTTTATGGTGGTATTAGGGTTTACATGGTGGCATTGATGGTTGTATGGTGGTATTAGGGTTTACATGGTTGAATTTAGGGTTTCACGTGGAATTTTAGGGTTTGCATGAAAAAGGTTCGAAGGTTTGCATCGGGAGGTTAATGTCTGCATGGGTATGAAATTTACATGTGGAAAGTTAATTTGGGATGTAAGGAAGGTAATGTAAGTTTTGTTTGGGTGTTTGAACACTTGGGATGAAAAATAGTACGTGGATCATTATAAGGGTATGGAGGAGACCGAATTAGGGTTTGGACTAATTAACTATGGGTTATTGTGATTAACTAAGATTGGAGTGTTAATGGTGATTTATTGTGGTTAATTAAGGTTTGGAATGGCTAATTTTGGTGGTTATGGTTAAATAGGGTTTGGAGTGGTTAACTATGGTTTGTTGTGGTTGAATAGGGTTTGGTGTGGCTACTTAGGGTTTTTGTTGTATCAAGTGTAATTGGTGATTAAACTGTAGTTATGATGGTAGAAATTATGATTGTGATTAATGCATGTTTATGGTGAAAGCCTTTGAATAAGATACTTAAGACACTAATCATTTAAAGTGGAAGATTATTGAGCCGGGTCCAGACCGATCCATCGGTGAGAAATAGTGGTTAGGACATGATGTCCTATGTGTAACCGGTCCACTGGTAATAATAGTGGTCAGGCTTTATACTTGTGCGTTTCCGGCCCACCGGCAATAATAGTGGGGTGACTCGAGCTCAATAAATACAAACCAGAGTTTGCCAAGACATTTAAAAGATACTAATTACTTAAAGTGGAATACCATGTGAGCAGGAACCAGACCGATCCACCGGTCAGGAATAGTGGTGTGGATTATTGTCCCGCAAGTGACCGATCCACCGGTGAATAATAGTGGTGTGGACTTTTTCCTGCAAGTGACCGGCCCACCGGCAATAATAGTGGGGTGTTCCTGTACTTACATGGATTTGATAAAAAGCATGGTGTGTATCGACTTCTGATAAAAGATTAATTAAATAATTAATCTTGAATATAATTGGGCCTTTTATACTTTTACTTGAATGGTCATATGCATTATGTTATCATGTTGGTCTTATGCTTTATTATTATTCTTCATTCTTTATGTGATATTATGTGTTGGCCTTAGTGCTTGGTTACCTTACTCGGTACGTAGCGTATTGATCACCCTTTTCATGGGTGCTGCTCATTCCCACGAGTAGTGTTCCCTTCTGACTTTGTGTAGGTGGGCAAGACATCAGTCGGGGCTGAGTGTTGAGCATGTTTGGCTCGAAGTTTGAGAGATTTGTGGCCATATTTCAGTCTTTGTGTGATTCTATTTCTTTTTATTAATCTTTCATCGGTTGTAGGTTTAATTCTCTTTTGGAAATGAGTTATAATTATTCATACGTACTCTGATCTTGGGGTTATAATCTTTCTAGTTCTTTTATAAACTTTTGGCTTGAATTTAATGTTAATCTTTTCTTCTAGCCTTAGCACTTGGTACTGAAACAGTCGGAGAGAATCGGTTTGGTACTGAGTGTGGCGGTAACATCCCCAGAATTCATAGGTTTTAAGTGTTTCTATTTTAATTACTTCCGCTTTAAAAAAATTGGTGAATTTTGGGGTGTTATAGATTATTATCAGGGTGACATTAGTTAAAAAGATAAGAAAGTTGAATTAGCCAAAAATTAGCTTAATTCTATCTTTTGTATCATCTTATTCTACCTTTTGAGTTGTGATTGGAGTATAGAGCAAGTCATTTCATTATTTTTCGATTTTTATAAAAATTTTGGGAGGATTCTCTTTTTTTGTGTGAATTAAATATTAAGATCTATCCTTATAACCTTGCACAAACCCTATGTTGTTCCAACCCTATTCTCCATATTCAATGCCATCATTATCGTCTTCGACACTTATCTTAAACCTAATTTTCTTACTTGATTTTATCTATTTCCAAAATTAAGATAATATTATTATTATTATCATACAGTCATCCTTAGCACCTTACGTCATAATCTAATCATCAAATCGCCATTATTCCATTCATTTATCATCATAATATTAATATTTCTACGAAAATCTATTTGTAAACCCTAACCCATAAACCAAACCATTCCAAACCCTTCATTATTCGAGCATCATCATCAATAATTCTACTTTTTTGAATTTAATCATCATCTCTTCATCACTTTTGAACCATCATAACCCTTTTACAACCCTAACCAAACCATAATACCACCCAAACCTTAAGTCCATATTCCTACACACATCATTTTGGTATCAAAGAAAGAGTTGTGGAAAAAAAAATAGGGGGAAGTAAAGAATTTTCATGCACAAGAGAGAGTGGAGTTCTTTCAAAAAGTTCATCAACCAATCAAGCACAACATTGAGAAGGGAAATGAATTATACAAGACGAAAGCAAATAAGCATAAGAGTCAACATGTATTTCAGCAAGGGTTACACTTACGGAAAGAGAGATTTACTAATCTAAGAAAAAACAAGCTTATGTCGAGGGCAGATGTTCCTTTTAAAGTACCAAGAAAATTTGGTGAAAGTGATTATGAACTAGATTTGCCGGATTCATATGTTGGGGTATCTAAGACGTTTATTAGTAGAGATATTAGTCTTTATTATGGAGATCCAAATTTGAGGGCAATTTTAAGTCAATAAGGGGAGAATGATGTAGGATAAAATGGTCAAAAATTAGCATTTATTATTATGAAACCTATTATCCTCTATTTAGAGAGGATATCCTACAAATTGGAAGATAAACAGATGACTACATTGCTAATTATGGATGAAACGTGTAAAATAAGTCACTAGCAATAGACATGTGTACATAGCATGCATGGAGGGTAAAACATTGTTGCATGGAAGGATTGAACGTGGAATCTACATAAGGATACTATATTCAACACTTTGGATGTGTGATATTGATTATTATCACACTGATATTAGTTAAAAAGATAAGAAAGTTAAAATTAGTCAAAAAGTAGCTTAATTTTATCTTTTAGGGTTATCTTATTCTATCTTTTGAGTTGTGATTGGAGTATGGAGAAATCCATTGCTTTATGTGTCAATTCCTACCAGATTTTTAGGAGGATTATCTTGTAATATTAGGGAGGTACAATGGCTATAAAACCATAGAAGTACACGATACAAAAGGGAGACGAAAATTGATGAAATTGTAAGCTTTTACTTAATTGATTTTTGTGAGTTCTTAATTTTAATCAATTATGTGTGAGTGATTATTATTGAAATTCACATTCTCTTTATCTCTGTGAATTAGAGATTAATATCGATCCTTCAAACCCTCCACAAAACCCACTCCATTCCAACCTTAATCACCATATACAATCGTTGTCATCATCATCTTCAACACTCTATCTTTAACCTATTTTTCTTAATATAATAATAATATTATTTTTATCATAAGATCATCCTCAACACCTTAAATTCATAATATAATCATCAAATAACCATTATTCCATTTGTTCATCATCCTAATATTAACATCACTACTAAACCCTAATCATAGACCCTAACCATTGCCCACAAACCAAACTGGTCCAAAATCTTTATCATTCGAGTATCATCATCGCTAATTCTTCCTTATCAAATCATCATCATCATCTCTTCATCACATTTGAAGCATCATATCCCATTTACAACCCTAAATGAACCATAATAATATCCAAACCATAAGTTCATATTCCTACACACATCAACCCTACTCACTGCTTATTATTTGTGTGTCAACGATAAATGAACCATCATACTATCCAAACCATAAGTTCATATTCCTACACACATCAACCCTACTCACTGCTTATTATTTGTGTGTATGTTTATGGTTTAATTTGGTGTGTCAACGATAACACACTATACATATTTTTTCTTTTTTATTGTTGAAGTTATGCATTGGTTCTAATTTTAATCTTGCATCTAGCATAAAACTAGTGATTAAAACTTATCTTATAATAGATGCAACGGTAAACCCTATTGTTTTGGTTTGGACTTCTCTAAATTTTTAATTAAAACAAAATAAATAAATAAGGGTGCTATTAATAACTAAGCTTTTGCTTTGGAGACTTGAAAATTTTATTTCACGAAAATTAAATTTCATTGATTTTAAATATTGGTTAAAGGATTTGAATCCTAATAAATAGTGTGGAATAGAAGGGTGTAGGCCTTTAATTGTCCTTTGCGATTACATGTTAGCTTTATGTATTAGTAACATAGCATTCTCTAACTTGACCTTAAGATTTCTAAGATCATAATGGCAGGCAACATACATTTTTTGTGCCTTGAGGAGTTAACCAACATGATTCGGTGTAACACCCTAAAATTCACTAATTTCTTTTAAAAAAATTGAAATACTTAAATTAAAACCGGTGAATTCTAGGGATAAAAGAAAAGATTGACATTAAACTCAAACCAAGAAGTTATAAAAGAACTAGAAAGATCATACATTAAAAATTAGAGTATGCGTAAAGAATTGTAATTCATATCCAAAAGAGAAATAAGTTTACAACCAATCAATATTCATTTAAAATACTCAATACAAGTAATGAATCATAAAAGGGTAAATCTGATACAAAATAAATAATAGGAGGAGATAAAATAACAAGAAGAGTGAATCCGGCCACACTACTCTCGAACTTGGAGCCAAAAATATGCTCAATACTCAGCTCTGTCTGATGTCTCACCCACCTACACTAAGTCAAAAGGGCATACTACTCGTGGGAATGAGCATCACCCATGAAAAGGGTGATTAGTATGCTACGTAATAAGTAAGATAACCAATGCACTAAGGCCAACACATAAAATCACATAAATAATCCAAAAGAAATAAAAGAGCATATAGTCCATCATGATAACATAATATTGTACAATCATTCGAGTAGATACATAAAGGCCCATTTATAATCCAGAAAAATTACTCAATTAATCTCTGATCGGAAATCGATTCATATCATGATTTTTATCAAATTCATGCAAGTAAAGGAACCCCACTATTATAGCTAGTAGACCGGATACATACAAGGCACATAGCTCCTGACCATTTTATTGCCGGTGGACCGGAAATATATACGGCATAAAGCTCCTAACCACTACTATTGCCGGTGGATCGGAAACACATAGGACATAAAGTTCCTGACCACTATTATTCGCCGATGGACAGGTCTGGCCCCAACTCTCATGACGTTCCACTATAAATACTTAGTTTCTTTCCCATGTCTTAGCACAAATATGTTCGGCTTTGTTGAGCACGGAATCCTCCACTATTATAGCCGGTGGACCAAAAATGTATAGGTACAAAGCTTGACCATTATTATTCACCGGTGGACTGGTCACATATAGGACATCATGCCCTAACCACTATTATTTGCCAGTGGATCGGCCTGGGCCCGGCTCAACAATCTTCCACTTTAAATGATTAAAGTATTACAGTGTCTTATTCAAAAACTTTACCCTAAATATGCATGAATCACTCCCTTTGAACTTATCCTCCAAACAACCTGTACCATATCATGATAACCCTACACCTCTTATCTTGGCCAACAACATTTTCTCTTTACTCAAACTTACACTAGAACTTCAACACCGAAATATGTGGGTCAAGGCCCACTACTACACACCTCCAAGCCCACTTATTTCCTTACTCTAGGGTTTTTCTTCAAAAATCCTAATTGAAGCCTAAGTGGCCTTTCCTACTCCACCTCACACAACCCAAATCATTTTTAACGCTCCATACATCAAAACTCATACATTCCACCCTCATCATTACACTTTAATCACCAAATACACGTGCTACCACAAGAACCCTAAGTAGCGACACAAGACCCTAATTGGCCACACCAAACCTTAGCTCAGTCTCCTACATACCATTATATTGCTCAACGTACTATTTTTCATCTAAAGTGTTCAAACACCCAAATAATACTTGCATTAGCTTCCTCACATCCCAAGTCAATGTTCCATATGTAAACTTCACTCCCATGCAGATTTTACACATCCCATGCAACTTATCAAACTTTTCATGCAAACCTTAAAACTCCCACGTGAAACCCTAGATTCAACCATGCAAACCCTAGATCCATCCATACAAAACCCTATATTTCACCATACAAAACCCTAGATTTATACACACCAAACCCTAGATTCAATCCATACAAAACCCTAGATTAGATTCTTCCCTACAACACCATAGAATCTGCCATGCAAAACCCTAAGTCCATCCATACAAAACCTTGGCTTAGATTCTCCCATGCAATACCATAAAATCTGCCATGTAAAACCCTATAGCCATCCATACAAAACCCTAATTTAGATTCTCACATGCAACACCATAAAATCTACCATGTAAAACCCTACATCCATTCATATCAAACCCTAGTTTAGATTTTTCCATGCAACACCATAAAATTTTCCATGAAAAACCCTAAGTCCATCCATAAAAAACCCTAGTTTAGATTCTCTCATTCCTTCATTTTACTTTCAACCCCTATTCTTCTTCCACTAATGGATCATTAACATTTTAGGTCTACTCACATCCCTTGGTCAACTCATTTCTTTTTGGTTAACTTACTCCCCTTTGATTAACTTATTTCCCATTTTCCATTTTCAACCTTTTTTCCCACACAATAACACTTTTATACATCCTCACATGCATGTCTAAAGGGTCACAAACCAATCATCATATACCACAATATTTCATCACATATACATAATACACATGCCATATAATAACACATGAACACACTTCAACTCCACGCCATACCACACATGAAATCAATATAAAGATAAACATAGGATGCATAACATACATAGCATATAAAGCACATCAACACACATAATGCCTTAGTAACACCCTTACCTAAAACGACACCGGTCTTGGAGCATGCTCCTACCCCTCCTTAGAGCTTTGACTAGTCTCACCTATATGAGGAAAAACTAAAGATTAGATTCCCTACTACCAAAAATACTATTACTTATTAATTTATTCTAAGACTATGTTTTTAATAAAATAATACTATACTAATAATAATGATAAGAAATAATACCAAAACTACTAATAATAATATCAATATGATTCAAAACGGATAGTGAGATAAGGGCTTCAACCCTTCACCAAAATAATGCTAATAATATCATTACGACATTATAAATAAAAATAGTAATAATAATAATAATGAAATAATAATCAAAATTACAAAATAATAATAATAATAATAATAGATTAAAAATTGAAATAAAATAAAATAAGCTTAAATAAATAGGGAAGAAGGGTTGAGAGGGTTTAGGGTTCAACCTTAGGCTAGTGGTGATAGGCAGCACCGGTGGTGGTACACGGTGGCAGTGACGATGGCCGAAAAAAGAGAAGAAAAGGGAAAAGGTTGAGGGCTAGGAAAAAGAGAAAGAGAAAGAGGGTGGAAGTAAGGGTGGTTATGGTTTTCTAGAAGGAGAGGGATAGAATGAGAGTGGCAGCGCACGGTGGCAGCGGTGGTAGCCGAATGGGGAAGAAGAACAGAAAGAGAGGAGGAGAGGGAGGAAAAGGAAAAGAAAGGTAGGGGAGATAGAGGAGGATCTGCAAGGGTTTTTAGAAGGTGAAAGGGGCAGTGGAAGCGGCTGTAGTGGTGGCGGACGACGGCATGAAGGGTGCTAGAGGTGGGAGAAGGAGCTAATTGGGAAGCAGACTTTACATGGTCAGGGTGGCTCGTGTTAGGAAAATTGAGGGAGGAGGGAGGTTTAGTTGGATAGAGGACAATGCAAGGAAGGCTTAGGTGGGTAGAGTGGGTGGTGTGGATGGCTGGCGGCGGTGAAAATAGTGTCTGAAGTGGTGATAGTGGCAAGGTCGGGAAATTCTGGGTAGGAATCAAAATCTTGATACGTGGCTCATTATGGGGTATTTATAGAGCTTAGAGGAGAGGTTAAGTTCTGTGAATCGGCGAGGGGGGTAATGGAGTTAAGGTTTTGGTTGCCAACGGCGATGGTTGGCTAGTGGAAGTCAAATTCATGGCAAGGGAATGCATAGGAAAAGGAGGAACTATGCGAGAAGAGGGAGAAAGTGGTTAGGTCAAATTGGTTGTGAGTCAGCAGGGGAGAGAGAGAAGAGCGGATCAACAGCGTGGTAGCCAGCGTGATTCTCGAAGGCGTTCGGGGAAGAGAATCGCAAGCAGCGACGGGCTGGGGAAGAAGAAGAGGAGGGGTTGGACTAGCTGGATGGGGAAGAGAAAAGAAAAGAACGAAACCCGAACCGGCGACGCAGGTTAAAAACAGTGGCCCAAAACGGAGCATTTCAAGGGAAGAAAAGAAGAAAGGACAACGTGTTGTCCTAGGCCGCCGAAGGAAGGAAGAAAGAAAGGGACATTTGGGTCGCAGTAGGAGAAAAAGAAGGGAGGAAGCAGGCTGGGGGAAGGAGAAAGAAAGAAAAGGAAGAATGGGCCATGGGAACACTAGGCCCAAGTCAAAAAGAAGAGGAAAAGAAAAGGAAAAGGAAGAAAAGAAAGAAAAGGAAGAAATAATAAAGAAAAAGGGAAAAAGGAAAAGAGAAAAATAGGTAGGTTGGGTATTTAAATTAATTTGAATTATTTTGGATATTGAAAAATAATAATATTTAAATCCCTTTTTAGCTAATTTAGGATTTTTGAAAGGTTTTTCATAAATTCCATTTTAATTAGCAAATCACTCTAATTTTCTCCAGTTAAATTATTTATAAAATTCCTATTAATTTGGACCTATTTATTTCCTCTTCTTTAATAAAATAATTTCTTTAAATAAACTTTTAAAATAAAATCCTTAATTAGTTAAAATACCCAAATTTCTTCGTAATTAAAATATTTATAAATTTTTTTCTTGATTTTTTCTAATTAATTTTCTTTTATTTTAATAAAAATAATTTATTTAATTAATTTATTAAATAAATCCTTATTTAACTAAAACTCTTAAATTTAGGTTCTAGGGTATTTCATTAGGGCCTATATGGAGGGCCAACTACATCAAGCTCAAGCACTACTAACACCTTACGCACTAACTCCAGCATCCGAGGATTGCGTACAGAGAATACCTCACCACCACCAACCGATAGTTGAGGATTAGCATAACTTAAACATTATGAAGTAATAGATTATTGGCATCAACAAAACCTTTGTTGGGAGTAGTGTAATATCCCAAAATTCTAATTTTCAAAATTATGGAAAAATAAGGAATTATTAGGAAAATTAGTAATATAAATTCATTTATTAAAATGTAGAGAGTTAAATAAGGTAGATTAAGAGGAAAATAATAAAGAATTTAATTGGAAGAAAATTTGGGTATTTTTCCTAATTAGCATGGAGGTTAAGGGAATTTATCTAAAATAATCTAAAATAAGCAAAAAGGAATTTATTTAATATTTTATAAATATTAGTATTCTAAATAACTCAAAAATACCCCAATTTCCCCATAAGTTATTTTAATTATTTTCCCATCCTATTTATTTTCTTACTTTCCCTTTTCTTCCTTTTTCTCCCTCCTCTTTCTTTTTTTCTTTCTCTCCCCCGGCTGGGCCAGCCCACCGGCCCAAACCCTTCTCCTCTCCCCTATCTCGCGTACAGGCCGCCTGAACCCCCGTCCCTTCCGTCTTTCCCTTTCTCCCTCCCCCGCGGCCCAGCGTCGTTCGTTGGCCAACACCTGAGTGCGACGCAGCGTTTTGCCTTTCGATCCGCTGAAGCGCCACGTCGCGATTAATGAGCCTTATAACCGTTGCCAGCCAATGACATGACGCTGCGTTTCGACCTTCTAAATAATGAAACGACGCGTTGAGATTAGGAACATTATAACCGTTGCCGACCGGCCGGTTTCTCCCCTTTCTTTTCTTCCCTGGACCGCCAGTCCAACCTACCCCGCTGTCGTCTTCTTCCTCGCACCTGTGACCACCGCGCCGCTGCAACGCCGACAATGCCACAGTCCAGCCGTCCTTCTCGTCCTTTTTCCCGTCACTTTCTTTCCCGATTTGTCCCAGCCTACCTTCCTGCACCGCCCAGGCCCTGCCCCTTTCCTTCCTTTCTCACCCAAACCGAGCCAGAACCTGCTGACAGAGAATCTGCAGGCCTGCCGATCGCCACCGGACGGCGTACTGTCGTGACCTGACGTGTCCTCTCCTCCTTCGTCGTTTTCTCCCCCCAATTGCCTATAAATACCCCCCTTCGACAGCCATAACCTATGCTGCAAAAATTACCCCAAAACTCTGCCTCTCTGTCGCCTGAAAATCAGACGAAGCTTCCGCCGCCGCCGGTGATCGCCGTCGCCACCGCTGGCCACCAAAAACACCCCTGCACCTTCCTCGACAAAACCAAACCATCGCCGCCCTCCACCCTGCCCTGCACGTGCCGCCATAGACGTGCGAAGCTCCCTGCTGAAAAACCCCTCTTCCAATCGCCGCCGCCCCTTATGCCGCCCGTAGCCGCCACCTCCGTCGTGTTCCACCTTCCAAAGTAACCTGCAGGTCCTCCCCTACCTGCCCACACCCTCCTTACCCCCTGCTTCCTTCTCCACCGGCCTCCACCATTTTCCACCACCTTCTTCCTCCTTCAGCCGCCGCGTCCACCACCGCGCGCCGCCGCCCTTCTCACGCCACCACCCTTATTCCACTCCCCTCTCCCTGCTGTCTCCTCCCCCACACTTAACTTCCCTTTTTCCTCCTCCCATCTAACCACCTTCCCCACCTTTTCTCTCTTCTCCTCCTCCATCGCTGCCGCCGCCGCCTCGCTCCGCCGCCGGACCACCACCGCCCTCAGGTGGTCTTCCACTCATCTGAACCCTAAAACCCTTTTCTTATGCCACCCATAGTAGTTTAATTAATATTAGTATTATTACACTTATTATTATTATTTATTATTACTATTATTATTATCATTATTATTATTACACTTATTATTATTATTATTATTATTAGCTTATTAACTAATACCATTTCTGTTATTATCCTTAATGTTATCATACTATCACCCCCTTCCAACCCTAACCCCTATTATACTTAACTTAGGGTTAGTATCATTATCTTCATTGTTAACATTTCTAATACTAGTATTATTATTACTTTTATTATTGTTATTGTCATTACTACTAGGAGTATTACTATTATCATCATCACCCTTAGGAATAGTTTACTTGTAATATTGTGACCTTATAATATTATTATTTCAAACCTAACACCATTGTTAGACTTAATCTTAAAAACGCTAGAGTTCTATTACTTGAAACATAAATGTCACTATTAGTAGTCTTATTATTATTATCATTATCACTATTTTACTATGACTAGTGAACGCTAGTATTATAAGAATGGAACTAATGGGCTTAATAAAATAAGTGTAACAATAAGTATCATAAATAACTATATTTTGACTACTAATATTTAGTATACTAATTCTAAGGTAAAAACCCTAGTTTTTGTATAAAAACCCTTTTTAGTAATAAAAACCCTAACCTTAAACTAGAGTGAGGATTGATAGTAATTATAAGGGAAACTAATACTTAGCATTTTCCCCTTTTATAGGTAACCCCGACCAAAGCCCTAAGGAGTTAGAGGAGCGTGCTCCAAGCCCGGCGTCACCTTAGGTAAGGACGAAGCTAATGGCCTTGTGCTATGTGTGACATGGATGTGTTGAATGTTGTGTATGCCATGCTATGCCATGTATTATATGATTTGTGTATAACATGCCTTATGTGTAGCATAGCTTGGAGATTGAGGTATGTTGTATATGCTCCCATGATATGAGCATGACATGTATATGTATGATGTTTATGATGTATTATGTTATGGCCCTCTAGGACATGCATATTAGGATAAATGGTAATATGAGTTGGGAACCATCATGGGAGTCTTGAAGTTTGTATGATGGTATTTATGTTCTATGGCGGTCCTAATGGTTTGTATGGTGGTATTTGTGATTTTATGGAGGTATTAATGTCGTATAGTGGTATTAGGGTTGTATGGTGGTATTAGTGATTTTATGGAGGTATTAATATTGTATGGTGGTATTAGTGATTTTATGGAGGTATTAATATTGTATGGTGGTATTTGTGATTTTATGGAGGTATTAATGTTGTATGGTGGTATTAGGGTTTGTATGGTGGAGGTATTAATGTTGTATGGTGGTATTAGGGTTTGTATGGTGGTATTAGTGATCTTATGGAGGTATTAGGGTTTGTATGGTGGTATTAGTGATCTTATGGAGGTATTAATATTGTATGGTGGTATTAGGGTTTTTATGGTGGTATTTGTGATTTTATGGAGGTATTAATGTTGTATAGTGGTATTAGTGATTTTATGGTGGTATTAATGTTCGTATGGTGGTATTAATGATTGCATAGTGGTATTAATGGCTTATGGTGGTATTAGGGTTGTATGGTGGTGTTATGGTTTGTATGGTGGTATTAATGATTGCATAGTGGTATTAATGGCTTATGGTTGTATTAGGGTTTGCATGGTGGTGTTATGGTTTGCATGGTGGTATTAATGTTGGTATGGTGGCATTAGGGTTTGCAGGATGGAATTAGGATTTTGCATGGGAGTTAATGATTGTACGGGATTAGGGTTTGGAGTGATTAACTCTGGGACGTTGTGATTAAGTAGGGTTGGAGTAACTAATCGTGATTGTTGAGGATAATTAAGGTTTGGGATGGCTAAGTATGGGGTTTATGGTAAAATAGGGATAAGAGTGGCTAACCACGGTTTGGTGTGGACAATTAGGGTTGGTATGGCTGCTTAGAGTTGGTTGGCGTTATCATGTATATTTATTGATTAAAGTGTAGTTATGAATGTGGGTTTTTATTAGTTGTGATGAGTATAGTATAAAGAGAATGATTTATGCATGTCAAGAGTATTGCGTGATTCAATAAGACACAGATAAGACACTAATAACGTAAAGCAAAAGACTGTTGAGCCGAGCCCAGTCCGATCCACCGGTTAGAATAGTGGTCAGAGGCGTTCTGCCTTGTGTTGTTATTCCGGTCCACCGGCTATAATAGTGGGGGCCTCGGCTCAATAGACCCTAAAGTAAATAAGTTAAACCATAGGAAAAATACTAAGTACTTACAGTGGAACATCATGTTGAGGCAGGGCCAGTCTGGTCCACCGGTAAGAATAGTAGTCAGAGGCGTCCTACCTTGTGTTTTATTTCCGGTCCACCGGCTATAATAGTGGGGTCCCCGTGCTCACATGGATTATTGAAGAATGTGTGAAATGGATTTATTTTCATTAATGAGAATAAAGAATAAGTCACCAGAAAAGTATTCAGACCTTATCTTGCGGGTTACCGCATGTCGTCTATACGATTGTGTTATGTGTGCTATGTGGTATGATTGTATGTTTGGCCTTAGCGCACCAGCGCCCTTACTCAGTATTGGACCCGTACTGATACTACCTTGATTGAATGGGTCCTGTGATGATCCACTGATGGTGGGGAGCAGACCTCCTATGCAGGTTTGATCGATTACTAATTTGGGGTGGAAGGCTTGACTTGAGTGAGTAGGCGGTCCGGATGTTGGTCCATTGGGATATGTTTTATTTAGCTATATTTTGTACTATGCTTCTTGTTTTGAGACCGTACTTTTAAGCTGCAATCTCAAACGACATTTTAACTGTTGTTGACTCGTGGTTTTCGTGAATGATCTATGTTAACCATGTACCTATGTTTTGATAATTCTTACTTAATGATTGTTTAGTTTAGCCTTAGCACTTAGTATCGGAACGGTAGGAGTGAACCGGTCTGGTACTAAGTGTGGCGGTAATACCCCCAAGTTTACGGTTTTAATTCTTTCACTTCCGCTAAACCTTTGGATTTAAACAAAAATTTTCAGTAGTAAATTTGGGGGTGTTACAAGTAGGATGTTAGGTTTTCTTTTCACAAGGTAGATCAAACATCTAGTAAAGGAGTTAGCAGTTAAGGGGCGGAGTTCTTACTTTCTGGGAACCAATTTTGGAGCTTTTGTGATCAAGTTCTACCCCACATACCTTCGTCTAAAAAAGTAGGACGAAAATCACCAAAGCTTGTCTTTTGTGTAAGAGTACAATGCTAGATTTTTTTTAACCTAGTTTGTTTTCCCCTAAGGGAAGGTGAATGACACGAAGATCCACGAATTCTCTTGGACCTCAACTTGAAATTCTAAGAGTTATTGGTGGAGCTCACTACACCAGACTTAGTTACTGCATGCAAAAAGGTCTTGCAATAGGGTAGGGATACAAGCTCGTAGTGCCCTATTGGAGGATGAGAGGTGAGAGGAGGTTTGACGATGTACATAGGGTTGTAAATACGCTGAGTCAGTTCGGTATTCGGCTCAGCTCGGCTTGTTAAAAGCTCGGTTCGGCTTGTTCGTTTAGTTAAACGAGCCTAAAAGTAAGGCTCGGGCTTAGCTCGTTTATTAAACGAGCCGAGCCCAAACTTGAAAAAACTCGACTCGGTTTATTTTTTGGCTTTGACTCGTGAGCTCGGTTCGGCCCGGTTCGTTAAAAGCTCGGTTCGACTCGTTCGTTTAGTTAAACAAGTCGAGCTCAATCATCATTTTAGGCTTGTTTAGTTAAACAAGTCGAACCCAAGCCCAGAGGTATTCGGCTCGCATCGGCTCGTTTACAAACCTATGCACATGTAAACAACAATTTTCTTATTTCAGTTGATAAACGAAGAAATATAAAACTCAATTCAACTTCTGTCAAACCAACAAAGCATTTATCCTCTTGCAACTGGTTTATATGCTACCATAATATGCCGCATTGGAACAAAGTGCCAAACAAAACCTAGGCTCGTTTTCGGAATTTACAAATGTTATTGGGCTCTACAAGACCAATTATTGTTCAGATCATACATGAATAATGTTATACGCTGTAATTATGGATCGATAACATCTTAATTTGACAATATTACAAACAAGCACACACATGACAGAGCAGCGGCAGGTTTGGATGGTGGCACTACCTCCATTTCCCCGTTGCATGTTTCTCTTTGCCGTTTCCCAACCAACTATACAAAAAGAATAAGCTAATTACAACATGACAAATTAAGGCTCTTCTTCTGCATCAGCTACTTCTTCCATTGTTTCATTTTCTTGCAGCATACTCATCAACATATCTATTTGGTTCTGCAACACATTGTTCTCTCTCTCTACCTCGGCACGCTTCCTTTTCTCTTCCAGAAGCTGGATTTGCAAGTGTTCTAGACACCGTGAGTCCTCTTCTAGCTGCTCATTTAAGCCATCAATTTCACGGTCCTGCAAACATAATCACAGAATTTCCTTTAGCTTCAATGGCAAAAATGTCCAATAATATTGGAACCAGAGGTGTATATGGCTATCAAAGGGAACCTTTCTGTTCATTTCTTGGACAGCAATCCTTCTCATGCTTTCAACAACATCCACATTCACGAGCTTCCTTTTCTTCCCAATCAACCAACCTTTAGGATAATTGGCTGAATCAAAATCAGGTGGCGGAAGTAAGCTCTCAGCTGAAGGCCGTTTTCTTGAAACATCACTGCTAGGTTCCAATGGTTCAAAAAGCGCCTTTCTTCGCTCAGAAAGGATGGCAGAAACTGGAGTTGTATCCAACATTGTCTCTTCAGCAGGAGGCTCTTCTTTTCTTACAGGTGTTTCCAAGGTCGGCTCATCTTTTTCCCTAGCTACATTTATTACACTCCTATTACCGAAAACTACTCCAGTGAAATGAAATCAAACTTTTTACAGAGAAACTTCACATTATCTACTAAGTAGATGAAACTATCTTAAAATACGCAGAATCATATCAGATATAAGTAGCCATTGCAAGAACAAGAAGTCAACAGTCTTGGCAATTTCAATATCAGACAAATCCTTTTAGACTTGATTTCATTGAGATGATAGAAATTCTTACCTTTGCCACAAAATGAAAATCTTATCACGGTGTCAATTAAAGATCATCTAAATTAAAGAATGACAAAATTATTTTACTCTTAACTTGGCATCTGTATAAGCTATTTAGACCAACCAGACAAAGCAATATAAAGTTAAAAGACACCATTAACACACAAGATCCCATTTACACTACAGACCATCAGATTATTCCATAATCATTTCAGTTATAGATGTTTACAATATCAGAAAATAGCTTCAGAAATAATACGGCATCCTTGCATAACATATAAGAGCTAAAAACAGACTGGGAAAATAAAATGAAGGGAATGTAAGGAATTACAGCCAGGCACAGTGTTATTTTCCATCTTACACCCTTGATGAAAATAATCCTAGTGAGTATCTTCCTTCATTCAGCCTTATTTCTTTGGAATGCCATTATGAAGGAAATGGAACATTAAACTTGAGCGTATTACTATAGCTAATAAATTCCGGAACAATTTCTGAGTAAAAATTCCATGAAAGCAGAAAAACATGGAGTGCATTTAATAGGAAAGCCAAAGAAATCAGCCATAAATAAATTAAAAAATATATATATTTGCGTCGACGAGCATAGTTGATAGAACCACACACTGAACAAGCCAATGATCAAGATAGTTGGAAAGAATTAAAAAAGGCAAGGCTACTTCACTAAGGGTGAAAGTCAAATATTAGGCAAAATACTTCCACCCGATATCATTAGTTTAAAGGATCAAGTTTCTGGGCTATACAGATGTATAGATAAGGATCTATCAATAATAGCAAACATCAACCTTATATAAAGAATTGTGCCACACAAGAAACAAAAAATCTTCATTTCCCTTGAGGATAGCAACCAGCAAGGATCATGGCATTTAGTAAATTGGTCCCTCATGAAACGTCCATAGAGAAAATATAAAAAAAAAAAAATTAAAAATTAAAAATTCAGATGATACGAGAAATCAATGCCAGTTCCATCAAACCTTAATATTACAGTTTAAACCTGCCATAAAACAAAAGAACCCTTTTTGGACATAAGGATCCATCACCTAAGGAAAACTCAAACAAAGAAAATCTCTTAAAGCACTCACAACCCATTACTCTCCAATACACTAAATAATAATAAAATGATGTTTGCCTCATACTCTTTGTTACAAAATAATAATAAAATGATGTTTGCCTCGTACTTTTTTTTTACCTCCCAAGATATAATATAAGACACAATCCTACTAACCAAGCAATAAAACTGTGGTCGCAGTCATGATTGCGATCGCAGTGCTGCAGTCTCAATGTATCGAGGAGAATATTTTATATTTTGTGGTTGTCGCCGCGTGAATTTTCATTAATTTTCACCACATATATCATCAAGTATTGGTCATATAACGGCCAATATTTGTCAATATCGGTAAATATCAACGATATATGTGTGGTTTTTCTCTTTATAGTGTATTTCCGGCAAGGTCAAAATCTGAGACGTTTCAGCCGATATTTTGTTGCATGCTACCAACATACTCCACAGACTTTATCTAACATAATTAATTTTTCTTTCTGTTATTCGTTTGAATATCATTTTTTTTTAATAAAACTATAATATTTACTTTTTAATGGTGAAAAAGTTTGAACGAAATTATTTTTATTTTTTCAAATATACATAAATTAATCTCAAAATAATGATACAACTATTTATTATTTTGAATATTATTAAAATAATTATAATTAGAGAGAAATTTATGTTAATAATTATATATTCAAAATTGATATAGTTAATAACAATAATGATAATAATTCGGTATAATTGATTAATAATAACTATCAATTATTAAAATTTCCTATATAAAATAATTACCTTGAAACTTTGTGCCTCCATAGAAAATTATTAGTTATTGAAATTCATAATATTTAATTTATTTCCTACTAATGAATGGATTTTTTAAATTACTAATAAAATTGTTATTATTAAAATTTATGAATTTCTTACATCACTAATATTAGTATTGAAATTAATATTGTTATTAATATTTATTCTTAATTTCCCGAATGTCCTTGAAGACAATAATTTTGTATTTTCCATCAGATCATTGAACAATGAAATTCTAATCAAACTATAATCATAAGTGATGACGACTTTTATCAACAAATCTTTTTTTTTTTCCTAATAAAATCACATGTATCTTACACCCATAAATTCATACTCTCTTATACCACTTTAAATTCAAAACAAAGAAGTTACATGTCATATCTTCAATTTCATCAAATGTCATTTGGGGCAACATACAACAATTTGTATCATGTCATTAATCTAATTGGGTTGTCAAAATTATGATCTCCCTTAGAAAAGGTAACCTAGGTTATTTACAATATAACTGTTGGACAAGGATTTACTTTGCGTAATACTCCATCCTAAAATTCTTCAAAATGTGTTTACAATTATGTTGATATAAAATAAAATAGCTTTGATTTTAGAGAGGGATTAAAATTGTAATCGGATAAAAATGTAAATTTCCAACAAAACCCGTCAACTGGTTTCCAAACCGATTGTCTAGTACGTCCAACAACTAGCATTTCTCTTCTCACGATAACCATTTTATGGGTTTTCCAAACTGATCGACTGGTTATGTTATGAATCCAGAATCTTTCTCTGTTTTGTTTCAATCAACATTCCAATGTCCATGAAAACTTCTCATTAGTGCCTCTCTGTGCTAATAAACATAATTTGGTATTTTTTTTAAAATTAACGTTATTAATATCCTTCTATGGTTTCATTTAGCTAAAAAAAATTCCTAAAGCACTTTTGAGGTACTTTTCCTCAACTACAACATTTCCTCTCTCCTCCTACTATCTCCCTCTCTCTTCTGGCTCATGCACTGGCTGCTACCCTATGTTGACTTGATTCGTCTGAATTCACACCTCCTACCCCCATGCTTCATCATTTGATTTTCTTACACCTTTATACACAACACTCCACCCCACCCTTGCAAGTCAACTATTCACTGTCTCTCTTCTTCCTAATCATCCATAAAGGCTTCCCTAAACCTCCTCTGCTGATTCCCTTTCCCTTTTCGCATACTCTTTAATCCTCTCTTTACTTCTCTCCCTTCTTTAGAATATTTTCCAAGTGTTGGGTGTTCTCCCACCTAACCTCTCTCAACTTTTGTGTATCGAATCATGTTCTCCCACCTAACCTCTCTCAACTTTTGTGTATCGAATCAGGCCCTTCTTCATGGCTTCAATTTTTTATTCTTACCACCACTTAAATATTTGCTCTCCTTTCTCTCTTCTTCCTTTATCATATTTTGCTAAGTGTGGGAAACTTTCTTTCTCTTCTTGTCCCTACAGAAAACCGAGGCCTGGCCTCTTTGCCCCTTCCATTCTGAGTTTATTTTAGCTTCCGTTCTCTTCTCTTCTTCTTAATATTTATTTTAACCCTTCTTTATTTTCCTTAAACAAGAAAGAGTTAAAATTTAGAAATAGTTGAAGAGTTCATACTTCTCCTTGTTGGCTATCCATCTTATGGGTTGAGGTTGAGGATTTGTACTTCTATCATTTTCCTTTTGCTTTCCTTGTTTAAATCAATTTTAAAGTGTGTTCTACTCATTTTGGGTTCTTGATTTCCTTAGGTACTCAAACAGAAAAAAGTGTGTTGTTTCTAAAAAGGCAATGAATATTTCTCATGAGAACAATCATGTGATATGTGATTTATCTTCCTTTTTGAACGAATATGTAGTTCTGAAAAGGGAAAGAATTGATTGAGAAGCGCACATTGAAATTGAAGCAGACTAGAAATTGAAGCTGAAAGCAAAAACTCAAGCAAAAAAGTTGTTGCACAAGATGTAGTTTTTGCTCAAAACATTAATGGATATAAATAATGGGTCACCAATAGAACAAAATAAGTATGATCAATTGTGTAATGAATTCTAATCACAAAGTTGTAGGTGAGAAACCTGCCTAGAGGGTTGTTTATTTTAATGAGTGTAATGTTTAAGTTTGCTTGTTATTTTATTTTGTACATGTAATTTGAATTTAACGTGTTTCTTGTATTTGCAAGTGTTTGTGTAATGTGACAATTATTTATCAATGTAGTTTATTATTTATTAATGTAATGTATCATAAAGAATGTACCAATATTATTGTGTTCACATGACTCTACTTTTCCATCATCCTTTGTATTGGCTCACAAGACCATTGTTGTTATGTTCTCATGTGTTCCATCATACAGAAAAAGGAACAGAATATATAAAATATATATATATATATATATATATATATTCACATGTGCTTCTACCAAATAGCAAGAAAACAAAAAAATAAAATTTGAAGACCTGAGGTGGGGCCATGTTGTTGCTTTCATAGATATCAAGGCACTGAAAATTTGACGACAAAACACTTATGGAAGGACACCAATGCTCTGTCTTTTTTCTTTTCTTTTTGTGGATAAGAGTCATGAGTTATACTTTAGTAAGATAATGAATCTCACAAGAGAATACCAATGCAAGGTAGGATACCAAGTTCACAAGAAAATGACAATTTGAATACAAAACAATACGGATATGACCAAATATAACTCTTGTTTTAGAGGATAGTAGTCGTGTGCTATGCTTCAATATGACAAAAAAGTTAAGGATACGAATGCAGGCACCACATGACCTGTTCCATTTCAATACAAAGTTTTCCTGATATCAATTCACACTTGTCCTATCCTAATATATGAAACAAAAAAAAAAAAAAATTAAGACAAGGGTTAAGGTCCTCCAAATTCTTTTGCATTAACCAATGATTCCATATTTCACACAATAATGTAGGCCTCACATGGGCTAATAATTTCACATATTGAACAAGGAATCAAACTCTATATATTTAACTTCAAAGCACAGCATTCACTACTATCATCCTCCCTTATTAACTACCCAAAGCACACAAACAATAATACAAGATATGTCTTCAAGCTCTTCAACTAGAAGATTATGAAAAATTCCACAAGAACAGTTTAACTAAATGAGTGGAGAGTCAATAAGTGAATCTGTTGACGGATAGAAAATAGTGGAAAAAAAATATCTGGCGGTGAAAGTAGTTGCTGCCCTCGGTATCAATTTGATAGGAATTTTAGTGTATTTTGGAAAATACAAAAGAATTATGAATTAATTTTTAATAAAAATAAAAATTTCGATACTAATATTAGTAATGTAAGAAGTTCAAAAATTTATAATAATAACACTTTTATTAGTAATTACGAAATTTTCACCAGAAGTGGGAAATAAATTTAATATTATATATTCAATAACTAATAATTTCCCATAAATTAAAGTAAATATTCTATATTAGACAATTTCAATAATTATTAATTATTTTAACCAATTATACAAAAATATTATTATCATTATTATTATTATTAACAATATCAATTTTGAATATAAAATTAATAACAATAAATTTCTCCAAAATTATAATTATGTTAATAATATTCAAAATAAAAAATTAATTTTATTGCTAACTCAAAATTAATATATGTACATTTGAAAACTAAAAAAAATAATTTCATTTAAAATTTTCATCATTAAAAATATGCACTAAACAATCTTAAGTTTCAGCAAAATATAGGAAACAACTATATATTTTTAGAAATTCACCAAATAATCTTGTGTATATTACTTTGAGCATCAAATGATGATCCGTATACTTTAATGACTGCACCATATAACCCTACGTGTTTAGCCGAATGGTCATCCGATGTATAAGTTTCAAAATTCTAGATGTTTTGGTGAATTTCAAAAAACTCATGATTATTTCATATATTCTTCTTAAACTCAATGTTGTTTAGTGCATTAACCCAAAAATTAAATATTGTAGTCTATTTGAAAACAAAATATATATTAAAATGAATAATAGAAATTAGAATTAATTATACTCCCTCCGTATCAAAAAAAACTCATCTGTCATTTTACACACTTATTAAGAAGGTAATAAAAGTGGTATTAAAGTTACACTAACACCCTTCATTGAAAAATAACAAAGCATTAAATGCATATATAATTAAATAAAATTAAGGGTAAAAATGAAAAACAGACTTTTATTTTTCTAAAATGACTTTCTTTTTTATAAAAAAATTTGATGATAGAATGATTTCCTTTTTGATACGGAGAGAGTATTAGAGAAAGTTGGTGGGATATCTGTTGGTAGGATTATATATTATACCACTCCTTCCGTATTCAAAAGATTGTCTTGCGTACTTAGAGGATAAAATTTGATTATTAATCTCTTTTAATCTATATTAATAAAAAAAATATTATAAAAATATTTTTAACTACTAATATAATAATTATATTTTTATATTATAATATATTATAAAAATTAAACGTCATAATATATCCTCAAAATATATAGTAACAGTCATTTGAATAAGGAGGGAGTGCAATATTAGGAGGCATGAATGCGGAGGTAAAAACAGGTGAGTGGCAAATATTATATTATTATCATTTAGTGTCCTGGAGAGTGTAATGGGAGGCAAAATAAAGGATAAGATTGTTGGTGCCTTTGGCATGCCAATAACTATTTGCATTGCAATTGCATTGATTCATTTCTCTAAAACAATAAGGAAAATGGAGCAGACAAAGCGAAGTTTAGACAAAATATATGAAACAACCTAAGTTTTACAGGAAAGCACCGGATAATCTTGAGTTTTGAGTCCGTCCGTATTATTCATTAAGTTTTTGTTAGCTTACAAAAAATTCAAATATTTACCAATGAAATGGCCAATTTATCCTTATCATTCCCTTCATTCTTCTTACCTCTTTTCCTCATTTTATTTAGTGTAAAATACCTAAAATTCCCCCCAAAGTAAAACTTCTTCATTCCCTTTTCAATTGACTAACACTTTTTTAGTTCCCCGAGCTCCCTAGTAGCCTCTCCATGGCGATTTGCATCTATGAGCTTAGATGATGAACCCATTGGTTACCTTTCCATTCTGAACAACACTTCTAACTGCAATTTTCACTATTCCTTCTCTACTTCTCAAGTAAAACAATTGCGTGAATCTAGGTTTGATGTGTTTCTCCCTAATTCAAATATTCACCACCTTTTTTTAGTTTCTCTATCTTAGATTTGTCATCTCAGATTTCCAATGTCTGATTTGAGAGTTTGATGGCTCCAATCTGGTTTGTTTGGCCTCTAATGTATTCCCTTCAAATTTGCTTCATCTCTTTTAGATCAGTAAACTTGGTGAGTTGAGTCTCTATTTTTGGTTTACTTGTTCTTCACTTTGTAGTTTCTTTTTGGGATCTATTCTGTTAGGTTTTACTTTTCTGTTTGTAGTTGCTACTTCCTCTTAGTCCTGGTTTCCAATTGACTTACTTTTTTGCTTCCACCAAGTTCAGATTTGGGTCTCTGTGATTTTTTTTGTTTTAATTGAGTTTTTTCACCTGGGTCAGGTTGGTTGGAGCTAAAGCATGTCACAATTTCTTTCAAGACTGGGTTTTTGTTGTTCTTGATTTTGTTTAGTGCCTAGTTCGTGTTCCATGCATAAGTTTGTGCATTCGGTCTGAGATTTATCAGGCTGACAACAGTTGTTCTATGACCTTATAACTGGAGAATTGTTGATACTCAATAGGTGTAATGTCAATGGCTGATCGCTTACTTGTGCAATAAGTAAAAATGGACAGGTTCTACTTTAATTGGTTGGATTCTGTATGTGACCTCGCTGCCCTCCTGTGATTTTTTTGTGAGAGTCCTATGCAGTACTACCAGTTTTGCTCAAGCACTTGGGAATTTTGGCCAGATTAGCTTTACGGTTCATCCTAGTGTTGCTCAATGTTCCAGCTCTGGTGTGAATTTGAATAGATTACTGAGAAGGTTGCTTTGCGATTCTATTGAATCATTGCTTGCTTTTGAGCTGTCGAGCTAATTGTCAGGCCTGAATTACTATCAATAAGGAATTGATATGCTGTGTCTGAGGTGACAAGAGATAAGGTTAGGATTGGGAGTGAAGAGAATGAATGAAGGGAGTTAAAAGAGTGAAAGTTGTTCCTTTTTAGTGACATTTTAGGAATTTCATTAATTAGTTGACGGCAGCTTAGGAATTCATATTCTAAGGAATAGATAAACAATAAATATTAAAACAAAAATATTGTGAGAAAGGGGATGATAAATATTATAAGGGTAAATAGGCCACTTTAGAGGCAAATATTTGATTTTTTTATAAGTGAACAGAAATTTAACAATAATATGGAGGAAAGATAATCTAGTGGGTGGCCTTCAAAACTTAACTCAGAGTTGTATAGTACATTTTACTAAAAAAATATAAACAATAAGCCGAAAAAAACTTAAAAACCAAGCCAACCCAAAACGTTAATAATTAGTTAAGAAACTATTATAAATAAAACAATAAAATAACAAACTGTACCGTATGAGCAATGTAAAGCCAGAACTCAGATTTCGTACTCTCGCATTTGTTCACGCGACAAGACATCCGAGCTGTAAGTCTAACCAACAGTGAACTCCTAAGAAAACCCAGGATATGTCCTTCATTATATTTAACTACTGAAGGTACTTATGTTAATTTGGGAAGAATGGATAAATTAAAACTTGCTTAGCATAACATATTCCACTGATTGAACAAAATATATGTGATAGAAGAACAATATATGTGATAGAAGATCTACCGAAAGACACAAACTACTCGGTTTCTACAAATCTAAAAGACATGATACACAAAATCAATAGATCAATTTTTCACTTCAACAACTAATTAATAATCATATCAAGCTTGCTTTCAACTACAGGGGCGGAGGTCTACCTCGTCTCTTGCGAGATTGCCAGAAGACACGGGTAGTTGAAGAGAGGCGAGTAAAGACATCCGCGGAACTACCATCTTCAACCTCCTTCATCGTCTTTGCGTTATCTAAATTCGATTCTCCCACTGAATTCAACTCCGTAAAATTAACAACCTAGTTTTTTCACAGAACGGGATAGAAATGAGGGATGTGGATGAATCTTGTGATGTAAGGAGGGATTAACAGCTTGAGGGAGCTGCAGAAGAGCGGCGACCACTTCTGATGTTCATTTCCTTATTTGTTTTGCTTGTGTTTCGGGAGTTCCGCTGCTCTTGCTGTAAAGAGCAGATGATGAAGATTGCTTATCATGATTCATGAAGAGCGAGGACTCCTACCGGAAAAAGTAAAGTGATGAGGACAATGACGATAAGGCCGAGGCATTTTTTTATTTTTTATTTTACGGTCGACAGGTACAAAAATTGGGGCAAAAGTAATCTGATGACATTAATTTTTATAGTTTTTTTTAAGAAATAAAAGGATATAAATAAATTTATTTGAGGTATAAACACATAAAAATTACTCAATTAAAACATAATGATCTGAATTTCCTGATTGTGGTAATATGTAGAAACATTTTTCACTGAAATTTTAATAAATTAATTATGTTTTTTAAATAATGATATAAAAATTCATTAAAATATTTAATAAATTATGTGCATACTTTATTAATTGTCATTACCATGTCCACATTTATAAATCTCCTCATTAAAATATTGAAATATATTTTAAAAATTAAATATTTAATGAGAAGATTCACTAGAGAATAACTATAAGATAAATGCTTGATTTTTTTTAATTCTATATTTAAAAAAATTTCTTATCCTTTTTTTTTATAAAATTGGAGTCAAGGAAAATTAGATCTAAAAGATAAAATAAAGTTTTTTCAAACTTTTTGGAATTTATGTTAAATCAAGAATTTTAAAAATTAAATTTTATATAAAAATTTATGTTAGGATATATTAAATAAAATAATAAAACTAGAATTTTATGGGAAAAAAAGCTCAAAAAATTTAAAATCGGTTATTTAGAATTTTATGAAAAATTTATAATTCTATAAATTTTTAGAAGTTTATTAAAAGTAAGAAATTTTAGAATCTTTTAAAGAATGGAATTTTTAAAATATTTATTATGATTAAAAAATATAATATTATTCAATGTATTTTTCATTAATACACAATGAGGTATCACTAAAAAATAATGTATTATTTAAATATAATTTGTTAGTTACTGATCAAATAAATTAATTGATTAAGAAATTGGGCAAAAAGCGACTCAATATATCACCGAAATTAGTAAAATTCTATCATTATACCTTGATTGAATAATTTGCATATGTTTATATCTTAAATAGAATTTTTTATAACTTCATGCATCAATTAGAAGGAAAAAAACTACAAAATTTTATATATTACTTATTATTTTGGCCAATTCTTATATATACACACACACACACACACACACACACACACACATTTTGGATCTTTTTAAATTTTCTAGGGTAATTTCTAATTTTTATTATTTATTATAAAAAAAATATTTTAATTATAATAAACTTAATACAATCTAACTTTATTAATGCATATTATACTTAAATGATAATAATTCAAAATATACAAATACCTAAGTGAGATTATTAAAAAAAGATGAGATATAAGTAAAAAAATTAGATCAAATATCAAGCTACTTAAATGTAATACCCCATAGATTTAAGCATTTAATGTGTTTGATCACGATTAGAATATATTTAATCTTGTTTTAGAAGTGTGTTTTGAGATTGATTTAGAAATTTTAGAGAAAATGGGCGATGAGTATTTAAGACCATCATTTGATGGAGCAACCCCGATGGTTGATGTGCAATGTAATTTCAAAATATTCTAGTTAATGAATAATAGGTCAACAAATAAGATGCATTGATCAACTAATGTCAAGCGGTACCTAATACTTTATTTGTTTTTAATTTAATTTTCTTTCCAAAAGATTTTGAAACTTAATAGTGAAGCCCTAAATAGTTCATATATCATTTTTATAAGTCAAGTGAACGTTTTAAATTCAATTTAATAAAAATGGATTTTAGGGTCATAACTCTAATAAAATAACACCCATAACATAAGAAAAGGTTTTTTTTCCTTATTCCTCTCTCCCTTTGTAGTTGTACACTTGTTATTCTTGTGATTTGCTTGCAAAATCATCTTCTAAGTCTCTAACAAGAGCTAACCTTGCTACCCAATGTTATAATACTCTATATTATAAGTTCATGGGCTTGATGATGATAGTCGATCACCTACTCAATCCCATAAGCAAAGAACTTTTTGTAGGTATTTAGGGGTAGCTAGTAGTCTACATGTTATGTGTTCTAGCATGAGGCAACTAAGTGTGGACTTCCGGTGGATTATCTTTTTGTTGGTCCTTGAGAGACCTAAGTTTTGACAGTTTTCCCTATTTCCTAATACACCCTCATTATGCATTTCAGTTTATTATGGAATAACATGGTGTAGCACCCCCAAAATTCACTACTGAAAAATTTCATTTTATTAAAAGATTAGCGGAAGCAAAATAACAAACTGTATTATAGCCATACGTAGTACCAAATCGGTTCACTCATACCGTTCCAGTACCAAGTGCTGAGTCTAAAGAATGAAATATCAATTGCTAGAAATTCAAATTATATTTAAAATCAGAGTAGCACAAGTAAGCATTTATAAGAATAAAATCCACCAGTGATGGTTACAAGAACAAGGATTTTATTTAAACCAAACATTAGAAGAGGAAGGATGAAACCCTAAAAGCCGGATAATTCTAACGCTCTTTCCTGTTGCCCACTTGAGTAGCACCCAAATTGGACCTGTAAGGGACACTGCCCATTGAATAAGTAGGGGGCCCATGAATGGAACCCTTTAGTACTACGGTACTGAGTAACCCTTTAAAATCACACTTAAAAGTAGGCCCACAGTACAACACATGAAACAAAGCTACATACATATATAACAAGATGCATATATATAAAATTCACATAATTAACATTCACGTCAGATATCAATAGTTCGTTATAAACAATCAATACTTTCAGGTCTTAAGCCATGTCATAGTGCAAAATCAATACATTCGGGCCTTAAGCCATTAGTCCATCATTATTCAATCAACTCTCATATTTTATATCCATGTGAGTGCGGGAACCCCACTATTATTTGCCGGTAGACCGGTCATACAGGGCAAAACACTCCTAGCCACTATTATTCGCCAGTGGATTGGTCTAGCCCCGAATCACATGGTGTTCCACTATAAGTGATTAGTATTTTTTTCATAACTTTACTCAAGTCCATGACTGGTTTCATTGAGCTCGGGACCCCCACTATTATTGTCGGTGGATCGGAATATATATATCAACATCATCCAGGGCAACACGCGCCTAGGCCACTATTATATCCAGTAGATCGGTACTCATAATCACTTGCCAGGGCATCACGCTCCTGGGCCACTATTATATCTGGTGGATCGGTTCTCATAATCATTTGCTAGGGCATCACGCTCCTAGGCCACTATTGTAATACCCCAAAAATCCTAATTTAGGAATTATGGCAAAATAATGATTTATTAGAGAAAATTAAGAAAATATATTACTTCATTAAATAAAGAGGAAATTTATTGAGGAAAATAAGGGGAAAATAATAAATAAATTATTTAGAAAATTTTGGGCATTTTACTAATTAAAATGGAAGTTAAGGATAATTTATCTAAAATAGCCTAAACTAAGCAAAAAGGAAATTTATTTAATATCTTATAAATATTAATATTCTAATTAGCCAGAAAAATATCCTAATAATTTATGCAAAATCCAAAACCCAAAATAATTCTTTCTTTTCCTTTTTTTCCCTTTTCTTTTCCTTCTTTTTTTCCTTTTCTTCCTCCTTTGCCGAAATTGGGCCTCGCCCGGCCCAACCCAGCCTTCCCTTCCTTCTCCTCGCCCGCGACCGAGCGAGCCCATCCACCGTGGAACAAAACGCTGCGTTTCGACGCGACGCTGCGTCTTCCTCCCACAACCCCCAATACGCCGTGTTTCATTAATAGGGGAAATAACCGCTGCCGCCCGGCCAGTTCCCCCTCCGTTTTTTCCTTCCCCTGGACCGACCGGTCTAGTCGTCGTCTTCCTCTGTCCCAAACCCCGATCTGCAACTGCCGACCCTATAGCCCTGCCGCCGATAGCAGCACGCCGTTCGGCCTCCCCTCTCTGCCCTCTCCCCGTCGTTGTCTTTCTATTTTCGACCCCGACCAAGTCCCTCTCTCCCTTTCCCGCATGCCATCTCTTTCCCTTTTTCCTCTCCCTTTCCCCGACCCAACCTGCCATGGCAGGACCTGCACCGCCTGCCATGGCAGCTACCGCCTGCCGGCCAGCCTAGCGCCTGCACCCCTTGTCTTCTTCCCCTTGGCCTTTCCCGACCACCCTGCCTATAAATACCCCCATTGATCACCTGGGTTCGGGATTTGGAACCCCAAAACCCTGGGTTTGCTCCCTCTCGCCGCCGCCCCATCAGACACGTCGACCGCCGTCGTCCCTCAACGCTGTCGGTCGAACGCCGCCCAGAACCCCACCTTGCACCACCCTCCCCCTAACCAAGCCCTCCTCATCCCTCGATTTGCCCTGCACGTGCCACCCTGGCCGTGCAAAATAGCCACCCCGAGCAGCCCCTTCCAACCCTTCGCCGCCCTTGCGCCGCCTTCCACCGCCAGCCCAGCCGCCACCAGAGCCTCCTCCACCCTCCAAAATGCCCAGAAGACCTTCCTCTACCTTCCCATACCTCCATCTTCCCCTGCCTCCCTCTCCTCCTTCCTTCCTCATCTTCCACCTCTCTCCACCACCCTCGGCCGCCGCCGTTGCCGCCGCGCGTCGCCTCCCCTTGCCACGCCACCACCCTCACTCCACTCCCCTTCACCTGCTGTTTCTTTCCCCACCTCAAACTCCTCCTTTTCCCCTCCCATCTAACCACCACCTCCATCTTTCTCCCTCTTCTCCTCCTCCACCGCCGCTGTCGTCGCCACCACGCGCCGCCGCCAGACCACCACCGACCCTAGGTGGTTCTCCACTCATCCAAACCCTAATACCCCTTTTATATAACTACTACTATTTTCTACCAATATTATTATTATTATTATTATTATTATTTCTTTCATTACTATTACTATTATTATTATTATCATTATTATGGTCTCCATCATTAATGTTCTTATTTTCTTACTACTACTAACATCTCTTTTAAACCCTAACTGGTATTATACTTAACTTTGGTCTTATTATTATTAGTATTAACATTTTATCATTATTATTTCTATTACCTTACTAAGGTTATTATTATTGATACTTAACCATACTGGGTTATTATTATTGTTATTATTATTGCTAGGGTTATTATGGTTATTATTACTATTATTATCATCACTATTAGTATTATAACTATTATCATTATCACCCTTAGGAATAGTTTACTTGTAATATTGTGACCTTATAATATTATTCTTTCAATCCTAACACCATTGTTAGACATAATCTTAAAAACGCTAGAGTTCTATTACTTGAAACATAAGTGTCACTATTAGTAGTCTTATTATTATTATTATTACTATTATTATTATCACTATTTTACTATGACTAGTGAACACTAGTATTATAAGAATGGAACTAATGGGCTTAATAAAATAAGTGTAACAATAAGTATCATAAGTAACTATATTTTTGACTACTAATATTTAGTATACTAATTCTAAGGTAAAAACCCTGGTTTTTGTATAATACCCACTTTAGTAATATAAACCCTAATCCTAAACTGGAATAAGGAATGACGGTTCTTTGAGGGAAACTAATACTTAGCTTTTCCCCTTTTCATAGGTGACCCCGATCCGAACCCTAAGGAGCTAGAGGAGCATGCTCCAAGCCCGGTGCCTACTTAGGTAAGGACGAAGCTAATGGCCTTGTGCTATGCGTGACATGGATGTGTTGAATGTTGTTTATGCCATGCTATGCCATGTATTATATGATTTGTGGATAACTTGTCTTATGTGTAGCGCACCTTGGAGATTGAGGTATGTTGTATGTGCTTTCGTGACATGAGCATGAAATTTATATGTATGATGTTTATGATGTAATATGTTATGACCCTCTAGGACATGCATGTTAGGATAAATGGTAATATGAGTTGGGAATATAAGGATGACCGAAAATAAATGGGAAGTGAGACCACTAAGGGGGATATGAGGTTGACCTAAGTACCTCATGATCTATGAGAGAATATTTAAGTGGGAGGAATGTCCGAAATAAATGAGAGTTGGGAACCAGGCATGGGAGTCTTAAATTTTGTATGGTGGTGTTATGGTTTGGTGGTATTAATATTTGTATGGTGGTATTAGTGATTTCATGGTGGTATTAATGGCTTGTGGTGGTATTAGGGTTTGTATGGTGGTATTAGTGATTTCATGGTGGTATTAATGGCTTATGGTGGTATTAGGGTTTGCATGGTGGTGTTATGGTTTGCGTGGTGGCATTAATGTTTGTATGGTGGTATTAATGATTGCATGGTGGTATTAATGGCTTATGGTGGTATTAGGGTTTGCATGTGGTGTTGTGGTTTGTGTGGTGGTGTTAATGTTTGTAGGGTGGTACTAGGGTTTGCATGGTGGAGTATGGGGTTGAGAGTGAGAACGCACTTATATAAAGGATGAACGGGGGTTCCTAAATGAGAGAAGAGATTTTGGGGTGAAAGAGGGAGGTTACTTGTTGAAGAACTAAAGTGTTAGGGTTTGGTGCGGCCAACTAGGGTTGGCGTGGTCAAATAGGGTTTTGAGTGGCCTACTAGGGTTTTGTCGATCACACGTGAACTTGGGAGATAAAGTAACACATTTGGGGAATTTCCTAATAAAAGAATGAGGTGCGAGATAGAGAATAAAGTAACATTTGGGTAAGTAAGAAAGAGTTGGGCCACATAGGTCCGATTAGGGTCTCCGAGGAGGGACCCTAGAGGGATGAGGACATGTGGAGTCGACATCATATGTATTGGGATGGCCTATATTCTTGGAGATTGTGCCTTACTATATGCCACTATGCCTAAGTCTACGGGGGATGGATGTCGGGTGTGAGAAGATGTACGAGTCTCAAAACATGGGACGAGCCCTCTTGAGAGAACGGTAGTAGAACATCGATGACATGCATGTCAAGGGTGGAATGATATCTAATAAAACATGGATAAGACACTAATCATGTAAAGTGAAAGATTGTTGAGCCGAGCCCAGACCGGTCCACCGGCAAATAATAGTGGCCAGGAGCCGGGGTGTCCTGGAGACCGGTCCACTGGCAAACAATAGTGGTCAGGAGCGTTCTGCCCTGAGTGTATACTTTCCGGTCCACCGGCTATAATAGTGGGGGATTTCATGCTCGACAAACCAAAGTAAGTAAGTTAAACCATGGGAAATACACTAAGTACTTACAGCGAAACACCATGCGATTCGAGGTCAGACCGGTCCACCGGCAAATAATAGTGGCCAGGAGCATTTTGCCCTGGAGACCGGTCCACCGGCAAATAATAGTGATCAGGAGCGTTCTGCCCTGAGTGTATACTTTCCAGTCCACCGGCTATAATAGTGGGGTTCCCGCACTCACATGGACTATTAAAGAATATGTGTGGAATGAATGTGCTATTAATGAGAATAAAGAATAAGTCATGGAAAATACACTAAGTACTTACAGTGAAACATCATGTGAGTCGGGGCCAGACCGATCCACCGGCAAATAATAGTGGCCAGGAGCATTTTTCCCTGGAGACCGGTCCACCGGCAAATAATAGTGGTCAGGAGCATTCTACCCTGAGTGTATACTTTCCGGACCACCGGCTATAATAGTGGGGTTCCCGCACTCACATGGATTATTAAATAATATGTGTGAAATGGACATATTATTAACAAGGATAAAGAATAAGTCACCAGAAAGTACTCATGCCTTATCTTGTGTGTTATCGCATGTTACTTATATGATTGTGCTATGTGTGCTATGTGGTATGATTGTATGCTTAGCCTTAGCACACCTGCGCCCCTACTCAGTATTGGACTCGTACTGATACTACCTTGATTGAATGGGTCATGTGATGATCCACTAATGGTGGGGAGCAGACCTCCTATGCAGGTTTGATCGGTTACTATTTTGGGGTAGAAGGCTTGACTTGAGTGAGTAGGCGATCTGGATACTGATCCTTTTTGGGGATTGTTTTGTTAGCTATATTTTGTATTACGTTTCCCGTTTTTAAAGAAAAAGTATTATGGGGTTGTAATCCTAAATCGTATTCAAAGTTCTGTTTGACTTATATCTTATTAACGATTTATGCTAAATGTCGTCTTGCGTTTTATGATACTTCGTACTTGTTGATGATTGGATTTAGCCTTAGCATTTAGTACCGGAACGGTAGGAATGAACCGGTCTGGTACTAAGTGTGGCGGTAATACCCCCAAGTTTACGGTTTTAATTCTCTCGCTTCCGCTAAACCTTTTGATTTAAACGAAATTTTTCAGTAGTAAATTTGGGGGTGTTACAACTATTATATTTGGTGGATTGGTACTCAATATCATAATTCAACTAGGCCCGACTCATTAATCTTTCACTTTCATGATTAGTATTTTTCCTTTTTAATCAACACAACAATTTCATTTATTTGCCTTGGATAGGAGATCAAAAACGTGGGACACAAAGGTACACCGATCGTATTGGTGCATACAAGCTACTCAGTACCCTTCAACCATGAACCTAGGGACGCAAAGGTACCCTAGTCGTACTGGTGCATAAAGCTACTCAGTACCCTGCTGATAAGGACACCTAATCCATAAGTATGCATACCCCCTAAATAGGCCTGTAGAGCTAGATAATAGTTGTATTACCCCCAAATTTACTACTGAAGATATAGGTCTTGGCTAGGGCACAAAAGCACACCAGTAAATACCTAAATAATCGTGGGCTAAACCACATCTTTAGGGTAGTGACCCCTAAAGAGCCACCATTCCCGATCTTGAGGTCTTTCACTTTAAGTATTAGTATCTTAATTAAAGTGATCACGAAAAGCACAATAACAGATACTTATTCACTTTCAATCATTCTGATATCATTAGTCATTTCTTATTCAGACGGTTATCCAAGATAACACAAAGAAATCATTAAGGCCATCATAATCTCATCTAATTCCGAATTAGGATTCGTTTTCATGATACTTACTAATTATTAAATATTCTTACCTTGTTAATCAACATTATTTGAGTTATATTATGAAATTTCACAATCACAATGACATAATAGGTACAAATTACTCATTTACCCCTTATTTATATAATTTCTAAGTCATCCCTTCCTTACTTAACAAATCACCCTATTACCCTCCTTGTTGCATAATTACCAAATCGCCCCTTGCTCGGTTTAGGTTACCAAGTTATCTCCTATGCTTTTTAGATCACCATTCACCCTTCATAATTGCCGCACTTATCATATTTCCCAATTGGTTGGTTAAATTACCGTATTGCCCTTTTCCTTTGTTATAATTTCTAGATTGCCCTTAAGTTGGATAAATTACCAAATTACCCCTCTTCATTATCATGATTACCAATTTTCCCCTTTAGTTGGTTAAATAATTACCAATTTACCCTTTAGTTGGTTAAATTACCAAATTACCCTTCTCCATTATCATAGTTACCGAATTGCCCCTTTTGGTTGGATAAATTACCAAATTACCCTTATCCATTATCAAAATTACCGAATTACCCTCCTATTACCAAATCACCCTTCTCCCTTATCATAATTAGCATTTTACCCTTCCCAATTATTATAATTACATTTTACCCTTATCCGTTATGATAAATACCAAATTACCCTTCTCCATAATTATAATTCCTAATTTACCCTTCTCCATTATTATAAATATTAATTTACCCCTCTCTATTATTGTAATTACTATATTGCCCTTCTCCATTATGAAAATGACCATAATACCCTTTTATTGGTTGATTTACCAAATTACTCTTCTATATTATCATAATTATCCAATTGTCCTTCTATAATCATAGTTTAATTACCAATTTATCCTTCGTCATTATCATATTTACCAAGTTACCCTTTACTCCCAAGTTTACCATAAATATCCTTTTATTTACAAAATTAACCTTCTACCCCTCATTTCCAACTTAACATAATATCCTTTTATTTACAAAATTGCCACAATACCCTTTTAATTATAAAATTACCATAATACCCCTTTTACTTGCAAATTACTATTTTACCTTTTACTTATAAAATTACCATTTTGCCCTTCTCTTCCAAAATTACCACTATTACCCCCCTTTACTCCCCAAATTACCATAATGCCTCTTTACTCATAAAATTCCATTTTCCCTTTACTTCCAAAATTACCATAATACCCATTTACTTTTAAAATTAACATTTTGCCATTTACTTATAAACTTACCATATTGCCATTTACCTCCAAAATTACCATGTTGCCCCTTTACTTATAAAATTACCATTTTGCCATAAAATTACCATTTTACCCTTTTACTTAGAAAATTTATCATTTTACCATCTTCTTTCAAAATTACCATCTTGTCCCCTTATTACACCACTTTTATTAGATTAACATTACTACATTGAATAATAATATTAATACTCCCTTAATAATATCCAACTCCACCAAATATTATATTTTAATATAATACTTATTAGCACCCACACATATTAGGCCACATTCTTACACAAGAAATATTACTAAAATGTCCCTAGGGCTCATAACAATATTATTCAATCATAAATGGTCACAATAACATAATATGACATGAATAAGTACTTTAACACTTTCATTAATAATCAATTTCTTCCCTTAGACAACATTTACACACATAACACATAAAAGAGTATACTTTCCTCTTTATTAAACAACACAAGCAAACATATAAATTATACTAACAACCATATATCAAACATAATAATATATTAAAAATCCTAATGTGCAAACATATATTTATCCATGCGTTTAAGTGGGGTTTAACGATTACCTTAATTCCCACAAAATTGAATCTTACCGGTATTCTGGTTAAATATTCAAGCTTTGATTAGAAAAGACAATACCTAAAAAATAATATCAATATTTATTATATTAGAAATAAGAAAATCAAAACATAAGACTTTATAAATTTCACTTAAGGAAATAATTAATATAAATATTATCATACCTTAAAATTATTAATAAAAATGGGCCAATAAATGCAACAACTCATCCTGCTTATGTAGCATGAGCTGCATGCAAAAATAAAAAGAGGGAGGCGCGAAGATGGGGTGAAAGGAAGGGATAATGGCTATTTTCGGGTTAGGGTCTTTAGGTTAAAAAAGAGGGCAGGTGGGGGAGGATTAGAAGCAAGGGAATGGTGCAGGAGTGAAGAGGGGGTGTATGTGGTGGTCGAGGGTAGGTTATTGGTGGCCAAGGGCAGCGGAGGTAGGGGAGGCGAAGATGGCTGCCGAGGTGGACCGAGCTAAGAAGGAAGGAAAAGAGAGGGGAAAAATGGAGGGGTGAGGGGGCTTGTTTCAGCTAAATAAGGTATGGGGTGGTAGAGGAGGTTGTAGGGTGTGGATTGGTGGTTTAGGTGGCGATAGAGGTGGCCGGAAGGCCGCGAACGGTGGGGTTGTAGGTGGGTTACCGAGAAGGGGGAAAATGGGGAGAAAAATCGGTGGGGAGGAAGAAGGGTTGCGGGATGGCTTGATAGGATGTATTGTGGTGGTGTAGGGTGGTAGTAGAAGGTGGCAGGAGGCACTAAAGGCGGTGGGTGCGGTGGAGAAAGCGACGGTGGGGCAGTGGTTCACAAAATAGGGGGAAAGATGGAGAGGAAGAAAATAAGAGAAAGAGGAGATTGGGGAGATAAGGGGCTCAAAAATATAGGGCATGAAGGCCTGGTGAGGGTAAGAAAAAGAAGAGGGAGAATAGGGGTGCAACTGGCCGGCCGGTGGCAACGTTTAGGGTGGTAGGGAGGTGTAGGGTGGTAGGGAGAGGGAGATAAAGAAGAGGAAAGGGTGGCCATGTGGGATGGGGTGCATGGCTACCTGGTTCCAAAATGGTGAAAAAAAGGCAGGAGAGTGAGATAGGCAGGTGGTGGCAGTGGTTGCATGCTTGATGGCAGCGGGAGACTGCAAGTGGTGGCAATCATGGAGATGACGAATGGTCGAGGTTGCTGGGTTGAGACGTTGGAAGAATAAGAAGAAAGAAAGAAGGAAGAGGGAGAGGTGTAGCAAGTCGGCGCAAGGGAAAAAAAGAATTTGGGTTGGCCCAGTTGTTGGGGAAGGGAGGAAGAAAAGAAAGAAAGGGGCGGGTCAGCATCAATGTGGCTGGGGCGAGGAAGAATGGGCCAGCAGCCCAAGCGCGCAAGGAGAGGAAGGCAGGTCTGGTAGCCTGAGCCAGGAAAAGAAAAAGAAAAAGAAAGAAAGGAGGAAAAAGGAGAAGGAAAAGAAAAAGGAAAAACAAGAAAATGGGAAAAATAGGGGAAAATAATTTAATTTAATTTAGAAAATAATAAAATGTAATATTTTTGATAAATTATTTAATTTAATAATTTAATTAAATATAATTTAATATATTGGTTCAAAAAGGATAATTTTAGTAAAATATTAGTTTGGAAAATTATTTAAATAAAAATAATATAAGAAAATAATAAAATATTTATTTTTAATTTATTAAATACTCCTATCCACCTTTATATACCCAAAAATCCATAAAATAATTAAACTACATAATTTTAAAAGCCAATTTATTTCAAATAAAAGTTATTTATTAAATTATAGGTTTTCTAAAATTTTGGGGGATTACACATGGTCTCATCTTATAATCCTTAATTCTTATTATCTTTTCTGCCATCTAATTTGCACACTCTATTCCTCGTCTTTTTAGTTGGTTGGATACTTATCCTTGTATTTAATATAGAATGAATAAAATGACATCTATCCAATTTTAGGTGTGTTAGTAACACTCCCTTTTTCTTTCAGAGTATTTTCATTTTTGTAATGTGTTAAATATGAAATTTTTTTATAATAAAAAATGGGAATTTTATAAAGTGGTATTAGAACTTTGTTTTAAAATTCTCCCAACTTCTCAAATGTTTTGAGCTAATATCCTAAGTTGGTGTCAAGGTGTTTTAGATTTAGAATTCCTTAAAGATTTTTTGAGTTGGGCTTTAAAAATTTTCAAACTATTTTCGAGTGTTAGATTTGAAAGCCCAAGTGTTTTCAAACCTTGAATAGTTTTGTGAGCAAGAGTGACTTTGGGAATGCCTTAATAATGGCATTATGTATTATTTGATGTTGTGTAAGCCTTATTCCCCTATTAATCTATTGATTCTAACTAGATCTATTCCTTAGGAGGTCAATGGCTACCAACCATCACTTCAAGCGCTTTAAGGCATTCATGAAGAATATTGGCCCCTATATAGTGGACTATAGTTAGGCTCCACTACTACCACCCCTAGTACTCACACTAGCTTTAAAGGATTAAATCAAGTGGGTTGAGCTTCACCATCCATTGATCTTTGAGGATGAGGAGGACCTTGGTGTCATGGATTGGTATATCAGATATATTGAGAAGACCTTCCTGAAATACCCCAAAACCTTAATTTAGGAAATTAAGCCCAAATAAGGAACTATTAGAGAAATTAATTAAATAAATTATTTTATTAAAATAAGAGGAATAAATTAATGCAAAATAAAGAGGAAAATAATAAATAATTTAATTAGGAAAAATTAAGGTGTATTGCTAATTAAAATGAAACTTGAGAAAATTTATTCAAAATAGCCCAAATTAATCTAAAAAGGAATTTAATTATTTTTTCCCTAAATATTATTAATTTAAATATCCAAAAATACCAAATATCCTAATTACCCAAACCAACCATAATTTCTCCTTTTCCCTTTTCTTTTTCCTTCTTTTCTCTCCTTCTCTCCTTTCTTTTTTCCCCTTCTTCCCTTATTGGGCCAGCCCCTCGCGACCCAATTTCCCTTCCTTCCCCTTCTCCTTCAGCGTGACCCAAGCTCGCATGACCATTCTCCTTTCTCCCATCGCCTAGCCACTAGTCCACTTCTTCTTTTTCTTTTCTTTCTTCCCCGGACCGCCCAGTCCATCCCTTTCCCTTTCCTTCTCCCTTATGCAACCTGCAGCCCAATTTTTGCCGGTAACCACCAACCCCCGACCAACCGTCCTTTCCCTCTCTCCCCCACTATTTTCCTATCCTTTTTAGACCTAACTAGCCCTCATCTCTCCTCACGCATGCCTGCCCCTTTTTCTATTCTTCTCCCTGACCAAACACACCCCCTATAACGTCAGACCTACGTCGGTCTACCATCGCTGGCCGGCGTGCCTACCTCACTTGCCCCCTCTTTTCCTCTACCCCCTATGTTGTTTTCTCCTCCAATCAACCTATATATACTCCATCAGTAGCCCCAAAATTGGATTCCTTTTCATAGCCTAGAAATTCCCCCCTTTGTGCCACCTCTCGATCAGACGACCGCCCCGTTCCCGCTGCCACCTGAGCCACCCATAGAACCGCTCCCTGCATCATCCTCTACCAAATTGCACCATCCTCCGCCCTCGATTTTCCTTACATGAGCCACCCCAACCGTGCAAATTTCACCTCCCAATCAGCCCACCTCGACTACTGTCACCCGTCGCACAATCATCTGCCATCGATTCTGCCACAACAACCACCCTATCTACCCTCTAGAACAACCAGGGGAGCTTCCTCTACCTCCCCACACCCCTTTTTTCCCTGCCTCCCTCTCCTTCTCCCTTCTTCTCCCTCCACCACCTTTGGCCACCACACCCGCAGCCATGCACCACCACCTCCATTCCAACCATCTCTACCTGAAGTACCCACCACCACCTCAATCACCCCTCATTCCCTCTCTTCTAGCCTAGACAACTGCATGTCCCTCTCTCTCTCCCTCCATTGCCGGCGCTATTGTCTTCGCCGTCACCACCATCGTCCCTAGGTGGTACTCTAACCTCCCCAACCCCTAAACCCTTTTTATACAAGTGTTAGCAATTATTATTATTATTATTATTATTATTATTATTATTATTATTATTATTATTATTATTATTATTATGTTATCATTATTATCACCTTTTTCATTATTATTATTTAACCTAACTTCAGAATTATTCTAACTAATATTATTGTTATTGTTAATGGTCGACAACCTTATTATTATTATGATTATCATTATTACCATTATTATTATTATTATTATTATTATTATTTATTGTTATTATTATCACTATTATTATTATCATTATTATTATTATTATTCTTAATGCTAACTTTGGCATGTGATCACTTTTATTATTATTGTAAATATTTGGATCCTTATATTAATCTTACCATTTCAATTATTATTATTAGTATTATTCTTAACATTATTATTATTATTACTACTACTACTACTATTACTACTACTACTACTACTACTACTACTACTACTACTACTACTACTACTACTATCACTATTAGTATACTTGACCATATCATCACTGAGGTTACTACTATTATGATTATTAGGACCCTTGTTAGAATTATTCTTAAGATTGAAACTATTATTATTATTATTATTATTATTATTATTATTATTATTATTATTATTATTATTATTATTATTATTATTATTATTATCTTGTCACTATTGTTAATATTTCATATATTACTAACCTTACTATCACTAGTAGCATTATTATTATTAGTATCATTATGGTCACTACTTTTGTTCAACTAATATCACTATTATTATTATTATTAGGATTTGTGTTGATATTAGTATTATCACTACAACTATTATTATTATTATTATTATTATTATTATTATTATTATTATTATTATTATTATTATTATTATTATTATTATTATTATTATTATTATTAGTAATATTGAAGCTATTACCTTTAATAATATGAATATCGCTATGATTACTTTAACATAAACCGTTGTATCCACTAAGACCTATTTTGATTAGTAGTAGCATAATTAGCTACTTTAAGAATAATAACCCTACTTTTACTTATAAAACTACTACTATTATTATTAGCCCAAATAGTAGGTTATGATAAGGATAAGGTAGGAATAATAGTAATTTTGGTAAAAGGGAAATTAACCCATACTATTTTTCTCTTATAGGTGAATCAAGTCAAAACCCTAAAGAGGCATAGGAGCGTGCTCCAAGCCCACTGCCGTAATAGGTAAGGATATGGCTAAGGCTTTTTATGTGTAAGAGTGTGGTACTTGTGTTGGTTTGATGTGCGTGTTTTATATTTTATATTATCATGTTCTTGTAGCATAACTTGCTAAGCATGGAGCTAAGCTAAGTTGTGTGTGTTTATGATATGTGTAATGTGATGTTATTACTTGTATTTGAATTGTGCTTATGTAATACTATCCCTTATGACATACATGATGGGAGGTCCTAAGTAGTACGATATGTTTGTGAGAGACATGGAAAAGAGTGAGGAATGTGAGTTGACTAGAAAATGGTAATGATTACCTAATTATCTTATGACCTATGGGTGGATAAAAAGAGGAAAAATGGGAATGAAATTAAGGGAATAGATGAAAACATGCATGGGAAGTGTAGGGTTTGCATGAGATAGTTAGCCTTTGCATGGGGATGACTTTTACGTGGAAAAAGTTAAATTGATGATCAAGTAAGGTAAGGGAAGAATTGTTAGGGTGATTGGAGGTCATATGTGAAAAATAGTACGTGGGTTAATATAATGATTCATGGGAGATTTGACTAGGGTTTTGGGAGGAAACCTTAAGTGAGAGAAATGTGTAAGGGAGGAAAAATTAATGGAAATGATTAGAATGAGGATAAAAGATGGAAGGGTTTTCATATGGAGGAAAAGTGAGTCAAGTGGGAAGAATGTATTTGGGTGTTGAGTGAGTGGCATAAAAGAAATGAGAAGTACTGGGGTTTTTAGGGAGCCAACTAGGGTTTTGGTGATCATGTGTGGCAGTTGGATAGTGAGGTTGTAATTTTAAGTGTGGATTGAGGGAAGAGATGGTTTTGGTAACAAAGAAGAGTTTTAGGTTCATGGTGAGTGGAAAAAGATGGAAGGAAGTCTCGAGATCATAGGTTATGTTGGATATGTGTCATGTGGAAGAGGTGATGGTAAGTAAGAGTGATGAACGAATAACATCGTATGGGGAAAGAGAGGTGATAGAGTTTTGGGATGGCCAACTAGGGTTTTATGGCCACATGTATTATATGGGAAGTAGAATGTGGTGATTGGGATGAATCGAGTGAGGTGATAAATTAGAGGAGTATGAGTTGTATAGGATAGAGGCAGGTTAGGCCATATAGGCCAAATTAGGGTTTTCCCGAAAGAGAACCCTAGAGAGTGATATTAAGTTGATTCAGAGATATGGAAAGTGGGCCTCGGAGTTGAGTATTCATGCTAATAAGGAAAGAGTGGGAAATGCTATTTGGATGTACTAGAGGAAGTAGAATTCCCAAGATATGGGACAGGAGTTCAGAAAGTTGAGTGGGTCATGCATGTCTAGTCGGGGTTTTGTGTGGAATAAGATATAATAAAACATTAAGCAATTAAAGTGAAAGATTATCGAGCCAGGGCCTAGTGAGGTTATATATTCTCTGATCCACCAACTATAACAGTTGCCAGGTGCATTTTGTCCTGTTGAGTGATTTTTCGGTCCATCAACTATAATAGTGGTTAGGGGCATTCTGCCTTGTTGAGTGTTTTCGGTCCACCTACTATAATAGTGGGGGATTGTGGGCTCGATAAACCAAACCTTATATGGTGATAAGTCATGGAAAGATACTAATTACTTACTGTGGAAAACTCTGTGAGCTGGAGCCAGTGATGATATATATTTTTCAGTCCACCTGCTATAATAGTGGGGTTCTCGTACTCACGCGGAATTAATATGAGAAATGTGTAAACCAGAAGTATAAGGCATGGAAAGATACTAATTATTTACAGTGGAACACTATGTGAGTCGGGGCCAGTGAGGTTATATATGTTATTTTTGGTCCATCAGCAATAATAGTGGTCAAGCGTGTATTACCCTACTGAGTGATTCCAATCCACCAGCTATAATAGTGGTCAGGTGCGTTCTACCCTATGGAGTGTTTTCGGTCCACCAGCTATAATATTGGGATTCCCATACTCTTATGGAATTAATATAAAAGTGGTGTAAGATAAATTATTAGTATAAGTCAGGCCTGATCTTGTAAATCTAAATTATCGCCTTATACGCCTTACGTGTTTATCTTCTTGCATGGCCTTACTTGTGTGCTTCTTGCTGGTCTTACCCATATGGTTACCTTACTCAGTACATAGCATACTGACCACCCGTTTTATGGGTGCTGCTTATTCCCACGAGAAAATGGCCTATTTGAGTTTGTCCAGGTAGGAGATATTATCTTCAATGCGTATTATACTTATGAGGCATTGGGTAGGGATGAGAGTTGAGTTTGGACTTGGCTTGGGGATCAAGAGCATCTTGGCCGGAATCTCTTTTTCATTTCATTTACCCTATATTCTTTTATCTTAGTCCTATTTTATCTTACCATACTATCTGTTCCTTTAGGAACTTTAATTATGTACTCCTTTGGATTTTAAATTTTTTTACGCATACTCTGATTCCCATATTATGAAATTTCTAGTTCTTTATAAATTCTTGTTTTAAGTATTGACTTATGTTTGATAATAATCCTCTTTAGCCTTAGCATTCAGTACTTGAACGGTAGGAGTGAACCGGTCTGGCACTAAGTGTGGTGGTAATATCCCTAGAATTCACAATTTTGTTATTTTGCTTTCATTAATTCTTTTAATAAAATGAAATTTTTTTAATAACGAATTTTAGGGGTGTTATAATTCCTTAATTTTGGTTGCCGCATGGATAAGATGGATGATGTGACAATGTACTACTTGAGGGGTTAATTAAATATATGGTGGAGAACTGTCCAGTGGATAGGAGGAGAGCCTACCATTTGGGGACCTTTACTAGAGGCACTTGATGAAAAATTCTACCCTACTCATCTCTATATAAGAAAATACAATCTATTTATGGCTCTTTAGCAGGGGAACGTGACAATAGAGGAGTATCAAAATGAGGTTCATGGATTTTGTCCAATTTTCTCCAAAGGTGGAGGACAACAATGATATATAGCTTCACTGTTTTAAGTTGGCCCTCATCATCACCATCATCACCTCTCAAATTTCAAGGGACGTGTTTAGTTGAAAATTTTCCTAAAACATTTATGCCCATACCACTTCCCCTACTTACCTTCTCAACCGTCCCTTACCTTTTTCACAACCTCTCTCTCCTTACTTCATTTAATTTCCTTTCCTAACTCCCTTCCTTTTTCCATTACCATAAAAATCCCAGCCCCATGCAACACCTTCTTCTTCTCCTTCCTTCCTTCCCTATTCGACGATGCAAACATCACCCCAACTCTCTCCACCACTGACCATCAAGCACCACCATTTTTCCTTGATTACTAGCTACAAAAACAACCTCATCAAGTCCTACTCATATCCGTCAAAACCCTCACCAGACAACCCCATCTTATGCTACACAACCCACCACCGTCACCTATCTCTAATCCACTTCCCTTAGCTCTAGCATCAAGTGTTGTTGCGCCCATTTTTATCAATTTCAAGGAGTTTTATTACCATCCCCCATCTAAATCCTAGAGTGTTAGTTGGGTCACTCCTTAGATAGCACAAATTGTATACCAAGCTTTCTAAGTGTAAATTTTGGCTTCAGAAGGTAGATTTCTTGGGTTGTGTGGTGTCAACTAGTGGAGTTACAATGGATCCAATGAAGATTTTATCAGTTACTGAGTGGAAGGCACCCACTAGTATTCTTAAAGTTAGTAGTTTCCTAGGTTTGGCTAGGTACTATAGGTATTTTGATTAAGAGGTCTCAAAGGTATCTCATTCCTTGATAAACTTTCGAAAGAATACTATGAGATTTCACTAGGATGATGTATGTGAAGACACTTTTCAGGAGTTGAAGTGGTGTATTATTACAACACTGCTTTTAACTCTATTATCGGAATCATGAATTAGGTTTGAGGTCTATAGTGATATGTTGAAGCATGAATTAGGTTGTGTATTGATGTATCATGGTAAGGTAGTGGCTTACATTTCATGTTAGTTGAAGCACCATGAGCATAACTACCTAACATAATATTTGGAGTTAACTACATATAACACCCCGAGTCGATACAACTACATGGGGGCTACTGTGGACCACTTTTTGATTGATTGATTAGCCTCACAAATCAACATGATTCCCTTTAGTGTGCTTTATCCTTACTCATGCTCTTCTCAAGAAATTTTTTGAAAGTTCCCAAGAGGGTCACCCATCCTAAAAATTACTTCATGGCCAGCACGCTTAATTGTAGAGTTCTTACGATGGAATCACCAAAACGATGGTATACCATCTTGCTATAAGTAGTTAGATCAATCCTTATAACACTTCGCCCAATTTGGGGTATTACATTAACCCCTACTTAAAGAACATAATGTTCTTGTCGTGCCTTAACCACTAACTGTCTCAATATAGTTTATTCCAAGAATCGTCTCGCAAGGTGGCTGACTGGCTCATCTAAGTTCAACACACGGTTGCGGTTTTGCTTTGATACCATTTGTAACACCTTGAGTCAATACAACCACGCGGGTGCTATCTTAGAGTACTTTCTGATTGATCAACTAGCCTCACAAATCAACATAAGTCCTTTCAGTGCACTTTATCCTCACTCACACACTTCTTGAGAAATTTTTAGAAAACTTTTGAAACTTCCCAGGGTGGTCGCCCATCCTAAAAATTACTTCATGGCCAACACGCTTAACTATGGAGCTCTTATGAAGGAATTACCAAACCGATAGTATACCAAGTTGATATAAGTAGTCAGATCAATTATTATAACACTCTACCTAATTTGGGGTATTACACTGCAATCGTAAGATTTGAAGGCACCATCTATGTTGGAGTAGTGTAGATTCTTCACCAACTATAATAGCCTGAAGTATATATTCACTCAGAAAGATTTTAATATGAGGAAAATGATATGGCTTGATTTGTTGAAGGACTATGATATTGATTTGATCTATCATGAAGATAAGGCCAACATCATTGCATATTCCTTGAGTAGAAAGACATCACACTCTTTGATTATCTTGTGAGATGGCTAATTAGTTGATTGAGGAGATCAGTGAAATAGGGATAGAGTTGATCCAACAAGTTAATTTAGAGGTCTGGATGAGTGCTTTAACAATTATGCTGATGGGGTTTGTTGAGATCTGAGCAGTATATCATAGGGATGTTAAGCTTGTGAGGATTTGATAGAAGATACAAGGTGATTGATTTGAGGGCTTTCTATAATACCCTAAATTTTTTAAATCCAATTTTATTAAGTTTAATGATTTTATTAGCATAATTTGATGTAAACATTTAAGTATTTTAATTTTGATTTGTTTTATGGGTTTTTCGATGATTTTGACTTCATATTCAAATTTAATTAATCGTTGTCGTTGCGAACCATTCTAGATAAATTGGTTCACGACCATGATTTAAGTATATTCCTATGATTTCGATTTTTAGTTAAAAATTTGTATTCCCATTCTTTCTCGTATTTTGATTTTTTTTATTTTGGATTCGTTTTCGATTATAACTTGGTTGTGTGATTACGACTTTATTTTAGAATTATATTTCGTTAACGAAATATATTATTTAAATTATAGAATTTCTATTTAAATAGTCAAATTTATTTTAATGATTTTATCCATAAAAATATTTCCGACTTTAAATTTATTCGTTTCCGAAATCGTTAATATTTTTGGGAAATTTTAAATTAAAAAGATTTTTAGGAGCTTATTTATGAATTTCTTTTCGAAATTAATTTTCCTCTATTTTACCCTTTTTGGTTTGTGAAAAATCAATTTTAGAAATTATTTAAATTAGTCTCATTTTATTAGAATTTGACTTAAATATTTTCTTATATATTTTTAAATATTATTTTGGAGTCTTATAATGTATTTCCATTAATAATATAGATATTTGCGTTCGTTAGTAATTTTTTTTGAAAATATTTTTGAAATTCTTTATATAGCTTTTTTATCGACCTCAAGCTTTAGGTTTCTTACGAAATGTTGGAGTTAGGACTAGGTGTTGGGTCCGTTCCACCGGATGATAATAGTGGCTTAGGTGCGTTGTCCTAGAGAGGTGATTCAAACTGTTCCACCGGTTAAGAATAGTGGCTCAGGAGCGTTTTTCCCTGAGAGATGTAGGGTGCGTTCCACCGGACGATAATAGTGGCTCGGGTGTGTTGTCCCCGAGAGGTGCTTCAGACGGTTCCACCGGTTTAAGAATAGTGGGGGTCCTTGAACTCATCGTAAATATATTAAATCGGCTGTAATAATGATTATTATTGGATTATTGGATTGGTTCTACTTAGTATGGGATCGTGATTTCTTGTACGCTTTTTTCTTATGTGTCGTCATGTCTAGTAATGTACTCATAAGTATGAATATGTGACCCTATGTTCTATTGTATGTAATACATGTATAATTGAGCATGAGAATTGTAAGCTAGAGTCTTTCATATCTTATATGTTTCATGTTTCCTTCTATGAGTTGGGTAGTCTTGATTTACTCAGTTCTGGACCCGTACTGATACTACCTTGGTTGAATGGATCTTGTGATGATCCACTGATGGTGGGGAGCAGACCTCTTGTGCAAGTTTGAGTTCGGATATTGTATTTAGGTGTTAGGCTTAGCTTGAGAGAGTAGGCAATCAAGAATTTGATCCATTAGGAATTGTCTTGTTTAACTGTATTTATTTTTTAAAGTTTCAAGTGTTGTATTTAAAATTTGAAGGGTGTTGTAATTGACTTTTAATTCCTCATACTCTGATAAGCTTGTAAAATCCAAGTTTATTTCACAAGTTCCATTGATTTATTCAGTGATGATTTTATTCAGTAAAATTGTTCACTTGCTATCTGCTTGTGGATATCTTATTGTGGGAGTTTATCCTCTTGGTATAGATGTTGTTTGGAATTTCATTTGACAATTTTTAGCTTTGCATCTAGCACAAGATAGATTGTGGATATATATCTTGTATTAGATATGGCAGTTACATTCCCCAAATTCTATTTTAGCTTCCGCTTTATTTAAAAAAAAAATATTTTAGGAGTGAATTTTTGGGGTGTTACAAGTTGGTATCAGAGCTTTTGGTTGTTGAGAATTGGGTTTCGGTTGGAGATTCGGTTCTCACGATCTTAAATGTTTTAACTAAAAATATATTTACCTTCTTTCAAGTGAATTTTAAATCCGGATTTGCTTGTGAGGATAGTGTGATTGGGTAGTGTAAGTGGCCTTGTGATTTGTTATTGTAATTATGTCTTTGTATATGGTCACTTGGTATTTCACATGCTTAGCTTGTGTTAACTCTGTATTTTATGTGCTCTGATTATTATGGCTTTGTAATTAGTTTTCTCTTAAGGGAGTAGTAACCCCACTTGGTTAAGCCTAGTCTTGTAGGTTTGATGGATTGATAATCTTAAGGTGTATCTTGCTGGATGTAATATGATATGATATAAATTGTAATATACTTTTTTTATTGATTTTTTTAAACTTTTGGAGTTGTAAGAAATTTAGCTTTGTAACACTGATGGTGATGTTTAAATAGATGTGTCCTTTCCACTTAGGAGAAATCTAGAATTGTGATAATGATAATGTTAAGGTTTAGATAGAGGTGTTCGTTTTCATAAGCAGTGTGTAGGTGGTGCCTCATTACCCTAGTGATTTTAATGATTTCATATGACTTTCATTATGTGTTTATATTTTGGTTTTCATCAATTAGTATTTAATCACAAGTTGCTTCCATTTTGTATTTTGTGTTAGCAATTTCAACATTAATATATGAAAATCCTTCCTTATAAAATAGGCATATTTTCTTTTCTAGTTGCTGGTGAATGATAATGTATTAAGTTTTGTTTTATATGAGGAGAACGATTAACAATTAGTCAAAATAATAATAAATAAATAGATAGATAAATAAAAATTGTGGGCTTTGAATGCTATAGTTGCGATAGTAGTAGCATTTTCAAATTTAAGTATCTAGACTATCATGGTTATAGTATAGATTAGGGAGCTTGTTAGTGGAATGTTTTGGGTTTAGAAATTTCCTTTAACCTAGGTGTATGTGGTTGGTGTGTATGAAGATCTTTTATGAGTTGTTGAGCCAAGTGCTAACTTCATTTTCATGTGTGATGTTATAAAGATAACTTATTGTAAAATTTTTTACGTGCATATGATGTATTGGTTGTGTTGTCAAAGTTGTGTAATCTTATTTGAACTTCACGTTATATTTTTTTGTTATTCTCTTGTAAGACTTTAATTTAAGGAATAGTATTGTCGTAACTTGTTTTAACTTTAAGCGTATAATTCCTTCTGATTTGAATTCCATTGTATTTGATCTACTAAACATTGATTTTCCTTTCTTCTATTTTACTTCATATGCCTTATTACAATTCAACTTTGCTTAGTTTAGTTTCGTAAACATCATTTTATTTTTCTTTGGATTTACTTTGAACCTACTTATTGTGGTCAATGTTTTATTCAATTGTTTTGTCAAGTTTCCGATGTTTAGGTTTTGCTAAACTTTGGGGATGAAGTTCCTTTTTAAGGGGGTGGTGATGTAATATCCCGTATTTTTGAAATGCAATTTTGTTAAGTTTTATGATTTTATTAGCATAATTTGGTATAAATATTTAATTATTTTAATTTTGATTTTTTTTGTGGATTTATAGACTATTTCAAATTCATATTTGAATTTAATTAATCGTTGTCTTTGCGTTCCATTTTAGATAAATTCGTTCACGACCATGATTTTATTATATTCATATGATTTTGATTTTCGGTTGAACATTTGTATTCTCGTTCTTTCTCATATTTTGATTTTTTTATGTTTTGGATTCATTTTCGATTATAACTTCGTTATGTGATTACAACTTTATTTTGGAGTTATATTTCGTTAACGAAATATATTATTTAAATTATAGAATTTCTATTTAAATAGTCAAATTTGCTTTAATGATTTTATCCATATAACATATTTCTGACTTAAATATTTTCGGAGCTTATTTATGAATTTATTTCCGAAATTAATTTTCTTCTGTTTTACCCTTTTTGGTTTGCGGAAAACTAGTTTCGAAAACTATTTAAATTAGTCTTGGTTTATTAGAATTTGACTTAAATATTTTATTATATGTTTTTAAATATTATTTTGGGGTCTTATAATATATTTTCGTAAATAATATAGATATTTTCATTCGTTAGGAAATTTTTCCAAAAATATTTTCAAAATTCTTTATATATCTATTTTATCGATCTCAAGCTTTTAGATTCTTACGAAATGATTTTCGTTGAATAAATTTTAGGTAAAACTTCCAATAATAATTTTTAATATTTAGTATTTTATTTTATACTTATATCAGTAAAAAAAAGGGGCCCCACCCCGTCCGGTGCCCCGACCCCCCTCTTCTTTTCCTTTTCTCTCTTATTGTCTCCTTTCTTTTCTCTTCCTCTTTCCTGTCGGTTCCCTATTCTCCGCAGCCCAACTACAACCCTCATCTCCTCCTTATCCCTGATCCTCCAGCTGCCACGCCAGCCACGATCGACCACCACTGGCTACGTAGCTAGTCGCAGCAACAACCGCACACAACAGCAGTAGCCGCGCACAGCAGCAGCCACAACACAGACTGTGCCACCATTGTCCGGCAATGGGCTGCCTCACTAGTTGCTAACGAGCTATCCTCGACCTCTGGCGAAGCTTCTCTAACATTCTCTTGTCCCGATTTGTTAATTTTCGTTTGGTATAAATTTCTAAAAACTCTAACATTGATTTGATTAATTGAGTATGAATTAGCTTATGAAAAGCTAAATTGATTGTTTGATTATGTATATATATGTTGTATGATTGATTTAGAGTGGTTGATTGTTGTGTATTTGAATGATTTGTGAAAATCAGATTTTTGACCGGGTTATGCCCAAAATTTTCTGATTCTCTTGATTTAGCTATTTTGGGTAAATTGATTATACATTGTGTTTTAAGATGTATCTAATTGATTTGAATTATATGAGTTTGTGTCGTAGGCTTTAAAACCCTAATTTTAAAAACGGATCATCTTGAATTAGCTAATCGGAAGATTATTTTGTTGAAATTGATTATCTAGACTTATTTAAAATTTGTTTAATTGTACTATTAATCTATCAATTTGAGATAATAAATTTTAATTAGTCGGTTTGTAATTTGAGCATTAAAAACCCTGATTTTTCGGATATGGTTGTATAAAATTAATTATGCTATGCTTCTTTTACCTAATCTATTTCCGGATTTAACTTTAAATCATTTGAATTATGTTTTTATCTTATCGAGTTAGATTTGGTTACCTAAAAATGGTTGATATTTAATTTTAAATCTTAATAGAGCTATGCTCGTGAGTCTTAGGTTTTTGACACGTTTTCCAAGAAAGATTGTTCGTATCCCATTATATGGATTTAATTATAATATATGAATTATTGATCGATAAGATAACTTCTAAACTAGTTTTTGATTTCTATTGGCGATCTAGGAAACTTTATCGTGGATTTTCGAGCTCTAGATAACTCTCTCTCTTTCTCAATTTGCTTATTAGCTTCGGATTTAGGTAAGTCATTACTTATCTTTACTTATGGTGGAATCTAGATGTATGTCTGCTTGGAGTAGAAGGTGATAAGTATGCCTATAGATTATTTAATCATATCAAGCACATGCTATTCTGTGTAGTAATTGTATGTATGTACGAATTTATAGCCTTAATGCAAATGCGTGTTAATATGCTGTATCTTTATGTCATGGAATTATTCATGCAAGCCTAATTTATGGTTGTTTAAAATCCTTGAATAAGATATAAATAATTTAAAGTGAAAGATCACATAAGTTAGGCCGAGGTGTAGGGTGTGTTCCACCGGACGATAATAGTGGCTCAGGTGTGCTGTCCTTAAGAGGTGATTCAAGCCGTTTCACCGGTTAAGAATAGTGGCTCAGGAGCATTTTTCCCTGAGAGGTGTAGGATCCGTTCCACCGGATGATAACAGTGGCTCAAGTGTCTTCTCCCCGAGAGGTCCTTCAGTCCGTTCCACCAATTTAAGAATAGTGGGGCCCTATACACAACGTGGATAAAAATATGATATGAGATAAGTAATGAATAAGACATTAATAGTTTAAAGTGGAAGATTACGTGACTTAGGACTAGGTGTTGGGTCCGTTCCACCGGATGATAATAGTGGCTCAGGTGTGTTATCCTTGAAAGGTGATTCAAACCGTTCCACCGGTTAAGAATAGTGGCTCAGGAGTGTTTTGCCTTGAGAGGTGTAGGATCTGTTTCACTGAATGATAATAGTGGATCGGGTGTGTTGTCTCCGAGAGGTGCTTCAGACCGTTCCACCGGTTTAAGAATAGTGGGATCCCTGAACTCATCGTAAATAAATAAAATCAGATGTAATAATGATTATTATTGGATTGTTGGATTGGTTTTACTTAGCATGTGATCGTGATTTCTTGTACACTTGTATCTTATGTGTCGTCATGTCTGGTAATGTACTCATAAGTATGAATCCGTGACTCTATGTTCTATTGTATGTAATACATGTATAATTGAGCATGAGAATTGTAATCTAGAGTCTTTCATATCTTATGTGTTTCATGTTTCTTTCCATGAGTTAGGTAGTCTTGATTTACTCAATACCGGACCCATATTGATGCTACCTTGGTTGAATGGGTCCTGTGATTGTGGGGAGTAGATCTCTTGTGCAAGTTTGAGATCGGATATTGTATTTAGGTGTAAGGCTTAGCTTGAGAGAGTAGGCAATCAAGAATTTGATCCATTGGGAATTGTCTTATTTAACTGTATTTATTTTTGAAAGTTTCAAGTGTTATATTTAAAATTTGAACGGAGTTGTAATTGAATTTTAATTCCTCATACTCTGATAAGCTTTTAAAATCCATGTTTATTTCATAGGTTCCACTGATTTATTCAACGATGATTTTATTCAGTGAAAATTTTCACTTACCATCTGCCTGTGGATATCTCATTGTAGGAGTTTATCCTCACGGTATAGATGTTGTTTGGAATTTTATTTGACAGGTTTTAGCTTTGCATCTAGTACAAGATAGATGGTGGAAATTTATCTTATGTTAAATGTGATGGTAACATTCCCCAAATTCTATTTTAGCTTCCTCTTTATTCTTTCAATTTTTTTTTCAGAAGTGAATTTTGGGGGTGTTGCACTTTCATATTCATGAGGAGGTAGCATTCACTTCAAGGGTTATTGCCATATAACATAGAATTACGCTAATTTGAAGCACATGATTTTAGAAGAGGGTCACTTTACTCTATATTATGTTCAATTAGAAGGAGATAAGTTGTATAAGGACCTCAACAGAATCTACTAATGGCTTCATATGAATTGAGAGGCAGCAGAATTTGTGTTGAGGTGTTTGAGCTATCAAAAGGTTAAGATCAAGCAACGATGTTGTGTATGGTTGGTCCAATCTTTAAATTTTTTGAGGTGGATGTAGGAATCCATCTCAATGTATTTTTTGATTTGGCTATCTAGCAGTGGGTGCAATACAATCTTAATCATTGGTTACAAGTTGACTAAGTTAGTAGTGTTTGTGCTGATGATGTCGACTTGGAGTATGGATTAGTTGGTTGATGCTTACATGAGGGTTGTGGTGAGCAGATGTGGCACACCTACAAGTATAGTATCTGACTAGGATTTGAGATTCTTTAACACCTAATATTTTATAACATTTGTTTTTGGTCATTTAGCTATTTTATTTAAAAATAACCCCTAAATATTAGCATAATTATTTTATTAAAAATATTTGACCTGTAACTGAAATAATTCTTAAATATTTTTTTTTCTGATTATTTTATCATTTCTCTTCTTATTAAACCTAATTATTTTTACCTAACATATTTTCTACTTGGTATCTTCACCTATCTAAACAAAAATAAAAATAAAAATAAAAATAAAATATTTCTATCTTACCGTACCATTTTACCCTCTAATTTTCCCTTTTGAGTACCCCTATTTTCTACCCAGACCACTATTCCTATATTCTCCTTACCTCATGCGGCATACCCATACCTCTCACTTGTTGAACCATCCCTCTCAATCATCGCTATCACTCTACCCTTTTCTGCCTAGCCATGCCCAATCACCATCACCTCTCTTATCCCCATATACATGTAAATAAATAAATAAATATATATATATACGTACACACACAAGACCCCTTCCTCTCTAAACCAAACCCATTTCCCTACCCTTGTCCAATTTAGCCTCTTAAACTATTCCCCAACCATTTCTACACTTTCTCTATCCATCCCTTCCCCTTCTCCCTTCTACTTTTGTTCCACTTACACATCTGCACCTCCCTCTCTCTATTCTATTTGTTTTTTGTTTTTTTCCCTAAATCATACCCTTCACCACCACCTTTCTTCTCCTTCCCTTACTCCCTCTGCCTGTTGGACTTCATCATCACAAAAATGCACACTACTCCTTCTCTCTTTGCTATTTATGGCTCCATTTCCTTTGAATAAACACCGAAAACCATCCTTTAACCTTTCTTAGCTTCATTTGGTTTTACAAAAACCATCATCACCATGCTTGTGCATTACTAGCAGTAGCACCAACCTCCTCCTTTCTCTTCTCATCATCACCACCATCCCAGTAGAATGACCACCAACCTCTTCTTCCTTTTCTTCTTCTCCTTCTCCTTCTCCTTCTCCTCCTCCTCATTCTGCTCCTTCTCCTCCTCCTCCTCGTCCTCCTTCTTCTTCTTCTCTTCGTCCTCCTTCTTCTTCTTCTTCTCCTCCTTCTCCTTCTTCTCCTTCTTCACCTTCTTCTTCTTCTCCTCCTCCTTCTCCTTCTCCTTCTCCTCCTCCTTCTCCTTCTCCTCCTCCTCCTCCTCCTTCTTCTTCTTCTGCTCCTCCTCCTCCTCCTCCTCTTCCTCCTCCTAGGTAACAACAGTTTCTACCATTGCAACCCCATTCCTTCAGCTCCCTTTCACACAACTTCAGCCCCTACATCACATCTTTCAAAGCCCCCACCAACTGACCATCTCTTTTCCACACTACCTTTCCTTCCCACCTTCCTACGCTGCCCCTTTGAGCCCATTACCACCATCCACCATCATCTCCTCCACCCTTATAATCCTCATCCCACCACACCATCCATAGCTATCACCCTCCCACCAAGCCCCAACTACCACCTTCCATTGTCCGAACCAACACTTACCATCACCACCATTTTTACCACCACTACATTATGAGAAGTTTCACTTAAAAATTTTTATTACCTATTTTTTAAATGTAAGGGTATTTTGGTAATTGTAAAAAATAAATATTTTATTATTATAATTATTATTTTAATTGTTAAATGGTAATTTGGAAATCTTGATATTATTTTTAGGTATAAAAGTTTGATTAGTGGGCCTTGTAATTTTTAGTAGGATACCACTAATTCATATTTTTATTGGAATTCGGGTAACTTTTATACTCCACTAAAATATGAGATATTGTAGAATAACACATTAGGTTTATTGTATTTTAAATATGTTATGTATGATTCATTATCCTATAATTATGTACTTATTATTGTTATTATGAAAATTTGTAAAAATAGCATGTTATCATATGTAAAATATTTCGAATAAAAAAGTATGACAAAAATGATCTTTAGTGATTATGTATGACATATATGTGGAAAAGGATAGGATGAGCATGATTAGATAGTTTTATGGAATAATAACTATGAATGTCTACCCTAAGGGAAATTTGGTCATTTTATGTGTGGTATAATATTTATTCTAACAAGCATGATCAATGTGGATTATATGTTGTTAAGCATGAAATTTTGTGATCATGGATATATTAGATATGTATGTTAGGGTCTTGTATGCAAAATCTTATATAAGGACAAATTGGTCATTTGAATTATCTAATAATTTAACTACATGATAAATTAATTTAATTATTATGTTTTATCCTTTTCATGATAATTTAATAAATGAAATCGATTTAGTAATTAAAGAGGATGTTAATGTGGTAATTTTGATCTCACGATACTTTGGTCATTTTTAGCATAATGTGTCAAAATGTAAATAATTGAGCCTAAGATGACCTTAGTATATTTTTATGATTGACCTTGGTAATAATTTTGTTTATGGTTATCTCAAAATAATTAGAAATAAGTATAATGATTAAATATAGAAATTAGATCTATGTGATTTATATGCAATTTCATGGTCACCTTAATAAAATACCAGTACTTAATGTGAAAGATCTTGAGATTAGGAATAGTTGTTCTTTAAAGGTCACAACCCTAAAGATTTAGTTTAGCCCACGATTGATTCTAGATTTTTTCTAGGGTGCCTTCATGTCCCAACATGCCCTATATCTTACTCTATATAATTATGTAAACTAATAGGGTGATGTAGGAGTATCCCAAGCATCCCAAATTAAATATAATCTACTTATCAATTTTTCTAATTTTTGAAGACTTCAAAACTCTTCTCATTGAGGTTAATAAGTAACTAGATTAACTAGCATCCATGCAACACGCAAACACTAGCCATTAACCCACATAAATAGGGATCCTTTTTTGCTACAATATGGCTTTGTAATTATACTCTTTAACTAGCTCCATATATAGCTCAATTATGGCTCCATTTTAACTCAACCAAGCCATCACCTTATCCAACTATATACTCCACAAATTTTTGGGCAAAGATAACATGCATTGTTAACCCAATTCTTATGCAATAATTATGTGTATTGTGAATATAATTGTGGGAATATCAAGATACTCAAATACAGCTTAAATTAAGGAGAATCAACCTCCATAGCCTCAACAAGTAAGCAACCAACTACTTAAGAGACCCTTTTCTTTTCCTATCTTCTTTATTAGCTAAGCTTAGTTAATGTATGTTGTTAGACTTTTCTAATTTGTAATTTACATTATCTAAGCATTGTCATAGGGTGTAATGATAGCCATCATGTGATGGATGGCTAGGAGTGTTGAAAACTAATCAACACTAGAGGATTGTAATCTTATAACCTTAGTTATCTTGAGTTAGCACCAACTATGGTTGAGAGTGTAACTAGCCTACCCATTATGGGTTAGATTTTTTTTTATAACTTCTAATGGTTGAATAACACTCTTAAATACAATGGGAAAGGTTTGAAGGGAGATTAGATTTGAATGTTAAAGATTCTCCCTACTTGTCAAACCAAATCTCTTCCTCAAGATTAAAGTGTATTCTTGAGAATTATCCAAAATCTTACACCATTCTGGCTAACAATTGAAATCTTAGTTGGTTAATGTAATTAATTGGTTTTTAAGGTCTCAATAGCAAGTAATCATTTCAGATTTTATTACTTCTTCTCCATCATTATTCAACTTTTGCTCAAAACTCCCCATTTTCAACACCAACACGTAGCATGGTTCCATTTGTTTAGCAATATGCACCAAATTGGTATAAAAGCTCAAGGTTGGTAACTTTGGGGTAATAATTTGTGCCATAACCTTACTCCCTAAACCATTACCCCTCTTGGCTGTCCACAATTTTTTTCTTTAGCTATCCACCCCACAAAATTATGGCTTAACCAATTTTGTTTTCTTCTTTGTCTCATCTCGGGTTATAGCAGCTTTGTTGCATGCAGACCAAGTATGAACATGGAAAATCAACCTACTTCAAGGAGGTTGAGTCTTTATGAAGCCCATAACCTAAGAAGGGATAGGGCCATCAAAGCATTATAAATGGATATGAGGTGAGTTTTGGGCATGTTACATTCATTGGTGCCAAATGCCGACATTCCTAAAGCAAGGAGTCCTCTACCACAAGTAGAAGAAGAGGCAAATAATGTAGGGGATGAGCTAATTGACTATATAAATCATCTTCTAGAAATTCCCCTAGGTTACTTCAAAAAAGAAGGGTGTTTAGAAGATATTCTTTTAATCATATTAAATTGGAGGTCTTGAATTTGATGGGTCCCATAATCATGAGGAGTTTTTAGAGTGGGAAATGAGGTGCAACTGAATGTTTGAGGATAGGCCTTTGGATGATGAAAAATCTTTTAAGGTAATTTTCCTCAACTTGAAAAGATATGCCTCCTTATGGTGGGATAATTTAGTGCAACATCAAAGGAGGAAGGGTAAGTATAAGGTTAGGAGTTGGGATAAAATGAAGTGGTTGATGAGGGAGAGGTTTTTACCACCTTCATATACTCAAGACCTATACAAAAAAAATATCTTCTTTAAGATAAGGTCCCTTGAGTGTGGATGAGTATATTCGAGAGTTTTAGAGGATCATCACGAGTCTTAGTTTGGAGGAGGTTGAAGAACACAACATATCTCAGTTCTTAGGTGGGTTGAGGGGTGATATTGCTAGGAAAGTGGAGCTCTAAAAATATTACACTTTATATGAGTTGTTCCATTTGGCCATCAAGGTGGAGAATCTTAAGAAGGAGAAGAGAAGCTCAAGGGTTGATATAGAATTCTTACCCACTAAAAAAAGCCCCAAAGCTGAGCCCTAACCCAAAGACATTTGATTTCAAGGGTAAAGGAAGGCTAGAAGTGGGTGAGACTAGTAGAAATAAGGGTCTGTGGTGCTTTAAGCTCCAAGGAATTGGACACTATCAAAGTGAGAGTCCAAAAAAGAGGGTGATGATCTTGATAGACCTAGAAGAGGGAGAAATTGAAGGAGGTAATATGGAAGACCAATCGGCCATTGAGGGAGGGGTCGAGATTGAGGCCGGATGCAGGAGAATCATTAATGGTGAGGAGGGTGTTACAAACAAAGGAGGCCATGGAAGATGAGTCCTAAAGAGAGAAAATATTTCATACCAAGTGTACCATACTTGGTAAAATATGCTCTCTCATTGTTTATGGAGGTATTTGTGCAAATGTAGCTTCCATTACATTGGTGGAGAAGCTTAACTTACGAACCACTACACATGCTAAGCCTTATATGCTTCAATGGCTCAACGCTTAAAGTCACTATGGAAATGACTATACCATTTTACATAGGGAAGACTTGATGTCATTTCCATATATGCTTGTCATTTATTATTAGATAGACCATGGTAATTTGATAGGAGTGTTAAGCATGATGGTATGAAGACTACGTAGAGCTTGATCTATGGTAGAAAGAACATTGTACTCATACCCCTTGGTATTCAATCTTCACTTCTTAGGGAGGACACCGAATGTAAGAAATATTTGTTTTTTAATGGGAAGTGGTTGGAAAGGGCCATAGGGAAAGAAAATGCCTTGTACTTATTAATACTTAAACCCTAATAAGAAGACACATACACTTGACTCTCAGGTAAGGCACCTACTAGGAGAGTTTGGGGATGTTTTCCTAAATTATTTGCCTAGTGAATTGCCTCCCATAAGGGGTATCGACCACTAAATCTATTTTGTTCCCTATGCTATACTCCCAAACAAGCTGGCTTATAGGAAAAATCATAAAGAAGACATGGAGTTGCAAAGACAAGTTGAGGAGTTGTTGCAAAAGAGTTTCATAAGAGAATCCCTTAGCCCTTGTGCAGTTCCATCCTTCTTAGAACCTAATAAGGATGGAATAATGCACATATATATGGATATTAGGGCTATTAACAACATTATTATCAATTATAGGTATCTCATACCTAAAGTTTATGACATGTTGGATTACTTGCAAGGGGAAAATATATTTTCCAAGATTAACTTTAAGAGTAGATACTACCAAATCCGAATGAAGGAAGGAGATGAATATAAGACCGCTTTCAAAACCAAATTAGGGTTATATGAGTGGTTTTTCATGCCATTTAGACTATGCAATGCATCAACCACTTTCATGAGGCTCATGGATGAATTCCATCGACCCTTCATTTTGAAATTTGTAGTTATGTATCTTGATGATAATCTTGTATACTCTTTTAGTCGAGATGATCATGTAAGGCACTTAAGAATTATATTTTTATTTTTGTCCCTTAGGAACAAAAAATTGTATGGAGAATTAGAAAAGTAAGACTTTTTTATGTCAAGGGTCACCTTTCTAATTTTTTTTGTATCCAAAAATGGAATATCCATGGATGAGTTAAAGGTAGAGGTAATAAGAACGTGGCCTACACTCACATCCATCACGAATGTTAGAACTTTCATGGGCTTTTCCATTTTTATATGAGGTTCATAAAAAGATTTAGCACACTTCTAGCACCCCTCACTGTATGCCTCAAAAAGGGTGTTTTTAAATGGACCATATTATCTCAAGAAGCCTTCGAACTAATACAAAGTAGGTTGAGTGAGGCCCCTATTTTACAGATACCCAACTTTGATAAGGTGTTCATGGTCAAATGTGATGCAAGTGGAGTATTGTTGTTGTCTTACTATAAGAATAAAGGCTTGTAACTTTCTTTAGTGAGAAGCTTAATAGTTCAAGATCCAACTACAACACTTATGACAAAGAGTTTTATGCTATTGTTAGGGATTTAGATCATTGGTCACATTATCTCTGACCATCACAGTTTGTATTTCATACTAATCACGAGTCCCTAAAATACATAAATAAGTAGCATAAACTTAACCCTAGGCATGCTAGGTGGATGAAGTATTTACAATCTTTTTCATTTGTAGCTAAGCATAAGAGTGGTAAGACCAATATTGTAGCAGATGTATGCCATCTTTACTAGAAGTTATGGTCCTAGGCTTTGGGTTTCTAAAGAAGTTTTACAAGTAGTATGAAAACTTTTCTAGTTACATGAAAAAGTGAGACAAGGCTTGAGGACCATACCTAGTGCAAGAAGGATTTATTTTTAAGGACAACAAGATGTGCATTCAAAAATGTTCCATTGAGGAATTACTCATTTGAGAAGTGAATGAGGGAGGTTTGGTAGGACATTTTGAGATCAATAAAACTTGTAATGTACTCTAGGAACACTTTTTCTAGCCTTAAATGGTGGGAGATATACAATCCCTCATGGCCAAGTGCTCTACTTATCAAAGGTCTAAGAGTCACTTCCATTAAGGACTCTACACACCTTTACCCATCCTACACCACTCTTGGGATCATGGGAGCATCGACTTTATAGTAGCATTACCTAATACACAAATGCAAAATGATACCATTATGGTAGTCATTGATTGATTCTGTAAGATAGATCATTTAATCCCATATCATAAGACAAAATATGCCTCTTATATTGAAGATCTCTAGTTTAAAGAAATAGTTCAGTTGCTTGGTATCCTGAAGATAATTATCTCTGATTAAGATACCAAGTTCCTTAGCTATTTCAGGAAAACCTTGTGGAGACCTCAGTACCAAACTTCTCTTTAGTACCACTTACTACCCACAAACCAATAGTTAAATAGAACTCATCATGATAATTTTAAGGAATTTGGTTCACAAATCCTTGAAAGATTGGGATATCAAAATAAGTCATGCAGAGTTCTCCTATAATTGCTCCCCTACGTATACCACAATCCACTCACCTTTTGAAGTGGTATATAAGGTGAACCCCACCACTATTAGTGACCTCATTACTTTACTAATCTTGACAAAAACTATTATTGAAGCAAAACAATGAGCAACCAAATTCAAGAAACTACATGAATAAGTCAAAGCTAGGATCAAAAAGGTGAATGACATGAACTAGAAAAGGGCTAGTAAGAATAAAAAAGAAAAATTTTTTGAACTAGGAGACCTAGTATGGCCGCATCTCTGAAAAGAAATGTTTCACTCCAAGAGGAAAACCAAATTCATGTCAAGAAGCAATGGACCTTTCAAAATTCTAGAGAAAATCAATAATAATGCATATTGGCTTAAGCTTCCACACAATATGGGGAATTTTGTCACTACATTAAGATGAGGAGGTTTCTTTTCAAGGGGGAGAGGATGATGTAAGAGCATCCCAATCATCCCAAAATAAAGATAATCTACATATTAATTTTTACAAAGTTGAAGACTTTAAAACTCTTCCTATTTGGGTTAATAAGTAAGTAGATTAACTAGAAGCCATGTAAGCCATGTAAAAACTAAACACTAGCTATCAACCACGTAAATGTGGCTCCTTTTTGGATGGAATATGGATCCATAAATCTATGCTTTAACTAGCTCTAAATATGGCTCCATTTTAACTCAACCAAGCAATTACCTTATCCACATTTATACTCCATCAATTTTTGTTTGAAAATGACCTACATTGTTAAACCATTTCTTGTGAAAGAATTAGGGGAATTGGGAAGATAATTGTGGCAAGATCAAGACCATCAAATATGGAATAAATTAGGGAGATAAAATCTCCATAGCATTGGCTAGTAAGAAACTAGCTAACAAACATACCCTTTTCTTTTCCTATTTCCTTTTTTAGCTAAGCTTGTTAAGGTATATTTTTAGACTTTTATAATATGTAATTTATGCTTTATAATCCTTTTCATAAGGTATAATGACAAACATCATGTGATGGATGGCTATGTAGTTTCGAAAACTAATAAGCACTAGCTGATTGTAATCATATAACCTTAGTTAGCTTAAGATGGTACCAACTATGGTTGAGGATGTAACTAATCTACCCCTTGTGGGTTAGATTTTTTTTTTTGTAACTCCTAAATCTCAAATTACACTTTTCATTATATTGGGAGAGGCTAGGAGGGAGATCAAAATTGAATGTTAAAAATAGTCCCTAGTTGTCTAACCAAAGCTCTTCCTCAAGATTAAAGTGTATTCTTGAGAATTATCCAAAATCTTACACCATTTTGACTAAGATGTGAAACCCTAGTTAGTTGATGTAAGTACTTGGTTTTTAAGGTCTCAAGATCAAGTAATCCTTTTATATTTTCTTCCTTCTTCTCCATCCCTATTTGAATTTTGTTAAAAACTCTTCATTTTTAACACCAATACTTAGCTTGGTTCCATTTGTTTTGCTATATGCATTATAGGGGGTATACATACTTATGGATTAGGTATCCTTTTTAGTATGGTATTATGTTACCTTCATTTATGAGTGTGAATAGAGAACCCTTACATCCTTAGGTTGATAGTTGGTATGATACTATGTTGCCTAGGTGCGCCGGTATGACTCAAGTATCTTAGTATCTCCAACATTGATTGACATCCCCTTGAGGAAATAAAAATGGAATTAATTGATGGATTATTTGATTATTAGATTACCTCACTTGGTCATTACCTTCATGATTTCCTATGGTTTGATTTTAGCCTTCATATCTCTCTATACATTGGTAGTAGTCTTGATGCCTACTTGTGTTTTTGTAGAAGCCTTTGTTCCTACCTATGTTTTGGTAGTAGCCTTTATGCCTACCTATGATGCTATGTATTTTTATTGGATTATGCTTTGTGTGCCTACCTATTTTGTGAGATGTATTGGTATTGATAATGAGATATGTGATATGTTGTTTTTGTCTTGGTTTTGGGTAGATGCTATTTCTAATTATATATCAAAGAGAATCGCTTGGATGCTCAAATTGGTACATTTTAGTTTATTCTAGATGAGAGAGTATGAATAGTATATGGCCTTGGTGGTATGTGGTTATAAGAACAATTATCATATTTCAATTGGCGCATGTAAATTCAATATTTTATACCATGTATTATTGTGATACCTTGTATGTATTCCATACTAGGTTTTCATTTTGTTTTAGTTTGAAGGGTTACTTAGTATCATTGTATTGAAGAGTTCCTTTTGTGGCCCTTACTAATTCAATGGATAATGGTCTTTGTGGGTTAGCTTATGAGTTCAATCATAAGTTGGTAGATTGAAATGAGATCCTAAGGTTATCCAATGTCTTTAGATGTATTTAATTTTTCTTGTATTTAGACGCTTGTGTCCTCCTGATGTTTCTCTCTTTTGAGTTTTATACTAATAAATGTTGCTTTTTTTTATAGAATAATTCTTATCTATTTCATCTCTATTCTCTTTCTTTAAATCATGTTATTAGTAGTAAGTGGAGTAATGATTTTTTTTCATATCACTTGTTATGATAATAGTAGATGAAATTTGACTTTTATCAAGCATGGTAGTAAAACCCTTCTTTTTATTATTATTTTAGGTTCCGCGATTAAACCTTTAAAATGAAATTTTGAAGCCCTAAAAGACGTGGTGTTACAAATTCCTTTTGCACTTTTTGGAGAAAGAGGTTATGGGCATAAACTTGAGGATAAGTGGTGTGACCGTAGTCGGCACGCAATTTAAACCCTCTTGTTGTCAATTGTAGCACCGGTAAATAAGGGTACCGTTCTAGTCGGGGATTGAGAGAGCTCACCTCTATCTAACTAGCTTGGAAATAAAACTAAAACTAAAAACAAAAATACTAAATAAAACAGAATAAATAAATAAGGAAAATACTAATGGGGGTAATAAAAATAATAATAAAGGAGTAAATAAAATAAAGTAAGGTAATAACAATAAAAATAATAGGAAACCGTAGATATGAGAAATATGTTAGGGAAATAAAAATCCACCACTAGATTAGGTCAAATTATAATATTTATTTCTAACTCATCTTTTAATCGTGTGAATGAGATCGACCAAGTTGTACACCAAATGCAGGTCCATACACCTTATATTACTTCCCTTAATTAATTAATATGATTACGTGCCAATATTAACCATATTAAATACTAGCAGTATAGGAGCAACAAGTGGCTCCTATATTTAACTAGATTTAATGCATTAAGTGCAAGTGGAAGGCTATCAATCTAAGTACCCAGACTAGTACAAAACGCATGTCTAGCTGTATTTCCTTTCCTTGACCCACACGTATTGAAACGTTTTACCACTTCGGTTATAATCACAAAACTATTAGGTGAATTGTTATCTAACCTAGCTGCAATTTATACATATAGATTCTAGTATATTTAGATGGCCATCTCGTAGGAAATAATCCTACATACTGTCACTTATGAGGAACTAGAACAAGGCATGCACCAAATAAACTATACTTGACAGAATTATACATATAAACGATAGCAATTAATATAGAGTCAAGAAACAATCTCACGAAACAAAGAAAATAAAACTATAATTCAAATCCTAATCCATGGTTTCAATTTATTCCCTAACAATAAATAATCAGCCACTCATAACTAAAGAATTAATTACACAAATATATATATAAAAAATATAAATTAAAAATAAGAGAAAGAAATAACCGGAATTAATTTTGAATAAAAGATCAAGAATTTATTTAGATAAAAATTAATTTTATCTGAAATAAATTCTACCGGTATAAATTCTTCCTTTATTTTCTTCCTTCTCGGCCCCTTGACATCTGTGCAGTTATTCTTTTCCTTTCTTTTTTTTCGGCTGATGTTGCGTCGTTGTTTGTGGTCTCCATGGCTTCCGTGCGTTAGGCCCTGCTGCGTTCTCTTTATCTACATCTCCTGTGTGTCCTCTCGCTGACAGCCGCCTCTCTCCTTTTCTCTCTGCGTTCCTCTACGGCTCTGCTGCATGCCCTTTCTCTCAGCGTGTCTCGTCCTTTTTATTCTTGTGCCGTGCTACTGTCTTCCTTTACATGTCATCCCTCGGTTGAATTTTCTTCTCTTCCAAGCCGCTACCGACTCTCCCTTTTTTCTTTCTTTCTTCTACCTTCATTTGTCTCGTTCAGCTTCATTGTCTTTGCTTTTTCCAGGCCTTTGGGCCTTTGGCCTTCGGCCGTTGGTCCAAAGGTCCAATCCTTTTTCTTTTTGTATTTATATTTTTCTTTTACTTAAAAACAAAACCTATAAAATAAAATTAATAAAAATTAATAAATATTATTTTATTCTAAATTTATTTAATTTATATCATTTTAGCTTAAATAATAGCAATTATACAATTTTTACCACTTAAGCATAAAACAACAATTATTCCCCTATATTAGTTAAATAAACTACCAAAAATTAAGATTATAAGGGTATAAATTGTGTCAAAATATGAACTCATCAATAAGTACTACCTTTTACCCAACTACAAATGAGAAAATTGAGAGCATGATTCAGACACTTGAAGATATGCTATAGGCATATGTTTAGCACATCTGAGGTAGTTAGGAGGATATTATACATTTGGCAAAATTCTTGTATAACAATAGTTATTATGCTAGTATTGGGATGAAACCCTTTCAGTAATTATATGGATACTACTATTAGATGACCTCACATTATGATATGAGTTAACTTAGGTGGATTAAAGGATCTTATGAGTACACTTTTAGGTATGATTCTTATTGCATTTGGAGGTCATAGGGTATGCTCCTAAATAAATTTTCTCTCTTTGAAATTTCATATGACCTGTATGAATTTAATCCGAAAAAGGTTTGAATACCTTATAAAATGAAATTTTTTACTAATACTCTCATGTCAACTCACCAATGTGGATACTTTACTCAACTTAGATGTAGGCATGTGTAGGTGCAGAATACAAAGAAGCTAAGGCTGAGTAGATTTGAGCAACAATTACACCCTAACAAGACTATTGAGATAGTCCAAAAGGAGAATGTTAGCCATGTGATAGTCTACTGCACTACTCAACAAAAAATCTATAGATTTGGTCGTATTCATTAGGCGACCACTGGAGGTTGCAACCACCAGAAGCTATGTTGGGTGACACATATCTTAACTTGCATGTGCAGAATCCTATAGAGACATGATGTTTCAAATATAGAGAGGCAAGGAGTGAGATGGAGAAAATTGAGTATCAAAACCAAGAGAATAAGAGAAGAAATACTACAAGAGTAGAGTTCCATTGAGTGAGAAAGAAGAAGAAGGATAGATAGGGGTTTAATTTTTATGATCTACCCATGCCTTTTTCATTTTTTCCATTCACTGTTGATTTGGTGTGAGAAATTAGCGTGAGCTAAATCTCTCTATTGGGGTAGATTAATTGCTTCTTTTACTATAATTTGTGACATTGTTGTTGCGTCTAAATTATTTGATATATCATTTTCTTTAGCATTCATATGTTGGAGTGTTAAATGTTGTCGCATTTGGATCTCACTGGAATTCTACATTAACCATCTTAGTAGGTAATACCAACGATGGAAAAAGGTGACAAGGTTAGCATAAAAATTTTTGTGACCTCACTATAAATCCCTTGAAGCTTGTTGGATAACATTGCCATGGCCTGTGCACTATGATGGAGATGACCTGAGAGTATAGGTCATCTCTAAGTGAAGTCTAGTGAGTTTATAAGGATTAATATCATTTGAGCTTAACAGGCTATGAATTATCATAGGGTGCTTACAATTGGTGATAAGTGATTTCCCTCACACAACTCTATCTCTTGAATTCTCTTATCTTCTATCTTGTGGTTTTACTAATAATATCTTAATGCCCATCTACTTTCACATCATTTTCATTATTATTTTCAAGATCCTACCAATATTTTGTAGTATAGTTTGATTCTTCAGTAGGTTGGATACTATTAATGTGCACTTCACTAGATCTTTGATGGAAGGGTACTCATTCATCACTTTATTACTTTAATCAAGAATTTATACTTGTATGATTGTGTTGTGATACAATCATTTCATTATCCTATTAAGAATTATTGATCTGAGCACATAATAATTTTTTGGTGCCATTATAGAGGATCAAGTTTTAAAAGTGCTACATTATAGAAGATAGACTACTATGGAATTCTTAGCATATAACTAACATTAGAGAGTTTGTAATATTTAGTTTATTTTGTAGGATTAAACCATGTATAACTAGAAATTACCAAAGTTCCATGTTTCCAGTTGATCCAAAAATTGAGCGCACCCAAAGGAGGAATCATGAGGCCTTGTAGACTCATTAGCTACACCATCAAAGTGAGAAATCAACTTTAGAAAATTCTAGCAATAAGTCACTTTAGCTAACAGCAACATGATAATGGTAACAAGGGACTGCTAGGGCCACAAACCTAATGATATTACCCTCTCAACCTAACATAAACCTTGTGGGAATACAAGCCTTGCGCATATGTGATGATCATAATTGAGCTATTCAAGATTATGTTGTGCTAGTCCGAGATCATCTTAATGCTACCCTAACCCATCCAAAAACACAATCCCTTCATTTTGAACTTAAACCTATTATGGTCCACATGCTATAGACTATAGGGAAATTTAGTGTTCAACTAATAGAAGACCCTCATCTTCATCTTAGAGCTTTTATGAAGTTATTGATACTTTCAAAATACAACGAGTACCAAAAACCTCTTTGAGACTTATGTTATTCCCTTTAAGATCGTGCAAGGGAGTGATTGTCTTAACTATCAAATTGTTCAATCACCTCATGAGATGAATTAATACAAAAAATCATCATGTGTTATTTTTCTCCCAACAAAATGCTAAACTTAGACATAAAATTACAAAATTTGTGCAAGAAGATGATGAAATGCTCCATAATACATGAGAAAGGTTTAACGAATTATTAAGGAAATGGTAAAACCCAGGAATCCCTCATTGGTTGTATATAGAGACATTCTATCATGGGCTAAACTCTCAAACATGAAATTTAGTTGATGCCTTAGCTAATGGGCCCTTGCTGAGAAAAACTTATGATCAAGCTTATGAGATCATTAAGACTATAGCTTGTAACAACCCATAGTGGGGCAGTGCTAGAAGCATCCATAGGGTGAAAGTAGTAGGAGCATTAAAAGTAGATGCCAACAAGCCCAAAAAGTAGACGTATCATATATGGCTAGTTTATTAAAAAAATATTACTCCCACTAACTCATAGATAAAGAGAGTTGAAGAACACCCAACCACTTCAGTAGCAGTAGTGTCCTGTGTATATTATGGAAAAGGCCATCTATTCGAGAAAAATCCATCTAATTTCATAAAATTATGTTGGAAACCAAGCTAAAAGTTCACAATATCCATTTAGAAATTAGTACATCTGTAACACCCCCAAAATTCACTTCTGAAAATTTTTATTTTATTTGAAAGAGTTAGCGGAAGCACATTATAAAATCGTGAATCTTGGAGATATTACCGCCACACTTAATACCAGACCGGTTCACTCATACGGTTCCAGTACTAAGTGCTAAGGCTAAAGGAAAATGAAATACAATTTGCAAGAAATTCAACATACTTAAATCAGAGTAGCGTATCAAATCATTTACAAGAATAACATCTACTGATGATGGTGACTTTAACAACATTAGCATTAAAACCAAGAATTTGAAAGAGAAAGAGAAAAGCCCTATCAGTACCGGATAATTCCTTACTCTCTTTTCCGTAGCACACTTGAGTAGCACCTGAAAAGACCTGCAAGGGCACTGCCCATTGAATAGGCAGTGGCCCCACAAAGAGAATCCCTTCAGTACTAAGGTACTGAGTAACCCTTTAATACCACACTTAAAAACAAGCTCGCAATGTAACACATAATGCAAGCTATATACATATGAAATCAGAGGTGCATACATAACAATCACACATATAACAAGTTATAATTCACGATCGATACTTTTGGGCCTTAAGCCATGTCATAGTGTAAAATCAATACATTCGGGCCTTAAGCCATTATTCCATCATCATTCAATCAATCTCCTATTTTATATCCATGTGAGAGCGATAACCCCACTATTATAGTCGGTGGATCAGTCACTTATAGGGTAGAACGCACCTAACCACTATTATACGCCGGTGGATCGGTCTCCAAGGCAAAACGCTCTTGGTCACTATTATTCGCCAGTGGACCGGTCTGGCCCCGACTCACATGGTGTTCCACTATAAGTGATTAGTATTTTTTCATAACTTTATTCACATACATAATTGGTTTTATTGAGCTCGGGACCCCCACTATTTTAGCCGATGGACTAGAATATATATAAAATCATCATCCCTGGCACAATGCTCCTAGGTCACTATTATATCCGGTGGACCGGTACTCATAATCAATTGCCAGGGCAACACGCTCCTGGGCCACTATTATAACCGGTGGATCGATACTCAATATCACAAGTTATCTGGGCTCGGCTCGTTAATATTTCACTTTCTTAATTAGTATCTTTCCTTTCCTTAATCAGCACACAATCATATTTATTTGTCTCGGATGAGAGATCAAGAACCCGGGACACAAAGGTACACTGGTCATACCGGTGCATACAAGTTACTCAGTACCCTTCAACCACGAACCCAAGGACGCAAAGGTGCCCTGGTTGTACTGGTGCATAAAGATACTTAGTACCCTACCGAGAAGGACACCTAATCCATAAGTATGCATACCCCCTAACTATGTCCGTGTGGCTAGATAGAGTAAGATATAGGGCCTGGCTGGGGCACAAAGGCACACTAGCAGATACCTGAATAATCGTGGACTAAACCACGTCTTTAGGGTAGCGACCCCTAAAGAGTCACCATTCCCGATCTCGAGGTCATTCACTTTAAGTATTAGTGTCTTAATTAAATTGATCACAAAAGGCACAATAATCAGATACTTATTTACTTTCAATCATTCTGATATCATTAGTTGTTTCTTATTCAGGCGGTTATCCAAGATAATATACAGAGAAATCATTAAGGCCATACTAATTATCAAATACTCTTACTTGGCTAATCATCATTAATTAAATCATATTATGAAATTCCACAATCACAACGACATGTTAGATACGAATTACTTATTTACCCCTTAATTATATAATTGCTAAGTTATTCCTTCCCTACTTAACAAGTTATCCTATTACCCTTCAGGTTGCATAATTACCAAATTACCCCTTATCTGGTTTAGGTTACCACGTTATCCCCTATGCTTTTTAGATCACCATTCACCCTTCATAATTGCTACACTTAACATATGTCCCATTTGGTTGGTTAGATTACTATCTTGCTCTTTTCTTTTATTACAATTAACAACTTGCCGTTCAATTGGATAAATTACTAAATTACCCATCTTCGCTATTATGATTAACAATTTTCCCCTTTAGTAGGTTAAATAATTACTAACTCACCCTTTAGTAGATTAATTACCAAATTACCCTTATCCATTATCGTAATTATCGAATTACCCCTTTAGTTGGATTAATTACCAAATTGCCCTTATCCATTATCAAAATTACCAATTTACCCTTCTCCTTTATCATAATTACCATTTTACCCCTCTCAATTATTATAATTGCCATTTTACCCTTTTTACTTATTATAAATCCCAAATTTTCCTTCTTTGTAATTGCCATTATTAATTTACCCTTCTTCACAATTATAATTACCAATTTGCCCTTCTCCATATTTATAATTATTAAATTACCCTTCTCCATATTTATAATTATTAATTTACCCTTCTCCATTCCTATAATTACTATCTTGCCCTTCTCCATTATTAAAATTACCATAATGCCCTTTTATTGGTTAACTTGCCAAATTACCCTTCTCTAGTATCGTAATTATCCAATTGCCCTTCTATAATCATACTTTAATTACCAAATTATCTTTCGTCGTTATTATAATTACCAAGTTACTCCTTACTGACAAGTTTACCATAATACCCTTTTATTTACAAATTTACTCTTCTACCCCTTACTCCCAAATTACCATGATATCATTTTACTTATAAATTACCATAACACCCCTTTTTCTTTACAAATTACTATGTTACCCCTTTTACATCCAAAATTACCATTTTTATCTTTCCTTACAAAATTACCATTTTGCCCTTCTTTTCCAAAATTACCATATTACCCCTTTACTCCCAAAATTACCATAATACCCCTTATAAAATTACCATTTTGCCATTCACTTATAAAATTACCATATTACCATTTACTTATGAAATTACTATTCTGCCCCTTACATCCAATTTTACCATATTACCCTTTTGATTGCAAATTACCATAATACCCTCCTTCATCCAAAATTACTATTTTACCCCTCACTTCCAAAATTACCATTCTTACCACTTACTTATAAAATTACTATATTGCCCTTTGACTCCAAAATTACCACTTTACCCTTTTCTCCAAAAATTACCATAATACCCTTCTTTCTCACAACTTACAATTTTATCCTTTTACTTATAAAATTATCATTTCACTCCTTTCTTTTGAAATTACCAAAATACCCTTTTACTTACAAAAATTACCATTCTACCCTTTTTCTCCAAAATTCCCAAAATACCCTTTCACTTATAAAGTTACCATTTTACCCCTTTGTTACGCCACTTTTATGAATTTACCACCACCATATAAAATACTAATATTAGCACTTCATTCATATCATTTAACTCCACCCACTTGTCATTATTCAACATTATACTCATTAGTAACTCTATATATTAGATCACATACTTACACAAGCATATTACTAAAATACCCTTAGACAATAATATTATCCATGCATTAGCAACATAATACATCAAGCATTTAACCTTTCCATCAAATATTAAACTCATTCCTTAAGTATCATCTTTACACATGGCAAAAAAGCTATCATAATTTTCTTTTCTTTTCTTTTCTTTTTATCAATCAATATAAGAAACCATACACAAATCATACTAGGCAACATAAAACATGCATAAAATCATACTAAAATCCCTAATGTTCTAGTATACGTTTTTCCATGCATTTAAGTGAGGATTAACGATTACCTTAATCCCGCAAAAATAAAACCTTAACGGTATCCCCGTTAAGGATTAAAGGCTTAATTAGCAACTCAACACCTAAAAATAATATCAATAACTATTAGGTTAGAAGTAAGAAATTAAAGGATAAAACTTTATAAAAACAAATTTATGTAATAACAATACACTTTGATTAATTATTAATATACCTCAAAATTTAGATAATAAATTTCCAAATCAAGTAGGAGCTCACGTTGTATAAATAGCGTGAGCCACATGCAAAATAAGGGTGAGTAAAAGGGTCGAAAGGGGTGAGATAGAAGGGAGGAGAGATGGCTCGGTTTAGGGACTTTAGGCTAGAAAAGAAGATAGATGGGGGAGGTTTCAAGGCAAGTGAATGGTGCAGGAGTGAAGAGGGGATGTAGGTGGAGGCTAAGGATGGGTTGTTGGCGGCCAAAGGTAGCGGAGATGGTGGTGGCGAGGCAGCAAAGTTGGCTGCCAAGGTGGGTAGAGGTGGCGAGGCTGAGAAGGAAGGAAAATAGGAGGGAAAATGGAGGGTGTTGGTAGAGGGGGTTGTAGGGTGTTGAATGGTGGTTTGGGTGGTGGCAGAGGTGGTCAGACGGCGGAAAATGGGGCGGTTGCAGGTGGCTTGGCGATAAGGGAGAAAAGTTGAGAGGAGAAGAAGAGGTGGAGAAAGAAGGAGTTGCAGGGGCTCGAGGGTAGCTTAGGGGGTCTTGTGGTGGTGTAGGGCAGTAGCAGGTGGTGGAAGAAGGCAGCGCAGGGGCTAGGTGCGGTGGTTGGAACGACAGTTAGCGGCGGCGTGGTGCAAAAATAGGGAAGAATAGGAGGGAGGAGAAAGGGGAGAAGAGGCTCAGGGAAGGAGGAAAGGCCTCAAAAATTATGGGGAATGAAGGCTGGTGAGGGTAAGAAAAAGAAGAGGGAGAAGAGAGGGGCAGGTGGCTGGTCGGCAAGAGGACAAAGGGTGGCAAATGGTGGTCGGGTGACAGGGAGGTGAAGGGAGAAGAAGAGGAAAGAATTCAGGCATGGATGGAGGGTGCAGGGGATAGTTTGGCTCGAAATAGGAAAAGAAAAGGATGGGGGGGGGGAGAGAGAGAGAGGGAGAAAGGCAGGGGTGGTTAGGATGGCAGCTGTAGGTGGTGGTCGGGCATGCGCAGGGTGTCGAGCATGGGTGGCGATGAAAAAGGAAGAAGAAGAAGGAAGAAGCCGACCGATCAAAGGGGAAGGAAATAAGGCTGAACTGGCCAGTCAGGGGAGGAAAGAAAATGTGGGCTGTGATGGTCGGGCGAGGGGAAGAAGGAAGGGGTGGGCCGCATGAGAGAGGGAGGAAGAGAGGGGAGATGGGCCAATGGCCTAGTGCGTAGGGGAGACAGGTCAAGCCGGGCGGCCCAAGGGAGGGGAAAAAGGGAAAAAGAAGAGAAAAAAAAGGAAAAGGGGGAAAAGGGGGAAAAGGGTAACGAGGGAAATGGAAAAATAGGTAAAATAAAGTAAATTAATTTATAAAATCATAAAATGTAATATTCTTGATAAATTATTAATTTAATAATTTAATTCATTATAATCTAATATATCAGTTTAAAAAGGAAAAATTAAGTAAAATATTAGTTCGAAAAATTATAAAAATAGCATGATAAAATAACAAAATACCTATTTTAATTTACTAAATATTCCTACCCAAATTTATATACTCAAAAATCCATAAATTAATTAAATTAAATAATTTTAAAGGCTAATTTATTTCAAATAAAAGCTGTTTATTAAATTATTGGTTTTCTAAAAATTTGGGGGATTACAACATCACATCTTGGAGACAACATCCTAACTTCTCACGGTCTAATCAAAATAATGTGCAAAACTCGACCAACCAGTACAACTAATAACGTTAGTACAACATCAATCTTATCATTTGAAGCAGCCACAATCTAACCAACCTCCTCCTCAACACAATAACTCCAACTCATTAGAAAATATTTTCAAGGAGTATATGACAAAAACCTATGCATCAATTCAAAGCAATACAACCTTTTTACATACACTAGAAACCCAAATAGGGCAACCAACTACAACTCTGCGTAGCAGGCCCTAAGGCACTTTACTTAGTGACATTGAGAACCTAAGAAGAGATGTTAAGGAGTAATGTAAATCCATCACTCTAAGATCAGGAAAACTAATTAAATCCTCCTACTAATAGGTTAAGGTAAGTGAAGAACACCGCCTTACTAAATAGACAAACAACATGGAACCCACAAATGGAAAATCAATCTATAACCATCACAACAACATATCATTCCTATCAAAAACTTAGAAGGAGAGACCACTCCATCTCTTGAGTTATAAAAAGAACATTAAGCCATCGTCAACCATCATCCCATAACCCTTTTCACCAACACCACCTTTCCTTTAGTGCCTTAAGTAATAGCAATAAGATAAATAGTTTGACAAATTCCTAGAGATTCTATGACAATTTTATATCCACATCATGTTAGTAGAATCACTCCAACAAATGGCAAATTATACAAATTTCTTAATAGACATCTTGATGTGAAAAAGAAGATTGAGTAAATTAGAAATGCTTGTAATGAATCACGAATGTTGTTTAACTTTTCAATAGAAATGACCTAGAAAATTCAAAGACCTTTGACTTGTGAGAACATGAGCTACCCAATAGGCAAGCTTTGGGGTTGTTAAGGACACATCAGTTTTATGCCAAACTCTTAAAGTGTCAATTATAGTTTGATGAGGTAGCTTTGGTTAGTCATTCTATCTCAAAGGAAAGGGTTTTGATGGATCCATTAAAGAGTGAGAGTGGTTTACACTAACGGATCTCAGGGAAGTGTGCAATTTCCTTAGGTTAGTAGGCTACTAGAGATGGTTTGTCTAGGATTTTTCTAGGATTGCTCATTTTTTTACTACCTTGATGAAGTGTACAGAGGCTTTTTAGGAGCTCCAAAGGAGGTTGACTTCAACTCTAATGTGTACCTTAGTGTTTGGTATAAAGGGATTTGAGGTGTATAGCGATGCATATAAGTTTGGTTTAGGGGTGCATGTTGATAGAATGGGAGTGTAGTGGTATATTCTTCTTGGTAGTTGAAGGAGCACGAGCAAAACTATATTACGCACAACCTTGAGGTAGGTGTAGTGGTTATCTCCTTGAAGATCTAGACACATTACCTGGATAGAGTGGAGTATAGTTTCTACACTAATCGTAAAATCCTTGAGTACATCATCACATAGCGATAATTGAGCATGAGATAAAGAAGATGGCTAGAGATGGTTAAGGACTATAATTTGGAGTTGATGTAATACCCCAAAAATCCTAATTTAGAAATTATGGCAAAATAATGATTTATTAGGAAAAATTAAGAAAATAAATTACTTTATTAAATAAAGATGAAATTAATTGAGAAAAATAAAGAGAAAGTAAAAAATAAATTATTTAGAAATTTTGGACATTTTACTAATTAAAATGAAAGTGGAGAAATTTTTTCCAAAATAGCCAAACATAATCTAAAAAGGGAATTAAATTATTATTATAATAATTTTTAAACATTCAAGAATATATATATATATATATATATATAAATGTATAATAACCCAAAAATACTACAATTTCCCCATTAGTTATTTTATTTATTTTCCCCTTCTATTTCTTTTCTCATTTTCCGTTTTCTTTCTTTTTCTCCCTCATTCTCCTTTCTTCTTTCTTTCCCCTCTCCCCAACTGGACCAGCCCACCGGCCTAGATCCCTTTCTGCCCTCGTCTCGCGTGCCAGGCCTGCCTAGCTCTCCTTGTCGCCCGAACCGCCCAGCCGGTTCCCCTTTCCTTTTCTTTTCCTTCCCTTAGACCGACCAGTCCACCTTCTTTCCTTTTCCTTCGTCTTCCCCGTGCATCTGCCCTGTTCTGCATCATCGAAGCCTGCAACCTCTACGCACGTCTACCAGTCTTGCACCGCCGGTCGTCCTTCCCTGCCCCTCTCCCTATCATTTTATTTCCTCTTTTCGACCCCAACAATCCTTGCAGCTCCCTCCCCGCGTGCCAATCTTCTTTCCTCCTTCTCCCCCTCCTCGACCTAACCTGCCATGGTAGGACTTGCGCTGGCTGCCACCACCGGCCGACCACCTGCACACCTGCCTGCGTGTCCTCCCTTTTTCGTCGTCTCCCCCTCCCAATTGCCTATAAATACCCCCTTTTGGCATCCATAATCAACTCCCTCCGATTTTGCCCCGAAACCGTACCTCTCCTTCGCCTAAAAAAGACGAGCTTTCCCCTGCCGCCGGTGACCGCTGCTGCCACCGCTTCCCACCGTGATCATCCTTGCACCTCCCTCGACAAAACCAAGCCACCGACACCCTCCGCCTTGCCTTGCACGTGCCACCCTAGCCGTGCAAAGTTCCCATCCCGAACCACCACCTTTAGCCCATCGCCACCCCTTGCGCCGCCTTCCGCCGCCAATTTCGCCTCTACCAACAGCTCCACTACCCTCCAAAACGTCCAGCAGACCCTCCCATATCTTCTCACAACTTCATCTCCCCCTACCTCTCTCTCCTTCTACCTCCCCCATCTTCCACCACTCTCCACCACCCTCGGTCGCCGCGCCAACCATCGCATGCCGCCACCCCTTGCCACGCCACCACCCTCATTCCACTCCCCTTCACTTGCTTCTTCTTCCCCTACCTCAAAATTCTCTTTTCCTCCTCCCATCCAACCTCCACCTTAATATTTCCCTTTCTTTTCCTCCTCCGTTGCCGCCACCTTTGCGGCCACGCGCTGCTGCAGGACCACTATCGACCTTAGGTGGTTTTCCACTCACCCAAACCCTAATATCTCTTTTATATAAATGCTATTAAATTTAACTAATATTAATGTTATTATACTTATTATTATCATTATTATTATTATTATTGTTATTACTTTTATTATTATTAGTATTACTGTTATTATCTCTATCATTAATGTTATTATTCTTACTAATACTATCATTCCTTTGATTTTTATATTCTATTATACTTAACATTAGTATTATCATTATTATTATTAGTATTATCATTATTATTAATATTATTATTATTACTATTATCATTATTATTATTATTATTATCACTTAACCTAACCTTATTTGGTTGTTATTATTGTTATCATTACTTCTATTATTATCATTATTATTATACTTAACACCTTATCATTATTGTTATTAGTAATACTACTTTTATTACTATCATTGTTATTTAACTCAAAGTTGGGGTGTTATCATGTTGATGGTTAAATAAGAATAATACTTGAACCTTATTCCCTTACCATTTACATTATCCTTAACACTAGCATCATTACTATGATATCATTTTTAGCTATTACTATTATTACTACTATCACTACTTTGTTATTATGACCTAAAACATTTGAACCCTTATTATTCAAAATATACAAATTTTATCATTACCACATTTAGGAATACTTTACTTGTGGTATTGTGATTATTTTATTATTATTTTAACCCTAACACTATTATTAGGCTTAGCCTTAAAAACGCTAGGGTTTCTATCACTATAAACATTAGTGTCACTATTATTAGTTTATTTATTGTTATCACTATTTTTCTATAGTTAGCATGAACACTATTACTATAAGCATAGAGCTAACATGTCTAATAATATAAGGGTAACAATAAGTATAAAAAATAAATACATTTTGACTAATAATATTTAGTATACTAAATTTAAGATAAAAACCCTAGTTTTTGTATAATACCCTCTTTAGTAATAAGAACCCTAATCCTAAACTAGAATAAGGGATGATGGTACTTTCGAGAGAAACTAATACTTAGTATTTATCCCTTTTATAGGTAATCCCAACCAAAGCCCTAAGGAGTTAGAGGAGCGTGCTCCAAGCCCGGCGTCGCCTTAGGTAAGGACAAAGCTATGGCCTTGTGCTATGTGTGATCCGAATGTATTCATTGTTGTGTATGCCATGCTAAACGTGTATTATATGATTTGTGGTTAACTTGTCTCATGTGTAGCGCAGCTTGGGAATTGAGGTATATCGTGTGTGCTTTCTATGACATGAGTATGACATGTTTATGTACGATATTTATGATGTGTTATGATACTGCCCTCTAGGACATGCATGCTAGGGTTTTGGTATTATGAAATGGGACTAAAAGAATAATAAGAGAGGAATGGGAAGTGAGACCATTAAGGGGGACATGGGGTTGACCAAAGTACCTCATGATCCATGAGAGAAGATTTAAGTAGGAGGAATGTCCAAAATAGAAGAGAGTTGGGAACCATGCATAAGGGTCTTAAAAATTCGCATGGTGACTTTGGGCATTTGCATGAGGTGACTAACTCTTGCATTGGGGTAAATATTACGTGAGAAAATTTGAATTTGGGTATAAATAAGAGAATGGGAGAGTTGTGGAGTGGTTGGAGACTTTGGGTGAAAAATAGTATGTAGGTTGGTAAGAGGGTGCATAAGTGATTTGATTTGGGTTTCGGTAAGAGAGTGAATACTTGGGGAGTACGAAAGTGAGAATGATTAAGGAGGGGTGGAGTATGGGTTAAGAGTGTGAAATTATCATACCAAGGGTGAGTATGGGTTTTTCCATGTGACAAGAGAGACTTGGGGGTGAAGAGGGGAGATTACTTATGGAAGAAGTAAGATACTAGGGTTTGAGGTGGCCAACTAGGGTTCTGTCGATCACATGCGAGGTTGAGGAGGAAAGTTATATGCATTGGGTTTTACCTGGTAAGAATGAGATGTGGGGGCGAGGAACAAATAATGGTGAGGTAAGTAAGGAGAGGTTGGGCCACATAGGTCCAACTAGGGTTTCCAAGCTTAAGGGAAAGAATGTCAGGGTGTGATAAAGGGGGCAAGAGTCTCAACATATGGGACGGGCCCGCTTGAACGGAAAGCAGTAGAATGTTGTTGGCATGCATGTTAAGGGTGGAATGTGATTTAATAAGACACGGATAAGACATTAATCACGTAAAACGAAAGACTGTTGAGCTGAACCCAGTCTGGTCCACCGGTAAGAATAGTGGTCAGAGGCGTTCTACCCTGTGTGTTTCATTCCGGTCCACCAGCTATAGTAGTGGTCAGAGGCGTTATGCCCTATGTGTTTCGTTCCGGTCCACCAGCTATAATAGTGGTCAGAGGCGTTCTGCCCTATGTTTTTACTTCCAGTCCACGAGCTATAATAGTGGGGGTTTTCGGCTCGACATACCCAAGTAAAATAGTTAATTCATGGGAAAATACTAAGTACTTACAGCGAAACACCATGTGAGTCGGGGCTAGTCCGGTCCATTGGTAAGAATAGTGGTCAGAGGCGTTTTGCCTTGTGTGTTTACTTCCGGTCCACCGACTATAATAGTGGTCAGAGGCGTTCTGCCCTGTGTGTTTACATCCGGTCCACCGACTATAATAGTGGGGTTCTCGCACTCACATGGACTATTAAAGAATATGTGTGGAATGGACATATTATTAATGACAATAAAGAATAATGTCACCGGTTAAGTAATCAGGCCTTATCCTGTGTGCTATCGCATGTTGCCTATATGATTGTGCTATGTGTGTTATGTGGTATGATTATATACTTGGCCTTAGCGCACTCGCTACCTTACTCAGTATTGGACCCGTACTGATACTACCTTGATTGAATGGGTCCTGTGATGATCCACCGATTGTGGGGAGCAGACCTCCTGTGCAGGTTTATGATCGGGTACTATTTTGAAGTGGAAGGCTTGACTTAAGTGAGTAGGCAATCCGGATATCGATCCTTTAGGACTTGTTTTATTTAGATATATTTTGTACTAGGCTTCATGTTTTGGGAATCGTACTCTTAAGTTGTAATCCTAAACCGTATTCTAATTACCATTTGACTTGTGTTTTGTTAATGATTTATGTTAAGTGTTGACCCATGTTTTAATGTTTCACATCTGATGTTGTTTGGTTTTAGCCTTAGTACTAGAACGGTAGAAGTGTATCGGTCTGGTACTAAGTGTGGCGGTAACGCCCCCGAGTTTACGATTTTATCCTTCGCTTCCGCTAATCCTTTTTTATTCAAACGAAATATTTCTGTAGTAAATTTGGGGGTGTTACAGTTAACCTACTATGAGGGTAGTAGATGCACTCAATAGAAGGACTTCACACTCCTTGGGTTCGTTGATAGTTTTGTATTAGATTTGGCAAAATCATCAAGAGTTGAGTATAAATATCACTGGATTTAGGGATCTTGAGGTGAGGATGATCACCCTCTTGATTACCCTAACCATCCTCAATGAAATTCAACCTAGTTAGCCAAGGGTTATCAAGCCTGAAAAGATCAAGAAGGTGACATGTGAGGGTAGATCACAACGGTTACAAATTTATGAGGATGGTAGTATTTGTTTTAGAGGATGGTGGTGTGTTTTACAAAGTTTTCAAGAACTTAATAGAAGGTTCATCATGTGCCTTATTCCATCCATCTTAGAGGGGATAAGTTGTACAGGGAATTGAGAAGGATTTGTTGGTGACCTTGTATAAAGCGGGAGGTTGTAGACTTTGTGACCTTATGCTTTAGGTATCAAAAGATTAAGGTGGAATACAAGTGTCTGTCGAGATTAGTTAAGCCATTGGAGGTCTCTGAGAAAAAAATTGATAGTGTGTCGATGGACTTCATAGTTAGATTAATAAAGCCCTGTGGTGGTTTAGATTTGATATAGGTAGTAGTTGATTGGTTATCTAAGTCCTCGATATTTATACTGATGAAGTTGACATAGGATATGGAGGGGATGGTTAGTGCTTATAGGAAGCATGTGGTTGGTGCCATGGGGTGTCAAAGACCATTATGTCAGACTAGGATTCAAGATTCTTGTTACAATTCTATAGAAGTTGCAAGTAGCTTTTGAGACACAACTTAAGATGAACATAGCTTTCCATCCATCTATACACAAGCAGACTAAGTGTAATATTCAAACCTTGGTAAGTATGCTTCAGACATGTGTAATTGGGTTTTAGGGTAATTAGGAGGATCATCTGGACTTGGTAGAGTTCTCATAGAACAACAGTCATCATGCAAGCATAGGGATGACACCATTTGAGGCACTTTATGGATAGAGGTTTCATAGTCTCATACGTTGGAGTGACTCTAGTAAGACAGTTATGGGGGAACTAGAGATGGTAAAGGAAACTTCTAGGCAGGTTAGTTTAATTCGAGACTAGATGAAGGTGGCCCAAGATAGACAAAAGAGCTGTAACATCCCTAAATTTACTACTGAAAAATTTCGTTTAAAATCAAAAGGTTTAGCGGAAGCAAAGGATAAAACCGTAAACTCGGGGGTATTACCGCCACACTTAGTACCAGACCGGTTCACTCCTACCATTCCAGTACTAAGTGTTAAGGCTATATCCGATCAACCTTTAGTAGAAAGTATCAAAAACGCAAGAAAACATTTAAAATAAATCCTTAACAAGAGGTAAGTCAAAAAGAAGTTAGAATATGATTTATGATTACAACCCCATAATATGTTTCTCAAAACAGGAATGTAATACAAATACAGCTAAACAAAAACAAATCCCGAAGGATCAATATCCGGATTGCCTACTCACTCAAGTCAGGCCTTCCACCCCAAAACAATATCCGATCTTAAACCTGCACAAGAGGTCTACTCTCCACCATCGGTGGATCATCACAGGACCCATTCAATCAAGGTAGTATCAGTACGGGTCCAATACTGAGTAAGTCCCACTACCCTATCTTAGGAGAGATATCATCAAGTGCATATTAAATCCGGGTACAACATGTTGATACAATATCATGCATATTCACAACCCACAACATAAATCCTACCACACACCTAGAGTAACATATAAAACATACGTAACATCCTATTTAACATATAAACGTGGTATAACTGAGATGTAAAGTGGCTCATACGCCTCAGGTAGGAATAATCCATATTATTGAAACTCAATACGTGGCATACTCAAGTAAGCAGCATGTAGCAATACAGATGATAAAAGCCGGACGTGGTCCATTTAGACTTTTTCTTTATTCTCATTAATAATATGTTCATTCCACACATTCTTCAATAGCCCATGTGAGCGCGGGAGGCCCACTATTATAGCCAGTGGACCGGAAGATATACGCACAGGGCAGAACGCCTCTGATCCACTATTATAGCCGGTGGACCGGAAAATAAACGCACAGGGCAAAACGCCTCTGATCCACTATTATAGTCGGTGGACCGGATCATGGCCTCGACTCACATGGTGTTTCGCTTTAAGTACTTAGTATCTTTCCCATGGATTAACTTATTCATTTGGTTTGTCGAGCACGAGATCCCCCACTATTATAGCCGGTAGACCGGAAGATAACACACAGGGCAGAACGCCTCTGATCCACTATTATAGCCGGTGGACCGGAAAATAAATGCACAGGGCAAAACACCTCTGATCCACTATTATAGCCAGTGGACCGGAAAAATACGCACAGGGCAAAACGCCTTTGATACACTATTATAGCCGGTGGACCGGATCATGGGCTCGGCTCGACATCTTTCGCTTTACGTGATTAATGTCTTATCAGTGTCTTATTAAGTCACACATCACCGTTAACATGCATGTCAACAACATTATACTGTTTTCTTTTCAAGGGGGGCCATCCCATATGTTGAGACTCGTGCACCCTTAGTCACACCCCGACATTATTTCCCCTTACACTCACACATAATGAGAGACCAACTTCTGGAAGTGTAGGTTAAACCCAACACCCTACGACATCGATCTCACCTATTCTCAACCTCTAGGGTTTTCCCCTTGGAAACCCTAGTTGGACCTATGTGGCCCAACCTCTTCTCACTTACCTTACCATTACTCATTCTTCACCCCACATCTCACCCTTATTAAGTCAAACCCCAAGTCATACCCTTTTATTCCTCGACCTCGCATGTACTCGGTAAAACCCTAGTTGGCCACATCAAACCTTAGCACCTCACTTCTTCCACAAGTAACCTCTCTCTTTTCATCCCCAAGTCTCTTCTTTCACAAGGAAACCCATACTCATATTTTGTATAATAGAATTCTCACTCTTAACCCATACTCTACTCTCCCTTAATCACTTTTACTTCCTAAAATTCCCAGATTATCACTTCCTCCCAAAACCCTAATCGGGTCCCTCACACACCCTTACACCAACCTACGTATTATTTTTCCTCACAAGTCTCCGATCGCTCCACAACTCTCCTTTTTGCTTATTGACACCCTAAACCAACTTTTCACACATAAGGATCACCCCCATGCAAAATTTATCCACTCCATGCAAACTCTCAAGTCCCCATGAAACCTCTAGAATTCCCATACATACTTCTTATCTCTTATTCATTTGGGTCAACCCCATATCCCCCTTAATGGTCTCAATTCCAATTCCCCATCTCATTATTCTTTTAGTCCCATTTCATAGTACCGAAACCCTAGCATGCATGTCCTAGAGGGCCGTATCAACACAACAGAATATCACACATAAAGCATGTCATCCTCATATCATGGAAGCACACACGATGTACCTCAATGCCCAAGGTGCGCTACACATGAGACAAGTTATCCATACATCATATAATACACATTAGCATGGTGCACACAACAATCAACACATCACATCACACATAGCACAAGGCCATAACTTCGTCCTTACTAAATACCCATAAGTAGAGGTAAGTAGAGACTTACCTGGATCCGAAGCTAGCTAAGCGAGATAGGAGGGAGAGAGATCACTAGCTCGTGGATCCACGAGAAAGCTTTCCTAGATTCGATAGAAATCGAAAACTAAATTAGAAACTATTCTATCAATCAATAATTCACATATTCTAATTAAATAAACACAAGCGACACAAATGATCTTTCTCAGAAAACGTGTCCAAAACTTAGAACTTAAAAGCATAGCTCTATTAAGATTTAAGATTAAATATAATTCAAAACAGAGTAATACAAATACACTTAGGACATTTCGAATTAATTTGGAAAGCCCAAGAAAGATAATCAATTATAAGTTACTTTATCGAAAATAGCCTATTCATTAGGTTTTATAACTAAATAGGTAACTAAATCATTTGCATGGAACCAAATTCAAATCTATTAGATTAAAACATAACTTTAATGACTTAAAATCCAAAGACAGAAATCGATTAGGTAAAGACGCATGGCAAAAAATCAATTTTATAACCCCGAAGATTAGGGTTTTTAATGCCTAACCACGAATCGACCAAATCACTTCGATTAACTCAAATTGATAGTTTTAAAGCACAATTAAACTAACTTTAGATAAATCTAGACAAACAATTTCAACAAAACGATCTTTCGATAAATCAATTCCGGACGATCAATTTTCAAAATTAGGGTTTTAAAGCCCACGACACAAACTCAGGTAATTCAATTTAAGTAATTCAAATTAAAGGTATTAGAAAGCAATTAATACCATTTCAACTATTTCTTTACATTCAATTTTAGAAAAAAAAAACAATACAAGTAATCGATTTCATAATTTCACTTGAAATTTCGGGTTTTAGGCCCGAAAATACAATTCGTTAAAATTCTATAAATTTAATCAAATTGAATGTTTGGAAATGCAATTAAACACATTTTATAACATATCAAATAATCAATTGCTTAAAACCAATAAAAGAAATATTTAATTTAGCACAATTATGGTTTTTGAGCCCGAAACGGAAACCCGATCAATTCTTGCCAAAAAATATCAATTGACGGTTCGAAAAATGTAATTAAACATATTATAATGTAATTTATATAGTCAATTGAATAAAATAACCCGATTACCCAAACCAATTTAAACTCGCGGGAGTTTTGACCTAAAAATCCAATTTCGATCAATTACGCACAATTTTCCCAAATCAACACTTCCAATATAAAATTAAATACATTTTAAACAATATTATAAAATCAATTGAGCGGAACGGCTCAATTATATGACCCAATTTCCTTACACCCAAAATTTGACCTAGGAATCAAATTCCGATAAAAACTACATAAATTTCTCGAATTGACGGTTCCAAATTGAAATTGGATACATTTTAAAACACTTTGTATAATCAATTTATCAAAAAAAAGCTAAATCGAACGAATCCAAAAAATTCGGGCATAACCCGGCCAAAAAATCAAAATTTCCAAAATTCCAATACAACCATACAATTAACCCATCCAAATCATTCTTCCAGCATATATATACATAATCAAACAACTAATTTAGCTTATCACAAGCTAAATCATACTCAATTAATCAAATATATATATTAGGGTTTTCGGAAATTTATATCGAATGAAATCAACACAATCGAGACAAAGGAGGGCCGGGGAAGCTTCGTCGAGGAATAGGGATGGCTCGCCGGTGGTCGACGACGCTTGCCGTGTCCGGACGACGGCAAGACCCGCTGGGGTTGCTGCTCCTGCGCGCAGTTGCTGCAGCGGCTCTGCTTCGGCTCCTGTGCGTGGCTGCTCGTGGTTGGCATTCGCGACTGGCGGTGGCGGTAGCTGGCGACCGACAAAAGAGAAGAAGGGAAGTGGAGGTGAGGGAGGCTAGGGTTTCGGGGCACAGGGAACAACACAGGGGCCAAAGGGTCGAGGCTGTTGGGGAAAATAAGAGAAGAGAAAGGAAGAAAGGAAAAGGAAAAAGGAAGAGAGGGAGGGTTGGGGCACCGTCACGGTTTTGGGCTTTTTTTTTTTACAAATAGACTTAAAATAAAATACTAAAAGTTTAAAAATTATTATTGAAAGATTTTATCTAAAATTTATTAAAAAAAAGTTATTTCGTAAGGTTCCGAAAGCTTAAAATTAATAACAGAACTATATAAAGAATTTCATAAACAATTTCGGAAGAATGTACCTACGAACGTAAAAGTTTATATTATTTACGGAAATATATTATAAGGCCTCGAAAATTTATTTAAAAGCATATAATAAAATATTTAAGTCAAATTCTAAAAATCGAGATTAATTTAAGTAATTTCCGAAATCCGTCTTCCACAAACCAAAAAGCATAAAACGGAAGAAAATTAATTCCAAAAAGAAATTCATAAATAAACTCCGAAAATCTTTTTAATTTAAAACTTCCCAAAAATATTAACGATTTCTGAAAACGAATAAAGTTAAAGTCGGAAATATTTTCTACGGGTAAAATCATTAAAATAAATTTAACTATTTAAACAGAAATTCCATAATTTAAATAATATATTTCGTTAACGAATTATAACTCTAAATTAAAGTCAAAATCACATGACAAAGTTATAATCGAAAAAAATCTAAAATATTCAAAATAAAAATATAAGAAAGAATGAAAATACATATTTTTAATCGAAAATCGAATTCATAAGAATATAATAAAATCATTGTCGTGAACGAATTTATCTAGAATGGTTTGCAACGACAATGATTAATTCAATTCAAATATGAATTCCAATCGTCGATAAATCCTTAAAGCGAATTAAAGTTAAAATAATTAATTTTTTACATCAAATTACACTAATAAAATCATTAAACTCGATAAATCTAAATTTTAAAAATACGGGGTATTACAAGAGCTATGTAGATATATAGAGTAGAGTAGATGGGTTTGAGGAAGGTGACCATGTCCTTCTATAAGTTTTGCTAATTGAGGGAGTGATGCATTTTGGTCATAAGGGAAAGCTTAGCCTATGGTTCATTAGGCTATACGAGATTTTGGATTAGGTTAGAAAGGATTCATACCATCTTATGTTACCTATTGAGCTTTCATGTATGCATAACATTTTCTACATTTCTCAGCTAAAGAGGTACATGTCAGATCTATCACACATCATTAAGCTAGAGTTGATTGATCTTGATGTCTCGTTGACTTACAAGGAGCAACTGATGAGGATCCTTGATTCCAAGACTTGAGAGATGCTTTTAAAGATAGTTTCACTTATGAAGATGTTGTGGTCACAACATGGAATAGAGGTGACCTCTTGGGAGTCTAAGGAGGAGATCAAGATGAAGTATTTGGAGTTTCTTACTTAGGTTCATTATGTGGGTAACGCTGCCTCTTCTAAGGGGGTAGTACCTTCTCTCATGTATTAACCATTATTTGTTGTATTCTTTTGGTTGATGGCTTAGGGTTTTCTTTTGTTTTGAGCTTACAACAATGTGTTTCTTTTGTGGACTTAGGGGATGAAGTCTCATTTAAGGGGGTATTGATGTAATACCTCATCCCAAAATCATTCAAAATGTGTTTAAAATTATGTTGATATAAAATAAATTAGTTTTGGTTTTGGAATGGGCTTGAAATTCCAAGAAAAATGTAAATTTCAGGCATACTGATCAACTGCTTTCCTAATCGTTCGACTCATGCACTCAGAAACGGATAATTTTGTTCTCAACAAACTAGTCGACTGATTTGCCCAAACTGATTGATTAGTTATCCTACAATTTCTTATCCATTTTTTATTTTGATTTAAATCTCATCCTAATGTTTATTAAAACTTCTAACTAGACTCCATTTGTGCTAATGCACATATTTTAGTGCTCAGGGATTTTTTTCATATTATTTAGATCATTTCATGATTTTAACTAGTGATATTTTTCCCAAGAAGTACTTTTGAGGCAAGCCAAACATTCTCTCTTCTCCCATAACTATCACCATATTTTAACTCACCAACCCACTTCTATGTTCCTTTCTCACAACACTCAACCATTGATCATGCCATCAAATCAGTTCTCACTTCTTAGTTTCCCACACTCAACCTTACAAGTCTCATCTCTCTCTCTCTATCCTACAAATTTCAACCAAGCATCACCTTTATATCTTTCATTTCTGATCCATTTTCAATCCTCGCCAATTATTATTGCTCTCTTCTCCCTTTTCTTAGTGAAAAAGCTTCCCAAGTGTTGAGCATGCCTTCATTTTTTCCTTTTCTCCTCTCTACTATGAAAAATAGAGATTTCCTTTAGTTCTCTCCCTTATTTAGTGGATCATTATATTCCCTTTTCTTCTTAGCTTTATTTCTCCTTTGTCATCATTATACAAGGAAGAACTTAGTCTTGAGAATTGTTGAAGATTTCAGTTATTTCCTTTGGCCACCTATTTTTGAGAATGGTTGTGTTTTTCTTCTTCTTTTGATTTTTTTTGTCTTCTTTTGATTTTTACTTAATCTTAATAAAGTTTGGTAAGGTGATTTTTAATGCTTTTAACTTTGATACTCTTAAGAATTAAGGTTATGCTTGATAGCCATCAAGTAGGAGCTTTTGCGCTACAAGAGTTACTTTAGGGGAATGCATTCTTATCTTTAACATAAATGGGATTCTGCCACTTATTTGGGGTTCTATATGTTTGGTGTGTTTATGTGAGCATGATCTAATTTATATTCTAGATTTTAAGCATGTGGTAGAAATTTATACTATAGTTAGCATTGTTATGTTACTCTGATTTTATGCATCAGTTGGTCATTTGAAAATGATTCCTTCAAGTATTTACATCACAATGTATCCATGTGATTCTATGTGTGCAACATGTATTTTTATGTGTGCTATGAAATATAAGCCTGCTAGAATTAATATGGTCAACTTTGGAAATTTTAGGTTTGTGTATCTCAAGTTTGGGTAGTGTTTTACTCAGACTAGTGAATCGGTTCCTCAAACCCAATGATAAGTTGTATGAGCAGTTAAATGGTTTGGAGATTTGGATTGGTTGGTTGTGAGATCAGTTAACTAATTTGATAAACTATCTGACTAGTTTTAATGAATAGTTAATTGATTTATCAAAACCATTGACTGGTGTCTCTATAGATAAAAATTGTTGGTGTCTGGTTAGACCCATTGATCGATTGGACAAAACTATTCGACTTATTTCAATGAATTATTGATTAGTTTGTCAAACCCATCAACTATTTTCTCTATAGAACAAAATGGTTGGTCTCTACTTAGACCCATCAACCTGTTGAATTAATCCTGTCAATTGGTTTTGTGACTAGTCGATCGGTTGGTCAAACCCATCAATAGGTTTCACTATAGACTAAAATGGGTTATTCTCTGCTTGGACCAAACCCATCAACTTGTTCCTATAAACAGTCATTTGGTGAGGCTAAACAGTCAATTGGTCCTCTAATGTTTTTTTATAGTTTAGGTCTAGCTGAATGTAGCCTGGTTTATTTATGAATTATTGTTATTCTCTTAGGATTTTCATGTTAAAATCTCCATGTAATTATAACATTTAAATTATGATTTTCTTGAACTTAATTAGAATCATAATGATGGTATTTGAGATTTGAGTTTGGTTAAGTTTTGTGTAATCTCTAAACATCAAATTGGTGGCTTTTATAACTTTTGATTTGTTTGGTGTTATCGTGTGGAAACATCCAATTTTGTTAATAATGGTATTTAATAGTGTTTGGAGTTATTACTTGGAAACACCAATTTAACTAAATGTGGACTTCATTTATGATTTGTAATATCACTTGAAAAATATATAATAATGTACTAGGATTTCATTTGAGCCTTTTTTTTCTCGAATTTTCATGTTAGCTCTTAGGAGTTAATGGGTGGATTACCCTATGGTTATATTTTCAAGCACTATCTATTTCCTTCTCTACCCAAGCTTCGGTCTATAGGGGGTATGCATATATCTTTGAGGTATAAGATTATACTATAGAATACTAGCATGGCATCGATGCCTAGTCTGGTTGGATGAGGTATCCTAGTACAAGCCCCCTATCACTTCTTATATCTCATTGCTTAGGTGGGTGTTGTATCCTAATTGGACATGCATACACAAAAAAGGAAAAAAAATTACATACAAATGACTATTAGATACTCTATACATCATAATGAATAAGAACAAATAATTTTACACATAAACATTCGATGAAAAGTGTGTACACAATAATGATTAATGATAGATAAACATATTAATGATTGTTAAGCTAGTTAACCTAAGATAATAAACACCATATACCAATGAAAACACGATATTAAACTCTATCTATAATAAATAAAGGAATCATCGAGCAGTCCCATCCTATTAAAAAGAAAAAAACTATGAAAAATCCATAAATTCTGATAAAGTTTGAATTTTGAATTTTCATAAAAATACTATATTGTAAAAAGGTGGTTTTTGTGTAAGCTTCATTCTATATACTCCCATTTTAGTATAAGGAATGAGTGTATAGGTTATAGGGGCCACACAATCTTATTTACAATCATTACAAAACAAAGAATTTCTTAGATGATTAGAGGCCTTATACTTCTTTCCGCCATTAAATCGCTTAAAAAAGGTTGAAATTTGAACCTATGTTTTGAATTTTTTTTGCTTATAGATCTTACCAATCAATTAGCATTTTCTCCACTCATATGAAGTTACCATCAATAATGAATCCACACAACATAGAGAATTCTTTATCTTCCTAATGGAAAAGGAGGCATTTTCAACTATCTTTTATCACTATATTTATTCCTTGCTTAATAATCTTCATCTTCCTCATCTCTCATGCTCTCATTTTTAATTATAAACTTTTCTTCAAACCTTTGCCAATACTTCTTAAACTTAAAAATATACTTCTTTGATTGATGAAATTTTTCATGGCACCATCCACACCATTGTTCTATTCATCAATATACATTTGTGCAACTACTCCAATCATTTCCATAAGTAAAGGAATATAAAGAATATAATGGATCCTCTTAAAACCAAAGGTACAACAATAGTTTGCCCTAACTCTTAAACCCAATGTCCCACACTTAAAATGGATCCTCTTCCTAAGGAGTCCACTTATCCTTCTTGTTCTTATAATTTTCATGCAACTCCATGGCCCTCACGTAATCGTCTACAAAAGTATGACTTGCTCGTATTGAGTAAATCACCATACGTCACAAGAGGCAGCATACCCACATTTCACATAAACACATATAATCCAAAATATGTACTTGAGCATAAAGCATACACCATAACAACAAACAATATTCATGGGACAACGTATATGAAAATCCAATGTAAAACTCAATAGTAAAACATACTAGCCAACTTTTCATCATTTCAAGGTACAAAGTCATCTCTAATTGATAAGATACATTTTGAGCACATTAGTAGTGCACCAAGACAACTATCAAAACAAAAATCCAAAAAAATACCAGGGTAAGGCACTGAGGCATTTATGGAACCAACAAATCCATCACAATCCCGTGATAGGGTATTAAGGTAACTACCGAACCAACAAGTCCATAGCACCCTAATTTTTTGACTACCTAAATATTTGGTTTTAAAATAGTGTTGAAGAAAAAAATACAAAACTCTCCTAGGGAAAATGGGGTGCTACTGCTTTACCTTATACAAGATAAAAGTTAGTCGTCCATCCTACATTAAATATAAGGCTAAAACCGAACCAATCGATTTAAAGTAGAGTGCATAACTTACATAATTATTTGGAAGACCATTTACAACATAGGACCTTGATGGCCTTGGACAAAGTTAAATATAGTGAGAATGATAAGCTCATAATACAGAGCTATAGTAGCAGAAAATAAGTTAGGGTGTGGCCCCAAAACTAAGGTCCATCAAGGACCGGATAAAACCTCTAGCTACCCATGCTCTCAAGCCCCGAACCCAAGCCAAGGTAGGCTTAGTACTGACCATCCCAAAAACCTACACATGACCATCTGTTCATGTTAATGAGTAAGTGATGAGTTCATATTTTGACACATTTTATACCCTTATAATCTTAGTTTTTGGTAGTTTATTTAACTAATATAGGGGAATAATTATTGTTTTATGCTTAAGTTGTAAAATTTGCATAAATATTATTATTTGATCTAAAATGATATAAATTAAGTAAATTTAGAGTAAAATATTATTTATTAATATTTATTGAATTTTATTTTATAGGTTTTATTTTTAAGTAAAAGAAAATAATAATAAAAAAAGATAAGACCATTGGACCAATGGCCAAAGGCCTAGAAAAAGCAAACCAAACGGAGCCGAATGACAGAACGAAGGGCACGAGGGGTGACGTGGAAAGAGACACACAAAAATTTATAAAAGGACGAAGGATGCAGCGAGGATGGACGGTCTTCACGAAGAGCCTCAACAGGCTCGAGGCACGCGACATAGCCGCAGAGAAAAAGAAAGGAGAGCCTTTATAGGCTCGGGAAAAGAAGAGGTGTGTGGTCGAGAGCCTTCGGAGGCTCGGTGGAACGCAGCAGAGAAGAGCAAGGGCGGTAGAGCCTCGACACGCATCACAAGGCAGGCCTAGACTTCGAGGTGAATCAGACGCACAGACTTAGCGCCGTCAGTGTTAGCCGGAAAAAGAAAAAGAATATTGCACAGAAATAAAGGCCAAGAAGGAAGAAAAATTAGAGGAAGAGTTTAATACTGGTAGAATTTATTTCAGATAAAATTAATTTTTATCTGAATAAATTCTTGATCTTTTATCCAAAATTAATTTCGATTATTTCTTTCTCTTACTTTTAATTTATATTTTAGATATATATTTCTGTGTAATTAATTCTTAAATTATGGCTGGCTGATTATTTATTGTTAGGGAATGAGTTGAAACCCTAGACTATGGTTTAAATTATAATTTTATTTTCTTTTTTTCGTGAGATTGTTTCTTGACTTTATGTTAATTGCTATCGTTTATATGTATGATTCTGTCAAGCATAGTTTATTTGGTGCATGCCTTATTCTGGTTCCTCATAAGTGATAGTATGTAGGATTATTTTCCTGCGAGGTGGCCATCTAAATATACTAGAATTTATATGTATAAATTGCAGCTAGGATAGATAACAATTCACCTAATCGTTTTGTGATTCTAACCGAAGTGGTAAAATGTTTCGATACATGTGGGTCAAGGATAGGAAATACAGCTAGACATGCGTTTTGTACTAGTCTGGGTACTTAGATTGACAGCCTTCCACTTACACTTAATGCATTAAATCTAGTTAAATATAGGAGCCACTTGTTGCTGCTATATTGCTAGTATTTAATAGGGTTAATATAGGCACGTTGTCGTATTAATTAATTAAGGGAAGTAATATAAAGTGTATGGACCTACGTTTGGTGTGCAACTTGGTCGATCTCTTTCTCACGATTAAAAGATGACTTAGAAATAAATATTATATTTCGACCTAATCTAGTGGTGGATTTTTATTTCCCTAACATATTTCTCATATCTGCGGTTTCCCATTATTTTCATTATTAGTTTATTTTATTTTATTTATTCCTTTTATTATTTTATTATTTTGATAAATCCCCATTAGTATTTTTCTTATTTATTTATTTAGTGCTATTTAGGATTTATTTTTATTTTTATTTTTTATTTTTAGTTTAAGCTAGTTAGATAGAGGTGAGCCCTCTCAATCCCTAGCTAGAACGATACCCTTATTTACCCGTACTACAAGTGACAACAAGAGGGTTTAAATTGCGTAACGGCGATGGTCACACCAGTAGGTGACCAACCAAATAGGTATATTAGTATGCTATATACTGAGTATGCCAAGTTACCTCCTCAACGGAAGACACAAGCGTACTAGGTTCAATCATGATATGGATATCATACTTGATATGCGTCATGCCAATGCCATATAAGCAAGTGTAGTATTACCTCAGGGTTCACTATCATGTATAAATCATGCAACTAAGAATGTATCATACTCATAATCATAGTATAATATCATAGATAATCACACAAATGTTCTGAGTAGATTATTCAAAATAACCGGTTGGGTATATTTTTCAACTTTCTCAATCAATTAGGTTATACCATTTCCTTAACCATATAATGACATTGGTCAAAATTTAGTCAATCTCATTAATTGTTAACTAGTTATTCATTTAAGCCATTATCCAAGTAATCATTCCATCTTTTACCAATATTATTATCCAATCATTCATTCCAATCATTATCTAATTATTCATCATCTAGCCATGGACTTTGCACCAACCCATGGTCTCACATACCACTGAAGCCTATCCAAACCAAGCAACATAAAATCAAGTACAAAGCCAATAACCATAACGGACATAAGTCCAGGGCTAAGCTAACCACAATGGACATAAGTCTAGGCTAAAGCCAACTAAAATGGACATAAGTCTAGGGGTGAAGCTAACCACCTAAGTAAATAGACCCTTTAGTATTATACCCCCTAGTACATCATCAATGTCTATAATAAGTAAGACACCCGAATCTACTAGGATCCCACCTGAAGGCAAAGCCTGAAGGTACCAATAAACACCCAATGGTAGATTAACCCTTGGTAGGTAATCTAAGATTTGGTAACCTAGACCTATAGATAACTCAATTGTCATTCACTTCACATAATTAGTACATTATTCATGAGATTACATAATCACACAAGACCCATGCAAAGAGTAAGCAATACATTCTCATATCTCTTCCATATTAATCAATTTTCATCCCCAACCATATGTGGAGATATATGCTAGTCTAATATAATTTAAGCACATTATATTATTTCATTCAACCACATTCCATGTTTCATCACCCTATTTCTCAAGAACCATCACATTTCATATGTGTTACACCCATTAAGCCTTAACAAAACCCATTGAGTATGTCATAAAACAAGGTCTAATTAATCCCTTCATTATGTAATTCATTCATGATAATATCTATATTTTATCCTTTAAATAATCATATGGCAATCCCATTTATAACCTCAAAGCATATCCAAACTAAAAAGAACCAAATGATAAGAAGAAGCTAAATGATTCCATCAATATAGTCTAACCAGATGATTGGTTACATCAACAAGTCAATTGGTTTGGTCCAAATAGTCGACCAGTATGGCTAGCCAAAACACGTTTCGCCTAAAACTAGGTGATCGGTTTTGAAAAGCCTATCAACTATTCATAAACAAATTAATCAGTTCCATCCAACCAATCAAAGGTTTTAAGTAGAGAGTAAGACCAAGATCTTTATAGGTTTACCAATCAATGGGTTGGGTCAGCCCGTCGACTGTTCTAGGAACCAGTCAATTAGATTTACCTAACCAGTCGATCACTTTGCCCTTTAACAACACCAAATAGTCATTTTGATGCAGATCATAATTATAAATCTTTGTCATACTACATTATATGATGTTCTAACATCACATAGCACATTTTTAATTTATTTTAGTTTCACAGTTCATCGTTAATAATCATCACAACTTGATCTTTCCTCAATATTCATGCTTTTCACTCACAATGCACAATCTAACCATCCAAATATAGTTTTTCATGCTATATATTCATGCCATGATGTACTATTATAGTTAGAGAGTCCCATAACATACAAGATTACTGATAACCCAATTTAGAAGTAAGAATAACTTACTTGATGTAGGTAAAACTTTCCTTAAACAATAAAAATAAACTTGTGAAATCCTCAACTTTAAAAATCTTTAAAAAAATAATTTTTAACTAATAAATTCAAGAATAAATTTTATAAATTCTAACTTGAAATGGAAAGTAAATAATGAAAATACCACACTTAAATGAAAATAGAGGATAAATATGTTGAACCACTCAACTCTTTTCCTAAGTCTAACTCTTTCTTGCTTAAAAATTAAAATAGGACAGAGCTAGAAAAAGGATCATAAGAGTAAAATAAATTTTGAATGTAGTGCTCAAAATGTAAAAGAAGAAGGTAAATGCAAGAGAGATAAGTGCTTTAGTGGCTAAAAAAAAGGTGAGTAAAAGGGGAAATTAAGGGTATTCGTAGCCAATGAATTGGTATAAATGATAAGTGTGGTCAAGAACAAATCAAAAACCCTAATTTTTATAGTTTGTAGTTGAGTTAAATAGGAATATTTCATCTAAGGTATGCTCATCTATCCTTTAGAGCTCAAATTGTGATTCTGGAGGAGTGTAAGTTAATTGGTCTAGAAATGCAATATACATAAGGAAAAAGTAAAGGTTAGTGTGGAAGGAATCTCCCATTTCAGTTAAATTGAGTCTGATATTGAAGTAGTGATCTCAGAATTATGTAGAGAAGAGAGGTGGAAGAAGATAAAGCTCAGGTCATCTACCCCCTCAATTGCCCCAATTGACTCCTAAAATTGATATGAGGTAGTATATTTTATGCCAAATGTATCATGAAAAAGGTTAATAATATTTTAGGAAAATTTGGCATAAGTTAACAAGGTTTAATTTTAGTATAAATTTTTTTTTTTAAAATGAAGTTTCAAAATTATACCTAACTCAACAAACTAGTTAATCGATTTGGCCTACCAGTCGAGTGTTCTATGAACAAGTCAATCATTTTCCCCAACTAGTCTATTGGTTTAGTCAAGTAAAAACTATTTTTCTAAAATGATGAACCAATCAATCATATTGCCTAAAATACTTATCTAGTTAAGTTATCCAACCTCATTTCAAATCTAACTTTAACTCAAACCTAATAATAATCTCAAATCAAAAACCAAACATTAAAAATTACCATAATTTCTCATTCAACCCTTTAAAAAAAGATGGGGTATTGCAATTTATTTTATTTTTATTACACAACAAATGCTTCTATTTTTACATATTTACTTGAGGGGGATATAATGAACTGAGGGACATAGTGGTACATGTGGTCATAGTGGTACCTAAAGGCTACATAATACACTTACCTCAAACCTAGTGACACAGTGGTATGTCTAGTCATATTAGCTAAAAAAGGAATATAGTATCCTCCCAAACTTGATTATCTAGTCTTTAAGTATTGACTAGTTATTATAGAGTAGAGTAGGGCCTTAAATTAAGGAACATCCACACAGTAGTAAACCAAAATAAGGAGCATAATACCTCACCTCTAGGTTAGCAAACCTTAGAGAGAAACCATTCCCAACTTAAGGTTTTTCACTTAGAGTATTAATATTTTATGAGTTAATCACATAAGTCACATATGACACAACAATTTCCATGTTTGCATATTTAACCATTGTCCCTTTTATTTCCAATTATAAAGGTAAATCCTAAGGTTATAGGTCTATGTTAAGCTAACTCATAGATAAGGTTAACCCATCAAAAGTCTTAGGACATCCTTGCATGCAGTTATTTATAAAATATACATTAAGTAAAACTTACTAAAATACCCTTCAAACCCTAGTTTCACTATTTTATTATTTTTCGTGTCAAATAGTATCTTTATGATATATTTTTCTTGAGTAGGAAAAAAGATAATATTTCACATTATTTTAGCACACAGGTAACATTTGCATTTTGGCAATTAACTGTATTTTTCACTTTTCATTCAATTAGTGGGTTCCTCCTTCATAACCTTAATCATACAGCTCTTACATATTACACCTTTCATGTAGCATGTATGTACACATTTAAATTATAAAACATCATTTAAACAAGAATATTATCATCATAGTACATATAGGGGAATATCTCTAACCCTAGATCATGGGAATATAATTTATCGTAGGCTAACTCTAATCATGCGCCTATGCTTCCATCAAATCATCGCAACCCTAACTACTATGCTTGAGAAATCATAATGCTTTTGCTATGAAATTTGAATCATAACTTGAGAAGAATGGAAATATTAACAAAATTTCTAGACATGCAAACATAAAACATTTAACATATTAACATGCATATAACTTAACTTCCATGATCATGCATATATCATCCCTTCAACATGTTATCATTTTATTATGCATGCTATAATACTTGAAAAGCATAAAACCTTACCATGATTCTAGCGCTAAAGAATCCAAGCATTCTTGCATAAAGTTTCTACTATCTTATGAGTAATTGGATTTACCTAATCGAAGCTTACACAAAAAGAAGTCTTCTCTAAATTTCTCAAGAATTACCTAGGAATTTAACATCTAAAAATATATGTATTATCATATAATATTAAAAAAAATAATCTAAAACTATTAATATAAAGGCTCACTAACTAGTCTAACAAAACATGAGAAAGCCAAGTGAAACTCAACACCAAGGAAAGCTTTTGGCCGAGAAAGGGGATGAGCAACAATTATCTTGGCTAGTGTTAGGGGCCATGAACGACAACAAAGGTGAAAAATGGGAGAAAAAAAGGTGGAACAAAAAGAGTCAAAGGAGAGGAGAAGGTTTTTGTGGAAATATGTGTAGCACAAAGGGGGGAGCTTCCATAAAAATTATTGAAGGTAAAAGGGGTTAGCTTCAATGGGTTTTGCTATAAGTTGAGGGGTGTTTTATGTAGGAGTTTCAAAAGGTGAAGGGGGTGGAAAAGAAAGGTTAGCTAGTGGTGTGGTGGTTGTTTAGGTGGGAAGAGCTAATGATAAAGGAAGGGGGTAAGTAGCTTGAGGGAGAGGATGGTTTCAAGGAATTTATGCATGGTTGATGGGGAGGCATCGGTAGGGGCAGCTGGTGTAGGGTATGAGGGAACGGTGGTGTTAGTCGGTGTAAAGGTAAGGACACTGGTATGAGGTTGCATTACAGTAAATAAGAATGGTGGTGGAAGGAGAAATCGACGGTGGAGAAAGTGAGGAAAAATTATGCATGAGGGATCCCGAGAGAAGTAGGAGGTTGTAGGTTTCCTCAAGGATTTGGAACAACATAATAGGGATAGGATAAGTGATTAAGAAGAGGGTGGGGTGCATAGAAAAGAGGAGAAAAACAAGGAGAGGAAAACATGGGGCAGAGCGAAGGTATAGTGTAGATAGTGTTGGTTGATGGTTCGTATGAGTAAGGTATCGAGGCAGAGGGAGTCGAGTGATGGTAAAGAATTTTCTAGTAGTGATTAGGGGATAGGTTAGGATAAATTATATGTGAAGAATTAGGGTAAAATATATAGGTAAAACTAATCAGGTCATAAGGTTAGACTTATTCGATGAGCACATACCAATTAAGACCCAACCATGGTTTAAAATTTTAATATGCATCCTCTAGTTAATTTTATGCTAAATAAAATTTATATATAATAAGTCATAATAATATTACACATATTAAAAATATATTTATTATCAATTATCCTAAAATAATCATTACAACTAATATACATAATTACCAATTATAATTAGGGTTTTTAGAAATGGGGTATTGTATTAATGCCTCCTTAAAAAGACTTCATCCTCGAAGTCACCAAAACAAAACTTAGTCTTTATAACCTTGGGTCGTAAAAAACAACAATTTTACAAGCTAAGGGTCATTACCTCCTTAAAAGAGACTAAACCCTAATTAAGGCACATAGCTAGCTGACAATCATACACAAGCAATCATTAATAAACCACACCCATTTATGCATAAATAATGATGAAGTAAAAAAATACTCATAAGCATAAAGGTATATAGGCGGTGGTGTCTACGAATCCAAAACCTTGCACCTTAATAGTCACATTTACATTGTTAACCATCAGACCTCCTCAGGTACCTCGAATACCTGAAGTATGACCTACACTACTCTGCAAGTAGGAATGAGAAGCACTTATTTTTCCTTTAGCACTCACAATAGGGATTATACTAGTGGCAACCTAAGTCACCAAGGAAGGTTGTTTCTCATAGGTGGTTCCACCACCTGACTATACCTGCTGAAGCTAGAGTAACACTGAAATCCTATGTGGCCCATCTTGCCACAGTTCCAATACTTTATCATTCTACCCTCCTAGCCCTTTCCTAGGGGGTTGCCTCTACACACATCATAGAGATAGTGCCTCGGAGGTCAGTTATTCTTGAACCATACATGTAAAAACTATGAATACTAACCACCGCTAGGTTGGCTCCATTGAACACTTGATTGAACTCTCTTCCCACTAAGGGCCCTCTTCGCCTCTTGAATCCTTCCTACAAAACTATCCCTCTCATACACCATAAGTACATCCATCATAATCTCTCCTTAAATTATCTCTTGAGGCCATAGATCCATACTTGCTTAAAGCGATGAGCAATAATCTCCTCACCTCCAACTATCTCTAGTGCAAAAGTAATAACTTTAGAGAACTTGTTGAAGTGATCCTAAACCAACATGCTCCACTATTGTAGGGTCATAAACTCGACAAGATTTGTATAATGTGTGTGCAAAAGGTAGTAGCATGCTCTCAAAGTTGTTAAGAATCCTTGCCAAGTGTCTACTAGCTCAAAAACTAAAAGTTGGTATCCTCTCCCCTATTTATATGCCTTTTCTTGTAGGTAGAATGTACCAAAATCCACCTTCTTTCCATCAAGGCAATTACAAGCCCTGAAGATCTTCTCTATCTCCCTAATCCACCATTCCCAAACTGTCGAATCCTAAACTCCATAAAACAAAGGTGGGCAATGAAATCCAACCACTCTAAGTTAATTCGTAGATTGAATAGGTGTTGGGTGTGGTAGCTGCGGTTGTGGCTCTAGCTCTCTCTCTATTGCTTTGATAATCAAGTCTTTCATACACACGAGGTTCAATTTTTGAGACATAGTACTAAACAAAAAAGAATAATAGGGTTACAAACGTAACAAACACAATCACAATATACTTATAGGAAGGTTAATAACTCCATATCATTCAAAGCCTACAATAACATTAACATTTATTACAAAAGTTATACATCATTATACACATATTAAAAAAGGTATTGACATTCATACTAGATGGTCATACAAACTTCATGGTTACAATCATTAAAAAAAAAGAATTTAGAAAATCAACAAGAAAAATGAATCTTTAACTTCTAGGGTTAAAAGTACCACAAGGATAGATCACTACCATACTAAGTGTCCACTAAACATCAACCTTAAGCATGAAATGCCTAATAAAAATATCAAAACCTATTTCAAATCAATCATCATCCTCAAAACCCTAACGACTAAAATCTATAGCATCATCAAATGCCCAACTATCATGGTTCACCTACTGGAACCACTCCTCATGAATATCATCTGTTGTCTCTCCAATAATCAAGTGTAGTATTCGGTGGTATTCCCATCCTAGCTCTCCATACATCATCAATTATAATCAAATCTCTTGTTGAGTGATTGTAATGTAGTAGGAAATGTTCACCCTCCATAAACGTAGGATGTCAAACACTCATCATAAATATATCCCTATACACTTCTCTTGCCAAAATCCATGGCTCTATTGATGGAAAGGTCCTCAACAAGTGGTTAGACTAAAACATATAAGGTAAAATTTATTGGTCTTCATCCATCATATGGTTAACTTGTCAGCTAGCCAACTAACATGGACTTTGATATCCTCACCAGGTAACATCATAAGGTAACAAATAGGTAGTCCTAATGCTCTAAAAGACATTCTAAGTAATCCTACTAGATATAATTACTCAACTTATATTTCATTAACCAATCCATTTCCTAAAAAAATTTTCCTCAACTTCCAACAAAGATCAAGCTCAATTCTCTATTCCAAAGTCTACCAACAATATAACTCTTAGTACCAAGGCTAATAAAAGATAACCGCTAACTTGTAATCCTCAAAAGACTAAACCGAGTTTCAAAACACTTTATAAATGGAATATTTTCAAAATAGAAGAGAGTATTTCCAAAGCTTTCATGCCAACTTGTAATAATACCAATTTACCAGCTTAAAATTTTAATTTTGGAAAAGTATTAATTACTAAATTACTATTTGTTATTTCCTCACTTAGCATAAGTCTAACCCCCTCATCTTTATTATGCCATGTGCTAGGGAAAAAACAAACCATAACTAAAGTAATTTAGCAGAAATAGAATAATACATAAATAGAAGTTACAAATAAATATTGTTAGTAGAACAATATAACTAAAAAACAGCAAGTGACCTAAGAGTCCAATGGAAAATCGATCAAAAGCAAAACTAGCACAAGAAGGTAGGAAACATATTTGCCCTAACTCTTAAACTTAAAGGCCCACTCTAAAAATGAAAACTCTTCCAAAGGACTTCACTCATCCTTCTTATTCTTACACATTTCATGCCAGTCCATGACCCTTACGTAATCATCTACAAATATAGTATGAGTACAAAATCCTTATACTAAATAGATTATAATACCTCACAAGAGTTAGCATACCCATATTTCATATAGTTACATATAATTTGAAAAGTGTAAATGAGCATAAAGCATGTACCATAACCATAAAAAAAATTCAACAGATAATGTAATAAACATCCAATCTCAAACTTAATAGTAAAACATACTAGCCAAATTCTCATCATTTTAAGTTATAAAGTCATATCTGGTTAGTTAGATACATTCCAAACGTAGTATTAGGCCATTAATGCAAGTATCAAAACAACATTCCAGAAAACTACTAGGGTAGGACACTGAGGTATAAAATCCATCATAATACCAAGGGAGGAAATTGAGGCCACTAGGGAACCAATAAATCCATTTCTTTCAGTTTATTACATAATAGTTGTTTCCATTTTTATTTACTTTCTCAAGAGGGATATAATCAACCTCGGGGCACAATCATATACCTAGTCATATTAGCACCTATAGGAAACACGACATACTTACCTCAAAGCTAGGGATATAATGGCATACCCGGTCTTTCTAGGGCACAAGAAAACACAATATCCTTCCAACCTTAGTCACTTAGTCTTTAAGTATTGATACCTTCTTTAGGGATTATAGGACAATTATAGATTATATTAGGGCATTAAAATAGGGTACAACAACACAATAGTGAACTAAAATAAGGAAGGCTAACACCTCACTTCTATGGTAATGAATCCTAGAGAGAAATTATTTCCAACTCAAGGTATTTCAATTTGAGACTTATTATTTTATGAGGTGATCACATAAGTCACATACAACACAACAATTTCCATGTTTCCATAATTAATAATTTTTTATTTTATTTCCAAATATTAAGGTAAACCCTATGGTCATATGTCTATTTTAATCTATTCAAAGATAAGGTTAACCAACCAAAATTTGAAGGACATCCTAGCATCTAATTATTTGTAAAATATAAACTAGGTAAAAATTACCAAAATACCCTTTAAAACCCTATTTTCACCATTTTATACATTTTTATACCAAACAACATCATTATGTGATATTTGTCATGAGTAGGAAAATAGGAAATATTCCACATTATTTTAGCATGTAGGTAATCTTTATATTTTAAAGATTAATAGTATTTTTCACTTTTCTTGAATTTAGTGTGTTCCACCCATAAAACCCTAATCATGCAACTCTTATGTATCACATCTTCCATGCAAAATGTGCCCACACATTTAAAGCATAAACATCATTTAAACTAGAATATTATCATCATAGTACATGTATGTAAATATCTTTAACCTTAGGTCATGCAAATAGAATTTATTGGAAGCTAACTCAAATGATGTGCATATGCTTCCGTTAAATCATGGTACCCTAACTACCATGCTTGAGCAATCATGACGTATTTACCATGGAATTTAAATTATAACATGAGAATAATGGAAATCCTAACAAAATTCTAGCCATGTGGATGTAAAACATTAGACTTATTACCATGGATACAACTTAACTTCCATGATCATCTATATCACCCCTTCAACATGTTATCATTTCATCACAAATAATACTATACTACTTGCAAAGCATAGAAACCTAGCATGATTCTAGATCTAAATAATCCTATCATTCTCACACTTAATTTCTACCATCTTATGAGTGATTGGATTTTGTAATCAATGCTTAAATAAAATGATGTCTTCTTCAAAGTGATCAAGAATTAACTAGGAATTTAACATCCACACACACACACACACACACACACACATATATATATATATATATATATATATATATATATATATATTAGCATATAATATTACACAATAGTAATCTAAAACTGCTAAAATAAATTAAGGCTCACTAACTAGTTTAAAAAAAGCCCAGGGAAACTTAGCACCAAAGGAGGAAGGCTTTAAGCTAAGAAGGGGGATAAGCAACCATTGTCATGGCCGATGCTAGGGAGCAAAACTGACAAAAAAGTGCAAAAAAGGGAGAAGAAAAGGTGGCACAAAAAGGGTCATAGGAGAGGAGACAGTTTTGGTGAAAATATGTGCAACACAAATAGGGGAGCTTTGGCCAAAATGCCCAAAGGTAAAAGGGGTTGGCTTCATTAGATTTCACTACAGATGAGGGGTAGTTTCAATAAGAATTTATGAAGGTGAAGGGGGTGGAATAGAAAGGTTAGCTAATGGTGTGGTGGCTATTTTAGTTGGAAGAATCAAAGATAAGGGAAGGGGAGTAGTAGCACAAGGGAGAGGCTGGTTTGGAGGGGTGTGTGTGTTGTTGATAGGGAGATTTTAGTAGCATCTATTAGTGTAGGGGGTGAGGGATCAGTGATGGTGGCTGGTGGAAAGGTAAGGAGGACAATGTAGGGTTGTGTTGCAATAAATGAAAGTTGTGGTCGGAGTAGCAATCAAAGGTGGGGAATGGTGAGGTAATATTATGTGTAAGGGGGCTATGGAGAAGTAGGAGGTTATAGTTTTGCTCAAGGATTTGGCACAACACAGGAGGGATAGGAGAAGTGATTAAGAAGAGTGTGGCATGTCTGGAAAAAGAGTAGCAAAATAAGGAGATGAAAACGAGGAAAAGGGAAGGTATGGTGCTGATGATGTAGGGTGATTGTTTGTTTGGGTAAGGTGTTGGGGTAGAGGGAGTAGGCTGATGGTAAAGGATATTCTAGTAGTGACTAGGGGATAGGTTAGTGTAAATTATAGGTGAAGAATTAGGATAAAATATTTGGATACTTTTTTTTTACGAACGAATACCAATTGAGATACGATTTAAGTTTAAAATCTTAATACGCATCCTCTTGTAAATTTAGACCTAATTAAATTTTATATATAATAAGTCATAATAAAAATACACACATTAATAATACATTTATTACCAGTTATCCTGAAAAAATTATTACAACTAATACACATTATTATTGGTTATAATTAGGGTTTTCAAGAATGGCATATTATAACTAATTTCCTCTAAAGACCTACTAAATCTCCTACATTTCTAAAAGATTTGTTTTATACACATCTTACTCATTATTTTGGGGTCCTTTACTTCTTAGTCATTAAATACCTCAATCACATCTTTAACTTTTCCTTCATATATTTTAAGTCTATTGAACAAGCTGGAAATAAACTAGTTAATACAAAACAATCAACTAAAAATAAACCATATCAGAACAAAAGAATAAAGATTACCTTACATAACCAAGTAAGAAACATACTCAAAGAAGGGAAAAAGGCCTATTGGATCCTTCCATGAAGGAATCTCAAGTTATTACTCTATCACATAATAAAGGAACTCTAGTCCTACCCTTAATGAAATAGACAATAATAGTACTCTTAGAAGAATAAGAGAGTGATCATCTAAAAGTATAAGTGAGAAAGAAGACAAATATAGAGGCCAAAACTATTCCTTCCTTAAAAGTAAATGCTATCACAAGGGCCTATAGCCTCTCTCACACAAACTACATTTAGCTAATCAAGTATCAATGGCCCCACAGAAGTAGCTTTTGGTCTAAATGTTTCTAATGCTAGAGTAACAAAAATTGAATATTTCCCTTAAAAAAACCTAGGAAAAGGGATATTATGTTGTAATAGAAGATGAAGAAGCAACTTAAAGTTTGATAGATGATTAATCCTTTTTTCACTATGATCTACATGATAATGCTAGTCCAAAATTTTATGACTCAATAGGTCTAGGTCAAGGAAAAAGAAATTTAGTTTTACTGAGGTAAAAACTCTCCTAAAAGCTGACTTGAACCTCTCCTTCCTACTATATCATTAATTATTACTTTGTAAATGTTAACATTTTAATGTGACTAATTAAATAACTTTGTAAATATTATGTGGATCAACTAACCATGAGAAAGAAAATATTTGAGAAATTTGAAAGAAGCATTAACCACTTTGAATGAGTATAAAATGAAAACTAGAAAAATCAAGTTGACCACATAATGCTAAAAGCTTAAAAGAAATCTCCTCTAACTAAACTAGGTGAGAGAAACCTAGAACAATTTGATAAAATCTACCTTAGTAGATGAATACTTTTTGAAGGCCCAAGTTGCTAACCTAGAAGATTATCATCAAAGATCAAAACTATAATTTTGGGTTGAGATGGAGTTATTGAGGATGAAATTAAAAGTCTAGAAGAAATCCTTCAAAAAGAAAGAAGATAGACTAATTAATAATCTTCTAAGAAGAAAAAGTGGATTATCGATGCTAATATGATTCACCATTATTTTGAGGATAAATATATCTACTAAATGAATGCAATACCATCATTAAGCTAAACAAATATGGAAATATTAAGATACTAGTGTATAATGCCATGAATGGTGAGATGTAAAAGATGGCTAAGATCAAATAACTATGCTTTGAAGATTATATGAAAAAAAAAGGTGAGTGGTGTAGTAATAAGGCACCCTAATGAGTAGGTGGCCATAGCCAATATATAGCTAAGTCTTCTCAAAGAGATATAGAGGAGTACATAGTGAAAGTGATTACTGATGCCAATTTAAGACATTCATGTGAAGCTATAAATACTTAGTTCGAAAGTGAAGTATTCAAACATTATGAAGGATATGTCTAAATGATATATCTATTAGGCCTTGGTGGTGTATCCTCAATTAAAAACAATGGTAGAGTGTGATTAGCTGCAAAATCATAGCGAAGAATTTTACTACATTCAAGATATACAGAGCAAACCTTTCCCTAAAGATGCTAAAGAAACTAATGAAGATGATTCTTAAAGCACCTCTTATATATATATATATGAATCTTATGTAGTTGCTTATCTATTTATGTTGATGTTGTAACATTTTTATAATACTTAGAATGCATACTTATTTTATTTTAGCCATGGCTAATAAAATTTAGGTTTCATCCATACATCTTTATTTGAACAAAGAGAATATACCGATCAAACCTCTTAATATTAAGCTTAGTGGCCCCACTATATTAGTTGTAGATTGCACCATGGGAGCCTAGGCTTAGAAGCTAAAAACCTGATATGTATTCATAGTTAGGTTTAGTGGCCTTTGTGCATTAACCAAGGATGCACTTTAGGTGTAACATCCTCATTTTGCCAAATTGTTTTGTGGAAGCATTAATTAGAAACTGATAGATGTTACTATCACACTTAGGATAATTCAACTTCCTATAGCTTTCATAAACCAAGTGCTAAAACTTAAAATAAGTTAGATATAAAACAAATTAGGAGAAATATGAGACAATAACACAGATAAAGTTATATGCTACATACACAACATTAATCAAAATATAATAAGGGACATATGTGTCTAAAAGTAAACTTATTATAATAAAAACTATCACTAAAAGGTATCATACCCATATTCATAATCATAAAATAAAACTAATTCCTTAAGACTCTCATACCTATTGTGCCACTTTATGCCATTCACATTTTCATCTCCAAATATAGTATTAAAACCATTTCCTTCTATTGAGTAAATCAAAATACCTCAAAAGAGGTAGCTTAATCACATAATAATTAGAAAACATGGTCAAAGCATAAACACATTCCATAACAATATACAACAATAAAAGGGTCATATATCCATAATCAAATTCTAATTCTTAAAATCCAATCATACTTAACCAATTTACATCATCTTAGTGTACACAATATCGATATCAAATTTCATGACCAAAATAGATGAATAAAATCAACCATAAATAATAGGGTAGGGCATTGAGGTGAATACCAAACCAATGTGATGCGTAAATCAAAGTGAAGGGAAGTTTGGATCAAAGGCTGGTGTGTTGAAGATGTCACCCACGAAATTAAGCAAAAGAAAATAGGTTGCAAATTCAGGTTGATTTTTGAAGGTTTGAATAAGGCTTCAAAGTTCGAAAGTTGAGATCAATGGACAAAGGATATGCCTTGTGATTTTCATTTCTCAAAGACAACTCAAATTGAGAGAGATAGATGTAGGCTCAATTGGCTAAAAATTATATTCAAATTCTATATATTCCATCATGTTATTTCATGCATACAATGGTGTATATATATGAAAGTTCCAGCTGGTTGAACAAGTTCAATCAACCGGTTCTTATCCTTAATTCAAGCCCATTAATCTTGGTTGAATTAAGCCTATATAACACTTAATCCTAATCATAATATAATTGGTTAAATGATATTAAGGAATAATATTACAAAGCTATACAATTAACTATGATACATACATGAAATTATATCAAACCCTAACTTACATAAAATACACTTAGGGTTAGGGTTTACAACAAGTTAATACAACTAATGAAAATGATCACCATATCTTCTTGTTGTAAAGTATCATCCCATATATTCCATAGTCTTGCATGCTTTGAATACTTGTACACATTAAAGTGTATTAACATCTTCTTCTTGCAAATATGTGACATACTTACAAGAACAACTTGAATGGTTTTCAACACCAAGCATATACAAATTATCAAGAAAATTTAATATGATAGGTTCCAACATTAAGAAAGCTAATTCTTCCTTACCTTGAGAGTTAAGATGAACATGACAATCATTAGATTCATTAGGTGCTCCTGCATCAAAATGTATCTTAACAAAGTAGCATATAGAGGCAACTACCAACCCACAAAAAAACATTTTAATTCTTTCATAATAGTTACTTTAATTTTTAATTACTCAAGTGGATATAATAAACCAAGGGACACTAAGGTGCACTAAGTCATAGTAGTGCATAAAGGAAATATAAGGCCCTTACACTAGAACCTAGTGTAATAACATATATTTTTATAAATAGTTGAATGAGAATTTTATCAAAATTTTGGGCCTTTGGTTTTGATTTAATGTTATGATTTGGTTGGTATAAAATTTGATTTGAAATCATTTTCAAAATTTAGTTTATTGAGTTTTGCAGACATACCATCGATTGGTTGCATGAACTGATGGATTAGTTTATTATTTCACCAAATTTGGATTTCTTGACTAAATTGATCAAATGGTTAGGGGAAACCGATTTATTGGTTGCAGAACATTTGAATGGTAGACCCAAATCCATTAACTAATTTATTGAGTTGGTCATATTTTTTAGATTAATTTTTCTAAAAAAATCTCCTACACTAAAATGGAACCTTACCAACTCATGCGAATTTATCCCTAAGAAATTCCTAACCATCTTTATGATACATATAACCCAAAATAATGCCTCAATTTGATTTATAGGCCAATTTGGACAATTGAGGGTAAGAGATGACCTCAACATTGTCTTCTTCCTCCCTTCACCTCTGCACAATTCTAATACCAAATGCTTCAATCTCCAGCACACTTTTGAGGAACTAGAAGATTCCTTCCATGTTGACTTTCTATTACAGCATTCGCCAATGCTAATTCTGGTCTAATTGATCTAAATTCCCTAGAGATACCATTTGAGCTCTAGAGAAAAGGTCGGCAAATTCTAAATAAAATCTACATGTTCTGATAAAATTTAAATAGCTAATTTTAGGACTTTGAGTTGGTTCCTGAACCCACACTATTTTTCTTCAATTAGTTAGCTATAAATAACTCTAATCATTGCTGCTACACACCTTTCTTTCAGCCACCTAATATTTCTAAGTCTTGTGTTCCCTCTCTTCCTCCTACACTTCAAGTATTACTAATCTATGCTTTTACACTTTTCTAATCTTGTCTCTAGCTCTCTCTTATTTTGATTATCAAGCATGGGAAAGTTAGATTATGGGAAAAAGGTTTAGTAGTTTAGTTTATCTCTTCATTATTTTTTCTAAAGTAGTATGTTCTTATTCTTTCTATTTTTAAGTTTGAAAATTTAATAATTTTTGCTGTAATTCTTGAGTTATGATATTGGTTTTTAAGGTTTTGAAAGTTAAGATTTCTCATAGTTGAAAATTTTATTTTTAAAGTGGATTTTCATACATCAAGTAAGTGATTCTTGCTTCTAAATTTTTTAATAAGTATTATTGTATGTTAGGTGTTACATTTAGTTTATTTCTGCATTTTGGCATAAATGGTACAATTTGTTTGTGTGAATTAGATGATTAGAGGTCATGATTTGAGTAAAAGGCATGTAAATGGGTAAAAATAGGATATAGCGATGATATGTTGAGAAATGCAAGTTAATTTGGTTGGAAATGCGTTACACTATGTTGATATATGTTTTAATTTGATTAAGAATGATTTATATGTAAGAATTTGCACAAAATCTGTGATTTGGTGCTGTGTTAGGATGAACCAATTGACTGGTTAGGTCAAACCAATTAATTAACTCCTAAAAAAGTCAACTTGCTGACCCAATCCATTGATTGGTAAGCTTGTAGGGACCTTGTTCCTGATCTCTACTTAAACCCATTGATTGGTTTTGCAAAACCAATCTACTAGTCGTTGAACAGTTAACTGGTTTGCCTAAACTGATCAACTAATTTGTGGAGAAGATGGTCTAGTTGGGGCAAACTAATCGAATGGTCCATGAAAAGTTGATGCATTTTCCCAAATCAAACAAGTAGTTTGAGGAGAGCATAGTCTAGTTGGGTCAAATCAATTTATTGGTCAACCAAAACCCATCGATTGGTTGGTATAACAAATTGATTGGTTGGGTCAAGCTGATCAACTAGTTTGCACAATTTATTTGTTTTTTTGGCTTGTTTATGATTTGAGGTTATGTTTGTAACTACACCATGATTATTAGTGAGATAAAATATAAAATTTATCATAGATTAGTGGCTTAATAAAAGGATTAAAATGGATTAGAACTTAAGGTATATATTATGAGTAATGTAAAGGCTATTTAAGTATTTCACTTATGATAATTGATAATATTGAGAAAAAAAAAGTAATAAGAATCAGTACGGGCTTGAATTAAATAATATTGTGGTTATGAATAGCATTGGTAAAATGGAAAACCTACATGGTTGGAAAAATGGAAAGAAATGGACTAATATGGATTAAGATGGAAAGTTGACTTGCTTGCTTTTGTATGGGCCTTGTATGATCACCCATACTTATGAATAAAATAATAATCATGTAAAGTGAAATAAATTTTAATTGGGTGTAGGTTTGGGTTACCTGATTATTGATCAGCTATCGGGGGTTAATCTACCTTTAAGTGTTTTTGGTGCCTTTAGGTAGGATCCTAATTGGTTCTGTTGCCTTACCTACTCTAGACACTAATGATGAACTAGGAGATATTGATACTTAAGGGTTTGGTTACCTAGGTGGTTAGCTTCATCCTAGATTCACGTCCATATTAGCTAGCTTTGGCCTAAACTTCTATCCACTTAATAATTGGCTTTGGCTTTGACTTTATGTCCTTATTTGGATAAGCTTCCATGGTATGTGAGACCATAAGGTCATGCAAAATCCATCTCTCGATGATAATAAAGTATGGTAGGTAAATATTGGTTGAAATTTATGAACAGTGACTAAGTGAATGGCTAATTATTGGTTAAGAAATGGAAGTAATGGTATGATTAACCAAAATGAATAAAGTCGGTTCATGCACTAGGCTAATGGCCGAATAACTAATTGGTTATAGAATGGAATATTGATTGATTTTTTGACCTACCTCATATATAGATAAGTAAATGGTATAACCTAATAAATTAGAAAATAGCAAATAAATCCTAGAGGTTATTTGGATGCTCTTTTGTATTACTTATGTAAGTGCTTATGTAAGACAGTTGTAAATCTTAGAATGATGTATTCTATTATACTGGAATTATACATGATAGAATGCCTTTATGCACTTTTACCATTTTATATGGTGTCATCACGTAATTTAAACCTTCTTGTTATCAATTGTAGTACTAACAAATAAGGGTATCATTCTAAATCGGGGATTGAGATGGCTCACCTCTATATAACTAGTTTAAAATAAAAATAAAAATAAAAACCCTAAATAACACAAAATAAATAAATAAGAAAAATACTAATGGGGGTTATCAAATTAGAATATAATAAAAAAATAAAACTAATAAAATAAGAATAAAATAAGAGTAAAAAGAATAGATAACCACATATATGATAAATATGCCAAGGAATCCAAAATCTGCCACTAGATTATGTCAGAAGCATAATATTAATTTCTAAGTCAATATTTAATCATGAGGATAAGATCGATCAAGTTGTACACCAAAAGTAGGTCCATACACTTTTTATTACTTTCCTTAATTAATTAATAAGATAAAGTGTCAATATTAACCTTATTAAATACTAGCAGTATAGCAGCAACAAGCGGCTCTTATATCTAACTAGATTTAATGAATTAAGAATACTTGGAAGGATGTCAATCTAAGTACTCGGATTATTATACTAAGCATGTCTAGCTATATTTATTTTCCTTGACCCACACGTATTTAAACGTTTTACTACTTTGATTAGAGTCGCAAAATTATTAAGTGAATTGTTATCTAACTTAACTATAATTTATACACAAAAATTCTAGTATATTTATATGGCCACTTAGCATGTAAATAATCCTACGTACTGTCACTTATGAGGAAACAAGAATAAGGAATACACGAAATAAGTTATATTTGATAGGATTATATATATAAACGATAACAATTAAAATATAATTAATGAACAATCTCAAAAAACGAAGAAAATAAAATTATACTTCAAATCCTAATCTAGGTTTTCAATCTATTTCCTAACAATAAATAGTTAGCCAGTCATAATTATTAAATTAATTACATAGAAATAAATATCAAAAATATAAATTAAAAACAAATTAAGAAATAACTGTATTTAATTATAGATGAAAGATCAGAAATTTATTCAGATAAAAAATTAATTTCTACCGGATAAATTCTCTTCAATTTCTATCTCTTGGTGGTATTGATTTTTATGTAAATTTTTTTTTCTTTTTTTTCCCTATTCGGCACAGCCTCTATAACCTGGGTTGTGTTCATGGGATTGGTGTCTTCACACCTACGGTTTTCTTTTTTTCTTTTCTTCCATCCATGCAGTCTCTCTCACTTTTGCGCTGGCTGCTTCTTCCTGTCATCCTCTCGCCTCGATTTGAGTGCAGTCCGAGTATCTGAGCCTATCTATCAATTCCACGCGGTTCTTCTTTCCTTTACTGCACTCTATTTGTGACGACGAGAGAGCCTATGCTCTCCTACTATCCCTCACTGGCTGATAGCCCTATTTCCCCTATCTCTCCCTTCGGCCGAGCCTGTCTGCCCCTACGTCGCCCGTTCGCTCTACTTTTTCTTCTGAATTTTCTTTTCTCCACCGTGAAAGCCTTTTTCTTTCTTTTTTTCATTGGCTCTCGTTTTTTTTACTCTTTGCGGTCGAGCCTATTATGATATGTTCCTCCTTTTATTTGCCGACGCCCTCCATTATTTTTGTTTCTGATGGCCGATCCCTCCACGTCATCCCTGATAACTTCTTCTTTTCTTTTCTTCATGCCATGCACCTTTTCTTTTTGGTTTGTTTTGTTCGGATGACTTAGCCCTCCTAATCCCTCACACATCTACTCTTCTCTTGATTTTTATGTGCCTTGCAGCCTCCTTCTTTTTCGTGACCAAATACCGTCCAGGCTTTGTTTTGTCACTTGTTTTGTCTCCGGGCCTTTGGGCCTTTGGCCTTTGCCCATTGGTCGAAAGGTTCGATTCTTCCTTTTTTTTATTTAAAAAAATACTTACAAAATAAAATTTAATAAAAATTAATAAATAATATTATACTCTAAATTTAATTAATTTTTTTAACTTAAATAATAATATTTATGCAATTATTAACACTTAAGTATAAAACTATAATTCTTCACCTATATTACTTCTATAAAATACTAAAAACTAAGATTATAAGGGTATAAAATGTGTCAAAATATAAACTTATTACACCCCACACTTTGCTTCTTACTTATCCTCAAGCAAGTTATTACTCTAAGCAAATAAATTTAAATTAATTAGCTACTTTTATAGGTCTCACGATTGCACTTAACATGGACAACAAGCCCTTTAAACCCCTAGGTGACCCATTGAGGACGAATAAGGTCTCATGAGGGTTTCACAAATGATATACCCACAAAATCACAAAAAAATAAAATAAAATAAAACCACACCTGACATCTTTAACCATATTTGTCTCAGAATATTTTACTTTCATAAGGTAAGATTAGTAATCAATCAAGATTCAATATTGGGAGATTTAAAGGATCAATTTCAACATATGGTTCACACATAAACATGACAAGTATGAACAGATTAATATTATGGATGAAGATCTACCATGCCTTAGTCACATTAAGATTCATCCTCACCATGGATACCCTCTATTTTTTCTCTCTCTCTTAGATTTATGACTATAATTGTATAAAAACACTCATGCATGCGAGATAAGATGATAAAGATAACAAAAGACTTACATATATAAACAAAGAAGGCTCATGTTCTTTTGGATAAAACATCATGAAATATATCAAATACTTTCCAAATAGACCGAACCATATGCTTAACTCTTGTGACTAATCTCCATTAGATCAAAGGTTGCTCATCTCGAGAATCAAATAGGACTTACTTATTGGGTGTTACAGGTTTAAGGTAACGAAGGGTACATAGTATTTTAGGAGTGTGGTGCCAAAAAGGTCAAGAGCTTGTGTAATTCTAATAATTAGATGAAATATATGCTTCACTTCACATCAACGATCATATCTCCACCTACACACCAAAATAGAACATGAAGAGAAATTTCTCAACATCATCTTAGTAACTACCTTTCTTCCTTAAATTGTATTATTTTCTTCTTTTCCATTTTATTTTATTTTTATTTTTTTTGTATTATTTTTTTTTCATTTTTTTCAAACATAACCAATCCCGTTATTAGCATAAATACATATATTTCTTTCACATACACTCACATACATAACCACTTTTTATCCATAATAATTTGATTACCTTCCACTAGCTTTAAGCAAGGGTGAGGATATATTAAGGTTTGAAGGTTATTTAAAGAAGGTAATGAAGGAAAATATATATTTAATTTATAGGCTCAAAGGCTTCTACAGGGTGCATATCATGTATACACAAATTAGGCTTAAGCTATTTGGTCATGTGATAGAAAATCCTAAGTTGCCTTTATCATTTTCTCAACCAGAGCATGTTTTGACTATAAGCTTCGAATAACACAAGAGTAAGTTCTGACAATCTCTATAGTCCATTACAAGATCTATAGCAAGTGATTCGATCAAAGCAATTAAACATATATGAGCTTTACAAAGAAACTTTAAAGCCAAGAAAAGTAGATGATTTTATGTAAATTCGCTCAGAAAAAGAAAGTGTATATGGTTCAAAAGCTCACCAAGGAATGTGATGAATCATAACATGCCATGTCGGTGGTTAGAAAATCATACATATTCTTTCTCCATTTACATTTAGACACGTAGATATGTGTTCCCTATATCGAAATTAACACAAAAAATCTCCACTTGTTATATATAGATTTTATGATAATCTTTTAGTTAGATTTCAAAGTTATATTCCTCATTGACTAATTAAGGTCTCCTATGACTCTAAAAATAATAAAAAAAATTGTAATAATTTAATAATTTTTTTTCAATTTTTCAATTTTTTTTCATGCAAAAAACATAAAACATACATATCCCCACACTTAAGTCATACATTGTCTTCAATATGTAAAAAACTAAGGAAACATGTAATTTAAATTATGGAGATAAAAAAAATAAATAAATGAATAACTAGAGGGTAGAAAACTACCTTATGACATTGAATTGTCTTCTAAGTAGCGCTTATTTTTATATCTTCAGCGTAACATGATCTCAATTTTACTCTTTCAAGGTGGGTGCTTCTTGTAACTGTACCTCTTCAACACTATGCTCTATGAATGCTTCATAATAGGGTTTTACCCTATGACCGTTAACTTTGAATTCATTTCCCGTCCTCTCACTGTTGATCTATTTGGCACTATGAGGAAAAATGTGAGTAATAATAAAAGGGCCTACCCACTTAGAATGCAAATTACCTGGAAATAAGTGAAGATGCGAATGGTAGAGTAGCATTTTTTGGTCCCACAACAAATGTCTTTCCATGAATCATCTTATCATGAAAATATTTTGTCTTCTCCTTATATACCATAGAATTTTTAAATGCGTCATCCCTTATTTCTTCTAATTCATGAAGTTGTAGCTTTCTATGTGTTCTAGTAGAGTTTATACTTGAGTTCAAGTTCTTAACAGTCCACCATGCCTTGTGTTCAAGCTCCACAGGTAATTTGGCTCCAATCTTTTCAATTTTGGCTCACGATCCTCTATATTATCTTCTTTATTTCTCGGTTAGAAACTTCAACTTGCCTGCTAGTTTGAGGATGATAGGGTGCAGAGACTTTATGTTTCACTCCATACTTGCGTAGTAAGGCTTCAATCGTTCTATTGAAAAAAAATGTGATCCTCCATCACTAATGATTACTCTATGCATGCCAAACCTAGAGAATATGTGAGATTAGAGGAACCCTACAACTACACAAGAATCGTTAGTCTAAGTAGTAATCGCTTCCACCCATTTTGATACATAATCTACTGCAAAAAGAATATAGAGATAGCCCTTAGAATCTATAAAAGGTTCCATAAAGTCAATGCCCCATATGTCAAAAATTTCTATGACTATAATCGAGGTTAAAGGCATTTGGTGTTTAGGACCAATATTACCTGGTCTCTGACATCTATCACATCTCATGCAGTAAGAATTGGCATCATTGAGTAGTGTAGGCCAATAAAAACCCACTTCAAGGACCTTGAAGGCTATCTTTTTAGCACCAAAATGTACCCCACAATGTAATGTATGATAATGTGCTAGAATATGCTGAAATTATGAATTAGGAACACATATCCTAATTATATCATGAATACCAAACTTCCACAAATAAGGGTCATCCCAAACATATTGGGATGCATCCTTTCTAATATTATTTCTTATAGATCGTGGCATGTCAGTGGGAAACTTATGTGTCACCAGATAATTTACTATATCAGCAAACTATGGTGTACTTACCTGTATCCCAAAGAGCTACTCTTTCGGGAAATTTCTACCAAGGGCATAGGTTCACCCTCCTAAATCATGCAGCTCAGATGATCAGTCACTACATTCTCACTCCCTTTCTTATCTTTTATCTCTACATCAAACTCTTGTAGCAATAGAACCCATCTTATTAACCGCGATTTTTCTTCCTTTTTAAATAATAAATATTTCAATGCTGCATGATCTATAAAAATAATAACTTTAGTTTGAAGTAAATAAGATCTGAATTTTTTGAGAGAAAATATTACGGCTAACAGTTCTTTCTCAGTAGTGGAGTAGTTCAACTGAGCATCATTAATAGTTTTGGAAGAATAGTAAATGACGTAAGGATTTTTTATCCTTCCGTTGCCCCAAGACTATACCAATTGCATAGTTAGATGCATCACACATTATCTCAAATGGTAGGGCCCAATATAGAGGTAGCATCATTGGAGTTGTTGTTAGGAGATTTTTAATCTCATCGAAAGCTTTCTGACACTACTAGCTCAAATCGAAAAGCACATCCTTTTGCGAAAGGCATGTTAATGGACGTGCAATGCTAGATAATTTCTTAATGAATCATCTGTAAAACCCTGCATGTCCAAGAAAAGAACACACCTCTCTCACACAAGTGGGAGAGGGTAAGTAATGCACAACATCAATCTTAACTTTATCGACTTCTAACCCCCTAGATGAGACAATATGACCAAGTACTATTCCTTGTGTTACCATGAAATGACATTTTCCCCAATTAAGTACAAATTTAGTTTCTTCACATCTTTTCAAGATTAAAGTCAGATTATCAAGACAAGACTCAAAAGTATCTCCAGAGACACTAAAATCATTCATAAAAACCTCAATAATCTTCTCTATATAGTAAGAGAAATTAATAACCATACATCTTTGGAATTTAGTGTTGCATAGGCCAAAAGGCATACGTCAATAAGCAAATGTGCCAAATGGAAATGTAAAAGCAGTCTTCTCTTGATACTCCTCTACTATATGAATTTGGTTATAACCAGAATACCGGTCAAGGAAGCAGTAATATGGATGACCAACAAATCTCTCCAGCATTTAGTCAATAAACGGTAGAGGAAAGTGATATTTTCTTGTTGTGGCATTCAATTTCCTATAATCAATGCATACTTGATGCCTAGTTCTGTCCTTTTAGGAACCAGCTTATTCTCCTTGTTTTTTACTACTATGACCCCCGACTTTTTAGGTACCACCTGAATAGGTGCCACCAACTTAGAGTTTGAAATCAGGTAGATGACTCCACAATTTAAGAGCTTGATGATTTCCTTTTTTACTACCACTATCATAGGAGGGTTAAGTCTATGCCGAGGTTCCCGAGTTGGCTTGGCTCCTTCTTCAAAAAGTATGTGATGCACACACATAGTAGGGCTTATCCCTTTTATGTCTACTAATGTCCATCCAATAGCTATTTTCTGGGCTTTAAGGACTTCCATCAACTTGCTTTCTTACTCCTCGATCAACTTTGAAGATATGACCACTGGAAGGGTCTCTCTATCTCCTAAGTATGCATACTTCAAATGATCCGGCAATATCTTGAGCTCTAATGTGGGAGCCTGAATCATATAAGGTACCGGCTTATTAGTAGCTAAAGGAATTGAAAGAGGAGGGGATCCATACCGATATGGAGGGTTTGCCTCCATGTGTGTTATGATTTCCACAAGATGTAGAGAAAGTATCGCTTCTATCTCTTCCAAAGAAGTGTCTTCCCCTTTCTCGGCCAATCCTATGCTTTTTATAATAGTGATTACTAATGGATCTTCATCATCCTCCTCAAGATAATCCTGCGCTAAAAGATCAATGGCTCCATAGTAAGAGAATCCGTATGAACATCTATCTTTATGCAAGCAGTTATCATGAAAGGCCTTCCCAAAAGCATTGGCATTGGACTTGAGCTACTCTCATCCATTTCCAACACATATAAATCCACTAGAAATATAAGTGTACCCACCTGCACAAGGAAATCTTCTACAAGTCCCTTGAGGAATGCGTTAGATTGATCAGTAAGTTAAATGATAACATTATCCTTCTTAAGATCTCCTAGACCAAATGATACATAAATAGAATATGGCATAACATTAATAGATGCACCTAATTATAACAAGTCATTTTCAAACTTGTTGTTTCCAAATCACACATGGGACAGTGAAGCTCCCAGGGTCCTTACACTTCAGAGGTGATTTTCTTTGTATTATGGCGGACAATTACTTAGTCATTTTAACTACTTCCCTCTCCCGCAATCTCTTTCTTGTGGTACATAATTCCTTTAAAAACTTTTCATATTTGGGCACTTGCCTAATATCTTCTAGGAGTGGAATGTTAACCTACACCTTCTTAAATGTATCTAAAATTGCTTGATCACTCTCATCTTTCTTTGATTTGGATAACCTGCTAGGAAAAGGAGTAGCAAAAATAGGGTTAGTTATAACATTATTAGGAATGGTTGAGGATTTATCATTCAAAGAACTTTTAGATTTCAGTTCACTAGTAGGTCAATCAATCTTTGGTCGGTTTCCACTTTTAATCTCTTACTTCTTCATGTTCTCCCCCTCTTCTGTAGTAGGGTCTTCTTAAAATTTATCTAGATTATCCTTGTCTTTAATTGAATTATTCTTACATGATTTACTACTCCTTGTCACCACTGTATTAGCTAATTCAAAATTGTCCTTCGGATTGGGTATGGTGCTACTTAGCAATTTTCCTAGATCATGTAATTGATTTAACTTAGTAACCACTTATCCCATTTGCCTCCCAATAGTCAACACTCTCTTATCCATGTTGATTTGACTTTGTATCAACTGATTTTGTCCATTAGTTAGCAACTCGAACATCTTACCATACTTATTAGTGGTGGAGCTTGAGGTTGAGAAGATCCTCCTTATGATTCGTTAGGCTCTTGCTGGATCCTAGTGATCCTCTTTCTGAGTACTATGACACGTGATGCTGGAAAATATTTGTCTAAGAAAGCACTTGTCAAGTTGTCCTATGAGTATATCTATCTTGTTGGCAACTCATAAAGCCAGTTTTTCGCGCCATCCATCAAGGCAAATGGAAATACCTTGAGCTTCAGGATTTGAAGATCTGCCACTTTGGGGTACATGGAGACACATCCAAATTTAAATTCCTTTAAGAATTTATTTGGATCTTCACTTGGGAGACTATGGAATGTTAGAATATAATGAAGTAGGCTAGATTTTAGCTTGAAATCCCTTTCCTTCCCCTCAACTGGCTTAAGATAGCCTATGCATGTAGGTACAGCTTCAGCTATGTTATGGGCTACTAGCTCCCGTAAACTCTTGTTAGCTGCCATGTGAGTGAAATAGATGGGATCTTTTTGTGATGATGGAGAACCGAATATTCTTAACTTTCTAACTTATTGAATGGATCTGTCTAACTCAAGATTCACTGGTATCAACTCTCCTTGTGGTTTTCCTCTCGTATGCATTCACTAGTGGATACCTGAAATAAGAGAAACACTTTAACTGAGTAAACCATACTAGATAAAAAGAAAACAAACTAAAAAGAAAAATACATAAAACACTAATAAAAATTTTTCTAGTATAATATAGTCAAAGTTACCAATCCCTAGCAATGACACCATAAATTGGTGTGGCCGTAGGTGACACGCAATTTAAACCCTATTGTTATCAATTGTAGTACTGGCAAATAAGGGTATCGTTCTAAACCGGGGATTGAGAGGACTTACCTCTATATAAATAGCTTAAAATAAAAATAAAAACCCTAAATAACATAGAAAATGAAAAATATTAATGGGGGTTATCAAATTAGAATATAATAAAATAATAAAAGTAATGAATAAAATAAAATAGAATAAGAATAAAAATAATGGATAACCACAAATATGATAAATATCCTAGGGAATCCAAAATCCACTACTAGATTAGGTTAAAAGTATAATATGAATTTCTAAGTCAATATTTAATCATGAGAATGAGATCTACCAAGTTTTACACCATAATTAGGTCCATATACCTAATATTACTTCCATTAATTAATTAGTACGACAAAGCACCAATATTAATCCTATTAAATACTAGCAGTATAGCAGCAACAAGCGTCTCCTATATTTAACTAGATTTAATGCATTAAGAATACTTGAAAGGATGTCAATCTAAGTACTCAGAGTAGTATACTAAGCATGTCAAGTTGTATTTTCTTTCCTTGGCCCACATATATCTAAATGTTTTACTACTTCAGTTAGAATCACAAAATTATTACGTGAATTATCTAACCTAGCTACAATTTATACACATAAATTCTAGTATATTTATATGGCAACCAAGTAGGTAAATAATCCTACATACCGTCACTTATGAGGAAACTAGAATAAGGCATACAAAAAATAAATCATACTTGACATGATTATATATATAAACGATAACAATTAAAATAGAGTCAAAGAACAATCTCACGAAATAAAGAAAATAAAATTATACTTAAATCCCTAATCTAGGATTTCAATCTATTCCCTAACAATAAATACTTAACCAACTATAATTATTGAATTAATTATATAGAAATAAATATCCAAAATAAAAATTAAAAATAGTTAAAAAAAAATAACTAGATTAAATTATAGATGAAAGATCAGAAATTTATTTAGATGAAAAATTAATTTTATTTGAATTAATTTCTATCGGGTAAATTCTCTTCTATTTCTATATTTCGGCGGCATTGATTTCTGTGTAAAATTCTTTTTTTTTCTATGCTTTTTTTTTCTTCCGTCTTTGTAGTCTCTCTCACTTCTGCACTAGCTGCTCCTTCCTATCATCCTCTCGCCTCAATTTTGGTGCAGTCCGAGCGTTTGAGTCTATCAATTCTGTGGGATTCTTCTTTCCTTTACTACGCTCTATTTGTGATGAGAAAGCCTATGCTCCTCTACTATGCCTCAATCACTGACAGCCCTATGCCCCTATCTCTCCATTCGGCTGAGCCTGTCTACCCCTACGTTGCCCGTTCACTCTACTTTTTCTTTCTAGTGCTCGTTTGGTACGAGGGTAATAAGGGTGGAAAAATTACCCCCATATTTTATATATCTTATATAATTTATTTAAAATTAAATATTTTTATTATAATGAATACCCATTTTAGATCTTAATTTAATTTAAAATGGTTATTTCATTAAAATATATTTATTATTATTAAATAATTAATATAAAAGATGCAAAATAGAGGAGAAAATTTTCCACTCCTATTACCCTCATACCAAACAAGCCCTTAATTTTCTTTTCTCCGCCGTTAGAGCTTTTTTCTTTTTTTTTTCATTGGCTCTCACCTTTTTTTAATAGTCCATTTAATTTTTTAAAAATTTTAAGAAAAGAAAGAAAATAATGAGAAAAATAATATTTTGTATTTAGTTTACATAAATTAATGAGATAGAAAAACAATGATGAATAAAATTATTAAACATTAGTTATTTAAGTTTTTTAGAAAAATTCAAAAGAAAATACTTTAATTTTAATTTTCTTTCTTCAAAATTTTACTAGAATCAAATAAAACCTTACTATTTACGACCAAGCCTATTATGCTCTGTTTCTCCTTTTATTTGCTGCTTCCCTCTATTGTTTTTATTTCAGATGGCCGATCCCTCCACGTCAACTCTACCGACTTTTTCTCTTCTTTTCTTTGTGCCACACTCCTTTTCTTTTTGATTTGTTTTGTTCAGCTAATTCTACCCTCCTGGTCCCTCGCACTTCTACTCTTCTATTGATTTTTATGTGTTGTGCGGCTTCCTTCTTTTTCATGGCGAAATATCATCCAGGCTTCGTTTGGTTGCTTGTTTTGTCTCCAAGCCTTTGGGCCTTCGGTCTTTGGCCTGTTCGTCCAAAGGTTTGATTCTTCCTTTTATTTATTTATTTAAAAACAATACTCACAATATAAAATTTAATAATAATAATAATAATATTATACTGTAATTTCATTTAATTATTATCATTTTAGCTCAAATAATAATATTTATGCAATTATTACGATTTAAGTATAAAACCATAATTATTCACCTATATTACTTAAATAAAATACTAAAAACTAAGATTATAAGGGTATAAAATGTGTCAAAATATAAACTTATCAGTATGCTACAATCTATATTCACATATGGTAAATTGGTATACTCATGTACATCGAGGAAGTAACTTGGTTTACTCAGTATGTAACGTACTACTGTACTGGTTTGCTTAGTCATCTGCTCATTCATACGAGTAGAGAACCATGTGTAGGTGGTTAGTGATGGCCAATAAAGGGCCTACCTAAGTTGGGTTGGGGCTTGAGAATAAGGACATATAGAAGGTTTTGGTGGGGTCTGTGGCAGATTAATACTTTAAATTGGTTGTTATTCCCTAATTCATGTATTTATGGCCTTATAATTTGTCCACATATATTTTGTAATGATTTGGCCGGAGCCTGGTAGGGTCCTTCGATGTGAATACTCTTAAAGTATTTAGTTAAATGGTTATGAAATTGTTATTTAACGCGCTCTATTGTTTTGAATGTATTGATTGGTTTAGCCTTGTATGTAATATAAGGTTGGAAACATACATCTATCCTATGTCAGGTATGGTAGTAACACTTTATTTTTTCTAGGTGTTTTTTTTTTTGCTTTCACAATTGTTGTTAACAAAATTTTTTGGTAGTGAAAAATGAGAGTGTTAAACCTAGGGACACTACAGTACACCTAATCATACTTGCTCACATAGGCAACATAATATTCCCCCTATTAGGTCATCTAATCTTTGGTATCGACTACCTTTATAGGGCCTATAGGTTACCTATAAAGTAGACTAGAGTCTTAACTTTGATGGTGTATCGATTACCTATATAGGGATCCTACCTTGTCTTTGATATAATTAATCCAAGATAAAAACTATTCCCAAACTTGAGGTCTTTATCATTAATTATTAATAATTTATTTAGTGATCACAAATATCACATATTGCACATCAATTTTCATTATCATACTTAATGATTTTTATTTATTTGAACTTATTCAAGTTAACCATAAGGTCAATGGTCCAAGTTATAGCCAAACTCAACACTTAGGTCAACCTATAAATACTTTAGGACCATCCTATGCCAAATTAGGTAAAAAGTGACCAAAATACTTAGAACCCTAATTACACCATTATTACCTAATTTCCTTCTAAACATTTTTATTATATGAATTAATCCTAAAAAAGCTAGGAAGTAATAATTTAAAATATTTTATCTTGTAGGTAAATTTTAAGACTTAGAAATTGCCTATATTTTTCATTTTTCTTGCATTAAGCAACTTATGTGTACAAACCATAGTCTTACATTTCCTTTGATAGTCTTGGAATGTTTAACTGAAAAAAAAAATTATCTTCGCAAGGTTAAAAACCCTAGATAGGCACATTTTAACCACTAACATATTACATATGCATATAGATCACAATTAGTGGTAAGTCAAACATATTTACTAACTATTTAAATGCATGTTATTATCTTATAATGCATTTCATTACACTTATCAGTGGTTGGAAAACCCTAGCATGGTTCTATATGCAAATAACATACCATTCTCATATATAAATTTTACCATCTTATAAGCGGTTTGATTTACCTAATCTAAGCTACACAAAAGGATAAAAGTTATCTTCTCCATCATACCTTAAAAACTACCTAAGTAAAAAAAAACCAAAACACATATATTAGCATCTTATATAATAAAAAATTTACAAATATTCACTAAAGCCAACAATGGAAAAGGGTTAGAAGGTAACCAAGCTAAAGAAAGACTACATGAGCCAACAACCCAAAAATGGTGCAACACTAGAGAAATTCACACAGTAAGGTCTTAGGTATGTGAGTCTCCCATAATAATAGATGTTCACAACATCACCTAATGATGTATAAAAGGTTAAAAAGTAGAAAGTATTCATGTAGTAGAGGAGGAGATAACACCACATTCTCACACAAGCATGGGAAAGGTCGTGATAAAAGGTCAAGCATGTAGAGGAAGGCTAAGGCCTAAGGTCACAACGGGGATCGTTGGGTGAGGTTCTATGAATGAAAAAATCATAACTATATAAAGGAAATGGCATGGTCATAAATGTAGTGTATGTGTCAGTTAAGAAGGAAAGATGCACATATGTTGTGAACAAGGGGTGCATGGGCATGACAGTCAATAAATTCAAGGGATGTGCAAGGAAAAAAATTCTTTTGTGAGAGGATGGATGGGTAAAAAGGATGATTAAATATAAGTGTTAGGCATTAAATTTTTGAAGAAAAAGAACCAAATAATGTCTATGATGATGGTTGGTGAAGATGATGTTGGTAGGTGTTTCATGGTGTGAGGAGTTATAGTGATGGTGGTGTTAGTTTGAATGAAATAAGAGGTAGGGGATGAGACTCAAAGAAGAAAAAGAAAGATGGTTTAACTTTGGTCTTAATCAAACATACTAAAAGAATAGAAGATGGAGACTTATATGGATGATCACGTGCGATTAGGAAAAGTTGAGTAAGACATGGATAAGGAGAACACGGAGGAAAAAGTGGAGTGGGTGTGAAGGATTAAGATGGATTGAGGGAGAAATACACACTAAAAAAGAGGATAGCATAAGGCCAAAACTTAGAGTAGGGTATGGATGCTATTTAGGGTATTAAGACATGGGGAAAACATCTAGGTAGGAAAATTTGGGTTCCTTGGTAAAATAGCTACAGTTTAGGGTTCCAAATTGGGTTAAAACGAATAACCGAAAATATATCCTAATTTTATTCTAAGTCAATTTATATCTATTATACCATAATAATAATAATAAAATTAATACATATTATCCTAAAATAATTATTGTAACAAGTTACACACAATATGCATATTTACATTTATGGTTTCTACATACAGGGTATTATAGTAGGAGTCTAGGCTTATTGAGTAAAAGTGCATTGGTCTTTCATTTCACCATGTGTGCCTGCCAAATTTAAATATTCTATTCTTGATAGGTTCAATTTTTTAGGGTAATATAAAGTGCATGATGATCTTGACATTTAAGGGCTTATGTATAGATCTTAATAACCTCATTTGAGAGCTTATGTAGAGATGTTGATGACTTCTTTGTCTTATGATTTAGGTTTATGGAACTTAGATTCCTCTTTGTTTTAGGGCTTATGTATGGAGCTTCATGACATTTTTATTTGATGGAATATATATATTTATCTTAATACCATCCTTATTTGAGGGGTAGTGATGTAATACCCCGTATTTTTTGATATCCAAATTTATTAAGTTTAATGATTTTATTAGCATAATTTGATGTAAATATTTAATTACTTTAATTTTGATTCATTTTATGGATTTATCGACGATTTTGAATTCATATTTGAATTTAATTAATCGCTGTCGTTGCGAACCATTCTAGATAAATTCATTCACGACCATGATTTTATTATATTCATATGATTTCGATTTTTAGTTAAAAATATTTATTCCCGTTCTTTCACGTATTTTGATTTTAATATTTTAGATTCGTTCTCGATTATAACTTCGTCGTGCGATTATGTATTTCGTTAGCGAAATATATTATTTAAATTATGAAATTTGGTTTAAAATAGTTAAAGTTATCATAATAATTTTATCCGTAGAAAATATTTCCGACTTTAAATTTATTCAGTTTTTGAAATCGTTAATATTTTCAGAAAGTTTTAAATTAAAAAGGTTTTTCAGATATTATTTATGAATTTCTTTCTGAAATTAATTTTCTTCTATTTTATGCCTTTTGATTTACGGAAAACCGATTTCGGCAATTATTTAAATTATTCTCAGTTTATTCGAATTTGAATTAAATATTTTATTATATACTTTGAAATAATTTTTCGAGGTCTTATAATATATTTCCGTAAATAATATAAATTTTTACCTTCGTTGGTAAATTCTTCATAAAATGTCTCTAAAATTCTTTATATAGTTCTTTTATTAATTTTAAGGTTTCACAAAATTATGAAATAATTTTTGTTTAATAAATTTTAGATAAAATATTTTAATAATAATTTTACATATTTAGTATTTATTTTCTACTTCTATTTGAAAAAAAAATGAGCCACCCCAGCCGGCCTTCCCGCTCCTCTCCCTTTTCCTTTTTCTCTTCTTCTCTTTCTTTTCTTCTCTCTTTCCCTTTCCCTACTCCCAACCTCTGCTGCCCTTTGCTTCTGCGACCCAGCCTCCCCACCGCCTCCTTCTCCACTAGCCGCCACTACTAGCCGCTGTAGCCAGAGCTACAATCGCGAGCAGCCGTAGCCGAAGCCCCGCAGCAGCCGTCGACGCCCCAACAGAAATAGCGTCGCAGCAGCAACGCGCAGGTCACGCCGCCACCACCTGGTCACCGTCGACGTCTCCCGACCACCAGCAAGCTGTCCCTGGCCTTCGACAAAGCTTCTCCGACCTTCCCTTACTTCAATTGGTTAATTTTTGTTCGGTATAAATTTCTAAAAAACCCCAATATGGATTTGATTAATTGAATATGATTTAGCTTGTGATAAGCTAAATTAATTGTTTGATTATGTATATATGTACTGTGAGATTAATTTGGATAAGTTAATTGTATGGTTTAGGTTGGAATTTTGGAAAATTGAATTTTGGTCATGTTATGCCCAAATTTTTCGGATTCGCCCGTTTTAGCAATTTAGATAAATTGATTATACAATATGTTTTTAAATGTATCTAATTTCATGTCGGAACCGTGAATTTGAGAAATTTATGCAGAATTTATCGAAATTTGATTTCTAGGTCAAAATTCGTGTGTGATAAAATTGGATCACTCAATTGATTTTATGAAATCATTTGAAATGTATTTAATTTCATATCGAAAGCATTGATTTGGGAAAGTTGTGCGTAATTAATCGGAATTGGATTTTTAGGTCAAAACTCTTGCGGGTCAAAATTGGATTGTGTACTCGGGTCGTTTTATTCAATTGACTATATAATTTACATTAGAATACATTTAATTACATTTTTGAACCGTCAATTTATATAATTTAGGAAGAATTTATCGGATTTGTGTTATGGGCTCAAAAACCCTAATTGTGCTAAATTGGGTATTTATTTTATTGGTTTTGATCAATTGATTATTTGATATGTTATAAAATGTGTTTAATTGCATTTCTAAACATTCAATTTGATTAAATTAATATAATTCAACCGAATTGTATTTTCGGGCCTAAAACCCTAGATTTCAAGTGAGATTATGAAATTGATCATGTGTATAATTGTTTTTCTAAAATTAAATTTGTAGAAATAGTTGAAATGATCCTAATTGCTTTCTAATACCTTTAATTTGAATTGCCCGAGTTTGTGTTGTTGACTTTAAAACCCTAATTTTGAATATGGATAGTCTTAAATTGGCTACTAGGAAGATTGTTTTGTTGAAATTAATTATCTAGATTATTTAAATTAGTTTAATTGTGTTTTAAAACTATCAATTGGAGATAATCGAAGTGATTTGGTTGCTTCGTAGTTTAGGCATTTAAAAATCCTAATCTTTAAGGATGGTTTTATAAAATTGATTTTTTCTATGCGTCTTATATCTAATCGATTTTTTCCTTTGGGTTTTAAATCATTTGAATTATGTTATAATTTAATCGGTTTGGATTTGGTTCTATATAAATGGTTGGTTTGTCTTCTGGGTTGTAAATCCTAACTAGTAAATCATTTTTGAAAACAAAACTTATCTTCTATCATCATTTCCCTAGCTTCCAAATCAATTTAAAATAGTTTAAGTGATATGTATTTAAACCGATTACAGTAATATTGGACCTTAAATATTAATAGAGCTATGCTCTTGAGTCCTAGGTTTTGGACATGTTTTCCAAGAAAAATTGTTTGTCTCTTTGTGTCGATTTAATTATAATAATTGAATTATTGATTGATAGAATAGTTTCTAACTTAGTTTTTGATTTCTATCGGCGATATAGGAAAGATTTATTATGGACCCTTGGGCTAGTGATCTCTCTCTCCCTCTTTTCTCGCTTAGCTAGCTTCAGATTTAGGTAAGTCTCTACTTACCTCCACTTATGGGTGTTTCGTAAGGACGTGACTAAGAACAACTATGTGCGTGTTATGTGCATTGTGTACCATGTGTTATGCCATGTTATGTACTTTATTTTTTTAATGACTAATTACTTGTAGTGCAGCTTGGAGTTGAGGTATGTTTATATGAATTCCTTATGGCATGTTTGTAATGATTGTTCTGTTGTATTTATGATATTTTATGACGTGACCCTCTAGGAGATGCATGCTAGGATATTAATAATATGATGTGGGGTGAAAGGATAAAATGGGAGAAAATGTGGAAGTAAGAACAATTAAGGAAGAGTAAAGTAAGTAAGTAATGTTAGGTGAAAAGTAGAGAGATTACTTATGGGGGAAGAAATGTACTAGGGTTTGGAGTGGCTAACTAGGGTTTTCGATCACCTATGAAATCAATGAGTAAAGTGATATGATTTGGGATTGAACCTAAATGAGATGAGGTGTTTGAGGATAAATAAATTAATGGTAGTGAAGTAAGAGGAAGTTGGGCCACATAAGTCCAATTAAGGTTTTAAGGGAAACCCTAGAGGCTAATAGCGGGTGGAGTCTGATGTCATGAGGTGTTGGGCCTTAACCCACACCCTTTGGAGTTCGTTTTCATTATGTGTAAGTGTAAAGGAGAATAGATATCGAGGTGTGATAAGGGGCGCAAGAGTCCCAAGATATGGAACACGCCCTCTTAGGAGGATAAGGTCGGATATAGTTAGCCATGCATGTCAAGGGTAAAATACTTTCAAATAAGATATGTTAAGACACTAATCACTTAAAGAGGAAGATGTTGAGCCGGACCCAGACCGGTCCACCGGCGAATAATAGTGGCCAAGAGCCGGGGTGCCCTAGAGACCGTTCCACCGGCGAATAATAGTGGCCAGGAGCGTTTTTCCCTGCATAATTTTCGGTCCACCGGCTATAATAGTGGGGGATTCCATACTCAACAAACCAAACGTAATGAAGCTAAGCCATGGGAAATACACTAAGCACTTACAATGAAACACCATGTAAGTTGGGGCAAGACCGGTCTACCAGCGAATAATAGTGGCTAGGAGCGTTCTGCCCTGGAGACCAGTCCACTTGATGGAAACCTGTTAGGGTTTCACGAAGGATCGAACGATTAATCGAGCGCAAAGTTCGATTTTGCCGGTACAGTCTAAGGAAAAATTCCAAAGGAAGACCAAAGATTCAGAAGCACAAATGATACAATGGCAACTGAAATTTGAAGGTGAATGATCAAGATCAATCAAGGTGAGAGCGAGAGCAGAATTAGAGAAGACGAGCGAAAGAGAGAATCGCCGAGAGAGAGAGAAGAAGTCGCGAGAGAGCTCAAGAAATCAGTCGATCTATTTCTGTCAAAAATTTATCCGTATTACAAGTATTTCGCCTATTTATATGTACACAAAAGGCCGTATATGTCGACACATACAATACGGAACAAATACAAGCCTGGATAGAACGGGTGTAAAGGACTTTGGGCCACAATAAATCGACCAGCCCAAACCAACATAAAATGTCCCAAATACAATTAAGCTTAAGGCTTAATTTCCCATCAGCTATAACAACTTTAGCTAATTATGGTTAGTAAGGATTGATTAATCCGCAATCCATCTAGTCCAAATTAAGGAGCGGGTGGCGGATTATACAACCATCCTAATTTTCATTAGCCCATTCCGACCGGCGAATGTATCATATGGGATTACAAGTTATTAACAAAAATTACATAATCTGTACACTCCAATACATATTCTGCACTTCCCAGCAGCTGTATCCAAATTCCACAGAATCCATATGCTGCATTATACTCCTATTAATTCATCAAATAAGACAAACAATTATAAGTAATTAATTCACAGCAATTTTCAAAATTAATTAAATATAAATTCATAAGATTTACATCATTCCCCTCTTCTTGGAAAGGTTTCGCCTCTGAAACCTGAATAAGTCCCAGAAATGGACTAAGATCAGCCACATTGAAAGAGTTACTCACATTTCCAAATTTAACAGGTAAATCAATTTTATAAGCATTATCATTAATTTTCTCTAATACAGTAAATGGTCCATCCCCTCTAGGGTCCAACTTTGACTTTCTAAAATTTGGAAACCTTTCTTTCCTTAGGTGAACCCAAACTAAATCTCCAGGTTTAAAAATCAATTTTCTCCTTCTTTTATTAGCATGTTCAGCCATCTGTTGTACCTTCTTATTAATATGTTGCCTTACAGTCTCATGTAATCTTTTTATACTTTCAGCTCTAGATTCAGCATCAAAATTTTGCAAGTTAGCATGAGGTAAAGGACTCAAATCTAATGGAGTTAATGGATTAAAACCATACACAATCTCAAATGGAGTTTTATTAGTTGTAGAATGTAAAGTTCTATTATAAGCAAATTCCACTTGAGGTAAAACATATTCCCATTGTTTAAGATTCTTTCCAAGGACAGCTCTCAACATGTTTCCCAAAGTTCTATTAACCACCTCAGTTTGACTATCAGTTTGAGGGTGACAAGTTGTAGAAAACAATAACTTAGTCCCTAATTTTCCCCACAAAACCTTCCAAAAATGACTTAAAAACTTAACATCTCTGTCTGACACTATAGTCTTAGGAATTCCATGTAATTTAACCACATTAGAAAAAAAATAATTCAGCCACTGCTACAGCATCATTTGTTTTATTACAAGGTATAAAATGAGCCATCTTACTGAACCTATCTACTACAACCATTATTGAATCTTTAGCTCTATTAGTCCTAGGTAATCCTAAAACAAAATCCAAAGATACATCAACCCAAGGATGGTTAGATACAGGTAAGGGGGTATATAATCCAAAAGGTTTTGAAGTCGTTTTTGCCGGCCTACATTTAATACAATTGACACAATGTTTCAAAACATCTTTTTCATGTGTGGCCAATAAAAATGTTCAATTAAAACATCTAAAGTTTTCTGAGTTCCTAGATGTGCCATTAACCCACCACTATGTGCTTCTTGAATTAATAATCCTCTATAAGAGCATGCAAGAATACACAATCTATTTTCCCTAAACAAGTATCCTTCATTAATAAAATATTTTCCTTAAGAAGAAACTTCACACCTTTTATAGATTTCTTTAAAATCAATATCTTCTAAGTATAATAGTTTAATAATGGAAAACCCTAATAAAGTAGTATCAGCAGCATTTAATAAGGCATATCTCCTGGATAAAGCATCTGCAACTATATTATCACTACCTTTCTTATATTTAATTATGTAAGGAAAACTTTCAATGAATTCTATCCATCTACCTTGTCTCCTATTTAACTTTGACTGACTCTTTAAATACTTAATAGCTTCCTGATCAGTATTAATTACAAATTCTCTATGCCACAAATAATGTTGTCATACCTCCAAAGCCCTTACTAAAGCATACAGTTCTTTTTCATAAGTAGAATTCAATGTACTACCATTTAATTTCTCACTAAAATAAGCTATTGGTTTTCCTTCTTGAGAAAGTACAGCTCCTATTCCTAACCCTGAAGCATCACAATCTAATTCAAAATTTTTTTCAAAGTCAGGAAGACTCAATACAGGTGCTTGGGTTAATTTAGTCTTAAGTGTCTCAAAAGATTGTTGTTGTTCTAATCCCCAAATAAACCAATTATCCTTCTTTGTTATGGCAGTCAAGGGAGCAGCTATAGTACTAAAGTTTCTCACAAATCTCCTGTAAAAAGAACACAGCCCATGAAAACTTCTTACTTCAGTTACACTCTTTGGCACAGACCACTCTTGAATAGCCCTAACCTTCTCTTCATCTACAGATACACCCTCTTTTCCTACCACAAATCCTAAGAAAACCACACTTTCCAAACAAAATCTAGACTTAGCTAAATTAGCATAGAGCTGTTCTGTTTTAAACACATTCAAAATAATCCTTAAGTGTTTCAAGTGTTCCTCTAAGGATTTACTATATATAAGTATATCATCAAAATAAACAACCACAAATTTTCCAATAAATTCCCTTAATACATGGTTCATAAGTCTCATAAAAGTACTAGGAGCATTTGACAACCCAAAAGGCATTACTAACCATTCATATAATCCAAAATTTGTTTTAAAAGCTGTCTTCCACTCATCTCCTGGTTTCATCCTAATTTGATGATACCCACTTTTTAAATCTATTTTAGAAAATATAACAGCACCATGCAATTGATCCAACATTTCATCTAGCCTAGGAATTGGATATCTATACTTAATAGTTATCTTATTTACTGCCCTGCTATCCACACACATTCTCCAACTGCCATCCTTTTTAGGTACTAATAACACTGGTACTGCACAAGGACTCATAGACTCCTTAATATATCCTTTACTCAACAGTTCTGAAACCTGTCTTTTCAATTCCTTAACCTCTTCAGGATTGGCTCTATAAGCAGGTCTGTTTGGTATAACAGCTCCTAGAATAAAATCTATTTGATGTTCTATTCCCCTTAATGGAGGTATTCCGCTAGGTATATCCTCAGGAAACAACTCACTATATTCCTCTAATAATAGTTTCACTGTACTAGGTACTTATTCAATTATTCCTCTCTGACACTCATAACAGTCCTTAAAAATCATCAAGTACACATTGGCATTTCTTTTTATTGCCTTTCCTACATCCTTACCTTTAGCATAAAATCCAAAAGTTCCTTTCATGTCCTTTGTACTAAGATCATTCCCTAAATTAGATTTAGATAACTCCTTATAATCAGATTTAATTTTGGTTTGATCCTCAAATATTTCTTTTGGAGTCATAGGTGCTAAAACAATGTTCTTATCATCCTTCTGTACTGTATACCTATTCTTATAACCATCATGTACTACCCTCCTATCATATTGCCAAGGCCTACCTAACAACAGGTGAGCAGCATGCATAGGAACTATGTCACATAAAACAGAATCCTCATATTTTCCTAACTTTAAATTCACTAAAACTTGTTGACTAACCTTAACATCTCCCAATTCATTAATCCATTGCAATCTATATGGTTTTGGATGTTTAGTAGTGGTTAATCCTAATTTAGACACCAATAGGATACTAGCAGCATTAATACAACTACCACTATCTATGGCCATATTAAAGCACTTGTCATCAATTAAACATCGAGTATGGAATATATTTTCCCTTTGTATAGCATTGGAATCAAGTAATTTATTACTATTTAAAGCTCTTCGAACCAAAAAAAGATCCCTATTCACTGGTAATTTTATTTCTTCTTCTAGGTCACTATCATTCTTTCCAACTAGATTGACCTCTTCCTCTTCTTCTTCAGATTCAGATTCAAACTCTACTTCTCCAGATTCTCTAATCAAAATGTTTCTCTTGTTTGGGCATTCAGAAGCTATATGTCCTAAGCCTCCGCACCTAAAACATTTAATATCCCTAGTCCTGTTTGACCCATTTACAGGATTTGCCATCACATTCTTACCCTTTTCAAACTTCTGTCCTGCCTTAGCTTCATTGTTTCTTCCCTTAAATTCTACCTTACTATTGTTCTTCCAGTTTCCAGAAGTATTTCCCCCAAAATTTCTCCTCATAGTAGTCTTAAACCCAATCCCAGGGGGTTTATATTGCCTAGATTTCCTTAATTGAATCTCTATCTTAGTAGCTATATTCACCATTTCATTTAAGGTTCCACAAGGATACAGTTCTACTTTATCAGCTATCTCTGAATTTAACCCACTCAGAAACTTAGCCATGGTAGCATCATCATCCTCAATGACTCCTGTCTTAATAATCAAAACTTCTAACTCTTTATAATAGTCATCCACTGATCTCACTCCTTGACTAATAGTTTGCAACCTCTTATGCAACTCCCTATAATAGTAACTTAGCACAAATCTCTTTCTCATTAAGGTTTTAAACTCTGCCCAAGTCTGTATAGGCGGTTCCCCACACCTTCGTCTAGTTAACACCAAATTATGATACCAAGAGGACGCATACTCAGTAAATTCTACTACAGCCACCTTAATTTTCTTTTCTTCAGAGTAATTATGACACTCAAATACTAATTTTATTTTCCTTTCCCATTCAAAATAATAATCAGGGTCATTCCTGCCATTAAACCTGGGTATACTAAGCTTAAGATTATTCAAATTCCTATCAATGAATTCTAATTCCCTATCCTGCCTATTGTTCTGTCTAGGCATCCTATCACTATTGTGAGATACTTGGTCTTCCAGCTCCTCTAGATTATCCATGGGTGGAACTCTAATCCTAGGATCCATTGGATCCCTTCCTAAAACTCCTGCCTGATTAGTTTCTACTCTGTTATGTTGCAATTCATTGAGTCTTACTTCCTATTCCCCTAGTCTTTGTTCTAGGTTAGCAGATAAAACAGCAAATTGTGCAGTCATTTGTTCTTGAAAAGTCCTAAGGGTTTCTAAAAGATCATTACTAGACACAAATTGATTCACTGACTGGCCATTGTTAGACATAATGAAATTTAACGGCAGTTTAAACAACTAACACAGCAGCAATTTAATCAACAGAAACAAGTTATTCAAGAAATTCAGATAACAGAACACACAGTATAGTCTCAAGAAGTATCACAATATCAAATATTAATAGTAATAGCAACAGTAAAGCTTACTCAGATTTATTCAATGTCTATAACAGTTCGACAATACTAATTAAGTAAAAGGGAACGATATTACCGCGTCTGCTTAAGCAATCAATTCACTTATCTAGGGTAACCCCTCTTCTTGGAGGTCTCTCCCTTTTCTTGAAACCAAAATGGTTCACCGGTTATGTTCTTAACCTGTATACTTGTTAACAACAGGTAATTGGCAAAGAAATGGAAATTAAGTATAGCAGTTAGTAGTATTAAACAAGAAAATTTACGAATCGAAGGTTACCAACAACAATCTGTCGCACTGTCAGTCAAGATTCACGTTCTTGACCAAACCCTAGGTTGATTAGGGTTTCTCTTCAGACTTTCGAAAATAGCAGACCAAAACACTTTAATTGCCGGTTTAGAATCGATAATAATCGAAACAGACTTCGTCGTTGTAAACCCTAAATTTTCACACCTCAAGCTAGGGTTAGCGAAATATAGAAATCGAATCAAAAATGAAGAAAACTTAATCAGTAACACAGAAACTACGAGCACTCTAGAAAATCGAGACTTTGATACCAAATGATGGAAACGTGTTAGGGTTTCACGAAGGATCGAACGATTAATCGAGCGCAAAGTTCGATTTCGCCGGTACAGCCTAAGGAAAAATTCTAAAGGAAGACCAAAGATTCAGAAGCACAAATGATACAATGGCAACTGAAATTTGAAGGTGAATGATCAAGATCGATCAAGGTGAGAGCGAGAGAAGAATCAGAGAAGACGAGCGAAAGAGAGAATCGCCGAGAGAGAGAGAAGAAGTCGCGAGAGAGCTCAAGAAATCAGTCGATCTATTTCTGTCAAAAAGTTATCTGTATTACAAGTATTTCGCCTATTTATATGTACACAAAAGGCCGTATATGTCGACACATACAATACGGAACAAATACAAGCCTGGATAGAACGGGTGTAAAGGACTTTGGGCCACAATAAATAGACCAACCCAAACTAACATAAAATGTCTCAAATACAATTAAGCTTAAGGCTTAATTTCCCATCAGCTATAACAACTTTAGCTAATTATGGTTATTAAGGATTGATTAATCCGCAATCCATCTAGTCCAAATTAAGGACCGGGTGGCGGATTATACAATCGTCCTAATTTCCATTAGCCCATTCCGACCAGCGAATGCATCATATGGGATTACAAGTTATTAACAAAAATTACATAATCTGTACACTCCAATACATATTCTGCACTTCCCAGCAGCTGTATCCAAATTCCACAGAATCCATATGCTGCATTATACTCCTATTAATTCATCAAATAAGACAAACAATTATAAGTAATTAATTCACAACAATTTTCAAAATTAATTAAATATAAATTCATAAGATTCACATCACCACTGATAAATAATAGTGGTCAGGAGCATTTTGCCCTGTATGTATTTTGGTCCACCGGCTATAATAGTGGGGTTCTCGCACTCACATGGGCTATTAAAGAGTATGTGTGGAATGAACATATTAGTAAGAGGAATAAAGAATAAGTTAAGTAACCACGCCTTATTACATGTACCATTGTATGTTGCCTACATGCTTATTCCTATGTTATTTGCTCTATGTGTTGGCCTTAGTGCATCTGTTACCGTACTCAGTACGTAGCGTACCGATCACCCGTTTCATGGGTTCTGTTGGTAGGACTTATGATGTGGGTATTGAGTATGTATAATACTGTATCAATGTAATGCACCATGATATGAACTTGATGTTTTAGTTTACGTCTCTCCCATAAGATAAGGTAGTGAGATTTACTCAGTATTGGACCCGTAATGATACTACCTTGGTTGAATGGGTCTTGTGATGATCCACTGATGGTGGGGAGCAGACCTCTTGTGCAGGTTTGAGATTGGATATTGTATTTGGGTGGAAGGCTTGGTTTGAGAGAGTAGGCAATCCGTAATTTAATCCATCGAAAATTTTCTTGTTTGATTGTATTTATTTTCAAAATTTTCAAGTGTTGTATTTAAAATTTGATGGGTGTTGTAATTGACTTTTAATTCATCATACTCCGATAAGATTTTAAAATTTGGATTTATTTTACAGGTTCTGCTGATTCATTTAGCAATGATTTTATTCGGTGAAAATATTCACTTGCCATCAGCCTATAAATATCTCCTTGTGGGAGTTTATCCTCACGACATAGATGTTTGAAATTTGTTTGACAGGTTTAGCCTTGCATGTAGCATGAGATAGATGGTAGACATTTATCTTGTGCTAGATGTGGTGGTAACATTTCTCAAATTCTATTTTAGCTTCCGCTTTATTCTTTCAAATTGTTTTTTCAAGACTGAATTTTTGGGGGTGTTACACTGTATATGGAGCTTGGTGGTCTCATTATGTAAGTGCTTATGTATATATAGCTCAATAACTTTGTTCTTTTGAGGGATTACCTATGTAGAGCTTCATGAACACATTGTTTCAATGACTTTTTTTCTAAGGGATTACTTTTAGAGCCTAATGACCTTTATATTTAAGAGTTTACATATGGAACTTGATGACCACATTTTTAGAGAAATAATGTATAAAGGTGAAGCTTTAAGTTAGTGGAAATCATTTTTCATATGAGTGCCAATTTGAAAATGCGTTAATATATAATGAAAAATGATTTATTCCTCACATTGATAGGAAGAAAAATTATATAAATTCAAATTAACCAAGATCATTATTTAGTTAACATCAATCAACATCACAAATAATATTTACTAAAATGTTATTTGTTCTTAGCATTAGCTAGATACATGCTATTTTCACCATCTAATATGAATGTCTCTAGCCCAACATGCTCCATAACATGATACAGAACTTCACATTTAGTTAATTTTTCTCAACCATCATTTCTTTTGTATTTAGCCTTGGTAAAAGCCTAGTCTCTTACACTTAATTGTGTAGGTTTTATTATTTTTGTTAGTATGTAGGTACTTGTTTGTGTTTAGCAAGGAACATTTGAATTATATCTCTTTGTTCTTACAGTATGATTGTCCAAATTTTTAAGTCCTCTTTTATCTTTAAGATCATAGTATAGTGTTATATATGAAATTTTTTCAATTTCAATGGGTACAAATGCCTCAGCCCCAAAAGCTAAACTAAAAGATGTTTCACCTACATATATTTATTATTGTTAAACCATATGCCATTATTAATTATACTTGCATGAAGAAGTCCAAACCAATAATTTTTTGCTAGTTACATTCGTATGATGACAATTTGTACTCCCTCATCTCAACAATGTCCACTTTTATGTTTATTTCATGCGTATAATATTATTCCATAAAAACTTTGTTATTTGTTTTTAAGTTATTTATCCTTAGGCATCTCCCTCTACCCATCATGTAAAACAATCAATCTCTACTATGAATAATATATTTTGGCCAGATCTTATACTTAATAGGTTAGTTTGAAAGATATGATGTAATACCTCCAAATTGATCAGAGTGTTATAAGGATTGGTATGGATACTTATTTCAACATAGTATACCAACCTTTCAGTGATTTTGTCCTAAGAAATCCATTCTTAAGCATGCTGGTTATGGAGTAATTTTTAGGATTGGTGACCCTCCTAATAAGCTTCATAATTTTTCTAAAAATATCTCAAGAAACAAGTGAGTGAAGACAAAGTGCTCTAAAAGGACTAGTGTTGATCTATGGGGCCATTCGATCTATCAGAAAGCACTCCAAGGTAGCCCTTATATGGTATTATTGGCACATGGTGTTTCAAAGTGGTATTAGAGTAATGATTTTGAAAAATCACTTACAAAATGTTTAATGTAAAGTTTTCATTTGGAATTTTGAAGTAATTTTCAAGAATTTTGAGAAGCATTGATTTTGAAACTTGGAAAGCCACAAAGTGAAGAATTAGTCAGGGCTTATGAAATACATGCTTATTTATGTTCATTGTTATGTTCTTGTTTTATCTTTGTGATATATATGTGGACATGATCATATTTTATTTATGTGATGATATAAGTTGCGTTCCTTCATGTGATATGGTATATTATTATGAATGTTTTTCCCATGTTTCCATTTTATTAATCAGTAGTATCCCCATTATATACCTTTTAGTTATGCTAACTATTTTTTAAGCCTATACTTTTTAAATGAGTTTTAGAAGTATCTTCCTCAACCTATAATTCTTTGTTAATTCATTTTTAAATATTTTGATGGATCTTTGATATTTCACAAATAAAATGATTGACATAATATTACATGGTATATTTATAACAAAGTTTTGAATTTGGGGGATTAATTGGCTTATGATAGTGTCTTGTTTTGAAAATTTAATTAGCTAATATTTTAAAAGTATTTTGAATTTTTTTTGTAATTAATGTAAATTTAATGTTTCAATTATTTGTGTTTATACATGCTTGTGGAATCTAATTTTATTGGAGTTTAATATTCACAATTTAAAGAAGGCTTTAGATGTTGTAGATCCATCATTAGAGTTTTTACCAAGTGGTCCTTTTGTGTGAATCCCTCCTCAAATGATCAGAAGATTCGAAGATAGGAGTTAAGAGGATGTCAAATGAAGGAAGGTGGAAAGAAGTTGTGAATATTAAAGAAAAATACAAGGATTATTTAAAGATTGATTTGGATCTTCAATCAATATTCAAGGAAGAACTCAAGAATTTTAACTTTGAATGTTTCTCGAAGAAGATATTCAAATTATCCTATCTAAGCTTACTCTAAGTACTCTTAGTTATAAAAATTCACTCACAAAAGAGAGAAATTGGATAAATAAATTACTTACTCTAGATTTCAGTGATAGTCAATATTCATGTGTTACAATGGTTGTCGAATCATACTTTATATAGGTGGTTATAACTTTTCTAAGTAACACACTAAGGTATCTAAGGTAATACAAACAGGGATAACTAACTTATTAATTAGTAAAGTAACATGGTTATAACCTATCTAGTATATGAATAAAAAAATATTAAACCTAAATGTAGCTAATTATTACATGGAAATAACTAACAAGTGTCCTAAATTTTATATATATATATAATTATAACTTGGTCTCATTGGCTTTTATTTTAACTTCCATACATAATAGTTTCCTTTAAATTATAATAACTTATAACACACATATATATTAACATCTTGATGCCATTAATCAAATCATTACAAATATGTTACATACCTGTATTAATTACTCAAAGTACACTTGTTAAGTTCAATCACATTATTAATATTATCAATGAAGAAAAATATTATAATAGGCTCCATAACAAAGTATATTAAATATTCATTATCTCAAGAATCCATAGATTTCCCTACATCATTCTCTCCAACTTGAGAATAACTTATCCTCAAATAAATTTCCTTGAAACACCGCCATAAGATTATAGAAGTTGAACTTCGTAAGTGCTTTTCTAAATTTTATAAGGATTTTAAATGGTACATATGCTCTTGGAATTTGTTCATGTTTTATTAGATTCATAAAAATTTCTTTTCACAAATTTAAAATACTAAATCACAAGGATACATACCTTTTGAGTGAGATGTTTATTAGCCTGCTCTTGGTATCTTTCATTAGATCATTTTATGATCCCCTTGATTTGTTGATAAATCTTTTGAAAAAAATCAACTCATCAATTAGGCTCAAAATTTTTAAACTCACATTTCATCAAGAGTACTATATCAACTAGCATGTATATAGCCACTCCACAAACAATCTAAAATAAACTTGAGCGAGTAGTACTTGAAGGACTTCAATCATAAGCAAATTTTACATGAGCTAACATAATGACCTATTATTTAGTACTTTTACTTACCAATCCTCTCAAAAAATTGCCAAGACTACATGATATAGGAGCATCTATTGAAAACTCTCAATATTCTTATTCTAATGATGGAGATCAAGAGGAATTAACATACATGGAGATAGAACCAATTCATATAATTCTAATATTTTTTCAAGTTATTCTTCTTTTAGGTATTGTGTATGTTTGTAAGAAATTCTTGAATTTCCTGATGGTTGAAGATCATTGAGGTAAAAGGTAATGACATGGTATTACAAGATTGCATAGTGAAAGGAATAAAAAGGCTACAGGACTATAATTTTTTATTACATATGATTATATCTTTATATTACATTATTAAGTTGTGTAGCTTTGTTATTTTTGTTCTCTACTTTGCAATTCTTGTAAATTTATCATTGTAACTTTATTGTTAAGCCATAAACCATGCATTAGGAAGGTTAAATCATTAATGAGGCTAATAATGGGCTTCTTAACAAAATGTCCTACAAGGTTCCATGCTTATAAATAGTTTTATTGAAAGAATTCAACATATATTATGTCATGAAATGAAAAGTTCATTTGTAGCATAGGAGAGAGTTTCAAGAGAGTATATTTCTTCTTCTTCTCTTCTCCTTTCTCAAGTGTGTATTGAGAAGTAGAAAGGGTAATATAGTATGAAATAGAAGTTCCTCATTAAAAGAGTTAGATTTTGGATTAGATTTACTCAAGTTCTATCATCATTTGAAAACAACCAAAGTCTAAATACTTGAAGTTGAGGGTTTTGTTTCTATTTTGCATCTTTTTAATCCTTAAAATAAGGTCCTAAACTCTTATAGAAGATTTGGGAATAATTTTTGCATCAAAAGTGGTATCAAAGCCACCTTGAAGTCAAAGATACAAGAGGTGCAAAAATATAACCAAGGATCGATCATCTTCATCACCATACTTGGGGTTCGAGTTTCTTGAATAATTTTGGTAGAGTATTACTAATATTAATGATTTATTATGTATTATAAAAATATGAAAGTTTCATGTGAATATTGAAGTATCTTACATGGTTTTTTGATGTTATTGCATGTTAGAATCAACATTAGGTAGTAATCTTTGTTTGAATTTATGTGCAATATTAATTCCAACATGTAAGGTTCTTGATTTGTATATGTGTTTTTGGAATATTTTGATCTATAGTAATGCATGTTTAGTTGATGTTTTTTGCTGATAGGAAATGATGGGTGTCTTTATTGTGGTGAAAATTTACTAAGCATGGACTATAGAAAGCATTGATGTTTTGATGTTGAATGAGAACTAGCTTTTGGTGCATGTGTTTGAAAGTGAATGATGTATATTTGTGTAAGAATAATTGAGCATGAGGTAATATTATCATGTAGTAGTAATGCAGATTGGATCATTGTTTGTTTCTACATGCAACGTGATTTGAAATATTTGAATACACATGGTGATGTTTCGAATTCTTGAGTATATTTTTTGAGCAAATTTTGCATGTTTAAAGCCACTAATAAAATTTCTAATAACTATTAAACCACTAATGCTAAACTTAGATAACAACCGGTTATGCAAACACAACTCTAAAGGCTAGAGTCTAGGTTAGCTGAGAAGATTTAGTCAAAAATGTCCAAGAGTATAGAGGATTCTATAGGAAAATTTTTAGAAGTGATGTTAGGTTAAATAATCTAATTAAATCAAGGAATTTGAATTTAAGAATAGACTATAAAGAAGAGTCTATATGGAGCAGAAGTAATAGGATGTTCCATGACCACCAACCTAAGTATCATCAAAAGGAGGATAAGGGCATGAAAGAATCTCTACAAGGGGAGATAGATAATAACAATCCTCACTTAGATAAAATCCTTGAAGAGTATCACCATGTTTTTTCTAATGAATTACCACATGGATTACCACCTAAGAGAGGGATAGAACATGCCATATATTTACTTAATAGGTCCGCATATAGATGTAATCCCAATGAGGCTAAGGAGTTTGGAAACGAATCTAAGAGCTTGTAAAGAAAGGCTATAGGAGGAAAAGCATGAGTCCATGTTGTGTGCCTACATTAATATTCCCAAAAAAGGATAGTACATGGCATATGTGCATTAACTCAAGAGTTGTTAACAACATCTTTATTAAATATTGTTTTTTAATACTAAGGCTAGATGATATGTTGGATGAGTTATGTCAGGTATGGGTATTTTGTAAGATTGATATGAGAAGCGGATATCATCATATGAGGATTAGAGAAGGAGATGAGTGGAAATCTACATTCAAGACTATTTATGGTCTTTATGAGTGGTTGGTGATGCCTTTTATCTTATGTAATGCACCAAGATCAATCATGAGACTAATAAATGAAGTGCTTAGATCTTTTCTTGAAGTTTTCATCATTATGTACTTATACAATATACTCGTGTATAGTTGAAACAAACATGATCATCTAATTCATATTAGGAAATTGTTTGATAAACTGAGGGAGACTGAACTATATGGAAAAATGTAAAAGTGTGACTTTATGCTTGGAAATATAGTTTTCCCTAGGCACATAGTGATTTGTGAAGGTATTAATGTTGATTCCACTAAAATTGAGGCTATTAAGAATTGGTAGACATCAAAGGATATTCATGAAGTGAGGAGTTTTCATGGTTTGGCAAGTTTATATAGGAGGCACATTAAGGATTTTTCTACTATTGCCACACCGATAACTAAACTCATTAAAAAAGGGGAGTTTAATTAGAGTGAGGATGCAAATAAGGATTTACAAAATTTAAAGAATAAGCTATGCAATGCACCAATACTATATTTACTGGACTTTGAGAGAATATTGGAAGTTACTTATGATGTAAGTGGGGTAGGGATAGAAGGTGTACTATCAAAGGAGAAATGAGCTATTGTACTTTTCAGTGAGAAATTGAATGGAGTGAGGCTGAATTATTCCACGTACAAAAAATAGTTCTATGCTATTATATAAAGCCTAGAAACATAGATTTAGTATCTAAGATCTAAACCATTTGTTTTACATTTATACCATGAGAATTTGAAGTATTTGCATATGTAAAATAGAATTAGTTCGAAGCATGCAAAATGGTTAGTTTCTTACAATCCTTCATATTTTTTTGTCAACTATTTCAATGGTAAAGAAAATGTCGTGGCATATGCTTTGTCTAGTAAATCCATGCTATGAGTAATGTTAGATGCTAAGTTATTGGGATTTGAGATGTTGAAGGAGTTGTTTGATAAGGATGAAGATTTTGTAGACATATATAATGTGTGCAAAAAGAGTTGTGGTTTTGGTAATTATTTACTACGAGATGACTATCTCTTTAAACATCATAAGTTGCAAATACCTCATTTAAGTGTATGTGATTTACGTATTAAAGAAGTACATGAGGGCATATAACTGGTCATTTTGGAGTATAGAAGACCAAGGAAGTACTACAAGACAACCTCTACTAGCCATAGATGATAAAACTAGTTCAAACAATTATAGGAAGCTGCATAACTTGTTAGAAAAGTAAAAGTTTCTTCTACAAGGATTTATATACTCCTTTACCAGTACCTGATCAACCTTGGAAAAATGCTACTGTGGATTTTATATTAGGATTACTAAGGATGAAAAAGGGTAATGATTATATTCTTGTGGTAGTGGAAATATTTTCAAAAATGGCACATTTTGTACATTGTAACAAAATCAAGAATGCAACACTTCTAGAAAACTTATATTTTTAAGAAATCGTGAGGTTAAATGGGGTTCCCAAAAGTATAGTGTCAAATAGAGATGTAAAATTCCTAAGCTACCTTTGAAAAACACTTTGGCACATGTTAGGCACTAAGTTACTATTTAGTACTTCTCATCATCCACAAATATATGGTTAAATTGAAGTGACTAATATGACTTTAGATAATTTTCTACAAGGGTTGGTAAATAAAAGTATCAAGGAATGAGATATAAAGTGCATGATGAGCTTACACACAAATGAAGTCCTTCCAGTACAATAAAAACAAGCCCTTTTCACATTGTATATGGGTTAATCCATATCTACCCATTTATATGTTTTCATTCAAGAGAGTGGATATAAAGAATTATGATGTTAAAAAAATTAATTCCTTGGAAAAATTCATCAACAGATTAAGGACAACATTGAAAAATCAAATTCAAAATACCATGCCCAAGCCAATAAAAATAGAACTCAACAAGTGTTTAAATAGGGATATTTAATATTGTTGCATTTGAGAAAAGAAAGATTTATAAAGTTAAGAAAGAATAAACAAATGCCAAGAGTTGGTGTTCCATTAAAAATCTATAGAAAATTTGGAAATAACGTGTATGAACTTAAATTACCTAAACATTATGGAGGAGTGTCTAGGACTTTCAATATTGGTGACTTATCTCCATATTATTGTGATTCTAATTTTAAGGAAAATTCTTCTCTAAAAGGGGAGCATGGTCTAGGAAAATCTATTGAAAACTCTTAATATTCTTCTTCCAATGATGGAGATAAACAGAAATTAACATATGTGGAGATAGAACCAATTATACTTGAAAATTCATATAATTATAATGTTTTTGTCAAGTTATTTTTCTTACATGTATTTGGTATGTTTGAAAGAAATTCATGAATTTCATGATGGTTGAAGATATTTTAGGTATAAGGTAATGTTAAGGGATTAAAATATTACAAAGTGTAAGGAAGAAGAAGTCTATATGACCATAAAGTTTTATCACATATGATTAAATCTATATATAACATTATTCAGTTGTTTAGCTTAGTTATTTTTGTTGTCTACTTTGTATTCCTTGTAAAATTGTCATTATAACTTTATTCATAAGCCATGGACCATACATTAGGAAGATTAAATCATTAGTAAGGTAAAATGGTGTCTTAATGAAAAGGCTTGCATGGTTCCATGACTATAAATTCTTATACTCAAAGGATTTGACACACAGTATGTCATGAAATGAAAATTTAATTTAAAACTTAGGAGAGAGTTGCAAGAGCATGTGTTTCTTCTTCTTCTTATTCTCTTATCCTTTCCCAAGTTCCTATTAAGAATTAGAATAAAAGGTTCTTGTTAGAAGAGTTACATCTTGGATTAGATCTACTTAAGTTCTATCATCATTGGAAAACAACTAACGTCTTAATACCTTAATTTTTGGCTTTGGTTTCTATTTTGCATCTTTTTAATCCTTAAAACAAGGTTTTAAATTGGTGTAGAAGATTTGAGGACAATCTTCTACATCACTACAATTTGTAACTTTAGGTTATCCATTGGTTTGTGCATGATGTTATTTACTAAATAACAACTTTGTGCCTAACATGTGCCATAACATCTTTTAAAAGTTACTGAGAAACTTGTCATCTCTATCCAAAACAATAATTTTGGGAATGCCATGTTGTTTTATAATTTCAATACATACAAGTCAGAAACATGTGTATCATCATTAGTTTTATTACATGGAACAAATGAGCGATTTTAGAAAATTAGTCTACCACAACCATAATATAATATTTACCTCTTTTGGTCTAGGAAACCCTAATATAAAGTCTATACTAACTCCTTCCTGTGGTTGACTAAGCACAGATAATGGTATATATAAACATTTCTGAAAAAAAAATTTACTCTTTTTCAAAGTAACCATTGGTTTACTATAAGTTTTACACACTTAATCATGTATGGCCAAGAGAAAATATATTTAAATATTTTCAATCTCTTTTGAGTACCAATATGTCCCATTATAGCTCCTTCATTTACCACTTTAATAAGTAAATCTTTAAAACTAGATCTTGGTACATAAATTTTATTGACTATAAATAAAAATCCATCTTGTAATGCAAAATTACTATGATATCCATTTTTTTGCAAGCTCAATATTCATAATTAAAATAATCATCTTTAGGATATAGTTCTTTTAAAATTTATAAACCTAGCAGTTTAACATCTAATACAAAAATAAATATATATCTTCGAGAAAGAGCATCGACTATCACATTTTCTTTTCCACCTGAGTGTTTGATAGATCACACAAAGAATTATAAGAATTTTACCCATTTTGGATGTCTAGGATTAATTTTAATTTTTCCATGTAAGTACTTCAAACTCTCAATATAGAAATGTAATACAAAAGGTTTAGCCCTCAAATAATAACTTAATGTCTCTAAGTTACATACGTTGGCAAAGAATTCCTTGTTATACATCAAATACTTCAATGTACTACCATTTAATTTTTCATTAAAATATACAATAGTTATTTTTTCTTATATTGTCTTTGCAATTCCTTTTCTTCTTTTAGATTACATTTATAAGCACTTTTATTTAGTAGAGACATTCCAAAAATTAAATCTATTGTATTCTCTATTCCTCAAAGATGTTGTAGTCCAAAAGGTAATTCATTAAGAAATACATCATTATACTCATCAAGTAATGTTGTAAGGTTGAAATTCTTAGAATGTTTCCCCCAAATTGGTATTCTTTGACTACTAATGCTTAGAAAAAACCCGCCTTCTCAATGTAATAAATTATGTAATTCTCATGTAAAATTAAACTCTTATTAGTTTTGATAAAGTGTATATGGTCACAATGAGATGGTTTCAATTTTGTTTTTAACGTAATCATATCATATTCATTAGTCCCACCAGTATAGATTATGTTTCTATCATATTACCATAGTCTTCCTAGTAAAATAACACAAGTATCCATAGGTAATACATGACACAATAATTCATCAAGATAATTTATAATATAAAAATTAATGAAGGTTTCCTTATTTACCTTAGATAACAAAGTATATTCTCCTCTCATTGAGTTTAGCATATAAAAAGCCATTATTTCCATCACCAAATTTGATATACTAAATTTTAGCTTTTTGTTGAAGGAAATTGAAATGCCCCGAAAAGTTCTAATTTTAAATAGTATATTGAAATGAAATTTATTATGATAGTTAATTAAATATAAATTATTTGATTAAAATAAAAGGAAATTAATTAGGACAAATTAAGAAGAAAATTATTACTATTTTTAATTAGGAGTAATTTGGGTATTATAGCTAGTTAAGGATTTTATTTTAGAAATTAACAAAATAAATTATTTTATTTAAAATAAGGAGGATAAAATAGTTCCAAATTAATATTAATTTTATAAATAATTTAATGGAAGAAAATTAGGGTGTTTTGCTAATTAAAATGGAATTTATGGAAAATATTTAAAAAAAACCCGGAACTAGCCTAAAAAGGGAATTTAATATTTTTGTTAAATAAATATTTTATATTAAATACCCAAAATATTCTAATTAATTTATTTAAACCCAAAACCTTATTTTCTTCCTTTTTCCTTTTTCCTTTTTCCTCTTTCTTTTTCTTTTCTCCTTTTCTTTCTTTTCTTTCTTCCTCTTTTTTTTTCCGCCGATTGGGCCAAGCGCGCCCCAATCCTCTTTCCTTTTTCTTCCTTTCTTCTCCCGCGGCCCAGCGGCGCTGGCCTTCTCCCTGCGTGTGCCCAGACGTGGCGTTTTGGGCGATTGTATGTCGAGACGCTGCGTCTCGTTAAGTGAGGGCTTAACCGGCGCGCGACCCGCCCGGTTCTTCCCTTTTATTTTCCTTCCTCGGCCGACCGGCCCATCTTCTTTCTTCTTCCTTCTCCCTCCGTCTTCCCCCGACGCTGCAACGAAACCTTCGACCCCATCAATGGCCTCTTCGGCTACTGTGATTAATACTGGCCGTTTCTTGCCTCATTGTCTTCCTCTTAACTCCAGGTGTAATTCGGCATAATTATTGGACGTTGAATCTCACTCGTTTCTTTTCCTCAGCCTCGCGAAAATTCAAAGTAACCCAAACGATGGGCGATCAATTACTGCCACCGGCCACCCAAATTCTTGCACTTATTACCTCCCTGTCGAGCTTCAACACCCTATTATACCATTCACTATCTATAAATAGCCTAGTTATAGGAGTTTTTGGATTTTTCTCCCCCGAAAACCCTAAGCAGGGGCTGGCTGCCACCATGACTTCAGACGCTTCCCCTGCTGCTTATATTCAACCTCCACGCCACTATAGCATTCCAATTTCTTCCCCGAAAATTTCTTTAGATAACTAAACCATTTTTAACCTTCGATTCCTCCTGTGTAGGCCTCCATAGTCGTGCCAAGTTTGCTTCTCACCTCGTCAGAATTTTCACCCAGAAAACCTTAAGCCGCCGTCCTCCGCCGTTTCCGCCACTTTTACTGCCCTCTGAACCACCCAAAAACTCCCTCTAATCCTCCTCTACCGAATAAAAACCTTATTTTAATTTTTCCCCTGCTCCTTCTCTCTTTTTCTTCATCTTTTTCCTTTTAGATCTTTTTTCCGGCCACCTCCGTGAACCACCGTCGGTGCCGCCCATTCCTGCCGACTCAAGGTGAAATCCTAGACCTCCTTAGACATTATTTACTATTTATTGTAAATTATTCCATTTTTATTTTATTTATTAGTAACTAATCGAATATAATAATAATTTCCTTGCTATTCATATTATTATTATTTGATGTAAAATTTATGCAGAGTTGTACTTGCAGGGTGGAGAATGCTAATAAAATAATTTTATTGTTATTTCCGAATTTTAAGATATTAATTGAATTATTATATGATTATTATCATTTTTCTTCTTATTATTAATATTATAATTATTAGAATAATTATTATTAACATTTTATTAATTATTCTGGAAAATCTTAGGCCATAATTTTGTATTAATATTCGCACTTATGTATTTTAGTATTATTATTCCTATTGTTCTTATAACCATTAATAATAATATTACCATTATCTTTATTATTTCAATATTATTATATATGTTATTAATTTTATTATTAATATTAATAAATAGTAGGTCATTAGTTATAAGTAGGGTCGAAACCCCACTTTAAATTTAAAGCTTATATATTATTGTTATTTTTATTATTATTATTATTATTATTATTATTATTATTATTCTTGATATTATCTTTATTTATAATATTTAGTTATTATAGAATTATTATTATTATTATTATTATTATTATTATTATTATTATTATTATCTTTACTCGTATTATTTTGGTGAAGGGCAGAAACCCTTATATCACCTTTTTTATTTTGAACTGCCTTAGTTTTATTATTAATATTCTACTAGTATTTTGTAGAGTCAATTCTAATATAATAATTTTTAATTAAAAATAAGGTCTTGAGATAAGTTAGAAATGATAGCATTCTTAAGAGAAAACCTAATCCTAGTATTTTTCCCATAGTAGGTGAGCCTAACCAAAGCCCTCAAGTGGTATAGGAACTTGCTACAAGACCGGCGACATTTTAGGTAAGGGGTGCTAAGGCCATTTGTGTTATATATGATTTATATGCCATGCATGCCTTGTGATATGATCTATCATGTATTTCATGTAACTATTATGTAATTTTTATGAATGCAGCATGTATGGAAGTTGAGGTGTGGTTTCGTTAAATGATTGTGGCATGAGAATGATGTGTATAAATATATTATTAATACGATGTGATATGGCTCGAGACATGCATGAGGGACTTACAAAATAATATTGGGGAGTTCATGGGAGTTGGATTTTTGCATGGAATGAATATATTGTACGGTGTTAGGGTTTTGCATGGGTTGTACGGTGTTAGGGTTTTGTATGAGTTGCATGATGCTTGGGTTTTGCATGGTGGTACTACTATTACATGAAGTTAAGATTTGCATGGGCGTAGGGTTTACGTGACGTTAGGGTTTGCATGGGCGTAGTGTTTACATGAAGTTAAGATTTGCATGGGCATAGGGTTTACATGAAGCTAGGGTTTGCATGGAGTAGGGCTTAGGTGGAGTTAGAGTTCTCATGAGAGTTAGGGAAGGTCAGGATTAATGTTAATGGTGGTGGTTAACTAGGATTGGAAGATGAGGAAAGTAGAAGCCAGTCATGCGTGTCTGAGTCAAACTTGTGAATAAGACACTTAAGATACTATTCACTTAAAGAGGAAGATATTGATACGGGACCAGCCGATCCACCGGTCAGGAATAGTGGTTAGGGTTTTACCCTATGTGCGACCGATGCACCGGTTAAAATAGTGGTTAGGGTTTTACTCTATTGTGACCGATCCACCGGTAATAATAGTGGTTAGGACATGATGTCCTATTGTGAATGGCCCACCGGTTATAATAGTGGGGGTTCCCGATCTGAATGAAAATAAACCAAAGTTTTGTTAAGGTAAGTAAAAGACATTAATTACTTACAGTGGAACATCATGTGAGCCGGAGCCGAGCTGATCCACCAGTTAGGAATAGTGGTTAGGGTTTCTACCCTATATATGTGACCGATCCACTGGTAATAATAGTGGTTAGGGCATGATGCCCTATGTGTGACCGGCCCACCGGTTATAATAGTGGGGTGCTCCTGTGCTCGCATGGAATTGATAAAAGGCATGGTATGAAATGAGATCTAATTAGAGATTAAATAAGTAATAAATCTAGACTATGAATGGGCCCTTGTACTTTTACCTGGTTGATCCTATGTACTTATGATTGTACTCCTCTATGTCTGCATGATTTATATGTTATGTGTTGGCCTTAGTGCTCGGTTACCTTACTCAGTACGTAGCGTACTGATCACCCGTTTCATGGGTGTTGCTCATTCCAACGAGTAGAAGGCCCATCTGATTTCCTACAGGTAGGAGATATGTATTATGATGCTATAGATGTCTATGGGGCATCAAGTGGGGACAAGTGATGATCGGGCTGGATCGATTATCAGAGTGACGTGGCCGGCCTTCCTTTAAACTATTATTACTATCTTATCTATTTATAAATAGTACTTTCGAAACTACTTCATTATTGTAGTTATTTCTTTTTCCTAAAAAAAAACTACCCTCGTATTCGGAATTGAATAAAGAATTGTGCGTACCTGATTTCCATATCTTTGAATTTGGATTATCCATTAATGCTTACTGAGTTGTTTCTTTAGCCTTAGCACTTAGTATTGGAACGGTAGGAGTGAACCGGTCTGGTACTAAGTGTGGCAGTAACATTTCCAGAATTTACGGTTTAAGCTATAAGTAAAAAAAAATATATGTAAATTTTGGGGTGTTACAGAAATGTTCTTTCAATTTAGCGTGTTGCCACCATATCTTCCTACGAATACCCTATTCTAACTCTAGAGCATTATCTCTATGCTTAGCCTGGAGGTTTTTCTTACTCTTTAGTCAATCAGATTTAGCTTGATCAACTCTTCTACTCAAATTACAAAAATTCACTAAATTAAACTGCTTTAGAGCCTGTTTTAAGTATTTGAGTATGGAAACCGACCTTTATTGTTTGGAACCCCGAACTAGTTATTGCCAAACATGAGAAACATAGTGTATAAAATTAGGTGAAGTGGTCCAAAAGTTAAAAAACTTGAAAGGTTTGATCCCACTTCTATCTTGATGCTGCCACATTAGATGCAACCTAAAATGATCAAAGAGACAGTCTTCAATAACGTCAACCGAGATGATTAAAATTACCAAACCACTCTTGGTCTCCAAGTGCCCTATCCAGTTTGCAACAGACCTTGAAAGAGCCTAATTGATTATTATACCAAGTAAAGAGAGGGCCAGTTGTGTGTAACTCCCCCAACCCACCAGCACAAAGATAATCCACAAAGTCTTCCATATTTGCTAAATGAAGGTTACCACCTAACTTCTCACTAGCTAAAAGAACCATATTAAAATATTCAATGACTAAGCTACCCTTATATAAGGATTGAAAGTCCACAAGATGTGACAACAATGATCTTCTAGCAACACTATCATTGTGGGCATACACAATAGAAACATAAAAATGATATCCATCAGCTAATTAAAAAGAGCAATGAATAACCTATTCAAAAATGCCAAGGAATTGGAGTTTTACATTAGTATCTCTCCATAGTATCCAAATCCTACCATTATAATGAACAAAGTAATTATGTGTCAAGCAATAATTGTTACCAATCCTCTTTACAATACCCTTCATCTTAGCTTCTTTCAATCAAGTCTCTAAAAGCCAAATAATATTGAAATTCTTATGTTGTATACATCTACTAAGTAATTTTTGATTTAGGAGTTTATTAATGCCCTTGAAATTCTAGATAGAAAAATTCACTTTGTTATAAAGACTGGTAAACTACCACTCTGTACAATACCTATTCCAGGCTCAATATATACGTCTTTTCCTTTCCCTTTTTTTGTTAATTCCAAATATTCCTTAGCATTAACAAGGTCTAGCATATCTAGTATTTCATCCTCATTGCTAAATGAACTTTTCGCTAGGTCTAACTTCCTAGGCTTTATTGATGGTGATGCATTCTGAGGTTGATTTGATGCCATCCCCTAGCATGGTATTAATTTCTCCACTTTCTCTAGAGCCAACTTTTTAACTTGCCATACTCTTTGATTGGGTTTCAATTTCCCTAGCATAGGTTTAGGTAAATCGGCATTCAAATCATGAACCACCCTATCACACTTAGGATAGTACCTTAGTCTCCAGTCAAAATCTACATTTTACTTTCTCGCTACTCTATTTAGCAATGTAATATGAATCTGATCAATAACAAGGAGGCTAACATCCACCTCCAAAAGCAATCAAGGGAAAGACACATGAGTTCTATTGGTGGTAACCATATCTGTACATATAAGGATTCCAATTAAACTTCCTATATGACTTAATGAATCATTAGACCAATGTATCACAAGAAGTCCAAGTAAACATACCATAGAGGCATCTTCCTTCATTCAGTAATGTCAAAAGGCTCATTGGGGTTTAATTTCGTTATAAGTAAAGTCCTGACTCAAAAAAACTATTATGGCATTTTCAAAATTGACAAAAAATAAGATTCATTATCAAATCTAAAGAGAAAATAACTCTAGTCATGATGCTTGATGAAGAGTAGAGATTTTAGTCTAGTTTTCTTTGACAAATTTCAACATTTAGGGATGAGTTGGTTGAAAACCAACAACCATACCCACTATAGTGTAATCCCATCATTTTTCCTTAGCCTCTATTTCCTCTCACACTAATTGTGCTTGTGCTTTGTTGTTGATAATCATAGGAGGAGCATACTTCAAACTTAAAACACCATCCTCCCTTCAATTCTTGAGCAAGATATCCTTCCAACTATTAGTAGGAGTGGTCGTAGATTTATCATCAACAGTCCATTCCCAACCAACAATGATAAGGTTTAAAACAATCAGAGTTAGATCATTAATCTTCTCAGCATCCCCTTCTTTCATCTATGAAACAATAGAATTAACAATCAGATCTTCAATGCTCTGTTCCTCTACATTTATTGGAACATGAGGGGAGGCTACTAGCATTTCCATAATAATTTTTTGAGCAGTACCACTCCAATCCTCATTATTACCATCATTCTTCATTGATACACTAATCATTGGCTATAAATTCTTGCTAGATGAACCATTTCATGCAGGTTTAGTTTGTTTCCATTTATTCTTTCCCATCGTAGGTGATGGAATTAACTCACATGCATGAGGCACATTCAATAGACTAATCCGATCCTTCTTTTAGATTTAAGATTTTTAATAATGGATCCTATTAAAATATGTGTCTTTGAGGATAACATAACTATGACTAAGCATAAAAAGTGTATTTATTGTATTTATTCTAGGTATGTAACATATTTTCAAGGAGAATATTTATACACTTCAAGATGTTAACACATTTAAGCTATCATAGGTTATATGTTATCACAAGTCAAAGGAGGTTTTATGCATAGAAGCAAAACTTATTAGTTAAAAAAGACATAGTTATCATTCTTATGTAAATAAGGATTTTTATTAGTTATTTCCATGTAATAAATAGATACATTTGTTTGCAACCATTTTTGTTTGGTTTGTGTTATATATAGGTTTGTAATATGTTGTTGTACTAGTTAGTGTGCTAGTTAACCATGTGTGTATTACCATATCTACCTCCGTGTGCTACTTTGCAGAGTATAGATTGCTATATAAATACATGTGTTGACAATCATGTCACATAAGCTGAAAAGATAAAATTGAAATCAAATACAAGTATATTACTTAGTTATCATTTCTCTCTTGGAATAAAAGTTTTTACATAATAATACTTGAAGTAATTTACAGAGAGTAATTTAAATGTGTTCTTGGAGAAACATTCAAATATATCTTCTCATTAAGTTCTTGTTGAATCTTGTTTGTGGATTCATAGCATTCTTTAAATCTTGATTGAATCTTGGTTGGATATTCTCATTCTTCTTCTACAAGTTCAACCTATTGAATAAATTTTTCTTTTTCTTACCTTCAAATCCTTGTTATCCCAGTAAGATTCACACCACTCTACCCCATCTTGTATAATACCATATAAAACCTTTCTAATATTTTTTGCCCAAGATGATAGAAAGTAGTTTTTGTAATGCCCTACATTTTGGTAAAATGGTTGAGTGAGAATTTTTACTAAATTTTGGGCCTTTGGTTTTGATTTAATGTTATCATTTGGTTTGGGATAAATTTTGATTTTAAATCATGATGAAAAATGAAGTTTATTGAGTTTTGCAAACAAAACCTTCGATTGGTTCCATAAGTCAATCAAATGGTTTGTCATTTCAGCCAATTTGGGTTCCTCGATTAAACTGATTGACTAGTTAGAAGAAATTAATTGAATGGTGGTAGAACATTCGACTGGTAAAACCAAACCCATTGATTGCTTCATAGAGACAGTCATATTTTTTAGCTTGATTTTTCTAAAATATCCATCACAATAACATGAAACCTTACTAACCCATGCAAGAATATCCCTAAGAGATTCTTGAACATTTTTATGATGCATTTAACCTAAAATATTGTCTCAAATTAATTTGAATGTCGATTGCAACAATTGAGGGGGAGAATTGAATTTAGCATTGTCTTCTTCCTCCTTTATCCTCTACATAATATAGAGATTGAATAATTAGATCTCAAACACGCTTCTAAGAAGCTAGAAGATTCCTTCCACACTAAGTTTCTACTACTACATTCGTGAATACTCATTGTAGTACAATTAACCCTAATTCACCAAAGACATCATTTGAGCTCTAAAAAAGAGTTCAACAAATCATGGAAAAAATCCATCTACTGTGATCAAATTAAAATGATCAAAGGTTGGGTTTTAACCCAATCTTGAAACTTTTAGTAATTCCCTTCGATTGGTTGGATATCAATAGCCCCAATCATACCTCCTATGAACCTTTCTTTCATCCACTAAATTTTTATGAGCCTTGAGTTCCCTCTCTTACTCCTACACTTCCACTATTTCCAACCAAATCTTTTTACACTTTTCTAATCCTATATCTAGCTCTTTCTTATATATATTTTCAAGCAAGGAAGAGTTAGATTCTAAGAAAAGTGTAAGCAGTTTAGTTTAGCTCCTTCCCTATTTTGGCCTCAAGTTGGTATGTATGTATTCACTTATGTTTTTAATTTTGAAATTTAACAAGATTTTGGTGTAATTTCTGAGTTTAAGATTTTTTTTTATAGTTTTTAAAGCTAATATTTCCTATGGTTGGAATTTTTGTGTTATAAGGGGATTTTGGTTACATCAAGTAAGTGATTTCGTCTAAAATGTTTAGTAAGAGTTATTATATATTAGGCATGTTCATTAGTTGATTTATGCTTGTTGGAATGAAAGAATGCAATTGTATATATGATTTGGGTGATTAGATGACTTATTTTAAGTAGAAATCATGAAATTAGAGAAAAATATGTTATGATGATCCCATGTTAAGAAATGTATGTTAATTTGGTTAGGTTAATGCATGTTGTAACATGTTTAATAATGATTTATATGTAAGAATCTACATGAAATTTATGATTTGATGCTATATTAGGGAAAATAGATCGATTGGTTAATTCAAATCAATTAACTTGTTCCTATAACAATTAACTAGTTGACCTTACCCATTAACTAGTAAGCCTGTAAAAACCTTGATCTTTCTCATTGCTTAAATCCATTGATTGGTTTGGCAAAACTAATTGACTGGTTAATGAATAGTCGACTAGTTTGTCCAAACCAATTAGCCAAGTTGAGGGTAGCATGGTCTGGTTGTCTCAGACCAGTCGACTTATCAACCCAAACCAATTGACTGGTTGGTGCAACCAATTCATTGATTGTGCCAGATCAATGGACTTGTTCAATTGGTTTACATGATTTATTTCATTTTTTTTGTTATTATTTGAGGTTATGTTTGGGTACTAGCTTATGATTATTAATGGGATACAATATAGATTTAATCAGGGATTATTAGCCTAATAAATTGATTAAAAATGGATCATAACTTATGGTATACATTATGAGAAATGTAAGAGCTATTTGAGTATTTCACTTATGACAAGTGAAAATGTTGAGAAAAGAGTAATGAAAATCAGTATGGACTTGAATTTGCTAATATGGTGGTTAGGAATAGTCTTTAGCCAAAGATATATGGAAAACATACATGGCTCAAAAAATGAAAATAAAAGGATTAATAGGGAGTAACATGGGAAGTTTATTTGCTTGATTTTTATGGGCTTTGTATGATCACTCATCCTTATGAATAAAATACTAATTACATAAAGCAAAATAAAGTCGATTTGAGTATGGGTCTGGATTATCGGATCCTCTATTAGCTAATGAAGGTTAGTTTACCTTTGAGAGTTTTTGGTGTCTTCGAGCTTTTCCTTTGGGATAGATCTAGAGAGATCCCAATGCCTTAAATACTCTTGATACTAATGTTGTACGAGGGGGTATCAAGACTAAAGAGTCTATTTTCTTATGTGGTTGGCTTTGGGTTGAATTTACATCCATAATGGTTAGCTTCAGAATAGACTCATGTCCATTATGGTGATTGGCTTTAGCTTGGACTTATGTCCACCTGGTTATTGGTTATATCTATTATTTGGATAGGCTTCCATGGCATGTGAGACCATAGGGTGATGCACAATCCATCACTCCATGATAATAAAATATGGATGGTAAATATTGATTGAAATTTATGAACAATGACAGAGTAAATGGTTAATGATTGGTTAAAAATGGAAGTAATGGTATGATTGACTAAAATGAATAAAGCTGGTTTATGCACTTGACTAATGGTCATAATAACTAATCGGATATGGAATGAGAAATTGCTAGATTAGTTAACTGATCTCATATTTTGTTGTGGTGGAATTATATATGATAGCATGTTTGTAGTCATTTTTACCTTTATATATGGTATTATCATGATGCATGCTCTAATATATATTCATGTATGGTAAATTGGTATACTTGTGTCCATTGAGGGAGAAACTTGTCCTACTTAGGATGTAGCTTACTAATGTGCCCGTTTTCTCAATCACCTGCTCATTCTCACAATGAGATGGCCATGTATAGGTCTTTGGGGAAAGCCATTAGAGGGCTTACCTAAGTTGAGTTGGGGATTGTGAGTAAGGTCATCTAGATTTTGGTGGGGTCCACGGAGGACTACGATTTTAACTTGCGTATCATGACTAAATTATGTTCTAGTAGCCTTGTACTTTATTTATGTGTATTATATAATGATTTGATTAGAACTTGTTAGGGTCCTCTAATGTAAATACTTTTTTAAGTTTTTTAATTAAATTATTAATTTACGCGCTTTGTTGTTTTAAGTGTTTGATTGTTTTAGCCTCATATCTGATATGAGATAGGTGGATGATGTTTATTGTGTCTTAGGTATTGTGGTAACAACCCATCTTTCCTCATTATTTTCTACTTTCAAATTTGTTTTAACAAAAACTTTTGATAGTGAAAAATAGGGGTGTTAAATGTTAGTATCAGAGCTTTTCAAGAAAAAATTCCACATTTACAAATTATTAAACTTATACCATAGGATTTTATCAAAGTATTTTACTAAAAATTCCTTGCTCTCGCATATAATTTTAAGCGGATACCATAGGAAGTTATCGGTCTTCATTTAAATTCTTTTCTTAATTTTTGACGAGTTTAATTATTTTAAATCTAGATGTCCATGAGTGAGTTGGGTTAGGAATTTGTTATAGATAGTTTGTGCTTGTTCTTGTGCGAGTCTTAGTACTTAGTTTCCTGAGTTTTTGTCCAAACTTCTTCTAGTCTTTAGGACATGATTTCTGCTAAGCACCACTAACAGTGAATCGAAGAATTCATAAAGGCCATCAAAGAATACATGGAGGGCCAAATTCAAGCACCTCAACCTCTACTAGTTCTAGTGACTAAACAAGCTCCATAGGATTGGATTAGGAGGGCAGACAATCATCACCTACTAATCTTTGAAGGCCAGAACGACCCCAGCATCATGGGACGATGGGTCTAGGTTATGGAGAAGACTTTCACTGCCTACGATTGCCTTGGAGACCGAAAGGTAGATGTGGTCATCTACTATCTACAAGGAATGACAAACACATGGTGGAGAAGCATCTGACATAGGGGTGGAGAATGTAAGGGATGGGGCCATTTTTAGAAGCATTTTGAGCTTGGTTCTACCTGACTCACCTACGCATGAAGAAGTATAATGGAGTCATGGTGCTTCTACATGGGGCATTTCCATTAAAGTGTATTACACTCTCTTCATGGACTTCGTTTAATTTTCCTCGGAAGTAGAGGCCAATAAGGTGATGCAAGTTTACCACTTCAACACCAAATACTAACTCAATACCTAGAGTTGTTGATGGAATTCACTCTACCAGATATAGTCAGGATGTATAATAAAGCTCTAGAGAACTCCCTAGTTATTAAGAATAGAATTGCTAGTTAGAGAAGAAGGGGAAGTTTGAGGGTTTCCATCATCTCTGTGATCCGAAGAAGGATTTCTCTAGAGATAGCTTGCCACAAAGATTTGGTCGTATCATAGAGTCAGCAATTTTCTAGGGGGCATGCCATGGAAAGGCAATACCAATGCATGTGATGCATGTTAGATCACCAAGGATTTGATTGTAGATACAACAAGGTAACATGCCATGGATGTGGCGTGGTGGGACACAGGGTGTTCGAGTCTCGATTTTGCAATGGAAGCATACAGAGGAGCCAAACTAGAGCTTAGAGCATGATATCTATCTAGCAGCCATATCCTCAAATACAGAGAGTTCCTCCATAACTAAGCTAGTAAGCCCAAAGGTTTGAGGCCTTACCCATTCCAACAAGGGCATGATCAACGAGTGTCCTAGGAGTTCCATAAATGGGATGACTAAATGTATTGAGCTAGACAGAGGCACAACTCCAGGCTGGTGAGGTGACTGGTATGCTCATTGTCTTATTCTTTTTTCATATTATTTGATTCTTGTATTTTTAATTCCTTTATAACACCTTATTTTGTAATTAGAGATGTGTTATCTACTCCAAGTAGCATTTTTTACTTCTATCATTTTTCCTTTAGGGGATAGAATTGGATGCTCTAGGGTGTTCCAAGGCATTGTGATGGTATTGGGAGGAGTAGGGTTTCTGTTGGACCTCATAGAGCTATAGCTACAAGATTTTAACATAATTTCTAGGATGGACATACGAGGAAAGTACCAAGTGCTAATCGACTATGTGGAACAATATGTTGTTCTACGAGGACCAAAGGGCATTAGGGTTTCATAATGGAAGTGTGAACCTAATCCCTCTGTAAGGATCATGTCACTAAAACGGTTAAGAAACCTTGTACATAAGGGATATCAGCTCTACTTGTGCAATATTAGAGACGCAAAAGCAACATAGATCCCATTAAAGCAGATGGCGGTAGTTTGTGAATTTCTTGATGTTTTCCTAGAGGAGATTTAATACCCTAAATATTAAAACCAAAATTTAAAAATTTAACCCTTTATTGAGATAATTTAATATTAAAATTTTAATGTAATTATTTTTAGCCTGTTGAGTTACAAAATAGATGGAATTATTTTATAAATTAAATATGATTATTTTTTATCATTTTACCTTACTCTTTTATCTAAATAAATCCCAAACACATAACTTTTACCAAAAGTATTATCTTATAAAATACCTAAATTTGAGATAAATTAAATTTTTTTTTTCAATAAACTAATTTCATCCTAATTTTTAATCCTAATATTAAAAATAATTTTCCATTTTCTTTTTCTCCTTTCCTTTTTCTTTTTCATTTTCTTCTTTTCCTCTTTTTTTCCTTCCCTCTTTTCCTCTCTCCCTTCTTCCTTTAGCCGGCCCAACCCCTCCCATTCTCCTTTTCCTTTTCTCCTACAGGGGGTGAGCCCATGTGTAACACCAAAATTCATTACTAAAAAATTTAGTTTAATAAAAAGGTTTAATGGAAGTGAAAGAACAAAACTATGAATTTTGGGAATATTACCGCCACACTTAGTACCAGACTGGTTCACTCCTACCGTTTGAGCACCAAGTGCTAAGGCTAAAAAGGATTATCATCAAACTTAAGACAATACATAAACCAATAATTCATAAAAGAACTAGAAAGTTTATAACATGGAAATCAGAGAACGTGTAAAAAATTTTACAATCCAAAGGAAAACATAGTTAAAGTTCCTTAAAAGGGATAAGGTCTACAAAATGACAAAAGTTATTCAATACAAAATCGAAGAACAAAAGGATACAGAATGGAGGAAAAAAAGGGGAAGTCCTGCCACACCGCTCTCAATCCCCGAGCCAAATCCATACTCAACACTCAGCCCCGCCTGATACTCCTAAGCATCGAAGGCATCAAAAAATGGTATCACCGACTTGCACAATGTTAGAGGGGCCTTCTGCTTGTGAAAATGAGTAGCACCCATGAAACGGGTAGTTAGCATGCTACGTACTAAGCAAGGTAACCATGCACTAAGGCCAACACACAAAGGCACATAATCCAAGCATGATAACATGGCAGCATACAATCTTTATAGATAAATAAAGGCCAAGCTATAGTCTGGATAAACTGATTACTTAATCTATGATCAATGCTCATTTCACACCATACTTATTATCATTCCATGCGAGTGCAGGAACCCCCCCTATTATAACCGGTGGACCAAAAACATATAGGGCATAAAGCTTCTGAGCACTATTATTGCTGGTGGATCGGTATCAAGGACAAATTGCTCCTGGCCACTATTATTCGCCGATCGACTGGTATGGCCCCGACTCTCATGGTGTTTCACTATAAGTACTTATTGTCTTTCCCATGTCTTATCATAATTATGTTCGGTTTTTTGAGCATGTAATCCCCCACTATTATAGCCAATGGACCAAAAACATACAAGGCATAATGCACCTGACCACTATTATTCACCAATGGATCGGTCTCCAAGGCACCCCGGCTCCCGGCCACTATTATTTACCAGTGGACTGGTCTGGCCCCGGCTCAACAGTCTTCCACTTTAAATGATTAGTGTCTTATAGTGTCTTATTGAACATATTTCACCCTATACATGAATGAATAGCTACATTTACACTTATCCTTCTAAGAGGCCTCATCCCATATCTTGAGACTTTTGTACCTCCTAACTCACCTCGAAATCCTTTCCTTATTCCACTTGGTCACACTAGAAGCCAAAATCCTAAGCATGTGGGTCAAGGCCCACTACCTTTTATCTCCAAGTCCACTCATTACCTTACCCTATGTTTTCCTCTAGAAACCCTAATGTGGGCCTATATGGCCCATCCTTCTCTGCCTCACACAACTAAAGTTGTTTACCACCCCACACATCATCTACCTTAGATTCAAACCCCATCATCTCACTCTACTTCTCTAAACACACGTGTGCCCACAAAACCCTAGGTAACCACACCAAACCCTAGCTAGCCACGTCAACCCTAGCATCCTCCTTTACACATGTCACCCCTCCATTTCTCACCTTCCACTCTTGCTTCCCATGATACCCATGCTCTCCCCACTCATGAAAATTCCCCTATTCTTATATCATACTCCACTCACCCTCATTTATTTTTATTTTTTTACCATCTCAAATTAGGGTTTCCTCCCAAACCCTAGCTCGGTCTCCTACGTACCCTTATATTGTCCTACGTACTATTTTCCACCCAAAGCCCCAAATCACCAAAACAAATCTTCCATTACCTTCCTCACAACCCAAGGCAACTTCCCAAATGTAAAGTCCACCCCTGTTCATACTCTATCAATCCCATGCAAACCCTAAACGTTTTCATGTACAATATTAAAACTCCCATACAAAACCCTAAATTCTCCCATACAAAGTCCATCCACTTTGTTTTGCTTTAAGTCCCCTTTTTATTCTTCCTCTCATGGATCATGGGATGCTTAGGTCAATCCCACATCCCTTTGTTAACTTATTTCCCTTTAGTCAACTTACTTCCACTTGGTCCACTTACTTCCCCATTTTTCTTTTTCATCATTCCATCCCATATCAATACATTAATTATCCTAGCATGCATGTCCTAAAAGGGCCATATCACATCACATCACCATTCACAACACAATCATATTGTACACATGCCATAAGAGAACACAAGAGCATACCTCAACTCCAAGCTACGCTACACATAAAACAGTTATAACAATATCATAAGATACACAACATATCATTATACATGGCATCAATAGCTTATAAAACACATAGCACACATAAGGCCTTAGCTACATCCTTACCTAGCACGTCACCATTCTTGGAGCACGCTCTTACACCTCCTTAGGGTTTTGACTGGTTTCACCTGTAAGAAGGAAAAACTATTGATTAGTTTCCCTCCTACCAAAAATACTATTGTTTTCTATTTTATTCTAAGATTAGGTTTACTATTATTAAAGAAAACTTTACAAGTGAAAAATAGGGTTTTTAATAATATTTATAGCTATATTTATATTATTAAATCTAATAGCTTTATTTCCTCTACTAATAGTACCAACACTAGTTATAGAAAAAAAATAGTGATATTAATAATAATAGTAATACTAATACTCCTAGTAATAGAAACCCTAGTATTTTTAAGCCTAAGGCTAATAATAGGGTTAGGGATAAAATAATAATATATTAAAATTAATACTAACAAAATACTAATATTGCTAAGGGTAATGATATTAATAATGATATTTGAAGTAATGATAATATAATGGTTAGAATAGTTTTACCATAATAATATTGGTAATAATAATAATAATAATAATAATAATAATATTATTATTATTATTATTATTATTATTATTATTAGAATAGGGTTTCATCCCCTCATTAATAATACTATTATCTCGATATTGAAAACAATAATAACTATGGAGAATAATAATACATATTAATAATACTAATAATTATAATACATAATAATAATGATAATAATAATAATAATAATAATAATAAGAGTCGAATTAATAGTAAATAAGGTTCAAACCCTTAATAATAATAATAATATAATATTCTAAGGCTATAAATAATAATAAGTATGATAAATAATAATAATAATAATAATAATAATACATAATAACAATATAAATACAAGTAAAAATTGATAAGGCTTGCATAATTATGGTTTAATGGTCGAGCGAAGTTGGGGTACCACCTAGAGCTGGTGGTGACCGGCTACATTGGTGGCAGCAGCGGCGTCTGATCAAGCGGTGGCACACAGGTTGGGATTTCTAGACTGCGAATGAAAATCCAACTTTGGGGCTACCTATGGGGTATTTATAAATAAAATGGAGGGGGAAATGATAGAGGGAAGCTGGAGAATAGGGGCAAGTGGGATGAGGCATGCTAACCGGTGATAATAGGCTACCGCAGGTCTATCATGGCATGCGGTGATTAGGTCGGAGAGAAGGGATGAAGCGTGAACAGAGGGGGAGGTATGTTAGGTCGAAAATGTAAGTGAATCAGAAGGAAAGAGAGGGGAAGGTTAGCATGTTAGCGGGCATGGTGGTTAACAAGAAGGAAGAGGGAGGGGAGTGGACCAGAGGTCCGAGGAGGAAAGAAAAAAAGAAAAGAAGGAGCTGGTTGGGCAGTTAGGTGATGGAATGCCAACTTGGGCCGCATGGGAGGGGAAGGAGAAGGAGAAGGGGAAGATTAGGCTACGAGGGGGTTGGCCTAATTCGGGGGAAGAAGAGAAAGAAAGAAAAAGGAAAAGAAGGAGAAAAAGAAGAGAAAAGAAAAAAGGAAAAGGAAAAATAGGTTGGTTGAGATATTTGGAATATTTTGGTATTTTGAGATATTTAAAATAAAACTAATATTTTAATAAAATAATACTTAATTCCCTTTTTTTTAGTCAAATTTGATATTTTTTAAAGATTTTTCCTAAATTCCATTTTAATTAGGAAAACATCCTACTTTTTCTCTAATTAAATTATTTATAAATTTCCTATTGATTTTTTCCTAATTAATTCCTCATTTTTTAGGAAAATAATTTATTTAACTAATTTTCCAAATAAAATCTTAATTTGCTATAATTTCTTAAATCAAGATTTTGGGGTATTTCACCATGCTCACCTTCTATCCCCCTCTCTCACCTTGGGCCACCCCACCTTTCTTCCTGTTCCTTTATTTTTCCCATGCGGGTAAGCCCACTCCTCCATTCTCCCCTTTTTCCCACTAGCCCTCTTCTCCCTTTCTTCTTCACCTACATCCCCCAAACCAAACATCCCCTTACCCCCTTTGCATGCCTCCCTTTATGCCCTGCACCCCTGCCTAAGCCATCACCAGCCAACACCTTTACCACCTTGTCCCCCTATTGTCATTATTTCCATTTCTAGCCCAAAAATCTTATTCCCCTCCTTCCCCCATAAACATACCCCCTTTTCTTGCCTTTCTCACTCTACCATGCTCAATAGGTGATAGCAACCACCCCCTCTTGCACCACCAACCTTGCATGCTTCCCCTCCCTCTCTTCTCTTATTATCCTTTCTTCCTTCTCTTTTCTTCTTCTTCTTCTTCTTCTTCTTCTTCTTCTTCTTCTTCTTCTTCTTCTTCTTCTTCTTCTTCTTCTTCTTCTTCTTCTTCTTCTTCTTCTTCTTCTTCTTCTTCTTTTTCCATGTCGAGCTCTCCCTCTCCCGATTGACCCTCCCTTCCTTTTCTTTCCTTCTTTCCCCTAGTTTTCCTTCGCTAATCCCACAACACCCCTACTCTACTTTCGCATCCCAACTAGCCACCACGCCACCCTCCAACTACACCTTATGCCCCCTACTGTAACACCCCCAAAATTCACAACTGAAAACTTTCGTTTTATTTGAAAGAGTTAAACTATAAAATCGTGAATTCTGGGGATATTACCGCCACACTTAGTACCAGACCAGTTTACTCCTACCGTTCTGGTACTAAGTGCTAAGGCTAAAAGTGTAAAACATAATTTACAATCCATTTTCAAATAAATGTAGTGCATCAAATCATTTACAAGAATAAAATCCACCAATGATAGTTACTTTAAAAACGTTAACATTAAAACTAGGAATTTAAAATAGAAAGAGAAAAAACCCTAACGGTACTGGATAATTCCTTACTCTCTTTCCCGTTGCCCACTTGAGGAGCACCTAAAAAGCCCTACAAGGGGCACTACCCATTGAATAGGCAGGGGCCCCACGAAGGGAACCCTTCGGTACTATGGTACTGAGTAACCCTTTAATACCACGCTTAAAAACAGGCCTGCAATGCAACACATAATGCAAGTTATAGACATATGCAATGAGAGGCGCATACATAACAATCGCATATATAACAAGGCTGCCACATATTAACAAGTTATAAGGTACTATCGATACTTTTGGGCTTTAAGCCATTAGTCCATCATTATTCAATCATCTCTTTTGTTATATCCAAGTGAGTGCGGGAACCCCACTATTATAGCTGGTGGACTGGAATACATACAGGGCAGAACGTTCCTGACCACTATTATTTCTGGTAGATCGCTCTCCAGGGCAAAACGCTCCTGGCCACTATTATTCGTAGGTGGACCGGTCTGACCCCGACTCATAAGGTGTTTCACTATAAGTAATTAATATCTTTCCATAATTTATTCACATCCAATGCTTGTTTTATTGAGCTCGGGACCCCCATTACTTTAGCCGGTGGACTGGGATATATACATATAATCATCATCCAGGGCAAAACGCTCCGGGGCCACTATTATATCTGGTAGACCGGTACTTCTAATCACTTGCCAAGGCAACACGCTCCTGGACCACTATTATAATCGGTGGATCGGTACTCAATATCATAAGTCAATTGGGCTTGGCTCATTAATCTTTCACTTTCGTAATTAGTGTTTGTCCTTTCTTTAATCAGCACAACAATTCTATTTATTTTCCTCGGATGGGAGATCAAGAACCTGGGACACAAAGGTACATCTATTGTACTAGTGCATACAAGCTACTTAGTACCCTTCAACCACGAACCCAGGGATGCAAAGGTACCCAAGTCGTACTGGTGCATAGAGTTACTCAATACCCTATCGACAAGGACACCTAATCCATAAGTATGCATACCCACTAACTAGGTCTGTAGAGCTAGATAGAGTAATATATATTAGGCCTGGCTGGGGCACAAAGGCACACCAGCAAATACCAGAATAATTGTGGACTAAACCACATGTTTAGGGTAGCGACCCCTAAAGAGTCACCATTCCCGATCTCGAGGTATTTCACTTTAAGTATTAGTGTCTTAATTAAGGTCATCACCAAAAGCACAATAATCAGATACTTATTCACTTTCAATCATTCCGGTATCATTAGTCATTTCTTATTCAAACGGTTATCCAAGATAACATAAAGAAATCATTAAGGCCATCATAATCTCATCTAATTTTGAATTAGGATTTGTTCTCGTGATACTTACTAGTTATCGAATATTCTTACCTTTCTAATCAGCATTATTTGGATCATATTATGAAATTCCACAATCGCAATGACATGTTAGGTATGAATTACTTATTTACCCCTTACTTATATAAGGGATAAGTCATCCATTTCTTACTTGACAAATTACCCTATTAACCTTTAGGTTACATAATTACCAAATTACCCTTACCCGATTTATGTTACTAAGTTATCTCCTACGCTTTTTAGATCACCATTTACCCTTCATAATTGTTAACCTTAACATATTTCCCTTTTTGGTTGGTTAGATTACCAAATTGCCCTTCTCCTTTGTTATAATTACTAAATTGGCCTTGAGTTGGATAAATTAGCAAATTACCCTCCTTCATTATCATGATTACTATTTTGCCCCTATAGTTGGTCAAATAATTACCCATTTACCCTTTAGTTGGATGACTTACCAGATTGCCCTTCTCCTTTATCATAATTACCATTTTACCCCTCTCAATTATTGTAATTGTCATTTTACCCTCTTCAATTATTATAAATCCCAAATTACCCTTTTTCACAATTACAATTATTAATTTACCCTTCTTCATAATTATAATTACCAATTTACCCTTCTCCATTATTATAATTACTATATTGCCCTTTTCCATTATTAAAATTACCGTAATGCCCTTTTATTGGTTAATTTACCAAATTACCCTTCTCTATTATCATAATTATCCAATTACCCCTTTTTAATCATACTTTAATTACTAATTTATCCTTCATGGTTATCATTATTACCAAGTTACCCCTTACTCTCAATTGTGTGCCATAAATATCCTTTTAATTTACAAAATTACCCTTCTACCCCTTATTTCCAATTTACCATAATATCCTTTTACTTAAAAAATTACCATAATACCCTTTTACTTATAAAATTACCATAACACCCCTTTTACTTTACAAATTACTATTTTACCCTTTTACATCCAAAATTACCATCTTTATCTTTCCTTACAAAATTACCATTTTACCCTTCTTTTCCAAAAATTACCATAATACCCCTTTTTCTTACAACTTACAATTTTATCCCTTTACTTATAAAATTATCATTTCTCCCCTTTCTATTGAAATTACCAAAATACCCTTTTGCTTAGAAATCACCATTTTACCCTTTCCTTTCAAAATTACCAAAATACTCCTTTATTACAAAATTTCCAAAATACCCCTTTCACTTATAAAATTAACACTTAACCCCTTTATTACACCACTTTTATAAATTTACCACCACTACATAAAATACTAATATTAGCATTTCATTCTTATCATTTAACTCCATCAACTTGTCATTATTTAACATCATACTCATTAGCAACTACATATATTAGATCACATACTTACATAGGTGTATTACTAAAATACCCTTAGACAATAATATTATTCATGCATTAGCAACATAATACATCAAAGACAAGCATTTAACATTTCCATCAAATATCAAACTCATTCCTTAAGTATCAACTCCACACATAGCACAAAAGCTATCATAATTTTCTTTTCTTTTCTTTTCTTTTTATCAATCAATATAAGCAACCATATATATATCATACTAGGCAACACAAAACATGCATAAAATCATACTAAAACTCCTAATATGCTAGCATACATTTTTCCATGCATTTAAGTGAGGTTTAAAGATTACCTTAATCTCAAAAAAAATCAAACATTACCGGTATCCTGGTTAAATATTCAAAGCTTAATTAGCAACTCAACACCTAAAAATAATATCAATAATTATTATATTAGAAGTAGAATATTAAAAAGAATAAAAATTTATAAAAATTATTTGATAATAATACACTTTAATTAACTATTAATATACCTCAAAATTTAGATAAATAACTTCCAAATCATGTAGCGTGAGCCACATGCAGAGTAAGGGGGAAGAAAATGTTCAAAGGTAATGAGGTAGAAGGGAGGAGAGATGGCTCGGTTTAGGGACTTTAGGCTATAAAATGAGGTAGATGGGGGAGGATTGGAGGCAAGGTAAGGATGCAGAAGTGAATAGGGGGTGTAGGTGGAGGCTAAGGATGGTTTCACGGCGGGAGAAGGCGGCGGAGGCGGCGACAGCAAGGCGGCGAAGATGGCTGTCGAGCTAGGCATGGCTGAGAAGGAATAAAAAGAGAGGGGAAAATGGAGGGGTGCAGGGGCTTTTTTCGGGAAAGTAAGGTATGGGGTGGTAGAGGAGGTTGCAGGGTGTGGATTGGTGGTTTGGGTGGCGATAGAGGTGGTCGGACAGCGGTGAACGGGGTGGTTGTAGGTGGCTTAGCGATAAGGGAGAAAAGTGGGGAGAAAAAGAAGAGGTGGAGAAGGGAGGAGCTGTAGGGGCTCAAGGGTGGCTTGGGTGGTCTCGTGGTGGTGTAGGGTTAAGGTATAGGGTGGAAGTGGGCGGCGTAGGGGCTTGGTGTGGTGGTTGGTGTGACGCTTGGTGGCGGCGTGCAAAAACCAAGGAATAATGGGAAGGAGTAGAAAGGAGAGAAGAGGGAGGTCGAGGAAAGGGAGGTGCTCGAAATATGGGGTAGGAAGCAGGCTGGAGAGGTGAAGAAAAAGAATAGGGAGAAGAGAGGGGGCAGGTGGCTGGTCGGCGATAGGACGAAGGGTGGCAGGGGAAAGGGAGGGAAGAAGAAGGAAATGAAGGTGGGCATGCGAGCTATTGTCCAAGGGTTGGTTTGGTTCGAAATAGGAAAGAAAATGACGAGGAAGGGAGAGATAGTAGGGAGGTAGGTGGTGGCCGAGTATGGTAGTTGTAGGCGGTCGGTGTGCTCGATGATGGTAGAGAATGGTGGTTGGGCGTGGAAGAAGAGGGAAAGGAGGGGGAGGGTGGACCGGCGTAACAAAGAGGGGTAGGACGGCCGGTCCAGTCTGGAAAAAGAAGAAGGAATGTTTAGAATGCATCGTACGGGCCACGAGGGAGAGGGAGGAGGGAAGGGGGAGGGAGAGATGGGCCGAGGCCCAGTGCGTAGGGGAGAGGAAGCAGGCCGAGTGCGGCGGCCCAAAGGAGGAGAAAAAAAGAAAAGAAGAAAGGAGGAGAAAGGAGAAAAAAGGAGAAGGGAAGAGAAAAAAAAGGAAAATAATAAAAGAAATGGGAGAAATTAAAATAATTTAATTTATAAAATAATAGGATTTAATATTTTGAATAATAAATTTATTTAATAGTTTAATTTGATATAATTAAATAAATGGGCTTAAAAAGGATAATTTTAGTAAAATATTGGTTTGAAAAATTATTTAAATAAAATGAGTACGATAAATTAATAAAATATTTATTTTACTTTATTACACATTCCTATCTAATTTTATATAATCAAAATCCATATAATAATTAAACTACATAATTTTAAATGATAATTTATTTTAAATAAAAGCTATTTATTGAATTATAGATTTTCTAAATTTTTTTGGAGGGGATTACACCTACACCACCCTAAGTTGTCAACCTAACCACCTTGTAGCCTACCCCTTTGTTTTCCCTCCTTCTCCTATTCAACCATCCCTTACACTGCCACCTTATCCCCCTCTCCTCCTCCCTTCCTCCCCTCAGCCTCCAAACGACACCCCAACATCTTTCCCACCATGTGACCTGAGCCACCCGCCCCTGCCCCTTCCTTCCTCTTCTCCCTCCTTTTGTTGTACCTCTTCCGTCAACTACCATGGCCATCTCTACTTCCTTTGAGCCACCATACTTCAACCGAAAACTACCCTTAAACCCTACCTCACCCCTAAACCCAACAACCACCCTAACACTCCTCCCCTCAACCTACCCAAGCCCGTCCTTCCTTTTTTCCTCTCCATTTTCTCGATTGCATTATTCACGCTACATGGCAGCATAAGTTAGGCTACTTAAATTATAGGCATACTTAACCCCTATTAAGGTATTAAATAGTTAATAATATTGTATATATTTTATTAATAATTTTTTGTAAAAATCATTCCTTTATTTTCCTAATATTAATATTGCACTTATGAAGTTATCTTAGGTGTAGAATTTCATTAATCGGGGCTTAAGCATCTTAAACCAGGATACTGGTTAAAGTTGGTTTTTTTAGAACAAGATAATGGTTATACTCACTTAAATGTGAGCATTATCATATGCTAGCACATTAGAATTTTTAGTACATGATTTATGTAAATATGTGGTGTTTCTTTCCAATTCCAAGATTATTATGTTACTTTACATATGGTTTGATATGTAAGAAAAGGTTGACTATGAAAATGGGGTTGATGTTGATGATGAGTGTTATGTACATATATAGTGAGACTAAGAGAGTATGGACACTTATAGTGAAATAGAACTAATAGGAGCCCTAGGAGAAATTTTATCATTTGGATACCTTCGAATGTTTAAACCTAAGTAGGGTACTTATGTGTTAGGCATATTATTAAGAGTAGAGATAGGGGTTTGGTGGTTATAATTGTATTTGATATTGGAAATATTAATATTTTAGGGTATAGGGATATTTTGGTAAATTTTAAGGTATGACAGTGATAATTACAATAAATGTGATGGTTATGGAATCAGTGGTGCTAGGAATAACAATAAGGGTTTCATAGGGTTGATAGTGGATGTGGGGCACAACTATTAATATTTAGTTTTAGAGGTATTTTAGTAATTTTGCATGCATTGTGGAGTACACATAAATAAATACACATGATAAGCAATAATCGGTGCTAAAGCTAATACCAAGGGTTTTGTGGTGTTGGTGGTAAATGGTTGGGTATGAATATTAATATTTTATGGCCTAAGGGAATTTTTAGTAATTTGGCATGTGCTACGGAAGTCAACTTAATAAGTGTGCATGATAAATGGTAATGGGTGCTATGTATGGAAATAGGGGTGTTATGGTGTTAAAAATACATGTTTGGGTATACGTGTACATGCTATTTCTAAAAGGGAGATTATGTATGGAGATAAGGTTTGGTGGTACTAATATTTCATGTTTGGATATGGAATAGGGGTATTTTGGTAATTTTGGAGGTGTTAGGGCAAATGTACTAGTAAATAAACATGCTAAATGTTAAATAGGTGATTATGTGTGGATATAAGGTTTGGTGGCACTAATATTTCATGTTTTGGTATAAATGGTGATAACTTATGGAATAGGCCTATTTTGGTAATTTTGGATGTGCAAAGGTTATTATTCTAGTAAATGTAAATGATAAATGCTAAAGGGGGATTATTTGTGGAAGTAAGGCTTTGGGTTATGTTATGGATTATGTGTTTATAGGTGTAATGGTATGTGATATGTACACATATGTGAAAGTGAAATAGGTATGTGTGTAGTGCAGCTTAGCTTGCAAGGAGATAAGGTATGTTGAGGATGATTTATATTATGTGCAAACTTTGTGATATGATTTTTTATGGATGACAAGCTCTTATTTATGGTTGAAATGGTATGGTATGCATGCTTAGAGGCCTTAAGTGGATTTGAGTGGTTTTAGTGAAACTAAAAGAAATATAGAGAGTGAGTGAGTAAGGAGAAATGGGGGGAAACACCTAAGTGCATTATGAAATATTGATGAGAAAATAAAGGAAGAAAGTAATAAAATGAAGGGTTAGGTTAAAATCTTATATGAGACGTGTTAGCCTTACATAAGGTGTGTGGTCTTTGAATGCGGGAAAATTACTTGGGGAAAGTTAGTTTGAGGGATGACCATAGGGAGGAAAGTGTATTTTGAGTGATTGGAGTGCTTGGGAAGAGTTAATTTGTAGGTTGGTGGAATATGTATGGGAGCCTAAATAGGGTTTTGGGGGGGAAAACCCTAAGTATAGGCTTATTGTGAGAGAGACTAAGGAGATTGGTTGGACATTGGGTAGTGATGAGGATTGTTCCATATAAAGGATCTGAGGTAACTTAAATGGAGGGTGAAGTTCTGTATAGGAGGAAAATGTAAAAGAAAAGGGTGTATTAGGGTTTTTGGGGGTAACCATAATATGTGGGAGTTAACGAGTCATTTTGTGTGGTTTGGAGTGGGTTGAGTAAAGTGATGGTGTTGGAATCAAGGGAGAATGTGGGTTGTATAAGAAAGGGAGAGCCTAGGGCCATATAGGCTAGATTAGGGTTTCAAAGGGAAACCTTAGTAGGAAATGGTGATCCTAGGTGGAGAAATGGGAAAGTGGGCCTCAACCCACATGTGTGGGGGTTATGAATTCAGGGCGAGTATGGTGGAAAGTGAAAAGGGGTCTTGGAGTCTTGGGTAGTGTAGAGGTCCTAGGTTATGGGATAGGGTTATTTAGGAAGTCTAGGGAGGGAGAGTGATAGTGAGTCAGAGAAGCCCATTGGGGTGTGCATGTTCAGATAGATGGTACCTGTTAAATAAGACAAATAAAATACTAATCACTTGAAGTGGAAGATTATTGAGTCAGATCCAAACCATTCCATCAACAATAATAGTGGCTAAGAGCATTTTTTCCCTAGAAACCGTTCCACCAGTAGGTAATAGTGGCTAAGCTTGTTCTAACCTAGATTAGTATTTCTTTTTCACTAGATATAATAGTGGGGGATTCCAAGCTCAATAAACTAGAACTTGGATGATAATAAGTCATGGAAATGACACTAATCACTTATAGTGGAACATCACGTGGGTCGGGGCCAAACCATTTCACTAGAAATAATAGTAGCCAGGAGCATTTTTGCCCTAGAGACTGTTGCACCGACAAATAATAGTGGCCAGGTGCATTTTTCCCTAGAGTAGTATTTCCATTCCAACAGCCATAATAGTGGGGTTCCTGTACTCGCGTGGATATAATTTTTAGTAGTAAATTTTAGGGGTGTTCTAAGACATCTAAGGAATGTTTCCAGTATGAGAAGTTGAGTTCACCATGGATGCATTGCTAGGAATAGAGATGTTGTCTAAGGCTCCATACCATATTGCACCTATAGAGATGAAGGAACTTAAGGCTCAGTTTGAAGAGCTTTTGAAGAAGGGTTATATCAGACCAAGCATATCTCTGTGGGGAGCACTAGTGTTGTTTCATAAAGAAATGGATGGAGTCCTAAGATTGTGCATCGACTATTGTGGATTGAACTGAGTAATGGTGAAGAACCATTTACCATTACATTGGATAGATTCCCTGTTTGATCAGCTCAAGGGAGCAATGGTGTTCTCCAATATTGATCTTTAATCAAGCTATCATTAGCTAAGGATAGCAAAGCAAGAGATTCCTAAAACTATTTTTCAGATAATGTATGGCGACTATAAGTTCAAAATAATACACTTCAAACTCACTAACACACATTTAGCTTTCATGTTCTTGATGAACCATATTTTTCATCCTTTCTTTGACTAGTTCATCATGGTGTTTATCAATGATAACCTCATCTACTCTAGGGACCTAGAGATGCATGAAAAACATTTGAGGATAACTTTAGCCTTGTTGATATCACCCTATCTGTATGCCAAACTCTCAAAGTGCAAGTTCTATTTATATCAAGTGGCCTTCCTTAGTCACGTGATCTCTTAGAATGATGTGATAGTAGATCCTACCAAGACTCAAACCATCCCTAAATGGCTATCTCCCACATCTATGAAAGAGATGTGTAGTTTTCTATGGTTACTACCATCGGTTTGTGGCTAAATTTTCCAAGATTGCTCGATTGTTGACCCAACTCTTGAAAAAGACAATAGTATTCTAGTGGGATGGGAAATGTAGTGAAGCTTTGGAGGAATTGAAGAGGCATTTAACTTTAGCCCTAGGGCTCACACTGCCAAGTGTGTCTGATGGTTTTGAGGTGTACAATGATGCTTTCAAGACTGGGTTAGGTTGCGTGCTTGTGTACCATGGAAGATTGGTGGCTTATGCCTCAAGATAACTAAAGCTAAATGAACATAACTACCCGACGCATGACCCAGAACTTGCTATAGTAGTATTTTGTCTTAATATTTAGAGGCACTATGTCTATGGAGTTCGGTGTAAGTTCTACACTGGTCATAAGATCCTCAAGTACATCTTCTCTCAATGGGAGTTAAAGTTGAGACTACGCCCATGGTTAGAGTTGGTTAAGGATTATGATTTGGAATTAACATACCATGAAGGCAAGGCTAATGTGGTGGCAGAAGCACTTAGCTAAAATAAATCACATTCTTTAGGCACAACTTCAGTGTTAGATCATCTGTGCTAAGAAATCATAAAGATGGAGATCGAACTGATCACCATTAGAAGTCTAGAGGCAAGAATGAGTGCACTCACCACCAGACATTCATTCTTCGAGGAGATCAGAGCTAACCAAGTTGGTGATGATGTAAGAGCATCTAATGAACCTATTGATTGTCATGTTCATATTAATTCTCAAGGTAAGGAATACTTAGCTATCATAATGTTAAATATTCTTGATAATTCTTATATGCTTGATATTGTAAAACATACAAGTTGTTCTTGTAGGTATGTAACAAGAAGATATGGCGATGATATTCATTAGTTGTCTTAACTTGTAGTAAACCCTAATGCTAAGTGTATTTTATATAAGTTAGGGTTTGATATAATTTCATGTATGTATCATAGTTAATTGTATAGATTTTTAATATTAATCCTTAGTATCATTTAACCAATAATATTATGATTAGGATTATAGTTATATAGGCTTAATTCAACCATGATTAATGGGCTTCAACTAAGTCTAAGGACTGGTATGAGGCTTCAAAACTCATGCTAGAACTTCTCCTTATATATACCTTCTTATATGCATGAATCAAAAGGAAGAATGAATAAGAATTTTAATACAACTTTGATCATAGCTAGTTGGCATCTATCTCTTTCATTTTGAGTCGACATTGAGAAAGGAAAGTCTGGGACAATTTCCTTCCTCCATCAAACTCAAACTCGACACATTTGAAGCCTAGTTCAAATTTTTCGAGCATTCCTACCTTTGTCACTTGATTTCTTCGACTATAATCAATCTTAATCCTTCATTTCTTTTGCATAATTTCGTGGGTGACATCTTCTATCATCAATATTCAACCCAAACTTCCACAAATTTGATAAAACACATCATTTTAACATAAAATCATGTTAATAGGAATCATGTTAATAGGCATGTGAGGGTTCACACCATACACCCCCTTAAATGGAATAGTTTGAGTAGTACTAGATGGACTAAAATTATAAGTAAACTCTGCATGAGCTAACTTAACATCCCAATATTTAGTACTCTTATTAAATAAACCTCTTAATAATGTACCAAGAGTTCTATTAGTTACTTCCGTTTGAATGTTAGTTTGTGGATGATGCAAAGTGCTAAATAAAAATTTAGTACCAAGCATATGCCATAAAGTTTCCCAAAAATAACTCATAAAATTGACATCCCGATCAGAAACTATGCTTTTAGGTATTCCATGAATTTCAACAACCTCTCGAAAATACAAGTCATCAACATGCATGTCATCATGGGTTTTATTTCATGGAATAAAATGAGCCATTTTAGAAAATCTATCTACTACAACAAGAATAGAATCTTTACCACGTTGTGTTCTTGGTAACCCTGAGATAAATTCCATACTAAATCCTTCCCATGGTTTATCAGGAACTAGAAAAGGTGTGTATATACTTTTATGAAAGTGACTTTTACATTTTTGTCATGAAGAACATAAACTTATCATAGCTTGTACATGTTTAGCTTTTCGTGGCTAATAGAAATTTCCTTGTAATAATTCCATAGTTTTATGTATACCAAAACGTTACGCAATTCTACCTTTATGTATTTCCTTGATCAGAAAGTCTCGAAGACTAGATCTAGGAATACAAAGTTTATTTAATCTATAAAAAAAATCCATCTTGTATGACATAATTTCCATGGTATCCAATTTCTTTACATACATTAAACATGTCCTTAAAATCTTCATCATTAGGATATAAGTCTTTTAACATTTCAAAACCTAAGATTTTTTCATCCATCATAACAAGAAATTTAGATCTATGAGAAAGAGCATCAGCGATTACATTTTATTTACCATCTAAATATTTGATAGAGAACACAAAGGATTGTAAGAAATTTACCCATTTTTCATGTCTCGGATTAACTTTCTTTTGACTATATAAGTATTTTAAACTTTCATGATCTGAATGTAACATAAAGGGTTTTGGTCTTAGATAATGACTCCATGTCTCTAGACTTTGTATGATGGCAAATAATTCCTTGTCATAAGTTGAATAGTTAAGTTTGGCTCTATTTAACTTTTCAGAGAAAAATGCTATAGGTTTCTTTTCTTGGGAAAGTACTCCTCCTATTCCAACTCCACTAGCATCACAAGTCACTTCAAAAAGAAGATTAAATTTGTGTAAGGATACAAAAGGGGCATGAAAAATTTTATCTTTGAGAATTTCAAAGGCTTGAGTAGCTTCTTGTCCCCAATAAAATTTACCCTTTTTCATGATTTGAGTAATAAGTGTACCTATAGTAGAAAAATCCTTAATGAATCTTCTATAATAATGAGCTAATCCATGAAAACTTCTCACATCATGAACATTGTTAGGGATAGGCCATTCTTTTATAGCTCTAATATTATTCAGATCTACTTTAATACCTTCTCACTAATAATATAGCCTGGGAAAACTACACTTGGAGGCATAAAATCACATTTCTCAAGTTTTCCATATAGTTTAGCTTTTCTTAGCTTATCAAATAATTTATTCAAATGCACTAGATGATCATAACTATTTTTACTATACACAAGAATATCATCCAAATATACAACAATGAAATCACCAAGGAAAGGTCGGAGAACTTCATTCATAAGTCTCATAAGAGAGCTAGGTGCAGTACATAACCTAAAAGGCATAACCATCCACTCATAGAGACCATATTTTATTTTAAAAGCAGTTTTTTATTCATTTCCATCTCTAATCCTTAATTGATGATATCCACTTCTTAAATCAATTTTGGAAAATACTTGTGCACCAAAAAGTTCATGAAGCATGTCATCTAATCTAGGCATAGGAAATCAATATTTGATAGTAATATTATTCATAGCCCTAGAATCTATACATATACGCCAAGTACCATCCTTTTTAGGCACTAGTAGAGCAGGAACACTACAAGGACTCATACTTTCTCTCACAATTCCTTTATCCATAAATTCTTGTATTAGTTTTTGTAATTCCTTAGCTTCTTTAGGGTTACATCTATAAGCCGGTTTATTAGGAATAGGCATACCAGAAACAAGATCAATGGCATGTTTTATACCACTTTTAGGTGGTAATCCAAGAGGTAAGTCATCAGGAAATACATCATTACACTCATCAAGCAAATTAATTAGATTAAGATTTTCAAGTTGTTGTTTTTCAAGTTTAGAATCTTTAGAAACTAAAGCATAAAAAATTCCTTCTTATTTTATGAATTTCTCCATAGCCTTTTCTTGTAAAAATAATCTCTTTTTGTCATCACTAAAAGGAAGATGATCACATAAAGAAGGTGTGAGCTTATACAGTTGTTTTTATTTTTTTCACCATATATTCATTATTTACCCATCATGATTTTCCTTTCTATCATATTTCCATCCTCTACCCAAAAGTAATCAACAAGCATACATACGTAAAACATCATATAGAACTTCATCATGATAGTCTCTAATAGAAAATGTGATTAAAGCTCTTTTGTTTACTTTGGCTCCTTTATCCTTATTTAGACATTGTAAAGAATAGGGTTTAGGATGATTAGTAGTTTTAAAACCAATTTTCTTAACCATTACCTCACTAGCAACATTGGTACATGAACCACTATCAATTATTAGTTTACAAATCATGTCACCTATTTTACACTTAGTTTTAAAAAATTTCTCTCTTTGAGTAGGTGTAACACTAGGTTGTATTTGTAAAACTCTTTGAATTATAAAGCATGGGACTCCTTCTTCTTCCATAGTTAATATTTCATTAGGAGATTCAACTTCTAATTCATCATCATCACTACATGGTTCCATGTTTTCTATTTCATGTAAGGTTAAGGCTCTTTGGTTAGGACAATCTCTAGAAAAATGTCCATATCCTTTACCTTTAAAACATTGTTTATTTGCCATTTCAACTACCTTATTTTTACCTTTATCATCTCTATTATTCTTTTTATCATATGAAAATGTTGATTTAGGTGTAAAGGTATTAGAATAGGGTTTAATTGAATTTAAAGCATTAGAATTAACATAGGCTTTAGTTTATTTTGTTTCTCTTTCAAATTTCATAGACAATTTGAATAATTGATCAAGAGAGTCATAAGAGTACATCTAAACTTTGTCTCTTGTTAAATTATTCAAGTCACCTAAGTATCTAGCACACTTTTGTTCTTTTAATTCATGAACATCACACATAAGGGCTAGTCTTTCAAATTCTCTAGTGTATTCTTCCACACCAAATAAACATTGCCTTAGATTAGTCATTTTAACATACATATCTTGTTCATACTCTCTAGGCATAAAATTCTTTCTTCAGTGCTTTTTAAGTTTTTACCAAGATTTTATTTTAGCCTTCTCTTTTCTTTCTCTTGTTCACTTTAAATTATCATACCAAATTCAAGCAAACTTTTTGAACTTTAGAGTAGCTAATTTACATTTTCTCTCATAATCATATTCTCTAAACTTAAAAATAGCCTCAATCTCATGCAACCATTCAAAAAATGACTCCAAATTCAAATCATCATAAAATTCAAGAAGGTCAAGTTTAATACCTTGATCTTCATGGTATGCATTTCTTAATTGGAATGTAGGTGGTCTTTTTTTGTTTCTTGAGCCAAAAGAACTCATCTTGTCTTCTCTATCTTCATGATGATGCATATTGAAATTTCCACGCCCACTCTTGGCATGGTAGATAGCTTCATTCTTCCCTCCACACTATCATGTGTGGTTTCCATGCGAACTTGCTATGTCTTATGCTTCTCTTGTTCGGCCAATTTAGCTTCCACACTTTGTAGTTGATGTTGCAGTGTGTTTTGGGTTTACAATTGAGCATCCATGCATGCGGTGAAGCTCTTGATGGACTCTACCAAGGCACACACTTCTTCACTATCCATGATGAAGGTTGACACACAACTCTTCTTGTTACATGTAATATGCTCCACAAAGTGTAAGTGTTGGATTTGTTTTTCTTGCAACCAAACAAGGCACAAATTAATTGCTAATTCATAATCAAAATTAGAATCCCTACCTTTATTCCTTTATTAGGAACAAAGGATATATTATATCCCCAAGAATAGTCACTACACATAGGTACACACAAAGATGGGAGAGGTCTTCTATATATGGTATAAAATTCAACCATGTAAAATCATAGGATGTCAATTTTTTGTCTTCAACATACGCACATCTTCAAATGGGAGACTTGTGATGGTTTCTTCATAGAAGATATAGAGGAGATCCATAAAAAGAGGATTTCAATATTCTTTGAGAGAAAATGAGGAGAAATGGTTCGAATAGAAGGCCTGCAATCCTAGCCTATTCGGTCAAAGCTGAGATGGGTGTCTAGGTTTCAGTTCTTTGTGTTCTTATCTGTTTGATGCACAAATGAAAAGGGAAATGGGTTGATTAAAACTAGATCATGCACCCATATAGAGTATAATGAAGATTGAATAAGGTGTTGGGGAGGCACACAGGGTGACACACAAAAACTACTGCACTTGGATCGTAACTTGTTGATATCTTATGTGAAAATGATGTGGAAAATGCAACAATATTGTTACAAGATTGCAAGAAATTAAACCAAGAACTTGAAGAAAAAATCAAGAGGATCATAAAGAAGCAATAATTTAAGGAAAAGGTTGAGTTATCATGGATTTCTTGATGCAAGAACACACACGCGATTATTCTTGTTTATAAGGACTGGTTTGTGCGACAACTTCAAATAATCAAACCTTTGATACCAAAAATGATGTGTTTTATCAAATTAGAGGAATTTTGGATCAAATATTGATGATATAATATTTCACCCACAAAATTATGCAAAAGAAACGAAGGATTAAGATTGATTATATGTGAATAAATCAAGTGATAAAGGTAGGTATGCTCGGCAGATTTGAACCAGGCCTCAAACGTGTCAAGTTTGAGTTTAATGGAGGAAGGAAATTATCTCAGAATTTCCTTACTCAAATTCAATTCAAAATGAGAGAGATAGAAGCCAGCTAGCTATGCTCAAAGTTTTATGAAAATTCTTATTCATTCTCCCTTTGATTCTTGCGTACAAGAAGATATATACAAGGAGAAGTTCCAGCTTGAGTTTCGAAGCCTCTAACTGGTCCTTAGCCTTAATTCAATCCCATTAATCATGGTTGAATTAATCCTATATAACCTTAATCCTAATCATAATATCATTGGTTAAATGATACTAAGGATTAATATTACAAAGCTATACAATTAACTATGATACATAAATGAAATTATATCAAACCCTAACTTACATAAAAGACACTTAAGGTTAGGGTTTACAACAATTTAAAACAACTAATGAATATCATCACCATATCTTCTTGTTGTAGAGTATCATCACATGTATGCTATAGTATTGCATACTTTGAATACATGTACATATTAAAGTGTATTAACATCTTCTTCTTGTAAATATGTGACATACCTACGAGAAAAAACTTGAATGTTTTTCAACATCAAGCATATAAGAATTATCAAGAATATTTAACATGATAGGCTCTAACATTAATAAATATAATTCTTCCTTACCTTGAGAATTAATATGAACATGACAGTCATTAGGTTCATTAGATGCTCCTACATCAGGTGATGTCAAGCATGAGAGAATCTAGACTAGTATTGTAGAATTTAGAGCTAAAGGATTCTAGATCCATGAGGATGGTAGTGTAGGATACCCATGAAAGTGGTGCGTACCATAAGGGTGTATAGAGCTTGAGAAGAATGTCCTTGAGGAAGGAAATTGTGCTCCTTACTCTATTCATCTAGGAGGTTACAAGTTGTATAAGGATCTAAATAAGATATATTGGTGGCCCTACATGAAGCAGGAAGTGGTAGAGTTTTTCACCTATTATCTAACTTATCAGATGATTAAGATTGAGCACAAGAGATTAGAAGGGTCAGTGCAACCACAAGAAGTTCTTAAGTGGAATTGGGACAGTATATCGATGGACTTTATGGTTTTGATTTTATCTAGGTCATTGTAGATTGTCTAAATAAGTTGTCGTTGCTCATACCAATGAAGGTGAGTTGGAGAATAAAGCAACTAGCTAATTCCTACAGAAAGCATGTGGTGATACTACATATATTTCCTAAGGAAATTGTGTATGATCGAGAGTTTAGGTCGTTGTCACACTTTTTGTAGAAACTGCAAGCCAATTATAGTTCTTATTTGAAGATGATTACAATTTGTCACCCAGCTAAGGATGGTCAGACTGAGAGGACCATTCAGACTTTAGAATACATTCTTTGAGCGTGTGTGCTAGATTTTAAGGGAATTTGGGAATATTGGCTAAAATTGATTATATTCTCCTATAACAATAGTTATTATGCCAGTATCAAGATGAAACCTTTTAAAGCCTTGTACAGGAGGTATTGTCATAATCCCTTGTCTTGGAACAACATCAGACATTAGCAAGATGCTTATGTGAGGACACAAGATGATTGAGGAGACAACTAGGCACATCCATTTGATTCAAGACTGGAAAATAGCTCCTAGGTATAGTAGTAAAGCTATGCAGATCTAAAGAGATGGAATGATGGTTACAAGGTTGGTGATAGAGTTCTTTTCAGGATCTCTCCCACTAATGGAGTCATGAGGTTTGGTAAGAATGATAAGATTTGTTAGAGGTACATTAGACCGTATAAGATTCTAGACCGTGTTAATGAATTTACTTATCACTTAGCTCTATAAATAGAGTTGTCACATGTGCATAATGTATTTCACATATCGAAGCTACGGAAGTATGTAGCATATCCTTCACACATTATTCGACTAGAGTTGGTAGAGCTCAATGAGTCTTTGACTTATGAGGAGTGACCTATAAGTCTCTTAGATACCAAGATGAGGGAAGGCATATGAAGATCATTCCTTTAGTGAAATTTCCATCGTTACAGCATGATACAATGGAGGCTACATGGGAGGGTGAGGATGAAATTTGAGGCAAGTATCTAAAGTTGTTCCATAGTTGTTACCTTAAGTATAAATCATATTCTTTAAGGGAGTTAGTGACCTTTTTCTTTAAGTTTGAATATGATGTGTGTTTGACCTTATGTGTAATGATGTCATTTGATTGTTATAGGCTTCAGGGACACAACCTCTTTAAATGGGTAATGTTGTAATACCTCACATTTTTTGTAAAATGGTTGAATGAGAATATTTGCCAAAATTTGGGCCTTTGATTTTGATTTAATATCAATATTTCATTTGGGATAAAATTTGATTTGAAATTATATTAAAAATGAAGTTTATTAAGTTTTGCGGAAAAACCCATCGATTGGTTGCTTGAAATAATTGGGTAGTTTATCATTTTAGCTAATATAGGATCCTCGACTAAAACGATAGACTGGTTGTGGGAAAATTATTGATTGGTGGTAGAACACTTGACTGGTAAACCAAAAAAAAAATCAAATAGTTCATCAAGCTAGTCACATTTTTTAGCTTGTTTTTTTAAAAAAAAATCATGTACACTAAAATGGACCCTTACCAAACCATGTTGGATTGTCCCTAAGAGATTTCTAACCATTTCCATGATGCATTTAGCCCAAAATATATCCTCAAATTTATCTAAAGGTCGATTTTGACTATTGAGGGAGAGAGATGACCTTAGCATTGTCATCTTGCTTATCTCTCCTCTATGTTATTCTAAGGTTAATTACTTCGAAATCAGGCATGTTTTTGAGCAGCCAGAAGATTCATTCCATGCTAAATTTTTCTTACTCTATTCGTGAATGCTAATTCTAGTATAATTGACCTAAATTCATAAGTGACACCATTTGAGCTATAGAGAAGAGGTCTCTAAATCTTGGATAAAATCCCTTTGTTTTTATTGATATCAAATGGTAAATGGTAGGGTTTGATATCATCAAAGCATACTAATTGATATACTAATTTTTATTGATAAAATCCAAAATGGATCATAACTTATAGTATATATAGTATGAGAAATATAAAGACTATATGAGTATCTCACTTATGAAAAGTGATAATATTGATGAAAAGAGTAATGGAAATTAGTATGGGTTTGAATTAAATAATATGGTGGTTATGAATAGCCTTTGGCCAAGGACAAATGGAAAACCCTCATGGTTGGAAAAATGGAAAGAAAAGGGTTAATATGGATTAACATTGGAAGTTTATTTGCTTTCTTTGTTTAGGTCTTGTATGATCATTCATCCTCATAAAAAAACATTAATGATGTAAAGAGAAAGAAAGTTGAGTTGAGTATGGGTCTGGGTTACCCAATCCTCGATTAGCTACCAGGGGATAGTCTACTTTTGGACATTTTTGGTGTCTTCTATCTTTTCCTTCTAGAAATATGTTGAGAGGTTTTGGTGCCTTAAATACTCTTGACATTGATCATATAATAGGAGGTATCAATATTAAAGGATTTTTTTTACCTAAGTTCTTGGATTTGGACTCGACTTATGTCTATATTGGTTGGATTTGGCCTAGACTTAGGTACATATTGGTTGTTATGGGCCTAGACTTATCTCAACTCAGGTCATTGGCTTCAGCCTTGACTTATGTAAACTTGGTGATTGGCATTGACCTTGACTTTATGTCGCTTATTTATAGTGGCTTCCATGCTCTGTGAGACCATGGTGTGGTGTACAGTGCATTTCTCAATGATAATAAAATATGGATAGTAAATATTGTTTATAATTATGAACAATGACTAAGTGAATGGTTAATGATCGGCTAAGAAATATAAGTAATGTTATGACTGAACAAAATGAATAAATATTGTTTACGGACATAAATAATCGTCAAAGTGACTAATTTGTTATGGAATGGGATATTGCTAGATTGATTGACCAATCTCATATTTAGATAAGTAAATGGTATAACATAAGGAATTAGATAATTGGAAATAAATCCTAGTGGTTTCTTGATTACTCTTATTTCTAATCATGTAAGTGTTTATATGAAAAAAAAATTAATCTAAGCATGATGTATTCTACTGTGTTGGAATTGTATATGATAAAATGTCTAGAGAAACTTTTACCTATATATATGTTCTTATCATGATACATGTTCTCATCTATATTCATGTATGGTAAATTGGTATAATCATGTACATTGAGGAAGCAACTTGGCATATTCAGTACATAGTGTAAGGATGTGTTCGTTTGCTTAACCACATGCTCATTCCCAAGACTAGAGGACCATGTGTAGGTCTTTGGGAAGGCCTATGGAGGGTTTGCCTTAGTTGGGTCAAGGCTTGAGAGTAAGGTCATTCAAAAGGTTTTGGTGAAGTCCTTGGTGGACCATGAGTTTAACTTAGGTATCATGCGCTTAATTATGTTTGTGTATCCATATACTTTATTCTTATATATTTTTTAATAACTTCATTGGAACCTATTAGGATCCTTCAATGTAAATGCTTTTCAGAGTTGTTTAATTAAATTGGTATTTTGTGCACTATATTGTTGTAAGTGTTTGATAATTTTATCATTATATCTGATATAGGGTAGGCGGATATTGTTTATCTTATATTAGGTACAGTGGTAACACTCCATTTTTTAAGTGTTTTATGCTTCTACAATTGTTTTACTGAAATTTTTTGGTAGTAAAAAATGGGGGTGCTATAGTTTTATAAAAATAATATTTACATAACAATCCAAGTATTAATAAATATAATAAGTAAATCATATATCCATTACATAGCAACATTAGTTATAGAAAAGGGAAAGCTTTCAGTTTATGTTGATCTACAATAGCCCCTTCTGGTTTCATACCAAAACATGATATATGAAAGTTCTTGAGAACTTTGTTTCGATCATTAACACTACTTGATCTAGAGGATCTAGTATCTCAAAAACCTATAAAAATAGGACGTTCACATATCAATCTAGGTCTAAGATTAAACACATCATGTTCTTAAAGATAATTAAAGTAAAGAAGGTTAGGATTAAAAGTAAGAGTTGCAAGCTGCAACAACATTTGCTTCACAATTAGTTATTCAATAATTTCCTCTTAGTTTTCTATGATGCTCTCTTTAAATTAGGATGAGTTATCATATAGAGGCAAAAGTATAGTATGAACATATTCTAGTTGCGTTTGAGTTCTATTCACCACTAAAGAGGAAGAATTAGGATCCACCTATTGAAGTAGAAAGAACTTACAGGATTGTAGAACCAAAAACATTATGTGACCTTTAGTCCCTTAAGGACAATAATTAACTAGTAAGAACAAAAGAATCCTAATGGGTTAGAAATAATGAAATTGAAGTATAATTTTGATGGCGGTGCTTTTCCATGTTCTATTCGACGTAATATATATTATATTTGTAGATAGAAGGCCGTATGAATCACATCTAAAATATGGTAAAAATAGAGTTATGATTAGTAAATATGGGGCATCACTATTTTTTCTCTAATATTATGCATGTGAGATGAATTAATGGAGCATGTGGGTCCTAAACTAAGGAAACAAGGATTGTATTTCCATAAATATAGGGCTCCTATATTTTCTCTCTATGCATCATCTTAACTTGGTTTTTATTCACATAACTTCTCTTTTAGGTTATTTTATAGCTCTATATCCAAATTTCCATGACTCTAAGCTTGCTTCTTCTACCATAATTATTTTCCTTATTTACCAGCCAAAATTACCTTGATTTCATATTTTCTACAAAACTAGGCTAATAGAGAAAACTTGAGGAAAATAGTTAAATTCTCATAAAAAATACACAAAATTCAGTTGAGATATGTTAAATAATTTAGTAGAATATTCATCTATTAGTAAGGAAAATTGATTGACTACTCATAGGAATTGGTGGATGGGTTCATCAAAACAACCAATTTTTCAAGTTACCAACCAATGATAGCCATAAATCCATGCGAATATTAACACAACCAATCAATTGGTTATAGAAAACTAGTGGATTAATATAGGTGGAACAATGCCAAGATGCACAAACTACACATGAAGAAATTTAAATATTTTCCAAGTAAATTCTATCGTGCTTGTATGTCTTCAAACATATAAAAATACATAATCCATATATGAATTCACATAAATCACGGTATGAATCAAAACACAATAAGATCATGCTTAAAATTCACTAAAATCATACATAATATCAAAATACTGAAGCATATTACAAAACTTTAGAAGTTAAAACATGGTAAATTGTTCGAGTCTAAGAAATCAACATAAAACATAATCATCATATAACACTACAAGCACTCAAAACGACAAAAAAACAACAACACAAATCCTTTTTCATATTAGAGATATGAAGGCTTTACCTTCAATCAAATCTTCAAGAAAAAAAATGATTTAACGTGATGGTCTCTACAAATCTCTTGATTTCCTAAGGGAATGATGAATCAATACCATTAAATTTCTATTTCAAAACTTAATATAACAAAATTAGAAGAAGGAGGAGAAAAAAATGGTATAACACAACCTTTCTCTTAGAACCAATTTTCAAAGAGCAACCTAATGTAATACCCCATATTTTTATGAAAATTTTGAATTTGAATTTATGGTATTTATTAATATTTGATTTTTTTTAATTTGGAACTATAATTATGTTTGAAGAAAATTTATTTTTGAATAAGTTATAGAAATAGAATAAAATGTGTTTTCAAGCTGACTAATAGAGTGGTTCCATAAACCATTAGAATAGTTCAACATTTTAACTCAAGGGTTTTGCTCGACTCAACTGATTCATTGGTTTGGAGAACCTATTGAATGGCTAATAGATCATTTAAGTGGTAGGCAAAACTAGTCGATTAGTTTATCAAGCTAAGATTATTTGTGAAAAATGATTTTTCTAGGAAAACGTTTTATATCAAAATGGAACCTTCATAATCTTGTTACAAGTTATTTTCTATAGATTATTAACATTTCTTATCATACATTAATTCTGAGCTTCTACCTCAAATTGATTCATGGTTTAATTTGGGTACTCTTATACATGCTCTAGAAATTGTTGCTTCAATTTCTAGACATGTACCTGCTTAGTTAGGATACTCCTTCCACATAGATCATTCAGCTCTGGTCTTATGTCTAATATTTCTAGGTGTTTGACCTGTATTTTCCTAGAAATCACCACTTTAGCTTTGGAAGTAAGATAAGCATATCTTAGAAAAAATTTTCTCATTCAACTCAAATTTAAATGATAGAAATTAGTTTTTTTTTATTTGAGCATAACCATAATCATTGTTGTACCAATTTTTTGACTATAAATAGTCCTAATTACCCCTTCCATTCACCTTTCTTTCATCGACTAAAATATTCCAACTCACTCTAAAGTAATTTTCTTATCTATTCATTTTAAGCTTAGTTTTGCTTTCTTTCCACCTTTATGATCCTTTCCTTAGCTCCTTCTTATTTATGTTTAAGCAAAGGAGGGTTAGATTTAGGAGGAATATGAGTCTCTTTTAGCATAATTTCCTTTTGTTTTTTATCATAGGTTTTGTTAGTTGTTTTATCCTCATTCAAATGAAATTTATGAAATTTTTCATTGGATTTTAAAGCTTTTACTTCTATTTTTAACTCTTAGAAGTTTAAAATCTTTAAGGCTTAGTTTTCCTATTTTTGGAATACTTTTGTTTGAACCCAGCAAGTCATTCTTACTTCTAAAATGGGAACTACGTAATCATGTAAGATCTTGGATTCCTTAATGTTGTAATTATATATGTTTAAATGATAATTTGCTTTCAGATTTATGCATTATGATTAATTTATAAATCCTAAGAAAAAGGAAAGATTTTAGAGAAACTAGAGTGATTCGATTAATTATGAAGAATATTTTAGTTTATGTACTCATGATGTATTGGTATAATTTTATGTTATGATATGATTTGGTTTAGAAGTGGAAGGATTTTTTAGGGTGATTTTCATGAAATATATATACTTTGTGTTCTTTTGGGATAAACCAATGAATCATTTAAGCTAATTCGATCGATTGGCATATGATTTGAGACTATGCCTATCAATACTATATGACTATTTGATGAGTGAAATACATTTTTTAACATGGATTGACAATCAAATGGATCATGATTCATGGCATACTCATTGAGAGTTGTAAAAGCATTAATGGGTAAGCCGTAATAAGTATTTGATGGCTCCAAAGGGTTAAATAATGTAATATTTATTTTTTAAGAATTAATAGAAATCTCACACATGAGCAAATAATGCTAATAGTTAAGATGGAATAAGTGTATGAATATGTTGCTTGCATATTGTATGGCCTTAGGTGATAATTTAACCTTGTTAATAACATATTAATTACATGAATTGAAAGATAATTGAGATGTGTATGGGTTTGGGTTACCTGATCCTCATTTATATGCCTAGGGTTAGTTAATGTTTGGACATTTATTGGTGCCTTCGAGCTTTGCTTTAAGCTAGGATCCTAGTAGATCCTAATGTCATTCTTATTATAAAGACCGATGATGTACTATAGGTTAATAATACTATAGGGTTTGGTTGCCTAAGTGGTTTTTAGATTCATCCTAGATTTATGTCCATTTTTGGGTACATAGCTTCGACCCTAACTTATGACCATTGGTGTCTGTTTAGCTCTGGCTTGGAATTTATGACCCTTTTTTTTGAAAGATTTCCATGGTACGTGAGATTGTAGGGTGGTGCACAGTCCATCCCTAAATAATAATTGGAATGTGTATGTCGACATTAATTTGAATAATTATTTAGATAAGAAATTTTATAATTATTCAGATAAGAATATGGCTAAAGAGAAAAAAATATAAGAGTAAAAGAAAAGGAACAGTAATAGAGATAATGGCATATATATATATGAATATCCCAATGGATTAGGAAAGTGTAAAAATGACTTATTGTGGAATTATGTGCTTGGATGAAAAACTCCTTAATGATTACTCATCAATTAGCTTAATAAACTTCATGTAATAATCTATGATATTGTGTTATATCATTAAGCATGACGAGCCTTATATGATTTAAGTTCTTATGTGTGTTATCACCATTATAGAGCATGTACGCTCTTTATATAGTCATGAAATATATTAGTATGATTACGATTATATGTGGAAATCTTATGTGCTTGTGACTGCCATTAAAGAAGAAACTTGGCTTATTCAGTACAGTGTGTATTGATATGCCCGTTTTCTCAATCACCTGCTCATAAGCAAGAGGCATATGCAAGTTTTTTGGAGTGCTCAATAGTAGTTCAACCACATGTTAGGAATGGCATCTGAGATCATGCACATCTAAAGTCGTTTGTATGGTCCTTGATGGATTAGAGTTTAAGGCTATGCCCTACCTTTGTTTTCTATAACTTAAACCCTATGCTTTGGTTTAATTTTCCCCTTGTGTATTTAGATATATGGGAAATTTTGAGGTCTTGTACTTAAAAGTCTTTCTTCCTTCATTTATACAGTTGATACTAAAGGTTTTTAACTTTCAAGAATTATTAAGTTGATACCATATTTTAGGATCAAAGCTTTCTAAAAATCTTTTCCAATATTGATTTGTTCAATGGATACCACAAATTTTTTGTAAATGATTTCCCTATTCTTCTAATATTTAGTTGAAAGAAAATATTTTTCAAACACGGAATGTCTACAAGCGAGAGTGGGTAGGGGAATATGATGTAGACAACTTTCCTAATCATATATTGTGCTACTCTTTGTAGTAATTAATAGATTATTTCTAATAATTCATGTATTTAGGAATTTATTGTTATTAACCGCTTTTATGAGTGTATCGAAGTATTGATGGATACTATTGAGAGAATACCTAGAAGGTTAGGTCTGAGAAACACTACCACCACTAGTACTAATACGGTCACCAAATCCAAATACTGACTCAATAAGGTCAGGCATCATCACCCACTGATCATCAAAGGTCAAGAGGACCCTAAAATTATCGAAATATTTATTAAGGACATACAGAATACCTTCAAATGATGATGTTTCCATAAAGGGAAGAGTATACACCTCGTGGAGGAACATCCAACATAGAGCCTACGGGATAGGGATCGTTCCTTGAGGCACTTCATGCACATTCATACGCTACTCGCCTATATATAAATAAGTACAATGAGTTCATGGCTATTTGGAAGGGAGGCATGAGGTTTATGGACATGGTCTATTTTTCTATAGAGGTAGAGGCTAATGAGGAAAAGCAGGTTAACCATTTCATGATCGGCCTCAGAATTAGATACTAAGAGCTATTGGTGGGAGTTACTCTACTAGCCATAGCAGAAATGTATGAGCAATCTTTGGAGGCTTCCTGAGTCATCCAATCCTAGAGTGCCAAGTTGGGGTACAAGAGGAACTTCAAGGGTTGTCAGTATCCAAGTGAAAAGAAGAAGGTTTATTTTGGAGGAAGCAAGCCATGAGTATCAAGTCAGCACCCCAATTTGGAGTTTAGTCTAGGGAAATGCTAAGGAGAGGCATTACAAATGTAGGAATTATGGAGTAGATCACCTGGAAGCATATTGTGGAGGCAACAAGGTGACATGATATGGTTGTGTTATGGTTAGACATAAATACTATGAGTGTCACTTCAATGGTGGTAGTGTTTAGAGAGGTTAGACTCAAGCTTAGTGAACTAGATTTGCTCAACAACTATATCAGCTGATTTTGAGGGTTCCTACATTATCATCTAGTGGTGCTAGTCGAACAAGTCATTACATAGGTCAAAAACCCTGTTCCTTTAAAAAAGGTTAGAGATCAACCACTGCCATAGGAATTCTTTTAAGAGGACAATTAAACATGGTCATTTAGTAAGATATAAAGGCTTAGGATTGTGATGTGATTGTTATGCTTACTTTCTCTACATTTTGAGCAAGCTTATTGTTTGAATTTAGTGCATCATATTCCCTTATGTCATCCACATTCATATCTAGAGCTACTTTATCGCATTCTAGTAGTATTTCCTCTTTTAAAGTATTACCCTTAGGAGATAGGATTGTATGATCTAGGTTCTATAAAGGAGTGACCTTGATAGTAGGGGGAGTAGAATTTCCATTAGATCTTATAGAACTTGAATTGAAAAAATTCAATATAACTATCATAAGAAGGTATTGGAAGAGGGTGTTAAGATCTCAAATTGGAACTATGAACCTAACTCCTCTATAAAGATTGTGCCAATGATCATGATGAGCAACCTTGTTCACAAATAATATTAATTCTTCTTGTGCAGTGTTAGAGATACCAAGGTAGTTAATACTGTTATAATAAATCTTAGTGATCTATGAGTATCCCGATGTATTCCCTATGGAGATTATAAGAATGCAACCTATTTGAGATGTTGAGTTTATTGTGGATACATTGGCGATGATGGAATCGATATATAAAGCTCTATACCGTATGGAAATTGTAAAGATGAAATAGCTCAAGGCCCAATTATAGGAGTTATTTGGAAATGGCTACATCAGGCTAAGTATATCACGATGGGGAGCACCTGTCTTATTTATGAAAAGAAAAGGATGAGAGACTAATATTTTACACTTATTAGGGAGGGTTGAGTTAGGTTATGAAAAAGAACCATTATCCATTAACAAGGATCAATGACCTATTTAACAAACTCAAGGGAGCTAAGGTATTATCTAAGATTGATCTTCATTCAAGCTATCATCAATTGAGTATGGCAAAGTATAAATGGTAATGCCTTTCAGACTCACTAATATACCAACATTTTTCATATCCATCATGAACAAGATTTTCTGACCATTGATGGATCATTTTGTCATGGTATTCATTAATGATATTCTCATATAATCTAGTGATCAAGAAAAACATGAACAACATCTAAGGGAAACTTTAGAATAGTTAAAGTCACACCATCTATATGCTAAACTTTCAAAGTGTGAGGTTTTGCAAGATCAAGTGGCTTTTCTTGGACATGTAATCTCCTAGCATGGGGTAGCAATGGATCCTTCCAAGTTTCAAGAAGCCTTTTAGTGGAAAAACCAAATTCTATCATAGAGGTGTGTAGCTTTATAGGTTTATCTAGTCACCAGCGTAGTTTTATTGTGGACTTCTCTAAGATAGCTCTTCCATTGACCAACTTGTTGAGGAAGGTTATGTGATTTCAGTGGGATGAGAAGTGCGGTGAATTTTTTGAGTAGTTGAAGAATAATATGACTATAACCCTAATGCTCATGTTACCAACTTGTTGAGGATGTGTATTACATTATAGGCTGATGTAATAAGGGCAAGTGATGGTGTATGTTTATTTAAGACAAAAGTATCATGAAGAGAGTTATCTAATGCACTACTTAGAACTTTATATAGTAGTGTTCAATCTTATGATTTTGAGGCTTTACCTTTGTGGGGTTCGATGCAAACTATACACTTGTATTAAGTACATCTTAACGTAGTGTGATTTGAATTTGAGATAGCATTGATGGTTGGAATTGGTCAAGAATTACAATCTGGAATTCACGTACCAAGAGGATAAGGCTAATGTTGTGGCAAATTTGCTTCTCTAGAACATTTTTTATTCCTTGAGAACCATTGTATTGTAAAATCATCTATGCATGGAATCCAAGATGATGGAGAATGAGCTAATCAACACTGATAGTTTAGAGGTAAGAATGAGTGCACTCACCTTTGTTCCTTCGATCTCTAAGGAAATTTGAGCTAATAAACTTGGTGATGTAGGATATTAGAGAGGGAAAAGCCTAAGTGTTTCAAATCCACGATGAAAGTAGTGTTAAATAATATGGTAGGTGATGTTTAACCCTAAGATGTGCCAAACTTATGAGGAATATCTTGGAGAGAGTATATTATATTCCATATTTTGTCTAGAAAAGAGGGGACAAGATATTTAAGGATTTGAATAAGTTATAATGGTGACCCCAAATTAAATAAGAGGTGATATTTTTTGTATTCTAATGTTTGACTTGTTAGAAGGTAAAGATCAAGTGCAAGAAATTGATAGGGTTAGTATAACAACTAAAAGTTCTAGAAGGAAAATGGGACAACATATAAATGGACTTCATGGTTGGTCTTTAGAGGAATCGTAATGGATATGATTCTATCTAGGTTATGGTGGATCACTTGACTAAGTAAGTTATATTCACAACCATAAACACGACGTGTAGTATGGAGTAGCAAGCCAACACTTATATGAAACATGTTGTGTTATTGCATGGGGTTCCAAGAGACATTGTGTTAGAAAAAGACTCTATATTCATGTAAAAATGTAGGAAATAGTTACAAGATTCCTTTGGGACTCATTTAAAGATGAGTATTACTTTCCAACCAGCCATGGATGGTCATATAGAGAAGACCATTCAAACTCTAGAGGACATGCTTTGAGCATGTGTATTAGATTTTGTGGGTATATAGGAGAACCACCTAGACTTGATCGAGTTCTCCTATAACAAAAGTTATCAAATTTATATCAAGATGGCACCTTTTGAATCCTTATATGAGAGAAAGTGTCATAGTCTCTTATGCTGGAATGATATCAACAAGACAATTGTGTTGGGACTAGAGTAGATTTGATTGACTCTGGATTAGATGAGAGTAGCCTAGAACTGACAAAAGAGCTACACATACTTGAGAAAACAAATTGAGGATAAAGAGGGGGTGATATAGTCCTTTTGAGGGTCTCTCATACTAAGGGATCATGAGTTTTGATAGAAAGGGTAAGTATAGTCTAAGGTACATTAAACAATATAAGATTGTAGATCGTGTTGGTGAGGTCACTTATCAATTAGCCATACCAATGGAATTGTCACATGTGCACAATGTCTTTCATATATCCTAGCTTAGGAAGTATGTAATAAATCCCTTGCATGTCATCTAGCTAAAGTTGTTAGAGCTTAATGAGCCTCTAACTTATGATGAGTGACCAATAAGTTTCTAGACACAAAGACCTGAGTGACACACATCATGAATGTTTACGAGTAAAGGTCAATTGGTTATGGCATGGGTTCAAGGAGGCCACTTAAAAGAGAAACGAGGAGACTCAAGAAAAATATCTAAAATTGTTCTCCTAGTGTGATGTATGTGGTGTAGCCCTTATTTTAAGGGGGTGGTAACTGTAACACCCCAAAATTCACTACTTTTTTTAAAAGTGGAAGCAATTAAAATAGAAATACTTAAAACCTATGAATTCTGGGCATGTTACCACCACACTTAGTACCGGACCGGTTCTCTCCGACCGTTCCAGTACCAAGTGCTAAGGCTAAGAAAAGATTTACATTAAACTCAAACGAGCGGTTCATAAAAGAACTCAAAAGATCATACATTAAAATCAGAGTACGCATTAACGTTTATAACCCATAATAAATTAGAGGTCATAGTGCGAAATCAAAGAGGTTTAGTTAATAAGACCACTAAAGATTGAAATGTTAAGTTAGCTTATGCAGAGTTTGCTTATAATTGTAGTCCATCTAGTACTACTCAAACTAGTCCGTTTGAGGTGGTGTATGAAGTGAATCCTCACATGCCTATTAATATGATTCCTTTGAAAAAAGGTGAATTACAAAATTATGAAGCTATAGATAGAGTACAATTTTTTCAACAGCTTCATGAGAAAATCAAAAATAACATTAAAAAAGCTAATGCCAAGTATAAAGCTCAAGAAAATAAGCACGGAGGCTATTGTGTGTTTTCTCCTGGTGACTTAGTTTGGTTAAATTTACGTAAAGAAAGATTTCCTAATTTAGGTAAAAATAAACTAATGCCAAGAGCTTATGGACCATTTATAATAATAAGAAAGTTTGGAGATAATGCTTATGAACTTGAACTTCCATATCATTATGGTGGAATTTCATGAACTTTTAATATTGGTAATTTGTCTCCTTATTATTCTGATGAAAATTTGAAGAGCAAATTCTTCTCAACTTGGGTAAAATGATGCAGGAGCATATAATGATTGTCATATTCATCTTGATTCTTAAGGTAAGGAAGAATTATCTTCTTAATATTGGAGCCTATCATATTAAATGTTCTTGATAATTTGTCTATGCTTGATGTTGAAAACAATTCAAGTTGTTCTTGTAGGTATGCTACATATTTGCAAGAAGAAGATGTTAATACACCTTAAAGTGTACAAGTATTCAAAGCATGAAAGAATATGGCATACATGGGATGATACTTTACAACAAGAAGATATGGTGAGGAGTATTATTAGTTGTATAAACTTGTTGTAAACCCTAAGTGTATTTTATGTAAGTTAGGGTTTGATGTAATTTCATGTATGTATCATAGTTAATTGTATGGATTTGTAATGTGAATCATTAATATCATTTAGACCATGATATTATGATTAGGATTAAGTATTATATGGGCTTAATTCAAGTGGAATAATGGTCTTGAATTAAGGTGGGAATCACGACTGGATGAGCATGTGTATGCCGGTTGTTACTTCCTCCTATATATATCTTGTACACGCATGAGTTGAGAAAGAAATAGACAGAATTTTTTGAACACAAATTTAGCACCACAAGGTCTACGTTTATCCTCCCTTTTGAGTCTCTTTTATCAATGAAATCCTGGGGAACAATTCCTTCCTCCATTGATCTCATTCATTCGACACTTGAAACCTATTTCAACTGTTGAAATCAACCTGAGTTATTTTAGTTTAATCGACATGTAGCCATTTTTTATTCTACATAATTTCATGTTTGACATCATCAATCAACAGAAACCAATCCAACCCTTCCCTCCACTTTGATTACAAATCATTTTTGGTATCAAAGCTTCAGCTATTTTGGAATTTGTCGATCAAAACTCCCTATAGATAGGTTACCATATATGTGTGTTCTTGCATCAAGCACTCACCGCTAGCTTACTCTTTTCATTGAATTTTTGCAACTTTATAATATTATTGAATCTTCCTTGATTTTCTTAGTTTAATTTATTGAAATATTGTAACAATCTTGTTGCATTTTCTCCAACTAAATTGAATCACCTTCGACTAGCACTAGAGTTCCAAACGCAACCTTCTTTTGTGTGTGTTGCCTTGTTCTACTGCGAGATATTCATTGCCAAATTTCATTTCCCTCTTAAAAAGTATCCCTATCTATGCATTAATCCTATTTTAATCCACTCATTTCATTTTCCTTTCGTGTACCAATCTGGTAAGGAAACCAACCCCCCCCTCGAGACCTAGTAGTGCATCCAGTACATAGTTGAGAAAGTATGCGTGTATCTTAGCATCCTTGATACATTTTTCTCACAAAATACCACTCTATACTCTTCCTCTTTGCCTTATCTACATATTCTATGAAGCACCACATTCGAATCTTCAACTTGAAGACTTGTACATGTTGAAGAATCTATCGGCATTCTATGATTTTATGTGGCAGAAATTTTGGGCCATATAAGAAGAATACTTCCAACCTTTGTGTTCCTGTGTGCATGTTGTGTTCTTGTGGCTAAATATCCTCATTTGTGCCTAATATAGGGCTTTAGGTAGTGATATTTACTTTCATTGTGAATTAGTAAAAGTTTTGTGCCTTGTTTGGTTGTAGGGAAAAAAATTACAGCACCTACACATTTGTGGAATCTTTTGTGTGCAACAAAAAGAGTTGTGTGTCAACCTTCACCATGGCTAGTGAAGAAGTTCGTGCCATGGTAGAGTCTATAAAGAGCCTCAACACACAAATGGATGCTCAATTGTAAAATCAAAACACACTTCAACATCAACTACAAAGTGTGGAAGCTAAATTGGCCAAAGAAGAAAAGCATAAACCATGGCAAGTTCGCATGGAAACCACACATGATAGTGTGGAAGGAAAGATGAAGCATGTTAATACACCTTAAAGTGTACAAGTATTCAAAGCATGCAAGACTATGGCATACATGGGATGATACTTTACAACAAGAAGATATGGTGAGGATTATCATTAGTTGTATTAACTTGTTGTAAACCCTAAGTGTATTTTATGTAAGTTAGGGTTTGATGTAATTTCATGTATGTATCATAGTTAATTATATGGCTTTGTAATGTTAATCATTAATATCATTTAGACCATGATATTATGATTAGGATTAAGTATTATATGGGCTTAATTCAAGTGGAATAATGGTCTTGAATTAAGGTGGTAATCGCGGCTGGATGAGCATGTATATGTCGGTTGTTACTTCCTCCTATATATATCTTGTACACGCATGAGTTGAGAAAGAAATAGATAGAATTTTTTGAACACAAATTTAGCACCACAAGGTCTGCGTTTATCCTCCCTTTTGAGTCTCTTTGACAAAGTAAAGCCCAGGTCAACATTCCTTCCTCCATTGATCTCCTTCATTCATCACTTGAAACCTATTTCAACCAGTCAAAATCAACCTGCATTCAACATGAGTTCTTTGAGTTTAATTGACATTTAGCCATTTTTTCTTCTACTTAGTTTTGTGTTTGAAATCACCAATCAAAAAAAACCAATCCAACCCTTCCCTTCACTTTGATTACTCATCACACACAATATAGCTAAACTAGTCTATTTATATAGGTTAACCAGTTGATTGCTTTGGCTTAGCTAAACCTATAGTTCCCTCAAATCAATCAATTGGTTTAGCCAAACCACTCAATTATTCTAAGACCATTTGATCATATTTTTCAAACCATTTGATGGGTTTAAGAACCCAAGATTAGCACAGACCCACCGGTTAATCAGTTTGGGTAAATTAACCAATTGTTCTAAAGACAATTCGGTCGGCTTAGCTTAACCAATCTATCAGTTTGCCCCTAAATAGCACAGAACAGACATTTTTCATGTCTATCACCCTTAAAAATCCTACCACGTCTAAACCAAAACATATCATAGCATCATGCCAATGCATTATCAATGCATAAGCTAAAACATGCCTCACAATTAATTAAATTGACCCTATTTTCCTAAAATCATATCATTTTCTTAGAATTCACAAATAAATAAAAATACATCAATATGAAGCCAAATTCTCATGCAGACCCATAAAATTAGCATTCTAAACAATACACCTCATCATATGCTTAATAAGGCCACATTTAATAAGTAAAAATGACTTACTTCATGCAAGAAAAAAATTTCCACAAATGGGAAAACTCAACCTGGAAGGATTTTTAACTTCCAAACCTTTGAAACACAAATTTAAATGTTTATAAATCAATTAATAATTTCACAAATCATAATTCAAATTGGAAGGAAGTAGGCCTACCAAACCTAAGAGAAAAATATAGGGAAATTATGCTAAGAGAGAAACTCAACTTCCTCCTAAATTTATTCCTCACTTACTTAAAGATAAAGAATAAGGAGATAAATAAAGGATTATAAGAGTGGAAAGAAATGGAATTTAAGATTTAAGTGGGGGAGAGTATAGCTGCTAGAGAGCTTGGACATCTTATAGGATGAAATAAAAGTGAGTAGAATGGGTGATTGGGGTTATTTATGGCTAAAGATTCAATTCAAGAACGAGTGGGGTTATGGATAGATCAAAACCCTAATTTATATCATTCAAAATTGAGTTAAATGGGTGAATTTTTTCTAATATAAACTGATATCCTTTTCTAGATATAAAATGGTGATTTATGGAGAATGCAGATTGAATTCATCCAGAAAATATCAAACACAAGTAAGATAATGGAAGATTAGCATGGAAACGAACCTCCCAGTGAAGAAGATATAGTTTGGGAATCAAAGTAACAAATCCAAAAGTGTAAATAGGAGATGGTGGAAGAAGGCAAAGTTGAAGTCATCTTCACCCTCAATTGTCCCAATCAAACCCTCAAATAAATTTGAGGGAGTAGCTAGGGTTGAATACATGATAAGAAGAGTTAAGAATCTCTAAAGAACATATTAGTGTGGAATTATCAACATTCCATTTTGGTATAAGGAATTTTCCTAGAAAAATTGAGTTTCAAAAATATACTAAGCCCATCCAACCAATCAATAAGTTTAGCCTACTAGTCAACTAGTTTATTGACCAATCAACTAGTTCCCTAAACCAATCAATTAATTCAGTCGAGTAACACTCCTTAGCTGAAATGATGTACTAGTCAATCAGTCAACCTAATAGCTCATTTTACTCAATTTCCATAACTTATTCAAATTCAAATTTTTCTCAAACACAACTATAGTCCCAAATCAAAATCAAATATTATCAAATTTTAATAAACATCATAACTTCCCATATAAAAAATATTACAAAAATATGGGGTATCATAGCTTCAAGCCCAAATCTACCCCACTTATCTCTATATGAAGAAGTATAACAAGTTCATGACCCTTTAGTAGAGAAGCAAGTAGATAGAGGAGCACTACACAAGGTTCATAGGCTTGGTCCAATTTGCTCCAGAGGCAGAGTCTAGTGAGGTGGTGCAGGTGCACTACTTTATGATTGACCTGGGGATTAGATATTAGGATTTTTTGGTGGAAGTTATCCTACCTTACATGGTTGGAATGTACAAGTAGGCCTTGGGGGCTTCCTAGGTTATGGAATCCAAGAGTGCCTAGTTGGGGGTAAAAGGAAAATTTAGGGTTGCCAACATATGAGCAATAGAAAGAAGACCTACTCTGAAGGTAGCATAACGCCTAAGTATGGCAAAAGTATAAGGTCAATGAAATTGCCCAAAACCCTAATTTATATAATTATGAAAATTTAAGGATTTATGAGGAAAATTAATTAAATAAATTATTTTATTAAAATAAGAGGTAGTAATTAAGGAAAAATAAAGAGGAAATTTATAAATAATTTAATTGGAAAAAATTAGGGTATTTTGCAAATTAAAATGGAATTTAGGAAAAACCTTTTAAAAATCCTAAAAAGGAGAATTTGATTATTATTTTATTAAAATATTATTACTTTTAAATATCCCAAAATACCAAAATATTTTAAATACCCCTAAGCCACCTATTTTTCTCATTTTTTCCTTTTTCCCTTTATCTTTTTCCCTCTCTTTTCTTTTCTTTTCTCTCATTCCTCTCCTTTCTCCTTTTCTTTCTTCCCTTTTCCTTCCCCAATCTGGGCCAGCCCACCCCTGCGACCCAAACCCTCTACCCTCTCCCTTCCTCCCATACAGCCCAAGGCCACCTCTCTTTCTTCTCCCTCATGACCCAGTCTGGCCCCCTCCTTGTAATACCCCAAATTTAGAAGCGTGTTATAAGGATTGATTTGGCTACTTATATCATCATGGTATACCATCATTTTGCTGATTCCGTCCTAAAAATTCCACAGTTAAGCGTGCCGGCCGTGGAGAAATTTTAGGATGGGCGACCGTCTTGGGATGTTTTAGAATTTTTTTCAAATTTTTTTGGAGGTGTGTGAGTGAGGAAAAAGCATGTTGAAAGGACTTGTGTTGATCTATAGGGTCAGTCGATCAATCCGAAAGGGCTCCAAGGTAGCTCCCGCGTGGTTGTATCGACTCAGGGTGTTACACTCCTCTTTCTTTTTTTCTCCTAGACCAACCACCCCACCCGCACCTTCTTCTTCCTTTTCCCTTCTCCCCTGACCCTCTCTTCCCTGATACCCATCCCCTCTATTTCTCAATGCAGGCATGATGCCTCTACGCCGCCGCATGCCGGCCTGCCACCCCTATCCTCTTCCCTATCACTCCCTCTCTCTCCTCCACCCAATCGCAACCTCTCTCTCTACTCATGCCTGCCTCTCTTCCCCTTCCTTTTTTTCCTTCCTGATCTGTTAGACCTACAAAAATGATAAACTTACACCGGCCGGTGACCTTCACACGTGCCGGTGACCTTCCCTCTTCCCCTCTGTTATTCCCCCTCATTCATGGAATATAAATACCCTTCATCCACCCCCCCATAATTCAATTTTTTTCTCTCAACCCAAAAATCTACAACTCTTTTGCGTCGCAGCTTGTTCAGCCACCTATTGTGTCGTCACCATCCAGCACAACCACCCAAAATACTCCCTACACCACCCTCGACCGAGCTACACCCCTCACCGCCCTCAATACTCCCTGCACAAGCTACCTTAGCAATGCAAATTTGGCCATTCGACCAACCTTAACCCACCCACCGCCACCCTTTGCGCCACCATCTGTCACCACACCCACCGCAACCACCACTCCCTCTACCCTCCAAAATCACCAGCAGACCCTCCCCTACCTTCCCCTACCTCCCTCTCCACTACTCTTGGCCACCACACCGCCTCCTTTGGCTACACCACTACCACTCCAACCCTCTCCACCTAGGCATCCTCCAACACCTCAAATACCCATCTTATTTCCCCTCTCCAACCCTAAACACCCAACTTTCTACCTTTTTCCCTCTTTTCCCACCACCGTCGATGCCGCTAATCACCACCATCCCTAGGTGGTACCCTAACCCCTAAAACCCTAGTTGTGATACCTTTATCTCTTTTATTTATGCCGCTAATCACCACCACCGCCGATTATTATTATTATTATTATTATTATTATTATTATTATTATTATTATTATTATTATTATTATTATTATTATTATTATTATTATTATTATTATTACTACTACTATTATTATTATTATTATTATTATTATTAATGTGGATATTATTATTGTTATTTATCATTATTGTTACTAAATACAGCTTTGAAAGTATTAATACTACTATTATTATTAATGGTCAAACCTTATTTTTATTTTTATTTTTATTTTTATCATTAAGATCATTTTTAATATCATTAAGATCATTTTTATTATTATTGTTGTTGTTGTTGTTGGTGTTGTTAATGCTAAATTAGGCATAGTATTACTATTATAATTATTGTAAAAAAATTTGAACCCTTATATTATCATTATTTTGAATATTATTATTATTATTACTATTATCCCTAGAAATATTATTATTTTATTAATATTACTATTATTATATCATTATTTTTACTAATCCTATTATTATCCTTAACCTTAATAATACTAGGGTTTCTATTACTACGAGTATTAGTATTACTATTATTATTAATATCACTATTTTTGCTACGACTAGTATTAGTATTATTAGTAGAAAAAATAAAGCTATTAGCTTTAATAATATAAATATGGCTATAAATATTAACATAAACCTATTTTGACTAGTAATACCCTAGAAGGCTAACTTGGGAATTGAAACCCTATTTTTACTTGTAAAGTTTCTTTTAAATAATAGTAGCCCTAATATTAGAAGAAAGTAGGGATTAATAGTATTTTTGGTAGGAGGGAAATTAATGTTTAGTTTTTTCCTTTTATGGGTGAACCCGGTCAAAACTCTAAGGAGGCATAGGAGAATGCTCCAAGACCGGTGTACTGTTAGGTAAGGATATAGCTAAGGCCCTATGTATGTTATGCACCTTATATGCCTTGTATACAACTGTTTTATGTGTAGCTCAGCTTGAAGTTGAGGTATGCTCATGTGTTTTTCTTATAGCATATGTATAATATGTATATGTTGTGATTGTGATGTGATGTGGCCCTTTAGGAAATGCATGCTAGGATATTTAATGTAATGATATGGGGTGAAAGGATGAAAAATGAAAATGGGAAAGTGATTTGACCAAGGGGAAGTAAGTTGACCAATGGACATGGGACTGACCTAAGTATCGCATGATCCATGAGAGTAAAAATAAAAGGAGGCTATAAATAAAATAAAAGAGTGGGTGAACTTTGCATGCGAATTCTAGGGTTTGCAAAGGAGATTTTGAGGGTTTTCATGGGGTGGATGGAGTCTGCATGGGGATGAACTTTACTTGTGAAAAGTTTCCTTAGGGTGTAAGGAAGGTACAAGAAGAGTTGTTGGATGATTGGAGGCTTTGAAGGAAAATTAGTACGTGGGTTAGTATAAGGGTGCACAAAAGACCTAGCTAGGGTTTGGGATGAATAACCAAATTTGAGGTGGTGGTGAAAGTAAAAAAATAATTGAGAGTGAGTGGAGTTTGAGATGATGGTGGAGGAATTTCATGTGTAGGGTGAGTATAGTTATCAAGGGAAAGTAAGAGAAGAAGGTGAGAAATGGAAGGGTGACATGTGGAAAAGAAGGATCTTAGGGTTTGGTGTGGCCAACTAGGGTTTCGTGATCACATGTGTATTTAGGGGAGTAAAGTTAAATTATGAGGGTTTAATATAAAGGATGTGATGTGTGGGGTATTAACCGGCCTCGGTGTGTAAGGTAGAGAAGGATGGGCCACATAGGCCAAGTTAGGGTTTCTAAAGAAAACCCTAGGGTAAGGTAGTGAGTGGTCTTTGAGGTGTAAGGTAGTGGGCCTTGACCCACACACTTAGGATTTGGGCCTCTAGTGTGAGTAAGTGGAATAAGAAAGGATGTTAGGGCGAGTTAGGAGGTACAAAAGTCTCAAGATATGGGGCGGACCCTCTTAGGAGGATAACTGCAGATGGAGTTGGTCATGCATATCTAGGGTGAAACGTGTTGAATAAGACACAGTAAGACACTAATCATTTAAAGTGGAAGATTATTTAGCTAGGCCCAAACCGATCCACCAACATAATAGTGGCTAGGTGTCAGGGTGCCTTGGAGACCAATTCACCAGCATATAATAGTAGTTAGGTGCGTTCTATCCAGTATGTGACCAATCCACAGGCTATAATATTGGGGGATCCCAAGCTCAACAAACCAAATCCTGATTTTGATGAGACTTGTAAAAGATACTAAGTACTTATAGTGGAACACCATGAGAGTTAGGGCTAGACCGGTCCACAGGCAAATATTAGTGGCCAGAAGCATCTTTCTTTAAAGGCTCATCCACCAGCATATAATAGTATTCAAGTGCATTCTTCCCTATACATTTTCGATCCACCGGCTATAATAGTGAGGTTCTCATACTCTAATAGATTGATAAAGAGCATGGTGTAAAATGAGCATTGATTGTATGTTGTTATGTTATCATGCTTATATTATATGCCTTTTTGTGTTAACCTTAATTGCATTGTTACCTTACTCAGTACGTAGCGTATTGACCACCCATTTCATGGGTGCTGATCATTCCCGCGAGCATAAGGCCCCTTTGAGTTTGTGTAGGTTGGTGACACTATTTACGATGCCTTCAATGCTTACGAGGCATCGGACGGGGAGCATGGACTTGGTCTAGGATCGAAAGCGATGTGGCTAGATTTACTTCCTATGTTCTTGTATGTTGTACTGGATTACTCGGCCTTAAATTTTATTGTATTGTAGCCTTTATTTCCTTTTTGAGAAATTTTAATTTTTTACTCTGAATTCTAAACTCTTTTCGCATACTCTAATTTCTGTCTTATGAATGTTTTAATGTTTTTATGAAGCCTTTCTCTATATTATTACCCAGAGTTGTTCTCCTAATGTGATATCTATTGGTGTAACCTTTATTTTAAGGCTATTAGTAACCCATTTTATCGTGTTAAATGTAATATGCGAATTCTTGTGTAATATGCTTCGGGGACACTGCCTTGTCAAGGAGGTAGTGTTGTAATGCTCCATAATTTTGTAAGATTTATAAAATAAAATTTATGATGTTTAATAAAATTTAATAATATTTTATCTCAATTTCAAACCATAATTGGGTTTGAGGTAATTATGAATTTGAATAAAGATTAGAAATCGAATAAAATAAGTTTTCAAGCGAATCAGTCAACTAGTTCACCATTTTAGCGAAAGGGTTTTGTTAGACCAAACCAAATTACTGGTTTGAAAAAACCAATCAACTGGTGTGTAGAACAGTCAACTACTCTGGCCAAACTGATGGACTCGTCGATCGAGTTGAGCATTTTTTTAAGCTCATTTTTCTGAGAAATTTCTTGCATCAAAAAAGAAATTTAATAATCAAAATCTAGGTTTTTCCTTAGTGATTCTTAATCTTTTATATCATTTATTCAGTTTTAGTTGGTGCCACAAACATATTTGAGGGCTCCATTTGAACAGTTGAGGGAGAAGATGACCTCACTCATGTCTTCTTCTTCCTCTCACCTCTACACACATCTAGAAGTATGTTCAATTTCCACACTATCAATATATGGGTGGGAGATTCCCTTCCCACACTAATCTTCCATTTCCCTTCTTTTGTTTAATATTTTCTAGATGAACTCGATCTCCATTCTCCAATAGATCGCCATTTGAGCTCTGAAATGGATTTGAACCTATTCGTGATAAATCGTCCCTTTCAACTATGATTTGAACAATAAAATTGGGGTTTTATATCTATTGCATAATGTCACTCATTCCTTAACTAATTTACTAGCTATAAATAACCCTAATCAACCCTTCTTGTAACACCCCAAAATTTACACATTTTTTTAAATAAGACCTTTTTTTTCCTTTAGATTTAAAATTCATAAATTCTGGGGATGTTACCGCCACACTTAGTATCAGACCAGTTCACTCCTACCGTTATAGTACCAAGTGCTAAGGTTAAGAAAAATTTCCATCATCACACATTAATACATAAATGACTGTTCACAAATCAATAATCAGAGTATGCATAAATTTTGCATAATTCGAAATACTAGAGATAGTTCTTCAGAGAAGAAAAATAGCTACAATAATAAAATTGTTTCTGAAATTTCAAACATAATTAAAAGAGAACAGGAATAATAATCTCATAATGGAAAATGGTCACGTCACTCTAGGACCCGATCCATCCCAAAATCATCACTTGGCCCCACCTAATGTCCTATAGACATCAATGGCATCAAAGAAGGCATCACCTACCTACAACAAGTCAAACGGGCCTTCTGCTCGTGGGAATTAGCAGCACCCATAAAAAGGGTGATCAATATGCTACGTACTGAGCAAGGTAACCATGCACTTAGGTCAGCATACAAAATTCACACAAATAACGTATAATAATAAAGGAGCATAAAGTCCAACATAATGGCACAATGGTAAAATGAATGCTCCGGTGAAAATGCCAGGATCCAATATAGACCAGATTAATTACTTCATCAATCCTTTATCGAATTTATTTTCACATCATGCTCTTTATCAAGTCCATACGAGTATGGGAACCCCATTATTTTTGCCGGTGGATTGGTCTCCAAGGCACTTCAGATCCTGGCCACTATTCTAGCCGGTGGATTGATCACTTAGGGTACATGCCCTACCACTATTATATGTCGGTGGATCGGTCTGGCCGCTTTTTTCGCACGGTGTTCCACTGTGAGTAATTATTGTCTTTCCCATATCTTCAAAAAAAGTAGGGTTTGGTTTATTGAGCTCTAGATCCCCCATTATTTTAGCTGGTGGATCGGTCACTAGGGTAACATACCCTACCATTATTATACGATGGTGGATCGGTCTCTAGGATACTATAGTACCAGGCCACTATTATGTCAGTGGATCGGTCTAGGCCTGTCTCAATATCTTCCACTTTACATTATTAATGTTTTAAGTATCTTATTCAGAAGCTTTCACCCAAAAATGCATGTCTAACTACTACTTTTCGTATCCTTCAACTCTAGTTAACCACTCCAACCCTAGTTAACCACCACCACCAAAGTTAACCATGGCATACCCTAACACCCATGCAACCCTAGCTCCATGCAAACCCTAGCTCCACATAAACCCTACTTCCATGTAAACCCTAACACCATGCAAACCCTAACACCATGCAAACCCTAACACCATGCAAACAATAAATCCACCATGCATAGTCATATAATACTTAGACCACTCCCATATTAATTCATACCATAACACCATATCCCACGACCTATATGCATGTCTTATGGGCCGTATCAATTCACATTAAAAACACAACTTATACATATCATATGCATGTCATAAAATATCATATGAATATACCTCAATTCCACGCCATACTACATATATAATAGTTATAAAGATACATATAAAATACATCATATTTCATATCACATGGCAATCAAGGCATGTAAACACATTACATATAAACGGCCTTAGTTACACCCTTACCAAAACATCACCGGTCTTGGAGGGTGCCTCTTTAGGGCTTTGACTGGTGGCGGTGGCTGGAAAATAGGTTAGAAAAGGAAAAAGTTTAGGTTTGAAAAGAAAAAGTGGAGAATGAGGGTGGAGGTTGAGGTGTTGGTGGTAGCCTAGGATGAGAGGAGTAAAGTGAGGGTGGTGGCGCAGCATGTGGTGGCAGCGCACGGCAGCAGAGGTGGCAGCCAAAATGAAGAGGAAGAGAAAAAAAGAGAAGGAGAAGGATAAAAGAAGGGTATGTCTAGGTAGAGGAATTTTAGTAGCAGCTTTTGGGTAGTGTAAGAGGCAGTGATAGTGGAGGATGTGGTGGTGGATGGTGGTGCGAGCGGTTGTAAGTGTAAAAATTTGGCTTGATGGGTAGGGAACTTTGCACGGCCATGGTGGCTCATGCAAGAAGAATCAAGGGATATGGGTGGCTCAGTTAGTTAAAGGGTGGTGCAGGGAAGACTTATGTAGGCTGAGGTGGCGGCGTAGTTGGCTAACGGCAGAGGAAAGGTCATCTCAAGTCGCAATGGTGCACAGGGTAGGCTCTTAGGATTTCGGGGAAAAGGTTTTGAAATCAACCAATCAAGGAGTATTTATAGAGTTTAGAGGGAAAGGTAGGGTTCTGAGGGTTAGTAGGAGGATAATGCAGGTAGGGTTTGGGGTAGTTGGCAACGTCAATTGGCCGGCACAAATTTAGCTCAAGGTCAAATTATTATTCAGGAAAAGAAGGATTTTTCATGAGGATAAAGGAAAGTGGGTTAGGCTGGGTCAAACTACGATTCAAGGGGAAGAGAAAGAGAGGGAAAACGGCCTATCAAGTCAAGCGTGGCCGGTGGCGCCATTTTTTAAGCTTCAAACTTGCAAGTTGACAGCAAAGGAGGAAGGAGGAAGAAGGAGGTGAGCTGGGTGAATAGGGAAAAAAGAAAGTAAAGAAAAAAGAAGGGAGAACCAGGCCAGTCAGCAATGGTTATAAATATTTTTAATGGAACGCGGCGTTCTAGGGGAAAAAGACACAAGACGCAGCATTTTGGCTGCCGAAGGAAGAAAAGAAAAGAAGCGGCGGATGGGCTTTGAAATGGAGGAAAGAAAAAGAGATAGTGGGCCGCAACAGGCCCAATCGGAAAGAAGAAGAAGTAGAAAGAAAAGAAAAAGAAAAAGAAGAAAAGAAAGAAAAAGGAAGAAGGAAAAAAGAAAAAGGGAAAAGAAAATTTTAATAAGGTTGGGGCCAATTAAATTAATTAGAAAAATTTGGGTATTTAAAATAAAAATATTTAAATAAAATAATATTAAATTTCCTTTTTAGGCTACTTTAGGGTTTTTAAAAGATTTTTTTCCTAAATCCCTTTTTAATTAGCAATAAGCCCCAAATTTTCACTTATAAAATACTTACAAATTCCTCCTAACTTTCCATGAATAATTTATTCCTATTTCAATAAAAATAATTAATTAAATTAAATTTCCTAATAAATTATTATTTAATTATATTTTTTAAAATAAATATTTTTAGGGAATTTCACTTCTTTTCACCTTTCTTTCAGCCTTTGAAATATTTGAATCGTTAAGAGCTTATGTTAATTTCCTCCACACTTCAAGCTTGGTTTCAAATTCCTTTCACTCTTTTGACTCTATCTCTATTAACCTCTTGTCTTATCCTTAAGCAAGAAAGAGTTAGATTTAGAAGGAAGTTGAGTTGCTTTCAATTAAATCATTCTTTGTTTTTATCTTAAGAGTGATAAGTCCATTTTCTTTTTCTAATTCAAATTTGTTTATTTGAGAAAGTTATTTAATGAAATATAAGTTCTAATTTGTTGTTTTTAAAGGTTTAGAAAGTTGAGCCTGATTTTTTCCTCTTTAGTGTTCATTTGGTTAGAGGGTAATAAGAGTGGAAAAATTACCCCCATATTTTATATATCTTATATAATCTAGCTAAAATTAAATATTCTTATTCTAATAAATACCCATTTTAGATCTTAATTTTATCTAAAATGGGTATTTAAAAAATATATTTATTATTATTAAATACTTAATATAAAATATACAAAATAGGAGAAATTTTGTCCACCCCTATTACTCAAATACCAAACAAGCCCTTAGTGAAAAATTTTTGCTAAGCATCAAGTCATTATAACATTTAAAATATAGCCTAAATAAGCATGTGAAATGATTTATTCTATAAAATGTTAATTTTATATGTCTACATGAGAGTTTGAATTCTAATTGATGTATGTTGAATTAGTTGAGAATCCTGAGAAAAATGCATGATTTTAGAGAAAATAGGGTTGGTTTGTTTGAAAGTAAAGCATGATTTAGTTTATGAGCTTGTTAAATGTTTGTAGTTTGATATAAAATATTATAGTTGGATGTGGCAAAATTTTAGAGTATAAATTGCATGAAAAATGTCTGATATGTGCTATATGGGAGCAAACTAATCTATCGGTTAAACCAAACTGATTGATTGGTCCTTAGAATAGTCAACTAGTTGGCCCAAACTGATCGACTGATTGGTCTATGGTGACCTTGGTTTCTCTCTACTTAAACCCATTGACCAGTTTGTCAGAACCAATCAATTGGTCTAACTGATTTGAGGAAACCCTAGGGTTTTGCTGAGCCAAACCAATAGAACAATTCGGCTCTAGTGTGTTGTATTGTCCTTTTTTGAACTTTCTATTCTTTGAGATTTTGCACAATGATATAATATGATCCTTTAATGATGAAAACACACACCTTAGCATAAATTTCACTCACCTAGTGGATGGATTAAAAGGATCAAAATTCATTATATTCTATTTAGTGCTTTTGGAAAACTTTAATGAGTAAATTAGAATAACTATGCTACGATGCTACTTTTGAATGAGATAATACAAATTTTGGCATAAATAAATTATATTAATGGGTTGATTTAAACTAGCCCAAATATTAATGGAAATCCCACCACATGGTTAGAACACAATAATGGCTAAGATGGAATAAGTATGTAGGTGCGTTATTTGAATGTTGCATGGGTCTTGTATGATAATCTAACATTAAAAAATAAATCACTTATCACTTAAAATGAAAGATAATCAAGTTATGCACACCTCTGAGTTACCTGATCCTCAAATAGCTAACAGGGCTAGTTTGCCTTTGGGTGTTTATTGGTGCATTTGGATTTTGCCTTCAAGTAGGATCCTAGTAGATCCTGATGTCTTACCTACTTAGCTTCAATCCAACTTTATATCCGCTAGTTTAGATAGGCTTCCATGATATGTAAGACCATGAAGTGGTACATAGTCTATTGTTCAATAGGAATAAAAATAAAGATTAAGATGTGGATAAAGAAAAAGGAGAAAAAAAGTGAATGAGAAATAACGTTTTATAAATAAAAGACCTAACGGATTATGCAAGCTTGGAAAATCGATCCAATGGAAAATCATGTGAACGGATGCTATTAATGATATTCATATTATGTTGTTTGGTATGATGAGTTCTGATTCATCTTAGTCGTGTATGGCATGAAGTTCTGATACATTATATGACCATGATAGAGCATGTATATCTAATTGTATGACATAAGCATAATATATATTTAGTATGATCTCTATATTATGCTAGGACATTATATGCTTATGATCCCGTTAAAAAAGATAACTTGACTTACACACTACGAAGTGGACTGATGTACCCATTTGTTTGATCACTTGCGCATTTCCACAAATAAATCCTTAATGGTCGTTAGCAGATCTACCTCATTTTAGGCTTGGAATATAAAAGCATGGACATCTGAATTTTTTTGTTAGGTCTTTGATGGATCAAATTTTGAGGCTACATCTCTATATTTCAATTTAACCAGAAATTATCGGTATCCTATTTTGTAAACATTTTTTTAGGTTCTATATGTCATATTTCTTGCATACTCTACTTTTATTTTAATTGATTTGGTTTCTCAACTTTGCATCTAATATGTGACGACCGCTAAAACCTATCCTATATTAGGTGTAACTATAATACCCAATTTTTTTATGTTTAGTAATTTTTTACTTCTGTAATATTTTAAAACCAACAAGAACTTTTAGTGAAAAAAAAGACGTTACGAAAAGAAATAAGGTGGCAGCAGGTAAAAAATATTTATGTATTTCTATCCATTGTTCATGCACCGCAACAAGCAAAAGCAGCTCACATAAGGAAAGAAACAAATCCAACATCAGGAAATGTCAAACGCTACATTACATACATCTGTACAAACTATAAAGATTCTTTTAGTACGTACAAGAAACACCAACCATTCTACTAGAATGCCATGTACAACATATTTTAACAACTATTTTGACACGATGATGAAGATCTGCAAGTATCTTCAGAACCAGAAGAATATTCCTCCGGTTAAAGACATCAGACATAACAGGCGATGACAGAAGAGCGATCAGCATCATCATCTAGCACGGTTCATGTAATCTTCAGACATGTTAGATAGAAACTGGGGCATAGATGCAATCCTTGGAAGCTCTAAAAGCAACTCTCCAACAGAGTCTGCCCTAGTCATGCTTGAATCTTGTTTGCAACCATTACCATTTCTGGACTCATCTTCATCCGCAGGAACAAGCCCAGCGGCATACCCTGACAAGGCAGCAAGAGGTTTGATTCCTCTTGTCTCAGCTCCAGGGATATTAGAGGCGTCATTACTTTTCACCTGGCAGTTCTGAATGGCTGAAATTGGATCCATCTGAAGAAGGCAGCAAAGAGAATTCACCCTAGACATGATAGAATTTTCATCAGAAACGGAGGTCTGTGAGTCACTTAAGAGGTAATGGGCAATCTCCTCAAAAATGTTGCTCCTCTGATCATCATCAATGGAAGGGCTAGGATTGCTCGATGTCATCTGCTCTGAAATGCACTGTCCAATGTGATTGACAAAATCACTCATCGACATGGATGCACGAAGTCCAGGAAGCTTGATCTGATCCATTAGCCTGACTCCATTTGCATCTTTGGTTCTTTTCGCATTTCCGTCCAAAACACAGATTTCTGTAATGTACAGATTGAAGGATGAGTTCCAATAGGCAACAGCAAAAATTTTACCCAAAAATAAAGAAGCAAAAGCAGATGAGTAAAGCACTGCCTCACTTCATGCTCCACCATACTATACGAAGCAACCAATGTATTAACAACCCCCAAAAACCCCACACCCCCCCCCCCAACCAAAAAAAAACTAAAACAAAAAAAAAGGTGAAGTTCGTTTGAAATTAGCCACTCATTCAAGGAAAAATAAAATTTTCATCAAACCAACCATATATAGTTTTTGGTAAGTCTTACCATCAACTGACCAAAATACCCCTGCTTTAGCACTAGGGTTTCTTGTGAAGGGCAACAAATGAAACATAGGCTGTAAATTGCTAATGGAATAATGGGTACTTGATAGAACCTTTTGTCCAAAGGTGGCTAATAATTTTTTTTATTATTTTTAATTAGTTACTATGGCTGGGTGAAAGTTTTTCTTTAAATAGTTAATAGAACAATTTCTCAATGGATGGTTACTAAAGGACAAAAGTACACTCAAATGCATAAATGTTTCATGTTTGTTTTCAGGTTTTCCGTGAAGGCACAAACATTTAGACTATTTCTATTAAGGGATAATGTTTTCATTTTTATTTATGCCTTACTGGTAATAAATTCTAAATATTAATATCTTAATGGAAACAAAGTCTAAATGTGTATACCTTAAACTTTTCATTTATAAAACATATATGGTACAAAGTTACGCATTTGTATTTTTATGGAAAACTCAAAAATATGTACACCTTAATAAAAACAAACCCGACATATTTGTCTTTAAATACACTTTTGGCATTGCTAAAGCCATGCTTGTTATGACAGTAACCAGAGTAGATAAAGTACCCATGTATCAATTATCCTTTGAAAGGATGTTTGAGATGATAGAAAACAATTATAGAGCAGATGAGTTACTGCTGTATCATGGGAATTAGATAGATTCCCCCACCCCCCAAGGGTAATGTATTCCATCCTCCAAAATGAAACCAAAAATCACTACCGCCCTGCGCCAATTCCATAATGACACTAACAACAAACCAATGCAATGAATTTTTTAGTCATTCCAACATTTCCCATGTATGCATGTGTATGTGTGTGTAACCTTATTCCCCATGAAGTATCCCCTCACCAACCATGCAGGATGGAGATAATACCATCCCTTTCGATTATTCCCTATATTTATTCCACCCTTTTTTATGCCCTCCTGTCTATTCCCCTCCTACCAATGAATAAACTTCAATGGATGATCTAGTAGAATGGTACAAGAACTATATTAGGACTCTCGACTATGTAATAACGGAATATGGGAGGTCAGGTAGTAATAGAATAGGATTAGAGTGGCAAAGTGGGAATAGAATGGCTGATCAAGACGTTAGGAGATGCTGAACGAGTGGCTCAGCAGCTTTTTTTTTTTTACAATTAGTTAAATAAACTTACCTCCAAGGAAAAGAAAAACACAGAAAAACTAATAAAAATAAATAAATAAATAAGACAAATGAAATAAAAAGAGAAAGTTGGGCTTCAGCACCCTATGGAATAGCAAGACAAATTGACTCATCAACAAGAACTGAGAACAGAATAAAGCAAACAGACCACTTGATTCATGATCACAACATAATAGTTATTTACTAGTACACGAGCTCTAGACAGTGCTGCACTGAAGCAATTTACGGGCCACAGCTCATCCTTCCAATGTATTCCAGCTCAATGTTCGAAAAGGTGTGCCTGAGGCACGAAGGCACAAGGCGCAAAGGTTTGGGACTTTTTATATCCTAGGCAAGACAACATTGGAAAGGTGCATGTAAGGCTCACAAGGCTCGAAGGCGTCTTACTAAAAATTAACTACTTTTAGGTTTCAATTAAGTTCAAAAAAATATACAATCAATTGGAAAAGAAAGGGAGGATGGGAAAAAAGGTCATAGACATATTTATAAATAAGGAAAGAAATGCATTTAGTGTAGAGAAAGATTCGCTGATTAACTTGTAATATCCCATAAATCTAAAATCTATAAAATGTGATTCATGTGCTTGATGAGTGTAGAATTTTGAGAATTGTATTCTATTATTTCAGAGAGAGTACATGATTTATGTATAGACATCCATATAACTAAAAGATAAGAAAGATAAGATATTCTGACTCCTAAAATCCAGCAATCTAAAAAAGATATTCTACCTCGTAAAAAACAGGAATTAACATATCTACCTAATTCCTAACTTTGAGGATAAATATTTGACACTCCCCCTCAAGTTGGGTTGTAGATATTATAGATGATCAACTTGCTACACAATCTCTCAAAGTTAGGTCCTTGAAGAGCTTTTGTGAGAATATCTACGCATTGCTCTCAAGTGGGAATGTATGTTACTTGTACTTCAGAATTCTCTATCTTCTCTACAATAAAATGTCTATCAATTGTCACATGTTTGGTTCGATCATGATGGATTGGATCCTTTGCCATACTGATAGCTGCTTGGTTATCACATTTGAGCTTCACGTTCTTTCCAAAATCCATAGCTAGTTTAGTCATTATTCGCCTAATCCATATCCCTTCACAAATAGTAACTACAAGTGCTCTTAATTCTAATTCAGCACTGCTCCTAGAGACAACGGACTGCTTTTTACTTTGCCATGTTACAAGGTTTCCCCGTACAAAGGAGCAATAACCGGTGGTTGATCTACTATCTATCTGACTTCCTGCAAGTCTGCATCAGAGTATAGAGTTACATCTTGACAGTCAGTTTTTCTAAATAATATCCCCTTTCCATGAGTCCTTTTTAGATACCTGAGAATTTGATATACTACCTCCATATGTTCTTCCATTGGATTATTCATGAACTGACTCACTGTGCTAACTGCAAAGCCAATGTCTGGTCTAGTGTGAGAGAGGTAAATGAGTTTTCCAACCAAACGTTGGTATCTCCCCTTTTCTACTGGAACTCCACCTTCTTCCTGTGCAAACTTTTTCTTACAATCCATTAGAGTACTTGCTGGTCTACAGCCAAGCATACCAGTGTCTTTTAGTAAATCTAAGGTGTACTTGCGTTGTGACACAAATATACCTTCCTTTGATCGAGCAACTTCCATTCCTAGAAAATATCGAAGAGGACCACGATCTTTTACCTCAAATTCTTCAGCTAAGGCTTGTTTTATCCATGTTATTTCGTCCATATTATCTCCAGTTAGAATGATATCATCCACATAGACAATAAGAACTGTCAATTTATTTGATGATGATCATTTCACAAACAACGTGTGATCAGCTTGGCACTGGGTAAAGCCATGTCGTTTTACTGACTTTGAGAACCGACCAAACCATGCTCTTGGGGACTGTTTTAGTCCATACAGAGACTTCAATAGCTTGCACACTTTTCTGCTGTCATATTTCTCTTGAACTCCAGATGGAATCTCCATGTAAACCTCTTCTTTAAAATTCCCATTTAAGAATGCATTTTTGATATCTAGTTGATGAAAAGACCATTCTAGATTTGCAGCCAATGATAGAAGTATCCGGATAGTATTGAGTTTTGCAACCGGAGCAAATGTCTCTTAATAGTCAATTCCATAGGACTGTGTGAAGCCCCTAGCAACCAACCGCGCTTTAAGCCTCTCAATGTTTTCATCTGCCTTATACTTCACGGTGAATATCCATTTGCAGCTTACTGATTTCTTTCCTGATGGAAGATCAGTAATAACCCATGTACCATTTTTCTCCAATGCACTAATCTCCTCTTGAACTGCTTGTTTCCATCCTGGGTGGCTAAGAGCCTCTTGGATGTTTGCTGGAATTTGAACTTCATCCATCTTTGATAGAAATACCTTGTAGGTTCCTGATAGATTTGCATAGGAGAGAAAATCTTTAATTGGATATTGAGTACATGTTCGAGTACCTTTTCTTAGAGCAATGGGTAGCTCTAAGTTTCCTTCTGTTGAAATCTCCTCTAGCTCTTGATCATTCTTTCCATTTGTATGAGTTTCTACAGGTGTTGGATCCATTTTAGAATCTTGGACAGGTGTGAGATGCGTATTGGGTTCAACCAACTCTTGAATTTGCCTATTCTTCCTGGAATAAACTAGAAGCTCTTTAGTTGTAGATTGAGGTATTGGTTGGTAAGAGCATGTGGGTAGAGATGGTTGATCTAGTGTAGAAGGAATAGATCCACAAGTTGACTTAAGGGTTGTTTTTGAGAAATAGACTGACTTGGAATTAACTCAGAATTGTGTTCAAGTATTGAATCCCAACACCAAGGCTGAAAGTTTGTCGTGTTCTCCCCCTGAATTTCAAGGTTGGAATAATATGGACTGTTTTCAAAGAATGTGACATCCATGGTTTCAAACATTTTTCGAGTAATAGGGCAAAAACATTTTTACCCCTTTTTATGTGTTGAGTAACCAATGAAAACACATTTTGTGGATTGTGGATCAAGTTTGCTTCTGCTTCGGGAATATACATGAACAAATGTGGAGCATCCAAATACCTTTGGAGGTAGATTTGAAGATAGGAATTGAGCATGAGGGAAAAAATTAATAAGAACATTGCAAGGTGTTTTAAACTAAAGGACACGAGATGGTAAACAATTTATGAGATATGCCTAAGTAAGAACAGCTTCCCCCCATAGGTATTTTGGCACAGTGGTTGAGAACATAATAGCGGGCCACTTCCAATAGTTGTCTATTTTTCCTCTCTGCTACCCCATTATGCTGTGGAGTATTGACACATGAACTCACTTGAACTATCCCTTGTTTAGACAAGTAATCTCCTAGGACAGAATAAAAATACTCCCTAGCATTATCAGACCTTAAAATCTTGATATTGGTACCAAATTGATTCTGAATCATAGAATTGAAAGTTTGGAATATCCTTATAAGTTCATATTTTTTCTTTCATAAGGAATACCCATGTAAGTCTTGTGTGGTCATCAACAAAGGTTACAAACCATCGTGCTCCATTAATGTTTTTAACCCTTTAAGGACCCCAAATATCACTATGAACAAGTGCAAAAGGTTTTGATGGGTGGTGGGGAATCCCTGGATAGACAGATCGAGTATGTTTTGCAAGTTGGCATATCTCACAATCGAAAGACCTTGGATTTTTATCAATAAAAAAATTAGGAAATAACTTTTTGAGGTACAAAAAATTTGGATGCCCTAACCGATAGTGCCACATCATAATTTCACTATCTTTATTGACACTTGAATTTGAATGACAAAGAGTAGTATCATACTGACGGGAAGAAAGACTTGTAGCAACAACTATGGATTTGGTTGGCTGGAAGAAGTATAGACCAGAACACATCTCAGCACTGCCAATCTTCCTATTCGAACCCAACTCCTAAAAAACACACATTTGGAGAAAATTTTGTTAAGCAATGGTTATCACGAGTCAATTTACTGATGGAAATGAGGTTGCAATCAAGATTTGGAACATGTAACACAGATTTAAGAATAATTCCAGTAAATAATTTAACCGATCCGGTTCCAGCCACTTTAGATAAAGAGCCATCAGCAATCTTCATCCTGAGATTAGAGGAACACTATTGATAGTCATAGAGAAGAGTTCTATCTTCTGTCATATGATCTAATGCCCCTGAGTCAACAATCCAGTGCTTTGAGGGCAGTTTACCTAAGTTTGCATGCAAACTAGCTGCATCTGCAGTGGTAGAGAGATGTGGAGGGTAGTTATTCAGCGGTAGTTTTAACATATCTAGTTCTTCCTTAGTGAATGGACTAGTCTCAATTGTGCTTTGTTGTTCTTCAGTAACACTTGCTGAGCTTGCATGGTTGTCTTTGACTGATTTGGTTGGCTTCCAGTTTGTTGGTTTGCCATGTAGCTTCCAACAAGTCTCCTTTGTATGACCAAGTTTTGAGCAATGGTCACACCAAGGTCGCCCCTTTCTTAACTGATGTTTGTATACGGGCGTTGGGGGCCATGAACTCTGAGTAGTGAAGACGGATCCATCTAGGTTTGAAGATGGTTGTGAGTTGCCCAACATTACTCTCTTCCTGCTTTCTTCTCGGCAGACTTCTGAAAATGCCTCTCGAAGACTAGGAAGAGGTTTTGTTCCCATTATTCTGCCTCTGACTTCATCCAAGCTTTTATCTAGACCCAACAGAAACTTAAAAGTTCTTTTCTGCTCAAGTATCTTTCGATATAATGCCCTATCATCTAGGCATTTCCATTCATGAGACTCAAACATATCTAACTGCTGCCAATGTCGGGTTAGTATATTAAAGTATTGTGTTACCTTTAATTCTCCTTGACGAAGGTCGTGAAGAATTGCCTCCATTGCAAAAAGTTTTGAAGTATTATCAGAACTGGAGTAAGTTTCTTTCACTGCTTCCCATATTTCATGAGCAGTTTCATAAAGGAGAGAATTTTCACCAATATCAACATTCATTGAATTAATGAGCCGAGACATAATTTGATGATTTTCAGCCTTTCACTTCTTGTAGTTTGGATCATTTTCCTGAGGAATATTGGTTGCTCAGGACAAATAATCCTCTTTTCCTCTACCACCAATGAACATACGAACGGATTGGGACTGCAGGTAGTTTTGTCCATTGAGTTTATGATTTGTGATGAGAAGAGAGGTATTTTCAGTCATTCTAGAATTTCCAAAGTTGGAATTATAGAAAGGAGAGGAGGAGGTTTCAGATATGGAACTGGTTTGTTCATTCGCCATTAGGAAGAAAAAAAATTGAGATTTTTTGGGAAAAACTGAGAATACTAGGTGAATCTGAGGATGCCGGTGAGGAGGAAGACGGCTAGGGTTTTTTAGAATTTCCCTGCTTTGATACCATGTAGAATTTTAAGAATTGTATTCTATTATTTCTGAGAGAGTACAGGATTTATTTATAGACATCCATATAACTAAAAGATAAGAAAGATAAGATCTTATGACTCCTAAAATCTAGCAATCTAAAAAAGATATTCTACCTCGTAAAAAACAGGAATTAACATATCTACCTAATTCCTAACTTTGAGGATAAATATTCGACAATGAGGTTTGCATAATGTTTGACCATGATTTGGAAATTTATGTTGGATATGATATGAAAAAGGAATTGGAAAAGTTTGAAAATTTAGGAAGAAAGTGTTTTTCGGGCACAGCAGTCGACTAGTTCTATGAACCGATTGACTGCTTTATCGTTTTTGGCTAGAGTTTTGGTTTAAGGAAACAAGTCGAAAGCCAATTGACTGATCCTTAGAACAGTCGACTAGTTAGTCTAACCAATCAACCGGCTTGTTGGGTTTGTGTGATTTTTGAACTTGATTTTTATGAAAAAATTCTTTAACAATTTTGAATCTTGGTAATCAAGCTCCAATTTGTTTTGACCAGCTTTTCCTTACCTTGAGCGGATTTGGAGGCCAAAGTAGACAAAAGGGGGAAGGATGACATCATCTCTAGTCTTCTTTTTCCTCTTTCATTTGTATGGACCTAGATGGTCAATCAGTTCTAGATAATCATTGAACACCTAGAGATTTGCTTCCCATGTCCATTTGTTTGTTTTCCTTCCTTATGTCCAAGACTTTTCTGAGATGCATTAACCTGCATAGTTCAACATTCATCATTTGATCCTTGAGAGAACTCAGTCATTCCTTGATATATTTTCCCTATATTGGCCGAATTTAAGCAAGATAATTAGGGTTTCGATTAAATACCTCTCTCCACTTCCTTTCCCAGCAGATTGTGGGTTTATAAATAGCCTTAATCCTCTTTTCCCTTCATTTTCTTTCAGCCACCAAGATCACCTTATTTCCCCTGCATTAGTGTCTCCAACTCTCTCCCTTTGCGCTCGTCATTTCTAACTTGTCCTACCTCTTTTGATATTTCCTTTAACTCCCTGTTTAGGAAAAGATTGAGGTGGTATTTTCCTTGGAGTTCACTGTAGAGGTGGTATTTTCTGATTTTTCTCAAATTGTTAATTGTTTTGGTTCATAAGATTTCTAAAGAGATTTTCTTAGTTATAATCTTATCTTTCAGGTGTTAGTGATTGGGCCTTGTTCACCTGAAGTTTCCATATTTGGTGTGGTTTTGTTAAGTTTCGCTAGAAATCTTAGTAGTGTTTTGATTATGCAAATTGTGAGTTAAAGTAGTTTGAGGAAATATGGGCTTATGTGAATGTATTGATGACTCTCTAAAAATGCAACATGATTTAATATTTGGCCATGTTGAATCTTAGTTTATGCAATGGTGATGATAAGGTTATGATGAGGTTGGTATTTGGGGTTTAAATCATGTTTGAAAATGCCTAAATATATTGTTTGTGTGCAGGCCGATTGATTGGTTCGACCAAACCAATTGCCTCCTTAGAACATTCAAACAGTTAGCCTAACCAATCGATTTGTTTGTCTAGAGTGACCTTGGACCGTTCTGCCTTGAAATTGATCGAGTGGTTTCGATAGGAGACTCTAGGGTTTTCTTGTGCCAAACCAATCAACAGGTTTACACAACCGATCGACTGGTGCAACCATAATGTGTTATTTGTTTCCTTTTCACCTTGAAAAGATTTGAGACTTGGTATTATGCTATAACATGATTCTTGGATGATGAAAATGCACTACTTGGCATGAATTAACTAAATATGTGGATCAAATTGATCAAGTATTGATAATGTTATCACTAAGTACCCTTGAAGGTTATGATGGATAAATTGGAATGCTTATGTAATTGTGGTGGACTTCACATGCTATGTGGGCCTTGTTTGGTATATGGCTTGGTTAATAAAATAATAATCTAGAAGATCACGGACCACTAATATGGGTCTAGATTATTCAAACCTCGATTAGCTACAGGGAGATAGTCTGCCTTTCGGCTACCTTCCGACGGAATCCTAGTTGATCCCGGTCCTTTCCTACTCAAGAAACTAATGATGTACTAAGAAGTATTAATACTAAAGGATCTAGTCACCTAGGTTGTTTATTTGGCTTTGCTCGAACTTCATATCAATTGGTAATTATCTTAGCTTCGGTTGAACTTATGTCCTTTGGTTATTGATTTGACTTTCATGGGTATTGGTTTGACTTCCATGGGTATTGTAAAGATTGGAGGATAATCCATCTCATTGCTCAAAAGAAGGAAAAGAAATACAAGTAAATGAGTTAATTACCTTATAATGCATACAATAAAACCGCGGTTACGGTCGCGATTGCGGTTGCGATCGCGGTGTCGCGGTATCGGGGTGTCGCGAATGATATTTTCTATATCGCGGTTGTCGCGGCGTAAATTTTTGATTATTTTACACAACAAATATCGGCAAATATCGGTGAATATTGGCCAATATCGGTAAATATCGGCCAATATCGGTCAATATCGGTAAAATACCGGCCGATATCTGAAATTTCGCCAATATCGCGGCGATAAATGTGTGATTTTCTGTATCGGCCGCAATTTTGGAATTTCGCGTCGCGACTGACCCAAAAACCGCGAAATTGCGGCCGATACGCAATTGCGGTACCGATATTTGATTGTATGTTATAATGTCGTGATCCAAATTCTCATAATTGGATAAGTGGAATGAACCTTATCTAGTAACTCATGCTATTAGTTTGTAATTTCGCATGACCATGTGTTGTTATGAACTATGAACCACATATACATGGTGTAAAGCATGATGTTTCGTGAATCCCATGCGTATATGATAATATATCTTCTTCCATGAGCATGATCAATTTACCATAATAACATCTTCATGTTAGCAAAGTATATATGTTGTTATGTCACTGCATAAGCATGAGAATGTGTACTGGTATGACCTATATGTCTCCCATGACCTTGTATCATCACCTTCCATGAGTAGGTAATTTGGCTTACACAACACGTAGCATACTAACGTACTCGTTTGTTCGGTCACCTGTTCAATCCCACAAGCTGAAGGTATTAGCAAATGGCCAATAGTCGACTTAGAGTGAGTTTGGGTATAAGGCAATCAAGCTTGGACTTTCTATGGTTACTCTTTTGTCGATCCTTGAGAGACCTAACTTATAGTTTTACCCTATTATCCGGATTTGGCATTTTATGTATTTCAGTTCATTTTGAACCCGATGTGGTCTTGTTTCGTAAACCCTATCTCTTATCACCTTTATGTTACTTATTTTACACACTCATTTCCTTGTGTTTTATTTGGTTTGGACAAGTAGCCTCATATTTAACATAGGACAAATGGTGGAAACCTATCCTATGTTAAGTGTGGTAATAATACCCTATTTTTCCTTAGGAGTATTTCCATATTTCTGCTTCCGAAATGTTTTTAAAAAAAAAGGAAAAACTATTGTAGTGAAAATTGGGAATGTTACATAACTAATTTTGGGCTTTATTTTTATAAATACGATAACTAAATCTTTTGTTGAAAAGGAAAGGGAGGGAAAAAAGGGTCGTGGAAACGCCATTTTAGAAAACAATATGTATTTTAACATGATCAAAAACAGTATTAAATTGGTAATATTAACGCCTAATTTTGCCTAGGCGCGCCTTAGGCCTTTTCAAACACTGTTCCATCTACAGTAACATTATTGCGCTCCTTACTATCAGATATAATACATTTTACCAATAAGGAAGAAAAAAGACACCCAACTTCATCACACCACTATACCAAACTTTTATTCAGCCGGAATTCAATTATTGCCCAAACTCTGCATGTATTTAGAAAGTAACAAACTAGACTAAAATTAAATACAAACTTTAGCTCATCTAGGTACACACTTCGGGGCTTCAGAATAATCAATCTGCATTATATGAGGCTGTTGGACAAGGCACAGGAATTACATCATTGATGACTCGTCGCAAGAAGAAGATAATTTGTTGGGTCAGTTTTCATCATTGATATCATACTCGTAAAGCAAATCAAGGGAACACAACCCCACACCACACACAAAAAAAAGGCTCAACCCCCCCCCCCCAAAAAAAAAGGGGGGAGGGGGGAAAGAAGAAAGAAAGAAAGAGGAAAGTGCAGGATAAGTAAAATATCATTACCAGAGAAGACAGCAGTAACAAGAGAGTTGCTGCTTGCAACATGCTTTGTTCCAGTATATAAAAATGTGTCTCAATTCAATCATGAGCAATAGATTTTGATAACTTCAAAAACTTACCTAAGGAAGTTGAAGTCTTTCCAAGTGAGTTATGCTCTGCAGATGTAGATACAAGCTCACTGTGTTCAATCTGGGACGAAGACAGACAAGCTCCAGAAGCTGAGGGTGTGTCACCCAAACTGAAGATAATTGAATCGCTTTCAGTCTTCAACTTAAAAGCACATTCAGAATCATTAGGGTCACAAAATGTAGCAACCCTGTGTTCAAAATATGGATTGTCTAAAACAATCTCGGGCTGTTGACTCAAAAAGTTGAGACGGGGATCACATTGGATGAGCTTTTCAAAATGCTTGCCTAAGAGGCCTGGGGAGCATTGCAGGAAATGCCGCCTACAATTAGACAAGCAATCAGCATATATGCCAAATTAAATGATAAATATATACATTAACATGAGAACATTCGATCTAATAATCCTCATAGTACCCAGTCTTCAAAACACCTCCAGTATCAACGTGATAGACAAAAAAGTATGAATCATATAAATGAAAATCAACAGCCTAAAGAACAGAGCTGACATGCTAATGTGCCTAAATATGAAAAATAAAATGACAACTGATGGCAGGCTGGAAGCTCCTTTTAATATAGACCATTTATATGATAACTCAGGGCCAGCCCTAACCTTGCACAAATAGGCCAGGCCAGGCCCAAGGGTCCTAAAATGTTAATTTAGTATATATACATACATAAACAAACATAATATATACACACTTGTACAAACATAAAGCTGCAGAATTGTTTAGGCTTAAGTGGCTCGAAGCAAAGATATTTCATTTGAGTCCACACACTAGCACAAATTTTCTACTTTCACTTGTTTGTTACATTTTTTTTTTTGGTTCAGTCAAACTACATGTTAACATAGCCTGTGTTCATCTTCAGTGCCCAACCACACAACTACATGTTAAAATAGCCGGTGTTCATCTTCAGCGCCCATGGTAGCTAAATTGGACTTCAAATCTCTTAGCCTAATTTATCTTTTCGAAATCTTCTCTAACGAAAGAAGAGTTTTAACATCTTAATAAATACACAATGCAACATATGGACATATAATATATAAATATTTCCAAATATATAAAAGATGCAAAATACTCACAAAATACAGTGAATACATTCATAATTCTATTAATAATATGTGGGCAATGTTTCATCATAATTTAGGAAGAACTAAATAAAAATAATATTTTGAATTTGAATAAGGCCTGTTCTACGCCCCTAAATTTACTGATTAGATTTAATCTAATCTGATTAATGTCGATGAGAATTAACATAATTTTTTATTATTACTGCTCTCTCCATTTCATGAAAATTGTTCTTTAAGCAATTTGCACGCTATTTTAGGAGATAATAAGTATACTCCCAATATTACAATTACCCTTAATTGAAAAACATGGCAATTAATGCAAGGAAGAAGAAAGAGAAAAGGAAAGGGCATAAATAGAAAACAAGAATTAACTTATCAAAAAAAATTAAATAAAGTTTTCTACCCAATATTCTTTATGAAATGGATGGAGTGTAATAATAATAATTATTATTATTATTATTATTATTATTACTACTACTATAATTAGTTATAATGATAACAATGATTATAATTAATAATCTTGTAAGTATTAGTTCAAGTTATGGTAATACTTATACTATTTATTTATATAAACAGTAATTATATTTAATATAACATTTGTGCAAATATTATTATATTATTTATTATAAATATAAATATCATTATAATTATTATATCTATATATATAAAAAAACAGAGTTGTCTAGCAGACAATATACAAATAAATTTTTCCGCCTAAACTATATCCATTATTACTAATCATAAATTACTGCTGCCATATATTATTGCTAATTATTGTTATTGCTAATTAATAAGGTGGAATAATTAATATAACTATTTATTAATATAATACGACTATTCATTTTCTATGTGCATTGAATGTATATAACTATTCGTTTGCTACACATATATCAAACAATTAACTTTAATAAAGTATTAACTATATATTTTCTAATCAAATATTCTCTTAATTAATTATCAAAACATATGCAGAAAACTATTTATTTCCTATGTATTAATTGAATTGTCGGACTATTCATCTCTTGCATATTAATATATAAATAATTAATACACCAAAGTGCATATTCGTTTGCTTCACATGCACATATCCATTAATACAATGCGACTATTTATCTCTTATGTGTAGCAAATGCATATAACTATTCATTTGTTGTACATATGTCGAACAACTAATTTTAATAAAGTATTAATCAAATATTTTTTTTTAATTAACTACCTGAACATATGCAATCAACTATTAATTTTCTGTGTATTAATTGAATTGTCAAACTATTCATATCCTATATATTAATATATAAATAATTGATCAGTAATTAATACACCAAATAAAATGCATAAACCAGTCGACCAACACATATGCATCTGTTGCCATTAATACAATGCAACTAGCAAATACATATAACTAATTTTAATGAAGTATTATTTTTTTCTTTTTTTTAAGGTTAGATCAACATCAATCAAATATGATGATGATCATAATAATAATAATAATTTTATTATTTATTATTAATATAACTATAATAATTATAACGATGAATATAATTAATACTAATATAATTATTTATATAATTTTGATAATTACTATTATCATAATTTATAATATAACAATGATAATTATTATTATTATAATAATGAATATTAATATAATTGATTATTACTATCATGAATATTATCTTGATTAATAATATAATTATTATTAAAAAAACTAATAATAGAATGACAATATTGGTTATTATATAAAAACATAGTTGTTTGGCAAACAATATACAGACAAATTTTTCCCCCTAAATTATACCTATTATTACTAATCATATATTATTACTGCCATATATTATTACTAATTAATAAGGACAAATAGATGATGAAATACTCATGCGTATTAATTAATTTATCAAACTATTCATCTCCTATGCCGCACAACAACAAAATGATATTCATCTCCTATGCCGCACAACAACAAAATGATATTCATCTATTGCACATATGTCGAACAATACATATTAATCAATAATTTTCTTAATTAATTATCTAAAAATATGCAGTCGCCGATTCATCTCCTGCGTATTAATTGAGTTGTAAAACTATTAAATATATGAATGCAACTATTCACCTACTGTACATATGTCGAAAAACACATTAATCAAGTATTTTCTTAATTAATTACTTGAATATATGCAGCCAACTATTTATCTCCTGCATATTAATTGAATTGTCAAACTAATGAACATATGAATGCAACAAATGCAAACAATAAATTCATATGATTATTCATCTTTTGTCATTAATACATCACAACTATTCATCTCCTACATGCAACAAATGCATATAAATATTCATCTGCTGCACATATGTCGAACAATACATATTAATCGAGTATTAATTAAGTAATTTATTAATTAATTACTTGAACATATACAACCAACTATTCATCTCCTACATATTAATTAAATTGTTAAACTATTAATAATATATAAATAATTAATACACCACCCGTGCATTGCACGGGAAAATGTAACTAGTTACAATAAAATTAATAATATTTTTATAAATAACATGTATTTTTTATATTATTAAAAATACTATTATAGTTAATTATGAATAATAATGAAAATAATAATATTATAAATAATAATTTAATTTTTTTATTAATATTATTATTAGATGTAATTATCATAAATACTAATATTATTATTAATATTAATATTACTATAAAAAATATAATAAGAAAGATAATATTAATATTAACAATTCAATTTTTTTATTATTACAAATGTTTTTATAATTCTTATTATTATTATAATAATAATATTTATAATAGTAATAAGACAATAATTTTATTTTTCTTAATAACATTCTTATTATAAGTAATTATATTATTATATATAATTATTACAAGTAATAATTTAAATAATATTATTATTATAATTATTATTTTTACTATTATTATAAGTAGAAATATTATTATTATTAGATATAATTGTCATAATTAAACAAGGTAACTACAAATTTGGGGTCGACCTCTGTCAAAATTGAACCAGTCCCATCCTCTTAACTTTCACAACCGCCCATTCCTCCACATGATCCCCATATTTATGTAAATTTTATGGTCAGCCACCTTAATGAATTACTAAGGGCATTCGGTGTCATTCATAACGGGCAGAACATGATACCCCCCATAAATCCTTGAAGACACATATCTCGACTTCATCCAGTACATCTGTTGTATTTACATGCCATTCTTCAACCATAGATGATAAACAACCTTCTGAAGAATACAACAAGTTCTTAGGAATTTGGCAGAAAAACTCATGGAGGCATGGTCCTGAGTTGCTGCTAGGAGCTTCCCCAATGAGTTTCATCTGGTAACAGAGGTCATGTGCCTTCATAACATAAATCACTGCATTTACAGCACCCTTGTAATATCCCAAATAGCAGAAGTACACAACCCTTTTCAATGTCTTAGCAACAATATTGGTCTCTAGAAACTCTATCTGAGCTCAAAATTTGACATTCAGGTCAGCCACACATCTCTTAGATATTTCATCAAACACCTTCCGTGCACAGTCATCAAACACCATTTTCAAGTGACGCTTACATAACTCAATGACCTCAACCACCAAAAAGGATCTTAGAAGGGTAAGCACAAGTTCGGCAGTACTCACATAACATGATATTCCATCAAAGCCATTTTTCTTCCGGTTATCAAGAAATGGTGTGCTTGGCTCCTTGCACTCAACTTCACAGCTCTGTTGCGTACTGCCTATGATGAGTGCTTTCTATGGACCTGGTTTGAAGAGACCACTCGTGAGCCATAGTTCATAGCTGCATCGCTGGCCCATGGAGGTGGGGGATGAAAAATCGCCGAACCAAGCTGCGTATGGATGCTTGCATGAGTTGATTCTAAAGCTGCCATGAATCTAAGGTGAGAAGGCAGGGTGATTGCCAACTTAAAATTAGAATTGCCTGGACGCATCTGGTCCAATTTGTGGTCCAACATCTCTCCCATGGTAGCTGAGTTTCCTCCTTCACAGCAGCTGAGTTTCTCCTCCATTGTTACCACAGAAACCTTCACTCTCCTGGTCTCTTTCATGTAGTTCATCAGGTAGACCTGAAGGTTCTCTAATTCGAAATCAACTAGGACTGCATCGCAGGACATTGTTCTCCAATTATCCTCTTCATGCCAGTAAGTTTTCCTAGCATCGATGAATTTTCTTCACCCAAAGGCTGTAAGTTTGCTTCAGTACACTATATAAATATCTGTCCGCAAATTTGTTAAGTCTAGCAACAGAGATCAGTGCTATTCAACTAAAAAAGTGATCAGAACAACCAGATAGGGGAGAATAAGAAGGCGTGAGTGAGATTTCTTCAATGAGATCTAGGAATTCAAGGACCTGGCTCCTCCCAATACAACCCCGACATTCTCATTACTCTCCTCTCTCCCTGATTTCCCTTCTTATAACACCTCTTAGTAACTAACAATCTGACTCTTCCTATAACAGAATGTCGACATAACAGATTAGAGAATAAATTTCAACCCTACCCTTAACTGCATGGGAATTTGAGTATAGTGGTTATCATAAGGGTATTTTGGTCATATAGTGATAATGTGGAAAAATAATTATGACATGATAATTAATGATGGTTTTATAAATTCATAAGTAATATGATCAAATGGTGGTTGAGTAAGATATAAGTAATCTAAAATAAGACTCAAGCATTTGAGTAAGAAAAAGCTATTTTGGTCAATATCGGTTAATTATAAAATCTTTGGTATTTTAAATGTTATATTGGGTTAGAATATGTTAAACATGCCACGCGGAATATTCAGCGTAATTATGAGGAACATAAGTATAATAAAATAAGAAAATGGCTTAAATTGCAAATAGTAACCATATGGGCTGGCTTGTTATCATGTGTGTAAGACATTGAAGTTAAACCTTAATTTTTGAATATGTAGTTAATAATGTTATTTTATGATGGTGTATTTAATTTGGTGATAAAATGAGTCACAAGGGAGAAGTTATATTTATGTATTGAAATTAAAGTTTCGTATGAGTGTTATGGCCTTTTTCCCTTAGGGAATGTCCCAACTATCATTAGGATCAGTGTTTGAAAAAGCGCGCCTAAGGCGATGGGGGGGGGGGGGCTTTTCTGTTGCTAGGCGAGGCGAGCTAGGTGAGGCGCATATAAGGCGCGCCTCAGGCGCTAGGCGCAGAGGTTATGAGGCGCACGCCTCAGCATAAAATCAGCAGAAACTTGGGAGCTCAATAGACTTAGGGAAGAGGGATAAAAAAAACTTTTCAGCAAAAAAAAAAATATATGCATACTGCAGGGACTTAGGGGATTTAAATAGCCATTTGTTGGAAAAAGGCAAGTCCATTTATAGTCTTAATTACATTAAAATTATTCTGCAACTAATATGGGAATTGGGGAGAGTAAGAGTCATTTTGGAAAAGTTAAAAAGCAGTTGCAGAGAGTCAGAGACTGTAAAGTCTGCTAATGCTACCACCAAGGCACCAATTTAAATTCAGACTGCCAGAAATTGTTATTTCTGTCGAGTGTCCTAAGAAGCTGAGAGCCTGAGACTTGAGAACCACAGAAAAAACAATGTATCATATCACTACAACTGCAAACAAAAATAAATAAATAAATAAATAAATAAACCAGAGAGAAAATCAGGGAAAACCAAAAAAACAAAAGTATATCTGAAAAAATATAAAAAAAGATAGGGCATTAGGGAAAACCAAAGGTATATCTGCATATATTTTTTGCAGATATAGGGTAAAACAAAAGATATTGGGAAAAAGAAATGTACTCTATATATTTTGCAGATATTTTTTCTTCCTAATGTAAAAAAAAAATGCAAAACAAAGAGAGCATTAGGGGGGAAACTGGGAAAATAGAAGTATATCTGCCATAAAAAAACTTAGTCATTTAATCAATTTTTGGCTTTTTTAAGTAATTTTGGTGCCTTACATCACCTAGGCGTGCGCCTTCGCCTTGCGCCTCGCGCCTAGGCTCCAGGACCCCTAGCGCCTCGGTGCGCCTTGGGCCTTTTCAAACACTAATTAGGATTGTGTTTGCACCTTGTTTATTTCTGGGTTATGTACCTTCCATATTTATATTTACATCGATATTGAGATAAACAATAGTTCAATAAGACATTAATTACTTTAAGTGAAATATCACATGAATCAAGATTGAGGTGTTAAGTCTATCATATTAGACAATAATAGTAGCTTAGGAGTGTTTTTCTTATGTGTTTCAAACCATTCTACCAGTTTAAGAATAGTGATCAAGAGCATGATGCTCTGGGAGGTATTGAATCCATTCCACCACATAATATTAGTGGTCTAGTAGCGTTTTACCCTCAGAGATGCTTTAACCTACTCCATTAAATTAAGAATAGTGGGATCCTAAACTCAACGTAAATAAGAAATTGGCTTGTGATTATACCTAATAATGGAACTCTGATTCAACTTTTCCCATGCAACGTAACATATTACAACTTTACGCATGATTTGTCTTTCAGGTGACCATATGTATTGTGTGCCCTTGCTATGACTGTATTGTTCACTATTTAGTATGTAAGTAATACTCATTCCCACAAGCAGATAGCCCAGACATTGTTGAGCAGGTCAATGAAAACCGCTTGGATGATTTCTCTACTTTTGATAATCTATGGCCTTTGTATCTTGGGGTTTAATGTAGAATCATGTTATCCAAATGTTAGTATTTATACGGATACCTTTTTGAAGTCTTAGTTCTAATAAATTCCCTTTTATTGTATTTTTCTATACTTGGAGGTAATCTCCAAACACTTATTTAAGTTTTATAAAAAGTTACCTTATTTTTTGTTTTATCTAATTTTAAATTTTAAATATTTTGCCTTATAATTAATGTGATGATAGTAGGGCAAACTAGACTTATGTTGATTATGATTGTAACACCTTATTATCTTGTTATTACACTTCCATTAAACAAAACTTTTCAATAGTAAATTTTGGGGTTTTACATTAAGACTCTTTGCAATGCCATCCACTCTCACCCTTCTTCTCCATAGATACTCTCTACATCACTATGGTCTCCTCTTCTTCAATCTCTTCACAAGGCTCCATACTAACAATCTCCCTCAAAGTTGATTAGGACAATCCTTAACTATGTCTATAGCCTCTACACTTAAGGCATTATTTGCTACCTTTCTCAACCACCTTATTCTTTCCTTTTCCCTCATGTCCCAACTCCTTCCCCTTCTCAACAATATCCTTACCTTAAGGAAGATCTTCAAAAGTAGAAGTATCTAGTGTATTACTTATTTTGATGTGATTGTGGTGCTCCTCAATCTTAATGGCTAATGTGACCAAGTCTTTAGATGTGTCATACATGCACACCTCCACCTTTTCCTTATAATTCAAGTTGAGACCTCCTAGAACACGCACACCTTTGCTCCTTCCTTTCTTGCACATCACAAAGCAATGCTAATCTTTCAAACTCCCTCACATACTCATTTTATTAAAACTCTCTTGTTCAAACTCTTTTAACACAAACTTTCTCTTGAGATGCTTTTTCAACTTTTCCCATAATCTAATATTCTCCTTGCCTTCCCTCTCACGAGCCCTTTTCAAATCCTCATACCATGCCCTAGCAAATTTTTAAGTTTTAATGTTACCAACTTGCACCTCTTCTCATAATCTAGCTCCTTATAATCAAAAATTAACTCCATAGTTCGTTGCCAATCCAACTTCCATATACTTATTGCCTTAAAATTCAAATAGATCAAATCATCACCATTTCTCTCCATCATATTGTCTTCTAGAGATTGAACCTTATCTCTAATTATTCCCCACACTATCCCCTCCATATGCATCAACTTGGTTTTGTTGTGGTGAAAACGTATCAAAGGCCCTTGTTTGGGGTTGTTGTCAAACCTTTCCTCTTGGTCTCCACATGCCTCTACATCAATTGAAAGATTTTTTACACCTTAGACAATTGGGCTTGAGTGGCTTGATGAGTCTTATTGTATTCGGTTATTTGAGTAGTCAATTGTTGTAGTTTTTTCCATCAAAGCTTGAAACTTGTCTCCCTCTTCCATGTATGGATGTGAATTGAACTAAAGATGGTTTGTGGATGCCAAACGATCTTTCTCCTTCAACTTGTCATAAAGATCCTTCTTGATTGATTCTTGATAGAGTCTTGATGAGTTCTTGATGAACCTTGATAGAATTGATGATTCTTGATGAAAAAAGTTGTATTTTGTTGCAATCTACTCTTGGCATGTGTTAATGATGGTTGGAACCAAGCTCTGATACAAATTTTAAATGTATTGGAAACACACAACACTAAAGTAAATGAATTAAGAATCAAAATCAATCAACCGATCCAAACAAGATAAGAAATTAACTCATAACTAAGGGTTTAGGGCTTTTCATTCGATTTTGGGGTTGGGTAATTAAGAACAAATGATTAGGGCTTAATGACGTGATGATTGGCATGATTAATGGTATTACAAGAAGGTAAATCATTTAAGGTTAGGGTAACAAAGTGAAGATGATAATGGTGATTGTTATTTTATGTAGCTTGTGATTCTATGATGCTAGTGCCAGGAATGAGCGATAGGCTAGGGTATGATAGGGATAGTACTCTATATTAGCCAATATTGGAAAAATATAGATGCTTTCTAGATTTGTTGCTCATACAAAATTGACAAAAATAGAAAAAAACTATCATACAATTAAATAGTGGTGCCACTATAGCATAGCAGTTGCTATTTAACGGTTTTTAAATCAGTCTCGATGCAAAATTATCAATATCCTACGATTTTAAATTTTCACATTTTAAAATGGATTAATCGGAAAATATCAGGAATAAATCAGCAATTTATTGAGAAGTCTTAAATGTACTCAAAAAAACATGCATAATAATTTCTTCTTATTCATTTACTATATGTATCTTGAATCAAATTAGTATTGAATTATAATAAAGTATTGTTATTTATTACTTCATATGTACACTAAATAACATCTATTTTTTCATTCTCATGCAAATTTATTAGGATAATCTAACTAAATGCTTCTAATATAATATAAAACATCGGGTAAATGAATATTTATATTCAAATAATTAATAAATGATAATTAGTGTATATAGTAAAATAAAAATAAAAATTCACGCCACAACGACCATAATACATAATTTATTATTTACGGCGCTCCGATATCACGACACTACCCGCGACTGCAAACAAGACCACGATTTTATTGCCTCAAAAGTATGCTCTTCAACATGGATTACATAGGGTTTTTATACTTAATTTGCACCTCTTCAAGCTGAATCTTTTGCACACACATATGATAAGCTAAAGCTAAAACAAAAACCAAACTATCTTATCTTAAATAACCCCCTAACAAGCTTTTTAATCATTAAGTAAACAAGCTAGCTAACAACTAATAACTCCCTAATATGGCCGGCCTCATGGTGCTTAAAATCGTCCTCCTCATGTGGCATGTGCATGCCTTCATTAAACTTCAAATCAAAAGAATACACATGGGCCTGCACATGCCTATATAAAACTTCTTATAATGACCTCCAAGTCCCTTCTAATCTATGCTACCTCCTTGTTAGGCCGATGTGTATTCTTTTGATTCAAATCTTTAAAATCCTACGGTAACAGTTTAATGACCAAGTGAGCTTGTCTCTCGTGTAGTATGACATGCCTCTGCATCATACTCACTAAGTTAAAACATTAGCTAGGGAAATCTTCAAATATTATCTATTATCAAAGATTTTAGTTCATAGTATAAAGGTTGAACCTCTTTCTCACATTGGAGAGAACATTAATGTACATCAAACTGCAAGGTACCTACATTTATAAAGTGATTGCAATTATGAAGAAGACTAACTCAAACAAGTAGGTTCAACCTTAATTCATTAAATTGATAAATGATCAAATAAACATCAAAAAATTTGCAAGTGAACTCAATAGGTAAAACAACTTTATCATTCTAGATGGACCTTACAAGTTTATTAAGTAAAACCATTACACCAAAATTAATAACACAAAGTGGTTGATGATGATAGAATGAGGACAACATCAATAGAATGCAAAGGATGGGATATTAAGGTAGGAGTGGGCATAGAGTGAATGAGGTCGAATCCGATTTCCCTATAGCCATGTGTTTGCTCTTGGACACCCCTTTCTAGCTTCAATTTCATTCCATATCCTCCCTTACCAAGCATGTCAAATGTAAGTCTCAAAACAACACTCTCGCATAATAGTGTAGGCAAACAAGGATACCTCGTAGAAGTGAAAGATTCAAATAGAGAAGAGCAATGCTTTTGCCGCCTCCAATAATTCCCCCATATGAAGCTTTCAAATTTTTAAAACTTCTAGCCTTTTCCCCAAGTTTGCATATATTTTTTAGGATAGTCCAAAGAGTGTTCATTAAATTATCAAGGATGAATTTCACCAATATCACTTCTTTATATCATACCTCTAGCAAGAACTTAGTTGCACTCTACCTAACACCATGAGTCCCCACTGACCATCATTATTATTGGACATTATCCTTCAACAATAAAATCGCAATAACTTTTGCGGTCGCGATGTCACCGTATTGAAGCGTCAAGAACTATATATTACGTGTAGCAATCATCGCAGTGTGAATTTTTATTTTCATTTCACCATACACTCTAATTATTATTTATTGATCATTTGATTATAAATCTTCGATAAAATAATGTGTTATATCATATTAGAAGTATTTAAGTGAGTCATTATATGTTAAATTATTCTAATAGTCCTAAAGTTGCCTTAGAATAGAAAATACATGCTATTTAGTGGTACGTATGAAGGTAAAAAATAGCAATATTTGATTATAATTCAATACTAAATACTTCCAAGATATATATAGTATATGAATACGAAGAAATTACCATAAATGATAGAAAAAATTGCCATACATGATTTTTTTTAGTAGATTTAAGAATTCTTAATAAATCGTCAATATTTTCTAAAAAATGTAAAATTTTAAAACCGTAGCGTATTGGTAATTTCGCATCACATCTGACCCAAAAACCACTAAATAGCAGCACCGCTATTTAATTGTATAGCTTGCATTGGTTTCACATGAGTTATTGAAGAAATGATAGTGAGAGTGATAGGTCCTCGAACAATCCAAAGAAGGTAAGCTTACTGAAGGAGCATGACATGTTTCAGAAAATTGATGGCAAGTTTTAAAGGATACAAACATGTTTGAACATATGCTACACAAGAAGGACAGCTTGAGGAAATGAATGAATGGTAATTGGGGAAAGCTTACGAACTCTAGTGAAAGCTAACAACATCATCCTAGTCCTATGCTTCCAAAACCTACCATGCTTATGGTTCATATCTTAAATAGAATGTGGTTAATAGCAGTCCAACTCATCACTAGACACTAATCACTCAGCTTCACATATGTCCATTAAGGGCATCCTCTCTCAACATGTCTTTCTCTCCCTAGAGGATTTGAACCAATGACCAGAGTCTCATTTCATTTGGTTCTTCTCCTCCAACAGTATATCCCACTCCTTCCAATCCTTCTAACATCAAGCACAATTTTATCATTAACCAATGGCATTCCTAGGCTTCTTGATGCAAGAGCAAACACTCAAGAATTGGATTTCATAATTATGGAACCAATGTTCTTCATTTGGAAAGGATCTCCCACAAATTTGAAGACAAACGGATGGTTACATTGCTAGAAACGTACCAAACAAGCTACTAAGCGTTTACGTGCATGTGCATGGCCACGTGCATGGGGAGAATATTTGCAGCTTGGACGTGTGGAATTATTAATTTAGCTAATTAATTAATGAAGTAGTACGGTTGAATATTAGCATGAGCATAAAGTAGCACAATATCTTTAGCTTGGTATCTTTTGAATTATGCTTTTTAGCTAAATGGTAGGTTGGCTATATAAAGCCATGAAAGTCACGATTAGAAGACATAGATGATCAAATATTGAAGTTGAATGCAAAGTTGAATTCTGTGTGAGTTCAATTCAAGTTAATCGAATCTATGTGAACGATTAAACTTGAAAATCTTAATCTCTTTGTCTATGTGAATTAGGGATCAAGTCCTATCCTTTCTACTCTCCATAATCCACATTTTTCTAGCCATCATTATCATCCAAACATCACCCAAAATCGAAGAAATTAAAACCCTAAACCGGTTTTGGCATTCAAAACCTTAAACCTTCCATTCGAACCATAACATAACCTTAACCCTAAAATTCGAAGCTAAACCCTAACCCTAACCCACGAAATCAACTATCATCAAACCCTAACATTCGAATCACCATCATCACCAACATATAATTGTTGAATCCACATCATAATTATCTCCACACATTCAAACCAACATCGTTAGTTATCCATCGCCACCGAATTAACATCATCTTATTCGAATCATCACCATCATCCTTCCATCCTATTCGAACACCTTTAACCCTAATTCAACATCACCAAACCTTCATCTTATTAATCTCAACATAACCGAGCCTTAATCTCACATAACTGAGAATCCCATCCTCCCACACACATCACTTCTCCTTACTAATAGTGTCACAAATCCTCCACATGACCCATCCATCTACCTTTGTGGCTTTTACATGTCCATTTGTTTTAAGCTTTCAAGCAATTATGTTAATAATACAGCATTTCCCTGCTTAGATGTCCCTTTCCATTCTTCTAATTTAGGTGACAGGTTATAAAAAAGTGATTTCAGTAAAACTCTTGAAATGCACAAGAATGCATATGCATTTGAATCATGAAATGAATGAATTGAGTTGCTTCATTTGGAAGTTTTGGTTCAATGGTCAAAAGAACTTATGACCCTATTACTTTGTTTTTGTATGCCCTTGTCATGTGAAAAAATGGGTTTGGGTAGACTGTGTGAAAAGATAGCATGATCAGCTTTACCAAGTTAAAACTTCTCAACATTAACTTCCTTTTTAAAAGAGAGAGAGAGAGAGAGATCACAATGGAAAATATTACTGGAGGTGTTTTGTCAGATTTTGGAAACTTGGTCGTTTCACAGATCCAGCACTCTCCCCTAACATACTAACTCAAGTAGTGGGTAATGAACAACATAAAAAAATACAAGTTAAATAGCTACTGACGAGCTTAAAAATCAGTACCTGTATACAGTTGCCTGCTCACCAGTAAAATCAGATGTTGCCTGCCATAGGGTATGCTTCCTTGGTTGTGGATTGATCTCTCTAAAGAAAAGGGGGTGTCGAGCAAGCTGAACACAAGGGTTCTACACCAATTATAAAGGTACATACAAATCCCAACTAGAAAACTCAATCCATATGAAATAAAATTACCACAACATCAAGTGTCCCGGGTCCATCATCCGGGTAATTCCCTTTAATAGCTACGATATCAGACCATTGAATTTCAATCTTATTCTTCAGACCCCCGTCGAGAACTTCCCATACCAGCTTGTGCTTTGCAAAATAACACTTAGCCACCAAATCCCCTTCATATCTTGATTTATACTGCATCAAAAGATATAAAAATTTTATCAATAGTTTTGGTTCTTTCAATTCCCCTTCATAGAATAATTAACCAAGAAACGCAACTGATCGCCCTCAACCGAGCAGTTTCAATAAAATAAAATAAATTATTATGCAAACAGTTTATACAAAAAACTATTATTAGTAATTAATACCTCCCAAGTGCCAATTTTAAGTATTGCAGCAGGAAAATTTGAAGCCTTGAGCTTATCACCAATTCCAGAACTCTTATGCTCTTTTTCCTTTCTGGGCAGTGATTTTGCTAAAGAAACGCTCTTCTCTTGAGAGAGCCTCATTTGGATTAGATCTAAAAACGATGGACTCTTCTTCAGTTTCAAACCTAATGGCCTCGGCTGTTCCAACGGGTTATGCTGCAAAAACCGACATATTTATGGAATTAGTTTTTTTTTGGATGATTTAGGAAATGTATTTCTGGCGAGAACAATTTGTATTAAAAACATAATCAATTTTTACAAACAACACAGTAATGAAACAAATCGACTAAAGAAAAATAGCTTAACAGTAAGACCTTGTAAGAGAAATCGAGCTTAGGTCTCTTGGAGGAGAGAGGGTTCTGTTCTACGAACAAGTCTCCTATTTCCGCCTTCACCGTCATCGTCTTCAGCCATGGTTGTTCCGTTTCCGGCGAGAAGTTGTTTGTATCTCCTCGGTGAACCATTTTTCAGTCGAGTTCAGCAACGAGAATTCAGCTCGGATGATCCGCTGCCTGTACAACTTACAACTCAGTGAGCCCCCTCGGCGATTTGTAAACCGAAGGAAAAGGGATGACAACACGCCACCAACACTGATGCTCGATAATAGAGGAGGGGAGAGGGAGGTGGTGTGCACTTGGGGCGTGCAGGGGACGCGTGAGCAATCAGTTGACCACGTGTGCAGAAAATAGCAGAAGAGGACAAATAATTTTCAAAGCGGAAATTCGGTACCGATACAATGTTTATTGCTACTCCGTCCTTTGGCAGAAGCATTTGCAATTCTTATATCATACCATTCCATACAATTTATGGAACAATCCGGATCAATTATATATAGACTGGTTTGATTATTCTTTTTTTCCTTATCTTCCTTATTTCTCTTATTTTTATTCTATTTTTATAATCTATGATCTTCTCTTGTGTTATCTCCCTTATTTCTCTTATTTTACTTGCAATTACATCTTTATAAATTATCTAATCTAAAGCACACAACTCGTGCAACCTACTTAACAATCCTAAATCTTAAAAATATAGAACGTAAGATATGTCTCACACCATATTTATATACAATCGGGTATTCCTAGTTAAAAAAGAGTAATGCATTTCTAAAAATAAACTATCACAAATCTTTAAAATATGTCTTCAATGTGTATGATACTGTAAAAAAATCATGAAAATGGGTTAGTAAGAAGTAATGTGAATTTGTATTAAGCAATATGTGTGAACATTACGATGTGTTTCATGCCATATGTACTGATAAATGAGTACTTCTAGTTTTAAAAAAATATGTTTTGGCATTCTACCACATTTGTAGGAAAATACTAATGTGTACTTGTATCGAACAACATGTGTAAATATCATTTATAAGAAATGTTTTATGCTATGTGTTGTTTCAGTGCCCTGCCACTTTTGGGGAAAAACAATTAATATGTATTATTTTCTAATATAACATGTGCATTTTTTTATTATAAGATATGTTTTACGGTGTATATACTAACACAAGTGAAAATTATCATCAAAAGAAAATATAGTGTGCATTTATATACAATAACATGTGCATTTATCTACTATAACATGTGTACTAGAGTGTTCTGACAACTTTGTAAAGAAAACTTAATATCACATATACATTTATGTTCATATGATTTGTTTTATGAAAATTTCTTGTGAAATAAAAACAAGATGTGTATTTATATACAATAACATGTGTGCATTCTATTGTAACATGTGCATTCGAGTACCCTAACAACTTTGTCAAAAATAATTACTACTACATTTGAGATTCTAGTTATAAGAGTTTTATTATATATATACTAACAAATGAGAAATTACTTTGAAAAATAAAACATAATGTGTATTTATATTCAATAACATAAGTATTCATTCCATAAGATGTGCAATTATAAACTATGTCATGTGTTTTAAATTATTATTTTTACAATTAACCTTCATCTTGTCTTTTATACTATAACATGTGCATTATAGCCTTTGTGCATGTCTACTTAGCCATGATAAAGTTTATTTTGTACTAATTCATCAAAGGCCAAATATGTCGTTATTGTAACAAGATGCAGGTCTCCCATAGATTCTAGAAAAGATTCAAACAACCAAACAAAGGAATGTATCCTATCATTCACCATAAAGCCGCAAGTAAACATAAAATTTTAGTAATGGTGATTGATCCCAAAAAACATGCATATATCATATTATATCTATTAGTCTTATACGTTGTATCATGCACCACTAAATTACTAAACTTATGGTATTTCTTTTTCATTATTTAATCCCTCTAAAATATATTGCTTAATCTTCTATCCTCGTCTAACTCAAATCTAAAAAAAACTGCATCCTCATTCTCCTATCTTTTTTGAAACATATCAATAAGAGGCATAGCATCAAATCCATTGGCACTCCTAGGTTTATCTTTCGATACACAATGATATGCATTCGCAAGAGTAAATCCCACTAACAGAGAACCTCTTATCTATTTCATCATAATCCTCATAGATGTAGCAACTTCGATGTTGCTAGTGTGTATATATATATATATATTTGTATATATTTTTTAGACTGAGGAGATTTTAAAAATGAGAATATGAGTTAACAGTTAGATAATATCAAAGGTAAGAAGGATATGAGAGAAGAAAGAGCAAAAAACAAGAAAGTTGTATTATCATTTTAGATATCCAAAATGAATGTAATACCCTTTATATATAGAAGTAAACAAGGGAGAATGAGAAGGTAGTAATATTGTGCGGTTGAGAGTACAAATTGTCTTGCCCAATGTAAAAAGTTGGTCTAGCAAGGGAGTTGTATAAGCTAATAGTTTGCGACTAGTAAGAGAATGAGGCGTGTGTGCCTAGAAACTTTTTGGCCCGATGATCATCCTTTGTTTAACGCGCCTAAAATTATAATTGAAAATTTTCATTTTTAACATAAGATCATCAAAATATAAGGGTTTATTACCGTCGTAATTGGTATAAGTCTAGCCCTAGGTCACCCTTGTACCAACTACAAGGCAAAACATAAAAGATACACAAACTATGAAAAGCATTAACACGAGAAGAAATTCATAACATAAATAGGGCTAAGTGTTTGTGTTTGAAAGAAATACCAAAATACACACATTGTTCAACAGATGTAAAACATTAACACGAGAAAAACTAAGAAAGACAACAGCCGGATGTCACTCTCTCTAGTACTCAGCCCTAGACACAACAGCATCACTCTAGCTTGATCATAACATCATTTGTGGCAAAGTCATTCAGAGAATCCTTATTCACTTACACAGACTCGTAATTGATTAATTCTTGTGGGGTGATTAGTATGATGCATACTAAGTAAGGTAACAATATAGTCAAGTAGGTTAGAAAGATTAATACACCACAATAAGAATTGAAAAGTGGATAGGTAGATCATATCCACTCATTCATTATAAGTTGGACTCAAGGTATTAATGTAATAAATAGTCAACTTATGAAGTACATCTAAGTGGGTTCAGGGATCCCACTATTCTTACTAGTAGAATGGTAAATTAAGTATAAACCTAAGGCAGCATGATTATAGCTATTATTCTCACTGGTGGATTGGTAAATAAAGTACAATCCTAAGGCATAATGCTCCTAGTTGCTATTCTTATAGGTGGATCGATAAATAAGGTTCAACCGGTCCCAACCCACACGGTGTTCCACTGTAAGTAATTAGCATCTTCCCAAAAGTTATTATCATCTAAGGAATTTATTTCTTGAGTTTAGGACCCCAGTATTCTCACTAGTGGAATGGTAGGGTATAACTTTTGGGGTAGAACGCTCCCAGCCACTATTCTCGTCATCGGATCAATAGGTACAATTGGGTCTGACTCAAGTGATATTCCACTTTAAGTGATTTGTGTCTTAGTAGTATTTTATCTGTTCTAGAGATAACACACAAACATGCACAACTTAAGTATGGCTACTACCCTACTATGACCTCAGGGCTACCCTATCCCCTTGAAAACCCTAATTTCATAATCCCTAGTGCATCCTTACCCCTTAATGTTCTTTGAGTCGCTAATTTACCAAACAACCCAAACCTATCATTAGAATCAACTCTTATCATGAGTCATGCGCTATTACCCCCATTTCTCATATATGATACCATTAGCCTCTAGTGTTACTCCTCACAACCCTAATTTTCCCTAGTTTATATAGCCCCTCCTCTACTACTTATTTAGCCTTAATTTTCCATCACTAGGCATGTATTACTATAATTACCCCTCCCCTAAATTTTTGCAACCCCCATTTCACAGATGTGATAATAACCTCCCAAGTTAGAACCCTCTTGAAACCCTAACTCCTCGTAGTGGTCATATCTACTCCCACTTATCCCTCATGACTATTTAATTTAGTACCCATCCCCAAATAGCATGATTAACATCATGATCCAAGGTTACAACCCAACTCCCTCATTTCTTACGTGTGATAATAACATATCCCTAAGGTTTCTTGCTTTAACCTGCCAAAATCCTAGTCCACTTTTTTAGTAACCTCTCATCCCTTAGCACTCGAAGGACTCCCCAAATGTGCAAAGATACCCAAAAATGTCATCGTTGACCTCCATATCCACTATTAGCAACCAACCATTACTCTAATAACCCCTAGTCATAGCTCTCATTAGGTTTGACTCATCCCATGCATGGTTAACCCTCCCCATATTGTGTTTATCCTAGACTTCTTTATTCTCACCATAGTTATTTTGTATTAGCACCTCCAACTAATTTTTGGCTAAATTACACCCTAGAGTACCCCATATTCCACTTTTTACAGTATTAACCAAAATTCCCTTAGGTCTCAAAACCTTACCTAACTCATATGGCATCTAACACAAGGCACCACCCCAAAAAGTGTTTTTAATAACAGTTTATTAATAGATTTAAAAATAGTTCCCAATAATTATTGAACCGTGCATTATTTAAACTTTAATAATGGTTATAAAACCATGGAGCCAAATTTAGTTAAATTACGCATGAATTAATAACGGTTATCAGATAAAAGCGTTATTAAAACATGATGTTTTGTTAATATTTATTCACTTTGACTGTTATTAAACCTTGTAGTTTAGTTAGCAATTTTTTGATATAACCATCATTATAAATAAGGTTTTAGCAACGATTATTGCTTATAAATAGTGTTGAATGTTGTTTTAATAATGGTTATATATATATATATATATATATATATATATATATATATTGTGCAGTTTGTTGTAGCCACATATAGATGTATACTCAAATATTTACCAAATCTACAATCAATAAAATACTACCAATAACTCTAAAAATTCATAGACATACTACAAGTTTGGTAGCTCTACACACTCCAAACTTAAAGTGTTTTGATCTACAATTCCAAACTCAAAGTTGGTAGTTATATACTATAATATATAAAGTCTTGCATATATATGCAGGTGCATCTCAATCTTAAATAGATTTATATAGAAGAACATAAGATATAAAATATACAAACCTAAAATGTATGCACATAAATCTCTAATGCTAAGTATGTGTTCGTATGAACTTAGCCAATTCATCACTAACTTTGTCAATTTTCTCATCAACATATTTCTGGCCTCGTGCGTACACATCATTACAAACTGTAAATTAATAAGATTCTACCATTTAGTTATATTAATAATAAATATAGCATAGATTAACTATATAATGAAAAAATATAGAACAATAAACATACATGGATTGAATCTATGTTCATATATTTGTTCTTAAGTATATAACCCATTAATCTACAAATATAGTATCCACAATCATTACCCTTTTTGTGTTGTGGACACTGTAAAATGAATTTAATTAGCTTATTGTTGTATTAGATATTAATTGGAATTGAAATAAAATACAAAATATCGATCTTTCTGCTTACCATTATAGACTCATACTCAAGATTTTTTTGGTCTGGAGCACCATTTCTACCCCTCTTTATAAACGTCATCTGTAGTGTCCTATATAATAAATAAATTTTATATATAATATTGTAACTTTATATACCTAAAAATTATATAATAGGATATATGCATTAATAAATTAATATGAGTAAGAAGTATACTAACATGTCACTTAAATGTTTCCCTTTATGATGAATGATAGCAAAAGGAATAGGATAATATCGGGGAAAAAACATATACTTTATTTTGATCGGGACAACGACATACAAAATCCAATGATCTTTTGCATAGTAAAGGATGAGGTAAATCTTGTTGTTGTACCCTTTGCTTAAGATGTGATCCACTACATAGTTCATGCGTCTACCCTCATTGATTTTAATATGATCAGATATGTAGTATGGATACACAAACATAGTAGAGGACAACATCTCCTCTACCACAACCCAACTAGTAGCCAACCTATGGATGTTAATAATAATACATATTTATTAATAACTGTTAACTCATAAAATTATACAAATCAATAAAAAGTGTTAAAATATATGATATGAAATAATACTTAACATATATGACCATGCTCGTTATTGACATCCATTCAGACTTATAAATTTTGCTAATAACCTCCACCAATCCCATTTACATGGCATCATCCCTCCCAACATACTCAACAGGATAATCAATTATAATTAGATCACTATCAAAGTAGTTTTGGGCGTAGAAATAAAACATTGCCAAAATAAGTGGTGGTCAGCGGGGTTCTTGGATGCATTGGCTATCCTCTGAAGATGGGATCTTCTATGGTGCTATTAATTTTTCTAATCTAGCTTGATTTCCTTTCCCAATGCCCTCTTCTGTTTTGTTCCTTCCGCTATTATTTCACTCTCCCTTTGATTTAGGAGCCTTCTTATTTTTCAATCCCTTAATTCATAGTAATAAACACAATGTAATTTTCGTATATTTATATTAATAAGGTATAAACAATGTGTGTAATGTGTTTGGTTAGCATCAATGGAGGATGTCATTACCTCTTCATTTATGAGACAAATTCTGTCTGTGAGTCAAGGCACGAAGCTTCTATGAGCTTCCAACTCTATAGTTGCCTCGTCATCTTCTTTATAACAAGGCAATAGTGCATCTCCAATTATTGGAATGTCAATACATATGACCCTGCAATTTGGGGCCAAGATAGACCCATGGACCATTAGTGTTTCAATACCATGAGTAATGTGTACCCTTCCTTTCACCAAAATAATTGAGGGGTCATTATCTACTGAGTCACATTTATACAAACCCCACAATAAAAGTATATCGGTATTATTAATTATTGAGTTGACACTTGATACATTTTATCTATATCATTTCATAATTTCATATGCTTACCTCGGGAAGAGAAGAAAAGCGTGTATCAACTTTATAATTGTCTCTAATGCTATTTATATTGGGTTTGTGAAGCAGATCATGTGCATCTAATTTTGATGGCCTAAACCCTTGAGATGTTATGGATGCCAACTCTTTCTCCATTATGGTCATCCGTTCAAATGTCTGACTTAATTTTCATGTTAGGAGAACTACTTGGTCATGGGTGTTTCGGGGTCCACAGGATCAACCACAAATGAATGTTCTCATAACCCTTAACCCAAGACCTTTGTGTCTTTCTGAGTGTTCTTCGATTCCTATTACTTGTGAGACAATGCTATATTGATATAAACCCTCTACAACATCTGATGTTTCAAGTTCATCCTATAATATATAAATAAATATAATATCATAATATGTTTTCTCTAAGAAAAATGAGTATGGTTAGAAATAGCTTCAAACTTATAATTCATTTAGTAGTGTTTTATACATTTTCATTAATATATCATTCTTTTATTTCTTTAGCCTTATTCTACAACGTACCAATATTGATAAAATGAGATACATGGGTCCTTGTCCTAGGCTAGGAGCTGTAATTCCAAAACACGCAATTATATTAGCAATATGATTACAATACTCTAAACATTACAATATGAACACATTAATCAAAAGGCTGTACCAACTCTTCTTTTAATCCCGCATAGAATTTTTAAGCTATATTATGGTGATAAATATTCCCCTTTGCAATTTCTATATTCTTGACACTTTTATCCTATATTGCAGGAAAAATATGTATGATCAGTTATTTAAATATTAATTAAATATTATTAAACAAAAAGCTTAACTGTTAGTCAACAAATACCTTAAACTCCTCTGAAAGACGATATGTAATGAACTGATCCTAACTTTCTTGATCAATAAACCCATAATGGTTGGGGGCTTTGTGCATACCATCATTCTTTTTGTACATTTTTTTATTTACCAAATATGCCTTAAATTTTCTTAGATGTTCACCACAGTGTATAAGAATCCACTTCTTCCTTACCTTTAGGACGACAAAGACACTCGGCAAAGTAAGACATAAATATGTATGTCAATGTCATTGTATTGAAATTAATAACATGAATGATTAAAATATGATAAACAAAACATATAATTTACCGTCACTTCTTGCCAAATATGTTCCTTGTGACCTTTTAGGATCTACTTCCAATGGTTATGGAAGCTAGAAATATGATTACGAGTGACGAGTGAAATGTATGTTAGAAACATGTCAACATAATTGCTAATGAGAAGATTATACGTATTCCAACTCAATGGTACTTGTTTTCCTCTATTTCTTGTGTCGGTGATGAGAAAGGTCCTATCTTCCCTTCTTCATCGCTAGAGTCCTTATCAACAGTGAGATTTATCATATCTCTATGGAATTTGAATATATAAATTAGTATAATGTATGTTTTGAATAAAGATATACTAAATAAAGTGTCATACAAACATTTCATATGGAGTAATGATATAAAAAAACACAATAATTAGATGTAATAATGATACGAAAAACACAATAATATGATGAAGTAATGATATGTAAAAAAAATAATCTAATGGAGGAATAACAAGCATACTCACAAACATGTTACAATGTTATTACTCTCATTACCTTATTTTCCTTCTTTCTTTCTTCCCTCCTTTTTGATTGATTTCATGACTTAATACATATATTTCTTCATAACGATCATCCCTTACATAGATTTCCACCTCAACAATTTCATTATTATCATCTATCAATAATTGAGTTGCTTGCACCGCTTCAGTACACTCTTTATCCCAATTGGCATTATTTTTATCGTCACGATCATTCACAATTCTTTTTTTTTCATGGCTAAAACCACATACATTTTTTATTAGCAGGATCAATGACAAAGAAAACTTATGTTGTTTGTGATACCAAGATGAATGGGTCTTGTTTATGCCCTACCCTTTTGAGATGTACTAATGTGAACCCATCTTCATACCTAACCCCATGACTATATCAACCCATATGCACCCAAAAATAGGTACTTTAAACACAGTGTAATCTAGCTCCCAAATCTGTTCAATGACACCATAATAATTAATATTTGCATATGTTGGATTATTGTCCTTTACACTAGTAATATACATTACCTCAGCCACTAAAGTCACTCCACTATTCTACATTATACTCCTCTCATCTTGTTGTTTCATGTAAAAAGTATATACGTTGACAACATAGCTGGCATATGAGAAGACTTCATATCGGGGCATTTGGGATAACCAAGGCAAGGTTGTAGAAATAGATGTCAGGGAATTTTGGATGACCATAATGATGAGATCCCTTAGCAAAAGTATAAAGGAAAGATTATGTTTATCAATTACCCACTTCTTAGTCTTTGATGAATTTTCAATCCTCAAAGAACGTATATGTTCTTTAACATATGACTAGACATCATTACTGTTATATAATATATAAAGATGTACTTTATGGAGCATGTTAGGTTCTACTTACCCAAATATGTTTCCCTCAATACCATGTCCTTCGATTTTTTTTGATACCCCAAAATTTAAAAAATTGATAATTTAACAAATAGCCTTTATTTGGGATAAATTAACTTTTAAATTTTATTAATTTAATTATTTTGTTCATTTTTGAGCATATAAAATTGGATATGAATATTTAATAAATTAAAATAAATATTTTGTTATTTTATCATACTCATTTTATTTAAATAAGTTTCCAAACCAATATTTTTCTAAAATTAACCTTTTTAAACCAATATATTAAATTATAATAAATTAAATTATTAAATTAATTTATCTATTAAAAATTTTAAATTCTATTATTCCAAAAATTATTTTATTACTTCCCATTTTTCCTTTTTCTTTCTCCTTTTTCTTCCTTTTCTCCTTTTCCTTCTTTTTCCTTTTTCTATACCTTTAGGCCATCAGATCATGACCCCCTCTCCCCTGTGCTCTAAGCCACCGACCCACTCCTTCCTCCTCTTCTTCCCCTTCTCCTATGCATCTCTAGCCCACTCCCTCCCTCCTTTCTTTTCTTTCCCTTCCTTTCCCCCATCTGGGCCACCCCAATCCTTTTTTTTGTCTCCCCTTCCCCTCGCGCGCGGGTTGGTCCACTCCTCTTGCTTCTCCCTCGCCCGGCGGGCCCGATCTTTTCTTTTCTCTTCTTCTTCTTCTTCTTCTTCTTCTTCTTCTTCTTCTTCTTCTTCTTCTTCTTCTTCTTATTATTATTATTATTATTATTATTATTATTATTATTATTATTATTATTATTATTATTATTATTATTATTATTATTATTATTATTATTATTATTATTATTATTATTATTATTATTATTATTATTATTATTATTATTATCTCCTTCTTCGACCCCAGCCAAATGTTATTATTATCTCCTTCTTCGACCCCGACCAAATGTTATTATTATCTCCTTCTTCGACCCCGACCAAATGTGCCCCCAGCACGCTATGGCTGCCTTTTACAACTCATCCCCACCACCACCACCTACCTCCCTGCTAGGGGGCACATTTGCTCCGCTGCCTCAACCACCTCTACCACCGACCTACTAACCACCTACACCACCTCCTGCCACCCCTACTACCACCCTACACCACCAATCCACCCCCTTGAGCCCTTGCAACCCCTTTTTCTTCTTCTTTTCTTTTCCCTCTTCTTGGCCTCCACCTTGCACCTCCATCATTCGCCACCATCCTACTGCTTATGCCGCTACCCAAGCTACTAACCTACTCCCTACAACCTCCTCTACCACCCCATGTCCTCTTTTAGCCAAAATCCAGCCTTGTAGCCTATCCTTTTCCTCCTTCCTTTCCCTTCCTTCTTCTCCTCTACCACCACTGCAACCTACTTTGGAGCCTTGCACCACCTACACCCCCACTCCACCCGTACACCCAACCCCTGCCCTAACTCCCCTCCACATGCTCTCTACCTCACTCCCAAAACCTTTACCTAAAAATAGACACCTCTCCCTTCTTCCACCCTTCTTCAACCTCCTCCTTCCTTGCTACTTTGCATGTAGCTCACGCTATACGAGCAGCATGAGTTTGCTGCCTTCCCTTGATTTGTTTGGCTAAGAGCTTGAGGTATAATGATGGTTAATAGTAGTATATATTTACTTAAGTTTTGATAAAGGTTTATTCTTTTAATTTTTCTACTTCTAATATGATAAATGTTGATATTATTTTTAGGTATTGATTTTGTTAATCAAAGCTTGAATCTTTAACTAGGGTATTAGTAAGGTTTGATTTTTGTGGAAAATAAGGTAACTGTTAAACCTTACTTAAACGTATGGACATACGTATACTAGCACATTAGGATTTTTAATATGTTTATATGCATGATATGTGTTAAGTATAATGTTTTAGTTGATTGATAAAAAGTAAAAGCATGTTTATTTATGTGTCATGTGTAGAAATAATGCTTAAGGAAGGAGTTTTATTGTTAAAAATGAGGTTAAAAGCATATGTATGGTATGGTATGTTAATATGGCCATTTGGTGCATAAGTAATGTAAATATGAGCCCTAGGGGCATTTTGGTAATTTTTGCATGTGCAAAAGATGGGGCCTGAAAAATATGTGTAGTAGGTGCTAATATGTGTTAAAGATAATTAATAATAGTTGGTAGAGTTGGATGATGGGTATGGAGCGTTAATATTAACATTTTATGTAGTGAGGATATTTTAGTAAAAGTGGTATAATAAGGGCAAAGTGGTAACTTATAAGAGTAAAGGGGGTAAATGGTAAAAGGATAAAGAAGGAGGGCATTTTAGTAATATTACATGAAAAGGGGATAACTTGGTAATTTTTGGGTGTAAGAAATTATTTTGGTAAATTAAATATAAAGGAGAAGGGTATTTTTAGTAAATTAACACAAAAGAAAAGGCATGTTGATAATTTGGTGAAGTAGACAGGTAAAATGGTAATTTAGTATAAAGAATGCACAAAATGGTAATTTAATGAAGTAGAAGGATAAAATGGTAATTTTGTATAAAAGAAGGGTAAAATGGTAATTTAATAAAGTAGAAGGGTAAAATGGTAAGTTGGTATAAAGGAAGGGTAAAATGGTAATTTGGTACAAAGGAAGGGTAAAATGGTGTAAAGAAAGGGTATTTTGTTAATTTGAAGAAAGAGGGACAAAATGGTAAATATAATAATGAAAAGGGGTAAAATGGTAATTATAATAGTGGAGAAGGGCAATTTGGTAATTTAACCAATTAAAAGGGTAATTTGGTAATTATAATGATAAATAAGGGCAATTTGGTAATCTAACTGACCAAATGAGAAATCTTACAAGTGTGGTGACTTGATAACTTAATAAGCCTAAGGAAAATTTGGTAATTTAGATAAGTATAAAGGGTAATACAGTAATTTAACTCACTAGAATGCTAAATTGGTAACTTAACAAGTATGAGGGGTAAAGTTGGTAGTTTAATAAGTATGGAGGATACTATGGTAGCTTAACCAATGCAAGGAGTAATATGGTAATTATGCAAACACGAAGGGTAATGTGGTAAATTGACAAATAAAAGCAATGACTTAGAAATTTTACAAGCAAGGGGTATTTCAGTAAACTTGCAAGGATGGTGGGGGTAAAGTGGCAACATGTATATAACCTATTAAGGGGTTAAATGAGTCTCCCTAATAAGATATAAGTAATATTGAATAACAAGATAAGGGTAATTAATCAATTAGTGGGTGTCGCAAGAGAGTATCATGAGAATATGGTATAACCTAAGGTTGGATGGATAACTAAAGAGGGTGATATGGTGCTATGTCATAATTATGTAAGGGGTGTTTGGTAAGTAATTGTGCATGGAAATGAGTGTTAGATATATTTGAAGTGCATGTTAGGGTTTTGTGTATGCTGTGATTCTTGATATGGAATGCTTGATTCTATGGCTAGCATATCGCGTGTCTCTGGATTCGTGACCTTTCCCCTCCCCTCGAATATAAAATATGAGCCTTTAAATAAGACAAAAATAAAGTATTAATTACATAAAGTAAAAGAGTATTGAGCTGGGCCTAGACCGATCCGTGGGCAATAATAATGGCTAGGCATAAGATGTCCTAGAGACCAATCCAGTGGTAAATAATAGTGGTCAGGTGCATTTTTCCCTGTATATTTTTGTTCCACCGACTATAATAGTGGGGGATCCCAAGCTCAATAAACCAAATTTTAGATATTATTAAACTATGGGAAGACATTAATCACTTATAGTGGAACACCATGTGAGTTGGGGCCAGACTGGTCCACCGGCGAATAATAGTGGCCAGGTGCAGGGAACCCTGGAGACCGGTCCATCGAAAAATAATATAGGTCAGGTGCATTCTTCCCTATATGTTTTCGATCCAATGACTATAATAGTGGGGTTCCCACACTCATATGGATATAAATCAAAAAATGATGGTTGAATAGTCATTAATTAATGGCTTAAGACCCAAAAAGTATTGATTCACTTTATGATCTATTGATATGGCCTGATTTGGCTTCGGTGCTTGTCCCTACCTAGGTACATGACGGCTTTGTAAGTATATGAATTTTGTATTATGCATCTTTTATTGTATGTGGTATCGCTTTACATATTAGTCTGCATGTTATCTCCCCAAATAGTTTTTGTATTGTGTTGTATGTGCACCTACCTTTTAGTGTGGTTTAAAGGGTTACTCAATATTATAGTACTGAAGGGTTCCCTTCATGGGCCTTGTCTACTCAATGGGCAATTTACCTTGTAGGTCCATTGCAGATGCTATTCAAGTGAGCAACGAGAAAGAGCATAAGGATTATCTGGAAACTTTTACGGTTTCACCCTTTTGCCTTTTTATTCATGGTCTAAATGTATTCTGTATTCTTGTAACCACCATTGGTAGATTCTATTCTTGTAACAAAATTTTTTTCACTATTCTGATCTAAATAAAGTTTGAATTTGAGAAAATTGTATTTCATTCTTTTAGCCTTATTACTTGTTACTGGAACGGTAGGAGAAAACCTGTTGATACTAAGTGTGGCGGTAATATCCCTAAAATTCACAGTTTTTAATTTTTTGCCTCCACTATTTTTTTTAAACAAAACAAAATTTTTCAATAATAAATTTTGGAGGTGTTACATTTTATGCATGCCGAGACTTAGGAATACCAATAGCTTTAGTATTGGAGAAGTAATTTGTACAAAATTCAGTAGCCTCTTCTACTAGGTAACTCTCAACAATGCATCCTTCTAGCCAATATGTTCTTCACGTAACCTTTTATTACCTTTATAAACCATTCAAAGGGGTACATTTAGTGACCAAGAATAAGTCCTAACATTCTTACCTGATAAAACAAGTGAGCTGTTAGATGCACCATAATGTCAAAGAATAAGGGAGAAAAATATGTTTCAAGCTGGCACAAAATGATCACAATCCCTCTTTACAAGACATCAAAACTATCAGGGTATATGACTTTGGAGCATAGTGCATTGAAGAACTAGTAAACCCTAGTGATAGCATTTCAAATATGCTTCGGTGAAATTCCATGTGTGACTATTAGCATCAAATATTTGTTCAACATATGATAATCATTAGACTTCATATTGATTAGTTTCAACTCTTTGATCGACACTAGCCTTCTAACATTTTAATAACACCCTTCCGGAACCTTAACACTATTAAAGAATCTACAAAATGAAACTTTCTTCTTTCTAAAGAGAGTATGACAAGTCGGTGGTAAATAAGTTCTTCTTACATTGTCTCGTGGTACTAGTTCATACTTAATGTCCATTTCCTCCATATCCAATGGAGAATTTATGGCTTCTTTAGTTTTTTTGTGGAATATTAAGTAATGTAACAACATGGCTATCATAAATATTTTTCTCGATATGCATCACATAGAGGCCACATGCCTGACGTATAGATATTTCCAATATGAAAGGTTGAAGAATATAAATATCTTCTTCCACCTAACTGATGAAGGCTTATATTTATTCTTCTTCCCAAACAACACCTTCAAATATTTCATCTTCACATACACTTGTCTGCCTGTCAACCAGATTGGTGCATGCCCTTCTTCTGGTTTCCCATTGAATGCATTCCTTTACTTACGATAATGATAATCCCTCGGTAAAAATCTAAGATGCCTAAGAAAAAAAGTCTTCCAATCATACGTTAGCTGAACAAATGAAGTATCATCCTCACCAATCGAGCATGCTTAATGTCCTTTCATACTATAACTTGACAAGTTACCATATGTTAGAAAATCGCTTATAATATAGAATAACATTGCTCTCAAAGTGAAACTTTACTCACCATAAGAATCAATCACTTTAACAACTATGTCCCATAATAACTTCAAATCATTAATAAAAGGCTCCAAATAAACACCAATATCATTCCTTGGATAGTTTGACCTTGAAATGAGTAAAAAAAAACATCATATACTTGTGTTTTATGTAGATCCAAGATGGTAGATTGTATATAACCAAAATCATTGGTCAAATACAGTATGTGCCTTGATTGTGTGAACTCATACCATCCATAGAGAGTGTAAGATGTAAGTTTCTTGGTTCTTTGCCAAATTCAGGAAACGAACCATCAATCATCATCCATTATGAAGAGTTAGATGGATATTTTAGAAGCTCATCATATATCTTCTCATTAGCATGTCATCTCAAGTTCTTCGCATCTTGGACATCATTAAACATCTGCCTGAATATTGGAATTATAGGGAAATACCATAACACCTTTGATGGCACATTATTCTTCTTGTATTTGTGGTGATTTGCATTCTTCATTAGGATAATAATCTAAACATACATATTCATTGCAAAATAATAAACAATCATTAGATTTAGGGCATACATGTATCTTCTCATAACTTATACCCATAAATGAAAGGGTCTTTTTTGCTTCATAGGTATGATACTTAAAAACTAAGAAAAAACCTAAGGCAATAGCAACAATATTTACATCAAAAGGTGGTTGCAACCCAAACAACTAACTAACAATACCCCCTAACCATCCTATGAAATCCTTTAGTAGCCTTTCCTAGGCCAACTAGAACCTGTCACTCTTAGAGTCCACTCATTTCGATATATCATCTACTCCATAACATCATCAATAGAGAGTTCATTGATAGATACTTTAGGGTAACCAAGGCACATACTCAGGAGTAAGTTATGATGAAACCTCCACTCTTCTTCTATGACTTTCAACTCTCTAGCAATCAGATCATAATCCCTCCTAAAAACCTCACCCTCAACAAATCGCGAGTGTGGTGCATTAGTATGGCCAACAAACAAATCAAAATAACTAGCTAATGCCCTTTTTTCATGGCTCAATCTAAGGTAATGTCAAAAGAAAATTATATGATTTGAAATGGAATGGATCATAGTATGACCCGCTTAAGAACAATTAATAAAGCTCCTCATATAACCATGTGACATGACTCCGGAAATCTAAATCGGGTGATCTACACAAATATGTTGGAGGAAAGTACATAATAGGTAAATGCATCATATAACTAGTCCACTACCTATAAAAGAGAACAACCATTACATCATATCACTAAGATTGTTGTTTAACATTTTAAATTATCAAATATGTAACACTCATTGGCAGTTTTTAGCGTGCTATAATCAAATCATGTGTCTCTAATGCTAGAAAAACTAGTTTTTCTTATTAATATCAAAGGAATCAATATTTTCATGCACACATAAATATATAGAGAGGCAAACTAAAACCCATAACAACATAGCAACAAACGGCAACACAACATCAACAAACATATATCACATAGACAATAATATACGTAATACCTACTAAATAGTTAACATGCATATATATATATATATATATATATATATATATATATATATATATTGAAATAAAAAAATTTATACCAATTGAAGGTTCTCGGGTAGGTAGCTAGGTTGTAGGGTCGATGATGGTAGTTGTGGTTACAAGAGCCAAAAACGGTGGGGAAGGGCTATGGTTGAGAGACAGGAGGCTAGACAAGGCGAAAAAAAGTTTTAAGGGTTATGGGAGGTTTGGAAGATGGGACACGAAACCAAGGCAAGAGAAAAAAAAAAGAAAACGACGACGATGAGAGGAGACAAAAAATGGCTATCAACGAGTAAGAGGAAGGCACAATAGATGTAGAACAACAAAATGAGGACTATTGTCAGGTAAAATGAAGACAAGCATTGAGAGCAAGAGAGATCAAGTTAGATTTTAAGTTTATATAACAAACGTAAATGAGAAAGAAAGAAGGGAGGAGTGTTTAATGCGCAAGTTTTAATAATGGTTCTGGATATAGCCATCATCAAAACAATTTTTAATAACAATTCTAGAAATAACCATTATTAAAACTTCGTAGCATTTTAGTTTTAGTAGGGGTTAATTTAAAACTCTTATTAAAACAAGCACTACTTTACTTTTAATAACGATGATTATTATCCAGAACCATTATTAAAACTTACACTGCATTCCCGCCCCCAAATTTTCACATTTTTTATCAATGATTTTGATGAAACTGTTATTTATGTGGCATCATTAATGCTCGGTTCTGTAGTAGTGAGGACTCCCCAACTTTTCAAACATTTACTGTCATAAAATAGAAATATACATCAACACTTAAACCAACACAATCATGTCCACACTAGGGATGGAAACGGGGCGGGTCGGGGACGGGGACCCCATCTTCATCCCCGAACTCGATAAGGAAAATAATCCCCGAACTCGACCCGATCCCCAATATTTTTTTATCGGGGATTCCCCGACCTGATCCCCTCGGGGATCAACTCTCCATATCCGACCCGATCCCCGATCTATTTTTCATCCCCGATTTATTCCCCGTTCTTAAAACCCGACCCGATCCCCGAAACCCGATTTTATACCCGATCCCCGATCTCATCCTCGATCCTCAAACTATTTTTTTATATTATATTTTTAATTTATATTCTATAAAAAAATTATATATATATATGATATATATATTATATATATAATTGTATAAAAATATATATATAAAAAAATTCGGGGCGGGTTCGGGGATGGGGACCCCAAACCCGTCCCCGAAAAAATCCCCGTTAAGAATCCCCGAACCCGAACCCGATCCCCGAATTCTCTCCCCGAACCCGAACCCGAATGGGGAATCCCCGACAGGGCCCCGAACCCGCGGGAAAAATTGCCATCCCTAGTCCACACCTTTTGTTACATTTAGTTATTACCAAGCTAAGCTGCACATATAACCCTAGACTATCTAAAATTTCATGCAGCTCTTAGCACATCATAAGGTCATATTTTTCCAAAAACAAGGCCCTAGCTATGACTATATTCTTATTGAAATGGCTCTAGTCTCTAAACATGAATAACCTATGCCTCATCTTCCGGTGTCACCAAAATAATACCTAGAAAATGGAAATATCTAAACTTAGGCTATCTTTTCCTTTTTTTTTCCAACAACAAAACAATAATGAGGAATATAGTCTAATGAAAACTCAAAGAGAGGAAAGGAGGTGGTGGTGACTAGAATGGGGAAGAAAAATGATGTGGTTATAGTAGTGGCGATGACTATTTTTTTTGGGGGGAAAGGTGGGGGTTAGCATCGTGGGGTCAAGGGTGGTATTGGAACCTTTATAGGCTAGTGGGGGTGATGGTTATGGCAGTATAATTGATGGTCGATAGTGGTGATAGGGGCACAGAGTTGAGAGAGAGGAGGAGAAAGGGGTTGCTGAGGGTGGTTGCATAGGTTGGGACACCTATATAGGGTGGCTAAGGTGAGGCGGTGGAGTGGAGGGGAGGAGTGGTCGATGGTGATGGCATTAGGAGGTGTAGCCTACAATAGTCGTAGGCTAGAGGAGAGAAGGGGAGAAGGAGGGAGAAAAGGAAGCTCTATAGGTGCAGTTGGGGTTTAGGTAGGGAATAGGGAAGGTATTAGAGGCATGGCCAGGCAGTGATGGATAAAATAGGATAGAGTGGGCTGAAAGAAGGGGTTGCACAAAAATAAGGGAGGGCTTGTAGAGGGGGTCGGTGCACCAGGGTGTAGGGGGAAGGATGGGCATAGGCTATAGAGCAGGGTAGGGATAGGTGAAGGAGTATGGTGGCCAGGTTTAAGAGGTGTAAAGGGGTGTGTAGGGGTGCATGCTAGTGCATGGCTCTATATGGTTGAGAAGGGAAAGGGGGAAGGCCTGGCTGGGTGCAAGGGCAGTTGTAGGCAACAAAAATGGAAGGGGAAGGATGGAGATGTGAGGGAGACAAGAATGAGGAAGAATAAGGGGAGAAAAAGGGAAAGAAGAAAAGAAGAGAGGAAGAAAAAAAGGAATGGAAAGAAAAGAAAAGAAGGAAACAGGTTGGCTACCTAGGGAGAAAAAAAAGAAGAGAGGGAGAGGGATTGGATTGCCCGAGGAGAAGAAAAGAAGAGAGAAAGAAGGAGGGGGTTGGGCTGGGAACGACACAACCGAGAAGGAGAAGAAGGAAGAAAAAAGAAGGAAGAAAAGGAAAAGGGAGAAAAGGGAGAAAAGGAGAAAAAGAGAGAAAAAGAAGAAGAAAGAAAAAAAAAGAAAAATTGTGGGATTTAGGTTGGATTTTGGGGTAAATTTGGCTTAGTGCTAAAAAAAATAAAATGATAATTATATAAAAAAATAAAATTGTTATACATTGCCTATATATTATATATTATATATTATATATTATATATTATTAGTAGTATTATATTTTTAAAAAAAATTTGAGGTATTACTCTTTGGACAGACATTAAGGGCTTGATAGTCTTATTAGTTATGTAAAAACCCATACCATCACTCTCTTCAATATTCCATCTACTGTGATAGCCAATTCTATAGGGTTAATAAGCTAAATTTCTATTACACGACCGATGGTCACAACTATACATTGTGTGTGTCAACCAAGAAGACCTTAATATAAATTAATATATAAAATTATATCTTAATGATGGATGAACAAGACTTCACATCAGTATGTCTGTCAGACACACATATACAAACAAGGACAAATAAAGTTACACATTAATAAAGTGGGTTCTTTCACCTTTAGTGTTTTATAATTCTTTGGTTCCTTCTCCCTGCCTTGGTTCCTCTATTAGCGGAACTCATAGTAGTCCTTATGGCCAAGAATAAGAAATAGTCGGTTGGGTATGGGAAATCAAGTCAATAACGAGTACTAAGGAGTTAAAAAATTGGAATTGGTTCTTTAGATGCAATGCAAGTTCAGACTGTTGATAATTTAGTTGCATGGGAAGACAAGCCATTGGCATCGTCCTTAACTAATATAATAGAGAATACAGGAGGATGTATTTTGGATTGAATTATAAACAATAATGTGAATTCTAATGGTGTTTCTTCTATCACAATTGAACTGAATGATCATTGTTCAAACCTTAATTCTAATGATCATAATTCGAATGGTCATAATGTTCTTGAGGTGTCTTTACTTAATGAATCAAGAGATTGTTTGATTGATTTAGCAGGAGCACCATTAGTTTCCTTTTTGTCTCGGGATCAAAATATTGCATTGGTTGGAAGGGTTGGTGGTGAGGTAGTAAAGGAAGATTCTAAAAACAAGATGAATCAACAAGAATAGAACTTTAGTTAGATTTTATTAGAGGGACAAAGTTGCTTCTAATCATAGCCCTAACCAAAGCATGCCCCTTAATTATATTCCCTCACTAATTGAAGAAGGGGAAATTGTGGTTAATTTGGACAAGGATGAAGTTGATAAGGAAATGGCGTAATGGCAGCACACATTGAGAGGATATGTTTATGGACATGATCTTTCATTCTATCAAATGTTGAGTTTTGTTAAAGCTCAATGGAATCGTGTGGCTATTCCTAAAGTTATCTGCTATGATGATGGATTCTTTTTATTTAAATTTGAATTAGGAGTAGATTGTGATTGGATTTTAAATCTACACCAGAATTTTTATGGTAGACCTATAATTTTGAAAAGATGGAGGAGGAAATTGAAGATTACAAAGTCTGAGTTGCAATTTGTTCCTTTGCAGGTTAAGTTACCTCAACTCCCATTAGAGTATAGGTCTTCTAAATCTCTTAGTGTGATTTCCAGCTCAATAGGTTCTCTTATTTGTACCGATGCTATCATCTTGAAGAAATATAGGACTGCTTACCCTAGGGTGTTAGTTGAATTTGACACTAAAACCTTTATGTGAGTCCATTATAATCAGAGACCCTAATGGATCAATTGCAAATCAAGCAGTCCAGTTTGAATGGAAACCTTCTTTCTATCATAAATGTCTTGATCCTTCTCATAATGATTAGACATGCTTGAATCTGCAAAAGAATTTTCATACTACAGAGCCTCAAATGCATTAAGAATGGAAGGTGGTCAGAAGGAAAGCTTCAAGCCATAAGGAAGTTTCTAAATGTGAAGGAGCATCAAAGTTTGAGAATAGGGAGTCGGAATTCCCTGTATATGTTGAAGAACAGAAGAATCATTTATCTATTCCATTAAAGGCCTATGAATCAAGTACTCGAGATGTTCTAATTAGGGGTAGTAGTGGAAATTGATTTCATGCTCTCATGGACTCTGGTATATCTCTTAACGATTCAAGAACTGACAGGGCACCCTCATGACCCAGGTGCCTATGTTTGCTAGTTGGAATGTGAGAGAAATTAATGATCCATCCAAACAAAGGGAGATTTGATGGTGGATCAAACAAAGCAAGTGATCCCTTATTGGTTTACTGGAGACTAGTGTTAAGGAAAATAGTATAAAACTAGTCTTAGCAAGGAATCAAATGTGACTAAATAATTATCAAAGTCATGACAATGGCTGAGTGTGGGTGCTATGGTATCCTTTAACTTGGATTGTGAATCATATTTCTACATGTGCTCAAGGCATTATATGGTAAATTTTAGTTTGTTGTGGGTTTTATCTATGTCATCAATACTGGTTTAGCTAGGAAAAGCCTTTGGAATTGGTTAGACCTAAATAAAAGGAACTTTGATCCTATGATTTTAGTGAGAGACTTTAACATAATCCTTCACCCTTATGAAAAGCAGGGATGGGACATTCCTCTTGCACAAGATATGCTTGATGTATCTCACTACTTTAATATTTTGGGTCTAAAAGATCTTAAGGTCTATGGTTGCTTCTTTACCTGGATGAATAAAAGGAGCGGGGATGATATAATTGCTGGTAAGCTAGATAAGGCTATGGTGAATGTGCCCTAGCTTAAAGAGTCCACCAACTCTTTTGCTGACTTCAACACCCCCATGTTATCTAATCACTGCCTAGTCCAAGTTCATATAGGGGTTCATACTGCTAGAAAGAGGCCTTTCAGACTTAATAATTTTTGGACTAAAGATGCTCAATTCTTAGACATCATCAGGGATCATTGGGGAGGGTCTTCTAGTAGCAACCCTCTTTTGCATATATACAAAGACTTTAAAAATTAAAGCTTGCTTTTAAGGATTTTAACAGTGTTAAATATGGATCATTGGAACAAAAAATGGAGGAAGATAGGAAGACTCTATCTAAGTCTCAAAAGAAGCTAATGTAGGATATCAGTAACAAAGATCTTAGAGCTATAGTGCATGAATGTGAAGATCACCTCAACAAAATGTCAAGATGCTATGAAAGTTTTCTCAAGCAGAAATCAAAAACTCACTAGTTGAATGTGGGGGATGCAAATCATAAATACTTCTTTGCTAGGTTGAGGGGTAATCAAAACTTGAACTACAGTCATAATAATAAGTTGGATTCAGGGGCTATCACTTCTGATCCATCCTACAACTCATATTATTTTCTCAATTGTTACAACGATTTGCTAGGATATAAAGAGAGTGGCTCAAGACTAGTAAATTTAGTAATTATATTGCAAGGTCCGATTCTTCAAGATTCTCATAAGTATTAACTTATTTCCCCAATGTCCTCTCAAGAGGTTAAGGAGACTGTCTTTGCCATTGGAGATTATAAATCCCTTGGTATTGATGGATTTACTATTGCTTTCTTTAAGAAATCTTGGGAGATTATAAGGGCATATATCACCCTTGTAGTGCATAGTTTCTTCACCACTGGATATCTTCCTCCTCAACTCAACATCACTTCTCTAACTCTCATTCAAAAAAGAGGAAATGCTACTAGGGTAAGTGATTATAGGCCTATTGCTTGCTATATAGTTTTACATAAGATCATATCTAAAATTCTAACTACCAGACTATAGACCTTAATGCCTCATCTTATTGATCAATCTCAATTTGGTTTTGTAAAGGGAAGCCATATTGGAGAAAATGTGTTGTTAGCTACTAAATTCGTTAGGAAATATTCCCAAAAGCATATATTTCCTAGATGCATGATAAAAGTCAAATTTAAGAAAGCTTATGACTCAGTTCACCGGGGTTTTTTGCATCAAGTTCTTCATGCTTATATTTTCCCCTCCAAGTTGTTAGATGGATCATGGCCTATGTAACTAGTGTCTCATAATCTCTTTCTTTGAATAGTGAGCTGGCTAAACCTTTCAAAAGTCAGCAAGGGTTGAGGCAAGGGGACCCCCTTTCCCCTTATTTGTTTATGTTAGTGGCTTAATACTTAACTAGATCTCTCAAGCTTTTGTGGGATGATAAAGACTTTAAATGACATTCTAAATGCAAAGGTTTAAATATCATTAACTTATCTTTTGCAGATGATATGCTCTTATTTTGTAGAGGTGATTTTAAGTCAGTTAACAGCCTTATCAATGTGATAAAGGACTTTTTTGATAGAACTAGTCTTATTGTTCACCCTCAAAAGAGAATCAGCTTTTCTGGGGGTGTGGATGATCACAGTCTGCATCATACTCATTTCTATGAAGGTAGCTTTACCTTCACCTATTTAGGATTTCCTTTATCCTCTACAAGATTAATAACTTCCCAACTCCAAGGATTGGTGCAAAAAATTGCAAAGAAGCTTACAAGCTGGCACTCCCACCTTCTATCCTATGTAGATCCAACACAACTTCTAAAGTCTGTTGTCTTTAGCTTCCAACTCTACTGGTCTCAGGTCTTTATTCTCCTAAGAAAATTGGTTCATCAAATAGAATGTATGTGCATGCAATTTCTTTGGATTGGTAAGATTAATTCTTCAAAGAAAGCCTTGGTAGCTTGGAAGCAAGTGTTCTTACCAAATTGGGTGGGTGGACTGGGCTTAATTGATGTGCATTAGTGGAATCAAGTGACAGTGGGGAAAATGCTTTGGAACTTATGCTGCAAAAAGGACTCTCTTTAGGTTAAATGGGTCCATTCTATTTATCTAAGCAGTCAATCTTTGTGGTCTTTCACTTCAGTTCATAACTGCTCTTGGCAGCTGCAGCAAATCTTCAATCTTAGAAATTAGTTTCAAGATTTATTCTTTGATTCTCAGTATTTGGAAAAAATCTTAAAGAATGATGGATCTTATAATATGAAGTAAATGTAAAATCTAACTAGACACAAAGGTGAAAAATTAGGGTGGTGGCTCATTGTTTAGCGTGGTTTGGTTGTGCCCAAACACCAATTTATTACATGGCTAGCCATTCAAAACAAATTGATGATCAAGGTGAGATTGAAGCATCTAAATCTTCTTGAGGATATTGAGTGTAGTCTGTACACTACAAGACAAGAGGAGGGTATTAAGCACCTTATGTTTGACAACCCATATAGTTAGGAGATATGAAAGAAGATTAGAAAATCTTTTAAGAGTAGAGATCATATCCACTCATGGGAGATAGAAATGAGGCTCTTGGCTAAAAATACAAAGTAATACAAGAGGAATAAGGACATGCTCCAAGCTCTATTTGTCAAATTCATAGGGTATATTTAGCAAGAAAGAAATTCTAGGATTTCTAGTAATAAATCTCGACACTCTCTTCTACTTCTTAAAGATATATGCTTTGTAGTGTTAAGTAGGATCTTTGTCCCTCATCGAGTCAATAAATATGATCAATCAAAGGATTGTATAGATGACTTGATGGTCCAATTTAGTTTGTATACATCTTCATTTTTGGTAGTAATAAAATTCTACTTACTAAAAAAATTTACACATAAATGACTGTCAATCACTACAGCACACATATATAGATAAGATCAAATAAAGGTACACATAAACGACTACCAAGCACTCCACACAATATTAAGTGGCAATAGAGAAACATATTCCTTAAAATTTGGTCATTCGATACATGAAAGATCTACTCGGTCCATTCTATCAAGAAGAAAACAAAAGTACAAAAAATTTATTAGTTTTCATAAAATTCAAAATTTAAATTTTAATAAAATGTAAGAAGTTGCCAAAAAGATGGATTGTTGGCTAATACTCATTTTCATTACACTTACATGTTTAAATTAGTGAGAAAAAAAATTATAAATCATAATGGTTGCTACAATTATTACAAAAGGAACATTTTTCCTGGTCATTAAAGACCATATGTTTTAACATCAAATCATATACCTCCATATTTAACAATTATTAAGAAATATTAGACATTATTATTTGGAATAAATATTATGATACTCTTAAATGACCAAATTTTCCCTAGGGTACACAATAGTAATATTTATGCTAAACATATACCTAGGCATGCTCAACCTATCATATTGGATATATATGACGTATATAATTAATTTCTGGCTTTTAAACCACTTTTACATACTTTCATACACATAATAATTTATACAAATTATCATGCCCCATTCACCAAATTTCATACCAACAATTTCAGGTAATTAATTACATCATAACGAACATGATTAATAAAAATTTCACATCAAAACCCTAATGGGCTATCATATGATATTTGAACATTTTGTTAGAGAATAATGATTACTTTATTTCTTTCAAAATATAAATTTCAGACAACCTACTAAAATTATTAGGCTCTACTAATCAAACTTCTTTACCTAAAACTAATATCATTTTAACCAAATTAACATTTAATTAATAAAATACTAAATTTTATTAAAACTTTTATATATTAAAAAATTACCAAAAAATGACCCTAATGTTGAAAAATGGGCAAAAAATAATGGAAATCTCACCCTACTCATGCAATGTGAGTTGGGTAATACATCAAGGCTATAGGAGAAATGTTAGAGAAGGGCTAGGTGGAGGTGATGGTTGAGGGTAGGTGTTGAAACCTTGTTAGGTTTCGAAAGAAAACACCGGACCTTAAGTCAAGCGATGTGTTCGATGAAACAAATATAGATCAACCTAAGGATTAAACCGAAGAAAAATCAAGAAACTCAGGGCATAGTTGGTAATCAACGACAACTAAGATTATCACAGAGATGGTGAATCAAGTAAGAAGAATTAAGCAAATAAGAGTTTGAGCGAAAGAGAAGGTTTCGCGAGATAGAGAGATCGAGAGAGAGAGAGAGAGAGAGTTCCAAAGAGAGGTAAAATAGAGTCTGCGCAATGTATTTCTATCAAAAGCTACCGTATAAGCTCCGTATCTTCCCCTATATATATGTGTATACATAAACCTATACAAATACAAACAATGGAACTGATCGAAATAAGCCTTACACCAATCAGCCCAGTACACACAATTATTGGTGTTGATTATGACTATTCAACCCAAATACAATAACTACAATTATTCCCAAAGTAATTAAAATTATAATTAATTTCCCATCAGCTAAATTATGTAGCTAATTGTGGAAATTAAGGGTTGCATAATCTACTGTCTTTCTAACCCAATTATGGGTCAGGTGGTTGACCATGCGGCCTACTTAATTCCACTAGCCATGATTTGCTGGCGAATGCATCATATGAGAATAATAATTTTCCCTCACTGATATTAACAAAACAGAAACCAATTTATGCAGCAATTCCATGTCAGCAACAACAGCAACCAGCAACAATCACTCACAGCAGCCAACAACATGCTCCATTTCCATTTACTTAAGCTTTTCCTAATTATCCACAGAATAAGAAAATTAATTATATGTACAATGCAAATCACAACAACCAACAAAATTATTTAATAAAAATTATTGAGATACACATTAGTAGGTGCATGGTGGGTGGTGCTAGAAGTGTGTTTGTGTAATGAATTAGATTTTTATAACCCTAAATTAAAACATTCATCCTTTTATATAAAAAAATTAATCTTTCAATATTAAAGTAATTATTTTTGTTAACATTTGATTCATAAATCTAGATAAATTATTTAATAAATTAATATAATTATTCTATATTAATCTTTTCATTTAAATAAACCCTAAACCCATAATTTTATTAGATTTATTTTTCTTAATTTGATACCCTAATTATTGGATAAATTAATATAATATTATCCTAAAAACCTAAATTTAATCTAATTTTAATTCTAACCTTAAATCTATTTTCTTTTTCCTTTTCCTTTTTCCTTCTTCCTTTTTTTTCTACTTTCTTTTTCTCTTCTTTCCCAACCCAACCCACTTCCCCTTTTATATTTTCCTTCTTCCTGCACTGACCCAAAGCCTCCTTCTTTTCTTTCTTTCTTTCTTTCTTTCTTCTTCTTTTTACAATGTTGACCCAACTTCCTTCTCCTTTTCTTTTTTTCTTCCCACCCTTGAAACCCAGCCCAACCTCTCCTTCTTCTTCTCCCTCACTGTTCTACACCCCTATGCCAAACACCCCTTATTCTCTACCGCCCTTACGTAGTGTGCCTTTGCTATGCGTGTATGTGCCTCGACCTACTCCCTTTCCATTCCTAGCCTAGGAATTCATCCTTCCTCTCCCTCATATGCCATATCATCCCTTCCATTTATGGAACCTATAGTACCTTTCCCCATGCCTACATTCGCCCTACACCTTGCCATCCCATTGACCTTGCACCACTTTGTCCCATCTGCCCCTTTCCTTACTACTCTCACCTACCTCGTCACATACTTAAGCCCTACCTCCCTCCTCATTCTCTAATTCTTCATCTTCTTCTTCTCATCTCCCTCGAGCCTAGCTTCTTCTCCCTCAGCCTCCTTTCTTTCTTTCTTTCTTTCTTGTTCCCCTACCTCTATTTTCTTCCCTTGTGACCAACCTCCAATCCCTCTACATTGTTAGCCTGACCATCATATCCACCACCATCCTAGCCTCCATTGTCTTCTACCTCCCTCTTATTTTCTTCCCTCCTTCCTCTTCCTTTACCTCTCTATTTTTCCTCTCTCCTTCCCTACGACAAATTCTGACAATCCTTTCATAGCCTCCACAACCATATCCTAGGCAACCCCATCACCACCTCTATCCTTCTTCTCCTCCTCCTTTTCTTCTTCTCATTTCCCTTCTTTGTGTCGCCTCCTTCCTGCAGCCTACATCGCCACCATTGTAGCCTTCGACCCTCCTACAACACACCACCCAACCACTACCATCTCCATCACCCCTAACTCCTGCATCTAGTGGCCAAACCTATAGCATCCATTCACCACCTATAACCTACAACAACCAGCTATTGAGTCATCTCCTCTTGCGTGCATGGCTCATGATGTACATGAAGTGTTGGTTATGTTTTGATTTTTGAATTATTTTAGTAATGTTTGATACATAAATTAGTTTAGTAAATTTTTATTTAGTAAATATTTTAAATAAAAATTATTATTTCATTAATTAGATATTAATATGGCATTTATGATACTATGTTTAGGAACACAAGTTTTATTAGCGAAGCCTAATAATTTTTAGGTGGTTATGGGTAAAATTTTCTTTTGCTGAAAATTAGGTAACCGTTATACTTCACTAAAATTTTTGGATATTATATGATAGCCTATTAGGATTTTGACAAGTAATTTTTTTAAACATGATTTGTTATAAATAATTATGTGATTATTATTGTTATCATGAAAAATAAAAAAAATGAAGGCATGTTATCTTATGTAAAATATTAGGTGTACAAAAGTGTGATTAAAATGGTTCTAATGTTGGAAAGTGATTTTATATGGTATGTACATGTGAAAGTATTAGGTTAAACATGTTTAGATACACTTGTAGCAAAATAATTACTATCATGTGCCATAGGGATAATTTGGTCATTTAAGCATATCATGATATTTAACCTTAACCATAATGCCTAATGTGTTCTAATTATTGCTAAGAATGGTGGTAGGTTACTTGTTGGTCTAGGAACACATATTTCAGCATGCTTAGTATTATTATAAGGCCTATGGGTATTTTGATAATTTTGAGTATACCATGATGATTATTCTAGTAAAAATGATAAGTATTATTTGTCATTAAGTATGAGAATAACGATTTTTTTTGTTGTAAAAACACATGTTTCAACATGATTATCAATATCATAAGGCTTAAGGGTATTTTGGTAACTTTTAGTGTACCATGAGGATTATTCTAATAAACATGTAAGATATGTGTTCATTGTTTTTAAGCATGATAATAGGTGCTTTGTTGTTTCAAAAACACATGTTTCGACATAATTATCAATATTATAAGGCCTAGGGGATATTTTTATAATTTTAAGTGTACTTCGATGACTATTCTAATAAACTTGCAAGTTATGTATTAATTGTTGTTGAGCATGAGAATAAGTGTTTTTCTATTTTAGAAAAAACATGTTTTAGCATGATTATCACTATCATAAGGCCTAGGGGTATTTTGGTAATTTTGAGTGTATTATGTTGATAATTCTAATAAACATGCAGGATATGTATTCATTGTTGTTAAGCATGATAAAAGGGGTTTTGCTGTTTTAAATGCACTTGTTCCAACATAATTATTATTATTGTATGGCCTGAGGATATTTTGATAATTTAGAGTATACCATGATACTTATTCTAATAAATATACATGATGTGTATTATGTTTTGTTAAGCATAATAATATGCGTTTTGATGTTCTTGAAGCATATGTTAGGGTTTTATATGCAAAATGGTGTGTAGAGGGCAAAATGGTCATTTGGTGTGTTGGGCAATTTAATTATGAGATCAATAATTTAATTATGGTATTTTATCCTTTTTTATGGCAATTTCATATATAAAATGGAATTTGTAATGGAAATGGATGGTAAAGTGGTAACTTTATCCTTAGGGTTATTTTGGTCATTTTCGACCTAAAGTGCCTGAGTATGAAGAATTGAGACTAGGTGTAACACCCCCAAAATTTACTACTGAAAAATTTCGTTTAAATAAAAAAAGGTTTAGCGGAAGCAAAAGATAAAACTGTAAACTCAGGGGCGTTACCGCCACACTTAGTATCGGACTGGTACACTTCTACCGTTCCAATATTAAGTGCTAAAGCTAAAACCAAACAACATCAAGTGTGAAACATTAAAACATGTGTCGACATTTGACATGAATAATTAACGAAACACAAGTCAAACAGTAATTAGAATACAATTTAGGATTACAACTTAAGAGTACAATATCCAAAATCTAAAGTGTAGTACAAAATACAGCTAAATAAAATAAGTCCCGAAGGTTCAATATCCGGATTTCCTACTCACTCAAGTCAAGCCTTCCACCCTAAAATAGTACCTGATCATAAACTTGCACATGAGGTCTGCTCCCCACCATCAGTGGATCATCACAGAACCCATTCAACCAATGTAGTATCAGTACGGGTCCAATACTGAGTAAGGGCGCCGGTGCACTAAGGCCAAGCATACAATCATACAACATAACACACATAGCACAATCACATAGGCAACGTACGATAACACACAAGATAAGGCCTAAATACTTCCGGTGACTTATTCTTTATTCTCATTAATAATATGTTCATTCCACACATATTCTTTAATATTCCATGTGAGTGCGGGAACCCCACTATTATAGCCGGTGGAACAGTCACGAGGGTCATGCCCTGCCACTATTATAACCGGTGGACTGGTCATGAGGGTAACATACCCTACCACTATTATTTGCCGGTGGACCGGTTTGGCCCTGAATCACAAGGTGTTCCACTGTAAATGTTTGTATCTTTCCCGTGTCTTATCATTATTTTGATTAGTTTGTTGAGTACGGAATCCCCCACTATTATAGCCGGTGGAACGGTCACGAGGGCCATGCCCTACCACTATTATAGCCGGTGGACTGGTCACGAGGGTAACATACCTTACCACTATTATTTGACGGTGGACCGGTCTGGGTCCGGCTCAACATCTTTCTCTGTAAGTGGTTAGTGTCTTAACAGATCTTATTCAAAATATTTTCACCCTTGACATGCATAAACCATTCTCTTTATACTTTACACATCACAAATAATAAAATTCCACATTCATAACTACACTTTAATCAATAAATACACACATTAACACCAAACAACTCTAAGAAGCCATAACCAACCCTAATTGTCCACACCAAACAGTGGTTAACCACTCTTAACCCTATTTTACCATAACAACCATACTTAGCCATCCCAAACCTTAATTATCCTAAAAAAATCACAATTAGCTACTCCAACCCTACTTTATCACAACAACCTAGAGTTAATCACTCCAAGACCTAATTTTGTCTCCTCCATACCCTTATAATACTCCACATACTATTCTCGTCCAAAACAGTTAAACGCCCAAATAATACTTGTATTACCTTCCTTACATCCCAAATCAACCTTTCATACGTAAATTTTGCTCCCACGCAAACGTTACACATCCCATGCAACCTCTCAAACTTTTTACACAAACCCTAAATCCCATGCAAAACCCTAACTCCACCATGCAAACCCTAATACCACCATACAAACATTAATACCACCATAAAAACATTAATACCACCATACAAACCATAACACCACCATGCAAACCCTAATACCACCATAAGCCATTAATACCACCATGCAATCACTAATACCACCATACAAACCCTAATACCACCATGCGAACCATAATACCACCATGCGAACTATAATACCACCATTCCAACCATAATACCACCATGCAAACCCTAATATCATCATGCGGCCATTAATACCACCATGCAACCATTAATGCCGCCATAGAAACATTAATACCACCATACAAACCCTAATACCACCATACCAACCATAATACCACCATACAAACTTTAAGACTCCCATGCATGGTTCCCAACTCTCATTTATTTTGGACATTCCTCCCACTTAAATCTTCTCTCATGGATCATGAGGTACTTAGGTCAACCTCATATCCCCCTTAGTGAACTCACTTCCCATTTATTTCTGGTCATCCTTATATTCCCAACTCATATTACCATTTATCCTAATATGCATGTTCTAGAGGGCCATATCATAACACATCATAAACATCATACATATACATGTCATGCTCATGTCATAGAAGCACATATAACATACCTCAACCTCCAAGCTGCGCTACACATAAGACAAGTTATCCACAAATCATATAATACATGGCATAGCATGGCATACACAACATTCAACACATCCATGTCACACATAGCACAATGCCATAGCTTCGTCCTTACCTAATGCGATGCTGGGCTTGGAGCACGCTCCTCTAACTCCTTAGGGCTTTGGTCAGGATTACTTATAAAAGGGGAAAATACTACATATTAGTTTCCCTTGAAAACACCATCAACCCTTATTCTAGTTTATGATTAATGTTCTTATTACTAGAGAGGGTACTATACAAAGGCTAGGGTTTTTATCTTAATTTTAGTATGCTAAATATTGCAAGTCAAAACGTATTTATTTTGGATACTTATTGTCATCCTTATTTTATTAGACCTGTTAGTTCAAATCTTGTAGTAATAGGGTTCATGCTAACTATAGGGAAAATAGTGATAGTAATAATAATAGTTAGTGGCTAAAAAAAAGATATTGTAGTAAGGACGTTAGTGTTAAAGGCATTAGGGTTAATATTCAATGGTAAGGTACCAAGGTTTAAGTATCCTTCTTAATTAATCAACAACATGATAATACACCAACTTTGAGTTAGTAATGTTGGTAGTAATAAAAGTAGTATTACTAATAACAATATTGGTAAAGGTGTTAAGTATAATAATAAGGATAATAATAATAGTAATAATAACAATAATAATAACCAAATAAGGTTAGGTTAAGTAATAATAATAATAACCACAATAATGATAATAGTAATAATAGTAATAATAATAATGTTAATACTAATAATCATAATAATAACACTAAAGTTAAGTATAATAGAAGTTAAGGTTTGAAGGAATGATAGTATTAGTAAGAAAGTAATAACATTAATGATAGAGATAATGATAATGATAATAATGGTAATAATAATAATAGTAATAATAATAAAAGTAATAATGATAATAATAATAGGTATAATAATATAAATATTAGTTAAAAATCAATAACGGTTATATAAAAGGGATATTAGGGCTTGGGTGAGTGGAAGACCACCTAGGGTTGGTGGTGATCCGGCGGCGGCGCGTGGCAGCGACGACGGCGGCGGCGGAGGAGGAAAAGAAAGGAAAATATAGAGGTGGAGGTTAGGTGGGAGGAGGAAAAGACAAGTTTGAGGTGGGGGAGGAAGCAGCAGGTGGAGAGGAGTGGAATGAAGGTGGTGGCGTGATAGGGGTGGCGACGCGCGGTGGCTGATGCGGCGACCGAAGGTGGTGGAAGATGGTGGAGGTTGGTGGAGAAGGAGGTAGGGATTGAGGAGGGTATAGGAAGGCAGAGGAGGGTCTGCTAGTTATATTGGAGGGTGGTAGGGGGTTGATTGCGGCGGAGGTGGCGGCAGAAGGTGGCGCGAGGCGGCGATAGGTCGCAGTCGTCGTTTTTTTAGGAAGGGAGGTTCGCACGGCTGAGGCGACACATGCGGGGCAAGGAAGGGGGTGTCGATGGCTTGGTTGTGTGGAGGACGGTGTAGGGAGGGCTTCGGCTGTGGCGGTGGTCGTGACGTTTCTTGGCGGCGACGGAAAGCTCATCTTTTCTGGCGGTGGCGAGGCAGGGTTTCAGCAAGGTCCGAAAGAAATGACTTGCTTTGGCCATTCGGGGGGTATTTATAGGCAATTGTGAAGGGGAAAACGATGAAGGAGAGTGATGGCATGCGAGGCAGGTGCGGCAGGTCGCCGTCTGGTGGTGGCAGCCGACGCATGGCCTGCGGTTTGGCAGGGTTTGTTTGGCTGGGTGCGGGAAAAGGGAAAGAAGATAGGACGTGTGAGGGGTAGGACGGGCGTGTTGGGTCGAAATGGGAAAGAAAGGGATGGAAATGGCAGGGGAAGGGCGGCCGGACGACAAGTGTTGTTGGTGGTTGCAGATCGCGAGGAAGAAGACGACGACGTGGCTGGACCGGTGGTCCAGGGAAAAAGAAAGAAAGGAGGCAAGCTGGCCGGTTTTGCAACGGTTATAAATTTTTTAAACCAAATGTGGTGTTTCAGTAATTAAAGGGACAAAATGCGGCGTCGCGTCGCTGGATGAGCAACAGTCATAAGGTTCATTTAACGCGACGCGGCGTTTCGATGGCTTCGAAAGGTGAAACGCTGCGTTGCAGCCATGTGATGGCCAGTGAACGACGTTGGGCCGTGGGAAGGAGAGAAGGGATGGGGAATTGGGCCGGGCGAGGCCCAAATCCGGTGGGGAAGAAGAAAAAGGGAAAAGAAAGGAAAGGAAAAAGGAAAAAGGGAGAAAAAGGGTTTCTTTAGGGTTTTGGATTTTTGCACAATTTATTTAGAATGTGTTTGGGTTATTATACATTTATATATATATATATATATATATATATATATATATATATATATATATATATATATATATATATTCTTGAATATTTAAAAATTATTAAAATAATAATTTAATTCCCTTTTTAGATTAATTTTGGCTATTTTGGATAATTTTCCTCCACTTTTATTTTAATTAGTAAAATGTCCAAAATTTTCTAAATAATTTATTTATTATTTTCTCCTTATTTTCCTCAATTAATTTCCTCTTTATTTAATGAAGTAATTGATTTTCTTAATTTTTCCCTAATAAATCACTATTTTGCCATAATTCTTAAATTAGGATTTTTGGGGTATTTCACTAGGATAGTCGTAGTAGGTTTCTAACATTAACATTTGTAATGATCTTGATTGTGGTTATCTTAGAATTTTTGGAAATGAATAAAAATGATTATGTTTGAACAATTTAATCTATGTGATTAATATGTGTTTTCATGGTCACCTTTATAAAATGTTAATACTTAAAGTAAAGTACCTCGAGATTGGGTATGATGGCTCCTTAGGTGTTGCTACCCTAATAACATAGTTTAGCCCACGATTGCTATGAATTTTGTTGGTGTTCCTTAGTACCCCAACCAGACCCTATATCTTACTCTATTATGGGGTATGCATATTTATGGATTATGTGTTTTTGTCAGTAGGGTACTGTGTACCTTCATATATTAGTGCAGGAAAGGTACCTTTGTGTCCTAGGGCTTATAGTCGGTAAGATATTGTGCTACCTTTGTACGCTGATATTATAACACCCCCAAAATTCACTATAAAAAAATTTCGTTTTATTTAAAGACAATAGTGGAAGAAAAAAAAAAGCAAAAATCGAAAATTTTGGGTATATTACTGCCACACTTAGTACCAGACCGGTTTCCTCCTACCATTTTAATACCAAGTGTTAAGGATAAAAGATCCAAATACAATTTCCTCAAAATTAGACTTTATTTAAATCAGAGTAGCGTAATAAAAACTTTACAAGAATAAACTCTACCAATAGTAGTTACAGGAGTAAAGTAATGTAAATAAGAAAATAAAAGGTGAAATGAGAAACCTTGAAATCTTCCCGAATAATCCTTACGCTCTTATCCGATGCCCACTTGAATAACACCTACAAGAGTCCTACAAGGGACACTGCCCATTGAATAGGCAGGAGTCCACAAATGGGACCCTTCAGTATTATGATGCTGATTAACCCTTTATATCTAACTGAAATGTAAGGCCCACATGCAACATAGAATACATAAACAATATAAAATGATTACATACACGGGCTTAGGAAAATAACGATGGACATCAGGACTAATACACAAGGCAACACCACATACAATAAGAAATGTATAACAAAAAATCCACGTACTTAGCAATCACATACCCAAGTATGGACAGGCACTAAAGCCAAACTTATGTCATATCAATAGATCATAATGTGAAATCAATACTTTTAGTCACAAGCCATTAATTAATCATTATTCAGTCATCATATCTCAAAATTATATGCATGTGAGTGCGGGAACCCCACTATTATAGCTGGTGGATCAGAAACATATAGGGAAACACACACTTGATATCTATTATTTGTCGGTGGATCAGTCTCCGAGGCTCCCTGCACCTGGCCACTATTATTCGCCAGTGGACTAATCCAACCCCAATTCACATGGTGTTCCACTGTAAATGATTAGTGTCTTCCCATAATTTATTAAAGTCTAATGTTTGGTTTATTGAGCTCGGGATCCCCCACTATTATAGCCGGTGGACTGAAAACATAAAGGGAAGAATGTACCTGATCATTATTATTCGCCAGTGGACTAGTCTCTATGTCATCTTGCACCTGGCCACTATTATTTGTTGGTAAACCGGTTAAGGATCGACTTAATGCTCTTGCCTTTTATGTAATTAATACTTTATTCACGTTTTATACCACGGGTCCATTTATTTAATTCGAGGGAAGGAAAAATGTCACGAATCCAAGGACACAAGATATATTGGCCATAGAATCAAGCATTCCATATCAAGGATCAATGCATACATAAAACCCTAACACGTACTTTAGACATATCTAACACAATATCCATGCATGCTTACAAACCAAGCACTTCTTGCATAATTATGAGATAAATACTACATCACACCCTTAGTTATCTATCCAACCCTAGGTTATACCTTGCTCTTGTGAGACTCACTGACTTACTGAATACCCTTATCTTATTATTCACTATTACTTTTGTTTTATTATGAAACTCATTTAACCCATTGACGTGTTAAACATAAGTTACCAATTTACCCCTATCATCTTTACAAAATTATTGAAATGCCCCTCGTAAAATTACCAAGTCATCCCTTTTCATTTGCAAAATTACCATATTACCCTCCATGTTGTATAATTACTAAAATGCCCCTTACATATGTTAGATTACCAAATTATCCTCCATACTTATTAAATTTATCAAATCACCCTTTTGGTTGCCTAAATTACCAAATTGCCCTTCTTCATTATTATAATTATCATTTTGCTCATTTTTCTTATAAAATTACTGATTTAACCTTTCTTTATGATAATTTACCAAAATACCCTTTCTGCTTTATTAAATTACCATGTTACCCCTTTACTTTACAAAATTACCATCCCCTTTACTTTATAAAATTGCCATAATACCCTTTCCTTTGTACCAAATTACCAAAATACGCTTTTCCTTTATTAATTACCAAGTTACTCCTTTAATTTACAAAATTACCATAATACCCTTTCCTTTATATCAAATTACCATTTTACCTTTTCTCTTTACATGATTACCAAAATACCCTTCCTTTATGCCAAATTACCATTTTACCCTTTTACTTTATATACTTACCAAAATATCATTCTTTTATACCAGATTACCATTTTACCCTTTTACTTTACATAATTACCAAAATACCCTTCCTTTATGCCAAATTACTAAAATACCCTTCTCCTTTATTAAATTAGCATCTTATCCCCCTTTCCAAGTAAAATTACTAAAGTGCCTTGCTTACTTATCCATTTACCATTTTATCCCCTTTACTCTTATAACTTGCCATTTTGCCCTTATTATAACAATTTTATCAAAATATCATCACAACACAAAATATTGATATACATGGTACATACACCTCATCCAAATCCATCAACTATTATGATTTAATATTAACACATATTAGCACCTACCATACATACTTATTTAGGCCATGCTTTCACACATGAGAATTTACTAAAATGCCCCTAGGGCTTACATTAATACTATCTATGCAACAAATGGCCACATTAGCATATCATACCATATATATATGTATTTAACATTATCATTAATAACAAGGCTCTTTCCCTTAAGCATTATTTCTACACATAACATATAAATTATCATGCTTTTCTTTTTACCAACCAACATATGCCACTAAACACATTATACTCAACAACATATATCATACATATAAACATATTAAAACTCTAATGTACTAGCATACGTATATCTATACATTAAAATCAATATCTAAAAATAATATCAATATTTATCATATTAGAAGTAGAAAAATCAAAAGAACAAGATCTTATCAAAACTTAATGAAATACATACTATTATTAACCATTAGTATACCTCAAATTAATCCAAACAAGGTTCAAATAATTATAGAACTCACGCTACAAAATTGAAGGGGTAGAGTGGAGAGAAGGGGGAGGTTGGTTTAGATGGGACTTTGGGAATTAAGTAGGGGACTTGTGGAGGGGGGTTAGGATAGTGGCTTAGTGTAGAGAGGGAGGGGGTGTAGATGGTGGTCGGGGGTCGGTGATCGGCAGCTCAGGGCGGCAGAGGCAGCGGCTGCAAGGCTATGAAACTGGACACAAAGGTGGCATATGGGAAGAAGGAAGGGAAAAGAAGAAGGAAAAGGAGGGGCTATAGGTCTGGGTTTCAGCTAAGGGAGACAAAGTGGTGGTAGGGGAGGTTTTAGGGAGTGGATTAGTAGCTGTGGTGGTGGCGAAAGAGGTAGAATGACGATGGGTGGTGGTGTTGCAGGGTAGAGGCCAAGAAGGGGAAAGAAAAAGAAGAAGAAGAAGGTGGCTGTAGGGGTGTTTGGGGGTGGCTTGGTGGTGCAGGGTGGTAGTAGAGGGTGGCAGGAGGTGGTGTCGGTGGTCAGCTGGGCGGCAGGGATGGTGGTTGAGGGCGGTGGAGCAAAAACAAGGGAGGAGGAGGAGAGGGGAAGGAAATGAGAAATAGGGCTTGACAGGCAGGGAAGGAAGGAGCTCTGGGGAAGAAAATGGGTAGGGGAGAAAGAGAAAAAGAAGAGGGAGAGGAAGGCACTGACTAGGGGCTATGGTTGTCGATGGCAGGGTGGTAGGTTGCAAGGAGAGGGAAGGGACGAAAAGGGAAGGAAGGGCATGTGGGGGTTAGGGTGTAGGCTCAAGTTTGGTCAGAAAATGAAAGGAAAGGGACCGGGGAAAGAGGGGGAGGGAGCAAGGTTGCAGGGAGGGAGCAGTTGGTGGTAGCTACAAGTGGTGTAGAAGGGGCAGTCATGGCGAGCGAGGGGCTTGGTAAAAGGTCGAAGAAGAAGAGAAGAAGAAGAACAAGAAGGAAAGAAAGAACGCAGGTCGGCCAGGTAGGGAGAAATAAAGGGGAGTGGGCTAGCCCACGTGCGAGGGAGAGGGGAGGAAAAAGGAAAAAAATGGGTTAGCCTAGTCAAGGGGGAAGGAAGGAAAGAAAAGAAAGAAGGGGGGTGGGCTGGGGCACCATGCGGGAGAAGGGAGAAGGAAAGGAGGGAGTGGGCTGGCCAACGACCTAGTGTAGGGAGGAGGAGAGGAGAGGAGGTCATGCGACTCGAAGAGGAAAATTAGAAAAAGGAAAATGAAGGAAAAGGAAAAGGAAGAAAATGAGAAAGAAAAAAAAGGAAAATAGAAAAAGGAAAAGGGGAAAAATAAAATAAAATAATTTTAAAGTAATGGCATTTAATATTTTTGATAGATAAATTAATTTAATAATTTAAATTATTATAATTTAATATATTAGTTTAAAAAGATTAAGTTTTATAAAGTAATGGATTGGAAAATTATTTAAATATAATGAGTTTGATAAAATAACAAAATATTTATTTTAATTTATTAAATTTTGATATCCATTTTTATATGCTAATAAATCCACAAAATGATTAATTTAAATACATTTAAAACTCAAATTATCTAAAATGAGGGTTATCTATTAAATTTTATGTTTTAGATTTTGGGGGTATTACAGGTATGACTAGGGTACCTTAGTGTCTCTAGGTTTATTTGATCTTCCCTCGAGTAAATAAAAATAAAAATGATTAATATTTGAATAGAAATGATTATTAGGTTGGTTGGTATAGCCTTTTTACTTATGTATGGCTCAGTAGTAGCTTTGTATCGACCTATGGTTCGGTAGCAGCCTTTGTGCCTATCTATAGTTCAATAGCTACCTTTGTATCTACATGTGGTTTGATAGTAGCCTTTGTGCTTACCTATGATAACGTGTGCTATTTTTAGGTGTGTTCATGGGCCTACCTATGTTATGAGAAGTTGTGGGTTTGATAATGAGAATTGTGACTATAATTATAACTTGAGAATGATATTGCTTTCTAATTATACTACAAAGAGCATCTCTTAAGTGCTCCATTGGTAGGTTTCTATTAATTCCAAATGAACATGCATTGGTAGTATATGGTCTTGATGTTATGCATTTATATGAAAGATTGTCGTATTTTGATTAATATATACATAAACAAATGTTCATGTATTGTTGTGATTCATTTTATATAATCTATATAGACCTTGCATCTTAGTCTTATATAATGGGTTACTTAGTACTGTTGTACTGATGGTTTCTTTTCGTGGGACCTTACTTATTCAATAGATAGTGGACTTTATAGGTTAGATTGAATGATCTATTAAAGGCTATCCTATGGATGGAGAGTGTAAGGTTATTTGGTGTTTTGTTCGGTGTCGTTTGAACCAGAATATTTTGTACTTCTTGTTGTCTTTGTTAATGTCCTTTCACTAACATCTTGTAACCATTTATAATCAGTTCTATTTGAAATGTTATATAATACCCTGCATTTTTATAACCTTCAATTAGAATGTTTATCATTTTATTTAGAAAATTTAATCTTAAATTATTGATTTAATTATTTTTTGTCAACGTTTGATTTACAAATATAGATAAATTATTTAATAAATGAATATAATTATTTTATTTTAATCTTTTTATTTAAATAGACCCTAAACCCATAATTTTACCAAAAATTATTTTCTTAATTTAATACATGAATTATTAGATTAATTAATATAATATCTTCCTAATAACCTAAATTTATTATAATTTTTAATCCTAACCCTAAATCAATTTTCCTTTTCTTTTTCTTCTTTTTATTTTCCTCTTTTCTTTTTCTTTATTTTCTTCATTTTGCCTTTTTTTTCCTTCCTTCCTTTTTTCTCAGGCTAGCCTATACCCCCTTTCATTTTTTTTCTCTCCTACGTTAGCCCATCTTTCTTTATTCTTCTTCCTTCTCTTCTCCCTTTTCTTTCTTGTGTGGCTCAACCTTTCTTTCTTTCTTTCTTCTTCTCCCACGTAGACTAACCTTCTCCCCTCCTTCTCTTTTCTACATGGCGTGACCCAACCTCCCTTCTTCTCCTCCCTCACTTGTTTATGTCCCCTGCCAAACACTCCTTTACTTCTCTTCTTCTTCGCTATGCACAATGTGCTTACACACTTACACACTTGTGTCACCATCTTTCCCTACCCAAACAAATCTCGCTTATGCCACCTCCCTCCTCACATCCCTTTCTTTCCTTTTTGGCCCCTGTAGCCCCCCTCTCCCCTCTGCCTACATTGACTAGCCCTACAACCCCTATCTTGCATACCACTTTCCCTACACTCTCGTATGAGGTCCCCTCCTCTCCTCCTACTCCTTCTTCCATTCTTCTCTTCTCCCTCGTGCTTTTCTCTCTCCCCCAACCTTTCTTTCTTTCTTTCTTTCTTCTTCCCTGCATTTGTTTTCCCTTACCACCACCACCTGCAGCAGCACCCATCACCTCCACCCCTAACCCAAGCTTTACCACCAACCACCACTCTCTTCCTTCTTCCTCCTCCTTTTCCCTATCTTCACTTTCTTTCTCCTATGGCATTTATTGCCGATCCCTACCCCTACCACCATCTACCCTCGCTGTAGCTATGTCCATAACAATGATAGTTTTTTCCATTGCCACCCCTCCATTCAAAGCCGCCAGCTCCTTCACCTTATAGTCTCCTTACATGACCCTAAGAAGACACCCCAACCACCTCCTTGTAGCCTTGCGCCCTTCTCTTCCCCTCAACACACCCTACCTCTACCACCTTTATTAGACCACCCTATCCCCCTTTATCTCTTTCACCACCGGAGCTCCTTCCAACCTACTTACCACCAGCCATAACCACCATCCACTCTTGCACCATCATCCCACAACCACTCTAGCACCATCATCCCACCTTCCTCTTCTCCTACTTTCACTTCTCTACACCACCTCTCCCTAAAGGCTACACTGTTGCAGCCGCCACCTTAGACTCACCTACACCACACCACCTAACTACTAGCCATCTCCAATCACCTCCTACAACTAATAGATAAACCAACCACCACCTCCAGTCCCTTGTACTGAGCCATTTTCTCCCCCTCCCTTGCATGCATGGCTCACCAGTGTGAGCTTTATTTTGGTTTTCTTAAGTTACTTTTTTTAAATATTTGATATATAGAGGTACTTTAGTAAATTTGTATTTAATAAATATTTTTAATAAATATTGTTATTTTGTTAATCAAATATTAATATGGTATTTGTGATATTATTTTTTGGTACAAATTTTTTTATTAACGAAGCTTAGTTATTTTTAGCTTGTTACCAGTAAAGTTTGTTTTTATCGGAAATCAAATAATCTTTATACTCCACTAAAATTTTTGGATATTATATAATAGAAAATTAGAATTTTGACATGTAATTTGTGTTAGACATGACTTATTATAAATAATTATGTGATTATTAATGTTATTGTGTAAATTAAAAAAAAGGCACGTTATCCTGTATAAAATATCATGTATGTGAATGTGTGATTAAAAGAGGTCTAATATTGGGAAGTGATATTGTATGTTATGTGCATGTAAATATGTTAGGTTAATAATATTTAGACACACTTGTAGCAAAATTATTACTACCTTGTGCCCTTTGGTAAATTGGTCATTTAAGCATAGCATGATACTTAACCCTAACCAAGATGCCTAATGTTTTATAAATATTACTATGAATGGGGAATATGGGTTTGATGTCTTAAAAACATATGTTTTAGTATGAATATTAATATATTATGGCTTAGGGGCATTTTAGTAATTTTAAATGTATATTTGTGATTATGCTAATAAACATGCATGATAAGTGTTATTTGATATTGAGAATGAGAATAGAGGTTTTATTCTTATAAAAAAAATATTTCAGTATGAATATTAACATTATATGTTCTAGGAGCATTTTGGTAATTTTGAACTTGCTATGGTGATTGTTCTAATAAGCATGCATGCCAAGTGTTACTTGATGTTGAGTATGAGAACATGGATTTGTTATCTTAGAAACATGTGTTTTAGTATGAATAACAATATTATATGGTCTAGGGGTATTTTGGCAATTTTAAATGCACTATGGTGATTGTTCTTAAAATTATGCATGATAAGTATTATTTAATGTTAAGTATGAAATAAGGGTTTGTTGATTTAGTAACACAAGTTTTAGTATGATTACTAATATTTTATGGTATAAGGGCATTTTGGAAATTTTGAGTGGACTATGATGATTACTCTAATAAACATGCATGATGAGTATTATTTGATGCTAGGTATGAGAATAGAGGTTTGTTGTCTTAGTAACACATATTTCAACATGATTATCAATATTTTATTATCTAAGGATATTTTGGAGTGTACCATATTGAATATTCTAATAGATATGCATGATATGTGCTATTTGTTATTAAACATGAGAATAGGGGTTTTTTTGCAATATTAGATATGTCAGTTAAAGCATGATTAATATTATTGCATAGAATAGAGGTATTTTGGTAATTTGGGGTATGCCATGATAATTATTTTCATAAACCTATCGAATGTGCAATATTTGTTGATTAAGCATGAGAATATGTCTTTTAATGTTCTAGAAGCTCATGTTAGGGTTTTACATGCAGAATTATGCGTAAAAGTAAAATGGTCATTCAGTATGTCAGGTAACTTAATTACATGAATAGTAATTTAATTATGGCGTGTTATCCTTTTATGGAAAACTGATAAAAATACAATGGAATTTATAATGGGAATAGATGGTAAAGTGGTAGCTTTAGCCTTAGGGGTGTTTTGGTCATTTTAACCTAAAGTGCTTATGAAATGCCCTAGAATTATTTATTTTGATATATTATTAAATAAGGATTTATTGGAAAATTAATTTAATTTATTATTTTATTTGGAATAAGAGGGATTTATTTAGGGAAAATTAATAGGAACTTATGAATATTTTTATAAAGGAAAAACTAGGCTTTTTGTTAATTTAAAAGGAATTTAGGAAAAATCATTTAAAAACCCGAAATTATCCTAAAAAGAAAATTTAATATTATTTTAAATAAATTTTTTATTTTAGATACCAAAATTATTCAAATTAATTTACTTAAACCCAAAACCTTAAATTTTCCTTTTCCCCTTTTCCCTTTTCCTTTTTCTTTCTTTTCTTTCTTTCTCTTTTTTTTTTCTCTCCCGCCGGTTAGGCCTGGCGCGGCCTAACCCACCTCTTCTTCTCCTTTCTTCGTGGCCCAGCGCCGTGCCTCCTTCATGTGGCATTTCAATGCCGCGTTTTGACTCGTTTCTGAATGAGATGATGCGTCTCATTTAATGACTAATTTAATCGGCGCGACCAACCCGGTTCTCTCCATTTCCTTTTCTTTCCTAGCCGATCGGTCCACTCCCCCTCCTCCTTTCTTCTTCCTCTCCTCTCCTCCGTCGACGTTGCTGCAACTCCTGCCCCTAAAAATGGCGGCGCCGACTACGAGGACTCTAGTGACCGATTCACCTCTCTTTTTCTCCCTCTTGACTCGCACATTGACTTGGAATGATCGATTATCCTCAACTCTCGCTCGTTCCCTCTCTTTTGCTTCGTGAAACTTCGACCCCGACCCAAACAATCACCGACCAATTTTTTCCACCGCCCACCAAAACCCTAGCATTCAATACCATCCAAGCAACCCCCAAAACCCAAATAACCCATCTAAACTCTATAAATAGCCTAGTTGTGGATGTTTTTTGAAGCTTCTTCTTTCTCGAAACCCTGAGTGAGAACTGCCCGCCACCGTGACTTCAGACGCATCTTCTGACGCCGATAGCCAACCTCAGCGCCACCACCACATTCCAAATTCTTCATTGCAATTCCCTCTAGCTAACTAAACCCTTCACATCCTTCGATTCTTCTTGCACGAGATGCCATAACCGTGCAAAGTTTGCTACTCATCTCACCAAAATTTTTACCCCGAAACCTTAAACCACTGTCCTCCGCCACATACACCACTTCTGCTACCCTATAAACCACCTAATATCTCCTGCTAAGTCTCCTCCACCGAACCATAAGCTTATTTTATTTTTCTCCTTTCCCCTTCCCTCTTTTTCTTCATTTTTGCCTCTCCTAGATCCATTTTCCGGCCACCTCCCGGTGCCACCGTCGGTGCCACCCGTACCCTCCAACTCAAGGTGAAACCCTAAACCTTTTAAATACTTACTTTCAATTTATTGATAATTATGATGCTTTTATCCTAATTTTTAATGTTAATTCAATTTTAATTATTATTATTATAATTATTATTATAATTGTTATCAACTGTATCTTAATTTCTAAATTTTGTTGGTAGGTCTGGGAGTATTATTGAGTAAGATAAATTTTTATTCTCGAATTTTGCTTATTTAATGGAATTATTACATGTTTAATATTATTATTAATAATAATATTAATATTATTATCATTAGTGTAAATATTTAATTAATGTTGTAATTATTTCAGGAGGGGTAGAGAACAAAAATTCTAATTAAGCCTCGCACTTTTACTTTTTATTAACATTATTAACATTATTAACATTTTTCTAATTATATTATTATTATTATTATCATCTTTATTAACTTTATATTATAAGTATATATAACTTTAATATCATTATTACAATTTTGAATGGTATTATTATTAAATTGGGGTGGTTCGAAAACCACCTTGTAATTTTTAAGAATTTTGGTATTATTAATATTAATTTTCTACTAATAAAAGTATCATTAATAATATTATACTTTATTATTATTATTATTATTATTATTATTATTATTATTATTATTATCATTACTATTTTGGTGAAGGGTGGAAATCCTTATATCACCACCCCTTTTCAAGTGGAAAAAGTAATTTAGTTGTATTCTTAAGTAATATTTTGTATAGTTAATTGTTATGTAATATTATTTTAATTAAAAACTAAATCTTAGAATAAGTTAGAGAATAATAAAATTTTATAAGGGAGTCTAATTCTAGTATAATTTTATATAATAGGTGAACCCATTCAAACCCCTCAAGTGGAATAGGAGCGTGCACCAAGACCGGTGTCATTTTAGGTAAGGGTTTACTAAGCCTTTTATGTGCTTATGTGCTTCGCATGCTATGTATCCTATATTTATTATTATTAATTATTTTATATGTGGTATGACATGGAGTTGAAGTATGTTTTTGTATGGCATGTGTAATATATATTTATGTGGCGATATGTGTTGTGACCCTGTAAGACATGCATGTGAGGATGTTGATATGGTTTGTGTGGTAAAAAGGATGAAAAAGGAGGACCGGGAAAGAAGTTGACCAAGAGATGTGAGTTGACCTAAGTATTTTAATGATTCATGAGTGAAAGAATAAAATGGGAAATTTAGGGTTTCGTTTGAGAGAATAGAATTTATGGTTTGTTTGGGAGAATCTAATTTATGATGTTATTTGGGAGAGTGTAATTTATGATATTATATGGGAGAATCTAATTTACGATTTGATTGGGAGAATCTAATTTATGATTTGTTTGGGGGAATCCAATTTATGGTTTTGCTTGGGAGATTCTAATTTATGATTTTATGTGGGAGAATCTAACTTATGGTCTTGTATGGGAAAATCTAATTTATGGTTATGAATGGGAGAATCTAATCAATTGTAAGGTAAGGATGAATATTTGGTTTGGTATGGATTGAATTTAGGGTTTGGTATGGACGAATCTTTGGGTTTTATATGGTTTGAATTTAGGGTTTGGTATGGGTGAATATTTAGTTTTGGTTGGATTGAATTTAGGATTTTGTATGACAAAATCTTGGGTTTTTCCTGATGGTATGAATGGTTGTATGGTGGTATTAGGGTTTGTATGGTGGTATTAATGGTTGTATAGTGGTATTAGGGTATACATGGTGGTATTAATAGTTGCAAGGGGATATTTATGGTTTTATGGAGGTATTAGGGTTTGCATGGTGGAGTTAGGGTTTTGCATATGGGATTTAGGGTTTGTATGAAAAGTTTGAGAGGTTGCATGGGATGTGTAAAGTTTGCATGGGAGTGAAGTTTATGTATGAGAGTTTGATTTGGGATGTAAGGAAGGTAATACAAGGGTTATTTGGGTGCTGAACTATTTTGGACGGAAAATAGTATATGGAGCCTTATAAGGCTACAGAGGAGACTGAATTATGGTTTGGAGTAATGAACTTTGGGTTGTTGGGATTGAATAGGGTTGGAGTGGATAATTGTGATTGTTGTGGTTAATTAAGGTTTGGAATGGCTGATTATGGTTGTTATGGTTAAATAAGGTTTGGAGTGGTTAATTATGGTTTGTGGTGGTTGATTAGGGTTTGGTGTGGCTGCATAAGGTTTTTGTTGTATCATGTGTTTTTGGTGATTAAGGTGTAATTATGAGAATGGAATCGATGATTTGTGATGTGTGGAGTGTTAAAATGATTTGGGTGATGTGAGGTGGAGTAAGAGGAGATGTTAAGACCTAAATTAGGGTTTCGGGATAAAACCCTAGAATGAGATATGAAGTAGAATTGGAGGATAAGTGTAAAGGGAGCGATTCATGCATGTCTAGGGTTTGGTGGTAGCACATGTGTAATTGGTGAATAAAGTATGATGATGAATATGGAATTTATGATTTAAGATTCGTGCATGTCCATGGTGAAATCCTTTGAATAAAATATTAAAGACACCAATTACTAAAAGTGGAAGATATTGAGATAGGACCAGCCGATCCACCGGTCAATAATAGTGGTTAGGGTTTTACCCTATGTGCGACCGATCCACCGGTAATAATATTGGTTAGGGTTTTACCCTATTCTGACCGATCCACCGGGAATAATAGTGGTTAGGACATGATGTCCTATGTGTGACCGGGTCACCGGTTATAATAGTGGGAGATCCCGATCTCAATGAAAATAATAGTGGGAGACCCAGAAAACCTATCTTGTTGTCGCCACTCCTTTAGACGCTTCCCCCGCCGCCTCCGGCCAACTTTGCTGCCATCCCTGGCCACCAAACTCTTCCTTGAACCTTTCTCTAGCTAACCAAACCTCCCTCACCCTTCGATTCTTCCTTCACAAGCTGGATGAGCTGTGCAAAGTTGCCTTCCCAAATAGCCTTTTCTTCCACCTCCACCACCCTTTGCGCCGCCCTTAGCCACCTATTCCGCCGTTTTTGCCTCTTCTTTCACCTCCAAAATCTTCTGCAGACCCTCCTCTATCTCCCCATACCTTTATTTTCCTCTTTCTACCTCTCCTCCTCTCTCTTTCTCCATCTCCTCCATTCGGCCACCACCGCCGCCGCCGTGCGCCGCCACCTCTGGCTGCGCCGCCACCATCATTTTGTCCCTCTCCTTATGTCCCATCTTAATTCTCCCTATCTTATTCCCAACATGCAACTTTCCCCTCTTTATTTTATTTTTTCGTCCACCGCCGCCTCCGCCGTGAACCACTGCCGGTGCCGCCTATCCCCACCAGCCTATGGTTGAACCTTAGACCCTCTCAGCTATTTTCCCTATTTTTATAACCCTTAAATTATTTTATTTCAATTATTTGCATATAAATACTATTATTAATATTCTTAATATTTATATTTTTAATATGCATTATTATTATTATTAGTATAAATGTTTTTATTATTATTTATGTTGAAGACTAAAGCCCATGGTATTTTAATTCGATTTTATTATTATGCTTCTTATTATTTCTATATTTACTATTATTAATATTAAAATGTTATAAGTATAATAATAATTATTATTTCCTATTTCCTATTTCTAATTTCCATTATTCTTATTCCATTATTATTTTTACAAATATTTTAACATTAGTTTTGATAATAATGTTGTTGTTGTTGTTATTATTATTATTATTATTATTATTATTATCATTATTATTATTAAATTTGGTTATTTAATTTACCAATAATATTTTTAGTATTATTTTGGTAAAGGGTTCAAAGCCCTTATTTCACTTTATTTTTGAAGTAATGCCTTATTATTATTATTGCTACTATTTTTATTATTCTTATTAATATTAATATTGATATTATTTTTGGTATTTTTGTTATTATTATTTTATCAAAAACCTAGTCTTATATTAAGTTAGTGTTTAATATTATTTTTGATAGGAGGGAGTCTAATTTTAGCTTTTCTCTCATAATAGGTAAAACCAGTCAAAGTCCTAAGGAGGCTTAGGAGCGTGCTCGAAGACCGGTGTCGTTTTAGGTAAGGGGTGCTAAGGCCTTTTATGTGCTTATGTGCATTATGTGCTTCACATGCTATGTATCCTATATTTATTATTAGTAATTATTTTATATGTGGTACGACATGCAGTTGAAGTATGTTTTTGTATGGCATGTGTATTATGTGTATGTGACGATATGTGTTGTGAACCTGTAAAACATGCATGAGAGGATGTCGATGTGGTTTGTGTGGAAGAAAGGGTGAAAAAGGAGGATGGGGAAAGAAGTTGACTAAGGGAAGTGAGTTGACCTAATTTTATGGTTTTATAAGAAATAATCTAATGTATGGTTTTATGTGGAAGAATCGAATTTATGGTGTGTTTGGGAGAATCTAATTTATGATGTTATATGGAAGAATTGAATTTATGGTTTGTTTGGGAGAATCTAATTTATGATGTTATTTGGGAGAATGTAATTTATGATATTATATGGGAGAATCTAATTTATGATTTGATTGGGAGAATCTAATTTATGATTTGTTTGGGGAAATCCAATTTATGGTTTTGCTTGGGAGATTCTAATTTATGATTTTATGCGGGAGAATCTAATCAATTGTAAGGTAAGGATGAATCTTCGGTTTTATGTGATTTGAATCTAGGGTTTGGTAATGATGAATATTTGGTTGGTATGGATTAAATTTAGGGTAATGTATGACGGAATCTTGGGTTTTGCTTGGTGGTATTAGGGTTTGCATGGTGGTATTAATGGTTGTGTGGTGGTATTAGGGTTGCGTGGTGGAGGTAGGGTTTTGCATGGGAGTTAATGATTGCATGGAATTTAGGGTTTTCATGAAAGGTTCGAATGGTCGCATGGGATGTGTAAAGTGTGCATGGGAGTAAAACTTACGTATGAAAAGTTAATTTGGGAGGTAAGAAAGGTAATGTAAGCATTGTTTGGGTATTTAAACACTTTGGATGGAAAATAATACGTGGAACATTATCTGGGTACGTAGGAGACAAAGCTAGGGTTTGGAGTGGCTAATTGTGAATTGTTGGGGTTAATTAAGGTTTGGAATGGCTAATTATGGTTAAACAAGGTTTGGAGTAGTTAATTATGGTTTGTGGTGGTTGATTAGGGTTTGGTGTGGCTGCTTAAGGTTTTTATTGTATCATGTGTTTTTGGTGATTAAGGTGTAATTATGAGATTGGAATCGATGATCTGTGATATGTGGAATGTTAAAATGATTTAGGTGATGTGAGGTGGAGTAAGAGGGGATGTTAAGGCCTAAATTAGGGTTTCGGGATAAAACCCTAGAGTGAGATGTGAAGTAGAATTGGAGGATAAGTGTAAAGGGAGCGATTCATGCATGTCTAGGGTTTGTTGGTAGCACATGTGTACTTGGTGAATAAAGTATGATGATGAATATGGAATTTATGATTTATGATTCGTGCATGTCCATGGTGAAAGCCTTTGAATAAAATATTTAAGACACAAATTACTTAAAGTGGAAGATATTGAGACGGGACCAGCCTATCCACCGGTCAATAATAGTGGTTAGGGTTATTACCCTATGTGCGACCGATCCACCGGTAATAATAGTGGTTAGGGTTTTACCCTATTGTGACCGATCCACCGGTAATAATAGTGGTTAGGACATGATGTCCTATGTGTGACCAGCCCACCGGTTATAATAGTGGGGGTTCCCGATCTCAATGAAAATAAACCAGAGTTTTGCTATGGCAAAAAAAGACACTAATTACTTACAGCGGAACACCATGCGAGGAGGAACCAAACCGATCCATCGGTTAGGAATAGTGGTTAGGATTTTTACCCTATATGTGACCGATCCACCGGTTAAAATAGTGGTTAGGGTTTGACCCTATTGTGACCGATCCACCGGTAATAATAGTGGTTAGGGCATGATGCTCTATTGTGATCGGCCCACCGGTTATAATAGTGGGGTGTTCCTATGCTCGCATGGATTGAGAAAAGGCATGGTGTGTATCGAATTCCGATAAAAGATTAATTAAGTAATTAATCTGGACTATAATTGGGCCTTTGTACTTTTACCTGAATTGTTCATATGCCTTTATGTTGTTATGTTGGATTATGCCCTTTTATTATTCTGTATGGATTATGTGCTTATGTGTTGGCCTTAGTGCTCGATTACCTTACTCAGTACGTAGCGTACTGATCACCCTTTCATGGGTGCTACTCATTCCCACGAGTAGTATGCCCTTTTGACTTGTGCAAGTGGGTGAGACATCAGTCAGGGCTGTGTGTTGAGCATGTTTGGCTCAAGTTCGAGAGTGTCGTGGCCGTATTTCAGTATTTATATGATTCTATTTCCTTTTATTAATCTTTTATCGGTTGTAACTATTTCTCTTTTAAGTTGAATAATGATTCTTTATGCGTACTCTAACTTTTGTTTTACAACCGTTTAATGCTTATTTGGAATTTGGATTGTATTGATTTAAAATTGATTATTTCTTTTTTTTAGCCTTAGCACTTGGTACTGAAACAGTCAGAGAGAACCGGTTTGGTACTAAATGTGGTGCTAACATTCCCAGAATTCACAAATTTTAAGTATTTCTATTTTAATTGCTTCCTCTTTAAAAAAAAGTAGTGAATTTTGGGGTGTTACAGTAACATCCCTAGAATTTACGGTTTTAAGTTATAAGTATGGTAAAAAAATTGTGTAAATTTGGGGGGTGTTACAGCTTAAGTGTGAGTAATCAAGTCTAGGATAGCCTTAGCAGACTTCTAATGGTAACACTCATAATGATCTTGATTTTGGTTACCTTATAATGTTGGAAACGAATAAAAATTGTTGAGTATGAAGAATTGAATATATGTGATTAGTATGTGTCTTTCATGGTCACCCTTATAAATTACCAATGCTTAAAGTGAAAGATCTCGAGATTGTGAATAGTGGATTTTTACGACTAGCTACCTGAAAGACTTAGTTTAGCATAGGATTATTCATAGAATTTACTAGTATGCCTTCATACCCTAGTCAAGCCCTATATCTTGCTTTATTTAGCTCTATAGACCTAAATAAAGTTTATGCATAATTATGGATTGGGTGATCTTGTTGGTAGGATACTTTGTACCTTTATTTACTAGTGTGACTGGGGTTCCTTTGCGTCCCTGGGTTGATAGTCAGTAGGATAATGTGTTGCCCTTGTGTGCTAGTATGATCAGAGTATCTTAGTATCTTTGGATTTGTTGAATCTCCCATTAAGTAAATAAAATAGCAATGTTTGATAATTGAATGGAGGTGATTATTGGGATGATTTGGTAGCAGCCTTTGTGTCAAGCCTTTATGCCTACTTATGGTATGGTAGTAGTCTTTGTGCCTACTTGTGATTTGGTAGTAACCTTTGTGCTTACCTCTGATGATGTGTGTGTATTAGTTGTGTTGATGGGTCTACCCGTGTATCAAGAAGTTGTGGGTTGACTATGATAATTGTGCCTATATTTATAACTTGAGAATGACGTGGCTTTCTAATTAGATTACAAAGAGCATCACTTGGATGCTCCATTAGTAAGTTTTAGTTATTTTCAGATGAATGAGCATGGGTAATATATGGTCTTGATGTTATGTGGTTATATAAATGATTATCGCATTTCAATTAATATATGCATACTTAAATGTATATATATTTTTGTGATGCATTTTATATGTTCCATGTGAGCCTTGCATATTGGTCTTTTATAGTGGGTTACTCAATACAATTGTACTAAAGGGTTGGGCCCCTACTTATTCAATGGGTAGTGGCCTTTGTAGGTTAGCTCAGAAGCTCTTTTAAGAGTGTATGGTTATTGGGGTTCTGTCTGATGACTTGAATAAGAAGTTTCTAAATTTCTTATAGTCTTTTTATATTTCCTTTCACTGAAATTTTGTATCCACTATTAGTGGGTTTTATGTGAGAGGTTAATTAATCTCTTTAACTATTTTACTACTTTTATTTATTATTTTATTCTTAAATGTAAGTGAAGTAATTTTTTAGCCTTAGCACTTGGTAATATAACAGTTGTGGTGTAGCACCCCAAATTTTTTTGTCTTAGCTTCCTCATGTAACTTTTAAAAATAATTTTTTTTAAATATTAAAATTTAGGGGTGTTACATGTTATAAAAATTCTTTAACTCTCTCGCTACTTTGGTATACAATTGTGGTTATTAATTTAAGTGGAATAATATTTTTAACATAAGCACTTGGTAACATAACGATAGAGAAAACTTGACTTGTAGCAAGTATGGCGGTAACACCCTATGATCTACTATTTTGCTTATGCATTTACTGTTTAAAAAAGGAAAGTTTTCAATTCATAAATTTGGGGGTGTTATAGTTGGTGGTTGGAAAGGGTGGCAAAGGTGGATGGTGTTGGGTTACTAGCTTAGTTGGGAGAAGATGGAAAGGTTGGGGGTGAAGTCGAGGAAGGCACAATTGAAGGAGATGGTAGTGTGTCGGTGAGATAGGGAAGGTGGTAGTGCTGGTATGTTATAATTATGGGGAGGGCGAGGAAGGTTGGATGGCTTTGGTTGTTGGGAAGATGAGGGGGAAGTACTATAAGGTGGAGGAGCTAGTGGTGTAGACTGTGTAAGAAGCAAAAAAATGGGTAACATTGTAGGGAGGAGGGAAAACGTTGTGGGTGTCGGTGCTAAGTAAGGGGTTGTGGCTAGGAGTGACATAGATGGGGAGGAAGGGGATGTAACATTGTTGGATGGTGTTGCGAGGGATGAAATGGTCAAGCTTTGGTGGTGGTGATGCTTGTATGCATTGAGGGAAGATGGTGAGGTAAGGGGATGAGTGGGTTGCGGCGGTGGTGATGGTTGGATGGCTGGATGATAGGATATAATGTGGTTGATCAGGTGGTGATGGAAAATAAAACCCGAGCAGAGGAACGAAAATGGATGAGCAAAAAGGGAGAAGAAAGGAAGGCAATGCGTGAGGTTGAACGAAAGAAGGGGAGTATGGATGTGCATATATAGATGGTTAGGGAAAATGGTTCGATGCAATGAAGAGATAAGGGAGGTAGGTTGATCAGCTTGAACGACAACATGATGGAAATAGGATAAGTTTCAAGCTAGGAAGGGAGTTGGTGGTCGGGGTTACATGTTGGTAATGGATCGATGTAGAAAGAGAAAGGGAAGAAGCGTGTGTGAGAGAAGGTAGGGGAGTATTTGGCCTGATAGGGAATAGGCATGTGAAAAGGGGTATTTAGGATGATAAGTTGGTTGAGGGAGAAGGAGAAGAAAATAAAAGGGAAAAAGAAAGAAGGATAAGCTACACTAGCAATCTAGGGAGGAGAAAAAAATGTAGATGGGTTGGGATGGTGGGCTAAGGAGGAGGGAAAAAGGGAAATGAAGGGAAAAAAAAGAAAATAAATTTTGGGTTAGAATTATAATTAGGCTTTGATTTAGTATTAGGGGAAAAAAACATTTATCTTGATATAGATTATCTGATTAGGAAAACAGAATTAGGTAAAATTATTATTTTATGGTGTATTTAAATAAAATGAAAAAAGATAAAATTATTAGGATAAATTTATTTAAGAATTTATCTAGGTTTATAGGTCAAATGTTAATAAAAATAATTAAGCTGCGAATTGAGGGTTATGTTTTAAGTAAATGGCTAAACATTCAAAAATAAGGTTATGAAATTTTAGGGTGTTACAGATTCTCTTTCCCTACTTGTAAAGTTACTACTCATTTTCTTCCTTTATTCTTATGCTCTATGTTTTTTTATCGGAGCAATTTCTTTAAACCTTTGTCTATATACTTGAAACGTGTAAATTTCCATCTTTGATCCTTTGTTAGGGCATTATCCATGCTGTCATTGTCTTCATTCATAAGCATCTATGGAACTCCTCCCACCATTTCTATAAGAGGAGGAATATAGTAGAATAAACTTATTGATGGTAATCAAATGTGGTGAGTTCATGTCACCATTACACCAAACACAAGTTCCTTAAAAAGATATGGTGAATCCCCTAAATTTTTGAAAGATATTTTTCAAACATCTTACTCAATCTTCTATTTCATCTTCTCCCAGTTTTCAAATACCTTAATCACACCCTCAACTTTTCCTCCTTTTTTTTTTCTAACTCCTACAAACCACTTAACTATGAATTGGTCGATCCTTTTATCCGTTTGTAACCTTTCCCTTTATGCTAACATGTCTAAACTATGATCTCACAACTCAGATACTCTTCTTTCGAGTAACATTATTGAAACTCACCTTGAACAATTTCATATCATATACCATTTTCCTACATCCCTTACACTAAACCAACACCTTCAAATAGACCAAATAATTTGTTAAAATAGATGCATAACCTTATATGTCAAAGTACCATACACCAGCATACATTTTCCTTTACACCCATCTATTAGAGAATTTCTTTAAGCTTGTCAAGTAATTCTTATTCAATTTGTTTCTAATGCTTGAATTTTTAAGAACTTTTAAAGATTTTTAAGTCACCTCTTTTGGCTAGGCTTCTACTCGATCCAAACATGAGTGGATCACAAGCTCATCAAGAAACCAGAATCTTCTATAAAGAGATGGAAGTCCCAATAATTCTTTATTTTAGGGAATGTTGAGTGGAATTTTCTTAAATGGAGCTTGATGAATCCTAATAACCGAGAATGTCCACCCTTCTTACTAGAGAAAGATGCCAACATAGATAAGTTTGATAAGCTTTTTCCAGACTGGCATATTATTAAATAATAATGAAATTTTGAATGACCTTGTCAACCTTTAGAGGATAGGGTTACTTTCTAACATTGTTAAGTAACTTGCTTGCTTCCATTATTTTTGCTCATTTAATGATTTAACAAGTATATCAACTTATAGATTTTTTGTCTTGTAGGGTGTGAGGCATGGAAGTCTTGGCAACAAGTTGTTCCCTCCAAGCTATTGAAGGGTTTAAAAATACCCATCATTTGTCCTCCATGTGAGACTTTTACCACCGAGGCTGTCAAATGGAATGTATGTTTTCCAATCATATATTACTGCCATAGTTATTTCATTCTTAAATCATAATCTAAAAATATGTTTGCTTTATTATGATTTGAGAAGGCAAAATGAATCAAAAAACCTTATCTTGAAATGTAAAACTAAATAAGGTTAGTAACATTTATTATATTGTCGTAGGCTCCTATTATAAACATGGTCTTGTGTCCTATCTGTTCCCAAAATAAACATACTTTATGTTTGTCAGTTCCTATATATGAACATGCACTTGAGTTTGTTATATCTTATTATAAATTTTTTTTATGTCACTTAGCTTCTATTATGAACATGTCACTTTCGATGGATAGAGGATTAGAATGAAAAATTTTTAAGGTGACCACTCTATTTGAAATATGACCTAGAACCAATCATAGTTGATATTTTTATTCACACATATTAGTGATTGTGCTTATTAATAAAATATCATTTGATGTTAACTATTCAAATGTTTTTATCCCTTTAAGTAATTTTTCTTTATATAAATAATCAAGTATATGACTAGATTGTGGAACTATACTAAATGATAATAAGATTATTATTCAAGAATTGTCCCTAGTCTAGCATTATATAATTAAGGGATATGTGTGATTATAAGGGTAGTATATTAATTAGTTGATGATCATTTTCGTCTGATTATTGATATGAAATATCAATTTAATAACATAGATACATGTTATAGAACATGGTATTAGATCAACCCATAGGATGAAACTAAATTGAATATTGTGTGAAGCGCAATTAGTATTCTCCAAATAGTATATAGTCCTTTGACTTGATATCTTTATATATGTTAGTATGTTGATTGTCATGTTTTGACTTTATTAAATTTTACTTGTATCAAGGGGTGATTATAAAGGTAGTGATTAGACTTGGAGTGAATTATATAGATGCATGTAGTTGATCAAGATGTGATTTTTCTTCTCATGACATGAGAAATGTATCTTTGGGGCCCTCAATAAGTATGACTAATGCTGTCATGGTCTTATGTTAACAAGGTGTCATTTCTTTAAGGATCAGTCTTACTTGGTGATCAAGAAAGAGTGTGATTGAATGAATTAAGAATGATATGATCAATACCTAATGTTTAATCAATATATCGTGTGATAAAAAGATAACTATATATGTTATTGACAGGTTATGTCTAGCATATAACATTTATGTAACTTGGGTAGGTATAGTATCCTGCTAAATTCCTCTTATGATTTGTAGACCAGAAAGTAGTTTTAGTTCATTGCCAAAATTACATAAGCCTACAAGGTCACACACCAGTTAATCTAGATTGAAAGATGGACTTTAAATCTATGTAAAATGAGATACTATTATGATTAATACCTTTTTAAGCACAATTTGTTTTTTATGAGTAGTGTATATGTAATACCCCATCCTAAAGTCCTTCAAATTATATTTAAAATTATATTATATAAAATAAATAATTTTGAGTTTTGATTTTGGAAAGGGATTCAAATTTTAGGTGCATCGATTAATTGGTTTGCCTAACCGATCAATGACTACGCTTAGGAACTGGAAATTTTATTTCCTAATAAACCAGTCAACTTATTTTCTCAAATCCATCAATTGCTTATCCTATAATTTCATATCCTTTTCTGATTTTGATTCAAATCTCTTTCTAATATTTATGAAAACTTCTAATTATAATCTATTTGTGCTAATAGGTATATTTTGGTTTTTTTGCATTATTTTTACATTAATTAGATCACTCTATAATTTTATTTAGCTAAATTTTCCTAAAAGCACTTTTAAGGAATATCTAAGCCTCATTTTCCTCTCTCTTCTTGTAGCTATAGTTATGTGTTTGAATTTCTAGACCACTCTCTAACCTACCAAACCTCTGCCATGTCTCTTCATGGTCACACCTTACCTCCCTTCGTCCACTTGTGATCTCCTTATACTTTGGGTTTCCCACACTCAACCTCAGTTTATCTTCCCTCTCTCTCACTTGGGTATATCAAACAACACTCCCCTCCCATACACCCCATTCTTGATTTAATTCACTCCATATTATTTGTATTTTCTAATTCTCTCGCTTTTCCTTTGTGAAAATTTTCCAGGTGTTGGGAATTCTCCATTTTTTCTCTCTTTTCTTCTCATCTGGGAAAATAGAGGTTGCCTCTTTTTCCTTATCCTTTGATCAAAATTATTGTCTCTTGTTTCTTCTCCTATTCTTAGACTTAGCTTTTCCTTATTTCTCTTAAGTACGGAAGAGTTTAAGGTTTAAGAAAGGTTGAAGACCTTGGGTTATGATTTTAGGTTTCAATTCCAAGAAAAGGTTGTGTTCTGTCATTTTTCTTCTCCTTCTTCTAATTTCATTTTTATTACTTTTGGAAATGATTTTTAATGGTTTTAATTCTTATTCTCTTAGGAATAGTTGTATTAGTAAATAACCATCAAGTTAGGAGTATTATATGCTAGAAAAAGTACTTAAAGGTAAGACATTCTAATCTTTAATATGAATAAGGCCTTTTGTTATTTGTTGTGGTTCCATGTTCTTGGTGTGTTTCTGTATTGAGCATGAGTTAATTATATTATAGGATTTAAGCATGTGATAGAGTTTTCTTCTTAAAACTTAATCATGTGTTTGTGTTCCCTATATTAAGCATGATTTTGGCAATTTTGATAATTATTTCATTTAATGCCAATATTACCATGTATCTATATGTTTCCCATGAACAATCAATTGGTGGGACCAACTAGTCGACTGGTTTGCCGGTTTATTTTCTTTTTAGGTATGGTACGACCAAACCAGTTGCATTATTTGTTTTGTAACTATTGTCATTCCTTTGCGCATTCTATATTAATGTTCCTATGTAACTGTAACATTTTACTCATAATTCCAACCATGTTTACTCTCAAATTAATATGGATCAAAATGATGATATGAGCCTTGAATTATTTAAGTTTGGTGTCATCTCTAAATGCCCAATTGATGCTTTATATACCTTGTGATATTTTTGGTGTTATCACTCTTAAACACCTAACTTGGATAATAATGGAATTAATTTTTGATTTTTGATAACACTTGGTAATTTATAAATAATTGATTAAGATTTCATTCAAGCCTTTTTTTGGACTCACAAGGTAGCTAGCTAGGATTTAGTAGGTTGGTCATCTTATGTTTTATATTTTCATTTAGTACCTATTTTGTTCTCTACCATGATGTAGTCTATAGGGGGTATGCATATATCTTTGAGGTTTAGGATTATATTATGGCAAGGTAACATGGCATCGATGTCTGATATGTGCGTGTGAGGTATCCCAATATAATCCCTCTAGCACTTCGTATTGTCCATTGCTTAGGTAGGTGTGGTATCACAACTTTTTGACTCTTGCGGTGGAGGTATTCAAGGTTTGGTATTTGAGATATCTCAGTACAAGCCCTCTTGATGTACTTTTATCACATGTGGTATCCCATGGTGTGTTAACCTTTGCGCTAGTTGCACTTGATGTGTGGTGGGTGTGATATCCCTAGAGAATAATCCCTTCAATGTATACTAATCTTGCTTGGTGCGTATGGTATCCTATTATGTGTATAAGCTTCCCTGACTTTTATTCATGGTGGAGAACTATGTGTGACGAAAGGATTATCTTAATAACTAAAAATTATGTGATCACTAAAGGAAGATTTATATTATGGTTTACATTATGTGATTATATTTCATTTACTATATTAACATTCTTCCATAATTTTCATGCATGTATGCCTTGTTATATTACTATCATGGTCCTGAGTGTTTTTTTAGCTTTGTATGCTTATCACCATGTTACTATGTGACTTTAATATTCGACGTGGGCCCTTACTATGTTATAGGCAGTATGTTTTTCCGGTACTTCATCGTACTCATACTACCTTTATTTGATCACTATGATGATCTAGCTTCTAATCCGACGAGAAGAGGATGATTTGTGTTGATATGATTCTCAGCTAGAGTAAGTTGAGGATGATACCGTGGGAGAGTAGCTATCATTGCTTGGGGATATGAGAGTTATTTTCCCATTTAGTTCAGAGTTATTCTAACAGGTTGGATTTTCTTTTGTCCACTATGTTGGAATGTTTTTAATTCTTTCTAGTTATTTGAACTCTCGGCTTTGATTAAGGTATTCATATTTGTAAACTCTCTTTTTTTATCTATATTATGATTCTTGCCATGATTATTGTAGAATTGTATTATTGTTAGTCGAGCATGTATTCTTTCACAATTATGTTGTTTTACCTTGCATCAAGCATAGGTTAAGTGACGATCATACCTCTTTTATGGTTGATGTGGTGATCACATTTCCTTTTTTTTTCTTTAATAAATGCTTCCGCCTTGTCTTTAAAATAAAATTTTTTGGTTCAAAATTTAGGAGTCTTAAAGTATATATGTTACTATCAAATAAACATGAAATTACCACCATCAAGATAGCTCGAAAGAAGCTCAAAGGCTGCTTCCTAGCCTATTAGCAACATGAATAGAGAATCAAAAGTCTTACATGGGAACAAACTCTCTACCCTATTAGCCATATCCTTAAATATTTAATGAATCATCACACTAGATAATTATCTCTTTTGATGGAATATTTGTTGGTTCCTATCCTCCCATAAGTGATATGCTATTTGGATAACATACAATGTAGGAATATAGTTCAACATTCTGGTCCATGACCTCCTTGGCACATCTAATCCATCACTCAATTTAGTTATATGGAGTGGTGGGTGTAACCAATCCCCTTAAGTAGCCTAATTCCAAGAGTACGCGCATAAGAGAACTTCAAATGTAAGTGTTCCGCTATTGAATTAAACCAGAATACCCGCAAATAAATATCTAAAAAAGAGTAGTATTAGTACAATGACGTACTGAGTAAACAACACTCAATAAATAGAGATAACATGACTACATAAATTCACATACATACATATTTGATAAATATGAATGACATGTTCTCATATACGATGATGGAAAATAGAAAATCTTACTAAATAAGAGAACATGGTCATAGATCAATACATAACCCATAGAAAATATACAATCTTTATTAAGTATGAATTCACAAAAGAACATGCTGTTGCAGTAAAAATATTCCATCATAAGAGAATGTTAAGAAAGATAATAAAATTCATGAATTACAATTGAAATTTACATTACATGATCACACGGAATTTCATGGTATGATATACCTTATAATTCATGGTTAAATTCACTTAAAACAAATATACGCCCTATTGATACTTGTTCATAATATTTATAATTATTCATGCAAAGCTCTTAGAACCATATAAAATGCATTGTTGCGGAATTAGCATGGATTTAGATAGATCCACACTAAATTGAGATTAATAAGATTATGCAAAATTGAGAATTCACATACAAAACAGAACAATTCAAGAAAAGTAGAGATCTTAGTCATGGTCTTGTGTAATTACAATATTATTAAACCAATCAATGAATAAATTACACAAATTTAAAATTCTCTTTGAAGATGGAGAAGAAGAAGTTGGGACACACAAATCTAGAAGGCTAGGGTTTCAACATGTTTCCTTTTATAGAAGGAAAAATCCTATAACGCAAAACAACATGTTTCGAAAATAATAACAGTACAGTATGTATTTTAGAACTACAATACCCTGTGTTTATTTCCTTAATTTTGACATTTGCCCAAAAACACATCAAAATTAATGTCAAACTGCATATACACCATAGTGTACATGATATAATCAATAACATTTGAATATAAAAAGATTGCCATGAGCTCTTTTTCCTCTTATGCTTTAAGAAATAAACCCATACATTTTTGGAGAAGTCATCAATGAATGTGAGCAAGTACTGCGAGCCACCTTTGGAAACTACTCTCACCAGACCCTACAAATCTGAATGGATATAATCAAGAGGCCCTCTCGTACGGTGCTTAGCTATAGAAATTCTTACCCTCTTCTACTTTCCAAATACATTGTGCTCACAAAAGTCTATTATACATGTACTCTGTCCATCCAGCAACCCCCTCTTATAAAACTCAATTAAACCCTTGATACTCATGTGTCCTAGTCTCATGTGCCAAAGTCTCATAACATCTAAGTCTGACAACCTCGGTAATGTCACAATAGTTTTCTCCACAATAGTGGAACCCATAAATTCATATAATGTCCCAACTCACTTCCCCATCATCATTACCAGAGCCCTTTTTGTAACTCTCAGGGTACCATCCCCAATAACACATAAGTACCTACTATAATCTAAGGAACTTAAATAGATGATAAGTTCCTTGTTCATCTCCAGAATATGTCTCATGTTAGATAGTGTCTTGACCACACTGATATGCATCATCACCTTCATTGTCCCAATCCTAGAAACTTTGAAAGCATCATCATTTCCTATCAAGACAACTCCACCCTGATTCAACTCAAACATCTAAAGCTAACTCCAGTTGATACATATATAGTAAGAGCACCAAGAATCCAATATCCATCTATCACCAATCTTGTTATGTCTATTAGTGGCTAACAACACATCTCCATCACCATCATCATAGGTAGCTGGAACATCATCCTTTGTACCTAATGACTCACTAGATGTAGCATCGAGCTAAACTTTCTAACATGCCCCTTCTTGTGACACCCATAGCATGTCACATTCTTTTGCCAGCTCTTCGACTTAGATTTATAATTTTTATGGTCACCAAACCTATACTCTTATGACCTACCTTAGCTATCAATCCCTCACTATGTGAGTTCCCTAAAATACCACTACCAGTCAACTGACTATCAATTAACTCTCGTTATAGTAGGGTGAATTTCACATCCTCAAGGACTAACTCATCCTTCCCATACAAAACCGTCTCACAAAAATGTTTAAAAATTGCGAGCAAAGAACATAGCAACTTATTAGCCCAATCTTCACCATATAATTTAACATCAATATTATGTAAACCTATAACAGTAAATTCAAATTCATATAAATGATTTTTAAGATTGACCATTACCTAGTTTTAGGTCATGAAGATGAATATTCAACAATAACCGACTTGCTTTCCATTTTTTCATGTACAATGACTCCAGCTTTAACCATAACACAACCATCATCGATTGTTTTGCCACTTCCCATAATACCTAATTTAATATGCATAATAGTATGGTAGAGAGGGCCTTCAGATCCATTTCTTCAAATCTCTCATATTTCATAGATTCTGGCTTCTTTAAATAAATGGATAAAGTATTTTCCAATCCGTTTTGAGTTATAATCACCTTCATATTTAATTTCCATAATCCAAAATTGATAAATCGATTAAACTTCTCAATATAAAATCTTGTACCCATCTCAATAACCAAATATCTTCAACAATGCAGCTCTGGTACCAGATTGTTGCTGAATTAGTGTGGATTTAGAGAGATCCATACCAAATCAAGATTAAGTAGATTATACACAATTAAAAATTCACACATAAAATATAACAATTTAGAAAATAGTTGAGATATTATTCATGCTTTTGCGTAATTGTAATATGATTAAACCAGTCGATCAATTAATTACATAAATCTACAATTCTCTATTAAACGATAATTCTATGGAGAAGAAGAAGAAGTTGGGACACACGAATTTAGGCAGCTAGGGTTTTAATATGTATCATTTTTATAGAAGAAAAAAATCCTACGGAGCAAAATAGCATGTTTCAAAAATAATGAAAAAAGGTTGTCCATATTTTGGAAACTCGAGACTTCTGTGTTTATTTCCTTACTTTTGACCTTTTTCTGAAAACACATCAACAATTCCTCTTTGAAACATAGTCTGTGTTTAAAACATGGTACCATTGTGTTTCTTACATAACACACTATACAATACTAAACTTCTCTAACACCTACACAAATCCACACATTTTTATGCTATGCTCAAATACCTAGTCAAAAATCACATGCATAGAATGTTATTTTGAACAAATAAATGATAGAATCCAAACAACCACCACGATCCACATTTTAATCTTTTATCTAAGAGGGGAAAATAGTAATGTCAAAGCACTAACAACTAAGACATTAATCTAAAGTACTATGGCTAATGAACCATCTTGAAACCACTAAGGAACACTCTATCCCTAAGCATTGATATCCCTATAGGACTCGTTGGTTACTTGTGGAATACAAAGAGGCCTCGCTACACAATAACGGTACAACACAATCACATATATAAGAGGGAGTGCATCCACTACAAACCCTACCTCGGAGGCCATCCTAAGGCAACTCACTTAAATCCTAAAGCTAGTCTTATAATTGAATCATTATTAAATTCTAATATATATATTTCACTTCCGTAATCTTACAGTATCAAGACTTTCTTAACACCCCACAACCACCATTTAAGCATGCCACAATGGTCATTCAATCACTTATTACAATTCCACATATATCATACTTATTACAACTCATTACACCAAACATGATTCAGGCTCAACACTTATTTTGGCTCATTTATTATGATTATGTTTTAAAACTAACATGCATCCTTCTATTCTTTAAAAAGAGGAAATAATTAGGCTAAGACATCATTTTCTATCTACTAGATGTTTAATTGATTTTACCTATTATCCCAAGATTAAGAAATGAAGGAAAGAAGGATGGTTTAACAACTTCACTAATCCACCCATGTCATCCTAAATCACCTTTGAAAACTGTAGGACTAAGTTAGAGAAAACCAATCGAAACATATAATAAGAGAAAACACATACCACTTAAACAACAAAATCCAAAATGTAAAACTAATCAATTTCATAAAAGTGAACAAAACAATAAGTCAAAACTCAATTTAATTGGTGTTAAATCAAAACTAATAAAATAATCAAATGCAACTCAATTTTAAAAATTATTCCAAAAAAATAAGGTTTTAAAGCCCAAAATACAAATTTGGACAATTCAAACCAATTAATCCAAATCGAAGGTATTATAATGAAATTAAGGTCATTTCAAATAGTTCTATAAAAATCAATTTCAGAAGAAACAATTGTACAAATGAAAAATTCCATAATTTCATTTAAAATTTAGAATTTTAGGCCCAAAAAAGTAATTTGGTCATATTTTATTAATTTATTTAAATTGAATGTTTAGAAAAATAATTAGACCTATTTTATACCATATTATATACTTAATTGATTACAAATAATAAAGGAAATACCGAATTTAATATAAGTAGGGTTTTTGAACTTGGACTACAAATCTAATCAAATTTTGGTAAAATATTTAAATTGACCAGTAAGAAATAAAATTAAACATATTTTAATACAAAATATGTACTAAATTTAATAAAATAACTCAATTGTGCATTCTAATTTAAATACACAAGAGTTTTGACCTAAAAATCAAATTCTAATGAATTTCACAGAACTTTCTTAAATTGACAATTCCAACATAAAATTAAGTGCATTTCAAAGTATATTGTATAATCAATTTATCCAAAATAGATTAATCAAGTAAATCTATTAAATCCAAGCATAGCCAAGTTAAAAATTCAATTTTCATAAATCAAGCATATACCATAGAGTTAACCTAACTAAATTAATCATACAACATACACATACCTAATTCAAAAATAAATTTAGCCTATCATAATTTAATTCATATAATTTAGGTCAAATAACAAGTTGAGATTTAGGGTAAATTATATCATAGAAAATACTTAAAATAAAAGTGATTGAGGATTGGTGGAACTTTTTTGAGGGGCGAGGAATGTTCTTCGATGGTTAGGTGACACTAAAGGTAGCCAAACGATGGCACGCTGCTGATGTGTCAACTCGCTGCTACTACCTTGTTGTTGTTGATAATGAGGATGGGAATGGGTGGTGTCGCCAAGCGGTAGTGTTTGGTGTGGTGGTGTGGCTGGGGTCAAAGGACATAGAGGGAGCAGGGTACAAGGGTTCATGTTCTCGAAGCACGAAAAGGAAGAGGAAAGAAAAATTGAAGAGAGAAAGAAAATAGGTGGGGGGAATTAGTTGACGAGTTTTTATTTTTTTAAATACCAAAATATCAAAATAACCTAAATAATATAAACATCTAAAATAAGTGCTAAAATATATTTTAGTTAGGATAAAATTTAATGGAAATAAATCCAAAGAATTGATAGATATATTTTTAGAGAAAAATAATACTTAACTAATAAAAGATTTTATTGAAAATCATTTGCAACACTTATTAAAATAGAAACATGATTTAAATAAAATGATCTAATTAAAATAAAATTAAAGGTTAAAATTGATTTTTTGACACTTGTGAAGGAAGAAAGGGATAGGTGTTTGGCAAGGTTGATGGTGTAGGTTGTGTTGTATAGTAGATGGCATATGTAAAGCTAAAATTTTAGGTAATCCTAATCCCAATAATTAATATATTAACATAATTCTAATCACAAAATATTTATATTTTTACCTTACCCTAATTCCCAAATCCTTAATATTAACTTTACCTTAATCCTTATTCAAGGTTATTAATATTTATTTTAACCTAAACCTAATTCTAGATGGTCTATAATTAAATTATCCTAAATACCCTAATATAAATTAGTTTATTCTAACCCTAATTCTAATTCCACCTTATTTTCCCCTCTCCTCTCTCCTCTCTCCTCTTTCCTTTTTCTTTTCATTCTCCCCTCTCATCTTCTTTCCTTTTGTTTCCCCTACCGATCGACCTATTTCTTTTCTTTCCTACTTCTCCCTCCTCTTAGATGAAACAATATCCCCTATACCATGCCTCTTCCATTCTATCACCTACACCCTACCCCATCATCATGCACAATACCCTACCCTCATAACCCATACCCTATGTTGATAGGTTGCCTTAAAAATATTTCCCCGATTGCCTCACCTATCTCCACCTCTCTCTACATTTATGCACACACATAAGCGCGCGCACGCACACACACAGAGAATAATAAATGCCAAAAACCACCTACCTTCCTCCCTCTCTTCTCTATCAAAAAATACACCACCAACTAAATCTTCCTCCTCCTTCCATTCCTCCTTCAAACCATCACCAAACACCATAAAAACCACCATTTACAGCTATTGTTGGTCCTCTCCCATTTACTTCAGCAAAAAATACTAATCCCACCCCCATATCTAGGGTAAAAGTCACAAAAAACACACCCTTAGTAGTGGTTGTTTTTACTGATGCCCTTCTTATGTCCTTCTGCCACAATCATCAAGCCTATCCATTTTCCCTTTTCCCTTATGCATTGGCATTCCTCACTATTCCCTATCCCTATCCCCAACCACAAACCAAACTCACCAAATACCCCTACCTTCAACCAGTCCCACAATTCCTCCTCCTTTTTCTTTTTCCAATTCCACCAAAGCCAACCACCTCCCTTCGACCACTTTTGATGAATCCAACCACCCCCCTTGCGACATCCTCCACTATTACATATGTCCTATATTATGTCTCCTCCACCATTCCCATACCACTATAAATTTTATCTTTTTCCATTGCTACCCCCTTGGTTTGACACATTCTGGCATTGGTCCTTTCCATTGTTGCATAAGTTCCACCAATCACACCTTTGAGCATTGTTTTAGTTTTTATCAAATCCTTTCACTATCTATTACCTTATCTCTTCCATAAACATACCATTAAGTTCTAATAATGTTTTATTATTGTTTTAGGTTTTTTTAGAGGTTTCAGAGGATGTAGGAGAGGATACGTGCTCAGAGACTAGTGTAATTTGTTTTGTAAGGATACTAGTTGTAGCTACGATTTTGTGCTAAATGTCTAATATGATTTCATATATTAATGTATTGTTATGTTTCATTAATAAATTCATGTTGATCAGTATTATGATGAGGTAATATTATATTATATGATTAAAAGCAAGTAAGTTGAGAAGTATGCAATCTCGTTATGATCATTTCTATATCAAAAACTCTAAGAGAATAGGCATGATATAGAGTGAAGTGATTTGAGTTGATTGAGAATAATTTGAATCTCTTTCTTATATTTATGATAACATTATAATCTATTAGTACTAATAAGCATATTTTGATGATTAGAGATTATTCTTACATTATTTAGATCACTCTATAATTTTTAATTAGCTAAATTTTTCCAAAAGTACTTTTTTAGGAATATCTCACCTTCTCTCTTCTCCCTCACTTCCCTATTTCTTCTGGCAGCAATGGTTTTGTGTTTTACTTTCTACAACACTCCCCTAACCTACCAAACATTTAACATGTCTCTTCCTAGTCACACTTTACCCCTTACCTCAAATTGTGATCTCCTAACAATTTGGGTTGCCCATAATCAACCTATGTCCGAATTCCCTCTCTCCCACATAGGTGTGTTGACCAACACTTCCCTCCTATACACCCTATTTTTGATTCAATGCATTCCCCATCATCTACATTTGCAAATTATCTCATTTTTCCCTTGTAAATTTCCCAAGTGTTGGGCATTCTCCACTTTACTCTCTTTTCATCTCTATTAAGAAAACAAAGGATTTCCACTTATTCCCTAACCATTGTTTGAAATTATTGTCTCTTCTATATTGTCATAATCATAGCTTTAGCTCTATCTTGTTTCTCTTAAGCAAGAAAGGGCAAAAGTTTTGAGAAAGGTCGTAGACCTTGGGTTTTGATTTAAATTATGAGAAAATGTTATATTCTATCATTTTTCTTCTCCTTATTCTTTTGATTTTATTTTTATTAAGTTTTTAAAAAGAGTTAATGGTTTTTATTCTTGATTCTCTTAATAATTAAGATCCTAGTAGATAACCATAAATTTAGGGGTTTTGTACTAGAAGAATTACTTAAAGGTAAAGCACTCAAATCTTTAATATGAATAAGGTCTTTCGCTACTTATTGTGATTCTATATTCTTAGTGCTTTTGTGTTGAGAATGAGTTATTGTACTCTAGCATTCAAGCATGTGGTAGACTTTTCTTCTTGAAATTTAAGCATGTTTTGGGTTCTTTTATATTATGCATGATTTTGATAGTTTTGAGCATGATTTCTCTTAATGCAAATATTACCATGTATTATTTTGACTCTATGTTTTTAAAATGTCTCTTTATGTGTTTAATGATAAAGAAGCATGCTAGGATTAATATGGTAAGTTGGGTGAAATTTTATTATGCAAATCGTAGGTCATTATGTTGTTTTACTTAGACCTTTTAATTGGTTCATTGGAATGATTGACTGGTTATGTGAATAGTCACATAGTTTGGGGATTTTGATAGACTGGTTGTGAGATCAGTTGACTGTCCTCTAAGCAATCAAACGGTTTACAAAACCCATCGACTGGTTGCTTTGTGACTAAAGTAATATGGTCTCTACTTAAACCCATCAATCTATTTAGTCAAACCCGTTGACTAGTTTTCCATAAATAGTTGATCAATGGGCCCAATCGGTCAAGTGGTTATCTAGTTTGTTTTTGTATGCAGGTCTGGTATGATCACACTAGTTGACTAGTCTTAGGGACAGATTGACTAATCGACCTATTTTTTTCAAATTTACTTATTAATTAATATCTTTTTATTGGAACTTCTATATTCTTATTTTTATGCAATTAAACCTTTTAATCATAATTAAAATCATGTTTACCCTAAAATTAATCTGGTTCAAAATAATGATAGTTGGGCCTTGTTTTGGTTATGTTTGGTGTCAGCTTTAAACACCCAATTGGTGGCATCAAATCCTAGTAATGTATTTGGTGTTATCACTGGGAAACACCTAATTTGGATAATAATAATAATGAAATTAATTCTTAATTTGTGAAATCACTTGTTAATTATTAAATAAATGATTAAGATTTCATTTGAGCATTTTCCTCTCACTCTCAGGTAGCTATTTTCACTTGGTATCTATTTCCTTCTCTACTGAGTTATGGTCAATAGGGAGTATGCCCATATCTTTGAGGTATAGGATTATACTGTGGTAAATCGGTGTCGTATCGGTGTCCATTTTGGGTGGATGAGGTATCCTAGTACTAGCCCATTGACACTTTATATTGTCCATTGCTTAGGTGGGTGTGGTATCCTAACCTTTAACCCTCATGGCAGTTGGCAGAGGAAGTCAAGGTGTGGTGGGTGAGGTATTCTAGTATAAGGCCCCTTGATATACTTTGAACACATGTGGTGGGTGTGGATCCTATAGTGTGTTAGCCCTTGTGGTAGATGAATTTGATGTGTTATTGGTGTGGTATCTCTATAGAAGAAGACTTTTTGATATATCCTAACCCTGTGTGGTGAATGTGGCATCATATTTTGTGTGTATACTACCATAACTTTTGTTCATGGTGTAGAACTGGGTGTGTTCAAACAAATTATCTTAATAACTATAAATTACATAACTACTAAAGGAAGATTTATAATATTGATTACATTGTGTGGTTATGATGCATTTACTATATTAGTATTCTTCCATATCTCCATATAAGCATAACTTATTATATAACTACCATAAGCTTCAGTGTTATTTTATATTAGTATGCTTATCACCATGGTACCATATGACCTCAATGTGCAGCATGAGCCCTTACTATATTTTAACACTACCCCAAAAAGGGATTTTAATAATATTTAATAATGGTTTTGAACTATTATTGAATCACATGTTATTAAAGTTTTAATAATGGTTCATAACCTTTATAAAAAAATATACAAAAGACCATAAATGTTTTAATAATGGTTTATCCAAAAACTGTTGTTAAAACATCAATGAATTAGGGTTTTAGTCATTGATTACACATTTATTAAACCCTTTTATGTAACACCCAAAAATTCACTATTTTTTTTAAAAGCGGAAGTAATTAAAAGAGAAACTCTTAAATTAAAACCCGTGAATTCTGGGGATGTTACCGCCACACTTAGTACCAGACCAGTTCTCTCCAACCGTTCTAGTACCAAGTGCTAAGGCTAAAGAAAAGAATAATCAATTATAAATCATTACAATCGAAATTCCAAATAAGCATTAAACGGTTGTAAAAAAAAGTCAGAGTACGCATAAATAATTATAATTCATTTCCAAAGAGAATTAAACTTACAACCGATAAAATATTAACAAAAGGAAATAAATCATATAAAGACTGAAATATGGCCACAACTTTCTCAAACTTTGAGCCAAAACAAGCTCAACACACATCCCCGACTGATGTCTCGCCCGCCTGCACAAATCAGAAGGGCATGCTACTCGTGGGAATGAGCAACACCCATAAAAAGGGTGATCAATACGCTACGTACTGAGTAAGGTAACCGAATACTAAGGCCGACACATTTACACATCGAATCATGCAAAATAATAATCAGCATCAAATTTCAAACTACACATGTGATACATCAAAGCATATAATGAAATCCATAGAATAATATCAACAAGTCCACATATTAGGTCCAAAAAGATCTGGATTAATGGTTTAATCTTTCTTTCTTTGTAAGTCGATACACGTCATGTCATTTTATCAATCCATGCGAGTACAGGAACACCCCACTATTATAGCCGGTGGGCTGGTCACATATAGAGCATCATGCCCTAACCACTATTATTACCGGTGGATCGGTCACACATAAGGTACAACCCTAACCACTATTCCTGATCGGTGGATCGTTCTGGTTCCTGCTCGCATGGTGTTCCACTGTAAGTAATTAGTATCTTTTAAGAGCTTTAACAATTCTTGTTTGTGTCTATTGAGCTCAAGTCACCCCACTATTATTACCGGTGGGTCGGTCACATATAGGACCTCATTTCATAACCACTATTATAATCGGTGGATCGGTCGCACATAGTGCTACGTGTCCTAACCACTATTCCTGACTAGTGGATCGGTCTGGACTCGGCTCAATAATCTTCCACTTTAAAAGATTAGTGTCTTAAATATTTTATTCATAAATATTTGCCATGCACATACATTTGCCCAGACATGCATGACTAACTCCATGCAAACCCTAACTCCATGTAAACCACACCTCCATGTAACCCTAGCTCCCATGCAAAACTAACTCCATGTAAACTACACTTACATGCAAACCATAGCTCCCATGCGAACCCTAACTCCACGTAATCCATGACTCCATGCAAACCCAAATTCATATGCCAACCCTAAATCACATGCAAACCTCAACTCAACATAGATCGTATTCCCATACTAACCCTAATTCACATGCAAGCCCTAATTCACAAACACACCCCAACTCCACGTAGACATACTTCCATGCAAACCATAATACCATACCATATCACGCAAAACCAATACCCATACCATATCATGCAAAACCAATACCCATACCATATAATGCAAAACCAATACCCATACCCCCTTTATGTAAAACCCTAACACCATGCCATTTCATGTAAAACCCTATCGCCACATTGTTACACTACCCATCATTATTTTACAACCCTAACATGCATGTCTTAAGGCCACATCGCATATCATCACTTACAAATAAAACACATCCCATATAACAACCCAAGATCATACATGAACTCCACATCATATCATATACAACATAATTAATGATGATAACATAGAATACATGACATATGCAACACATAATACATATAACCATACAATGACCTTAGTAAACCCTTACCTAAAACGTCAACGGTCTCGGAGCACGCTCCTATATCACTTGAGGGCTTTGGTTGGACTCACCTACTATGGGAAAAATACTAGGATTAGGTTTTCTCTTAAGAATACTATTATTTCTAACTTAACCCAAGACCTTATTTTTAATCAAAAATTCTTATACTAGAATTGACTCTACAAAATACTAGTAGAATATTAATAATAAAACTAATGCAATTCAAAATAAAAAGGTGATATAAGGGTTTCTACCCTTCACCAAAATAATATTAGTAAAGATAAAATAATAATAATAATAATAATAATAACTAAATATTATAAATAAAGATAATATCAAGAATAATAATAATAATAATAATAATAATAATAATAATAATAACAACAATAATATATAAGCTTTAAAATTTAAAGTGGGGTTTCGACCCTACTTATAACTAATGACCTACTATTTATTAATATCAATAATAAAATTAATAACATATATAATAATATTAACATAATAAAGATAATAATCATATTAGTATTAATGGTTATAAAAATAATAGAAATAATCATACTAAAATACATAGGTGCGAATGTTAATGCAAAATTAGGACCTAAGATTTTCTAGAATAATTAATAAAATGATAATAATAATAACTATTCTAATAATCATAATATTAATAATAAGAAGAAGAATGATAATTATCATATAATAATTCAATTTATAACTTAAAATTCGAAACTAACAATAAAATTATTTTATTACCACTCTCCACCTTACAAGTACAATTCAGCATATATTTTATAGCAAATAATATTATTATTAATAGCAAGTAAATAATTATTATATTCGAATAGTTACTAATAAATAAAATAAAAATAGAATAATTTATAATAAATAGTAAATAATGACTAAGAAGGTCTAGGGTTTCACCTTGAGTCGGTGGGAATGGGCGGCATCGACGATGGTTCACGGTGGTGGTCGGAAAAATGATCTAAGAGGGAAAAAAGATGAAGAAAAAGAGAGAAGGAGTAGGGGAGAAATTAAAATAAGGTTATGGTTTGATGGAGGAGGATTAGAGGGAGTTTTTGGGTGGTTCAGAACGCAGTAGAAGTGGCGGAAACGGCGGCTTAAGGATTAGGGGTGAAAATTCTGGCGAGGTGAGCATTAAACTTTGTATGGTTATGGAGGCCCGTGCAAGAAGAATCGAAGGTTGAAAATGGTTTAGTTAATTAGATGGAGTTTCAGGGAATATTTTGAGGTGCAGAACCGGTGTCGAGGTTGGCTAATGGCGGAGAAAAGCATGTCTGAAGTTGCGGTGGCGGGCGATTTTCACTTAGGGTTTTGAGGGAGAAGAAGCTCCAAAAACATCCACAACTAAGCTATTTATAGAGTTGTAGATGGTATAATAGGGTTTTGGGGGTCGGCAGGAAGTTATGTGGTGCAAGAATTTGGGTAGCCGGTGGCTGAAAACGGTCGGCCAACGTTTGGGTTGCTTCAAAATTTCGCGAGGTTGGGGAGAAGAAAGGGGCTAGAGATAACGAACGAGAGTTATGCCAATTTATTCCTTGAGTAAAGAGGAATACAATGAGCCAAGAAATGGCCGGTCAAAGTCCCTTTGGCCGAAGACGCCATTGTTGGTGTTTTGAGATGCAGCGGCGTCGACGGAGGAGAAAGGAGGAAGAAGGAAGAAGGAAAGGAGGTGGACCGGTCGGCTGGGAAAAGAAAGAAAAAAAAAGGAGAATCGGGCCGGTTGGCGTCGGTTACTACTTCATTAAATGAGACGCATCGTCTCGTAATTAAAATTGACAAAACGCCACGTTTGGGGGCACGCAGGAGTAGCCAACAACGCTGGGCCGCGGGGAAAGAAAGAAAAGGTGGGTTGGGCCGCGTCCAGGCCCAACCGCGGAAGAAGAAAAAAGAAGAAAGAAAGAAAGAAAAGGAAGAAAAGAAAAGGAAAAGGAAAAAAAAAAGAAAAAGGAAAAAATTTAAGGTTGTGGGTTTAAATAAATTAATTAGAATATTTTGGGTATATAACATAAAATATTTATTTAATAAAAATACTAAATTCCCTTTTTTGGCTAATTTAGGGTTTTTAAAATAATTTCCATAAATTCTATTTTAATTAGCAAAACATTCTAATTTTCTTCCATTAAATTATTTATAAAATTAATATTAATTTGGAACTATTTTATCCTCCTTATTTAAAATAAAATAATTTATTTAGTTAATTTCTAAATAAAATCCTTAATTAGCTAAAATACCCAAATTTCTCCTAATTAAAATAGTAATAAATTTCTTCTTAATTTGTCCTAATTAATTTCATTTTATTTTAATAAAACAATTTATTTAATTACTTTTTATAATAAAAACTCATTTAAATATAATATTTAAAATTAGAAAATTTTGGGGCATTTCATTTTATGTATTAAATAAGCATTAAATGGATCTTTTAATAATGGTTTTGAGTTGAAATCGTTATTAAAACATGGTCGATTTAGGGTTTTAACCCATGTTTGGAGCTACTTATGAAAATTATTTATCTATAATAATTACTTATTTTAGAAAATTTTTAGTCTAAAAAGACTACAAAATAAGTACTTGTCATTGATAACTACTTTTAATAAGTAATTCCAAACAAACCATAATCATTGATTATGCATTTATTAAACCCTAATTCATATTAAATGCCAACTTTTAATAATGGTTTTAAGGATAACCTTTATTAAAAATTCTTTTAATAACGGTTCTTACTTTAAACCGTTATTAAAACATCTTATAATAACGGTTTTAAGTAAGAAATTTTATTAAAACTTGTCTGTTTTTTTATATTCTTTTTGTTTAGTACAGTTGTATGTTCAAATATTTACCAAATTTATAATATAAAAGAGCATCAATTCATATATACATGTATGTCTTCCTCCCAAATGATATTACATATTTTAAATTAATATCTAATTGGTAGGAATACCCAAGAATCAAAATAAGTAGGCATAACACAATTGGTAGCTCTACACTCTAAAGTCAAAAGTCCATAGATCATAGCATAGATGACCAAAAGATGTAGATGAAATATAAACTTGAACATGCATGTCGAATTTAAATTCCTAATACCGAATGTATGAGTGCATGTGCTTAGCCTATTGGTCTCTAACTTAATCAATTTCATCATCATTGTATTTCTATCCTTGTACATAACCATCGGTGAAAAACTATAAATTCATAAGTTTTGATTATGTTAGTTAGCACTTAGGTCAAGTACTAAATATATATTTCATGATTCATTAATGGAAAAATATATATAAAAAAACAAACATACATGGCTTGGACCTTTTGTTGATCGATCTATTTTGGACTATCAAATCCATTGCTCTACATACATAATAATGACAATCATCACCATTCTACTATTGTGGACATTGTCCAATGAATTCAATTAGCTCTCTAACTATTATATTTTAATTTGAATTAAAACAAAATACAAAATAGTTATATTCCTACTTACCATTGTAGGCTCATATTCAAGACTCTTTGGATCTGGGACAACATTCTCACCTCTTCTTTGATACGTCGTCCATAGTTCCCTAATAAATAGAGCTGGATACATAATATTATAAGTATATATACTTAAAATAGTTAAAGTAGAATATATGCATAAATAAATTAATGAAGTAAGAAGTAAAAAGTATACTAACATGTCAATAAATTCTTTTCCACCATGACTAGCGACGTCAAAAGGCACGTCATATGTTTGAAGGGAGTCAAACACATAGACTTTATTAAGATTAGGTCGGACGGTATACAAAACTTAATGCTCATTTACAAGGTGAGGAGTGAGATACAACTTATTGTATCCCTCAATCAAAATGTGATCCACTTCATAGTTTATGTGCCTACAAGTATGGGTACATAAACACAATAGAGGACAACATTCCCCTCTACCGCAACACGAGTAGCTACCAACCTATGGACGACAATAACAATGCATATTTGTTAATAATTGATAACTCATATAAGAGGTCATAAAAATTCCAATGCAACAAGAAGTACTAAAATCTGAAATATAAAATAATACTTAGATGACATAGATGGTAAAACTCATGGTTGTCATCCATTCCTGATTATAAATATCACTTATGTCAACCACCGATACCGTATAAGTAGTGTCGTCCCTCCCAAGATACTCAAGAATACAATAAAAATATATATAATTGTCACTAAGTTAGTTTTGGGCATAGAAATATAAGAAAGTTGTGATTGTGGAGGTTAGTTATTGTAACACCCCAAAATTTACACATTTTTTTTAAAAGTAATACTCATAAATTAAAACCGTAAATTCTGGGGATGTTACCGCCACACTTATTACCAAACCAGTTTACTTCTACCATTCCGGTACCAAGTGCTATGGCTAGGAAAATATTATCAGTAATACCATACAAATTCAAATTTATAAAAAAAAAAACAGAAATCAGAGTATGCGTAAGTCTTACATAATTCGAAATACCGGCTATTGTTTTTCCAGATAATAACTAAACATCCTTAGTAAAATTGTTTCGACAATTTAAACATAATAAAAGATAACATGAATCATAAATTTAAAAAGGACAACGACCACATCACTCTAAAGATTGATCCAGCCCAGCTATCACTCAGCCCCTCCTGATGTCCTATAGACATCGATAGCATCAAAGTAAGTATCTCCTACCTGCAACAAATTAGACGGGCATTCTGCTCGTGGGAATGAGCAGCACCCATAAAACGGGTGATCAGTACGCTACGTACCGAGTAAGGTAACCGAATACTAAGGTCGGCATATAACACATTAATTCATGCAGGATAATGATCACATACAATTACAACCCACACATATGATACATAGAAGCATAAAGTGAAATCACTTATAATAAATAGGTCCATACGTAAAGCCCAAAAAGGTCCGAATTAATCATTTAATCTTTCTTTTATCAAACGTGATACACACCATGTTCTTTATCAATCCATGCGAGTACAGGAACACCCCACCATTGTAACCGGTGGGCCGGTCATACATAGGGTAAAACCCTAACCACTATTCCTAACCGGTGGATCGGCTTGGTTCCTGTCTGCATCAGATCCATACGAAAACAGGAACACCCCACTATTATAACCGGTGGGCCGGACACACATAGGGTAAAACCCTAACCACTATTCCTAACCGGTGGATCAGCTTGGCTCCTGCTTGCATGGTGTTCCACTGTAAATAATTAGTATCTTTTAATAGCATTAACGATCTCGTTTGTCTTTATTGAGCTCGGGATCCCCCACTATTATAACCAGTGGGCCGGATACACATAGAACCTCATGTCCTAACCACTATTATTACCGGTGGATCGGTCACACATAGGGTAAAACCCTAACCACTATTAGTAACCGGTGGATCGGCTGGTCCCGTCTCAATATCTTCCACTTTAAGATATTAGTGTCTTAAATATTTTATTCAAAAACATTTGACATTCACAAACATTTGCCCATACATGCGTGACTAAATCCATGAAAACCCTAACTCCCATGCAACCCTACTCCATGCAAACCCTATCTCCACGTAAACCACATTTCCATGCAAATTTTAGTTCCCATGCAAACCCTAACTACACATGACCCACGCTTCCACGCAAACCCTAGCTCCCATGCAAACCCAATCTCCACGTACCACACTCCCATGCAAACCCTAATACAACTGCAAACCCTAGTTCCACGTAGACATACTTCCATACAACCCTAATCCACATACAAACCCTAACTCCACGTACCATACCCTCATGCAGTCCCAATTCATATGCAAACCCTAACTCCACTTTGACATGCTTCCATAAAGTTCCCAACCTCAGGTTAACTTATGCAAACCCTAACATCATACCAATTCATGCAACCCAACACCATGTCATTTCATGCAACCCTAACATCATGCTATTTCATGCAAACCTTAACATCATACCATTTCATGCAAACCCCAACTCCTTGCCATCCCTTGCAAACCCTAACTCCCTATCATTCCATGCAAACCCTAGCACCACACCATTTTATGCAAAATCCTAACACATGTCTCAAGTCATATCATACATTAATGACATAAACATATGCATAATTCTCATGCCACAATATATTCACAACAACATACTTCCATTCCACAATCATGCCACATGCGCAATAATTAATAATAACGAACATAAATTACATGGCATATCAAACACATAGTGCATGCAAACACATAAATGGCCTTAGTAGACCCTTATCTAAAACGTCACCGGTCTTAGTGCACGCTCCTATTCCACTTGAGGGATTTGATTGGGTTCACCTATTATATCAAAACATACTATGATTAGACCTTCTTATATAATTCTAACTTATTTCGAGGTTTGGTTTTAGGATGACATTTTACTATTCAATAATTAACTATAGGAACTAATACTTAAAAATACAAATGAATTATTATTTTCATTAGAAGAGGGTGGTGATCTAAGGGTTTCTACCCTTCACCAAAATATAATGATAGTATAATAATGATAATAATAATAATAATAATAATAATAATAATAATAATAATAATAATAATAATAATAATAAGGTATAATATTATTAATGATACTTTTATTAGTAGGATATTAATATTATTAATACCAAAATTCTTAAAATTAAAAGGTGGATTTTGAACCACCCTAATTTAATAATAATATTACCATTAGAAATTGTAATAATAATATTAACATTATATATACTTATAATATAAAGTTAATAAAGATAATAATAATAATATAATTAGAAATAATGTTAAAAATGTTAATAATATTAATGAAAAGTAAAAGTGCAAGGCATAATTAAAAATTTTGGTTTATGTCCTTCCTGAAATAATTACAACATTAATTAAATAATTACCTTAAACATAATAATATTATTAATATTATTAATAACAATAGTAAACATGTAATAATCCCATTAAATAATAAAAATTCAAGAATAATAATTTATCTTACTCAATAATACTCCCAGACCTGTCAAAAAAATTTAGAAATTAGAATATAGTTGATAACAATAATAAGAATAATTATAATAATAATAATTAAAGTCAAATTAACACTAAAATTTAGGCTAAAAATAGAATAATTATCAATAATTCAAAACTAAGTGTTTAAAATGTCTAGGGTTTCACCTTGAGTCGGAGGATGTAGGTGGAACCGGCGGTGGTTCCCGGAGGTGGCCGGAAAATGAATCTAAGAGGGGTAAAAATGAAGAAAAAGGGGTGAGAGGGGAGGAGAAAAATAAAATAGTTTTATGGGTCGGTGGAGGAGCCTTAGAAGGAGTTATTGGTTGGCTTGGGAGGTGGTGGAAGCGGCGGATGTGGCGGTGGATGGTGTTTCGAGTCTCGGGGTGAAATTTTCTGGCGAGACCACTAGCTAATTTTGCACGATTATGGAAGCTTGTACAAGATGAATCGAAGGTCGTGGATGGTTTAGTTAATTAGAAGGTGTTTTAGGGAAGAGATTTACAGCAATAAGAGGCGTTGAAGTTGGCTGGAGGAGGAGAAATAGTCGTCTAAAGTTGCGGTGGCGCACTGATGGTATTTAGGGTTTTCGGGAAAAGAAAGCTCGATTTCGAGCCATACGAGGGGTATTTATAATAGTGGAGGGTAGGCTAGAGTTGTGGAGGTTACCAGAAGATCAATTACGGTGATAAGATGGGTTAGTTTCGCTGTTAGTTGGGCGGCAAAATTTCAAAAAATTTCCCGACCTTCGAGAGGGAAATGGGGACAAACGTGGGGAAGAAATGGAGTTTGGAACAATTCAAATGAACGGGCATGTCAAGAGGAAGAAAACGAGCGGGAGAAGAGCTGGTCACACCACGTGTGGCAGGCGGCGCCTTTTTCGGGGGAGAGAAGGAAGCTGGCGGTTATGGCGTCGGGCGGGAGGAGGAAGAAGAAGATGGGGGGCTGGCCGGCCGGTTCGCGGGGGAGAAAAGAAGGAAAAAGGGAGGGCAGGCTGGGCGGTTCGTGCGACGTAAAACGTCGTTTAATGAAATGACGAGCTTTGAAGAAACAAAAGGCTGAATCACGGCGTCTTGGGTTAGCTAGTAACGGTTATAAAATGTAAAGGGAAACGTGGCATTTAGTTGGAAACATGACATGAAACGCAGCGTGGGGAGGGACGAGGCAGGCGGCGGTGCGGGCTGGGCCGCGCCGAAGGAAAAAGAATGGATTGGGCCGTGCGACGACCCAATTCCGGCGAGACAAAAGAAAGGAAGAGAAAGAAAAAGAAAGAAAGAAGAAAAAAATTTAAAAGGGAAGAAAAAAAGAAAATTAAATAATTAATTTGGGTCCATTTAATTTAATACAAATATTTAGGATATTTAAAATTAATAATATTTAAATAAAATAATTTTTAAATTCCTTTTTAGGCTAAATAGTATTTTTAAAGGATTTTTCCAAAATTTTCATTTTAAACTAATAAATCCCTCAAATTTTATTTAATTTAATTATTTATAAAATTAAAATAAATTTGAAACTATTTTATCTTTCTTAATTTGAATAAAATAATTTATTTAAATAATTTCCCAAATTAAAATCCTTAATTAGATATTATACCAAAATTTCCTTTACTTAACATATTTATAAAATCTCTTATTAATTTGCCCTACTAAATTTCCTTTTATTTTAGTAAAAATAATTTACTAAATTAAAATTTCAAATAAAACCTTATTTAAATATAATCTTTAAAATTAGAAATTTTTGGGGTATTTCAGTTATTCTCTAAAGATGGAATATTTTGTTGGGTAACTAATTTTTTTAATTTGGCTCTCTTTCCTTTAGCATTCCCCTCTTTCGTGTTGCTCGTTATGCTAGTACCTCTCTTTGTTTTACTCATAGGAGCATTCTTCTTTTTTTTATTCCTTAATTCATAATAATAAACAAAATATTTATTAAGAATATATATATGAAAAAGGTATAAATAATGTAAGTAAATAATAAGGTCTAATAATAATGCCAAATGTCATTCCCTCTTCAGTAGTGAGACGTATCTAATACGTAGGCCATGGCGCAAAGCTTCCATGAGCTTCTGGCATTGTTGCTACCTCATCTTCTTCTTTATAATAAGGTAAGGGTACACTGCTAATGATTGGAGTGTCAATACTCACCAGCCTTGTATTTAGGGCCAAGTTATACTCATGGACTATTTATGTTTGGTACTAATGTGTAACCTTCCTTTCTCAAAAAGAGTTAAAAGGTCATTCGCAAATATATTACATTTATGCAGACCCTAAAATAAAATATTACACATTCTTAATTATTTATGACACCAAATACATTTAATAACAATTCATAGTTTGTAGTGCTTAACTCAGGAAGAGAAGAAAGACGTGCATCATCATTGCAACTATCTCTAATAGTATTTACATTGGTATGTGAAGCTGATCATGGTTAACTTAATCATATGGCTTATACCCTTGAAATTTTATAAATGAAAACTCTTGCTTTATTATTGCCATCCATTCAAATTCCATGTTTAATTTCTGGGTGAGAATGACCACTTTCACATTAGTTCTCATAACACCTAATCCAAGACCCCTGTGTTTTCTAAGGTGTTCTATAATTCCTATAGCCTAAGATATAATGTTATATTTGTCCACCCCCTCTACAGAATCTAATGTTTCAAGTTTGTTTTCTATAATGTATGCAATATATTTGAAATTAGCTTATAGGAATAAACACAATAAAATAATTTTTTAAAAGAAAACTAAGAGGGTTTGGGATATCTATAAACTTATAATTTTTTTGGCAGCAGCATCTACATCTTCATTAAGATATCCATATTTTATTGCTCTAGCCTTCTTCCATAATGTACCAATATTGACTGACAAGGTACATGGATCCAAGCGTTGGGATATGAGCTATAAATCAGAAATTAATCTTACTTTAATAATAATATCATAACATTAGACTTTTACATGTAGATAGATAAATCAAAATTTCATATCAACTCCTCTTCTAGGCATGCATAGACTTGGTGAGCCATATTATGCCGGTATTTATTCCACTTAGTAATCTCTTTATTTTTGAAACTTTTTTTCTATGTTACAAGCCAAAATTTAAGCACATGGTTATTTAAATATCAATGAAATATTCTTCATCAAAAAGTTTAATTGTTAACTAACAAACACCTTAAAATCTTCCAAAAGACGATATGTAATAAATTGGTTTCAACTTTCTTGATCAATGAAACCATATCATTTGGATGGGTTCTAACATAGAGAGCCATCCCTCCTTTTGTACATTTTTCTACTAGCCAAGTATATCCTAAATGTTCTTAGACACTCACCACAATATCTAAGAAGCCATTTCTTTATAGTCTTTAGGACATTGAAGAATCTCTACAAAATAAGACATATAGATGTATACTGATGTTAATGTACTAAAATTAATAACATTTCACATACAAAAATGACTAAGGAAAATAATATATTTACAGTGACTTCCTGCTAAATATTCTCATTGTGACCCTTTAGAGCTTACTTCCAATAATTACAAGAGATAGAAACACGGTTACATGTGATGAGTAGTGAAATGTACGTCAGAAACATGTCTGTGTCCGGGCTAATGGGAAGATTTTAATTATTCCATATAAACTTGACTTGTTCTCCTCTATTCCGCATGTCCATGATGATTATCATAATAGTAGGTCATCTCTTTCCTTCTTCATTATTACTGTCCTTATCAACTTTTTTGTTGGTCATATTTCTACAAAAAATCAATAAATAAATTATGTTAGAATGTTACGTATTGACCATAATGTACCACTAAATTATTTTTTGATACAATAAATATTCAATGAGGAAGGTTCAAATATGCATTTAAAAAAACAATCACGCATATCATATGTTACAATATTATTACCCTCGTTACCTTCTTTTCTTTGTTTTTGGATTGGTGTTGGGATCTAATACATTTATTACTTCACAATGGTCATCCCTAACATATATTTCCTCCTAATTATTTTTATTGTTATCATCATTCAATAATTGACTTGCTTCCTAAACGAAAGTCCCTCATAGTTCTCAAATGATGATCCACTACTTTCCCTCCTAACTTTCTTATAATCATATTTAAACTCTGTCTCACCATGTCATATCCAACAGATGTAACTTGTATAAATTCCACACACAAATAAATGATCTATCAAATCATTAGTGTTGATACATTGAATATAAGCATAGTGAAAATAAATATAGACTATTCTACTAGAGTCCTGAGCATGTTCAGCTACAAACTTGATGAAAAACTCCACTCCTTCGTTATATTCTCTAGACAAACAATTTGTAGACAACTATTTCCAATTCATAATTTTTCAATCTAAATGTATCCCACGCAAAAGTAATCATTACAAATTAATTCAATTATAATTTTAATAATTCACAAATCACACATGCTTCGAAAGAATAAATCTCAAATTTATCATGCTATTCTGTACATATATATATCATGAGAAGACGTTTCCAAAAAGATATTAATACTCAAGTCGCTTATACTTAGAAAGAGTTTACACACACACACACTGAGAGAGTAATACATTATACAATGGTTCAAATTACAAAAGATATAAATACTATGGGATTAAAGCAATAGCAGCACTATATACATAAAAAGGTTGCTAAAGCCCAAACACCTAACTAAGAAAAACTTATAACCATCATACTAAATCATCTAGTATCCTTGTCGAGCCCAACTAATAACTATCACTCTCAAAGTCCACTCATCTCGATATGTCATATGTTCCCTCACATCATCAACAGAGAGTTTAGTTATGGATACACTAGGGTAATCGGGGTAGATATTCGGAGGTAAGCTATGATAAAACATTCACTCATCATCAATTACATCAACTCTCTAGATATCATATCATAATCCCTAATAAAATCCTCACCCTTAATAAAATCTCGGCCATGGTGTATTAGTGTGGTGGATAAACCAATGAAAAAAAGTAGATTTATCCATGGTGCATTAGTGCGGTGGATAAACCAATGAAAAAAAGTAGATGTATCCAACAACCATGACTCTATCTGAGGCAGGGTTAATAGTAGGTGATACAATCTAAAATGGAATGGGTCATATGATGCACTACTCATAGACAACTGACCTAGCTCATTGTACAACCATATAACATGAGTCCGTAGATCAACATATGGTGCCATGGATAGATATGGTGGAGGGCATGTCATAGCAATGAGCAACATCTCACTACCTACAAATGAGAAAAACCACTAAATCTTATCATCAAGGTTGTTCTCGAAAGGATCTAAATTATAGAATATATAATCTCTTCAACTAGCTAGAGAAATTATAAATATATTCTACCATATCTTAACTAACTATGTAAAGCTAACAACACGCCCACTCAAGATATTCATCATAAAACTTATTATCTTGAATTGATTTTTATTTATTTCTCTATTAATATAAATGTGTCATTAAATATCAACAGAAGATAAATTACCACACACATCCTTTTATTTACTCCCACTAGATTTGTTAGTGAGTTAAGTTGAATCAAACTTCCTCTTGTTATACTTGACATATTTAAAATAAGGACATTATTGAAATACCCCAAAATTCTAATTCTCAAAATTATGGCCAAATAATGATTTATTAGAAAAATTAATTATATCAATTATTTTATTAAAATTAAGAGATTTTATTAAGGTAAGTTAGGAGGAAAATAATAAAGAATTTAATTGGAAATAAATTAGGGTATTTTCCTAATTAACATGGAAGTTAAGTAAATTTATCTAAAATAACCTAAATTAAGCTAAAAAGGAATTAATTATTATTTTCTAAATATTTTTATTATAAATAACCTAAAAATATTCTAAATAATTTATGCAAAATCCAAAAAAAAAAAAAACCATTTCCCCCTTTTCTTCCTTTTCCTTTTCTTCCTTTTCTTTTTCCTTTCTTTTTACCCGCCGGTTGGGCCTCGCCCGGCCCAACTTTCCCTTTTCCCTCCCTTCTCCTTCCCCCGTGGCCAAGCGCGTCCAGCCCGCATCGCAGGGCGCGACGTAGAGTTTTGCCCCGATATGCTTTGAAACTCCGCGTTTCAATTAGTAGGAAGTAACTGTTGCCAACCGGTCGGCTCTCCCTCTCCTTTCTTTTTCCCTGGACCGCCGGTCCACCCCCTTTCCCTTTTCTTCTTCCTCCTACGTGACCGTACCCCGACCTGCAACCGCTGCACCTGTCGGCAGCCGCCTGCAACGACCGGCCACCCTGACTTTCCCTCTCCCGTCGTTTTCTTACACCAATTCGACCCCAACCGGCCTTGTTCCCCTCTCCCGAGCGACCTGCCCCTTTCCCTTTTCCTCTTCCCTCGACCCCGACGCCCCTGCCATGGCAGAACCGCCTCGACTGCCGCCACCGGGCGGCATGCCTGGTACCTGCCACCGCTTGTCTTCTTCCCCTTGTCATTGCCCACCTCAATCAGCCTATAAATACCTAATGAGCATCCTTAATTTGGGTTTTGATTTCGAAACCCAGAAACTCTCCATTCTTGCCGCTGCCTAACGCCGACGATCAAAACACCCCCAAAACCAACCCTTGCACCACCCTCCACGCAACCAAAACGTCTCTGCTCCCGTTCCTACCTCGCACGTGCCGCCACAGCCGTGCGAAATCCCTTGCCCAAAAACCGTCCCCGCTACCTCGCGCCACCTTCTACCGCCACCTCCGCCGTGATCAACCTCCTCTCCACCTCCCAAAGTGACCAGCAGGTCCTCCTTTACCTGCCCATACCATCCTTACCCCCTGCTTCCTTCTCCACCGGTCTCCACCACTTTCCACCACCTTCTCCCTCCTTCGGCCGCCGCGTCCGCCACCGCGCGTCGCCGCCCTGCTCACGCCACCACCCTCATTCCACTCCCCTCTCCCTGTTGTCTCCTCTTCCACACTTAACCTTCCTTTTTCCTCCTCCTATCTAGCCACCTTCCCCATCTTTTCTCTCTTCTCCTCCTCCATCGCCGCCGCCGCCGCCTCGCGCCGCCGCCGGACCACCACTGTCCTCAGGTGGTCTTCCACTCACCTGAACCCTAAAACCCTTCTCTTATGCCACCTATAGTGGTTTATACCTAATATTAGTAGTATCACACTTATTATTATTATTATTATTACACTTATTATTATTATTATTATTATTACTGTTATTATTATTATTATTATTAGCTTGTTAACTAATACCATTTCTGTATTATCCTTAATGCTATCATACTATCACCCTTCCAACCCTAACCCCTAGTATACTTAACTTAGGGTTAGTATCATTATCTTTATTATTAACATTCCTAATACTATTATTATTATTATTTTTAGTATGGTTATTACCATTATTAATTTCTGTGTTCTAAAGGTGTTATTTTCTTACAAGCCATAATCTCTCCCAAAACCCTAGCTTTGAACATACTTAACCATAAGTGTTGTAACTATGTAATATTGTGTTTCCATACCTAACACCTTTAACATTAGTGTCGTTTCTATTATTGATATTACCATATGCTAACTCTATTAGGGTGAAAAAATATGGGAGCCCTTACACTATTTATTCAAAATGTGACTTTTATCATTACTACCTCTAGGAGTGTTGACTTGTTGATATTACAACCGTCGTATTAGTATTTTAATACCAACACCAACATAAGTATCACTATTAGAAGTTTACTATTACCATTATTATCATTATTTTACTATGTCTAGCAAACACTAATGTTATAAAGATGGGAATTAATGGGTCTAATGATATAGTGTAACAACGAGTTTTAAAACCAAATATATATAAATGAGTAATACTTAGCATAACAATTTAGAGCAAAAACCCTAGTTGGTACAACGCCCCTACTAGGATAAAAACCCTAACCTTAAAATAGAATAAGGATTTATAGTATTTATAAGGGAAACTAATACTTAGCTTTTCCCCTTTTCATAGGTGACCCCGATCCGAGCCCTAAGGAGCTAGAGGAGCGTGTTCCAAGCCCGGCGTCGCCTTAGGTAAGGACGAAGCTATGACCTTGTGCTATGTGTGATATAATGTGTGGGTGAATGTTGATGTGTATTATGCATGTGTTATGAATAACCTGCTTTGTGTAGCGCAGCGTGGATCATGAGGTATGTTGTGTGTGCCTTATGTTATACATGTATGCCATGTTCCATGTTTAATGTTGATGTTGATGATGTGACTTGCTATGGCCCTCTAGGACATGCATGCTAGGGTTTGGGGTAGCATGAAATGATAATAAAAGAACAACAGGAAAGTGGACGTTTGGGAAGTTTGCATGGGGGACTAGACCTTGCATGGGCATGATTCTTACGTATGAAAAGTTGATTTGGGTTGTAAGCAAGAGCTTGGGAGAGTCTTGGGATGATTGGAGACTTAATATGAAAAATAGTACGTAAGTTGGTGCATAAGAGACCTTATTAGGGTTTGTGTGTAAGTAGGTGTTGGAGAGTCTGCATGGAGTGTTTAAATTAGGCATGGGAATGAATCTTACGTGAGGAAAGTTGATTTAGGAAGTGAGTAAAATAATGACAAAGTTATGGACCCGTTGGAGGCTTGGGTGAAAAATTTTACGTGGGTCGGTGTAAGGGTGTCTAAGGGTTCCAATTAGGGTTTTTGGGAGGAAATGAGAAATTGAAGAATATAAGGGTAAAAATGATCAAGGAGGGATGGAGTATGGGTTGAGAGTGAGAGTCCACTTGTATGAAGGATGAGTATGGGCTTCTAAATGAGAGAAGGGATTTTGGGGCAAAGAGGAGAGGTTACTTGGAGAGGAAGTAAAGTGCTAGGGTTTGGTGTGGCCAACTAGGGTTTGGCGGTCACATGCGGAGTTTGGGAATAAAAGGGATATATATTTTGGGAATTTCTTAGTAGAGACGGGATGCGAGACTAGGAACAAAGTGAAGTTAGGGCGAGTAAGAAAGAGTTGGGCCATGTAGACCCAAATTAGGGTTTTCCAAGGAGGAGCCCTAAAGGGGTGAGGTCATGCGGGACCGATATCATTGTGTTAGGGTTAGCTCGCATTCTTGGGAGAGTGTGCCCTTACTACGTTTCTGTATGTGTAAGAGTAAGAGGGGGATGGACATCGGGCGTGAGAAGGGGAGGACAGTCTCAAGATATGGGACGGGCCCCCTTGGGGAGGATAGATGTAGAGGGTAGTGATATGCATGTCAAGGGTGGAACCTTATTTAATAAGACATGAATAAGCTATTAATTACTTAAAGAGTAAGATTGTTGAGCCGGGCCCAGACCGATCCACCGGCATAATAGTGGCCAGGTGCCGGGGTGCCCTGGAAACCGATCCACCGACATATAATAGTGGTTAGGTGCGTTCTGCCCTATACGTGACCGATCCACCGACTATAATAGTGGGGGATCCCGAGCTCAACAAACCAAACAGTAGGTTGTAATTAAATCATGGGAAAGATACTATATACTTACAGTGGAACACCATGAGAGTCGGGGCCAGACCGATCCACCGGCATAATAGTGGCATGGAGCATTGTGCCCTGGAGACCGATCCACCAGCATATAATAGTGGTTAGGTGCGTTCTGCCCTATAAGTGACCGATCCATCGGCTATAATAGTGGGGTTCCCGTACTCGCATGGATTAATAAAGCCTATTTGTGAAATGACAAATTGTTTGGGTTATGAATAAGAAGGTTTGAGTGGATTATTACCGGCTTGCACCATCTATGTATTCCCATGTTCCATATGTGTTGTGCGTGTATAATATGTTATGCATTGTGTTGGCCTTAGCTCGTCTGTTACCTTTCTCAGTACGTAGCATACTGATCATCCGTTTCATGGGTGCTGCTCATTCCCACGAGCAGAGAGCCCTTCTGACCTTGTGCAGGTAGGAGACTTTGTTTTCGATGCCTACGATACCTACGAGGCATCGGGAGGGGCCGAGTGTTGAGCCTACCTTGGTTGGGGTCGAGAGTGAGCTGGCCGGACTTCTTGCTATCTTCGTTTGCGTTTGTCTCATTTTTAGTCATGGTTGTATTATGCTCGTATTTTGAAGGGGAACTCTTAAGTTGTAACCCTAACGATATTTAACTACTGTTGGCACTTGTTTTCATGGACATTTTATGTTGACTATGCACTTATGCTTTGGCGGTTTTTGCTTCACGATGTTTTGATCTAGCCTTAACATTTGGTATTGGGATGGTAAGAGTAACCCGGTCCGGTACTAAGTGTGGCGGTAATACTCCCGAGTTCACGGTTTTAATTCGTATGCTTTCGCTAAACCTTTATATTCAAACGAAATTTTTCAGTAGTGAATTCGGGGGTGTTACAATTATCCATACTTATATGTTTAACAAACCGGCTGAACATCAAACTATCATCTAATCGTTCAAGCTCCGCATAGTAAAATCAAGTAGATATTAATAGGATAATATATATAAGTTAAGTATAATAATATGATATTACTAAAAGTAGAGTTGAGAATGTATATAATAGTTTGTTATAAGAGAATATATTAATTATCATATTTAGTATAATAAATGCTAAACCCTAACCCTAACCCTAACCCTAACCCCAATAATTTATAATAAAACTAACCCTAAACCTAATAAACCCTAATCTTAAACCTAGATAACTATAATTAAACCCTAATAAATCCTATATATTATTATCATTACTGCTATTATTATTATTATACAAAAGTATTCCTCTTTATTTAATTATTCACTTTTATATCTTCTTTATTTTCTATGTCTATTTAATCCTCATCAAATAACAATTATTAACATGCAACTCTAATTGAAATTTTTATTTAATCATGTACATATGTAAAATATATTTTTATTTAATTAGATGGCATTTTCTAATATCCTAGTTCCCTATACTTATTAATGAAAATGTACATATGTGTGTGTGTGTAGTTTTTACGAATGACATTACTAATATTTTTAAGTATTTTATTTCTCTTAATAATTAAGTATTATAGAGGTGTGATGTATATATATATATAAGGTCGGCCAACATACTCATGCATGTTAATATATAACACCGACAAATTCAATAACGAATAGCATTATTTTTTACCAACACATTCAATAACAAACAACAACACATTTAAGAACTGCAATTTTTCAATAACAAACACAGCAACCTGCATCAACATGCATGTATATATATATATAATAAGAGAATAATCTAGGGAAGAATAAAACCATAAGTAAGTGGAGTGAAGGTAGCAAGAGGAGTGGTGGCAAGCAAGAGAACGAGTGATAAGAAAGAGGATAATAGTTACCACCTATGACCACAATGGAGAAAGAAGGACCAAATGTAGAGAATGCGTACAAGAATGGCGGGACATGCAACGCCGATTATGGTAATGGTGTGGTGGTGCAAGAGAACGAGTGGTTGCTCGGAGTTGGTGGTGTGAAAGAGAAAAAGTGGTGGTTTCCCGGAGTTGAGAGGAGGAGAAGTGGTGGCACACAGTGTGGTGTGCAAGTGTTTTCTAAAGAATGAGAGTAATAGAGTGGGAATGAGTAGATGTTCCTCAAGAACATACACTAAAGCATTAAAGTGCTTTACTAGTGGGAATGAGTAGCATCCATGAAAAGGATGATCAGTACGCTACGTACTAAGCAATGTAACAATACTATCGACTTAGGAATATAGTTAAATAAATACATGTGTAGTAGAGAATAAGTACACATGATATACACATAAGAAATCACAAGGTAATGAATGATACATTCCTTTTTATTAGATATACCAAATTTTGATTCTTTTATTTACCTTGAGTTTAGGGACCCCACTATTCTTAAACCAGTGGAATGATCTGAAGCACCTCTCAGAGGTAACACACCTAAGCCACTATTATCATCTAGTGGAATGTATCCAACACCTTTCAAAATAGAATGATTCTGAGCCACTATTCTTAAATTGGTGGAATAGTTTGAAACACCTCTTAGGGATAACGCACCTGAGCCACTATTATCATACGGTAGAATGGATGCAATACCTCGGTCTTGAATCGCTTATTCTTCCACTTTAAGTTATTAGTATCATATCCATTAGGTTACTTATATCAAATCATATTCTTACTTACAATGAGTATGGGGATCCACTATTCTTAATCTGGTAAGAAATACTAAAGTACCTCTCAAAGATAATACATCTGAGCTACTATTATCATCTGGTGAAATAAACCCATAAAATACCTCAGCTTGACTCATGTGATATTTTAATTTAAATAGTTAATGTCTTATTCATAATTGATTTGATAAGTACAAAATATTTTTAGAGAAGTTAAGATACATCACAAGGCCATAAGCCTATTTTTTTAGGGTTAAGACTTGTATATTTCCCCAAAATCCTAGTTCACACTTTTATGATAACTTTTCTCCTATTCCTCAAATAATATCATTATCAACATACTTCAATTTTAAGGCCTTACTCTAAGGTCTTGTATATGCGATAATAACCCTATCTCAAAAGTTAATATTCTCACACTTATAAACCTTAATTTCATAAATCCATCATAACATTCCCTATATGGCTTAAACAATTACTATTTTTAATATACATTCCCAAAATACTAATATTAACAACTTATTTAGATTTCATGGTCTAACTCTATTGTTTTATACATGTGATAATAACATTCTTATTTTAGGGTTATTATTCTCAAATCAAACCATTTTCATACTTTATCAAACTTAGGTAATTTATAACTACTCTAAAAACTTCATATGAATTCCTTAGAGTACTTCAAATGATATCACACCTTAAAATATTATGATCATAATATTTAACCTACCTTGACAAAAATGCCCTTATCGATAATAAAATCCTTATTTAATGTAAATCTTATATTTTTGGTAACATTATCCTCTAATCCACATTTTTCTCCATATACCTTATTATACTCATATCACACTCATCATATCATTAATAAACCTATAATTCCACCATATTCACATCAAGGGTTTTTCCACATAAAATAACGATACCATATAATATTACCTACTCATTTTCTATCATACAATATCAACCACATGCCATAGAATTATCAAATATATATATAAAGTTGAATATTGAAAATGAAATGTTGGGAAGACTGAAGAACATGCTGCAATGCGCCTCCCTATCCTAGTGATGGGGAAGAACATGCAAAGGAAAACTTGGCAAAGTAGTGGTTCACCCTACAAAAATCAACCGCTGCTAGTGAAAACACAAGGAAATTCTGGTGATGGTTATGCTCAGGGAAATTCTTATCTACAAGGAATTCCCTCCTATACATCAACCTTGACATCGAAAGGGAAAATTTTTTCCATTGATGTACCTCTTGATTCCTCAGTTGCACATATAACTAATGAAAATGTTGGTCCAATTTTGATTGCTAGCATCCCCAACATGGACAAACTGAATACAATTCATCTGCCTAATCCTAAAATCAAACCATCTGAAAGTTGGAAAGACATCCTTCTCAAGAACCATCAGGAAGAGGGGGTTCTAAATCTCTCTTTTTCTCGCCTATGATTGTTAATGGGGAAGCACAAGCACAACTGGAACAATATAAAATTGAAATTGAGGAACGAAGGTGGGTGTATACCTTATTAGGGATGGTTACAAGATACCATCCCTCACACCCTCAAATGGTCTGTCAAAGAAATCTAGCTCAAAATTTTGAATCCTCCTCAAGTCTTTCTGCATGATCAGGGATATTTCCTTTTCAGATTTGATAACAAATCGGACTATCAATCCATCTTGAAGATTCCATAATTGTAACACCCCCAAAATTTACACATTTTTTTTAAAATGATACTTATAAATTAGTACCGTAAATTCTGGGGATGCTACTACCACATTTAGTACCAGACCGATTCACTCCTATTGTTCTAGTACCAAGTGCTATGGCTAGGAAAACACTACATATAACATCATTAATAATCCAAATTCATAAATACGAAAATCAGAATATGCATAAGTCTTTACATAATCTAAAATATGAGAGTTAGTTTTTCAAGGAAAAGAGATAGCTACAATAATAAAATTATTTCTGAAGTGTTAACCATGAATAAAGAAAATAGGAATAATAATAATATCATATCAAAAGCCGCCCATGTCACTTTGGGGACTGATCTAGCCTAATCATCACTCGGCCCCGCCTGATGTCCCATAGACATCGAAAGCATCAAAATAAGCGTATCCTACCTGAAACATGTCAGACAGGACTTCTGCTCGTGGGAATGAGCAGCACCCATAAAATAGGTGATTAATATGCTACGTACTAAGTAAAGTAACCGATTACTAAGACCAAAACATAAAATCATACAATTAATGCAGAAGGAATAAAAGAGAATAATCCATCATGATAATATAATATCAATCAATCATTCGGGTAGATACATAAAGGCCCATTTATATCCGGATTAATTATTTAATTAATCTCTAATCAGAAATGGATTCACACCATACTTTTTGTCAAACCATGTGAGTACGGATTCCCCCACTATTATAGCTGGTAGATTGGAGACAAGTAGGGTGCAATGCTCCTGCCCACTATTATTAGCCAGTGGATCGGTCACACATAGAGTATCACACCCTAACCACTATTTCTTATCGGTGGATCGGTTGGCCTCGGATCACATGGTGTTCCATTGTAAGTACTTAGTGTCTTTTAAATGCCTTAGCAATTGAGGTGTTTGATTTATTGAGCTCGGATTTCACCACTATTATAGCTAGTTGATCAGAAGCACATAGGGTATCATACCCTAACCACTATTATAGCCGGTGGATCGAAGACACATAGGACTATGCGTCCTAACCACTATTTCTAACTAGTGGATCGGTAGGACCCGACTCAATATTCTTTCACTTTACATAACTAGTATCTTAAGTATCTTATTCAAAACTTTGCCCATACATGCATGACTAACCCCTATTGTTCTTATCCTCCAACCCAAGTTAATCACCACCACCATAGTTAATCATAACATCCCCTAACACCCATGCAAATCCTAACTCCATGTAAACCCTACTCCCATGCAAACCCTAACTCCCATGCAACTCCATGCAAAAACCCTAACACCCATGCAACTCCATGCAAAACCCTAACACCATGCAACACTAACGTAGCATGAAAACCCTAGCATCATGCAACATTAATACCACCATGAAAAACCCTAGCACCATGCAACATTAATACCACATAGCAAAACCTTAGCACCATGAAACATTAATACCACCATGATGTTACACTCCTCTTTATTATTTTACTACCCTATCATGCATGTCTTATGGCCGTATAATACCATAATAAGAGCACACTCATACACATAATTCTCATGCCACAAGTATTTACACAAAACATACCTCAACTTCCATATCATGCTGCATTCATAATAATTATAAAATATACACATAAAACACAGCATATCATATCATATGGCATGCATGACATATAATCACATATTACACAAATGACCTTAGCACCCCTTACCTAAAATGTCACTGGTCTTGGAGCACGCTCCTATACCTCTTGAGGGCTTTAATTGGGTTCACCTATTATAGAAAAAATACTAGAATTAGGTTCCCTTCTAAAAATACTATTAGATACTACCTTATCCTAAGACTTGGTTTTCAATTAAAATAATACTATACTAAAATTAACTATACAAAATACTACTAAAAATACTAATAAAAATACTAATTTAATTTAAAACAAATGGTGATATAAGGGTTTCTACCCTTCACCAAAATAATGTTGGTAAAGATAATAATAGTAATAATAGTAGTAGTAGTAGTAGTAGTAGTACTAATAGTAGTAGTAGTAATAATAATAATAATAATAATAATAATAATAATAATAATAATAATAATAATAATAATAATAATAATAATAATAATATTATTATTATTATTATTATTATTATTATTATTATTATTATTATTATTAGTAGTAGAAAAAATAATAATAATATCCTAAAATTACAAGGTGGGCTTTCGACTCTACCCCAAATAATAAAAGTACTATTTAATAATAATAATAATAATAATAATAATAATAATAATAATATATTACTTATAATATTAAAAATAATAAAGATAATAATATTATTAATGATAATACTAGTAAAAATATTAATATTAGTACTAAAAATACAAGGGTGTGAGAGCTAATTAAAATTTAAGGTCTTGGCCCCCTAAAATAATTAACATTAATAATAAAATAATTATACTAATAATAATAATAATAGTATTAATAATTATAATAAACTTATAATAATTCATATAAATTCCTAAAATTTGAAACTAATAATCTAATTAACTCAAGAATAATCTCCACCCTGCCAACAAACTTTATCAACAATATTACATCTAATAACAATAATAATAATAATAATAGTTATATTTGAATAAATGCTAAAAATTTGAATAAAAATAGAATAAATTATAATAAATAGAAAAGAAGGGCCGAGAAGATCTAGGGTTTCACCTTGAGTCGGCAGGGATGGGTGGCATCGGCGGTGGTGCACGGCGGTGGCCGGAAAAGAAGTGTAAAAGGGAAAAAGATGAAGAAAAAGAGGGAAAGAGAAAGGGAAGGGGGGAAATAAGGTTATGGTTCGGGGGAGGAGAATTAGTAAAAGTTTTTGGGTGGTGTAGAGGGAAAAAGAAGTGGCGGATGTGGTGGCAGATGGCATCTTAAAGGTTGCGGGGTAAATATTTTTACAAGATGGATAAGAGACTTCGCACGACTATGGCGGCTTGTGCGAGAAGAATCAAAGGAGGTGGAGGGCTTAGTTAGCTAGAGTGTGATGCAAGGAAGAATTTGGGATGCAGAGGTGGCGGCAAGGTTGGCTATCGGTGGCGAACAGCTCATCTGAATTCACGGTGGCGCACGGTTAACTCTTAGGGTTTTGGGGAGAAAAAGTTTCGAAAACACTCCAATTGAGTCTATTTATAGGGTCTAGAGGGAATGGTAGGGTTTTGGGGGGTTAGCCGGAGGGTATTTTATGTAGGGTTTGGGGTAACCGACGACTGTAATCGGCCGACAAAAGTTTTAGTGGGGTTCGATCCTTCGAGAGAAAATAGGGTGAGAATGAGTGGGAGTTGAGGATAATCGATCATGCCAAGCTAATCTGCGAGTCAAGGGAAAGAGAATGAGGGGAGGAATGGCTAGTCAAAACCCTCGCGACCGGCGCTGCCATTTTCAGGGGTGGAGGTTGCAGGCTTGACGATGGAGGGAAAAGGAGGAAGAAGGACAGAGGGGGTGAACCTGTAATACCCCAAATTGAGCGGAGTGTTATAAGAATCGATTTGGCTATTTATTTCAACATGGTCGACCATCTTTTTGGTGATTCTATCCTAAGAACTCCACAGTTAAGCGTGCTAGCGATGGAGCAATTTTAGGATGGGTGACCTCCTGGGAAGTTTCGGGAATTTTTTGAAAATTTTCCGGAAAGTGCGTGAGTGAGGACAAAGCGCGCTGAAAGGACTCGTGTTGATCTGTGGGGCCAGCCGATCAATCCGAAAGCATTCTAAGGTATCCCTCGCGTGGTCGTATCGACTCGGGGTGTTACAAATGGTATCAGAGAGAAACTGCAACCGTGGGTTGAACTTGGATGAACCAGTTAGCCACCTAGCGGGACGATTCTTGGGATGAACTGTATTGAGACAGTCATTGGTTGAGGCGCAACGAGGACGTTGCGTTCTTTGAGTGGGGGTGAATGTAATACCCCAAATTGAGCGTAGTGTTATAAGGATGGATTTGGCTACTTATATCAACATGGTATACCATCTTTTTGGTGATTCTATCCTAAGAATTCCATAGTTAAGCGTGCTGGCGGTGGAGCAGTTTTAGGATGGGTGAAAATTTCCCAGAAAGTGCGTGAGTGAGGACAAAGCGCGCAAAAAGGACTCGTGTTGATCTATGGAGCCAGCCGATCAATCTGAAAGCACTCTAAGGTAGCTCCCACATGGTCGTATCGACTTGGGGTGTTACAAAACCGGTGGCCCGGAAGGAAAAGGAAAAGAGAGGAACTAGGCCAGTCGGCACCAATTATAAGTCCTTTAAATGAGATGCGGCGTATCAGAGGAAAAAGGCTCCAAAATGAAGCGTTCGGCTATTGCATAAGGAGAACGACGCTAGGCCATGGGAGAAGGAAGGAAAAGAGGAAGGATTGGGCCGTGCTCCAGGCCTAATCGGGAGAAGAGAAAAAGACAACGAAGAAAAGAAAGAAAAGAAAGAAAGAGGGGGAAAGAAAAAAAAGGAAAAGGGGAAATATAAGTGGTTTGGGGTTAAATAAATTAATTAGGATATTTAGGGTATTTAGAATAAAAATATTTAAATAAAATAATATTAAATCTCATTTTTAGGCTAAATTTAGGGTTTTTAAAATATTTCTCCTAAATTCCTTTTTAATTAGCAAAAAGCCCAATTTTTCCTTTATAAAAATATTTATAAATTCTTATTAATTTTCCCTAAATAAATCCTTCTTATTCCAAATAAAATAATTAATTAAATTAATTTCCTAATAAATCCTTATTTAATTATATTTTTTAAAATAAATATTTCTAGGGCATTTCAATAATGCTGTTATGGTGTCTGACCTTTGCTAATTAAGAAATGGAATCCCAATGAATCTTTTGACAATGCAAAGTGGAATAAAATTCCACTATAGATTACCCTTCCTGGACTCCCTATAACTTAATGGTTTGTAGATTCTCTTAGCAGAATAGGAACCTGCATTGGAGTTGCTATTTGTGCTGACATGGTTACAACTGCAAAATCTAGGGTCTCATTCCCCAGGCTTCTTATAGAAGTGGATGTGAGCCTGCCTATTATTGAACAAGTTCAAATTTCTTTACCTAATGGAAATATTAGGAGGCAATCTGTTCATTATGAATGGAGCCCAAATTCTACACTAATTATGATAGAGTTGGACATGATTTGAATGCACGCCTAAAAAAACCAATGATAAAAAAGGAGTCAGGGAAATCTATCCAAAAATTTTGACAAGTTAAAAAACCACAACCTCCACAAGAACAACACATAATGCCTACACTTGAGCACAAACCCGATGGAGATCAAACTTTTGATGAAACCAAGAAAATCATGGATGTTAATGCAGGTCCTTCTTATGCATATACTGATGATGATATCCTTACCATGTGTGAACCTAATCATGCTAAAATTCTCTTAAACAATATTGAAAAAAAGAAGGGAAAAGGGATCCTTCTTGAGCTTGGGGGAGATAGTGGACATAATGATACTATCCCCTTCTCACCCTTCTCATGAATATTGTAATGTGGAACATCAGGGGTCTAAATAATCCCTTGAAGCATAAGTTAGTGAATAGATGTATTAAATATAATATTTTTCATATAGTTTTTTTACTTGAAACTCGTGTCAAGGAGAAAAACATGTTTGTTGTTCTGAAATACTTTGATAGGCATTTTTCTGTCATTCATAACTACTCTGCCCATTATAATGGCCGTATATGGATCCTTTGGAGAGTTGATCTCCTAAAGATCCAGGTATTTGGTGTGTTTCAACAAGTTATTCACTGTTATATCGAGAGGAATGATGGAATATTTTACCATCTCTCTATAGTATATGCTCAGAACACAAGAGAAGCTAGGAAATGTTTATGGTCTTAGCTTAGAAACTTCCATGCTTTCAAGAAAAGAAGCCTTTTGATTGGAGACTTCAATGTTATTCTCTCAGGTCAAGAAAAGAGTGGAGGTATTACCCATACTACTGATAACGATGATTTTGCTGATTACATTTACTCTTGTGGCTTAGGAGAGCTACCAACCTTGGGCCCTTTATTCACCTGGACTAATAATCAGATTGGCCATGCATGGGTTTTCTGCAAACTTGATAAGGCCCTTGGGGACCATGAATGGTTTGAGCAATTTAATCATGTCTGGGTTGAGGTTGTTGTGATATCCCGTGGTGTGTTAGCCCTTGAGTTAGTTTTACTAAATGTGTGGTGGGTGTGGTATCCTTAGAGAAAATCTCATTTGATCTATCCTAACCCCGTGTGGCGGGTGTAGTATTCCATTATGTGTGTATGCTTCCATGAATATTGTTCATGATGGATAAATAGTTACAGTTGAAATTATTATCTTAATAACTAGAATTATGTGATCACTAAAGGAAGACTTATAATATTGTAGCAGAGGTTAGGGACCACTTAGGGGATCCTCGTGCAAATGGTGTGGCCAGAGTCACCTGGGTAGAGATTATGGAGGCAGATTGGTGACCTGCCTAAACTAGGGAAACTTAGGCCATAGTTCGTTTGAGTGTCTAAGAGCAAAGCGTTCCCAGTAGCCCTTGATCTAGCAGTACTTGTAGAGGAGAGCCCTAACTCCCCAACAGTAGGCATACCGGCAACACCTCCAAACCACTCCCCTACATTTCTACCGATGATCACCTATTCTAGCCGGTGCCCCAGTTCAGGAGGCCAAGGGAAGGCCTAAGGGACCTAAACCCTTCCCTTAGAGAGGAGGCTAGTTAGGAAGACGCCTGAACATGATTATTCAGGCGGAAGCTAGCCACTAGCTAGATGTCGTCATAGGTATGTTCACCATGTTATCTCTACCGGTATATGTCCTCTTCGATTCGGGTGCATCCTTGTCTTTTGTGTCATCTACTTTTGTCGCTAAGGCTAAGCTGTCACCTTTTGCTAGTGTAGCATTATTTGTGATGCTTCCTTTAGGTGATAATATGGAATGTACCAAGTTATTTTCGGATGTGGCCTTAGTCATAGGTAAGGTAGACTTCTTAATGGACCTAGTCGGGATGGATTTACGAGATTTTGACATGATATTAGGTATGGATATGCTGGGAATGTATCAGGGCATGATTGATTATGCTCAGGAGCATGTAATATTGCGAGGCTCAAGAGGAAATAGAGTTTTGTATAGAAAGACCCAACTAAGCCCAATACCAAGGTGGTATCAGCAGTTACTCTACACGCTTTGGTCCAAAAAGGGTATCTGATGTACTTATGTAGTGTGTAAGAGCTGAACAAGGACCTGGTAGCACTAGAAAGAATCCTAGTAGTCAGAGAGTTTCCACATGTGTTTTTGGAGGAAATACCGGGCATGCCTCCAGTTCGAAAAATCCACTTCACAATTGAGCTGGTGCCAGGAGCTAAGCCGGTCATAAAGGCACCCTATCAGATGGTGCTAGTTGAGTTGAAGGAGTTAAAGGCCCATTTGGAGGAGCTATTTGAGCATGGGTATATCCGACCAAGTATGTCACCCTAGGGAGCAATAGCCTTTTTCGTGAAGAAAAAGGATGGTGGTCTCCATCTCTACATAGATTACTAAGGATTAAATCAGCTGACGGTGAAGAACCAATACCTACTCTTGAGGATTTATGATCTCTTTGATCAGTTGAAGGGTGCCATAGTGTTCTCTTTAATTGACCTAAGGTAAGGGTACCATCAGTTGCAGATCATATATGCTAATATTATTGATTTCTAGACCCAATGCGGACACTACGAGTTTATGAAGATGCCACTTGGGCTCAATAATGCACCTGCATCATTCATGGATCTGATGAAAAGGATTTTCAGGCCCTTCTTTGACCAATTTGTAGTATTATCCATTGATGATATCTTGGTGTACTCTCGAGGGAATGGAAAGCATGAGAAGCACCTCCCCATTATCTTGAGTCTTCTAAGAGAGAACTGGTTATATGTAAAGTTTTTCAAGTGTAGATTTTACCTTCAGAAAGTGTCCATCCTTGGGCATATAGTGTCAGTTGGGGGAGTAGCTATTGACCCAGCCAAGATCGTGGAAATCATAGAGTGGAAGCCTCCCACGAGCATAGTAGAGGTCTGGAGTTTCCTAAGATTGGCCAGGTGTTATAAAATATTTGTGTAAAATTTCTCCAAGATTGCCCGTCTATTAACCAATCTCTTAAAGAAGACCACAAAATTCAAGTGAGACGAGACTTGTGAGGAAGCCTTCCAAGAACTAAAGAGGTGTTTGATCACAACACCTATGTTAACTCTACTAGAGGGTTCAAAAGGGTTTGAGGTATACAGTGATACATCCAAGCATAGGCTTGGTTGTGTGTTGATGCAGAATGGCAAAGTGGTCATGTATGCCTCCCGATAGTTGAAGCGATATGAACAAAACTATCCTACTCATGAACTGGAGTTAGCGGTAGTCCTTTTGGCCCTGAAGATTTAGAGGCACTACTTGTATGGGGTGAAGTGCAAGTTCTTTACCGACTATAAGATCCTCAAGTACAACATCACACAGAAGGAGCTAAACATGAGAAAAAGGAGGTGGATGGAGCTGGTCAAGGACTACGACATCAAGTTGACCTACTATGAGGTTCAAGCCAATGTAGTTGCAGATGCTCTAAGCACGAAGACCTCGCATTCTGCATATTGTTGTGTGGTGGCTGATCAGATAGTAGGTGAGTTGTTAAGGTTGGAGATTGAACTTATTCGGTAAGGTGATCTTGAGGCTTGCAGGAGCGCCTTGATAATCACTCCCACCATATTTGAGGAGATCTGAGCAAGCCAAACCAGAAATGTCAAGCTCAAGAGGATTAGATGGAAGTTGTAAGAAGGGCGGGCAGAAGAGTTTGAAGGTCATGAGAATGGTAGCCTTCATTACAAGGGCCATTGGTGAGTACCGCAAGGATGTCTAGAGTTGAAGCATCAAGTTATGGGAGAGGGAAATCAGACCCCTTACTCTGTTCACCCAAGAGGGGAAAAGCTATATAAGAACCTCAAAAAGGTATATCGGTAGCTCAGTATGATGCAGGAAGTGGTTGAGTTTGTGTCCTAGTGTCTGGTAAGGCAGAAGGTCAAGATCAAGCATCAAAGACCTGTGGGGCTACTTCAGCCCTTAGAAGTGCCAAGATGGAAGTGGGACTCTATCTCCATGCACTTTATCAATAGTTTGCCAAGGACTCGGAGCAATTGTAACACTATTTAGGTCATTGTGGATAGATTAACTAAGTCGGTCTTGTTTATTTCGATGAAGTCCACATGGAGAATAGATTAGTTAGCGAGTGCCTACATGAAGTACATGGTTAGTCGACATAGGGTTCCAAAGGACATTATATCATATAGGGATTTGATGTTTCTCTCTCATTTTGGGGGAAAGCTGTAGGGAGTCCTAGGGACAAAGTTGAAGATGAGTACAGCTTTCCACCCTACCATAAATAGATAGATAGAGTAGACCATACAAACCCTAGAAGATATGTTGAGGGCTTGCATGTTGGATTTCCAAGTTTTTTGGGAGTAACACCTACATTTAATTGAATTTTCATACAACAATGGCTACTAGGCTAGTATAGGGATGGCTCCCTTTGAGGCATTGTATAGGCAAAAGTGTAGGACTCCCTTGTGCTGGAGTGGCATTAGTGAGATGGTAGTACTGGGACCTGAGATGATCTAGGAAATGACCAGGTAGGTCCATCAAATTCAGAAAGAGATGAGAGCAACTCAGAGTAGAAAGAAGAGTTATGCTGATCGGAGGCACTGGGATAACGATTTTGATCCTGGGGAAAAAGTGTTGTTAAGGGTTTCCCCCACAAAGGGCGTGTAGAGATTTGGTAGAAAGGGTAAGCTAAGCCCAAGGTACATCGACCCCATTGAGATCCTAGAGTAGGTAGGTGATTTTGCTTATCGGTTGGACCTTCCTCCAAAATTGGTGAGAGTCCACAATGTGTTCCACATCTCACAACTGCAAAAGTACGTTGCTGATCCCTCCTATGTGATCTAGCTGGATGAGATAGAACTTGATGATTCCCTAACTTATGAAGAGTGACTTGTGCAGATCCTTTACACTAAGCTCTAGATCACCTGCAAGAGTGCGGTTCCCCTTATGAAGATTCTCTGGAGCTGACATGGAACTGAAGAAGCTACCTGGGAAGCTGAGAAGGACATGCGCGAGGCGTATCTGAAACTTTTCGCTGCAGGTACAATGATCCTTATTAAACCCTTTTCTTTAAGGGGGTAGTTGTATATTATTTCGTGTTGGTATCGTCTTCAACCAATTAGGAATTCTTTTTCCTTAGCCCTAGAAATTACCAAGTGACTTCGAGGATGAAGTCTTTCTTTAAGGGGCTAGTGATGTAATACCCCAAAACCCTAATTTAGGAAATTATGATAAAATAGGAATTTATTAGTGAAATTAATTAAATATATTATTTTTAATAAAACAATGGGAGTAATTAATTCAAAAAGGTTGAAAATAATAAAGAATTTAATTAGGGAAAATTAGGGTATTTTGCTAATTAAAATAGAATTTAGAAAAATTTACCCCAAAATTTCTAAATTAATATAAAAAGGAATTTAATTATTATTTTACTAATTTTTGTTATTTTCAAATATTCAAAATACTTAAATATCCTAAAAATCCCAAAAAACCTATTTTTCTTTTTCCCTTTTCCTTTTTCTTCCTTCTTTTTACCCTTTCTTCTCTTTCTTTTCTCCCCTTCCTCCCCGAATTGGGCCACGCCCAGTCCAACTCCCCCTCCTTCTCTTCTCTCCCCCGCATGGCCCAACCCACTTTTCTTTTTTTCTTTCTCCTTTGCTTGCCTAGTTCTATCCCTCTTTTTCTTTCTTTTCTTTTCCTCCCAAACCAATTGACCATCCCTTCTTCTTCTTCTTCCTCCCTTCTCCTTCCCTCGCGTTACAAGTTGGGCATATAATTCTGCCACCATCCTTCCCCCTACCAGTACATGCCGACCTACCTCCTCATCTCTCCCTAGTTCCATTACTTCCAATATTGATCCTACCCTACTCCTACCCTATCTCTCCCACATGCTCCCTTCCCCTTCATTTTCTTGTCCTCTACCCTGTAACCTTGAAATTTGTAGGGCATGCGCCAGCCTACTACCATCGATCGATAGCCCCCTAGCCCCTTACTCCCTTTTCCTCTTCCCCCTTTATCTCCTTCTCCCTCCCTAGGCCTTTTAATACCTTATACAGACCCCTATTTGGCCTCCTTTACTCTACCTAGAAATTTTGGTCTATTTGCAACACTAATACTTCGGACGCCACCCCAACCTCTGTCGTGCAATGCCACTACCCAAAACACCACCCAAACCCTTCCCTGTATTACCCTCCACCAAACCGAGCCAATCACCACCCCTAAATCCCCCTACACAAATCACCCTAAGTGTGCAAAGCTGGCTGCTCAACCTGTCCTTTGCACCCCATCGCCGCCCTCTCATAGTCATGCACTACCTCCTCCGCCGCAATCACTACCTCCCCTACTAGTCAATCAACCTAACATCACCTCCTTTACCTTCCCTTACCTTTCTTTATTCCTTCATCCATCTCCTTCCTCCTCCCTCCTTCTCCACCTCCCTCGGCCACCACAACCATCACCACCTGCGCCGCCACCCTTGATGTGCCACCATCACCAGTACAACCCTCTCAACCTAGAGAGTCCACCACCACTACAACCACCTTCTCACTCTCTCTCTTCTAGCCCTAAAAGACCCACCTCCTCTAAACCACCACTTCCACCACCATCACCGTCGTGTGATGTCGTCCTCTAGTTGCCACCCTCACTAGGTTGTGCCCTAACCCTTCTTAGCCCTTAAGTATAATTTATTTAGTGTAATTATTATTCTAACCTTATTGTTATTATTATGATGATTATTATTATTATGATTATTTTTATCATCATCATCATCATCATCATTATTATCATTATTATTATTATCATTATCATTATCATTATTACTACTACTACTACTACTACTACTACTACTACTACTACTACTACTACTATTTGTATTATTCTTCGTATTATTACTATTATTATTAAAGATATTATCATTATTATTTCTAATAGTGTTATTAATATCTTGTCATTGATTAATATAGCTACCTAAATCTATTTTGGAAAATAAAACCATGATTAACCATTTTAAGGGTAATATCCTTATTTTTACTACTAAAGCTATTATTATTATTATTATTATTATTATTATTATTATTATCCCTAATACTAGGTTATAATAGAGGTGAGTAGAAAATAATGAATATATTAATAAGAGGGAAGTTAACCTAAGTATTTCCCCTTTTATAGGTGAATCAAGTCCAACCCCTAAGGAGGCGTAGAAGCTTTCTCCAAGCTAGGTGTCGTTATAGGTAAGGGTGTGGTTAATGAATAATATGTGTATTATGTACTTTGTATGTTTTGGGTGATGATATATTTGTGTACCTTATATGATTATGACCATTTACTTGTAGCATAGTGCGAAGCTAAGGTAAGTGTATGTGTTCTCTTTATGGCATGTGTAATATGATAATGTATCTTGTGTTGGTGGTGCTTATGCGATATGGCCCTTTATGACTTGTATGCTAGGAGGTTTTAAAAGATATGTTGTGGGGTTGAAAAGATGAATGGAGTAAAGGAAGTGAGTTAACTAGAGGAAAGTAAAAATGACCTAAGTATCTCATGACTTATGGGTGAAAAAAAAAAGATAATATGAATAAAATAAGAGAGTAAATGAATCTTGCATGGGGAGTCTAGGGTTTGCATAGGATGGATGGTCTTTGCATGGGGATGATCCTTATGTGGAAAAATTTGACTTGAGGATTAAGTAAGGTGAGAGAAGAGTTTTTGGGGTGATTGGAGTCCATATATGAAAAATAATACGTAGGTTGATGTAAGGGTGTAAGAGGAACTTGGCTAGGGTTTAGGGAGGAAAACCCTAAGTGGAGGAGATTGTGGAAGGGAGACATAATTTAGAGAATTGAAGTATGGGATGAGAGTGGAAAAATGCCACATGGAGGGTGAATGTGTGTCATGTGGAAGAAGGAGTGGTGAGTAAGAGTGATGGAGGGACATCGTATAAAGAAAGAGAGGTGCTAGGATTTTAGGGATGACCAACTAGGGTTTCATGGCCACATGTGCAAAATGGAAAGTAAAGTGGGATGCTTGGGGACGGAGCGGGTGAGGTGATGAGTTGGGGGCAAGGGAAACGTGAGTTGTGTGAGATAGAGGAAGGTTGGGCCATATAAGCTAAATTAGGTTTTTTTTCGGAAAAAAACCCTAAAGGGTGATAATGAGTTGACTTGGATATATGGGAAAGTGGGCTTCAACCCATGAACATAGGATATGGGTATTCATGGTAAGTAAGGAAAAGAAGGAAAGGACACCTGGATGTACTAAGAGGCGTAGAGGTCCCAAGAAGTGGGACGCACCTTTTAAGGAGGCTAGGAGTAGATGGGTTGTATGAGCGGGTAATCCAAAGGACATGTATGTCTAGGGTGAAAGTATCTATTAAATAAGACATGGATAAAACACTAACCATTTAAAGTGGAAAATCAATGAGCCGGATCCAGACCGATCCACTATCGTAATAGTGGCTAGGTGCAAGGTGTCCTAGAGACCGATCCACCGGCAAATAATAGTGGTCAGAAGCATTTTGCCCTCTTTGTTTTTGATCCACTGGCTATAATAATGGGGGATCCTAAGCTCAATAAACCAAACCTTAAGTTATGATAATACATGAGAAATATACTAATTACTTATAGTGGAACACCATGAGAGTCGGGGCCAGACCAATCCATCAACATAATAGTGGCCAGAAGCACTTTGCCTTGGAGATAGATCTACCGGCGAATAATAGTGGTCAGAATTGTTCTACCCTGTATGTTTCTGATCCACCGACTATAATAGTGGAGTTTCTGTACTAGCATGGACTTATAAAAGAGCATGGTGTGAAATGGAAGTATTGACCAGAGATCTAATGATTAAGTTTAACAGGATTGAATCATGGCTTGTATTGTTTGTCTTTCATGCATGGCTTACCATCATAGTTACCTACTTGTGTTATCTGTATTTTATGTATGGCCTTAGATGCATGGTTACCTTACTCAATACATAGCGTACTGATCACCCGTTTTATGGGTGCTGCTCCTTTTTACAAGTAGAGGTCCCTTTTGAGTTTGTGCATGTAGGAGACACCGTTTTTGATGCCTATGACACACTTGAGGTGTCGGGCTGAGCTAAGCATTGACCTTTTGGAACTTGGCATGGGGCCCAAGAGGGATGTAAACCAAACTCTTCTTATTTTTGTTTTTGGTTTATTGTGTTGTACTATTCTATCCCGTTGGGGGGATTTCACTGTGTAACCTTTTTCGGTTGTATTGATTTTTAATCGCGCACTCTAATTTTCCCCTTATGAGTATTTCAAATTCCTATGGTTATCTATCTTAAGTATGTTTTATAAAATTATTCTTAGCCTTGTGGTTAGAGCGAGACTAGCTGGCGGCCACGCTTGTGCTGATTACAGTGGTAGCACCCCTCGTGCTTGTGTATGTTTTAATTAAAATAAAATTTTCAACTATGATTTTTTTGGGGGTGTTATACATGGACTACGTGGTTATTACACCTTTCTCATGGCTGATGTAGCACTAGCATTCACTATTTTTTTTCAAAAGCTTTCTCGTTGTCTTCAAAACTATTTTTTTGGTTCAAATTTTGGGGGTGTTATAAATAATGATACCCAACATATAATATTTTTGTGAAATAAGGACATGTAGTTATCCTTAAAGGTAATTTGGTCGATATGGGTATAATATGAAATTTATTGTAGTTTAATGTGTTATAGAGGTTAAAATATGCTAAGATTATCATGTTAAATGTTTAGAATAATCATAGATGGCATAGGTTCCACAAAATGAGAGAATGACTTAATTTGGAAATAGTAACTCTAAAAAGGCAATGTTATTATCGCATGTATGAAACATTAGAGGTTAACAACAAATTTCGAAAATCTTGTTAATAATAATATTTTAGGAAGGTATATTGGATATTGTAGTCATAGCAGTTTCATGACTAAACTTATGATGTGCTTGGAAAATTAGGGTTTTGTAAATATTGTAAATAATAACTCTTGAGATAAGGTTGTTATCATATGTGTAAGTGTAACACCCCCAAAATTTACTACCGAAAAATTTCGTTTAATTAAAAGAAACTTTGCGGAAGCAATTAATAATCAGTGAACTATGGGAGTATTACCTCCACACTTAGTACCAGACTGGTTCACTCATACCGTTCCAGTACCAAGTGCTAAGGCTAAAAGAGTAAAATATCATTTTACGAGAAACTTAAGCACTTAAAAATCAGAGAAGCGCAGTAAACACTTTACAAGAGAAGAATTCAACAATGGTGGTTACAAAATAACAAATACATTGAATTTAAAAGAGACAATTAAAACACTTTACAGTACCTTACGCTCTTTCCCGAGAGCCCACTTGAATAGCACCTGAATACAACCTGCAAGGGGTACTGCCCATTAAATAGGTAAGGGCCCCACGAAGGGAACCCTTCAGTACTACGGTATTGAGTAACTCTTTAAAAATGCACTTAAAATACAGGCACGCAATGTAACACATGAAATACTACTACATTCATATATAACCATAGGTATAATCATGATATTCGGATCCATTTATTCACACATCCCATAATTCAATCATATATTAATAGCGGATACGTAACATTCACTTTCATATATTCGCTTACTAACAAGTCAACCAATATCAATAGGCCGTGATGAGTAATCGATATAATTTGAGCCTTAAGGCCATTGGTCTATCATTAATCAATCATCTCAATGATTAGCATTTTTCCATAACTTATTCACATCCAATCAAATTTATTGAGCTCGGGACCCTCGCTATTCTGGCCGGTGGATTGGAATACATATATATATATATCATCCAAGGTAAAAACATCCTAGGCCACCATTATATCTGGTGGGTCGATACTCATGAACATCATCCAGGGAAAAACATCCTGGGCCACTATTATTTCCGGTGGATCAGTACTCATCATATAAATCAACTGGTCCCAGCTCATTAATCTTTCACTTTAACAATTAGTATTTTCCCTTTTTATTCAGCACAACAATTCCATTTATTTGCCTCGATAGGGAGATCAAGAACTCGAGACACAAAGGTACACCGGTTGTACTGGTGCATAAAAGCTACTCAGTACCCTTCAACTATCAACCTAGGGACGCAAAGGTACCCTGGTCGTACTGGTGCATAAAGCTAACTCAGTACCCTACCGACAAGGACACCTAATCTTTAAGTATGCATGCCCCCTAACTAGGTCCGTAGATCTAGATAGAGTAGATGTAGGGCCTGGCTGGGGTACAAAGGCACACCAGCAAATACCAGATAATCATGGGCTAAACCACGTCTTTAGGGTAGAGACCCCTAAAGAGCCACCATTCTTGATCTCGAGATCTTTAACTTTAAGTATTAGTGTCTTAATTAATGGTGATCACAAAAGCACAACAATTAGATAATTATCCACTTTTAATCATTCAGATATCATCAAAAATTTCTTATTTAAATGGTTGTCCAAGGGAACACAGATGAGTCATTAAGGCCATCCTAACTCATCTAATTTCGAATTAGTATTCGTTCTCGTGATACTTACTAATCATCAAATACTCCTACCTCGTTAATCAACATTATTAGAGTCATATTACGAATTCTACAATCACAACGATATATTAGATATAAACTACTCATTTACCCCTTACTTATAAAATCACTAAGTCATCCCTTCCTTATTTGATAAATTACCATATTACCTTCCTTGTTACAAAATCACCAAGTTACCCTTACTCGATTTAGGTTACTAAGTTAACGCTCATACTTATTAGGTCACTAATTCCCCCTTCATAATTATTACACCTAATATACTTTCCATTTAGTTGGTTAGATTATCACTTTGCCATTTCTCCTTTATTATAATTAATAAATTATCCTTAAGTTGATCAAATTACCCTTCCTCCTTGTCCTAATTACCGAATTAACCCTTTATTTAATTAATTACCCAATTACCATCCTCTATTATCAATGACCAACTACTCTTCTCCATTATTAAAATTACCAAATTATCCCTAGTTGGTTAAATTACCAAATTACCCTTTTATATGATCATAATTACAATTTTACCCTTCTCCGTTATTAAATTTATCAAATTACCCTTTAATTATCTAGGTTACCAAATTACCCTTTTTAATTGTCATAGTTACCAAAATACCCTACTCCATTATCAAAATTACAAAAATACCCTCTAGTCGGTTAAATTACCAATTTACCCCACACATTTATCATATTTACCATTTTACCTTTTTCCATTATGAAATTATCAAATTACCCTTTAGATATTTAAATTATTATTTTACCCTTTTCAATTATTATAATTACCAATTTACTCTTTTTTAATTTCCACTTTTACCCCTTTGATTTACAAAATTACCATTTTACCCCTTTACCTTCAAATTTACCATTTTACCCCTTAACTCCCAAAAATGACCATATTACCCTTTTACTTATAACATTTCCATTTATCCTTAAATTACGAAATTACTATCTTACCTCTTCTAATTTCCAAATTACCATTCTGCCCCTCAATCAAAAAATTACTATTTTGCCCTTTAATTACAAAATTACAATTCTACCCTTTTATTATAAAATTACCAAATTACCCTTTTAATTACAAATTACCAACTTACCCTTACAAATTACCAAATTGCCCCTTTATTACAAAATTACAAAATTGCCCTTTTATTACAAATTACCATTTTACCCTTACAAACTACCAAATTACCCCTTTTATTACAAAATTACAAAATTGCCCTTTTATTACAAATTACCATTTTAACCCCATTACTTCCGAAATTACCATTTTATCCTTTTATTAAAAAAAATACTATTTTACCCTTGCCTCCAAAATTACCATAATACCCTTTTTAATTAAGAATTACCTTTTTGCCCTTAGTACACCACTTATATTAAATTATTATTATTACTACATAAAATATTAATATTAATGCATCATCCACAACTTTTATAGTTAATACAATACTCATTAACACCCATATATAGATTAGGCCATATTCTTGTACAATATATATTAATAAAATCCCCTAAGGCTCACAAAATATTAAACATGTATTAAATATTATAATAGCATGAAATGGTATGGATAATACTTAACATTTTCCAAATTATTACCTTAAATATTATTTCCATACATGTCATATAACCTATCTTGCTTCCTTTTTATCAACCCACGCAATAACCACATATAATATGCTAAACAACATATATCAAGCATAATACATATTAAAATGCCTAATGTGCTAACATGCATTAATCCATGCATTTAAGCGGGATTTAACGATTACCTCGGTTTTTGCAAAAACGAACATTACCGGTATTCTAGTTAAAGGTCCAAGCTTTGATTATAAAACCCAATACCTAAAAATAATATAAATATTTATTATATTAGAAATAATAAAATCAAGGCATAAAACTTTATAATGCTCAATTAATCAAATAATTAAATTTAAAATATAATTATACCTTAAAATTTGTAAACCAATAGATCAAGAAACCTAGAAACTTATGCTGCTAATGTAGCATGAGCTGCATGAAAATTAATGGGAAGGAGGGGCTCAAAGGAGGGGTGAAAATAGGAGGAATATGCATTTTCGGGTTGGTGGTTAGGGGCTAGAAAAGAAGGTGGTTGGGGGAGGATTTAGGGAAAGGGAAGGGTAAAGAGGTGGAGAGGGGGTGTAGGTGGTGGACGGGGATGGGTTGATGGCAGTTAAAGGTGGTGGAGGCGGCGGCAGCAAGGTTGCGAAGGTGGCGGCTGAGGAGGGAGGTCGAGGTGGAGGCTGGTGAGGAAGGAAAATGGGGAGGGAAAATGGAGGCTTTCGAGTGAAGGTTTCGACCAAAGGATGATTGGGGATGGTAGAGGGGGTTTCAGGGAGTAATAAGGTGGCTCAAGTGGCAGCGGAAGAGGCAGGACGGCGGCGGAATGAGGCGTTGCAGGGCGGTTGCCGATAAGGGGGTAAAGAACAGAAAAAGAGGAGAGGAGGAAGAATGGGGTTGCGGGGTGGCTTGATGGGTGTTGTGATGGCTTGAGGGTGAGGTAGAGGGTGGCAAGAGGTGGTGCAGGTGGTGGTTGAGGTGGTGGCAGTGACAAAGAGGGGCGGCAAAACCAAAAATAGGGGAAGAGAGGGGAGTAGAAGGAAGGAAAGAAAGGGGAGAGTTGGGGTGCATGGAGGGCTCGGGAAAAGAATGTAGAATGGCAGGGAAGTAGGGAGAAATAGAAGAGGAAGAGAAGGGAAGGGATAGGGCTTGAGGGGTGGCTATAGGTGGTAGAGGGATGGCCATGGCAGGGGGAGGAAAGGGACGGCAATGGAAGGGAGTGGGGAAGGGAGAACGGGGTCGGTATGGAGCAAGGAATAGCGGGAGAGAGAGAGAGATAGTTAAGGAAGTCAATGGGGGGAGAGGGAGTTGCAAGGAGAGGGGGTTGCAGGGAGTGGCGATGACAGAGAGTAGGGAAGAAGAAAGAAAGAAGAAGGATCGGGGAGGTTGGGTATTGGTTGTTGGGCGTTCAAGCGATGGGAAAACCGGCCGAAGGGAGAAATGAGCCGGCTCGGTCGGGAGAGAAAGGAAAGAAAAGGAAGGAGGCAACCAGGCTCGACGCACGGGAGAAAGAAGCCAGGATAGGAAAGAAAAGGGAAGGAGGGAAGAGGGGAGAAGTGGGTCAGTGGCCCAAGGCCCAAGAGGGGGGTTACGGGCAGACCGAAGCAAGTCGGCGGCCCAAAGAAGAAAAGAAAAAGAAAGAGAAGAGAAAAAGGAGAAAAGAAGGAAAGGGGAAAAAAGAAAAAGAAAAGGGAAAAAGAATAAAATAATTTAATTGATAAAATAATAAAATGGGATAATTTTGGGTAATAAATTTATTTAATATTTTAATTTAAGATAATTAAAATGTAAGGGTTAAAAGGATAGTTTTTGTAAAATAAGGGTTTAAAATTTTATTTAAAAAATAAGAGTATAATAAATTAACAAAATATGTATTTTAATTTATTAAATATTTATACCCAACTTTATTTACTCAAAAATCCATAAAATAATTAAATTAAATGAATTTTAAAGGCTAATTCATTCCAAATAAAATTTATTTATTAAAATATAAGCTTTTAAAAATTCGGGGCATTATAATAAGACATTAGATTTTGACCTTGAATTTTAGGTATATTAATAATAATAATATTTGAGAAACAGATACCAAATTTGGTGGTTAGAAGAGCAATAAGGAAGAAGTTATGCTTAAAATATGAAATTAGGGTTTCTTAGGACGTATATGGACCTAAACCCTTATGAACGGCTTTGATATCTACGTTGTTGTGATTTAATTGCTTTAATTATGTTTTCTTCCTTTTAAATTAATCATGAATAGTAAATTAATAATTTCAAGTGAAAGATCATGTGTAACACCCCCAAAATCACAGTTAAAAATTTTTCGTTTAAATAAACAAACATAAGCACGGAGGTGCTACTAGCATGATCAGTACAAGCTCGGCCCCCGTCCGATCTCATACTTACCACAAGGCTAAAGAAAATTTATCATCAACCATAAGTCAAACTTAAAACAAGAATTTTTAGAAGAACTGAAATGTTCATAATGCGAATATTAGAGTGCGAATTAAAAGTTATTACAATCCAAATGAGTGCATAATTAGAGTTCCTAGAGGGATAAAAGATACAGGATGATAAAACAAAACCAAACTAAAATGTACACAAATAGTAAAAGTGAATTCAACTAATGTCTCTATTAGTCCCCAGGCCAAGTCCAAGCTTAACTCTCAGCCCCACCCAATGCCTTATAAGTATCATAGGCATCGAAGATGGAGTTTCCTACCAGCACAAACTCAGCAAGGCTCTCTGCTCATGAGAATGAGCAGCACCCATGAAAAGGGGTATTATAATATTATTCATAGATCGAGTTCAAGACTAAATACTTAAATATAAATATTAACACAAGAAAAAATAACAATAGAGGAACCAATATATGTATAAATCCACTGCTATGTTAAAAGGGGAAATAAGTCTTGCTACAATATAAAATAAAATTTGGTACAAAATATGAAAGGGTACCAGGTACATAAGGCTCCAAAAATATCTAAATCTATAGAACCACCAACATGGTACATCTCAATCTACAAAATTTTTTCACTCCTTGACTTTCATACCATCAATGCTTTACTCATACTCTTGTAATAGACCATATAAAAGTTATAGTATTAGTATGACATGTATTGTGTAAACCACATTAATACATGGAGAATAACATATCGACATAAATACACATAGACAACTTATTACCTTACAATTTGAGATTTATAAATTGTAAAATTTTGTTATTGAATGGATTTTAAATTCAAGTGAAGTGAGTTTTCTTGATGTACTAGTCAACTAGTTCTATAAACCGATTGATTGGTCTATTAGTTTTAGCATGTGTCTCTATTCGAGAAAACTAATCGGCCAGTCTATAGAATAGTGGAATGGTAGACCAAATCAATCAATTAGTTTGTTTAGTTGAGTAATTTTTTGAGTCTCAATTTTTTATGGAAAAATTATTCTAATGTTTTGGAAGTTAGTAATCCATCTCTGAATTACTTCCTGAGTAATCTGTAACCATTTCTAACTTTTACCTCAACTTTTCCTTACCTGAGGGGATTCAAGGTTTGGTTTCTCCATAAATAAGGGAGAATGACCTCACCCTTTTTCATGTTATTCCTTTCTCCCTTGTACAACCCTTTGATGGATGATTTATTCCATATCACCCCTACATGACTAATGGATCTGTTTCCTATGCTAATTTACACATTTCCTTTCTTGTAATTGATATTTTTTTGGAAAATCTTGACCTTCATTCTCTAAAATTACCATTGGATCTCTAGGAGAAATTTATCCTTATTCTTGATAAATTCACCCATTTAGTCCAAATTTGAACTATAAAATTAGGTTTTGTGATCGGCTTCACCCCTCTCATTCATTTCTTGAACGATACATTTGTTATAAATAAAACTAGCCATCTCTCTCCATTACCTCTTTTTATCCACTGAAATGTTCTAAGTTTATCTCAACACTTGTGCTTCACTCTTCTTCACTTCAAATATTCACCCTAAGTCATGCACCTTTTTCAATCCTCTAGCTCTATCTTATTTTATCCTTAAGTAATAAAGAGTTAAATTTGGAAAAACTTGAGTTTTTTTTAGATGATTCTTTTCTTGGATTCTCTTAGAGGTGGTAATTCTATTATCTTCTCTAATTCGTATTTCTTGATTTGTAAGAATCATATGAAGGTTATGAGCTTTAATTTCTTATATTAAGGTTTTTAGAAGTTAGAGTCTTTGAACTAAAGGTTTTACTTTGAGGTGTGCATTTTTGCTAAGCTTTCATGTAAGTCATTCTTACCTTTAAAATGTAGTATGAATGAACATGTGAGCTATTACATTTGGTAAAATTTTTACCTTGTGTGCACATATAACACTATGGTATTTTGGTTATGTATGTTAGAATATTTTAGAAATCTTAAAAAAAAAAGCAAGATTTCATGAGAAATATGGTTGATTCTATGTAAATGTTGCATAACTTAGTATATGAGCATGAGTAACCTCTATCTTCTATGATGGTGAGGTTATAATTTTGATATGGTTATATTTTGGAGCTTTATTCATATTTAAATGTCTAAAATGTACTTTGTGGGTAAACCGATCAACCGGTTACTAGAATAGCAAATTGGTTGGATTAAACCAATTGATTGGATTATTTATGGTGGCTTTGGATTATTCCCTATTTGAACTCGTCGGTTGGTTATGCCTAACTGATTGATTAGTTGTTAGAATAGTCGATCAGTTAACTCAACCTATTAGCTAGTTTTGAGTTCAAATTCTTGGTGGTCTCTAGTTAGACCCATTGATTGGTTTCTCAAAACCCATAGACTAGTTTCAATAAAGAACAATAGTGTTAGCTAAGCCAAATTAATCGATTAGTTTACCTAAAGTGATCAACCAGTTCATTAAAAGAGTGTTTTTTTTTCATTCTTTAACCTTGATATGGTTTTAGATTTGATATTATGATATAACATTAATCTTAAATAATGAGCACACATATTTTGGCATGAATTAACTTACGTAGTGAATGGAATAGTGGGATTAATTCATGGTAACCTTGATAAGTACCTTTGGAAGATGTTAATAGGTAAAGTAGAATAAGCATGCTATGATACTACTATTAAATGACATATTCTAGACTCTTGATATAAATAGATTAAACTAATGGATGGGTTAAAATTTTAAAAATGTTAATAGAATTCCCTTCATATGTATGGATGGTAATGATGGATAAGATGGAATGATTATGGATAAATAATAGATTCTTTGGGTTTTGTATGGACTTTATGTGATAACATAACCTTCGATAGTAACATGCTAATCATTTGAAGTGAAAGATGATTGAGTAGCACATGGATCTAGATTACCCAATCCTCAATTAGTTTCCAAGGGTTAGTCTACCTTAGGGAATTTATTGGTTCCTTTGGCCAGGATCCTAGTAGATCTTGGTGTTTTATTAGCTTTGGTGGGACTTTATATCCTCTGGCTTAGATAAAATTCTATGATATGTGGGACCATGGGGTGGTGATGAGTTAATCTCTCAAAAAGGAGTGATCTCTTATCAATAAATAGTCTAATGAATTATATAAATTTTAAGATATACCACACGGGAAATTAACGTAAGTGGAATGTAAAGGAGCCTAGTGTGTTGCTTGAATAACCTACATGATTAAATCTATGATTTCTATCCATGACCTCAATACTATGATGGTGATCATGTTGAGTTATGAATTGTCTAAGTTTGTATGGCGTAAAATTTCGATGCATTCTATGATCCTGATAATGCACGTATATCTAATTGTATGACACAAGTATGATATATGTTTAGCATAATTTTCATAATGTGTCATGGCCTTTTATGTTTGTGAAACCTATTAAGGAGGTAACTTGGTGTATTTAGTATGTAGTATACAGATGTGCTCGTATTTTTTTCACCTACTCAATCTTATGAGTAGAAGACCCTATGCAAGTTTTTGAGATTGGCTGATAGCGGACCTACGCTGTGTTGGGCTTGGAGGCTTGAAAGCATGGACATTTGGAGATCCTTAATGAAATAGGGTTTTAGGCTTTTCCTTATTTTTGTTTTATCTCTATTGTGTTTCCCTATTTTCAATTTACTTTCTCTTATAAATTTGAGTATTTTAGGGACCCATTATGGTATATTCTTGTAATTATTTTTCTTTGTGGTATTCGTATATTATATCTTTTGTGCACTCTATTCTAATATTTAGTTTAGTTGGTTTCCTTGTCTTTTTACATAACATGGTATGAGCATCAAACATTTATCCTATGTTAGGTGTGGTGGTAACACCTAATTTTTCCTAGGTGTATTTGGCATTTTCCACTTGTTCTATGTTTTAGAACAAAATTTTTTAATAGTGAAAAATGGGGGTGTTATCTGTTGGTATCAAAGCCTTATTTTTAAAACAACTTTATTTTGAAATTTTTTGGCTATTAACACAACATGGTATCAAAGTTTTGTTTTGAAAACTTCTTTACTCCTAAATATTTTAAGTTGGTACCATAGCTTTCTCTATCAGTTTTCCAACTAATTTGATTATTTAGCTGAAAGTTAAAATGATTTCACACGCATAAATGTCCATTAGTGATAGTGGGTTGGGAAAGTGCTATAGGTAAATTTTGTGTTGAAATGTTATGCGAGTCTTAGTGCTCCATAAATTGGTTGCTTCTGACTAGTCATAGTATTTAGGAGATGATAGTTACGGGCCCCCATTACGAGCACATCAAGGAATTTATGGAGATTGTTAGAGCCTATATTGAGGGTCATATTCAAGCTCCACAATCACCGTTGCCGACCCAAGTACTAGTACTAGAACTAATTCTAAAAGATTGACTCAAGAGAGTTGGGCATTATCATCAAACCTTGACATCATGGAGAGATGGATTAGGGGAATCAAAAACATATTTACTATTTGTGGTTTCTCATTGGACAAGAGGGTTAATGTGGGTTTTAATTAACTAAAGGACAAGAAAATATATGGTGGAGAAGTGTCCAACCTAGATGTAGAGAACCTACTACTTGGGGACCTTTCCTTGAGGCACTTCAAGCCAGATTCTACCCTACTCATCTCTGTATGAAGAAGTACATTGATTTCATGGCACTTTGGTAGGGGAGCATGTTAGTGGAGGAGTACTATATAAGGTTCATGGACATGGTCTAATTCAATCTTGAGGTAGAGGGTAGAGAGGTAATATATGCGTGTTCGGTTTAACTATGCTTGATAGGTAATGAAATAAACATAGCACAACATAATCGTGCAAGTATTCACAGTTGATCCAAGTAATAGAGTGATGAGTGAGTATCATTCCCTTGAGGAATTGAACGAAATGCGACTTACTAAAGTCGATTATTTTGGAGAATTAACTATATGATGAAATATTCGTAGGGAGACAATGAAAATGCAATGAAGTAGGTGAGCACTTAGTGATTCTCCCTGTTTACCTTTAATTTCAGTCGGAATTCTCCCTTTTTGTTCTTGTTACTGCCTTTGTGTTGTGAAAATTTGTAGGGTCTCAAGCAACAAAAAAATCATGAAGGATGAAAAAAAGAATAAGCTTAAAGGGAGTCGAAAGGAGAAAAAAGGAGCAAAGAGGAGCAAAAGTTAAAGTGGAAAGAGATTTAGAGCTAAAATGTAAATTCTGGAATAAAATGAAAGTAAGAATGCATATTTAAAGTATATGGGCCTGAAATAAGTGAAATTTAGACCAGGAAAATGTCTGAATTTGGAGAAGCTTTCAACATCAAATTTTTATATCTTTTTAATATCTTTCCAACGCATCTAAAATCAGCTTAATCGGAGATATGATGAAACAATTATGGTCAAAATACGCATCATTGTCAAAGCTGACAAGGAAAGCCCATCTTTACCAAGACCCTAGCGATCCACGAGGCGGTAATATAAAAACTCTCATTCTAATATCTCGAGGTAGCCTCCACTCCCTCTTTTTTTTTCTCTCTTCTCTATCCTCTTCCCCAATTCATCAAGATCTTTCTTGTAAATTAGAGACCGAGGTTCAAGAAGTTAAATTTTTGCAAGAATTTGAGAACATCAAGGGTATTATCTAATCATCTTTTCTCTATCTATGGAATCTCTTGTTGATTTTAATATTCTTGCTATGAATTTGATGGGCTAGATCTTGTGCTAAGGTGAAGGGGAATTTTCCCCAATCCTAATGTGTTGAATTATTACATCCTTTTTTTATTCAATTCATAATGTATGTGTTGTGTTATTGATTGATTGACAGATTTTTGAACCATGGCCGGGTTCTGATTTTTGGTGTGGAAAATATCGGCGAGATCAAGAGATAATCCAGTATTAGACCTAATAGCCCAATGGGTGATTAAATTTTAGGTCGAGAGACGATCGATTTGACCTCTACAACAATAAAGGAGGAAACTTTATAGACTTTAATGCATTACATTCTATTAGACTCTAAGATAGAGGTAGTTAGGGCCATAGATATGTAATACGGTGGCTGTCGCTTGAGAAAGAACAACACTTTCTATCCTTGTTGGCATGATTGATTATGATTGTTGAATTATTTTGTGATGTGATCTTAGATTACATGTGAGGATCAGGGGCGATGAACCGGAACCTTAGCTCTTCTATTTATTTGAGTCACTTGAGTGTTATTTTCCATTCTTTTTAGCTTATTTAGTTATATTAGCTTACAATTTATTATTTCATATCATCTCGTAGTCTAGACATAGTTAATTTCTATCATTGTCCTAGTGGTCATTCACCAATCCTTGTGGGATCGACCTTGACTACTACTCTGACCTTGTGCACTTGCGGGTAGGAACGTGTCACTTAGGAGTTCACCAATATCGACATGACATAGATAAAAAGGGAATCAAAAGGTAGAGTAGTTAGAGGAAGATTTCATAGCACCAAATGCATGCACCCTGTGACAATTCATAGCCTGTCAAGATTAGGAGATATTAATACTACTAGGCTCATTGGATTTCACTCAATGGTGCAATATACTCTAAGGCCATCTCCATCACTGTTCATGGGCCAAGGCAATGTCACACAATGATTTTGGAGGATTAATGGCAAGGTCACATTAACTTTTTGTACTAACCATATCACCATTCATCATTATAAATTCTGTTCAATATCACCGTTGATACAAAAATTATATGAGTGCCTAATATGGCCAACATTTAACACATCAACAAATGAATGCTCAACAAAATGAAATATCATATAAACTAAACATGAATATAATGTCACAAATTACTGAAAAATGTGTAGGTTGGGACATGTTTCATCTAGTGCTGCATCAGGTAGCTACAACCTATGCTAGGTGGCTATATCCTATAGTGGTCCCCTAATGAATACTGCTAAATTTGGAGATTTGGTTATCCTTCTATTTTTTGAAACTATAGAACCTTGATGGCGACCTTGTTAGCAAATTTTGTAGCCTTGGTAAGGTAAGAATGTTAATCGACTCTGCTAAGTTGCAGCCACCCCTACACATGCTTTGCAACTAGGTTAGTAAAGGTATTAAGTCTATGAGTTGACATGTGAGTGTAAGTACTATAATTTCATAAGATATTAAGGCTCTTTTCAAATTAAATTTAAGCGATTCATGCGAAAGCTCAAAGGGTGGAAAAATTATTAGGAAGAATAGCCTACGACTTCCTCATGTGATAAAAATCATACATATAATGATACTCATAGGGTCCTTTAATTTGCATAAGTCAACTCATATCAATTCCTCCAAACATAATCTATTGCTCATACCATCTTGATTTTAATTTTCCAAGGAACAGCTTTAACCATAAATTATAGAGCAACACCAACTACCTACGATATAACTCTTTTGGTTTGAGATGGTGGTCATGAAATTTTTTTGTCATTTCCTTGTACAACCAAGCACTATTTTATGAGGCATTTTGTAGCTCTTCGAGATCACTCATCTACAACTTTTGTGCCTCTCCTATAGCAGCTAATTCAATGGGTAGGTGACAAGTGATTCCAAATATCAAATAAGGTGACATTCCCAAGGGAGTTTTAAATGCTATCTTATATGCTCAAAGTGCATCGTTTAACCTAGCCAACTAGTCCTTTCTAGTAGGGTCGACCACTTTTCCAAAATTCTCTGAATTTCCCTATTAGAAAGTTCAGCTTGACCATTTGACTATGGATGATAGATGGTGACTACTTTGTGATGAATCCCATATTTTTGCATAAGTTTTTGGGATAACTTATTGTAGAAATGAGTACCTTTGTCGCTAATGATAGCCTTAGGAGTCTCAAATCTTATGATAATATTCTATTAGAGGAAGCGGGTCACCACCCTAGCATCATTTGTTAGTAGTGCAGTGGCCTCTATCCATTTGGATACGTAGTCCACTAATACCATAATATATTCATTACCAAAGGTGGATGGGAATGAGCCCTTGAAATCATTATTATAGACATCAACTATTTGTACCTCTTATATGCTCATTTGAGGCATTTCATTCTTCTGTGAGATATTTCTAGTTTTTTGGCATTGCTCACAATTTTGGACCTCTACTTTAGCATTCTTGAATATGATGGGCTAATAAAATCCACTTTGGAGAACCTTTAATTTAGTGCATATACCTCTAAAATGACCTTTGTAGGGTGCATGACGGATGGTCAAAATTTCCCCGGCCTCCTCTTCAATCACACATCTTCTCATCAATCCATCTAAGAATTATCAAAACAGGAATGGTTCATTCTGATAGTGATGTCATGAAATAATTTCTTCAATTGCTGACAAGATTTGTTAGGGGGATATAATTTACATGCTAGATAGTTAGCAATGTTTGAATATCAGGGTGGTTGACCCTACTTGATTATTAGCTATTGTTAGTTGGGGAAGCTCTCCTTAATCTAGACTTGTCTATGCTTTTTAGTTTATAGTTCTAATATGGAGAGATGGTCTCTAATTTTATTATCCCTACCCTACCGATCTTTGATTTCAACATCAAACTTCTATAAAAGGAGGATCCATTTTAGCAAATGAGGTTTGGAATCTTTTTTAGCAAGAAAGAAGTGAATAAAAGTGTGTTCAGTAAAAAAAATCACTTTAGTTCCTAAGAGATAAGATTAAAATTTATCAAATGCAAAAACTACTGCCAATAATTCTTTCTCAGTAACGGTGTAGTTCAATTGAGCCTTATTGAGAGTCTTGCTTGCATAGTAGATGCTGTGGAAGAACTTGTTCTTTTAATTTCCTAGATCTACTCTTATAGCATAATCACTCGTATCGCATATTAGTTCAAAGGGTAAGGTGTAGTCAGGTCCTATGATAATAGGGGCTTTAGTGAGTTCTAACTTTATTCACTCAAAATCTTCCTTACAAAACTCATTAAACTTAAACTTTCTATCCTATTCTAACAACTAACGAAGGGGTTAAGCAATTTTTGAGAAATATTTGATAAATCTCCTATAAAATCTTGCATGCTTTAAAAAAACTTCTCACACCTTGGATAGTGGTTGGAGGGGGTAATATTCTAATAACTTCAATTTTTGCTCTATTGACCTCTAATCCTTTAGGAGAGACCCTATATACTAAAACATCCCCTTCCCGAGTCATAAAATAACATTTTTCCAATTGAGGACTAAGTTAGTCTCTTTATACCTTATCAATACTCTCTCTAGGTTTGTTAGGAAATCATCAAAATTTTTAACAAAAATAAAGAAATCGTCAATAAAAATTTCTACAATTTCTTCTACTATGTCCATAAAATCGTCCATCATGCATTGCTAAAAATTTGTGGGCACATTACACAGGTTAAAGGGCATTCTTCGAAAGTAGAATGTACCACGGAAGCATATGAATGTGGTTTTATGTTGATCTTTGGGTTCGATGGATATTTGGTTAGAACCAGAGTATTCGTTCAAGAAGTAATAAAAATCCCTTTCTACAAATTTATTACGTATGTGATTGGGAAATGGTCTTTTTGAGTGGCTATATTGATTTTCCTATAGTCCATGTAAATATGCCACCTTATGATTGTTTGAGTTGTGATGAGTTCATTCTCTATGTTTTGAATGATAGTTATACCTCCTTTCTTAGGAACACATCAGATAGGGCTTACCTAATTGCTATTAGATATGGGGTAGATGATACCTGTGTCAAGCTATTTAATGATGTTTTTTTTACTATCTCCTTTATTGCTAGGTTGAGCCTTCTTAGCTGCTCGGTAGATGAACTTGAGGGGTCCTCTAGCAAAATCTTGCATAATTTTGGGATAATTCCTTATATATTTTCCATGGTCCATCCTACTACCTTTATGTGCTTTTAGAGCAAGCTGGCCAATTGGTCTTATTAAAATTTAGGTACGTTAGATAATATAATAATTGGTAGGGTATCTTCCTTACCTAAATATGCATATTTTAAGGGTATCTTCCTTTATTATCACATCTTCAATCTTTTCTTCTAGGTGAGCATACAATTAGTTAGCTAACTGTAGAGTGATGTTGGTAGGCCTTGCTTCCCCGATACCTTGCTTCCTAAAAATGGACATAGACATAAGATTAATAATAACACCATGGTCACAAAGGGCTTTACAACATTACTTATCTCCTATAGAACATAGGATAGTGGAACTACCAGTATCTTGCAATTTACTCGGTAATTTTTGTTGAAAAATCAAACTACATCCCTGGTTCATTGCTACCATCTTGTATTCACACATTATTCTTTTCTGTGTCAAGATGTACTATAGAAACTTTGCATAATTAGGCATCTATTCAAGAAGTTCTACTGATGAAATGTTAATATACAATTATCGGTTAATCTCAAGGAACTTATCAAATTGTTTGTCCTGTTGTTGTTTTTTAAGGTGATAAGGGAAAGGTGGTGATAAGCTAAAGGATTTAGGAATGATGGTCGATGATGGCATACTTCTCTTTTGAGGCTTAAGAAATGAAGTGGTGTTTACTTCTAGATTTATGGTAGGAATACTCTATTGTTGTGATGGCGCATAGATTGATCTTTTGTCTTTGGGTTCTATGTTATTTGCATATTTGTTAGGGTGGTGTTCTTCCTTAGTTTTTTTTAATGTTGGAAGGGAGGTGTAATTTCCTTTCCTTATCTAAGTGTGATGGCTTTACACTGATCCTTACCATTTATTCTTGGGTTTTTGTTATCACTAGGTAAAGTACCATAAGGTCTACTACTCAGGGCTATAGTTGGCTGCCCCATTTGAGTTTCTAGTGTTCGTAGGGAGGTTGTATTGCTCTAGATTGCTGCATCGGTTTTTATCATGTATTCCTTGAGAAGATTTTCTATAGAGTTGGAGTTACTATGCTGAGAAGGAGGTTGGTGAGATTGTGGTTGTAGAGGGTGCGGGGGTTGAGGTTGGTAGTATTGATTAGTTAGATTTTTCACATTACTTTGGTTAGAGCATGAAAAGTTAGGATGTTGCCTCTAGGCTGGGTTATAATGATTACCATATGAATACTGTGATCTTCTAGCCTAGTTTCCCATGTAATTTACAGACACTAAATTTGCTGGACAATGCTCAAACAGATGGCCTTCTACACAATACAAAAAGGATACTACGACTACTGAAGTAGTGGGATGTTCCTTTGTTCTCTGTACCAGCAAGTTCATGGGAGTAATATTTTTCAATAATTTAGATATAGATGATACCTCTACTCTTAGGTCTGTGATAGAGTCTACGTTAAATGCTCCTACTACTCTTACCCTGTGGACGCTCATGGCACTTCCCCACTATTGCTTGTAGCAAGTTATGGTCTCAATGATCTCATAGGCTTGATCATAAGTTTTACTCAACAGGTGCCATTAGTTGAGGCTTCTACTAAGTTTCATGTCTAAGGGTTTAGTCCATTGTAGAATTTCTGTATTTGCAACCAATAAGGGATTCCGTGGTTTGGGCATTTCCTTAATAATTCCTTAAACATCTCCTATGCATCTTGATGTGTTTCATCTTCGTCTTGTGAATCTACTATAATGTACTGTCTAATTTTAGCATTTTTTTTGTTGGGAGGGAAATAACATATGAGGAATTTTTAAACTTAGTCATCTTATGAGGTAATTTAATGAGTTAATAGTAAAGTCAACCACTCTCTAATACGGTGTCTTAGGAAATAAAATAACAACTTAAGTTAGATGGAGGTTTCTGGAACTCTTGAATTTTGAAGGTGTCACTGACTTTCATAATAGCTCTAAGGTAAAGGTGGGGGTCTTCAGTTGGTTGGCCACTAAATTTCCCTATGGTTTGTAGCATGTAGAACATGCCAAGGTTGAGTTCAAAATGATTGCTGGGATTTCTAGATGGGCTATGATAGGGATAAGGTGGCCTTTGATTGGCACATCATAATCTCTGATGGCTTGATTGCGATCATCACCTATGGATTGAGCTTGAATTCTCACAGAGTTTATGTTAATGTGACGGGGTAAGATCACTGGTAGTCCTTCCCTTTGATTTGGTTGTGGCATAAGGAATCCATTGTTGCCATTTTCATGCTAAAGTTAGCCTAAATGACTCATGTCACTGGAATATTCGAAAGTTGATTCTTCTCCTTAATATTTTTGTTGATGAATGGCCACCCGATTTCTACTTAGGGTGTGCTCAATTTCTAGATTGATTGGTAATAGGGCACTCTAGACAAGTCTGGTCATACAAGTGTTAGTCCTATAAAAATAAAAGAAACTAAAAGCTTACAAAACTCTAATGTTAGTTATGCACTCAAAATTCCACAGTATTCTATCCTTTAGTGCATACCATTCTCAAAACTTGAATTTCCTAACAATGGTACCAAAAACTTGGTGTGTACATGATTGAACAATGCTTGAAAGGGTAATGAAATAAATGTAACACAATACAATTGTACAAGTATACACAGTCAATCCAAGTAATAGAGTGATGAGTGAGTATTGTTCCCTCTGATAATCAAATGAAGTGCACCTTACTGAAGTCAAGTGTTTTGTAAAATTAACTATATAACCAAATATTAGTAGGGAGACATTGAAAATGTAATGAAGTAGATGATCAATTAGGAGTTCACTTATATCAACAAGATATTGATAAAAATGCATGCACTCTATGACAATTCATAGCTTGTCAAGCTCAGGAGATATTAATCCTATTAGTCTCACTGGATTTCACTCAATGGTGAAATATACTCAAATGTCATCTCCATCATGGTGCAAGGGCCAAGGCAATGCCACATAGTGAGTTTGGAGGATTAATGGTAAGGTCACATCACCTTTTAATGCTAACCATGTCACCATTCGTCATTGTAAATTTTGTTAAGTATCATAGTTGATAGAAAAATCATATGAGTGCTGAATGCGGAAAAACTTCAACACATCAACAAATGAACGCTTAATGAAATGAAATATCATATAAACCAAACATGACTACAATGTCACATATTAGAGAAAAAAGGGTTACCCAATCTTTTCTCTAAACAAGGAGGTTAGGTAATTATAAATCTCCTCATGCCAAAAAAGAAAGTAATGAAGAGAAATAAGGGAAGGGACTGGAAATATCACGGTAATCTAACCCCTATATAGCCTAATATCTCATTCTTCTTTTCCCTCCCTCAATATAGCCTACTGTCACTCTTCAACTTCCACCTCTCTTCTCTTCTAATCTATTGTGTTGTTTTCCCCTTCCTCCTCTCCATCTCTTCTTCTTGATCAAGTGGGTATTTATACAGTGCAAAATGTGCAGGTTGGGACATGTGTCATCTAGTTCTACACCAAATGGCTGCACCCTATGTTAAGTGGTTGTACCCTACGTCAAGAAGCTATACCCTATAATGGTCCCCTAGTGAATGCTGCCAAATTCAGAGATTTGAATATTCTTCTTTTATTCAATCCTGCAAAATCTTGATTGTGACCTAGGTATTGAATTTTATAGCCTTGGAAGGGTAAGAATGTTGATCAACTCTACTAATTTATAACCACCCCCACACATTATTTGCAACCAATTGAGTAAAGGCATTAAGTCTGTGAGTTGACATGAGAGTGCAAGTACTATAAATTCATAGGATATTAAGGCTCTTTTAGATTAAATTCTATAGAGTCATGCAAGAGATCAAAGGGTGGAAAAATTATTAGTAAACACACCCTACGACTTCCTCATGTGGAAAAAATCATACCTATAATGATACTTGTAGGGTCCTTTAATCCACACAAATCAACTCATATCAACAATGTAGGTCCACTATTTTAAGATTGTCTTGGGGATTAGGTACTATGAGTTATTGGTTTGATTTGCCCCACTAGACATGGTTGGGATGTATGATCAAAACTAGGAGGCATTTCAGGTTATTCAAACCTAGTTAAGGAGCAAAAGGAAGTCCGAGAGGTACTAACATCTTGGCTTTAGGAAGAAGTTTTACTCTAGAGGTACCATACCACCAAGATATGGTAGGAATATGGGGTCAGAACCCCGATCGTGAGGATAGTATGAGAGACATTTTAAGGAGAGGCATTACCATTACAAGCATTGCAAATTAGATAATCTAGTGATGGATTCTAAGAGCAACAAAGTGACTTGACATGGTTGTTGGTATGATGGGACACATGACTTATGAGTGTTGTGTTGGAGGTGGCAGTGTTCAGAGGAGCCAATCTCAAGCTCAGAGCACCGGATCAATTCTGCAGTAGCAACAAGCTTAGAGAGTTCCTCGGTCACCACGTAGTGTTACTAGTTGTACTAGTGAACCTAAGGGTTAGAAGCCCAATATTTTTCAGAAGGGTCAAGGGTTAGGCAATGTTGCAGGAGTTCCTATAGGCTGGAACCAAAATGTAATTCGCTAGTCTAAGGCTAAACATCAAGTTGGTTTAGCAACAGGTATGCTTACTATATGTACCTCTCTAGCATGTGTTTTGTCTGACTCTAGTGCATCACATTATTTTGAGTCATTCACATTCGTAGCTAGATCTACATTATTTCCTTCATTTGGTATTTTTTCTTCTATTAGTTTACCTTCAAGGGCTAGGATTGCATGCTCTAAGCTTTTTTAAAGGGGTGACCTTAATAGTTGGGGGAGTAAAATTTCCCATACATATCATAGAGATTGAGTTTCACTATTTTGATGTGATTGTTGGAATGGACATGCTGGGGAAGTACCGAGCATTGATAGAATGCACATAGAAGCTTAAGGGTCTTCGAGGACCAAAAGCTGTTAGTCTTCTATTGGAGGTGCGAATCTAGTCCTTTTGTGATGGTCATGTAAACTATCATGTTGAGTACCACTATTTGAAATGGGTATTCACTCTTCTTGTATAGTGTTCGAGATACTTAGGCCAATGAGATAGTGTTAGAGTTAATTTTGGTGACTCGAGAGTATTCAGACATGTTTTCCTATAATATTTTGGGCATACCACTAGTTTGAGATGTTGCATTCACACTTGATTTGTTACTAGGGAGAAAGCTAGTAGCTAAAGCACCCAATCATATGACACCTGCAGAGGTGAAGGATCTTAAGGCTAAGCTAGAAGAATTGTTGGGGAAGAGATATGTAACACCCCAAAATTCACTATTTTTTTATAGCGGAAGAATTTTAAATTAAAACCCGTGATTTCTGGGGATGTTACCGCCACACTTAGTACCATACCGGTTCTCTCTGACCATTCCAGTATCAAGTGCTAAGGCTAAAGAAAAGATTAACATTTAAACTCAAACCAAAAGTTCATAAAGAACTAGAAAGGATCATACAACAAAATCAGAGTACGCCTAAAAGTTTATAAACAATAATAAGATAGAAATCAGAGTGCGAAATCAAAATTCCTCGAAGGGAATAATCTTACAATAGATAAAAGATTTATTTGAAATACTCAATACAAGGTAATAAATTCATAAAAGGGTAAATCCAATACAAAAGAAATAACAAATAGATATAAATCGCATAAAGACTAAATATGGCCACGACACTCTCGAACTTGAGCTAATCACAAGCTTAACACACATCCCCGACTGATGTCTCGCCCACCTACACAAAGTCAGAAAGGCATACTACTCGTGGGAATGAGTAGCACCCATAAAAATGATGATCAGTACGCTATATACTGAGTAAGGTAACTGAACACTAAGGCTAACACATAAAATCACATAAACCATGCGTAAGAATAAAAGAACATAAAGGCCATCATGATATTATAATATCGATCAATCATTTAGGTACATACATAAAGGCCCAATTATATTCCGGATTAATTACTTAATTAATCTTTGATCAGAAATCGATACACACCATGCTTCTTATCAAATCCATGCGAGTATAGGAACACCTACTATTATAACCGGTGGTCTAGTCACACATAGAGCACCATACCCTAACCACTATTATTACCGGTGGATTAGTTACATATAGGGTAAAATCCTAACCACTATTATAACCGGTGGATCAATCACACATAGGATAAAAACCCTAACCATTGTTCCTAACTGGTGGATTGGTTTGGCTCCTGCTTGCATAGTGTTCCACTGAAAGTAATTAGTATCTTTTAAGTACCTTAGCAAAAAGTTGGTTTGTGTTTATTGCACTCAGGATCCCCCACTATTATAACTGGTGGGCCAGTCACACATAGGACATCATGCCCTAAACACTATTATAATCGATGGATCTGTCACACATAGTGTGAAAACCCTAACCACTATTATAACCAGTGAATCAGTCGCACATAGGGTAAAAACCTTAACCACTATTCTTAACCAGTGGATTAGCTGGTCCCGTCTCAATATCTTCCACTTTAAGTAATTAATGTCTTAAGTATTTTATTCAGAAGCATTCACTATAGAAATGCATGAATCATTCCCTTTACACTTCATACATCACAAATCATAAATTCTATCATCATAATTACAGTTTAATCACCAAATACACATGATAATACAAAAACCCTAAGCAGTCACAACAAACCCTAATTGTCCATACAAACCCTATATCGGTCTCCTACGTACCCTTATATTGGTCCACGTACTATTTTTCATCCAAAGTGTTCAAACACCCAAATAACACTTACATTACCTTCCTCACATCCCAAATCAACTTTCCATACGTAAATTTCATGCCCATGTAGACTTTATACATCCCATGCAACCTTTTGAACTTTTCATTCAAACCCTAAAACTCCCATGTAAAAACCTTAGAATCAACCATGCAAACCCTAGTTCCATCCGTACAAAACCTTATATTTTCCATATAAAACTTTAGATTCAATCCATACAAAACTCTAGATTAGATCCTCCCATGCAACAACATAAAATCTGCCATGCAAAACCTTAACTTCATCTATACAAAACCCTAATTTTCTTTCATGCAAAACCTAAGATTCCTTCATACAAAGCCCTAAATTCAATCCACACAAAACCAAATATTCATCCATACCAAATCTTAGATTCAAACTATATAAAACCAAAAATTCATCCATATCAAACCCTAAATTTAAACCGTGTAAAACCAAAGATTCATCCATATCAAACCCTAAATTCAAACCATATAAAACCAAAGATTCATCCATATCAAACCCTAAATTCAAACCATATAAAACCAAAGATTCATCCATATCATACCCTAAATCCAAACCATATAAAACAAAAGATTCATCCATACCAAATCCTAAATTCAATCCATACAAAACCAAATATTCATCCATACGAAACCTTATATTCAAACCATATAAAACCAAAGATTCATCCATACCAAACCCTAAATTCAAACCATATAAAACCAAAGATTCATCCATACCAAACCCTAAATTAGATTCTCCCATACAACACCATAAATTATATTCTCCCATATAAAACCATAAATTACATTCTCCCACACCAAGCCATAAATTTGATTCCCCCATATAAAATCATAAATTAGATTCTCCTATACAAAACCAAAAATGAGATTCTTCCATATAACATCACAATTTACATTCTCCCATACAAAACCATAAATTAGATTCTCCCATATAAAATCATAAATTAGATTCTCCCATATGAAACCATAGATTAGATTCTCCCACATAAAACCTTAAATTAAATTCTTCCATACGAAACCCTAAATTTCCTATTTTATTCTTCCAATCATGAATCATTAAAATACTTAGGTCAACTCACATACCTTGGTCAACTTCTTTCCCCATCCTCCTCTTTTATCCTTTCTCCCACACAAACCACATCAACACCCTCACATGTCTTACAAGGTCACAACACATAGCATAACATATGCATAATACACATGCCATATAACAACACAAGAACATGCTTGAACACCACGTCATACCATATAAGAAATAATTACATTAATAACATAGGATGCATAACATACAAGGCATTTAATGCACATCAACACACAATGGGCCTTAATAACACCCTTACCTAAAACGACACCGGTCTTAGAGCATGCTCCTACGCCTCTTTAGGGCTTTGAAAAAATAATAACATATTTATAAACGTAACATTAACAAATTTCTAACTTTGCTAAAGGTATAATAAATATTATAAAGTTAATAATATAAGGTTGAAAAATTTACCCTAATAATAATAATGATACTAAAATAATCATAGTAAAGATACTAAAAATTATAACAATATTAATATTAACAAGAATAATAAATCGATCATAAACCATAAAGAACTAGAAATTAGAGTGCGAAATCAAAATTCCTCGAAGAGAATAATCTTACAATCGATAAAAGATTTATTTGAAATACTCAATACAAGGTAATAAATCCATAAAAGGGTAAATCCGATATAAAAGAAATAACAAACTGATATAAATCGCATAAAGACTGAATATGACAACAAAACTCTCGAACTTAAGCCCACCACAAGCTCAACACACAGCCCCAACTGATGTCTCACCCACCTGCACAAAGTCAGAAAGGCATACTACTCGTGGGAATGAGTAGCACCTATGAAAAGGGTGATTAGTACGCTACGTACTAAGCAAGGTAACCAAGCACTAAGGCCAACATATAAAATCACATAAACCATGCATAAGAATAAAAGAACGTAAAGGCCATCATGATATCATAATATCGATCAATCATTTGGGTACATAGATAAAGGCCCAATTATAGTTCGGATTAATTACTTAATTAATCTCTGATCGAAAATCGATACACACCATGCTTTTTATCAAATCCATGCGAGTAATAATAATACTAATAATAATATTAGTAAAATAAATAACCAAATTTAGTAATAATAATGATGATGAAATAATAATAATAATAATAATAATAATAATAATAATAATAATAATATAATAATAATAATAATAATAATAATAATAAAATAGTAATAATGATAATGATAAAAACCATAATAATATTGTAAAAATGATATAATCATAATAGTAATAATAGTAAGGATAATAATTGAAGATAAAATAAAGTAGGGTTTCTACCCTACGTTGAAAAATAATAAACTTATGGAATAATAATAAAAAAATAAAATAACACTAATAAGAATAATAAATGCTATTGATAAAATATTAATAATAATAAGACTTGATATTTATGATACCACTACTACAATTCAAAATAGGCATAATAGGGTTTCAGCCCTACATAAAATAAAAATACTAACACTTGAAAATAATAATAATAATAATAATAATAATAATAATAATAATAATAATAATAATAATAATAATAATAACAACAACAACAACAACAACAACAATAACAACACTAATAGTAAAGTAGTTTTAATTTTAATAATGAAATAATAATAATAATAGCAATTCGAAATAGTAATAATAAAAATAATAAGTATAAATATTAAACACATATTATTAATAATAATAATAGTAATAATAGAAATAATAAGAATAATAATAAAAATAAAATTGAAATAAAAATTACAATAGGGCTTCAGCCCTCAATAGAAATAATAATCAAAACATTAATACTAATAATAATAATAATAATACATATTAAAAATAGAAATAATAATAATAATAATAATAATAGTATTTATATATAGTGTAAAAATGAATATGGTTTAACTCTCAACCGGTGCTCTCTCCTCTCTCCTAGGGTTTGAGTGAGCAATTTGGTCATAGAGAAGAAGAGAAAACCTTCGCCTAGCTCTCTTGTGCAGGGTAAGACAAAGGCTATTGAAGATAGTATACTGGTGTCGACTAATGTTATTTCCAATAAAAATGCAAGTAATTCTGGGACAAAGGAACCTTCAAATGCCGAGATTTTTGAACCAACCCTACCTGCTACGGGAGATTTGATCTATGTTATTTTGCATGATGATTGAATGGATAGTATTACTGAACCGATCCTTAACGAATCTTATGCCCCAGCAAGGACCCATGTAGAGAGAATTTCTAAACTTGATGGTGTTCCTTTGAACTCTTTTGCTAAGGAATTAGTGTGGGATCGGCTGCAACCTACATCTCCCCCAATCTCATCAACCTGAAGGGACATGCTTATAGGTAACAGACATCCTAGCCATGGACAGTCTTTGAATTTTCAGAATCTTTCTTATGATAACGGACATATTATAGTCAAACTAGAAAAGGAGGATGTTGAGTCTGAAGTTCTTCAATGGGTTAACCCTTTGACTGGATTTGTCTATGGATAGACCCCTTCTCACAATCAAATGACTGGTTTTGTTAAAAGATAATGGTCGAGTATTAAAACTCCTCAAATCATTTTACACACATCTGGATTTTATCTATTCCAGTTTAGTTCTCAAGAGGATGCTACCCGGGTTATTAGCCAACATTGGATGTTTTTTTTAACTAATCTTTTGTGTTGGAAAGATGGCATAGGCACTTGAAGTTTAACCCTCATAATATGCAGGTCTTACCCTTATGGATTTGGTTCCCAAATCTTCCATCGGAATATTGGTCCTCAAGATCCTTCAACAGAATTGATAGTGCTGTTGGTAATCCATTGTGTATAGATGCTATTACAACATCTAGGGATAGAGCTTCCTATCCTCGAGTGTTGGTTGAGGTTGATGTAGAAAAACCTTTGTTGGAATCTTTTGTGATTTTGGATCCTGAGGGGATGGAAGTAGAGCAAAGAGTGGAATATGATCGGAAGCCTTTGTATTGTCCATTGTGTGATTGTTTTGGTCATGATGTAAGGAGATGTAAGTCTTCCTAGTAGGTTATTAATAATGGATAGGACAAAGGAGGAGAGTGGAGAATGGTTAGGGACCAGAAGGGTAAGGCTCTTGTAGTTGTAGATCATCTCCAACCAGGGACTGTGACTAAACTTCCTAGGCAAACTTTTGTGGAGGATCACAATTTTAATGGGATCGATTCTGCTTCTATTGGTAATCCTCACACAGGGTTTGTAGCTCATTCTATGCCTGCACCTAGGCAGGAGAATATTTTGATTGCATCTAGTCCTTCTCTTCCTAGATCTTCCTCTATAGTAGGGGGGAAAAGTTTGGATTGGCTCAGTCTGTTCAGAGATCTACTACTTTTACTAAACCAAGGATGACTAGACAAAGGGAAATTCTGGATGGATCTCAAGAGGGTCCTATTGGTGAGCATTGTTTAGGGGTGGATGGAGAAGTAGATGTTCATGGGGGGGATAGGGTTCTTCATTCGTGGATCACGGGGGAAATGCTTAGTGCTTGTAATGTACATGGCCTGAATAAGACTTCCAAGCATAAGGAACTCATGAGGTTTTGTGCTAGACACAAATTGTCTTTATTTAGTTTACTTGGAACTAGGGTTAAAGAACCCAACTTTGCTGTTGTGTTTAATAAAATCCAAAAACGTTGGTCTACCATTACTAATTATTCTCAGCATCCAAATGGTAAGATCTGGGTTATTTGGAATCCAAATGTTTGGGTGCTGGGAACTTAATCTCTTTTTGATCGGGCTATTTTATGTCATGTAACAAATTTGCAGACTAATGCAAGTTTCTTTGCGGCCTTTGTCTATGATTATAATAGTGGTGCTGAACGAAAGGCCTTATAGCAATGGTTGAAGGCCCATTCACCAAGAAGTGTTCCTTAGATTGTGGTAGGGGATTTTAATGTTGTGCTGAATGCTTCTGATAAATTCCAAGGTAGGCTCCCTAATGTCTTAGATGTTCAAGACTTTAGGGATTTTTTTGGGAGCTGAGTCTTTTTGATCTTCAAAGTTAGGGGTGCCAATTTACTTGGTCCAGTCATAGAGAAGGAGAGGAGGAGGTATGTTGCAAGCTGGATAGAGCTCTTGTAAACTTACCATGGCTGGATTCATATCCTCAGTCTATGGTAGAGTTTTTGAGCTCTTTAATCTTTGATCATTGTCTTGTGGTTATCCATCTTCATATTTCTTCTCTTTTAGGCCCTAAACCTTTCAAGTTTTTTCACTTTATGGATTTTCTGCTCAAGGTTTCAAGGAGATTAGGGCTTTTGAAACAGGAGTCCAAGACATTTAATAGAGAAAAATATGGCTCTATCACTCACAAAGTGTACATAGCTAGGGAGTAGGTGGATGCCCTACAACATGCTTGTTATTCCAATCTTGGTGATGCTCATTAGAGGAGATCACTTCACTTGAAAGAGAGACACTACCATCATTTTTTGTATTGTGAAGAACTGTTCTATAAGCAGAAAGCCTCCATTCACTGGCTCAATTATGAGGATTCAAATCATAAATATTTTTATGCTAAGGTGAAGGAGAGGCATCAAAGGAAATAAGTGGTATTGCTATTAGCTTATGAAGATAGTGAAGTTAGAGGGGCTAACAATATTCAAGCTACTTTCATCACTTACTATCAACATCTATTGGGATCTGTTACTAGCATAGTGGGAGATCTAGATCCTTCTATTATTGATTCAAGTGTAGACCAGTCTCATCATGCTGGGATCATTGCACCTGTTATAGTAGCTAAAATTAAAGAGTCTATCTTCTCTTTGATTGATACTAAATCTCCTAGAGTGGATGGATTTTCTGTAGGTTTTTTCAAGGCTAGCTGGCCTATTATTGCTGATGAGGTATTGTGGGCTTTTCGAGAATTTTTTTCCTCTAGTTTCTTACCTAGGAAGCTAAACATTACATCTTTAACTCTTATCCCAAGGAAATAAAATGCAAATAGGGTCACTAAGTTTAGACCCATAGCCTGCTGTAATGTGTTATATAAAATTATCTCCAAAATTTTTGTCAATAGATTAAAGAGTATTATTCCCACCATTATTGATCATTCTCATAATGCTTTCATCTAGGGGAGAAGCATTGGAGAAAATATACTTTTGGCTCATAAATTAGTCACGAAGTACTCTTATGACATGGTAAATTGAAATTTTCTACAGGAGCTCCTTATCTTATATGGTTTCCTCCCCACTTTGTAAAATTGATTATGGCTTGTGTGACCTCTATGTCTTATTTTGTCACTTTTAATGGGGTACTTGTTGCTCCTTTTCTTGGGATAAGAGGTTTAAGGCAAGGAGATCCTCTATCTCCTTATCTATTTGTGCTCGTGATGGATTATTTCAGTAGATGTTTAAAGAAGGTATGGATAGATCCAAGGTTTAATGCTCATCCTAGATGTAAAGCCCTGAAGCTAATCAACCTCAAATTTGGTGATGATTTATTGTTGTTTTGTAATGGTAATCTGTAGAGTGTGATGTGTCTTCAAGAGGTGTTGGATCATTTCTCTACACTTTCAGGGCTAGCTATTAATCCTCTTAAGTGCAGTGTGTTTTTTGGGGTTCTTGATGCTCAATCCCAAGTGGCCATTCTGGATTTTCTCAAGTTTCCTACAGGTGTTTTTCCTATCACTTACCTAGGCCTGCCTTTGACCTCATCATGTTTGTCTACAACCCATCTACAACCATTGCTGGATAAGATTACAACTAGATTGAGACATTAGAGCAACTTATTTCTGTCTTATGCTGGGAGGCTGCAACTCATTAAATCTATCCTTTTCAGTATCCAACTCTACTTCAGTCGAATTATTTTGCTCCCTAGGAAAGTGTTGCACTATTTTATTAGCATGTGTAGGAATATCCTATGGTCTGGAAAGCTACATGTAAGGAAGGCTACCCATGTTTCTTGGGATAAGCTTTACTCACCAATTAATGAAGGTGGACTAGGTTTACTCAACCTAGAGCTCTGGAATTGTCGTGCTCTAGGAAACTTCTATGGAAAATTGTAGCAAAAAGGATACATTATGGGTCAAATGGGTGCATCCAATATATCTTAAGCAAGGATCTGTGTGGGACTTTAATCCTTCCTAGATTTTTCTCAGGATTTTGCAAACAAGATCTCTAATCCAGGATTATATATAGAGTTGTGAGACAAGGAATGCTACTGAATATAGCATTCAGGCAGCCTATCATTCCATTCAAGCTAAACAAGACAACCAATCATAGGCAAAGTTGGTATGGAGATCTTCATCAACCCCAAGATTAAGATTTATAGCATGGCTTGCATGTAGGAACAAATTGTTAACTAAAGCAAGGTTAAGGGATCTAGGTATGGAGGTGGAACAAAGTTATGTTTTCTGTCAATAGTAGATGGAGAGCAGAGAGCAATTGTTTATGTTTTGTCCTAAAACATCCATTATTTGGAAACATATCAAGAAGGTTGGTGGTAGAAGTGACCTGATTCTTGGGTGGGAACATGGAGTTAAGGCCTTAACTACAAGATCTCGACAAACATCAAAGAAGAAACACATTTTAGGAGCTTTATTTGTTTCTTACCTTGCTACTATTTGGCATGAAAGGAATCTTAGGTTGTTTCAGAATAGGGCTAGATAGGATTCTATGCTATTAATAATCATAATTATGAATGTATCTAGGAGGATAGTGCACCATAGTTTTCATGCTAAGTAGGCTAGATGGTTATCGCTTCTTGATTGTATTGAATGTTCTGCTACTTTGTAATCTCTATTTCAAAAGTAATAAAATTTCTTACTTATCGAAAAAATAGTATTTATATTCAAATAAATAAAATAAAATAAATTGAGGCTAATAAAAATAGGATAAAGGGTTGAGAGGGTCTAAGGTTCAACCTTAGGCTGGTGGGGATGGGTACAACAAAGGGTGGTTCACGGCGGCGGCGACGGTGGCCGGAAAAAAGAAGAAAAGGGTAAAAGTTGAAGGCTGGGAACAAAATAGGGAGAATGAAGGTAGGAGATGGGGTGATTATGGTTTCCTAGAAGGAGAGGAACAAAATAGAGGTGGTGGCGCAACCAAAGGTGGCGGCGCACGGTGGTGGTGGTGGTGGTGAATGGGGAAGAAGGAGAGAAAGAAAGGATGAGAGGGAGGGAGTGGAAAAGAAAGGTAGGGGAAGGTAGAGGAGGGTCTGCAGCACAATTTGGAAGGTGAAAGGAGCGGTGGAAACGGTGCAAGAGGTGGCTAAGGGTGGTTCGAAGGGCAGTGGAGGTTGAAGAGAGGGTTGATCGGGAGGGCTACTTTGCACAGCCGGGGTGGCTTGCGTAGGAAGAATTAAGGGATATGGGACATTTGGTTAGCTAGAGGGTGGTGTAAGGAAGAGTTTGGTAGGCAAAGTGGGTGGCGGCATTGGCCGATGGTAGCAGGGCTGGCATCTAACGGGGCAGCAACATGCAAGGGGAGGATTTTGGGTAGGAGATCAAAGGCTCGATATAGGGCTACTATGAGGGTATTTATAGACTTTAGAGGAGAGTTTAGGGTTATGCAGATTGATGAGGGGATAAGCAAGTAGAGTTAGGGTTAACGATGTCGAGTTTGGCTGGTGGGAGTCAAAATAGGGCAAGGGTATGCATAGGGAAAAAGGGCGAAAACTACGCGAGAAAGGGGAGATTTGGTTGGGTTGATGAGGCTATTGAATCGGCAAGGGAGAGATGAAAGATTGGCTAGATCAATGGTAAAGTTTGTGGCAAAAATCTAGGCTGGTGGATGGGGAAGGTTGCAAGTGGAATGATGGGAATGGCAGATGTGAAGGAAGAAGAAGAAGAAAGGTGGCTGGGCTAGGTGGTTCGGGGAAAGAAAGAAGGAAAGGAAACGAAGGGTGGACTGGGAGGTCGGGCGCAAGGTGAGGGGGATGATATAAATGAAATGTAGCATACAGGGAAAAAGAGAAGCAAAACATGGCGCGACGAGGGAGAATGAAGGAGGCGGTCGCTTGGGTTGGGTTGGCCAAAGGAAAAAAGAAAAGAAAAGATTGGGCCATGGGAAGTAGGCCCAATTAGGGAGAACGTAAGGAAAAAAAGAAGAAGAAAGAAAAAGGAAGAAAGAAAAAGGAAAAAGGAAAAGAGAAAAATAAGTAGGTTGGATATTTAAATTAATTAAAATATTTAGGATACTTAAAAATCGTAATATTTAAATAAAATAATATTAAAATCCCTTTTTGGGCTAAATTAGGATTTTTAAAAGGTTTTTCATAAATTCTATTTTAATTAGCAAAACACCCTAATTTTCTTCAATTAAATTATTTATAAAATTAATATTAATTTGAAACTATTTTCTCTTTCTTATTTTAAATAAAATAATTTCCAAAATAAAATACTTAATTAGTTGAAATACCAAAACATTTCTGATAAAAATTATTTATTATTTTCTTCTTGAATAGCCCTAATTAATTCCCTTTTATTTTAATAAAAATAATAATTTATTTAAATAATTTTCATAGTGAAACCTCATTTAAATATAATTTTAAAATTTAGAAATTTTTGGGGTATTTCAAGATACATTTGACCTAGTGGATTGCCTTGGGGATCACGAGTGTTATTCGTCAAGAAGAAGGGTGAAAGTTTGAGGTTATGAATCAACTACCAAGAATTGAATCAAGTTATGGTAAAGAACTATTACCCTTTGATCTTTGGTCAGGTTATCATTATTTGAGGATCTTTGAGCAAGATATTCCAAAGATGACATTTTAAACTAGATAATACCATTATGAGTTCACATTGATGCTTTTTGACCTCACTAATGTGCCGGTAGCATTCATGGATCACATAGACCAGATTTTTCAATATTTTTTGGATTAGTTCATCATGGTTTTCATCAAAGGCATTATCATCTACTCCGACAGTTGTAAAAAGCATGAATAATATTTAAGGTAGACATTAATATTGTTGAGAATAGTCCAGTTGTATGCCAAACTTTCAAAGTGTGAGTTTTGGCTAGATCAAGAAGGTTTTCTTGGAAATGTGATCTCAAAAGATGATGTGCAGTGGATCCTTCCAATATTAGGGCATTTTGTGAGTGGCCAACACTTATATCTATTAAGGAGGTGCATAATTTTTTGGGATTAGTTTGTTATTATATTATATTTGTAGCAGACATGTCTAATATAGCTCGTTTGTTGACTAATTTTATAAAGAAGGCTACACATTTCTAGTGTGAAGAGAAGTGTAGGAAGGACTTCAAGGAATTGAAGAGGTATTTACCTTTAGCCTCAGTGCGCACATTACCAAGTGGACGAGATGGTTTTGAGGTGTGTAGTAATGCTTCAAAGCATGGATTAGGTTGTGTGCTAATGCACCATAGGATTGTAGTGGCTTATGATTGTTGTTATTTGAATCCACATGAGAAAAACTATCTGATGCACGATCTAAAACTTGTTGTAGTGGTATTTGCTTTGAATATTAGGAGGCATTATCTTTATAGTGTTAGGTGCAAGTTCTACACCGATCACAATAGCCACAAGTACATTTTCACATAGTGAGAATTAAATTTAAGACAATGCCGATGATTGAAGTTAGTCAAAGATTATGACCTATAGTTGACCTAAAATGAGGGAAAGGCTAATGTAGTGGCATATTCCCTTAGCCGAAAGACATCACATTCTTTGAGAATGATTGTGATGTCTGATCATTTGTGTCTAGAGCATAAGGAGATGGAGATCGAGCTGATCATTGCAAGTATTTTGGAAGCAAGGATGAGTGCATTCATCATCATACCTTATATCTTTGATTATATTTTATCTAGTAAACTGGGTGATGTCAAGCTTGAGAGGATCAAGTGTGGTATTGTGAAAGGTAAAGCCAAGGGATTTTAGATCTATAGAGAAAATAATGTTAGATACTATAGTAGGTGGTGCATACCATAATGATGTATTGAGCTCAAGAGGAAAATTATTAAGGAAGGTTATTTTACTCCTTATTCCATTCATCTTGGAGGAGATAAGTTGTATAAGGACTTAAAGGAGGTATATTGGTGGCCTAGTATGAAGTAGGAGGTTGTAGAGTTTGTCACCCGATGGTTGTCTTGTTAGAAGGTCAAAATTGAGCATAAGAGACTAGCAGTGTTAATGTAATCACTATATGTTCCAGAGTGGAAGTGGCATAGTATATCCATGGATTTTGTGAGTGTTCTTCCAAAAAATAGTAGTGGTTTCTATAACGCCCCCATTTTTAATATTGGAATTTTTTTATAAAATTAATTATGGAAGCTAAAAAATAAAAATTTATGGTGTTACTACTACACTTAGTACAAGCCCTATTTTCTCTACTACTCTCATACCAAGTGCTAAGGCTAAAACTATTACTCTATTTAACATGATAATGTAATTATAAGAATCATATTAGAAATAACAAGCAAATGATCATTATTCTAAATAAAACAAATGTTAGAGGTTACAAAACTCAAATGAGATAAAATACATGAGGAAAAATGACTCCAAGAACAATCGGATAAAAGATACCAAAATGGACCCTAGATAGTCTTAACTCTCAACCCAAACTTCAAGCCTTTGACTGATCTTACAAGATAACCTATAAGGACCATTGTCTATTGAATCGATAGGGGCCTATGAAACAGAACCATTTCATATTACAATAGTAAGTAACCTATCATACAAGACTAATATGGAAAGATTTCATGGAACAAATATAATACATTATAACAATAAATGATATAAAACATTGAAAGATACATGAGATGATCAAAATACAACAATTAGATCAGTTTGACAAATATCAACAAGCCACATGCTACTTATACCCATTCGTTTAGAAGATACTAAACTAAACATCCAAGGGATTCTCTTTAAAGTAATTATTAGAACCAATCCCAACTTAATAACCATATACTTCACCATATATCTTATATCTCAATGTTAAAGGCAATAATATCCATACATCACAAGTAGGGCTTAAAGGATCAATACCAGTAAAAATCTATAATATCATAGGTAGGGCTCAAAAGCATAATACCATATATAGGTAGGAAAGAAGACTATTATTGGAAAAACTTTAAGCATAAAGGCTGCAAACAAACCCCAGGTAGGCACAAAGCCTTCTATGAAACTATAAGCATGTATAAAGGCTTCTACCGATACTCTGGTAGCGACAAAGGCTACCACCACACCTATCTAATAATAATTTTGATTTAAAAATAATTATTTCTATTTTTATTTACTTGAGCAAAGATCATATCAACTTAGAGACACTAAGGTACTTTGGTTATATCAGTGCACCAAGGTAATATAGTATCCTACCGACTATCAACCTAAGGACACTAAGGTACCCTCATTGCACTCAAACACGAAGGTGGCACAGAAGAACAAAGTGTGTACACTAGTATTTATATGGAATTAAACAAGCTCTTAAATAATGGTATGAGAAGTTTAACCAAAATTTAGAAAGTGATGGTTATGAAGTGATTATATCTAATTCTTTTGCTTACTCCAAAATGTTTGGATATGATTATGTGATAATGTAACACTTTATAATTTTATAACTCTTATTTTTTATCGTTTACCCTTTTATTTGTAACTTAAACCTTAAATCTTAGCTTAATTATTTTTGTTTCCATTGATCCATAAACATTGATAAACTCTTAAACATAAATTACCCTACTTATTTTATATTTTTTCTTTTTTTATTTAAACCAACCCTAAACTAATAATTTTTATTCTAGTTTATTTTTATCTAATTAGGTACCCTAACCCTGGATAAATTAATTTTTTTCCCTAATTTAAATTCTAAACCTAATTCTGAGTCTAACCATATATTTATTTTCTTTATCCTTTATCTTTCTTTTCCTTATTTCCTTCTTTCTCCGGTTTTTCCCCTTTCTTCCTTCTCCTTCTTATTTGCATATTGACCCATTTCTTCTTTCCCTTACTGGTCCAAAAAGACCCCTTCCCCTACACCCCTTGTGTGTGCTCACCATTATTTCCCCTTCAAGACAAACATGCTAAACATTTCCCCCTAGCCACCTAGCACATGCATTCCTTTCCCAACTCCAAACACATCCATGCCTACATCGCCCTTCCCCCTTCATAGCCATGCATGCCAACCCCCATTTTCCTTGCCCAACCCCCACAAGCTTATACCACCCTACACCCTTCTCCTTCACCATACCTTCCCATCCCACCTGTCTCATACCATGTAGAGCCTCTACATAAAACCAACCTCCTATGCCCCTATGCCTTACACTGTTCCCAATCTACATTGTCCCTGCTTACAGCCAAATCAACGCCACCACCAACTATCCATATATTCATACACGAACCCATACTCTCTCTCTTCATTTGTCCAACCCCAACCTCCTTCTCCCTCTCCACTTCCTCATTCGGTTTCCCAATAAAACCAACCCTAAGCCTTTTCCCCTTCCTTTCTTGTATTTTCCTTTTTTCCTTCTTCTTTCCCCAATCTTGCACTATTTTGGTAGGCGTCACATGACCCTCCCTCACCTCTTATTCATACTAGCCTCATCTTCTCAGCTCCAACAAGTACAATTTTCTCTCATCTCAATCCTAGCATCACCCTTTTCACCATTGACTCCCATCGCACATATTACCTTCCATAAAAATTTCCTAGCACGTACATCCCTTGAAATTTCCCTCTCCTCCTCAACCTTACCTAGCCTTACCTTAATAACCATCATGTAACCTTTGGCAGCCATCGTGTACCTCCTAGTTGATGACCCCTACCTCTAGTTTCTTTTCCATCTCTAGCTGCCTATCAACCACTATCATTGCCACCCTCAACCACCCAAGCCTAGTGCCATGCCTAACACCTCACCTCACCACAACCACTATCCCTTCTCTTTTCCTTATACATATCCTCAAGCCCTACCTATCTAGCTATTTTTTCATCCTTTGGCTCACGCTGCATGAGTAGCATGATTTGGCAATTTCTTCTATTTTGTAAATTGAGGGTATTTTTAGAATTTTCATTTAAGAAATATTTTAATGAAATATATTACTTGATGGGATAAATATTAGTATGGTTAATGTGGTATTATTTATAGGTATAAGAGATTGATATTAGTCTTGTTCTTATGCCTTTTATATGTTCTACGTATGCTTTTCATATTTGTCTTGTATAATGGACTACTCAATATCGTTGTACTAATGGATTTTCTTTTTTAGGCCTTTGATTATGCAATGGGTAGTAGTATTTGTAGGATATTATTTTGGTTTGATAGGTAGGAGTATTTGACGTATGCTTTTACATATTTTCCTTTCACTACATTTTATAACCATCGACCATTTTTCTTATTTTGAGTGGTATTAATGTGCTTTGATTTTCTCCATTCTAGTTCTCATAATTAATCTATTGGTTTAAGATGAGTAATGTTTTTAGCCTTAGCAGTAGGTATAAGAATGATAAAGGAAATTGAACTTGTACCAAGTGTAGTAGTAACACATTACGTTTTTTCTAATAGATCTTCCACAATTAACTCTTCAAAAGATTTTTTTATCTTATAAAAATAGGGGTGTTAAAATTTTCTATCGGAGCTTTTGGTTGTTGAGAATTGTGTTTTGGTCAGAGATTTAGTTCGCATGATCTTAAACATTTTAACTAAATAATGTATTTTCTTTTTCTCATGTTTTAAAACCCAGATTATTCTTGTGAGTAATTGAGTGTGGGTAGACTATATGGCCTTTGACATGTGCCCTATGTGTTTATGTGCTAGTAAATTAGAAATTTTCCTACCATGCTTTCTATTTTGTTGCTAGTTTGACATGGCCGTAAATGGATATGTTGGTGATTTGGAAAGAGATTTGATGCCTTCATGTAGCTTGTTCAGTGTCCTCCACCCTCTAACCCTCAACCTCCACCACATTATATCACACATAAGAGGGTATTAAAGAGGATTAGCCCTAGAGAGTTTTGGGTCATCATTCATAGACCTACGCTGGAGAAAAATACCCGTTTGTCCTAGAAGGTAAGATTCCATTCTTTGACAAGTTTGAGGCAATCGATTGCCTAAAAGTGGTAAAGGTAAGAATAGGCTCATACTTGCTCATACTTTCTATAGGGATCCGCAGATACCTTGTGTGAAGGTTTTTGTACTCAAGGAGGACCACCCATATTCTAGGAGTACTTAATGATAACACTTCCTACACGTTTCTACACTCAGAGCCTCAAGAATGAGAAACTCAAGGAATTCATGCACTTGACTCAAGGGAGTCTGATAGTGTGAGAGTACCATGTACGATTTAAAAATTGCGAATGTTTACTCTAGGTATAGCCATTAGCGAGGTTATAGTTTTCTTCCAATTTGAGTAAGGACCTCAATTTAGCATCCAATGGATGATGGGTGCAATTTTTTCCATGACATAACTATATTTTATGAGCAAGCATATGTTTTTGCAACTCTAGTCTAGGAGAAGACTTCAATTTTGGGTAAGAGGAAACCCTAGTTGTCAAATTTTAAGGGAATGTTTTTGCATCATGATAACAGAGGTTTGAGTTTTTAACATTGGATTGGTTTCTAGCACCATGGTATTAAGAGAGGTTCTCATGGCGAAGGTAATAATGATTAACCCAATAATTCCATTGTTGTCACTGTAGACAAGACCATCTAATCAAGGATTTTATGGGGAATTTTATTCAGTTCCACAACTATGGTAAGCTTGGGCATAGGAGCTTTGAGTGCTACAAAGCACCCCATGATGGAGTATAAAGGTCTTAAATACGCCCTTTTGGACTAATCCATCAGTAGGATCCAATTCAACAAGATATGATGTTTGGAGCAATTCTATTGACCAATCAAGAAAAAGTAGTTGATCAGGCACTAGAACCCAATTTTTATCCTTCTATTATGCTATCGTCTCTTCCATTCTCGATTCAAGTTGTTGATTGTCATCTTTTGTGTGAATCCATGGCATTCTCCTATAAGTAGGGTTTCCCCTTTTTAACGAGGTAGTTGCACCTTCAAGTGCCTTGTACTTCATTATAAGCATCTTAAGTAGTGTGGCATGGAATTTAGGGATAAAGTAATTTTTAGAGGGGGTAGTGATGTAATACTCACAAACTTTTGCAACCCTTATTTTTAAGCATTTACCATTTTACTTGAAACCAAACCTTTAAATTTCATCTTAATTATTTTTGTTAATCCATAACTCACAAACTCCAATAAATTCTTAAAAATAAATTTCCCTAATTATTTTATCATTTTTATTTTTATTGGAATCAACCGTAAATAAATAATTAAATTAGTTTATTTTTTTCTAATCGAGTACCTTAACCTCGTATAAATTAATTTAACTTAATCTAAAATCTAAACCTAATTCTAATTCTAACCCTAAATTTATTTTCTTTTTTCCTTTTTCTTTATTTTCTCCTTTTCTCCCTTCTTTTTTTTCCCTTTCTTTCTTCTCCTTCCCACCTACACGTCAACTGAACTTTTATTTCCCTTGCCTTTCGAAACACACTCCTTCCCTTGCACCCCTTATGCAAGCCTACCTTTCTTTCCTCTTTAAGCTAAACACCCTCTACATTTCCTCTATGCCCACCTTATACATGTATTTTTTTCCTAACTCCAAACATTTCCCTACCAACATTTCTCTTCCCCCTTTCAAGCCATGTACATCGACAACCCATCCTTGCACAACCCATACATGCCTCTGCCACTCTGCACCCTTCTCTTACACTAGACCTTAATTAACACTACCATTTTATTACCAAAAAAAATTCCTTAAAACATTTGTAGTAGCAGAAAACACCTAGGAAAAATGGGGTGTCACCGTTGTACCTGACATAGGATAGATGTATTCCACCTATCCCATATCATATACAAGTCTAAACTAATCAAAAATCTTAAACAATAAAGTACATGTAAGAAAAATTTCATAAAAATTTAATAAAATGACGTTAAGAGTGTTTACATAGGAGGACCTTACTAGGCACTGACCAAATCATTACAAAATATATGTAGGTAAAGTACAGGGCTGCATATATATGAATTAGGGTATGACATCAAGTTTAAAACCTTGGTCCACTACAGAGCTTACGAAAACCTTCTAGATATCCTTGCTCTCAAGCCCTCGCCCAATAGAGATGGGCCTTCTATTGGCCATCTCCAAAGACTTGCACATGGTCCTTTACTCGTGGGAATGAGCAGGTGAATGAGCAAACTGGCATATCAATATGTTATGTACTAAGTAAGCCAAGTTGCTCCCTCAATGTACATAAGTATACCAATTATCATACATGAACATAAAATAAAAAATGTGATAGTAAAGAGCATAAAGACATGCTATCATGCACAATTCCAACAAAGCAGAATACATCATGCTTAGATTCACAATCCCACACAATCACTTACCCATGTAATAGTAAAGAGCATCCAACCAACCTCTAGGGTTTATTTCCAATTATCCCATTCCTTGGGTTATACCATTTACTCATCCATATATGAGATAGGTGTGCCAATCATTCAATCAAAATTCCAATCCACAACTAACTAGTCTTTTCAACAATTAGTTAAGTGTATGAACAAACTTCCCTCATTTTGGTCAATCATACCATTCATTCCATTTATTAACCAATCATTAACCATTCACTTGGTTATCATTCATAAATTATCAACTAATATTTACCATCCATATTTCATTATTATCGAGTAATGGATTGTGCAACACCCAATAGTCTCACATTCCATGGAAACCTATCTAAATAAGGGACATAAAGTCCAAGCTAAAGCCAATCACTAAGTGGACATAAGTCTAGGTCTAAGCCAATCACCACTATAGACATAAATTTAGACCGAATCCAACCAATATGGATATAAGTCTAGGCTAAAGCCAACTACCTAGGTATCCAGACCCTTTAGTATCGATACCCCTTAGTACATCATCAGTGTCTAGAGTAGGTAAGGCGCTGGGACCTCTCAAGATCCCGCCTGAAGGCATAAAAAATGCCTAAAGGCATACTAAACCCTGGTAGCTAATCAAGGATTGGGTAATCCATGATACAATATGTGTTTCATACCATTAATAACAATGATATAGTTCCAAACATAACTTCAAAGCATAACCAAAACAAAAAGAAGCAAATTATGTAAACCAATCAAACTAAATAATTACTCTTACCCCACTAGCCAATTGGTTTGGGTAAACTAATCAAAATGTTATACTCAACTAGACCATGCTTTCCTCAAGATAGTCAAGTGTTTATAAACTTGCTGATCAATTTTTCCCAACCAATCCATAGGTTTAAGTAGAGAGTAAGATCAAAGTCTTTGCAAGCTTACCATTTGATGGGTTAGGTCAACTAGTCGACTGTTCTAGGAAATAATCAATTTTTTTGACCTAACAATCAATTGGTTTTCCATAACACAACAACAAATCGTAAATTTCATATAGATTCTTACATATAAATCATTTTAATAACATTAAAACAAGCATTAACATTCCAACTCGATTAATGTGCGTTTCTCAACATAGAATCATTATATCCTATTTTGATCCAATTTTATGTTTTCTATTCAAATCATGCCATTTAATCAACCAAATAACATATAAGATTTTACTCTTTCATGCAAAAATAAAGAAATCAACTAAAGTTAACATCTAACATGCATGAATACTTACTAAACATTTTAGAAGAAAGAATCACTTACTTGATGTAGGAAAAATCCTTTTAAAAACATAAACTCCAACTATGGGAAATCTCCGCTTTGAAAACCTTAAAAACTAAAATCTTAAACATAGAAATTATAATAAGTTCATATTTTGAAACATTTTATAACCTTATACTCTTAGTTTTTAGTATTTTAGTTAACTAATATAGGTGAACACTTATGGTTTTATGCTTAAGTGGTAATAATTGCATAAATATTATTATTTAAGCTAAAATGATAATAATTAAGTAAATTTAGAATAAAATATTATTTATTAATATTTATTTAATTTTATTTTGCAGGTTTTATTTTTAAATAAAAGAAAAAAAGATTTCGACCTTTGGACCAACGGCCAAAGGCCCGGAACAAGAAGCAACCAAACGAGTTGCATAGGCTCTAAGGCGAAAAGGAAAAGAAAAGTCAAAGAAGAAAGAAAAAGCGCATGAAACAAAGAGAGAAGGGAGCCAGCCATTAGGGCTGATGTGGAGAGAGACACCTGAAACAAAAATAAAAGGGGACTCGGTAGCATTAATTAGGGGAGACAGCCAGGCATGCGGTAGAGCCGTAGGGTAGAAGCAGAGAGGAGAGAGCCTTCACAGGCTCGAGCGAAAGGAGCTGCAGTGAGGAGGCTTGGCCTAAGGCTGGGCAAAGCACAAGAGAGAGGAATGGCAGTGCAACACAGATTTCGAGGCGTGGCAGCACCGCAAGTTGAAGTCGTTAGTTGGGAAAGAGAAAATTTGATACCGGTAGAATTTATTTCAGATAAAATTAATTTTTATCTGAATAAATTTTTGATCTTTTATTTAAAATTAATTCTAGTTATTTCTTTCTCTTATTTTTAATTTATATTTTAGATATATATTTCTGTGTGATTAATTCTATAATTATGGTTGGCTGAATATTTATTTTTAGGGAATAAATTGAAACCCTGGATTAGGATTTGATATACAATTTTATTTTCTTTGTTTCGTGAGATTTTTTCTTGACTCTATTTTAATTGCTATCATTTATATATATAATTCTATCAAGTATAATTTATTTGGTGCATGCCTTGTTCTGGTTTCCTCATAAGTGATAGTATGTATGATTATTTGCCTGCTAGGTGGCCATCTAAATATACTAGAATTTATATGTGTAAATTGCAGCTAGGTTAGATAATAATTCACCTAATAGTTTTTTGATTCTAACCGAAGTATTAAAAAGTTTCGATACGTGTGGGTCAAGGAAAGGAAATACAGCTAGACATGCGTTATGTACTAGATTGGGTACTTAGATTGGCAGCTTTCCAATTACACTTAATGCATTAAATCTAGTTAAATATAGGAGCCGCTTGTTGTTGCTATACTGCTAGTATTTAATAGGGTTAATATTGGCACGTTGTCATATTAATTAATTAAGGGAAGTAATATAAGGTGTATAGACCTGTGTTTGGTGTGCAACTTGGTCGATCTCTTTCTCACGATTAAATATTGACTTAGAAATTAATATTATATTTTAACCTAATCTAGTGGTGGATTTTGATTTCCCTAGCATCTTTATCATATCTGCGGATTTTCCATTATTTTCATTATTTTTATTATTAGTTTATTTTATTTTATTTATTCCTTTTATTATTATTTTTATAACCCCCATTAGTATTTTTCTTGCTTATTTATTTATTTTGTGTTATTTAGGTTTTATTTTTATTTTTATTTTTGAGCTAGTTAGATAGAGGTGAGCCCTCTCAATCCCCGGCCTAGAACGATACCCTTATTTACTAGTGCTACAATTGACAACAAGAGGGTTTAAATTGTGTGCTGGCTATGGCCACACCAATTTTTGGCGCCATTGCCGGGGACACACCAAATTACATCGAGAATTTATTAAATGCTCGACCTTAAATATATAAGGAATCAGAACATACAAACGTGAGGAAAAAAATTTAGGAACAGCTAAACTGAACCACCCAACCTTTTTTCGTGAATATAACTCTTCCTTACTTAAGAATTGAAACAAGAGAGGGATAGAGATAGGATCAAAAGAGTGTAAGTAATTAAATTGGTAAGGCTTGAAGTGTGGAAAGAAGAGAGGGAATACACGACTTAGAAAGTTTGGTGGCTAAAAGAAAGGTGCATAGCAGGGATGATTGGGGCAATTTATAGCCAAAAAATTCTAGAAAAACATCAAGGGTTTAGGAATCAACTCGAAACCTTACAATTGGCAGTTTGAATTTAATCAGAGCAGCTGAATTTTGTGTAGGATTTTTTGACCTATTCTTTTGAGATGAAATGGTGTCCCTGGAGAATGTAGGTCAATTAGACTAGATTTAGCATACATGAATGGAGTAATGGAAGACCATCATGGAAGGAATCTTCCAACTTCTTAGAATCATACTTGAGATTGAAGCATTCAATCTCAAAATCATGCAGAGGATATAGGAGAAAGAAGACAATGTCGAGGTCATCTATCCCCCTCAATTGTCTTTATCGACCTCTAGCTCAATTTTCGTTAATATTTTAGGCCAAATGCATTACGAAAATTGTTAGGAATATCTTAGAGAAATATTAGCATAGCTGGTAAGGTTCTAATTTAGTGTAAGATACTTTTCAGAAAAATAAAGCTCAAAAATATTATCAGTTCGACAAACCAGTCTATGGGTTTAGGTCTACCAGTCGACTATTCTATCACCAAATGATTGGTTTTCCCTCAACTAGTTGATTAGTTTAGTTGAGGAACCCAAATTTGATGAAATAACAAACTAGTCATTTGGTTCATGGAACTAGTCGATTTGTTTGTCAGCAAAACTCAAAAAACTCAATTTTTCAATATGATTTCAAATCAAACTTTATCCCAAACCAAATCATAACATTAAATTAAAATCAAAGGCCCAAAAATGGCATAATTTCTCACTCAACCATTTTAAAAGAATGTGGGTTATTACAGCACTGCCCTCTTAAAGAGGCTATGCCCCTGAAGCCTATAACAATCAGATCACATCATTGCACATAAGATAGAACGTACATAATATTCACAATCAAGGAAATGGGTATTACCCCCTTAAAGGAAAAAAGGTTTAAACTTGGGTAAAAACTATGAAAACAACTCTAGATACTTAGCTTGAATTTGTTTCTTGACCTCCTGAGTAGCCTCCTCTATAACTTACTATGACCAAAGAAATTTCACCAAAGGAATGGTGTTCGTACTCATGTCTCTTGTCTTGGTATCCATAATACTCACTAGTTTCTCCTCATAAGTTAATGAATTATCGAGCTTTATTGACTCTGGTCGAGTAATGTGTAAAGGACCTGCCACATACTTCCTTAACAAAGATACGTGGAAGACATTTTAAACATGTGACAACTCCATTGGTAGAGTTAAGTAATAGGCAACTTTACTAACATGGTCTAGAATCTCGTACGGTCCAATGTACCTCAAACTAAGCTCGCCCTTCCTACTGAACCTCATGACTCCTTGGTGGGAGAGACCCTCAAAAGGACTCTATCACCCACCTCGTGACCATCAGTCCATCTTTTTAGATCTGCATAGCTCTTATATTAGTCTTGGATGGCTCTCATCTAGTCTTGAATCAAACAGATGTGCTTAATTTTCTCCTTGATCTTCTTAGTTCTTAACACGAGCATCTTGCTAACTTTGTTCCAACATAGGAGACTATGATACTTTCTCCCATACAAGGCTTTAAAAGGTGCCATATTTATACTGGCATGATGTTTGTTGTTTTAGGAGAACTCTATCAAGTCCAGATGATATTCTCAACATTCCCCAAATTCTAACACACACACACACACACTCGAAGCATGTCTTCCGAAGGTTGAATAGTCCTCTAAATCTTATTATCCATAACTAGGTGAAAATTTGTAATAATCTTCAATTGAGTATGAAAGGCGACTTAAATTTTTTGCCAAAAATGTGACAAGGACCTTGAGTCTCGATCGGATACAATGTCCTTAGGAACCCCATGAAGTCTCTCCACATGCTTTTTGTTGGTGTTAGCTAGTTGCTCCATGCTCTAAGTAGCCTTCATTGGTATAAACACAATTGACTTAGTCAGATGATCCACAATGGCCCAGATGGAATCAAAACCACTAAGGGTCCTCGGAAGACTAACCAAAAAGTCAATAGATATGTTATTCCACTTCCTCATGGGAACTTCAAGTGGTTATATTAACCTTGCCGGTCTTTTGTGCTTAATCTCAACCTTTTGATAGGTTAGACATTAGTTAACAAACTCTTCCACTTCTTAATTCATGTGGGGCCACCAATATATCTTCTTTAGATCCTTATGCATCTTGTCCCCTCTAGGGTGAATGAAGTAAGGAGTGCAATGTCCTTCCTTAAGGATCTTCTTCTTAAGCACCATACATCCCTATGGTACACACCATCTACCACGGTACCTAATACTCCCATCCTCATGGATATAGAATCCTTCATCTCTACCTTATGTAATACCTATCTGAATTCTCTTGAGTTTAACATCACCAACTTAGTTGGCTTGGATCTCCTCGAAGATTGAAGGTATAGAAGAGAGTGCACTCATTCTTGCCTCTTGACTCCTAATAGTGATCAATTCTGTCTCCATCTTCCTATCTTGGCACAAATGATCTAACAATACAATCATGCCAAAGGAATGTGTTGTCTTTTAGCTAAGTGCATTAGCCACCGTATTGTCTTGACCCTCATAGTAGCTTAGATTTAGGTTGTAATCCTTGACTAACTCCAACCATCGACATATTAGTGAGTTCAAAGGGCATACTTTGAACTCTTAATAGCCATACCTTGTCTAGAAATCCATCTTAGGAGTGTTTTACTATACTATCCACAACTGATGATAACATGATAGAAGATCAATCTTAGAGAGCACCTTGGCTCCCTTGAATTGATCAAATAATTCATCAATCCTTGGCAACAGATAATAGTTCTTCACTATCACCTGGTTCAACCCTCTGTAGTCGATACACAACCTCAATCTTCCATCCTTTTTCCTTATGAATAGTATTGGTACTCCCCATGGTGATATGCTTAGTTAGATATAACCCTTCTCCAAAAGCTCTTCCAATTGAGCCTTAAGGTATTTCATCTCTGTAGGTGACATAATATAATGGAGCCTTAGATATCGGTTTTGTTCCTAAAAATAATTCCATAGTGAACTCAACTTCTCATATTAGAGGCATTTCTGGAATCTCCTTGAGGAAAACTTTAGGAATTCATGAAGCACCGCCATCTGCTCTAATGGCGTCTCAGATGTTTTTGTGTCTCTGATACTTCATAAGTAGAGCAGATATCCCTTGCATATGATTTTACTCAACATAGTCATCGGCATGATCCTTATAGAGGGATTAAATTCACACTTTTTGTATAAAACCTTGACAACCTTTAGTCCTCACAGAACCACATGTTCTTATGCATAGTCGATCAGCACTCAGTACTTTCCCAACATATCCATCTCGACAATTACATCAAAATCCCATAACTCTAGCTCTATGAGGTCTAATGGAAACACTATTTTGTACATAACCAATATAAATCCTTGGTATAACCTAGAGCATGCATTGACATTGAGTATGGTTGTCTTTGATGTTTAGAAATGAGTGAAAATGGTAAGTATAGGAATTCAACCTATGTGATTATTATGTGATATTGTGGTCAAATTAATAAAAAAAATTATTAATATTAAAATTGAAAGACCTTAAGTTCAAGATTTGTGTCTATTTAGGGGTAGCTTCCCTAAAGATATGGTTTAGCCCATCGTTGACTAAGGATTTTTGCTTGTGTGCCTTTATACCCAAGCCAGACCTTATATCTTACTTTATTTATCTCTATGGACTTGTAGAGGGTATGTATACTTATGTTTTAGGTGTCATTGTTTGTAGGGTACTGTGTGTCCTTTATGTGCCAGTACGACTAGGGTACTGTAGTATCCTTAAATTGATAGTAAGTAGGAGTGTTGCCTTGGTGTACCAGTATGATCGGAGTACCTTAGTTTCTCTAGGTTTATATGATATCCCTCTCAGTAAATAAAAATGGATATGATTATTATTGATTAAAATGATTATTTCATTAGTTTGATAGTAGTATTCATGCCAAATTTTAGTTTGGTAGTAACCTTTGTGCCTATTTGGGGTTTGATAGTAGCCTTCATACCTACCCGTGGTTCAATAGTAGCCTTTGTGCCTACCTATGGTTCTACAATAGCTTTTGTGCCTACTTGTGGTTTCAGTAGTTACCTTTGGGCTTTACCTATGATGTTATCAATTTTATTATTATTTTTCCTTTAATCTCTACCTTTGGTATTATGAATATCATTGGTGTTGACATTAAGATATGCGATATATTATGAAGGTTATGGTTATTGTGTTGTGATTGGTTTTAATCATTACTCTAGAGAGCATCTCTTAGTTTCTTGGCTTGTAAGTTTCATTATATTCTGAATGAATGAGTACGAGCAGTATATGGTTTTAGTGGTATTTGTTTTTTCTAATATGATTATGGGATTTTGATCATTGTATGTATATTTCACTATTTCATTTCATTTCTTGCTATCACACCTATGTATTCCATGTGGGTTTTTTATATTAGTCTTGTATAATAGATTGCTCGTTGCCATGCATTATACTACTGGGTTTCATTTCATGGGCCCCAAATTATCCAATGAGCAATGGTCTTTATAGGTTAGCTTATAAAATTAGTTGAAAGCTATTATTTTGGATTGAGAGTTAGGAATATTTGGTACTTTACCTGGTATCTTTTCATTTATATATTCTTGTGCTCTTGTTGATATGAATCTCCAAGATTTATATTTAATTAATTCTACTAATTGTTATAAATCATTTTGTGCTTATAATTGTTTTTCTTGTTGTGTGCTTGAATAGGAAAATTAATTTATAACATGGGGAATGGACTTAAAGTTTGCTGAAGCTACTAAGGATTTGTTGCAGAAATTTTATTTTATGTTTAGGAACTCCCATGTGATGCATTCGCTGGCAAATTTGGCTAATGGGGATTAAGTTGGCTGTATGACCCGCCACCCGACCCATGATTAACTAGGTTAGTTGGACTATGAGTTATTCATCCCTTAGTAACCATGATTAGCTAAATTAATTCTAGTTGATGGGAATTAATTATATCATTCTTTCCTTGTATTATTAAGGCATGTAATTTTGTATTTTTTTGGGCTGTTATTGTTGATCCAGTCGTCGATTCCTTATTGTTATACCGGTTGATCGTTTGGGCAGGATTATTGGGCTGAGTTGTGTATGCGTTTGAGAGGCCTGGGATATGTATTTTTGTATGCTCCCTTGCTATATTTTGTACGCCATATAAATATGGCCTATACTGTATTCCCGAGACACTTTTGGTCAAATGAAATCTTGAGTCTGGAAATTTCTATGTCTTTGCTCTCTCTCTCTCGACTCTCTCTCGCTCTCTCTCGCGATCTCCTCGTTCGCATTATTTTGATTCATCTCTTCGATCTATTCTTGATCTTTCGTACTTCTGAACTTCAGCAGCCGTTGTATCAACTGCGCTCAGAGTTTTTTTTATATCTTCCTTTGGAGAAATCCTTAGGCTGATTCTCGACGAATCAAACCCCGCGCTCGATTACAACTTCGATCCGTTAAATTTTTGAGAAACCCTTACAAGTTTCCATCATTTGGTATCAGAGCCTCGATTATTCGAGTGCTCGTGATTTAATTGCTTGTTATTAAGTTTTCTTGGTTTAATTACTTTGTCGATTTCGCTAACCCATATTTCTGAAGTGCGAATCTAGGGTTTGCGATTGACGAAGGAAATCAAAGGATTCCGTCGCATCTAAGCTAGCGACCAAGAGGGTTGCATTTTCTGTTTCAAAATTCCTTGGGAAACCCTAAGTAGCTTTGGACAATTTTCGGCTAGGGTTTGGTCAATATTCTTGAATCTTGATGATTCTCGAGGAATACTCCTCGATTGGTAAATTCGAACCTTATCTTGCTACTTACTGCAATTTGTGATAATCAATTTGCAAATTATTATGAGATATCATTCTGCTCACAACTAAATAAGTGCATAGGAGGATTGACCGGCGAACCTTTTGGTTTTAGAAAGGAGTAAGGACTCTGAGAAGGGGGTCCCTATTTAGTAATTGGGTTGATTGCTTAAATTTCTCGTGGTAATATCGTTTCTTTCTTAAGCTCTCGGTTGTTTTTGACTTAATACTTACCTAGAATTAGTGTGTAATCTATATTTGCAAATATATCTTAATATTGTTTGGTATTGTGATATCTTTATAATTAGAGTGACTAATTTGCTGTCTGCTTGATTTCTTAATAAAGTAAATTGATTTTAGACTGTCTATTCATTGTGCTTATCTTAAATATCATAAGATAAACCTAATAATGTCTAACAACGACCAATCTGTTAATTAATTTGTTTCAATTTCTAGTAATGATTTATTAGACACCCTTAGGACTTTTCAAGAACAAATGAGTGCCCAACTTGTTGTGTTGTCTGCTAACTTAGAACAAATAATAGGAAAACAGGAAGTAAGGATTAATGAATTGAAACATAATAGGGTAGATACTCAACATGCAAGGGTATTAGGAAGGGATCCTATGGACCCTAGGACTAGAATTCCACCTGTAGCTAATTTAGAAGAATTAGAGGACCAAGTATCTAAAAACAGTGATAGGAGGCCTAGACAGAATAATAGACAAGAAAGGGATTTAGACTTAGTTGATAGGAACCTAAGTAATCTTAAGTTTAGTATACCTGGATTCAATGGCAGAAATGATCCTGATTATTATTTTGAGTGGGAAAGGAAGATAGAATTAGTATTTGAATGTCATAATTACTCGGATGAGAAGAAAATTAAGGTAGCAGTAGTGGATTTTACAGAGTATGCTTCTTCTTGGTATCATAACCTTGTTTTAACTAGACGTAGGTGTGGAGAACCACCCATACAAACATGGGATGAGCTTAAAATTTTGATGAGGAAAAAATTTGTTCCAAGTTATTATTATAGGGAATTACATAAGAGGTTACAAACATTAAACCAAGGGATTAGGTCAGTGGATGAATATTTTAAGGAATTAGAAGTTTTGATAATTAAAACAGGAATTATTGAGGATGATGATGCTACAATGGCTAGATTCTTAAGTGGGTTAAATTCTGAAATAGCTGATAAAGTAGAATTATATCCTTGTGGGACTTTAAGTAAAATGGTGAACATAGCTACTAAAATAGAGATTCAGATAAAGAAGACTAGATAGTATAAACCCCCTAGGATTGGGATTAAGAGTACAGTAAGAAGGAATTTTGGGGGATCTACTTCTGGAAATTGGAGGAATAATGGGAGATTTGAATCTAGAGGTAGAAACAATGAGGTTAAGGTAGGAAATAAGATTGAGAAGGGTAGAAATGTAACAACTAATCCTACTGGTGGTCTAAACAGAACTAGGGATATCAAATGTTTTAAATGTGGAACATTAGGGCATATAGCTTCTGAGTGTCCAAACAAGAGGAATATTTTAATTAGAGAATCTGGAGATATAGAATCTGAATCTGAGGAGGAAGACTTGGAGACTAGTTTGGTTAGAGATGATACTAGTGAGTCAGAAGAAGAAATAGAAATGCCAATAAGTAGAAACCTTTTTGTAGTACGTAGGGCTTTAAACAGTAACAAACTACCTGATTCTAATGCAATACAGAGAGAAAATATATTTCACACTAGATGTTTGATTGATGATAAATATTTTAATATGGCTATAGATAGTGGTAGTTTTATCAATGCTGCTAGTATTTTATTAGTATCTAAGCTAGGATTACCAACCACTAAGCACCCAAAACCATATAGACTACAGTGGCTTAATGAGTTAGGGGATGTAAAGGTTAGTCAACAAGTTTTAGTAAATTTAAAATTAGGGAAATATGAGGATTCTATTTTGTGTGATATAGTTCCCATGAATGTTGCTCATTTATTGTTAGGTAGACCTTGGCAATATGATAGGAGAGTGACACATGATGGCTATAAGAACATATATACTTACATAAGGATGATAGGAAGATTGTTTTAGCACCTATGACTCCAAAAGAGATTTTTGATGATCAAATAAAAATTAAGTCTAATTATAAGGAACTATCTAAGCAGAGTTTAGAGACTGAGGTTAGTTCAAAAGAAGTTAAGGGGACATCTGGATTTTATGCTAAGAGTAAAGATGTAGGCAAGGTAATTAAGAGACAGGCAAGTGTGTACTTGATGGTTTACAAAGAATGTTATGAATGTCAATTAGGATTAAGTAAGGAAATACCTGTTGCTGTGAGATAATTATTGGAAGAGTATAGTGAGTTATTTCCTTAGGACATACCTAGTGGATTACCTCCATTAAGGGAAATAGAACATCAAATATATTTTGTTCCAGGAGCTGTTATACCAACCAGACCTGCTTATAGGGCTGAAGAGGTTAAGGAATTAAAAAGGTAGGTTTCTGAGTTATTAAGTAAAGGATACATTAAGGAATCAATGAGTCCATGTGCAGTTCCAGTATTATTAGTGCCTAAGAAAGATGGTAGTTGGAGAATGTGCATAGATAGTAGAGCAGTAAATAAAATAACTATTAAATATAGATACCCTATACCTAGGCTTGATGAAATGTTAGATATTCTACATGGTGCTGTAATTTTTTCAAAATAGATTTAAAAAGTGGATATCATCAAATTAGGATGAAACCAGGAGATGAATGGAAAATAGCTTTTAAAACTAACTTTGGGTTATATGAATGGTTAGTAATGCCTTTTGGATTATCCAATGCACCCAGTACCTTTATGAGACTTATGAACCATGTCCTGAGAAATTTTATTGGAAAATTTGTGGTTGTTTATTTTGATGACATACTTATATATAGTAGATCTTTAGAAGAACATTTGAAACATTTAAGGATTATTTTAGATGTGTTTAAGACATAACAATTGTATGCTAACTTAGCTAAATCTAGGTTTTGTCAGGAAAATGTGGTATTCTTAGGATTTGTGGTAGGTAAAGATGGTATATCTGTAGATAAAGATAAAATTAAAGCTATTCAAGAGTGGCCTGTACGTAAGAATGTAACTGAAGTGAGAAGTTTCCATGGTTTATGTTCATTTTACAGAAGATTTGTTAGGAATATTAGTACAATAGTTGCTCCTTTGACTGCCATGAAAAAAAAGGAAAATGGATTTAAGTGGGGTTTAGAACAGCAAAAATCTTTTGAAACTCTTAAAATAAATTAACCCAAGCACCTGTGTTAAGCCTTCCTGACTTTGAAAAGATGTTTGAATTAGATTGTGATACTTCAGGGATAGGAATAGGGGTTGTACTTTCCCAAGAGGGAAAACTAATAGCTTATTTTAGTGAAAAATTAAATGGTAGTACTTTAAATTACTCTACTTATGAAAAAGAATTGTTTGCTTTAGTAAGAGCCTTAGAAGTTTGACAACGTTACTTATGGCCTAGAGAATTTGTGACAAATACTGATCAAGAGGCTATTAAATATTTAAAGAATCAATCAAAATTAAATAGTAGACAGGGTAGATGGATTGAATTTATTGAAAGCTTCCCTTACATAATTAAGTATAAAAAAGGAAGTGATAATGTAGTTGCAGATGCTCTATCTAGGAAATATGCTTTATTAAATGCTGCAGATACTACTTTGTTAGGTTTTTCTAGTATTAAGCCTTTATATTTGGAAGATCTTGATTTTAAGGAGGTTTATAAAAAGTGTGAAGTCTCTACACAAGGAAAATATTTCATCACTGAAGGTTATTTGTTTAGGGAGATTGGTTATGTATTCCTGAGTGTTCATATAGAGGATTATTAATTCAAGAAGCCCATAATGGTGGACTAATGGCACATTTAGGATTTCAAAAGACCTTAGACATATTAATTGATCATTTTTATTGGCCTCATATGAAAATGGATGTGTTGAAATATTGTGTTAATTGTGTGGCTTGTAGACAAGCTAAATCTACATCAAAACCTTTTGAGTTTTATACTCCATTGCCTATACCTAATCAACATTGGATTGATGTTTCTTTAGATTTTATTTTAGGCTTACCTAGAACTAATACAGCTAAGGATTCAATAATGGTTGTAGTGGATAGGTTTAGTAAAATGGCTCATTTTATACCTTGTAATAAGACCAATGATGTTGTGGTTGTGGCTGAATTATTCTTTTCTCATATAGTTAAATTGCATGGCATACCTAAGACAATAGTTTCAGACAGAGATATTAAATTCCTGAGTCCTTTTTGGAAAGTTTTGTGGGGAAAACTAAGGACTAAATTACTATTTTCCACAACATGTCACCCTCAAATAGATGGGCAAACAGAGGTAGTGAATAAGACCTTAGGTAATATGTTAAGAGCTTTCCTTAGAAAGAATCTTAAGCAGTGGGAATATGTTTTACCTCGGGTAGAATTTGCTTATAACAGGACTTTGTATTCGACAACTAAAAAGACTCTATTTGAAATTGTGTATGGTTTTAATCCTTTGACTCCATTAGATCTAAGTCCTTTGCCTAATGTTGAATTACAAAATTTTGATGTTGAATCTCGTGCTAATAATATAAAGAAATTGCATGAATTTATAAGTCAACAAATTACTGAGAAAGTTCAACAAATGGTTGAGAATGCTAATAAAAGGAAATATTTCCAAACCTTAGAAAATCAAATTTAGACCCTAGGGGAGATGGACCTTTTACTGTGTTAGAGAGAATTGATGATAATGCTTATAAAATTGATTTACCTGCTAAGTTTGGGAATGTTAGTGATTATTTTAATGTTGCTGATCTTAGTCCATTTATTGGTATTAATCAGGTTTCAGAGGCGAAACCTTTCCAAGAAGAGGGAAATGATATGAATCTCCAAAATTTATATTTAATTAATTTGGCTAATTGTTATAAATCATTTTGTGCTTATAATTGTTTTTCTTGTTGTGTGCTTGAATAGGAAAATTAAAGTAGAACATGGGGAATGGACTTAAAGTTTGTTGTAGCTGCTGAGGATTTGTTGCAGAAATTGTATTTTAAGTTTAGGAACTCCCATGTGATGCATTCGCAGGCAAAATTGGCTAATGGGGATTAAGTTGGCTGTATGACCCACCACCCGACCCATGATTAACTGGGTTAGTTGGACTGTGGGTTATTCATCCCTTAGTAACCATGATTAGCTAAATTAAATCTAGCTGATAGGAATTAATTATATCATTATTTCCTTGTATTATTAAGGCATGTAATTTTGTATTTTTTTGGGTTGTTATTGTTGATCCAGCCGTCGATTCCTTGTTGTTGTATCAGCTAATTTTTTGGGCAAGATTATTGGGCTGAGTTGTGTATGCATTTGAGAGGCCTGCGATATGTATTTGTGTACTCTCCCTTGCTGTATTTTTTACGCCATATAAATATGGCCTATACTGTATTCCCGAGACACTTTTGGTCGATTGAAATCTTGAGTCTAGAATTTTCTCTATCTCTGCTCTCTCTCTCGACTCTCTCGCTCTCTCTCACGGTCTCCTCGTTCGCATTCTTTTGATTCTTCTCTTTGATCTATTCTTGATCTTTCTTAATTCTCAACTTCAGCAGCCATTGTATCAACTGCACTCTAAGTTTTTTTTTTATCTTCCTTTAGAGAAATCCTTAGGCTGATTCTCGACGAATCGAACCCCGCGCTCGATGACAACTTCGATCCGTGAAATTTTTGAGAAACCCTCACAAGTTTCCATCACTTGTGTCCTTATGTATGTTCCTTTCACTAAATTTTGTAACCACTAATCATTTTCTTTTTCAGAGTGGTATTAAGGTGCTTTGATTTTCACCATCCTAGTTCTTATAATTATGCTATTGGTTTAATCAAAGTAATGTTTTTAGCTATAGCACTTGGTATAATAATGGTAGGGAAAACTGGACTTGTACCAAGTGTGGTGGTAACAACCTACGTTTTTAGTAGTTTAGCCTCCATAATTAACTAAAGTGACTATAGTTAATGAGACTGAATTATTTTTTACCATATCATTTTGATATGAAAGTTTTTGGAGACTTGATATGATTCTTGGTGTTAAGATGAGAAAAAAATGGCCTTTTATTATGTTAGCTATATTACATTGAAAATATTTTAAAATATTTTGACTACTTTGATGAAATTCCTATTAAAAATCCCTAAAGCCCTAGCATGTATTTGAAATAGAAACAAGGTTCTAGTGTTTCATAAGATGAACATGCCAAAATCATAGGGAGTGATATTCCTCATAAATAAAACTAGATCTGAGATAAATTTTTTTTTTTAGTAAACTGAGTGTGTATACTTACAACTTAGGTAGTGTTCATTGAATTGCACTTTATACTAGCTAGAGCATAACTCAATTGGTATTATAGAATGTGTACCTATTAGGATTTGGGGTGCATTACCAGGTCGTGAGTTTGAACTCGCCCATGTTTGTTAATGCAACACATGCCACCCTATGTTTTTGAGGTATATGCCATGATTTATCTTCTCCACAATTTTCTACCGATTTAGCAATGGAGGCTATTAGGGTAAGGATTTACTCTTTAGGGAATGCACTTTATCATTAACTTATATACCTTAATGGTACTAAGGATTTTTGTTTGCATTTTTGTAACTTTCCTTCTATTTTAGAGGTAACTAAATATGGAAACTAGGTTTATGATAACGATTCCACTAGTGGTTTTGTTTTTACCTTAGGTGGAGGAATTGTGTTATGGAATTTTGATAAGAAGATATGTATAGCTTGCTTTACTATAGAGTTAGATTTATTTCCCTTAAGTTTTCTAACCAAGAGGCATAATGGTTAGGGAGCCTATTAGTCAACTTGTCTTTGTGGAGGAATTCTTGTGTGTTGATTTCCTTATAATAAGATTCATAGAAAGCAATTAGTATTGCCAAGAATAGTGTTCATAATAGTAAGAGGAGACATATCTATGTGAGATATAATGACATGTTTTTATCTTTCCAATTTGCTATTGGTGAGGGATTGTTGGAGATAATGAATACCTTTTTGCATATGTTGCTACTACTTCTACATCGCACACTTCTAGTCATTTATTTCCCCCCAACTTCATTTCCTCAATTGAATTTGAGAGATTAGGAAATTTTAAGTAGTGAGTGGAGCAGGCTTAGATCCACACACACTCTCACTTAACATCATTACTTGGTCCAGGTTGGGTTGGGCCAAGGTGTGTTATGGTTCTTTGACTCAAAATTCTATCTTTTTGGACTATTTTTCTTTTAAAAAAATTATTATGGGTTTTTAATTATGATGTTTATAATACCCTATTTTCGAAAAGCCTAATTATAAACCGGTAATTATGTGTATTAGTTGTAATAGTTATTTTAGGATATTTTGTAATAAATATATTGTTAATATGTGTATTATGGCTTATTAGATATAAAGTTTAACTATGTTATTAAAATTTAAACCTAAGTTAGATCTTAATCAATACTAATTACATCGAGTAAATCCTAATTCCAGTAACTTGATAATTTTATTAGGATATTTTACTAAGCTTCTTCACCTATTAATTACCCTAATCTATCCCATAATAAATTATAGATTTTTCTTACCTCACCATACTCTCTCTACCCAACATACTCCACTCCTGCGAGCCATTATCCTACCTTATACCTACACCATATCTCTCCCTTTCCGATGTTCTCCTCCTATTATTTTGCTATTGATCTTCCTACATTCCAACCTCTTTGTAAGCCCTTCTCCTCTCCCTCCTATGTTGTGCATTAACCCCCTAGCAATCCTGCATTCTCTCAAGCTCCTCCAGACAACATTTTCCCCTACATTATTCGTTGTTGTGCATCAATCCTCACCATGTATTTCTACATCACACTCCTCCTCTATTCCCCTCCCTCTAGCTCCAGCCACTACCATCAATCTCTCTCCCCATAAATAGGAAACTCCTACCAAAACCACCCCAACACCAACACACCACATCACTAAAGTAAATCCATCCCTCTCGTCCAAACTTCTCCTCCCCTTGGCTTCGACTATTCCCACTGAATCCACTACCACACCATTGGCTAATCTTTTTGTTCCACCCTTCCACCTTTGGTAAAACCACCATTCCATACCATTCACTTTCTACCAAATTTTGCAAAGCCCCCCATTTTCTCTACCATTTCCACTAAAACCCCTACCCAAGTTGCACACAAAATCACCAAAACCTCTACCCTCCTTTTGAATAAAAGCACCAAATCCCTTTCCCTTGGCTTCAACTATTTTTATTGATACACCCCACCTTGATGCACCCTTATCCTTTGTAGACCCTTTATTAGCCTCATCCATTTTAGCCATTCCTACCCTTGGTAATGTATAACCTCACCATTGCTCTCCTCCCTCATTTGACAACTTCCATCGGTTCTTACCCCTTTTGTTTCTTGGGTTGATTTTCTTCCTTTTTTGTTCAGTTAGTTATTCTTCAAGTTGGTTTAGTTAATTTGAGTTATTCTGGTACTATATTAAATGCTAATATATGTGTTATTGGGTGTTAATTTCCTAGGTGATCTTTAAGGATTTTGAAGAAGATTTTTTTTTCTTTTTGTGTGGGCTTGGATTAGGTAAATACAATCACTCATAAGATGGTAGAATCTATGTCCAAGTATGCTAGGATTTTTTTAGACTTAGAATCATGCCAAGGTGTTATGTTTTCCAAGTATTATTATATGCATGATAAAATGATAACATGTTAAATGGGTGATGCATACAATTTTTGAAAGTTAAGCTATATAAATGAGTAATATGTTATATGAATTGTGTACACATGTCTAGGCTTTTGATAGTATTTTTATCCTTTTCAATTTATTATTTAAATTCCATGGTAAATTCCTCGTGATTGCAAATGCGTGGTAGTTAGGGTTGCAATGATTTGCATGGAAGCTTTTACACATTATTAGAGTTAGCTTGTGATGACTTCTATTCACATCACATAGGGTTATAGATATTTCCTTACATATAATGTGATGATAATTTCCCTATTTAAATGATGTATCTATGCTTTAAATATGAATGTACATGGTGCATGAGAGATATAATATGTGAGAGTTGCATGACTAGGGTTTTATGGGTGCAAGCCACTAAAAGCATGAAAAGTGGATATTAGGATGACCTTATAATTTTGATAATTTAACCTTAGTATTGAATTGGCTCATTATAGACAGATGACCTTAGGATCTACCATTTAAATTTAGATTAAAATGAAAAATGGTTAAGTATGGAAAATGATAATTGTTGTACAGTATGTGATATTTGTGATCACTTTTTAAAATAATAATACTTAAAGTGAAAGAACTCAAGTTGGGAATGGTTTTCTTTCTAGGTTTATCTACCCTAGAGATGAGGTGTTAGCCCTCATTTGTTTTGGTTCACTGGTGTGCCGTTGTACCCAAGTAAGGGCCTATTCTATTCTATAAGTTACCTATGAGTCCTATAAGGGGTATCAATACTTAAGGACTAAGTGACCAAGGTTGGAGGATATTGTGTAGCCTTACTTCATTGACATGACCAAGTGTACCGCTGTGTCATTATGTTTGAGAGCAAGGGTATCTTGTCACCTTCGAATGTAAATATGACCGAGTGTACCATGATGTTCCTAGGTTGATTGTTTCCACCTCATGAAAGTAACAATGGAAGTATATGTTGTGTATGAACATGAAAATAATGGATTTGTTGGTTCGATATTTGCCTCACTGTATTACCTTGGTATCATTTTTGTTTTTTGGTTCAGTAGTCACCTTAGTATCCTACCTACATTTTTTAAATTGTTTTTGCCCTACCTCGGTTTTTTTGAATTGATTTGAATTTGATAGTTCATTAGCTATCTCAATGCTCTACCTTGGTATTTGAAATTGTCTTGGATATGTTGTTTTAGTTATTGCTCCACTGCCTTGCCTATTATTTTATAATTTACTTGAGTATTTGGATAAGTCGATTATGTATTAAAATAATGAGAAGTGAAAGAGCATGCTTTAACGTTGAGCTTGAGATTGGATGTTTATACATTATTTTATGTGGTTATGATACATGCTTTGTGCTCAAGTATGCTTTTTTTGAATTCTGTGTGATTATATGAAATGTGAGTATGCTACCTATTGTGAGGTATTATGATTTACGTAGTTCAAGAAAATTATATTAATACTACTTTTGTAGATGATTATCTGAGGGACATAGTGTAATACCCCAAATTTTTATAACCTAAAGTTTGAATGTTTAATCTTTTATTTATAAAAATTTAATCTCTTATTATTAATTTAATTATTTTTTTGAACCTTTGACTTACAAACCTAGAATTTTTTTTAATTAATATATTTATTTTTATCATATTATCTTACTCCTTTAATTTAAATAAACCCTAAACCCACAATTTTAAGCAAAATTATTTTCTTAAATTAATACCCTAATTTTTGGATAAATTTATATAATATTATCCTAATAACCCAAATATTATCTAATTTTTAATCCTAACACTTAATCTATTTTCTTTTTCTTCTTTTCCTTTTTCCTGTTTTTTTCCTTTTCATTCTTTTTCCTTTTCTTTTTCTTCTCCCTTCCTTTTTTTTCCTTGGCCCAAAACAAGCCTTCCCCCCTTTTTTTCTTTTTTCCCTTATGCTAGCCCAACTCTTCTTTCTTCTTTTCATCTCGTGCGGCCTGCCTAGCTCTCTTCTTTCTTTCTTCTTCTTCTTTTCTCGAAATGGCCGACCCACTCCCTTCCTCCCTTCTTTTTCCCCATGTGGACCAACCTCCCTTCCTTAATTCTTTCTCACATTTGTGCCCCTATGAAACATGCCCTAAGCCCTCTACACACACATTCTCCTCCACCTATGCACAACATGCCTGCACTTGTACATCCCGACGATACCACCTTCCCTTTTTTGCCAAACACCTTTGAAACACCTCCTTACTACTATTCCCTTTCTTCCCCGTTATATCCCTAAAGGCCCTTACTCTCCTCCCTCATGTGCCATATTCCTTTCCATTTTTTCCCTTGCCATTCCTATTCCTGCCTGTCACACCCTAGATCGTCTACCTGCCCATCACATGCTGAAGGTCCCCTCTCTTCTCTTCCTCCTCCTCTTAAGATTCTTATTCTTCTTCCCTTCTTCTCTTCTCCCTCATGGTTTGCTCTCTCCCCTTACCATCCCTTCATCTTTCTTTCTTCTTCTCCCCACCACCATTTTTTCTTACCACATCCATCTATAGTAACCCCAATTGCCTCCACCACCATCATCCACCACCCCTTTTTCTTCGCTCCCCCTTTCTTCCTTCTTCTCTATTACTATGCCTCCATTTCTTTTCCCCTATGGTAGTTCTTGCTGATCCTTGCCACTACCACCATCCACCCTCATTGTAGCATCCACCTCCTCCACTATAGCCACTGCCACTTCCTCCACCTTGTAGCTCCTTGCACAACCCCATAGTATAAGCTACAACCTATCCCGACATCCTCACCTCCTCCTCTCCCCTTCATCACCACACCCTATATCCACCACCTCCATTCCACAACCCATTCCCCTCCATTTCCTCCACCACCACAACACCTCCCAATTACCTACTGCCAGCCACAAAAGCCTTAGCCTCCACTTTTGCACCATCACCTGCAACCATCCTAACACCACCTTCTCTTTTCTCCTTCTCCTCCTTTTCTTCTCCTCATTTCACCTTCTTTGCACCAACTCTCCCTAAAACTTGCACCACTCACCTCCTACACCCAAAAACCAAAACTAATGCCCCCCACGAGCTCCTCTAACCTTACCCAAGCCATTCCCCCTCCCTTTGCATGCAAAGCTCACACTACATATACAGGGTGAATTGCACTTTGTATTTTTATTAATTTTGAATAATATTTAAGGTATAGGGTAGTTTGGTAATTTTATATGTAATAAATATTTTTAATAAAAATAATTATTTCATTTATCAAATATTAATGAGGTATTTGTGATATTATTTTTAGGTATAAAAAATTTATTACGGAGTCTAATCATTTTCAGTAGCTTACTGGTAAAATTTATTTTTGTTGGAAATCAAGTAACCTTTAAAATCAACTAAAATATTTGGATATCATATGTTAGCACATTAAGATTTTGACATGTGAGTTGCGTCAAATGTGGCTTGTTACAAATAGTCCTCTAATTATTAATGTTATCTTGGAAAATAGAAAAAGTAAGCATGTTATATTGTATATAATTTTATGTGTGGAACTATGATTAAAAAGGGGTTTGATGTTAAGAATTGATGTATGTTATGTGTATGTAAAATTTTAGGTTGAGTATGTGTAGACACACTCGTAGAAAAATTTTTACTACCATGAGCTCCAGGGGCAATTTGGTCATTTAGACATATCATGATATTTAACCATAACCGGGATGCCTAATATGTTATAAATATTACTAAGAACGGAGAAAATGGTTGGTTGTCTTAGAATCACATGTTTGAGCATGAATATTAATATTATATGGTCTAGGGGTATTTTGGTAATTTTAAATGTGCAATGGCGATTATCCTAATAAATATACATTATAAGTATTAATTGTTGCTAAGTATAAGAATAGGGGTTTGATGTCATAGAAACACATGTTTGAACATGACTATCAATCATATATAGTTTAGGGTTATTTTGGTAATTATGCATGTGATATGGTGATTGTCCTAAATAAACATGTAAGATAATTATTATTTGACGCTAAGTATGATAATAGGGGTTTAATATCATGGAAACACATTTTTGAGCATGTATATCAATAATATATGGTCTAGGCGCATTTTAGTAATTTTACATGTACTATAATGATTGTTCTAATAAACATGCATAATAAGCAATATTTGATGACAAGTATGAAAATGGGAGTTTTGCTATTTTAGAACCACGTGTTCCAACATGATTATGAATATTATAGGGTCTAGGGGTATTTTAGTAATTTAGAGTGTACCATGATGAATATTCTATTTTAGCATGATTATTATATTTTATGGTTTAGGGGTATTTTGGTAATTTGGGGTATGATATGATGATTATTCCCATAAACTTGCAGGTTATACATTATTTGTTGATTAAGATTGAAAAAATGTGTTTGGTTGTGTTTAGAAGGACATGTTAGGGTTTTATGTGTAGAATGGTGTATAAGTGCAATATGGTCATTTGGCATATCGGGTAACTTAATTGCATGATCAAGAATTTAATTATGATGCGTTTTTCTCTTTATGGCATGTTGATAAAATAAAATAAAATTTGTGATGGGAATGGATGGTGAAGTAGTAGCTTTAGCCTCAGGGATATTTTGGTAATTTTGACCTAAAGTGCCTAAGTGTGAGTATTTTAGCATAGGATGTCCTTACTAAACTTCTTATATTGACATTGATAATGATCTTATTTTGGTTACTCATAATATAGGAGACAAATAAAAATGGTTAAGTATGAATAATTGATTATATGTGGTTAATGCGTGCTTTTCGCGGTCATTCTAATAAAATATTAATACCTAAAGTAAAAGACCTTAAGAATGGGAATGGTGACTCTTTAGGGTCACTACCCTAAAGACATGGTTTAGCCCATGATTATTATGGATTTTTTCGGTGTGCTTTAGTGCCCCAGTCAAGCCTTATATCTTACTCCATTAGTGTTATGGACCTAAGTAGGGAGTATGCATACTTGTAGATTAGGTGTCCTTATTAGGAGGGTACTATGCACCTTCATGTAATAGTGTGCCCAGGGTACCTTTGTGTCATTTGGTTGATAGTTGGTAGGATACCGTGTTGCCCTTATACCCTAATATGACTAGGGTACCTTAGTATCTTTAGGTTTAGTGATCTCCCCTTGAGCAAATAAAAATGGAAATCTTTGATAATTAAATGGAAAGGATTATTAGGATAATCTAGTAGCAACCTTTGTACTTAACTGTAAATTATTAGTAGCCTTTATGCCTACCTGTGAGACAATAGTAGCCTTTGTGCCTATCAATGAGTTGGTAGCAGCCTTTGTGCCTATTTCTCATGATGTGTGTATTGGCTGTGTTGATGGACCTACATGTGAATTGAGAAGTTGTGGGTTTATTAAGAGAATTGTGCCCATTTTTTAGAATGATGTGGCTTTTTAATTATACTACAAAGAGCATTGCTTGGATGTTCTATTAGTAAGTTTCAGTTATTTCCAAGTGAATGAGTATTAGTAGCATATGATGTTAATACATGTGGTTATATGAATGATTCTTATATTTCAATTAATATATGCATAGTTGAATGTGCACGTAATTGTGTGATGTATATGATGTGTTCCATGTGGGCCTTGTATATTAGTCTTATATAATGGGTTACTTAGTACCATTATACTGAAGGGTTCATTTCTCGCCCCCTGCTTATTCAATGGGTAGTGGCCTTTGCAAGTTAGCTCGCAAGCTCTATTTAAGGCTATCCTTTGGATTAAGAGTGTAGGTCTATTTGAGATTCTATCTAGTAACTTGAATAGGAGGTTTCTATATTTATTATAGCCTTTTTATATTTCCCTTTCACTAACATATTTGTAACCACAATTAGTGGGATTTATTTTAAAGGTAAATTAATCTCCTTAACTATTTCAAAGGTAAATTTAAGTATAGTAATGTTTTGGCCTTAGCAGTTGGTAACAAAATGGTAGATGAAACTGATTTGGTACTAAGTGTAGTGATAGCACCCTAAAATTTACTATCTTAGATTTCGTATATAACCTTTAAAAATAAAATTTTTAGTATTAATTTTTGGGGGTGTTACAAATAAAGTGGCATGAAGTGTATAAGAGTGGGAAGGATAAGTGGAGCCTATGGGAAGAGGTCCCATTTTCAGAGTGTTCCTTTGGGTGTAAGAGTTAGGCCAAACCAAGGTTGTATATTTGAGTGCTATTTTTTTTATTATAATTGGTTTTCCTTTAGCCTCCTATATCCCTTGCTATATTTTAGTTATCTTATTGTATTGATAATAATTATCTGTAACTACTACCTATGTATTATATTCTATTTTTCCTGATTTACTTTGGTTATGGTTTGTTTTAGCCTTAGCATCTTGCATAAAAAGGTATGGCAGTAACACCTAGTAATTTGATAATTAGTGCTTCCGTAAAAATAAAATTTTTAAATGGTAAAAATGAGGGTGTAAAAATGTTGGTCTTCGGGGGAAATGGGGAGTGGCTACTCTCTTTATCATTTTATTTTTTTCCTTATATTTTATCTATAAAAGGAGGTTACAATTTTAAAAAAAGGGTCTAAGAGTTAATTTACTCTTTGCCTTCTCCTCCTAATTTATCTAGAGCTCTCTTTGTTCATTTCATAATTTAATTTAGGCATTGATTTGTATCTTCCATAGACTTCTATCATGGGTGCATGCAAATGAAGGTCATTATGTTAACCTTATGCATAAGTTAGCGATCAATATTACATCGAGGGTGAACCAAATATCACTTTTGGGAAGTGATTCCAATCACAACACAACAAAATCGATAAGTGGTTCTTCTTTCAAAGTTTTGAATTTACTGATATGTTTAGCTGGTTTTATTTATGTGTATACTATCAATTTTGTCCAACATGAAGTACTCCCCTACACATGAAGGCCAATCCAACAACACTCCCTTGACCTTTGCAACACTTTAGCTGAACCATACAAGCCCACAGATTAACCATGTAACACCTTGAAATTTTATTATCATAACTTAGAACATTGGGCCTTTTATTTAAAAAATATAAATTTTAAATATTAACTTAATTATTTATTATTAACCTTGACCTACAATCAAAATAAATTATTTCACAAATTATTCTAATTATTTTATTTTACCATTTTTTTTATTTAAATCAACCATAGCCTGATAGTTTTACCCGATTTATATTCTTAACCAAATATCCTAAATTCAGATAACTTAATATTATCCTAAACCTAAATTTAACCCAATTCTAATTATAACCCTAAATTTAATTTCTTATTTTTCCTTTTTCTTCTTTCCCTTTTCCATTTTCTATTTTTTTCTCTTTTCTTTTTCTCCTCCTTTCCTTTTTTTTTCTTCCCTATGCCCTAGCCTAATCTTCTTCCCTTTTTCTTTTACCTTCATTCGCTATGTCATGCCCCAGCTCCTCTTCCTCTCTTTCTTCCATCCCCATGCCCTAGTAGCCTAGCCTACCTCCTTTCTTTATTATTTCTGTGTGCCTCAACAACCCAACCAGCCCTCCTTCTTTCTTTCTTTTCCTTTCCTTCCCCGTTTACACCCCACACAACCAAACACGCCCCTGTACACTCCTACGTCAATGCCCCTAGAACAGTAAACAACCCGTAGCACACCATACACGCTAGCCCTCCTTTCCTCTTATAGACAAACATAGTCTTCCCATGCACCCAATCACTAGCCTCCCTTCCTTTTCCTGACCCTACAACCTACCTCTACCTGTGTCGTATATCTCTCCCTACAACCACCCTTTTCTTTTGCAACTCCCACCTGCCTCGATTGCATTCCTAAATCAACCTATACCCACCGAATTCCATTTCTGCCTCACTATCCTCTGCCATCTACACACACACACCCTTTAGCTTGTACCCCTATCATCCTCCTCCTTCTCCATTCCCAGCCATATTTTATTTATTCTCCCTTCACCACCCAACCAATACCACAACCATCTAGCTCCCTCTCTCTCGCAACTCCATTTTGTTTTCTCCACAACCACAACCACCCCCCTTCTTCTTCTTTCTTAGCAACCTAAGCTTGTGCACCACCCCATCTACAAGACCCCAGCCTTAGCATGCTTCCTCCTCTACACCCCATCGACCATTTTCTACCTCCTTGCCTTAGCTTCTTTCTGGTTGCACAAACCATACACCACAACCACCCTTTCCCATGCTATCTATATTGCTACAATCTCCCCCATTCCAACTCCAACCATCAACACCATCACAAACCCTGACCACCTCAAACCCCTCTTCTCCTTCTTCCTTTCCTCATCCCTTCTCTACCCTTCTCTACCCAAGACAACCATCGCCACTATCCATCTTCTCTATAGCCCTCTCCCAACTCCACCATCTCACTACCTCCCTGCCATACCCCCATTTCTCTCGTCAAACTACCAAACACCTGCACCTATCTAACGCCACCCTCCCCCTTCCCTACATAATTGTGCTACCTCCACCCTTCACCATCACCACCACCAACTGACCAACATCTATGTTTCCCAAAGCCCCCTTCAAAGCCCCACACATACTGCTCATACAGCAAGAGTAGTGCTTGTGTACATAAGTATTTTTTCCCAATTTTAACATCAAGGGCATTTTGGTAATTTACTATTTATACCTATTTTAATAAAAAATATTATTTTACTAGTAAAATATTAATATGGTTATTGTCATATAATTTTTAAGCACAAAAGTTTTATAAGTGGATCCTAATAATTTTTAGGAGGCTACCGATAAAATTGTGTTTTTAGTGGAAATTAGATAATCTTTATACTTTACTAAAATATATAGATATCATATGACAACACTTTAGGATTTTGATATATAAATTGTATTAATCATGATTTGCTTTATTATAATTATGTGTTTATTATCGTGATCATGAGAATCGATAAAAAAGAAGCATGTTATCTTATGTAAAATATTATGTAAATGAAAGTATGAATAAAATTGTTCTAATTTTAGGAAGAGATTTGGTATAAGCTGTACATGTGAAAATGATAGCTTGAAAATTTTTAGATATATTTTTAGCATAATTATTATTATTATCCTATGCCCTAGGGGTAATTTGATCATTTAAGTAGATCATGATATTTAATCTGAATTAGAATGCCTAATATGTTCTAATTATTGATAAGTATGGTGGTACATGATTTGATGTTTTAGATCACATGTTTCAACAATATTATTATAATTATTATTATAACTATATAGTCTAGGGGTACTTTGATTATTTTGATTGTCTCATGATGATTATTCTCATAAACATGCTTGAGATGTATTGTTTATTTTTAAGCATGAGAATATATGTTTTGATGCTTCAGAAATACATGTTAGGGTTTTACATGCAACCTGTGTATAAAAGAAAAATGGTTATTTGTCATACTTAATAATTGAATTACATGATAAAAAAATTAATTATGGTGTGTTATCTTTTTTATGACATTTTGATAAATAAAATGGAATTTGTAATGGAAATGGATGATAATGTGTTAACTTTAGCCTCAGGGGTATTTTGGTCATTTTTAGCTTAAAGTGCCTAAGCGTGAATAATTGAGCCTAAGATAGCCTTAGTATATTTCTAATGTGGAACTTGGTATTGATCTTCATTATTGTTGTCGCAAATGTTTGGAAATGATTAAAAACGGTTAAGTTCGAAATATTAGATCTATGTGATTGATATGTGATCTCGTGGTCACCATTATAAAATACTAATCCTTATAGTAAAAGACCTCATTATTGGGAATGGTGGCTCTTTACGAGTCGCTACCCTAAAGATGCGATTTAGCCCACAATTATTTATAAATTTTGTTGGTGTGCCTTAGTGCCTCAACTAGGCCCTATATCTTACTCTATTTAGTTTTGCAAACTTATAGATGGTATGCACACTTATGGAATAGGTGTCCTTGTTCATAGGGTATTGTGCTACCTTTGTATGCCATTATGACTAGGGTACCTTAGTATCCTTGGGTTGATAGTCAATAGGATACCATGCTACCTTTGTGCGCCAGTATGACTAGAGTACCATAGTATCTCCGAGCTGATATGATTTTCCATCGAGTAAATAAAAATAAAAATGATTATTATTAAATCAAAATAATTATTAGATTGTTCAGTACTAGCCTTTGTGCTACCTGAGGTTGCACTACTCTGAAAAAAAAATTGCACATTAATAACGGTGTTTTTGAAACCATAACTAAAAGCCTAAAAATTAATGCGTGGGATCGTGGAGGAAGTTTTGATAATAGTTACAGATTAAAACTATTATTAAACCCTATATGCAAAAATTATTAAACCCTTCACCAAAATTTTCATACTCTTGCTCATTCAACACCTTCCATCTCTTACTCATTCTCTTGCGAACCCCTACACCACCACACCGTGCACCACCACTCCTCCTCCTCTCAAATCCAGGAAACCACCACTTGTTCTCTTGTGCACCCCTTAACTCTAGGCAACACTAGACTGTATGAGTTGAACACTATTGTTGCCATTCTCACAATTTCATGTCTTGCTCTTGGCCATACAAGCATTTGGTCCTTCTTGCTCAGCCGTGTTTGTAGGTGGTCACCACTGCTCCTTCTCTTACATATGGTTTTGTTCTTCCCCATCTTATTCTTTCATTATATATAAATGCATGCATGTTAAAGTAGGTTATAGTGTTTGTTATTGAAAATTTATAGTTTGTTGTTGAAAAATGTTGTTCTTTGTTGTTGATTGTGTTGGTGAAAACTTTTAATGTTTTCTATTGAATTTATCAGTGTTATTAACATGAATTTGGTTACCAGAGATATTTATATATATATATATATAAGCCATTGTAGTAATTAATTACCAAGAGAAATAAAATACTTTAAAATGTTAGTAATGTCAGTCGTCAAAACTATACATACATACATACATTTTCATTAATAAGTATAGGACAATTAGGATGTTTGAAAATTACATATAATTAAATAAAAATATATTTTACATATATACATCATTAAATGAAAATTTCAATTAGAGTTCCATGTTAATAATTTTTATTTGATAAAGATTAAATAGGCATGGAAAATAACCAAAAAATAAAAGTGAATAATTAAATTAGCCAAAACAACTATTTAGAATAGTAATAATAATAATAATATAGGATTTATTAGGGTTTAATTATAGGGAGCTAGGTTTAGGATTAAGGTTTATTAGGTTTAAGGTTAGTTATTAATATTATTCATTACGGTTAGGTTTTAGTATCTATTATACTAAATATGATAATTAATATGTTATCTTATAACAAAAAATTATATACACTATTCTCAACTAAAATTTTAATAATATCATATTATTATACTTAACCTATAAATATTATCTTATTAATATTTATTTGATTTTACTATGCCAAACTTGAATGATTAGATGATAGTTTGACCAAGCTTGTTTGTTGAATAAATAAGTCAAGATTATGTCCTTATTTTAATCATGCCAAGTATAATAGGAAGAAGTTTCATTCAACTTAACTCATTCACAAACATATAATAACAAAATAATATAGAATAATTAGGTAATTTATCTTTTCTTGATATTGAAAGGCACATTTATATCAATAGAGATAAAAGAAAAAATCAATTTAAAATTATAAATTTTATGATGAGTATCTTATATGGGTATGTTGTTATCCTTACATAGTTTGTTAAGATATGGTAGAATATATTTATGATTTGTCTAGCTAGTTGAAGAGGTTGTATATTTTGTAATTTAGATCCTTTCAAGAACATCCTTGATGATAAGATTTAATGGTTTTTCTCATATTTAGGTAGTGAGATACTGCACAGTGCTATTGCTTACCCTCCACTATATCTATACATAGTGCCTGATGCAAATTTATGGACTCATGGCATATGGTTATATAACAAGCTAGATCACTTGTTTGTGAGTAGCTTGTCTTATGACCCATTCTATTTCAAATCATATCACTTACTGTTGATCCTACCTTAAACGGAGCCATAGATATTGGCTATATCTAGTTTTTTCATTGATTTTTCCACCAACTGATGCACCACACTTGAGATTTGTTAAGGATGAGGTGTTTACCAGGGATTATGATCAGATATCGAGAGAGTAGATGATGATTGATGAATAGTGGAGATTTCATCATAGCTTGCCTATGAGCATCCACCCTGGTTACCCTAGAGTATCCGTGACTAGATTCTCTATTAATGATGTGAGGGAACAGATGACATATCGAGATGAGTAGACTTTGAGAGTGATAGTTATTAGTCAGGCTCAACAAGACTAGTGATGGATTTAGTATGATGGTTATGAGTTTTTCTTAGTTATGTGTTTGGGCTTTAACAACATTTTGATGTATATAGTGCTGCTATTGCTTTAACCCCATAATATGTATATCTTTTTTAATTTAAACCATTATATAAATTTTTGTTGTATATATATATATATATATACATACATACAAACTCTTTCTCAGTATTAGCGGCTTGTGTATTGATATCTTTTTGGAAACATGTTGGAATGATTTATATATATATATATATATATATATATACTGAATAACATGATACATTATACATTAATTCTTTCTAAGCATGAGCTGTTTGTAAATTATTTTTATAATTCAATTGATTTGTAATAATTATTTTTGCATAGGATACATCAAGATTGAAAAACTATGGATAAAAAATGGTTGTCTGCAAATCGTTTTTTTAGAGAATATAACAAAGAAGTAGAGTTTTTATCAAGTTTACAGTTAAACATGCTTGGGACTCTGGTAGAATCATCTATCCTTGCTTGAATTGTGCTTATATTCAATGTATCAATGAGGATGATTTAAGAGATCATTTGTTTATGTATGGCATTGATACAAGTTATACTCGTTGGATATGTCATGGTGAGACAGAGTCTAAATATTATAATGAAGAAGTTAGGATGGAAAGTAGTGGATTATCATTTGAGAACTATGAGGGAGATTCATTAGAGGAGATGACTCAAATGGTTGAGGAAAGTGTTTGGGATTATTCAAAAATGTTTGAGAAGTTATTGAGTTGCTTGTAGAAACCTTTGTATAGTGATTGTAAGATTTTTACTTTATTATCCACTAATTGAAGATTATATAACTTAAAAGCATATAATGGATGGATTGATAAGAGCTTCATAGAATTATTAACACTTGAAAAGGAAATGCTTCCTAAGAATAACGTTATACCCAATCGTACCTATGAAGTGAAGAAGATCCTTTCATCTATGGGTATGAGTTATGAGAATATACATGTATGCCCTAATGATTGTATATTATTTTGCAATGAGAATGCATCTTTTGATAGTTGTCCTAATCCTAAATGCAAAGCACCACGATACAAGAAGAACAAGATACCAACTAAGGTCTTATGTATTTTACTATAGTACCAAGATTCAAGCTGATGTTTAATGATATTCAAGATGCTAAGAACTTATGATGGCATACTAATGAGAAGATAGATGAAAGGCTTCGTAAACATCCATCTAACTCTTCACAATAGATGATGATTGATTGCTTGTTCCCTGAATTTAGTAAAGAAGCAAGAAACATGCATCTTGCACTTTCTGTAGATGGAATGAATCCGTAAAATCAAGGTACCTACAATATACGGCTCATGATTTTGGTTATATACAATCTACCTTTGTGGCTCTTCATGAAATGTAAGTATATGATGCTGTTTTTTCTCATTTTGGGGCCAAATAAACCAAGGCATAATATTGATGTTTATTTATCACCTTTGATTAATGATTTAAAGTTCTTGTTGGACATAGGTGTAGAAGTATTTGATGCATATACTAAAGAAAATTTCACTTTGAGAGTAATGTTATTCTGTACTATAAATAATTTTTTGGCATATGGAAACTAGTTAGGTTATAAGGCGAAAGGCCATTATGAAAGCCTAATATGTGAGGAGAATATTTCATTTTTTCAGCTAACACGTAGCTGGAAGATAGTTTTTCTTAAACATTGTTTATTTTTATTAAACAATCATCGTTATTATAGGAAAAGGAAAGCTTTCAATGGCTTCCCAAAAGAAGGGCAGGCACCAATCTAGTTGATAGGTTGAAAAGTGTATTTAAACATGAACATTTGAGTGTCAAGTTTGGGAAGACGAACAAAGATAAGCCTCCATTAGTTGGGTGGAAGAAGATTTCTATATTCTTTGACCTTATTTATTAGGAATCTCTATATGTGAGACATGCCCTCGATGTGATACATATAGTGAAAAATATATGTGACAGTGTTGTTGGTACATTACTTAGTGCTCCAAGAAAGACTAAAGATGGTATCAATGCTCAAATGGATATGGAAGAAATGGGTATTAGATAGAAAATAACATCGCGAGATGATGGAAGAATAACATATTTACCACCGGTGTGTCATATACTCTCCTGAAAAGAGAAAATTACATTTTGAAAATTCTTTAACAAGGTTAAGGTTCCAAAAGGGTATTCTTCAAATGTTAGAAGGCTTGTGTTGATGAATAACATGAAGTCTCATGATTATTATAATTTGATGCAACACTTATTGCTGATAGCGATACATGGAATTTTGTCAAAGTGTGTTTGAATTACTATCATGAGGCTTTTTTGGTTTGGTAATGTAGTATGCTCTAAAGTCGTACATCTTGATAGTTTAGATGCCTTGCAAAGAGGGATTATGATAACTTTGTGCCAAATTAAAATGTACTTTCTACCCTCATTCTTTGATATTATAGTACATCTAACTATTTATTAAGTTCATTATGGTACACGAGTCTTTATTGGTTCTTTAATGTAGTTTGCTCCAAAGTTATACATCTTAATAGTTTGGATGCCTTACAATGAGGGATTGTGATTACTTTATGCCAGCTTGAAATGTATTTTCCACCCTCATTCTTTGACATTATGGTACATCTAACTGTTTAATTAGTTTAGGAGATAAAAATTATAAGACCTATTCATGGGCATTGGATGTACCCTTTTGAGAGGTTTATGAAGTTAATAAAAGGTTATGTGAAGAATTGATATTGGTTAGAAGGATACATTGTTGAGAGTTACCTTGTAGAAGAAGCAACTGGATTTTGCATGAAGTACTTGTTAAATGCTGAAGCTCTTGGTATTCTTGAGTCTCAACATGTAGGGAAAATCAGAGGTTAGGGTATTAGGGGCAAACAGTTTGGTCGTGTAGACCCTGACATCTTTCAAAAAATAAATCTATATGTATTACACAATAGTGATGATGTTCATTTGTATATTGAAGAATATATGCTTTCTTTAAGGATTGAAGATCCATCAATGACTGAAAAATAGATAATTGATAAACATAATCTTTATTTTATCTATTGGCTAAGAGATCACATCATTTCACCCATCGAACATTCTCCAACTTCAATTTTCGAAACCCTATATTAGTTATCTCAAAAACCCTATTACGAAGTTTTCTCATATACCAATTATGCCATCAGCTATTACACTTTTTATAAGAAACAACAAGATGAGAAGAGTACAATACAAAACAATGGGGTGACTTTAGTGGCTAAGGCAATGCATGTTGCTAGTGAAAAGGATAAGAATCCAACCTATTCATATATGAAAATATGGGAGTTAGATTAAATTGTATTTAAAGTCCCTATATTCGGATTTAGATGGGTTGATAGTAGCTATAAGGTGGATTCACATTAGTAGATCTCAATAGGGCAAGGCATAAAAAAGACCCATTCATCTTGGCATCACAAGCAACACAAGCAACACAAGTATTCTTTATCAATAATCCTACTGATAATAAATGGTCTATGGCAATATCTATGAAGAAAAGAAATGCCAATAAATGTGATGATGAAAATGATGCCAATTGGGATAAAGAGTGTATCTCAGTTGTGTAAGCAACTCAATTATTGAATAATGATAACAATAACATTAATGAGCAGGAAATATATGTAAGGAATGATAATCATGAATTAATATATCTATTAGATAATGAAAACAAAAACAAGGAAAAAAGAAGAAGGAAAAGAAGACAATGAGGGTAATATTATTATAACATATGATATGTGCACTTATTTTTTAAATGCATATTTCAAACTTCCTCATTAAATACTTATTCTATAAAAAAAATTATTTCATGAGGGTAATTATAAAACATTCCAACATGATTTATTTATTGATATTTCGTAGAGATATGGCCAATAAAAAAGTTTATAAGAACAATAATGATGAAGAAGGGAAGAGAGTACCTACTATTATGAGAATCATCACTAACATGTGGAATAGAAGAGAATAATTTGAGTTAGGATGCAATAATTATAATATTCCTATTGGATAGTATGCAAACATGTTTCCAACATACAGTTCACTTGCTACGTGTAATCGTGTTCCTATTTCCTATAATAATTGGAAGCGATTTCCGAAAGGTTACAAGAGGAATATTTTGTAGGAATTCATGGTAAATATACAATTTTGGTTAATCATTTTTGTATGTCAAATGTTATTAATTTCAATACTTTAACAACAATATACATATATATGCCTTATTTTGCAGAGAGTCTTCAATGCCCCGAAGGCTTAGAAGAAATGGCTTTTAGACATTGCGGTGTGTGTCTAAAAATATTTATGGCATACTTGGGAAGTAGAAAAATTTATAGAAAGATGGATGACTCTCTACGCCAAAACTCAACCAAATGTTATGGTTTCAGTTATCAAGATAGTTGAAACTACTATATTTCATATCGTCTTTCAGAGGATTTTAAGTTATTTGTTAGATAAAAATTAAACTTTTTGATTAATAATGTGATCTTACGACTCATATTTGGTTTGTATAATAGCTTGGATTGGTGTATGAAGTGTTTAGGAGGAATTTGGAGTAGAATTGTGAGCTATGGTGGAAAGATGTGAATATTTTACCTTGATTAAATCAGAATTTGGAAATATGTTGAACACAAAAGTTGTAGATATTTTTATTGGCTTTCCAACACATTAAAAATTAGCTAGATTTGTGGTCAAACAAAGAACTTGTGGTAAAAATACTAAAGATTTTCAAAGCTAGAAAGAAACACAGGGGGCCCATATGTAGTATAAATACCATGCGATTGGAACCCTAATTAGTATAGAAGCATCCTCTTCTCTTCTCTTGAGTTCTCTTGTAATTATTTGGTGAATTGAGTGATTTAGGTGAGGATTTATTTGATTCTTTTTTTAATCACAATTACTTCCCATAAATAAGATCATCTATTTCTCTAATTTGTGTTCTTGAGTATTCTTTTCTTCTCAATTTTTGTGTGTTCTAATTGATTCAAATTAGATCTTATTTTTTCTGAATTGGTATCAATCCCCAACAAAGAATATTTCATTAATATTTAAATAACCAAGATTTAATATTTTAGCTTATAACGTAGGAAAAAAGTGCCAAAAATAAAGAGATGGCTAAGTAGAATAAGTGCCGGCATAATATGGTGCGCAAACCCTATGAAGACCTTGAAGAAGAGTTGGTATGAGATTTTGATTTATTTATTTAAATTTTCAAGTTTAATTTTATAATAATATTCTTATTTCAAGATTAATTATATATTTACAAATCATAGCCCAAGACTTGGATCCATATACTTCATCTATCAATATTGGTACATTATGGGAGAAGGCTAGAGAAATAAAAGATAGATATCTTAATAAAGATGTAGAACGTGTTATGAAAAAAATTATCAGTTTGTAGATATCCCTAACCCTACTTAGTTTTCTTTGAGCAAACTATTATATTATGTTTATTCCTATAAGTTAACTTCAAACATATTTCTTACGTTATAGGACGGACATGAAACATCAGATTTTATGGAGGGTACATACCAATATAACATTGTGTCATAGGCTACAAGAATTTTAGAACACCTCAAAAGACACAGGACTCTTTGATTAGGGGTTACATGAACAAGCATGTATGGTCGATCTCATGGTTCTCGTAGCACCGATGAGCAAGTGGCTATCGTCACCCATAAATTAAACATGGAATTTGAATGGATGGCAATAATGGAGTAAGAGTTTTCATTTATCAAATCTTAAAGGTATAAACCATTTGATTCAATTGAACATGATTAGCTTCACATGCCTAATGTAAATAGTGTTAGAGATAGTTGCAAAGCTGATGCACATCTTTCTTCACTTCCTAAGGTAAGTATTATAAACTATGAATTGTTATTAAATGTATTTGATTTCATAAATAATTAATAATGTGTAATATTTTATTTGAAGTTTGCATAAATGTGACTTGTTAGAAAATGACTTTTCAACTCTTTTAGCGAAAGGAAGGGTATGAATCAATCATATTACCCAAATGCCAATAGTCCATAGGTATAACTTGGCCCTAAATACAAATCCAGTAAGTGTTGACTCTCCAATCATTAGTAGTACACCCTTACCTTGTTATAAACAAGGTGATGAGGTAGCCATAGTGGTGAAAGCTCATGGAAGCTTCGTGCCTCATCCTTTGGATCAGATACATCCCACTACTGAAGAAGTAATGAAATTCTCCATCATTATTAGACCTTATTTGTTACTTAATTGTTTATACCTTATTAATATATATATATATATATATATATATATATATATATATATATATATATATGTATGTATATATATATATATGTATGTATGTATATATATATATATATATATATATATATATATATATATGTATGTATGTATATATATATGTATGTATGTATATATATATATACGCTCATTATATTTTGTTTATTATTATGATTTAAGGAATTAAAAAAGAAGAATGCTCATAAAAATAAGGGAAAGAGAGGTACTATCAAAACTAGAGACACAAAATAGGGTGCTACTAAAGGAAAAAAGAGCTAAATTAGAATAATTAGTAGCCCCACAAAAGATTCCATCCTTAGTAAAGAACCAACCACCACCAACTCTAGCTTTGTTGTATTTCTATGCCCAAAACTACCTTGGTGACAATTATATATCAATTGATAGTTGTCCAAAGTATGTTGGTAGGGATGACACTACTTATATGGTATTGCTAGTTGATATAAGTGACATCTATAATCAAGAATGGATGTCAACAATAAGTGTTGTCGTATATGTTACGTAAGTATTATTTCATATTTTAGATTTTAGTACTTTTTGTTACATTGGAATCTTTATGAACTCTTATATAAGTTATCAATTATTAATAAACATGACACTACATCAGAGGGAATATTGTCTTATATTTTGTTTTTGTGCCAATACTATATAGCTGATAGTATTACAATAAGAGAGGGTAGGCACAAAAACTGTAATACCTTGAAAATTTATTTTATGATTGAAGAATAAAATAATGAATTATTGGATAAGGTTTAATTATACATGTCATTTGTAAATAAAATAATAATATTAGAATAATTATTATTATTATGCTCATAAAGAAGAAAAAATGATCTAGGGATCTAGTTAGTGGAGTCTAAATTTATTTGCTAAACTAACATAAAGTATAAGTAAATCACGGTAACAAATTCTAAATTAATAAAAATAATATTACATTATTATTAATAATGTTTATTATTCCTAAAACATAAAAAAAAATTCCAAACCACCCTACCAACCCATTTTTCCTTTTTTCTTATCCCATTTTTTCCTCCTCTTTTTCTTCATTTTCTTTCTACTTTTCTTCTTTCTATTATTTTTCATCCTTTTCCCCTTTCTTAGCTAATTGGGCTATGCTTGGTAATTACTCACTATTTCCCCTTCCCCCACATTTCTTTTCTTTCCCTCCCATGGTCCAACATTTTTTTTCTTTCTTCCTCCATATGGCCTACTATGGGCGCACCCCCTCTCCCTCTCTTTTCTCCCCTTCTTTTCTCCTTCTTTAATGGAATCCTAGCTAGGGTTTTTGGGAAAAAACCCTAAGTGTAAGGGTATTGTGGAAAAGGTTAAGGAGGTTAGTTGGGCTTTGGGTTGTGAGTAGGAGTGTGCCACATGGAGGATGTGATTAAAGTTAAATAGAGGGTAAAGTGATGTATGAGAAGAAGGTGTAAAAGAAAAGGAGTGTACTAGGGTTTTGGGGGGTAACTAGCTAGGGTATCATTATCACATATGGGATTTGAAGAGTTAGGTTGTGAGGTTTAGAGTGGATTAAGTATGGTGATGGTGTTGGAATCAAGGGAGAATGTGGGATGTATAAGAAGAGGAGAGTCTAGGGCCACATAGGCTAGATTAAGGTTTCAAAGGGAAACTCTAGTAGGCGATGGTGTGCCTAGGTGGAGAAACAGGAAAGTAGGCCTCGACACACATGTGTGGGGGTTTTTAAATTCATGGTGAGTATGGTGGAAGGTTAAAAGGGGTCTCAAAGTCTTGGGGAGTTTAGAGGTCCCAAGTTATAGGATAGGGTTATTTAGGAACACTAGGGTACAAAAGTGATAATGACTCGGGGAAGTCCATTGGAGCATGTATGTCGAGTTGGGGGGTTACTTATTGAATAAGACACAAATAAAATACTAATCACTTAAAGTGGAAGAGTATTGAGCTGGACTCATAAATGTCCACAGGCAATAATAGTGGCCGGGAGTATTTTTGCCTTGGAGACCGTTCCTCCAGCAAATACTAGTAGTTAAGCGCGTTCTACACTAGAGTAGTATTTCCATTCCGCTAGCTATAATAGTGGGGGTTCCTAGCTTAATAAATCAAACCTTGGATGATAATAAATTATGATAAAGATACTAGTCACTTACAATGGAGCACCATGTGGGTCGGAGCCAAACCGTTCCACCCGTAATCATAGTGGCTAGGAGCATTTTTTCCCTAGAGACCGTTCTATCGGAAAATAATAGTGGATAGGTGAGTTCTACCCTAGAGAAGTATTCCATTACACTAGCCATAATAGTGGGGTTCCAGTACTCACATGGACATAATTTGAGAGATGTATAATTATGGTACTAATGGATTAAACTCTAATAATGGTGATTAATCTAATTAACTTATTATTTAAATTATTTATATTTTATGTGATATGCACTTTCTTAGCTATATAGTTACCTTACTTAGTACGTAGCATACTAATCACCTCTATCATGGGTGATGCTTATTTTCACAAGCAGAGGCACCTTCTAAGTCTATGCATATGATGAATTAGTTAGGGTAGAGTAACGATCTAATGTACTTGGAATGGGGCCAAAGAGGGTGTTCTCCAGAATTTTTATCTCCTTATGTTTCCACTACTTTTATTACCCTGTAGTGGTGTGTTGTTTTATATTTTATAACAATTATGTATTAACCATAACATTTTCGTAATCTGGTTTTGTTAATTAATGTTGAACTGTAATGGTTCTTAATTATCCTTATTAATGATCTTTATACCGTTATCCTTGTGGTTCATATGAGACTAGCTAGGGATCAATCTTGTACTCATCACGGTGGTAGCACCCCCCCCCCCATTTTTAGTGCACAATTTTCACATATTAGAAAAATTCAACTTTAAATTTTGGTGGTGTTACAAGTTGGTATCAGAGCACCTGGAGGAGGCCTTCGAGTCCTTCATGGAGTTCATCTAGCATCAACCATTAGCGTAACTACCTCCCCACCCCCACAGCATCACTCTGAGGGAGTCGGGAGGACTGGCTCTAGAGGGTCACCGGGCATCACCCTCCACTATAAATGGGTGAGGAGGACCTCGTTATCCTAGAAGGGTGGATCCAAGATATAGATTACACCTTCGAGGCCATAGACAGCCCTCTAGCCAGGTAGTCCGGCATTATGGCTTTCTTCCTCAGGGGTGTAGTAGATGCCTAGTGAGTCAAGCACCACATCTGGGATGGTCCCTAGATGACATGGGAAGCTTTCAAGGCTGCCTTGCACACTATATTCTACCTGAAGAGCTTGAAGAGAGACGAGCTCAAGTAGTTTATGCAACTCATTTAGGGTAGCATGATGGTCCGGTAGTACTACGCTTGCTTCACAGAGCTGGTCATGTTTTCCCCCGAGACTCTTGCAAGCGAGTCCACTATGGTGTACTAGTTTGAGAAAGGGTTTCATTTTGGCATTTACCACATGATGGAAGTGGTGGCCTTCTTAGACTTGGCCACCCTATACGAGCACGTCTGCATTTCCGCCACTCTAGTTTAGAAGCAGGCATCCATCCTAGGGAAGAGGAGACCAAAGGGATAGAGCTCTGGGAGTAGGACCTAGAACCGAGTAAGAGAAACCTCAAGACACCAACAAAGATGTCTATTCAAAGGTGAAGGACCACTGAGGAGATCCTCATACAGACGCTATGATAAGAACCACCCGGGCCTAGATTATGGGGGTATGACTTGCATGAGCTGTGGCAAACTGGGCCACCATGATTTCGAGTGTCAGAGGTAGTAGCACTTCCATCATCCCTAGGATTAGAAGTTCCAGTAAAGGGGACTGTTGATAACCCAACAACATGCTTAGACCTCATCCTAGCAAATCCAGTAGAGAGCACCTACCCCAACCAATGCACCAATCTAGGATTTCAAGGGAAGGCTTCACTGATCATGACCATTCCCTTAGAGAGGAGGTTAAACTCAAGGCTCTAAAGGATACTGAGGACCCTATTATGGAGGCTAATCAAGTAGGCACATAAATGTTATCAGCCAAGTAGAGGTTGATTGTTAGCTATATGTTGTTACTAGTATGTTCAACATACTATCCTTAACGGTCCTTATTTTATTTGATTTAGGTGTATCCTTCTCATTTTTTTCCACCTTATTTTTTGCTAAGGTTGAGCTATCACCGTATGATGTGTAGTATAATCTGTGATGCTACCTTTAGGAGATAGGATGAACTGTACTGAACTTTATTCAGATGTGGCCTTTGTAATAGGTGAGGTATACTTCTTAGTGGACCTGGTCGGTATGGAATTGTGCGAATTTGATGTTATTATAGGGATGGATATGCTTGGGAGGTATCAGATGGTAATTAACTACACTAAAAAGTGCATGGTGTTACAAGGCTCTAAGGGTATTAGGGTTTCGTATAGAAAGACCAAGCCCAAGCCCACCACCAAAGTGGTATCTACAATTACACTACACTCTTTGATCCAGAAGGGTTATCGGTTATATTTATGCAGTGTGCAAGAGTTGAACAAGGACCTATCAAATTAGGAGGACATTCCAGTAGTCGGTGAATTTTTGGATGTATTCCCAAAGGAAAGACCAGGTATACCTCCAATGCATGAGATTGACTTTACAATTGAGCTGGTACAATGAGTTGAGCCCTATTAAGAGAACCCTACTAGATGGCACTCGTTAAACTAAAGGAACTCAAGAATTAGCCAGAGGAGTTTTAGGAATATGGGTAGATTTGAGTAAGTGTCACCTTGTGGAGCATCATTCCTATTCGTAAAGAAGAAATATGGGAGCCTTTTCCTCTACATCAACTATGGAGGGCTAAACTAGTTAATATTAAAGAATTGGTATCTACTCTCGAGGATTGATGGTCTCTTTGATCAGCTGCAGGGTGCCACAATTTTATCTAAGGTCGATTTAAGGTCTGGATACCACAAGTTACGCATAGCAAATGTAGATATTATGAAAATTGAATTCTAGATTTGGTACGAGCATTATGAGTTCACCGTGATGCCTTTTGAGCTCACCAACACTCCTACAGTATTCATGGATTTAATGATGAGGATCTTCAGGCCCTTTCTTGATCAGTTCTTAGTGGTATTCATCAATGACATCTTGATGTACTCCCAAGGGAATGACGAGCACGAGCAGCATCTTCACACTATATTGTCCCTTCTATAAGAGCATCATTTGTTTGTAAATTTGTTCAAGTGTGGGTTTTGACTTCAGGAAGTGGCTTTCCTTAGGAATACAGTGTTAGCTAGGAGAGTATCTGTTGATCAGGTAAAGATCATGGTGATCACATAATAGAAGCCCCCCATGAACATGTTAGAGGTTCGTTGCTTTTTGGGTCTGACGGGATATTATTGTTGTTTTATATGGAACATCTCAAGGATTACTCAACCCCCTAACCAACCTCTTGAATAAGACCACCAAGTTCTAGTGGGATGAGTCCTATGATGGGGCTTTCTAAGAACTGATGAGACAATTAACCACTACATCTGCCTTGACATTGGTAGAGGCTTCTAAGGGTTTTGAGGTTTACAGCAACACATCCAAGCATGGACTCGAGTGTGTGCTAATGCAGAATGGTAGAGTGGTCACATATGCTACTCATCAATTGAAGTGACATGAGTAAAACTATCCAACTCATGATCAAGAGTTAGATACAGTGCTTCACATTGAAGATATAGAGACACTACTTGTATAAGATCAAGTGTAAGTTCTTTACAGATCACAAGATCCTCAAGTTACCCTTCACACAAAAGGAGATGAACATCAGGCAAAGAAGGTGGCTGGAGCTAGTTAAGGACTATGATATTAAGTTGACCTACTATGAAGGTAAGGCCAATGTAGTTACAAATGTATTAAGTAGAAAGACCACACACTCAGTGAACTCCTCTATGGTTGCTAACCGAATAGTGGAGGAGTTGTTTGACCTGGAGATCAAGTTGATCCAGTAGGGTAACCTCAATGTTTTTATGAGTGCCTTGATAATCACCCACATAGTATTTGAGGAGATCCAAGCCAGCCAGCCTGGAGATGCCAAGTTTGAGAGGATCTGTCAGAAGTTACTAGAAGGCCAATCAAAGGGTTTCAGATACACGAGAGCAATAACCTTCGTTATAAGGGTCTTTGGTGTGTACCATAAGGTTGTTTAAAGTTGAAGCAATGGATCTTAGAAGAGGAACACTAGACCCCATACTCTGTCTATCCAGGAGGGGATAAGCTTTACAAAGATCTCAAAAAGGTGTACTGGCGGCCCTGTATGAAAGGGGAAATAGTTGAATTTGTGTCTTAATATCTAACCTATTAGATGGTCAAGATTGAGCACCATAGAATTGTAGGACTACTTCATCCTTTAGAAGTGATAAGGTGTAAGTGAGATTAAATCTCCATAGACTTTGTAAGTGGGTTGCCAAAACTTGGAGTGGTTGTGACACTATTTGGGTTATCGTGGACAGATTAACCAAGTTAGTCGTGTTCATTCTAATGAAGTTAACTCGGAGCATGGATCGGTTGGCTAGTGCCTATATGAAGTTCATGGTTAGTCAGAATGGGGTGCCTAAGGATATTATCTCAAAAAAGGACTCGAGGTTCCTCTCTTATTTTTGGGAAAAGTTATAGGAGGTCTTAGAAATAAAGTTGAAGATGAGTACCGCTTTCCATCCTGCCATAGATGGGCAAACCATAAGGATCATACAAATCCTAGAGGACATGTTGAGGGCCTGTGTTTTGGACTTCTTGGGTTGTTGGAAAGATCATCTACATCTGATAGAATTTTTGTACAATAATAACAACCATACCACCGTGCCCTGCCTCCACCGTTGCTGCCCCTTGCCTACTATCCCTTTTGGTTGTGCCCTTCTCCCTCCCACCTACTTAGTATATTTTATTTTAATATTTTATTATTATTATTAAAATTATTATTATTATTATTATTATTATTATTGCCAATAATATTTGATATGAGGAAAAAAGAGAAAGGAGTAGGAAGAAGGTGAAATGGCTGATTATACTATTTTTTATAGGTTGTGAGCAAAACCTTCCTTGTGGGAAGGTGTAGGAGTGTGCTCTGAGCCTGGAGTCAAATTAGGTAAGGATATAGCTAACGCTTTGGGTTATGTTATGGATTATGTATTTATGGGTGTAATGGTATGTGATGTGTATGTATATGTGAATGTGAATTAAGTATGTGTGTGGTGTAGCTTAACTTGCAAGAAGCTAAGGTATATTGAGTATGATTTATATTATGTGTAAAGTGTGTGATATGCCTTGTATGGATGACATGATTTTATGTATGGTAGATATGATATGACTTGTATGCTTCGAGGTATTAGGTAGGTATGAGTGGTTGTGGGGAACTAAAAGAAATAAATAGGGTGGAGTGAGTAAGGAGAAGTGGAGGAAAATCCCTAAGTATATGTGAAATATGGATGAGAAAATAAAAGAAAATATTAAAATTAAAGGTTAGGAAAAAATCTTACATGGGGAGTGTGAGCCTTGCATGGGGTGTATGGTCTTTGCATATAGGAAAAGCTTAAGTAGGGAAAGTTAGTTTGAGGGTTGACCATGGGGAGGAAAGTGTATTCTGGGTGATTGGAGTGCTTGGGGAAGAGTTAGCACATGGGTTGATGAAAGTATGCATCAAAGCCTACCTGGGTTTTTAAAACCCTAAGTGTAGGGGTATTTTTAGGAAGGTTAAGGAGGGTGGTTGGACTTTGGGTTGTGAGTAGGAGTGTGCCATATAGAGAATGTGAGTCAAGTTAAATGGAGGTTAAAGTGATGTATGAGAAGAAGGTGTAAAAGAAAATGGGTGTGTTAGGGTTTTTAGGGGTGACTAGCTAGGGTATCATTATCATATGCGGGAGTTGAAGAGTTGGGATGTGAGGTTTAGAGATGATTGAGTAATGTGGGTTGTAAAAGAATAGGAGATGATAGGGCCATATAGGCCAAATTAAGGTGTCAAAGGGAAACCCTACTAGGTGATGGTGAGTCAAGGTGGAGAAATAGGAAAAAAGGGCCTTGACCCACATGTGTGGGGCTTTTTTAATTCATGGTGAGTGTGGTGGAAAGTTAAATGAGGTCTTAAATTCTTAGGGAGTGTAGAATTCCTAGGTTACAGGATAGGGTTATTTAGGAAGTCTGGAGTACAAGAGTTATAATGAGTCAAGGAAGTCCATTGGGGTGTGCTTGTCAAGTTGGGGGGTTATTTGTGAAATAAGACATGAATAAAATTCTGATAATTTATAGTGGAAGAGTATTGAGTAGGGCCCAGACCGTTCCACTGGCAATAACAGTGGTTAGGAGCATTTTTACCTTAGAGACTGTTCCACTGGTAAATAATAGTGACCAGGCATGTGCTACCCTAGAGTAGTATTTTCGTTCCACTAGCAATAATAGTGGGTGTTCTAAGCTTAATATACCAAATCTTGGATGTTAATAAATTATGGAAAAGATATTAATGACCTATAGTGGAACACCACGTGGGTCTAGGTTAAGTCGTTCCACTGGCAATAAAAGTAGCTAGGATCATTTTTGCCCTAGATACCATTACACTAGCAAATAATAGTGGCCAAGTGCATACTGCCTTGGGGTAGTACTTCCGTTCTAATAGCTATAATAGTGGGGTTCCCATACTCACATGGATATAATTTAAGAGATATGTAAAGATGGTACTAATTGCTTAAATTATCATAGTGGTGATTAATCTTATTAACTTATTGCTTGCATTATCTGTATTTTATGTGATATACCGTGTCTTAGCTATATGGTTACCTTACTCTATATATATGTAGTGTATTGATCACCTCTATCATGGGTGCTACTCATTTCCACAAGCAATAGCCATTCTTGAGTCTGTGTAGGTAGGTGATGAGGCTCTTGCTGACTTTGATACGTATGATAAATTAGTTGGGGTAGAGTGAGAATCTGATGTACCTGGAGTAGGGCCATAGAGGGTGTTCTCCAGAGTTTTTATCTCCTTATGTTTCCACTACTTTTATCCCCCCTTAGTGGAGGATCGTTTTGTATTTTATTTCAATTATGTATTAACTTTAGCATATGCTTACTCTTGTTTCATTAATTAATGATGAACTATTATGGTTTTTAATCATCCATGTTAATGATCGTTGTACCTTTAGCCTTATGGTTCATATGAGGCTGGTCAGGGGTTAATATTGTACTAATTAAGATGGGGGCTCCCCCACATTTTTAGTGTATGATTTTCCCATATCAAACAAAAAATTTCAACTATAAATTTTGGGGGTGCTATAAGTTGGTATTAGAGCGTTGGTTCTAATGACCGCACTTTATTTTGAAAAAAAATTTGGATTAACAAATTTGTCAACTATAAATTTTTGGGGGTGCTACAAAAACTATATTGTGGATCGCATTTTAAGTGAGGATAACCTGGAAAGTGAATATTAGGTTTTGTACGCCATCCAACATGATTGAAATAAATTCTATGTGCTTGATTCCCTTCAAACATATTACGTGCATTTTGCATAAGCTTGTCATGGTGGAAAAGAATTATTTACATGTTAGTATAATTTTTACTCCTTACTTCATTATCTTATTTATGCATATATTATACTTTAATTATTTTAGGAATATATAGTTATAATATTGTGTATTCAGCTCTATTTATTAGGGCATTATAGATGACGTATTAGAAGAGAGGTGAAAATGATGTCTCAGACCCAATAAGTCATGAATATGAGCTTGTAATGGTAAGTAGGAAGATAAATATTATATATTTTGTTTTAATTTGAATTAATATCTAATAGTTAGAGAGCTAACTAAATTTATTTGATAGTTCCCAATATAGAAGAACAACAATGATTATGGATAGCATGTTTGTAGAGCAATGGTTCTAATACTCCAAAATAGATCGGTGAACATAGATCTAAGCCATATTTTTTTTTGTTTTTCCATATATTTTTCATTAATGAATCATGAAATATATATTTGGTACTTGAATTAAGTACTATCTAAATAATCAAAACTTGTGAATTTGTAGTTTTTCAGTGGTGGATATGCATGAGGTCAGAAATAAAATGATGATGAAATTGATGAACTTAGAGACCAATGGGCCAAGCATGTACACTCATACATTCGGTATTAGGGATCTACATTCTATATGCATGTTCATGTTTGTACTTCATCGACATCTTTTTGTCATCTAGGTTATAATCTATGGACTTTTGACATTGGAGTGTAGAGCTACCAAGTTGTAGTAAGCCTACTAATTTTAATTCTTGGGCATGCCCAACATACTAAAATGTACCAATTATATATTGATTGAAAACATGTAGTATCATTTGGGAGGATGACACATATGTATATATGAATTGATGTTGTTTTACATTGTAGATTTGGCAAATATTTGAACATATAACTGTGTATGTGGGTTGGAACAAAACCAAATATATATATATATATAGACAAGTTTTAGTAACAGTTCTTACTTAAAACCATTATTATAAGAAGTTTTAATAACAACTTTAAGTAAGGACCGTTATTAAAACCTTAAATTCTTATTCTGTATCACATTTTTCATAACGATTATCTCTAAAACAATTACTAAAAGTTTTATTTAATGATCATTTAATCCCAAATAGGGTTTAATAAATGAGTAATCAATGATTAAAACCCTAAATTGGGTGTGTTTTAATAATGATTTTATTTAAAAATTGTTATTAAAAGATCCATTTAATGCTTATTTAATACGTATTAGGGTTTCATAAATGCATAATCAATAATTAAAACCCTAAATCAAGTGTGTTTTAAGAACAATTTTAACAAAAACTATTATTAAAGTTTTCTTTAATGCTTATTTGATCCATATTAGCATTTAATAAATATGTCATCAATGATTGAAATCCTAATTCATTGACATTTTAACAATAGTTTTGGGATAAACCGTTATCAAAATGTTGTGTTTAACAATAGTTTTTACGTACAAATCATTATTAAAACCTAAGTTTACCCCAATATTCGGAGTTTTTTAATATTTTTTATGACAGTTATCAACCATTAGTAAAGCTTTAATAACAGGTAATTCAATAACAGTTCAAAACTATTTTTAAAATCATAAAATAACCGTTATTAGAAGCTCTTTCTAGGTAGTGTCGATTGTAGCCTTTGTGCCTTCCTATGGTTCGATAGCAGCCTTCATGTCTACCTATGGTACGATAACAGCCTTTGTGCATATCTATGGTTCAATAGGAGCCTTTGTGCCTACCTATGTTTGTTATTGTGTCTTTGAGCCTTATCGGTAGTATTATGGATTTTATTGGTATTGTGCCTTTGAGCCCTACTTGTGGTGTATTGGATATTACTGGTTTTGGTATTGATAAATGGGATATATTTTGAAGGTTATGGTTATGGTTATGGTGTTGAAATTGATTATCATCATTATTTCAGATAGCATCTCTTGTATGCTTAGTTAGTTAGTTTTATTATGTTCTAAATGAACTAGTATGATGTTGTATATTACTTTGGTGATTATTTTTTATTTGATATGATTATTGTATTTTGATCATCGCATGAATGTTTTTAATATTTAAATACCATATATTGTTGTGATGCCTTTTATGTGTTCTATGTGGGCTTTTTATGTTAGTTTTTATACAATAGATTACTTAGTGTTATTTTACTTAAGGGTTTCTTTTCATGGGCCCCTACTTATTCAATGTGTAGGGGCCTTTGTATGTTAGCTTGCAAGATTAGTTAAAGGCTATTTTTTGGGTTAAGAGTTTAGAGCTATCTAGTGTTTTCTAGGTGTATTTTTATCTAGAAGATTATGTACTTTTATGTCTTTATGTATTTCCTTTCACTAAAAATTTGTAACCATTGATAGTTGGTTTTACTATGAATAATGTTAAGTTGTTTTAACTCTCTCTCTCTCTACTATAAGTTTATAACTATGTTTTTAATTTAAGTGAAGTAATTATTTTAGCCTTAACACTTAGTAATAGAACGATAGAGAAAATGAGATTTGTCCCAAGTGTGAGGTAACACCCTATGATTTACTATTTTAGCTTCTATAATTAAATTTTTAAATAAAATTGTTTGGTTAGTAAATTTGGGCATGTTACAAACCACATCCCTCATACTCAACAATGATTACTATAAGATAAGGGGACATGTTAGGGCCAAGAAAAATTTAAATGGAATGATGATATGCCTTGTACACTAACTTTTTTTCCCTAAGATAGGCTAAGCCTATCTTACCTTATTTCACTAACTAGGTGAGTTAGTTAAAAAAATATTATATTGATTAAAGCAAAGAGTTCTTTCAAATCCTTATGTGCTATAGAGGACCACAAATGATAACATGCATGTTACTATAGGTTGTATAATACATCTAAGTGTCATGTCATCTACTTATCAAATTATATTCACAGTCCGCATAAGATAATTATTTTCTTAAACCATCTCTCTCTTAAGAAGTTATTTTTATACTAACACTTAAATTAGGCTTATCTTTAATCTAAGCCATTGAAAAAAAGTTATACTAAAATATATCTCATATTTTTTCATACAAATAGACACCCATATGGCGATACGATGGACACAAAAAAGAACATTGTATGTAAAATTCCCTTATATATTTTAAGGATAACATGATAATAGTCATCAGTTTAAATGCTAATATATATCATCTCATAGTCCTATATTGAAGCTAACATTTATTAGCTAAAAGACTGATATTTAAGAAGTAAAAAGGCATATATATTCATTAGAAAAACAATTAGCAAAAAAAGGGATGGAGATAATGAAATAGAGAAAGAGTGCCTAAAATTATATGAGAAAAAAAAATGTGCTAGGCCTACCACTAAAGCTTTATTTTTTTTTTGGGAATAATGGGTAAAAGAAATTGAAAACGAAATAAAAATGGACATAAAATAAAATTAATAAACTTTCTTCCCTATGTTTGTTTGTTACGAAAGTTTTTTGAAAAAAATTCAAAAATATTTTTGTGTTTGGTTTTCTAGAGAGAAAATTCTAAGGAAAGTTAATTACTACTGCTACTATTATCATCATCATCATCATCATTGTTCCATTATAATCCTTATTGTTATTATTATTTTTCAAATGTAATGGACAAACCTAAACCTAATAAAGCTAAATATACCCAAATGTCTATCATTATTAGGCATATTACTATTGCCTAACAACCTAACATCAACCAAAGGTGAATCAAAATTTCCCCCAAGTTCCAATGGAAATAGAGAGACCAATAGAGGAGACTGGTTTAAACATAATACTTAAGAAAATGAACAACCAATTTTCCTTTAAACATGGAACATTCATACGATATGAACCAGGGTTAAGGTTAAACAATCAAACTCACCAAGTGTAATATCCCAAAATTTTAAAACCTTTAATTTAATAATTAATCCTCATTTGGGGAAATTTAAAATTTAAAATTATTAATTTAATTATTTTGTGGAATTTTGGTTTATAAAAATGGATATGATTATTTAATAAATTAAAATAAGTAGTTTGTTATTTATCATACTCTTTTTATTTAAATAATTTTTCAAACCCATATTTTACTAAAATTGCCCTATTAAATTAATATCTTAAATTTACGTAAATTAATTTATTAAACTAATTTATCCATATAAATAATTAAATACCATTATTCTAAAAATTATTTTATTTTTATTTCCCCCATCTTCCTTTTCCTTCTTTCTCCTTTTCCTTCCTTTCTTCCTCCTTTAGACCGCCCGACCTACTTCTCCTTTTTTTCTCCCCACTAGGCAACTATCCCACTGGCCCCTTTCCTTCCCTTCTCTTCTCTTCTCCCTATAGCCATCTACCCTAATTGCCTCCCTTTCTTCCCCTTGTCCCTCATGTGTAGGCCAACCCATCTCCCTTCTTTTCCTTTCCCCACTCAATTGGCCTGCTAGCCTACCCTTCTCCTTTCTTCTGCCCTTCTCCTTCTTTCTTCGACCATTAACCCTATGCCAGCCTTCAACCGCCTACAATCAGCCCTTGCAGCCCTGCCATTATAACCTTCCCTCTCCCTCTCTCCCCAGTCCCTTTCCCTTCCATTTTTAATCCAAACACTGCCCCCTTACGTGCCCTTCCTTTCCTTTTTCTTCATTCCTTTCCCTACAACCTACACCCTACACCCTACACCCCACATCCCAACCCCCTATAGCTTGGACAAGCTTCTCGAGCCATGCCTACCCTCTTTCCCTCTTCCTTTTCTACTCCTTATATCTTCCTTTTTTACCTATTTTAAATCTCCCTCATTTCCTTAAAGAACCCCCCCTCTTTTCTACCTTCTTCCCTTCTCCTTCCCTCCCTTTTTTTTTGGTTTCACCCCCCACAACTATAGCCTCTTTTGCCCAACTGACCACTACACCAACCCCTGGCCTCCCCTACTACCTCCTTGCACCACCAAATAGCCTCCACTTGCTCCTATAGGCACTCTTCCTTTCCTTCCTCTTTTCTTTCCCTTCTTGACCTCCACCCTACACCACCACCTTACGCTTCCATCCTCCCTCTTTCGTCGTCGCCACAACCACCCCTCAACCCCTTAACACCTCCTCCACCACCCCTAACTCATCTTTGCCAAATTTCTCTTACAGCCGCCTCCTTTCTTCTCTTCGTTTCCATTGCTTCCTTCTTCTTCATCTCCTTTCCTTTCACCCATTTTCCCAGCCCTACAATCACCATATTCATCACCTTGAGCCATTATTCTTTGACCCACGACCACCACCTACACCCCTACTCCCTCCCTGCACCTGGCCACCACCCTCACTCCCCTCCACAAGCCCTCAAACAAACCCCCAAAACCTTTACTTGAACTAACCCTCTCCCCCTTTCTCCCATCCCCTTTTTTGACCCTTATTCCCCTTTCCCTATGCATGCAGCTCACACTACCATACATCGTGAGTCTTGCTATTTATATTGAGCAAATGTGCTAAGTTTTGGTGGTATTAAAATAGTTAGCATTTATATGTATTTAATAAGATTTTGATAAAAATTTATCCTTTTTAATTTTTTTACTACTAATATGCTAGTTTAATATTATTTTTAGGTACAAAATTTTCTAATCAAAGCTTAAACTCTTAACTAGGGTATCGCTAAAGTTTAATTATTGTTGTAAATAAGGTAATCATTATACCCTACTAAAATATGTGGATATGCATAAGCTATCAAATTAGGGTTGAATGTGTTTGAGTACATATTGTGTGATGTTAAGTATATTACGATTTATGGTATATGTTGGTAGTTGAAATGAAAAGCATGTTATACTATGTGTCATATATAGAAATAATAGTAAAGGAAGGAGCCTTGTTGTTAATAATAATGTTAAATGCATGTATATGATATGATAAGCTAATGTGGCCATTTGTAATATAAATAATGTTAATATGAGCCTATGGGCATTTTAGTAATTGTTCTTGTAGAAAAATTGTGGCCTAAATAAGTATGTATGGTAGGTAATAATAGATATTGATAATAAATCATAATAGTTGATGGTGTTAGATGATGTATATGGACCATGAGTATTAATTTTTTATGTGTTAAGGATATTTTAGTATATTCGGCATAAGAAGGGAAAATTAGTAATTTATAGGAATAAAAGGGGTACTATAGTAAATTAATAAGTGAGAAGGGTATTATGGTAATTTTGGCATAAAAAGGGGTGACTTGGTAATTTTATAAACATAAGGGGGTAGAATGGTAAATTAATAAGTAAGAATGGTATTTTGGTAATTTGGAATAAAAGAAGGGTAACTTGGTAATTTTGTGAGCAAAATGGGTAAAATGGTAATTTAGTAGATAAGAGAGGTATTTTAGTAATTTGGCACAAAAGGGAAATTTCATAATTTTAATAAGTATAAAGGGTAATTTGGTAATTTAACTAGCCAAAAGGGTACTTTGGTAATTTAATAAATATGAACGGTAATTTGGTAATTTAACATACTGAAAGGGTCATTTGGTAATTTAACAAGTATGAGGGGTAAAGTTAGTAATTTAACAAATATGGAGGATAATTTAGTAGTTTAACAAATGCAAAAAGGTATGTTAGTAATTTAACAAATGCTCCAATCTCTTAATTATTTGTTGTATGGGCTAGATCTAGGGAGGACAAGTAAGGGACTATGAAGGGATACTGAGATAAATCTATGACATACTAGATCTAAGACAAACATTCACTCTTTAGCATGAAACAAGAACATAATCAAGATTAAAGCTCAAAGAACCCAAATCAAAACACATGGAGTCATATCTAAGATCTAGCTAGAGTTCATAGAAGCTAGAGCAAAACTCGGCCAAATAAGATGGGCGAAATCCATAACTGAGGCAAGATAAAGACCAAACAAGAAAGCTCGATGTCACTTATGGAGGAGGATGATAACTAGAAGTGTTAAGGACTCTCTTGAGAAAATTTCCCTTACATCTTTCTTCTTTACCCTCTTCAGGTTTAGCTTAGGAAAATAATCAAACATTACTTTCCCATTGCTTTCCTTCTTATTTTTTTTTCTTTCTAATTGTCCTAGAGACCAAATCCATGGAAATTACTTCCCATCAACTTTTCTTCCTTTCCACGTCTTTTTCCATGAACCAAAAAGACCCTAAAAGGAGACAAACTCTAGTTGTCGTCGGCATTGAGATGCATATTGATGAGCTCCAACAATTAACCTTTGTTTTCCTCACATTTATCATGTGTAGAGACATGTAGATGGTTTTTAGTCCATAAAAAAACTACAAGACAGACTCCACCATAAGACTAAAAACCAACAAATATATGAAACAAATCGATCGAGTTGAAATACAATAAAAGTAAATTCGAAGAATCATTGCATTACAATAACTATTTATTGATCATAGAAAATTATAAAAATATATTGTGGCATTAGTTTGAAATAGAAAATTTTAATTCTCTTAGAATTGCAAAATTATAAGTATTTGTTGGCTCTTATATTCATTAAATCAATTGCTAATATTCATCTTCTCAAAGGATAATATTCATGCACTCAAAGAGTGATATTCATCATGCTCAAAATCTAATATAATTAAATATTAAGCTAAATTTCTCCACTTACTATTTATCCTATTGCATCATTTATTTAGTAAATATATACATATTTAACTACATATATACACAGAGCTAACATAAAACAAAAGAAATCAATAGAATTTAAAAAATTAGGGGATTTAGATATATATATAAGGCTTATATTAATATTTACTATCCTTTGAGCTCATGTATATAAGCTTTTGGTTGATAAATTTGTCTTATTACATTCATTGATCCAAACCGATAAATATAAACTTAAGCATTTAAGCTTATGAATATTAGTGTTTTAAGTTGAGGAGTACTAGATTTTGAGCTAGTGAATATTCATTTAAAAATAGCCATCGAGATGAGGAGGGAACTAGAAGGGTAACCTAATCACAATCCATAGTATTAATGGTAGTGGGATTAGAGGGATTATTCTTGGAACCATTATTAAGGTTAAACTGTAGGTACATATGTATACCTATAGTTAGGGACCATACATTATTATTACTCTCATTAAATGAATCTGCTTATGATCATGAATGTATGCATGGTGATGTAGTTGATACAGAAATAGATGAAGAAAAGGAAAACCATGCATACTATTTTGACGTGACGTTATAGGAACAAGTAATGGGGTGAATTGCCTCAAAATTTTCTAATTTTAAAAATTATATTTAAATGAGGTTTTATTATGAAAATTAATTAAATAAATTATTTTTAAGAAATTAAAAGGGAATTAATTAGGGTTATTCAAGAAGAAAATAATAAATAATTTTTATTAGAAAAGTTTTGGCATTTTAGCTAATTAAGGATTTTATTTTGAAAATTAATTAAATAAATTATTTTATTTAAAATAAAAAGGAGAAAATAGTTCCAAATTAATATGAATTTTATAAATAGTTTAATTTGAGAAAATTAGGGTGTTTTGCTAATTAAAATGGAATTTATGAAAAAAAAACCTTTAAAAAACCCTAAATTAGCCTAAAAAGGGATTTAAATATTATTATTTTGAAATATCCCAAATATTCTACTTAATTTAATTAACCTAACCTATTATTTTTCCTTTTTCCCTTTTTCCTTTTTCCTTATCTTTCTTCCATTTTCTTTATTTCTTCTTCTTTATTTTTTCTTTTTCCTCCCCTCCTCGACCTAGGCCAGCCTGCGGCCCAGTATTCCTCTTTTCCTTCATTTCCTTCGGCGTGGCCCAGCCCGAGCGACCGGTCTCCTTTCTTCTCCCTCGTCACACCGCATTTTTCTTCGTTTTCCACTGAAACTCTGCGTTTCATTTAAATCCCCCTCCTTGCCCCGGACCGCCCGGTCTGCCCTTCTTTTCCTTTCTTTCTTTCTTTTCCCGAACCGTCCAGCTCCCCCCACTTGTCTTCTTCTTCTTTCTTTGCACCTGCCATTGACGCCAACCAGCAAATCCGCCACCCGTCTAAAAATCTCGCTGCTGATCTCGCCCTATTGACCGGCCAATCTTTCTTCTCTCTCCCTCGCCGATTTAGCAACCTCATCAACCAAATCTCCCCCTTCTCACGCGATTCCCTCTCCTTTCCCTACACAACTCCTTGCCCCAAATTTTATTTTCGCCGGTTTTGTCGTCGCTGCTGAACCTTAACCCTACTTGCTTACCCCCTATTCGACCTACAGAACCGTACCCTCCCTTCTTTTCTCTATAAATATACCCATAACAAGCCTGGTATTGAGCTCTTGATCCCCAACCCAGAAAACTCCCCTTGTCGTCGCGCCCCTTTAGACGCCAGTCCTGCCGCCGTAGGCCAACGCCGCCACCCACTCCGCCTACCAAACTCTTCCTTGCACCGCCCTCTAGCTAACCAAACGTTCCATATCTCTCGATTCTTCCTACACAAGCCACCCAGCTGTACGAAGTAGCCCCCTTAACCAACCTATTTTCTAACTCTGCCAACCTTCTCGCCGTTGTCTGCCACCTCTTCCACCGCTTCCGCCGCTCCTTTCACTTTCCAATCTATTCTACAGATCATCCTCTACCTTTCTTTTCCTCTCCCTCCCTCTCCTTCTCTCTTTCTCTTCTTCTTCCTCCTTAGGCCACTACCGCTACCACCGTGCACCGCCACCTTTAGCTATGCCGCCACCATCATTCAACTCCTCTCCCTCTAGGCAGTCTTAAACACCCCAAGTCCCACCTCCATTCTACCTATCCCTTTCCCAACATCCAACTTTTACTCTTTTCTTCCTTTTCCCGGCCACCGCCACCACCACTAGTGCCGCCCATCCCCGCCAGTCTAAGGTTGAACCCTAGACCCTCTCAACCCTTTTTCCTATTTTTACAAGCCTTAATTTATTTTATTTCATTTATTTGAATATTATTATTATTATTATTATTATTATGAATTATTGTTGTTATTATTATTATTATTAATGTTTTTATTATTATTTATGTTGAGGGCTAAAGCCCTATTGTAATTTTTATTTCAATTTTATCATTATTACTCTTATTATTTCTATTATTACTATTATTATTATTATTAATATGTGTTTATTATTATAATTATTATAATTATTATTTTTATTATTTTTATTTCGAATTACTATTATTATTATTCCATTATTATTATTATTATTATTATTATTATTATTTCAAAATTATTATTATTACTAAATTTGGTTATTTATTTTACTAATATTATTATTAGTATTATTATGGTAAAAGGGTCGAAGTCTTTATTTTACTTTGTTTTTGAATAATTTCTTTTTTATTATTATTATTGTTACTATTTTTATTATTCTTGTTAATATTAATATTGTTATTATTTTTAGTATCTTTACTATTATTATTTTAGTATCATTATTATTATTAGAGTAAAGTCTTCAACCTTATATTATCAATTTTTATAACATTACTATTATTTCTTATACCTTTAGCAAAGTTAGAAATTTGTTAATGTTATTTTTATTAATATATTATTATTTTATCAAAACCCTAAGGAGGTATAGGAGCGTGCTCCAAGACTAGTGTCGTTTTAGGTAAGGGTGTTACTAAAGGCTATTGTGTGTTAATGTGCATTAAATGCCTTGTATGTTATGTATCCTATGTTTATTATTGTAAGTATTTTGTATATGGTATGATGTGGAGTTCAAGCATGTTCTTGTGTTGTTATACACCATGTGTACTATGTATATGTGATGATATGTGTTGTGACCCTATAAGACATGCATGTGCAGATGTTAATATGGTTTATGTGGGGGAAAGGTTGAAAAGGGGGAATGGGGAAATAAGTTGACCAAGGAATGTGAGTTAACCTAAGTATTTTGATGATCCATGAGTTTAAGAGTAAAATATAATTTATGGTTTTATAAGGGAGTATCTAATTTATGGTTTTCTATGTGGGAGAATATAATTTATGGTTTCATATGGGAGAATCTAGTTTATGGTTTCGTGTGGAAGAATCTAATTTATAGTTTTGTATGGGAGAATCAAATTTATGGTTTTGTATTGGAGAATCTAATTTATGGTTTTATATGGGAGTATATAATTTATATTTTTATATGGGATAATTTAATCTATGGTGTAACATGGGATAATCTAAGCTATGGTGTAGTATAGGAGAATCTAATCTATGGTTTGTATGGATTGAATTTAGGGTTTTATATGGAGAAACCTTGAGTTTTGTATGAAAGAATTTAGGGTTTTGTATGGATGGATCTAGGGTTTTGTATGGCGGATTTTATGATGTTGCGTGGAAGAATTTAATCTAGAGTTTTCTATGGATGGATTTGGGGTTTACATGGGTGAAACTAGGGTTGCATGGGCGCTTAGGGTTTTGCATGAGAAAGTTTGAAGGTTTGCATGGGAAGGTTAGCATCTGCATGGGAGTGAAATTTATGAATGGAAAGTTGATTTGGAATGTGAGGAAGGTAATATAAGTGTTGTTTGGGTGTTTGAACACTTTGGATGAAAAATAGTGCATGGAACAATATAAGGGTATATAGGAGACCAAGCTAGGGTTTGTGTGGACAATTAGGGTTTGGTGTGGCTGCTTAGGGTTTTTGTGCTATCATATGTATTGGTGATTACAATGTAATTACGAGAATGGAATTTATGATTTGTTTTGTGTGGAGTGATAAAATAATTTGGGTCATATAAAGTGGTGTAGGATGGACCCCATAGGTAGAGCTGGCAATCGGGCGGGTCGAGTCATTATCGGATCGGGTAATATGATAATCGGGTCATATCAGTTTCAGATAAGTTCGGATCATTTTGTCGGGTCGGGCTGGGTCGGGTTTGATTCGGATCAACTCACTGTCGGATAATCTCGGATCATTCTAAGCTCTCGGGTCGGGTCTGGTTGAGATCGGATGGACTCGGATTCAGGTAAATTTGGGTTGTTCTAATTTCGGTTTGGGTTCGGATCAGGCTCGGTTGAGTTTGAATTATTATATTTTCGGGTCAAATTTAGATTGGATTTAGGTCATTTCATATTTGAGCCATGCTTGCATCATTTTCTTTCTTTCTTTTTATTCCAAGATATTATTAAAAGTTAATTATTTTGAGATCATTTATTTTAATTTATCTTATTCAATTAAAAGTGAATTATTATATTAATTATTTTGGGGCCTTAGAATTTTTTGTCATTATTTTATCTTTGGAGATGTATCTGACGTTTCAAATTTAAAAGTTTTCAAACCGTATCACTTTTCTTTTTATGTTAAGGTATAACTTATAATTAAACTCCATTATTAGCTTGGTCATATTGAGTTCTAATATTATTTTAAGTTTATGTTATATTTATATCTTATATCTTATACGCTCCTTACATGATATTAACTTATAATAGTCATTGATAATTGATAACAAATGAAGACTTCTAAGGTTGTACTTCTCATATTATTTTTAAAAGAGATTGATCACACCATATCAACATAATTTTAATAAATATAATAATAATAATAATAGTAATAGTAATAGTAATAGTAATACAAAAATAATGATAACAATAATAATAGTAATCAATGAATATCAATTATGGAAAAAATATTAATAACAACATATTAGTTTTTTATTATATATTTTGATTAGATCATATCAAAAGACCAACTAATATTGACTTCTTACTATTTAACACTGTTGATGTAATAAAAAATATTAATCTTCAATTTTTATAATGAATAACTAACATTCTCGCTCCAAAATTTTCCTACTTTCCTATGATGTTGTAGGTGCTATATTATAAGGTATGGTCGTATAGATATTAACATATATTGTTCAAGGCTGCACTGTTATTATCTTATGGTACTAAATGGAATAATGGAAGTGAACTACTATTTAAATAGCATAGTAGTGTTTTTTTATCTACTTTTATTTCTATTGGTATCAATGGATATTGTATTTGTATATACATAAGTGATATAAATTTTAAGAAAGTATATTGTTTCTAGATTTTGATGTAAGTGCTAGTATGGATTAGTTGCACATCTACATTATTTCATGTTTTATGAAGTTTAAAAAATTTTGAGTTATGTGTTAATGTTAATTTTTCGGTAGTACCAAGTTGAATCTTTATAGGTTTATAATTTTTTAAATAATATAAGATTTTGGATAAATAATGGATCGGGTCGGGTCATTTCGGATTTATAGTTTTTCGGGTTATATCGGGTTTCGGGTGAATAGCGGATCGGGTCGGGTTTATTTCTGGCTTATGATTCCTCAGGTTGTACCGGATATCGGATATGTATCGGATCGGGTCGGATAGGTTTCGGGCTTTTTATTACTCGGATAAAATCGGATCGGATTTCGGGCGGATCGAGTCGATATTCGTCAGATTTTTCGGGTCAGGTCAACTTTTGCCAGCTCTACCCATAGGTCTAAATTAGGGTTTTCGGGGAAAACCCTAAAGTAAGGAAATAAGTGGACTTGAAGGATAAGTGTAAAGGGAGTGATTCATGCATGTCTAGGGTGAAAAAGTTTTCGAATAATAAACTTAAGACATTAATCATTTAAAGTGGAAGATTGTTGAGTTGGGCCTAGACTGGTCCATCGACGAATAATAGTGGTTAGGGCATAATGTCCTATGTCTTTTCGGTCCACCGACTATAATAGTGGTCAGGCTTTGTACCTGTGTATTTCCGGTCCACCGGCTATAATAGTCACTACAAAATAATTCACTTATACCAACAGGACATTATCTGTTGGTAAAAGCCATTTTTCTGTTGGCAAAAGTTTTACCAACAGATATTTATCTGTGACAAAACTGTGTGTAAAAACTCAAAAGTTTTACCCACAGATAAATATGATCTGTTAGGAATAATTAATAATACCCACAGATATTTATCTGTTGGTAAAACTTATACCCACAATTATATCTGTAGGTAAAAGTATTAACAACAAAACGATATCTGTGACTAAAACTATTGTCCACAAAACGATATCTGTGACTAAAAGTATTACCCACAAAACGATATCTGTGACTAAAATTATTACCCACAAAACGATATATGCTACTAAAACTATTACCAACAAATATATATATATATATATATTTGTAAAATGATAATGATGTCCAAAATACCTGTTGTTGTAATATATATTTACCTGTAATAATAACTTATCCTTATATACAATTAAGTACACCATACATAATCATAAATGCTTAGTTTATTTGCCAAAGTGATCATATAGTCTTATAGGTACAATACTATAAATACAACTTGTAACATACGCTAACATACAAGACATCTTTATTAACACATTAAACACCATCATCTTCATTCTCATCTTGTTCAGCATCTCCAACGACTTCAAAGCCTTCAACATTCTCTTTAATAATCATCAAGATATATTCCCTAAGAAAATATGCAAGTAACTTAATTAGATTAATATAAATTCATACCCAAAAGCTAAATAAAGGAAGTTTTAAAATTTTCTCAAAAATAATAAGAGTCCATAATTACCAACAAGTATATCGACATATTAACACTTGGTTCTCCAACCACAACATGTCTGGCTTGGCATAATCAGGTTCATCATCCAAAGAATGGAGCTCTCATAAAATAAGATATATCGATACCAGGTATTTTATGGTAGTTTAAGTAGCATGATCAAACAAATGAAAGCCATCAGCCACCATAAAAGGAGATCAAGGAATATATAAACAAGAACATTATTAAGGAAAGAAACCAGGGGCTCAAATATATTATAATGAAAGCAATTGAGATGTCAAAGAATAAGTATATTTTCATTATTGACAGTGAAAACAAATGAAAGTAACATAAAATTATTCTGCAACAGCGATTCAAATGACTTTTTATTCCTTTTGCATCTAAAGATAAATGTGAATCCTAAACCTTTGATATTAACCATCTTGGGCACTGCTTATTTAAAGGCAGAAAATATCATCAAAATTAATCTGTAAAAGTAAACTTCATTATATTGTTATTTGCAAGAGACAAAATAAAAGTAGCAAACTAGTAATATCTGAACTATCCTCCTCTTATTTGCACCACAACTTAAACCAGCATCCTTCACATTACAAATTCTTCTGAGGTGAAATCCTATAAACTAAACCCCAAATGTCCTACCTTGATTTTACCTTCTTCCAACGATGGAATGGGATCAACTTCTATGCATGAATCCAAACTCAGAATTCAAGCTAGTTTAATTCCTACCCCTTCCGAAAAATGAGAAGAAACCTCACACTACATGGCTCAATCCTCTACTCTCACTAGCAGACCTACTTCCACTCAATGCCAATGATAACCTCCTCCTAAATCCACCACTATTAATGTTAAACCAGCCTTGGCCGTCCATTTCGGTAAAAACAGGGGGCAAGTCGGTCCTGGCCGCCCTTATTCTTCTACCACCATCAACATCAATCCTCCCAATAGCAAGGCCACCACCAACCAATCTCAAAATATTCAAGCCCATATTTTCTTCCTCAGAACCCAAAATCAGTGGGTCTCTCTCCCTACCATTCATATCGCCAGGCAACTCAGATCGACAAACAGGACAAGAATTACGTAGCAATAACCAAGGAATAATACAATCAGAATGGTAAATATGCTTACAGGGTAATTCGCGAGCTTCTGTATCAAGCTCGAAAGCCTCCTTACAAACTGCACAATGCGATTGCATATCAATATGGCTAGCAATAATCTTAACGACATGCATCGATTCAGCTTTGGATCTTCCAACAGAATCCATCTCTATACTCAAAAACTGGTCTAAAAGCAGGTCGAAGCCTGAAGCCATCAAATAACTTGATATATTCGCCGGTAAACAACGAAGCCCTCTTCCCTGGCCATCGTTATAATAGAACTTATAATTATTTCTCTGGAATGAACTCCACTCCCAGCTGCCCCCTCATCTCCGGCACGATTGTCATAAAAGCCAACGCTGTCCACCATAGAACTTCTTAGAACAAATATGGGATTAATCTTAAATATAATTGATATAATAGTTTGTCTAACAATTGCAATTAGACATATTGTATAACATATTGTATAATCAATTTAAGAAAATAAGCTAATGATAAATCAAATTTTAAAACCGCAAGAGTTTTGACCAAGAATTATGATTTCTATCGATTATGGATAAATGTTTCAAATTGACACTTTCAACCTGCAATTAAATACATTTTAAAGCACCTTAAAGAATCCATTGGTAAAAAATGCTTAAAATCGGATGAAGCAAAGCTAGACCGATAAATCCTGGTTATAAATCAACCATATAGAACACAATCAACCCATCCAAATCAATCATCTAACTCATATATATATAATCTAACAACCAATTTAGCAGAAAAAGCTAATTCACAAATCCAGACAAAACCCGCAAGAATTTTGATCTAAGAATCCAATTCCGATTAATTTCATACAAAATTTTTACTAAACAACTCTCAGCTAATTTCACCAATTTAGAAAGGAAGGATTTCTCATAATAACATTCTCAAGTTACTAAATAATCAAGATGAAGAGGTGTATGGTGCTTCTATGGTCTGTACTGTGATTTTTCCTCTTTTTTTTTTTATTTGTTATGTGTTTGTTGTTTGCTATATCCTTCTGTAACATCTATATCCTTTTTCTCATTGTGAAAATCCGCCATTGATATACATACTCATATAAATATATATATATAGATATAGATATCCAAGCTCTTTTATTTCAACTTATCTTTACAAACAATGACTCTGCTCCCACCTTAGTAACGATCGAAACATCAATGGCATAATAGACTGCAAATAAAAACCTTTTCATTATAGGCCACATCAAATAATTCCTCAATCCAACCCCCCAACCACCACCCCCACCCTAAAAGAAAAAAAGAAAAAAAAAGGTCATTGACCACAACTACAGGCTCGATCAATGGACAAGTAATATTTTGAGATAAGAGAAGAGAAGTACCATGATGCTGGGAGAGGAACAGTACCCAATTAAAGTTAATAAGGAGCTGAAAAGTCACACCAACAATAGATCATGGTGATATATAAGGATTAATTGAAAAGCTTGTATCGCCTGGAACTTCTTCGAATTCGTAAGAGACTGCAGGGACAGAAGGACCGGGCATTGAACATGAATAAACCTAAAAGTTAGTTCGTATTTGAGGTAGCTAGCTGTCGTACTACTCTACAACAATACCATTATTACAACAAAAAATTGCAGACTGAATGAAAGCACATTATAGCATGAAACATACCATTATTACAACACCATAACCCACTGATCTAAGTGCAAAAGGATTTATAATAGAAGATAAATCAAACACAAAGATATAATACCACAGATTTGTAGAACCTGATTCTCAACCTCATGCAAGCAGGAGTATTGGCAATGAATGAAGGATTCACATTGAGTAAAGGTGTGTTAGCCAGCTGCTTCAAAATTCAAAAGCTCATTGGCTTCATGTCAACGGATATCATCTAGGTCCCCGTGAAAAAATTTCCATGACATGGTACCACAAAATTGATTCAGGACTTTCATTTTCAAAGAAGAACATGCACCAAAGATTTAGAGTAATGCAACCGATTAAAGCAACCATAGATTTAAGCAGAAAATATGAATAAGTAGGCAAAATTGCAATCAACAAAATCAAAACTGTAAGAACACTACATAGGAATATATATGTGCACAACTAATCAATGTTTCTGCCACTAATATAATATTCTATTTTCTCAGCTAAAAACAAATTTATAGAGCACAAGAATATAAATAGATAAATATCAAAGAGACAAACCTCTTTAATATCATCAACAGTATGTGACTTCAATGGAACATTGACTAATGTTTTTAAATTCAACTTCAATAAATCTTGAACCTTGACATATCCGTCACTCCTCATATCTAAGTTCAGTTCAGTAGCCATATGCCTCAGTATACGCATCCTATTATGAATTAGCAAAAAAAAGAACACAAGTTCACAAACTAAATTAGCTTTCATTGAATTACTGATTACTAAAACAACAACGAACGCAAAGAGCTCCTACAACATAGTATTAATATCGATTTTGGACAAATTTTAAGCCAATGATCAATCAAATTTCAAAACCGCAAGAGTTTTGACCAAGAATTTTGATTTCTATCGATTCTGGACAAAATTTTCAAATTGACACTTTCAACCTACAATTAAATACATTTCAAAGCACCTTACAGAATCAATTGGTAAAAATTGCTTAAAATCGGACGAAGCAGAGCTATACCGATAAATCCTGGTTATAAATTTAAATTTCATAAATCAACCATATACAACACAATCAACCCATCCAAATCAATCATCTAACTCATATATACATAATCTAACAACCAATTTAGCTTATCATAAGCTATTTCACAAATCCAGATAAAACCCGCAAGAATTTTGATCTAAGAATCCAATTCTGATTAATTTTACTCAAAATTTTTAAATTGATATTTCTAACATGAAATTAGATACCATTTAAAGCATAATGTAAATTTAATTTATCTAAAATAGCTTAATTGGATAAAACCGACAAATCCGGATATAGACGGGTCACAGATCCAATTTTCAGAAACCAACCATAACCAATACAATTAACTATCCCAAATCACTCATACAACACATATATATATATAATTAAACAACTAAAGTATCTTATCATAAGCTAAATTATTTAAAATTAATCAAAATAGAAGTTAGGGTTTAAGTATTTATACCAAGCGAATTGCTGTGAAATTGGAGGGAGTGAGGGATGCTGGAGCATCGCCGGTGGTCAAGGAACACTCGTCGGTGACGAGCGGTGCTAGAGGCGGACGGGCGGTGGCACCACGCGGCTGTCCTCGTGCATTGCTGACGGCTGTTGCTTGCTGCTGCTGCAATGGAAGACGACGACGAGGAGCCAGAGCAGGTGTGGTGGTGTGCTCGAGCGGGGGTGACTGGTGTGGTGGTGCGACCTGGGTTGAAGGTGCAGAGCAGGAGGTCGCCGGGGTCGAGGGTCGGGGGTCGGGGCACAAGGGACGGGGGACGGGGCTGGCGAAAATTAGAATGGTATAGGGGCGGGGTAGCAGGCACGCAGGAGCTAAATTTGGTTTTTTTTAATTTTAAGGAATTAAGGGGTTTAAGAATTTTTTTTATTATATTTTATTTTTTTGAATTTTAGAGATTTGAAAAAAAAAAACTATTATAAAAAATATATATATGTGTGTGTGTGTGTATGTATGGAACTTAAACATTTTTAGCGACTAATAAATTAATAATTAATGATAAAAAATTATATTAGTCGTAATAGATATACTAATAACGAAGACTTTGAATAGTAATCGTTAATAATATATCAATAACGATAAAAAAAATTAGTCGCTAAATTGGTCGTTAATACACTAGTTTATTGCAGTGTAAAATAAATAAATTCAAATAAGGAAATATTTGTTACAAATAAATCATTAAAATGATTTTACTACTTTAAAGAGATTTTATAATAAAAAATAATTTATTTTTGCTAATAAAATACAACTCCATAATAAAGTCGTAATCACACAACGAAGTTATAATTGGAAACAAATTTAAAATATTAAAATAAAAACACACAATGAAAATGGAAATATATTTTAAATAAAAATCATATAGCTTGTGGAAAAAGAAATAAAATATAAAAATAATAATTAAAAAAAATTGAAAAACATTTGTCTTCCTTTATATACTAATACCAACAGATATATGAGTGGGTATTAGTTTTGTTGGTGTAATGTTACTAATACCCACAGATATAAAAGTAGGCAAAATATCTGTTGGCATAACATACTATTACCAACAGATAAAAAATTTCTGTGGGGAAAACTTTCTTCATTGCCCACAAAAAAATATCTGTTGGTATTAGTAACTTTTGCCAACAGAAAAAAAAAATATGTGACTAAATTTCTGTTGGCATAAGTCATAAATTTTGTAGTGAGTGGGGGATTCCTTGCTCAACAAAACCAAACATATTTATGCCAAGACATGGAAAAGACACTAATTACTTATAGTGGAACACCATGCGAGAAGGGGCCAGACTGGTCCACCGATGAATAATAGTGGTTAGGAGCTTTATGCCCTATGTGTTTCCAATCCACTGGCTATAATAGTGGTCAGGAGCTTTATGCCCTGTGTATTTTCGGTCCACCGACTATAATAGTGGGGTTCTTGTACTCGTATGGATTTGATAAAAAGTATGGTGTGAAATGAGTTCTAATTAGAGATTAATTAAGTAATTAATCCAGACTATAAATGGGCCTTTATGTACCAAACCGAATGATTGTATGATATTATATTATCATGATGGATTATGCTCTTTTATTTTTTCTGCATTATTTATATGATTTTATGTGCTTATGTGTTGGCTTTAGTGCTCAATTATCTTACTCAGTACGTAGTGTACCGATCACCCTTTTTATGGGTGCTACTCATTCCCACGAGTAGTATGCCCTTCTGATTTTGTGCAGGTGGGCGAGACATCAGTCGGGAATGTGTGTTGAGCATGTTTTGGCTCCAAGTTCGAAAGTGTCGTGGCTGTATACAGTCTTTATGCGATTTATATCCATTTATCATTTCTTTTGTATCAGACTTATTCTTTTATGATTTATTACGTTATATTGAGTATTTCAATTAAAATTTTTATCGATTGTAAGATTATTCCTTTGAGGATTTTTGATTTCGCACTTTGATTTTTATCTTATTATCGATTATAAACTTTTATGCGTACTCTAATTCTTAATGTATGACCTTTCTAGTTCTTTTATGAGCTGTTGGTTTGAGTTTAAATGTTAATATTTTCTTTAGCCTTGGCACTTGGTACTGAAACAGTCGGAGAGAACCAGGTTGGTACTAAGTGTGGCGATAATATCCCTAAAATTCACAGGTTTTAATTTAAGAGTTGCTATTTTAATTACTTCCGCTTAAAAAAAGTGGTGAATTTTGAGGTGTTACATGGGGTCTAGTCACGACTATTAAATATTTACATTTAAGTGAATGAATATAAACTTATGACATAATTCAGCTTTTGAATGAATGATTATTTGTGTTTGAGTTATATATATATACATATAGGAATATCTAATGAGATTTGTAATTTTTTTTTGTAAGAACTTGGGAACGTTTAATATGAAATGTTAGAATAAAATATTGCTATGGTTGGGGTAACTATATGATGAAAGCCCAAATACTCTTAGTACCCTTACTAAGAAAAGCACCAATTATCCTTTAAAAATAATTAATTATATTTGTATTATTGTCTTGCAGGACAATCAAGAAAATTGACAATCTAGCCAAGCAAGCGGGAAAAAGGATTCAAGAAGGTGCTATCAAGAAATGGGATTCTGTTGCTGAGAAGAAATATTCAAGTTTTAAATTATTAACAAAAATAAGGGCATTATCACCCAATTAGCAAAATTCTACTATTATTATTGTTGTTTTGTTTATTTAGTTTTATCTTGTAATAAGGGTATTAAGCAGCTAGCTAAGTTGGGATTTGCCTAACCCATCATTAAACCACCTTCAACTTCCCCACATCAACCTTAATCCTACCACACCCAAGCCCACCATTTATCAACTTAAAAAGCCCAAACCAAAACTCACGTACCCGTCTCCCCCGTCTCCCCGGTCAATAAAGCCTTAATACCGTTCTTCAGCATCGAATGGTCAAACCCCAAATGCGGCATCAAGGCCAGCTCGACCAAACTCCTCCGCCTGTGATTACCTCCCTCTAACCCCGCCTTCTTCGACGCTCACCATTAATGGTGATTACCCACCATTAATCCACTCTGGCCGCTCCTCCTTCTCGACCGTTGCCCAACGTTCGACTCCCATCAAACCCTGGCTAGTTGCTGCCCTATATAAAGCTTCTATCTTGATGTAAAGATGGCAACTTGCTCGACTCGATTTCAGTATATGAAATAAAGCTATTGGCTTAATTCTTACGATTTTGCATCGTTTATTGTCGGTTTCCGGCTACCTTGTATTCTCGGCTTCGAGGATTTAGATCGGACAGTCCCGATCACCCTATCCCTATTCCTGTTCGACTGTTTTTGCGATTATTGTGTAATTTTTACTAAACTCCATTTGGAGTTCATTTCACTATATGTGCGAAAGTTAGTGGAAACTATCATTTGAAGAAAGCTACTATAAAGGCTCATTTAATATGGGATAATAGGGTTAAAAAAAATATTTTTTCTATTTTATACATTTTATATCAACAATTTAAAAATAATAAATATATTTTAATAAAAATATCTATTTAAAATCAAATTAAGATCTAAATCGGTATTCATCCAAACAAGAATTTTTTTAATTTTGAATAGATTATGCATGACATAAAATAAATGGGATAAATCTTTCAATTCTATTACCTTATGCCTAACCAGCACCATAAACTTTAAAAAATTATAATATTTGAGTATTAAAAAAATATATGGTAAAAATTTTATAAATAGTGCATTTATATTTTATATTAATAAACTATTTTTAGTAGGTGATAGATATAATTATAGGCAAGTAGAGCAACGTACTATAAATAATTCGGAAAATAATAGTAAATAAATGTCTGGAGAAAGAACTACTACTAATAAGTGACCGCAACTATTATCCGTAGAAAAAACTAATATAGAAAATTTAAATAACTAAAGGTTCTTATTTCTTACTATAAACGGTTCTAGCTCCACATATCTCATCTTCATATATGAAAAAAAAATTATCTTAGAAATTATAATTATATGAATGTTCCTATTATAATATATAGTATCCGAGCAGGATAATTTGCATGACCGATAACCGCCAAAATCAAAACGCAAAATAGAAGTCGGTAGATAGGTAATAACACTTGCGAATCGATCAACCTCCCAAAAGCGAGCCAGAATGAGGAGAAGATATCTGTCACGTTTATTCATTTGATGAAAAGTAAGGTGTCACAAGAGTTACGTGCCAGCAAAAACAAGTAAACATGCATGAATGACACGTGCCATCCTCAGTCGTCCATTTTTCTCATCTACTTATACCCTCGTTCCACCGCAACTCAATTTTAAATCTTCCTTCCTCCCACTTACACAAACGACGAACTAGCTCAGTGACATCACTCTAGTTCCTAATTAGTTGTTAATTAGGTACAGGAAGAAGAACAAGGAAGATATAGATAAATAAAGCTGATCGATCGATCACCGATCAACATCTAGCGAAAATGATGGGAAATTTGAAAGCATTGTTGCTGTTAGCTCTGGTTTTATGTTACGCAATGCAGGTGGTTATCTCGGAGGAGAGTCGAGAGAGAGAAAGAGGAAGAGGAACGGAGATGAGGAGGAGGGAAAGGGGAAGAGAAGAGCAGCCTGTGGAACAAGAGACAGAGGAAGAGAGGAGGGCAGAGGAAGAGGAACGGAGGAGGAGAGAAAGGATTGCTGAGGAGGAGAGACGGCGACGACAGAGGGAAAGGAGGGAAGCACAAGGAGAAGAAGGAGAGGAGGAGTCGGAAGAGGAAGGTGGCAGTGGGAGGAAGGGGAGCGAGGGAGAAGGACTGTTTATGTTAAGGGAAGGTAAGCGGGTAGTGAGAACAGAGGCAGGGGAGATGAGAGTCGTGAGAGGGTTCGGGGGTAGTGGTCGGATGGTTGCAGAAAGGCCGCTTCATATTGGGTTTATTACTATGGAGCCTAGAAGCCTCTTCATTCCTCAATATATTGACTCCAGCTTGATCATCTTCGTGCGCAGAGGTATATCACCCCCACCCTCTTGCATGCATGCATGCATTGCATGCTATTATGTATGTATGTATGTATGTATGTATTAATTACCACGATCGGCTTCTGTACCTACGCAGGAGAAGCAAAGCTGGGCTTGATTTACGAGGATGAACGGGCAGAAAGGCAGCTAAGGACGGGAGATATCTACAGAATTCCAGCTGGGTCAACATTCTACATCGTTAATACGGGAGAGGGACAGAGGCTTCATATAATCTGTAGCATCGATCCATCAGAAGGCCTAGGATTCGGTCCCTTCCAGGTGTGACATTATATAATAGCCAGTTGGCTGCATTGATTTTAATTGGAGACAAACGAATGTGATCGGTATATGGATTTGCAGTCTTTCTTCGTGGGCGGTGGAAGAAACCCAACTTCCGTACTTGCTGGATTTGATCCCCAAACACTGTCAACTGCTTTTAATGTAAGAGACAACCAACTTTTTTCCATTCCAAATTATGACAATCAGTAATTTTGTTAGCTTCACTAATAAAAAATTGTGGTCATGCGCGCGTACTTCACAGGTTTCTATTGGTGAATTAGAGGATATGATGACAGGACAAGAGTCCGGACCGATTGTATTTACAGATTCCCACATGCCAAGCTTATGGTCAGGTTTCTTGAAGCTAAAGCAGGAAGAAAGGCCAGAACATCTAAAGAAAATGATGCCGCAAGAATTTTCATCGTCATCTTCTAAATCAGACGATGGGGAACAAGAACAACCCATGTGGTCTTGGAAGGAACTCATGGACTCCATTCTAAACCAGGTGATCAATAAGAAAGGAAGAGACGAAAAAGGTTATGGAAAAGCGGGTCCTGATTCCTATAATCTTTATGATAGAAGCCCTGACTTCAAAAACAATTACGGATGGAGCATTGCGCTCGATGAGCACGATTACTCTCCCCTCAAGAAATCAGGCACCGGCATCTATCTAGTCAACCTCACCGCGGTAATTAAATTTTTTTATTTTTTATTATTATGGGCCCATTTTCTTTTGTGAAATGTATTTTTTTTTTGCTTAAAATGTTATTATCCGGTCACAAAAATTTGAAACATAATTGTAAAAAAAAAAAAAATTAAATTGACATAATTAATACTACATGTGGATAAAAAAAAATAGGGTACTCTATTACTCAATTTTTATATATATAAAAAAAGTTACTCTAAAAAAATAAAATTTACTCTCTAATTTTACCTTGCATATTCTCTTTCATTGTCTCCTATTATTATTTATGTATTAAATATTTTGTTATATTTCAATGTAGGGTATAAATGAAATTTTAATACTATATTTATAATTATTTCAAAAGTGTGTAAAGTGTTGAAGTGATTTTTCATTTATACCAAAAATAAAAGAATATGATTAATCTAAACAAAAAAATAAACGTCTAAATAAATCTAATCTAAAAGTTGCTATTTCTCGTATACCGATCTGGTATATACTAAGAGGGGCATCAACTTTGTTCTTAGGGATCTATGATGGCGCCCCATATAAATCCAACAGCAACAGAATACGGCGTAGTACTCTACGGGAGTGGTACGATCGAGATCGTGTATCCTAATGGAACGTCAGCTATGAGAGCACGGGTATCGGAAGGGAGCGTATTCTGGGTACCGAGATACTTCCCGTTCTGTCAGATAGCATCACGAAGTGGCGCCTTTGAGTTTTTTGGCTTCACTACTTCGTCTCATATGAATAGGCCGCAGTTCTTAGTAGGAGCGAGTTCTATCCTAAAGAGCATGGGAGGTCCTGAATTTGCGACTGCATTTGGGATGACTGAGAAGAGGTTTAGAGAAGTTGTTGATGCGCAACGTGAAGCTATTATCTTGCCTTCTCCGGCTGCCGCACCACCCGATGGCAGAGAGTCGAAAATGGTGAAGAGGGATACTATATATGGTTATTAGGAACTATGCTGGGTAATGGTCATGGTTTCTGTATGCGTACAAGTGTGTTTATGGAGTCCCTCTGTGTCTGTGTATTTTTTCCCTTCTGTTTTGTGTTTTTAAAACTTGTTCGTAATTATGTGTAGTCCCTTTTTGCCTCTACTGCATGCATTCAGGCATATGTTTTAATTATGTGCTTCCTTCGAGTTTGCGAATAAGAACTTGTAGTTCGTGACCTTCCACGGTGAGATTATGTCAGTAATTTGGTTATAAAAAAATTTATGTCTAGAATCATCACTTAGAATAAGATCCAACTGATGGCTTTATAAATATATACATAGCAGATACACATCTTCGGTTAAGATCTGACAGGTTGCTATATAAAGATATACATAGGAGACATATGCACTTTACCCCCATAGATATATTTTCAGTTTTATATCACTATTGTTATTATGAATTATATACCTAAAGTAATTTTCATAGCAAAAAATTACCGGGAAAAAATTTTCCCTAATCTAACGGTAAAATTTTACCCCCAAATAAATTTTTCCTCATACCAAACATAAAAAAAAAAAAAGAGAAGTAATTTCCCTTATAATTTTTACACCCCATTTACCCCCATACCAAATATAACATAAGGTATATAAAGTTTGGCCATAAAGATTTTTTTTAGCATGATCTAATGTTATTAATTATCTCTTCTTCTTCTCCTTTTTTATTTCTTTTCCTTGTTTCAATAACTTGCCTGTAATTTCAAGGGTCTTCTAGGAAATCATTTAAAGTAAAGCCTAGTTACAAATTTTAGGTTTGCAAGTCTACAAATTTAATGAGCCCTCCAGGAATATTAGATTCACATAACATTTTTATCTGTTGTGGTGATTATAGAAATCTCACTTAATACAAGATATTAAAGATACGAACTAATAATGAGATGTAATCTTTTAGCTAGAAAAAATAAGAAATTGGAATACGAAAGCTACATTCTAGCTAAGTTGAAAGAAGAATAATAATTTTGAGAATAACCCAACAAATATGACTTTGAAACAAAAATAGTTGATAATTAATTGTAAGATAAACACTACTATAAGATAAGGATTGAATAACGACATATAAATATTGATTAAAATAAAACCAACGACAAAATTTGCAACAAGGGCTCGTGGAGAAGAAATGATAACCGTTCCTTATTAAAATAGTTATGTAAGCACTTTTAGATAATAGTTTTAATTAAGAACCATTATCTAAGTAATTTTAGATAATGGTTTTAATTGAAAACTATTGTTGGAAGCCCAAAGGAAGCAAACCCAAAAGAAGTGAATCTTCTTAAACTTGTTCCATCCGTTTTTCTCACGTTTACCCTAACTCTTGTAGCTTCCCTATCTACCACCGAGACAAATTCCCTCATTCTACTCCATTTTTCTTCGATTCATCTTTGTGGAGCTCTACATCGATCACTATCTCACACAACCAAAAAATTGAGTTTTAGTGATGCTTAATAAATTATGTTTTTTTTTAAATAAAAAAAACTTTGACAAAAGTGTGAAAATTTAAGGGTGAAAATAAGAATGAAGATTTGACAATAGTTCTTATAGAAAACTATTTTAAAAAACTAATCATTTAATATATAAAAAATGGCTAGATTGTAAATAATGGTTTTGTTGAAAATCGTCATCAAAACCTAATAATTTGATAATGGTTTTTTTATATACTATTATCAAAAGTGAGGCCCAAATAACAAACAACCATGGTAATACATAGGATGCATCCATATTTCTTTGAAACACTATACTGCCCAAATTTTCTCTTTCTTTAAAACTCCCTTAGCTCTACCCTCTCACTCTAAGTGAACCTCCATCTTTATCAACAAACACATGGAATTGTTTATTGCCTTCAATCAACAAATTTAGATGAGAAACATGATACTTTAATTTTGAATAGATCTAAGTCGAATCAACAAATGGATATACAGGAAATAGATATAGATCTAAGCCAAATTTAGTAAAAAAAACAAGCTATTGTCCATTTTCAAGTTAAAATCTAGTTCGTACACCCTACTTTTTCTATCTATATTTGAGAAAATAACATAATCATAGGCCAAATCAATGGACTCATCATCACTATGAAAGAATACTTTCTTTAATTTCAAGTAGATATAAGGCTTCGAGTCTATATATAATACAATCTTTTTCTTTTTTATACCATACATTTTTAGATCCAAATGATTTGGATAACACAGTTAGATCTTAGGCTCATTATGGCATCCGTATCTGAGGCTTTAACTTTAAATCTGGTACAAAATTGAAAGGCTCTAAGAAAGCTTTAATTATTTTTTTTCAATTCTAAGAAAATATGGGGCTTCAACTTTTTTGTAACTCACACTGTGAAAGGTTCATTCAAATTAGGATTTTAAAAAAAATGACTTTAAATGATGGTTCCTTGCCTAAACTGATAATTAAAGTAGTTTAAAAAAGAATGACTTTTGATGATAGCTCTTGGCTGAAATCGTCATCTAAGGTAGTTTAAAAAAACTTTAGATGAGGGTGTTTTCTTAAAAATGTTATCTTGTAATATTCTAAATTTTAGCTAAACCTGATCCTAAGTAATTAATATCACAATCTAATCCTAATCATAGGAAATAAATATTTCTACTTTATCGTAATTCTCTAACCCTATAATTTAACCTAATCTCAATTTATTGATAATTAATCTATCTTATTATCCTAACCTAAATTATATTGATCTAGTTCTAATAAAAAATTAAAAATGTCAATCCCCTATTATTTTCACTCTTTTCCTTTTTCTCTCCTTTCTTACTTGACCGAATCTCCTCACTCCTTATCCTTTTCCTCTCTTTTCCTTGTGTGAACATTTCCCATCACTCCCTAGCACCTATCAAACAATTCCCCTACTCCCATCAACTCCCACATCCTACACATAAAGGTTGGGGTTGAAAATTTACCTCGCACCTTTAGCCATTCTTTGTAGGTACATGGGGATATATATATATATACATACATACTTGAACAAAATTATATTCCCCTACCACCTCTCTTCTCTCCCTTCTATTTATAAACCAACACACCACTATTTTCCCTCTTTCACCACCTTCTTGTCATCGCAAAAATTAACCCAAAAATCCACCATCGACAAGCCAAACTAAAACAACCAGAGTAACACCAACAACAACTACCATTTTCCCTCACCACCTTTGGCTATTATTGCCAAACATCACCCCCAACCATTGACCAAAATAGTCAAAGCCCTCATTTCCTTCTTCGGCAGCCTCTACCGCAATCGCCTTTTCCCTGCCTTGTTGCAGCAACGCTCAGTACAGCCTATCACCACCCTTCAATAGCCTTGCCAAAGCTAACCCCTCCACTTTGGTAGCCTTGAAAGCAACTCTTGTTCTACCTTTTAGCAGCTACAACCACATCCCTCCATCTATCCTTTGACACCTCCAACCACACCACACCACCCCCTTTGATTCCCACCAACTAAAACTAGCACTCTTGATTAGCCTCCACTCCTGTTGTACCTCCCCTAGCAAAGGCAGATTGTGTCGTTGCTCACTTACCATTACCACAACAACCCACCGTTTCCCCCTTTTGCTTGGTTATGCAAGTTTTTCCCAAACACTAATCTTCTTGGTTCAACTTCCTTCTTCTTTCAACATTCCATTTCCTTAAATATTTTATTACTTATAGGTTTAATCCTAATGATACTTTATCATGATTCTCTTAGGTGATTTTTCTATGATCCTAAAAGAGGCAGAATAGGATTTGGGCACTTAGAGATTAGAGCTAGTTTTGTAAGGATACTTATCGTAGTCTAGGGTTTTTTTATTTGATAAGTGTTATAAATGATTTTGTGCTATACTATGTTATCGCGATTATGTTAACTAATATGTGATTTTTGATACTATGATAAATAGTTGATATTACATGATAGAATATGAGTGAGTATAGATCATGTGGTATTGTTGTTTTATTTGAAAAATCATTTGGTGTGAAATATGGATGTATCATGTGTTTATTAATGATATAATGAATGTGAGACGTTTATGATAAGGTCTATGGAGAAAAATGTGGATTTGGAAATAATGTTACTAAACATATAAGATTTGCATGAAATAAGGGTTTTGTTACCAATAAGGATATTTTAGTTAGCATGAATTAAATATAAGAATCATGGTATTTTAAGGTGTTACATCATCTAAATTTTGGTAAGGAATTTATATGAATTTTTTTGAGTAATTGTGAATGACATAAGATTGATAAAGTATGAGAATGGTTTGATTTAGAAATAGTAACCCTAAAATGAGGAGGACGTTATCACTTGTATGAAATGATAGAGTTAGTGAAATACCCCAAAAACCCTAATTTAGGAAATCATGGCCGAATAGGGAATTATTAGGAAATTAATTAAAATAAACTACTTTTAATGAGATAAATGGGAATTAATTAGGATAAATCAAGAAGGAATTTATAAAAGTGTAAATAGGAGGAATTATGGTATTTAAGTTAATTAAGGTTTTCATTTTTAGAAATTTATTAAATACCTTAAATTATTTGAAATAGGAAGAATAAAATAGTTTCAAATTAATATAAAATTTATAAATAATTTAATTAGAGAAATTAAAGGGGTTTTGTTAATTAAAATGAATTTAGGAAAATTCTTCCATAAATCCCTAAACTAACCTAAAAATAGAATTTAATTATTGTTTTGATAATTATATTTTATTAAATACCCCAAATTACCCAAATTATACTAATTAAGCCAACCCCTAATTTTCCCTCTTTTTCCTTTTTCCCTTTTCCTTTTTCTCCCTCCTTTTCCTTTTTTTTTTCTTTTCTTCCCCTTCTCTCCCTTATTTTTCCCCGGCCTGGGCCGGCCTGCCAGGCCCAACACCCTTTCCCCCCTCGCGGCCCGTTCCTCTCCCGCACCCCTCTTCTTTTTTTTTTCCCGGCCGGTTCGGCCCGCCCCATTTCCTTCTTTCTTTTCTTTTCCGCTGGACCGCCGGTCCAGCCTTCTTTCTCTCCCACCCCGCGTCGTCTTCTTCCTTCGCCCCCTGTAACACGAAAGCCATGGCTGGGAAGGAAAGCCTGCAACAACAGCCATCGCTCCAGTCGTCTCGTCCTTTCACCCCGTTGACCTCCCTGTGGATATGACCGATCAATTGCAGCCCTTCCCCCACACGAAAACCTCTTTCTTTTTTTTGACAAATCGTGGCCTGCAAATCGCAGACCATGTGCCGGCGAATCTCGCCGGACAACCTAACCTAACCCTAAGCCCTAACCTCCCACTTGAAGCTCGTCGTTTTCCCGTCCCAATTTCCCTATAAATAGCCCCAACCTCTGCCTGAATCAGGTTCGAAAAAACCTGGAACCCCAAGAAGCCCGTCGCGCCGCCCCACTTTCAGCCGCCGTTTCCTCCGCCTTCGGCCACCGTTGCCACCTTCTCGTACCAGCAATGTCCTCCCTGCACCTCCCTCTACACAACCAGACTACTAGCTCTCCCCGCCTTGCGCCGCACGTGCCGCCCTGGCCGTGCGAAAACCTCTTCCCGAATCTGCCCCTTCCAGCCCCGCGCCACCTTCGTGCCGCCGCCACCAGCTGTGCCGCCGCTTGCAGCACCACCACCACCCCCCAAAATGACTGGCAACTCCTGCTCTACCACCCTGTACCCCCATTTCTCCTGGCTTTCCCTCCCCTAGCCTCCGCCACCATTTTCCCCTCTCTCCCTTCCTCCACCGCCGCGCCGCCGCCGCTGCCGCCGCGCCGCCGCCGCCACCACCACCTCAGTCAGGTTGCCCAACACCCTGAACCCTAAAGCTTAAAAATAAATAAATATAAGTAAATAAAATTGATTAATGATTTAATCTTATTAATTACTATTATAAGTATTATGATTTAATGTTAACATTACCATTATTATTACTAATATTGTTATTATTATTAATACTACCACCCTTATTAATATTACTAGGACTCCACATTACTCTAAGGACTTTTAATTAATGGTGTTAATTAACTATAGGGCCTTGTTAATCTATTATTATTAATAATATTATTATTATCATTATTATTATTATTGTTATTATTATTATTATTATCCCTATTATTATTATTAAGCATTATTATTACTATTATTATCATTAGTGTTATTATTATCATTAATATTATTATGAGCATTACTATCATTATCATTTTTATTATTATTATCAATATCGTTACCGTTACTATTCTTATGGTTATGTTATTATTATTATTATTATTATTATTATAATTATTATTATAATTATTATCATTATTGTTATTATTATTGTTATTAGTACTATTATTATTATTATTATTATTATTACTATTAGTATTATTATTATCACTATTATTACTATTATTATTACCATTGTTATTATTTTACTATTAGTGTTATTATTATCAGTATTACTATCATTAGTGCTGTTATTGTCATTATTATTATTATTATTATTATTGTTGTCATTGGCATCATTTTTATTATTATCCTTACTATTTTTATTATCAACATTACTATTACAGTTGTTAATATTATTATTACTACTACTATTATTATTATTATTATCATTATTATCCTTATTATTATATTATTATTATTATCCTTGTTATTATCTTGTTGTTGTTGTTGTATTTAACGCATTTATTATTTATCGAGTATTACCATCGTTATTATCCTTAACGTTATACTTTAATATTATTACCTTAGTATTTTTGTTATGCCTAGTATTTGCCACAACTATTGTATTGTTATTATTATTGTAATTAATATTATGGGTATTGTTATTTTACTATCATTATCGCTATCATTACTATTATTATTACTATGGTTAATACTAGTGTCATTATGTTATCTTCTAGCTATTATTGTTATCGCTATTATTCCTATTAGTATTATTTCTAGTACTTTTACTATCATTTATTTTATTACTATTAATATTATTATTGTTGTTAATATTAATATTATTATTATTATTGTTGCTATTAATATTGTTGTTATTATTAATATTATTATTATTGTTGTTGTTATTATTATTGTTATTATTATTATTACTATTAATAGTGTTGTTGTTATTATCCTTACCATTATTATTATTGCTATTATTATTATTATTATTACTATTATTATTATTATTATTATTATTTTCATTACTACTACTCCTTCTATTATTATTATTATTATTATTATTATTATTATCATTATTATCGACTTTGTCATCTAAGCGATTATGGTTGTACTAGTATTTTATTATTATTATCGGTAATACACTACCACTAATGCTACTATGATTTCAATTATTATTATCACCATTATTATCATGATAGCTATTATTATTCTTATTATGAGTACTATTATTATTAGTAGTATTTTTATTATTGTTAGTATTATTGGTAATTATTATTAATAATATTGAAACACCCACCTTAAAACTCTGGAGTTGGTAAAATCTACTTTAATTGGTGATAATATGTTCAAGCTATCGTAAGAATGGTAATAACCTACCCTTTTTAAACCCCATCATTAATATTAGCCTTAGCATTAGGCCATGATAGGGGTAAGATAGGAATTTTGATAAGTCCGGTAGAGGGAGATTAACCCTAAGTATTTCCCTCTTATAGGTGAACCGGGTCAAACCCAGGAGGTGTAGGAGCGTGCTCTAAGCCCGGCGCCGATTTAGGTAAGGACGTAACTAAGGCCGCCTGTGTGTATTACATGCTTTATTTGCCTTGGATGCCTCGTACGGTTTATATGTTGTATTATCTGTATGTTATCTGTGTATTTATGTAGCGCAGCTTGGAACTGAGGTATGTTCCCGTGCCCTTGTCTATATGTACTAATATGGTATGACACAAAGATGATGTGGTGTGATGTGACATGCATACTAGGTGTTTTGATGAGGAATTGTGGAGTAGGGGCTTGAAAGAGAAAAATAAGCAACTAAGATAACCAAAGGGAAGTAAGCTGGTTAACATAGGTATGGGCAACCTAAGGAATTCATAGTTGTGAGATGATGAGGAAAAGGGGGAATTGAATAAAATGGAAGAGTGGGAGAAACTAAGGTTGCATGGGGAAACTAGGGTTTGCATGGGAAGGTTAAGGTCCGCACGGGGGCGAACCTTACGTATAAAGAGTTACTTTGGGATGTGGAGAGATTAATGGAAGGTCTATTTGGGAGTTTGGAGGCTCGAGATGAAAAATAGTACGTAGGGTCATATAAGGGTATCTAGGGTTTGGGAAAGAAACCCTAATTTGAGAAGGTGGAAAAAGAAAAAGAAAATAATAAAAAGAAACGAGGAGGAGTAAGGCATGAGGGAGAGTTGAGTCTAAGGGTCATGATCTGGTTTCCAATGCGAGAAATATGTTAAGTCTGATAAATCGCAAAGGGTATTTAGTGGCCTAAAATAAGTGCGGGAGATAGCTCGGTAACCGAAACCGAGTAAGGATATAGCTAAGGCTGAATGTGTGACATGTATCCTATGTGCCGTGGATGTTCTATATGATTTATGTGTTGTGTTTTGAAACGTCATTATCTTATCTGTTCCATGTGTAACGTGGCTTGAAATCAGGACGTGTGCTTGTGCCCTCCTTTGTATGTGATAGTACGCATATACCTTCAGTTTCGATGTGATGTGTTGAGATCTCTGGCCATGCATGACAAAAGATATGCCCTCGAATAAGATACATTAAGACACTAACGACTTACAGAGAAAAATGTTGAGCCGAACCCAGACCGGTCCACCGGCTATAATAGTGGCAGGGTATCTTACCCTCGCGACCGTTCCACCGGCTATAATAGTGGCAGGGCATACGCCCTCGCGACCGTTCCACCGGCTATAATAGTGGGGGATGTCGTGCTCAACAAACCAAACGCAAAAGTGATAAGTCATGGAAAGACTCTGATTTTTATAGTGGAATACCTTGTGAGTCGGGGCCAGACCGGTCCACCGGCAAATAATAGTGGCAGGGTATATTACCCTCGCGACCGTTCCACCGGCTATAATAGTGGCAGGGCATAGCCCTCGCGACCGTTCCACCGGCTATAATAGTGGGGCTCCCGCACTCGCATGGATTAATAAATACTGTGTATGACATGGACATATTATTATTAACGAGGATAAAGAATAAGTCACCGGAAAGTACTCAGGCCTTATCTTGTGTGTTATTGCATGTTACTTATATGATTGTGTGATGTAGACTACGTGGTATGATTGTATGCTTGGCCCTAGCCCTACGCCCTTACTCAGTACTGGACCCGTACTGATACTACCTTGATTAACTGGGTCCTGTGATGATCCACCAATGGTGGGGAGCAGACCTTTGATGCAGGTTGATATGTTACTAAATTGGGGTGGAAGGCTGGATCTGAGTGAGTAAGCGGCCCGGATATTTACCCTTCGAAAATCGTGTGGTTTAATCGTATTTGTCTTCAGAGGATACAAATGTTGTATTTAACTTTTCGAGGGTTTTATCGTACCTTGCTATTCCGTTATTTTAAGTATTCTGATATATGGACCTTTTAAATTGTATTTCAGTATGTAACTTTTGACCTTCGCACTCTGATTTTGAAAAACTTGTGTTTTATGAATGAGTTGTTCTCGTTTTATTCGTTCTAGCCTTAGCACTTAGTATCGGGTCGGTAGTTATGGATCGATCTGGTACTAAGTGTGGCGGTAATGCCCCCGAGTTTACGGTTTTAATTCTCTTGCTTCCGCTAAAACTTTTGATTTAAACGAAATTTTTCAGTAGTAAATTTGGGGGTGTTACAGTTAGACCATAAAATTTTAATATTAGTGTTTTTAAAAATGTATATTGAACCTGATATATGTTTGAACCCTATAAGAAAAGTTCTAATCAATTTATGAAATTAGGGTTTATAAGCCCTAAAAATAGTAGCTTTTGGAATAGAGTTAGTAACGTATGTGCAAAACCTTAAAAATAGGCATTGAAATTTTAGTATGTTGATAATTAGAATATTTGAGGTAGAGGTACTAATTTTGGTGATTAAAAGAGTAACAAAAAAAGGAAATATGATAAAAGTATGAAATTAGAGTTTTGTGAAAATAAAGGGGTCTTAATTCTAGAGAACAACCTTATGATCTTTGTGATGTTCTCACCTGCTTTAAATATCTTTTATGCCTTTAAATCAATCATGAATAAGACATTAATCATTTATAGTGAAAGATCATATGAGTCCGATCAAGTTGTTTTTAAAATATGTTTTACTAGATAATAATAGTGACTAAGGTGTGTTTTCCTTAAGAGGTGTTTCAAACCATTCTACTTGTTTAGGAATAGTGGCTTAGGAGATTTTTTCTCCAAAACATATTTTATGGGTTTATTCCACCGAATAATAATAGTATCTTAGTTGTGTTGTCCTTGAGAGGTGTTTAAGTCTATTCCACTAGATTAAGAATAGTGGGGGTTGTATACTCATCGTGAATAAGAATATGGATAGAGATAAGTAACTTAATGGATAAGATATTAAATATTTAAAGTAGAAGATTATGTAAGTCAGGACTAAGGTGTTGTATCTATTCCACCTGATAACAATAGTGGCTATATTGTTCATAAGAGGTGCTTAAAACTATTCCAACATTTAAGAATAGTGGCTCATATGTGTTATGCTTTGAAGGTATTGGATCCATTCCACCTGATGATGATAATGGCTTAGGTCTATTGTCATTGAGAGGTTCTTTAGACCCTTCCAATAGTTTAAGGATAGTGGGGTCCTTGAACTCAATGTAAATAAAAGAATAAAAATGATTATATCTAATAAAGAGGCCTGGATCAATATTTACCTTGTGAGACTTTAGGTGTTTTATATGTATACCTATCAGCTGCTATGAATGTATATATTTATCTATATCCCTAAGTTGTTAGTATTGTTACCTTACTCAATACATAGTGTACTGATCATCCTTTTTATAAGTGCTTCTCATTCCTACAAGTAGAGAACCTTGATGCTTTTATGTAGGCTTTTGAGGACTAATCAGATGATTTTTCTACTTTGATGCATGTATGGGGAGGAGTGATTTTTCCTATATTGAGTGTTTGGGTAAAGAGTTATATTTTTCAAATGATTTTTGTACTCTAATACCTTTTGGAATCTTTGACCCATGGTATCCCTTTTTATTTTATTATGTTATTCTATCCTAAAATTAATCTCTAAACTCATATTTATATTTATAAAGTTTCTCTCATTTTAAGTTACTCTATTTACTTTAATGGTTTTAGCCTTGTGATTGATGTGAGGATGGTATAGTAAGCTAGACTTGCATCAAGCATAGTGTAACACCTAATATTTTAGTTATAAGCTTCCATTATAAAATGAAATTTTTTAGTAGTAAAATTTGGAGGTATTATAAGTTGATATTAGAGCTTTGGTTTTGGATACATCATTTTGAAATTTGGTTATCAACGAATCCCTCATATTATTTCATTAGTCCATTTTATATTTTCAAACTCGATTCTTCAAAAACCTAGATTAACTTGTAAGGAATAAAGAATATGTACCCTAGGTGGCTTTTGAATGTGATTATGTGTATTATCTGTTAGTAAGATAGGAATATTTTTCCTTACGTGTGGCCTATTTTTGTTAATAATTTGGCATGGAACTTAATGGCCATATTGGTCATTTGGAGAAGAGATTTGAGGCATTAATCAAATTTGTACAACGCCCTCCTCAACTGCAACCACCGCCTCTACATTACCCACAGCGGGCTATTAGATAAGATTAGCTTTGGAGGGTTATAAGATATCATCCCCCGACCTATAGCGGTGAAGAGGACTCGCTCATCCTAAAAGGATGGATCTGTGACATGGATAGGATGTATGAGCCAATTTATTTCCCACCTAGTTGAAAGGTGATCATTATAGATTTCTTCTTATAAGAGGTTGTTGATACCTGGTGGGTAGGTCTTTGCACCCTAAGAGGACCACTAATGTCATGGAAGGCCTTTAATATGGTGATTCATGCTAAGTTTTACCCTGAGAGCCTTAAGAGGGATAAGTTGAAGGAGTTTATGCATCTAACTTAGGGTAGCATGACGGTGAGGAAGTTCTATGACGGATTCACAAAGATAAAGTCTATCACTTAGAGTAAATGCTCTATTTCAACATCCGTATAATTATGGGTGATGTGGCTTTTAATACTTGGCGACATTGTATAAGAAGGCGTGTATCTCCGCTACACTGGTTCAAGATAAGGATTCTATTTTGGCTAAGAGAAAGCTAGATACATAAGGTTTTGGAAGCAGAATTTAGTTCCAGATTTGAAAATGTACTATCGATAGCCTTTTTTGTGTTGTTAATGTTGTGTAGGCCCTAATGCTCAATAAAATGGCTTCTTTCAATTATTCCCAGTATTTAGAAATTGATGGCTATCAATCTCCATGATTGTAATACCCCATTTTTATAAAACACTAATAATTATAAATATTAGTTATAATAATTATTATAAGATTTTTGTACTAAAAGTATTATTAATATGTGTAATATTATTATGACTTATTAGTTATAAAATTTAATTATGCTAAAATATTCTAGAGGGTGAGTATTAAAATTTAAACCTAGGTTTAGGTCATAACCAATATCCATTTTGTCAAATAAACCTATTCTGGTAACCGAATAATTTTTACTTGGATATTTTGCCTAATTTTGTACCTAAATAAATTACCCCTACCCTTTTCTATTTTTTTAACCTCATCCTTGTTTTGATAGTATTACTCCCTTACTTAGTACATAGTATACTGACGACCTATTTTATGGACGCAACTCATTCCTACGAGTAGGAAACTTTAATTCTTATGTGCAGGTCTTAGAAGATCTGCTAGATTATTATGCTTCTTATGATGCCTTAGGGGACGAGTGACTTCATCTATATTAGGAGTTGGGTGAAGAATAATTGTTATCTGGTAGATGTATTTAACTAGATACTTTTTTGGACTCTTGATCTATGGTATCCCTTCTTTTATATCTTGTATTATAACTTAGGCTTAAGCTCCAAATTCATTATTGTATTATAAATGTTTCTTTTGTTTCTAATGTCCTTATGTTACTTTAAATGTTTTATCCTTGGAATTGATATAAGAATGGTTGCATAAGCTAGAATTTTGTTAATTACGGCGATAACCCCCAATATTTTACTTATTTACTTCTACTATAAAATGAAATTTTTAAGCAGTAAAAATAAGGGTGTTATAACAAGAGTAAAAAGAAATAAACATATATGTACATTGTGTTTATATGATCACACAATGGGTCACCTCTAGCTCTTCATGGATCTTCTCTTACCCAAACTACATTGTACGTAGGTGTACTTTGGGATTGCAACTCTAGCTCCCAGGCCACCTAGTCAACTTGATAATGTTAAGTGTGCACCTTAGGGGGGGCTTATCAAAATACCATCTTAGCACTCATCACCTTCTAGTCACTAAAATATAGGCTCTTCTATAAGGGGAAATGACACCAAATATCTTACTTGGATCTCAATTTTTATGTCCCCACATCTTAGCAATCATCACCTTTTAGTCACTAAAAAATAGGCTCTTCTCTAAGGGAAAATGACACAATCTTACTTGGATCTCATTGTTGATGTCCCCAAAAACATGCAAGAATCTTCTAACAACCATGATAATTTTAATCATTCTCTCTACTTATCTATTAACTAATATCCTTGCTTAATAGTGACTTCTAAGGATCTATATGAGAAAATGAAACTTAAATAGGTTTGTCACATTGGGTTTTCCATAAGCTCTAAGTGCACCTCCATATACATCAATGTAAAGCTAGATCTTAGGGTTGTGCAAATACTCTATAGGTGAATGGAAGACAATAATCACCCCAACTCCAGGCCCATAAACTCTATCAAATTCATTTATAAATATGAAGAAAAGACAAACCTTGAAAGGACACTATGTCGGTAGGCATACCAACCCACCACAAAACTTATTGTGATAGATATATACATTCGGAACATCATAATCTACAACACCGAAGCTATGTTAGCTAAACCCTAGTTTACCAAATGCATAAGATCACAACAATACATATAAAGATCACTTATGCTACTCATTAATGATTCCTTATACAACTAATTAAGCTTTTCTAAGAAAGACATAAAATTTTATAAGATTTAGGATTTCAAAAATTGAATCTCAAGAATGAAACTCAATTTCCAAAAACCTAAACTTCTAATACCAAATATAAGACTCCCAAATTTCACTAAAAAAATATTTTATTTTAGAAAGATTTGCAAAGGCCAAAGCGGTGGGGGTGTTATGCCACATCTAATATAGAGAACGTACTTCATATACCCAATCCATTTCAAATACAAGGCTAAAAGCAATCATACTAAAATTACATGCACTTGACTTGATAATACAATATTTCAAAAAAAGATAAAGCAAGAAGATTAAATAGAATGTCCTAAAAAGATATTTAGGATAAGAAAATTAAAAATAGAGCAACAAGAAATAACCAAATAGCACTCTACAATCATATCTAATAACTGTTCACCAAAAATATAGTAGCAAGTAAAAATAAATGATAATAATTAACTTGCAAAACATTAGTCCCCTCCCCTAAAATTAATGGGATGAACACATCACAACAAATAGTGCTAGTACGCAGCCCATTGGTAAGCATAGTTACTCAAAAGACATATCATATTATATGTTGATCATGGTATACATAAGGTAAAGCATACTATGGCATATAACTGTACAACCAAGCTATTATCTTTAGTTGTTAATCATAAAAATACAAACTAAGCCACACTGATTACTGAGGAGACACAAATGACATAAAGCACCTTTCAGGCATAATGAGCCTAGGGACCATTATTAGTATCCATTTTAATAGAGATTAGCATATAGCACTTTCCCAGGCATAATTCACCTAGGAACAACTAATTACCAAACTAATCCTTAAATATACATACCTCTTATAGGCTAATGGAATGAACATGTATAGAGTAGATTGGGGTCACTATAGTTCTAACAAGATAGGTATTATGGCATAAAAATGCACCTTCATGGGCATATTGTAACACCCTAAAATTTACTACGAAAAGTTTTCGTTTTTAAGCGGAAGCATTAACATAATATAGCAGGTGTTACCGCCACACATAACACGAGTCTAGCCCAAACCTTTCTCGTACTACATGCAAGGCTAAAATTTATAGCAAGTAAATCAAAACTTACGAAAATAGATATAAATAGCAGAAGAATTGAATAATTTAGACATAATAACAAAGTATGGAGTACATGTACCAGATAATACAATATAAAAAAAAGATACAGGGGTTAAAAGAGATAAAGAGTCCGAAAGAGATATCTAAAATCTAGGGCACATAACATGCATGACTTTGGATAGAAATAACTCTACGCCCTAACCCCAGAGATATAAACCCGCATCACTCCGCCTGAAGAACCTCCTCAAAGTCAACAGGATCATCATCATATATCTACAACACAACATCTACAAAAGTGTAGTATCAGTACGCATCTCGTACTAAGCAACATAACTATCCTAAAGAGATAACATTGAGTGCAAGGTCCATGCGAAGAAAGTAATAGAGCATATAGTAACAAGATAATATCATGCTTACGTATATATGTTAATTGAGAACATGAAACTCAACCTTAAAGCATAAAATAATGTAATATGAATGTATGGGTAGATGGGATCCATTGGTTATCATATGTTATCATCGTGATCACAACCAATTTATTATATTAACTTGAGGATGGAGACTCAAAGAGATCGTAACAACTAATCTAGTACTCGAACGGTACTAGCCCTAGTTGTTCCGTCCAGAAACATAACCAAACCATCAATAAATAGGACACCTAATCACTTGAGTATACATACCCCATATAGGGCCGAAATAGATCGAGACACCTATAGAGTAGAAGAGGGCCTCTCCGGACTCGTAAGGTACCTGGGATCACATAATAGAAAAATATCAGAATGGTACCAAGTGAATACCAAACCTAACTCGGATAGCTACCCTAAGTGATGCAAGTCCCAAACTCAAGATCTTTCACTTTAAGTAATTAATATTTTATTGGATTTAACCAATCATAAATCAGGTCCACATAACAACACTTAGCTCACATCCATCAACACAATGAATTTCCATTATTATATCAATTTTAAGTGGCATTAAAGCCAAGCAACATTAAAGTTGATAAATTTCAAGCGGCATTAAAACCAATCCAGTCCAAGTGGCGTTAAAGCCGAGCCAACCCAAGTAGCATTAAAGACGATCAATTCAAGTGGCATTAAAGCCGATAGGTTCCAAATGCATTAAAGCTTATCCAATTTATGTGGCATTAAAGCCGAATAATTTTATGGGCGTTAAAGTCGAATAAGTCCATGGCATAAAATACAACACAATGCATCATACAATTATAATCCATACTCAACCCTTCACACACTTACACACGTACAATATTCAAGCATCATATTAACACGCGTTGCATTGAGGCTATAACTTCATAAATTCATATAATTACCATATAGAGCATAGCATGTGCTTGACATAATTAAATAATCGATAAGCATCATCATCACCTTCCACTCCAAGCAGACATACATCAAGATTCCGTCATGAGTAAGGTAAGTAATGACTTACCTAAATCTGAAGCTAGCTAAGAAAATTGAGAAAGAGAGGTGTATTTCATGATAAAATATATTACACTTAACCAAATATTTTCTTAGGATAAAATATCAATAGGCCATTAAGATAAAATATTAAGATTCCTCAATGCATCCACAATGACTCTTTCTTTTTCTTACTTAATGAATTGTTTTAATTAAGGTCTCTAAGTCTACTCATCAATGTCACCCAAGTATTAGAATTATACATTCTAAATTCTTGAATTAGAATATTATTCAATTAGGTCTCAAAATTTCTACAATTTTACATTTAACGGCCAAAATGTCTTTATTCACCAAAAAATACCTTAAGCTTCTAAAATTCATAACTTACTCTAAACAACATCAAATCTTAACATATCATATACCAAATTTTATGTAAAATACCCAATGAAGACAATGGTGCACTCAAAACTTTCAAAAAAAATTTGTATTTCCCAATGTACCCCATGGTTGAATATGTCTCAGCCTTATAAAAATTTCATTTCAACTCTAAATGATCCAAAACTCATAATCTAGCTTATATACATTATTATACATACACGGAAAAACTTAGATAAATTTAAAACAACCAAAGCTCACATAAAATAGCAAGGATGAGAGCTAAACTACTCAAATCCAGGCATATTCATCACGACTATTCTGTAAATTCAACATGACTCTATCGAACATTCATCACTTCTTCACTAAATATTCATCACCTTTCTGGTAGGTATAAACATATAAAAAGAATCACACAAACCATCTTCTCATTGGATATTCAAGCTTAGGCACATAAGATAGAAACATACACATGTCATACAATATTTTTCAATATATTATTTCATGCTTATAATTAAACTAAAGCTATCCACACATAAGATAACATATAATACACCTAGCACAAAATCCTATTTCTAAAGGTTAGTTTTGTTACCAAAACTTGTAAGCTCCTTAGCAAAGCTAAAATAAGGAAGTAATTCCTTCTCTAAACCCACTTGGTCACCTAAAGAATACAAGATAAAAGAGTTAGATAAACCAATTTTAATAAATAAGAAAAATGGCAAAGAAAGGAATTGGAATGGAAGAAGTGAAGTATAAAATATTACTCTTAAATAGGGAGGCTTGAAAACCACCACAAAACAGCCATCAACCACAAAGGAATTATGGATTAAGGTTTTGGAGGGTTAAAGGAGAGGAAAGTAAGGAGAAAAGAAGGAATTAAAGGCATGAAATCTCTGCTACAACCCACTTAACAACTACAGCAAAAACTCTAATGTTACTCGGCAAGGCAGATAGGAGAAGAAAAAAGAGAAGGTAGGGGAAAATTTTCCTTGGTAAGAAGGGTTTGTATATGAGGTATAACATTCAAGGAAAAATACCAAACAATAATATAGGGTAGAGGAAGCAAGTTCGGCGCATAAAAGATGCTGAAAGTCACCAAAAAAATTAACTTTGCTGATTTTGCAAAGTTGGTCGGGAAGCAAAAGTTTGGTCATGAATAAACTTGAAGGAGTTCAACGTCAGGGATTTAAATTATATGGATTCATAGTATGCAATGAAATATTTCCATAGAAACAAAAAAAAAAGGAAGTGGATAACCAGAGAGAGGGAACAAGTTGCTCTAAGTTGGAAAGTAAATCAACTTTACACTATGCTACAATCCATGATTTTATGTGCATTTGATATAGGAATGCACGATTTGGTAAAGATAGAGTAGGATCTGATATTGTGGAGTATGGATTGAGTTTTTGGTTTGACCTTGGCTTCACTTGAGTGCTAGGATTAGGGGTGTAAGAGAGATGATAGACTATGGTTGGGTGTGTAAGAGAAATGCCATAAAATCATGATTATGGTATAGTCCTACTTTTTGGTTGGGAGAAATGTAACCAAGTTACAAATCTGATTTGGTTTGGTTAGGAGACTAGTTAGGATTGAAATATTAGTTAGAGGATTGGTTACAATTTATTTTTAATTAATTAAATTGCAAGAAAGTCTAATAATGGGCACTTATTGAGAAAAATATCACTTGAATTCTAAAAATTATAAAAATTTATGAAAATGTTTAGAATAATCTTAGAAACTCAAATATATAAAAATATTAAGTATTGGAGTAGGTTTGATCATTGACAAATGGAAAATAATCAAAAACAGCAAAACGGGTAAGTTGCGTACATACGTTTTTCCGTAAATTCACAAAATGAATAAAGAGGGTTTAAATTTTCACATATTGATGCGGAATAATGTATTAAAATCAAATACATATAAATATTAGGTCTCGGAACTCATTTGATGACCAACGAATTAAAAATCGCAAAAAAATGGTAAAATTGTCTAATCGCGTAAACAAATTTTTCTGAAAATTGACAATTCAGAAGAAAAGGGTAAAACATAAATGAATAAAATGGATGGATGAACTCAAAAAAAAATTAGATTGATTCACAAATTTTGAAGGGATTAAAAAGAGTGAAAACACAGGAATCGGAAGAATTGTAATAAATGTGTTTTACGCACACAAGAGAAATAATCGACAAAATATCTAAAACTTTACACGAACGGAAATACATATTTTTAACCAGAAATTGAAATCATATAGATATAATAAAATCATAATCGTGAACGAATTTTTCTAGAATGATCTGCAACGGCAATAATTAATTAAATTTAAAATATAAAGTCAAAATCGTCGATAAATCCATAAAACGAATCAAAATTAAAATAATTAAATGTTTATATCAAATTACGCTAATAAAATAATTAAGCTTAATAAAACTAAATGTAAAAATATAGGGTATTATATATATATAGCTCTTAGACACCATTATTATATCTAGTGGAGTATAGATAAAGTACGATCATGGTTATTGTGATATTTCACTTTAATATTAATATTTCATCAACAAGGATAGCTAAATCATTAACTATTGAGATCCATCCCAACATAATCATAAAGTTCATAAAAATATACAAAATAACATAACACAACTTAGGTTAAGAAGATGAAAACATTCTTAACCTATATAGCCATGTGACAAAATAGATGATAATATGATAATAAAAAAAAGACACAAATCATCCCAAGCATAATGAAAGATAAAAATGTCCCTAAATCTTTCTATGATCATTTTATGTTATTTAATCCTTGCATTACCATTTCATTCTTAAAAATGTTAAGCCACTTAAATCACCTTCTGCTCATGAATTCATTATATCCCTTATGTTATGCAAGATCAATTAAATCCATTTATAGGGTGTGACAATCCACAACGCATCAAATGATGCATAAAAAGATAAAGCCACACCTAGGATAACTAACCCACTTTAAACTAATTATTTAAGACAAGGATAAGATAAAGTGTATTAACACTCAATCTAAATTCTCAATAAAGAAAAACACATTAAATATAGATACCAATATCTAAGTTACTCGAATTACCACATGCGATATTAGCATAGGCACACAACTTAGGTAAACACATGTGTAAATAATAAAGGAAATAAACAAGCATTAATCCAATTATTCAAATTAACACATAAGACACATGGTTACACTTAAAAGTCCATTAGGGTTAACTTGGATCAAAACAAAGACTATGACAAAACATATTAAGAATAAAAAGGCTAAAACACTTTCATTTAACCTTTATATTTTATTTAATGAATTAACATATTAATTGATCTCATTATTAACCCAAAATTAATACTATACTTAAATATCCTTGAGATATTACTTACGCCCAAATTCATGTTCCAATATTCAAGAAGAACACATAAAATAACCAAATTACCCCTAGGGTTCATGTTATCATTTTAAGTTATATTTTAACTTAAATAATTATCTTAGGCTAGCCAACATCATTAAAAGTTAAACACTTAAAATAATCATACCCCTACTATCCTAGTACAGTTCTACAAGTACCTAAAGGACTACAACAAGTAAAAAAGGCCCAAATGCCCTCCAATACATTTAAACCACATCAAAACTTATTTTAACCATAAAATAAATTATAAAACTTCAAATTAAGACTAATAATATATGAAATTGCACATAAAATATTTGAAAACACTATGGTGACCTTTTTTTTTACAAATTTTTACTACAATGACAAAAATACCAATAGGAATGGAAAAATTTTGATTCCCTAAAAATCATATTTTACCAAAGTTAACCCAAGCTTACTTATTTTCATAACAACATAAAAGATACAAGATAATAAACTTATTCAACATGTTATATAAAAATTATAATCATATAACACTAAGCATATAATATAACCATAATATATTGCATGTCCTCTACCTATATATTTTCGTATAAGATAACATCATAAAATAACCTACCCTAACCACTAAAAGAAAAAAAAATACCTAAACATAAAATCATGGAAGAACATAAAATAATAGGTTATTCATGGAAATAATATATTTAGTCTATAATAAAACATGATCATATATACTAAAAAATTGAAGACTAATATTAGCACATAATTTCTGTATGAAGAGAGTTAACAAAGCTTACTCCTAAGATAATCTTCTACTAAATAAAAAAAATCACATCCACTTCCTCCATCTACCATCTATGTATCACTTAAAAATAACTAATACAAGAGGTTAGGAATATGAAAATTAATAAGGAAATATAAGTAGGGAAAGAGAAAAAATAAGAGGACATTGAGGACTAGAAAAACATAACACTCAATCGTGCCATTGTTGTGGGCAGCATTAAAGGCCATAAAACCATAATAAAAAGGGTTAAAGAAAGCTCACATAACTCCAGCAACAAGCAATAAGTGTTGTAGAAAATGTTTGTTGAATGCACCCTAGTTTTGTTTCTTCTTTTTTTAGCCGACTAGAAGCAATAACTAGGGCTAAAATGGCATACAAAAGCTATAATTCAAAAAGCATGGTTGGGTGGTTCTTGTAAATTGAAATGGAAGAATCGATCTAAAGTGATTGTGACATGGTTGAGAAATAAAATGGATGGAGGTGTTACAATAAGGTTCAATTATCACCTCACCATGGCGACACTAGTCTCATATAAAGGAAGATGGGGTAAAACCCTATATTTTATGCACAAAAAAGGGGAATCAATCAGACAATGTTGAGGGAATTTTGGGAAAGGTAAAGAAGAAAAGAAAACTAAGAAAAAAATTGAGAAATGGTAGAACCAATATTCTCAAGTAGGGAAGAAAAGGAGTTGCAAGTGGTGAAATTTTGTTATAAGGGCAAACAAAAAAAATAGGCAAGTGGAAGCTTGAAAATGGAAAGTAAAAAAGGGTTAACTAAAACAATGGAGAATATGGAATTCAAGGGATTAATTGTTAAGGAAACCCCAACGTAAAAAAATGGTGCCAACTTGTTGGACAGTGGTAACAAAAGTGAAAGAAAAATGGGGGTACACAAGTGTGCTTTCATGTTACATGAAAATGGGAAAAGTGGAGAGTTTGTTAGGTGTATAATGATACATATGCTAAATACATTGGGTCATATTAAGTGTTGATGACAAAAAAAAGAAAAAATTCATAATTGAGACGTGGAAGAGAAGAGAGGACTTCATATTAAGTAACCTTTATGATTAAGTACTAACATTTACTATTAAAGGTTTCACTACTTGAAACAAAACATGAAAGATTTTGATAGGTTAAAAAAAAAGCTTCAACCAAGTTGATATTCCACCAACAATTTGGTGCCTCAAAACTAGTTAACCATTTACCTTGACCCAAAAGCCAAACTAAAAGCAACAAACCAATCAATCGCTACCTAACATCAGTCGGCTAGTGCACTTGAAAAACCATTTTCTCTCCTTTTTGTCAAACCTTTTCCAAATTCTTTGTAAATCAAACCCAAAACACGTTTTCAAAAAAATATCAATCACCATCAAATCATCATCAAACACATGAATCCTCACACATTATAAGCCCAATGTATTTTTTGCTACATCTTGATTGACTAATGGTTGAAGAACCATGGAAATATTAATTGTGAAAATGGTAATTGAGGTAATTTTGCAACCAAGAGATACTTACATGGGAGAAAACACATAGATTTTTTTATTATTTCAAAGTAAATAAAAGTGTCAAGTTGCTCTAACAACAAGATAATTTGTATAGGGAGTAAACCCTAGTTGTAACAATTTCCGAATAGACCTCTCTTTTAGTACACATCCCAACTATAAAAAAAAAACACAATACAATCAACTAAGATTATACAAAATTGTGCTACTATTAACCCATGAACTTTATTTATTGTTGATTGTAGTAGTTAAGTGTATTATATATACTACAACCTTGCCAGCTAATTTTAGCTAGTGATTATCTATGTAGACCTACACTCAATACTACTAGCTATCTAGTGATGCATCATCTAGGTACAATACAATAATATCTAAAAAACAACAAAATTATCAACTTCCACTACCCCAAAAAGTAGTTTTAATAATGGTTATTTTACAGTTTTAATAACGGTTTTCAACCGCTATTAAAATGTCCGTTATTAAATCTTTAATAACGGTTCATAACCATTATCAAAAATATAAAAAAACCTGCCAATATGAGCATAAAACACATGTTTAATAACGATTTTTCAGAAAAACCGTTGTTAAAAAATAGGGTTTTAATAACGGTTATTAAAAAACCGTTGTTAAAACATCATCAAACTACACTTGCTGACATTATTTAGGCATTTATTAAACCCTAATACGTATTAAATGAGCATAAATTTGAGATTAAATGTACATTTTTAATAACGGTTTTGATGAAAACCATTATTAAAACTCCAGTTTTTTTTTTAGTTTTTGGAGTTTTGTTCTTGCCCACATACATAGTTGTATGTTCAAATAATTACCAAATCTGCATTGTAAAACAACATCAATTGATAACAAATCTACAATCACACCATAATTTCAATCAATCCCTTGTTAATACACCAGACATATATACTCAAGAATCAAAATTAGTAGGCGTACCACAACTTGGTAGCTCTACACCCCAAAGCAAAATGTTCATAAATCTAGCTTAGAAGACTTAAATACATAGAAAAAATACAAACCTGAACATGCATGTAGAATATATAGATCTCTACCTAATACCGAATGAATGAGTGCACATGCTTGGCCCATTGCTCTCTCACTTCATCAATTTCTTCAATATTGTATTGCTGGCCTTGTGCATAATCATTGGTGAAAAACTACAAATCCCAAGTTTTGATTAATATACAGTTAGCACTTACGTCAAGTACCAAACATATATGTCATGATTCATTAATGGAAAAATATCGAAAAGAAAACATACATGAATTGGATATATGTTGACCGGTTTATTTTGGATTATCATATCCATTGCTCTAAATACATAGTATCCACAATCTTTGTTGTTTTGCTGTTGTAAACACTGTCAAATAAATTCAGTTAGCTCTCTAACTATTAGATTTTAATTTTAATTAAAATAAAGTACGAAATAGTTGACTTCCTACTTACTATGACATGCTCGTATTGAACATTATTTGGGTCTGGGACGCCATTCCCACCTCTCTTTTGATACGCTGTCCGTAGTGCCCTAATAAATAGAGTTGGATACACAATATTGTAAGTACGCATATGTACCTCAAATAATGAAAGCTAGGCAAATATATGTATAAATAAGCTAATGAAGTAAGAAGTGAAAAGTATACTAACATGTCGATAAATTCCTTTCCACCACAACGAGCGACTTCAAAAGGCACGTCATAGGTTCAAAGGGAATCAAACACATAGACTTTATTAAGATCAGGTTGGACGACATACAAAACCCAATGTTTAGTTGGGAGGTGAGGAATGAGATAGAGCTAGTTGTTTCCCTCAATCAAAATGTGATCCGCTAAATAGTTTATGTGTCTACCCTCTCTTATTGTACTACTGTCAGCTATGTAGTATGGGCACACAAACACAATAGAGGACAACATTCCCTCCATCGCAGCTCGAGTAGCTACCAACCTATGGACGACAAAAACAATGCATATTTGTTAATAAATAATAACTCATATAAGAGGTCATAAAAATTCCAATTGTATAAGTTAAGAGTACTAAAATCTCAAAATGAAATAATACTTACGTGACATAGACGGTGACACTTATGGTTGACATCCATTCTTGATTATAAATGTCGCTTATGTCAACCGTTGATACCATGTAAGTAGCATCGTCCCTCCCAACATACTTAGGACGACAATCAATGATAATATAATTGTCCCTGAGGTAGTTTTGGGCATAAAAATATAATATAGCTCATGCTGATGGAGGTTGGCTTTGCTTATCTGAAGAAGGAATCTTTTGTGGGGCAACTGATTTTTTCAGATTTAGCTCTCTTTCCTTTAGCAGCGCCCTATTTTGTGTTGCTCGTTCTGCTAGTACCTCTTTTGGTTTTACTAGCAGAAGCAGTCTTATTTTTTTGATTCCTTAATTGATAATATATATTGATCATATAAATATATATATGAAAAAGTATATATAGTGTAACTACTAAACAAGGTCTAATGAAGATGTTAAATGTCAATACCTCTTCAGTAGTGAGACATATTTGATCCGCAAGCCAAGCCACGAAGCTTCCATGAGCTTCTGGTATTGTGGTTGCCTCATCGCCCTCTTTATAACAAGGCAAGTGTGCACTGCCAATGATTGGAGTGTCAATACTCACCGGCCTTGTATTTAGGGCTAAATTGTACCCGTGGATTGTATGCGTTTCGGTACTGTGACTAATGCGGACCTTTCCTTTCGCCAAATTGTTGCAAGGTCATTTGCTAATAAGTCACATTTATGCAAACCCTAAACAAAAATATTACACATTATTAATAATTTATTACACCGAATACATTTAATAACAATTCATAGTTTGTAATGCTTACCTCGGGAAGATTAAAAAGAAATGCATCAGCTTCACAACTATCTCTGACGCTATTTACATTAGATATGTGAAGCTGATCATGGTCTACTGAATCGGATGGCTTATACCCTTGAGATTTAATAAATGACAACTCTTGCCATCCGTTCAAATGCCACGTTCAATTTTTGGGTGAGGATGGCGACTTGCTCATTAGTGCTACGAGAACCACGAGATCGACCACATATGCTCGTTCTCGTAACACCTAATCCATGGCCCCTATGTCTTCCAGGGTGTTCTACAATTCTTGTAGCCTGGGACACAATGCTATATTGGTCCACCTCCTCACCTTCTAACGTTTCAAGTTCATTCTGTAAATTTAACTTATAGGAATAAGCATAATATAATTGTTTTCTAAAAGAAAACTAAGTAGGGTTCTAGATATCTACAAACTTACAATTTTTTTTGCTGCAACATCAACATATTCATTAACATATCCATCTCTTGTTGCTCTAGCCTTCTTCCATAATGTACCAATATTGATGGACGAGGTACATGGATCCAAGTCTTGGGCTAAGAGCTACAAATCAAAAAATATTCTTAATTAAGAATATTATTATAAAATTAAACATTTACATGTAAATAAATAATCAAAAAATGCATACCAACTCCTCTTCAAGGCCTGTATAGCCTTTGCGAGCCATATTATGCCGGTATTTATTTTGCTTGGCAATCTCTTTATTTAGGTACTTTTTTCCTATGTGACAAGCCAAAACATAATGACATGGTTATTTCAATATTAAGCATAATACTGGGATTGATACAAAAATTTTAATTGTTATCTAACAAGTATCTTAAAATCCCCCGTAAGACGATAAGCAATGAATTGGTTCCAACTTTCTTGATCAATGAAACTGTATTGTTTGGGTGGGTTTTGTCGTAGAGAACCATCCCTCTTTCTATACATTTTTCTACGAGCTAAATATGACCTAAAGGTTCTTAGACGCTCCCCACAATGTCTAAGAAGCCATTTCTTCCTACTTTCTGAGACATTGAACACTCTCTGCAAAATAAGACATGAAGATGTATACCGATGTTAATGTAATAAAATTAATAACATTTGAAATACAAAAATGATTACATAAAATATCATATTTACCGTGATTTCTTGCCAAATATGCTTCTTATGACCCTGTGGAACCTGCTTCCAATTATTATAGGAGATAGGAACACGGTTATGGGTCACAAGTGAAATGTAGGTCAAGAACATATCTGCGTAAGGGCCGATGGGAAGATTGTAAGTATTCCATCCAAACTCGACTACTTCTCCTCTATTCCTCATGTCTATGATAATTATCATAATCGTAGGTCATCTCTTCCCTTCTTCATCATTGCTATCCCTATCAATGTTTTTGTTGGCCATATCTCTACAAAAAATAAATAAATAATGTTAGAATGTTATGTATTGAGCATAATAATGTACCATTATATTATCGATACGAATCATGCTTAGAAAGAATTAATCTCAAATGTATCATGCTATTCTATATATATATATATATATACGAATCATGCTAACATGTTTCCAAAAAGATATTAATAATAACCCTAACCCTAACCCTAGCTAATTAACCATAATTTTTTATAATAAAACCTAACCCTAAACCACAAAAAAACCCTAATCCCTAAACCTAGCTAAATGTAATTAAAGCATAATATATAAATCATATTATTAATTATTATAATTATCATACACAATTATTTCTCTCTATTTAATTATTCACTTTTATATATTCCTTATTATCTATATCTATTTAATCCTCATCAAATAGAAATCATTAACATATGCATATGTAAAATAAATATGCATTTCATTATATGACATTTCCTATATCTTATTGCTAGTCTCCTATACTTATTAATGAAAATGTTTGTGTGTGTGTGTGTATATATATATATATAGTTTTTATGAGTGAACATGTATATAATTCTACATTCACATTCATATTATATATATATGTAAAGGTCTCGGCCAATATATGCATTTGTTAATATATAACAATAACGCAACAAATTCAACAACAAACAACAAAATTTTTAGCCAACACATTCAACAACACATTTTCGAACGACAAACCACAATCTTTCAATAACAAACAAATGAAACCCTGTAGCAACATGCACACATTTATATATATATACATATATAAGTAGATAAAAAGTTACGAGAGGAAGAACAAACACATACATAAAGTGAGCTAGCTACAAATACGACGGTGAGAATGTTGAGAGAGGCAAGGGCTTCAAACACGACGGAGGATGAAGGTGCAAGTGCTAGCTAGCTTCGGAACAATGACAACACGCACATGTAGAGCCGACAATGGCAAAGGCACGGTGGAGAGTTGACGGTGCGAGGGTTTCCTTTACTTGAGAGGAGCCGGTGTGGTGGTGCGAGTTGGTGGTGCACGGTTGGGTGGTGCGAGGGTTTGCAAGGAGAAGGAGAGAAAGAGAACGAAGGTGCAGAAAGTCTGAAAACATTGGCACGAAACAGAACTGAGCGAAATAAAAGTTTGATTTTGGGGTTTTAATAATGCTTCTTGAGAGAATCGTTATTAAAAAGAGGATTTAATAACGGTTCCTAAGAGAACCGTTATTAAAACATCTTTTAATAATGGTTCTTCCAGGAACCGTCATTAAAAGCTTCTGACTTTTGACAACGGTTCTAATATGAACCGTTATTAAATCCTCTTTTAATAACGGTTTACATAAAACCGTTATTAAAACATCCGTCCAAATTTTAACGTTGTCCTTTTAATAACGGTTTTTAACTAGAACCGTTATCAAAACTTTCCCGCCCATTAATTTTTCACGCGTTTGATAACGGTTTTCGAACTACCGTTATTAATGTCCCGTTATTATTTTCCGTTTCTGTAGTAGTGTTCTCTTAGTGACAATAGTACATCAACTAAGGAACTTCAATCATTGATCCTAGACAATCAACATAATAAGAAAAATAATTAAAGATACATAATTATCACTATTTACAAAAAAATATTCACATAATAATTTAAGATATCTAAGCACATATCACTTAAGTTAAAAATTTCTTCACATTTATCATCCAATTCAATATGTTGAAATGGACATTTGAAGTGTTCATTAAGTTCATTTGAAGGTTACCCTAAATTATTTGGAGTAAGTATCTAATTGAATTTTGACTTGCTGCTGATAGGAGGGAACGTGGAAACATGAATGGTTGTGTGGAGAGTCTTGTACATTAGATCTTTTTCTTGGATGATCATGCAAAGGCCGCCATCTTGATTGTATCCATGTATAAGTAATACGTGGTATAAGTGGTTCAGTATAATGAGGTTCTCGAGAGTTTGATCTCTGCCTACAACATAACCATCTCTTTAAAAGTTTAAAAAAATGTCAATATAGGTTGTACTTATTTTATTATTATTATAATTATTATTTTGAAAGAGTGTTTGCATTCTTTAGTATAGAGTTGTGTGGTTAAAGAGAAAATTCATATATTACTCAAAGGAGATAGTGTTTTGGGGGATTCATTTTCCCTTATAATCATCAAATATAGTTGCAATAAATGTTAGGCAAACATCAAAAAAAAAATATAAATCCGATGTCATAATTGATCTAAAGCATCTAACTTATCTACTAGTATGTTACTCTTTTTTTTTAGACATATGACAGGTGCATAATAAATAAGCTTTATAGTAGATGTCCACAATCTGAAATGATGACATAACATATATATATATATATATATATAATACAAAATAGAAAAGTTAAAAAAGGGCACGCTCCATATTAATTTTCTTCGTAAGTGTTTTGCTAAATTTAGTTCGGCCCTCTAGTCCCAAATTTCACCAAGCAAACTCCTGGTAACTCCTATGATCCTAGCTATGATCCTAGAGAAACCAGCAACCCACTTTTGCAACTAGTCCCTGATAACTCCTTCCGTACCTGAAGCAAGTTTAGTAGACATAGAGCCATCGTAATCCTATGTTTCAAATCTATATATATATAAACGGAGCTGTTATTTAGAAAACAAGTATTTACTGCGCAGAAAACATTTGCGCAGTAAATACCTATTTTACCCCTGCCTCATTAAATAAACTTCTGCCTGCCGACGTCTCTTTCCCTCACCAATTATTTGAGCTTCTGTCTGCCGAGTCTCTCTCCCTATCTTCTCTCTATTTTTCTCTCAAAATTCAGTCCAAATCTCCTACCCGAAAAGAAATTTCAAGGTAAGTATCGTATTTTTTTTTTATTTTTTAATTTATAATATATAATTATAATAATTTTTTAGTAGATCTGGTAAATTTTTTATTTTATTACCGAAGGATGGGGAAGTTTCGGCAAAATTAACCGAAGGGAGGGAGGGAGTTCGGCAAAAATTGCCGATGTAAGCATAGTATTAAAAACCGGACCGGACCGGCCGGTCTAACCAATGAACCAGTGAACCGGTCATATAACCGGGTTTAAAATCATGCTTAACCAGTTAGGCAAAAAAACCGGTGCAAAACGAAAAAACCGGCCGGTTTTTTCGAAAACCGGGAACCGCCGGTTAATCAGTGAACCAGTCCGGTTTTGTAAGTATATGATACAATTACTTTTTTACCCTCACATTAATTTTTGAGTGTTATATATCGGTAAGGGTAATTGAGTCTTTTGCACCCTCAAACCGATTTTCCTATGTGAACCCTAAGAACATCAAAACAAACAGAGCCTCACTCGGTCACTCCCCTCCTCGAATGTTCGAGCTCGATCGTTGCTGCTGTTCGCTTGTTCCGGACTTCCAGTTCTGCACTTTTTCTTCTTCTTCTTCGACAGACAACTTGACTTCGCCTTGTTGCCTGACGCACAGGAGGTCAACTCTCGAGCAAGCAGTTCGTGATTTTTGTCCATCATCCATTGTCTTCTCGCTGTCATCTTCAACCTGGACGCTCGAGCACGCCATCTATTTTCACAGCGAAATCGCTTGAGCCTTGCCATCCATTTTCATAGCTCGGTCGTCCTTCAATCTTAGATGAATGATTTTCATAAGTTTTGATTTTCATATCTCGGTCAGATTGCAACTCTCAGGTCGAAATTTTTTTATTGCTGTGATTGCAAGTTTGCAATAATATGTTATTCCGGTTGTGATTGCAAGTTTGCGATAATTTTTTATTCCGGTTGCTGTGATTGCAAATTTGCAAGTTTGCAATAATTTTTTCATTTGAGATTTCAGGACATATTGATTCTGAAATTTTTACATATTCGAATCTCTGAAATAGCTCGGTCTTCCTTCATTGTTCTTCTGTGATTGTAACTCAGCTCGAAATTTTTTGATTGGGGCAATGATTCTGTTTTTATTTGAGATTTGTAGGACGATTCTATGATTGCAAGTTTGCAACTCATATTTGAATTTGATTCTGATTTCGGCTGCTGTGATTGCAAGTTTGCAATAATTTTTTCATTTGAGATTTCAGGACATATTGATTCTGAAATTTCTTAACATATATGAATCTGAAATTGCTGCCAATGTTGTTATTGATTCTGAATCTCTTATCATTCAGCCAGAGGACTTGATTCTCTTGATTCTGTTGTTCTATGTATATATAATTTAGTATGAGATGTTATCGGAAATTTATATTCTGCAATATAAATTTTAACCAGTCGAAATTTCTAAACATATTTGAATCTGTAATTGCTGCTATCCTTATTTTGTTATTGATTTTGATAATATGAAATCTCAGGACATATTGATAATGTCAATTTTATTACTGATTCCATTGATGCTGTTATTGATTCCGTTGATTTTGTTATTGGTTTTGCTGATGTTCTTATCTAGGCCGAAGACATCATTCTCTTGATTCTGTTGTTCTGTGTGCATATAATTTAGCATGAGAAATGTTATTGGAAATTTGTATTCTACTATCCTTTGATTTCTCCTGTATTTACCCCATTTGCAACAATCCTTTGTATTATGCAATCTGTTGATTTTCCTTGTATCTAATTGAATTGTAACTTCTAAACTAATGTATTTTATTTTAAGTTGTTTATGAATATGTAAGAGACTTTTAATATGAAATTATGTTATTTTATGATCTTATATGAATATGTAATGATCACTTTATGATGAAATATACTGTTTGGTGATTCATGATATCTAATATTAAGTATTAAATAATTAAACTATATTTTTAAATAAATGCGGATATATTTGACTTTAACTGAGTGAACCAGTTGAACCACTGGTTTAACCAGTTCGAACCACTGGTCCGACCACTAAACCAGTGAACCAGTTATCCAACCGGTTCGATGACCGGTCCGGTTTTTAAAACTATGGATGTAAGGGCTCCTGTTTCGGCAATAATTGCCGATGTCTGGCGCCGAAAATATAAAAAAAAAAGTTGCATCGGCAAAATTAACCGAAGGAAGGGAGGGAGTTCGGAAAAAATTGCCGATGTAAGGGCTCCTGTTTCGGCTAATTTTGCCGATTTAAGGGATGGGATTCGGTAGAATCGACCGAAGGGAAGGCTTTGTTTCGGCAATTATTGCCGATGCAAGGATCTCCTGTTCCCCGTAATTAATTTAGGGTTCCTATTAATTATATATAATAATTTAATTTAATTTAATAATATATTTAGATTATGGTTAATTGATTATATTTAGGATGTAAAATTATATATATTAATTATAATATATTAATAATATTAATCGTACTCCAATATTCTAATTAAATATAGATTTGGTAAATTATATCTTTATTGTACAGTTTTGGTTATTTGTAGGATATATAATTATATATATTAATTATAGTTTATTAATTATATTAATTATGCACTAATATTTTAACTAAATATAGGTTCGATAAATTATCTCTCTATTGTAGGGAATTGGCTATATTTTGGATATGTAATTATTTATATTAATTATGTTTTATTAATTATGTTAATAATATATTTTGATTATGGTTAATTGATTAATTTTAGAAAAATATATTTTTAGATTTATTATACTCTAATATTTGAATTAAATATAGGTTTTAGTAAATTGTCTTTCTATTATAGGATTTTGGTTATTTTTATGATGTAAAATTATATATATTGAATATAGTTTATTAATTTGGTTATTTTTATGATGTAAAATTATATATATTAAATATAGTTTATTAATAATATTAATTTTACTCGAATATTGGCTATATTTTGGATATGTAATTATTTATATTAATTATGTTTTATTAATTATGTTAATAATATATTTTGATTATGGTTAATTGATTAATTTTAGAAAAATATATTTTTAGATTTATTATACTATGATATTTGAATTAAATATAGGTTTTAGTAAATTGTCTTTCTATTATAGGATTTTGGTTATTTTTATGATGTAAAATTATATATATTGAATATAGTTTATTAATTTGGTTATTTTTATGATGTAAAATTATATATATTGAATATAATTTATTAATAATATTAATTTTACTCTAATATTGTAATGAAATATGGGTTTGGTAAATTATATCTGTATGCTATAGTTTTGGTTATTTGTAGGATATATAATTATATATATTAATTATGGTTTATTAATTATATTCATTGTAGGTTTTAGTTTTGGGTATTGGCTATATCTTTGAAGGGTAATTTGTATATATTAATTAAGATATATTAATGATATATGCTAATTAAAGATTTTAATTATGGTTAAGTTGATTAAATTTGTTTATTATGTTTATAGATTTGTTAATACGTTGTTAATTATGTTATTGTATTATTTATATATGATTAGTTGTTTATTAGATTTAATTATATTTTCATTAAATATGTTAAATATTATTATGTGATAGGGATTATTGGTGAATGTTTTTAATTATATTGATAGGATAATAGGTTAGATTTGTTTAATATTTTTGTTAAATGTATTTATAATAGATAAAATATGTTTATATTTGAATTATATTTAATTATGTTGCTAATTTGTATGGAATATATTTGGATAATTCTGGTTGGATTATTGAAAAAATAGATGATGACATACCATAATTAAGTATACTTTAGTTGTTATATTATACTAAACTCCTACTAATAAGTAATACAAATATTGTTGATATATTTAATGAATAAAGTAGAGGATTAATGTAAAGAGATTGTATTTGAGTTATATGGTTGGGTATACAGATCTCTTTGGCTATCATAATATGAGTTGATATTTATTAATGATATTAATTTCATGTATGTAATTAGGTTATATTTATGTTATCACGTATTACCTTCAATTCATATACATAATTAAAAATGACTTTATGTATTTATTATTGAAATTCAGATGAGTCGCAGACAAGACAATGTAGTAGATAGAACCGATGGTCGGCATGTGACTGCTTCTGCACGACGTAACAGAACTGGTACTGAGGTACCTGCGCCGATGGCTCGTTTGAGAAATTTCGGCAGGAGTATTACCAAAGGATTACGACGATCTAAGAAATCTGGAGAACAAGAACCGGAAGAAGCATCAGAACAACAAGAATATGCAGAAGTTCGCGAAGAACCATCGTCTAGTCAACAAGGTCATAAATTTCCATCATTTATAGACTATGCAGGTCGTCCATCATTTGTGGCTGATGTTGGTACTGCGGGGTTTGGAGGTTTGGGGGCAAGAGGTCCGGGGTTTGGAGGTTTGGGGGTTGGAGGTTCTAGGGTTGGAGGTTCTAGGGTTGGAGGTTCTGGGTATGAAGGTTATGCGGTTGGAGGTTCTAGGGTTGGAGATTCTGGGTATCGAGGTTCTGAGGTTGGAGGTGCTGGGTATGGAGGTTCTACGGTTGGAGGTTCCGGGTACGGAGGTTCCGAGTCAGGAGGTTTTCCATATCTTACACAATATATAGATTTTCTTACCTCACCGGCGCAGCCTGCTATGGGAGGAGGAGGAGGAGGAGCATCGTCATCGAGACTCTACCGTAATGATGATGATGATGAGGAGGAGGAGGAAGAGGAGGAGGAGGAGGAGGAGGAGGAGGAGGAAGAGGAGGAGGAGGAGGATAGAGATTATCATGATAGGGATGTTGGTGATGCTGGTCACGATAGTGATGATGAAGAGAGTATACAATTAAAGGATGAATGGTACTTGCTTGGGCCATGTCCAGGAGGTCCAATAATTCCTGATTTGATTCCTAGCTTTGGTGGTCACGCAGCTTTAGATTTATGGTTAGGAAAGGTAAGTTTAATATATCCATTATTTCTTAATTATTATTTTATATGTAATCAATCATATGTACACATTACATTTGCTTGTTGTATTGATCAGGATCGGGGTTGTCCAAAGATCCACACGAGGCATGAGGTTTTAAGAAGTTTTCTAGGAAGTGTCAATGATAGGATGTTCGCTCTGATACGACGAACAGGATTATCACACCTTCGATCCTGCACATTTGAACATGTGAACGTGCCGCTTATTTCAGCATTTATCGAGCGATGGCAACCAAACACAAATAGCTTTCATATGCCATGGGGGGAGATGACGATCACTCTTTTAGATGTACATCGTATATTAGGGCTACGAGTTGATGGTCATCCATTACATTTGGACATGACGGCGGACACGCGTGGGCAAATGATTGGTGCAATGGGTGCCTTATTTGGGATGGAGGAAATGCAAGTGAATGAAGTCACTTGAAAGGGCGGGCTTCCATTTAAATGGCTGCAAGAAGTATGTGAATCATACTGGTTAGGGGACGAAGCAAAAGCGATCGGGTATACATTATGGTTGATCGGCTTATCGCTGTTTGTCGATAAGACGGTTGATAAAGTTAATCCATACTTTATCATTTTCCTTCAAGATCTTAGCCAGGTTGAAGGTTATGTATGGGGTGCAGCCACACTTGCTTTTTTATATCGACAGATTGGCATGGCTTCTAGAGCCGATGCTGCTCAATTGTCTGGATGCATGACTCTATTACAGGTAATTTTATAATCAATATATATATACATATATGCCATACTCTATATTCATTATGATGGCTAACAATCGAATATTATGACAGACGTGGATATATGAGTACTTTCCTGGGTTTGGAGTGGAAAGATCTGGGTATGATCCAGACCATCCTCGTTGTATGAGGTGGTCTTGTGGCCAGAAATTCGAAAATCAATTGGAGACGCTCGAGTACTTTCAGACAAAGATTGATGTTATGTCTGCGTCGAAGGTATGCTAAATCAATTATTTTATCCTCCTATATTATATTTGTGATATCCATATTTACTTGAATATTTTCGTGAAAGGTCAATTGGGATCCGTACGGAGTTGCTGATCCATATATATATTGTCGTATGGCATTCTATCACGGTTGTATACACTGTTTGGCCAAAGTTGAACCACATATGCCTGATAGAGTGACACGACAATTCGGTTATATACAAGTCATCCATGAGGAGCCCATCAAGCCAAATAGAAACTCATACAGAGGTCCTTCCCTGAAGAAGTACAAAGTATACTATGCACACATGCTCGGGCAATGGTTCTTGAGGTATGAACATATTTTGGGCCCGGATGTTTTTGGACCAGCTGTTGAATACCCATGGGAAGTGGCCGATGATTATATGGATTGGTATGTTCCGAGAACGCATAGATATATATTGGCTACGACGGAAGAATATTTGGCTGAACATGCGAACGATGATCATCATATACCAGCCGAAAAACGTCTGAACAAAGCACATAAAACTATTCGTCGATTGTATTGGAGGGGAGAGCCAGCTCCAAATTATGAGCAGTTAGTTACATGTATCGAAACCCTTGTGCGTGATTTAGGAGTTACTCCACCTCGGCGTGGCCATTTGTAATGAACTTCATGTATTACCGTATTGTTATGTGAAAACATTAACATATGTTTGTTAGAATTAATACCACATGTCCTTATTATTTTACCATTGACTATTTGTGTTCAAATTTAAAAACATATCAAGTGTTTTTTTATATATCCATAGTTTAGAACTTCGTGATAGAAATTATACTATATTTTATAAAATTACCACGTACATGTTACAAAGGATGTAAACTTAAATAAATGTACCATCCTAATTACAACAATTCTACATTAAAGTTGAGTCCGAAGATAAAGGATGAGGGTCTTGTGTGTCATCATTTACCAATGCACGCCATTGTTCGAATCTTGAAGAATATTGCGTATTCCATGTTGAAACGCTGCTATCACGATATCTATTCCAATTGGTATGTACTGGTGGGAGTGGAAAACTTTCCAGAAGATATACCTGTAGAAAAAAAAACTATTATGTCAGCCATTCATATCATATTGAAATGGAAAAATTCTTCATTAAACTTAGTGCTCACCGATATGTAGTGACTCATGTCTTGCAAGAAAAATATAGTGACTTCAATTTCAGGACCTTGAATTCCGTGCATAGCCACTAAAGGTAGGAATGAGCTGCATGCATTCAATGAGTAATACGCGAACAACACACAGTAACGGGTTGCAATGACATGACCAATATCAGGCATTTCCATCCAGTGTGCCATCGGAGCTGGCCCTTCCCAGTGGGCAATAGTATTAAGAACTTGATCAACGCTTTCATAGACGAACACATTCTCGTACAACTGTCGTCTCGCCAATATCTCATGATACAAGTCGGTACGAATCTGAACCCATCGTTCTTCATCTCCTAGTATAATAGAAGCCAGTGCTCTGAAAGCACAATTCCCATCTCCTAAAACATTACACCAGCTACTAATATAAGGAACTATATGTCGATTCATTTGAGTCACATATGGAAATTGAAATTGGCATGATGACAGAAATGCCGATTGCCGTCCCCGACCCCGACCCCGACCCCGACGTTGAGTTGATCTAGGACGACTACAAAATTGTTGTTCTGTATACTCCCAACTAGATTGTTCCCTTCTAGTGGAGTTCCTTAGTCGACCCCTGTGCTGCCGTACTTGTGGCTCGTCGAAAGGTGTTCTCTGGGGAACTGCAATATTAAATATCTCTCTAGCCAACTGATTCTGTATTTCTGGTGGCTGGCGCATAACAGATTCCATCGAAATATGGAGCAAGTGAGATGCAACATCAACTGGTTCTTGGGGTCTCGGTGGAGTAATGGGTCCATCTATGTCAAGTTTCTTCCAAAACGGATGAATAGCCGACAGGGGGATTGACATGTAGTTATGAATGTATGTTTTAATTTCATGCGTACACGGTATCCCGTGCGTACGACGCATGTAACATCCGCATAAATCATCATTCCCACTTACATGCTCAAGTCTCTGACACTTGTTGTTCACCAACTCCATTGCATATAAAGAAACATGACCCCTCAAATTGGCATAAAGATCACTTGTAGCAAAATGAGGAGTGTTGAACCGAGACCTCTCAAGCGATGCTTTTATCTCATCATGTTGTAATTTGAGGAACGTGTGCATTTGTTTGTGGACTGTATTGAAGCTGCCCCGTGATGTCTCCAGGAATCTTTTTAAAGATCCATGAGCTCCTTCAACCCTGTTCGTTACAAAAATTTATTTACTTAACTTTATCAACATAAAAGAAGCTCAATCAGCTATCACGGTTGCAAGATAATATAAATCATACCTATTCGTTGTAAGTTGATGGATATGGAACACGTCACCAAAGAATGCTGCAACAATTTTATGTTTGTAGGGTTGTAGCCAATTCGTCTTGAAATACGAAATTAGACTGGGCATGCTTCTGTAATCTTCCTCTATTGACAACAATCGTGCCTCATATGTTTCTTCGTCCGTGGCATCTATCAAATTTTTCCATCGTGACATAAAACCACGTGCGAACGATGAACGACCATAAAGTTTCTTACATTTTTCCTCGACATTCTTATTCACATGAAATCTGCATAATAAATGTTTTGAAGTAGGAAAAATATGTTCCACAACTGAAATTAGAGCAAGTTCTCGGTCGGTAATAATGGTGGTTGGAAGCATATATGGATCCATTAAGGTCTTTAATCTCTCAAGCACCCAGAAATAATTTTCCTCCTTCTCAGATGACATGTATGCACATGCAACGTTGAAATTCAATTGTGTTGGTGTTAAGCCAATAACTTCAAGTAAGGGCATTCCGTATCTATTTGTCTTATACGTGCAATCCATTTGTAAAACAAAAGGAAATGCACGTAAAATGTTAACAGATACGGGATGTGCGAACAGATGCTCACTTATTACGTTTGATTGAGGCTCACTTCGATGCCACTGAAAATAATTATTCTCAACCAACATACTCATGACATGCTGTAACATTGTTTGACCATCCATTTCTTCGGACCTAAGCTTCTGTCGAGCATTATAAATATGCCTCCTCATACTCACATTACCTTCAAATTGTTTTTGAAGAAGTGGTATGATTTGTCGTGGCTTCACGTTAGCTGTAATAAGTTCATCAACAAATTGAACTTCATTTTCTGTCAACTTACCAAGAACAGCATGACCTTGCTCATAATTAGCCAATTCGTGATTGTGTGTCCCGTTCCTAACTACCACTTGCCATCCACCATTATTATTTTCAACACCAATAATAAAAAAAGGACAATCGGTTTTTTTTAACAAGTATTACGTGCACCTTCGGTATCTGTTGGTCTAGTACAGACGTACGTACCACTTCGTTCACATCTTATCGAGACTCTACCCGCCCCTATACCATTTCCTTTTCTAGAACCTTTGATAATCAAAATCATCTTATGAGTTCTACCCATTTTCTTAACCTATGTCACAAGTTCATCCCGATCCGAAAATATTTCATCCGTTACAAAAAATCTCTGATAATTTTCACTCGTAAAAGATGTATTCCCCATGTCCTGAAAAAAAGAGTTTACCATAATAATATAATAACAAAAAACTATAAATTTTATGTAACTAATTTTGTCGCCACAATTTACAATACTTAAAAAATAATATTTTACCTCTTCGTTGAAGTTGTAATTAATATTGGGAGAATGCATTTGCGTATCTTCTGCATATCCATAGCTTCTCGGTATTGTAAATCTATCATCGTAATACGATGGGGTTCTGATCCCATCTTCGTAGCTCATCGGACTTCTGAAATCATCGTACCTTATCGAAGTTTCAAACTCTTCGTAGTTTGAAGAACTTCCAAATTCATTATTCATTGTGAGTTTTTAACAAATATTGAAAAATTATATCTCAACCTTCAACTAACAAAGTTTCTGCAGAATAGAAATATTGAGTTGAAGAATACGATCGGGTAAGCTGTTCCTTTATATAGAAGGCTTCATGTTCCTATCCCTGACGAGCTTAATATACCATCGTACAATTATTTTATTTACAAAGATATGCAACAGTAAAATTATTCTACGTACCGTCCTACAATACTATTTGCAGAAGCCACACACATTAACTATCCCTGCTAGCAACCTTCGATTCATTGTATATGATCGGCCAAACTTGCCGAAACACCAACAGTAATATGATTTATTATCACGCAAAATTATTTTGTCAGAAGTACGCGTTACTGAAACACCAACAGGTAAGATTATTTTGTCAGAAGTAAGCGTTACTTTTACTGTGTACAATCTTTGAATCAGCGTTTTTGTTATTTGGAAAACAAAAATTTACTCCATAGAAAATATATTTTATCCTTATCTTATATTTTTTTAATTATAAATATATTAATTTAATTTTGTATCAAATATTTATATAAATTCTGATTTTTTTAATTATAAATAATAATTATTTACAAACTTTTCGGTCGAAATTAAAAAAAATAATAATAATAATTGGTGAATCGGCAGATATTACCGATGGAATGGCCTGGTTTCGGCAATAATTGCCGATGCCCTGGCGCCGAAATAAATAAAAAAAAAAATTGGTACATCGGCAATTTGTGCCGATTCTTTGGTCTGGTTTCGGCAAAAAATGCCGATCCCCTGGGCCGAAATTAAAAAAATTATATATATATATATATATATATGCTGCATTTCGGCAATAATTGCCGATATGTTTCGGCCAAAATTGGAAAAAAAAAACATTTAGGTACATCAGCAGTGTTTGCCGATGTCTTGGCCTGCTTTCGGCAATAAGTGCCGATGGCCTGGGCCCGTTTCGGTAAAAATTGCCGAATATTATCCATGGTTTCGGCTAAAATCGCCGATGCCAAGGCTACTTTCGGTATTTGTTTTCCGCCGAGTAAAAATAAGTTTTTCATATAACAATACTCTATATAAAAACATAGTTATTTAACCGACAATATACAAATAAATTTTTCCGCCTAAACTATATCCATTATTATTAATCATAAATTAATGCTGTCATATATTATTGCTAATTATTATTATTATTAATTAATAAGATGGAATAATTAATATAACTATTTATTAATATAATGCGACTATTCATCTCCTATATGCATTAAATGTATACAACAATTAATTTTAATAAAGTATTAACTATATATTTTCTTAATTAATTATCCGAATATACAAACAAATTTTTCCGCCTAAACTATATGCATTATTACTAATCATAAATTACTGATGTCATATATTATTGCTAATTAATAAGATGGAATAATTAATATAACTATTTATTAATATAATGTGACTATTCATCTCTTATGTGCATTAAATGTATATAACTATTCATTTGCTGCACATATGTCAAACAGTTAATTTTAATAAAGTATTAACTATATATTTTCTAATCAAATATTTTCTTAATTAATTATCCGAACATATGCAGAAAACTATTTATTTCCTGTGTATTAATTAAATTATCGGACTATTCATCTCTTCCATATTAATATATAAATAATTAATACATCAAAGTGAATATTTATTTGTTTCACATGCATATATCCATTAATACAATGCGACTATTTATCTCCTATGTGCAGCAAATACATATAACTATTCATTTGTTATACATATGTCGAACAACTAATTTTAATAAAGTATTAATCAAATATTTTCTAATCAATTTTTTTTAATTAATTACCTGAATATATGCATTCAACTATTAATTTCTTGTGTATTAATTGAATTGTCAAACTATTCATATCCTATATATTAATATATAAAGAATTGATGAATAATTAATACACCAAATAAAGTGCATAAACCAGTCGACCAACATATATGCATCTACTGCCATTAATACAATGCAACTAGCAAATACATATAACTAATTTTAATGAAGTATTTTTTTTTAAGGTTAGATCAACATCAATCAAATATGATGATGATGATGATAATAATAATAATAATAATAATAATAATAATAATAATAATAATAATAATAATAATAACAATAATAATAATAATAATAATTTTATTATTTATTATTAATAATATGACTATTATTATTAATATACCTATGATAATTATAACTATTAATATAATTAATACTAATATAATTTTTTATATAATTTTGATAATTACTATTATCATAATTTATAATATAATAATGATAATTATTATTATGATAATAATGAATATTAATATAATTGATTATTACTATTATGAATATTATCATGATTAATAATATAATTATTATTAAAAAAACCTAATAACAGAACAACAATATTGGTTATTATATAAAAACAGAGTTGTTTGGCAAACAATATATAGATAAATTTTTCTGCCTAAACTATACCTATTATTACTAATCATATATTATCATTGTCATATATTATTACTAATTAATAAGGTCAAATAAATGATGAAATATTCATGCGTATTAATGGATTTGTCAAACTATTCATCTCCTACACTACATAACAATAAAATGATATTCATCTCCTGCGTATTAATTGAGATATTCATCTATTGCACATAAGTCGAACAACACATATTAATCAAGAATTTTCTTAATTAATTATCTAAAAATATGTAGCCAACTATTCATCTCTTGTGTATTAATTGAGTTGTAAAACTACTGAATATATGAATGTAACTATTCATCTGCTGCACATATGTCGAACAACACATATTAATCAAGTATTTTCTTAATTAATTACTTGAACATACACAACCAACTATTCATCTCTTACATATTAATTGAATTGTCAAACTAATGAACATATGAATGCAACTATTTATCTTATGCGAATAGCAAATTCATATAACTATTCATCTTCTGTCATTAATACAGCACAACTATTCATATCTTACATGCAACAAATGTATATAACTATTCATTTGCTGCACATATGCCGAACAATACATATTAATTAAGTATTTTATTAATTAATTACTTAAATATATACAGTCAACTATTCATCTCCTATATATTAATTAAATTGTTAAACTATCCATCTCTTATATAATAATATATAAATAATTAATATACCACCCGTACATTGCACTAAAAAATGTAACTAGTTATGATCTTATAATTCTGAAGTTAGAAAGTATCGTCGTGCTAAATAATCCACGTTTTGGGTACGCATGATATTCCATTTGGGCCAGATTATGGTTATCTTTCCAGGCCATATTAAATTAGAAAGCCCTTTTACCGAAATCAGAATGAAAGAAAATGCGCCGAAGTCCTGCCTGGGTTCTTGCTGGGAGGTGGGTAGCTCCATGCTCCTATGCCGCTACCAAATTTCTTTGTTTTTCTGTCAAGATGAGGAAGACTACTGGTTAGAAAAAGAAGCATCCTTTGTGTAGTGAAGCTGAGAAGTGATTGAGACAAAAGAAACGTTTCCATTTCCTATCGAGATGAGAATTGATTCAGAAGGTGACAATTAGAGTTGCATCAATGACTTCCTTTGCTAAAAGAATATTTTCTTCTCATTATTGCGTTCAGAGCTCAGCCAACAGAACAAAGGTGAGGAAGCATCGCCAATCTCATAATTTGGTGGTCGACGAGGATAAGTGCTCCGTTGAAGAGCGAAGCCAAAGAGGGTTTTCGAAGCTTGAGGACGCCCTCGTTTTGTTTCAACGGATGACAAGTAGGAGGCCTCTGCCTTCCATCATCGAATTCAATCGGCTTTTTTCCTCAATTGTTAAGCTGAAAGACAAGGATCGTGGTAGTTATCGCTATTGCTCCACCGTCCTATCTCTCTCCAATCAATTGGAATTATTAGGTCAGTCTCCTGATATTTATATGTTCAATATCATGATTAATTGTTACAGCCATTTGAATCGCGTCGATTTTGCCTTCTCGACGCTCGGTAGAGTCATCAAACATGGCCTCCAACCAAGCTCTGCGACGTATAATACTCTGATCAATGGGCTTATAACTAATGACAAGCTCGATGAAGCTGTGGTATTTTTTCAATCTAGTAAGAATCAGGGGTTCCATCCCGACCTTGTTACTTATGGGGTATTGGTAAAAGGCTTATGTAGAGTAGGGAATAATGTTGCTGCTATGTCATTGATCCGACGAATGGAAGCTTCTACGGATCCTGTTGGTGTGCTATGTCGCCCTAATATATGTATATACAATACTGTTATTGACAGTCTCAGTAAAGATAAGCTATTAACAGATGCTTTGGACTTATTTTCTAAAATGAAAAGTAAAGGCTTTTCACCTGACGTGGTCACTTATACTTCCTTGATTAGAGGTTTTTGCAATCTGGGACATTGGGATGAAGCCAAGCGCTTGTTGAAGGAGATGATTGATGCAGAAGTCTCTCCAAATGTCAAGACCTTCAGCATGTTGGCGGATATGTTTTGTAAGGAAGGATTGGTTGATGAAGCAACGGGAATAATTGATCTCATGATTCAAAGGGGTGAGACTCCTAACGTCATTACGTATAATACTTTAATAGATGGATACTGCTTGCGAGGACAAATGGATGACGCATTGAAGATAATTGACTTGATGTCCCTAAATGGATGTCAACCTGATGTTAGATGTTACAATACCTTGATCAATGGATACTGCAAAAGTAATAAGATCGATAACGCATTTCTTCTGTTTCAAAATATGATGAGTAAAGGGTTGACTCCCGGCACCATCACATATAGTATTTTGATTGATGCATTGTGCAAGAACCGTAATCTAAAACATGCACGACAACTGCTCTTAGATATGCAAGACCATGGTCACGTTGTAGATATTGTGGCATATAACTCCTTCATAAACGGCCTTTGTAAAAGTCAACATCTTAATGAGGCAATGTCGATGTTTTTTGAAATAAAAAAATTGGGGTTAGTTCCAGATATTGTTACTTGCAATATCCTCATTGATGGATTGTGTGAAGCTGGGAGACTTGAAGATGCCGGAAACTTTTTCTCTAGGCTTTCTATGAGGAATTTGGAACCAAATGTCCGAACCTACAATATTATGATTAAGGGCTTTTGTAAAGCTGGCCTGCTCGGTGAAGCTGTTGAATTTCTTCATATTATGGAAGGGCATGGTTGCTCACCAAATGAATGCACATATGATACAGTCATCACTGGATGCCTTAACAACAATGAGATTTCAAAGGCACTGCAGTATTTTCGGATAATGGTTAGCAAAGGTTATGATGCGAGTCCTTTGATTACTGCAAAAATAGTTCAATTGTTGTCCGGTGATAGAATAGATGGTTCATTGGAAGAGATAATGCATACTACTGTGAAGCGACAATTTATATCTAATGGTGTTCATGATGAGTGAAGTTATATAGGTATTTCTAATGTTGGAGATGTGTACAAAGCTGTTAGTGTATTTATAACTTACCTGATTGTTTCCCTGGGTTTCCAGCAGAGAAGACACCTGAGTAACTTATGAGCTCAATATTTTGACCAGCAGGGTATAATACACTGCACACTGTTGTCACTCGCCGTATGCTCATTCTTGGCATGTGTTTCACTTGTATGATTGCAGATGTCTGTGATTTGTTTTCCTCTAATCGTCTTAGTGGAGACAATCTAGTAAACAATCAAGCTTGTTAGTTGGTACTTCGTACTGTTGACATGTACAGACGGCATTAGGATATAATATGTTTGTTAAGCAGTTAAACTAGTTGTTAATAAAGTGTTAGGGATATTTTCTGATCCGGGGCTAATCATTGCCTATAAAAGTGTATGTTATTGGACGATTGCACTTACTTTTACAATATAATAACAATCACAATTTTCTCTCCTTCATCTCATTTCTGTCTTCGGTAGCTTTTCTGCCAGATTTCCATGGCTGTTCCGACGGTTACATTTATATTTATTGGGGATGCAATGAAGTTTTAATCCAAAGTCTGTTCAACATGATGTTCAAAGATAAGTTTGTTACATTCATCAAGCCTAAATACCAGCCTGGAGAACTGTATCACACGAGCTTTCTTCCTTCGTTTGGTCAGCTATTTAAATCTACATTTTTCGTTGCTGGGTACTGGTAGAACTATAGACCTCCTACCGTCCCCGAGCTGTTTTTCTGCTTCCTTGTATGATATGCTGGACTGCTGATGAAAAAGAGTTGCTTGCTTTTTCGCAACGATGATGCTTGTCGACTTACTAGTGCCGTTATCTTTTACCTCTACGGAAGACATGCCTACACCTTGCCTCCCCAATACTTGAGCGCTCGGCGAATTTTTTGTCATAGTGTACTTTCCTTATATTTGGATGTGACTTCTTTGTTTCTGGGTAGGGGAGCTCACATTGTCATATATGTGAGTTGAAACGAGAAATGTATAATTCAGGTTCCATCTTATATATTTTATACGGCTTACGGGGCTTTGTCAGTGGTGTTGCTCTTTTCGGGAGGACTATTTTACCGGGGGTATTTGAGTTCTTAATTCTTATCATCCTGTCAAATCACCGAAATGGACGTGGTACTGTGCCAGTTTGTTCTGGACGTGCAGTTTTTCTCCTTCTATAATAGCAAGTAGTTACATTAATTGAAAGACTATAGTAAGCAACATAACCCCATTACTTAAGATTGTTCACTTGGAAACTGATTTTTTTTAATGAAATTTCTTCTTCTGTTAAATTTTTATCAATATTAGATAAAGAAGCTGGTGCATCTTCTTTTTGGTCTACAGCAACAGGAACAAAATGTTTTGAATGGTCCGCGATATGCAAGAGAAATTGCAGCATGTTTGGTTGGAGGGAATAAAATTGTGGGAATGGGAATTAGAGGAGAGACTTAAATATTCTATTGTTTGTTTTGAGGGAATAAAAATTAAAATGGGATTGGGAATGGGATTAAGAGGTGCCAATTCCCATCAATCTATTCCTAGGGGAGATGTGGTATTAAAAGGATGGGAATGGGAATAGAAGATAAAATTACCAAAATGACCTTATATTAGTATATATAAAATTATATTAATAATATTAATTATGATGATGATGATGATGATTGTCTTTATAATAATTTTAATTTTAAAATTCTCTCATTCCCATTTACCAAACGGACAGTTATAACTGTATTATAATTATTATCTTTATTATAATAATTAATTATAATTAAAAATATAATAATAATTATAATTATAATAAAGATAATCATAATAATAATAATTATAAATATTATTTGATATAATAATAATAATAATAATGATGATGATGATGATGATGATGATGATAATAATAATAATAATTACTATTATCTAATCTGATCGGATCGGATCGGATCTAACCTGATCAAATCTGATCTGATGTTATATGATCTTTTATGAGAAAAATAAGGTCGAATAATGGAAAAATATAATAATAATTGGTTATATATATATATATAAACACACAAAAAACTATAAATATTATAAATATAAGAAGGATATTTTTGTAAATTTATAATTATATTTCCAATCCCATTCCCACATACCAAACACAAGAAACTTTTATTCTCAAGTTATTTCCAAGTTAATCCCATCAAATACCAAATATGGAAATGGGACTAAATAAACTAATTCCCACTTCTTAATTCTCATTCTCATTCCCACTCTTTAATTCCCAAACTCCCATTCTCATTTACCAAACGGGCCGTTGGTGAACTATAATTACGAAGGACCCTCAACCAAGACACAGAAGGTTGACCAAGGCGTATCTGCTTTTGTTGCTGATGTGTCATAGGCAAACAGGTCAGTGATGCAATTGCTACCAATTGTGCAGAAATTCTCTCTAGCTGTTCCTGTCTTGATGGGGTAATTTAGCACTTCCGGTTGTTAGGGATTTACTTCGCAAGCTCTTCCATCGCTCGTACCACCAATTTTGACTTCCATGGTAATGCAGAGTTGATGTGCGGATGTTAGTTATCAAGCTATTTAGATTGCCCAGCTGTGTTCATGAGAATTAGTTTTAAGGAGATCTGTTATGGTGGTTTATAGAGGAAGTAATTGTGTATAAGCGGCCATCTGCCCTTTGTACCTGATATATTTTTGACAAACAGCATACACACTGCCAGTCTAAATGTGCATAATATTTTTCCAAGTCTTATACAGCAGGAGCCATTATTTGAAAGCCGAGGAAATATAGTACACTCTCCTGCTGAATGTTTACTTCAGCATTCTGTTCTTCAACTCAAACCACAATTGATGCTAGTACCTATGTAAATGTCTAAATGAAGAGTCGACAAATCTGTAGAAACTTGCTAAGCCACTTCCTTCTCATTTTGCTCACGGTATTTTTCTTTTGTTTCTGCACACGTTATCAATATTTTCTTCAGACGAGGGTTTGTAAATGTTTTTATGCAGGTGCTTCAAATGTGAAAATCCGGTTCATTAATTGGAGACTATTCAAGCTACCGAGAAAAAAATTGGTATCCAATGATATTCGTAAAAATTAAAGTTATTTCTGAATTTTGGAGCTTGTGTAAGATGTTGGTACAACAAATTCCCATGATTTCGTTATTCTTTTATAGTCTTGTTGGTAGTATTAAGTCTAACAATCAATCATGGTGTAGATAATTTTGTGGTTGCATCTAATGGTTCAACTCTTTTCCTTCTTTGTTTGGCTCAGCTTGGAAAGTTAGACGTACCGTCCTTGAGTCGTGTTTGTGCTTTCTCCTATGGTATGCTGGAGCGCTACTGAGCAAGGGGCGCTAAAGTTTTTTTTTTCCCGGATGAAATTACTGAAATTGCATGAATCTATCCTTCTATGTCACCGAAAATGTCTAATTGTCGACCCACAAATGTCGTAGATGTCTGTAATTGGCAAACTGGCGAAGCATCTATGGTAACTAGAGAAATTGCTGCCTTTGCCGAAGAGCTTGTTAAGTTATTATAATAATATAATAGTTATAATAATATTAGTATTTGTTATAATGATGATAATAATAACAATAATAATTATACTTCTGATTGCCGTAAATAGCTTATTTATATAGTGGATGTTACATGTCGTCTACATTCTTATGTAACTCCTCTTTCTCTAACTCTTCATATATTTCCATCTGTTCACCTCCCTTAACTCCCTCACATAATGTATATAATATTAATGAATACAATATATATGAGATAATGTGAATTGTATAAGTGAGATCAAAATCAATGAAATACAAGCTCTCCTTATCTTCCTCTCTATATGTTGTCTTTTAATCCATTTGATTTTCTCCAATATCATCACATGTTATTTGGAGTTTTTTAGTACTACAACATATACTAGCACGTGTATGCTGTTGTTAATATGTTTGCGAAGTCCTCTAATTGTTGGCTTTGCTTCATCATCGATGACTTACAGTGAAAAATAGATCACTGAAATGAATTAATTCTTTGCAAGAGAGTATGAACATATTTGAAATGAAATCTTGCGTAGACAACCTTATTGACAGTGTCAGAGCGACCAATCTAATATATAAAAGGTCTCTTATGTAACTATGATGTCTACTATGTTTCATTTATACTTTTGACTTTTCACGAAACTAACTAATCTATTGCAATGTTTATTATGATTGTTGATAATTTCTATACATATCATTGATGATGCGATGACCTCTAATTTCACTATAAAAATGCTAATGAAGGTAAATGATAATAGAAGGTTAAAAGCTTTCCATTTAATATATTTGAAATAGATGTAATATGATCATTTTAAATATTAAAAATGATTGATTGACGGTCACACCACCTGTCATCCTACAAAGATGTTCATCATCCAAAGATAATGGAAAGTTATCTAAAGTAGTAATGTATAAAAATATCACTTAAGTGTAAATATAATGGATTGACAGTTGTATAGCCTATCACCATGTACAAAATAATGATATATCGATTATCCCATTGCCCATCACTATATTTTCTTACTCAATATGTAAGTATTGGTCATCATTTTCATAGGTGTTGCTCATTACTATAAGTAGATGACGTAATTGTTGATGTGCAAGTATTTAATAACCTTCTTAAGGACTTTGCTCAATTTGATGCACTTCTTAGGGAAGAGTGATCATGTATGATGGATTGGACATAGAGTATTAGTCATTTTGTAGTAGAGTTTTTCTTCTTCTTCAAATACCTTATAGACTCTTAGATCTATAGTTTACTTTTGTTGTAGTCTAAATTATATTTTAGCTGGATTTTATTTCCAAAAGTTGTATCCATGCTTATGAAATTTCTCTTATTCTTTTATTATTTTACATAAACTTGTTGAAATTTTTACATTGTACTCGATACAAGAATGGTACAAAAACTGGCCTCGTATTAAGTATGATAGTAGTACCCGAATATTTTATATTTAACTTTCAAAATAAAAATAAAAAGTTATTAGTGAATTTTAAGATGTTATAGATAAAAAAATATTAATGACAAAACATCTAAAAATTAAGGTTAGTGAATTTTGGGGTATTATATTATATATATAATATAACCACAAGATTTTATGATTGCACATTTAATTTAAAAATGCAAACATATACCAAATCAATCACATAGATATTAGATTATACTCTTCCATAAAAATGAGTTTTTCAAGTGTACATCGTGAACTTATCATTATACATGTGACTAGAGCGGGGAAAAATTGGCTTAGCCTACAATATTATATGAAAATCAATCCAATATTTTCAAAATTTTATTATATTTTAACCCAAAAAGCTATTATCCAAAACATATCTAACCCAATATAATGCCTATTTAAAATTTGATATAACCTAACAAATTTAGAACCTAAAATCTATCTGTTTTGACCTAATACTTACCTAATATTTGACATAACTGAGATGATACAAGTTTGTAATATATCTAACCTAATTTGATGACTTTTTAAGACTTTATACTTACCCAAAATATGATATTATTATTAATGTTATTAGATACTAGTATTATTATCATCATCACCACCACCACCACTATTATTACTATTTTTATTATTACGATTATTATATCACACATATGAATACCTCAGCAAGGCCCTAGGATATATATTTACACATAAGCATAGATTCCCACAACTATCCATATAAACTTAAATCACATAATGCCAATATTCCATGACAGGATAAGTATAGGACCGCAACTCCAACCACTACATCACACAAGTGCAAAGAAGCTTTTCTCAAGGATCTTCATCATAACCATAGAATCAAATTCATTACCAATATAACATCACGGGACATACATAGAAGTGCCAATTCCACCATCACATCACACTAGAGCCAAGTGGATTTTCTTAGGGATCTTCAACATAACCATAGAATCAATTTCATTACCAATATACCATCACGAGACATATATAGAAGTGCCACTTTCACCATCACATCACACTAGTGCTAAGTGGATTTTCTCAAGGATCTTCAACATCCACCATATTTTGTATCCTAGGTGAGGGGGTATAAGCTCAATTTTATGTCTATAACACCCACCACACTAGCACTAGTGCATGGGGTTTTCTTATGGATCTTTATCATCCATCACATTTGGTCTACTAGGAAAGGGACACAAAAGATAACCAAATTCTAAGCATTCATACTAGGAAGGCCTCTAAGATTTTGTGATCAAGATTCCACAAATTGAGTGTTTAGAGATAGCACCAAACTCAACACTAGGTAGCAAAGCCACCAAATTAGTTGTTTTATAGTGCTCACATCAAATACATCATAGGCATGTAAGCCTCCAAATTGGGTGTTTTATGGTGCTCACATAAAACTCCTCATACCAGTTAGGTGTTTAAAGATAACACCAAACTTAGCTAAATAACAACTCTTAAATTACCATCATGATGACTTATATTTAATTAGGCTAATCATAATTGAAATCGTAATCAAAAGGTTGTAGAAACATGAAAGTATTAATACAAAAGGCCCAAGAGAAGCACACCAATTCAAAATAAACTAGGTGGCTTCCAGTCAAACCAGTCGACTAATTTGGTTAACAAGACCTTGACCAACACAAACCAGAGCACCAGTCGAATGTTCATAAGAGCCGGTCTACTAGTTTGATCCAACTTGTCAGTGGGTCTAAGTAGATACCAACCCATATTAACTGGTAGAAGATCGATGGGTTTGTCTAATCGATTAACTAGTCATAGCAATAAGTCAACCGGTTTGGTCCAACCAATCAATGGGTCTAAGTAGAGACCAAACTTTCTTGGTATGTAGGGATACCAGTCTATGGGTTTGACTACCCAATCAATTGCTAATCGAACCCCCTCAACTAGTTTGCTAAACCAATCGAATACTCTCATGACCAAATAATCCAAAACTCCAAACTATTTAACTACTCACAAAACCAGTCAACTAGTTCGAGGAAGTGATCAAATAGTTTAGTTAAAACAAAACCTAGAGTTGCAAAACACATAAAACATTTCACCACACTTTACCATATTAGTTCTATCATGCTTCTATGTCAAAAAAAAATTAATATATATGCTTCATACATAGAATCATATGGATACATTTTATGTACACACTTATCTAAATCATGGTTAATAATCAATTTCATGCTTAAAATCAAGAATTCTTAACAACACTCACTTTAAAAGAGTTATAACACAAGATCATACCATAAAGTACAATTAGATCAAACTCATATAAACACTAACATATGAAACCACAATATACCATAGAAACCTAATTATTTTAAAGAATGTCTTACTTTGAAGTAATTCTTCTAGCACAAAGCTCTTATTGGATGGCTTATCTAGGAAAGATTCGAATGCTATGAGAATCAAAGTAAAAAAAAACATTAAAATCATCTTCCAAAAATTCATTAAAAACTAAAAATTAAAAGAGGAAGAAGAAAAGGAGAGACATAAAACACCACCTCTTAAATCAAAATAGGGTGCTAAAGAAGCCGAAGTCTCCAACTTTTCTCAACCTTAATTCTTCCTTACTTAAGGAAATCAAGATAGAATTAAAACTAAGATTAGAAGAAGAGAAAGGAATATAATTCTTGCACATTCAAAGGAGGAAAAAAGAGAGGATATCATTCTTTTTTTTTTCTCAACAGAAGGAATAAGAGGAAAAAATGAAAACGTGCTCAGCACTTAGTGAAATTTTCCACAAGAACAAGGGAGAAGGGAGCAAGAGCACAAGTGTGGAAGGATAATGGGTCATAAAGAAAAACGTATAGCAGCAATTTGGTTGGCATTCTTAAGGAAAAGAGGGATCATACAAGTGAGGTTGAGTAGGGGCAAGCTAAGAAGTGAAGGATGACTTGATGGGAAGGTGGGGGTTGATTGCTAATAGATATCGGCATGATAGAGGATTGGAAATATAGGGATGAGTGCACAAAGTCAAACTTGCAATCCCATCTGCTAGAGGAGAGAGGGATAGGTGAGGGAGAAGGAAAAAGGGAGACTTTCCTCCAAAAGTAGCTTTTTGGAAAACCTTTGCTAATTAAAATCATGGAGTGATCTAATTAATATGAAAATAACACTAGAACACTAAAACATGCTTATTTGCATAATCAAACTAAAATAATAAGTTTTCATAACCATTGGAGAGAAATTAAATTCAAAATTAGAAATGGATATATAATCACAGGTAAACCTATCGACTTGTTTGTCGAGAACAAGAACATAAATTTCTCCAGCATACCAGTTGATAAAGTATGTAAGCAAGTCAAATTGTATACTTGAAATTCACATTTTTATTAGAATTTCAAGACCATTTCAAAACCAAAACTCATTTATTTTATATCAACATAATTTTAAATACAATTTGAAGGATTTTGGGATGGGATATTATAGCACTAACCCCTTAAAAGAGAGTTCATCCCCGAACTCCACAAAAGAAACATGTTGCCATAAGATCAAAACATAGTAAAACCTAAGCTATCAACTAAAATAATATAATAACTAAGGGTTAATAAATAATAAAATGGTATTGTGCCCTTTAAAGTAGCAGAATTACCTGCACAACTCACCTAAGTGAACAACTCCAGACACTTAACATTGATCTCCTCTTTTGAATCCCAAGTAGGCTCCTCTATCTCATGGCCTAACCACAAGATGTTCACAAGTGGTACAATCTTCAAATGCGTCTTCAGAGTCTTATAATCAAGGATTCTCAACAGACGCTCCTCATATGTTAACGACTCATCGAGCTCAATCATCTCTTGTTAAATTATGTGTGACTAATCTGACACATATCTCCTTAACTAAGATATGTGGAAAACATTATACACACATGGAAGCTCCACTAGCAAGGAAAAATAGTAAGAAACCTCTCTAATCAAATCCAAGATCTTGCACAACCCAATAAACCTCATGTTAATCCTTCTTTTACGACCAAAACACATCACTCTCTTATAAGGACTTTATCACCTATCTCAAACTCATATGCTCTCCTCTACAGTTCGACATAACTCTTCTACCTATCCTAGGCTACCTTCATCTTATCTTGAATCATCCTGACCTACCTAGCAATATTTTCTACCATCTCTAGTCCCAACACAATCATCTCACTAGAGTCACCCCAACACATAGGATTATGACATTTCCATCCATAAAGTAGCTCAAAAGGTGTTATCCCTATGCTTACATGATGACTATTGTTGTAGGAGAACTCTACCAAATCTAGATGATCCTCCCAACTAAGCTAAAACTCAAGAACACAAGCTCAAAGCATATCCTCTAAGGTATAAATAGTATGCTTAGTCTACCCATCTATAGCTAGATGCAAAGTTGTGCTCATCTCAAGTTATGTCTTGAAAGTAGCTTGCAAATTTTTCTAGAAATGCAATAAAAATCTAGAATCTCGGTATATTACAATGTCCTTAGGCACCCCATGATACCAAACCACCTGTGTTCTGTAAGCATTGGCCATCTACTCCATACTACATGTCCACTTCATCAGTATAAATATTACTAACTTAGTCAACAGGTAAACCACAACCTAGATTGAAACCATTATAGATCTTAGGTAATCTAACCATGAAGTCCATCAACACACTATCCCATTTCCACTCAATGACCTCTAATGGGGAACTAAACATGTTGAATGCTTGTGTTCCACCTTGACATTCTAACATATCAAGAATTAGGCCACAAAGTCTACAACCTCCCAATTCATATGGAGCGACCTATAGATCCGTCTCAAATCCTTATACAACTTATCCTCTCTAGGGTGGATGGAATAAGGCGCACTATGACTCTCCTTTATGATCCTCCTTTTAAGTTCCCCACAACTTTGTGGAACATACAACCATCCTCAGAATGATATTCTACCATCCTAAAAAGTCTCAAATCTCGCTACTCTTCCTTCAAATATCGCCTTCTTAATCATCTCAAGCTTGACATCTCCTAGTTTACAAGCTTGAATATCATTAAAGATTGTTGGGGTGATTGAGAAGGCACACATCCTCATCTCAAGATCCCTGAGTCTAATGATTTTAATGCTTAACTCCTTAAGGTCTCTCTAGGTCCAATATAACACTACAAACAAACCTAAGGCATGCAAAGTTTTCCTACTGAGAGCATTTGTTATGACACTAGACTTAATCTTGTGGTATGTCAACTCTAAATCGTAGTCCTTAACTAACTCTAGCCATCTTCTATTTCTCATATTCAACTTTCACTATGTGAAGATGTACTTAAGGCTCTTATGGTCCTTATAGAACTTACACTATAATCTCTATATAGGTAATGTCTATAGATCTTCAAGGGAAAAACCACTATAGCTAGCTTAAGGTCATGCATAGGATAATTCTTCTCATGGTCCTTCAATTGGCAAGGAGGTTCACTATAACCAAACTTCAATGCATCACTATACACCTTGAATCCCTTTGTACCTTATGATAAGATAAGCACTGGAGTTGAAGTCAACCTCCTCTTGTGCTCCTCAAAAGCCTCTATACACCTATAATCCTAAATAAAGAGTGACTTCTTCTTTAACGGGATAGTCAAAGGACGAGAAATCCTCAAAAAATCTTAAACAAAATATCTGTAGTAGATTGCTAACCCTAGAAAATTACAAACTTCATTAATGTTCATTGGTGTACTCCACTCTAACATTGCTCAAATATTAGAAGGATCCACCAGCACACCTTCCCTCAAAATAATATGCCTAAGGAAAGCTACCTCATCCAACCAAAAATCACACATCGAGAGATTGGCATACAACTAATGATTCCTCAACAACTCCAAGGCCTATCAAAGGTGTTGCTTATATTCCTCTTGAGTCTGAGATAAAATCAAGATATCATTAATGAATACCATAATGAAATGATCAAGATATAGCTAGAAGATGTAACTCATCAGAGCCATGAACACTGCTAATGCATTTGTGAGTCCAAAAATATAACACAGTGAACTCAAAATGGCCTTATCTCATCTAAAAGGTTGTCTTTAGTATGTCCTTCTTGGTAATCCTCAACTAATGGTGCCCTAATTTGATATCTATCTTTAGAAACACTATAGCCTCATGCAACTGATCAAAGAGGTTATCGATCTATGGTAAAGGATATCAGTTCTTCACCGTAACATAGTTTAACCCATGATAATTGATGCAAAGCCTCAACTCACCATCCTTCTTCCTCACGAAAAGGGTTGGTGCTCCCCAAGGTGATACACTTGGTCAAATGTACCTCTTCTCCAATAACTCCTCTAACTGAGTACGTAGCTTTACCATCTCAATTGCCTTCGCACCATAAAGCACCTTTGACACAGGCTCTGTCTCTAGTAGAAGGTCTATTGTGAAGTCTATCTCATGCGCTAGTGACATCTCTATGATCTTATTAGGAAACACATCTGGGAACTTCTGCACCACTAGAATCTCCTTAACTAATGGCTTCTTAGCACCCAAATCCTGAATGCTACACACGAAGAGTAGGAACCCATTCCACACTAGTGTACCATGCACCACTACTAACACCAACCTCACTAATGGCCAAGGCTTACGTCTCCAGTTAGAGACCCTAACACCCTCTAGTCCCTTAAGAATCATGTGCTCCTATGCGCAATGTATCAATGCTTGATACCTTGCGAGCATATCCAATCCAAGGATAACATCAAAGTCCTGAAGCTCAAGCTCTATAAGGGCTCTAGAAAGCTTGATCTTACTAATAATTAGGCCACGTCTCTATACAACCTAGATCATGAAATTTTATCTCCAGAAAATAGCATAATAAAAGTCTCTACCCTAATAGAAGGAACCATAGTTATCATAGCCATGAAAGTAGTAGACATGAAGGAGTGCAATGTACCCAAGTCAAATAATAAATAAGCAAGAAAGGAAGAAACTGTAAATGTACCTCTGTCCATATCAACTAGCTCAGCCTATGATTGGCTTAGCACATTCAAGTAACTCCCTAGAGGTGGTCTAACAACACTACCTAAGCCGTGCCCTTACTGAATAGTATGGGGCATCTACATCCTCTATTATGGGGTACTCCTGCTAGCTCCATTATCAGTCAATTGTGCTCTCGGAACTAGTAGTGCTATGCCACCCTACCATGTAAACATGTCTTCCCTTGTGGAGCACTAGCCTCGATGGAACGACACTCAAACTAATCATGCCCCAACCAACTACAACCATGGAACCAAACAAGCTACCTAGTATAATCCTTCCTTGGATGGTTCTTACCACAACACTAATAGAACAAATACCTCACATCTAGTTGACTCAACTACCTTCTAAAGTGGTATAATACTCTTGACTGATTACTACCTAAGTTCTGGAACCTCTTCTCTCCGTTATGGCACTGACTACCATCAAACTCTTGCTTAGCCCTTGAATGGGCACAATGGTCCTGAGCAATGGCTAATTCCTCTAGGTATAGTTGTATAGAGCCTACAAGTCATGTGCATGAGTGCCTACTAGCATTTATTGGATCCTTAGACTCAACCCTAGCAAAAAGTGATGCACCTTCATTCTCTCATCAGCGTCAACCTCAAGCACAAAATGAACCAAGTCTAAATATTGGTTGTAGTACTCCTCCACTATGGACGTCACCTATTGTAATGATGTAAACTTGTCATACTTTTCCATCCTCAACCAAGCAGGATAAAGTTGATTCTTAAGCATATCAATAAAGGTCTCCCATTGGTCGATAGTGGCTCCCCTAAGTTATTGACCTCTCCACCACTCATCAGTATGATCCCATAAATGGAATACTCTAATATCCACTTGCCTACTCCCTAGACAACTATAAGGTGTAAAAATCTTCTTGAAATCTCTCAGCCAATGCTCAAACACGTCAAGGTCCTCCTAACACTCAAAAACCAAAGGGCGATAAAAGCCAACCCAACAAAGCCAATACTTTGGTAGCGACGCCTGAAAAGGAGGTGGTGGCGGCAACTGTGGAGCCTCCTCACACTAATTCTGCTACTCCATGAATGCTCCAACCATCTCCATGAAATTCTCAAGATGTCGATTCACAACCATCATAACCCAAGAATGCTAAGCTTTATTAGAATGGAATGGATCATTAACTACATTATTTTTACACATGAAGGTAACACATTGCACATAAGGCCAAAAGTTAGAACCAAAGAAATACATTTTCACAAAACTACTTCAGGATTAAAAACCATAATCTCTTATACCAACTTGTAAGACCCCGAATTTAGAACCAAATTTTTTTTAAGACAATACAAAAGTGATTTGAAATGTAAAACAAGTGAATAGAACCACCACATCAACCATGAGAGAGATGTGATGAAATACTCCAAAATTTATTATTTCAGAAATAAGTCATTAAATAGGGATTTTGGGAGAATTTATTTATTTCGTTGCTCTTTTAGATAATAGAGATTATGTAAGGGCATTTCAATAGAAAATTAAAATAAATTATAAAGGATAACCTAATATATACACACACACACACACACACACACACACACACACACACACACACATATATATATATATATATATAGATATATATTTTGGGCCTTATATTAGCCAAAAAAAAAAGAGGATAAACATTTTATTTTATCATTTGAATATTCCTACTCTATGTACCCAAGGTGATTATTCTAAATAGTTAGGTAAAATAAAATGCTAAAATAAAATGGCATAAATAACCTTTCTTTTATTTTTATTTTTTTTCCTTTCCTTCTTCTTCTTTTACCATTTTCTCTTTTTTTCCCTATTTTTCCTCGCCGTTGGGCCAGCCGCGGCCCAACCCTGCGCCTCCTCCCTCACCTCCCCCGCGGCCCAACACCGTCCCCTTCGCCCTAGGAACAAAACGCAGAGTTTCGCCTCTCACCCTGCCGAAATGCTGCACCCCGAGAAAAGAAAATATAACCGTTGCCTGACGACGCGAACGCCGCGTTTTTCCCTAATTTCACCCAAAACGCAGCGTTTCATTATTTGGGGAAATAACCGCCGCCGCCCGGCCGGTTCCCCTTCCCTTTTTCCGTTCCCCTGGACCGCCGGTCCAGCCCTTCTTCTTCTTCTTCTTTTTCCTCGCGAAGTCGTCGTCCGTCGCCGCCTGCAACCAAAAATTTTCGCCGGGAAACGTAGCGTTCACGGCACGCCATTTCCATCAGTCGTTTCGTCCTTTCATCCCCGTTGACCTCCCTGTGGATGTGATTGATCAATTCAGCCATTTCCCGCACGCAACCCTCTTCTTTCTTCTCCGAAGAGTCTCGGTCTGCAACGGCAGACCTGCGCCAGACGACCTCCCCTAAACCTAACCCCCTAACCTCCCACGTGACCCTTGTCGTTTCTCCCTCAGATTGGCCTATAAATTGACCCCTCCACCGCATAGATCGGGTTCGAAAATCTGGAACCCAGAGGAACTCCGACACACGCCGCCCAACCTTCAGCCGCCCTATTCCCCGCCTTCGACCACCGTTCCCACCTGCCCGCGCCACCAACCTCTTCCCTGCACCCCCCTCTGCTCAACCAACCACCTTAGATGCCTTGCCTCGCGCCGCACGTGCCGCCCTGGCCGTGCGAAAACCACTCCCCAAAATCGACCCCTCCAGCCCGCGCCACCTTCGCGCCGCCGCCGCCGGCTGTGCCGACGCTTGCAGCACCATCACCACCCCCTAAAACCACCAAGAGACCCTACCCTACCACCCTACACCCCCTGTTTACCCTACTTCTCTCTCCCGCAGCCTCCACAAACACCTCTCCCAATTCTTACTCCCACCGCCGCCGCGGCCGCCGCCGGCACCACCACACCACCAGGTTGACTCCACCTCCTTGGACCCTAAACCCTGACTAATGAAAGTTAATAAATTTAATATTGATAATTATTACCATTAGCCTTATTATTATTATTATTATTATTATTATTATTATTATTATCCTCATTATTAATATTATTGTTATTATTATTATTATTATTACCATTATTATTATTATTGTTATTATTATTATCATCCTTATTATTATTATTATCATTATTATCATTACTATTATTAATATTATTATTCTTAATATTATTATCATTGTTATTATTGCTACTCTTAGTGTTATTATAACTATTAATATTATTATTGTCGGTAATACTATTATTGTTACTATTGTTATCACTTTTATGATTATTATTATTATTGTTATTAATATTATTCCTATATTTATTACCCTAACTATGACTATCGTTGTTATTATCTTTGTTATTATTACTAGTACGATTAACATTATTATTTTAACATCCTTGTGGTTACTACTAGTAGCGTTACTATTATCCCTATTATTATTTTAGCTCCTGGTAACCATTAGTAAAATTGGTACTCTCTTAGCACTAACGGTGAATTAAGATAAGAGTAAAGTAGGGGAATAGTGCTTTGTTAGAGGAAAATTAACCTCTAGTGTTCTCCTTTTATAGGCGAATCAAGTCGACATCCGGAGGAGGCGTAGGAGCGTGCTCCAAGGCCGGTGTCGTGTTGGGTAAGGGATGAAGCTATGGCCTTGTGCTTATGTGTTGTAATGTGTGAATGAATGATGAGCATGCCATGACTTATGTGTGTTACGCATGTGTTGTGAGCACTTGTTTATATAACGTAGCACGGACAATGTGGTAATATGTATGTGTGTGCATCGTACATGACATGTGTTACGTTGTTATTTGATATTGATGATATGACATGATATGTCCCTCTAGGACATGCATGCTAGGGTTAGTAGCGTGGAATGATAATGGAAGAATACGGAAAATGGACCTTGTGGGAAATTTGCATGGGGGGGATTAGAGCTTGCATGGGTATAATCCTTATGTTGGAAAAGGGGGATGAGGGTGGTAAGTGAGGGTTTGGAGAGTCCAAGGGATGGTTGGAAACTTGGGGGTAAAATATTACATGGGCCGATGTAAGGGCGCCCAAGAGCCTGATTAGGGTTTGAGAGGGAATGGGTAACTTGAAGGGTACCAGGGTGAAAGTAATCGAGGGAGGATGGAGTAAGGGTGTTGAGAGTGCGAATCCACCTACATAATGGACGAGTATGGGTTTTTCTAAATGAGGGGAGAAGTTCGGGGGTGAAAGAGGGGGTTGCTTGTTGAGGAAGTAAAGTGCTAGGGTTTTGGTCGGCTAGCTAGGGTTTTGACAGACAACTGGGTTTGTCGATCATATGCGAACCAGGGAGAGAAAGCATTGCATTGGGAAATCTTCTAAGAAGAATGAGGGCGAGATGGAGGATGAAGCGATGTTAGATGAGTAAGAAAGGGGTCGGGCCACATAGGCCAATTAGGGCTTCCGGGGAGGAACCCTAGAGAGATAAGGGCGTACGGAGTTGATATCCTACGTGTTGAGATGGTCTATAGCCTTGGGGAATGGTGACTTATGGCAAGCTACTCTGCCTGAGTCTACGGGGGATGAATGTCGAGTGAACGGGAAGGTATGGGTCCCAACATATGGGACGTTCCTTCTCGAGGGAAGAGGTAGCGCATTACCAGCATGCATGTCAAGGGCGTGACGTGATTCAATAAGATACGAATAAGACATTAATTACGTAAAGCGAAAGACTGATGAGCCCGACCCAGTCCGTTCCACCGGTTAGAATAGTGGCCAGAGGCATTTTGCCCTGGGGGTTGATTTCCGGTCCACCGCCTATAATAGTGGCCAGAGGCGTTTTGCCCTGGGTGTGTACCTCCGGTCCACCGCCTATAATAGCGGGGGAGTTCGGGCTCGACAGACCCAAACAAATAAGTTAATCCACAGGAAAAATACTAAGTACTTACAGCGAAACACCATGTAAGTGCGGGCCAGTCCATTCCACCGGTTAGAATAGTGGCCAGAGGCGTTTTGCTCTGGGGGTCGATTTCCGGTCCACCGGCTATAATAGTGGCCAGAGGCGTTCTGCCCTAGGTGTTGATTTTCGGTCCACCGGCCATAATAGTGGGGTCCCCGTACTTACAGGGATAACTGAAGAGCGTGTGAAAAGGACTTATTATCATAATAAGTAATAATGAACAAGTACAAGTATGAAATTAGCCTTCCGCTTACTCGTCTTTGTATGTTGATGATGTGTTGAACATGTATCCTATGTGTATGTGTCGGCCTTAGCTCGTCTGTTACCTTACTCAGTACGTAGCGTACTGATCACCCGTTTCATGGGTGCTGCTCATTCCCACGAGCAGAGGACCCATCTGACCTTGTGCAGGTAGGAGACCACGTGTTCGATGCCTACGATACCTACGAGGCATCAGGTGGGACCGAGTGATGAGTCTTTCCTGGTTGGGGCCGAGAGCGAGTTAGCCGGACTCCTTTATTTCCCTCTCTATCTTCTATTTTAGCTTGTTGTACTTATGTTGTGTTGTATTTCAAAGGTGGATCTTTTAAATTGTAATCTTAATGATACTCTATCGGTGGTTGAAACCTCGTCTTCATGAACATTTGTGTTAATGGTGCATTTATGGTTTATGTTTCACGTTTATGACTTTTGATTTAGCCTTAGCACTTAGTATCGGAATGGTAGGAGTGAACCGGTCTGGCACTAAGTGTGGCGGTGATACCCCCAAGTTTACGGTTTTAATTCTTTCGCTTCCGCTAAACCTTTTGAGTTAACGAAATTTTTCAGTTGTAAATTTGGGGGTGTTACAAGTTGGTATCAGAGCCGTTGATCCATTCGGACACGCTCTTGTTTTCCGAACAGATCATATTACAGTGTTTTTCAACCGATTTTAAAGTGTTTTCCACACCCAGATAAACCTCCTCTGTTTTAAAACCTCCGGGTCCGGCTCTAGTGAGGAATCGAAGGGTAGAATAATCGTGGGGTATTTAGTTAACTCTGGGTCGTAACCTTGGTCATAAGGGGATCGAATTTTTAGTACTTCTTCTTTAAGGGGGTAGTAGTGTACCACAAATATTGCGATACCAGTGGTCCCATTTCTAACCTTGTCTCCCTCCCTTGTAGCCATCAATGACGGGGAACAGACGAGCCGTACGTTTGGAGGATGCCGTCGCGGCATTCATGGAGTTCATCCAGCGTAACCACCAACAGGAGGGTGCGGGAGAGGATTGGCTTAGGAGAGTCACCGGACAACACCCACCTACTTACTCTGGAGAGGAGGACCCCGTGGTCCTCGAGGGATGGATCAGAGACATGGATCGTACGTTCGAGGCAGTAGCCTGTCCAACAGTTCGCCAACCCAGCATAGCCGCCTATTTCCTGAGAGGCGTGGCTGACACTTGGTGGGTGGAGTATCTGGCCCAGGATGGTCCCCCGGAGAATTGGGAGGCGTTCAAGACTGCCCTCCGCACCAGGTTCTACCCAGAGAGTTTAAAAAGGGATAAGATGCGGGAGTTCATGCAGCTCACACAGGGATCCATGACCGTGCGCCAGTACTACGCTCGCTTCACCGAGCTATTACGCTTCGCCCCGGGGATCGCGGCTGACGAGGCCACTGTGGTTTTTCAGTTTGAGCAGGGGTTGAGTTTCGGTATCCGGAGGATGATGGGAGCTGTCCCATTCACCGACCTTGCGACCCTCTATGAGCGCGCCTGTCTCGCCGCCACCCTTGCTCAGGAGCAGGCCAGTATCCTCGGGAAGAGGAAACCCGAGAGCCAGGGTTCCGGGATCAGGACACAGACCGGGTTAGGAGGACCGAGAGGACCCCCGCTAAGGGACCAGAGTAGGGGCCAAGGACCCTCAGGAGGATTTCCATGCGGCTGTTGCGGACGCCGCCATCAGGGTCGAGACTACAGGGGAAACCATATCACATGCCACAACTGTGGCAAGAGGGGCCACAAAGCGTTTGAGTGCCGAGGACCCCAGCGGGCACAGCTATACCAGCCCCGACAGACCCCACAGGGAGGAGGTTTGATTCCCCAGCGGCAGGCTTACCACCACCATCTTCAGTCCTCGGCTCCCCAGTATCATCAGAGAGCACCCCCCGGCACAGCAGCCAGAGAGAGTAAAGGGAGGCCTCAGGTACCCAGGACCTACCCTCAGCAGGGAGGACAATCAGGCAGGCGCCTGAATGTGATCAGCCAGGCCGAGGCTGATCGCCAGATTGACGTCATCTCGGGTATGTTCACAGCTTGCTCTCTACCGGTGCATGTATTATTTGACTCGGGTGCCACCATGTATTTCATCTCATCTGCCTTTGCCGCTAAGGCGGGGTTGTTACCTGCTTCTAGAGTCGAATTATCTGTGATGTTGCCCTCCGGGGATAGAGTGGACTGTAGCTGTATGTTCTCTGATGTGGCCTTAGTCATAGGCGGGGTAGACTTCCTAGTGGACTTGATTGGGATGGACTTGAAGGAGTTCGATATGATCCTGGGAATGGACATGTTGGGGAGGTACAAGGCCGTCATCGACTGTGCTCAGGAGCGCGTCATCCTACGAGGCTCGAAAGGAGTTAGAGTTTCCTATAGAAAGACCCAGCCGGAGCCCACCACTAAAGTAGTGACAGCAGTAACTCTGCATGCCTTAGTCCAAAGAGGATACCCCTTATACCTGTGCAGTGTTCAAGAGTTGAACAAGAACTTGGCCGCCCTAGAGGAGATTCCGGTAGCCAGAGACTTCCCGGATGTGTTTCCAGAAGAGATACCGGGCATGCCCCCAGTTCGGGAGATTGACTTTAAGATCGAGTTGGTACCGGGAGCCGAACCTGTCACAAGGGCACCCTACCGGATGGCACCGGTGGAGCTAAAGGAACTAAAGGCCCAATTAGAAGAGTTACTCAGGCATGGGTACATCCGATCGAGTGTGTCGCCCTGGGGAGCACCGGTTCTGTTTGTAAAGAAGAAAGATGGTAGCCTCCGCCTCTGCATCGATTACCGAGGGCTGAATCAGCTGACGATAAAGAATCGGTATCCGCTCCCAAGGATTGATGACCTCTTCGATCAGTTGAAAGGAGCTACGGTATTTTCTAAGATTGACCTGAGATTAGGGTACCACCAGCTGAGGATCGCCGACGCCGACATTATGAAGACCGCTTTCCGAACTCGGTACAGGCATTACGAGTTTACAGTGATGCCTTTTGGGCTCACAAATGCACCCGTGGTGTTCATGGACTTGATGATGAGAATATTCCGACCCTTCCTGGACCGATTTGTGGTGGTATTCATCGACGATATTCTAGTATACTCCCGGGGAAAGGCGGAACACGAGCAACATCTCCACACTATTTTGGGCCTTCTAAGGGAACACCGATTGTATGTCAAGCTATCGAAGTGTGAATTTTGGCTTCCAGAGGTGGCATTCCTGGGACACATAGTATCAGCCGGTGGAGTGGCAGTGGATCCTGCCAAGGTTGTGGCCATCACGGAGTGGAAACCCCCTACGAACATAACCGAGGTCCGGAGTTTTCTGGGATTGGCCGGGTACTACAGGAGGTTTGTGCAGAATTTCTCGAGGATTGCCCGGCCTTTGACCAACCTGTTGAAGAAGACCACCAAGTTTTAGTGGGACGAGACATGTGAGGGGGCCTTCCAGGAACTAAAGAGGAGGTTGACCACCGCACCGGTACTAACCCTACCAGAGGGATCTGAGGAGTTTGAAGTATTTAGTGATACCTCTAAGCACGGGCTTGGGTGCGTGTTGATGCAGAGGGGTAAGGTAATCGCATATGCATCCCGTCAACTGAAGCACCATGAAAAGAACTACCCTACCCATGACCTGGAGCTAGCAGCGGTAGTATTTGCCTTGAAGATTTGGAGGCACTATCTGTATGGGGCGAAGTACAGGTTCTTCACAGATCATAAGAGCCTCAAGTACATTTTCACCCAGAAGGAGCTTAACATGAGACAGAGGAGGTGGCTAGAGCTCGTCAAGGACTACGACATCGAGTTGACATACCACGAGGGTAAGGCCAATGTGGTGGCAGATGCTCTGAGTAGGAAGACCTCCTATTCCACCTTATGTCACGTGGTGGCAGATAGGGTTCTAGACGAGCTGTCAGGATTAGAGGTGGAATTGATCTCACATGGAGACCTAGAGGTCCGTATGAGTGCTTTGACACTCACCCCTACCATTTTCGAGGAGATCCAGACCAGCCAGGAAGGGGACAGTAAGCTAGATAAGATCAGACGGAAGGTGCAGGAGGGTCGTGCAGAGGGGTTCCGCATTTATGAGGATGGCAGCCTCCGATTTAAAGGTTGATGGTGTGTACCCCGGAAGTGTTCGGAGCTGAAGCGTCGCATCATGGAGGAAGGACATCAGACCCCCTATTTTGTACATCCTGGGGGGATAAGTTATATAAGGACCTGAAAAAGATCTACTGGTGGCCCCGCATGAAGCGGGAGGTTGCAGAGTTTGTGTCTCGATGTCTGGTGTGCCAGAAGGTTAAAATCGAACACCAGAGGCCAGCAGGTCTACTCCAACCCTTAGAGGTGTCGAGCTGGAAGTGGGATTCCATCTCTATGGATTTCGTCAGTGGATTGCCGAGGACTAAGAATGGTTGTGACACCATCTGGGTGATCGTGGACAGACTGACTAAGTCGGCGATGTTTGTTCCGATGAAGTCCACGTGGAGTATGGATCAGTTAGCGAGGGCATACATGAAGTTTGTGGTCAGCCGTCACGGGTTCCCAACAGACATTGTATCGGATAGGGATTCGAGGTTTGTCTCCCATTTCTAGGGAAAACTACAGGAGGTCCTGGGGACGAGGTTGAAGATGAGCACAGCTTTCCATCCCGCCACCGATGGACAGACGGAGCGGACTATACAGATACTGGAGGACATGCTAAGGGCTTGTGTACTGGACTTTCAGGGTAGTTGGGAGGATCATCTTCACCTAATCGAGTTCTCGTATAACAACAGCCACCACACTAGTATCGGGATGGCTCCCTTCGAAGCCTTGTACGGGAGGAAGTGCCGGACCCCCTTGTGTTGGAATGACATCAGTGAGACCATAGTGCTGGGGCCCGAACTGATAGAGGAAATGACGAGACAAGTTCGACAGATTCAGAACCGGATGAGGACTGCCCAGAGCAGACAAAAGAGCTATGCGGATCGGAAGCATCGAGAGGGTGACTTCGAGCCTGGGGAGAGGATACTGTTGAGGGTCTCTCCCACGAAGGGTATTCAGAGATTCGGTAGGAAGGGGAAGCTGAGCCCGAGGTACATCGGCCCCTTTGAGATCCTGGAGCGGATAGGCGAGGTGGCTTATCGAGTAGCTCTCCCTCCAGAGTTAGCCCGAGTCCATAATGTGTTCCATGTCTCCCAGCTACGAAGGTATGTTGCTGACCCCTCCCACGTGATTCGCCCAGACGAAGTGGAGTTGGACGACTCCTTGAGTTATGAAGAGCGACCAGTGCGGATCCTAGATACCAAGTTAAGGAAGACTCGCACGAGTTCAGTGCCCTTGGTTAAAATTTTATGGAGTCGGTATGGAAGTGAAGAAGCTACTTGGGAGACCGAGAAGGATATGCGAGAGGCATACCCAGAGCTCTTCTCTACAGGTTAGATTCATTTTATTTCCTAGTAGGCCCCTAAGGGGGTAGTTGGATTATTTTAGATTATGATATGCCATTATAAGAGCTAGAATACCCTAACCCCAACCCTAGGGAGCTGCGGGCGACTTCGGGGACGAAGTCTGTTTTTAAGGGGGTAGTGATGAAATACTCCAAAATTTATTATTTCAGAAATAAGTCATTAAATAGGGATTTTGGGAGAATTTATTTATTTCGTTGCTCTTTTAGATAATAGAGATTATGTAAGGGCATTTCAATAGAAAATTAAAATAAATTATAAAGGATAACCTAATATACACACACACACACACACACACACACACACACACACACATATATATATATATATATATATATATATATATAAATACATATATATTTTGGGCCTTATATTAGCCAAAAAAAAAGAGGATAAACATTTTATTTTATCATTTGAATATTCCTACTCTATGTACCTAAGGTGATTATTCTAAATAGTTAGGTAAAATAAAATGCTAAAATAAAATGGCATAAATAACCTTTCTTTTATTTTTATTTTTTTTTCCTTTCCTTCTTCTTCTTTTACCATTTTCTCTTTTTTTTCCTACTTTTCCTCGCCGTTGGGCCAGCCGCGGCCCAACCCCGCGCCTCCTCCCTCACCTCCCCTGCGGCCCAGCACCGTCCCCTTCGCCCTGGGAACAAAACGCAGCGTTTCGCCTCTCACCCAGCCGAAACGCTGCACCCCCAGTAAAGAAAATATAACCGTTGCCTGACGACGCGAACGCCGCGTTTTTCCCTAATTTCACCCAAAACGCAGCGTTTCATTATTTGGGGAAATAACCGCCGCCGCCCGACCGGTTCCCCTTCCCTTTTTCCTTTCCCCTGGACCGCCGGTCCAGCCCTTCTTCTTCTTCTTCTTCTTTTTCCTCGCGAAGTCGTCGTCCGTCGCCGCCTGCAACCAAAAATTTTCGCCGGGAAACGTAGCGTTCACGGCACGCCATTTCCATCAGTCGTTTCGTCCTTTCATCCCGTTGACCTCCCTGTGGATGTGATTGATCAATTCAGCCATTTCCCGCACGCAACCCTCTTCTTTCTTCTCCGAAGAGTCTCGGTCTGCAACGGCAGACCTGCGCCAGACGACCTCCCCTAAACCTAACCCCCTAACCTCCCACGTGACCCTTGTCGTTTCTCCCTCAGATTGGCCTATAAATTGACCCCTCCACCGCATAGATCGGGTTCGAAAATCTGGAACCCAGAGGAACTCCGACACACGCCGCCCAACCTTCAGCCGCCCTATTCCCCGCCTTCGACCACCGTTCCCACCTGCCCGCGCCACCAACCTCTTCCCTGCACCCCCCTCTGCTCAACCAACCACCTTAGATGCCTTGCCTCGCGCCGCACGTGCCGCCCTGGCCGTGCGAAAACCACTCCCCAAAATCGACCCCTCCAGCCCGCGCCACCTTCGTGCCGCCGCCGCCGGCTGTGCCGACGCTTGCAGCACCATCACCACCCCCTAAAACCACCAAGAGACCCTACCCTACCACCCTACACCCCCTGTTTACTCTACTTCTCTCTCCCGCAGCCTCCACAAACACCTCTCCCAATTCTTACTCCCACCGCCGCCGCGGCCGCCGCCGGCACCACCACACCACCAGGTTGACTCCACCTCCTTGGACCCTAAACCCTGACTAATGAAAGTTAATAAATTTAATATTGATAATTATTACCATTAGCCTTATTATTATTATTATTATTATTATTATTATTATTATTATTATCCTCATTATTAATATTATTGTTATTATTATTATTATTATTATTATTATTACCATTATTATTATTATTGTTATTATTATTATCATCCTTATTATTATTATTATTATCATTATTATCATTACTATTATTAATATTATTATTCTTAATATTATTATCATTGTTATTATTGCTACTCTTAGTGTTATTATAACTATTAATATTATTATTGTCGGTAATACTATTATTGTTACTATTGTTATCACTTTTATGATTATTATTATTATTGTTATTAATATTATTCCTATATTTATTACCCTAACTATGACTATCGTTGTTATTATCTTTGTTATTATTACTAGTACGATTAACATTATTATTTTAACATCCTTGTGGTTACTACTAGTAGCGTTACTATTATCCCTATTATTATTTTAGCTCCTGGTAACCATTAGTAAAATTGGTACTCTCTTAGCACTAACGGTGAATTAAGATAAGAGTAAAGTAGGGGAATAGTGCTTTGTTAGAGGAAAATTAACCTCTAGTGTTCTCCTTTTATAGGCGAATCAAGTCGACATCCGGAGGAGGCGTAGGAGCGTGCTCCAAGGCCGGTGTCGTGTTGGGTAAGGGATGAAGCTATGGCCTTGTGCTTATGTGTTGTAATGTGTGAATGAATGATGAGCATGCCATGACTTATGTGTGTTACGCATGTGTTGTGAGCACTTGTTTATATAACGTAGCACGGACAATGTGGTAATATGTATGTGTGTGCATCGTACATGACATGTGTTACGTTGTTATTTGATATTGATGATATGACATGATATGTCCCTCTAGGACATGCATGCTAGGGTTAGTAGCGTGGAATGATAATGGAAGAATACGGAAAATGGACCTTGTGGGAAATTTGCATGGGGGGGATTAGAGCTTGCATGGGTATAATCCTTACGTTGGAAAAGGGGGATGAGGGTGGTAAGTGAGGGTTTGGAGAGTCCAAGGGATGGTTGGAAACTTGGGGGTAAAATATTACATGGGCCGATGTAAGGGCGCCCAAGAGCCTGATTAGGGTTTGAGAGGGAATGGGTAACTTGAAGGGTACCAGGGTGAAAGTAATCGAGGGAGGATGGAGTAAGGGTGTTGAGAGTGCGAATCCACCTACATAATGGACGAGTATGGGTTTTTCTAAATGAGGGGAGAAGTTCGGGGGTGAAAGAGGGGGTTGCTTGTTGAGGAAGTAAAGTGCTAGGGTTTTGGTCGGCTAGCTAGGGTTTTGACAGACAACTGGGTTTGTCGATCATATGCGAACCAGGGAGAGAAAGCATTGCATTGGGAAATCTTCTAAGAAGAATGAGGGCGAGATGGAGGATGAAGCGATGTTAGATGAGTAAGAAAGGGGTCGGGCCACATAGGCCGATTAGGGCTTCCGGGGAGGAACCCTAGAGAGATAAGGGCGTACGGAGTTGATATCCTACGTGTTGAGATGGTCTATAGCCTTGGGGAATGGTGACTTATGGCAAGCTACTCTGCCTGAGTCTACGGGGGATGAATGTCGAGTGAACGGGAAGGTATGGGTCCCAACATATGGGACGGTCCTTCTCGAGGGAAGAGGTAGCGCATTACCAGCATGCATGTCAAGGGCGTGACGTGATTCAATAAGATACGAATAAGACATTAATTACGTAAAGCGAAAGACTGATGAGCCCGACCCAGTCCGTTCCACCGGTTAGAATAGTGGCCAGAGGCGTTTTGCCCTGGGGGTTGATTTCCGGTCCACCGGCTATAATAGTGGCCAGAGGCGTTTTGCCCTGGGTGTGTACCTCCGGTCCACCGCCTATAATAGTGGGGGAGTTCGGGCTCGACAGACCCAAACAAATAAGTTAATCCACAGGAAAAATACTAAGTACTTACAGCGAAACACCATGTAAGTGCGGGCCAGTCCGTTCCACCGGTTAGAATAGTGGCCAGAGGCGTTTTGCTCTGGGGGTCGATTTCCGGTCCACCGGCTATAATAGTGGCCAGAGGCGTTCTGCCCTAGGTGTTGATTTTCGGTCCACCGGCCATAATAGTGGGGTCCCCGTACTTACAGGGATAACTGAAGAGCGTGTGAAAAGGACTTATTATCATAATAAGTAATAATGAACAAGTACAAATATGAAATTAGCCTTCCGCTTACTCGTCTTTGTATGTTGATGATGTGTTGAACATGTATCCTATGTGTATGTGTCGGCCTTAGCTCGTCTGTTACCTTACTCAGTACGTAGCGTACTGATCACCCGTTTCATGGGTGCTGCTCATTCCCACGAGCAGAGGACCCATCTGACCTTGTGCAGGTAGGAGACCACGTGTTCGATGCCTACGATACCTACGAGGCATCAGGTGGGACCGAGTGATGAGTCTTTCCTGGTTGGGGCCGAGAGCGAGTTAGCCGGACTCCTTTATTTCCCTCTCTATCTTCTATTTTAGCTTGTTGCACTTATGTTGTGTTGTATTTCAAAGGTGGATCTTTTAAATTGTAATCTTAATGATACTCTATCGGTGGTTGAAACCTCGTCTTCATGAACATTTGTGTTAATGGTGCATTTATGGTTTATGTTTCACGTTTATGACTTTTGATTTAGCCTTAGCACTTAGTATCGGAATGGTAGGAGTGAACCAGTCTGGCACTAAGTGTGGCGGTGATACCCCTAAGTTTACGGTTTTAATTCTTTCGCTTCCGCTAAACCTTTTGAGTTAACGAAATTTTTCAGTAGTAAATTTGGGGGTGTTACATGTGATCATCACCTTAATCATGCTTGATGTAAGGATAAACGGATCAAGAAAATAGTGGAATGCATGATCATAATATTAATGTCCCAATACAAGGCAAAAAAGATTAGACCAATATTCTATATGGAAGGAAACTGGTAGTTTTATAAAATCACATAGAAGAATTTGAGCCATAAGTTTAAATAACCTAAAATACAAAAACCACCCAACGTAGTGGGAAAAATACTATAAACCAGCTAGTCTAACTCTTAGGAATAATCATAAACCTCTAACCTCAAGCAATGACCATTTACTAACCCATAGTATCACCCTTACTTTACTCTACCTATGAATTGTAACCCTAAAAATCATCATCTATTGCCCCAACCATACGCCCGATGATCACACTAGCTACAAAAATATAGTATCTATAAAGTGAAGTACTGGCAAAACATACTACCTAAAACATAGAACGCTCATGCAGCACATTAAGGTCATATAGTAACTTGGTATTCGACCTACTAGAAGGGTAAAGTATGAGAATAAATATAATATACGAATACCTCAGTAATGCCCTAGGATATACATTTACACATAATCATAAATTTCCACAACAATAAATATAAAATGCCAATCTTCAATGATGGGACTAGCGTAGGACTGCAACTCCCACCACCCCATCAAACAAGTGCTAAGGGGCCTTTCTTAGGGATATTTATTGTCCACCATGCTTGGTCACCTAGTTGAGGGGGACTACACTAAATTTTGGGTCTATAACACCCAAACTACATAACCATATAATCAAAATCATTGTTAATATACCATGATGAGGCTAACATAGGACTGTAACTCTAACCACCACATCACACTAGTGCCAAGGGGATTTTCTAAAGGATCATCAATATCCACAACATTTGGTTTCCTAGGTGAAGGCATATATGCTCAATTTTAGGTATGAAACACCCACCACACTAACACTAGTGCCAAGGGGCTTTTCTATGAGATCTTCAACATCCACCACACTTGGTCTTTTAAGCTAGGGGCACAAAAGATAACCATACCCTAACTATGCATACAGGAAGGACTTTATGATTCTATGATTAAGATTCCACAAATCAAACTAATTAGGTGTTTATAGATGATACCAAACTCAACACCAGGCATTAAAGCCACCAAATTGGATGTTTTATAGTGCTCAAACCAAACACATCATAGGTATGAAAGCCTTCAAATTAGGTGTTTTATAGCACTCATACCAAACACCTCACAAATTGGGTGTTTAAAGATAATACCAAACTTAGCCAAATATCAAGTCTCAAATTGCCATCACGATAACACATATTAAATTAGGACAATCATAATTGATATCATGCTTAAAATGTTGTAAAAACATAGAAGTATCAATATAAAAGACTCAAGAGAAACACATTAATTCACAACAAACCATGTGTCTTCTAACGTAACCAATAGATCAGTTCTTTAGACTAGTTGACTCGTATGGTAGTACTAGACCTAAACCAACACAAACTAGAGCACTAATTGATTGGTCAGCCCCATTAATTAACTATTGATGATAACCGGTTGACTGGTTTGCTGCAACTTATCAATGGGTCTAAGAAGAGACCAACCCATTTTGACCTACAAGAAAATCGATAGATGGGTTTAGCCAACTACTCGATTGGTCATAGCAATAATTCAACTAATGTGGTCCAACCGGTAAATGGGTCTAAATAGAGACCAAATCACCTTAGTTTACAAGAATAGCAGTTGATGGGTTTCATTAATTGATCGGTTGTTCATCAAAATCAATCGACTGGTTTACCAAACTAGTCAACTACTCTTATAACCAAGTGATCCAAAAATCCAAGCCATTTGACTACTCGTAAAACTAATTGACCAATTCAATGAACCTATTAACTGGTCTAGGTAGAACAAAACCAATAGTTATGAAACACACACCAAATTTCATCACACTTTACCATATTAATCCTAGAATGCCTATATATTAAAACACACATAAAAATACATGATTCACACATAGAATCACGTAGATACATGGTGATGTGCACACCTAACCAAAAAATGCTCAATAATCAATTTCATGATTAAAATTAGGAAATCTCAACAACGCTCAATTGGAAAGATTCATACCACAAGCTCATAAAATAAAGAAAAATTATATTATACTCATATAAACACTAACACAAGAAACCCTGATATACCATAGAAACCTAATTATGTTAAAGATAAGAATTCATTACCTTGAAGCAATTCTTCTAACACAAAAATCCTATTGGATGGCCTAATTAGAGAGCTTTGATTCTAAATAGAATCAAAGTAAAAATTCATTAAAATCATCTTCCAAAACATCATTAAAAACAACGTAAATTAGTAGAATAAGAAGTGAACCATAGAACACCACCTTTTGAATCATAATATGGTGTTAAAGAGAAGATAAAATCTTCAAATTTCCTTAATTCATCTTTCATTAAGGAAAGCAAGAGAAAATGAAAACCAAATTAGAAGAAGAGAAAGGGATACAATGCTTGCACGATCAAATGAGAAAAAAAGAGAGAATCTCTAATTTTTTCTCAATAGAAGGAAGATGAGGGAAAATGGAAAGGTGCTCAACACTTAGTGAAAATTTCCACAATAAGAAAGGAGAAAAGAGTAAGAGCACAAGTGTCAAATCATAATGGGTCAAAAACAGAGAAGTGTAGGAGCAAGTAGGTCGATATTCTCAGGGAGATAAGTGAGATTGCGTGTGGTCAAGCTAAGAAATGAGGGATGACTTAATTGGGAGGTGGGGTTGAGTGTAGTTAGAGATCGGTATGGTAGAGGGTTGGCAAGTCAAAGATGGGTGCATAAAGTCAAACTTTCAACCCCAACTACTAGAAAAGAGAGGTATAGGTGATGAAGAAGGATAAAGGAAGGCTTACCTCCAAAAGTGATTTTTGGGAAAAATTTCCTAATTAAAATCATGGACTGATCTAATTACTATCAAAATAATACTAGAACAATAAAACATGCTTACTAGTATAATAGAACTCAAATAAGAAGTTTTCATAATCATTGGAGAGAAATTTAAGTTAAAATTAGAAATAGATTTGAAATTACTGATAAACCAGTCTATTAGTTTGGACAAACCAATTGACAGGTTTGTCAAGAACAAGAACATAAATTTTTCTAGTGCACTAATTGATTGATTATGTGAACTAGTCGACTGGTACACTTGAAATTTATATTTTTATTAGAAATTCACGCCCATTTCAAAACCAAAATTCATTTATTTTATATTAACATAATTCTAAATGCAATTTAAAGGATTTTGAAATGGGGTATTATAGTTTATCAATGATAATATAATATCATCATCATCTTTGGTATTATTATTATTATTATTATTATTATTATGGTATTGTAATTATTTATCTTGTTATTATTTGTGTTGGTCTTATTTTATTTTTATGTTGTTCTTATCATTATCCTCACCATCACCATCAATTATTCCGATTAAAAAGTAAATGAACATTATTTTTTTATTATAAAAATTTGTTTGAATTATGAAAAAATGATGAATATGAACACAAGATGATTTGAATCTAAACTAAATATAATACAAAAAATCAAATTACCCAATCATACATGAATCTAAAACTATCTAATCTCAATCAAACCCATCCTGGGTTAATTTAATGATCCAGACTTACTCAAACTCAAGGTAAATAAAGATTGACCTTCATTCGACTTCAAAATGAAAATAACCTAATGAATTTAAACACAAACTTAAATTGACTCAATCCTATATGGACGAGACCTAATGATCTATTCATGTAATATGGGAATGTCAACTAATAATTAATTAGGTTATCTTACTATATGGAACACCAAAGTACAAGCATACATTTTGTTTTTTGCTTAGATATATTGATTTCACACTAAAAGTCTTCTAATGCATAATTGGGAAGAGAGAGAAAAAATCCCATCCATAAATATCACATCCCTAAAAAATAAAAATAAAAATACACAAAACAAGCATTCTAGAAAAGTCATAGAGATAAAGAGAAGTTCATGAAAAAATCTAACATGAGAAATTAAGTGAAGATTGATCTCATTATTTTTATATTTAACATTAATTATTCCCGTTGTAATTAAATAATATATGTTGTAATCAAAGAAATTTTTTCAAAAGCATTTCATAGTAATATAATCATGTAATGATTTTTTTATCTTGAATATAAATAAGCAATCCATTTTATATCACAACTATTTTCTTCAATAAATAAAAATATAATTTTCTTCACATATAACTTAATTTTCTATATTAACACTAATGCGGATTTTCATGCTCCACTCCCACATGCAAATACAACTGAAAATTAACCCTAATTCAAACTCAAAGTATAGGAAATAAATATGATGGAAAGTGATTTTACCAAGAAAACACTTCTAAACTACAACCTAAGGATTCATAAATATTTCCTCACTTGGTATCTCCCAAAAAGGAAGACATAATGTAGACTTCTAAAGGTAGGAAAAACTTTAAAGAAATTCACAAAGTATATCTTCGAATACACAAAACCCAAACTCACTAAGATGAATAAATATGCACAAAATCAATTCACAAAGAATATGAAATCAAATGAAACTCAAAAAGAGATTTCATGGCTATTTTTCCACGTCTAAGCTATCATATTGTCATCTTTGACTAGTTAACAAAGTTTCCAGCTCATAAAGGCTTCCTTTTATGGTACAAATTGTTTATTTTGCAAGATTATTCAATTTATGCCCAAATCTTTAAGAACGTTTTTACAAATTGCAAAACGCCTCTAATAACTTTAAGAAAAATATAAAACATATACAAAACACATGTTTAGATGTGTGAATTAGGATGCACCTACATTATTCTTCCCCTCTTGAAGAATTGGACATCAAAATTTAAATATTTGAGTGTACATAATATGGAGATGAACACATACTCATTAAGGTGATGCTTGTTCATGAATTTCTTTCAATGTTTCTTTAAGGAATCCATTAGATCATTAAAAAAAATACCTAATGATCGAATAGATCATGATCATATAACTTGACATATAGCTTTGAATCAATCTCCAACTTCATATTTTTCTCATGTGTGAAATTTAAACCATAACAATATTTCTACCTAAGCTTTAAACTATCAATATTACTCACGCAATAATCATTCTAAAGGTTAAAATCACACAATGGCTGAAATACCATTTTCAAACCATATGTGCAAAAAGAAATCCTACAATAATAATGAACATAATCTTCATAGGCTTCAATTTTATTCATCATGAAGCGTGGTTATTTTTCTTCAAGCGTGCAAGGACAATCATCATCTTCACTTTATCATCCATCACTAGAATCGTCTTTAACTTCTTCCTTCTTTTATTTGCAATTAAATTTCTTTAAATGTAAAAAAAAATTGTTAAGGAATTCTTTGGCAAAATGTCCATAACCTATACACTTATAACATTTCTTGTGTATGTCTTCAACAACCTTTCCTTTCTTTATATCTTCCTATGGAAAAAAAATTCTTATATACTTAAAGGATTTGAAATGGATGAAATAGGTTTGGATATTACCTTGTTCTTCTTAAGTTGCTTTTGGAACTTCAACTATAAATTCAACACATATTCAAGTGAATAATAAAAAGAAACCTCCACCTTGCCTCTAATTCTGAAATTCAAGAATCCAAGGAACCTTGCACAAGTTGCTTCTTTCTCTCTTGAATATCACATATAAAGGAAAGTTTTACGAAATCTCTTGTGTACTTCCTTAACTCAAGGAAATCATTTTGAAGACGTTTTCTTACTCAAACTCTCTTGGGATGAACTTCCTCATACTAAGCTTCTTTAATTTTTCCCAAGACTTAATCTTTTGTTTTCCTTCTCTCTCTACTTTTCTTGAGTTTGTGAAGCCAAGTTCTAGTAAAATTTATTAGTTTGAGTATGAAAAGCTTACATATCATTTGATCTTCATACTCCTTAAACTCAAAAATAGACTCCATGGTTTGCATCCAATCAATGAACACCTTGGCATTCAACTATCCATAAAATTATGGAAGTTATACTTTGATGCTTTTCTCATCATCACCATGATCATGCCTTGGATGTCTTTGAATTGATCCATTTAATGTGCTACCATCCACATATTATATATGTTCTAATCCTTTATTCACACATCCTCTTCTAAATAGAAAGGATATCCTCAATATGCCTTCATATGTATCTCAATCTACTTGTCCATGATTATCCATATATTTTAGTTATATTTGCATCTTGGTTATGATTTCAAGTAAATACCTCATGACATCATCACTAGCCATTCGTATTAGGTGGAAGTGAAAACCTTAATGAACAAATATAGTTTTGTGCAATAAAGAACACAACTAAATATATTCCCCAAAAAAAACATAATCAAATGGCAATCACTAAAGGAAAGGAAATTTTTTTGTGCCTGATCTCACAACTCACAAAAGAAAAGGATTTCATGAATAAGAATAAAAAACCAAATATTTTTTATGAAGAAAAGAATGTGTATCTTCAAGCTTATGGTAATCTTGATGAAGTTTATCAAAATCTTGAAGAAGATATTGGTGGAATATGCATAGAGAAGATTGAATATCAACTAATGCTTGTGATCATACAATCTTGCTACATTTTTGAAGGAAAAAGAAAGGATAAAGAAATCAAGATCTTGATAAGTTTTCTTACAGGAGATGATGTAATAGAAAGGTGAATATATGCTTAGTGAATGATTTCTTAGTATAATTCAAGAAAAATATGAGGATGAAATGAATAGAAAAATTATGTATGGTTCTTGTAGAAAAGTTGAAAGAAGAATCAACAAAATGAGTGGAACAAAATGCTTAGTAAAGTTATTATCTTTAAGAAGGATAAACATAGGATCTAATAACACTTTCGATGTAGATTTATATGCTTCACTCCCACATGAAAATACCACCGAGAATCAACACCAACTCAAATGATATAATAAAAATTCAAATATTAGGAAATAGATATGATTTAAAGTTATTTCACAGAGTAAATACTCCCAAACTACCAACTAAGGATTCATAAAGATTCCCTCACTTTATATCCATCAAGAAGAAGAAAAAAAAAGTATAGTTTCAAAGGAAGGAACAACTTTTAAGAAATTCACAAAGCATATCTTCAAAGACACAAACCCAAACTCACTAAGATGAATATATATGCATAGCTTTAAGTCACAAAGAATATGAAATCAAAATAAACTCACAAAAATAATTGTATTACTCAACTCGACATTACATACTTACAAAATTCATATGTATGTCATAATGTATAGGCATAATCCACAAAATATACATCCAACCAACCATATTACACGTTGGAATAGAGGAGGAATTACTTAAGAACATATCTTAGCTAACTATAATACCCTAGCTAAGTAATTCAAACCAAAATGTATGTAACCTTCACAATACATGGCCAATGTTTTATGACCGAGCTATCACATTATCATCATTTATTGGTCAAAAAAGTGTCTACTCACCAAGGCTTCATTTGGTTGTACAAAATTGCCTATTTTGAAAGATTATTCAATTTATGCTTAAATCTTAAAAAAAGTGTTTGCAACTTGCAAAACATCCCCAATAACTTTAAAACATATCTAAAACACAAGTTTATATGTATGAATGAGGAGCACATACTAATTATTTCAATATAGTAACACTATAAACTAATTTTTTTAATGAATAATTATTATAGTAATCATAAAAATCTATAACAAGCTAATTTTCTTAATAAATAATCATTATAATAGTCACAACTGATATATTATAAATTATCTTAAATACCTATTCCTAGTCATATAAAAATGGAATTCTATAAAATATTAAAGATGAAGTGTTGAACTCCAACCAGCTCAAAAGTTTGCCTAAAGAAAAAGAGACAATGAGCATATTAGAAAAATATAACTTCAAAGTAAGTCAAATACGAAGGAGTTCCATTAAGAATGGAGGATCGAGTTCATCAATATTGAAGAGCATGATTGAGAATTAGATTTTAAGTCCATTGGGAATTAAATGAAACTTAAAGCAACATGGGCTAAGTGCGAGAACCCTCTTCATTTAGGTGTTGTGGAAAAAATTAATGATCTACTCAACTATAATAAAGGACATACCGAGGATCAACAAAAAATCTTCCCAAAGCATAAATCACTTTTAAGAACATTTGAAGAAGAACTCTATAAGAAGAAAACTAGACTATTGTATGCAAATATAAATGAATAAATCACTTTATTTCATGCACACTTAGCCTTCTCCTTTCACTGCTTCAATCATGTTATAACAAGGCCAACCCTTTATGTCTCCTTCCTTTCTTCTACTACTCGAGCTAGCCAAGGTCAACTCTTCTTCTTCTTTTTCTTTCTCTCCTCTCCCCATTTGGGCTAGCCTAGCCACGACTCTTCTTTTTTTCCTCCCTCCCCTCCTACGTGGGTCAAACTTGTAATCTCCTAAAATTTTAAAAGCATATATTTAATAAATATATTTTATTTGTGATAAATTAGCTTTTCAATATATTTAATTTAATTATTTTATGGATTTTTAAGTACATAAAAGTGGATATAAATATTTCATAAATTAAAAAATATATTATGTTATTTTTATCATACTCTTTTTTTTAAATAATCTTCCAAACCAATATTTTACTAAAATTATCCTTTTTAAACCTGTATATTTAATTATATTAAATTAAATTAGTAAATATATTTATTACCCAATAATATTACATTTTTTATTTTATAAATTAAATTATTTTATTTTCCCCATCTTCCCTTTCCTTTTTCCCTTTTTCCTTTTCTTTCTCTTTTTTCTCCTTTCTTTCTTTTTCCTTTTCATCCTTCGGGTTGCTGGGCCTTAGCCTGCCTTCCTTCCCCTGTGTGTTGGGTTGCTAGCCCATCTCTTCCATTCTCTCTTCCTTCCCTTTTCTTTCCTGGCCTGCCCTGTCTCCTCACCCCTAAGCCGCTAGCCCATTTCCTTCCTTCCTTCCTTACCTCCCCTACCCATGTCGCTAGGCCTAGACCCCCCCTCTTTTTCTTTTCTTTCTTCCTCCCTCGCACAAGCCCGACCCATCTTCCTTTCTTTCCTTCCTTTCTCCCCCAACTAGGCCGGCCCCTTCTCTCTTCCCTTCGCTTGGCCTGCATGCAACACCCCTCGTTTTTTTCTTCTTCCTTTTCCCTGACACCATACCCAACCGCCTTCGCGATCTTTGGCCTCCCTACCAACAACCCTCCTCCCCCAACTAATCTCCCTATCTCTCTCTCTCTCCATTTTTCCTACCCCATCTCAGCCCCACCACCTCTCCCTCTCCTTGCCCATGCCCCTCATTTCCCTTCCCTCTCCCTACAACACCCATGCCCTACCGCCCTACAACTGCCCTACCGAGCCCCTATCCCCTTCTTTTCTCTCCTTCTTTTTTTTCTTCTTCCCTCCTTGCTTCATTCTGCCCATTTTTAAGCCTTCCTTCCCCTTCATCGACTTTCTTTCTCTCCTTTCTTCTCCTTCCATCGCCCTCCCTATTTTTGCACTGTCGCACCAACTACCTACACCACCCCCTACCACTCCCTACCTCACCCCTAAACAACCACACCACCTCTCGAGCCACCCCTCAGCCCCCTCCTTCCTCCCCTCTTCTTTTTCTCTTCTTTTCCTCCCCTCTCGGCAACCACCCTACACCTCCTCCTTCCACTGTTGTCCTACCTCCTCTACTGCCACCTGAGCCACCAAACCAATCCCTACAACCTCCTCTACCACCTCCACACCCCTTTAGCCAAAACAACCATATGCAACCCTTCATTTTTCTCCTCCCTTTTCTTGCCTTCTCAGCCCCTTCCTCCTCGGCATCCACCGTCACAGCCTTGCTGCCGCCGCCACTGCCCCTAGCTACCGTCAACCTATCCCCGACCACCACCTATGACCCCCCTCCACCCCTGCCCCCTTCCTTTACCTTAAATCCTCCCCCAACTACATTATTTGCTAACCCTAAAACCCTAACCCGAAAACACCACTCCCTCCTCCCTTTTTTGCCATTTGAAGCCCCTCCCCTCATTTCTTTGCATGCAGCTTATGCTGCATCAGTAGTATGAGCTGTTGCATGATTTAGTATGCTTTGTTCAATAAATTTTAAGGTATAATGACATTTTAAGTTAACTATTTCATTAATTAAGTATTATAATGTCTTATGCTTTTGGTTTTCTTATTTCTAATTTGATAAATATTTATATTCTTTTTAGGTATTGATTTTTCTAATCAAAGCTTTAATTGGAATACCGGTAAGATTCATTTTTACAGAAATTAAGGTAATCGTTAAACCACACTTAAACGCATGGATAAATGTATGTTAGCACATTAGGTTTTTTAATATGTTATTATGCTTGATATTTGTTGTTTAATATAATATATGTAGTTTCTTGTGTTGATTGATAAAAAGGAAGCATGTTAGATTATATGATATGTATGGAAATATTGCTTAAGGAAATAGTTTGGTTATTAATGAAAATGTTAAGTATTTATCCATGTTGTATTATGTTATTGTGACCATTAATGCATGGTTAATATTATTGTGAGCCCTAGGGGTATTTTAGTAATATGTCTTATGCAAGAATGTGGCCTAATATGTATGGGTGCTAATAAGTATTATATTAAATATAATAGTTGTGGAGTTGGATAATGATAATGGGGTATTAATATTAATATTTCATGTAGTGATGATAATTTAATATAAATGGTGTAATAAGGGGTAAAATGGTAATTTGTAAGTGAAAAGGGTAAAATGGTAATTTTAGATGTAAAGGGTAAAATAGTATTTTTGGTGGTAAAGGGTAAAATGGTAATTAGTAAGTGAAAAGGGTAAAATGGTAATTTTGGAAGTAAGGGATAAAATGGTAATTTTGGAAGTGAAGGATAAAATGGTAATTTTTTGATTAAAGGGAAAATAGTAATTTCATAATTAAAGAGGGGAAATGGTAATTTTATATGCAAAGGGGCAAAATGGTAATTTGTAAGTGGAAAGGGGAAATGGTAATTTTGTAACTAAAGGGTAATTTGGTAATTTTGTATGTGAAAAGGGTAAAATGGTAGTTTTGTATGTAAAGGGGGTAAAATAGTAATTTGAAAGTAGAAGGGGAAAATCATAATTACGGAAAAAGTGTAGTTTGGTAATTATTATAATGAAGAAGGGTAATTTGGTAATTTAACCAACTAAAGGGAAAATTGGTAATTATGAAAATGGAGAAAGGTAATTTGGTAATTTAACCAACTAAAGGCGAAATTTGGTAATTTTGATAATGAAGAAGGGTAATTTGGTAATTTAACTAACTAAAGGGAAAATTGGTAATTATTTAACCAACTAAAGCACAAATTGGTAATTATGCTAATGTATAAGGTTAATTTGGTAATTTATCTAACTAAAGGGAAATTTGGTAATTATAACAAAGGAGAAGGGAAATTCGGTAATCTAACCAACCAAATGGGAATAATGATAAGTGTAACAATTATGAAGGGTAATTAGTGACCTAATAATTGTGGGAGATACTCGGTAACCAAGACCGAGAAAGGAGGTGTCTAAGAACAAGTATGTATGGGTTACGTGCCTTGTGTGCCATGTGTTATGCCATATTGTGTACTTTATGCTTAATGATTAATCATTTGTAGCGCAACTTGGTGTGGATGTATGCTTATGTGACTTCCTTATGGCATGTGGATGATAATTATATATGTTGTGCGTACGATGTTATATGATGTGACCCTCTAGGACATGCATGCTAGGATGTTTAATATTAGGATATAGGGTGAAAGGATAAAAAAGAACAAATGGGAAGTGAGTTGACTAAGGGGATATGAGATTGACCTTATTATGATCCATGAGGGAAAAATAAAAGGAGATTATGATCAAAATAAATGAGTGATGCAACTTTTGCATGAGAGATTTCTAGGGTTTACATAGGGAGATCCTTATGTAAGAAAGGTGTTAGGGTTTGAGCGGCCAACTAGGGTTTTACAGTCACATGTATAATTGGTGAGTAGAGTGATAGGATTTGGGTTGAAATTAAATGAGATGAGGTGTTGGATGACAAAAGAAAGGTTGAGCCATATAGGTCCGATTAGGGTTTCAAGGGAAAACCCTAGAGAGTGATAGTGAGAGAATTTAAATGTCATAAGGTGATGGGCCTTAACCCACACCCTTAGGAGTTGGGTTTTCATTATGAGTAAATGTAAAAGGAAATGTATGCCAAGGTATGATAAGAGGTGAAAAGGCATCAAGACATGGGGAGGGCCCTCTTGGGAGGCTAGAAGTAGAGGTCGGTGACATACATGTCAAGGGTGAAATAATTTTGAATAATATATGAATAAGACATTAATCACTTAAAGAGAAAGATTGTTGAGCCGGACCCAAACCGGTCCATCGGCGAATAATAGTGGCCAGGAGCCGGGGTGCCCTAGAGACCGACCCACCGACAAATAATAGTAGCCAGGAGCGTTTTTCCCTGCATGACCGGTCCACCGGCAAATAATAGTGGCCAGGCGCATTTTGTCCTACTTGACCTGTCCACCAACGAATAATTATGGGGTTCCCGCACTCACACAGATATATAAAATCTAACAGATTATTGAATAATGATGGAATAATGGCTTAAGGCCCTAAAAGTATTTACTGTTTATTATGACCTATTAATATCTGATTGACTTATTAAATAAGTGAATGTATGGACCTGAATATTATATTTACACTTGTCGTTATGTACGAATATAGTGGTGTATCATGTGTTACATTATTGGCCTATTTTTAAGTATGTTTTAAAGGATTACTTACTACCGTAGTACTGAAAGGTTCCATTCGTGGGGCCCTACCTATTCAATGGGCAGCGTCCCCTCCAGGTCATTTTCAAGTGCTATTTAGTGGGCCCTAAGGAAAGAGTGTAAGGAACTATCCGGAAAGTCCTAGGGTTATACTCCTTCTCTTTTAAATTCCTAGTTTCAATTTAATCATTACTTTTAGCCACCATTAGTGGATTCTATTCTTGTAAATTGTTTAACATGCTACTCTGATTTAATTATGTTTGAGTTCCTCGTAAGTTATATTTTTCTCTTTTAACCTTAGCACTTAGTACTATAACGGTAGGAGTGAATCGGTCTGGTACTAAGTGTGGCGGTGATATCCTGAGAATTCACAATTTTGTTATTTTGCTTTCGCTAATTATTTTAATGCAACAAAAATTTTTTGTAATAAATTTGGGGGTGTTATAGAACAGCTCTTCTCCTTCCCCCTTCCTTTTTTCAATTCCCTCTTTCCTTTCTCCTCTACTTGCCACACTAGCCCCTACCTATAATGCCACCTGACTACCTAACTCTTGTACGAAGTATGCCTCCCTCTCTCCTCCTCTCCTTCTCTTCTTCTTCTCTACCCATTCTCTCCCTCGAGCTCACCTTCTCCTTGCCTCAATTCTCTCTTCTCTTTTCTCTCCCTTTTCTTCCCTATTTTTCCTTTGACACCCCTCTCCATCGTCTCCAACACACCACCATCTTCTACACCCAACCTCCTCCCTACACTACCCTAAGTAGCTAGCACTATCCACCTCGCAACCTACACCCTCCTTTTTCTATTTCTTCCCTTTGAATCCCTCTACACCCGCCACACTTTTCCACCCTTTCTCCTCCCTTTGGCTACTGCTGCAACCTCCCCTTAGCTACATGACACCACCTCAACCAGCCCCCTACACCATCCTTTTAGAACCACCCTACCTCTCCACCTTATCTTTCTCTTCTTTTACCTTCTTCCACTTCTCCCACCCTTCCCTACACATTTCTCTTGTAGCTATGCCATCATCTCCACTGACTTCGAGCCACCGCACCTCAACCCCTAATCACTACCCCTCTTTTACCTTACCTCTACACCCAACAAAAACCACCAACACCCCTCCATCACCTCCCTCAACATTTTTATCCAAGTTTCTCCCCTCCTTCCTTTTCCTTTCCCTTTTATTCCATTTGCATGGCTCACACTACATGGGCAGCATGAGTTGTGCTATGTGATTTTGGTATATTTTTAGCAAATATTAAGGTATAAGATAGTTTAGTAATATTATATATTTAATAAATATTTTAAATAAAAATCATTCTTTTATTTATGTAATATTAATATTTCATTTATGATATGATTTTAAGTACAAAATTTTTTTAAATAGAGCTTAAATGTTTTAAACTAAGATACTATTTAAGCTTGGTTTTGCTAAAAATAAGTTAACCGTTATGCCCCACTAAAATGTATAGATTATTGTATGTTAGCACATTAGAACTTTTAGTATGTAATTTATGTAAATATGATGTGTTACTAATAATCCCATAATTATTAATGTTATCTTGAAAAGTAGAAAGAAAGTATTGTTTTCTTGCATATTATGTGATATGTGTGAAAGGGTTGATTAAAAAGGTGCTAATGTTGATAATGGGTGTTACATGTATATACATGCTATAATAAGTGAGTTTGGACACTTGTAGTGAAAGAGTACAAGTATAAGCCCTAAGGGTAGTTTGGTCATTTGGAAACATCATGATAATTAACCCTAATTAGGATGCCTAGTGTTATATATAATGCTAAGAATGGATATTAAAGTTTAGTGGAGTATAAAAATAAGTGTGAGTAGAAATAATCAGTATTTTGTAGCCTAGAGGTAATTTGGTAATTTTCATGTATAGTGTGACTATCTTAATAAAAATGTATGGTAAGTGTTATGTGGCGTTGAAAATGATAATAGGGGTTGGTGGAATTAAAAATACAATTTCTATAATGGATAATGATATTTTATGTCCTAGGAGCATTTTAGTAATTTTGCATGTGAAGTGGGAGTTACCAAAATAAATATGTATGGTAAGTAATAATTGGTGCTAAGAATGATAATAAGAGTTTCGTGGTGTTAGTAATGCATGTTGGATATGATTATCAATATGTTATGACCTAGGGTCATTTTAGTAATCTAGCATGTGCAATAGGAGTTAACTTAATAAATAAGCATGATAATTATCAATTGGTGATAAGTATGCTAATAAGGGTTTTGTGGTGCTAGTAATGCATGGTTGCATATAATTATTAATATTTTATAACCTATGGGCATTTTAGTAATTTGGCATGTGCAATGGGAGCTAACTTAATAAATACACATGATAAGTAACAATTTTACTGAGTATGCTAATAAGGGTTTTGTGGTGCTATTAATGCATGGTTGGGTAGAATTATCAATATTTTATGACCTAGGGGCATTTTGGTCATTTTACATGTAACATAGTGGTTAGTCTAACAAACATGCATGATAAGTATAAAACAATGTTAAACATGATGATAGGGGTTTATTATTCTAGTATCACTTACTTGAATATAATAATCAATAAAATATGGTTTATAGGGTATTTTGGTAATTTTGTATGTGAAATGGTGATTAGTCTAACAAACATGTATTGTAAGTATAAATTGATGTTAAATATAATAATAGGGGTTTGATGTCTTAGTATCACTTATTTGGGTATGATATTATATAAAATATAGTATGGGGTATTTTGATAATTTTTGCATATAAAATATTTATTAGTCTAATAAACCTGCATTGTAAGTATAAATTGATGTTAAATATGATAATAGGGGTTATTACCTTAATATAACATGTTCAAGCATGAACATAAATATTATAATGCCTAGGGATATTTCAGTAAATTTTAGGAGCATTATAACGAATATGCATGGTTTAGGGGTAACTTGGTAAATTGGAGTATGTGGTGTTTTTATTCTTATAAAAAAAAGTGTTGTAATTGTTGATTAAGCATGAGAATGGGTGTTAGTCGTTATAAAACTGCATGTTAGGGTTTTATGTTTAAAATGATCGTTTCATGTGTGGGGTAACTTAACTTCATAATCAATAGTATGAGTATGGTGTATTAATCTTTTTATGGCATGTTGATATGTAAAAGTGAATTATGTAATGGAAGTGGATGGTAAAGAGGTAGTCTTAACCTTAGGGGCATTTTGGTCATTTTAACCTAAGGTGACTAAATCTGAGTATTGGAACCTAGCTAGGATGGCCTTAGTGGATTACTTATGTTGACATTAACAATAATACTTATTTTGATTAATTCATAATACTAGAAATAAGTAAAAACGGTTGAGTATGTGATTAATATGTGTTTCTCTTAGTCACATTAATTAAGATACTAATATTTAAAGTAAAAGATCTCGAGATAAAAAATGGTAACTCTTTAGAGGTCGCTACCCTAAAGATGTGCTTTAGCCCATGATTGTTCTAGATTTGGCTAGTATACCTTAGTGCCTCAACTAGGCCCTACATCTTTCTCTATTTATCTCTACAAACCTAATTAGGGGGTATGCATACTTATGGATTATGTATCCTTATCTATAGGGTATTATGTGCCTTTATATACCAATGTGACTAGGGTACATTTGCATCCCTATTTAATAGTCGATAAGATAATGTGCTATTCTTATGTGCCAATATGACTGATGTACCTTTGTGTCTCAGGGTTAGCGATATCTCCCTCGAGTAAATAAAATGGAATGTTGTGATAGTTAAATGGAAAGACACTAATCACTTACAGTGAAACACCATGTAGGTCAAGACCATATGAATTATATGAATTAGGAGCGTGTCTCAGGGTTAGCAATATCTCCCTCGAGTAGATGACTAATATCTAAACTAATGTCTTAAGTCTAGATAATAATGAATGAACTATTATAACTTACTATTATGATATGGTATCAAACTTGGTGCCAACAATGATGAATTGAGTTTGGTATTGTAATGATGAGTCTATGGGCCTACCTTTAAGTTGAGGGGATGGTGCATGGTTGAGTATGTTATTGGCTTTCTAATTATACCATAAATAGCATCACTTGAATGCTCCCTTGGTAAGTCCTATTATTTCTAAGTGAATGAGACATTGTGATATATAACATTGATGCATATAGCCTTTCGAATGATTATTGCATTTCATCTTACATATGTGTAATTTCATGTTCATGTATTTGATGTGTTGCAACTATTGTGTTGCATGCAAGCCCTACATATTAGCACTGTATAAAGTGTTACTCAGTATCATAGTACTCAAGGGTCTTTTATTAGAGCATTGCTTATTTAATGAACAATGGCCTTTGAAGGTTAGCTCCCAAGCACTAATCAAGATTTACTCTTTGGTTAAAAACATAAGATTATCTGAGAAAATTTGTGGGTTTTCCTTAAAACTCTTATGCTTCCGTTTCTAATGACTTTGTGTTGTAACCGCTATTAGTGGATTTCTTGTAATCTAATTGTTATGCTACTCTATTTTATGATTGTATCTTTGATTTGTGCACAGTACATTTTTAGCTTTAGAACTTGATATCAAAATGGTAGAGGGGAACTAGTATGGTACTAAGTGTGGCAGTAATATTCCCAAGAGTTACAATATTTGCTTTTGCATATAACTTTTAAAATAAAAAATTTCAATAGTAAATTTTGGGAGTGTCAAAAAGAAACAATTGACCTTACCCACAGTTGGTAGCTTCTTTAGAATATCAATAGGATTATCGAAAGTACTCATTTTCTCCAACACAACTTTTCCTACAACAATAGTACCCTAGATAAAGACATAACTTATGTTAATGTGCTTCGTTTGATGATCTAAATAATTCTAATTCTTCTATAAATAGACAGGTGTATGGCTATCTCCACAAACAATTGGAGAATCATAACCAAACCCCAACTCTCTTACTAAACTACCAAGCCGCAAGGTTTCCTGAAAATCCTATGTCATAGCCATATACTATGCCTCAATAGTAGACAAGGCCGTCACATCCTACAAGAAATACCACTAGCTAATAGATGATCCACCAAGATAGAAAAAATATCCACTAGTGGATCTCCTTTTATCAAGTACTCCACCATAATTTGAGACCACAAACCTAACCAACGAATTGGTTGATCTCCCATATTTAAAATAAGCTGATGTCATTCCCTTCAAGTACTTGAGGAACCCCTTCATTGCTTACTAGTGAGATTTTTCCAAATTCACCATATGTCGACTCATAAAACCAATAGCTTGAGTAATATCAAGATGAGTACACACTACATACCATAGCGTACATGCGATTAGTTCATATTTTGACATATTTTATACCCTTTTAATCTTATTTTTTAGTATTTATTTAAGTAATATATACGAATAATTATAATTTTATGCTTAAGTGATAATATTTGCATAAATGTTATTATTTAAGCTAAAATGATATAAATTAAATAAATGTAGAGTATACAATTATTTATTATTTTTCCTAATATTATTTTATAGGTAAAGTATTAAAAAAAAGAAATAAAAAAAGGTTAGGCTAAGGACCAAAGACCTAAAGGCTCAAAAGCAAAAGAAAAAAATTTTAACTTATAAAAGGCGACAGAGGATAGGGTTGAATAAGATAAATGGGAAATAAAGGGAGGCGACCAAAATGAAAAGAAAGGAAGTAGTCGGTCCCAAAAAAAATGGAGGGATGACCTGGGGGATGACAGAAAAGAGGAGAAGCAATCAAATGCTAGTAAAGAAGAGAACCAGTGTCGTCAACACATGAAATAAGGAGTGAGTGACATATAGCAAAGGCGGTTGAGCAAGAGATGCTAGTAAAACCATTAGGATGTGATAAAAGAGAGGCAGAAACCACCAACACAGGAAAGAGGAAGCATTAAAAAGTGATAAGGAACATAGGAGCAGAAAGTCAGCGAGCAATAGGGTGCTGCAATTTAGAGCATCAGCTGAAGAATGAATAAAGAAAAAAAAGAATTTTGCATAGAAATAAATGCAGAAAAAGAAAGAATAGTGAGATAAATTTATTCAAAAAATTTTATTTCAAATTAAATTAATTACTTTTTCATCTAAATAAATTTTTGATCTTTCATTCATAATTAATTTCAGTTATTTCTTACTCTATTTTTAATATATATTTCTATGTAATTAGTTCAAACATTATGGCTGACTAATTATTTATTGCTGGGGAATAAACTAAAACCCTAGATTATAGTTTGAGATATGATTTTATTTTTCTTTGTTTCATGAGATCATTCTTTGATTTGTATTTTAATTGCTATCATTTATATAAATAATTTTGTCAAGTATAATTTATATGGTGCATGCATTGTTTAGGTTTCCTCATAGTGATAATATGTAGAATAATTTGCCTACTATGTGACCATATAAATATGCTAGAATTTATAAATATAAATTACAGCTACGTTAGATAAGAATTCACCTAATAATTTTGTGATTCTAACTCGAGTAGTAAAACGTTTAGATATGTGTAGGTTAAAGAAGAGAAATACAGCTAGAAATTCTTGATGTAATAGTTTGGTACTTATATTGACATCCTTCTAAGTATACCTAATGCATTAAATATAGTTTAATGTAGGATCGGCTTGTTACTATTCTACTACTAGTATTTAATAGGGTTAATATCAATACTTTATCGTATTAATTTTTGTAGGAAAGTAAGATAAGGTGTATGGACATGCTATTGGTTTGCAACTTTTTCATTCTCTTTCTCATAATTAAATATTAACATAGAAATTATTATTATATTTTGAACTAATATAGTGGTGGATTTTGATTTTCCTATCATATTTATCATATTTACAATCATCCATTATTTTTATTATTTTATTTATTTATTTTATTATTTTTTAATCTTAAAACCACCATTAGTGTTTTTCTTATTTATATATTTTCTATAATTTAGAGTTTTTATTTTTTATATTTTTATTATTTTTTATCTAATTAAATATAAGTGAACCCTCTCAATCCCTAGTATAGAACAATACCCTTATTTATCAGTACTACAATTGTTAATAAGAGGATTTAAATTGTGTGTCAACTACAACCACACTAATTTTTCGTGCCGTTATCGAGGATTGGTAACTTCACCTCTATTTTGCTAGTATTTTTAATGTATTTTTATTTTTAGTGTGTTGTGTATCGTGTCATCCTTTTATTCAGAGGACAGAGTGCTTGTGGGCACTCAAGTCTCTAAATTAATATGATTTTTAGTAGTTTGTATGTGTGTTTTTTTTGTGTTTTATTTTTTTTCTTTTATTTATTTTTTAGAATGTTTGGTGTGTTTTGTTTCTCTTTTAACCTTTTCTTTGAAAGTGTTGGTACCCTTTTTGGTGGCTTTGAGAGGATCCTTGGGCCATAGACAACTTTGTATGAACCTTAATGCAAGAGTAAATGAGGTACCTTCAAGTAACCTTGGTGATAGACTTAAACAACTCACTACTCTTGTTTTGCATGTTACCATAGGAACTAGAGTTATTAATACAAGCGGAGTATGTCATACATAAGAAAATCCATATGCTTAGCATGCAAAAGTTATGATAGGAGGAGGATGGACACAAACCAGTGCTCAATCTTTTAATAGTTCCTAATGGCATGACCCCTACATAAGCGCTTAATATTCAGGAATGAGGCATCACCCCAATTTTAGATGGGAGAAAAATGATCATTATCAAGTATCATATCAAGACCCTTACACACTCAAATATAAAGCTTCAAAATATTATCAATATCCTCAACAAAAATCTTCTTCAAATTCAGAACCCTTAAGTTCAAAAAAAATGGACAAGCTTTTTGAAATATTGACAGATGGGTAAAACCAACTCATGTAAATTCAAATAAAATAAAATAAAATGATGTCGGTGTTAAAGGAGAAAATAGGTTATGCGATTAGCATGATCGATTAATTACAAGAAAAAAAAGTGCTCTCTTGTACTTCAGTTTAAAAATTCATGTGGGAATCATGAGTATGATGATGCCATGCCCACATGTGAGGATGAGCTAGTTGAGGAGGTCTCTATGGAACATATTGAAAAGCATGATCATGTGGAAGAAGAGCTTGCAAAAGTAGAAGAAGAATCTCATCAAAATAAGGAAGTATATAGATGACAAGATTATCACTTTCATCTACCATAGTCCATCTTTGAACATTTGTTCCCTTATTTTGCTCGGAGATGACCATGAAATATAAGGTAATCCATTTAACCACTTTGATTTTATTTATACTAACCATACTCATTTTTTCCCTCTTTTAGCAGGTTATATGGGTCCAAGATTAAAGATAGTAATCAAATTATCTTGGATAAAAGAATTTAAGGAGCGATAATATGTACGTTCTTTAATAGAGAGATCACCATACATTGGCTTCGAGAAAAATATTCTCTCTTTAAACACAAGCTAAAATCCCATGATAGGTAAGTTGCATTCTTGCTAGGTCAAATATTTTATTAACACTAATATTTTATCTTTTTCTACCTTGCAGGATATAGATGATCATCATGAGGAAGTATTTAGTGAAGTAGCTCTCAAGTGGACGTACACACCTTAAATGAGTAAACCAAGATCATATCAGGCTGAAGACATAAACAATAAGCACTACTTGGGAGGCAACCCAATGTGATAAGGGAGTTTTCTACCCTTTAATTATTTTTTATTTATTTACTTTGTCTCTCCATACTCAAAATTACATGTTTCTTTGGTTGTTTACAAATTGAGGGTAATGTGTGATTTAAGTGTGGGAGCGTGAGTGTTTTATATGTTTGCATGAAAAAAATATAATTGAAAAAAATATAAATATAAATATACATTTTAGTTAGTGTTTTTAAAGTTATAGGAGCCCTTAACTATTTAATGAGGAGTATATCATTGAAATATAACAAAAATAGGATCATAAAATGAAATGGAAGGGAATCAAATCGTTATGGATATAGAGTGATTATGTATGTAAGTGCACGTGAAAAAATATATGTATTTATGTCAAGAAAGAAATTAGTTATGTTTAGTGGTAGAGGTAGAATCTATATATATATATCCATTTTATTATCATCATTCTTCTTTAAAAAATGAAAAATTAAAGATGAAAATAAAGAGAGAAGAAAATGGTTCGATATAAGGAAGAGAGGGGGATATAGAAATAATGTTGAGAAAGTTATATTCGTAGGTAAAAGGATAATTATGTTGTTGATAAACAAATATGGATATAGATGTGTGTATGAGAATAGTATGGATATGGATACTCAGTACTTGTATATGTACACAAATTTAGTGGATATCTTCTTCCATCCTCCATATCCGCATCTATATGTATTTATAAATATTCGTTTAAATATTCATCGTATAAAATCAATTAGATTTTGGGTAAAATTTTCCCTATTTACATTCCTGCCTTTGTTTTGATGAGAACAATCTTAATTATGAGTTTGAATTATCTTGCTATGAGTACATGTGTATCATAACAAAAACTAAAATATTCAATACTTGACTAAGTCAACAAGTTCTAAGGAGATCAAGTTTATACATCATATCTCAAGCACAAGCCAAATATCAACAAGGATAATCTTAGAAGACTCCAGCTTCAACAAATTCAATTTCATATGTGGAATATACAAATAATGAAGGGATAAGTATGTGTGCTAAAAAAATAAGACTCAAGATTCAGGGAGTATGTTAGAGTCTTAAATTAGGTATATATGATTTACATATTAATAGAACTTAAAAAATTCACCATAAATTCCATGGACAATATTTTTAGATTAAAAATACTTCTCTAGAAAGATTAAGATGTTTACTTTACAGTAAAAGACAACATACAATTTCAAGCTTTGTAGCTCAACTTATACACTTTTCATAAAGGTGTGGAGTGTTGAAATCTGATATCAAACCCATTGTTTGGTTTCCAAACTAGTCAACAAATTTGAAAATTGATTGATTGGTTTACTCTCCCAAAAACAATTCCTAGCTTCTGCTTAAACAGATCAACTGGTTAGTCAAATTGACCAATAGATTTGGATACTAATCAATCAATCTAAGCATTCCTAAGATTTTCCATCCACAAGAATTTAGCCATTTGAGTAATTTTTACATCAAATAGATAGTGCTAATTTTTCTCATCTTTTATCACTATAAATAAGAGTTATTATAATTAAATGAACATAAATTAACCTAGTACAGCTATTCTAGCATCATCATTTTCACATTTTACAAAGAATCAAAGAGAATTTTCATTTCACACTTTCAAATCTAAATGAAACTTCTATGGTGTTCAATTTGTTCTTCATATTTAGCTATATTATTCTTACACATATAATACTTATTCATCTAATTTGTTTGCTTCACTCATATTTGATCATATATTTTCATTTTTGTATTTTGTGATGAATCAATTGTAAACACAACAACAAGGTAATTCTGTTTTATTTTCATAATATGTGTTTTGTTTTAGAGGTGATTACACTTTATTTCATAGTGATTTCATATTATTTATATGGTGGTTATGAACCTTAAAGTGAATGTTATAAAAGGAAAACACACCATAAATAAATAATAATAAAACATATAGTAAATAGTGATTGTTATATTTATGTGATGATTATATCTTATATTTATGATGATTGTATCAAACCTTTTATTTTGCACCTGATTATGTGTTATTGATTTCATGATGTTGCAATTGACGAAACTATGATTTGCTCAAAATAATCTTACAAAACTTGTCCTGTACTAATCGGATAATTGAAAATGTCATCATTTTGATCAAATCATTGAAAACATCATTATTCCTAGCACCAAATCATGTACTAGTAATGTACAATAACTTTAATAAATGGAATGCATATATAAGGAAGTTATTGTTGCACAAGAAAATTGATGAAATAATTAGTTTTAAATTTTATTTTTATAAAGGCAAGCTAAATAAGTATAAAAAGACATAGTATAGTCGGTTGAACATTTCATGTTCCAACATCTGTATAGGTGAAAGGAATGTATGATTAGAGAGATGGTGCCTTACCAGGAGAGTGCACATACTCAACATATTAAACCACCAAATACCACCCGTCATCCAAAGCTTTACGTAAGAGATATTGATCCAAGATATCGTCGAGGTAAAGAATTTCAGCCAAGGCTCATCACGCATCAACTTAAGGTATGTTTTATAATGTTTGTTGACAACCTAGCCAAAGAGTTAGAGGTTGAGGAAGTGCATGAATTATTTAATGAAGTTGGGAAGGTGGAGGATATCTTTATCAGCTAAAAGGACTACAAAGTATCCAACCTTCATTTCTACTTCACGTGTTATAATGGAGAAGATGGAGCAAAGGAGGTAGTGAGGAAATTGAAAAACCTGCTACTACATGGGATCAAACTTCAGGTGAAGTTGGTAAGGTTTGGAAGAAGAGGGCATCTAGTATATAAGGCTCAAGGATAAGATTGAATGAGTAGTAGAAACTCTTGGCATAATCGATGGAGGCAAGCGATGAGGGACTCGAGATCCTACGCAGTAGTCACCAAAGAAAAGGAGTTGATGAAGAGTAACATGATGGAGGCAGGTAGGGTGATTCATTTGTAAGTGCTCGAGGAGGAGTTGGAGTGGCTAGAAAGAAGCCTTATAGTTAAATCTTCGCAGTCTATTCACCCAGATATCATCATCCCAAATTTGCTGGAATCATGAAGCATAACATGTAAAATTAGAAAGCTGAGTAGGTATAAGTTCCTCATCACCTTTGAGATAAAAGAAGATATCCAAAAAGCCATGGAGGAAGGTAGCAAGCTATACAAATTATTTCATGTGGTTAGAAGTTGGATAATGGAGGATAATTGTAGGGTTAGGAGAACTTGGGTGGAGAGTAGGGGGATACTGATGGTGGTGTGGAAGGAAGAATTTATTCGAAGGATTGCTGAGCCATGGGGAAGGTGGGTGTGTTGGGAAGAGGATAGGGGTTTCAGAGGATCAATGGAGGCCACCAGGATGTTGGTCAACACACAAAACTTAGAGGAGATCCAGGATAGGTTGGTGTTATGCATAGGAGGAAGGAGGCGACAGTTGTAGTACACGAGGTAAGCCAAGGCTATAACCCATGGAAACAAGCTTAGGTGGACAGGAGGGTGTTTCGGTCAGTGGAGTCACTCTCCTGGGAGGAAGACAGATAAACTCTTAACAACTCAAGCGGTGCGGGATAGTGTGTAGAAGCCCAAGAGTTAGGCAGCATTAACTTATAGGCTCATCTTTCAAGGGTTTAAGAGGGAGTGATGGATTTGGAATTAAAAGATTTGTCACTGTTGACTCCATCACATTGAGACTTTTGTGAGAGGAAGAGTTAATGAGTTCCATGTGGCACATGAGGGGAACAGATCAAGAGAATAAGAGGACAAGGGGTTTTATGAGGGAGTTATAAGTCCTGATAGTCGATACATATGCGGTTTATAGAGTAGTTATGGCTCCTGAATCTTCAAGAAAAGGGAGAAAGGTGGATGTACAAAAAATTGATGAGGCAAGAAGAATCAAAGATGGAATAAAAGAAACATTTTGGGAAATGTTGGTAATTGGAGCTAAAGAGAAGGGGTGTTGGAAGGGGGATTGTCTCAAGCAAGCTTGGATGTCCCCCTCCTAGCTTCGAGGATGATTTTGTTCAATTTTCTTGTGAAGTTAGAAGTGAGGGTAGGGATCCAACGTGTCAAAGGATGGAAGAGAGTAATTTGGAAGATGAAGAGGTGGTAGAAGCTAAAGCAACATGGTATCTTGGGAAAGAGATAGGATTATCCTCTAGAGGGGAGATGAAGTGTGTGGAGAAGTTGGCCGGTTTAAGGAGAAGTCAAAGAGTTATTGGGAATTGGTAAGTTAATGGATTTTAGTAGATAACTTTGTGGTTTTGACTTGTGATTATCATTATTTGGAATGCAAGAGGGATAGGTGCTTCGGGAAAAATGACTAGTATCCAGGCATTGATTTCTAAAGAAAAGCTATGGATTTGTGGTTTGGTAGAAACAAAACACTAGATAGTGTTGGACTCATGGAAGAATAGGGTTTGGAGAACTAGTATGATTAAGTGGAGGAATACACTAGCACAAGATAGGAGTGGAGGTCTGATTAATGGATGGGATATGCAGTGTTTTGGTATTCGAGATTCCAGGATTGGTAGTAGCTTGATTTTGATTGAAGGATGTTTAGCCCTGCTTTTGTTTGAGTGTGTAGTGTTACTCATATATGGGTATTCTGACTCAAGAGAAAGAAGGAATTATGGGAAGAGTTTTGGTATGTAGGGTAACAGTGTAGTAGGCCATTGTTGTTGATGGGGGACTTTAATGAGGTTAGAAGGCAAAGTGAAAGAAAATGGGGATGGTTGGATAATAGCAGTGTTAGTTCCTTTAATTAGCATATTAATAGGATGGGGCTCATCAACATCACCCCTTTTATAATACCCCGTATGTTTAAAATCCAGATTTATTAAGTTTAATGATTTTATTAGCGTACTTTGATGTAAAAAATTAATTATTTTAATTTCGATTCGTTTTATGGATTTATCGACGATTTTGAATTCATAATTGAATGTAATTAATCATTTTTGGGAAGTAATATTTTATCGACATTTTAATTAATTGAATGTAATATTTTTGGAAAGTTTAAATTAAAAATATTTTTGGAACTTATTTAAGAATTTCTTTTTGAAATTAATTTTCTTCCCTTCTACGCTTTTTAGTTTGCGAAAAACCGATTTCAGAAATTATTAAAATTAGTCTTGATTTACTAGAATTTGACTTAAATATTTTATTATAGGTTTTTAAATATTATTTTAGGGTCTTATAATGTATTTCCGTAAATAATATAAATTTTTATGTTCGCTGGTAAATTCTTCCGAAAATATTTCCGAAATTCTTTATGTAGCTTTTTATTTATTTCAAGCATTTAGATCATTTTTAAATAATTTTCGTTTAATAAATTTTATATAAAATCTTCCAATAATAATTTATAAATATTTAGTATTTTATTTTAGGTATATTTGTATTTGTATTTTTTTTTTAAAAACAATCGGTGCCCCGACCGAACCCCCCTCTTCCTTTCCTTTTTCCCTCTTCTTCTTCCCTTTCTTTTCTTCCCCTACTACTCCCAACCCCCTGCCCTCTGCGCAGCCCCAAACCCTAGCCAGCTGCCACCTCCTCCCCAGCTCCTCCTTGTGCCGCCTCGCCTATCGACCTTCGGTGACGCTGCAGCAACAACCGAAGCAGCGCAACAGTAGCCTGCTCGACAGCAGCGGCAACAGCCGATGCCCCAGCAGAGACTGCGCGCGGGAGCAGCAGCAACGGCGGCAAGCCGCCATCCGGCCATGGCGAGCTCGGGCGATGACCGGCGAGCCACCCTCGTTCCCCGACGAAGCTTTTCTAGCATTTTCTTGTCCCAATTGTGTTGATTTCATTCGGTATAAATTTCTAAAAACCCTAATATATATATTTGATTAATTGAGTATGATTTAGCTTGTGATAAGCTAAATTAGTTGTTTGATTATGTATATATATGTTGTAAGAATGATTTGGATGGGTTAATTATATGGTTATGTTGAGATTTTGGAAAAATTGGATTTTTGGCCGGGTTATGCCCAAATTTTTCGGATCCGTCCGATTTAGCTATTTTTGATAGATTGATTATACAAAACATTTTAAAATGTATTCAATTTTATTTTGGAACCGTCAATTTGAGAAATTTATGCAGGTTTTATCAGAATATGATTTCTAGGTCAAATTTTGACTGTAATGAAATTGGGTTGTATAATTGAGTCGTTCCACTCAATTGATTTTATAATATCGTTTCAAATGTATTTAATTATATATTGGAAGTGTTGATTTGGGAAAATTGTGCGTAATTGATCGAAATTGGATTTTTAGGTCAAAACTCCCGCAGGTTTAAATTGGATTGTGTAATCGGGTTATTTTATTCAATTGACTATATAAATTATATTAGAATATATTTAATTACATTTCTAAACTGTCAATTTATATGTTTTGGCAAGAATTGATCGGGTTTGCGTTCTAGACTCAAAAACCTTAATTGTGCTAAATTGGATATTTCTGTTATTGGTTTTGATCAATTGATTATTTGATATGTTATAAAATGTGTTTAATTGCATTTCTAAACACTCAATTCGATTAAATTTATAGAATTTTACCGAATTGGATCTTCGGGCCTAAACCCATAGATTTTAAGTGAGATTAAGAGATTGGTTATTTGTATAGTTGTTTTGCTAAAATTAAATTTATAAAAGTAGTTGAAATGATCCTAATTGTATTCCAATACCTTTAATTAGAATTAATTGATTTGAATTACCTGAGTTTATGTCGTGGGCTTTAAAACCCTAAATTTAAAAATTAATCATTTGGAATTGATTAATCGGAAGATTATTTTGTTGAAATTGATTGTCTAGATTTATCTAAAATTGATTGAATTGTGTCTTAAAATTATCAATTTGAGGCAATCAAAGTGATTTGGCCGATTTGTGGTTTAGGTATTAAAAACCCTAATCTTCGGGGATGATTTTATAAATTGATTTTTGCTATGTGTATTTTATCTAACCGATTTCTATCTTTGGGTTTTAAATCATTTAAATTATGTTTTAACCTAATCGGTTCGGATTCGGTTCTATGTAAATGGTTGGGTTGCCTATTTAGTTGTAAAACATAATAAAATAAGTTATTTTCGATAAATTAACTTATGATCGATTATTCTTTCTCGGTCTTTCCAAATTAAGTTGAAATGTCCCAAGTGATAATTGTATTAATCCTTTTTTATTTAATTTTAACCTTAAATCTTAATAGAGCTATGCTTTTAAGTCCTAAGTTTTGGACACATTTTCCAATAAAATAGTTTGTGTCTCTTGTATCGATTAAATTATAATAGTTGAAATTAATGATCGATAGGATAGTTTCTAACTTAGTTTTCGATGTAATCTAGGAAAGATTTATTGTGGATCCTTGAACTAGTGATCTCTCTCCCTCTTATCTCGCTTAGCTAGCTTCAGATCCAGGTAAGTTTCTACTTACCTCCACTTATGGGTGTTTCATAAGAATGTGACTAAGAACAACTATGCGTGTGTGTTATGTGCCTTGTGTACCATGTGTTATGCCATGTGGTGTACCTTATGTTTTAAATGACTAATTACTTGTAGCGCAGCTTAAAGGCGAGGTATGCTTATATGTATTCCTTACCACATATGTGTAATGATTGTTCTATTGTGTTTGTGATATTTTATGACGTGACCCTCTAGGACATGCATGTTAGGATATTAATAATATGATGTGTGGTGAAAGGATGAAATGGGGGAGAATGTGGAAGTAAGAAAAATTACGGAAGAGTAGAGTGATGGGTTAAGAGTGGAAATTTAATACACGAAGGATGAGTATGGGCGCCATGGGAAGTAAGTAATGTTAGATGAAAAGTAGAGAGGTTACTTGTGGGGGAAGAAATGTGCTAGGGTTTGGAGTGGCTAACTAGGGTTTTTCGATCACCTACGAAATCAATGAGTAAAGTGATATGATTTGGGATTGAACCTAAATGAGATGAGGTGTTTGAGGATAAACGAATTAATAGTAGTGAATTAAGAGGAAGTTAGGTCATAGGTTTAATTAGGGTTTCAAGGGAAACCCTAGAGGCTAATAGCGGGTGGAGTTTGATGTCACGAGGTGTTGGACCTTAACCCACACCCTTAGGAGTTGGTTTTCATTATGTGTAAGTGTAAAGGGGAATGGATACCGAGGTATAATAAGGGGCGCAAGAGTCTCAAGATATGGGACGGGCCCTCCTACGAGGATAAGTGTGGAAATAGTTAGTCGTGCATGTTAAGGGTAAAATACTTTCAAATAAGATATGTTAAGACACTAATTACTTAAAGAGGAAGATGTTGAGCCGGACCCAGACCGGTCCACCGGCGAATAATAGTGGTTAGGGTCGGGATGCCCTACATGACCGGTCCACCAGCTATAATAGTGGTCAGGCGTGTTTTGCCTTGCATGATTTCAGGTCCACTACCTATAATAGTGGGGGATTCTGTGCTCAACAAACCAAACGTAATAACGTTAAGACATGGGAAAGACACAAAGTAATTACAGTGAAACATCATGTGAGTCGGGGCCAGACCGGTCCACCGGCGAATAATAGTGGTCAGAAGCGTTCTGCCCTGCATGACCGGTCCACTGGCTATAATAGTGGCCAGGCGCGTTTTGCCCTGCATGATTTCTGATCCACCGGCTATAATAGTGGAGTTCCCACACTCACATGAATCGATAAAGACTATGGTGTGAATCGATTATATTTACCAAAGATCTAAAAAATGAGTCTACTCGAACCATAGCCGGCTTTTATTATCTGTATTACTACATGCTGCTCGTTTCCACGAGCAGAGGACTCGATTCGGCTTGGTTTGGTTTGGCGTTGTCCGAAAATGCCCGATTCGTTGGTTTAATATTGTCCATGAATGCTCGGTTATTTTATCTAAATATCTTATTAGATTAAGATGTTTACTGCCACACTTACATGTTTAAATAAATGTTATATATGTGTCGCATGTTATTATATATGTATGGTAGGACTTATGATGTGGGTTTTGAGTATGCATAATATTATATCAACGTAAATGTACCATCATTCAATATGCACTTGATGTTATAGTTTACGTCTCTCCCATAAGATAGGGTAGTGGGATTTACTCAGTATTGGACCCATACTGATACTACCTTGGTTGAATGGGTCATGTGATGATCCATCGATGGTGGGGAGCAGACCCCTTGTGCAGGTTGATACTGTGTTGGGGTGGAAGGCCTGACCTGAGTGAGTAGGCAATCCGGATATTGATCCTTCGAGATTTGTTTTTGTTTAGCTGTATTTTGTATTACATTCCTGTTTTGAGAAACATATTCTGGGGTTGTAATCCTAAATCGTATTCTAACTTCTGTTTGACTTACCTCTTGTTAAGGATTTATTTTAAATGTTGTCTTGCGTTTTTGATACTTTGTACTAAAGGTTGATCAGATATAGCCTTAGCACTTAGTACTTGAACGGTAGGAGTGAACCGGTCTAGTACTAAGTGTGGCGGTAATACCCCTGAGTTTACGGTTTTATCCTTTGCTTCTGCTAAACCTTTTGATTTTAAACAAAAATTTTTAGTAGTAAATTTGGGGGTGTTACACCTTTAAACGTTAAGTTTTCTTGGCATAAGGCCAATTCAACTAGCCTTTTGGATCAATTCTTAATTGAACCCTCTTGGTTTTTGGTGTAATTGGATCTTTTTTGCTCAGGGTTAGGAAGGTCTTTATTGGACCACAATCCTATTCACCTTTCTATTAAGAATTGTGGGCATGGGTTGAAACCTTTAGTTTAAGGGATATGTGGTTTTCTCATCCATAGTTTTGTGGCTTCATGGCGAAGTGTTGGGCCAAGCTTAAAGGGAGTTCCTACCAGAATATGATATGAATCTTAAGAATTTATATTTAATTAATTTTGATAATTGTTGTGAATTATTTACTTATAATTGTTTGTCTTATTTGGTGGATAAATAGGAGCGTAATGCAACATATGGACGCGGTGGATCTTTGGATGCAGCTGATGGAATGTGTAGATTATGTATCTGAAGTGTGCAGATTATGTAATTTTTGTTAATTAATTGTAATCCCATATGATGCATTCACCAGTCGAAATTGGCTAATGGAAATTAGGTCGGTTGTATAATCCGCCACCCGGTCCTTAATTTTGGACTAGATGGATTGTGGAATAATCAATCCTTAATAGCCATGATTAGCTAAAGTTTTTTTAGCTGATGGGAATTATGTCTCAAACTTACCTTGTGTTTGGGGCAATTCTCTTGTGTGTGTTATTTGGGCTGGTCAACTTACTTATGTGGCCCAAAGTAACAGCCCATTCAGCCCATCCCGTTGTAAGTCTGGCTGTGTATTTTGGTTAGTCTGTATTGTGCGGGTATTTTGTACGTTTGTTATACGGCATGTCATACTTGTATAAATAGCTTGTAAAAGTGTAATACGCGGACAATCTTTGACAGAATACATTGCTGAGTTTCTCGATTCTTTTCGTGACTTGTCTCTCTCTCTCTCGGCGAATCTCTCGCTCGCTCTTCTTATCTAAATCAGCTCTCTCTTGCTTTGATCGATCTTGATCATTCTTTCTTCGATTTCAGATGTCGTTGTACAAACTGGGCCTCTGAATCTTTGGGTCTTCCTTTGGGGTTTTTCCTTAGGCTGAACCGGTGAATAGAACGTTGCGCTCGATTAATCTTTCGATCCTTTCATGAAACCCTAACAGGTTTCCATCAGAATAGGTTAAAGGAGATGAAGAGTGTATCAAGGAAGTGTTTAAGGATATTGAATCAAAGATTAAGATGCTTAAGTATGAATTGGAGAAGGTGGATATCACAGGTAATGATGTTAATTGTGATGAAGTGGTGCTTGCTATAAGGGCAACTTTGAAGAATCAGTTATGGAAATAGCATAAGAGGAAAGAAGCTTACTAGATGTAGGTGTCTAGGGTAAGAGGATTTAAAGATAGAGACAGCAACATAAGATTCTTTCACACTGTTACTGCTATGAGGAAAAAGAGAGCTATCATCGATAGGTTAATGGAGATGGGCAAGGTGATTTTAGAACTGTCAGGGATTAAGGAGGTAATCATATCCTACTTCAAGGGACTATATAATTAGCTGGATCTTTTGTACATTAGCATTTCAGCCGATGGTTTCCATAAGAGATCAAGGGAGCAAAGTATGGAACTTGATAGTATACCTCATAGGGAGGAAGTTCAGAAAGTGGTCTGGGCATGTGATCCTCTTAATGCTCCAAGGTATGATAGGTATCATATGGGTTTCATTCAAAATATGTGGGGTGTAATCGGGGAAAAGTTCACTAATTATCTACTAGAGTTCTTCTGTTCGAGTAGGATGCTACACTCCCTCGATACCACTTTGATTACATTGATTTCCAAAGTGGAGGAGGTTAGTCAGCTTAGACCTATCAGGTTACTAGGGTGTATTTATAAGGTGATATCGAATATTCTAGTTCATAGATTGAAATAGGTGGTTGATAGCTTGGTTAGCAATTCTCGGTTAGCTTTCATCGAAGGCAGAAGCATTCTTGATGGTGTCGTAGTAGCCAACGAGATTGTTCAGTGGTCTATGAAGAAGAAGGGATCGAGAGGGATGACGATTAAGCTAGACTTTCAAAAGACGTATGACATCATCATATGAGAGTTCATGGATAGTATTTTAAGTATTATGGGCTTTAGGAATGTATGTAGATGATGGATAAAGGATTGTATATCAACTACTAGTATTTCAGTTCTTATTAATGGGTTGTCATCCACTCTCTTCAAGATGAGAAGGGGTCTCTGGCAAGGGGATCCCATTTCCCCTTTTTTGTTTATTTTGGTTGTAGAGGCATTTAATCAGCTTATCATAAGAGGTATGGATAAAGGTCTGATCCAAGGATTAAGAGTGGGGAGAGATAAATGCGAAGTTACCCATCTTCAATTCGTAGATGACACTATGATTTTCTCTGGGGCATCTCTTGAGAATATTATAAATTAGAGAAGAATGCTAGACTATTTCCATTTGTTGTTAGGGTTGAGTGTTAACTTTGCAAAGCCTGAGCTCATAGGCCTTGGAGTGGATGCACAGTTCCAGAAGGAGGCTGCAAAGATTATGAATTATAAAATCCGCTTTCTGCCAATTAATTACCTTGGCCTCCGTTGGGGGGGCTTCATAGGAATAGTCAGGTTTGGAAACCAATGGTTGATAAGATTAAATAGAGATTGGCTAGGTGGAAGACAAAATTCCTTTCAAGAGTAGAGAGATTGGTACTAATAAAAAGTCTCTTAAACAACCTGCTTATATACTACATGAGTTTATTTAGAATCCTAAAAGGGGTGGTTAAGGAGATCATTAGTGTCTAAAGGAATTTTTTCTAGAGTGGTAGTGGGGATAGGAATAAACTACCATTGGTTAGGTGGAGTGTGATACAAAGACCTAAAACCCTAGGTAGCTTTTGTGTTGGGGACTTAATTATGAAGAATAATGCATTATTATTCAAATGGTGGTGGAGGTTCTATATTATAGAGGGGGGCATCTTGGAAAATGATTATTTCCTCCATTTACTCTAGTGACCATTTTAGAATTTTAGAGATCCTAGATCAAAGGAGAGGATGAACCCCGTGGGTGGATATTATTAAGATTGGAAGGACGAACCCCATCCTTAATTCAGGACTAAAGATTGTCCTCAACAATGGTAGAAGCATCAGGTTTTGACACAATAATGGATGGGGTAGGGTTCTTTGAAAAGCATATTTCCGAGACTTTTTATGGTTTCAAGTCAACAAGAAGAAAAGGTAGCAGAAATGGGCTTACGGGATGGGACACAGTGGATCTAGCAACTTTGGTGGAGGCAACGCCATTTATCTTAGGAGGAAAGTCAAGTGGAACAGTTAGAAAGTCTGATCAAGTAGTTTTAATTAAGGATATGAAATATATGATTAGATGGGCCAATGATGATAAGGGTATCTTTTCTGTTAGATCCTTCTGTCATACCTCTTATTAGAGATTATATGGAGATGATTTGAGAAGTAACACCATGAGCATGATTTGGAGTGGCATAGCACCTTTGAGGATCAAACTTATTTCTTGTTTCGCCTTTCAATAGAGACTCAATACAAAAGATAGACTTTCTAGCTAGGCTTCATATTATTCATATAAGGGCATCAAGATGACCTTTTGCAAGTCTGCACAGGAATTGGTCAACCATATTTCCCTACATTGTACCATGACAGGAAAGATCTGGTATGAAATTTGCGATTGGTTTGGATGCACGTGGGTGATGCCAGGATTTGTTGAGGATAATGATTTTGCTTGGCTAGGAGGTAAAAGAAAGGGAATGAGGAGAGAAATTTGGAACACAACATTATTCGCAATAATAGAAACTATATGGGAATTTAGAAATAAGATAATGTTTGAAAGTCATCAAGTATGCATAAGAAGGATGGTTATGTTCATCAAATCAAGGATTGGGTTTAAGATCAAGAATAAAATAAATGAATTTCCTTATAAAATTAATGAGGTAGTTTATAATGTGTGGGTCTTCTTGTGATTCAAAGGTTCAGAAGAGAGTGTATTTTTTAGTTTGTTCTTTTTGCTTTTGTCATTCTATTTTTTATTTTTTATTTTTTATAATCCCTCCTCACAATTATCAAAAAAAAATGTATAGCAAAATAAAAGAAAACAACAACCAGGTGTCACTGCTCTAAATATATACAAATCAGACATCAAGCCTACTGTTGGCATGAAACAATTTAGACTTTGGCAGGTAATAAAATAATACTATGATGACACAAATTTTAAATAATTATCGGCTTTTTGGTATGTACACTATAATATGCTTTATTTGTTTGATAATAACTTTTTTCATTAATAAATGATAACATAAAATAAAATAGTTTTATTTTAGGCTATGAAGTGCCGGACCACAGTGACTATAAAATGTAAACATTCTAAAAGCGAAACGAGCAGAGCAATATGATTGACAATTCAGTAAACAGATCATGGAGTATGAAACGCTCGATCCTAATCTCAATATCTTTATTGCTTTTCTGGCCCTTCTAAAGCTAGTGGGATATGTTTTGTGGCTCCTCCTAATCTTTAGAGTCACAGCATGTGAATGCAACAACTCTTTTTATTCCACCCCCTCCCTCCGTAAGCAAGCAGCCTCGCTTTTTTTCCTACCTCCTATATTTTGCTATCAGATAAACCCTCCTTCTCTTTTGCAGAAATACGGAAGAAAAAAAATAAATAATAGTAAAGCTAATTGAATTAAGGCTACACTTGTCGCAGAAAATCCTAATGTTCCTTGCTGTTGTCTTGTTGGCTAGGTAGCCGGCTCTCTTTCCTTTGCACTTTCCTCTGTTTATCATCAGCAGAACCATATCCACAGATTCCCTCTGTCTCACTCTCCCCACCTCCAAATTATAAACTACGTGTCATATACACATGCACGCAGTATTACTTCTTTCCGTGACGTTGATTGTGTAGGTCCTTTTCTTGCACATCAACAAAAAGGCTTCATTACCCTCTATTGCCTAAAGGATATTCACTTGATGCTACGTGTAAAAGTGATGGATGCGAATTCAGCGTCTAGTCATCAAAGCTAAAAGAATGAAAAGAAAAGAGAAGAAAAGAAAAGGAGAGCGAGAGAGGACCCTGTCTGGTGGTATCGATATGGTTACTTTAACGTTTGGAGTTGGTCGAGTCAGTGTGCTGGGTAAAAAAGTGTAGAGGAATCTCTGTACAATTGGCCTTGTGATAGTCTAACTTTGGCCATTTTCTCTTCACACCACTTTAGCTGTTGTCGAGTAATTTCGTCCATCCTCAACACCCTCGACACCACTTTTAAGTCAATCAGACCCATCAATATCTCCATCTCTTCGTCAATTCTTAGCTTCTTTTTCTTGAAGCATTTTCCTGAGCGTTGTAGATCTTTCAGCTTCAGTTTTTTCTGCACATGAGAACGTAAGAATGTGACATATATATATATATATATACATATATATTCTATTAAGCAATGAATGCCCGTCATAACTCCATAAGTAATGTATCCTACAGATATTGCAACAAGTATCAGTCCATTAACTAATCTGGGTCCGAAGGTGAAATAATAATAATAACAACAGTAATAATAAGCTGGAACATGTACCAAAACCTTAAGTAGGTCATATTGAACACTTGGCGGAGAAGTAAGATCGCGGTTAGCTAGTTAATAACGCATTGTGTTGTTACCTACGTGATATTACCTGATAGTAATAGTCGTGTGTGTACGAAGATGGGACGGTCGATCATATTAGCTGATAGTGATAGTTCAAAGCTGTTCATTGGACGTATATATTAACCACAATAACGTGAGTTATAAATAAACTAATCCAACACGGCTCATATCTTGAGTTACTCTTGGCACACAGATGGCACCCACAATAATAATTGCCCACTTCTAATCATTTTATGATTAATTAATAAATCTACGTCCAAAACTACGTGATGTCATGAGCACATCAACACATAATGCCAATACCTAGATCACAATATCGTTTTCCCCTTCCTAGCTAGCCGGTTCTCTTAAACAGCAGTTCGATCTTAATTGAGAAGGAACTGGAAAACCAAGTTGCCGATACACAGACAGACATGTACATAAGTATGAATAAGTGAGTGAGGTTCATGCCATCATGTATACCTTCTTGTTAGTCTTCTTCATCATATGAAGAAGAGCCGGATCGACTGAACCGCCTCCTCTTCGATTTCTTCTTTTAGATAACCATGCAGCCAGTATCCGACAACGCGTCTCCTTATCTGCTTTAAGAAAATTCATGAAGGTCCGGATCGATTCTTCCAATATGGCAAGAAATGATGCCGACGATACTCTTGAGCTCAAAACTCCTTCCTTCTCTGCATCTTCATAATCTACATATAACCCGCAGACGGGAAATTGAGTATTGAAGTGATCGGCCAGGCAACGATCGAGATCATTGGGTCATCAAACCGAGAAAGAGAGAAGAACATACTGTGTCCTCAGTTCCTGGCTTGACTCAATGTGTAGGACTTAGAACAGAACAATGAATTAATAATCAAACTCACAAGAAAAGACCTACTAGCTAGTAGTACTAACCATGATATTCCGGTACTTGCAGCAGCTTAGGCGTGACACCTCTCATTCTAGCATAAATTTCAGGTCTTCGACCATACTCGTAAGGTTCATTCTCAATGTACCTCTGTAAAAGCACTTGGAATTGCTGGAACTGCTGCGCAATATTTGCAGGACATCCGAGGTCTGAACCTTTTATAAGAGCTCGTTTTCGTTGGAAGTTCTTGTAATTCCAGTTTAATGCTTCCCATGCCAAGCAAATCTGTGCTACATAAGCTGCTTCTAGTTCGTAATATGGGTTTTGGTATTCCGTGGTTCTTTTGTTTTTTGTCGCGAGCTTGTGAACTATTCTCTGCGAAATTGATCTTGGCTCCACTTGGAAAGACTTGAGTGACTCTGAGAACGAGATTGATCTAATTAACTCTTCTAACTGTGTATTATATATGCATACAGCAAGAATCAAATATGATTCGAGAGAAGCGGAAGGAAGAAAAACAATTGTTTTCGGTTTCTTTTATTTTATTTATTTTACCTGTTTCATGGAGTTTCTGTGCACTAATTCTGTCTAGGAACATCATCTCTTCATCATACTTTTGATAAACGGTATATGATTCCCATTTAGGGCAACTTCTCCTAGACGACGAAGAGAATGGATCTTCCGTTGTAGTAGAGTCCCTACAATTAATGGAGCTTCTCCATTCAGAAGAGCTCTTTGAAGTTGATCCAATGGTATATGTGTCTCCGTATACTTCTTCATCCTCTTCTTCATCATTGCTTCGATCCTTTCCTAATTCGCTGAACTTCCGCCGCTCTAATTCGTATGAAGCGCAAGAGAGATAATTCTCATCCTTAGTAAATGCTGCTATTTCCTCTTCAACCACTAATCTCACCTGTTCGTGGATTTTTTCTTCGCATTTTTGTCCTGCAACAGGTACATCTCATAATCAAAATAATTAAAACAAAAAATAAAAATAAAATTTGCATCATAAGCTAGTAGCTACATCTAAACTAAACTTCTATATTAATGTGGATGGAATTTCACCATGGTGGTCTTCATTGTCTGATGGCAGTATCCAATGTTTGTTCAAGTCGATTGTTGTCAGTACCGGAGATTGACGCAAGTCCTCATTAAGCACTATTTCCGAGCTATTTATATCTGAATCATAATCTTGTCTTTGGTTTGAATCCTCCTCCTCCTCGAGTGTAATCTCTGTGTTGTTGCCCTTGAATTCTGAATCTGGAGAATGAATATTAGACTCAGGGGTAGTGTAACTAGCAGCAGTAATAGATGTTTCCCGAGTATCAGAGGATTCAACTGGGTCTTCAAATATGCTCTCGTGAGAGATGTTATAATGAGCATGCTGGTGATGGGTTTCATTACGACGACGACCACGAAGATGATGATGATCACCGAGTGATGATTGATCATAATTTTGTTGATGGGAATGCTGATCCCTCGATAAAAACTCCAGTTCCTCCCCGCCACCTATTACGTTAGCCACCAAGTGTTCTGTTTCCATCTCTTTCCCGTAATTAGAACAGCTATATCCTTCTACTTCTTCTTCTTCATCATATTCTTGCCCCTGCTCTTCCTCCTCCACCACGGCCACCGTATCCACCTCTTCTTCTTCGTCCTCGCAGGAGGTACTGTCGTCATATTCATCTTCATCGCTTCTACAAAAAAAAAATTGAAAAAAAGAAAAAGAGAGAAGATTAGACATACATATATACATATATATGATTTTTATAGCTAATCAGTAGTACCATGAAAAATCAAGCATACATGTATGGTTTAATTAAATTTGTGTGAGTGTTTACCTGCACAGAAAAGTGAAGAGTTTGGCAACAAAGACAGAGAAGAAATAGGAGAAGAGGAAGAGAAGTTTGAAGATGGAAGTGAATTTGAACAAGAAACTAGCTACGGATTCTTTTGAGCATGGCGGCATTTTGATCTTTCTTTTTGTTTTTTCGGGGTGGTTGCTGATGACTACTACCACTAGGTAGCTCCACACTCAAAGAAAGCTATCTACCTTAAGCAAAAAGAAAGCTAAAGGTATGTGTAATAACATTGTGCTTTCATGCTTTGCCCCTTTGTCTATGGGCTTTTAATTTAAGTTGGGTGGGTTCGCTTTATATATACACACACACACACGTCGTCTCGCGCATTTTGGTCCCTGTTGGTCATTTTAAAATAAGTCGAGTCGGTCATCTCAATTGTCCGCGTTCTTTGTAAATGACCAACTTCACCATCTGATTTTTGTCGTCGCTAGTGCCAACATTAGATTTCTTTTTGCAGAGGATTGCGTGCGATGGTGAAGTTGGGATTTTGGTGGTCATTTATATATTCCTTGGGTTTAAGGAAATGAATACTCGATTTAACTTGTCCGAAACAACTTCGCACAATATTTGATGAAAATCTTCCCTCTTAACTTGCGGGAAACTCTTTCTGCGGGAGCGGCGCCCCCTCTCACGCTCAAGAGGTTTTGGTGATGTGGCGGCGTATCGGTTAATTAAATCAAAATATACACTTATGATTTTCAATACAACACTAAGATTTTTATGTTATTTTCCGTGTATAAAATAACAAGAAATATAATAATGTTTTTATTATCATAGTTTTTAATTATAATCACTATAAATATAATTATATTATTTGATTATAACAATTATAATAATAATTTTAGATATTATTATTATTATTATAAATACCGTTGTTGTAATAATTATAATAATAAAACGTCAATCCAAATTAAAATAAACATCAATAAAAAAAATTTAAGCGAATTTAAAATAAACATCAAATTAAAAAAGAAAATATATCAACCAAGGCATGTATGAGCAATGTGTTTTGAGTTATGGTTTTACTTAAATATTACTAAATTATAGTCTATATGTATCTTATAAGGTAGACCCAGATATAAAACCTAATTTGTTGTCCTTTAACAATATTGACATTAAGAAAATATTTAAAAGTTATATTGTTTAAAAAGCTATATCTTGATTTTTTTTCTTATTTACCCTCATCATTTATGTTTTTCTTGTATGAAAATAAAATATAAAAATATATATTAGATCATATTTAATTTTACTTTGCCATTATGGTTCCTCACTTTTTTTATATATATTTTTAAACTTGTATTGCATATTCTATTCTTTCTACTATAACTTATAACATACCAAAATTTATTTTGATTAGTTAACTAAATAAATATATATATTTTGAAGGAGGGCTTATTATAAAAAAAAAATCTATACCAATCATGATTATTGTCACTCATAGGAAAGTAGGAAATATTAATATTTTGATGTACTATTACTATGTAAAATTTTATTATTGCTATTACACAATGATAATATATAATTAAAAATACATAGTACTAATCGCTAATATATTGTTATTGTTAAATGATGATACTATATAAGTATATTAAAGACACTGACCATTCAAGAATATTAAAAAATGTTAATAAAATGATGAAATATTATTATTATTATTATTATTGGAACTTATCTAATGACTTATTTGTATTACCTATGTTAAAACTATTAGGCATTTCCTTATTTAACACTAATTCAATATAGTATTATACTTTCAATATATTTGTTAAATTCTTTTTGAGTTTTTATTTATCTTATTCTCTTAAAATAATTTGATTCTAGCATTTAATTTGCTATATTCTATTTAGTTCATAATTAATAATCCTTTTTTTTATTTTCTTTCATGGCATTAACGCTTTGATGTAAACAAACTTTAAGTTTGTGGAGTGCATGTGTAGTCCATAGACTAACTTAATATGTGTGCATATAAATGAAACTCCTCTTTTTCTCTCAGTTCACTTAATTATCGAAAGCCAATATAACACATTTTCTTGGTCTTGATGTTATTTAATGGTAAATTATGTTATCCACTTGTACGAATGTTGTCTTTATAACCATTTAATGCTTTATTCATTATTTTTGTGCTTTTTCTGAATGCTAAGAAGTTATATTTAAAATACAAAAAGTTGCATGTTTCTTATGCCCATAATTCTGGCTTTAATTCCACGATGATTTGTTTTTAACTAAATATACTAGTATGAAGGGGAAACAATGACGCATAAGATGAAAAGTGACTTCAATACATGAGAAATGATTGAAGTTGATTGTTTAAAATTTCATCATTTCAAGAATTTTTCATTTGTCATTCTACTTTCGAAGTTGTTGACCTATAGGTCCTAAGATGTTAAACTTAATTCAATAATTTATGTTGCTAGTAAATTACTATTAGTTAGCTAGTAGCTACATAGGGGCATATAATATGGTTTTTATGTTCTTTTAAATTTCAACATGGTACTTTATAACATAAAAGTATGTAGTGTTCATACTTTTGTGGTTTATATAGGATCTTTTAGTCTCATGATTCCATACTATGACTAGATTCTAAAAACTCTGAATAGATCCTAAAGAAAATGTTGATTCTAAGAGCCTTACTATCTATATCTTGTTTATTTCCAAGAAGATATGTAAGTTTTCAACTCCATCTGCATGGCATCTTTCCATTCATCACTATCATTGCCTATACAAAACTCTCTTAAAAAAGAAACATGATACTTTATAACTTAAAAGTATGTAGTGTTCATACATTTGTGGTGTATGTAGGATCTTTAAGTCCCATGATTCCATACTATGGTTAGATTCTAAACATTCTGAATAGATCCTAAAGAAAATATTGATTCTAAGAATCTTACTATCTATATCTTGTTCATTTCCAAGAAGATATGTAAGCTTTCAACTCCTTCCACATGGCATCTATCCATTCATCACTATCATTTCCTATGCAAAACTCTCTCAAAAAAGAAACATGTATGCCACATGGGAAATATAATCATGAAAAACAAAAGAATCATATAAGAATCAGAGGGAATGATAATCTTAAGTAGGAAATGAGCATGATGAATGATATCTCGATTCACAATATTGATTGAAAATGTGATGATGAAATTACAACCATAATATTATAACCAAACAAGAGATGGTATACCTATGATGGGTTTCTATAAAAGTGACATAATATACACAATGGCGTATGTTTTAAGGGAGGCTTGGCTAGTGACTATGGTGATTAATTTTTTGGTGGTAGCATAATTGGTTGGTTGCAAAGGGATAACAGTAAATATTTATGGTCATGTACAAGTTATGGTGGGGAAAACCATTAATTGCATTATCATTTAGTGGATGAGGGCATGTTTGTGGAGGTCAAAGAATAGTGAACCTAAATCATTAGTAACTTGAGGTTTAATGTTTGTAGGTTTTTGGAAGGGAAATGTATATTCATTGAAGATCACATCTCCACCGAAAGAGGTTTCATAGGTGTTAAGGTCATAGAGTTTGCAACCCTTTTGACTAGATGGATAGTTAGGGAGGATACATTTACGACCTGTATGTTCAAACTTATCAAACTTTAGTTGTTTGTGTTTGGCATACAGAGGCATATTACTACTATTAGGGGTCTCATATGTGGATAGATGGATTTATAAAAGTTTAAAAGGAGTTTTAAAGTGGAGTACTTCCATAAGGGATTTGATTATGAGAAAAGTAGCTCTGATACTTCATTCTTCTCAAAAGAGGAATGTTATCTTGAAACATGAGTGCTCGAGCACTATGCATGGGATTTCAATTCTTACCCTCAATACCTATATATTATTGGGATATATAACAAATCATCTTATGATGTATCATGCCATTATAACACCCTAAAAAATTGTAAAACTTTTTTTTTCAAGTGTTTAGCATTTTTTTTAAAACTTAACTCTAAACCTTAACTTATATATTTCTTTTAACCTATAAATCGTAAACCTTATTCTTAACCTTAATCATTTATTAAATATTTTACCCTGACATTTTCTTTATTTTTTCCTTTTCCTTCACCCTTAATTAGTTGTGTTTATTGGTTTGATTTTACTAACTAAAAACCCCAACCTCACCAAACTAATTGTAAACCAAACTAAATACCAAAACCAAACTCAATCTCTACCCTTTTTCTCCTCATGCAACCCCTTCCCTTACCTCTACATTACCTCATCTTTTACTTGATTTGCACATCAACTCCATGCCTTCTCCATTTCTATAAAAACTGTTCCCTATCATGCTTTCTTCTTTGCACACCATTATCTCCTACAACCCCTCCTTTCCCTTTCTTTTTTATTCATCCATTACCAACAAGCCCAACTCTTTTTCCTTTTCTTCTTCATTTTTTATTCTCTTAGTCATAAACACCCTAGAAGTAATTATCTCCCTTCTATTCCCTTTTATTGTCCTTATTTTTTCCTTTCTCCCTCTCCATTCTAACTCAACAACAAACTCAAATTCCACTACCCAACAGCCTCCTTCTTGTGTTATACCACCACCAATTTTGACAGTAGCTCACCCAGCTAAACACCACCCTAGTTTCCACTATTTTTCATAGCCTTGCACAACCCTTCCTATGTAGATAGACATTAACCAACACCTCATCCTTTTGTTGTGAACCACCACGTACATTATCCTTCTATAAGTTTCCAACCCCAACCACCACACAACCTTCCATGATAGCATCACCTTAGCTGCATCGAACCTTCACACAATTGACCATGTAACACCCCCATTTTTTATTAAAAGAAAATAATTTGAAAACCTTATGGAAGTGGAAAGTAATAAAACACTTGGAAAAAATAGGGTGTTACTGCCATACCTAACATAAGATAAGTGATAGCCACTTGTCCCATGCTAGACACAAGGATGGAAAACCAACCAAACAACTAATAGCAAAGTGCATAAAAACTGGTTTAATGATATAAATAGGAAAAATCTTCTAGGTCTAAGACCTTAGCGGACAGAAATATCTAAGTGTGCATGAAAGAAAATTGAAACTAGAATATAGGGTTGAAATTACAAAAAAATTAAAAAAAATGAGTGAAACCCTAACTCTTTTCCATCAAGGACCTCTCAGAGTCTCCAGATGGCCACACTCTCAACCTATGTCCCACAATAGATTGTCCAACTACTAACCCTCTCCACAAACTTACACATGATCCTTTACTCATGGGAATGAGTAGGTGACTAAGAAAATGGGCCTACTAGTATGCTTCGTATTGAGTAAGTGAAGATACCTCATTGATGGAGCTACCAACATACAAGATACTTATGTATTTAAGACATATAAATAGTTTCACACATACTTCATACAACAAGATACAAATCCTATAATGACCTCATTAGGCATAGAATGTTTGTACTATATATGAATTGTAATCCCCCAAAATTTTTAAAAGCCCATAATTTAATAAATAACTTTTATTTGGGATAAATTATCTTTTGAATATATTTAATTTAATTATTTTATGGATTCTTGAGTATATAAAATTGGATAGGAATGTTTAATAAATTAAAATAAATATTTTATTATTTTATCATACTCATTTTACTTGAATAAATTTTCAAACCAATATTTTTCCTAAAATTAACTTTTAAAGCCTATATATTAAATTAAATTATTAAATAAATTTATTACTTAAAAATATTTCACCCTATTATTTTATAAATTAAATTATTTAAATTTCTCCTATTTTTCCTTTTCCCTTTTTCCTTTTCTTCTCCTTTTCCCCCTTTTTCTTCTTTCTTTCTTTTTCCTTTTCCTTCTCTTCAGGCCACCAGCTGGCCTGCCTCTCCCCTTCACCCTAGACATTGGGCCGCTGGCCCATCTCCCCCTCTCCCTGTAACACCCCCAAATTTACTACTGAAAAATTTCATTTAAATCAGAGGTTTAGCGGAAGCGAAGGATAAAATTGTAAACTTGGGGACGTTACCGCCACACTTAGTTACAGACCGGTTCACTCCTACCGTTCCAGTACTAAGTGCTAAGGCTAAATCCGATCAACATTAAGTGCGAAGTATCATAAAATGCAAGACGACATTTAACATAAATCATTAATAAGATATAAGTGAAACAGAAGTTAGAATACGATTTAGGATTTCAACCCCAGATTACATTCTTCAAAACGGGAAACGTAATACAAAATACAGCTAAACAAAATAAATCCCGAAGGATCAATATCCGGATTGCCTACTCTCTCGAGTCAAGCCTTCTACCCCAAAATAGTATCCGAACGTAAACCTGCACAGGAGGTCTGCTCCCCACCATTAGTGGATCATCACAGGACCCATTCAACCAAGGTAGTATCAATACGGGTCCGATACTGAGTAAGGTAGCAGGTGCGCTAAGGCCGGCATACAAAACACCCAACACAGTATACATGGCATAATCACGTGAGCAACATGTAGTATAAAGATGATAAAGGCTAGCTACAGTCCAGATAAACTTATTCTTTAGATCTCTGGTAAATATAGTCGATTCACATCATAGTCTTTATCAATTCATGTGAGTGCGGAAACCCCACTATTATAGCCGGTGGACCGGTCATGCAGGGCAAAGCGCTCTTGGCCACTATTATTCGCCGGTGGACCGGTCTGGCCCCGACTCACATGATGTTTCACTGTAATTACTTCGTGTCTTTCCTATGTCTTGTCATTATTATGTTCGGTTTGTTGAGCACGGAATCCCCCACTATTATAGCCGGTGGACCGGAAATCATGCAGGGCAAAACGCGCCTGGCCACTATTATTGTAATCCCCCAAAAATTTCGAAAACCTATATTTTAATAAATTACTTTTATTTGGAATAAAATTGCTTTAAGATTATTTATTTTAATTATTTTATGGATTTTGGAGTATGTAAATTTGGATAAGAGTATTTAATAAATTAAAAATAAATATTTTGTTATTTATCATATTGTTTTATTTAAATAATTTTCCAAACTAATATTTTACCCACTTTATCCTTTTTAAAATTAATATTTTAGATTATAATGAATTAAATTATTAAATTAAATAATTTATCAAGAATATTACGTTTTTATGATTTTATAAATTGATTTAATTTATTTCCCCTATTTTTCCCATTTTCCTTTTTCTCTTTTCCTTCTCCTTTACTCCTTTTCTTCTTTCTTCTCTTATCCTTTTTCTCCCCCTTGGGCCGCCCGCCCGGCCTGCTCTCCCTTCTCCCTGCGCATTGGGCCTTCGGCCCGCCTCCTCCCTCTTCTCCCTCGCGCACGCCGCCCAGCACACCAGCCCAAACGCTTCCTTATTTTTCCCCTGGACCGGCCGGCTCCCTTCTTTTCCTACGCCGGTCCAGCCGCTCGCCCAGCCCTCTTCTCCTCTCTTCCTCTACCTTTGCCTGACATGCTCCCGTCGCCATGCCAGCCCTTCAACTGCGGCCGCCTGCCACCACCACCTGCTCCCTCTCCCTCTCTCTCTTCCCCCGTCGTTTTCCTTCCCTTTTCGAGCCAAACCGGCCCTCGACCACAGCCCCGCATGCTCTCTCCCTTTCCTTCTTCTTCCCTCTTTTTCCCCTGCCACCCGACCACCACCTGCCACCTGCAGCACCGATCGCCGGCCATCCCTGCCCCTCTCTTCTCCCTCTTCTTTTTCTCCATCTCCTCAGCCCTCCATTCCCCTCATTTTCGAGCCCTTCTCCTCCCCCGAGCTCCCTCCTCTCTCCTTCCTTCTTCCCCATTTTTCTCTCCTCGGTTTTTGATCGCCACCGCCCGCCGCCGCTTGAACCACCAATACCAACCCCTGCGCCACCTTCTGCCACCACCTACTACCACCCTGCACCACCACGCCACCCCTCGAGCCCTACACTCCCTCCCTTCTCGACCCCTCTTCTTTTTCTCCCTAGTTTTCCCCCTTACCACCAAGCCACCTGCAACCGCCACTTCCGCCGCCTTCCGGCCACCTCTGCCGCCACCCAACCCACCGTTCGACACCCTGCAACCCCCTCTACAACCGCCATTCCTTAGTTGGCCGAAACCAACTCTTGCACCCCTCCATTTTTCCCTCTCCTTTTCCTTCCTTCACAACCCCTTCCCCTCGACCCTTCTCGGCAGCCAACTTCGCCGCCTTGCCGCCGCCGTCTCCGCCGCCCTATGCCGCCTTGAAACCACCCTTAGCCTCCACCTACACCCCCTCTTCACTTCTGCACCATTCCCTTGCCTTAGAACCTCCCCTAACCACCTTCTTTTCTAGCCCAAAGACCCCAACCCGAAAATGGCTTATTTTTCTCCCTTCACCCTCTTTGAGCCCTTTTCTCCCCATGATTTTGCATGAGACTCACGCTGCTCATGCAGCGTGAGCTCCCCCTTATTTTGAAACTCATTTGGTTAAGTTTTGAGGTATATCCATATTTAATTAAAGTATATTATTATTAAATAAATTTGTTTTATAAAGTTTTATCCTTTTTAACTTCTCATTTCTAACATAATAATGATGGATGTTATTTTTAGGTGTTGAGTTGCTAATTATGCTTGGTAAGATTTGATATTTTGTGGGATTAAGGTAACCGTTAATCCTCCCTTAAATATATGAAAAAACGTATGCTAGCACATTAAGGGTTTACTATGATTTTATGCATGTTTTGTATGCTTAGCATGATATGTATATGGTTTCTTATATTGTTTGATAAAAAGGAAAAGCATGATGAATTTTGTGCCATATGTAGGTATGTTAATTAAGGAAGGATTTGATTATGGATGGAAATGTTAAATGCTTGGTTATGATATATCATGTTGCTAATGCATGAATGATGTTACTATTTAAGGGTATTTTAGTAATTATGTTTATGAGGTGTGTGAATTAATGTATGTAGTTGCTAATGAGTATTATGTTGAATAATGACAATTTGGTGGACTTAGAGGATAAAAACGAAGTATTAATATCATGATTTTATGTAGTGTTAGTAAATTCATAAAAATGGTGAATAAAGGGGTTGAATGGAAATTTTATAAGTGAAAAGGGTATTTCAGTAATTTTATAAGAAAAAGGGTATTTTGGTAATTTAAAAATAAAGGGGTTAAATAATAATTTATAAGTAAAGGATAAAATTGTAAGTTGTGAAAAAGAAGGGTAAAATGGTAATTTTGGAAGTAGGGGTAAAATAGTAATTTTGGATGAAGGAGGGCATTATGGTAATTTTTCAAGTAAAAGGGCGTTATGGTAATTTTGGAGGTAGAGGGGCAAAATCGTAATTTCATAAGTAAAGGGTAATATGGTAAATTTTATAAGTGAATGGTGAAGTGGTAATTTATAAGTAAAAGGGTAATATGGTAATTTGGAAAAGAAGGGCAAAATGGTAATTATGTAAGGAAAGATAAAGATGGTGATCTTGGATGTGAAAGGGTAAAATAGTAATTTGTAAAGTAAAAGATGTATGGTGGTAATTTTCATAAAATAAAAGGATATTATGGTAAAATTAGATGTAAGGGGTAACTTGGTAATTATGATAACGACAAAAGATAATTTAGCAATTAAATTATGATTGTAGAAGGGCAATTGGATAAGTATGATGCTATAGAAGGGTAATTTGGTAAATTAACCAATTAAAGGGTATTATGGTAATTTTAAATATGGAGAAGGGTAAAATTGGTAATTATAATTATGAAGAAGGGTAAATTAATTATGAGGAAGGTTAATTTAGAATTTATGATAATTGAAAAGGGTAAATGGCAATTAAAATAATTGAGAGAGGTAAACTGGTAATTATGATAAAGGAGAAGGGCAATTTGGTAATTTATCCAACTGAAGGGGCAATTTGGTAATTTAGCCGATTAAAGGGTAAAGTGATAATTATTTAACCAACTAAAGGGGCAAAATAGTAATCATGATAATGAAGGAGGGTAATTTAGTAATTTATCCAATTCAAGGGCAATTTAGTAATTATAACAAAGGAGAAGGGCGATTTGGTAATATAATCAACCAAAAGGGAAATATGATAAGCGTAGTAATTATGAGGGGTGAATGGTGATATAAAAAGTGTAGGAGACAATTTGGTTATCTAAAGTGGACAAGGGGTAATTTGGTAATTATGCAACCTTAAGGGTAATGTGGTAATTTATCAAGTAAGGAATGGATACTTAAGAATTATATAAGTAAAGGGCAAATGAGTAGTTTGTACCTAACACGTCTTTGAGATTGTGGAACATTAATATGATTAAATAATGTTGATTAGCCAAGTAAGAGTATTTGATAATTAGTATGGCCTTAATGGTTTCTCTTTGATATCCTGGATAATCATCTGAATAAGAAACGATTAATGATATCAAAACGATTGAAAGTGAATAAGTATCGGATTATCGTGCTTTTCGTGATCACCTTAATTAAGACACTATTACTTAAAGTGAAAGACCTCGAGATCGGGAATGGTGACTCCTTAGGGGTCGCTACCCTAAGGACGTGGTTTAGTCCACGATTATTCTGGTATTTGCTGGTGTGCCTTTGTGCCCCAGCCAGGCCCTATATCTTACTCTTTCTAGCTCTACGGACCTAATTAGGGGGTATGCATACTTATGGATTAGGTGTCCTTGTCGGTAGGGTACTAAGTTAGCTTTATGCACCAGTACGACCAGGGTACCTTTGCGTCCTTGGGTTCATGGTTGAAGGGTACTGAGTAGCTTATATGCACCGGTACGACCGGTGTACCTTTGTGTCCCGGGTTATTGATCTCCCATTCGAGGCAAATAAATATGGTTGATGTGCTGATTAAAGAAAAGGAAAGATACTATTATTGAAAGTGGAATATTAATGAGCCAGGCCTAGATGATTATGATATTGAGTACCGGTCCGCTGGTTATAATAGTGGTCCAGGAGCTTGTTGCCCTGGTATGTGATATTGAGTACCGGTCCACCGGTTATAATAGTGGTCCAGGAGCGTGTTGCCCTGGTATGTGATATTGAGTACCGGTCCACTGGATATAATAGTGGTCCAGGAGCGTGTTGCCATGGTATGTGATTATGAGTACCGGTCCACCGGTTATAATAGTGGCCAGGAGCGTTGTGCCCTGGATGATGATTTTATATATATTCCGGTCCACCGGCTAAAATAGTAGGGGTCCCGAGCTCAATAAAACCAGTATTGTATGTGAATAAGATTATGGAAAAATACTAATAACTTATACTGGAACAACATGTGAGTTGGGGCCAGACCGGTCCACCGGCAAATAATAGTGGTCAGGTGCATTCTGCACTGTGTGTTTACCTTCCGGTCCACCGGCAATAATAGTGGTCAGAGGCGTTCTGCCCTGTGTGTTGACATCCGGTCCACCAGCTATAATAGTGGGGTTCTCGCACTCACATGGACATAAAATATGATATTGATTGAATGATGATGGAATAATGGCTTAAGGCCAGAATGTATTGATCTTACACTATGACATGGCTTAAGGCCCAAAGATATCGATCGTGAATTATAACTTGTGTTACGTGTTATTGTTATGTATGCACCTCTCATTATTTATATGCGTAACTTGCATTATGTGCCGTATGCGGGCCTGTATTTAAGTGTAGTATTAAAGGGTTACTCAGTACCGTAATACTGAAGGGATTCCCTTTATAGGGCCTCTGCCTATTCAATGGGCAGTGCCCTTGCAGGTATTTTCATGTGCTACTCAAGTGGGCTACGGGAAAGAGAATGAGGAGTTATCCGGTATTGTTAGGGTTTTCTCTTTCTCTTTAAATTCCTGGTTTTAATGTTATGTGTTACTATAACCACCGTTGGTGGATTATATTCTTGTAAACGACTTGATGCGCTACTCTGATTTGTGTGTGTTGAATTTCTTTCAAGTTGTATTTCATTTTCTTAGCCTTAGCACTTGGTACTGGAACGGTATGAGTGAACCGGTCTGGTACTAAGTGTGGCAGTAATACTCCCAAAGTTCACTTTTTATTTATCTGCTATCGCAATTATCTTTTAATAAAACGAAATTTTTCAGTAGTGAATTTTGGGGGTGTTACAATTATAGTCGGTGGACCGGTCATGTAGGGCACCTCGGCCCTAACCACTATTATTCGCCGGTGGACCGGTCTGGGTCCGGCTCAACATCTTCCTCTTTAAGTAATTAGTGTCTTAACATGTAACACCCCCAAATTTCACTCCTGAAAAATTTCATTTAAGACAAGAGTTTTAGCGGAAGCGAAAGAATTAAAACCATAAACTTGGGGGTATTACCGCCACACTTAGTACCAGACCGGTTCACTCCTACCGTTCCGATACTAAGTGCTAAGGCTAAACTAAACAATCATTAATACCACCATGCAACCCTAATACCACCATAAGCCATTAATACCACTATGCAATCATTAATACCACCATACGAACATTAATACCACCATAAAATCACTAATACCACCATACAAACCCTAATACCATCATACAACATTAATACCCCCATAAAGTCACAAATACCACCATACACCCTAGTACCACCATACAAGATTAATACCTCCATAAGATCACTAATACCACCATACAAACCCTAATACCACCATACCACATTAATACCTCCATAAAATCACAAATAACACCATACAACATTAATACCTCCATAAAATCACAAATACCACCATACAACATTAATACCTCCATAAATCACAAATACCACCATACAACATTAATACCTCCATAAAACACAGATACCACCATACCACATTAATGCCTCCATAAAATCACAATACCACCATAAGCCATTAATACCAGTATGAAATCCTTAGTACCACCATAAAACATTTAGGCCCCCATACAAACCTTAATACCACCATGCAAACCATAATACCACCATACAACCCTAATACCACCATACAACATTAATACCTCCATAAAATCACAAATACCCCCATACAACATTAATACCTCCATAAAATCATAAATACCACCATACAAACCCTAATACCACCATACCACATTAATACCTCCATAAAATCACAAATAACACCATACAACATTAATACCTCCATAAAATCACAAATACCACCATACAACATTAATACCTCCATAAATCACAAATACCACCATACAATATTAATACCTCCATAAAACACAGATACCACCATACCACATTAATGCCTCCATAAAATCATAAATACCACCATACAAACCCGAATACCACCATAAGCCATTAATACCACTATACAATCATTAGTACCACCATACGAACGTTTATGCCACCACACAATCCCTAATCCCATCATACAAACTTCAAGACTCCCATGATGGTTCCCAACTCATATTACCATTTACCCTAACATGCACGTCCTGGTGGGCCATAACATATTACATCATAAACATCATACATATAAATGTCATGCTCATGTCACGGAAGCACATACAATATACCTCAATCTCCAAGCTGCGCTACACATAAGACAAGTTATACACAAATCATATAATACATGGCATAGCATGACATACATAACATTCAACACATCCATGTCACACATAGCACAAGGCCATTAGCTTCATCCTTACCTAAGGCGACGCCGGGCTTGGAGCACGCTCCTCTAACTCCTTAGGGCTTTGGTCGGGGTTACCTATAAAAGGGGAAAATGCTAAGTATTAGTTTCCCTTATAATTACTATCAATCCTCATTCTAGTTTAAGGTTAGGGTTTTTATTACTAAAAAGGGTTTTATACAAAAACTAGGGTTTTTACTTTAGAATTAGTATACTAAATATTAGTAGTCAAAATATGTTTATTTTTAATACCTATTGTTACACTTATATTATTAGACCCGTTAGCCCTATTCTTATAATAATAATGTTCATGCTAACTATAGAAAAATAGTGATAATAATAATAATAATAATAAAACTAATACTAGTGACACTAATGTTTATAGTGAGAGAAACCCTAGCATTTTTAAGGCAAAGTCTACTAATGGTGTCATATTCGAAATAATATTATTATAAGGTCACAATATTACAAGTAACTATTCCTAAGGGTGATAATGATAATAGTTGTATATTCTTGAATAATAAAAGGGTTCAAATGCTTTTGATTACAACAATAAGGTAGTGATAGTAGTAATAATAGTAATAGTTAATAATAGTGTCATAGTAATGAGGTTAGGGTTAATGTTAAATGGTATGGTAATAAGGTTCAAGTACTCTTCTTAGTTAACAACCAAATGATATTTACTAGCTTGAGTTAAGTAACATGGGTAAGACAAGGTAGTATTATTATTAACAATGGTGACAAATGTGTTAAGTATAATAATAATAACCATAACAATAATAATAATAGTAATAATAATAATACTAATAATAGTAAAAAAAAAATAATAATAATAACAATAGTACAACCAAGTAAGGTTAAGCAATAATAATAATAACCATAGTAAGGATAATAGAAATAATAATAATAAAAATGTTAATACTAATAATTATAAAAATAAGACCAAAGTTAAGTATAATATAGGTTAGGGTTTAAAAGGGATGTTAGTATTAGTAAGAAAATAAGAACATTAATAATAAAGACAATAATAATGGTAATAATGATAATAATAATAATAATAATAATAATAATAATAATAGTAATAACAATAATAAAAGTAATAATAATAATGATAATAATAATAATAAGTATATTAGTATTAATATTAGTAGAAAATAGTAGCAGCTATATAAAAAGGGGGTTAGGGTTTGGATGGGTGGAGAACCACCTAGGGTCAGTGGTGGTCCGACGGCGGCGCGTGGCGGCGACGGTGGCAGCGGTGGAGGAGGAGAAGAGGGGGAAAGATGGAGGTGGCGGTTAGATGGGAGGGGAAAAGGAGGAGTTTGAGGTGGGAAAGAAAGAGCAGGTGGAGGGGAGTGGAGTGAGGGTGGTGGCGTGGCAAGGGGCGGCGGCGCGCAGCGGCGATGGCGGCGGCCGAGGGTGGTGGAGAGAGGTGGAAGATGAGGGAGGAAGGAGGAGAGGGAGGCAGGGAAAGTTGAAGGCAGGGAAAGGTAGAGGGAGGTCTGCTGGGCATTTTGGGGGGTGGAAGGGTGGCTGGTAGCGGCGGAGGAGGCGGCAGAAGGTGGCGCAAGGTGGCGACGGGCTGGAAGTGGTGGTTTTCGGGATAGGAACTTTGCACGACGAAGGCGGCACGTGCAGGGCAAGGCGGAGGGTGGTGGTGGCTCGGTTTTGTCGAGGGAGGTGCAGGGATGGTAACGGTGGCCAGAGGTGGCGGCGGCTGTATCCGGTGACGGCGAAAAGCCCGTCTGTTTGAGGCGGCGGAGAGGCATGGTTTCGGGGCAAAAAAACGAAAAGGGAACTGATCGGGGCTGCCAATGGGGGGTATTTATAGGCAATTGGAAGGGGAAGACGACAAGGGGAGAAGGAGGCGTGCGAGGCAGGTGTGTAGGTGGCCGGCTGGTGGTAGGTGGTGCAGGTTCTGCCATGGCAGGCTGGGTCGGGGAAGGGGGAGAAGAAAGGGAAAGAGAAGGGCACGCGGGAAAGGGAGAGAGGGACTTGGTTGGGGTCGAAAAGAGAAAGAAAACGACGGAAGAGAGGCAGGGAAGGACGGTCGGCGCTGAGCTGGTGGCTGCCGGCGAGTTTCGGGCCGCAAGTCGAGTTGCAGGTCGGCGTGCAGGTCGGGGAAGAAGACAGGGCGGGGTGGACCGGTCGGTCCAGGGAAAAGAAAGAAAGGAGAGAGGGGGCGGTTCGGCCGGCGTTATAAAGTTTTAAGACAACACGCGGCGTTTTGAGGATTGTGGGAGGAAAACGTCGCGTCGCGTCGAAGGCTGGCAACTGTCATAAGGTCGTTTAGCGTGACGTGGCGTTTCGACGGTACTAAGGGCAAAACGCAGCGCACGGGCGCACGGGGGTCGGTGTCGCACGGCGCTGGGCCGCGGGCGAGAAGAAGGAAGGAGAGGTGGGGGGCCTGGGCTGCGCAGGCCGGGCGCACGAGACGGGGGGGAGAAAGGAGATTTGGGCTGACGGCTAGCCCAAACCAGGGGAAGGAGAAGAAAGAAAAAAATAAAGGAGGAAGAAAGAAAAAGAAGAGAAAGGAGAAAAAGGAAAAAAAGGAAAATGGGAAAAATGGAGAAATGATAAAATGGTTGGGTTGGAGGTATTTGGGTATCTATTTATTTATATAATTAATTTATATATATAATTTTAATAATAATTATCTTAATTATAATAATTAAATCCATTTTTAAATTAGTTAGGCTATTTTGGATAAATTTCCTTAACCTCCATGCTAATTAGAGAAATACCCAAATTTTCTTCCAATTAAATTCTTTATTATTTTCCTCTTAATATACCTTAATTAACTCTCTACATCTTAATAAATGAGTTTATATAATTAATTTTCCTAATAATCCCTTATTTGGCCATAATTTCGAAAATTAGGATTTTGGGATATTACATAACATATATTATTTGAAGGTATTTTACCCTTGACATGCATGGCTAACTTTATCCACACTTATCCTCCCAGGAGAGCCCGTCCCATATCTTGGGACTCTTGCGCCCCTTATCACACCTCGATATCCATTCCCTTTTACGCTTACTCAAAATGAAAACCAATTGCTAAGGGTGTGGGTTAAGGCCCAACACCTCGTGACATCCACTCCACATGCTATCTCCCCTTAGGGTTTTCCCTTGGAAACCCTAATTGGACCTATGTGGCCCAACTTCCTCTCACTTACACTACCATTACTCCATTTATCGTCCCACTCCTCATCTCATTTAGATCCAATCCCAAATCATATCGCTATACCCCTCGATTCCACATGTGACCGAAAAACCCTAGTTAGCCACTTCAACCCTAGCACCTTTCTTCTCCCACAATTAACCCCTCTCTTTTTCACCCAATATCTCTTCTCTCCCATGACACCCATAATCACCACTTATACGACAATTCCCACTCTTAACCCATACTCCACTCTCCCTTAATCATTTTTCTACTTCCACATTTCCCAGATTACTACTTTCTCCCAAAACCCTAATCGGGTCCCTTACACACCCTTACACCAACCTACGCATTATTTTTCATCCCGAGTTTCCAAACATTCCACAGCTCTCCCTTTAGCTTATTTACACCTTAATACAACTTTTCTCACGTAACGATCATCCCCATGCAAGTTTTATCCCACCCATGCAAACTCTCGAAGTTCCCATGCAAACCCTAGAATTCCCATGCATAGTTCTCATCTCTTATTCATTTTAGTCAACCTCATACCCCCCTTTAGCAACTCACTTCCCATTTATTTCCTTTGTCCTTTCATCTCCATGTCATAATAATAATCACCCTAACATGCATGTCCTAGAGGGTTAAATCATGCCACTCACATCATAATCACCACATATGGATATCACATTCATGTCATGAGGAAACATATACCACGTACCTTAACTCCAAGCTGCGCTACGCATAAAACACGTTAAGGATAATCATGTGATGCACAACAAGACATGATATATTTACAAGGCACCCAAGGCATACAAGTCATATAACACGTAGGAACCTTAGCCACATCCTTACCTAATACGACACCGGTCTTGGAGCACGTTCCTACGCCTCCTCTGGGTTTTGACTTAATTCGCCTATAAGAGGGGAAGACTATGGATTAACTTCCCTCTAACCAAATTGACTAGCCTTCCTACCTTACCCTTATCACAACTTACCATTAGGGCTAAAATGATAATATTACTAATAATGACAAGGAACTATAATAATAATAATAATAATAACCATAATAATAGTTCTAATAGTAATACTAGGGATAATAACAATAATGATGTTACAATAATAATACTAAAGTTATAGGTCATTAATAATAGTAATAATAACAGTTATAAATATTTCAAGGTTAGGTTAAATAATAACATTAATAATAATAATTATAACATTAAGAATAATACTAATAATACTACTAAAAATAACTAGCATTTGTATAACAAGGGTTTAGGGGTTGGGGAGTTCAGAGAACCACCTAGGGGTGCTGGTGGCACAGGTGGCGGCGCACGGCGCACGGCGGCGGTGGCGACGGCAATGGGGGGAGAAGGGAGGTGGAGAAGTGGTGGAGGGAGGAAGAAGGAAGAGGAGAGGTTGGCAGGGGAAAAAGAAGATATGGGGAGGTAGAGGAAGCTATCCTGGTGTTTTTAGAAGGCAGAGGGGGTGCTGGAAGTGGCGGAACCGGCGGTGGGCGATGGTGAGAAGGGCGGCGGGGCTTGAAGCAAGGCTGATCGGGAAGAGCCCTTTGCACGGTCGGGGTGGCTCGTGCAGAGCAAACCGAGGGGTGAGGGAGGCCTAGGTTGGTGGAGGGTGATGCAAGGGAGACTTTCGTGGGTGGATCGGGCGGCGGCGATGGGCAGCGGCGACGGGGTGGCTGTCTGAAACGGGGATGGCGCAAGGGTGGTTTCTGGGCTGGGGTTTCAAAAGAGCCCGATGCTGGGCTCGTGGGGTATATATAAGCTTGAAATGGGGGAGGATCGAGAGAGGGGACAAAGGGAGGTACGAGCAGGCGGAAATTTGGCACGCCGACCGTCGGTGGCAGGCGGACACGGGTCTGCCATGGCAGACCTGTGGTTCGGTCGGGAAAAAGGAAGGGGGCGAGAGCAGGCCTATGTGAGGTGTGGGGGTGGTCGGTCGGTCGAGGAGGGACAGACAGGCGGTGCAGAAGGGAGGGAGAAGGTGTGCAGGCGGCGCAGAAGGCTGGTCGACGCAGAAGAGGGAGGGCGGCGATTTGCAGCGGGGCGCGGGGAAGAAGAAAAGGGGAAAGGGGCTTGACCGATCGGTCCAGGGGAGAAAAGAAACAGAACCGGCCGGGCGGTTCGGGCGAAGGAGAAGCAGGTCAGGCCTGCGTGTGAGACGGGGGAAAGGGGAGAGAACTGACCTGGGCTGGTGGGCTGGCCCAGTCGGGGGAAATGGGGGAGAGAAGGGAGAAAGAAGAGGGGGAGAGAAAAAAAGAGAAAAGGAAAATAAGGGAGAGAAAAAAAAAGGATTAAGGAAGATAATTAGGGAAGAAAATAATTAAAATGAATTATGAGGTGAGTCATAATATTTTTGGTAGATAATTAAAATTTTAGTAATTTATCTTAATATATCTTATTATATTAGTTTTAAAAAGGTAGCTTTTAGAAAAATATTGGTTTGAACCTTATTTAAATAAAATGAGTATGATAAAATAGCAATTTATTTATTTTAATTTATTAAACACTCACATCTAATTTGGTATACTTAAAACCCACAAAATAATTAAGTTAAAAAAATTTAAAAGGCAAAATCCTCAACGTAATTAAATTAAATAAGTTTAAGAGTTAAATTATCCCTAATAAAAGTAATTTATTAAATTATAGGCTTTTAAAATTTTTGGGGGATTACACTCCCTTTCTCTCCTTCTCCCCCATGCGCAGCCCAAATCCCCTTCTTTTGTTTCCTTCCTTCTCCCCCGATCGTACCAGCCCATTCCCTTTTTGTTTCCCTTCGCCCAACTTGCACCCCCTTCCTTTCTTTCTTCTTCTTCTTCTTCCTTTCCTTCCATCGTCATACCTGACCACCTTCGCCATGTCCTGCCACCGTACCTACAACCCTCCTCCTCCCTACTACTCTCCCTATCTCCCTCTCTCTCCTCCATCGTTTTCCTGGCCCATCTTGACCCAATCAACCATCTCTCTCCTCTCTCATACCCCCATCTTTCCCTCCTTTTCCTTCCCTCTCCCTGCCACTCCCACACCCCTACCACCCTACCGAGCTACCTACCTCCCCTGGTCTTTCCCTCCCTTTTCCCTTCTTATTTTTGCTCTGCCACCCCGTTTTGTCGCTGCCACTGCCTCACTAGCCACCTGCCCCACCTTCTGCCACCCCCTGCTACCTCCCTGTACCACTAAGCCACCCCCTTAAGCCACCCTACAGCCCCTTCTTCCTCCCCTCTTCTTTTTCCTCTTCTTTTTCTTCCTTCTCGGCAGCCACCCTACATCTCCTCCTTCTGCCACCTCTACAGCCACCTGAGCCACCAAACCAATCCCTGAAACCTCCTCTACCACCCCCAAACCTCCTTTGGCCGAAACCAACACCTACAACCTCTCATTTTTCCCCTCCCTTTTCCTTCCTTCTCAACCCCCACCATCTCGACAGCAACCTTTGCAGCCTCGTTTTTGCCACCACCACCGCCTTTGGCTGTTGTCAACCTATCCCCGACCACCACTTATACCCCCTCTCCACCCCTACACCTTCCCTTTCCCTAAATCCTCCCCCACCTACCTTCTTTGCTAGCCCTAAAACCCTAACCTGAACACACCACTCCTTTCTCCCTCTCATGCCATTTTAAGCCCTTACCCTCTTGTGTTTGCATTTTGGTAATTTAACTAACTAAAGGGTAATTTGGCAATTTCGTAATTTAAACAAATAAAGGATAATTTGGTAATTATGATAATGGATAAGGGCATTTTGGTAATTATGATAATAAAGAACGGTAATTTGGTAGTTTGACCAACTAAAGGGCAATTTGGTAATTATAACAAAGGAGAAGGGAAATTGATAATCTAACCAACCAAATGGAAATATGATAAGTGTAACAATTATGAAGGTTGATTCGTGACCTAAAAAGTATGGGAGATAACTTGTTAACCCAAACTGAGTAAGGGGTAATTTGGTAATTATGCAACATGAAGGGTAATATGGTAAATTGGCAAGTAAGGAAGGGAAGACTTAATAATTATACAAGCAAGGGGTAAATCAGTAATATATATCTAATATGTTGATGGGGTAATGGAGTTTCGTAATAAGACTCAAGTAATATTAAATAGTAAGATAATGGTATTTGATATTTAGTAAGTATCACAAGAACGAATCCTAAATTAGAATTGGATGAGATTATGATGGCCTTAATGATTCCTCTATGTTACCTTAGATAAGCGTTTGAATAAGAAATACTTAATGATATCAGAATGATTGAAAGTGAATAAATATCTTATTGTTGTGCCTTTCGTGATCACCTTAATTAAGACACTAATACTTAAAGTGAAAGACCTCGAGATTGACAACGGTGGCTCTTTAGGGGTCGCTACCCTAAAGACGTGGTTTAGCCCACAGTTATTCTAATATTTGCTGGTGTGTCTTTGTGCCCCAGCCAAGTGTTATATCTTACTCTATCTAGCTCTATGGACCTATTTAGGGGGTATGCATACTTATATATTCGGTGTCCTTATCGGTAGGGTACTAAGTTAGCTTTATGCACCAGTACGACCAGAGTTTCTTTGCATCCCTAAGTTGATGGTTAAAGGGTACTGAGTATCTTATATGCACCAGTGCAACCGGTGTACTTTCGTGTTTTGGGATCTTAATCTCCCTATCGAGGCAAATAAATGGAATTGTTGTGATGATTAAAAAGGGAAAATACTAATCGTGAAAGTGAAAGACTAATGAGCCGAGCCTAGTAGAATTATATTATAAGTACCAATCCACCGGATATAATAGTGGCCTAAGTGCATGTTGCCCTAGATGATGTATATATGTATTCCAATCCACCTGCTATAATAGTGGGGGTCCCAAAATCAATAAATTTGATTTGGTTATGAATAATTCATGGAAAACACTAATCACTTATAGTGGAATACCATGTGAGTCGGGGCCAAACCGATCCACCAGCAAATAATAGTGGCCAAGAGTGTTCTACCCTAGAGACCGATCCACCGGCAGTAATAGTGGTCAGGAGCGTTCTCCCCTGTATGTATTCTGGTCCACTGGCTATAATAGTGGGGTTCACACACTCACATGGATATTTATAATTTGAGATGGTTGATTAATGATGGACTAATGGCTTAAGGCCCAGAATTATTGATTATATATTATGACCTATTGCTATCTGATTGACTTATTCAGTATGTGAATGTATGAATGTGAATATTATGTATGTATGTAGTGTTGTATCATTCGCTACATTGCAGGCCTGCTGTTAAGTGTGTTTTAAAGGGTTACTCAGTACTATAGTACTGAAGGGTTCCATTTGTGGGGGCCCTGCCTATTCAATGGGCAGTGTCCCTTACAGGTCCATTTTTAGGTATTAATCAGGTGGGCAACAAGAAAGAGCGTAAGGAACTATCCAGAAGGTCCTAGGGTTATGCTCTTTCTTTTTTTTAAATCCCAGTTTTAATGTGGTCCTTATTTTTGTAACCACCACTAGTGGAATTTATTCTTGTAAATTGTTATCTAAACTATGATTTAATTATGGTTTGAGTTTCTCGTAAGTTATATTTTTCTCTTTTAGCCTTAGCACTTGATACTGGAACGGTAGGAGTGAACTGGTCTGATACTAAGTGTGATAATAATATCCCCGAAATTCATATTTTTGTTATTTTTCTTCTGCAAAGTCTTTTATAAAATAAAATTTTTCAGTAGTAAATTTTGGGGGTGTTACATGAATAATCATGCTTGAACCCTAGTACTATATCATGGATGTCAACATACATAATGTAAGTAGAATGATTGAATTAATAGTAAGGTTGCATTCCTCTAGGCAAGCAAGTTCCCTATAGGCCAGTATTCACATTACTGATTCATTTCTTCTACTTTATTTTCCTCTTTAACCACAGTCTTATTGAAGTACTTATTCCAATTATTAGCTAAATATTTATTCTAACTTTTTATCATTATCATCAAGTGATGTACTATGCACCACCCTATGGTCACACATACCATGGAAGCATAGCCTAATCAATGGCTATAAAGTCAGGATAAAGCCAAGTAACCAATCATGGATATAAGTCTAAGCCGAAGCTTAATAACCACAAATGGATATAAGTCCAAGCTGAAGCCAAGAACCACCTAGGAAAGCATAATGTTGATACCCCCTAGTACATTATTAGTTTTTAGAGTAGGTAAGGCATCAAGATCTACAAGGACCCAAACTAAAGGCAAATCTTGAAGGTACCAATAATGCTCGAAGGCGAACTAACCCCTGTAGCTAATCAAGGATTGGGTAACCCAAACCATACTTAGCTCTATTATCTTTCATTTTACGTGATTCCTATATTATTCTCGAGGTTACTTGATCACACGAATCCCACACAATATGCAAACAAGAGATCCATATGCTCATTCCATATTAACCCTTATTATTCCCAACTATGTGTAAAATTTACATTAATGCTCATTCAACAATAACTAATTTCAAGATCTTAATCCACTCAAGAAAATTTTTCATATTTCATTTCCCTTTTTGAGAAATCATATAACTGTGATGGTTTTCCAATCAAAACTATCGCAATGAACATAAAGTATATCATGAGTTATGATTCATTTAATCCATTTATTAGGTTGTTAATCCAAGTTAGCAGATGCATTTTACCCATCGTCCAGACGATGGAATTATGAGGCATCCTGCAGATTCAAGAGCTTGAAGTTTCTAGATGAATTATTTCCCACTTTCTCCGCTGATCCACAAAGTGTTAGGTTGGCACTTGCGAGTGATGGGTTCAACCCTGGAGCACACTTAAGTTCCAAGTATAGCATATGGCCTGTTATTCTTGTCCCATACAATTTACCTCCTTGGATGTGTATGAAAAGTGCTTACTTCATGTTATCTTTGTTAATTACTGGTCCAAAATTACCAGGCAATGATATAGATGTATTTTTGCAACCACTAATAGAAGAATTGAAGGAATTGTGGGAGAATGGGGTTAGGACATTTGATTCACATACTAGTGAGATGTTTAATATGCATGATGTTTTAATGTGTACAATTAGTGATTTTCCAACATACGCTAATTTGTCCAGATGGAGCATAAAAGGGACCCTTGCTTGTCCTAATTGCCATAAAGATACTTGGTCTCAAAGATTAAAGTACTCTCATAAGCAATGCTATTTGGGACATAGGAGATTCTTGGAACCGGACCATAAATGGTGATTGAATAGGAAAGACTTCGGTGTTGGACACATTGAAAGAGGCCCCCCATCTAGAATCACTTTTTGGACATGATATTTTGGAGGAATTGAGTGGAGTTATAAATATCACATTTGGAAAAAATAAATATTTTAAGCGAAAGAGATTTGAGCAATACTTGGTGCATCAATGGAAGAAAAAGAGTATTTTTTTTGAACTCCCGTATTGGAAGCATTTGTTAATTCGGCATAATCTAGATGTGATGCATGTGGAGAAGAACATTTGTGACAATATATTGGGCACATTGTTGGATATACCCATAAAAAATAAAGATACTTTGAATGCTAGATTGGACCTTGAGAAGATGAAGATGCATCCACATTTACGTCCTAAGTTGGTGGGGGAAAAGTTTCATATTCCAAAGGCATCTTATAGTTTAACATTATTTGAGAGGAGGGAGGTCGCTGCCCTACTAGCAAATTTGGCAATTCTAGATGGCTATTCATCCAATATCTCAAGATGTGTAAGCTTAGAGGATGGTAGGATTTCTACGATCAAGAGTCATGATTGTCATGTGTTTATGCAAGATTTACTTCTACTGGCTTTTCGAGGTGTGTTAGATGATAAGGTGCTTCAAACTTTGGTAGAGTTGAGTAGATATTTGAAGCAAATATGTTCAAAGATGCTAAAGATTGATGTGTTGGAGCAAATGGAAAGAGATATAGTCATCACCCTTTGCAAATTGGAATGGGTATTTGTCCCTTCTTTTTTTGATGTGATGGTGCATCTAACTGTGCACTTAGCCAGTGAAGCAAAGCTAGCAGGACCTGTGGCTTATCGTTCGATGTGGTTCTTTGAAAGGTAATGTAAAGTTATAATATTTTAACATAATATATTTTGTAATGTAAACGTAAAATTATGACTTTTTCTTATTGTAGGGAAATGCGTACTTATAAATCGTTTGTAGGCAACAAAGCATGTCCAGAAGGGTCGATTGTAGAAAGTGAGATTGTAGATGAATGCCTTACATTTTGTTCATGGTATTTGAGTAAAATAGAGACACAATTCAATCGTGAAGAGAGGAATGATGATGAGATTCATCCACTTCCCTATAGCTTATCTATTTTCTGTAAGTATAGTAAGCCATTAGGGAAGGCTACACTTAAAGAGTTAAGCTTTAAAGATTGGGAGCAAGTGCAATTGTACATTCTAAGAAATTGTGAAGAAGTTAAACCATTTTATGAGTAAGTGAGATTATTTTAATTTATATATAATATTGAATATGTAAATAGGGCTACAAAGATTAATAATTATTCTCTATGATAGGGAGCATTTGAATGCCAATGAAGGACAACTTGTTGCTTTTGTTAAATGGTTTGAAAAAAGAGTAAGTGAACTAATAATCTATATGACTTAAATAATAGATCTATTATATTAATAACCTATGTCTTACGTTATTTCTTTTAATTTTTATGTAATATAGATAACAGAGTTGAGAGATGCTGGGGATGAAAGGATTATAGATGAACTATTATGTCTAGCTCGAGGTCCAATGAGGAATGTGCTTACATATGAGGGATATGTTGTGAATGGTTTTAGATTTCATACAAGAAAGCTCCAAAGAAGAAGGAAGACACAAAATAATGGAGTAATGGTAAAAGGAGATGATGATAGTGGAGGTGTGGATTTTTACGGGTTATTAGAGGAGGTGATTGTGTTGGAATACGACCCTATCAAAAATTGTGGTAGTCCTACTACCATTATTTTTAGAAGTGAATGGTTCAATGTATGGGATAAGAGGATGGGGGTAAAGAGAGATGATAAATATGGAATTACCCTTGTTAATGTTAACAGTAGGTTAAGATATAATGAGCCTTTTACACTAGCCTCTCAAGTAGGGCAAGTTTTTTTATATAAAGGCCCATAAAGAACCTCAATGGAGGATTGTTGTTAAAATAAGTCCTCGAAATCATTTTAATTTTCCTATTATTGAGGACATTGATGATGATAATGAACCTTCAAATGCAAATTGGGAGAATGAGATGACTACTACGATTTCTGATATGCAATATTTAAATTGGGATGATATTCCTTTGGTACGTGATGATATTGAACCTGATTTAGTTGATATTTGTGATGTTGAAAGGGCTATGAATAATGAGGAGGAGGAGGAGGAGGAAAAAAGAAATGGAGGAGGAGGGCCTCGAAGATGAAAATGGTGAAGTTAATTACTATTTATATTTAGAATCAAATGAAGATATTGCATGATATTATTTTAGTTTTCCTTCAAAGTCGAAGGTGATGGTGATAAATTTCCAAATGATATAACTATTGTATCTTAATTTATTTAATTAGCATATCAATCAATTTATTTTATTGTTGTTGGATTTTACAGGTTAATGGCATCTAATCTTTCATCATCACAAGCTATATGGTGCATGTAAATCAGGAGACTTCACTGGATGGTCATGATGAGCCATCTGACAACTTAGCCAATCATATGACATATAGGCAACGTCGTTAGTTGCAAGAATCACAAAGGACATGTTTGTGTTAAGAAAGCCTATTTTTCTGTAATATATTTTTTAATTATATATTTGTATATATTTATCATTATTTGTTGAACCAATATACTTGTGTGATGTAGGGCCAAAGCGGGGGTCCACTCGTGGAAAAAAATATTTTAATTCACGGTTAAATGACCACACTACAAAGCCATATGCTAAAATCACCAAATAAATGAATAGAATTGTAGGCACTGATGCAAACCAGTTCATCACAGAGTTGGGAGTGTGGGTAAAAAATTAGTGTCCTCTTGATTCACGGTAAACCTAATTTTTATTATTCTAATTCTATTTGCACATGTCTATTTTTGACAAAACTTTCTCATCAATTGTATTTTTTTTGGAATATTGAATTATATGTGTAGAAATTGGAAACATATGGATCCTACCGCGAAAGAAAGACTTTTCAATAAGATAAAGGTAAAATTTAAAGCTAATGTTTTAGTTTTGCATATCAGTTACATGTTTCATTTTGTTCATAACCAATTGATTACTTTGATATTTATATATGGTTTAGGCTGAGTGGAGACTTCCAGAGGGTAGTCATGTTGACAAAGCATTATCTATGCAATGTCAAATTTTGTATAGACAATGGCATTTCAGGCTAAAAGAGAGATATTTTAATGGATTTTCAACGTCACAAGCTATTGCAAACCGACCTCAAACCATAAATGCTACTGTATGGAGGTGGTTAGTGGTGGAATTTTAGGGTTCGTCTAAGTAAAAGGTTCTACTATTTAATTTTTTTAAAGTTTCTGATGACAAGTATTTCCACTCTAATTTATAAATTTAGTTTATTTGATGGATTTTCATTGGCTAATGAGATGCAAAAGAGTTATGAAATCATTAATTATCATTTTTTCCACATATAGCATATTAGTGAAGTGAATCGTAGAAATAAATCAAGACAAACTGAAATTCCTAGAAATGGAGGAAAGTCAACAACATGCTATCTTCATGAAACTGTAAGTATATTAATGAATTTCTTTCAATTTTTTTTCTATTTTTGTTGCTACTACTATTGTTCTATCAAAAATACAAAGGTTGGCCAATTCTACATATTTGTATATGAAAAGTGTTACAATGGAATAAACTATTATTGTTAATGCAAAGGCTTATCTTCTTTGACTCTTGATATCTTGTTCTTTCAGTTAAATATTCACATGGATTTATTATATGTAGGAACATCAACCATCAAAAGAGCCTTCTATTATAGCTGAAAATGCTGATGAGTCGATTGAGGAGCCTGAGCAAGAACTATATTATATTAGATTTTGGGAAAAGACCAAAAGGTGTGTCAGATATGAAGAAGTATGTAAATATAAGTTAATTTATATAAATTTGTAAGGGTTTTTTTATTATTTATTTTATATTATTATAGGAAAAAAGATGGTACATGGGAAGATGGTGCATATGTAAAATACCAAAAGTTGGCTGAACTTCATGCTAAGCAGAAGGAGTTGTATGGAGTTGATAATCTTAGTGTGAAAGAAGCATATACCCAGGCATTTGAGCATCGTTCTGGCTACATTAGAGCTCTAGGAGCTAGACCTATGCCTTTAAGGAACAAAAAAGATAATGAAATTGAGGCTAGCCTTCGTCAACAAATTGAGGAGCTTAAACACTCAAATGCCTTAAAGGAGGAAAATTTAAGGCTCGAAATGGAAAAGATGAAGGAAATTGTTGAAGAAAGAGAGAGAAAAGAGAAGAAGCGGAGGAATGAGAAAGGAAACTTAGAGCAGATGCTGATGAGGCCACGCAGAAGTTGAAGGCTGAAATGATGCAAGTTGTGAGAGATCAAATTGCAGGCTTTCTAGGAACACAACAATCTTCACAACTCACTAAATTAGTATGAGGTTTATTTAATCCATTCAAAATTTCCCATTTTTAATGGTTTTAATGTTAAAACTCTGCACTATAAGTGTGCACAAATTATGGAACCAAAATTTGTAGTTTGTGCCAATGTTAGACATGTGATATTCATTGTCTTGAAATTGAGATGGATGACTTTTTGCATCAGGTACTCTAACTATATTATTTGTTCTCTTTTATAGCTGGGAGTTCTAATTGGACATAGAAAATGACAAAGAATTTTAGAGGCAAGGAGTTTTTTTGGACTTATGAATGTAAGTTAGTTCTTGTATTCATTTTTATAATATGGCTTGTAACTTTTTTTAATTGAAGGGAATTGGAAAATTATAAATAGATACCATTGCATATCTCTTTATAATCTTAATTTATATTTTTTATTTCATGAATTGTAGATTAACTTGAAGCATTTTTTGTGGCGCTACAATATACTTGATGAAGCTAAGTATGCAGAACTATAGATAACATCATCCATTTTTTGGTGGTCCTTAAAGCTAGATAGCATAATTGATTTTTGTGGTACCCATTAGGCATGACTTTTGCCAATTTGTATATTGCAGTGTCATATACTTTGAAATTGGAATGAAATTTGTTTTTGGACAATGATATCGTAATCTATGCATGGTTTGAATGATATATGATTGTACAGGTTAATGAAATATGGTGGAGTATCTATATGAATGATACTGCATTACAGCATGATCTATTATTTATGAATACATAATACAGGTCTTTGGGCTACAAAATATTTTTGTAGCTTGAAAGAAAGACTAGGAATTGATTTTGTTGCAAAACAAGTAATAGGGCCACAAATGAAACATCTTCGTCACACAAAAGTGGGTCTAGGCAACAAAAAATATTTGTTGCACAAAAGAGGTTAGGGCGACAAAACATATGTGTCGCACAAAAGAGGTTTAGGGCAACAAAACATCTGCATCGCACAAAAGAGGTTTAGGGCGACAAAACATATCCGTCGCACAAAAGAGTTTTACGGCGACAAAAAATAGTCGTTGCACAAAAAGAGACTTAGGGCAACAAAATTTTCTTTTCGTCGGGCTTATGGCGACAAAATTGTGACGAAATTTTTTTTTCGCCCAAAGTTTGGGGGACAAATTTTTTTTTCTTAGGTGACGAAATAATTTTTTTCCCAAAGTAATATTTCTTGTTGAAATAATAGTGGCTTGAGAGTATTTTTCCCCAAGAAGGTGTTTTAATCCATTCCATTAAATTAAGAATAGTGGGGGGCCCTACTCGGTATGAAGGAAAATATAACTGTATAACCTATGGATAAGACACTAATGACTTAAAGTAGAAGAGTATGTGAGTTAGGACTAAGGTGATTTATATATATATATATATATATATATATATATATATATATATATTTGTTCCACTAAAGGATAATAGTGGCTTGGGAGCATTTTTCCCCAAGAAGGTGATGTTTTTAGATCTGTTCCACCAGATGATAGTAGTGGATTAGGTGTGTTGTCCTTGAGAAGGTGCTTCAATCATTTCACCAGTTTAAGAATAGTGGGGTTCTTGAACTCAACATATATAAAAGAATGTAAATAGTCATATCCAATAAAGAGGCTTGGATTAATATTTATCTTATGAGATATTTCATTAGTTTGAATGTGTAATTATCGTCAGCTGTGAATTCATGTGTTATCCGTATCCATAATTCGATAGTATTGTTACCTTACTTAGTACACAGCAGACCAATCATCCTTTTAATGGGTGTTACTTATTCCCACGAGCAGGAGACCCTGATTCTTGTGTGCATGTTTTAAAAGATCCTCTAGATGACTATGCTCCTTTAGATGCACTATATGGGAATGAGTTACCTATTACTTGTATAGGGTGTTTGGGTGAAGAATTATATTATTCTGTTGATGTATTTACCTAGATATCCTTTTGAACTCTTTATCCATGGTATCCCTTACTTTGAATTTTGTTATTGTAATTCAGAGTTAACCTCCAAACTCATACTGTATTATAAATGTTTCTTCCATTTATAATTTCTTTGTTTTAATATAAATGATTTTAGGCTTGTGATTGATGTAAGGATGGTTGGGCAAACCAGCTTTATGTCAGTTACAACGGTAACTCCTAATATTTTACTTATATGCTTCCATTATAGAGTGAAATTTTTTAGTAGTAAAAGGCGGGGTATTACACTAACCCCCTCAATATCCCACCATCATGCTCACCCCAACCTTTTTGTATCAATTTTTCATGCAACCGATCCCCTTCAACATTACAACCTTGTGCAATAGAGTTCATGTAATGTAAGCCCTAGGAATTGATGTTGCCCTTTAATGTGATGACTACATTGTTAGGAAACTTTTAAGCACGAACAAATCATGTTAAGATAGGCTCTAAACATGGCTCTAAACATGGTTTCTCCATGTTTTTCTAACTAGCAAACACAAAATTGGTCAGGTAGTCTTATTCATTTTTTTTAGTTTTGTTTGATTCCCTTTTTGTTATGTCTATTTGTTAATTCTAATATGATTTAATTAGGCTTTATTTATAGGTGGAGAACGGAACTGGTAGACGCTAGAGTTTAGTGTGTTTTCTTATATTTTAGTTATTTTTGTTTAGTATTAAGGTAACCATATGCTCTACTAAAATATTAAACGTGCATGATAGCATATCAAGGTTTTGATTATTTTATTGTGTACCTAATTTACCACATATGCCTTATTGTGTTGTATTTGTAACACCCCCAATTTTTTAAATTAGTTTTTTTTTAAAAAAGATAATGTAAAAGCGTTTGAAAAATAAAAACATGGAATGTTACCACCACATCAATCATGAAAGAGGTGTGATCATCACCTAACCCATATTTGATGCAAGAAAAACTAGAACAATAAAAAATGGATACATGCTCAAAAAATTAATGTGACAATATAAGATAATAAGTACTAGAAAAATATTATAGATAGAATGAACTTGATAGTTTTACAAAACCAAATACAAAAAATCTAGCTAAGAGTTTAAAGAACTAGAAATGTAGAAACTTCCTAATGCAATGGGCAAAATACTTATATCCGGTTAACCTAACTCTAAGGCATAGACATAAACCTCCAATCCCAAGCAATGGTCTGCTAATGGCCTATGTCATCACCCTTAGCATACTCTAGTTGAAAGGCGTAACCCTACAAATCGTCCTTTACTCCTTAGACCACAAGCTAGATCATCACAGTGACTATATAAGTGTTGTATCAGCACGATGAAGTACTTGTAAAACATACATATCTAAAATATGGTAAGGTTCATCTATCACATTAATGTCACCTTACAGCATGATGATATCATATTGGTATAGCTAAAGTATAACAAGGCATGCTTGCATGGAATATCATGGATGTATAGAAATACATTAAATACATATAATCCATGAATATAAACCATATTATAATTCCTCCTTTAGTGACCATACAACTTCAGTTAATAAGATAGTTTGTTCGACCATACCCAGTTCTCCACCATGAACAAAAGTTGTGGTAACACAAATAATTACAATAGGATACCACCCATCATACAAGGTTTAGATACATCAAAACAGATTTCATCAGGGATTCCACACCCACCATACATCGAGTGCACCTGCCACCAATTGGGATACCACACCCACCACACGTGGTCAAAGCACACCAATGGGGTATATACTTGGATACCTCACCCACCATACCTTGAATATCTCTACCACAAAAGATAAAAATTTGAGATACCACACCCGCCTAAGAAATAGGTAATACAAAGTACTAGAGGCTTGTACTGAGATACCTCATTCACTCGAACTGGACACCAATGTCATGCCGGCCTGCCATAGTATAATCCTATACCTCAAGGATATGCACATATCCCATATCAACTGCAACCTAGTAGAGAAGGACATAAATATTGAGTGAAAATTATAACTAAGGGCAACCTACTCACTATCTCTTGGCAGCTATCCCGAGAACAAGAGAAAAAGGCTCAAATGAAATCTTAACCATTAACTTATATTATCAAGTGATATCACAAGTCATAATGGAATCCACACAAAACTAAATTGGGTGTTTCCAAGTGACAGCACCTAACACAATTAAATTTTATTATTTAACCAAATTAGGTGTTTCCAAGTGATAAGACCAAACACATCTCAAGGGATTAAAGTCACCTTTTGGGTGTTTTTAAGTTCTAACACCAAACACATTATAAGGCATACAAGCTAACAATTAGGTGTTTAGAGATGACACCAAACTTAACTAACTTCAAGTCTCAAAAACCATCATAATGATTCTTATTAAATCATATCGATCATAATTAAAATATTATAAATACGTTCAGGTATCAACATAAAAGGACCAAGATAAACACAACAAATTATAAAAAAAAACTAGGCAGCTTCTAGCTCGACCATTTGATTAGTCTAGTCATACCAGACCTAGACCAAAATAACACTAGAGAACTAGTCGATTGGTTGGCCTCACTAATCGACTGTTCATGAGAACCAGTCGACTAGTTTTGTCCAACTAGTAGGTGGGTCTAAGTAGAAACCAATGCCTTTTGGCTTGTATAGAAATTAGTTGATGGATTTGACTAACTGATTGACTATTCATAGTGACTATTCAACTGATTTGGTCTAACTAGTTGATTGGTTTAAGTAGAAACCAAACCATTTTGGTTTGTAGGGACACCAGTCGATGATTTTGACAAACTAATTAAATTTTCAACAAAACTAGTGAACTAGTTTATCAAACCAATCGACTGATCTTGCGACCAACTGATCCAAAACTCCAAACCATTTGAATGCTCGCTAAGCTAATCATTGGGTTTGAGAAACCAATCGACTAATTTGGGTAAAACACAACCAGAAGTGTGAAACACACACCAAAATTTACCACACTTTACCATTTTAATCCTAGAATGCTTTTATGTCAAAACATACATAAAAATATATGCCACACACATATAATCACATGGATACATTGTAATACACATAATCAAATGAATCATACTCAATTAGCTAATTTTATGCTTAAATTATAGAATTTCCAAAATACTAACTTGAAAGAATTATACCACATGCTCAGATCATAGAATGCAATTAGACCATACTCATATAAATACCAAACACATGGAACCCCATATACCACATAACCCTATTTATATCAAAGATAATAATGTCTTACCTTGAAGGAATTCTTCTAGTACAAAACTCCTATTTGATGGTTATCTAGCAAAACTTCAATTCATAAGAGACTAAAATTTAAAGCCATTAAAATCATTTGTCAAAACTTTATCAAAACCAAAGATAAATTAGAATGAGAATAAGAACACAAAACACCACTTTTTTCTCAAAAATAGGATGTCAAGGAAAGGGCTAAAATCTTCAACCTTTCTCAACCTTAATTCTTCCATGCTTAAAAAAAGTATGAAAGAACAAAAAATAATATTAGAATAAGAGAAAGGAACATAAGGCTTGCACAAAGAAGGGAGAAAATTAGAGAAAGCCTATGTTTTTCTCAGTAGAGGAAATAAGGGGGAATATTAAAGAATGCTCAACACTTCGGGAAATTTTCCATAAAGAGAAGGGAGAAGAGAGCAAGAGCATTGAGTGAGGAATGAAAATGGAATAGAATGATAGGTATAGCAGCAAGGTTGGGTCGACATTCTCAAGAGAAAGGGGGATGAGATTGATGAGGTTGAGTGTGGACAACCAAGAAGTGAGGGATGACTTGATGGGGTGGTGGGGGTTGAGTGTAGTCAGAAATGAGTATAGTAGCAAGCTGATAAGTTAGGAGATGGTGCATAAAGTCAATCTCATAGCCCTAGCTGCCAGAAGAGAGAGGGAAAGGTGAGGAAAAATAGAAAAAGTGAAGCTTGCCTCAAAAACGTCTTTTGGAAAAAAATTGGCTAATTAAAATTATGTAATGGTCTAAATAATGTGAAAATAATCTTAGAGCACTAAAATATGCTTATTAGCATAATTGGACTCTAATAAGATATTTTTATAAATACTAGAGAGAAATTTGAATCAAAATAAGAAATGGAACTAAAATTATGAGACAACTAGTCGGTCGGTTTGGGTAAACTAGTGTACTGGTTTGTCGAGAATAAGAATATAAATTTCTTATTGTATTAGTCGATTGGTTATGTAAACAAATTGATCAGTACTCCTGAAATTCACATTTTTATTAGAATTAAGCATATTTTAAAACCAAAACTAATTTGCTTGGAATAGGTATTACAAAGATTGCAGGCCCTGCAAGACATGCATGAGCCAACCAAGCCACCATCTTTCCTCATGGATTATTTAGCTCAACATGGCTCATAATCTAGCCAAATGATTAGCTAAACACTAGCCCTCAAGACTAGCCTACAAGTGGTCGAAATTCTAGCCACAAACCTAGCTAAAAGTCTACAAAAATCAAAGCAGTGCAAGTCAGCCATGCAGCAATATTGTACCAACTCCAAATATACCAACTCTTGACTTCCAAAAATAGAAGAATGAGATGACGATACTCGTACATCTTTTACCTTGCATCGTTATATTCTTTTGTTGTTTGATTTATTTTCTCAACCTTAAATTTGTCACGAGTTTGGTAAACATACATATTTTTATGTAATAGATGTGGCAGTAACATTTATGATCTTTCAAATTTTATTTTAGTTTCTACATTTTATATTAGAACTAAAATTTATTATTGTTAAAAATAGGGGTGTTAAAAGAGGCCACACAATTAAAATCTTTTGAAAGATTAACGATACAGATTAAATTGCACGTAAACGTAGGTACGTGTACCACATCAATTAGTGTAAGGGTTTTATTTAATAATAAATACTATTTCGGTGGATTCAATGGGCAAGGTATGTCCATCTAGAAGAATGACAGGAGCCTTGTGACTCATTCGTTGTTAACTCACCGAAAAACTTTTAACGGAGACCAAATGATAAGCTCTAGAATCAAGAATCCAAGCATTATATGGACCAATAAGGACCTTTCCTACAAGAGTTTTCGAAAAAACATAAAGTATTATTTTGTCCTAATAAACTCACCAATTGGGTCCCCTGTTCTGAAGTCGAGGAAGGCATATCATTATTGGTAGAACCTTGTGGGGTTGTGAATTTGTTGTGGGTGAGCAACCCACACTTGATTGATAGAATGGACAGACAACGCTTCCGCCATGTTTGTACTTTTACCATCATCGCTTGCCACTAAGAACCATCTACGAATAGACAAAGTGCATGTGACAGAAGCAATCATCGCTTGCGCCTTTACGAATGCAAAAATGAAAAAAAAAAAAAGAACCATCTAGGCATAATTTTTCCTTTGAGAACAAATATTTGAGTCTTGAAAAGAAATTGTCTGCATTAATTTACTTCCCCGTTGTTTGTTGTTGAAAGTAAATATTGATCCGCATGGATACCTGATCAACGTGTCTAATGGATAAATGGACGCGTATGATCAAATCTATATAATGCTTGTCTGGATACAGAACTACATAAGGATCGATGAATAATAGCGAGTGTAGGAAAGGTACAAGCGAGCCATTACTATCAGGCATATCGGTCCATTGCCCGCCCTGCTGCCGATATACAGTAAAGCTTGGAAATGGGACTTGAACGCTTGATCATGCAACGATAAATTTCAATCAAGAGTTGCAACTATAAAGCTGAATACAATTACACGGTCACTATAACGACGTTTGATAAATCTCCCGCGATAGGAGCACGACTATCTACAACCTCACATCAACAGCAACAACACTGCCCGTTGATAGAGCAGAAAGGAAAATAATTAGTAGCAGTTTCCTTTGGCAGAAGCACCGAAGTGAAACGACGTGTGAAAGCAGTGCAGCGAACCTCTGAGACTGTAAATTTATTTTTTATTTTTTTCCCCTTGTACATAAAAAATGAACTGTATGCATGTGTATATCCTAAAATCATACTGACTATGTCCAGCGTCTAGCAGGCGTGACTGGAGAAGAGGTACCGCTGGCTGATTTTTTGAAAGCTGTAACAAGCGAATCATAAATGTTAAAACAGGATTATATTTATCAATACTTGCAAAAAGGATCATATATAACTAGGGGAGTTCTGTATCATGCACCTGTTGCTGTTCTCAAGTTGGTCTTTACTTGTGATAAACGAGAAGGCGTTGCTCCAACCACCCGGGACCGAGGAGAACTTAACCTAGTTGTTCTGGTCCTGCATATGATATTTGTTTGGAATGGGTTAATACATGTGTCAGAGCATGTTCCAGGAGTGGCAACATTTGACGCACGATCTCTATAAAATAGGCAACGTGACATGCTTTCCTTGATGGTTTGTGCCCTCCATTAGAGGAGGCGTAATTCTATGAGTACGCATTTAGAAGCGATGAAAGGCAAAAGCACAACGAGGAGACAAAATAGCGGTAGTGTGGCTGTTACTTGTTAGCATACATGGTCATTCACGATGAAAAGATGTATCCTGATAAATGCATTTGAACATATAAGGATATAAAACAGTGTGGGCATGGGGATTACTGAATCTCATAATTTGAGAGAGAATAAAAAAGTGCAGGGAAGATGGAAACACAAGATGACTCCTGCATAGAAATCCGTTAAAACATCAACTAGGCTTCTTTCTTTATAGGTTCCAAACTTCCAATTCCCACTTTTCAGCAAGTACATCAAGGACCAAAACTAAAGGGTTACTCTAGTGATTGATGCTAAGGTGTTTCGGAAACATGTCAGCACTAGCCCACAAGCTAGTAGAGATGAGCCTATATACATCTTGACCTTCTCAGCCAACTTGAAGATGAGTGTCACCTTTACCTTTTATCTGAAAGTCCAAGAACATGCTTTGATTGAACAAGAATGAACTTAATTATGTACCAAAATCTGCATGTTTCTACAGCAAACTGTATGAACAATTACAGTATATTTAAACTTATTAGTTATTATTATTACTATTATTATTTCTATCGGGAGAACAATTAGGCTTCAAGCCATAAGGAAAGATCCTTGTGCCCGTAAGCCCTTCCTGCACCCTTGCACACAGACTTTCAAGCCCAAACTAGCTGAAGAATACTACTACTGTGACACTACTACAGAAGAAAAAGCCAAAGAAATATGCATCATGCCGTACAGTTAGTATGAGCAAGGTCTCTTGTGGTTATATATGTGTTAACCAAGGATCTATGAAAAGCTTCGAGACTGGAGGAGGAAAGAAGAAACTGGTGCACAGTGGAGGGCCAATATAAAACTCAGGTTCAGCACGAACCATACGAGTAAAATGGGTCAAGGGTGGAACGAGAACAGTCAGGAAAATTATTTGAGGCGAGAATGGAGATTACAGCAGGTGCCTGATGTTATAGACTGTGAGAAGTTAGGCTAATCCACCTCATATCCAAGTTCATGCTATTGCAATGATCTGCACGAACTTTGGCTCAAAGCCTAATAAAAAGAGGCTGCAGTGCCTCTGTTAATTGTCACATGAGCCAAAATAGGGGTATGAGATTTTTCAAAGCAAAAACTAGATCTGGTTCAGGGAATCATTATAAGCCAATGCTTTCAAGTTACTTTTCCTTGAGAACTACAAAACACCCTTTCACAGTTTTTTGATGGGCATCATCAGCACAGCTTTCCCAGCATCCAGACCCAGCCCTCTTTGCATTTTAAAAACGTAGTGAACTTCGGATTTGGAAGTTGTACAATTTTTCAGAGCAGACAAGCCATTACTTTAGGTGATTATGGGAATACAAGCAGAATACTTACTTCTCTGAGTTCTCTTCCAGCTTGTCTGTTTGTTTTGAGCTTTTTGTCAGAATGTTAGCCCCCAAAACGCCATCATTTTCATTTTCCATATAAAGATCACCATCAGATATTTCACTTAATCTCTCTTCAGAGTCATCCTCCTCAGAACCAAGTTCCCCTCCAGAAAGTTTCTTTACCCGGGGAGAATCTTTATCATGTTTCAAGTCGCTCATGGATTTTGAAGAGCGTAGGCTCTCATCAGTCTCTGAGTGTTTATCCTGCTCATAAGCTGCTTTCTGAATTCCTGAGTGCTTCCCATTGTGCATTGTTGGGCTAAGTTGAGGACTTCCACCAATAGAGCTTGTGGGTGAAGCTGAAGATCCATGCCTCAATGAGCTCAGACTGCGCTTGACAGCTGGCCGAGGGCTTTTGGAATCTTTAAGTAGTTGCAACCGATCAATCTCTTCATCTTTTCTAGCTATCATATCCTTTAGAGACGCAACCTGCAAGTAACAACAGTACACAGAAGGCATGATGGCAAGAAATTAGCATAGAAAATTTGATTTTATAATGCATATCTAGCAGCTAGTCCAAATTATCAAATCTGCAGATTGCAAAGGTGGTTGAGAGAAAAACATCACACCCTCCATATAAATTGTATCAGAACAAGAACATCAGTAAGTAGCAACATAAACTGACATGTCAAATTTCAACATCATATAGGCTCAAGCAAATTAATTAACACCTTAATGAAGAGCTTTGCATTTTAATACACATTGATATTTGAAAATATATACACTTAGGAGAACGATAAAATCTTGGATTGAATCCGTCCTTATCAGATATTTGAAGATTCTATAGTCTGGTTAAGCACAATATTATCCTATAATTCTCACATTTGGAAGCTGAAGGTTCAGCTAATCTCAGGAAGAAAAAAAATTTAAAAAAATAAAGGGCAATAAAAGAGATCCCCCCTACATAATAAACATGTTAAAATATAGATAAGTACAATATACATAAGATGCTGACTGTAGAATGCGATGTAGGCTAAACACATCTAGAGTTTTTCACACAAAACCATACTCAAATCGTAATTCAACTTTTAAATTCAAAAGATCAACCTAAGGCTATATATACAGATCAAGCTATTACCAAATCCATACATAAAATAAAAATCTAAATGAAATAATATTCAAACTAATAAAATCATAATAATATAAATTAATATTCCAAATAATTCTTTTAAATCTTTTAACCCTATGGGACCTACAAAGGAGGTATATCCATGTGGGCCTGAACCTTGTTTCTCATACTTTCGGCTCAGACTACAAGCCCTACAGTGAGAAGTCAAGTAGACTAGATCATTCTCCCCCAGCAGAAAAAAGTTTGACCTCCGGCTATTGGATGGTATTTGTGGAAGATTGTAATTAACAAAGGTCTGTGGAGAAGGTGGGTTCATGGAGTTCAAGAATATTTCTGTGCAATCATATGTTCCTAAGCCTCATCAGTCTTGGTTTTTCAGAAGGGTAATGAGCTTAGGAACTGTGTTATTACAACATACAGTTTATGTACAACCTCATTAGACGTAAAGTTGGCAGGTTTGCCCAGGAATAAAGTGGTGATGTGGCTGGCCTTCCATCTTGCATTATTGACTAAGGAAAAGTTGGCTAGATAGGGAGCTGTGGAGGATGCCAAATGTCCTATGCGTCGAACAGAGACTGAAGAACAATATCATCTTTTTGCTCGATGCAAAATGGCAAAAACAGTGCTGGTGGTTGCTGTGCAATTGCTTGCAGATCTATCACAACCCAGCATCATGGTGACATCTGTTGGTATGGCTGCTCAGTACGATGAGGCGATCAAGAAAATCTGGCAGCCTTCTTAGAGTAGTGGTGGCAGGAGTTGTGTTCCAGGTCTGGATCTATAGTAATAATAGGATCTTTCAAAGCCACACCACCATCCCAAGGAAGCTGATTCAACCAATGGTGTTGGATAATAGCTTTATCTATTTATCAAATTTGCATTATAGTAGAAGAAATTCTCAGTTTTTATCCAGGATAGATTACCAACTTAATCATGCTGATTGGAGTCTGTACTTTTATAATGCAATTTTTGGTAATAAAATAATTAATTAGCCAAACAAAAAAAGTTTGACCTTGAGCTTCTAATAATTAGAAAATGAAATCCTAATTCAATATTACAATTCTATGATCCTACAATTTCAAAATTACAAAATGAAATCCAATTCCAGGTAGAATTTAAAGTAGTAAAATCATCATAAAATCTTATGATTCTATGTTTCATTAGTAGAATTTTACAATCTTTGGTAGAATTGTAAGATTCTACATAAAAACTATAATTTTTATGTACATTGTCTTTAAATATTTTTTTTTCCCTCTTCTTATTACTATATTTGTTCCTAACCTTCTAATCATTCCTAACCCTCTAATCTCAACCCTCTATTTTTCTATGGCATAGCTTAAACACAAGTTGGAGCAAAGAAAGCACGATTGAGATACTATTAAAGCAACAAAGCCATTTGTTTAAGTAAAATAACGATAAAAGAGTCCAAACTTTATCTAAATGGTAAAATAAATGTCTAAAATTTATGATGTTATCAGTTATTAAATTCTATTTAATTCATAGCTATTAGTATCATTTTTTTTATCAATTTATGTAAATTTTTATCATCTCATTGTAATTTTTCATTTTTCATTTTGTTGGTTCATTGTAGTTCCTTAAATACAAACTAATTCGACAATTTATTTCATTAGTAAGTAGCTAAAATTTAATTATTGACTACATGAGAGTTTAAGAACGTAATTTTCGTATTATCTTAACTTCAAGTGCGGTACCGTATAGCATATAAGTATATAGAACTCATCATTTTATGGGTTTTGTAATATCGGAATGCGAAGATTAGACTTGACTAGTGCTTTCTTTAAAAGGGACCCACTGGAAGCCTAAGTCAAACCAAAATGTGTAGAGCTCATCTAATTTTAATACTGCTAGCCTTGGAGAACACTTAGGTGGACTAACTTGTCTACTATCAGAATTTACAAAGGATTGGTGCCAAGAAGCAAATCTTCTCTTTTGGATTGCAAGAAAAAGAGGTAGATTGGCTGGATGTCATAGCGACCACCAATATATCGAACAACGTGTTGATGTGGTTTCTCTTTCAAAAAAACAACTAGCTGCTAACTTCTAAACTCCAAAGTGTAAGTATCAACACTGCAGCTCCATATTGATAGCTAACAAAATCGAGAATATAGGCCTTGCTCACAGTTGAGTATTTTTTCATACGCCGATAGCTGCAATTGACAACTAGATCAAGGAGATAAAAATAAATGTCAATAATCAAGATGGCTCCAGGACATGCTTTCTAGCCGATGAAGCAAGTAGAAACCACAAGTAGAAACCATTGCAGCTTTATCGCAATGTTGGAACATTGCGAACAACAAATTATGTGTTGCTGTGTCGCGGTATCAGAGCATCACAAACGATAAATTATACGTCATGGTCGTCATAGCATGAATTTTTGTTTGCATTTTACCATATGCACTAATTATTATTATATTAGAACCATTTAAATGAGTCATTATATGTTAAGTTGTCGCAATAATCCTAAATTTGCCTTAGAATGAAAAAAAGACATGGTATTTAGTAGTACATGTGAAGATTATAAATAACAATACTTTATTATAATTCAATAATAACTTGGTCCAAGATATATATAGTAAATGAAAAAAAAAATTATCATACAAGTTTTTTTTAGTAAATTTAGAAATTATAATAAATTGCTGATTTATTGGTGATATTTTCTAATTTATTGATGATATTTTTTAACAGGCTGATTAAGTGTGAACTTTTAAAACCGTAGCATGTCAATAATTTTACGTTGTGAATGACCTAAAATTCGCTAAATAGAGGACCTTATGCTATAGCAATATAGCTATTTAATTATATGGCTTTATCCTCATCCGTGATTTATCAATAAGCAAAGATATTCTTACCTATATTAAGTCATTCGGATAGCTTCTTTAGGTCTTCTTTCCCATCATAATTGGGAAGGTAATCTTCAGACTGTACTTAGTTGGAAATTGTGTTGGCTAAACAGACTGAGCTTAGGCAAACTAAATAGAAGCACATTAAATATGGATAATTAGAAGACAAAGTGACAAAAAAGTTATAGGACCAAATTCCTAGAATTTCCTCAAAGTAATAGCTTTATAAGCGATAACCAATCAACACTCTTGATCAAATTGGAATCCTTTTACTCTTTCTCTCTCATGTTTGTTTTTCCCTTTTACTTTGTTTATTATTCACTCACTTTTTTTTGCAAAATTTTTTTGACCTTTTCTCCCATTGACAAAATTAATTAGGACCGAGAACAATTTTAGAAGCTCCTCTTCATCTACCACAATGTTCTTCCGTGGAAACCAACCTGGTAGATAGCATTTGTAGGTGAGGATGCTCACTCCCAGGAGGCGACCAAGAGTAGCATAGGCATTCGTGATGGACCCAAGATTAAATGACAAAGGTGGTGGTAGGTTCTAGACAACAATGGCTTCTAAATTGATGACTTTGATGATGGCAACTGCTGATGGAAGTCACCACCTTTGAATGGAAGGGAACAAGTGTGGAAAAGGAAGAACAAAGACCTTCTATTGACAATAGTGAGGCTCGTTCATTGCCAGGACTTGTTGGCTCCCTTAGTAGTGGTCAATATCTTGAGAGATGCATGAATAGGCAGTGGTGGCTAGTTTTTTTTATCGTAGTGTATGTGTGTATTTTTTCCCCTTTCTATAACACAAAATTATTGGAAGGGACAAAATTTGGGTGTAGGCTAAACAATTAGCTTAGGATGTTTCATAAAGAACTTGCAACACCGGTGATTTTATTTTCTAATTTTTGATCTTTTTATAAAATTAATTTTTTATAGAAAAAAGTTATATTCTAAAATAAGCATGACTTTAGCCCATAACCGTAACATACATAAGTGACATTCGGGCTTGTTATTGGGTAGGCCAAAAGAAAATCATAATAATAATAATAATAATAATAATAATAATAATAAATTAATCTTGTCCCACAAATTTAGGAAACTAATTTTATATCTATGAATCATTAGGATTGTTTTCTTTAAATATTAGAATTTTCTAGAAATTCAATTACTTTTAGGTACAACTAACCAATGGTGGTAAATATATGCATGGTGCTAACAATTATACATGTAACTATGTCCTATATACATGTCAATTTCAAGAACTATGCTAGAACAAAAATGTTTACAACAAAACCTCCTTATGACTCGACAGTATATGCAATAGATACATATAGACAATATCATCTAGTTGGAAGATCTTGTGGGCAAGTTTGTGCCACAAGAAGTTCCCCAACTCCTTACAATTTTTCCAGGCACTTTATATACATAATGATTCACAAGCTATATTTACCTGAAATTTTATTCCTTTCTGTTGATTAATCCCACCCACACACAAACCCTTTAGTACTAAGCCACCAATCCTTCCACACGCCGTAACTCTCCTCAAATCATATGCAACTTAAATCAAACATTCCAAATTAATACGGATTCATCAGGATTTTTAGTAAGGTTCATAAGGTTTAATATTATTCAAATCTATTTTCACATAGATTTACATAAATTATGTATAATAATTATTAATATCAAATTATTTTTTTGTTTCATGATTGATACTCAAGATAGCATTTCACGAATTAGGAACCAGTGAGTGAAGACTATTTTTTTTGGGGGGAGGGTCTAAACCTTTTTCCAAACTCCTAAGGTAATCCATAATCTAAATATACTATAATATAGTTTGTAAATAAATGTACAAAATTGAAAAGGTAGATTAATTTTGTTGTTATATTAAACTATATATAGCTGTTAGATTTTGTTAGTTACATCTAAATTAGAACTTTATGTGCTTAAACAAAAGAAATATAAATAATTGATAACTAAAACAATAGTTATCGCTAGATTAATGTGCACAATCTTAACCATTGCTAAGATGATTGTATAATATGTGATGCAAGAGCATCCAACTTCATCTATTATTTTTTATAAGAAGTTATGATGATTTGGTTGTTGTCTTATGCGCACATTAACGGCCATTATCCGGGGCCAAATTCATTTAAGGAAGGCCATATTGTGAAGACTTCAACATCCTTGAATCAAGAAGGGCCCTTAGACATCCAACCCACTCTAAGACAGCCACTAAACACTAAGAATAAAAAAGAGAAATTTCATGCCAATAACATGGAATAAGGGTTGATCCTATTTATGGAAATCCCGTAAATATTCTGTTTAAAAAATAAAAGTTTCAAATAATTAGGATTTTTTTAGGAGATTGGATGCAGTTACTAATTCATGATTTGGCATGTACAGAATTAAAACATCATTCTCGATTCTATGAAAATTTTTATGAAAGCCTTTCATTTGCTTATCTTCAATAGAAGTTTAATTTTCCTAGAATGTATCCTAATTTTTGGCCAAATTCTTCTTTTGATGATCGATTAAACCTCTGATGAAAAAGATAGATGTTGGTTTTATTCCATCTCTTCAACAATATTAGTAATGAGCACAACGACCCTATTCTTTCGATGGAAAGAAAAATCTATGATTAGATTTTTGAAAAATATGCATATACTTCAACCCCTTATGTGTTCATCCTCATCAACCAAACCTCAAGTGGCTCAACATGGTTTATATGGAGACCAAATTTGCATCGGCTAATAGCAGGCCAAAAAACAACAATCAAGCGATCAATCAAACCATGGCATTCAGTTTTAGGGGCCTTGGGACTTGATTTTGAGCATCACATAACAAGGAACAAGGAAACTTCAACCCACATTTTGCAAACAACAACATAAACCACTTTGTGGCCTATTTTTGTGCATGGTTTGGGTCCTTTGGGACTGACCATTGTGAAGCATGAGTCGGGCATGTATAGCAAACAACCTTAAAGTGTTCAAAGACATCAAATGCAAGTATTTCAATTGAAGAAATACACCTCAAGTCAGGGCTTGGGTGCTAGTAAGAGCTAGGAACATCCATGTCACAAGATCAAACTTTAGCTTTGATTAATTTTCTTAAGTTTGCGAGGCCATAAAATTACTCAATTGGAAAACCTAATTTGACTAAATGTAGCTGCCATGCAAGCCATATTCCAGCCACCACCTTTTCCCAATTTTAGATGGCTTAATAAAGGCTAAAAAATGGTTCACAAAGTCAGAGTTTAAGACATTTAGAAGATTCCCCAACAGCCCCAATAACAAATTTTGGCCATGGAAAGTCAACTTAGCTGATTAGATTCAAGTTAGGATCAAACAAGCTAGTTTCACTCCCTAAGGTAATTATCTAGGCTTTTTTTTTTCTTTTTTTATATTTTGGTTGAGTAAGATTGTAACTAAATGAGACTCAAAACTCTCCTATAAGTGTTAGGCTCATACTTTGAAATTTGAAAATAGAAGTTGTTGGTTGCCATGTTTTCTCTTTGATGAGATTTAGTCCTCAAAGTTCAAGTGAAGAACTTTGCTGTATACCTTCAAAATCTTACAAGGTTTACCTGAAGTCTTGATACCTTATGTAGTATTTGTAAGTGTTTGATCTTGTGGGCTATTAAAAGACCAAATTAACTCTCTTTTCTAACCTCCATTCTCTTGTTTTAATTTTGGCGGAAATCATCCCTAAACCACCTTCTTACTATTAAAATGATTTTCCTTTTTTATTGTCTCTTGCGTACTGAAATAATTTTTATATATTACTTACGGTGTATAATAATTGCTAAAATTGGTATGAAAAATGTTGTCCACCAATCAAGTTTGTGATTTCAATTATATTTTTGATATTTTCATATTTCATTTATATGGAAAATAACTACATATATATAGGAATAATGGTTATGTGTTTCTATATATTTTATGCTCTATGTAAACATCCTTATTTAAAAATTAATAATCAATTAAAGTGGAACTTAAGGGAGTTGAGGGTAAGATAGCCTTTAGATGATACCTTAAGGGGTGAAAGGCATGCAAGTAGTAGGTAAACTAGAGGGTTTTGCTAGACCTACTTGCTATTTTTTTGTTACTACATTCTATTAACAGGTTTCATCGTCCTCGTTCTTAGTCACAACCGACTAAAAGATTTTCCCTTGTTGCATTTATGGCTATAGATGACGGTGTATGCATATTAGTGACTTTGTTATCTATACATTGGCTAACTTCAATTAAAGGGTTTTCCCTAGTCAACAACCAGAGGGTTTTCCCAATTCTACTAACAATTTCTTCCCTCTTCATAATTCCCATAAATTAATATACTTTGAACAATGGTTTAATTTGAAAGAGATTATGTGTGTGTGTGTATATATATATATTATGCAAGACAAAATTTTAATCAACCTCTTAATTTTATTTTAATATTTGATAAAAAAAATTAATTGTTTTGCTCGAAGGCTATAATTTATATCCAAATTATATTATGTGTATATTTGGGTTGTGTGTTATACCCCACTAAATGTGGACTAACTTTTCAGGTGACATTGATGATTTGCTTGTTAGGATTGGGTTACCTTTGGGTTCGTGTGTCGAGAGACATATTTTTTGGATTAGCTTTTCGAATAATTTATGTTAGCCCCAATAACGTTACATATTTTTTAACTAATGTTTTGAGTATTTGGTTAGAAGTTGTAATTTGTTAGACTAGATTATAATTTCTGTTTAGATACTTTAGTAATTAATAATTTAATATTATACTTAGATCCATTACATTTCAAAAGGCTTATGATAGAGCCATGGATTTGTATTATATCATCAAGGAAGAGGAGGAGGTCCTAGGTAGACACAAAAAGAAAGATGCAAGAGGACCATATAGTAGTCTCAAGTAAACAAAGGGCCTAAGACTAAAGACTATAGTTATAATAGTGGCAAGGGTCGGAGTTACCATGGAGGACGTTGTTTTATAGGGTAATTTTAGTATGGTCGAGACACTTGTAGGAGGTGCACCCAAGCAATAAAATCGCAGTCGCGGTCGCAATTGCGGTTGCGGTTGCGGTGTCACGGTATCGGAGCGTCACAAATGATATTTTATATGTCGCGATTGTCGCGGTGTGATTTTTTATTCTTCTTTCACAATAAATATTAGCAAATACCAGTAAATATCGGCAAATATCGGTAAAATATCGGCAAATATTGGTCGATAACCGATATATCGCTGATAAACATGTGAAATTCTAAATCTGTCACGTATCGCCAATTTCGTGTATTGGCTAACCCAAAATTCGATAAATATCGGCCGATATTGCGTATGGGGACCGATATTTAATTATATGGGTGCACCCCATCTATAGGGTGGACATGCACAAAGCTAATGAGTGCCCCCAGCAAGTTCAGAAAAGGGAACCCCAACCCTCCACCACGTAACAAACAGGAAGATAGTTATAGATGAACGCAGAAACATATTAACAAGGAAGAAGGAATTTTTTCTCTTCATTTGTTATACATCGAGTGTTATATATATATATATATATATAAGTATTGGTGGTTAAAGGAGGGAAACAAAAATATTATGGGATAATTACATCATTATTCTATTGGAAATATTTTCTCTAATCTCTTGCTAAATACTCTGGCATCATAATTATTAATTATTGACTTTCCTCCTATTAACTATTCACTGGTCAGCTTTACTGGTCTTCCTCCGATTGATTATTTAATAGACTTCCTCATATTGATTACTTACTAGTCATTGATCTTCTTCCTATTAGTTATACCCCATTTCCCCTTGAAATAGGGGAGATTATTGGAGCAAAGCTAAGATTTGACACTCCCCCTCAAGTAGGACCAGGGATGTTAATCAAATCCAACTTGCTAATAAATTTTTCATAACGCTTGGTCATGAGAGTCACTTAGTGAGTGCATCAAATGTCTGATTATTTGTTGAAACATATGCTTGACACTCTATGTCTGCATCAACATTCTCCTTGATCAAATGTTTGTCCACCTTGATTATGTTATACTAGGTTTAAAGAGATATTAATGGCAACTTTATTGTCCCAAAATAGCTTTATTTGTGGGTCACAGTCGACTCTTAATTCCCTAAGGAATTTCCTCACCCATGACCCTTCACAAATTCTATGCGTAGGTGCACGAAACTCTGCTTCAACACTACTTCAAGCAACAACATTTTGCTTCTTACTCCTCCAAGTCACTAGATTTCTTCGTACAAATGTACAATAACCAATTGATCTACGATCAGCAATAGTACTAGCCTAGTCTGCATCTGTAAATATTTCTATCCCTTGTTTTTCTCCCTTCTTAAACGAGAGTCATTTTCTTAGCAACCCTTTGAGATATCGTAAGATTCTATAAACCACATCTAAATGAGCTTCCTTCGGCGAGTCCAAGTGTTGGCTTATAACACTAACTATAGAGGTAATATCAAGTCAAGATATAGATTAATTTCCCAACTATTTTCTAATAGCTTTCCTTATTGATAGCATTTCCATTATCATCTAGTCAGTTTTTTGGTTCAACAATAGTATCACTTGGCTTGCAGCCAAGCATGCCAATTATGTACTTTTGTTGAGATAAGTTGATACCTTTCTTTAACCTAGCAACATCCATGCCTAGAAAGTATTACATTTTCCCAAGATCTTTCACTTCAAATTCTATGGCTAAGAACCTTTTAAGTCTCTCCATTTTGAACAAGTTGTTTTCATCAAAGATGATATCATCCACATATACTATAAGTATAGTTCTCAACCCATTATTTCCATATCTAAAGAATAAATTGTGATCTAACTGTCCCTATCTATATCTCTGCTCTTTCATAACTCTTGCAAATCAATCCAACCATGCTCCAGGTGATTATTTGAGTTCATTAAGAAATTCATTCAATACGCAAAGTTTTTCATCTCCCCTTTCTTATTGAAACCCGTTGGAATCTTCATAAATACTCCTCTTCTAACTTGCCATTAAGGAAAGCATTTTCTATATCAAGTTGCTAGAGGAGCCAATCAAGGTTTGCAGCTAATGATAAAAGGACTCAAACAAAGATTTGCTATTGGAGTAAATGTCTTGGTGTAGTCAATACCGTAGGTCTAGGGAAACCCTTTGGCCACAAGATGGCTTTGTATCGTTCAATAGTTCCATCTACTTGATACTTTAGTGTGAATACTAACTTACATGCAGTGACTTTTCTTTTCCTTGATAAATCACCTATTTCCCATGTATCATTTCTCTAGGGTCTTTATTTATAACATTATAGTTTCCTTCCATTCAGGATGTCTAAGTGCATCAAAGATATCTATTGGGATTTCTGTTTTATCAAAGGTTAGTAGGGAATGGAACCTAGTAGAAAATGCCTTTTGTGACATAAATTTCGAGATTAGATGAAGTGTACATAATCATGGTTGCTTTCTAAGAGTGATAGGTAAGTCATCATTAGGATATTTAGGGTTACTCGTGCTCATAGAAGGCTTGAGAACTATCATCATGTTAGACTCTTTTGGTGCTTCAAAAATGATATCCTCTTTACCCTTTGACTTTGGCCTTTGTGAGTATACAAGTATCTCCTTGTTCAAATGTTTAGTTTTCTCCCCTTTCTTTGAGTCTTCCTTTGTTAATGGTGTACATAAGAATATAATATTTTTAGTGAGAAACAATTATTCTTTAGAAACTGATCTTTCCCCCTAGAGAGACGTTTGAGTGAAATAGAGCTGATTTTCAAAAAAGGTGGCATCTAAGCAAACCAAAGTTTCTAGTAGAGGGATTGTAACATTTATAAGCCTTTTGAAGGGGAGAATAACCTAGGAAGACACATTTAGTGGCCTAGGGATCCAATTGTCCGTGGGTTTGAGGGTGACTATAAGCAAAAGTAGTGCAACCAAACACTTGGATAGGAAGTTTAGATGATACATGGGAGGTAAGGAAAGCTTGATCGAGTCTTTTGATAGGATTCTCGAAAGTTATAACCTAATTAGGCATGCAGTGAATTAGATATGTAGCTGTCTGAATAGCATCCCCCTAAACGACTTAGGTATGATATAAACATAATGGCTCAAGCTACGTCAAGGGGATGCTTGTTTTTTCTTTCAGCAATCCCATTTTGTTGTAGGTATGAACACAAGAGCTTTGATATAGTATCCCATTTTGAGAGAGATAGTTGGTAAGGATAGTGTTAAAGTATTCAGTGTCATTATTAAGTTTAAGAATCTGAACCTTAGCTTGGAATTGCATTTGGGTCATTCTATAGAAATTAATAATATATCGCGAAATGATGTTTTTTCCTTAGGCAGGAAAACCCAAAAAAACCTAGGTATGATTGTCAATAAATGTTATAAACAATTTTGTGGAGGTGTGAATTGGGATATGAGAGGCTCCCCATAGGTCACTGTGAATAAGACAAATGGTGTGGAGGGTTTGTATTGGCGGTGTGGAAAAGATGTGTGATGATGGGGCTTTGCTAGTTCACAATATTCACATTACAACTTAATAGTTTCTTTATTCATGAAATGAGAAGGTAATAGATATTTTAAGATGTATTTGGATGCCCTAATCTATAATGCCATAACAAAAGCCCATTATTCCTAGAAGCATAACTATAACTAGCAATTTGATGTCGTGTACACACGTCAACATCTTCAAGGTAGTAGAGTCCCTCAATTTCTTTAGCACTACCCATTGTCTTCCTTGAAGACAGGTCCTGAAATGCATAGGAGGTAGACAAAAAATTCACAGATAACAATTTAGAAATTTGGACATTAGCTTTTCATAAAATAGGTGAAAGGGAACCATCGTATAATTTAGGGACTTGTAAAACAAACTCAAGAATTATGGTATTAGAAATTTTTATGTTCCCTTTCCATAAAATAGGTAAAAGGGCACCATTGACAATTTTAACATTTAAATCACCAACATAGGGTGTGGAGGAAGTCAATAAATGATGTGATGAAGTCATATGGTCAGAAGCCCTCGAGTCAATTATCCAAGGGTTATCGAGATTAGACGTAGCCAAGGTACTGGTGATGTTACCTTCATAGGCTAAGGAATTAAATGGGTTATGGGAGGATACACCTAATGTTTGGAATTTTGCAAACAATTTTTACAATAATTAAATTTGTTCTGCATTGAAAGCTACCTGACTACCTATGCCCTTGTGCTCTGTATTTACTCATTAGCCTCCACAATTTTTATTTTGTTTAGCCTTTCAATAGAAGGTTTCCATGAATTTGGCAGCAAGTGTCTTTTGCATATCCATTTTTCTCATAGTTCTCGCACTTTGGGAGCTTTTTTGAATTGTATCCTAAATTATTATAATTAAGCCCATGAGCTACAAGACCGGTTAACACATTTAAATTGCCAGCCTCACGTGAGCCTGCAAAAGCTGTTCCAGTGTGGGTTTAAGGGCCCTTTTGCATCATCACTCACCTTCATTGTTCTTTGCGGCAGACTTATGAGAACACCTCAGGTTGATGGTAATGGGTGACAGGCTGACAGCGAAGGACTCGTCCTTGGACATCATCAAGCTCAAGAATTAGTTCAGCAAAGAACTCAAACACCCTTTCAACTTCGACTTTGTCCTTACATATTTTGGTATTTTCAGCTATGTTCCACTTTTCTCTTTAGGTTGGTCGAGATCTTACCACAAGCCCACAATCTTTGTGTAATATTCAGTCAAATCTCTATATCCCTAGCTCCTTCATGATAAACAAGCTATAAGCTCAAATATCTGGACACAGTCTTCCCTATCAAAATAAGTGCGGGACAACATCCCAAACTCCTTTTGCAGTAGGCATAAACAAGTATGCTTTTCAAATTGACCCAAAGTCAAACTTGGCCCATGAACCTGTGGCACTTGTTTTGGAAGCCCTTGGGTTTTCCCCATTTGCACACAAGTCAAATACCGTTTCCCTATGCCTCGTTTGCAAGATATGTTAGATGAGTTGAGTGGTGCCTTAGTCTTTTCCAAAATAGACTTAAGGAGTGGCTACCATCAAATGAGAATTCAAGAGGGGGATGAATGGAAAACGGCTTTCAAAACAAAGCAAGGGTTGTATGAGTGGTTGGTGATGCCATTTGGGCTTTGCAACGAACCAAGCTCCTTCATGAGATTGATGAATGAAGTCCTCCGTCTTTTTTTGAACGATTTTATTGTTTTTTACTTAGATGACATTCTTGTGTATAGTAAAAACAATGAAGATCATGTAATTCATTTAAGGAGGTTGTTTGAAAAATTGAGGGAGGTGAAGTTGTATGGTAAGCTTGAGAAATGTGTATTCATGACTCCTAGTGTTGTATTTTTAGGATACATTGTAACGGGAGAGGGGGTTCATATAGATCCAGAAAAGGTGAAGGTAGTTCAATCATGGTTGGCTCCAACCAATGTGCACGAAGTTAGAAGTTTTCATGGACTAGCCTCCTTCTATAGGCGGTTCATTAAGAACTTCTCAACCATCATGGCTCCAATCACAGAATTGATGAAGAAAGGTAGTTTTGAGTGGACTGAAGTGGCACAAAAGGCCTTTGAGAAGGTCAAATCTCTTCTTTGCAATGCTCCTATACTTGTGCTTCCAGATTTCAACAAAGTGTTTGAGGTGGAGTGTGATGCGTGTGGGATAGGGATAGGTGCTGTTTTGATACAAGAAAAGAAGCGCGTGAGTTACTTTAATGAGAAGTTGAATGGGGAAAAGATGAACTATTCCACTTATGATCGTGAGTTTTATGCCATAGTTAGAGCGCTTGATCATTGGTCTCACTACCTTAGATCAAAACCATTCGTTCTTCATTCTGATCATGAGGCTCTAAAATTCATACATGGGCAGCAAAAGCTCAACAAGAGGCATGCTAAATGGGTGGAGTTTCTCCAATCATTTACTTTCAATTCCAAGTACAAAGATGGCAAGAGTAATGTTGTAGCTGACGCATTGTCTCGTCGAAACTACTTACTTTCCATAATGGATGCTAAGATCTTGGGTTTTGAACAACTCAAGGAGTGTTACAAAGATGATCCCGACTTTGCTAGTGAGATGGGAGTTAGTGCCACTTTCAATGTGGGTGATTTATCTCTTTATTTCGATGATTCGAGTTTGAGGGCAAACTCTTTTGAAGAAAGGGGGAATGATCCAAAGTCAAACTTGGCCCATGAACCTGTGGCACTTGTTTTGGAAGCCCTTGGGTTTTCCCCATTTGCTCACAAGTCAGAATCTATTACATGCCTTACTTGGGTGTGTGATTAAAGCCTTATTCAGCAAAGACCAAGCAAGTAGAAGCCCAAGGAGATCCGTGGTTATTTTAGTCTTGTTTATTTTTATTTTCGTGTTTTTATTATTATAATAAATAATGTAGCTCTTTCAAATGGGTATTTAATCCCATTAAGAAGAGAGGCAAAAGGTGCGCTAGATTAAGGAATTGCTGTTGTTTCATTTCTATTCATTAAGTAGCATCTAATGCCTTAATGAGGGGAGTTAAAAGGAGGGCATATCTTTAATTCTTAGCTGTTATAGTTGAACGATTTTGGGGCTATTATTCAGCTAAACCGTTGGCTTTCTTTTGCTGTATGATATTGCCTATAAATATAAGTTTAAAGAGAGGAATAATAATTCCTGATTATTCACAATATACCTTATAGTTTTCTCTTTGCTTTGAGTTTGTCTCAAATTAAAGATTATTTCCTTATAGCTTTGAGTTTGTCTTGAGTTATAAGATTAGGGTGAGCTTTGAGTTTGTCTTGAGTTCTTGCCTAAGATCCCAGAACTTTGAGTGTATTCTTGAATTTTTGGTTCATTTTCGTTATTTTATTGCTAATTACTTTCTGTCCAAATTTGAGTATTCGTTCTTGAGACTAAAATTAACTTTGTGATCTAAGAGGGTGTTTTGAGAATTACATCACAAATCCTTGGTATCATTGAATTGACAAGCCATGCCATGATCAAGGAGTCCTCTGACTCCCATTTCTCCGGAGTAGTTGGATCTAGTTTCTTAGTTTCATCAGTGAGTTAGTGCATTTTTCCTTTTCTTCGTATGATCAATTTTATGGATCGAGTCCATTCTATGAAGTTCTTCCCATTTAGTTTTTCTACTATAATCTAGATGGAAGAGTTTTCTGAATTTTTGGTGCTTGTGGTTGACTCCTCTATCAGAGATAGTCAAATCTGTCTCCAAGATTGGGCAAGGCTTCTCAAGTCTTGCTTTGATACTTTATAGATGAAAGGAAAAATATATTAAGAAGAAATAAGAAATAAGGAATGTTTCTCTCTTTGTTTTCTTATGCATAGAGTATTATAATAGATGATATATATATATATATAAAATATAGGTGGTCAAAGGAAGACAACATAACTATTCTCCTTAATCTCCTCCTAAATTCTCTAGAATCATAATCATTAATTTTTCATCTGTCAACTTCACCTATCTTCCTCTATTAATTATTCATTAGTCTTCCTCTTATTGATTATTTATTGGTAGTGAAACTGGTCTTCCTCCTATTAAAGATCCTCAATTTCTTCTGAGATTACTCGAGTAAAGCTAAGACATTTTGATAGTAGGGAAAGGAATAACTAAGAATGACAAAATTAAAATCAGAATATCTGCAGCTTGCAAAAGTAATGCAATGAAGGGCGTATGTATATAATGAGCAAGGAAGATTATGAGGCAAACCCCAATGTTGTTAGTGTTACTTTCTTAATAAACTCTCCATCTGCTTTTGTACTTTTTTCTCCAGGTGTATGAAATTCTTTTATATCCACTACATTCACAAAGAAGGCTTGCCTTACTCCCACATCATCAAATACAATGTATGTCACCATACCCTCGAAAGAGCACATTATGTGGTCCAATGCCTTTGAGAATGTACCCATTATCATACTAGGAGCTAGATTACTGGGTAACCATATTCAATTTGATCTCATTAAATTTGATGTCATTCTGGGAATAGACTGGTTAGTTAAGTATTGAGCTACTTTTGATTGTAAGGAGTAGGTGTCTTTGAAGGGCCAAAAGGAACACTCATATCTTAATGGGGCAATGTAACCAAAAAAATAGGTAAGACTCATTTCAGCCATGAGAGTGACAAAGCGTATGAGAAAGGATACCAAAGTATACCTATGTTGTGTTAAGGATTTTACCATAGAGGAGCAGTTATAGAAACTACGGAGTCATGGAGTATCTTGGGACTACCACCCAAACAAGATGTTGGAGTTTGGATATATCGTCTGCCTAGCAATGATGTAGGAATTGAAAAGGCAATTGAGGAATTATTGACGAAGGGTTTTATCAGGGCTAGTGTTTTCCCGTAGAGGGCACCATGTTAAGATCCGTGATTTTTCCAAGGATCACGAATTTTGCAAATGAGTCATGCGAATATGGGTGTGCCCTAGTGGCCTGATGTCCTCTCTACACATTTCATTGTGTTTTTATTTCTAGAAGTTGTGCATATTTGGCATGGTATTCAACAGTATTGTGCGTGGGATGCTAGCCTCGCCAAAGGGCTCTAGAGCCTGAACCTTTGAGTATGTGGCAGGTGGCATTAGAGTAACCCGTTATCATGCCAGTCAACAAGCATTTTACTATATTCATAAGTGTACGCCGAGGGGATTGTGGGCAACTCATTGGTTGAAGCATGCTGGGGAAGGCCCGACTCCACCGGGATGGAGTGTGTAGGACATTGTGCTTCACGAATTCATTGACAAGGAGGTGTTGATGAACATGGGTTGGTAAGGGATCGAGCCATTAAAATAAGTTGTTGAGGGTTGTGTAATGAGATGGTCTTGGGAAAGCAAGGTTAAGTCGTCATAAGGAGGATAGATATGCTACAATAAATTATGTTAGATAGGAGATGTTGGTAGGATCTTGAGCTTTATGGGGGCAATGTGTGGTGTTTGTGTGGTGTTTTTCTAACGTTGAGTGAGCATTGAAAGATTGTTAGGGAACAATGCTTGAGATGTAGGGAAGTGATTTTAGGACCCCTCTGTGATGCAAATGAGGCATTTGCAATTGAAAATGAGCCGAGCGAATATGGGTGCTCCCTTGTAGCTTGATGGTTGCTAATATTGATATTATATCTCACATAGGACTCGATGTTCTTTCCACACATTTCTTTGGGGTTATACATTAATTATCAAGAGTTAAATAAAGCTAAGATCAAGAACAAGTACCCACTACAAAAGATCAAAGATTATTTGATCCACTACAAGGTGTCGGTGTATTCTCCAAGATTGACTTGAGATTTGGCTATTATCAACTTGATATGGGCATTATGAATTGTAACACTCGTAATTTTATTTACTTATTCTTTATCTGTTTTTGGAATTATATTTTTGAAGAAAAAATTTATGTTCTAAAATGAGCCTTAAGGTATATTCGGTAAACTAATATTTTTGATATTATTTGCTCATTATAACCTCAAATCATTTGCTTTGCATATTATTTTCATAACATCACTAACTATATTATCTAGTACATAATATTACTTTTGGAGTAGGCCCCATTATTATTTTTTATTAAAGATTTAAACTATCATATACTTTTACCCTTATTAATTAAACCCACTACCACGTCCTTACCTTTCTTATTAAAATAAAGAATGTGTTAAATTATTAATATACATTAATTCATTTCAGATCTAATAATTAAACCTTATAACCTTATGAATATAATTTTACCCTTATAGCTTTATTAATTAAAACCCACTCACCACATCCCTATCCCTCTTTCTAAACTAATGTCCAAAATTATCAATATATACCAATTCATTTCATATTAGATAATTTGTCAAATACTATCATTACTTCAGCAACTTTTATACATAAATAATATGTGACAACCAAACATCATTAATATTTCTAATTCACCTATACTATTACTTCAGACACATTATTATTTTAAATCATATCATATCAAAAATGAGTTTTCCAAACTGGAACTTACTTTAGCCTATTACCTTAACCCATGTAATTGTCACTCGGGTTTGTGAGTATGTGGGTCAAAACAAAAATAATAAATAAAAATAAAGTAATAATAATAGTAATAATAATAATTTTTTCCCATAAATTTAGGAAATGAACACTATGTGTATTAGTTATTATGAGTGTTTTCTTTAAGTGTTATATTTTCTAGAACCTAAATTATTTTTATCTACAACTAGCTAAAAATGAAACATATACACATGGCGCTAAAAATTGTGCATGGCATATCCTTAAACACATATAAATATATAAACTAAACCACAACTCCTACATACTTCTAAATGCTAAGAACTATGCCAAAATAAAAATCTTTACAACAAAACATCCTTAAGATTTGGTAGTATAAATACTATAGCTTCATATATACAATATAATATAGTTGGAAGATCTTGTGGCCAAGTTTTTGCTATGATAATTTCCCAACTTCTATAAGTTCTACATACATTTTATACATATAACAACCCACAAGCTATTTAACCTCAAATTTGATTCCTTTCTGCTAATTAAACCCACCCCCATGTAAACCTTATACTATGCAACCGCCAATCTTTTCACAGGTCATAGATAGGCCTGTGGTAAAATATACATATGTTAGGAGGAATAGAGGTGGTATGAAAGGCTGAAGGACACCTGATCACTGCTAAAGGTCTTAGAGGGGTTATTTTCCTAATTGCCTTTTAATTTGTATTTTTTTCCTCTTGCTATGAGTGGGGGTCGGGGGAGGGTGTCGTAGAGTCTATCATTGGATATTTCTTTCAGTTATTAGTTGTCTCTTAGAATCTTTTTGTTAGTGATGTGGGAGCTGGGAAGTTGATAAATAGAGTTCAGGCGCGAGGAGGAGGGGGTGTGAAGTATGGGATTCTGTTAGAGGGAGGGACCAGGGCCTTGAATGCCAGGTAGTTTATGATCCACACCGTTGAAATCGATACAACTCACTCCCTCTCTTCATTACCTAAATTAATCCTCCCTTAATTTCTGATTTGTTGTGAGAATTCAAGGATACTATCATAGGTACTATCACTCTCCTCAAATCGTATTATACTCACATCAAACCATTTGAATTAATAGCATTTCATCCAAGTTTTGGGTAAGGCTCATAAGGTTTAATCAGGCAATAAAATTGCAGTCACGTTTGCAGTCGCGGTATTGTGGTATCGGAGCATCGTGAACAATAAAGTATATGTTACGGTTGTTGCGTCATAAATTTTTATTTTTAGTTTTCCATATACTTTAATTATTATTTATTGATCATTTGATTATAAATATTCAATAAACTAATGTTTTATATTATATTAGAAGCACTTAAGTGAGTCCTAATATGTGAAATTGTCTTAATAACCCTATATTTGCCTTAAAATGAAAAAATATATGTTATTTAGTAGTACATGTGAAGGTAATAAATAACAATACTTTATTATAATTTATTACTAACTTGGTCCAGATATATTTAGTAAATGCATAAGCTATTATCATACATATTAGTTTTCAGTAAATTTAAAAATTCACAATAAATTGTCAATTTATCACTGATACTTTCTAATTTTTCAGTAATTTATCGGCTAATAAAATATAAAATTTTAAAACCATAGTGTATCAATAATTTTGCATTGTGGTAGATGCAAAAACCACTAAATAGCAACAAATACACTATAAAGACATCACTATTTAATTGTATGGGCTTAATATTATTTAGATATATTTTCATGTTATTATTACATATAATATAACCTATAATTATTATCAATATCAAACTATTTTCTATTGAACGATTGATACTGAAGAGTGCATTGACGAATTGGGAACCAATGAGAGAAGACTATTTTTTTTTCATTTACCTGGTCTTAAAATTTCTGAGGTAACTAATAATTCAGATATACGAATAATATAGTTTGTAGATTTATGTACGGCTTAGTGTTATATTAAACTATATACAGTTGTTTGATTTAGTTAGTTATGTTTAAATTAGAATTTTATATGCTTAAGAAAAAGAAATATTAACAATTGATTACTTAAACCGTATTTATCACTAGATTGATGTGCACAACCTTAATCATTGTTATGTAGAAAATGATCATACAATATGCCAATACCCAAGCCAACAAGGACGCTCTCCTTCTTTTTTTTCTTTACTTAGTCCATGTAAATGTAAAGTTTTAAGGGAAAGGAATTGAAAAATCTTTTTTATACCCATTGATGCCTAAGGTAAATAAGGGTTACGACTTAATCTATTTTCTTTCACTCTTCTTCTAGACTGTGTCTCATTTCTAATGATAAACAGTTGTCCCTACTTTGCTAAGTACTTGTAAGTAACTTGGTGAATAAAAGTGTGTGGGTGTGTATTGATAGGTGTCTGTAAAAGCCTAGCGCACTTCAGCGATAAGAGCAAGGCGAAGTGCAAAAATTTCTTAATCTTACAATGATTTTGATCTTCCTAATCTTTTCTTTCCTTCCTAATAGTAAATAGTTTACTTTCCCTCTCTCTTCCCTTCCCAACATGAGATTTAATATTCGTATTTATGAAAACAAAGCCTAAAAATAGCTAATTAGACTTTCCTTCTCATCAACAAGTACCTTACTTTCCATTGTTAATCAAAATTATGTCTATTGGTCTTTGTAAGACCATTTTTTTCCTTCCTCCCTTTCCTTCCTATCCTATGCAAAAAAAATTAAATGAAATTTAAACCTAAAAATAGCTAATTTTAGTAATGTGTGAGCCTCACTAATGTCACCTTGCCTATGACCAAAGAAGCACCCAGCCTTGATCTCCTTGTGCCTTATAAGGTGTGCCTTTTCAAACATTGTTTTGGGGGGAAGGGGCTATGAAAAAGACCATAACTAAATGCTTGATATCTATTCGATATGTGCATGTATGTGTCGATGAATTTGCTAAGTAAATTGTATTGGTTTAACTTCTATTATACTATTGATTAGTATTCGTAGTAGATTATTTCCTAGTTTAGGACCTATCAATTAATAGTTATTAATAACTTTAGGAAAAAAGTAAATTAAGGATAAGATAACCTTTGGAATGGTACCCCTAAAAATGAAGGACATGCAAGCAATAGGTTAACTATAGGATTTATTTGGGCCTACTTGCTATTCTTTTGTTACATTGTAACATTGTATCATCATGTTTCATCGTCCTTATCCTTAGTCACATAGGTTGCATTTATGGCTATGAACTTGAGATGTGCACACTAGCGACTTTGTTATCTATATGTTAGACAACTAAAGGATTTTCCAGGTTCTACCAAGTGTTCTCTTCCATCTTCATGATTTCCATAGATAAATATACTATGGGTATGGTCCAATTTGAAGAGATTAGTTATGATGAACTCATTTTATTTTTTTATGCAAGTCCAAATTTACAATTAATTACTATGTTTTATTTTAACATTTGATAAATAAATTAATTACTTTGCTTAAAAGCTATGATTTATTTTCAAATTATATTATGTGTATATTTAGGTTGGTGACTATAAGGGATGATTTACGTGTTGGGCTTGGGTTGCCTTTGGGTTTGCATGCAAAGAGACATTATTTTTGGATTAGTCTTCTGAAGAATTTATGTTAACCCTAATATTTTTATTTGGTTTTAAAAAATGTTTTGAGGATTTATTTTGTAGTCTATTAGATCAGACTAGTGAATTCTATTTAGATATTTTAGTATTTCATTTAATATTATAATTAGATATTTTTTGGAGTGTTTCGAAACTTCACACAAATCTTATTCAGCTCAGCTCAGAATTCAAAAGTGTAATATTAGGTCATATATATATATATATATATATATATATAGGGTACCTATGAAAGAAGGTATGTCCATGTGAGTCAAAACCTCCTTTCTTATAGTTTGAGCCTAGAAGGCAATCCCTATAATGAGGAACGAAAAATGCATCAAAGTCTATGCAAAAAAACAAAACAAAAAGGAAAAAGAAAAAAAACATGGTTAGAACATTGGTGTCTGCATCCATTTTGGTCCATGCCCTAAGGATGTTGTGTAGTAGCAGAGCAATGATATTTACAAGTTACTGGCTACTATGAAATGCTCTATTGTTCCCTAGGAGGAGGTGTATCTATGTTGGCCAGTATTAGCTTAAATACATTGGCAATTAGTATGATGGCCAAGATTCATAGTAGACTATGAATAAGTTAATTTCTTGAATTGATTAGAAAAGGCTTATAGAATATAGATATCTAATGATAAAGCAACAATTCTAACAATGGTCAAATACATCTAAACGCATATTACATAAAAAAGTTTGATTCTTTCAAACCGGAGTTTAGAAGTAGATTATGAAATGTTCAAAGATAGCTTGTCATACAGGATCACTTACACAACCATAAAAAATTTTTCTTATTCATATAGAAAAATTTTTGTGATCCATATAGATGATTGATAACACATTTATCCTATCTCATATATAATTCTTTGAATAATATAAAGCATTCGATCAAAGTGGGGTAAAAAAGAACAAAACATAAAGACATTGATAACGCGACATCAGCTTTAACATTCAAAGAGGGGGAGAAATGTTGTCCAACCACTTGCTTATATACGGTTTGTTTATGTCAGTATATACATAGGCATTTGTATCACTAAGATACTATCTCTTTTTTTTTTTATCTCTATGATTGTGCTCAGCTACTCATGGTCAATGCCTTGCAAAAGGTAAGTAATGTGTTCAAATATTTGTTTGCTCAAATGTAACATGTATGACCATGTCTAGCATCCTATGCTCAAATGCATAGGGACATGACTTTTAAGAGACTGAGAGAATATGACAAGAACATAAACTAGGCCACTTAACCTAGGGTAGGCATATCAATGGCCATGTAACAATTTTAATTATATTATTAGCAACAAGAGAAAGAAGCAACATTAAGTGGATTACAATATGCATCTCATTAAGTTTACAGATATCAAGTGGGGCAATGGAGCTAGACAGGGAACCACTTAAGATAGGAAGGGTGTAGCAATAAGGGATTACTATTACTAGAGAGTATAGGTTGGCACATTAGGTGGTTAGACATTTTACTGAGTCCTGAATTTATAAATTTATTAACTCATAAACGTAGGGAGGGATGTGAGGGTTTAGGGACTTATTGTTTGTGAGAATATTGGAGGAAGGCTCCTTAATCTTTGAAATCATAGACACTATCATTTCTCTATTATAAGCAATATACTTACTCTTTGTCCTCACTTATTCCTCATATTTCTTTGATGGTTTATTTAGCTTTTCTTCTTAGTCAGACCAAAAGAAGGTTGATGCCCTAAAGGAGAGGTTTGGAGGTAATCCAAATATGTTAGATATCATGAGAGGGGCAATGAGAAGGTTACGTATGGTGGAAGGGAGGTTGAGAACCACAGAGAGGCGCATAGAGGCTCAATCCCACACAATAGTGGTAATTCGAGTGGAAACTCTCCAAGAAAGATGTATTTAAACTCCTCTAGAAGTTCTTTAAGCTAATCACCAATGGCTTGCTCCCATGTTGAGACATTTTTACTACTATGGCATACACTTCATGCTTTCTTCAAGAGATTTAATAACATCTTGCTTCCTCAAGAATAGACTTTCAACCATCTTGAAAGATTAAAGATCTTTCCTTTCTTTCATGGGCAATGGCATTCAATGGATCTTTTTACCCATCACAACTATGTATATGTTATTTTCTACATCATGTTGAACATTTCTATCATATTGTCATGGTCTCCCCTAAAGAATATGGCATGCATCCATAGGCAAGATATCACACCAAATATCATCCTTATAATTGTTAATCTTGAATGAAAAAAGGATTGCTTGAATGCCTTTGTCTGTATTCAACCATTACAAAAAATAGATTTGGGTGATCCTTTGAAGGAATAGTTTCAGATGCCACATGTGTACATCTCCCACTATCAATGATCACATCACAGAGCTTTCTGAGTTTTAGAAATCTTACCTCATTTGTCTCCATAGACATCTTTTTGAACTTGGAGAATTCTTTGTAATACCAATAAATCTCCATCTCTCACAAAACTTGCAATTTCTTCTTCTAGAACTTCTTCATCCTCAGCTTTGGAAGAGCGTTCATTTGGCTCCAATTTCTTGAATTATGAGAAGTTTACAATTGGAAACATTAAAAATAAAAATGGCCTCAACCTTTCCCATAACCCTTTCTTCCCTTTTACCCTTTCTTCTTCTCTATATTCTTCTTATCATATTCTTCCCCTTTATCCTCCATCTCGCCATATTCTCGAAAGAAATTTCAGCAGATGAAGAAGATAGCTTTGATGTTAACTTCATCCTCTTGTCTTGTCGTTCATTCTTCAAGGCTAATTTGGCAATATCTTTAAGTGTATCATAGGGTCACGCTTTTTCTTTTTCCCCTAACGACATATCTAAGCCTCTAACATGAAACCCTTTCTTATTCACGTTCTTGAACATCTAATATCCAACACCAACCTTTCAAAATCTTGAACATATTCTTCAACATTAATAAATCATTGGTTTAGAATTGTCGATTTGATGGAGTTTTCTTTATTGTACTCAGTGAAACAAATTTTCTCCTCATTTGTTTCTTTGATTGCCCCTATAAAAGAAAAAAAAAACATTGAACTTGCTAGTTGCTTCTCTTTCTCTAGCCCTTTTGAGGATTTTATATGAAATTCTTGCAAACTTCTCAAACTTGAGTATAACCAACTTACATGTTCTTTTATCATCACATTCTTTCAATTCAAATAGGGATTCCATAGTTGGCAACCAATTTAGAAATTCTTCAGGATCAAGGTTACCTTCAAACTCCAAAAAATCAAATTTGAGACTTCTATTTCCCTTATTCACGTCTAAGGGGTGGAACATGCAGTCTCCTGGGTTCTCTATTAACTTTAGCTTCTTCATACTCAAGCCTTTGATTAACATGATCTCCTTATTGTTATACTGTCCTTCTAGCCTCTCCCACTACATGATCTATGTACTCTTAGTCCTCTCTATTGCCTATCCATATAATGCTCAATAGAAAAGAATAGTCTCCCATTCTCTCCATAAGAGTCTTCAAAAGATCCTTACTAGCCATTATTATGGATTCTCGAAAGGCAAAACATAATTCTTAAATGAAATATCCAAACCATGGACTCTTCTTGAGGCAAAGAGGAGTCTTGACTAGTTCTTGATTGAGATGAAACTCTTGTGTGATACATACAAGCCCCTTAGAATGAAGCTTTATCAAAGGAAAAATCTACAAAGTTGCTTTGATACCCCTTTTGATGCGTGTTGGAAACATGCAAGAGGAATTTGATTAAATATGGAAGGATGAAGATGATAATGAAGATGTCGAATCAATGGAAAAGGTGAACATGAATGTGCTCCACTTAAATTGGAACACAAACTAGAGGGTTTCAAGAAACTAATCACTAGTTTACTTAAAAAGGTTCAACCTCACAAAAAAGCTAGAGGTTCTCACAAAAGTGAATTAATTTTGAACTTATCTTCATGAGATATACAAGAACTTGCCATCTCTACCTTTTGGCTTTCAACCAACTCAAAACAACCTCCTAACTATCTTGTAATAGCCCTTGACCAAGTTACATGAGAACATGTCAATAACTACCATAACAAACATAACTTCCACTTAAACTAATTCAATAACTAACATTACACCAAGTCTTAACCAACATAACAACCTTAAAAACCGTAACCACTATGAAAAAGATCCCCACAAACTCATGTAGCTGATTAAGGTGGTTGTTGGTCTTCCTCTATCATAAGTGAGTTATAAAACTGCAACCCAACACATACTACATCAATCTTAGGAGTCACTCTAGGGAACTAAAAAGTTACCACCTCAAAATAGTCCAATAGTATAAATGAACCATGATGGTCACTTGCACCTAGGTCATTAGGAGTCACTCTAGGGAACTAAAAAGTTATCATCTATTGGCCAAAGAGGTATATTTGTCAAGGATGAGGAAGAGAATCTAGCACTTCTTAATAAGGTGTCAATTTGCCAACAGAATAAGAGTTAGACTTTGGCAAGTTTACAAAATATTACACTTAGATTTGTCAAAAAATAGTCCAAGGTGAATAAGGTCAGTTGCATATTGCTGGTGGTGGACAAACTAACCAAATATGCTCATTTCTTACCACTTAACCACATGGAGTAAGATATAATCCGATGCACCGATATACCCCCACTACATAATAGATTTTTGGCTTACTAATGCACAAAATGTCAAATAGAAATGAAATCACGTGCATATTGGCCAATATGATATGTTTTGGATTTTATTCATATTTAGCATTAATTAGTGATATATGCTGATATTTTTTGTGGAAGAAAATAAAAAATATACAAAATATACAAAATATCATTTGCAACACCCTAATATTGCAAAACCGTAGTAAACCTATTCACTACTTCAGATGTGGCTAGCTTGTTTGTTATACAAACACTGAACTTAAACGGCATGCCACGTACCATGGTATTGGGACTAGGCAAGGCATTCACCATCCTCTTTTGTAATGAGTAATTTAGGTTGTAAAGGAGAGTGTTAAAGCACATATCAATGTATTGCCATAGACCAATGATCAAAAGAGACAGTGAATAAGGGAAGAGAGACCTACTTACACTACTTTGTTAGTAATAAAACAAAGCAATGGGTGTATTGGTTAGTAAAAGCTAAGTATTGGTATATGATGGAAATTTTATCTTTAGTTGTTATAGATGATGAATTATAATAGAGGATCTCGGTATTAGAAGAACTCAAGTGGAAGTTGATAAGGGTACAATAGCGAATGAAGTCTACAGCTCACCACATCAGGAAAGAGTTGGTTTTGGAGGTAGGTACTTAGGTGTATATCAAGCTAAAACCTATAGACACATATCCTTGGTTAAGAGGTTGTATGAGAAGCTAGTGCCACACAATTTTGGGCCTTATCAAGTGGTGGTAGGCATTAGTGACATGGCATAATAGATGGATTTACCTGAGTCTGCCCAGTGCACCTGGTATTCCATGGATCAATGCTGAAACCAGAAGCAGGGAGAGATATCATCACTCAACCAATGCTAACTGCATGGAACAAGGACTTAGAGTGGAAAGTGGAGCCAAAGGTATTGGCAAGTGATACCTTGCCAAAGGAGTGTTGGAGCTTTTAATCAAGTGGAAGGGACTGCTAAAGTTTGAAGCTTCATAGGAATATTTTTATAGTATTAATTTGCTATTTCCATCTTTCCACCTTGAGGATGAAGACAAGGTGATAGAACGGGCACAGGGTATTGATAAGCCTCTCATTAGGTTTACGTAGTAGAGAGTTTGGGCTGGCACAACACCATTCTGGGTTGTTAGACAATTGGCTGTGTTATTTTCATGAGTCATGAAATTAGATATTTTTTCCCATAATAAAAGTAGGGATGGGAGAAGGTGTATAGGGAGATATAGTTTGATCGAAATATCAAAGAGAGGCTCTTAGGCCCTTGAATTCTTGGGCACTATATTATCGGCAATATACTCTCTTCTTCCTCATTTGTTTCACAGATTTATTCTCTGGTTCAGAATTTTTTTTTCCTTAATTGCTTATTGAATGACCTGAGTTGTATGAGCTATTAGATTGACAAAGGAAGGTGCCATGTTAGTTAGACCAATATATTGACATGGTGGACTGATCAGCAAATCTTGTAGCTGGTTCACTCAAGTTTTAAGATTTTTGAGCCATTTTTCTATATAGACAAATATCCACATTTTACAATGTGCCTGTAATAAGTTCAAAAATTATACAGCGCTCAATAGATTTACAGAGCTCTTTGCTACTTTTATGATCCAAGTTACAATTCCTTAAGACCTATATTCTTAGTTTTCAAGATTAATGTTCAAGTGTGTGTTGCGTTATCTGAATGCTGTAAGACAAGGAATAAAAATTAGGGAAAAAATGGTACCTGATCCATCAATTCCTTAACATCACTTCCATCTTTATTGCTACGAGCAGCACCTAGCTCAACCCCAGAAACACGTTCAGCAAATTTCAAGGTGCTGAACGTTTCTGAATAGGAACACATGTCAGGATTAACCTGGACAAACATAAGTGTCTTCGCTCGACCACCTAAAGCATATGACCTTGCAGTTATTTAATTAAACTAAATTGAAGGTCATCAAGAACTACAACATTAAGAAATTTCAGCATCCCCGCAGAAAAGAAGAAGAGTAAGCAGACAATAATCACCAAGGGAACTCTGAAGAACTTGAGTAAGCTTGCTATTCCTGTATGGCACATGAGGACTTTTCTGAGCGAGTGCAAAAATGACATCTCCAAGAGCAGATAATGATTTGTTTATATGCTGTGCTTCCCGCAGCCTATCTCCAGTCGCTTCAGAGCGATCCACTCTCTCACTTCCAGCAAGATCAACCAGATGAAGGGTTCCACGTGTAGAAGCACCAGTTTTTAGATCAGTTCCGTGAACATATATTGTGACGATGCTGCATAGATGGTTGATGCTTAACATGAATAAAAAAAAATTGTAATCTTTGAGAAATCACATGTTTAGCAGCATGTATAGCAAACCTGTGTGAGCGACTACTTCTCTCATTCATCGCAGTGGAACCCACAGACCTATTTTGAAGTCCGATTGTCATTAAATTGATCACATCTGAAATTGATCCAACAGGGTGCATGCTTGCATCAGGAACAACTAGTCCACTGGGCTGAGAGGCTGCAAGAATCCCTAACGTATTGAAGTTAAGGAAGATAAAATCACACATACATCACCAGAACGGGAAGGAAACAACACATGCAGCAATCGGGAATATATTTCTAAGTGAAATTGCACAGGGAAAGGATATTTCTTTCGTGAGCCATCACTTGAGAGCAAGTCTTGAATTGTTTCATTATATATCTCAATCATCTGAACTCCAATCTCATACTTGAAGTAGTTCCTTCTATCTTCAGAGATCTGAAATAAATCATCTAGAGCCCTATAGTTAACGCCCCAATCATCTTTACTTGCTTCCTCAGGGCCAGTCTGTCATAAATGCATATTAGTACATTTTGGTCATGCAGGGGAACTTTCTTGCCAACACTAAGATATTAAAACAGTAATTACCATTGTGTAGGTCTTCCCGGAACCAGTTTGACCATAAGCAAAGATACAAACATTGTACCCGTCAAGAACAGTTCTTATTAATGGTTGCGTATCAGAGAAAACCTTTGCTGCCACAAGTTGCATGAAAACATGTTAAACAGGTGATAAACTACCCTCTAGATATTAAGAATCCTGACAAAATAAAGTTCTAGCATGAAATATCAATGTGAAATGTAAGTTAATTTGATAAACAGTAACTGAAATACAAAAATGGAGAGAAGACCTTGAGTTGCAGTTGGATCATAGACCTTATTGAATCTGAATGACTTCTGGCAGTCCTTACGGGATGGATTTGATATAGTTATCTCTCCATCTTCACCAATTTTTTCTACAACTGTCTCCTTCAGATGCTCTCCAGGAAGGAAGGGCCGTATACGGCAGTACACTCTAATGTTACCTAAATGAGGAGAATCACGGTAAGCAGACAATGGAAGAACAAACAGGAAAAAAATATATCAACCTTCAATATTTTTATACCTTTTAAATCCTGAAGCTCATTATAGATTTTACGATTTTCATAAAGAACTGCATGATACTTCTGAGCTGCTTCTGCTAATCCTTTCAGATTTTTGCCTGTACTAGAGTAGAGAATCCATATTATATTCAAGTACAGAAAATTAAAGTATAATTCCATAAAAGTTCACGCATCTCACCAACGCTATTAAGTTCTTCTACATAGCTCTTCTGTGTCTTTGAAACTTCTTTCCTGACTGCCTCAGAGGAATGCCTCAGCTCCTAAGCAATTTATTAATCCAAGGACAATGCATAGCATTGAAGATCAATCTAAAGAAAAGGAAATGAAAAAGGAAAGCCAAAAAGATGTGAAAACAGCATTACTTTTATGAGGTTAAATCATACCTGCAATGCTTCATATTGAACATGCATAAAACTTTTAAATTTGTGCTCTATCTGAATCCACCTCTGACATTTTGAATCTGCGTTAACCTCAAGCTCTTTCAACTTTTTCTTTGAATCTTCAAGTAGTTGCTCTTGTTCTTTTAACCTCTGCTCCAGATCACCTTTAGCTAATTTAGCCTGGGTTTCCATTTCCAAATAATGCATTTCGTGTTTCTTTTCAGCTAATTCCAACTCTTGTTTCAGTGATGAGATCTCAACATTGCTCTGATAATTCTCTTTCTTCAGCTTATCAACCTCGCCATCTTCCAGCCGCTTCTTCTCTATCAACCAGTTCTTTTCCTCCTGTTAAATTCATATACAGCGGTGCATAAAAAGACACAAATGAAACCACTTTGCTGAAAAAAGTTTTGTCCAGCAGATTCTAATGAGCAGCAACTTTGGGAGATAGAATAAGAGCGGTCAGCATAGAGGAAGTCACAGGACAAAACAACTGCTTATCGCTTAAAAATAAAAGCATTCAGGAAAAAAGATCTCACGTAAAAAAGGATGGCAAATATACCAGTGATAGTTACCCGTATAGTTAGCTATGTAATAAACTGAAAAGTCTGTTTCAATTTGGATAATTTGAAAAAAAAAAATCAGAGAAGAAATTGGAGACATCATTAATATATTCATGGATCAGGAAAGAGAGAAAAGAAAAAGCAATATAAATAATAAAAAATTGCAGGGCAATTGTACATCAACCCAGTATAGTTTCCATAATATTGGTTGAACGTACTAAAAAAATGTTCTAAGTTTTTAGAATGATGTCACAATAGTGTTAAGGTACTAAATGCTCAAGACTATCTCTTCACTGTTTTTAATAATTACTCTCTCCACCTAAAAATTGTCCTCTCATTTCTTCTCGTCTGTCCTGGCTGAAGCAACATTACAGTGAAGGTATGCTTCAGGATTGTTATGTGATTCTATGACTCCACTTAGAATGAAAGGAAAATATTTTTGGACAGTGAATGAATTGGCTATGTTTTTTTTCTGCATATTGCTGACCAAAGAAAAACTCACTAATGCACATGCTCTGCTATGTAAAATAAGTGTCGGAAATAAGAGAATGTTGAGATAGGTAAGTGAGCAAATGCAAAAAGACATAATCAAGAATGATATTATCAAAAGAACATAGATATAGCTCCCATATAGTAAATGATGAGAGAAGGGGATCAAGAAGAAATCATATTCAAGCTTCAAGATGGAATATTATTGGCATAAAACTAACATAAACATGGTTTCTGAAAGAGCAATGTAGATGGATTCATGTGGCTGAACCCATCTAGTGGGATCAGTTTGGCTTGATTTGGTCTCCTCATAAATGAAAAATCTGAGCATATTATTTAGGAATGAAGCAGTAAGGGGGGAACTGCATCTCATTCTGTACCTTGATGTACTGAAGCTGGTTCATAACAATCTGCATTGGAAACAAAATTTTGTTATGAATGCAGAGGAGACTATTAAAGATGCATGTCATGCAGACGGTAAATTTCAGGAACATTATGTGCTTATGCTTGTTACCTCACTCTCTTCACTAGTCCCTGTTGCCAGGGCTTCAAGTACCCTAATTCTTGACTGATATTTTTCCTCCCGAGCTTTGAAAAGACTGCTTTGCTGTGGAGAGGAAAACCTGGTTAAGGGGGTACAGAATTAAGGATTCAGTTCAGAAAAAGATTCAAGGGCATATTACAGTTCGTAAATGTTCTGCTTGTGTTGATATCCTCCGTTCTATCTCCTGCACAGCTTTTCTCAGAAGGCAGGCCACTCGCTGGGGGAGACAATACAAAAGGTAAGAAAAGAGAAAGAAAAAACAGAAGGAAAAATAGAGCAGGAGAAGAAAGTGGAAATTGATTCCATAAATGATGTTATAGTATGCAAGAGTGTCTTAAACCGGATTATGCCAGTTGTTGTCATACCTGAGGTATTTCTGTATTCCTTCTTTCAATGCTCTCATCTAAGATCCCATTAACAACACTCAAAAGTGACTGAGTTGGGGCATTCTGCATGAAAAATGACATATTTAAAGGGGAGGGGGGATAAAAACTATGAGACAGGAGAAATTAGCGTGTTAGTAACTTACATCTAAACTGTTTGATCTCATCAGTTCTGAGATCTTTGTTGCAGGAAGATCCGCATGAAGTCCTGGTTTGAGTTGAAAAACTTCATGGAACTTATGCCCACCATGAATTTGAGTAGTTGCTGACTCTGCAAATAGACCATGAAACAAGTAAGAAGCATTTTGGAAAAACTCATGAAATTCGATTACCTCAAGACATTCTACACTTAGGGAAGCTGCAGCAGCAGTAGAGTAGCTTAAATAATTATAAATTATGGGCTATCATCCCTCTAATTTGTACATTAGAACAGCTGGAGAAAAGTTAACGTATTTGTGATACTCATAAGCCTGATTCCACAATGACTCTTTTAGAAAATTTTGCATAAACCTCACCAAAACATATTGCTAAATGATTTTAAACATGATACAAACAAGTGTGAATAGACCCATCTCATTAAAATGCATTTCATAGAACTGATTTGTATTCTCTCTTCTTTTTTTATTTTTCATCACTGGAGTTTTAGGTAATAATGTGCAAACATTATATTGGACAAGCATTTAGTGTCATGGATACATTTCTCCAATTTCCATTTTTCATCTCCATCCATAAAACATCTTACATATAAGGAATTGTGATTTCCATGTTATCCGATTTCCCTACATCCCCATTTCTTCATTAGTGTACCCTTACTGTTCCTAGGAAACACTAGTTATAGGGAACACAGCACCCTAAATAGTCTTCAATGCAATCTTATGCACAAACGCTGGTACAACAAAAGACACAAGCATGTGGAAACACAAAGGAGCACACAGAGTGAGAAAAATACAAAGGTGAGGGGAAGAAGAGCAACCTGAGACAAGCGGACTATTCATAGACCTTTGAAACTTGGAGTCTGACAGACCTCTCCACCTATCTGGGGAAGATATTGCAACTGCACCAACAAAGTGTGGCATAGATTGTTCTTTGAGTGCAGACAGGCAATCTAAAACAGGCTTCATTGATCCCTAGCATCCATAAATAAAAAGTGTCCCAGAGAGATAGGACTTTAGTGTGCGGTGAGAGTAAGAAAATAGGCAGAGAAAAAGAATATGGCAATTGTCTCTGCAAGAATGCTTAAACTATAATTGCATGAGGAAAACAGTCATTTACTTCCTAACATTGTTTTAGCTCATCAGCATATCATTTAGCACATTGTTTTAGCTCATCAGCATATCAGTTAGCATGTATATTAAAACACACTTAAGTATGATCCATCCTACACTTATTCAGATCTTTACAGAAACTAAGAAATAAAGAAAATACATTTTCTAAATTGGACTTCTCAAAAGTAGGCAAACCCATCTCAGCCACAGCTGTTAGAAAGCGCCTAATTCTTTCGGTCCTGCACTCTGGAGATTGCAATCGATCAGCCCCCTACGTGGAACATGGACATGAAATACAAACCCTTAGCTTTAGAACCAATATTTTGAAAGCAAAATGATCGAAACACAGGAATCCAAACAACCTCATCAACAGAGCCTGTTTTAAGCTTGTTTAGAATCTGACATAGGGCAACACCATCAACCAAGGATGCTCGTAGCTCTTCATCTGTTGCTTTCAATGACAAATAGAAATGAGGAACTACACTGTTTAGCCAATCCACCAGAGCCAGACGCTTTTCTACAAAAGGAACAGTTATATAAATTTAAACAGATGTTGCTTCATGATAAAGAAAGATATAAGCTAAATATTCTTACCTTCAACCTCCATATCTTTGTCAAACATCAAATGAGGAACGTCCGGCTTGACATAAGTCTTCAAATTTGGACTTAGATGCTTATTAATCTAGCAGAGGAATACTTCAATTTGGCAGAAACAAAATGTTGGCTTAAGGCAGAAAAATCTTCCCAAGCAAAAAAAAAAAAAAATCTAAAATTAATGATTCCGCCTCATTTTAGCTTGCGCCGTCTCCTTGATCTGTCCAGAGTACACAGAAAATGTTACCGTAACAAAACCATTGGCAGCATAATAATAAGAATGGAGAGGCACTATGTTATTAACTTTATCGGATGCAAAAGAGTCCAATCCACAGTATATATGTATATGTATATGTATGTATATATATATATATATATATATATGCCATATTTAAGAATAGTTGTGCTCTGCAGAGATTACAAGCTTCGTTAAAGCAAAGTCAAGTATTAGCCTAAATACTTATTTGTCTAATAATGGCCCAATGTACCTTGTTAGTCGATACCTATATATATATATGTATATAATGTTAAGTACCGTGGTAATGAAGTTCCTTCAAGGATTTTTCATAATATTAACACTTGTTGGAGTCGAAATTGTACTTGCTTCTAGGCACTCAAACAGATTTTGGAGTTCCTTAGTTCGCAAGTAAAATGATGAAATTCTAGGTCAAGGATAATAATGATGTTGGCACATGATTGCAGGTTCAAATGAACACATTAACTTTACAAGTAGATTGTCTGATATTATGCAAAATGAAACCTTGAAGACGCTGCATTGGACGTAGTTTCTTCCAATGACTTCCACGCGTCATTGTGTAACTTTCTTCTTTGCATTCTATTCAGGAGCTAATGATCAACTTTAATCCACCAGGTGTGCACTAAAGAAAGGATTCATTCTCTAACAAGGCTAATAAAGGAAGTGCTGGAGGTGAGAAAATCCATGATTAACCAGATAAACGAAAACTAGAATGACCATAGCTAACGAGTTGTACTTTTCCGCTAAACCTTTTTACAAATGCGTGGTAGGCTACTGATAGACTCATCATGATTCATACCCATAAGTTTCGAAATTAATAAGGAAAAAAAAAATTCTCTAATTGATCACTGACATATTAACAGCAAGAAACAAAATGAAAAACACGTACTTACAGTATATGATCAAACTTTATAGAATAACAAGTTGGTATCAAGCATATCTGCGAAGAAAGAACATAATGAAGCAAATACGTTGAGGATTTAGTATTGCCAGAAAAATGGGAGGAAGGTGATGATGAGGTATTTCGACAGAGAGATATTAGGAGAGGTCGAAGGTAGGCCTTTCTTGAAGGAATGAGACAACACAGACACCGTTGAATTTCTGCATATTCCATCAGGGTCCATTGCATCAGGAAGAGGTTGGTTAGAAAAGTCTGACATGGCGGGAACTTCTCTCCTCCGATCGTCATGTTGGTATGATAGATTTCGTTTTATATTTATTTTATCATCTTTCCAGTTTCCGCCTATGCTCCATCATGCAAACAGCAATACGTATTCGGAAGCGATCGTGCTTAACATTAAGGCTCTCTCTGATCTCTCATGATTGATCATGTTCCGTTCAGATAAAGCGGTACGGAGACATGGTCTAACTCGTGAGAAATTCTAAGTATTATCCCCTTCTCACGAAGGATAAAATATTTTTAAGGGACGTTTGGTCCGGTAGTTGAGTCTGCCTCTTCAATAATATTTTATGTTCCACCTTATTAGACTCTTTATAAATTAGAAAAGAAATGATAGATTATTAACTTCTACTACATTTTTTGTGTGGTATAATATGGGAACACTTCTCCGACACTCATGCAGGAGCATCCATTGAACATAAGGATTGTCATATTCATTCTAATCCTCAAGGTAAGGAAGATGATTTAGCTTTCTTAATATTGGAGCCTATCATGTTAAATATTTTTGATAATTCTAATATGCTTGACAATAAAAACTATTCAAATTATTCTTGTAGGTATGTTACATATTTGCATGAAGATGATGTTCATACACATTGATGTGTACAAGTATTCCAAGGCATGCAAGACTATGACATACATGGGATGATACATTATAACAAGAGATAGAGTGATGATATTCATTATTTTTATAAACTTGTTGTAAAACCTAACCCTAAGTATATTTTATGTAAGTTAGGGTATGGCTATAATTTCATGTATGTATCTTAGTTTATTGTATAGTTTTGTAATATTAATTCTTTGTATCATTTAACCAATGATATTATACTTTGGATTAAGGTTAATATGGGCTTAATTCAAACATGATTAATGGGCTGAATTAAGGGACTAAACTCGGATGGTTTAAGCTAGTCACCACCAAGCTTATTCCTTCTCCTATATAAACCATGTTGTGCACAACTTTGTGGGGAGAGAATTGAATAGAATGAATAATAAGAATTTTGATAAAACTTTGAGCAAGAGAGCTAAAGTCTAATCCTCCCTTTTGGGTCTGTATTGAGTAAGGAAAATCTGGGATTAATCCTTCCTCAAATCTATCTTCACACGACACATTTGAACACCTTCAAATCTGCTGAAACACCTTCATCTTGTAACATCAATTTCTTCGTCTATAATCCACCAAATCACTTCATTCTTTTTGCATTAGATCGTGGGTGATAGCTTCTAATACAAATTTTGATCCAACCTTCCGTTACTTTGATAAAAACCACATTAGACACTTTATGAATTAAATAAAGAATAGATTATTTACTTATATTAATGTTTTGTAGTATAATAAATTTAGCATATTTGGCATGTGTCGACCCTTTTGTCATTTGTTATGGAATTTTTCAACCACGACATGGCTAGGACATCTGCCTATCTCATGAAATCCTGTTAGGTTTCGAAGAAAAACACCGGACCAACAAGTCAAACGATATGTTCGAAAATTTTCGAATTAGATCAACTTACGGATAAAACCAAAGTAAGATAAAAAAAAACTCAGAGCATAATTAAAGATCAAATGGCAATTAAGCAATTTGTACAGAGAAGAAGATTTAGCGAGAGAGAGAATTAGGAAGGAGAAAATTCAAGAGTCACAAGATAGAGTTCAGAGAGAATCAAGAGAGAGAGAATAGCCAGTCTGAGAAAAGAAGTAAGTATTATTACTGTATAAAATTGCCAACAAATTTCGTAGCTCCCCCTCTATCCTGTATACATATGCACATACAAATACACGATATTGGGCCGGTCAAATCAGGCTTCAAGCTACCTGCCCAATACAAATAATACAACATAGCAAATATTAGGTGTGCTGAATTATCTAATCAACCCACTTACAACAATTACAATTATTCCCAAAATTAATTGACAAATTACAATTATTCTCCCATCAGCTAGTTTATTTAGCTAACTGTAAGAATTAAGGGTTGCATAGGCAACAATCCTTCTAACCCAATTAAGGGCTGGGTGGCTGCCCATGCGGCCTACTTAATTCCACTAGCTATGATTGCTGACGATTACATCATATGGGAATACAATAAATTTCCCTACTAATATCAATGAAAATTGGGATCAATTTATTCAGCAGTTCCATATCAGCATATCCACACAACAACATATCCACATAGCAACAGTAGCAACCAACAACAATCACTCACAGCAGCCATCAGCATTCCCCATTTCCATTACCTGTGTTCTTATCTCTTTTTTCCTAATTATTCATAGAATAACATAAATAATTATATGTACAATTTATATCACAACAATCAACAAAATTATCCAAATAAAAATTATTGAGATACACATCATTCCCCTCTTCTTGGTGAGGTTTCGTCTCTGAAACCTTCATGATTCCAGCAAAATGACTTAAATTAGATACATTAAAAGAATTAATCAAATTACCAAATTTAGCAGCTAAATCAATCTTATATGCATTGTCATTAATCCTTTCTAACATAGTAAAAGGTCCATCACCTCTAGGATCCAATTTAGATTTCCTATGGGTTGGAAAAGGGTTTTTCCTAAGATGCACCCAAACCAAGCCCACATGTTAGAAAACAATTTTCTCTCTCTTTTTATTGGCAACCTCAGCCATTTGTTGAACTCTTTTTATTAATTTGTTGACTTACAGATTCATATAATTTCTTCATCTTTTCTACATGAGATTCAGCATCCAGATTATGTAACTCAGAAATAGGTAAAGGAACCAAATCAAGTGGAGTTAGTGGATTGAAACCATACACAACTTCAAAAGGAGTTTTCTTAGTTTTAGAATGTATAGTCCTATTATAAGAAAACTCTACCTGTGGTAATATAGCTTCCCATTGCCTAAGATTTTTCCCAAGTACAGCTCTCAACATGTTACCTAAAGTCCTATTTACTACTTCTATTTGTCCATCAGCTTGAGGATGACAGGTAGTTGAAAATAATAGCTTAGTACCTAATTTACCCCACAATACTTTCTAAAAATGACTTAAAAATTTAACATCCCTAACAGATACTATGGTCCTTGCTACCCCATGTAATTTAACTACATGTATAAAAAATAAATCTACCACAGCCACAACATCATTAGTCTTATTACAAGGTATGAAATGTGCCATTTTACTAAACCTATCTACAACAACCATGATAGAATCCTTAACCCTATTGGTCTTAGGCAATCCCAAAATAAAGTCTAACGAAATATCAGCCCATGGTTGGATTGGAATTGGTAAAGGTGTATACAACCCAAATGGTTGAGAAGTAGACTTAGTATGTTTACAAGCCACACAATTCACACAATACTTTAATACATCCCTTTTCATATGACGCTAATAAAAATGATTAGTTAATACATCCAAAGTCTTTTGAAAACCCAAATGTGCCATTAAACCACCATTATGTGCTTCCTAGATTAATAACCCTCTATATGAACAATTAGGTACACAAAGTCTATTTTTCCTAAACAAATATCCATCAAAAAGATAATATTTTCCTTGGGCAACAGTATCACAACTCATATATAATTCTTTAAATTCATTATCCTCAGCACATAAAGTCTTAATATGAGAAAACCCCAATAAGTTTGCATCCACTGTATTCAATAAAACATATCTCCTAGATAATACATCAGCAACCACATTATCATCTCCTTTCTTATATTTAATCACATAAGGAAAACTCTAAATAAATTCTACCCATCTACCCTGCCTTCTATTCAACTTTGATTGAATCTTCAAATACTTAATAGCTTCTTGATCAGTATTAATAACAAATTCTCTAGGCCACAAATAATGCTGCCACACTTCCAAAGCCCTTACTAAAGCAAATAATTATTTCTCATAAGTAGAATAATTCAAAGTACTACCGCTTAACTTCTCATTAAAATAGGTTATGGGTCTACCCTCTTGAGAAAGAATAGCCCCAATTCCTAATCCTGAAGCATCACAATCTAACTCAAACATTTTCTCAAAATCTGGAAGAACTAATACAAGAGCTTGAGTTAATTTTGCCTTAAGAGATTCAAAAGCTCTCTGATGTTCTAATCCCCATTTAAATCCATTTTCCTTTTTCGTAATTGAAGTTAAAGGCGCTGCTAAGGTACTAAAATTGTAACACCCCAAAATTCACTATTTTTCTAAAGCGGAAGTAATTAAAATACTTAATCTAAAACACGTGAATTGTGGGGATGTTACCACCACACTTTACTAAACCGGTTCTCTCCGACCGTTTCAGTACCAAGTGCTAAGGCTAAAGTAAAGATTAACGATTAATTATAAGTTAAGACAAATTAAACTCGGTTGTAAAACAAAATTAGAGTACGCATAAAGAATTATAATTCATTTCCAAAAGAGAAATAAGCTTACAATCGATAAAATATTAAATACTAGGGAATAGATCAAAATGGATAAATCTGATACAAAAGAACTAATAAAAGGAAATACATCGCATAAGAGTAAATATGGCCACAACTCTCGAACCTTGAGCCCAAACAAGCTCAACACACAACCTTGACTGATGTCTCGTCCACCTGCACAAAGTTAGAAAGGGCCTTCTGCTCGTGGGAATGAGCAGCACCCATGAAAAGGGTGATTAGTACGATACGTACTGAGTAAGGTAATCGAGCACTAAGGCCGACACATAAACACATCAAATCATATAGGGTAATAATCAACATACAGTTTCAAACCACACATATGATACATAAAAGCGTATAGAGAAATCCATAACCTATCATCAACGACCCCACACTTAAGGCCCAAAAGGTCCAAATCTTTCTTTTATCAGAAGTCGATACACACCATGCCTTTTATCAAATCCATACGAGTACAGAAACACCCCCACTATTATAACCGGTGGGCCAGTCACACATAGAGCATCATGCCCTAACCACTATTATTACTGGTGGATCGGTCACATATAGGGTAAAACCCTAACCACTATTCCTGACAGGTGGATCGGTCTGGTTCCTACTCGCATGGTGTTCCACTGTAAGTAATTAATGTCTTTTAAGAGCTTTAACAATTCTGGTTTGTGTTTATTGAACTCGAGTTACTCCACTATTATTACCGGTGGGCCGGTCACATATAGGACCTCATGTCCTAACCACTATTATAACCGGTGGATCCGTTGCACATAGGATAAAACCCTAACCACTATTCCTAACTAGTGGATCGGTCTGGACTCAGCTCAATAATCTTCCACTTTAAAAGATCAGTGTCTTAAATATTTTATTCACAGACATTTGCCCAGACATGCATGACTAACTCCATGCAAACCCTAGCTCTCATGCAACTCTAACTCCATGCAAACCCTAACTCCACGTAACCCACAATCCCTTCATGCAAACCCTAGCTCCCATGCAAACCCTAACTCCACATAGACATGCTTCCATACAAACCCGAATTCACATGCAAACCCTAGCTTCACATAAACCACACTTCCATACAAACCCTAATTCATATGCAAACCCTAGCTCCACGTATACCACACTCCCATGCAAACCCTAATTCATATGCAAACCCTAGCTCCAAGTAGACATGCTTCCATGCAACCCCTTGCACCATACCATTTCATGCAAAAGTCTAACCTATACCATTTCATGCAAAACTCTAACACCATACCACTTCATGCAAAACCCTAACACCATGCCCTTTCATGCAAAACCCTAAAACCATGTTATTTCATGCAAAACCCCAATACTACATTGTTACACTCCCCATCATTATCTTATAACCCTAACATGCATGTCTTAAGGCCACATCATACAATAATAATAACATAAATATACACATAATTCTCATGCCACGATTTATTCATACCAACATACTTCAACTCCACTTTATACCACGTACGAGATAATTAATAATGATAAACATAAAATACATAGCATATGAAGCACATAATGCATCTAAACACACAAATGGCCTTAGTAACACCCTTACCTAAAATGACACCGGTCTTGGAGCATGCTCCTACTCCTCCTTAGGGCGTTGACTGGGTTCGCCTATTATATAAAAATATACTAGAATTAGGCTCCCTCCTAAAATTTTATTATTCTCTAACTTATTCTAAGACTTGGTTTTTAATTAAAACAATATTACACAATAATTAACTATACAAAATATTACTTAAAAATACAAATAAATTACTATTTTCATTCGAAATGAGTGGTGATATAAGGGTTTCTACCCTTCACCAAAATAGTATTAGTAATGGCAATAATAATAATAATAATAATAATAATAATAATAATAATAATAATAATAATAATAATAATAATAATAAAAGTAAAATATTATTAATAATATTCTTATTAGTAAAATATTAATATTGATAATAATATAAATCTTAAAATTACAAGGTGGCTTTCGAAACCACCCCATTTAATAATAATACTATTCAATAATGGTAATAATGATATTAATAATATATATATAATTATAATATAAAAGTTAATAAAGATAATAAAAACAATATAATTAGTAATAATGTTAAAAAATGTTAATAATAGTAATAAAAAGCAAGCGTGCGAGACGTAATTAAAATTTTAGGTTTCTACCCCTAAAATAATTACAATATTAAATAAATAATTATACTAATAATAATAATAATAATAATATTATTATTAATAGTAAACATGTAATAATTCTATTAAATAACTAAAATTCGAGAATAATAATATATCTAACTCAAGATTACTCCCAAACCTGTTAACAAAATTTAGCAATCAGGTTACAATTGGTAAAAATAATAATAATAATTTTAATAATAATAATTAAAATCAAATTAATATTAAAAATTAGGATAAAAGGAGAATAATTCTCAATAAATCGAATGGAAGTGTTGAAAAGGTCTAGGGTTTCACCTTGAGTTGGCGGGGATGGGTGGCACTGGCGGTGGTTCCCGGAGGTGGCTGGAAAAGTGATCTAAAAGAGGCAAAAATGAAGAAAAAGAGAGAAGGGAGAAGGAGAAAAATCAAAGAAGTTTATGGGTCGGTGGAGGAGAATTAGCAGGAGTTTTTGAGTGTTTCAGAGGGTGATAGAAGCTGCAGATGTGGTGGTGGGCGGTGGTTTAAGGTTTTGGGGTAAAAATTCAGGCGAGAGGGATAGCAAACTTTATACAGTTATGGAGGCCCATGTGAGAATAATCGAAGGTTGCAAATGGTTTAATTAATTATAGGGCGTTGTAGGGAAGAGTTTAGGAGGAAGAAGAGGCGACGAAGTTGGCTAACGGTGGAGAACGGTGCGTCTAAAGAGGCGGTGGCGCAAAGACTTACACTTAGGGTTTCGGAAAAAGGAAAGCTCGATTTCAGGCCAAACGCAGGGTATTTATAGTGGTGGAGGGTAGGCTCGAGTTCTGGAGGTTACTAGGAGGTCAAAGCCGGTGAGAAATGGGGCGGTTATGGTGTTGGTCGGTCAGCACGATTTCAAATCGTGCCCGACCTTCGCAGGGGAAAATGGGGGCAAACATGGAGAAGAAAAGGGTAGTGGGGAAGTTCAAATTGAAGTGTGTGTTGAGGGGAAGAGAATGGGTGGGAGAAAGGCCGGTCATGACACGTGTGGCTGGCGGCGCCATTTTTGGGGAGGGTGGAGGTTATAGGTATGGCGTCGGGACCGGAAGAGGAAGAAGAAGGAAGAAAGGTGGGCTGGACCGGCGGTTCGGGAAAAAAGAAAAGAAAGGAAAGAAAAGGGAGGAGGGCGAACCAGGCGACGACATTTAAAGGCGTGGGACAAAACGTAGTGTTTCGATGGATAAAAGAGGGAAGCGCGGTGCGGAGTTAAAAGAGGAGATTTTGGGCCGCGGGAAATGGCCCACACCGAAGGAAAGGGAAGAAGATTTGGGCTATCGCGACAGGCCCAATTCGGGGAAGAAAAAGAAAAAGAAAAGAAGAAGAAGGAAAAGAAAGAAAAAGGAAGAAAGAAAAGGAAAAAGGAAAAAGGAGAAGAAAAAATAGGAAGGTTGGGTTAAATAAGTTAATTAAAATATTTGGGATATTTAAAAATAATATTATTTAAATAAAATAATATTTAAATCCATATTTAGCCTAAATTAGGATTTTTAAAAGATTTTCCATAAATCCCATTTTAATTAGCAGAACACCCAAAATTTCTTCAATTAAATTATTTATAAAATTAATATTAATTTGAAACCATTTTCTCTTTCTTAAATTAAATAAAATATTTTATTTAAATAAACTCCCAAATTAAAATCTTTAATTATTTAAAATGCTCAAATTTCCCTAATAAATTCCCTTTTATTTTAGTAAAAATATTTTATTAAATTAAATTTTCAAATAAACTTTATTTAAATATAATCTTTAAAATTAGAAAATTTCAGGGCATTTCAAAAATTCTTAACAAATCTACGATAAAAGAACATAATCCATGGAAACTTCGAACTTCAGTCACTGATTTAGGTATAGGTCATTCTTGTATCGCCTTAATCTTATCCTGATCAATAGATATTGATCCCATCTTTACTAATTACAAATCCCAAGAAAACTACACTTTTTAAGCAAAACCTTGACTTAGCTAAATTAACCTTGACTTACTATAAATAAGTATATCATCAAAATATACAACTACAAAAATTCCCAATAAAATTCCTAAGTACATGGTTCATAAGTCGCATAATTTTACTTGGAGCATTAGACAATCCAAACGGCATAACTAACCACTCATATAACCCAAAATTTGTCTTAAAGGCTATTTTCCATTCATCTCCTGGCTTGATCTTAATTTGATGGTATCCACTCTTCAAGTCTATTTTAAAAAACACTATAGCCCCATGTAAAAGATCTAATATTTCCTCTAGCTAGCTTAGGTATAGGGTACCTATATTTAATTGTTATTTTATTTACAGCCCTACTATCTATACACATTCTCCAACTCCCATCTTTCTTAGGAACTAAAAGAACTGGTACAGCACAAGTACTCATTGATTCCCTAATATAACCTTTACTTAATAACTCAGAAACCTATTTTTTTAACTCCTTTACTTCCTAGCCCTATAAGCAAGCCTATTAGGAATGAAAGCCCCTGGTATAAAATCTATTTAATGTTCTATACCCCTTAATGGAGGTAATCCATGGGGATTTTCTTTAGGAAACAATTCAGTATATTCCTCTAATAAACCCTTAACATTATTAGGTACAGTCTTAATTAAATCTACATCGCATTCATAACACCACTTATACACCATTAGATACACATTTTTCACTTTGACTAACAACTCTTTCAACCTCACCCTTCTTAGCATAAAACCTAGATGATTTCTTAAGTCCATTTGAACAAGATCCAGCATCTACATTCTGCTTAGTCAATTCTTTATAATTAGACTTTATTTTGATTTAATCATCATAAATTTCCTTTGGAGTCATAGGTGCTAAAATAAATTTTCTATCATCCTTATATACTGTATACCTATTTTTTTAACCATCATTGGTCACTTCCCTATTATACTGCCATGGTCTTCCCAATAAAATATGCATGGTTACTACATCACACAAAACAGAATCATCATATTTTCCTAACTTTAAGTTTACTAAAACCTGCTGACTTACTTTAACATCTCCCAATTCATTCAACCACTGAAGCCTATATGGTTTTGGATGTTTAGTAGTTGGTAACCCTAATTTGGATACTAACAGAATACTAGCAGCATTGATACAACTTCCACTATCAATTGCCATATTAAAACATTTGTCATTAATTAAGCAACCTGTATGAAAAATGTTTTTCTCTTTGTACTACATTTGGATCTGGTAATTTATTACTATTCAAAGCCCTACGTACCACAAAAAGGTCTATGCTTTTTGGAAGGTCTACCTCTTCTTCAGATTCACTAGTATCATTTATCACTATGTTAATCTCCAATTCTTTACCTTTAGATTCTAAATCTATATCCCCAGATTCTCTAATTAGAATATTTCTCCTATTAGGACATTCAGAAGCTATGAAATGCTCTAAAAATTTCTGATTTTAAAAATTATATTTAAATGAGGTTTTATTATGAAAATTAATTAAATAAATTATTTTTATTAAAATAAAAGAAAATTAATTAGGGAAAATTAAGAAGAAATTTATAAGTATTTTAATTAGGAGGAATTTTGTTATTTTAGCTAATTAAGGATTTTATGCTGAAAATTAATTAAATAAATTATTTTATTTAAAATAAGAAGGAGGAAATAGTTTCAAATTAATATGAATTTTATAAATATTTTAATTGAAAAAAATTAGGGTGTTTTACTAATTAAAATGGAATTTATGAAAAATCTTTTAAAAATCCTAAATTAGCCTAAAAAGGGATTTAAATATTATTTTATTTAAATATTATTATTTTTAAATATCCCAAATATTCTATATAATTTAATTAACCCAACCCACTATTTTGTTTTTCCCTTTTTCCTTTTCTTTCTTCCTTTTTCTTTCCTTTTTCTTTCTTTCTTCCTTTTTCCTTTTCTTTCCTATTTTCCCCCTAATTGGGCCTACCCTCCTGCTTCCCAATCCTTCTTTTCTTTTCCTTCGGTGGGCCCAGCCCGCATAGCCGTCCCCCTTCTTCTTTCAGTCCCGACGATGCGTTTAATTTATTTTAACTCTCGCAACGCAGTGTTTGATTTAAATGCACCCTCACCCCACACGCAGCTCGGTTCGCTTTCTTTTCCTTTTTTTTCGTTTCTCCTCAGCTGCTTGATCCAACCCCCTTTCTTCCTCCTTTCTTCTTCCTCCCTTCCTCTACTTTGATCGGCCTACAACATCGCCGCCGCCCGTCCGAGAAATCCGCCACCTATCTCGCCCCTTTGACCAGCCTTTTCCCTCCCTTTCTCTTCTCCCTGTTTAGGAAACCTCCTTGACCTGCCTCATCTTCCTTTCTTTTCACACACGATCACTCTTTCAACCTAACCAACCTTGCCCCGTTTTGATTTTTGCCGGCTTTGCCGCCGCCGATGAGCCCTAACCCTACTTTCCCTACTCCCTCGTCGTTCCACAGGCCCTAGTCTTTTATTTAAACTCTAAAATTACCCCTTACCAACCCTGTAGTCCAGTTTTTTTTTGAACCCAGGTAATCCTCCCTTGTGCGCTGCTGCCATTTTAGACTCTAGCCCCGCCGCCGTCAGCCAACTCCGCCACCCACTCCGCCTACCAAACTCTTCCTTGCACCACCCTCTAGCTAACCAAATGTCCCATATCCCTTGATTCTTACTATGCAAGCCACCCCGGTTGTGCGAATTATCCTTCTAGATTAACCCTATTTTATGCCTTCGACACCCTTTGTGCCACCCTTAGCCACCTCTTTCGCCGCTTCCACCGCTTCTTTCACCTCCCAAATTGTGTTGTAGACCCTCCTCTACCTTTCCCTACCTTTCTTGTCCTCTCCCTCTCTCTCCTCCTCTCTTTCTCTTCTTCTTCCTCCTTCGGCTGCCACCACCGCTGCCGTGCGCCACCACCTTTGGCTGCGCCACCACCCCCATTCTGTCCCTCTCCTTCTATACAACCATAAGCACTCCATCTCCCACCTCCATTCTACCTCTCCTTTTCCCAACATTTAACTTTTCCCCTTTTCTTCCCTTTTTCCAGCCATCGCCGCCACCTCCGTGCACCACCGTTGGTGTCGCCTATCACCTCTAGCCTAAGGTTGAACCCTAGACTCTCTCAACCCTTTTCCCTATTTTTACAAGCCTTAATTTATTTTATTTCATTTATTTGAATATAAATACTATTATTATTATTATTATTATTATTATTAATATGTATTATTATTATTATTAGTCTTAACGTTTTGATTATTATTTCTGTTGAGGGCTAAAGCCCTATTGTATTTTTAATTCGATTTATTATTTTTATTCTTCTTATTATTTCTATTATTACTATTATTAATATTAATATGTTATTATTATTATCATTATAATTATTTTATTTTTACTATTTCGAAATACTACTATTATTATTCCATTATTAATATTACAACTACTTTACTATTAGTTTTGCTATTATTATTATTTTTGTTGTTGTTGTTGCTATTGTTGTGGTTGTTGTTGTTGTTGTTGTTGTTGTTGTTGTTATTATTATTATTGTTTTCAAGTGTTAGTATTATTATTTTATAAAGGACCGAAACCCTATTGTGCCTATTTTTAATTGTAGTAGTAGTATTATAAATATCAAGTCTTATTATTATTAATATTATCATTATTTTTTATCATTAGCATTTATTATTATTATTATTATTGTTATTATTATTATTATTATTATTATTATTATTATTATTATTATTATTATTATTTAATAAGTTTAGTATTTTTCAATGTAGAGTAGAAACCCTACTTCTTTTTATCATCAAATATTATCCTTACTATTATTACCATTATGGTTATTATTATTTTGTAATATTATTATGGTTTTTATTATTATTATTATTTCATCATTATTATTATTACTAAATTTGGTTATTTATTTTACTCATATTATTATTAGTATTATTTTGGTAAAGGGATCGAAGCCCTTATTTCACTTTGTTTTTGAATAATGTCCTTTTTATTATTACTATTGTTATTTTTATTATTATGGTTATTGTTACTATTGTATTATTATCATTATTGATATTATTAGTATTTCTATTTGCATTATTATTAGTATTATTTCTATTTTCATTATTATTATTATTATCAAAATTAAATATTTAAACTCCTATATTATCAACTTTTATAATATTTCTATTATTTCTTATATATTTAGTAAAGTTAGAAATTAGTTAATGTTATTTTTCTTAATATGTTATTATTTTGTCAAAGCCCTAAGGAGGCGTAGGAGCGTGCTCTAAGACCGGTGTCGCTTTAGGTAAGGGTGTTTCTAAGGCCTATTGTGTGCTTATGTGCATTATGTGCTTCGGATGCTATGTACTCTATATTTATCATTATTAATTATTTCGTAGGTGGTATGACGTGGAGTTGAAGTATGATTTTGTGTATTTTCCTGGCATATGTATTATGTGTATGTGATGAATGGTTTGTGACCCTGTAAGACATGCATGTGAGGGTATTGATGTGGTTTGTGGGGGAGAAAGGATGAAAAAGGAGGATGGGGAAAGAAGTTGACCAAGGGATGTGAGTTGACCTAATTATTTTAATGATTCATGAGTGGAAGAATAAAATGGGAAATTTAGGGTTTTGTGTGAGAGAATATAATTTATGTTTTATATGGGAGAATGTAATTTATGGTTTTATATGGGAGAATCTAACCTTTGGTTTTATATGGTTTGAATCTAAGGTTTGGTATGGATGAATCTTTGGTTTTGTATGGATTAAATTTTGGGTTTGGTATGGATGAATCTTTGGTTTTATATGATTTGAATTTAGATTTTGATATGGATGAATCTTTGGTTTTATATAGTTTGAATTTAGGGTTTGGTATGGATGAAATTTTGGTTTTATATAGTTTGAATCTAAGGTTTGGTATGGATGAATCTTTGGTTTTGTGCGGATTGAATTTAGGGTTTTGTATGAAGGAATCTTGGGTTGTGCATGAAAGAAAATTAGGATTTCATATGGATGAACTTAAGGTTTTGCATGGCAGATTTTATGGTGTTGCATGGAGGATCTAATCTAGGGTTTTGTATGGATTGAATTTAAAGTTTTATATGGAAAAATATAGGTTTTGTATGGATGGAACTAGGGTTTGCATGGTTGATTCTAAGGTTTTTACGTTGGAGTTTTATGGTTTGCATGAAAGCTTCAAAGGTTGCATGGGATGTGTAATGTTTGCATGGGCATGGAATTTATGTATGGAAAGTTGATTTGGGATGTGAGGAAGGTAATGTAAGTGTTGTTTGGGTGTTTGAACACTTTGGATGAAAAATAGTACGTGGAGCAATATAAGGGTACGTAGGAGGCCGAGCTAGGGTTTGTGTGGACAATTAGGGTTTGTTGTGGCTGTTTAGGGTTTTTATGTTATCATGTGTATTTGGTAATTAAATTGTAATTATGAGGATGAAATTTATGATTTGTGATGTATGAAGTGTAAAGGGAATGATTCATGCATGTATAGGGTGAATGGTTCTGAATAAAATACTTAAGACATTAATTACTTAAAGTGGAAGATATTAAGACGGGACCAGCTGATCCACCGGTTAGGAATAGTGGTTAGGGTTTTTACCCTATGTGCAATCGATCCACCGATTATAATAGTGGTTAGGGTTTTTACCCTGTGTGTGAGCGATCCACCGGTTATAATATTGGTTAGGGCATGATGTCCTATGTGTGATCGCCCCACCGGTTATAATAGTGGGGGATCTCGAGCTCAATAAAAACAAACCAGAGTTTTGCTAAGGTACTTAAAATATATTAATTACTTACAGTAGAACACTATGCGAGTAGGAGCTAAACCGATCCACCGGTTAGAAATAGTGGTTAGGGTTTTTACCCTATGTGTGACCGATCCACCGGTTATAATAGTGGTTAGGGTTTTACCCTATATGTGACTAATTCACCAGTAATAATAGTGGTTAGGGCATGATGCTCTATGTGTGACCGACCCACTAGTTATAATAGTGGGGTGTTCCTGTACTCGCATGGATTTGATAAAAAGCATGGTGTGAATTGACTTCTGATCAGAGATTAATTAAGTAATTGAATCGGATTATATATGGGACTTTGTACTTTTACCTGGATGGTTGTATGCAATTATAATATCATGTTGGTGATTATGATCTTCTATTATTCTGCATTATTTATGTGCTATTATGTGTTGGCCTTAGTGCTCGATTACCTTACTCAGTACTTAGCGTACTGATCACCCTTTTCATGGATTTTTCTCATTCCCACAAGTAGTATGCCCTTCTGACTTGTGCAGGCGCGTGAGACATTCAACAGGGCTGAGTGTTGAGCACATTTGGCTCAAGGTTCGAGAGTGTCGTGGCTGTTTTCCCTCTTCATATTATTTTATTTTCTTCTGCTATTTCTTTTATATTGGAGTTGCTCTCTTATGATTTATTACTCGAATAAGTATTTTAAATGAACCCTTTATCGGTTGTAAGCTTATTTCTCTTTTGGAAATGAATTTCAATTCTTCACGCGTACTCTAATTTTGTTTTACAACCGTTTAATGCTTATTTGGAGTTTAGTTTGTCTTGATTTATACTTGATTGTTCATTTTTTTAGCCTTATCACTTGGTACTGAAACGGTCGGAGAGAACCGGTTTGGTACCAAGTGTGGTGGTAACATCCCCAGAATTCATAAGTTTGAAATTTTAAATTCTTCCATTTTTTTTATAAAAAAAAATTAGTAAACTTTGGGGTGTTATAAGCTATATGTCCAAGTCCTCCACATTTAAAACACTTAATATCTCTAGCCCTAGTTGGACCACTAGTAGGGTTAGCCATATTAATTTTACTTTTATCAATTCTGTTACCAACTCTAGCTTCATTACCTTTGCCTTTAAACTCAAATTTCCCACTATTCTTCTAATTTCCAAAACTATTCCCACTAAAATTCCTTTTAGCATTATTTTTAAACCCAAATCCAGGTGGCTTATTCTGCCTAGTTCTCCTTATTTGACCTTCTATCTTAGCTGATATATTGACCATCTCTTTAAGGGTTCTATATGGATATAGTTCTACCTTATCAGCAATTTCAGACTCAAAAACCTAGCTATAGTGGCATCCTCATCTTCAAAAATCCCTACTTTAATCAATAGCATTTCTAATTCCTTAAAATACTCATCAACAGTCCTATTACCTTGATTTATGGACTATAACTTCTTATATAATTTCCTATAATAATAATAATTTGGAATAAATATTTTCCTCATTAAAGTCTTAAACTCATCCCAAGTTTGAATAGGTGGTTCTCCACTCCTACGTCTAGTTAACACAAGATTTTAGTACCAAGAAGAAGCATAATCTGTAAACTCATTCATTGCTACCTTAATTTTCTTTTCATTTGAGTAGTTATGACACTCAAAAACAACTCTATTTTCCTTTCCCATTCAAAATAATAATCAGGATCACTTCTTCCATTAAACCCAAGTATGTTAAATTTAAGATTGCTTAAATTCCTATCACCTAGATCTAAATCCCTCTCTTGCCTATTAAATTGTCTAGGACATCTATCACTATTATTAGATATTTGATCCCCTAACTCTTCTAGATTATTCAAGGGAGGGATCATATTTCTAGGTTCCATAGGAGCTCTAAGTAGCAACCCAGCATGTTGTTCATTTTCCCTATTATTTTGTAAATTATTAAGTCTAATATCATGTTCTCCTAATCTTTTTTTCTAAATTAGCAGATAATACAGCAAATTGAGCAGTCATTTGTTCCCGAAAAGTCCTACATGTCTCTAGGAGATCATTACTAGACATAGACACCGATTGATTTACAGATTAGTCATTATTAGACGTAGTTAACTTCTCTACTATAGTTAACCTATATAATTTATTGCCAGATACAGAATAATCTAAACGATTCACAATCAACAACACTTAGAATCTAAGAGACTAACAATTTATGCAATCAACTTATCAACAATATATAGAATAATAATAACAACACAATCAAATGTATAAAGATAATCAAATTTCAAAGATATAGAGATAAAAAACACAACAGAAAAAATTTAATAGAAAGGAACGAATGTACCGCGCCAACAATTGTTGGCGGTTAAAGCCGACAAGAACAAGATTCACCCCTCTTCTTGGAGTAATTTACCCCTTTCTGTATAATCGCAGGTATTGAGTTTATACCTACACACTCATTCGATTTCTTATTGTAACATTATTTAGTAATACAAGATTAGTGAATTTTAATTACAAAAGATAAAATTGACAAAGAGAAATAGAAGGATAAAGACTACTAAATGTAGAAAACAGTAACAATTATTGCAAGAAATCAAGGTTTTCGACCAAACCCTAACAGGAGAAAAAAATTGGATAAGCCGAGATGGATTCTCTAACAATCACTAATGTCCTTTAGGGTGTTAAGATCTCGTCGGAAGTAAGAAATCGCTGGTCACAAGTATCGTAACAAGAATCGTTTGATTCTTGTTAGACACAAACCCTAATCGATCAACTTACCAAATTGAGAGTCAACGAAGTCAAGATTTAGAAAGAAACCAACTCTAAACCACAACCACTTGATTAACCAGAGCTCTGATACCAAATGATGAAACCCTACTAGGTTTTGAAGAAAAGCACCGGACTAATATATTGAATGATATGTTCGAAAATTTATGAATTAGATCGGCCTAAGGATAAAACCAAAGGAAGATCAAAAAATTCAGAGCACAATTGAAGATCAATGGCAACTAAGAAATTTGTACAGAGAAGAAGATTCAGTGAGAGAGAGAATCAGGAAGGAGAAGATTCGAGAGTCACAAGATAGAGTTGAGAGAGAATCGAGAGAGAGAGAATAGTCTGTCTGAGAAAGGAAGCAAGTATTATTACTATGTAAAATTGCCAACAAAGTTCGTAGCTCCCCCTCTATCCCGTATACATATACACATACAAATACACGATACTGGGCGAACTGAATTAGGCTTCAAGCTACCAGCCCAATACAAATAATACAACATAGAAAATATTAGGTGGTGCTGAATTATCTAATTAGCCCACTTACAACAATTATAATTATTCCCAAAATTAATTGACAAATTACAATTATTCTCCCATCGGCTAGTTTATTTATCTAACTGTAAGAATTAAGGGTCGCATAGGCAGCAATCCTTCTAACCCAATTATGGGCTGGGTGGTTGCCCATGCAGCCTACTTAATTCCACTAACTATGATTGCCGGAGATTACATCATATGGAAATACAATAAATTTTCTGACTGATATCAATAAAAATTGGGATCAATTTATTTAGTAGTTCCATATCAGCATATCCACACTGTAGCATATCTATATAGCAACAACAACAACCAGCAACAATCACTCACAACAGCCAGCAACATGCTCCATTTCCATTACCTGTATTTTTATCTCTGTTTTCCTAATTATTCATTTTTCTCATTAGCAAAGGTTTTTTTAGTCCTCTCCATCAAATATAATAGATGGCGGCAGCAACAAAGCCATAAACAACTTGTTTCCTTACATTAGGGCATTAACCTCCCATTATTGCATAGTGAATTACAATTGACCGATGTATGAGTTCTTGTGTGTACCTGAGCTATTGTAAAAGAGGAAACCAAACACTTTTAGAGAAAATGCATTCAACAAATAAATGATAATGAGTTTTAGCATTTTCATTGAATAAAAACACAAGTGGGATCAACTAGTCGACCAATAGTAATCAATCGATCATAGGTTTATAAACGTTCAAGCACAACAAGTCAGTGAATAAAATAATGTCTCTTTAGTAATAGTTTGGACCACATTATAGGACACTACGACACTATAGCACTATGAGCCCTAAGGATATCTTACACACGATTGATTGAAAAATTATCTTAATGAATAAGTCTAGGTAAGTGCTAAGGTTGGAGTGCTATATGGAAAACTTCTCTCAAGTTCAACAACTTTTTAAGGATCTAGGATGCAGATGGTTTAATTCGATTATGCCAAATATTCTTACATTTGAAAAAATAAACTTGCACCGATTTAACATAAAGTATGTTCTTTTTTGAAGCTAAATGCCATATAAGCATACACATTGTTGCATTATTCCACTATAAAAGGTTAATTAGTCCCAAACCTCGTTATATTTTTATCCTATAGATTAAATCACATGCAATAGGGGTCTATTTTGAAGTTTCATTTATCTCTAACCATAAAACCTTTCTACATATATCATTAATCTTAGAGGTAATCTGAACTGATATAGGGAAGAACAAGCTCTAATAGGGTTGTAAACAAAAGAGTGCATATTGTACTTATGGTAATCTATCATCAAAGCTGAGTAGATGTGCTTACCAAGAAGTAATTTTAGATGAAAATTTATCAATCAAATGTTGGTATTTTCGTTTGGTAAGGTACTTGATGATGATATACTAGAATAATGATGGAAAGTGAAGGTTTGATTATGGTTTTTTGTTTAGTGATGTTGGAGGTAAGAAAAGGTTATAAATCTTCAAGTAAGATTCTCACAAGAAAGTAAAATTTGAATATCTTACATAGAACACATTCAAAGAATCCTAATTAAGAACACACAAAGTAAGATTAGGTAGTAAAAATCTCTCACAAAGAGAAATAACTAATTAATTCACTTTTATTTCAATATTTTTGACATTACATAAGTTAAAATGGGTTGAGACTTATTTTGGTTTATCCTTATGCACAATATATTCATTAGTCATACCATCATGGACTATATTTTTATTATATTGTCGTGATCTTTATAGTAATATACCCTAAGCATCCATAGGTAATACATCACATAAAACCTAATCATGATAGTCACTAATGCAAAAAGAAAGTAGGATTTGATTACTTATCTTATCTACCTTGTCCTTATTGAGCCATTGTAAAGAATAACATTTAGGAAAAATAGTAGTCACTAACCCTAGTTGTTTAACTATACTTTCATTTGCCACATAAGTACACGAACTTATATGTATAATAATCCTACAAACCTTCTCATCAATTCTAAACTTTGTTTTAACTTTAAAAAAAAAAAGAAGAAGATCAAGCTTTATTAAGCACTGAAATTAGTACAACTTATTTTCCAAAACATATCTAAACACTGCATTACATAGAGCCTAATCCTACTCATATGGGTAGTTGAGTACCTAGCTAAGACAATATATATAATTTTCTTAACAAGGTCCTTCCATCTACAATTAATTTTGGAAAAAATATTTGAATTCCTAGCAATCCAACACTCATAGATGCACACTGCACTTAGTGTACGGGCTAAATGAAACTTCATTTTTGAGACCCTTGTTGTTTGAGAAAGAGTTGCTATCAAATTAGGCCATCTTTTAGTTATCCCCTTCAAACCAATATATGCCTAGGCATACTTTAAGAGGTGCTTCATTACTGGATAAGTAAATAGAATATGGGGGAGGGTTTCATTGGCATCACAAAAACAACATGTTTGATCCTCCACATTTGAATACTTGCTAAGAATATCTTTAGTAGGGAGCTTGTTATGAGCAGAAATCCAAAGTAGGAATTTATGTTTAGGGCTAGCATTATTCATCCAGATAGATTTCCACCAATTCATTAGATTACCTTTATGCCTTAGATGGTCATAAACTGAACTAACTTTATATGCCTGAGAAGGAGTAAAAGTGTGAAACATAGAATGGAGATTATCTCTGATCTTGAACAATTTCTTAATTATCGATGATGCAGTAGATGGAAGCTTAGCATTCCATATGGACTCTCCCTTTATATAGAAGCAGTGAATCCACTTAATCCATAGATTATTTTTCTCATAGCTATATGCCACAAGTGTTTTCCCATTGCTGCTATGTTCCAAATTTGAAGATCCAACATCCCCAAGCCACCCTCCTATTTTGGAAGACACACAGTGGACCATGTAATTAAAGCTCGTTTGGAGGGCCCAACTTTCCCTGTCTACAGAAAATTCCGGTATAAACTTATAATCTTAAGGATGAGTTTTTTTAGGAAGAATAATAATCTAGCTCCAATACATCTGAATACCATTAATAACATATCTAAGCAGCTACAACCTTCTTGCATAGGATAGAAATCTTATGGACCAGTGTTGTATCCTGCTTGTGATTTTCCCAACCAAAACCATCATTTGATTTGATCTTAAATGAGTAGAAGAAAGAAGGATCCCCAGATATTTAAAAGGAATTGTACCCTCAGGGAAAGAAAGTAACTCTATAATTTTAAGCTTCTCCCTCTCTAGAAACCCTCTAAAATAAATGGAACCTTTCTCAAGGATAATATGCAGGCCTGATGCACTACTGAACTGATAGAACTGGTTCATTAGTAAGGTGACTAAATTTAAATCACCCCTACAAAATAGTAGCAGGTCATCAGCAAAGGATAGATTAATAATATGTAACCTTTTGCATTTTGGGTGCCCTCTAAAGCCTTCCATAGTCCATAGCTGTTGAAGCATTCTTAACAGATATTCTATGGTAATGATAAATATATAAGGTGATAGTGGGTCTCCTTGCCTTAGCCCTCTTTGTGCTTGGAAGGGAGTAAGCATATCTCCATGAATAGAGAGAGTATATTTAACATGGGTCATATAGGACATTATTAACTTAACCAAATGGGAAGGAACCATTAACCCCAAAAGGACTCTCTCTAAGAAATTCCAATTGATGGAATCATAGGCCTTCATGATTAGGTTGTATTTATAATACCCTTTAAAGTAAAATGCATGGATTACTATAATACCCTAAAACTCTATTTTAGGATTTAAAAATAAAATAAGGATTATTGGATAAGGTTTAATTATATATGCCATTTCTAATAAAATAATAATATTACAATAATAATAATTATTATGGCCATAGAAGAAGAAAAATGATGCAGGGATCTAATTAGTGGAGGTTAAATTTATTTACTAAACTAAAATAAATCATAAATCAATGATGATAATAATATTTATAAATTAATAAAAATATTATTTATTATTATCACTAATTTTTATTATTCCTAAAATTAAAAAAAAAATCCCGAACCACTCTACCACCCTATTTTTCCTTTTTCGTCCCATTTTTCTTCATTTTCTTCTCCTTTTCTTCCTTTTCCTTTTTTTTCTTCCTTTTTCCCCCTCCCATGCCCGGTTGGGTGACACCTAATAACTGTTCACTCTCCCTTCCCCCAACCCACTCTTTTTTCTTTTTTTTTCTTCCCCTACGCAGCCTAACACGTGCACCCTACTCCCCTTCTTTTCCCTTTTTCTCCCTTCTTCCCCTTTTGCCCTTGTCTTCAACCTTCCCCTGATCGGAGCTACTTGGCATGGCTACTTCACAACTCTACCCCTCTCTCTCTCTCTCCCCTTCTCATTTCCTGATCTGGACCTGCAGGGGGTGCAGCTGACACTACCCTACATGGTCTTCCTACCTCATGCAACCCCTAGCTCCCCTACCTACCCTCTACACCCTCCTATAAGACCCTGCCCTGTCTCCCCTATCAATATGATGCTCTGACCTGCATGCCAACTAGCAGCCAACCACCCCCTCCCCTTGTCTTCTTCCCTCCTTTATCCACTTTACCCAACCATTTTCCCTATAAATACCCCATAATCCCTCAATTTTCTCTTTTTTCTGCCAATTAAACCCCCCAACCTTACCAACACAACCACTTCAGCCTTTGCTACTGCCGCCATCATGCCACACCGCCATCACAAAATCCTCCATTCCTCTTCCCTGCATCACCCTCCACCCAATGAAACACTCCCTTACCCCTAACTCCCCTTCCTCTTTTATCCCTACTTGTGCAAAGTGGGTAGCTCCTGCTGCCACCACCACAACAATTACCACCCTCCTTACCTAGAAAACTCTTCTCTACCTTACCACACCACCAATTCCCTTTTATCTCCCCTCTTTCCTCCTCCTTTTCTCTTCTTTCCTCTTTAACACTGTCACTATCGCCACCTGCACCACCACCGTGAGGCGCCACCACCACCACCACCACAACCCCCTTTAACCCAAGAAACCATGCCTCCTCTCTTCTTTTCCAACCCCAAAACCCTTATTTTACAATCACCATCACCACCACCACCACCGCCGTGCACCACCTACCCTTACCTGTTGTCCCTTCTAGTTGTTCCCTTATCCCTTCTACCTACTTAGTATATTTTATTTTAAATATTTTGTTATCATTAACATTATTCTTATTATTTTTACTAATATTTAATTAAGGAAATACATAAAAAGGAAAAAGGAGTAGGAAGAAGGTTAAATGACTAATATGTTATTTTTATAGTTTGTGAGCAAAACCCTTCCTGTGAAGAGGCGTAGGATTCGTGCTTGAAGCCCGGAGTCCTATTAGGTAAGGATATAGTTAAGGCATTGGGTTTTGTTATGAATTATGTGCTCATTGGTGTAATAGTATGTGATGTGTATATGTGAATGTTAACTAAATCTGTGTGTAGTGTAGCTTAGCTTGTAAGGAGCTATGGTATATTGAGTATAATTTATATTATGTGTGAAATGCGTGATTTGACTTGTTATGTATGACATGCTTTTATGTGTTGTTAATATAGTATGACATGCATGATTAGAGACCTTAGGTGGGTTTTAGTGGTTGTGGGGAACTGAAATACCCCAAAAACCTAATTTAGAAAATTATATTAAAACAAGAATTTATTAGAAAGATTAATTAAATACATTATTTTATTAAAATAAGGGGAATATTTAAGGCAAAATCAAGAGGAAGCTTATAAGGAATTTAATTAGGAAAAATTAGGGTATTTTTCTAATTAAAATAGAACTTAGAAAAAATTTCCCAAAATATCCTAAATTAATATAAAAAGATAATTTAATTATTATTTTACTAATTTTTATTATTTTAAAATATTTAAAAGTACCTAAATATTCTAAATACCCCAACCAACCAATTTTTTCTTTTTTCCTTTTTTTTCTTTTTCCCTTTTCCTCCCTTTTCCTTTTTTTTTTTCCTCTTTTCCTCCTTCCTCCTTTTCTTTTCTTTTTTATTTCCTCCCTGTTTGGGCCTACGCCCCTCGTGGCCCAAATCTCCTCCATCTATTCTCTCCCTCATATGGCATATCCTACCTTTCTTTTTTTCCTCTCTGCCTCACCCGTCCAATTCCCTTTCTTTTTTTATTTCTTTTCTTTTCCCCCCAAACCGGCCAGGCGCTTGCCTCTTCTTCTTCCTCCCCTCCTATGCATTTCAATCAAGACTCTGTATTGCCGACCAACTAGCCACCGTACCGCCAGTCTGCCATCTCCTTTATCTTCCCCATCCTTTTCCTTACCAATTTCGACCCTAACCTACCTATACCTTCCTTCATGCGTGCCTCTCTCCCTTTCCTTTTTCTCCTCCTTGACCCAACCAAGCTTGTAGAATCATAGGCTTGTACCGGCTTGCCATCGCCAGCCGGTGAGATTTGCCACACCTACCCCCTTTTCCTCTTCCCCCTTTGGCTTATCCTCCCCCCAATGGCCTATAAATACCCCATCTGATCCCTATTTCACCCTCTTTCCCATATCTAGAAATCTTAACCTTCTTTGCATCACCGCCACTTTAGACATTGTCCTCGCTTTGTTACCCAATGCTGTCACCCAAAACACCTCCCAAACTCTTCCCTGCATTACCCTCCACTGAACCATACCACTCACCACCCCTAGTTCCCCTACACGATATGCCTCAATAGTGTAAAGTTGGCTACTCGACCTGCCACTTTGTGCCATCGCTGCCCCTCTCGCTGCTGTGCGTCACCATCTCTACTGCACCCACCACCTCTCTTGCTACCCAAACCACTCAGCAAAGCCTCCCCTACCTTTCTTTTCTCCTTACATCCCTCTCCTTCACCCTTCCTCCTTCTCCATCACCCTTGGCCACCACAACAACCACCACCTTTCCTATGCCACCACCACCATTCCAACCCTGTTAACCTAGAGAATCCTCCACCACCAGAACCATCATCTCACTCCCCCTATTCTAGCCTAAAAAGCCACCTCTCCAACCCTCACTTCCTCCGCTGCCGCCATCGCCTAGTTGCCACCACTACTAGGTTGTACCCTAACTTCCCTAACCCTTAAATATAATTAATGTAATTGTTATTTTATTTTATTAGAGTTATTATCATTATTTTCATGATTATTATTATTATGATTAAATTTCTTATTATTAATATTATCATTATTACTACTACTATTATCATCATCATTATTATTATTGTGATTATTATTAATATTAGCATATTACTAGTATTATTATTATTATGATTATTCAAAATCTTGTTATCATTATCATTATTATTATTATTATTATCATCATCATCATCATCATCATCATCACCATCATCATCATCATCATCATCATCATCATCTTTATCACTATTATTCTTATTCTTATTACTATTATTGTTATTCTTATTGTTATTGTCACTATTTTAGTATTATTATTATTATTATTATTATTATTCAAATTATTAGTATTACCACTATTATCATCATCATCATTATTATTGTTAATAATAAAGTTATTATCTTTAGTATTGTTAATATTGTTAATAATACCATAATATGAACGAATATAACTACCTAGATCTATTTTGATTAGTAGTAGCATGATTAACTACTTTAAGAATAATACCCTTATTCTTACTAATAAAGCTACAATTATAGTTAATAACCCTAATACTATGAAATAATAAAGCTAAAGTAGGAAATAGTGATAATTTGGTAATAGGGAAGTTAACCCTAGTATTTTTCTCTTATAAGTGAACCAAGTCAAAACCTTAAGGAGGTATAGGAGTATGCTCCAAACCTAGTGTTGTTTTAGGTAAAGATGTAGTTAAGCCTATTATGTGTGTTATATGACTTGTATACCATGTGTTATGTTATGTTTGTGTACGTTATGTGGCTCACATGTAGCACAGCGTAGAGTTAAGGTACGTTTGTGTGTCCTCTTTATGGTATGTGTAAAATGATATGTATGTTGTGCTTGTGGTGTTATGTGATGTGACCCTCTAGGACATGTATGCTAGTATGGCTTAAAGATATATCACGGGGTGAAGGGATGAAAAGGGAAAAAGGGGAAATGAGTTGACTAAAGGGAAGTGAGAATGACCTAATTATCTCATGACCTATGAAGGGACAAATAAAAGGAAAATATGAATAAAATAAGAGAGTAAAGTGAATCTTGCATGGGAAAGTCTAGAGCTTGCATGAATTACATTGTGCTTTCATAGGGAGGATCCTTATGTTCTCCATTATTAGAGAATTACTAATTTGGGTAGTTGGTTAATTGATTTGTTGAATCGCCTTCTAATTGCACAAATGCATGAATAACTATCTCTATTTCCCCTCAATTAGTTTATTTTGTGATTAAACTATTAATTGTTCATTATCTTGCTATTTTTCAATGTTGGTTTTAAATCCATTCAATCCACATTCTTCTACAACATCCATTTATCTAGATTACTAGCCTTAACTACCCCTTTAGAGTGTGTATACTAATTTAATATTTGATTATGTAGGCATTGCCTATCTCCTTCTTTCTAGTTTGAGAATATGTGAAGGATAGGGCACTAAGCATATCTATTACAATATTAAAGTTAAAATTAATGTTGAGAGTAGGTACTCAAATGTGGAAAAGATGGCATATGCTTTACTCATTGCTTTAAGAAAGTTGAAACCCTATATTGATTCTCATTTCATAGTAGTGTTAACTAATAATCCTCTTAGGACAATGTTATATAAACTTGAGAAGTCAGGGAGAATGATGGTATGGGTCTTTAAGTTAAGTTGATATAATATTCAATATTGATTGAGAACTACTATTAAGGGCTAAGCTTTAGCTAATTTTATTGTCAAGTGTTCATTTGAAACTCAGCTAAACTTATCATTAATTTTGGTGGAGGAAAAAAATGAACTTTATATGTATACGGGGCCTCTAATAGCTTAGATAATAGAGTTGGTGTTATTTTAATTGACCCTAATGGCATTATGGTCGAATATGTAATGTGATTTGGCTTTGTTGCCACAAATAATGAGGTTAAATATGAAGTTACATTAGTATCAAAATAGCTCAAGGGCATAAGGTAGATATAATATAGCTATACAGTGATTCGGCTTTAGTTATCAGATAATATAATAAATAGTATGAACCTTAAGAGCCTAGCATGGAGAAATATTTAGGGATGCTGATTAAAGCATCAAAGAATTTTTTACCTTTGGAAATATCACAGGTACCTTGGGCTGCAACATCTTGTAGATGATGTTTTAGCAATATTAGCCTCGACCAGTAGTTCTTAATCATGTAGAATAGTTTGACTTGAGTATATGAAAATTCATTTGATATACATGAGCAAAGATAAAGCTAAATTTTGCAAGATTGAAGAAATATCGATGGCAAAGATGTTGATGAATGAATTAATGGATTGCAAAAAAAAAAACACGGACTCAAATGATTAACAACAATAAGGCATTTGATTTAAAAATGTGGAAGTAAAATATTTCATGATTAAGGGACAATTATAAAAATATTCTTAGACTATACTAGTATTAAATTGTGCATTTATAACAATATTTTAGAAATTCTTGAATTATTTCCAATTGAGAATTTGTGGATTATAAAAAGCTACCATATCTCTTTTAGCAAGAGCCTTGTGTTAGGGTTATTATTGGAAAACTATATATTAGGATGGTGGGATAATTTTTACAATAATGTGAAGGATGTCAAAAACTCAACTCAACACTAAATGCTCCCATTTTTGAAACATTTTCCATCTAGGTTGATGATATTTTTGGATCACTTAGCCTCAATAATGATGATACTTCAAATACATGTCCTTAATTAATTAAAAATTTCTACATGATATTTTTCAAACTAAACTCTTAAGTGTAGGTTTAGGCCAAAAAAGATTCATAATTTATTCCTATTAATTATTTTACATAGTGGGTAGAGGTAGAGGCTTTATTAGGAAAAAGCAAAAATCATAGTTTTTTTAGTAGAATAATATATGTATGTAAGAAATAAAAGAGTTGATTTTGATGAATGAGGGATTGTAAATGGTCATCGTGTAAATGGAGCTAAAAAAAATTTATAAGTTTGGAGTTACTTAGTACATTATAAGTGTTAATGATTGAGAATTTGACAATAATAAATATAGATAGTTTTGTGAAAACTTGAGAACTAATTATTGATTCACTTCAATAGATCATCCATAGGTAAAATTCATTGAATGATTTTTTACATGGTATATTTGGTATTTTGAGAACAAGCTTCTTACTAGTTTCAAATTAGTGAAATTACTAGGCTGAGTGAGAAAACAAAGAAATACTAGGAACATTGAAGCATTGATTGAATGAGGCCAAGCATTATTAGGTTGATGAGCTTCTAGGAATATTTTGGATTGTTGGGATAACTATAAAAAATCCACTAGGTGAAACACCTTTGAGTTTCGATTTTAGTGTAATGCCCCATATTTTGTGAGATTTATAAAATGGAAATTTTTTGGGTTTAATGAAATTTGGATGACTTCTATCTTGATTTAGAACTATAGTTTGGGTTTGATGTAATAAGGAATATGGAAAAGTTTTTGTACATTATAATTGATCAACTTATTTGGGGAAACCAATTACCTGGTTTGTATAAAAGTTGACTGGTGTGACCAAATGGATCAACTAGTTTGTTGGATTAAATGCTTTCTAAAGCTAAATTTTTTGAAAAAAATATCCTTGCATAAAGATGGGACTTTGATATTCCAACTCTAAGCTATTTCTGAGTAATCCTTAACCATTCTGTTCATTTATCTAGTTTTAATTTTTTTTATCGAATAGATTTGAATGCTTGATTTTGATAGAAAGAGAGGATGACTTCTTCTTCCTCTATCTTCAACACAACTTTGGATTCTTTTCTTCAATTCCAGACCATCACTACATAATTGAGAGATTTACTTCCCATGCTGATCTTCTATTTCCATTCTTGCCTTCAATCTTTTCTAGATGAACTCTACCTGCATTCATTTGAAAACCACATTTGAGCTATGAAATGGAAGTCAAAATATTCATGATAAATTTTCATGTTGTGCTTAGATTAGAATGGTAGAAATTAAGGTTTTTAATCTATTTCATTTCCTCACTCATTCCTTAATCAAGTTATTTGTTATCAATAACCATAATCATCTCTTTATTCTTCCTTTTCTTTTAGCCTCTAAAATACCCATATGTTCTTATTTGAGTTTTGTTTTCATGTGAATTGTATTGTGTTTGAATGTCTTAATCAAAATATTGATCAACTTTTGATATTGGAAACTTCCATTAAGATTGAGAGATGAAATGGTTAGTAGATCCACATAACACAATTAAATATTAGGAATCAATAGGTTAGAGACATTCATCTAATTTCTACATCAATAAGGGAGAATAATTGAATTTATTACTTCGACAATTATATAAATTTAGGCTATAGATATTTGGACTTGTAATTGGTAAAATTTCATTGTGGCTTGAGAAAACGTAGTGATAATTATCCCTATTGGCACACTAAGCATAAAATTAGGTTTGGATCTACAGGATCATTTAACATATCATTAATTAGGGAATTTAATCGAAACCTTAGCCATTATATTTTATAGTATAATTTCAATCTTTTTGGATTTCTATGTTTTGAGCGATTTCTTTATGTCATAATTTTCATAGTTTTTAGAATAATGCAATGTAACACCCCCAAAATTCACTACTGAAAATTTTCGTTTTGTTAAAAGATTAGCAAAAGCGAAATAACAAGACTTGTGAATTCTGGTGATATTAGCGCCACACTTAGTACCAAACCGGTTCACTCATATCGTTCCAGTACCAAGTGCTAAGGCTAAAAGTATAAAATATAATTTACAAGAAACTCAAACCATAATTAAATCAGAGTAGCGTAGTAAACCATTTATAAAAATAGAATATATCGATGGTGGTTACAAGAATATAGATTACATTCAAATCAGAGGTTAAGGGAGACAGAATGAAATCCTAAAATTCCCGATAATTTCCTTATTCTCTTTCCCATTGCCCACTTGAATAGCCCCCTGAAACAAACCTGCAAGGGACACTGCACATTGAATAGGTAGGGGCTCACGAATGGAACCATTTAGTACTATGGTACTGAGTAACCCTTTAAAAATACACTTAAAAGTAGGCCCACAATGCAGCACATGATACAACACTATAACAAATATAATAAAAGGTGCTTACATAATATTCACATTTATACATTCTCATGCTTAACAAGTCCATCAAATATAAATGGTCAAACGTACTATCAATACTTTTAGGCCTTAAGCCATTAGTCCATCATTATTCAATCATCTCTCGGATTTTATATATCCATGTGAGTGCAGGAACCCCACTATTATAGCCAGTGGACCGGAATACATACAGGGCAGAACACTCCTAGCCACTATTATTAGCCGGTGGACCGGTCTCCAGGGCAGAATGCTACTGGCCACTATTATTCGCCGGTGGACTGGTCTGGCCCCGACTCACATGGTGTTTCACTATAATTACTTTGTGCCTTTCCCATGTCTTATCGTTATTATGTTTTGTTTGTTGAGCACGAAATCCCCCACTATTATAGCTGGTGGACCGGAAATCAAGCAGGGTAAAATACTCTTGGCCACTATTATTCGTCAGTGGACCAGTCTCTAAGGCACCCAGACTCCTGGCCACTATTATTGGCGAGTGGACCAGTAGGGGTCCGACTAAAAAATATTTCTCTTTATGTAATTAATGTCTTATTTGTATCTTATTCGAAAGTATTTCACCATTGACATGCATGTCACCAACCTCTACTTCTATCCTTCCGAGAGGGCCTTTCCCATATCTTGAGACCTGTGCGCCTCTTATCACACCCCGACATCCATTCCTTCTTACATTTACTAATAAAGAAAACCCAACTCCTTAGGGTATGGGTTAAGGCCCATCACCTTATGACATTCAAATTCTCTCACTACCACTCTCTAGGGTTTTCCCTTGAAACCCTAATTAGATGTATGTGGCCCAACCTTTCTTTTATCATCCAACACATCATCTTTTTTAGATTCAACCCACATCCTGTCACTCTACTCACCAATTATACATGTGACCATGAAACCCTAGTTGGCCACTCAAAGCCCTAGCACCTTTATTATGTAAGGATCATCCCCTACAAACTCCATCCACCCCATGCAAACCCTAGAAATCTCCCGTGCAAGAGTTTTATTACACGTTCATTTTGATCATAACCTCATTCTATTTTCCCCCTCATGGATTATGAGATAATAAGGTTAATCTCATGTCCCCTTAGTCAACTCACTTCCCATTTGTTCCTTTTTATGCTTTCACCCTATATCCTATTATTAAATATCCTAGCATGCATGTCCTATAGGGTCACATCATATAACATCGTAAGCACAACACATATCATCATGGTACACATGCCATAAGGAATTCACATAAGCATACCTCAACTCCAAGCTATGCTACAAGTAATTATCCATTAAGCATAAAGTACATGACATGGCATAAAGCATGGCACACAAGGCACTTAACACACATATAGTTGTTCATAGTCACATCCTTACTCGGTTTAGGTTACCAATCACCTTTCATAATTGTTACACTTATCCTATTTCCCATTCGGTTGATTAGATTACCATATTGCCCTTCTCCCTTGTTATAATTACCAAATTGCCCTTTTATTGGTTAAATTACCAAATTACCCTACTTCATTATCATAATTACCAATTTGCCCTTTTATTGGTTAAATTACCAAATTACCCTTCCTCAATCTTATAACTACCAAGTTACCCTTTAGTTAGTTAAATTATGAATTGCCCTTCTCCATTATCATAATTACCAATTTTCCCTTTAGTTGGTTAAATTACCAAATTACCTTTCTCCATTTTCATAATTATGAATTTGCCCTTCTCCATTATCATAATTACCAATTTTTCCCTTTAGTTGGTTAAATTACCAAATTACCTTTCTCTATTTTCATAATTACCAAATTGCCCTTAGCCATTATCATAATTTCCAATTTATCCTTCTCTATTATTATAATTACCAAATTACCCTTTAGTTGGTTAAATTACCAAATTTCCATTCTCTATTATCATAATTACCAAATCACCCTTAAGTTGGTTAAATTACCAAATTTTCCTTCTCTATTATCATGATTACCAAATTACCCTTCTCCATTATCATAATTACCAAATTACCCTTTTCCATTATTATAATTACCAATTTCCCCTTTTTAATAATTATAATTACCATTTTACCCTTTTTAATAATTATAATTACCATTTTACCCTTTTTATTATTATAATTACCATTTCACCCTTTTTCATTATTATAATTACTATTTTATCCTTTACTTTCAAAATTACCATTTTAACCCTTTATTTCCAAAATTACCCTTTTGCCCTTTACTTACAAAATTACCATTTGGCCCTTTACTTCCAAAATTACCATTTTACCCTTTACCTCCAAAATTACCATTTTATCCTTTACCTCAAAAATTACCATTTTACCCCTTACAAAATTACTATTTTACCCTTTACTTCCACAATTACCATTTTACCTTTTACTTCTAAAATTACCATAATACACTTTTCTTATAAAATTATCATTTTCCATTCTCCTCCAAAATTACCATAATATCCTTTACTTACAATTTACCATTTTATCCCTTGCTTAAAAATTACCATTTTTCCCTTCTCTTTCAAATTGACCATAATACCCTTTCCACTCACAAAATCACCATTTTACCCCATTTATTACACCGCTTTTATTAAGTAATCATCACTACATGAATATTAATATCACTAGTTCATTCTCATCATCCGGCTCCACAAACTATTATATTTTAATATAATACTCATTAGCACCCACACATATTAGGTCGCGCTCTTACGTAAGACATGTTACTAAAATGCCCCTAGGGCTCACAATAAGATTATTCATGCATCAATGGTCACAATAACATAAAATAGCATGGATAAGTACTTAATATTTTCATTAATAACCAAACTCTCTCCTTAAGCAATACTTCCACACATGTCATATAAACTAGCATACTTTCCTTTTTATTAATCAATACAAGCAAATATATATATTATATTATACAATATATATCAACCATAATAGCACATTAAAAACCCTAATGTGCTAACATACGTTTATCCATGCGTTTAAGTGGGGTTTAACGATTACCTTAATTCCCACAAAATCAAACCTTACCGATATTTTGGTTAAGGTTTCAAGATTTAAATAGCAAAATCAACACATAAAAATAATATCAATATTTATCACATTAGAAATAAGAAAACCCAAAGCATAAGACATTATAAAACTTAATTAATAAAATAATTAACTTAAATATTATTATACCTTAAAATTTATGAGCTAAAATAACCAAGGCATGTAACAGCTCATGCTGCTCACGCAGCATGAGCTACATGTAAAAACAAGGGTGGAAGGGTCAAAGGTGGCATGAAGAAAAGATAGGAAGGGGTGTTTTCGGGTTAGGGTTTTGGGGCTAGGAAAGAAGGTAGATGGGGGACGATTTAGGGAAAGGGAAGGGTGAAGAGGGTGAAGAGGGGGTGTAGGTGGTGGTTCGGGATAGGTTGTTGGTGGCTAAGGGCGGCGGCGGTGGTGAGGTTGTGAAGGGGGTTGTCAAGGGGGCGTGGCTGAGAAGGAAGGAAAAGGGAGGGAAAAAAATGAGGAGGTGAGGGTATTAGTTTCGGCCAATAGCGGTGTGGGGGTCGTAGAGGAGGTTGCAGTAAGTTGGTAGCTTGGGAGGCAGTAGAGGAGGTGGGACAGCGACGGACAGAGGGGTTATAGGGTGGTTGCCAAGAAGGGAGAAAAAGAAGGGAAAAAGAAGAGGGGTGGAATAAGGTGGGCTGCAAGAGCTTGAGGGGTGGTATAGTGGTTTAGGGTTGAGGTAGAGGGTGGCAAGGGATGGTGTAGCGGGTCGGTGTAGTGATGGAAGCGGCACAGGGAGGCAGAGGTACAAAATAGGGATGGAAATGGAAGGAGAAGAAAAGGAGAGAAAGAATTGGGGAAGGAAAGGGCTCGAAAAATAGGGCAGGAAAGGGGCTCGTGAGGAGAAGAAAAAGGAGAGGAAAGATAAGGTAATAGGTGGCTGATCGATGGCAGGTTGTAGGGTGGTAGTAGGGTAGTAGGGAGAGGGAAGGGAAGAAGAGGAAGGAAAGGCCATGCGTGATGGGGGTGTATGGCTGGTGTGGTCCGAAATGGTAAGAAAAAGGGACGGGGAAGAGAGGGAGAGAGGGAGGGTTGTAGTAGTGGTAGGTGGTGGCAGGGTGGTGGCCGGGCGTGCTCGGGGTGGCAGGCATGGCGACGAAGGCAGGTTGGGGGACCTTATTTGGGACGTAGAAGAAGAAAGAAGATGAGGAAGAAAAGGAGGGAAATAGGCCGGGCATAGGGGAGAAAGAAATGGGCTAGTCCGGTCCAAGGGAAGAAGGAAAGAAAAAAGAAGGGGGTTTGCACTGCGACGTGAATGAGAGAAGGAGAGGAGGGAAGGGAAGAAACAGGCATGTGGCCCTAACGCATAGGGGGAAAGAGGCTGGCCTGGGGCCGCCTACCCGAAGGAGGGAAAAGGTAAAAGAAGGAAAGGAGAAAAAGGAGAAAAAGGAGAAAGAAAGGAAAAAGCGAAAATAGGGGAAATTAAAATAATTTAATTTATAAAATAATAGAATACAATATTTTGGAAAATAAATTTATTTAATAATTTAATTTAATAAATATATGAGTTTAAAAAGGATAATTTTAGTAAAATATTGGTTTGGAAACTTATTTAAATTAAAGGATTATGATAAAATAGCAAAATATTTATAATAATTTATTAAATATTCTTATCCAAATTTATATACTAAAAATCCATAAAATAATTAAGTTAAATAATTTTAAAAGCTAATTTATCCCAAATAAAAGCTATTTATTAAATTATAGGGTTTTAAAATTTTTGGAAATTACATTCAAGTAATCATCTATTCAGTGGTCTAAACGTAAAGAAGTCTAATCACCATTTTGGTGTTCACTCTCTAGTCCTCGTGGGATCAGGTTTGAGTACTACCTCTTATCCGTACGCTTGAGGTTAGAGGACATCAATTACCAAAATTTTTGTCACATTATTAACTTAGATCTTTTAGTAAGGTAATTGCAAAAAGATCAGATTCATGGAAGAATCCAAGGTATGGATGGCTTAAATAAAATAAAAATGGCAAAGCTTGTGTGGGAAGTGGTAAAGTAGGCAAGGATAGAGTTTATGAGATTGACATAGAAGATTTGTATGTCTATTCTCTCTACCTATATAATATGATGAAATTAACTTTGTAGAAGTAAATTTCATTCAGATGACATATACCTTTACCTTCTAAAAGGACTAGATCAAATGGATTGGGATTGATATTGAATCAATATTTGACAATAATAATTCGACAAATGGCCTTGGAAACTAGGGTTTCAACTTAATTTTATCAGTTAAATAAAGCTCATGTGGCAAGAAATTTGAGTTATCTTTAAAGGTAGAGAGTCAAACATAGTATCTTATCTGCTGTTAAACATTGGGTTGAGGTAGAATCAACATATGATTGACCAATTTTGAGGCAAATTCTAGAAATTATTCCTTAGATAGAAGAATAAATATGGGTGAATTTATTGGTGTGATGCTTATCTCTTTGACATATAGTAGTATAGAAGGATAGAATGAAGTGGAAATGAGGGTAAAGGTGTGGTTTTATGATTATTTTACTACTAATTATATCAGCTCCTCTGTTGAATTTAGTTTAGTTTTATCTAATGTTGTTTTTGTAGGTTTGATTATTTCTTTCACGTGGATGTGTGACTCACTAAGCTTGCATCAAATTGAGTTTTTTTTGTTGCTCATAGTTTATTATCATAGTTTTAGGAGAAGGCCTAAGGCGTTGAAGGTGTTGTTACCTACCTAATCTTTGAGGTTAGATATACATAGGTGAATGCTTCATTATAAAGGTCAACACCATTTTTATAGCGGATAAGCAAATATATGACATATGAAAGGGATAAAAAGAATTTTTTTTATAGGGAATTTGTGTTGGTGGATAGATTATATGACCATAGAAGTAAGGGGAAATATATGGTGACTTGATTGTGCGAGTTTCTATTTTTTCTGAATTAGATTTTATAGTTTACAATAGTCTAGGCTTGGAATATGGATAACAAATGTAGTTTGGGTGCTGGATTTTTATTTAATATCCATAAAGATGGAAGTGTAATGCCTAATTTTTTTTTATCTTTCTCATTTTAGTTTCATAGTTTGAAGCCTAGTTTTGTAGTAGAGAGTCTTTGTTGTTGTTACAATAGCTTTGTTTTGATTTCACAAGGGTTTGAACTTTACTAGAGGTGTCTATAAAGAGTGGGGAAATTTGTGGTGTTTTGTACTTGACTATCTTATTTTGATTTTGTCATTAAAGTGGAAAAATCCACATTATTTAAGAAAATAATCTACTTTATCCAATGAAAACATATCAATAGGCAAATAAATATTAACTCCAAAGAGAACTATAAATGGACATGATTAAGTTGAATAAGAAGGACTCCTATTATATGCAAATTTAGCATGTACAAGTTTTGTATCCCAATATTTTTTTACTCTTTTGAACTAATCCTAGTAGTAAAGTTCCTAAGGTCATACTAGTCACTTCACTTTGACCATCTATTTGGGGATGATGAAATGTAATAAACAACAAATTATTACCTAACATATGCCTAAGTGTTTTCCAAAAGTAGCTAAACAAATTTACATCTCTATCTAACACTATACTTTTAGGAATACCATGCAAATTTACTACTTCTTTGAAATATAAGTATGCCACAAGAATTGCATCATTAGTTTTATTACAAGGAATAAAATGTGCCATTTTATAAAACCTATCATCCAATACCATAGTAGAGTCATTTTCCCTTTATATCCTTGTTAACCTACGGATAAAGTCTATACTAACCCTTTCCTATGATTGACTAAGAACTAGTAAAGGAGTATACAAATCCTTATGAAAGAAACTCTTACTCTTTTGACAAGGCACACATATTCAAATAACATCTTATACTAATTTTATCATTTGTGGAAAATAGAAATGCTCTTATAATATTTCCATAGTTTTATGCATACCAAAATGACCAACTATACCCCCTCATTCACTTCTTTAACAAGTGAATTTCACACATTAGATTGAGGTATACAAAATTATTTAATCTTCAAAAGAAAGCCATCTTGAAGCTTAGAATTACCATGAGTATGATTATTTTTACATACATCTTAAATCTCAAAGAAATATTCATATTTTGTATGTAATTATTTCAACATTTCAAATCCTAATGGTAATATTGTACTTTTTAGAGTCCTTAATGTTTACTAATCTAAGTTTTTAATGGTGATCTAAGTGCGTTTGATCTTATTTTAGAAGCGTGTTTAAGAATGGTAAAGTTCTTGGATAAGCTTAATTGGATTAGAAAACAATATTTGATTTTATTGAGAAACTAGTCGACTAGTTTAAGGTACCCATCAAATGGTTTGTTCATCAAATTTTGATTTCTAAAACCTATCAAACCAATTGATTAATTTGGGAACCCATTGTCTAGTTCAACTGACCTAGCTATTCTTTAAACTCAATATTTCTTGAGATGCTTTTGTTAAACTTTTTCCACTATCATAACTGCATTTTAAATAGTTTTTATTTTTATTTTTTGAGAAACTTCTAAACCTAATTAGTCTGTACTAATTATTTTCAGTGGATTCATGAGGGGTTACTTTCATGCCCTCATCTAATTTTTCCATATTCGGGCACTAGTTGACTGGTTTGACTGACCTAGTTGTTCTTCAAACTCAATTTTTCTTGAGAATCTTTCCCAAAAACTTTTCCAATATCCTTCTTGTGTTTTAAATAGTTTTTTTTTTCAATTTTTACAAAATTATGAACCTAATTAGCCTATTTTGATTATTTTCAACAGATTCACAATGGAGGAATTTATGAGGGGTCACTTTCATGCCCTCATCTCATTTGTATTCTTATTCACTATTATCACTCTTTTAAATTATTTTTAGCAAATTTTTTATTCCTACAACCTTAAAAGATTTGATGAATTTTGAATCTCACCCATTTATATCACCATACCCTTTCTATTCTCAAAATTCTAAGGCACATTACCTAGAACCATGTAGTTTCACCAAACTAGCTCAAGACTAAAAATGTCAACTATAAGACTTTAAAATCCCACACTTTAAATATTTAATTTAGATTAGGGTTTGGGAGTCTTGATTAATACTCTCCCTCACACTTCTCCTTTTCACAGTGATTTGGACAAAAGTCCATATTTTCTCTCTTCTTTCCTAGCCTCTGAACTTCCCTATTTTCTTCACATTTGCTTCACCATTTTCCTTTCCTATGGTTGCATTTTGATCATCTCTACCTTCTAGCACCTTCTTTTTTATTTTATTTTAATTAAGGTAGAGTTATATTAGGGAAAAGAGTGAGGGTTGAATTTCAACCTTGATACTCTCTATTTTTCTATTTGAAAGGTGGGTTTTCTCTAAATTCCACTTCCAGGTCTCCGATTTCATTTAATTTTCTTTGCAAGTTTTTAGAGAGATTTTCACTGAGTTTAATTAAGTTTTTTTGAAAGGTTATTTAGTATAGGAAAATGAATTTGAAATTTTAGGGAGTTGTGGACTTGGTGTGTTGCTCAATTTTTAAGGTAAATCATTGTCTTCTCCTATTATTGTAGAAATCGTATAGGTAAGTGAAATATATGTGCTATAAGTCTATGATTTTTTTAATTGTAAAGATGATAATATGCTTGCATTAGTTAATATGGTGTGAAAAAATGGGTTAGTATGGGGCTTGGCTTGGATATTCATATCCTTTGATCTCAAGTCTGTAATCCTAGATTCAAAACCTTTTAATTTTCTAAGCATTTTAAGTGATAATAATATATTTGAGATGTGAAATAAACTTGTTGCATAATGGCCCAGTAAGAGGAGAATTTGATGTATGATTTCACAATTTAAGTTTAAAATATGCCAACATGTCTTACTACGAATCCTTAAATAATTTTGGTATTTTATGTGTTAATTCATGAATATTATCTATAAAGTACCTTAAATAAATTGAGATTAATGTTTGGACTTGATAAAAAAAAATTATGGAATTGAATCATGTATGATTGGTGTTTTTGTGGGCTAATTTTTCCCATACAAATTGACTAGTTGGTCTATGATTTTAGGGGCTTTGGTCGGGAATTTAATAGATCTGTTGTTTAGTCTGCAAATCTAAAAGTCTTAGCCTCAGGTTAGACCCATCAATAGTTATGACCAAATCAATCGACTAGTTCTCAAAATAGTTAATTAGTGAGGCTGACCAATTGACTGGTTAACCACCACTAGGGGATTGGCAACACCCTGACTAATTAACTAGTCCATGAAACCAATTGACTAGTCAGCTAGACCCATTGACTTGTTTTGAAACCCATCGACTGGTCTAAGCTAGTTTAGCTTTTCTTACATGTTTTTCTTCTTGAATGTGATATTTAAATATCTTCTGATTGGATAATGACCTAGTAGGTTGGTATTTATGAAATTATCTAGTTTAATAAAGTTAAATAATGGATTAAATGCAATAAAAAGAAGTCACTCAATGCTTGACCGTAGTATAGCCTTGGCCTCCTTATTGAGCATAACATAAATAGATGCTCAAATGACTAAAAATGGACTCTCTTTAGGGTTAGCACTAGATTAAAATGATGGATAATAGAACTATAATGACTTATATCATGGAACTAAAATGAGAACCCCATAAGAGAAATGACTTAGCAAAGATAAAAGAAAATAATACAATCTTATACGATGACTTGAGTTAACCTTACCTGTGACTAGCTAATTTCACCTAGCTAATGAAATAAATGAATGAAAAATTGAAAATTAGGATTGGAATCTAGTTGATCTATAATTAGACGCTCACTTTGACCTTAGGAAAATAATAGGAACATCTTTTAATAAGTGGGTAAATCTATGAGTGAAAATTGAAATATGACCTTGACCTTGGCTTGGATTATTATAGGAATTATTATCATGTAATAATTCTACTCTATAGTATAATGGATGGTGTATTGGAATAATCTATTGAAGAGACCCTAAATGGAAACACTAGTTAACATGCATGGTATGATATTCTTGTGGACCTTTATGTGAAATGAAAATTTTGAGCTAATAAGATACTAATCACTTAAAGTGGAACGAGCATTGTGAAAGGTGTGGATTATTCGATCCTCGCTTAGCTACTGGGGGTTAGTCTACCGTCGTACATTTTTTTTACCTTTAGATAGGATCCTAGTTGATCCTAGGATCCTTGTAGATCCCAATTCCATTCCTACTCTAGATATTGATGATATAATAGGGGGTGTTGATACTAAAGGCCCTGGTCACCACATGATGATTATGGACTTTGGTCCATTATTACTTTGGTAGGAACTAAGACTTAGCTATCATGTTTCCTTGGCATAAGCTAGAAATTTATGTCCATTATTTGGATGGCTTTCGTGGTATAGAGAGACCATAGGAAATAATCCCACCTTACTGAAGAACTTGGGGTAAATTAATTATATACTCATTTAATGCATAAGGATTTGGTAAAGAAATTCCATTTTATCTAAAGTAAGATGATGACCGAAATGAGACTTAAGGATGAAGTAATTGGCCAATTCTTGTCACATTATTATGGTTACTTAGTATGGAATCTACATTGTGTTATGAATACTTGAGAGCTTACACCTTGCTAAGTTATGAATTTGATGTTAATCATATGTCCTTATAGGATGTTTATTGTGGTACATGCCTACAATCTAGAAGGTGTCATGAGTTAACGCATGCTCTATTACTATTATGCTTCTGATTTGTCTATGGTTAGAAGTGGTACATGAATTCCTACTTTCATATCATCATGAAAATTTTACTCTACCTACTATCAAATGGATAATCTAAGCATTTTATGATCCATGAGTTGATAATATGCATGTTAAAAGGTTATATACCCTCGTATGTTGATATGATTATAACTACGCATGATTAAAAGGGCCCACCCATATCTTGTATGACCCATGGGATTGAATGTGAAAGACATGATAGGAAAGTCACATGCACATTTTGATAAGTTATGCTATGATTATGTTGTATGGATCTTACTTGTACCAGGATCTACATGGTGGTGTTATATTGGTTTACTTAGTATATTTGCAGACTAATAGGATTGGTGTTTCAATCCCCTACTCAATTCCACGAGCAGTAAGTTAGTTGTAGGTTTCCTGACGATGACCATTGGGAGGTCCATCCTCCTCCTAGAAACCTTATGTTGTTGAGTGTAGTCTTGTTCTCAGAGACTTTTATGTCGTCCTTGAGAGACCATGTTGCACTCTCACAGAAATCATTTTGCTCTAATTAAGTAATTCATCTTCTTTGTACATATCATGTATATATTTGGGACTATATAGCCTTGGGTTGCAAGAAAATATTTTCTTATCTTACACACTCTAGTTTTCCATGTGCTTTGATTTGTTAGATACTTAGCCTTATATCTAGAACGAGGTAGGCATTAAAGCATCTATCTTGTCTTAGATATAGTGGTAGCACCTCATTTTTCATGGACATTGGCTATTCATGCAACTTTCATTCTCTTGACATAAGGATGATTAAGAATTGCACAACTATGCACGGTTGCATTGGCTAGCCATGCAACATCCATTTCTTCTTCCTCTTGCTTCCTTTGCTCCTCTTTGCAGCCCTTTGACCCTCTTCAATTCTCTAAAGACATGTGAATTTGATTATCTTCATTCAATTCCTCCTTATTTGATTATTTTCTTGGTTCCATGCATCATTTCCTTAGATATTTGTGTTTGTGAGAAATTTCTTGAAAACCATAATCAAGAAAGCAGCAACACAAATAAGATGCCAAACAAAACAACATAAATGAAGGGAAAATATGATAAAAATATTGAAAAAAATTATTTTATCAAATCCTCCATGCTTACGCTTTTCTTTTCCTTAAGAAAAACTCCAAACAACAAAAAGGAACATAAAGATAGAAAGAAATGAAAATAAAACAAAAAAAGAATAATAGAAATAAAGTAAGAAAAAGAAAAACACACCAAGCAAACACGAAAAGAAAGAAAAGAAATAAAAATGGCAAGTTAAAAGCTAAGAAAAATCCCCCTATCTTAAACATGACATTATCCTCCATGTGTGGGTAAAAGGGGGAAAGGAAAAGAAGTGCACTCACTTCGGGGGATGTGAGGGTTGGATATTTTGTGTAAGATGCCATTGATACATTTATTGTATCATGGAGTTCATTTGGTCTATGTGAGCGATAGAATCCCTAAGACTTGTGTAACACCCCCAAAATTCACTACTGAAAAATTTCGTTTTATTAAAAGATAATTGCGGAAGCAGATAAATAAAACATGAACTTTGGGAGTATTACCGCCACACTTAGTACCAGACCGATTCACTCATACCGTTCCAGTACCAAGTGCTAAGGCTAAGAAAATGAAATACAGCTTGAAAGAAATTCAATACACACAAATCAGAGTAACGCATCAAATTGTTTACAAGAATAAAATCCACCAACGCTGGTTACAGTAACACATAACATTAAAACCAGGAACTTAAAGAGAAAGAGAAAATCCTAATGAAACCGGATAACTCCTTACTCTCTTTCTCGTAGCCCACTTGAGTAGCACCTGAAAATACCTGCAAGGGCACTGCCCATTGAATAGGCAGGGGCCCCATAAAGGGAATCCCTTCAGTACTACGGTATTGAGTAACCCTTTAATACCACATTTAAAGACAGGCCCGCATACGGCACATAATGCAAGCTACACACATAAATAATGAGAGGCGCACACATAACAATAACATGCATAATAATTCATAAATCACGATCGATACTTTGGGCCTTAAGCCATGTCATTGTGTAAGATCAATACATTCGGGCCTTAAGCCATTATTCCATCATCATTCAATCGATATCATATTTTATATCCATGTGAGTGCGAGAACCCCACTATTATAGCCGGTGGACCGGAAGTCAACACATAGGGCATAACACCTCTGACCACTATTATTGCCGGTGGACCGGAAGGTAAACACACAGGGTAGAACGCACCTGACCACTATTATTTGTCGGTGGACCGGTCTGGCCCCGACTCACATGGTGTTCCACTATAAGTGATTAGTATTTTTCCATAACCTTATTCACATACATAACTGATTTTATTGAGCTCGGGACCCCCACTATTTTAGCCGGTGGACCGGAATATATATAAAATCATCATCCAGGGCACAACGCTCCTGGCCACTAATATAACCGGTGGACCGGTACTCATAATCACATACCAGGGCAACACGCTCCTGGACCACTATTGTATCCGGTGGACCGGTACTCAATATCACATACCAGGGCAACACGCTCCTGGGCCACTATTATAACCGGTGGACCGGTACTCAATATCACATACCAGGGCAACACGCTCTTGGACCACTATTATAACCAGTGGACCGGTACTAAATATCATAATCATCTAGGCCCGACTCATTAATATTCCACTTTCAATAATAGTATCTTTCCTTTTCTTTAATCAGCACATCAATCATATTTATTTGCCTCGAATGGGAGATCGATAACCCATGACACAAAGGTACACCGATCGTACCAGTGCATACCAACTACTCAGTACCCTTCAACCAGGAACCCAAGGACGCAAAGGTACCCTGGTCGTACTGGTGCATAAAGCTAACTCAGTACCCTACCGACAAGGATTCTTAATCCATAAGTATGCATACCCCCTAGCTAGGTCCGTAGAGCTAGAAAGAGGAAGATATAGGGCCTGGCTGGGGCACAAAGGCACACCAGCAAATACCAGAATAATCGTGGACTAAACCACGTCCTTAGGGTAGCGACCCCTAAGGAGTCACCATTCCCGATCTCGAGGTCTTTCACTTTAATTAATAGTGTCTTAATTAAGGTGATCACGAAAGCACAATAATCCGATACTTATTCACTTTCAATCGTTATGATATCATTAATCATTTCTTATTCAGATGATTATCCAGAAATTTACAGAGAAATCATTAAGGCTATACTAATTATCAAATACTCTTACTTGGCTAATCAGCATTATTTGATTCATATTATAATGTTCCACAATCTCAAAGACATGTTAGGTACAAATTACTCATTTTCCCTTTACTTATATAATTGTTAAGTATCCATTCCTTACTCGCCAAATTACCATACTACCCTTTAGGTTACATAATTACCAAATTACCCCTTATACGATTTAGGTTACCAAATTATCCCCTACACTTTTTAAATCACCATTCACTCCTCATAATTGCTACACTTATCATATTTCCCATTTGGATGGTTAGATTACCAAATCGCCCTTCTCCTTTGTTATAATTACTAAATTGCCCTTGAGTTGGATAAATTACTAAATTACCCTCCTTCATTATCATGATTACTATTTTGCCCCTTTAGTTGGTTAAATAATTACCACTTTACCCTTTAATCGGCTAAATTACCAAATTGCCCCTTCAGTTGGATAAATTACCAAATTGCCCTTCTCCTTTATCATAATTACCATTTTACCTCTCTTAATTATTATAATTGCCATTTACCCTTTTCAATTATCATAAATTCCAAATTAACCTTCCTCATAATTAATTTACCCTTCTTCATAATTATAATTACCAATTTTACCCTTCTCCATATTTAAAATTACCATAATGCCCTTTAATTGGTTAATTTACCAAATTACCCTTCTATAGCATCATACTTATCCAATTGCCCTTCTACAATTATAATTTAATTGCTAAATTATCTTTTGTCGTTATCATAATTACCAAGTTACCCCTTACTCCCAAGTTTACCATAATATCCTTTTATTTAAAAATTTACCATTTTACCCCTTACATCCAATTTTACCATAATATCCTTTTATTTATGAAAATTACCACCATACATCTTTTACTTTACAAATTACTATTTTACCCCTTCACATCCAAGATTACCATCTTTATCTTTCCTTACATAATTACCATTTTGCCCTTCTTTTCCAAATTACCATATTACCCCTTTACTTATAAATTACCACTTCACCATTCACTTATAAAATTTACCATATTACCCTTTACTTATGAAATTACGATTTTTCCCCTCTACCTCCAACATTACCATAATGCCCTTTTACTTGAAAACTTACCATAATGCCCTCCTTCATCCAAAATTACTATTTTACCCCTACTTCCAAAATTACCATTTTACCCTTCTTTCTCACAACTTACAATTTTATCCTTTACTTATAAATTATCATTTAACCCCTTTATTTTTAAATTACCAAAATACCATTTTACTTATAAAATTACCGAAATACCCTTTTCACTTATAAAACTTCCATTCAACCCCTTTGTTCACCACTTTTATGAATTTACTAAATCTACATAAAATAATGATATTAATACTTTATCCTCTAAGTCCACCAACTTGTCATTATTCAACATAATACTCATTAGCAACTACATACATTAATTCACCCACCTCATAAGCATAATTACTAAAATACCCTTCAACAATAACATCATTCATGCATTAGCAACATGATACATCATAAACAAGCATTTAACATTTCCATCCATAATCAAACTCCTTCCTTAATTAACATACCTACATATGGCACAAAATTTATCATGCTTTTTTCTTTTTATCAAACAATATAAGAAACCATATACATATCATGCTAAGCACACAAAACATGCATAAAATCATACTAAACCCTTAATGTGCTAGCATACGTTTTTCCATGTATTTAAGGGAGGATTAACAGTTACCTTAATCCCGCAAGATATCAAATCTTACCAAGCATAATTAGCAACTCAACACATAAAAATAATATCCATCATATTTATGTTAGAAATAAGAATCCAAGCATAAAACTTTATAAAATTTAATCAATAAATACTTAACATAAAATACCATTATACCTTAAAATTTAGCCAATTAATTTTCAAAATAAAGGGAGCTCACGCTGCATGAGCAGCGTGAGTTTCATGCAAAAATGAGGGGTGGAAGGGTTCGAAGGGGGGTGAAGGAAGCAAGATTTATTATTTTTGGGTTAGGGTCTTTAGGCTAGAAAAGAAGGTGGTTAGGGGAGGTTCTAAGGCAGGGAAATGGTGCAGAAGTGAAGAGGGAGTGTAGGTGGAGGCTAAGGGTGGTTTCACGGCGGCAAGGCGGCGAAGTTGGTTGCCGAGAAGGGTCGAGGGGAAGGGGTTGTGAAGGAAGGAAAAGGAGAGGGAAAAATGGAGGGGTTAAAGAGTTGTTTTCGGCCAACTAAGGTATGGCGGTTGTAGAGGGGGTTGCAGGGTGTTGAACGGTGGGTTGGGTAGCGGCAGAGGTTGCCGGACGGCGGTGGAAGAGGCGGTTGCAAGTGGCTCGGCGGTAAGGGGAAAAATTGGGGAGAAAAAGGAAGAGGAGGAGAAGGGAGAAAGTGTGGGGCTTGAAGGGCTTGGGGGGTCTCGTGGTGGTGTAGGGTGGTAGTAGGTGGTTGCAGTAGGTGGCAGAGGGGTTGGGCTTGGTGGTTCAGGCGGCGGCGGGCGGTGGAAATAAAAAAAACGGGGAACGAATGGGAGGAGGAGAAAAGAGAGAAGAGGCTCGGGAGGAAGAGGTGAGGCTCGAAAAATGGGGAAATGAAGGGCTTGGGAGATGAAGAAAAATAAGAGGGAGAAGAAAGGGGGCAGGGCTGGCCGGCGATCGGTGCTGCAGGTTGCAAGGCTGGTCGGTTGGCAGGGGAAAAGAGGGAAGAAGAAGGAAAGGGAGAGGGGCACGCGGGGTGTGGTCCAAGAGCCGGTTTGGCTCGAAAAGGGAAGAAAATGACGGGGGAAGAGAGAGAGATTAGCAAGGGCAGGTGTGGTGGCAGGCGGCGGCAGTGGTCGGGCGTGCATGGAGGACGGGAGCAGGTCGGGGCGTGGGAGAAGAAGAAGGGAAGAAGGAGACTGGGCGGGCGGCTGGACCGGTGCAGGAAAGAAGGGAACCGGCCGGTCCAGGGAGAAAAATAAAGGAAGGAGGGCGGCTGGGTGTATCATGTGTGGGAGAAGGAGGAGCCAGGGGAACGGGCCTGGCCCAAACGCGCGCAAGGAGGGCTGGCCTGGTGAGGCAGCCCGAGGGAAGAAAAAAAAAGAAAAGAAGAAAGAGGAAACAAAGGGGCAAAAAGGGAATGGAAAATAGGAAAAAATAAAATAAATTAATTTATAAAATCATAAAATGTAATATTCTTGATAAATTATTTAATTTAATAATTTAATTCATTATAATCTAAAATATTAATTTAAAAAGGGTAAAGTAGGTAAAATATTAGTTTGGAAAATTATTTAAATAAAACAATATGATAAATAGCAAAATATTTATTTTTAATTTATTAAATACTCTTATCCAAATTTACATACTTGAAAATCCATACAATAATTAAAATAAATAATCTTAAAGCACTTTTATTCCAAATAAAAGTAATTTATTAAAATATAGGTTTTCGAAATTTTTGGGGTATTACAACTTGCAAGTTGGGCATTTAGTGTATCGAAGAATGCATTGATATGCTGAAATCGGGCATTATAGGATGTGCCATAAGAGGAAGAAAGACTTGAATCTATGCCAAAGGGCAAGGGTGGTGGAAGAGGAAGTAATGGTGAAGCAAGTGCTTCACTGATGGTGTTGAGCTGCTCTTCCTGAGGGGATATGTTGACCAGTGTGTGGTGTGGCTAGATAAGGTAACCAGTTAGCGCTGACATTACTAAGGTGATCCACTAGATAATACCCTCCATGGAGGGAAACATTCTATAGCATAGCCTATAGCTCTATCTTTCATGCATTCCCTTAGCCTTCTCCTAATCAAAAATGTGTCCCAGCCATTAGACATACCTTAGTGCAGGGTGCTAGATCAAAAAGGCCTTAGTGTGATGTTCACTATAACGTCGAGCAACACAACCTCACTTTAGTAAAGATATTTGGGCCCAAAATGTCGGAGGATCCTAGAATTGACGATCTTTAAGGCAAAGTCTCAACTCTATAGTAGGAAAATGAAGTAATTATCTCAATGACACAACATAAGACTTAGTAAAGAGTCTAAAGGACATAGATTCCCTAATTAGCTTGAAAGTTAATGAGCTAAGGAAATCAAGGGTGAGTTCATTGCTTATATGATTAGCATGACAAAATAAATAAGAGAGACTGCCTTTAGTAATCAAATCCTTAACATCTTCTCTAATCCCTAACTTCTTAAGACATGTCCAATCACTATATTAAGTGGATGTTATATTTCGAGAAGTTATGGCATTGTAATGCTCTAGTCGAACAAAATAGGAAAATACGATGCCATTGGAATTGGAAAGTTAAGTATTTGATGATCAACCTCATCCTTGGGATTGTCCTTGTAGTTATTATGATGATTCTCTTTCAGTTCCCACTATAGTTGTTTTTTTACGCTTTTCGATTTCATTTGTGAGCAAAACCTACATATCTTAAACTAATATACCAAATGTCAAGAGTTATGTAATAAAAATAGGTAATATAAGTTCTAAATCTATAACTAGGATATAAAAAATAGAAATAAGCCAAGTAATTATAGTGAAATGGGAATCAAATCATAATTAAGCCCAAATTATGTAATACACGGGTGAATTGTGTAGAGTGTTTAATGGTGGTGCTTAGATCATGTTGTGGGGGTGTTGTGGTGTGATTTTGGTGCATGAGTGGTGTAGTACAAAGCAGCGGTACATGATTGGTGGTGCATAACACAGTTAAATGGTTGTGCATAGGTATGGAATGTAGTGTACGGTTGAAGTGATGTGTATGGTGGAAATGGAATCGTGGCTGGATTAATGTGCTGGTAGTTCTGTGGTTGAGGGTGTGGTTATGCATGGATGTGGAGGAGGCTGTTGTGCATAGGTGAATTATATAGAGGAATAGTGCAAAGCACTGCATGTGGGTTAGTGTAGATGGTGCATAGGCGTGGAGCAAGGGTCATGCATAGGTGTGGTGGTGCACATGATGGTTATGTACATGTGTGGTGGTGGAGGATGGCAGATATGCTAGGGATGGCTCAAATGTGGGTGTTTAGGGTTATGATATGTTGAAGAAGAGTCAATAGAGGTAGAATAGGATCATGCATGGTGCAAATTTGGGTGTGTGTAGTTTATATAGGCTCATTTGCACTAATTGACCACAAGAAAAATTTGCTTGCGTAATTTTTTGGAATGGAGAGGCATGATTGTGCTAGTTTAGCATGACCTAGCCATACACGATTTTTGGTCTAGCAAATTGTTCAGGTGTAGAGGCATGGTGTGTTGGCTTAGCACAACCCTTCCAGGCGATGTCTCAACTCTCGCAGATTTCTAGGAGAATGTCGCATGACTATGTGTTAGGTCGTGCCTTGACCGTGTGATAATCTAGCTTTGAGATTTCTTTTCCTAGGGATTACATGGCCATGTGTCAGGCCATGCCTTGGCTGTGCAACCCTCATTTGGCTTATTTTTTTGCCTTTTTTTTTACCACAAACTTGATTCTTCATCCCTAATTTTATCCTCCTTAACTCAAACAATAATAGGACCTACCAAAAAATTACATTAAAAAGACAAGAAAACACGAAAAATAATGGAAAACAAATAAAAAAACACATAAAAACTTGGGTTGCCTTCCAAATAACACTTTTCTAAGGATTTTAGCTTGTCCACGTTTTCCTTAGATTGAAGGTGGATCTAGAAGAGTGAGTGTACTAATTTTTTCTACCAAGGAATCAGTAATGTAAGGATTCAATCTTTTACCGTTGACTTTGATATTTTTTATGGACTTGCTCCAAATGTTAATAGTGTAACACCCCCAAAATTTAAAGTTGAAATTTTTTGTTTATATAAAAAACCATATACTGAAAATGGAGGGTGCTACTACCGTGGTCACTATAAGATTGACCTCTGGCCAATCTCATACTAACCACAAGGCTAAGGGACTAAAAATAGTAATGCGAACAATCAACTAAAACCATAAAAGTTCAACATTTCATAAACAAAACTAGAGTATGCAAACGTTTGAGTTAATACAGAAGGGAAATTAATACAAACACACCTACTATGGAGGAAATAAAAATGATAGTAAAATGGGTAAGAATAAGTTTGGGGAACACCCTCTTGGACCCTATATCAGGTATAACAGGTCATCACTCAGTCGCACCAAAAGCATAATAGGCATCAAAGTCATCATAAGCATCATCTCCTACCTGACACAAACTCAGGAGGGGTCATTGCTCATGGGAATGAGCATTAACCATTAAAGGGGTGATTAGTATGCTAAATATTGAGTAAGGCAACCATATGGCTAAGACATAGCATCACATGAAAAAGGTTGATAATGCATGTAGTAAGTCATTCAGATTAATCACATTATTAGAGTTTAGGCCATTACTACTATCTTCACACATCTCTTAAATTATATCCATGCAAGTACGGGAAACCCACTATTATAGCCGATAGATCATAATACACTCCAGGATAGGACGCTCTTGACCACTATTATTTGCTAGTAGATCGGTCTCTAGGGCAAAATAGTCCTGGCCACTATTCTTGCTGGTGGATCAGTCTATCCCAACTTACATGGTGTTCCATCATAATTGATTAATATTTTCCCATAACTTTTACCATTTAAGGTTTGGTTTATTAAGTTTGGGATCCTCCTTATTATAGTTGGTGGATTGGAAACACTTCAAGGTAGAACGCACCTGGCCACTATTATTTGCTAGTGGATCGGTCTCTAGAGCAGAATACACTTGGCCACTATTCTCACCGGTGGATCAATTTGGGCCTGGCTCAATAGTCTTCTACTTTAAATGGTTAGTATTTTATTTTTATCTTATTCATTAATTAATTCCCTACCAGACATGCATGCTCCAAAAGACTTCCCATTCTCACTCTTCCACCCTAGACTCCTTAAATAAACATAGCTTGGGACCTCTACACTCCCCAAGCCTCTAATACCTCTTTTCTATCTTCCACCCTACCCAACATGAATCCAAAGTCCCCCTGCATTTGGGTGAAGGCCCACTTCCCATTTCTCCACCTAGGCTCACCATCACTTACTAGAATTTCTACAATACCCCAAAAATTTAAAGCATATAATTTAATAAATGACCCTTATTTGGGATAACTTAACTTTTAAATTAATTTCATTTAATTTATTTTGAGGATTTTTAAGTGTGTAAAATGGATATGAATATTTAATAAATTAAAATAAATATTTTTTATTTTATATCATATATATTTTATTTAAATAATTTTCCAAATCAATATTGTACTAAAATTATCCCTTTTAAACCAATATACTAAATTCTAATAAATTAAATTATGAAATTAATTTATCTATCAAAAATATTAAATGCTATTATTTTAAAATTTATTTTATTTTATTTTTCTCCTTTTTCCTTTTTCCCTTTTTCCCTTTTCTTTCTCCTTTTTCTTCTTTTTCCTTTTTTTTTCTTCTTTTCCTCCTTTTTCCTTTTTTTCCTCCCAATTGATTTCTTCTTTTCCTTGTTTTCCTATGTTTTCCATTTTTCTTCTTGTTCACACCGCCCCGCTTGCTTCCCTTCTCCCCCTCACATTAGGCCATCGACCCGCTTCTTTCCCTTACTCCTCCCTCTCCCACATCAATGCCCCAACACATCTCTCCCCTTTCTTTTTCTTTCCCTTCTCCTTCGCGCTCCCTCGCGAGTGGGTAGGCCCACTTCCCTTTCCTTCTCCCCTACCTAGCCGACCTACCTCTCCTTTCCTTTTATTCTTCTTCTTCTTTCCTCCATCATCCTCCTCCGACCGCTGCACGCCATGGCAGCTTGCACACCGCTTGCAACTACTGCCCCTACAACCTTACTCCCTCTCTTTCCCCAATCCCTTTCCTTCCATTTTTGGGCCATACATGTCCCTACAACACATGCCCCTTCCTTCCCTCTTCCATCCTTCCCTTGTCGTCCTTCCCTCTTCCTGCATCCCGCTACCCTACCACCTGCCACCACAGCCTCCCCCTACCACCACCTAATTAGCACTCTACCTCCCCTCCTCTCCCCTTCCTTTTCTTCTTCTCTATTGCTTCATTTCTACCCTACTTGAGCCACACTTCTCCCTACAGACCTCCCTTTTTATCCCTTCTTCTCTGATCCATTCCCTTATTATTGCCCCACCACTTTCAGCCGCCACTACTAGCACTCAACTAACCACCACATCCACCTCTAACCACCCCTTACTACCTCCCTACACCACCAAGCCACCACCACATGCCCTACAACCACCTTTATCCTCCCTTTCTTTTTCTTTCCCTTTCTCAGCCTCCACCCTACACTAAAATTTTCCGCCGCCCTTCTGCCTCTTCCGCCGCCCCTAAAGCCACCAATCTACTGCCCAACACCTCCCCTACCACCGTACATCCTTCCTTTGGCCAAAAAAATCCCCAAAAACCCCTCCTTACTCTCCTTCTTTTTCCTTCCTTCTTCTCCTCCGCCACCCTTGCATCTAATTTCCTAGCCTTATAGTCTTTGCCTCTGCCACCGATCATCCACCCTCGACCACCACCTACACCTCAACTCCCTCCCTACACCCAACCACCACCCTAAGTCCCCTCCACAAGTTATACACCTCACCCACAAAACCCCACCCAAACTAAACCCTCTCCTTTTCCCAACTCCGTTTTCAACCCCCTCCTTCCTTGCTATTTTTCATGCAGCTCACGCTGCATGAGCAACATGATCCTTGCCTTTCATTTTGAGCATTTTGGATTTATTTTGAGTTATAATAATGGTTAACATTAGTCTGTATTTAATTATGTTTTTTATAAAGGTTTATTCTTTTGATTTTTCTACTTCTAATATGATAAATATTGATATTATTTTTAGGTATTGATTTTTACTAATCAAAGCTAAAACCTTTAACCGAGCTATTAGTAAGGTTTAATTTTTTTTTGGAAATAAGGTAACTATTACATCGTATTAAAATGTGCGGATATACGCACACTAGCACATTAGGATTTTTAATATATTTGTACGCATGATATATGTTGTTAAGCATAATGTATTTAGCAGCATATGTTGGTTGATGAAAAGAAAAACATGATAATTTATGTACCATATGTAGAAATAATGCTTAAGGGAAGGAGCCTTGTTATTAATGATAATTTTAAATGCATATGTATAGTATGATATGCTAATATGGCCATTTGTGGCATAAATAATGTTATTATAGGCCCTAAGGGAATTTTAGTAATATTTCTTGCATAGGGGTGTGGCATAAATAAGTGTAGGTGCTAATTTGTATTAATTATAAATAATGATGGTTGGTGGTATTGGATGATGTTTATGGAGCATATACATCAATTTTCATAAAATCAGTATAATAAGGACAAAATGGTAAATTATAATTGTAAAGGGGGTAAAATAGTAAATGGATAAGTAAGGAGGGAATTTTAGTAATTTTCAAAGGAAATGGTATGTTAGTAATTTTGTAAAGTAAATGGGGTAAAATGGTAATTTAACAAAGGATAAGGGTATTTTAGTAATTTGGCATAATGGAAAGGGTATGTAGGTAATTTTGTAGAGTAAATGGGTAAAATGGTAATTTAATAAAGGAGAAGGCTATTTTGGTAATTTGGCATAAAGGAAATGATATGTTGGTAATTTTGTAAAGTAAAGGGGTAAAATGGTAATTTAATGAAGGAGAAGGCTATTTTGGTAATTTGGCATAATGGAAATGGTATGTTGGTAATGTTGTAAAGTAAAGGGGCAAAATGGTAATTATAATAATGAAGAAGGGTAATTTGGTAATTTAATCTACCGAAAGGGCAATTTGGTAATTTAACCAACCAAAGGGGTAATTTGGTAATTTTAGTAAGTAATATGGGTAATTTGGTAATTTAACCAACCAAAAGGATTATTTGGTAATTTTAATGAGTAAGAGGGGGCAAATTGGTAATTTGACCAACCAAAAGAATAAGTTGGTATTTTAATAAGAGGGGCAACCAACTCAAAGAGGCAATTTAGTAATTTAAATAAATAAGAAGGGCAGTTTGGTAATTTAACCAACCAAAAGGACAACTTCGTAAATTTAGCAATTAAGAAGGGTGATTTAGTAACTTAATAAGCCTAAGGGTGATTTAGTAATTTAAACAAATGTGAAGGGTAGTATGGTAATTTAACCAACTAAAAGGGTAAATTGGTAACTTAATATGTATGAGGGGTGAAGTTGGTTATTTAATAAGTATGGAGGATAATTTGGTAGCTTAAAAAATATAAGGGGTATGTTGGTAATTGTAGAAACATGAAGGGTAATATGATAATTTGATAAAGAAAAAGGGATGACTTGGTAATTTTATAAACAAGGCGTATTTTAGTAAATTTTGTAAGGATGATGGTGGTAAAGTGGTAATATGCATATAACATGTCAATAGATTAAATGAGTCTCCTTAAGAAGATATAAGTAATATTGAATAATCAGATAAGGGTATTTGATAAGTCAGTAGGTACCACAAGTGAGTATCATAAGAACATGGCATAACCTAGGATTGGATGGACACTTAAGGGTGTGATATGGTGTTTATATCATAAGCATGCAAAAGGTACCTGGTTGGTAAGTATGTATGGAAATGTGTGTTAGATATTTTCTAAGTATGTGTTAGGGTTTATGTATGCTATGCTCCTTGATATAAAATGCTTGATTCTATGGCTAGTATATCTTTGTGTCTTTGGATTCATGACCTTTTTTCCTCCCTCCAATTAATTAAATGGGCCTGTTGAATAAGTCGCGAATAAATTACCAATTACTTAAAGTAAAAGATTATCGAGCCAGGCCTAGTGAGGATAGTTTCTAGTCCACCGGTTATAATAGAGGTTAGATGCATGCTACCCTATGCAGTGATATCCGGTCGACCAACTATAATAGTAGTCAGGTGCGTTTTTCCCTATGGAGTATTTTTGGTCCATCGGCTATAATAGTAGGGGGACTCCAAGCTCAACAATTTGGTAATTACTTATAGTGGAACACCACGTGATTCAAGGCAAATGAGGATAATTTTAGTCCACCAACTATAATAGTGGCCAAATGCATTTTTCCTAGGGGAGTGTTTCTTGTTAACCGACTATAATTGTAACACCCCCAAATTTACTACTGAAAAATTTCGTTTAAAATCAAAAGGTTTAGCGGAAGCAAAGGATAAAACCGTAAACTCGGGGGTATTACCGCCACACTTAGTACCAGACCGGTTCACTCCTACCGTTCCAGTACTAAGTGCTAAGGCTATATCCGATCAACCTTTAGTACAAAGTATCAAAAACGCAAGACAACATTTAAAATAAATCCTTAACAAGAGGTAAGTCAAACAGAAGTTAGAATAAGATTTAGGATTACAACCCCAGAATATGTTTCTCAAAACAGGAATGTAATACAAAATACAGCTAAACAAAAACATATTCCGAAGGATCAATATCTGGATTGCCTACTCACTCAGGTCAAGCCTTCAACCCCAACACAGTATCAACCTGCACAAGGGGTCTGCTCCCCACCATCGGTGGATCATCATAGGACCCATTCAACCAAGGTAGTATCAGTACGGGTCCAATACTGAGTAAATCCCACTGCCCTATCTTATAGGAGAGATATCATCAAGTGCATATTAAATCATGATACAATACGTTGATACACTATTATGCATACTCAAAACCCACATCACAAGTCCTACCATACCCATATAGTAATATATGAAACATGTGTAACATCGTATTGAAACATATAAGGGTGTTATGACCAGAATGTAAAGTAACTCATTATGTACATAAGCAGCATGGGGTAATACAGATAATAAAAGCCAGCTATGGTCCGGGTAGACTCATTCTTTAGATCTCTGGTAAATATAGTAGATTCACGTCATAATCGTTATGAATCCATGAGGATGCGGGAACCCCACTATTATGGCCGGTGGATGGGTCACTTATAGGGTAGAACGCACCTAACCACTATTATATGCCGGTGGATCGGTCTCTAGGGCAGAACGCTCCTGGCCACTATTATGCCGGTGGATTGGTCGGGTCCCTACTCTCATGGCGTTTCACTGTGATTATAACGTATCTTTCCATTATTTGTTTATAAGTCATTTCACACCATAATCTTTGTTAATCCATGCGAGTAGAGGAACCCCACTATTATAGCCGGTGGATCGGTCACTTATAGGGCAGAACACACTTAACCACTATTATATGCCGGTGGATCGGTCTCCAAGGCACAACGCTCCTGGCCACTATTATGCCGGTGGATCGGTCTGGCCCCGACTCTCATGGTGTTCCATTGTAAGTATATAGTATCTTTCCCATGATTTAATTACATCATACTGTTTGGTTTGTTTAGCTCGGGATCCCCCACTATTATAGCCGGTGGATCGGTCACTTATAGGGCAGAACACACCTAACCACTATTATACGCCGGTGGATCGGTCTCCAGGGCACCCCGGCACCTGGCCACTATTATGCCGGTGGATCGGTCTGGGCCCGGCTCAACAATCTTACTCTTTAAGTAATTAATATCTTATTCATGACTTATTAAATAAGATTCCACCCTTGACATGCATATCAACTACCCTCTACCTCTTCCCTTTGAGGAGGCCCGTCCCATATCTTGAGACTGTTCTCCCCTTCTCACGCCCGATGTCCATCCCCTCTTACTCTTACACATAAGGAAACGTAGTAAGGGCACACTCTCCTGAGAATGTGGGCTAACCCTAACACAACGATATCGGTCCAGCATGTCCTCACCCTTCTAGGGCTCCTCCTTGGAAAACCCTAATTTGGGCCTATATGGCCCAACTCTTTCTTACTCATCCTAACTTTACTTTGTTCCTTGTCTCGCATCCCGTCTCTACTAAGAAATTTCCAAAATATATCTCTTTGTTCCCCAACTCCGCATGTGGCCGCCAAACCCTAGCACTTTACTTCCTCTCCAAGTAACCTCCCCTCTTTGCCCCAAAACCTCTTCTCTCATTTAGAAGCCCATACTCATCCCTCATACAAGTGGACTCTCACTCTCAACTCCATACTCCACCCTTCCTTAATCGCCTTTACCATTGTACCCTTCAAATTCCTCATTTTTCCCCCAAAACCCTAATTGGGTCCCTTAGATACCCTTACATCCGCCTACGTACTATTTTACATCAAAGTCTCCAATGGACCCATAACTTTGACATTATCTCATTTACGCCCTAAATTAACTTTCCTCACGTAAGATTCATCCCCATGCTTGATTCAAATACACCATGCAGACTCCCCAACACCCACTTACACGCAAAACCCTAATAAGGTCTCTTATGCACCGACTTACGTACCATTTTTCATACCAAGTCACCAACCACTCCAAGACTCTCCCAAGCTCTTACTTACAACCCAATTCAACTTTTCACACGTAAGGATCATGCCCATGCAAGGTCTAATCCCCCCATGCAAACTTCCCAAACGCCCACTTCCCCATTTTTCTTCTATTATCATTTCATGCTACCCCAAAACGCTATCATGCATGTCCTAGAGGGCCATAACAAGTCACACCATCAACATCAACATCAACATCAAACATGGAACATGTCATACATGTATAATAAAAGGCACACACAACATACCTCATGATCCACGCTGCGCTACACAAAACAGGTTATTCATAACACATGCACAATACACATCAACATGGCATGCTCATCATTCACCCACACATTACATCACACATAGCACAAGGCCATAGCTTCGTCCTTACTAAACACCCATAAGTAGAGGTAAGTAGAGACTTACCTGGATCTGAAGCTAGCTAAGTGAGATAAGAGGGAGAGAGATCACTAGCTCGTGGATCCACGAGAAAGCTTTCTTAGATCCGATAGAAATCGAAAAACTAAATTAGAAACTATCATATCAATCAATAATTCACATACTCTAATTAAATAAACACAAACAACCCAAATGATCTTTCTTAGAAAATGTGACCAAAACTTAGAACTTAAAAGCATAGCTTTATTAAGATTTAAGGTTAAAACTAAATCAAAACAGATTAATACAAATATCACTTGGGACATTTCAACTTAATTTGGAAAGCCCGAGAAAGAATAATCGATCATAAGTTAATTTATCAAAAATAACTTATTTATTAGGTTTTACAACTAAATAGGTAACCTAACCATTTACATAGAACCAAATCCAAACCAATTCGGTTAAAACATAATTTAAATGATTTAAAACCCAAAGATAGAATTCGATTAGATAAAATACACATAGCAAAATCAATTTTATAAAATCATCCTCAAAAATTAGGGTTTTAAAGCCCACGACACAAACTCAAGTAATTCAATTTAATTAATTCAATTTAAAGGTATTAGAAAGCAATTAATACCATTTCAACTATTTCTATACATTCAATTTTAGAAAACAACTATACAAGTAATCGATTTCATAATTTCACTTGAAATTATGGGTTTTAGGCCCGAAAATACAATTCGTTAAAATTCTATAAATTTAATCAAATTGAATGTTTGGAAATGCAATTAAACACATTTATAACATATCAAATAATCAATTGCTCAAAACTAGAAAAAGAAATACACAATTTAGCACAATTAGGGTTTTTGAGCCCGGAATGCAAATCCGATTAATTCTTGCCAAAACATATCAATTGACGGTTCGAAAATGTAATTAAACATATTCTTATGTAATTTTTATATTCAATTGAATAAAATAACCCGATTACCCAAACCAATTCAAACTCGCGGGAGTTTTGACCTAAAAATCCAGTTTCGATCAATTACGCACAACTTTCCCAAATCAACACTTCTAATATAAAATTAAATACATTTTAAACGATATTATAAAATCAATTGAGCGGAACGGCTCAATTATACAACCCAATTTCATTACATCGAAAAATTGACCTAGGAATCAAATTCCGATAAAACCTACATAAATTTCTCAAATTGACGGTTCCAAAATAAAATTGGATATATTTAAAAATATATTGTATAATTAATTTATTAAAAATAGCTAAAATGGGCGAATCCAAAAAATTCGGGCATAACCTGGCCAAAAATCTAATTTTTCCAAAATTCTAACACAACCATACAATTAACCTATCCAAATCATTCTTACAGCACATATGTACACAATCAAACAATCAATTTAGCTTTTTATAAGCTAATTCATACTCAATTAATCAAATATATATATTACGGTTTTTGGAAATTTATACCGAATGAAATCAACACAATCGGGACAAGAAAAAGCCGGAGAAGCTTCGTCGGGGAACGAGGGTGGCTCGCCGGTGGTAAGTAGGGCTCGCCGGTGGCCGGGCAGTGGTACAAGCTGCGTGGCCTGCTGCTGCTGCTGTCGTCGCTCGCTGTTGTGCTGTTGCATGGGCTGCTTTCGCGCGCCTTTAGCTGCGGCTGCTGCAGCGGTCAGCTGCGGCTGCTGTGCGGGTCGGTGGCGGTCGGAGCTCGGTCGGCGGGGCGAAGCAAGGAGGGGCAGCTCGGAGAAGGGGCGGCTGGCTAGGGTTAGGGTTGCGGGACAGGGACGCACGGGAAAGGGAGAAAGAAGAGAAGGAGAGAAAAAGGAACAGGGAGAGGGGTTGGGGCACCGGTCGGGGTTGCGGTTTTTTTTTATTATTTTTTTACAAATACACATAGAATAAAATAATAAAAATATAAAAAAAATTATTGGAAGATTTTATATAAAATTTATTTAACGAAAATTTATTTCGAACGGATCCGAAGGCTTGAAATTAATAAAAAGCTATATAAAGAACTTCGGAAACATTTTCGGAAGAATTTACCATCGAAAGTAAAAATTTATATTATTTACGGAAATACATTTTAAGACTCTGAAATAATATTTAAAAACCTATAATAAAATATTTAAGTCAAATTCTAATAAATCAAGACTAATTTTAATAATTTCCGAAATCGGTTTTCCACAAACTAAAAAGCGTAGAACGGAAGAAAATTAATTTCAAAAAGAAATTCTTAAATAAGTTCCGAAAATATTTTTAATTTAAACTTCCCGAAAATATTACATTCAATTAATTAATAAATCGATAAAATATTACTTCCCGAAAATGATTAATTACATTCAATTATGAATTCAAAATCATCGATAAATCTATAAAACTAATCAAAATTAAAATAACTAATTGTTTACATCAAATTACGCTAATAAAATCATTAAACTTAATAAATCTGGATTTTAAAAATACGGGGTATTACAATAATAGTGGAGTTCCCTCACTCATGTGGATATAATTTGAGAGATGATGATTTAATAATGATTAATTAATGGCTTATGACAAAAAATATTGATTCCACATTATGATCTATTGATATGATATGAGTTTGGCTTCAGTACTTGTCCCTACTTGGGCATATGATGGAATTGCTAATTATATGGATTTTGTGTTATGCATTGTTTATTGTATGTTTTTTTGCCTTGTGTATTAGTTCTGGTATTGATTATGTTTTTCCTAAGCCCATGTGTGTTGTTGTCCTATGTCATTATGTATTTTGTGTTTCATGGGGCCTTGCCTTTCTGTTTGGTATAAAGAGTTACTCAGTACCATAGTACTAAAGGGTCCCATTTGTGGATCCTGCCATTCAATAGGCAGTGTCCCTTGCAGGTCTATTACAGGTGCTATTCAAGTGGGTACTGGGTATGAGTGTAAGGATTATCCTGCAAACTCTTAGGGTTTCTCTTCCACTATTTAATTTCTTGGTAAATGACCTTTATTCTTGTAATGAAATTAATTGTGCTACTCTGATTTAAATAAAGTTTGAGTTTGAGCAAGTTGTATTTTATGTTTTTATTCTTTGCACTTGGTACTAGAATAGTAGGAGGAAATTGGTCTAGTACTAGGCATGGCGGTAACATTCCCAAAATTTATGATTTTTTCTTTTTGCTTCCATTAATTTTTAAATAAAATGAAATTTTTAGTAGTAAATTTTGGGGGTGTTACAGTTTCCCCTTCGAAACCCTCATCTAGCATATGTGTAATATCCCAAAATCCTAATTTCCGAAATTATGGCCAAATAAGGAATTATTAGGAAAATTAATTATATAAATTCATTTATTAAAATTAAGAGATTTAATTAAGGTAATTTAGGAGGAAAATAATAAAGAATTTAATTGGGAAAAAATTAGGGTATTTTTCTAATTAACATGGAAGTTAAGGAAATTTATCTAAAATAACCTAAATTAAGCTAAAAAGGAATTAATTATTATTTTCTAAATATTGTTATTCTAAATAACCCAAAAATATTCTAAATAATTTATGCAAAATCCAAAACCAAAAAAAAAAACCCCTTTTCCCTTTTTCTTCCTTTTCCTTTTCTTCCTTTTCTTTTTCCTTTCTTCTTACCCGTCGGTTGGGCCTCGCCCGGCCCAACTTTCCCTTTTCCCTCCCTTCTCCTTCCCCCGTGGCCCAGCGCGTCCAGCCCGCATCGCAGGGCGCAACGTAGAGTTTTGCCCCGATATCCTCTGAAACTCCGCGTTTCAATTAGTAGGAGGTAACCGTTGCCAACCGGCCGGTTCTCCCCCTCCTTTCTTTTTCCCTGGATCGCCTGTCCACCCCCCTTTCCCTTTTCTTCTTCCTCTTGCGTGACCATACCCCGACCTGCAACCGCTGCACCTGCCGGCAGCCGTCTACAACGGCCGGCCACTCTGCCCTTCCCTCTCCCGTCGTTTTCTTACACCAATTCGACCCCAACCGACCTTTTTCCCCTCTCCCGAGCGACCTGCCCCTTTCCCTTTTCCTCTTCCCTCGACCTTACCGCCCTGCCATGGCAGCACCGCCTCGACAGCCGCCACCGGCCGGCCTGCCTGGCATCTACACACCCTTGTCTTCTTCCCCTTGGCCTTGCCCAGCCAATTGACCTATATATATACCCCATGGCCTACCTTAATTCGAGATTTTGGACCTCAAAAACCCTAGAGTCAGCCACCTCACCGCCGCCACGTTAGACGAGCAGTCCGCCGCTGCCGCTTATCGCCGACTGTCCAAACACCCCCAGAACCGACCCTTGCACCACCCTCCACCTAACCAAGCCCTCCTCAACCCTCGATTTGCCTTGCACGAGCCACCCCAGGCCGTGCAAAATCGCCACCCCGAGCAGCCCCGTCTAGCCCGTCGCCGCCTTGCGCCACCTTCTGCCACCTCCTCCGCTGCTACCAGCCACCCTGCCACCTCCCAAAATAACCGGCAGGTCCTCCCCTACCTGCCCATACCATCCTTACCCCCTACCTCCTTCTCCACCAACCTCCACCATCTCCCACCACCTTCTTCCACCTTCGGCCGCCGCGTCCACCACCGCGCGCTGCTGCCTTTCTCACGCCACCACCCTCATTCCACTTCCCTCTCCCTGCTGTCTCCTCCCCCACACTTAACTTCCCTTTTCCTCCTCTCATCTAACCACCTTCCCCATCTTTTCTCTCTTCTCCTCCTCCATCGCCGCCGCCGCCTTGCGCCGCCGCCGGACCACCACTGTCCTCAGGTGGTCTTCCACTCATCTGAACCCTAAAACCCTTTTCTCATGCCCCCTATAGTAGTTTATAACTAATATTAGTATTATTACACTTATTATTATTATTATTATTATTACTATTATTATTATTATTATTATTATTATTATTATTATTAGCTTATTAACTAATACCATTTCTGTTATTATCCTTAATGTCATCATACTATCACCTCTTCTAACCCTAACCCCTATTATGCTTAACTTAGGGTTAGTGTCATTACCTTCATTATTAACATTTCTAATACTATTATTATTATTACTTTTATTATTGTTATTACCATTATTAATTTCTGTATCCTAAAGGTGTTATTTTCTTACAAGCCATAATCTCTCCCAAAACCCTAACTTTCAACATACTTAACCATTATTGTTGGTGTTATTATTTTTATTAATACTATCACTGAGACTACTACCACTATTAGTGTTCTTACTATTTAACCCAACCTTATGTGAAGTATTGTAACTATGTAATAGTGTTTTACCATACCTAATACCTTTAACATTAGTGTCATTTCTATTATTAATATTACCCATATGCTAATTCTATTAGGGTGACAAAATATAGGAGCCCTTATACTATTTATTCAAAAATATGACTTTTATCATTACTACCTCTAGGAGTGTTAACTTGTTGATATTACAACCATTGTATTAATATTTTAATGCTAACACCAACATAAGTATCATTATTAGTAGTTTACTAATACCATTATTATCACTATTTTACTATGTCTAGCAAACACTAATGTTATAAAGATGGAACTAACGGGTTTTGAAACTAAAGATATATCAATGAGTAATACTTAGCATAATAAATTAGAGCAAAAACCCTATTTTTTGTATAATAACCCCTCTAGTAATAAGAACCTTATTCCTAAACTAGAATAAGGGTTGATGGCACTTTTGAGGGAAACTAATACTTAGCATTTCCCCCCTTTTATAGGTAATCCCGACCAAAGCCCTAAGGAGTTAGAGGAGCGTGCTCCAAGCCCGGCGTCGCCTTAGGTAAGGACGAAGCTATGGCCTTTGTGTGATGTGTGTCCTGTATGTTTTGAATGTTGTATATGCCATGCTATGTCGTGTATTATGTGATTGTGGGAAACTTGTCTTATGTAGCGCAGCTTGGAGATTGAGGTATGTTTGTATGTGTTTCCTATGGCATGAGTGTGACGTATATGTATGATGTTTATGAGGTGATATGATATAATCCTCTAGGACATGCATGCTAGGGTGATTGTTATGATGATATGGAAATGAAAGGATAAAAAGGGAATAAATGGGAAGTGAGTTCACTAAGGAGAATAGGAGGTTGACCTAAGTACCTCATGATCCATGAGAAAAGATTTAATAAGGGAGGAATGACCTAAACAAATGAGAGTTGGGGAAACCATGCATGGGAGTCGTAAAATTTGCATGATGACTTGGGGTGTTTGCATGTGGTGACTAACTCTTGCATGGAGGTGTGTCTTACGTGAGAAAAGTTGAATTTGGGTGTAAGTAAGAGAATAGGGAAGTCTTGGAATGATTGGAGACTTAGTATGGAAAATAATATGTAAGTTGGCGCATAAGGGACCTTATTGGGGTTTTGTGTGTAAGCGGGTGTTGGAGAGTCTGCAAGGAGTGTTTAAATTAAGCATAGGAATGAATCTTACTTGAGGAAAGTTGATTTAGGGCGTAAATGAGATAATGTCAAAGTTAGGGGTCCATTGGAGACTTTGATGTAAAATAGTACGTAGGCGGATGTAAGGGTGTATAAGGAATCCGATTAGGGTTTTTGGGAGAAAATGGAAATTTGGGAAGTACAAAAGTAGGAATGATTAAGGAAGGGTGGAGTATGGGTTAGAGTGAGATTTCATTTATATGAAGGGTGAGTATGGGTTCCCATGTGGAAGAAGAGACTTTGGGATGAAAAGAGAGAGGTTACTTGTGGGAGAAGAAAGGTACTAAGGTTGAGGTGATCAACTAGGGTTTTCATGGTTATGTGCTGAATCGAAAGGTAAAGTGATATGTTTTGGGAGAGGATCTAATTGAGAGAAGATGTGGGGCGTTGAATGAGGTAAAGGTAGCGTAAGTGGGAGAAGGTTGGGCCACATCGGCCCAATGAGGGTTTTCAAGGGAAAACCCTAGGGGGTGATGGGAGGTGGAGTTGATGTCATGAGTGTAGGGCCTAACCCACACCCGTAGGGGTTGACTCTTTCATCTAAGGATAAGTGTAAAGGGAATGGATGTCAGGGTGTGATAAGGGGCGCAGGAGTCTCAAGACATGGGACGGGCCCCCTTGGGGGGGAATAGAATAGAGAGTAGTAGACATGTATGCCAAGGGTGGAACCTTATTTAATAATACATGAATAAGAAATTAACTACTTAAAGAGTAAGATTGTTGAGCCGGGCCCAGACCGATCCACCGGCATAATAGTGGCCAGGTGCCGGGGTACCCTGGAGACCGATCCACCGGCATATAATAGTGGTTAGGTGCGTTCTGCCCTATACGTGACCGATCTACCGGCTATAATAGTGGGGGATCCCGAGCTCAACAAACCAAACAGTATGTTGAAATTAAATCATGGGAAAGATATTATATACTTACAGTGGAACACCATGAGAGTCGGGGCCAGACCGATCCACCGGCATAATAGTGGCCAGGAGCTTTGTGCCCTGGAGACAGATCCACCGGCATATAATAGTGGTTAGGTGCGTTCTGCCCTATAAGTGACCGATCCACCGGCTATAATAGTGGGGTTCCCGTACTCGCATGGATTAACAAAGATTATGGTGTGAAATGACTCATAAACAAATCATAGAAAGATACGTATAATCACTGTGAAACACCATGAGAGTTGGAGCCAGACCGATCCACCGGCATAATAGTGGCCAAGAGCGTTCTGCCCTGGAGACCGATCCACTGGCATAAAATAGTGGTTAGGTGCGTTTTTCCCTATAAGTGACCGATCCACCGGCTATAATAGTGGGATTCCCGTAATCTCATGGATTCATAAGGATTATGATGCGAATCGACTAATTATCAGAGTTACGAAAAGAAGAAGTTGGATTGGACCATAACCGATCTACATCATCCATAATATTACATGTTGCTTATGTGTTTGTGTTGTGCATGTTATGTTGTATGATGGTATGCTTGGCCTTAGCGCACCTGCGCCCTTACTCAGTATTGGACCCATACTGATACTACCTTGATTGAATGGGTCCTGTGATGATCCACCGATTGTGGGGAGCAGACTTCTTGTGCAGGTTTATGATCGGGTACGATCTTGGGGTGGAAGGCTTGACTTGAGTGAGTAGGCGATCCGGATATTGATCCTTTTTAGGGATTGTTTTGTTAGCTATATTTTGTATTACGTTTCCCGTTTTTAAAGAAAAAGCATTATGGGGTTGTAATCCTAAATTGTATTCAAACTTTTGTTTGACTTATATCTTATTAACGATTTATGCTAAATGTCATCTTGCGTTTTATGATAATTCGTACTTATTGATGATCGGATTTAGCCTTAGCACTTAGTACTGGAACGGTAGGAATGAACCGGTCTGGTGCTAAGTGTGGCGGTAATACCCCCAAGTTTACGGTTTTAATTCTTCTGCTTCCGCTAACCTTTTGATTTAAACGAAATTTTTCAGTATTAAATTTGAGGGTGTTACAATATGTGGCCTTGTCCTCTCTTTATCTTACATGACCCATACTCCCTTTTGATTCCAACAACATCGCTCCACTCAACCCACTCTAAACATCACAACCTTACTCCCCATCATCCACATGTGATGAAGAAACCCTAGTTGGCCACCTCAAAAACCTAATACTCCTCTTTTCTTTTACACCATCCCTTCCTACACATGCTCCACCATCTTTACCACTTGACTCACCCCCTTCTTAAGACACCCTCCTAATCTCAACCCTAATTCCAACCAATCTCTATCAACCCTCTCAAAACACTCCCACACTTATGGTTTTTCCCAAAAAAAAAACCTTTGTTAAGCTTCCATACACACCTCAACCAATCCACGTACTATCTTTTTCCCAAATACTCCAATCACCCAAAGTATCCTTTCCTCACCATGTTTAAACCTTAAAGCAAATTTTCCCATGTAATCTTTTCCCCTATGCAAGAACTAGCTACCCCATGCAAGCCTTACACTTTCGATGCAATATTTACTCCAACCCTTTATTTTATTATTGTTATTCCTTTACTTTATCACCCATAGGTTGTAAGGTACTTAGGCTTTTTTCCACTTCTTCTTACTCACTCCACCATCTTCATTTATTTTAGATCCCCACAACCTCTCAAAACCACCTAAGGCTCCTAGCATGCATGTCATACAATAACAATTATACGTAAGAGCATGTTATAAATATCAAGTCATAACAACCATATAACACATATCATAACATATACACAACTTACCTTAGCTCCATGCAAACTAAGCTACACTACACACATTTTAGTTCACATTCATATAAAATACAAAACATATGTCATGACACCCATGAGCACACAAATCATAACAAAACCAAGCCTTAACCATTTCCTTGCCTAGTAGGACACTAGGTTTGGAGCATAAATTCTATGCCTCCTTATGGGAAAGGTTTGATTCACAACCTAAACAAATGGAACACTAAATATTAAACTTTCTTCCTACTTCATTTTCCTTTTTCTTTTATTTTTCTTAACTAAATATTAGTGATAAGATTAATAATAATAGTAAGATTAATAATGGAAAAATATTTAAAATAATCATAATAAATAAATACAAGGGTTAAGGGTATAATTAGATGGGGAGTGACAGGCAAGGGTAGTGGCAGCGCAAGGGTGGAGGAGTTGGAAATGATAGAAAAGGAGAGATTTTGGGGTTGGGAAAGGGGAGGGAAGTTAGGTTTTCTAGGGTGGTAGGGTTTCTAGGTCAAAGGGGGTGTAATGGTGGTGGTGGTGTCTTATAGTGGTGACACAGGCTATGGTGGTGGTGGTGGCTAAGAGTGAAGGAGAGGAAAGGAGGAGGAAGGAGGGAGATAAAAGGGAAATTGGTGGTGTGGGAAGGTAGGGGAGGTTTTATGGGCAGGAAGGGAGGTAGTAGAGGTGGTGGTTGTTGTGGTGGCGGCAGGGTAGGGTGGTGTATGGGGTGCGAAAGGGCATCTTGAGCTACCTAAATTTACATAAATGGGGAGAGAAGAGGAGGGATAGTTGGGGGCAAGGGAGGGCTCATTTGGTGGAGGTTGGTGTAGGGAAGAGGAAAGTTGGGTATGTGGTGGCGCGGCACGACGATGCTGATGGCAGCATTCAAAGAGAGGATGGGAGGGAGCTTGAAAATCTTGAATGGTAGAAAAAAGAGAAAAATGATAAAGGGAAGGGATGGTTGGCTGCCATACGACGTATAAGCCAACACATCTCCCACAATTGGGGGTAAGGGTAGGTTTTTGGTAGGGTTGCAGAGGGATTAGGTGGGGATGTTGGGGCTACATAGGGGCGATGACCAGTATAGTGTAGTGCCAGCTGCACGCCATGCAGGTCAAGATGAGGGGAAGGTGGGGGAAGCTGGAGAGCCATGGCTGTGAAGCACCCATGCACACTCACTGATTAGGAGGAAGGTTGAAGATAAGGGTAAAAGGGGAAGAAGGGAAAAAGGAAAGGGAGAAAAAAAGGGAAAGAAGGGGGAGGTGACACTAGGCTGTGTGAGGGGAAGGAAAAAAGGAAAGGGGAGTGGGATGCACAAGGAAGGAAAGGAGAGGAGGGGGGAGGAGACGGTTAGGTCATGTTGGGCATGGCCTAAGGCGGCAAGGGAGGGGGAGAAAAGAAGAAAAAGGGAGAAAGAAAAAGAAAAGGATGAAAAGGAGGGAAAAAGAAAGAAAAGTGATGTGATTAGGGTGTTTTGGGATTTTTTTTGAAATTTTGGGGATAATACAATTAGTAATAATAAATAATTAATTGTTTTATTAATTTAAAATTATTATTATTATTTACTTAAAATTTTATTTTTGTTTAGTAAATTATTTCAACCTCCACTAATTTGATCCTTACATTATTTTCCTCCTTTTTAGCTTTAATTATTTTTGTTATAATATCATTATTTTATTAAACATTATATATTTATTTAAATCTCACCTATTAATCTTAATTTTATTTTTAATTCCTAAATAATGGCTTTGGGGTATTACAAACAGGCCTAAATGAATATACCTTTTAATCATAGAATGGCCCCAACCATCTAAAACGAAGCTTCTGAGGAAAAGGCTTGATGCGTGAGTTAAAAAGAAGCACATAATCTCCTTTGTGAAATTCCCTTCGGATAATATGCCTTCATGCCACTTCTTGGTTTTCTCCTTGTATATTCGTGCATTATCATAGGCATCTAATCACAACTCATCAAGCTCGTTTAGTTGGAGCTTCTTCCTTTCTTTGCAACTTTCAAAGCATAATTGATTACTTTTATAGCCCAAAACACCTTATGATCAACTTCAACGAGCAAATGATGGGATTTTTAATACCAAACATAAAGGTGTCATTCCAATTAGTGTGTTATAAGCATTTCGATAGGTCCATAGAGCATCATTCAAGCTCATTGCCTAATCTTTTTGTGTGTAGGCCACCGTTTTCTTAGGGATCCCGTTTATCTTATGATTAATGATTTCCACTTGTCTACTAGTTTGGGGATGGTATGGCATGGCCATTTTATGAGTAACACTGTATTTCTTCAAAAGTGAGCCGAGAAGTCAATTAGTGAAATGGGAACTACCACCACTAACAACTACCATGGGAACACTAAATCTTGGAAATATAACTTTCTAGAATAGTTGAACAACAACCTTGGCAACATTAGTGGGGGATGACACTGCCTCCACCCATTTTGAGATATAATCCACCTCAACTAGAATAAACTTGTTATTATAAGAGGATGAGAAGGGTCCTATAAAGTCAATTCCCCAAACATAAAATATCTCAACCTCAAAGATGTTATTGAGAGGCATTTCATTTCTTCTTGATATGCTACCTGTCATTTGGCATCAATCATATAAAGTAACATATTGTTGAACATCTTTGAAAAGGTTGGGCCAATAGAAAACCGCTTGGAGAATCTTTGAAGTTTTTTTTTGGAAGTGCTAGCGTGACCCACCCATATGGTGATGAATGAAAATGAGCAATGACACTTCCAAATTCCTCTTCAAAAATACATCTTTTGTAGAACTCATCTCCACAATTATTGTAAAGATGAGGATCATCCCAATAGTAATGCTTGACATCTAAGAGGAACTTCTTCTTTTACTAATAAAACAAGTGTGGTGGAAGTACCCCGCATGCTTTATATTTGACAAAATCAGCAAACCATGGGGTGGACAAGATAGTGATGACCAAAAGTTTATCATGTAGAAATGAATCATTGAAAGGAGAATTATCCTCTTCAACTCCCTCTATATCCTACCTTAATCTGGAGAGATGACTAGCCACTACATTCTAAGTTCCCTTCTTATCCAAATTTTGATATCAAAATCTTGGAGTAGAAGGATCTACCTTATCAAATGTGGCTTTATGTCCTTCTTGGTTAACAAGTACTTAAGGGCCGCATGGTTCATAAAGACGATAATCTTCAATCCTATTAAGTATAATCAAAATTTATCTAATACGAACACCGCGACCAAGAGCTCTTTCTCGGTTGTAACATAATTACCTTGGGCATCATCAAGGGTTTGACTGGCATAGTAAATTACATATATCTTTCCATTTTTTTTAACTAAGGATCTCTCCCACTATATAGTCACTTTTGTCACTCATAACCTCTAATGGGATGTTCCAATCAGGAGGTTACATCACAAGTGTAGTTGTCAATGCCTGTTTTAACCCATTAAAAATGTCCAAAGAAATTTGGTAAAAATCAAAAGGCTTATCTTTGATGAGTAATTGAGTTAAAGGTTTAGAAATGTTTGAAAAATCCTTTATGAATCACCGATATAAACCGACATGTCCCAAGAAGTTATGCACGCCTCTAACAAATATCGGGGCAGGCATCTTTTCAATAATGTCAATTTTTGCCTTACCTATTGCAATTCCAGACTAGAGACTAGGTGACCAAGAACAATCCCTTCTTTTACCATAAAATGGAAATTCCCCTAATTATGAGATTCATTTCCTTACACCTCTCTAAAATCCTTAAAGGATTTCTCAAACAATTGTCAAAACTAGTACCATAAATCAAAAAATTGTCCATAAAGACTTCCATTTTATCTTCAAAAATACATAAAAGATAGACATCATGCATCATTGAAAGGTGGAAGGATCATTACATATGCCAAATGACATCCTTCAAAAAGCAAAGGTGTTATACAGACATGTAAATTTCATCTTCTCCTGATTGGCTGGGTGAATGGGTATTTGGAAAAATCTTGAATACCCATCTATGTAACAAAAATAAGAATGACGAGCCAAAATTTCTAACAATTTATCGATAAATGGTAGGATAAAATGATCCTTATGAGTGGGCTTATTTAGTTTTCTATGTTTTATGCACATTCATCAACCCATGATGGTTCTTGTTGAGATTAATTCATTTTTCTCATTCTTAAGGACCATTATTCCTACCTATACCAAATTCACCCACTCACTATTTTAAATAGGGTAGATGACTCCTACATAGTGTAGATTAAGGACCTCTTTTCTCACCGCTTCTTTCATATTAGTGTTCAATCTCCTTTGATGTTCAATGGAGGGCTTGAACTCTTCTTTTAAAAGAGTACAATGCATGGAAATGGAAGGATTTATGCCCTTAAGATCATCTATGGTATAACTAATTGCTTCTCTATGCAACCTAAGAGTTTTAAGAAGCTTTTCAATTTCCACCCTACTTAGGCTAGCATTCACAATCAGAGGGTATTTAGAATCAAAGTTAAGAAAATCATACCTTAGCAAAGAAGGGAGGGGTTTTATCTCCACCTTAGATATTACCTCCTTTTTTAGGTCAGGGAATTTCCTCTAACATCTTGGAAAAACTAGTGATTTCATGATTTTCATCTCTAGGTAATCCACTTCTCATAAAACACTCATTAATAGGGCCACTTGAGAGACGTTAAACAAGATCCTCATTTACCACCTTTTCAATTGAGTCAATCCTGTAACAAGCATCATCGATTAGAGGAAATTTATATCATGAGATAAATCAAACTCCATATTTTGACCTCCAACATTCAAAGAAAGCCCTCCATTTTTAACATCAATGATGGCTCCAGTAGTAGTTAGGAAGGGCTTACCTAGAATGATAGGAATTTGATAATATTTCTCAATTTCCAAGATAATGAAGTCAACTGATGTGAAAAACTTACCAATTTAGATGGGCACATCCTCCAAAATACTTACCGGATGTCTCACCAATTGATCGCCCAACTATTGGGAGATGGTGGTGGAATTGAAATCTCCCATTTGCAACTTGTCACAAACAGACAATGGCATTAAAATTACACCTACACCCAAATCAAATAATGCATGATTAATGGAAATATTGCTAATAATGCCTAGAATAGAAAATGAATCGGGGTCTTTTAACTTAGGAGGTAACTTATTTTAGATACTAGCAATACACTTCTTTGCAAGAGAGATCATTTCATATTCCTCTAACTTTATCTTGTTGGATAAAATCTCCTTAAAAAACTTTACACATAAGGGCATCTGAGAAATTACTTCAACAAAAGGAATGTTGATATGCTATTTTTTCATATTTCAAAAAACTTCCTAATTTTTTTTTCAAGTTTGGCCCTAGCTAACCTTTAAGAGAAGGGTAGGAGAGGGTTATAAGGTGCATGTGGAACACATTTGTCAACCTTTTCTCTTTGATTATTAGTTTCTTCCTCGTCAATTATTAGGTCCTGAATATCATTATCTAAACTCTCATCACCCCCCTTCATCTTAGGTATTTCTAGCTCCTTCTGACTTAGTGTGATGGCATTAACTTGACTTTTCGGTTTTGTTTTGAGTTACCCCAAAAATGTCCCAGGAGGTTTAGAAGATGAGATAGCTTGATGGGCTACTTGCATGATTTGGTTTTCTAGTATCTTTTTTTATGTAGCTAATGAATCAATCTTAGAGGGTATATTTTTAATAGCATTACTGGTTCAATTTTGATGTCTAGACCCATCTGTTTTCTTCTTAAACTCTTCATTATGTTTTTTTTACTCATCAAAAAATTATCCATCAATGTTTCCAAATTAGACTTTTGGGCAGGAGGGTAAGGAGGCCTTTGATTCTCAAAACCTAGAAGGACATAATTAGATTAAGGCATAGGGTTCTGAGGTGTCCACCTGAGGTTATAAGTGTTGCAAAAAGGATCCTCTTTTCAATTAAAATTGTTCACATAAGTAGCATGTTCATTAACACTCAATTCGGGGGAACCGATGTTTCAAATTAACACTCCATGGTAATATGACTAGTAATTCAACATATTTCACATGACCCTTGGTTAGTATGAGATGATAAGGCATTAACATTTTATTTTGTCACATTTTTTGAACTAAGTATCTACCTTAGATGTAAGATGATCTCATTCATCAATATCATACCTTTAGCTCTTTTTGGATAAAGAGCACTCACCAGACCATTGAAAATGATTTTGGGCCATATCATTAATTAGTTGTCATGCCTCTTGAACACTTTTACTCATTAATGCGCCTCTGGCTACACCATTAATAGTCATCCTTGTTTTTTAGAGAAGACCATTGTAGAATGTATGGACAATTAACCAATCTTCCAATCTAAGATGTGGGCACATCGTCAAGAGGTCTTTATACCTCTCCTAAGCATCATATAATGGTTCCCCTTTTTTCTACATAGAGGTTGTTATTTGATTCCTCATTTGGCCATTTTGTTTGGAGGGAAATACTTGGTAAGGAATGCTTATGAGAATTGATCCCAAATAGTGATGAATCTAGGAGGAAGTGACTACAACCAAGCCCATGCCTTATCCCATAATGAGAGAGGGAATAACCTTAGCTTGATAGCATAATCTGAAACTCCATTAATCCTCAATGCATCGCAGCACTCTAGGAAGATTGAAATGTACAAATTTGGATCTTTCATTGGACTACCACCAAATTGATTTTGTTGCACCATATGAAGGAGTGTAGGCTTCAACTCAAAATTATTGGCGCCAACATTTGGCATCGTAATACTTGAGTGAATTACATAGGCATTAGGAGATGCAAATTCCATGAGAGAAATTCTGCTCATCTCCTCCATTTGTGTTAGCCATGACATCAAAACTTGTGCTTGCTTTCATCTTACATACCAAAGTTATTAATTAACTCAAGGTTATCTTGATTTCATAATTCAATACAACTAGAGGTCCTAAACGGAGAGATCATTGCATATAATACAGCTAAAGATGAAAAACTAAAAATTATCAAGGTGGGAAAGAAAAGCACAGAAGTAAATAAAATTAAGCAAAGAAAAATCTAGTCTAGCCTGATAACAAAAGAATCAATATCAATTTGCCAAAATCCTTGGCAACAGCGCCAAAAAAACCTTGATTGTTGCTAATCTACAAGCACATAGCTTTGTTATAGCATGTCAAGGTCGTATCGATTGGGACATCACAATTTATTACCGATTTTTATTAGTTTAGCTATCAAAATCATTATAAAGTGGAAATATAGAGGTAAATAATACAATGATGAATAAATTGCTGATTCTGAAACCATAGATGTAAAGCCTAGGATTGAACTTTGGTCTCATTTTTAGTATTCAAAAATGAATTATTAATATGTTATATTATAGTTAAAGATTATTGCGATCAATCAGTTAACTGTAATTCACTAGTCTCTTTTAAGGTCTAAGAATGTACTGAATCTAATCCATGACTACTTTCATGACTAATAAATTAGATTAAATCCATTAAACACCACTGTTTAAATAGTCCCTAAGAATCAATTGTCTACTCTTGTGATCAATTGAATTCCCATTCGTATATTAATTTTTTGAAATTGATTTCAATATTTTAGTGATATATATATATATATATATATATATATATATATATATATATATATATATATATATCAAATATAACTTATATCAATAATTGATAACATATAAAATTGGCTATATTAACCATACATACACCATATAATTTAACTCATTATATTCATACTAAATAGAGCCTAGTTCAATCGTTGAAAAGTTAATTACTCAATCATGAATGAAAGAAATGTAGAAAATAAAAGTAATTGGCATACATAATGTACATATAATGAATTAATGGAAAAGATAATGAATGGATCAAACTATAGATTGAGGATAAAAATAATGATCTATAGAGTTGAGATACACCCTTCACAAATCTTGATTGAAGAATAAAGATTACATAAGAATTGAAAGTAAATTACAATGAGTTGTTTTTGCTTGAGAATAATACAATGAATTCAGCCTTCTTCCTCCATTAATCAGTCATTAACATCTCTTTTTATACTCCTTCTATATCAATGCAAAAAAGAGTGGAAGATTGAGGGATAAAAGTCATGTTTTGTGCTTGATAACCGTTGGTTGCACGATCATGCAAAGATGCATAGCTGAATGTGTAGCTTTTTAACTCTCAGCAAAATACATATGCACAATTGTGTATGGGTTTGTTTTGGTCGTGTGAGGAAATGTCATGCAGAGTGTTGTTTCATAGTTGCATGATTGTGAAAGGTTAAACTAGCTAGTTGTGCAACATTCATTCTCTCAACATAATGATGATTTAGAGTTGCACGATTGTGCAAGGTTACACTAGCTAGCCATGCAAATTTTGTTCTCTGAACATAAGGATGATTTAGAATTGTATAGTTGTGTAAGGTTGCACTAGCTAGTTGTGCAACATCCATTTGTTCTTCCTCTTGCTTAATTTTCTCTTCTTTTTAGCTCTTTGACTCTCTTCACTTCTCCAAAGACATGTGAGGTTGATTATATTCATTCAATGCCTTCCATATTTGATTATTTTCTTGGTTCCATGCATCATTTCATTAGATCTTTACATATGTGAAAAATTTCTTGAGAACCATTATCAAGAAAGGAGTAACACAAACAAGATGCCAAATAAGACTACATAAATGAAGGGAAGGCAAGATAAAAATATGGAAAATTTTAGTTTATCACTAGGATTCTTATGATGGTATAGAATTATTTATCATATGTGGAGTATTTCAATTTGGCGCCATTTAATATTTCACTACATAATGCAATGACCCATTTTTCTTATGAAAGTACACCTCCTACCCCTATCCCACTAGCATCACATATAACTTTAAACAATTTATCAAAATTAGGTAAGGATAATAATTGTGCATTCCCTCACTTATCTTTTAAGTTTCTAAAGGCTTTAAGTTTCATCCTCTCCCCAATTGAATTTGCCTTTCTTCATGATATGTGTAATAGGCATGGTAATAGTTAAGAAGTCCTTGATGAATCTTCTAAAAAACTTGGTAGCCTACGAAAACTCCTTACCTCATGAATATCTTTGGGTATAGGCCAATATTGAACAACTTGAATCTTTATGGGATCCACTTTTAGACATTCACTATTTATTATATAACTAAGTAAAACAATACTTGAAATCATAGAGTCACATTTTTTCATTTTTTCCTAGAGTTTAGCTTCATATAGTTAATCAAATAATCTCCTCAAATGAATATGATGATCAGGCTAGTTTTTACTATACACAAGTATATCGTCTAAGTACACCAAAATAAATTTTCCAAGAAAATAATGAAGAATTTTATTCATTAGTAACATAAACAAACTAGGTGCATTACACAAACCAAAAGGTATCATAAGCCATTCATAAAAGACCATATTTCATTTAAAGGCCATTTTCCATTCATCCTTTTCCCTTATCCTCATTTGATGATAACCACTCTTTAGAATAATTTTTTAACATACTTGTTCCCCACACAATTCATCAAAAATTTCATCTAATCAAGGAATAGGAAATCAATATTTGATAGTTATATTGTTCACAACTCTAGAGTCAATACACATGTGCCACACACCATCTTTAGATAATTAATGTAGGTATATAACGCGGGATCATGCCCTCTCTCACATATCCTTTCCCTATGAACTATTGTATTTGTTTTTGTAATTCCTTAGCTTCTTCTGGATTACATCTATATGTAGGTCGATTAGGTCATAATCCAAGTATTAAGTTTATAGCATGTTCTATTACTCATTTAGGTCGTAATCCAGGTAGTAAGTTATCACAAAAATGCATCATGATACTCATCATTGAGCTCATTTAAATGAGGATTACTATCATTTTTATCCCCTTATAGAGATTATTTGATAATCAAAGCATAAAAACTACTTTATTCCTTTATATATTCCATCATAGCCTTTTCATGCAAAAATAAATACTTTTTAGTTATTCTCAACTCTACTATCTTTATCACACTTAGAAGGTTTAATTTTGTGTTTTTTCCTATCTTTCTCAATGAGATACATAAAATACCATTATGAATAACACATCTATCATATTATCATGATCTACCAAATAATCTTCTCTTATTTATTGGGTTTCTCATTAGCTTAAAGTTGAAAAACTGTTTGTAACACATAAAAAACATTATTCTCATTCTCAGATTCACTTGAAATTACTTCACTTGGCTCAAACTCAGAGTCTTCATCACAAGTCTCTACAACTTCAATCTCCTATATAGAAAACACACTTTAGTTGGGATATTCTCTAGAAAAGTGATCATATCCTCAACATTTAAAAAATGGCTTCATAGAGACCTCACTAACCTTGGTCTTTCCTTTCTCCTCTAGGGTAAGTACTGCTTCTTATAAAAATTTTTAATACTTGAGGTACCCGACCCATACTTTGTAGATTGTTTATTCGAGTAGTAATTTGTAGAAGGAGTACTTTGCTTAGCTTGAGGCTAAGTGGAATTGATTTTCATTTCAAATCTCAAAGATAACTTAATCATATCATCAAGAGATTCATATAAAAAAGTTTTAAATTTATCTCAAATTGTCATGTTAAGGCCTCCTAGAGAATATAGTACATGTTTGTTCTTTTTTGTCATGAATATCACATATAAGGGCTAATCTCTCAAACTCCCTTAAATATTATTCAACACTTAGAAGTCCTAGACTAATAGAATTTAATTTAATTTAATTTAATATAATATTTGTTCTCATACTTCTTAGGTTTCTTTCTCAAATGTTTTGTAAGCTTATCCTAAGACTTGATTTTAGATTTATCTTCTCTTTCTCTAGTCCTTTTCAACTTACCATACCATATCCTAACAATATTATTGAAATTAAGAGTATATAGTTGACACTTTTTCTCATTATGATAATCCTTTAATTCAAATATAGAGTGTACTTCATGTAACCATTTAAGAAATAGTTCAACAATAAGTTTGCCATAAAAATCAGAAAGATCAAATTTTATACCTTTATCTTCTCTATGATGATGTCTCAGTTAATGGTTATAGAATATTCAATTGCATTCTCCTCCTTGTGTATCTTATTCATAACCTACACATGATTTTTGATATATTCCTCTTGTTTGAGTATTCTTCCTTGCTGCACTTCCCATTTTTTCTATATGGAATTCCATTTTCTCTTGCACATTGTGGACTGAATCGTACTTGGAAAATCATTAATGAATTATTTAGAATAGAGTTTGCATGGAAATAATTTGTCTTAGTTAAGTGATCGTTTTATCTAGATTGATTGATATCTTTTACATTGCTTAAAAAGAGATTTAAAATTCTACTATTTCTTATTGGTGTCAACTTACAAATACACATCAACAAATGGCTAGTACCTATAGGTTTTGATTAAAAAACATGAATCAAAGATGGCTACCTCTCGACCTTTCTTGCAAGATATTTTAACTCAAAAATCAATTATATCATAAAAAAGTATATTCTCACACTCAATACATTTCTTGTTAAGTTATTGATATATAATTCAACAAAAGATAATAACCATAAGTACTTAATTGGACTCAACATTCATTCATGAATCATCTCTTATGATATAATGTGTCAAAAATATAATGTCACATGAATCTATAGGACATTTATTAATAAAATGACAAGAAAAATTCATCTAAGGTTAGAACCACACTTGGTTTCATGCACAGCAAGTCAAAGCATGAAACAACACACTTATTTTCACATTTCAATCATCACTTGATATCATGGGATTTATAATTGGTATTTAACTTTCCTATTTGGTTACCATGGGTAAGTAATTATCATGCATGATTTAGACTTAATAACATGGAACATCATGCAAAACAAGTCTCGTTAAGACAAAAAAAATGATCAACTCACATGATTTACCTCCTTGATTCATTAGAAAACCTAGCATGTATTCATTTATCCATGTTTGATATTTTCATGATCAAACTCTAGAGTTATTTCATGATTATCACACCTTACTACCTATCCTCTTTACAATAAAATCTAAAGAAGCAAATATTTAAGATCTCACCACAAGAAATCAAGAACATGATGAACAGAATCAAGAACCTAGGTTATATAGTTGGTTATGGTGTGTTTGATGGCTTTAATGTGGAGGAAGGGATCTACTCCAAAGGTTCGAAATTCAAGATTAAAATTCAAACTAGATTTGATACCAAAATTGGCATGGAAGATAATGGAGAAATTAATCATTCACAATATACGACCCTTTTTTCTTCATTCAGGATAATAATGATGGTTTAATATGTTTGCTAAGCTCAAAAATGCTAGAAGGTTTGGAATAGATTATAATCTAACTAGCCACTAATGATTCCAAGAAGAAAACACATAGTTTTCTTTCATAGAATAACTTTTAACTCATGAAGAGAGCCCTCACTCACTTGGGAGAAATAGAGAGAATTTTAAAAATTCTAAGTCTTATTCGATCTTCAATTCTTAGCATGTACGAGTCAAATATTATATATAAATACACACACATACACATACACATGGTGGTCTTAATTTACCTTTCACTAACCAAGCCCTTATCCAACTGATCTTAAGCTATATAGATTATCTTAGTAAGTAAAAGAATTAAATTAATGCACTATATACCAATATCATACATATGTACACTATATATACATACATACATATACATAGACATTTACACACATACACACACATACACACACACAAGGTGGTCTTAGTTTACTTTTCACTAACCAAGCCCTAAAAAATCTTGTCTTAAGATAACAAGATTAGCTTAGTTAGTAAAGGAACTAAAATAATACACCACACGCCTATATTATAAATATACTCATCTATACTTAAAAGTTACAATACATTGCAAAATATACATAAAATCTCAAAGATAAACAAAACCTTAACCATGTAATACATATAATAATCATGTAACCAAAGTTAATGTCCTGTAGATTTTGCTTCAATGAACCTTTATAACCCTTATATTTTTCTTATCTTATAAACTTGATATATTTGGTAAAACATATATAATACCTATAACAATAACTAAATAAAACATTAGTAGTATTAGGGGTTTCAAGAATAATTGGAATTATTTCTAAGTATGCTAACTTTTAACATTCTATAGAATAAGAGTGAGATTGAGACGCTTATACATCAAGGAGAAGAATAGGTGCATAGATTAATAAAGAATTAGGTTGTGTTGATCTTCTAGCTCAGTCAATATCTTAATCCTTGTTTTGATGATAACAAACATGACTAAGGGTTTAACATTTTTTGTTTTAGTGTGCATGAAATATGATGATAATGAATGTGCCACACAACACTTATTCAAATCATACTTCACCTACAAATAAATCAATATTCCAAGTGCACTTAATCATATCCTTCTCTTAAGTGTAATATTTAAAAGAAGTATCAAGTTTTAAAGCACAAGAGAACATTCAATCAAGATGCTATGACTCAAGACCTTAGGGTTAATACTTTAAGTATGTAGGTTTTATTTTAAGATTTTTTGAGCATAACACTTTTGATTTTAATATATTGAGATGTTATAAAATATTCCTTAGAATTTATTTGATGTAAATTCTTTGTTAGTTTTAAATCCCAAACCTTTTTCAAAGTGATTTACAAGTATTTGGTTATAGTTTCACAACTATCAAATGTTTTTTTTCAAACCAGGAATTTAAAAGTTCAAAAATCCCCAAAACCAATCAATTGTTTTCTATGAGACTTTTGTGCAAATTTTTTTTATTCATTGTTTGATCACTTTGATTAGTCTCCTCAAATTTATAGATTAGTTATTGGAACTGCTCAACTAATTTGACTGACTAGGTTAGAGGTTAGACTTATACATAAGCTAATTTTACCTCATCTCTTTAGTTAGTTTTCTCAAATAAATTGACTAATATAACTAACTAAGTTAAAGGTTAAAGTATAGTACACAATGTTTTTCCTAGGGACCAAACTGATCAAATGGACTAAGCAAACCCATCGAAAGCAACAAATACAAGTTTTTTTTTACCAAAATTTCCAATTATTTAGCTCATGGTATAAATATTGGGCGTACTAACAACACCATTTAATATCTCATTAATTGTACATTTATTTCTCTACTTATTATTGCAATTAAATCTCAACTATACACTTTCAAAATATTATTTTGTTGAGGCTTTCTTAATAGTGCTCTTACTCATTCAGCTAATGTAAAATCAATTATTTCATTTTAATACTTGTTTCATATAGCTATATTACACCCAAAAGTTATTTTATGTGTTTGTTTGTTATTCTTGTTTTGTGCCCTTGTCATTATGCTATCACCTTATTTAGTAGTGTATTACTATTAATATATATTCTACAACTACTAGTAGATAAGTCAAATGAAGTGAATGAGTATACATAAGCACCCCAAGTTATTACCAATGGTGTTATTCATATATTGATTTGTTATCATAGATAAGCAACTACATATTATTATGAGGGTTTAATTATTATAGTAAAAAGGTACACCTACATAGTATAAGCCTAATCTTTGATTGGATGTTGTAAGGTTATGATGTAAATCCTTACCATTGGGTATTTCGAAAAGACCATATAAATATCAATTGAGGATAGAATTTTTGACACAATTAATATCTTACCTTGGTACCAGACTCCTTATTAGGTTTAACCATTACTTTAACATTTCGTTAGTTAGTTATTAAGATACGTTATATTTTAGATTCATTATATAAAATTTTTCTATTTAGGCTTTTAATACTCTCTTCTTCTTTTTGTACAAATGTCACCACTTGAGTTGTAAATTAGATTCATTAAAACATGATATAGTTGCAAGTTATACAATTTATATTTACGTTAATGAAATCATATATAATATACAATTTATATTTATGTAATCCATTATCCAAATATAATTCTAAAATTTTTGGGAATTTTTGGGATATAATCGACTATATTATAATTCATTGACTACACTAAGAAGAAATATATGATACCGTTGGAAGGTATTTATACAAATCCAATGTATATGCATAATAATATATTTACATTGATAACATAAATATTCTTCAAAAATAAAACTTTATAAGATACAACTATATAGGAAGCTAAAGATATTATTATAAGAAGATATAGCTACTACCATTGGTAGATAATAACACTAATATATATAAAGGGATGACAACATTAGTATAAGAAATAAAAATAATATTACTAATATAAAAAAAATAAAAATAACATACTAAAGAGTTGTTGAGTAATATTATTATTTTTGATTTCATATAGGGCCTGTGACACCCGTTCTTAAATGTGAATTAACAATGGTTGAAATAAGGGTATATGTAATGGTTTCAAACTGCCGCCTAATCCATTAGTGTGTATACTATATTCGATTGTTCAAACAATGCAATATAAAGTTATAAAATTGGCTAAAAAACTTTTGATGCCAAACAATAAACAATAGTTTTCGATAAGGACTCACCTTATAAAATTATTTATACACAAAACTTTTAAATAAATACTATTGTGTATATAGCTACCTTAAAAGAATTCTGAAGTTGTATGTTGAACATAAACAACGGTTATATCAACAAAAAAGAGAGAATGGCTTATAAAGTCAGTATATATAATGATTTTTATGCATAAATGTCATATATATTTTTAATCAAAATAAGAATTTTAGCAAAAGGCTATTGACAGTAGTTATATTATAGAACCAACATGTATTGTCAAAGTACATGGTGGTTATATAAGAAAATTTCCATCTATCCCTTGGTTTTATTAATTAAAGTGAAACTATAGTGCACACTAGAACTATACTATATTATATGGTTTATAGAATTCTTTGACAAGCATCAACACTTTACAACCACAATTGCAAATCCAAAATAAACCATAATTCACATGTTTCTCATCAAAATAAATTGGATTGTAAACTTTCATTATCATACAAAGCCCCTTATACAAAATACTAAAACTCTACATGAGTATATACAACTAAAAATTTAGATAGCATATATGATCCTTCTCAAGTTCATATTCCAATTGATGTTTCCATTAAAAGGGTTTATGTTGTCTAAAATATAAAATCCCTAAAATTCACAGTTGAAAATTTTCATTTGTTGAGGAAAATCATACACTAAATAGAGGGTGCTACTATCGTGATCAGTATAATTCTAACCCTTGGATGGCCTCATACTAACCATAAGGCTAAAAGATACAAGGGAAAGTAACAGGAGATGATTAAAAACAAAATAAGTTCAACATTAAATATGAAGACTAGAGTGCACAAAAGTTAAGGTTAATACATAAGTGAAATAAAATAAAAGATAACGTCCTGCTATGAGGGAATAAAAACAATAGAAAACATAAAATATAAGTTGTACAGAGAATACCATCTCTAGACCCATCCTTGAGACATCATAAATTCACTTTGCCCTGACCAGCTCATTATAAGCATCAAAATCCTCAAGAGCCTCATCGCCTACCCACACAAATCAGGAGGTAACCATATGGCTAAGACAAGGCACATCACATAAAATACAGATAACATGCAAGTAGTAGGTTTTATTAGCATAACTACCACTATAAGAGTTTAAGCCATTAGTATCGTCTTTATGCATCTCTTGAATTATATCCACATGAGTACGAAGAACCCACTCTTATGGTCAATGGAACAAAAATAACTACTCTAGGATAAAATATGCTTAGCCACTATTATAGCTGATGGAATGGTAAACATGAACACCTCCAAAGCATTACACTCCTGTCCACTATTGTAACTGGTGGAATGATAGCATCCTAAGTTTGGTCCCGATCCACGTGGTGTTCCATTGTAAGTAATTAGTATCTTTTCCATGAATTATTATCATCCAAGTTTTAATTTATTAATCTTGGAACCCCCACTATTATAATAGGTGGAACGGGAATACTACTCTAGGGCGGAATGCGCCTAGCCACTATTATAGTTGGTGGAATGAAAACATCTTCAGTCTGGGCCCAACTCAATGATCTTTTATTTTATGTGATTACTATCTTATTCATGTCTTATTTAGCAAGCAACCCCCATCTAGACATGCACCCCCAACGGTCACTCCAGACTCACTACCACTCTACTAACCATGACTCCCTAAAATATCCTATCCCTTAACCTAGGACCTCTACATCCCCCAAGACTCCAAGGCCCTATATATGGGTCAAGGAGCACTTCCCTATTTCTCCACCTATACTCACCATCGCCCACTAGGGTTTTCCTTTGAAACACTAATTTTGACTATGTGACCCTAGCCTCTCCTCTTTTTGTTCAGCCCATATTCTCCCTTGATTCGAAGACCATCACCAAGCTCAACCCACTCCAAACCTCATAACCAAACTCCTCAACTCCCACATGTGATAATGACTCCCTAGTTGTTCACCCCCCAAAACCCTAATATTCCCCTTTTTACTCCACACTCTCTTCTCCTACACAACTCTACCCTGCAATTAACTTGACTCACACCCTCCATATGGTGCACCCCTCATCACGAAACTAATGTCCAACCAACCCCCTCAACCTTTCCCCACAATACCCCTATCCTTAAGGGTCCCCCCAAAACCCTAGTTTATGCTCCCATGCATATTTCTATCAACCCATATACTAACTCTTTCCTGAGTACACCAATCACCCAAAACACACTTTCCTCCCTACGGTCAACCTCAAACTAGATTTTCCCACATAAATCCTTTCCCCCATGCAAAGCACATACACCCTATGCAAGGCTCATACTCCCCATGCAAGATTTTATCCTAACCCTTCCTTTTATTCTTTTCACCTTTTATTTTCTCTACCATATTTCATAAGACACTTTGGATAATCTCCACAAATCACCTCACTCACTCCACCATCTTTATTTTCTTCAATCTCCCATAACCACTAAAACCCACCTAAGTCATCTAGGCATACATACCATAATATTTCAGCCATACATAAGATGTATCCATACATAGAAGTCAAAACCACATATACAACATATAATAAAGACGACTCTTGCCATACCCTAACTCCTTGCAAGCCAAGCTATGCCACAAACATACTTAGTTCACATACCCATATATTTACACATAATATACCAATACATCCATACACATGAGATTTATAACATAACCCAAAGCCTTAACCATATTGGACTCCAGGCTTAAAGCATCCTCATGGAGAAGGGTTTTCTCAAAACCTATAAACAGACCATCACTAGGTCACTTCACCATCTTTCTACTTCTTTTTCCCTTTTCTTTATTTTCTTAACCAAATAATAATAATAATAATAATAATAATAATAATAATAATAATAATAATAATAATAATAATAATAATAATAATAATAATGTTAACATTAATAAATTATTAAAATAAAATATAATAAGTAGGAGGGAGAATGGCACAACTAGAAGGAACATTAGTTGAGGGGGCAGCACAATGGTTGCAACTTACAATGGTAGAGGATGGTGTAAAAGTGGGGTTTTGGGGTTGGAAAAAGGGAGGGGAGTTAGGTTTTCCTAGGTGGTAGGGTTCCTTAGGTTAGGGGGTTTGTAGTGGTGGTGACCTCATGATGGCAGTGTAGTTGTGGTCATGGCGGCGACCAAGAGGGAAAGGAAAGAAAAGGGAAGAAATGAGAGGGGAGAAAGGAAGAGATGGATGTGTGGTAAGGTTAGGGCTTTTTATATATAAGAAGGGAGGCAAGAAAGGTGGTGATAGTAGCAGAAGTGGCAATGTAGGGTAGCACTGGCAATGTTGGGTGCAAAAGGGCAGCTCGAGTTGCCCACTTTACATAGGTAGGGAGAGAAGACAAAGGGGAAGGAAGGGAAGGGGAGTGGTTCATTGAATGCAGGGTGATGTAGGGAAGAGGAAGGGAGGGAGTGTTGATGGTGTCACGTCTTGGTGGCAGTGGTGATTGTGTCTGTTTAGGCGGTGCGAGTAAAGGCTGGGGAGTGGTAGAGAGAAAGAGGGGAAAGGAGGGAGTGGAGAGGGTTATTTAGAGGTGTAGGGGTTGGGAGAAGTGGATAAGAAGATAAGGGAAGAGGGTGGTGGCTTCTGGTTGGCATGCAAGATAGGGCAGCAGTGTGCTGGGGGGACGGGGATAGGTTTCACAAGGTAGGGGTAGCAGGTGAGGGCTGAGGACTTGCAAGAGGGAGGGGGACCATGCAAGATCGTGCTTGCTGCACACCCTACAAGGCCAAACAGGAAAGGAGGAGGGAGAGAGGGGAAGGGGAGCTAAGAAGTGCAGCCATGCATAGGATGCGTAGGTTAGAGAAATAGAAGGAAGGGGCAGAAGGGGAAAGAAGAGAAAAGGAGAGAGAGAGAAAAGGAAAAGATGAGGGATAATGCGCACGGGCTTGGGCCACTTGGGTGGGGGGAAGAAAAGAAAAAAAAATGGGCCAAGGAAGGAAGAAGGAAAGAAAAGAGGGGGAGGGTGTTGGGCCACCAAAGGAGGGGGAAAAGAAGGAAAAAGAAAAGAAAAATGAAGAAATGAAGAAAGAAAAGAAAGAAAAAGGAGGCAAGAAAAGGAAAATGGGATGGTATGGTGTTTTGGATTTATTTATAGTTTTAGGAATAATAAAAATTAACAATAATAATAGTAATAATAATAATAAAATAAGTTTTATTAATTTAGAAATTATTATGATTCATTTATAATTTATCTTATGTTAGTAAATACATTTAGTGTCTACTAATTATGTTACTACATCATTTTTCTTCTTTAATTACCATTATTATTATTATTATTATTATTATTATTATTATTGCATTATTATTTTATTAGAAATGGTACATATAATTAAATCTTATCCAATAATTTCTTATTTTATTCTTAAATCCTAAAAATAAAGTTCTAGGGTATTACATAAAAGGAGTGTAAGTTGTCGGTTTCTACATTCACCATTAAAACTACGATATAAACAATTGATCATCTTCCATTGAGGGGAATATGTTGGATGTCTAATCTTGTCATAAAAAATATTTCGTTCACATGCCATATAAGGTTCTTTATATCTTCCTCAATACATGTAATGTGTCAAAATTGTGGTATAATTGAAAAGTACCACAATACCTTTTAGGAACCTTAGCCCTATTGTATTCTAACATTTGAAATCAATGAGCACCATATAATATTGCATATTCATTATAATACCAAATGAAATCATGATGAAAAATATGAATCTTTTCATAATTAAAACCCATAAAGTGAAGAGTCTTCTTAACGTCATAAGTTTAGGGAGGAAGCAAATTATATTTCAAAAGCAACTCATTCAAGAGCCAAAGAAAAGAAGTGAAGCTTGTGTCACTCTATACATTACCCGCATTCAAGTTGTACAATCGTATCATAACTACTAATTTTATAAATTTAGTAAAACCATTTTCCAAAAGAATCTTTGAATTAATAACCAATTTAAGCTCCTAGTTAGAAAGATAAAAGACCAAATCAAATATTCCATAAACCCTTCATGAAACCTAGAAAATCAAGGAAATTATAAGAAGAAAACAAAAAATGAAAACAAAATCAAAGGATATAGAATTGAAGAGGAAGGAAGTGTGAGCTCATGTTCAAATTTTGAAAGCAAGATTAAGCTTCAACCATGGTGGGAAAATGGAAGGCTAAGCCACGAAAAATGAAAAGGAAGAAAGGGAGAAAATATATGAACCAAAGTGAAAGAAGAAGATATGAACCAAAGGAAAAGAAGAAGATAAGAAAAGGAAGAAGAATGAAGACTTTTTGTTGTGTTTGGTGGTGGAATAAGGTGGTGGTGATGGTGCATCAGTTTGGAGGGATAAAAAAGAGACTCAAGGTTGAATATAAGGGTTTGACCTAATAAGATCTTGGGTATAGGTTAGTAGATATTTTTAGAAGTCATCAACATTAACTTTATCAATTATTTAACAAAAGAATAAAATAAATTGAGGCTCAAGTGCCACAACCCTATGAAAACCTCAAGAAGATATTTTCATCTATTAGAAAGTTAAAAAAATGTATGAGAATAGTTTCATAAGAATTGGATTGAAGTAGAAGAAGGCACATTCAATTTGATGACATATAAGTGCCAAATAATATCTAACAAGATTCAAATTTTATGAAATTAATTACATAATATCTTTAAATCATTTTAAGCTTAATAACACTAAAACTTTGCTATCCTCTAGGTTTTGTAAATTTTAGATAGCAAAAAGAGATTTTTCTAGGCTTAAAAGCACAAAATGAGTTGAAATAGACATGAATAGTATTTTTGTAGAGATATTTTATTAGAATTTTGAAACAACTTAAGGCACAAAAATAAAAATAAAAATAAGAAGCTTAAAAAGAAAAATGTAAGAATTAGAATTATATAGATTAAGTTTGATAGTTAAAACTTTCTTAGAATATATTACATAAAAAAACTCGTGAAGAAGGGTTAAGAAATAGAAACTAAATGTTTCAAAAATAAAACAAGGATTTCTATTTCATCAAAGGGTGTAATAAATGTAGAAAATATGATAATTTTAATTTAAGTAAGACAAAAAATAAGCCACAGTTTCTAACAATTGGATGTTACACATACTTCGTTTCCATTCACCTACACAGATAAAAATAATGGAACTTTCACATTATCTAAATTTTGTAAAATGAGAAATAACCAACTAATACCAAGAGACAAATATTCTCTTTTGTCACTAATGAGCTACTACCACAAACCACATAAACACATCAATGAAGCTCCACACCATTTCCTTATACAAATAAGGTGAGACTTAATGTAACCTTGAACAATGAGTACTCACTGCCACTTACAAAAAAATGATTCAAAAGGTAAGATGGTGATCTTGCCCTCATCAATAAAGAGGTTTTCTCCAATAAAAATGGTTCTCAAGAAGCTAAGATAATGGAGTATTCACAACCAACCAATGATGAACTAATTTTCAACAACCCCATACCCACCTTAATTAAGCAAAACTAGTTGTGCCATCCGACACCCATATAATCTATTTTCTTGCAAGCATCCACCACTGATTCCTAACTCTATGTCTAGAATCATTTCTTAACCATCTTCCCAATGAATCTAATCCATTATTTCCATTTTTATATAAATTCTCATATCCAATCTCAAATCTTGTTTTTCCTTCCTTAGTTGGCTAGACGGAGGGTTGAAGTTGAAGGAGGCAAGGTTGACTTGTAGGCAAGGTCAATGACACTAAAGGAGGGTTGAGGAAAATTGTATTTCTTTCATTTTGATTTTCCTCACTTTTAGCTTAGGAGAAGGCTAAGGATAACTTTTCTCCCCTTTTTATTGTTATTTTCTTTCTTTATAATTTTCCTTGCAACCAAATGCCGAGAAAACAATTTCCTTCTTTCCTTTTTTGACCTTTTCACACTATTTTCTACAAATCAAAGGGACCTTTAATGTTGGAAAAGTCCTTTCAGTTTTTTTGCCCCTTTTAGTTATAAAAAAGTTATATAGTCGGGTTGGGGAGGAGAGAAAGAGATGCCCTATACACAGACCAAATATAGTGCTGGCAGCTATAAATTTACAAACATAATACTAAAGTAGCAAAAGGTGACTTCGGTATGAAATCATTCTTTGACGGGGTTGGGATATGTCGAATGTAAACAGCATTACGTCTGCTAATTAACTTCCTCATTAGTACCGACTATATCCTAAAGGCTGGCAGAGAGCAATGCACAAAGGGAAGCATGAAATTTAACCTTCAGATCCTTGATCGTTAACCAGAGTATTGTTTCCCTATGGAAGTCAATTTTAGAAACACAGATATCGGCCAGTGGGCAAACGAAGAATGGGATCTAACTACAGAGACCTAAAGGCAAAGAAATAGAACATCGGCCTTAATCAACTAATTAAGATGTGGTGGTATCAGGACTTGTGGAGACCAACGGCTATAAAAGTCAGAATCATGAGCACCTTTCCAATTACTATAATACAGCATATGACACGTAAGTGCAGAATGACTTTTTTCCTTGACTTGGAACCAGATTCCATCGTTAGCTAGAATGTTAGACTTCATTTAGAAAAGGAAAAAAAAAGTTACATGAACAAAACGTGACTTTTTTCCTGCGTTATAATGATAATCTTCCGTCTCCTTCTCATGAGCTTTGGTTCTGTTCGATCTATTATACTACAAGCTTGATTACCTAACAGAAATATCACGCGGTACGCCATATCTCAGTCTATATCTTCGCTGGCTGGTGGCTGGCTTCATGTCGGGAAAGGCAAGTTATGCTTCCTGGTTTTTCCTCCATCAATACGAACATCGTTTAATTCAAGATCTCAAGCAGCCTGCATATATATCATAACCTGCCTATTTATGTTAAATGACAATATATCCTTGACATGTTTCATTAATGACAGCTGTACTGCATGGTTATGAGGATAAACATTGATTGCAATGGTTGTTACAGAAAGGTCAAAACTGCCATCCTTACTCTCCCAGGTAATTTCTATATTATTACAGAGACTTAGTATGTAATAGGGATTCAAAAAAATGTTTTCATGTTTTATATCTTATCTATATTTTTTAATATACGAAATAAATCTATCAAATACATATTTTAAATTTTAACTTTTTTCAAGGATTGATAATTTATTAAAAATATTTTTATTATTTTTAAATGTTTAATATAAAAAATCTTAAATACGAAATGGATTCTTTCCCTTCTTATTACCCCCAAACTCAGTGACCCCTATGAAGTTTGATATATTTTTTTCTCGTCGACTTCTGACCCTCTGTGTTTCACTCGTTGTTTTTAAACTCAGAGGTGCAGTTTCATTTGATAGAGAAGCCGAGGGTGGTAGTCTGCGGAAATTTCACTCCACAAGACGTGGCAATCAAGATAAGAAAAAAGATTAATCGCAGAGTCGAAATATTGGACATTCAACATCTTAGTACTGCTCCTCCTATTAATTACTACTAATCATCATCATGACATTATATAGTAGCTGTAACCATAATTCTAGATTTATCCACTGTCTCAAATTACGCAAGAAATTATTTGTATATTAATTGTGGATTGAAGGAAAGATGTTTCTTTATTATTCATTTTGTGCTGTATTTGATATTTAATATTTCGATAAATATTATTATTCCTTTCATGTAAAAAAAAGAATTATTCTAATAATTTGTATACCTTTTATTAAAATAATTAAAGGAGTTTTCAAATTACACTTAGATATTTTATTAAAATATAACAAAACATTTAATATATATATATATATATATATATATATATATATGAGAGTAATAATAAAAACTAAAACTTAGTTTTTTCAAAATCAATTTTTTTTATATAAAAAGTTAATGGTAGAAGGACATTTTTTTTATATGAATGAATTATTATTTGTTGTCTAGCTGTTTGAGGACAATGATTTTTGTATAAGGTTGAAACATCCTAGTTCTTATTTGTAAAATACTATTTTAGCAAGAGTTGCCACGGGGTGAGGGAACCCGGGGGGGAGGGAGAAGAAAATGTAGGGACGGTAAGGTGGGGATGACACTTAATCTCTATTCCTAAACTCCATAATTAAATTAACACTCAAATTCATTTTGATTCCAATTTTTTCTTAGTACCAAAAATTAATTTCACTCCGATCACTACTCTATAGATTCTCTTGTCCCCGTTCTTTACACCTGCCCTAATCTTGGATACCCAACCTATATAATCAAAGACATTTACCTTATACTACTCACAATTTGATGAATTGAGCACTTTTGTTGTGCATTATCCTTAAAGTTCTAATACTACCTATAACTCGACATAAATCTAGTGTACTATATCATCCTGATAACAAATATAAGATGAATAGTTATGTCTGAAAACCTGATAAATAGAATTAAGAGAAATATAAATATAGATAATGTTTAGATATTAATTCTAAGTATAATATCAAAATACAACAAATAGAATCCCATAGAACCAAAAGTCTAAAAATGTTTCTGTGTACAAGCTAACCACCGAATAACATCACTCTAAGCCCATCCCCAATGTATAAGAATCATTCATCTACACATAGCGCATCATATATAGAAAAATCACCCAAAGGATCATCATCAATATACACAAAAATATCTGGATCATCTGCTCATGGAAATGAGTGACACTTATGAAAAATATGATCAGTATGCTATGTACTGAGTAAGGTAACCATACAACTGAAGTAAGGGTACAAAATAGATAAATCATACATGAGAATTAATAATAGGCAATGCAAGGTAAATACTAATTCCATAACACATTATTAGTTGTAAATAAGATCCATTTTCTTAAGTATGTTGAGTTCAGGGATCACACTATTATTAATCCTATGGAACGGACTGAAACACCACTCATAGAAGAGCACACCTAAGCCACTATTATTTTCCAATGGAACATACGCAACATATACCAGGGTGGTAGCATGCTCCTTAATACTATTTTTTAATCATTAGAGCAATCTAAATCACCTCTTTGGACAAAACACACTTGAGTCATTATTATTGTCTAGTGAAACAGACACAATACCTCGGTTCTAACTCACCTAATCTTTCATTGTATGTGATTAATGTCTTACCATTAGCACATATCTCATAATTATATTTTCATTTAAGTTAAGTTTAGGGCTTCAATATTCTTAATTTAGTGGAATGTATTGAAATGCCTCTCAAGGTAAAATGCTCCTCATCGTTCGATGGTGTAATACCCCATCTTTAAATCCTTAAATTGCATTTAAAATTATGTTGATATAGAATAAATGTGTTTTGGCTTTATAAATGGCCTAACATTTTAATAAAGTTGGGAATTTTAGGTGCATTGATCAACTCGTTTGCTTAACCTATCGATCGATATTCCTAAGAATCAGCAATTTTAATTTTTGATAAAGTAGTTGGCTGGTTTGCTAAAATTGATCGACTAGCTGTCTTGAGATTTTGTAACCTTTCCTAGTTTTAATATGAATGTTTTTGCAATTTTTATAAAAACTTATAATTAGAACCTATTTATGCTAATGAGCATATGTTGGTGATTTGGTATTATTTTTACATTATTTAGATCACTTTATGATTTTATTTAGTTAAAATTTGTGCAAAAGTAAATTATGAGGCATATCTCACCTTTTCTCTTCCCATTCACTTTTCTCTCTCTTATAGCTATCATGGCTATGTGTTTGACTTTCTTCACCACTCCCTTGACCTACCAAACCTTTGCCATATCACTTCATTGTTACACCTTACCTCGATTTGTGATCTCTTTACACTTTGGGTTACCCACACTCAACCTAAGGAAGAATTCCCCTCTCTCCCACTTGAGTATATTAACCATCACTTCCATTCTATACATGCCATTCTAGATTCAATTCACTCTATATTATCTACATTTGCTAATTCTTTCCCTACTCCCTTGTGTAATTTTCCCAAGTGTTGGACATTCTCCAATTCTCCTTTCCTTTATTCTCTATTGAGAAAACAAAGGGTTACCGCTTGTTCCCAATCCTTTGGTCAAAATTATTTTCTTTTTTTCTTTTCCTAATCATAACTTTAGCTATGCCTTGTTTCTCTTAAGCGAGGAAGGGTTAAAGTTTTGAGATAGATTGAAGATCTTGGTGTTTGGGATTAGATTTTAGCTCTAAGAAAAGGTTGTGTTATGCCATTTTCTTATCCTTCTTCTTATTTTATTTTTTAGGTTTGGATAAAATAATTTTAATCATTTTAAATCTTGATTCTCTTAGGAATTGAGGTCTTAGTAGATAGCAATAAAGTTAGGAGTATTATATGCTAGCAGAACTGCTTGAAGGTAAAGCATTCTTATATTTAATATAAATTAGGAATTTTTTCATTTGTTGTGGTTCTATGTTCTTTCTGCATTCATGTATTGAGCATGAGTTAATTATATTATAGAATTCAAGCATGTGGTAAGTTTTCTTCTTTAAAATTTAAACATGATTTGGGTTCTCTAATATTATTCATGATTTTGGCAATTTTGAGCATGATTTGTTAAATGACAATATTACCATGTATCCATGTGATTCTATGTGTGTAAAGTGTCTTTTTATTATTTTTATGACAAAGAAACTTGCTAGGCTTAATATAGTAAATTTTGTTGAAGTTTTGGTATGTGGATCGCAGATTTGGGTGTTATTTTTTCCAAACTAGTTAATGGATTTGTGGGATCGATTGACTACTTTTGTGAATAGTAACTCAATTTAGGATTTTTGATTGGCTGGTTGTGAGATCAATTAATTGGTTAGATGAACCAGTTAATGGATTCTTATGAGCATTCAATTAGTTTGCCAAACCCATTAATTGTTTTCCTTGTAACCTGAGTAGTCTAGTCTCTACTTAGGCCCATCAACTTGTTGGGTCAGACCCATTAACTGATTGGGGGCAAACCCATCAACTAATTTCCTATAAATAGTATATTGGTAGGACTACCCTATCGAGTATTCCATTGGTTTTATTCCACGTTTAGGTTTTGTATGACTAGACAAGTTGATTGGTCCTAAGGACCGATCGATTAGTCCATTTGTATTTTGCCATGTTTGTTTGTTCATTCTTATTATTGTCTTGGACCTTCTATATTAATATTTCCATATGATTACAACATTTGAATTATGATTACAACCATCATTACCCTAAAATTAATATGGATCAAAATAATGATATTTGGGTCTTGGATTAATTAATTTTTGTGTCATCTCTAAACACCAAATTGGTCTCTTATATGCCTTATGATGTATTAGGTGTTATCACTTAGAAACACTTAGTTTGGATATTTATGGAATTATATTTTATTTTTAAAATTAATTTGTAAATAATAATTAATGGATTAAGATTTTTTTCAATGTTTTTTTCTCCAACTCTTAGTGTAGCTAGCTAGGAGTTAGTGGTTAGGTCATCCTATGTTTTATATTTTTACTCTGTACCTTTTTCCTTTCCTACTGGGTTATAGCCGGTAAAGGTGTGTGCACATATCTTTAAGGTATAAGATCATACTATAGTAGTTCAGTGTGGCATTGGTATTTAGTATGGGTGGGTGAGGTATCCCAATACATGCCCTTTAGCACTTTGTATTGTCCATTCCTTAGGCAGGTGTGGTATCCCAACTTTTAGTCATTGTGGTGGAGGTATTCATGGTGTGGTGGGTAAGGTATCCTAGTACAAGTCATATACTTCAATCATGTGTGGTGGGTGTGATATCCCATGGTGTGTTAGCCCTCATGATAGGTGCACTTGATGTGTGTTATCCCTAGAGAAAAGCTACATTGATATATCCTGAACTTGTGTGGTGGGTGTGGTATCCCATTTGTGTGTATATTGCTATGAATTTTGTTCATGGTGGAGAGATGGGCGTAGTCGAATGGATTATATTAATAACTAAAAATCTGGGTTCTAGTATGGTGAGTAGAGAAGAATTTGTAGGGATGTGATTTTTAGCTAGAGTATATTGAGGATGATACTGTGGGTTAATAGTTGGTCATTGCTTGGGGATTTGAGAGTTAGTTTCCCACTTAGTTCAAAGTTAGATTAACTAATTAGATGTACTTTTTCTCATTATGTTGGATGCTTTTAGTTCTTTCTAGTTATTTAAATTTTTGTCTTTGATTCCTATATTTAGATTTTTTAAACTCTCTCATTTATCTATATTAGTATTATTGTCGCTGTTATCATAGAATTGTTGCATTATTATTTGAGCATGCATTCTGTTGCGGTTATTTCATTTTACCTTACATCAAGCATAAGATAGGTGATGATCACACCTCTCTTATGGTTAATATAGTGGTAACATTCCCCAGTTTTACTTTAATAAACTCTTCCACCTTATCTATAAAATAAAATTTTTTGGCTCAAAATTTAGAGGTGTTACAGGTGGAGCAAACACATAATATACCTTAGTTAACTCATGTAATCTCAAGATTTTAATGATTAATATCTTATTCAGAGTCATTTAGCCAAGATTACCATGCAGTATTCATGTATATTTACACAACACATATTGAAAGCATGTAAGGCACAAGCACGTACTTATGGAGAATTTTCCAAGGAAAATATTTATAATTCCCCTAAGAAACCCAAATTTCCATAAGGAGAGCATAATTTCTCATTTTATTGTACTAATGCCACTCATCATTATCCCTAATATTTCAAGTATTATACTTATCATATTTAAAGTATATTTCCCTTTTTAAAATCACAAAAAATTATATTTTTACCCTTATCGACCATAATACCCTTCTCTTACCAAAAGCTTCAAAACCTCACATTATGTAGCATGTATCTTACTCAATCATCATTTAATCGCATTACTTGGAAATAATTGAGAAAACTCTAAAATACTTATCATGCCATGATTATTTCCCTTATTATTTTTAAATGACCATAATCTCCTTATGTTAGATAAATGATCATATTTTTCAAAGATCTTATGAGTCCCAATACCAATTAATTTCAACCTACAATATTTATATAACCACAATCATATTTATATACCACATATCTAGAGTCATGCCAATTAAAAATATACACCAATGCATACTTTTTCATTTTTTCACTTACAAGTAATCATATAATAAAATTTTCATAATAAAATCATCCATATAACATCAACAACACGATATTACATACACAAATATATATTGCTCATAAAATCTCTAAACTATGTAGTTTATCCTTAAAAACAAGGACACCTATTTCTAAGCATGTAAGCCTAACCCATCTCCTCTAAGATCACTAGAAAATCACCTAAAAAATGAGAATAAAACATAATTAGCACTAAGGAAAACAACTAATTAAATTTTAGTGTAAAGGAGAGTGTAAATCAGAATAACAAAAATATAGGGTTGTGTGCGAGTATGGTGGAATTTATGGTGATGATAAGGTAGTTCTAGAGGTATGTTGGAGTGGAGTATGGGGTGTGCGAGGAGGGAAGCATGGATGTGCCAAAGTAAATTCAAAGGTGCATGGGGGATGCATGAAGTGCATGCATGAGTTAAGATCATGGAATGCACATAAGCGGGGTGTGTAAGGTGTGCACTGTGGTGCGTAAAGCTCACTAGTGAGGGAAAAAGGGTGAGCATGGGTTGTGGGCTAACCATGTGTGGGTTATGCAAGAGAGGCATGTTTTTTTGCATATAAGGGTCTAAAACTTTGTGCCTTAATGAAAATGAATTAGAGCATAATGGGGAGAGGGAAAAAGAAAAGTATTGAGATGCTGATGGTTGAGCAACAATGATGGGAGATGATGAGGTCATAATGGTGGTTGGTTTTCCAAGGGAAGTATGGTGTTTGATGGATGGTGGTGGAGATTGGAGTTGATGGTGATGGGGGAAATGAATAAAAAAGAAAGGGAAGAGGAGAATGGATGTTTTCTAAGGTGGTTTTGCCTGATAGAAATGGAGGGAGTGATGGGTTAGTTGGGCATTATATAAGGAATAGATTGGGAGGGGTGTATATATATACATGTTTGCATGCATGGTGAGGAGTAATAAAGAGGGAAGGCAGGGGAACATAAGGGAGGTAAAGCATGATCAAGGGTAGATCTGGACAAAATTTCAACTAACAGATCCCTTGGTAAGTAGGAGTTGATGGTGGTGATGATGAATGTAGAATAGGTAGGTTCAATGGGTAGGCATGGGAGAAGAAATTTAGTTGGGAATAAAATCACACAAGGAAAGAAAAAAGAAGAAGAAAATTAATCCAATAAAGAGAAAATAAAAGGAGAAGGATGGCAATGAGAAAACAAAGAAAAAGAAACTAAGTTTAGTGTTAGGATTGGAATTAGGTTAACATAATTTAGATTAGAAAATTGGGATAAAATTAATTATCAACCATCTAAGGTTAGGTTTAGGTTAAAATATTAATGACCAGAAATAGAGATTAAAATTATGTTAAGATTTAGGAGAAAGGAATTAGGGTGAGGAATAAATATCAATTTTCTAATACTAGAATTAGGTTAAGATATTATATACTAAGTATTAAGATTAGATAAAATTCGGGGTATTACACCAACGCTTGAATATTTACTATTAGCCAAAGAAGTTAAATCAAATAATAGATTACACTAGTATTAGAACTTTTAAGAAACAAAACACTCATAATATTATGTTATTTACTCATAATAAAAGTTCTAAAGCCCAATGTAAGCAAAATACACTCGTAAGATCAACCTATTTACTATTCCTTTATATATATATATATATATATATATATATATGTCATTATAATAATTAACATAATTTTTATAAATTAATAAAAGTAGTCTTAAAAAATTTAGTTAAACTATTGATTAAAGAACAATAAGGGAATTAATGTATAGATAATGAAAGAAAATATGGGATAGTAGAAATGGATAACATGTCTTGGCCTTTCTAAAATGAATCTTTTTACATGGACAGAGTAATGTACTAAATACTACTAAAATTTCCCTCAAGATCAAAACTCATTATCAAGTTTTCTTTCCACATACCATTAGTTGAGCATTTGACATGTGTTGTGACCCCCCCCCCCAATTTAGGAATCGAAAATTTTCATTCTAAAGATAATGCCAAAGTATTTGAAAAGGAAAACCATGAAATATTACTGCCATATCAACTATGAGAGAGGTGTGATTATCATCTAACCTACACCTAATGCAAGGCAAAATGGAACAACGAATAAAAAAGGTGCATGCTCATAAAAATAATACAACATTACTATGACAACAAAGATGAGAACAATAATATAAATAGGAACATTATGAGAGTTTACAAATTCCAAATGCATGAAATCAAATCTAAGAGTTTAAATAACTGGAAGAACAATAGCTTCCCAATGTAGTAGGAAAAATACCTTTAGTTGGTTAGCCTAACTCTTAAGCATAAATATAAATCTCTAACCCCAAGCCATATCTAGCTAGTGTCCCATGTTATCACCCACAATATACTCTACTTGAGAATCATACAACTATAAATCGTCCTCTACTCCTTGAACAAAAGTTTGGATCATCAAAGTAACCACACAAGTGCAGTATTAGTATGGTAAAGTATAGGTAAAAAAAACTACTTAAAACATAGTAAGGCTCATGTAGTACATTAAAGTCACATAATATCATGGTGATAAACATACCAATAGATATTAACATTTTCACTCATAGTAGTAATATAACAAGGCATGCTTATATGGAAATCATAGAAGAATAGTAATACAAAAAATGCATCACAATCCAAAAAATGTAAACCATATTATAAATCTTCCTTTAGTAATCACATAAATTTTCAGTTATTATGATAATTCATTCAACCACACCCAACTCTCCATCATAAACAAATGTCATGGTAATATATAAACATAATGGGATATCACACGCACCATACATGGTTAAAGTACATCAAGGGGGATTGTACCATAATCCCTTATCCACTAGACCTTGAATGCGTTAGCCCAAGGGATAAAAAGTTGGGATACCGCACTGGCCTAAGTAATGGATAATTTGAATTGCCAAGGGTCTTATACTAGGATACCTCACCCATCTGAACTGGACATTGATACTATACCAACCTACCCTAGTATAATCATATACCTAAAATATATGCACATAACCCCTACTGACCACATCACAATAGAGAAAGAAATAGGCATTAATTGAAAATATAAACTATAAGGTGACATGCCCACTAACATCCGGTCAACTACCTAGAAATTTAGAGAAAAGGCTTAAAAAAAAATCTTATTCCAATATTATTAATTATCAAGTAATATCACAAATCACAAGTCCATTCCCCAAATAACCACTTGGGTGTTTCCAAGTGATAACACCAAACATAATCAAATTCCATTATTATCCATATTGGGTATTTCCAACTAATAACAAAAAATGCATCACAAAGCATAAAAGCCACCTATTGGGTGTTTAAAGATGACACAAAACTAAGCTAATTTGAGTCTCAAATATCACCATTATGATTCTTATTAAATATATGGTAAACATAGTTGAAATCATAATTAAAATGTTGTAATAACATGGAGGTATTATCATAAAAGTCCCAAAAGAAGAACAACAATTACAAACGAACCAGGCAGTATACAGTCAAACTAATCTACTAGTCTTGTTGTATTGAACCTAAACCAAAAATAATGCCACTAGACCAGTCGGCTAGTTAGTCTCTCCAATCGGATTTTCATAGGAAACCAGCTGATAGGTTTGTCTAAACTGTTTAGTATATCTAAGTAAGTACCAAACCACTTTTGTCATAGGGTCACTAGTAGATGGGTTTGGCAAACTAATCGACTATTCATAGAAACTAGGTGACTAGTTCAACAAACCATTCGATTAATCGCACAACAAGGAGATCCAAATTTTCAAACTGTGTGAGTGGTCACACAACTAGTTGATAGGTTCAATGAACCGATAGACTGGTTTGGCTAAAATAGCACCCAGAGTTATAGTACATACACCAAAATTTACCAAACTTTACCATATTATTCCTAGCCTACTTTGATGTTATAAGACACACAAAGAGACATGATGCACACATAAAATCACATGGATACATGGTAACATTGACATTTAAATTATATCATGCCTAAAAAGAGACAAACAAACAATGTTTAAATTTCAAAAAGAAACGCTTACCACATTCTCAATTTCTAGAATACAGTTATGTAATACCCCATATTTTTAAAATCTAAATTTATTAAGTTTAATGATTTTATTAGCGTAATTTGATGTGAATAATTAATTATTTTAATTTCGATTCGTTTTATGGATTTATCGATGATTTCGAATTCATAATTGAATGTAATTAATCATTGTCGTTGCGAACCATTCTAGATAAATTCGTTCATGACAATAATTTTATTATATTCTTATGAATTCGATTTTCGGTTAAAAATATGTATTTCCGTTCTTTCTCCTATTTTTTATTTTTAATATTTTGGATTTGTTTTCAATTATAACTTTTTCGTGTGATTACGATGTTATTTTGAAGTTATATTTTATTGACGAAATATATTATTTAAACAATAGAATTTCTGTTTAAATAGTTAAAGTTATTTTATTGATTTTATCTGTCAAAAATATTTCTGACTTTAAATTTATTCGACTCCGGTAATCGTTAATATTTTCGAGAAGTTTTAAATTAAAAAGGTTTTTCGGAAATTATTTATATATTTATTTTCGAAATTAATTTTCTTATGTTTTACGCTTTTTGATTTACGGAAAACCGATTTCAGAAATTATTTAAATTAGTCTCGGTTTATTCAAATTTGACTTAAATATTTTATTCTATACTTTTAAATAATTTTTAGAGGTCTTATAATATATTTTTGTAAATAATATAAATTTTTTGTTCATTGGTAAATTCTTGCGAAAATGTTTCTAAAATTCTTTATATAGTTCTTTTATTAATTTTAACCTTTCGGAACCTTACGAAATAATTTTTGTTTAATGAATTTTAGATAAAATCTTTCAATAATAATTTTAAACGTTTAGTAGTTTATTTTATATGAATATTTGTAAATAAAAAAAAAACACGAACCCAGCCCGCACCCCGACCCCCCTCCCTTCCTCTTTCTTTTCCCTCTTCTCTCCCTTCTCTTCTGTTTCCCTATTCCCGTCGACCCCCTCTCCTATCCCGCAACCCTAGCTAGCCGCCACCTCCTCCCCAACTCTTCCCTCCTTCGGCTGGCACGACCGACCACTGCTGGTGATGCCGCGCAACAGCCGCTGCAGCCACCTCGACAGCAGCGACCGAAGCAACAGCACGGGAGCAACAGCAGCGACGAGCCGCGCTGGGTGCGCCACCGCCAGGCCACCAGCGAGCCTCGCTGACCGCCGGCGAGCCACCGTCGATCCCCAATGAAGCTTCTCCGGCATTTTCTTGTCCCGATTTGTGTTGATTTCGTTTGGTATAAATTTCTGAAAACCCTAATATTGATTTAATTAATTGGGTATGAATTAGCTTATAAAAAAGCTTAATTGATTGTTTGATTGTGTATATATGTGCTGTAAGAATGATTTGGATAGGTTAATTGTATTGTTATGTTGAGATTTTGGAAAAATTGGATTGTTGGCCGGGTTATGCCCAAATTTTTCGGATTCGCCCGTTTTTGCGATTTTGGAAAAATTGATTATACAATATGTGTTAAAATGTATTCAATTTCATATTGGAATCATCAATTTGAGAAATTTATATAGAATTTATTAGAATTTGATTTCTAGGTCAAAATTCGTGTGTGACAAAATTGGGTCGTATAATTGAGTCGTTCCGCTCAATTGATTGTATAATATCGTTTAAAATGTATTTAATTTTATATTGGAAGTGTTGATTTGAGAAAATTGTGCGTAATTGATCGGAATTGGATTTTTAGGTCAAAACTCTCGCGGGTTTAAATTGGATTATGTAATTGGGTCGTTTTATTCAATTAACTATACAATTTATATTAGAATATATTTAATTACATTTTTGAACCGTCAATTTATATATTTTTGCAAGAATTGATCGGATTTGTGTTCAGGGATCAAAAACCCTAATTGTGCTAAATTGTGTATTTCTTTTATTATTTTTGAGCAATTGATTATTTGATATGTTATAAAATGTGTTTAATTGCATTTCTAAACATCCAATTTGATTAAATTAATAGAATTCAACCGAATTGTATTTTTGGGCCTAAAACCCTAGATTTCAAGTGAGATTATAAAATTGGTTATTTGTATAGTTGTTTTTCTAAAATTAAATTATAGAAGTATTTGAAATGATCCTAATTGTATTCTAATACCTTTAATTTGAATTAATTAATTTGAATTACCCGAGTTTTTGTTCTGGGCTTTAAAACCCTAATTTTGAAAATGGATAGTCTTAAATTGGTTACTAGGAAGATTGTTTTGTTGAAATTAATTATCTAGATTTATCTAAAATTATTTTAATTGTGTTTTGAAACTATCAATTGGAGGTAATCGAAGTGATTTGGTTGATTCGTAGTTTAGGGATTAAAAACCCTAATCTTCAGGGATTGTTTTATAAAATCAATTTTGATGTGCGTCTTTTATCTAATCGATTTCTATCTTTGGGTTTTAAGTCATTTAAGTTATGTTTTAAACTAATCAGCTTGGATTTGGTTCTATGCAAATGGTTGATTTACCTATTTAGTTGTAAAACTTAATGAATAAGTTATCTTTGATAAATTATCTTATGACCGATTATCTTCCTCGGGCTTTCCAAACTAGTTTGAAATTTCATAAGTGTAATTGTATTAATTCGTTTTGATTGATATCTAATCTTAAATCTTAATAGAGCTATGCTTTTAAGTCCTAAGTTTTGGACACGTTTTCCAAGAAAAATAGTTTGTGTCTCTTGTATCAATTAAATTATAATAGTTGAAATTATTGATCGATAGGATAGTTTCTAACTTAGTTTTTAATGTAATCAAGGAAAGATTTATTGTGGATCCTCGAACTAGTGATCTCTCTCCCTCTTATCTTGCTTAGCTAGCTTAGGATCCCGGTAAGTCTCTACTTACCTCCACTTATAGGTATTTCGTAAGGATATGGCTAAGGTCCCTACGTGTTATGTGACTTACATGCCTTGGATGCTTTGTATATATCTATATATCATGTCCTGTTGTGTATCACTTGATTGTCCTTAACATGTTTTATGCGTAGCGCAACTTGGAGTTAAGGTGTGTAGTATGTGTTTTTCTTTTGATATGAATGTGATATCCATATGTGGTGATTATGATGTGTTGTGGCATGATGTAACCCTTTAGGACATGCATGCTAGGGTGATTATTATTATGACATGGATATGAAAGGATAAAAAGAAATAAATGGGAAGTAAGTTGCTAAAGAGGGGTATGAGGTTGACCAAATTGAATAAGGGATGAGAGCTATGCATGGAAAATTCTAGGGTTTGCATGGGAACTTCGAGAGTTTACATGGGTTGGATAAAACTTGCATGAGGATGATCGTTACGTGAGAAAAGTTGTATTAAAGTGTAAATAAGCTAAGGGGAGAGTTGTGGAGTGTTTGGAGACTTAGGATGAAAAATAATATGTAGGTTGGTGTAATGGTGTAGAAGGGACCCGATTAGGGTTTTGGGAGAAAGTAGTGATTGATTTGGGATTGAACTTAAATGAGAAGAGGTGTTTGATGATAAATGAATTAATGGTAGTAAGGTAAGAGGAAATTGGGCCACATAGGTCCAATTAGGGTTTCAAGGGAAACCCTAGAGAGTGATAGTGGGTGGAGTGTGGTGTCACAAGGTGTTGGGCTTCAACCCACACCCTTAAGAGTTGGCTTTCATTATGTATAAGTGTAAAGGGGAATGGATATCGAGGTGTGATAAGGGGCGCAAGAGTCCCAAGATATGGGACGGGCCCTCCTGGGAGGATAAGTGTGGATATAGTTAGCCATGCATGTCAAGGGTAAAATTCTTTCAAATAAGATATGTAAAGACACTAATCACTTAAAGAGAAAGATGTTGAGCCGGACCCAGACCGGTCCACCGGCGAATAATAGTGGCTAGGGCTGGGGTTCCCTACATGACCGGTCCACAGGCTATAATAGTGGGGGATTCTGTGCTCAACAAAACGAATGTATTAACGATAAGACATTGGAAAGATACGAAGTAATTACAGTGAAACATCATGTGAGTCGGGGCCAGACCGGTCCACCGGCGAATAATAGTGGCAGGGTATGTTATCCTCATGACCGGTCCACCGGCTAAAATAGTGGCAGGGCATGGCCCTCATGACCGTTCCACCGGCTATAATAGTGGGGTTCCTGCACTCACATGAATTGATAAAGACTATGATGTGAATCGACTATATTTACCAGAGATCTAAAGAATGAGTCTACTCGATCGGGGCTGAGCATGTCCCTAAGTAATGCTCGGGGTTGGACATGTCCCTAAGTAATGTTCGAGGCTGAGCATGTCCCTAAGTAATGCTCGGGGCCGGACATGTCCCTAAGTAATGTCTGTGGGGCTAAATGCCCGATTGGTTGGTTTAACATTACCCATAAATGCCCGCTTGATAAATGCTCGATTCGTCTTGGTTTGGTTTGGCGTTGTCCAAAAATGCCCGGTTGGTTGGTTTAACATCATCTATAAATTCCTGGTTGGCTTATCTGAATTTATTATGGGTTTAAGTTGTTACATATGTTCCGCATGTTATTATATGTGTATGGTAGGGCTTATGATTTGGGTATTGAGTAGGCATACTATTGTATCAACGTAATCCGACATGATTCAATATGCACTTGATGTTATAGTTTACGTCTTTCCCATAAGATAGGGTATTGGGATTTACTCAGTATTGGACCCATACTGATACTACCTTGGTTGAATGGGTCCTGTGATGATCCACTAATGGTGGGGAGCAGACCTCTTGTGCAGGTTTGAGATTGGATATGGTATTTGGGTGGAAGGCTTGACTTGAGTGATTAGGCAATCCGGAATTTGATCCGTCGGGTTTTATCTTGTTTAACCGTATTCCTCTTTGGAAGTTACGAGTGTTGTATTTGAAATTTCAAGGGTATTGTAGTTAACATTAAATTTCTCGTACTCTGATAAGCTTTTAAATTCGGATTTATTCCACAGGTTCTGATGATTAATTCAGCGATGATTTTGTTTAGTGAATTTATTCACTTGCCATCTGCCTGTGGATATCTCCTTGTGGGAGTTTATCCTCATGGAATAGATGTTTGAAATTTCATTTGATAGGTTTAGCCTTGCATCTAGTATGAAATAGATGGTAGACATTTATCTTGTGCTAGATGTAGCGGTAACATTCCCCAAATTCTATTCTAGCTTCCGCTTTATTCTTTGAAAATTTTTTTTTCAGGAGTGAAATTTGGGGGTGTTACAAGTTGGCCCTTGCTCAACACAAAACACACCAAGAACATGAAACCACAATAAGCAACAAAAATCTCATTCATATTAAAGATAAGAATATCTTACTTTAAAGCAATTCTTCTAGCATAAAACTTCTACTTGATAGCTATCTAGTAGGACCTCGATTCCTAAGAGAATAAAAAAAAATTAAACTCCTTTTTAAAAGTCCATTAAAATCAAAGAAATCAGAAGAAGTAGAAGAAAATGCAACTCAACCTTTTTCTTAGAAATTGAGTAACAAGTAAAATAAAGATAAAATCTTTAATCCTTCTCAAATCTGGGTCCTTCCTTAATTAAGATAATTTAGGGAGAAATAAATCCAATATTAGAGGAAGAATGAAGGGAAAAGACTTCGGCCAAGAAGGGAAGTAAACAAGGGTAAGTATCTATTTTTTTCTCAGTAGGAAAGAAAATGGGAAAGAATGAAGAAATGCTCGTCACTTACAAACATTTTCACAAAGAAAAGAAGAAGATAGAGTAGGAAAAATAGGTAAGAAATAAGAATGGATTGGGAATTGAGGGTATAGAGGTGAGGGCTTGTGGAAATCCATAGGAGAGATAGATATGACTAGTATGGTTGACTATAGGGGAAAAAAGAGATAAGGGTAGATGTGATGAAGTGATTGAGGTGGAGTGTAGTTAGGGAGAGACATGGAAGAAGGTTGGTGAATTAGGCAATGGGTGCATGAAGTGAAACACACAACCTAGATGGTAGGAGAGAAAGGAAGGAGAAGGAGAAGAGAGAAGCTGAGGTATGTCTCAAAAAGTTTTTTTTTTCTAGAAATTTAACTAAATAAAATCATAATATAATATGAACATTGTAAAATAATCCCAAAGAACAAAAATATGCTCATTAGCACAAATAGATTCTAATTAGAAGTTTTCATAAACATTGGAAAGAGATTGCAATCAAAGTAGGATAAGGATATGAAATCGTAGAATAACTAGTTGATTGGTTTGAGCAAACCAATCAACTAGTTCACCAAGAATAAAATTGTCAATCTCTGAACATATCATTTAATTGGAAAAGGCAAACCCACTGATTAGTATACTTAAAATTTTCATTTATATTAAAATTTCAAGTCCTTTTCAAAACCAAAACTAATTTATTTTATATCAATATAATTTTAAATAAATTTAAAAGGATTATAAGATGAGGTATTACATTTGTACCTTGAGAGTTTGTAAGACCAAGTAAATATTTGTTAGCTGAATCGATATTCTTAAATCAATTATTTGTAACCAAAATAGGATATCTATGTAATCACTTCCTCAATCCTCATAGCATGGTGTGCCACACAAATTTAGAATATTGGATATATTTTAGTTAAGACAATTTAGCATTTAGCATGTGACTTGAAATTGTAAGGGAAAAACACGGAGAAATAGATAATTATTCTTATTGATATGGAGAACCTAATGATTTGTATTTTTCATGCTAAATGGGCCCCATTTGATGATTTTTACTCATTATTCCAAGTGGGTCCTAAATGTACTTGCTGAGGAAATGCCCTAACTCCATAAAAAAATAGCTTAAGAATAGAGGATTGAACCACCATATAAATTGATGCAAGAGAATCTAATGATTCTCTTATTTCTATTTATTTTCAAGGTAATACAGAATTAGCTTTCTTAATATTGGAGCCAATCATTTTAAATATTCTTGATAATATGTCTATGCTTGGTATTGAAAATGATTCAAGATATTCTTGCAGGTATATTATATATTTGCAAGGAGAAGATGTTAACACACCAAACGAGACTTAAAGTGTACAAGAATTCAAAGAATACAAGGCTATGGCATACATGGAATGACTCTGCAACAAGATATAGTGATTTTATCATTAGTTATATTAAATTATTGTAAACCCTAAGTGTATTTTATGTAAGCTAGGGTTTTGTTGTAATTTTGTGTATGTACCATAGTTGATTGTGTGGCTTTGTAATGTTAGTCATAAATATCATTTAGATGATGATATTATGAGTAAGTTTAGGTATTATATAGGCTTAATTCAAGAGGATTAAATTAATCTTGAAATAAGAGTGTTAGTCGGCTGGTTTAAGGCTTAAATGTTGACACCTTACCTATATATACTCATATCCTTGTACATGCATAAGAGAAATGTAATAGAAGATCATTTGAATAAAAATTCTCAAGTTAAAACTTTTTTTTCTCTCCCTTTGGAGTAGTAGCTATCCAAGAAGTGCCCGAGGCATTCCTTTTCTTCATTCAAAGTTGAATGTTCCTTCAACCTTCGAAGAACACCAAACCTTCCTCCTACATTCTTCTTTGAGTTTAATCTTCTTAAATTGATATGTTCTTGCAATTTCAGCCTCCCAACGCAAGTATCAATTGATGATAGATCTTGCTCATTTCTCTTCCGTTTGATTCACTTCAAATTTTGGTATCAAATCTCCCAAAATCAATTTCTTATGCACGGCGGTACAGACCTGGTATATTCTTGATGTCGCATGCAAGAAAAAAAAATTTGCAAGAAGCCACCGATCCGGCAATCTTTAAAACTTTCTTGCTTCTTAATTTCGTTCTTGAATATTCAATGAATTCTTGATTGAAGGTTTCAAATCTTAAAACAATCTCAATGAAGATTCGCGCAACCCATCTACAAAATCATCATCTCTTCGACGCCATCTTCCTCTCTTTTCTTCCTTTTTATCTTCAACGAGTTTCTTTCTAATTCCTAGCCATCACCTCGAATTTTACTTATTCTTTTCCTCTCCCCATTTTTCCATTTACCTGGTAAATTATCTACCCATTTTTGTGTCTTCAAGTACCAAAATTGGTAGAAAACAAATATAGAACACCCCGGCATTCCTGGAACAATATAACCTGGTTCGAAGGTTCTCAAAAAACATTTGTACCTTGGTTCTTATCTTGTTTCTCTCCAATTTCTATCCATACTCTTCTCCTTTTCTTCTTCACGTCTTCTATGGTATATGTCAACAACATCTTCAACTTGAAGATCTCATTTCATTAAAGAAAAACCGACGGCCTTCTTTGTTATTTTATGTGGCTTGATTGAGGGTCACAAAGGAGAGCAACATTCGGCCACCTCCCAATCAAGCATGCATGCAGTGTCATTTTTGCCACTTTTCCTTCCATTTGTGCGTGACTAAGGTACTAAAGCAAATAATTCTTTTTCATAAGTAGAGTAATTTAAAGTACTACCATTTAGTTTTTCACTAAAATAAGCTATAGGTCTACCCTCTTGAGAAAGAATAGCCCCAATTCCCAAACTTGAAGCATCACAATCTAATTCAAACATTTTGTCAAAGTCAGGAAGGACTAATACAGGTGCTTGTGTTAATTTGGTTTTAAGAGTTTCAAAAGATTTCTGTTGCTCTAAACCCCATTTAAAACCATTTTCCTTTTTTGTTATTGCAGTTAAGGGCGCTGCTATAGTACTAAAGTTCCTAACAAATCTACGATAAAAAGAACACAAACCATGAAAACTCCTAACTTCAGTCACTGTCTTAGGTATAGGCCACTCTTGTATGGCTTTAATCTTCTCCTTGTCGACATATATGCCATCCCTACGAACAACAAATCCTAGGAATACCACACTTTTTAAACAAAATCTAGACTTAGCTAAATTAGCATACAACTTTTTTCTTAAACACATCCAGAATAATTCTCAAATGTCTCAAGTGCTCTTCTAGAGATTTGTTGTAAATAAGTATATCATCAAAATAAACAACTACAAAATTTCCAATAAAGTTTCGAATTACATGGTTCATAAGTCTCTTGAAAGTACTTAGAGCATTGGATAATCCAAATGGCATAACTAACAACTCATATAACCTAAAATTTGTTTTAAAAGTTGTTTTCCACTCATCTCCTGGTTTCATCCTAATTTGATGATACCCACTCTTTAAATCTATTTTAGAGAAAATTACAGCACCATGTAAGAGATCTAACATTTCATCTAACCTAGGTATAGGATACCTATACTTAATGGTTATCTTGTTTACTGCTCTACTATCTATGCACATCCTCCAACTTCCATCTTTTTTTGGAACTAAAAGTACTGGGATAGCACAGGGACTCATTGACTCCTTAATATATCCCTTACTCAACAATTTAGAAACCTATTTCTTTAACTCCTTAACTTCCTCTGGATTATCTCTATAAGCAGGCCTGTTTGGAATGACAGCTCCTGGTATAAAATATATTTGATGTTCTATGCCCCTTAATGGAGGTAGTCCATGGGGAATCTCTTTAGGGAATAACTCACTATATTCCTCTAATAGCTCTCTAACATTATCAGGTACATCCTCACTTAACTCTGTATGACACTCATATCACTCTTTATAGAACATTAAATAGAAATTTGATTGTTGCCTAATAGCCCTTTCAATATCACTTTTTTTAGCATAAAAACCAGATGACTTCTTAACCTCCTTTGAACAAGTTCCAGCCTCTACCTTTTGTTTAGTTAACTCCTTATAATCATATTTTATTTTAATTTGATCATCAAAGATTTCTTTTGGAGTCATGGGTGCTAAAATAATTTTCTAATCATCCTTATTTACAATATATCTATTCTTGTACCCATCATGTATTACTCTTATATCATATTTCCATGGCTTTCTTAATAACAAATGAGCAGCATGCATTAGGACAATATCACACAAAATAGAATATTCATACTTGCCTAATTTTAAGTTTACTAAATGCTGTTGACTAACCTTAACATCTCCTAATTCATTTAACCATTGAAGCCTATAGGGTTTTGGATGTTTAGTGGTTGGAAAACCTAACATAGATACTAATAAAACACTAGCAGCATTTATACAACTTCCACTATCAATTGCCATATTAAAACATTTTTCATTAATTAAGCATCTAGCATGAAATATGTTTTCTCTCTGTATTGCATTTGGATCAGGCAACTTATTACTGTTTAATGCCCTACGCACAATATCTACTAATTGGAAGTTCTATCTCTTCTTTTGAATCACTATTATCATCCCTAGTCATGTTGACCTCTAATTCTTCTTCCTGAGATTCAAACTCTATGTCTCCAGACTCTCTAATCAAAATATTCCTCTTATTAGGACATTCAGAAGCTATATGACCTAGTCCCCCACACTTAAAACATTTTATGTCTCTAGTTCTGTTAGGGCCACTAGTAGGGTTAGCTACTATAGTTTTTCCTTTATCAAATATGTTCCCTACCTTAGCCTCATTATGATCCACCTCCCATAATCTGATTTACTTTCCTAATTATCCACACAATAAGAAAAGTAATTATATATACAATGCAATTTATAAGAATTACTTAAATACAAATTATTGAGATACACATCACATAGGTGGATGTATATCATTCTTTTCAAATTCATAACATCACATACCTTATTATTTTCTTGATCTATAAGGGGAATAGGTATATTAAATATGTCTTTCATCTTATCCATCATCTTTAAATCCCGAGTCTTCAAATTTGAAATTGGGGGTTGATTCTCTAATTCATCGATAAGTTGTTCGAGTTCTCCCCATCCATTGGTTTCAATTACTTACTTCTCACCAACTTCTTCCTAGCCATGATACTGGTGTATACAACAAGGTACTTGCCTATTTAGATGGCAAAGGAGAGATCTCTATTGAGGGAGGGAATTCAGAGAATCAAGGAGTTTTGAGAAAAATTTACAAATTCATATATTGATCCAAACATTCTATCTTCTTTTATTATTTTCTTCCTTTACTCAATGTTCTTCATCTTTGGTGTTTTTTTGTGATTACAAGTTTCTCAATGATTGAGAATACAATAAAAAAGGTAAGAAATTGTTTTAAGTTAATCATTGTGAAGGAGAAGTAAAAGAAACAAATGGCAGAGAGATCCTTAAGATAATATACTATTTCTAGTATAGCTTATGTTAGATCAAGTTTAAGAAGGCTAACGATTGAAGCGCTTAAATTTGAGATGAATCTTGATATCATTAAGATAATGTTGACTTTATTCCATTTTGGTGGTGCACCTAAGATGACCCTCATGCTTAGACTGCCAATTTCATTGAATTATGTGTTGCTTTTAAAATAAATGCTTTTTATGATGATATTATTAGGATTAGGTTGTTTCCATTTCATTATGTGATAAAGTTAAAATTTTATTGAATTTCTTATCAATTGGATCTATTTCAACTTCCAATGATTTGGTGAAATTATTTTTGTTTAAATTCTTTCCTTTACAAATATGATAAATTAAGAAATGACATCACCACTTTTATGTAAAATGACCTACAATCACTATATGATTCATGAGAATGATTTAAGGAAATGGTAAGGGATTGCACACATCATGAATTGAATATTTGGTTACAAATTTAAAATTTTTATTATGGTATCTCAACTACTAACTACGCTATTCTAGATGCATCTATTGGTGGTACTATTATGAATAAAGCTCCCAAGCATGTTTATGAATTTACTTAGCAATTTTCCTAAAATTTCATCAATGACATTCCAAACATGCTCTGGTATAAAGGAAGGTGAGAACTTATTCCATAGATGCTATCATAATATTGGAGGATAAAATAGATTTACCTTCTAAAAACAGGATAATTTGAGGTGATATTTATTTGTGCAACTTGAAGGAAATGTACTTACGTATGGCATATGCAGTGGATTGCATGCTAACATAGATTTTAATATAGGTAATCCTTTCCTATCAATTTTCAACCAAGTTAATTATGTTTTTAATAATTTTTGTAGGAAAAACAATCCACTGTTAAATGTTATAAGGAAAAATGCACCACATGTGAATGCTTAGGACCCAATATAATAAGAAATAAGGAAATTTTGAGACATAAATGGGAGAATGATAAAAATATAATAACAAATGGGGGAAAATGATGATATTTATTTCATAAAACACTAGTGATTCATTGAAGAATAAAATAATTCTCACAATATCACTCGGTACACAATTCTCTTTAAAACAAAATAGAATATAAGAGGAGAGGGTTTGGATAGGCTCAATAGTGTACCATACACTCTAGGGTTTCATATATAGTCTATATATAATAGCATATAACCAACATAAGTGAACGGAAGAAAATAGAAAAACATAGATTGTGTTAATAAACATGGATGTCCTAGGTTTTTTCCAAAACTCTCAAATTTTTCGAAACTAGTACACAACCAAGTACACTAAAAAAACAAATGTTTTATAAACTAAGACATGCCACTTATGTTTTTTTCTTTATCTGCCATTTATCTCCAAAATCTTTTAAACATCTATATGTAGAAATCCACACTAAACTACAGACATAAATACAAATTATGATCTCACAAGGATATATAAACTATGGTGTATAAACAATACCAAATTTAGCTAGAGAAATAATAATCTTATGGCCCCTTTAGGCTTCTGCCACAATTATTTTCTCCAAAACTTTTATTACCACACCAACAACAAAAACTATCATAGAAAGGGATGATGAGAGAATTCATAAGGACTACTAAGATACAATTTTAGAAATTGAAGGCAATAATTAAGACTTTAGAAGTATAATTCATTCAATTAGTCAATGAAATATCTGTAAGGGTGAGTAATAATATACTAAGTAATTTAATGTAAAAATCAAGGGAGAAAGTAAATTTAATACACTAAAAATATGGAAGTATACAACCTAAAGTACAATATAAAGAAGAAAGAAGAAGAGCAAAATGGCAAGGTATCTAAGTTACAAGAAGATTTAATAAGAAAGTAACACAAGAGATGACTCTACCTCCTTAATTTCCTTGTAGAATAGTATAAAGTAATGTAGATGCATAGTTTAATAAGTTTATTAACATTTGAAGAAAAAATCTCATATTAATTTGTCATTTATTGATATTGTAAGGAAAATGTCTAATTTTACCAAATTTCTAAAACATATTCTTTGTGAAAAAGAAACAAAGAAATTGGAGGAGTGTGATATGGTTAGCTTAAATGAGTGTTATACTATTTTACAAAATCAATAACATTATAAATCGAAAGACCCAAGTAGTGTTGTTAGTACTTATGTTATTGGTAATTTAATATCTGATAAATTGCTATGTGACTTATGTTTTGTCACAAATTTGATGTGTTTCTCTAATTTAACGAGATTATGGTTAAGAGACCCAAAACCCACTAATATGTCTCTACAATTAGCTAATAGATCTATCAAGTATTCTAGGGGCATAATAAAAGTTGTTATGTTAAAATTAAATAAATTCATATTGCATGTTGACTTTTCTATGCTTAATATAAAAGAGTATTGTAGGATTTCTCTCACTATTCGTAGACCATTTTTAGTGATAAGAAATATTTTAATCAATATACACGAAGGAAAGTTGGTTTTTTAATTCTAAGGTAAGGAAGTTACATTGAATGTCTTCAAGATCATGAAATAATTAGTTACAATAATACTTTTCATGATATTAATATGCTATTTTAAATGGTTGATGAATACATTCAAGTAAGTGTAATGCAAGATCCTAAAAAAGAAGGTTTGATACACTTTCATGAGAAAGAAGAAAAAGAAGGAATCAAAGTCATATAGTCTAAAATATTATTAAAATTAACTATAAAAGAGGTAATGAAGGAAAATGTAACTAAATTGGTTGATGCATGTATGATTTATCCTAACTCTGATAATGGTAATGAAAATTTCTTCCCTCTAGAGCTTTTACATAAGTGTGTGATAGTATTAATTATAATAAAAAACTTCACGGGCCTTGACTAAAGTGGAATGAGGGTAAAGAGATTGAAAAACCTTAATACTACCATACACTTAGAAGATCCTAGTTGAATAGGCTTTTATGGAAGTTAATGACTATAACAGAGTGTTTATTAGAAGGCAGCCCAAGATTTTATAAATATATATATATATATATATATATATATATATATTATTTACATTTCTTAAATAGGATAGTTTTTTAGGTTTAAATATACTTAGTAATTTATCATGTTTATAAAGCAATCGCAAGGCATATAAACTTCACGTTACAAACATTGTATGCTCTAAAGGTATGAGGAGAATCATAAGAAAAAAAAAATTAAGGTTATCAATGTTACTCTAAGGTAACACAAGGCAACTTAGAAATATGAATTGTCTCCCAATATTTATATAGTGTTTTTTCCACCTCTTTGGTACTCTATTTGTGCTATCCTTTGTACTAAATTATTAGTTTTCTTTTTCTTTTGTACACTATTCTTTTCATCCCTTATATAATTGTACTTACTTTTCCTCCATAAGATTTTTTTCCATGTGACTTTCCTCTTCCATCGTAGATAATGTCCATAACAAATGTAGTGGAGTTTTACTTCATTTATATGCTTCATTGATATGCTATGGGTTTTCCCATTTTACTTTATATGTGTCTTTTCTTACTCCTTTTCTTTTTATGTCGAGGGTATGCTATATATCTTTTTTGTTTTACTTGTTTTATGTTGAGTGCATGATATCTACCTTATTCTTCTTCTTTTTTTTTCAGTGTCATATGTTTTGTTAGTTGAGTTTTTTTTTTCTTTTGGAGCCCTTAAATTGTCAACTGTGCATATATCTTTAAAACCATGCTAAAAGTGGATAAAAAATATGAGATATGGTAAATTTAAGCTTTTTCTCAATTTATATATAGAGAACAGAAATAAACGTATCTAGATATGATATAAAGCAAGTACATGTGTGATTTTCTAACCAATTTTTTAGCATGTTGAGATCCATCACAACCCATAGTGAGATTTTATGCCTTTTTTAGAGTAGTTTACATGAAACAATAGATGCTTCTCAACTTAATTTTCATTGCAAACCTTATATACATCAAGTTGTTATGATCAAATTATATGGCATAGGACTTATAATAGACTATAAAGATATAAGAACTTGTTCAAGTGCTAACCAAATATTTCAAGTCACAACTGTCTAGATTAAAAAGGTGATAAATGCACCTTAGGATTTACTACCACATAGCAAAATAGCCTTCTACCTAATTATTATGCACACAATATGACCACACCCTAGCTAACCCATTTGAACCCTTTACATTTAAATTTATTCTTTTCATCACCTACTTCATTCCTTATAGACATTCCGTTCCTTATTCTAGAATCTAGTATAAATATTTAAGAAACATATACATGTGATTCATAGTTACAATTGAAGGAAGTATGGAAGAGGATCTATAATAATAATTTTGAGGAGGCAAATGAAAAAAATAAAGAAAATAGAAAAGGAGCTTATTATTATTATTATTATTATTATTATTATTATTATTATTATTATTATTATTATTATTATTATTATTATTATTATTATTATTATTACCTTAAGGTAATGATGTGGAAATTAGGGATGGATCGATCGACCACTAAATATCTATGTTAGGTAATGTAGAGTATTAAATTACCTAGTTTCTTAAAGCATGCTCGACTAAGAAAAAAATTAAAAATCTCGCTTGTATCCTTTCATTTGTCTTGAGTAGAAGTGGTGAAATTTAGGTGAACACTAAATATAAAGATATTTGGTCTATGTTATGCAATGTAAACATGCTTGAGAAGTTTGAATTTCTAAGAAGAATATGTCTACATCACTCAAATACTAATATGTTTTAGGATATTATTTTGTTGAATCCCTATTTCCCTTTTCTTCATTAAACCTTTAAACTTGCCATGTTTTAAACCTTATGAAGACCTATTTGATTCTTGAGATGGATAATCTTTATTTTTTCAAGATTAGTCACATGATTCAAATATATGGTTTCATCCATTTGACTAGCCTTTGATAGGTTTCATAAGGTTTTCATCCACCAAAAAATGCTTCCTTTGAGTTATATATGTGAGTTGATTGTTTTTTTTATCACCTTATGCCTCATATATTTAAATGTGTTTTTTACATATGTTGCCATGATGTTGAGAGAGGATGTTCGTTTTTAAGGATGGATCTATACATGAATAAGTCATGGTTAGGAATTTAACCATTATTATTGCATTGTATATATATGCCATGTTTATGTATAAATCATATATTGAAATTATATCTTTTAAATTTTTAGTGATGAATCTTGGTTTAGCATTAATCTTGGTGTTGTGAAATTATAATATCTATAGATAACATTATAAAAGGGTGTTATAAGTGTGGCTTTCAATTTTATAGGATTTTGTGGGTATAACATCTATGAAACCCTTATGAGATGTTACTTATCCTCTAAGGGAGAAATAAGGGTTTAAATGAGTTTTTACATGTTCTAAGTGAAATTATGAGGTATATCAAACTGGTTAGTTTTATTTTCATTCATTTATTTTGTTAGAGTTATGTCTTAGTTGAGGTTAACCGAGAAAAAAGTATGGGGTTGTTGATGTGTTCTATTATAAAATGGATATTGATGCACTTATATAGGGTTTTTTTATATGGATCTACTCCCTATGTTAGATTTATGTATCTTGTCTTTCAAGTTTATGTTTCTTGGCTATGTTTTGTAGGATTGATACTTTTGAGGTCAAAAGTGTCAAACACCCAACAAGTGGAGCATTTAAATGACATTAGCTCAAAGGATTTAAAATAATACATTATTTCACAAGCTATGTGGACAAAGTAATAGTCACTTGACCTATAAATCTTATGTAATTCACAACCAAATTTTCATCACCTTGACAAATAAGTTATGGGGTATTCAAAATCAATAGTGAAGGAATAAGAAGTGCACTTATCAATGAAGGGTTACTTACATTCAATAATAAGTTATTGATGTATAAACATGTCTAAGTAACAATTTGATAATGCAAGAATGCTCAAAGTGATGAAAGGAAAAAAGTGGCATCACCATGGAAAAGTTAAACAAAGGAGGTAGACCAAAGAATGAATATAACAATAGATAAAACCTAACATCAATAAAAAAAATCCAATAATAGAGGAAGTAACTAATGAGGAAATTAGCAATATATTTATCAAGTAAAATATAACAATCATTTTGTGCTAGGAAAAATCATAAGGGTTATGGAAAGGAACAACAATGTTTTATTGGGAAAGAATATGAATAAAAAAATCTAACAAAGATATGGCCACGTGAATAAATTAAACTTGGCAATTGATTAAATTATAAGAATTAATGGGAAATACAATGTTAAAGGGCAAGTGAAATGAGGAAATGTCACCAATAAGGGTAATTGTAATACTCCAATATTTTGGGAAACCTTAATTATATATTATAGATATTGGTGAAGATTAAACTTTCATATTTTTACATTTATTCCATCTTTGTGAGATTTTGAAACTCTAGTAGCATTTTTAGAATATTTCATTCAGGACTTCATGTCCTTTCTTATGGTATTGTATGATATGAGACTTGTGAGCCACTTTTGGGTTATAAATACTTCTTTTTTGTAGATTTTTTAAATTCTCATATTTTTATGAGTCTTATAGGCCTTTTTAAAATGATGAAAAAACTTATTTCCAAATAGGCACTATTTATTCCCTTATTAGCTTTTATTTAAGTGTTGTGAGCTCTACTGAGCCCTTTGTGGTTATCTAAAAATTTTAAAACATTGTATATCATATTATTTTATTATTGAGATAAATATGATACAAAAATGTTCCAAAATAATTTAGATCATGCTTTGAAATTTTAGATTGTTTTTTACCATAAAAGTTACCAAATCGCATTTTTCTTCCTCAAATCTTATAAATACTTTTTAAGAATACATATGAGACTTTAAGTATTGATAAAAGAAAATGTATAAGTACTAATTATTTTTCCCTTAAATTTTTATCTCCATTGTTGTTGTAGCAAACTTGGATTTTTATTCCTTTAAGCATGGAAATTACTCATACCCTTTACTAATTTTTCATCTTTCTTCTCCCACCTACCCATGACATGTGGAGGATAGGAAATAACTCATTTTAGCATCCAATTTTGTGTCTTGAATCCTCTTACCATTTATGGTGTACTCTTAGATATGTTTACATGTAAATTAACTTTATCCCATGATACCCATAACTATTGCTAAGTATCCTAACTTAGGAAGATTTTTTGAATTTCTTTCACCTTCTATTTCCCTTCCATGAATCCTTATTCCATCCTTTATCCCTCAGATTTTGTAGCCCTTCCCTCTATTTTCCACCATTTTAAAGCTTGAATACTTACCATTATTTGAGGATATGTTCTTTACCTATTCTCTTTTTGTCCATTAACCTTTGATTAAGTTTTTGGTAATTGATTTACTAAGATTTTATTGGTTTTATCTTGGAATTTTCTTATTTTTAAATCTTGGGATTACAAGTAAACCTACAAAAGCCTAAGCAAATAGAACTGATATGTGTTATATGCTTTGATTTTAAGATCAACATAATTTTGGTGGTTGATGACGCTTAGGCCCTTTTTGGGTCATAAGTTGTGATTTGGGGATTTATGATAATTTTTTTTGTTTAGTTGAATCGATTATACCATGTTAATCATGGTAATTAGTAGGTGATTTTGATTTATAACATGTTATGAATTGATTACCCAAACGGTAAGTTAATTTTGGACGAAATTTAGGTTGATTTAGGGGGTTTTATTTTTTGAGTGTTTAATGCAATTGATTATACCATTTTATATGTCAGACAATGTAGAAAAACTTTGATGTTTAACTTGTTAAAATCTACACTTGCTTGATATGATTGTTTGCTAAAATCTGGCTTGGCAACTTTAGCTATGTTGATGACTTTGGGGTTGGACTTAAGATTTGGTAATGACATGATGATCCTTGAAATTTAGAGAATAATTTTTGTATATATTATGTTTATTAATAATCAAGTTTTGGATGTCATAATTTTGGTAAAGGTTTTTAAGCATTTAGAATGTCATTCACGATATTCAAAATGTTATTGCTAATGATATCCTAATTACCCAAAGTAGAGTTTAATCTTTGAATAATTATATTTTTTATATAATTATCTAAATTATGACAAAATTACCCCTCAAAAGGTTATTAGTAGACTTTTAGAGTCAAAGATTGACCACAACCTTTGAGATTCGACTATTTTACCTTTATGAATAGTATTTTACCATGAATAGTGATTTCCAATAATAAAATATTTATTTTGTTTTTGTTTTGGAGTTTCTCAATACAAAATGACATTTTTATCAATTGATAAATAGCTATTTTTATGAAGAGTTTTTTTTTTGAATTTGAAAATGAACCTTTTTCAACTTAGTAAAGATAATTATATCTATAATTTTTTGATAATTTTGGTCCTAATAGTAAAAATAGTTTTTGGCGTCTTGTCATTTTTTTTTTGAGATATTAGAATCCTTTACATATGATTTCATATTTTAAAAAATACATTTTGGTCTTCTAGGGCTGCAAATTGATTCTTTAAGCTTTGGAGTATTATTTTAACTAGGTTGGCTTATATGTCTTTCATTTTTATTTTTTAGGTTATTCCCTTACATTTATGGTTTGGCTTATGGTCTAATTAATTATTGTGATGATTTCTCTCCTTTGGTTATATTAACTTGTTTTGAGACTTCAAGCCTTTGTTTGGCTTTAGATCTTTGGGATCCTTTATAGAGTGGTTTTAGTGTTTAGATAAGTTGAGAGACATGTTATTTGTTTGTGTTTTGATAAGTCTTGATGAATTTTATTTGGCTATGTATTAACTAGTCGACCTTAGTGTTAACCATTAATCACCTTCTTGATTATTGACCATGCATTGACTTTTGAATAATTGATAATAAAGGATTAAGTTAAAATTAATTTATAGAAGTTGTGGAGATTATCATTGAATGCCTAACCTTATGTTTTTATTGGTATTTGATTATTTAAAAAGGTCTTTCATGGATAGTTGATTGTGACCTTGAGTGGTTAAGTTGTGAAGGATTTGATTGATTGAGTACATGGATTCTTATATTATTTTTGTAATGGCATGGTTTGAATAAAACCCTAATCATTTAAAGTGGAAGATAACTTAATTTAGGAAAGGAATCCCATGCCTCAAACTTAGGCCTTCTAGTGCATAGGTGGACCTCCGGGTTCAATGGGTCCACTTCTACTCTTAGGTTTTTTAATACGTACTTAAGGACTTGAGTGCCTAGAATTGTGTATACGTTGCTTTATGTTGTGTGACCTCCTTGAATATTTATCTTGGTGGTTAGATATTTGGTTATTGATTTATCCTTGGCAATCATTGCCTTAGAGTGTGACATTATATTCCTCTCAAAGTTAAGTTGAATTTATTGATTTAGTCACCTTAATAAAGGCTTGGTAATTGAATTTGGGGTACAACTGATGGTCTTGTTTCCTTGTTTTATCATGGTTGGTTATACCATGTTGAAATATTTTGTGTAAATAATAAAAACTATATTGATTTAATAAAATATTTGAGATTTAGTAACTTATATTGGAATTAAATTTTTTACCCATGTTATGTTATTAGTTTGTTGAGAAGATAGTAGGTAATTGCATTATGTGCACTATCTTTGGTTAGTATATGATAGTTTGAGAGGATAGTGTATTACATTTAGAATACTAGTTGTGCATGATTTTACATCTTTGTGTGATATTTGATTATTTTAGCATGTTATTTGCTCAACGGTAGTTGTGTTTACTTTTTATTAATTTTTGTACTTAATATATTATATTTTAATGGTTTTGATGTAGATGATCAAGATATTGTTGGAGCTTGAGTTGGAGTTAGATAATATTACTTTGGGTGTTTTGTCCCATGCTGGGAACTTTTACTTTTGCATCCAGTAGGGTTGGTTTGACCTGTAATCATGCATTGAGATTTTGGTATAAAGAGTTTTACCTTACAATATTATCGTTGATATTATTGTTTAGTGTGTTTTTACACCTGGCCTTGTATTTGTCATGGGATAAGTGAATGTGCAAACCACTCTTGATGATAGATGTGGTGCTAACATCTTTCAATTTCTATTTTTCTAGCCATATTATTCTTTCAAAGAAAAAATTTATGTTGAAAAAATGGGGTTATTATAGTAACCCATTATGGTTAGACCATACATAAGGTCAATTAAAGGATAGAAAATAAATATCAATAAAGAGACACCATCATGGACAACACAGAAAGATGAGGGTTACTACCCATTTAAAAGTAAAATTAGTTAACCCACAAATAAGGTAAACACTCAAAAATATTAGAAAAAGACACACTAAGACCTTTAAAGAAAAACCAAATAAGTGCATGAGATATCAAGGGACTACTAGAAAGTATAATGGTGTGATGATCATCGAGACCTACCTTAAATTGGCTCCTTAGATACCCTCCTTGGTGTGAAGACATCAAATTACATGGGTTCCCATATACTAGAACCTCATGGGTGAAATAGACCAAGTAGAAGAATCTCTTATATTAGTCCTCTAGTGATGAGCCACCCTGGAAAAGCACCATAAGCTCCTCCTACCTTGTGAGGTAGAGATGCATAGAATAGAAGCAAAATCTCAAGATTCTTACAAATTAACTAATGTAGTAGGTTATTTTCCTCTCAACTACAATCTATGCCACCAATATTCCACCTTACCTCTTAGGTAAAACACTATAACCTCCACACTCTTGCTACTAAGGTACCCACATGTGATGAATGCATGCTCAAGTGCATGGATCTAATGTTCCAAGGCATATATTTAAGGAATTTATATCCACTTGGTCATCAAACATATAAATATAATGAGACAAAGCCTTTCCAACTCAATATTATGGTGCAATTATTATAACTGTAGTCAACCTCAAGTATGAATCTTCTTATTTCACCTATCTATCCAAGTAGGCCCTAATGGTTTCAATAAAATTCTCGATATGCTCAATACAGTGATTGTTTCTTGTTATTGATAACCTATAGAACTAGACAATAGATATGATAAAAGAGAAATTAAATTATCTAGGCACAAGAGCATGAACAAAATCAGCACCTACGCAACACATCTGATAACAAATTTCTAATACCCCACCATAAAATCATTCAAAATCTGTTTCAAATGATCTTAATAGAAACATAAAGTGGTTTTTGTTTTATAAAGGCTTGAAATTCTAAAAACGATATGAATTTTAATTTCACCAATCGACAAGCTTCCCTAATTGATTGACTGATACACTCATGAACTAAAAATTGTATTCCCCAATGAAATAGTCAATTGGTTAGCTCAAACCGATTGATTTGTTATTCTACTATTTCATATCTTTTTCTAATTTTTGATTTTCATCTCTTTCCAATGTTTATAAAAACTACTAATTAGAATCTATTTGTGCTAATAAACTTATTTTGATACTTTAGGATTATTTTACATTGTTTAAACCATTCTATGATTTTATGTAGCTAGAAATATCCCCCAAAAGTACTTTTATGCTATTTCTCACCTTCACTTTCTTCCTCCCTTATTTCCCTTTCTACTATCTTCCTTGACTTAATAACCCTTTTTCATGTCCCTTCCTTATGACACTCTGCCTCCCTTACCTCATCATGTATTTCTCTTACATTTGGTTTCCACACTCAACCAAGTCAGCTTTTTCTCTCTCTTCTTCTTAAGGGTGTCAACCCATCTCTTCCTTAAACTCCATTTGTGATTCATTTCCACTTCTTATGATATAAATTTGCTCTCCTCTCTCTTTTGCTTTGTAATTTTTTTCTATAAGTGTGGATATATCCTTTTTTTCTCTTTTTTTTCTTCTCTATTGGGAAATATATAGGCTTTTCTATTTTGTTCTCATCCTTTGGTAAATTCTGATCTATTATTTCTTCTCCTTGTCTTAGCCTTATCTCTACCTTGTTTCTCTTAATAAGGAAAGATTAAGGTTTTTAAGAGAGGTTAAAGGTCTTAGTTTTCTCTCTCTAATTGTAATTATGAGAAAAGGTTGTGCTATGCCTTTTTATTCTCCTTTTTTTTATTTCATTTTCTTAAGTTATGAAAAGAAGATTTAATCATTTTGGTTCTTGATTCTCTTAGGAAATTGAGACCTTGATAGAATCCATCAAGTTGGTAGTATTTTTATACTATAATATTTGGTTGTAGATGAAGCATCTTTATCTGTAATATGAATAAGGTTTTATGTTGTTTGCTTTGGGTTTGACATCTTGGCATTTTCTGTCATATATGTAGCATATTGAGTTATTAGATTTAAGCATGTCGTAGTGTATTAATTTCTAAAGTTTTGAATTATGTGCAAGTATTTTGATATTATGCATGAGCTTAGTGAAATTCAAGCACAATCTTATTTAGTATTGATTCATACCATAATTTATGTGTAGTAATCTATGGAGTATTTCTTTTACTTTTTTTATAACATAGAAGCTTGTTAAAACTGATTTAGAAAATAGTGGTGATTTTGATTACGTGTGATTCTCACATTTGTTCATTATTTCACCCAAACAAGTCAATCGATTGCTATATTTAATCAATTGGTTGTGTTAATTATCATTCAATTTGAAATTCTTAATCAACTATTTATGAGAGCATTTGATATGTTTTATGAACCAATTTACTGTTTATCATGAATAGATTACCTCCAAACTTGTTGCCTAGTTGATTTATGACCAAAGTGGTTTGGCATCTACTTAGACATATCAACTGATTTGGCCAAACGTAGTGGCTCATTCCTTTGAGTAATTATTAGTTGGACTAACTAGTTGAATGGTTTTGGTGTGTGATATTTCTCCTCAAGACTAGTTGATTGGTCCTAACAACCTATTGATTTGTTTGCTTGAGTTTTCCATGTTTTCTTGTTATGAGATGTTTTATCTTTGAGAATTATATATTAATGTTTTATCTTCTTGTTATGAGATGATTTCAACCATGCTCAACCTGAATATAATATGGATCAAGAAGATAACATTATGGTACCTTGTGTAGTTAAGATTGGTGTCATCTCTAAACACCAATTTGGTGGGTTATATGCCTTGTGTTGTGCTTGATGTTATCACTCAATGACATTTAATTAGTTATAATGGATTAATTGTGATTTATGATATTACTAGGAATTAATTAATAATGGATTAAGATTTCATTTAAGCCTTTTCCTCTGACTCTTAAGGTAGCTAACTGGAAGTTAGTGGATGGGTCGCCTTATGTTTTTATCTTTCCACTCAGTACTTATTTCCTTTTCTACTAGGTTATGGTCATTAGGGATATATGCGCATCTCTTTAATGTAAAGGATTATATTATGGGAGGTCAACATGACATCAGTGTCCAACTTGGGTAGGTGAGATATTCCATAGTATAAGCCCCTTGATATACTCTAATCATGTGTGATGGGAGTAGTATCACAATCTATGTTAGCTCTCACATAGGTGAACTCGATGTGTTGTGGATATGGTTGGTATCCTTAGAGAAAATCCCCTTTGATGTATCCTAACCCCTTTTGATTGCTGTGAGATCCCATTGTGTTTGATTACTCCCATGACTTTGGTCATCGCAGAAAACTAGGTGTGGTAAAATAGATTATCTTAATAACAAGAATGTAAGTGGTCACTAAAAGAAGATTATAATATGGCTCCTATTGTGAGAATATGATGTATAATTGATATTATCACACCTTTCATGATTATTGTCTAAGACTACTTTATCATAGTACATTCATGAGCCTAAAAGTCATGTTATATAAGTATGTGTTGTACTATGCTACTATGAGACCTCAATATGTAGCATGAGTTTTTATCATGTTTTAGGTAGTTTATTTTACTAGTAATTCACCATAATGATACCACATTTGTGTGGTCATTATAATTATCCAAACTCTGTTCCTGTGAGTACATAATAATTTGGAGGGTTACAATTCTTAACTAGAGTACATTGAGGTTGATGTCATGGGTCAGTAGCTGGCCCTTAGATTTTGAGGGTTACATTTTTTCTTGGTTAAGAGTTATATTGATCGATTTAGATGTGTTTTTTCCACTCTATTAGGATTCTTTTGATTCTTCCCATTTATTTAAACTCTTAGCTTTGCTTTCTGTATTTGATTTTTTTTAGTCGCATTTCTATCTATAATATTACTCACATTGTTTTTATCATAATATTATTATATAGCTAGTAGAGCATGCATTCTTTCATTCATTGTTTCATTTTACCTTGTATCAAGCATGGGTTAGGTGATGATCACACCTTTCTCATAGTTGTTTTTGTAGTAACTGAAATGCCCCGAAACTTTCTAATTTCATAAATTATATTTAAATGATATTTTATTAGAAAAATTATTTAAATAAATTAATTTTATTAAAATAAAAAGGAATTTATTAGGAAAAATTAAGAAGAATTTGTAAGTATTTTAATTAGGAGAAATTTGGGTATTTTTAGCTAATTAAGGATTTTATTTTTAAAAAAATAATTAAAATTTTATTTTATTTAAAATAAGAAGGAGAAAATAGTTTCAAATTAATATGAATTTTATAAACAATTTAATTGAAGAAAATTAAAGTGATTTGCTAATTAAAATGGAATTTTGGAAAATCTTTTAAATATCCTAATTTAACCTAAAAAATGATTTAAATATTATTTTATTTAAATATTATTATTTTTAAACTTCCTAGATATTCAGATTAATTTAATTAGCCCTAACCTAATTATTTGTCTCTTTTCTATTTTCCCTTTTTCCTTTTTCTTTCTTTTTCTTTCTTTTTCTTTCTTCTTCTTTTCTTTTTCTTTTTTTTTTCTCGCCGAACTGGGCCAGCTGACCGACCCAGTTCCCCTTCTTCCTTTCCTTCGGCCCAGCCCGCGCCGCACACCCTTCTTCCTCCCATATCAGCACTGCATTTTATTTATTTTTCTCCCTAAACTGAGCGTTTCATTTAAACACACCCTCTTCGCCCAGCCGAGCACCCAGTCTCCTTCTTTTTCTTTCTTTTCTTTCCTCCCGAACCGCCCAGTTCCCTACCTCCTTCTTCTTTCCTCAGCCTTGGATCCTGCCTTCACCGTCGACTGCAACCTTCGCCACCCCGCCCTGATTTCTCGCCGGCGATCTCGCCCGATTTGACCGGCTAGTTTTTCCCCTATCTTTCCCCACTGATCATCCTATCATTTAGAGCTAATCAACTCCCCTCTTCTCGCACAGTTTTTCCCCTTTTCCCTAGCGAAATCCATTCCCGACTTTGGCTCTTGGGCAACAACTCCGCCGGTGAGCCCTAACCCTACTTTCCTTACTCTCACGCTGAGCCACAGAACCCTAACCTATCATTTACACTCTATAAATACCCCCCATGATAACCTGTATCGAGCCTTTGATTTCATTACCCAGAATTTTACCCTTTTCGCCGCCAACTCTTTAGATGCTTCGCCCGCCGCCTCCAGCCAACTTCGCCGCCATCCCTGGCCACCAAACTCTTCCTTGAACCTTCCTCTAGCCAACCAAACCTCCTTCACCCTTCGATTCTTCCTTCACAAGCCAACCCATCTATGCAAAGTTGCCTTCCCAAACAGCCCTTTCTTCCACCTCCGCCACCCTTTGCGCCTCCCTTAGCCACCTCTTCCGCCATTTCTGCCTCTGCTTTCACCTCCAAAATCTTCTGCAGACCCTCCTCTATCTCCCCATACCTTTATTTTCCTCTTTCTCCCTCTCCTCCTCTCTCTTTCTCCCTCTCCTCCATTCGGCCACCACCATCGCCGTCGTGCGCCGCCACCTTTGGCTGTGCCACCACCCTCATTCTGTCCCTCTCCTTTTGGGAAACTCAAAACACCGAAGCTCCCATCTTAATTCTCCCTATCTTATTCCTAGCATGCAACTTTCCCCTCTTTCTTTCCTTTTTCCGGCCACCGCCGGTGCCGCCTATTCCCGCTAGCCTAAGGTTGAACCCTAGATCCTCTCAGCCATTTTCCCTATTTTTATAACCCTTAAATTATTTTATTTTAATTATTTGCATATAAATACCATTATTATTATTATTATTTAATATTTTTAATATGTATTATTATTATTATTAGTATTAATGTTTTTATTATTATTTCTATTGAGGGCTGAAGCCCTATTGTATTTTTTAATTCGATTTTATTATTATTCTTCTTATTATTTCTATTATAACTATTATTAATATTAATATGTTATTATTATTATAATTATTATTTTCATTATTAATATTTTGAATTACTGTTATTATTATTTAATTATTAATATTACAACTACTTTACTATTATTTTGCTATTATTATTATTATTATTGTTGTTGTTGTTGTTGTTGTTGTTATTATTATTACTATTATTATTACCAAATTTGGTTGTTTATTTTACTAATATTATTATTAATATTATTCTGATAAAGGGGCCGAAGCCTTTATTCTACTTTGTTTTTGAATAATGCCTTTTTATTATTATTATTCCTATCATTATTGTTATTCTTATTAATATTCTCATTGATATTATGTTTAGTATCATTATTATTATTAGGGTAAAGTATTTAACCCTATATTATCAACTTTTATAATATTTATATTATTTCTATATCTTTAGCAAAGTTAGAATTTTATTAATGTTATTTTTACTAGTATGTTATTATTTGGTTAAAGCCCTAAGGAGGCGTAGGAGTGTGCTCCAAAATCGGTGTCTTTTCAGGTAAGGGTGTTACTAAGGCTATTGTGTGCTTATATGCATTATGTGCTTCATATGCTATGTATTCTGTGTTTATGGTTATTAATTATGTCGTATATGGTATGACGTGGAGTTCAAGCATGTTCTGGTATTATTATATGGTATGTGTATTACTTATATATGATGATATGTGTTGTGACCCTGTAAGACATGAATTTGAGGATGTTGATGTGGTTGTGTGGGGAAAAGGATGAAAAATGAGGATAGAGAAAGAAGTTGACTAAGGGAAGTGAGTTGACCTAATTTTATGGTTTTATAAGGAATAATCTAATGTATGGTTTTAGGTGGAAGAATATAATTTATGGTTTTATGCGGAGAATATAATATATGGTTTTATTTGGGAGAATGTAATTTATGATGTTATATGGGAGAATCGAATTTATGGTGTGTTTGGGAGAATCTAATTTATGATGTTAATTGGGAGAATCTAATTTATGATGTTAATTAAGAGAATCTAATTTATGATGTTATATGGGAGAATCTAATTTATGATGTTATTTGGGAGAATGTAATTTATGATATTATATGGGAGAACCTAATTTATGATTTGATTGGGAGAATCTAATTTATGATTTTTTTGGGGGAATCCAATTTATGGTTTTGCTTGGGAGATTCTAATTTATAATTTTATGTGGGAGAATCTAATCAATTGTAAGGTAAGGATGAATCTTTGGTTTTATGTGATTTGAATCTAGGGTTTGGTAAAGATGAATATTTGGTTGGTATGGATTGAATTTAGGGTTTGGTATGGACAAATCTTTGGGTTTTATATGGTTTGAATTTAGGTTTGGTATGGGTGAATCTTTGGTTTTGTGTGGATTGAATTTAGGGTTTTGTATGACAGAATCATGGTTTGTATGGTGGTATTTATAGTTGTATAGTGGTATTAGGGTTTACATGGTGGCGTTGATGGTTGTATGGTGGTATTAGGATTTGCATGGTTGAATTTAGGGTTTCACGTGGAATTTTAGGGTTTGCATGAAAAAGGTTCGAAGGTTTGCATGGGGAGATTAATGTCTGTATGGGTATGAAATTTACGTGTGGAAAGTTAATTTGGGATGTAAGGAAGGTAATGTAAGTGTTATTTGGGTGTTGAACTATTTCGGATGGAAAATAGTACGTGGAGCATTATGAGGGTACGGAAGAGACTAAATTAGGGTTTGGAGTAATGAACTCTTGGTTGTTGTGATTAACTAAGGTTGGAGTGGATAATTGTGGTTTGTTATGATTAACTAAGGCGTGGAGAGGCTAATTATGGTTGTTATGGTTAAATAGAGTTTGGAGTGGTTAACTATGGTTTGTTGTGGCTAATTGAAGTCTGTGGTGGCTGATTAGGATTTTTGTGTTATCATGTGTATGTGGTGATTTAAGTGTAATTATGATGGTGGAATTTTATGATTTGTGATGTGTGATGACTTATGCATGTCCAAGGTGAAAGCTTTTGACTAATATACTTAAGACATTAATCACGTAAAGTGGAAGATGTTGACCCGGGCCCAGAGCAATCCACCGACATAATAGTGGCAGGGAATATTTCCCTCGCGACCGATCCACCGGCTAAAGTAGTGGCAGGGCATGTACCCTCACGGCCGATCCACCGGCTATAATAGTGGGAGATCCTGAGCTCAAAAAAATCAAACCCTACAGTTGCTAAGACATAGGAAAGATACTAATTACTTACAGTGGAACACCGTACGAGAAAGGGGCCAGACCGATCCACCGGCATAAAATAGTGGCAGGGTATGTTACCCTCGCAACCGATCCACCGGCTAAAATAGTGGCAGGGAATGTTTCCCTCGTGACCGTTCCACCGGCTAAAATAGTGGGGTTCCCGTACTCGTATGGACTTGATAAAAAGTATGGTGTGACATGAGTTTTGATAAGAGATTAATTTAAAAATTAATCGAGACTATAATTGGGCCTTATACATATACCTGAATGGTCATATGCGTTATGTTATCATATTGGTCTTATGCTTTATTATTATTCTGCATTCTTTATGTGCTATTATGTGTTGGCCTTAGTGCTCGGTTATCTTACTCAGTATGTAGCGTACTGATCACCTGTTTCATGGGTGTTGTTCAATCCCACGAGTAGTATGCCCTTCTAATTTTTGCATGTGGGCAAGATATCAGTCAGGGCTGTGTGTTGAGCATGTTTGGCTCAAGTTCGAGAGTGTCGTGGCCATATTTTAGTCTTTATGCAATTCTATTTCCTTTTATTATTTCTTTTGTATTGGAGTTATCCTCTTTGATTTATTACCTTGTATTAAGTATTTATCCTCTTTGATTTCGCACTCTGATTTCTATTTTATTATGGTTCATAAACGTTTATGCATACTCTGATTTTTAACATACGATCTTTCGCATTCTATTATGAACTATTGGTTGAGTTCAATGTAGATCTTTTCTTAGCCTTAGCACTTGGTACTAAAACGGTTGAAGATAACCGGTTTGGTACTAAGTGTGGCGGTAACATTCCCCGAATTCACGGATTTTAAGCATTTCTATTTTAATTACTTCTGTTTTAAAAAAAATTGTGAATTTTGGGGTGTTATAGTAACATCCATTAGATTTTCTTTCATAAATGTTTTTGCATTGTCTTCAAATAAAAAAATGGTATAAACTTGGGGGTTGTTACAAGTTTGTATTAGAGCTTATGGTTTTCAATCCTAATGTTACTTTGCAAAAACAAATTTATTCAACCTTTTCTAAGCTTATAGAATCAAGTTTAGTCTACTCGTGAACATTAGTTTGGCTTGGGAGTTGGCATTAAAATATCTTAGTTGAACTAACTTTTTTCCATATGGTTAATGTGCTACCTCCATGTTTACTAACTATATAGCTTATAGCTGTCCTTTTCTAGCACATTGGTAGAAAAGTGGTGACTTGAGCTTTTGATTAAGACGATTGCATCATATATAGAGTGGAAGATTCAAAGTGAGAAGGCTCCATAGCAGCCATGATGACCTCCTTTTTCGATACCACCACCTGAGGATTGGCTTTGCAGGGTTGGTCATCACTACCCACAAATCTTTGAGGGCCTAGAATACCCAAATATGTTAGAGCATTGGCTAGGAGATTTTGAGAATGTCTTAGTTACTAATAGATGTTTGGAGGGTAAGTGAGTGGACATAGGAATGTTCCACTTGCAGGGTCATGCTAATGATTGGTGAATAGGCCAATAGCTAAGGGGAGTCACTATAGAATAGTGGGAGGCTTTTATGGAGATACTGAGAGTTTTTTTATACCTTACTCTCATGATGATGGAAAAGTATGATAAATTCATGGTGTTGCACCAGGTTATGTCTATGATGGAAGATTATAATAGACGCTGTTTGTACCTAGTATTTTTTGCTCCAAATGTCAATGTGGATGAGAGGATGAATGTATTGGTTTTAGTTAGGACCGAGCATAAGAGTTTAGGAGATGTCAATGGGGACTCATGCACAAGACTTGTAAGCTGTGTATAATGATGCCTTAGAGGCATCATTGATTACTAAAGCCCATAGTGCCTAGTTAAGGGCTAAGAGGAGAATTGAGGATGGTCAAAGCTAGGGTGGAGAGAAGTGGTTTTAGACCATAGGTATTCATTGGTCAAGGTCAGCAGCTTGCTATGGAGGGTAATTGAACCAGCTAACACTAAGGTGCTTCATATGTCAGCTAATTGTTAAGAACCACCAAGGGATAGATTGTGTTGTATAGCTTCTCCAATGCCATAGATTTGGTCAAATGGGACATCATCAATTTAAATATTGTACCACCAGAGGTAGTGTTCTAAAAGGGTAGGTACATTTGTAGGGTACTATAACTCAGATGCTGTTGGCTTAGAGAACTCATCCAACAAAGAGTGGGGCTAATAGAACTATTCTACAATGGATAATTCAAAGACCTTGTGTTTTTCAACTAGTGTAAGTTTTGAACAGTGTTGCATGGCCACCTCCGGGAAGTTGCTTAAATGTGATGATCCAATTAGAGGATGACAAGTAGGTAGATGCCATCATGAGTACACTTATAGTTTCTTTCCTTCTTGTATATGTATTACTTTACTTGGGTGCTTTGCTTTCTTTTATGTCTACTACTTTCATATCAAGATCATCTATGGCTCCTTCTAATAGGATAGAGACTTTTTTTGTGCTTCTATTTGGGGATAAACTTCCTGATACTAGGATATATAGAGATGTGGACATAGTTATTAGCGGAGTTAGACTTCTACTAGACCTTATAGAGCTTAAAATTCATGACTTCGATGTAATCCTAGGGATAGATATGCTCTTGAGACATTAAACCATGATGAGTTATGCATAGGATCATTTGGTTTTTAAGGGAATAAAGAATGCTTGGGTCTTTTATGGAGATGTAAGCCTAGACGCTCAATGTGGATGGTGTTCATAGTTGTGCAAGGTACATTGGTACAGAAAGGTTACCTACTCTACTTATGTAGTTTTCAAGACTTGGGTGTCGAGGAGCACTTGATTTAGGATATCCCTATCATAAGAGAATTTTCATACATGTTTCCTAATCAGATCCTAGGAATATCACTAGTGAATGAGATAGACTTCATGATAGACCTTCTATAAGGGATAGAGCTGGTGTCAAAGACACACCATCGCATGGCACTACCTAAGCTAGCAGTTACACATTTGGTTGGAGAAGTTACTAGATAAGGGGTACATTCAACCGAGTTGTCACCTTAGGGAGCACCAATTCTTTTTTTTCAGAAGAAGGATGATGTGGGTTGAGACGTTACATCGATTACTGAGGACTGAACTAAGTTGTTGTGAAGAATTGTTATCCCTTGCCTTAGATCAATGAACTTTTTGATAAGATATATGGAGTTATAGTGTTTTCAAAGATAAATCTAATATCGAGGTATCATCAATTGAACATTACCAAGGGGCACATACTAAAGACAACATTAATGATAAGATAGGACTATTACGAGTTCTCTATGATGTCATTTAGACTTATGAATGCACCAATAGTGTTCATAGATAACATGAAATACATCTTTTAGAGGTACCTCAATTAGTTCATTATGATCTTGATCCATGATATCTTGATTAACTCTAAGACGCATGAGGGGTACAAGAAGCATTTGAGGTAGACATTTGCACTACTAAGGATACATCAATTGTATGCCAAGCTTCTAGAGTGTGAATTTTGGCTAGATGAAGTAGCCTTCCTTAGAGAATTCATTTTAAAGGGTAGTGTCTGTGTGGATCATTTAAAGATTTTAGAAGTATTAGAGTGGTCAACGCCATGAAAGTTAAGAGATACATAGTTTCCTTAGATTACTAGTCTACTATAATTATTTAGTCCAATAATTTTCTAGGATCACTCATCTATTGACAAAGTTGTTGAAGAATACTACATGCTTTCATAGGGATGATAAGTGCACCTAGGTATTTGATGAGATTAACTTCAACTCTTTTGCTTACCTCACTATCTGATATGGTGGGATTTTACGCGTGTAGTGATGCATCCAATAATGGTCTAGGATGTGTTTTGATATGGCATAAGAGGGTAGTGGAATATACTTCACATTAGTTTAAAGAGCATGAGAAAAAGTATCCAACTTACGACCTTGAGGTAGGTGTAGTGTTCCTTACCTTAAAGAAATATTAGTATTACCTATATGGAATGTAGTGTAAGTTCTTGATAGACCATAAGAGCATCAACTATATCTTCACTTAGCGAGAACTTAATATGAGACAGTAGATATAGTTAGAGTTGGTTAAGGACTACAATTTGGAGTTGATTTAGCACAATGAAAAGGCTAATATCATAGCAAATGCTCTTATTAAGAAGACTTCACTCACCCTTGGTTATTTGGTTGTTTTAGATTAAATTTAGCAATAGCTTCAAGATATGGGCATTGAGATCATTAGGTTCGAGGATTTTAAGACTAATATAAGTGCTTTCACAATACACCGACCATCTTTGATGAGATTTGAGCTAGTTATACAGGAGATTTCAAGCTCAAGCAGATCAAGTAGGCTATAGTAGATGACCGAGAAGTGGGGTTTCAGGTTTTTGAGGATGGTAGTACTTATTTATGATGTAGATAGTCCATTTTGTGGAGTTGTGGGGAGCTTAAGAGAACGATTATGGAGGAGGGTCATTGTGCAACTCATATCATTGATCCTATTGGGGATAAGTTTTATAATACATGAAGTAAATCTATTGGTGGCCCCATATAAAACAAGAGGTTGGAGACTTTATTATGGGGAGCTTAAGAGGAAGATTGTGGAGGAGGGTCATCGTGCACTTCATTTCATTGATCCTATTATGGATAAGTTGTATAAGACATGAAGAAAATCTATTGGTGGCCCCATATGAAACAAGAGGTTAGAGACTTTGTGGCTAGATATTTGACTTGTCAAAAGGTCAAAATTGAGCACAACTATACTCATCGTGTGAACATAAGTATGACACCTTTCAAGGCACTCTATACACAGAAGTTCATATTCCCTTTTGCTTGAGCGACATAAGCAAGAAATTGATGTTAGGAACTAAGATGATAGAAGATACTACCACGAGATCAAACTTATTCGAGATCGGATGAAGGTTGTCTGAGATAGGAAGAAGAGTGATATTAATCTATAGAGGAGGACAAATGGGTAAGTAGGTAATCCATTCCTTTTGTAATACCTCCATTTTTGCTGCATAATTTTTTTGGGAAGCAATAATTACCAAAAATAATGGATGTCACCACCACACTCAACATAAGTTTGTTCCCTCACCTTTCTTATGCCAAGTGCTAAGGCTACAACAAAACATATTCAAAATTAAATAGTAGAAATATGAAACATTGCATCTACACCACAAAGATGATGAAAATACATGAGACACATAAGATTCCAAAGGAAAACTGATATAAAAAATAAAACTAGCACCAAAAGGTACAATGCTAGTTTTTCCTAACTGTTAAACCCAAAATTCCATTATGACAATGTGACCTCTTCTTAAGAGATCCAATTATCCTTGCCACTATTATATGCCTCAAACCACTCCATACCATTCACATAGTCATATTCAAAAGTAGTATCAATATGACAACCTCATACTGAGTAAATAATAATACCTCACCAAGAGGTTATATACCCACATTTCAAATAATCACAAAATAATTCAAAATTCATGCTTAAAGCAGAAAGCACATGCCATAAAAACATATAATTATCATAGAATAATTGACACAACATTAAAATCTCACACTCAGATATCAATCATACTAGATCACTTCACATCATCATTAAGTACACAATAGCTATATCTAACTAATCAAATCATTCTCAAACATCAAGATAGCGAACAGAGGCAACAACCAAAACCATAATCTAAATTAATTACAAAGTCAAAGGTAGAGTAGTGAGGCAACTACCTATCTCGAATAAACTTGATCTAAATCAATTCCTTTTTATATTCTTATACAATAGTTAATTCTATTTTTTTATTACTTGAGGGGGGGATACAATCAACCTAGGGACACTAATGCATATCTAGTCATATTGGCACTCAAAGGTGATACAATACCCTTGTCCTAGAACTAAGGGACATAGTGGTACACCATTCTATACTATTACATAAAGGTAATACAATATCTTCTAACCTTGATCACCTAAACACTAATAAATCCTATATTATTATTATTATTATTATTATTATTATTATTATTATTATTGTTGTTGTTGTTGTTGTTGTTGTTGTTGTTATCATTATTATCATAATAATTATTATTATTATCATTATTATCATTATTATTATTATTATTATTATTATTATTATTATTATTATTATACACGATTATTTATGTCTATTTAATTTTTCACTTTTATATTTAGTATAATAAACGATAAACCCTAACCCTAACCCTAATTAACCCTAATAAATTATAATAAAACCTAACCCTAAACCTTATAAAACCCTAATCCTAAACCTAGCTAACTATAATTAAACCCTAATATATAAATCCTATATTATTATTATTATTATTATTATTATACACAATTATTTATCTCTATTTAATTATTCACTTTTATATATTCCTTATTTTCTATATCTATTTAATCCTCATCAAATAAAAATCATTAACAAATGCATCTCTAATTAAATTTTTCATTTCATGATGTGCACATGTAAAATATATTTTCATTTCATTATATGACATTTCCTATATCTTATAGCTAGTGTCCTATACTTATTAATGAAAATGTATATATATATATATATATATATATATATAGTTTTTACAAGTGAAATTATTAATAATTTTAAGTCCTCTATTTCTCTAGCTTCATATATAATTCTACACTATCATGCATGTTATATATATATATGTGTGTATATATATATATATATATATATATGTAAAGGTCTCGGCCAACACATGCATTTGTTAATATATAATAGTAACGCAACAAATTCAACAATGAATAACAACATTTTTCACCAACACATTCAACAACACAATTTCAAATGACAAACTGCAATTTTTCAATAACAAACAAACACAATCCTGTAGCAACATGCATGCATATATATATATATATATATATATATATATATATATACATACATAAGTAGAGAAAAAGCTACGAGTGGAAGAACAAACACATACGTTAAGGGAGAGGCAGCAAGCAAGAAACCAACGACGAGCAAGTTGAGAGCGGTAATGACCTACAAACATGGTGAAGGATGAAGGTACAAGTGCTGGCTAGGTTCGGAACAATGACAGCACGCACATGCAAAGCCGATAATGGTAGAGGGGTGGTGGACAGTTGGCGATGCGAGGGTTTCCCTTACTTGAGAGGAGCCGGAGTGGTGGTGCATGGTGTGGTGGTGCGAGGGTTTGTAAGGAGAAGGAGAAGGAGATTAAGAGAGGGAAGGTGTAGAGAGTCTGAAATTTTTGACACAAAACAGAACTGAACAAAATAAAAGGCGGATTTTGGGGTTTTAATAATGGTTCCTAGAAGAACCATTATCAAAACTATCCCGTGCATTAACTTTCACGCGTTTGACAACGATTTTCAAACCACCATTATTATTTCTCATTTTCATAGTAGTGTATAGCCGGTGGACTAGAACACATACAGGGCACAACACTCCTGACCACTATTATTTGTCGGTGGACCAGTCTCTAGGGTATAACACTCTTGGCCACTATTATTCGCCGGTGGACCGGTTTAGCCCCAACTCATATGGCATTTTACTGTAATTACTTAGTGTATTTCCTATTTCTTAACTTCATTACGTTTGGTTTATTGAGCACATAATCCCCCACTATTATAGCCGGTAGATTGAAAATCATGCAGGACAAAACACTCCTGGCCACTATTATTCGCCTATGGATAGGTCTCCAAGGAAACCCGGCTCCTGGCTACTATTATTTACCAGTGGACCAGTCTAGACCTGGCTTAATAATAATCCTCTTTAAATGATTAGTGTCTTATTCGTGTCTTATTTTATAATATTTCACCCTTGACATGCATGTCACCAACCTTCTACTTCTATCCTCCCAAGAGGGCCCGTCTTATATCTTGAGACTCCTACACCTCCTAACTGCCCCAACATCCTTTCCTTATTCCACTACTCACACTAGATGTCCAACTCCCAGGTGTGTGGGTCAAGGTCCACTACCTAACACTGCTAAGCCCATTCACAGTCTTCCCTATGGTTTTCTCCAGAAAACCCTAATTTGGGCCTATGTGGCCCATCTTTTCTGCCTCACAAAACCCAAAATATATTAACTCCTCACACATCATAACCCTTAGATTCAACCCTCATCATCTCATGTTACTCCCCAAATACAAGTGTGACCACAAAGCCCTAGGTGGCCACACCAAACCCTAGCTGGCCACGCCAAACCCTAGCATCCTCCTTTCCATATGTTACCCCTCCATTTCTCACCTTCCACCCTTGCTTTCCCATGATACCCATGCTTTCCCCACACATGAAAATCCTCCATCCTCATCTCATACTCCACTCACCCTCATTTATTTTTCATTTTTCCACCTTCTCAAATTAGGGTTTCCTCTCAAACCCTAGCTCGGTCTTTTTACACCCTTGTACTGTCTCATGTACTATTTTTCACCCAAAGCCTCCAATCACCCAATTAAATCTTCCATTTCCCTTCTCACACCCCAAATCAACTTTTCATACATAAAGTTCACCCCCATGCAAACTCTATCTATCCCATGAAAACCCTCAAAGTTTTCATGCAAAACCTTAAAATTCACATGAAAAACCCTAGGTTCTCTATGCAAAACCCTAGATTCTCATATGCAAACCCTAGATTCTCCCATAAAGACTCTAGATTCTCCCATAAAAATTTTATCCACTTTATTTTGCTTAAAGTCCCCTTTTATTCTTCCTCTCATCGATCATGGGATATGTAGGTCAATCTCACATTCCTTGGTGAACTTATTTTCCCTTGGTCAACTTAAGTCCCCATTTTTCTTTTTCATCCTTCCACCCCATATCACTGCATTAATTATCCTAGCATGCATGTCTTAAAAGGTTCATATCACATCACGTCACCATTCACAGCACAAACATATTGTACACATTCCATAAGAGACCACAAGAGAATACCTCAACTCCAAGCTGTGCTACACATAAAATAGTTATAAAAAGAGCACAAGATGCACAACATATCATTATACATAACATCCAAGGCATATAAGACACATAGCACACATAAGGCCTTAGCTACACCCCTACCTAACACAACACCGGTCTTGGAGCATGGTCCTACGCCTCCTTAGGGTTTTGACTGAGGGGAAACTAAGGATTAGTTTCCCTCCTACCAAAAATACTATTATTTCCTATTTTATTCTGAGACTAGGGTTACTATTATTAAAGGAAACTTTACAGGTGAAAAATAGGGTTTTTATCCTCAAGTTAGCCTACCAGATTATTACTAGTTAAAATATATTTATATTAATATTTATAGCCATATTTATATTATTAAATCTAACATCTTTATTTCTTCTAATAATAATCATAATAATAACACTAGTTATAGCAAAAACAATGATATTAATAATAATAGTAATACTAATACTCCTAGTAATAGAAACCCTAGTATTTTTAAGGTTAAAGCTAATAATAGGGTTAGGGATAAAACAATAATATTATAATTGTAATACTAACAAAATACTAACATTTCTAAGGATAATAATAATAATAATAATAATAATAGTTATATTTGAAATAATGATAATATAAGGGTTCGAATATTTTTACCATAATAATAATAATGACAATAATAATAATAACAATAATAATAGTAATAATGATAATACTATAGTAACAATGTTAATAATAAAAACATTAGGAATAATATTAGCAATATTGGAATAATAAAGCTAATAATAATAGGACAAAGCTAGCATTAATAATAATAGTAAGATTAATAATAATAGTAGTAGTAGTAGTAGTAGTAGTAGTAGTAGTAGTAGTAGTAGTAGTAATAATAATAATAATCATAGTAGTAGTAGTAATGATAATAATAATAATAATAATAATAATAATAATAATAATAATAATAATAATAATAATAATAATAATAATAATAATAATAATAATAATATGGATAATACCATTAATACTATTAAAATAGCTAATACTTGTATAAAATGGATTTAGCGGTTGTGAAGGTTAGAGTACCACCTAGGGACGATGGCGGCACTAGTGACGGCGCATGGTGGCGGGGCAGCGGTGGTGGCGTTGGAGGGAGAACAGAGGTGGAGAGATTATGGTATAAGCTAGAGGGGAGGGAATAAGGGGTTATTGAGATGGTGGAGGGTGCCTCAAGTGGAGAGGGGTGGAATAAAGATGGTGGTGCAGCCAAAGGTGGCGGTGCACGACGGCGAGTGTGGTGGCCGAATGTGGAGGAAGGAAGGAGAAAGGAGGAGGAGAGGGAGGAAAGGGGAAAAAGAGGGTAGAGGAAGGTTTGCAGGTGCTTTTGGGAGGTGTAAAGGGTGGTGGTCGCGACGGGAGTGATGGTGAACGGTGGTGCGAAGGGCGGTGGCAGTTGATGAGGGGCTAATCATGAGGGGAGCTTTGCACGGCCAGGGTGGCTTGTGCGGGACAAATCAAAGGAGGAGGGAGGTGCAATTGGGTAGAGGGTGATGGAGGGGGCAGTTTTGTGGGAGGCTCAGGCGGCGGTGGTGAGGCGGTCGTCTAATCGGGAGGTAGTGCAAAGGGGCAAATTTTTGGGTTGCGAAAACAAAGGCTCAATCAAGGCTGCCTATGGGGTATTTATAGGCCAATTAGAGGGGAAAATGATAAGGTAAAGAGGACAAGAGGCAGTTGCAAGTGCCAGGCACGCCGGCCAACAGTGGTAAGCGTTGCGGGTCTGCATTGGCAAGGGCGGTTACATAGAGGGGAGAGGAGAAAAGAAAAGGGTAGTGACACGTGAGAGGAGAGGAGGTCGGTTGGGTCGAAATGGGGAAAGAAAATGACGGGTGAGGGAGGGAAGGACGGTGTGCGGTGGTGGATGGCGGAAGATGGGGTTGTAAGGTCTCGGTTGCATGTCGCGCCTCGGGGAAGAAGAAGAAGGTTGGACCGGGCAGTTGAGGAAGGAAAAAAAGAAGGAAAAGAAAGGGAGAACCGGACCGGCTAGGGAAAAAGAAGAAAGGGTGCAGCGTAGTCCTAGGCCGCACAAGAGGAAAGGAGGGGAATTGGGCCTTAGGGCTAGGCTAACCCATGTCGGGGGAGGGAAGGAAAAAAAAGAAGGGAGATAGGAGGGAAGAGAAAGACAAGGAAAAAGGAGAAAAGGGAGAAAAAAGAAAAGGGAAAAGGGAAAGCAATGGCTTGGTTGGATGTTTAGGATATTTTAGGATTCTTGATTATTCAAAATAAAAATAATATATATATAAATAATAATAATAATTAATTTCCTTTTTAGGTTAATTTGTGATATTTTAAACAATTCTTTCCTAAATTCCATTTTACTTAGCAAAAAGCCCCAATTTTCCCTAATTAAATTATTTATTATTGATCCTCAAAAAATGGCAACCTGGGCTTAATCTTGAGACTTAGGATTCTAACATTGTCCCTATTTGGGTCCTCTTCCCTAAACTTGAACCTTGTTTCTGGTCTGAGAAGGCTTTAAGTAAGATTGCTAGCAAAACTGGAATTCCTATTTCAACTGACATATTCACTGCATGTAAGGGGAAAATTGGCTTTGGTCGTGTCCTCGTTGAGGTTGATGTTAGTCAAGCTCTGCCTGAGACTATCTCCTTAAAGACCCCTTTTCATGGAATCATTTAGCAGCAAGTTGAGTATGAATAGATCCCATATTTATGTGAACATTGTAGGAGGCTTGGTCACAAGTTATCAAACTGCAGGAAAAAGAAGGCTTGGATTCCCAAGCATACTGCTAAACCCACTTCTGTGGATCAAACCTCCAAACCTGCTCTAAAAGAATCTTCTCCTCAGACTCCTCCCTCTAATAATACTCCTACTGCTGTGTTGCCAAATGTTCCTGCAGACATGAAAAAACCATCTCTAGAACAATACAAAAAAGAATGGCAAGTGGTTAAAAAGGGATCTCCCAAAGCAAGTGAAGCAATAGCCCAATGTAAAAATAGAAGTGAAAATAGGTTTGACATCTTAAGTAATATTTCACTCCCATGGACTGATGATACAGATGAACTGAATCCAAATGAGGTAGATGAGTTACTTTCTGAATGCATGGTGACCTCTCCAACTAAAGCCCCCCTCCTCAATGAAGATTGCTGCTTGGAATGTAAGGGGCTATTATAAAGCCCAAAGACAAATGGAAATAACCTCCTTTATTAAAAGGAATAAAATAGATATCATCAATATGCTTGAAACTAGAGTCAAGGCTGAAAATAGTGACATGATTATTAAGAAGAGATTTAGTAAAATGGGTTTTGCCAATAATTATGATTTTCATCAAAATGGAAGCATCTAGGTGCTTTAGGATAGCTTAAATTTTGAACATGTTCTTTACAAGACAGATCAAATGGTCCATTGTCAGGTCAAAGGTGATACCATCTCCTGCCAAACCTCATTCATTTATGGAAAAAATATAGGAAATAAAAGAAGATCTCTGTGGGATGATCTATTTCATCTGAGCCAAGGTATCTCTTGCCATTGGTTATGTCTGGGTGATTTTAACATTGTTCTTGCAGAATCTGAAAGGATCAGCACTGCTCCTTCTTCTATTCCAAACATGACAGATTTTCAGAACTACCTAACCCTTACCAGACTTAGTGAATTACCTTTCTCTGGTTGTCTCTACACTTTGACCAACAATCAAGAAGGCGCTAATAGGATTTGGGCAAATCTTGACATAATCCTAGCCAACCATCACTGGCTCCTCAGCAATATCACCTGCTCAGTCGAGTTCCTCCCCCCTGAAGTCTCTGACCACTCCCCAGTCACCATCAACATCAATGACAGGGACAAACAAGGCCATCATCCTTTTAGATATCTTAATTGCTGGGGAGAGGATCCCTACTTCATGGACCTAGTAAAAAATGTCTAGGATAAAAACATTCATTGCTCAAAATTACAGATTGTATTTGAAAAACTCAAATTGTTGAAGCCCCTCCTTAAAAAGCCCCACTAGCATAAATACAGCAATAACACTCAAAAAACCCAGCAATGCTTCCAGGAGCTCATCTCTCTCCAAACTCAAATCCAAAATAATCCTAGCCTCTTCATAGCTTCCTCCAAGTTGAAGAAAATGTCTAAGGGATAAATATAATACCCTCAAAAGAGCTGAAGTCAGCAACCTCTTCTAAAGAGCCAAAATCAAGTCTATAGCTGAATATGATGAAAACACCAGATCTTTTCATGCAAAAATTGCTTAAGGGAGAGCTAGAAATAGAATTTCTTCTATCTATGACTCTCATGGAGCCTACAAAACTTCCTTCCATGGCATTGCATCTTCTTTCCTGGACTACTACAAAAACATTCTTGGCACCCCTGGTCCTGCAAGCCCAGACTTTCTCCCTCATCTTCCTGGCCCCTCTCTTTCTCCTGAAGATCAACTACTCTTGACGGAACCTATCTCCTCCTTGGAGATTAAGGAAGCTATTTTTAACATGAATGATCACAAAAGTCCTGGTCATGATGGTTTCACTGCTGTTTTTTTTTTTCAAAAAAGTGTGGCCTATTATTAGTAATTCTATTTGTGAGGCAATACTTGACTACTTTAAAAATAGGACCATGTCTAATTAGCTAAATGCAACCTTTCTTATTATAATACCAAAAGGTAAATATCCCTCCTCTATCACTAATTACAGGCCCATTTCTTGCTGCTCCATTCTCTATAAAACTATTACCAAGGTCCTCACAAACAGGCTCCTCCCTATCATGGAAAAACTTATCAAAAAGGAGCAGAGTGCTTTCATGAAAGGGAGGCTCTTAGCTGAAAATGTTCTCCTTGGTCATGAACTAATCAAGCATTATGATAGGAAGAATGTCTCCCCAAGAGTGGTTATCAAAGTTGACACCAGAAAAGCCTTTGATTCTCTAAATTGGAGCTTCCTTGAGAAAATTCTTAGCCAATTTGGTTTTCCTGCTCCTTTCATCAAGTGGGTGATGGGGTGTGTGTCTTCCCCTAAATATTTTATTTGCTTCAATGACACTTCCCATGGTTTCTTTGAGCGTAAAAAAGGTGTAAGGCAAGGAGACCCTATCTCTTCATTCTTGCTATGGAATACCTGTCAAGAATGTTGAAAACCTTGGCCCAGGCACTGACTACCTGAGACACCCCAAATGTGGTGGAAATAATATATCTCACTGATGAGTTCATATTTTGACACATTTTATACCCTTATAATCTTATTTTTGATAGTTTATTTAACTAATATAGGGGAATAAGTATTGTTTTATGCTTAAGTGGTAAAAATTGCATAAAAAATATTATTTGAGCTAAAATGATATAAATTAAGTAAATTTAGAATAAAATATTGTTTATTAATATTTATTGAATTTTATTTTGCAGGTTTTGTTTTTTTAGTAAAAGAAAAAAAAAGAAGTTTGACCTTTGGACCAACGGCCGAAGGCCCCAAGGCCTGGAACAAACCAAACGGAGCGTTGCGGGAGAAAGCAGCAGTCATCCGCACATGGCCAGGGCTGACGTGGAGCGATGAAATAAAATTATATAAAGAGGGTGTGTGGCGCAAAGAAAAGGGAAGAGGAAGCGAGAGCCTTCAAGGCTCGACACTGAGGAGAGCCGCAGGTCGAGAAGGGCGCGTCTGGAGGTGGCCTCAAGCACGAACGACGTATGGAAACAGAGCGGCACGGAGTTCGACAAGGATGACGAGGAAACAGCATCACAAGCCGTCATCCCTGTCAGCAAGAATAAAAGAAAAAGAAAAAAGAATTGTTACATTGAAATCAAAGTAGAGAGAGAAGAAAAATAAGAGGAAATTTATACCGATAGAATTTATTTCAGATAAAATTAATTTTTATCTGAATAAATTCTTGATCTTTTATCCAAAATTAATTCCGGTTATTTCTTTCTCTTATTTTTAATTTATATTTTAGATATATATTTATGTGTAATTAATTCTTTAATTATGGTTGGCTGAATATTTATTGTTAGGGAATGAATTGAAACCCTAGATTATGATTTGAATTATAATTTTATTTTCTTTATTTCATGAGATTGTTTCTGGACTCTATGTTAATTTCTATCGTTTATATGTATGATTCTATCAAGTATAGTTTATTTGGTGCATGCCTTGTTCTGGTTCTTCATAAGTGATAGTATGTAGGATTATTTGCCTTCTACGTGGCCATCTAAATATACTAGAATTTATATGTATAAATTACAGCTAGGTTAGATAACAATTTACCTAATCGTTTGTGATTCTACCTGAAGTGGTAAAACATTTTGATACGTGTGGGTCAAGGAAAAGAAATACAGCTAGACATGCTTTTTGTACTAGTATGGGTACTTAGATTGATAGCCTTCCACTTACACTTAATGCATTAAATCTAGTTAAATATAGGAGTTGCTTGTTGCTGCTATACTGCTAGTATTTAATAGGGTTAATATTGGCGCTTTGTCGTATTAATTAATTAAGGGAAGTAATATAAGGTGTATGGACCTACTTTTGGTGTGCAACCTTGTCAATCTCTTTCTCACGATTAAAGATGACTTAGAAATAAATATTATATTACGACCTAATCTAGTGGTGGATTTTTATTTCCCTAACATATTTCTCATATCTGCGGTTTTCCATTATTTTCATTATTTTTATTGTTATTAGTTTACTTTATTCTATTTACTCCTTTATTATTATTTTTATAACCCCTATTTATATTTTTCTTATTTATTTATTCTTTGTTATTTAGGATTTTTATTTTTAGATTTAGTTTTATTTCCAAGCTAGTTAAATAGAGGTGATCCCTCTCAATCCCCGGCCTAGAACGACACCCTTATTTATCAGTGCTACAATTAACAAGAAGAGGGTTTAAATTGCGTGCCGGCTACGGTCACACCAATTTTTGGCACCATTGCCGGGGATTGGTAACTTCACTTTTATTTTGCTAGTATTTTTAGTATGTTTTTATTTTTAGTGTTTTTGTGTTTTTTATTTTATTTTATTTTTAGATTTTCTTAGGATTTTTGGTGTGTTTTGTTATTAACCTTTTCCTTTGAGGTGTTAGTGGTTTCAGGTGGCTATGAGAGGATCCTTGGGTTATGGACAACTTGGCATGAATCCTAATGCAAGAGTAAATGAGGTAAGTCTGAGTATTCTAACTGATAAACTTAACAAACTCACTGCTCTTGTTTTGTAGGTTGCTAAAGCTACTGTAGTTGTTAATACAAGTGGAGTGTGTCATACGCAAGGAAATTCATATGCTTACCATGAACAAGCTATGAGAGGAGGAGGATGGACATAATCTGGTGCTCAATCTTTCAATGGTTTTCAAGGACATGATCCCTATACAAGCACATACTATTCTGGAATGAGGCATCAACCCAACATTGGATGGGATATGAATGATCAGTATCAAGTGCCATATCAAGACCCTTACACATGTGATTATGAATCTTCAAAATATTATCAATATATTCAACAAGAATTTTCTCCAGTTTCGGAACCCTCAAGTTCAGAAAAAATGGATAAGCTTCTTGAAGAACTGATAAATGGTCAAAACCAGTTGGCAGAAAGCCTAAATTAACTGATGCAAAGTCAGATTAGACAAAATGAAAGGGTGTCAGTAATAGAGGAGAAAATGGGTTCTATGGTAAACATGATGAATCAATTCGAAGCACAAAAAGAGCTCTCTAGTACTTCAATTCCAAATTCAATCAAGACCCTTACACATGTGATTATGAAGCTTCAAAATATTATTAATATCTTCAACAAGAATTTTCTCCAGTTTCGGAACCCTCAAGTTCAGAAAAAATGGATAAGCTTCTTGAAGAACTGATAAATGGTCAAAACCAGTTGGCAGAAAGCCTAAATCAACTGATGCAAAGTCAGATTAGACAAAATGAAAGGGTGTCGGTGATAGAGGAAAAAATGGGTTCTATGGTAAACATGATGAATCAATTAGAAGCACAAAAAAGAGCCCTCTAGTACTTCAATTCCTAATTCAAGTTAGAGTTATGAGGGTGATGATACCATATCTGAATGTGAGGATGAGCTAATTGAGGAGGTTTCCATGAAAAACATTGAAAAGAAAGATCAAGTGGAAGAAGAGCTTATAAAAGTAGAAGAAGAATCTCATCAAAATGAGGATCAAGTGAACAAAGAGAAGTATATAGATGACAAGACTATCACTTTCACCTACCATATACCATCTTTGAACATTTATTCCCCACTTTTTCTTGGAGATGACCATGAGACACAAGGTAAGCCTTTGAACCACGTTGATTTTATTTATGCTGACCACACTCCTTGTTTTCCCTCTTTTAGCAGGTTATATGGATCCAAGAGCGAAGAGAGTAATCAAATCACTTTGGATACATTTAATAAGAAGCGTGATGCTCCAAAGGAGAGGTTATGTTGGAAGGACGTGTTTAAATATTTTAAGATGGGAAAATATGTTCCTTCGATAGAGAGATTACCGTACATGGACATTGGACAAAAAATTCTCTCTTTACACACCTACTTAAACTCCATGCTAGGTAAGTTACGTTCTTGCTGGATCAAATCATTCATTAAAACTAATATTTTGTCTTTTTATTCCTTGTAGGATAAAGATGATCATCATGAGCAAGGATTTGGTGAAGCAGCTCTGAAGTGGATGTATCCACCTTGAACGAGAAAAAACCGAGATTATGTCAGGCTGAAGACTTAAAAACAAGCGCTACTTGGGAGCCAACCTAATGTCATAAGGGAGTTTTCTATCCTTTCGTTAATTATTTATTTATTTTGTTTTCTCCATACATTAAATTTCATGTTTCCTTAGTTGTTTACGCATTGAGGACAATGTGTGATTTAAGTGTGGGGGTGCATGTGTTTTATGTATGTGAAAAAACAAATTTGAAAAAAAATTGTTTAGATTTTGATTAGAGTTTTTAGTATTTTTAGAATCGTAGGACCCTTAATTAGTCAATGAGGAGTATATCTTTGAAATCTAATGAAAAGAGTATCATGAAATCAAGATAAAGCAAGTGGATATTTTTTGTGTTGATTTCGATATAGGGAATACATATCTACGTGCCTAAGTTTGAATGGAGAAATAATATGTATGATTGTCTAATCACCGACATGGCATATTGAGATTCATTACATTCCTCAGTGAGTTCTTGAACCATATGTACCTTTTTTTTCTGAGCGAATTTACACAAAATCATCTACTTTTCTTGGCTTCAAATTTTTTTTTAAACCTCATATACGTTAAATTGCTTTGATCAAATTATTTACCATAGATCTTGTAATGGACTACAGAGATTACTAGAACTTACTCTTGTGCTAGTCAAAGCTTATAGTCAAAACATGCTCTGATTGAGAAAATGATAAAGGCAGCTTAGGAATTTTCCATCACATGACCAAATAGCTTAACCTAATTTGTGTATCCATGATATATATCCGATAGAAACCCTTTTGAGCCTATACATGGAACATACATTTTTTTTCATTACCCACATTGAATAACTGTTGGGCCTTAATGTCCTTACCTTTACTTAAAGCTAGTGGAAGGAAATCAAATCGTTATGGATATAAAGAGTGGTTGTGTATATGTGTATGTGAAAGAAATATATGTGTTTATGTTAAGAAGGGAATTGGTTATGTTTGGTGGAAAAGAAAAAAATTATTGAAAAAAAAATTGAATGAAAAAAAATTGAAAATTGAAAAAAAAATACAAATAAAGAAGAGAGGGAGTTATGGAGAAGATGATGAGAAAGTTCTATTCATGTTTCAATTTGGTGTAAAGTTGGAGAGGTGTATCATTAATATTTGATGTGGTTATGTTTATATTTCATCTAATTATTAGACTCCACTAGCTCTTGATCTTTTTAGCACCACACTCCTAAAATAATCCGTACCCTTCTTTACCTTAAACCCCGCTACAACCAATAAGTAAGTCCTATTTGATTCTTGAGATGAGCAGCCTTTGATCTGTTGGAGATTAGTTACAAGAGTTAAGCATATGATTTGGTCCATTTGGCAAGTATTTGATATCTTTCATGAGGTTTTATCCACAATAACATGAGCATTCTTTGTTTATATATGTGATTTGTTTGTTATTTTCATCATCTTACCTCACATACATGAGTGTTTCTACACATTTGTAGCCATGAATCTAAGAGAGAGAAAAAACTACAGAGGGTATCCATAGTGAGGATGAATCTTGATGTGACTAAGGCGTGGTAGATTTTCATCCATAATATTGATCTGTTCATACTTGTCATGTTTATGTGTGAACCATATGTTGAAATTGATCCTTTAAATTTCCCCATGCTGAATCTTGATTGATTGCTAATCTCGACGTTTGAAAGTAAAAGATTCTGAAAAAAAAATTGTTAAGGGTGTTAGGTATGTTTTTATTTTATTTTATTTTATTTGTGTGTGCTTTTGTGGGTAAATCATCTGCGAAACCCTCACGAGACCTTACTCGTCCTCGATGGGTGACCTAGGAGTTTAAAGGGCTTGTTGCACATGCTAAGTGTAATCGTGAGACCTACGAAAGTGGCTAGTTAATTTAATTTTATTTATTTATAGTAATAACTTCCTTGAGGACAAGCAAGAAGCTAAGAGTGGGGGTGTGATGAGTTCATATTTTGACACATTTTATACCCTTATAATCTTAGTTTTTGATAGTTTATTTAACTAATATAGGGGAATAAGTATTGTTTTATGCTTAAGTGGTAAAAATTGCATAAAAATTATTATTTGAGCTAAAATGATATAAATTAAGTAAATTTAGAATAAAATATTATTTATTAATATTTATTTAATTTTATTTTTCAGGTTTTATTTTTTTTAGTAAAAGAAAAAAAAAGAAGTTTGACCTTTGGACTAACGGCCGAAGGCCGAAGGCCCAAAGGCCTGGAACAAACCAAACGGAGCGTTGCGGGAGAAAGCAGCAGTCAGCCGCACATGGCGAAGGCTGATGTGGAGCGATGAAATAAAATTATATAAAGAGGGCATGCGGCGCAAAGAAAAGGGAAGAGGAAGCGAGAGCCTTCAAGGCTCGACGCTGAGGAGAGCCGCAGGTCGAGAAGGGCGTCTGGAATAAATTCTTGATCTTTTATCCAAAATTAATTTTGGTTATTTCTTTCTCTTATTTTTAATTTATATTTTAGATATATATTTCTATGTAATTAATTCTTTAATTATGGTTGGCTGAATATTTATTGTTAGGGAATGAATTGAAACCCAAGATTATGATTTGAATTATAATTTTATTTTCTTTGTTTCGTGAGATTGTTTCTTGACTCTATGTTAATTGTTATTGTTTATATGTATGATTCTGTCAAGTATAGTTTATTTGGTGCATGCCTTGTTCTGGTTCCTCATAAGTGATAGTATGTAGGATTATTTGCCTGCTAGGTGGACATCTAAATATACTAGAATTTATATGTATAAATTGCATCTAGGTTAGATAACAGTTCACTTAATCGTTTTGTGATTCTACCCGATGTGGTAAAACGTTTCGATACGTGTGGGTCAAGGAAAAGAAATATACCTAGACATTTTTTTTGTACTAGTATGGGTACTTAGATTGAGAGCCTCCCACTTACACTTAATGCATTAAATCTAGTTAAATATAGGAGCCGCTTGTTACAGCTATACTGCTAGTATTTAATAGGGTTAATATTGGCGTTTTGTCGTATTAATTAATTAAGGGAAGTAATATAAGGTGTATGGACCTGCTTTTGGTGTGCAACTTGGTCAATCTATTTCTCACGATTAAAGATGATTTAGAAATAAATATTATATTACGACCTAATCTAGTGGTGGATTTTTATTTCCCTAACATATTTCTCATATCTGCAGTTTCCCATTATTTTCATTATTTTTATTGTTATTAGTTTACTTTATTCTTTTTACTCCTTTATTATTATTTTTATAACCCCCATTTATATTTTTCTTATTTATTTATTCTATGTTATTTAGGATTTTTATTTTTAGTTTTAGTTTTATTTCCAAGCTAGTTAAATAGAGGTGAGCTCTCTCAATCCCCGGCCTAGAACGATACCCTTATTTATCAGTGCTACAATTGACAAGAAGAGGGTTTAAATTGCGTGCCGGCTACGGTTACACCACTCACCTACTGTTTGCGGATGATCTCCTTCTTTTTTCTAGAGGAAGCTTAAAGTCAGTCCTTGCCCTTAAATAATGTCTCCAAAACTTTGCCCTTTTCTCTAGACTTGAGGTAAATCCTACAAAAACTGGTATCTACTTTGGAGGCACTACATCCCAAATCAAAAAATAAATTCCAATGGCTACAAACTTTAAAGAAGACAAGCTTCCCTTCAGATATCTGAGCCTTCCTCCTCATGGATGCAAACCGAACACTGTTGTTTGTGCTATTCTTGGGGAAAAATTCAAGAACAAACTGCATCATTGGGCCAACTGTTTTCTCTCCTATGCTGGGAGAAAGCAACTTATAAATTCTGTCCTACAAGGGATATCTACCTTCTAGGGCTCAGCCTTTCTCCTACCCAAAGAAGTCTTCAAAGAACTCAATAAATTATGTAGAAGATTCTTTTAGGGGTATGCGGAAGGAAAAAGAAAGATGGTTTTTGCTAATTGGGATAAAATTTGCAGAAGTAAGAATTATGGTAGATTGGACATTAAAGAATCTCTTAGCTAGAACAAATCCCTCTGCCTCAAGTGGATTTGGAGACTGGAAAACAAGCACCCTTCCCTATGGACAGATTGGGTTCATCATTACTATTTGAAGGGGAAGGAAATTTAGGATACTCCTAAAAAACATGGTGACTCCTAGGGCTGGAAACAAATCCTGAATGTTAGGGCTTGGCTCATCAACAAAGCTGGTAGCATAGCAAATGCAAAGCTTGCTCTCCAAAAATGTACTGCAGGTGGAAAATGGAAAGCTAGCCTAGCTTATGACTGGACTAAGGGTGACCAGCAGGGCACTTACTATACAAAATCAATCTGGGACAAGTGCATCATTCCAAAGCACCAAATTATTTCATGGCTTTCTTGTCAAAAAAGCCTCCCAACCATTGACAACCTGTCATCTAGAGGCATCCCTATTGCCAATAGATATGAGCTTTGTAAATGCAAAGCTAAAACACACATCTTTTCTTTGAATGTTTTTTCACTGCTGAAATATGGCAGCATGTTCTGAAATGGATGGGTATTACCAGAAAAGGTAAATGCTTAAACAAAGAGCTTAGATGGATGCATAAGCATAATAGGGGGAAGCATTGGAGAAAGAAATGGTTTAGAGCCTCTATTTGTGCCACTGTGTATGAAATTTGGACTAAGAGAAACCTCAAAGTTGGTGCCAACAAAACCCATTATGCCCACAAGTTGTCCATTCAGTCCAGTTCAAAACTGCTTGCAGACTCCTCAACACTTGTCCAAAAAATCAGGACAGCATGCATATAATGCTTTTGAATTAGCTTTGATTCCCTATATTTTTTCCTTCTTAGTTCCTAGCCTAAAGAATCCTATCTTGCATTGCATAGGAGGTGTATTCTCTTGCCATGGCATGAAATATGTACAAATTGTTTCCTTCCCCAAAGTGGATGAATAACATGTGTCAATCAATTTTCTCCAAAATAAATAAATAAATTATTATTTTCCTCTTGATTTATCTTAAATAATTCTCTTTTATTTTAATAAAATAATTTATTTAATTTATTTCCCTAATAAATCCTTATTTTGCCAAAATCCTCTAAATTAGGGTTTTAGGGTATTTCAATGTGGCGTTGCCTTGTGTACTAGTTATGGTGTCAATCATGATTTTCCTAAGCCCACATATGCTATCGTCCTATGTCATTACGTAGTATGTGTTATATGTGAACCCTACCTTTCAGTTTGGTATAAAGGGGTTACTTAGTACCATAGTACTAACAAGTACTATTTATGAACCCCACCTATTCAATGGGGAGTGTCCCTCGTAGGTTTGTTACATATGCTATTCAAGCGGGTAATGGGTAAGAGCGTAAGGATTATCTAAAAAAATTTAAGGTTTCTCTCCCCACTTGCTTTTCTTCCTTTTTTAAAATTATTTCACTCTTGTAACCACTAATAGTGGAGTTTTATCTTTTGTAAAGTGTTTACCGCGCTACTCTGATTTTAATAAAAGTGAATTCGTGTGAATTGTATTTTGATTCTTTTTAGCCTTAGCACTTGGTACTAGAATTGTAAGAGGAAATAGGTCTAGTAATATATGTGGAAGTAATATCTCTGAAATTTAAGGTTTTTACTTTAGCTAATTTTTAAATAAAACAAAAAATTTCAATAGTAAATTTTGGGGTGTTACAAGAATGAGTTAGTTATTAAGAAACAAGATAGTTGAAATCCTTCACATGAAGATAAAATTGATTCTCTTATTCCCATTCAAACCACTACTCCTTTTCCTTGTAGGTTAACAAGAAATAAGAAGCAAAACCATAACAAGGAGATGTTTGACATATTTAGAAAAGTGGAGATGAACATCCCTCTAATTGATGCAATAAAACAAGTGCCAAGGTTTGCAAATTCCCTAAGAATTTGTGTACTAACAAAAGGAATTTGAAGAGGGTTGAGAAAGTAAGTCTAGGTGAGAATTTTTCTTCAATATTATAAAGGAAACTCCTACCTATGTGCAAGGATACAGGTATTTTTACCGTCCCTTACAAGATTAGAAATATAAGGTGAGAAAAATGCATGCTTAACTTAGGTGATTCAATTAATGTGATGCCTTTATCTATAAAAAAAACATTTTTGCTATTAAAAAATTTTATTAAAAAATTTTTGAAAGTAGAAAACACCTAGGAAAAATGGGATATTACCGCTATACCTAACACAAGATAAACATATGTGACCTAACCTATATCAGATATAAGTCTAACCAATCAAAACACATAAACAACAGAGTGCACAAAATAACAATTTCATAACAATTTTATTAAATGAATTTAAGAATTTTTATGTTAGAAGACCCTATCGGACTCCAATTAAATCATTACAAAAATATATGTAGATAAATCAAAGACATAAATAAATTAATTAGGGTATGACACCTAATTTTAAAACCTTGACCTGCCACAGATGCCGCCAAACCTTTTGGATATCCCTACTCTTGTGTCCCGACCCAACTAAGGTACGCCCTTTACTAGCCATCCCCAAGGACCTGTACATGGTATTGTATTCTTGAGAATGAGAAATCGACCAAGAAAATAGGCACATTAGTACGCCATGTACTAAGTCAGACAAGTTGCTCCCTTAATATAACATAAGCATACCAACTTGCCAGGCATAGATATAGAATACAACATGCATGATGATGACGCCTTTTATATATATGTCTATGAAAATAAGGATAGATAGAGACATATTGCCATTTAATCTCAGCAAAATAGAATATATCATGCTTGGTTTCATATTATCATCACATGGACACTCACACATGTACTAACAAGGAGAATCGAAGCAACCTCTAAGGTTCATTTCCCATTACTCAATACATTAGGTTATTCCATATACTTACCCATGTATGAGATAGGTCAATCACTTAATCAAAATTCCATTCCACAACTAATTAGTCATTTCAACCATTAATGAAGTGTATAAACCAACTATTATTCATTTTGGTTAATCATAACATTACTTCCATTTCTTGATCAATCGTTAACCATTCACTTGGTCATCATTCATAAATTATCAACTAATATTTACCATCCATACTTTATTATCATCAAGCGATGGATTGTGCATCACCCTATGATATCATATACCGTGGAAGCCTACCCAAATAAGGGATATAAAGTCTAGGCCAAAACCAATCACTATAGGGACATGAGTCTAGGCCGATGCCAATCACCAGAATTAACATAAGTCCATGCCAAAACAACCAATATGGACATAATTCTAGATTGAAGCCAACTACCTAGGAAACTAGACCCTTTTGAATTGATACCCCCTAATACATCATTAGTGTATAGTGTAGGCAAGGCACCGACACCTCACATGATCCTTCCCGAAGGCACTAAAACAACCAAAGGTAGAATAACCCCTAGTAGCAAATCGAGGATTGGGTATCCAGAACCATACTCAACTTGAATTTCTTTCACTTTATGTGATTAGTATTTTATTCATAAGGATAGGTGATCATACAAGGCTTATATAAAGCAAGCAAGTCAAGTTTCCCATGTTAGTCTATACCAATCCTTTCTTTCCATTTTCCCCACAATTTGGGTTTTACATTTATCCTTATCTAATATTATTCTTATCTACCATATTATTTAATTCAAGCCCATAATGATTCTAATTAATCTTTTTTCAATATTATCACTTATCATAAGTGAAATGCCCATTTAGCATTTACATTACTCAAATAGTATGCCTTAAATTATGGTCTATTTTAATCCTTTCATTAGGCCAATAATCCATCATAAAACCTGTGTTTAATCTAATTAATAGTCATGGTATATTCCCAAATATAGCCTCAAACATAACCACACAAAAAGAAACGATTCATGCAAACCAGTAGATTGGTCTAGCTCAACTAGTTGATATGTTTGGGTCGATTAGTTGATCAGTTTGACTCTATCAGACCATGCATTCCTCAAACCAGTTGATTATTTTGGAAAAACTAATTGACTATTAATAGATCAGTTAATCGTTTTACCCAATTAGTCAATGAGTTTAAGTGGAGAGCAAGACCAAGGTCTATGTTAACTTACTGGTTAATGGGTTGGGTCAACCAATCAACTATTCTAGGAACCAGTCCATTGGTTTACCCTAACACAACACCAAATCATAAATTTCATGCTGATTCTTACATATAAATTATTCTTAACTACATTTAAACATATATCAACATAGTCTAACATATTTCCAGCTAATTTAACTTGTATTTTACAACATGGAATCACCGTAACCTATCTTCACCAAATTTTATGCTTTTTACTCAAATCATGCCATCTAATCATCCAAATCACTTATACGAATTGTATTCATTCATGCTAGCATGTAGAAATCAACTAAATGTAACACCTAGCATGCAGGAATACTTACTAAATATTTTAGAAGTAAGAATCACTTACTTGATATTGGTAAAATCCCCCTTAAAATAAAAATTCCAACTGTGGAAAAATCTCAACTTTTAAAATCTTAAAAGAAAAATCTCAACTCATAAATTATAATGAAACTTTATCAAATTTTGAACTTAAAAATAGAAGGGAATAAGAACATACCAACTTATGTCCAACAGGGAAAGAACTAAACTGAACCACTTAACCTTTTTCTTAGAGACTAACTCTACCTTGCTTAGTAATCAAAACAAGAGAGAGCTAGTGTAATACCCCAAAATTTTCAAAAACCTATATTTTAATAAATAACTTTTATTTGAAATAAAACTAGCTTTTAAAATTATTTATTTTAATTATTTTATAGATTTTGGATTATGTAAAATTGGATAAGAGTATTTAATAAAATAAAATTTAATATTTTTCTATTTATCATATTATTTTATTTAAATAAATTTTCAAACTAGTATTTTACTATAATTATCCTTTTTAAGCCCATATATTTAATTTTATTAAATTAAATTATTAAATAAACTTATTATCAAAAATATTACATTCTATTATTTTATAAGTTTAATTATTTTAAAATTTTCCATTTTTCCCACTTTCCTTTTCCTACTTTTTCTTTTCTTTCTCCCTTCCCCTATTTCTTTTTTTTTCATCCCTTCTTCCTGGCTTTGGGCCGCCAGACTGCTGGCCTGCTCCCCCCCCTCCTTGCGCGCTGGGCCAGGCCCGTTCACTTCTCCTCCTCGCGCCCCGTCCAGCACATCCGCACGCCGCCCATCCTTCCCTTCTTTTCCCCCTAGACCGGCTGGCTGCCTTATTTTCTTTTCCTACGCCGGTCCTCCCGCCATCCCTTTCTTCTTCTCCTCTCTTCTTCTCCCACACCCGACCATTTCTTCTGCCGAGGTCGAGCATGTTGCCACCTGCAACTCAGCCACCACCTACCTCCCTCTCCCTCTCTCTCCTCCCCCGTCATTTTCTTTCTTTTTTGAGCCAAACCGGCCCTGGACCACAGCCCCACATGCCCCTCTCCCTTTCCTTCTTCTTCCCTCTTTTCCCCTGCCACCCAACCACCACCTGCCACCTGCACCCTCTCGCCGGCCAGCCGCTGCCCCCATTCTTCTCCCTCTTATTTTTCCTCATCTCCCTAGCCATTCATTCACTATAAATTTGAACCCACATCCCCCATCCCCGAGACTCTTCTCTCTTTTCTCCTCCTCCCATTCGTTCCCCGTTTTTTTATCACCGCCGCCGCCGTCGCTTGAACCACCGCACCCAGCCCTGCGTCGCCTTCTGCCACCACCTACTACCACCCTGCACCATCACGCCGCCCCTCGAGCCCTACACTTCCTCCCTTCTCCACCCTTTTCTTTTTCTCCCCAGTTTTCCCCCTTACCACCGAGCCACCTGCAACCGCCATTTCCGCCACCGTCTGGCCACCTCTTCCGCCACCCAACCCATCGTTCGACACCCTGCAACCCCCTCTACAACCGCTATGCCTTAGTTGGCCGAAAACAACCCTTGCACCCCTCCATTTTTCCCTCTCATTTTCCTTCCTTCACAACCCCTTCCCCTTGACCCTTCTCGGTAGCCAACTTCGCCGCCTTGCCGCCGCCCTATGCCGCTGTGAAACCACCCTTAGCCTCCACCTACACCCCCTCTTTACTTCTGCACCATTTCCCTACCTTAGAACCTCCCCTAACCACCCTCTTTTCTAGCCTAAAGACCCTAACCCGAAAATAATAAATCTTGCTTCCTTCACCCCCCCCTTCGAACCCTTCCACCCCTCATTTTTGCATGAAACTCACGCTGCTCATGCAGCGTGAGCTCCCCTTTATTTTGAAAATTAATTGGCTAATTTTTAAGGTATAATGGTATTTTATGTTAAGTATTTATTGATTAAATTTTATAAAGTTTTATGCTTGGATTCTTATTTCTAACATAAATATGATGGATATTATTTGTAGGCGTTGAGTTTCTAATTATGCTTGGTAAGATTTGATATTTTGCGGGATTAAGGTAACCGTTAATCCTCCCTTAAATATGTGGAAAAACGTATGCTAGCACATTAAGGGTTTAGTATGATTTTATGCATGTTGGTGTGCTTAGCATGATATGTATATGGTTTCTTATATTGTTTGATAAAAAGGAAAAGCATGATAACTTTTGTGCCATATGTAGGTATATTAATTAAGGAAGGAGTTTGATTATTGATGGAAATTTTAAATGCTTGTTTATGATGTATCATGTTGCTAATGCATGAATAATGTTATTGTCTAAGGGTATTTTAGTAATTATGCTTATGAAGTATGTGAATCAATGTATGTAGTTGCTAATGAGTATTATGTTGAATAATGACAAGTTAGTGGACTTAGATGATAAAAATGAAGTATTAATATCATTATTTTATGTAGTGTTAGTAAATTCATAAAAATGGTGAATAGAGGGGTTGAATGGAAATTTTATAAGTGAAAAGGGTATTTCGGTAATTTTTGAGATAAAAGAATAATATGGTAATTTTATGATTAAATGGCCAAATGATAATTTTATAAGTAAGTGGTAAGAATGGTAATTTTTGAAGTAGGGGTAAAATAGTAATTTTGGATGAATGAGGGCATTATGGTAAATTTGTAAGTAAAAGGGTTAATATGGTAATTTTGGAGGTAGAGGGGCAAAATAGTCATTTCATAAGTAAATGGTAATATGGTAATTGTATAAGTGAATGGCGAAAAGGTAATTTATAAGTAAGGGGTAATATGGTAATTTGGAAAAGAAGGGCAAAATGGTAATTTTGTAAGGAAAAATAAAAATGGTAACTTTGGATGTAAAAGGGTAAAATAGTAATTTGTAAAGTAAAAGGAGTGTTATGGTAATTTTATAAATAAAAGGGTATTGTGGTAATTTTGTAAATAAAAGGATATTATGGTAGTTTGAAAGTAAGGGGTAAAAGGGTAATTTTGAAGTTAAGAGGATATTTATGGTAAATTTGGGAATAGGGGTAACTTGGTAATAATGATAACGATGAAAGATAATTTAGTAATTAAATTATGATTGTAGAAGGGCAATTGGATAAGTATGATACTATAGAAGGGTAATTTGGTAAATTAACCAATTAAAGGGCATTATGGTAATTTTAATAATGGAGAAGGGTAATATAGTAATTATAAATATGAAGAAGGGTAATTTGGGATTTATGATAATTAAAAAGGGTAAATGCCAATTAAAATAAACGAGAGGGGTAAAATGGTAATTATGATAAAGGAGAAGGGCAATTTGGTAATTTATCCAACTGAAGGGGCAATTTGGTAATTTAGCCGATTAAAGGGTAAAGTGATAATTATTTAACCAACTAAAGGGGCAAAATAGTAATCATGATAATGAAGGAGGGTAATTTAGTAATTTATCCAACTCAAGGGCAATTTAGTAATTAGAACAAAGGAGAAGAGCGATTTAGTAATCTAACCAACCAAATGGGAAATATGATAAGTGTAGCAATTATGAGGGGTGAATGGTGATCTAAAAAGTTTAGGAGACAATTTGGTAATCTAAAGTGGACAAGGGGTAATTTGGTACTTATGCAACCTTAAGGGTAATATAGTAATTTATCAAGTAAGGAATGGATACTTAGCAATTATATAAGTAAGGGGTTAAGGAGAAATTTGTACCTAACATATTATTATGATTGTGGAACATTATGATATGATTCAAATAATGCTGATTAGCCAAGTAAGAGTATTTAATAATTAGGATGGCCTTAATGATTTCTCTGTGATATCCTGAACAATCATTTGAATAAGAAATGATTAATGATATCAGAACGATTGAAAGTGAATAAGTATCGGATTATCGTACTTTTCGTGATCACCTTAATTAAGACACTATTACTTAAAGTGAAAGACCTCGAGATCGGGAATGGTGACTCCTTAGGGGTCGCTACCCTAAGGACGTGGTTTAGTCCACGATTATTCTGGTATTTGCTGGTGTGCCTTTGTGCCCCAGCCAGGCCCTATATCTTACTCTTTCTAGCTCTACGGACCTAGTTAGGGGGTATGCATACTTATGGATTAGGTGTCCTTGTCGGTAGGGTACTGAGTTAGCTTTATGCACTAATACGACCAGGGTACCTTTGTGTCCTTGGGTTCGTGGTTGAAGGGTACTGAGTAGCTGATATGCACCGGTAAGACCGGTATACCTTTGTGTCCCGGGTTATTGATTTCCCATTCGAGGCAAATAAATATGGTTGATGTGCTGATTAAAGAAAGGAAAGATACTATTATTGAAAGTGGAATATTAATGAGCCGGGCCCAGATGATTATGATATTGAGTACCGATCCACCGGTTATAATATTGGGCAGGAGCGTTGTGTCCTGGATGATGATTCTTATATATCCCGGTCCACCAGTTATAATAGTGGCCAGGAGCGTTGTGCCCTAAATGATGATTATTTATATATCCCGATCCACCGGTTATAATAGTGGCCAGGAGCGTTGTGCCCTGGATGATGAGTTTATATATATTACGGTCCACCGGCAATAATAGTGGGGGTCCCGAGCTCAATAAAATTAGTTATGTATGCGAATAAGATTATGGAAAAATACTAATCACTTATAGTGGAACACCATGTGAGTCGGGGCCAGACCGGTCCACCGGCAAATAATAGTGGTCAGGTGTGTTCTGCCCTATGTGTTTACCTTCCGATCCACCGGCAATAATAGTGGTCAGGTGCGTTCTGCCCTGTGTGTTTACTTCCGGTCCACCAGCTATAATAGTGGGGTTCTCGCACTCACATGGATATAAAATATGATACTGATTGAATGATGATAGAATAATGGCTTAAGGCCCGAATGTATTGATCTTACAATATGACATGGCTTAAGGCCCAAAGTATCGATCGTGACTTATAAGTTATTATGCATGTTATTGTTATGTATGCACCTCTCATTATTTATGTGTGTAGCTTGCATTATGTTTCATATGTAGGCCTGTCTTTAAGTGTGGTATTAAAGGGTTACTCAATACCGTAGTACTGAAGGGATTCCCTTTATGGGGCCCCTGCCTATTCAATGGGCAGTGCCCTTGCAGGTATTTTTAGGTGCTACTCAAGTGGGCTACGAGAAAGAGAGTAAGGAGTTATCCGGTATCATTAGGGTTTTCTATTTCTCTTCAAATTTCTGGTTTTAATGTTATGTCGTTACTGTAACCACCATTGGTGGATTTTATTCTTGTAACGATTTGATGCGCTACTCTGATTTGTGTATGTGGAACTTCTTTCAAACTGTATTTCATTTTCTTAGCCTTAGTACTTGGTACTGGGACGGTATGAGTGAACCGATATGGTACTAAGTGTGGCGGTAATACTCCCAAAGTTCACGCTTTATTAATTCGCTTCCGCTAATTTCCTTTTAATTAACGAAATTTTTCAGTTGTGAATTTTGGGGGTGTTACAGCTAGAGATAAGATCAGAAGAGTGTAAAAGGATTGAGTGGTAAACCTTAAAATGTAGAAGGAAGATAAGGAAATACAAGATTTAGAAAATTTGGTGACTGAAAGAAAGTGCATAGAAGGGATGATTGGGGCTATTCATAGCCAACTAATCAAAGGAAACACTAAGAGTTTAGGAATCAACTCAAAACTCTACAATTAACCATTTTAATTGGATCAAAATGGACTAATTTTATTTATTGGCCTATTCTCTAGAACTTAAATGGTGTCTCTAGAAATGTAGGTCATTTAAACTAGAATTAGCATTCATGAATGGAGTAATGGAAGGTCAGTGTGGAAGGAATCTTCCAACTGCTCAGAATTATGCCATAAATTAAAGCATTTGACACTACTACAAACACGGGAAATAATAACGGGACATTAATAACGGTAGTTCGAAAAAAGTTGTTAAACGCGTGAAAATTAATCGGCGGGAAGTTTTGATAACAGTTCTAGTTAAAAACCGTTATTAAAAGGGCAACGTTAAAATTTGGACGGATGTTTTAATAACGGTTTTATATAAACCGTTATTAAAAGATGATTTAATAATGGTTCATATTAGAACCGTTGTCAAAAGTCAGAAGCTTTTAATGACGGTTCTTCCAGGAACCGTTATTAAAATATGTTTTAATAACGGTTCTCTCAGGAACCGTTATTAAAAGATGTTTTAATAACGGTTCTCTCAGGAACCGTTATTAAAACCCCAAAATCAAACTTTTATTTCTCGCTCGGTTCTGTTTCGTGCCAAAATTTTCAGACTCTCTGCACTTTCGTTCTCTTGCTCTCCTTCCTTCTCCTTGCAAACCCTCGCACCGCCGACTCGCACCGCCGACTCGCACCACAAGGCTCCTCTCAAGTAAAGGAAACCCTCGCACCGCCACACCTCTGCCATTGTTCCGAAGCTAGCTGGCACTTGCACCTTCATCCTCCGTCGTGTTTGAAGCCCTTGCCTCTCTCAACATTCTGACCGTCGTGTTTGTAGCTATCTCACTTTATGTATGTGTTTGTTCTTGCTCTTGCTCTCGTAACTTTTTATCTACTTATATAAATGCATGTCTGTCGCCAAGGTTTCGTTCGAAAATGTGTTGTTGAATGTGTTGGCTGAAAATTTTGCTGTTTGTTGTTGAATTTGTTGCGTTATTGTTATATATCTACTTACATATTATTGTTTTATTTGTTTGTATGGAGAATATAGATTCAACATTATTTAGAGCTGCAACCATAATAAACAAAAGAGAAGACATTTGAGGTTATTTAGAGCTAGATTCTCAACTGTAAACTTTGGAGGGTCATAACTTTTTCATGCGACCTCGGATTTAGGTGATCTAGGAGGCTATTTTGGGTATTTTTTCGAGATCTACGACGTGGAAAAATGGCGAAGCCAGTTTGGCCAATATCGGAGCCCAAAAAAGGCCGTTTTGGCCTCTAAATTAAGGTTTTTTTGTTACATACAAGTCATACAACCTTTAATTTAGACTATCCTCTATTATTTTGTATAACCTCTTGATTATTTTGTTACATACAATTCTAGGGTATGATGGTGTTATATAACCTCTTGATTAAAGTGGTATTACATGTTGCCTACCTTTGTATTATTTTGTATGTAGGGTAATACATGTTTTCAGTTATTGTTTATCTCTTTATCCTCTATTGTAATTATGGATGAGATAAGAGCTTTAGGTACCTCCAAAATTGAAGATCTTCGAGACAAAGGAACTTAGATGATGATGATGATGATGAAATTGACGTTTTTAAGGGTTCAAGTGAAGAAGATGAGCAATGGATCTTATAGTCTAGAATAGATTGGTCAACATAGATCCAAGCCATGTATTTGCTTTTCCATATTTTTCTATTAATGAATCATGACATACCTAATGGCTAACTGTATATTAATTGAAACATGGGTGTTGTAGTTTTTCACTGATGACTATGCACGAGGCCAACAATATAATGTTGATCAAATTGATGAAGTTAGAGGCCAAGCACGTGCACTCATTCATTCGGTAGCGATCTATATATTCTACATGCATTTTTAGGTTTGTATTTCGTCTACCAGCCTAGATATGTGAACTCTTTACTTTGGGGTGTAGAGCTACCAAGTTGTGGTATGCCCACTAATTTTATTGCAAGTATAGTTGGTGTATTGAGACATGCATACCAATTATAGATTGATTGAAATTATGGTGTGATTGCAGATTTGGTATGAATTGATGTTGTTTTACATTGCAGATTTGGTAATTGTTTTAACATACAGATTTGGTAACATACAGATGTGGGCAGGAACAAAACTGCAAAAAAAAAAAAAAGTGGAATTTTAATAATGGTTCTTATAAAAACTGTTATTAAAACCTTGTTTTAATAACGGTTCTGATGAAAACCGTTATTAAAACGTAGGTTTTAATAACGGTTCTTCTAAAACCGTTATTAAAACTCCACTTTTTAATAACAGTTTTTCATAAGAACCGTTATTAAAACCTACGTTTTTAATAACGGTTTTCATCAGAACCGTTATTAAAAACTGAGTTTTAATAACGGTTTTTAAGTAAAAACCGTTATTAAATATGAAGTTTACGCATATATTCGCGGGTTTTTGTGTATTTTTCATGACGGTTATGAACCGTTATTAAAGATTTAATAACGGGCGATTCAATAACGGTTGAAAACCGTTATTAAAACTATAAAATAACCGTTATTAAAACCACTTTCCGTGGTAGTGTGATCTCAAAGTCATGTAGAGGAAAGAGGAGGAAGAAAACAACGATGAGGTAGTCTCTCTCCCTCAATTGTCCCAATCGACCTCTAGATTAATTTGAGGCAATATTTTGGGCTAAATACATCATGAAAATGGTTAAGAATCTCTTAGGGACAAATTAACATAAGTTGGTAAGGTTCCACTTTAGTATAAGGGATTTTTCCAAAAAATAAAACTTAAAAAACATGAGTAGCTTGACAAACCGGTCAATGGGTTTGGGTCTAGCAATCAATTGTTCTTCCACCGGTTAATCGATTTCCCCTTAACCAATTAATTGGTTTAGTTGAGAAACCCAAATTTACTAAAATGACAAATTAGTCAATCAGTTCACGGAACCAATCAATCGATTAGCCTGCAAAAATCAATAAACTATATTTTTCAACATGATTTAAAATAAAACTTTATCCCAAACCAATTTAGAACATTAAATAGAAATAAAAGGCCCAAAATTAACATAATTTATTATTCAAACATTTTCCAAAAATTTGGTCTATTACTTTATCTATCTTTAATGCACTAAGTCTAGGGACTCTAAAAAAACTCAAGTTATTATCCAATTAGCTGATAGATCTACTAGAAACCCTAAAAAAGTGAAGACATATTAGTGAAAGCAAATGAGTTGGTATTTTCTGCTGATTTTTATGTTGGACATGCTGAATAATGGTTCATATAATTCTTCTCCTATATTTTTAGGGAATCCATTTACAAATACTTCAAAAAAAAATTGATGTACATGATGGAGTTTTTACCATGGATGTTGATAGTGAAGTTATTAGGTTTAACATATATAACTCCTTGTGATATCCTATAGATTGTGAATCGGTATATGTGATAGATGTAATTAATGACTTAAATAAGCAATTTTATGAGTTATCTTATAAAGATCCCTTAGAGATGACATTAACTCGATGCATCAGATTTTAATGGAAGATGATTATAAGCTTCGTAGACAAGTACAATCTAGACTAAATTCGATTATAACAGAGGTAGTAAAGAAAGAGGTGGTAAAGTCGTTATCTATAAGATACTTTTACCTTACATCTAATAATAGTTGGGTTAGTCCTCTCCAAGTTGTACCCAAGAAAATAGGAACTACTATTTTGGAGAATGAGAAGGGAGAGATGGTTCCTACTAGAGTTCAAAATGGTTGGAGGGTATACGGTATATGTGGATTATAGAAAGTGAAATTCCATAACTACAAAGGATTATTTTCCTTTAACATTTATGGATCATATTTTAGAGAGATTAGCAGTTCATGCATATTATTACTTTTTGGATGGGTATTCTGGATATGTGTAGTTCCCCACTGCCCTATAAGATTAGGAGAAGACAAAATCCACATGCCCTTGCGATACATTTGCATATTGATACATGCTATTTGGGCTATGCAATGCCCCTACCACATTGTAGAGATGCATGGTAAGTATTTTTTTCACAATCTTAGGAGAAAATTATCGAGGTGTTCATGGATGATTTTAGTATCCATAGTGATAATTTTGACCAATTCCTAAATAATTTAACATTGATCATAAAAATGTGCCTTGACACTAATCTTATGCTCAACTCTAAAAAATTCCATTTTATGGTTCAACAAAGGATAGTCTCAGGACACATCATTTCTACCAAAAGAATTAAAGTAGGCAAAAAATAAAAGATTGTTCTTGTTGCTTCTTTACCTTACCCTTTTAATGTTAAAGAAGTGTTCTCGTTTCTAGGTCATGCTAGATTTTATCACAGATTCATTAAAGATTTTCTCTAAGATAGCTCAAACTTTGTGTAAGTTTCCTCTAAAAGGAACTGAATTCAACTTTGATGAAGCATGTAAAATAGCATTTGACCATTTAAAGGATAATTCAATTAGTTCGCCCATACTTCAACCACCTAACTAGAGTTTTCCTTTTGAATTAATGTGTGATTCATCAAACAATGCAGTTGGTGCAATTTAAGGTCAATGAATTGGGAAAAATCCACATGTGATATACTAAACTTCACGCACTTTGAATGAGGCTCAAATTAATTACATGACCACTAAGAATGAGCTTCTTACCATTGTCTTTACTTTAGATAAATTTTCTTCTTATCTTCTAGGAGATGATATTATCATTTACTCTTGCCATGAAGCCTCCTATTAGCAAAGAAGGAAGCAAAACTGAGGTTAATTAGATAGATACTCTTGCTTCAAGAGTTCAATATTCGTATCGAAGATAAGAAAGGAACAAAAAAATGGATTAGATGATTATTTAAGTAGGTTGATTAAGGTATCTATAGCAAAATCATACATGAATGAATCATTTCCAGACGAATCAATTCATCCAGTTGCAAATGAAATACCATGGTATGCTAACATGGTAAAATTTGTGGTTACAAAGGTATTTCTTTCAAATTTTATTAAGGCACAAAAGGATAGAATGAAGAGTCAAGAAAAATATTTTGTGTGGGTGATCCCTATTTGTTGAAACAATGTGTTAACCAAATTATGAGTAGATGTGTTCCCAATTATGAGATTCTCTACATTTTAAAATGTTTCAATAATTATGCTTGTGGGGGTCATTTTGGGCGAAAACAAACAATATATGAAATTTTTAGAAAGTGGATTTTATTGGCTTACCTTGTTTCAGGATGCTTATGACTTTTGAAAAACATGTGAAAGATGTCAAAAGACCGGAGGATTAGGTCCTAGGAATGAAATGCCACAACACCCCATTATTACATGTGATTTTTTTTATGTTTAGGCTATAGATTTCATGGGTCCCTTTCCCTCATCTTTTTGGTTCAAATACATTCTTCTTGTTGTAGGTTATGTGTCAAAATGGGTGGAAGAAAAAGTCACCTAAACTAATGATGCTAAATTTGTTGTAGGTTTTCTTCAAAATAACATCTTTACAAGTTTTGCTTTTCCTAAAGCTATAATTAATAAAAAGGGTTCTCACTTTTGCAACAGAATAGTTCAATCATTAATAAATAAAAAAGTATCATGATACACATTGAGCCTCCACAACTTATTATCCATAAATGAATGGTCATGCTAAAGTCTCAAATCGTGAAATAAAATCAACCCTAAAAAAGATGGTGAAACCACCAAGGAAAGAATGGATTTTACATGTTAGTGATGCTCTTTGGGCATATCACGCAGCATATTATACCCCAATTGGTATGTCACCATATCACATCGATTAGTTTACGATAAGCCTTATCACCTTCTAGTTGAATTAGAACATAGGGCATTGTGGGTTGTAAAGACATGTAACATGGGGTTAAATGAGATTGCCAAACATAGAAAACTTCAATCACAAGAACTTAAGGAATTAAGAAATTAAGCTTTTGAAAATGCATTAAGATATAAAGACCAAATAAAGGTACTCCATGATAAGTTAATTTGTAGGAAGAGTTTAGAAATTTGTCCAAAATTATTACTATATCATTCTCATTTCAAACCTTTCCTAGGAAAATTAAGGTTGAGATTGATTGACCCATTTATTATGACTAATGTATTTCCTTATGGTGTAATATAAATCAAGAGTGAGAAAATGGAATAGGTGTGAAAAAGTGGATGGACATCATCTCAAGCCTTTTTATAAAGATCGCTGTGTGAAAAACTTAGAAGTAGTACATCTTCCTACTCCTATTTATGCATAACAATAGTATAAGGAACAACTTACTTAAGATATTCCTAAGTATTATAGCTAAGTACTTTACAAATTTTTTTCCTTTTACTTTATATAGTAACTATTTTATTAGTTGTATATTTTGGTGTGGTTATGTGTGTGTGTGTGTGTGTGTGTGTGTAAATTAAATTAGCCTTGTTGTGTGCAGTATCTAAAAAATATGAGAGCACTAGAGGCAACATGGGGATTCCATGTTTCAAACACCCCCCATGTTTCATTTCAAAAATAATTTCTATAATAAGTAAAATGGTGCAAAATTACCATGGGGCCATAATGTTTAACAACACAACCCATGTTTCATACCAGACAAGAATTTTCTCAGCATGTCAAAACCAGCACAAGAAACACAGGGGCATTATATTATATAACATGATCCATATTTTTGTTAAAATAACATTTTTACCAACCTTTTGAGGGTAATATATTTAATATGGTCCATGTTTTCTCTGATTAAATACCAAGCCTGTGTTTTTTTCTCAAAAATAATCTACATTTTACGAACCTTCTTTCCTTACTCTTGTTGATAAACCCGCTCTACATATTTTCCTTCTAATGTCCATCATTTCTCCCTAACACTATACCTCTAAATTGTTAAAACACCCCCGTGTGGTGTGTCTAAAAAACAAAATAAAATGAGAGCACCGAAGGTAACACAGGGATTCCATGTTTTTCTACAAAAAGTCAAACGTAGTAAAATTAACATGAGGCCACAGTGTTTAACAACACGGCCTATGTTTCATACTAGATAGGAATTTGCTCAGCATGTCAAAATCAACACAAGAAACATGGGGGCATTGCGTTATATAGCATAGTTCATGTTTTTTTGTTAAAATAACATCATAACCAGCCCTTCAAAGGTAATAAATTTAACATGGTTTATGTTTTCTCTAAATAACTTCCATAACTTGTGTTTTTTTCTCAAAAATAATTGACATTCTGCAAACCTTCCTTCCCTGCTCTTGTTCACAAACCCTCTCTACATTTATTCCTTTCAATGTCCATCATTTCCCCCTAACACTATGCCTCTAAATTGCTAATCTTCCATTTATCTGCTAATTTGTGTGAATTCACACCAATTTTATCTCAGATTTGCCATATAAGAACAAAACAAATTATAGCTTGTAGAAAACCCTAGATTTGCTAGAGTTAATGTTTGTGGACACTACACTCAATTAGTACATGGTTCTTCTCTCCTTCCATTTTGAAGAATCTTCTAAGAATATTTTGGAGAGAAATTTGGTTTCAAGCAATGGGTAAGTGAAATTTTCATACGTAAGATTCTAGCTTCTAATATTTATAATTGTGTAGTATCTCATTGGTAAAATTATGCTTATATTGTGTGTTTCATCAGCACTATTGCCTTCCTAAGCAGTTATATACAGTTTAGATAATTGAATGCAACTTTTGATGCACAAATACAGATAACATCTCCGACATATGCTGGCTTAAATTGGATGAGAATTGATTATGTCATTAAGAGTACTTTACCTCTGTATCTTATGTTGTAGTGGAACTAATTAGAGCTGTTTATTTTTCTTTTAGAATGTCACCCAAAAAGAATTAGAGACATAAAGTCTTCTAGGTAGTATGACTCACCCATGAGCCAACACAAATGAAGAAACCCCCAGAACAAGTTGAGTATTTATTTTTTCTACAGTTGAGAAATAGCAAAGGTATGACTATTTATCACATAAACAACTTATAGGCACACATTACATGGATGATGGATGCCTTCATGCATTAGGAAATTATGAACAAGTTACAAAATTTCTAAGAAATCTTAGTATGCATCACTTTGTATATTGCACTAACCATGCATATAGACGCTTAACACTAGAATTTATAAGCACCTTCGAATGGTACAACAACTTCTCCACACAAAGATGATGCCATTTATTTCCTCTTATTTAATGTTGATCACAAAATTATATTATATGAGTTTTCCAACATCTTTTTGTTGCTTTATGGAGGTTTTCATGGAATACCTCCATATTTTCATGTGGCCCATTTCTTATATAGAATCGGTGACACTTCCAACATGCCTACCTTTACCGCCTTTAGAATTTTGGAAGCCAAATCTTCAATGTATTCCATTATTTATAATGCATTCTTGCTTGTATAATTTTTGTAAAAGGGGATAGTATAGGTGTAGTTAGGATCTTTGAGCCTTTTATAGATATTATGTTAGTTCGCACACAAATAAACATCACTTACTTCCTAGTTAAACAATTTAGGAGGGTAAGAAATTCTAAATAGGGGGATATTATTGTTGGTGGTTTGATTACCACAATTTTCATTGGCTTAGGGCTTGTTAGATATGACAACAAGCCCATCAAAGCTCTGAGTATGTGCATTGACATTGAAAATTGTCGCTTAGCGCATTTCATTGAGTGTAGGAATGATGTATGGAATCTTCACTACCAAGTTCACACATATTTTTTATTACCAAATCCTAATAATTCTACTTTCGATCAAAGGACTTGGCAACCCTAGAATGAGGATTTTGATAATACTCATATCAACATGGAACAACCTTACACCTGTACAACCCCTCCTTCTCCTCCTCATCACCATTCACAACCTAGTTCTTCTTCTACTATCCCTAATTTTCATCTCCAATTCCAAACTCACATCAACTCCCAATTTCAATAGGTGTTCTGTCAAATGAATACTATTTAGATCAACCGAGACAAAATCATGGAGAAGACAAAAGCTCTCTGTGAGTTTCAGATATCCCCCACCTCCTCCACCTCCACAAATTCCTTCTTATTTTTATTTTCTTGTTTGGATTAGTTCATTGGGGATAATGCATAATCCAAGTAAGGGGTTAGTACTCTTTGTTGGTGTGTTTAGTGTGAATCATTTTTAGTGTGTTTGAACTATTTTCTCTTTTTTTTGTGGGACTTTGTTGGTATGTTTAGTGTGAATTATTTTTAGTGTTTTTGAATTATTTTCTATTTTTTGTGTTTGGTGAGTTAGTTATTTTATATTTTTGTAATTTTTGTGTGTGTTTCGTGTGTTAAAAAATGCTTTTTAAATAATAAGTGACATATTAGGTTTATTTATTCATTAGGAAATCAAGTTAAAGGGACTAAATCTTTTGACAAATAATTTTTAATGAATTGATTTGATCACCATCTAGCAAACCTTAAAATAGAAATTAAGATTTTGATAGTGGTACAGGAAAGAAAGATAGAATGAGTAGTCATCAACCCATGTATTAATTGAGATTAAGATGAAATGAGATTTAGAATTAATAAACATAGATTTGCAAGCATTTGAGCCTAACTATTGAACAAAATGTTTATATAAGAATTTTTTATGTGATTTAATTGAACAATGATATGTGAAACTAGAATTTTCCATTAGTTTTCTTCAAGACTGCATAGGACTTTAATATATTTGAAAATGATAAGAGGCATTTTTCTTTTTCTTTTTTCTTAGCTATAGACCAAATAGCATACCTTTGAAATTCGTTTCCATTGTATAACCCCTTTGAGCCTTAAACTCCATTCACTCGTTCTAACCTAAGTTAGTAACTATTATCTATATATATATATATATATATATATTTGTTCCTAATCTATGGCTAATGGAATAAGAGTTTTTGAAGGTGAATGTTGTTTTGCTAATATGGTAAAATCTAAGCTTGGGAGTGTTAATGTTCTGGAAACAAAAAAAAAATAAGTAGCTATATATATTGATTGAAATTATAAGAGGGCTGTGTTGTTTGAAGGGGTAAGTGAATGAAAAGGAAAAAGGAAGAAGAAAAATAAATAAATAAATAAAAAGAAAAACAGAGAAATTTTTTTCCCCTCTGGCTAATAGAGTTTGGCTACAATTCCAAACTTATACCCCACCTTAGAACCCTAACCCCATTACAACCAATTTAAGACCTCTTGATTCTTATATACTATAGTTCCTTTAAGCGGTGTCGAATTGAGAATAATGAAAAATATATGGACAATCATAATCATTTGGAGAAATTTTAGAGTAAAAGCATTTCACCCTAAACACATGAGAGTGAGCATTTACACATGCCAAAAGTGAGAATCTACCAATTTACCTCTCATTAATCTTAATATAGCTTTGATTGATGAGATGCTAAGTTTACTAATTATCCTTCCTTAACGACATGATATTTTTATACAATTTTTTATTTGGTATGTTACATGAGAGATCTAAAACATTTTTAGACGTTTATTTTTTATGATTCTTGCAAATGTTTGAAGTCCTACTACATTGTTAACCTTGATGAATGAATAAATCCAATCTTTGTGTTTCTTGTTGATTAGAACCTAATTTAATTATACTTCTTGATTATTATTTTTTTGTGATGCATAATATGAAGTTTTTGCTTGAGGACAAGCATTAATTCAAGCATAGGTATTTGATATATGAGATGTATATGATATTATTCTATGTAAAAATGTCATTTATTCCTCATTATTTTTATAAGAATTGATCTTTTCTAAAACAATTCTCTTTTAAATAGATTTTAGAGAAAAATGATGAAAATAAAGAAATCTAAAGGAGAAATCAAAGGGAAAAAGAAGAAAGGTACACATAAAGAAAGCATAGAATTAATAGAATAAAATACCAAAATGGAAAATAAAAATCAGAGGGGATTTTGTACAAAAGTTTCAAAATGGAAAATAAAACTGAAAGATGAAGAAACATGGTACCTTGGTATTTATTTACACCGGGGTGTGTTTTGTCATTAGTATTCAAAATCTTGATTTCTAAATTTTAGTCAGATCAGGAAAAAGAACAGGCTACCTCCATGTTATACAGACATGAACTATGTTTCTTTCAAATCTTGTAACCACTCGCATGGGATTCTCTCGAATATAACTTCTTGTTTCCATGTATTAGAGGCCATATTTTTTTTCAAAAGAATGAAAAAGTTCTATTTTTCTCTCTATTAGTAAAATACATTTAATCATTGCACTTCTATTGATTGTAGTACATTAGAGATCAAATGCACTCTTGATATTCTACAATTCAAAGTCGATAAGTTCTTTCCCATTAATTTTGCAATTACGAAAGACTAATTTGAATTTGAATGCAAGTGTATTTTGTTTGCTCCATTATTATTCTTTTGACATTTATGAGTTTATATTTGATGTTGTGTTATTAATCATTGATATTAATTATGAAATATTGAATTAGGTTATGTGTTGTTATGAAGATGAATAAATTCATAAAGGATAAGGGAAATCAATGAGGGGATTAGGGATTTGAATATGAAATGTAATTTTAAATTATGATAACAATTGACATCTAATTGAATTAATAGATCAATTTAAATGATCGTGTATCGTAGATTATGAGTTTACAATAATTAGATTGATCACCTCAATATTATAGATTTTAAACAAAGCTAGGATGATGGAATTAATTTGTATTTGTTAATTCTCATCACTAGAGTAACAAAATAATAATCATTAATCTTGTATATTAATCCATACAATTGCATGATCCGAGCTTATGTGATTATGGTTGTGGTTGATCGCTTTCTATTTCTAATGATGTCATTAATTGAATCTAGTATTCTTAACCTGGGTTATTAATAGGTTGGAAAATAAATTGAGAGCTTATTCAATTTATTTAAATTAAATGAAAACAAGGAAAGGAATATTTTATGAGTTTCCATAGGTCAACATTAAAGTAATTAGAATACATCTCTTCGAGATAATTATTTGATACACAAAATCAATAATTTTTTATCTCCCATATTTATTCATTAATTATTGAGTACAACATTTTATTAATTATTGATAGTATAGAATTTAGCAATTGAAATCGATGTTGTTGAATAACTAGGGTTTTAACATTAATTATAGAATTCTTGATTATAAACCATTCCTTATAGGCTTGACTCCTACTTACCATTTACTACATATTTGGGATTAGGATTTAATTGTTAAATTTTTTGTATGTACAATAGTGCAACATTATGCCTTACATGTCATATGTTCCCTCATAATGTTCCTAGTGGTGAGGTGTGAACATTGAGAATGAAGTTTATTTTAAGGGGGTGGTATTGTATTATCAAAAAAATTTATAAACCTAATTTAGAACTTTTACTATTTTATCCAAAAATTTTAACCTTCAAATATTAAATTAATTATTTATGTTAATCTATGACTCACAAATCTAGATAAATTATTTATTAAATTATTATAATTATTTACTCTTACCATTTTTATTTAAATCAACCCTAAGCTTATAACTTTACCTGAATTTTTTTCTTAATTTGATACCCAAAATGTGGATAAATTAATATTATTCTAAAAACCTAAATTTAATCTAATTTTAGTTATAATCCTAAATCTATTTTCTTTTTTTCTTTTTCTTTGTTTTCCTTTTTCCATTTTCCATTTTCCCTTTTCTTCCTTTTCTTTTTTTTTCATCTCCTTTATTTTTCTCTTCTTCCCTGGGCCAACCTGTGTTTCCCCACTTCTTTCCTTTCTTCCTACACCCGGCCCAACCTATCCTTCTTTTTTCTCTTCTTCCCCCCGTCAACCTAGCCCCCTCACACCCTCCTTCTTTTTATTCTTCCCATTCTCTTCCCACACCAACATATCTCTCTTTTCCCTTCATTTTCTTTCCTCACACCCCAACTACCCAGCCAACCTGCTCTTCTTATCCTCCCTCATCGTTCTGCACCGCTGTGGCCCAAACACTCCCTTACCACTACCTCCCAACACAGCATGCCTCCACCATACATGCTTGCATTATATTTGTTTCCATTCCTGACCAAACCAGATCTGCAACCCCTCCCTCCTTGCATCATTTTCTTTCCATTTTCAGCCCTAAAAACATCTTCCGTAGCCTACACTAGCCTCCATGCACACCCTCTACCAGTCATCAACCCTACACCTTATACCCCTACTCTGCCTACAAACTTCCACCTACCTATCGCAAGCTTGAGCCCCTCATCCCCTTCATCTTCTTCTTCTTATTCTTCTTCTCTTATCCCCTGCCCTTGCCTCTTCACCCTTAACCTTCTTTCTTCACCCCCTGCCTTTGGCTCTCATCCTTTTTTCCTCTTCACCTTTGATGCAAACACACCATTACACTACACCATCCCAACCTCCACCATTGGCCCTTTTCCTCATCTCTTCTCCCTTCCTTCTTCCTCCTCCCCTACCACTCTATTTTTCCTTCCTCCCAATCTCTTCCCCTATCACTGACCTCACCTTCTATACCCATACAATGGGAAATGGTAGTTTCTTCCAATGCCACCTCCTCTACTTGGCACCACCATTTCCCCCACCCTACAACCTCCCTACATAAATTGACAACCACCAGCCAACCATCCCACACCCCATGCATTCTACCTCTCCACTTCAACTCCACCACTACCTCCACCACCCTATATGTAGCCTTATCCCAACTCCATATACTCTACCCCTATAGATCCTCCCAACTGACCTACCTCTAGCCACAACCACCACCAAATTCTTCACCATCACCCTACATCCACCCTATCACAAACTTCTCCCTCTTCTCCTCTCCTTTTCTTCTTTGACTTCCCTTATTTGTGCCACCTCCTTCCCACATCCCTACGTTGCTCATTGCAATCTTTTTCCATCTTACACCAACCCACCTAGCAATTACCATCTCCACCTCCCATGGCAATCTTACACCCACCACCCAAACCAAAAACACCCAACCACAACCTCTAACCCTCAACAGCCAACCACCAAGCCCCCTACATGCATGGCTCACCTTGCACATGCAAAGTGAGTGGTGCTTTGGAATTTTAAATTATATTTAATAAATATTTTTTATAAAAATTATTATTTTATTATCAAATATTAATATGGTATTTGTGATATTATTTTTAGGTAAAAAGTTTTATTAGTGGAGCCTAATCATTTTTAGGAGGTTACTAGTAATTGTTCTTTTGCTGGAAATCACGTAACCTGTATACTCTACTAAAATGTTTAGATATTGTATGATAGCACTTCAGGATTTTAATATGTAATTTGTGTTAAGCATGATTTGTTACAAATAATTATGTGCTTATTATTGTTACCATGAAAAATAAAAAAGAAAGTATATTATTTTATGATTAACATCATGTGTACAAAAGTGTAACTAAAATGGTCCAAATGTGAGGGAGAGAGATTGTATGATATCTACGGGAGAAAATATTAGGTTAAATATGTTTAGATATACTTGTGCATGATTATCATTATTCATGTGCCCTAGGGGCAATTGGGTCATTTAAGCATACCATGATAATTAATCTTAATCAGAATGCCTAACATATTCTAACTATGGTTAAGTATGGTGGTAGGTTGTTTCCTATTTTATAAATACATGTTTCAACATGATTAATATTATTATTATTATTATTATTATTATTATTATTATTATTATTATTATTATTATTATTATTATTATTATTATTATTATTATTATATGTCCTAGGGGTATTTAGGTAATGTGGAGTATACCATGATGATTATTCTAATAAACATGCATGATATATATATTATTTGTTGTCAAGAATGAGAATATGTGAATTTTTTATTTTTGAAACACATGTTTCTACTTAGTTGTTACTATTATAAAGCATAGGGGTAGTTTGGTAATTTGAAGTGTACCATGGTGATTATTCTAGTAAACCTACATAATATGTATTATTTATTATTAAGCATGAGAATAGGTTTTTTGTTGTTTTAGGAACACATGTTTCAACATAATAATTAATATTATAAGACCTAAGAGTATTTTGGTAATTTGGAATGTACTATAATAATTAATCTAATAAACATGCACAATATGTATTATTTTTTGTTAAGCATGAGAATAGATAATTTGTCCTTTTAGAAACATAAGTTTCTACTTGATTATTATTATTATTATTATTATTATAAGGCCTAGAGGTAGTTTGGAATTTTGGAGTGTGCAATAGTGATTATTCAAGTAAACCTACATAATATGTATTATTTATTATTAAGCATAAGAATAGGTGTTTTGTTGTTTTAGAAACACATGTTTCAGCATGATTATTATTAATAAAAGTCCTAAGGGTATTTTAGTAATTTTGAGTGTGCCATAATGATTATTCTAATAAACAAGCATGATATATTATGCATGAGAATAGGTATGTTTTTATTTTAAAAGCATGTGATTTAGCATAATTATCACTATTAAATGACCTAGGGATATTTTGGTAATATTGTGTGTACCATAGTGATTGTTCTCATAAACTTGAATGATATGTATTATTTATTGTTAAGTATGAGAATATGTGTTTTGCTATTTTACAATCACATGTTTCAACATGATTGTGATTATTATATGGCCTAGAGGTACTTTAATAATTTGAGTGTACCATGGTGGTCATTCTAATGAACACACTTGATAAGTTTTATTAGCTATTATACATGACAATATGTGTTTTAATGTTTTAGAAACATGTGTTAGAGTTTTAAGTGCAGAATTATGTATAAAGGTAAAATGGTCATTTGGGGAATCTAGTAATTTTGTTACACTATCAAATTTTAATTAAGGGATGTTATCCTTTTTATGAAAAGTTGATAAATAAAATTGAATTTGTAATTAAAATATATGGTAAAGTTGTAACTGTAGCCTCAAGGGTATTTTGGTCATGTTTGACTTAAAGTGCCTAAGTGTGAATAATTGAGCCTAGGGTGGCCTTTATAGATTTCTAATGTTGACATATATAATGATCTTAATTGTGGTTATCTCATAGTTTTTGGAAATGAATAAAAATGGTTAAGTATAAAGAACAGGATCTATGTGATTAATATGTGATTTAGCGGTCAACTTTATAAAATACTAATAATTAAAGTGAAAAAACTTCAAGCTTTGGAATGGTGGTTCTTTAGGGGTCGTTACACTAAAGACGTGGTTTAGCCCATAATTGTTTATGGATTTTTTTGGTATACCTGAGTACCCTAACCTTGCTCTAAATCTTACTCTATTTAGCTCTACAGATCTAATTAGGGAATATGTATGCTTATGAATTAGGTGAAATTATCAGTAGGGTACTATGTACCTTCTTATATTAGTGCGACTAAGGTACTTTTGCATCCTTGGGTTGATACCCGGTAAGATACTATGCTACACTTGTACGAAGGTATGATAGGAGTACCTTAGTGTCTCAAGGTTAGTTTGATTACCCCTTGAATAAATAAAAATAAAAATAATTGATATTTGATTTGAAATGATTGGATTGGTTGGTAGCAGCCTTTGTGCCTACTAGTAGTTTGGTAGCAGCCTTTGTGCTTATATTTGATTTGGTAGTAACTTTTGTGCCTACATATGATTCGGTATATGTTTTGTTATTGGGCTATGTTGGTGAGCCTATTTGTGTATGAGAGTTATTGGTATTAATAATGAGAGTTATGACTAGTCATGACTTGAGAATAATGTTATTTCCTAATTATACTGCAAAGAGCATCACTTGGATGATCCACTTGTAAGTTTAAGTTATTTCCAGATGAATAAGCATTGGTTGTATATGTATAATACCTCAAAATTTTGCTTAGCCTAATCCCATATCATTAATAACCTAATTTGAGTCTAATCTCGATAAACACTTATTTTAGACTTAACTAAATTTCTTAATCCCAAAATCTTAGCCGAATTCAAATCTTTAACTAGGATAAACCATATTTTGTTATTCAATCTTGATTCTGCTAAAATTTATTAGTAATCCAATCCATTTTGGCTAATATGAAATTATCTAACACTAATTCCCAACCTTTTCTCTTTTTCCTTTCCTTTCTCCTTTTCTTTTTTCCCTCTTTCATTTCTCCTGTCACTTGTTGCCGTAAAACTTGACTTTCTTGTTCTTGCACCTACCTCAACCATCACTCTCACCACTGCAGCCACCATCATCCCTCACCCATTTCTCCCCCTCATGCTGCCGGACCTATACACGCACCATCACCTCCCCTTCTACCATTTCTCATTCTCAAGCAACACACATAACCATCACCTTCCCTTGCTACACCCTCTACAATTTCACCAAAACACACAACCATCACATCCCTGACATGCCTTGTGAATTCTACACCATCACCCTGCACAACCATCGCATGCCTCCCCTGTGTTTCTTTGACCCATTCGCACACCTATGTTCATACACACACACACACACACACTTCACTCTCATTCCATCTCTTTTTGTTTTGCCTTACTTTCTACCCATTTTGTGTCCAAAACACATTATCGAGGTCCCTTTCCTTTCTTCTTCTTCTTCTCATCTTTTCTTCCTCTTCTCTACCCTATTTTTCTTACCAAACCACCACCATGTGCCTCCACTCACCACCCAACACCAGTAACCACCCAGGGTCACCCCATCCTTCCCCATCACCATTGACAGCCATTACCACCAACCGCTGCCTCTTTTTCCCTCTTCTTCCTCGCATTCATTGTGTTTTATAAAATGCATGGCCTGCGTATGATCACAAGCACGACCGTGCAACACTAAAGTTCCTTATCGCACACCCAGCTACTTTGCACAGCTTGGTTGTACATGATTCTAACTCTCAACCAGGGTGTGCACTACTTGCAGCACGATCGTGTAGCGGCCCAATTCGGTTGTGCACCTCTATTTCCCCCCCCCCCCCAAACCTTATCCAAACACCACCAAATTTTCACCATACATTTGACCACACATCCATGGAACTCAATATTCTATTTGACTATGGTTGTTTTACATCAAGGCCATAATTATGGTGATAACCCCCAATATTTTACCTTTGTACTGCTGATGTAAAACAAAAAATTTTAGTAATAAAATCAGGGTGCTACAATATGGCCTTGATGTTATGAGGTAATATGAACAATTATCGTATTTTAATTAATGTATGTATGATTTAATGTTCATATATTGTTGTGATGCTATTTGTGTGTTCCATGCGAAACTTGCATATTAGTGTTATATAATGGGTTACTCAATACCATTGTACTGAAGGGTTCCTTTCTTGAGCCCATACTTATTCAATAAATATTGGCCTTTGTAGGTTAGCTTACAAGATCTATTGAATTCTATCCTTAGTTTGAGAGTGTAGGGTTATATAATGTTTTGTCCAGTGTCTTTTAAGTCAAAAGAGCGTAATTCTTACTACTTTTATGACTTCCTTTCACTAATATTTTATAACCACTAATGGTTGGTTCTATTTGAAATGTTATTAATTTGTTGTAACTCTCTTTATTCTATGATTTAAAATTATGTTATTTATTTAAGTGGAACAACGTTTTAGTCTTAGCACTTGGTGACAAGATGGTGGAGGAAATCGAGCTTATACCAAGTGTGGCGATAACACCCTACGATTTACTATTTTATCTTCAGCATTCAGCATTTAAAAATACATTTTTTAGTTCATAAATTTGGAGGTGTTACATTAAGATTGATCCCTAAAAATTAATTTCAAGAGTGGCCTATTCCTACAAACATTCATGAGGTGAGAAGTTTTCATGGATTACCTAGTTTTTATAGACAATTTATTATATACATCTTAACCATAGCATTACCTATGACACAACTTATGAAAAAAGGAGAGTTTAAATAGGGAGATGTAGCTACTAAAGCTTTTGAGACTCATAAAGGCTAAATTGTGTAGTGCTCCAGTCGTATCCTTACCTAATTTTGATTTACTATTTGAAGTAACTTGTGATGCAAGTGGGTTAGGGATTGGGAGAGCAGTTTCCCAAAAAAGGAGACCTACGTTGTTTTTCATCGAAAAATTAAATGAGACCAAGTTGAACTATTCTAATTATGATAAGTAATACTATACCATCATACATAGCCTAGAGACATGAATTCATTATTTGAGACCTAAACCCTTTGTGTTACATTTGTATCATGAAAGTTTGAAAAACTTACATGGAAAAATAAAGTTAGCCCAACACATGGAAAGTGGGTAAGTTCCTTACAATCATTTGTGTTCTTTGTCAAACATTTAAGCAGTAAAGAAAATGGCATAATTGATTCTTTTTTCTTGAAAGTCTACACTATTAATCATGATTGTTGCTAAGTTACTTGAATTTGAAATGGTAAAATACTTGTATGAAAAAGATTATGATTTCTATAATATTTATGATTCATGCAAGAAAAATGAACTTCATCATAAATATGTCTTGCATGATAGATTTTTGTTCAAGCTTAATAAACTTTGTGTGCATAAATCAAATGTAAAGAATTAATTATAAAATAGGTACATGAAGGAGGAATAGCTAGACATTTTGGAACTCATAATACCTTGGAAATGATACAAGAAAATTTATATTTTCTATGCATGATAAAAGGTGTACAAAATTTTTTGAATAGATATGATGCATGTCAAAAGAGTAAAAGTTTCTTTCATAAGGGTTCATATATTCTATTACCTATGCCTAGCAAACCATATGAAGGGTTTAGCATGGAATTCATCTTAGGGTTGCCTATAACTTAACATGGTAATGACTCTATAATGATGGTAGTAGATAGATTTTCTAAAATTGTTCATTTTATACCATGTCATAAAACTAAAGATGCCACACATGTTTCTAATTTATATTTTAAAGAAGTTGAAAGGCTTCATCGTATTCCTAAAAGTATTTTTTTTTTAGATGGAGATGTTAAATTTTTTTCATTAATTTAGGAATACATTATGGAACATGTTTGGTATAAAGTTGTTATTTAGTACTTTACACCATCCACAAACTGATGGTCAAATGGAAGTTACAAATCAAACTCTTTGCACATTGTTAAGAGCTTTAGTGAGTAAAAGTACCAAAGATTGGAATATCAAGCTAGCTCATGTTGAGTTTACCTATGATATACCCATTTTTTACTACCAAAAAATTTCATTTAAAATATTGACAGACTTATAAAAAATGGAGTATTACCATCGTACCTGATACGAGATAGATGTCCGCCTCCTACCCCATATCCAATACAAAACTAAAACCAATTGAAACATTTAAAACAATAGAGTGCACAAAATAATAGATTAAATAAATAACTTAAAAGAGTTTTTGCATTGGAGGACCATAATAGTTGCCGACCAAATCATTACAAAATACATGTAGATAAAGTACGAGGCTATAATAAGATGAGAATAGTTATGACATTCAAATTAAAACTACGGTCCCTAACAAATCCCACACAATCTCTAGATGTCCACACTCTCAAGCCTAGACCCAGCTGAGGTAAACCCTCTACTAGTCATCCTAAAGACCTTCAAATGGCCCTCTACTTATGGGAATGAATAGGTGACTAAGCAAACTGGTACATCACTATGCTACATACTGAGTAAGCTAAGTTTCTCCCTCAATACAAACACAAGTATACAAACTCTACCATACATGGATATAATATATAATATATGTTATGATAAAGTCATATATAATTAAATGTAATAGTAAATAAGGACATGTTATCATGTATAACTCCAACAAAACATAATATATCATGCTTGGCTTTCCATCATCATCAAATTGGTACTCACACATATAATAATAGATATCATCCAGGCAACCTTTATGGTTATTTCCAATTACTCAATTATTTAGTTTGTACCCTTTTCTTATTCACATATGACATAGGTCAATCATCCAATAAATATTATGTTCAATAACCAATTAGTTATTTGAACCATTAGCCAAGTGTATAAACTAGCTTATATTCTTTTTTAGTGATTCATACCATTACTTCCATCCTAAACCAACTATTAAACATTCACTTGGTCATCATTCATATTTAATCAACTAACTACTTATCATCCAAATTTTATTATCATCAAGATATGGATTGTGCACCATCCTATGGTCTCACATACCATAGAAGCCTATCTAAATAAGGGACATAAAGTCTAAGCCGAAGCCAATCACCAAGCATACATAAGTCCAGGCCATAGCTAACCACTAGACATAAGTCGAGGCTAAAGCTTTATTAGACATAAGTCTAGGCCGAAGCCAACCACCTGGGTAACCAAACCCTTTACTATCGGTACTCCCTAGCACATAATCAATGCCTAGAGTAGATAAGGCATAAGGACCTCTCAAGATTCCATCTAAAGGCACCAAAAAACTCCCAAAGACATACTAGCATCCAGTAGCTAATCAAGGATCAGGTAACCTAAACCCATACTCAACTCGTTGTCTTTTACATTATGTGATTATTATTTTATTCATAAGGATGATTGATTATACAAGGCCCATACAAAAACAAGTAAGGCAATTTCCATGTTTATTTCATAGCAATCTTTTCCTTTCTATTTTTCCAACCATGTGGATTCCATTTATCCTTCTACCATATTACTATATTTATCTTATCACTTTGTTCAAGAAAATGCTAAGTTTCATTACTTTCTTCTCAATATCATCATTTATCATAAGTGAAATACTCATTTAGCCTTTGTATTACTCATAGAGTATATCATAAGTTATGATCCATTTTCATCCTTTCATTAGGCTTATGATCCATGAAAAACTTTATATTTTATCCCACTAAGAATCATAGTATAGTCCCAAACATAGCCTCAAAGAATAACCGAATTGTAAGAAAATAAACCATGCAAACTAGTTGATCAGTTTGACCTAACTACTTGACCGGTTTGCCCTAACAAAATACCAAACCATTAAATTTCATGCATATTATTACATATAAATCACCCTTAACCATATTAAAACATGTATCGACATAGTGTAACAAATTTTCAACTAAATTAACTTCTATTTCATAACATGGAATCATCATATTTTATTTGTACCACTTTTCATGCTTTTTACTCAAACTATACCCTCTAACCATCCAAACCACTTACATAGGCTATATACACTCATGCCAAAATGCAAAAATCAACTTAAAGGAACATGTAATATGTAGGGATACTCATTAATTATTTTAAAAGAAAGAATCACTTAATTGATGTGGAAAAATCCCCTTTTAAACCAAATTCCCATCTGTGAAATTCTTAGCTTGTAAAACCTTAAAACAATTAATCTCAAACTCAGAATTTCCTACCAAATCTTATAAATTTTCAAACTTAAAATAAAAGGAAAAGAAAGAACATACCAACTTAAAGAAAAATAGGGAATTTCTCAACTAAACCACTCAACCTTTGTTCTCGGAATCTAACTCTTCATTAATTAACAATTAAAATAATAGAGAGATAGAGACAGGATCATAACAGTGTAAGAAAATTGATTGGCCAGACTTGAAGTGTAGAAACAAGAGAGTAAATATCAAATTTATAGAATTTGGTGGCTGAAAGAAAAAGATGCATATAAGGGATGATTAGGACTATTTATAGCCAACCAGTCTAAGAGAAACATAGAGAGTTCAAAAATCAACTCAAAACCCTATAGTTGATCATTTGAATTAGAGCAAAACGAACAAGTTTTGTCCAAGATATGCTAACCTATTCTATAGAACTCAAATGGTGTTTCTATAGAATGCCTATTAATTAGGCTAAAATTAGCATACATGAGTGAAGTAATGGAAGATTAGCATTGAAAGAATCTTCTAGCTGCTCAGAATCATGTGTAAGATTGAAGCATTGATCTTAGAAATGTATAGAAGAGAGGAAGAATAAGATAATGCTGAGGTCATCTCTCCACCTCAAATGTCCTATCAACCTCTAGATTTATTCGAGGTAATATTTTAGTTTAAATGCATCATGAAAATGGTTAGAAATTTCTTAGCAATGACTTTGCATGGGTTGGTAAGGTTCCATTTCTATATAAGAGATTTTTTTCAAAAATCAAGTTCAAAATAATTTGACCAGCTCGACCAACCAATTAATTGGTTTGGGTCTAGCAGTTAACTATTTTACAAACCATTCAATTAGTTCCCCTAACCTATTGATCGGTTAAGTTGAGAACACCTAATTTTCTGAAATGATAAACTAGTAATCGGTTTACCTGAAAAACTCAATAAACTCCATTTTTCAATAAGATTTCATATTAAACTTTACTCAAACCAAATCATAATTTTAAATCAAAATTAAAGGTCCAAAAATTGGCAACATTCTCATTCAACCATTTACAAAAATGTGGAGTTTTACATTACCTATAATTAAGTCATTCAAGTATAACTCATTCTAATGCATTTAAGGTGGCTTATGGTATGAATCCTTGCATGCCTATCAATATGGTTCCATTAAAGAAAGGTGAATTCAAGAATTATGAAGCCAAGGGACGACTTAAGTATTTCCTAAAGCTTAATTAATAAATTCAATCCAACATTGAAAAGTCAAATGACAAGTATCAAGATCAAGCTAATAAGCATCAAGTTTGAAAGGTATTTTCTCCAAATGATCAGGTATTGTCACATTTATGTAAATAAATATTTCCTAACTTACATAAAAACAAGTGAATGCCTATATCAAATGGAATTTTTAAAATGCTTATAAAATTTGTATATAATGATTATGAACTTAATTTACCTAATTATTCAGGTGGAATATCAAGAACTTTTAATGTAGGTGAGTTTTCTCCATATTATGATGATGTGAAGTTGAGAAAAAAATTCTTCTCAACCATGGGATAATGATATGAGAGTATCTCATGATCCTCTTAACAATAAAGAATTGGCATATCTAATAATGTAAGCAATCATCTTAGACATTATTAATGCTTTTATCTTAACTAATATGTTCATTTTGAATCATCCTTGGAATTATATAACATATTTGTAAGGATAAGATTAAGACATCTTAAAACATAGATTTACCTAAGATATAGTGAGTTACAATTTATTATAAGACAATAGAAGCTATTATGCATGGAAGAGAAGCTACAAGTCATGAGATCTAGGTATCATTTTTTATGTAAATTAGAGATCTTGGAAATTTAAACCTATAAAATAGTTTGTAAATTAATCAAACATATTTAAAATGTTCAATAAACAAATAAGAAAACATTTATAAACCATTTTTAGCGTTACAATTAAGTTCCAAAATCATTTGTAAGTGTAATATCCTCAAAGTTTACAAAATAAAATTTTTTTTAAATGAGTTTGTGAAAGCTAAAATAACAAATGATAAGAATGCCCTTATATGTGGTTTGCTCATTAAATTCTCACTTTACTACCATTCATCATTAGAGATAAATAAAAATCATTGCATGGATAAATAATAATAATAATAATAATAATAATAATAATAATAATAATAATAATAATAATAATAATAATAATAATAATAATAATAATAATAATAATAATACTTTGGCATAAATTCACAATTCTCCAAAAAAAATATTAGAAATGGCTGAATAACCATTTTTTCCTCAAGCAAATTTTCCTATTTAGAACATGAAACCCGAATTATGCTAACATACCATATTTTACATATTACTTATGTTGAACATAATACAACACTTACTTGACATACATGCCTCAAAATTACAAATTTCATGTAAAAATACTAAAATATCCTTAAGAGCATGCAAAACTTAAATTGCTTATAACCAAACATAAACATACTCAAATCTCAACACACTATAGATTAAATTTTAAGAAAAAAAATGTGAGGAATCAAAAAATATACTCAAAAATAATAAAGGAGTTATAGGATAGGAAAACCAGCCCTTGGTTTAGCCATTCCTATAACACATACATAAATTTGTTACCACAAATAACCCTATTCTAACATGTTATCATACATAAATCAAAATACATATGTTCATCATGCTCTTACATAAATTCACATGGTAAAACACTTAGAGAAAAATGATTAAAATACCATTTAGATGCATATTTCCATGAAATTACAATGAAGCATAAATTTCTTTCAGCATATCATAGAAACCCTAAACTTGTTATTATAAGAATGTTTACATAATTAGTATGAGCATATGGATTACCTCCTACCAAGTAAAATGAAAAAACATGATAACATCTCCGCAAGCCATAGTTCCCAACTATACCACATTCACCTTAAAAATAAAATAAAATAACCAACATGATAATTGGTGTGTACTTGGTTTAATAATGCTTGAAAGGGTAATACAAATAATTGAGCACAACACAATTGTGTAAGTATACATAATTAACCCAAGTAATAAAGTAATGAGTTAATTTCAACCCCATAAGGACTTGAATGAAATATGATTTACTAAAGTCAAGTGTTTGGTGAAATTAACTATGTAACAAAAAGTTTGTAAGGCGAACATGAAAATATAATGAAGTAAATGAGAGCTTAGGAGTTTAATAATGTCAACACAAGATATATGGGAAGGAAACAAGAATATAGAGTCATTAGAAGGAAATATTTAACACTAAGTGCATGCATCCTATGAAAATTCATAGTATGTCAAGCTCAAAGGATATTAATCCTTCTAGACTCACTAGATTTCAATCATCAATGAAATATACTCTCAAGTCATCTCCATCATGGTTTATGGGCTAAGGCAACATTATGTAGTGAGTTTTAGAGGATTAATGGTAAGGTCACTTCACCTTTCGATGCTAAAACTATCACCATTTTTCATCATAAGTTATGTACACTATCACAACTGATACAGAATTTGGATGAGTGCCTAATGTGGCCAAAATTCAACACATCAACAAATGAAGCTCAATAAAATAAAATATCATTCAACCAAACATGACTATAATGTCACAGATTACAGCAATAATAGTTACTCAATCTTTTCCTTTCACCTAGGAGTTTAGCTAATACTAAATCTCCTCCAGCTACATAAAAAAATCATGAAGAGAAAGAATGGAAAGGGCTAGGTATATCATGGTAATCCAGCTCCTATCTAGCCTAATCTCTCCTTCTTCTTTTTCCTCCCTCGGTTCATCCCTCTTGGTACTTTTCTTCTTCTACCTTTCTCTCCTAATCTTCTACTGGTATTTTCTTCTTCCTTCCCAATTGTTCCCTTTGGTATCTATATCCAGTGCTCCATTGGGTGGTTGTACCCTACTTTAGGTGGTTGTACCCTATAGTTGTTTCCTAGTGAATGCTGCCAAATTTTAAGATTTGGACACTCTTCTTTTTGTCAATATTGGAAACCATTGATGGCAACCTGGGTGGTGGCTTCTATAATCTTGGCAAGGTGAAAGTATGGTTTCATTTGTTGTATTGTCATTGTTCCTACACACGCTTTACAACTAACTAAGTAAAAGCATCAAGTCTATGAGTTGTCATAAGAGTGCAAGTATTATCAGTTCATAGGATATTAGAGCTCTTTTTAGGTTAAACTCAAGTGAGTCATGCAAGAGTCCAAAGGGTGGAAAAAATTTTAAGAAGCACGCCCTATGACCCCCTCATGTAGTAAAAATCATATATATAATGATACTCGTAGGGTACTTTAATTCACCCAAATCATCTCATATTAATAATTAGAATATATCATAAGAAAAATAATAAGACAAAGATAATAAACACCAAAACCAAAAGGGAAAAGAACCATACCAAATTAATGAGTGGCACAAGAAGAGAAAAATTAAGGAAGAAAATCTTTTAAATTTTCTCCCAAATTTAATACTTATATCTTTAAGAAAATATAGCATGGGTAGATAAAGGATCAAGAGTAGAAGAACGAATAAATAAAGTGAAGAAAAGAAGAGGGTTTTAGTTTTTAGTTGCAAGAAGGGCAAGAGGGGAGCTCTAAATTATTAGGAAAAACTAAAAGAAAATAGGAGATAGAAGAGAGAAAAATAAAAAAAATGATTGAACGAATGAATAAGTAAGGCATAAGGACCTAAAGTGGTAGCATGGGTTCAAAAATCAACAAGGTATAATAGAGAAGATGATGACCAAGGCTTATTTCTCCAACACTTGAATAAAGGGATGACTGTAAGTATAAAGTATAAAAGAGTGGATAAGAGGTGAAGTGAAGTAATTATAACTAATATCTTGGAAAAAGGTAAAGGAATATGTAAAAATCTAATATAAGGTGAGGAGAGGTTAATAGATGATCAACAAAGATAAAAGGAAATCTCCCACAAAATCAAAGAAATATAAAAACACACATAAAAATCATATGCCCTAACACTCGGTTGATCTCTGATTAGCTATCAGTCATCTACCTAGACCCTTTACTTCTACTAGCTCTACCTCAATGCCTGATTGTCCTACCCGTAGACATAGGTTAACCACCTAGCAAAAAAATCATAATATCCTATTTTTAACCTAGTTAACCTAATCTATATTCCACCCTAATCCAAATACACATAATAAACATGTTAAACACATATTATCCACCTATTGTTTATATGATCAAATTCATATAACACATTAAGTTGGAATTAGGTTATTAATTAGGGATTATAAGAAATAAGGTATAAATTAGGTTCTTAATCAAAGAAATGTAAAAACACAGATAAAAATCCCTCCTTATTATTTTGTATGGTGTTTCTATAATGGTGTGCCAACAATGCCCCTCTCTACTCTAAAGATACCTATAGGCCATATATGGGGTATCAATACTTAAGGTTAGAGTGTTTGTTGAAGGTTTTGAGGTCCTAATAGTAGTTAATGCCATAGGCATTGTGTCTATATGGTTTCCTTGACCATTAAGCTTTAGACATTCGTTATGGTGTCCTTACTTATTGAGCTTTGGATAATTGAGTGGGTTTCTTGTTCATCGTGCCCTATTTATGAGTAATATTATGATTTAGAAATTGATAAGTGAATTGTAATATCATTTGCAATATAAAGAATAAATGGGATAATTGTATTATGATATTATATAAAAGAAAATGAGTAAGAGTGGAAAATAAATTGTGTGATAACATAGATAAGGGATTACTTAACTAGTGGGCCTCATATATGTGTAAATTAGATGATTTAAGTGTTCAATATCGTATTATAAGTGCTCATAGTCTTCAAAGTGCTTCCATGTGATTATAAGTGAATTTTATATGATTTGATTAATATTTATGGACATAGATGTGAAAATTCCAACCTAGATCCTATAATTATATGATTCAAAAATCACTACATGATCCACTATCCTAGGTAGAATCTTAAACGTAGTATAATCAAGGTAGGATCTTACAATCTTATTTAGGACCAATAGAATCTTGTAATCCTAGGTAAAATCTTACAATTTTATATAGTGACAATCATTTTATTATCTATTTACCTTAAAATCTAATCTTTCTCTTATTCTCACTATATTTATACCCTAACTCTAAATCTTAACCTTATTATTTTGATACATATTATATCTTGAGCAGTAAGTGATGCAAAAGAAGCTTGAGTGAGATATTAGAAAAGTTTATTATTATAGAGAAAAATACCTATGAAAATTCCAAGATTTATATGCAAAGTAAAATAAATATATTAAATTTTTAACTTTATTTATTTACTAATTTCTATTTAGTTCATAATTATTCTTTTTAGTTTCTTTTATGGTGTTGTTATCTGTGTTGTATGGATAGTCCAGACAACATAATTTTTTGTATGTATGTATCTAATAATTTATGTTGCTTGTTACTTGCTATAATTTAATTATTGATCAAATTAGAGCTTTTTAATGTTTACTAACTTTAATTATGGAATTTTATTGCATTTAAATATATTTAAGTCATATTTTTGTAGTATTTGTAGGATCTTATGATCCTACAATCTAATTACCCTTATCAATTTTAGATAGATTCTTAATTTTAACAACCTTAGTTATGAAAAGTTATAAGCAATTGTTTTAAGTGAATTTAATTGTGATTCATGTGATAGCATATTTTCTTGTATTATTTAGATTTGAGCATGATCATGTATGATGTGTAAAAGAAGCCCACCCAACAAAATTAAAAGTAAATGATAGCAAACTAGAGGAAAATCTAACTAAAAGATGATTAAAAACAATGGTAGAATAGTTGATTAAGATTAGGGTTCTAGCGATTTTTTGTGTGCTTTAATATGGATGGTGGAGATTGAATCTATAGGTGATTTTACGTTTGCTTTTATATGTGGAGAATTAAGATTAGGGTCTAATCAGAGTTTAATTGGCGTAAATGAGTTCTTAATCAATGGATGAAAACTATGGTTACAGATGGTGGTGATGGATGTTGTAAGTTGTTAGAGTTAGTCTTTTAATCAATGGTTGAAGATGGTGATGGTTTTATATTTTTTTGTGAATGTATATATGTATGCATGGGATCAATGTGGCTATGGAGACAAATTTAATTAAAAAAATTAGATTATTAATCTAAATCAACCCACAAAGGAAAAATATAAATGGTTTCTATATTTGTCACTCGTGTAGAATTCAATTGAATATTCAACTTCTCATTCTCACTCCATTTGTCTATCAACATGATTTACATGAGAGATATTAATACTTGATTCATGGTAAATCTTTAACACATAATATAGGCTAAAACAAACCCACACAAAATCTCTCCATATTCATGCCACACTCATGCACACACATAAAAGATAAATCAAACTCTAAAAGGAGAAAACTATATCTAATAAACTCTAATCTTATAAGAAGATTATTAATGATCCAATAATAAAATAAATATTAATTAATTAATAATAATAAGAATCATCCAAATGAGGATTAGGGATGACATTTATATGTACATGGCACATGGTTTCATTAAACTTCTCTTAATTCCTTCTATATCCCCTTATGATTCCTCCTTAAACTACTTAAGGTGTGTGTGTTGTGAGCATGTGTGAGGTGAGTCCCATGGAAATGCCTTATCTAGGTGTGTTGTTAATTCTAAGTTAATTAGAGCGTACAGTATCAGCTTGTATGGAGTATGTGTAGTCGACTATTCCACTAATAGTTTATGCTAATCTTAGTTGTGGTCCTGATGATTAAAGGTGCACTAGCATTCTAGTGTTTTTCCTTAGAGGTGTTGAGGTTATTTGTTTATATTGGAGTGTTAACTCATAAGCTTTAGATGGTACAAAGATTTATTTCTTATGGTGATCCATTATGTGTGACAATAGTGTCATTACTTACTCATGCTCATTTGCCATTAGGGGATCTGTAGGCTTAGGGATTTATGATGATATTTTATGATCTTATTGCTAGCTATTATAAATATTATGTTAAAATGAATTTTATGAGATCATGACTTATATTTGTATGTGTACTCATCGTGGATTGTTGTATATAGATTTTTAGAGGAGTTTGAAGCCAAATGGTGGCCAAGGAAGAGAACATGGAGGACCCAGTTAGTTAACATGACCTATGTTTCTTTATGGTCCTTGGTCTTGTATTATTTAGAAAAAGTTGAGAGTTCTAGAAAAAAACAATGGGCACCTAATTTTATTAACACAGTTTATGTTTCCTATTTTATACAGTTCTCTTGTGTTGGTTATGTAATTCTATAAATAGATTGTGTATGTAACCCTAGTGATGGTAGTACGACATTGAGCCTATCCAAAACCTCTACTCTAGTATTCTTTTATATTTCTAAGAAAATTGTGAATCAAGTGATATTATAATGATTGTTTTATTTTCCTTGTAATCACTGATGTCTATGTAATAAATATTATCATTGTTTTCTCAATTGTTCTTGCTTTTTGATTATTATCTCAATCGAATCTTGAAATTTACTATTTATTGTTAGAACAAGTCTTGGGTGTTCAAATTTAGCTATATTTTCCCTACACAAAGAATGTTAAGCTTGTTTATCTTCAAACATGGTTATATAGAGGACATGTTAAATTTATAATGTGTGCTTTGATTAAGTGAGTGCAAAGCATGTGTAATTATATTAAAGTTTTTTCTTAAATTATATATGGTTTTGGGATAAGTGAATCCTCAAACCACAATTTTGAAGTAATGCTTGGAATTGAACTTATTCCTAAGTAATGATTAGGACTAAACATGTCCTTAAATTATGCTCAAGGTTGGGCATGTCAATTAGTAATGTTTGGGGTAGAGTAGCCCAATTGGTTTTGTTTGGCTTTATCTAGAAATTCTTGGTTAGTTTAATTGGCTTGGTTAGCAGTTATCTATAAACGTCCAATTGGTTTGGTTTAGCATTATCCATTAATGCTTGATTGATTTATTTGAGTCCCTTTATAGATCAAGATGTGTATGTATGAAATTATGTGATCACGTATAGAGTTGTCAATAATATGGATTATTCATAATTGAGATGCATAAGTTACCTTACATTTCCATCATACCATGCTTACATGTTTAAGTATGATGTTACATATATCATGCATGTTGTTATATGTGTATGGCATGACTTATGATGTAGGTATTGAGTGAGCATACTATTGTATAAATGCAATGCACACCTCATTCTATATGCATTTGATCTTTTAACTCATATATTCCCCAATAGATAAAACAATTTGATTTACTTAGTACTAGACCTGTAATGATACTACCTTGGTTCACTAGGTCTTACGATGAACCATTGATGGAGGGGAGCATACCATCAGTGCAGGATTAATTTTGAAACTTTCATGGGCGGGTTGAGGACATGGGTTTAAGAGTAGACTATATGGTGAATTAATTTGATGATCAAAGAATTTTCTCATTAATGGGATCCTCTTTTTATAATCTTTCCAAATATATTTTATTTCAAATTTATTTATCTACTTTATATTTATTTAGGTTTTATTTTCCTTAGAGATGTATACGGAATCTAGTATCTTTTTCCTTTTCGTGTTTTTGAGAAATTTAGGTTGGAATCACACATTTTTAGTTGTATTTCTCTGCAATGGATTCAGTTAACTGAAACCATTCATTTCCATCTACCATTACATAATTCCTTATAGGAGTTTATTCACTTGTTATAGATGAGCTTTGCATTTTGATTGGATAGATTTTAGCCTTGCATCTATCATATATTAGGTGTACACACATGCCTCACCTTATGTCACATGTAGTTGTTTCATCCCCATTCTTATTTTAGCTTTAGTAATTTCTTTTATTAAAAGGATTTTCTTTCAAGAGTAAAATTTTGAGTTGTTACCATCACTATAAGTATTATATATTGCATGTTATTGATCTTAGTTGATTATATTTATTGAGTATGTTTATTGTAGTAATATTATACTTTTTCTCCAAATATTTGCATACAATATTAGATATAGGAGTTTGTATTGGGACAAGGACTATAAGTGTTATATTCTAATAAGGCATAAATTAGGCATGTTAGGTTACTACTTTTTTTTATATGTTTGTATCCAAATCTAACTTTGTTTATGTATAAATAAATAGCTTTTCTCTATTACTTTTTTTTTGTCTGATCATGTTAATTATTTAGTATTGTTTTGTATTCTCATATTAACTTTGGATCAAGTACTTATCACACCAAATCATAGGGTATTTTCCACTAAACTGATTGACTGGTTGGGAGAACCAATTGAATGGTTTGTAGAACACTCGACTGGTGGACCTTGTTATACTAAAATGGAATCTCACCAACCCATACCAAAGTGTCCTAATAAATTCTTAACCATTTTCATGATGCATTTAGCCCAAAATATTACCTCATCAATCTAAAGGAAAATTGACAGGAGAGATGACCTCAAACTTTTCTTCGTCTACCTCTGCACTTTTTGAGATCAATGCTTCGATCTTGGGAATAATTTTGAGTAGCTAGAAGATTCCTTCCACATTGACCTTCCATTACCTCTCTTGTGAATTCTAATTCTAGCCTAATTGACTTACATTCTCGAGAAACACCAATTGAGCTCTAGAGAATAGATTAGCATATCTTAGATGAAATCTGTTCATTTATCTTGAATTTAAATGGTAATGTCTAGGGTTTTTGATTTGTTCCTAAACCCTCTATTATTCCTCTCAATTGGTTAGCTATAAATAGCCCTAATCACCCTTTTTGTGCATCTTTCTTTCAACCACCAAATCCTTAATTCCTTGCATTCATCTTTATTCTTTTATACACTTCAAAAGTTATAATCAATTTCCTTTCACTCTTATGATCCTATCTTTATCTCTATCTTATTTTAATTGTTAAGTAAGGAGGAGTTAGATTTGGGAAAAAGATTTAAGTAGTTCAGTTGAGTATTTCCCTATTTTAATCCTAAGTGTGGTATATCCTTCTTTCTCTCCTATTTTTTATTTTAAAACTAATAAGGTCTTTTGCAAAATTTTGAGTTAAAGATTTGTTGTTTTAATGTTTTAGAAGTCGAGAATTTTGCAAACTAAAATTCTAGTTTAAGGGGAATTTTGCCTACATCAAGCAAGTAATTCTTGTTTCTTAAATAATTTATGAGTATACTTGCATGATATAAGTTCCTTTAATTTGATTCTATATGTTGGAATGAATGTATATAGCTTACATGAGTGACATGAAAGGATATATTGTTTATTATACTTTGAGTAGAAGACACGAGAATTGATAAAAATAGGATATAATGACTTAATGTTGAGATATGCAAGTTAATTCAGTTGAAAATGTGCTAGACTATGTTGATACATATTCTAATGTGGTTAAGGATGATTTATAAGCATGAATCTACATGGAATTAATGGTATGTAAGGCAAATCGATCGACTAGTTAAGTTAAACTAATAGGCTAGTTCCTAGAACAGTTGACTAGTTGACCCAACCCATCGTCTGGTAAGCTTATAGAGACCTTAGTCTTACTCTCTACTTAAACCCATCAACTAGTTTGGTAGAACTAATCAACTAGTCTATGAACAATCAAATGATTTGCTCAAACCAATTGACCAATTTGAGGAAAAGATGGGTCTAGTTGCGTCAAATCGATCGACTAGTCAACCTAAACCAATTGACTAATTGGTGAAACTGATTGACTGGTTGGGCTAGACTAATTGACTGGTTTGACTAGTTTCTATGGTTTGTTTTCTTTTGGTTTGGTTATGCTTCAAGGCTATGTCAGGGACTACCCTATGACTATTAATAGGATAAAATGTAGAAGTTATCACAAATTAATGGCCTAATAAAAGGATTAAATGGACAATAGTTTATGATATACTCTATGAGTATTATAAAGGCTAAATGGGTGTTCTATATATGGAATGTGATTGTTATGATTAAAGGGTAATGAAATACAAGTTGGCATTTAATAAAATAATATTGGATATGGATAAATGGAAACCCCACATGGTTGGGAAGATGGAAAGAAAATGATTGATATGGAATAAACATGGAAAATACTTTGCTTTGTCTTTCTATGGGCCTTATGTGATCACATACCTCACAAATAATATACTAATCATGTAAAGCAAAAGACAATCGAGTTGTGTATGGATCTGGGTTACCTAATACTCGATTAGCTACCAGGAGTTAGTGTGCCTTTGGGTATTTTTGGTGCCTTCTGGCTTTACCCTTGGGTGGGATCCTTAGAGGTCTCAATGCCTAACTAGGTACTAGGGGGTATCAATATTAAAGGTCTGGATACCTAGGTAGTTGGCTTTGGCCTGGTCCATGTTGCTTGGCTTTATCCTGGACTTATGTCCATTCTAATGATTGACTTTGGCCTGGACTTATGTCCGCTTTGGTGATTGGCTTTAGCCTCGAATTTATGTCCCTTATTTGGATAGGCTTACATAGTATGAGAGACTTTGAGGTGGTGTAAATTCCATCGCTCAATAATAAAATATGGATGATAAGTAATTGGATGATAAGAACTGGATAATGAATAAGCAAATATGAATAATTGGAAAAGGATGGAAAATGGATGGATGAGAAAAAGGATAAGGCTAGTTTATACACTTGGTAAATGGCTTAAATGACTAATTGGCTATCTCATTTAAGAATAAGGAAATAGTATAATCTAAAGGATTGAGTAATTGGAAATAAACCCTAGCGGTTGCTTGAATTTAATCTACCACTATGTGTATAAGTACCTAGGTGATTGTAATGTAAAACCAAGCATAATATATTCTACCTTATCTGAGTTATGCATAATAGCATGTTCTGATGTACTCTTACCTTCACGTATATGGCATGAGCATGGTGCATGTTAAATATCATATCCATGAACGATAGAATTTGTATACTTGCATTTTGCTTACTCAATACGTAGCATACCAATGTGCCCATTTGCTTGGTCACTGCTCATTCCCAAGAACATAGGGCTATATGTAAGTTTTGGGGGATAGGAATTGAAGGACCAACCTTAGTTTGGGTTCGGGGCTTGAGAGCATGGACATCTGGAGGTTTTGTGGGGTCTGTGGTAGGTCATGATCTTGGCTATCATACCCTAACTTCGTTTACAAATATCATTATACTTTTATTTACATGTATTTTATAATGATTTGGTTAGGGTCCATTAGGTCCTTTGATATAAACAATATTTCAATGTGTTTATGTAATTTATATTTGTGTACTCTACTATTTTTAAATTTCTTGGTTGGTTCTATCCTTATATCTAATATAGGGTAAGTGGTGGTTGTTTGTCTTGTAACAAATATGGTGGTAAAACCCCAGTTTTCTTAGGTGTATTTTAGCTTTTGCATTATTTTAAATGATTTTTTTTGTAGTAGAAGTAGGGGTGTTACACTTGTACCTGATACCCAATAAGTATATTAAACCCACTTCTATAACCATATATGAACTGATATCTATTAATATATCCATATCTGTATATGTTGGATATTCATTACCCAACAGATAATACGTTACCCGTTTAAATTACCTAATAGATATTACCCAATGGATGAATTCATTACTAATTTAAATTTTTACTTAAGTCAACATTCCAAACAACCTATCATACACCAAAATATGCAATTTCAATCAAACAATCAGTCATTTTTAACATTCCAAACAAATGATCAAACAAGCAACAATAATACAAGTCTAGGTCAAAAACACCATAATTGATCATATTTGTTCATATAAATATACTACTTCCACAATTAAAATTGAAATCAATAACTACGAAAGCATAAAAATATAACTTTGATTAGCTAAAACAATAAGATGAAGTTGTTCGTTTTGAGCTCCAAAAACTCCATATAACTAATTAGCTTCTCCATATCTGAGCTCTATAGCTTATGCACCCATCTAACAAATAAAGAAAAAATATAAATATTTAAAATAATTAAGTATGATCAAATATTTTAATCACTAATAATATTGATAGCAAATTTCATCTCACACTCACTAACATCTGTGTTGGATTCCTTAATTTATAAGGTAAACCTACGATAAGTTGAGTTTGCAGTACAATCATTATCTAACCAAAAAAAACTGGAAAATTATAATTATATATATATATATATATACTATACTATACTTTAAACATCAAAGGTATAAAAATAAATATTACCTTTATCCCTTATAGCAACTCAAAGCCAATCTCTACAACACATTCATGATTCTAGAGTGTTTGGGTGTAATCACTTGCGATGAGAACTTCTAAATCTCTCATTTATGCTAAAAGTGGACTCATAAGCAACTGTAGAAATAGGGATGAAAAGTATGTCCCTGTCTATTCTTTGCAAAATTAGATACTTGGTGTTTGTCTTTCACCCTGATAGTACATCAAAGTCTTCCATCTGTGGCATCACAGACTACTCTAAATAATAATGTAACTCAGTCTTTTGTGGCACACCAAAAGTGCATTGGTTCACCAACCATTGGTTATAATGAATAATAAATGAGACTTTAGAACCCAAACTTACACTAGTAACTCTTGAACCACAACTTTAACTACTAACACTAGAGTCACACGATATTGATGAACTTCTCTCAATACACTTATACTTCTCCATATACTTACAAAACAATTCATAACATAGTTTACAAACATTATCTACCTCTTCACCATAGGTGCTCCCATAAATGATAGAATAATAACACTTTACCAACTCCAATTTATACCTTAGATTCAAAATAGTTGCCAGAACCCTTATTCATGAATCACACCCTAATATTTGTCAAGTTTCTCTAACATTTTTATTGGCATGCCACTAATAATTTCATCTTAATAAAGAGACCATTAAATCAAGGAAGTTATAACCTCAAAAACCTTGGGAAATTATAAATTAGTAGTAGGATACATACACCTAGAAGACCTCAAAGTGACATCATAAAATAATGATAATCTCTAACAAATAGATCGAGCCAAATCTCATTCATCACTTGAAGTGAAAAAATTAAAATTAGATTCTAACTGTGTGAAGTGAGCAAATGAACCTTCATACATCATAGAAAAATCAAGCATAAAAAATGTAGAATTCCATATTGTCCTAAAATCATGTGTTAAGAATCTACTATACAGAATTCTTTTCGACGACAAACCACCATAAAATTTCCAAGACCTTTTGGTGTGGCTTTCCAACACATCACAGTCTTATGTATGTTATTAATAAATTTTTGAATGATCTCCATGCCATATATAACAATAATATTAAGTAAAATAGTAGCACAATATATATGAAAATATCTCCCACATAATAAAAAACACTTCGACTGAAATCGATTTTTTAAATCTCCAATCAAAATATCATTGGAGGTATAATTAGAGACAATCAATGTAGTAAGTTTTGAATCGATATTTAATTCCATTAAATAATTGACCAAAACATCGCATAGAACCTCAGGTGTATATGTACTTGGAACATAGACAAACCTTCAACAAAAAATAATGAAACATCAAATAAACCAAAAAAACATATAATTACATAATATTAATATTTTAGAACTATAGATGAATATAAATTTAGTATAACTAATTATTCAACTTTTCAAGGTCTAATAATTATCAATCCCGTGAGTCGTAATAGCCATGAAACCCTTTTTTTATTTTGAGATGTCCACATATCTATTTTAATTGAAACTTGACTCATATTACTACTCAGCAACAACATTATTTTTTGTTTCTCATATTCAAACAACTTCAAACTATCATTTTAAAGAAAGTTCCTTGAAATCATTTTAAATGATAATTAAAGAATTACAAAATATATTCTAAAGCCTTCATGTTCCACTATATAAAGTTGATACTCATGCATAACTACCATATTACATAACTCACACCTTGTAAGTTCTTGATTAAATTTCACAGCCATAAGCTTTCCTTTTTCCTTCCTCCTTCGGATCAAAACCCAACTTAGTTTGTTGTACCCCTCACATAGGCCTTATACATACTCATTTTATGGATCACTACTCAAACTCTTGTTATAACCTTTTTAAATTTCCTTATTTCACACCATTAGTTTATGTCGCCTTAAAGTGCTCCCAAATAACTAAAGTTTTCTTTCTTTTTTTACTAAAGAAAATAGATACATTTCTTCTACCTCCTTTTTGATTTATGGTTTACTAGGTGTAGGGTTACTAGCTGCGCCAGATGAATATAGCTAATGAAATCATAATAATTTATCCACATACACAATAAGGAAACAAATTTATAGCTAATGAAATCATAATAATTTATCCACATAGTATCAATGATGTGGCAGATATTATAATAGTTAGTTATTGTAAAAGGTATTTAATATTTGATATCATCACATTGATATTGATAAATCATGTTGCACTCATCACAAGGAACAATCATCTAAAAGAACTTGATTAGAGGTAACAATTACATACAATATTAATAAAATATTTACTTACTTTTATTTAAGTAGAATAATATTATCTCTATCATTTATGAAAGTATGACATTATTAATTATCCATTATTTTTTAGACACCTTGGGATATGAAATGAAGAATACAAGAAACATAATTTAAGATTAGGATGAAAGGAATAATCATCAGCACATGCAACAACTTTTGGCCAAGCTACTCAATCACCTATGAACACTAACCAACACCTAAGTATCGGTTGGTTAAAGAGCTTAAATTAAAAACTATGGCAAGTAACTTTTGATGCCAAGAAGATAATCTAAGAAGCTACTCAATCAGCTAATGAAGTTGGATTAGTAGCAAGAGATTTGAGAAGAAGATCAATGAAGAAGAAGATCGAGCGAATGAGTCAGTCGCAAGAGAGAGAGAGAAGATTCCAAAGAGAAATACGATCGAATGTATATTCAACCAAAAAGTGTTGTATAGACCTTTTTGTATACGCCTTATATATGGGCGTATACAATACATACAATACAGGCCCTTATACTAACGATGGGCTCAATTACAAGACCCAACATATCAGCCCAATAACTCAACCGACCAACATAAACAAACAAGTCGTTGGTGCCGGTTACAATAAATCAGCCCAAACTACAAAATACAAGTATACATTAATCCAAATAATGGATTTACAATTTAATTCCCATTAGCTAATTTATTTAGAAAATTATGGTTATTAAGGGTTGCATAATCCATAATCCTTCCAACCTAGCAAGTATGGGTTAGGCGGCGAATTACACGGCCAACTTAATTTCCACTAGCCAAGTCATTCCGGCAAATGCATCATATGGGATAATCAATAATTTAATACAATAATTTCCTATCAGCAACAACAACCAGCAGCATCTATACACAACAGCCTCTTCATGATCCATCTCCCATAATCTGATTTACTTTCCTAATTAACCACACAATAAGAAAAGTAATTATATGTGCAATGTAATTTACAACAATTAATAGAATTATTTAAATATAAATTATTAAGATACACATCAGGAGGGGGTTGATGCATGAAATTGAGGGTAGGAAGAAGAAGAAGGGTGATGGATAGTGCTAGAGTGTGTTGCTTAGGCTGGTAAAAATGGACAAGGGTAGAGGATGGTGAATGGTTGGTGGTCAAGGGCTGGGGATCTGGGGAAAATTAACTGGCCAAAGGGACTAGGAGGAGGGGATGTGTAGGCTATTTAGTTGAGGAAATGTCAAGGGATAGGTTTTGTTTGGTTGAGAAAGGCTAGGGTTGAGAGAGAGGGAGTAGGGGAATGATAAAAAGGCTTGCCAGTTTGGTTGAGGGAAAATGTTGAGGGTTGTGCATATATATATATTCACATATATGGGGAAGAGGTGTATGCTTTAGTGGAGAAGGGTAGGGTGATAGGGATTAAAATACCCCAAAACCCAAATTTTAAGAATTTTAGCTAATTAATGATTTATAATGGAAAATTAATTAAATAATTTATTTTATTAAAATAAAAGGAAAATAATTAGGGAAAATAAAAAAGAAGATAATAAATATTTTAATTAGGAAAAAATAGGGTGTTTTGCTAATTAAAATGAAATTTAGGAAAAATCTTTCAAAAATCCTAAATTTGCCTAAAAAGGAAATTGAATATTATTTTATTTAAATATTATTATTTTTAAATATCCCTAAATACCAAAATATTCTAAATATCCTAACTCACCTATTTTTCTTTTCCCTCTTTTTCCTTTTTCCTTTTCTTTGTTTCTTTTCTTTCCTTTTTCTTCCTTTTTCCTTCTTCTTCTTTTCTTTTTTTTCTTCCCCTCCCCCTACCTGGGCCAGCCCAGCAGCCCAATCCCCTTCCCTTTCCTTTTTCTCTATGCAGCCCAAGCCTACACCGCATCATTTTCCCCCTACCAGTTCGGTTCTTCTCCTCTCATTTTCTTTTCTTTCTTTTCTTTTCTGGATCGTCGGTCCAGCCCCCCTTCTTCTTCTGTAGCTGTCACAACCTGCAATTTTCTTCCCCAACCTTTGTCGTTATTACCACCACCGACCATGCCCAATTGACCGGCCAATCTCTCCTTTCTCTTCCCTGCTAATCGGTCTGTTGTTTCAACCCAACCAACCTCCCTCTCTTCTCGCGTGATTTCCCCTCTCCCTGGCCAACCACACCTTGCCACGCGCAGACCTACGCCGGCCTAACGTCACTGGTCGGAGCATTCCCACCTACCTACCCTATTCTCCCGTCACCCCCTAGCCTTATCCCCTCCTCTAACTCTATATATACCCCTATAACCAACTTTGGTCGAGCCTTTTTCTACAACCCAGAATCTTCCTTCCTTTGCACCACCACCTAATTAGATGCCAATCCTGTCACCGTCAACCATCACTGCCGCCCACCCAAGCACTCCCTACATCACCCTCTACTCAACCAAACCTCCTTCCTCCCTTGATTTTCCTTGCACGAGCCACCCTAGCCGTGCAAAGTCTCCTTCCCAATCAACCACACTTCCACCTCCATTGCACTTCGTACCACCTTTATCCACCCCTCCCACCATAACTACCGCCTCCTACACCTTCCAAACTACCCTGCAGACTTTCATATACCTCCCTCTACCCTTCTTTTCCCCTTCCTCGCTATCCTCCTCCCTTTCTCCCTTTCCTCAACTTTCGGCCACCACAACCACCGATGTGCGCCGCCACCTTCATTCCACCCCTCTCCACCTAAGCAACCATCAACACCTCAAATTTCATCCTCATTCTTCCTCTCCTTTTCCCAGCACTCAACAATCTCTCTTTTCTTCCCTTTTTCTGGCCACCGCCGCCCCCGCCCTACATCACCGCCGGTGCCGCCAGTCACCACCAATCCAAGGTGGCACCCTAAACCCTCTCAACCCTTAAACCCTAATTAATTAAGCTTTATTTATTTAATTGTATTATATTACTATTATTATTATTATTACTATTGAGGGCCGAAGCCCTATTTTGTTTTTATTTCGATTATTATTATTATTATTATTATTATTATTATTATTATATGTTATTATTATTATTATTTTATATTATTATTATTATTTGTATTATTTGTATTATTATTATTATTATTATTATTATTATTATTATTATTATTATTATTTTAGTATCATTATTATTATTAGGGTAAAATCTTCAAACCTTACATTATCATCTTTTCCATTATTACTATTATTACTTTTATCTTTAGCAAAATTAGTATTTAGTTAATGCTACTACTACTATTATATTATTATTTTATCTATAACCCTAATCTTAGAATAAAATAGGAAATATTAGTATTTTGGTAGGAGGGAACCTAATCCTTAGTTTTTCCCTCTCATAGGTGAGACTAGTATAAACCCTAAGGAGGCGTAGGAGCGTGCTCCAAGACCGGTATCATATTAAGTAAGTGTGTATCTAAGGCCTTATGTATGTAATGTGTTTGGTATGCCTTGTGTGATGATATGTTATATATCTTATGCTTATCGTTATAGCTATTTTATGTGTAGTGTGGTTTGGAGTTGAGGTATGCTTATGTGTCTTCTTATTATATGTGTTGATATGTATCTGTGGTGAAATGTGGTGAAACATGATGTGATGTGTTTTGGTCTTTAGGACATGCATGTTAGGATGTAATGGAATGATATGGAGTGAAAGGATGAAAAAGGAAAATGGGGAAGTAAGTTGACCAAAGGGGAATACGTTGACCAAGGGATGTGGGTTTGACCTAAATATTTCATGATCCATGAGTGGAAGAATTTAGGGTTTTGCATGGAAGAATCTATGGATGTGCATAGGATCATCTAAGATTTTGCATAGAGGAATCTAGGGTTTGCATGGGAGTTTTAGGGTTTTGCATGAAGAACTTTGAAGGTTTGTATGGGATGTATAAAGTCTGTATGGGGGTGAATTTTACATATGGAATGTTGATTTGGGGTGTGAGGAAGGTAATGGGAGAGTTGTTTGGGTGATTGGAGGTTTTGGGAGAAAAATAGTACGTGGGATAGTATAAGGGGCCATAGGAAACTGAGCTAGGGTTTAGAAGGAAACCCTAATATGAGAAGGTGGTAAAAAGGGGGAAATAAATGAGAGTGAGTAGAGTATGAGATGAGTATAAAAATTATCATGTGAGGGATGAGCATGATTAGCATGGAAAAATAAGAAGTGGAAGGTAAGAAATGAAGGAGTGACATGTGGAAATGAGGAAGCTAGGGTTCGGTGTGGCTACTTAGGGTTTTGTGATTACACATGTACTTGGGGAGTAAAGTGAAATGATGAGGGTTGAATCTAAAGGTGATGAGGTATGGTGTGTTAAAATAATTTGGGTTAAGTGAGGTGGAGTAGGATGGGCCACATGGGCATAAATTAGGGTTTATGGATAAAACCCTAGAATGAGGCAGTGAGTGGACTTGGAGGTGTAAGGTAATGAGCCTTGACCCACATAATTTGGAGTTCAACTTCTAGTGTAAGTTAGGAGGTTTAGGAGTCTTATGATATGGGACGGAACCTTTTGGAGGATAAGCGTAGGAGGAGTTAGTCATGCATGTCTAGGTCAAAACTTTTTGACTAAGACACGGTAAGCCATTAATTATGTAAAGTGGAAGATTGTTGAGCTAGGCCCAGACCGGTCCACTGGCATATAATAGTGGTTAGGGTGTTTTGCCCTATGAATGACCGATCCACCGGCGAATAATAGTGGTCAAGTGCAATATACCTATATGTTTCCGGTCCACCGGCTATAATAGTGGGGGATTATGTGCTCAATAAACCGAACATAATTGTGCTAAGACATGGGAAAGATACTAAGTACTTAAAGTGAAACACCATGAGAGTTAGGGCCAGACCGATGCACCGACAATAATAGTGGTCAGGAGCTTTATGCCCTGTATGTTTTCAGTCCACTGGCAATAATAGTGTTCAAGAGCTTTATGCCCTATATATTTCCGGTCCAGCAGCAATAATAGTGGTTATGAGCTTTATGTCCTATATGTTTCTGGTCCATCAGCTATAAAAGTGGGGTTTGCGTACTCATATAGATTGATAAAAAGTATGGTGTGAATTGAGTAGTGATCAAAGATTAAATAATTAATTTATTCGGATTATAATTGGACCTTTATTTATTTACTTATTTATTATTTGAATGATTGAAAGTTTTTATGTTATCATGTTTGAATCATGTGTTTTTATGTATTAGCCTTAGTGCACGGTTACCTTACTCAGTACGTAGCGTACTGACCGCCCGTTTCATGGGTGTTGCTCATTCCCACGAGTAAAAAGCCCTTCTAACTTAGTGCAGGTTGGTGAATCTATCTTCGATGCCTATGATGCTTATGAGGCATCGAGCGAGGCTGAGAGTTCAGCCTGGACCTAGCTTGGGGGTTGAGAGTGATGTGGCTGGAGTCTATCATCCGTCTTATCTTTCTTGTATCGTTATGTTTAGTTTATTTCTGATGTATGATGTTTCTGATATTTGCAACTTTAAAACTGTACTTTTGGACTATACGTTTTGATTTCCGCACTCTGATTTCCTGCACGGTTAACGAATCATTCCTTTTATGAATTCTCATTTTAATTATCGAATGGTAATTGATGTCTATCCCAATCAACCTTAGTACTTGGTACTATAACGATAGAAGTGAACCGGTCTGGTACTAAGTGTGGCAATAATATCCTCATAATTTACGGTTTTGTGATTTCGCTTCGGCTAAACCTTTTTATTAAACGAAATTTTTCAGTTCTAAATTTTGGGGTATTACAAGTTGGTATCAGAGCATTGGTCCTCGAAACCAAGCTTGTTTCTTTTCAAAAGAGAATTTAATTTACAAGTTTTACCTGATTTGAAGTATTTTCATACCTTAGCAAAACCCTCTATTTTAATGATTTTGAGTCCGGGCCGCGGTGAGGAATGTAAGGGTAGATTAGGGGGTTTTCCCAACAGGGGGAAACAGTATGATGTGATTACTACGAACTAGTGGGTTTGCTTCTAACCTCATCTTTTCTGTTGCAGCTTCCAATGGCGATGAACAGCCAAATAGGGCGTCTGGAGGAGGCCTTCAAGACTTTTATGGAATTTGTTTAGCGCTAACCCTTGGTGCCGACCTTGCATCCCCACCACTCAGAGGGCGCAGGAGAAGATTGTCTTCGGAGGGTTACAAGGCACCATCCTCCGGCGTACTCAGGCGAAGAGGACCCCATGATCATCGAAGGGTGGATCCGAGATATGGATCGCACCTTTGAGGCGCTGGACTGCTCCGAAGCTCGGCAGCCCGCATAGCTGCCTTCTTCTTGAGAGGCATGGCAGACGCCTGGTGGGTAGAGTATCGTAGTCGGGACAGTCCCCCGGTGACTTGGGAGGCGTACAAGATCGCACTTCGCTCCCGGTTCTACCTTGAGAGCATGAAGAAGGACAAGCTTCAAGAATTTATGCAGCTCACTCAAGGGTCGATGACAGTACGACAGTATTACGCTTGCTTCACCGAGCTGCTACGTTTTTCCCCCGGGATCGCTGCTAATGAGCCCACAGTGGTGTTTCAGTTTGAACAAGGGTTGAACTTCGACATCCGTAGGATGATGAGTGTAGTACCGTTTACTGATCTCGCTACATTATATGAGTGCGCCTGCCTCGCCACCACCCTAGTCCAAGAGCAGGCCACCATCCTTGGGAAGAGGAAACCTGAGGGCCAAAGTTCTGGGGGTAGGACCCAGCTAGGGTCAAGAGGACCGATAAGACCCCCACCGAGAGATTGCACTATAGGCCCGAGACCCTTAAGAGGAAACTCATGCAAACAATGTGTGCGGAACCACCCGAGGAGGAACTGTGGAGGCAAGTTGGTGACCTGCATGATCTGTGGAAAGTTGGGCCATAGAGCAATTGAATGTTGGAGGCCGTCGCGTACTCAACAATATCAGTCTCGTCAGACACCCTAGGGGGGAGCCTTGATGCCCCAGCAGTAGACTTATCAGCAGTACCTCCAAACCGCACCCCCGCAGCACTACCAATGAGAACCTGCCCCCAACCATTGCCCCAGCTAGAGAGGCCTAGGGGAGGCCTCAGGGACCTAGACCTTTTCCTTAGAAGGGAGACCAGTCAGGCAGGTGCCTTAATGTGATTAGTCAGGCGGAGGCTAACCGCCAGCTAGACGTCATTACTGGTATGTTCACCATTCGCTCTCTATCGGTGCATGTTTTGTTTGACTTGGGAGCCACCTTGTCCTTTGTTTCATCTGCTTTTGTCACCAAAGCTAGACTATCACCTGCTGCTAAAATAGAATTATCTGTGATGCTTCCCTCTAGTGATAAAGTGAAATGTAGCCAGTTGTTTCCTGATGTGGCCTTAATCATAGGCGGGGTAGATTTCCTAGTGGACCTAGTCAGGATGGAATTGAAGGATTTCGACGTGATTCTAGTTATGGACATGTTGGGGAGATATAAGATCGTCATTGATTGCGCCCAAGAGCACGTGATCTTACGGGGTCTGAAAGGAACTAGGGTTTCATATCGGAGGATCGAGCCTAAGTCTGCTACCAAGGTGGTAACGGTAGTGAATTTGTATTCCTTGGTTCATAAGGGGCATCCCTTATACTTATGCAGCGTACAGGAGCTGAACAAGGACCTGGCTGATCTAGATAGCATTCCGATGGTCAAGGAGTTCCCAGATGTGTTTCTAGAGAAGATACCAGGTATTCCCCTAGTTCGAGAAATCAATTTTAAGATCGAGTTGGTGCTAGGAGCTGAGCCCGTCATGAAGGCACCCAACCGGATGGTGCTGGTTGAGTTGAAGGAGTTAAAATCCCAGCTAGAAGAGCTATTGGAGCATGGATACATTTAACCGAGTGTGTCACCTTGGGGAGCACCAGTCATATTCGTAAAGAAGAAGGATGGTAGTCTCTGTCTCTGCATTGACTACCGAGCATTGAACCAACTAACAGTGAAGAATCGGTACCTACTCCCAAGGATAGATGACCTGTTTAACCAGTTGAAGGGTGCCACAATGTTATCTAAGATTGATTTGAGGTCGGGGTACCATTAGTTGAGGATCGCCAATGCTGATATTATGAAGACCGCCTTCTGGACTCGATATGGACACTACGAGTTTATAGTGATGCCATTTGGGATCACGAATGTACCTGTAGTTTTCATGGATTTGATGACAAGGATATTCAGTACATTCTTGGATCAATTCATCGTGATGTTAATTAATGACATATTGGTGTATTCCCGATGGGACGAGGATCACGAGCAGCACCTCTGCACTATTTTGAATATGTTGAGAGAGTATCGCCTGTATTTGAAATTGTCGAAGTGCGGATTTTGGCTTCAAGAAGTGGCTTTCCTAGGACACTTTGTATCAGTAGAGGGAGTGGTTGTGGACCCAGCCAAGATCGTGGCCATCATAGAGTGGAAGCCTCCTACGAATATCGCTGAGGTTCGGAGTTTTCTGGGATTAGCCGGGTATTACAGAAGTTTTGTGCAGAATTTCTCCCAGATTGCCCGACCATTAATCAACCTCCTGAAGAAGACAACAAGGTTCCAGTGGGATGAAACTTGCGAAGAAGCATTCTAGGAGCTAAAAAGATGGTTGACCATTGCACCCGTGTTGACCCTACCAGAGGGTACAAATGGGTTTGAGGTTTATAGTGACACATCCAAGCACGGACTGGGGTGTGTGTTGATGCAGAAGGGCAAAGTGGTCGCATATGCCTCCCAACAGTTGAAGCAGCATGAGCAGAATTATCCTACACATGATCTGGAGTTAGTTGTCGGGGTATTTGCTTTGAAGATTTGGAGGCACTACCTGTATGGAGAAAAATGCAGATTCTTTATGGACCACAAGAGCTTCAAGTACATCTTCACTTAAAAGGAGCTCAACATGAAGCAGAGGAGGTGGTTGGAGCTTGTCAAGGACTACAACATAGAGTTGAACTACCATGAGGGTAAGGCCAACGTAGTTGCGGACGCCTTAAGCAGGAAGACCTCACATTCTACACTGTGTCATGTAGTCGCAGACCGAATGATAAGGGAGTTGTCGGGCCTAGAGATTGAGATGATTCAGCAAGGGGACCTTGAGGCCCGTATAAGCGCCCTAACACTCACTCCCACCATATTCGAAGAGATTCGAGCCGGTCAGATCGAAGATGTCAAGCTTGAGAGGATCCGGCGAAAGATGCAGGAAGGCCAAGCAGAAGGGTTCAAAATTCACAAGGATGGCAGCCTTCGGTTCAAGGGTCGCCGGTGTGTACCATAGAGTTGTCCAGAATTAAAGCGCCGCATTATGGAAGAAGGATATCAGACTCCTTACTCAATCTACCCGAGAGGGTCTAAGTTGTACAAAGACCTTAGAAGGATGTATTGGTGGGCCCGCATAAAGTGGGAAGTAGTAGAGTTTGTGTCCTAGTGTCTAGTGTGTCAAAAGGTCAAGATTGAGCACTGGAGACCAGTAATGCTGCTTCAGCCCTTGGAAGTGCCGAGGTGGAAATGGGACTCGATCTCCATGGATTTCGTCAGCGGATTACCAAGAACTCGGAGCAGCTATAACACCATTTGGGTTATTGTGGACAGACTGACTAAGTCGGCTGTGTTTATTCCAATGAGGTCCACCTAGAATATGGATCAGCTAGCGAGGGCTTATATGAAGTATGTGGTGAGTCGTCACAGGGTTCCAGGGGACATCGTGTCAGATAGAGATTCGAGGTTCCTCTCTCACTTTTGGGGAAAGCTATAGGAGGTCTTGGGGACAAAGTTGAAGATGAGTACAGCTTTCCACCCCGCCACTGATGGGCAGACAGAGCGGACCATACAGACCCTATGTTAGACAAGCTCATTAACCTATAAAGAGAGACTAGTGCGAATCCTTGATACCAAGCTGTGAAAGACCGGCTCAAGTACAGTACCCCTCGTCAAAGTCCTATGGAGTTGGCATGGAATCGAAGAAGCTAACTAGGAAGCTGAGAAGGACATGGGGGAGGCGTACCCGGAACTCTTTACTATAGGTACAACCATTTCATAGAAACTTTTCTGTAAGGGGGTAGCTGGGATGATTATTGATGTAAGAGTGGTGCCCTATCCAATTAGAATACCTCGACCTTAACCCTAGGAAATTGTAGGTGACTTCGAGTACGAAGTCTTTCTTTAAGGGGGTAGTGATGAAAATACTCCACAACCCTAATTTAGGGAATTATAGCCAATGAGAAATTATTAGGAAGATTAATTAAATAAACCATTTTTATTAAAATAAGAGGGAATTAATTAAGTTAAATTTAGGAGAAATTAATAAATGATTTAAATAAGAAAAAATTGAGTATTTTGCTAATTAAAATGGAATTTAAGAAAAGTCTTTCAAAATCCCTAAATTAACCTAAAAAGAGAATTTAATTATTATTTTAATATTAATATTTTATTAAATATCCCAAAATACCCAAAATATATTAATTAAGCCGACCCACCTTTTTCCTTTTTCTTTTTTCATTTTTCCCCCTCTTTTTCCTTTTCTTTCCTTTCCTTCTCTTCCTTTTTCCCTCTTTTCCCCGACCTGGGCCGGCCCGCTGGCCCAACTCCTCCCCCTTCCTTGCGTGGCCCAAGCTGCGCCGTTTCTTTTTTTCTCTCCTTCTCCCGACCGGTCTGACCTTCCCCTTTCTTTCTTCTTTTTTTTTTCTTGGACCACTGGTCCAGCCCCTCCCCTTCCCCTACGTCGTCTTCTTCCTCTCGCACCGCCTGCAACTCCCTTAATCGGCGCAGGATTTTTTGCCACCGATCACACCATTTGACCAGTCGTTCTCCTCCTCTCTTCCCCATCGTCTTCCTTGTCACTTCATCTTGGTCGGCCATTCCTTCTCCTACTCATGCCATCCTATTTTTCCCGTCAAGAAATGGCCTACGAAGGTAGACCTACGCCGGCCTACCCTCACCGGCCGAAGCCCCATAACCCTTGCCCCTCTACTCTCCCACTCCCCTTTGTCATTTTCCCTTCCAATTGAGCTATATATGCCTCCGAAGGTTGCCATAATCGGGTTCTGATTTTGGCAGCCCAGAAACTCAACCCGCGAGCCACCGCCCGATCAAACCGTCTTTTCTCTGTCGTCGGATGTCGCCACCGCCCACTCCGACCACCAAAACTTTCCCTACACTGCCCTCTACATAACTAAGCCACCCTCCTTCCTTGCCTTGCCCTGTACGAGCCACCCCGGCCGTGAAAAGTCACCCTTCCAAATAGCCCATTTCGACCTTGCGCCGCCCCTCGTGTCGCCGGTTCCTCCACCTGTAGCGCCACCTCTACCCCCCAAAATAACCAGGGGACCTTACTTTACCTCCCCACACCTCCATTTTCCCCTACTCCTCTCTCCCCTAGCCTCCACATCCATCTCTCCACCTCCTTTCCTCCTCCACTACCGCTGCCACCGCATCACCGCCGGCTCCACCACAAAGCCTAGGTGGTATTCCAACTTCTTAACCCTTAAACCTTTATATAAGAGTGTTGATGATTTTTAATATTAATAGTATTATTATTAACTACTATTATTATTATTATTATTATTATTATTATGTTCTAACTCTTATTCCGAAGATATTCCTAATTAATGGTATTATTATGTAAAAGACTACAACTTTGTTATTATTACTACTATTACTATCCTTATTATTATTATTGTTATTGTTATTATTACCACTACTATTATCATCATCATTATTATCATTACTTTGTTACTAATAATATTAATACTAACTTTGGCCGTTATAATACTCTTACCCCTTTTCATGCTCGACATTATTATTATTATTATTACTACTACTACTACTACTACTACTACTACTACTACTATTACTATTATCATTATTATTATCATTATCACTATTATTATTATTATTAGTATTATTATTATTACTACTACTATTATCATTATTATTATTATTATTATTATTATTATTATTGTTATTATTATGAGTATTATCATTATCACTATTATTATTATCATTTCCAGCATTATTATCACTATTACTATTATTATTATTATTATTATTATTATTATTATTATTATTATTATTATTATTATTATTATTATTATTATTATTATTTTCATCACTATTATTACTACTACTACCACTAGTGTTATTAATATAAGTATCATTATGGCCATTACTTTTATATTGCTTTCATTGCTAATATTATTATTATTATTACTATAATTTGGGGACAAAATTAGTATCATTATAAAACTAATAATATTATTATTATTAGTAACATTGAAACCCTTACTTTAATACTAAGAATACTACTAAGACTTACTTTGGTTAGTAGTGGCATGATTAATTATTTTGAGAATAATAACCCTACTTTTAATTATAAAACTACTATTATCATTTTAGCCTTAGTAGTAGGCCATGATAGGGGTAAGATAGGAAATTATGGTAATTCTAGTAGAGGAAGATTAACCCATAGTATTTTCCTCTTATAGGTGAACCAAGTCAAAGCCCTCAGGAGGCATAGGAGAGTGCTCCAAGCCCGGCGACGTTTTAGGTAAGGGTGTAGCTAAGGCCAAATGTGTGATGTGTATCTTACATGCCTTAGATGTCCTATATAATTATATGTCGTGTTCTATATGTTATTATCTTACATGTTTTATGTGTAGTGCAACTTGGAATAGAGGTATGTTAATGTGCTCTCTTCTAATATCTGTTAATATGGATATGCTGCAAGTTGTGACGTGATGTGACGTGGCCCTTGGGACATGCATGCTAGGGTATTAGATGTGGTGATGTGGGATGGAGGAATGAAAAAAAATGGGAAAATAAAATAACCAAGGGAAAGTAAGTTGGCTAACGTAGGTAAGAATGACCTAAATAACCAATGATCCATGAGTGGTGAGGAGGGATTTAAATAAAATGAAAGGATTAGAGAAACTAGGGTTTGTATGGGAATTTTAAGGTTTGACATGGTAAATATCGAGGGTCTTGCATGGGATGGTTAGAGTCCGCATAGGGGCAAACTTTACGTATGGAAATTTGCCTCTAGGCATGAGGAAGGTAATAGAAGTGTCATTTGGGTGATTGTGGGCTTCGAGTGAAAAATAGTACGTAGGATAGTATAAGGGTGCATAGGAGACTAGGCTAGAGTTTAGGAGGAAACCCTAATTTGATTAGGTGGAAGAAGAAAAAGAAAATAATAAAAATAAATGAGAATGAGTGGGGCATGAAGTGAGGGTTGAATCTAAGGGTTGTGATGTGTAGGGGTGGTAAAATAGTCTAGGTTGTGCGAGGTAGAAAAGGATGGGTCACATAGGCCCAAATTAGGGTTTCTGGAGAAAACCTTAGGGTAAGGCAGTGAGTGGACTTTGGGGTATAAGGTGGTGGGCCTTGACCCACACACTTAGGAGTTGGGGCTCCCGATACAAGTAAGTGGATTAAGGGAAGAATGTCGGGGCGAGTTAGGAGGTGCAGAGTCTCAAGATATGGGACGGGCTCTCCTAGGAGGATAAGTATAGCTAGAGTTAGACATGCATGCCTAGGGCGAAATCTGTTGAATAAGATACGGTAAAATACTAATCATGTAAAGTGGAAGATTACTGAGCCAGGCATAATAGTAGCCAAGTGCCGGGGTGCCCTAGAGACCGATCCACCGACATATAACAGTGGTTAGGTGTGTTTTGTCCTATAAGTGACCGATCTACCGGTTATAATAGTGGGGGATCCTGAGATCAATAAACCAAACCTTAATTTGTTAAGACATGTAAAAGATACTAAGTACTTACAGTGGAACACCATGAGAGTCGGGGCCAGACCAATCCATCAGCATAATAATGGCCAGGAGCGTTTGCCCTAGAGACCGATCCACCGGCGTATAATAGTGGTCAGATGCATTTTGCCCTGTAAGTGCCCAATCCACCGGCTATAATAGTGGGGTTCGCGTACTCGCATGGATTGATAAGAATTATGGTGCGAAATGAGTACTATCCAGAGAATAAAGAATGAGTGTGAGCCTTTATTTACCTGAGAAATTGTGTGCTATCATGTTGTTGTGATTGTGCTATGTCCTCTTATGTGTTGGCCTTAGTGCACGGTTACCTTACTCAGTACGTAGTGTAACAACCACCCGTTTCATGGGTGCTGCTCATTCCCACAAGTAAAAAGCCCTTCTGACTTAGTGCAGGTTGATGAATCTATCTTTGATGCCTACGACGCTTACAAGGCATCGGGCAGGGCTGAGAGTTTAGCCTAGACCTAGCTTAGGGGTCGAGAGTGATGTGGCCAGAGTCTATTGTTCGTCTTATCTTTCTTGTATCGTTATGTTTAGTTTATTTCTGATGTATGATGTTTCTGACGTTTGGAACTTTAAAGCTGTACTTTTGGACTGTACCTTTTGAAATCTGCACTCTGATTTCCTACAAGGTTAATGAATCATTCCTTTTATGAATGCTCATTTTAATTATTGACTCGTAATTGATGTCTATCCCAATCAGCCTTAGCACTTGGTACCGGAACGGTAGAAGTGAACCGGTTTGATACTAAGTGTGGCGGTAATATCCCCATAATTTAAGTTTTTTGTGATTTCGCTTCAGCTAAACCTTTTCATCAAATGAAATTTTTCAGTTGAAAATTTTGGGGTATTACATCCGCCCTATTGAGCCACCCTATCCCCTCCTTTCTCTCCCTCTTCTTTTTCTTCTTCCCTCCCTGCCTCATTCTACCATTTTCGAGCCTCCCATACCCTTCCCCTACCTTCTTTCTCTCCTTTCTCCTCCTTCCATCATCCTCCCTCTTTTGCTTCGTTGCCCTTGTTTCGCCGCTACCACCGTACTAGCCACCTGCACCACCCCTGCCACCCTCTACCTCACCCTTGAACCATCACAACACCCCTCGAGCTACCCTACAACCTCCTTCTTCCTCCCCTCTTCTTTTTCTCTCCTTTTTCTCCCTTCTAGACAGCCACACTGCACCGCCTCGTTCCGCCGCCTTTGTCACCACCTGAGCCACCAAACCAATCCCTGCAACCCCCTCTACCACCCCAAACCGGCTTTGGCTGAAACCACCACCCGCAGACCTTCATTTTCTCCCTCCCTTTTCCTTCCTTCTCAGCCCCATCCACCTCGACAACCACCTTCGCAGCCTTGCTGCCACCGTCGCCCTTGGCCGCCGTCAACCCATCCTCGACAACCACCTACACCCCCTCTTCACTCCTACACCCTTCCCTTGCCCTAAATCCTCCCCATCCACCTTCTTTCCTAGCCTCAAATCCCCAACCCAAAAATAGCCTATTTTTCCCTTCCTTTCACCCAACTTCAAAACTCTCTCCTTTTGTTTTGCATGCAAATCATGTCACATGAGCAGGATGAGCTACTGCATGCCTTGGTTATTTTAGTTTAATAAATTTTAAGGTATAATAATATTATAATATAAGTATTTGATTAATTAAATGTTATGAAATCTTATGTATTGGTTTTTCTTATTTCTAATATAATAGACATTGATATTATTTTTAGGTATTGGTTTTGTCTAATCAAAGCTTGAATCCTTAACCGGAATACGGGTAAGGTTCGTTTTTGTGGGAATTAGGGTAATTGTTAAGTCCCACTTAAATGCATAGATAACGTATATTAGCACGTTAGGCTTTTTAATATGTTATTATACTTGCTATATGTTGTTTAATGTAATATATGTAGTTTCTTATGTTGATTGATAAAAAGGGAGCATGTTAGATTATATGTTATTTATGGAAATATTGTTTAAGGTAAGAGTTTGGTTACTAATGAAAATGTTAAGTATTTATCCATGTTGTATTATGCTATTGTGATCTTTAATGCATGGTTAATATTATTGTGAGCCCTAGGGGTATTTTAGTAATATATCTTGTGCAAGAACGTGGCCTAATATGTATGGGTGTTAATGAGTATTATATTAAATATAATAGTTGGGGAGTGGGATAATGAGAATGGGGCATTAATGCTAGTAATTCATGTGGTGATGATAATTTAATATAAGTGGAGTGATAATGGGCAAAATAGTAATTTGTAAGTGAAAAAGGTAAATTGGTAATTTCGAAGGTGAATGGGTAAAATGGTAATTTTGTAATTAGAGGGCGAAATGGTAATTTCATAATTAAAGGAAAAATAGTAATTTTGTATGTAAAAGGGAAAAATGGTATTTTGTAAATGAAAAGGGTAAATTGGTAATTTTAGAAGTAAAGGGGTAAAATGGTAATTTTGTAATTCAAGGGCAAAATGGTAATTTGTAAGTAAAAAGGGTAAATCGGTAATTTTGGAAGTAAAGAGTAAAATGGGCAAAATGGTAATTTCTTAATTAAAGGGCAAATGGTAATTTTGGATGTAAAGGGGTAAAATGGTAATTTTATAAGTGAAAGGGGGTGTTATGGTAATTTTTGGAAGTTAAGGGGTAAAATGATAATTTTGAAAATAAATGGGTAAAATGGTAATTTTGTAAATAAAAGGGTAAAGTGGAAATTGGAAAGGAGTAACTTGGTAATTTTGAAAATGGAGAAGGGTAAATTGGTAATTTAACCAACTAAAGAGTAATTTGGTGATTATGATAATAGAGAAGGGCAATTTGGTAATTTAACCAACTAAAGGGTAGTTTGGTAATTTTGATAATGGAGAAGGGTAGTTGGGTAATTATGATAATAGAGAAGGGTAATTTGGTAATTTAACCAACTAAAGAATAATTTGGTAATTTTAATAATGGAGAAGGGTAATTTGGTAATTTTGATAATGGAGAAGGGTAGTTGGGTAATTATGATCATAGAGAAGGGTAATTTGGTAATTTAACCGACTAAAGGGTAATTTGGTAATTTTGATGATGGAGAAGGGTAGTTTGGTAATTATGATAATAGAGAATGGTAATTTGGTAATTTAACCAACTAAAGGGGTAATTTAGTAATTAGGATAATGAAGAAGGGTAATTTGGTAATTTGACCAACTAAAGGACAATTTGTTAGTTATAATAAAGGAAAAGTGCAAATTGGTAATCTAACCAAGCAAATGGAAAATATGTTTAGTGTAACAATTATGAAGGGGGATGTAACACCCCAAAATTCACTATTTTTTTTTAAAAGTAGAAGAATTAAAATAGAAATACTTAAAACTTGTGAATTTTGGGAATATTACCGCCACACTTAGTACCAGACCGGTTCTCTCCGACCGTTCCAGTACCAAGTGATAATGATAAAGAAAATAGTAATCCATCAATTACAAATCAAGACAACTAAACTCCGAAAGCATTAAACGGTTGTAAAACAAAATCAAAGCACGCATAAAGAATTATTATTCAAATTAAAAAGAGAATTAAACTTACAACCGATAAAAGATTAACAAAAAGAATTAAGATCATATAAAGACTGAAATATAGCCACAACTCTCTCGAACTTTGAGCCAACCATAAGCTCAACACACAGCCCTGACTGATGTCTCGCCCACCTGCACAAGTCAGAAGGGCATACTACTCATGGGAATGAGCAGCACCCATGAAAAGGGTGATCAGTACGCTACGTAGTGAGTAAGGTAACCGAGCACTAAGGCCAACACATAAACACATAAATCATGCAGAACATAAAGAGCATAATCATAAATGCATATGACCAACTTGGTAAAAGTACAAAGGCCCATGAATAATCCAATTCAATTCCTTAATTAATCTCTAATCAAGAGTCGATTCACACCATATTTTTTTATCAAATCCATGCGAGTACGGAAGCCCCCACTATTATAGCCGGTGGATCGGAGGCACATAGGGTATCATACCCTAACCACTATTATAGCCGGTGGATCGGAGACACATAGGACTACGCGTCCTAACCACTATTCCTAACCGGTGGATCGGTTGGCTCCGGCTCGCATGGTGTTCCACTGTAAGTAATTAGTATCTTTTAAGTATTCTAGTTTGTGACTGTTGAGCTCGGGAACCCCCACTATTATTACCGGTGGATCAGTCACACATAGGACATCATGTCCTAACCACTATTATAACCGGTGGATCGGTCGCACATAGGGTAAAAAACCCTAACCACTATTCCGAACCGTTGGATTGGTTGGTCCCGTCTCAACGATCTTCCACTTAAGATAATTAATGTTTTAAGTATCTTATTCAGAAGCTTTCACCGTTGACATGCATGAATCATCACACATCACAAATTTAAAAATTCCACCATCATCATACTTTATTCACCAATTACACATGTGCTACCACCAAACCCTAGGCATGCATGAATCGCTCCCTTTACACTTATCCTCCAATTTTACTCCACATCTCACTCTAGGGTTTTATCCCGAAACCCTAATTTAGGCCTTAACATCCATTCTTACTCCACCTCACATCATCCAAATCATTTTAACACTCCACACATCATAATTCATCGATTCCATTCTCATAATTGCACCTTAATCACCAAAAACACATGATGCAACAAAAACCCTAAGCAATCACACCAAACCCTAATCAACAACCACAAACCATAATTAACCACTACAAACCCTATTTAACCATAACAACCATAATTAGTCATTCTAAACCTTAATTAACCACGACAATTCGCAATTAGCCACTCCAAACCCTAACTTTGTCTCCTACGTACCCAGATAATGTTCCACGTATTATTTTCCATCCAAAGTGTTTAACTACCCAAACAATACTTACATTACCTTTCTTACCTCCCAAATTAACTTTTCATACGTAAATTTTACTCCCATGCAGACTTTACACATCCCATGCGACCATTCAAACTTTTCACACAAACCCTAAATTCCATGCAATCACTAACTCCCATGCAAAATCCTAACTCCACCACGCAACCCTAATACCACCACACAACCATTAATACCACCATGCAAACCCTAATACCACCATACAAAACCCAAGATTCCGTCATACAATACCCTAAATTCAATCCATACCAACCAAATATTCATCCTTACCAAACCCTAGATTCAAATCACATAAAACCGAAGATTCATTCTTACCTTACAATTTATTAGATTCTCCCACATAAAATCATAAATTAGAATCTCCCAAGCAAAACCATAAATTGGATTCCCCCAAACAAATCATAAATTAGATTCTCCCAATCAAATCATAAATTAGATTCTCCCATATAATATCATAGATTAGATTCTCCCAAACAAGCCATAAATTCAATTCTCCCATATAACATCATAAATTAGATTCTCCCAAACACACCATAAATTCGATTATCCCATATAACATCATAAATTAGATTCTCCCAATTAACATCATAATTTAGATTCTCCCAAATGCACCATAAATTATATTCTTCCACCTAAAACCATACATTAGATTATTCCTTATACAACCATAAAATTAGATTACCTCACTTCCCTTAGTCAACTTCTTTCCCCATCCTCCTTTTTCATCCTTTCTCCCACATAAACCATATCAACATCCTCACGTGCATGTCTCACAGGATCACAACACATATCATCATACATAAATAATACATATGCCATACAAAAACATACTTAAACTCCACGACATATCATATACGACATAATTAATAATCATAAACATAGAATGCATAGCATATGAAGCACATAATGCATATAAGCACACAAAGGCCTTAGTAAACCCTTACCTAAAATGACACCGGTCTTGGAGCATGCTCCTATGCCTCCTTAGGGCTTTGACTAGTTTTACCTATTATGAGAGAAAAGCTAAAATTAGAATCTCTCCTATCAAAATAATATTAAACACTAATTTAATATAAGACTAGTTTTTTTTTTGATAAAATAATAATAACAAAAATACCAAAATAATATCAATATTAATATTCATAAGAATAATAAAAATAGTAGAAATAATAATAAAAAGGCATTAATCAAAAATAAAGTGAAATAAGGGCTTCGAACCCCTTTACCAAAATAATACTAAAAATATTATTTGTAAATTAAATAACCCAATTCAGAAATAATAATAATAATAATAATAATAATAATAATAATAATGATAATGATAATAATAATAATAATAATAATAATGATGATGATGATGATGATGATAATAATAATAATGATAATAATGGTAACATTATTAACAACACTAATGTTAAAATATTTGTAATAATAATAAAAAATAAGAATAATGGAAATTCGAAATAGAAAATAATAATAATAATTATACTTATAACATTTTAATATTAATAATAGTAAATATAGAAATAATAAGAAGAATAATAATAAAATTGAATTAAAATATATTAGGCTTCAGCCCTCAACATAAAAAATAATAAAAATATTAATAATAATAATAATAATAATAATGCATATTAAAAATATAAATATTAAGAATAATAATAATAGTATTTATATGCAAATAATAGAAATAAAATAATTTAAGGGTTATAAAAATAGGGAAAAAGGCTGAGAGGGTCTAGGGTTCAACCATAGGTTGGTGGGAATAGGCGGCACCGGCGGTGGTGCACGGCGGCAGCGGCGGCCGGAAAAGGGAAAGAAAGAGGGGAAAGTTGCATGCTGGGAATAAGATAGGGAGAATTAAGATGGGAGCTGGGGTGTTTTGAGTTGCCCAGAAGGAGAGGGACATAATGAAGGTGGTGGCGCACAACGGCGATGGTGGTGGCCGAATGGAGGAGAAGGAGAAAGAAAGAGGAGGAGAGGGAGAAAAAGGAAACTAAAGGTATGGGGAGGTAGAGCAGGGTCTGCAGCACAAAATGGAAGGAGAAAGAAGCGGCTTTAGCGGCGGAGGAGGTGGCTAAGGGTGGCGCGAAGGGTGGCGGAGGTGGAAGAAAGGGATGGTTGGGAAGGGGAATTCACACAGCTGGGGAGACTTATTCAGGAAGAATCGAGGTACATAGAAAGTTTGGTTAGCTAGAGGACGGCGCAAGGAAGATTTTAGTGGCTGGATATGGAGGCTAAGTTGGCCGGAGGCTGAGAACGAGGCGTCTAAAGGAGTGGCGGAGGCAAGGAAGGATTTATGGGTTAGGAAATCAAAACTCGAAACAGGGTAGATTGTGAGGATATTTATAGAGTTAGAGGAGAGGTTAGGGTTATTTGGGTCGGTGAGGGGATAATGCAGTAGGGTTCGGGCTTACCGGAGGCGAGGGTTGGCCGGTGGCAGCAAAACAGGGCAAGGGTTGCGCATGGAAAGGAGAGAGTATCGCGCGATAAAAGGGAGGGTTGATAGGGTTTATGAGGCTTCCAAGACGAAGGGAAGAGAAAGGGAGGAAAAGGCCGGTCAAATCGGGCTAGATCGCCGGCGAAAAACCAGGCACTGGCAGCGTTGTTGCAGGTCGGTGGCGTCAAGCTGGTGCGAAGGCTGGGGAAAAGAAGAAGATGGTAGAGGTCGGGCGGCTCAGGGAAGAAAGAAAAAGAAAAGGAAGGGGGTCGGCCGGTTCGATGCGAGGGAGACTGACTTAAATAGGACGACGTGTTTGGGGAAGGAAAGAGCTTAAAACGCAGTGCTGCAAGGGACGGTGGTAGGAGGACGCGTGGCACGGGCTGGGCCGAAGGAAGAAGAAGAGGAAGACTGGGCTGCCGAGCTGGCTCAATTCGGGGAAAAGAAGGAAAAGAAAAAGAAAAGAAGAAGAAAAAGAAAAAAAAAAGGAAAAAGGAAAAAAGGAAAAATAGAAATAGTGGGTTGGCTCAATTAAATTACACTACCACGGAAAGGGGTTTTAATAACGGTTATTTTATAGTTTTAATAACGGTTTTCAACCGTTATTGAATCGCCCGTTATTAAATCTTTAATAATGGTTCATAACCGTCATGAAAAATACACAAAAACTCGCGAATATGTGCGTAAACTTCATATTTAATAACGGTTTTTACTTAAAAACCGTTATTAAAACTCTAGTTTTTAATAACGGTTCTGATGAAAACCGTTATTAAACGTAGGTTTTAATAACGGTTCTTATGAAAACCGTTATTAAAAACTGGAGTTTTAATAATGGTTTTAGAAGAACCGTTATTAAAACCTACATTTTAATAACAGTTTTCATTAGAACCGTTATTAAAACAAGGTTTTAATAACGGTTTTTATAAGAATCGTTATTAAAACGCCACTTTTTTTTGTAGTTTTGTTCCTGCCCACATACACAGTTACCAAATATGTATGTTAAAACAATTACCAAATCTGCAATGTAAAACAACATCAATTCATACCAAATCTGCAATCACACCATAATTTCAATCAATCTATAATTGGTATGCATGTCTCAATACACCAGTTATACTTGCAATAAAGTTAGTGGGCATACCACAACTTGGTAGCTCTACACCCCAAAGTAAAGAGTTCACAGATCTAGGCTGGTAGACGAAATACAAACCTAAAAATGCATGTAAAATATATAGATCGCTACCGACTGAATGAGTGCACGTGCTTGGCCTCGAACTTCATCAATTTCATCAACATTATATTGCTGGCCTCGTGCATAGTCATCGGTGAAAAACTACAACACCCATGTTTCAATTAATATACAGTTAGCCATTAGGTATGTCAGGATTCATTAATAGAAAAATATGGAAAAGCAAACATACATGGCTTGGATCTATGTTGACCAATCTATTCTAGACTATAAGATCCATTGCTTGTCTTCTTCACTTGAACCCTTAAAAACTTCAATTTCATCATCATCATCTAAGTTCCTTTGTCTCGAAGATCTTCAATTTTGGAGGTACCTAAAGCTCTTATCTCATCCATAATTACAATAAAGAGATAAACAATAGAGGAAAAACAATTCTGATAAAAGTAAAAACTAAAATAAATGAAAACATGTATTACCCTACATACAAAATAATACAAAGGTAGGCAACATATGTTACCACTATAATCAAGAGGTTATATAACACTATCATACCCTAAATTAAAGGTTCAATTTGTAAAAAAGGCCCTAAAAAGGTTGTATCACAAAAAAACCTCAATTAAGAGGCCAAAACGGCCTTTTTTGGGCTCCGATATTGCCCAAAAAATACCCAAAATAGCCTCCTAGATCACCTAAATCTAAGGTCGCATGAAAAGTTATGACCCTCCAAAGTTTACAGTTGAATCTAGCTCTAAATAACCTCAATAATGTCTTCTATTTTGTTTATTATGGTTGTAGCTCTAAATAATGTTGAATCTATATTCTCCATACAACAATAATATGTAAAGGTCTCGGCCAACACATGCATTTGTTATATATAACAATAACGCAACAAATTCAACAACAAACAGCAAAATTTTCAGCCAACACATTCAACAACACATTTTCGAACGAAACCCTGACGACATGCATTTATATAAGTAGATAAAAAAGTTACGAGAGGAAGAACAAACACATACATAAAGTGAGCTAGCTACAAGCACGACGATGAGAATGTTGAGAGAGGCAAGGGCTTCAAACACGACGGAGGATGAAGGTGCAAGTGCCAGCTAGCTTCGGAACAATGGCAGAGGCGTGGAGAGTTGGCGATGCGAGGGTTTCCTTTACTTGAGAGGAGCCTGGTGGTGCACGGTGTGGCGGTGCGAGGGTTTGCAAGGAGAAGGAAGGAAGGAGAGCAAGAGAACGAAAGTGCAGAGAGTCTGAAAATTTTGGCACGAAACAGAACCGAACGAAATAAAAGTTTGATTTTGGGGTTTTAATAACGGTTCCTGGAAGAACCGTCATTAAAAGGTTCTGACTTTTGACAACGGTTCTAATATGAACCGTTATTAAATTCTCTTTTAATAACGGTTTATATAAAACCGTTATTAAAACATCCGTCCAAATTTTAACGTTGCCCTTTTAAAAACGATTTTTAACTAGAACCGTTATCAAAACTTTCCGCCGATTAATTTTCACGCGTTTGACAACGATTTTCGAACTACCGTTATTAATGTCCCGTTATTATTTCCCGTGTTTGTAGTAGTGTTAATTATAATATTTGGGATATTTAAAAATGATAATATTTAAATAAAAAAATATTTAAATCTCTTTTTAGGCTAAATTAGGATTTTTTTAAAAAAGATTTTTCTACAAATTCTTTTTTAATTAGCAAAACACTCTAATTTTCTCCAATTAAATTAGTTATAAAATTAATATTAATTTGAAACTATTTTCTCCTTCTTATTTTAAATAAAATAATTTATTTAATAAATTTTCAAAATAAAATGCTTAATTAGCTAAAATCCCCAAATTCTCTTCTAATAAAAATACTTATAAATGTCTTCTTTATTTTTCCTAATTAATTCAATTTAAAAATAATTTTTTTAAATAATTTTTATAATAAATATCATTTAATGTAGTTTATAAAATTAGAAATTTTCGGGGCATTTCAGGGGATTAGTGACCTAATAGGTATGGGAGATAACTTAGTATCCTAAATCAAGTAAGAGGTAATTTCGTGATTATGCAACAAGGAGGGTAATATGGTAATTTGTCAAGTAAGGAAGGGATGACTTAGCAATTATATAAGTAAGGGGTAAATAAGTAATTTGTATCTAATATGTCGTTGATTGTGGAATTTCATAATACGACTCAAATAACGCTAAATAGTAATATAAGAGTATTTGATAAGTAGTAAGTATCACGAGAACGAATCCTAATTCGGAATGAGATTATGATGGCCTTAATGATTCCTCTGTGTTACCTTGAATAACCATTTGAATAAGAAATATCTAATGATATTAGAACGATTGAAAGTGAATAAGTATATGATTGTCGTACTTTTGTGATCACCTTAATTAAGATACTAATACTTAAAGTCAAAGACCAAGAGATCGAGAATGGTGGCTCTTTAGGGGTCGCTACCCTAAAGACGTGGTTTAGCCCACAGTTATTCTGGTATTTGTTGGTGTGCCTTTGTACCCCAGCCAGACCCTATATCTTACTCTATCTAGCTCTATGGACTTAGGGGGTATGCATACTTATAGATTAGGTGTCCTTATCGGTAGGGTACTGAGTTAGCTTTATGCACCAGTACGACTAGGGTACCTTTGCGTCCTTGGGTTGATAGTTGAAGGGTACTAAGTAGCTCATATGCACTAGTATGACCGGTGTACCTTTGTATTCCGGGATCTTGATCTCCCTATCGAGGTAAATAAATGGAATTGTTGTGCTGATTAAAAAGGAAAAACACTAATCGTGAAAGTGAAAGATTAATGAGTCGGGCCCAGTAGAATTATATTATGAGTACCGATCCACCGGATATAATAGTAGCCTAGGAGGTTTTGCCCTAGATGATGTTTATGAGTACCGATCAACCAAATATAATAATGGCCAAGGTGCGTGTTGTCCTGGATGATGTATATCTGTATTCCCGTCCACCGGCTACAATAGTGGGGGTCCCGAGCTCAATAAAATCAATTTGGTTGTGAATAAATTATGAAAAAATACTGAAATGCCTCAAAAATTCTAATTTTAAAAATTATAGTTAAATGAGATTTTATTAGAAAAATTATTTAAATAAATTATTTTTATTAAAATAAAAGGAAATTAATTAGGGTAAATCAAGAAGAAATTTATAAGTAGTTTAATTAGGAGAAATTGGATATTTTAACTAATTAAGGATATTATTTTGGAAATTAATTAAATAAATTATTTTATTTAAAATAAAAAGGAGAAAATAGTTTCAAATTAATAGGAATTTTATAAATAATTTAATTGGAGAAATTTAGGGTGTTTTGCTAATTAAAATGGAATTTATGGAAAATCTTTCAAAAATCCTAATTTAGCCCAAAAAGGGATTTAAATATTATTTTATTTAAATATCCCAAATATCATAATTAATTTAATTAAGCCAACCCACTATTTTTCTTTTTCCCTTTTTCTTTCTTCCTTTTCTTTCCTTTTTCTTTCTTTTTCTTCCTTTTCTTTCCACCTCCGCCACCCTTCGAACCTCCCTTAGCCACCACTTCTGCCACTTCCGCCGCTCCTTTCACCTCCCAAATTATGTTGCAGACCCTCCTTCACCTTCCCTTACCTTTCTTTTCCTGTTCCTCCCTCTCCTTCTCTTTTTCTGTTCTTCTTCTCCATTCGGCCACCACCATCGCTGTTGTGTGCCGCCACCCTCATTATGTCCCTCTCCTTCTGGGAAACCATAATCACCCTTACTTACACCCTCCTTCTTATTTTGTTCCCAGCCTTCAACTTTTCCCCTTTTATTCTCTTTTTTAGGCCGTCGCCACCGCCGTCGTGCACCACCGCCAGTGCTGCCTGTCACCACCAGCCTAAGGTTGAACTCTAGACCCTCTTAACCCTTTTACCTTATTTTTACAAGCCTTAATCTATGTTATTTCATTTATTTGAAATATATTATTATTATTTCTATTATTATTGTTATTACTATTATTATTATTATTATTAATGATTTTATTATTATTTCTATTGAGGGTCGAATTCCTATTATATTTTTTATTTTGATTTTATTATTATTATTCTTATTGTTGCTATTATCTTTATTATTAATATTAATATGTTATTGTTGTTGTTGTTGTTATTATTACAAATATTTTACTAATAGTGTCGCTATTATTATTATTATTGTTATGTGATTATTATTATTATTATTATTTTCATTTTTGGTATTATTATTTCATATAGGGCTAAAACCCTATTGTGTCTATAAGGGTCCATAGGAGATCGAACTAGGGTTTGCGTGGACAATTAGGATTTGTTGTGGTTGCTTAGAATTTTTGTATTATTATGTGTATTTGGTGATTAAAGTGTAATTATGATGGTGGAATTTTATGATTTGTGATGTGTGAAGTATAAAGAGAATGATGCGTGTATGTCCATGGTGAAAGCTTTTGAATAAGATACTTAAAACATTAATTATTTAAAGTGGAAGATCATTGAGACGAGACCAACCGATCCACCGGTTAGAAATAGTGGTTAGGGTTTTTACCCTATGTGCGACCGATCCACCGGTTATAATAGTGGTTCGCACATGATGTCCTATGTGTGACTGATCCACCGGTTATAATAGTGGGGGTTCCCGAGCTCAACAAACACAAACCAGAGTTTCGCTAACACACCTAAAAGATACTAACTACTTACAATGGAACACCATGTGAGCCGGAGCCAACCGATCCACCGGTTAGGAATAGTGGTTAGGACGCGTAGTCATATGTGTCTCCGATCCACCGACTATAATAGTGGTTAGGGTATGATACCCTATGTGCCTTCGATCCACCAGCTATAATAGTGGGGGCTTCCGTACTCGCATGGATTTGATAAAAAGCATGGTGTGAAACGATTCCTGACTAGAGATAAATTAAATAATGAATCCGGATTATAAATGGGCCTTTATGTATGTACCTAAATAATTGGTCGATATTATGATATGATGATGGTCTTTATGTTCTTTTATTCTCATGCATGATTTTATGTGCTTATGTGTTGGCCTTAGTTTTTGGTTACCTTACTCAATATGTAGCATACTGATCACCTTTTTCATGGGTGCTGCTCATTCTCACGAGTAGTATGCCCTTCTGACTTTGTGCAAGTGGGTGAGACATCAGTCGGGGTTGAATGTTGAGCTAGGGTGTGTGCTCAAAGTTCGAGAGTGTCGTGGCTGTTTTTACCCTTCTTGTTATTTTATTTCGCTTTTACTAATCCTTTTTGTATCAGATTTATCTTTTGTGGCTTATTACTTTGTGTTCAGTATTTGAGATGGACCTTTTAACAGCTGTCCAATTATATCTTGTTGTGATTATTAATTATAATTCTTTACGCATACTCTGATTTGAAGTTATTATCTCTTAAATTCATTTTATGAAATCTTGGTTTAAGTTTTATATTAATCTTTTTAGCCTTAACACTTGGTATTGAAACGGTTGGAGAGAACCGGTTTGGTACTAAGTGTGGCGGTAACATCCCCAAAATTTACGGATTTTAAATTAAGTATTTTAATTACTCCCGCTTTAAAAAAAGTAGTAAATTTTGGGGTGTTACAGGAACATCATGTGAGTCAAGGCCAGACCTGTCTACCGGCGAATAATAGTGGCTGGAGCATTCTTCCTTGGAGACTGATCCACGTGTAATAATAGTGGTCAGGAGCGTTCTGCCTTATATGTATTCTGGTTCATCGACTATAATAAGTGGGGTCCCCGCACTCACACATATACTTATAATCCGATATGATTGATAATGATGGACTAAGGGCTTAAGGCCCAGAAGTATCGATTGTTCTTTATGGCCTATTAAGATCTAATTGATTTGTTAAGTATGTGAATATATGAATGTGGACATTAAGTATTTACCTCTCATTATGTATGTGTGTAGTATCATGTGTTGCATTGCGGGCCTACTATTAGGTGTGTTTTAAAGGATTACTTAGTACCATAGTACTGAAGGGTTCCATTCGTAGGGCCCCTGCCTATTCAATGGGCAGTGTCCCTTACAGATCCTTCTCAGGTACTATTCAAGCGGACTCTTGGAAAAGAGCGTAAAGTACTATTCAGAATATCCTAGGAGTGTACTCTTTCTCCTTTAAAATTTATGGTTTCAATGTATTTGTTGATTTGTAACCACCACTGGTGGATTTTATTATTGTAAAGTGTTGTGTACGCTACTCTGATTTAAATATGTTTGAGTTTCTCGTAAGTTATACTTTTCTCTTTTATCCTTAGCACTTGGTACTGGAACGGTAGGAGTGAACTATTCTTGTACTAAGTGTGGCGGTAATATCCCCAAAAGTCACAGTTTTATTATTTCGCTTCTATTGATTATTTTAATAAAACGAAAAATTTTTAGTAGTGAATTTTAGGAGTGTCACATGTTAGCACATGGAAACACCCAATTGGTAGTTTAATGGCTTGGGATGTGTTTAGTGTTATCATTTGAAATTTTTTTATTTGGTTAATAATGGAATTTAATTGTATTTGGTGTTGTCACTTGAAAATACCCAATTTGACTATATGTGGATTTTGTGTGTGATTTGTGATATCACCTAAAAATATAAATTAATGGTTTAAAATTTTGTTCAAACCTTTTTCTTTGGCTCTCTGGGTAGTTGTCAGGATTTAGTGGACGAGTCACCCTTGGTTATATTTTTCACTTAGTACTTATTTCATTTTCTATCGTGCTGCGGTCTGTAGCGGATATGCGCATATTTTCGAGGTATAAGATTATACTATGGAAGACCGACATAGCATTAGTGTCTAGCACGAGTGGGTGAGGTATTCCAATACAAGCCCAAACACTTTGTATTGTCTATTGCTTAGGCGGGTATGGTATCCCCATTTTTAGCCCTTATAGGTGAGACATTTAAGGTATGGTGGGTGAGGTATCCCAATATAAGCCCCCTCGATGTATTTCAACCACGTATGGTAGGTATAGTATCCCAACTTATGGCAGGTACACTCAATGTGTGGTGGGTATGATATCTTGAAGAAAGCCCATTCGATGTTTCCTGACCCTTATGTGATGGGTATGGTATCCCATTGTGATTATTTGTACTGCCATGACTTTTGTTTATGTTGGAGAATTATGCAGCTGAATGAACTATCTCATTATCCAGAATTTCTGTGGTCACTAAAGAAGGAATTCTAATATGGCTTATATTGTATGGATCACACGTATTTACCATATTTCCATACCTCTATGATTTCCATGCAATCATTTCTTATTGTACTTAAGCTATACCGATATGATATCACCATTTTGTTATGTCACTTTAATGTGCTACATGAGCCTTACCATGTAGGTAGTATATTTTACTAGTACTTCACTATACTAATATTATATTTGTGTGGTTACTATTATGATCCGACTTCTGGTCCTAGGAGTAAAGGACGATTTGTAAGGCTACAACTCTTAGTTAGAGTATACTAAGGGTGATGACGTAGACTATTAGTGGGGCATTGCTTGGGGTTGTAGGTTTATGCCTATTATGCCTAAGAGTTAGGCTAACTGGTTAGAAGTGTTTTTGTCCACTACATTATAAAGTTTTTTTTTTCATTTTCGATTATTTAAACTCTTAGCTCGATTTTCTGTATTTGGTTTTGTCAAACTATCACTCTCATTCTATCTATAATATTGTTCTCACTATTATTATTTTGTATTGTCATATTAAATGTTATGAGCATGCATCTTTTGTTTATTGTTCCATTTTGCCTTACATTAAGCACGAATTAGGTGATGTTCACACCTCTATTATGGTTGATGTAACAATAACATTTTTCGATTTTATTTTTCAAACACTTTTGCATTGTTTTAAAAATGAAATTTTCTTGTTAAAAAATTGGGGGTGTTATATTTTGTCATTGAGCACACTATATTTTTCCCTTTCTCTCCTCTCTTAGTTTAAACATCTATATATAGTGAACCTTCTAATTATTTTGGGGATATGAAGTTATAATACAACTCTCTTATTTTTCGTTTTCTCCTCTCTATTTTAATCTCAATATTTCCTCATTGCTAGCTCTCCCTTTTATTTCCTTAAGAGTCACTCAGTTCATAAATTTTATAATAATAGTCTTGAGAGAGAAAACAAAAGCTTACGTCGCAAGCATATTACTTTTTGAATCAATAATATACTTGACTGTTAATATATCTTACTATCTATTAAATAGAAATATCGACTTTTTATATAATAGAAAGAGACAAAATATAAAAAAAGATTGAGAAACTGATGAATTCAAAGTTAATAGAAGTAATTCAATTGTTCAATTATTTCAAGGCAATGTTTTAATACATACATGATTTTCACTTGAAACTTTAGCTATTTGCTATCATATATAATCTCATTAATCAACATAAATGACTATTATATTGAATTTAAAATCTTGAAGTATCCCATTTTCCTATTAAACTTCAATTGACAAAATAAAAATTATTTGTTTTTTTTAAATTAATTAATATCCAATAGTATCACTATACATCATCTATTTTTATCATATATTTTCAAAGCAAAATGAATAGATTATATTTATGTTTATTTAATTTTTTAGTAAAAAAAAAAAACTATGGCAGCATATTCACGCATAAACTGTTTCGTTTATCCAGAAATGGAAATATGTTCTTCCAGCTCCGGAAAGGCGAATAACTTGCACGTAGTCTCTCACTTGCTCGTATCTCGCGCTGGGTTTTGATTCGAGTAATGGCTGCGAAACTGGGTTCATTCAGGCATAGTTTCGCAGAGAGAAGAGAGAGGGAAAAATTACTATCCTCCTCCAAAGGATATTGTCATCTAGGATTCCCGTATCTCGTGGAAGAAGATGAAGAACAAAACACTAGTCTTCGAAAATTTCGTGATAGCGTTAAGACTTATTGGAAGGGGTTTCGAGAATTCACGATCAAAGTCGTCGACATGGGAAAATCTGACCCTAGAAAGATCGTTTTTGCCGCCAAAATGGCTCTTGCGTTGGGGCTTATTTCTCTTCTTATTTTCTTGAAGGAGCCATTTGAGGATATAAGTCGGTATTCTGTTTGGGCTATTCTCACTGTCGTGGTCGTGTTCGAATTCAGTATAGGTAACCTTAATTGTGAATCCGCATATCATTTGGTTGTGACTGTTGCTATTGATTAATTAATTTCTTTGTTCGTGCTTGTGGTTGGTTTGGTTTCTATTTGCAACATTTGAATGTTTTGTCTCATAGCCATTTTTAGTGGGCTGAGCTCAGTTTATTTTCTCTGTGTTTGTGTATATGATTTAGATGCCAACATGTGGTTGCTTGTCGTTGTCGCTGTGACATTGCAGGCCTGATAAATTAAGTTCACGCCCGCTGCAAATATAGGAGCCTTTACCGTGCTGGCCTTTATAACTCGATAATGTTTTTCGGTGATGAATTTTCTGTGTTTTATTTGGAATATGAGAGTATGATAGCAGAGGAGTAGAGTAAGCGGTGCGGGCAAAAGATGACAACAGATGAAAGGGGAAAGAATGGTATTTCCGCGGTTGATTGGTGCCAATGCTTTTGATTGAAAGTTGTTGTAGAACGTATACAGTTGTTATGGCCTGGGATTGTTGAAGTAAACAGTAAACTATCGAGTTTGGGGTTTTCGTTACATAGTTCTGAGATAGAAATGGGAACTGTTTATTCATATCCTAGCCATACCGGTGATGCATATAGGGACTGATTACATTCTGTTGTTGTAGTACCATTGAACTATGCTACTTGCCCATCCCCCGCCTGAGAAAATAAAAACAGATATGTTCTTGACCACTCACTACAGTTTGGGGTTGGAGAAAACTGGATTAACTGTGGTTAATAGTAAAGAAGCGAAGCTTGATAGAAAATGACATTATATTCTTCCACATATCTTTTTAGCTATGGTTCTGTTGCTCACTGACTCAAGAATCTTTACTAGGTCATGCTAGTCCACGCGTTTGATTATCTTTCTACATTTCCACGATGCTTTTTCTGGGCTTCATAAGGTTATTTGATTATTGAAATGATGGGCTTTATCAATGCGAGATAGGGTGGTTATTGACTGCAGAAATGACTACTACTTGTTGGATAAGTTCTCCCATCCTTGCCGATGTTTTGAACTTATGCAAATGGTTACTGTGATTGCAATGCCAGTTGCATATCAGTGTGACTCAGGAAAATTCTTATGAACCCTCGTATTAAGAGCCAACTCAAAATTGAAAAAGGAAAAGGGAATGATTTCTCTCTTGTGGTGATTGTACAACTCAACCTTTGATTAATTACTAATGGAGTAATGCTTCATTTAGATCTATGTATTCCAAAATTCCTTGTCTTCTTTTGGTTGTTAATTTCATGTAATCTGGATATACGCCGATGTCCTCTCATCTGAAAAATAGTCTCCTACAAGTTAATATTATTCTATTTCAATAATATGTAGCTTCTAATAAAATGCATTTTTCTCTCAACTTTCTCCTTTATGAACTTAAATCCTAATTTCTAGGATCAGATTGTGTTATATAATTCTTTCTCCGACAGATTTATGTTTCCTTGGGGTATCCTATTTCTTTCTGTGGGTTTTGCCCTGCGTCTCTTACAGGTGCAACACTTAGCAAAGGATTCAACAGGGGATTGGGAACATTTCTAGCTGGAGGGCTTGCTTTGGGCTTGGCAACCCTTTCCACTTTGGCTGGATACTGGGAAGAGGTTGTTATCATCTTCAGTATATTTATCATAGGTATGACATTGCTGTTAGTTTTTATCAGTCTTGCTGAAACAAACCTTTTCTTCTTCCTTTGATCCTAGTCTTTTTTCTTCTTTTGGTCATATACCTTTAGCCTGTGTAGTTATTGATGTTTTGTTTTTGTCAGGCTTTTTGGCTACATATCTGAAACTTTATCCTACACTGAAGCCTTATGAATATGGATTTCGAGTGTTCTTGTTGACATATTGCTACATCATGGTTTCTGGATATAGAACAAGAGAATTCATCCACACAGCTGTCACTAGATTTCTGCTTATCGCAATTGGTGCTGCTGTTTGCTTGGGGATAAATAATTTCATTTACCCCATATGGGCAGGTGAAGATTTGCACAACTTGATAGTGATGAACTTCATGAATATTGCAGATTCCTTGGAAGGTTGACCAATCTTTACAATTTCGTTATGTTGATTTATACCTCCAGTGTTATATTTTATCAGGTTCAAATTTCTCATGCTTTGATCATTTCCTCCAAACTCATTTTGTAGGCTGTGTTAATGGGTACCTGAATTGCATCGAATATGAGCGGATCCCTTCCAAAATTCTGACGTATCAAGCTTCTGATGATCCTTTGTATAATCGCTATAGATCAACTATAGAGTCCACTAGTCAAGAGGATACCCTGGTAGCCTAATTATTACAATTTTTTGGAGAATTGCTTCTCACTTTTTTTTAAAAAGTGTATGAAATTTGACCGTTTCATTTGTAGATGAGCTTTGCTATCTGGGAGCCACCTCATGGGCCTTACAAAATGTTCAGATATCCTTGGAAGAGTTACACTAAAGTTGGTGGTGCTCTAAGGCACTGTGCTTTCATGGTTATGGCCTTGCATGGATGTATTCTCTCGGAGTTACAGGTTTGTTTGCCTTGCTTCAATCTCTTGATCTATTCTAGGAATGCTACTTGAGGATGGTGTATTTTGTTAGTTTTGCTGTGATTGTGGCGGCATGATTCTATCTTTCTCCTTATCTTTTGATATAGAAGCATTCAATAAAATATCGGATTTGATATTGCTCATCAGCCGATATTTTGTAGGTAAATGCGATGGATTTTGAAAATCACTATATCGGTGCAATATTAGATATCAGAAAATATCACTAATAAATTCCTGAAATATCGGTAACCCTAATATTTAAGAAGAGTAGAAGACAAAGCAGATTCTCACTTCTCAGCTCATGACAATAATTCACAAACAACCAGTGAAGAAGCAAAGTATTACCAACCCTAGTTCAAAGCCAGATCTAGCAAAAAAACTATTGAACGGAGCTTCTCTAGGCATCTAACGTTTGCTTCCGGTTGCCGTTGTTGTTTGTTCTTTGCCGACTTTGCCCACCATCATCGTTCTTTGCTTGTTGTGTGCTCGTGTGGGGAGGATTGGGGTGGACTTTTTGAAGTTGAGCTCGACGCTCCCAGCTTGTGACTTTTGCTCTTGCGGTTCTCTTGTGTCTAGTCTCACTCTCACTATCTCCACTCGACCAAATAGAAAAGAAAAAAACAGCCATGCTTATTTTATAAGAGAGAGGTGGGCCATCTAGGATACTAGAAGCATCTCAAACCCAGATATCTAATAATCTACTCAATTAGCCTACTGTAAGTTGACTTATTCCATCTATTTTTTTATATTAATATATTTAGGAATTAGTAATTTAGTATAGTAACGAGTTGCAAGTTGCTCTCTATAATTTCTGAGTAAAATATTGTTACTGAACTTTAATCAAGCAGTCTTAATATTAATTAAATTAGTATTTGTATAAATGTAACGTATATAAATTAGTACCTGCAATTGTTATAGTTTTAATTTATTGTAAATGTGTATAAATATAACATGATAGTAATTTATTGTTAATAATTTAGTATCATTTGTCAAGTAGTGTTAGTATTAATTAAATTATTACATACATAACACAACTAAGAATAATATATAATATTTGTTAAAGCTTTAATTTATTATAGATATATGTAAATATAATATAATAATAACTAATTATCGATAATTTAGTATCATATGTCAAGTAGTGTTAATATTAATTAAAGTAGTATCAATAAATAAGGATTGAAGACATGTGAAATAACAATATAAATTCACACCATAATGACAGTGACACTTAATTTATCATTATAGATGCTTCAATATGGCAACCGCTATTGCAATTTTATTGCATGGTCGTGGTTTTGTCCATTTTGTTGAAGAAGTTGGTCATGCTTCACATGACATAGTTTGTTTTTTGTTTTTTATATGCTGTAATTTAATTGGAAAAAAGCGTAGTTTCACATGGCAATTTAGGCAATCTTCTTGCTGTCAAATTTGGAGACCTCGTCGAAGCTTTTTTGTTTTGGAAGGCTCGATATCTCCTTGAGACTTGAATTTTTTTTTGAATTGTTTGGTTTAAAAAATAGTATATTTGCTTAGGTCCTTATCTATTTAGAAAAATATATATTTAGGATTTGATTTTATACTTTGATTATTTTTTTATTTATTTATTGTCGTGACGTGCAAAGGATGGTTTTAACTTTATCATTTAGCATAATTTTAAACAAAAAATAATTAAATCCCAACTAGAACTAAAGTGGTAGCTATCCTATAAAAGTTATTGTCACAAAGGAACATTTGATGGTATGAAGTGGATCAAAGTGAAGGAAGCTTGGATGATGGGATTTGATGATCTTCAACTAAGGTTTGAAAAATTTAAAGACCGATTTGAGTTTGGTTTTTATGATGGACAAATAGGCTAGGGAACAAGCAATAAAATTGCGGTTACAGTGTTTCGAATGATATTTTATATGTTGCGGTTATCGTGACATAATTTTTTAATTTTTTTCTGCACAAATAATTCAAATATTGGCCAATATTGGCAAATAACAATAAAATATCGGCCAATATCTGAAATTTTATTAATATTAGAACGATAAATATGTGATTTTCTGAAACGGTTGTGTTTGAGGAATTTTGCATCGCAATTGACTTAAAAACTGCGAAATTGCAGTTGGTGTGCAATTGGTATACCGATATTTCATTGTATGATAGAAAATCTTCGAGCAAGATGAAGATTCATCAATAATGCAATAAGAATGTTTAACTTCAAATATTTGACATTGAACACATTCAAAGGATCTTATTTAGGAAACACAAAGTAAATCCTAGAAAGTAGGGTTCAATCTCACAAAGATGATTGAAATCGTTAAAAATATTGAATGTGATGCAAGGTTGAGAGGGAAGAAAGAGAATTTGAGAGGGAAACCAGGAAATCACTCGGGAATTAATTAATATTCATTCATTCGTAATCAAATAACAACCCTAAGACCCCTTTATATAGAGTAAGGGCCATAAAAATAACGATAGTAAAAATCACTAATTACTAGCTAAGATAAGATCATCATAAATTACTAAGGTAAATAAAATAATTACTAAGGTAAGAAAATAAGATAGGAATCTATTTTTTATTCCTACGTTTATACTTATTCCTATAAAAATCTTGTTTATCCACATCATTCTCGCCCATCGGAAAAGAACTCGACTCCGGCGAGTGAGATCGAAGAAAGTCATTAAGCAATTCTGGAGCCAAATCTCGAAGATCATCCTCAGGAACCCAAGTAGCATCACAATCTGGGCGGTTCTTCCACGTGATCCAAAATCGGCGAAACCCTCCTTGAGAAGAGGAAACATACTCCACATCTTCAATAGAAGCAATCTCATCCTTGGGTAGCTGAATAGGTGGCACTGTCGGCTCCTGCAGACCTGCAGGCACACTAGAAGGCAACGCAGGAGGCTCAAAGTTGCCTATGTAAGGTGACAAATCACTCATGTTGAAAACAGGACTAATACCTAAATCATCGGGTAGATCTAGCACATAAGCATTCGGTCCTTGTTTTTTCAAAATCTCATACAGGCCCATGGCACGCGCATGTAACTTTTTAAAACATCCTTTTGGAAAACGTTCAGGACACAAGCGTACCATGACAAAGTCACCTTCATTAAAACCTTATCTCTACGATGCACATCAACAACAAGTTTATAGTCCACATTACTCAACATAATCTTACGCCTAATCTCATCATGCAAAGAATGTATATGATCAGCAAAGGACTCAGCAGACGCAGACACACATGCATGTGGGGATAGGGGGCCAAAGTCAACAGGAGCACGAGGAGCATAACCATAAACAATTTCAAAAGGATTAGATTCAAGTCAAGCCATCTATTTTTTATTCCTACGTTTATACTTATTCCTATAAAAATCTTGTTTATCCACATCAGAATGATAGCCAAGTATTAACTTGTATTAGATTCAAATCAAGCCATCTATGTTACAATAGCCTGCGAATAGGTCTTTATATAGGCAAGTGGCTAGGCTTCAACTCAACTAGGCGTCAACTAACTTATGAGTTAGTTAAGCCAATTATAGCCATTGTCCACTTACATTCAATTGGATTATTTTAACTCTAACTAACCGTGTAGCTAACCAACTAAACTAGCTATTAACCATCCTAAATCAGGTAATTATTCAGTTAAAATCCTAATCCTAATTTGTGGCTGAATGCCATTTATTAAATGACATTAGTTATAACATTACAAAGCATTAAACCGGGTAATCCATATATGTGAAATAATAAGCTAAAAACCTTAATTTATATGGAATAATAGCCCAGGGTTTATAACAAGTCTATACAACTAATGAAGTCTTTGTATTGAAGCTTGTTGTCTTATTCTCCATGTATGCATTAGCTTGAATGCTTCAAATGTCTTGTAACACTTGGTATTTTAAGTAGCTTGACATCTTAAGCTTCTCCTGACAAATATGTCACAATTTTGCAAGAATACCTTGAAGCAACTTCATTAGTGTTAGGAAGATTATCAAAGACAAGTAATTTGTTTGGCTCCAATGCTCCATTACCAAGTTTATCAAATCTTATTGTCTTAAGAATTCATGGGTGCTCATGCATTATTCAAAGAATATTTTTCTCAAATTGGCATCACCATAACAATAAACAAGTCATCAATATTAAATTTCCTCAAAACTTCTCCATAAGAATCTGGGAGTTCTAATTCATAAGCATCACTCTAAACTTCCGAAGGATTTTAAATGATCCATCTGCCCTTGGCATTCATTTATTTTTACGTAGATTAGGAAATCTTTTTTTACGCAAATGTAACCAAAATAAGTCCCTATGAAAAAATATCTTTTGAGATCGATGTTGCTTTGCTTATTTTTGTACCTTGCATTAGCTCTTTTAATGATCCTATGATTTGTTGATGAAGCTTTTGGAAGAACTTCATTCGATTCTGTATTCATAGCTTTTCAATTCACTTTTATTCCAGGGAACCATATTGATTGGCATGTAAGGGTTCACTCCATGAACAGCTTCGAATGGACTTGAATGATTAGTACTTGAGGGACTTCGATTGTAGGTAAACTTTGCATGATCTAACTTAATATCTCAATCTTTAGTACTTTTACTTACCAAACCTCTTAACAATGTGCCAAGAATCCGATTTGTAACCTTCGTTTACCCATGAATTTGTTTATGGCGGAAAGTGCTAAACAATTACTTGGTGCCTAAAATGTGCCATAAGGTCTTCTGAGAAACTTAATATCTCTATATAAAACAATACTTGTAGGAACACCATAAAGTTTCACAATATCTTTAAAATAAAAGTTGACAACGTGTAGCATCATCAGTTTTGTTATATGGAATAAAATGAACTTGTTCAAATCGCATAAAAAACAAATTCACGAACTCCAATCGAACTAGGGTTTTAAAATTACCCGATCAAATCGATCCATTAGGGTACGATTTGGTTGAGGCAAACACTTGCTGTCGAGGAGCTTGGAGCTGGAACTAGATTTTTGACCACCTTGAATGTTGTGGCCTTTAGGAGCCATGGTAAGAGGAAGCTTGAGAAGAAAGAATTTTGAAGAGAAATGAATGTTGATGGAGATGGAAGATGAGTTTGATGGAGGAAGATGGGAGGGGAGGAAGATTAGGTCAATGGAGGTGGAGCAATTGATGGAGGAGGCGAGGTTAATGGAGGAAGAGCAGTCGATAGAGGAAGTCAAGGTCGATGGAGGAAGTCAAGGTCGTTGAAGGAGGTGGAAGCCAAAACAAATTTCTCGACTTTTTTCTTTCTTTCTTCTGATTTTGGTAAGGAAAATATAATAGTATAACTTTCTCACTCCTTTTCTTATTTTCTTTCTTTGTAGCTTTCCAATCAACCAAACATTGTAAAAATATTTTCCACCAATTTTTTTTTCCTTTCCATGTAACTTTCCACGAATCAAACATACCCTAATGCTCAAGTTAACTCCACGGAGTATGGTCTAATAATGATAAAAGTAAAGAAATAAAATAAATAAATAAATAAATAAACTAAAGTAGTGATTAATAGTATAGCTTTTTATCCTTTGGAAAATAGCCCTGCTCGTGGGCACTGCACGAATAAGTACACTCGGTCCAGTTTCAGTTATAACAATATCAAAATCAGCTCCAGCTGCATCATTAGCACTAGCTACAACAAAACCAATATCAGCCTTCTTCGAAGCTGATGCATCATTGACACCATTGCCTCTACATATATGCTTCTTCTCTTGGATCCTCTTAACAATTTCATTTTTGTGCTTTGTCAAAAAGGGGAAGTTCATTTGGCAGATTAGATTACAGAACAAAGAAGATCATCTATAACAATAGAAAAATAAGCTTTATCCATTCCTATTTATCTGTAATGGGGAAAAGTGCAACTTTCTGTTCATTTCAACCATAGGGATTTGTGGCAAGAAAGAGACGAATGTCGCTAACGGGGCCTTTAGCTATATAAGCTGAAAACAATTGGATGGCATATGATGCCAACAAACAACCATAGTGCCTGTGGACTCTACTTTGTTTTTTTCCGGTACTTCATAATAACGAACAAGATCAATACATGAATATCTTAACTTGCTGAAAGGTGTTGGAAAGAAGACAAATAACTTAAACCCTGTTTTGGAACAGCCAAAGATTTAAGTTTTCTCTGTGCATAGTCATCAATTATTAAGTGGACTTTGCTCTTTAGATCCTCTCTAGCATAGCAAAGTGCAAGTATCTACCATTACTAACTAAGTGCCAGTCTCCATTGACATAAATTTATGTTAAAGCAGTCCACTTGTCAACAGGATTATTACTAAGGCAACTACGTAGTGAGGGTTTACACTTGGTATTTGCAGTAATATGTTATTACTGCTGTTACCACTGCAGCAGCACTTCTAAGTACCTGTTGCCAGCATACATGAACAAAACGAAGCTAAAGCAGCCCCTCCTAGTCCAAAAATTACTAAGTGAGGGTTACAACAGGAGCCTTCTATTTTGTGGTGGCAGCCACCATTCACAATTTCAGATCCAGCAGTCCCTGTCACAAAATCAGTTGCAGCAGCTTATAGGGTAATAAACAGCTACCTAAGACATGAAGCATGCCACAACAATTACAGCAGCTAGAAGCAAGGTCAGTGGCTACAACTACTGTTTCAGCAGCCTTCAACTCGCCAAGGATAGCTACAGCACCTGTTATAGTCAATCAACCTGTGTTTACAACTACTATATCATCTAGCATCATTGAGTACTCATCCGCATCAAACTACAGACACATCTATGAAACCCTGCTAACCCACTTAGCAATCAATTACAAAACAAGGATGTAGTGACATGGAACCAGCAAAAAAAAAGCAGCTGTAATTGCTAAAAGAGACAGAAACCAGCAGCGTCATAGCTACTGTTACAACATGGACTCTTTTACCTGAAAACCAACTGTACTAAAGCAGAACAAGACTCATCATAACCCTCTCTAGGCACAACAATAATCAGATGAACGCGAGGAGATGTGTAAAATCTTTCTCTGCTGTTATTAATCAGGTCTGAACTTGCAAGGAACAAAAGTGTGGATGCTGGTTAGAACAAATTTCAGACAGTGACTTCAACAAAAACAACAGATTACCAAATACAGGCCAAATAGATAAGTCCTCTAATAGGACGCCATCGGGGAAGTGAAAGCTGCAATCCTTCTCACAAAAAGATCGTCCGTCGACAAATCTAAAACTTGTAAGCTCTCACCAAGGTTGTCGAGCATTAAAGTCGTGCATACTTAATTGAATGAAAGTATCCAAATAAGCTTTCACTTTTTAATCTTGGGGCTTAATACGTAAGCCCTCTCGGAGGCCGTTGAGCAATGAAGGCGGGTACACATGATGAATTGCACTAAGCCCAAGATTTAATACATAAACCCTAAAAGAGGTCAATAAGACAAGTACACTTAGTGAGCTGAAAGACAGATTTGTTTACACTTACTAAGCTCGAGAGACATACTTGGTGAATATGAAAGAACAAAGTTCTCTTTTACTCACTAAGCTTAATCTCTTAAGGTGTGTCCTTGGTTGAGGTACTAAGGCCATTGAGTCATTGGGTACATCTAGTGGCTTTTTAGCTTACCTAATCCTAGGCTCTAATGGTGCATTCCTTAACTGAGATGTTGAGTACACTGAGCCCACGTAGAGGGATCTAGTTGATCCATTCGATCTGATTAACCAATGATGACTAGATCGGACCCTACTTGGATTCACCACAATCAAAGTATAATAAAAATTTGAAGTGTGAGCCATATGGATCTTTATTTTTCTTATCACAAATATTTCAACAAGACGGTCTTCTTATCTTAAATATTTTGGCCTCGGTATTCTTATATCTTGGTTTCGATCTTCCTAATACGGCATAGTATTTTTGCTCAGCATCAGTACGAAAACACATAAGAAGAAAGATGTGTTAAGAAAGGGAAAAAGATCATTCCATATATAGGGAGGATATGTAGAAATTGTGCTTGTAAAAAAAATATGGAGGAGGGCTCCCCTAAGAATCATCTTCGTCTTCACTGTCACCCTCAACCTGCTCAGACCCTTCAAGAATAGGAATACCCTCAAAATCTTCACCTTTATACAATTGTTTGTTGGCTTTAGGCAGTTGATCGCGCTAAGCTAAGACTTTAAGCTAAGCATATATGATAAAACCACTGTAACTAAAGTTATTTCTCATAATGAATAAATTCTTCGCTTGATAAATAGTTGTCTATAACTTCACCAGTATGCTTTAGCTTGCCATTGGTAATGACCTTCTCAATGTGCTTATCCCTACCTTTCTGAAATGCTTCAACTTGGCGCTAGGCCTCAGATAGTTGATTCTTGAGATTTTCAAGCTCTATTTTATGGGAAAAGTCCTTTTTCAGCGACCTCCTTGCGTAGATGCTTAGCCTCAATATGTTGCTCCTCTAAGGTTTTTGTCACATTAGTATCTTTGTCAGAAAGAATTTTATTCTTCTGTTGTTTAGCTCTAAGAGCATCAACATATTTCTTGGCTTTCTTGGCATTGACAACCCATTTTTTCTTCATGATGATTGTTGATCAATCAAGATTTTTTCCTTGCAAAGATCATTCTCCATATTGGTAATTTTAACTCTTAGCGTTTCAGCCTCATTAGTAAATTCTAGTTTTTCCATTTTTAGGTGGTTTTGTGAGCTTGCAACTTGATTTCGGAGGAAATCCGCATTAAGTGAAGTTAACTTTAACTCGATCTTATTAGTTTCTAACTCAGTCACTTTAGTCTAGATGGTTTCTTTCTCGGCCTTTAAAGTCGAGTGAGCTTCTCAAAGATCTAATTGTTCCTTTCCACCCGATGGAACTGCCAAAGAGGGTAGGTTGATAAGGCTGGGAGGTGATCTCACTTGCTCTTGCACTGCTTTTGCTACCAGCTCTTCCTCGCTACTAGAATCATCTTCAACGATAACAGTCTCCAAGGCAATTCCCATCCCTTGTCCCTCAGTAGGGTTAGGTTGAGGTTTAGGGGTGTTGGCTTTGGGGTTGATAGCCAGAGGAATGTATAGAGGTCGAGGCTAGTTGGGAGAAGATTTTAGGACATTTGTGGCCACCAACATTTTTGGGAGTCTTCGATTGGGTTCCCCTTGGTGCCGCTAGATCTGTAGGCATTGGTTTGGGTGCCGCCTTCTCTTGTACCGACAATACCTTTGTGATTACTTTGGGAGGCCCTCCATCCTGAGAAGGCATAAATGGTTTATGAAATGAAGTAGTGATACAAGAAAGTACGATAGGTAGAGATTATTTTTGGGAGGCCCTTGGAATATTGCTAATCTTGTTTGGTTCATCTTTTTTGATAGCTTTTCAAGATCGGGTTTGGTAGCCTATTCGCTCTCTTGATCACATAATGAGACATGATAAGGGTTAGAACATGATTACGAACAAGTATGGTTGTGAAATGTGAGAGGAATCCAAGCCTTGGTTGCTCTAGTAAGAGGTTCCACAAGGAGGATGGACATGGGGCTTCTTTACATCCTTGGACATGCTGGGAGCGGAAGTTTGTCATCAAGCTTTCCACGCATCAGACTCTATAAAACATTAAGAATAATAAAAGACCAATAGATGTATTAAACCCATTGAATGAGTAAAAAGGAGGCAATAAAAGAAGTACCACATACGGATGACAGAGATTAATCTTATCTTTCTAAGAATGATAGGATTGTTAGTGACTTTATTATTATTTACAACGCGCCCATCTCAAATGAATTTGTCAAACTTGCCCATGTTAGCTTCTAACTTCAGAGTGGGAGGTAGGCACTCTCAGACATTCGAATTTAGTAGATCCTATTTGGGTAAATTCCATTCAGAGTTACCTAGGATATAGTACTGTGAATTCCATTTCTTCATATAGGATTAGAGCTCTTGTATAAATTTTTCCCTTTATTTGGATGGAGTAAAAGCCTGAGGTTGAGGGGTGGCTCATAAATTTAAAGAAAAACCCAAAAAGGTCCTTGGTTGGTACGATCTCCAACAAATGACATCCATATAGGAAGCTTGGTACCATCCGCTGGGCATTAGGGACAAATTGGGCAGGGCTAAGCTGGCAGGCCTTAAGGAATGTCTTTATAAATGGGTGTGAGGAAAAATGGATGCTGGCATATAGAGCCTCAGCATATAGGAATATACACCTGTTCAGCGAATGGTTGGCTATGTCTAGAGGTGAAGGTGCAATTAGAGTAAGGGAAGGAGGGATATAGTATTTTGAGCGAAAATGCTTGAGTTGATCGTCGGTAATATTGTTGGGAAGGAAAGTGTTGAGTCAAGTAAAGAAGATTCAACCATAATGTTGGGTAAGGAAGAGTGAGAAAAGAGCGAAAGGACCAAGGGTTTTGTGGATGACAGGATTGTTGAAGATGAAGAAGGTATAAGAGAAGCGGACAGTGTTGCATATGTAGGTGAGGACTCATAAACAAAAGGAGATTTAGAATTAGTAAGATGTTTCAAGAACAGATCCCTCAACAGAGTAGGTGATTTACCGGAATGGTCTCAAAGATTGGTAATTGAAACGGCAGCGACGTGAACTCCACAAGTGCAATTTTCGTCTGCTCGTAATGTTGCACATCTCCATTGACAGTAGCTGTGGGAAGAGTTGTGATGATATCTATGGATAAAGGGGATTTTGGTGTGGGTTCCTAACATATACAGGAAACGGAAATGTAAGGGATGAGGGTTTAAAGACGTAAAGTAAGAATAAAGGGAAAATGAAGAATGATAATTGCAAAGAGTGAAGAAGAGAATAAATGTGAAAGGGAATGTATGTATATATAGCGATGCAAGTTGAATAAATTTACCTCGTTTTCGATTGGGAAGAAGAGTCTGCGCCTATCATTGGCATGATGTCCTTAGTAATCTCATCTGGGAGAAGACAAAACTTCCAATCCAACCTCGATTCTCGCTTGATCTTTGCCTTTTTTTTCGCAAAATAATGTCGTAATGAATGGTTTACACTAACCTAGGAAGTTGGTCCCTTTTATAATAGCTATCAAGCGTATCCTTATTCATGGAGCTTTTTAATGATTTAGACACATGGGGGAAAAAGAATATGAAGCTTATTTGATAAGCTTCATTTTGGGTGTCATTTTAGATTTTACAAAAATTCAAAATTTGAATTTGCACTGAAAAAATTGTAATTTTATTTTTTCTTTCAACAGGACTTGCTGATAGATTTTTCTGATGAGATTTGATTCTCCAACATCCGTTGATGTATATGAGTAGTATTTGATGAAATTTTTTACTATTGTACTTTCAAGTTATGAACTTACACTTTCTAAATATATGTATGAGTTAGTTTTATTATTTGTAAGTGTTCGACAATCATTGTATTATTGTACCTTTAAGCAGCCGGTGATATTCTTGTGTAATTTCATTTGTAGGCCGTTGAAGGTCTTTTATTTTATAGTTGACCAACGATTATTTGATAAAATTGAGTTTTAAGTTATTCTTTTTACTAGCAAGTAGTGTATGGTTGTCAGTTATTGTATTTGTAAACGACCGACAGATATATTTTTTTTTGTAAATTCGCAACTTAGGCTGCTAGCAAGTCATTGAAGTTCAACTTATCTACTTTGAGGGAGCAACTAGCTGGTTCGTGTTTGGCTGACAACAAAATATCGAAGCCCAACTTACCTTCCTAGGAGAATAATTGGCATGATGGGGGAATAATGATACGGGTCTTTTCCAAACTAACACTTTTGGGTCTAAAGAGTGGTAGCTCAATGAAAAAAGGATAATCCAAAGGCATTTGGTCACGCCTATCCCACAGGATGCTTACACGGTTTGGAGGCCGGTCCATCTTACTGCCTAGAGATGGTCGGTTGTTCCTGATTGCATAGTATTTGTCCCTTTTCTTTCCTTGTCTTACCTCTATAAATATAGGGTTTTGTACTGATTTGGGATATCGGAAATCATTAATATAACTTCTTACTTTTGCTATCTCCTCGCTCCTCTAAGACTTTCTCTTAGCACTCCTTGACTGCTTAATATCTCACTTGATTTCCTTGGTTCACAAAGCACACAACAATTTGTAGCTTATGGGGATGGCTCTACTCTCAGCTGAATACTAGTAGCCCTGTCTTTGGGCTTGGAGTTCCTTGAGTGAAGAACTTCTATAAGCAGGGTGAGGATGAGTAAAACAGTGCCTGTATGAAACCAAGTATGTTGACAGTAACTAGAGTTCTCATGCACACAATTCAGAACGTTGAACCTATAAACCTAACAATCTGACTAATTGATCAAAATGTAGTGCCTGATTTTAGGTTGAACCTACCCCAATTGCATGGCTGAAAAATCACATTAGATTGTAAAATATTATCACAGCCAACCAATAGAGAAGGATACTAATAGCATAACCTGAAATGTAGACGCTCATAAACAATCACAACCTATCGATAAGGCTACTAATTGAAAAATATATTGCTAAATCATTTCATTAATAATGCACAATAAGAAATGTGAAACAATTGTGGGTTGTGTTAACCCTTCTTGAGTTTCACCTTCTTTACTTGTGATTAGCCTAAAGAATGGGAAGACCAAAATAGTTTCACACTAAGTGGAAGGGCGAGAGCAACTCTTATAGCTTATCTGATGTTTAGAAACAAGGTTGTACTACAAATCTCTTATAGTTAGGTTTCCTAGCTTTGGTAGTTAATCAGTAATCTAAAGTCATGCTAGTGATTTGCTATTCAAGTAAATAATAACCAAAAAATACACAAATTAAAACATAGAGCTAATGATTAAAGAAATTACCTCAAAATAGTAGTAGATGAATGAGAATAGCCCGAGAAAGGATACAAAGGGTGTAGTAGACAACAGCCACACTCTACATGTAAATGAAACCTAATCTAGTAGAATATGGTAAATTAGGATTACTTAGCATCATCAATCTATACTAGAACTCTTTTGTCAGTAAAAGATGGGATTATAGAAATGGTGGAGGTTAAATTTTTGAAAATAATCAATTGATGAAAGAAATTAGAGGGCATAGAGTTAGAAGAAGGCGGCATACCAATGACAAGGAACTTAAGCCTATGTTCACTCTTAGTCGTCGTCGTCGTGAAATCCAACCACAAAGAACTGAAAACCTGCGCAAGATCCAGATCATGGTAATTGTGAAACCCAACAGTGATGATAATTGATTGTGATGAATCAAACAATAGCAAGAAAGCTTTCCTAAGACAAGGAAGGCAATTCACCCTTGATGTGTCGACCATTGTCGATAAGCAGAAACAAGGCCAGAAATGAAGTGTGCCGCCATGGAGGTGAAAGTCAAGCTAGTGGGTGTGACAATAATACATTAAATATAGAAATTGATTTGGCTGGATTAGGACGAAGAGATGGAGGTACCTGGTTGGCACTGCTGAAGAGATCTAATGGTTGAAGGAGAAGTCACCATCCGCTAAGGGAGGCTGAACTTCAAAGCTTGGTAGCAGGAGTTCAAACCCTTTTGGTGTTGAGGTTTTTGTCCTTTTGACAAATTCAGTGTAGATGCTTTTGGGAATTATAATTCAGTACTATAGAGGAATGTAAAATGGCTTGACAATATTCCTCCTCTCTTTTGTTTTTATTTATTTATTATAAATATATATGTATATGAGACCTAGAAGCCTTTAGTGACCAAATAATTTCATGATTAGCGATTAAAAATTACATTGATCACGATAGATGTACCAATAGTGAAGACTTTTGATGGTGGTTGTTAATAATATATCAAAAGCGGTCAAAAATATATTTGGTTGCTAATGCATCAGTTTCTTGTAGTAGTTCCAGCATTGCTTAGGGATTTTCTTCAATCTCCGGAGTCGATTTCTTTTCCGGTGGTAGAAAATGATGTATATAGAAAAATATTTCTATATGAAGAAATATCAACATTGGAATAAGAGAGATTCTTCCTATCATTTGCTATCTTTTGTTTTCCTTTTCTATTTCATATAGTTATATATGCTAGTTATGTTTTATCTTATTTAGATTCTTTTTTATCTTATTCAATTATTGTTTATCTTTTTTGCCCCCTTAAGCTATAAATAGGCCTTAGGCCTTTTATTTTTCATATCATTAAATGAATATTATTAACAAAACTTGCATCACTGTCATCCCTTACCATCTTTTTTTTTTTATTTTATATTTTATGATCTCCTTGTGATAGGCTCCAGCTGAAAAGAGGCAGGTCTTCCGTGAAGAGCTTCAGACGGTTGGTAATGAAGGTGCAAAGTTGTTACGTGAGATTGGAAACAGAATAAAAAAAACTGAGAAATTGGGCCCTGTGGACATACTTTATGAAGTACATGAAGCAGCAGAGGAGTTGCAGAAGAAGATTGACAGAAAATCATACCTTCTTGTCAATGCTGAAAACTGGGAAGTCGGGAATAACCATTGCAACGATTCAGATCCTTGTGATCTCTTGCTTCTGGATGATCATGAAAAGGCCGTCCCAGTATTGAAGTCACCAAGCGATTAGGAACTTGATCACGGGTCGCTGGGCTCTTCAAAAAGTTTTTATATTCCGCACTCAATCAATGGTACCCTCTTGAAAGGCGCTCATGAGAACATGTTTAGGAGGCAGGCGTCAATGCCTATCCCTGATTCATTGAATGCTGGCGCAAATCCAAATGAAGAGGATTCAAAGACGTATGAAAATGCAAGTGCTTTGTCCCTAGCTACATTTGCAACCCTTTTGATTGAATTTGTAGCAAGGCTTCAAAATGTGGTTGACACATTTGAAGAACTTAGCGAGAAAGCGAATTTTAAGGACCCAACTGCAGGAGCAGACCAAACAACAGATGTAGAAGTGCTTGGAATATGGGCGAGGTTGAAGAGATATGTAAGATGAAGCTCTCATGCTGCTACTTGCTAGAATTACGATCTTACCTCAATTGAATAGCGTGGGAATTCATGAAAGAGAACAAATGGGGCTAGACATTTTGACAGCTTGCAGGCTGCAGCCACATACGACATAAAAATGCATTTTAGTGAAAAAGTTTGTGCTCTTTGCAGCATGGCACAATTTTGACGTTCCAGTGAGATGGCTAAGCAAAAGTCTGGGATCGAAGTCCGGAGAACGTGAGCAATTGGATGCAGCTTCTGTTAGGTGCTCTCTTTTGCATATCATAACTTTGTGAAAGATGCGCAAGTAAGAGGGAGTGAAATCATGATTTTGATGATTCCTAAGCTATTCTTCTGTATAATTAGTTGTTAACTGTAAGGAGGATATTAGTTAGTTTAGGAGGCTACTTACCTAATTGTTAAAACTTCACGCATATTTAATTTTTTAATCTTCCTAAGCTATTCTTCTGCATATTTAATAGTTAACTGTAAGGATGATATAAGCTATTCTCTGCCTCTATTTCCCCCGACCCCTTCTGTTAGCTTTCTTTTGGTTATGGATGAACTTGACTGTAGAAAAGACGGCAGAGGGCGCCTGGTTGCTTCTATGTTCAAGAATGGCTACTGTTGCTGTGCACTGTTCTACTTGCTAAAGTCAATAATATGCAGGCCGTTTAAATGCGTTTACTATTCGTTCAACACCCTTTTGGGCTACATTACTATCCGACACACAGGTGAAAACCTTTCCCTACCTTCGCCACATAAACTAGTTTGATATATATGACGAGTTACTATTTCTAGTGGACCTGAGGTTTTACATGTTTTGTCGCGTAAATTCTTAATTCAGCGAACCGACTACTTGGTTCCTGGGATTGAAGATTTCTGTCTTTAAACTGCTTGAATTGGGGGCAAATGCCATCTTTGACAGCATTGAGGGATAAACTGTATATTCTTGTGTCCTGTTAGGAAGAGAACTATGTATGTAGGGGTCATCTTTTATGTTTTTTTTTTCGAGTTGAATGTTCTTTTCGCTTTCTCCATGTTTGCCTGTTGGAAATGTTTGTCGGGCGAGTCTGGTCCGCTAATAAGACGGTATACCGGAGCCATTATTCAGATCGAGGATGATAAATGTATTAAAGCTATTTCATCGCGAAGTAGATGGGTCAAAGAGGAACCTTGATTGGGTGGCAGAAAGAGTTTATTATTATTATTATTATTATTATTATTATTATTATTATTATTATTATTATTATTATTATTATTATATTTTGGTAGAGATGAACAAAATACAGTTCAAACCATCAATTGAACTGAACTAAAACATAATTTTATGCTTTAAAAACTTAAATTTTGATTTATAATTTTTGGAAACAGTTTGGCTTTATTTAAAAAGAATAATTAAATTATAGTTTACAAACTATAAAGAATACACAAACATACATCATGAAGTAGGATATATTATTGTGTGTAGTCCTAGCTAATAATTATGTTGTAAGTTTATGTATTCATAATAATTTTTTTGCTATAGGAAGATTTTGTTCTTATATCTTGCAAAACATTCATGTTTCTTTTTTTTTTCTTTCGAGAATTGTTTAAAAATATTATTCGATTTGTGCAGTGATTGAATTGTACTTCTATTTTTTTTTTAAAAATAAAACATTACAAATATGGCTTATGCTTGTGTGTATTTCTACATAAGTACATAACACTTTAGATACATTACTATAAGTCTGTTAGCAAATGCCCTTGCCTCTCATATTTGTTCTGACTTTGGTTAACAACCCTCACCCTCAAACCCTCAACGAATCCACCTGACTGTGTCATCAATAGCAACTTCCAACATCATCGTCCGTCGAGTGGAGTATCTAATGCCATTGTTTGCCTACTTGCATTTTTGGTTGGCGGCGTCATCTTTGTCCCGCTTCTTGAGTTTTAATCAAAGAGACACCATGCACTCAAGGGAGTTTGAGAACCGTCGTGCACCCATATCATTGATTCCAGCAACCATCAACACAAATAAAACTGTCATCCAATCTTATCGTCATCACCACCATCCTGCTTTTCAATCTAGAGAAAGGAACCAATCAAACCTTAGAACGGTTGGTAGGCTTCAAGTTATCAACCGTGGAAGGGAGTTTTTGAGAAGGGGCTACTCATAGCATGCAAAGGAATGGTTTACGGTTTTTGTAGACAACTTAGGCAAGGAAATAAAGGAGTTGTTTGGTGAAGTAGGGAAGGTGGAGGATGTGTTTATTAGCCGGAAGGAAAGGAGATCCTCAAACTTACATTTTGGTTTTGTGCTGTTATGGTGGAGAAGAGGAAGGAGCTGAGGCAGTAAAGAAGCTTAACAGTGTTTTGCTATATGGAATAAAAATTCACTTGAAGAGGGAAAGGTTCAGGAGGAACACAGGTGCCATGTAACCAGTACTGAAGAAACATGATGAATAATGTAGGGCAAATAGCAGCGTCCACTCTATTAGTTGGAAACCAGCAATGAGGGACACACATTTTTACGCTACTGTTGCAAAAGGTGAAGACCGGAGGAATCATAATCGAAAGGAGGATGTGAGGAGCATCAATCTATAGGCATTAGAGCAGGAGTTGGAGTGGCTAAAGAGGAGTCTCGTAGTGGAATTGCTGCAACCTTTGCTCCCTGACTTGGTATCACAATGTCTTATGGAGTCATGGAGTACATTATGCAGAGTCAAAAACTTTGGCAGGTATAAGTTTCTTCTAACTTTTGAATCAATTGAGGAAAAAAATAGAGCCATGGAGGATGATAACATGCTATTTGAATCATTCCCAGTGGTTCGTAATTGGAAAGTTGAAGTTAACTGCAATTTGAGGAGGACATGGGTGGAGATAAGAGGGTTAACGGTGGCGGCATAGAAAGAGAAGTTTATAAGGAAAATAGCTAAACCTTGGGGGAAATGGATTTATTAGGAGGAGATCAAAGACTTTAGAGACTCTATGAAGCACTAGGGTGTTGATTGATACCCAAAACTTGGAGGAGATCAGAGAAAAAATGTTAGTGTTTTGTGGGGAAGAAGGTGATGGTTGTGGCACATGAGGTCGACTAAGATTTCATCTCATGGAGGCAGAATACAGCTGTAACACCCCCAAATTTACTACTAAAAAATTTCGTTTAAATAAAAAAGGTTTAGCGGAAGCGAAAGATAAAACCGTAAACTCGGGGGCGTTACCGCCACACTTAGTACCAGACCGGTACACTTCTACCGCTCCAGTACTAAGTGCTAAGGCTAAAACCAAACAACATCAAGTGCGAAATATTAAAACATGAGTTGACATTTGATATAAATCATTAACGAAACACAAGTAAATTAATATTTAGAATACGGTTTAGGAGTACAACTTAAGAGTATGATTTCAAAACATGAAGTGTAGCACAAAGTACAGCTAAATAAAACAAGTACCGAAGGATCAATATCCGGATTGCTTACTCACTAAAGCCAAGCCTTCCACCCCAAAATAGTACCCGATCATAAACCTGCACAGGAGGCTGCTCCCCACCATCGGTGGATCATCACAGGATCCATTCAATCAAGGTAGTATCAGTACGGGTCCATTACTGAGTAAGGGCGCAGGTGCGCTAAGGCCAAGCATACAATCATACCACATAGCATACATAGCACAATTACATAGGCAACGTGCGATAACACACAAGATACGGCCTGAATACTTTTCTGGTGACTTGTTCTTTATCCTCGTTAATAATATGTCCATTTCACACATATTCTTTAATAATCCATGTAAGTGCGGGAGCCCGACTATTATAGCCGGTGGACCGGAAATCAACACTTAGGGCAGAATGCCTCTGACCACTATTATAGCCGGTGGACCGGAATCAACACCTAGGGCGGAATGCCTCTGGCCACTATTCTAACCGGTGGACCAGACTGGCCCCGACTTACATGGTGTTTCGCTGTAAGTACTTAGTATTTTCCCATGGATTACTTTATTCATATTCATTCAAAGCATTCTTCATTAATCCATGTGAGCGCGGGAGCCCCACTATTATAGCTGGTGGACCGGAAATAAACACATAGGGCAGAACGCCTCTGACCACTATTATAGCCGGTGGATCGGAATTAACACCCAGGGCGGAACGCCTTTGGCCACTATTCTAACCGGTGGACCGGACTGGCCCTGACTCACATGGTGTTTCACTGTAGGTACTTAGTATCTTTCCTGTGGATTAACTTATTTTTTTGGGTTTGTCGAGCCCGAATCCCCCACTATTATAGCTGGTGGACCGGAATAAACACTCAGGGAAGAACGCCTCTGACCACTATTATAGCTGGTGGACCAAAAATAAACACCCAGGGCAGAACGCCTCTGGCCACTATTCTAACCGGTGGACCAGACTGGGTCTGGCTCAACAGTCTTTCGCTTTACGTAATTAATGTCTTATCCGTGTCTTATTGAATCACATCACACCCTTGACATGCATAAATCATTCTCTTTATACCGTACACATCAAAACTAATAAAATCCCACATTCATAACTACACTTTAATCAATAAATACACATGATAACACCAACAACTCTAAGCAGCCATAACCGACCCTAATTGTCCACACCAAACTGTGGTTACCCACTCTTAACCCTATTTTACCATAGAAACCATACTTAGCCATCCTGAACCTTAATTATCCTCAACAAATCACAATTAGCTACTCTAACCCTACTTAATCACGACAACCCAGAGTTAATCATTCCAAACCCTAATTCTGTCTCCTCCATACCCTTATAATACTCCACGTACTATTCTCCGTCCAAAACAGTTAAACACCCAGATCATACTTGCAGTACCTTTCTTACATCCCAAATCAACCTTTCATCCGTAATTTTTGCTCCCACGCAACCGTTACACATCCCATACAACCTCTCAAACTTTTCATACAAACCCTAAATCCCATACAATCATTAACTCCCATGCAAAATCCTAACTCCACCATGCAGACCCTAATACCACCATACAAACATTAATACCACCAAACCATAACACCACCATGCAAACCCTAATACCACCATAAGCCATTAATACCACCATGAAATCATTAATACCACCATACAGACCCTAATACCACCATGCGAGCCCTAATACCACCATTCCAACCATAATACCACCATGCAAACCCTAATATCATCATGCATCCATTAATACCACCATGCAACCATTAATACCGCCATAGAACATTAATACCACCATACAAACCATAACACCACCATGCAAACCCTAATACCATCATAAGCCATTAATACCACCATGAAATCACTAATACCACCATATAGACTCTAATACCACCATTCCAACCATAATACCACCATGCAAACCCTAATATCATCATGCAGCCATTAATACCACCATGCAACCATTAATACCACCATAGAACATTAATACCACCATACAAACTTCAAGACTCCCATGCATGGTTCCTAACTCTCATTTATTTCGGACATTCCTCCCACTTAAATCTTCTCTCATAGATCATGAGGTACTTAGGTCAACCTCATATCCCCCTTAGTGGTCTCACTTCCCATTTATTTCCGGTCATCCTTATATTCCCAACTCATATTACCATTTATCCTAACATTCATGTCCTAGAGGGCCATAACATAATACATCATAAACATCATACATATACATGTCATGCTCATGTCATGGAAGCACATACAACATATCTCAATCTCCAAGCTGCGCTACACATAAGACAAGTTATACACAAATCATATAATACATGGCATAGCATGGCATACACAACATTCAACACATCCATGTCACACATAGCACAAGGCCATTAGCTTCGTCCTTACCTAGGTAGGCACCAGGCTTGGAGCACGCTCCTCTAGCTCCTTAGGGCTTGGATCAGGGTCACCTATGAAAAGGGGAAAAAGCTAAGTATTAATTTCCCTTATTAATACTATCAACCCTTATTCTAGTTTAAGGTTATGGTTTTTATTACTAAAAAGGGTATTATACAAAAACTAGGGTTTTTACCTTAGAATTAGTATACTAAATATTAGTAGTCAAAATATGTTTATTTTTAATACCTATTGTTACACTTATATTATTAGACCCGATGCCTTATTCTTATAATAATAATGTTCATGCTAACTATAGAAAAATAGTGATAATAATAATAATAAAACTAATAATAGTGACACTAATGTTTATAGTGAGAGAAACCCTAGCGTTTTTAAGGCTAAGTCTAATAATAGTGTTAGGGTTAAGATAATAATATACTAATTGCAATACCAACAAGTAAAATATTCCGAAAGATGATAATGATAAAAGTTGTATATTTTTGAATAGTAATAATATAAGGGTTTCAATGTTTTTGGTCACAATAATAGGAATAATAATAATGATAGTAAAGATAAGGACAATAATAAACCATGGCTAGCGTTAGTATTATTAGTAAAAATAATAGTGAGGTTAATAATGGCAATAATAGTAAATGAGGGAAGTCTTAATCACATTAACCCTAGAGTCTTAGACCATTGTTAATGATAATAGTATTATTGGTTAGGAAAGTCATAAGGTTAGGTTGAGTAATAGTAATAATAGTAATGATAATAATAATAATAATAACAAAGGAGGTAACTACATTAACACTAAGTTGTTAGTAAGAATAATAATGATAATGTCATTAGCAGTAGTAATAGAATAATGATAATAATAATAATAATAGTAATAATAATAATAGTAATGAAAGTAATAATAATAATGATAATATTAAGTATAATACCATTAATAGTAGTTAGAAATTAATAACAGTTATAGAAAGGAAATATTAGGGTTTGGGTAAGTTGGAAACCACCTAGGGTCGGTGGTGGTCCAGCGGCGGCGCGTGGCGGCGACGGCGGCAGCGGTGGAGGAGGAAGAGAAGGAAAAAGATCAAGGTGGGGGTTGGATGGAAGGAGGAAAAGAGAATTTTGATATGGGGGGAGAAGCAGCAGGTGAAGAGGAGTGGAATGAGGGTGGTGGCGTGGCAGGGGCGGCGACGTGTGGTGGCTGACTCAGCGGCTGAAGGTGGCGAAGGGTGGTGGAAGATGGTGGAGGTAGGTGGAGAAGAATGCAAGGGATGATGAGGGTATGGGAAGGTAGGGGAGATTCTGCTGGTTGTATTGGGGGGTGGTAGGAGGGCTGGTTGCGGCGAGGGTGGCGGTAGGAGGCGGCGCGAGGCGGCGACGGGCTGGAAGGGGGCTGCTCGGGGTGGCAATTTTGCACGGCTTGGGTGGCTCGTGCAAGGAAAATCAAGGGATGAGGAGGGCTTGGTTAGGTGGAGGGTGGTGCATGGTGGGGTTCTAGGCGACGCTAGACCGGCAACATTGGGGGATGGCGGCGGTCGACGCGTTTGATGGGGCGGCGGCGAGAGGGAGCAAACCCAGGGTTTCGGGGTTCCAAATCCCGAATCCAGGTGATCAATGGGGGTATTTATAGGCAGGATGGTCGGACAAGGCCAAGGGGAAGAAGACAAGGGGGTGTAGGCGCCAGGCTGGCCGACAGGCGGTAGCTGTCATGGCAGGTTAGGTCGAGGAGGGGGAGAGGAAAAAGGGAAAAAGATGGGCACGCGGGAAGGGAAGAGAGGGACTTGGTCGGGGTCGAAAGAGGAAAGCAAATGACAGGGAAGGGTAGGGGAGGACGGTCGGCGTGCAGAGGTAGCCGACAAGATTTGGGGGTTGTAGGGTCGAGTTGCAGGTCGGGGAGGAAGAAGGAAGGGGAAAGGAGGAGGACCAGCGGTCTAGGGGAGGAAAAGAAAAGGAAGGGGGAATCGGCCGATTCGGTGGCGTTTATAAGGTTTTAAAACAAAAAGCGGCGTTTCAACGGTAAGGGGGACAGAGCGCCGCGTCGCGTTGCCCGTTTGGGAACGACTACCTTCAGCGATCGGACGCAGCGTCTCCGCGGAAGGAGGGCCGAAACGCTGCGTTTGGATGCATGGGGAGGCGTCAAACAGCGCTGGGCCGCGGGAAGGGAAAAGAAGGAAGGGACGGGGGTTTGGGTGGCCTGTACGCGAGACGGGGGAGAGGAGAAGGATCTGGGCCGGTGGGCTGGCCCAGCCGGGGGGGGGGGGAGAAAGAAAAGAAAAAAAAGATGAGGGAGAAAAAGGAAGAAAAGGGAAAATAAGAAAATAAATAGGATGGGAAAATAAATAAAATAACTTATGGGGAAATTGGGGTATTTTTGGGTTATTTAGAATATTAATATTTATAAAATATTAAATAAATTCCTTTTTTGCTTATTTTAGACTATTTTAGATAAATTTCCTTAACCTCCATGCTAATTAGGACAAATACCCAAAATTTCTTCCAATTAAATTCTTTATTATTTTCCTCTTAATCTACCTTAATTAACCCTCTAAATTTTAATAAATGAATTTATATAATTAATTTTCCTAAAAATTCCTTATTTGGCCAAAATTTCGGAAATTAGGATTTTGGGGTATTACAATAGCAGCTAAGAAGGTGGTCCTGCGTGATGTTTCATCATTCGGGGAGGTAGCTGAATGACCTGGTGTGACTCCAATCGATGTAGGAGGAGATAACTATTCGTCAGCAGCCGAAGTGTGTAGGCTCTCTCCTCTAGGTTGGTAGTTGAGTCGGTAAGCATGGCATTAAATGCTGATACACGCACCAACAACTACAGTTTGGAGTATTGGGGGGAGGAAGAATTATTAAAGTCCATTTGCTGTAAGGAAAGGTCAGGACTTGTAGGGCATAATGATGATGGCATTTTGTGGGAAGTGGCAATATCGCAAGGTTGGGTGGCTGCAGTCAGTGCATTACCGAGAGTAGAGAATTGTTTGGGAAGTAATATAGAGAATTTGACTATTTCTTCCAATACTAAATCAGCAAGGGTTGGTCATGATTTGGAGGGGGAAAGGAGATTGATCGAAGAGTGGAAGAGGTAGGAAAATTTGGAGATGTTCTCAAACTTGGTATTGGGTAAGGATACTTTTGAAAATAGAGAAAACGGGAGTTGGGAAAGGGGTTCAACACAAGAAAGTTTGCTCGCCCCTTGGTTCTGAGGGTGCGTTATTTAATATTTCAATTGTATCTAGAAGGGAGGATTTGGATCCGATGAATCAAATTTTTAAAGAGAATAGGTTGGAGGATTTAGAGAGGGAAGAAACAAGAGAAATGTGGCAGCTTAGGAAGGAGATAGGTCTTTCTTCAAAAGAGGAGAGGAAGTGTATTGAAAACATTGAAGGGTTGAGGAGGAGTTAGAGAAAGGTGAAAAAGAAGGTAAGGTAAGGGAGAGTAGTTGGCTTGGGGTGATAGAGTTGTGGTTTATCTTATGATAATAATTAGTTGGAATGTAAGGGGAATTTGAGCTATGGGAAAATTGTCTTGTATCCAGGCATTGATTGCAAAAGAAAGGCCATGGATTTACTGGTTGGCAGAAATAAAACATCAAGTGGTGACAGATTCATGAAAGGATAGGGTTTGGAGGAATCGGGTGATTGAGTGGAGAGATTCACCAGCACAAGGTAGGGGGGGGGTCTGATTATTAGTTGGGATTCATAACGGTTTGGTGTGCATAATTTTAGGAGGGGAAATAGATGGATTTTGATTGAAGGATGGCTATGTTTGCTTTCTTTTGAATGTGCGATGATGCTTGTTTATGGTTTCTCTAATCCAAAAGATAAGAAGGATTTGTGGGAAGAGTTGTGGAACGTGGGACAACATTGTAATAGGCTGCTATTGGTGATGGGGGATTTTAATGAGGTACGAAGTCAGAGTGAGAGAAAAGCGGGTTGGGTGGATAGTGGCCGTGTTAGCTCCTTTAATGATTGGATTAAGAGGATGGGGTTCTTTGATCTTCCACCGTCTAATGTGAAGTTTTCATGGCTAAGGGCCTATTATGCCCGTCTTTTAGATCGGTTTTTCATTGACCCAACTTGGTTATCTGTGTTCCCGAATTTGATTAGTTCAGCCTTAGATCGGTCTTTATCAGATTATACACCTATTCGTCTTCTTATTAGGGCTTGGGTGAGGGGCCGAAGCCTTTTAGATCATGGGATATATGGTTCTCACATCCAAAGTTCCGTAGCTTTGTGGTAGATTATTGGGTCAAGATTTAGGGGAGTTCGTGTCAGCTTAGATTAAAGAAGATGAAAAGCATGTTGAAAGATTGGAACAGAGAAGTGTTCGGGGATATTGAATCGAAAATTAGGTTGTTGGAGCTCGAATTGATAAAGGTGGGTAATCCAGATGATGTCGTTAATTGTGATGAAGAGATGATCGCTAGAAGGGCAGCTTTGGAAAATCAACTCTGGAAATTGCATAAGAGGAAAGAAGCTTACTGGATGCAGGTTGCTAGGGTTAAAGGGTTTAAGGAAAGAGATAGGAATACAAAGTTCTTCCACACTGTGGCAATTGTAAGGAAGAAGAAAGCTATTATTAGTAGACTTGTGGAGAAGGGTAAGGTGATTGTTGATCCTCTAGAAATTAAGAAGGTGATTGTTGATTACTTGAAAGGCCTTTATAGTGAGACGGACTTGCCGAATATTAGTATCTCTGAGGAGGGTTTCAATTAGATTTCGAAGGAGCAAAGTTTGGATTTGGACAACATTCCTGGAAGGGAGGAAGTCAGAAAGGCGGTATGGGCTTGTGCACCTCTTAAAGCCTCGGGGTACGATGAGTACCGTATGGGCTTCATCCGAAAAATTTGGGGGGTCATTGGGGAAACTTTCACCAACTCTGTTTTGGAGTTCTTTTATTCAAGTAAAATGTTGTAAGCTTTAAAAACCACTTTACTTACTTTGATTCCCAAAGTGGAGAAGCTGGAGGAGGTTAATCAATTCAGGCCTATCAGTTTGATAGGGTGTATCTATAAGGTGATTTCGAAGATTTTTACATACATATTGAAGCAAGTGGTTAATATCTTGGTTAGTTATTCTCAATCTGTGTTCATCGAAGGTAGAATCATTCTTGATGGGGGGCTTTGGTAGCTAACGAGATTGTTCAATGGTCTAAGAAGATGAAAGGAAAAAAAGGGGTGATAATCAAGCTAGATTTCCAAAAGGTGTATGACAATATACGATGGGATTTTGTGGATAGTATCATAAGCATCATGGGGTTTCGAACCACTTGGAGAGGTTGGATAAAGGAATGTATTTCAATGGCTAGCATTTCTATTCTTGTTAATGGGATGCCCTCTACTCCCTTCAAGATGAGAAGGGGTCTCAAGCAAGGGGATCCCATCTCCCCGTTTTTGTTTATGTTGGCGATTGAGGCATTTAATCAACTTGTTAGAAGAGTTATGAATAAAGGGTTGATCCATGGCTTAGAAGTGGTAAAGGATGAGTGTGAAGTTACTCATCTTCAGTTTGCAGATGATACTATGTATTTTTGTGGGGCTTCTCTTGAGAATATTAGAAACTGGAGATGTTTGCTTGATTACTTTTATCTATTATCTAGCTCGAGTGTTAAATATGAAAAATTGGAGCTTATAGGTATTGGGGTGGATACTTAGTTTTAGAAGGAGGCAGCAAAAATTATGAATTGCAAGATTAGTGCTTTGACAATCAATTATCTTGGATTACCATTAGGGGCTAATGTCAGAAATAGTCAGGTGTGGAAACCTGTGGTGGATAAGGTTAAACAAAGATTGGCAGGATGGAAATAGAAAATCCTTTCAAGAGTAGGGAGATTGGTTCTAATAAAGAGTGTTTTAAACAACTTACCTATATATTATATGAGATTATTCAAGATTCCAAAAAGAGTGGTAAAGGAGATTATTAGCATTCAAAGGATATTTTTTTCTAGAGTAGTAAAGGGGATAGAAAGAAGTTACTTTTGATTAGTTGAAAGGTGATGCAGAGACCTAAGAGCCTAGGGGGACTCGGTATTGGGGACTTAACCATGAGGAATGATGCTCTCTTATTCAAATGGTGGTGGAGGGTTTTTTACCATGGAGGGGGAGTCGTGGAAGAATATTATTCACTCCATTTACTCTGATGATCAATTTGGTAGATTATAAATTCTTGATCAAAGGAGGGGATGGGCCTCGTGGGTGGACATTGTGAGAATAGGCAGGATGAATCCTAGTCTTAATTTTGGGTTGAATATTATCCTTGGAGAGGGCAGTAGAGTTGAGTTCTGGATTGATAAATGGATGGAGCAAGGACCGTTAAAAGAAATTTTTCCGAGGCTTTTTATGGTGTCAGACCAGAATAAGGAAAAAGTAGCAGATATGGGCTTTTGGGATGGGGAACAATGGGCCTGGCAGTTTTCGTGGAGGAGGAAACTTTTCTATTGGGAGAAAGACAAAAGGAACACATGAAAAGTATTGTCAAGAAGGTTGTTTTAAGTAAGGGGAGATAGGATAGTATTAGTTGGGCATATGATGACGGGCGGTTTTTTTCTGTCAAATCCTTTTGTGAGACCTCTTATTAGAGTGTTCCTGAGGGTGAATTGAACATTAACATATGCAGTAGGATGTGGATTGATCTCTTATAAGAGTGGAAGAAATACACTAAGGATTTTTCAGATAATCCTTACTCTCATTCCCAATTCCTCTTGAATACCACCTGCAAATGGACCTGCAAGGGACACTTCCCATTGAATAGGCAGGGGCCCACAAATGCAACCCTTCAGTATTATGGTATTGAGTAACCCTTTAAAACACTATTATTCACTATTGGATTGGTCTCCAAGGCAGAAGGCTCCTGACAACTATTATCGCCAATGGATCAGCCTAGCCTCGACTCACATGGTGTTTCACTATAAGTGATTAGTATTTTCCATGATTTATACACATCTAAGATTTGGTCTATTGAGCTCGAGACCCCCACTATTATAGTCAGTAACCGTAATACACATATACATCTTCTAGGACAAAGCACTCTTGGACCACTATTATTTCCAGTGGACGGGTACACACATACATCTTTCAGGGTAAAGCGCTCTTGGGCCACTAGTATAACCGGTGGACCGGTACACATGATATAATTCATCTAGGCCCGGATCAATTATCTTTCACTTTCATGATTAGCATTTTCCTTTTTAATTAGCACAATAGTTCCATTTATTTGCCTCGAGGGGGAGATGAAGAACCCAGAGATACAAAGGTACACTGGTCATACTAGCATATACAAGCAATTCAGTACCCTTCAACCATGAACCTAGGGACACAAAGGTACCCTAATCATATTGGTGCATACAAGCTACACAGTATCCTATCGACAAGGACACCTAATCTATAAGTATGCGTACCCCCTAAATAGTAGAGCTAGATAGAGTAAGATGTAAGGCCTAGTTGGGGGTACTAAGGCACACCAGTAAATACCAAAATAATTGTAGTCTAGACCACATCTTTAGGGTAGTGACCCCTAAAGAGCCACCATTCCCGATCTCAAGGGCTTCCATTTTAATTATTAGTGTATTAATTAAGTTTACCATGAGAAACATAACAATCATGTATTTATTCACTTCCATTTGTTTCTGATATCATTAAGTTATCCTATTCATACAATTATCTATGATAACCTAAAGGAATCACTAAGGCCATCGTTATCTCATCCTATTTCAATTTAGGATTTTTTTCCATTTGTTCACATGCCAAAGGAGTTATCATATCATAATCACATTACGGTCTTAGAGTCTGGTTAGTTCACATTGAAGGATCATGGCACACATAACCCTAACATGCCCTTAATTCACACCCAACACCCAATACCATTTTTCATTAATGATCAAGACACCTCCTTCATTAATATAAGAATAAAACCATAACACAACCTTAATTATCTATCCAATCCCAAGTTAGACCATGTTCTTGTGATATTTACTGATTGTCAAATACCCTTATTTTGCTATTCAATGTTGCTTGAGTCTTATTATGAAACTCTGTTAACCCATTAACATGTTAGATACAAGTTATTGATTTACCCCTATCATCTCTACAAAATTACGGAAATACCCCTTGCTTGTATAGTTATTAAGTCATCCATCTTTACTCGCCAAACTACCATATTACCCTCCATGTTGCATAATTACAAAATTGTCCCTTACTTGTGTTAGATTACAAAATTATCCTCTATACTTATTAAATCACCAACTTTACCACTTATACTTGTTAAGTTACCAATTTACCCTTCTAGTGGGTTAAATTACCATATTACCCTTTATACTTATCTAAATTACCAAATTGCCCTTAGGCTCAATAAGTCATCAATCACCCTTCATATTTGTTACACTTGTCAGATTTTTCATTTGGTTGGTTAGATTACTAAATAGCCTTTCTTCATTATTATAATTACCAAATTGCCTTCTTAGTTGGTTAAATTACCAAATCCCCCTTCTTCATTATTATAATTACCAAATTACCCTTTTAGTTAGTTAAAATTTCAAATTGCCCTTCTCCATCATTATAATTACCATTTTACCCTTTTAATTGGTTAAATTACCAAATTACCTTCCTCCAATATTATAATTACAATTTTACCCCTCTTCATTATTATATTTACCATTTTGCCCGTCTTTCTACAAATTACCAAAGTATCCTTCCTTTATACCAATTTACTAATTTACCCTTCTACTTTATTAAATTACCATTGAACCCTTCCTTTATGACCAATTACCATTTTACCCTTCTACTTCGTTAAATTACCATTTAACCCCTTTACTTTACAAAATTACTATAATACCCTTTCTTTATAGTAATTTACTAAACTATCCTTCTCCTTTATTAAATTACCATCTTATCTCCTTACTTTATAAGATTTACCAAAATACTCCTTCCCATTATATTTAATTCACCAAAATACTTTCTTACACCCAAAAATTACCAAGTTATCCCCTTTCCATGAAAAATTACTAAAATGCCCTTCTTCCTTATCCATTTACCATTTTACCGTCTTTACTCTTATAATTTACCATTTTACCTTTATTATACCACTTTTACTAAAATACCCTTACTATATAAAATATCAATATTAATGCTCCATACCCATCATCCAACTCCACGAAATATTATTAATTATCATTAACACATATTAGCGCCTACCACATATATATTTAAGCCACACCTTGTGCACATGCACAAATTACCAAAACGCCCCTAGGGCTTATAGTAATATTACTTATGCACCAATGACCATATTATCATATCATATCATACTCTTAGCATCATTATTAACAACAAAACTCCTTCGTTGAGCATTATTTCTACACATGACACATAAATTAACATATTTTTTTTAATCAACACATGCCACTAAATACATCATACTTAACAACATGTATCATGCATATAAACATAATAAAAACTCTAATGTGCTAGCATACATATATCCATACATTTAAGTAAGGTTTAGCGGTTTTCTTATTTCTCGTATAAATCAAACCTTACAGGTACCCTATTAAAGGATTAAGCTTTGATTAGTAAAAATCAATCCCTAAAGATAATATAAAAAATTAGCATAATAAAAGTAGAAAATCGAAGGAATAATTTTTTTTTATCAAAATCTTAATTAAATATATACGAATATTAACCTTTATTATACCTCAAAATTTAGCCAAAATCATCAAAGTGGAACAGCAAACTCACTCTGCATGAGCATTATGAGCTGTATATAGAGAGTAAGGAAGGAAGGAGGGTCGAAGAGGAGAAATGGGAAAAGGAGAGGGTGGCTCGGTTAAAGGTTTTGGTTAAGATGGACATTTAAGACTTCGATGTTATCCTTGAGATTGATATGTTTGGGAGGTATAAGGTAGTGATAGACTGCACGTAGGAGCAAGTCATGTTGCGGGGATCTTAGGGTCCTAGGGTCTCCTATAAGAGATGCAAGCCTAGGCCTACAACAAAGGTCGTACCTGTCCATACGTTATATTCTTTGGTGTATAGGGGTTAAACTATATATTTGTGCGGAGTTCAGGAGCTAAACAAGGACGTGTCAGTATTGGATGATATTTTGGTTGCCAAGGAGTTTCCTAACGTGTCTCTAGAGGAGATCCCTAGCATGCTGTCAGTATGCAAGATAAACTTCACTATTGAGTTGGTACCAGGGGCTGAGCCTATTTTGAAGGTACCCTACCAGATGACATTGGTAAAGTTACATGATTTGAAGGCCTAGTTAGAGGAGTTAGTGGATCATAGGTACATTCGCCCAAGTGTGTATCCATGGATAGCATTAGTTTTGTTCGTGAAGAATAAGGATGGAAGCCTTCGTCTGTGTATTGATTATCAGGGTTTTAACCAATTGACAATGAAGAATAGCGTATCAATGATATGTTTGAATAGCTTCGAGGTGCTTTGATCTTCTTAGTGATTGACTTGAGGTTAGGATATTATCAATTGTGCATCATTGAGACAGACATCATGAAGATGGCCTTTAGGATATGGTACAAGCACTACGAGTCCATAATGATGCCTTTTGGGCTCACCTATGTGCCTATCCTTATCATGGATTTGATGAAGATAATTTGTTGGTCATTCCTTGATCAATTTGTAGTGGTTTTCATATTCGACATCTTAGTATACTCTCGGAGTGGTGAGGAGAACAAGTAGCATCTTTAGAAAATATTATCACTCCTTAGAGATAATAAGTTGTATGTTAAACATTCTAAGTGTGAGTTTAGGCTGTGAGAGGTATCATTTTTGGGACACATGGTATAAGCAGGAGGAGTCTTTCCGTGGGATGATGCATGTGAGGGAATATTTTAGCAGTGACTGAGTGGAAAGCACCCACTAGCGATTCAGGACTTCTCAAAAGTAGCTCATCCCTTGATAGAACTTCTAACGAAGACAACCCGATTTCAGTGGGATGATGCATGTGAGGGAATATTTTAGGAGTTAAAGCAGTGGTTGACTATGATGTTAGTTTTGACACTCACTGGGTTGTGTTTTAATGAAATATGGTAAGGTAGTGACTTATACTTCTTATTAGCTTAAGTAACATGAGTAGAACTATCTGAAAAATGACTTTGAATTGACAAGTGTCATTTTCATGCTAAAGATTTTGAGGTATTAACTGTATGAGACTCAGTATAGATTTTACACTGACTATAAGAGCTTTAAGCATATTGTAACACCCCCAAATTTCACTCCTGAAATTTTTTTTTTGAAAGAATAAAGCAGAAGCCAGGAGAGAATTTGGGAAATGTTACTGCCACATCTAACACAAGATAAATTTCAACCATCTATCTCATATTAGATGCAAGGCTAAAACCTGTCAAACAATTAAATCTGAATTTTAAAAGCTTATCAGAGTACGAGAAATTAAAAGTCAATTACGAAGCCCTTGGAAATTTAGATACAACACTTGTAACGTCCAAAGATGAATAAGTTGAACAAAACAAATCCCGAAGGATCAATATCCGGATTGCCTACTCACTCAAGTCAGGCCTTCCACCCTAAAACAGTATCCGATCTTAAACCTGCACAAGAGGTGTGCTCCCCACCATCAGTGGATCATCACAGGACCCATTCAACCAAGGTAGTATCAGTACGGGTCCAATACTGAGTAAGTCCCACTACCCTACCTTATGGAAGAGACGTAACCTATAACATCAAATGCATATTAAATTATGATACAATACGTTGATACAATATTACGCATACTCAAACCCACCTCACAAGTCCTACCATACACATATGATTACATGTAAAACATATGTAACATCCTATCTAAACATATAAGGGTGGTATGACCAAAGTATAAAGTAGCTCATACACCTTAGGTAGGAATAATCCATATTATTGACAACTCGTCACATAGCCACAATCACATAAGCCACATGTAGTAATGCAGATAGTAAAAGTCGGCTATGGTCCAATTAGACTTATTTCCTTTGAATCTTTGTTAAATGTAGTCATTTCACACCACAATCTTTATTAATCCACGTGAGTATGGGAACCCCACTATTATAGCCGGTGGACCGGAATACATACACTCAGGGCAGAATACTCCTGACCACTATTATTTGTCGGTGGACCGGTCTCCAGGGCAGAACGTTCCTGGCCACTATTATTTGCCGGTGGACCGATTTGGCCCCGACTCACATGGTGTTTCATTGTAAGTACTTAGTGTATTTCTCATGACTTATTCTTTATTCTCATTAATAATATGTTCATTCCACACATATTCTTTAATAGTCCATGTGAGTGCGGGAACCCCACTATTATAGCCGGTGGACCGGAATACATACACTTAGAGCAGAACGCTCTTGACCACTATTATTTGCTGATGGACCGGTCTCTAGGGCAAAACGCTCCTGGCCACTATTATTTGCCGGTGGACCGGTCTGGCCCCGACTCACATGGTGTTTTACTGTATGTACTTAGTGTATTTCCCATGGCTTAGTTTATTTACTTTGGTTTGTTGAGCACGAAATCCCACACTATTATAGCCGGTGGATCGGAGAGTATACACTTAGGGCAGAACCCTCATGACCACTATTATTTGCCGGTGGGCCGGTCTCTAGGGCACCCTAGCTCCTGGCCACTATTATTTGCCGGTGGGCCAGTCTGGGTCCAACTCAACATCTTCCTCTTTAAGTGATTAGTGTCTTAACATATCTTATTTGAAAGTGTTTTACCCTTGACATGCATGACTAACTATATCCACACTTATCCTCCCAGGAGGGCCTGTCCCATATCTTGGGACTCTGGTGCCCCTTATCACACCTCGATATCCATTCCCTTTTACACTTACACATAATGAAAATCAAATCCTAATGGTGTGGGTTAAGGCCCAACACCTCATGACATCAGACTCCACCCGCTATTAGCCTCTAAGGTTTCCCTTGAAACCCTAATTGGACCTATGTGGCCCAACTTCTTCTTACTTCACTACCATTAATTCATTTATCTTCAAACACCTCATCTCATTTAGGTTCAATCCCAAATCATATCACTTTACTCATTGATTTCACCTGTGACCCTAAAACCCTAGTTGGCCACTTCAACCCTAGTACCTTTCTTCTCCCACAAGTAACCTCTCCTTTTCACCCAATATTTCTTCTCTCCCATAACACCCATAATCATTCCTTATAACATAAACTCTCACTCTCAACTTGCACCTCACTCACCCTTAATTGTTTTTACTTTCGCCTTTTCTTTTAGATTACTAATTCTTCCCAAAACCCTAATCGGGTTCCTTACACTCCCCTTTAGCAACTCACTTCCCATTTGTTTCTTTTTTTTTCTTTTCATCTCTTTGTCATAATAATAATCACCCTAGCATGCATGTCCTAGAGGGTTACATCATGTCACAGCACATCATAATCACCACATATGGATATCACATTCATGTCATAAGAAAAACACATACCATATACCTTAACTCCAAGCTGTGCTACACATAAAACACGTTAAGGATAATCAGGTGATACACAATAGGACATGGTATATATACAAAGCATCCAAGGCATGCAAGTCACATAACACGTAGGGACCTTAACCACATCCTTACGAAAAACCCATAAGTAGAGGTAAGTAGAGGCTTACCTGGACCCGAAGCTAGCTAAGCGAGATAAGAGGGAGAGAAAGATCACTAGTTCGAGGATCCACAATAAAGCTTTCCTAGATCTCCGATAGACATCGAAAACTAAGTTAGAAACTATCATATCGATCAATAATTTCAACTATTATAATTTAATCGATACAAAGAGACACAAACTATTTTTCTTGGAAAACGTGTCCAAAACTTAGGACTTAAAAGCATAGCTCTATTAAGATTTAAGATTAAATATAAATCAAAACGGATTAATACAAATACCACTTGGGACATTTTCAATTAATTTGGAAAGACCGAGAAAGAATAATCGATCATAAATTAATTTATCGAAAATAACTTATTCATTAGGTTTTACTACTAAATAGGTAACTCAACCATTTATATAGAACCAAATCCAAATTGATTAGATTAAAACATAATTTAAATGATTTAAAACCCAAAGATAGAAATTGATTAGATAAAAGACACATAGCAAAAATTAGTTTTATAAAATCATCCCTGAAGATTAGGGTTTTTAATGCCTAAACAACGAATCGCCGAAATCACTTCGATTAACTCAAATTGATAGTTTTAAAACATAATTAAACTAATTTTAGATAAATCCAGATGATCAATTCCACAAAAAAACTTCCAATTAACCAATTCCAGACAATACATTTTCAAAATTTGGGTTTTAAAGCCAACGACACAAAATCAGGTAATTCAAATCAATTAATTCCAATTAAAGGTATTAGAATACAATTAGGATCATTTCAACTACTTCTATAAATTTAATTTTAGAAAAAACAACTATACAATAACCAATTTCATAATCTCACTTGAACTCTAGGGTTTTAGGCATGAAAATACAATTTGGTTGAATTCTATTAATTCAATCAAAATGAAAGTTTAGAAATGCAATTAAGCACATTTTATAACATATGAAATAATCAATTGCTCAAAACCAATAAAAGAAATACACAATTTAGCACAATTAGGGTTTTTGAGCCCGGAACGCAAATCCGATCAATTCTTGCCAAAACATATCAATTGATGGTTCGAAAATGTAAGTAAACATATTCTAATGAAATTTATATAGTCAATTGAATAAAATAATCCGATTACACAATCCAATTTAAACCCGCGGGAGTTTTGACCTAAAAATCCAATTCCGATCAATTACGCACTATTTTCCCAAATCAGCACTTCCAATATAAAATTAAATATATTTTAAATGATATTATAAAATCAATTGGGTGGAACGACTCAATTATATGACCCAATTTGATCACACGCGAATTTTGACCTAGATATCAAATTTCCAATAATTTATGCATAAAATTCTCAAATTGACGATTCCGACATGAAATTATATATATTTAAAAACATATTGTAAAAGTCAATTTACCCAAAATAGCTAAATTGGACGAATCCGAAAAATTCGGGCATAACCCGGCCAAAAATTCAATTTCCAAAATTTCAACCTAAACCATACAATTAATATATCCAATTCAATCTTATAGCACATATATACATAATCAAACAATCAATTTAGCTTTTCACAAGCTAAATCATACTCAATTAATCAAATCTATATTAGGGTTTTTCAAAAAATTATACCAAACAAGAACTGGCAGATCGAGGTAAAGGAAGGTCAGAGAAGATTCGTCGGAGGCTGGGGGTGGCTCGCCGGAGCCAGATGACGGCTTGTCACTGCTGCTGCTCCTGCGCTGCTGCTTCGGTCTCTATTGTCGAGCTGGCTGCTGCAGCTGCTGCTGCTGTGGCTGCTGCGTGGCGTCGCTAGTGGTGGTCGGTTGTGGCCGGCGAAGGAGGAGGAAGGAGTTGGGGAGAAGAAGAGAGGTGAGGGAGGCTAGAGCTACGAACAGGGAGCCATGGTCGGGCGCAAGGAAATAGAAGAGAAGGGAGAGAAGAGAGAAAAGGAAAAGAAGGGGGGGCACCGGTCGGGAGAGGCCGTTTTTTTTTACAAATACACATAAAACAAAATACTAAGGTTTAAAATTATTATTGGAAGATTTTATCTAAAATTCATTAAACGAAAATTATTTCGTAAGGTTCCGAAAGCTTAAAATAAATAAAAGAACTATATACAGAATTTCGGAAACATTTTCGGAAGAATTTACCAACGAACGTAAAAATTTATATTATTTACGGAAATACCTTATAAGACCCCGAAATAATATTTAAAAACATATAATAAAATATTTAAGTCAAATTCTAATAAACTGAGACTAATTTTAATAATTTTCGAAATCGATTTTCCGCAAACTAGAAAGCGTAAAACGGAAGAAAATTAATTTAAAAAAAGAAATTATTAAATAAGCTCCAAAAATATTTTTAATTTAAACTTCCCAAAAATATTAACGATTTTTGGAATCGAATAAATTTAAAGTCGGAAATATTTTCTACAAATAAAATTATTAAAATAACTGTAACTATTTTAAACCAAATTTCATAATTTAAATAATTTATTTCGCTAACGAAATATAACTCCAAAATAAAGTCGTAATCACACGACGAAGTTATAATCGAGAACAAATCTAAAGTATAAAAAATAAAAATACGAGAAAGAACGGGAATACATATATTTAACCGAGAATTGAACTCATAAGAATATAATAAAATCATTGTCGTTAACGAATTTATCTAGAATGGTTCGCAACGACAACGATTAATTAAATTCAAATATGGATTCGAAATCATTGATAAATCCATAAAACGAATCAAAATTAAAATAATTAAATTTTTACATCAAATTATGCTAATAAAATCATTTAGCTTAATAAATTTGGATTTCAAAAATACGGGGTATTACACATATATTCACTCAGAATGAGTTGAATATGAGGTAAAGGAGATGGCTAGAGTTGGTGCAAGACTGTGATATCTAGTTGACATACCATGAGGGTAAGGTCAACGTCATTACATATGCCTTGAGGAGGAAGACATCACACTCTTTGAGTTTGGTTGTGGTGTCTAGTCAGTTGTTGGAGGAGCTTGGTGAGATGGGGATAGAGATGATCTAACATGGTGACTTAGACATTTGGATGAGAGGATTGAAGATCGTGTTGACACTTTTTGATAAGATTCAAGTTGGACAACTTGGGGATGTTTAGCTCGAGAAGATTTAGTAGAAACTACAGGACGGACAAGCTAAGGGTTTTTAGATCCATATGGGTCATTGGTGTGTACCTTAGAGTTGCACTAATCTAAAGTGTTAGATTTTAAAGGAGGGCCATTATACTTTATATTCCATCCACCTAGGAGGGGATGATTTGTACAAACAACTTAAGAGGATCTACTGGTAACCTCGCATTAAGTGAGAAGTGGTGGAGTTCATGATGAGATATTTAACTTGTTAGAAGGTCAAGATGGAGCATCAGAGACCTACAGGGTTGGTGCAGCCTTTAGATGTTCCAAGGTGGAAGTGGGATTCCATCTCGATAGATTTTGTGAGTGGGCTATCGAGGACCAGCAATGGGTACAATATGATCAGGGTTATCGACAACATGTTGACTAAGTTAGTGGTATTTGTGCAAATAAAGTAGACTTTAAGTATGTATCAATTGACCAATGCTTGTATGAGGTTTGTGGTGAGTAGAAAAGGTACACCTATTGACATAATCTCCTATCAAAATTCAAGATTCCTTTTAAACTTTTGGGGAAAGATGTAGGAAGCTATAGGCATGAGATTAAGGATGAGTACTGCTTTCTAGTCACCTATAGATGGGCATACTCAAATGGCGATTTATATGCTCAAACATATGCTACAAGCTAGCATGTTAGACTTCCGAGGAAGTTTGGAACATTTTATACATTTTTTTGGGTTCTCATACAACAATAGTTATCATGCTAGCATAGGGATGACACCCTTTGAGGCACTATATGGATGTAAGTACTGAACACCCTTGTGTCAGAGTGACATCAGCGAGACTGTGGTACTTAGACTAAAGATGATTGAGGATAATACTTAGTAGGTTCAATTGATTAAAGGATGATTAAGGAAGAGAGCATCACAAATTCACTAGAAGAGATACCTAGATTAGAGGTATCGTAGTGATGGATTTAAGCCAGGAGATAGAGTTCTATTAAGGGTTTCTCTCTTCAAAGGTGTGCATTTGGTCGAAAGGGTAAGCTAAGCCCCAAATATATTGGTATTTATGAGATTCTTGATAGGGTTAGAGAGATTGCATACCACCTAGAAATTCCAATAGAGTTGGCCCGAGTTCATATAGTCTTCCACATTTCACAACTAAGGAAGTACATTGCAAATCCATCCCATGTGATCAGACTAAATGAGATCGAGTCTGATGATTCTTTATCCTATGAAGAGAGGCTGTTTAGGATTCTCAACACTAAGATTCGATGGACCTCGACAAGCTTAGTTCAACTAGTGAAGATACTTTGGAGAAGTTATGGAACAGAGGAGGTGACCTAGGAGACCAAGAAGGATATGGGTGAGACGTATCCTGAGCTTTTTAGTACAAGTGTGTTAGGTTTGGGGTTTTTTCTCTTTTAAGGGGGTTGTCCCTGGTAGTATAGTGTTGACTCCAATAAAGTTAACCATCAAGATCACCTTTCTTAAATCCTTTCTCTATTTTTCCCCAGCCTCCACTTCTTGACTTTAGGGATAAAGTCTCTTTTAAGGGGGTAGCGATGTAGTACCCCAAGTTTTTAGCTAAAACTAATTTTGAGTAATTAATTTCGTAACCTAATTCTAACATCAAAAAATTTATTTTTATATCATATCGTGACTCTCTAGTCCTAAATTTTATCCAAACACATTTTTTAATTTCAGATTATCAATATATATCCTAACCTAAATTATTTTAACCTAATCCTAATTCTAAACCTAAACTTAAATTCTTTTCCTTTTTTCCTTTTATTTTCCTTTCCCTACTTGCCTGGCTTTTTATTTTTCTTCGTGAGTGAAGACATTCTTTTTCCCTAATCAAAATTCCCTGCCGTGCACCATACTCCATGGCGTGCACACACTACCCTCATCATCATTCATCAAATCCATATTTTTGTGCATGCGTTGAAATTCTTACCAGATTTCCACCTTTCCTCTTCTCTTCTCGCATGTATATATGTGTATATAAGGCCCATTTAACGCACTAAACCATCATTCATTCTCCCTTTATTTTCATTCAAAAAATTTCATCGCCATCTAATCTTCCTTCCTCCTTTCACTCTCCTTTCTGTCGCCCAAACAACCCCGAAAAAGAACTACTAGTGAGCCAAACTGAGGTACCCACGCCGCCACTAGCAACCCATAATGTTCCTTCACCCCAAGCACCAGCCAAGATCACTAAAAACATCATTCTAGATGTAGAAAAACTTGCCAATCCTATCCCTACCATTGACCAAAGTTGAGATTCCCACACCCACCACCTGTGGCAACACACCCGACAACATTTTCTTCTTTCTTCCCTTTCCTTGCTGCAGCAATTTTCACCACACTCCACACCCTTGATGCACCAATTTTGAATGCATCCCACCCCCTTTTTTTGTAGCAAACCCAACTGTTTCTAGTCTCCCTTGCTCGGCAACCCCAACCGATCCCCTCCTTTATAGGGTAAAATTTTACCGACCACACATTCAAGCGTTATTTAAGTTTTTCTCCAATCCTTTCACTCTTTATTTTCTTAAACCTTTAATAAATTATTTAATTTAAATTTTAATGATGTTTTTTAATTATTTCTTAGGTGATTTATCAAAAGTTTTGGAAGAGGCAGGATATGATAAGCGTTCTTAGAGACTAGAGGCTTTTTTGTAAGGATACTAGTCGATGTTTAGGGATTTAGGTTAAATATTTGAATGGATATGTGTATTATCATGTTCTTCTTATTACATTATTAGATGCATGCTATTAATGATATGTTATGATAATATTGATGATATGATAGAAAGAGAGTAAGAATGACGAAAGATGTGTTGATATGGCGTTGTTACACTAAGTAGTATTTTATGGACGATTATAACTTGTGAAAGAATAATATGGGCCTAATAAATTATGATAAGTGGGAAATAAGTATATTTAATATGTATGTTGTTACATGGAGGATTTGAAAATAATGATATTAAAGATATAAGATTTGTGTAATATAAGGGTTATTAGCTATCTTAAAGGGTATTTTGGCCAATAACGGTTAATATAAAATTTTTCGTATTTTTATGTTTTAAGTGGATTAAAATTATTATAATAAGATTATGTTGAATGGTTGGAGTGATTATGAATGTCATAAGTTCCTCAAAATGAGAAAATGATCTAATTTGAGAATAGTAACCTTAAAACAGTAATGTTATTATCACATGTGTAAACTGTTAGAGTTACACCACAAATTTTTGATATTTTGTTAATATGGATATTTTAGGGGTGTATGTTGAATTTTGTAATTATTTGACCCTTATTGGAAAAGTTATGACTTACATATAAAATTAAGGTTTAGGACCTTTGTGAATAGTAATTTTTGAGATAGGGGTATTATCATATGTGCAAGATGTTAGAGTTAGACCTTGAATGTTGGGTATATTAATAAAAAATAATATTTTTGGAAGATATACTAAATTTGGTGGGTAAATAACCAATATGGGGGAAAATAAGTAACTTAGCCTTTGATAATAGTCTTGTTATCCTTTTGTTGATGTTTTCATGCCTTAATCATGTTTTTTACTTATCAGAGCAATCATGTATAACATATTAATAATTTAAAGTGAAAGATCCTATGAGTTAGGACAAGTTGTATTTGTCTGTTCCACTAGATGAGAATATTAGCTAGGTGCATTCTTCTCCAGGGTTGTATATTGATAACTGTTCCACTAGTTGAGAATAGTAGCTGAATGCATTTTGTCTAGGGTTGTATATTATAAGAGTTCCACTTGTAAGAATAATTTCTAGGAGTGTTGTGCCCTAGGGTGGAATAATCGTTGCAATGGTTGAGAATAGTGGGTTTCGTGAACTCAATCTAATATAAATCTCGAGAAAGATCATACTCATTGATAAGATACTAAACACTTATAGTGAAGGACTATGTGACTAAGGGCCGGTTGCGCCTGCCCATTCGACCGGACAAGAGTAGTAGTTGTAATCGTTTTACCCTCGGATTTTATATATTGATAACTATTCCACTAGTAGAAAATAGTGGGGTCCCTAAACTCAACGTAGATAAAAGAATGGATCATGTTGTATTCCAATGGTATGAATATAAAATCAGCAATTACCTTGTATGGTTCATTATATCTCATATGTATGATACTTTCCGCTGTGAATGTATGTAATTATATGTTTTTCCTATTTTAACTGTATTGTTGCGTTATTGAGTACGTAGTGTACTAATCATCCTTTTATGGGTACTACTCATTCCCATGAGTTGATGATCCAGATGTTTATATGCAGGTTGGTGAGGACCTAGTTGATGAATTTGTAGCTTTTGATTCTTTGTATGGGATATAGTGACTTTATGCATTAGGAATTTTTGGCGTAGATCATGTTATCTAGATGCTGGTTTTACCCAACTACTTTTTTGGACTCTTAGATTTATGGTATCACTTATGTTGTATTTTGTTAATGTACCTCGGAGTAAATCTCCATACTCACATTTACATTTATAAACTTTCTCTCATTTCTATTTACTCTGTTCAACTCTTAATGGTTTTAAGTATTATGATTGAGGTGAGGATGGTACGGTAAACTAGATTCACAAAAATTACAGTGTAACACCCGATTATTTTGATTATGTTTCCACTATAAAATAAAAATTTTTAGCAGTAAATTTTCGGATGTTAGAATTTTGTTCCTTCTTATTCAAACCATTTTTCATTATCGCAGGGAAATCTTTCCTTAGGTTTCCTTTCTTATTTATGACAATGGAAACACTTCCAAGTAGTCTTCGATCCACTTTGTGATTGATACCTCCCTTTCCTTCAACCTTTCTTATCCCTCCATTATGTTCTTCCTTTTATAGTAAGGCTCTCGGCTACACACTATTCCTTCAACAGCTGCTACTTCTTCATATCTTTATATTGGTAGTGAATTTAATGGGATGATTACTCTATCTTTTACCTTGACTCCAACATTCCTAAGATGCAGCAATGCTTTGTTGAAGCCATCCAGGTGGTCCTCCAATTATCTACCATTTTACATCTTAAACAAATACAATCTTTGTTTTAATATAACTATCTTGTTAAGTTATTTTGTGAGGTGTAACTTCTCCAATTCCTCCCACAGAGCCTTAGTTGTTTGTTCCTTTGAAACTACCCTCAACCTTTTATCTCCAAGACTCAATATTATGGTGTTGTGTGCCTTCTTTAGTATCTCTACTCTTTCTTTCTTTTCGATTGTTGTAAAGATTTCATCCTCACTCAGGAGTGCCAGTTGCAATCCTTGATGAACCATGAGTGCATTTACTTTGAGTCTCCATATGCTGAAATCCCCTTTTCGATCAAACTTATCTACATCAAACCTTGTATGGCCCATCACTACCGATTCCTAACAAGAATGCTCTAATACTAATTGTTAGGATAAAATCAAAGTTCAACTAAGCTTAATGAATACTCAACAATCTATAAACAAAATCACAAGAAGCAGATTCTACACATTGTTGTATTAAGCACTAATGAATAAGTGCTAAACGAAAACAAAGAAGAGAAGAGTTCTAAAACATAGAGAAAAGCATAATTTCTTGTATTATGATTTCACAGATAATACAATCTATTTATACTTACTAACCATACTAATAATTTACCAAGTAAAACACTGGTTGTTGGTAATTTAATAAGATTTTAATTAACAACCTAATGGACTAGTTTATTAGCTAATATCAATAAGTTATACAAGTTAGAACTCTTTATCTTAGTGTTAGTCAACATAATCTTACAACTGAGGTTTTACGTGCGATCTTTTCCTTTCTATTCCCTAAAGCATCTCTTTGATTCCAATTGCTGTAAGCTTTTAGTTGTACGTGTGAAATACGTCGAGATTGTTGGAAGTGGGCTTAATCTTAAGAAAATCATGGCAAAGTTCTTTGTTTATTAACCAAATTATATGTGTTCGTGTTGTCATATAAATGTTGTAATGGCGGAAAATTGACGTTGACAATGTGGTGTTTCGCAATTCCTTCATTCTATCCTAAAAAAAATAATCCTAAAAACATAGATAATACTAATATATAACGATATGATTGTTGGAACAATGATATGATACTGCTGCAATTATGTAGTCAATGCTTTTTTCAATATCCCTCATCAATGGGATGGGAGTGAAATAGTTCAATTTATATTCTCTTAGCACTCCACCTTGGTTTGAGAAGATTATTTGGGATGTTTTGCGCTGCTGGCTGGGTTGGGCTTGAACCACACACAAATTCAACACCGCTGCCCGCTTGGTCGACCTAGTGTGGTGTGGTCTTTGATCCTGAGACCCTATCTTTTTATCGCTCCAATTTTACTTATTTCTTTTGTCCATTTTTTCCTCCCATATGTATTCTAACATTCTTCCTCCATTGGTATTGGTCAAATAGATGTCAATTAGTGGTAGTTGTGTAGAACGGTTTTCTCTTCTTTTTACCGTCTATTTATTCGGTTGGTTTCTTTGAGGCTACATACGTTTTCGACCGATTATTCATTTTTTATGCTTTAGTTTAGTTGCTCTTCTACCAATTCAAAATTATAGTTTTTAGGCAAAGGTTTCTACAAATTTTATTAACTTCTTGTTTCAAGTATACGTACCAAAGACTCATTGAGTTAAACTTTGAGGCGAGGTAGTGATTAGGATTACACCCTGTTCAGACCGTATTATCGCTTCAAGGTAGCGAAATATGTGGTGGCACACCCATTACTTTGGTAAGTACTCTTTCGTTTTTACGTACATTGCTTCATATTCTTTATTCTAACAAAGATCAAATACTTGCGATCCTCAAGGGAAATCAGTTATATAAATATTGACGTTTGACCGGTTGGTTTGGAATTTGGATGAAAGATCCGACTGTTTAGGTATATAACATTCACGGAATGTTAGGTTGTAAGTAGTTTTCTAATCATACGTCTTATAGACGTAACCAAAAAGCTTCCAAAGAGCCGTTGTATTCTGCTGATTGGACAACAGATATGGAGTCAGAATCTGTCAACTAATCCTCAGACTCTTATCTAATTACTATCTAGTCATGTTTTAATATAGCGGCACTTCAAAACTCAAAAATTTAGAGGTACAAACATGCATTTTGATTGGTCTAAACAGCGTTACTATCCAGCACGGTTGAAAAGGCTACCAAAATAATCAAGTAATATTTTGGTAAAGATATAAAAAAGACAGAAAACGTGAGCACCACATAAAGAACTAGTCAATTTGCCAGTTTACTCTTCCTCCCTTTCTCTGTCTCCCTTTCTCCGTCTCTCCTCCCCAGCAGTTGGTTATTTGCCCCTCAAATGCTTCACAACAATATCTGTTGTCGTGCATGTCTCATTTTAGAAAATGTCGGCAGCACCCGATATGGGTTCCTACAGGCATAACATTGAAGAAAGAACATCAGAAAGTGAGAGACTGCTCTACCCCAGTGATGATGGTTCAGAATCAGTACAGCATGAAGAAAATATTGGTACTTGCTGCTGCACACTCGTATCGTTTCAAAACTTGTGCGGTAAGATCGCAGCTTGGTGTATTGGGTTGCGGGCGTTCACGATCGAGGCTGTGGATGTGGGCAAATCGGACCCTAAGACCATTGTTTTTGCTGCTAAAATGGGTCTTGCTTTGATGCTTATCTCTTTGCTGATCTTACTGAAGGAGCCTTTCGAAGACATGCATGAATATCCGGTTTGGGCATTGCTTACCGTCATATTCATGTTCGAATTCAGTGTAGGTACTGTGCTGGCCTTTATGGTATTTTATTTTATTGTATCTCGGTTTCTTGATGAAAATTGATTGTGCAATATTATCAAACTTTCATGAAGGAAAGAAACATGGTATTCTGAGAAAGTGAGATTATTTAATAGGCAAATAAACTGATGTTCGGATAAAGAGACGCGACTTTTTCTGTTGTGGTTTAATAGTCTGAATCTGTTGTCTGGGTTGGTTTGTATACAGGAGCCACTGTCAGAAATGGATTCAACCAAGCATTAGGAACAGTTTTAGCGGGCGGGCTTGCTTTTGGCATGGGAGCCTTGTCTTTTCTGACTGGATTGTGGTTAATTATCTATATCGCCTGCAGTATTTTCACCATCGGTATTACCATCATCTTTTTAGATAAATTACTTGGTTCGGCATATATGATTTTACTCCTCTGTTTTCTCTGATTGTAAGCCTTCTGGTTCTAGCATTCTGCGCGACATATTTGAAACAAAATCCATCTATGAAGCCTTACGGATACGGTTTCAGGATGTTCCTATTTGTGTATTGCTTCTTCATGTTATCCGGCTACACAACTACAGAATTCATCAGCGCAGCTGCCACTATATTTCTGATTATTGCAGTCTCTGCATTTGTCTGCCTCGTGATTAACGTCTGCATCTACCCAATGTGGGCTGGTAATGAACTGCATGCCCTAATGGTTAAGAACTTTCTGGATGTTGCTGCTTCCTTGGAAGGTTGGTTATTCTTTCATTTATGTTTATGCTCTCTCATTCACATCTTGGGAAGGCTCGGTAACTAACGATTGTCTGTACGGCTGGATGTGTTTTTTTTTTGATTAACTAACTAATTAAAGGTGTTATAATACAGACACTATTAATGCATACCTGAAATGCGCACAATATAAAAGGGGCCCTTCTGAAATCACTACCCGTCAACCCGATGATAAACCACTTTATACTGGGTGCAAATCAGCACTGGGCAGTGCTACTGAAGAGGATGAGCTGGTAATACGCTTTGTCATGATTCGGCATCGAAGCCTTGGTGTTCAGTTATGTATTATATATGGGCATTAATTAGCCATATCATATGTTGTGTCAACTTCATTAATAGGTAAGATTTGCCATGTCTGAACCGCCACATTGTCCGTATATGATGCTACGATACCCCTGGAAGAGCTATACCAAAGTTAATGGCGCATTAAGGCGTTGCACGCGCGTTCTCCTGTCTTTACGTGTATGTACATTTTCGGAGATACAGGTTTGTTTCGGTTTTTCCAGGCTCGATGTCTCCTACTGCTGATTCATCATATATATTGTATGCGCTTGCTACATCCTGCCGATGAATGCCTAACCGTCTTTATTTTCTGATCTTTTGCGTGCTAGGCTGCAGCTGAAAAAAGAGAATTGCTGTATGCTGAGCTTCAAAGGGTAGGCAAGGAAGGTGCAAACGTTATACGTGTGCTTGGAGGCAAAATGAAACGAATGGAAAAGTTGAGTTCGGTTGATGTATTGCATGAGGTGCGTGGAGCAGCAGAGGACCTGCAGAAGAAGATGAATCAAGAACTGTATTTTCTTCTGAATTTCTCAAGATGGGAAGTCACAAGCCAGCAGAGCAGTTATGATTTTGCTGCATCAACTTCCAATGAAGCTCCAAACCTTGGTGCTACCGCTAGTGCTGCTGCTTCAAGCAGCGCAGAGCAGAATACACCGGCCAGTATGCCGCAAGACGGTTATCCAGAGTCCGCCGACGATCAATACGAAAATGCAAATTCTATGTCCTTGATTACATTTGTCTCTCTTCTTATTGAATTTGTAGCCAGTCTTCAAAACCTTGTCGATTCGTTTGAAGTACTGAGTAATGATGCAAAATTCAGGGATCCCGATGCTGAGGAATCTCTAATTATAGCAGATACTCGGGTTTGGACAAGGATACAAATCTTATGGAGATTTATATGGTACTAACACCGGCCGATGCGTTGCCTGCTTAGTTTAGGGATGTAAATACACTGACGATAAGAGGCTTGGAGAGTCAGCATTTGAAATGAAGCACGGTTTTGTGTGCCCAGAATTTCAATCCGCATTCATTGTCTTCCTGCTGTCTTCTAGGAGACGTACTATGGGAGTTGAATTAATATATAGTAAGCCGTAATAATTGAAACTTTTTTTTTTTTGTTTTTTTGTTTTTGGTATGTAAATATATTGTATTTAATTGTAAAGTGTAAAGTGAGGAGTAAAAGCCAATATATTTAGTGTCTGTGAGGCCTGAATCATTGTGTTCGCAACGTGTGTTAGTATCTTACAAGATTTGCAATAAGAAAAAGGCTTCTATACGACCAGCTATTCCCTTCACTAAGGCTTTGATAAGCTGGTGTGCCGTCTCTCCATCTATGAAACCTGCTATATAACTAACATTCCGGAGAAGGACAGTTAGCTAGGCGGGCGCGGCCGTCCCTCCACACTTTCAATGTTATGGAAGGTAAGCGCGAGGACTAAAGTACTCTATGGTTGCTGTCCATTATATATATGAATTTTTTTTTTAACCTTTCTCTCTCTTTCCGACGCATCGACCATTTCTTTGAGAGTTAGACTCTCTCTTTTTCTCTATATTCTCTAGAAAGTACACGTACTTCACAAATTCAATTATCTTTCTCTCAATTGTATTCAATTGAATAATTAACACTCTGCAATTTAAGTCGATAGGTTCTTCTCCATTCCTCTCTTAATTGTAAGTTTTGATTTTTGATTAAATGCAAGTAAATTCTCTTTATTATATTATTATTCTCTTACTTTTATGGTTTCACTGTTAATTTATTATTAATCATTGATGTTAATTATAGATTACTACATTTAGTAGTGCATTAGTGTAATTATGAAGATAATAGTGTAGATAGTATAGGTTAGGAGGATTTGGTGACAAAATTAGGATTTCAGATATGACAATGTAATTTGAATTTATAATTCTAAATAAAATTTAATTGAATTAATAGACGGAATCGAATGATCTTGCATCATATGTTAATAATTTTAACTAATTAGATTGATCACTTATTTAGTTTAGATCTTAATCAAAGCTAGGATAACAGAATTAATACGTAATTGTTGATGAACATTTCCAAAGTAGCAAAAGGTTAATTATTAATCTTATCTATTAATTTGTATGATTGCATGATCCAAACTTATATGATTATGGTCATAGTGGACTGCTTTCCATTCATAATACTACCATTAATTGAATCTATCATTCTTAACCTAGGTTATTAATTGGCTAATTGATAAATTGAGAGCTTATTCAATTTATTAGAATTAAGAGAAAGCAAATAGATGAATTATCATGAGTTTCTATAGGTTAACGTTAGATAATTTAGAATACAATATAGAATGGAACTTGTTCTGTGCCTTCTAGTTAATGTAATTGCATTTGTATTTGGTATGTGCAAATGAACATGATAAATGTATTTGTTTATCCTTGCAGATGGCACCCAAAAAGAAACAAAGAACTGAGGGAGAATCTTCAAGACAACAGACTTCACCAATCCAAAATCAAAATAGATGAAATAGTGCAAATGAGCAAGGTATTATCTTTACCACAATTGAACAACAATAAATGTATAACTATTTATGTCAGATGCACATTACTAGAACGCATTATTTAGATGATGGTTGTCTTAACACATTAGGTATCCATGGGTAAGTTACCCAAATGTTGAGAAAAGTTGGATTGCATAACTTTGTCTATTGTACTAATCATACATATAGACGTTTAACCTTAGAATTCTTGAGTACCTTTGAATTACATGCTAGTTCATCTACAGAAGAAGGTGGATATATTTTCTTTCGCATATTTAATGAGGTTAGGCAAATTTCCTTACATGAATTAGCCCACATTTTTATGTTACTTCAGGGAGGAGATCATTTTATACCCCTTTGGTTTAATGTGGATACTTTTTTTTTGCTAAGATTAGTGATGTTTCTAATATGACAACCCTTAACACCTTCAGAATATCAGAAGCCAAAGATTCAAGAATATTCAATCTTGTTTTCCGTCATTTACAAACACACTTAGCTAGCACTATTTTTGGTCAGGGAGATAGTACAAGGGTAGTTCGGTCCATTGAGCTCTTCTCCATTAATTCCATTCTAGGTCATAACCAAATTAACACTGCCTACTTTCTACCTAAAAAACTTAAAAGAGTTAGTAACTCTAAGTAGGGAGATATTGTCATTGGTAGTTTAATTACCACAATTTATCTAACTATGGACCTTCTCATTCTAGATGACATGCCAATAGAAGCCATGAGCATGTGTATCGACATTGAACATTGCCGTTTAGCGCATCTCATTGAGCGTAGGAGTAATGTGTGGTATCTTTCTTACTAAGGATGTGTTCATTTTGCTTTACCTAACCCTGCTAGAACTAACCCATTAAACCAATGAAATTTGTAACCCACCATTGACGAAGATTCTCCTACCCCTCTTCCTATTGAGCATCCTTACCCCCCTCATGGTGACTAAGCCCCACCACCACCACCTCCTCCTCATTCACATGCTGGATCCTCATCCTCTTCTTCTTATGTCCTCAAATGGAACCTCCAATTTCAAACTCAAGTATTCTCCTAGTTAGATTCCCTTTATACTACTCAATATCAAATGATGAAGATGATTAAAACTCTTTATGAGTTTCATCTTGGGAATAGGGATTTGCTACCACCTCCTTCATAAATCCTTTCACATTCCTCTCTTCTTTTGCATGGGTTAGTTCATTGGGGAAAATGAACAAGCTAAATTGGGGGCGGGGATGCACTTTTGGTGGTATATATAGTCGTTAATCTTTGTTGGTGTTGTTTGCATTGATATGATTTGTTTTCTATTTATATGATCTTGTGTTTTTTTTGTTTAGTTAGTATCTAAACAAGAAGTGTTAGATTTGATTTATTTATTCATTGGGTAAGCAAAGTAATGAGACTAAATCTTTTGACAAAGGTTATTTTTAAATCATAAGAACTGATTTGATCACCATCTTCCAAAACCTTAAACATGGAAATTGAGATTGTGATAGTAGTAAAGGAAAGAGAGTTAGAATGGTTATAAATCAATTCATGCATTGATTATGAATGAGATGAAATGAAATTCAAAATTGGTAGATATAACATTGTGAGCGCTTGAGCCTAATCTATGGATACATTGTTTATCCAAAATATACTTTTTCTTTTGTGCGTATTCTCCAATGAAATCTGAAACTAAAAATTGCCATTAGTTATCTTCAAGACCACATAGAACTTTAGGATATTTAAAAATGATAGAGGCACTCTTCTTTCTTCGTTAGCTATAAGACCAAATAGGTTACCTTGAAAATTGTTATCCATTGCATAACCCCTTTGAGCCTAAAGTCTTATTCTATTTATCTAACCTTTATTAACAACTAATCTCCATATGTATTTTCCTTCCTTACTCTATGACTAGTGGAGTAATAGATTTTGAAGGAGAACATTTATTTTGTTAATAAGGTGAAATCTGAGCATGGAGGTGTGTATATCATAAACACAATGGATGAACTAGATAAGCATCTTCTTCTCCAAAAAAAATTTATAATTGATTTGCTGTTTATTTAGTTGAATGGAATTGTTTGAAATTGTAATTGATTTTTTTAAGGGGGAAGTAAAGTAAGGGAGAAGAGGAAGAATTATGATTTAATTGAAAGAAATAAATTGCTTCTCTAGTTGGTAAAATATAGCTACAATCCCAAAAATATATCCCATCTTAGAACCTTAGCCCCATTACAACTGAATTTAAGACCTTTTGATTCTTACATACTTTAGCTCTCTCAAGTGGTGGCAAATTAAGAGTAATGGCAAACATATGGGTGATCATAATCATTTGGAGAAAACTTGAGAGTAAACACATTTCACCCTAAACACATAAGAGTGAGCATTTAAACATAACAAAAGTAAGAATCTAAAAATTTAACTTTCATTAATCTTAATCTAGCTTCACATGGTGAGATACTAACCGTACTAATTATCGTTCCCTAACCATTTGAAAATTTGATAAAACTATTTATTAGGTATGTTAGATGTGTGATCCAAAATATTTTTAAAGTTTCTCTCTTGTGATTTATAAATGTTTTAAGCCCTAGTTCATTGTTAAACTCCGTGAATGACTACATCCAATCTTACAATTCTTGTAGTTTAGAACATGTCGCACTTGTAATCCTTGATGTTTGTTTTATGTATGACAAGATGTTGCTTGAGGACAGCCAAATATTTAAGCATGGGGGTATTTGATATATGAGATTTATATGTTCTTATCCTAAATAAAAATGTCATTTATTCCTCATTATTTTTATAATATTTAATCTTTTCTCAATTTTTTCTCTTTTAGATAGACTTTGTAGGTTAAGATAATAGAAATCCAAAGGAGAAATCAAAGGAAAGAGGAAATGAAGCAAATAACACATCAAGAGATATTGAATCAATGTAAGAAAAGATAAGAAATGAAGAATATATATCAAAGGGAAGCTTGTGTTGAAATTTCAAAGAGAAATAACTAAGGAACAAACAACACGGTATCCCCGTGTTTCCTAAACACAGCTAGTGTTTGGCCATTAGAATACAAAATCTTAGTTTTCAAATTTAAAAGTTGGCAGAGAATTCAAGGAATCACATGGTGGCCCTATGTTTCCAAAAAAACGGACAGTGTTTTTCTTAAATTATGTAACTACTCATGCAAACTTTTTCCTAATATATTTTTGATATTTTTGAACATTCAATATTTTGTTTTTGGTAGGTCAAGAGTTAGACTCTCTCTTTTTCTCTATATTCTCTAGAAACCATATGTACTTCACAATTCCAATTATCTTGCTCTCTATTGTATTCATCTAAACAATTAACACTCTACAATTCAAGTCGATAAGTTCTTATCCATTCCTCTCTTCATTGCAAGTTCTGATTTTTGATTGAATGTAAGTAAATTCTCTCTATTTTATTATTATTTCTCTTACTTTTATGGTTTCATTGTTAATTTATTATTAATCAATGATGTTAGTTATAGATTATTGCATTTACTAGTGTGTTAGTGCAATTATAAAGATAGTAGTGTTGATAGTATAGGGTAGAAGGATTTGATAATGGAATTAGGATTTCAGATATGACAATGTAATTTGAATTTATGATTCTAAATGAAATTTAATTGAATTAATATATGGTATTGAATGATCTTGTATCATAGATTAAGAATTTAAACTAATTAGATTGATCACCTATTTAGTTTAGATCATAATCATACCTAGTATAACATTTCCAAAGTAGCAAAAGGTTAATTAATTAATCTTGTCTATTAATTAGTACGATTGTATGATCCGGGCTTATGTGATTATGGTCATAGTTGACTGCTTTCCATTTGTAATGTTGCCATTAATTGAATCTAGCATTCTTTTGCTAGTTTATTAATTTTCTAGGTGATAAATTGAGAGCTTATTCAATTTATTAGAATTAAGAGAAAGTAAAGAGATGAATTATCATGAGTTTCTATAGGTCAATATTAGATCATTTAGAATTGTTCTTTTCTCCTTGATTATATGATATCCTAATACCATAATCAATATCTACCTATCCTTATTCTTTAATTAATGAGTAATGTGTTTTATTACTGACCCATAGTATGTAATTTAGTGATACAAATTCATGTCATTAAATAACTAGGGTTTTAATATTGATTATAGAATTATTGATTATAAACCATTCCTTGTGGATCCATCTCCTTCTTTCCATCTACTACGTATTTGGAGTTAGGATTTATTTATTAAGTTTGTTGTGCATATGACAACGCACTAGTTCTCATTACCTATGACTAAAGTAGTAAAGGAAGATCAAAAATACTACTTTGTGGCTAGCGGATACACTACCAATCCATTGCCAATTAACTTTAAATCAAATACAGATGATGAACCTATAACATCTTGGAGAGATCATGTTGCATCTAATGGATTCTTGGTTCAATGCTTAAGCCTCTCCTATGTTCCACCTTGCATTGAGAATGGCAAATTCGTTATCAAACTCGAATTAAATGAGTTAGATAAGGAGGTTGATGATTGGAAGTTTTCCTTAACTGGATTTGTGTATGGGGACTCTCCTTCATACTATCAGATGCATGGTTTTGTTATATTCCATTGGAGTAGTGTTATTCTACCTAAGATTATATGCCATGGAGATGGCTATTTTGCTTTTAAATTTGCAAATGATGAAGATTGTTATAGCATACTCGCTTACCATTGGGCATACAAAAACAAACCGTACATACTTAATAGATGGAAAAAGAAAATGAAGTTCTCAGAAGAGGAATTTAAATTCATCCCTTTATGGATCAAGCTGCCCCATCTCCCTCTTAAGTACTGGTCCCTTATGTCTTTAAGTATAATAGTTAGCTCTATGGGTAAACCTATATGTGCTGATGCAATCACCATATGGAATGAACGTATAACATTCCCTCGGATGTTAGTGGGAGTAGAAACTAAAATATCTCTATGTGAGATTATTACCATTAATTAGCGTAATGGCATAATCTTCTAACATAAATTGGAGTTTGAATAGAAGCTTAAGCAATATCAAACCTATGCTAATTCAACCCATGATAGATTTTATTATCCTAGAAATAGGAAGGCAACAACCATACCTGAGCAGAAGAAATAGGAGTGGATAGTGGTCAAGGATAGAAGACATACTACTGCCCCTGAAGGTTCATACAACCCAATTCCTAGCATAACCAACCATATGGGAGTTTAGATCCAAGGCAGGTAAACCTATTTACTTGCTACTAAGGGTGACACTAGAATTGATTGCACATCAAAATGTATTCAATATGATCCAGTGTTGATCCAAAACTTAAAACTACCTAGTATAAATGACGGCCTAAGATTTGGCTTGCAAAATGCCCAAACATCTTTAAATATTGCTAATGCATTCTAGATTTTGCAACATGACGATAAGGACTTAGAGGAGTAAGAGGAAGTGGAGAGGCAACTTACCTTTGAATAGGGTAGTGCATGCTAGTGACCAAGAATGTTAGAAGTGTAAATGATCAATCTAAAAAAAATTCAATAAAGGAATGTATCAAAAGAGAGGGACATAGATTTTAAGGATTATTGGAAAATAGAGTGAAATAAGGTAAATTTGAACAAATAAGACAAAACATATCTTGGAGTTGGCATAACCTAAAGAGCTATGCCTATCCCCACAATGGTTGAATCTAGATTTTGTGGGATCCTCTCCACTGGAAGACTCATCTCTTACAAGCATATGACCAATTTATTCTATTTGATGCTCAAAGTGTTAAAGAGGGTGAAAACATCCTTGAAGGAGGTGAGCAAGGGTTTTTGGAATGGGAATGACTTAATAAAAAATTACATGTAATGTAAAGTGATACAAGAGTGAATTACTGTAACACCCCCAAAATTCACTACTGAGAAATTTCATTTTATTAAAATATTAGTAGAAGTAAAATAACAAACTGTGAATTTTGGGGATATTACCGCCACACTTAGTACCAGAACGGTTCACTCATACCATTCTAGTACCAAGTGCTAAGGCTAAAAAAAATGAAATACAATTTACAAGAAATTCAACATACTTAAATTTGAGTAGTGTATCAAATCATTTACAAGAATAAAATCCACCCGTGGTGGTTACATTAACAACATTAACATTAAAACTAGGAATTTAAAAGAGAAGGAGAAAAACCCTAATGGTTCCGTATAATTCCTTACTCTCTTTCCCATTACCCACTTGAGTAGCACCTAAAAAGACCTGTAAGGGACACTGCCCATTGAATAGGCATGGCCCCCACGAGTGGAACCCTTCAGTACTATGGTACTGAGTAACCCTTTAATACCACACTTAAAAACAGGCCCGCAATTTGACACATAATGTAAGATATATAAATATGTAATGAGAGGTGCATATATAACAATCACATATATAACAAGGCTGCCACATATTAACAAGTTAGAAGGTATAATTGATACTTTTGGGCCTTAAGCCATTAGTCCATCATTATTCAATTATCTCTCTGGTTATATCCAAGTGAGTGCGGGGACTCAACTATTATAGCCGGTGGACCAGAACACATACAGGGCAGAACACTCCCGACCACTATTATTGCCGGCGGATCGGTCTCCAGGGCAGAACGCTCCTGGCCACTATTATTCGCCGGTGGATCGGTCTGGCCCCGACTCACAAGTTGTTCCACTATAAGTAATTAATATCTTTCCATAATTTATTCATATCCAATTCTTGTTTTATTGAGCTCGGGACCCCCACTATTTTAGCCAGTGGATCGGAATACATATCATCATCATCCAGGGCAACACGCTCTTGGGCCACTATTATATCTGGTGGATCGGTACTCATAATCACTTGCCAGGGCAACACGCTCCTGGGCCACAATTATATCCGGTGGATCAGTACTCATAATCACTTGCTAGGGTAACACGCTCCCGGGCCACTATTATAACCGGTGGATCGGTACTCATTATCATAAGTCAATTGGGCCCGGCTCATTAATCTTTCACTTTCGTAATTAGTGTTTTTCCTTTCTTTAGTCAGCACAACAATTCTATTTATTTGCCTTGGACGAGAGATCAAGAACCCAGGACACAAAGGTACACTGGTTGTACCAGTGCATACAAGACACTTAGTACCCTTCAACCACGAACCCAGGGACACAAAGCTACCCTAGTCGTACTAGTGCATAAAGCTACTCAGTACCCTACCGACAAGGACACCTAATCTATAAGTATGCATACCCCTTAACTAGGTCCGTAGAGCTAGATAGAGTAAGCTATAAGGACTGGATGGGGCACAAAGGCACACCAGCAAATACCAGAATAATTGTGGGCTAAACCATGTCTTTAGGGTAGCGACCCTTAAAGAGCGACCATTTCCGATCTCGAGGTCTTTCACTTTAAGTATTAGTGTCTTAATTAAAGTGATCACAAAAAACACAGTAATCAGATACATATTCACTTTCAATCGTTCTGATATCATTAGTCATTTCTTATTTAGACGGTTATCCAAGATGTCACAGAAAAACCATTAAGGCCATCATAATCTCATCTAATTCCGAATTAGGATTTATTCTCGTGATACTTATTAATTATCAAATACTCTTACCTTGCTAATCAGCATTATTTGAATTATATTATGAAATTCCACAATTACAACGACATGTTAGGTACAGATTACTTATTTACCCCTTACTTATATAATTTCTAAGTCCTCCCTTCCTTACTTGATAAATTACCCTATTACCCTTCAGGTTGCATAATTACCAAATTACCCCTTATCTGGTTTAGGTTACCAAGTTATCTCCTACGCTTTTTAGATCGCCATTCACCCTTCATAATTGCTACACTTATCATATTTTCCATTTAGTTGGTTAGATTACCGAATTGCCCTTATCCATTATCAAAATTACCAAATTATCCTCTTGTTGGTTAAATTACCAAATCACCCTTCTCCATTATCATAATTACTGATTTAACCTTTTCCATATTTATAATTACCAATTTACCCCTCTCCATATTTATAATTATTAATTTACCCTTCTCCATAATTATAATTACCAATTTACCCCTCTTCGTATTTATAATTATTAAATTACCCTTTTACTCGCAAATTACTGTTTTACCTCCTTACTACCAAAATTACCATAATATTCTCTTATTTATAAAACTACCATTTTACCCCTTACATCCAAATTTACCATATTACCCTTTTGCTTGCAAATTACCATAATACCCTTTTACATCCAAAATTACTATTTTACCCCTTCCAAAATTACCATCCTTATCCTTCTCTTCCGAAATTACTATTTTACCTCTTACTTCCAAAATTTACCACTTTACTCTTTTCTCTAAAAATTACCATAATACCCCTTTACTTATAAAATTATCATTTTTCCATTTAATCATAAAATTACCATATTGCCCTTTTGCCTCAAAATTACCATAATACCCCTTTTTCTTACAACTTACAATTTTATCCTTTTACTTATAAAATTATCATTTCACCCCTTTCTTTTGAAATTACCAAAATACCCTTTTGCTTACAAAATCATCGTTTTACCCCTTTCTTTCAAAATTACCAAAATACCCCTTTACTACAAAATTTTCAAAATACCGCTTTCACTTATAAAATTACCATTTAACCCCTTTATTATACCACTTTTATGAATTTACCACCACTACATAAAATACTAATATTAGCACTTCATTCTTATCATCTATCTCCACCAACTTGTCATTATTGAACATAATACTCATTAGCAACTACATATATTAGATCATATACTTACATAGGCATATTACTAAAATACCTTTAGGCTCACAATAATATTATTCATGCATTAATGACATAATACATCATTGACAAGCATTTAACATTTCCATCAATAATCAAACTCCTTCCTTATGTATCATATCTACACATGGCACAAAAGCTAGCATACTTTTCTTTTTATCAATCAATATAAGCAACCACATATATCATACTAGGCAACACATAACATGCATAAAATCATACTAAAATCCCTAATGTGCTAGCATACGTTTTTCCATGCATTTAAGTGGGGTTTAATGATTACCTTAATCCTGCAAAAATCAAACCTTACCGGTATCCCAGTTAAAGATTCAAGGCTTAATTAGAAACTCAACACCTAAAAATAATATCAATAATTATTATATTAGAAGTAGGAAATTAAAAGGACAAACTTTATAAAAACTTATTTAATAATAATACACTTTACTTAACTATTAATATATTAAACAAATAAATTCCAAATCAATGTGGAGCTCACGCTACATGAATAGCATAAGCCACATGTAGACTAAGGGGGGAGAAAAAGGGTCGAAGGTGGTGAGGTAGAAGGGAGGGGGAGATGGTTCGGTTTGGGGTCTTTAGGCTAGGAAAGGAGGTAGATGGGGGAGGATTGAAGGCAAGGGAAGGGTGTAGGAGTGAAGAGGGGGTGTAGGTGGATGCCGGGGATGGCTTGTTGGTGGCCAAGGGTGGCGAAGATGGCGGCGGCGAGGCAGCAAAGGGGGCCGTCAAGGTGGACCGGGCTGAGAAGGAAGGAAAAGAGAAGGGAAAAATGGAGGGGTGCAGGGGCTGTTTTCAGGAAATTAAGGTATGGGGGTGGTAGAGGAGGTTTTAGGGTGTGGATTGGTGGTTTGGGTGGTGGTAGAGGTGGCCGGACGGCAGCGAACGGGGCGGTTGCAGGTGGCCTGCCGATAAGGGAGAAAAGTGGGGAGGAAAAGAAGAGGGGTAGAAGAGAGGAAGTGTAGGGGCTCAAGGGGGTGGTGTGATGGTGCAAGGCAGTAGCAGGTAGTGGTAGAAGGCGGCGCAGGGGGTTCAGTGCGGTGGTGTAAGCGGTAGAGGGTGGCGGTGGTGAAAAAATCAGGAAAAATGGGAGGAGGAGAAAATGAGAGGAGGAGTTCAGGGAACGAGAAGAAGGCTTGAAAATATGGGGCATGAAGGGTTGTTTAGGGTAAGAAAAAGGAGAGGGAGAGACAGGGGGAGTAGGTGGCCGGTCGGGGTTGCAGTACGGTGGTAGGGGTGGTCAGTTGGTAGGGAGAGGGGAGGGAAGAAGAAGGAAAGGAAAAGGGAATACGGGCTAGGGATGAAGGGGTTAGTTTGGTTTGAAATAAGAAAGAAAATGACGGGGGAGAGAGGGGGAGTAGCAGGGAGGTAGGTGGTAGTCGGGCATGGCCACTGTAGGTGCGGCTGGCGTGCTCAATAATGGTAGAGGATGGTGGTCGGGCATGAAAGAAGAGAGAGAGGAAGGGGAGGGGGTGCGATCAAGCAGACCGATGCAGGAAAGAAAGGGTAGGCCTTCCGGTCCAGTTTGGAAAAAAGAAAGAAAGGAGAGACTAGTTGGGGCTGGGCTATGTCGTGGTGGGAGAAGGAGAAGAAGGGAGGGAAGACACGGGCCTCTGGCCCAGGCGCACAGGGAGGGGGGAACAGGCCGGGTGCGGAGGCCCAAAGGAGGAAAAAAAAGGAAAAGAAATAAAGGAGGAAAAAGGAGAAAAAGGAGAAGGAAGAAAAAAAGAAAAAAGAAAAAGGAAAATAAATAAATAAAATGGAAAACTTAAAATTATTTAATTTATTAAATAATTGGATTTAATATTTTTAATAATAAATTTATTTAATAATTTAATTTAATATAAATAAATAAATGGGCTTAAAAAGGATAATTTTAGTAAAATATTGGTTTGAAAAATTATTTAAATAAAATGAGTATGAAAAAATAATAAAATATTTATTTTAATTTATTAAATATTCCTTTCTAATTTTATTTACTCAAAAATCCATAAAATAATTAAACAATATAATTTTAAAAGCTGATTTATTTCAAATAAAAGCTATTTATTAAATTATAAATTTTTTAAATTTTTGGGGGATTACTATTACTCTTTACATCCACTACCAAAAACTTCTCCCTTTTAGATTTTTATGATAGTGATGTGTTTTATTGATGATCACTCTTCTCTTAGTTTACGAGTCTTACACTCCCAATAACCTTCTTAAGAGATGACTACGACTTTACAGATTTATCTTTTCTAGACTCACTAAATGAATATCTCAAGAATGATAGGTAATTCTCACTAACCTCTTTCAAAGAGATGTAATCTACTACACATAATATATGATATTACAATTTGAGAATAATTCTAGCTACGAAAATGTGTAAAGAACACTTTTTAATAAAAAATTAAATATAAAATATTGGAATATTGAATGAGTAATTAAATGATTTTACTATAGGAGAGAAATTTCAAAATCAATGGTCTAAAAAGTTATATGTAATAAATGCAAATGAGCCTTGTCTATGAGGGTTACCTTTGAGTATGGCAATTAGACATAATTTTTCAAAAAGTTGTTTCACCTAACGGGTATAAAATATACATTTAATACTGACTAATCAATCAGTTTGGAGAAACCAGTCGTTGAGTTGTGCGAGCAGTCAATCTATTTATTCTAACCAGTCGACTGTTCATGTTTTAACCAATATAGAAAGTTACCATTGTTTAAACCAGTCAATCGGTCTAGAGAAACTAGTAGTTCAGTTTGACATTATACACAATTTGTCCTAAAATACATATTAACATCGTCCTGGTAGTGAGACTAGTTGATGTGTTCCATGTACTAGTCGATCGATTTATCAACAAGTCAATTTTTTTAATAATAATCAGTTGATGTGTTTACGCAAAGAGCAATTGGGTTTCTACAAGAATGAAACCCATGGATTGGTTGGCCAAACTAATCGATCAGTTTGTTAACCGGTCAACTAGTTTTCCTGAACCCATCGATGTGCTTAAATAGAGAGGAACTGGGTTTCTATAATATTTAGATCCATGGACTAGTTGGTCAAGCTAATAGATAGATAGGGATGAACTATTCGATCAGTTTGCCTAAACTAGTTGATGTGTTTAAATAGAGACAAATTAGGCTATGGAAATATCAAAACCATGGACTGGTTAGTCAAACAAGTTGATTGGTTTTGATAAATAAGTCGATTGATTGCTTGAAAAATGACAAACTATATTTCTATAAGATTGAAACCCATGGGCTTGATGGTCAAATCAGTGGATTGGTTTCTTAACCAGTCAATCATCGTGCCTAAACCAGTTGATGTGTTTAAATAGAGACCAACTAGGTTTCTATAAGATTGAAACCCATGGAATGGTTGGTCAAACTAGTGGATTGGTTTCTTAACTTGCCAATCATTGTGCTTGAACCAATTGATGTGTTTAAATAGAGACAAACTAGTTTTCTGTAAGATTGAAACCTATGGACTGGTTGTCAAACTAGTTGATTGGTTTTTGAACTAGGTGATTGGTTTTATGCACCAGTCAATTCGTCTTAGTTTTAACACAACTAGTGTCTATGTTTAATCTAAACTAGTCAATAGACTTATTCCAACTAGAACCAATTAAGTTTTTGTTTTGGAAAATACTTTAAAAAAATTTATAATATGAATTTAGGTCAAGTACTTTTCAACAAAGACTTTTAAAAAGTTTTTGTTTGAAATATGACCTTTGATCAACTTAAATCTTCATAATATAAGTAATACATAAAAACTTCTTGGCTTCATGCCTTAGTAATTTTTGTATGTGCTGATTTGTTGAGTATTCACACATAAGCAAACAAATTGAATACTAGATTTCATTTTTTATCATTAAAATAAGTATAATGATATTGCTTAACCATTAAGGCTAACAGATGGGAAATAATTAATAATGGGATTTGTTTATGCATTTAACACTATAGAGGCCAAGAAAAGCCTATGGTCATGGGTAATAAAAGAGCTCATGAAGGTCTCTTCTCCACTATTACTTTTTGGGGATTTCAATGTTGTGATGAAGATGACTGAGAAGAGTGGAGGTAACACCCCTTCTCAATGAGAAGTGGATGAATTTTCTCAGGTATTGAACTCCCTAGGTCTATAGATCTCAAAGGATATGGTTGTCTCCTAACATGATGTAATAAAAGAATAGATGCAGAGGTTGTAACATTTACACTGGATCGAGCAATGCATAATGTAGAATGGCTCACAACCTTCACCCAATCTTATGGTGAGTTATTGGTTCCTTCTATATTCAATCATTTCTAAGTAAGTGCCCATTTAGGTTACTATAATACAATTAAGAAAAATTTTAGATTCAATAACTTTATAGTGAATGATGAAAGTTTCTTAAATATTATCAATGAGCACTAGAAAAATAAGACTTATGGTCATCAGCTTCTAGCCATAACGAGGAATTTAAATTAGCTCATGCTAGCTTTTAAAACCCTTAATTAGGATAAATATGGGTCATTTTGTAGTAAGGAAAAACAAGCAAAGGATAATATGCACAAAAATCAGCTTGCATATTTGCAAAATGTGTCTAACACAACATAAAGATAAAAACCTCTAGAATATGAGAACACTTGTCATAGAATAAGCTAATGCGAGGCATTGTTTCTCAAATAGAAGGAAAAAATCCATTAGATGAATGTAGGGAACGTAAATAAATTTTTTTTCTTTGCTAATGTTAAGAGCCATCACAATAGAAACACCATATCCAAACTAGAGTTGGATAGTGGATATATAGTGGTTAATAATGAAACTATTAGGCAAGCTTTCCTTACATCTTATAAAGTACTACTTGGTAATAAAGGGGAAGCCACTAGATGTGTTGAAGGATAATTCATGTCCCAAGGTCCTCTACGATTAGAAGATCAATAGCCTGCTCTTTAGCCCTAGTAACGTACCAAGAAGTGAAACAAGTTGTCTTCTCTATTGGAGATAATAAGGCACCTAAGATAGATGGTTTTTCTACACTATTCATTAATAAAGCATGGAATAAGTAGGAATGAAATAATCTAGCTACCATGAAATTCTCAACAGGCTTCTTACCAAAATAAGTTGGCATCACATCTCTCACTCTTATCCCAGAGAAATATAATGCTATCAAAGTGATAGATTATAGGCCAATAGCTTGTTGTAGTATCTTATATAAGGTTGTAATCCCCTAAAATTTTAAAAAACTTATAATTTAATAAATAGCTTTTATTTGCAATACGTTAGCTTTTAAAATTATTTAATATAATTATTTTATAGATTTTTGAGTACATAAATTGGGATAGGAATATTTAATAAATTAAAATAAATATTTTATTTAAATAATTTTTCAAACCAATGCTTTACTAAAATTATCCTTTTAAGCCCATATATTTAATTATATTAAATTAAATTATTAAATAAATTTATTTCCCAAAAATATTATATTCTATTATTTTATAAATTAAATTATTTTAATTTTCCCTATTTTCCCTTTTCCTTTTCTTTCTCCTTTTTTTCCTTTCTTTTTTTTCCCTTTTCCTCCTTCGGGCCTCCAGGTTGGCTTGCCTCCCCATCCCTTATGTGCTTGGGCCGCTGGTCCATCCTCCCTCTCCCTTTATGCCTTCCTCTTCTCCATGGCCGCCTTCTTTCCCTTCCTTCCCCGCGCACGTCTGCCCATCCCCAGCCTCCTCCTTCTTTTCCTTCCTCCCTCAGCGACTAGGCTGGCCTAACTCTTCCTTTATTCCCTTGACTGGCCTGGTGCTTCCCCCTTCCCTTTCATTCTTCTTCTACACCCCATCCAACATCCCCCGACCTGTCTGCATCGCCATGACTGCCACCTCGAGCACCATGCCTAGCCACTGCAGCTTGCAACCACTACCACCACTTGCCCCTCTCTCTCTCTCCTCCCTCTCCCCGGTCCTTTTTTTCACTATTTTGGACAAAACCAGCCATGCATCCCCATCACGCATGGACTCCCATTCCTCCTCTTCCCTTCTCTCTCCTTGCCATCCTACCACCTCCTTGCCACCCTACACGTTGCCAACGATCATCTACCTGTTGCCCTCTCCTTCCTCTCCTTTTTTTTCTCTTCATGAGCCCTATCCTACCCCATTATTTTTTATCCCTTTTCTTCTTCCACTTCCATCCCTTTTTTGCACTTCTGTCTCCTGCTGCCTCTTCCTTCCCCTCACCAACCTTTTGCACCACCTTTTGCACCTTTCTACTCCCGCCCTACACAACAACAACACCACCCAAGCCACCTTGAGACTCCTTATTCCTCCCCTCTTCTTTTTCTCCCCTTTTTTCTCCCTTCTCGGTAACCTCCCTGCAACTCCTTCATCCGCCGCCACCCAAACCACCAAGCCACTCCCTGCAACTCCTTTAGCACCCAACACCCCCTCACCCCTTCATTTTCCTCCTCCCTTTTCTTTCCTTCTTAGCCCCATCCACTCTTGCAATGCACTTCACAACCTCGTCGCCGCTACCCTTAGCCACCAACAACCTATCTCCAACCACCACCTACACCCCCTCTCCACCCCTGCACCCTTCCCTTACCTTAACTCTCCTCCACCTTCCCTCCTGTTGGCCCCCAAAACCCCAACTCAAACCATCTCCCCCTCCCTTCTACCATACCACCCTTGACCCTTTTTCCCCCTTATAACCTACATGTGGCTCATACTGCTCATGCAGCGTGAGTTCCACATTATTTTAGGAATTGTTTTGTTTAATTATTAAGGTATATTAATGGCTAATTAAAGTGTGTTATTAATTAAGTTTTTATAAAGTTTTATCCTTTTTAGTTTTCCTACTTCTAATATAATAATTATTGATAGTATTTTTAGGGGTTGATTTTGCTAATTAAAGCTTGAATTTTCAACTGGGATACCGGTAAGGTTCGACCTTTATGTGAATTAAGGTAATCGTTAAACTGCATTTAAAGGCATGGATAAACATATGTTAGCATATTAAGTTTTTTTTAATATGTTATTATGCTTAATATATGTTGTTTAATATATATATATCTATATATATATTTGCTTGTATTGATTGATAAAAAGAAAAGTATGTTAGTTTATATGCCATGTGTGGAAATATTACTTAAGAAACGAGTTGGGTTACTAATGAAAATGTTAATTACTTATCCATACTATATTATGTTATTTTGACCATTGATGCAAGAATAATATTATTGTGAGCCCTATGGTATTTTAGTAATATGTCTTGTGCAAGAATGTGGCCTAATATATGTGGGTGCTAATCAGTATTATATTAAAATATAATAATTGTTGGAGTTGGATAATGTGAATGGAGTATTAATATTACTATTTCATTTAGTGATGATAATTTGATAAAAGTGGTGTGATAAGGGGGCAAAATGGTAACTTTGGAAGTAAGGGTGTAAAATGGTAATTTTGGAGGAAAAGGGTAAAATGGTAATTTTGTATGAAAATGGTAATATAGTAATTTTAGAGGAAAGGGGTAAAATGGTAATTTTATATAAAAATGGTAAAATGGTAATTTTGGATGTAAAGGGAAAATGGTAATTTTTTAAGTAAAAGGGTGTTATGGTAATTTTGGAATTAAAGGGCAAAATGGTAATTTTGTAAATAAAAGGGTAATGTGGTAATTATAATAATGGAGAAGGGTAAAATGGTAATTATTATAATTGAGAAGGGTAAAATGGTAATTATGATAAGGAAGAAGGGTGAAATGATAATTTAATAAAAGAGAAGGGCAAAATGGTAATTTGTTGTAAAGGAAGGGTAAAATGATAGCTTAATAGAAGAGAAGGGTAAAGAGATAATTTAATAAAAGAGAAGGGTAAAATGGTAATTTGGTGTAAATGAAGGTAAAATGATAATTTAATAAAAGAGAATGATACCTTGGTAAATATGACAATGGAGAAGGGAAATATGGTAATTTAACTAACTAAAGGGCAAATTTGTAATTATGATAATGAAGAAGGATAATTTGGTAATTTGTCCAACTAAAGGGTAATTTAGTAATTATAATAAAGGAGAAGGGAAATTTGGTAATCTAGATAACCAAATGGAAAATAAAATAAGTGTAACAATTATGAAGGGTGATTGATGACCTAATAAGTGTGGGAGATAACTTGGTAACCTAAATCGAGTAGGGATGTGACTAAGAACAACTATATATGTGTTATGTGCCTCGTGTGCCATGTGTTATGCCATGTTGTGTACTTTATGCTTAATGAAAAATCATTTGTAGCATATCTTGGAGTGGAGGAATCCTTACGTGATTTCCTTATGGCATGTGGTTGATGATTATATGTGTTATGGTTATGATGTTATATTATATGACCCTCTAGGACATGTATGCTAGGATTTTTAATAATATGATACGGGGTGAAAGGATAAAATGGAACAAATGGGAAGTGAGTTGACTAAGGGGACACAAGATTGGCCTTAATATCTCATGATATATAAAGGGAAAATAAAAGGAGATTATGATCAAAATGAATGAGTGATGTAACTCTTGCATGGGAGATTTCTAGGGTTTGCATGAGATGATCCTTACGTAAGAAAGGTGTTAGGGTTTGTGCGTCCAACTAGGATTTCATGGTTGCATGTATAATTGGTGAATAGAGTGATGGGAAATGGGTTGAATCTATATAAGATGAGGTGTGGGACGATAAAAGAAAGGTTGGGCCACATAGGTTTGATTATGGTTTCAAGGGAAAACCCTAGAGAATGGTAGTGAGAGAATTTAAATGTCATAAAGTGATAGGCTTTACCCATACCATTAGGAGTTGGGTTGTTGTTATGAGTAAATGTAAGGAGGAATGGATGTCGGGGTGTGATAAGAGGTGCAAAGGTCTCAAGATATGAGACAAGCTCTCTCGGGAGGATAGAAGTAGTGGTTGGTGACATGCATGTCAAGGGTGAAATACCTTTGAATAAGATACGAATAAGACACTTATCACTTAAAGAGGAAGATTGTTGATCCAGACCCAGATCGGTCCACCGACGAATAATAGTGGCTAGGAGCATTTTTCCCTGCATGATCGGTCCACCAGTGAATAATAGTGGCCAAGAGCATTTTTCCCTGCATGATCGATCCACCGACTATAATAGTGGGGGATTCTATGCTCAAAAAACCAAATGTAATGAAGCTAAGACATGAAAAATACACTAAGTACTTACCGTGAAACACCATGTGAGTCAGGGCCAGATCGGTCCACCGGTGAATAATAGTGGTCAGGAGCGTTCTTCCCTATATGTATTTCGCTCCACCAGCTATAATAGTGGGGTTCGTGCACTCACATGGATATATATAAAACCCGTGAGATGATTGAATAATGATGGACTAATGGCTTAAGGCCCAGAAGTATTGATTATACATTATGACCTATTAATATCTGATTGACTTGTTAAGTATGTGAATGTATAGATGTGAATATAATGTATACACCTATCACTATGTATGAATATAGTGTTATATCATATGTTACATTGTGGGCCTACTTTTAAGTGTTTTTTTAAAGGATTACTCAGTACCATAGTACTGAAGGGTTCCATTTGTGGAGCCCCTACTTATTCAATGGGTGGTGTCCCTTGCAGGTCCTTGTTCAGGAGCTATTCAAGTGGGTAACAGGAAAAAGCGTAAGGGTTATCTGGAATCCTGTAGGATTCACCTCTCTCTCTTTTAACTCTTGGTTTTAATGTAACTTGTATTCTTGTAACCACCATCGGCGGATTCTATTCTTGTAAATGATTTACTATGCTACTCTAATTTAATTATGGTTTGAGTTCTTGTAAATTATATTTTACACCTTTATCCTTAGTACTTGGTACTAGAACTGTAGGAGTGAATCAGTCTGGTACTAGGAGTGTATTTTGCATCCGCTAACTCTTTTAAATGAAATGAAAATTTTTAGTAGTGAATTTTGGGGTATTACAAAGGTCGTTTTAAAAATCCTAACCAATAGACTTAAACCTATCATGGCTTATTTGATTTACCTGTCCCAAGTAGGCTTTGTTGGTGGAAAGAAGATTGGTAAAAATATCCTTTTAGTAGCTGAATTAGTGAGGAAATATGCTTGTAAAGACATCTCTCCCAAGTGTATGCTTAAATTAGATATTAAGAAAGCTTATGACACATTTAGTTAGGAGTTCCTCTAGAAAACATTACATGTTCTAGGTTTCCCCTTTTATTTTGTTCAATTGATTCTTAGATACATGGAATATTTTTCTTTCTCTCTACTACTTAATGGAGAACTTACCATCCCATTCAAACAAAGAAGAGGTCAGAGGTAAGGAGATACACTCCCTATATCTTTTTTTCCTAGTCATATAATACTTAATAATGCATCTTATACTTCCCTAGACTAATCCTACCTTTCAAGACCACCCTCGATGCATAAAATTGAAAACCATCAACCTCGCCTTTGTTGATGATATGCTTCTATTCTTTTTGGGCGATTTAAGATCAATTCAACAAGTTATGAAAGTCATTAATGATTTTACGAATAAGTCTGCCTTAAACATAACCCCCTAAAAATGCTTTATATACTTTAGAGGAGTTAAAAGACAACTTAAGAAAATTATTCTTTAGGAGGTTAATTTCTATGATGGGACCTTTTCTTTTACTTATTTGGGGATTCCTCTCTTTGCTACTCGACTGACTTATGCTGAAATGCAAGACCTAGTAGCCAAAGTGACCAAGAGAATTTATCCCTAGCATACTCAACTGCTATCTTATGATGGTCAATGCAATTAATCAAGTTATTAATATAAAGCATGTAATTATATTAGAGGTAAGTGTTTATCCTTCCCTAGAAATCAATACACCAAATTGGTAGCTTACGTAGGTGTATCTTGTGGACAAAAAAGGCAGACATCATAAGGAAAGTGACGGTAGCATGAAGAGTGGTGTGTCAACCAAAAGAGGAAGTTGAGCTAGGCGTGATTGATATGTAGACTTGGAGCAAAGTTTCAGTAGGGAAACTACTCTGGGATATCTGAAAAAATAAGGACACCTTGTGGGTAAAGTGGGAGCATATCATCTATTTGTAGGGGTCTGATGTGTGGACATAGAATAGGATGAAGAGAATCTCATGGCACCTACAACAAATAATCAATCTTAGATTTTTATTTTTTAACCACTTTCAAAATGCTTTAATGTAGCATATTGACAATACAGGAGTTCACTATAGTATACACAAGGCTTATAAAGAATTAAGGTATAAAGCCATCAAAATCTAGTTGTTTTCCTTAGTTTGGAGTAACATTGCTTCACCAAAACATAAATTTCTTATGTGGCTCATTATCTAGGGTAGAATATTGACAAAAGATAGTATGTAATGTATGGAGATCAACATGGATTTGGGTTGTGTCATGTGTTCTATAGGAGATGATACACATGCTCATCTATTCTCTCATTGCCCTTACAACTGTGAAGTTTAGAGTAAGATTAAGAGAGCTTTTGATTGAAGGGACTCACTTAAAAAACGGTGTAGAGAAATGATGACACTTATAAAGAAAACTCAGTAACCTAAAGAAAAGAAGAGTTTGTTTTATGCACGCTAAGTCACTTATATTTCTATTCTTTGGTGTGAAAGAAATGCTAGAATATTTAAGAATTACTCAAGAACCACAGATACTTTGATGGAGGAAATCAACTTTACTATTGCTAGTAGGTGTTTCTCATCTAGTAATGAGTGTAAGTACACCCCATGGAAATCTTACATTAATAACTTATTTGAGGCTAGATATTTTTCTACTTGTATGTTTTATTTAAAGTTCTCATTAGTGGTTGTAATTTATCCTTTAGTAGTAAATAATACTTCATTACTTACTAACAAAAGAAAAATGATTTTTCTTAGCATAATAATCAATGGGTTTTGTGAACCAATAGACTAGATATTCACTTCAACAATGGTTTTGGGTTCGATGGAACTAATTAACTTATTTGGGGAACTAATCAACTAGTATATAGATTAGTTAACTTCTTTGACCAAACAAATCTACCGGTTTGTTAACCTAAGTTGTTTTTTAGAGCTTGAATTTTCTAGAAAATTTATTTGATCAAAATGGAGCCTTGTTAAAGTAACTCTGACTTGTTCCTAAGTAATCCTTAACCCTTTCAATGATTTATCTATCTTTAATTTTACCTCAAGCCATTTAAAGGTCTAATTTTGACTAAAGAGGGGGAAGATAACCTTACCATTTATCTTCTTCTTCATCTCTCCTCTTTATGAATCTATAATAAATGATTCATTACAAGCTATCAGTGTACAATTGGGAGACTTGCTTCCCACTTTGATCTATTGTTTCCATTCTTATGTACTTTATATCAATCAAGTCACTCTTCCCTTTGAAATGTGGTATAGTTTAGTATGTGAGTTTGTTTAATCTATAGAATTATGATCTTTATATGCATGTATGAGATTTTGGCATTTTTTTGATGCATGATTGGAGTGTTTAAGAATTTTGAGAAAAGGCTGCATTCTTGATAAATAAGGTTGATATCTTGAAAATGATGAACAATTTAGTATATGAGCATGTAAAATCTTGGTCTTGTAAGATGAGAGTGTTATGAAATAGATGTGGTAAGATTTTAGAGCTTTAATAAATTTTAAAATGTCTATTATTTTTTATTTGAGAGTGAACTAATTGAATTGTTAAGCCAAACTAATTGACTAGTCCATAGAGTTGTTGGCTGGTTAGCAGAAATTGATCTACTTGGTTTTTTGTGGTGACTTTGCTAGCTTTCTTTTTAAGCCCATTGATTAGTTTGATAGAATTTATTGGTTGGTCTTAGAAGAGTATAATTGTCTAACTATACTGATACCTTGATTTGAGGGAACTCTAAGGTTTGGCTAAGCCAAACCGACTGACCAATTAACCTCAACTAGTTCAGCCTCTGTATTATTCTTGTCTCTTTTGAACTCAATATTATTTGATGCTTTATACATTGCTATAATATGATTATTTAATAATGAGAACACCCATCTTATCATAGATTACTATTGGATGGATTAAATGGTTCATGATTCATGGTATTCTTTATCAGTTCCTTTGGAAGGTTCTAATTTGAAAGCCAAAATATATATGCTGTGATGATACAAAATGAAAATGTAACCATAACTATTAACCTAAATGGATTATTTTAAGGGTTTGATGTAAACTTGGCTATAAGCTATTGAAAATTCCACCACAAGGTTTAGAGGGTAACAATGGTTAAGTTGGAATTATTAAGTGGATGTGTTGCTTAGTTGTTATATCAAGCTTATGTTGTAACATAACCTTAGAGAATAACGCACAAGTAACTTAAAGTGAAAGTTAATTGAGTTATTCATGGGTTTTGATAACCCAATCCTCAATTAGCAATCGAGGGTAAGTATGTCTTTGAGCATTTATTAATGCCTTTGGACTTTGCCTTAGGGAGGATTCAAGTATATCACTATGCCTTACCTATTCTAGGCACTGATAATTTACTAGGGAATATCATTACTAATGATTCTATTCACCCATATAGATTATTAGCTTTGGCTAGAATTTATTTTTATTGGTGGTTAATAGGCTTTGGTTAAACCTTTTGTCTATTCGTGGTAACTCGGCTTGGGAGGAGCTTTATGTCAATTGGTGGTTACTTAGCTTTAGCCAAACTTTATTCCCTATGGTTTATATAGGATTCCATAGTATATGAGAACATGGGTTGGTAACCAACCCATCACTTAAGAAAAAAGAAAAATGGAAAATGAAAGGGAATATTGGCTTATGAATAATTAATTTAATGGATTGTGTAAACCTAAGAAATTGACCTAATGGAATAACATATTTTTAGTTATACATACTGTAACATCCCTATTTTTCACAAATCCAAAGTTTCTTTCTAAAACAATGCAGAAGCATAGAAATACTAAATACACCTTGAAAAATGCGGCGTTACAACTAAATCTAACATAGAATAGGCACCAACCACTCATCTAAAGATAGATAAAAGGCTAAGAAGCCAAAAAAATTAAAATAAGAGTAGAGTACACATGAAACATGATATATATAGATACTAGAGAAAGAACTTACTGAATAATACCTCGATGATTGTAGAAATATTCAAATACATGTGAGAAGATTAAACTAAAGTATATAACTAAAATAGTCAGAAAATCAAGGTAGCATAGATCCTCAACCTCTGGCCCTTTGAGGACCAAACAAAATTCTATAAATACTCACACTCTCAATCCCCAAGCCCAAATGTGTGAGGCCCACTACTATCCATCCTAAAAAACATCCATATGGTATTCTACTTTTGGGATTGAGAAGGTGAACAAACAAACAACCACATCACTAGGCTACACACTGAGTAAGACAAGTTACCTCTACAACAGGAGTCACATATTATAAGGCCAAAGGAAATGACCAAAAATAATATTGAATAGAATAGCATGATTACGCATGTCTACCTATATTAAGAAAATCATATAATGCATTAGGATTCCATGCCATGTAGGACTTAGACAATTTCTTGAACCATTTATTTGTAGTAATGCAACATAATAATATGGATAAGAATGTATGATTTAATAACAATTTATTCCCTTAAGTATATTTTCAAGTTTACATGACCCATTAGATGAACTAATCAAAAGCCATTATCCCTCTTTCCCTTTTCTTTTTCCTTATTCTTTATCCACATCTTTATTCTTATTGTTATTCTTATTCTTATCGAATGATCGATTGTTTACCACCCCATGGTGTCACATACCATTGAACCCTATCCTAACTAGAGGTCATAAAGTGTGGTTAAAGCTAATTAACCACCAATAGACATAATGTCCTATCAAAGACAAAAATTACCTAGGTGCCTAACCCTTTTGTATCAATACCCTATAGTATATGATTAGTATCTAGAGTAGGTAAGGCATAAGGATATAGTAGGATCTCACTTGAAGAAAAATCCCTAAGGTAATAATAAACTCTTGAAAGAAAACTAATCCTCATTAGATAATCAAGGATTGGGTAATCCAACCCATGTACATCATCATCATCCTCACTTTAAGAAACATGTAAGTAACGCATCCACGTGTTCACTCCATCTTAACCTTTATTACCTTCCAACCATATGGTGAGGTTTCCATTGGCATTTAACTAATATTTAGTCAATCCATCTTGATATCCTTTTAGGCCAATCATCTAAATTACATTATCCTTTTAAAGTCATAACATAGGCATTTTGATTTTCCACTAGAGCATTCCCAAGCACTTATTGAGAATACCATGAATTATGAACCATTTAATCCATCCAATAGATAGTTAATACATGAAAGTTGTGTATTCATATCATGGAAGAATAATATATTGGTATTGGGCATACTCTCAAATATATCAAGCGAATTGAATTTGAATGGAAGCTTGATGTGGGGAGGAATTAACATGAATTTTTGAGAACTCACGTATTTCAGAGGCTGAAATAAAAGCTAGAAAATGAGATGATTAGGGTTATTTATAAACAAAAAATTGGTTAATAAGCAAGTGAGATTATGTAATAGATCAAATACCCTAATTTCATTGTTTTAATCTAATCTAAATGGGGAGGTTTATTAAGAATATCTTGAATTCCGTTTTAGAGCTCAAATGACGATTTTCTAGAGATTACAAGATGTGCTCATCTAAAACATATTAAACACAAAGGGAAATGGAATATTGGTTTTAAAAGGCAAACTCTTAGGCATAAAGAGATAGTTTAGAAATTAAAGCATACATCTAGAGGTGTGTAGATGAGAGAGGAGAAAAATCACAAGGTTGATTTCATCCTCTCCCTCATTTATCAAAATGGAGCCCTTAAATTTTAGCTAAAGACAAATTGATGATTAAAAGGATTAAGGATCACTCAAGAATATCTTAAAGTTGGATTATCAAAGTTCCATTTTTATGTAAGAAATTTTCTAAAAAATTGAGCTTTTAAAAGTACTTAGCCCAACAAACTAGTTGAATATTTTAGCTAGACCAATATGATATCCTACACACTAGTCAATTAATTTCCCCAAACAAGTTAGGCGATTCATTCAAATAGAAACATTAGCTAAAATGACAAACGAAATAATTGGTTTGCCCAAAAAATTATTTTATTCAATTTTCCAAAATTTCCTAAATTTTTTTTTACCTCAACCCCAATTATAATTCTAAATCAAGATCAAAAATTATGAAAATTTATTAAACATAATAATTTTCCATTTTATTAATCATAAAAAAATTGAGTATTACAACACTAACGCCTTTAATAGGATTCATCCCCAAAGCCTACTAACTAAGATATAAACATATCTTATAATATACAACAATTCACACATTATATTCAATTAGGAAAAAGGGGTTACTAGACCCTTGAAAGCAAGGTTACACCATAGATACAAATTAATGGAATAATTGAAGGTACTTAGATGTCTTCTTTGGTCTCCTATATGAACTCCCCAATACCATGCCATGACAAAAGGACCTTCACCAACATGATGGTTTTCGTGCTCCTCAATCAAGTCTTCATGTATAGAATTCCTACCAGCTATTCTTCCTAATTTAGAGCCTTATCAAGCTCTAATGACTTTGGCCAAATGACGTGTAGAGGATCCATTGTACTTCCTTAACTGGAAAATGTTAGAGATGTTGTGCACACATGATAATTCCATTAGTAGGGCTAAATAATATGTGGCCTTATCGACTCAATCTACGATCTTATACATTCTAATGTACATTAGGTTGAGCTTTCCCTTTTTACCAAACATCATTATTCCTTTGGTGTGGGAGACCTTTAAAAAGACTCTATCACCCACCTCATAACCATCATTTCTTCTTCTCATGCATGAGTAGCTGTTTTGTTTGCTCTGGACTACTCTCATACTATCCTAAATTAGTTAGATCTTCCTTGTCAACACCTCAATCATCTCTAGTCCCAGCACAATCATCTCCCTCATATCACTGCACAACAAGGGACTATTAAACTTTCTCTTATATAAGGCCTCAAAAGGTTCCATCATAATACTTGTGTGGTAATGTTTTATTTAGGAGAACTCGCTCAAGTCTAGGGAATCCTTAAAACTACACCATAAATCCAACACACATGCTTGAAGCATGTCCTATAAGGAATGCATGGTACTCCTTGTCTTACCATCCATAGCTAGGTGAAAATTAGTGCTCCTATTCAATTGAGTCCCGAGAGCAACGTAAATATTTTGCCAAAACTATGACAAGATTCTAGAGTCTCATTCTAACACGATGTTGTTAGGGACCCTATGTAGTGGCATAATATGCTTTCTTTAAGCGTTGGCTAAATACCCCATACTTTTTGTCATCTTCATTTGAATTAGCACTAATGAGTTAGCCAAATGATCCATGATAACTCAAATGGAATCAAATCCTCTATAGGTCTTCAAAAGACCCACCACAAAGTCCATAGAAATATTATCCCACTTCCACTATTGAACTTTTAGTGGTTGTACCAACCCTGTCGGTCTCTTATACTCAATATTGACATCCTGGTAGTTCAAACATTAGGCAACAACTATTGCAACCTCTTGTTTCATTTGGGGCCACCAATATACCTTCTTCAAATCCTTATATAACTTAGCCCTTCCCGGATGGATAGAATAAGGAGTACATTAACCTTCCTCCAAGATTTTCCTCTTGAACTCAACACATACTCATGCTATAAACCACTTACCATGGTCTCTGACACTACCATCCTCATTGCACTAAAACCCCTTAGCTATACCTTCTTTAATATTCTGATTGATCCTTTCAAGCTTTACATCACCTAGTTTACTAGCTCAAATATCCTAAAAAATCAAAGGTATAATGTGGTGAGTGCATTTATCCTAGCCTCTATACTACCAGTGGTGATCAATTTTAACTCCATTTCCTAAGCTCTTAACATAATTGATCAAATAACACAATTTTTTGCATGGAATTTGATGTATTTCATCTAGGAAAATTTGCCACTACATTTGCCTTACATTCATGGTAAGTAAAATCAAAATAATAATCCTTAGCCAATTCTAACCATTTATTACGTCTCAAATTCAATTCCCACTACATAAAAATGTACTTGAGGCTCTTGTGACTTTTTTATAACTAGAATTGAACACCATAGTGGTAATGCCTTTATATATTCAATGTAAACACCAATATAACTAGATTTAAATCATTTGTTGGGTAGTTTTTGACAGAAATCTTTAGAAAAGAATGAACATTGGTGTGAAGTAAATTGAATGGTAGGATCATTTGGTTTATCTAAACAAGATGAATTAAAAAAATACAACCAATAACTCAACAAGAAATCAATAAAGAAATCAAACAATTTAAAAAGAATCAAAAAAACCAATTTGAATATCACCAAATTTAAATTATTTCAAATAGTCTTAGAATGGTTATTCAATCACATAGAGAGAATTAACCTAGTATTTAATTATTTTATAATTCAATATAAAAATATATCCAACTTTATCCAAGGAGTGTTGACACCCGTGCCTTATATAGGCTTACAACATTGCTAACTAGCACACTAGTTTAGCCACATAACACACAATTGACTAACTAACATATAGCTAGTATTATAATGTATTTATTTCCTATATAATACATGGATAAAAAAGACTATTATGAAACTAAGATTACATGAAAATAATTTACAAGAATCCTAATCAAGATAATGATGTTTAATTTGAAAGGTTGACTAGGTCTTCTTGACTTTAATTTTCACACACAATAGTGTCTTTTGCAATAGCTTTTGATATGTGGAAATATTAACTATCATGACTTCTTTTAAGATTTGATCATCTTCTTGTAAGTATTTTACATACCTATAAAAATGACTTGATGAAATACAATATCATTAATGTTAGTCAAATAATAATGATCAAAGATAAGCAATGTAATTGGCTATAAAAGTGAGTATGCCAAATCCATACCCTAAGGATCATCTTTAGATGCACTAGCATCATTCTTCGCAAACCGAGAAGAATTTGTTCTCAAATTGACACCATTAAAATAAGGAGACAAATCACCTATATTAAATGTCCTTGAAACATTATGTTTGTGTAACAAAGCATCTAGTATAGTATAATTTCCATGACTTCCATTTGCTTTACACAATTGATATTCTTCATGAAAGTCTTCATCATTAGGATATATCTCTTTTAACATTTCAAATCTTAATATTTTTGCATCTAGTAGGATAAGTGAGATAAATCTCCTAGAAAAAGCATCAGCCACCATATTTTCATTACCATTTAAGTGTTTGACATAGAACATAAAGGATTGTGCGTAGCTTACCAACTTTTCATGTCTATGACTCACTTTTGACCATGAAAATATTTAAACTTTCAAGATCAAAATGTAGCACAATGGGTTTAGGCCACAAATAATGACTCCATATCTCTTGACTTTGTATAATGGGAAAGAATTTCATATCATAGGTATAATACTTTAATCTTTCACCATTTGTTTTTTGCTAAAGTATGTCATACACTTCTTTTCTTTGGAAGAACTCCCCTAGTACCTTCCCCACTCACATCCCAAGTTACCTCAATAAGTAGGTTAAAATTAGGAATAGATAATACAGGATCATTGCATATCTTATCCTTGAGAGTATAAAAAGATTTAGTAGCTTCTTTTCCCTAAACAAATTCTCCATTTTTTGATAAGTTGAGTAACAGGTGTGGCCATAGTAGAAAAATATTTACTAAATATCCTATAGAAATTAGCTAACCCATGAAAGTTCTTACTTGATGTATGTCCTTAGGAATCAACCACTCTTTATTAGCTTGTAATTTTTACAAGATCAACTTTCATAAGCTCAGCACTAATCTCATAACTAAGGAAATCTATACTCAAAAGCATTAAATCACACCTTTCCAATTTTTCATATAGTTTCGTTTCCCTAAATTTATCAAATAATTTCCTCAAATGTAGAAGATGATCATGTTCACTTTTATTATATAAAAGTATATCATCTAAATAAATTACATTGAAGTCACCTAGGAAATGACAAAGAATTTCATTTATGTGTCTTAAAAAAGGACTAGGTGTATTATATAACCCAAAAGGAATAATGACCCATTCATAGAGACTATATTTAATTTTAAACATTTTTTTCCATTCATCTCCTTCTATAATCCACAACTGATGGTAAAAACTTTGTAAGTCTATCTTGGAGAATATTCTGGCATCATATAACTGATCAAGCATGTCATCTAATCTTGTCAAACGAAAATGATATTTGATAATAAGTAAGGCGAGTACACAACAAGTATCCATGATCTCTTTCACGAAACCCTTATTTACAAGCTCTTCAATTTACCCTTGTAATTCCTTAGCCTTATTTAGATTACATCTACAGGTCAGTCAATTAAGTAAAGGCATCCTTGGTATCAAATTGATAGCATGTTCTATACACATAATAGCTCATATTCATGGAGTTAAATCATCTAGAAATATATTGGTATATTCATAAATAAAAAACTAAGAATATTTGAATTATTAGAATTTTTCTCCCCAACATGAGATGTTTTAGCTACTAAGACATAACAAGCATCCTCTTCCACAATGAAATCAATAATTTCCCTTTCATATAAAAATAAACTATTTTAAACCTTAGGTAATGATATATAATCACATTGGGATGGTTTCAAATTATATTTCTTTTTATCTTTTAATACCTTATATTCATTAGTAATGCCATTAGGATTTTCCATGGTCTAACAAGTAAAGTACCACAAGCATCCATTGGAAAAACATCACATAACAACTCATCATGATAATCACTAATGCAAAAAGAAATGAGTGCTTGTTTAGTCACTTTGTCTCCATTTTTGTTATAAAGCCATTGTAAGGAATATGGTTTAGGATGGATAGTAGTCACTAGTATTATTTTTTTGATCATTTTCTCACTAGAAACATTTGTACAAGAACCACTATCTATGATGACAATACAAACTTTATCACCAATTCTATAGTTAGTTTTAAAAATTTTATCTCGCTATGTAGATTGATCATTAGGATGTATTTATAATTCCCTTTGTAGCATGAAGCCAGGATTTCCATCCTCCTCATGCATACAAAAGACTTCATCATTTGATTTAGTTTCTAATTCATCATCATCAACACATGTTTCCATGTTCTCAATTTCACTCAAGGTCAAGACTCTTAGATTAGGAAATTACTTGGAAAAATAACGATACCCTTAATATTTGAAGAATTATTTAATGGGAATTTCATTAAATAGGGTTTTACCTTTATCATCTTTGTTAGGGTTAATTTTTTATCCTTTGTTGGAGAGTTACATGTCCCAAATTTTGATGTAGATGCGTTAGAATTATTTTTGTTACATGTAGAAGTTTAAGTATTTGAATTTTGATAAGCTTTTGTAGACTTAGTTTACTTTTAAAATTTTCATGCTAACTTAATCAAATCCTCAAGAGAATCATAGCCAAAAATTTGAAAATTTTCACTAATCAAATTGTTAAGGCCACCTAAGTATCTAGCACACTTTGTTTTTCATTTCTTTCATTCATATCACATAAGAGTGCTAGCCTTTCTCATTTCCTAGTGTATTCTTATACACTAAGAAGCCGTTGCCTGAGAGTAGTTAATTTGATATACATATCTTTCTTATACATTTTAAGTATAATTTTTTTCATAGGTGTTTCTTTAACTTTTCATAGGACTTGATTTTACTTTTATCTTGCCTATCACAAGTCCTTTTAAGATTTTTATACAAAATTGTAGCAAAAATTTTGAATTTAAAAGGTGCTAATTTACTTTTATGCTCATCACCATACTCCCTAAATTTAAATATTGCTTCAATTTCATGCAACCATTCAAAAAATAAATCAACATCAAATTTACCATAAAAGTTAAGAAGGTCAAGTTTTATTCCTTTGTCTTCAAATTGATTATACCTTTGTTGTTGGTTTGCATTCCCTTGTCGGTTGTGGATTAAATTATTAAATGCATTCTCATGATCTCTCTCTTCCTACTTCATCCTCACGTTCAGATGACCACATCTAGCTTGGATTACCCTCCTAACCATACCCTTTACTCAATCATTTATAGCCTCCATCGTATTGTGCATATATTGTAGTTAGCTTTGAATAGAAGGAAGTTTCTATAATTGTGCATTAGTTTCATGGAAACTTGTTGCAAGTTCTTGAAGAGTGGCATACATTGTCTTCATGAACACTTCTTCGCCTATTTTTGAATATTACTCTAGGGCACTCTTGACACACTCCAAAAAAAATTTTTTTCTTAAATTTTCTTCTTGAAGCCTTCATAAAGTTATTCCTATGTTCTTGAAATAATATTCTACTAAAAATTGTTAGGAAAACAAAATATAAATGCTAGAATATATTACTAAGAAATCTTGATGAACTCTAAGGTAATATTGTTCAACATCAAGATAGTTTAGATGAAGAAAAAAAATTGTCTTGCTCGAAGAAAGAACTTAAAATAAAGCACAAATGTTGGTTGATAATTGAACACAAGTAAAGATAGATTCTTCTCTATTTGTGATCAAGGTTAAAGAAAGAAAAAAAGAAGAAGAAAAATAATTTGAATTTAACACAAAGTTGTCAAAATAAAAATTTGTAAATCATGATTAAGGAGAAGGGAAATCATATAACATAACACTTAAAAACAAATCAACATTTTAAAAGATTTGTGAGATTTGAATATAAATAAGGGAAGTTAATAATCAAGTTGTAAAAATTTGAAGTAAATGCAAAGATGTTAGAACACTTACCTTCAAATGTCAATGATAAACACCTAATATAGTTGATATTTAACCTCACATTGAAGATTAAAAATTATAGATTGAAGATGTGAAAGATGGATTGAAGAAGTACCACATGTTGGTTGAGGATATGCTAGACTTCTATCGTGTATCTTCAGTCCTTGAAGTTGAAGATTTGAAGATCACTTTAAAGATATATGAATATCACTCGATGGTAATCAAGATAAAGTTAAAGATGTACTAATCCAGTCAAACATCTACTCAAAACCCTATTGATGCATGAATGTGCATGGGAAAATCTACTGGAATAAAAATCAAAACACGTGAAAGGAGAAGAGAAAGAATAAGATGTTGAATGGGAGAAAACAAAATGGACTACACTTGTGTTGATGGAACAAAGCCAAACTAAGGACTTAATAGCAAATTTGACACAAAGCTTCAAAGGAGAATGAAGATTGGTGTGAAATGAATTGAATGGTAGGATCGTTTGGCTTTTTACAACAGATGAGTCAAGAAATTCAACTAAGAACTCAACAAGAAGCCAATCAATAAACAAATGATTTCAAAAAGAATCAAAGACACTAATTTGACTATCATGAATCTAAGATTATTTTAAATAGTCTTAGAATGGGTAATCCATCACAAGGAGAGAATTAACAAAGTATTTTCTTGTCTTATATTTTAATATAAAAAATTATCCAACATCCTACAAGGATTATAAACATGCACACCATATAGAGGCTTATAACATTGCTAACTTCAAACAAGTTTATCCACATGACATAAAAATGAATAACTAGTACATAATTAGTATTATAATGTATTTATTTCATATATAATACATCGATCAACAAGATTATTAAAAAAAGTAAGCTAAGATTATATAAAAATAATTTACAAGAATCCTAATCAAGATAATGATGTTAACTTTGAAAGTTTGACTAGATCTTCTTGACTTTGAATTTCATGCACAATGTAGCTTCTCTTGCAATAGATTGTAAGATATGGAAATCTTAAGTATCATGACTTATTATATGATTTGATCAAATTCCTAAGAATATGATACAAATATGCAAGAATGACTTAATTTGATATGATTAAGATTAGCAAAAGAACTATCATCCAAAAATAAGTATGCCAAATCAATATCTTGAGGATCATTTTTGGATGCTCATGCATTAGTTTTGCTCATGCTACTTTACTTTCTGAGAAATGTCTATATACACAACAAAACTATATGATACACTCAGTAACATGAGCATTAGGGATGAAGTCAAATACCTATTAAGCTCTTCGAAGGCTTCACTACATTGCACATCCCATTGGAAATGGTAGCCTTCTTTAATAAATTAGTGAATGGATGAGTTATGTTGGAGAATTCCACAAAAAATCTATGATAGTAACTAGATAATTCCAAAAAAATGCATACCTCATTAATAGAAGTTGGTGTTAGCCACTCATAAACTACTCAAACATTTAATGGGTCCATTAACACATCATCCTTTAAAATCACAGATTCAAGGAGAGCCACTTGATCTAACCAAAACTCACACTTCAAAAGCTTGGTTAACAACATGTGTGATCTTAAAACCTTCAATGTCTATCTCACAAGTTATTCATGGTTCTCTCGATCACTAGAGTAGATGATGATGTTGTCAATGAGCACAATTAAAAAATGATTGAATTTTTTTGGAAGATATGGTTCATGAGAGATAGGAATACTATTGGACCATGAGTGAGTTCAGAGGCATTATGATGAATTTGAAATGGTCATACCTTTTCTAAAATGTCATCTTCAAAAAATCATACTCTCCTATCCTCTACTAATGGTAACCTGACCATAGCTTGATTTAAAATCATGTTGAAAAATGGAGTTTATTGAGTTTTATAGGAAAAATAATTGATTGGTTCAGCGAACCAATCAACTAGTTTGTTGTTTTAGCAAATTTTATTTTCTTGACTATTGACTACTTGGGGGAAATGATGGACTAATGGTAGATTAGTCAACTGGTAGACCCAAACCTATCAACTGGTTTGTTGAATTAGTCATATTTTTTTAGCTTAATTTTCTAAAAAATCCTTTACCCTAAAATGGAACCTTACCAACCTAAGACCATTTGTCACTAAGAGATTCCTGATCATTACATGATGCATTTAACTTGAAATATTACCTCAAATTAATCTAGAGGTTTATTAGGATAATTAAGGGAGAGAGATGACTTCTACATTGTTTTCTTCTTCTTCTCTCCATTGAAGGATTCTAAGATTAATGCTTTGATCTCATGTATAATTTTAAGAAGCTAGAATATTCCTTCCATGGTAACATTCCATTACTCAAATCCTGTATGCTAATTTTGGCCTACTTAACCTATATTCTTGAAAGACACCATTTGAGATCCAGAGAATAAGTCAGCAAACCCTATAAAAAATTCATCCATTCTCCTTGAATTTAATGGCCAATTATAGGGTTTCTAGTTAATTCCTGAACCCTCAATATTTTTCTTTGATTTGTTGGATTTAAATAACCCAATAATCTCTTATATGCACATTTCTTTCAGCCACCAAATTATTTATATTTTTAAGTTCAAATATTTAATGAGGTTTTAGTGTAACATCTATGTTTAAGAGTTTGGTTTTAGGGATTTTTAAAGCTGAGATTTCCCAGAGTTAGAATTTTTAGTTTTATGGGGATTTTTCAAGCATCAAGTGATTCTTATTTTGAAAATGATTAGTGAGTATTCCTATATGTTAGGTGTTACCTTCAGTTACTTTTTTCTTGTTCACATGAATGAAAATAGTCTTTATAAGGGGGGTTATAAGATTAGATTACATGATTAGATTAAAAAAGCACAAAAATTGGTAAAAATAGGATATGACGATTAATTAGGTTGAAAATATGTTGATACATACTTTAATGTGGGTAAGGATGATTTATATGTGCGAATATACAAGAAATTTATGATTAGTTGTTGTTTTACAGATAATTAATCAACTAGTTAGGTCAAACGTGTTGACTAGTTCCTAGAATAGTCGGCTGGTAGACATAACCCATTGACTTGTAAGTCTAAAGAGACCTTGGTCTTGCTCCTTACTTTAGCCCATCGACTAGCTTTATAGAACAATTGATTAGTCTATGAAATGTCAACTATTTTTTCCTAAACCGATCAACCAATTTGAGGAAAGCATAGCCTGGTTAAGTCAAACCGATTGATTGGTCGACTCAAACTGATCTACTTGTTTGTGCATCGATTGATTGGTTATACTAGATAAATCAAATGGTTTAATTGGTTTTCATGATTTGTTTCTTTTTTGTTTGTTTATGCTCTAAAGCTCTATTTGGGACTACACTAAGATTATTCATAGGATAAAATATAAATTTCATCATGGATTATAGGTCTAATGATATGATCAAAATATATTATATTATATGGTACACTCTATGAGTAATGAAAAGGGCATAAAAGCTAAATGGCTATCCAACTTATGATAACTGATGATATTGAGAAAAGAGTAATAATACTCATCATGAGATTGAATTAAATATTATGGTGGATATGAATACTAATGGCTAAGGACAAAGGAAATCCCACATGGTTGGAAAAATAGGAAGAAAAGGATCGATATGGATTAAAATAGAAATTTGCCTTGATTGCTTTATATGAGCCTTATATGATCACCCATCTGATAGCTAGTTTATACTCTTAGCTAATGGTTGAAATGACTAACTAGTTATCAAATGGAATCTTTATTAGATGAATCATCTATCTCATAAATGGATATGTAAATGGTATACCTAAACAATTGGATAATTGGAAATAAATCCTAGAGGTTATTTGGATTCTCTTTTCTATTAAATGTGTATGTGCATATGTGAGGAGGATGTGAAACTAAGCTTGATGTATTCTTCTTGTTTAATTTCTCATGATATCATGCCATCATGCCCTTCTACCTTTATCTATGGCCTTATCATGATGGATGTTGTATTTTATATCCATGTATGATAAATTGGCATACTTGTGTTACGCCAAGGGAGAAACTTGACTTATTCAAAACGTGGCATACTGATGTGCCTATTTTCTAAATACCTTGCTCATTCCCAGAAGTAGAGGGCCATATGTAGGTCTTTACAAATGGTCAGTAAAGGGCCAAAATCATTTGGTTAGGGCTTGAGACAAAGGACATACAAATGATTTTTATAGGGTCTATGGTGGATTGAAATTTTAAGTTGGGTGTCATACCCTAACCCTATTTTAATTATAGTCGTATTTCTACCTACATGCATTTTGTAATGATTTGGTTGGAACCCACTAGGGTCCTTCAATGTAAATACTCTTAAAGTTGTTTAATTAAATTGCTATTTCACGTACTCTATTAATTTTAAGTGTTTTGGTTTATTTAGCCTTTGTTTTGATGTGAGGTATAAGGTAGACAACTATTTTGTGTCAAGTACAGAGGTGACATCCCATTTTCCTAGGTGCTCTCTACTTCCACAAATGTTTTAAATAAAAAATTTTGGTAGTGAAAAATTATGGTGTTATAGGTTTGTATCAGAGCATTTTCACAACAATATGTTGTTTTGAAAATAAGTTGGTTAATCGCCTTAGTTTTATCCAAGAGTTTTTCTAAAAGTACCTTACACATGCAAATAATTTTAAGTTGATACCACAGGATGGTATTGATCTTGATTTGAAATCATCTTTTACTAATTTTATGACACATTTAATTATTTCAAACATAGAATGTTAGTGAGTAAGAGTGGGGTTGGGAATGTGTTATAGACAGCTTGTGATTATTACTAAGCGAGTCTTAGTACTTAGCTTATTTGATTCTATCCCTAAAATCTTCTACTATATTAGATATGATTGCTCCTAACCACCATTAGAAAAGTATTTAAACTTTTATGAAGACTGTCAGAGCCTATAACCTCCACCGGTGCCAATAGTTGCACCAACTCCAAAGGATTAGCTTGGGAGGGTAAGGCATCATCACCCACTAATTTTTAAAGGACAAGAGGACCCCCAACATCATGGAATGATGGGTATAAGATATGGAGAAGACTTTCACTACCTATGATTTCCCTAGAGACAGGAGGGTAGACATAGCTGTCTATTATCTTAGAGGAAAGGCAGATGCTTGGTGATGGAGCATCCAACGTGGAGGTGGAGATATAAATGGATGGGGCCATTCATGGAGTACTATACTCACTTTATAGGCTTGGTCTAGTTTATCTCAAAGGTAGAGGGCAATGAGGTTATGTAAGTTCACTATTTCAAGATCTGACTAGGCATCCAATACTAAGAGATGCTTGTGTGAGTCACTCCACCAAAAATAGTAGGGATGTATGAGTAAGCCTTAGAGGCATCCTGAGTCGTCAAGGCCTAGAGTTATCATTTAGGGGGTAAGAGGAAGTCCGAATGTTTCTAGCATCCTAGTAACTGAAATAAGACATTCTCTATGGCTAGCTTGCCACCAAAATTAAGTTGGAGCATGGTGTCAGTACTCCCCATCTAACGGGTTGTCTAAGGGTCATGCCAAGGAGAGGCACTAATATTACAAGAGAAGTAGGTTTAATCACTAAGGGGTCGATTGTAGAGGTAACATGGTGACGTGCCATGGGTGTGGCATGGTGGTACATAGGGAATATGAGTGTCGAGTTGGTAGTGGTAGCATTTAGAGGAGCCATACTAGAGGTTAGAGCATGGGATCTATCCAACAACCATAGACATAGATACAAATAGTTTCTTCGTCACCTTCCAGTTCCTCTAGCCAAGCTATTTAGCCCAGTGTTCTAAGGCCTCACCATTTTTGACAAGGGAAAGGATCAACTAGTGCCCTATGATGCCTTAAGTTGATAAGTCAGGTAAAGGTAAAAAGCTAGGTCAATGTGTGGTGACCTGTATCCTCACTATCGCTACTTATTCTACTTGCGTGTTGTTTTATTCTAATGCACTGCACTCTTTCATGGAATCTGCTTTTGTAACTAGAGTTGTCTTATCTCTTTCAAGTAGCATTTCTACTTCTATTACATTACCTTTAGAGGATAGGATTGCATGCTCTAAGTTGTATCAAGGATTTGTGTTGGTAGTAGCATGATTAGAATTTCTGTTGGGCATGTTATAGTTGGAGTTGCATGCTTTTGACGTAATTTTTAGGATGGATATGCTAAGGAAGTACCATGTACTGATTGATTGTGTGTAAGAATGCATAGTTCTATGAGGACCAAAGGGTATTAGGGTTTTATACCAGAAGTGTGAACTTAATCACTCTACAAAGATCATATCGTCAATCAGGTTCAGTAACCTCATACGTAAGGATATCCACTCTACCTGTATAGTGTCAAAGATAAAAAAAGTGACTGAGACACCATTAGAAGAGATTGTGGTGGTTTGTCAATTTCCAACTTTTTTTCCCTGATGAGATCCTGAGAATGCCACAAGTTTGAGAAGTTGAGTTCACCATGGAATTTTTACCAAGAACAAAGCTAGTGTCTAAGACTCTATACCGTATGCACTTGTGGAGGTGAAAGAACTCAAGGCTGAATTGGAAGAAATTTTGGTGAAAGGTTATATTTAACCAAGCATATCACTATAGGGAGTGCTAGTACTATTCATAAGGAAGAAGGATGTAGGCTTGAGGTTGTGCATCAGCTACCAATGTCTAAACAAGGTGACGATTAAAAACCATTATTTGTTACCAAGGATTGACAAGTTTTTTGATAAACTCAAGGGAGCCAAGGTGTTCTCTAAGATTGATCTTCAATTAAGCTATCATTAACTAAGGATAGTAGAACAAGACATTCCTATAACTACTTTTCAGATAAGATATGGCCATTATGAGTTCACAATATTTCCCTTTGAACTCACTAATTTGCCAACAACTTTCATATTCCTTATAAACTAGATCTTCAATCATTTCTTGGACCAACTCTTTATGGTTTTTATTGAATACATCATCATCTACTCATGTGACTGAGAGATGCGCGAGTTACATTTGATGTAGAATTTGACCTTGTTGAGGTCACACCAGCTGTATGCTAAACACTCAAAGTGTAAATTATGGTTAATCAAGTGACCTTTTTTAGTCAGATGATCACTAAGGATGGTGAGGTAGTGAATGTTGCCAAGATTTGAGTTGTCTCTCAGTGGCCAGCACCCACTTCTATGAAGGAGGTGCGTAGTTTTCTAGGGTAAGTTAGTTACTACAATCGATTCATGGCATAGTTTTAATATCTCTTAACCATCGACTCAACTTTTGAAGAAGGCTACATATTTTTTGGTGGAACGAGGAGTGCAGCGAGGCTTTTGAGGAGTTAAATAGTTGTTTGACTTTAGCCCTAGTTCTCATATTACTAAGTGGGTTTAAAGGCTTTGAGGTGTATAGTGATGCTTCTAAGAATGGTCTAGGTTACATGCTAATACAACATGGAAGCGCGATGGCTTATGCCTTATGATAACTAAAGCCACATGAACATAAATATTTGATGCATGTCTTAAAACTTATTGTGGTAGTGTTAACCCTAAAGATATAGAGGCATTATCTCTACAGAGTTTGGTGCAAGTTCTACAATGACCATAAGAGCTTAAGTACATCTTCCCCTAACATGTGTTGAACTTGAGACAACACTAATGGTTCGAATTAGTCAAGTATTATGACCAGAAATTGACCTACTAGGAGGATAAAGCCAATGTGGTGCCAAATGCACTAACACAAAATACATCACATTCTCGGGCATGATTATATTGCTATATCATCTATGCCAAGAGATTAAGAAGATGAAATTAATTTGATCACTATTGGTAGATTAGAGGTAAGAATGAGCACACTCATCCTTACGCCTTCAATATTTGAGGAGATCCAAAAAAAAAAGGGGGTGATGTTACACTTGAGAGAATTTGGAATGGTACTATAGAAGGCAGAGTTGAAGGATACTAGATCGATGAGGGTAGCAATATGAGGTACCAAGGTAGATGGTGTGTACCATAGGTGTTGCGTAGAGCTTATGAGGAGGATCCTTATAGAAGGACATTCCACTCCTTACTCCATTAACCCTATAAGAACAGGTTGTAGAAGAACATAAAGAATATATAGAAGTGCACCCACATGAAGCAGGAAGTGACATACTTTGTTGCACAATGTCTAACCTATGAGAAGGTTAAGATTAAGCATAAAATATAGGTAGGGTTAATATAAGCCCTTGAAAATCCTATATGGAAGTGGGTTGTATGTTAGTGGAATTTTTTGGTTAGTCTTTTGACGACCCGTAATAGTTTTGATTTCATCCAAATCATTGTAGATTATCTAACTATGTCAATTGTGTTTATACTGATGAAGACATCTAGGAGCATAGCGTAACTAGCCAATGCTTACAAAAAGTACGTGGTGATAATTCATGGAGTTCCCAAGGATATTATATCTGATTGAGACTCCAAGTTCTTGTCTCACTTTTGGTAGAAGTTGCGAGCCATCTTTGGTACTCAACTAAAGATGAATATAATTTTTCACTCGGTTATGCATAGTCAAAGAGAGAACCATTCAAACTTTAGAAGATATGCTTTGAGCATATGTGTTGAATTTTGGGGGAACTTGGGAAGATCATATGGACATGATAGAGTTCTCCTACAGAAACACTTACCATGACAATATTAAAATGGTTCATTTTGAAGCCTTGTACAAGAGGAAGTGTCGTAGTCCCTCATATTGGAATGAAATCAGTGAGACACTCGTGTTAGGACCTAAGATGATTGAGGAGATGACTAGGCACATCTATTAGATTCAAGACTAGATAAGAGCTCCCAAAAATTGATACAAGAACTACATAGATCTAAAAATATGGACTGATGGTTATGAGGTGTGGAACAAAGTACCATAGAATGTCTCCCCCACCAAAGGAGTCACGAGGTTTGGTAAGAAGGGAAAGTTTAGTTTAAGGTACATTGGGTCATACTAGATTCTTTATTGTGTTGGTGAAGTCACTTATCTCTTAGCTCTACCAATAGAATTGTCACCTATGCATAATGTTTTTCACGTATCTTAGCAAAGGAAGTATGTGGCTGATCTTTCACATGTTATCTGACTAGATTCGCTAGAGCTCGATGATTATTTGACTTATGAGGAGCAACTAGTGAGTATTCTATACACAAATACAAGAGAGACATGTATGAAGACTATTCCTTTGGTGAACATTCATTGGTAACAACATGCTACAGAGGAGGTTACTTGGGAGGTCGAGGAAGATATTTGAGCTAAGTACCCAGAGTTGTTTTTGTAGTTTTTATCTTAATTGTAAACATTTTGATTTAAGGGGTTAGTAACCTTTTCCTTAAATTTGAACATCATGTGTATGTTAACCTTTAAGTGTAATGATGTAATATGATTGTTATAGGCTTTGGTGACAGAACCTATTTAAGAGAGTAGATTTGTAATACCCCATATTATTGAAAATGATTTAAAGAGAGTTTTTTTAATTTTTGGGCCTTTGATTTTGATTTAATGTTATGATGTGGTTTCAGACAAACTTTGATTTAAAACCATGTTGAAAATAGTGTTTATTGAGTTTTATAAGCAAACATGTCAACTAATTCCATGAAATAATCGATTGATTTGTTGTTTTGAATAAAATTTACTTTTGTTGACTAAAACAATCAACTAGTTGGAGGGCACAGATTGATTGGTGGTAGAACTTTTGACTAGTAGACCCAAACCTATCGACTTGTTTATTAAGCTAGCCGTATTTTTAGGGCTTTATTTTTTTAAAATCCCTTACACTAAAATGGAGCCTTATCAACCTATTCCAATTTATCCTTAAGAGATTCCAAACCATTTTAAAGATGCATTTAACCAAAAATATTGGCTCAAATTAGTTTGGAGGTCGATTGTAACAATTGAGGGTGTAATATGATCTCGACACTGTCTTACTCTTCCTCTCTCCTCAACACAATTATGAAATAAGCACTTTAATCTTAGGCATAAGCAGCTGGAAGGTTCCTCCCATAGTGAACTTCCATTACTCCATTTATATATGCTAAATTTAACCTTATTAACTTTCATTCTCCAAAGACACCAATTGAACTCTAGTGAATATTTAGCAAATCCTAGATAAACTCTGTCCTTTTGGAACCCTTAGTATTTTCCTTTTATTGGTTAGCTATATTTATCACCAATCATCCCTTATATGCATCTTTTTTTTCTGCCACTAAATTGTTTAAGTCTTGTATTCACTCTTCCTTTTTTTTCACTTTAAGCCTTACCAATTTAGTTTCTCACACTCTTCTAAGCTTGTCTCTAGTTCTCTCTTGTTTCAAAAATTAAGCAAGAAAGAGTTAGGTTGTGGGAAAAAGATTGAGTGGTCTCGTTGAGCTTTCCTTTGTATTTTCCACAAGAGATGTGTTCCTATTTATTTATATTTTTATGTTCAAAATTTTGATAAGTTTTTGGTGTAATACCTGAGCTTAAGATTTTGATTTTAGTGCTTTTAAAGCTAATATTTCTACATCAATTATGGGGATTTTACCTACATCAATTAAGTGATGTTTTCTTCTAAAATGTTTAGTAAATATTCTTGCAAGTTAGGTGTTACCTTTAGTTTATTTCTACATGTTGGCATGAATAAATTCAATCTCTCTAAGTGATTTGGATGGTTAGATGGCATCATTTGAGTAGAAAGCATGAAAATTGGTAAAGGTAGGATATGATGATTCCATGGTGATATATGTATCTTAATCTAGTTGAAAATATGTTGGAATATGTTGATACATTCTGTAATATTGTTAGTGAAGATGTATATGTATGAATTTGCATGAATTTTATGATTTGGTGCTATGCTAGGGTAAACCGATCGGCTGATTAGGTTAAACTAATCTACTGGTTATAAGAATAGTCGACTTGTTTAATAATCCATTGACTAGTAATCCTATAGAGACCTTAGTCTTGCTTTCTACTTAAACCCATCAATTGGTTTATCGGACCCGATTGACTAGTTTATGAAAAGTTAGCCGGTCTGCCTAAATTGATTGACTTATTTAAGGAAAGCATGGTTTGGTTAAGTCAAACTGATTGACTGGTTAGGCTAGATCGATTAACTAGTAGGACTGGTTTACATGATTTATTCCTTTTTGTTTTACTTATGCTTTGAGGCTCTGTTTATAATTATACCATGATTATTAATGGGATAAAATATAAATTTTATCATAGACTATTAGCTTAATAAAAGGATTAAATGGATTATATTTTATTGAATACTATATGAGTAATGTAAATACTAAATCCATATTCCAATATGATAAGTGATGATATTGAGAAAATAGTAATAAAACCATCATATGCATGAATTAAATAATATGGTGGATATAAATACTAATGGCTAAAGACAAGCACAAACTCACAAGGTTAGGAAAGTGGGAAGAAAAGGATCGACATGGATTAAAATGGAAAGTTTCCTTACTTGCCTTTTATGGACCTCGTATGATCACCCATCCTTTTGAATAATATACTAATCATGTAAAAAGAAAGATGGTCAAGTTTAGGATAGGTTTAGGTTACACAATCCTCGATTACCTACTAGCAGTTAGACTATCTTAGGGCATTTTTGTACCATTGGGTGGGATCTTGAGAGGTTCTAGTGCCTTACCTATTCTATACACTGATGATGGACTAGGGGGTATCAATACTAAAGGGTTTGGTTATGTAGGCGATTGGCTTCAACGTGGACTTATGTCCATGTTAGGTAGCTTCGACTTGGGCTTATGTCCATTCTAGTGATCGACATCGGCCTAGACTTATGTCCACTTGGTGATTGGCTTTGGCCTAAACATTATGTCCCTTGTTTGGATAGGCTTCCAAGGTATAGGAAACCCTAGGTGGTTCATAGCCCATCACTCGATGGTAATAAAATATGGATAATAAATATTGGTTGATAATTTATGAAATGGAAGTAACGGTTTGATTGACCTATATGAATAAGAGTTGGTTTATACACTTGCCTAAGGGTTGAAATGACCGACTTGTTATGAAATGGAATATTGATTTGATAGCTTATCTATATCATAAATATATAAGTAAATGGTATAACCTAAAGAATTGGGTAATTTGAAATAAATCCTAGAAGTTGCTTAGATTCTATCTCCTATTACATATATGAGTGCTTATGAGAAGAGGATGTGAAACAATGCATGATGTATTCTGCTTGATGGAATTGCTTGTGATAGTATGTCCTCATTCCCTTCTACCTTTATATATGACATTATTATAATTCATATTGTATTTTAAATCCATATATGATAGATCGACATACTTGTGTTACGTTGAGGGGGAAACTTGGCATCCTCAATACGTAGTGTACTGATGTCCTCATTTGCTTGGTAACTTTCTCATTCCCACAAGCAAAGGGCCATATGTAGGATTTTAGGGATGGCCAATAAATGGACTACCTCGCTTGAAACAATGATTGAGAGTAAGGACATTTGAAGGTATTTGGTGGGGTCCATGGCGAACTGAGTTTTTTAGTTGGGTGTCATACCTTAACCTTATTTTAATTGTATCCTTATTTCTACCTACATTTGTTTTATAATTATTTTTTTGGAACCCATTAGGGTTCTTCAATGAAAACACTCTTTAAGTTGTTTAATTAAATTACTATTTCACACATTATAATGTTTTAAGTGTTTTAGTTTGCTTAGACTTGTATCTGACATGCGGTAGGTGGTGAATGTCTATACTATTTTAGGTATGGTGTTAACATCTATTTTTTCCTAAGTGTTTTCTTCTTCTGCAAATGTATTAACAAAATTTATTGATAGTTAAAAATGGGAGTGTGATAGGAAGAGTGAAAACCCCTTATGAATGAGGATACTCAACATAATTGCTGATATCGCTTTCACTAAGGTGTTAGGTTCACATTTTTATTGGATACCCTAACACGTTTTGGTCCTCATACACAACAAGCTCCTACTGTAATCTATCAATGCTTAGTAATTTACCAACATATCCATTCCCATGGTCAAGTTGAAATCATGCAACTCTATTTCCATAAGAACTAAGGAAACCCTACTCCTTTAATTATCATAGCTACCCCTTTATAAAGTGTAGAGTATGTAATCCTCTCTCCTAAAGGTAAGAAAACAATAGTATAAACACTATATGTATGAGATGATAAATCAGCTCTAGCAAAGAATGTGAAAGAAAAAAAAAAGAATATGACGCACCAGAATTAAAAAATAAGCAATCAAAGAAGGTGGATATAACACAATTACTTGTTAACACTCTATGCTAATGCTCTACCTTAGTCTAGTAGAAGGAATCCTTATAACATTACCTAATCCTTGACCATACTGAAATAGATTATGCTTCTAAACCCAAGACTAAGTAGTATAGCTGACAACACTAGTTAGGGGATGGAGGAACTCTTTTAGTCTATGCTTATGGCTATTGTCGGGATATAATGCTATGAACTGGAATCTAACTCTATAAATACTACCACTTTCTACATGACACTTATAAGCTATTTGTCCCATCATACCAAAACCATGGAATGTCACCTTTTTTTTCCTTTGCAATGCACCCCTAGATGATCTACTCCATAATGCTTAAAATTATACTGCCTCTCCCTAAATCTTCCTCTAAATTGGGGTGATGAACCCATACTCCGATCATACCTACACGATAAGATACCCCTACAGTAGGCTTCTTCCAATCATCGAGACCCTGGTGATGCTCAAACTTCCTCTTTCCCCCAACTGGGTACTTCTAAATTAAATGACTCAAGAAGCCTCCAAAGCTTACTTGTACTTTTCAACCATATCTAGAAAGGTAAATCTCATTAAAAAATTTTGATACTTGATTCCTAGGTTAATTTTGAAGTGGTGATCCTACATCTTCTCACTATCCTCTACTCTTTAGTGAACTAGATAAAATCCATGAACCGTGTGTTGTATTCCTCTATCGATATGCATCCTTATCAAAGAGTCATAAAATCATCATACTTCTTCATATGGTGATCACTAGGTTAAAATCAGGCTCAAAGTTCCTTATGAGGGGATCCTCAAACTATAGGTACTCTACTTCTACGATGGATTCTCCTCCACCATGTGTTTGTTCATCCCCTTAGGTAATACACTAGCATATCAACTCTCTTGTCCAATGGAAACCCATAAAAGGTGAAGGTATTCTCCATATCTATGACCTATATCTCCATGATCATAAGGTCTTCCTGACACTCAAAGATTATTGGATGATGATACCCATCCTTGTAAAGTAATTTTTTCAAGAATACAGGAGGGTATTGGCATTAGCAACAGCTACATTACCCGAATCTAACTCCTATGTAGGTACCAATGGTCTCTATAAGACCCTTAATGTGCATATAGTGATGGTTAGAAGCCATAGACTACTAAAAACTAGGAATAAACCACAACAATTCACTTATCAAGCTTCATGACCCACATAGTAAGAGAAATACAAAACTATCTATAGCATGTTCCAAACCCACTATCATTCATAGACATTTCTAGGTTTGAAAGCACTTGAACCCTTAATTAAATACTCGAGGAAGTTAGATAATTGTTAAAGACAAATGGTGATGTCAACTTAGAATATTTTAAAGGTCAAAACATTTAGATTAATTTCCAAATATCCACCTATGGTAAGTTAACTACTACCAACCTCAAAAACCTAAAAATATTCTTATACTCATATGATTGAGAAAGTGAGCAAATAAATAGAAACATCAATATAATAAGTAGTGAGTAAGCCAAGTTACCTCCTTAATTGGAGTCACAAGCATACAACGCCATAGGAAACAATAAAGTCATACTAAACCAAGTAACATGCTTATAAGTTGCACCAAAGTGTATATATATATTACCAAACTCATATAATGCATCTAGATTTCATGCCATGCAAGGAATTAGACAATCTCCTAACTCATCATATATAGTAATGTATTATAATAACATGGATAGAAATGTATAATTAAAAAAAAAGTTATTCCCTTGGTTCCATTTCCAAGTTTACATGGTCCATTAGATTAATTATTTAAAAGCTAGTGTTCGTTTTTTCCTTTCTTTTTCCTTTTTCTTTATCCTCATCCTCATTCTCATTGAGTGAAATATTGTTTATGACCCCATGCTCTCATACATTATAGAAGCCTATCCAAACTAGAGGACATAAAGTGTGGCTAAAGCTAAGTAACCACCAATGTACATAAAGTCTAACTGTAGCCAAAAATAACTTACATACCAAATCCTTTAGTATTGATACACCCTAGTACATCACCATCGTCTAGAGCAGGTAACGTACTAGGATCTACTAGGACCTCTCCCAAAAGATCCAATAAACACCCAATGTTAGACTAACCCTCAATGGGTAATCAATGATCAAGTTACCCAAATCCATACACAGCTTAATCATCTTCCACTTTAAGTGATTGGTGTGTTATTTTTCATGGTTAAGTTATCATACAAGGCCCAAGTAGCATCCAAGAAACACATCAACTTACTCACTCCATGTTAACCATTATTACCATCCAACCATATGGTATAATTTCTATTAGTGTTAAACCAATGTGAACTTGATCCAACATGATAATTCATTTAGGACAAGAGTTAAGTTTACATTATCCTTTCTAATGCATAACATAGGCATTCTAGTTCTTCTACTAAAGCCTTCCCAAGCACTTAGAATACCTTGAATTATGAACTATTTAATCTATCTAATAGGATATTCAATTCATGCTAAGATGTGGATCACCACAATTAAAGAATCATATAGTAGCATTGGTCATAATCTCAAACATGTGAAGTCTAAAAGAACAAAAATAACATGATTTGGTAGAAACGGTCAATTGGTTTGGGCTAACCCATCAATTTTTTTGGCTTATCGAAATCCTAGAGTTCTCAAAAAAATATGATCGGTTTGTTTAGACCAGTTAACTATTCTGAGACTAGTTGGTTAACGGGTTTAAATAGAGAGCAACCTTAGTCACCATAAACCATCTAGTCGATTGGTTTGGGCTAACCAATCAATTATTCTAATGACTAGTTTATTGATTTGGCTTATCCAGTCCATCAATTTGCTCCTACATGGCAAATAATAGACATTTGACAAGTGATTAATATTCTAAAATCTTAAAACATCCAAAGCACAACATTTCATAGCAAAATACCAACATTTAACATGGTTATAAACTAAATCATGCTTTATTTTCAAGCAATTAACCCTATTTTCCATAAATCAACCCATTTTTCTTAGAAATCTTAATTAATTTGACATAGATAATTTAAAAAGCCAAAATCTCATACCAACATATAAATTTAACATTTTACAGAGTACACTAACTCATATGCTCATCCATATAATATTTCAATGTTAAGAATGAGTTACTTGATGCTTTGAAAAGTTTCTCATTAAAGATGAAAAACTCAACCTAGAATATTTCAACTTCAAAAGCCATTAAAAAAATAGGTTGAGACTTAGTAATCACTAAATAAATTTTATAAAACAAGGACTTAAAAAAGGAAAGAAAACATGTTCACCGCCTTAATGAAAAAAATAGAGAAAGAGTCAAGTGAAGGAAAACTCAACTTCTTCCTAAATCTAATTCTTTGTTCCTTAAGAATAAAAAAAGAAGGGTATGATAAAGGATGAGAAGAGTGGATTGAATTTGAATGAAAGCTCAAAGTGGATAAGAATTAAAATGATTATTTGTGAACTCAAGTATTTTGGAGGCTAAAGAAAAGTAAGAAAAGAAATTATAAGGGTTATTTATTGCTAAAGAATTAGTTATGAAATGAGTAAGGTAACACAATAGAATGAAAGCCCTAATTTTACCATTTAAATCCAAGTTAAATGGTTGTATTTATCAATAATAGGTTGACTTCCATTTCAAAGCTCAAAAGGTGATTTTATGGGGAATGTTGGTCTAGCTCTTCTAGAAATATCAAAAAATAAATAAATAAAGGAAATAGAAGATTGGTGTGGAAAGGAAATTTCTCATCTATGCTGGGATAATCTGGAAATGAAAGCATACTTCTAGAGGTATACAGAAGATAGAGGAAGAAGAACATAAGAGTGAGGTCATCCTCTCCCTTATTTGTCAAAATTGAGCCCTCAGATTTGTTCGAGGTAGTAACTAAAGCTAAATAAATAAAAAAAGGGTTAACGATCACCCAAGAATAGTTTGGAATTATATTATCAAAGTTCCATTTTGATGTAGGATATTTTTGAAAAAATGGAGCTTTGACAAGCACTCAACCTAACAAACCAATCAATTAGTTTAGTTAGACTATTATATCGGTTTGTTCAAAAAAAACCTTATCTTAAATGATTAATCAGTAAGTTGGTTAGCCAAAATTTTAATTTATTCAAAATTTCAAACTTTCCCAAATCTATTTTATCTCAATCCCAATTATAGTTCCAAGTCAAGATCAAACATTATCCTATATTAGTAAACATAATAAGTATCTATTTTATAAATGTTCAAAAAATATGGGGTATTACACATGCTATCCATGATATATAAGTTGTTTTGATAAGCATTATTAGCTATGAATTGTCTAAGTTTTTTTTTTATGGCATGAAATCCTGATGCATTACATGTTCTTGATTTTACATGTATATCATAGTGTATCATGTAAGTATGAAATCATGTTTTGGTATGATCTTTTTGTTATCTTAGGCCTTTCTTCATTGTGAATCCTTTTGAAGATATAAATTGGCTTACACAATATGTAGTATACTAATGTTCCTATTTATTTAGTCACTTGCTCAATCTCACAAGTAGAATACCATGTACAAATTTTCGAGGATGTCTGATAGTTGATCCACCTTGCATCGAGCTTGGGGACTTGAGAGCATGGACATACAGATATCTTATGTAGGTCCTTAATAGACAAGTTTTTTAGGGCTTTTTCCTTTTATCATTTTATTCTATTATCTTTTAGTACTTTTAGTTTGCCCTATCCTATTAATTTGAATATTTTGGGGGACCCATGGAGGTATTATTTTTGTAATCATTTTATCATAGTATCTATATATCATATCTTTCACACACTCTACTATTATATTTGGATTGATTGGTTTTTTTTATCCTTGTATATAATTCAATCCTATATTAGGTGTTATACTAATACCTTAAATTTTCTAGATGTGTTAAAAATAATTTTTTTTTGTAGTAAAAAATGGGGGTGTTATAGGTTGGTTACAAAGCTCTCTTTTTAAACTACTTCATTTTAAATAATTTTAGTTGATACCATAGGTTGGTATAAGAGAATTATTTTTAGATTAATAAATTTTTAAATGTTATAAGTTGGTACAATCAATCATTTTTACAATTTCCTAACTTCCTTAAGTATTTGGCTAAAGGTAAATTGTTTTCAAACCCAAAAATGTTTCTGAATAAAACTTAGATCGGAATGTGTTATAATTTTTTTTTGTAGTTCCTCCTATGTGGCCCTTAAAGCTTAATTTTTTTTTTTTCTAATTATTGCTAGTATTTAGAATTTGATTGTTGTCAACCATGATTATAATCTTAGTAAGGTCTTATTAGAGAGTATCGGTGACTATATAGAATGCCAAACTTGATCACCAATACCCACACTAGTTCCATATGATTAGCTCAAGAGAGAAAGTCATCATCATCCACCAATCTTCAAAGTTTAAGAGTACCAAGAAGTCATGGAGAGATAGGTCACAGACATAGAGAAGATTTCCACTTCTTGTGGATTCCTAATAGATAAAAGGGTCGACAAGCTTGTGTACTACCGGAGGGGATGAGTAGACACATGTTGGAGGAGAGTCCAGTGTAGAGGTAAAGAGATTAACATATGGGGACCTTACCTTGATATGTTCCTAGCCAAATTTTACCTTGTTCATCTTTGTATGAAGAACTACAGCAAGATTAGGGCTTATCAATAGGGAGGCATGTCAGTTGTTGAGTATTAAATGTGATTCATGGATTTGGTCCCCTAAGGTGTAGGAAAGTGAGGCAATGTTGGTTCACCATTTCATGATTGGCCTAGGGATCAAGTATTAAGATTTATTAGTAGGATTTTCCCGTCATACATTCTTGGTATGTATGAGCATTCTCTAGAATCTTCTTGGGTCATCTAGTTTAGGAGTGCCCTATTAGGGGTAACAAAAGTTTGAGGGTCACCAGCATCCTTGTGATAGAGAGAAGGCTTACTGTACCACCCCTAAATTTTGGGATTTAAAAATTTTATTTTAAAGAGTTAATAGCGAAAGCTAAAATACAAAGCATAGGGGTGTCACACCACATCTAACATAGAAGAGGTACTCCTTATGCCCAGTCTGTGTTGAGTTTAAGGAAAAAGAAACCTTATATCTAGGAATCAAGTGTGGGAAGCACTTGATTCCACTATGATAGAGGATACAAAATAGAGAGAAGGGAATAATTAGTGAAAATAGAGGACTAAGAGTCCAAAGAGAGATAGAGATATCCGGATAACCACACCCTTTACCAATTCATTTAGTGCTCACCCAAGGTAAGCTAATAATCATCAATCACCTGCCAAATAGGGCAGATCTACTCATAGGAATGAGCAACACCCATGAAAAGGATTATCAGTGCGCTATGTATTGAGTAAAGTAACAATACAATTTAAATCGGAAAAACATATTATTACATACATTCACACCAAAAATTAATATACATATAGATATAAAATCAACACAAGGTAATTACTGGTCTAGATTGAAAATATTTGAATATAATATAGCACATTCTTTTATGTACATTGAGCTCAAGGACCCCCACTATTCTTAAAATGATGGCACAATTTGAAACACCTCCTAGGGCAAAACGCTCCTACCCACTATTATTAAGCTGGTAGAATGGACTCTACACCGCCTAGGAAAAATGCTCCTAGCCACTATTCTTAAACTGGTGGAACGGTCTGAAGTACCTCACCGGACAAAACGCGCCTGGCCATTATTATTAAGTCAGTGGAACAGACTCCTACACCTTGGTCCTGATGCACATAATCTTTCACTATAAGTGATTTGTATCTTAATCATTGGTTACTTATCTTAGACTCATATTATATTTCATGTTGAGATTAGGCCCCACTATTCTTAAGCTGGTGGAATAGTCTGATGCACATCCCAAGGAAAAAGACATCGGCCAATATTATTAAGTTGGCGGAATAGACTCATAAAATACCTCAACCTAACTCACATGATCTTTCCCTTTAAATGATTAGTGTCTTATTCATGATTGCTTTATGAGTGAGAAACATAATTAGTGCAAGTGGGACATCAATATATATAGAACAAGACTATTCTCAAAGATTAAGATACTCATTTTTCCCAAAAACCCTAAATTCACAATTTCAGTATAACTTCCCCCATATTGATCATAGCCACCAAACTTAGTATATTTTCCTCAAATAATAGTATCATTAACATACCGAAATTTTGAGGTCTAACTCTCACATCTTAAACATGCGATAATAACCCTATCTCAAAAGTTTCTATTCATAAGGCTCCCAAAACCCTAATTTTACAAGTAAGTCATAAATTCTCCCATAAGGCTCATATAATTACAAAATTAAATATAAATCCTTAAAATATTCAAAATTCATGGCCTAACTCTAACATTTTACACCTGTGATAGTAACATTACCATTTTAAGGCTACTATTTTCAAATTAGGTTATTTTCTCATCTAAACAACTTACGGCCTTCATAATCACTCCCAAGAACTTCACATGATATTATTAGCATATTTAAATCCATCTAACACATTAAAATACCAAAATTTCTATATTAACCTGTATTAACAAAAATACCCTTAAAAAAAGCTGATAGCCCTTGTTTTACAAAAATCTCATATCCTCAGTATCACCATTTCTAGATCCTCCTTTTATCACATACATCATAGAAATAATTATCTCTCACTTATAATAACTTATTAGTCCCATAATACTCTCCCACAATTTATACTCATCCGTAAAAATACATTGTAGCGTAATATCATCGTATCAGCATATCTTTCATTATTCTCACTTCCTTCCTATCATATAATTCATATTAATATATCATATCATAAATAACATGCATTTTAATAGTATAATAACAATAACATAATAAAACACATAATCATACAAGAATTTAACACAGAACGCAAAACATCAACTAGTATCCATGCAAATAAAGACTCCGATCTCTAAGCATGCTTATCCTAATCTGCTTCTTCTTAAACTTCTAGAATATCACCTAATAATAATTAACAATAGATAATTAGAATTAATAATATAATTAATGATTTTTAAGGAAATGGAAAGGAAAAGAATGGGAAAAAAACCAAACCAAGGTTCGAAGAACAGGTGGCCAGCCAAGAAGGCTAGCAACGGCATAAACTACCATTACTAGGGAATGGGTAATGACAAGGACAGCCGAAATGGGGGGGGTAGGTAATGGTGAGAACTGCTGAAAGGGCACAGGGAACAACAATGTGTACCAAATCTAGGGGAGTTTTGGACAACTTTTCAAAGCGTAGGGGTGATTTTTGGTGAGTTTTACTGATGGTTAGGGGGTGTTTTTAGTTGGTTTTTTCTGAATCATGAGGGTGGGAATGGGTGATTTTTCTGCATCTAGGAGTGATTTTTTGGTGCATTTTTCCATAGCTAAGGGTGAGGGAATGGAAGGATTTTTTGGTTGTGGTGGATGAGGTGCGACAATGGTTGCCAAATGTAGGCTTTTGGGGGGGTTTTTTGGGTGGTTTTAGCAACGGTAAGGAAGGGTGTTTGGGGTGATTTATTTGACAAAAAAATCAAGGAATAATGAGCTATTTTTTTGGTGCATTAATGAGGTATATGTATATATATATATATATTTGTACACACACAGAGAGGAAGAGGAGGGGGCTGCGATCGGAAAAAAATTTTAAACCCCAACCCACAACTGTAGGAGCTAGGAGTTGATGGGGTAGGGGTATGGTATGAGGGTGGCACGAGGGTGGTGTGTTAGGGTAGAGGGAGACTAAGGTGAGGTAAAAAAATAGAATAGGGTAGGGGTATTTTATTTAGGTACCAAATTGGGTAAAGTATCGGGTTAAAAGTTATCTGGTTACCAAAATAGCTTTATTTGATGAAATGGATACCGGTTACAACCCAAACCTAGATTTAAATTTTAATATGCATCCTCAATCATATTTTAGCCTAATTAAATTTTATAACTAATAATTATTAATAATATTACATATATTAATAATATTTTTTGTGAGAACACCCTATAATAATTATTATTACTAATACACATAATTACTAGTTATAATGATTAAAGTTCTCTAAAAACGGGGTATTACACTTACTCTAGAGATAAAATATTGCATCCATGTGGTAGGAGTATGGGTTTAGCCCCCCAATCGGGAGGAAAGTCTAGGGGAAATTTTAAGGAGTGGCATTACCATTGCAAGTGTAGTGGAGTAGATCATTTGAGGGTAGATTCTGAGGGTAAAAAGGTTTCTTGCCATGATTGTGTATTGAAGGGACATGAGGCTTATGAGTATCATCTTTGAGGTAGAAGCATTTAGAGGGGTCAGTCTCAAGCTTAGAGCACCAGATTTATTCAGCAATCATGGCAATGAACTTAGAGAGATCCTCCATGGCCAACTAGTTTTTCCAACCATACTAGTCAATATAGGGGTTGGAAGCCTCACATATTTCACCTAGGTTAAGGGTCATGCAATGCTTTAAGATTTCATTCAAGTATCCACTAGAATGTGATTAACTAGGTTGAGGTTGATTGTTAAGCCAATGTGGTGACTAGTATGAAATTTCTACCTCCTCCACATGCATGTTATTTGACTCTAGTGCATTACATTATTTTATGTCATGTGCATTCATAGCTATATGTGCTTTATCTTCTACCTATAGTATTTCTTATTCTATTATGTTTCATTTTAGGGGTAGGATTGCGTGCTTTAGGCTATATAGAGGCTTAGCCTTATTAGTTGGTAAAGTGGAATACCATTTAGATCTTAAAGAACTAGATTTACTTGATTTTGATGAGATCATTTTTCATGGGTATATTAGGAAAGTATTGGCCATTCATAAGATACACACAACTAGTTGTAGGCTATTCTATCAGGAGTGAGAACTTAACCCCTTTGTAATGGTCATGATGGGTAACCACTCTTCTTGTGTACTGTTTAAGATACCAAGGTTGATGAGACATCATTAGAGTGAATTTTACTAATTTGAGAGCATTCTGATGTGGTTTCAGATAAGATTTTAGGGAGATTGTTTGTGACCCATGTGTAAGAGGTTGAGTTTACATTGTAATTGTTTCCTAGATATGAGCCGCCATCCAAAGCATTATACCTTGCCATACCCCTAGAGATGAAGGATCTTAAGGCTTAAATAGAAGGGTGGTTATAGAAGGGTGGTTATAGAAGGGCTATATTTAGCCAAATATTTTGCTTTAGGGAGCACTGGTCATATTCATTAAGAACAAGGATGAAAGCCTAAGGTTTTGCATCAACTATCAAGGGTTGAATCAAGTTGTGGTAAAGAACTGATATCCATTTCCTTAAATCGATAATTTTTCTATTCAGCTCAACGGAGCCATAGTATTCTCTAAGATTTAATATCTTTTAGGTTTCCATAAGTTGAGAAGCACAAAGTTAGATATTCCAAAGACGGCATTTTAGACTAAATATGACCATTCCAAGTTCATAGTAATATTTTTTGAACTCATTAATGTGCTAGCAACATTCCCAATAATCTAACCAAATCACACTACTCAGAATGCTTCTAGCAAATTAGTGAGTCCAAAAGGCATTACTTTGAACTCTTAATGGTCATATATGGTACAATATGCCATCTTTGGAATATTATACTTCCTAATTCTCAATTGATGGTAACCTAATTATGAATAAATATTTGAGAACACTATAGCTTGTTTATCTAGTTAGACAAATCATCAATTCAAGGTAATGGTTAATAGCTTTTCACCATAACCTAGTTCAACATGGTAATAAATGCATAACATTAGGCTTCTATCATTCTTTTAAAAAATAAGATAGGTGCTCCCCAAAGCAATAGACTTGGTCACATGGAACCGTTCTCTAATAACCTTTCTAGTTGAGACTTAAGCTTCTTCATCTTTGTGAGTTCCATTTGATATGTTGGTTTGGATACTAGCTCCATACCTAGTAGCAATTCCATGGTAAACTCAACAAATCCTTAAATGTTTGTTTGTTATCAACAAAAGGGGGGAGATTATTTACCTCATAGGTCAAACAATGACATTTTCATTGTTTTGATGATAATAAATGAATTTTGATAACTAATTTATTTTCTTAAGTGTGCGTGTACTATAATTAACTTACAAAGAAATCTAATTGCACCCACTCAAAACATTTTACTAATGTGAAGTCTAAAACAACAATTGAATTTCTGAGCATAAGACAATAGTGCATGAAATATAACCATGACTTGAAGGTTAAATATTATATTTCTTATGTATTATGAAAATATTTAAGTTAAGAAAGCTCACATTTTCATCAAAATTCCTAAAATTTTTTTTTAAAACACTTGATTTGAACTCATTTAATAAGAAATCATGATTGATCTTTATTTCTAAACTCTTCAAAAGTGTTTTAAACTATTTTATTAGTTATAGTCAGAACCATTAGGTAGGTCCAAAGACCAATTTACAACTATGCATTAATCAAAGGAGTGGAGCGAGTTAAACACAGCCTAATATATTTGATCAGCAAACCTATTGATTTGTTATTCCAAACCAATCCATTGGTTTGCAATACCAATTGACTAATTTATCCAACCTACCATAGGTTTTAGTCCTACAATAACAAATCTCTTTTTTTTAAACTCATTGAATAGTTTTGCTAAATGATCAGCTAGTTTGAGAAAATAGATTAACTAGTTTGACCAACAAGTCCATGGATTTCACTCCTATAGAAACCTATCAGCCTCTGTTGAAACTCATCAACAATTTTGACCAACCACTCCATGTGTTTCATTGCTATAGAAGCCCATTCATCCTTAGATAAACTCATTAATTGGTTTCACTAAAACAATCAAATGATTAATAATTTATTTATTGATGTAAACAAATTGATCAAGTGATGACATGAACAAATTGTCTACTCTTACCATGCCATGTCACCACACATATATGTTCGTAAAACCAATTGTGCACTATTGATAACTGATCGATTGGCTTGTACCTATTGATCGACGAGTTTGCACAATAATAACTTTCCATTCATGGTCTGAACATAAAAAGTTGACTTTTTTAACCACTAATCAACTTGTCATACCACTACTATAGAATTAGGTTACGTGGACCCATCATAGATGACGAGTATATGAAAGTCATCACTAAGAGTGCCACAAAATATTATGAAAATAAAAGAGAGCAAATTTTAGATAATGATTTAGTTAAAAACTGGTATGAAAACTCTAGCCAAATTTTTTTTATGGAACTTTAGATATAATGGTTTTACTTAGAAAAAAAATCATTAATGTAGCTTTAGATACTAATTTTGGTAATAACCAACATTTAAATAAACTTTATAAAATAACATAAAATGTCATTTGTTAAGAGTATGGAAACGGAGGTGGGTGTAAATGATGCATTTTAGATGCTGATTTTTATTAAAATAGTTATCTAAGGTTCCGCACAATACTTGAGAAACCAGTTTTAGTGAAAACTACTTTCTAAGGTTTTTATAATGTAACACTTTAGATAATGGTTTTGATGAAAACCAACATCTAAAGCATGTGCATTACTCCCTTCTATCTAGCTCCCTTATTTCTTTTTACAAAATTACAACATTCGTGTGTTATTTAACCTCACTATCACTTCTAGCTAGCTTTTTCTCTCTCCATTATTCCTCAATTATTGAGTAGGATAGTTTTGTTCCTCACCATCATTATCAGCCCCATTTTTTGAGAGGTTCTAAATGTGGTCTCTAGTGGATATTCTCTAGCTTTATGTCTCCTCCACCTTTGGTTTTGCTTATGGTTGCCTTGTGAGCAATATTCTCTAGTCCACATCATTTTCCTTATAGTCTTTAACCGATGGCCATAGTTATCTTTGTATACTTATTTCTTTTACCTCTTTATTATGGTTCTAGTTTCTAAAAGGCTTGCATGTCTCCTACCATTCTCACTCTATCTGATATGAATCTCCAAAATTTATATTTAATTAATTATGCTAATTGTTATAAATCATTTTGTGCTTATAATTGTTTTTCTTATTGTGTGCTTGATTGGGGGAATTAATGCACCACATGGAGAATGGACTTAAAGTTGTTGTAGGCGTCGAGGCTTTTGTTGCAGAAATTTATTTTAAGTAGGAAATCCCATGTGATGCATTCACTGGCAAAATTGGCTAATGGGGATTAAGTTGGCTGTATGACCCACCACCCGACCCATAATTAAATGGGTTAGCTGGGCTGTGGGTTAATCATCCCTTAGTAACCATAATTAGCTAAATTATTTTTAGCTGATGGGAATTAATTGTATTATTTTTTCTTTGTATTTTGGGGCATGTAATATTGTAACTCTTTTGGGCTGTTTTGCTTGATCTAACCATCACCCTTTGTTTTAATTCAGCTGTTGTTTGGGCTGATTATTGGGTTGTGTGTGTATGGCCTGCGATGTGTATTTGTATGATCCTTACTGTATTTGTACGCCATATAAATATGGGCTCATACGGTGCTCACCGACACTTTTGGTCGAATGAAAAGTTGATCTGGAATTTTCTTCCGCTCTTTTCTCTCTCTCGAGTTTCTCTCTCACTCTCTCATGCGATCTTCTCACTCGCATTCTTCTGCTTCTTCTCTTTGATTTGTTCTTGATCGTTCTCACTTCTCAAATTCAGTAGTCGTTTTAATACTGCACTCTGAGTTCTTAGATCCGCCTTTGGAAAATTTCTTAGGTTGATCTCGGCAAATTGAACCCCGCGTTCGATTATACTTCGATCCAAATTTTTTTTGAGAAACCCTAATAGGTTTCCATCACTATTTTTCGTATCTCTCTTCATCCATTTTTATAAGCCTTGATTATGCTTTTTGTGGTGTTTTCTCTAGTCATCTTCTAGTTAGTTTTGCTAGCTATTATCTCCATTTAGCTAGGTATACTTTATTTCTTCACTATTTTAGGTTTTGATTTTTGTTTATAATTTTTCTATTTTTGAATTCTTATGCAATATATGATTGTAACTTGTTTTAGTTTTTAATTCAAATAGACATTGTTTAGTATGTAAATCCTTGAGTATTTCTCAAGGTTTAGAGCTATTGTTGTTTATGTGGTACTTGTGCTATTGCATGTTGGTTTGAAGTGGAGTTGTTTGTTGTTAAATAATTTCTATATATTATAATTTAGTTTTAGGAATATTGAGATAATGTAGATTTTTTATTTTGGTTTCAATGAAAATATTTGTAAAATTTCTATATAAGCTCGTAGTTTATAGATTGAGAATTGCTGCTTGAAAGTGTACATTCTATGTTTCCTTACTATTTGATTTCACTTTTGATTTTGTTTGATTTTCATTTTTAAGTTTTGTTGTTGGTTTTATAACTAAATTTTTTTCATCTATTTATTTATTTTTTATTTATAGTCATTGTTTAGAGCAATAATTTTTTGTTAATTAGTGTTGGTGCTTGCTTTGTTGCCCAAGTGGTTAAATTAGGTTAAGTTTGAGTAATATGAATATCGTAGATAATAGTACTTGGTTATTGTTCCCCCTTTTGATGTGCATACCCTCAAGTAAAATTGAGGATGGTGCCATATGATGATATTAGGAGACATATAGTCTTATAATGTGATCAACTAGGGGGCATGATGGAGAGCAGTGTGAATATGGAGTCATATGTGTTTAGTTCATATGATTCATTATTAACCTTGCCTTAAATCAATCCATGGATAGAAGCTATGACTAGGTTTATGAATTTGTTTCTCATAGACATTCCACATTTGAGGTTTGGTTATGGTGAGTGTTTTATGAAACATTACCATAAGGTAGTTAGGGATCCTATCATGATAGATGATATATACCCTAGTAGGATGGATGAACCATATTATGATAAAGTAAGGTAGTATATTATTCTTTAAGAAGAGTGAACTCAGAGAGTGATAGTTGATATTTTGAGGCTTTAAGATGGTAAATCTTATCAGTTGCATGCTCTTAGGAAAATGTTTGGGGTTGAAGCAATCTTTGGTTGTGCATATTGGTGCCTTTTCTTGGGATTTCTTGATATTTTTTGTGCCTTATTTTAGTCCCCCTATGTTTATAGTCGTTGTACATAGCTTTTAACCCTTGTAATAATCTTATGTATATATATGTATGTATGTTTATTAATTATATATGTTAAGATACCGTTTGTTCATTTATAGTCATTCTTTTTTCTGAGCTTCCAATTATTTTGTATGTAGCTTGTAATTAAGTTTTAATATTTATTTATCACTTAAATTAGGTAGTTATACCTTCTTTTTACTCTATCCTTAAACTGAAAACCCTAAATTATGGTCACTAAAACCTAAATTCTATACTTGAAAAAGGCTTTTTATCATTTTTTATTTTATTATTGATATAAATAGTAACTCAAAGCTAGCTTCAATTGTTGGGATATGCCACCATTGATTATTTTTTCTTTACTATAGTAATATTTCTAAGGATGACATATAGATTGGAAATTTATAGCAAGGGAATGGGTGTTTGCAAATTGGTTGTCTAAAGAATATGAGGGAGGAGTGAGGCTTTTCATCAAATTTGTAGTAGAACATACTAAAAACTCTAGTAAAATAATTTGTCCCTATTTTTATTATGCTTATGTCAAATGTATCAATGTTGATAAACTAAGAGATCATTTATTTGTATATGGAATAAATAGAAGTTATACCCATTAGATATGGTATGGTGAGACAAAGTGTGCATATAATAATGAGGAAGATAGAAGGAAAAATAACCAAATATTTGAGATTTATGAGGGAGATTTGTTATGAGAAGTGACAAAGAAAGTTGAGGAAAGTCCTCAAGATTGTCTTAAAATGTTTAAGACATTGGTGAATGATCAAAAAAGCATTTTTGATGGTTGTAAAACATTTTCTAGATTATGCATTGTTTTAAGATTGTACAATTTGAAACCATGCAATAGATGGAGTGATAAAAGTTTTACAAAATTATTGGTACTTTTGAAAGATATGATTCCTGATGATAATGTTTTCTCTTTTCACACCTATGAAACTAAAATGATTCTTTCATCCACGGGAAGGAATTATGAGAAGATATATGCATACCCTAATGAATGTATATTGGTTTGCAATGAGCCTGCATCCTTTAATAATTATCCTAAAGCTAAATGCAAGGCAGCACGATACAAGAAAAATAAGGTTTTGGCCAAGATGTTGTGGTATTTTCCTATAACCCCAATATTTAGGTGGATGTTTAAAGATGATTAAGGTGCTAAAACTTGATATACATGCTAGTAAGAAGACAAATGATGGGCTTCATAGACATCTAGCTGGTTCTCCACAATGGATGACAATTTATTACACATTCCCAAAATTTGGTTGTGAATTAAGAAATCTACATCTTGCACTTTATCCTATTGGAATGAATTTGCATAATCAATGTACCTATAGCATATGGCTAGTGATTTTGGTGATATATAATCTAACACTATGGGTACACATGAAACACAGATATATGATGTTGTCTTTTCTTATTCTAGGGCTAAAGCAATAAGGAAATGATATTGATATTTATTTAGCATCTTTGATTGATCATTTGATTTTTTTGTGAAACACTAATGTTGAGGTATTTGATACATAGCATTAAGAATGATTCACTTTCAGAGCAATGTTGTTCTATAGGATAAAAGATTTTTTTTACCAAATGAGAACTTGTCCAGTTACATTGTGAAAGGTCGTTATGTATTTCTAATGTGTGTGTAAAACACGTCTTTTTTTTAATAGCTAAACTATAGCAAAGGACTATCATCCTTAGACACCATAGATTTTTACAAAGTAATCATCATTATCATAAGCAAAAGAAAGCTTTTAATGGCTTGAAAGATGTAGGGGAAACACCAATTCCATTGATGGGTCACCAAGTATATTTGAAAATGAAATGATCAAAAATAAAGTCTGGGAAGAAGATAAGAGATGTGGTTCCATCAATTAGGTGGAAGAAGATGTATATATTCTTTGATCTTGCTTATGGGGAATGTTTGTATATGATAGTGTAATACCTAAAATTGAGTGCAGTATTATAAGGATTGATCTAGCTACTTATATCAACATGGTATACCATTATTTTGGTGAACTCACCCTAAGAACTCCACAATTAAATATTCTGGCCATGGAGAAATTTTTAGGATGGGTGATCCTCCTAAGAAGTTTAGTAATTTTCTCAAAATTTCCTAGAAAACACGTGAGTGAGGAAAATCAGGATGAAAGGACTCGTATCTATATGTGGGGCCAACTGATCAATTCAAAATCACTTATGAGTAGCCCCTGCATTGTCGTATCGACTCAGAGTGTTACAAATGGTATCAAAGCAAAATCATGACCATGAATTAAATTTAGACGAGCCAGTCAACCACCTAATGCGACTATTTTTGGGATAAACTATATTGAGATAGTTAATGGTTGTGATACAATGATGATGTTGTGTTATTTGAGTGGGGATGAATGTAACATCCCAAATTGAGTGGATTGCTATAAGAATTGATCTGGTTACTTATATCAACATAGTATACCATCCTTTTGGTAATTTCATCCTAATAACTTCACAGTTAAATGTCTTGCCCATGGATAAATTTTTAGGATGGGTGACCCTTCTGATAAGTTTTAGAAATATTCTAAAATTTCTCAAAAAGTGTGTGATTGAGGATAAATTGCACTAAAAAGACTTGTGTTAATTTGTGGGGCTAATCAATTAATCTAAAATCACTCCTGGTAGCCCTTTTGTGGTCATAAGAACTCAGGGTATTACAAATAGTCTCATTGGTACATTATTTAATGTTTCATGAAAGACTAAATATGAAGTTAATTCTCAAATATATATGAAAGAAAGGGGCATTCAATAAGAATTATAACCGTAAACCAATGGAACAAGAGCATTATGGACCTTTCTTACTCTCTCTAAAAATGAGAAGATTGAATTTTGTGAATTATTTGGCAGTGTCAAGTCTCTAGAAGAGTATTCTTTAAATACCAAAAACTTTGTGTCAATGAAGGATTTTAAACTAATTGGTATAAAGTCCCACAATTGCCGTATTTTGATGCAATATTTGTTGTTGGTAGAAATACATAGGATTTTACTAAACCATGTTAATTCAATCCATTCTCTTCTTTGTAAATTTTTCTTATGGAATTATACTTATTTTGCAATTTACATTTCTTATGTTTTGTTACAATCATGAGTGAGTAATTCCTTTTGTAGGACTGAATTAGGTCCATTTTGGTATTAATATGATGAATTAAAGTATATGTTGTATGTTAGGATTGTGTGTGTTGTTTCATATTTTGGGTTGATCATTTTATGTCAAATTTGACAGAATCTAACCTATTTAGATATTTTTTACAGCTAAAAGGTTGAAACTATTAACGAAAATTAACATGTGGATGGGAATGCAAATTATCACGGAAGTAAATGTTTAGTTCTCAGGGACTATAGAATCGGTGGCACTTAATGAGTTCAATTTAATTAGTTAGTCATGAAATTAGTCAAAAAATTAGATTAAATATGTTCTTAGACCGTTAAAGAGGCTAATGGATATATTTAGAATGATTGTTTACAACTATTAAACTAAACTACAACATAGCATTACTTCATTGTCGAATACCAATTTAGAGGCTAAAGTTCAATCCTAGACTTTATATTTATCATTTTATAATCTATATTCCGTTAGTCATTATATTTATTTTCTTTATCTACCTTCATATTTTTACTCCACAATGATCTAGATAGCTTAAATGATGAAGTTTAGTATTCAATTGCGAAGTCCTTGTGGGATGAGACGTTGATGTGATATAATAAATCCATGCACTTGTGGATTAGCACTATCCTTGCTATACTAGATTCTTTAATTTATTTTCACTTTTTATCTTTCATCCTTTTTTTATAGCTCATTTGATTGCATCTTCAGGTACTTTTTATGCAACAATTCCTTCGACTTGGGATTCTAGCTAAGTTTGACCTTAAGAATGAGAGGAAGTTAAGTGGACTAAGGAAGTGGGTACGTGAGACAAAAGTGAGCATTAGTTTAAAAACCATGGCTAAAAATGATGGAAAGGAAGAGAAACACCACTCTCTCAAAGAGTTTTCATCTCCAAATGCACATGGGACATAATAAAGTATAAGGAAGCCAAATGTAGTTGCTATCAACATTGAATTAAAGCTTGCATGACAACATGGTGCTGCAAAATTAGTTTAGTGGTAACCCAATGGAGGATCCAAATTTACACATTTACATTTTCCTTGATTATTATGACACTTTGAAGATGAATGGAGTGTTAGATGATGCAATCAAGCTGCGATTATATCCATTCTCATTGAGGGACAAGGTGAGAGCTTGATTGCAATCACTTCCTCCAAGGTCTATCACCAATTGGGATAAACTTTCACGATCATTCCTAAAGAACTAATTTCACCCATCCAAGACTGTTCAATTATGGAATCTCATTACAATCTTGAGCCAAAAGGATGGTGAGTCTCTTTACAATGTACAGGAGCGCTATAAAGATATGTTATGAATGTGTCCACACCATACGTAGGCAGAATGGTTATTACTTCACACCTTTTACAACACCACCTTTAGAACACAAGGTTGACCCTGCAAGCAGCAGCGGGAGGCACTCTCATGAATAAGAGCATACTTGAAGCTAAGAAATTAATCAAAGACATGGGTCAAAACCACTACCAATGGTCAAGTGAGCGCTCTTCCACTAAGAAGAGTAGTAGGTAAAATATTGATGCTTTTGATCATCTTTCTTCTAGTGTTAATGTATTGTTTCAAAATTTTGATAAATTAAGTGTTAATACATTAACATCCCCTTTTACTGCTTGTGAGACTTGTGGTATTACAAGGCGCTTATTATTTGAATGATAATCTGTTGCTCCTCCACCTCTTGATGCAATCCTCATAGACCATGTTAATTATGTGAACAATTTCAAAAAAAAAAAAGGGAGACCTATTTGCTTCTACCTATAACCTAAGATGGCATCATCACCCAAATTTCTCCTATAAGAACCCACCACCTAATCCCATTCCTTAATAAAACTTTAATTCTCTAGGTTTTCAAAACCTTTGGCCATCATTTTCTACCCCTCCAAAGTTTAATCTTAATTTAATGATGGATGAGAGAAACCGAGGATTTTAAGAACTCGATCACAACTTAAATTCTAAGGTTAAATCCCTAGCCACCCATAATAAGATGCTAGAAAATCAAATTATCAATGCCATAGCACTTAGAAGTAGCCCAACTATCAAGACCTTCTTCTAGGCCCTATGGAATGCTTTTGGGTCAACCAAAGACTTATCCTTAGGGATCCATCAATGACATAGAACTTAGAAGTGGGAAGGAATTAGAAGGTCCTTTTGAGGAAAGAAATTGAAGATGTGGATGAGAGAGTCAGGGATATGAAAGAAAGGAATGGTAAGCTCATGAACATCAAGAAAGAAACCACCTTAGGAAAGGACTATGAGGTTGAGAATATGTCCCTCCCTCACCATACAAACCTCCACCGACTTTTCCTCAAAGATAAGCTAAGGCAAGGTCAGAAAAATAATTTGGTAGATTTCTTGAGATTTGAATAATTTTTATATTAAAATCCCATTTCTAGAAGCCATATCTCAAATGCCTACCTACGCTAATTTTTTTCAGGAGATTCTTTCTAATAAGAGGTGGCTAGAGGAATATGACATTGTAGCCTTGACCCAAGAGTGTAGTGACATTATCCAAAATAAGCTTCCACCTAAGCTTAAAGATGATGGCTCTTTTTTTTATTCCTTATACTAATAGTGATGTGTATATTAGTTGTTCTCTTTATCATCTTGAGGCTAGTGTTAGTTTAATGCCTCTTTCTATTTGTAAGAAATTATAGATAAGAGATATGAAACCCACCACCATTTACCTCTAATTAGCAGATTTATCGGTAAAACATTCGGTAGGTATATTAGAAGATATACCTATCTAAGTCGGTAAGTTTTATGTTCCAGTAGATTTTGTTATTTTTGAGATAGAGGAGGATGCTCAAATCCCTATGATATTGGAAATACCTTTATTGGCTACTGCAAGAGCTATAATTGATGTGAAAAATAGAAATCCATCTCTCAATATTGAAGATGAGAAAGTTGATTTTGATTTTTCCTTTGTAGTAAAATTTACATTAGTTGATGACACTTGCTGTAAGATTGATGAAGTGTATACTGTGGTTTAAGAGGAATTTTCTAACTTGATTTCAAGTGATCTGCTAGAGAAATGCTTGATGAAGAATGGAGTACTTGATGATGGTGATAAGGAGGTAGTTGCTTATGCTATAATTCTTGAGGAAAGCCTTATCAATGTAAAAGAACCTAAATTGGTGGCTAAAGTTGAAAAGGAATTGCATGACCCGGTATGTAAAGAAAAGGTTGCACCTAAGGTAGAAACGAAACCACTCCTTTCCTCACTTAAGTATGAGTTCTTGGACTTTGATGGTGAATAACATGTTATTGTGAATGCTAACTTGAGTCATGGGGAAGTTGAAAATTTAATTGAAGTCCTTAGGTTACATAATGATTCCACATGTTATTCCATTGTTGACATCAAAGGCATTAGCCGTCCATTTGCATGCATTGAATCTTTTAAGAAGAATGGTATAAATCTTCCATTGAAAATTAACAAAGATTGAACCCAAACATAAAGGTCATTAAAAAAGGGGTACTTAGGTCACTTGATGCAGGGATCATCTTCCCTGTTTCAGATAGTGAGTGGGTGAGCCCAGTGGAAGTGGTACCTAAGAAGGGAGGCATAACCATTATACGAAATAAGCAAACTGAACTTATTCCAACAAGAATGGTTACCGGATGGCGTATGCGCATTGATTATAGGAATTTAAATAAATCCAATTGAAAGGATCACTTCCTTCTTCCATTTATCGATCACATGTCGGAGAGGTTGGCTAGACACTCCAATTTTTATTATCTAGATGGGTATTCAGGATTCTTTTAAATCCCTATTCGCCCTATAGATCAAGAGAAAATGACTTTTACATGTCCATACAACACCTTTTCTTACATAAGGATGCCAATTGGCTTGTGTAACGCTCTAGCCACTTTCTAACGATGAATGATGTCCATATTATGTAATTTTATTAAAAATATCATGGAAGAAATTCCATTTTATGGTAAAAGAAGGAATTATTTTAGGTCACTTAATCTCTAACCATGGAATTCAAGTTGATAGGGCTAAGATTGATATAATTACTGAAATGCCACCCCCAACCAATGTCAAAGGAGTTACGAGCTTCATAGGTCATGCTGAATTCTATAAGTGTTTTATTAAAGATTTCTCGAAAATTACTAAACCCCTAACCCATTTACTTGTCTAAGATGTTCCTTTTGCATTTAATTAGTCTTGTTTAGATACCTTTAGCAGGTTGAAGGCAGCTTTGACAACTACTGGAGAAATGAGACCCCCTAATTAGAGCCTTCCTTTCGAGGTGATGTGTGATTCTAGTGATTATGCTATTAGGGTTGTACTTGGATAGAGAAAAGAATAGAAGGTATACGCTATATACTATACGAGTAGAAATTTGATGATTCTCAAATGGATTATGCCACAACTAAGAAGGAGATCCTAGCCATGGTGGTTTCCTTGGAAAAATTCTAGTCTTATCTTATTGGATCAAAGGTTATTGTGTTATCTAACCATGTAGCTCTCAGGCATCCCTTAGCTAAGAAGGATATGAAACTATAGTTGATTATATGGATCCTTTTGTTACAAGAGTTTGATGTGGAGATAAAGGATAAGAAGTGTGCTAAAATTGTTATAGAAGATCACCTTTCTAGATTTGGGCAAGATATGAACAAAAAAAGAAGGAGATGAGAGCCTATTTGATTATTCAATTCCCGGTGCCAATCTATTTATTATTGAGAGCCTCCAAGTTCTTCGGTTCATAGATTTTGTGAACTAAAATGCTTTTGGGGTACTACTAGAAAACTTATCTTACCAACAATGCAAGAAATTCCTTTCATATGTAAGCACTACTACTAGGATGATCCTGGCCTTTACAAATGCTAGGTAGATGAAATCTTTAAGAGTTGCTTACCCGAGGATGAAGTACTAGATTTCACATCCCATTTTCATTCATCACTGCATGGAGGTCATGAAATCACTTCCAAGATAGCTATAGAGGTGCTTTAAGTGGGATTTTATTTTCTTACGTTCTTTAAAGATATGAGGAGTAATATGCTTAGGTGTGATTGTTGTTAAAGAACCATAAATATATTAAGGAGGAATGAGATGCCATTAAACAACATCTTTGAAGTCAAACTATTTGATGTGTGAGGGATTGATTTTATGGGATCCCTTTTGTCATCATGCAACAACAAGTGCATTTTAGTAAGGAAGGCTCGAAATGGGCAGAGAGGTTGGCATCTCTGACCAATGATGTGAAGGTGGTAGTTAAGCTATTTCAAAAGGTTATATTCCCTCGATTTGGAGTTCTAAGAGGTGTGATTAGCAATGAGGGATCTCATTTTACAAACAAGGTTCTAACCACATTCTCGAGGAAATATGGTGTGGATCACAAAATGGCTACACCATGTCACCCTCAAATGAGTGGACAAGTAGATATCACAAATAGGGAGATAAAGGGTATTATAGAAAAATGGTGTCTAGATTGAGAAAAGATTGGTCTTTAAAGCTAGATGAAATTCTTTAGGCTTATTGAATAGCTTATAAGACTCTTATAGGCACAACACCATTTCAATTGGTTTATAGAAAGTCATTTCATTTACCCATTAGGGTGGACCACAAGGCACATTGGGCTATTAGGAGTATCTGCTTAGATTTAAATCAAGTAGGAGAATGGAAAAAATGTTAACTCAATGAACTTCAAGAGTTAGAGTTTGATGCCTATGAAAATGCCAAGATATATAAAGAGAGAACAAAGAGATAACATGATAGCATATTCTTCCTAGTAAGTTTAGAGAAGGAGACCTAGTATTCCTATTCAATCTCATCTAAAGCTCTTTTTGGGTAAGCTATACTCTAGATGGTTAGGACCGTTCCATGTGCGCAAGGCATATCTGTTTGGAGCAATTGAAATATGGAGTGAATCTATAGGAACCTTCAAAGTGAATGGGAAGAGATATGAACCATATATTATGGGATCTCCAATCAAGAGGTTGGATACCTTCATCCTTCCTGACCCACCATAAAATGAATGATATTACATTTGAGCTAAGGACCCAAAACAAGAACTCCATGGGAGGTAACCCATGTTTTTGCATGATTTTGATTGTTATTTATCTTCTTTTAACCATTGGTTTTATTTTAACCATTTTTTGCAATGATTTAGTAGGCCTCATTATCATGCATAAGCTATTCAATGGATAATACTAGATGAAGAGGAACCAATTGAGAATGAGGAATAAAAATCATGAGGAAAAGAGGGCTACATAGCCATGGCACAACATATTGCATGGCCGATCAAGACCCTTGGTGGCATTTTTTGCCTAAACGTTAAAGCACATATCAAGACAATGAAAGCCGCATGGCCATCCCATGCTAGACATGCATAATCGTGTAAAATGAAACAATTCAAAGTTGAATCCCATTTTTTGCACACCTTGCTGGTGTTGATCCTGCACACTCATGCCCCTAAGGTCATCGCTTCAGAGCAAGTAAAAATTTCACACAGTTTAGCCATGCAACTACTATAGAGTTGTGTACCTCATCTTTCTCCATAAAATAACCACATTACATCTTCATGACTCCCATTTTATCACCATTCTTCATCTTCCTTTCCAAATCTTACCCACCCATCGCCCTTAAATCCCATAACTATTGACTAGCACCACATCCACCACCATTCCTACATTACCACCTACACTCCCTCTCACCATCCAAATGTACCACTGGCACCACCAACTACTCTTTTTCTTCTTCTTCTTCTTCTTCTTCTTCTTCTTCTTCTTCTCTCATCCTACCTCCACCACAACTCACCTTACCCACCCAAACTTTCATATATATTCAATTAAAATCACCACCACCTCTAGAACTCCTCCTCCGCACTACTAGCACAACCAAACGCACCACCACTTTCTTCCACCTAGCAAATGCAGTTACATAGGATAGGTACAAGGATGCATGGGTAGTCCCTTAATGGTTTGCTTTTCTTTTTCTTACTCTATTACTTTCCACTCATATTCATGTTTTAGTTGCAATTCAAAAATTATTTTCCAATTCATAAGGTAGTTGCAACATGATTGATTTTTTTGAAATTGCTTCACAATTTCACCTATGGGATGCATGTTGATTAAAAAAATTAATAATATCATAAAAAACTCCACTTTGAAAAAGATTTCTCATCATAATTTTATCTTATTTTCATAGGTTTAATGCAAAAATGGCACCAAAGAAGCACATAAAGATGAGCCAAATAGTATAGGAAGGGGAATCATAAATATGACAACCACGCAAATATAGAGGTAAAGGAAAATCACCAAATAATCAACATTCTAATCCCTATAGCATTATGTTTTCCAATCCGAATGACAAAGAACTCTACATTGCAATCATTTCTTGAAATATTAAATCCACTCGATATATTGACTAGCCATATATTGAGAAATTAGGGATAAAAGAAGATATTGAGTATTTGCTAGCTAGAGATACTTTAGCCCATTTCTTTACGCATGCAAACCACAAAAGCAAAGAATTCACCCTTGATTTCCTTAGCTCATTTTATTTTAACCGGGTTGGAGAATCTATTTCTCTTATACTCTTTAATGAATCTCATGATATGTCATTGACAAGATTCTCCACTTTGCTTCACTTTCCTATTATTGGGTAGATACTTAAAGAGGATCTCCAATTATGAGATCCCTAAAAATTCTAGACTCAAATATCTATACCAAGGAGGGGATGTGCTCCTAGTCCTTATAGTAGACACAATGTTAAGGCCTCATTGATTTATAACCTAGCCTTGAGATACACCCAAAGCTTGTTAGCAAGGATGATTTTTGGTAGGGGGAGCGCTAAGGGAATGTGCAAAAACTAGAGCTATTCGCTCTATAATATATACTCCAAGATGATGCCTTTAGTAGAGGGTATTATCTAGTAGACAACCTAACTAATTTTATTATTAATATTACTGGTGATATTGTCGTAGAAGGCATCATTACGTACATTGCTAGCAGTTTGGATACAAGGTAGAACATATCCTCATTTACCTTTAACTGACATATTTAGGGTTGGAAACTTACACTAACATGAACTAATTATGCAATATGGGCTGCAATTTCACTTGTTCTATAATCACAAAGTGTGGTATCCATTATCCAACAAACCTTTCACCACTATCATCAATAACAGAAGCACCAATTAGTTATCTTTACCTACCATGCCTCACCTTGATCAACCGTTTCCTCCCCCTGCAAAAGAGCATCCTCATATTAATAGTGAGGTGCCCTCCTTATCATTACTTCCTCTTCCAATGCCTCTGTTCTTTGGTGCTGAAACAAGCCCTTCTTCCTCTAGCACCTCTTATGATGCCTAATTCTAGCATCTCGATGCCCGATTCAATATGCTTGATGCCAAAATTGCAAGTCTCCATGATTCTATTTCTCCCATCAACCAAATGAAGACCATGATATCAAATGTATCAATGGCATCTTGAGTATGGTTACCCATCACCACCGCCACCAAATTCAATACACTTCATCACATCTCCCACTCGTTCACCAATCACACAAAGAGGACATCATGTTCTTTAAGCATAGGGGAGTTTGAGGTATGTTTTCCATTTGCCATTTCATTTGCTTTTCTTTTTTCCTTTTTTTCATTTTGTGTCCTTTTTCTTTATTTATTTATTTCTTAATTTTTTTAGTGTGTTGTTAGCGTGCTTATTTTGCATATTGTAGGGTGTTTTGTTTTCCTTGGTATGATTGTCTTCTTTGAAGCTTTTGCTTTTGTTTATTTATTTGCTTTATTTCCTCTAACGCATTCGGTGTGCTTATTATCTTGTTAAGAAAAAACAACAAAACAAACCAAAAAGATAAAGTGGGAAATGGTAGGCCTATGATGACAATATGAAAGAACTCTCTATATAGCTTGATCATGCACTAGTAAGACCTATAGGGTGCATGCAAGTATAATGAATATTATTTGAAATTATTTTGAGCATGAACTCTCTAATTAATAAACTCTCAACTCACTTATTATCTTAACACTCTAGTGGTTCATCTTTGTGAATATTACCTTACCCTTATCCGAAACTAAAGAGAGATAACTCTTTAACATATTTGGTGTATATATGTCAAGAAATAAGCATGGGGTATGATAAAAAAAAAATACTTCAATAGAGCTTGTGTTGAGAAAATGATCTAAATGTAGCTTTATTCTTTTCATTCAAAAGATAAAAAAAAAAAGAATAAAAGTATTGGAATTGTGATGTGGGGAATTAAGCATTTGATCTTTAATGCGTAGAAAAGGGATGTTGGCAAAGAGCTTTGATTGTGATTTGGGGATTGAGTAGTGACTTATCGATCTTAAATTTTGAGATATATACTTGGCAAAGAGCTTTTGGAACATTAGCTAAAGTCTTAGAATTATCCTATCCTTAACCCCAGTTGCATTACAACCTTAATAAAACCTCATTATTTTTGTATTATATAATATCTTCTAGTGGTGGAGAATGAGAATGTGTGCAAGTATATGGTCGATCATTATCATCTTGGAGAATTTTAAGCGAAACAATTACACCTCTAAAGCATAGGAGTGTAGAGCATTTACATTTTTCTAAAGAGAGGAAGTCTATGACCTTAATTAACCTTTATCTCGTAAGGATGAGCCTCTACATAATCCTAAACCATCTTAGAGTGTCATGATAATACTGACTTTAGAGTCTAGACTAAAGGCTATTCACTACTTTATTTTCTTTTTCCTACTATTAACACTTGCAATATAGGTCGATCTAGTAATCATATATCTTGTTCGTGTAGTGTGTCCTATCATCTAAGGCTTTGATCCCCTTCTGTTTTCTCCATTTTCTATTTGTTATGTATGATTTTGCTTGAGGACAAGCAAAGGATAAGCATGGGGGAGTTGATACATTGAATATTTTCTATTTTTTTTAACTTGCTCTACCTTCATTTTAGGATTCTATTTAGTCTGAAATATAAATGTTATCATGGTTCAAGTCCATAGTTCACATTACTGCTCGCTTAGTATTTATTTGCACAATAAGGCATAAATCCAAGGAAGTGGTGCATGTATTCAAAGTTGAAAACTAATTATAAATGGTATTGAAGGAAGATAAATCATCCTTGTGTGTTTATGGAGGAGCCAAGGAAGATAAATGGATAAAAAAAAGATGAAAAGATGTCAAAGAACCAATAATATGGTGTTGCATAGCCTTAGCAAAGCCAACTATACAAACATGCAACCTTAATATAGGCCAGTTAGAAGCTAAAAATGTCACACAACCATGCAGAAGTTAATACTTAGTGTGCATAGCAATTTGAAACTAAAAATGTTGTACGACCAGCCTGTGTAGACCTTACACGGTTGTGTAGCTGCGGTTACACACATTTTCAAATGCATGATCTAGCCTCTATTTTGTTACTTCTTCTTTGGCTTTTAGTAGATGGTTCTTAGGATATTTTCTTCCCCTCTTTCCCAAGAAAAATCTCATGTATTATATCTTGAATTCCTTAGTTTAATTTCAAATTTTTTGTGCAAGTTTCATGTACGATCAACTCTGTTATTCTTCAATTCATGATTAATTTAATCCATTATATTCTTTATATATTTTATGTTGTCATTATATTTTCTATGCAATTTACATTTCTTATGTTTCCTTGCAATCATGAGTGAGTAATTCCTTTTTCTATGATTGAATTAGGTCCATTTTGGTATTAATATGATCAATTAGAGTATATGTTGTATGCTTAGTTTGTATTTCATGCTTCATATATTAGGGTTGATCATTTTATGTTAGATTTGATAGATTTGAACTTAATTAGATATTTTTTATAACTGAAAGGTTGCAACCATTATCAAAAATTAACATATGGACAGGAATTCAAAGAATCACAAAAGTAGACATTTGGTTCTCATGAACTATAGAATCGGTGGCACTTAATGGGTGTAATTTAATTAGCTAGTCATGAAAGTAATCAACAAGATTAAATATTTATGTAGACCATGAAAGAGGCTAATAAATTTATTTAGACTAATTATTCACACATATTAAACTAAACAACATTATAGCATTATTTTATTGTCTAATACCAATTAAGAGATTGAAGTTCAATCCTACGCTTTATATTTATCATTTCAGAATCTATATTTAGTTGGCCATTATATTTATTTTTATTATCTTCCTTCATATTTTACACCATAATGATCTAGATCGCTAAAATGGTGATTTTTTTGTATTTAATTGAGACCACCTTGTGAGATACGACCTTGAAGTGCTACAAAGAGTCCATGCACAGTCGTATTAGAAAAAAATATTGCCATATTAATGGATCATGAGACTCCTTTTATAGCTAATAAAAAGCAATTTTGTTTTGATGCTCCAATTATTCCTGATGTGGCGCTACTCTTTTGTAAAGTAGGAGATAAGCTTTTGATCGTGGAACAAGCTAACGGAAAACTTGTGCCTTCGCCCGCAAAAAAAATACATTTGATGAATAAAGAGGGAACAACATTTTACATTGTTAGTACCTTATTTTTTTTATCAAATTAAACTTATTAGGTCTTTATGCCATTATTATAATTTTTTATTAATATGATTTAATAAATCAAAGTATAGAAAATATTTTAAGGCAATGGTTGTTACACCCTCTATCACTATTAATATCCAATTTTTTTAATGAAAGTTAATATTATGATTACTATAACTTTTTTAATAATTCTAAGATAAATGAAAAAGAACATGATGGAAATATAAAAAATAAAAACATCATAGGGGAAGGAAAAAGCACAAATGCTTTAGCAACTCATTTAGAGATGAAACCTAAATAAAAATCTAAAACTTCTAGTGAATCACAAGTCCTAAACACACCAAGTTTGGGTATGTTGAGATTCTATAACTAGAATTTCCTTGGATTATATTTTTTTGATATGCCTATCAATTTATTTGGTAAAACCATATCCAATATCGTTTCCATTAAAAAGATAAGATAAGAAAAGTAGTTAACTAGGAGTTGATGTCATTCACCATGATGTTCATATATATTAGGTAAGGATTATTTGATATCATACTAATACATCAATGCTTTGTTTTTTGTGGTAACACTAATATGAGTTATCAATGTTATTAATTTATATGCACTACTATTTTCATGCATAGATCATTGGGTGTTATGGCTCAAACATATAATTTTCCCACTAGTAATTATGGTTTTTTTTTCATTTGTTCTAGTTAAATGATATCCATGCTAAAGAGGAAGGGGAAAACACAAAATATCCAGCATAATAGATCATGTATTTCATGATAGGACAACTACTATTTATACCACACCTTCCTGATTAATATTAAATTTTGTATGTTATTCATCAATGCGAGAGAAAAGTCATTGTATTATTCTTTAGCTAATCATTCAGTCTATTTTGATCAAGCTAGACCTATGGGGAAGCATATGATCATTCATTGGTATATTTCCTATGTTTATTCTCTTACATTTATGCATTCCATTTTTGGTATATTTAGGTTGCTTATCATCTCTATTAGGGAACTACAAATGTAAGTTATGATGAAGGGTGGAAGAGCTCCAAGAAGTGGCTTTAAATATGATCTTATAAAGGTTAAAATTTTTTAATAATTTATTTTTTCTCAAAGTTAGCTATTATCTTCAATTATAGTAATATATTCTAAGCTTGCAATTTAATTTTTTTTTGTGTTGATAAGTTCGTTAGTAGAAAAATAATACTAATTTTGAATAATGCATGTGTATTCATGTATGATATCATGTCAAAAAAGTCATTACATATAGATTTAGAAAATATTTCCCTTATATTTAATTAGTTTTAAATAATAAGTAATAACATTTGATGATTTTCTTGCTAATTAAATAGTTAAATGAATGTGATTTACATTTCTTTCTTCTCATTTTTTTTATGTTTTTTTATTGATTCCCAAGCTTAATCAACTTTAAACCCTTGGTGACAAAATTGATCTATGATATGCATGTAGCAATGATACTTAGCACTTTTACAACTAAACAAGCATCTATGGGTTGTTCATTCCAATCAAATTACAAGGTGTGTCTTTGAATATCCTATTATTTAGATTTCTAGATCTCATAGATAAAGTTGACTAAAAGCCTTCGTAAAAGTTGTCTTGAACTTCACTTACCTATGGGTGGTTGTAGCCTCAAGGATTAGGTAGTTCTAATTGACTTGCGATTCTCCAATATCAAATATGTGGCTTAGGGTGTGAAAGTCCCTGCCCATCATTCAACACTGTATAAACATATGGTGTAATCCCCCAAAAATTTCGAACACCTATATTTTAATAAATTACTTTTACTTAGAATAAAATTGCTTTAAGATTATTTATTTTAATTATTTTATGGATTTTGGAGTATGTAAATTTGGATAAGAGTATTTAATAAATTAAAAATAAATATTTTGCTATTTATCATATTGTTTTATTTAAATAATTTTCCAAACTAATATTTTACCCACTTCATCCTTTTTAAATTAATATTTTAGATTATAAGGAATTAAATTATTAAATTAAATAATTTATCAAGAATATTACGTTTTTATGATTTTATAAATTAATTTATTTTATTTCCCCTATTTTCCCCTTTTTCCTTTTTCTTTTCCTTCTCCTTTTCTCCTTTTCTTCTTTCCTCTCTTTTCCTTTTTCTCCCCCTTGGGCCGCCCGCTCAGCCTACACCTCCCCCTCTCCCCCGCTTGGGCCACGGGCCCGTTCGCCCTACACGCACCAGCCCTCCCTTCTCCCCTGAACCGGGCCGGCTGTTTGTTTTTTTTCTTCTTATGCGCCGGTCGGGTCTCCTTCCCTCTCCCTATTTTCTTTCTTCTTCGATCACCCCGAGACCCCGACCGGTCCTCATCACCATACCTGTCGCCATGCCCGACCACCAAGCTGCCCTGCAACCTGGCCACCACCTACGTCCCTCTCCCTCTCTCTCTTCCCCCATCGTTTTCCTTCCCTTTTCGAGCCAAACCGGCCCTGGACCACAGCCCCACATGCTCTCTCCCTTTCCTTCTTCTTCCCTCTTTTTCCCCTGCCACCCGACCACCACCTGCAGCATCGATTGCCTGCCATCCCTGCCCCTCTCTTCTCCCTCTTCTTTTTCTCCATCTCCCCAGCCCTCCATTCCCCTCATTTTCGAGCCCTTCTCCTCCCCCGATCTCCCTCCTCTCTCCTTCCTTCTTCCCCATTTTTCTTCCTCGGTTTTTGATCACCACCGCCCGCCGCTGCTTGAACCGGCAAGACCAACCGCTGCGTCACCTTCTGCCACCACCTACTACCACCCTACACCACCACGCCGCCCCTCGAGCCCTACACTCCCTCCCTTCTCGACCCCTCTTCTTTGTCTCCCCAGTTTTCCCCCTTACCACCGAGCCGCCTGCAACCGCCGCTTCCACCGCCTTCCGGCCACCTCTGCCGCCACCCAACCCACCGTTCGATACCCTGCAACCCCCTTTACAATCACCATGCCTTAGTTGGCCGAAAACAACTCTTGCACCCCTCCATTTTTCCCTCTCCTTTTCCTTCCTTCACAACCCCTTCCCCTCGACCCTTCTCGGCAGCCAACTTCTCCGCCTTGCCGCCGCCGTCTCCGCCGCCCTATGCTGCCTTGAAACCACCCTTAGCCTCCACCTACACCCCCTCTTCACTTCTGCACCATTCCCTTGCCTTAGAACCTCCCCTAACCACCTTCTTTTCTAGCCCAAAGACCCCAACCCGAAAATGGCTTATTTTTCTCCCTTCACCCTCTTTGAGCCCTTTTCTCCCCATGATTATGCATGAAACTCGCGCTGCTCATGCAGCGTGAGCTCCCCCTTATTTTGAAACTTATTTGGAAAAGTTTTGAGGTATATCCATATTTAATTAAAGTGTATTATTATTAAATAAATTTGTTTTATAAAGTTTTATCCTTTTTAACTTCTTATTTCTAACAATAATGATGGATATTATTTTTAGGTGTTGAGTTGCTAATTATGCTTGGTAAGATTTGATATTTTGCGGGATTAAGGTAACCGTTAATCCTCCCTTAAATATATGGAAAAACGTATGCTAGCACAATAAGAGTTTAGTATGATTTTATGCATATTTTGTGTGCTTAGCATGATATGTATATGGTTTCTTATATTGTTTGATAAAAAGAAAAAGCATGATAACTTTTTTTGCCATATGTAGGTATGTTAATTAAGGAAGGAGTTTGATTATGGATGGAAATGTTAAATGCTTGTTTATGATGTATCATGTTGCTAATGCATGAATGATGTTATTGTTTAAGGGTATTTTAGTAATTATGCTTATGAGGTGTGTGAATTAATGTATGTAGTTGCTAATGAGTATTATGTTGAATAATGACAAGTTGGTGGACTTAGAGGATAAAAGCGAAGTATTAATATCATTATTTTATGTACTGTTAGTAAATTCATAAAAATGGTGAATAAAAGGGTTGAGTGGAAATTTTATAAGTGAAAAGGGTATTTCGGTAATTCTGTAAATAAAAGGATATTATGGTAATTTGAAAGTAAGGGGTAAAAGGGTAATTTTGAAGTTAAGAGGATAATTATGGTAAACTTGGGAATAGGGGTAACTTGATAATTATGATAACGACGAAAGATAATTTAGTAATTAAATTATGATTGTAGAAGGACAATTGGATAAGTATGATGCTATAGAAGGATAATTTGGTAAATTAACCAATTAAAGGGCATTATGGTAATTTTAATAAAGGAGAAGGGCAGTTTGGTAATTTATCCAACTAAAGGAGCAATTTGGTGATTTAGCCAATTATGGGATAAAGTGATAATTATTTAACTAACTAAAGGGGCAAAATAGTAATCATGATAATGAAGGAGGGTAATTTAGTAATTTGTCCAACTCAAGGGCAATTTAGTAATTATAACAAAGGAGAAGGGCGATTTGGTAATATAACTAACCAAATGGGAAATATGATAAGTGTAGCAACTATGAGGGGTGAATGGTGATCTAAAAAGTGTAGGGGATAATTTGGTGACCTAAACCATATAAGGGGTAATTTGGTAATTATGTAACCCAAAGGGTAATATGGTAATTTGGCGAGGAAGGAATGGATACTTAACAATTATATAAGTAAAGGGCAAATGAGTAATTTGTACCTAACATGTCTTTGAGATTGTGGAACATTATAATATGATTCCAATAATGCTGATTAGCCAAGTAAGAGTATTTGATAATTAGTATGGCCTTAATGGTTTCTCTGTGATATCCTGGATAATCATCTGAATAAGAAACGATTAATGATATCAGAACGACTGAAAGTGAATAAGTATCGGATTATCGTGCTTTTCGTGATCACCTTAATTAAGACACTATTACTTAAAGTGAAAGACCTCAAGATCGGGAATGGTGACTCCTTAGGGGTCGCTACCCTAAGGACGTGGTTTAGTCCACGATTATTCTGGTATTTGCTGGTGTGCCTTTGTGCCCCAGCCAGGCCCTATATCTTACTCTTTCTAGCTCTACGGACCTAGTTAGGGGGTATGCATACTTATGGATTAGGTGTCCTTGTCGGTAGGGTACTGAGTTAGCTTTATGCACCAGTACGACCAGGGTACCTTTGTGTCCTTGGGTTCATGGTTGAAGGGTACTGAGTAGCTGATATGCACCGGTATGACCGGTGTACCTTTGTGTCCCGGGTTATCGATCTCCCATTCGAGGCAAATAAATATGACTGATGTGCTAATTAAAGAAAGGAAAGATACTATTATTGAAAGTGGAATATTAATGAGCTGGGCCTAGATGATTATGATATTGAGTACCGGTCCACCGGTTATAATAGTGGTCCAGGAGCATGTTGCCCTGGTATGTGATATTGAGTACCGGTCCACCGGTTATAATAGTGGTCCAGGAGCGTGTTGCCCTGGTATGTGATTATGAGTACCGGTCCACCGGTTATAATAGTGGCCAGGAGCATTGTGCTTTGGATGATGATTTTATATATATTCCGGTCCACCGGCTAAAATAGTGGGGGTCCTGAGCTCAATAAAATCAGTTATGTATGTGAATAAGGTTATGGAAAAATACTAATCACTTATAGTGGAACACCATGTGAGTCGGGGCCAGACCGGTCCACCGGCAAATAATAGTGGTCAGGTGCGTTATGCCCTGTATGTTTACCTTCCGGTCCACCGGCAATAATAGTGGTCAGAGGCGTTCTGCCCTGTGTGTTGACTTCCGGTCCACCGACTATAATAGTGGGGTTCTCGCACTCACATGGATATAAAATATGATATTGATTGAATGATGACGGAATAATGGCTTAAGGCCCAAATGTATTGATCTTACACTATGACATGGCTTAAGGCCCAAAGATATCGATCGTGAATTATAACTTATGTTACCTATTATTGTTATGTATGCACCTCTCATTATTTATGTGTGTAACTTGCATTATGTGCCTATGCGGGCCTGTCTTTAAGTGTGGTATTAAAGGGTTACTAAGTATCGTAGTACTGAAGGGATTCCCTTTATGGGGCCCCTGCCTATTCAATGGGCAGTGCCCTTGCAGGTATTTTCAGGTGCTACTCAAGTGGGCTACGGGAAAGAGAGTAAGGAGTTATCCGGTATCGTTAGGGTTTTCTCTTTCTCTTTAAATTCCTGGTTTTAATGTTATGTGTTACTGTAACCACCGTTGGTGGATTTTATTCTTGTAAACGATTTGATGCGCTACTCTGATTTGTGTGTGTTGAATTTCTTTCAAGCTGTATTTCATTTTCTTAGCCTTAGCACTTAGTACTGGAACGGTATGAGTGAACCGGTCTGGTACTAAGTGTGGCGGTAATACTCCCAAAGTTCACGTTTTATTTATCTGCTTCCGCAATTATCTTTTAATAAAACGAAATTTTTCAGTAGTGAATTTTGGGGGTGTTACATATGGGTTATTGACTCCTTCTCTATACAAAATACACAACTTTTATCTAAAAGGGGTACATACTTGTTGAGTATTTCCTTTGTGTCTAATCTACCATTTGTTGTCAACCATCCCCTAAATTGATAATTAGGTGTTTTCAGGTTCTCTCAAGTAATCTTCCACTATTTTACATTAGGATATTTATTTCTCTACAAATTTTATACTAATTTAATTATATATAGGTTGTGTTGATCTGCATTTGAGAGCCTAGATTTCAATGTATTACCTTACTTTAAAATACTCCTTAATGGCCATGAAGATGTTGCTGGAATATCCATGTCCCAAATAAATTTAGTTTTAATAAGTCGATTATGAATCCATTTGAACCATAGGGTATATCTTTACTAAGCTAAGTTCTAAATATGTTTCCCTAATGCTGCTTAGTTCAACTTCCTCATGTTTATGATACCTAGGTCCCCTTCATTTGTAGGTAGACAATATGTTGACCATGATATTGATATTTTTTTATATGTATAGTACTCCCTGTCCAAAATATGTTACAACATATAGTTATTAATTGTAACACCACCTTCTTAGGCAATAGAAAAACATGAATCTAGTACATTTGTATATCAAGAATTACAAATTTTAGTAATTATAGTCTTCTGCATAGGTAATGATCTTCGTTGCCTAGTGATTCATTCATATCAAAAACTTTTCAAGGAGGATTTGCATATGATGAGCATTTAACCTGGTGTTGGCTACTAGGACTCCCAAGTATTTGAATGTTATGGGGTCGGGCGAGAAACACATATATGTAAGTATTTACTCTTTGTTTGTTAAATAGACTCCTCTAAAGTAAACTGACCTTTTCTGATGCCTTATGGTTAGGCTCAATTATCTACTAAAGTGTTGAAACTTGGTGATGAGGCATTAAACTAATTGAAGGTCCCCTTAATAGAAAAGAAGAATATCATTTACAAATGAGAGATTCACAATTTTCCACATTTTACATAAAGGATAGCTAAGGGAGTTAGAATAATGCCATAGGGTTTTCATGAGTTTGGCTAAATATTCTAGTACAATGACAAAAAAAGTATGTAGAGAGGGGGCACCGTTATCATAGGCCTCATTTCCCATAAATTAACTAAATATTGAAGGAGTACCTTAGACTTTTCATAACCACCATAATAGCCACCACAACATAGTTGGGGTACTAAAGAACCAGTATAATCTTTTCTAGGAACTCTCAAGGAAAGAATCATATGCTTTGGATAAATCAAATTTCATTATGAAACTAGGTAAGATATGGTTTCTACCATACATGTGCAGCAACTCATGAGCCAAAAAAAATGTTTTCTATAATTGATCAACCTTTAATAAAAGCTGATTAAGAGAGTTCTATCAAGGAAGGTAATATATGTCATAGCCTATAGGTAAGAATTTTTATGAAAGCTTTGTATGGGATTGTATAACAAGCTGCAAGCCAAAATTCCACCACATGCTGAGCATTAGGAATCTTGGGAATAATAACAAGCATTATTATAGTGATAAAATCTAGAAGGGTGGCATTAAGGAAAGCTTCATTGAGAATTCTCCAATTATCCTCTCCTAAAATAGGCCATAAATCATTAAAAAAATGAGGTAAAGTCATCCCATCCAAATGCTTTTGTGTCTCCTATTGTAAAGATAGCCTCTTTTACTTCCAATTTAGAGAATGGATTAAGGATTGAATGTTGTTGCTCAACAGTCATGACACGTAGGGCTATAAATGAGCTAAGCCAGTTTGCTATTTAGCTTGGCTCGGCTCTTTAAAACCTAGGTTTAGCTTTCTTATTTAGGTAAATGAGCCAAGCTTGAGCCTTACTTTTGGGATCATTTATAAAATGAGCCAAGCCCACGCTTGAAAAAGTGAGGCTCAATACATTTTACGGCTTTAGCTCATGAACTCAACTTGGATCAACTCGTTAAAAGCTTGGGTTAACTCATTTTTTTAGTTATATGAGCTGATCTCAAGCCTTATTTAAGGCTCATTAAGTTAAATAAGTGAAGCCCAAGCCCTACGATATTCTTCTCAGCTCAACTCATTTACAGCCCTAATGATAGGGCCTTGCTCTAAGACCTACTGAGATATATCCATAGACTGAGTATTATCCTACCCAAGAATCTTCAAATAAAAATTCCTAAAGGCCTTCTAGAATTGATATGGATCAAACCCTTTCACCATTATCTCCTTTAATACCGTCATGAAGTCTTCTATTATGCTTTGATTTCATTATGGAAAAGAAAAAACTAGTGTTAGCATCACCTTCATTTATCCAATCATTGGTTGCTTTTTGTTGAAAAAAACTCTCTTAACGCTAAGATCAATGTTCATAAAGCTTTATAACATCTTTATCACTATGTTGAATCTCTAAATTAGTAGGGTTCGACCTCAAATTAATTAGAAATGTTTACAAGATTTGCTTTTGAGAGGCTACCCTACTAGACATCCCACTGTAATGATCATTGTTTAGCTATATGAATTTGGTATTAAATGTATACAATTTTTGTTTCCATCAAGCATTGAGCATTCTAATGGAAGGCTTTATCCATTCTTTAGCAACAATGTTTAAGAAATTAGAGTCTTTACACAATATATTGTAAATTTTGAATGGTCTTTTACCATAGTTCCTGGGTTGTTGGAGTAAGAGATGGCATGTATAATGATTTGTGAATGGTCTATTGGCATATATCTAGTACGGGAAAGATAATATCCAATCTCAATATTTAGTAGAGGCACACTTGAACATAGTAAAACCCTCTTCATGGAGTAGGATTTTCGAAAGGGTGATCGAGGGCCAATTCATTTGTACAAATTGAATCATTTGTCTTAAGGTTGGCTGGTAACCAATGATATAACCAATTATACTATACTTCTAATCCTCATATGAATTTTTAATCATGTCTTTCTGAATTTCCACAAGCCAAGAATCTCTAGACATATTGTAAACCAATGGAGAACCTATGTGAGAGTGTGATTTCTAGTGATTTTGTCTTTCTAAGACATTAGTAAAGGCAATGGGGATTTGTTGGTTTCCTCAATCTCTTGATTTGCCTATTTTTCCCATCAGAATGAGTTTCCAATTGAATTGGTCTTGATTCAACCTTTTTCATTTAAACTTTTATACTTAATGAAATTTCTTTGATGGAGTCTCCCTTACTTTGAGGGGTAGCCTCATCCGACCAAATTGGCTAATCATTATCTTTCTTTCCTACTCATTCTATTGATCCACTCTTATCGAATGCTTTCTTTTGTGCAAAAAATACTTCTCTCCTCTCTCAGGCCATGAAGAAAGAGGAGATATCTCTATTGATGGATCTATCTAAGAGAATACGCACCAAAAGATATTAATGAAGTAAGAGATCAAATAGGAAAAAAATTTATATGCATGCATAGGTGTCTAGCTTATTAATAGGTTTTCATTAAGGTAAGTAACACTTGCTTAGTATTTTTGGGCCAGGTTTAGATAATTTATCTTTTGTAGCGAATGTCACATATACTTTGTAACTGATGAATAACTCTTCTATTGCCAAAAATGTTGGTTGTGATTTTAAAGATTTTGAATTTTATGTTGTCAAAGGATGAAGATATTTCTTACTTATTGGTTAATTAAGTGTAGGTTGTAAGTACTTTTAATTCAATGAGAATTATGAATGTGTGTAGGTTTCGTGGTAGATGTCATGTTATAGATGAGTAGAGTTTTTTTTTTTAGGTATTAGTGAACAATGTAGTTGCTTCTTCTTCTTTTTGGGATATATGCCAAATTTTGATATTGCAGATTTAGGAAGATGTATGAGAACATAAAATAGTGTTTTTGATTTGAAACAAATTTAACAAACAATTAAAAAGTCAAAAAGAACAATAAGATAACGGTATTCTATAAAACTTTTGTCTAAGTGTATAAAAAAATTGATTCATCTTTAAATAATGGCTTCTTAAATAATCATTATCTGAAGTTTACCATTTGAAATTTTTTTAAATTCTTTAGTTAATAGTTATATTAAAAATCATTATCTTAGGTAAAGAAATTTATCCATTATAGATAACGGTTTTTGATATAACTAGTTTTTAAAGTGCTTTAAAAAAATCAAAAAATAAACTTTAGATAGTGATTATATAAGGAACAATTATCTAAAGTTTCATGTTTTTCAACCTTAGATAACAGTTATTAGCACAAACCAGCATCTTATATCGCAACATTATCTTCTTTATTGTATTTTACATTATGGTTTTTGAAAAGTTATCAAAAATAAGATAATTGTAAAGATAATAAAGGATCAATACCATTATCAAATATAATAAATAATTTATATTAAAGGCTTGTTATCTTGTAGTATATAATTAATCAACTAATTTGGCAAGACCAATCAACGGGTGAGCATTAATTGGTGATTTTCTACTTGTTAGGTGATATAAGTTTTTGAGAGTTTGTATCTAGAATCTATAAAACAAGCGAATCCTTAAAAATAAGGCCTTTTCACATTTTAATATCTCTTATTACATCTATTTAGGTTACATTTCATCTAAATTTATAAACTTTCATATATTATAATCTTGGTGAGAATAATTCATAATCACAATCTCCTTACAAAATTCATTTCAAGGGGTAAGTGAGTGTGTGCTTATCATTCTTTATATATTCTTGTAAGAATATAGAAAACATAAATAGGTTAAGTTTTAAATCATATCTTAGGAGTCCTTGGAGACTGTAAGGCTCATAAATCAATATAAGAGTATAATTAATAAAAATGCTTCACTATTTTAATATCCAAAAGGAAGAACCTTTTGGTAGTAGATGTAAAGAGTAATTTATTATTGAAACACTCTACATTGTGTGTAATTTTTCTTATTGAAACACTCTACATAAATTCCTATTCACCCTCTAGGGTGTTTTTAATTGGTATCAAAGGAAGGTCAACTCTCAAAGGATTGAACATTTTGAGGTGAAACACATCTACAAGCATAATGGATTCCATTGGTCTAAATGAAAAACCACCATTGCTCAAAGGTGAAAATTTTGTCGACTAAAAGAACAAAATGATGTTCTTCATCAAATCACAAGACTACAACATGTGGAAAATATTCACTAAAGGGCCAATCAATATCACTAAAGAGGTTAATGGTGAAATAATGGAAAAGATAAGGGATGAGCTTACAAATGTAAAACAGATAAGTCACACTCTCAATGATAAAGCCATCATGATTCTTCAATATAGGCCTAGTGGAAGCTAGTACCAATGTTTCCAATAAATCTCACCACTACAAAGGAAATATGGGATAATCGTATTCTGAAATGCCCCGAAAATTTCTAATTTTATAAATTTTAAATGAGGTTTTATTAGAAAAATTATTTAAATAAATTATTTTTAATAAAATAAAAGGATATTTAACTATGAAAATTCAAGAAGAAATTTATAAGTATTTTTATTAGAAGAGAATTTGGGTAATTTAGCTGATTAAGCATTTTATTCTGAAAATTAATTAAATAAATTATTTATTTAAAATAATAAGGAGAATATAATTTCAAATTAATAATAATTTTATAAATAATTTAATTGGAGAAAATTAGGGTGTTTTGCTAATTAAAAAGGAATTTATGAAAAATCTTTTAAAAATCCTAATTTAGACTAAAATAGGATTTAAATATTATTTCATTCAAATATTATTATTTTTAAATATCCAAATATTTTAATTAATTTAAATACCCAACATAATTATTTCTCTCTTTTCCTTTTTCCTTTTCTTTCCTTTTTCTTCTTTTTTCTTCTTCTTTTCTTTTTCTTTTTCTTCTTCTCCTCGTTCGGGCTGCCTCTCCTGTGGCCCACTTCTCCTTTTTCCTTTCCTTCGGCCCAACCCAGCGCACGCCGTTGCCTCCTTCTTCCGCCCCTCCATGCGCCGCGTTTTTCTTTATTTCCTACTGAAACTCTGCGTTGCATTTAAAGTATCCCTCCCTCGCCCGGTTCGCCCGTCTCCCTTTCTTTTCTTCTTTTTTTCCCGAACCGCCCGGCTTTCCCATTTCTTCTTCCTCCTTCGCGCCTGCCAGCCCCGACGCCGCCCTGCACCTGCAACTCCCAGCCCGAAAATGGCGGCGCCGGCCACGACGAATTTGACCGACCGATTCACCCTTCTTTTTCTTCCTCTTGACTCGCACATTGACTTGGAACGATCAATTACCCTTAACTCTCGCTCATTCTCTCTTTCTGGCTTCGCGAACCTTCGACCCAACCCAAGCAATCGCCGGCCGATTTCTCACGCTGGCCACCCAAACCCTATAACCCAAACCCATCCTACCGACCTCCAAACCCTAATAACCCATCTAAAGTCTATAAATAGCCTAATCGTGGATGATTTTGAAGCTTTTTCTTTCCCGAAACCCTAAGTAAGAAACCCAGCCACCGCCCATTCAGACGCTCCGTCCGCCGTCGATAGTCAACCTCAGCGTCACCTCTACATTCCAAACTCTTCCCTGAAACTCCATTTAGCTAACTAAACCATTATCAACCTTCGATTCTTCTTGCACGGGCCTCCATAACCGTGCAAAGTTTGCTATCCATTTAGCTAGAATTTTTACCCCGAAACCTTAAGCCACCATCCGCCGCCACATTCTCCACTTCTACCACCCTTTAAACCACCCAATATCTCCTTATAAGTCTCCTCTACCGAACGATAAGCTTATTTTATTTTTCACCTTTCCCCTTCCCTCTTTTTCTTCTCTTTTACCCCTCTTAGATCCATTTTCCGGCCACCTCCGGGAACCACCGCCGGTGCCACCCATACCCTCCAACTCAAGGTGAAACCCTAGACCTTTTAAATACTTACTTTCGATTTATTGATAATTATTATGCTTTTATTCTAATTTTTAATGCTAATTCGAGTTTAATTATTATTATTATTATTATTATTATTATTGTTGTTGTTGTTATCAACTGTATTTTAATTTCTAAATTTGGTTGACAGGTCTGGGAGTATTATTGAGTAAGATAAATTATTATTCTCGATTTTTTCCTATTTAATGTAATTATTACATGTTTAATATTATTATTAATAATATAATTAATATTATTATTGTGAGTATAATCAGTTATTTGATACTGCAATTATGTCAGGAGAATTAGAAACCTAAAATTTTAATTAAGTCTCATAGCTTTGCCTTTTATTATTATTTTTAGCATTTTTAACACTATTACTAATTATCTTATTATTATTAACCATATTAACTTTATATAATAAGTATATGTATAATATTAATATCTTTTTATATTTCAAATAGTATTATCATTAAATGGGGAGGTTTCGAAATCCACTTTGTAAATTTAAGGCTTATATTATTATTATTATTAAGTTTTCTATTAATATTACTACTATTAGTAATAATTTGTTATTATTAAAATTATTATTATAATAATTATTATTATTATTATTACCTTTACTAACTTTATTTCGGTAAAGGGTAGAAACCCTTATATCACCTTTTTACATTAAATTATAATAGTATGTATTAATGTTTTAGTGGTTTTGGGCATAATTAATTAAGAATCAAGACTTAGGATAAATTAGAAACTAATAGTAGTATAGGAAGGAAGCTAATCCTAGTATTTCTTCCCCATAATAGGTGAGCCCAGTCAAATCCCTCAAGTGGAATAGGAGCGTGCTCCAAGACTGATGTCGTTTTAGGTAAGGAGTGCTAAGGCCTTTTATGTGCTTATGTATATTATGTGTTTCGCATGTTATGTATCTAATGTTTATTATAATTAAATATTTAATATGTGGTATGACTTGGAGTTGAAGTATGTTGTGCATGGTATGTGTATTAATTATGTATGATGATATGTGTTGTGTATGTGAGGAAGTCGATGTGGTTTGTGTGAGAGAAAGGATGAAAAAGGAGGATGGGGAAAGAAGTTGACTAAGGGAAATGAGTTGACCTAAATTTTATGGTTTTATAAGGAATAATCTAGTTTATGATGCTATTTGGGAGAATTTAATTTATGATATTATATGGGAGAATTTAATTTATGATTGATTGGGAGAATTAAATTATGGTTTGTTTGGGAGAATTTAGTGTATGATGTTATTTGGGAGAATGTAATTTATAATATTATATGGGATAATTTAAGTTATGATTTGATTGGGAGAGTTAATTTATAATTTGTTTGGGAGAATTTAGTTTATGATGTTATTTGGGAGAATGTAATTTATAATATTATATGGGAGAATTTAAGTTATGATTTGATTGGGAGAGTTAATTTATAATTTGTTTGGGAGAATCTAATTCATGATGTTATTTGGAAAAATGTAATTTATGATATTATATGGGGGAATCTAATTTATGATTTGCTTGGGGGAATTCAATTTATAGTTTTCCTTGGGAGAGTCTAATTTATGATTTTATGTGGAAGAATCTTTATGGCATGAATTTAGGGTTTGGTATGGAAGAATCTTTATGGTTTGAATTTAGGGTTTGGTATGGGTGAATCTTTGGTTTTGGTTGGATTGAATTTATGGTTTTGTATGACGGAATCTAGGGTTTACCTGGTGGTATTAATGGATGTATGTTGGTATTAGGGTTTGTATGATGATATTAAGGTTTGTATGGTGGTAATTATAGTTGTATGATGGTATTAGGATTTACATGGTGATATTGATGGTTGTATGGTGGTATTAAGGTTTGCATGATTGAATTTAGGGTTTCACGTGGAATTTTAGGGTTTGCATGAAAAAGGTTCGAAGGTTTGCATGGGGAGATTAATGTCTGCATGGGTATTAAATTTACGTGTGAAAAGTTGATTTGGGATGTAAGGGAGGAAGTAGAAGAGTTATTTGGGTGTTTGAATGTTTTGGGTGAAAAATAATACGTAAGACATTATAAGGGTATGGAGGTGACTGAATTAGGGTTTGGAGTGATTGACTATGGTTGTGGGGGTCAATTAGGGTATGTGGTGTTTGATTAGGGTCTTTATGTTATCATGTGTATGTGGTGATAAAGTGTAATTATGATGGTGGAAATTATGATTTATGATTCGTGCATGTCTATGGTGAAAGCCTTTGAATAAGATACTTAAGACATTAATCACGTAAAGTGAAAGATGTTGAGCCGGGCCCAGACCGATCCACCGGCATAATAGTGGCAGGGAATATTTCCCTTGCGACCGATCCACCGGCTATAATAGTGGTAGGGCATGTACCCTCGCGACCGATCCACCGGCAATAATAGTGGGGGATCCCGAGCTCAACAAAATCAAACCCTATAGTTGCTAAGACATGGGAAAGATACTAATTACTTATAGTGGAACACCGTACGAGAAGGGGCCAGACCGATCCACCGGCATATAATAGTGGCAGGGTATGTTACCCTCGCGACCGATCCACCGGCTAAAATAGTGGCAGGGTATGTTACCCTTGCGACCGATCCACCGGCTAAAATAGTGGGGTTCCCGTACTCGTATGGACTTGATAAAAAGTATGGTGTGAAATGAATTCTGATAATAGATTAATTTAAAAATTAATCCAGTCTACAATCGGGCCTTGTACTCTTACTTGGATGGTCGTAAGCACATTATGTCATTGTGTTGGTAATTATGCCCTTCTATGTTCTGCATGATTTATGTGTTTGTGTGTTGGCCTTAGTGATCAAGTCACCTTACTCAGTACTGGACCCGTACTGATACTACCTTGGTTGATGGGTCCTGTGATGATCCACTGATGGTGGGGAGCAGACCTCTTTTGCAGGTTTAAGATCAGAGACTATTTTGGGGTGGCAGGCCTGATTTGAGTGAGTAGGCAATCCGAAATTTGACCCATCGGGTTTTATCTTGTTTAAATTTATTTCCATTTGGAAGTTACAAGTGTTATTTGAAACTTCAAGGATATTGTAATTAACTCTTAATTTCTCGTACTCTGATTTTGTGTATGATCTTTCGAATCCTTTTATGAATTGTTAATTTGAATTTAACGTAAATCTTTTCTTTAGCCTTAGCACTTGGTACTGGAACAGTTTGAGAGAACCGGTCTGGTACTAAGTGTGGCGGTAACATTCCCAGAATTCACAGGTTTTAAGTGTTTCTATTTTAATTACTTCCGCTTTTAAAAAAAAAAGTAGTGAATTTTGGGGTGTTACATATTCCCACTAATGAATGGACAAAACAAGTGAAGGAACAAAGAATCAATCATTATGATAGAGAGTTTAAACTCTTCAGAGTGGATTAAGATGAAGGTATCAAGAATCTAGGTAACTGCTTCACCTCTAGTATCAAATATATGAAGGCCTTGTGGAAAGAAATTACCAAAGAAGAGCAAGTAGGAAGGATATTGCATGTTCATACAAAGAATGGAGTATCAAGGTGAATGTAATTGAAAAAGCTAGAGATCTAAGCAAAATAAAAATTTAAGAGCTCTTCTAAGATCTTGTGGTTTATCAATTAAAAATGGAAGATGGATTAGATGAAAGAAAATAAAAATAAAAGAATCCCCTAGAACTGAAAGTCTCTACTTCCTTGAAAATAAGAAGTGGTTGAAGAAATAAGAGAAAAGGAAGGTAATGAAGGCGAAGAGGAACCTCCCATGGATGATGAATATTTGATCTTTTTAATCACTCAATTTAAAATGTTCCTTCAACCAAGAGGAAGTAGAAATGGTAGGCTAGGAAGGCCATCCTTATGAAACATAAGGAGGCCTGAAGAAGCCAACATGGATGACAAGGTCAAATGTCATAACTATGGAAAAGTCAGGCATGTCAAGCATGAATAATATGAGTTTCAAAATAAAATTACTAAATATATGGCAAGGAATAAAGGAAATACAAGGAACAACAAAGGAACAAAATGACAAATAAAAGCCATAGATGCCTATTGTGAAAATGAAGGTGAATCCTCTAATGAAAAGGAAGAAGTTTCCAACCTTATTTTCATGGCTCTAGGAGAGGCATCATCAACCTCTACCTACTTCAAAGCTTCTATAATAAAGATGACATCGATGAGGTAAAATCAAATTGACTCCACATGTTCTATGTCTTACATGGTTCATTATGTGAGAATGATAGAATAGCTATAGAAAAGACAACATGAAGAAGCCACTTAATCACTTAAATTACCAATAAACTCTTGCATTAAATGAAAATGTTTTTCGTGAAACTCACATACTTCTTATTAGAACTGATCTAGAAAGTAAAATAGCATATTTTAACACATATAAGGAATTTATCTATTGTGATCACAAGGATAAGATAGATCAATTTCAATCCCGAATAGTTGATTTACATGCCAAATGTGATAACTTTGTAAAGATTACATATACACAAATGGTGAAGATGATTTTAATATGTTGTTTGGTGCTCAATGGTACTATAAGGACCATGAAGGCATAGGTTATGGAACAAATAAATTAATTAAATGCCAAAAACTAAATAATTTCTTTGGAAGAGCTTGAAAAGAATATCAATTGAATGATTCTCCTACATCAAGTAGTTTTAATGTATGTGGAAAAATTTGACACTCATCTACAACATGTAAGCCTATAAAACATGCAAAATTCACCTCCACTCATAATAAAAAGATTTTGTGCAATATGTTTGATAAATCTTGTCATGTTTCTTCATCATGCAATTTAACAAAAAAATACCAAAATGATTTTAAAATTCAAGCATGTTTGGGCACCTAAAAGAACCACCCCATATGATTTTAACACTAACCCTATAATGATCCATTGAAAGGGTATCCAAACTAGGACTTTTATGCTTGTACATATGCTTCAATGCAAATATAAGAAGCAACAAATGGTTCACATACAGTGGATGCTCAAGAACAAGATAGATGATTAAACCATGTTCTCTAGGATAACTCAACATGATGGTGGAAGCGTGACCTTTGGGGAAAAATCAAAAGGAAAGATTATTGTTGTTGGTTAGCCTAACTCTTGGGTACAATCATAAACCTCAAAACCTGAGCAGTCGCCCTCTAATGTCCCAATTCATCATCCTCAACATACTCTAACTAAGAGATATAACTCTACAAATCATCCTCTACTCCCTTGACCAAAAGTTGGAGCATCATAGTGACCACACAAGTGTAATATTAATAAAGAGATAATAATAACTTACTTTGAAGCAATTCTTCTACCACAAAGTCCTACTAGATGGATTATCTTGCAGAACTTTGGTTTCTAAGAGATTCAAGATAAATCCATCAAAAATCTTCAAGAAAAAATAGTAGAAGAAGAAGAAGAAGAAGAAGAAGAAGAAGAAGAAGAAGAAGAAGAAGAAGAAAGACATAGAATATCACTTTTGAATCAAAAAAAGGGTGTCAAAGGGAGAATTGGAATGTCCAAATTTTCTCAACCTTAGTTCTTCCTTGCCTAAATAAAAGCATGAGGAAACTAAAACTAAGACTAAAAAAAAGGGAAAGGAACACAATGCTTGCACAATTCAACAGAGAAAGAAAGATAGAACCTATATTTTCCTTATCAAAGAAGAAGAACGGAAAATGGAAGGGTTCTCAACACTTAGAGAAAATTTCTATAAGGAGAAGAGAGAAGAGAGTAATAATACAAGGAATGAGAATGGATCAGCAATGAGAAGTATAGAGGCAAGGTTATTTGAAATTATCAGGATAAAGAGGGGTGAGGCTGGTGAGATTAAGTGGGGCAAGCGAAGAAGTGAGAGCTAACTTGATGGAGTGGTGGGCATTGAGTGTAGTTAGAAATGGGTATGATAATGTGTTAGCAAGTTAGAGAATAGTGTATAAAGTCAATCTCATAGCCCAATCTACCAAAATAGAGAACGAGATGTTAGGGAGAAGAAAAAGGTGAAGTTCACCTCTAAAAGTTCCTTTTTAGGAAAATTTTGCTAATTAAAAGTATATAATGTGAAAATAATTCCAAAGAACTAAAACAGACTTCTTAGAATAATTGGACATAAATTAGAAACTTTTATAATTATTAGAGAGAAATTTGAATCAAAATCATAAATAGATTGGAAATTGTAGGCAAACTAGTTGATCAGTTTAGGTAAACTAGTTAACTGGTTTCTTGAGAACAAGAATGTTAATTTTCCTAGTGCACCATTTGATCAGTTATGTAAGTCAGTTGATTGGTACCCTTGAAGTTCACATTTTTAAAAAAAAAATCAATTCCATTTAAAAATCAAAATTCATTTATTTTATAATAACATAATTCTAAATACGAATTGAAGGATTTTGGGATTAGGTATTACAACACTATGCCCTTAAAAGAGGATTCATCTCTAAAGTTCACAAAAGAAACATATTGTTGTAAGCTTAAAAAATAAGTAAACTATACACCATCAAACAATAAAGTAGAATAAATAAGGGTTAATGCACAAGAAAAAGGGTATTACCCTATTAAAAGAGGTGACATTCCTTGTGCAACGTACTTAAGTAAGCAACTCAGGATACTTCTTCTTGATCTCCTCCTCAGACTCCCAAGTGGCCTATTCTATCTCATGATGTAACCACAAGACCTTCACAAGTAAAATAATCTTCAAATTCATCTCCCAAGTCTTGGAACCAAGGATCCTCAATAGATGCTCCTCATAAGTCAATGACTCATTAAGCTCAATTGCCTATAGTTGAATTATGCGTGATGGATCTGACACATACCTTGTAATCCCCCAAAATTTTAAAAGCCTATATTTTAATAAATAAATTTTATTTTGGATAAATTATCCTTTAAATCCTTTAATTTAATTGTTTTATGGATTTTTGAGCTTATAAAATGTATTAAAAATATTTGATAAATTAAAATAAATATTTTATTATTTTATTATACTCTTATTATTTAAATAAATTTTCAAACCCTTATTTTACTAATATTATCCTTTTTAACCCTTATATTTTAATTATCTTAAATTAAAATATTAAATAAATTTATTACCCAAAATTATTCTATTTTATTATTTTATCAATTAAATTATTTGATTCTTTTTTCCCTTTTCTTTTTCCTTTTTCCCCTTTTTCCTTCTCCTTTTCTTCTTTTTCTCTTTGCTTTCTTTTTCTTTCTTTAGGACGTCGTCGGCCTGCCTCTCCCTCACCTCTCCTACGCGCTCGGCCGCAAGCCCAATCTCCCCCTCCTTCTCCTACGTGAGTTGGTCGGCTCCCTTCTCTTCTTTTCTTTCTTCCTCGACCAGGCTGGGTCGTTTCTTTCTTTCTTCGGCCACCCGTTGCTCGTGCCCAGTCCCCCGACCCTTTCTTCTTCTTCTTTCTTTCTTCTTTCTCCATCACCGGCGATAATCCTGGCCATCCTCCACCATTTTTTCCGCCCAACCTGCAGCTCCCTCTCCCCCGTTGACCTCCCCTGTCTCCCTACTTCTCCTTCTCGTTGTTTTCTTGCCATCCTGGCCCCACCATTTCCCTTTCCCTCATGCCCGACCATACCTCCCTTCTCCCTCTCCCTACCACCGCCATTCCCTACCACCTAAAGCCACCCCTCGAGCCCCCTATCCCTTCCCTTATCTTCATCTTCTATTTCTTCCATCTTCCCTGCATGATCTGCATTTTTCCTGAGCCTCCCCATGCTCCCCAACCCTCTCTTCTCTTTCCTTTCCTCTCCTTCCCTCTCTACCCCTATTTTTGTTTTGCCAGCTATCTCCGCCACTGCCACCGCCTCAACCACCACCTGCACCACCTCCTGCCACCCTCTACCTCCTTTTTCATCTTGCCACCCTAAGCAATCTAATCTACTATGACTTGAATCAAATTTTCTATGTAAATCTCGCAATTCATATTATGGGAACCACCATCACCACTCATATGTCATGTGTTCCCATTATATTGGATGAGGCCAAGCTGACTCAAATTGAGCACGATATTGAGACTGAAATGACTTGTAAAGAGTGCATAAAAACCAAGCTCCCTAATATAATTCTATCAAATATACATCATCACCATTTTATCCATGGAGGAATTATCAATTCTTACTACCTACCACCCTTCAAGCGAGTTTGTCATGGTATCCTCCATTCTCTTTCCTAGAGTAGAATTATAGTAGACATGATGCTCATGAACTGGTATGGTGTATACCACATTCTCTCCTCTACCCTTATATGTTTTGGGGATGACATCATTTGACACATGTGTCATATGGTTGGGCACAATCATGTTGCTTTAGGTATGGCTTCCTTATTACATGAATTATTTATGACTTCACATTTAAATTTGGAGAGTTTCTAGCCCCTTTGATTATAGAATAGGTTTGACATCTTAGAAGCAGTCACCTTTTGTCTAAACCTATCGACTAGTTTGTCTAGAATTTTAGACCCATTTCTTATTTTGTTTTGAATTTCTCTCTAATGACTATGAATACTTCTTATTTGAGTTTAATTATGATAATAAGCATGTTTGAGTGCTTTGGTATTATTTTTACATTAATTATACCACTTTATGATTTTAATTAGAATTTTTTTCTAAAAAGCCACTTTTTGAGTCAAGCCTCCCTTTACTTTCTCTCTTACCACTCCCTCTCTCTTCTGGAAAATGGGGCTGCAATTTTTAACTTTGTGCAACCTTCCCTAACTTGCTAACCCACTACCATGCCCATCTCTGACTCCACTCAACCCCCACCACTCCATCAAGTCAGTCCTCACTTATTAATTTACCCACACTCAACCTCTCTTGTGTTCCATTATCCATCCTCACTTATGTGTTGCTCTCTTATCACTTCTTCATATGGAAATTTCACTAAGTGTTGAGCACTCTTCCATTTTCCTCTCTTCTTTCTTATGTTGAGAAAAACAAAGAACCTATTTGATTTTCTCCTTTGAATTATGCAAGCATTGTGTTACCTTCTCTTCTTCTAATCTTGGTTTTAGTTATTTCTTGCTTTCCTTAATCAATGAAGAATTAAGGTTAGGAAAATTTGAAGATTTTAACTTCTCATTTAACATTTTGTTTTGAGCTAAAGGTGATGTTTTTTTTCCTTCTTCTTCTTCTCATGATTTTTGTAGTTTTAATATAAGTTTTAGAAGATGATTTTAATGGATTTTACTTTTATTCTCTTAGGAATCAAAATTCTACTAGATAGGCCATCAAGTAAGAGTTACTTACTAGAAGAATTAAATCAAGGTGAGACATTCTTATCTTTAACATAATTAGGTTTCTATAGTATATTGGGGTTCCATGTGTTAGTGTTTACATGTGTAGGATCTAATTGTTTTCCATGTTATGAGCATGTGATTTAATTATCCTCAAGAAAGTGCGTTGAGATTATTTGATTTTAAGCATAAAATGGGTTATTTGAGTATGATTTATTTAAGTATGTACATTACCATCTATCCATTTTATTCTATGTGTGTAGCATATATTTTTATGTGTATTTTGACATAAAAGCATGCTATGATTAATATGGTAAAGTGTGGTAAATTTTGGTGTGTGTTTTGCAAGTCTTTGTTGTGTTTTACTCAGACTAGTCGATCAACTCCTCAAATCCATCGACTGGTTTTATGAGCGATCAAATGGTTTGGGGTTTTAGATCTGCTGGTCACAAGACGATTTAATTTGTTTGGTAAACCAAGTGACTGGTTTTGATGAACAATCCATCGGTTGGTCAAAACCAATGACTGGTGTCCTTACAAACTGAAGTGGTTTGGTCTCTACTTAAATCCATCAACTTGTTGGACCAAACCAATTGATTGGTTATTACAACAAGTCGATTGGTTGGACAAACCCATTAATTGCTTCTGCCTGTAGGCCAAAATGGGTTGGTCTCTTCTTAGACCCATTGATCAGATAGACCATACAGTCACCTAGTTCATATGAATAGTAGATCGGTGAGGCTAATCAATCGACTAGTACTCTAGTTTTTTTTTTTGTTCCAAGTATAGTATGATTAGACTAGTCGATAGGTTTGAGAACTAATTAACTAGACCGGCTGGAAATTGGATGGCTTTTATAATTTATCTATTTTTCTTGGACCTTTCATGTTGATTCTTCTATGTATTTACAACATTTTAATTATGATTTCAACTATGATTGACCTGATTTAATATGAACTACTATGATGGTTTATGAGACTCGATTTTTGGCTATGTTTGGTGTTATCTCTAAACACCCAATTGGTGGCTTTTATGCCTTGTGGATGAGTTTGGTGTCATCTTTGAAAACCTAATTGGTGGCTTTAATACCTTATGACATGTTTAGTGTTATATTGGAAACACCTAATTTGGTTAAATAATGGATTTTAATTATGTTTAGTGTTATCACTTGGAAAAACCCAATTTGGTTATATGTGGATCTTGTTGTGATTTGTGACATCACTTATACATAAATTAATGGTTTAATATTTTGTTTGAGCCTTTTTCTTCGCCTCTCAAGGTAGTTACTGGAATTTATTGGGTGGGTCACCCTTAGTTTATATTATTTCACTCAGTACCTATTTCCTTCTCTATAGGGTAGCGGTCAGTAGGGGTTACGCACATATCTTTGAGGTATAGGATTATACTATGGAAAGCCGGTATGTCATCAGTGACCAATATGGGTGGGTTAGGTATCCCCATATAAGCCCTTTGGTACTTCATATTGTCCATTACTTAGATAAGTGTGGTATCCCAACTTTTTAGCCATCGTAGTGGAGGCATTCAAGGTGTGGTGGGTGAGGTATCCTTATGCAAGCTCCCTTGGTGTACTTTGACCAGGTGTGGAGGATATGGTATCCTAATTTTTGTGGCAGGTGTACTCAATGTGTGGTGGGTGTGCTATACCTAAAGACAGCCCATTCATTGTATCCTGACCATATGTGTTAGGTTTAGTATCCTATTGTGATTATCTTATGGTGCCAAGACTTTTGTTTATGGTGGAGAACTAAGCGTGGTCAAATGAACTATCTTATGAACAAGAAATTGTGTGGTTATTTAATTTTTATGCATCGTATGTATTAATATATTTCTATACTTCTGTTATTTCCATACAAGCATTCTATGTTGCACCCGAGATGAGTTGATATGATATCACCATGCTATTATGTGACTTCAATGCGTTGCATAAGTCTTACCATATTTTAAGTAATATGTGTTACTAGTACTTTACTGTACTGACACTGCACTTGTGTGATCACTGTGATGATACAACGTCTAGTCTAGGGATAGAGGACAATTTGCTAGGTAGGTTGTGACTCTCAATTAGCGTACACTGAGGGTAATAATGTGAGCCATCAGTGGGCCATTGCTCGAGGTTCGAGGTTTATGATTGTGCCTAAGAGTTAGGCTAACCGGTTATTAGTATTTTGAGCACTACGTTGGGATGTTTTTGAATTTCTGGTTATTTAAACTATTCCTATATTTGATTTTATAAACTATCAAGTTTATCCTACCTATGATATGGTTCTAGTCTTTATTTCTTTATATTATCACATTATTATTATGAATATGTATTCTTTTGTTCCTTATTCTATTTTACCTTACATTAGGCATGGGTTAGGTGATGATCACACCTCTCTTATGGTTGATGTGATAGTAATATTTTTTAATTTTATTTTTAATCACTTTCGCATCATCTTAAAAACAAAATTTTCTAATTCAAAAATTAAGAGTAATACAAGTGAGTGATTCATCCCCTTCTTTAGTATTGTTGGGTTATTGAGAGTAGGCAATATCGAAGACTTTTACTATCGTCCTTGAGTGACTAAAGCATATTCCCTTATTATGGATTTACTTCGATTTACTGGTGTACCTTTGTATGAATTTTTGAGGCTTATATAGCATTGAATTGTACCATCTTGACTTCGATACTAGTAAGTATTTTCTAACGCACTCTAGTAAGTATTAAGCATTGGTCAAATGCTTAATCTTATGCCGAACGGAAGGTAGGTATTGAGGCATATATCTGACGCTTAAATGTGATAGTAGTACCCTATTCTTCATAAAAGCTATCCTATATTTTCACTTCTATAATATTTTATAACAAATTTTTTTGATATTAAAAAGTATTGGTTTCACACACACATTAAAAATATATTAATTTTATATAATTTTTTTTATCATTATCCTAAACCTGTTTGAGTACCATACTTATTTTTTTAATTTCAAATTTGTTTATTTACTTTATTAGTAATATATATAGGTTTTTTTCTAAAAATATTAAAATACTATTTAAAAATTTAAATAATTATATTAAAATATTTATCTTTTTACTCGAAGAATTTTTATAATAAAAATACATATTAAACTATTTAAAACTTAAAGATATTTACTTTTACATAAGTTTTTGTATGCCAACTGCCGTCAGACTCATCTTGGATGCGTTTATCCACTATATTCAACAAATCTAAATCAAGTTATAAATGCTTATGACTCAATAAATCTAGAACAAATATAAAGTTAAATGAATCTTCCTAAATCTAATCCATTATCATCCGTAGTCATGTGCGATTGTTGAGGTTTTCCTTTTCCATAAATTGTGTAGTCACTGTCACTCCCCATTTATTCTAACTCAGAATTCAAATCAATGGAGTTCCTAAATCATTTTTTTATCACTGAAAATGAAATGTGGAGTAAAAGAAAAATCATTCAAAACAAGTATCACTGTTTAAGATCCCAAGTCCATGTGCAATTGTCCATTTTTCTCCTTTTACACATATTATCTATTTGCGTAGTCATAATCACTCTCCGTTGCTTCGGGAGACATCCAAAATTTTACCATCTCAAAATTCAAAATCAATTGAAAATAAGTCCATCGACTTCATGAGCTATATAATTCAAGAGATGCGTCTCGATAACCGTGGCCTTCGAGGAAGGCGAAAAGAGGAAAGTATGAGCAAACATGCTGCAAAAGCGCGACCTCATTTGAGGTTGTTTAGGCTAGGGATTCGACGAGGTCCTAGGAGATTTGGCGTCAGAAGATTTGAAGAAGAGTGCGTCTATCATCTCGACATTTGCGAATTTGGCTTGAGAAAGTGAAGATCGCTGCTGAAGGTTTTAAGCCTTGTAAATATCCCTTGCTTGGTTTTCGCAAATTTCTTACAGCCGCTGGTATCGCCGGTCGAGTTTTGTGAAGTCCGCCTTCTGTGTTGATTTCATATTTTTAGTTGATTGAATTGTCAAAGTAAAATGCATGAATTTATTTGTGTAACTGAAGTTCGATTCTTAAGATGGTAAAGTCTTGAGTCTTTTTACAGGTTCTGAGTTATGTTTGATTGAAGTTCTGGTAGAGCGGATACATATTTAAAGAAGATCACGATCAATTCTCAATAGACAGAGAAGAGTATCTGAGTTCGTGATGGATAATCGTTTGTTTGGATTTGAATTTACGGACTCTTGTTATGTTAATATGCCGAAACTAAAATTGAGGTTCTCGAATGGAGGTTGTCTTGTGATAGAAATGAGAGGGTGCCATTCAATAGCATCCTCCTAGTCCTAGATGTGTTGCCTCGTGTTACATTGTTCTCTTCTCAGCCAATCTTTTGCCATTTGGAATGCACTGATGCCTGTGTTTATAGTTATGTCCTTGGTTTCTTCCATTTATGCTCGTTGATTTATTGTGATTGGTGTTCTCAGTAAAGAACTTAAGGCTTCATCCAAGAACAAGGATGAAATAATGTATCTGGACAGCTTTGAGGTTTTTTGATAAGATATGTCGGCTACCTAAGAGCGTTGGAACAGTTCACTGCATTGCCATTATTGGGGTGGACAAACAGAGGCATTCATAAAGACTTAATCTCCCTACCTTTTTCGTGCTTGCTTAGATGGACCGGTGGAACTAAAAATCATGTTTTGATGGTTGGAAGTTTAATGAATTTCAATGAAGGTTAATCTAATATTATTATAATTGGATGTTGTGTGATGTTTTCTTAGTATATCTACTTCAAAAACTTTCTAGGTTGAAAATGATGGAAACGGCTCACGGTACTACATAATACCATGTCTCCTTCAATTTCCTACCCTATGCATATACAATATAAATTGATCTTATAAGTAAAATAGAGTAACCCACTAATTTGAATTTTTTTTCTCTGTGTAGGGAACCACATGGCTTCACTCATTTGTACCTCACACACACACACATAGGTGGAGAGATGCCCTTTTGCTATATTTAATTTTCTCTATGATTTTGGTTTATGTATACAAAAAGTATTTAGTTTCTATTTTTCCGATCCTAATATCCTTTAGTAAAGATTATTTTATTATTTTTATTTTGAAGATCGATATTAAGCATACTCTATCACAAACTAATATATTACTCAAATGTGGCATGCCTAGAGGAAGCATTAGTAAATTGAAGGCATCATTATTGGACAATGAATTGGAATCAAGTTCCAGCCTACCTGTGATGTGGAAATTTGTGTTGTGGATTTTAAGTAGGCTTTATTTTCTTAATATTACAAAGCAAACGTAACTAAAAATTTATGTGTCAAATAATATAAACAAAAATGAACATTTTTCTTAATATTATAAGGGAACCTGTATGACTGCCAAATAGTGTAATCATGAGTAGTGGATTATAAAAAGTATCTCAATTTATGTAGTGAAATTGGTTGTGCATTTCCGTGTATTCCATGGTCCTTGCAGCCCTGTAAGTACATATGTTAAAGAAGATGAGCGTGAAAAATTATCATTGTAGGTACTTTAGTTGGTCACATACGAGTAGTTCTAATGTATGATGTATAGTTATCATATAATGCTAGATGTAGTGCCTTGAAGATGAGCATGAAGCATTATCAATGTAGGTATTAAGTTAGTCAATTACAATTAGTTCTAATGTATGATGTATAATTATCATATAAAGTTAGATGTAGTTGATGTGGAAGAAAATGGATAATTACTCTTTCACAAATGCATAACCTTTTATTTTGTTTCTTGGGTATAAATCTACGTTCCAAAATGATGGAAATGTTGAATAGGAATGATGGTCTTTGAAGATACTTTATTATGTTGATGTTGATACACACCAAGATCACACTACAAGAAAATCCATTTTTAACAATGACAGTTTTCGTTGCTAAAGATAGTAAGTCATTGCAAAAAATATATATTGCAATGACAATTTTTATTGCATGGTCGTTGCGCGTCATGGCGTTGCAAAAAAATAAAGCAACGACAAAGGTCGTTGCAAAAAAGTAATTAAACGCAACAAAAAATATTGTTGCTAAATATATGTCGTTGCAATACATCACTTGAACTAACTATGTATATCTATATATTGCAACGACTTTTATCGTTGCGAAATACTAATCCTACTTCGGCAATATATTATGTTGTTGTAAAAACCTATAATTAGCAATGACTTTTGTCATTGAAAAAAATTGGTCGTACTTCGGCAATAAATTACGTCGTTACAAAAACCTATAATTAGCAATGAATTTTATCGTTGCAACATATTAATCTATTTCAGTATATGCTTTTCGACAACAATTGATATTGTTGCTAAAGCTAGTTATTGACAACGAAAGAAGTCGTTACAAAATAAATAGCAATAATATTTATTATTGCGAAAAATACATATTGCAACGACAAATTTATTACCAAAAATTGAACTTAAAACTTCAACAACCATATTTGTCGTTGCGAAAACATACAATTGCAACGACACAATAATCTATTTAAATACCGTTGCGATAAATGACCTGTGAAACTTGTAATCGATATCCATAAATCATACCATATACACATGCCCTGCTTAAATCAATACAACCAAAATATATAACAACAATTCTTAACATATATATCTTAAAATAATGTCAACATAGAACCAACCACCAATTTCTATTCCCCAAATACACACATATTCAATCTGAATAAAGATTATATTGTTCATGAATAACCATCTTGGATATTAATCTTCAAAATAACAATTAGAACCATTCTTCCAAATATCAACCACAGGTCCAATCTTTCATATTGGCAATCACGCATCCTGCATAGAAAAATATATAGGAAAGTAAATAATGATATAAAAAAAAGTAATAAAAATGATATATATCCAACTACTTTATACCTTCTCCGTTTGCTAATGCTACCTAATAGCATTTGCTTTAATGAAATTCTATAGATTGCTATCGGTATGACTAATACAAAAAACAAAAATTAGAACATAAAAGTCTGTAAGATATTATTATCATTATTTTCATTGTCATACAGATATACATGTCACTACTCCCGTCTTGGGTTTGCAATTGAAATGTTTCAAGTTTATATCTATAATTAATAAGATTCCAAGCCTAACTATAGATATTGTGCTACTTTAGCATATAATATAATATTAATCTTAATATGGATCCCATTCAATATAATGTGTAATTGTGATCAAATAATATATAAATTTTATATGATCCCTCCTCATGATGGTTTTGCATAATGCTGATCTTGGGTTAATATCGCAGGATAATCTGGTTTCATGCTTTTAGTATGTTAGATATTATGATATGTGTTGCTTGACTAACTTGACTTCACCCTCTTCTAATGTAGCATCTGGAATGAAATAGCTAAGGTAGTGGAATGAAAAAGTAATAAAACTGGAATGAAATAGTTAAGTTAGTGGAAATTGGCCAAGAACAACAATTTTATTTTGTTGAGGATAGGCTATGAGTTGATTAATTAACCATGTTTGTTTTCTTTTAATAATGTTATCGAGTAGCTGTATATATATATATATATGTATGTATGTATATATTTTCTTTTAGATTCTATATTGCTTTATGCGGCATCTTTTGCATGTTTAAGAAAGAGATAATAGCAAAAAGAGGAAATCCAGAGATAATAGCTCTTTTTAATATCTTTAAGAAATGTGTCATAAATCTAGAGGTAAAAGGGTTTTATCACTTTCTTCCTATTGTTATATTTGAAACAAACTGCAATGTCTATTTACATTAATTTTTAATATTCAAGCTATAGAGGAAGTTAGTTTAGAAGATCTCCATATAAGTCCAGTGTTGGAATATTTTTGTAATTTGTTCTATCTAGTTTATCACCATATTTCTAAATTGATGAAACTGAGTATCATACAGTTCCAATCTAGTGCAATGATAAAGAATTTATCACCATATTTGGATTTGTTGCTGCATTTTAATACTCTAATTTGATCATCACCTCTAGTGCAATGACTACATGATTTTCAACAAGACTTTTAACAAAACCAAACTCTATAATGATATTCATATTTCAATAACTAAGGTATCCAAATTCCATATTAAAGGTAGAAGAAGATAGATTTTTGTAAGAAGACTTTACCTCCACTAAAGAGAAGGGACATTTCTCAAATTGTCAAATTGCTCCAACATCTGTTGTTTAAAATCTTCCATTTCACGTTGTTGTTGCTCTTTATAGCTTTCAAATTGCTTTTGTTGGTTTTCCTCTATTGCTTTCTCCAACTCCTTGATTCTTTGATCTTGTTGTTTAAGTTTCTCTTGTTGCATGTCCATGATTTGTTTTTGGTGTATTTGTTGTCTTCCTTTGGTAAAGGGACGTATTGTAGTCCCTTTTCCACGGAAATATCCAGATCTAGCAGGTAACACCTCCAAAAGTATCTCCTCTTGTGACTTGGTGTCACCCGATGTAGCAACTACATCCTTTAATTTTTCCTATACATAAAATATGAAAATAAATCAACAATTTATATACTAACTAGATAAATACAAGCATATATAATAAAATAATTTTGTATTATACACGTATCTCCTTTGATTGGTTGTCTGCCCACTCAAGCACCCCAACTTGATTCTTATGTGTATGTTGGGCAAGCCAAATTATATCAACTGAAGGCTTCACATTATTGTTTTCTTTTGTCTAAAACAATCAAGAATGTCATTATTAATATGTAATTCATAATACTAGCTAATATGAACTTAATGAGTCAACCCTTACCAATATATCTTCTGATTCTGCAAATAACAAGTTACCGGTTGTGTGTGTAGACCTCTTGTTAGATTTATGATTTTTTGAATTTCTTTCGCTTATTTTCTGCATGTTAAAAAAGTTCAATGTTAACATATTGAATCAAGCTAAAAGCTAATTATGTACTTTAAATAAAGATACTACCTTAAATTCATCAGAACCAAATCGTTTTACACAATACTCCCATTGATCCGGTGGTAAATCAGGAGGTGGATTCTTCAAGTGTTCTTTATCGGTTTAGCCACATTTATCACTCTTGTAATAGTAGTGCAAACAGGCTTTCCACAATCTATATAAACGCTGCATAGTATCGACAACAAAAGCTTGCATCTTCAAATAACTCTCACCTTCCTGGATGTCAAATTTATCCTAATTTAACACAATTAATTTATCATGAGAACTAGACTTACACAATTAATTAACAAAAGCTTACACAAAAATCATTTACAAAACTTGAAATATATATCTTCTTACATGTATCTCTTTCCACATATTATCACTAGCCACCATGAATACTGCCTACCAGTTGTTAACATTTAATGGAGCCTTTGTTCTCACTATACGACCACACTTATTTACCAAATGTCGAGCATTCTCTCCAATTGCTGGATCAATTTCATTAGGAATGTAAATGTTTAACTTCGATTGTTTTCCTTTGATCTTCATGTCAACCACATAGGATTTATATTTTCCTCTTTGACCTTTAGTTTTCTTGCTTGTAGCTAATGCCAAATGAAAATAAGAAACAAATAGTTAATTAAATATTTGAAATATAATTACATTAATTTGTGTAGGAATATTATTAAAAATACATACCTTCACCATTTTCAGTAGTTGCATTAATTGCGGAGTGTGCTGAAATATGGCCACTTCCCCTTCTTTGTTGCTCATCATTTTCAATTTCAGCATTCATAAAGTTATTTTGAGGTATTTCCTCAATCTCACATCGATCAACAACTTCATTGACATTTAACGCCATAGAAACTCTCCCAATAAAATTGTTCACTCTCTTCCTCTTAACAATTTGAAGATTCGTATCTACATTGAAATATAACTCATAAGTAAATGATGTATATGGGATTTTAGTATCAAAATATAACTTACCTTGACCCCTTGGTAGATTATGTCTTTCAGATTCATTATCGCTAAAATCTTGGTGATCCAAGTGCATATGCTGGGAACCGATTTCAATCGAATTTGATGCTCTTATGTTGCACCTATTCCCCAAATCTCCTTGTCCAACTAGGTGGTTGTATTATAATTAGAAGGTAAATTGAAAAAGTAAACAATAGAGTACAAAAATTATTTTATTATAAAATATTATTGTAATGGAGTACCCAATTATATGATTGTAATAACAAAGTTGAGGATTAATGTATGCACTGAATTCTATTAGTGTGTCAATGATGTTGATTAAACACGAAAATGAACCTAAAATTAACTAACCAAACAAGCAACTATTTAGCTAAGATATGTCACTATCAAAATGAGCATAAAATTATGTATCTATTTACCTCTTTCATTTGTACGAATACTACTTCCACTATTATGTCGTCCTGTTATCATACCCAAATCTTATAGTCCTTTTCATCATTAAACATAATTAAATTTAATAAGCTTCATTAAATAATTAATAAAATTATATTGTAAAATAAATTTATTTACCTTCATCACCCATCATATTAGCATCTTCTACATGTTGAGGTTGAAATGTAGTAGATTGAGGAACTTGTTGAACAAAATCTAAAGCTCTCCACCAATTAGTCTATACATTATGATTTAATAAAAAATTTATGAAAATAAATTAAGAAGATTAAATAACATAATATTTGAAAATCTATTTACCTCTTTCGGTCGTACGACATCGACTACTTCTACCGTTATATCCTCCCCTTGTCCTCCTTAACTCTCCTTGTCAGACTAAAGTTTTTTTTTTATCATCATAACTAGTAAATGTAAATAAAAAATAAATAATGAATAAGAAATGATTGTTGAATTAATTTAATTACCTTCATCACCCGTCATATTATCAGCTTCTATATGTGTAATTACCTTCACCACCCTATTATTTGCTCCTCTACACCGCACCATTCTTTGCTTTTCCTGTAGTTATGTTTTCCCCTGCTTTAACAAACACAGACTTGAAGGTTGAAAATACAAGCTTCATTGTCTAATAGTTTCAAAACTATGTGTAATATACCATACCAAATCATGAAATATACAAGAACACATCCAACTCACTAAATATAAAAAAGTTCCACGCTTTCTAGTACATGAAATATTTTATTTCTAACAAATGAAGGAAAATATAAAAAAGAAAAGAAAAACAACTTAAGACTGAATAAAATAAGTGATTCATCATTCTGAATCATCGGAATGTAGCTCGTCTTCTTCACTTGAACCCTTAAAAACTTCAATTTCATCATCATTAATAAAGTCATCATCTAAGTTCCTTTGTCTCTTCTCCTTTGAAATCGTAACCAACTTCACTACACTTGCTTCCCCTTCCATAACAAAAGCATCTGTAGCTAATGAATTGACAAAAAATTTATCAACTTCACCTTCACCTACAATATGTGATTGAACATTCACCTCCTCTTGCTGATATGCATCTATATGCATACTTTCTCCGTTACTCTCTTGGTTGGGCATATCATAAAGATCTCTAGGTTGAGTCTTTATAACATATTTCCAGTCAGGATATTTTGGATCTTGTATATAGAATACTTGCTCCACTTGTGACCCCAAAAAAAATAGCTCATTTGTTTTCAATGATCTTGTCTTATTTATGCTAATCATCCCATATTCATCTATCTTGTAGCCTCTACCATGATGCACATCAAACCAATGACATTTAAAAACGTACACATGATTTCTACCTAGATATTGCAACTGAAATACATCTTTTAACACACCATAATATTCCTTATCAGAACTCTGATCATCTCCCTTCACCATAACTCCACTATTTTTAGTTTTTCTATTATCACATTGATCATCTGTATGAAATCGAAAACCATTTACTTGATGCCCAGAGTAACTCCTCGCAAGTCTAGATGGATAACAAACTAAATTATATACATCATCATCGATTTGTCTTTCTTTATGCAGTTTGCGCACCTATATATATATCAGAGATATCAATATTGAAAATAAAAAGAAAGTTAAGGTAATCATTTTTATCAAATCGCATCACATACATGATGATGTATCCATTTTGAAAATTGTGACTTATGCCTTTGCTCCATTTGTCGAGGGTTTTCTCTTTCTAGCTCCATCTTGTGCTCCCTTTTTGAAAGTTAAGGTAAAGAAATACCATAAGATATACAAGTAATCTAACCAAATATGAAATAAATTGGGAGAAATTTAGAGCGTACTTTATGAACTCTACAAGCTCATCACAATTCTAAAGAACATATAAATGCACTTGTTCGCATTCCTCGAAAGTCAAATGGTGTGGCACACCTTGTCCTATCGGCCGACCAAGTGGTGAAAATATCTCAAGTTTAATTCTTATATGCCCCTTATTATCATCATCATTCTGGTCTTTGCGATTGAATTTTGTGTCAATGTCATCCATATATCTTGAGCATAAAGTTAAACATTCATCTGCTAGGTAACCTTCGACAATGCAACCTTTGGGGTATGCTCTATTGTGAATATACTTCTTCAAGGTATGCAAGTACCTGATAATAAGTAATTCTAACCATAAATAATTTCAATTATATGTAAAATGAAATAAATAAAAAATATTAAATTTTTATGTGTACCTTTCAATGGGATACATCCATCAATATCTAACTGGTCTTGCAATTTTTGCCTCTGCTGCTAAATGTACTACTAGATGGACCATGACATCAAAGCCTGCTGAAGGGAAAACCATTTCAAGCTTACATAATATGTAGGGGATGTGCCTTTCTAAGATATCAAGCTCTTCTAGGCATATACTTTTAGAACAAAGGTTCCGAAAGAATAGGCTAAGCTCAACTAAAGGTTCACATACATGTCTTGGTAAGAAACTATGAATTGCAATAGGAAGAAGCTGCTTAATAAACACATGATGGTCATGGCTTTTCATGCATGAAATCTTTCTCCCATTATCTTTAACACATCTGGAAATGTTGTACAAGTATCCATCTAGAGATTTCAAGCGAGTAAACATCTCACAAACTGCAGCTTTAGCATTAGCATTCAAAGTATAGCATGCTATTGGAACATGTACTTTATCACCATCTAAGATAGGGTGTAACTCATCCCTAATACCCATGTTCACCAAATCAATTCGAGCCTTTATGGTGTCCTTTGTTTTATCTTTAATGTTCATTATAGTACCCAAAATATTATCAAAGACATTCTTTTCAATATGCATAACATCTAAGTTATGTCGAATCTTTAACTTTGTCCAATAAGGCAACTCAAAAAATATGCTTTTCCTTTGTCAACCATACAAACTATTAAAGGCGTCAAATTTTCTTTTTCTTCCACCACACAGCTTGCCGAGCGTTTCATGCCGGAATCGGCTATAATGTGCAAGTACATCATCACCGGTCAAAGGAGTAGGTGCACTCCATTTTTCTTTTGTCTTATCAAAAGAATTAGCATCCTTTCTCCATCTATGATTTTGTGGTAACCAACGACGATGTCCCACGTAACCACCCTTATTCATTAGTGAAGTGTGTCTTGTTTCTTTATGGCAACAAGGACAAGCAAAGTGGCCATTTGTTGACCAACCAGACAAATCAGCATATGCTAGAAAGTCATTGATGGTCCACAATACAGCTGCACGCATCACAAAATTTGTCTTTGAGTGGGCATCATATGTTTCAATACCTATCTCCCAAAGTTCCTTCAATTCTTCAATAAGTGGTTGAAGATACACATTTATATCTCTTTCGGGAGAAGAAGGTCCTGGTATGAGTAGAGTCAGGATGAACAAATGAGCTTCCATACATATCCAAGGAGGAAGATTGTAAGGAATAAGAACAACGGGGCAAATACTATATTGTGAGTCTTTAAAAGGTTGAAATCCATCACAAGCTAATCCAAGTCTAACATTCCGTGCATCATCACTAAAGGAACTGTACTCATCATCGAATGATTTCCAAGCAAATGAATTAGCAGGATGCCTCATTATTCCATCTTCTACCCTATTTTCTTTGTGCCATTGCATATCTTTAGCCGTCTTTCTCGACATATATAGCCTTTGTAACCTAGACTTCAATGGAAAATATTGAAGAACTTTGTGGGGTACTTTTTTCCCTTTATTAGAGCCTTTGTCATTTGTCTTCCACCTACATAGACCACAGGTAGGGCACTCATTTAAATGCTTATTCTCTCTCCAATAAAGGATACAATCATTGTTACATGCATCAATCTTAACACACTCAAGGCCCAAGTCTGCAATGAGTTTCTTAGCCTCATAATATGAATCAAGAAGTGATGTTCCCCAAGCTTGAGCATGTAACTCAAGTAGGCTATCAAAAGAAGAATCACTCCAATTATTAAGAACCTTTAAGTGCAACAACTTCACAATATATGATAACTTCGACATTGCCGTGCCATTTGTTGTCAATGGCTCTTGATATTCTTTTAAGAGCCGATAGAATTTTTTTGCCTCACCAATAGGTTCTTCAGACATGTTATTCCCATTATAATTGTGAGTATCATCCCCCAAATTGAAGCCAGCAACACCACACGCATCTTCTAACATGGTAACTTCACTATCAACATCATTATATTCACCATCAAAATCATTTTATTCACCATCAAAATATTCTATTGTTTCACCATGAAACTCCCAAACAGTATAGTTCTCATATATTCCCCGCTTAAGCAAATCAAATCTCACTTCACTTCGTTGCTTAAATATTATATTGCGACAACTATCACAAGGACATCGAATTGTGATAGTATCTTTATCCTCATTTCTAATGTTACGTAGAGCAAAATTCAAAAAACCATTAACACCATCTACATATTCGCGACATGAACGATTCTTTATTTTCATCCATTCCTTGTTCAAATCCATTACCTATTTTGAAATAGCAATATAGTTAATAAAGTTGTCTAACAATAAGCAACATTTTTATATATGCTCTCAAGAAATATTTTAAAAATTCTAATAGGAGATAATCTAGAAAATCATAATTGTATTATCGAATATCATAGCAATTGAAATAGATAATATTTTTTAATGTGTCATTGCACATTTGATAAATGAAATAAACAAAAGAATACTTTTTTATGCGTACCTGATAGCTACAAAAAGATAACACTTCCTCTGTCTAGGATGGCCAAACCTCATTATTTCAACCAATAAACCTGTGGAAAATAAACAAGTTCAAAAAAAGCACTGTAGAGATGGTTTTAACTGGCAGAAGATGTAATAACAAAAAAAAAAGGAAAGAAAGAAACATTTCTCAATAAGGAGAGATATTTTTAAATTTATTATGTGAAATACCCCAAAAATCCAAATTTAGGAATTATGGTAAAATAATGATTTATTAGGAAAATTTAGAAAATAAATTATTTTATTAAATAAAGAGGAAATTAATTGAGGAAAGTGAAGAGAAAATAATAAATAAATTCTTTAGAAAATTTTGGACATTTTACTAATCAAAATGGAAGTTAAAGAAAATTTATCCAAAATAGCCCAATTAATCTAAAAAAAATTAACTATTATGCTTAAAATAATTTTTATTAAAATTAAATATCTTACTTAATATATATAAAAAAAGTAATAATAATAATAATACCAAAATACCCAACCCACATATTTTCCCTTTCCTTTTTTTCCTTTTCTTTTCTTTCTTCTTCTTTCTCTTTTTTTTCTTTTTCCTCCCCCCCTCGACCTAGGCCAGCTCGTCGCGCAGCCCAACTTTCCCCCGGCAGCCTAGGCCTGCACCGTTTCCCCCGTTTCTTTTTTCTTTCCTTCCCCGGCCGGTCCAGTCCCCTTTTTCTTTTCTTCTTTTTCTCCCTGAGCTGCCCGGTCCCGAGCCCTTCTTCTTCCCCTAGGCGTGGCGGCGACCGAGGAGCTGCAACCCAGCGCTCTGCCGACCACCATCGCTGCCACTGTCCTCCCTTTCCTCTCTCGTCGCTTTCTTTCACTGATTCAGCCCCAACCGACCCTTTTCCCCTCTCCCGAGCACCTGCCCCTTTCCTTTTCCTTCTTCCCTCGAGCTTGCCGCCCCTGCCATGGTAGTGCCGCCTCGACTGCCACCACCTACTGCATGCCTGGCACCTGCCACCACTTGTCTCCTTCCGCTTGTCATTAACCACCCAATTGATCTTGAAACCCATATAGCCACCATTCTCACCGCCACCTCCGCCTATCTCCGCCAGCCAAAAAACACCCAGAACCGATCCTTGAACTACCCTATACCTAACTAGACCCTCCTTTCCCCTCGATTTGCCCTGCACGAGCCACCCCCGGCCGTGTAAAACTGCCAACCCAATCAACATACTCTCACCTCTTGCCGCCCCTCGCGCGGCCTTCTACTGCCACCCTCACCGCAACCAGCACCTCCTCCACCCTCCAAAACACCCAGGGAACCTTCCCCTACCTTCCTGTACCGTCATCTCCCATTGCCTCCCTCTCCTTTTGCCTCCCCCATCTTCCACCACCTTCGGCCGCCGCACTAACCACTGTGCGCCGCCACTCCCAGTTGCACCACCACCTTCATTCCACCCCTCTTCACCTGCTGCACCTTCCTCCACCTCAAACACCCCTCCACTCCCTCTCTCTTAGCCTATATACCCATTTTCCCCCTCTCTTTCTGCTCCACCGTCGCTGCCGTCGCCGCCACGCGCCGCCGCCGGTTCCACCACTAACCTTAGGTGGTGCTCTAACCTCCTCAAGTACCCCTAAACCTTTTTAGCACAAGTGATTAATAATTTTTACTAATATTAAAGGTATTATTATTATTATTATTATTATTATGGTTGGTATTATTATTATTATTATTATTATTATTATTATTATTATTATTATTATTATCTTTATCATTAGTTAATCTAACTTAAAAAACCCTTTTTATATAAGTGTTAACAATTTTTAGTAATATTAATAGTATTGCCCTTATTATTATTATTATTATTATTATTATTATTATTATTATTACTACTACTACTACTACTACTACTACTTAACCTAACTTTATTTTATTATTGTTGTTATTATTACTATTAGTATTACCGTTATCATTATCATTATTTCCTTGCTAATATTGTTAAAATTACTTTTGTCCATCATCACTTTTATATATTAATATAAATATTTGGACCCTTATATTATTTTTATTATTATTATTATTATTATTATCATTTTGGTTACTACTATCATTATCATCATCATCATCATCATCATCATCATCATCATCATCATCATCATCATCATCATTATTATTATTATTATTATTATTATTATTATTATTATTATTATTATTATTATTATTATTATTATTATTACTATTATTATACTTAACATCTTTATCATTATTGTTATTATTACTACTACTTTTATTATTATTAATGTTATTTAACCCGAAGTTGGTGTATTATCATTTTGTGTTAAATAAGAAAAACACTTAAACCTTAGTACCTTACCATTTAATATTATTCCTAATGCCTTTATCACTAACATTATTACTATGGTATCATTATTAGTTATTACTATTATTATTGTTATTATTTTATTACTATTATTGTGACAAAAACATTTGAACCCTTATATTATTACTATTCAAATACAACTTTTATCATTATTATCTTTAGGAATATTTTTACTTTGTCGGTATTGTAATTATTATATTATTATTTTAACCCTAAAACTATTATTGGACTTAGCCTTAAAAAAAATGCTAGGGTTTCTATCACTATAAGCATTAGCATCACTATTATTATTATTATTGTCATTATTTTGCTATAACTAGTATTAGTACTATCATTATAATACTCCCCTTAATAATAACAACCCTAATCTTAGACTAAAATAAGGAGTGATGGTACTTTTGAGGGAAACTAATACTTAGTATTTTCCTTTTTTATAGGTGAATCTAACCAAAACCCTAAGGAGTTGTAGGAGCGTGCTCCAAGCCCAGCGTCGCTTTAGGTAAGGACGTACCTAAGGCCTTTTGTGTGTCTATATGCATTATGTGCTTCGCATGATACGTACACTATGTTTATCATTATTAATTATGTCGTGTGTGGCATGACATGGAGTTGAAGTATGTGTGGTGTGTTTACATGGCATGTGTATTATGTATATGTGATGATATGCGTCGTGATCCTATAAAACGTGCATGTGAGGGAGTTGATGTGTTTTGTGTGGGAAAAAGGTTTAAAAAGGAGGATGGGGAAAGAGATTGACCAAGGGATGTGAGTCGACCTAATTATTTTAATGATCTATGAGTGGCAGAATAAAATGGAGAATTCTAGGGTTCATATGGGAGATTCCAATTTATGATTTTATATGGAAGAATCTATCTCATGATCTTGTATGGAAGAATCTAATTTGTGGTTATGAATGGGGGAATCTAATCAATTGTATTATATGGACAAATCTTTGGGTTTTATATGGTTTGAATCTAGGGTTTGGTATGGATGGATCTTTGGTTTTGTGTGGACTGAATTTAGGGTTTTGTGTGACGAAATCTAGGGTTTGCATGGTAGTATTATGGTTTGTATGGTGGTATTGATGGTTGCATGGTGGTATTAATGGCGGTATGATGGTATTAGGGTTTTCCTAGTGGTATTATGGTTTGTCTGGTGGTATTAATGGTTGTATGGTGGTATTAGGGTTTGCATGGTGGAGTTACGATTTTGCATGGGAGTTAATGATTGTATGGGATTTAGGGTTTGCGTGAAAAGTTCGAGAGGTTGTATGGGATGTGTAAAGTTGGCATGGGAGCGAAATTTACATATGAAAGGTTGATTTGGGAGGTAAGGAAGGTAATGCAAGTATTATTTGGGTGCTTGAACTGTTTTGGACAGAAAATAGTACGTGTAGTATTATAAGGGTATGGAGGAGCCAGAATTAGGGTTTGGAGTGATTAACTCTAGGTCGTTGTGATTAAATGGGGTTGGAGTAGCTAATTGTGATTTTTTGTGGTTAATTAAGGTTTGGAATGGTTAATTATGGTTGTTATGGTAAAATAGGGTTTGGAGTGGTCAACCACAGTTTGGTGTGGACAATTAGGGTTGGTTATGGCTGCTTAGAGTTTTTATGTTATCATGTGTACTTATTGATTAAAGTGTAATTATGATTGTGGAATTTTATTATTTGTGAGGTGTGAAGTATAAATAGAATGATTTGTACATGTCCATGGTGAGAGCTCTTGAATAAGATACTTAAGACATTAATCACGTAAAGTGGAAGATGTTGAGCCCGACCCAGACCGGTCCACCGGCAAATAATAGTGGTAGGGTATGTTACCCTTGTGACCGGTCCACCGGCTATAATAGTGGTAGGGCATGTGCCCTCGTGACCGTTCCACTGGCTATAATAGTGGGGGATTCCATGCTCAACAAACCGATCATAATAATGATAAGACATGGGAAAGATACAAATATTTATAGTGGAATACCTTGTGAGTCGGGGCCGGACTGGTCCACCGGCAAATAATAGTGGCAGGGTATGTTACCCTCGTGACCGGTCCACCGGCTATAATAGTGGCAGGGCATGGCCCTCGTGACCGTTCCACCGGCTATAATAGTGGGGTTCCCGCACTCACATGGATTGATAAAGACTATGATGTGAATTGATTATAATTATCAGAGATCTGATGAAAAAGTTATCTAGTTCATAACCGGTATTGTTTATTTGTGTTATTGCATGCTATCTACGTAATTATGCTATGTCTGCTATGTCATGTATCTCTGTGTATGTGGGCCTTAGTGCGTCTGTTACCTTACTTAGTACGTAGCGTACTGATTACCTGTCTCATGGGTGCTGCTCATTCCTACAAGTAGAAGACCCGTTTGAGCTTGCGCAGGAAGGGGATGATGTCTTCGATGCCTATGACACTTACGAGGCATCGGATGGGGCTGGGCGATGAGCCTAAACCTGACTTGGGAATCAAGGGCGACTCGGCCGGACTTTGTTTCCTTTATTTGACCCTGTATTATCATATTTAATTGTGTTATCGTACTATTCTTTATGTTTTGAAAAACTCTAGTCACGTACTCTTGGGTTTGTAACCCTAAATCGCACTCTGATTTCTATATGACTTGTGTTTTATTAATGATTTGTGTTTAACGTTAACTTTATTTAGCCTTAGCACTTAGTACTGGAACAGTAGGAGTGAACCGATCTGGTACTAAGTGTGGCGGTAATGCCCCCGAGTTTACAGTTTTATCATTTTGCTTCCGCTAAACCATTTTAATTAAACGAAATTTTTCAGTAGTAAATTTGGGGGTGTTACATTATGACGTAACATATTAAAAAGAAGGTTTTCTCTACCAAAGCATAATCCATATATAATTGATATAATGAGACATAGGCACTCATTTGCTCTAACAAAAAAATATATTTATAGAACCATAAAATAAACTCTGATTCCTATATGTAATAACAAACCAGACTAAATGCATTCTTAAATTGTTCCACCTATCATACAACCTAAAATACAAAGGTAGGCAGCATTTGTAGGTTCATTACCACTGTAATCAAGAGGTTATATAACACCCTCATACCCTAGAATGTGAAAAAGGTTTTCAGGATAGTCTAAAATAAATGTTCAAATTGTAAAAAAAAAGGGCCCTAAAAATACAACCTCATACCCTACAATACATTTTCAAGGTTGTATCACTTGTATGTTAGTTAGGAATGTTAGCTATGTTAGGTGCTCCTACCCTCATACCCTAGGTTCAATGTGAAGTATGTAACAAAATATGAAAAATAACAAAAAAAAACCCCTCAATTTAGAGGCCAAAATGGCCTTTTTAGGGCTCCCAGATTGCCCAAACCGGCTTTGCCACTTTGCCACGTCGTAGATCTCGAAAAAATACCCAAAGTAACCTCGTAGATCACCTAAATCCGAGGTCCCAAGAAAAAGTTATGACCCTCCAAAGTTTACAGTATATATTACTTTTCTTAATAAATTTTATTACTTAGGGCCAACTCTATTATTCATGGCATATAAGTAATAATGTCTTCTCTTTTTTTATTACTTACTAATTTGTTGAATGGTGTTAATGTTAGTGATTTTATTGCTTATAAAGATAATGAAGTATCATCAAGTCAATATCTCAGCCTATTATTAATGGAACTGATTTCTCTCATGCAAGCTGCAAGACAAAGTAGTATTATTTTGGCCGGCGGTGATGTTCTTATTGCTTAGAAATTTGCATCAGAACTATTGGGTACTTATTAATGGAGTTGATTTCTTTCTGTAGACCGTAGGAATTACTATTACTATATCTCAACTCAAATTGCTTTGTATTGTGGAGGTCGTTTTGCTTTATATGTTTACTATTAATTTTTCTCTGTACTGAGTATTGATCTGTATCTAATTATGCAATTTCATCACTCCTTTTGACTTGAATTCCACAACATGAATCTTGCAGTTCTTTGACATGTCTAAACACGATGCAGTTAAAGCACTCAACATATATAAAAGAGCTGGGCAGCAGACTTGTATTAGAACAACAATCATAGTTGAATATAATGCCTATATCCAATGAAAATCCCCATTGCCTCCAAACATATATAAAAGAGCTGGGCTGCAGGTCTGTATTAGAGGAACAAGGATAGTTGAATATAATGGCTAAATCCGAAGGAAATCCCCAATGCCTCTTGATCTGTTATGCCAGAAAAAAGAGAAAGATGATATTTATCTTGATAATATATTTAAAAAAATTGATTCACTTGTACGTATGGGTGTAGGATGAAAGTCTAGTAGAGTTCTATGAATTCTACAAGCATTTGGTAATGAGGTATTTTTGATCCATAGAGCAATCCAATTTGGTAATAGCAAACTGACCTGATTCTAGTGTGATGCAATTTCATGCTAGTTTCTGATTTTCTTATAGATCCTAATATTGGATTATTTTTTCAGAACAAATTATGATAACTTTCATAATCTGAAATGCTTTTGTTATTACCAAATAATTTGGCTGTCGTCATACATTTTGAAATGTAAGGAAATTATAAAACAAATAACACGAGCAGAAAGAAAAGCCTGGTACCAGAACCCTATCATCTGTCAAAATTTAATAATGACTAGAACTGAATATATAGTACAAGTCTATTTATAGTACAAAATTTATTTCCCAAGAGGCATTCACCATATTAAAGTAGAAGAGTTAGAGTCTGATGCCATTATTCAACAAATACCACCAAAATAGCTGGCTAAAAAATGTGTCTGCATATTCTGTTCATGGAGAGCTTGCATATTCTGCAGTCCCCAGGAAAAGAGGTAGGGAGAGAACCATATTTTGTTCATGGAGAGGCAGGTAAAAGAATTAATGGAACTCTGCTCATAGAGATCATAGAAATAAAAAGATAATGAAGGAGACACAGAAAGGTACAAAAATAAGGGCAAGGAGACATTGTTTTCTGCTAACCTGGTCTAGTTACATAACCTAAATAAAACATAAACAAACAAACAATGATATTGGCATGTTCAGGAAGGATTTGGAGATAGATCATTTCAATAAAACAGTTGGGATGTCAGGTTGGGTCTTGACTGATAGAAGCATAAATATAGCTTGTTCAGGAAGGATTTGGAGATAGATTGGTGCTTACCAACAAGGATCCATTTCAATAATAGCATGTTATATGTTATTGGCATGTGATTAGTATTTGGTTAAATCATACTGATAGTGACATCATAGTATTTGGCCAATGCTGAAATAATGCTTATTAGTTGTCAAATGATATATCATTTATTAGTTGCATATAAAAAAACTAAGTATGACATATGATATATTAGATATGGTAGAGCATATTTTTTTGTCTCTTCAACTCTTGAAAATGTTTCTATTAATCAAGATTATCTACCAAAAATGGATAGTTGTCAAATGCTGTCATATAACACTCTATAGACCAAATTATCACCCATCTCCTTACTAAGTATGACATTAACTCAGGAAATTATCTTCCATTCCTTATGGAGTATGACATCAACTCAGCAAAATGGCTATATTCCATAAACTCTGATTAATTTATTGCTTAGGCCAAAAAAATCCATACATGCACACAGTATGACCATAAACTCTGATTAAGTATGACAAAACAAAAATTATTCCTCAGGCCAAAAAAATCCATACATGGATATTGTAGGCCAAAAAAATTATGACAATAACAACTCACAGATATAATCCAAATTAGAAGATATAATTAAGTTATGCAAAATAGAGTGCAGAAACACCAATTCATGGATATTCATAGATATTCATAGATATACATAGATATGCATAGATATGGACAAATATACACAGATATCACTTTTCACACAACAAGCTAATAGTGCAAAATACCAATATATAGATATATACACAGATATATATGTAGATATATACGTAGATATATACGCAGATATATACACATAGAATATCTTAACAACTCATCTTATTTGTGCAGAATATTAAGAAGTAGAGTCAGACTCCTAACATCCTAACATCCTAAACAATCTAAATAACCTGAATAAACTGAACAAACAGAACAAACAGAGGCATTTAACAACCTAAAGGCAATGCTGATAGACACTATGGGTTTTCTCACTGAAATATCTGAACAATGTGAAAATAATTATAGATAAAATCTTTATATGTTCTGTTATATTTTGTTCTATTCTCCCTACAACATCTTTATATAAGTAAAACAACCAAAACAACCAAAACACAGACATTTAATGAAGAATTTAAAAACAAACAATATGTCCCAAACAGACAACCAATAAGAACAATAGAAATAGAAATAGAAATAGAAACAAAAACATCAACAATAACAGAAACAGAAACAGATATACACAAATATCACTTTTCACACAACAAGCTAATAGTGCAAAATACCAATATATAGATATATACGTAGATATATACATAGATATATACGCAGATATATATGCAGATATATACGCAGATATATACACATAGAATATCTGCGTATACTCACCTTATTTGTGCAGAATATTAAGAAGTAGAGTCAGACTCCTAACATCCTAACAACCTAAACAATCTAAATAACTTGAACAAACAAAACAAATAGAGGCATTAGACAACCTAAAGGCAATGCTGATAGACACTATGGGTTTTCTCACTGAAATATCTGAAAAATGTGAAAATAATTATAGATCAAATCTTTATATGTTATATTATATTCTATTCTATTCTCCCTACAACATCTTTATATAAGTAAATCAACCAAAACAACCAAAACACAGACATTTAATGAAGAATTTAAAAACAAACAATATGTCCCAAATAGACAACCAACAAGAACAATAGAAATAGAAACAAAAAAAAACATCAACAACAACAAATAATAGAACAGCTTCATGAAAAATAAAGGGAGATTGAAAGTTGGTGCTTCTCTACCTCATAAATGAAACGCATATACAGCAACGACAGGTACTTCTTACTCATATCTGAACAAGGTGAAAAGAATTAGAGATGAAATCTTATGAATTAAAGATTGATTTCAATTGATTCATTGAGTTGAAGAGTTACCCACCATTGTGAATTAATTAGGGCTTAGAGGTGGTAGGAGATGCTATCTGTGTATATAGTGATGGCAACAATCAACAAAGGTAGCACACAAACAGAGATCTAGCGGGAATGTTGTATTTGGTTTGTGCGTGCTTTCTTCCTTGGTGATGGCAGGGAGGGCAGGGCAGCCTGATATGTAGCACACGAAGGGAGGGAGAAGGGAGGGAGGGAGATATGTAGAAAATTTTAACACCCGTGCCTAATACATATGGCAGCAATATATATGGCAGATCTGCTATTATTTTTTCGCAACGACAAAATACAATCGTTGCAAATAATTCATTAGATACTGCAACAAAAAATTATCATTGCAAAAATTAAGTTGTATATATTGTAACGAAATTTGTCGTTCCAAAAAAATTTCGTCAATTTATACATACGCAACACACACACACACACACACACACACACACACACACACACACACACACACACACACACACATATATATATATATATATATATATATATATATATATATATAGGTTAATTATTTTATGCAATAATTTTTAGCAACACCAACAAATTGTCGTTGCCAAAAATCATTTTGTGCAACGAGAATATATTATCGTTGCAAAAAAACTATTGCTTAAAAAAATTTTATATTCATTTTTTTCTTTTATTTTTACTTATTACAACAACAAGTCGTTGTAGTAGAATACGTTATAAATTTGCAACAAAAATATCGTTGCCAGAACTCAATTAAATGTTTTTCTACGACAATATATCGTTGCAAATAATTCGTTAGATATTGCAACAAAAAATTATCGTTGCAAAAATTAAGTTGTGTATATTACAACGAGATTTGTCGTTGCAAAACATTTTCGTCAATTTATACGCAGTACATATATAGATTAATTATTTTATGCAACAACTTTTAGCAACGCCAATAAATTGTCGTTGCCATAAATCATTTTTTTGCAATGAGAATATATTGTCGTTGCAAAAAAATTTGTTGCGAAAAATAAGTTTTCTTATAGTGTCAACTCAATTCAATAAAGAAATCACCATGGTTATTCTAAAGAATAATCTTTAACTCTCAAGATAAATCTCACTTGAAGAGGAAGGATGGAAGATTCAAAATTCTCTCTTTAATGTTGATTCTATAACAATTGTTATTGTTATGAATGTACAAGGCACCATTACAGATATGTAAGTATATAAATAGATAGATATGTAGGCCTATTTTACTCTTTACTAACTAAACCTATATAACCGGCCTAATTAATAAAAACTAAATAGTGTATGCCTATCTTACACATATAATAGCTATAATTACAAGTTACAAACATTACAAGTATATATAAAAATAAAAAACCTATGCAAAACCCTAAGTATGTAATATATTGAATAATCATATGTAATCAAACTTTGTATCTTGTAGCCTTATCTTTCATGCAACTTTGTAATCATTGTAATACCATTGTCTTATACACTAGATATCTTTGGTGGATTGGTATTACAAACATATGTAATACCTATAAGAGTTACTTAATAAAATATTATAAGTATTAGGATCTTTAAGAATAATTAGTACTATCTCTAAGTATGATAACTCTTGATCTTCAATATTAGAATAGTAAGATTGAGATGCTCTTACAATTAGTACTATCTCTAAGTATGATAACTCTTGCTTCCAATGATGAACGTAATGGGATAATAAGTTTTAATAGCGGGATGCAAACATCGAGGATGGTAATATTGGAGTTTAAAATAATAGTTATGTTACTATTAAAATTCTAAATAATATTTTGTTACGGAAATCTACTGAGTCAATTTATAAGATTGTTGAAATTGTGTGTTATGATTTTGGCAGATTCTATATAATAATCACTATTTTTTCAACGAAGACCATATTGACATCCATGCTTGATGTGATTTACTTAGTTAATAATTATATTATTTCTATTAACAAATCAAAATGGAGACACATGTCTAAGTTCAAACACAATGTTTAGATCATATTCAAAATTCACTTATTATATGATCTATACAAACCTAAATCCCTAAACTGAATATGTTGTTATGGGGTGCCAAAACCATTTGTTGCAGTGGAAAGTTGGCATCTCAGTTATATGGTTGAGGAAAGTAGATCACTCGTCTAGTTTGTGTACCAACAAATTTAATTATCACATGCCTTGGTACCTATGTTTTAGAATTATTTTTTTGGAAAGAAAACACCTGATAGAGTGTGGAAACCAACGCTTCGAGGCTCATGATTACCTTTGGTAATCAATTATTGACAATTTTCTCTAATTATCTCCTAGGTAATGACCATGGATAAAAGTCAAAGCTAATCTATGTTCCACATAGGTTTTTTTTTAGTACGTAAATATCAAGATTTTTATTACTTCCAAATATTGAGTGAAGAGTACAACCTAAGAGAATTCAAATATATCATAAGGCCTTAGCCATTCCTACCATGATCATCTACATTCACTATTAGCTTTTAACAAGATGTACTACTATTAAATGATACAAAACGACAAGCAAGGTTGCTCACTATTTATTTTCGAATACAAGGACATGTGTGAGACTGTTGGGTAAAAATACGTGCATTTCTTTCCCTCCAAATGTGGTAAATTATAGCAGCAAGAAGTATATGAATCACATATTTCCTAATCTTTGGACCTCGACCCCCTTTCATAGACCATCTCTTCAAATCATTCCAATCAATAATTGCTTGCATCTTCCACATAGGTTTGCTATCGAAGAAACTTATTTTTTTAAGTACAATCGGTTACATGTTGTGATATCTAAATTGATATTTTGTAAAGAGTTGAAAATTTTGGCACTTGACATAAATGGCATATTGTCAAACTCAATAACAAATGTAGTATTATGTAAAGAAGCATTGAAAATCGTATAGTAGACTAGAGTAGCAAGTCAAGATATAGAGTTCTCCCCTCATCTCACTTTTGCTATTTTCCTTCTACTTATATTCATTGTAATCATCTGCTTTCATAATGCCCGTGCATCGTACGAACATCAAACTACTAATAGCAAAATGTCAGTAAATACAACATACATTTATAATCTGCAGGGGTAAAGAAAAAAAAAATCTTACAAACATTTGTTTATGTAATTTATTAATTTTTTTAATACTCAAACTAAAATAAACTAATTTTACACAATATACCTAGTGACACTGTCACTGTGACAGACGAGACACGGAGGGGTACAGGAGGCGGGTTGAACCGCAGTTTTGATGGTCGCGAGGAGCCAAAACGGCCGTCGATCGCAGGCGCCGTTTGCTGCCACTGTCCGCCTGAATTTTCAATCCCCTCTTCCTTTCCTTGCCCCTGCCTTTTCGAGCGGCTGCGTTACGCATGGGGGCAATTTATTTATCTATTTTTACCCCACCCTTTCACGTTTGGCCCAGAGAGCGCGGGCTTTTATGAGGAGCCGAGCATACACGCCCTATTGATTTTTGGACGTTTCAGTCTTGCAGACGGTCTTACGACTCGGTTCATAGCAGATAGGATAGGGAAGGTAGATAACACAGATGAAATTAAAAACAGGGGATAGTTCACTCTTCACACTTCAGTATATTTTATTAGTATCTTCCATGGATTCATATCTGAAACGTGCAAGTCGGCATCGTGAAATTAGGTCCTTATTTGGTAATAAAATTACTTCCATTACTTAAAAATGAGGGTTCTTACCGTCTCCGTTCTCCGCTGACACACGACTGCCGATATTCACGTTAACTATCCAAGTCATAGTCACCACACCACTCACTAATCAGCCTCAGAAATACAGATAGCCGTGACTCCCCCATTCTTCAACAACTGTTTAATTTTGAAAAATCGATATCGTTTAGATACCAGCTTCAGTAGGCACCGCATTCAGATCCAGCTCCCGAAGGCCGTCGCTCCCAAGGACAGCATTATCCTCTTCAACCATCATCGTTACTTGATGACGATTATTATTATCAGTTACCCGGTTAAAATTATCCCTATTACCGCTTCCTCTCTTCATCTCAGTCTGTGATTCACCGAAAATTTTAGCCTTAACATTAATTGCTTGAAGCAAATCCTCCTCTAACGGCCTCGCCAATTTCTGATCAGAGTTACTGTCGTGGTTGCCTCTGCCGCAACCGCTTTTCTGTAAGGTCATTACAGCTGCCTTCATACGGCGGATAATTGCGAAGAATTCCTCCACTTCTTCCTCAGTCGGTGGTGGCCGTTTCGGCGACAGAGGTGTTTTATCCTTCTTCCTCAGGTTGGTCGATTCTTTTTGTTCAGTATCAATTTTTGTGGCGAATAGTTCCGATCGCTTCCTTTTCTTCTCTGAATACATGTCAATTATTAATAACTTACCCAGAAAGTAATTAATCGAACGGACTTGTTCGTGTGGTTGGTTAATCCGGTTGACTAATTTATCGATTGTTTGTGTATACGGTTGGACTGAGGAGAGATTTGTGTAAGTGATTCTGGGTAAGCCAGGCGTCGTCGCTGATGCTTTGGGTTAAAAAAATAAAAAAGGATGTGGATGAGGATGACGAATAATCTCTGTTTTGATTGTCGTGGACTCGTGATTAGAAAAAATTATGGAAGACAATAACGGTGCCAGTGGTCTTCGGGAATTGAGTTTTGGGGCCGTTGGATGATAAGAAGTTGTCGGCAATCGCGTGGTGGCTTAATGATGATAGTCAATTAGTCCTCGTTTTGGTTGGGACGTAAGAAATGAAATGTGGGATCCCTGCGCATGCGTTGTCGGTGATTGATTAGTCGCACTCCACAGTCCGCACCGACTCTTATGCTGTCGGTATCTTTTAGATGGAGGTGGCAATTTGGTCGGTTAGGGTTAGAGACGGCAAAAGTTGACCCGATTCGAAAAATCTGGCGAATATTAATTCAATTCGTCCGAAATTTAATTTAATTTTATTCGAGTAATTAAAAGCCCTAAACCTATCCGATTTGATCTGATACATATTCGATATCCGATATAACCCGAGAAATCATAAGCTCGAAATAAACCCGACCCGACCCGCTATTCACCTGAAATCCGATATAACCCGAAAAACTATAAATCCGAAATGACACGATCCGATCCATTATTTATCCAAAATCTGATATTATCTGAAAAATTATAAATCTATAAAGATTCAACTTGGTACTACCCAAAAATTAACATTAACCCATAACTCAAAATTTTTAAAACTTCATAAAACATGAAATAATATAGATGTGCAACTAATCCATACTAGTACTTACATTAAAATCTAGAAACAATATACTTTCATAAAATTTATATCACTTATGTATATACAAATATAATATCTATTCATACCAATAGAAATGAAAGTAGAGAAAAAAAAAAAGAAAAAAAAACTCTACTATGTCATTTAAATATTAGTTCACTTCTATTATTCTATCTAGTACCATAAGATAATAAAAGTGCATCCTTGAACACTATATGTTAGTATCTATACATCCATACCTTATAATATAGCACCTACAACATCATAGCAAAGTATGAAAAATCTAGAGTGAGAATGTTAGTTATTCATTATAAAAATTAAAGATTAATATTTTTTATTACATCAACAGTGTTAAATAGTAAGAAGTCAATATTAGTTGGTCTTTTATCAATAATAGTCATTATTACTTACTTTATCTAATGTTTATCTTATTTAGCTTGATATGATCTAATCAAAATATATAATAAAAAAAAACTAATATGTTGTTATTATTATTTTTGCCATAATTGATATTCATTGATTACTATTATTATTGTTATCATTATCATTATCATGATCATCATGATCATGATCATGATCATGATCATGATCATCATCATCATATTTATTAAAATTATGTTGATATGATGTGATCAATCTCTTTTAAAAATAATATGTGAAGTACAACATTAGAAGTCTTCATTTGTTATCAATTATCAATGCCTATTATAAGTTAATATCATGTAAGGAGCGTATAAGATATAAATATAATATAAACTTAAAATAATACTAGAATTCAATATGACCAAGCTAATAATGGAGTTGAATTATAAGTTATACCTTAACATAAAAAGAAAAGTGATACGATTTGAAAACTTTTAAATTTGAAACGTTAGATAAATCTCCAAAGATAAAATAATGACAAAAAATTCTAAGGCCCCAAAACAATTAATATAATAATTCACTTTTAATTGAATAAGATAAATTAAAATAAATGATCTCAAAATAATTAGCTTTTAATAATATCTTGGAATAAAAAGAAAGAAAGAAAATGACACAAGCATGGCTCAAATATGAAATGACCTAAATCGAATCTAAATTCGACCCAAAAATATAATAATTCAAACTCAACCGAGCCTGATCCGAACCCGAACCAAAATTAGAACAACCCAAATTTACCCGAATCCGAGTCCATCCGATCTCAACCAGACCCGACTCGAGAGCTTAGAATGACCCAAAATTATCCGATACTAAGTTGATCCGAATCAAACCCAACCCAGCCCGACCCGACAAAATGATCCAAAATTATCCGAAACCAATATGACCCAATTATCATGTTACCCGATCCGATAGTGACCCGACCCGTCCGATTGCCAGCTCTAGTTACAGTACGTTGCATTATTCTCGGATCCAATTATTTTAAATTATTTATTTTCATAGGTCAGTTGTAGATTAGATCTTGTTATTTTAAATTTGGATTATTGTCTAATTTGGACTTGGTCAATTTCGAGTTGGTCACTATAGTCCTAGGTTATTTTGGATTAATTTGTCGAATCATGTCAGGTCGGGTTTTAGTTAATCAAACTCAGGTTCGGATTATTTTTGATTAACTTGATTGGTAGGGTCGGATTGACTCTAGATCATTTTTTAGTTAACATTACTAAGTGGGTTCGGTTCGTTCGGGTCATTTCGTGCAATTTGATGAGCTGATTCCATTGGGTCTAAGCTATTTTGGATTAACTTGATGATTCAGGTTATTTTGTACAGTTTGAGTTGTTACAGTTTAACTTGATAGATCGGGCCGGGTCAAGTTTTAATGGGTTGAGTCAAATTTGGGTCCAGTTAATTATTATTTATTATATTATAAATATTAGAGACAATTATAAAATTACTAGTACAGATAAATAAAATAATAATATTAGATGTGTTTTATTTTCACAAGTAAATAATAAAGATATTTATAAATTTCAACAATAAAAAATATTACATGATTTAATCTAACAAAGATATTTATCATTTATTATCATTTATTTGATTACTTAAAATATTTGATTACACAAAAAAGATAGTTTTATAAAATAAATATGATCATAAAATGACTATATAATATATAATTGCCATTTATTACATTGTATTTATTAGAGAAAATCATAAGATTACTAGTACATATAAATAAAATAAGAATATTAGATGCGCTTTATTTTCACAAGTAAATGATATAGATATTTATAACTAATAACAATAAAAAAATATTGTATGATTCAATCTAACAAAGATATTTATCATTTATTTGATCACTTAAAATATCTGATTACTTAAAAAAAAATTTATAAAATAAAGGTGATCATAATATGATTATACAAGGTATAATTATCATTTATTTCATTGTAAATGTTAGATACAATTATAAGATTGTTAGTACACATAAATAAAATAATAGTATTAGATTTGCTTTATTTTTACAAGTAAATAATAAAAATATTCATAAATTTTAATAGTAAAAAATATTACATGATTCAATCTAATAAATATATCTATTATTTATTATCATTTATTTGATTACTTAAAAAAAATTATAAAATAAAGGTTATCGTAATATAACTATATAATGTATAATTATTATTTATTACATTGTAAATATTAGAGACAATCAAAAAATTGCTAGTACACATAATTAAAACATGAATATTGGATGTGTTTTATTTTTACAGGTAAATAATAAAGATATTTATAAATTATAACAATAAAAAATATTACATGATTCAATCTAATAAACATATTTATCATTTATTTGATTACTTAAAAGAAAATATAATTTTATAATATAAAGTTGATCATAATTTGACTATACAATGTATAATTATCATTTATTACATTATAAATATTAGAGATAATCATAAGATTACTAGTACACATAATTGATATATAAATATTAGACGTGCTTTATTTTTACAAATAAATAATAAATATATATATACATATATAAATTTTAACAATAAAAAATATTATATGATTCAATCTAACAAAGATATTCATCATTTATAATCATTTATTTGATTACTTGTTTATAAAATTATTATCATGACTTCTTAATGTTGTATTTTTATGTAAAAAAATTTATTAGGATATCATTAATAAATAAAGATGTCTAGAGTAAAAGTATGAAAAATAAGTATAATTTATAAAACATTAATTTTAAAAGCTTTAAATGAATAATAAAATGTGTAATTCATTATTATTATTATTATAGATTTTGATGTTTGATCGGGTCTATATTGGGTTGGGTCGACGGCGGGTCATAGGTTGGGATCTCATCAGGTCGGGTTCGGGTTGAGTTAATTGTTATTAGGTTGGTGTCGGTTTGGGTTTGGAATGGGTTGCTAAACTTTTTGGGTTTAATTGGGTCGAGTGGGGTTGGATGAGTTGGGTCAACTTTTGCAAATTCTAAGAATAATGATATTAGTTCTTTTCGAAGAAGCTTATTTTATAGATATGCATTTATTTTTTTAAAATTAATAAAATTGGTTTTAAACTTATAATTATATTTTTACTAAAAAAATGATATAATATTTAAGAAAGAAAAAAAATAAAAAATAGATTTAAAAAATTTTAAAATAATTTTTTGTGTACAATATCAATAATAAAATGACCTTTTTAATATAAAAAATGTATATTATATATTAACAATAATATCTACATTGTGAGGCTTGCTAAGCCTTCGTAATTAGATATTACAATCGGCCTTACAAATTCCCTGTAATAAGACGTGAAAGTCACAAGCCATGCTAAGAGCAAAGTTAGCTAGGTTATCCGTTACTCGATTGGACATGTGATAAACATGCTTGTGGTGGACCTTAATGATATGCTAGGTAAATTCCCTGTAATCACACACAATTAATAAGAAAACCATGTAAATGAATGGGCAATGATGTAGCAAGCCAGCGTCAACGGGGCATCACACTTTATAATAAGGTGTTTGATGCCTAGAGTTTTGGTAAAATGAAGACCGTCTCTAAATGACCATCCTTCTGTCATTAGATTTGAAGTATTGCCAATAAACCAAGTAGTTTCATGCAACTTGAATTCCTTCATGATTTCATAGAACCGATACAACACCAACAACCAGTTTTGAATGGTGACAAGAATCATTAATATTAAGCTTGATCTCTAGATTAGCATTGTAGGTTTCTTGAAAAGATTCACAATTTCTTCTATACCAAATTAAAGCTAAGTTTTGGATGAAAATGATAATCCTAAGGATGTTCCAAGTATGTTTAGTGGTAGAAAGTTTATTACTTTGATATAATCATGGAAGCTTGATTGATTATGAAAAACATCCATGTTGACGCCCTCAATATTTTTCCAAAACTCATAGGTGTGAAGGTAGTTGCATAATATATGGAAGAAAAAAGAGTCCTAGGGCTAATTTGGTAAAGAGGGTAAAGACCATATTGTAGGAATTTTTATTCAAGGGGTTGATTTAATGGGAAGAGTACCATGTTGGATGAGCCAAAACATAGAGTGCACTTGAGGCTGGGCATCTAACTTAAAAATCTACATCCCATCCATATTATTATCATGCATGGTGAAGAGAAGAAGGTGATGGTAAGCAGAACTAGTGGTGAATTGACCATTTAAACTAAATTTCTAACTTGGAGTGACTGGTTCATGGACATTATACCAAGACCTGGGAGTACATTTAATCGTATACAAAATACCATGTGGGAGAGCCATATATAACATGTCATACCCTAAACTTTCCTAACCCTAATTCGTAGGTGATTAGTCTTCTAATCCTTTCTCTAACTAGTAAACCTTGTTTGAACACTTTACCCTTACCTCTTAAACCATCATTCTTACCTTTTTATCTTTCAAACCTTAAATTTAAAATTGGCAAACAACACTCAAAACTCTTTTGTTTAATGCATCCGGAGCTTGACTGCTAGCCTCTTTCAATCTTCTGGAGTTGGGTTATTTTCATAACTTTTATTTTCATAAATTATTTTTACCTTAAATAAATTCTTATGTCTAATATTTTTATATATTCTGATTCCTAGATTAATTCCTCATCTTTCCCTAATTTTTCATAATTGTTGGAAATTATTTGATTATTTCCCTCATTTTTAGCCATTTATTGGACATTCAACATTACCTTAAACATTTTCTCAGCTTTCCAAATTATGAATCATAGGGCTCATTTTGTCCCTTAGTCCAAGATGAAGTGTACCTTCCATATTTTTGGCTAAACCTCATTAACGAAGATCCCTTTTTTCTAACAAAGTGATGATGTAATGCCTCATTTTCTGAAAACTTTACTTATTTAAATATTTATTTTAATTAAATTAAAATTATCCTATTTTGTATAGTTATTACACCATTTTATGAAATATAAACTTTTGATTAAAAATGTTTCATTTCTGCTTATAAACCCCTTTACATAAGTTTATTTATTTGAGATCTTCTAAGCTTCTATTATCTATCATAATCCATCCACATCATCCTAATTCTTTTATTTTTGGAATCCTTGGCTTTTTTTTAAGTCCCCAAAGTTGTTTAAAAATTGTAATTGCAGATCTCTACAAAAAAAAGTATTATTCTTGTTTTGATTAGCCTTATTTCAACCATGTAAGTCCTAAAACAATACTTTTAGCTACCTAAAATTTATGAAACTTTAGGAATCACTATAGTTTAGTATTATTGAACTCAAAATAATTTGAATTTTCTATTTAATAATTTTTATAAATTTAGGATTTCATTAGATATTATTGAGTGTGTGTATATCATCAAACCTAATTTTTCTTCTTCAAACCTCCTTTAACCTTTATGAAACTCTATCCTCTAATACACCAAATTAAGTATCCAAATGTTATATAATATTATTGGAATTTCATTAGATATTATTATTTTTGTATATGTTAGTAAATGGAGAGATAAGATGAGCCAAAGGCTATTAGTATCCAAACACGTACTCACAAATATATATATATATATATATATATATATATATATATATATATATATATATATATATATATATATATCATAACTTGTGCTTTTACCATAACACCCTTTAATACACCTAATTAAGCAACATATGATCTTATTCTATTGATACTCCATCCTATACCCTCATATTCTCTCTTTTCTCTACTTTTTCCACCAAAACTATCACCACCATCCACATCACCATCATCCATGATCATAACCTCCAAACCACTCCATTTTTCTACCATTTCTTCTTCTTTGTACTAGAGACTAGTCTATTAGTACTTTTAACTAAGTATAAGTAGATTAATATCTTAGAATTTGGAGCATCTGCTCCTCATCTTCTTCAAGCATTGATTTCTACATTCTTGTTGGAGCATCCACTTTATTAAACACAATATTACTATAAGTAGACATAGTTATCATGTTTAACATGTTTGATTTTGTTTGTATTTGGTTATGCCACGTTTGGTTACATTTAGGATTTTTAGCCCTTAAGCCTTATTTATTATATTTTGTACTTGTATAATTCATTGATACCATGATATAAGTTGCAATTTGTAGATAAATTTTGATATATAACAAGATTTGAGTTGAGTTTATCTTGATGATTTATTTATGCATAAAGTATTTGCATATTTAGATGAGTTTGAATGTACTTGATGTTCTGGAGGGTTTATCATGATTTTGTATATTTTGATTAATTGATTGATACCATGACAATCTTTGTGATTAGTAGACAAATTTTATTATATAATATGTTTGTTGAAAACCATGATTAAGGCTTTAACCTTGATTAGAAGTTTCAATGACAAAGGTATGTTCTTGCAATCCTTAATGTGATCTTAGGTAACTACCCTTACATTACCCAAAGTATGGTTTATTTGTGATCAATCATGCTTTAGAATAATTAAGCACAAAAATATGTATTTACACTTAAAAGACTTTTAGCGTGATTTAGAGTTAAAGATTAACCTTGATATTTGATTATTTACCCTTAACCCCCATAAAATGGTAACTATGTGTGAAGAGTAAATCATTTTAAATAATAATTCTCGGTATAAAACAAAAATTTCCAATGATCGTGTTTTTTAATAGTGAGATTTTCAAGTTTGGCATGAGACCTTTGGTGTGGTCATAGCCGACACAACTTAAACCCTCTTGTTGTCAATTATAGTATTAATAAATAAGGGTATTATTCTAATTTGGGTATTGAGAGAGTTTACTTAAATCTAGTTAGCTGATAAATAATAAAATATAAGACTTTAAATCACATAAAGAAAATAATAAGAAAAATCTAATTATGAGGGTTTTACAATATAAAATAATAAAAATAAATAAATAAAATAAAATAATAAATACAGGCGAATACCAATATAACAAATGTACTAGGAAAGCTAAAATCCACCACTAAACATGGTCAAAATATAACAATAATCTTAAAGTAATTTTTTTAATCACAAGAAATAGACTAACAAAATTACAAACCAAAAATAGGCCTACACACATTTTATTACTTTTCTAAAATAATTAATACGACAAAACACCAATATCAAATACTAGTAGTATAGTTATAACAAGTGACTCTTATATTTAACTAGATTTAAAGTATTAAGTATATTTGGAAGGACGTTAGTATAAGTACCACAACAAGTACATCAAATGTGTGTAGTTATATTTTCCTTCCTTTCACCCACATGCATCTAAATGTTTCACTATCTTGTTAGAATCACAAAACTATTCGGTGGATTATTATCTAACCTATATGCAATTTATATAGATTAATTCTAGTATATTCACATAGCCACCTAGAAAGCATATAATCTAATATACTATTGCTAAAATAAAGTCAGAACGAGGCATGTACTATATAAATTATACTCAATAGACTTACACATATAAATTGTAGCAATTAAATTAGAGTCAAATGACAATCTTATGAAATAAATAAAATTATTATTATATCTCAAACAATAATATAGGGCTAAAATTTATTCCTCAATAGAAATTATTAACCTATTTTAAATTAATTAATTACACAAGTATATATATATTTGAAATAGAGAAATAAATAGCCAAAATAAATATGGATGAAAATTTTAGAAATTTGATCATATGGAAAATTGCTTATTTTCATTTGAAATAAAATCTTTTGGATCTATTTTTCTCTCTTCTCAGTGTCGTTATCCTTTCTCTTCTCTTTCTTCTCTTTCTTCTCTCCTCCTACACGCCATTTTCTTTCTTTTTTGTCCATTCTCTCTCCACACTAACTTCTCTCCCCTATTGTCACTTGTCCTCTCTCTCTCTCTCCTTCCCCTCTCCCTTCTTTTATTTATTTTTCTTCTGTTGACATTACTCTTCTTTATCCTTTTCTCTCTATGCGATATGAATCTTAAAAATTTGTATTTAATTAATTTTGATAATTGCTGTAAATCATCTTATACTTATAATTGTTTGTCTTACTTTTGTGAATGAATAAGAAATATTGATGCAGCACATGGATTATGGATGTAGCTGCTGAAGTGTTGCAGAAATATTTTTATTTTTATGTAATCCCATGTGATGCATTCGCCGGTAGAAATTGGCTAATGGTAATTAGGTTGGTTGTATAATCCGCCACCCGGTCCATAATAATGGATTAGTTGGATTGTGGATTAATCGATCCTTAATAGCCATGATTAGCTAGAATTAATATTAGCTTATGGGAATTGATGTCTAAATTTTATCTTGTAAATTGGGGGAGAATTTGTTGTATTATTGTGGGCTAATCGAGTGTCCAGCCTCAACCATTTTTACCGACCCATTTCCCTGATTATGTATATGGGCTGTAGTGTGAGATTTGGGCTGATTGTATTGTGTATTTTATACGGTCTTTACGCTTTATATAAATAGGGGCATATACGATTATAATACAATTTTTGGCTAATATACGACTTGTTTCTTGATTTCTCTCGAGCCTTCTCTCGCGTTCTCTCTCTCTCTCTCTCGGCTAACCTCTCACTCGCACCTTCTTCTGCGTCTATTCTCTGTCTTCGATCAATTCTTGATTGTTTCTTTCTCTCAAATTCAGTTGCCATTGTGAAACTGTGCCTCTGAATCTTTGGATCTTCCTTTGGGAGTTTCCCTTAGGCTGATTCCGACGAATCGAACCCCGCGCTCGATTATTTTCTTCGATCCTTTCGTGAAACCCTAACAGGTTTCCATCATTTGGTATCAGAGCCTCGATTATTCGAGTGCTCGTGGTTTAACTGTTAGTGCTAAGTTCTTTTTCATTTCTGGTTCGTTATCTGTTGTTTTTGCTAACCCTACTTTTGAAGTGCGAAATTTTAGGGTTTACAAATGACGAAGGCTTTGACGATTTTCATCGTTCTTAAACCCGCAATTGGAGTGTTTTTGTCTGCTGTTTCGAAGTTCCTGAAAGAAACCCTAATCGACCTAGGGTTTGGTCAAGAATTTGAATCTTGACTAATTTCGAGACGTATTTTCTGTTGGTAACGTCGAATCGTAAATTTTTGTTATATACTACTATCTGTTGTAATTAATTACCAATTTCTTTCGAAATATTAGTTTGTCTCATTTGATAAGTATACAGGTTAAATAACTGGTAAACCCTTTTGGTTTCGAGAAAGAAGTAAGACCTCCAAGAAGAGGGGTCCCTAATTAAGGGGATTATTTGTTTAAGCATTCACGGTAATATCGCTCTTTCTCACTTATCTATCATTGTCGAACTGATATTTGCTTGAAAAATTCTGAGTAAGCTATATTGTTGACATATAAGATATTCATTGATATTGTAATATTTTTATAATTAGTCTGTGTGTTTTTGTCTGTCTGAATTTATTAAATAAATTGATCCTGTTTAATTAGCTGTGACTGTGTTAATTGATTAGATTAAGCAAATTTCATAATGTCTAACAATGGACAATCTGTTAATCAATCTGTTTCCAGTAATGATCTATTAGAAACTCTTAGGACTTTTCAAGAACAAATGACTACTCAATTTGTTGTATTATCTGCTAATTTAGAACAAAGAATAGGAGAATAGGAAATAAAAATTAATGAGCTACAACATAATAGAGTTGAAACTAACCAAGCAGGGGTATTAGGAAGGGCTCCTATGGACCCTAGGATCAGAATTCCACCCATAGCTAACCTAGAAGAGTTGGAAGATCAAGTATCCAACAATAGTGATAGGAGACCTAGGCAGAACAATAGACAAGAAAGGGAGTTAGAGTTCATTGATAGGAATCTAAATAATCTTAAGCTTAGTATACTAGGGTTCAATGGCAGAAATGACCCTGATTATTATTTTGAGTGGGAAAGGAAGATAGAGCTAGTGTTTGAATATCATAATTATTCAGATGAGAAGAAAATTAAGGTAGTTGTAGTAGAATTTACTGAGTATGCTTCCTCTTAGTATCATAATCTTGTGTTAACTAGACGTAGGTGTGGGGAACCACCTATACAGACTTGGGAAGAGTTTAAAATTTTAATGAAAAAAAGGTTTGTGCCAAGTTACTATTATAAGGAGTTACATAAGAGATTACAAACAATCAGTCAAGGAATGAGAACAGTGGATGATTACTATAAGGAATTAGAGGTCCTGATCATTAAAACAGGAATTATTGAGGATGATGATGCTACCATGGCTAGGTTTTTGAGTGGACTAAACTCTGAGATAGCTGATAAAGTAGAATTATATCCTTGTGGAACTTTAGGTGAAATGGTAAACATAGCTACTAAGATAGAGATTCAACTAAGGAAGTCTAGACAATATAAACCCCCTGGAATAATGAAGAGTACAGTAAGGAGAAATTTTGGGGGAACTACTTCTGAAAATTGGAAGAATACTAGTAAAGTTGAATCTAGAGGTAGGAATAATGAAGCTAAGATAAGAAATAAGTTTGAAAAGGGTAATAATGTGGTAACAAACCCTATGAATGGATCAAACATAACTAGGGATATTAAATGTTTTAGATGTGGAGGATTGGGACATATAGCTTTTGAGTGTCCAAACAAGAGAAACATTTTAATTAGAGAATCTGGAGACATAGAATCTGAATCTGAAGAGAAGGATGTAGAGATTAGTGTAGTCAGAGAAGATGATAGTGACTCAGAAGAAGAAATAGAACTGCCAGTGAGTAGAGATCTTTTTGTAGTACGTAGGGCTTTAAATAGTAACAAAATACCTGATTCTAATGCTATACAGAGAGAAAATATATTTCATACTAGATGTTTAATTGATGATAAATGCTTTAACTTGGCTATAGACAGTGGTAGTTGTATTAATGCTGCTAGTACCTTGTTAGTGTCTAAGTTAGGTTTAACAACTACTAAACATCCAAAACCATATAGATTGCAATGGCTTAATGAATTAGGAGATGTCAAAGTTAGCCAAGAAGTTTTAGTAAACTTAAAATTAGGAAAATATGAAGATTCTGTTTTATGTGATATCGTTCCTATGCATGCTGCTCACCTGTTATTAGGTAGACCTTGGCAATATGATAGAAAGGTAATACATGATGGTTATAAGAATAGATATACATTACAGAAGGATGATAGGAAGATTGTTTTAGCACCTATGACTCCAAAAGAGATTTTTGAGGATCAAATTAAAATTAGGTCTGATTATAAGGAATTATCTAAACCTAGTTTGGAGACGGAGATTAGTTCAAAGGAAATTAAGGGAACATCTGGGTTTTATGCTAAAAGTAAGGATGTAGGAAATGATATGAAGAGACATGCCAATGTATATTTGATGGTTTATAAGGAATGTTATGAGTGTCAGTTAGGAATAAGTGAAGAAGTACCTAGTATAGTAGAACAATTATTGGAAGAATATAGTATTGTTTCCTGAGGACATTCCTAGTGGATTACCTCCATTGAGGGGAATAGAGCATCAAATAGATTTTATTCCAAGAGCTGTTATACCAAACAGACCTGCTTATAGGGCTAATCCTGAGGAAGTTAAGGAATTAAAAAGGCAGGTTTCTGAATTGCTAAGTAAGGGGTATATTAAGGAATCTATGAGTCCTTGTGCAGTTCCAGTGTTATTAGTGCCTAAAAGGGATGGTAGTTGGAGGATGTGTGTGGATAGCAGGGCAGTAAATAAGATAACTATAAAGTAAAGATATCCCATACCTAGACTTGATGAGATGTTGAATCTATTACATGGTGCTGTTATATTTTCAAAAATAGATTTAAAAAGTGGGTATCATCAAATTAGGATGAAACCAGGAGATGAGTGGAAGACAGGTTTTAAAACTAATTTTGGATTGTATGAATGGTTAGTGATGCCTTTTGGGTTATCCAATGCACCTAGTACTTTTATGAGGCTTATGAACTATGTGTTGAGGGACTTTATTGGAAAATTCGTGGTTGTTTATATTGATGATATATTTATATATAGTAAGTCTTTAGAGGAGCACTTGAAACACTTAAGGATTATTTTGGATGTGTTTAAGACAGAACAACTTTATGCTAATTTAACTAAGTCTAGATTTTTTCTGGAAAATGTGGTTTTCTTAGGATTTGTGGTAGGAAAAGATGGCATATCTGTGGATAAAGATAAGATTAAAGCTATTCAAGAATGGCCTGTGCCAAAGAGTGTGACTGAAGTAAGAAGTTTTCATGGATTGTGTTCTTTCTATGGGATATTTGTTAGGAATTTTAGTACTATAGTTGCTACCTTGATTGCCATAACAAGAAGGATAATGGATTTAGGTGGGGTTTAGAACAGCAAAAATATTTTGAGACACTTAAAACTAAATTAACCCAAGCACCTGTGTTAAGCCTTCCTGACTTTGAAAAGATGTTTGAATTAGATTGTGATGCTTCAAGGTTAGGAATAGGGGCTGTACTTTCTCAAGAGGGAAAACCAATAGCTTATTTTAGTGAGAAATTAAATGGTAGTACTCTGAATTATTCTACTTATGAAAAGGAATTGTTTGCTTTAGTGAGGGCTTTAGAAGTTTGGCAACATTACTTGTGGCATAGAGAGTTTGTGATTAATACTGATCAAGAGGCTATTAAGTATTTAAAAATTCAATCAAAGTTAAATAGGAGACAGGTAGATGGATAGAGTTTATTGAAAGTTTTCCTTACATGATTAAGTATAAGAAAGGAAGTGATAATGTAGTTGCTGATGCTCTATCTAGGAGATATGCTTTATTAAATGCTGCAGATACTACTTTGTTAGGTTTTTCTAGGATTAAATTGTTATACTTGGAAGATCTTGATTTTAAAGAAATTTATAAAAAGTGTGAAGTTTCTACACAGGGAAAATATTTTATCACTGAAGGTTATTTGTTTAGGGAAAATAGATTATGTATTCCTGAACGTTCTTACAGAGGATTATTAATTCAAGAAGCTCATAGTGGTGGGTTAATGGCACATTTAGGATTTCATAAAACTTTAAATATGTTGACTGATCATTTTTATTGGCCTCACATGAAGAAAGATGTGTTAAAATATTATGTTAATTGTGTTGCTTGTAGACAGGCTAAAACTGCTTCAAAACCATTTGGTTTATATACTCCCTTGCTTGTATCTAACCACCCTTGGGTTGATGTTTCTTTGGATTTTATTTTAGGCTTACCTAGAACTAATAGGGCTAAGGATTCAATAATGGTTGTAGTAGACAGGTTTAGTAAGATGACTCATTTTATACCTTGTAATAAAACAAATGATACTGTGGCTGTGGCTGAACTATTTTTTTCTAATATAGTTAAATTACATGGCATACCTAAGACTATAGTTTCAGATAGGGATGTTAAATTTTTGAGTCATTTTTGGAAAGTTTTGTTGGGAAAATTAGGAACTAAACTTTTATTTTCCACAACTTTTCACCCTCAAACTGATGGAAAAACTAAGGTAGTAAATAGAACATTAGGTAATATGTTAAGGGCTGTCCTTGGAAAGAATCTTAGACAGTGGGAATATGTTTTACCTCAGGTAGAGTTTGCTTATAATAGGACCTTGCATTCTACAACTAATAAAACTCCATTTGAAATTGTGCATGGTTTTAATCCTTTGACTCCTTTAGACCTGAGTCATTTACCTCATGCAGATTTGCAAAATTTTGATGCTGAATCTAGAGCTAATAATATAAAGAAGTTACATGAGTTTGTAAGTCAACAAATCAATAAAAAGGTGCAGCAAATGGCTGAACATGCTAATAAAAGGAGGAGAAAATGGTTTTTAAACCTAGGGACTTAGTTTGGGTACATCTTAGGAAGTCAAAATTAGATTCTAGAGATGGACCATTTACTGTGTTAGAGAAAATTAATGACAATGCTTATAAGATTGATTTACCTACTAAATTTGGGAATGCTAGTAATTCTTTTAATGTGGTTGATCTTAGTCCATTTCTGGGACTTAGTCAGGTTTCAGAGGCGAAACCTTTTCAAGAAGAGGGGAATGACATGAATCTTAAAAAGTTGTATTTAACTAATTTTGATAATTGTTGTAAATCATCTTATACTTATAATTGTTTGTCTTATTTTTGTGAATGAATAGGAAATATTGATGTAGCACATGGATTATGGATGCAGCTGCTGAAGTGTTACAGAAATGTATTTATTATTATTATTTTTATGTAATCCCATGTGATACATTCGCCGGTAGAAATTGGCTAATGGTAATTAGGTTGGTTGTATAATCCGCCACCCAGTCCATAATAATGGATTAGTTGGATTGTGGATTAATCGATCCTTAATAGCCATGATTAGCTAGAATTAATATTAGCTTATGGGAATTGATGTCTAAATTTTATCTTGTAAATTGGGGGAGAATTTGTTGTATTATTGTGGGCTGATCGAGTGTCCAGCCTTGACCATTTTTACTAACCCATTTCCCTTATTATGTATATGGTTTGTAGTGTGAGATTTGGGCTGATTGTATTGTGTATTTTATACGGTCTATACGCCTTATATAAATAGGGGCATATACGATTGTAATACAGTTTTTGGCTGATATACGACTTGTTTCTTGATTTCTCTCGAGCCTTCTCTCGCGTCTCTCTCTCTCTCAGCGAACCTCTCACTTGCACCTTCTTCTGCATCTATTCTCTGTCTTCGATCAATTCTTGATTGTTTCTTTCTCTCAAATTCAGTTGTCGTTGTGAAACTGTGCCTCTGAATCTTTAGATCTTCCTTTGGGAGTTTCCCTTAGGCTGATTCCGGCGAATCAAACCCCGCGCTCGATTATTTTCTTCGATCATTTCGTGAAACCCTAATAGGTTTCCATCACTATGTGTCTTCTGCCTCCTTCTAACCATTCTTTTCTTTCGGCACTACCTTATCTCGTGGTAGGGTTGCCATCCTCTTTTTGTTTCAATGTTTTGTTATCTTTTTCTTTCTCTTTTTTCTTTTCTTTTTGTTCATCCTTTTCGGTGTGCATGCCTTCGTTTTTCTCTAGCCCATATATATCTTTTTATTTGACGACACCTTGTGATATACCTTAAAAATAAAATTAAAGGAATTAAGAAATCATATCATAATTTAAGAGCATCAATTTTATATTATTTTAGTTCAAGTGATTATATATATAAGATTATTATCACTTAAGCACTAAATTATAATTATCCTCATATATTGTTCAAACAAAAGACCAAAATGTAAAAATAATATGGTATAAAATATGTAAAATTATGCATTTATCAACCTTGTTTTGAACTAGTTAATCTATTTTTATCTTCATTTCCCCTACTTTTGGTGTTAATCGCAAAAAGAAAAAAATTAGGCTTTTTGTGTTTTCGAACTAGTTTTGTGGTATTTGAACATATGGAATGGGTTTTAGGTCTTTAAAGTGTGCTTGGGTTATTGATTAATAGAATAGATGAATAATGATTTCATTTGGACTTTAGGTACCTGTTGATTTATGTTTAACTTTCACTTGGTTTTCTAGAACTCTTACTCAATGAGAGGTTTTCACAAGATTTCTTGCTTGTAATTTCAAATTTTATCATGTGTTTTCTTGCCTTTTCTTCTAAGGGTTTTCCCCATTAGTTTATAGATATCTTCTGATCCATGGTGATCTTCTAGATCACTTTTTTTTCATTATTTGAATGATCTCTGATCATCTTTAGGGTTTTGTGTGTCAATTTGAAACACCTATGTGTGATGGGATACTAGTTGTCTAGCAGCTTTATGCCTTTTCTACTATATATGATCCTTCAAATCTATAAGGAGTAGGCATACTTAAGAATTATGATAACTTCAACAAGATTACCTTGGTTGGAGCCTATTTGTAGTAGGTGGGATGTACAACTTGTGTGGCCTTTACGGCTTTGCACTAGGAAAACGTGGGAGTCCTTGTACAAAACCCTCTGCGTTAGTATGCTCATTTGCAATCGACCAAGTTGTTCACATGATTGCTATCTTTTCCCTTTATATTGTTCATTATATTTGGATATTGTCCCTACATGCTTGGGTTTTATACCTTACTACTTTGTTTGTGCCCTATGAGTTATATTCAAGTGAGGCAAGACTTTATGTCTAGGTTTGTGCCTCAAAGTTCAATTCCACATGCCTACAACATTGTGATTTTCCTTGATTATTTATTTTAGCTTATATGTTCTTATATGAAATATATATCTTTTTTTTAAAAAAGCTAGAGATGATACAAACTTTGCCTAATTCCTCTATGCTTATTGAATCATTTGTGCGTCGTTTTTCTTATTGGTATTCATGGTATAGCCAAATTACTTGTTACCCTAGGTTACTAGTTTGAACTTGCTATATGTGGTTAATTATGAGCATGTATTTTAATAACATGTTTCTCAAAAGTCCTAGTCTGTGAAGGATCTTATATATTTAAAAATAAAATCATATTATCTTTAATATTATATTACATCATTTATTAAATCGGAAACCTTAGTTTCGTTTTTATAACATTTTATTTATGTTTCATAACCCCTTCTCACAAGTTTTTTTATTTTTTATTTTTATGAGGCCTTGTAAGGCACTTTCATCTATTAGAATTATTTTGGATTATTATAGTTTTTGGGAATTCATGGCTTTTTTTCAATCTCATAGGCTATTTAAAAATTTTAATATGATATCTATAATAAAAACTCTTCTTCATGTACCAATTAGTCTCATTTCAACATTCTAATCTCCAAAATAACTCTTTTACCCATCACATGTTTATTAGTCTTTGAGGTCACTATATTTTTGTTTAATTGAGCTTAAACTGATTTAAAATGCTATATAATTTAATGCATAAGCAAAATAGTCGGTTTAAACTAAAAGGGAAGAGAAGTGGAGAGGAGATTGGTCCCACCTAACCCAAAATAGAGAAAGGAGAATGGGAAGAGATGAGAATTTATTTTATCTACAAGAAACCTTTGAAATCAAATAATCACATCCACCACCATAGGTAATAACACAAAGGATAAAGATTGTGAGATTTTTTAAGCATATTTCTTTCCCTTGAGGTTTGCATGTAAAGAAGAGTATACACTCTCTAGTTTTCATGCAATGTGGAAGACAATCTGACTTAATGGAGGAACTAACACATATATGGGGCTTTTTTTAGGTTCCTTTGAGTTACAAAATGATCATACTATCCTCTATAGCTAACTAGGCTACTGCCCCAAACACTTAGTCATATTAACTTGTTAATATTAAAATCAATCTCTATCTTAGCCTATCTATTTTCAAACACAACACAATTAAATGACACATTCTCTCATGCCTTTATTTGTCATCCATGGCTTTTAAAAGGTGGATAAGACAACTAATTCAAATTTAAGAGACAACTAGCTAAAAGGTAGAATAAGTGAAAAAAAATAAAAATGGTTAATAACTCCTATCTTCCAACCAGTACTCCAAGACTCCTAATTACCTAAGGATAATAATTTGATAATATTGCTAAATTTTTCTAATTAGGCTCATCAATCCATCAGTTTTATTTGCTTATAATTTCATGGGCCAAGGATGCAATTGGCTACTAATGTTTATGTCTTAGTCTTTAATAAACTATGCTGGATGGTTCTTGAATTAGTGGCTTGACGTGTTAGTTGATAATGATCCATGTTGGGCTAACCTAAGCTATGAGAAAGGTGTTGGCTTTGGAAGACTCATGCATGTCTTAAATGGCTTGATTCCTTACCTAATTATATTAGTCCAAGTTAGGAATGTTTTGTCACTTTCTAAATTAAAAAAATAATTATTAGGCTTGTATCACTTGTGGAAAATGCTCATATATCATCCTTCCTATCTTGAGAAGGATCCCTATTTTCCTTGTATGTATCATCATGTAAATAAGGAAAATATTATCCCACATTAAATTTTTTTGATATGTCCACATTTCTATTGGTAACTCGAGGTGGTAAGCATTATTCCCTATTTTTGTTAATGATTTTGAATTATCCCTTGCTATTAGGCATTAGCCTGTTCTTTCTCTTTGTTGGGAACTTCTCCTTATGAATGTGTAACCATACAAGATACTTTGGTTCAAAATGTTGTTCTTTTTTTATGCTTATTTTCCTTTTTTTTCTCGTTAATGTATGCAATACAGGATTCGACTTGTTTATTGAGTTCCCTAAATTCATTTTCCCTAGCACTTGCCTCAAAACTTAAGTGTAATTTGATTTGAAGGGTATGAGATTGATGGGAGTAGTAGGGTTTACCCTATAAATGAATTTAAAAGGGGATTGTCTAATGGCATAAGTGGAGGATCTATTATAGGAAAGCTCATCACATCTTAGCATAAGATCCCAATCTCATAGGGATTTGTGAACCAAGATACTCAAAATCATCATGGCTGTTTAGTTGGTAACCTCAGTTTAAGCATCTTTTTGGGGGTGATAGGCGATACTAAATTGAAGTTTAGTATAAACTAATCTCCAAATATTCTTCTAGAAGCATCTAATAACCTTTGTATCCTTATCAGAGATGATTGTTTCTCGGATACCATGTAACCTAACTATCTCTTTGAAGAATACATTAATTATGTAAGAGGCATAGTATTCCTTATGAAATGAGACAAAATATGCCATCTTCGATAACTAATCTACTAACACCATGATAGCTTCATTTTTCCTTACGATCTAAAGCAATGATACTATGAATTTCATGCTCAAGTGATTCCATGGTTGATGTGAAACAAGCAATGGAGTATATATACTTTTTTGGAAATAGATCTTAGACTTTTGGCAAGTAGAACACCATACTATGACCCCTTGTACATCACCCGCCATCATAGGACATTCCTAATCTACATCACATGTTTTTTTTATTCTAAAGTGGCCAAGTAATCCTCCTCCATGCACTTCATAAACCAAAACTCACAAACCAAACTCTTAGGGATGCACAATTTGTTATTGTAACACCCCCAAATTTACTTCTGAAAAATTTTGTTTGATTAAAAGGGTTTAACAGAAGTGAAAAGATAAAACCGTAAAAGCGGGGGCATTACCGCCACACTTAGTACCAGATTGGCCCACTCCTACCATTCTAGTATTAAGTGCGAAGGCTAAATAAGGTTAACATTAAACATGAGTCATTAATAAAAACACAAGTCGTGAGTAAAGCACAAGTCATACAGAAATCATAGTGCGGTTTAGGATTACAACCCAAAAAGTACGTGACTAAAGTTTTTCTAAACATAAAGTATAGCACGAAATCACAACTAAAATATGATAATACATGGTCCAATAAAAGAAAACAGAGTCCGGCTAAGTTGCTCTCGATCCCCAAGTTAGGTCTAGGCTCAACGCTTAGCCCCACCCGATGCCTCGAAAGTGTTATAGGTATTGAAGACATCATCCCCTACCTGCACAAGCTCATATAGGTCTTCTGCTCGTGGGAATGAGTAGCACCTATGAAACGGGTGATCAGTACGCTACGTACTGAGTAAGGTAACAGATGCACTAAGGCCAGCATACAAAAGACACAACATAGTATACATGGCATAATCACATGAGCAACATGTAGTAAAAAAGATGATGAAGGTCGACTATGGTTCAATTAGACTTATTTTCTTTTGAATCTCTGTTAAATATAGTCGTTTCACACCATAATCTTTATTAATCCATGCGAGTGTGGGAACCCCACTATTATAGCTGGTGGATCGGTCACTTATAGGGCAGAACGTACCTAACCACTATTATATGCCGGTGGATCAGTCTCTAGGACAAAACGCTCCTGGCCACTATTATGCCAGTGTATCAGCACGGCCCTGACTCTCATGGCGTTTCACTATAATTACATAGTAGCTTTCCCATGATTCATTGGCACCTTAATGTTTGGTTTGTTGAGCTCGAGATCCCCCACTATTATAATCTATGGATCGGTCACTTATAGGGCATAACACATCTAACCACTATTATATGTTAGTGGATCGGTCTTCAAGGCACCCCAGCACTTGGCCACTATTATGCCGGTGGATCGGTCTGGGCCCGACTCAACAATCTTACTCTTTAAGTGATTAGTATTTTATTCATATCTTATTAGATAAAGCTTTTCACCCTTGACATGCATGCCAACTACCTTCTACTTCTATTCTCCTAAGGGGGCCCATCCCATATCTTGAGACTCCTAAGCCCCCTTATCACACCCCAACATCCATTCCTCTTTACACTTACCCCTTTAACGGACAACACAACTCCTATTGGTGTGGGTTAGGGCCCAACACTTCATGACATCAACTCCACCTACTATCACCCCCTAGGGTATTCCCTTGAAGACCCTAACTGGACCGATGTGGCCTGACCCTCTCTCTTACTTACTACCATTACCTCGTTTATCGTCCCATACCTTAACTCATTAGATCCAATCCCAACTCATATCATCTTACCTTTTGATTTCATATGTGACCAGAAAAACCCTAGCTGGCCATTTCAAACCCTAGTACCTTTCTTGTTCCACAAGTAACCTCTCTGTTTTTCACCTAATATCTCTTCTCTCCCACGACATCTATAATCACCCCTTATATAATAAAATCTCACTCTGAACCTGTACTCCACTCTTCCTTAATTATTTTTTTTACTCCCACATTTTTCAGATTACTACTTCCTTCCAAAACCCTAATTGGGTCCCTTATACACCCTTACACCAACCTACATACTATTTTTCATCCCGAGTCTCCAATCACTCCACAACTCTCCCCTTAGCTTATTTACACCCTAATACAACTTTTATCACGTAAAGTTCATCCCCATGCAATATTTATCCACCCCATGCAAACTCTCAAAGTCTCAATGCAAATTTTAAGACTCCCATGCATGGTTCCCATCTCTCATTCATTTTGGGTCATTCCTTCCTCTTTAATTTCCTCTCATGGATCCTAAGGTATTTGGTTAACCTCATATCCCTCCTTAGTGGACTCATTTCCCATTTTCTTTCTTTTTGTCATTTCATTTCCATATCATAATATCAATGATCCTATCATGCATGTCCTAGAGGGCCATAACATATCACATCATAATCACCATGTATACATATAACACACATGTCATAAGAAACATATACAAACATACCTCAACTCCAAGCTGTGCTACACATAAAACAAGTTAATGACAATCATGTAATACATGACATAGCATGATATAAATCATCCAAGGCATACAAGTCACACAACACACATGGGCCTTAGCTACATTTTTGCCTAAAGCGACACTAGGCTTGGAGCACGCTCCTACAACTCCTTAGGGTTTTGACTCGATTCACCTATAAGAGGAAAAATACTAAGGATTAGTTTCCCTCCTACCAAAAGTACCATCACTCCTTATTTTAGCCTAAGATTGGGGTTATTAATATTAAAGGGAGCATTATATATGAAAACTAGAGTTTTTATCTTCAAGTTAGCCTAGTAGATATTACTAGTCAAAATATATTTATTTTAATATTTATTGCTATACTCATATTATTAAACCTAATAGCTTTATTCTTCCAATAAGAGTACTAATACTAATTGTAGCAAAATAGTGATAATATAATAATAGTAATGCTAATGCTTATAGTGGTAGAAACCCTAGCATTTTTTAAGGCTAAGTCTAATAATAGTGTTAGGGTTAAAATAATAATATAATAATTACAATATCAACAAAGTACAAATATCCCTAAAGATGATAATGATAAAAGTTATATTTTGACTAATAATAATATAAGGGTTCAAATTTTTTTGTCACAATAATAGTAACAAAATAATAACAATAATAGTAGTAATAACTAATAATGATACCATAGTAATAATGTTAGTGATAAAGGCATTAGAAATAATATTAGCAATATTCGAATATTAAATAGTAAAAATACTAAGGCTTAAGTATTCTTCTTCTTTAACAAAAAAATGATAATACCCCAACTTTGGTTTAAATAACAACAACAACAACAATAACAATAATAGTAATAATAATAGTAATAATGATAATAATGTTAAGTATAATAATGACAATAACAATAATAATCGTAACCGAAATGATAATAATAATATAAGGGTCCAATTATTTATATTAATAAGTAGAGGTGATAATGGACAAAGTTAGTATTAACAATATTTGCAAGGAAATAATGATAATGATAATGGTAATAATAATAGTAATAATACCAATAATAATAATAATAAAGTTAGGGTAATTAATAGTAATAATAATAATAACAATAATAATAATAATAATAATAATAATAATAAAGATAAATATTTTAATGCTAAGGCTGTAGCCTTTTAATTAGTATACCATAGTTATAAATATTTCTGAAATTAGGTTAGGTAATAAGAGTGATACATAATAATAATAATATTAATAAGGGTAATAATAGTAATAATAACAATGATTATACAACACTAATAATAATAATAGTAATATTAAAGATAATATTATTAATATTACTAGAAATTATTAACACTTATAGAAAATAGTTTAGGAGCTGGGGAAGTTAGAGTAACACCTAAGGTCGGTGGCAGAACCGACGATAGGGTGTGGCGGCGACAGCGGCGGTGGTGGAGGAGAGAGAGAGGTGGAAATATGGATATGTAGGCTAAGAGAGAGGAAGTGGAGGGGTTTTTGAGGTGGTGGAAGGTGCAGTAGGTGGAGAGGGGTGGAGTGGAGGTGGTGTTGCAGTCGGGAGTGGCGGCGCACGGTGGTTAGTGCGGTGGCCGAAGGTGGTGGGAGATGGAGAAAGTAGAAGGAGAGGGAGGCAGGGGGAGATGAAGGTATGGGAAGGTTCCCTGGGTGTTTTGGAGGGTGGAGGAGATGTTGGTTGTGGCGAGGGTGGCGGCGGAAGGCGGTGTGAGTGGCGGCGAGGGGTTGGAGTGGGCTGCTCGAGTTGGCGACTTTGCACGGCCAAAGCGGCACGTGTAGGGTGAGATAGGGGATGATGGTGGCTCAATTTTTTAGAGGGAGGTGCGGGGAAGGTTTTGGTGGGCGACAATCATCGACATCAGCGGGGTAAGATTCTGTTTGGACGGCGGCGAGAAGTAGAGTTTTTGGGCTTGTGAAAAAAGGAGCTCGATTATGGCTGCCCTGGGAGTGTGTTTATAGGATAATTGAGGGGGAAAACGAAAAAGAGAGAAGAATACAACTGGGGGTAGGTGAGGAAGGTCGCCGACCGGTGGTGGCAGGCGGTGCATGCCCTGCAAATTGCAGGGTATGTTTGGCTCAGGGTGGGTAAAAGGAAAGGATGGCAGCACGCATGAGGAGGGAGGACGAGTAGGCTAGGTCGAAAATGGAAAGGAAAACGATGAGGGTGGTAGGGGTTGATAGCAGGATGGAGCAGGTGGTCGTTGGCAGGCGCAGGACTACAGGTTGGGGGTTGCAATCCGCATGAGGAAGAAGAAGACAAGGTAGGGTGGACCGGGTGGTCTAGGGAAATAAAGAAAAGAAGGAAAATGGCAGTTCAGCTGGGTGGAATGGGCAAGGGGGAGGTAGACGACGTGGCCTGGCTGCACGAGATGGGCCAGGGGGAGTTTGGGCCGTGGCTAGCCCAACTAGGGAGGAGAAGGAAAAATAAGGAGAGGAGAAAAAAGGAAAAAGGAAAAGAAAGGAGAAAAGGAAAAAGGAAAAAGGAAAAAGAAAAATAAAATAAAATGGTTGGGCTGGGGGCATTTGGTTTTTATTTATTAATATAATTAAGTTAGATATTTAAATTGAAAAATAATTATTTTAAGAATAATAATTAAGTCCATTTTTAGATTAATTAGACTATTTTGGGTAAGTTTTCATTAACTTCCATGTTAGTTAGTAAAATGTCCAAATTTTGCCTAAACAATTTATTTATTATTTTCTCATTGTTTTGCCTTTAGTAATCCCACTTATTTTTTAATAAAATAATTTATTTACTTAATTCCCCTAATAAATCCCTATTTTACTAAATTCCTAAATTAGGGTTTGGGGGTATTTCAGTTATTATTAAAGTGAAAATCATTTTGTATCATATAAGGCCCATGAAACTTGTCTTTGTCTTCAAAGAGCTTAACAAAATATTTGTCTTCTTGGTAGAGCTTGTTCAATTATCCAAAACTTAGGACTTTACCGTTTATTATGGACAACATACAATACCTCCTAGCGAGGACGTCAACTACAAATTTTCCTTACCACTCTTATGCATAGCTACAATGGTAAAAGATGATAAGACTCAACCAAACTAGTATACCTATGGTTGAGCATATGTTGCCCATTTAAGTAATTTAGAAACTCTAATCTATATGCATTACAAATTTTGATGACTTACGATAGTGAGGCTAATGATATAGAGCCCTAACTATGGCGTAGAGTTATTTGTCATAAGTACTATAGTTGGAGAAAGAGTTATTGAGCTTTTCACTAGAGTTGGCAATAGATTTTCCTTATTATAGTAAAAAGACTCAAATTCCCACTCCACTTCATCATATTCCACCTCAACCACTTTGGAAAAAGTTAGGTAATCTTAGGATAGGGCTTCATTGAACTTTCTCTTGATCAAGTCAAAGGCTTCTTGAGTGGTTTTACTCTAGATAAACCCCCTTCTTAAGACACTCTGTGATAGGAACTAATAAGGTACTAAATCCTTTGATGAACCATATATAAAATGAGGTAAGTCCATGGAAGGATCTAACATGGGTTATAGATGTGGGTGTAGGCCACATTTTTATTTCCTCCACCTTTGACTCATCCATTGAGATTCCCTTTTGAGATACAACAATTCCTAAGAAGGTGGATCTTGGTATAAATAAGTCACACTTATCTAGATTCTATTACAACTTATTCTTTCTAAGAGCTACAAATATAATATTTAAATGTATTATATACTCTTCACTACTACAAGAGTACACAAGAATGCTATTGAAATAAACTAAAACAAAATTTGAAATTAATGGCCTTAGGGCTTCATCCATAAGTCACATAAAATTACTTGTTGCATTTGATAATAAGAAGGGTATAACCGTCCATTTATATTATTTTTCATTAGTTTTGAAGGCGATCTTCCATTTGTCCCTATCCTACATTAAGATTTGGTAATAGCCACTTCATAAGTCAATCATAGAGAACACTTGAGCCCCATGCAAACAATCTAACATATCATCAAGGCTAAGTATGTGATACATATATTTGATGGTAATGTTATTGATAGCCCTATTGATGAATACATACTTTATATATATATATATATATATATATATTTTATACCCTTTTAATCTTAGTTTTTGGTTTTTTATTTGAATAGTATATGAGGATAATTATAATTTTATGATTAAGTGATAATAATCCTATATCTTTAATTATTTGAGCTAAAATGATATAAAATGATGGGCTTCATGTAATACTCAAAATTTTGGCTTATTATAAGCCTAAGTAACAAATATATTAACCTAATTATAATATCAAAAAATTATTATTTCTACTTTATCATAACTCCTTACTCTTAATTCTTAACTTAAACCTAACTCCTTACTCCTAATTCTTAACTTAACCTCAACTCCTTACTCTTAATTCTTAACTTAATCCTAATTTTTATTTTGGGATATTAATATTTTTAATCTAACCCCATAAAGTTGTTAATTAAATTATCATAAAATCCTAACCTAAATTATTTTAAATTTATTTAATTAAATTCTCCCTGTCTTCTTGCATGAAATATACCCCAACAATACCCTCTACCATATCTTCTACTATGCTATCAACTACACCCTACCCATTATAACACACAACACCTTACCCTAATCATCGCCCATATCCTAAGCTGAGGGTTTTTTCTTAAAACATTTTCCCCGATATTGGGTGCATCATCACTACCTTCATCACTAACTATCTCCCTCTATATATGTATATAAATAACACCATATTTAATGTTGGATACAATCACCTTTTCCCCTTCTTTTTTATGTAAAAACATACACCACCAAACAAGGCCTTCTATCCTTTCTCTCCCTCCTTTTTGTTGTCACCAAACACACCCCATAAACCACCACTGATAACCCTTTATATGCCTCACCCCTTAGCACGGGCCATTCCACCAAGACCTCTCCACAAACACTAACCAAACTCACCAAACACCTCCCCTTTATGCCAACAAAACCCATCGAACACACACCTACCTTTGGCAAAATCCACACAAACCACCCTTCTTCCTTCCACTATGAGCTTTGGTGATCAACACCATTCCCTATCCCTACCTTCATATAAGACCACCACACCACACTCTCTTCATTTGGCTAAAACAAATGTAGCTAACTCCCACCCTTCAACCACTTCTAGCAAAGCACACTACCCCTTTCAACCACATCCACCAAAGCGCACCACCCCCTTTCGGTGCTTTCTTCAATTCACCATCCTTGATCACTAGAAATTGTTTCCATTTTATACCCCTTATCAAAAACAAAATATTTTTTTACTACCCCTAACACTCAAGCACCATAACCAATCCCCTTCTTTTGTTACGTAACCTTCCACTGAAGTCCATACCTTGTGTTGGTTTGGTTTTCCTCCCTTATTTCACTCTTAATTAAATTAACTATTCCTTAATTATACCATTACATCCTAATATTATTTTTTTATTAGGTAATTTACTAGAATTTTTGAAAAAGGAGGGATAGGATATATATACTTAGAGATTGTTGCCTTTCTCTTTAAGGATACTGGTCGTGGTTTATGGTTTTGATGTTAAATGTGTTGTATGATTATGTGTATTATCATTTTATTATTATTATGTTGATAAATTCATGTTGATAATGATATGATATGATAATGTTACTTATCTGATGGGAAGATAGTGAAAATGAAGAAAGATTAGCTGATATGATGTTGTGTTATATTATATTTTGTGGACTAGTATAATATGTGTAAATATAATGTGGGCTTGAATAAGTATGGTAAGTGGAAAATGAATATATGCAAGAGGTATGGTCATGTATAATTTGAGGATTTGAAAATAATGATGTTGGACAAGTGGAGTTTTTCGGAAATAAGGGTGTTAGGTCATCTTTGAAGGATATTTTGGTTAATATGGATTTAACATGGAAATTTTGGTAGTTTAATGTGTTATACTAATAGAATTTAATATGATTTAATATTGGTACTTTATTATATTAATTATTTCAGAGAATTAATATAAAGTGTATATAGTAGCTTTTAGCTTACAACTTGGTCAATCTTTTTATTGTGATTAAAAGATGACTTAGAAATTATTATTATATGTCAATCTATTCTAGTGGTAGATTTTGACTTTCCTAGTACATTTATTTTCTTGGTATTCACCTATTGTTATTTTCTATTTTAATCCACCATAATTATATTTTTTTTCTTATTATTTATTTTATGTTATTTAGAGTCTTTTATTCTATTATTTGTGATCTAGCTAAATTTAAGTGATCCATCTCATTCTCCAATCTAAAACAATATCGTTACTTAGCAATACTATAATTGATGATAAGAAGGTTTAAATTGTGTATTGACTGCGGCCATACCACCTATTATCCATGCACATTCTCATTCTCATAGGTTATCCCTTTCATGTAATAAAAGGGTGGGTATGATATGTGGACTAAGGGATTCACGCTTGAAACCATTTTGGAACAACTCACCCACTTGCCTTTATAATTCTAACACCGCCCTATGGATGCACTAGTAGGTGTGCTTTTTTTGGAAGAGTGGCATGGAGGATCAAGCCTATTTGGTGTTATGCCCTTCAAGGAAGGCAACTCACTTGGTAGGTCATTTGGGAAAATATCCCTACAATTAACAAAGGCTTGACTTGGGGGTTAAGGTGCCTCTTTTATTATTTTTGAATAATTACAATAAGTACACGACCTTGCCCCTTAGTTATGGCATTATCCTACCCTATACCATATAAGAATAAGTTATATTTACATTCGATGGCATCCCTTACAAGTGATGGCCAATTGCTAAGGGGATTAAATGCAATGTTATTGTTGTAAAACTTAAGATCATAAGTAATCTTCTTACTATCATGCTTGACACTCCTATTATATTACTAAAGCCTATATAGTAACAAGTGACATACATATATAGGAACTATATCATAAAAAAAACATTGCCTTGGCAAGTTTTTCCAATAGAAAATGGGATAACCACTTGTTTATTGACCTCCACCACATTACAATCATTAATCTATTGAAGCATGTAGGCTCATGCATGTGTGGTATATGCTGCCATATTCAAACAACTGTCCTATCCATAATAAGATATCACACCTTACCAAGAATTGTGTAATTGGTACAAAAAATACTCTCCCTTATTAAATCCTCCATAACCTCCTTGTCATGTAACACTATTCTCACAATTAGGATTTCCCCTACATTTGGTGGTGCTACTTCATGATATTTTTCCTCTTCAGTTGATTCAACTTCATCCTCATCTCCTTTTATGTTTGGCTCTTCCAAGTTCCAAAGGGTAATAATCCTTTTGTTTGGATACGCATTTTGGTAATGTCCAACACCTCAAACTTTGAAAGAACGTATTTTTCTTCTCCTACTTAACTCTCTTCCTTTTTATCTTTATTTACCTTTGAAATCAAATGCCTTAGGTGTAAGAATTGGCCTTAAAGGAATAGTTTCTTATTTCGTTGAGGCCATTTTTGATTTTGGGGGAAAATAGGGTTACCACTTCTTATTGTGATTTTATACTTTGATGGATAGAGAAATAGCCCATCTAAAGTATAATACAAATGCTTTTCAACCTTTCTTGAGACCTTATGTCTTAGGCCTCCACTAAATCAAGACATAGTGTGTTCTTCCTCTTCCTCTATGACAAGCCTCATCATTAACCTTTCAAACTCTTTAATGTAATGATGTGCACTTAAAGAGCCTTGTCTTAGGGAAGACATATTACTACAGAGGTCTTAACTCTATGAGGGTGGAAAAAATCATTACCTCATCAAAATACTCATTTTGAGCCAACTCTTTACCTTGGGCTTTTGCTTATTTCTTCATTGGTGAGTTAGGTTTTCCCATCACAAAGAGATTTACACATTCAATATGAGCACCATAACCTTGAAAGATTTATAATTACCCTAGGCTTTGGCTATAAACATCCTCGAACACCTTAGCACCCACTCTAGAAAATCCTTTAGGTTATGTGATCCATTAAACTCTATATTTTGACAAAGAGGGTTTAGGGTAGCTAATTTTTTTTTTAATTTTTGGGTATGTTTGGGCTTATAAAAGGTGAGGGGTGTGGAAAATGAAATATAAAAAATGGAAGCACTAACCTTAAACTTGAAGATGAGAAAATAAAGTTAAGAATCTCAAAATATTAACCTTTATCTTTAATACCAATTTGAGTTATAAGCTATGTAATTGGTTTAAACTAACAAGGAATAAAGATACAGAGGGGACCAGTCATGCGTAACCCAAAACAGAGAAGGTATAATGGGAAGATACGATAGTTTATTTGATCCATAAGTAACCCTTGAGATTAAATACTCACATTCACTACCTTGGGTAATAATACTAAGATAAAAAGTGTGAGACTTTTGAAACATAAGAAAAAAACACTTTTCTTGAGTTGTGAATGTAAAGAAGAGTATAAACTCTCTAGTTTCTTGCAAAGTGGAAGATAATTAGATTCGGTGGAGGAACTAACATGTATACGGGGGGTGTTAGGTTCCTTTGAGTTGCAAAATGATCATACTATCCTCCATAGCCGACTTGGTTATTAACCTTTAGTTACTTTAACTAGTTAGAATTGAAATCAACCCCTAAAGTTTTCTAGCTATTTTTTAACATAGCACAAATAAATAACACATTCTCCTATTCCTTAATTAGTCATCCATGGGGTTTAGAAGGTAGAAAAGACAACTAAATCAACTTTAAGAGAGAAATGGGTAAAAGCAGAATGAGCAAACAAACTAAAAATGTTTAACAACTCCTATTATCTAGCCTCTTAATTATCTATGGATAATGACATGAAAATGTTTCTAACTTCTTCCAATCATTCTCATCAATTTATGATGCCGATTCGCTTCTCATTTTGTGAATAAAAGATATAAGTGGTTGTTGGTGTGCATTACTTAGTATTTGACAAAAAATATTAGCCAGTTCTTGAATTGGTGGCTCGATGTGTTGATTGATATTAAGCCATGTTGAGTTGACTTAAGTCATGAAGAAGGTGGTGGCTTTAGATAGATCATGCATGACTTGCATGTCTTGATTCCTTAGATAATTGTCTTTGTCCAAGTAAGGAGTATTTTATCACTTTCTAACTTAGAGAAATTAATTAGCAAGATTGTATCACTTATATTTGTTTAGTTAATTTTTAACATTATAATTTTCTTTCTTTAATCACTATCTAATCATGTGAGGATCAATTGTAGCCTTTCATTGTTTATTATTATGGATGAAAAACCTCTTATTTTTCCCTAACAATCGATGGCTTTCTACTCCCCTATGGTAATCAAATTAAATGATTTCTTTGGTAAAGTTACCATAATGCCCTGAAGTGCTAAACTTTATTCCTTCTCTCTCCATCTTTCCTTTTTAAGTGTAATAGATGATTTATGACAACCCATTTCTCCTTTCAACTGACCATTTTGGAATTTGCCAGCCATGCACCCAATCTCGTATGGCCACCCTTTCTTCTTCTTTCCTTCCCTCTCCCTGCCACCCTATCACCTTCCCTACCACCCTACATGTTGCCACCGGCTAGCCAGCTGCCCTCCTATTCTCCCTCTTCTTCAGCTCTTTTCCTGCCCCATTTTTCCAACCCCATACCTTTCCCAACCTCCCTCTTATTCCTTTATTCTCCTTCCTTTTCCTCCCTATTTTGGCTATACTGCCACCCACTGCCACTTTAACCACTGCACCAACCCCCTGCACCACTCCCTACTACCCTCTACCTTAGCCTTGTACCACCATAATGGCCCCCTCGAGCCCCTGCAGTCCCTCCATCCTCCCCTCTTCCTTTTTTCCCTTCTTTCTCCCCCTTATCGGTAGCCTCCTTGCAAACCCTCCCTTCGCCGCCGTCCAACCACCTCTGCCACCACCTAAACCACCAATTAACTCCCTACAACCTCGTCTACCACTCCCATGCCTCCTTTTCCCAAAACCATCCCCTATACCACTTCATTTTCCTCATCTCTTATCCTTCCTTTTTTGCCCCGTCCACTCCTGCAGCCCACTTTACCACCTCGTCTCCGCCGCCTCTGCCTCCCTTGGCCACCAAAAACCCATCCCTAGCCACCACCTACACCCTCTCTTCACTCCTGCACCCTTCCCTTGCCTCCAATCCTCCCCCGTCTACATTCTTTCCTAGCCTAAAGACCCCAACCCAAAAATAGCCCATTACTCCTTTTCCTTCACCCCTTCAAGCTTTTCTCCTCTTTATTTTGCATGTGGCTCATGCTACATGAGAAGGATGAGTTGCTTTATGCCTTAGTATTTTAGTACAAAATTTTTAGGCATAAGAGCATTTTAAGTTAAGTGTTTCATTATTTAAATTTTATAAAGTTTTATGCTTTGGGTTCTCATCTCTAATATGATAAGTTTTGATACTACTTTTAGGTGTTTATTTTGTTATCTAAATCTTGAATCTTCAATCAAGATACCGGTAAGGTTCAATATCTACAGGAATTAAGGTAATCATCAAACCCCACTTAAACATACGGATAAATGCATGCTAGCACATTAGGGTTTTAATATGTTATTTTGCATGATATATATTATATAATATATTATATGTAGCTGCTTATATAGATTGACAAAAAGGAAAGCATGTTATTTTATATGCCATGTGTGGAATTGTTGCTTAAGGGGAAGAGTTTGATTATTAATGAAAATGTTAGGTACTTATCCATGTTATATTATTTATTGTGACAATTTATGCATGAAGAATATTATAGTGAGCCCTAGGGTATTCTAGTAATATGTCATGTGCAAGAATGTGGCATATTATGTGTGGGTGCTAATGAGTAGAATGTTGAATGATAAGAGTTGGTGGAGTTGGATGATGATAAGGGATTATTGACATTAATATATTATGTAGTGATAGTAATTTAATAAAAGTGGTTTAGTAAAGGTTAAAACGGTAATTTTGTATGAAAATGGAATAATGGTAAATTTGGAAGCGAAGGGTAAAATGGTAATTATAATAATGGAAAAGGGTAAATTGGTAATTATAAAAATAGAGAAGGGTAAAATCATAATTATAATACTTAAGAAGGGTAAAATGAAAATTATGGCAAGGGAGAAGGGTAAAAAGATAATTTAATAAAAGAGAAGGGTAAAATGATAATTCGATGTAAATGAAGGTAAAATGATAATTAAATAAAAGAGAATGACAATTTGGTAATTATAAAAATGGAGAAAGGCAATTTGGTAATTTCAATAATGGAGAAGGGTAATTTGGTAATAATGATAATAAAGAAGGGAAATTTGGTAATTTAACCAGCAAAAGGGCAAATTGGTAATTATTTAACCAACTAAAGGGCATATTGGTAATTATGATAATGATGAAGGGCAATTTGGTAATTTAACCAACTAAAGGGAAAATTAGTAATCATAACAACTGAGAAGGGCAATTTGGTAACTTAGCCAACAAAATGGAAAATAAAATAAGTGTAACAATTATGGAGGGTGATTGGTGACCTAATAAGTGTGGGAGACAGCTTGGTAACCTAAACCGAGTGTGGTAGTGGCTAAGAATAACAATGTATGTATTATATGCCTCGTATTCCCCGTGTTATGCCATATTGTGTACTTTATGCTTAGTGAGGAATCATTTGTAGCGCAACTTCGAGTGACACATGCTTATGTGACTTCCTTACGGAATGTGGATGATGATTATATATGTTGTGTGTACGATGTTGTATGATGTGACCCTCTATGACATGCATGCTAGGATGTTTAATAATATGAAATGGGGTGAAAGGATAAAATAGAACAAAGAGGAAGTGAGTTGACTAAGGGGACACGATATTGACCTTAATATCTCATGATCCATGAGGGAAAAATAGGAGGAGATTATGATCAAAATGAATGAGTGATGCAACTCTTGCACAGGAGGTTCCTAGGGTTTTCATGGGATAATCCTTACGTTAGAAAGGTGTTAGGGTTTGAGTGGCCAACTAGGGTTTTACAGTCACATTGATGATTGGTGAGTAGAGTGATGGGATTTGGGTTGAAACTAAATGAGATAAGGTGTTGGATGAAAAAAAAAGGTTGGGCCACATAGGTCCAATTAGGGTTTTAAGGGAAAACCCTAGAGAGTGGTAGTGAGAGGATTTGAATGTGATAAGGTTTTGGTCTCAACCCACACCCTTAGGAGTTTGGTCTTCATTATAAGTAAATGTAAGGGAGAATGGAGGTCAGGGTGTGATAAGAGGCGTAAAGGGCTCAAGACATGGGACAGGCCTTCTCGAGAGGATAGAAGTAAAGGTCAGTGATATGCATGTCAAGGGTGAAATACTTTCAAATAAGATAAGAATAAGACACTAAAAAATTAAAGAGGAAGATTGCTCAGCCGGACCCAGATCGGTCCACCGGCAAATAATAGTGGCCTGGAGCCGGGGTGCCCTGCATAACCGGTCCACCAACGGATAGTAGTGGGCCAGGCGCATTTTGCTTTACATGACCGTTCCACTGGCTATAATAGTGGGGGTTTCCATTCTCAACAAACTGAACATAATGATGATAAGACATAGGAAAGACACGAAGTAATTAGAGTGAAACACCATATAAGTCAGCACCAAACCAGTCCATTGGAAAATAATAGTGGCCAGGAGAATTTTCCCTGCATGACCAGTCCACCAGCTATAATAGTGGGGTTCCCACACTCACATAGATATAAAATTGAAGAGATGTTTGATTAATGATGGACTAAGGGCTTAAGGCCCAAAAGGATTGATTTTGCACTATGACATGGATCAAGGCATAAAAGTATGGATTTTACATTATGACTCATTAACATTTGATGGACTTGTTAAGGATGTGAATGTTAAGTATGTGAATGTTATGTATGCACATCTTGTTATATATGTGTATAGCCTTGTACCATGTATTACATTGCGAGCCAGCTTTTAAGTGTGTTTTTAAAGGGTTACTCAGTACTATAGTATTGAACTGCTCCATTCATGGGGTCCCTACCTATTCAATGGGTAGCGTCTCTTGCAGGTCCTTTTCAGGTGATATTCAAGTGGACAATGGGAATGAGAGTAAGGAATTATCCAGAATTGTTAGGGTTTTCTCTTTCTCTTTTAAATTCTTGGTTTTAATGTTATTGTTGCTCTTGTAACCACCACTGGTGGATTTTATTTTTGTAAATGATTTTTATGCTACTCTGATTTGAATATGGTTTATAAATTGTGTCTTACACTTTTAGCCTTAGCACTTGGTACTTGAATGGTAGGAGTGAACCAGTTTGGTACTAAGTGTGGAGGTAATATCCCCAATATTCACAGTTTTGTAATTTGTTTTCGCTAACTCTTTTAAATAAAAAGAAATTTTTCAATAGTGAATTTTGGGGCTGTTATAAGTTGGTATTAAAGCTGGTTTCGACCCCTCTTTCGATTTTAAACTTTTTTAGGCTGATTTCACAAGTTGGTATCAGAGCTGGTTCTGACCGCTCTTCCAATTTTAGAATTTTTAAGTTGATACCACAAGTTGGTATTAGAGCGAGTTTCGACCGTCCAATTTCAGACCTTTTTAATCTGATACCATAGGTTGGTATCAAATTTGGTTGAACCATTCTTCCAATTTCTGACTTTTTAATCTGATACTACGAGTTGATATCAAAACCGATTTCAAATGTTCTTCCAATTTCAAACCTTTTTAAACCGATACCACGAATTGGTATCAACATTAGTTTTAACAACTTCTTCCATTTTAAATGAAATTAAGCAGATACCACAGCTGGTATCTGATCTAGTTTCAACCATTCTTATAATTTCAATCATTTTAAGTAGGTACCACAAGTTGGTATCTGGTATTTTCAGATAACCTTCCTTGGTTTTTAAACATTTTGAGTTAATACTACAAGTTAGTATCAAAGTATTTCAAGTAAGTTTTTCAAGTTTGAATGATTCTTGAAAGGATTTCCCCTCTTATCTCTCCTTTTTTTTGAAAACCCGGATTAGTTTTGAGAGTTTGATATGGGTAGATTAAGTGACCTCAGTTTATGTAACACCCCCAAATTTCACTCTTGAAAAAAAAATTTTTGAAAGAATAAAGCGGAAGCTAGGAGCGAATTTGGGAAATGTTACCGCCACATCTAACACAAGATAAATGTCAACCATCTATCTCATGTTAGATGCAAGGCTAAAAACCTGTTAAACAATTAAATCCGAACTTTAAAAGCATGACAACGTTACGAGAATTTGAAGTCAATTACAAAACCCTTGGAAATTTAAATACAACCCTCGTAACTTTTAAAGACGAATACGATTAAAAAAAAATTCCAAAGGGTAAATATCCGGACCACTTACCCACTCAAGTCAAGCCTTCCACCCCAATTTAATAACTAATCAAAACCTGCATCAAAGGTCTGCTCCCCACCGTCGGTGGATTATCACATGACCCATTCAACCAGTGTAGTATCAGTACGGGTCCAATACTGAGTAAGTCCCACTACCCTAACTTATGGGAGAGACGTAACTAAAGCATCGAGTTCATATTATGATACAATACATTGATATAATATCATACGTACTCACAACCCACAGCATGAATCTAACCATACACCTATAGTAACATATGAGACATATGTAACATCCCATTTAAACATATAAGCATGGTATATCCGAAATATAAAGTGGCTCATGCGTCTCAAGTAGGAATAATACATATTATTGGAAACTCAATGCGTGACATACTCACGTAAGCAGCATGTAGTAATATAGATAATAAAAGCTGATCGTAGTCCAATTAGACTTATTTCCTTTGAGTCTTTATTAAAAGTAGTCATTTCACACCACAGTCTTTATTAATCCACGTGAGTGCGGGAACCCCACTATTATAGCCGGTGGACCGAAATATATAAACTCAGGGCAGAACGCTCCTGACCACTATTATTTGCCAGTGGAAAGGTCTCCAGGGCAGAACGCTCCTGGCCACTATTATTTGCCGGTGGACCGATCTGGCCCCGACTCACATGGTGTTCCACTGTAAGTAATTAGTATCTTTCCCATGTCTTATAAGTTTTAAGTTTGGTTTGCTGAGCACAGAAACCCCCACTATTATAGCCGGTGGACCGGAAATCATATAGGGCAAAATGCTCCTGACCACTATTGTTCACCGGTGGCACGGTCTCTAGGGCACCCCAGCTCCTGGCCACTATTATTCGCCGGTGGACCGATCTGGGCCCGGCTCAGCATCTTCCTCTTTAAGTGATTAGTATCTTAACGTATCTTATTTGAAAGTGTTTTACCCATGACATGCATGGCTGACTATATCCGCACTTATCCTCCCAGGAGGGCCCGTCCCATATCTTGGAACTCATGCACCCCTTATCACACCTCGATATTCATTTCCCCTCTATACTTACACATAATAAAAACCAACTCCTAGAGTATGAATTAAGGCACAACACCTCGTGACATCGGACTCCACCCGCCATTAGCCTCTAGGGTTTCCCTTGAAACCCTAATTGGACCTATGTGGTCCAACCTCCTCTTACTTCACTACCATTAATTCATCTATCCTCAACACCTCATCTCACTTAGGTCCAATCCCCAAATCATATCGCTTTACCCATCGATTCTACCTGTGACCCTAAAACTTTAGTTGGCCACTTCAACTCTAGTACCTTTATTTTCCAACAAGTAACCTCTCCTTTTCACCCAATATTTCTTCTCCCTCAAAACTCCCATAATCATCCCTTATAACATAAACTCTCACTCTCAACCCGCACCTCACTCACCCTTAATCATTTTTCTTTCGCCTTTTTTAGATTACTAATTCTTCCCAAAACCCTAATCGGGTCCCTTACATGACCCTACGTACTACATTTCACCTCGAGTCTCCAAACTCCCAAACGAACCTTCCACTAACTTCCTCACATCCCAAGGTAACTTTTCATACATAAGGTTCGTCCCCATGCGGACCTTAACCTTCCCATGCATACCCTATCATTTCCACCATGCCAGTTCTATCATTTCCATGCAAACCCTAGTTTCCCCCATGCAACCTTATTTTATTCCCATTCTTCTATTTATTTGATTCCACCTTTTCCTCATCATCTCACAAATTATGAATTCCTTAGGTCGTCCATACCTATGTTAACCGACGTACTTCCCTTTGGTTATCTTAATTGCCTATTTTTCCTTTTTCAAGTCCCCACCTCACAACACTTCCTCACATAACCTAGCATGCATGTCGTAGGGGTCACATCACATTGCATCATATTTGTACCATACCATATTAGGACACACAGATGAGAGCACGAGAACGTACCTCGGTTCCATGCTGCGCTAAACACATACACAGATAACATGCAGGTTATAACATACAACCGCACAAAGCATACAAGACAGGTAAAACATGCAATACGCACAGGTGGCCTTAGTTACGTCCTTACCTAAATCGGCGCCGGGCTTGAAGCACGCTTCTACGCCTCCTGGGGGCTTTGACTCGGTTCACCTATAAGAGGGAAATGCTAAGGGTCAATCTCTCTCTACCCAAATTACCATAATTTTCCTACATTACCCCTATCATGGCCTAATACTAAGGCTAATATTAATAATAGGGGTTTATAAATAAAGGGTAGGGTTATTACTATTCTCACGATAGTTTGAACGGATTATTACTGATTAAAGTAGGTTTTAGCAAAATCCAGAGTATTAGGGTGAGGGTTTCGACATTATTAATAATAATTACTAATAATACTAACAATAATAAGAATACTACTTATAATAATAGTACTCATAATAAGAATAATAATGGCTATAATGATAATAATAATAGTAGAAGGAGTAGTAGTAATGAAAATAATAAAGATAATAATAATAATAATAATAATAATAATAATAATAATAATAATAATAATAATAATAATAATAATAATAGTAAGAGTACTAGAAATAATACTAATAGGGATAATAGCAATAATAATAATAGTTAGAAAGATAAACATAATGACGCTAGTGTTAACCATAGTAATAATATTAGTAATGATAGCGATAATGATAGTAAAATAACAATAACCATGATAATAATTACAATAATAATAATAACAATACAGTAGTTGTGGTAATACTAGGCATAACAAAAATACTAAGGTAATAATATTAAATTATAATGTTAAGGATAATAACGATGGTAATAATCGATAAAATAATAAATGTGTTAAATACAATAACAACAACAACAACAAAACAATAACAAGGATAATAATAATAATAATAATAATAATAATAATAATAATAATAATAATAATAATAATAATAATAATAATAATAATAATAATAATAATAATAACAACAACAACAACAACAATAATAATAACAATAATAATAACAATAATAATAATAATAATAATAACAACAACAACCTCATAACCATGGTAATAGTAACAGTAACAATAATGATAATAATAATAATGATGATAAGGATAATAATAATAATAATAATAATAATGTTAATCATATGAATAATAGTAAGAATACTACCATAATAATAATAACAAAGATAATAACAACATCTATCATAGTTAGAGTAATAAACATAGGAATAATAATAACAACAACAACAATAATAATAATAATACTAATAGTAACAATAATAATAATAGTACTAATAATAATAATAATAACAATAATGATGATAATAATAATAATAATAATAATAGTAATCATAATAGTAACGATAATAATAAAGATAATAATAGTAAAGATAATAATAATAATAATAATAATACTAGCAATATTAACAATAATAATAACTTATTAGGGCCTGTCAATAATAATAATAATAATAATATTATTATTAATAATGGTTGTACTAATAATAATTATAGTAATAGTATTAATAATAAATAGGTTAATAATGATTATAATAGCATTAACATTAATAGTTAATAATAATAAATTTATTAACTTCTATTATTCCAGGTCTAAGGTTTTAGGGAGTTGAACCACCTGGCTGGGGGTGGCACCGGCGGCGGCGCGACGACGGCGGTAGCAGCGGAGGAGGAGGAAGAAATTGGGAAGGGTGGCTATGGAGGCTAAAAGAGGAGAAATTAGGGGGAAGTGGAAGTGTAGGGTGGTAGGGCAGGCACTCCTGGTGGTTTTTGGGGGTGGTGGTGGTGCCGAAAGCGGCGGCACAGCCGGTGGCGGCGACACGAAGGTGGCGCAGGGCTGGAAGGGTCGATGTTGGAGAGGAATTTTCGCATGGCCAGGGCGGCACGTGTGGCGCAAGGCAGGGAAGTTAAGGTGGTTGGTTGTGTAGAGGGAGGTTCAGGGAGGATCTTGGTGGCAAGGGTAGGTGGTAGGGGCGGCTGACGGCGGAGAAAAGGCCGTCTGAAGGTAGGGCGGCGCGCGGCTTGCTCTGTCTGGGTTCCCAATTGTCGAACCCGATTAAGGCGGTGCTGAGGGCTATTTATAGGCCAATTTGAACGAAAAATGACAAGATCCAAGTGGGAGGTTAGGGGGTTAGGGTTAGGGTAGGTCGTCCGGCGTAGTTGGCCGACGTATGGTCTGAAAATTTTCAAACCATAATTGCTTGGGAAATGGGGGATTTTTGTGCGGGAGAAGGGAGTGTCGTTTGGTCACATCCATGGGGAAGTCAACGAAAAGAAGAGGGGTGAAATGACCGGAGCTGGAGCTGGCATTGCAGGCTTTTCTTCCTCTGGCGAGCTTTCGTGTTGCAGGCGGTCACCGACTGAGGAAGAAGAAGAAGAAGAGGGGCTGGACCAGCGATCCAGGGGAAAGGAAAAAGGGAAGGGGGAACCGGCCGGGTGGTGGCGGTTATTTCCCTTATTAATGAAACGCTGCATTTTGGGTGATATTTGAGAAAAACGCGGCGTCCGCGTCGGTCTGACAACGGTTATATTTTCTCCTTATGGCGACGCGGCGTTTCAGCGACTTTAGCTTCGAAACGCGGCGTTTTTCCTCACGGGCGGCTGGGCTCGCTGGGCCGCGGCAAGAAGAAGGAAAGGAAGGGGGCGTTGGGCCGGTCGAGGCCCAACTTCGGCGGGGGGAGTAGGAAAAAGGAAAACGAAGGAAAAGAAAAAGGAAAAAGGAAAAAGGAAGGCTTTATTTAGGGTTTTGGATTTTGCATAAATTATTTAGAATATTTTTGGGCTATTTAGAATATTAATATTTATAAGATATTAAATAAATTCCTTTTTGCTTAGTTTAGACTATTTTAGATAAATTTCCTTAACCTCCATACTAATTAGGAAAAATACTCAAATTTTCTTCCAATTAAATTATTTATTAAGTTAAATTAATTTGAAACTATTTTATTCTTCTTAATTTAAATAAAGTAATTTATTTAATTAATTTCTAAAATAAAATCCTTAATTAGCTTAAAATACCCCAATTCCTCCTATTTCAAACACTTTTAAATTTCTTTTTGGTTTAACCTAATTAACTTCCTCTTATTTTAATAAAAATGAATTATTTTGGTTAAATTCCCACATAAAGATCTTATTTAATAATGGATAATAGAAATTAGGATTTTGGGGCATTTCAGTTTAGGTCACCTAGCTTGACAAATAGCACCTTCCTTAACGAACTCCTATTTTATAGCTAACTCAACATGGACCGAGATGAATGGATTGACAACCTAGAGAGAGCGTTTGAAGTGCTCGTGGGATTAGCCCAGCAATCCTCAGTACCCCAACCTCAAACCGCTTTACCTCAGATGGATATTAGAGAGGATTGGCTAGATAAAGTTTTGCATCATCGACCCCAACCTACGACGGGAAAGAATGTGGAGTTGGTGGAGTTGGATGATGGTAATGAAGTATTGATATTAATATATTATGTAGTGATGGTAATTTAACAAAAGTGGTATAGGAAAGGGTAAAACAGTAATTTTGTATGAAAATGGTAAAATGGTAAATTTGGAAGTAAAGGGAAAAATGGTAATTTTGTATGAATGGTTATTTTGGAAGAAAGGGGTAAAATGGTATTTCAGATATAAAGGGAAAAATGGTATTTGTATAAGTAAAAGGGTATTATGGTAATTTTGGAAGTTAGGGGTATTATGACAATTTTGGAAGTAAAGGGGCAAAATAGTAATTTTGTAAATAAGAGGGTAAAATGGTAATTATAATAATTAAGAAGGGTAAAATGATAATTATGGAAATGGGAGAAGGGTAAAAAGATAATTTAATAAAAGATAAGGGTAAAATGATAATTCGATGTAAATGAAGGTAAAATGATAATTTAATAAAAGAAAAGGGTAATTTGGTATTTATGAAAATGGAGAAAGGCAATTTAGTAATTTTAATAATGGAGAAGGGTAATTTGGTAATTATGATAATAAAGAAGGAAAATTTGGTAATTCAATCAGCAAAAGGACAAATTGGTAATTATGATAATGAAGAAGGGCAATTTGGTAATTTATCTAAATAAAGGGCAATTTAGTAATCATAACAAATGAGATGGGCAATTTGGTAACTTAGCCTCGTGTGCCCATGTTATGCCATATTGTGTACTTTATGCTTAATGAGTAATCATTTGTAGCGTAACTTCGAGTGACGCATGCTTATGTGACTTCCTTACGGAATGTGGATGATGATTATATATGTTGTGCATATGATGTTGTATGATGTGACCCTCTATGACATGCATGCTAGGATGTTTAATAATATGACATGGGGTGAAAGGATAAAAAAGAACAAAGAGGAAGTGAGTTGACTAAGGGGACACGATATTGACCTTAATATCTCATGATCCATGAGGAAAAAATAGGAGGAGCTTATGATCAAAATGACTAAGTGATGCAACTCTTGCATGGGAGGTTCCTAGGGTTTGCATGGGATAATCCTTACGTAAGAAAGGTGTTAGGGTTTGAGCGGCCAAATAGGGTTTTATAGTCACATTTATGATTGGTGAGTAGAGTGATGGGATTTGGGTTGAAACTAAATGAGATGAGGTGTTGGATGAAAAAAAAAGGTTGGGCCACATAGGTCCAATTAGGGTTTTAAGGGAAAACCCTAGAGAGTGATAGTGAGAGGATTTGAATGTGATAAGGTTTTGGGTCTCAACCCACACCCTTAGGAGTTTGGTTTTCATTATAAGTAAATGTAAGGGGGAATGGATTTTAGGGTGTGATAAGAGGCGTAAAGATCTCAAGACATGGGACGGGCCCTCTCGAGAGGATAGAAGTAGAGGTCAATTTTGCACTATGACATGGCTCAAGGCTTGAAAGTATCGATTTTGCATTATGACTCATTAACATTTGATGGACTTGTTAATGATGGGAATGTTAATTATGTGAATGTTATATATGCACATCTTGTTATATATGTATATAGCCTTGTACTAAGTGTTGCATTGCAGGCCTAGTTTTAAGTGTGTTTTTAAAGGGTTATTCAGTATCATAGTACTGAAGGGTTCCATTTGTGGGCTCCCCACCTATTCACTGGGCAGTGTCCCTTGCAGGTCCTTTTTAGGTACTATTCAAGTTGGAAACGGGAAAAAGAGTAAGGAATTATCCGGAACTATTAGAGTTTTTCTCTTTCTCTTTTAAATTCTTGGTTTTAATGTTATTGTTGCTCTTGTAACCACCACTAGTCGATTTTATTCTTATAAATGGTTTCAACGCTACTCTAATTTAAATATGGTTTGTAAATTGTGTCTTACACGTTTAGCCTTAGCACTTGGTACTAGAACGGTAGGAGTGAACCGATCTGGTACTAAGTGTGGCGGTAATATCCCCACAATTCACAGTTTTATAATTTGCTTCCGCTAACTCTTTTAAATAAAACAAAATTTTTCAATAGTGAATTTTGGAGGTTTTACATTTTTCCTGTTATACTTTAAGTAATTCTCTAAATACTTGTTTAAATTTGTGACATCTATCCCATTCTCTTTTTTACCACAATTTAAATGTTTGATTGTTTTACCTTGTATTATATCTAAAGATGACATGATAAGTCAGATTTATATTGAGTATGATAGTAAAATCCAATTATGTTGTATTATGCTTTCACTTAAAAGAAAAAAAAATGTTGTTTTAAAATTTGAGGGTATCAAAAAATTAGCTTGGATATAGCCATAAAGTTTTATTCAACATGGTTTGCTATTAGTAAATTAGTCTAATCATTTCCTTTTCTTATTCATTGATAATAGAAATAGGTGTTAGCTATGTGTGTATACATGAATAATTTGGTGTGCCTAGTACGTGTACAAAAAGGAACTTAGAGGAAATTTTGAATTTGAAAACAATTTTTAACATGTTTGAATAAGTTAAAAGGGCAATGCCATTTATTTAGATGTTATTCTAATTTGCCCTTAATTCATCCCTCTACACTTCATACTTATGCACATATGAGAAAAGGGAGTGATTATACTAGGATTTCTTCACTAAAATTCAATATTTAATTGAGGAATTGGTAAAGAAGGTTCATATTTTGACCATTTTATAATAACAGAAACCATAATGTGTGTAAAATTAGAATAGAACTGTTATTCCAGTTCATATTTTGTTGGTAGTATAAATTTAGTTTTAGTGTTACAAATTCATTGGTATAAGTGTTTATACACTCATGTATGTGTCAAGATTAGCTCCATGTTTGGTTAATCATTCAAGTGATTAGGGTTTCTATAAATGATGATTGATTACACCTAAATTTGTGATCATAATTTATGTCATAATATTAATCATTTGGAATCTCGAATGTGGGATTATTATCCAACGTTGGGCTTGCATGTAAACAATACGAATTGGACGCTGTCGTATCGGTTAAGTACGCACAAACATGATCAAATTAAGTTTAATTAAGTTGGGCCTAATGTATCTGATTGAATGTGGACCCATATGTGTAGAAACTGTGGGAGTCCTAAATCGTTGATGGACCGAACTAGGATGACCCGATAGATAATAGGTTAGTTATCTATATGTATATGGTTATGGTCCCTAGGTCATACGAACTTCGCTCCAATTGGTTCCCATCATTCATTGGCAAGTAGCGGGCACGTGCGTGATTTAGAAGACTACAGAACCAATCGTTAGGGTTTGATATTAGATTCGACGGTACCCGATAAATCTTTTATTATCATGGATTCAGGTACGCTTCCGCAATATATTATATATATTAATGTTGATATATTAGCATTCGATCCTGTCGAATATATATAGATTATATATTAATCTATCAATTGGCATTAGAGTTGTTGCTAAATTTATCAAGATTAGGGTTTAATTTTTAAGGTAATTTAAAAAAATTTACATGATGCAAATCTTGCCCGTAGGAGTTTGGGTTATTATTCGGATTTTTGAATTTGGGACTATTATTTGTTTTGTGTTATTATTTATTTAATAATGTAAATAATTCATAATCGACTCATTTAATTTTAATTGGATATTAAGTTTATTTTGTTTTATTCCAATTAAAATTTCATATGGGCCTATTTATGTGCGTTACTTGAAATTTATGCAAATAAAGCTAGATTTGATATTGTTGTATATATTAAATCTAAATAAGGTTGGTCCCTATATTATAGGTCCAAATTTATGAAATAAAATTAAGGGATCAATTTATTTAAATGATTGGTTGTCTAATATTAATAGATAAGCTAGTTGAAATAATATGTCGCCAAAGTGACCTCTTTTATGAAAATTGGTTTATCAAACATATTAGATGCTTGTGCTTATATCTATTTGTACGATTATTTAGTCGACCCAAAGGAAGACAAATATCTGGCAGATTTTCATATGCACGTGCGATAATAAATATATGACGATTATTTGGTTGCCATGTGGATAATAAGTCAATCTAAAGATGGGCTTATTATCTAACAGGCCTTATTATCAATATTTGATTATTGCAACAAGAACACTACTTGCAATTAATATTATTGTCCAAAGACTTGATATTAATGTTGCGTCGGTTTCTTATGATGGGATTACCAATATTTAAATTCATTGATTATTTTATTCTGTGAATTTTTTTTCGTGATCATGAATATTTATTTATGTTTATGTTTTCTGTACAGCCATGTCTGCTACTACTATATCTACTAACTTAAGCTCTATTCCCATGCTGAACGGGAATAACTTTAAGGAATGGAAGGACAATGTTATCATTGTCCTTGGCTGCATGGATCTGGATCATGCACTTAGGCTTCCGAAACCCACTGATGTGACAATTGAAAGTACCTCTGATGATAAGAGGAACTTTAAGAAGTGGGATCGGTCGAATCACATGAGTCTAATGATCATTAAGTGCAGCATTCCGGAAGCCTTTAAGGGTGGGTGTCTAAGGACATTACCAACGCTAAGAATTTCCTTGCCGAAATTGAGAAACATCTTGCAAAAACCGATAAGGTAGAAACAAGCACTCTCTTGCAGTGCTTGATTTCAATGAAGTACAAAGGCAAATGAAATATAAGGGAGTACATAATGGAAATGTACAACATTACTTCGAAAAATAAAAGTGCTAAAGCTTGAGTTATCGGATGATTTACTCGTGTACTTGGTGTTGCTTTCACTTCCTGCACAATTTAGTTAGTTTAAGGTCAATTATAACAGCTAAAAGGAGAAATGGACTCTCAATGAGCTCATTTCTTATTGTTTGCAAGAAGAGGAAAGACTAAAACATGATAGGACTGAAAGTTCTCACTTAGCCAATACCTCTAAGGGCAAGGATAAGAAAAGAAAACATGAAGTTGCTCCTAAGGGTTCGGTTCAAAAGAAACAGGAGAAGGAAAATGATAGCTGCTTCTTTTGCAACAAAACTGAATATGTAAAAAAGGATTGTCCTAAATACCACGCTTGGCGTGCAAAGAAAGGTATAATTCTCACTTTGGTCTGTTTTGAGATTAATTTAGCCTTAGCACCTAGAAACACTTGGTAGTTAGATTCTGGAGCTACTACTCATATAAGTGTTTCTATGCAGGGTTGCCTGAACTGCCGAAAGTCAAGTGATGGCGAAAGATACATCTATGTGGGAGATGGCAAGGCAGCATCAGTTGAAGTGATTAACACTTTTAGGTTATTAATAGAAACTAGTTTTTATTTGGATCTAAAAGACACTTTCGTTGTACCGTCTTTTAGATGGAATTTGGTTTCTATTTCCTTATTGGACAAGTTTGGTTATTTTTGTTCATTTGGAAATAATAAATTTAGTCTTTCATTAAATTCAAATATGATTGGCACTGATTCATTATGCGCTTACGATAACCTATATATGCTTGACATCATCACTTCATATCAAGAAACCCTACACGTGGAATCACGTAGTACCAAACACAAATTAAATAAGGAAAATTCAGCGTCATTATGGCATAAGCGCTTAGGTCATATCTCAAAAGCTAGAATTGAGAGGCTTGTGTTTGATGGTATACTTAATTCCCTTAACTTTGCGGATTTAAACAATTGTATCAATTGTGCCAAGGGACAATAACCCAAAACTAAGAGAACAGGTGCAAATAAATCTTCGGATGTCTTAGAATTGATTCACACCGATATCTGTGGACCGTTCCCTACGGCTTCTTGGAATGGTCAATAGTATTTCATATTATTTATATACGACTACTCATGTTATGGGTACCTATATCTTATTCACGAGAAATCACAATCACTGGACGTGTTCAAATCATTTAAGGTTGAGGTTGAGAATCAACTCAACAAATGAATTAAGTGCGTTAAATCTGACCATGGTGGTGAGTACTATGGTAGATATGATGGTTCAGGTGAATAATGTCCAGGACCATTCTCTAAATTCCTAGAGGAGTGCGGTATCGTCCTATAATACACCATGCTGGGATCTCCTAACATGAATGGTGTAGCTGAACTCTTAAGGACATGGTGAGGAGTATGATTAGTCATTCTACCTTACTAGAATAACTTTGGGGAGAAGAACTAAAAACAACAGCTTACATTCTAAATAGAGTACCAACTAAAGCAACTACTAAAACACCTTATGAGCTTTGGACAGGCAAAAGGCCTAGTTTAAGGCACTTCCATATTTGGGGATGTTCAGCTGAGGCAAGGCCTTATAGACCACATGAAAAGTCATTGGACTCCAAAATAGCTAGTAGTTACTTTATTGGTTATGCGGAGCGATCTAGGGGCTATAAGTTTTATAATCCCACACTTAAGTCAATTTTCAAGATGGGAATTGCCACATTTTTTGAGGATGATAAGCTTGGGGGGAGAAATGAGGTTAGAAATATTGTCTTTGCGGAGGAATTAGTCACTATTCCTACTATTATCCCTGAGGATGTGCAAGTCTCAACACCTGTTATCGATTAGGAGGCAAATCAAGAACCTCAACAAGACAATGTAGAACAACCAACCATTCAAAATGAAGTGATTATTCCAGAAGGACAAGCTCAACAACCTCAAGACCTAAGGAGATCCACTAGAGAAAGGAGAAGTGCTATTCCGGATGATTATATTGTATTTCTCCTAGAACATGAGGTTGACATTGGCATGATGGAAGATGATCCAATCAACTTCTGTCAAGCCATGGAGAGTTCGAATTCTCAAAGGTGGATTGATGCCATGAATGAGGAAATAAAGTCCATGATGGACAATGATGTATGGGATCTTATCCCGTTGCCTGAAGGAAAGAAGCCTATTGGTTGCAAATGGATATTTAAGACTAAAAAGGATTCAAAAGGTAACGTGGAAAGATATAAGGCGCATCTAGTCGCTAAGGGCTTTACACAAAAGGAAGGAGAAGATTTCAAAGAGACATTCTCTCCGGTCTCTTCTAAGGACTCCTTGAGGGTAATTATGGCATTAGTGGCACATTTTAATCTTGAGTTACATCAGATGGACGTAAAGACCGCCTTTATCAATGGTGACATTGAGGAGATAATCTATGTGGTACAACCAGAAAAATTTGTGTCTAAGGACCCAAAGAATATGGCTTGCAAACTTAAGAAATTTATCTATGGGCTCAAAAAAGCGTCTCGACAATGGTATTTGAAACTTCATCAAGTAATTACCTCTTTTGGCTTTGAGATAAATTGAGTTGATGAATGTGTATACCATAAGTTCTGTGGGAGTAAGAACATATTTCTTGTTTTATATGTTGATGGCATATTACTAGCAAGCAATGACATAGGTTTGTTGCATGAAACCAAGAGATTTCTAGCTAAGAATTTCGAAATGAAAGATCTTGGTAATGCATCTTTTGTATTGGGCATAGAAATATATCGGGATCGTTCTTGAGGTATCCAAGGGCTGTCACAAAAGGCATTTGTTGAAAGGGTTCTCAAACAATGTGGAATGCATAACTACAAACCGGGAAATACCCCTGTCGCTAAGGGAGACAAGTTTAGTCTCAGTCAGTGCCCTAAAAATGACTATGAAAGAAGGGAAATGCAAAATATTTCCTATGCTTCAGTTGTGGGAAGTCTTATGCACGCTCAGGTATGTATGCGTCCGGATATTGCGTACATTACTGGGATGTTGGGCAGATATATGAGCAATCCAGGACTTGACCATTGGACAGCAGCCAAACGAGTCATGCGGTACTTGTATAAACCAAAGATTACATGCTCACATATCAGACGTCAAGCAAGCTTGAGATCCTAGGATACACTGACTCCGACTTTGTTGGATGCCAAGATAGTAAGAAGTACACATCAGGTTTTGTTTTTTTGATGGCTAGAGGAGCTGTGTCTTGGAAGAGTTCCAAATAGACAATTGTTGCCTCTTCCACCATGGCAGTAGAGTTTGTGGCAAGTTATGAGGCTTCTAATTATGGTATATGGCTGTGAAATTTTGTCACAAGGCTGCATATAGTTGATAGTATTGAAAAACCACTCAAGTTCTTGTGTGAAAATAAGGCTGCAGTTCAGTATTCTAACAACAATCTAAGTTCTACGAAATTGAAGAGTATCGATATCAAGTTTTTAGTTGTTAAAGAAAAGGTTCAGAAAGGAGAATTGTCTATAGAGCACATCAGTACAAACTCCATGATTGCGGATCCATTTACTAAAGCCTTACCACCCAAGCAGTTTCTCGAGCATGTAGCTCGTATGGGTGTTATATTAGCTAATGATCTTTAGTTTTAGTGGGATTTTGTAATTTCAGTTACTTTATGTATATACTCTATTTGGTTTGACTTATAGATATATTTTAACCATATGTTTTCTGTAGAAATAAAGTTTTAGGTTATTTCCTTTCTATCTTTTGGTATGGTTTGATCTCACTAAAAATTTAAGGTGGACCAGTTGGAAATAGGCATGTTGGGATCACATTACATGATATTTCCATGCTACACATCCACATCTTGATCCATGTCATTCAGTCATGTCAACATATGAGACCATTGAGGGTTTAGTTACGTAGATATGTGACGAAAGACACTTTGATCCTATGTTTATGTGATTGATGGACCGGATAGGTTAAATATACATTTTATAACGACAACAGATTTGAGCTCATTCGGTTATGTCACAATTAGTAACGTTGCACATATAGCCCAAGTGGGAGATTGTTGGATTATTATCCAACGTTGGGCTTGCATGTTAACGATACGAATTGGACGTTGTCGTATCGGTTAAGCACGAACAAACATGATCGAATTAAGTTTAATTAAGTTGGGCCTAATGTATCTGATTGAATGTGGACCCATATGTATAGAAACTGTGGGAGTCCTAAATCGTTGATGGACCGAACTAAGATGACCCGATAGATAACATGTTAGTTATCTATATATATGTGGTTATGGTCTCTAGGTCACACGAACTTCGCTCCAATTGGTTCCCATCAATCATTGGCAAGTAGTGGGTATGTGCGTGATCTAAAAGACTGTAGAACCGACCGTTAGGGTTTGATATCAGATTCGACAGTATCCGATAAATCTTTTAATATCATGGATTCAGGTATGTTTATGTAATATATTATATATATTACTCTTAATAAATTAGTATTTGAGTCTGTCGAACATATATAAATTATATATTAATCTATCATTGAAGTCATAAAAAAAAAGTTATGATGATAAGTCACGACGCTAATAATGTGCACAAAATATCATGAAGGATTAGGGAGAGACGAGCGAAATTTGTTCCTGCGCTCCTCTCTTCAACAGTGACATGCTTTCCTTTTTTGCGGTGTTCGTCAAAACGTGAATCACGTATTGTTGCTCTGCACCGTATATTCACACATCCTCTCTCTCTTATCCACTCATGTCTCTAGCCATCAACACCATCGTTGGTGGTACTTGCGGTGGTTGCAGTGTCGTAGGAGCAATCTTCCCTTCCTCTTCCAAACCCCAGCCCACCCGTTTCTCTCGCCTCCATCGCCCTGTCCTTCCCCATCCCCAACTTCCGTCTCTCTCCTCCAGAAATTCTCACATCACTTCAGCATCAGATAAGTTCACTTCTCGAACTGGGAAATTTGATAGTAAGAATAGACGGAACTCCTCTGCTGCCAGTACCGCTACTACCACCCCCAGGAAGAGAAGAAAAGAACAGGATGACCCAACACAAAGGAAGCAAATAGAGGGTGATGATTCTGAGGCTATTGATATGGAGAGTGACGCGTTTGTTAATGATGAGTTTGTGATGCCTGATCTTCCTGGACTAAACAAGGATTTTTGGGAAGGACCCCAATGGGATGCCCTTGGTTTCTTTGTCCAGTATATGTGGGCTTTTGGTATCGGTTTCGCGGTACTTATCGCAGCCTCTCTATAACTCTCTCGCGGTCTCTTTTACTGATTGTGTTCAATCTGTTTGGAATGTTTTATTGTTCGCTTTGTGAATTAATGTGCGGTTATTAATTTTGTGATTTTTTTATTATTTAAAATTAACTCTATCTTCTGATTAATTGGAAGCTAACGATTAGTTGTCTATAGCTATCAATTTTTTGTGATAGTAGATGTAGACTACCGTTGAAGGGGATATGATAAATACGAACTATTCATCCTTTTTCTGCATATATTCGACTTCGTTCCCTTTTGCCTACCGTTAAGTGGTGATAAATGGGCGGCTTTGTTCTTTGCAGCTGATAGCATGTGGAATTGCGGTGACCACGTACAACGAAGGAGCGGCTGATTTCAAAGATACTGCAGCATATAAGGAATCGGTGCAATCACGAGACCTCTTCGAAGTACCTGATGTATCCGATTCTGATGTTTTCGACTCAAACCCAACAGAGGAAGCACCAAGCTTGGAGTAGGCGCCGTCAACCGGCGGAAGAAGCCGCCTTTGCTTTCCCCAGGTGCATCGTTTCACATTTCAATGGAGATAAAAACTTGAAAAATGTTGTCATGTAGGTGTTAAAGGATATTGACACTGCTTGATTAGTGTGCCTTTTAGCTTACTTCTGCTGTATTGCTTCTGTATTACTTTTGTTTCACAACATTACACAGGGATTCTGCTGTATTGCTTCTGTATTACTTTTGTTTCACAACATTACACGGGGATACTGTAATATTAGAATTAAGTCAATACTATAGCTGTTATACATTTATCAGGTTAAATTTATTCTGCATCAGTGAATTTGGTTATAATATGAATTGTTTGCTTCCTTGATGGTCTTTTCACATTTTGTTTGAACTGCTGCTAGGGTGTAGCTGTTTATTGTTAAAAGTTATGAGATTTTTTAAAATTTGCGGGAATGATTTGCATACTCAAGTAAGATCTAGAAATGAATTAGTCTTAGCTAGAACACTTAGATAACCTCACCCCTAAAATGCTGATACATAGAAATAGAAACCACACATTTTATAGAACAAACTTCACTATCCTGAATTGTAACAAAAGTAGGTCATGATGTAATGGCTGATAGGATAATGATTGCAGAGTTGACCACAGCCGATAAACCTTTGGTCTTCAACGTGTGTCCAATGTTGTTCTGTGGAATACCAAAGAGGATGCTGCTTGGTCTTGGTGCTACTGTAATTGTGGTCGGACTAGCTGAAATGGAGAAGCATATAAAGGATAGATCAATCCCAATGATGATAAATGATACTGCAGTCTTAAGGAAAGAAAAGCGCAAATCCAATTTGTGGAGTGAGATGTATATTGGAGTTGTACTTTATATAAGTAAATATGTTACACACCGGCAATGGAAGAGCCTGAATTGGTTCCAAAAGAGACCTGAGATGATGGTGATTTAGCAGTAGCGGGAAACCCTACTCCTGAAGTTAAAGTTGTTAGAAAACAAAAATGCTTGAACCTTAATCCTTAGGCTTAACTCTAACCCCCCAAAGGAAAATAAAAATAAGAAAAATCACACGTATCTTTGACTATCAACCCAGTAAAGATTACCTGGGCAAATGGAGAGATCAATTTGAGGGCTGCATAGTGCAGGCAGCTCCAAAGCTATGGTAGAGTTAATAGGAAGGGAGCTCAAGGCAGTATCATTAAGAAATAGACAGAGACATTCAGGTGCCTGGTCATAAACTTGCTTCAAGTCGCTGCAGCACTGTTCTGTAGGTGCAGGTGTTGAACCCTGGACGAATGGCACACATGGAGCTAATGGCAGGATCTGGGATCCACAGTCGGCCATGGTGGTTGGACTTGTTGGAGAGCCATGAACCTGGTTTGAAAGTGAAAGGATGAGAAGGAATAGGAGGGTCATGGAAGTGGAACTGACAATAGAACCAAGGGAAGCGTAAGTGATTGAAGCTGTCATTTTTCTTATCTTTGTGTTGTGTTTCTTGTGGGGATTTTTTCAGGTCACGAAATGTGACAGAAATAGGTGATGTGCATCTGTTGAGTGTGATTAGTTGCAATTGCATGCCTTATGTGTGTTATTCCAACTCTATATGCATTTCTTTCTGGGCTACTCTGTAACTTAGATATTAATAGCTAAAGATGTGAACTGAAATTTACTTTTCTAGTTTCAGTCCGCAGATTTACAAGCCAAAATGCTGTGAATTATGTACATGCAGAAAGAAACTGTACATGCTTTCTCTGTGCCGATGCCCCTTGGCCCCAAAGCAACCTTGTTGTAAACCAGATAGATAGGGTCAAGTTTGCGGTTTTAGCTATGGTGCCACACCGTCAAAGAAGCAGGGAGCTTTGTGATATTATTATGTAATTGTGCATTTGACATCTTTGACAATTATGTAATTGTGCACTATCCCTAAACGGATAGACTATCTGCAACATTGTGGTATAGGTTTATATTTTGCACCAAGGACTCTACAGGATTGCGTTTCGGCAATTGTTACTTTGAAAATAAAAATTTGAATAGATTTAGAGGCTTTTCATACATACGTATTATCATCTTTGTTAAAACCGTTCATATTTTGTGGATTTCTTATGGAGTTATGTTAGAGAATAATGTGATATTACTTATGTCCGTGTGATGTATGGCATATTAAGCCAAGTTATACAAAATATTTATATTTATTATAATTTACGAAAGTGTGGTGAGCATTATTGATGAATCTTTTCACAAATATATGAACCAATGGTATACCATTTAATGGAAGTTTTATTTTGAGTTGTGACAGAATCATATATTTTGAAATACTTCTATGTATACAATATTTCTTATTTACATTTTTTCACTATCATTATTATCAAAATCTCCAATCCTTAATTTTTGTAACTTTTTGATAAAGCAACATATTATATAATTGATTATGATTAAATATTGGTTTTCTTAGTATACGATCGTGACTAAGAAAGATGTGGGTTGCATCACCAATATTTTAATAATTTGGATTAGTGAAAGATACCATAAAAGAATGTTACAACATAAAATAAATGTCGGATATAGAAATCTATAATAAAGCTTATTATAATTGTTGGATACTATGAAAACGTAAATTTTTTTAAAAAAATATCTAAGTTTGATTAATATTTTTTTTTGTGCTAATAGATAAAATATATGCAAACATTATTCCATACGAAACATTAGCTCAATTGGATTGTTAATAAGCGGTGCACACAACCCTATTATGCAACAATGTAGGAGGCTAGAGGTGGTTTTCTATTATCATTTTGTCTCTAATATCAAATAAGGGTAGGTTCCAACAGCAGAGACCTACATCAATGTAGAGTTGTTTTCACTAGCATTTCCATGTAGTCATACTCTCTAACTGGCTTAATGAGTAGCTAATTTGACTATTTCTATGGCAAATCATTGATGTAGTCCATGATTATGGCTAATTAGATATGATAATTATCTTTTGGTACTCGATCTCAAATATCCATAAAAATTGAGGAGTTATGATGAGATCCTATAAAGGATACTCCGAAAAATAGGGACAACCGATGATCTCAAATCAAACTTGAACAAATCAATGTGGAGATCGTAACACTCAAAATTTTGTAACCTTTGTTTTTGGAATTTTAGCAATTTATTCAAAACTTAACCCTAAAACCTTAGCTTAATTAATTTTGGTTACTCTTGATCTATAACCCAAATCAGTTCTTAAATATTTTCTTCAACTTATTTTTACATCCTCCTTTATTTTCAAACCCCCCATAATTTTGTAGAATTAATATTTTAACCTAACCCTAACCTTGAATGACTTATAAATTAATTTTACGTTAATTATTTTTATCTTACCTCAATTCCTTAATCCTATATTCAAATATTTTTAATCCTAATCCTAAATAATTTCTTCTTTTCCCTTTTCATTTTCTTTTCCCTCCCTTCCTATCCAGATTAACAGGCTTCCCCTTCCTCTTCAAGCCATATAATCCCTTGCAAATGGCATGTTCTCCTTTCCCTTCCCAAGACCTAACCCCTACACTTTCCCCCTACATCTACACACATCCCTAACCCTACACCTGTGCAACACCCATCTCTAGCAAACCTCACCATTGCTAACTATCCATAAAACTCCTCCCCATTCCCATTCCCAATGTTTTGTTCATTAGTTTTTAGCAAGCACCCTTCTTTACATGTCATAGCCCCTATTTCTGGTTTTTATTTGAGCCATCACCACCATCAACCATTTCCATTTCTTTCTAGCTTGACCTCCTCTAGTTCTTTTTGCCCAACCAATGGATGCCCTAACACTTTCCTTTTCCTCCAACAACCCTCACTACCTTCTCCTCCCTTGATCTAGAAAACCGCCACCCTCACCTCTGCCATTCACACAACTCTAGCACATCCAACAATCGAAATTGCCACCAACTACTTCCCATGGTTTCTTTCCTCCATCATCAACAATTGCACCAACACGAACGACCTCACATAGCACCAACACCCCCGGCATCACCTCCCCATGTAGCCCTCTCCCATCTACATCAACCCTGCAAGTTGCCTCCTACCCAAATGCATCAGATAATATGTAACACCACCAAATTTACTACTTAAGAAATTAATTTTATGGAAGAGTTAGTTATAAATATAGTGGGTGTTACCACCATACCTAGCATAAGTTTGGCACCCTGTACCATTCTTATTTTAACACCTCAAAATTTAGTATTTAAAAATTTTATTTTGTGGAAGCAATGATTACAAAATAATGGGTATTATCGCTAGACTTAACATATGTTAGGTTTTATCACCTACCTTATGCCAAGTGCTAAGGCTCAAACTAAATAGTAAAAGAAAAGGACAATACATAAATAAAGGTTAATAGATAATAAATTCTTTATAAAATGGTAATATCTAAAATACATAAAGGTTATAAGAGTCTACAAAAAAATCGATCACAAAAGACCACATAATGGTGCGATAATGGTTTATTCTTAGTTTTCTTTGGTAACAGCTTTGGCCCAAAAGTATTTTGGAAGCTTAGAGTCACATAGCATGGTTCTTACTATCTCCTCCAAGGTTATACTTTTCCTTTCCACCCCACCATTTTTTTGTGGTATCCTTGGTGCCAATAAGTTGTGAGTAATACCATGTTGATCATAGAAGTCCATGCATATGGCTTTCTCAAACTCCTTTCCATGATTTCTCCTTATAGCATGGATCATAGTTCCCTTTTCTACTTAAATGTTTTTTTTCAAGCACAAGAAAAACATCAAAAGATTCATAATTAGTAGAAACAAATAATTTCCATGTATAATATGAGTAATTATTCACAATGAATAGTGCATATCTAAAACCATCCATGCTATAGGTCCTAATAGGCTAGAGAAGATCCATATGCAAAAATTCTAATGGTTGAGATGTGGTCACAACATTTTTGGGTTTGAAGGTATCCCTATATTGTTTCATTATTTACGTGCATCAAGATAATAGATCTTTTGCAAAGTTCAACTTTAGGAAACAAAGTATTTGTTCATTTCTAGAAAATTTGTTTAATAAGGCCATGCTATCATGTTTAATGTGTTCATACCATAACCATGCGTCATTATAAATTTCACTTATATATTAATTATACAATTTTATTGATTTAACATCAAGCATGCAGACATTATTAATGCGTGGGTATACAAAGAGAATGTATTTATCTACACCATTTGACATCATGCAACATGAATTTAAGTAGTTTATCAGAAATCCTTTATCATATAGTTGGCCAAAGCTAATCAAATTATGCTTAAGGTCGTAAACCATGTATACATCATATATAAAGGGTTTAGATTTACCAATACTGATAGTACCAACATCGATGATCTTTCCTCTTTAGTTATCCCCAAAGTTCACTCTTCCACCATTATATAGAGTTAGCTTGGAGAACATGGTTTGGTTACTTATCATGTATCTTGAGCATTTACTATATAGGAGCCATTTATGACTTCTTGTCTTGACATTGAAGCATACATGCAAGCATAAATCCAATTTACCATTTCAATGGGTCCCTATACTATTAGTGTTCAATTCATATGGGATGGTCCTCTTAAGTACCCACACTTACTTGAATTTTAGAATTGCTTTGGTAATTTTGTAAGATTACATGATGAAGCCACATGATAATATGTACCACACATATTGTGCATAATCATTTTCTTATGAGTGGAGATAAATTTTGTATTTTTGGCACTCCTACACATTGTAGATGATTGTCCCCTTATTCTACATAGATTATATATACTTGATGTAGGAGAAGCATTCACATGATGAGGTTTGGAAACTCTTATAAGGAAATTCTTTAGTGTTTGGCATTTAATTACTTTCTTGTTTCCATAGTCTAAGCATTCTTAATCCTTACAGTACTATTGAGCACCTAACAACAAATTTAAAACTTCCTAATTCTTTGTGAAGGTATATGCAATCCTTACAAATTTAATCAATCTTGTAGATCAACTATTTAGGATTGAATTTGATCCATCATACCCTTGTGATCACAACAAATAAATTCTTTATATGTATTAAATTTAGTTATTTTATTTGCTAGATTAGTTTTAACAGAAAACATATGAGATTCAAGAAGCCCGTTTTCATTTATTGAAAGAACGTGTTGGTAATTTAAGTGATTAATTGGCTTCTTTATGTTATATTTTTCTTTATTTAGTCTATCATTATGATGTAATGAATCATGCAAGACACATAACAAGTAATCATATAAGTAAAGTGAATTGGATTGTAACTCATCATTGTTAACTTCATCATCAAAGCTTGTGAAAAAGGTAGAGGTTGATGGTTCCTCTTCGGAAGCCATAAAATAGCGGTCAATAACTTCTTCGTCTTCATTGGAGGATTCACCTACATTGTTTTGAAGAAAGTGAGTTGTATATCATCAAGAAGAATTACAAATGAAGTTGTAGAATTGATCTAACATCCCCACCATACATCTAAACTTATCATTCCTACTAGGATTAGTACAAAGAGAAGACATAATCAAAGCAATCCGATGAGCTACCCTTTTCAAGTCCCAAGCAACATTTGAAAAAATAATATCATTCCTAGCCTTCCATACTTCATAGAAAGCTACATCATAAAAACAAGAATAAAATTGAGCTTTTGTTGCACCTTTATACCTTACTCTGGAGAAGTATTTCAGCAAGTCCTGCCAATATCTATGTCTCTTCCTTTCCCTTCAAGCCTTACTAATAGCAAACCATATCTTCTTCACCACAGGATAATGACAGAATAAATGAGAAATGGTTTCCTCCTGAGAACATAAACTGCATTGCAAACTGATGGATGGAACAAGGTTGATTAAGACATCCTTTGTAGGAAGCCTTGAGTAAGCAACCAACCAGAAAATAAGCTTATGTTTTGAAGTTGCTGGTTTGGACCACACAGATTTCCACCACCCTACTTTAGGATCTAAAAACCTTATGGCATCATACACCTCTGCAATTTGGTAAGGATGATTCCTCTACTAAAGCTGGAATATTGGGAGAAACCTAGGTCTTAAACCAAAAATCTTCTTCAGCAGCCCAGAAGTTGTGCAAGGCAGGTGACAGGATGTAACTTCCTACCTTTTTATGAAATAGGAATGAACCTATTTAATCCATAAAGTATCCTTCTTCTGATAGAGTTGCCATAAAAGCTTCCCCATTGCTGCCACATTCTAGGTATATAAGTCCAACATACCTAATCCCCCCTTCTTGGGTAAGTATACCACCTTCCAAGCTACTAAAGCTCTCTTAGTCTGAGACATTTTCCCTAAACAAAGAAAAGCCCTGCATAACCCCACAACTTTATGCAAAATCTTATTAGGTAGAAGAAACACCTGGCTCCAATAATTTGTAATGCCAAAAATGACTGATTTTAATAATTGCATTTTCCCTCCATAAGATAACAACTTATTAGCCCAATGATGCAGCCTGCCTGAGATTGTATGAACCAAAACCATCATATCTGCAGCCTTTAACTTAGAGACATCCAAAGGGACCCCCAAATATTTAAAAGGAAAATTCCCCTCCTAAAACTGAAGGTGGGAAAGGATAGAGCTCTTCAAAACCTAGTCCACACCATCCATAAACACTCTACTCTTCATTGTTATGAACACTGTTGACTCAGTCAGGAGATCCACAACAACTCAAATGGAATAAAAAATTTTATGGGTCCTTAGAAGACCACCCACAAAGGCCATTGAAATACCATCCCATTTTCCTTTTTGCACTTCTAGTGCTTGTATCAACCCTACAAACTTCTTATACTTTATCTTGACCTTCTAATACGTCAAACATTCAGCAAAAAACTATCCCATCTCTCGCTTCATACAAGGCCACCAATATACCTTCTTCAAAACCATATACAGCTTGTCTCATCCATAATGGGTGGAATAAGGAGTAAAATATCCTTCCTTAAAAATTTCCTCTTAAGCTTGGCATATACCTAGGGTATACACCACCTACCCTAGTATTTGACACTACCATCTTAATGGAGTTGAATCCCTTTAGATATACCTTCATTAATACCCCGCCTTATTTTTTTTTAGCTTAACATGACCAAGTTGATTAGCTTGAATTTCCTCAAATATCCATAGAGTGATAGAGAGTGCACTTATTCTCACCTCAAAACTATCAACAATGATCAGCTCGATGTCCATCATGTTGAACTCTTAGCATAAATGATTTTATAATACAACTATGATCAAGAAATGCAACAAATTCTAGCTAAGTGCAAAAACCATCACATTGGCCTTACCCTCATTATAAGTTAATTACAGGTCATAATCCTTGACCAACTCCAACCATCGGTGCTGCCACAACTTCAAATTCCCCTGTGTAAAGATGTACTTGAGGCTCTTATAGTTGGTGTGGAACATGCACTGAACTCTATAAAAGTAATGCCTCAAAATCTTATGTGGAAACATTATTGTGTTAAGCTCTAAGTAGTGTGTCAAGTAGTTCTACTCATGCTGCTTTAATTACTTAGAAGTGTTTGCCACCACCTTCCCATGTTGCATCAAAACATAACCTACCTCATGCTTAGAAACATCATTGTATGCTTTGAAACCGCTAGATCTATTTGGTAACATAAGCATTGGGATTGTTGTCAAATGCTTCTTTAACTTCTCCAAAGCTTTGTTACACCTCTTATCCCACTAGAATTGCATAGCCTTCTTAAGAAAATTAGCCAATGGATGAGATACCTTGGATAAGTCTGTAACAAACCTAAAGTTTTAACCAACCAATCCTAGAATGTTCCGCTCCTTCTTCACATAAGTTAGTGCTAGCCACTCACAAACTACTCAAACCTTATAAGGATTCACCACTACCCAATCCTTTAAAATTACATGTCTAATAAAATCCACTTGATATAGCCAAAACCCACATTTTTAAAGCTTTGCATACAGCAGGTGTGACCTTAACACTGCTAATATTTTCTATAGATGTTTTTCGTGCTTTTCTCGATCAATAAAGTATATGAGGATGTCATTGAAAAACACCATAATGAACTAATCCAAGAACAATAAGAAAATATAGTTCATGAGGTACATGAATGCTACTCTTTATTAGTGAGTTTGAAAGGAATTATCATCAACTCATAATGGCCATATCTTGTCCAAAATGTAGTATTGGAGATGCTCTACTTTGCTATCGTTAATTGATAGTAGCCTGACCAAAGATCAATCTTGGAAGATACTGTAGCTCCCCTTAGTTTGTCAAATAGGTTATTAATCCTTAGAAATGGATAATAGTTCTTCATCATAATTGAATTAAGCCCACGGCAATCAATCCATAATTTTAGGCTCCTATCTCTTTTCTTTATAAATAGGGCAAGTGCTCCCCATGACAATAAACTTGTTTTGATGTATCCCTTCCCTAAAAACTCCTATAACTAGGCCTTCAACTCTTTCATCTCTGTAGGTATCATATGGTACATGGATTTATATATTGGTTTCATCCATAGAAACATATCCAAGTTAAACTCAACATCTCAAATAGGTGCCATTCTCATAATCTCGTGAGGGAATACATCTAGATACTCGTGGATCACTATGATTTGCTTTAATAGTCTCTTACTACCTCATTATCTTTAGCACTACATAAAAAGGGCATATATCTCTTATGAACATGGGTACCCATCACAATTTACGATATGACCTTTATAGAGGGGTTAGTTTATACTTTTGATATGAGGTCATGACACCATTTGCTCCTTATAGAACCACATGTTCCAATATATAGTCTATCAACACTCAGTACTTCCCTAACACGTCCATTCTAACAATTAATCAAAGCCAAGTAATTCAAGCTCCATGAGATCTAAGGGAAATTCTATGTCCCCAAAAATTAAGGCCATCCCTTTATAGAACATAGAGCATACAATTATATCCCCCAAAGGAAACATAAAAGAAGTGGAAATACTATTAGAAGGAGATAAGGAAGTTCTAGCTACGAATGTAGATGACACAAAAGAATGTGATGTACCATAGTCAAATAGTAAACAAAGTGGAAAGGTAGAGACAGTAAGCATGCCTATCATCACACTAGGCTGATGCTCTGCCTCTGACTTGTTAATCCTGTTTAAGCATCCACTTAAAGGAAGTCTTACAACACTTGCTAATCCCTTAAACTTTCTAAAAGGTGTGAAGCGTTTAACCTCTAGGCTGAATAACTCAATTAGCAACACTAGTTGGTGATAGAGGACCCCTAAATTTTGTGGCAGCTACTGCTAAGCATATCCAGTGCTCTAAGCTCGAGTATGACCTCTCAAAACACTTTTACCTCCAACATAGCACTCGTAGGCCTTGTGTCCAACCATACCATGCTCATGGTAAGTCTACAATGCTTAAAATGTTAATGCCTCTCCTTGGCACATCCCTTGGATTAACCTCAAACTTAGGGTGCTGACCTATACTCCTACCATACTTAGGCCACATGCTACCTCCATTTCTTATCACTAGAATCCTAACAACCCTCAAACTTCCCTTTTCCCCCATCAAAGCACTATAAGCTTGGATGAATCGGGAAGCCTCTAATGCCTACTCGTATATTCCCACCATATTTGAGAGAGTAACTCCCTAAAATAGCTCTTAGTATCTGATTCCTTAGCTGATCATGACACTATGAACCTATATCACCTCATTAGCCTGTACCTCAGTAGTAAACTAGACTAAGTCCATGAATTTTGGGTTCCCTTAAACAGGTTGATCAATTTGGCTAAACCAGCTGAGTGTTTAGGGATAGGTCAATTTGCTCTACCAAACAAGTTGATGGGTTTAAGAAAAATGTATCCCAAGGTCACCATAAGCCTATTGGTCAATCGGTTTGGACCAACAAATAAAATGTTGTAAGAACCAGTCATTGGTTTACCCATTAAAAAACAAAAATAAAATAAAATTATCATGAAAATCACCCACAAAATCCTAGACAGAACATATCATAACATCATGCCAATACTTTATTAGTTCATAAACTGAAGAAAGCTTCACGATTAATCAAATCAACCTAATTTCCCTAAAATCATATTTTTTTCTTAGGATTCGTAAAATAATCAACATGGATCAATCTAAAACCAAATTGTCAGGCAAAGCTACAAAATTAAGATCTTAAGGAATACACCACTTCACATGCTTAAGTGGTTTATATATTAAAAGTAATAATGACTTACTTGGTGCAAGCAAAACTTTTCTACAAATAGGAAAACTCAACTAAGAAGATTTTCAACTTCCAATTCTTAAAAGCAGAAGTTAAAGGTTCAAAAATCCAATAAATAATTTAATAAAAGTAGAGGAGAAGGGGGGAAGAAGATAAAAATGAGGCCATCCCCTCATATAATTATCCAAACCAAACCCTCAAATTAGTAAATCATCTCTAAATACGAACTTAGAATGTGCTTATCAAGGTTCCATTTTGCATCAGAAGTTATCCTGGAAAAATTAAGTCTCAAAAATGTATTCACCTCGAAAAACAAGGCAATTAATTTGGCCTACCAAGGCACTGTACTACTGAACACTTGATGACTCCCCAAACTAGTTAATTAATTTGGTCAAGAAAAACCCATAAGCTAAAATAAAAAACCAGTTGATCGGCTCATATAACTTTTCAATTAGTCCACCTAAAAACTCATTTTATTCAATTTTCAAAGAGTATTCAAATCCAAATTTTCCACAAACTCAATTATAGCTTAAAATCAAAATCAAATATTATCAAATTTTAATATAGCGTATAACTTCCCTTTCGACAAAATTTATAAAAAGATGAGGTATTATAGAAACTATCCTTAGGGTAGCCACCCTCAAACAAAACATGGTAGATCCCAAAGATTACAAACATGATATTTTATGGAATCATTCCTAGAATTACTTGATAAATATATTAATGAAACTATTTAAAATAAGTAAGTTAAATTATTTAGTCTTGACAAGTATGCCATGCCAAAAGGAAATTAAAAATACAAGCAAGGATTACACCCTTAACTATAACTTTAGTAAAAACTTTAACCACATACTCTAATAGGAAAAGGAATAAAATAATTCAATTGTAGATATTTTAATTAGGCTAGGCATAGCACAACAAAACTGGTTTTTTACAAGTTCAAATTTTATAAATATTCTTTTTGAAATCAATAATACTAAAATAAGTTTTTAAGGATTTAAAAAAGGAAATGGAGTTCTTAAAACATTGAGGTAACCAAATAGAGGAAAAGATTACTAAAATGTATAAAGAAGTTTTCAAAAATTCTCCACCAGTGGTGAAGGAACAATTAATTTAAGCAATCCTGATAGAAGCATAGGAATTTAGAAAAAGTTGTGAAGAATTAGAAACTATCCAATAAAAACTAGAGGGTAGTTTAACTAAAAAAAATACTTAGTTTTAACAAGAGTAATAGGATTTTTGAACACTAGGAAATTTATCATTAACATCCAATGGGCTTAACAAAATATTTAGGTATATAAGAATATGATAAAAACTACCCAAAGTTTTAAACTTCGAAACAATTTTGCTATTAAATATTAACAAAAAAATTATAAAAACTAGAAATACTAATAGTAATAAATGTATCAAAAAACCTAAAAAAACCTAGAGCAAAAAATTGACAATGATAAATCAACAGCTTATTTGATCAAACAAATGTAAAACAGGAAACTTGAAAATAGGCCTTAAAGTTCCAAATAAACCTTGGGTATATGCTTAAATGGAATTAAGAAGGCCTAACACTAGTTCATAGCTAAGTGAAGGATTCTTAGACTCCCTTAGTTTTTGAAAAAATAATATAAATGATGTCAAAAGATTAGAAGACCTAATTATTTTAGACCAACAATTTAAAAATTTAAGAAACAGAGGCCAGGTATAGGTAGAAAAGTGATCTACTCAAAATATCTGTTTTGAAACACTTTATGAAAGGAGATTAGTTTTTAGTAGAAAAAAAAAATCTATAAACACCATTATGAAAGGAAAGAAACTTGAATGGAAAAAAATCAACAAATATCAACTAAGCTAATAGAAAGAAAATTTACTTAAAATATCATCCAAAAAGGGTATTGGTATATGCATCTTGGAGTAATTATGACACCATCAAATGTCTTCGCATACTGAATTTAAAAATAAAAACACTTTTCATCTTATATGATGAAATACATATAGATTTAAGACAATCAGTGTTTAAAACCATTGAGATTGATATGAATCCAACAAATGGAGCAATAATATATTTTTGTCCAAAATATTAGATGGTTACCAAATAATTTACCATATATATTAAGATTGGGATAAAAACAAAGGGATATAAACTCCAAAAATGAGTCAAAAACTTAATGGAAAGAATAAGTTTTATTATAAAATTATGTTAAAAAATCCAACCAATTTATAAAATCAACGTGGAAAAAGGACAAATTCTTACAACCAAGGGAATAAGAACCATTCTAGGAATAAAATATGAGCCTAAGATAAATGCAAGATTAAATTGGAATATAAAAAGCTTCTTAAAAAGTCCTATTTTTACCTCTCAATAAAATATAGTATATGAGAACAAAGATGGAAGTATGCACCTGAGGTTTCATAATTACAGTACACTACAATCAATAGCAATACAAACTCTGCAATCTCTGAACAAGGATAATGGATGAATCAATAAGAGTTTTACCAATAAACTTTAAGCTAGAAAAGGTTATGAACAAAATTAAAAATATATAAATATTTTCTTACAAAATATATTTACCTCCCTAAGAATGAGGAAAAAGAATAAATAAGCAAGATATATCTCTTAGACATACAAGTATTAGATAAAGTTTATATATGAGAAAAACCTCTATACCCCTTATGTAATAGACAAGGTACTGAATTACTTCAAAAGAAAAAAAATGATTATCTCTATCACTACCATATGAGGAAGAAAGTTCAAATATGAATAGGGATATTAAAGTCAAATAACTAAAAGGTATTGATGGAAAAAACCTCCATGGAAAAAATAGATTATTAGTTTGAAAGACTAATAGAATATGTTGGATTTGATTATGAAAAAGATTTTAAAAAAATAAATGAAAAATATAAAGTAGACTTTAATGGATATGATTCTATGAAGCAAAAATAAATTTGTAGAAAAACATTTAAAGCAAGAATGATGTCCTCACTGTCAATACAAACAAAGGAGAAATCATCAAAAACCTATTAAGGTAACCCAATGTAAGGGAAAAAAAGTAGTAGAACATCACTCATATAATTTAGGAAGACCCCCTATAGAACCAGCCAACCTATATTTACATTAACTAATCTGCATCTACAAAAATGACTTTAATGGTAAATGGGAAGCAAACTATGTAAAAGCCTGGGTAAACCACTATCAACTAGAAATTGATATGTTTATCTACCTAGAAATACTTTTAGGGGATTCTATGTTAAATACCTGAAATGTATTTAAAAAGGAAGGACCAGTGAGAGTTGAACCAAGAAATATTTTGGGAATTAATTATTATAACATTAATGGATTATTTATACAGATAACGATAGGAATAGAATATAGTAGGAATAATGTTAGTTTTTAAATTAAATCATTAGGAATTTTAGAAAAAATAATGATTAAAGATTGGGCTAACATAGTAGAGTTCACTGGTGATTATCCTGGCATAGTAGGAAAAGCAAGGGTTCTCATCAATGAAGACATAGCAAACATGCATAAAGTTTGCATAGAATGTGCTCTGAAGTTGAACCTTGCACTTTGGTAGAATGTACCTACACGCGTGGATATGGCGAAGAAGAAGAAGGGTACCCCACGAGTTATGGTGCCTTCTCTAGCACAAATCACTAATCAGGCAGTGGCAACCGCTAAAAACCCTAATCGTCCTATGTTGCTTGATCTATCTCAAACAAATACTCTGGTGACTTATACAGATAATCGTATTCATATTACTAACCCTAAATCTATTTTGAAGGAATTCTAAAAGGATGGTTGTGAACCAAAACCTTTTGCCATTATTTGGAGTGAGATTGTTTGAACTAATCGACAACCATCTCAGTTACACTCCCTATCCTATCAACCTCCTAATATTTAGGATGGGATTTTAATGGTGGAATTGAGGAAACAGGACATTGACAATGAATCTTTATACTGGCAACATACACTAGTTGGTATGGTATGTGGTCATCGATTTGCTTTTTCCCGCATGGAAGCTTTTATTTGTTATGCCTAGAATCATGTAACCCCTCCTCGAATACATCTCCATGATGCAGGATTCTTCAAGTTTTCTTTTGATTAAGTAGAGGATTGTGATACAATTCTTGATGTTGGTACTTGGACCTATATGAATAGACCATTATTGCTTAATAAATGGCATTCGAATTTTTCTTTTAGCAAGATAAAATTCCAATTTCTTCCTATGTGGATTAAGTTCCCTAGTTTACCTCTATCTTTTTGGTCTGTTGATAGTATAAGTAGGATTAGCAACTGTCTTGGTAGAGCAATTGGATTAGATCCTGTTACTACAACAAAGGGGAGGTTTTTATATGCTAGGGTTTTGGTTGAAATTGACAGTCTTCGACCATTGCCTAACGTGGTTCACAACAAGAAACCTAATGATTCTATCATCAAACAAAGAGTGCACTACCCCAAAAAGTAGTTTTAATAACGGTTATTTTACAGTTTTAATAACGGTTTTCAACCTTTATTAAAACGCCCGTTACTAAATCTTTGATAACGATTCATAACCGTTATCAAAAATATAAAAAAACCCGTCAATATGAGCATAAAATGCATGTTTAATAACGGTTTTTCTGAAAAAACGTTGTTAAAAAGGAAATTTTTAATAACGGTTCTGATGAAAACCGTAATTAAAACAAGGTTTTAATAACGGTTTTCATCAGAACCGTTAAACCGTTATTAAAACTCCAGTTTTTTTTTTAGTTTTTGCTGTTTTGTTCCTACCCACATACACAGTTGTATGTTCAAATAATTACCAAATCTGCATTGTAAAACAACATCAATTGATAACAAATCTGCAATCACACCATAATTTCAATCAATCCCTTGTTAATACACCAGACATATATACTCAAGAATCAAAATTAGTAGGCATACCACAACTTGGTAGCACTACACCCCAAAGCAATGCATGTAGAATATATAGATCTCTACCTAATACCGAATGAATGAGTGCACATGATCCAAAGTCAAACTTGGCCCATGAACCTGTGGCACTTGTTTTGGAAGCCCTTGGGTTTTCCCCATTTGCTCACAAGTCAGAATATGTTACATGCCTTACTTGGGCGTGTGATTAAAGCCTTATTCAGTAAAAGACCAAGCACGTAGAAGCCCAAGGAGATCTGTGGTTATTTTAGTCTTATTTATTTTTATTTTCATGTTTTTATTATTATAATAAATAATGTAGCTCTTTCAAATGGATATTTAATCCCATTAAGAAGGGAGGCAAAAAGTGCGCTAGATTAAGGAATTGTTGTTGTTTCATTTCTATTCATTAAGAAGCATTTGATGCCTTAATGAGGGGAGTTAAAAGGGGGGCATATCTTTAATTCTTAGATGTTATAGCTGAAAGGGTTTGGGGTTATTATTCAGCCAAACTGTTGGCTTTCTTTTGCTGTATGATATTTCCTATAAATACAAGTTTGAAGAGAGGAATAATAATTCCTAATTATTCACAATATACCTTATGGTTTTCTTTTTTACTTTGAGTTTGTCTCAAGTTAAAGATTATTTCCTTATAGCTTTGAGTTTGTCTTGAGTTATAACATTAGGGTGAACTTTGAGTTTGTCTTAAATTCTTACCTAAGATCCCAGAACTTTGAGTGTGTTCTTGAGTTTTGGTTCATTTTTGTTATTTTATTGATAATTACTTTATGTCCAAATTTAATTATTCTTTCTTGGGACTAAAATTAACTTCGTGATCTAAAAGGGTGTTTTGAGAATTACATCAGCACATGCTTGGCCCATTGCTCTCTCACTTCATCAATTTTTTCAACATTGTATTGTTGGCCTTGTGCATAATCATCGGTGAAAAACTACAAATCCCAAGTTTTGATTAATATACAGTTAGCACTTACGTCAAGTACCAAACATATATGTCATGATTCATTAATGGAAAAATATCGAAAAGAAAACATACATGGCTTGGATCTATGTTGACCAATCTATTTTGGACTATCAAATCCGTTGCTCTACAAACATAGTATCCACAATCTTTGTCGTTTTGCTATTGTGGACACTGTCAAATAAATTCAGTTAACTCTCTAACTATTAGATATTAATTTTAATTAAAATAAAATACAAAATAGTTGCCTTCCTACTTACTATGACAGGTTCGTATTGAACATTCTTTGGGTCTAAGACACCATTCCCACCTCTCCTTTGATACGATGTCTGTAGTTCCCTAATAAATAGAGTTGGATACACAATATTGTAAGTACGCATATATACCTCAAATAATGAAAGCTATGCGAATATATGTATAAATAAGCTAATGAAGTAAGAAGTGAAAAGTATACTAACATGTCGATAAATTCCTTCCCACCACAACGAGCGACTTCAAAAGGCACGTCATAGGTTAGAAAGGAATCAAACACATAGACTTTATTAAGATCAGGTCAGATAGCATACAAAACCCAATGTTCAGTTGCGAGGTGAGGAATGAGATAGAGCTTGTTGTATCCCTTAATCAAAATGCGATCCGCTAAATTGTTTATGTGCCTACCCTCTCTTATTGTACTACCGTCAGCTATGTAGTATGGGCACACAAACACAATAGAGGACAACATTCCCTCCATCGCAGCTCGAGTAGCTACCAACCTATGGATGACAAAAACAATGCATATTTGTTAATAAATAATAACTCATATAAGAGGTTATAAAAATTCCAATTGTATAAGTTAAGAGTACTAAAATCTCAAAATGAAATAATACTTATGTGACATAGACGGCGACACTTATGGTTGACATCCATTCTTGATTATAAATGTCGCTTATGTCAGCCGTCGATACCATGTAAGTAGCATCGTCCCTCCCAACATACTCAGGATGACAATCGATGAAAATATAATTGTCCCTGAGGTAGTTTTGGGCATAAAAATATAATATAGCTAATGCTGGTGGAGGTTGGCTTTGCTGATCTGAAGAAGAAATCTTTTGTGGGGCAACTGATTTTTCAAATTTAGCTCTCTTTCCTTTAGCAGCGCCCTATTTTGTGTTGCTCGTTCTGCTAGTACCTCTCTTGGTTTTACTAGCAGAAGCAGTCTTCTTTTTTTATTCCTTTTTTGATTCCTTAATTGATAATATTAAACAAAATATATATTGAGCATATAAATATATATATGAAAAAGGTATATATAGTGTAACTACTAAACAAGGTCTAATGAAGATGTCAAATGTCAAATGTCAATACCTCTTCAGTAGTGAGGCGTATTTGATCCGTAGGCCAAGCTACGAAGCTTCCATGAGCTTCTAATACTGTGGTTGCCTCATTGCCCTCTTTATAACAAGGCAAGTGTGCACTGCCAATGATTGGAGTGTCAATACTCACCGGCCTTGTATTTAGGGTTAAATTGTACCTGTGGATTGTCTGTGTTTCGGTACTGTGACTGATGCGGACCCTTCCTTTCGCCAAAATTATTGAAAGGTCATTCGCTAATAAGTCACATTTATGCAAACCCTAAACAAAAATATTACACATTATTAATAATTTATTACACCGAATACATTTAATAACAATTCATAGTTTGTAATGCTTACCTTGGGAAGAGTAGAAAGAAATGCATCAGCTTCACAACTATCTCTGACGCTATTTACATTAGGTATGTGAAGCTGATCATGGTCTACTGAATCGGATGGCTTATACCCTTGAGATTTAATAAATGACAACTCTAGCCTTCTTCTATAATGTACCAATATTGATGGACGAGGTACATGGGTCCAAGTCTTGGGCTAGGAGCTACAAATCAAAAAAATTTCTTAATTAAGAATATTATTATAAAATTCAACATTTACATGTAAATAGATAATCACAAAATGCATACCAACTCCTCTTCAAGGCCCGCATAGCCTTTGCAAGCCATATTATGCTGGTATTTATTTTGCTTCGCAATCTCTTTATTTTGGGTACTTTTTTCCTATGTGACAAGCCAAAACATAATGATATGGTTTTTTCAATATTAAGCATAATACTGGGATTGATACAAAAAGTTTAATTGTTATCTAACAAGTACCTTAAAATCCCCCGTAAGACGATAAGCAATGAATTGGTTCCAACTTTTTTAATCGATGAAACCGTATCGTTTGGGTGGGTTCTGTCGTAGAGAACCATCCCTCTTTCTATACATTTTCCTACAAGCTAAATATCACCTAAAGGTTCTTAGACGCTCCCCACAATCTCTAAGAAGCCATTTCTTCCTACTTTTTGGGACATTGAACACTTTTTACAAAATAAGACATGTAGATGTATACCAATATTAATGTAATAAAATTAATAACATTTGACATACAAAATTGATTACATAAAATAGCATATTTACCATAATTTCCTGCCAAATATACTCCTTATGACCCAGTGGAACCTGCTTCCAATTATTATAGGAGATAGGAACACGGTTACGGGTCACAAGTGAAATTTAGGTCAAAAACATATCTGCGTAAGGGCCGATGGGAAGATTGTAAGTATTCCATCCCAAATCGACTACTTCTCCTCTATTCCTCATGTCTATGATAATTCTTATAATCGTTGGTCCTCTCTTCCCTTCTTCATCACTGCTATCCTTATCAATGTTTTTGTTGGCCATATCTCTACAAAAAATAAATAAATAAATTATGTTAGAATGTTATGTATTGAGCATAATAATGTACCATTATATTATCGATACGAATCATGCTTAGAAAGAATTAATCTCAAATGTATCATGTTATTCTATATATATGTATATATATATATATATATACGAATCATGCTAACACTTTTCCAAAAAGATATTAATACTAACCCTAACCCTAACCCTAGCTAATTAACCATAATTTATTATAATAAAACCTAACCCTAAACCACAAAAAAAACCCTAATCCCTAAACCTATCTAAATGTAATTAAAGCATAATATATAAATCATATGATTAATTATTATTATTATGATTATTATTATTATTATTATTATTATCATCATCATCATACACAATTATTTCTCTCTATTTAATTATTCACTTTTATATATTCCTTATTCTCTATATCTATTTAATCCTCATCAAATAGCAATCATTAACATATGCATATATAAAATATATTTGCATTTCATTATATGGCATTTCCTATATCTTATTGCTAATCTCCTATACTTATTAATGAAAATGTGTGTGTGTGTGTGTGTGTATATATATATATATATATATATATATATATATATATATATAGTTTTTATGAGTGAAAATGTATATAATTCTACACTCACATTCATATTATATATATATGTAAAGTTCTCGGCCAACACATGCATTTGTTAATATATAACAATAACGCAACAAATTCAACAACAAACAGCAAAATTTTCAGCCAACACATTCAGCAACACATTTTCGAACGACAAACCACAATCTTTCAATAACAAATAAATGAAACCCTGTAGCAACATACATGCAATTATATATATATATATACATATATAAGTAGATAAAAAGTTACGAGAGGAAGAACAAACACATACATAAAGTGAGCTAGCTACAAACACGACGGTGAGAATGTTGAGAGAGGCAAGGGCTTCAAACACGATGGAGGATGAAGGTGCAAGTGCTAGCTAGCTTCGGAACAATGACAGCACACACATGCAGAGCCGAAAATGGCAGAGGCGTGGTGGAGAGTTGGCGATACAAGGGTTTCCTTTAGTTGAGAGAAGCCGGTGTGGTGGTGCGAGTTGGTGGTGCACGGTGTGGTGGTGCGAGGGTTTGCAAGGAGAAGAAGAGTAAAAGAACGAAGGTGCAGAGAGTCTGAAAACTTTGTCATGAAACAGAACTGAGCGAAATATAAGTTTGATTTTGGGGTTTTAATAACTGTTCCTGAGAAAACCATTATTAAAAAGAGGATTTAATAATGGTTCCTGAGAGAGTCGTTATTAAAACATCCGTCCAAATTTTAACGTTGCCCTTTTAATAACAGCTTTAACTAGAACCGTTATCAAAACTCTCCCACCCATTAATTTTAATGCGTTTGACAATGGTTTTCAAACTACCGTTATTAATGTCCCATTATTATTTCCCGTTTTCGTAGTAGTGGTGGACTGTGAGTGGAAACCGACCTTCTGCTCCCTTTTCCATCAACCTGGTCACCTTGCTGACTTTTTCCCCCAATTTAATATGAGTACTAGATAAAAAAAAAAGAGGTGGGTTGTGGTAGAGGACGGAAGACCTGCACATACTAATGGAAACCCTCTTATTACTAGTAATGCTGAATCTAATTAGGATCTTGATACCCCAAGATTAATCATTTATGACGATAAGCCTAGGTCAAAGTTTGTTTTTGAGATTCTAGTCAAGTCACAAGGCGTACAAATATCATAAGGGGTTCCTCCATTATTACCAAAGCAAGGAGTTCTATGAGCTTACCAGATTCATCATCATATCACCCTCCTGAGGATCCCCCTGCTCTAATTTCAAATGAGTCTGAAAATGCCTCACCATGGAGAATAGTGACTGGTCGGATAGGTTCAGAGATAATGCATCCTTTGCCAGAATTCAATATCCATTTCTCATAACACTAGGCTGCTGGAATATAATAGGTTTAAATGACCTAAAAAAACAAAAGGCAATAAGAGATTGGTGCAAAGAATGGTCTCTAACTCTAGTTGGTATAACTGAAATAAGGGTTAAAGACAAATTTTAGTAAAGTAACAAAAAACCTCATGGCTAATTAGAGCTGGTTCAATAATTATACTTCATATTATAATGGTTGTGTGTGGTTAGGGTGGATTCCTCAATTTTGGACTGTCATTCCTATTGTTATTCATGCCCAAGGTATCCTCTGTCAAGTTATGAATTCTGCAGGTGAAATCCAATTTTACCTCACTATTGTCTATTCCTTAAATACTAGAGAGGCAAGGAAGGAGTTATGGAACCGGTTATCTTCCCATCATCCTCAAAACTACCTTTGGCTAGTTTATGGAGATTTTAATTTAGTTTTGAATAGAAATGAAAAAAGTCAAAGAGAGATCCATACACAAGATATGGAGGATTTCAGACATTGTTGAACTTACCTCCACCTCACTAATCTTAGATAGACATGAGCTTTTTACACTTGGTTCAATAGACAGATGGGAAAAGAAAGACTATGGTGTAAGCTTGATAGGGTTCTTTGTAAATCTGACTGGATCAACTACAATGAGAATTCCAATGCACAATTCCTCCCTTCATTCATCTCAGACCGCCCAGCAATGATTGTGTCTATCAGTAGACACTACCTCAAAGAACTCATTCTTTCTACTTCTTTGATATATGGACTATAGATCAAGACTTCTTACCCCTCATAAATGCTCACTAGCATCCAGCTTCTACCACTACTAATCTCTAGGATATTGTGACAAATCTTAAAACTATGAAAAATCCCTTAAGAAAATTTAATCAAAGTAGATTTGGAGGTATTAGTAGGAGAGTGCAACGAGTAAAGAAGGAACTGGAATGCATACAACTTGATATAATTGAGAATTTTTAGGATCATACTCTCCATCAACAAGAACAACATTTACTCCAGATATTCAATCACCAATCCAAGTGGGAGGAAATGTTCTACAAGTAGAAGGCACGTATTCAATAGCTCACTTTGGGTGATGATAATACAAAAAATTTTAATGCCATGGTAAAGGGGAGGCAGATGAAGAACCAAATCCATTCTCTGACTGATTCTGTAGGAGTTATTCACACAGACCAAAAATAATTTTTTTCTATCTTTCACAATTTTTACAGCAGTCTTCTAGGCTCATCTTCTATCCCTCTTGATAAGGCATTTCATGACAAAGGGGCCAAAGTTACAACCTCTCAACAACTATCTCTGCTAGTACCTGTCACTTATGAAGAAGTAAAGTATGCAGCGTTTTCTTTAGCTTCTGGTAAAGCTCCAGGACCAGATGGCTAAACCTCTCAATTTTTCAAGTCTTCTAGGGATATTATTGGTCCTAATATTTTTGTGGCAACCTCAAACTTCTTTATCATAGATAATTTACCTAGAAGCCTGAATATCACCACTCTCAATTTAATACCCTAAACTCCCAATGCTTCTTCTCCTACTGATTTTAAACCAATTGCATGCTATAACTCTGTATACAAGATTATAGCAACTATTAGCTAATGAAAGATCATGGGCTTATTCATTTCCAAACATGGTTTTGAGACATTTTTGAGGAGTTTCTTTGAGTTCTTGGAAGTGCCAAAGTCAAACAAGACACTTTCTTGAATTTCAAAGCATAAGTTGCGTTTTATGCAATTTCAAGCAACCAAATAAGACCTTAATTACATGGAAGCTATGGGATGAGTCAACCTATGTTCTAATGACATGTTGGAAGTTATTCCACATCATCATGACACATGGAATTTACAGGAAAAAGCGCCACACATGGAGTAATGCAAACTAGGGTTTTATTTGTTAAGGTCGTGATTTTATGTAACTAACTAGCTCATAAGGCAATGATTTTTATATGATGTATAGCCATATCATTTAAGTGTAATTACAGGTTGTAATTAGCTATAATTAACAGCTGGAAAGTTGATTTTATGGCCAATAAATAAGGATATTCTCATGTGTAAAAGAGAGAGTTTTGAGTTTGAATAAATATCATCTCCTTTGAGAGAGGTTAAACCTTCCAATTCTATGTGAGTTGAAAGTGGTCATTGTTAAGGATTATTTTTGTGTTCTTTTTCTTTAGTTTTGAATTTTATGAAGAGTCTTTATGTTTTCTTCATTTGATTCATATCAAAGGGTTCATCTTCGTGAGTTCTCTTTGAGATCCATTTAAACATCATCTTTGTGTGGTGTTTAAGTATTTAATTTGTTACATTTTATCCTACCCTTATTCATCCACCATCATACTACATGAACATCATCATCCATCACCTTTCTTGAGTGGTTAACCACGGTTTGGTGTGGACAATTAGGGTTGGTTGTGGCTTCTTAGAGTTTTTGTGTTATCATGTGTATTTATTGATTAAAGTGTAATTATGATTGTGGAATTTTATTATTTGTGAGGTGTGAAGTATAAAGAGAATGATTCATGCATGTCCATGGTGAGAGCTTTTGAATAAGATATTTAAGACATTAATCACGTAAAGTGGAAGATGTTGAGCTGGGCCTAGACTGATCCACCGGCATAATAGTGGCCATGTACAGCGGTAGCCTGGAGACTGATCCACCGGCTTAATAGTGGTAGGGTATGTTACCCTAGTGACTGATCCAAAGGCTAAAATAGTGGGGGATCCTGAGCTCAACAAACCAAACTATATATGTTGTTAATGAGTGGGAAGATACTAATTACTTACAGTGGAACACTGTGCGAGAAGGGGCCAGACCAATCCATCGGCATATAATAATGATAGGGTATGTACCCTAAGTGACTGATCCACCAGCTATAATAGTGGCCAGGAGCCAGAGTGCCCTGGAGACCGATCCACCGGCAAAAATAGTGGGGTTCCCTTACTCGTATGGACTTGTGAAAATATTTTGATAAGGGATTAATGAAGTAATTAATCTAAACTATATTGGATCTTGGCATTTCCACCTGATCATTCATTTGCCTTTATGTTATTGTGTCGATGATTATGCCCTATTATTATTTTGCATGGATTATGTGCTTATGTGTTGGCCTTAGTGCTCGGTTACCTTACTTAGTACGTAGCATACTAATCACCCGTTTTATGGGTGCTGCTCATTCCCACGAGAAGAAGGCCCATCTGAGCTTGTGCAGGTAGGGGATGATGTCTTCGATGCCTACGACACCTACTAGGCATTGGGCGGGGCTGAGCATTGAGCCTAAACGCGAATTGGGGATCGAGAATGACTCGGTAGGACTCTGTTTCTCTTATTGGACCTTGTATTATCATATTTCAGTTGTGTTTTTGTACTATGCTTTATATTTTTAAAAACTCTAGTCACGTACTCTTTGGTTTGTAATCCTAAATCGCACTCTAATTTTTGTATGACTTGTGTTTTATTAATGATTCGTGTTTAATGTTAACTTTATTTAGCCTTAACACTTGGTACTGGAACGGTAGGAGTGAACCGATTTGGTACTAAGTGTGGCGGTAATGCCCCCGACATTACGGTTTTACCTTTTCGTTTCTGCTAAATCCTTTTAATTAAACGAAATTTTTCACTAGTAAATTTGGGGGTGTTATACGATCGCTGCCCACCTCCCCCTCTCTTCCACCTCAACTCATTGAACACACCTACCCGCCCATTCCCTTCTCCTCACACATTTCCCTTTTCCCAGCCAACTGCCTACCACGTTTTTTTTTAAATTTTGCAGCAATCGTCGTCGCTGGCAAGCCCAACTGGCTTTCCGATCCTCCTGTTCTTCCCCTTTGACCTAAACCACCCATTTTCCTCTTATAAATACCCCTACCTAGTCTACAATCGAGCTTTTCCCCAAAACCCATAATTTCCCGACCTTGCCACTACCGACCCTTTAGACGCCTATTCCTCCGCCTCCAGCCAACTTCGCCGCCAATTCTAGCCACCCAACTCATCCTTGTGCCACCCTCTAACTACCTAAACCTCCCTCAGCCCTAGATTCTTCCTACACAAGCCACCAAGACTGTGCGAAGAAGCCCTCGCGATCAACCTATTTCTCCACCTCCACCAGCCTTTGCACCGCCCTTAGCCACCTCTTCCGCTGCTACTGCCACTCCTTTCACCTCCAAAATTGTGCTACAAACCCTCTACGACCTTCCCCTACCTTTATTTTCCTTTTCCTCCCTCTCCTCCTCTCTTTCTCTCTTTCTTCTCCATTCGGCCACCACCACCGCTGCCATGCGCCGCCACCTTTGGCTGTGCCACCACCTTCATTCTGCTCCTCTCCCTCTGGGCATTTATAAACAGCCCAACTTCCACCTCCATTCTCTCTATCTTTTTCCTAGCATTCAACTTTTTCCTTTTTCTTCTTTTTTTTCGGCCGCCACCGAGCACCACCACTGGTGCCGCTATCCCTGCCAGCCTAAGGTTGAACCCTAGCCCCTCTCAACCCTTTTCCTTATTTTTACAAGCCTTAAATTATTTTATTTCAATTATTCTAATATAAATCCTATTAATATTATTATTATTGTTATTATTATTATTGTTGTTGTTGTTGTTGTTGTTATTGTTGTTGTTGTTGTTGTTATTGTTGTTGTTGTTGTTGTTGTTATTATTATTATTATTTCCATTTTTAATATGTATTATTATTGTTATTAACAATAATGTTTTTATTATTATTCTGTTGAGGGCTGAAGCCCTATTTTAATTTTTAATTCGAATTTAGCACTATTACCCTTATTATTTATATTATTACTATTATTAATATTAATATTTTATAAGTATAATTATTATTATTATTTCATATTTTGAATTTTTATTATTCTTATTCCATTATTATTAATACAACTATTTTACCATTAGTGTTGTTAATAATGTTATTATTATTATTATTATTATTATTATTATTATTATTATTATTATTATTACTACTACTACTACTACTACTGCTGCTGCTGCTGCTGCTGCTGCTACTACTACTACTACTATCATCAGTATTATTTTCAAGTGTTAGTATTATTATTTTATATAGGGTTGAAACCCTATTATGCTTATTTTAAATTGTAGTAGTAGTATTATAAATATCGTCTTATTATTATCAGGGTTATTAGTATTTTTATTATTATTAGTATTTATTCTTATTAATGTTATTATTATTATTTATTAAGTTGTTATTACTCAATGTAGGGTGGAAACCCTACTTCTCTCTATCTTCAAATATTATCCTTACTATTATTACCATTATGATTATTATTATTATTACAATATTATTATGGTTTTATCATTATTATTATTATTATTATTATTTCATCATTATTATTATTACTAAATTTGGTTATTTATTTTAGTATTATTATTATTATTATTATTATTTTGATAAAGGGGCCGAAACCCTTATTTCAGTATGTTTTGAGTAATGCCCTTTTTATTATCATAGTTACTATTTTTATTATTCTTACTAGTATTAATATTGATATTATTTTTGGTATTGTTGCTATTGTTATTTTAGTATTTTATCAAAAGCCTAGTCTTAGAATAAGTTAGTATTTAATAGTATTTTTGGTAGGAGGAAATCTAATTCTAACTTTTCCCTCATAATAGGTGAAACCAGTCAAAGCCCTAAGGAGGCGTAGGAGAGTGCTCCAAGACCGGTGTCATTTTAGGTAAGGGGTTACTAAGGCCTTTTGTGTGTTTATATGCATTAGGTGCTTTGCAGGCTATGTATCCTATGTTTATCATTATTAATTATTATGTATGTGGTATAACGTAGAGTTGAAGTATGTTTTTGTACGGCATGTGTACTATATGTGATGAAATATTGTGGTATGTAATGATATGTGTTGTGACCCTATAAGACATGCATGTGAGGATGTTAATGTGGTTTGTGTGGGAGAAAGGATGAAAAAGGAGGATGGGGAAAATAAGTTGACCAAGGCATGTGAGTTGAACTAAGTATTTTAATGATTCATGAGTGGAAGAATCTAATTTAGGGTTTCGTGTAGAAGAATCTAATTTATAGTTTTATGTGGAAGAATATAATTTATGGTTTTAAATGGGAGAATCTAATTTATGGTTTTATATGGGAGAATCTAATATATGGTTTTGTGTGGGAGAATATAATTTATGGTCTTGTAAGGGAGAATCCAATGTATGGTTGTATTATGGTTGCATGGTGATATTGGGGTTTGCATAGTTGTATTAATGGTTGCATGGTGGTATTAATGGTTTTATAGTTGTATTAATGGTGGCATGGCAGTATTAGGGTTTGTATGGTGGTATTAGGGTTTGCATGGTAGTATTAGGGTTTGCATGGTGGTATTAATGGTTGCATGGTGGTATTAGGGTTTTTATGGTAGAGTTAGGATTTTGCATGGGAGTTAATGATTGCATAGGATTTAGGGTTTGCATAAAAGGTTCGAAAAGTTGCATGGAATGTGTAAAGTTTACATGGGAGTGAAATTTACGTATGGAAGGTTGATTTGGGATATGAGGAAGATAATGTAAATGTTATTTGAGTGTTTGAATATTTGGATGAAAAATAATACGTGGTGCACTATAAGGGTCCATAGGAGACCGAACTAGAGTTTGCGCGGACAATTAGGGTTTGTTGTGGTTGTTTAGAATTTTTGTATTATCATGTGTATTTGGTGATTAAAGTGTAATTATGATGGTGGAATTTTATGATTTGTGATGTGTGAAATATAAAGAGAATGATTCATGCATGTCCATGGTGAAAACTTTTGAATAAGATACTTAAGATATTAATTACATAAAGTGGAAGATGTTGAGTCGGGCCTAGACCAATCCACCGGCATAATAGTGGCAGGGAATGTTTCCCTCACGACTGATCCTTTAGCTAAAATAGTGGCAGGGCATGTACCCTCACGACCGATCCACTAGCTATAATAGTGGGGGATCCCAAGCTCAACAAAATCAAACCTTACAATTTCTAAGACATGGGAAAAGACACTAATTACTTACAGTGGAACACCGTACGAGAAGGGGCCAAACCGATCCACCGGCATAAAATAGTGGCAGGGTATGTTACCCTCATAACCGATCCACCAGCTAAAATAGTGGCAGGGCATGTACCCTCGCGACCGATCCACCAACTAAAATAGTGGGGTTCCCGTACTCGTATGGACTTGATAAAAAGCATGGTATGCAAACATTTCGATAAAGGATTTATGAAGTAATTAATCTGAAATATATTGTATCTTCGCATTTTCACCTGATCGTACATTTGCTGTTAAGTTATCATGATGGATTATGCTCTTTTATTTCTTCTGCATTATTTGTATGACTTTGTGTGTTGGCCTTAGTGCTCAGTTACCTTACTCAGTACGTAGCGTACTCATCACCCTTTTCATGGGTAGTGCTCATTCACATGAGTAGTATGCCCTTCTGACATTGTGCAGGTGGGCGAGACATCAGTCGGGACTAAGTGTTGAGCATATTTTGGCTCAAAGTTCCAGAGTGTCATGGTCCTATTTCCTCTTCATGTGATTTATTTCATTATGTTATTCCTTTTATATCGCATTTGTTCTTTTATGATTTATTAACTCGTATAGAGTTTTTGAAACAAACCTTTTATTGATTGTAAGATATTCCCTTTGAGAAATTTGGATTTTGCACTCTGATTTTTGTGTTATGATCTTTTAATTCACTTTATGAACTCTTTGTTTGAGTTTAATATTAATCTCTTTTTAGCCTTAGCACTTGGTACTGGAACGGTAGGAGTAAACCGGTCTGGTACTAAGTGTGGCAGTAACATTCCCAGAATTCACGGGTTTTGATTTAAACATTTCTATTGTAATTTATTTCACTTTAAAAAAAAGTAGTGAATTTTTTGGTGTTACAGTATCAAACTAGAAGTATAGAAATGTGGATAAGTTGTAAGGGTATGTATATGGTGACTGAAGATATATAGAAATACATAGATTTCAATTCAAAACACAAAGAATTTTCTGAGATGTAATAATCATTTTATTGGTGTAGTCTCTTGAGAAGATGGATCATCAAATCATAAATTCAACCATTACCCTTTTTTACACAGTAGAACACAAATAATATATAAATCATATATTACCCTAAATTTGTGTAATCCTAATTCTTAGGTGATTAGTATTATAATATCATTTCTAAAATTTAAACTTTATATAGGTACCCTACCTATATCTCTGAAACCTTCAATTTACCTTCATATACTTTGAAACTCTAGATTTGGTTTCAAGTTATTGGTGGTGTAAGACCCCATAATTTTTTAATCCCTATTTTTGAACGTGTAACATTTCATTAAAAACCTAATCTTAAAATCTTATGTTAATTATTTTTTTTAACTCTTGACCTAAAAATCTAAATAAATTTAACAATATATTTATCTAAATTATTTTATATTTTTCCTTTCCATTTAAACCCACTCTAAACTAATAATTTTTTCTTAGCTTATTTTCCTTTATAAGATACACTATACCAAGATAAATTGATTTTACCCTAATCCTAAACCTAAACCTTATTTTAATTATATTCCTAAAGTCTAGTTTTATTTTCCTTTTCCTTTCCTTTTTCCTTTTTCCTTTTTCCTTCTTTATTATCTCCCATATTTTCTTTTCTTTTTCTTCTTTTCCTTCTTCTTCTCCTCCCCTTCCAGCTAGCCTAGCCTACCTACTTATTTCTTTTTTCTTCTCCCCAACTTGCGAGTCCAATTATCCTCCTCCTTTCTTTTTTCTCTCTTTGTCTTTTCTTTTATTTTCCCTCCTCCGTGACCATCCTACCAGCTCAAACACATCCAAACCCCTATGTATATCCCCTTCTCTCAAGCACACTGATGCTTCTTCTTTCCCTATCAAGCCAAAAACCTTCCCTACCTCCCCCTCACTTGACTTTCCCTTTCCCCATCCAACATCCTATGCCTCTGCCTTCTTACACCAATCCTCTACTATCAACCATGCACGCCCCTACCAACTATGCCAAGCCTAGCCCATCCTTATCTACATCACCCCAACCACCCATATATATACACCCTCATCCCTTTTTCTTTTTTTATTTAAACCTTCACGCCTTTACAGCCCCTGCTATCTAGCTATCAACCGATCTCTCCCAACTCTCACTTCTTCTCCACATCTTAACCAAACTCCCCCATCTATCTAGACACACACACACTCTCTCTCTCTCTCTCTCTCTCTCTCATTATTCTCTTCTTTTTTGTAACCTAGAGCCCCTGTCTCCCTTTCTTCTCCTCTCCTTTCTCCTTCTCCATTCCCCTACTCTATTTGGCCTCACCACCAGCATACAACCATCCTTCCTCACTCACCCATTCCAATCCTCACATATTTCCCTCCACCCATCCCTTGACCTTCTACGCCTAGCTGAGCCTCACCTCTTCTTTGCACCATCACTCTTACATCACCCATTCCATGCCCTCACCCTCTCTATCTTCTCCCAATTTTTTTCCTCCTTAGAGCTAAGGCAAATTTTTTCACTCCCCCATCTCTCGACCTCTCCATCCTCCATCCTCCATCAACCTTACCACCATCAAACTTCCTCATTGCCACAAGCTCCACCATGATGCAACACCTCCCCCTCATCTTCCTTAAACTATATTTTTTATAGCTTATAAATATACAAATTTTATATTTTTATATTTTTTTTGTAGGATCTTATGATTCTACGATCTGATCTTAACAACCTTAGTCTTATCTAGTTATATATGATTAAATGGGTGTTTTATGTTTAAAAGTCCTTCAGACACTCCCATGCAATAACAATGATGTAATTATTTTGCTTTTCACTCAATTTTCCTTGATATCAATACTTTCCAATATAATATTAAAATATGGTTATTATTATTATTATTATCGTCGTCGTCATCGTTGTCGTCGTCGTCGTCATAGTCGTCGTCGTCATTCTCATCATCATCATTATGGATAATTTGGTCATTTTAACCATATCATGATAATTAATATGATAAGCATGCCTAATATATATTATTTATTGTTGAGCATGAGAATGTATGATTTGATGATCTAGAAATGCATGTTAGGATTTTATGTATAAAATCATATACGAAGGAAAAATGGTCATTTCACTTGTTTGATTATTTATTTGCATGTTAAATAATTTAATTATAATTTTTAAGTCTTTTCATGAAACATTAATAGATAAAATAGAAATTGGTATTTAAAATGGATGATAATGTTGTAATTATAGCCTTAGGGATATTTTAGTCACTTTTGGTCTAATGTGCCTAAATATGAATAATTGAGACTAGGATGGACTTAGCATATATATAATGTTGACCTTGATTTGTTTTTTATTACAACTATCTTAGTAATTTGAAATGAGTAAAGGAAATGGTTGAGTATGGAAGTTGGAACTATTTGGTATTATGTGATTTTGGGGTTACATTGATAAAATATCAATATTTAAAGTGAAAAACCTCAAGATTGGGAATGGTGGTTTATTAGGGGTGTCTACCATAAAGACATGGTGTAGGCCATAGTGGATTATGGATTTTTTCTGGTATACCTTAATCTCTTAGTAAGTCTCTATATCTTCTTCTATTTAGCTATGCAAACTTGTAGAGGGTATGTATACCTATGGATTAGGTATTCCTATCAGTATGGTATTATGTTACTTTTGTGTGCTTGTATGAATAGAGTACCTTAGTGTCTTAGGGTTAATAGTTGGTAAAATTTTATGTTACCTTAGTGCACGAAATATCTTAGTCTTTCCATGTTGATATGATCTCCCCTCAATTAAATAAAAATATAATTTATTATTTTTGAATAAAAATGATTATTGGATTGGTTCAGTAGTAGCATATTTTCTTACCTATGGTTCATTATTAGCCTTCGTGCCTTCTTGTGGTTCAGTTGTAGCCATTATGCCTACCTATGTTTCGTATTATGTCTTGGAGCTTTACGTATGATGTTATGGATTGTACAGGTATTGTGCCTTTAAGCCCTACTTTTGATATGTGGATATTATTAGCTTTGACATACAGATATGATATATACTGTAAAGGTTATGGTTATTGTGTTGTTCCTTGATCTAAACATTATTTTAGAGAGCATCTCTTAGATGTTTGGTTGGTAAGTTTTAATATGTTCTAAATAAATAGATCGAAGCATCACATTATTTGATGATAATTGTCTATCTGACCTAATTATTGTATTTTGATCCTCACATGTATGTTTAAATACTTTATACCATATCTCATTATGATGCATTTTATGTACTACATGAAGGATTTTCATATTAGTTTCTTATAATGGGTTAATCAATACTGATATACTAAAAGGTTCATTTTCATGGACCCCTACTTATCCAATGGATAGTTGTATTTGTAAGTTAGCTTGTGATATCAATGGAAGGCTAGTACTTAGGTTAAGAGTTAGAGTAATTTATATGTTTGATGTAATTGTTCTTTCACACTTATACCCTTCTATATTTTCTTTTTACTAAATTTTATAACCATTGATATTTGGTTTTATTTGGGATGGTTTTGATTTTTCATTTTATTTTCTATATTCTAGTTCTTACAATTGTTTTATCAGTTTAAGTGGAGTAATGTGTTTAGTCATAGAACTTTGTATGAGAATAGTAGATGAAACTAGACTTATATTAAATATACCTGCAACACCCTGCATTTTCACTATTTTATCTTCCCCAATTTACTCTTTAAAAAAATGCTAAAAGTAGGGGTGTTAGAGGCCATCAACTGAGAGATACCTTTATTTGAATGAGGAGTATTATCTTAAACCTTATCATCTGGGGCCTCAGACAGTCCATTGCCGACCACATCTTGCTGACAAAAGATGGGTGATTCATCATTTTTTATTTTTCTTATATTTTTTTAACTAAAAATAAATTTTTGCATCCAATATATATATTCCTAAATTAATTCTTTCCTTTTTCATAATTTTTCACTATTTTTGGGAATTATTTTATTATTTTTCCTATTTTTAACTGTTTAGTAGATTTTCTTCCTTATTTAACCATTATCTAGTATTTTTCACTTTCATAGACATAGGAACTTCAAAAATATGATTTCAACACACTTTATGATTAGATCTCACATGGTATTTGCCCATTTAACAAAAAATCTAACAATAATTAGCTCAATCACCTTCTACTAACTTACTTACACATTCTCTCACTTATGTCAATCACTACCATCACTCCTCTTTCTTGTAACAAACCTCAATAGAAAAAAAGGGTTCTTTCTCCTGCCTATATTTGACAACCATAAGAAGGTTGTTCCCTTTTTGTAGGTGTAGCACCCCTATTTTTTATTAACAATAAATTTCATTTTAAAACATTGCATAAGTAGAAAATATGAAAAACACTTAAAGAGCAATGTGATATTACCACCACTCCTAACATAATATAGATGTTTACAAACCATCCTATGTTAGATACAAGGATAAAAAACCAATGAAACAAAGTATAAAAAATAGAGCGAACAAAATATAAATAGGGATACTATAATTAAGCATTTACTATTGATAATGTGTACAAAATTAGACACATAAGAATATTTAATATTGATTCATATACAAAATAAAATAGCAAACACATATATCTTTATCCTTAACTACCTATTTGGTATAAAATCCATCCATTGGGAATCAAAATAGAATTGGAATTTAGTTCCAGTTCATGAGATTTATATCTTCTAACTTTTAAGAGATAGAGTTGTATTTATTATTTACTTTGTTACATCAAAATATGTAGTAATTCTTAAGAAGAGATGGAGATAAAAATCAAAGTGTTGCAAATGATTCCTAAAGTAAAATGTACCAAACTTACTAATAATCATTAATAACTTCTCCATAGATCTCTCTCTCTCTCTAAAACAAGTCATATAAAAAGGGGACAGTTACCTTCGGAAATGGCATTTTGAATTTCAGCGCATTTAATAACAACATTTTTGCCATCAACACCATCTTCTTCTTTGATAAGGTAATCATTCAACCTACCATTTTTTTTGCATTTGATCCATTCCTCATTTAACTCCCTAGATTCATCCTCATCTTCGAAACCAACACCTATTGTACTAACAAAAATGCAATTCTTATCAATAAACACATCAGAATTACAATTTATGTTACTAGATCTGAAATCACAGCTTCACTATTATCTAAAACCACCTCATCAAAACCCTGGTACTAGTTATTGCATGGGGTTTTGTAGTGTGAGGGCTGCATGATGTAGGGTGGTAGGATGCACAAAGTTACTCATAGGACAAGGTGGTGGTTGGCGCTATTTATATAGGATGATGGTGGGTGCCTAGGGGATGCAAATTTTGTGGTGATGGTTACACATAGAGGCTCAAATATACGTTCAAGTTGTAAAAGGGAGGGGTTGCATGAAAATATTATGGATGCTAGTAGAGGGAAGAGAGGTGGAGGTTAGATCAAGCAATTGATGGTTGTGGAAGAAAGGAAGCTAGAAAATAGAGGCATAGGGTGTTGTGGCTAGTTGTGCGAGGTCAAGATGTAAACAAGATGCCTTGGGGAAAAGGATGTTGGTTGGAAGGAATGTACAAGATGGTGACACACAAAAATGTGCAAAACTAAGTTGAGGCTAGAAGCTTTGGTCGATAGGAAAAAAGGGGCTAGAATGGTGGAGTTGGGTGATCAATGGTGGGATAAATTTTAGGGGTGGTAGTTCAACATCTTAAAATAAGAAATATAGGAGGCTGAAGATGAAATCAACCAAAAATAAATGAAAAGGGGAAGAAGAGAGTATGTGGCCAGTGGTGGTGCATGAAAGAAAAAAAAGGAAGTAGAAAGGAGTTGGTGAGGTAAATTCCATGTGTAAAGGGTAACATAAAGGAGAAGGGTAGTGTTGGGTGTTTGGTGAGATAGTTTTTTTTAGTTCGGTTAGCTTAGGGTTTTTTGTTAGAAAATCAAATAGAAAAAAAAATTACTTATTAATGGTGAGAGTTAAAGAAAAAGGAAAAGGAGGGAAATAATTAGGATAATCTTTTAAGACACAATCAAGGAAAATCTCATAAGCTATAGATGTATCAACACAAGATATAAGATTCAAGCCTAGGCATTTAGTCCTAATACCAATGGTAGAACATATGGAGTACAAAAAAAAGATAATAAGGTAACAAGGCCAAGGCATATAGGGACACCTATTTTACCAAAAAAAAGGAAAAAACTCTAATGGTATAACTAATGTTGGCATAAAATCCAAAGGCACATATGGACTCCAATATGCTACCATAAATGGACCATTGCTACAGGGCATAATCAGAAACAAATACCAATGTTCACATATGGGCATATCATCCTACCACTAATGGAAAAAATCCATAGGGCACAAATAATAACCGTATGAGTGTCTTGCTATACTACAAATTAACATCTACTCTAAGGGGTTTGTATAAGGAATCTAATAACCACCTAGCCTAGAATTGAAAAATGTCACCATAGGTCAGACATGCTATCCATTACTAATATACTCTAACAAATTTAGTCTCACTAATGGTATTGCAATTCCTAAGTTGCATACCCCCTATAGATTTTGAAAGTCATATAGAGTAGAAAAAGCACTAAGCTACAATACAACTAGTATGCCCTTGCCTTTTATGAGAATGCAAAATGAAGGACCTAAAGGATCATGTTTTATAACAATAACACTAAATGTAAGGTGTGCAAACCGTACATTAACAATAAAAGTATCCACAAATGCAGTTTAGAGATCACATTACACACATATCACATTAGTGTTTATGTATAACATGAAATCTTAATGAATAATCATAGATCATACATTAACACTATGGTGATCTAGAAGATCCCTTAAAAGTTTGACAAAACCCAAAATCATAGGGTAAAGCTCATGAGAAATACTTTTAAGCTAGTAAAAGAAGTAAACCTCTTACCGAGTAAGAGTTCTTGAAAACAAAATGAAAGTCAAATATATGTCAACAATACCCTAAAGTCAACCTATCACATTATTCATTTATTTAGTTAATCAATGAAAAAAATAAACTTTAAAGACACAAAATCCAGTTCAAAGGTTTAGATACCTCATGTAACACTACCAAAATTTACTAGAAAAAAATTTGTTTTTAAGAGTTAAATGTGGAAGCTAAGACAATAAATAGTTGGGTACTACCGCCACACGTGGTAGCTACCTAACCAACCCAATAATCATTTCCATTCAAATATCTAACATTACCATTTTTATTTACCTAAGAGGAGATTAGACAAACCTAGAGACACTAAGGTACCCCCATTATTTTAGTGCACAATGGTAGCACAATATCCTATGATTATCAACCAAGGAATACAAAGGTACCCTAGTTGCACTAGTACATGAAAATACACATTACCCTACTAACAATGACACCTAAGCCATAAATTTGGATACCCCCAACATAGGTCTACAAAGCTAAATAGAGTAAGATATAGGGCTTTGTTGGGGCAATAAGGCACACCAAGAAAATCAAATACAATAATGGACTAAACCATGTCTTTAGGTTAACAACCCCTAAAGAGTAGTTATTCCTAATATCAAAATCTTTCACCTTATGTATTAGTATTTTATAAGGGTGACCATGAGAAACACACATTAATCACATATATCTAATCCTTCATAATTAATAATTTTAATTCGTTTCTAACATTATAAGGTATCTAAAATCATGATCCTTATCAATGTCAACATTAGAAGTCTAGTAAGGCCATCTTAAGCTCGATTACTCACACTTAAGCACTCTTGGTCAAAAATAACATAAAGTACTAATTTACCGTCCATTTCCATTACAAATTTCATTTTATTTATCAAATTATCATAAATAGAATAGGACACCGTAATTAAATTATGTATCTTGTAATTAAGTTACCTAACACGCCAAATGATGATTTTACCCTTAAAAATAATTCCGCTCATAAAACCCTAGCATGCTCTTCTAGAACATCAAAACACATATTCACATCTTGCAAGTTTGTGAAAATAATCATCATGGCATACACCAAACTACCAAAATACCCCTATACTATGCAATAATGATAATCATGCTGAAATAGGTATATCTAATATAGCAAAACACCAATTCTCATTCTTAACAATTAATAACACATATCATGCATGCTTGTCAAAATAATCATCATAGTACACTCAAAATTACCAAAATACCCCTAGACCTTATAATATTGATAGTTATGTTAAAACTTAAGATAGCAAACTAGTGTTCTTATACTTAGCATAACATAATACTGATTAAGCATGTTCATTAGAAGAATCATCATATTACACTTAAAATTACCAAAATGCCCCTAAACTATATAATGTTGATATTCATGGTGAAACATGTGTTTTTGATACACCAAAACCCTATTCTCCATCTGAAGATCAAATAATACCTACCATGCATGTTTATTAAAATAATCATCATGGTCCATGAAAAATTACCAAAATAATCTTAGACCATATAATATAGATAATCATACTAAAACATGTGTTTTTGATATAAAAAACTCCTACCACCATTCTTAGCAATATTTATAATATAATGGACATCCTTCCTAAGGTTAAATATCATGATGTGCTCAAATGACCAATTTTCCCTTAGGGATAATCAAAGTAATAATTTTGTTACAACTATTTCTACACATACTTAACCTAATGTTTGTTGCATTTACACATCATCCAATATCATTCCTCACCATTTGTCCCATTTTAAGCTCACTTTTGTTCGCATGATAAGTTATAAAGGATAACATGCCTTATCTTTCAATTTTTCATGATCGTAATAATAATCATGTAATTATTTGTAAAAATTCATGTTTAACATAAATTACATGTCAAAACCCTAATATTTTTATCATACGATATCCAAACAGTTTAGTGGAGTATAAAGGTTACCTAATTTCTAACAAAAATAAACTTTACTAGTATCCATCTAAAAATGATTAGGCTTCCTTAATAAAATTTGTGTACCTAAAAATACTATTACAAATGCCATATTAATATTTGATCAATGAGATAATATCTTTTATAAAAAATATTTATTAAATAAAAATGTACCGAATGACCCTTATATATTAAAAGTTAATAAAATTAATTTAAAAACCAAAATATAACTCATGCTACATGTGTAGAGTGAGGCATTCACACAAGGGGGAAATGACTTAGTGCAAGTTTTTGGAGGTTTGGCTACTCGGAGGAGGAGGTGGGGATGAAGATGGTAGTGGTTGGATGGTGTGGTGTATGAGGGTTGAAGGCTACAATGGCAATTGTGTAGGCTATAAGAAGTGGTGGTTTAGGGAAGGAAAATGAGAAGAAGAAAATGAGGAGTAGTAGAAGGAGAGAAGGTGGTGTTGGGGTAGCCGCGAAGTGATGGTGTAAAAATGGTTGGTTATTGTGGCTTAGTTTAGGCAGGCTGGGAGGAGATCCGATGGTGGAGGAAATAGAGGGGGATGATGCATTAAGGAGGAGTTGGTGAAGGTAGGATGGTGTGTCAAGGGAAGGATATGGATGAAAGGCTACAGGAAGGTGACCCTTGACGATTTGGGTCATGCAAGGGGTTGCACGGTGGAGGTGTTGGCTTCGTGTGAGGAAACAACAAAAAGTAGGGGTTGTGGTTTGTTACAGGGGACAAGGATCGATAGGAAGTACCACAAGGGAGGAAGAAAGGAAAAACAAGGTAGTAAATGAGAAGGAAGAAGGAGGGAAGGAAGGAAAAGGGAGATGGTCGATGGTAGTGGTCGGGTTGGTGGTGGAGGTGATATGTGTTATTGCAGGTAGTTGTGAGAAAAAACAGGGGTGGATAAGAAGAAAACATAAAGTTAGGTCAAGGGAGAAAGGTAGGGCATGAGGGAGAAAAGAAGAATGGAGGAAAAAGGAGAAGAAGAAGAAGAAGATGATGATGATGATGATGATGAAGGAGAAGAGTAGAGGGCATGCTAGGCATGAAGATTGCATAAGATAATTCTAAGGAGGTAACATAAGGGATAGTAGGTGTAGAAGGGGTTGATGGCTAGCAGGCAGGGAGTTGCATGGCGAGCTAGTGCAAGCAGGGGGAGAGTGTTGTTGGGGCCAAAAAGGGAAGGAAATGGGCTCAAGGAGGGAGTTAGTGCAAGCATGGATTAGCGAAGAAAGGAAAGCATGCGAAGTAGGTGTGTAGGCAAGCGGTTCGCAGGAAGAAGGGCATAAGGGTGTGTTTGGGCAAGGGCACAGGTGGGGAGGAAGGAAAAGAGAAGAGATTGGGTCAGGATATGAGGGATAGAAAAAGAGAAGAGAAGGATTGGACTACGTAGGAAGAAGAAGAAGAAGAGGAAGAAGAAGAAGAAGAAGAAGAAGAAGAAGAAGAAGAAGAAGAAGAAGAAGAAGAAGAAGAAGAAGAAGAAGAAGAAGAAGAAGAAGAAGAAGAAGAAGAAGAAGAAGAAGAAGAAGAAGAAGAAGAAGAAGAAGAAGAAGAAGAAGAAGAAGAAGAAGAAGAAGAAGAAGAAGAAGAAGAAGAAGAAGAAGAAGAAGAAGAAGAAGAAGAAGAAGAAGAAGAAGAAGAAGAAGAAGAAGAAGAAGAAGAGGAAGAAGAGGAAGAAGAGGAAGAAGAGGAAGAAGAGGAAGAAGAGGAAGAAGAGGAAGAAGAAGAAGAAGAAGAAGAAGAAGAAGAAGAAGAAGAAGAAGAAGAAGAAAGGAAGAAAGGATGTTGGGCCGACATAGGAAAATGAAAGAGAGGGGAATAGGCTAGCTAGATAAGGGAAAAGAAAAGGTAAAAGGGGAATGCAAGAAAAAGAAAAAGAAATGACAAAGGATAATAGAGAAAGTAAGAAAAGAAAAATATCATAAATTTAGAATTAGATTAAAAAAATTATATCAATTTTAGGTTATTAGGGTTTATTTAAATAAAAAGAGAAATATAAAAATAATTATATTAATTTATTAAATAATTTATCTATATTTTCAATTCAAATCTTGATAAAAAATAATTGAGGATTAAATTTCTAGGTAAAAGGTTAAACACTCTAATTTAGGGTTATAAAAAGTTTGCATATTACATCACTATTGCTTAAAACAAAATTTTCCCCCAAAGTTTACGCCATACTATTAGGAATACGTATAGGGGAAGTTATGGCACTCAAGGGGTAACTACCCTCTTAAGAGAAGCCCTAACTAACTAGAAAGTGGCTATGGAAACAAACAACATATGCTTGCCAATCGTTCAAAACAACTAATAAGGAATAGATGGCATACCAAAAGGAGATGCATCAGGATTGAGGACTTACCCATCTGCTCTTGCTAGACTGGCCAAGCATATCTCTCCAAGCATCGGGTCCTACTAAGCTAGCTATTGACGGGGCTTATGAGCTCCTCCATAGGGCATACTAAAGAACTCGAAGCTTCTACGCCTAAGTTGACCATAGTTATGGCACTGGATTAACTTCTCCATGTAATCCTTGCATGGTTGAACTCGTCTACAACAACTACAGTGGTAGTACTATATCACTCTTTAACTAGATCTACTATAGGAAACACTCTAACCACTATTGTGTGGAACTTTGATGATGCTGAATACTTGAAACTTAGACATTATGGTGCTGACTCATTCCTCTAATGTATGGCATTTTTTTCTTTCTCTTACATAGGATGGAAGTATACCCCTAGACAAAAGTATCAATGACACACATCCGCTTATATAGCACAGCCAAGTCATGAAAAATAGTTGTACCCATCATCTTTCAAATAATAAAGTGAACTTCTTGCTCAAACTAGAAGACCACATTAAGTTCACTAGTTTCTACATAGGGAGAAAACCTCAGTAATTCCATAAATCGCGTGGAGAACTCTCTTACCATCAAGCTTACTTGAATCAACTATATGAACTCCTTGATCTTATTCTTCTTGAGGCTTTTGGTGTAGAAAAGCATATGAATCATAGCCTTGGATTCCTCCTAGGATATCAATTATCATTCTCAAGTGCTAAAGCCTTCCCATTAAGCATCTGCTGATCCTCATAGAAAGTATACAATTATGCCCGCCTTTCACGCTTCTAAGCAATCGACTACCTCAAACATCCTATCAAAATCCTATATCCAACCTTCTAGTACAACGACGTCCTCCATTCCATCTCTTTCTATGGTTGATTAGGCAAACTCTTTAGACCCAATCCACTCTAATGCCTACCTATGGGGTGATACGGAGGTTGATGTGTGTCGAAGGGTGTAATTCTCAATTATTTGGGATTAAGGTTCAAATTGAGTTTAGATATTATGAGAAAGGCTCATTGATGGTGAATTAAGAAATTAAAGCTTTGAAGGTAATGTAATAAAAATGAGAGTGGTTTGAATATGATAGAATAGTGATGATTATGATTCGGTGATGATGGTTTACCAATGATGATGGATCGAATGGTGTGAACTAATTAACATATGAATTTGATGATGATGATTGGTTTTGAAAGTTAGGGTTTGGATGATGGTTTGAGTCAAGGGTTAGGGTTAGGGTTTGGTTCGAAAAGAATAAATAAGGTTGTGTTTGGTTGGTGTGGAAAATTAGGGTTTTGAATGGAAGGGTTAGTGCTTCGATTGTGTATACCAAATTAGGGCTTGGATTAACCATGAATTAGAGTAGGATTTTGATGGAAATTATGGTAGGAAAATATGGATTAAAAATAGTAGAAAAGATATGGATTAATGTATGATCCACATAGATGAAGAGATTAAAACTTTCAAGCTAAACCGTTCACACATATTCGATTTGCTTGAGTTTGAACTCACACAGAATTCGCTTGTTTTCAACTTCAATGTTGATCATCAACTTCAATTCAATTCTCAATATTCAATATACTCTACATTCATGCATATTATAACCTTTCTACCACTACCTAAAGCATAATTCAAAAGATTCCAAGTAAAAAGATATTTTACTACCTTTATGCTAACTTTATGCTCCTACTTTACTACATAAATAATAAATTAGCTAAACTACTTAATAATGATCAAAAATCCTACCAATAAACTCTCTATGTATGTGGTCACTCTCTCCTTGCATGCCATGCATTCCATGCACATGCACATAGACACTTAGTTGCTTGTTTATTATGTTTCTTGCAATATAACCATCGGTTAGTCTTCAAATTTGCGGGATATACTTTCCAAATGAAGAATAATTGGTTCCATAATTATTAAAGCCAATTCTTGAGTGTTTGCTCCTATGTCAAAAGTGGTGGAGGTTGAGGTTGAGACACAGAGGGATGTTGAACAAACTCCATGATAGTGTCGAACACACTCTCTAAGTTGCCGACACATCTATTAAGGGCCATGTTGAGCTAGATATAAACCAAAAGCACGTTAGGAAAGATGTTATCTTACAAGCATATAGTATAAAACCACGAACCAAAGGCTACATAGTCTACCCACACTCAATACTCAGAAGGTTTATCTGGGTTTTAAAAACACATGGAAAAGGAAAATACCCTTCTCTCATAAAAACATTTGTGGTTACAAGAATTGAATCTCTAACCGAAACATGATTCTCAGCATTTAAAAACTTTGATACTAGCTTTTGGTATCAACTCAAACAATTTAAAAATGGAAAATATTTTTAAAAAGCTATGATACAAACTTTTAACACCCACAAAAATTACAACTGAAAAATTTTGTCTCTAAAAGTTAAATGTGGGAACTAAGACGATAACTTGCGGGATGTTGCTGCCACACTTGGTACAAATCTAGTTTTCTCTACCATTCTACTACCAATTTCTAAAGCTACAAGCATTATTTCACTTGAATTTAAGAACACAATTATAAATAAGAGTAGTGAAAGATTTAAAGAAATTAATTAATATTTTGAATAAAATCTATTGTTAGTGGTTACAAAAATGTTAGAGAATAAGGATTATAAGAAATAAAGAAAGTTTTGGTTCAAAGTCACCCAACAAAACCCTGGATAACCCTACACTCTCAACCTAGATGATAGCCTTGAATGGGTCCTAAAAGCTAACCTACAAAGGTCATTCGTCATTACATAAGTAGGGGCCCAAGAAAGGAATCCTTTAGTACAATGACACTGAATAAATCATTATATAAGGCCAACATGGAACACATAAAATGTATCACAACAATACATGAACATTTAATTATGCATATATAAATTGAAAGGTAATAATTATTCATATAAACATATAACATCAAGACCATATACCACCAATGATCATTCATCTAGAAATAACAAAAACTTAATAATGGAGCATCTAAGTGATGCTCTTTATAGTATAATTAGAAAGACACATCCTTTTCAAGTTATAACCATAGTTACAATTCTAATAATCAAACCCACAACTTCTCGATACATAGGTAGGCCTATCGGCACAACCAAGACACACACATCATCATAGATAGACACAAAGGTTGCTATTAAACCACAAGTAGGCACAACGGCTACTACCATACTACAGGTAGGCATAAAGGTTACTATCGGACCATAGGAAGGCACAAAGTACTACCAAATCACAAGTAGGCCCAAATGTTACTATAGGACCACAGGTAGGCATAAAGACTATTACCAACCATAGGTAGGTAAAAAGGCTACTACAAAACAATAAGTAAGGTCAAAGGCTCCTACAAAACTTACCTAATAATCATTTCTATTCAAATATCAAATATTTTCATTTTTATTTACTCAAGGGGAGATTAGATGAACCTAGAGAAACTAAGGTACCCCAGTCATACCAGTGCACAGAGGCAGCACAATATCTTACCAACTATCAACAAAGGAAATCTTACCAACTATCAACAAAGGAATGTAAAGGTACCCTAGTCGCAAAGGTACACGAAGGTACACAATACCCTACCGACAAGGACACCTAATCCATAAGTATGCATACCCGCTACTTAATTTTGTAGAGCTAAATAGAGTAGGATATAGGATTTGGATAGGACACTAAGGCACATCAACAAAATCCATAAACAATAGTGGGCTAAAAAACTTCTTTAGGGTAACAACCCATAAAGAGCAACAATTCCCAATCTCAATATTTTTCAATTTAAATATTAGTATTTTTTAAAGGTGACCACGTAAAACATACATTAATCACATATATCCAATCCTTCATAATTAACCATTATTATTCGATTCCAACATTATGAGGTAACCAAAATTAAGATCATTCTCAATGCCAACATCAAAAGTCTACTGAGGCCATCCTATGCTTGATTAATCATACTTAAGTACTTTAGGTTAAAAATGATCAAAATATCCGTAAGGCTAAAGTTGCCACTTTACCATCCATTTCTATCACAAATTTCATTTTATTTATTAACTTGTCATAAAAAGGATAGGACAACATAATTAAATTATGTATCATGTAATTAAGTTACCCAACACGCCAAATGATGATTTTTCCCTAAGACACAATTCTTCTCTTAAAACCATAACATTTGCTTCTAGAACATCAAAATACATATTCTTATGCTTAACAACAAATAATACACATCCTATATGTTTATGAGAGTAATCATCATAGTATACCCCAAATTATAAAAATACCCCTATACCTTACAATAAAAATAATCATTCTAAAACAATTATATCTAATACAAAAAACCATATTCTCATGCTTCAAAATGAATAATACATATCATGCATGCTTATTAGAATAATCATCATTGTACAGTTAAATTTATGAAAATACCCCTTAATTATATAATATTGATAATTATGCTAAAATAATTGTTTCTAACACAGTAAACCATTGCTATCATACTTAGCATCACATAATACTTATCATGCATGTTTATTATAATTATCATCATAGTCCAATTAGAATTACCAAAATACCCCTAGTTCATATAATATTGATAATCATGCTAAAATCTGTGTTTCTAATATAGCAAACCCCTACTCTCTTACTTAACATCAAATAATACCTATCATGAATGTTTATTAGAATAATCATCAATGTACACATAAAAGTACCAAAATACCCCTAGGCTATATAATACTAGCAATCATGCTGAAACATGTGCTTCTAAGATGGAAAGCCCCTACCATCATTCTTAGCAATATTTATAACAAATTCTAAATCCTACTTAAGGTTAAATATCATGATGTGGTTAAATGACCAAATTTCTCATAGGGCACATAATAGTAATAACAATTTTGTAAGTGTTTATACACATACTTAACTTATTGTTTCAAATGTACACATCATCTAAGATCACTCCTGACCATTAGTCCCATTTTAACCACACTTTGATACACATAACAAGTTACATATGACAACATGCCTTCTCTTTAAATTTTTCATGATCACAATAATAATCACATAATTATTTATAACAATTCATGTCTAATAGAAAACACATGTCAATACCCTAATGTGTTATCATACGATATCCAAATATTTTCACATGTACACATAATTCAACATCACTCCTGACCATTAGTCCCATTTTAAGCACACTTTTGTACACATAACAAGTTACATATGATATCCAAATGTTTTCACATGTACACATCATCCAACATCACTCCTCACTATTATTCCCTTTTTAACCACACTTTTGTACACATAACAAGTTACATATGATAACATGCCTTCTCTTTCAATTTTTCATGATCACAATAATAATCACATAATTATTTGTAACGATTCAATTCTAATAGAAAGAATATGTCAATACCCTAATGTGTTATCATATGATATCTAAATATTTTAGTGGAGAATAAAGGCTATCAAATTTTTAGCAAAAGAAAATTTTACTAGTAACTATCTAAAAATTATTAGGCTCTATTAATAAAATTTTTGTTCTTAAAAATAATAACACAAATACCATATTAATATTTAATCAATGAGATAATAATTTTTCTTCAAAATATTTTTTATATACAAATTTACCCAACTACCCTTATAAATTAAACATTACCAAAATTAATTTAAAAATTAAAACATAACTCACACTAAATGTGCAGCGTGAGCCACAAATGCAAGGGTGGAATCACGTAGTACAAGTGGTTGGAGGTGGTGATTGGGGGTGTTAATTTTTCCATTGGGTGTAAGAGGTGGGGTCAAGATGTTAGTGGTTAGATGGTGTGGTGCAAGAAGGTCAAAGGCGGTGACAACTATGGTGTAGGCTGTAGGAAGGGATGGTGTAGAGATGGGAAAGGAGAAGAAGAAAAGGGGGAGAACAATAAAGAGAGAAAGTGGTGCTAGGATGATGGTGTAGGAGTGGGTGGAAGCTATGGTTGGAGGTAAGTAGGCTAAGAGAAGCTATGGTAGTGTATGAAATGGAGGGGGTTGTATGGGCGAGAGGATGTGGTGGAGGTAGTGTTGGTGTGTCAAGGGAAGGGGATGGATGCAAGGCTACAGGGAGGTGGCCAATGGTTATTTGGATTGTGCAAGGGGTTGGAAGGTGGAGGTGGTGTGTTCAAGTGGAGAGGGTGTGTGGTTATGGCAAAAACTATTGTTGCCTTAGATGTGGGTATAGGGGTTGTGGTTTGTGACAGGAGGTAGGGATAGGCAAGAAGCACCACAAGGGAGGAAGAAAGGAAGAACAATGTGGCATAAGATAATGAAGAAGGAAGGAAGGGGGGAAAGGGGAGGTAGCTAACGGTGAAGGCTAGGTTGGTGGTGGAGGTGAAAGGTGTTGTTGTAGGTGGTGGTGAAGAAAAACAGGGATGGGAAAAAAGAAGAAAGTAGGAGAGGAAGGTTAGGTGAGAAAGGTAAGGCATGAGGTAGAAGAGAAGAAAGGAATAATAATAATAATAATAATAATGAGGAGGAGGAGGAGGAGGAGGAGGAGGAGGAGAAGGAGAAGGAGAAGGAGGAGCGGAGGGGACCTCAGTTGTGTGGATGGTAGGGTAGAATTGTAGGGAGACAACAGGTAGGACAAGGGACGTAGAAGGGGTCGACGACTGATAAGTAGGGTTCTATAAGGCTTGTCAGTGTAGGTAGGGGAAGAGTGTTGCATGGGCCAAAAAGGGAAAGAAAGGGGCATGAGGAAGGAGGTGATGTAGGTGTAGTTTAACTGGGATAAGATATAAGGCGACATAGGGGTGTAAGCATGAGGCATGTAAGTGGGAAGGAGGTAAGGGTGTGTTTGGGAAGGGGTAGATGTGTGAAGGAGAAGAAGTAAGGAGATTAGGCTAGGCTACATAGGAAAGAAATGAGAAGAGAAGGGTTGGCCTATATGGCAAGAAGAAAGAAGAGAAAGGAAGAAATGGTGTTGTGTTGGCATAGGAGGAAAAAAAAGAGAGGGGAATAGGCCGACCTATAAAGAGAGAAAAGAAGGGAGAAGAAAAAGAAAATGGAAAAGGAAGAAAGAGGAAAAAGGAAAAATTAAAAGAAGAAAAGTAAATACATATTTAGGGTTAGAATTAAAAATTATGTAAAAGTTGGGCTATTAGGATAATATTATATTAACTTATCCAATAATTAGGGTATCAAATTAAGAAAAATAATTTGAGTAATATTATGAGTTTAGGGTTTATTTAAATAAAAAGAAAGATAAAATAATTATATGAATTGATAAATTAATTTATCTAGATTTACTGGTCAAAAATTGATAAAAATAATTGAATAAATAAATAAAGAATTTTTTTTTTGATAAAAGGTTAAACATTATAATTTAAGGTTATAAAACTTGGGGTTATAAACCTCAAAACTATGTTAAAAATGGCAAGAGCCACCTTTTGTCTCTCAAGAAAAAATCAGCAAAAATAAATAAATAAAATAGATATAAATAGCTTAATTAAGTTAAAATAAATTTTTATGTCAAATTTAAAATTTTAATAAATATAAAGTATATTCATCGATTGATGGAAAATATTATTTTATGCAAAAAAAATTAAATATAAAAATGAAATATATTTTATTACCCTAATCTACTATTGATCAAGATTAACTACTCATTCTTGATTATTCACAAGGGTCAATAAGTTAAAGGTCAAATGTTTTGCTTTGCATTAGACTCTAATATAAGATTTCAACTTTCTAGGGGTAAATATATCACTTATTTTAAATAATTATCCTAAAATCATGACAAATCAAATATTAAACCCTAATTAGGGTAATCATTGTATTTTTACTTAAGAGTGCTTAAAATATTCATGAAAAAGAAAAACATTCAAACTTTTGACAAAAAATAAATGTCTCTAATCATGCTTTTTACCTAACATACTATATAACAAAGTTTTCCTACATATTATAAATAATATGAATAAGTTAAGCCAATACCTTAAGTTCATCAAACCAATTAAAGATGCCAAAGAACACTACAACTCATAAAATCTTTAATCATAACTTAAAGCATCAAAACATACTCAAATAATTGCATGCTTAGCATCAAATTTCTCCCAAAATATGCAAAGAAAATCATTTTAACAATAGATTAAAAAAACATCAAAGGATCCAAATCAAGGCCTCGTGATCAAAAGCCCTAAGCAAGGACAAACATGGCACAATCAAATATAAGAACCATCAAACATGCTAAAAACCACAAATTATATATACTTATAGTAGATAATTGTTTACCTAAGCTTAAACTCCTATTAATGAGAGGAATAGAGAATCGAACACCAAAGAATACCTCTTTTTCAAAAGCCTCTATTAAACCTAGAAATTAAGGAAAAGATTAGAGAAAAATAACACATAAAAACCTAATTAAATAGCGTAAAATCAAAGAGGATGGAAATGTGAACTTATCTTCAAGATTTGGAAGGAAAACAAGGCTTGGAAATGGAGGGAAAAAGTTTGAGCCATGCAAATGGAAAAGAAAATGAGGAGATAAAGTAACAAACTAAAAGGAAAGAAGAATAGAAGAAAATGAAGAATTTTGGTTGTGTTTGGTGGTGGCACAAGTTCTTAATGGAGGTGGTAATAATATATCTACCATGGAAGAGAAAATTATGATGAGGTGGTGGATGGATAATATCAAATGACTTAGGGTAAGATATTTTGGATGAAACTTAGTGTAGTGTAGAGTGTAGGGTATTTAGGTAATAAAAGAAAGGGAGATATTTGGTGGGTGGTGGTGATGGTACCATCAATCAAGGGGTTGATCATGACCATTAGTTATCTTGTTTTTTACAAGTGGAGAACTAGGATTATGTTTTACAAATGTTAGAGTAAAGTTGAGGAAGAGAAATTTATTCTAATGACATATATATGCCCAAAAATATCTCATAGAATCTAAAAATAATTGCACAACATTTTAAAATCATTTTAAGTTGCATAATGCTAAAATATATCATTCTCCAAAGTTTTCATAAATTTTATATGACTAAAGGAGTTGTTTTGCGGCTTAAAATACATTTAAGGAATATTGATATAACAAATAGTATCTTTTCTACCAAGGGCTTGGTCTGACATTTTGAAAGAGCCTAGGAGACTAAAAAAATTATGAATATTTGAAATATCCACATTAGAGAATAGTCTCAAAAGATTTTAAAAGTTAAAGTTGGCTAGACAATCTCGCATTAGTTAATATCATACAAAAGAATAAGAAAATAAGATTGAAACTTTTCAAAAATGTTATAAGGGTTTTTAATTTGATAAATGATGTAATAAAATAGTCAAAATAAGATAAATTTTATTTGTAAATAATGAACATCCTGAATAGGATAGGGTTTTCAAAAAAATGTTTATTACAACAAGTTGATGGTACGTACCAGATAAAGATCTACCATGATATGTGTCATTTTACAATAATAGATAGAAATATGAATGAAGTAATGATGATAAATTACACATGGTCCAAGATAAGATAAGGAAGTTAAGAATCAAATAAGTTACTTATGTGAAGGTATGTCATACATATTCCTTACAAAGGAATTTTAAGAAGAATTTTTTGAAGTGTTTTAATAGAAAAAGTGGCAAACATGGATGTTAAGGTATGTTCATGTTCTTTTAGTTTGATTTTTTCTCATATAAACTTATTTCATTTTATTTATCCTAGTCAGATTTAAAATTTATGATTGTTATTATTGTCATTGTTAATATTACGTTTATTATTACTGTTATCATTGGTATCATTAATTAATTATTATCATAAATTATACATAGCTTTTGTTATTACTAAAATTTTATTGATCAAATAAGATATTATATAATCTTATCTAAAAATAGGGTGTGGATAGCATGCCATTAGTCTCTGAAGGAAGCCCTAATTTGTATACTTCATTCGCAATCATGTGATAATTAGATAAGAGCTTGCTACTTAATAAAATAGTATCAAGTAACATTGTTAATTTATATGTCTAATTTATTATATATAATGTCAAAGTACAATTATTTTCTTATTTCCATAACTTTTAAGTAGTGAGCAAAGCATCAAAAATAAAATGATATCTCATATAATACTAACCATTATAATAAAACAATAAAAACATATTAGATTATTTTATCATTAATTATTAAGGTTTGATTATATCATAAAAATAAGCCCAACCCATTTTTGGGGGGCACATTTAAGTTGGGCCTCGCTATACTCTATGTGTGCCTTTATAGGCAATTTTATGTTTACGTACTTAGGGTGTAGGCAGGTAGCTTTGTGTACTCTCTCCAAATGTAATAACCTTTTTTTTTTCATAACTTTAGCCCGAAGTGGTTAATAAATTAATATCCAAAAACTAATTATCGATACAGTCGTTTTCTGTTTTTGTTTGCTATATAGTAGGGCAAAATTTTTATTTTATTTTTTTGTGCTAACAAGGTGGTCTACGTGTCGAAAATTGGGTGAAACTGTTTATGTGGAGTACTCAAATTCTAGTACTAAATTTAAAATCTACATGGAAATAGAATGTTATATATATATATATATATATATATATATATATATATATATATATTTCTCGACTCTTTCACTTGTTGCCACATATCAACCAAGGACAATTATTAAGAAGAGTGGAACAAAATTGGCACGTCGGAGCACTTGTCGAATTGTGGTGGAGCATGTGGTGTAGAAAGGGAGGTTTCGTAATAATAATGAAAAAGATGTCAACGAATTGTAATACATATATATATATATTTGTATTGTTAAATTGAAATGGAAAAGACCATGTATAAGGAATATTCCTTTTTATGCATACATTTGAGGAAAACACAATATATTCTAAAACATATTTCTCATCCCTTAAAACGCACTATATAAAAGATATAAAATAATAAAATTAACCTTAGACCTTGGTTAACCTAAACTTAACTTTTGACCATTAATTTTAAATTATAAATCTCTTCATCACCTTCTACGTTTGGAATTAATCATACCTCTCAAGATAGGAACACAACTCTCAACGAATTACAACTTTAAGACTCCGTTTGCGGCATGATAGCCTATTCAACTCAAGGTGCGAACTTTTTTATTTTTGTTTGGAAATACTATATACTAATAGGTCGATTAAAAGGTAAATAACAGCCTTGATTTTTTACATTTGATCTTAAATGATGGGCAAGATAGGGCGTATTGGAAATTAGTATAAGAACATCTCTATCTATTAATAGGATTCCATCCAAGAAATTGAGATAGGGTGACTAACTAGCTAGTCTATAATTTTATCAAATTAAGGGATGGAATTTTAGTGTATTGATAAATATAAGGTGGGCAATTGAGAAAATTGAAATTAGTGGGGTGAGATGTGGGAGTTTAGTAATTAGTATTGGCATGTATAACGCAGAAGACTAATGATCATGCGAAGCAGAGGTACGTAATTAATCTCAACTAGAAGATTAAGAGAAGAAGGGAATGCATGGCATATAGAGTAAAGAAAAAGGAAACAAAATAGTGGCAAGTTATTCATATAATTTAAAGAAGAATAGGGATGGAAAGAAAGCAACGGCACGACAGGACCATAGATAGAAGAAAGGAAGGCCAAGGATGAGCATGAGAGAGAGAGCTGCATAACTTCCACCCCGAGGAGGAATAATTATTAAGAGACATAGTGACAAAATATCATTAACTTGTCCTTCCTACCTCAAAACAAACGGACAAAACAAGAAAGAAAGGGAAAAAAAAGGTATTTATGATCCCAATTCTTTTGCCCATCTTAGTAGAAAGAAATCGGGCATGGGGCCCGATGGAATCCCTGCAATTAGACGAGTGACCAGTAGGAATTCAGGGATTAGGATGAAGGTGATGAACTCATCCAATCAATACCCACATAAGACTATTTCATGGTCCCCCGGCCCAGAAGTTGCAAATCCTTTTCAGGGATTAAGATATATATATATGCAACTGCTTCATTTTCATTACCTGCCTCCAGCTGGTAGATAGCTCGTAGGTCGCCCGAAGAGGCAAGCTTAAAAAAAAAATCTCAACAGTATTGCCAAACGGAGAATCTTAAACATGACCGTCAAAACGCAACAAAAGAAAACAGCAAACGCAGTGAGTGGGAGGACCGCAAGAGCGTGCGAAAGTTGCGTAAAGAAAAGAGCAAGATGGTACTGTTTAGCAGATGATGCATTCCTCTGCCAATCCTGTGATTCCTCTGTTCACTCTGCTAATGAATTAGCAAGCAGGCACAAACGAGTCCGCCTTGAAACCGCCTCCTCCTTCAAAAAGGCTGACCTTAGTACCCATCGCCACCACCACGACCACCATGCTGCTCACGATCGATCTCCATGTAATTCGTCCTCCGTGGTGCATGCAGCCCCTGCTTCCTCATGGCAACGACGTAAACCCAGAACCCCTCGTCCTCCTCCGACAAAGCAATCTAAATTTCTGGGTGGAGCCGTCGTCCAGGAGAAGACCTCCGCATCCATTAGTGCTTGTCTGCCTCTCGTACCAGAGATTGAACGCGACAAAGCAGGCGGTAATTCGCCTACCTTTTATTATGATGACGAGGAGGAAATCAACGAAGAGGCACAGATGCTTTTTAGTGTGCCCGTGTTGGATCCCTTTTTCACTCATGATGATGAGCTTAGTTTCTATAAATCGTCGTCGTCGTCGTCCAAAGGTCATGGAGAAGGAATGGGTACGATAAGTAGTAGTGAGCATGATCACGATGGATTTGATTTCTCGTTGATTGGTTTCGATGATCATGGTTATCAGGAAGATTGGGATAATTATTTTCCTTCCGACGCTGTTCTAGCGGAGTTTGCAGCCGCTGCTGAGAGCTGCTTGCTCGCAGGAGGAAGTAGAGGAGGAGAGATTATGAAGGAAAAGCTGGGAACCTTAGCAGAGGGGTATTACGAAAATAAATACAAATCGGCCGGCGGTGTCGGTAATAGTAATGGTATTAATCTTGGTGTTTGTTCCAAACAAGTGAAAAGACAGGTGAAAGTTGAAAATCATGATCATCGAGGAGACGGGTGTATGCCTGTGGAAACTAGTTGTACGAATTTACTGGTAGAAGAAATGACGTCAGCTGATGGAGCGAAGGATGCATCGAACATCAATGTAAGGAATTACGACCACCGCTCTTCTTCTTCTTCTTCGCAAAATTTGGTATTGTCGATCAATGAAGAACGGCAACAAGTAGTACTGGCAGAGAAGACGGTGGACGGTAAGACAGTAGCTGCCGCGTCAACTTTTGTCGGTGATGATGATATGGGAAGAAGTGAAATTAAGAAGAAGAGAGAGATATTTTTGAGGTTGAATTATGAGGATGTTATTACCTCATGGGCTGATCAAGGATCACCATGGACAACCGGAAGTCGCCCGGAACATATTGATCCCGACCATGATGGATGGCCTACTAACAGCTGCAGCATGGTAACTCACCCTACTTTACTCTAGCTAGTTACTTGTTCTAACTAATAACAGTATATGAAGGATAATATAATCTTAATTTAAGAATGTTCAACTCTTTCTGGCAGGCTGGTACGACAGAGTTGCACCATCACATCATAATTGGAGGAGAAGGAGACGGTGAAGGGAGAGAAGCAAGGGTGTTGAGATACAGAGAGAAGAGAAAGAATAGACTCTTCTCTAAGAAAATAAGGTATCAAGTTAGGAAAATAAATGCTGAGAAGAGACCTCGACTAAAAGGTCGCTTTGTCAAGAGAGCTGCCTACACTACAACAACATTTGCGCCCGCCGCGGCCGCCGCTGCCGCCTCCTCCTTCTACAAACAAGGATGATGGATACTTCCATCTTTCCCTACAACCTTAACAGATGATGACGATCAATATAGTGCATGTCTGTCCAGAGGGTACTCTATATGTGTATCTTATCTGCTGATTCAGCTTAGTTTTAACTAAACGTTGAAGAGAAGAATAAATAAATGGATTAAATAACTAGGTATGAAATTACGAACCTACATAAATAGAAATAGAGGTTAGATTTCGGTTCATTTTGTTCTATCTGAAAGAGCGGGATGCCAAATGTTTTATGTATGTGGATCCTGGCAAGGAGTAGCCATGGAAAATTAATTCCTAGAGAAAACATAATAAGGTGTATCCAATTAATCTTATGGGTAAGCTTGTTTAGTATTACCTGTTCTTGGAATTAACATAGTTGACGTAATACCCCAATTTATCAACTAATTTTTCTTGTTTTTGCAAAAACATTAATCACCAAATAACTAGGTGTTTCCGACATACTTAACATAAGTACAGCTCCCTTACCTTTATTATACAAAATATTAAGTCTAAAACAAACTATAATCAAAGTAAATCAGTGGAAATAAAATATTACCTAGATAGAAGTTACGAATAAATGTTGTACGTACAAAAATATAACCAAAATATAGCAAGAGATATAAGAGCTCAAAGGAAAATCGATCATAATTAAAAACTGGTTTGTCTTGACTTATAAACCTGAAGGCCCACTCTTGAAACATAACATCTTCCCAAGGACTCCAATTATCCTTCCCATTCTTATATGCTTTATGCCACTCCATGACCCTCGCATAATCATCTACAAAAGTAGTATCATTATAACTTCCTTATACTGAGTAAATCACAACACTTCAAAAGAAGCAGCATACCCACGTTTTACATATTCACATTAAATCTAAAAAGCATACTTGCATATAGGACATGTACTATAACCATATTCATGGAACAAAATATGTAAACATCCAATCTCAAATTCAATAGTAAAATATACCAGTCAACTTTGCATCATTTCAATGTACAAAATTATATTTTATTAATTAAATATATTCCGAACACAATGGCGGGGCACTGAGGTAAATACCAAAATAATAATCGAAAACAATAACATGGTAAGGCATTGAGGCTTCCACCAAACTAACAGATCCCGTATAATACCATGGTAGGGTAGTGAGATAACTACTAAACCAACAAATCCATCACAATACCAAGGTAGCACATTAAGGCTACCAACAAATCCATTTCTATCATTTTATTACACAATAGATATTTCCATTATTACTTTCTTACTCGAGGAGGATATAATCAATCTAGGGACATAGTGGTATACCTGGTCATATTGGCACCCAGAGAAAATACAATATCCCTACCTTGAACCCACAGATATAGTAGTACGCTTGGTTATACCAGCACACAAAGGTACCACAATATCCTCCCAACCATGGTTGTCTAGTCTTTAAGTATCAATACCCCCTATATGGTCCGTAGGTCACTTATAGAGTAGCATAGGACCTTAAACTAGGGCATAAGGACATAGCAGTGAACTAAAATAATGAGGGATAAAACCTCACATCTAAGGTAGCAACCCCTAGAGAGCTATCATTCCCAACTTGATTTCTTTCACTTTAAGTATTAATATTTTATAAGGTGATTACATAAGTCACATAGGACACAATAATATACAATTTCTATACTCAACCAGTTTCCTTTTTTATTCCAATAATTTAGATAAACCCTAAGGTCATAAGTCTATATCATGACAATTCAAAGGTAAGGTAAACCTATCAAAAATGTAAGGCCATCCTATCATCCACTTATGTTTAAAAAATATATTAGGTCAAAATTACCGAAATACCATTCAAAACCCTAGAATCTCCATTTTATTCATTTTGTACCAACATTATCATGATAGGGGATCTGTCAATATCAGATAAAAGGGAAATATTCCACATTATTTTAGCACGTAGGTAATCTTTGTATTTTGGTAATTTACTATATTTTCACTTTTCATGCATTTAGTTGGTTGCTCCCTCAAAACCTTAATCATGCAACTCTCACATATCAATTCTTAAATACAACATGTGTGTTCACATTGAAAGCATAAACCATCATTTAAATAGAAATATTATCATCATAGTATATGCAAGGGAATATCTCTATCCCTGGGTCATGCAAATAGTCATAAGCTAACCTTAATTATGCACTTATGCTCCCATGCAAATTATCATAACCCTAACTACCATGGATGAGCAATCATAAGGCATTTAACATGGAATTTGGATCATAACTTGATATGAATGGAAACCCTAACAAAATCATAGACATGCTAACATAAAATATTTGACATATTACTATACATACAACTTAACCTTCACCCTTATGCATATCATCCCTTCGACATGTTATCATTTCATCAAGAATCCTATCATACTTGAAAAGAATAAAACCCTAGCATGATTATAGGTTTAAAAAATCCTAGCATGCTCACTCATAAATTCTACCATCTTATGAGTGATTGGATTTACCTAATCCAAGATTACATAAAAATAAGTCTTCTCCAAAGTCCTTAAGAATTACATAGGAATTTAGCATCCAAATACATATGTATTAGCATATAGTAATACACAAAAATAATACAATATTATTAAAATAATTTAAGGCTCACTAACTAGTCAAAAAAAGCAATGGAAATCTAAGGAAAAACTTAGCACCAAGGGAGGAAGCTTTCGGCTAATAAGGGGGAAGAGCAACAGGTATCTTTACAAGTACTAGGGAGTCACAAACATCGAGAATGGTCAATTCTTGGAAGGCTACAAATGGTAGAAAAGGTTTAGGAAAAAAGGGGAGAAGAAAAGGTGGCATAAGAAGGTCTAAGAAAAGCATAAGGCTTTGGTCAAAATGTATAGTAGAAAGGAGAAGAACTTTGGCCAAAATGACAAAAGGTAGATGGGGTAGACTTCATTAGGTTTTGTTGTAGGTTGGGGGTGGCTTTGGCAGGAATTGCTGAAGGTGAAAAGGATGGAAAGGAAATTTCATTCAGTGGTGAGGTGGTTAATTCAGTGGGGAGGGCTGAAGAAAAAACAAGCAAAGAAGTTAGCATGCGAGAGAGGATAGCTACAAGGGTTTTGTGTGTGGATGATGTGGATGCATCAGTAGGGGATTCTGGTGTATGGTGTGGAGGATTAGTGGTGGTGGCGGTGGAAGGTTAAGGAAGTCGGTGGTGTGTTATGTTGTAATAACTAAACATGGTGGAGGAAGGAGCAAATGCCAGAGGAGAAGGGCAAGGAAATTTTGGTGCACAACGGAGCTAGAGAGAAGTAGAGGGTTGCAAGTTTGCAAAAGAGCTTGGCATGACATAGGAGGGAGAAGAGAAGTGATTAAGAAGAGGGTGAATTGTAGGGAAAAAAGGAGAAAAAAAGGAGAGGAAAACATGGCGGAGAGGGAAGGTATGGTGGAGATGGTGTAGGGTGATGGTTTGTAGGATAATGTATCGGGGTAGAGGGAGTAGGGTGATGGTAAGGAAATTTATAGCACTTATTAGGGGATAGGTGAGGGTAAATATCTAGGTGATGAATTAGGGTAAAATATCCTGATAAAATTCCTCTTTTTCCTGGGTTAAATTTATTCGATGAACAGATACTAGTTAAGACCCAACCTAGGTATAAAAATTTAATACTCATCCTCCAGCATATTTTAACCTAACTAAATTTTGTATTTAATAGGTCATAATAATATTACACATATTAACAATATATTTATTACCAATTATCCTAAAATAATTATTATAACGAAGAAACATAATTACCAGCTAAAATTAGGGTTTCTAAAAATGAGGTATTATAGTTGATTTAGATATTTTTATTTATTTGATAAAGACCTTAAGGGTTTATAATTCCAATGTCGAAGCAATTATTATAAAAAAATCTATAGAGGGTGGGGGGAATGATAAAAATGTTCGAAACATAAGAATAAGAAGCCTACAAAAAGGCGTTGAGATTTTGTTGAGCCATGGACAAGGCCATTTGTAATACCCCCAAAATTTACTACCGAAAATTTTTGTTTTAAATAAAAAGGTTTAACAGAAGTAAAATAACAAAACTATTAATTCCGGGGATATTACTGCCACTCTTAATACCAAACCGGTTCACTCCTACCGTTCTAGTACTAAGTGCTAAGGCTAAATATGATTAATACACTACTACGGAAACAGGAAATAATAACGGGACATTAATAACGGTGGTTCGAAAACCATCGTCAAATGCGTGAAAATTAATGCGCGGGAAGTTTTAATAACAGTTTTAGGTAATAACCGTTATTAAAAGTGCAAGGTAAAATTTTGCACGGGAATTTTAATAACGGTTGACGTAAAATCGTTATTAAAATATGATTTAATAACGGTTCAAACAAGAACCGTTGTCAAAATTGGCAAAGTTTTAATAACGATTCTTAGAGGAACCGTTATTAAAAGTTCCTTTTATTTCATTCTCTTCTGTTTCGTGCCAAAAATTTCAGACTCTGTCGCTTCCCTCTCGTACTCTCTTTCTCTTGCAAACCCTTACACCACCGCTCCGGCTCCTCTGAATTAAGGGAAACCGTCGCACCGCCATCTCTCCACCACCCCTCTACCATTCTTGCAAACGTAGCCAGCATTTGTACCTTCGCCGTTGTCGTTCTCAACTTGCACGCCGTCTCTCCCTTTACGTATGTGTTTGTTCTTCCTTCATTGCTTAATTTGTCTCTACTGATATGTATATATATATATATATATATATATATATATATAAATGCATGCATGTTGCACCGAAGAGGTTATGTTTGTTTGTTATTATAAACTTGCGGTTTGTTATTCGAAAATCTGTTGTTTGATGTGTTGGTGAAAAATGTTGTTGTCCTTTTTTTATTGTGGCCGAGACCTTAATTTATATATATATATATATATAAATGTGTTTATAATCTATTTTATAAAAATATGTATTATTATTTTAAGAGAATCCACAAGCCTAAAATCTATATTATTATCATAAGATATGTACGTTCTAAGTATAAAATTAAGGTGTATATATATTTTTTTAGCACTCACATTATTATGCAGATCATGTGTATTTATATGCTTTTTTTAATATATATTTTGTAAAACATGTATTTATATTCCGTAAAATGTGTGTTTATATGTGTTCTATTATATGTATATATATTTATAATATATTTATATATAATATGTGTATATATAATCTAAAATAATTGTGGTTAGGGTTAGGGTTGGGGTTAGGGGAGGGTTAGGGTTAGGGTTAGGGTTAGCTATAGGTTTAGGATCATTATCTTATGAGGTTTAGTGTTAGTTTTTATTATAATTTATTAGGGTTAATTATTGTTAGGGGGAGGGTTAGGGGGAGGGTTAGGGTTAGGGGGAGGGGGAGGGTTAGGGTTAGGGTTAGGGTTTATCGTTTATTATACTAAATATAAACTAGGGCTATAGGGAAAAATACTAAGGATAAGGGTATTGTGCATGGGGAAAAGTTGAGGAGGTTGGTTGGGCATCGGTGTTGTGATAAAAATTAAATAGAGATGAATAATTGTGTATAATAATAATAATCATATAGGATTTATTAGGTTGTACCATATATGTATATATATATATATATATATTATCTTATTAATATCTACTTGATTTTACTATGTGTAGCTGGAATGATTTGATGATAGTTTGATGTTTATCCAGTTTGTTAAATATATAACTAAATATTATGTCCTTATTTTAAATAGTTTGATGTTGTTAGGTTTACATAGTTGGTTATGATCTGGTAGAATATATTTATGATTTGTCTAGCTAGTTGAAGATCAGTTTACATATTCTGTAACTTAGATCCTTTCGAGAACAACCTTGATGATAAGATTTAGTGGTTCTCATTTGTAAGTAGTGAGATGACATACCCTCCACTGTATTTTCATATGGCGCCACATACAGATGTACGGACTCATGTGATATGGTTATATGACGAGCTATGTCATTTGTACACGAGTGGCTCATCCTATCACCCCTTCCATTTCAGATCTTATCACCTTCTGTTGACCCTGCCTCAGATAGAGCCATGAGCATCGGCTACGTCTACTTTTTTGCAGTGGTTTGTCTACCACACTGATGCACCACACCCGAGATTTATTGAGGGTGAGCTGTTTGCTAGAGAGTATGATAGGATATCGAGAGAACTGATGGTGATCAATGATGAGTGGAGGTATCGTCATAGCTTACCTCGGAGTATCCACCTCGGTTACCCTAGAGTATCCGTGAGTAGACTCTCTTGCGATGATGTTAGGGATTAAATGATATATCGTGATGAGTGGACTTTTAGAGTTATAGTTTTTAGTCAGGCCCGACGAGGCTATCGGGGGATTTAGTTTTAGATATGAGTTTTTGTTTTTTAGGTATTTGATTTGTAGCAACATTTTGATGTATATAGTGTTGCTATTGCTTAAATCCTGTAGTATGTATATCTTTTGTAATTTGAACTATTAATTGTATAATATTTTGCTACGTATGTATGTATGTATGTATATATATATATATGAACTCTTTGTAAGTATGAGGAGTTTCATTGATCGGCATTAATATAATTTTGGAAACTTGCCAGCATGATTCGTATATACATACAGAATAGCATGATACATTTGAGATTAATTATTTCTAAGTAAGAGTGATTTGAGAATTATTAAACTTATAATTCAATTGATTTTTAATAATTACTTTCATGTGGGATACATCTAGATTCAAAAACTATGGATCGGAAATGGTTGTCTGCAAATCGTCTATCTAGAGAATATAACGAAGGAGTGGAGTTTTTCATCAAGTTTGTAGTTGAACATGCTCGGGACTCTAGTAGAATAGTCTGTCCTTGTTTGAAGTGTGCTTATATTCAGCGTGTCAATGCTAATGATTTGAGAGATCATTTATTTGTGTATGGAATTGATACAAGTTACACTTGTTGGATATGACATGGGGAAACAGAGTCTAAATATGAAAATGACAATGTTAAGAGGGATAGTAGTGGATTATCATTTGATAACTATGAGGGACATTCGTTAGAGGAGATGACTCAAAAGGTTGAGGAAAGTGTTCGGTATTGTCCAAAATTTTTTGAGAAGTTATTGAATGACTCGGAGAAACCTTTGTACGGTGATTGTTAGACGTTTATGCGATTATCCGCTACTTTAAGGTTGTACAACTTAAAGGCATGTAATGGATGGAGTGATAAGAGTTTCAAAGAATTATTGTCACTTGTGAAGGATATGCTTCCTAATGATAACGTTCTACCCGATCGTACGTATGAAGCGAAGAAGATTTTATCCTCTATGGGCATGAGTTATGAGAAGATACATGCATGCCCTAATGATTGTATTTTATATCGCAATGACAATGCATCTTTGGATAGTTGTCCTAATCCTGAATGCAAAGCACCACGATACAAGAAGAACAAGGTGCCCGCTAAGGTGTTATGGTATTTTCCTATAATACCAAGATTAAGGCAGATATTTAATGATATTGAAGATGCCAAGAACCTAAGATGGCATGCTGATGACAAGATAGATGACGGGCTTCTTAGACATCCATCTGACTCTCCACAATGGATGACGATTGATGGATTGTTTCCTGAATTTGGTAAAGAAGCAAGAAATGTGCACCTTGCGCTTTCTGTGGATGGAATAAATCCGCACAATCAAGGCAGCTACAGTTTATGGCCAGTGATTTTGGTTATATACAATTTACCTTGTATATAAAGGAAGGTTCTGCATCAATCACAGTACCCAAACGCAAACTGTCCACAGGTGCAACTTAGCCCTACTTACAAGGCCGGTGAGTATCGACACTCCAATCATTGGTAGTGCGCCCTTGCCTTATTATAAAGAGGGCGATGAGGCAGCCACAGTGCTAAAACTCATGGAAGCTTCGTGCCTTGGCCTGTGGATCATATACGTCTCACTACTGAAGAGGTATTGACATTCGATATCTTCATTAGACCTTGTTTTGTAGTTACATTGTTTATACCTTTTTCATATATATATGCTCAATACATATTTTGTTTAATATTATTATTTAAGGAATCAAAGAAGAAGACTACTCCTGCTAGTAAAACCAAGAGAGGTACTAGTAGAACGAGCAACACAAAAGAGGGCGCTGCCAAAGGAAAGAGAGCTAAATCTGAAAAATCAGTTGCCCCACAAAAAATTCCTTCTTCGGAAATACGTCAACCTCCACCAGCATTAGCTTTATTGTATTTCTATACCCAAAACTACCTCGGGAATAATTATATTTCCATTGATTGTCGTCCTGAGTATATTGGAAGGGACGATACTACTTACATGGTATCGACGGTTGACATAAGCGACATTTATAATCAGGAATGGATGTCAACCACGAGTGTCGCCGTTTATGTCACGTAAGCATTATTTCATATTTTAGATTTTAGTACTCTTGGAGAAATGGAATTTTTATTACCTCTTATATGAGTTATTAGTTATAAACAAATATCCATTGTTATTGTCGTCCATATATAGGTTGGTAGCTAGTCGCGCTGCGTTGGAGGGAATACTGTCCTCTATTATGTTTGTGTGTCCATACTACATAGCTGACAGTAGTACAATAATAGAGGGTAGGCACATAAACTATTTAGCGGATCACATTTTGATTGAGGGACACAACAAGCTCTATCTCATTCCTCACTTCACAACTGAACATTGGGTTTTGTACGCCATCCAACCTGATCTTAATAAAGTTTATGTGTTTGATTACCTTCGAACCTATGACGTGCCTTTTGAGGTCGCTCGTCGTGGTGGGAAGGAATTTATCGACATGTTAGTATACTTTTCACTTCTTACTTCATTAGCTTATTTATAAATATATATATATATATATATATATTCTACTTTCATTATTTGAGGTATATATACTTACAATATTATGTATCCAACTCTATTTATTAGGGCACTACGGACGGCATATCAAAGGAGAGGTGGGAATGGTGTCCCAGACCCAAAGAATCTTCAATATGAGCCTATCTTGGTAAGTAGGAAGACAACTATTTTATATATTGTTTTAATTCAAATTAATATATAATAGTTAGAGAGCTAACTAAATTCATTTGACAATATCCACAATAGTAAAATGGCAATGATTGTGGATACTATGTATGTAGAGCAATGGATCTTATAGTCCATAATAGATCGGTCAACATAGATCCAAGCCATGTATGTTTGCTTTTCCATATTTTTCTATTAATGAATCATGACATATATATTTTTGACCTAATGGCTAACTGTATATTAATTGAAACATGGGCGTTGTAGTTTTTCACTGATGACTATGCACGAGGCCAGCAATACAATGCTGATGAAATTGATGAAGTTAGAGACCAATAGGCCAAGCACGTGCACTCATTCATTCGGTATTAGGTAGCGATCTATATATTCTACATGCATTTTCAGGTTTGTATTTCGTCTACAACTTTCGGTCTTCCAGCCTAGATCTGTAAACTCTTTACTTTGGGGTGTAGAGCTACCAAGTTGTGGTATGCCCACTAATTATTATTCCTAAGTATAGTTGGTATATTGAGACATGCATACCAATTATAGATTGATAGAAATTATGGTGTGATTGCAGATTTGGTATGAATTGATGTTGTTTTACATTGCAGATTTGGTAATTGTTTGAACATACAACTGTGTATGTGGGCAAGAACAAAAAAAAATGCTAAAAAAAACATATAGTTTTAATAACGATTCTATGAAAACCGTTATTAAAACCTATGTTTTAATAACGGTTTTTCATAGAACCGTTATAAAAATGTAGGTTTTAATAACTGTTTTAATTTAAGAACCGTTATTAAAACTCCTTCTAATCTCATATTTATGCTCATTTAATACATATTAGAGGGTTTAATAAACGCATAATCAATGACCGAAACGGTAATTCGATGATGTTTTAACAACGATTTTTGTATTAACCGTTATTAATACCTGGTTTTCAACAACGGTTTTTTCATATAAATAGTTATTGAAACCTTATTTTTAACAACGGTTTACTGAGAAACCGTTATTAAAACCTCCTTTTTAACAACGATTTTTACTTAAAAACCATTATTAAATATGAAGTTTACGCACATATTCGCGGGTTTTTGTGTATTTTTCATGATGGTTATGAACCGTTATTAAAGATTTAATAACGGGCGATTCAATAATGGTTGAAAACCGTTATTAAAACTGTAAAATAACCTTTATTAAAACCCCTTTCCAGGGTAGTGATACCAAACACAAGTCATTAATAAAAACAATAAGAATCCATGAGAGGACTTCCTCATAGTCATACAGAAATTAAAATGCGGTTTAAGAATTACAACCCAATGAGTAACTAAAGTTTTCCAAAACAGAAGTACCGTATGACATAACATAAAAGATATACATGGTAAAATAAAAGGAAAGATATAGTTTGGCCAGGTCGCTCTCGATCCCTAGGCCAAGTCTAGACTCAACTCTCATCCCCACCCGATGCCTCGTAAGTGTCGTAGGAATCAAAGACATTATCTCCTACCTACACAAACATAGATGGGTCTTCTCCTCTTGAGAATGAACAACACCCATGAAATGGGTGGTCAGTACACTACGTATTGAGAAAGAAAAACATACAAAGCATATAGCATAACATGATCATATAAGCAGCACACAATAATGTAGATAATGAAGACCGAGTATGGTCAAGATAAACTTATTCTTTAGATCTCTAGTAAATATAATCGTTTCACATCATAATCTTTATCAATTCATGCGAGTGCGGGAACCTCACTATTATAGCTGGTTGATCGAAATACATACAGGGCAAAATGCTCCTGACCACTATTATAGTCGGTGGACCGGTCTCCAAGGCAAAACGCTCCTAGCCACTATTATTCCCAGGTGGACCGGTTTGGCCCCGACTCACATGGTGTTTCACTGTAATTACTTTGTATCTTTCCCATGTCTTATCCTCATTAGGTTTGGTTTTTTGAGCATGAAAACCCTCATTATTATAGCTAGTGGACAGGAAATCATGCAAGGAAAAATGCTTCTAGCCACTATTATTCGCCAGTGGACCAGTCTGGGCCTGGCTCAATAATCTTTCTCTTTAAATGGTTAGTATCTTATTCATGTCTTATTCGATAAAAATTTCACCCTTCTACGTTTATCCTCTCAAGGGGGCCCATCCCATATCTTGGGACTTCTACACCCCTATCACACCCCGATATAGTTCCCCTTTTCATCTACCCATAGTGAAAATTTGACTCCTAAAGGTGTGGGTTAAGGCCCATCACCTCATGACATCCAAATCCGCTCACTATCACCCTCTAGGATTTTCCTTTGAAAACACTAATTAGACTTATGTGGCCTAACTTCCTCTTACTTACGCTGCCATTATTTCCTTTATCGCCCATTACCTTATCTCATTTAAACTCAACCTCAAATCACTTCGCATTACTCATCAATTTCACAGGTGACCAGAAGACCCTAGTTGGCCACTCCAAACCCTTGCACCTTTCTTCCCCCACTCAGAACCTCACTATTTTTCACCTAATATTTCTTCCTTCCCATGGCATCCATACTCATCCCTCATATAATAAATTTCCACTCTCATCCCACACTCCACTCTTCCTTAATTATTTTTACTTCCACATTTTTCCTAAATTAGGGTTTCCTCCCAAAACCCAAATTAGATCTCCTATACACCCTTACACCAACCTACGTTACCTTACTTATACCTTAAAACAACTTTTCTCACATAAGGATCATCCCCATGCAAACTTCATCCACCCCATGCAACCCTTCAATGTTCCCATGCAAACCCTAGAATTCCCATACATGATTCCCATCTCCCATTTATTTTGATCACCTCTTCCACTTTATTTTCCCCTCATGGATCATAAGGTAGTTTGGGTCAACCTCATGTCCCCCTTAGTGAACTCACTTCCCATTTTCTTCCTTCTTATCCTCTCATCCCCATATCATATTATCATTCATCCTAGCATGCATATCCTAGAGGGACGCATCATATCACATCATAATCACTACATATACATATTATACTCATGCCATGAGGACGCACATGAACATACCTCAACTCCAATCTTCCCTTCACATAAAACAAGTTAATGATAACCATGGTATATAACATTCATGGCGTACAAGTCACACAATAAACATAGGCCTTAGTTATATCCTTACCTAAAATGACGCCGGGCTTGGAGCACGATCTTACGCCACCTTAGGGTTTTGACTTGATTCACCTATAAGAGGAAAATACTATGGATTAGTCTCCCTCTTACCTAAATTACCATTATTTCTACCCTACCCTTATTAGGGCTAATGATGATAATAGTAGTTTTATAATTAAAAGTAGGGTTATTATCCTCAAAATAGCCATCATAGTTTATATTAAAATAGTCATAGTGATATTCATAATATTAAAGGTAATAGTTTCAATATTACTAATAATGATAATACTATTAGTTTTAGTGATAATACTAATATCTACCCAAACCCTAGTAATAGTGATAATAGTGATATTAGTAATATAAAAGTAGTGACCATATTGATACTTATATTGATAATGCTAGTAGTGATATTAGGTTAGCGATTATGAAATATTAATAAAACGACAAGGTAATAATACTAATATTCATGGTAATAATAATAATAATAATAATAATAATAATAATAATAATAATAATAATAATAATAATAATAATAATAATAGTGATAATATTAATAATAGTGCCCATTTTAAGAATAATGTTAGTAAAGGTCCCACAAATCATAATAGTAGTAACCTTGGTGATAATATGGTTAAGTATAATAATAATAATAATAATAATAATAATAATAATAATAATAATAATAATAATAATAGTAATACTATTAATACTACTAAAAATTACTAACACTTATATAAAAAAAGGTTTAGGGGTTGGGAAAATTAGAATACCACCTAGGGTTGGTGGTGGAATCTGCGGCGGCGCGCGGTAATGGTGAAGGAGGAAGAGAGGTGAAGAGATGGGGGTATAGGCTAAAGAAGACAGAATGAGGGGGTGTTTGAGGTGGTGGAGGGTGCCTCAGGTGGAGGGGGTGGAATGAGGGTGGTGGTGCAGTTAAAGGTGGCAGCGCAATGCAGTGGGTGTGGTGGTCGAAGGTGGTGGAAGGTGAAGGAGGGAGAAGGAGAGGAAGGCAGGGGGATATCGAGTTATGGGGAGCTAGAGGAAGGTCCCGTGGTTTTTTTAGAGGGTGGAGGAGGCATTGGTTGCGGTGAAATTGGTTGCGGCCGGTGGTGCAAAGGGCAGCGAGGGGTTGGTGAGGGCTGATCGGGAGGTTGACTTTGTACAGTTGGGGTGGCTCGTGCAATTCAAATCGAGGAAGGAAAGAGGCTCAGTTGTGCAAAGGGTGATGCAGGGAAGGCTTTGGTGGGTGACATGGGCAGTAGTGATGGCTGATGGCAAAAGAATAGGGGTCTGTTTGGGTGGTGGTGCAAAGTTAGGGTTTTTGGGCTACAAAAACAAAGACCCGATTACGGCTGCCTATGGGGGTATTTATAAGCTAAATTGCGGGGGTAAAATGACGAAGGAGGAAGAGGACAATTGGGGTAGGTGAGGTAGGACCACCGACCGACCGTGGCAAGCAGTGCAGTCCTACCTTGGCAGGGTAGGTTAGGTAGAGGGGAGAAGAAAAAGGAAAGGGAGGCATGCGTGAAGGGGAGTTGCGGGGCTGGTTGGGATCAAAAAAGGAAAGGAAAGAAACGGGGAGGAAGGAGGAGGTTAGCCAGATAGAGTTGGTGGCTATCGGCGGCGTGGGTTGTAGGTTTCAGAATTTACAAGTCGGGATCTGGGGAAGAAGAAGAGTGATAGGCTGGACCGGGTGGTCCAAAAGAAAAGAAAGAAGAAATGAAAGGACTGACCAGCTGGGGGGAAAGGCGAGGAATAACAGGTTATGCAGGCCTAGGCTGCGCCGAAGGAGGAAGGGCTTTGGGTTGCGCGGGCCGACCCAGTCGGAGAGGAGGGGAAAAAGAAGAAAGGAGAAGGAGAGAAAAGAGGGAAAAAGGAAAAGAAAGAAGAAAAAGGAAAAGGAAAAGGGGAAGAGAGAGAAAAAGGATGGGTTGGGGTATTTTGGGTATTTGGTATTTTTGGATTATTATTTAAAATAATAATATTTAGAAAATAATAATTAAATCCCTTTTTAGATTAATTTGGGCTATTTGAATAAAATTTCCTTAACTTCCATTTTAATTAGCAAAACATCTTAATTTTTCCTAATTAAATTATTTATTATTTTCTTATTTATTTGAAATTCCCTTTTATTTTAATAAAATAATTTATTTAATTAATTTTCTTAATAAATCCTTATTTTTCCATAATTTCTTAATTTAGGATTTTGGGGTATTTTACCATTGCCTTGAAAAAAAATCGGTTTAAATCTAATGGAATCGACAAATGGCATTTGTACATTAAAGTTAACACAACATTATCTCAAACTAGTATGCAAGGATGTGGAGTTTGTAGAATAGAATAACACATGATGAATATCGAAGAAGAGATTGTAGAGATTTAAGACTTTAAGTTTTGTCTCTATTTCAATACCGAATTCTCAGTCAGTATTTATAGGCATTTTAAAACCCTAAATCCATCATTCCATAAGCACCAAATTCAATAGTCCATGTATGCTGAAAATATTTAAAGGAAAACATGTATCTAGATTGAGTGCACTAAAAAATATGTGCATGTACAATGGAATTAAACATGTGAGTACATGTACCAAAAATTAAAATATTAAATAGAGAGAGCCATTCATTAAATATAAGGAATGAGGATATGAATACTGAGATTGGATATATTAGATAAGGATAAGTACTGGAATAAATATATCAAATACATTGGATAAAGATGATGTACCAGAATGAGTGCACAAAATATACTGGATATATCAAAAATGAATATATTAAATAAAAGGAATTGAGTTTTATAGTAGCTAATTCCAGACAACCCTCCACTAACTGCAAGAAAACTCAAGGAAAAAGAACAGAGTAAGAGAAAACTTTGGTACATAAGTACTAATTTCTTGCAATTGAATTGATACATGAGTAGTGAGGTTACAACTTTGTTTATGTACTGAATTTTTTGTGAATTGCAAAGCATTGGGTTAGTACTCCCAAAACATAGATTATACTATTAATTTCCACATGTATTATTGTAATACCCAAAAAATTTTAAAACCTAAAATTTACTAATTAATCCTCATTTAATATAATATAAATTTTAAATTAATTAATCTAATTACTTTATGGAATTTTGGGTGTATACAAATGGTTATGATTATTTATTAAATTAAAATAAATATTTTTTTATTTTATCATACTCATTTTATTTAAATAATTTTCATAACCCATATTTTACAAAAAAATCCCTCTTAAACAAATATCTTAAATTTTAAATAAATTAATTTATCAAATTAATTTATCTATCTAAATAATTAAATACCCTTATTCCATAAAATCTTTTAATTTCATTTTTTCCCATTTCCCTTTTCCCCCTTTCCTTTTTCTTTCTCCTTTTCCTTCCATTTTCTTTTCCTCCTTCTTCCTTTTCTTCTTTCCCCCTTCGGGTCACCAACCTGCCTTCTTTTTCCCTCTACACTAGGGCCACTATCCCTCTTCCTTCTTCTCCGTCCTTACATCTAGCCCTACAACCCCTTCTTTCTTTTATTTCCTTTCCTCCCCTGGTTGGGCCAGTCAAACATCTTCCCCCTTCTTTCCCTCTCCTTCGTGCGCACAAGGCTGGCCTATTCCCCTTCTTTTCCTTTCCTCATCAAACCGGCTTGCAACCCCCCTTCTCCTTTCTTCTTCCCTTCTCCTTCCTTCTTCGACCAAATGCCCCCTGTGGTAGGGTTGTATGGGGAGTTGGTGGCAGGGAGGTTGTACTAGATTGGACCTGTTGAATAATATATGAATAAAGTACTAATGATGTAAAGTGAAAGATTATTGAGCCGGGCCCAGACCGATCCACCAGCAAATAATAGTGGCCAGATGCAAGATGCCCTAGAGATCAGTCCACTAGCGAATAATAGTGGTCAGGTACATTATGCCCTAAAGTATTTTTTGGTACACCGGCTATAATAGTGGGGGATCCCGAGCTTAATAAACCAAACATTGGATGGCAATAAATTATGAGAAAACACTATTTGCATTCTTTTTTTTTATTCAATTCATGATACTTGCATTGTGTTGTTGATTGATTGACGGAATGATAAACTCCAACCAGGTTCTAATTTATGGTGTGGAAAATACCGGTGTGATTGAGAGATAATTCGGTATTAGACCCTATAATACAACTAGAGTGTAATACCCCCAAAATTCACTACTTAAAAATTTTGTTTAATTAAAAGAAAAGTAGCAGAAGTAAAATAATAAACCGTGAATTCTGGGGATATTACCGCCACACTTAGTACCAGACCGGTTCACTCTTACTGTTCCAGTACTAAGTGCTAAGGCTAAAAGAGAAAAATACAACTTACAAGAAACTCAAACCAATGATTAAATCAGAGTAGCGCATTAAAACATTTTATAAGAGTATAATACACCATTGGTGGTTACAAATCAACAAATACGTTGAAACCATAAATTTAAAGGTGAAAGAGTACAACCCTAGGGTTTACCGGATAGTACCTTACACTTTTTCCCAAGATCCCACTTGAATAGCACCTGAGAACAACTTGCAAGGGACATTGCCCATTGAATAGACAAGGGTCCCACGATTGGAACCCTTCAGTACTACGGTAATGAGTAACCCTTTAAATCACACTTAACAGCAGGCCCGTAATGTAACACACGATACTACATACACACATGATGAAAGGTAAATACTGAATGTCCACGTTTATACAACCACATACTTAACAACGCAACCGAATATTAATAGGTCATAGAGAATAATCGATATGTCTGGGCCTTAAGCCCTTAATCCATCATTATCAATCATATCGGATTATAATTATTCGTGTGAGTGCGGAAACCCCACTATTATAGCCGGTGGAACGGTCATGCAGGGTAAAATTTTCCTAGCCACTATTATTCGTCGGTGGACCGGTCATGTAGAGCAAAATGCTCCTAGCCACTATTATTTGTCGGTGGACCAGTTTGGCCCTAACTCACATCATATTCCACTATAAGTGATTAGTATTTTCCATAATTTATTCACAGCCAAATCAAATTTATTGAGCTTGGGACCCCCACTATTTTGGCCGGTGGATCTGAATACAAATATACATCATCCAGGGTAAAATATCATGGGCCACTATTATATCTGGTGGATCGGTACTCATAAACATCATCCAGGGAAAAACTTCCTAGGCCACTATTATATCCTATGGATCGGTGCTCATAATATATAATTCAACTGGGTCTGGCTCATTAATCTTTCACTTTAACGATTAGTGTTTTCCTTTTTTAATTAGCACAACAATTCTAGTTATTTGCCTCGATAGGGAGATCAAGATCCCAGGACACAAAGGTACACCAGTCGCACTAGTACATAAAAGCTACTCAGTACCCTTCAATTATCAACCCAGGGATGCAAAGATACCCTGGTCGTACTGGTACATAAAGCTAATGTAACACCCCCAAATATACACAATTTTTTTTTACAAAACACTACTTATAAATTAAAACCATAAATTCTGGGGATGTTACCGCTAAACTTAGTACCAGACCGGTTCACTCCTACCGTTCCAGTACTAAGTGCTAAGGCTAAGAAAACAGCTCATAACATTAATAATAATTCAAATTCATAAATACGGGAATTAGGTACGCATAATTTTTTATTCAATCCAAAATACGAGGGTAGTTTTTTAGGGAAGAGAAATAACTACAATAATAAAATTGTTTATGAAGCGTTCAACATAATTAAAAGAAACTAGAAATAAAACCTCGATGGAAAACCGGCCACGCCACTCCGAAACTGATTCGGCCTAATCATCACTCAGCCCCATTCGATGTCCCATAGACATCAATCGCGTCAAGGTAAACATCTCCTACCTGCAGCAAGTCAAATGGGCCTTCTACTTGTGGGAATGAGCAGCACCCATGAAAGGGGTGATCAGTACGCTACATACTGAGTAAGGTAACCCAGTACTAAGGCCAACACACAAAAATCCACATAATCGGGCATAAGAATAAACGAGCATAAAGGAAAACATAATAACACAATAATAAACCATCATTCAATGGATATAAAGAAAGGTACATTTATAGTCCGGATTAATTAGTTAATTAATCTCTTATCAGAATTCGATTCACACCCTGCTTTTATCAAATCCATGTGAGTACGGAAGCCCCCACTATTATAGCCGGTGGATCGGAGGCGCATAGGGTATCATACCCTAACCAATATTATAGCCAGTGGATCGGAGACACATAGGACTATGCGTCCTAACCACTATTCCTAACCAGTAGATCGGTTGGCCCCAAATCACATGGTATTCCACTGTAAGTAATTAATGTCTTTTAGGTATTTTAACGAAACTTTGGTTTATTTTTGTTGAGCTCGGGAACCCCCACTATTATAACCGGTGGATCGGTTTACGTATAGAGCATCTTGCTCTAATCACTATTATAACCGGTGGATCGGTCACACATAGGATAAAAACCCTAACCACTATTCCGAACCGGTGGATAGGTTGGTCCCGTCTCAACCATCTTCCACTTTATATAATTAATATCTTAAGTATCTTATTCACAATCTTTGATTCAGACACGCATGACTAACTCCATGCAAACCCTAACTCTTATGCAAACCCTAGATCTTATGCAAACCCTAGCTCCCATGCAACGCTAGCTCCCATGCAAACCCTAGCACCACATAAACCATGCAATCCTGACTCCCATGCAACATACCACACTTCCATGCGAACCCTAGCTCCACATAGACCACCCTTCCATGCAAACCCTAACTCCCATACAACATACCACACTTCCATGCAACCCTAATACTGCCATGCAACGTACCACATTTCCATGCAACGTACCACACATCCACGCAACCCTAATACTACCATGCAACGTACCACACTCCCATGCAACCCTAATACTACCATGCAACGTACCACACTCCCATACAACCCTAATATCGCCATACAACGTACAACACTTCCATGCAACCCTAATATTGCCATGCAACATTAATATCATCACGTGAAACCCTAACACCATGCAATATTAATAACATCGTGTGAACCCTAACATGCATGTCTTAAAGCCACATCGCATATTATCACATACAAATAAAACACGTGCCATATAACAACCCAAGATCATACGTGGACTCCACATCATATCATATATAACATAATTAATAATGATAACATAGAATACATGGCATATGAAGCACATAATACATATAAACACACAGATGGCTTTAGTAACACCCTTACCTAAAAGGTCACCGGTCTTGGTGCACGCTCCTATTCCACCTAAGGTATTTGACTGAACTCACCTATCATGGGGGAAAAAGACTAGAATTAGCTTCCCTCCTAAAATGCTATTAGTTTCTAACTTATCCTAAGTCTTGGTTCTTAATTAACTACACCCAATACTACTAAAATACTCATAAAATACTATTGTAATTTAAGGTAAAAATGTGATATAAGGGTTTTTACCCTTCACCAAAAATAAAATTAGTAAAGGTAATAATAATAATAATAATAATAATAATAATAATAATAATTTTAATAATTTTAATAATAACAAACTATTACTAATAATAGTAATATTAATAGAAATCTTAATAATAATAATAATCAAAGCCTTAAGAATTATAAGGTAGGGTTTCGACCCTACCCCTAAATAATGAAATACTATTCAATAATATTAGTAACATATATTATTTATAATGATATTAAAATAATAAAGATAATAATAATATCATTATTAATAATAATAATAATTGTAATAATAATACTATAAGGCATATGTGCGAATAATAAAAAATTTAGGTATCTACCCTTCCAGAATAATTAAAGATAATAAGAAAAATAATTATACTAATAATAATGTTAATAATAATAATAATAATGGTAATAAAAAATATGATAATTCAAATAATAACTAAAATTCGAAACTAATAACCCTAATTATTTTATTCCTACTCTCTACCCTGCAAAGAAAATTTAGCATTAATATTCCATCTAATATTAATAATAATAATAATAATAATAATAATAATAATAATAATAATAATAATAATCAAATAACCATAAAAATTTGAATAAAAGCAGAATAAATGTAAATAAATATAAAGGAAGGTCTAAGAAGGTATAGGGTTTCACCTTGAGTCGGCAGGGATGGGCGGCATCGGCAATGGTGCACGGCGGTGGCCGGAAAAATAGTCTAAGAGGGAAAAAGATGAAGAAAAAGAGGGAAGGAGAAGGGGAAAAGAGAAAATAAAGGTATGGTTCGGTGGAGGAGAATTAGAGGGATATTTTGGGTGGTGCAGGGGGCAATAGAAGTGGCGGCAGTGGTGGCGGAAGGCAACTTAAAGGTTGTAGGGTACAAGTTTTTGCGAGATGGGCAAGAGATTTCGCACAGCTCTGGCAGCTCGTGCAAGAAGAATCGAAGGGTGTGAAGGGTTTAGTTAGCTAGAGAGAATTGCAACGAAGAATTTGGAATGTGATGGTGGCGCTGAGGTTGGCTATCGGCGTCAGAAGATGCGTCTGAAGTCGTGGTGACGGGCGGTTCTCACTTAGGGTTTTCGGAAAGAAGAAGCTTAAAAAACATCCACAACTAGGCTATTTATAGAGTTTAGATGGGTTATTAGGGTTTTGGGGGTCACCTAGATGGTATTGAATGCTAGGGTTTGGATGGTCGGTGGTAGAAATTGGCCGGCGATTGTTTGGGTCGGGGTCAAAGTTTTGCGAAGCAAAAGAGAGGGAACGAGCGAGAGTTGAGGATAATCGATCATGCCAAGTCAATGTGCGAGTCAATAGGGAGAATAAGAGGGGTGAATCGGCCGGTCAAAGTCCTCGTGGCCGGCGCCGCCATTTTCGGGGACGGAAGTTGCAGGCTGCGTCGACGGAGGATAAGGGAGGAAAAGGAAGGAGGGAGGGGGTGAACCGGTCAGTTGGGAAAGAAAAGAAAAGGGAGAGAACCGGGCTAGTCATGCCGGTTAAATTGGTCATTAAATGAGACGCAACGTCTCATCCGAAAACGAGTCAAAACGTGGCGTTGAAATGCCGCATGAAGAAGGCACGGCACTAGGCCGCGGAGAAAGGAGAAGAAGAGAAGGGTTGGGTCGCGCCAGGCCCAACTGGCGGGAGAGAAAAAAAAAGAAAGAAAGAAAAGAAAGAAAAAGGAGGAAAGAAAAAGAAAAAGGGAAAAGGGAAAAGGAAAATTTAAGGTTTTGGGTTTAAATAAATTAATTTGAATAATTTAGGTATCTAAAATAAAACATTTATTTAAATTAATATTAAATTTTCTTTTTAGCCTAATTTAGGGTTTTTTAATTATTTTTCCTAAATTCCTTTTTAATTAACAAAAAGCCTAGTTTTTCCTTTATAAAAATATTAATAAGTTCCTATTAATTTGCCCTAAATAAATCCCTCTTATTCCAAATAAAATAATAAATTAAAGTAATTTTCCAATAAATCCTTATTTAATAATATATCAAAATAAATAATTCTGAGGCATTTCAGCTAACTTGGTACCCTACTGATAAGGACACCTAATCCTTAAGTATACATACACCCTAACTAGGTTCGTAGAGCTAGATAGAGTAGATATAGGGTCTGGTTGGGGCACAAAGGCACACCAGCAAATACTAGAATAATCGTGGGCTTAACCACGTCTTTAGGGTAGCGACCCCTAAAGAGTCATCATTTCCGATCTCGAGGTCTTTCACTTTAAGTATTAGTATTTTAATTAAGGGTGATCACAAAGCACAACAATCATATATTATTCACTTTTAATCGTTCGGATATCATTAGAAATTTCTTATTCAAGTGGTTGTCCAAGGTAACACAGAAGAATCATTAAGGCCATCCTAATCTCATCTAATTTCGAATTAGAATTCGATCTCGTGATACTTACTAATCATCAAATACTCCTACCTCGCTAATCAGCATTATTTGAGTCATATTACGAATTCCACAATCACAACGACATATTAGATACAAACTACTCATTTTCCCCTTACTTATATAATTGCTTAGTCATCCCTTCCTTACTTGACAAATTACCATATTACCCTCCTTGTTACATAATTACCAAATTACCACTTACTCGATTTAGGTTACTAAGTTATTTCTCATACTTATTGGGTCACTAATCCCCCTTCATAATTATTACACTTAATATACTTTCCATTTAGTTGGTTAGGTTACCACTTTGCCCTTTTCCCTTTATTATAATTAATAAATTATCCTTGAGTTGGTCAAATTACCAAATTACCCTTCCTCATTATCCTAATTACCAAATTAACCCTTTATTTAGTTAATTACCAAATTACCATCCTCTATTATCAATTACCAACTACCCTTCTCCACTATCAAAATTACCAAATTACCCTTTTATATGATCATAATTACCAAACTACCCTTCTCCATTATAAAATTTACCAAATTACCCCCTGGTTGGTTAAATTACCAAATTACCCCTCATATTTATCATATTTACCATTTTACCCTTCTCCATTATTACATTATCAAATTCCCCCTTAGTTATTTAAATTATTATTTTACCCTTCTCAATTATTATAATTACCAAGTTACTCCTTTCCAATTTTTACTTTTACCCCTTTTATTTACAAAATTACCATCTTACCCCTTTACTTTCAAATTTACCATTTAACCCCTTAACTTCCAAAAAATTACCATAACACCCTTTCACTTATAAAGGTTACCATTTATCCTTAATTACAAAATTACTATTTTACCTCTTTTAATTTCTAAATTACTATTTTTCCCTTTAATCATAAAATTACTATTTTACCCTTAAATTACAACATTACAATTTTACCCTTTTATTATAAAATTACCATTTTGCCCTCTTCTTATAAAATTACCAATTTACCATTTAATCACAAAATTACTATTTTACCCTTTATTCACAAAATTACCATTTTGCCCCCTTTAATTACGAAATTACCATTTTACCCCTTACTCCCAAAATGACCAATTTATCCCTTACTTCCAAAATTACCATTTTATCCTTTTATTGACAAATTTACTATTTTACCCTTGCCTCCAAAATTACCATAATACCCTTTTTAATTAAGAATTACCTTTTCCCCCCTTAGTGCACCACTTATATTAAATTATTATTATTACTACATAAAATATTAATATTAACTCCTCATCCACCACTCTTATAATTAATATAATATTATTAGCACCCATATATATATTAGGCCATATTCTTGTATAAGTTACCTTACTAAAATCCCCTAAGGCTTCCAAAATATTAATCATGCATTAAGAATCACAATAACATAATCTAACATGGTTAATACTTAACATTTTCATTAACAACCAAACTCTTATCCTAAGTAATATTTCCATACATAGCAATAATCTATCATGCTTCTTTTCGTCAATCAACACAAGAACCACATATAACATATTAAACAACATAAACCAAGCATAATAATATTTTAAAAATCCTAATGTGCTAACATATGTTAATCCATACGTTAAGTGGGATTTAACGATTACCTCGATTCCCGTAAAACCGAACCTTACCGGTATTTCGGTTAAAGGTTCAAGCTTTGATTATCAAAACCAATACCTAAAAATAATATCAAGATTTATTACATTAGAAATAATAAAATCAAAGTATAAAACTTTATAATGCTTAATTAATCAAATACTCAAATTAAAATATTATTATACCTTAAAATTATTAAATAACTAGATCAAGAAATGCAGAAACTCATGCTGGCAGCATGAGCTGCATGCAAAGAAATGAGGAGGAGGGGGCTCGAAGGTGGTGAAAAGAGGGAAGATGGGCAATTTTGGATTAGGGTTTTTAGGCTAGGAAAAGAGGCATGTGGGGGAGGATTTAAGGCATGGGAATGGTGCAAAGGTGGAGAGGGGGTGTAAGTGGTGATCGAGGATATGTTGAAGGCGGCTAAGGGCAGCAGAGGCTGCAAAGGTGGCAGCCAAGGAGGGGTCAAAATGGAAGGCTGAGAAGGAAGGAAAAGGGAGGGGGAAACGAGGGCCTGCAGGTGGTGGTTTCAGCCAAAGGATAATTGGGGGTGGTAGAGGGGGTTGCAAGGGTTATTGTGGTGGCTCAGGTGGTGGCAGAGGTGGCATAACGGTGACGAAATATGGCGGTGCAGGGTGGCTACCGAGAAGGGATAGAAAGAAGAGAAAAAGAAGAGAGGAGGAAGAAGGAGGTTGTGGGGTGGCTCGAAGGGTGTTGTGATCGGTCGGGGTGAGGTAGAGGGTGGTAGGAGGTGGTTCAGGTGGCATTTGAGGCGGCGGTAGCGGTGAAGCTGGGCACCGAAACAAAAATAGAGAGGGTGAGGGAAGGAGAAGAAAGGAAAGAAAGGAGAGGGTCAGGGAGCATGGGGAGGCTCGAGAAAATGCATAATGGGGCAGGGAAGGAAGAAGAAAAAGAATAGGAAGAGAAGGGAGGGGATAGGGGGCTCGAGGGGTGGTGGTAGGGTTGTAGGGGAATGGCGGTTGCAGGGAGAGGAAGAAGGAAGGCATGGCAGGGCATGGGGGAAAGGAGAAATGGTGGGGCTAGGATGGGGTAGAGAAATGGTGGGAGAGAGAGAGGGAGAGTTAGGGAGGTCAACGAGGGAGAAGGAGTTGTAGGTGGAGTGGCGAAAATGGTGGAGGATGGCCGGGATTCTCGCCGGGGAAAGAGGAAGAAGACGAAGGGAAGAAGAAAGGAGAAAGAAGAGTCGGGGGCTAGGTGCGTGTGTGTAGGCCAGCGTAGGGGAAAGGGTGTGGGCTGGCCCAGTCGGGGGAGAAGGGGAAAGAAAGAAAAGAGGGGGCAACCGGGCTCGTGTGAAGGAGAGGAGGAAGAATGGGCCATCGGCCCAGTGTGTAGGAGGGAGGTAAGGTAGGCAGAGGCCGGCGGCCCAAGGAAAGAAAAGGAGAAAGAAAAGAGAAAAAGGAGAAGGAAAAAGGAAAAAGAAAAGGGAAAATGTGGCAATTAAAAATAATTTAATTTATAAAATAATAAAATTCAATATTTATGGGTAATAATTTAAATTAATATAATTAAAATATAAGGGTTTAAAAAGGATAATTTAGCATAATAATGATTTGAAAAATTATTATAATTAAAAAGGGTATGACAAAATAACAAAATATTTATTTTAATTTATTAAATATTTATACCCAATTTTATTTACTCACAAATCTATAAAATAATTAAATTAAATAGATTTAAAGGCTAATTTATTCCAAATAAAATTTATTTATTAAAATATAGGCTTTTAAAAAATTTGGGAGATTACATAAAGATTAAATTATAGGTCAAGAAACAATTGATTTGACCTCTATAACAATAAAGAAGGAAACTTTGTGGACTTTAAGGCATTATACTCTATTAGACCCGAAGATAGAGATAGTTAAGGCCATAGAGATGTAATAGGGTGTTTGTTGCTTGAGAATTCACAACACTTTCTATCCTTGTTGGTGTGATTGATTATGATTGTTGAATCAATTTGTGATGTGGTGTTCAAATACATGGAGGATTAGGGGAGATGAACCAGAACCTTAGCTTTTCTATTTTCTTGAGTCACTTGAGGGCTATTTTCCTTTCTTTTTAGCTTAGTTATTTATTTTAGTTATTTAAGCTTATAATTTTTCACTTCTTATCATTTCATAGTCTAGACAAAGCAAAGTTCCATCATTGTCTTAGTGGTCATTTACCCATCCTTGTAGTATCGACCTTGACTACTACTCCGACACTGTGTGCTTATGGGTAGGAATGTATCAAATTTTTGGTGTCGATTTCTGTAACACCCCAAAATTCACAATTTTTTTTTAAAGTAGAAATAATTAAAATACTTAATTAAAAATCCGAGAATTCTGGGGATGTTACCGCCACACTTAGTACCAGACCAGTTCATCTACCGTTCTGGTACTAAGTGCTAAGGCTAAGAAGATACTTTTAGTAACAACATCAATAAACCGAATTTATAAAAAGGAAAATCAGAGTACACACAAATCTTACATAATTTGAAATACCGACTAATGTTTTTTCCAAATAATTAACTAAAAAATATTAATAAAATTGTTTCGGCAATTCAAACATAATAAAAGTAACATGAGTCATAAATAAAACGGCCACGTCTCTCTAGACATCAATCCAGCCCAGCTATCACTCCGCCCTTCCTGATGTCCCGCAGACATCGATAGCATCAAAGTAAATATCTCCTACCTGCAATAGATCAGACGGGCCTTCTGCTCGTGGGAATGAGCAGCACCCATGAAACGGGTGATCAGTACGCTACGTACTGAGTAAGGTGACCGAATACTAAGGCCGGAATATAACACAGTAATTCATGAAAGATAATGATCACATACAATTACAACTCATACATATGATACATAGAAGCATAAAGTGAAATCCATAACTTATTATCAACAGTCCACACATAAGGCCCAAAAAAGGTTTGGATTAATCATTTAATCTTTCTTTTATCAAAAGTCGATACATACCATGCCTTTATCAATCCATGCGAGTATAGGAACACCCCACTATTGTAACCGGTGGGCCGGTCATACATAGGGTAAAAACCCTAACCACTATTCCTAACCGGTGGATCGGCTTGGTTCCTGTCCGCATCAAATCCATGCAAAAACAGGAACACCCCACTATTATAACCGATGGGTCAGACACACATAGGGTAAAACCCTAACCACTATTCCTAACCGGTAAATCGGCTTGGCTCCTGCTCGCATGGTGTTCCACTGTAAGTAATTAGTATCTTTTAATAGCATTGACGATATGGTTTGTCTTTATTGAGCGCGGGATCCCCCACTATTATAACCAGTGGGTCGGACACACATAGGACCTCATGTCCTAACCACTATTATTACCGGTGGATCGGTCACACATAGGGTAAAACCCTAACCACTATTCCTAACCGGTGGATCGGTTGGTCCCGTCTCAATATCTTCCACTTTAAGATATTAGTGTCATAAATATTTTATTCAAAAACATTTGACATTCACAAACATTTGCCCAGACATGCATGACTAAATCCATGAAAACCCTAACCCCCATGCAAACCCTAACTCCACGTACCACAATTCCATGCAAACCCTAGCTCCCATGCAAACCCTAACTCCACGTAGACATATTTCCATGCAAACCCTAGTTTCACGTAGACCATACTTCCATGCAAACCCTAATTCATATGCAAACTCTGGCTCCACGTATACCACACTTCCATGCAACCCCAATTTATATGCAAACCCTAGCTTCACATTTACCTCACTTCCATGCAAACCCTAATTCATATGCAAACCCTGGCTCCACGTATACCACACTTCCATGCAAGCCCAATTTATATGCAAACCCTAGCTTCACATATACCACCCTTCCATGCAAACCCTAATTCATATGCAAACCCTAGCTCCACGTAGACATGCTTCCATGCAACCCTAACACCACATTTCATGCAAAACCCTAGCATTATGTCACTTCATGCAAACCCAAACACCACATTGTTACACTCCCCATCATTGTTTTATAATCCTAATATGCATGTCTTAGGGACATATCATACAATAATAATAACATAACATACACATAATCTTCATGCCATGATTTATTCATACCAACATATTCAACTCTATAATCATGCCACATACAAAATAATTAATAGTAACAAACATAGAATACATGGCATATGAAACACATAATGCATATAAACACACAAATGGCCTTAGTAAACCCTTACCTAAAACAACACCGGTCTTGGTGCACGCTCCTATTCCATTTGAGGGGTTTGACTGGGTTCACCTATTATATAAAAGTATACTAGAATTAGGCTCCCTTATAAAATTTTATTATTCTCTAACTTATTCTAAGATTTGGTTTTTAATTAAAACAATACTACACAATAATTAACTATACAAAATATTACTTAAAAATACAAATAAATTATTATTTTCATTCGAAAGGGTGGTGATACAAGGGTTTCTACCCGTCACCAAAATAGTAATAATAATAATAATAATAATAATAATAATAATAATAGTCATAATAATAACAATAATAATAATCAAAGTAAAACATTATTAATTATACTCTTATTAGTAGAATATTAATATTAATAATACCATAATTCTTAAAATTACAAGGTGGCTTTCAAAATCACTCCATTTAATAATAACACTATTCAAAAATGAAATAATGATATTAATATTATATATACTTATAATATAAAGTTAATAAAGATAATAATAATAATAATAATATTAGAAATAATGTTAAAAATGTTAATAATATTAATAAAAAGTAAAAGTGCGAGGCATAATTAAAATTTTTGGTTTATGTCCCTCCTGAAATAATTAAAACATTAATTAAATAATTACACTAATAATAATATTCTTAATAATAATAGTGAACATGTAATAATTCCATTAAATAAGCAAAATTCGAGAATAATAATTTATCTTACTCAATAATACTCCCAGACCTGTAAAAAAAAATTAGAAATTAGAATATAGTTGATAGCAACAATAATAATAATTATAATAATAATAATTAAATTCGAATTAACATTAAAAATTAGGATAAAACAGAATAATTATCAATAAATCAAAAGTAAGTATTTAAAAGGTCTAGGGTTTCACCTTGAGTCAGAGGGTATGGGTGGCACCGACGGTGGTTCCCGGAGGTGGCCGAAAAATGGATCTAAGAGGGGTAAAAATGAAGAAAAAGAGGTGAGAGGGGAGGAGAAAAATAAAATAAGATTATAGGTCGGTAGAGGGGACTTAGCAGGAGTTATTGGTTAGCTTGGAAAGTGGTAAAAGTGGCGGATGTGGTGGTGGATGGTGGTTCAAGGTCTCGAGGTGGAATTTTCTAGCGAGATAACTAGTCAACTTTGCACGATTATGGAGGCTTTTACAAGGTGAATCGAAAAGTGTAGATGGTTTAGTTAATGATAGGGTGTTGCAGGGAAGATTTTGGGAGGAATAAGAGGTGGTGAGATTGGCTAACGGTGGAGAACAGAGCGTCTAAAGAGGCGGTGGCGGACGGGCGATGCTTAGGGTTTCGGGGAAAGAAAATCCCGAACCTAGGCCATAAGAGGGGTATTTATAATGTTGGAGGTTAGGTTCGAGTTGGGGGAGTTATCAAGGGGGTCGAAGCTAGTGAGAAACGTGGTGGTTATGGTGTCAATCAGGCGGCAAAATTTTTAAAATTTGCCCGACCCTTCGCAAGAGAAATGGAGCAATTGTGGAGAAGAAAATGGAGAGTGGAGCGTTTAAAATCAAAGGTTGTGTCGAGAGGGAGAGAATGAGCGGGAGAAAGGCCGGTCACGCCACGTGTGGCTGGCGACGCCATTTTTGGGGAGGAAGAAGGTGCTGGCGGTTATGGCATCGGGCTGGAGGAAGAAGAAGAAGGTGGGGTGCTGGACCGGGCGGTTCGCGGGGGAGAAAAGAAAGAAAAAGGGAGGGAGATTGGGCGGTTCGGCACCAGGGGAAGGCGTTAAATGAAACGACGTGTTTTAGGCGTAAAAAGGAATGAAGAACGGCGTTTCGGGGCTGACGCGCAACGGTAAAAAGAAGACGAGTGGAACGCGGTGTTTGGGAGAAATAAGGAGTAAAACGCGGCGCAGAGAGGTAAGAGGGGGCGGCGACGCGCGGGCTGGGCCGCGCCGAAGGAAAAGGAAAGAAGAAAAGGAATTGGGCCGCGTAACAGGCCCAATTCAGGCGAAGAAGAAAAAGAAAGAAAAGGAAAGAAAAAGAAAAGAAAAGAAAAGGAAAATGGGAAAAAGGAAAAGAGAATTAATTAGGTTGGGTCCAACTAAATTAATCATAATATTTAGGATATTTAAAAATAATAATATTTAAATAAAATAATTTTTAAATCCCTTTTTAGGCTAAATAGTATTTTTAAAGGATTTCTCAAAATTTCCATTTTAAATTAATAAATCCCTCAAATTTTATTTAATTTAATTATTTATAAAATTAAATTTTAATTTGAAACTATTTCCTCTTTCTTAATTTGAATTAAATAATTTATTTAAATAATTTCTCAAATTAAAATCCTTAATAGATAATATACCAAAATTTCCTTTACTTAACATATTTATAAAATTTCTTATTAATTGTCCTAATAATTTCCTTTTATTTTAGTAAATTAATTTATTAAATTAATTTTCAATAAAACCTTATTTAAATATAATCTTTAATATTAGAAATTTTTGGGGCATTTCAATTTCTCCCTAAACTCTACTAAGCAAAATAATAGTTGTTTAACTTTCGATTTGAATCTTACAATTCTATGATCCCAAATTCACCAAATAATCTATAATTCTAAGTAAAATTTTAAAGTAATAGAATCTTACAGTTCTTTATAGGCTTAGTAGAATCTTACAATGCTACATACTTACTATAAGTTTTTATCTATTTGTCTTAAGATCTATTTTTGCTTTTATTCTCACTATATTTCTTCACTAACTCTAATCATCAACACTCATTATTTTATGCATACTATATATTATGCACCACTCAATTAAAAGGAAGTATAAGCAAGATAATATTATGGCAGTGAAGCCGGTTGTTGGAAACAAGATACTTACCAAAGAATCCAAACTCTATATGCATAGTAAAAACAAATATGTTAAATTTTTTAATGTTATTTGTTTATCATTTTTTTAAATGACACGATATAACCCTAAGTTTATGCCAAATATACGAAATAACCATAAATTTTCGAAATGCATTAGATAACCCTGAGTTTTGGGGGTTTTACATCATATAACCCTGTATGAATAGTAATTGCTAACTGTGTTTTAAGAAAAATAAAAAACCATTCTATGAAATGTCATTTTTACCTCTGACTTATATTACTTGGCATCCCCAATCTTCCCCTTCAATCTTATAGTGTTATGTGAAATCCCTAAAACACCCCTAAAAAACTTCAAGCAACTAATTTGAGTATTTTGTATATGTTGCTATGTAGAATTCTCAAACTTCCCTCAAATAAAAAAAATTAAATTTCTAAAATATCCCACCTATTTTCAAGACCACCCCACACTCTCTCTCTCTCGGCATGTTCTCACATCCCCCTTTATTTTTCTCTCTCCTATGCACATTATTTGTTAACCAAACTCCATAACAACTTCCCATTATCTCTCATAATTGTTTTCATACACTTCCTCCTTTGGATTATTCAGCAAATTCATAATACAATTTTGGAATAAAAAATGAACACCTGAACTTCATAATTGAAATTTTGTATCCCTAATCATTCAAAAAAGAGTACAAAATTCATAATAATCAAAATAAAAACTGAATCAATCTAACCTCTTAAAAAGTTTTTTGTGCTCAAATACCATAAATTTACAATTATTTGTGCTCAAAAGAAAAACAAATATACAATTTTGGCATCACATAAAGGGGGAATTTACAAATCAAACTCCATAAAAACTAAATCAATTCAACATCATAGAAATTTACAAATAAAATTACATAATTCATGGAGAAGAATAAAAATGTGAAAAAAGAAATCTAAAAAAAGAAGAGAAGGAAAGTCTTGAAGCTCAGTAAATTGGATATGAGGAAAGTAAACATAAATCGAAGGGGATCATTTGTATTAAATTAGAACAAAACATATAATTATTTGCCCAATCTTGAAATCAACCAAATGAGCTTTGTTCATTGAGACAGATCTAGGGCATCACGATAGGGAAGAAGAAGATACATTAGAATGAAGCACACATCCTAGATCCAAACATCATTGTTAAGCCAAAGATATTTCAAAACTAAATGGAACATAACCCACTTCAATTCAATACCTTAACAAAGGAAAGCAACCAATCCCAAAATTAGGATGAATAGAGCAAGACCATGAATCCCCAATCTGTATTGATCTGGGATGAAACATACTAGAAATGAACAAATTAGTTCAACCCAATCTTGAGAGGTGAATAGAAAAGATGCATTACCAACAAAAGGCAGCAAAAAAATCCAAACAAACCAAAAGTAGGGTTCAAGTCTAGGACGAATGACCTTGAAAAAAATTCAAATGAGATCAAAGAGCATCGCCAAACTCCAGATCTAGTTCAGATCTACTGCAAAGAGGTGAGAAAAAGCGACTGAAATGAGAACATCATGGACACCGTGGAATGTCAGCAATTTTACTCTCACAGGTGTTAAGAACATAGGATTGATATCACACAACCTCCCGTCAGCATACACCTGAAACGGAACGTTGTGAGTCCTTATCTGACTCTTAAGCCAAAATAAATCATCTCACTCCTTATCCCACCAAGTAAGGGTGGCCACATGAGTCCATCAATGCCATTGCACTCTGCCAATAACCGTATATCACCGGTGAGTTGCATATTATTAAGATCCCCTGACAAGGTTTCAACCAATTCTCGGTTTCCCTCGATTCAATAATTCAAACTTTTCTAGCCGGTGCCTTTGGAAGTCTTCTTCGACATGACTGCCATTTTACATGGTTTCCCATCTTCTCTCTACTGGAGCCAACTCCACCCATAGACGACGGCATTCAGAATTTCATTCTGACAGGTATAACCAGCAAAAATGGGTAGACAGTAAACCATACATTAAATTCAAAATCAGTTCAGTTATAACTAGCAAAAATGGATAGGCTGTAAACCATACACTCAATCATTCGGCCACACCCCAGAGCAGGAGCCAAACTATATGTTGCCCCGCCCCATAGGAGGGGCTAAACTACATGTTTTTGGGTATGTACGTGCTTTTACAATCAGAACAGGATAAAGATACGGCAATGCCACATGATGACATATTGAGTCCCAAAAGACGATCTCGTTACAACAAGTGTAGATACAAAGACAAATTTAGGTCACAGTGTTATAGGTTCAGAATGCATGCACTACAGCAGACAAGCAGTCATTCCTTCACCACAGCTGATTAACCTTCAGCTGAAAGTGGTTTAGGGCTTCTATGATTGTGCAGCTTGAGACTAATAGGTATCATGGATTAACCCAACCCGTAATTATCTCAACCCATACAACACTCCATGGTATGTTAGAGTTAGTGATCAGTAAGTTTCAACCTTAGCCACCGGTTATCACACGTTAATATACACATCAACAACCAACCCACAACCACCATCTCCTCATCATAACCCCTAAGCTAGGCTGGGTCGGGCAAGGCTGGGTGTCTGAAGACTTTTGGGTACTTCTTATAGTTGTTTGGTTAATTATTTTGCTTATTTTTTACAAGCGATAATTATTATAATATAAAATATTTACATGAACTATTTTAATATTTCAAATACTATTAAAATATTAAGTCTGGCCTATGGTGGGTAGTGTGGTGTTGTGGCTGCTGGCAGTGGCCGTGGCAGTTGCAGCGGTGGTTGTGATGGTGTTGTGGGTGTTGGCTGTAGCGGTGATAGTGGCGATGTAGTGGCATAGTGGAGGTGGTAGTCACCAACGCATGACACTGGCAACCCACAGTGACCCATGGGTTAACTAATGCATGTCATCTCTATGTGGTTTGTTGATATGTTTTTCATCGGTGTTTTTGCATGAACTGTTGTCATATGCTATGATTTATATACCTTTTTGGTCGAGTTTATGTTTCTTGGCCAAGTGCTGCAGGTTTTGAATATTTTGAGGCCCTTTGGAGCAAATATCCAGAAAGAAGATGACTTTTAAGACAATGGGTCAAAGGAGTCAAGCTAGCATGATTTTACTATCAAATGGAGAAAAGAACAGTTGACCCAAAAAACATCTCAATATAGACCTGAAAATATGACCACGGGTAGCACATCATCTCAACACTCGTGCCAAATATTAGCTGAATATGTAACTTCAGTAGGGAGCATGGTGGGGCCATGTTGAACTACAGGGGATGTGCTACCCAATTTTTCCACCATTTCGCAATTTTCGTTTTACGGGATATTTTGGGCTACTTAGGGATATGTTAGATGCATGTATAATTGTAGTCTGCTCATTAAAATAAGTAGACAGTCAGAGGAAGCATTGGGTTAAGCTTATATCAAATTTAAAAGCTTTCTCTCTCAGCCTCTCTTTCAAGTTTAGGGTTCTCATCTAAGAAGCATTCAAGAATTTAATATTTATCTTCAAGATGATAATGCGAGATACAAGTTTTCTAGTCAATTTGAGTATGTTCTCTTTAGTTATTATCACTTTGTAATTTATTTATGTTGAGAATATAGTGAAACCCTAATCTCTATACTTGATTAATTGAACGCTTGATTCATCAATTACTATGTGTTTAATTCTATTATGATTAATTATGTCTAATTAATAGATTGATGATCTTTAGTTATATCTAAGAAATCGAGTTGATAGCAAGAAGTAATTATCTATTTCAAGTCAAATAATATAAATATACATTGAGTGGGTTATGATAATAATTAAATGAATTCTATAATGATATGGGAGGATAACTATCTAATTGGTCTTAAAATATCATCTTTTATTTATGACTAATAATAGAGGGACTTGTAATTAGCAATAGGATCGCGTAACTTGAGAAGTGCATTAGTTATATATAGACTCGAGTAGTTCATTAATTAGACATTACAATTGATTTGTGGGGAATCCCAACTCTTGGGCAGCTTTATATTCATTAACTCTTTCTAAAATTATATTTATTTTGGTCCTAAAATTCTTAGTTTATCTGATTTTTAGCTAACTCCTCTAGTTTAGAGTAGTAGTTATTTCTTTATTAGTATTTGATAGCCGATGCCTGATTTAATAATCTTTTATTTGGCTGCGTGAAAACAATATATGGCATCCAAAATACTCATTATTTGTGACCAGAATACTCAACGATAATTATATTTTGCCAGCATCATTAACCCATGCTAACTCACATTAATTTATAACCCGCCATGGATTGTCAATCCATACAAAAATACTATAGAACCCGTAAACCTATTTCTATTGGTAGGGTTACATGGCTCATTACTAATCCAACCCATTAAACATCCTACTATACTATTTGACCAGTCTTTTATCGTGTCTGCAAGTAGGAATTCCTCTTTGAATCAAACTTCTAATCAACGAATTTGTAATAAGATTATAATTAAGTAATCTAAAATATAAAGCACATAAACAACGGGAAACAGAATACACAACCATGAAAATTTTCAGGCTTTTAACCTGGCTCTGGATCATTTTACATGCAGAGACAAGTGCTAGGAACCACCTAGATGTCAGAATGAATCAACCAGTCACAGCAGAGACCTATGGGAGTTCGATCCCCAGAAAACAGTGTCATCTGTTATTGCATGAGGATACAACACAAAATAATACACAGGGACAAATGTCTGGGGGAAAAACTGTCGTCATTTTAGAGAACTGATCAACTGTCAGTCGTTTCCTGAGTGTCAGGAAGGAATCTTGAGCACCCGGAGAAGAGAATGCGTTCATAGATGTCATCAGACAGACAGCATCTGAGCCAGAATATTGAGGTCAGAATAGAACTTCATACAGTTCAGAAGATTTCAAATACAAAGCTCGAAACCAATGTTTTCAAACCAGTTAACTGGATAGTCTGATCAGGCTTCCGGTTCAAGTCTATTCAAAGACGAATAATGGTTTCTAAAAACTGTGAATTTACAATCCAGCTTCTGAACTATTCAGCGTACTCTTCCATGTTGGGATAACAGACGAATAACAGAGGAAGAAGACTTAAAATTGTATATACGATTGTAGGAGAAATCAGATGCTATTCTTCTTAATTTAAAATAGGTGCAGATTACACAATTAAATACTTGCCTCAAAGATAAAACTAACCCCCCTGATTCACGTATAACAATCAGCCTAAAATCATGGATCAAATCAGTGTTTAATTGAAAGATAGAATCGCAATGCTGAATAATAGCTTAACTAAATAACTAACTTTGATAAAGTCTTCCTAAATAATAGCTGAATTTATTTGAATCACATTTCAACACCTCCCCTTGATTCAAATTTTCTCATGCCAATCTTCTCCATGAAGAAATGATGCTTGGCTTGACTTAAAGCTTTGGTGAACAAATCTGCACTTTGATCATTTGTTCCACAAAACTTCAACACAACTTTTTCCTCGGACACAAGCTTTCTTATGAAGTGGTGCTGCACATCAATGTGCTTTGTTCTTGCATGAAATGCAGGATTCTTTGTCATTGCAATGGTTGACTTGTTATCACACCATAGCTCAGTAGCTTCCTCTTGTGCACAGCACAAATCTGTCAACAGCTTTCTCAGCCACAGTGCTTGCCTCCCAGCTGATCCTGCAGCCACATATTCTGCTTATGATGATGATAAGGCCACTGTATCTTGCTTCTTTGAGCTCCAAGTAATTGCACCTGATCCCAGAGTGAACACTGATCCTGAGGTGCTCTTCCTATCATCAATACATCCAGCCCAATCACTGTCTGTATGCCCAATCAGCTTGCTTCCTTCAGCTTTTTCATACCAAATTCCATACTCAATAGTTCCTGCTACATATCTCAGAATTCTCTTTGCAGCTCCTAGATGTTGTCTCGTTGGATTGTGCATATATCTTGACACTACACTCACACAATAAGCAATATCAGGCCTTGTATGTGTGAGATAATTCAAGCCTCCTACAAGACTTCTGAATACTTTCTCATTTGCCTTCTCTGTTCCATCATTTCTCTGCAGTTTTTCATTGGTGTTCATAGGAGTAATTGCTGCTTCACATTTCTCCATTTGAAACTTCTTCAACAAGTCCTGAGCATACTTTCTCTGATGTAGAAAAATACCTCCTTGTCTTTGCTTCACTTCTAGACCAAGAAAGTATTGTAGGACCCCCAAATCTGTCATCTCAAATTCCTCCATCATTGCATATCTGAATTCCTTAAGCAATTTCTGAGAAGAGCTAAAGTAGATAATGTCATCAACATAAAGACATACTACAATAAACTCCTTCTTACCTGGCTTCTTGACATAAAGAGTTGGCTCATTGTCACTTCTTTCAAATTCATTCCTTAAAAAGAATGTGTCAATCTTACTGTACCAGGCTCGTGGAGCTTGCTTTAATCCATACAAAGCCTTATGCAGCCTGTATACCTTGTTCTCTTCTCCTTCTTTAATGAATCCTTGAGGTTGCTCAACAAACACTTCCTCTTGCAAATCTCCATTTAAGAATGCCGACTTTACATCAAACTGGAAAACTGGAAGATTCTGTTGTGCAGCTAAGGCAAGAACAATCCTTACAGTTTCAAACCTTGCAACTGGTGAGAATGTCTCCTCAAAGTCTTCTCCTTCTATCTGTGCATATCCTTTTGCTACTAATCTTGCCTTGTGCTTCTGAATGCTTCCATCTGTATTAAACTTAGTTCTGAAGACCCATTTTACTCCAATTACATTCTTTCCTGCTGGAATTTCTGTGAGTTCCCATGTGTTGTTCCTTTAAATGGACTCCATTTCAGTCTTCATTGCAGCTTGCCATTCTACTTCCTTTACTGCTTCAGCAAAGTTTGTGGGCTCGGTTGCAACCAATGCAAGTCACAATTGTTGTATATCTCAGCTAAGGACCTGAATCTTCTTGGTGAGGAATCACTGTAGCTGCCTGATAGGGAGGAGTTTTGGCTTGCTGAGCTTGAGGAGGAGTAGTTGTTATGTACTGGTGTTGCTGGTGATGTTGGTGTTGCTCTTGTTGCTGATGTTACTGGTGTTGGAGAAGTGATTGGAGACTGCTGATTTTCTGCTGTCACAAACTGCTCATCTGCAGGGCTTTCATAGGAGAAAATTCTCAATTTGCTTGATTCTTTCTCAACTTGATCCCAACACCATCCTGCATCCTCATTAAACACCACATTTCTACTAACACTTATCTTGCCACTAAGAGGATTATAGATCCTATATGCTTTGGATTGAGATGAATAACCAACAAACACACCTTTCTTAGATTTATCATCTAGCTTAGATCTTAAATTCACTAGAACATAAGCTAGACAACCAAAGACTTTTAAATGACTTACAGTAGGTTTCTTCCCTCTCCATGCTTCAAATGGTGTCATATTCATGACAGCTTTTGTTGGAGATATATTGAGGATATATACTGCAGTAGCTACAGCTTCACCCCAGAGTTCATTTGGCATCCCTTTTGCTTTCAACATACTCCTAGCCATCTCCACAACAGTTCTGTTTCTCCTTTCTGCAACTCCATTCTGTTCTGGAGTATAGGGTGCTGTAAGTTCTCTTCTTATTCCTCGATCCTCACAGAATGTGATGAAATCCTGGGACAGAAACTCTCCTCCACGATCTGTTCTTAATGCTTTCACATAGCTACCTGTTTGTTTCTCAACTAGTGCTTTAAATTTCTTAAAATTCTCAAAGGCTTCAGACTTTGTCTTTAAGAAGTACACCCAACTCATTCTGCTATAATCATCTGTAATAAGTAAGAAATACTTACTTCCTCCAAGTGATTCTGTTTGCATTGGCCCACATAGGTCAGCATGTAGAAGTTCAAGACATTCCTTGGCTCTCCAAGAAGATCCGCTGGGAAATGATTTCTTGGTCTGCTTTCCATACAAGCACCCTTCACACAATTCTAATTCTCCAATCTTTGGCAGCCCATTCACCAACTCTTTGGAATTCAGCAGCCTTAAACCTTGAACATTGAGATGTCCATACCTCAGGTGCCAGAGCTTTGCATCTGCATCACCTTTCACTAACAATGCTGCTTCTCCTTTTGCAGACAATGTAAGAGGAAATACCTTATTTCTTCCCATAGGAATTTTCATCACAATTTCCTTTGTTTTCCTGTCTTTTATGAAGCAGATTTCATCTTCAAAAAGGACCGAGTATCCAGAACACAGGAGCTGACCAACACTCAACAGATTATGTGCTAAGTGTGGCACATACTGCACATCATGCAGGAGTTTGGTGTTGCCTTGATCAATTTTCATTGCAACTATGCCTCTTCCCTCGACATCAATCTGCTTGTCATCACCAAGCCTTACTTTGCTCTTCTTTGATTCATCAAGTTCTTTGAACATTGATCTTACTCCTGACATATGGTTTGAACATCCACTGTCCACATACCATATTTCTTTTCCATCACAGTTGCCTGGATTCGTAGCCAGAAACAACTTCTCTTCCTCCACAAAGTTAGATTTTTGATCACCTTTCTGCTCACCTTGATCTTTGCTTTTCTTCCAGCAGTTTGCTTCCTTGTGTCCTGCCTTTTTACAATAGTAGCACTTGATTGTGCTCTTGTATGATTGAAATTGTTGATCTCTCCCCTCAGTTGACTGCCCTGATCTGCCTCGACCTCTTCCTCTGAATCCACATCTTCCTCTTCCTCTTCCATTAGACTGCCACGACTTGTCCTTACTGGAGGACTCATCCTTTCCCATGAAGGCCTTTTCCTCCTTCTTCTCACTTGAACTATTCAGTCTTTCCTCATGAGCTTGTAGAGATCCCATCAATTCATCAAAGGAATAGGTTGCCATGTCCTTTGATTCTTCTATAGCAGCCACAACATAATCATATTGTTTTGTAAGACTCCTCAGAACTTTGCCTACAACATGTTCATCACTGATCTTTTCTCCATAAGATCTCATTTGATGAACTAGACTTGAAACTCGTGAAAGATATTCTTGCACAGTTTCCTTGTCTTTCATAAGAGAGGTTTCAAATTCCCTTCTCAAAGATTGAAGCCTTACAGTGATTACCTTTTTGTCACCAAGGTATTCCTGCTTCAATGTCATCCAGGCATCGTGTGCTGTTGTGGCCGATGCAATTCGAGGAAAAATTTCATCATCCAGTGCTTGTTGGATCATGAAAAGAGCTTTTGCATCCTTCTTTCTTTTCTCTCTCAATTGCTGATCTGGTTCCTTTGTTCCATCATCTTCGAAGCCATCCTCCACAAGACTCCATAGCTCATGAGACTTGAACAAGGTCTTCATTTTGAGATCCCAGAAATGATAGTTCACTCCCTTAAAAATTGGTAATTGAGAGATCCCATTTTGTCCTGAATTGTTGTTCTGCATTTTGAACAACGCTCTCTTAACCCTTGTGTTTCCCTTGTGTTTCTCACACACTCTCCTCACTTGATTATCCTGGATCGAACCCAGAAAAGCTCTGATACCAAAACTGTTGGGATAACAGACGAATAACAGAGGAAGAAGACTTAAAATTGTATATACGATTGTAGGAGAAATCAGATGCTATTCTTCTTAATTTAAAATAGGTGCAGATTACACAATTAAATACTTGCCTCAAAGATAAAACTAACCCCCCTGATTCACGTATAACAATCAGCCTAAAATCATGGATCAAATCAGTGTTTAATTGAAAGATAGAATCGCAATGCTGAATAATAGCTTAACTAAATAACTAACTTTGATAAAGTCTTCCTAAATAATAGCTGAATTTATTTGAATCACATTTCAACATTCCAGACACCGATTCGCATGGTACATTTACATATATTGGGTATCAAGAAAAGGAATTAAAAATACATATGATGAATTGACATGAAAATTATGGAGGTCAAAAAGGAAGACGAACTGACTGTCCCAAAGGATATCTAATTATCTACTGCACAACTATAACTAAGAGCCTGATGTTGTTCAAGACTCTGCTCGTGATTTTTATTCGTATATTCAAAGACTAAGAACTACTGAACCCGAAGATGTAACTCAGAAGATAGATCGATTCCATCGGTAAGCACAGTACTTAGAAGCAGAGGGTAGTGGCCCCTCGCTCCCATGCTCATGTCTATGTCTTTCCAGCTTTTACTATTTCCAGATGTTGTAGGCTATACATCCTCTGTTCTTCTGATGTTGACACTTCATCCTAGTTCACTATCATAGGCATGAAGCCTGTAGTAATATATTTGCAATATACTAGAAATATACGCAGCAATGAAGACTAAGGAAATTAATAACGAAACCATGAGAATAATGTTGTGTCGTGATTGATTATTACTGTCCTAAAGTAAATTTCGACTTAACTTTAGTACAAATTCTTTCTCGGTTAGTCCACCCCCAACGTTAACACAACACCTTCAATTTCGTACACTTGTGATTGAAGGAATGGAATTACAAAATTAATGCCCAAATCTATGGGATATCAAAGAGAGTTCTCTTGAAAATAGATGAGATTTCGGGTTCTTGTAGTCGAGAGGTTGCTCTTTTTTTTTTCAATATATATACCGAAAACAAAAAATATTTTTTATTAAATAAACAAAAATGTGGAAGAAGAGGTAAACCGAGTTAAAAATTTCTCTAAAAAGAAAACTTCGGGCCTGTATGAATCTATAACACACCCACACCCATGCCATGCCCAAACCGGATGGGCAGCCAGCGGCGAGTGGGTGGTATATAGTCCACCCTACTGCCCACACAAAATAACCCAAACTCATAAACTCAAACCATCTATGAGGTGAGGGGATATAAAAACTCAATAAAATAAAGTTTACCCACTAATGTGGGACTTTGAAAAAGAGACAACAGCAACATTCAGCAATACTGGATGTTTTGCCATTGCTCCAACAAAGCCTATCTTTAATTTTGGAGATTTTCAGCAAGAAGACCACATTCTTTCGATTGGATATATTTATTATCACCAATAATCTCCACAAAACCATATACCTCCTTTAAAATGGTTGAAACGAAGAGAATCTTTCAATATCATCAACCTTCCTAGAAGCTTTGCTATGTGCTTGGTAGCAGTATGGCAATCTGCACAAACCCCTGCTATGAATCATCCCAAGCCATAAGTAATATTTACATATAACAGAAGGAAGTCTCGAGCAGCTTAGTAGAAAAATCATTAGCAGCTTATCAAAAAATTCATTAAGGGTAGTGAAGTCTTTTTATTAGTTTTATTAGTAGTAAAGTTTTTTATTAGTTTTATTAGTTTTGGTGGAAAGAAAATAGTCTAGGAATAAATATTAAGGTTAGATTTAAGGGGGTTGGTTATGTAGAATATTTCCTTAATAGATATTAAGGAGAGATTTAAAGGGGTTGGTTATGTAGAATATTCCCCTTAAGCAATAGGATAAAATGGGGGGATTAGGGATGTTAAGGAGGGGGAGAAAAATTAGAGAGAATTCTTTGGGAGAGCATTCCTACCTCTCGAAAGTAGGGAAAACATTATAACTGATTAGGGATTCTACTGATTCAATCAATACATATTGTTTAATTTAAAGTATTATTCTTAGTCGGTCCTGCCTGATTACTGAAATTTATAGCAAATTTGGTATCAGAGCAGTAAGATCTAAGTGGGAGAGACACGCCATGGCTCCAACCCAAATTCAGAGGATCGATCAACTGGAGCAGGAATTAGAGTCACTAAAGGCTTCAATATCGGAGCAAGTGTTGACAACAATGACCAGCATAGCGTATGAGTTATAGCAAACCCTAATTGCACAAATTGCAACGAGCTTGGAAAAAGCCACTGAGAAGTTAGGGGAGGATCTTAATGCCCTAGCATCGAAGGTGGAAGGCAAAATTTCCAGAACCAGAGAAAACCAGGAGATGATGATCACTCAGATTCGTGATGAGGTGAGGAATATAATCTCCACCTTCAAAATAGCTTATCACACGCCGGGAAGCTTGGAACAGCCCAATCCTTGCAGGGCAAGCTCGAGCTATGGAGGAGCAAGCACTGAGGGAGAAGAAGAGAAGGAATTGGTGGTGGATTGGAAGGAGGGAGTAACCAGTGGCATTGCAAAAAGCTTGATTTACCCTTATTCAATGGTACCAACCCAGATGGGTGGATACTAAGGGCTGAAAGATATTTCGACTTTCATCGGCTAGTTGAGGAGGAGAAGCTTGAAGCTACAGTGGTAGCATTAGAAGGGGATGCTTTGTTATGGTATCAGTATGAGCACAAAAGGAGGCCACTATAGAGGTGGGAGGAGATGAGAATGATGATCCTCTAGCAGTTTCGATCAACATCCACTGGCACTCTCTAAGAGCAATAACTAGATCACCAACAAGAAGGATCGTTTTCTAACTATCGAAGGAAATTTATTAAACTAATGGCCCCTGTAGAAGGGGTACCTAAAGAGATTGCTAAGGGGCAATTTATTAATGGGCTCAAAGGGGAGGTCAAGGTAGAAGTGCGGCTGCTGGGGCCTACTACCTTAGATCAGGATATGGATCTAGCCCTGAAGGTAGATGAGAAGTTAAAGGCTGGGCCAACGCATAAGAGAGGGAGTGGATATGGCCCATTTCCTAGAAAAGGTAACCTTACTACCTCGATAAATTCCCACTTAATCCCCTAAGTGAAAACGGTCAACCCAACTAACTACAACCCAGTTAGGTGGTTGAGTGAGAAAGAATTGTAGCAAAAACATGAGCAGGGCCTTTATTTTCGTTGTGATGAGAAGTGGTCAATTAATCACAGGTGTAGAAGGAAGGATTTGAGTGTTCTTTTGACCCAAGAGGATGAGCCAAAGTTTTAGTTTGATGGAAGTTTGGATTTTTTAGCTCCTGAGGAAAGTGAGGAACCTAGCTCAGACCTTGTGCAGTTAGAATTTTCCCTAAATTTAGTAATGGAAATCACAAGTCCGAAGATAATGAAGCTGTTAGGTAAGGTGTAGGGGAAGGAAGTAGTAGTAATAATAGACCTGGGAGCAACCCATAACTTTATTTCTTCCTAGGTGGTGGAGAATTTGGGAATTCCAGTGAATTGAACCAAGGAATTTGGAGTACCATTGGGTACTGGGAGAATAGTAGAAGGAGAAGGTGTTTGTAAGGATGTAGCCCTGGAGTTACAGAAAGTACTATAGTTGAGGATTTCCTGCCACTACCCCTTGGAAATTCTGACCTGATTTTGGGAATACAATGGCTAGAGAAGTTAGGGACCATGTTAGCCCATTGGAAGACACAAACACTGAGATTCCAGGTGGGGAGGAAAATCCATAACCCTACAAGGAGACCCTGATATGGGAAGAACTAAGATATCCTTAAAGGCCATGGTACGAACATTAAGGAAGGAAGGACAAGGGTACTTAGTTGAATTCAACCAAATGTGCGGTAATGAAGACCTTGAGACTTCCAATGATTTTATGGAAGTTGCTCCCACCTTCTTGTAGTCCACCTTACAACACAAGTTAATCTTTCACATGCCTAGGGGACTTCCCTCGCCTAGGGGGCGTGAGCATGCGATCATCCTGAAAGAAGGCACCAATCCAGTCAGCGTACGGCCATACAGGTACCCCCAAACCCAAAAGGATGAAATTGAAATTTTGATTTCTGATATACTAAGGGCAGGAATCATACAAGTATCCAATAGCCCTTTTTCTAGCCCAGTATTGCTAGTTAAGAAAAAAGATGGATCGTGGAGGTTTTGTGTAAATTATAGGGCCCTCAACAAGGTCAGTGTTCCGGGTAAATACCCTATCCCTATTACTAATGAATTATTGGACAAATTACATGGGGTTATAGTGTTCTCTAAGCTAGATCTCAAGTCTAGATATTATTGAATCAAAGTGAAGGAGTTGGATGTTCCTAAAACAGCTTTTAAGACTCATGAAGGACATTATGAATTCTTGGTAATGCCCTTTGGGCTAACAAATACTCCAGCCACCTTCCAAGCTTTAATGAATAATGTGTTTAGACCCTATTTGAGGAAGTTTTTGCTAGTTTTATTTGATGATATATTGGTGTATAGTAGGGATCAAGAGCAGCATGTGCATCACTTGGCCACAATGTTAGAGACCCTATCACAACATTAGTTATATGCTAATGGGAAGAAGTGTGAGTTTGGGAAAGAACAAGGGGCCTACTTGGGTCATGTTATATCTAAGTCTGGGGTGGCAGTGGATCAGGCGAAGGTATAAGCTATGGTTGATTGGCCTATACCTAGAAACCTTAAGGAGTTGAGAGGATTTATTGGTCTAACTAGGTATTATAGAAAATTCAGAGCTGGATATGTAACTATAGCTGCACCTCTCACTGACCAACTCAAGAGGGATAGCTATGGGTGGTCATCAAATGCTACAAGGGCCTTTGAGGAGATGAGGAGGGCCATGACAACAACCCCTATCTTGGCTATGCCAAATTTCAATTTTCCCTTCACGGTGGAAACTGATGCCAGTGGTTTTGGGGTGGGGGTAGTATTGTTACAATCAGAGCACCCAATTGCTTTTTTTTAGCAAGATATTGGGTCCTCAAGCAAGAGCCAAGTCTATTTGCGAGAAGGAGCTAATGGAAATAGTTCTAGCAGTGCAGAAGTGGAGGCACTACTTGCTAAGAAGGAAGTTCCGTATTAAGATAGATGAACAGAGTCTTAGATTTTTGATGCAGCAGAGGGAGATAGGATCATAATATCATATATGGGTAAGCAAGTTGTTGGGGTATGATTTTAACATCATTTACAAGCCAGGGGCATGGAATAAGGTGGTTGATGCCTTATTAAGGGAATTTGCTAGCGATGTTAAATGTGGGGTTTTGGTGAGTTTAGGAGGAGTGTAGTGGGGGTATCTATAGGCTCAGATTTATCAAGAACCTTTTATCCAGCAACTCAAGGCAGATTTGGTAGCTGGGAATATGGTTCCAAAGGGATACACCTTGGAGCATGATGTCTTAAGGTATAAGGGACGTCTGGTCATCCCTAGCAGTTCTATTTTATTCTAGTCCTTGTTGTATGAGTACCATGACACCCTTATAGGTGGTCACTCTGGAGACTTAAAGACCTATTAGAGGTTAGCGTCTGAATGGTATTGGCCAAGAATAAGGAAGATAATAACCAAATATGTACAATCTTGTGCAGTTTATCAACAGTAAAAGAGTTCTTCTCTCTCACCAATAGGACTGTTTCAGCCACTGCCTGTGCCAAACTAGATATGGGAAGATATTTCCATGGACTTTATAGAAGGGCTACCAAAGTCTCAGGGGTTAGACACCATCCTGGTTGTAGTGGACATGCTAACGAAGTATGCTCACTTTGTGGGTCTCAAACACCCTTTTTCTACTCAAACGGTTGTTGGTCTCTTCACTAGGGAGATTGTCCAACCCCATGGTTACCCCACCACCATTATATGCTTTGTATCTTATGCATCTTATGTTTATCATTATATTGATTTCATGTGTGGTATGGCGTGGAGTTGAAGTGTGTTCATGTGTTGTTATATAGCATGTGTATTATGTATATATGATGAAGTATTATGGTATGTGATGATTGGATTGTGACTCTTTAGACATGCATGTGAGGATGTATATGGCATGTGTAGGAAAAAGGTCGAAAATGGAAATTGGTAAATAAGTTGACCAAGGTGAGTAAGTTGACCAAAGGGGAATAAGTTGACCAAGGGATGTGAGTTGACCTAAATATTTTAATAATACATGGATGGATGAATAAAAAAGGGGTTTTAAATAAAATAAAAGAGTGGGAAAATATATGGCTTTGCATGGGAGAATATAAGGTTTCGTATGGGAGAATCTAAACTAGGGTTTTGTATAGATGGACTTAGGGTTTTGTATGGCAGATTCTATGGTGTTGTATAGGAGAATCTAAACTAGGGTTTTCTACGTATTGACTTAGGGTTTTGCATGGTAGAGTCTATGGTATTGCATGGGCAGTGGCGGAGCCAGGATAAAAATTCCATGGTGTCCTCATGTAAAATAATACTCTTAACTCTTAAGTAATATCAATATATTGCGCTTAAATATAAAATTTTACATAGTTTTACAATACTATTCGTCAAGTTTTCATACTTTAAAATCAATCTACAATAACATCATTGCTAATAGAGTTAAATACATCTCTCTCTATAAATGTTACTAAACAATATTGAAGCCATTGATCACACATTTTATTCCTTGATGCAATCTTGATGAAATTCATTGCAGAAAATACCCGTTCAACACTTGCAGTTGCTACCGGTAAAATTAAGGCCAATTTCACAAGCCTATAGACAAAAGGATATGTCTTATACTTCTTGGTTTGCAATAATTTTCTTGAAAGATCAACAAGCCCTTTCAAGCCATGAAACATGTTATCTAATCGAACATTGTCTAACACCACAACATCAACATTAAAGAAATCATTAGGATAAAAAGTGGTCAATCTAATTAAAAATTGCTTGTTAAAAGCTTCAAATGATGACAAAGGATGCAAACATTCAACAATTCAATGCTCGCCACATCAAACCTATAATTAGGCTCCTTTAGTTGCAAGTCTATAACACTATAGAGACAATCATATTTATAATGATGTAGATTTGTGATGATTGGAGCTTAGCGTGCTAATCTCTTCCCTTTAACATATTGCTCATTCATGTTGGGCACATCAATGTCTCTCTTGTTACAAAATAAAACAACTTCATTCAAAATATCTTCCCATCCATCATCTCTCATCTCTTGCAAATGCTCCTTAGCAATTTCAACAAGTGCTAAGGCATTCAAAATGTCTTGATCATTCTCTTACAATGCCTGAGATAAATCACCTATAACTCCCATAACATTTATCATCAAATGTAACATGAAAATGAAGTCAAAGTTTGTAATCCATATAATAAGAATGTAGCATCCCTGTTTTTATCAAATGTCCTATCAACTTCCAAGTCTTTAAGTACCCTAATTACAGGAGAGAACAAAATTTTGAGACTCAAAAATGTCCTTAAATGAGAACCCCAACAAGTATCACCAGCCCTTGCAAGAACAAATTCTTGGTTCAATCCCCGACCAGATTCTATCAAGCCTTCTTCTAATGCATCTGCTATGTAAGCAGCTTGTTTATCTCGAAGAGAATCTTGACGCTTATTGGAGGATCCAATAATATTCACAACCCATGTAACATTGCTAAGAAAACAACTAACTTCATTGTGACTACCACAGCAATAAGAGTCAATTGAAGTTCATGAGCAAAACAATGAACATAATAGGCATAAGTATTTTCATTCTGAATCAATGCTTTCAAACCATCAAATTCACCTCGCATATTACTAGCTCCATCATACCCTTGTCCTCGTACTTTTGATAAACATAATCCATACTGACTCAACATTGATTCAAGTGCAGCCTTAAGTGATAAAGCAGTTGTATCTTTAACATGTACAATCCCAACAAACCTTTCCATAACAAAACCTCTATCATCAACATAACACAAAACAACGGCCTTTTGTTCTTTCCTTGCTATGTCTCCTGCTTCATCCACTAATATGCCAAAAAATAATCTCTAATTTCATTAACAATCTAATTAATTATTTCAAATGGAAATGCATAACTAATATCCTTCTGAATCTCAAGTGAAGTCATCTGATTATTCTTTGGAGCATTTCCTAACACAACTTTAGCTATAGCTTCATTATTATACCTTACAACCTCCAGCAAATGAAGAAAGTTACCTCGATTTAGAGAATCTTCTAACTCATCATGTCCTCTAAATGTCATTCCCCCCTAAAGAAGAAATCTTATAGCTTGAATAGATGCATCTAAATGGATAAGATAATCTAATTTGACTTGTTTCGATTACTTTATGAAAGAGGCTTCAATGCTTTGCTTTTGTTTGATAAGATCTTCACATTTTTTAGTTGCGTTAAATTGAGGACTATTAGAACTACCAACATGAACCTTGAACCTCTGTTTTTTATTCCAGTGTACAAATCCTTTTCCCACAAAATGATCACTGCCAGCTTTAGATTCACTTTTAAACAAGTAACAAGAAAGACAAAATGCAGCATCTTTAGCTATACTATATTCCAACCAATCATATTCATCAAACCAAGATGAAACAAATCGACGATTTTTTCCACCGATAACCTTTGCAAGAAAGATATGAGTATGAGGTTGATAAGGGCCTTTCAAAAGATACGCTCTTCTTACCTCATATTGAATATTGGAATGAAAATATGAAATCTTTTTTCTTAACCCAAGATCTGCTTCTAAAGTTTCCAAATCAACTTTACCTTCATTAGTGAATCTTGATTCTTGTGTTTGGCTTGAAGATGGGAGTACTTGGTTTTCAGAAGTTGGTAATACAACTTGATTAATAGAATTAGATTCGTGGCAGCTATGCTTAGGCTGGATTGAAAAGTATCGTTGCATCCTAAATTAAGACATTAAACAATTTAATGATTTAACTAAGGAATTTAATAAAACTTAATTGATAATATAATTTTAGAAAAAACTAATTCAAAAACTAACTAATAAATTAAACACTTCAATCTATAAAACTAAAAAATTTGATTTCTACAAACTAATTTTTATTTCTACCTAATTAATAAGCCAATTTTTATTTTCTACATTAATAAGATAAATTAGAATTTCTATAAACTAAAAATTTGATTTCTACAAACTAATTTTGATTTCTACCTAATTAATAAGCCAATTTCTTTTTTCTACATTAATAAGATAAATTAGAATTTCTATAAACTAAAAAATATAATAATTAATATAATCAATTAATACCGCATTCTAATTTCACAAATTTATAAATTTATGACAAATAATTTAACAAACTAAAAATTAACTTAAATTTTACCTAATTACATAAATAATTTAACAAAACAAAATTTTACCTTATGGACTGTGGTGGGCTGTGGACTGGCTCGGTTGAAGAAGGCAAGGCAAGTAGGCACAACAGACAGACGACAGTGGTAGTCTCTCAAGTCTAGTAGAGCAAAATTGGCATTTGGCAGCTTCTGCTCTTGGCTCCGGCGGCAGCGGTCGAGATGGCAAACAGAGGTGGTAGGCGCCAAGTGCAATGGTGGCGGAGCAACTACTCAGGACTCAGCAGCTGCACGGCGACGGCCCGCACTGCACCACATAGATACAGTCCACACTCCACAGAGGTAGCCGCTGGAAGCAAAAGAAATGGCGGCGTTCGGCGGCAGAAATGGCGAGCTCCTTCGGTAATGTTTGTTGTCCAGGCTGGCAGCGTGCGTCTTCACTGGAGTTGTCGAGACTCGAGAGAAGGAGAGGGTTGAAGCCAGTGGTACAACAAGTTAGCAACGGTCAAAGACTCAAAGAGAAGGCCAGGAGGGTAAAGGTTTGGGGGGGGGGATCATCAAAACAATGTCGTTTTGATGATGCAAAAAAAATTCAAAACAAAATGACCATGGGACTTGAAACTGTGACGTTCGGGCAGCAATACACGGGAACCCCACCTGCCTTATCGCTCATCCATTTTAATTGTTTTCTATGGTTTCCTACAAATATTATATATATATATATATATATATATAATACCTAAAAATCAAGCAATAATTTTACATTCCAGCTAGGGCTCCGTGGTGTCCTGGGACACCATGCGAAAGCCCTGGCTCCGCCACTGTGCATGGGAGATTCTAAAATAGGGTTTTGTATGTATGGAATTAGGGTTTTGCATGGAAAATTCTATATTGTTGCATGGGAGAATCTAAACTAGGGTTTTGTATGGATGGACTTAGGGTTTTGCATGGCAGATTCTATGGTGTTGCATGGGAAGATCTAATCTAGGGTTTTTTATGGATTGAATCTAGGGTTTTGTATGGATTGAATCTAGGGTTTGGTATGGATGAATCTTAGGTTTTGCATGGAGAAATATAGGGTTTTGTATGGTGGAATACAGGGTTTTTCATGGATGGATCTAGGGTTTGCATGGTTGAATCTAGGGTTTCACGTGGGAGTTTTAAGGTTTTGCATAAAAAGTTTGAAAGGTTGCATTGAATGTGTAAAGTCTGCATGGGAATGAAATTTATGTAAGGAAAGTTGATTTGGGGTGTGAGGATGGTAATGTAAGTATTGTTTGGGTGTTTGAATACTTTGGATGAAAAATAGTACATGGAGTAATATAAGGGTATGCAGGAGACCGAGCTAGGGTTTTGTGTGGACAATTAGGGTTTGGTGCAACTACTTAGGGTTTTCACAAGCTGCCCCACATGGCCTAGAAGATCAATCATGCAAGTGTAAAGTCATGGAGTTAGTATTATGCCATAGTCTTGATACATTGCATAAAAATATATCTTGCCTCTATCAACTAAACCTATATGACTACAAGCAGATAAAACACCAGCCTACACCACCCAAAAAGTGAAGGAACTTATGAGAATAATTGGATAAGCGCACATGGATACTTTGTATACATGATAGGATATCTAATATATAAACCAATTATAAACTAGGATGACTTCAACATACTGTAATCCTGTAAGTTAGGGAATGCATAAATTGGGACAATTCTATAAACATTCTTGAAGGTTCAGCGGAAAATTTTCTAAGCAGACAACAATGCAATGAAGGACAAGTAATCATAAATTAATTTTGTAAACCGCTTGAAATTTACATCATGTTTCCTTCAGCATCCAATAAACAATTTAAGGCAAAGTTTATCCAACACTCACCAAATTTTTTTGCGCAACACAATACATCTACAATGTGAAGCTCAAGTGAAGGGTACACAGCTTTGAAACATGATAAAAAGAAAGTTGTATTAATATCCCTCGCCAATTCCTTTGAGTTTGGGTATTGCGACTAAATACATTTAATAAGTAAAATAATGGACTAACTCAAAAGTTATATGGAAAAAACACATTTCTAACATAAAACAAAAGGTTTATTTCATATAAAAATGAAATTTTTCAATAATTTGTGAAGAATATTACAAAAAAAAAACACCAAAATTCTAGCAAGGAAAACATATAAAAAAAACCTTGATCAAGTATAGAAATTTGGCAACAAAAAAAAGCAACTAAAGCTCAAGCAATCAAAGAAAAGCTAAATTATAGATTGCATGATCTAAAACTTCAAAATTATTTAATACCTTATAGACTCCAAAAAACACCAAACAAATCAATATATGGTACAACTAATTGTCCATGAACTAAATTCCCCTTCATCAACTACATAAGCTATAACTACGGGCTTTTTTTTCATCGTAATAACCCAATTTTTTTTGTAATTCTAATTCTTAGGTAATTAGTCTCCTCATCACTTCTCTAATCCTTAAATCTTATTTGAACACCTTACCTATACCTCTCAAACTCTCATTTTACCTTCCTACCCTTCAAAACTCTAGTTTTGACTTCAGCTGACCAACTAGCAATGTTCCAAATCCTATCATCCAAAGCCCCTCACAATCAACCACTAGCCTCTTCTAGTCAATTAGATCTAGGAAATTTTTCTTTCATATTTTTATTATTTTATTTTTTTTCTTCAAATCAAATCCTATATCCAACACACACACACACACACACACACACACACACACACACACACACACATATATATATATATATATATATATATGGGTTCCTAAATTAATCCCTTACTTTTCCCTATTTTTTCACAATTTTTGGGAATATTTTTCCATTTTTAACCATTTATTGAATTTTTTTTACCTTACCTAAATACTTTTTCTAGCATTATTAACTTTCTTGAACATAAGAGCTTTGAAACATGACTTTCCATACTCCATGATCATATCATATGTGGTACTTTCTCATTAAAAAAAATCTAATCATAATCACCTCCACTACCATCCACCAATTCTCTTATACACTTTCTCATATATGATAATCACTCATATCACTCTTTTTTGTTACAAGAAACTCTTATAAGATTTGTCCTCTCACTCTCTCCCACCCCCTTCTTCTACCCATTTTCAAGATCCATAATGGAGGGTAGGCCTTTTTGTTTAGGTGGCATTCTCTACTTAGCAACATTTTCCTACTCTAAACTTTGCTCTCTTACATCTTACTTATTTTTACTTGAGTTGTTCTTGGCTTGTGGTCTTGTGACTAAGCCCTTTTTTCCATTTTTCTCTACTTTTTCCTTTATCTTGTTACTATTAAGATCTAAAGTATAACTCCTTAGTGATTTCCTTTAAGAAAAATAATGTAGATTACATATTGGTGAAATTTTCCAAGCTCCCATTTTTAAATTTAAAGGGTGTATTATCATCTCTTTTAATCTATTCTATTCATTTCTTACCAATGTCATTCCCTTTGTCTAATTTTTGGCGTTTAGTATTATAGGTAATCAAAGGTTAGAAGAAAGAGATTAGGAGTTTTTTACGTGATTAGAGACAAGAGTAGCTCTAGTAAAAAAATATATAACTCTAGTTTAGGGCTTTTATATTTATATGTAGATTTGTGTGATTTTTATATTTTCTCTTAGAAATCTTGATAAGCTTCATCTTAAATTTATATCCATATAATATTTTGGTAAAATGCATGATTTTGGGAGTTTTGTAATTTTATGCATAATTGCTATATGTTATGCTTTGCTATATTTTATCACTAAATTCTAAGTGTAATGATGTATTATGCTATATTCTTAAGCCTTTGGATGAGTAGATTAAAATATGTCTAAGTATGGAAATTAGTGTATTGTATTATAATCTCAAAACTTAGGGGTCTTATGTCTTTGGGATGTCTTGTCCTTATGCTCCTTGTGATAAATTATATTTTTAGGATGATAATAATATAAATGGTGTGATGTGTAATATTAGTAAATTTTGTTGACTATTATAATTTTGGTGATTTATGAGGAGTTTCGGTCATAGGGGTAATATGATCGGTTTTGTGAGTTTTGGGGGAAACAAATATGTCATTTTATTCCTTGGGATTTTTACAATAAATTTGATATACCATATGTTAAGTTTTGGATTAGGATGAACTAAGTGATGGAAATAATAAAATTGGATATTTTTAGGTGAACTAAGGGTAATTTGGTCTTTTTAGTTAAATCTTAAAATTTGGGTGTTATAGCGGTAACATATGGGTCAAAAATTGAAGGTGGTGATTTGTTAGTTTCCTTGATAAATTATGAGTAGCATAAGGAATGATTCAATGAGAAAAAGGCTTAATTTATAAATAATAACCAAAAGGCTAACATCAGTATTTTATATGTAAAAATTTGGATTTAAGTTATGTTTTTTGGATATAATATTTTTAATTTAGTATGTGAATTTCGTTGAGTTGGAAGCCTATGTTGTATTTTTGAAATTAGGGTTATAAGGGTAATATGGTATTTTACCTTATAAAATATTCATTTATGCACTTAATGAATATGCTTGTGTTTCCTTACTCTTGTAATATGATCTATGTGTTATTAGTAGTACATTTTAAGTGGTTGGATGTTATCAATTGTTGGAATTAACTCATAATAAACAAGGATCATATTAAGTAGTTTACCTCATAATAAGCCAATAAAAATGAAAGTGGAAGTGTGATGACCTAAATAAATAGGGCAATGCAATAGTTACGTGCTAATTGTTGATTAAGGTATTAATACTTAAAGTAGAAGAACACATGAATCAGGATCAAGTAATTTAAAATTATTAATACTAATTACCTAATTCTAATGGAACTAGATGGCCCTAATCAACTCTATATGAACGATCCACTGGCTAGGGGATATGAATACTTAAGGGTTAGGTGTTTACTAGTGGCCTAGGCATGTTTTATCCTAATTATGAGAGTATCAATGAGGTTAACTACCTTTCTCCCCCTGTATAGAAAGTGGAGAGTATTATTACTATTAGTTCCTTAAACTCAATATGTTAATAACATGGTTTCGTTGATAACTTAATATCAAGTATTAAATATGGTTGCATCTCTTAGATACTTTTAGTCATGAGTAATGGGCCTATGTATTTTATCCCAAGATGATCTTATGTGTTACATGCCTTACCCTAGTGATATATATACTCATTACCTTACTCAATATGCAAGTGTTGATCATCCTTTTAATAGATGTTACTCATTCCCACAAGTAGATAACCCTATTGTTCACGTGTCGATATTTGATGATCAGCTCAAAGACTTTGCTAACTTTGATGCTCTGCCTATGGAAGAATGATTTGCTAGGTCGTGGACATGGAGCCTAGGATATGCGATATTTAGAGTTTTTATCTAGATATCCTATGGACTCTTAGTTCCATAGGTTCCCTTTTATTGTATTTTAATTAACATAATACTTAGATTTTAACTTTTTGTTTATGTTTATGAAATTCCTTTTGTTCTTTCTTTATCATATTTAAATTTTTGTTATCTTTTGCCTTATACTTGATAGGAGAATAGTATGGTAAACTGGACTCATATTAGATATGAATGTAATCCTCAATTATTGTATATTAAGCTTTCACAAAAAAAAGGTGGTAAATTTTGGGGCACTGTACTTATAGAAAGATTTGTTGACATATAGGAATAATGTTATGCTCTTCCCACTCCGCATATGATTCTTGACTTTGTTGAGGGCATTATGGAGATGGTGGTTGAAGATATTACTAATCCAATAAAGCAAGAATCCCAAGCTTTGTCTAAGAGAAAGAAGACTTGAGATCAAAGATACATTGCTACTAGTCCCCACTCCCCTTATACAATTTCCCTAGGGTTATTTTATTTATTGATATCATCCCACTAGTTATGAATAATGGGATATCTGAATTTAATATACTAAGTAAATGGAAACATATAATCATATATTAGGGAGCTCTTTTTGATCCCTCTCTTGAACCAGCTTTTTTTATAATTTAATGTGCATGGATAGTTATTTCATATAATATTATATACATGTATGCCCTTGATGTGGAAGATAATAGAGGAATTATTCTTCCACAAATGTGAGATCTTTTGTCTTGTTTATTGAAGTATAAATGATGCTCAAAGATAATTTAATGCTCGAATATGGAGGTAGTCTTCCACAAGCTCCATGGTATTGAGTTTTATCTTCACTAAGATCAACTCAATTCTAAAGAGAAATCAAAAACATTTTCTCTCAAGAACAATATCTAAACTCTCAAGATAAAATCACTTAACGAGGAAGGAAGAATTTTGAAAATTCTTAAGCTTGATTTCATTTGATCCATTCATTCTTCATGTACAAGTCGACATTCATGTGTATATATATATAGATACATGAGGCCTTAGTTCCTCTTTATTAACCAAGCCCAACCCAAATTTTTTAGCTAGCTAAATAAAGAGATAAACTAATGCACTAAATGCCTATATTATACACATAATGATCTATAATTACAAGTTACAAAGCATTACAAAATGTACATAAAATATCAAAGCTAAACAAAACCCTACTCATGTAATACATTGAATAATTAAGTAATCAAGCTTCATATCTTTTAGCTTTGTCTTTTATGAAATTTGCAATCTGTGACTTCAATGTCTTTTACACTAGTCTTTGGTAAATTCTTCTTCTTGCAAACATATATAATAGTTGTGAGTTTTGGCTGGGTATTTGAACACTGAGTAATATTGTATTGGTCATACAAATGTTGGAGAAGTTTAGTGTAATATAGAGGTTTTTGTGAGAAACATAAGGGTACCATGTTATTAACCACAATTTGTGTTTCTAAGAAAAACCTTTGATGTATTTTAAAAACAAGTTGAGAGTAAAAAAAAATAAACATAGGAGTCCCATATTTCCTAAACATGGACCGTGTTTTTCCTTATTTTTAAAATAGGTTATTTTTCCCCATAGAATGTTTTCTTATATCAAAGAATACATGTTGAAACCCTAACCATTGAGATTCATGCATCCCAACTTCTACTTCTTCTATATAGAATTTTCCATTCAAAGAGAATTATATATTTGTGTAATTGATTGATTAAATGATTGGTTTAATCATCTTGTAATTACACAAGTATACAAATAAATATCTATGCTTTTTCTTCAATTGTTTTATTTTTTTAATTAAATCCTCAATTGTGCATAATCTTATTAATTTTTTTTGGTAAGTAATAAAGTATTATTTACTACCAAAAGAGAAGTTACAACCACTAAAGAGTTACCAAAAAGATATAAATAGTAAGAAAAACTAGCCTCATACCTTTTTCAAGTTATCAATACAAATTTTCCATGAGGAAAACCTATGCTCTTTACTAAGTGAGAAGCACCTGCTAGCAATGGTAAAATTAATTTCCTTTAGTAATGAAAAAGTGGATCTCAAGTGGTTCATGAAGAGCCTAGAATTTTGTTCACACAAATCAGCTATAATGTAAAGAACATAGTTAGCATTCAATAAATTCTTCTTCTCCTTAGGTTGTCTAGTCTTATTTACAAGTATCTTCATTTCTCTAGTCTAGGTTGTAACCAAATCCCTTCTATCAAAAGCTCTCTTAATCTTGCTCTGTATTTATCCATTGTAAGTGCATTCAAAAAATATATGTGCATGATTTTTGTCTTCATTAAAGTAAAGTATACATCCCATTTCCTTGTTGGACCCCATACGTTACATTTATCTTTTGTGAATAATCTACCCTAGATAGCAAGCTACGTAAGGAATTTGTGTTTAGGTGCATAAATGGTACACCACACCAAGGAGAACCACCAAATTTTGTTTACTTTGTGCCTTAATTCCTCATAAACCTTGTGAGTGCTATACTAATTTTATGGGATATCAAGGTGTTAAGTCATACTGGAAAATGTTGACAAATAAAGGCCTAAGTTGGAGAATTTGGTTTAGGTTCCATGAATATCTCTTCAATCTGTTGTATGTTCATAAATCAATCCCTTGTAAGTAGATGGTATGCACCCATTTTACCCACAAGGTGTCCTTTTTTTATATATATCCCAAATAAGCTTTCCCATTGCAGCTTTGTTCCAAGTCTACATATCTAGTAGTCCCAATCCACCTTCTTGTTTTGGCAGACACACAATCTTCCAAGCTACCATTTCTTTCCTTGATCTATTTGCCTTCCCTGTCCATAGGAACCTCCTACATAGGCTATCAATTTGGTGAACTAATTTCTAGGGAAGAATAAACATTTGACAACAATATATTTACATGCTAGAGATCACTAATTTGATTAATTGTGCATGTCTAGCATATAACAGGAGCTGAGTATGCCAAAATTAGATTCTCTTGGTTATTTTTGCTACTAAATATTGCATTTGAGCACATGTTAAGTGGGCAGAAGAAAGAGGAACCCACAGGTAAGTAAAAGGGAATATCCTTTCTTGAAAATTGTCACCTAAAGTATATGGGACTTGAGTTGTCTTTCAACACCTCCAAAATATATAGAACATTTTTTGGGTTTTATGTTTAGACAGAGTTATTAGCATAATCCTTGATGGCTGTCATAATTTTTTGGATAGATCTTAAATCACCCCAATAGAATAGGATCATATCATCAATAAAAGCCAAGTTGATAATCTTCAACTTTTTAAATCTAGGGTGACCTTTGAAAGTACAATCTATCTAGAGGCATTTAAGTTACCTAGTTAAGTATTATATAACTAGGATAAAAAGATAGGGGAGAGTGGATCACCTTGTCTTAGGCCTCTTCTTCCTTTGATGGGTAAGGTAAGCTCTCCATTAAGTAGTATAGAAAAAGAAACTGTTCCACACAAGCAAGGATCAACCGAACAAACTGTAGAGGAAAACTAAGAGCATGCAATGTTTGTTGCAGGAATTCCCAATTAATTGTATCATAAGCTTTCTTAGTATCCAGTTTGAGCATACACTTGGGAGAGATGTGTTTTTTAGTATAATTCTATACTAACTCAGCTGCTAAGAGGTCATTATCACTAATATTCCTTCCACTAACAAAACCAGCTTGGTCCTAATCAATAAGATAAGGTATTATAGGCTTGAGCCTATTAGAATTTTCAAGATGATCTTATAAAGAACACTACAAGAAGCTATTTGGCTATAGTATGCCACTTTGGTAGCATTCTCCTTATTTGGGATAAGAGTGAGAGATGTAATGATAATCTTCTTAGGAATTTTACTTGTGGAAAATAATTGGGTGATTGTAGTAGCAACGTCATTACCTATAATATTCCAAGATTTATTAAAGAAGAAAGTTGAAAATCCATCTACCTCAAGAGCCTTGTTATCTCCAATTGAGGAAACAACTTTTTTCACTTCTTGATAAGTAACTGGGGCCAAAAGGGCGTGTTGATGGTCTTATAACAGAAGAGGACCCTAGTTCATCACTTTTTGTTCAACACATCAAGTGGCTTCCCTTTTATTGCTAAGAAGGTCTTTGTAAAAGTTGGGGAAAGCCTACCCAATATCTTCCTTATTTTCCACTATGTTCCCATTATCCAACTCCAGTTGACATATGACATTCCTGGTTTTTCGGCTCTATGGATAAAGAAATACTTGTTGTTTGCATCCCCAACATTCATCCAATGAATTTTTGCTTTCTGTTTGAGGGATAAGGCCTAACATTAGTTAAGTTTATGATAAGTGTTCTCACATTCTAGGGTTTTTTTGTCTTTGAGTTGTCCTTGACAAATCTTGCAGGTATATAAGTTGAGTTTTACACATCTCATCCCTCATTTGTTCCACCTTACTACCTAGAGATCCATATTTGGCCTAATTGAGAGTTTTAAATGCAGACTTGAGCTGATTTAGAATCTTCATAATAGCTAGAAGGTAATTACCATAAGTTTGCATTTTCCAGTTCTCCTTTATAGTCTTTAAGAAATTCTCATCATTGACAAGGAAATTACTGAATTTGAAAGGTTTTCTAACTGGGAGTTGGTCACCTAGATGAATACTTACAAGGCAATGATCATAAATGGAAGGTGTCAAAAACTCAACAAAGGATCGGGTGAATATATTAACCCAACTTTCATTAAGCATAGCTCTATCAATTTACATGCCACAGTCTCAACATGTGTTCTTTTATTACACCATATTAGGAAGGAGCCATATTCTTTGAGATCCACAAAGCCTAAGGACTATTTGAGAACATTCATCCATTTCTTTTTGGGTAGGGGTGCTGCCTCCAATATTCTTAGTCAACTTCATAAATACATTATAATCTCCTATGAGAGAAAATGGGATAGTGAACAACAAAAGTTCTCTTATCATCCAAGGGAAAAAGGATTTCCTAGCTTCTATTATATCAAAAGAATAGATGAAACCCACAATGAATTTCTTTCCGTCTATTAGGCATTGCGCATTACACAGAATACATTGATCACAAGCTTTTATAAGTTGAATCTTCCATTAGAGAGGATCCCACATAATCCATATTTGACCATTATGATGGTAGATGTAGTTATTTAGGCTATCATAATGTGGAGCAATATTACATCTTATTTGATCACTTGTACCTTGCTTTACTCTAATTTTCAATAATCCTATAAATTTATGTCTACCTCTAATGATCAAGTCCTTTATTGAGTATTGCTTGGACTGATCATTCATTCCTCTAACATTCTAGATGACTAACATGATTCACCAAGATCAAAGGTAATATGCCTCTCATCCTCCCTAGGCTCCTCCTTATCCTTGTCTTTCTGTTGCAACATTTGGAAAGTATTAGCAATAGTTAATGCTTGGCCATTTCTCATCCCATATCTTAGAGCATAATTTCCACTGGGAAGCTTCAAGTTTTAGATCATCACTGAATCATTTTTCCTCTTTGTAAAAGTATTGTCATTTGTTTTGTCACTTTTAGATGTAGATAAAGGATTTTACCTATCTTGACTCTGAAAAATCCTAGGGTTGGATGTGATAAGTCCTACATTGTCTGGCTCTTCTATTTGTTGTATGGTAAGGATTTTAGAAGGTGTGATGTGTCTTCTATCCTTAACCATTATCCATTCATGTTTTTCTACTCAAAATTGGTATCCTTCCTATTTTTGGGACAAAAAGCTCTATCATGAGTAGAGTTTGAAATGATTAGATAATACTTTGGCCCCTATTCAAATTTGAATTTTTGCTGGAAAACTAAACCATCAAGATCTTGAATGGTAACACTTTCACATAGAGGTCTTTTGGTGTCTACTTCCACTGATATTCTAGGAAATTATATACAATCTTTCCTCATAGTGATTGCATTAGCACCAATTAGTTTGCCTATAGAACTAGCTATCATACCTAGAGATCGTGGAGACTTGTATTCAAGAGGAAATTTGGGAATTTTGATCCATAAAGGAACAAATTAAAGTTATTCTTGTGAGGAATTTATCTTCCTCTGCCATCTCTTAAGTATGAGTGGTTTGCGGTAATAAGTCCATTAATTGGAGAGTATACTATTGAAATCCTCTTTATTTGCAAATTTGAAGACATAATACCCATGACTGTGACATATAATCTTAGGCATAATGACATTGATATAATGGAATCTAAAAAATCCCTACATCTAATTGTATGGAGGGGAATCCCCATACACATATCTAATTAGTGCACAGTTCCATTCATCCACCTTTTTATCTATTTAATTCTATTCAAATTTAATAACAACTTGGCCTTTCTCAATACATGGTGGAGCATAGGAGAGATTTAAGTATTATTCAGGGCACCTATTCAAAGCAACCCAATCTCTTCATAAAATTGTAGGTTCATTCTCAGTATTTCATTTACAAGTAATTGTTAATGGATTAGTTCTAGATTCGTTCACCACATATTGGTAACTTTGGTCTTCCTTAACTCCTTTAGTCATCGATGCTAAAATCACAGGCAAATGTACTTCATACATCAAAATCACATGCCATATCCTTTTCTTGATCTATTGGGGGAATAAGTATATTTAATATTTCTTCCATCTTATCCATCATTTTCGAATCCCTAAACTTCAAAATTAAAATTGGGGATTGAGTCTCAGATTTATTAGAATTCTCCACATCCTTTGATTTCAATTTCTTACCTCTCACTAGTTTTTTCCTAGCCATGGAAATTGACATATACCACAGGGTATATGCCAATAAGGAACTCTAACTAGGGAGAGATCTCCAGTGAGGGTGAAATTTAAAGAACTTCATAGAGATCTCTAGTTATTTTAGCCTCTTGTTACTTTTGATTTGGTTTGGATCTCTTTAAATATATGCTAATCCCATAATAATTTGGTATTAGAGTTGTGTTGTTAAATAGATATGGTTATTAGGATGGGTACAAATTTTGATATTGAGAAGTTTTATCAATCTATCAATTTTGAATTATGGAAATTGAAGATGTAGAAATTTATAATTCAGAACATATTGGAAAAAGATTTATTCAGTCATTCAAATAAGCTATAATTGTTAAAGGATGAGATATTTAAAGACCCTCTCTACCATTTAATTATGTTTTTCGAATGAGGTATTATGGGAAATGACAAAGGAATCAACAATGGTTGCATGGTGGTTGAACTTTGAGTCATTATATATGATAAAATTAGTAGCAAGTTATCTACTATTGAAGCGTCAGCTTCATGACCTGAAATTAGGTGAGGGTTAATCTTTAAAAAGTCACTTGAGTGAATTTGAATCTAAAGTTATGGATTTTTATAATATAGATGTTAAATTAGATTATGAAGATTTAGCTATTATGTTGTTATATTCTTTTCCTACAACTTTTAAGCATTTTAGTGAGATTTTTATATGGGAAGGAAGAGTTAGTCCTTGAGGATGTTAAATTAGCCTTACTATAATGGGAGTTGATTGATAATCAGTTTACTAGCAATGACATTTTCAAAACTTACATAGTGAGGATTGGCAGTTAGGGGAGGACATAGGGGTGGGTGTTTGGTGATTGTAAAATGTCTATATCTAAGTCAAAGAGTTGGCAGAATAATGTGGCGTGTTATGGGTGACACAAGAAGGGACATGTTAGGAAGTTTTATTTTAATAGGAAGCCCGGTGCTACGCATGGTGAGTCATCCAATACAAAGGATGATGTTGTAGTTACCCAAGGTAATAATGATGGAGATGTTTTGTCTACCACTAATAGATAGAATAGGATCAATGATAGATGAATCTTGGATTCTAGGTGCTCTTACCATATATTTCCCAACCAAAATTGGTTTTAAACATTCGAGGTGACTTAGGGTAAAGTTGTCTTGATGGGCAAGGATGTTGTTTGCAAATTTGCTAAGATTGGGACGTTGAAAATGAGGATGCTTGACAATATGTCCAGGACACTATCCAATGTGATACATGTCCTAGAGATGACCAAGAAACTCATCTCTTTAAGTTTTAAATTGTAATAGGTATCGGTGTGTTGTAATAGAAGATGGTACCCTAAGAATTACAAATAGGGCTCCGGTGGTGATGAAAGGGAAGTGGGTCGGGACATTGTATGAGTTGGTGCGTTCCACTGTTGTGGGGATAGTTGTTGTGACATTGTTGAGGTCATTAGAATAAGATGTTATGAAACTTTGGCACATGAGACTAAGACACATGAGTGTCAAGAGTCTGATTGAGCTCTATAAGAGGGGGTTGCTAGATAGATAGATTACAAGTACTATGAACTTCTGTGAGCACTATATATTTGCAAATAAGAAGAGGGTTAGCTTTTCTATAACTAAGCATAGTGTGAGAGGGCCTCTTAAGTATACGTATTTAGATTTGTGGGGTCCAGTGAGAATAACTTCCAAAGGTGGTTCCTGGTATATGCTCATAGTCATTGATAACTTTTCTAGAAAGTTATGGGTTTATTTATTAAAGCATAAGTCTGATGTGTTTGGAGTTTTCAAACACTAGAAAACCTTGATAGATAAGTAAACTGAGAAGTAGGTTAAGTGTCTCAAGACAGATAATGGTATTGAGTTTGGTACGTAGAGCTCTATATCTTTTTGGGTAAAGAGTGCTCACCGAACCACTAGAAGTGATTTTGGGTTATATCTTAATGAGTTGTCTTGCTTCTTGCACACTATTGTTCATTAGTACCCCACTAGCTACAACATCAATAGTCATCCTCGTGTTGTAGAAAAGTCCATTATAAAAGGTGTGGATGATCAATTGGTCTTCCAATTTATGGTGTGGACACATCCTCAAGAGGTTTTTGTACCTCTCCTAAGCATCACATAATGATTCCCCTCCATATGAAGGTTGTTATCTAATTTTCTCAGTTGAGTTCTCTTGCTTGAAGGGAATTACTTAGCAAGGAATGTTTGTGAGAGTCTGTACTATGTAATGATGGGGCCTGATGGAAGTGGCTGCAACCAAGCCCTTGTATTGTCTCATAATGATAAAGGGAATAACCTTAGCTTGATAGCATCATCCAATACTTCATTCATCTTCAAAGTATCGCGGTACTTTAGAAAGATTGAGATGTGTAAATTAGGATATTCCTTTGGATTACGACCAAATTGATATGCTGGACCATGGAACACTATCGTCATCATAACACTGAAACTATTGGACATTCACTTGAAAGAGCTTCAAAAAAGAATGAAAAAATATACAATATGTATCCCACATAACACTCTTCCATACAAACATGCCTATTACTCCAATCTTTGTTTTTCTCTTTGTAGACCTTAGAATTTCTGTAGGCATGCAACCTCAACTCATAAAGTCCATAAAAAAAATTATAGCCTAAGATTAGTTAATGTAATCTAAATTTTATAAGAAATTTACCCATTATAGTTCTAAATAGATTAACACCTACAATCATAAGATATGTAATGTTAAGACCATGAAACTTATACCTAAGAATTGAAGAGAGGGGCTCAATTTCTACCTAATAAAAATTTTCTTCCTCATAAATAGGGGTCTCAATATTATACTCCAACTTTTCTACATTTGGAAGTTGAGCTGAGAACATTCTTGTTCCACACGGTTCACTCAAATGATGTATCAGAGGCTCTTCCTTCATTGAGTGAGCTACCTCGTCAATCCTACAACATGGATTCTTAAGAGGAGGATATTTACTAAAACTAGGTAAATTAGACTCAACCATCAAGAAGTGATCATCTATTAATTATAAATGTGGAGGAAATGGAATGTAATTTGATAGGATTTTACTTCAATCTTAAAACTTTCACCAGGTATGGGTTCCACACATACCTCCTCATTGGGTACAATTACTAGATTAGGTTGTTCATCACTAGCCTTCTTCTTATCATCCTTCTCCAAGATATCATCTGGTAAATCTAAAATTTCCTTGCCATTACTCATATTTATTGTTATTATTCATTCCTTTAGAGTTGTCTTAGTATCACTAGGAAAGGTCTCTTAAGTTCTCTAAACTAATGTATAAATCAATAATTCCCTTTTCACCTCCAAGTTCCTTAAAGACACCTCTTGATTCTTCATCCATACCTCAAGATTTTGAATACTGGCCTCATTTGCATTGATGGCCTTGACCAATAACTCCTCCAAGATAGGTTTTATTTCTTAAGATGAATCTGGAACATGGTAACTCGAGGGTGGTTGGTGGTGTCAGCTAGATATACCTTATAGTAGGTATATTAGTCACAAGTAATATAAGACACTAAGAGTACCAGAGTATTGTTTCCATGGAGACTAAATAATAACACAAATACTCTAATTACTCTAATCAAGCCTAAGAAACTGAATTCAAATAAAGAAACAACTAATTCTAAACTAAAAACTTCAAATCAACAAAATTAAATTGAAATATAAGAAAAATAAAATTAATTCATAAAACTACCAATGAATATGGATCTAAAACTATCGAATTATACTCACCAACTAATTAATTACCTGATATTTTCAATTACTGGCTATATATCAATAAGAATATTTAACTAATGCACTCTCTCAAGTTACATAGTCTTAATGTCAATTATCAATTCTGATATCTCTAGTCAAAGAATTTAAATAAAATACGATGGCTTAAGTTCAATTAATTATTTATACTTCCCTATTGTTGTAGAAATCCTATAATTGTTCTCACAACCCATTTAATTATTATTTATGCTATTTAACCCAAAGTGGAAAATAAGCTCTCGCATCTTTTCTTGACTTGTTAAATGCTAATTAAAGGTGATCGGTCTATTAATTAGGCAGAATCTAGAAAAATAGTATAAAACACATAAAGTACTTTATTAATTAAGAAATCAATTAATCTAATAGTATAAAGAATATGGTTTTATCATATCCTTGGCAAAAGAAAATTATAACATGTTATTAATTAAAATAAAATTAAGCAAATTAAATAAAGGATAAAAATATACATAAAATATTGAACCTAAGAATATTTAATGTTAAAATTACACACTTCAAATTAAAAATAAGAAGTGAGAAAATAATACTATATAGAATAGATGATCGGTGGTATTAAATTTTTCTTCTCGGCTCTTTTCGACCCTCTGTTGCCACGTCTTTTTCACCTTTTTTTTCTTTTGTTTTTACAAATTTCTCTTCATAGGTCTATACACACACACACACACACACACACACACACACACACAACCCAAATGTCTCTTTTTTTGTTGTTGCAAATATTGGAAAAAGTTGTGGTTAACAAGTCAAACACATCTTTTTCTCAATCTTCTATGTTTTCCCAATCTCCTATATTTTCTCAATCTTCTATCTTATGAGTTAGTTGCTATTTTTTGTAGATTTTTGATTCAATATCTATTGAGATTATAAAGATAATAATAATAATAATAATAATAATAATAATAATAATAATAATAATAATAATAATAATAATAATAATAATAATAATATAATTCTAAATTTTCCTAATCACCCACTCATAATCCCAGCCTTATCTTTAATACAAATGTTGACCTAGATTCACTCCTATTAAGGAAATAATGTTCGAAATAATAGTTTTATATCTCGTTCTTATATTTATACCAAAATTTGAATCACTTCAATCCGAGTTCAGACATGAAAGTTATGGTCAAAATATCACAAGCTATCAAAACTTATATGAAAATCAACTTTAAGCTCTAAATTAATTAAATACATGAGATAATTATAAATGAAGCACATAATTAAAATTAATATAAATAACCTCTTATATTATTCAAATAAATTATAAAAAGCTTAAAGTAAAAGGGTATAAAATATATAAAAAAATTCCTTCATCAACACCCCTACGCTTAACTTCTTACTTGTCCTCAAGTAAGACATGACTCTAAAAAAAACTATAAAAAAATAACTAGCCACTTTCATAGGCCTCATGGTTATAATTAGCATGTGAAAAATGTCCTTTAAAATCCATAGGTCACCCTTAAAGGATGGATAAGCTATTGTGAGGGTTTCATAGACTATATACCCATACAATCATATGTAAAAAAAAAAGACAAACATACTTCTAACACCATTAACTAATGTCATCTCAAAATCTTCTACTTTCATACCACCAAGAACAGTGTTAACCAAGATTTAGAACAAAAAAATTTATAGAGTTAATGTCAACATGTGGTTTACACATAAACATGACAAATATAAACAGAGCAATACTAATGAATGAAAACCTTACCACACCTTTAGTTACATTAAGATTTATACTCACAACCCTCTTATTTTTAATTTTCTCTCATATTTGTGGCTAAATATGTACAATCACACTCAAATATGTGATATAAGATGACAAAAATAATAAGAAACCACATATATTAATAATAAAGGCTCACATTTTATAGATAAAAACATCATGAATGTCGTATACTTGCCAAATGGATCTAACCATATGATTAACTTATGTAACTAATCTCTAACAGATCAAGGTTTTCCATCTCAAGAACCAAATAAGACTTCATAAGGGTTTTAATGGGGCTAGGTTTAAGGGTTTGATGAAGAAAAGGGAAATGATGATTTAGAAAAATGTTCTAAAACCTAGCAGAATTATGTTGATATGAAGACTTTTCCTCCCTCCCTTCTTGCTTGGGCCAACCTATCCCCCTTCCCTTCTCCTTTATCCCTTCTCCCACCGGGCTAGCCCATGCTACCTTCTCTCCTCCCTTCTTTCTCCTTTCTTTCCCCCTCTCTCACCTTGGGCCAACCTACCTTTCTTCCCCCTCCTTTCTTTTCTTGTGCGAGCTAGCCCACTCTTCCCTTCTCCCCTTTTCCCCTGGCCCTCTTCTCCCTTTCTTCTTCCCCGGCATCCCCCCAAACCAAACACCCCTTAACCCTTGCCTGCCTTCCCCGACACCCTACGCCCCTTCCTACACCACCGCAAACCCATGCTTGCACCACCTTCTCCCTTTGCCATCCTTATTTCCATGTATGGCCCAACCACCTTGGTTCCCTTCTTCCCCTGTAGACCTACCCCCTTGCCATGCCCGCCAGGTGATAGCAATCACCCCCTTCCTACACCACCTACCGCTCTTCCACATCCCTCTCTTCTCTTATTTTTCTTCTTCTTCTTCTTCCCCTCCTCTCTACCTCACTTCCCCCTCGAGCCCTCCCTCTCCTAACCGACCCTCTCTTCCTTTTCTTTCCTTCTTGGCTCTTATTTTTCCTTTTCCAATCCTACAACACCTCTCTGTCACCTCCGCCGCCCAACCAATCACTATGCCACCCTCCTCTTACACCCTACACTAACACCAACCAATTTGCGACCTACCCATCCCTTTTCCTCCTTCTCTCATTTAACCTAGACCACCATATTATCCCCCTCTCCTCCTCCCTTCCGCCACTACCTCAACCTCCCCTCAACCACCAAACCCTATCCCAACTTTCTCCCCACCACTTGACTCGAGCCATCTGCCCCTCCTCTTCCCTTGTCTTCTTATTTCCCCTTCCTATCTTTTCTCCCTCCTTTCACTACACCCTCTTCCTATAGCCACCACCTCCATCTTTGTCACCCTTGAGCCACCACATTCTAAAGTAAAACCACCCGAACACCCTGCCTCACACCTGCAACCAACACCCACCCCTAGCACCTCTCCCTCAACCTACCCGAGCCCCTCCTTCCCTTTTTCCTATCCTTTTTTCTCAATTGCATGACTTGAGTTAGGCTACTTAAATTATGGGTATACTTATCCCTTATTAAATTATTAAATAGTTAATAATGTTGCATATATTTCATTAACAATTTTTAGCAAAAATCAATCCTTTATTTACCTAATATTAATATTACACTTGTGTCATTATCTTAGAGGTAGAATTTCATTAATCGGGGCTTAAGCATCTTAAACTGAGATACCGATTAAGGTTGGTTGTGTGGATTATCATATGCTAGCACATTAGAATTTTTGGTATATGATTTATGTAAATTTGTGGTGTTGATTTCTAATTCCATGATTATTATGTTTCCTTTCATATGGTGTGATACGTGTAAAAAGGGTGAATAAGAAAATGGGGTTGATGTTTATGATGAGTGTTATGTGCATATACTTTCCAAGCTAATAAAATATGGACACTTATAATAAAACAGAACTAATAGGAACCCTAGGGGTTGTTTTGTCATTTCGACACCTCTGGATGTTTAAACCTAAGTTGGGTGCCTAATGTGTTAGGAATGTTGTTAAGAGTGGAGATGGGGATTTGGTGGTTATAAATGTATGTGATAGTTGAAATATTAATATTTTAGGGTCTAGGGGTATTTTGGCAAATTTTAAGGTATGACAACGATAATTATAATAAATGTGATGGTTAAGGAATAAGTGGTGCTAGGAATAATAATAAGGGTCTAGGGGCATTTTAGCAATTTCACATGCAGGTAACACACATGATAGGTGACAATTGGTGCTAAAACTAATACCAAGGGTTTTGTGGTGTTGGTAGTACATGGTTAAGTATGAATATTAGTATTTTATGGCCTAAAGACATTTTAGTAATTTGACATGTGCAATGGAAGTCAACTTAATAAGTGTGCATGATAAATGGTAATGGGTGTTATGTATGGAAATAGGGGTGTTGAGGTGTTAAAAATATATATTTGGGTATAAATGGTGATAATATTTGGAATAGGGGTATTTGGATAACTTTGGAGGTGTAAGGGTGAATGTACTAATAAATGTGCATGCTAAGTGTTAAAGGGTGATTATTTGTGGAGATAAGGTTTGGTGATACTAATATTTCATATTTGGGTATAAATGGTAATAATATATGGAATAGGGGTATTTTGGTTATTTTGGAGGCATAAGGGTGAATGTACTAGTAAATGTACACGTTAAGTGTTAAAGGGTGATTATGTGTGGAGATAAGGTTTTGGTGGTACTAATATTTCATGTTTGGGTATAAATGGTGATAATATATAGAATAGGGGTATCTTGGTAATTTTGGAGGTGTAAGGGTGATTATACTAGTAAATGTACATGCTAAGTGTTAAAGGGTGATTATGTATGGAAGTAAGGATATAGTTAAGGCTTTAGGTTATGTTATGGATTATTTGTTTAGGGGTGTAATGGTATGTGATGTGTACATATATGTGAATGTGGACTAAGTATATGCGTAGTGCAGCTTAGCTTGTAAAGAGCTAAGGTATGTTGAGTATTATTTATATTCTGTGTAAAAATGTGTGATATGACTTGTTATCGATGGCGTAATCTTAAGTATGGTTGAGATGGTATGACATGCATGCTTAGAGGCCTTAGGTAGGTTTGAATGGTTGTGGGGAACTAAAAGAAATAAAGAGAGTGGAGTGAGTAAGGAGAAGTGGGGGAAAAGCCGTAAGAGCATTGTGAAGTATGGATGAGAAAATAAAGGAAGAAAATAATAAAATGAAGGGATAGGGTAAAATCTTGCATGGGAATTGTAAGCTTTGCATGGAGTATATGGTCTTTGCATGGGGGAAAATCTCATGTGGGGAAAGTTGGTTTGAGGGTTAACCATGAGGAGGCAAGTGTATTTTGAGTTATTGGTGTATAGGGGTATTGTGGGAGAGGTTAAGGAGGTTGGTTGGACTTTGGGTTGTGATTAGGAGTGTGTCACATGAAGGATGTGAGTCAAGTTAAATGGAGGGAAGAGTTGGGTATAAGAAGAGGGTATGGAAGAAAATGAGTGCATTAGGGTTTGCAGGGGTGGCCATCTAGATTTCAATATCATATGTGGAAGTTAGAGAGTTGGGTTGTGTGGTTTAGAGTGGGTTGAGTAAAGTGATGATGTTGGAATCAAGGGAGAATGTGGGTTGTATAAGAAGAGGAGAAGCTAGGACCACATAGGCCAGATTAGGATTTTAAGGGGAAACCTTAGTGAGCGATAGTGAGTCTAGGTGTAGAAATTGAAACATGGGCCTTGGCCCAAATGTGTGGGATTTTTGAAGCTATGGTGAGTATGGTGGAAGGTGAAAAGGGGTCTTCGAGTCTTGTGGAGTGTAGAGGACCTAGGTTAAGGGATAGGGTTATTTAGGAAGTCTATGATGGAAGAGTTATCATAAGTCGAGGGAGCCCATTATGGTGTGTATGTCTAGTTGGGGGGGTTACTTGTCGAATAAAATACTAATAACTTAAAGTGGAAGATTATTGAGTCGGGCCTAGACTTAGGATGATTTTCGTTCCACCGGTAATAATAGTTGTCGAAAGCATTTTTTTCCCTGGAGATCATTCCACCATCAAATAATAACTGCCAAGTGTGTTCTGTCCTATAGTAGTATTTCCATTCTACCAGCTATAATAGTAGCCAGGAGCATTTTTCCTTGTAGACCATTCCACCGGCTATAATAATAGGGGTTTCGAGTTTAGTAAACCAAACATTGGATGATAATAAATCATAGAAAATATCAATTACAATGGAACACTACATGTGTTGAGGCTAGACTGTTCCACTGGTAATAATAGTGGCTAGGAGCAATTTTGCCCTAGAGTAGTATTTCTATTTCACCAACCATAATAGTGGCCAAGTACATTCTACTCTAAAATAGTATTTCTGTTCCACTAGCCACAATAGTGGGATTCCAGTACTTATATAGATATAATTCTAGAGATGGCCAATTAAGACACTAATGGCATGAATACAATAATGATGAATTAACTAATATGTCTTATGGATGCATGTAGCTATTCGAATGATTATTACATTTTAGATGATATATGTACCCTCCCATGATTATGTGTCTGATATATCATATATGATGTGTTATATGCGAGCCTTATATGTTAGTCTCGTATAAAGGATTACTCAGTATTATAGTACTGAAGGGCTTCCTTTCTTGGGTCCCTATCTATTCAATGGGTAGTGTACTTTGCAGGTTAGATCGCATGCTCCCTTTAGGATTAAGAGTGAAGGGTTATCTAGGGGCGTTGACCCATGTTTCAAACTAGGAAGTACTTATGTGTCTTTCATGAAACGATTTGTATTTCTTTTCTACTAATAATTTCTTTGTAACCATGATTAGTGGATTTTCCTTGGAAGGATAGTTAACCTTCCTAATTATTGCACTACTCTAATTTGTAAATGTGTTCTTGGAATTTAGTTAAAGTATGTTTTCTTACCTTAGCACTTATTAGTGGATCGGCAAAAGGAAACTGGTCTGGTACTAAGTATGGCGGTAACATCCTAAAACTTATTACACTTGCTTCCACACAATTTTTTTTTTTAAATAGTAGTAAATTTTGGGGGTGTTACATTATTGAGTTTTGGCTATCCTACTCCCAAATGCTTAAAACTAGGAAATCCATCAAATATAGGCTACCACCTAAGTCACATAACTCTTTGTCAAATTTCAAATTTCCAATCACACAAGGAAAAAGTAAAACTTTCTAGATCTTTTAGTTTAGAAGGTAAATTATTTTATAAAATAGCAGAACACTCCTTATTTAATTTAATAGTATCACAATCTTCTAATGTCCTTTTATGAGTAATAATGTCCTTAAGAAATTTGGCATAGTTAGGCATTTGCCTTCCAATATTAATTAATGGAAAATCAATATGCACTTCCTTCAAAATTTCAAGAAACTTGGTAAATTGTGCATCCAAATTACTTTGGACTATTCTACTAGGAAATGGAGGAGGATGGACATATGGTTTTACCTCTTGAAGTGGGTCTTAGTTACCTCTTCTTGTAGCTTTTCTTCTTTCTTTATCTTTTGAGGGTGCAGTTCAAGTAGTGTCTTCCCACTCCTTATTGATATAGCATTGACTTGCTTTTTTGGGTTTATCATTGTATCACTTGGTAATGTGTTAGGTGCCCTTCTAGAAATTACATTAGCTAATTGCCTAATCTATGCTTCAAAGTTCTTGATTTAGGCTTCTTGATTCTAAAAACATGTATTTGTAGTGCTAATGAACTTGCTCATCATTTCTTCATAGGAATGCTTCTATGGTTGCTGAAGTGGCATTGTAGCAAGTGACATATGTCTTTGTGGTGGGGATCCAGGGGGTCTTACTAGATTTCCATTTCTCCAACTGAAATTTAGATGATTCCTCCACCTTATATTATACATGTTTGAGTAAGGATTATATTACTTGCCCACATTATTAGCAAGATAATTAACTTGATCAAAAGATAATTATAAAGGATTACCTACTTGACACTTTATGCTAACATGTTTTCCATTGTATAAGTGAAAAATAGATACATTCGCTTGAACCTGTATACATGAAACATCACCCAAATTATCCAATTTCTTAGTGATTAAATCCATTTTAGCCTCTAATGCCATGATGGCATCTTTTGAATGATTTCCCACATTCCTTTGTATCAAAGCACATTTAGAATGCCATTTGTTGGAATTTGATGCTAATTCATCAATAAAATCATAAACTTACTCTAAAGTCTTATTCATAATAGTACCATCTACAACTGCATCTAGCATATAATAGTTAGTAGCAACGATACTATTATAAAATATTTGCACTTGTAACTAAATAGGGAAGCCATGATGTGGGTATTTCCTTAATAATTCTTTAAATCAATTACATGCATCATATAGTGATTTTAAATAATTTTGCATAAAAGTGGTGATGTCATTTATTAACTTGACCATTTTCGTAGATGGAAAAAATTTAGAAAGAAACAACTTCACTAATTCATCCCACGTTAAAATAGAACTCAGCGATAAATAATTTAACCAACTTTTAGCCTTGTCACATAATAAGAATAGAAACAATCTAAGCCTAATAATAATATCATTGGAGATACCATTTATTTTAAAAGTATCACAAAAATTGATAAAAGAGGTGATATGAGCATACGGGTCATCATTAGGTGTACTTCCAAATTGAATTGAAGTTTGTATCATCTGAATAATCACATGCTTAATCTCAAAATTATGCACCTCAATCGTTGGAATTCTAATGCATCATAAATCCGCTATGCCAAGGGTAATATAGTCTTTTAATGATCTCCGCACTTGTTGTAGCTAATTTTTCTCTTTGTGAGCCATTTGTTGATTTTATTTTTTCATAGTGACAACAATTTTTAAGTGTGCTATTAATTTATGAAACTTTCTTTCAATCTCTAAATCTAAAGCTACTAGTTCATTAGGATTGCTTTGGGTCATACACTAGTAACCTGCACCAATACAAGAATACCAAATACCAAAAAAATCAAGTAAATTCAGAAAATAAAATAAAAGATAGATAAATAAATAAAATTTACCTAGATTAAGAGTTAAATTTTTTTGGTTAGGTCTATTAAATTAATCTCCAATAATAGTGCCAAAAACTTGGTGTTGGCTAAATATACTAATGACAATACTAGTCGCAAATAATATAAGGTACCAAGAGTACTGAATTATCGTTCCCATAGTGATTAAATAATAACACAAATACTCTAATTACTATAATGAGGCATAAATGATAGAAATAACTAATTCTAAACTAAAAATTTCAAATAAATGAATACCATTATCAAATTATACTGACCAATTAATTAATTATTTGATCTTTTTAATTACTAACTATATGTCAACATGAATACTTAACTAATGTACTCTCTTGAGTTATATAGTCCCAATGTCAATTATCAGTCCCGCTATATCTAGTTAAAGAATTTAAATAAAAAACGATGCTTTAGGTTCAATTAATTATTTATCATTTCCTATTTTTGCAAAAATCATGTAATTATTTTCAAAACCCATTTAATTCCTATTTATACTATTTAACCAAAAGTGGAGAATCAGCTATCTCATCTCTCTGAACTTGTTAAATGCTAATTAAAGGTGATCGGTCCATTAAATAGGTAGAGTCTAGAACAATAACATAAAGTAAATAAAGTAATCTATTAATCAAGCAATCAATTTATTTAGCAATATAAAGAATAAGATTTTACCATATCCTTGGTAAAATGAAATTAGAACATGCTATTGATTAAAATAAAAGTAATCAAATTAAATAAAGAATATAAACTATGCATAAAATATTCAACCTAATAATATTTAAAGATAAAACTACAATACTTAAGATTCAAAATAAGAATCGAGATAATAATACTATATAGAATAGATGATTGGCTGTATTAAATTTTTCTTCTCGGCTCCTTTTGGCCTTCTATCATCATGTCTTTTTTACCTTCCTTTTTTCTCTCCAAATTTCTCTTCATAGGTCTATATACGCACATACATCAAATGTCTCACTCTATTTTATTGCAGAATATTGGAAAAAGTTATGGTTGCCAAGTCAAACACATCTCTTTTCCTAATCTTCTATCTTATGAGTTGGTTGCTATTTTTGCATGTTGTTGATTCAATATCTTCTAAGATTGCAAAGGTGATGACAATGGTCATGATGATGATGATGATGATGATGATAATAATAAGTAAATAAAAATTAGTACATATAATTCCAAACTTTTCCAATCGCTCACACCTAATCCCAACTTTATCTTTAATATAAATTTCAACCTTGATACACTCCGGTTTAGGAAATAATGCTAGAAATAACAGTTGCATATCTTATTCTTGTCTTTACACAAAACTTTGAATCACTTCCATCTGAGTTTAGATGTGAAATTTATGTTTAAAGTACAACATGTTATCAAAACTCATATGAAAATAAACTATAAGGTCTAAGTTAATAAAAAACATGAGATTATTATAAGTTAAGAACATAATTAAAATTAATATAAATAACCTTACATATTATTCAAATAAATGACAAAAAACTTAAAGTAAAAAGGTATAAAATATGTAAACATATTCATTCATAAGCTGGATCACTTAATACTGATTTAGAACAATATTATGATCCCACCATAAAAAGTTAGTATAAGTGCATCATCATAAGTAGTAAGTATTATAGTATGATTAGTTTGCCTATAATAATTACCTACATAGTTAGCTTGTTCATGTGACCGACATAATGGATTACCTACTTGATAGCATGTGCTAGCATGTGGTCCTCAATATAACAAAATAAAAATAAAAAATTAAAGTCTAAACTTGCTAGCTAGCAATGCTCAAATTATCAATGCTTTAACAAAAATCATCTATTCGAGCATAATGAGAATTCATGATTTTTAGCTTTCGATTCTTTAAGGAAAAGCACTTGCAAATCACTAGAAGCAATAATAGGTGAATACAAAAATGAATAAAAATAAAAATAATATTTAAATTAAAGAAGATATCTTAAAGCTTGAGGTCCCTCATTGTCTAATCCTAGTTAACGACACTAAAACTTGGTGCAGTTTACTTATAAGTGGATTGTTTCAAAGTAGCACTCAAGGTATCGTCCTACAGAGATTAGGGAGTGAACAAAAGAATTGTGAGAATATCTCATATGTCTAGACTAATGATATGAGGGATTTGATGTCCGACTATAAATAAAAAGAAATTATGCACACAAAACCCCACACTAATATAAGAACAAATGAATTCTAGATAGAGAAAAGACTAAGGTTTTGGTCAATCCCTTCAATGCTAATGTGGTTAAATCTTAACCACAAATTCCACATCAAACACACATAGTCATGAATGCCAACCAAAGAATACAGTGAAATATTCTCTTGGGCCACTACATCTTAGTATCTATTAATATTCATCTATCTCTAACATAAATGCAAAAATAAACAACATATTGTTAAATATCTCTATTCCCTTTGTTAGGTTGTAGAGACATAACCAATTCCTCTCAACCTTGTGGTTTGATCTGTATTAATGTTAATAAAGCTTACTCCGACTCATCTCTTGAACATTGACGGAGTCTCTCTAAACAATAATAGAAAATCAATTAATTTCTTTATTATGTTAATTAAAACATTAACACAACACATATTACAAGGCATTGGGTTAGGTAGGATTCAAATTTTCAACACATCTAGATCAAGGGATCTCCCTTCACCTCAACACTAATCAATAGCCAATCATGGATTTGTTAAGTACAATATTTTAAGCTAAGAGAATAACATCAATTAAAAAATAAAATAAAATTAAAGTAAAGATAGAGATATAATATCCTCTTTGTTTGAGATTAGGAAATTACTATTCAATTCATTCAACTTGGGATGCAAAATTGAGATCAAGGGGAAGATTGTGGATGAATTAGGGAATAGGTTTGGATGAAAAAAAGAAAAGGAAAGAAAACCTTAAATCTTTATCTTATATACCTAAATTGTCGTCATTTTTGTCCTTAGGGTTCACTTTTCATCCCTAAAGATTCGTGATATCAAAAATTAAATGAAAATGACCTTATATAGACATGCCTTCATATCGACACGAGCAATGTCAGATAACATTGATGGACTTTCTTTCGTGTGTCAACACGTCCCTCCCGTGTTGGATGACATGACTCATATTGACTCTTAGGATGTGAGACTTTTGATAGCTTTAACTATATAATATATTTCACCCATTACTTCTTCATTTGACTTTTGATTGTGTTAAGTTTTGATACTTTGCAAAGCTTACAAAATGATATACAACTTTAATGCTTAATATGTTTTCAAACTCAAATTGCATTATGGTTGAAGTTACGTGTTTTTCTGTTATTGTATATTCTTATTACTCATTTATGCTTGTGTTGTATTTTAGATGTTGTGTTTCAATTCATTTTGATTACATTTTTTTAAAAAAAATATCCATAAAATTTAATAGTAGTAAACTAAAATAAAAAGATATAAATATACAAAAAATCACATAATCATATTAAACATTAACGTTAAAAGCTACACTTAAAAGACAAACATCATACCTATTAACTTTTGAAAATTTAATAAAATTAACCTTAAATTACAACTTTATGGAAAGAAATTCAACAAATTTTTAAAAAATTGAAATGTATCCATACACTCACATTAGGCTTCGGGAAATCATTTAGTGGACCCCCCGTGTGCCGTCTCTTCTATAATCCAGCTGAAATCCTGCAATTCTCATCCTTCTCTCTCTCGCTTTCTATCAGACTCTCAGGTACCACTACCACCTTCACAATTTGCTGCTTCGAAATCCAATCTTTCACTCCAAATTGTTTGCATTTCACTGATTCTTCTTTGAGGTTTCAGCTACTGCTTTTATCTTAATTTATAATTTTCTTTTGCTGAAATATTTATTCTTGCTTGTTGAGATTTTTAATTTTAATTTGTTTGAGGAATCGATTTAATTGATTTATGCTTACTGTAACTGGCCAGCTATGTATGCCACTGATTCAATTAGTACTCGTTTGCCTTTTGTTCGTCGATTTCTGAATTTCGTTCAATTAGTTAGGCATGTTTATGACTGGATTTGGTAAAGACATCAATCAATCGACTGTCTGGATAAGTTGGAAGTTCTTTGTTTTGCTTTCTTTTATTGGGTCGTTTTATCTCCAAATCGGGGAGGAAGGTTGAGTTGCTGTTATTGTTTTCTCTCAAAGGGGAAATTATTTAGTGTCATGGCTATCTTATCTGTAGGAATAGCTCATGTCATCTGCATTTCAGGGTTCTTACTCTGAGAATCCATGAAGTGGGCTTCATAGTATTTTTTTCTTCTTCCTGTTACCCTTTATTACTTAACACAACGCCCTTTCTTCGTTACATATAATTAGGTCTAGGGAAAGCGAACATGCTGTAAGTATGGTTTGTTTGTGTGTGTGTGTGTGTTTTTTTTTTTCATTTTAATTATTATTATTTTATGGCGGTAAAGGAGAACAATACGTCCAGCTATTGTTTTTATATTTCTGGAAACACTCACACCCAGGACGTCATTGCACAAGAAGCGATCAAGCCTACGAGGGTCAGAAAACAATCTATGAACACCCAACAGAAACTTCAATGCCATGGCAACAAGTCTGTCATCACATCTGTTATCTTCATGGTAGCAATACTTGAGCTCAAAACTGTCTGTCAAAGCTAGTAAACTCCTGCGTGTACCAGCCTAGCACTCTTACCCATGACAACACCCTCCTCCAAAAGAAGGTCCATTGCCACCCTTGAGTGACTCCATTACAACTTTTCAAAGCCCCAGGTCTCTTGCCAGTATACGCCTTTAACAAATCACCTAAAACTTTGTTGCTTGCGCCGAAGCTACTCCCCACTTTCATAACAAAACCATGCAACCATTGACCTAAGTGATTGTGCAAGACACATCCAGCACCATCTTGTCCTGTGTTATCAACCTTGTGGCCATCAACATTGATTTTTCGATGGTTGGTCGGGGGTGGGTGCGGGGGATGACCAATCACTTGCACACGTCACCTTGAACACATGTGAATGAAACAAGCGGACTTCTCCTAAGCCTCCATCTCCCACGCATGAGAAACAATAAACTTCTTCACATTCTTAGGCTTACTCGGCTCTGAAAAACTAGGAGCTCAGACGTGAAATTCCCACAAGGTGAAGCCTTACTTTATCATTCCACAACAACAACCAAGTTCCACCATAGATGTCACTCAACTCTACCCTCATGGATTGACCGAATGGACAAGTGGAAATCACTCTATGGGCCTTATTGCCCCTAATTCTTAGCTCTAAAATTGCAACAATCCATGGCTTGAACTGTTGAATTAAATTATTAAAGTGACGTAAGCATCTATCATCTGCAGCCCCTCTTAGGTTCCATACTAAAATGTGCATGGCAAATGCCTTGAGTGAACAACTATCCAAATACTTGACACGAATACCTATGGGTGCCCTGTTCTTGTGACAAAGGGTATCATCATTAATTCTATGTCTACCATCCAAGGAGTTCCTACCAATTGTCCCTCCTACCACCACACCATTCCTTTTACTTTGCCATTTGTTCTTCCCAGTCTCTTCACTTGCCCTTGTTTGAAGGTATTTGGATAATTTGATTTTTAAGACTGTCTTGGCCCCACCTATTCCCTCCCTATGCTTCTTATCTACAAAATTTTGTTTCCCTACGCCCTTTTTGGTTGTTAATCGATGGTCCTCTTTGAAGTTAGTATTTGAGATGACCAAAAGGTTTGTATTAGTGGCATTAACAAGGGCTCTCCTATCTTCCTTAGCTTTTGATGAATTAGTAGGGCGAGTTTGTGCCCATTGGAAACCCCACCAGTGTGTTGCACGGCTACATGGACTTTAACGTAACCTTAGGATTATCATTTGTTGGCATCCTCCATACCCGATGAGTTAAATCTTGAGCCCCATGCTCCTGAAGCATTATTATCAATGTTGTGTTGTCCACGACTCTCTACCTCATCCTTCCAAACATTATTTTGGCCAATGCCTCCTACCGTCCCATCTTCTTGCCTCATCTACTCACACATTGTGATTGCACAACTATCTATGGCTCGTACTCAACAACTTGCTCCCATTCCCTTGAGGAGTCATTCTTATCAATGAAAACCACGAACTCATTTCTTCTCGTGCATATCTTTTGAGTTAGTGCACTCTTCTTTTTAATGCCCATAACAGCCACATCGAGAGCATATCAAGTGCAGGTCCTCATATTCCCCTCATGTGCACCTAAGCTTGAACTTGGAGATTAGAGACTTCTCTAAGTCGAACATGGACTACCATTCTAGAATATCCTCCCCTTAGCAAGATCTACCTTGAGGGGCATACCAATCAATTTATCCATACGAAAGAGGACGTCTTCACAAAAATATTCAATTGGTAGTTCTAGAAGTCTCACCCACACAATAATGTTGGGAAAAAGTTCGTATTTGCATTAGCAGTTCTTAATTCTTGCTCCCACTTCCTGGCTAGAAGATAGTGATCTGACACAACCCACAATCCTCTTGAAAGGGCAAAACCAAAACGAACAATATAAAAAATCCTATGCCTACATCGATCAACTCAAAGGGCCTAATCAATGTCCATGTCCTTCACAGTCTTCCCTGCAAGAACTTAAAGCCAATGGACTTGCATTGGAATTGCATAAACAAGAAGGGTTGAGCACGATAGCTTTCATAACTCAGTCTTCCCGCTTTTCTTCTGCATAAACCATGGGAGATCCATTTCCACCTCTTTGTTTGAGTCGGACTCCTTAACAGAGAGAGCAATATCATTACCCTAGGAGTCATCTCTTTTACTATTGTGGATTCTAAATGTCCAACGTATCTCCATAAGGTGTTGTGCAATCATCTAGAAAATTCGTGCGACTCTCAGAATAATTTGATTCCATATCAGTCTCGTTGTAGAAATTTTCACGCATAGGATCATGTGCCAACAGAGGAATTGAGCTGCATCTTCTTCACATGCCTCTCCACCATAGGCATAGCCTTAAAGGAGGGAGCGTCCGTGCTTTAAGGAGGGGCAATGAAGGGTCGCCAATGAGTAATGAGGGCTAGGCTTATGGGCTGCCAATGCTTAGGTTTTTCTCACAAAAGAGAGGAAGCCATGTGCTATTTCTTTTGTCGAACTATTTTACAATAGTTTGTAAGCACTATTTGTTGTTGACAACTCCTCTATCTCTCCCAGCATGGTTGAGACATAGATAAAAATACTTTAGATGTGCTATCTCAAGTCAGAAAGAAGTATTTGAATGTTTTTGTTGTTGTCTTTAGCTCACACGTTTTGAAGTTGTCATCAAATTGCTGTCACATGAAAAAAATTCTTTTTAGAACCAGAGATGCACCTGAGACACATTTGTTTCCAAAACAGCAATTGTTCCCAAGCACATGTTTTACTAACCGCACCTCTATGCATGCTCTTGGAATGGTCATTGACAAATAATTGTTTCAGCATCTTGTACTGTTCTTAGGAAATCAGCGAGACATTAGTTGGTATTCTTTTCAACCTCATGTTCATGTTTGTGCTATTCCCATGTGATCCCCCACTGATCAAGACAAATCATCAGATTGATTGATAAGTTTCCATTTGTGTCCATTGTAAATGTGATCTCAGATGGGTATGAGCTGTATCGGCCTGCTTGTGGACATTGTGGATCCGTAATTTAGGATTTTTTTATTTATTTGTTTTTGGTGCTATGATCTTGCTTTTCTGATTAGTTTCTTCTTTGGAACATTATAAATACTAGCTTAGTCTTGTATTGGGGCAAAGGTTGGGGCTTTCTGTGGTTTGCTCTTCCCACAATGTTTTTCTTTTCACTATTGCTTTGTGTCTTTCTTTGTTGTGTTTAGTATCTTGCAGAATCCTAATGACTGAGACAGTTGGAGGTGCACCTTTGATTGATAATCCCTTTGCTAAACTGCCAGACCATCTACTGACTGATATATTCATCCGAGTTCCCATTTCTGACTGGGCTCAAATATCCTGTGTGAAGAAGCATTGGGCAAATCTATTTAGAGGTGAATACTTGTGGCAAGCTGCTCTTCTAAGAATGTACCCTTTTGCTGGTCCTGCCAAAAGGTGGCCAGGGCCTGTTCCTCAGGGTCTAAGCAGAAGGTATGTGCACGTCATTTGCTTATGTTGAATATTCTCTGTTCAGTTCAAATCTCCTTGATCCAGTGAGCTAGTTAGAGATTGACCTTGTCCCATTTATTATTTTCTTTTGATGGTCAAAGGCTCTCAATGCTGTCCAAAATTAGTGGAAGTGTATGCTAAGAACGTATCACAAGTGAAAATCATGATATTGCACCATATTCCCTAAAAAATTATGCCATATACCCCTACTTTTTTTTTCCAGGTTCGCATACCCCTGAACCATATTTTTGCAAGTGCTGTACCTTTCTGTCTATTTTGTCAGATATGGTATTTAAGTTAGTGGAGTTTAAATGGTATTTTGACCACGGTGGACAAAAATACCGTTATGCATGCACTCACATAGCACATGATAATCACGATCCTCATCCTCATTCTTTTCATGTGTACTCTGAATCCAGACTTCAAATAACCAAACCAAATTCACTAATGTATTTTAAGATAATAAAAAAAATTAAGTGTTGGCAATAGATAATCACAAGTCTGTTAGGAACTCAGTTGAAGGCCATATTCAAGCATAAATGTTAGGATTAATAATACTAGTTGATGATGAATCTGTGCTACACCTTCAGATTTCTACAAACTAACAGCAGCAACACAATGACACCAACTGCAGAGCCAATCACCAGAAAGTGGAGGTTTGGCTGGGGGCAGTGGTTCAAACATTCCTGGCTTCCCAAAATTGATGACAACTCGTCGCCCAACAAGACCGCATGCCACATGACTGTAAAAAAAGGTTAAAAAGGAATAAATACAAAATAACATAATGATGTTCTCAGATTCAGCCGTTGATGACCAGCTTCAAGCGGATTGAAAAAATCCAATCAAATCAAATCCTGAACCAACAAATTATTTTATCAAACAAGCAATTGGTTTCACACAAAGAATGAGAACGCAGCATACTGGGCAAGCTGCATGTGAATCAAAAGAACATGGATAAATACTCATGTTTTCCATGAAATTGAAGCAACCAACAATCTTTCATTTTAAAAACCTCCAAAGAAAGCATGAAAGGAACACGTTTAGGCTCTCTTTCTCTTCCATCTTCAAGGTCTTTTCGGTCCCCCAAAACCTTCAACTCCATGATCGTGAATCCCACCATTTCATTGTCTATAGACTAGTCCTAACTACTAGAAAACAATTTGGGTAAGGGTTCAGATCTCTTCATTCGATCCAATTCCCTTTTGGTACCCACTTTTTGATAACCAACCACCTCTCTATTATTTAGTAACCACCCACTATCCCCATCTTTTCTACCAAATGATCCATATTCTCTATTTTCCCACTAAGTGTCCCATGTTTCTCATATTCTTTACCTTTCCATTACTTGTTGGTGGGTGAGTGGTGTTGGTTCAAAAATTGTCTATAAATACCTTTGGCTTCAACTTGAGGCATGAAACTCAATTCTCACATACTAAATTCTTCTCCTTCCTACAAACACTTAGACCATCGAGTTTTGCAATCCTATTATCTTTCAATCCAGTTGTGTGAACTTTGAGGAGCGAATGTCTAGTATGAGTGTATTATGCCATAGTTGGAGCCAATTTGCTTTTGGTGATCATTTTACGGCATAACAATTTCATCTTCCATTCTTTCTTTACTACACTCACCATCAACAACCTAAAAGTGAATTTGGGTAGAGAACGATGTTGCGGCAAATCAGTTGGATCCTTCTTGACCCATCCAGATTCAAGCCATTCGATGGAACCAAATACAGGCGATGGTCCTAGAAACTAATCATTTTATTCCAACAATTAGAGGTCGATTACATGTTGTTTAAAACCCTCCTCTTGTCGATATTTCAGATACTTGCACCTCCACAAATGTTGGTTCTAATGCATCGTCACCAATACATACAAAACCAAGAAGGCTGATGATAAAGTTAGAAACACATGCCAGAGGGACAATGACAACAACAACATAAGGGGACACTTGCTCACTTACATGCCAAACAAGTTATTCGATATATTTGTTGAGGAAATGTTCGCTAAGGAAATTTGGGAGGCGCTGCAAAAGAATTATTGTGGTAACGAAGTAGGTAGAAAAAGTATGTAATAGGCAGTAGTTTGAAATGTTGAATAGTGGATGACAAGCTAATAATGAGGCAATTTCATGAGTATGAGAATCTTGTGGATGATGCACTTGGCAAAGGAATGAAGATGTGTGAGATATTACAGGCAGGAGTATTGCTTAAAAAATTCTCTCCATCATGGTTTGGCTTCATAAACCACCTCAAGCACGAAAACAAAAGGTTATCAATCTTGTGGAATTGATTAACCACATGCAAATTAAGCAAACCACTTAAAGGATAAGTTTGACTCACTTTCCATTAATAGATATAGTGCTAACCTCATAGAATTTGGTGGTCATGCCAATATGTTCAAGGGAAAAGGCAAGAAAGTGTAGAGAGGGGGCAACAAAAAATCATATTGCCTTAAACAAGAACAAGAAGATTAAGAAAAAGCAAGTTATTTGGTATGGCAATGGAAAATACGGACATGAAGCTCACAAGTATGGGACAAACATTTCAAAAGTTTGCAACCAACATCACTCCTCAAGCTAACATTGGCAAAGATGAAGAAGTGATTGCTGCAGTCATTGTGGAAGCCAACCTAGTGGACATCAAGATTGACTGTATCCTACTTCCAAACATTTCTTTGCCAACAGAGAACCCTTTCACAGCTTTAAAGATGCAGGAGAAGGTGAGTGTGTGCTCATAGGCAACTTTGTAATTAATGGGGTACTTGGTAAAGGAAAGGTCTTCCTTAAACTCACTTTTGGAAAAATTTTAGCCTTAATTGATGTGTTTTATATACCCTCCCTGCATAGGAATATTGTCTTTGGTGGTTTACTTAACAAAACTGGTATGAAAATTGTGATTGAATCTAAGAGAATTGGGATCACTAGGAACGGGGTGTTGTTGGGGAAGGGTTACTTGCTAATGGTCTATTTGTATTGAACTCTATTTCTGAATAAGTTAATGCAATTGTTTCTGGTGTTTTTACTTGCATGGTTGAAATAGTGGTTTATCACATAGTAGGTTAGATTACATAAACATACCTCAATAAAGAGACTAGGGGATGATGAAAACATTTCAAAGCGCCCTATCTATGTGGATGCTAATTATGCGAAAAAACTTTTTAGAACAACCTCAAATAGAAGCACAAAATTACGTGAACTTATTTACTTAGACTTAGCTAATATTAAGAACATTGCTAGCAAAGGAGGAAAAAGATTTTACGTGACTTTCATTGATGAATTTTTGATATACATTGGAGTCTAATTCCTTAGGTTAAAAGATGAAACTATTGACATGTTTTGAAAATATAAGGCCGAGGTTGAAAATTAAATGGATCGGAAAATTAAGAGACTCAAGTCTAATAGATGTGGAGAGTTTTAACACTGACTTTCAAGGACTTTTGTGAGAAGAATGGAATTATCAATGAGACTAGTGCTTCCTATATGCCTCAACTTAATATTATTGCAGAGTGAAAAAACTGGACTCTAAAGGAAATGATGAATGACATTCTTTTTAGTTCTTTTTTGTCTAATATTAGATAGCTATATTCTTAATAAGATTCCTTATAAGAAGCTAGAGAAAACCCCAGAAAAGGTATTTTCCTAGCCTGAAATAATTGAAAGTCTATGTTTCGCCAAGGTGGGCCTACCAGGCTTTAAAAAGTGAAATATTGAATTTAAAACATTAAAACATTTAAATGTGTGTTCATTGGTTATGCCATCAATAATGTTGCTTATAGGTTAATTGATCATTTTGAACGTTAAACCATGGACGCTGAATTCTTTGAGACTATTTTTCCTTTGAAAAAGTGTGATAATGTTCATAATGTTGGTTATGCTGCTGATGTGTCATCTTCTTTGCTTACTTTTAGTGAAAATAATGTTGAACTTAGTAGAAGGAAAAGGCAATGTGTAGGGAGTAGTTTTGGACTAGATTTTATTACCCTTTACAACTTTTCTGATAGAAAGCTCTAACATTGATAAGATTAGTGATACTGTTGTATAGAGAAAGATTCCAAAACTTATGAAGAGGCAATTAACTCTTTTGATGTTAGTTCCTGTTAGAAGTGGACTTGAGTCTATAACTTCTAACCATACTTGAAACTTAGTTGAATTGCCTAAGAGTTGTAAGCCAATCAAGAGTAAGGGGATCTTTAGAAAGAAGTTAAGGATTGAAGAGTCTTTGGATAGGTTTAAGGTTAGGCTAGTTGTTATAGGCTACACCTAGCAGAAAAACATTGCCTATTTTGATACTTATTTTCCATTGACCAAGGTCGATAACATTTTAGTTTCCTTAGCTACTATTCATGGTCTTATAGTAAATCACATGGATGTAAAGACAATATTTCTAAATGGTGACTTCGAGGAAGAAATTTATGTTGAACAACCTATTAGTTATGTAATACTTGGTAAAGAGGATAAGGTTTGTAGGTTGAGAAAGTCCATTTGCGGCCTTAAGTAAGCTCTTGAGCAATGGTATCAAAAACTTGGTCAGATTCTAGTGGACTCTTATGAGTAATGGTTATGTGGCGAATACCTTTGATTCCCGTGTCTATTCGAAAATGTTTGGAGCACATTGTGTGATTATATGTTTTTATGTTCATGGCATGTTTATCCATGGTACAAATTTGGATGTGGTCAATGATACCAAAACTTTCTTGTCTTCCCAATTTGAGATTAAATACTTAGGAGAGGCTAATATAATTTTTGGGATGAAGATGAGAATATTTGAATATGGCTTTACACTTGGTCAAATTCATTATATTGAAAAAGTCTTGAAAGAGTTTGGATGTTTTGATATAGAGCCAGTGAGCACTCCCTATGATTCTAGCATACACCTCACGATGAACAAGGAGCCTAGTGTGTCTTAGGATAAATATACTAAAATTATAGAAATTGTTATTTTCCTCATGAAGTATATTGGACCTGGCATAGTCTATACCGTGAGTCATTTGTTTGTGGTGTTTGTATTTCCACAAATCTCTTGATATATTAGAAGGTTATAACGATGTCAATCCGATGACCAATAACGATGAAGTTACCTCTATTAGTGGCTATGTGTTTGCATTGGGTGGAGGTTTTATATCTTGAAAGTCCTCAAAATAGACATATATAGCATGTTCCACCATGGAATCTAAATTTATTGTCCTCAAGTTAGGAGGTCAAGGAGTTAAATGGGTGAGGGGGATATTTAGTTAAATGAGTAGTTAATCAAGTTCCATACTTAAATGAATCGATTTAGTTTGTGTAACTTTCAAATGAGTCATATATTAAAACAAGTTGAGCTACAATTTGAATCATGATACGTGAACTGATTTGGTTCATTTACACAGAACGAGCTGAGCTGAATGACTTGCAAATCTTTTTGAGCCAGATTCATTTTGAATTTAGGCCAAGTTGGAGCCTTAAAAAAAAAAAAACTAAATGAGCCGAGTTTAAGCCGGGAAAAGTTCAGCTTGTCAACAACCCTACTCACTACCAATTCATACAACCTTGGAAAAAGGGATTTCTTAGCAATTTTATTTCTATTCACATTCATTAGACACTCCTCAAAGCTTTGAGGAATGAATTCATCAACATATATGTATGATATTCATGTGAAGGAGAAGTGAACGTGAAAGGAGCCAAGGGGAATAGGTTGCTCAAAAATGTGAATGTGGGCATGTACTTTGAAAAACGGGGATATAGGAAAACTATAATTCCTTACAAGCTAAAAGTAATTAAGGGATTTTACACTATATAGCTTGTATTCAAGAGAAACTACACCCATATATCTTTAGTTGAGTCTTGGTTGTCCTATGTGCATTATGTAACACATAAAGTACTCTATATACCCCCTACTTCTATTTTTTTAATCATATATTTGGTAATGTTTTAGTTACTTCAAATGAAATTTTGACACAAATGGACAAAAAATACTCCTCCTCACTCTGTTGTTTGTGGGTTGTGTGGTGTAAGATCCAAAAATTAAAGATTTATACTTCAATTACATTCATATACACATGTATTGGTCTATAAAAAGATAATAGCCTATGAGTTAGTTTGGCAATGTAATGTTTCTCTAAAAATATCATTATTTTTGTGGCAAAGAAATTAATAATAACTACACTTCAATTGTTGATATAATAAGGCCTTGTTCTCTTTAACTTATTATTGCTGATCGGATACGAACTTATTGGTATTGTGATTTGGTATGATTAGGATTATTATTAAGAATAATATTAATCATAATTATAAATAAATATATAATATTAATATTAATTATTTCATAAATATTTTAGAAATGTTATTAAATTAATAATAATGTCATTTATTATTATTATTATTATTATTTATTATTATTATTATATGTATAATTAAATTAATAATTATTATTCTTATTAATTATTTTATTATCTTTATTTATAGTATTATTTATAATATTCAATGAACAACAAATTATGGATTAGGTTTATTTTGAATTTTCTTTTTTCAATTCAATTAATCAATATTTTTTTTGTGTACAAATTAGGTCAAATTCTAAATTGACTTTCCAAATTATGGATTAGGGTTTTGTTCAAATTAAAATATAGTAACTTTCCTTAAAATTAGGTTTCGGTGAATTAGTTGTTTAATATTTTTCTATATATGAATATATGATTTTACTCAAATTTATCTATCAACTTTAATAAACATTTGATAGTGATAAATTAGTTGTCTAGTATCTTTGTCAATCAATTATTCCAATTTGCTTCAAAAGCTAACTCTAAGGTTGATTACCAAGTTGACAATCAAAGGCCATCTCTATTATCAAGTAAAAGTCAACTAGAGGTTAACTAAAATCAACTTATTCCAATTATTTGTGCCGGGCACATTTCAGTTACAAATGACCATAATGCCTTTCAAATTCGTAGTCCCTATGTTTTGTTAGATTTACTACCAAACTTTATTATCATTAATATTTATCATAGAAAAGCTAAAATGCAATAAATTAAATCACTTTAACATGAAAGTAAATTCTAAGATATGGTGAATGACTATTTTACCCCTATACATGAATTAAACATGTTAAGCATATAACGTCCTAAGCATGCATATCTGATATATCATTTATTTCATGCTAATTATACATAATAAGTTTAAGCCATGAGTCGGCACTCATGGTAGAAATAAATCATGCTACAAGTAAATTTACCTTTCTACCCCTAGAACATGTAAATAAAGATCCCTCTAAAACTAAGCATGATGATGCTCATATACTAACATGGTATGTAACAAAATTTAACTACAACATGCAAGGGGTGTAATTAAATATCTAGCATATTATGAAAGTGGATTGGAAGGGCAAAACCCTAGCTAGAACCTAAACCCTAGACATGCATAATATTCTAGCAACAATTTACATATTATCACATGCATACATCCCCATATTTTAAATATAAGTAAAATCAACATGCTAGCATACATCATTTTGGACGTCATAAAATCACACAATGTCGCATGCTTTTATTTTTTCTCACTCCAAATCACAAGCTTGCATTAATACAAAGCTTGACATGATTCTAGCCCTAAAATAAAGCCTATTGTGCTCACAATCGAATTTTTCCATCGACGGAGTAATTGGGTTTATATATCCAAAGCGTAGCAAAACATATGAAAATGACCCTCTCCAAGGCTACCTCAAGAATTATTTGGGTCACCTTCAACAATACCAAAAATTACAAAATAAGAACAACAACCAACAACATAAATTAAATGGAAAAAACAAAAATCTAAGAGGAAGATAAGAATAACAACCCACGAAAAGGCGAGGCAAAAATGAAGATCAACTAAGCAACAACTTTCAACAATTACCACTAAACTAACCTTTTTTATTTAATTAAAATTAAAGAAAGGCTTGTTAAGAGGAAAAGAGAAGACAAAAGAACTCAAGAGAAGGAGAGAAAGAGAGGTTCGGTTCCAGCTGCCAAAAGTCAAGGGAATAACAACTTCAATTTAGTAAGAAAAGAGGAGGAGAGAGGTGGGAGCAAAAACCAACCAAAGTGCTAAGCATTTGCAAGGCTAAAGAATCAAGCAAAACAAAGCATAAAGAGGCATAAGAGAGGGGGATGGTGGTTGACAATTGATTAGAAATGGGAGGGTTTACTATTTTGTTACACACTTGAAACAATCAAGTGATAGGTGGAGTGTAAACAAGGTAGAGTTTAGTTTGGTTAAATGAAATATGACAATCCAAACAAGAAGCTAGGGAAATGTTGAGGGGTTGCCGATCTTATGTATAATATCTAGTATCTTATAGATATTAAGGAACAAATATCGAAAGTGAATAAGTTTGAGCTAGTTAATCTAATATTAATTTATATAAAAAAATTTAAAGGTAATTTTGTATATTTATAATAGTATCTTGTATTTTTAAAAGTAGAATCAATTATGCAGAAAATTATGGAGAGTGATAAGATAAAACTAAGTTAGTTACAATAAAAAGGGTATAATAGTGAAGATAAACTTAAAAACTAACATAATTGATATAAAAAGATATGATAAGTATAATTGGGGGGAAAAAGTCTAAATAAATCTAATATGTAATCAGTTCTTCAATTAATTATTATTATTATATTAATATTCTTAATTATTATTTATATTATTAATTAATTAATATTTTGATAGTTTTTTTATTGTTTTTATTAGCACTTAGTATTATTAATGTATTTGATACTTGTTAAGTATTATTATTATTAAAAATTTTCTTATTAAATTTATTATTGTTATTTTTATTAATTAATATTAGTAGTAGCATTGTTGTTAATTGTTATTAATTATTAGTTATTAATAATATTATTATAAATTTAATAAAAATATAAATTTCTATCATTATAAATTATTGTTATTATTAGTAAATGAATTATTATTTTTATTTATATAATCATCTTATTATTATTTATATTGTTAAATTAATTAATATTATTAACTAGTATTATTAATATTAATTAATTATTATTATTAAAAAATTAATATTAATGTTAACTCATCTTATCATTGTTAATTAATATTATTATTTATATTATTTAGTTAGTTATTATTATTAAAAATTTTATTAGTAATATTTAACATGATAATATATATATATATATATATATATATATATATATATATATAATCTTCTAATAATGATTTTATATTATTAAATTAAATTTAAGATTATTAAATATTATATTAATTTAATCTGATTTTCTTGGTACTTATTTGATCAAATTTTATAAATTGTAATTATAAGTCGAGGAGAAGAGACCTTATGCTTGAAATGAACAAAAGCAAACACTCAAGATGTCAAGTTAAAAAATGCTGGAGGAGTAACTTTTATGTCATGTCTCATTATTTCATGTTATATATGTGATGTGCTTATTTCATATGTTATATTTTTAGATTGATTACTATGGTAGGAGTGAACAGATGGTGTTGAACAGGGCTTCATCTGGTGAAGAAGCGAGTTTGGAGTTTGAAGTTCGGAGATGATTAGTCATGCTTGAGGAGACAAAATAATTGAGGGCAAAGTTGGGTTTCTGTCGCTGGGGGGTTATGGTTTATTTATTTATCATCCTAGAAGGTGACAATGGTGAGATGAAGCTAAGGTACACTTGGCCGACTAAGGTGCTAAGGGGCACAAGGCTCTAGGGTACACGCTATACTAGAAGTTTCTATTTCATCCTAGTTTAGATTTCTATTTCATCCAAAAAATAAAAAACAAATTATACAATCAATATGATAACTAAATCTCAGATTGGAAAGGAAAGGGAGAAGGAAAAAGGTTATAGAAAAACCAATAGATATAGTTTTAAATTAAAAAGGAAAGAAAGATATTTATAAGAGAGAAGGAATCTGATTATAGGGTTTTCATAAATATGGTAATAAAATTTCACGTTGGGTAGGAAAGGGGAGGGAAAAAGGTCACAGAAGACTACTAGACATAATTTTGAGTGTTAAAAGGAAGGAAAAAATATTTACGGCAGAAAAGGAAAGAAAAGATTGTATATGTTTAAGCCGGGTAATTTCTATGCCTCATTTTACCTAGGTGCGCCCCTTCGTGCTTTGCCTATTGCGTACTCCTGTTGCCTAGGCGTTTTCAAACGGCGGTTTCCGTAAGAAAAATAATGTCATCGGTTGTATTTGAGCAGAAAGGCAGAATGTGTACAACAACGTGATTTCAGGGGTATATATATTTCACGACCAAGAAAGAGAGTTATGCGGCGTGTTTTCTGATTACTGGGGGAATTATGATAATATTTCATGATTTTGTCAATGTTGTAGGAGATTTGCGGCTTTATATGTCAGTAAAAGCATCATTGCTTTGGATGATGATATGGAAGAGATAGTGGGCCATACATTTTTGTTTCTAAAGGAACAACTTGAAATTCCAACTATGCCTCCTCCTTCAGGAATACTTCATGGAACCATAATTGGTATGCCCCATATTTAACTTCTACCAATTTCTTAACTGGTTGAAAGTTTGTATGCTAGTTAGAAGCTTGTTTTCTAAAACATCCTCTATCAAATAAATAAACAAGAGCTGTATACAATGTTTACCCAGAAAATACTCTTCTCCATGTAGATCAGTTTATAGCATGTGGGAAATCAAGAGAGAGGGCTCATGAGCTTGCTTCATTGATCTGGCTGACCGTTATCAACAGTTTGGAGGAGAATGAGAACAACTTTCTCCTACTTAAACGGCTCGCATTAGAAGGAGAGGTAAGGTCAAATTTTTTTCTTGAGTTAGTATAAACTGGAGATGGTAAGTATGTTTCAAGTTATGTTTAGGAATATAACGCCTCTCCCGCATCACCATTCACCACCCACATACTGCCATTGCGAATTTTGCTGAATGAGATTGAGCAGGACAGAACCCTGGTCATTGCAGACCTGAGGTTTTGACTTTGACTGCTATGCCCATATCTCAGGGCATTGTTGGAGTATACTGTTTCCACACTCTTAACATACACGCACAAAAAAAAAAAAAAAAAGAAAAAAAAAGGAAAAAAAAAAGAAAAGGAAAAGGAATATTTTCTTCAAAGTTTGTCCCGAAGGGGGTGAGGTGGGGTATGTATAATGTATCTCATGATTTGATGCGCAACCTGCTGCAGGTTTTTCTGCCTTACCCATATTCAAGGTCACAGGAAGTGCACTGGAGAGTGTTTGAGAAGCTTTTCACAGATTTTCGCGACTGCTTGAGTAAAACTAATTACAGTGAACTATTGGCTTTCGCTAAGTCTAGATTTCAACCCATCCCGGCCACTTGGTTAGGTTACTAAATTTATAATGTTGATTGTTGAGCTACTGTATAGAACTATGAGGTCACTAAATGCTTTATGTTGTGCATGAGAGAATGTATAGATTATAGACAACTCTGGCCGTGCTTCAACTCTCAACGCTCAGGGATATGATCAACTGAGATTTCAGTTTCCATCTAACATATTATATGCATAAATACATAAGTGCGACGCAGGCTGTATATTTTTGTGTGGTTCAAAGTATAATAAATAAATAAATACATAGTTTAGGTCATAGATCCTTTGAAAAAATGCTACCTACTTAAATTTAAAATCTAAACCAAAACTTAACTTTATCCAAAAAATGTTATATTTTGTGCGCTAATTTTGCTTTTTATGAATTATTAAAAAACATGAACTAATAATGATATATAATAAAATAATATAAAATTATGACAAAGTATAAATATTATTTAATAATAATAATAATGACGACGACGACGACGGCGATGATAATATATTTACTAAACGTTTTGTGCCAAAATTTTCTTTTCTATTGTATTGCTCTTACTGTTGTGTTACATAATTATTATAATATATATATATATATATATAAGTGGGTTTGAATTTGAATTTTAAATTAGGATGTACAGCATTACTAGATCATTTAGTGTAGTCCCTTCGACTCTAGCTATACTTGTGTTTTTGCCAAATTTTGTTTTTGTGTTGATTCTTTATAATATATTCTGGTTGGTATCCTAAAAAGGGCACGTTAATGCTTTACTGGTTCACAGGTAGCAATGCTATAAATGAAAATTACTTTATTATAGGAAGTCTCAAAATGCACACAAATCTTGCCTTTTACTGTGGTTGTATTCTGGCATCTCTAACCACAATTATAGTCAGGTATTGTTTGGATCCAGAAGAAGGTAGCTTAAATTGTGGTTAAATTATCCATAAGCTTTGTTCAACAAGCGTTTTTAAAGATGATAATATGTTAAAGTAGGCCAATCGAATTTCACCCTATTTTTTTTAAAAAAAAATTGTTTAGTTATGTGGATAATACCCTCATGGCCCTTAATTGTCTACTAATGCAAGTGTTTAGCATGTATCAGCCTCATCTTAAAAAGATCAAAGATTTACAAAGTACGATAAGCTGGGTTAACCTTGTAGCTTCCCAAGCAATTATTTTTTCCCCTTACATCAATTAACTTATGATGACCTATATATATTAATGTCTGTGTAGTAAAATAGTATATGATATAAAATTTGATACGATCTCAAATAATAATATTATTTGTTAGATGTAATTTATTTATATATAAATATTATTGAAGTAACCATAATGTTTAATAGTTTGTCTGATATAAAATAAATTGATGTATATTAATAATTTTAGATAGCTAATATTTTAATAAGATATAATCTTATTTTTATTTAGATAATTAAGTCAATTTTGTTAAAATTGATTTTGACACAAACTTTATGGTTACTGTATCCCCACATTCTAAAAAGAATTTTGACTAGTCGCTAATTATATGCCCCACAAAATCCAAGGGGACAACACAGAAAATTATAGATAACATCAGTACAAGGAAAGAATCCTAGCAAGTAGCTCCCTTTGCTATCGATATTTTACCCTACTCAACTTTCTACATTTGTCAACAATCACAATCGTTCAAATTCATCTCTAAAAGTCCTAATTATAGATTGAAGACTCTATCCAGCGATCTAGGCTATCGACTTCCAAAGTGATGGAAATCAAAAATTCCTTTCGCTTACCATGCACACCCATCACTTAACCATGCCCTAATGAGCTAGTTAAGACATACTTTTACTCCCAACAATACATGTTGGATAACTACTATAAAGCTATCCATGTTTCCTATTTTCTCAATAACCATCCACCTTTTTTATGAATCCACTAAACGATCCATATTCTCTACATATTCTCCACCTTCCTACTACTTGTTAATAGGGGAGTGGAGTGAGTGGTAGTAGTGAGGTGAGTGATAGGTGTGGGATTACTTAAACAATTTTCTATATATAATTGTAGTAGCTTGAACTTAGGAGATATCTAGGTGTGGGATTACTTAAAAAATTACCTATATATAACCATAATAACTTAAACTTAGGAGATATCAAACTCTATCCCCACAAGCCACATTCTTCTCTTTTCTACGAATTTCTAGGTAATTGAATTTTTTGATGCTCCATTCTTTCAACGTTGAGTGCACATGTTTGAGGGAAGTTGTGTAAACCCTTGGGGAGTGAATGATCTTGAACGATTGTATCATGGTTGGGCCTAGTTTACTTTTAGGGCATTGATCATTTCACAACACAATAATTTCAACTTTCAATATTCATTCTTTACTATACTTACCTCCAACAATCTGAAAGCAGATTATAGTAGAGAACAATGGCACATTCAATCAACCACATCCTTCTTGAGCTATCCAAATTCAAGTCACTCGACGAAACCAACTACAAGCGATGGTCTCAAAAGTTGTTAATTCTGTTCTAAGAAATTGAGGTTAAATACGTGCTATCTAATGATCCTCTTGTCACCGATAATTTGGAAGCTCGTATACCTACAACAATTATTTCTGACATAGTGCTCACCACTCGGGTAGATAAAGCAAAGAAGGTAGATAAAGAAGTTAGGCTAAAATATCAGAGGGATAATAACTGTGTAATAGGGCATTTGCTCACCTACATGTCGAACAAGTTGTTTGATATTTTTGTTCAGGAAAATTTGCGAAAAAGAATTGGGAGGCATTGCAGAAGAAGTATGGTAGTGATGAAGTAAGCAGGAAAAAATATGTAATAAGCAATTGGTTGAAATTCCAAATGGTGGATTATAAACTGATAATAGAGCAAATTCATGAGTAATAGAGTCTAGTGGCTACTATACTTGGTGAAGGAACGGAGATGTGTGAAATACTATAAGCAAGTGTGCTACTTGAGAAATTCTTTCCATCATGGTTTGATTTTAGAAACCATCTCATGCATAAGAAGAAGATCCTCAATCTCCAGGAGTTGATTAACCACATGCAAACCAAGGACGCAAACTGCTTGAAAGATAAGTTAGATTCTCTTTCCCTTAATAATGATAATGCTAGCCTCATAAAATCTGGAGGTCAGGTAGACATGTTCAAAGAAAAAGGGAAGAAAGTGCAAAAGGGAGGTCAACACAAATGTCAGATCATTTTCGAGAACAATAAAATTCAGAAGAAAAAGATTATCTGTTATGTTTATGGAAAGTAGGGACATGAGGCGCATCAGTGCATCCAACACAAAGGGTAAATAAGTCAAAATTCTACTACCACTCCTCAAGCCAACTTTATTGAAGATGAAGAGGTGATTGATGTTGTCGTTGTCAAAGCCATTCTAGTGGACTACAAGATAGATGGGATCTTAGACACTGGAGCTTCTAGACATTTTTGGGCTAACAAGGAAAATTTTCTCAACTTTGAAGATGCTGTGAATATGTGTTCATGGACAACTCTACAAAAACAAGTATACTCTGCAAAGGAATGGTCCTCCTTAAACTTACCTCTAGAAAAAAAAACTTTAGCATTAAATGATGTGCTCTATGTACCTTCCATGTGTATGAATCTTGTGTCAAGTGGTCTACTTAACAAAGTTGGCATGAAAATTTTGATTGAATCTGATAAAGTTGTGATCACTAGGAATGTGGTATTTGCGGGAAGGGGTTACCTGGCTAATGGTTTTTTTATACTAAGCCCTATTTTTTAGTCAATTAATGCAAGTGTTTCTGGTATTTCTGCTTGCATGGTTGGATCCATTGACTTATGGTATAATAGGCTAGGTCATATAAACCTAGCCTTAAAATGGGACTAAGAAACTTGAACCTTATTAATACCAAAGATGATAAAAATATTTCTTAGTGCTTAATCTATGTGGAAGTCAAGTATACAAAAAATCCCTTTAAATTGATCTCAAATAGAAGCACTTAATTGCTCAAACTTATTCACTTAGACCTAGCAGATTTTAAAAACACAACTAGTAGAGGAGGTAAAAGATATTATGTGACCTTCATTGATGGCTTTTCAAGATACACTAGAGTTTACCTCCTTATAATAAAAGATGAGACACTTGACATATTCTTAAAATGCAAGGCTGAGGTTAAAAATCAATTAGATTGAAAAATTAAGATGGTCGGATATGATAGGGGTAGTGAGTATAGCACTAATTTTCTAAGGAAATCTTCTTAGTTTTAGTATGTATGACGGTATGTAGGGGAAGCTATTCTTTCTGCTTATTATATTCTTAACAGGGTTGCCCACAAAAAAGCTAGGTAAAACCCTGTATGAATTATGGAAAGGTAATTCCTTAACCTAAAATTCTTGAAAGTGTGAGGATGTTTAGCCAAGATGTGCCTACCAGATTTTAAAAAATCAATTATTGGGTCTAAACCATTTGATTGTGTGTTCATTGGCTATGCTACTAATAGTGTCGCTTTTAGGTTCATGTGTTTGATTGATTGTACAATATATAAATCTAGAGATGCTGAATTCTTTGAGACTATTTTTCCTTGAAAAGATGTAATAATGTGTATAATATTAGTTCTTTTGTTGCTGGTGATGTATGCTCTTTTTTGCTTACTCCTGCTTCTATTGTAAATGAAAGTAACATGGAATCTAGAAGAAGTAAAAGACAACATGTAAAATAGTTTTGGAGAAGAATTTATAACTAACTTCCTAATAGAAAGTCCTAACATTGATAAGATTGGTGATATTATTTTATCAGTTTTCTTACCAGAGGAAGATCCTAAAACATACTAAGAGTTAATTAATTCTAGCGATGCTAGTTTTTGGAAAGAAACTCTTAGAAGTGAGCTTGATTCTATAACTTCTATAACCATACGTGGGACCTAGTTAACATACCTAGGGGTTGTAAGCCAACTAAGAGTAAGTGGGTATTTAGAAAGAAGTTGAATATATATGGTTTTGTTGATAAATATAAGGCTGGACAATAAGTTGTGGGATACACTTAGAAGAAGGACATTTACTACTTTGATACTTATTCCCCGGTGACCAAAGTGGGCATAAGTAGAACTCTAGTTGCCTTAGCTACTATTTATGGTCTTATGGTACATCAAATGGATGTAAATACAACTTTTCTTAATGGTGACTTAGATGAAGAAATCTATGTAAAACAACCTATTGGTGGTGTAATGCTTGGTCAAGAGGATAAGGTCTGTAAGTCGAGAAAGTCCTTTTATGGTCTTACACAAACTCCAAAACAATGGTATGAAAAAAAATTAACCAAAACATAGTGAATAATGGCTATATGGTGCATACCTTAGATAAATGTGTCTTCTCTAAGATATTGGGTCTAATTGTGTGATCAAATCTCTCCGTGTTGATGACTGCTTATCTTTTCACAAATTCCCTATTGTGTTAGAAAGTTACTATGATGCTCATTGGGTGATTGATAATGATGAAGTTAGCTATACTAGTGGCTATGTGTTCACATTAGATGGAGGTGCTATATCATGGACATCCTCGAAATAGACATGTATAGAATGTTCCACAATGTAATATGAATTTATTGTTCTTGAGTTGGCAAGTTAGGAAGCTACATGGCTGAGGGACTTATTAGAAGAAGTACCATTATGGGGGAAACCTAGTCTTTTGGTTTCACTTCACTTTGATTCACAAAATGCCATTAGAATTACTAAGAATAGTGCATACAATTGGAAGATGAGACATATTCATCTTAGACATAGGGCAGTTAAGAATTTGTTGAAAGAAGGAGTGATCTCCTTAGAGTAAGTGCGTTTGAAGAGGAATTTGGCAGATCCTCCCAAGAAAGGTTTATCAAGGAAAGTGGTCTTTGAATCTTCATGAGGGATGGGCCTTAAGCCCAGGGTAGATGAAAGTATGGTGGATACTTAATTTGATTAGATTTAATGGGGTTAAACCCAATATGATATAACAAATTATATGAGGTCAAACAAAGTTGTATGATCACTCTTTAAGCACTACAATCCCATCCTTGTAACATAAATTATAGAGTTGTACATGCTCTTTTGAATCCATAACCATTTTTGGTAATGCTATTGAGATGCATTTGATGGATTCACATGTGTGGTAGTGTTAATTTCAAGTTGTATGCTCATTTTGAATCCATAATCAGTATTGGTGGTGCTTTGAGACACACTTGATGGATTATGCTAATTATTTTGAGGGTGAGCTTGAAGCTCTTAATGATTCCATAACCATATGTGGTGGTATTATAGAGGCACATTTGATAGACTCACCTAATTAGGTCTGAAGGAGAGTTGCCTTCTATGAGAGAGTTGGGCTATCTCTTTAGAGCATTCAAGAGTACCTAAAGTGTGTGTAGGGCTATTTAAAACGTAAATTCAATTTTTATCACATAGCTATTGCATAATTTAAAAGTGTAATATGTGTTATGAGCAACAATTCAAATCTAGGTAGTTCAAGAAAAGTTCACTAATTAGACTATGTTTAGGCTCATTTTTCTATTTATAAATTCAATTGAAAGATATTGATATTTATGTATGAATCTTTTCCTTTACCCAGGTTGTTCTTTCTTATTTACTTTGATTTTTCTTGTAGTTAGTGGGGGTTTGTTGGATAACTATAATAAAACTACCCATATTCTCCTTTGTCTCAATAACCACATGCTCTCTCTATGTACCTACTAAATGATTCATATTCTCCACCTTTCCACTACTTGTAGATGGAGAAGTGGGGTGAGTGGTAGGAGTGCTAAGTGTGGAATTACTTAAAAAACCGCCTATATATACTCATAGTATATATCAAACTCCATCCTCACAAGCCACATTCCTCTCTTTCCTATGAATTCCTGGGTAATTGAATTCTACAATTCTCTATTCCTTCAGCCTTGAATGTAGAAGTTTGAGGAAAGTTGTGTAAGCCATTGAGGAGTGAATGGTCTTGAACAATTGCACCATAGTCAGGCCTAATTCGTTTTTAGGGGAGTGATAATTTTACGACACAACAATTTTAGTAGATTTGGTCTATTTTTTTAAATATATATATAGTGTGAGTGTGTGTGTGTGTGTAATGTTTTTTTATTATTTTTTGTCGTTTCCTTTTTTAATTTTTTAAAAAATAACGTTTTTGTATTTCTCTCTGTCTCTGTCTCCATACAACACACTTAACACTTCATCAATGATAAAATTAAAAGTAAAAAAAATTACTTGGTGTGGAGAATGGGGGCCCCACTCAGCACCGTGGGGTGGGGTATAGAGAACAGAGAATGAATCCACATGGTATTTTAGAGTTCCAGGTTAGCAAAACTGCAAAAGCTCCCAACTAATTTGAAGGGCTATATACTATATATTAGGGCTGTTAATGATTTAAATATTTGATATTTTAGATGTTTGATTGTCGGATATTTAAAATTTCAGATATCTAAAAATAATATTTGATATTTAATTTAAAACTTCGGATATCAGAAAGATTGAATATCTAAATTTTCGGATTAAATATCAAATATAACCGATATTATCCCAATAAAATTTCAAATATATATACAAAAAACTATTAAATCACAAATATCTAATCCGCTTAGCAAATATCTGATCCGCTTAGTAAATATCCGACTTTCTTAACAAATATTTGATGCTAAACTAAAATTAAAGCTGCGATATTACAAGATTTAATTGAATTCTATCATATTTTAAAAGGGATTATATCAAAAATATAATTTCAATTAAATTAAATTTTGGCCCAAATATTAAATCAAGTAAGTAAAAATTACACACACACACACACATCTAAATTTATTTATATATAATTATATATAAAATAAAAAATTATGAAAAATATATAAATATCTTTCTTTAGATTGGATATTATTTCTATTTGTTAGACCAGATATTTAGTTTGTTTGACTTTTTATTAACCGGATTGAATATTTGATTTGAAAAAAATTGGATATGTTATTTGCTTTTTCAGATTGAATTATTTCGGATATCAGATCGGATAAACAGATATCAAATAACATAAATAATCATACTAGTACATATAACAATGACTTAGATCTCGGGGGTGATATAGTAATTCAAGGAGCAACCCATCCGGCCATCCCCCACCACGTAATGAAATATCAAAGACCTTGTATTCCACGATTTTCTATTTCAAATATTTTTCCTCTACGAAATTTTGTTTAACCGATTGTCGCATAAGTTGATCCATCGATAAATATTGATTCGATACGTCTAAAATTTAATCCGATTTTATTTGAATAAATGAGAATCTTAAATTTATTCGACTCAATCCGATACATATCTGATATCTAATATAATTCGAGAAATTATAAGTTTGAAATGAATTTAACTTGACCCGCTATTTACTTGAAACTTGATATAATCTGTAAAAGTATAAATCTAAAATAACCCAACCCAATTCATCATTTATCTGAACTCTGATATCAAAAAATTATAAATATATAAAGATTCAACTTGGTACCACACAAAAATTAACGTTAATCCATAACTTAAAATTTCCAAAATCTCATAAGACATAAAATAATATAGATGTACAACTAATCCATACTAGTACTTACATCAAAATCTAGAAATAATATACTTTCTTAAAGTTTATATCACTTCTCACGTATATACAAGTACAATATTCATTGATCCTGATATTGAAGTATAGAAATAAAAGTAGAGAAAAAGGAGAAACTCTACTATATCATTTAAATATTAGTTTACTTCCATTTAGTACCATAAGATAATAATAGTGCAAATACATCCAACACCCTAAACTCAAGATGCAAACATACAAGCCTCAAAAGATACTATATGAGCACTTAAAAAGCCTCAAAAGGTACATCTCTATATTGATAACTTAAAAAAAAATATGTAAGCCTCAAAAGGCACAATATAAGCACTTCTATTACTTGTTTAATTCAAGACACAAATATGCAAGTTTTAAGAGGCAACACAAGATAATAATAATAATAACAATAATAATGCAAATATATCCAACATCTATAACTCAAAACACAAATTAATAAGCCTCAAAAGACACCATATAAGTTGTTGAAAAGCCTTAAAAGGCACACATCCAATACTTAGTTTACTGAGTGTACCTAAACTAATCAAAAGCTTGAGTTTACTACATGTTGGTAGCTTTACTATCAAAATACTGCATAATTGACACTTCTATTTTCCTAGAAGAACAAAAAGTAGTTGGCTTACCACATGTTGGTAGCACTACGACCAAAAGCATGGAACTTAGTGTAAGATGATCAATAACATTATAGGCTTACCTTATATTGATAGCTATTTAAAATGTATTATATTCAAACAAATATTAAAATATAGTTAAGCATGGAGCTTAGAGTACGATGATTGAATATTACATAATCATAGTTTATGCAATTATTCAAAATGTAGTATCAATAATACTAATTCTAATATTTAAAGTATTTGGAACAATTCTGTAAAAGTTATATAAAAAAAAGGAGATTGCATTATAAGTAAAATCTAATCAAAATGGAAAAGTCTTATCAATTCTATTATAAATACACATTAACAAAATTTTATAGCCTTAAACACTAAATGTCAGTATCTATACCTTGCAATATATCACCTACAACATCATAGGAAAGTAGAAAAAATCTAGAGTGAAGATGTTAATTAGTCATTATAAGAATTGAAGATTTATGTTTTTATTACATAAGCTATGTTAAATAGTAAGAATGCAATATTAGTTTGTCATTTGTCAATAATGGTCAATGGCCATTGGTCATTATTACTTACTTTATCATCATTACTTACCTTATCTACTTGTTATCTTATTTAGCTTGATATGATCTAATCAAAATATTTTTTTTAAAAAAAACTAATGTTTTGTTATTATTATTTTTTCCATAATTAATTTTCATTAATTACTATTATTATTGTTATCATTATTTTTGTATTATTATTATTATTATTATTATTATTATTATTATTATTATTATTATTATTATTATTATTATTATTATTATATTTATTAAAATTGTGTTGATATGATATGATCAATATGTTATAAAAATAATATGAAAAGTACAACTTTAGAAGCTTTCATCTATTATCAATTATAGGCAATTTTAAGTTAATATTATATAAGGGTCATATAAATATAAATGTAATATAAAATTAAAATATTACTCAAAGTCAATATGACCAAACTAATAATGGAGTTGAATTAGAAGCTATACCTTAATATAAAAAGGAAAGTGATCTAATTTGAAAACTTTTTAATTTGAAACATCAAATACATATTCAAAGATGAAATAATGACAAAATTTCTAAGGCTTTAAAACAATCAATATAATAATTTTCTTTTAATTAAATAAGATAAATTGAAATAAACGTTCTCAAAATAATTAGATTTTAATGACATATTGGACTAAAAAAAGAGAAAGAAAATGGCACAATCATGACTCAAATTTGAAATGATCCTAATTCAATCCAAACATGATTATAAAATATAATACTTCGAACTTACCTGAACCTGATTCGAACCCAAACCAAAATTAGAACAACCCAAATTGACTCGAATATGAGTCCATCCAATCTCAATCCGACCCGATTCGATAATTTAGAATGACCTGAGATTATCCGATATCAGGTTAATTTGAATCAAACTCAAGCCGACCTAACCAGGTCCGATAAATATATCCGAGATTATTTGAAATTGATATGACCCTATTATCATGTAATATGATTCGATAGTGACCAAACTCGCCCGATTTCTAGCTCTAGTTGTTTTTGTTTTAAAAATTATTTGTCATATATGCACAGGTATATTTTACAATTTTAAAAATTATTATTTTACTATTTTTTTATTTTTATTTTTCTTTCTCCATTTTAGTATTGGTACAACATTGTTAGTGCTAATAATGATGTATGAAAACTCCCTATAAAAACTTCATTTGCTGCAACATTTTTGTTTTAAAAATATTTTTTAATTTCTCATTCATGTATTCTAATTTTTCCATGAATTGTCATAAATATATTTTATAGTTTAAAGATTTATTGCTTTTGTTTTTGTCGTTGTATTATTAAAACACTTATAATGAGACCCGTTCTATATCTCGATAACATTTATGATAAGATATAGTACATAAAAATATAAATATTCTAGGTTTGTTTATTAAAAATATATGACAATGAACAATGACACTTCCGACTTCCTCTTCAGGCAAACATCGTCTATAGACCTCATCTGCAAATTTCTTCTAAAGATGAGGATCATCCCACTAGTAATGTTTGATATTTGAGAGGAACTTCTTTTGATGATAGGACAAGTCCGATGATAGTACCCCACATGCTTTATAATTAACAAAATCAGCAACCATAGAGCTGACAAGCTAGTCATGGCCAAATGGTTGTCATCTGGAAATGAATCATTGAAGGGAGAATCATCTTCTTCACCTCCATGTCCTACCTTAGTCTGGAGAGATGATCAACTACTACATTCTCTATTCCCTTTTTATTCCTAATTTTGAGATCAAACTCTTGGATCAGAAGGGTCCATCTTATCAAACGTAGCTTCGCATCCTTCTTTGTCAACAAATACTTAAGGGTTGCATGGTTTGTTAAGATGATAATTTTTTTATCTTACTAAGTATTATCGGAATTTATCTAATGCAAACACCATGGATAATAGTTCTTTCTTGTTGTAGCATAGTTAACTTGGGCATTATCAAGGGTTCGACTAGCATAGTAAATCACATATGCCTTTCCATCTTTTCTTTGCCCAAGGACCACCCCCACTTTATAGTCACTTGTGTTACTCATAACCTAGAACGGGATGTTTCAATCAAGAGGCTGCATCACTAGGGCAGGTTTCAATGCCTTTTTTAACATGTTAAAAGCGTCCAAACACAATTGGTTAAACTCAAAAGGCATATCTTTGATGAGTAACCGGGTTAAAGGTTTACCAATGCTTGAAAATGCCTTAATGAATCGTCGATAGAAATCGGCATGTCCCAAGAAGCTGTGCATGCCTCTAATAGAAGTCAAGGGTGAAATTTTTTCAATAATGTCAATTTTCACCTTATCTAGTGCTATGCCCCGATTAGAGACTAGGTGACCGAGAATAATCCCTTCTTGTACCATAAAATGACACTTCTCCTAGTTAATAACGAGATTTACTTCCTTGCACCTCTCTAGAACCTTGGAAAGATTTCTCAAACAATTGTCAAAAGTAGTACCATAAACCAAAAAATCATTTATAAAAACTTCCATTATGTTTTCAATAAAGTCAGATAAAATAGACATCATGTATAGGCCAAAAGGTGGAAAGAGCATTATATAGGCCAAAAGACATCCTTCGATAGGTAAAGGTGCCATAGGGACATGTAAAAGTAGTCTTTTCCTAATTAGTAGGGTGAATAGGCATTTGGAAAAATATCGAATACCTATCTAAGTAGCAAAAATAAGAATGATGAGCCAACCTTTATAACAATTGATCTATAAATGGTTGAGGAAAATGATCCTTACGAGCGGCCTTATTTAATTTCCTATAGTGACGCATTTTTATTGATGATCACTCTCTCTTGGTTTATGAGTTTAACTATATCAATGACCCTTTAAGAGATGATTTGCACCTTCAACTATTTATCTTCTCTTCACTCACCACATGAATCTCTCAAGAATGATAGGCAAACACTCTGAATTATGAAATTTTGAGTGAGTAATTGAATGAATTGAGAGTAAGAGATTAATTGCATAATGAATGTTATTAAAAGTAGTTATAATAAATGTAGAGGGACCTTTTTTTTATAAGGGTTTCCCTTGTTTTATAGCCATTAGATATAAAATTACAAAAATTTGTTTCACCCAATAGGTGGAAAATCAAAGAATGTTGTCCAATCGATCGGTATGTCAAACTAGTTGATTGTTTATGTTTCAACTAAAAATGCATGTTACTATTGTGCAAACCAGTTGATCAGTTTATGCAAACTAGTTGATTGTTTATGTTTCAACTAAAAATGCATGTTACTATTGTGCAAACCAGTTGATCAGTTTATGCAAACTAGTTGATCAGTTATTTATAGTGAACAATCTATCTTACAAACATATATGAGTAGTGGCATGGTATGGTAAGAGTAATTGATGTGTTCATTATGCCTCCTGTTGTCCAAATCGATTATGAACCAATTGATTAGTTTGGCAAAACTGATCGATGTGTTTATGTGGAGAAGAATGGGTTTCTGTAAGAGTGAAACCCATGGATTAGTTGGTTGAACTAGTCAATCATTTTCAACAAACTGATTGATCGGTTTAGCAAAACTAATCGATGTGTTTAAAAAGAGACCAATGGGTTTTTGTAAGAGTGAAACCTATGGTCTGGTTGGTCAAACTAGTCAATAGGTTTTAGTAAACTAGTTGATCGGTTTGGCAAAACTAGTTGATATGTTCAAAAAGAGATGAACAAGTTCCTACAAGAGTGAAACCCATAGACTAGTTGGCCAAACTAGTTGATCGGTTTTAACAAATCAGTTGATTTGTTTGGCAAGACTAGCCAACATGTTTAAATAAAGATGAATGGGTTTCTGCAAAAGTGAAACCCATGGATTGGTTAGTCAAACCAGCCAATTAGTTCCCAAACTAGTCGATCAATTTTATCCGCTATTTGATCCATTTAAGTTTAACTCAACCCATGCCTTTGATCAAACTGAACTAGTCGATCTGTCTAAGAACTAATCAACTGGTTTGACTGGAATCAATCATTTTGTTTTGAAAATACTTTTAAAGAGTTTATGAAATGAATCGAAGTCATGTATTTTTCAACCAACAATTTTTAAAGAACTTTAATTAAAATATGAAGTTTGCTCAACTTAACTCTTTACTAGATAACTAAGACTCAAGAAATATTATCATTAGCCTTTAAGTTTCGCTTATCTTTCAAGTGTTTTTTTTCTTATAATTAGAAACTTGATTGATCTTTTACATTTTCACCTTTGGAGTATGCTTTAAGAGAATTAGTGAATTGTTGTACATGCACACTTAAGTAAACACATTGGTTATCAAGATCTAGTTTTTATCATCAAAACAAGTATAATGAGAGTGCTTAACCTTTGAGGTCAAAATGAACTAATTACATTATCTAGGGAAATTAACTAGTAGTATCATATCCAATCCTAGGGGAAGCTTTAAGTTAGCTTATGTACTAGTAGAAAGGAGTGATAAAACATGTGAAAGTATTCTAAACAAGTCTAAAGAGGATTTAGAGTAGTTGGAAGAAGATCTTGTAATAATAGAAGGGGAGATCATGCAAAAGAAAGAGCATTGGAGCAAAAATAGATAATTGGTTGACCGATCTACTATTTAGCTGAAATATGAAAGATTTTAGAATGGTAAATCCTCTACCATTCCAAATATTACTATCACCAACCCTATCTCTACTATTCCCTTTCCAAATAGGCTATCCAAGTCAAAGAAGGATGAGAGTGATGAAGCTATATTTGATACATTCAAGAAGGTGTAGATCAACATAGCACTCCTAGAAGCTCTTAAGCAAGTGTCCAAATATGTAAAATTCTTTGAGAAGTTATGCACCATGAGGAAGCGACTATGGGAGAAGGAAGTGGTAAGGATGAGTGAGCAATTTTATGATGCCATACAAAGGAAGCTACCTCTAAGGTGCTAAGATCCTTGAAGCTTCATTTTTCCATGTGTATTTAGTAGCAATAGATTTGAAAATGTCATGCTAGACCTAGGTGCATCTATTAATGCCATGCCATATTCTATTTATGCATATTTAGTTTTAAGAGAGATTAAGAAAGATAATGTTATCATTCAACTTTATGATCATTCAAATGCATTTTTCAAGGGTCTTGTAGAAGATGCACTTGTGTAGGCTTGTAGATGACACTTTCCCCACATCTTATGCATACTTGGAACACATGGAGGTAAACCCTCTGCATCGGTATGGATGCCTTCCCTTTTCAATTCCTTTAGCTGCTAACAAGCCTATACCTTATGTGATTTAGGCCCTTACCCTAGAGCTCAAGCCACTACCATATCATTTAAAGTATGTATACTTAAGATATAATGAACCCCTTATGGTGACCATATCTTCAAAGTTGGTAAACGAGAAGTGTGTCAAAGAAAAAAATCCATACATCAGCTGCTACACTTTAAGGACTCTTAATGATGCTCAGTTGAATTTCTCTTGAAACATTTATATCATATTTACTTCAAAATAAAGTTATCATTTTTACTGACCATGCAGCATTGAAGTATCTATTTTATAAAAATGAAGCAAATCCCCTTTTGAAAAGATGGGTTCTCTTGCTAGAAGAGTTTGATATAGATATTAGGGACAAGAAAGGGAGTGAGAACATAGTAGCAAATCATTTGAGCCGCATGATTCAAGATGGTGAGTCTATACCGTTGATTTAGAATTTCCTAGATGAGTAGGTCTTGAGGATACGGATAAGGATGCCATAGTTTGCTAATATTGTAAACTATATTATTACTCATAATCTACCTATTGAAATGCTAAGATTTGTGCGAACTAAAATTAGAAAGGAGTCATACTAATATGTTTGGGATGACCCCTATTTCTGAAGGATTGATGATATGGTGAGGAGATGTGTGAATGATTATAAATTTGAGCATATTTTATCATACTGTCATACTTTGCATTGTGGAGGACCCTATGGTGCCAAAAAAACTCATTCAAGGTTATTGAGGCTGGCTTTTATTAGTCCACACTATTTAGAGATGATAAAACTTATTGTATGAGATGTGTTAGGTACCAAAGATCAGGTAACATTGGTCCTAAAGATCAAATACCCTTAACCTCTATCATAGTTATAGAAAATTTTGGTGTGTGGGGCATTGATTTCATGGGTCCATTTCTATCTTTTAAGGCATATCTCTATATTCTTCTTACTATCGGTTATGTGTCAAAATGGGTGAAAGCAATTGCCACCCGTATTAATAATTCTTGTGTAGTTGCACGTTTCATCCAATCTCATATCTTTTCTAGGTTTGGTATGCTTAGAGTGATCATTAGTGATGGAGGACCACACTTTTGCAATAGGATGATTGAAGATTTGCAACACAAATATGGGGGTTACAAAATAAATTTTCTACACCCAATCCCCCTTAAACTAGTGGTCAAGTAGAAGTCTCTAACCAAATCAAGAAGATACTAAAGAGGATTGTGAATCTAAATTGAAAGGATTAGATCCAAAGGTTGGATGATGCCTTGTAGGTTTATAGGACGACCTATAAAATTCTCATAGGAATGTCTCTATTTTTTCTTGTTTATGGAAAAGCATGTCATATGTCTGTGAGCTTGAGTACAAGATATGGTGGGTTACGAAGAACTTGAACATGAGTATAGATTCTGCCAGAATGCGTAGGAGGCTATAGATTCACGAGCTTAAAGAGATAAAGGATGGTGTATTTGAGATTGTTATAGCGTACAAAGAGAAGATATTTTTTTATGACAAGATACTCCATTGAAAGTCATTTATTGTGGGTCAAAAAGTGTTACTCTACTATTATCAAATTTGCTTATTCCTAGGTAAGTTGCATTCTATATGGGTTGGTTCTTTTATTACTACTCATGTTTTTTCCTCACGGTGCCATATAGTTCAAAAGTGAGAAAAAGGAAAATGAGTTCAAGTTAAATGGTCATAGACTGAAGCCATACTATGAGGCATTCATGAAGAATGATGTTGAAGAGGTACAACTATAAGAAGTACCCACATTGATTGAGTAAACCGATATCACGTCAAGTTGAAGACATAAAACCAAGTGCTTTTGGGAGGCAACCTAATGTGATAGGGGATTTTTCTAACATTAACTTGTTTCTATCTATTTATTTATTTATTTATTTTATATATCTCTCGATACTTAAATTACACGTTGCTTTACTTGCCTACACATTGAGGATAATGTGTGATTTAAGTGTAGGGGTGTAAGTGTTTTTGTGTGCTTGCGTGATTTTATTTATCTTTGCATATTTGTTAAAAAATCATATTTTTTATGTGTTTTTGGTGTGTTCAAAGTCATAGGAACCTTTAACTAGTGAATGACAAGTATATCTTTGAAATCTAACTAAAAAAGGATCATAAGATTGAGATAAAGTGAGTGTATTTTTTTATTGTCAATTTTGATGTAGGAAACATATATCTAAATGTATATATGTGAATAGAGTAAGGATATGAATGACTTTCTAATAATCAAAATAACATGTTGAGATTTATCATGTTCTATGGTGAGCTTTTGATCTATATATTCCTTCTTTTTTGAGTGAATTCACCTAAAACAATATATTTGTGTTGGCTTCAAATTTTCTCTACAAATCTCATATAAATTTAATTTCTTTGATTAAATTACTTGCTATGGCTCTTGTAATAGACTCGAGATATTACCAGAACCTACTCTTGTACTAGTTGAAGCTTATAGTTAAAACATGCTTTGATTGAGAAAATGAAAACACATTCTAGGATTTTCCATCGCATGACCTAATATCTTCTATCCTAATATGTACACATGATATATGCCCCGTAGAAGCCCTTTTGAGCCTATACATTGACCATATATACATTTTTATTTATTAGCTACATTAAATAACCCTCGGGCCTTTCCCTTACCCTTAGAGCTAGTGGAAGGGGATCATTTTATTATATTATGGAAGTAAAGTAGTTATGTATGTGATAGTATGTGGAATATATATATATATATATATATATATATATATATATATATATATATATATGTTGAGAAAGGAATCAGTTATGTTTGGTGGTGGAGACAAAAAAAATATTTGTTGTGTTGTGATGAATTTTCTTTGTTTAACTAAAAAATGAATGTGTGTGTGTATATATATACAACATAAGGAAAATAGGGAGATATGGAGATGACTTTGAGAGAGTTCTATTCATGTTCTAATTTTTAGATTATCTCATTGATCTAGGTTGGTGTTGAGGTTGAGGTGTGTATTATTGACCACCATTGATGTGGTGTTGATTCTTATATTTCATCTTCTTATGAGTGTTCCACTAGTTCTTGGTTTTTTAGCACCATAAACTTAGAATATTGTGTACCCCACTATACCTTAACCCCTTTACAACCTATCATAAAGTCATGTTTGATTCTTGAGATAGGTAGCCTTTAGTATGATGAGGATTAGTCACAAGAGTTAAGCATATAGTTTAGTCCATTTAGTAAGTATTTGATATCCGTCATGAGCTTTTATCCACAAAAATATAAGCTTTCCTTGTTTATATATGTATATTACTTGCTATTTTTATCATCTTATATCTCACATATCTAAGCGTATTTTTTTTAAAGAAATTTGTAACCATGAATTTGAGAGAGTAAAAAGATGTGAGGATGGGTCTTAATGTGATTAAGATGTGGTATGTTTTTAACCGTATGGTTGCTCTATCCATATTTGCATATGTTTATGTATGAACCATACATTAAAATCAACCCTTTAAAATTTTAGTGTTGAATCTTGGTTGAGTGCTTATCTTGGTGTTACGAAAGTAAAAGATTATGAGACAGTTAGCTAAGGGTTTGAAGGTGTATTTTTCTTTTTCTATTTGAATTGTGAGTGATTTTCTAGTTATATCATTTGTGAAATCCTCACGAGTTCTTACTCGTCTTCTAAGGGTGACTTAGTGGTTTAAAGAGTCTATTGTACATGCTAAGTGTAATTGTGATGCTTATGAAAGTAACTAGCTAGTTTTATTTTTATATTTATTTTTGTATTTTTATTTTGAATTATATTTTGCTTGAGGATAATTAAAAAACTAAATAAGGGGTATTGATGAATATGTATTTTTACTATTTTTTATCCTTTTATTTTTGACTTTTGGTATTTTATTTGAATAGTATATGAGGTTATTATAATTTTATTCTTAAGTGATAATAATCTCATATATTTAATTATTTGAGCTAAAATGATATAAAATTGATGGGTTTAAATTATGAAATTATTTTTAATTCTTTTAATTTTTTTTCTAGGTAAAATTTAAAAAAAGAAAAAGAAAAAGAAGATGGCACGAAGTGTTGTGAATGAAAAAAAAAGCCCAAAGGCCAAGAAAAGAAAAGGCGGAGTGCGGGTAGGTAGGTCTGTAAAAGGATCAAAGGTAGAGAAAAACAAAAGGATTTTAAACTTTTAAGTTGATACCACAAGTTGGTATCAAAGTGGTTGATCTTTTTGACCACGTCTGTTTTTTAAATTAAATTTGTTTTACAAAATTTTTAATGGATTTTAAAGTATGTTTCGACCGTCCTTCCGTTTTTGACATTTTAAGCTGATACTACAAATAGTATCATTTTTAAATGAATTTAGATTAAAAAGTTTTCCTTCATTTCAAATCATTGTGAACCAAAAAGGATTTATTTATTTATTTATTATTTATTTTCAAACGTTTTCATTCCGGCCATGGTGAGAAGCGAATGGTAGAATTTTAATAAAGTTTATTCTTAAGGGGGTAGTTTTTTTATAAGCATTATTTTTTTAGGGTATCCCTATCCGTTTAGAAACTTTTGACCCTAACCCTAGGCGCTCCCAGAGACTTCGGGGGCGAAGTCTGTTTTTCAGAGGGTAGTGATGAAATGCCCCAAAAATTCTAATTTTATTATTTATTATTAAATAAGAGTTTATTAGGAAAATTAATTAAATAAGTTATTTTTATTAATATTAAAAGGGAATTAGGTAGGGCAAATTAAGAAGAAATTTACAAGTATTTTAATTTGGAGAAATTTTGGTATTTTAGCTAATTAAGAATTTTATTTTAGAAACTAATTAAATAAATTATTTTATTTGTAATAAGAAGGAGAAAAAATTTTCAAATTAATATTAATTTTATAAATAATTTAATTGAAGAAAATTAGGGTGTTTTGCTAATTAGAATGGAATTTATGAAAAATCTTTTAAAATCCTATTTTAGCCTAAAAAGGGATTTAAATAATATTTTATTTAATTATTAGTATTTTTAAATGTCCCAAATATTTTAATTAATTTAAATACCAAACCTAATTATTTTTCCCTTTTTCCCTTTTTCCTTTTTCCTTTTCTTTCTTCCTTTTTCTTTCTTTTTCTTTCTCCTTCTTTCCTTTTTCTTTTTCTTCTTTTCCCCGTTGGGCCTGCCCTCTCCTGCGGCCCAATCCCCTCCCTCCTTCCTTCTTCGGTGCGGCCCAGCCCGCACGACCGTTGCCCTTCACCCGTCATTGCAGCGCTGTGTTTTTCTCTGTTTTCCTCAAACTGTAGCGTTCCATTTAATTCCTTCCTCCCTCACGACAATCGCCTGGTCTCCCATCTTTTCTTTTCTTTCTTTTCCTTTGTGAACCGCCCGGTCCAGCCCCCTCCATCTTCTTCTTCCTTCTTCCCCGTTGACGCCGACCTTCGACCTACAACATTGTCGCCGCCGCCCTAATTTTTCGCCAGCGATCTCGCCCGATTTGACCGGCCTTTTCCTCCCTTTCTCTTCCCCTTGTTTCGGCAGCCTCATAAACCCAATCAACTCCCCTATTCCCACACATTTCTCCCTCTCCCAGCCAGTCAACCCCCATCCCCCAAAAATTGATGCCACCGGCCAAATAACGCCACTGGAAACCCTAACCCTACTTTTTCAACTCTCTAACCGATCCACAGACCCTAAACTGTCATTTACACTCTATAAATACCCCCCATAACAGCCCTGTGTTGATCTTTTAATTCCTACCCAGAAAATGACCCTTATCGCCGCCGCCACTTTAGACGCTAGCCTTGCCACCGTCAGCCAACGCCACCACCTAATTCACCTACCAAAATCTTCCTTGCACCACCCTATAGCTAGCCAAACGTCCCATATGCCTCGATTCTTCCTGCACGAGCCACCCCAGCTATGCGAAATAGCCTTCCCGATCAACCTATTTTTCTGTCTCCGCCACCCTTCGAACCACCTTTTACCACCTCTTCCACCGCTGTCGCCGCTTCTTTCACCTTCTAAAATGTCCTGCAGATCACCTTCTACCTTCCCCTACCTCTCTTTTCCTGTTTCTCCCTCTCCTCCTCTCTCTTTCTTCTTCTCCTCCATTCGGCCACCACCGCCGCCGTCGTGCGCCGCCAACTTTGGTTGCGCCACCACCTCTATTCTATCCCCCTCCTTTTGGGAAACCCTAAAAACCCAAACTCCTACCTTAATTCTCCCTATCTTTTTCCCAACATGCAACTTTTACCCTTTTCTTTCCTTTTTCTGGCCACCGCCGCCGCTGCGTGAACCACCGTTGGTGCCGCCTATCCCCACCAGCCTAAGGTTGAACCCTAGACCCTCTTAACCCTTTTCCCTATTTTTATAACCCTTACATTATTTTATTTTAATTATTTGCATATAAATACTATTATTATTATTATTATTTTTTTAATATGTATTATTATTATTACTAGTTTTAATGTTTTGATTATTATTTCTGTTGAGGGCTGAAGCCCTATTGTATTTTATTTTCGATATTATTATTATTATTCTTATTATTTCCATTATTACTATTATTAATATTAATGTGTTATTATTATTATAATTATAATTATTGTTATTTTTACTATTTTGAATTACTATTATTATTATTCCATTATTAATATTACAACTACTCTACTATTAGTTATTCTATTATTATTATTATTATTATTATTATTATTATTATTATTATTATTATTATTATTATTATTATTATTATTATTTCATCACTATTATTATTAATAAATTTGGTTATTTATTTTACTAATATTATTATTAGTATTATTTTGGTAAAGGGGGCTGAAGCATTTATTTTACTTTGTTTTTGAATAATATCCTTTGTATTATTATTGTTATTTATATCCTCATTGATATTATTTTTAGTATCTTTTCTATTATTATTTTAGTATCATTATTATTATTAGGGTAAAGTATTTAACCCTATATTATCAACTTTTATAATATTTCTATTATTTCTATATCTTTTGCAAATTTAGAATTCTATTAATGTTATTTTTATTGCTATGTTATTATTTGGTCAAAGCCCTAAGGAGGCGTAGGAGTGTGCTCTAAGATCAGTGTCGTTTTAGGTAAGGGTGTTACTAAGGCCTTTTATTTGTTTATATGCATTATATGGTTCGTATGCTATGTATCCTATGTTTATCTTTATTAATTATGTCGTATGTGGTATGATGTGGAATTGAAGTATTTTTTGTATGTTTACATGGCATGTGTATTATGTATATGTGATGATATGTGTCGTGATCCTGTAAGACATGCATGTGAGGGAGTTGATGTGTTTTGTGTGGGAGAAAGGATGAAAAAGGAGGATAGTTAAAGAGGTTGACCAAGGGAGGTGAGTTTACCTAATTATTTTAATGATTCATGAGTAGAAGAATAAAATGGAGAATTTTAGGGTTTCGTGTGGGAGAATCTGATTTATGATTTTTTATGGTTTTGTGTGGGAGAATATAATTTATGGTTTGTATGGGAGAATCTAATTTATGGTGTTATGTGGGGGAATTTAATTTATGATGTTATATGGGACAATCTAATTTATGATGCTATATGGGAGAATCTAATTTATAATGTTCTATGGGAGAATCTAAATTATGGTTTTATATATATGAATCTTTGGTTTCGTATGGACTGAAGTTAGGGTTTTGTATGGATGAACCTTTGGTTGTATATGGTTAGAATTTAGGGTTTGGTAATGATGAATCTTTGGTTTGGTATGGATTGAATTTAGGGTTGGTATGGATGAATTTCTGATTTTATATGGAGGAATCTTTAGTTTTATATGGTTTGAATCTAGGGTTTGGTAAGGATGGATCTTTGGTTTTGTGTGGATTGAATTTAGGGTTTTGTATGATGGAATCTAGGATTTGCATGGTGATATTAATGGTTGTACGGTGGTATTAGGGTTGCATGGTGGTATTAATGGTTGTATGGTGGTATTAAGGTCTGCATGGTGGAGTTAGGGTTTTGCATGGGAGTTAACGATTGCATGGGATTTAGGGTTCGTATGAAGAGTTCGAGAGGTTACATGGGATGTGTGAAATTTACGTATGAAAGGTTGATTTGGGATATAAGTAAGTTAACGCAAGTGTTATTTGGGTGTTTGAACATTTAGGATGGAGAATAGTACGTAGGACATTATAAGGGTATAGAGGAGATTGAATTAAGGTTCGGAGTGATGTTGTTGTGATTAACTAGGGTTGGAGTGGATAATTGTGGTTTGTTATGATTAACTAAGGTGTGGAATGGCTAATTATGGTTGTTGTGATTAAATAGGGTTTGGAGTGGTTAACTATGGTTTGTTGTGGTCAATTAGGGTTGGTTGTGGTTGCTTAGAGTTTTTGTACTATCATGTGTATTTGGTGATTTAAATGTAATTATGATGGTGGAATTTATTATTAGTGATGTGTGAAATGTAAAGATAATGATTCATGCATGTTCTGGATCAAAGCTTGTGAATAAGATACTTAAAATATTAATTATTAAAAGTGGAGTATCGTTGAGACGGAACCAACCGATCCACCGGTTCGGAATAGTAGTTAGGGTTTTTACCCTGTATGTGACTGATCCACCGGTTATAATAGTGGTTAGGACATGATGTCCTATGTGTGATCGATCCACCGGTTATAATAGTGGGGGTTCCCAAGCTCAATGATCACAAACCAGAGTTTTGCTAAAGCACTTAAAAGATACTAATTACTTATAGTGGAACGCCATGCGAGTCAGGGCCAACCGATCCACCGGTTAGGAATAGTGGTTAGGATGCGTAGTCCTATGTGTCTCCGATCCACCGGCTATAATAGTGATTAGGGTATGATACCCTATGTGCCTCTGATCCACCGACTATAATAGTGGGGGCTTCGGTACTCGCATGGATTTGATAAAAAGTATGGTGTGAATCGACTTCTGATCAAAGATTAATTAAGTAATTGAATTGGATTGTATTTGGGCCTTTGAACTTTTACCTGGATGATCACATGAGTTATGTTATCATGATTATGCTATTTTATTATCCTGCATGATTTTATGTGCTTATGTGTTGGACTTAGTGCTCGGTTACCTTACTCAGTACGTAGCATACCGATCACCCTTTTCATGGGTGCTGCTCAATCCCACGAGTAGTATGCCATTCTGACTTTGTGCAGGTGGGCAAGACATCAGTCGGGGCTATGTGTTGAGCATGCTTTGGCTCAAGTTTGAGAGTGTCGTGGCCGTATTTCAGTCATTATGTGATTCTATTTCCTTTGTTATTTCTTTGGTATAGTATTTACCATTTTATGATTCATTACTCGATTGAGTATTTTAATTAACCTTTTATCAGTTGTAAGTTTAATTCTCTTTTGGAAATGAATTATAATTTTTGATGCGTACTATGATTTTGTTTTACAACCGTTTAATGCTTATTTAGAATTTGAATTGTATTGATTTATAATTGATTATTTCTTTTCTTAGCCTTAGCACTTGGTGCTGAAACGGTCGGAGAGAACCGATTTGGTACTAAGTGTGGCGGTAACATCCCCAGAATTCACAGGTTTTAAGTTTTTCTATTGTAATTACTTCCGCTTTAAAAAAAAGTAGTGAATTTTGGGGTGTTATAGTAACCAAGGGGAAAACCCATGTACTTGTTGCTTATGTTTGAAGGTAATGAAAGGAATACCACCCTTGAACCTTAGGTCAAGCCACTATTAGAGGAACTTATGGATGTTTTCCCAAATGAACTAATAAGTTAATTACCTCATTAAGGGAAATTGTACACCAAATTAATTTGTTTCGTAGTGCTACACATCTAAAAAAAAACACCAATAGGTATAACCTTAAAGAAGCTTTGGAATTATTAAGTTTAGTGGATGAATTATTGCATAAGGGTTTCATACATGAATCCCTTAATCCATGTGTCATGCCCATCCCTTTGGTACCTAAAATGGATGGCTCTATGAGGATGTATATAGATAGTAGAGTTATTAATAACATTTCTATCAAGTATAGGTACCCTATACCTAGGCTTGATGGCTTGCTAGATTGTTTGCATGGGGATCATGTGTTCTCAAAAATTGACTTGCGGAGGGGCTATTCACAAATACGGATGAAGGATGAGGATTAATGGAATACCTCCTTCAAAACTAAAGGAGGATTGCATGGGTGGATGGTCATGTCCTTTATATTATCATACGCACCAAGCACTTTCATAAGGCTTATGGATGAGGTTATGAGGCTTTATATTTTTAAATTTTTTATAGTTTACTTTGATGTCATTCTTGTATACTCTTGTATTAGTGAAGATCTTATATGGTTCTTGAAGATTATATTTGAAGCTCTTAGGAAGACCAAATTATATAGAAAGAGTAATGTGACTTCTCTATGCCAAGAGCCACCCTTTCTAGGGTTTGTTGTGTCTCAAGACGGCACCTCAATTGATGAATCAAAGGTGAAGGCAATAAGAATGTGGCCTGCACCCACATCCATTACCCATGTTAGATCCTTACATGGACTTACCTCATTTTATAGGTAGTTCATCTAAGGATTTAGCACTTTGTTGGCCCCTATCACCAATTGCCTCAAAAGGGGGGAGTCTATTTAGGTCGAAGATGCCTAAGAAGCCTTTTATTTGATCAAAGGATAATTAGGTGAAGCCCTTGTCCTAAGATTGTTTAACTTTGCCAATGTCTATGAGCTAGAATGTGATGCGATTGGAGTTGGCATTAGATCAATTTTACTACAAGATGGCAAGCCTATCACCTACTTTAGTGAAAAGCTCAATGTATCCTTATCTAATTACAACAATTATGATAAAGAATTATATGCTACTGTTAGGCTCTAGATCATTGGTCCTATTACCTTAGTCCATCCCAATTAGTATTATGTACTAATCATAAGTCCCTAAAGTATATATGTAACAACCCCACATTTTGTAACCTAAATTTTGAACTTTTAGCCTTTTATTTGAATACTCGATTATCCTTTATTGCTACCCATCTTCTCTACATCAAACCATTTTACCCCTACCCCTCACCTCTCCAGCCAGCATATACATACATGCCCACATGCTCATCTCATACGACGTTGATTCCTACTTTTTCCTTTTCTTCCTTTTTCCTTCTCTATTTCCCAACCAACTCCCTATAGCCATGCCTCACGGCCAACCTCCCTTGCCTCTGTTTTTTCTTCACCATCACCAACCATCGCTGATCTTCTAGGTCACCCTACTTGAGCTCCTCGACCACTCACCATCGCAACCATGTAGCCTCTTCTCTTGATACAATCCCTATTTTCTTTCCTAGAAAAACTAACCCCAAACCATTCTCCTTTCCTTCCCTTTCTCTCTTTGCCCAACCGCTGCCTCAGCCTCCCAACATGTGGCTTCGCCAACCATCACCACCACAACCCAACCATCTTTACTTCCTCTACCTATGTTTTTCCTTGTCCATTCTTCTCCTTTCCTTTCCCTTCTCTCCCTTGCCTCAAGTTTCTTCTTCCCTCACCACCACTATAGCCATCACACCACTAACACACCACCGAACTCAGCTTCCTCAGCTGCATCCATTCCTTTCCACCACTAGCCAATCTCGCTATAGCCAACTCCATCCCTCTAAGCCATCACCTCCACCCAACCAAGCTTTCACTTCCCTCAAAGCCCTTCTTCTTTGGCCAGCTCAGGATGTTCATGCAGTGATAATTTCATTAAAGATTTTACCTATTTTTCATTAATTTTTTTTTAATTTCCTTATTTAATAAATATTGTTAATAAAAAATTATTATCTTATTTATTAAAATTGTAATACCCCATATTTTTAAAATCCAGATTTATTAAGCTTAATGATTTTATTAGCGTAATTTGATGTAAACAATTAATTATTTTAATTTCGATTCGTTTTATGAATTTATCGACGATTTCGAATTCATAATTGAATGTAATTAATCATTGTCGTTGCTAACCATTCTAGACAAATTCGTTCATGACAATGATTTTATTATATTCTTATGAATTCGATTCTCGGTTAAAAATATGTATTTCCGTTGTTTCTCATATTTTTATTTTTAATATTTTAGATTTGTTTTCGATTATAACTTTGTCATGTGTTAACGGTGTATTTTGAGGTTATATTTCGTTGACAAAATATATCATTTGGATTATAGAATTTCTACTTAAATAGTTAAATTTATTTTAATAATTTTATCCGTAGAAAATATTTCCGACTTTAAACTTATTCGTTTTCGGTAATCGTTAATATTTTCGAAAAGTTTTAAATTAAAAAGATTTTCGGAGTTTATTTATGAAATTCTTTCTGGAATTAATTTTCTTTCGTTTTGTGCTTTTTGGTTTACGGAAAACCGATTTCGAAAATTATTTAAATTAGTCTTGGTTTATTCGAATTTGACTTAAATATTTTAGTATATGTTTTTAAATAATTTTTCGGGGTCTTATAATGTATTTCCGTAAATAATATAAATTTTTATGTTCGTTGGTTAATTCTTTCGAAAAATGTTTCTGAAATTCTGTATATAGTTCTTTTATTTATTTTAAGGGTTCGGATCGTTTCGAAATAATTTTTATTTAATAAATTTTAGATAAAATCTTCCAATATTAATTTTTAAGTTTTTAATATTTTATTTGATACTTGTTTTCGTAAAAAAAAAAAAAACCAACCGGTGCCCGACCGAACCCCCCCTCTTCTTTTTCTTTCTCTCTTCCCTACCCCGACCCCCCTCCTGTGTGCCCCGTTCTGCAGCCCGAAGCCCTAGCCGACCCAGCCTCCCTCATCGCTCCCCAGCTCCTCCCAGCTCCGGCCAACCTCGCCAGCACCCGTCGACCACCGCCACTGCAACCGCGAGCAACCGCGCATAGCAACCACGCACAACAGCCGAAGCAGAGCCGCTGCAGCGACTGCGAGCAGGAGCAGCAACCACAGCAGGTCTTGCCGCCGCCCGGCCACCGGCGAGCCCTGCTGACCACCGGCGAGCCACCCCCGGTCCCCGACGAAGCTTTCCCGGCCTTCCCTTGCCCTGATTCGTTGATTTTCGTTTGGTATAATTTTCGAAAAACCCTAACCTTGTTTTGATTAATTGGGTATGAATTAGCTTATAAAAAGCTAAATTGATTGTTTGATTATATATATATGTGCTGTAAGATTAATTTGGATAGGTTAATTGTGTGGTTGTGTTGGAACTTTGGAAAAATTGGATTTTTGGCCGGGTTATGCCCAAAATTTTCAGATTCAACCGATTTGGTGATTTTGGACAAATTGATTATACAATATGTTTTAAAATGTATCCAATTTTATTTTGGAACCGTCAATTTGATAAATTTATGCAGGTTTTATCGAAATTGGATTTTTAGGTCAAAACTCCCGTGGGTTTAAATTGGTTTGGGTAATCGGGTTATTTTATTCAATTAACTATATAAATTACATTAGAATATGTTTAATTACATTTCCGAACCGTCAATTTATATGTTTTGGCAAGAATTGATCGGATTTGTGTTCCGGGCCCAAAAACCCTAATTGTGCTAAATTGGACATTATGTTATCCGTTTTGATCAATTGATTATTTGACATGTTATAAAAGGTATTTAATTGCATTTCTAAACATTCAATTTGATTAAATTTATAGAATTTTACCGAATTGCATTTTCGGGTCTAAAACCCTAGATTTTAAGTGGGATTATGAGATTGGTTATTTGTATAGTTGTTTTACTAAAATTAAATTTATAAAAGTAGTTGAAATGAGCCTAATTGTATTCTAATACCTTTAATTAGAATTAATTGATTTGAATTACTTGAGTTTATGTCGTGGACTTTAAAACCCTAATTTTGAAAATTGATCATCTGGAATTGATTTATCAGAAGATCGTTTGTTGAATTTGATTGTCTAGATTTGTCTAAAATTAGTTTAATTGTGTTCTAAAACTATCAATTTGAGGTAATCAAAGTGATTTGGCCGATTTGTGGTTTAAGTATTAAAAACCCTAATTTTCTGGGATGATTTTATAAAATTGATTTTTGCTATGTGTATTTTATCTAATCGAATTATATCTTTGGGTTTTAAATCATTTAAATTCGGTTTTAACCTAATCGGTTTGGATTTGGTTCTATGTAAATGGTTAGGTTACCTAATTAGTTGTAAAACCTAATAAATAAGTTATTTTCGATAAATTAACTTATGATCAATTATTCTTTCTCGGGCTTTCCAAATTAAGTTGAAATGTCCCAAGTGATATTTGTATTAATCCGTTTTGATTTAGTTTTAACCTTAAATTTTAATAGAGCTATGCTTTTAAGTTTTAATTTTTGGACACGTTTTCTAAGAAAGATCATTTGTGTCGTTTGTGTTTATTTAATTAGAATATGTGGATTATTGATTGATAGGATAATTTCTAATTTAGTTTTCAATTTCTATCGGATCTAGGAAAGCTTTCTCGTGGATCCACGAGCTAGTGATCTCTCTCCCTTTTATCTCGCTTAGCTAGCTTCGGATCCAGGTAAGTTCTCTACTTACCTCTACTTATGGGTATTTCGTAAGGATGTGGCTAAGGTCCCTATGTGTTATGTGACTTGCATGCCTTAGATGTTTTGTATATATACCATGTCCGGTTGTGTATCGTATGGTTGTCCTTAATGTGTTTTATGCGTAGCGCAGCTTCGAGTTAAGGTATGTGGTATGCGTTTTCTTACGACATGAATGCGATGTCCATATGTGGTAATTATGATGTGCTGTGATATGATGTAACCCTCTAGGACATGCATGCTAGGGTGATTATTATTATTATTATTATGACATGGAGATAAAAGGGCAAAAAGAAATAATTGGGAAGTGAGTTGCTAAAAGGGAGTATAAGGGACCCGATTAGGGTTTTGGGAAGAATTAGTAATATGGAAAGGGCGGAAGTAAAAATGATTAACGGTGAGTGAGGTGCGGGTTGAGAGTGAGAGTTTACGTTATGAGGAATGATTATGGGTGTTTTGGGAGAGAAGAAATATTGGGTGAAAAGGAGAGGTTACTTGTGGGAAAAGAAAGGTACTAGGGTTGAAGTGGCCAACTAGGATTTGAGTCACAGGTGGAATCGATGGGTAGAGCGATATGATTTGGGATTGGAACTAAGTGAGATGAGGTGTTGAGGATAAATGAATTAATGGTAGTGAAATAAGAGGGGGTTGGGCCACATAGGTCCTATTAGGGTTTCAAGGGAAACCCTCGAGGCTAATGGCGGATGGAGTCTGATGTCACGAGGTGTTGGGCCTTCACCCACACCCTTAAGAGTTGGTTTTTATTATGTGTGAGTATAGAGGGAAATGGATATCGAGGTGTGATAAGGGGTGCACGAGTTCCAAGATATGGGACGGGCCCTCCTGGGAGGATAGGTGTGGATATAGTTAGCCATGCATGTCAAGGGTAAAACACTTTCAAATAAGATACGTTAAGATACTAATCACTTAAAGAGGAAGATGCTGAGCCGGGCCCAGACCGGTCCACCGGCGAATAATAGTGGCCAAGAGCCGGGGTGCCTTGGAGACCGTGCCACCGGCGAACAATAGTGGTCAGGAGCGTTTTGCCCTGTATGATTTCCGGTCCACCGGCTATAATAGTGGGGGTTTCCGTGCTCAGCAACCCAAACGTAAAATTTATAAGACATGAGAAAGATACTAAATACTTACAGTGGAACACCGTGTGAGTCGGGGCCAGACCGGTCCACCGGCAAATAATAGTGGCCAGGATCGTTCTGCCTTGGAGACCGGTCCACCGGCAAATAATAGTGGTCAGGAGCGTTCTGCCCTGAGTGTATACTTTTCGGTCCACCGGCTATAATAGTGGGGTTCCCGCACTCACATGGACTATTAAAGAATATGTGTGGAATGAATATATTATTGATGAGAATAAAGAATGAGTCACAAGCACTTACAGTGAAACACCATACGAGTCGGGGCCAGACCGGTCCACCGGCAAATAATAGTGGCCAGGAGCGTTCTGCCCTGGAGACCGGTCCACTGGCAAATAATAGTGGTTAGGAGCGTTCTGCCTTGAGTTTATATATTCCGATCCACCGACTATAATAGTGGGGTTCCCGCACTCACGTGGATTGATAAAGACTATGGTGTGAAATGACTACTTTTAATAAAGACTCAAAGGAAATAAGTTTAATTGGACTATGGTCAGCTATTATTATCTGTATTACTACATGTTGCTTACATGAGTATGTCACGCGTTGAGTTTCCAATAATATGGATTATTCCTACTTGAGGCGCATGAGCCACTTTATATTTCGGTTATACTATGATTATATGTTTAAATGGGATGTTATATATGTTTCATATGTTACTATAGGTGTATGGCAAGATTCCTGCTGTGGTTTGTGAGTATGTATGATATTGTATCAACGTATTGTATCATAATTTAATATGTATTTGATGTTATCGTTTACGTCTCTCTCATAAGATAGGGTAGTGAGACTCACTCAGTATTGGACCCGTACTGATACTACATTGGTTGAATGGGTCCTGTGATGATCCATCGATGGTGGGGAGCAGACCTTTGATGCAGGTTTTGATCGGTTACTAAATTGGGGGTGGAAGGCTTGACTTGAGTGAGTAGGCGGTCCGGATAATTATCCTTCGGGATTTGTTTTGTTTAATTGTATTCATCTTTGGAAGTTAAAGTGTCGTATTTAAATTTCCAAGGGTTTTGTAATTGACTTTTAATTTCTCGTAACGCTGTCATGCTTTTAAAATTCGGATTTAATTGTTTGACAGGTTTTAGCCTTGCATCTAACATGAGATAGATGATTGACATTTATCTTATGTTAGATGTGGCGGTAACATCTCCCAAATTCTCTCCTAGCTTCCGCTTATTTCGTTCAAAAAAAAATCAGGAGTGAAATTTGGGGGTGTTACAAAAATTAATATAGTAATTATGGTATTATTTTTAAATATAAAAGTTTTATTAACGGAGCCTAATAATTTTTAATAGGTTACCCATAATTTGTGTTTGGAATTCAGATAATCCCTATACTCTACTAAAACAATTAAATATCGCATGATAAAACATTAGGGATTTTGATGCATAAATTTTATTAAGTATTTTTGTTATGTTATAATTATTTGCTTAAGTGTGTTAGCATGAAAATTGATAATATGGAGCATGTTGAATTTATTTTGAATTATTATGTGTACAAAAGTATATTAAAATGGGTTTTATGTTGGGAGTGAGTTATATAGGTTATGTATGTCCAATATGATAAGTTGAGCATGCCGAGGCATATTATTAGCATTATTGTTATTATTTTGGACTCTAGAAGTAATTTGGGCATTTCGAGCATGTTATGATATTTACTCCAAAAAGTATGCCATAATTATAAATAAGTATGGAAGTATGTAGTTTGAAAGCTTTAGGAGCATGTATTAAGGTTTTACATGCTAAACCATATGTAAGGATATATGTCATGGTTAAGTATCTATATATGATTCTGGTTATGCATTTTATTATCATAAAATGTATTGGAGGTTGAAAATTTATTCATATTAGGACTTGAAAGATTTTGGTGGAAAAATGATTATTTTAGTTGTCTTACGGACATTTTTGTCAATATAGGTTAAAAATAAAATATTAGGTATTTTAATGTGATATGTGGTTTTAAATAGGCTAAATATATTATGTAGAAATTTTGGAGTAATTATAAATAGTCTAAATCGAATAAATGAGGAAAGTGGTTTTTAGTGGGAATAGTAACCCTAGGGGTAAAATTATTATCATATGTGGAAATTATTTGAGTTTGACATTAATTTCTAGATATGTTGGTTATATTGGTATTTTAGGGATGCATATTAAATTTTAGAGTCGGAGAGTCATGTTATCTTATTCTTGTTTTAAACTGGATAACCTTTTACATTTTTCCTAGGATATTTACTTTAGGTATTGAATCTTGTATTCAGAGTAAGCCTCCAAAACTCTTACTTTTTTTATGAAAGTTTCCTCGCAGTTTGCTTACTATATTTTGCATTCTAATTTTTCCCCTTATAGATGATGTGAGAATGGTATATAATCCAAACTTATTTTAATTACGGCAATAACACCCATTTATGTTTGTTTTACACTTTCACTTAAACTAATATTTTTAGTTCTAAATTTTAGGGTATTACAACATAAACATGAAACATAAGCTCAACCCTATTCATGTTATATGGATTGATTTTTTACAATATTTTTTCTTTGTAGCCAAGCATGAGTGGCAAGGAAAATGTTGCAACTAACACCTCTCTAGGAGGCATTGCATGTCATCTTTGCTAGAAGATTAAGTCATATGTTTTGGTTGCTTGAAAGAGATCTAACGAAGTGGTGAAGAATTTGCCAAGTTATTTAAAGATCAAGACAAGGTTCATAAGCCCTACGTGATACAAGGTTGATTCCTCTTTAAGAATAACAGGTTGTGCATCCTCAAGAGTTCAGTTTGAGAATTGCTAGTTTGATAAGTTCATAGAGGGAGAGTAGCTGGCTACTTCTGCATAAGGAAAACATGTGATATACTCTAGGAGCATTTTTATTGGCTTAAGTACATGGGGTCATGAAAAGGTTCTCTAATTACCAAAATTCCAAGAGCCACTTCCACCAAGAGCTCTACACTCCACTACCTATCCCACATCAATCATGGGACCACATGAGTATGGACTTCATAGCAGCATTACTTAGAAACATTGAAAAAAAATGATGCTATTATGGTAATGGTAGACTGATTAAGATGAATCATTTTTCCATTATCATCAGGTTGATGACACCTCTTACATAGCTGATTTATTCTTAAAGAAGATAGTTAGATTACATGGTATCCCAAAAGCATTTGTCTTTGACAAGGATACCAAGTTTCTTAGTAAATTTTAGAAGATTCTTTGGAGGTTAGTTAGTAATAAACTTCTATATAGCACCACCTATAGCCTGTAAATAGATGGTTAGATGGAGGTTACCAATTGAATGATCACTATGCTTGTGAAGAACTTGTTTTGAAAATCCCTACGAGATTGGAATCTGATAAAGTGAATTTTTCTTATATTTTTACCTCTCTTTACTTTAACTTTTGGACTTCATTTAATCTCTTTTACATATGGTTTTGGTCTATTATTTGCACTACCATTTTCTTGAACTTTGTGTTGCAGGATTTCCCGCAAAAACACCAATTCTGAGAAAGAAATGTTTATTTTTGGAGCAAAGGACCAAGCAAGGAACCTAACATGCTTATGGAAGTGTATTGAAGCTATAATAGCCAAAATATGTGTCAAGATATCCCTAAGAAGACTAAAAAGGGGGTTATACGATTGGTCGCACACCCAGCTATACAGCCATGCAACACTTCTCTATGATTATGAAAGAAAATAGAATCGCATGGCCAGGCAGTGTAAGGTTGCATAGTTGTGCATAATTCTGAACTAAAAATTCAAGGATAAAAATATTGCATGAATAGGTTGTTCCAGTCCTACACGCCCGTGTAAGGTTGGAAATTTCAAAATGCCAAGAGCTAAGAAAACAATCGTGCAACAGTTGTCTTCCCCATGATTTACGTGCGCGACATGGCCAACATGATGTGGAATTTTGTGGCATACCTCAGGGACTTCTTAAGGAGGGAGAGGAGGTTTTAGGGGACTCTTAGACCCGTCATTATCAAGCATAGCTTTATGTAATTGTTTGTTCCTTTAGTTTTAATTTTCTCCGGAGATTCAATTGTGTAATTCGTATACGGTCAGCTCGAAATCAATATTGCACTATTTTGGATTGCGGTTATTTCAATCTAATTCTTCTTCTTTATATCTTTGTATTTTTATTATGATCATCATGCTATTTATTTCATTAGAAAATATAAGTGAGTAGTCTCCTTTCTAGGATTGAACTTAAGTACCGTTTTAGTAATCATTATGATGAATTAAAGGATTATGTCATATGATTGATTCATTTGTACTGTTATATATGCTAGATTTAATTGTTATAGATTTGATTTGATGAAATCCAAGCTCCTAGATGTAATCTACAGCTGAAAGGCTGAGATTATTATCGAAAATTAACATATGTACGGGAATTTAAGCAATCACAAAAGTAGATGTTTAGTTCTTAGGGACTCATTAATTGGTGACTCTTAATGGTTTAGTTTAATTTATGAGTCACGAAATTTGTCGGAAAATTAAATTTAAAACGTTCTTAGACCTTGAAAGAGGCTAATGAATATGATTTGACCAATTGTCCATAGTTAGCAAATTAATCTATGGCATAAGTGTTGTTTCATTATTGATTATTAATCCGGAGACTGAAGTTCGATCCTAGGTTTCACTCTTATTGTTTAGTATCTGTAATTTAGAAAGCTTTTCATAATTATTCTTTTATCCGAACACATACCCATGCTTTTTATATATTTAGATAGTTAAAATAGTAATTAAGTATAATCAATTACGAAGTCCCTGTGGGATACAACCTTGAAATGCTGTAACAAATTTGTGTGCTTACAGAAATACCACAACAAGTTTTTGGTGCCGTTGCTGGGGACTTTAGCTAATTGATATTCTTTACTTTTTTATTTTGGCTAGACTAAATCCTTTAATTCCCTTCTATCCTTTATCTTTGCTAGTTGATTGTTTACTTATTCACTTTCAAGAACCTTTTATGCAACGATCTTTTCGACTTGGGCCCCCAAGAGAGCTAGACTGTGAGATCGAATGAACGTTGACTGGGTTGTAGAGGTAGATAAGTGAGGCAAAAGCAAGCGTGAGTTCAGAGACCATAGCTGACACTGAAGGAGAAGAGGAGTAGCATCACTCTCTTAATGAGTTTGCATCTCTAAATGTATATAGGTTGCAATCGAGCATCTGGAAGCCAAAAGTAGCTGCCAACAATTTCAAGCTCAAACTTACATTGCTCAATATGGTTCAGCAAAATTAATTCAGTGGTAGTCCAATGAAGGACCCTAACTTACACATTTCTATTTTTCTCAAGTATTGCAATACCTTGAAGATGAATGGAGTATTGGATGATGAGATCAAGCTTCGTTTATTTCCATTCTTATTTAGGGATAAAGTAAGGGCCTGGTTGCAATCACTTCCCTCTGAGTCCATTACCACTTGGGATCAACTTTCTCAAGCCTTCCTTAATAAATACTTTCTACCATCCAAAATAGTTTAATTGAGAAACCTGATTATGAGCTTAAGCCAAAAGGATGGTGAATCTCTCTATGATGTGTGGGAGAGCTACAAAGATATGTTGCGAATGTGCCCACATCATGGGTTAGAAGAATGGTTGCTAGTCCACACATTTTATAATGACTTACATTACAACACCAGGTTGACTTGGATGCAGCTACAGGAGGCACTCTCATGAACAAAAGCATACTGGAGGCCAATCAACTAATTGAAGATATGGCTCAGAATCATTACCATTGGTTAGGTGAGTGCTCTATAGCCAAGAAGAGTGGTAGGTATGACATTTATACTCTAGATCACCTTTCTTCATGAGTTGATGCATTATTTCAAAAAATTAATAAACAAGTGTTAATGCATTAACAACCTTCCTTGCTGTTTGTCAGATTTGTGGCATTACAGGAAACTCATTGGTGGAATGTCAGTCTGTTACTCCTCCAACCCCCGAAGCAACATTAGCGGACCATATTAATTATGTTAATAACTTAAACCAAATGGAAGATCCATTTGCCCTTGCCTACAACCCAGGATGGCGAAACCATCCAAACTTATCTTATAAGAACCCACTACAGAACCCCATCCCTTAATTGAATTTTAGGCCCCCAAGTTTCCAAAACCTTAGACCACCATTCTCGTCTCCTCCCAAGTCAAATCTTGAGTTGATGATAGATAAATTCATAGCCTCTCAAAATAAACAAACCGAGGATTTGAAGAATTCAGTTAAAAGCTTGAGCTCTAAGGTTGAATCCCTAGCCACCCATAATAAAATGCTGGAAAATCAAATCATCCAAGAGGCCTAACGATCAGGATCTTCCACTCGACCCACTGGAATGCTTTGCGAAAAGCCGGAGACAAATCCTAAGGGATTCATTAACGCTATTGCCCTTCGAAGTGGAAAGGAGTTGGAGGGCCCTATTTTATGGAAGGAAATAGATGAGGGAAGTAGAGGAGTGGAGGAGGAAGTGGAAACACATAAAGAAGACATGCAGGTTGAGAATGAGACCACCTTAGGGAAAGATAAAAAGGTAGAAAAGTATGTCCCTCCACCACCATATCAACCTCCCCTGCCTTTCCCACAATGACAAGCAAAAGCGATATTAGAAAAATAGTTTGGAAGGTTTGTAGAAATTTTAAAGAAATTACAAATCAATATTCCATTTGTGGAAGCCATATCACAAATGCTTGCTTATGCCAAATTTTTGAAAGAAGTCCTCTTTGATAAAGGACGGTTAGAAGAGTATGATATGGTAGCACTAATGCAAGAATGTAGAGATATTTTTTAAAACAAGCTTCCACTTAAGCTCAAGGACCCCGGCTCATTCTTTATTCCCTGCACTATCAATGACATGTCCATTATTCATGTACTTTGTGATCTTGGAGCTTGTGTTAGTCTAATGCATCTTTCTGTTTGCAAGAAACTACATATGGGAGATTTAAAGCCTACCACCATCTACCTCCAATTAGCAGATTAGTCGGTAAAACACCCAGTAGGTATATTAGAAGATGTACCTGTCTAGGTTGGTAAGTTTTATGTTTCGGTTGATTTTATCATTTTAGAAATAGAAGAAGATGCTCAAATCCCCATCATTTTGGGAAGACCTTTATTGGCTACTACAAGAGTAGCTATAGATGTAAAGAATAGAAAACTCTCCCTCAACATTGGGGAAGAGAAAGTAGATTTTGATTTACCTTCCATAGTGAAATTCCCATTAATTGATGATACTTGTTGCAGGATCGGTACGGTAGACATGATGATTTAATAAGATCTTGCTGATTTGATCTCAAAAGATCCATTGGAGAAATGTTTAATGAGAGACAAACTAATTAAAGGTCATGAAGAAGCAGCTGCTTATGTTGCCATGCTCAAAGAAGATCATGCTTATGCAAAATGATCATGTATAGTGACCCCGATTGGAAGAGAATTGCATGACTCATCTTGTTCAAAAAAAGCTGCACTTAAGGTAGAGATAAAACCTCTCCCTTCCTCTCCCAAGTATGAATTTATGGACTCCAAGTGTAAACATCCTGTCATTGTAAATGTTAGCCTGAATAAAGAAGAAGTTGAAAAATTACTTAAAGTCCTTAGGCTGCACAAAGATGCCATAGGATATTCCATTGAAGACATAAAAGGCATAAATCCTTCATTTTGCATGCATCACATTTTATTAGAAGAAGGAGATAAGTCTTCCATTAAGCATCAAAGATGGTTAAATCTAAACATGAAGGAGGTCGTGAAAAAAAGAAGTGCTTAAGCTCCTAAATACAGGAATCATTTACCCTATCTCAGATAGTGAGTGGGTAAGCCCAGTTTAGGTTGTACCTAAGGAAGGGAGCATGACTATCATAAGAAATGAGCAAAATGAACTAATACCTACAAGAACGGTCATCAGGTGGCATATATGTATTGACTATAGGAAGTTAAATAAAGCCACCCGAATGGATCATTTCCCCCTTCATTTTATCGATCAGATGCCGGAAAGGTTACCTAGGCACTCTTATTTTTGTTATATAGATGGATACTCGGGATTCTTTCAAGTCCCTATCCACCTTATTAATCAAGAAAAAATAGTATATGAATTCTGGGGATGTTATTGCCACACTTAGTACCAAACCGGTTCTCTCCGACCATTTCAGTACCAAGTGCTAAGGCTAAAAAGGTTAATATAAAACTTAAACCAATATTTCATAAAAAGAATTAACGAGATAATAACTTAGAAATTAGAGTGCAAAATTAAAATTCCTCGAAGGGAAAATTCTTACAATTTAAAAAGGGTTTAATCAAAACACTTAACACAAGGTAATAAATCAAAAAGAATAAATGCAAATCAGAAGAAATAACATAACGAAATGAAATCACATGAAGAGAAAATACGGCCACAACATTCTAGAACTTTGAGCCAAAACATGCTCAACACTCAGCCCCGACTGATGTCTCACCCACCTACACAAAGTCAGAAGGGCATACTACTCGTGGGAATGAGCAACACCCATGAAATGGGTGATCAGTACTCTACGTACTGAGTAAGGTAACCGAGCACTAAGGCAAACACATAAGCACATAATCCATGCAGAATAATAACAGGGCATAATCATCAACATAATAACATAAAGGCAAATGAACGATCAAGTGAAAATGTCAAGATCTAATATAATTCAGATTAATTACTTCATAAATCCTTTATCGAAATGTTTTCACACCATGCTCTTTATCAAGTTCATATGAGTACGGGAACCCCACTATTTTAGCCGGTGGATTGGTCACGAGGGTACATGCCCTGCCACTATTTTAGTCGGTGGATCGGTCGCAAGGGTAACATACCCTGCCACTATTTTATGCTGGTGGATTGGTCTGGCCCCTTCTCTTACGGTGTTTCACTGTAAGTAATTAGTGTCTTTCCCATGTCTTAGAAACTGTAGGGTTTGATTTTTTTGTGCTCGGAATCCTCCACTATTATAACCGGTGGATCGGTTGTGACGGTACATGCCCTGCCACTATTTTAGCTGGTGGATTGGTCGCGAGGGAAATATTCCCTGCCACTATTATGCCGGTGGATCGGTCTAGGCCCGGCTCAACATCTTCCACTTTACGTGATTAATGTCTTATGTATCTTACTCAAATGCTTTCACCATGGACATACACGAATCATTATCTTTATACTTCACACATCACAAATCATAAAATTCTACCATCATAATTACATTTAAATCATCAAATTCACATGATAATACAAAAGTTGTAAGCAACCACAACAAACCCTAATTGTCCACACCATCCTAGTTCGGTCTCCTATGGACCCTTATATAATCTCCACGTACTATTTTTTATCCAAAATGTTCAACCACCCAAATAACACTTATATTACCTTCCTTATACCCCAAATCAACCTTTCATACATAAATTTCACTCTCGTACAAACTTTACACATCCCATGCAACCTTTCGAACTTTTCATGCAAACCCTTAATCCTATGCAATTATTAACTCCCATGCAAAACCCTAACTCCATCATGCAAACCTAATACCACCATACAACCCTAATACCACCATGTAAACCCTAATACCACTATACAACCATTAATACCACCATGCAACCATTAATACCACCATACAACCCTAATACTACCATGCAACCATAGATTAAATTCTCCCAAACAAATCATGCAAAACCATATATTAAATTCTCCCATATAAAACCATAAATTAGATTCTCCCATATAAAACCATAAATTATATTCTCCCACACAAAACCATAAATTAGATTCTCCTAAATAGAACCATAAATTATATTCTCCCACATAAAACCATAAATTAGATTCTCCCAAATAGAACCATAAATTATACTCTCCCACACAAAACCATAAATTAGATTCTCCCGAATAGAACCATAAATTATATTCTCTCACAAAAAACCATAAATTATGTTCTCCCATATAAAACCATAAATTATATTCTCCCATACAAAACCATAAATTATATTCTTCCATACAAAACCATAAATTAAACTCTCCCACACAAATTCATAAAAATTATAAATCATATTCTCCCACATGAAACCTTAAAATTCTCCATTTTATTCTTCCACTTATGAATCATTAAAATAATTAGGTCAACTCACCTCCCTTGTTCAACCTCTTTCCCCATCCTCCTTTTTCATCCTTTCTCCCACACAAACCACATCAACACCCTCACATGCATGCCTTACAGGGTCACAAACCATTCATCACATATACATAACACACATACCATGCAAATACACGAAAACATACTTCAACTCCACATAATACCATATACGAAATAAATAATAATGATAGATATATGATACATAGCATGTGAAGCACATAATGCATACAAACACACAAAAGGCCTTAGTAACACCCTTACCTAAAACGACACTAGTCTTGGCGCACGCTCCTACTCCTCCTTAGGGTTTTGACTGGTCTCACCTATTATGAGGGAAAAACTAGAAATTAGACTCCCTCTTACTAAAAATACTATTAATTACTAATTTATTCTAAGACTAGGTTTTTAATAAAATAATAACATATTAAGAAAAATAACATTAGCTAATTACTATCTTTGCTAAAGATATAGGAAATAATAGAAATATTATAAAAGTTGATAATATAGGGTTAAGGACTTTACCCTAATAATAATAATGATACTAAAATAATAATAGCAAAGATACTAAAAATAATATCAATGAGAATATAAATAATAATAATAATAGTAACAATAATAATAAAAAGGCATTACTCAAAAACATAGTGAAATAAGGGCTTCAGCCCCTTTACTAAAATAATATTATTAGTAAAATAAATAACCAAATTTAGTAATAATAATAGTGATGAAATAATAATAATAATAATAATAATAAGAATGATAAAAACCATAATAATATTGCAAAATAATAATAATACTAACAATAACAATAATACTAATAATAACAATCATAATAATAATAATAATAATAATAGAAAAACTAATAGTAAAGTAGTTGTAATATTAATAATGAAATAATAATAATAGTAATTTGAAATAGTAATAATAAAAATAATTATAATTATAATAACATATTAATATTAATAATAGTAATAATAAGAAGAATAAAAATAAAATAGAATTAAAAATACAATAGGGCTTCAGCCCTCAACATAAATAATAATAAAAACATTAATAATAATAATAATAATAATAATAATAATAATAAATATTAAAATATAAATAATAATAATAATAATAATAGTATTTATATGCAAATAATTGAAATAAAATAATTTAAGGGTTATAAAAATAGGGAAAATGGCTGAGAGGGTCTAGGGTTCAACCTTAGGCTAATAGGGATAGGCGGCACCGGTGGTGGTGCATAGCGGCGACGGCGGTGGCCGGATAAAGATAAGAAAAAGGGAAAAATTGAATGTTGGAAAAAAGATAGGGAGAATGGAGGTAGAAGTAGGACTATTTAAGAATACCTAGAGGGAGAGGAGTAGAATGGAGGTGGTGCCGCAACCAAAGGTGGCGGCGCACGGTGGCGGTAGTGGTGGCCGAATGGAGAAGAAGGAGAGAAAGAGAGGAGGAGAAGGAGGGAGAGGAAAAGAAGGGTAGGAGAAGGTATAGGGTGATCTGTAGAATAATTTGAGAGGTAAAAGAAGCGGTAGAAGCGGCGGAGGAGGTGGCTAATGGTGATTCGAAGGGCGGAGGTGGCAGAAAATGGTTTGGTTAAGAAGGAAAGTTTGCACAGTCGAGGTCGCTTGCGCAGGAAGAATCGAGTGATATGGAACGTTTGGTTAGCTAGAGGGCTGTGTAGGGAAGGCTTTGGTGGATGGATTTGGTGACGAAGTTGGCCGGAGGAGACGGACGAGACGTCTAAAGGGGTGGCGGCGACAAGGACGGGAAATTCTAGGTAGGAGACAAAATCTCTATATAGGGCTATTATGGGGGGTATTTATAGGCTTAGAAGGGAGGTTAGGGTTCTTTGGGTCGACGTGGGAGTAAGGAAAGTAAGGTTAGGGTCACCGGCAGCGATGGTTGGCCGATGGCAGCAATTTTTAGGGGAGAGGGGTTGTGCGCAGGAGAGAGAGGAAAACATGCAAGGAGGGGGGAGTTAGTGAGGTGAATGGGTTGCGAGTTAGAAGGGGAGAGGGAAAAGAGTATCAGTCGGTCAACGATGCAATTGGTGATGAAAAACCAGGGATGTGGCGGCGGTGACGTTGTAGGTGCTTGACGTCAGGGAAAGGAGGAAGAAGAAAGAAGAAAGAAAGGTGGGGGCAAACCACCGGTTTGGGGAGAAAAGAAAGAAAAGAAAGGAGAGGCAGACCAGGCCGGTCGGGTGCGAGCAGGGTACGTTTTAAATAAAACTCTGCGTTACAACGGGAAAAGAGGGAAAACGTCATGTAGCGAGGGTGAAGGAAGGAGGCGCGTGGGCTAGGCTGGCTGAAGGAAAGGAAGAAAAAGAGTAATACTGGGCTTCTGGGACAGGCCCAGTTCAGGGAGGAAAAGAAAAAGAAAAAGAAAGGAAGAAGAAAAAGAAAGAAAAGCAAGAAAGAAAAAGAAAATGGAAAGGAGAAAAAGGAAAAATAATTAGATTGGATATTTAAATTAATTAAATATTTGGAATATTTGAAAATAATAATATTTAAATAAAATAATATTTAAATCCCTTTTTAGGCTAAATTAGGATTTTTAAAAGATTTTCCATAAATTCTATTTTAATTAGCAAATCACCCTAAATTTAATAAATTAAAATATTTATAAAATTCCTATTAATTTGAAACTATTTTCTCCCTCTTATTTTAAACAAAATAATTTATTTAATTAATTTACAAATTAAAATCTTTAATTAATTAAAATACCCAAATTTCCTCTAATTAAAATATTTATAAAATTTCTTATAAATTTTCCCTAATTAATTTCTTTTTTTTCTTATAAAAATAAATTATTTAATTAATTTTCATAATAAAATCGTCTTTAATAATAAATAATAAAATTATAATTTTCAGGGCATTTCAATCCTAGTGAGGTAGACTTGATGTACTCATCACTTGCTGTATATAATTTTGAGAGCATTGATGTAATCCCCCAAAATTTTAGGAAACTATTAATTTAATAAATAGCTATTATTTGAAATAAATTTGCCTTTAAAATTATTTAGTGTAATTATTTTATGGATTTTTGAGTATGTAAATGTGGATAGGAGTTTATAATAAATTAAAAATAAATATTTTGTTATTTTATCATAATACTTTTATTTAAATAATTTTTCAAACTAATATTTTATTAAAATTATCCTTTTTGAGCCAATATATTGAATTATATTGAATTAAATTATTAAATTAAATAATTTATCAAAATATTAAATTTTATTATTTTCTAAATTAAATTAAATTGTTTTTCCATATTTTCTATTTTTCCTTCTTTTTCTTTTTCTTTTCCTTCTCCTTTTCTCCTTTTCCCCCTTCCTTTTTTTTTCTGGCTCGGCTTGCCAGGCTTGCGCCCGTCCTTGCACCTAGGCCAGGGGCCCATTCTTCCCCTCGCCCCAGCCACGCACAGCCTAGACCCCCTCTCCCTTTTTTTCCTCTCTTCCCTTCACCCTGGACCGCCCCAGCTTTTTTTTCTTTTCCCTGTGCCGGACTGGTCCGGTCTCCCTCCCCCTCCCTTCCTTCTTTCTCCTTCGATCACCCCGAGACCCCGACCAGTCCTCATCACCATATCTGCAGCCATGCCCGACCACCGAGACTCCGGCCACCGCCCCTGTTGATATGAATCTTAAGAATTTATATTTAATTAATTTTGATAATTGCTGTGAATTATTTACTTATAATTGTTTGTCTTATTTGGTGGATAAATAGGAGTGTAATGCAGCATATGGACTCTGTGGATCTTTGGATGCAGCTATTGGAATGTGCAGATTATGTATCTGGAGTGTGCAGATTATGTAATTTTTGTTAATTAATTGTAATCCCATATGATGCATTCGCCGGTCGAAATTGGCTAATGGAAATTAGGTCGGTTGTATAATCCGCCACCCAGTCCTTAATTTTGGACTAGATGGATTGTGGATTAATCAATCCTTAATAGCCATGATTAGCTAAAGTTTTTTTAGCTGATGGGAATTATGTCTCAAACTTACCTTGTATTTGGGGCATTTCTCTTGTGGTTATTTGGGCTGGTCGACTTACTTATGTGGCCCAAAGTAACAACCCATTCAGCCCTTTCCGTTGTAAGGCTGGCTGTGTATTTCGTTGGTTTGTATTGTGCGGGTATTTGTATGTTTGTTATACGGTCTGTCATACTAGTATAAATAGCCTGTAATACGCGGACGACACATATCTTTTTGGACGGAATACATTGCTGAGTTCTCTCGATTCTTCTCCCGACTTGTCTCTCTCTCTCTCGGCGAATCTCTCACTCGCTCTTCGTCTCTGAATCTGCTCTCTCTTGCTTTGATCGATCTTGATCATTCTTTCTTCGATTTCAGTTGCCGTTGTACAAACTGTGCCTCTGAATCTTTGGGTCTTCCTTTGGAGTTTTTCCTTAGGCTGAACCGGCGAATCGAATGTTGCGCTCGATTAATCTTTCGATCCTTTTGTGAAACCTAACAGGTTTCCATCATTTGGTATCAGAGCCTCGATTATTAGAGTGCTCGTAGTTTTCATTGTTACTAATTAAGTTTTCCTCAATTTTGAGTCGATCTCTGTATTTCGCTAACCCTATTTTGAGGTGTGAAATTTTAGGGTTTGCAACGACGAGGACTGTTTCGATTTTCGTCGTTCTAAAACCGGCGATTGAAGTATTTTGGTCCGCTATTTCGAAAGTTCCGAAGAGAAGCCCTAATCGACCTAGGGTTTGGTCAAGAACTTGAATCTTGACTGACCGTGCGACAAATTGTTGTTGGTAACCTTGATTCGTGAATTTTCTTGTTAAATACTACTATCTGTTATACTTAATTTCCGATTTCTTTGCAAATTACTTGTTTGTTAATAAGTACTCAGGTGACATAACCGGCGAACCTTTGGTTTCGAGAAAAGGGTTAGACCTCCAAGAAGAGGGGTACCCTAAATAAGTGGATTAATTGCTTAAGCAAACGTAGTAATATCGTTCCCTTTTACTTAGTCATTTTTGTCGAATTATTATAGACTTGAATAAGTCTGAGTAAGCTATACTATTGCTATTTCTGTTAATTATTGATATTGTGATACTTCTTGTGATTGGACTGTGTGTTCTGTTTGTCTGAAGTTCGTAAATAAATTGATTCTGTTGATTAATTGCTGATGTGTTAATTGTTTAAGTCTAAAAATTTCAATATGTCTAACAATGGTCAGTCTGTTAATCAATCTGTTTCCAGTAATGATCTTTTAGAAACCCTTATAACTTTTCAAGAACAAATGACTGCTCAATTTGCTGTTTTATCTGCTAACCTAGAACAAAGACTAGGAGAACAAGAAATAAGAATCAATGAATTGCAACATAACAGAGTTGAAACTAATCAAGCAGGAGTTTTAGGAAGAGCTCCAATGGATCCTAGGATTAGAATTCCACCCATAGCTAATCTAGAAGAGTTAGAAGATCAAGTATCTAACAATAGTGATAGGATGCCTAGACAGAACAATAGGCAAGATAGGGAATTAGAGTTCATTGATAGGAATTTGAATAATCTTAAGCTTAGTATACCAGGGTTTAATGGCAGGAATGACCCTGATTATTATTTTGAATGGGAAAGGAAAATAGAACTAGTGTTTGAGTGTCATAATTACTCTGAAGAAAAGAAAATTAAGGTGGCTGTAGTAGAATTTACTGAATATGCATCCTCTTGGTATCATAATTTGGTGTTAACTAGACGAAGGTGTGGGGAACCACCTATATAGACTTGGGCATAATTTAAAACTTTAATGAGAAAGAGGTTTGTGCTAAGTTACTATTATAGGGAATTGCATAAGAGGTTGCAAACTATTAGTCAAGGAGTGAGGACAGTGGATGATTATTATAAGGAATTAGAAGTTTTGATTATTAAGACAAGAGTTATTGAGGATGATGATGCTACCATGGCTAGGTTTCTGAGTGGATTAAATTCAGAGATAGCTGATAAAGTAGAATTATATCCTTGTGGGACGTTAAATGAGATGGTAAATATAGCTACTAAGATAGAGATTCAATTAAAGAAATCTAGGCAATATAAACCCCCTGGGATTGGGTTCAAGACTACAGTAAGGAGAAATTTTGGAGGAACTACTTCTGGAAGCTGGAAGAATAATAGTAAGGTTGAATTTAAAGGTAGAAACAATGAAGTTAAGGTAGGACAGAAGTTTGAAAAGGGTAAGAATTTGATGACAAACCCTGTGAATGGATCAAACAGAACTAGGGATATTAAATGTTTTAAATGTGGAGGATTATGACATATAGCTTCTAAATGTCCAAACAAGAGAAAAATTTTAATTAGAGAGTCTGGAGATATAGAATCTGAATCTGAAGAAGAAGAGGAAGAGGTTAATGTAGTTAGAAAAGATGATAGTGATCTAGAGGGAGAAGTAGAATTGCCAGTGAGTAGGGATCTTTTTGTGGTTCGTAGGGCTTTAAATAGTAATAAATTACCCGATTCTAATGCTATACAGAGAGAAAATATATTCCATACCAGATGTTTAATTAATGATAAGTACTTTAACATGGCCATAGATAGTGGTAGTTGTATTAATGCTGCTAGTACTCTCTTAGTGTCTAAGTTAGGTTTAACAACTACTAAACATCCAAAACCATATAGATTGCAATGGCTTAATGAATTGGGAGATGTCAAAGTTAGTCAACAAGTTTTAGTAAATTTAAAATTAGGAAAATATGAAGATTTTGTTTTATGTTATATAGTTCCTATGCATGCTGCTCACCTGTTGTTAGGTAGACCTTGGCAATATGATAGGAAGGTAATACATGATGGTTATAAAAATAGGTATACAGTACAGAAGGATGATAGGAAGATTGTCTTAGCACCTATGACTCCAAAAGAAATATTTGAGGATCAAATTAAAATTAAATCTGATTATAAGGAGTTATCTAAACCTAGTTTGGAGAATGATATTAGTTCAAAGGACATGAAAGGAAATTCTGGATTTTATGCTAAAGGTAAGGATGTAGGAAAGGCAATGAAAAGAAATGCCAATGTGTACTTGATGATTTATAAGGACTGTTATGAATGTCAGAGAGGAATAAGTGAAGAAATACTTAGTATAGTGAAACAATTTTGGAAGAATATAATGAGTTGTTTCCTGAGGACATTCCTAGTGGATTAACTCCATTAAGGGGAATAGAACATCAAATAGATTTTATTCCAGGAGCTGTTATACCAAACATACCCGCTTATAGGGCTAATCCTGAAGAGGTTAAGGAATTAAAAAGACAAGTCTCTGAACTGTTAAGTAAAGGATACATTAAGGAGTCTATGAGTCATTGTGTAGTACCAATGTTATTAGTGCCTAAAAAAGATGGTAATTGGAGGATGTGTGTGGACAGCAGGGCAGTAAATAAAATAACTATCAAGTATAGATATCCTATCCCTAGGCTTGATGAAATGTTGGATCAATTACATGGTGCTGTTATATTTTCAAAAATAGATTTAAAAAGTGGGTATCATCAAATTAGAATGAAACCAGGAGATGAGTGGAAGATAGCTTTTAAGACTAATTTTGGATTATATGAATGGTTAGTGATGCCTTTTGGGTTGTCAAATGCTCCTAGTACTTTTATGAGACTTATGAACTATGTTTTGAGGGAATTTATTGGAAAATTTGTGGTTGTTTATTTTGATGATATAATTATATATAGTAAATCTTTAGAGGAACACCTGAAACACTTAAGGATTATTTTAAATGTGTTTAAGACAGAACAACTTTATGATAATTTAACTAAGTCTAGATTTTGTTTGGAAAGTGTGGTTTTCTTAGGATTTGTGGTAGGAAAAGATGGTATATCTGTAGATGAAGATAAGGTTAGAGCTATTCAAGAATGGCATGTGCCAAAGAGTGTGACTGAGGTAAGAAGTTTTCATGGATTTTGTTCTTTTTACAGGCGATTTGTAAGGAACTTTAGTACTATAGTTGCTCCCTTGACTGCCATAACAAAGAAGGATAATGGGTTTACTTGGGGTTTAGAACAACAGAAATCTTTTGAGACACTTAAGACTAAATTAACCCAAGCACCTGTGTTGAGTCTTCCTGACTTTGAAAAAAATGTTTGAACTAGATTGTGATGCTTCAGGGTTAGGAATAGGGGTTGTACTTTCTCAAGAGGGCAAGCCAATAGCTTATTTTAGTGAGAAATTGAATGGTAATACTTTGAACTATTCTACTTATGAAAAAGAACTGTATGTTTTAGTAAGGGCTTTGGAAGTGTGGCAACATTAATTGTGGCATAGAGAATTTGTAATTAATACTGATTAGGAAGCTATTAAGTATTTAAAAAGTCAATCAAAGTTAAATAGAAGACAAGGTAGATGGATAGAATTTATTGAGAGTTTTCCTTACATAATTAAGTATAAGAAAGGTAGTGATAATATAGTTGCAGATGCTTTATCCAGGAGATATGCTTTATTAAATGCTGCTGATACTACTTTGTTAGGTTTTTCCAGTATTAAACTATTATACTTAGAAGATATTGATTTTAAAGAAATTTATAAAAGGTGTGAAGTTTCTACACAAGGAAAGTATTTTATTAATGAAGGTTATTTGTTTAGGGAAAATAGGTTGTGTATTCCTGCATGTTCTTACAGAGGTTTATTAATTCAAGAAGCTCATAGTGGTGGGTTAATGGCACATCTAGGATCTCAGAAAACTTTAGATGTTTTAACTGATCATTTTTACTGGCCACACATGAAAAAAGATGTTTTAAAATATTGTGTCAATTGTATTGCTTGTAGGCAGGCAAAAACTACTTCAAAACCATTTGGTTTATATACTCCCTTACCTGTCTCTAACCATCCTTGGGTTGATGTATCTTTGGATTTTATTTTAGGATTACCTAGGACTAATAGAGCTAAGGATTCAATAATGGTTGTAGTAGATAGGTTTAGTAAAATGGCTCATTTTATACCTTGTAATAAAACAAATGATGTTGTAGCAGTGGCTGAATAATTTTTTTCTAATGTGGTTAAATTACATGGTATTCCGAAGACTATATTTTCAGACAGAGATGTTAAGTTTTTAAGTCATTTCTGGAAAGTTTTGTGGGGAAAATTAGCTACCACCGTCCGCCGCTCCTGCCGCCTCACCAACCCCCTGCACCGCTCCCTGCCACCCTCCACCTCAGCCTTATGCCACCACAACGTCCCTCCCGAACCATCCCGTAGCCCTCTTCCTCACCTCTTCTTTTTCTCCCTATTTTTCACCCTTCTCAAAAGCCCACTTGTAATGCCGCCGATCGCCGCCTTCCGGCAGCCTCTTCCGCCACCCAAGCCACCATTCAAGACCCTGCTACCCCCTCTACCACCATCATGCCTTAGTTAGTCGAAAACATCCCTTGCACCCCTCCACTTTTCCTTCCTTCTCAGCCCTTCCACCTCGACCCACTTCAGTAACCACCTTCTCCACCTCACCGCCGCCGCCTCAGCCGCCCTTGGCCACAAAAAACCCATCCCCAGCATCCACCTACACCCCCTCTTCCCTCCTGCATCATCCCATTGCCTCCAAACCTCCCCCATCTATCTTCTTTTCTAGCCTAAAGACCCCAACCCGAAAATAGTTATTTTACCTCCCTTCACCCCCTCTTCGAGCCCTTTTTCTTTTTGTTTTTGCATGCAGCTCATGCTACATATGCAGCATGAGTTCCTGCATTATTTGGCCATTTTTATTCAAATATTTAAGGTATGATAATATTTAAATTAACTATTTCCTTAAGCAAAATTTATAGTCTTATATCTTGATTTTCTTATTTCTAATAAATATTGATATTATTTTTAGGTATTGGTTTTTCTAATCAAAGTTTGAATCTTTAACCGGGATACTGGTAAGATTTGAAGTTTGCTGGGAATTAAGGTAATCGTTAAACCCCACTTAAATGTATAATAAACGTATGTTTACACATTAGGAATTTTAATACGTTATTATGGTTGATATATGGTTGTTAATATAAATTATACGTTTGCTTGTAATCTTTAATAAAAAGGAAAGTATGCTCTTTTATGTGATATGTGTAGAAATTTGGTCTAAGGGAAGAATTTGATTATTAATTAAATTGTTAATTACTTATCTATGTTATTTGATGTTATTGTGACCATTTATGCATGAATAATATTATTGTGAGCCCTAGGGGTATTTTTGTAATATTTCTTATGTTAGATTATGGCCTAATATGTGTAGGTGCTAATATGTATTATGTTAAAATATAATGGTTGGTGAAGTTGGATATTGTTAATGGAGTATTAATATTATTATTCCATGTGGTAGTGTTAACTTAATAAAAGTGGTGTAATAAGGGGGTAAGGTGTTAATTTTGAAGGAAAAGGGCAATATGGTAATTTTACAAGTGAAAAGGGGTATTGTGGTAATTATGGAAGTTAGGGGTATTATGGTAATTTTATAAGTAAAGGAAAAGATGGTAATTTTTCAAGTAAAGTGGCATTATGGTAATTTTGAAGGTACATGGGTAAAATAGTAATTTTATAAGTAGATGACATATGGTAATTTTATAAGTAAATGGCGAAATGGTAATTTCATAAATAAGGGGTGTTATGGTAATTTTGGGAGTAAAGGGGTAATATGGTAATTTTGGAAAAGAAGGGTAGAAGGGTAATTTTGTAAGGAAAGATAAAAATGGTAATTTTGGATGTAAAAGGGTAAAATAGTAACTTGTAAAGTAAAAGGAGTGTTATGGTAATTTTATAAGTAAAAGGGTATTGTGGTAATTTTGTAAATAAAAGGATATTATGGTAATTTGGAAATAAAGGGTAGAAGGGTAATTTTGTAAATTAAAAGGATATTTATGGCACACTTGGGAGTAAGGAGTAACTTGGTAATAATGATAACAACGAAGGATAAATTGGTAATTAAATTATGATTATAAAAGGGTAATTAGATAATTATGATAATAGAGAAGGGTAATTTGGTAAATTAATCAATAAAAGGGCATTATGGTAATTTTAATAATGGAAAAGGGTAATATAGTAATTATAAGATCGGAGAAGGGTAAATTAATGATTATAAATATGGAGAAGGGTAAATTAATAATTATTAATATGGAGAAGGGTAAATTGGTAATTATAATTATGAAGAAGGGTAGATTAATAATTGTAATTATGAAGAAGGGTAATTTGGGCTTTATAATAATTGAAAAGGGTAAAATGGCAATTATAATAATTAAGAGGGGTGAAATGGTAATTATGATAAAGGAGAAGGGCAATTTGGTAATTTATCCAACTAAGGGGCAGTTTGGTAATTTAACCGACTAAAGGGTAAATTGGTAATTGTTTAACCAACTAAAGGGGCAAAATAGTAATCATGATAATGAAGGAGGGTAATTTGGTAATTTATCCAACTTAAGGGCAATTTAGTAATTATAATAAAGGAGAAGGGCAATTTGGTAATCTAACCAACCAAAAAGGGAAATAGGTTAAGGTTAACAATTATGAAGGGTGAATGGTGAGATAACTTAGTAACATAAACCGAGCAATGGGTAATTTGATAATTACACAACCTTAAGGGTAATATGGTAAATTGTCAAGTAAAGAAGGGATGACTTAGTAATTATATAAGTAAGGGATAAAGGAGTAATTTGTACCTGACATATCGTTGTGATTGTGGAATTTTATAATATGACTCAAATAACGTTGATTAGTAAGATAAGAGTATTTGATAATTAGTAAGTATTACGAGAACGGATCCTAATTCGGAATTATATGAGATTATGATGGCCTTAATGATTGATCCGTGTTATCTTAGATAACCGCCTGAATAAGAAACGACTAACGATATCAGAACGATTGAAAGTGAATAAGTATCTGATTATTGTGCTTTTCGTGATCATTTTAATTAAGACACTAATACTTAAAGTGAAAGACCTCGAGATCGGGAATGGTGACTCTTTAGGGGTCGCTACCCTAAAGACGTGGTTTAGTCCACGATTATTCTGGTATTTGCTGGTGTGCCTTTGTGCCCCACCCAAGCCCTATATCTTACTCTTTCTAGATCTATGGACCTATTTAGGGGGTATGCATACTTATGGATTAGGTGTCCTTGTCGGTAGGGTACTGAGTAGCTTTACGCATCAGTATGGCCAGGGTACCTTTGCGTCCTTAGGTTCGTGGTTGAAGGGTACTGAGTAGCTTGTATGCACCGATACAACCGGTGTACCTTTGTGTCCCGGGTTCTTGATCTCCCATTCGAGGCAAATAATTGGATTTGTTGTGCTTATTAAAGAAAGGAAAAATACTAATCATGAAAGTGAAAGATTATGAGCTAGGCCCAGTTGAACTATAATATTGATTACCGATCCACCGGTTATAATAGTGGCCCAGGAGCGTGTTGCCTTGGCAAGTGATTATGAGTACTGATCTATCGGATATAATAGTAGCCTAGGAGTATGTTGCCCTGGATGATGTTGATATATATTTCGATCCACCGGCAATAATATTGGGGGTCCCGAGCTCAATAAAATCAGTTATGTATGTGAATAAAGTTATGGAAAAATACTAATAACTTATAGTGGAACACCATGTGAGTCGGGGCCAGACCGGTCCACCGGCGAATAATAGTGGCCAGGAGTGTTTTGCTCTGGACACCGATCCACCGGCATATAATAGTGGTTAGGTGCGTTCTTCCCTATAAGTGACCGATCCACCGGCTATAAAAGTGGGGTTCTCGTACTCACATGGATATAAAATATGAGATTGAATGAATAGTGACGGACTAATGGCTTAAGGCCCGAATGTATTGATTTTGCACTATGACATAGCTTAAGGCCCGAAATCATCGATTGTTCATAACTACCTATTGATATTTGATGTGATTGTTAATTATGTGAATGTTATGTATACACATCTTGTTATATTGTTCTTAGCCTTAGCACTTGGTGCTGGAACGGTATGAGTGAACCGGTCTGGTACTAAGTGTGGCGGTAATATCCCCGAAATTCACCGTTTTATATTTTGCTTCCGCCATTTGTTGTAAATAAAACAAAATTTTTCAGTAGTGAATTTTGGGGGTGTTACAATTGATGCTATAAATTGATCCATAGCCTACGTGGAGGTGTTAATGAGACATGCTTGATGGATTCACATAGGTGAATGTAAAGGTAGGCGGTCTTCTATAAAAGTTTTCTAAAGTACTCATGAGTACCTAAGGTATGTACATAACCATTAAAAATGCTTATTTTATTATTGCAAGACTTGCAAATTTTAAGGTAAGAAGTGTGTTGTGGAGGCCTCAACTAAAGTCAATGTAGTTCAAGATTTATTCACTATATAAACATGGTTATTGCCTTACTTCACTATGTACCAATTCAATTCTCATGATATTGATAATTAAGTATTATTCCTTATTTTTCTTAGTTTATTCATTTTTTGTTTTTCTTTGTTTTGCCATTAGTGAAGAATTGTTAGAGGTAATACAAAAATCGAGTGCAGTCTTTATTGTTATTGATTGTTTTTTGATATCCCACATCAATATGATACAAAAGTTTGAGGTTATATTTATATCTCTTCACTTGATAATATGTTTGAGTTGGTGAACTTGGGTTATTTTATGTAGGCTTTTGGTTGAGTTGTGTACCACACATGCACATGCCACCAATCTATTCGGTTCGGGTTGAGTGTGGGTATGGTATTTAATTGGACTTAGACTTACCTCCATTTCATACCAAATTTGCTTTTACTTTTTGAATTGCCCAATTAATTATTAAGTGAGCTTTTCACTCAAGTTTTTGAATGCTTTTAAATACCTATCGGTAATGGGGGGAGAATGACTAAGTGATTGGAGGAGTTTTTCATTTTTACTGAGGGTAAATTTTATTCTATTTAATGGGACCTCAAGAGTGGACTTTGTTGATACAGAGTTATCTTTGCTTCTAATTTCATACATCATCCTATTACAAATTTATGTAAAAAAAAATTAGGCATTTTTTTTTTCTACAGATTCCATCGCTTTCTTTTTCAAGTACATGAAAAATAAGGTGGATTTGTGTAAAATTTAAAGGCGAACTAATGGTTATGATTATATGAGTATGATCATTTTTACTTTAGGATAGTAAACAATTATGAAAATAAGGTGGATTTGTTCTAATACTGATTAATATATTTTGTTTCTTTCATATAATGTTCTTTTATTTATTGACATTTATCTTTTATCTAAAAATACTGAAGTAATATGTTTGGAACAAATAATAATAAAGCAATTAATAATAATAATAATAATAATAATAATAATAATAATAATAATAATAATAAAGGTAACGGTGAAAGTGTAATTTAGATATTGATAATTCCAAAATAATTAAAAAAAATTAAGTCCTAATAAAATTTTGTTTTTTCAAGCAGATTTATGCTATTTTATGGAATATAGTATATTGAAGTTTGTGCATCACTTGCCATTAAATGGACGGGTTATAAGCGACTTCGTTTTTTATTTTATTTAATTTTACCTTGAAAATTGAGAAAAATGGATGGCAAGCTGCCTAAACTACTATCCATTTAACTTGTTTGGAGGCTGCGAGAGATGATCGAATCCCGGAGGATGACGACGCGTTCAAAACCTTTGGCAAAAATAAAATAAATAAATGGTGCATTATTTCGATTTAATCAATGCTCGCTCTGCGGCTCTGCCATAGGCACCCACTTGCAGACACACATTTTTGTTCTGGCATTCCTCATGTTTTACCATCCGTTCTTTTGTTCCTCGCTCTGGTTTCAGTCCTCGGGCCGAAGCTTAGGGTTTTTTTCCGATGTTTGAATGGCGACTGCAGGTGTGTGTTCGTCTCCTTTCTTGTAAACTTTTATTGGCTTCTCTTTGCCAAGGTTCTTCTGCTGTTTCAAAAGCATTTGATTTCGTTTTGATTTTTAAAGTAGGAAATGTGCGTTAGGGGTGGCCAAATGATGTGATTGTTAGGTTCATTGTCACTTAATTTGCGACTCCTGGAGCCACTTAGAAAAACTTATTTCTTTTTAAAAAAAAAACAATTATTTTATATAACTATTTTGTAGTAGGTCAAAGCCTTTTCGTCGCTAAGACCGAAAGTATATAGTCTGTGATATACTGATATTTAGCTTCTCGTTGCGTGGTTATTGATTTCCGGCACACATTGGATATCCGGTGACATTACTGCTTTCGAACCTTCATTTTGAGGTTATGCCTTGAAACCCTTCCTCTCGTCTTCGCAGGAGATATGTGTTGATTGTTGAGCACTTACCGTTGCTAGTGGGTCCTTCCATATAATCACCCATGTTAGTACCTTTTTATTTTTTCTTTTGTCCTTTTCTTCTGTGAGAGTTTTAATATCGTGTGAGGTTTGGAAGCTCTTAAGGATGCGGACTGATTATAATTATTTTTCCAAGGTGCCTGCATTTTGGAGTGCAAGATCTGTACTAGTTGAACTGGCTGGAACGCTTTTAGTAGCTCGCTCTTCTCGTGCATGGTGTTGGATTTTCCAATTCGTTGATGGGAAGCTGGTTTTGTGTGCTTTGCGTTGGTTAGAGTTGTATTCTGTGGAAGTAGTAGTAGATCGTATAAATGGATTTCTTTAAAGTACGGAAGTTCGGGAAAGCTCACAAGCCTGAGCCAGGAAGAGGCTCTCAGGATAAACCCATCCCTTCTCCTGAGGAACCTAACTATGACGATGATAAGCCGGTGGGCCCGGATACTTCTGCCGACGTGGATGATGACGATGACGATGACGATTTCATAACGACCGAGGTGAAGAGACGTTTAAAAGAATTGAGAAGGAATAGCTTTATGATGCTGATACCTGAAGAATCCGGTGCAGAAGAAGATGAAGACGATGGAGAGACTAGCTCCGGTGAAGGGAGGGAACTCGGGATGCAAGTCCAACATGTATATTGTGATTTTGATTCTATATATGAAAAGTACTGTGAACGGATGCTCTGCTTTGATCGGACGAGCACTCAGCAGCTCAATGAAGCTGGTTCGTTCTGTTTCTGTTTATTTATTTATTTATTTTTATGCCTAATTTCAACGAGATAGTTGATGCATGTAAGCTCCTATTGGCTCCTTTTCCTGTTTCTAAGTTGCTATTCCAGGCTGTGCTTAGGGTACCATACCATGAAATGCTCTCTCCCAAACACCCTCCTCCTCTCAAGTCCTAACCAGTCTCCCAGCTCTTGAAATTGTATTAGCCATCATCACTTGGTTGGCGCATAGGCCTTGATTGTTGCTTCCAATTCATTTTCGTGACATACACCTAGTGCTGCATTATATGCTTGTAGTCTTGTAATTCATCTGATATTGACATTGGCTGTGTGAACCAGCCATGGTAGCTCTTCTAGTTGATTTGGCTCCGCCTGTTTGTTATTTCAAATGCATCGAATGAGAATTATCCCTTAGCTTCTTTTTTGGGTTTTATGGAATTTGTCGCATCTGTTTGTTGTAAATTACTATACTGCTTGGTAAATCTGTGGATTTTTTTGGTTTTGCATGCATTTAGCCTACCATCTGCAAGTCCATCTACATTTCATGCTCCTGCAGGTCCTAGGAACCATTCTGCTCCTCCAACTCCATCCCCAAGATCTGTTTCTAGAAAGATTGCCTCTCCCTTTCGCTGTCTCTCCTTGAAAAAGCTAGAAGAACTGAATGATGAAACTGAACGGTTAACGCTGCCAGAGTACAGCCCTTATCAGGATATCGAGACAGCATATGTTGGCCATTTATGCTTGAGTTGGGAGGCGCTTCACTGCCAGTATACACAGCTTAGCCAGAAAATATCTTGCCAGCCAGAGAGCACTGCTTGTTACAACCACAGTGCACAGCAGTATCAACAATTCCAGGTTCTCTTGCAAAGATTTATTGAAAACGAGCCTTTTGAGCAGGGATCAAGGCCTGAAATATATGCAAAAACAAGGCAATCCTTGCCTAAGCTGCTTCAGGTTCCAAATGTCCGAGGTAAAAGAACCAACCTTTTTTTCCTCTTCTTTTCCATTGATGTTGAATGTTTTGCTGAAATCCACTGGGTTGGCCAAAGCGGCAAAAGGGGTAATCTGTGGTCAAATCCCGCTGAGATGCAAACAACTTTGGTTGAGGACATGTTCCACCCATACGGATCAAATATTGCGTGGCTGGGAGCATGGATTCATGAGTCTAGAGATTGGCGGGATTCTAAGCATCATCCAAAAGGTTGACATAGGTTGATTTGTATGATTTTTAGGTTCATATCAAAATGCTGCAGATGAGGAGTCAGATCTAGTGGTCCTAGCCCCAGATTTGATGAAACTACTTGAAAGTTCAATCTTAGCATTCCATGTGTTCTCAAAGACTGATAAAAAGAAACCAGGTGGAGTTCTTAATCTGTTCGGCAGTCAGAATCAAATGGCCACCCCCCTTCAACAGGTTCAATCTGCTGCAGAAAAGGCAAGGCATAAGTTTAACGTTCAAAAACTTGAAAGTCCTGAGTGATACATTAAGTCTGATATATTCTGCTTGTCCAGAATCAAATAGTAGAATCTGCAGCTTTGCATCGCGACAATCAACTCATCTTTTTGTACATGTTGTTCCAGAAAGAGTTAAAGCTGAAGGAACTGCGGAAGAAGAAGAAGGGCTGGAAAAAGAAAACATGGCCTGCAGCACACGAGGAAGTGGAGTTGCTACTCAGCCTGATTGACATCAAAGTGGTATCCCGAGTTTTAAGGATGGTTAAAATAACCAAGGAGCAACTACTATGGTGCGAAGACAAGATGAAGAAACTTTACTTAACTGATGGGAAGCTGCAGCGAGACCCTTCACCAATCCTATTCCCTTGTTGAAAGATTACTATCAAGAAGTTCAAGTAACTTTGTTTTCATTTGTAGGATTAACAAGAATTGAACTTTTTATGTTCCACGTTTCCAAGCTCTTTTTCGGCTGCATAATAGTGGTCAGTTGTGTAGGTCAGTTAAGATATCATCTTGGTTTGATAGTCCACGTGCATGGATATGAGCATATTGCGTCGAACTAGCGCAAGATTTTTGTTGAATTGGAGCTGTCAGAGTCGGCTCTGTATTTGATAGTTAAGTCTCGCTAAGTTGTCTCTTCACCGTGTCCAGAAGTGTGTTTTGTGAGAAGCACGAATGATGATGCCTCGAGTCTTTTTGTCGTTAGTTTCTGTTCGTGAGCTTTTGCGAATCATGTGCCTGTTTGGTAAATTTAATATTTATATATTATTATTTTACTATTTTTGATGTGATGCATTACTTTTGTTAACTTTTAAATTTATATCAATTTTTTTTTCAAAACGTATTTTTTTTTATAAATTAATATTAAAATGCGTTCTAAAAAATGTTAATATGCATATTGCTTGAGTAATTTAGTAATCTGCCAAATGCATCCTGGGTGATAGTGGGTAAAATAAATTGTGAACCTTGAAAAATGTCTTTGATTTTATTATATTGGTACCTAATTGGATGTCATTCATTATGGCGTGATTCACGTTCACATTTTTATAGTTCCTCTACCTTTGAAGACAATATGATAAATATATTAGTGTCTCTGGTTATTTTTCTTTCCTTTTCTAAATTATTTTGTGTTGTTTTGGGTATTTGTGATGATTGTAAGTGTTAGGGATTGATATGAGTTTGTGGTGATTGTAAGTGTAGTTTTGGGTATTTGTGATGATCGTAAGTGTCTTTGGTTCTTTCCTTTGATGGCAATATGATAAATATATTAGCATCTTTGGTTATTTTTCTTTCCTTTTCTAAATTATTTTGTGTTGTTTTGAGTATCTGTGATGACCGTAAGTGTTAATGACGAATATGAGTTTAAGGTTGACTAGGTAAATACCTATTTGGTTTGGAAAGTTATAGGTCTCACTCACCTCTCCCTCACAATCCTTATAGATAGGGAACTTTATCCATCATTTATGATAAGGATATATTTTTAGTACTTTTTCATTTCTCTCTCTTATGGTTTTCGTCCTACATTTTTATTGCTACAACATTTGGCCCATATGTACAAATTTAACATAAAATAATCTCTCTCCATTGATAAGTGCATTTTATATCTTACTTTTAGAGTGCAAAAATGAGACGTTTTAAAGATTTTTTCAAGTAGAAAGGTCAATCAAAGATTTTACATGAAATAATAAAAATAATTTTTGGTATTTGAGTTGATTCAATTTTTTTTTATTAGGAATGCAATATCAGGAGCTACAACTTTTATATTTATTATATTTTCTAAATCAAAATGGATTCCGATTAAAATGGCATTGGAAGTTAAAGATGTTAGTCAAAAAATGTTGAAAGTTATCAAAGAACGGGTGGTTAACCGCCCTTTTTCTAAAGGTCATTCAAATATACTATAATAGTCTTGATGGTTTAGACCTTGAAAAGAAATTTTTTTAAATCTTCTCCAACATCTATCTTATCTTCCCATTGACTTAATACACAATTTTGTGGCCTTTTTACATTTATATATACATCTTTAACTCAAATTTCACGAACAATGATGAATTTACAGTCTCCAATCTTGAAATTCATAGTCATAGTTTCATCTTCATCTTCAACCTCCGCCTTCATTGTTCTTCATCAAATTCATCAAATCGTTATTCCATTCATTCAATTCACCCTCAATTCATTAAATTCAATCATCATCTACCCCTAGCTAGTGATTTTCTTCCATCAATTTAGCCTCCATTATAGGATTTGCAATTTAGGGTTCTTCATCCATCTAAATTCAGTCATCTCCATAATTCTTCCAATTTGTAGTTCAAGTCCTTCAAATGATCTACCAAATCATCATTTCCATCATCAAAAACCCTTAATTTATTAATCCTATGCCTCAATGTGTATACATGAACATCCAATTCAAGCCAACATTCAAGTGGAGAAAAATGGATCTTTGTGTGAGGGAGAAGAGGAAGTTGTCAACTAGCGGTCAATTAGGTGTTTTCCACCCGCCTTGTTTCACTAATTTTTGCTTTAGTTTTTTGCCTTTTATTTTCATATCTTATTAAATTCCTTGTGTAATTAATTTATAAATTATGGGATACTAAATTATTATTGTTAGGGAATGGATTGAGACACTAGGCTATTGAGATTTTAATAATAATTTTTATGTTTTTCTAATGGTCATGAAATGATCCTTTAACTTTATTTTAATTACTACCATTTATATTGTCAATATGAGGAAGACAAAATGAAGTATTACTCACTCCATTTAAATTTCTAAGAACTTTTTTCCCCTTAACAACTAACTAATTTAATAATTAACAACCAAAAATTATATTATTCACAAAAGATATATCAATATCAAAAACTTTTGATGGTGGTTGTTAATAGCATATCAATATCGACCAAATATTTATTTGGTCACTAAACTAGTCATCAATGCACTAATTTCTTATGTCGCCATGCTTATAAGCCTCATGACACTCTATGGCCCATACATGAGGTCACCCTTCCTAAGCCTTTGGAATAAGCCTTTGAGGTTACCATTGATAGCTATGGAAAAAGAAGTGGTAGTCAGACATGCTATTGTCCACATGATGAACTAAATAGGAAAACCAAAACCCACCATGACTGATTTCGAGAATTTTTAATTCACAATATCATAATCCTATTTAATGTGAGTTTGTGACTTATATTTTATGTGTTGTGCAACATGAGTTATTATGTGGGGATGTTTTAATGTTTAGAGAAGTATAGAGTGGTCAATAGTGAACATGACCTTGTTGTTGTTATGGGCATAGGCATGTTGTTATACATGATATCAACAGATAGAAAAATTTGAAGATGAGTATAGACATGGCCCTTATGTCGATCACTACAAATATGTCAATGGACACATACGCACTGCCTTAAACTAATTTCTTTCTACCACCTCATACTCTTATATATACTTGTTGTTCCATTGTCTGTAGATCATTAGAGTTATTATCTTATCCTTATTAAGATATATATATATATATATATAAATCACTCTTTGAGAGAGAACTTGTATTCTTGAGAGAGCCTGTAGTGAGGATTGGTGATTCCTTCCTTTAATTTCTCGTTCTCTTCACATTTTAAAGATCATTTATTTTCATAATTGATTTCCTAATTATGTTTTCCTTTTAAAATCTGGAATCCTTAGTTTGATCATATTAGGTCCTTTATGTTCACAATGGTCGGTCCCCACTAAACTAGTAATAAAACGTATATATGTGTACGGGCCGCAATAGAATGGCATCTCCAAGATTTGATATTAGTAAGTTTGATCATTTTATGAAATTTGGCTTGTAAAAGTTGAAGATAAAGGTGGTCTTGATTCAGAGTGGATTGGAAAATGCTATATCTAAGAAATTAAATAAGTATATATCGATGAGTAAGGATAAATTTGATGAGATCAATCTAAATGCCCTATCTATTATTCAATTGTATTTATTTAACAAGATCCTATGAGAGGTTGCAAAAGAGACAATTGGGACCACCGTGTGGATCAAGTTGAAATTTCCTTGCATGACAAAGCCTATCACAAATTGTTTGTTATTAAAGAACAAATTACATGAATTAAAGCTAGGCAAGGGATAATTAGATGATAAGGATTTGATTATGACATTATTATGCTCTCTACTCCTTATTATACAATATTTTTTCATACTAGTTTGTGTGGTAATGATGAATTATTTCTTGAGGATATCAATAGCTCACTATGAAAACAATTGATTAAAAATTAATTGACTAAAAGAAAGTTAGTTGACTTACATGGTTAGGGTCTTATTGTAACACTCCCAAAATTCACTACTGAAAAATTTCGTTAATTAAAGGAAATTAGTGGAAGCAAATTAATAAAACGTGAACTTTGGGAGTATTACCGCCACACTTAGTACCAGACCGGTTCACTCATACCATTCCAGTACCAGGTGCTAAGGCTAAGAAAAATGAAATACAATTTGAAAGAAGTTCACGAACATAAATCAGAGTAGCGCATCAAATCCTTTACAAGAATAAAATCCACCAATGGTGGTTACAGTAACAATGTTAACATTAAAACTAGGAATTTAAAAGAGAAGAGGGCACACTTGAGTAGCACCTAAAAAGACCTGCAAGGGCACTGCCCATTGAATAGGCAGGGGCCCCATAAAGGGAATCCCTTCAGTACTACGGTACTGAGTAACCCTTTAATACCACACTTAAAGACAGGCCCGCATACGGCACATAATACAAGCTACATACATGAATAATGAGAGATGCATACCTAACAATAACATACGTAATAATTTATAAATCACGATCGCTACTTTTGGCCTTAAGCCATGTCATAGTGTAAGATCAATACATTCGGGCCTTAAGCCATTATTCCATCATCATTCAATCAATATCATATTTTATATCCATGTGAGTGCGAGAACCCCACTATTGTAGCCGGTGGACCGGAAAGTATACACTCAGGGTAGAACGCCTCTGACCACTATTATTGCCGGTGGACCGGAAGATAAACACACAGGGCAGAACGCACCTGACCACTATTATTTTCCGGTGGACCGGTCTGGGCCCGACTCACATGGTGTTCCACTATAAGTGATTAGTATTTTTCCATAATCTTATTCACATACATGAATGATTTTATTGAGCTCGGGACCCCCACTATTATTTCCGGTGGACCGGAATACATATAACTCATCATCCAGGGCACAACGCTCCTGGCCACTATTATAACCGGTGGACCGGGATATATACAGAATTATCATCCTGGGCACAACGCTCCTGGCCACTATTATAACCGGTGGACCGGGATATATAAAGAATCATCATCCAGGACACAACGCTCCTGGTCACTATTATAACCGGTGGACCGGTACTCAATATCATAATCATCTGGGCCCGGCTCATTAATATTCTACTTTCAATAATAGTATCTTTCCTTTCTTTAATCAGCACATCAATCATATTTATTTGCCTCGAACGGGAGATGAATAACCCGGGACACAAAGGTACACCGATCGTACTAGTGCATATCAGCTACTCAGTACCCTTCAACCACGAACCCAATGACGCAAAGGTACCCTGGTCGTACTGGTGCATAAAGCTAACTCAGTACCCTACCGACAAGGTTACCTAATCCATAAGTATGCATACCCCCTAACTAGGTCCGTAGAGCTAGAAAGAGTAAGATATAGGGCCTGGCTGGGGCACAAAGGCACACTAGCAAATACCGAAATAATCGTGGACTAAACCACGTCCTTAGGGTAGCGACCCCTAAGGAGTCACCATTCCCGATCTCGAGGTCTTTCACTTTAAGTAATAGTGTCTTAATTTAAGTGATCATGAAAATCACAATAATCAGATACTTATTCACTTTCAATCGTTCCGATATCATTAATCGTTTCTTATTTAGATGGTTATCCAGGATGTCACAGAGAAAACGTTAAGGCCATACTAATTATCAAATACTCTTACTTAGCTAATTAGCATTATTTGAATCATATTATAATGTCCACGATCACAACGACATGTTGGATACAAATTACTTATTTACCCTTTACTTATATAATTGCTAAGTATTCCTTCCTTACTTGACAAATTACCATATTACCCTTTAGGTTGCATAATTACCATATTACCCCTTATCCAATTTAGGTTATCAAATTGTCTCCTACACTTTTTAGATCACCATTAACCCCTCATAGTTGCTACACTTATCATATTTCCCATTTGGTTGGTTAGATTACCAAATCACCCTTCTCCTTTGTTCTAATTACTAAATTGCCCTTAAGTTGGATAAATTACTAAATTACCTTCCTTCATTATCATGATTACTATTTTGCCCCTTTAGTTGGTTAAATAATTATCACTTTACCCTTTAATCGGCTAAATTACCAAATTGCCCCTTCAGTTGGATAAATTACCAAACTGCCCTTCTCCTTTATCATAATTACCATTTTACCCCTCTCAATTATCTTAATTGCCATTTACCCCTTTTTATTTATCATAAATCCCAAATTAACCTTCCTCATAATTAATTTGCTCTTCTTCATAATTATAATTACCAATTTTACCCTTCTCCATATTAATAATTACGATAATGCCCTTTAATTGGTTAATTTACCAAATTACCCTTCTCTAGTATCATACTTATCCAATTGCCCTTCTATAATCATAATTTAATTACTAAATTATCTTTCATCGTTATCATAATTACCAAGTTACCCCTATTGCCAAGTTTACCATAAATATCCTCTTAACTTCAAAATTACCCTTTTACCCCTTACTATAAAATTACCATAACACTCCTTTTACTTTACAAATTACTATTTTACCCTTTCACATCCAAAATTACCATCTTTATCTTTCCTTACATAATTACCACTTTGCCCTTCTTTTCCCAAATAGCCATATTACCCCTTACTTATAAATTACCTTTTCGCCATTCACTTATACAATTACCATATTACCATTTACTCATGAAATGACTATTTTGCCCCTCTACCTCCAAAATTACCATATTAACCCTTTTACTTACAAATTTACCATAATGCCCTCCTTCATCCAAAATTACTATTTTACCCCTACTTCCAAAATTACCATTCTTACCACTTACTTATAAAATTATCATATTGCCCCTTGAATCCAAAATTACCGCTTTACCATTTTCTCCAAAAAATACCATAATACCCCTTTACTTATAAAATTATCATTTGGCCATTTAATCATAAAATTACCATATTATTCTGTTATCTCAAAAATTACCGAAATACCCTTTTCACTTATAAAATTTCCACTCAACCCCTTTATTCACCATTTTTATGAATTTACTAACACTACATAAAATAATGATATTAATACTTCATTTTTATCATATAAGTCCACCAACTTGTCATTTTTCAACATAATACTCATTAGCAACTACATACATTGATTCACATACCTCATAAGCATAATTACTAAAATACCCTTAAACAATAACATCATTCATGCATTAGCAACATGATACATCATAAACAAGCATTTAACATTTCCATCCATAATCAAACTCCTTACTTAATTAACATACCTACATATGGCACAAAAGTCATCATGCTTTTCCTTTTTATCAAACAATATAAGAAACCATATACATATCATGCTAAGCACACAAAACATGCATAAAATCATACTAAACCCTTAATGTGCTAGCATACGTTTTTCCATATATTTAAGGGAGGATTAACGGTTACCTTAATCCCGCAAAATATCAAATATTACCAAGCATAATTAGCAACTCAACGCCTAAAAATAATATCCATCATATTTATGTTAGAAATAAGAATCCAAGCATAAAAATTTATAAAATTTAATCAATAAATACTTAACATAAAATACCATTATACCTTAAAAATTAGCCAATTAATTTTCAAAATAAAGGGGAGCTCACGCTGCATGAGCAGCGTAAGTTTCATGCAAAAATGAGGGGTGGAAGGGTTTGAAGGGGAGGTGAAGGAAGCAAGATTTATTATTTTCGGGTTAGGGTCTTTAGGCTAGAAAAGAAGGTGGTTAGGGGAGGTTCTAAGGCAGGGAAATGGTGCAGAAGTGAAGAGGGGGTGTAGGTGGTGGCTAAGGGTGGTTTCACGGCGGCATAGGGTGGTGGAGGCGGCGACGGCAAGGTGGCGAAGTTGGCTGCCGAGAAGGGTCGAGGGGAAGGGGTTGTGAAGGAAGGAAAAGGAGAGGGAAAATGGAGGGGTTCAAGGCCTGTTTTCGGCCAACTGATGCATGGCGGTTGTAGAGGGGGTTGCAGGGTGTCGAACGGTGGGTTGGGTGGTGGCAGAGGTGGCCGGACGACGGCGGAAATGGCGGTTGCAGGTGGCTCGGTGGTAAGGGAAAAACTGGGGAGAAAAAGGAAGAGGGGGAGAAGGGGGGAAGTGTAGGGCTCGAGGGGCGGCGTGGTGGTGTAGGGTGGTAGTAGGCGGTGGTAGAAGGTGGCGCAGGGCTAGGTGCGGTGGTTCAGGCGGCGGCGGGCGGTGGTAATAAAAAAAATGGGGAACGAATGGGAGGAAGAGAAAAGAGAGAAGAGTCTCGGGGAAGGGGGATGTGGGTTCGAATTTATAGTGAATGAATGGCTGGGGAGATGAGGAAAAATAAGAGGGAGAAGAAAGGGGGCAGCGGCTGGCCGGCGAGAGGGTGCAGGTGGCAGGGGAAAAGAGGGAAGAAGAAGGAAAAGGGAGAGGGGCATGCGGGGCTGTGGTCCAGGGCCGGTTTGGCTCAAAAAAAGAAAGAAAATGATGGGGGAGGAGAGAGAGGGAGAGGGAGGTAGGTGGTGGCTGGGTTGCAGGTGGCGACATGCTCGACCATGGCAGAAGAAATGGTCGGACGTGGGAGAAGAAGAGAGGAGAAGAAGAAAGGGATGGCGGGCGGCTGGACCGGCGTAGGAAAAGAAGGGAGCCGACCGGTCCAGGGGTAAAAAAAAGAGGTCGGGCTGGGCGTGTTGGACGGTGCGCGAGGGAGAGAAGGGAGGGAGGAGCGGGCCTGGCCCAACGCGCAAGGAGGGGGGAAGCAGGCCGATGCAGGCGGCCCAAGGAGGAGAAAAAGGAAAAGAGAAGAAAGAAGAAAAAGGAGAAAAAGGAGAAGGAAAAGAAAAAGGAAAATGAGAAAATAGGGGAAATACATTAAATTAATTTATAAAATCATAAAATGTAGTATTCTTGATAAATTATTTAATTTAATAATTTAATTCATTATAATCTAAAATATTAATTTAAAAAGGATAAAGTGGGTAAAATATTAGTTTGGAAAATTATTTAAATAAAATAATATGATAAATAAAAAAATATTTATTTTTAATTTATTAAATACTCTTATCCAAACTTACATACTCTAAAATCCATAAAATAATTAAAATAAATAATTTTAAAAGCAAATATTATTTTAGATAAAAGTTATTTATTAAAATATAGGTTTTCGAAATTTTTGGGGTATTACACTTATAGTAAGGGGTTTGGTGACAAGAAGTCTAGATTGAATAATCATAGGTTTAATTTTGTTATCTATTGTCATTTTTGCGAGAAAGGACATATTGGGAAATACTACCAAATACGAAGTATGCAGATAAAGATGCTAAAACATATGATGAAAAGGTTGATGCTACCATAGTTAAATATGAAGCTGGTGATACCATAAAGAGATATACCAAATTGACTTATAGATGGGTTCTGGATACTTGTGCATTTACCATGTTAGTCCTAATAGAATTTGGTTCTAGGCATATGAAACAATTCGGGGTGGATTTGTAATCTTGGGTGATGATGAAAGTTTTATGTATACTTGTTGGGATTGGGGTTGTGAGAGTAAGGGTACATGATGGTATGATTAAGGGATTATATGATTTTAATCTTGTTTCTAGGCCTAATAAGAGCTTGATAGTGTTGAGTTCTTTAGAAAGGGCATAGATGAGTTATTGAGAATGTTACATTGATGGGTTGAAGAAAGGTTATAGTGGAAATTTGTAGGTAAGTTGGTTGGGTCATTATATGAGCTTGTTGTAACTGCTATTGAGGGTGTAGTTGAGGGTGAAATTGAGGAAATATGAATTAGATATTGCTAGTATTAGGAAGATGTGATTGTGATAGAAGAGTTTTAGAGGCATGACATAAGAGAAGGGTCAACTTTGGGTGACCTTAATTTTGTTAGTGACACTTTATGTGAGTCTAAATATCTTCTTAAGGTTGAGTTATTTGTTAACATATTTTGTAAGCAGGTGGTGCATAAGTATATATAAGGCGTTTAGGATGAGGTGGAGGTTGTAGTTGACTTGGATGGTACAAATTATCTAGATGTGGATGAGTCTAGCTAGTAAGTGGAGGCTTCTATTAGTAATGGCTTTGGGGAGTAATCTATTTATACCTTATATATTGTGAGAAATAATATTTTTGTGATGGGTATCGTGTTGGACTCAAAGGCTATTTTTTGGTGATGATTGTTTCTTTTGGTATGCTATTATTGCTGAGGAGATGTGATCTCTTAGGAAGACTCAGACATTGGCAGATGATGTTTTATTGGTCGATATTTTCTTGTGTATCTATTTTACACAAAAACAACTTACGTAGTATGAATGATAGAAACCATCCACTTACTTGAGCTGTAAGTATTTTAGTAATAATTTTAAATACCAAATTGCAACAATATATGGGTGTATAATTTGTTAACTTATTTGAATGTGTTATTTTTTGGGATGGGAGTTATGTTGGTGTGATTTAATTTTTTATTACCTCCTGTAAAGTGAAGAACTCCTATATAGAAGTCATAACATCCCCTAAAATAGTGTCTGAAGATGTCTGGAAGAACTTGGAGAAATAAACATATAGTCTTAAGACATTTGTATCCCTTATGGACTGAAGGGCCTCTTTGACATATCATTGCTTATGACAAGTGCAACTAGTTTTCTCACATCTGGCTCCTTCACTTTTCTCTACTATTTGAAGATCATCTCACCAGCTATATGTACATCTCTATTCCAAGTATCTCTTATAGTATGGTAAAATTTCTTCCCCAAGTTTCTCTTCATTAGTTTATATGAAGGATTCTTTTTTTTTCTACCTTAAATGGGAAAAATATATATTTTTATGGTAACATTTCACCATTATGCAAAATATTTGGTGCCCTTATTTGCTTGGGTTAGGAACCAATTTTTAGCTTTCTAAGCTAAGAAATTTATTACAAACTTGTTAAAGTGAAGGGCTTACTTCTTAAGGACACAAAGATCTACTGTGATAGAGCCCCCCACCTTTAAAGCTTCCTCTTAGTTTTTTTCTTTAAGTTTTAGCCTAACTTCTTCAGCCCTAATCACAATATCTGAAAAATGGACCTTTATAGGGTTTTAAGGGGTTCATGAGGTTAGCTATTTTTTTGTATAGCTTGTACTAGTTTTTGCCCCAACCCCTAGAGTTTGTGCCCTAAGCCCCAAACTCTTAAGCATAGATATAGTCTCAAGGAAAGCTAAATGCTCAACACACATATTAAAGAGTTTAAATTGTTTTTATCTTACATTTTCCTTTATAAGTTGAATGATTGTAGGGAAGTTGTTATAGTAGTTTTTTGGGGAAAGGAAGGTGGATAAGATGTTTGCATGCAAATTCCCATCAATTATATTCATCATCATCCTGTCAATATTAAATTTCATTCTTGAATTTATAAAAATGAAGAAGCATCCCACAAATGGAACATTAAAGTGGCCAATGCTAAGGAAATTTTTTATGAAATCTAAGATGCTCTATTTCAACCATCCTCATTCAAACACTACTGAAACCCCAGCCATAATCTGGGGTTGAGGGAAAATTTATAATGCCCCAAATTTTTTTTAACTTTAATTACCCTGTAATTATGATCATAATCGACTTCAAAAATTTATATCATGGGTTTTAAAGCTATTTATAATAAATTTGAGCTTTTCAATACTTGTTTTATTCATTTGTGGAAAATTACACTCTTATGTGAATTATCTACTCAATTCATTCTAAGCATTTCATTCATAACAAAATACTTCCAAGCTTATTCTTTCATTTTGACACTTTTCACATTATTTCCTATCCTTTCACTAATTATTTATTCATTTGTAAAAAATCATAATTGATGAAATTTTTTGTTTCAAGTCAATTCTTGTTTATTTTGGCTCATCCTAAAATTAATTTTACTTCAAAAAATATTCTAATTTGAGATATGAGTCTCAGACAATTTTAAAATTGCATGTTCCTTCCAAATGGTAATTTCACATAAATTTTCATTTTCAATAATGGATGATATTCGCTGATTTCTTTGTTTTTAATTTTTTGAGCTTCGAATAATTACTTTTACATATTTTACTTCATAAAATTATTTTTCACTCATCCATACCCTTTTAACCCTTAGTTAATCTTCACCTGTCCATAGAAAAATGTGTATATGTGGATAATCCAATTTTGCCATTTTGCTTATTTTCTATCTATTATGCTTTAAACTACTTATAATACCCAATATTTTTTTATATATTTAGGTTTCTAAATTTATTTTGCACCTTTCCATATATTTTCTTAGTTTTTGGAGACCATTTGCTATTTTATTTTAGCAAATACCTATTTTTGGGCATTCACCTTTTTCCTAAATCATTAATCTAATATAGCACTCCCATTTTTTACTACAAAACATTTCATTAAAACATTTGCAAAAGTAGAATATACCTTAGGAAAAAAAGGGTGTTACTGCCGTACCTAACATAGAATAGACATTTGTTGCCTTCCCCATATCAGATAGAAGGCTAAACCAATCAAAATACTTAAAATAGCAGAGTGCGCAGAACAACAATTTAATTAAACAACTTAAAGAGTGTTTAGATTAGAGGAATTTAACGGGTTCTGACCAGATAATTAGAAAATACATGTAGATAAAGTATGGGACTACAATAAAACAAACTAGGGTATGACACCTAATTTAAAATCTTGGTCCATCATGGACCCCACTAAAACCTTTCAAATGTCCTTGCTCTCAAGCCCTGACCCAACTAAGGTAGGTCCTTTAGTGGCCATCCCCAAAGGCTTACATATGGTCCTTTACTCATGGGAATGAGTAGGTGACCTAGCAAACTGACACATCAATACACTATATACCGAGTAAGCTAAGTCACTCCCTCAATGTAATACGAGTATACTAATTTATCATACATGAATATAAAATACAACATGCATCATGATAAGGACATATATATAAAGGTAGAAGTGCATAAAGGATGCTATCATGCACAATTCCAACAAAGCATAATACATCATTCTTGGTTTCACATTGTCATCACATGAACATTCACACATGTACTAGCAATGAGAATCCAAGAAACCTTTAAGGTTTATTTCCAGCTACCCCCATTCTTTAGGTTATAACATTTACTTATCCATATATAAGATAGATGAGTCATCCAATCATTATTCCATTCCATAACCAGTTATTCATTTCGACCATTAGTCAAGTATATAAACCTAATTTTATTCTTTTTTAATCAATCATACCATTACTTCCATTCTTCACCAAGTATTAACCATTCTCTTGGTCATCATACATAATTTTCCAACCGATTACTTATTATCCATATTTTAATATCATTGAATGATGGACTGTGCGCCACCCTATGGTCTCATATACCTTGAAAGCCTATCCAAATAAGGGACATACGTCTAGGCCAAAGCCAATCACCATAATGGACATAAGTCTAGGCCGCAGCCAACCAATATGGACATAAGTTCAGGCTGAAGCCAACCACCTAGGTAACTAGAACCTTTAGTATCAATGCCCTTAGCACATTGTTAGTGTCTAGAGTAAGTAAGGCACCGAGACCTCTCAAAATCTCGTTTAAAGGCACCAAAGATGACCGAAGGCAGACTAACCTTGATAGCTAATCTAGGATCAGGTAACCCAGACCCATACTTAACTCCACTTTCTTTCGCTTTACATGATTAATATTTTATTCATAAATATGGATGATCATACAAGGCCCATACAAAGAAAGTAAGGTAAATTCCCAAGTTAATCCATACCAATTTTTCCAACCATGTGGGTTTTCCATTTGTCCTTGGTCAATATTATTCATATCCACCATATTATTTAATTCGAGTACATGATGATTTTCATTACTCTTTTCTCCAACTCATCACTTATCATAAGTGAAATACCCATTTATCCTTTACATTACTCATAGAGTATACCATAATTTATGATCCATTTTAATCCTTTCATTAGGCCAATACTCCATAATTAAAATTTTATTTTATCATATTGATAATCATAACATAGTCCTAAACCTATCTTGAGAGCATCATCAAACTAGAAAGAAACAAATCATGCAAACTAATCAAACCAGTCGAACAGATTGGCCCTACCAGTCGATCAGTTACACTAACCAATCGATTAGTTTAGGTCAACAAGTCGATTGGTTTGACTCAACCAGACTATACTTTCCTCAAATCAGTTGATCAGTTGGGCAAAGCAATCAATTGTTCATAGAATGATCAATCAGTTCTACCAAACTAGTTGATGGATTCAAGTAGAGAGTAAGACCAAGGTCTCTACAAGCTTACCAGTCGATAAGTTAGGTCAACCAGCTAACTATTCTAGGAACCAATTGATCAGTTTGCCCTAACACAACACTAAATCATAAATTTCATGCAAATTCATATATATAAATCATTCTTAACCACATTAAAACAAGAATCAACATAGTCTAACCTATTTTTAACCAGATTAACATGCATTTCACAATATGGAATCATTATAACCTATTTTTACCCAATTTGATGTTTTTTACTCAACCCATGCCACTAACCATCCAAATCATTTATACTAAGTGTGTTCATTCATGATAACATGTAGAAATAAACTAAAGATAATGCCTAACATGCAGGAATACTTACCAAATGTTCTAGAAGTAAGAATCACTTACTTGATGTAGGTAAAATCTTCTTAAATAGAAATTCCAACTATAGAAAATCTCTCTACTTTAAAACCCTTAAAAACTAAAATCTCAACTTAGGAATTACACCAAAACTTATTAAAATTTTGAACTTAAAGATAGAAAGGAAAAATAAGATATTGCTTGAGGTAAAAATAAGGGATATAGCTAAACTAGACCACTCAATCTTTTCCCTAAAATCTAACCCTTCCTTGCTTAACATTGAAACAAGAGAGAGCTTGAAATAAGATCAAAAGAATTTGAGAGATTGATTGGTAAGGCTTAAATTATAGATGGAATAGAAGGAATACATGGCTTAGAAAATTTGGTGGCTGAAAGAAAGGTACATAATAGGGATGATTGGGGCTATTTATAGCTAACTAATCAAAGAAAATAGTGAGGGTTCTAGAATCAACTCAAAACCCTACCATTGACTGTTTGAATTTGAGTAGAAAAGATGGATTTGTATTGCTGACCTATTCTCTAGAGCTCAAATAGTGTCTTTAGAGAATGTCGATTAATTAGACTAGAATTTGCTTTCAAGAATGGATAAATGATAGGTCAATGTGGATGGAATCTTCCAACTACTAAATTTTGTGCTTGGGATCGAAGCATTCGATCTCATAATCGTGAAGAGGAGAGAGGAGGAAGAAGATAATGTTGAGGTCATCTCTTCTCCTCAATTATGCCAATTGACCTCTAGATACTCTCAGTGTAATATTTTGGGTTAAATTCATTATGAACATAGTTATAAATCTCTTAAAACAAATTGACATGGGTTAGTAAGGTTTCATTTTAGTGCAAGGGATTTTTTAGAAAAATCAAGCTTGAAAAATATGACCAGCTCGACAAACCAATCGATGGGTTTGGGTTTACCAGTTGACTATTCTACCACCAGCCGATTGGTTTCCCCCAACTAGTATTTGATTTAGTCAAGGAGCCCAAATTTTTGAAAACAACAAGCCAGTTGATCAATTCATAAAATTAGTCCATAGGTTTTCTTGCAAAACTTAATAAACTTCATTTTTCAACATGATTTTAGTTCAAATTTTATCCCAAACCAAATCACAATCTTGAATCAAAATCAAAGGCCCAAAATTCACATAATATCTCATTCAACCATTTTACAAAAAATATGGGGTATTAAACCTAATCTAACCAAATTTCTAACCATCTAGTTAGATCCTTAGTAAACTATAACTAGCCAAAAAAATATATTATTCACCATAGTTGACTTTTGTTAACCAAAAACCCAACCATAAGTGTATTACTGTCACTATCTTTGTATTTATAGTTAAACTTATACTTTAACCCTTCATTTAAATGTTAATCAAGAAAATTTATATTAGATTTTACTTACTATTTTCATACCTCATCTAACCCTGAAAATCAAACCCATTATTTCCCTTAGCCCTATGCCAAACCCATGTGAGACACTCCTTATGCAAACCTAAAATTTTCCTTTGTTGGAGGCCTATTTTCTCCTCCTTACCAAGTAATTTTTTAAATGGATTGTTCTATTTTAATCTAATCCATAATATCTTAACCCATTTAAGCTATGCAATGCATGGTCTAACCCATGATGGGTTGGAGTAAATGATTAATAATTTTCAACCTAAACCATTGTAATCAATGAATTAGATGGGTTTCCCTTTGGTTACTGTGGGTTAATAAATAAACAAACTTATCCCCACCTCTACCTATAAGTATAAATTGATTCGTGTGCTTCAAGGTTAGATTGTGTTGCTTATGAACCATTTTTCCTTTGTGGGTTGGGTTGGGTCACTTCAAGTTATTTTATTGGTCTGGTCAATTTTGGGTAGATCTAGGTCATATCAGGTTAATTTATTAGGTCGGGTTAGATGGAGTTTGGTTCATTTTGATTTCAGCTAATTCTAGGTTAACTTGATAAATTGAGTTAGATTTAGGCCAACCTAGCTCACATTCCGACTATTTCCTTATCAGACAGACTTAGGTTGGGTCATGGTGGACATAGACAATGTTTGGCTATAGTAGGGTAGGCTCATGCGAAGTTATGTTATAGTGGGCTATAGTTGGGTTATATTAGTTTAGGTCAAACAAGGCCAAGATGGGGCCGAGTGAAGTTAGTTGGTTCTTGGGAGGCTTAAACAAAAATGATTCGTGTAAGGTCCGATTAAAATGGGTTTGTGGTGGTGGTGATTTTTATGCAGTAGAGATAATATTATCTAACTTATATCAACCCATGGTAACTCATGAGTTGGACCATACTAACCCATCTTAGTTTGTAACCTACCATGGGTTAACTTATGTGAAATTTTATAAAATACTAACCCATAAGCTATGGTGAACCCAACCTATTAAATACCCCTACTATTAAGTAATTTTTCTAGCCTAAATCCATGTTATTCCCTTAAGTTTCCTCTCTAAATTTTTGTGTCTAAGTTCCCTCTCCATTCGGCATAGCTGGGCTTTTATTTCATTACTTTTAATGGTTGTTTTCCTCATATTTTTGACCAACATTACTAATGATTCAATTAATCTTTTTCCAACTTCCAACACCTATAACTCCTTTATTTCTCCTATTTTTCTACTAAAATAGATTCCTTACAATGTATACTTAATGAACCTACCTATTTTAGTTAGCAATCACTAGGCTTTCTACCTCTTTTAGCCCCTAACTTTCTCCCCTCATATTATTACAGTTTGTAGTTATTAGGCAAGGTAATTGTATTTCTTACTTCTAATGTTTACAAATACTTCGTTTCTCAAATCTTTCTCTTTATTTTTGGTTCTTTGGAATTTTTTTCATTTTATACTATAAGAACCACCTAACAATGCTCCTTAATTCATTGCTATAATCCCTTATATATTCCCTTCCTTCCTTCTTCATACCATAAATTGTGTTGCTGCTATTGTGCAGTCTACTATAGTATTTTATTGTGTGGATTGTTTTTGCAATTTTTCCCATTCTATGTCACCTCCCTTACCTCTTCCCTTATGTTTCTTTGGCCTCAAATCCCCACAACAATCCCTTTCCTTCCTTTTCTATCTTGGCTTGTCTTGGTGAGTTATAGGTGATGTTTGGGGTGGTTGTGTGCCGCAGTTTTTCTATCCCCCCAACAATATCTCTTTCTTCCCTATTCTTCCCTTTTTGATTTTAATATTCCTAACATTTTATATTAATTGTGAGACGGTGATAAATAAGTAGTAGAAGGAGCAATTGGATAAGACTTTATTTGGCATACTAGAATATTAACATTTGGGTAAGCTTTGTTTACTCTTAAGATATAGAAATTATGTCTTGTTTTTTGCTTAAACTTTTAGTATATATAATCATATAATAATTTATGATATATTTTAATAGCATGTGGGACATGTTATTTTATGTTCTAGCATGATTTTATCTTCCATTTCTATATTCATGGTATATCTAATTTTATCATTTTATGTAAAAGTGGTAAGTAATGAGCATGTCAAAATGTTAAGTGCATATTAATGCATGGTAATATGATGTTAAAATCTTATTTGATATGCTTGATATATGCGTATCGGTATTTAATGATTTTTACATACATTTGAGTTAAAATGGAGTTAAGTGTGTGATATCATGACTTGTATTTGTGTGTGTAGTTTAGCATATATCGATGCATAAAAGTGTTTGGAGAAGTTTGGAACCAAAGAGAGATTAAGAGAGAAAACATAAGGGCCCCGTATTTGTAAACATGACCCATATTTTATTAGTATACTTGATACTACATTATTTTGGAAAAAGTTGAGAGTTCTGGAACACGGGGCCCCATGTTTATGAACATGGATCATGTTTTCCCTATTTTTAACTATTCGCTTGTGTCAGTTACATACTTCTATAATTAGATATGTATGAAACTCTAGAGATTAGTAATAACACTATCAAACCCTGTCCAAACCTTCTCCTCCAACATTCTCTTATATTTGTAAGAGAATTATGTACTAAGTAATATTGTGAGAATTGTTTGATTCTCCTTGAAATCATTGGTTTTTTAAATTACCAGACATGGCATATGATTATTTTATCCTTGCACATGATATAGCACGTAAAACTCTAACATGCATATCTAATTCATCCAAAATCATATATTTCTATGCTCAATAATAAATAATTTATATTAGGCATGCTTATCCGAATAAATACCATGATATGATTAAAAAATATAAATTTCCCTTAGGGCACACAATAATAATAATAATAATAACAATAATACTAATAATAATAATAATAATAATAATAATAATAATAATAATAATGCTAAAACATATGTTCTAAAAAGTCAAATCATTTATCTCTATACTTATAATAAATAAGATATATTAGGCATTCTAATTATAATAAATATCTCAATATGCTTAAAAAGAATAAATTTCTCCTAAGGCACACAATAATAATAATTATGCTATAAATATGCCTGAGCATGCTCAATCTATAATATTAGGTATACATAACACATGTAATTTATTTCAACATTTAAGCCCATTTTTTTTTGTACACATAATACTTGACACAAATTAACATTATAAATTTTACCAATTTTCATGATAACATTACCAAGCAAATAATTATAATGTAACATATCATGTTTGCCATAATTTATACATAAAAAATCTAATGTGTTGTTATACGATATCTACCATTTTTGTAGAGTATAAGGATTACCTAATTTCTAATAAAAGTACAAATAATAGGTAACCTACTAAAATTTATTAAGGTCCCCTAATCAACCACTTGTGCCTAAAATATATATCACATTAACCATATTCATATTTATCACATAAAAGAATTTTAAAAATAAAATAAAATTACCAAAATATCCTTAAGTTGGAAAAAACAGAAACAAGGACATTCTCATATTACATGGGTTGTTAGCATCAGTCCAGAAATACAAGAAGAGGGCTAAAAGATGCTATTATAGGTTTTTGGAGGTAGTGGTCAAGGATGGTGTTGCAAGGTGGATAAGATGAAGAGAAATAAGGGAGGCAATAGATGGTGGTGGCAATGACTGCAAAGAGGAGGTTGGCTTGTGGTGCTAGAGGGTGTTGGTGCGAAGGGGAAAGATGGTTAGGTGGTGGTGTGCTAGTGCAACGCTTAAAGTGGTAGTCAAGGGAGTTTAGGAAAGGGTAAGAAGGGAGAATATGGGTGGCGATGAAATGGAAATGCTAGGGGAGGTTGACAATATGGATAGATGATGCTACCAATTAGAGAGCAACAGCAATGATTGGAGATGGTTATTGGAGTTGAGACAAAGGGCATGGTTGGGGCACAAAAAAGGGAACAATTGTGTATAGGTGGTGTTGGCCATGCAACATCCACTAAAATAGAGCACAACCAAGAAGACGAAGGATAAAGGAAAAGATATGGGGGTTGGTTGAGGAGGGGAAAATGATGATAAAGAAGGGTAGAAAGTAAACAAAGGAAGGGCATGGAGCTCGCATGTTGATTGGTGGTGCAATGGTAGAGAAAAAGACAATGAGAAAAAGGTGAATGAAAAAAAGAAGAAGAAGGAAGGACAGTAGTGGCAAGGTTATCTTGAACAATATAAGGGGATGAGAGGAGGGGTATGTGTATATATATCAAGGGATGCATTTAGGTTAGAGATTAGGGCATGCTTGGACAAGCAGGGTGTGACTAGCTTGGTGTAGGGGATGGATCATGTAGGCTGGGAAGGGTGTAGGTTGTCGGCTATGTTTGGAGTTGGGAAGGGATATGAGAGGGTAATGTGTAGCATGGGGGTTAGATTATGTTTTGCTAAGAGGAGAGAGGGGCATAGGCATGCTTAGATGAAGAAGAAAAAGAAGAAAAAAGGAAAGGAGAAAGAGAAAAAACATGGAGAAAGATGGTTTGGTAGGTGTGTTGTGCAAGCAAGAGAATAAAGAAAAGAAAGAAATTGGGAAAAGAAAAGGGAGATAAATAAATAAAGAAATGGAAAAAGGGGAAAGAAAGAAAATCGAAATAGAAAATAAATTTAGTTTTAGATTTAGGATTATGGTAAAATTAATTTACTTGGGATCTAGGTATCTGATTAGGAAAAATAAATAAACAAAAAGTTAATAAATTTAAGGGAGGTTTAAATAAAAAGGGAAAATATAAAATAATTAGGATACCTGTATTTAAGAATTTATCTAGGTTTATAAGTATAAGGTTAATAAAAATAACTAATCTAAGATTTAAGCATTAGGTTTTAAATAAAAGGCGAAACATTATAAAATAAGGGTCACAAAATTGTAGGGCGCTCCATCACTAACCCCTTAAAAAGTGACTTTATCACCGAGTCTATACTGCATTACTCGAGAATCTCACAAGGACCCATTATAATCCCCCGAAATTTTAAAAGCTTATGTTTTAATAAATAAATTTTATTTTGGATAAATTAGCCTTTAAATCCTTTAATTTAATTATTTTATGGATTTTTACGCTTATGAAATTTATTAAAAATATTTAATAAATTTAAATAAATTTTTTTATTTTATTATACTCTTATTATTTAAATAAATTTTTAAACCCTTATTTTACAAAAACTATCCTTTTTAACCCTTATATTTTTATTATCTTAAATTAAAATATTAAATCAAATTATTACCCAAAATTATCCTATTTTATTATTTTATCAATTAAATTATTTATTCCATTTTCCCTTTCTTTTTCCTTTTTCCCATTTTCCTTCTTTTCTCCTTTTTCTCTTTTCTTTCTTTTTCTTTTTCTTCTTTGGGCCGTAGGCCTGCTTCGGCCTGCCCTTATCCCCCTCTTGCGCTGGGCTGTTGGCCCATTCCTCCTCCCCTGCCTTTCCCACGTTGCCCGACCTCCTCCTTTCTTTTCTTTCTTCCTTGACTGGCCCACTCCTTTTTTTTTCTTTCCTTTGGCTGGTCTACCGGTCTCGCACGCCCCAGCACTCCAGCCCCTGACCCTTCTTTCTTCTTTTCTTCTTCTTCTTCCTCTTTCCCCGGCGATATCCCGACCACCCTCCACCATTTTTTCTGCCCAACCTACAACTCCCTCTCCCTCGTTGACTCCTTTGTCTCTCTCTCTCTCTCTCTCTCCCTTGCGTCATTTTCTCTACCCATCCCAATCCCACCATCCCTGTCTCCCTCTCCCTTTCCCTATCGACACCTTCCTCTCCCTCTCCCTGCAACCCCCATTCCCCTACCACCCTAACGCCATTCTTGAGCTCCCTATCCCCTCCTCTCTCTCCTTATCCTTTTTCTTTTCCCTTCCTGATCCATTCGGGCATTTTTTGAGCCCATGTACCTTGCCCGAGACTCTCCTTTTCTCCCTTTCTTCTCCTCCCCTCTCTCCCCTATTTTTTTTTCACCGCCAATATCCACCGCTGCTGCCGCCTTAAACGCCACCTGCACCACCTCCTACCACCCTCTACCTCACCCTAGAGCCATCACCGTCTCCATCGAGCCACCTCGCAACCCATTCTTCCTCCTCTCTTCTTTTTCTCTCCCCTTCCATCCCTTCTCGGCAACCACCCTGTGTAGCCTCAATCTTTCGCCGTTCTACCACTTATGCCGCCATCTGAGCCACCACAATAATCCCTGTAACCCCCTCTACCACCCCAATGCTCTTTTGGCCAAAAACACCACTTGCAGGCCCTTGTTTTCCCCTCACTTTTCCTTCCTCACCAGCCCCCATCTTGACACCCACTTCGACCGCCACCTTCGCAGCCTCTCTGCCGCCACCTCCGCCGCCCTTAGCCACCTTCAACCCTTCCCTGACCACCACTTACACCCCCTCTACACTTCTGCACTATTCCCTTGCCCCAAATCCTTCCCCATCATGTCCTTTTCTTAGCCCCAAACCACCAACCCGAAAATACCCATTTTCCTTATTTCCACCACCTTTGAGCCCCCTCCTTTTCATTTCTTTGCATGCAGTTCATGCTGCATTAGCAGCATGAGTTTCTGCATTTCTTAATCTATTTGTTTAATAATTTTAAGGTATAATTATATTTTAAGTTAATTATTCTGTTAATTGTTAAAGCCTTATATTTTGATTTCATAATTTCTAATGAAATAAGTCTTGAATTATTTTTTAGGTATTGGTTTTGATAAATCAATCTTGGACCTTTAACCGGAATACCGGTAAGGTTCGTTTATGCAAGTACTGGGGTAATCGTTAAATTCCACTTAAATGCATGGATTAACGTATGATAGCACATTAGGCATTGTTAATGTGTATTATGCTTGATATATGTTGTTTAGTATATTATATGTGGTTATTGTGTTGGTTGATAAAAGGAAGCATGATAGGTTCTGTGATATGTATGGAAATAATATTTAAGGTAATAATTTAGTTGTTAAGGAAAATGTTAAGTATTATCCATATTGTTTTATGCTATTGTAATATTTAATATATGCTTAATATTTTGTGAGCCTTAGGGGCTTTTATTAATGTACAGTGTATAAGAATATGGCCTAATCTATATATGGGTGTTAATGAGTATTGTATTAACTCTAAGAGTTGTGGATGATGCATTAATATTAATATTTTATGTAGTAATAATAATAATTTAATATAAGTGGTGTGCTAAGGCGTATAATGGTAAATTTTAGTAAAAGGGGTATTATGGTAATTTTGGAGGTAAGGGTAACATAGTAAATTTGTTAATAAAAGGATAAAATGTAATTTTGGAGGTAAGGGATAAATTGGTCATTTTAGAAGTAAGGGGGTAAAATGGTAAATGGTAATTTTGTGAATAAAGGGTAAAATAGTAATTTTATGATTAAATGATAAATTGGTAATTTTGTAATAAAAGGGGAAATTTGGTAATTTTATAATAAAAGGGCAATTTGGTAATTTGTAATAAAAGGGTAATTTGGTAATTTTGTAATAAAAGGGCAATCTAGTAATTTTGTAATAAAAGGGTAAAGTTGTAATTTTATAATTAAAGGGTGAAATAGTAATTTTGTGATTAACGGGCAGAATAATAATTTGGAAATTAAAAGAGGTAAGATAGTAATTTCATAATTAAGGATAAATGGAAATTTTATAAGTAAAAGGGCAATGTGGTAATTTTTGGGAGTTAAGGGGTAAAATGATAAATTTGAAGGTAAGGGGGTAAAATGGTAATTTTGTAAATCAAAGGGGTAAAAGTGAAAATTGGAAAGGAGTAAATTGGTAATTATAATAATTGAGAAGGGTAAAAATAATAATTTAATAACGGAGAAGGGTAAAATGGTAATTATGATAAATGTGAGGGGTAATTTGGTAATCTAACCGACTAGAGGGTATTTTGGTAATTTTAATAATGGAGCAGGGTAGTTTGGTAATCATGAAAATTAATAAGGTCAATTTGGTAATTTAAATGACCAAGGGGTAATTTGGTAAATTTGATGAAGGAGAAGGATAGTTTGGTAATTACAATCATATAAAAGGGTAATTTGGTAATTTAACCAACCAGGGGTAATTTGGTAACTTTGATAGTGGATAAGGGTAGTTGGTCATTGATAATAGAGGATGGTAATTAGGTAATTAACTAAATAAAGGGTTAATTTGGTAATTAGGATAAGGAGGAAGGGTAATTTGGTAATTTGTCCAACTCAAGGATAATTTATTAATTATAATAAAGGAAAAAGGGCAAAGTGGTAATCTAACCAACTAAATGGAAAGTATATTAAGTGTAATAATTATTAAGGGGGGATTAGTGACCTAATAAGTATGAGTAATAACTTGCTAACCTAAATCGAATAAGGGGTAACTTGGTAATTTTGTAACAAGGAGGGTAATATGGTAATTTGTCAAGTAAGCCAGGGATGACTTAATAATTTTATAAGTAAGGGGTAAATGAGTAGTTTGTATCTAATATGTCATTGTGATTGTGGAATTTGTGATATGACTCAAATAACGCTGTTTAGCGAGATAGGAGTATTTGATGATTAGTAAGAATCACGATAACGAATTCTAATTCGAAATTAGATGAGTTAGGATGGCCTTAATGATTCCTTTGTGTTACCTTGGACAACCATTTGAATAAGAAATGTCTAATGATATCCGAACGATTAAAAGTGAATAATTATCTGATTGTTGTGCTTTTGTGATCACTGTTAATTAAGACACTAATACTTAAAGTGAAAGACCTCGAGATTGGGAATTGTGGCTCTTTAGGGGTCGCTACCCTAAAGACGTGGTTTAGCCCATGTTTATTTGTTATTTGCTGGAGTGTCTTTGTGCCCCAGCCAGGCCCTATATCTACTCTATCTAGCTCTACGGACCTAGTTAGGGGGGTATGCATACTTAAGGATTAGGTGTCCTTGTCAATATGATACTGAGTTAGCTTTATGCAGCAGTATGACCAGAGTACCTTTGCGTCCTTGGGTTGGCAGTTGAAGGGTACTAAGTAGCTTTTATGCACCAGTGAGACCGGTGTACCTTTGTGTCCTGGGTTCTTGATCTCCCTATCAAGGCAAATAAATGGAATTGTTGTACTGAATAAAAAGGAAAATACTAATTGTTAAAGTGAAAGATTAATGAGCCAGGACCAGTTGAATTATTTGATGAGTATCGATCCACTGGAAATAATAGTGGCCCAAGATGTTTTGCCCTGGATGATATTCATGAGTATCGATCCACCAGATATAATGGTGGCCCAGGATGTTTTTACCCTGGATGATATATATATGTATTCCAATCCACTAGCCAGAATAGTGGGGGTCCCGAGCTCAATAAAATTTGTTTTGGATGCGAATAAATTATGGAAAAATACTAATCATTGAGATGATGGACTAATAGCCTTAAGGCTCGAAATATATCGATTATTCATTATGGCTTATTAATATTTGGTTGACTTATGAAGTATGAGAATGTAAGAAAGTAAATGTTATGTATACGCTATTAATATCTGATCAAATTGTTGGATGTGTGAATAAATGGATCCGAATATCATGTTTACACCTATGGTTATGTATGAATGCAGTAGCATTTCATGTGTTGCATTGTGTGCCTGTTTTTAAGTGCGCTTTTAAAGGGTTACTCAACACCGTAGTACCGAAGGGTTCCCTTTGTGGGGCCCCTGCCTATTCAATGGGCAGTACCCCTTGCAGGTCGTATTCAGGTGCTATTCAAGTGGGCTCTCGGAAAAGAATGTAAGGTACTATCCGATAAATTTTAGGGTTTTAATCTGTCTCTTTTAACTTCAATGTATTTGTTATTTTGTAATCACTGTTGTTGGATTTTACTCTCGTAAATTGTTTACTGTGCTACTTTGATTTTTAAATGCTTAAGTTTCTTGTAAAATTGTATTTTACTCTTTTAGCCTTAGCACTTGGTATTGGAACGGTAGATGTGAACCGGTCTGGTACTAAGTGTGGCGGTAATATCCCCAAAGTTCACGTTTTATTAATTTGCTTTCGCTAATTTCCTTTTAATTAACGAAATTTTTCAGCAGTAAATTTTGGGGGTGTTACACTCATAATGCACCTAAGGGAGCAACTACCTCTTAAAATGGAAAGCCCTACTAATAGGAAAATGCCACAAAAAAATGTAGTATAGGAAAACCAACAACTAGAATCAACCAAGGAAGAGCTGGTATCGTACTAGGAGGAAGAACATCAAAATCTAGTCCTTGATAATCTACTTCTACTTGAATATCCAATCAAATTGCTCCAAAAATCATTATATATGCCTTAAGTAGGAATACATCACACTCTTTTAATAATATTGTGGTGTATAATCGGTTGCTTGAGGAGCATAGTGAGATAGGAGTTGAGTTGATCTAGCATAGTGATTTTGAGATTTAGATGAGTGCTTTGACGATTAAGCTAGGTGGGATAACCTAGTGATGTTAACCTTTGCTACAGGGGTCATTAGTGTGTACCTTAGAGTTGGTGGCATGGTTAATTTGAGGGTTTCTAGATTCATGAGGATGGTAGCATTCACTATAAGGGTCATTAGTGTATACCTTAGAGTTATATTGACCTAAAGCATTGGATTTTAGAGGAGGGGCACTAAACTCCGTATTCAGTCCACCTAGGAGGGGATAAGTTTTATAATAACCTCAAGAGGATATACTAGTGGCCTTTCATGAAGTAAGAGGTAGCATAGTTTTTTTCTAGGTGTCTTACTTGTCATAAGGTCAATATCAAGCATTGGATTCCTATAGGGTTAGTCTAGCCCCTATAAATTATGAGGTGGAAGGGGAATCCATCTCAATGGTTTTGGGAGTAGGACTCATAGTGGGTGCAACACTATCATTGATAGGTTGAATAACATAGCAAATTTTATGCCAATGAAGTTGACTTAGAGTATGGATTATTTAAGCGATGCATATATAAGTTTTGTGGTGAATGGCCGTGGTACACCTACTGATATAATATTTGATTGGGATTTAAGATTCCTTTTGCACTTTTAGAGATAGTTCTAGGAGGTTATGGGCATGAGATTAAGGATGAGTATCCCCTCCACCTAGCTATAGACTAGCATACTAAGAGGATGATTCAAACACTTGAGGATATGCTATGAGCTTTTGTTCTAAACTTCTGGGGTATTTGGAAGGATCAGCTACATTTAGTTGAGTTCTCATACAATAACAGTTACCACACTAGCCTAAGTATAACACCATTTGCAGCACTGTATGGACACAAGTGTCAGATACTCTTATGTTGGAGTGACATCAGTGAGACTATTGTACTTATAATAAAGATGATTGAGGAGAAGACTCAGCAAGTTTGGTTGATTCAAAGAAAGATGAGAATAGCTCAGAGTCTCTAACAGAGTTATGTAGATCAAATCTACTATAGTGATGGATTTGAGCTAGGGGACAAAGTTTTGTTGAGGGTTTCACCCAACAAAGGAGTACAAAGATTTGGTAGGAAGGGTAAGCTTAGCTCGAGGTACATTAGTCCATAGGATATTCTTGATAGGGTTGGTGAGGTTGTATACTGACTAGCACTTCCACTAGAATTAGCCAAAGTTCATAACGTCTTCTACATCTCTTAGCTAAGGAAGTATGTTGTAGATACATCGCACATGATCAGGTCTGATGAAATCGAGTTCAATGATTCCTTATCTTATGAGGAGGTACCTCTACATATTCTTAACACCAAGATGCATCGAACTTGGATTAGCTCAATTCCACTCATAAATATCCTTTAGAGTCATAGTGGTACAGAGGAAGCAACCTGGGAGATAGAGAAATACATTTTGAGTTGCATCCTAAGATTTTTAGCATATTTATTTTAGGATTTGGGATTCATCTCTTTTAAGGGGGTAGTCCCTACTAGTATAGTGTCAACTTTAGTAGAGTTAACCAAGGATATCACATTTCATTACACCTTCTTTTACTTCTTCCCTATCCTCATCTTCTTAACTTTAGGAACAAAGTCTCTTTTAAGGAGGTAGTGATGTAATACCCAGAATCTTAGCTAAACCTAATTTTGAGTAATTAATATCATTACTTAATTCTAATATCAAAAAGTTAATATTTCCACCTTACCCTAACTCCTAAATCCTAATTTTTAACTTAACCCTAATCTCTCTTCTGTGTGTTAAAATTTTTTTACCTAAAACTAACCCCAGATGGTTGATAATCAAATTATCCTAATACCTTAACCTAGATAATTTTTTATTTTCTCCTCTTTCTTTATCTTTTCCTTTTTCTTCTCCAATTGCATGATCTTCCTTTTCTTTTCTTCTCCCCTTCTTCTTACACGAAACATTCTCCCCAAACCTTGCTGCTACCATGCCTCCATCACCTATATCATACCCCCATCAACTCCCATGTTCTACACATATGGGTTGGCCTTGGAAATTCTATCTGATCATGCCTCACTCCCATATCCCTCTTTGCATATGTGTGTGGGTGTATATATATATATATAGCACATTAAATACCCTCAACAAACCTCCTTCCTCCATCTCTTTTCTTTCAAAATTAGCACCACCAAATGAAAACTTCTTTCCTTTTTTCCCCTTCATTCTTTCCATCGTCAAAAACACCCCACAAACTACCACTAGTGGCCCTTGCCATGCCTTACCCATTAGAACTAGTGATCCACACCATTCCCTTACCCCTACCATTGGTAGGTTCCATAGAAACACCCCCACCAACTTCAACAAAAATCATTACAACACCCTACTTCCATTTGGCCATTTCCACCATAGCCAACCACCCCATTCGACCTCCTCTAATAACCCCCACCCCTTAGAAATGGCATAAATTGCCATTGCTCCCCCCATTCCTTCAGTACCAACTACCGAGCCATACCCATTACCTTAGGTAAACTCAAAGAAACCCCTACCTCCCTTAGACCTACTCCACCATTTCAACCCCCACCCCCTTAGGAACCTTTTTTTCCATTCCACAACCCCTAGAAATGATAGCATTTGGTGTTTCTACTTTCTTATGTTATCATTTCAACCGGCCCGTCCTTGTTGCACCAAGTTTGGCTGAGACTCCTTCAAGCCTTGTTTCAATGTTTCCCTAGTGCTTTCACTATTTAATACCCTAAGTTTTCCTTAAATATATCATTTATTTCCAATATTTTTTTTATTACTATTTTTTAGGTTATTTTCTGAAGGTTCTAAAAGAGGCGGGATATGATATGTGCTTATAAACTAGTGCCTTTTTCTATAAGGATACTAGTCGTTGTTTAGAGTTTTGTGTTAAATATCGTATGTGATTATGTGTATTATAGGGTTATTACTACTATGTTGTTAAGTAAATGTTGTTAATGTCATGATATGAGAATATGATATTATACTATGAAAAATTAGTAAGATGAGAAGCATGTGATATTGTTATGATAAGTACTATGTGCAAACCCCTAACAAAGTTATTATGATATATGGTATTTTCATATGGATTTGATATAGTATTATGAATGGAAAATTATTATATGTAATATGTATGGTGATAAATGGCGGGTTTGAAAATATTGATACAGAATATATAAAGTTTTCATGAAATAGGGGCTTTTTGTTAAATTTAAGGGCGTATCGGTCAATATTAGTTTAATATGGAAATTTTTGTATTTTAATGTGTTTTATGATTTAAAATATTCTAATGATATCACATGAAAAATTTGGAGTAATAATGAACAAAATAGTTCCACAAAATTAGAAAATGACTTAATTTGGAAATATTAACCCTAAAAGGACAATGTTATTATCGCATGCATAAAAAAATGGATTTAGACCATGATTTTTGATATTTTTTTCATATTATAATTTTAGGAATTTATATTTAATTTGGTTACTATAAGAGCTTTTTGTAGAAAGTTATGACTTACTTGTGAATTTAAGGTTTGTAAGTGTTATGAATAATACCTTTAGAGGTAAGGCTGCTATCGCATGTGTAAGATATTAGATTTATGTCTTTATTTTTATATATACTGATAATAATATTATTTGATGAATTTATAAGAACTTTGGTGGATAAACTAGAAATAAAGGAGAAGTCATGCCTAAAATGTGAAATTAGGGTTTCTTAAGAAGTATATGAACCTCAATCCTTGAGAAGGGTCTTGATATCTATGTGGTTGTGCTTTACTTGATTCAATTCTATTTTTTACATATAAAAAACAATGAATAAGATGTTAATCATTTTAAGTTAACTATCACATGAGTGGACTTGAGGTGTTTTATGAGAATATTCCACCGAACAATAATAATGGCTTAAGTGTTTTCCCACCTGATAGGTGCATTAGTCTGTTCTACCAAATTAAGAATAATAGAGCCCTAATATCAATTTAAATGAGGAAATTTATTGTGATAATGTAACCAATGGATAAGATATTAATTATTTAAATTAAAATATTACATGAGTCGGGACAGAGGTGTTGTGTCTTTTCCATCGAACAATGATAGTAGCTTAGGTGTATTCTTCCTTGAAAGGTATTTCAACCCATTCCACCAGTTTAAGAGTAGTGATCAAGATCATGTTGACCTATTTTATGTTAGGTCCATTCCATCGAATGAAAATAATGGATTATACGTGTTATCCCTAAGACATTTTTTAGTCTATTCCATCAGATTAAGAATAATGGGGTCCCTAAACTCAACGTAAATAAAAGAATAAAATATTTTATATCCAATAATAATAGTTGGACAAGTATTACCTTGGATTATTTTATATATCTCGCATGTATGATTATTTTATGACATGAATTCATGTAATTATTTGTATCCCTTACTCAACTATATTGTCAATTTGCTCAATATGTAGTGTACTAACCATCCTTTTTTGTGGTTGCTACTCATTTCCATGAGTAGGCAACTCAAATGTCTATATGTAGGTTGATGATGACCCAATGAATGATTGTGTAGCTTATTATACTTTATGTGGGGTGGAGTGACTTTTTTTGTATCAGTGTTTTTAGCTGTCAAGTCATGTTATCTAGATGATAATTTTAATCAGATACCTTCTTGGACTATTAAACCCATAACATCCTTTTTTTAAATGTATTTTAGATATTGTATGCGGAGTTAATCTCTAGATTGTATTAATATTTATGAATTTTCTCTCATTTTATATTTAGCATGTTTTACATTCTAATTGTTTTGCCTTGTGATTGATGTAATAATGGTTAGGTAAGTTAAACTTATGTCAATTATAGCGGTAACATCCAGCTATTTTAATATTATGCTTCCACTGCAAATGAAATTTTTTAGTAGTAAAATTTAAAGTATTACAACCTAACCTATGTTAATTGTATGGCCAAAAAATCTTAGAAGAAATAATAGGTATGGCCATCATCTAATATAAGGTCAAGACCAAAAAAAAGAATAAGCCAATAACAATGAAAAAAAGATTTCAAATAAAATATAAAAGGGTTTTACAACATTTTAATTCTTGAAAAGGACCTCAAGAACAATCATAAGACTAGAACAAGAGACACTAGAGTAAACCCTAAATTCTCTAACCTTAACCCAAGCTTCTACCAAAACCTACAAAAACATAAAAGTGATAGTACGAGTATGGTGTACTCATGCTGAATAAATTATAATACCTCTAAATAAGTAGCATTCTCACATTTCACATAAAAATATAACGACTAAAAATGATGCTTAAAGCACAAAGATACATGAGATAACAAGATAAAAATAACATGCGATAACATATACATTATCAAAGCCTCATGCTCAACATCCAATATAACTAACCATTTCACATCCATCTAAAAATACATAACAACCATATCATAACTAATGTCTAATAAGGTAATGCCCTAAGGCTGTACTGACCAACCCACAAAATCAATTCTAATACAACAGGTATGGCACAAAAGCAACTACTAAACCAACAATTCAATACATAACAAGGCCATTAAATAAAGTTAATTAATATTTAGTTTATCCAAGTGGAGATAATCAATCTAGGGAATCGACATACACATGGTTATACTGGCACCTAGAGACAACACAACACTAGACCATAGACCCTAGGGAAACTAAGGAACATCTATTTATATTGATGCAAAAAGGTAACACAATACCATTAGTTCTTATTTCACCTAATCCTTAAATATAGATACTCTCTAAGAAATCCATAGAATTTTTTTAGAGTAGATATAGGGACATATTGGGGCACTAAGGCACAACAACAAAACAAATCAAACTAAGGGATAAACTTATCCTTAGAGTAGCTACCCTTGTGGAGTCACCAATCCTAAACTCAAGGTCTTCCACATTAAATATTAATGATTTATGAGGTGATTACAATTATTATTACATAATGCACAACAAATTTTATTTTCATACCTTAATTATTTTTCCTTTAATATTAATTATTCAATTCAATCATAAGATTAAAAAATCAATCCAAATCAAAGTCAACACTAAGGTCAACCAAACAATATACCAAGGACAACCTAGTATAATTATTCACCTTGAAACACATTTTTGTTAAAATGACCAAAATACCCTCTGAAATTCTAGTTATTACCATTTTAACCAATTTATCACTAGATTTACTCTTAAAAGAGTATTTTTAATATAAAAAAGATAATATGATAATTTAAAATAATTTATCATATAAGAAAATTTCACAAATTGATAAAATCACTATTATCCTTAAACACATATGAAATGCCTCAAAAATATTTATTTTAAGAAATATAATTAAATAATGATTTATTAGGAAATTAATTTAATTAATTATTTTATTTGAGATGGGAAGGATTTATTTAGGGAATATTAATAAGGAAATTATAAATATTTTTATAAGGGAAAATTTGGTATTTTTGCTAATTAAAAAAGAATGTAGGAAAATTCTTTTAAAAACCCTAAATTAGCCTAAAAAGGAAATTTAATATTATTTTATTTAAATATTTTTATTTTAAATATCCAAAATATTCTAATTTATTTATTTAACTCCAAACCACTTAAATTTTCCTTTTTCCTTTTCCTTTTTCTTTTTCTTTCCTTCTTTTTCTCTCTTTTCCTTCTTTTTCTCTCTTTTCTTCTTTTTCCTTTTCTCTTCCTGCCAATTGGGCCTGTGATGCGGCCCAATCCTTTTCTTCTTCTTCTCCCGCTGCCTAGCGCCGCTCCTTCCTTTTCTTTCCTTCGGCTGCTGAGACGGTGTGTTTTGTGCTTTCCTCCCCTAAGACGCTGCATCTCATTTAAGAGACTTATAACCGTTGCCAGCCGGCCGTTTCTTCTCCTTTTTCTTTTCTTTTTCCCTAGCCGCCAGTTCACCTCCTTCTTCCTCCTTCCTCCTCTGCTATCGACCTGCACCTTTGAAGGTCTGAAAATGGCGCCGCCGGCCACGCGTAATTTGACCGGTCATTTCCTCTCTCTTTATCTTCCCCTTGACTTGCAGATCAACTTGGTATAATCGTTTTTCCTTATCTCTCACTCGATTTCTCCCTATTCCTTCGCAAAAGTTTGATCACGACCAAAAATCGCGTTAGCCGATTAATGTCGCCGACACCCCAAACCCAGCATACAATACCTTCCTATCGGCCCCCAAAACCCTACCTTTCCCTCTAAACTCTATAAATACTCTTGGTTTATGTGTTTTTGAAATTTCTTCTCCCCGAAACCCTAAGAGCTAACCTGTGTGCCATTGTGATTTCAGACAAGCCGTATGTCGCCGTTGGCCAACTTTGCCACCACCTTTATCTACCAAAATCTTCCCTGCACCGCCTTCTAGCTGACTGAGCCACCCATCTCCCTCGATTCTTCTTGCACGAGCCACCACAACCGTGAGAAGTTCCTTGCCCATCAAACTAAGATTTTTACCCCCGCAGCCTTCAAACCACCATCCGCCACCACCCAAGAGCTTCTACTAATTCTCCTCCACCTAGCCATAACCTTCTTTTCTCATTTCTCCTTCTCCTCTCCTCTTTTTCTTCATCTTTTCCATTCATCCGCCACCTCTGCCACCGCCCCTTGCCGTGTCACCACCCTCACTTTGCTCCTCTTAGCGTAGGCTACCACCTACACCTCAACCACCACCTTTTTTCTCCATCTATTCTTTTAAACCCCAACTTTTCCCCTTTTCACCCTCTTTTCCAACCACCGCCATCACCGTTGTGCATCACCACCGGTGCCACCCATCTCTACCGACTCAAGGTGAAACCCTAGACCCTCTCGACCCTTCTCCCGTATTTATTTAAATTTATTATGTTTTTATTTCATTATTTAACATTTATTTGATTATTATTCTTATTATTGTTATTGTTATTATTATTATTGGATGTAATATTAATGCAAAATTTTATTAGCAGGGTCAAGATTAGTCTTGAGCTAATTAGGTGGTTAGTTTCAAATTATAAGTATTTATTTGTATTATTATAAGTTTTATTATCATTATTAATATTATTATCATTAGTATTATTATTTTATTATTATTATTACTTATCCAAGGAGGGCTGAAGCCCTAAATTTTAATTAGGATTCACACCCTTGTATTTTTATTACTATTATTACTATTACTATTATTATTATTATTATTATTATTATTATTATTATTATTATTATTATTATTGTTATTGTTATTATCTTTATTATTTTTAATATTATTATAAGAAATATATGTTATTAATATTATTACTACTATTATTAAATAGTATTTCATTATTTGGAGGTAGGGTCGAAAACCCTACCTTATAAATTTAGTATTTCTATTAATATTAATATTAATAATATTATTACTATTATTAGTATTACTAATATTTTTAATATTGTTAGTATTATTATAATTATTACTACTATCATTATTAACATTATTTTGGTAAAGGGTGGAAACCCTTATATCATCTTTTGTTTTAAATTACATCGTTATTATTATCAGAATTTTAATAGTATTTTGTATAGTTAATTTTAGTATAGTATTATTTTAATTAAAAACCAAGTCTTAGGATAAATTAGTAAATAATAGTATCTTTAGGAGGAAACTTAATTCTAGTTTTTTCCCCATAATAGGTGAGCTCATTCAAAGCCCCCAAGAGGTATAGGAGAGTGCTCCAAGACCGGTGACATTTTAGGTAAGGGAGTACTAAGTCCGTTTGTGTAATTATGTGTTTTATATGTCATGCATGCCATGTGATGTGAATTATAATTTATTTTATGTGTATTTGTATATCTATCATATGTGCAGTATGATATGGAGTTAAGGGAAGATCGTACATTAATTTATGGCATGTATTTTATGTGTGGGAGTTGTGATATTATTGTATGGGGTGACCTCGAGCTCAATAACCACAAACTAGAGTTGCTAAGGCACTTAAAAGATACTAAATACTTACAGTGGAACATCATGTGAACAAGAACCAGACCGATCCACTAGTTAGGAATAGTGGTGTGGACTATTGTCCCACAAATGACCAACCCACCGGCAAAAAATAGTGGTATGGACTTTGTCCCTCAAGTGACCAGCCCACCAACTATAATAGTGGGGTATTCCTGTACTTACATGGATTTGATAAAAAGGCATGGTGTGATTCAACTTTTGATAAGAGATTAATTAATTAATCTGGACTTTTGGACCTTTATGTGTGGGCTTGATCATTTATAAGTTGTATAATACTCTGTTGACTTTATTTATCTGTGTGGGTTTGAATTTGTAAGTTTTATGTGTGGGCATGATTTTATATGCTTACATGTTGGCCTTAGTGCTTAGTTACCTTACTCAGTGCGTAGCGTACTAATTACCCATTTTGTGGGTGCTGCTCATTCCCATGATCAGAAGGCCCGTCTGACGTGTTGTAGGTAGGAGATGCTTATTTTAATGCTATTGATATTTATGGGACATTAGGTGGGGCTGAGTGATGATTGGGCTGGATTCAATATCCTAGGAGTGGAGTGCTCGGTTTTTCATTGAGATTATTATCCTTGTTATCTATCAATTATATTTAAGTCTTTAGAAACACTTTTATTACTGTTGCTATTTTTCCTCTCTAAAAAACAATAGTTAGTATTTCGAGTTATGTAAAGACTTATGCGTACTCTGAATTCTGTATTTATGAATTTGGATCATTTAATAATGTTATGTGTAGTTTTTCTTAGCCTTAGCACTTGGTACTGGAACGGTAGGAGTGAACTGGTCTGGTACTAAGTGTAGTGGTAGCATCCCTATATTTTATGGTTTTTAATTTATAAGTCTTGTTTTAAAAAAAATGTGTAAAATTTTGGGGGTGTTACAACATACATAATATATTATGCATATGAAGCCCTATCGTATTTCTAACGTATTATAATTTTTCATGCTAATCCTATATAATAACTTTAGATACAAATTATGGTACATAAAAATTCACATTTATATCCCTATAACATGTGATATAAAATCATCAAAAATTAGTCTTAATTATGCTAAAAAAAACCAACATGATATCCATCAAAATCTGCCTAAAATGTACTACGATTGTATTAAACTCATTGACATGCTAAACACACAGTAATGATTTTTTTTATTAAAACCCTAATCTTGGACTTTCATAATATTTCTACTAAAAAATTATATAATAGCGAATTTGCACATCCTCACATTTAAAATATTACCAAGCATACATGATAATTAATTTCTATCATGCTAACACACACTATTTTATAAGTAATAAATTTACACATAGAAATGTAATATTACCTATTTTCATTTTCTATTAAAAACACAAAAATTTCTATAACATCAAACTAGCATGATTTTATTCTAGAAAAAAAAAACTATCATATTTACACATAATTTCAATCATCAATGGAGTAGTTGGGTTTCCCTACTTTCCAATTAATAACAAGACAAATAGCAACACATCCTTCAAACCTAAACCTCCACTAATCTTCCATTTTTTTCAAAAAAAAAGACCAAAAAGATATCAAAATTGAATCAAGAAATACCAAGCATTAACCATTTATCAATAATCAAACATAAAAGACAAACCATACCCACAACTGTGCAAAGTCGGTTAAGCTACAAGAAGAAGGAGGTGCAAGGGGTAATGCCGAGAGACTTCATGACACTAAGACCTATAATTATAAGTTAAGGACACTAAATGGATAAGTGTAGTGTGGGGTTTTAACATGATAAATGAATATCAACATGAGGAAGTATTGCAATATAAGGCTAGGTAAACCTAACACCTATGTAGGGTAGTGATGTTGCTTGTTCGAGCTAGTTGTTATAGGAGCTCACACAAGGGACTACTCAACAAGAAGGGTTAGGATGGAAAAAATTATATTAGGTTAGAGGTTTAATGGTGAGGCTGGCTGCTTCATGGTTTCATGAAAGGGACATATACAATGTCAAGTGTTCACATAGGTATTGAGGTGGTTGCGTTACTTGCAAGAGTAGCAAAGTGTTGTGGTGTTAGCAGGAATAAAATAACAGTGATGGTGGCAATGGTGTTTAAATTTGAGAAGGTGGTGGCTTAAAGGATTTGTATCAACAATGGTTGTTGCACTTGATTCATTCAATGCATGATTGATAATATAGCTAGAGGTAAGATGGGTTGGCTTGAGCTACTAAGTTATCGACAGTGCTAATGATGACAGGGCATTGTATGCCAAGGGGAATCCATCAAAGGCTAGCTACGGGGCAACATAATGGTCACCTTATGATGCAGGAGCATCCTCATTTAATGATCACACTCTTACACTTAATTTTTCCAAGTTTGAGAGTCACAAAACTCTACTCATTTGGACAAATTAATCACTCTTAAGAAAACTAGCCATGCAAACATTGTCAACTTTTACCACCTTCATATAATATTAACCCCACCTTTTTAAGCCACATTTTTCATAAGTTTTCCCACCCTTCTTAGTTCATTTTATTTTATTATTTTAGATCCAAAAATACCCCAAAATGCAGCCCATTCTAAACCCACAATAGCCATACAAAAAAGCCATAAGTCCCTCTGAAGCTACATGAAAAAGTCCTTCTCAACACTTTGAAAGAACAATTAAATTTTTTGGAAAAAATAAGGAAGGATAGAAGAAATTATTTATTTCTTTTTTTACCCTATAATATTAAAATGACCCTTGTCTCTTTCCTTATAAATCAAGTGGCAGTTGCATGCGTTGGATACATGCTAGAAGACCTTCCCCATTCAAATCCTATGGCCAAATCACATGGGTGGTATATAAGGCAGTCTTATTCATATGTTTTAGCTCAAATAACTTGTATTGGTTAGCTAAGTTGTAGCGTTTAATACTGCAATCCATATATAAGTTCCAAGTAAAGAATGAAAGAGAAATCAACTTATGTTTAGCTGCACACTTTTCTCTCAAAATTGAGAATCATTCTTCCCTCAACTGTAGTGTAAAGGTTTGAAGATTTTAAAAAAATCTTCCAAGATTTATCCTAAGAGTTTAAACCTTATATGGTTTTTATGAGTATTGATTCAAATATTTAATAAGATTCAATTTCATCTTCTCCAATCTCACCCCATTCTACTCTTAATTTTTGGTTGATCTAATCTTAATTAGACATCACTTTCTAGCATGACTCAAGTTGGATCCTATATGCATCAACTTCGTATCAAAGCTTAGGTTGTAGAAATTTGGGTCTTGTTTATTTATCTTCCATAACCCTTTTCAAAACCTAAACACAAAAAAAAAATTTGAACCAATCTACATTCCATTTGAACCACAACACATTTCCCCCACCCTCAACTGAAATCAATTTCCTTCCTTTTACCTTCTAAAATGTTCTCTTGTCTTCAATGGGAGACCTCCCTTTACTAAGTGGTTTGAACCTTTAGAAGATAAATAATATAAGGAGGGATGGAGCTATTGTGTCTCTTCAAAATGATATGAGAAGAGTGCATAATATCTTGGAGACCATCCGTCCTAGTTTGGATTGAAACACACACACAAAAAATTACCCCCTACTCAATACCATCATGGGGTTGGTGAGCATGTTGTAAGTGAAGATGGAGAAGATTCATCCTCTCGTGATATATCTCTAGATCTAAAGAGAACGGGAAAAAAGAGGAGATAATTTTCATGATGTTAGAGCTGAGATCTTAAAGTTTGAAGGTAATCACAACCTCAAAGAATTTTTGGAGTGGAAGTTGAGGTGTAGTAAATTATTTGAGGCTAAGGGATTACTAACACCAAAGCCTTTGAGGTGGAAGTTCTTAATCTCAAAGGGCATGCCTCATTGTGTTGGGAGAACATGGTTTATAAGAGGATAAAAAAAAGATTCAAAAGTTAAGTCTTGGTTGAAAATGAAGACGTTAATGAAGGAGAGGTTCCTTCCTCTTTTCATTCAAGGCTTATACAATAAAATGTCCTATTTGAAGCAAGGATCATTAGGTGTAGAGGAGTACATTAAGGAGTTTGAAAAACTCTCTATGAGGTTTGATTTAGATGATCTATAGGAATATACCATGTATCGGTTCCTTGGTGGACTTAGGCATGATATCTCTAAGATAGTGGAAATGCATACGTTTTACACCTTAGATGAGCTTTAGAATTTGTCCATCAAGGTCAAAAAACATAAAAATAAAAATAAAAATAAAAGAGGGTTCTGAGTTATGGAGGTCCAAATAAGGTTGTTAGTACCTCAAGATAGACTCCTTCACCATTCAAAACTCCTTCCACACCTTTGACAAAAGATGTGACGGGTAAAGGAGTGGCAGTTGCTAATCAAACCAAAAGTGTGAGGTGTTTTAAATGTCAATGCTTGGGGCACTACCAAAATGAGTGTCCTAATAAGAGGGTGATGAGCATGGTGGATTTAGAGTAGGATAACTTAGAGGAAGAATGTAAGGAAGAGGAGGATGATTCGACCTTCAATGGAGAGAAGAGTATGCACCATTGGATGTGGGATAATCCTTGATGATTAGGTGGGTGTTGTAGACTAAGGATTTCAAATGTAAAGAGAAAATATTTTTCAAATCAAGTGTACCATACTTGGAAAAATATGTTCTCTTATTGTGGATGGAGGTAGGTGTGTCAATTTTGCTTCATGCACTTTGGTAGAGAAGCTTAGTCTCACCACTATAAAATGAGACAAACCATATAAATTACAATGTCTGAATGATGGTAAGATAATAGAGTTAACAAAGAAAGTGAAGGTGTTATTTTACATTAGGAAGACCTACCAAGATGAAGTGGTGTGTGATGTATTGCTAATGTATGCTTGTCATTTTCCTTTAGAAGGCTATGGCAATTTGATAGAAGTGTCCTATATGATGGAAAGAGTAACTCCTATTGTTGACATTTTCCAAGAAGAAGATTGTACTTACCCCTTTAGTTACTAATCCTAATCATGTTGATATGATTTGTAAAAATTCTTTACTCATTGGTGAAAATTTTATAAATAAGGCTATAGTACAAGGAAAGGTAATCTACTTGTTGTTCTTGTTAGAGGATAATAAAGGGAAGGCTTGTATTGAACTAAGGGTTAAGGAAATGTTAAAAGAGTTTGATGATGCATTCTCTAATTACCTACCCCATGTATTACCCCCCATTAGGGGGATAGAGCACCAAATTATCTTTATATTTGGTGCTATACTCCCTAATAAAGTAGCCTATAGGTGTAATCCTAAGGAGTCATTGGAGTTATAAAGGCAAATAGATGAATTATTGTCTAAGGGTTTGATAATGGAGTCCCTTAGCCCTTGTGCCATGCCTTAATTGCTTGTACCAAAGAAATATGGTACCTTGAGAATGAAGGAGTTACTACTATCAAACAAGAATGAAATATGGTGATAAGTGGAAAAGCGCATTCAAAACCAAGGGAGGATTGTAAGAGTAGATGGTTATGCCCTTTGGTTTGTCAAATTACCCTAGTAACTTCATGATACTTATGAATGAGGTACTGCCATTCATTAGCAAATTTATAGTAGTTTACTTTGGTAAAATCCTTGTGTATAGCTCTAGAGAAGAAGAATATGTAATGCATCTCAAACTTGTATTTCCAGCACTTGGAGGTCACAAGTTACATGCTAATCTAGAAAATGTGAGTTCTTTGTACCTAGGGTTACATTCCTAGGTTTTTTGGTGCTTAAGGATGGCATAATTGTGGATGAATCCAAAGTGGAAGCAATAAAGACATGGCCTACACCGAAAATCCTTGCACAAGTGAGATCTTTTCATGGTTTGGCTTCATTTTATTAGTAAGGATTTCATCACCTTACTAGCCCCTATAACCAAATGCATGAAGAAGAGATTATTCAAATGGACCAAGGCTGTACAAAATGCCTTTGAGGTGATCAAGGGGGAGTTAAGCAAATCACCTATCCTAACATTACCCAACTTCAACAAATTATTTAAGGTTGAGTGCGATGCTAGTGGAGTGGGCAGTGGATCTTTTTTACTATAAGTAGGGAAACCAATCGCCTTCTTTAGTGAAAATTTCAATGGCTCTAGGGTGAGTTATAACACATATGATAAAGAGTTCTATGCTTTGGTTAGAGCTCTAGATCATTGGTCCGACTACTTACGACTCTAATAGTTTTTGCTACACACTAATCATGAGTCATTGAAGTACATCAATGGCCAACATAAGTTTAATCCAAGACATGTGAAATGGGTAGAATTCTTATAATCTTTTTCCTTTGTAGCCAAACATAAAAGTGGCAAAACTAATGTAGTAGTAGATGCGCTCTCTAGGAGATATTGTATGCTATCTTTGTTAGAAGCAAGAGTATTAGGGTTTGGGTACATTTAGGATCTCTATAAGGAAGACGAAGAATTTAGATGCTATTTTAAAGATCAAGATAAGAACAGAGGCTTGTTTGTCATCTAGTAGGTGTTTCTTTTTAAGAACAACAATCTTTGCATTCCCAAATGATCCATCAGAGAATTACTTGTAAGGGAAGTTTATGGAGGAGGACTTGCTAGACACTTTGGCATCAACAAGACTATGGACATACCTAGTGAGCATTTTTATTGGACCATGGGAGATGTATAAATTATAATAGCTAGATGTGTCACTTGTCAAAATTCCAAGAGTCACTTCCTCCAAGGGTTATATAATCCTCTACCTATCCCACACCAACCATAGGATTATGTGAGTATGGACTTCATTGTAGCATTGCATAAGACACAAAGGCAAAATGATGCTAAAATTATGGTGGTGAATTGGTTCTCTAAGATGTCTCATTTTGTTTCCTACCACAAGACAGATAAGGCCTCTTACATAGCCAGTATATTTTTCAAGGAAATAGTTAGGCTACATGGTATTCCCAAATATATTATTTCATATAGGGATAAAAAGTTCCTTAACTATTTTTAGAAGACTTTGTGGAGGCTAGTAAGTACCAAACTCCTATTGAATACTACCTACCATCCACAAACTAATGGAAAAACTAAGGTTGCTAATAGGACCCTTACTATGCTCCTCAAAAGTTTGGTTCACAAATCCTTAAAGGATTGGGATTCCAAACTATCTCATGCCGAGTTTATCTACAACAAATCACCAACCTATGCTTCAGACTACTATCCTTTTGAAGTAGTATATAGGTTGAACCCTACTACTCCCATCAATCTCTTACCTTTCCCCATCGAAGCCGACACCAACTTCAAAGCACCCAAAAGGGATAGGGCAATGAAAAAGTTCATTAGTAGGTGATATCAAAAATTGAAAGGGTCAATGAGGTATACAAGAGTAAAGCTAACAAGCATTAGAAGTAACACTTATATGAACCAGGAGATCTAGTTTAGCTTCTTCTTAAGAAAGAACAATTACCTTTTAAAACTAAGGAACAAACTCATTCCTAGAAGCCATGGTCCATATAAGGTCATTTAAAATATTGATGATAACGCATATAAGTTAGAGATACCTGAGGAAATGGGAGATATATCAAACACATTTAATATGGAAGATCTGCTCCCTTACATTCATGATGAACCCTTCGAAGACAAGGAGGTTTCTTTTCAAGAGGGAGAGGATGATGCGGGAGCATCCTCATTTAATGATCACACTTTTTCCCTTAATTTTTCTAAGTTTGAGAGTCACAAAACTCTCCTCACTTGGAAAAATTAATCACTACTAAAAAAATTATCCATGAAAACCTTGTCAACTTTTACCACCTCCACATAATAATACCCCGCCTTTTTTTAAGCCACGTTTTCCCTCAATTTTCCCATCCTTTTAGCTCATTTTCTTCTATTATTTTATCTCCCAAAAATACCCCAAAAATTCAGCCCATGCTATACCTACAATCGCCATACAAAATAAGTTACAAGTCCCTCTCAAGCTATATGACAAGTCCTTTTCAGCACTTGAAAAGAACAACGTAGAATTTTGGGAAGAAAAAGGAAGAATAGAAGACATTTTTTACTTCTTTTTTTCATCTAAAAGATTAAAATGACCCTTGTCTCTTTCTTTGTAAATCATGTAGCAGCTACATAAGTCGCACACATGCTAGAAGACTTTCCCCATTCAAAATCTACACAAACACACACCCCATGACCGAATCACATGGGTGGTGTATGAGGTAGTCTTATTCATTTATTTTAGCTCAAATCACATGTATTAGTTGAATAAGTTGTAAAGTTTTAAGCTTTAAATTTCTATATAAGTGTCAAGTAAAGAATGAAAGAAAAATCAACTTGTTTTTTGCTGCATAATTTTCTCCCAAAACCAAGAGTCATTCTGCCTTCTAGTGTAAGAGTTTGAATATTTTACAAAATATTCCAAAATTTATCCTAAGAGTTTAAATATTAGGTGATTATTTTGAGTATTGATTCAAGGATTTACGAAGATTCAATTTCATATTCTCCAATCCCTCTCCATTCTACTCTTAATTTTGGTTGATCTAATATTAATTATGCATCACTTCCTAGAATAACCCAAGTTAGATCTCATATGCATCACCTTAGCTGGGTGAATTAAATCCAAGAAGGAAAAAAAGAAAATAAAGTCATGAGGCTAAGTGGTTTTCAGGTAAAACAAGACTGATGAGATAAAAGGGGCTTAATAAGGATGATAATGCATGATCAAGAAGGCTTGAAGCGTAAGGGGGAAACCAAGCTAGTGAGCTAGGTTGTAAGAATAAAATATGCCAGTTGATTAGGGTAAGTTGGTGTTTAAGTTTGTGGGTTGCATGCAGTGAGGGTTATGCATAGGATAAAGAATAAGGAAATGGGCTGATGATGATAAAACACATTAAGCAAAGGGTTAAGTGCACATTTGGTTAAGGATTTAAGGTAGAAAGGGGCAGTGCATGAGGAACAAAATAAAGTTAGGTGAGATAAAGTAGATGGTGCTAGGATGATCCTTTATAGTATAGTGGGGGTGATGAAGCAGACTAAAATATAAGATGGAGGAAGCGGATGAAGGATAGTTGAAAAAGGTTAAAAAAGAAAAGAAAGAGAAAAAATAAACTACCAAGTAAGACAAGGGTAATGTTGATGGAATGAAATAGTGCAAGGTAGAAGGTAGGAGATGTAGGTGGGTTGGATAAGGATGCATTTGGAAGGGGGATAATTGAAGCTAGGGTTTGTTTTTGCATAATTCAACACATTGGAAAGCACACTAAATCAAGAGAAGAAAATGTGCAAATGTGCTTTGGTTGAGTTAGTCGAGTACCAACTTACAGGGTTGTTTTAGTTACCTGTAAAGTTTGACTAAGGGGGATTACTTTAGTTAAAGGGTTTAAGTTTAGGAATAATAATAATAATAATAATAATAATAGTAATAATAAAGTATTTAGGCCAAAATAACTAATAACAATTAAATTTAAGATGTTATTAAATGCCTAAAATTCTACCCTATCAATATATTGTTTTTGTTGTTGTTGTTTTTATCTTTCCTGTAAGTTTTAATCTATTAGTCCAAAATATTATCAAAAAATAACAATAATGGACACAATAATAGAGCATCCAACCTTAAAATAATTCTATAATTAATTACCCATAATATATATATATATATATATATATATATATATAGGATATCTAAATAAGGATTCCTATAAATGGAGTATTATAGATTTACTATGGGGTATCAATACTAAATAATTTAGCTACCTATGTAGGTTTATTTAGCTTCATTCAAACTTTGTTTCCACTGGCGGTTACTTGGCTTTGGCCAAACTTATGTTTAGTTATGAGATGGATTCAATTTGTATTAAGATACTATAAGGAATAATCTAACCAATTAATCAATTTAATTGGTTGAATAATATTGTGGCTATTATCTTATATAAATAATTAAATGAAATGGACCTTATAAATGTCTTAGGTAGCTTACATTCTCAACACACTACCTATAGGTGCATATATTATGACCTATGATTCATGAGCCTTGTGATAGGTATAGTTAACCATGATTCCATGTGTATTTCCATACATGTTGTTCTATTATATGCATAGTTGTGATGTGTTTTGCATACCATATGGACATAATAGGAAATCTTGGTATGTTAATGTGCGAGTACGTTGAATGTATGACTAATATGACCTTATGTATATCGTCAACCTCCATGATGGGGTAACATGGATTACTTAGTAAATAGGGCACCATCATACTTATTTATTTTGTTACATGCTCAATCCCATGAACAAAAGACCTTGTATAGGCAAAAGTAGTAGACCTATAGATCTTTTCTTTAGAAATAGACCTTGTGTCAAAGTTTGTTTTTTATAATGTTATTTTTTCCTTTCAATTATCATTTTTCTTTCATATATATGCCATATATGTTCTTGGTTTGTAAATCTAAATTTTTTTTATCTCTTCTGTTATTCATCATATGTGCTCTTGCTTTCTAGCGTTTTGTTGGTTTAGATACTTATCTTGATCTAGCACAAGACAAATAGTAGAATGTCTATCTTATATTAGATATGATGCTGGCATCCTAATTTTTCCTAAGTAGTTACAATTATGCTTTTACAAATTTTTTAACCAAAATAAAATTTTTAGTAGTGAAAAATGAGGGTGTTATATAAACCTTTTAATCCAAATCCTTACATTACATGCTAAGGCAATCCCTAATAAACTTTTTCATATGTTTTGGAAGAATTAATTTTCAATGAAAATCCAGCTTATCACCCTTAAAATGAGAAACATAGTGGTACAACTCTTAAGCAAGTAAAACACTATATCTTATTTACCTCCAATATAGAAAAATATTTTTTTGTTGTAATATATTAAACTATGGAGAGAAATTTTTAGTCTTTAAGCGAGGATTTTTGTAATGATTTTATATAATAAATTAGAGAGAGATATAGGTTGGATTCACTAAGATTGATTGGATTATCTATTTTGGTTATAAGACTAATGAAGGTATGATTCAAGTTGTTTCGAAAAAAGTAATTTTGAATAAACTAACATACATCCTTACTAATAAATGTCCCAATATTTATGATAAAACAAATTAGGAAGTCCATATAGACTTGGTGATTGGTAAGCTTCAATGCCTAATATATCATGATGGATTTCATTAGCTAAGGGTATAATACAATGGAACCATTTTGTTGTTAAGATACGGGTGAATGAGTGGATATAATGTGAATAAACTAGGATAGTGTCCTCCTTTCTGAATCTTTTGAAGTGATTGATACAAGTGAGCATAATATATTAATATCCATAAACCAAGAATTGTCAACCAACTGAACACCATGAACAATATTCTTCCTTCCAATAGAAGCATAAGTGTGAAATTAATTAGTGCATTTATCCCCCTCATGTATCTCATGTTCCTTAGACCTATGTATTTAAGAAATATCTTCCATATACAATAGGTGATGAAGTTTATTTTATGATTTCTTATGGTTGGAAATATTGGAATATAAAGAAGGAAAGTTTTAAAATTTAAGAAGATCATATTTGGTGTTTTTAATTAGGGAGGAGATGGAACCATGATTCTAGTTGTTCCCTTATTAAGTTTAGAAATGCATAGAACAATATTATGGTTAAAGGGTGTATTGGGGTTATTGGAGTTATATCAAATTGTTATGTGCTCTTATTTAAACTTTAGGTGTGCATTCTAATGAGAATTAAATCTATTACATCTCTTAGAGCTTTTTTTTTTTGGTTAACATTGTATTAGGTTAAGTAAAATGGGATAGTGGTCACTAGAAATCATAAGAAGGTGAAGACTTGAGGCATTGGGAAATATATTACTAGAATTAATGGTACCATAGGCTTTCCAAGTAGGTGAAAAACAAAAGGAAAATAATAAGAAACGTAAGATCATATTTGTTTTCAAAACAGAAAAGATTTAGATTCATACCTAATATTTTCTATGGTTTAAGGAAATAGTTCTTAATTATAATAATAAGCTTTTTAGTTTCCTATTTAGTTTCATCTATTATTTCTATTTAACAAGTTGTAATTATTATTGATCACTATGTAGAGAAGAACACATGGCAAGTTTAAGAGGTTAACTTTGTGTGCTTTATATTATAGCTAAGGTGGAAATTGGCATCTAGAGTAGGGTGTATGTTCGGCAGCCTAGAGTTAGGTTGTATATGTGTATAGAATTTCAAAAAATTTATACTTGATCTATCTGAGTTATTGTGAAAAATAAATTGGTAGATTTAAGATTGTATATGTATATTATTTAATAGAGGAGTATTTCTTGAGTAGAAGAGCCACATAATATATATCTTATGTCATTTTCATTATGTTCATTTCATGGGCATTCCTATAGGGTATCAAGGAACCGTGGGAAACTAAGTCTAAACAAGAAGATTTAAATTAATCAACTTACTTCACATCTTGGTTCAAATTGAGTTTCACTTTGGTTCAGATTGAGTTTCAATCTATATTCTCATATGAAGTTTTAATTTGTATCTTCTTAAAATTAAAAAATTTAAAGTTTTCAAATCAAATCCTCAATTCAACTCACATTCTTGATTATTTTTAGTGCACTAACTCTTACAATTTACATATAATAATGAAAAAGAAAATTTGTTACAATATACATTATATCCTTTGCATATACTACAATATACTAAATATGTTTAATACAATACAATTAACAATTATATATCAATTGCACATCACAATAATCTATAAGTATGGTATACTATAATATAATATGCTCTAAATATAATAAAACATACTTAATTAGTATAATATTTTTTACTTCTGTTTTTATTTATTGAATATTTAATCAATTTAAATGATATAATCAAAACAGAAATAAATATTTATCCCTCATTTTTATTGGTAGAGGTGTTCATAACCGGATATCTATATTTACCATATCACAGTCCATTTTGCATTCTTTAAAGTGAATATCCAAATTTATAGATACTTAAAAATGCAGATCAGATATAGACCAAATAACGAATACATCCGACAACCATATAAAAATAATATTTTAATAATTTTAATAACTTTTATAAAAATATTTAGAAAATAAAAAAAAATATATCAATTAATATTTATATTTATATTCATATGAGTATTGTATTTTATCTAAATATAATATTAAAATATTATTATTGTTGTTTAAGATAAGAAATACAAATTTAGCGTTAGAAAATTATAATATTATAATATATTGTTGAAATATTTAATAAAATATCAGATATTTTTTAGGATCCAATAATTCAATTAAAATCTAAATATTTGTTTAAAAAAGATCAAATATTTTGAATATTTGATGGCGCAAAATTTTTAATCTTAAATTTTTTACGCGAACTTAAACAATGACATACCCAGTACGACAAGGAAAAAAAATGGACCAACAAATATCGGTTCATGAAAAAGGGAATCGATTATCCCAATTTACATCCCCCCCCCCGGGGAAATCCGATCTTCCTATAGATTTTGTAGCCCAGTCTGCTTTCGGGTCGAATTGACTCGTTCACGGTTGAATACTTGAATTGCTGTGTTCCCACAGTAAAAACAACAATTCAATTTTCAACGTCGAAGAAAGAATCAATCGGATCAGACGTTTAACCAAGTTGAATTCAGTACGTTGTTCTGTAAACGACTCATTCAGAATTCAGAAACCAGGGAGAGAGAAAAGATGGAGGGGACAGGAGGATGGGGAAACGAATTAGCTACATCGGGTGGTCGAAATGATGATCAAAAGGGTACGACGACGACTAGAGGAGGAGAAATCGGAAAAGTGGCGACAATGATGGTTTGCGGTACGCTTGTATACTACCACTGCGCCTATCGGAATTCAAGCTTTATCTCTCTCCTCTCTGACGTCTTCATCGTTATCCTGTGTTCTCTCGCCATCCTCGGACTGCTCTTCCGCCAGTTGAACATCTCGTTCGTACTTCTTAGTTGTTGCAACCTACCTCTTCTTTACCATTTCATTCGTCCTTGGTTTCTGTTCGTTAGATTTCACTTTGATTTATTGCTTATTGCTTCGATTGTATGATAAGTTTGCCCTTGTGCGGTTCTAATTTCGATTGCCCCGGTTGCTTAATAATTATCTAATGCTTAGGTGTTGGTGAGGCGTACTTGTTTTTTTCTCTCTTAATTTTAGTCTTTCTAAAATCTTAGTAATTTGGTATCATCCTTTTTTGGGTTCCTATTCCAACTCCTAAAATGTGGTATGCACTATTACAGCTTCTGCACTTTGTAATTCCCGTGGAAGAAATTTTTTATGGTTAGAAGAGTTTCTGGCTAGAAAAATCAAAGTGCATGCTTAATTCTAGAACATGAAAATATCGCAGGGTACCGGTTGATCCACTGGATTGGCAGATCTCGCAAGATACCGCTAATACTATGATTGCTTCTTTGGCCAACACTGTTGGTGCTGCTGAGTCAGTTCTGCGGGTTGCCGCTACTGGCCATGACAAGAGACTTTTCATCAAGGTATTCTCGACTTGAATTCTTAAGGGAAGTGTGAACTATCATCTTCGTTTAGGTCGATGGATAACACTTTTCTCTTCTCTTCTCTCGACTTATGGACCCTGGCTTCTACCACCTCTTAGCGTCACGTCTTTTCATTTCTTTATTTTTGGCAGCTAAAAGTTTTGCATGCTATTTGGTCTCATGTTCATTAAGTTACATTCTATTTTCTTTTAGCAGTAAAGTTCCAAATTGAGTTGTAAGCAAACTGCCTTGTTGTTTCTGGTCCATATTGTAATTTCACGCATGTGTCCTGTTTTGTTTGACTGAACTTCGTAATAAAAACAGCAGTAATATTGCCTCAGGTGGTTCTCAGTTTGTACGTGTTATCAGTTATGGGAAGGTCCATCTCTGGCGTCACAGTTGCTTATGCTGGTACGCAGCCTTCCCCCTCTCTTATACCTTATCTGGAAAATTATTAATCTTGATAGTTGAAATCACAGGCGACAGTCAATTGATTCTTTTTCTACCATGCTTACCATCTTTAGCGTATATATCTTCAGTTTTTGCGTGTCGTTTTCCTCAATGCTCCAGTGATGGAAAAATAAACTAATTCGTTTGTGTTGAAACGTCTGTGATGATATGCACTGCGGAATCACAATGGCCTCCACCTTACAATATCACCGAAATTTCGGTGATGAATTTTAGCTACGGATGATGCTTTATTTCGTGCAGTCAGAATTTGCCACTGCATATCTACCGTAGCTGCTGCATATTATTGCTTACCGTATGCTTGTTTTGTCAGAATTATACATGCTTGTTGAATGTTTTCTTAATGTCACAATTGATATCATCCTTTTGCATTATCCTCCTTCTGGGGCATTCTTCGAGTGCTAGTGTATGCCTCAGCCAGCTCGATTTCGTCCTGCACTGCATTCCTTATTTCTTGTCGCTCCTTGACTGCCCTTCTTGATAGTGATCTTCCCTCCATGGAGCCAAAGGGTATGAGATCCCCTGATGATCTTCTATTTCCTTATAATCAGACTGCATTGAGTTCTTTGTATAGTTATCATCTGTCAGTATTCTGCTGTGGTTCGAGACTCAACATAATCTATATGTTCCTTAACCTTGAGTCTTCTCCTTGAACCAGGACTCTGCCTATTCTGCCTGTATATGTTTGTTGAAAGCTCGCAAACTATCAGCCGTCAACTATCTTGGTGGTCTGGGAGAAGAGATGGCACAATTGATATGCAGGACAGCCTGTAGGCAACAAGGCCATGCGCTCTCAGATGTGTTTGCATGAACATTCTTTTGTTACATTTAGCTAAAGCTAGTGTGTAAATCTCTGTTGCTGCACCTTAATCAAGTATAAATATAGTCTAATGATGATTTGGTTCTCTCGGAAGTTTAAAAGTTGGAGCTTCACCATAGTTTCCAATATAATCGCAGGATAACACTTGTGTATTTGATAGTTGAACCGCAATAGCTTGTGGTCGTGTAATTCCTGATCGGATTCTGAAAATTAAATTTCATGGATAGCTCGATGCAGTCTGCTGACAATGCAAAGGCTTAAAAATAAGGTATGCTTAGTGAACTCCGCATGGTCTATAGTTCTCTTGTTTTGGTCACCTTTCAGATGGCTTAATTAACATCTCAAGCACAGAAGTAATCAGTAAACAAACTTCTTAAAAAATTTATCTAGTAATAGCAATAATTTCTGGGTCCGGATACAATTGACGCCTACACTGCTAAAGTTAAAAGGCTCACGGGCAACGATTACTGCCCTGCTATGAAACTGGGACAACTGTGGAGGGGTATGAAATAGGTAATCAAAGTGCATGCTTCTGAACTAACAATACGTCTTTCCAGGCTTCATAAAACATCCAAGTGATGCCCGAGTTTGGCATAACTTTCAAAGTACTGGCACCCCACCCTCTGTAAAGGCCCATTATGCCGTCCTCTCGGATAACATCTGAGAGCGCTGCTGCCATGTTAGGTGGGCATTGACCTTGCAGAGCTCTAACCATCAGCCGCTTCCTTGCCACCTCTAATGGGAAGCTAATTGTGCTTGCATTCAAACCTGTAATAATTACATGTTAAAATGACGATCATCCCCTTTTTTCATCTGTGCACATAAGATCCACCCAGGGGCTCAAGAAAAAGGGTAGAACACCCAGAAAGCAAGCAGAACAGAAAATTGAAAATGCTAACGTAGGCCGGCAATAAAAATGCTTGTTTTTGTCGACTCATGGAGGCACCAAAGAGTTTGACGGGAAACTAGAATATCCTAATTCTCTATAAAGGCCCTAAAAACGTATGCAGAAACAATTGCATCTATCATTAAGCAACAGGAAGATGCTTGAAGAAGCCAGGCTAGCATTCATATACAGGGACCAAAAGCTATTCATAGCCAATAAGATAGCACTCACTATCACAACCAGCCATAGAAACCAAATTCTGGGCCAAGTGGGGCATATAACAAGAACTTAATCTATGAAGCTGAAAAGAGGGCATCCGCATATCAGGTTACTATGCATGAAGTGATGATGGCGTTGACGATGACAACAGAAGAAAACATAAGCAGTTACAACTGCATACTGAATGAGCATTGCAGATTCAAGTGTCTCACCTGAAAAAGCTCCAATCAGGAGCATCTCTGCACGACTCAGATTTTTTCTTCTTTAATGCAGAGTATGATCTTTTCATGGTGTCATACATAAAATAATAACAAGTACTGTAAGGGAGAATCCCTATAAGTGTAGGGGCAATGCCAGCATACAATGCACCTATACCACCATCATTGTAAATCTCGCCCAGAGCAACAGTTAAACTTGAATAATCTTCAGGTCTTATTGTCAAGCGGTCCAGAAGAAGACATTCAACAAAACTATGAGCGCATAAAGACCCTAGCCCTAGAGGGAATAAAGATGGAACCAAGGATGCAGAACAGATCACAAACTATATGCAAGATACCAGAAACATTGGGTTAAACCCAAAAGGGCCTGGATCAAAAGGTACATACGGTGGAAGAGAAAGAAACAATTACTAATGGAGGACATACCATACCACAAAAAGCTTTCAATAAACAAGCTAAGCAACAAACTGTAAAAAACTTCTACACAGGGATCCGTAAAGCATAATACCTTAACTACTTCTAGGGGATGGTAAGCAAGAGTACTAACAACTCCCTGCAGCACCACCAGCTACAGAAACAGGTGAGATGCATGACAGAGAAAGGTCCAAACCGATGCCCCATACTTGCAGTTTGGGGTGATCAGCCTGATCCCTTTTCTCCCTGGCTGATGTCATAGCTCGTTCAACAAACTCAAATGTTGCAAGTTCAATAGCCTGGGTAGGGAGTCTAGGGACTATACGAAGCATGTTAATTGTATTTCGAGCCCATAACCCTTGTCAGCCTTGATGCTCAATGACCTCAACAAAACTTCCAAGAATGTTTTTTGACCCAACACCAACCACCATCCTTGTCCTGCATATTTCACAATTAAATTCTAAGCCATATGATACTCCAAGGCAACATCAGTAAATCATTTAGACTAGGTTTGGATTGGGAACTTTAGAAATGAAGGAATTCTTAAACTGATTCACTTTCAGATTTCTACAAATATAAATAAATTTGAATTATAACTTTCTCATTGAAGCAGGCGAGTATAAAGCCGAGGGAACGATGGGTGATACCATCGGTAAATAGTTAAGCTATTAAGATTTTGTTTTCTTTATTATCATTTATAGCACTAATAACGGTTTTAGTGTTGAGGAACTTTCCAAATTCTACCATATAGGTGGAATACTGTAAACCCTCATTCAGCGGATTTCAAAAGTCCGAGAAAATTATAAATACTATTTTAGAATACCGAAACTTGGGCTAAAAAAATTACATATTCTTTCTTAAAGAAAACTACTATCTAAATTATCCCATTCGGATTTACCCTTAGGGAATATTCACTTATCAAGTTTCACTGAGAAAAAAGGGATTAACTTTTGCCGACCAAAATATCCAAAACAACAAATAATATTAGATAAGATGTTAACAAAAAAAAAAATACTGGCAAACTGGTTGCTGCCGACTTCAAGCACACGTTGCAGAAAGGAAACTGCAATTTCAATTTCGATGGTCGGCAATCTTCAACAAAGATAACTACTGAATGGTCAGAAACAAGGCAAGAGTTTTGCCATTGAGAACAGAAGTCTGGGAAGCGACAGCTACAGCCAATGTTTTTACTGACAGAAAGACCACCATGTCATATGCACTACATTTGAATCTTCTCTCTCCTCTCTCTAGGACCCATCAAACTATTGTTTTTCCTTAGGATAATTTAGTAATGATCAAACTGGGTTCCCAGTGACATTCGTAAGCGTAAATAAATCCACATATATGGTATGAAGGCACCTAAGACACCAAAAGTAAGATCTTTGCACTAGCACGCAAGAAAATAATGAGTATCATGTCATTACAAATATGGCAGAAAGAACAGATCTTGCGGACCATTAATCCACGAAAACACTGCAGGAAATTCACAGATTTGATGAGCGACAAAGAAGACAGAAGAAATGATTACAAGCTAAAACCTGTTTGCCATGGTTCACAACAGAAGAAAGTTGGCCAATCTAACCTGATGGTCTCCAAAGGTGCTAGAAGAGCTTTGGTCATAGCTCCTGCTAGAGCACCACTAAGAAACTCACCGGCTTCTCTGGTCCTAAGGAAATCCTGAACCACAAGAAAACATATTTGTTCATGTTTAACTGTTGAAGTTGAAAAGAGGAAAGCAATAATAAATCTGGTGACTAAATAAATCATATAACCACCGTTCGCCAGGAAAAGGAAAAGCGCTACAGTCCAACAGCAGTACAAGAGAAAAGTGCAAGTATATGATCACCTGTCCAGGCAAAACAAATAACAAAGCAATAACCTCCAATTAGATTAGGGATAGAAATCGGATGAGATTTTACTATTAGATAAGCTTTTGAGTAAAATTATCATATCTTCTCTTTCCTTCGTACTATACAAAAATGGGAATGAGAACATAGAAGGACAAAAAATAGAGAAATAAAATAATTAAAATATATTAAATTTAATATTTGTAATTTTAATATAAATATATACATTTATGTTTGTTTTTTAATATATAAATATATAAATATTCAGTGCTATGATTTAGTTAGAGGTCGTAATAGTTCTAAGAAAATTACTTGCAAGGCACAATTTTAACTAATTGTAAGATATACTTTTGATATAGTCTTTATACTAAAAGCCTAGCCCCTACCAAAAAAAATAATAAACCTTATCTATAAATGTCTCATTTACCCACTAAGCTAAATCTATAGCCTAATGGTCAAACCCTACTCTCCTCGTAAAATAGTACAAGCAACCTTCAACCGATGGATGGTGATCTACAAGCACACAACTTCGTTGTAGCATGTTAAGGTCATATTCACAATTACTTCGCGATTGATAACTGATTTTTATCATTTCAGCGATCTAAATCTTTATGGAGTATGAATATAAAAGTAAATAATAAACAAAAATGCAGCGACTAAGAAATTATAGATTCTGAAATGATGGATATAAAGCCTAAAATTGAACTTCGGTCTCATTTTCGGTATTCAATAATGAATTAACAATATGTCATAGTATGATCCAAAATTGATGTGAACAATTGGTCTATTGTGATTCATTAACCTCTTTTAAGGTCTAAGAACGTATATAATCTAATTCATTGACTACTTTCAAACCCGACTCATAATAAGGATTCTTAACATATGAAACAACACCTATGAACCATATATACAACATATACTTTAACTCATCATATTCATACCAAATAGAGCCTAATTCAATAGTAGAAAAAGGAATTACTCACTCATGCTTTAAAAGAAATATAGAGAATAAAAATAAATAACATACATATTGCAAATACAATAAATAACGGAAGAGAGAATGGATAGATCAAACCCTAAATTGAAGATAAAATAGGTTGTGTGTAGAGTTACGATACATAATTGTCTACCTTAATTTGGAAGAATAAAATTGTATGAACTAAAAATTACATGGAGTTCTTTTTTCTTGGGAATAATGGAGAAAAAGAAAAGTAAGAAGCTCCCTTGCTCCTTGTTGTCAAAGCCCAATTTATGCCCCCTCACTAACAAAGGAAAACAAAGGGGAAAAGATCGTGGAAAGATGGCATGCGTAGTGGTACCTGCCTACTACACAACCGTGTAAGGCTGCATAGGCTAGCCATGTAACTTCTCCACTCTTAGCGATTTTGTGATTAGCATGGCTATGTAGAGGGTGTGATGAGGGCGTGCGAAAATTTTATCCTTGGCGTTGTTGAGTGATGGTTGCATAGCTGTGCTATAGGTTGTACTGCAGTTGTGCAACACCTTCATTCTCACGTTAATGGAATAAGGGTTGCATGGTTGTGTAGTTGGGTATGTTGTAGCTATGCGACACCATTTCCTTGCTCCTTTGTTTAGTTCCTTGACTTAGATATTTTTTCCAAAATCATGTGGTGTTGACTATCTTCCTTTGATGCCTTTCATATTTGATTTTTTTCTCTGATTCCATGCACCACTTCCTTGGATTTGTGCGTTTATGTATAATTTTATGAAAAACAATTACCAAAAGAGTAGTAACACAAACAAGAGGCTTGAACTATGATAAGTCTCGTAATTTATACCAAATAAAATTACAAAATGAAGGCAAAGCCGGTAAAGATATGGAAAATATTTGGTTTATCAACTCCCCCATGCTTACTCTTTGCTTATTCCCAAGCAAATTCCAAACATCATAAAAAATTTAGATAGAAGGGAATGGAATCAAAGCCTCAGATGATAGAACAAACTACACGAGCAAGACATACAATCGCTAGATCGACCTATATTGCAATCATTAATAGTAAGAAAAAGAATATAAAGTTGTGAATATTCCTCAGTCTTGACTCCCAAATTAGAATTAGTATGACACTCTAAGAAAGTTTAGGATCGTGTATATGCCCATCCTTATGAGGCAAAGGTTTAATAGAGAATTATACTTCCTCAATTTAGAAAAATGTAAACACTTTATGCTCATATGTGTTTGTTTCGCTCACAATTCTCTCTTCCAATTGTGATCAACCATAATATTGCACATATTCTAATTCTTTGCCACTCAAATACATCATGAAACACAAAAATCAAAAGGTCTTATTTAAGGTGTAACGGGGCCAGGGTAAAAGGTAGGAAAAGTTTAGGATTGTAGTTAAAGGCACAAAAATAATTGAAGCGGTAATAACAAAATATTTCCCAGAATTTGAGATTAACAATGCATCATCATACTCAAAATACACTAACCAAGGCCTTTGCCATTAATTCATCTCTACCCATTGGAATCATATGATTATTTACCCACATCTTAACTTCAACACTTTTATTCTTTTCTTTATCTTCTATTCTATCTCTCTTTCTCTCCCTCTCTCTCTCTCTCTCTCTCTCTCTCTCTCCTTCTCACTCGCTTCTATATTTTTCCTTCTTTTTTGATCAAGAAAGAGAGAATATGATAATAAAGAGCATGAAGCTATATTTTGGTCATTTTCTTAACACAAAATCTACGAAGCACTTCTTTATTACACCCCCATGCTTATCCTCAGCGTTCCTACATTCAAATACATTTAAGAGTTATCGCTCCCTAGTTTTCAAACAAGGGTAAGGTAATAACCTAGAATTATGGCTACCAATGTAGGTTTTTTATTAAAGAAATAGGTTTTAGGGTCAAAGAGGTTAAGTAAAGGAAATAAATGTCATTTGGTAGGTAAATTGGCTAATGTAGCTATGAAAAGAATACATGTGCCTCAATCATCCTAATGCAAGCATAAGTCATAGGTGGCCTTGAAAAGAATTCATGCAAGTTCTAGTTTCACACATCAGGGGAAAATACACACAATTAGGAATCAGTAAGAATGTATAAATCATGGACAATCTATAAGGCTCAAGATCTTACTAGTTCTTTTGTCACTACTTTGTTTCCTATGTATTGATCTAGATGGGTAAATCAACGAAGATGAATCTCTAGAGTGATGAAGTAATAATTGGTTTGAGAGTCTATCAATTAGAGAATTCACACTTTAAACATCTTTAAAACCTTTTTGGTTATACTGTGTATGATCATTCCGTGTAGAGAATTCTATCAAAATTTTATCATTAACCTATCATTTCCTAAATATTTTTTTTAATATAAATTAATCTAAGTAAATAGCACAATAAAAAATAAAGGGAAGAAAGAAATAAAAAGAAAAATGCACCAAGAGAAAATAAAAAGAAAGAAAAGCAACCAAAATGGCAAATGGCAAGCTGAGAAAAACCCCCCATGAGTAAAGATATTCTCCACATTGTGTGTGTGAAAAATTGGGGGAGGGAAAGAAGTGCACTTACTGCAGGGGTTGTGGGGGTGGAAAGCCATACACAAGATGCTATTGATACATTTGGTGTATCATGGTATTTATTTGTTTGATAGGAGATACGGAATCCTAGAGACTAGCTATTTGGGCATCAAGCATATTGAATCGTACATCGATACACTAGAATTGGGAATCCTAAATTATGATAGATGAAGAAGGGTCTAGGTCTGGGCCAAGGGATAGGGATGATGGAAGAGGAAGCAATCGTAAAGTAGGTGCTTTACTGATGGTGTTAGGGTGCTCTTCCTAAGGGGGAATAGGTTGACCAAGGCGGGGTGTGGCGGGAAAAGGTAGCCAGTTGACATTTCCATTACCGATGAGGGTGGTGAAAGCTCTATTATGCAATAGGAACTATGCCTCCTGGTTATAGAATAATTGGAACTACAACCCATCCTGCACAATGAGTTTCATATTAGTGCAAGTTGTCATATGTATTGGGAAGGTCAATAGGGATACGTTCGATGTCATATTTAAGCCATCGGGTAATGTACATGATGATTCCTTTGATGACAATAGCACCAGTAATGTTAGTACTAACATTACTTAGGTGATCTACCAGATAATACCCTCCATCAAAGACATCATCTATGAGCATACTATGTAAAGTCCATAGCTCTAGCTTACACATATTCCCTTGGCTCTCCCCCTGACCAAAAAGTGTCCTAGGAAGCCTTTGTATGCAACTCAATAAGGGTTATAAAATAATAAGGCCATAGCATGGTGTTCACTATAAGGCTTAGGAGCATATCCATATCTTGGCAAAGATATTTGAGCCCAAAATGTCTGAGGATCCCACATTTGGTGATCCTCGGGGTAAAGTCTCAACCCGATGGTAGAAAAATAAATTAAGATGGAAAACTATGTTAAAACCATTACATGAGACTCATTGACGAGTTTAAAAGAAATATATTTGGTAATCCAATCAAAAGTAAATGAGCTAAGAAATGAAAGGGTGAGTCCTTTGCTTGTATAGTCAGCATGTGCAAAGAAGAGGGAGATATTGCCTCTAGCTATCAAATACCCAATGCCTTCCTTAATCCCCAGCTTCTTGAGACATGTCCAATCGACATATCGAGTGGATGTTATGTTTCGAGAAGCAATGGCATCGCAATTCTCTTGGTAAACTAAGTTTACAAATACGATGCCATAAGAATTATATGGTTGGGTATTTGATGTTTTACCTTTTCCTTGAGATTGATGTTGTTGTTATCGTGAAGATTCACCTTTGTTTTCCATTATATTCATCTTTGTGTGCTTCATGGATATCATTATGGTACAAAGCTTGAATATTTGAAACTGATTTACTAAATCTTAAGGATTATGCAATATAAAGTGGAAAAAAAAAATTCTAAATCTTCTACTATAATACACAAATAAAATTTAAAACAAGCAATTACAGGAAAATTGGAAATCAAACCAAAATTGGAAAATTAGGCTGTGTAGTGTTGCACGCTTATGTAGTGCGGTGCTCGTGTTGTGCCTTGGGGAGAGCTTTTGTGTTGTGTTGCTCTGCGCTAGTGCTATACGTGTGCAGTGATGTTGTGCTATGCTTGTGTAGTGGGGAGAGACTAGTGTAGAGGGGAGGACAATGGAGTGTGGAGAAGGGTGGTGAGAAGGAAGGAAGTGTAGGGTTTTTGAAGGTTAAAGAAAGTCAAGCAAGTGGAGGTAGATTTTGAAGGTTGTAGGTGCAATCACGGGTGTGCAATAGTTTTACTTGGTGAGGCACACGATCATGCAGTAGTATAAGGCCTAACCATGCGAGAAATTGGTATTCAGCAAAGCACATATATGGAGGCATGGACTTGCGGAATTGGCACGACCCATGCATGAAATTTTATCTCGCATACTTCAATGCAGGTGCACACGGGCATGCGCGATCAACATGGCCCAACCACGTGCACAATCGAGCCTCTCAAAAAATAGCATAGGATTGCATGATCATGCTATAGATGGTGCCATGGTTGTACACGGGTTTAGCTGTTGTGTATTTGATTACCTAGGGGTGCACGATTGTGCGAGAGTTTGTGGCAAGGATGTGAAACCTTCTTTTTAGAATGTTTTTTTGTCCTTGTTGCCATGAATTTGATTCCTCATCCCCAATTTGCTCCTCTTCATCTTGTATCATAGTAAGACCTTCTAAATCATTGCAAAGAAAAATGAAAAATAAAAGTAAAACGCTAAAAGAAAAATAAGAATTAACAAAAATGACACAAGAACATGGGTTTCCTCCCATGGAGCGCTTGTTTAGGGTCCTTAGCTCGACCTTACTATTATCAATTTAATGATGTTGAAAGAGCAAGTGTGTCTACTGGAGAAACAGCAATGTAAGGTTTTAAACATTGACCATTGACCTTGAAAACACCCGTAAACTCACTCCAAATATCAATAGCTCCCAATAGATAGACCTCAAGGACATAAAACGAACCCCGACCACCTAGAACAAAGCTTTCTCAGAAAAAAAGCTTAAGATGAGAGTTGAAGAGGAACACCAAATATTCTTCTTGAAACTCCTTTCAGGTAATGTGCTTGTCATGCCATCTCTTAGTTCTCTCCTTATATATCTGTGCACTCTCATACGCATCCAATCTCAACTCATAGAGCTCGTTAAGTTGGAGCTTCCTCCTTTATACAATAGCCTTCAAGTCATAATTGATTTCCTTTATCTCCTAGAATACCTTGTGTTTAAATTCAATAGGCAAATGATAAGGTTTTACATATACCAACCAAAAAGGTATCATTCCAATTGGTGTCTTATAGTAGTTCGATAGGCCCTTAAAGCACTAGTCAACTTCATCAACCAATTTTTTTACGTACAAGCTACTATTTTCTCAAGTATTCCCTTTATCTCACGATTAGTAATTTCTACTTGTCCACTCATTTGGGGATGGTATGGTGTGGCCATCTTATTAGTAAAGCCACACTTCTTCAAAAGTGTGTCGAGAAGTCAATTAGTGAAATGAGAACCACCATCACTAATAACTGCTCTAAGAATACCAAAACTCAAAAATATAACCTTTTGGAAATTTTGAACTACAAGCTTTGCATTATTATTGGGAGATGACACTTCCTTCGTCCATTTGGAGACATAATCTACCACAACTAGAATATATTTGTTGTTGTAAGATAATGGAAAGGGTTCCATAAGTCAAATCCCCAAATATCAAATAATTCAACCTTAAAAATGTTATTTAAAGGCATTTCATTTCATTTTGATATATTATCAGTCCTTTGGCATCGATCACATGTTGTAACATATTGTCTAACACCCTTGAAGAGGTTAGGCTAATAGAAACCAACTCGGAGAATTTTTTAAGCTGTCTTAGAAGTGTTGGCATGACCCCCATAAGGTGAAGAATGACAATGAGATATGACACTTTCAACTTTATTTTTAGGCAAACATCTTCTGTAAACTTCACCTACATATTTCTTTTAGAGATAAAGGTCATCCCAATAATAGTGCTTAACATCTTAGAGGAATTTCTTATTTTATTGATAAGATAAGTCTGGCAGCATTACCCTACAGGTTTTATATTTTACAAAATTTGAAAACTATGGGGAAAAAAAGCTTGTTATTTCTAAAAGTTGTCATTCAAAAATGAATCATCAAAGGGAATATCATCCCCTTCACCTCCATCCATGTCTTGACTTAACCTGGATAGATGATTAGCCATTATATTTTCTATTCCCTTCTTGTCCTGAATTTTTAGTTCAAACTCTTAGAGTAAAAGTTTCAATCTAATCAAGCATGGCTTTGCATCCTTCTATGCCAACAAATACTTAAGGGCTGCATGATCAATGAAAGTTATAATCTTTGATCCTACTAAGTATGTTCAAAATTTATCTAGTGTAAGCACCACTTCTTAGAGCTCTTTCTCAGTAGTAGTATAGTCTACTTTAGCATCATCAATAGTTCAACTTGCATAGTAAATTACATAATATTTCCATCTTTTCTCTACCCAAGCACCCCTCCTACTACATAATCACTTGCATTACTCAGCACCTTAAATAGAATTCTCCAATCAGGAGACCGTTTCGCTGGGGTAGTTGTCAATGCCTCTTTTAACGTACTAAAAGTACCCAAAAAATATTGGTTATATTCAAAAGGCACATCTTTGATAAACATTTGAGTTAAAGGTTTAGCAATTTTCAAAAAATCTTTAATGGACCACTGATAGAAACTGGCATGACCCAGGAAACTTTGAACGCCTCTAACAGAAGTCTTTTCAATAATGTTGATATTCAATTTATCTAATTCAATGCCCCTATTAGAGAATAAGTGACCAAGAACAATTCCTTGCACTGTTCTAATACCCTAGAAAGGTTGCTCAAACAATTATCAAAGGCAGTACCATTAACTAAAAAATTATCCATAAAAATTTTCATTATATCTTTAATAAAATTAGAAAAGATGGACATCATGCATCGTTGAAAGGTGGAAGAAGCATTACATAAGCCAAATGGCATACTTTGATAAGAAAAGGTGCCATATGTATATGTAAATATAGTCTTCTCTTGGTCAGCTGGGTGAATGGGGATTTGAAAAAATCTCAAATACTCATCCAAGTAACAAAAATAAGAATTCCGAGCCAACATCTATAGCATTTGATTGATAAATGGTAGGGTAAAATGGTTCATTCGGGTGGCCTTGTTTAATTTTCTATAATCTATGCACATTCGCTAAACATTGACAATTCTTATTGGAATCAACTCATTTCTCTTTCTCTTAACGACTATCATTCCTCCCTTTTTAGGTACCACTTGCACCAAACTCACCCATTCACTATCTAAGATAGGGTAGATGACCCTTACGTCAAGTAGCTTAAGTACTTCTTTTGTTAGCACTTATTTCATGTTAGAGTTCAACCTCCTTTGATGTTCAATGGAGGGATTGTGCCCTTTTTATAAAAGAATACAATGTGTACATAAGGAAGGATTTATGCCTTTAAGATCATCTATAGTATAACCAAGGGCCTCTCTATACAACCTAATAATTCTAATAAGTTTTTCAATTTCCATTTTACTTAGGTTAGCATTCAAAATGACAATGTAATTAGAATCGGAGTCAAGAAAATCATACCTTAATGAAGAAGGGAGGGGTTTCAACTCTGCCTTAGGTATTGACTCCTTTTTTTAAGGTAAGGATGTTCAATTATACTTCAAGAACTTCTGTCTTTTCCTTTTCTTGAGGAAAAATAGGACTTTCCTCTAACATTTTAGTAAAATCAGCGATTTCAAGATTTTCGTCTCTAAGCATCTCATTTCTCATTAAACACTCTTTAACATGGTCACTTGATAAGCGCTCAACAAGGTTTTATTTTACCACATTATCAATTTAATTAACCTTGTAACAAGTATCATCAATTAGAGGAAATTTTATAGCATTAGATAAATCAAATTCAACTTTATCACTCCCAACATTTAAAGAAAGCCTTATATTTTTAACATCAATGACAGATCCAACTATAGCTAAGAAATTCCTATCTAGAATGATAGGAATTTGAGAATCTTCGTCAATTTCTACGATAACATAATCAACTGGTATAAAAAACTTACCAACCTCGATAGGTACATCCTCTAATATAGCTATAGGACATGTCACCAATCGATCTCCCAACTATAGGGAGATGGTGGTGGACTTCAAATCTCCCATTTTAACTTATCACACATTGAAAATGGCATTTGACTCACACTTGCACCCAAATCACATAAGGCACGATTAATAGAAATATTACCAATAGTGCAAGGAATATAAAATGAATTGGGATATTTTTAGTTAGGAGGCAAATTATTCTAAATAATATTATTACACTCCTCTATAAGAGAAACTATTCCATACTCCTCTATCTTTCTCTTGTTGGACAAAATTTCCTTTAAAAACTTTACATATGATGGCATCTAAGAAATTTCTTTAACAAAGGGAATGTTAATATGAAATTGTTTTAATATTTTCAAAAGCTTCCCAAATTGATTTTCAAGTTTAACCTTAGCTAGCCTTTGAGAAAGGGTAAGGGAGGATTATAAGGTACAGGTGAAACATATTTCTCAACCTTTCCTTTTGCTTATTATTTTTCTCCTCATCAATTATGATGTTGTCAATATTGTTATCTAAAATATCATAACCCTCACCATCTTAGATCCTTATATCTCCTTCCCACTCTTTAATTTGATGGCATTAATGTGATTTTTAGGATTTGTCTTGGGTTGCCCTGAAAATGTCTCGGAGGGTTTAGAAGATGAGCTAGATTGTTGGGCTACCTAAGTGATTCAGTTTTCTAACATCTTGTTATGTGTAGCTAGTGAATCACCTTAGAAGATAGATTTTTAGTAGAATCACTCATGGTTTGGTTCTGATGTCTAAACTCATAAGTTTTCTTCTTTAAATATTCATTTTTTTTTGTCGGAGTCATCGTAAAATTCTCCATCAATGTTTCTAAATTATACTTTTGGGCAGGAGGATATGGAGGACTTTGACTCTAAAAACCTAGAGGAACATAATTAGATTGAGGCATAATATTTTGAGACAAATTTGGATGACTCCTCCACCTAGGGTTATAAGTGTTGGAAAAAGGGTTCCCCTTTTGATTAAAGTGTTCACATAGTTAGCATGCTCATTGACACTCAAATCGGGGAAAACAGATGTTCCAACTTAGCACTATAATGTAGTACAACCTATGATGCCACATATTTCACATGATGCTTAGTTATCATGAGATGCTAATGCATTGACACTTAATTTATCAAATCTTTTTAATAGAGTATCTACCTCAGATGCAAGATGATCTAGTGTATCAATATCATACCTCTCAGTATTTTTAGATAAAGAGCACTTACCCGACCACGGGAAGTGATTCTAGGCCATATCTTCGATGAGTTATCATGCCTCTTGCATACTCTAGTGCATAATTGGCGCACCTACTTCAGCATCAATAGTCATCCTAGTGTTTTTAAGAAGACCATTGTAGAAGGTGTGGAAAATCAATCAGTATTCCAATCCATGGTGTAGACGCATATCCTCAAGAGGGCTTTGTACCTCAGCCCTTCCTTTTGTGTAAAGGTTGTTATCTGACTCCTCAGGTGAGCTATCTTACTTAAAGGGAAGTACTTGTTAAGGAATGGTTGTGAGATTTGATCCCATGTAGTGATGGAGTCGGGAGAAAGTGATTGCAACCAAGCCCTTGCCTTGTCCCGTAATGAGAAAAGGAACAACCTTAGCCTGATAGCATCATCTGATACTCCATTCATCTTTAAAGTATCACAATACTCTAGGAAAATTAAAATGTGTAAATTTGGCTCTTCTATTGGGCTGCCACCAAATTGATTTTGATGCACCATATTAAGGAGTTCAAGCTTTAACACAAAATTGTTGGTGACATCATTTGGCTTTCTAATACTGAATTATGTTCCATATACATTAGGAGTTGAAAAATCCCTAAAAAAGAAAATTTTCTCTTCTCCTCCATCTATTTCATCCATACTTTTGGAGCTTTTGCTTACTTTGGTCTCATGTACCCAAGTTCTTAATTCACTCAAAGGTCTCTAGATTTCAAGATTACATATAAAACACCTGAAGATAGAAAAAAAACCTATAAAGGAGGAAAATAAAAGCACAAAATAAAATACAAATAAGAAAAGAAATATCTAATCTAGCTTAATAACAATAGAATCAATATCAATTTGGCCAAAGTCCCTGAAAATGAATCCAAAAACTTGATGGGTGCTAATTTTTAAGTGCACAACTTTGTAATAACATGTCAAGGTTGTATCCACAGGGACTTCGTGATTGATTACTAATTTTTATTATTTTAGCTATTTAGATTGTTATGGAATGAGAATATGGAAGTAAGTAATGAACAAAAATACAATGACTAAAAAAAATTATGGATTATGAAACGATGGATATAAAACCTAGGATTGAACTTTGGTCTTGTTTTTGGTATTTAATAATCAATTAATAATACATCATGCTATGGTCTAAAATTTCTATGAATAATAGTTCTAATATGATTCACTAGCCTCTTTCAAGGTCTAAGAATGTATCTATTCCATGATTAACAAATTAGGTTAAATACATTAAATACAACTGATTCAATAATCCCTAAGAATTAAACATCTACTTTTTGTGATCATTTGAATTCCAATTTATATGTTAATATCTAACTTTGATTTCAACCTTTCATTTATAGTCAACATCTATATAAGTCAAATTTTATCAAACCCAATGCATAATAATGATTCCTAGTATGCGAAACAATACATATGAACCAAACATACAACATATACTTTAACTCATCATATTCATACCAAATAGAGCCTAATTTAATCCTAAAAAAAGAATTACTTACTCATTGTTTGAAAGAAATATAGAAAAAAATGACATACATATTGTAGATAAAATAAATAATGGAAGAGAAAATAGATAGATCAAACCCTAAATTGAAGATAAAATCAGTAACCTACATAGTTGCAATACATAATTGTCTACCTCAACTTGGAAGAATATAATTACATGAACTAAAAATTACATGAAGTTCTTTCTACTTGGGAATAATGGAGAAAATAAAAGCAAGAGGCTCCCCTGCTCCCTATTGTCGAACCCTAATGTTTTCCACCTCTTTGCGAGGAAAAATCAAATGGTAAAGATTGTGGAAAGATGGCGTATGTAGTGGTAACTGCCTGCTACATGGTCGTGTAAGGATGCACAAGTTGGCATTATAGGGTCTACACTCTCAATGATTTCATGATCATCATAGCTATGTAGAGGGTGTGCTGAGGTTGTGCAAAACTTTTGTTTGTTGTTCCGTTATGCGATGGTTGCATGGCTATACTGGAGTCGTGCAACACCTTCATTCTCACTCTAATGGATTAAGGGTTTCATGGCTTTGCAGGTGGGTGTGTTGCAGCCATGCAACACCCTTTCCTTACTCCTATTTTTCGTTCATTTAATTTCTTGAATTCTCCAAAATCATATGGGGTTGATTATTTTCATTCAATGCCTTCATATTTGATTTTTTTTTCTTTGATTCCATGTACCATTTCCTTAGATTTTTGCTTTTATACACAATTTTTTGAAAAAAAAATTACCAAGAGGAATAACACAAAAAAGAGGCTTAGATTATGATAAGTCTCGTAATTTATGCCAAAAAAAATTACAAAAATGAAGGTAAAGCAGGTAAAAATATGGAAAATATTAGTTTTACCACTAACTAAAAAACTAAAAAGACAATAATATGAATTACTCATTTGTCTTCACCTCCATCTCTTAGATCCTTCCATTCTTTTCTTGTAAAGCTTATTCTAAATTAACTTCCATGGAAATGGACTTCCATTTCTAATCCCAAAAAATGGAATTCTATTTCCATTTTCCTTGTTTTGAATCTGACTAAAATAAGAAATAAATTCTATCCCATCATAACCAAACATTGTAATTGAAATGCCCCAAAATTTTCTAATTTAAAAATTATATTTAAATAATATTTTCTTATGAAAATTAATTAAATAAATTATTTTTATTAAAGTAAAATAAAATTTATTTGGGCAAATCAAGAGAAATCTTATAAATATTTTAATTAGGGTGAAATTTGGGTATTTTAGCTAATTAAGGATTTTATTTTGGAAATTAATAAAATAAATTATTTTATTTAAATTAAGAAGGATAAAATAGTTTCAAATTAATATTAATTTTATAAATAATTTAATTGAAGAAAATTATGGTGTTTTGCTAAGTAAAATGGAGTTTATGAAAAATCTTTTAAAAATCCTAATTTAACCTAAAAACGAATTTAAATATTATTATTTTTAAATATCCTAAATATTCAGATTAATTTAATTAGCCCTAATCTAATTATTTTTCCTCTTTTCCCCTTTTCTTTTTCTTTTTCTCCTCCCTAACCTAGGCCAGCTTGCGGCCCAAGTCCCCTCCCTCCTTCCTTTCTCCTTCGGCCCAGCCTAACCGTGCAGCCGCCCCTTCCTCCTTCTTTATCCCAACGATGCTTTGTTTTTCCTTCCCTTTGGACGCCGCGTTTGGATAAAAAAACTTTAAGCAACGCCAACCGCCTGGCCGATTCTTCCCCCATTTTCCTTTATTTCCTTTTCTTCTGGACCGCCAGTCCAACCCCTATCTTCTTCTTCCTTCTTCCCCATTGATGCCGTTTGACCTACACCTGTAATACTGCGGCCTGCAACTCCTAAAATCTCGCCACCGATCTCGCCGTTTGACCGGCTGTTTCTCCCATCTTTTCCCCGTCATTTCGTCGGTAATTCTGAATCTAACTACTTTCTCCCTCTTCTCGCACAGTTCTTTCTTTTCCTACGCAACTCCTCCCCCCAAAATTGCTACCACCGGCCAACCATTGCCGCCACTGAGCAAAACCCTACTTGCCTATTCCCATGCCGACCCACAAAACCCTACCCTCTCTTCATTTTCTCTATAAATACCCCTATAACTAGCAAGGGTAGAACCTTTGATCCTTACCCAGAATTTCCCGACCTGCCACCGCCACTCCTTTAGATGCCATCCCTGCCGTCATCAGCCAAAGCCGCCACCTACTCCGCCTACCAAACTCTTCCTTGCACCTCCCTCTAGCTAACCAAACATCCTATATCCCTCGATTCTTCCCTCATAAGCCAACGAGGCTGTGCGAAGTAGCCTTCTCGACCAACCTATTTTTCTGCCTCCGCCGCCCTTCGAACCACCATTAGCCACCTATTTCGCCATTTATGCCGCTTCTTTCACCTCCTATTATGTTCTGCAGACCCTCCTCTATCTCCCCATACCTTTCTTTTCCTCTCCCTCCCTCTCCTCCTCTCTTTCTCTTCTTCTTCCTCGTTCGGCCACCACCGCCACCGTGCGCCGCCACCTTTGGCTACGCCTCCACCTCCATTCTGCTCCTCTCCCTCTAAGCAGTCTTAAACACCCCATCTCCCACCTCCATTCTGCCTCTCCTTTTCCCGACATTTAACTTTCCCCTCTTTCTTCTCTTTTTCCGGCCACCGCCGCCGCCGCCATGAACCACCACTGGTGCTGCCTATCTCCACTAGCCTAAGATTGAACCCTAGACCCTCTCAGCTTTTTTTCCTTATTTTTATAACCCTTAAATTATTTTATTTCAATTATTTGCATATAAATACTATTTTTTTTTTGATATGTATTATTATTATTAGTATTAATGTTTTGATTATTATTTCTGTTGAGGGCTGAAGCCCTATTGTAATTTTTATTTCAATTTTATTATTATTATTCTTATTATTTCTATTATTAGTATTAATATGTTATAAGTATAATTATTATTATTATTATTTCCCATTTCGAATTTCTATTATTCTTATTCCATTATTATTAATACAACTATTTTACCATTAGTGTTGTTAATAATGTTATTATTATTATTATTATTATTATTATTATTATTATTATTATTATTATTTTATTATTATTATTACTACTAAATTTGGTTATTTATTTTACTAATATTATTATTAGTATTATTTTGGTAAAGGGGCCGAAGCATTTATTTTACTTTGTTTTTGAATAATTTCCTTATTATTATTATTATTATTATTATTATTATTACTATTATTATTATTCTTATTTATATTCTCATTGATATTATTTTTAGTATCATTATTATTGTTAGGGTAAAGTATTTAACCCTATATTATCAACTTTTATAATATTTCTATTATTTATATATCTTTAGCAAAGTTAGAATTTTATTAATGTTATTTTTATTAGTATGTTATTATTTAGCCAAAGCCCTAATAATGCATAGGAGCGTGCTCCAAGACCGTGTCATTTCAGGTAAGGGGTGCTAAGGTCTTTTGTGTGCTTATATGCATTATTTGCTTCGCATGCTATGTATCCTATGTTTATCATTATTATTTATGTCGTATATGGTATGATGTGGAGTTGAAGTATGTTTTCGTGTATTTGCATGGTATGTGTATTATGTATATGTGGTGATTTGTTTATGACCTTGTAAGACATGCATGTGAGGATGTTGATGTAGTTTGTGTGGGAGAAAGGATGAAAAAGGAGGATGGGGAAAGAGGTTAACCAAGGGAGGTGAGTTGACCTAATTATTTTAATGATTCATGAGTGGAAGAATAAAATGGAGAATTTAGGGTTTGTGTGGAGGAATCTAATTTATGGTTTTATATGGGAGAACATAATTTATGGTTGTGTGTGAGAGAATATAATTTATGGTTCTATATGGGAGAATCTAATTTATGGTTTTGTGTGAGAGAATATAATTTATGGTTCTATTTGGGAGAATCTAATTTATGGTTTTGTGTGAGAGAATATAATTTATGGTTCTATTTGGGAGAATCTAATTTATGGTTTTATGTGGGAGAATATAATTTATGGTTTTATATAAAAGAATCTAATTTATGGTCTTATATGGGAGAATTTAATCTATATTTGTATGGTGGTATTAGGGTTTGCATGGCATTGGACTTTGCATGGCGTTGGACATCACATGGTGGTATTAGGGTTTGCATGGTAGTATTAATGGTTGCAAGGTGGTATTAATGGTTGTATGGTGGTATTAGGGTTTGTATGGTAGTATTAATGGTTGCAAGGTGGTATTAATGGTTATATGGTGATATTAGGGTTTGCATGGTGGAGTTAGGGTTTTGCATGGGAGTTAATGATCGCATGGGATTTAGGGTTTGCATGAAAAGTTTGAAGGGTTGCATGGGATGTGTAATGTCTACATGGGTATGAAATTTACGTGTGGAAAGTTGATTTGGGATGTAAGGAAGGTAATGTAAGTTTTGTTTGGGTGTTTGAACACTTGGGATGAAAAATAGTACATAGGACATTATAAGGGTATGGAGGAGACTAAATTAGGGTTTAGAGTGATTGACTATTGGTTATTGTGATTAACTAGGGTTAGAGTGGATAATTGTTGTTTGTTGTGATTAACTAAGGTTTGGAAGGGTTAATTATGGTTGTTATGGTTAAATAGGGTTTAGAGTGGTTAAATATGGTTTGTTACAGTTAATTTGGGTTTGTTGTGGCTGCTTAGGATTTTTGTGTATTATCATGTGTATTTGGTGATTAAAGTGTAATTATGATTGTGAAATTTATGATCTATGATGTGTGAAGTATAAAGAGAATGATTCGCGCATGTACAGAATGAAAGCTTCTGAATAAGATACCTAAAACATTAATAACGTAAAGTGGAAGATGTTGAGCCGGGCCCAGACCGATCCACCGACATAATAGTGGCCAGGTATTGCGGTAGCCTGGAGACCTATCCACCGGCATAATAGTGGCCAGGTCTTGCGGTAGCCTGGGGACCTATCCACCGGCTTAATAGTGGTAGGGTATGTTACCCTAGTGACTGATCCACCGGTTATAATAGTGGGGGATCCCGAGCTCAACAAAATCAAATCTTATAGTTGCTAAGACATGGAAAGAAACTAATTACTTATAGTAGAACACCTTACGAGAAAGGGGCCAGACCAATCCACCGGCATATAATAGTGGCAGGGTATGTTACCCTCGCGACCGATCCACCGAATAAAATAGTGGGGTTCCCGTAATCGTATGGACTTGATAAATAATATGATGTGAAAATATTTTGATAAAGGATAAATGAAGTAATTACTCTAAACTATATTGGATCTTGGCATGTTCATCTGATCGTTCATTTGCCTTTATGTTATTGTGTTGGTAATTATGCCCTGTTATTATTCTGCATGGATTATGTGCTTATGTGTTGGCCTTAGTGTTCGGTTACCTTACTCAGTATGTAGCGTACTGATCACCCGTTTCATGGGTGTTGCTCATTCCCACGAGTAGTATGCCCTTCTGACTTTGTGCAGGTGGGCGAGACATCAGTCGGGGCTGCGTGTTGAGAATGTTTGGCTCAAAGTTCGAGAGTGTCGTGGCCATATTTCCTCTTCATGTGATTTTATTTCATATGTTATTTCTTTTATATCACATTTGTTCTTTTATGATTCATTACCTCGTATTGAGTTTTTAAAATAAATCTTTTATAGATTGTAAGAATATTCCCTTAGAGGAATTTAGATTTCGTACTCTGATTCGAAGTTATTATCCCTTAAATTCATTTTATGAAATATTGGTTTAAGTTTTATATTAATCTTTCTAGCCTTAGCACTTGGTACTGAATCGGTCGGAGAGAACCGATTTGGTACTAAGTGTGGCGGTAACATCCCTATAATTCACGAGTTTTAATTTAAATTCTTCCGCTTTAAAAAAAAGTAGTGAATTTTGGGGGTGTTACAGTAATTTCTAAACTAATATTAGAAGAAAAAAACATGAAAATAAATACAAACAAATACTCTACAAAGCACTTCATTGACATAATCACCTTAACAAAGCACCTCAATCTAAGCAAGGGTTGTATGGATATGCAAGAAATCATTTCGGTAATCATTTGATCATTTTCATATTTATTAGTGCCAACTACTACAACACGACTTTACAATCCAAGTTTTATCAACTTAGTAAGTATATCCTCCTCTTCTATGTCATAGTGAGTTGAAGATGAAATTGCATTGGCAGCCTTTTTTTATTGCCTCCTTTACTTCTTTAATCTCGACACCAATAATGCAACATTCTGCCACTTTTATTTTTCTTACTTCTACATTTAGAAGAGACTAATGTAGCAGTTGTATGTGTTAGATCTTGAAAACTAAATCTCTCAATTGGTATTCCATAAGAATCTACATCATCAATGTTAATAGCCTCTTTATTCCATCTTTGTTCCACCTTTCCATCTTCTACTTTTCACTTTCACCTATGTTTTTAGTGGATCTATCTTTCTCAAAAATTTCACTAAGAAGCTCTATGTTCTTTATTTATTTACCATAAATTCTTCCATACTTCTTATTTGACTATAATTACAAAAGTGTAAATATCACAATAAAACACATATCCCTAAATAATATCAATAGAAAATGTCTATCATAAGTAATGTCTTTTTGTAATTACCGTCATAAGATTCTCCCAAACTTTAGATGCAGCTTCAATACACACACACACACACACACACACACATATATATATATATCAATTCAATTGAAGCCACTTGTTTTTTTATTAAGTCAATCTAGAACCAACCCTAAGTTATATTTTAGAATCTTATGCCTATTTGTCAACTTTTCTTAGGAAAATATAACTATATACACCTTTTTCATAGCATTAGATGCGTCTTTATAAGAAACTTTGTTAAACTTATACCTTCTTTTTTGTCCGATGCCTTATTCTCCCATAGAACATCTAGCATGACCTTATCCATTTCTATAATACCCCATCCTAAAATGCTTTAAAATATAATTGAAATTATGTTCATATAAAATGAAATGGTTTTAGTTTTGGAAAGTGCTCAAAAAATGAGCGAACACGTGATTTTTAGAGTACTTGTTAAATAACTTCATAAAACTAGTTGAATGGTTCATCAAGAAACCCAAGTATCCACTCTAAAATGACTAGCCAACTGGTAATTCACATCTTGTTAGCTATTTCTACTAAAACATTTAGGTAATTTTTTGGTTTTTATTTCAATTTTTCTTTCAATGATTTCCTAAACTTCTAATTAGTGTCTCTTTATAATAATAAGCATATATTTGGTGATTTGGGAATATTTTTACATTATTTGGACCATTCTATGATTTTATTTACTTCAAAATCCCCTAAAAGCACTTTTAACACTTTTCTTCTTTGTACTTTCTTCTCTATCTCTTTCTGCCCCTCACTTTCTTCTTTCCTTTGGTAGAGCAAGATGCATGCAATAATATTTTTGTTTCCCTTTTTTTTGACTTATGTTAATACTTGCTTTGACCACCCATGATTCATCATTCTAACTCCTTACACCTTTATCCTTACACTCCACCTAAAATTCAACCACTCTCCCTATCTCTTTCTTTCCTCCTAGTTGATCCTCGAGCCCTATTTTCCTTCATTATTCGGTCTACTCTAACTCTATAACACTTGTACTCTCTTTTCTTTCCTTCTTTTAGCAATGTTTGCTAAGTGTTAAACCCCATTCTCCTCTTTTTCTCTTCCCTTTCAGCAACAAAGTGTCTTTACCCCTTACTTTCCTTTAATTGAGTTATGGTTCTTGATCCCTAGTCCTCTTTTCAATCTTTCTCTAACTCTTCATTTCTTTCCTTAAGAAACTTACCTTTTTCGTATCTTGGTTCTCTAGTAGTGGGTTGTGGGTGAGAAAATTATTCTTTCTCCTTCTATTTTTATGTTTTATTAGTTTTGGATTCTTGATTCGTTTATGATAATCAATGGTTTTGGTAGTATCTGTAATATCCCATCCTAAAATTCTTCAAATTTTATTTAGAATTATATTGATATTATATCAATTAGTTTTAAAAAGGCATTAAAATTTGAATAAAAATGCAAATTTTAGGTGCACTAATCAATTAGCTTCCCTAAAAAATCGATCGATACGCTTAGGAATTGGTAACTTTATTTTCTTATGAACTAGTTAACTGGTGTGCTTAAATCGATCGACTAATTATCCTATGATTTCATATCCTTTTCTAATTTTGATTTGAATCTCTTTTTAATATTTATGAAAACTTCTAATTTGAATCTATTTGTGCTAATAAGAATATTTTGGTACTTTGGGATTATTTTTACATTATTTAGATCATTCTATATTTTTTATCTAGCTAATTTTTTTTCCAAAAGTACTTTTTTAGGCATTTCTCACCTTTTCTATCCTTACCCTTACTTTTCTCTTTCTTCTGGTATCTATGCCTACATTTTTACCTTTCTACACCCTCTTTCCTAACTTACCAATCCTCTGCCATATCTCTCCTTGGTTACACTCTACCTCCCTTAACTCATCATGTATCTCTCTTACACCTTGTTTGCTCACACTCAACTCAAGTCAGACTTCTCTCTCTTTCCCACTTGTCGATGTTGACTAACCCTCTTCTCTATACCCCATTCTTGATTCATTCTCACTCCCTACCATCTACACTTACTTATTCTCTCCTTTCCTTTGTGAAATTTTTTTTCGAAGTAATGGACATTTCTATAGTTTTATTCCTTCTCTTTTCTCCTGGAAAATAAACGCTTGGCTCTTGTCCTCTTTTTTTCTTGGTTGATTATTTATTCTTCTCTCTTATCCTAATCTTAGATTTAAATATCTCTTGTGTCTCTTAATCAAGGAAGGATTAATGTTTTGATAAAGATTAAAGTTACTAGCTTCATTCTTCTTAAAATTTTATTTTGAGAGAAATGTTGGGTTATGGTATTCTTCTTCTAATTTCATTTTTATTAAGTTTTGGAAAAAAAGAGTTTTAATTATTTTGATTCCTAATTCTCTTTGGAATCGAGTTCTTATTAGAAATCCATCAATTTAGGAGTATTTTGTGCTAGAATAATTACTTGGAGATAATGCTTTCTTATCTCTAACATGAATAAGGTCTTTTATTTTCTATTGTGGTTTCTTTTGATTGGTATCTTTTTGTGTTTTGTACGAGTTAATTGAGTTCATGGATTTGATCCTGCAATTTGAGTTCTTTGATATTATGCATGATTTTGGTATATTTGTACATGATTTTGTTAAGCATCAATTGTACCATGTACCCATGTGATTCTATGAGTGTAATATGTTTTTATATATAAATATTATGACATAGAAGCATACTAGGATTAATATGGGAAAGTTGGATAAATTTTGATAAGTGGATAGTTGGTCTGGGTGTTGATTCGCCCAAACCAATTGATCAGTCCAATAACTTGATTGACCGGTTGCATGAATAGTATCTTGGTTTGGAATTCTTGTTTCTACTAGTTGTGAGAATATTCGATTATTTTGATGAACTAGTTAATTGGTTCACATGAGTAGTCGATCATTTGTCCAAACCCATTAATTGGTTACGTTGTGACTAAAGTAGTTTGGTCTCTACTTAAACCCATCGATTAATTTGACCAAACCTATCGATCGATTCCTATGAATAGTATATCAATAAGACCAACCATTCTACTGGTTTCACTAGTTTTGTTTTATCTCAAGTTTGGTATAACCAAACCAGTCGACTGGTCCTAGTGACTGATTGACTATCTGCTTGAGTTTGCTATACTTAATTGATTATTTAATGATCTATCTTTGTGAATTTTATTGTAATATCTCCATATAATGATAATATTTTAATCGTTCTTTCAACCATGCCTAACTAGAATTTAATGAGTATCAAATTGGTAATATTGTAGTGCTTTGTTTGGTTGATTTGGTGTTCCTTTAAGATACCTAATTTGGTGGAATGTATGCTTTGGTTAGTTTTTGGTGTCAACAATTAAAACTCCAAACTATATTGATATTTATAATTAAATAATTGAATCATAGAGGCCTTCCTCGTATGCATACTTAGTATTAGATATCTTTTGTTCCATTTAACCTTGGGAATCAAGTGTGGTTGATGTTGAAGATCCTTAAGAACATCCCCTTGGTACCAACATTATTACAGTGGGTGTATTAGACAAAAAAATTGAGCATATGCCCCTTCACCTAGGAACCTAGGTTTGGTGGATGTTGAATATTCCATAGAAAAGCTCTTGGCACTAGCATGTTGTGGTGGTGGAAGTTTTAGTCATGTATTCGTCCTAGTCATGGATATAGATGTTTTTTATTCCAAATAATTTTTTGGGTTGTAAAGACCCAAAATTTTGTGTATGCCCCCTCGCTTAGGCACCTATATTTAGTGTTTGTGAATATCCCTTAAAGAAGCCCTTGGAACTAACATGAAGTGGTGGTGGGTGTTGTAGCCATACACTAGTCCCTATAATAGATAATGACATGTGGTGGTTTATTTTGGGAACTCATTTACGTGTATTCTATATGCCTTGCTATGTAACATGTATATATATAGTTTAATGCACCATGTTCCTCTTACTAAGTATGATTATATACTATGTTATTATGTGGCCTCAATGTATAACACGAGCCCTTACCATGTTTTAAGTAGTATGTTTTACCGGTACTTCTCCATACTAAGACTACATTTTTGTGTCATTGTGATGATTTAACTTCTATTCTTATGAGTAGAGGATGATTTGTATGGGTATGATTTTCACCTAGAGTATGTTGAGGATGATGACATAGGATAGTATCTAACCATTGCTTGGAGATTGATATTTATATTTTGTTGATTAAGAGTTAAGCTAACTAGCTAGATGTGTTTTGTGCCTTTTGTAGGGATGTTTTGTTCTTTTGGCTTTTTAAAATCTTAGATTTAGCTTCTATATTTGGATCTAGTAAACTTTTTTCATCTATATTATCTTATCAACTGATATCATTGTTTTTCTATCAGTGCATGCATATTTTAGTCCTTTGTTCAATTTTGCCTTACATCAGGCACGGATTAGGTGATGATCACACCTTTCTCATGGTTGATGTGGTGGTAATATTCCCCGGACATTGATTTATAAGAACTTTTACATTTCCTTTAAAATAAAAATTTTGGTTCAAAATTTGGGAGTGTTAAAATATCCATAAAATTAGAAGTTTTCTTACTACAAGACAATTGTTAGAAGTAAGGCAATTTTGTCATTAATATGTCTATGTTATTTTGGTGTATATTGTGATTTTATGATTTCGGTATTTCCATGTCAATTATGTGTCAATTTGGCTTATGATCTTAAGTATGATAGCATAATCTTGTGTTTTAGCCATTTTGACCTTATTATGGTTTTTGATAAATTGAACATAAGATTATGTTGAAACTCATATTGATGGGCCTAAACCTATGTTTTAATGGTGTGAATATGGTTAATGAAAGTTTTAAACATTTAGGAGCATGTTAAGATTATGTGGTTAAGTTAGAAATATTTTTAATTAATTACATATTGAGTTTCAATATTTCACCTAGTTAAACTAGTTAGTTGGTTTTAACCTACTAGCCAATTGGTTAATATAGAATTTCACTAAATTAAAGAAGTGGTTTGTCAGCCTAAGACACCAATTGAATAGTGTTGGTCAACAAGTTGACTAATTCATCGGTGTCGGTATCTTAATATCCTCCCTATTTTTGGAATAGTCAACTAGTGAGGGAAACTGGTCCATTGGTTCATCATTTGGCTGACCATCCTTATATTAGTCAACTAGTTTTGTGTTATATTTTATTGTCATTTCTATTCGAGTCCCAAACTAGCCAACTGATTCCTTAAGCAATTATGTGATAGTTTATGGTTTTTACCTTACAGTTTTAACTTAGTCTTTAACCATTAATTTATGATCTTGGTCTTCACTAATTAAATCTAAGGAAATGTTAAAATGGTAAATTATGTGACTGTAGCTTGAAGCCTTGATTTATGTGTTTGGTGTTATCTCTTTAACACCTAATTTGGTGGTTTGGATGTATTAGTTAGAGTTTGGTGTTATCTCCAAAATCCCTAGTTAGATTTAAATATGGAATTGAGTTGTGATATGTGATATTACCTAATAATTAACCATAATGGAATTAAGATTTTGATTGAACTTTTCTCCAACTCTTTGGGTAGCTAACTGAGAATTAGTGGTTATGTCACCTTTGTGTTATTATTTTCACTCAATACTTATTTTCTTCTCTACCATGATGTAGTTCGTGGAGGTATGTGCATATTTATAAGATATAGAATTAATATTGTGGCATAATAGAATGAATTCAGTGTGTAGCTCAAGTCGGTGTGATATTCTTATAAAAGACTCAGGTCACTTCGTATATGCATAGCTTAGGCGGGTTTAGTGTGCCAAATTTTTATCCCTCATGAAAAATGCACTCAAAGTGTGGTGGGTGTGGTATCCCCTAATAAATCTCACTCAAAATATTCCGACCCTATGAAGGTGTGTTTGCTCAACTATCTTAATAATTGGAAAGTACATGATCACTAAATGGAGAAATAATAATACAGCTTATCTTATATGAGTTTAATGAGTAACATATGTTGATTATCTATCACATGATTTTTATGTAACCATGTTTTATAGTATGTTATCATGTGACCTCAATGTAACCATTTTGTACTTCTCTCCCTTCTATCATATTTCCATCCTTATTGCTGTTGTTATCTTGTTAGTGCATGCATTCTTGTGTTCATTCATTCACTCATTTTGTCTTGCATCAAATATACAATAGGTGATGATCACACATCTCCCATGATCGATGTGGTGGTGATTTCCTCCCAATTTTTCTCCTAAATGCTTATGCATTATCTTTAAATAAATTAAAAGTTAATTTTAAAATTTGGGGGTATTAAAATCTTTGGTGTCCATCTTTTATAGCTTGAATTTTCATAATCCTCTTCTCCTCCCATATTATATAAATAACTAAACAAAGTCATTTATAAATAAGAATAAACATAAACATAATTACATGGAAATAAACTATAAGTGAGAAAAGATATAACGGTTTCAAAAGATAGTAATGCTAATTGTTGTGTTGCTACATGGCTTCGAACTTTCATAGACATCGGTTAGACTTCATTTTGAAAACCGACTACTACTATATTCAAAAATATACTTATATACATATCTATGTAATGACTACAATTCTTTGGTACTTGAATAGAGTGGATATAATGAATTGTTGTAATAATTTATGATTCAAATAGAAGTAATAAATGAATGAAAAGAAAAATAGTTCATAAAAAGAACCTTAAGATAAAAGGAAATCAATTTGTTATAGAAGTTTATCTAAAAGGTCCTTAGCATAAACTCCCTATTTGATATATTATATTATTGATATCATACACAATGCATGCTAAATTAATAACTATATGGCACATGTAGGGAAACATTAAACCTAGTGAAAATTAGTGCAAAGCAATGTAGATATGTTGTTCCCACATCATCTTCCAATTTTGCAATCTAGCATGCTAGAATAATAATAAAACAACTAATAGTTAAATTGCTAGTTTGGATATGATATTTTCCTAATAATCATCCACAAACAAGTAGAGAGTTTCTATAGATACAAAAGCTAAAAAGCTCAAATATGGTACAACCTAATATCAATTCATCAAAGAAAAATAAAAACTTGATAATAATATATAATTATATGTTCATAAGGCAATATACCACAAAATAGCATACTAAATTTGGTATTGCTTACCATCATAAGTTTCTAACTCATTAGCCATAAAATATTAAAGCATCATGAACTTGGCAAAGTATGTTTGAATCCCCTCCCCTCCCTTTCCACTTTTATAATAAAATATAGAGATGTGAAGATTATAATGAAAATAATAACTAATAGATAAGATGCATAAGAAAAAATGAAAAATTAAATGCAAAAGAAACTTTCTTACATGAAAGACTTGATAGATTTCAAGTTAGCTAAAGAATGATGTGGTGGAATTAAAAGGAATGATTACACACACTTACAATTAGGACCATAAAAAAAGGTCAGAATATAAAAATAGAGTGGAATAGAAGAAACTAAACTTTTAGTATTAGGTTTCTACGTGTAGATCATAAAATTTATTATGACATTGATAGTGCAGGGCCATGAAGAAAAAGATGAGCTAGCAACATAAAATCCAAGTCTATCTAGATGCATGGAAAGATACCTCCTAATAAGCTAAGGAATATATGTAGCGCATATCCCATTGACCTATAGCTAAATCATCATAGGCTCAATTAAAGCCTTGAATTTTCTACTCATAACACACCCATGATTGATACCAGGTCATGTCCAAGCAACAAATAAAACATTCATATGAGCATTTAAAAATTCCAACCTAAACTGTCATTAAAACAAATTCTAATTGAAATGGTAAAAAAAAAATTTATACTTAGAAAATCAATAATATAAATGTAAAGTCATTTCATAGGGTATATCACATCATGTTTTTCAACCTTTAAGATGTTTAAATTAGGGAAAATACATATAAATATTTTAGTTTTTCCTAGAGCTATATTCAAGCTACAAATATGCACTAATTAAATCTCATATTTTCTCTCCTAATCTTCCATCAACATTCCTTGCTATTCCACCAAATTATTGGTATTCAACATCTCTACCCATGGTTACACTATCAAATTCATGTAATATATATTTATCTAGATCAACACTGTAAAATAAAGTTATATAAAATACAACATACTAGCAAAATTTCTGACATAGATTATGCATTTTATTATGGTTTATCTCCACTTCCACTAATGGGAAAATGGTTCTTCATCACCTCAAATGTTCATGACATTAATAATGTTGAATGAAAGAAGTTGAATAAATCTTGTGCATTGGTAGGTGGAGATTGAGATTAGTACTCTTGTAGATCTATATGGGTTAATATGTCCTAATGTTAACATATATCCACCATTTGTAAGATGAAAATTTACTAAAATAAATTAGATTCATGTAATAATTATCGTTACTTTTCTACCTAAACTAAAAACATAAAAGAATATAAAGATATACCTTGTGGAACTCTCTACTTATATTTCCTAGTCAATGCATCATCTAACAATTTAAAATCTAGAAAAAGAACCTTCTCAACCAAGATAGGTGAATTTTAGATCGAACGTACATGTTTCAATCACATTCATAGTTGGATACATATTCCTTCCTCTATACTTTGCTACATCATGTCTTCTGACTTTCACTAGAATTTGTTCCACGAGTAACACCAATAAAACTTCTAATAATAAATGAAGTAAAGTGAATTATCAAATATAGTTTTAATTAGACTAATGTAAGGTGGTGAGTTTTCATTTTGTGAGGGGTTATATGACCATAAATTTACACAAAAAATTAATCCTCTAATGAGATGATTGCTCTATATACTTGGTGAAAATGCCCACTACCTGCCTCACTAGATCAATAATGAAGCTGAGTGGACAATATACTTCTCAATCCATGTGATGAAAGTTGTAAAGTTTGGCAAATTATTCTTCTACAATACTACATTTCTTATTCGTAAAAAGGTTGCTCCATTAAAGAAGATTGCATAATCTTCTAAATGCATAAGTAGAAATTTGTAACTTTAGACGAAGCCCCATCTCATTCATTAAATTATTCATTATTTATTGATAAACTAATTCTCTTCTTCTTCTTTTTTGGTGGCTCTATTAGGTGCTCATTATCATCTTTTTTTTATTACAAAACAGTAATACAAACTAGCACTATAAAGTAGCTAAAAAAGCACATAAAATTAGCAATTTTATTGTGATCAATATTTTTCATTTCTCCTATAAAACCCATCATGCAAAAAACTAACAAAAAATCACTACATAACTAAAAGATCCCACATAAGTAATTATTAGAAAAAGAAGATCACAAATATTATCACTCCATCACAAAAGAAGGTATGGTTGATATCTTAAGGCAATGGAGGGGTATATATGAAATTATGCTCACTAAACCAAGGTAAAGGAAACATCAAAACACATGATTAAATCAATTCAATAAAACTAAGAACTTCATTTATATGCATTTCATCTTGAAATAGGAGACCCAATTTCTTACAATCCTCATTTCTAACATTTCTAGTAATCCTTATTTTTATTGAAGTGGTGGCCAGGTCCACTACTTGGGATCATTTTTATATTTCATGTTTCTTCAAATGTCATAAATAACCTTTTATTCTATGGTTAATCAGTTAGTTGTCTTATTTGGACACATTATACCATGCAATAATTTTCAAGACATAGCTAGAGATCTTCATCATATCATATCCTCTCCATTTTTTCCATTCCCTCCTACATTTATTTCCAAAATTCAAAAATATTCATGTGTGTTAGAGTATATATTAATACAAAACCACACTTTTTTTATAATGAACAACGTATAAATGCCATCATAAATCCATAAACATAAACACTAGCCACTTTATTTCAATAATAAAAACTACTTAGATAATATAGAAATACTTGAGGACTAAACTGAAAATTTAACACAAACTCACCCAAAAATGTTCATAATATGTGAAACCTTAGATATGATATCATAAAATTCCCTACAACCCCAAAAATCACTCTCAAATATTTCATCTAGGTTTCAATAAATAAATAGGTACACACTTTTATAATAGATATGTACCTTTTAAATTCAATTTAAATTAAATAGAAAATAAGTAAATGATCAATCTAAATGATTAATAAAGTTCGATCAAGTCAACTTAAAGCCATTAAAATTTAGTTGTATATAGGGGCATCATATTTCATAAGGTAACCAAAAGAGGATGAAGTGCCCATAATCAAGCCAACTTAACTACCCAAAACAATTAGAAAAATGAAATTGATTCTTAATTATAACCATAATATCTCCTTCCCCAATCAAGCTTACTCCACTCATATGTTGACTCATAAGTTGTAATTTAAATAGAACATAAAATGAGGGATGATGATGATGAGGTTATGTGGAGGCAGCAAACAAAATAAAAAGGCTTAGAACTGAACACAAGTGAAGCTTAGTTGAGACTTAAGAGACCACAGATTCAAATCACATGGTTTTGGATGGGATTTATAAACCCCTCTTTCTCGAGAACAAGAATTCCATTTATATCCCTTATTTTAATACCAAACAAGGGATTTCTATAAAAAAAGAAGAAGAATAAGTTGAAATATATTTTCATAAAAATTCCTATACTAAATAGGCAAATAATAAACACTACATACCCATCCATGCTTAGCTAAACTATTTTACCTCTCTACACCTTCAACCACTCTTCAATGAACTTCAAATTATATATCATAAAAACTAATTAGTCTTTAGTGCACAATAAAGCACAATGGCAGTCGGTGGGCAACGATCAAGGAGGTGGCAGGGAGAATTCGAGTGAAATGTTTCCTATGAATTTCAATCTCTACAGAGCCACTCCTTCTCTTTTTATTTTATTGCATGTAATATTTTCTTTGATTTTCTCCACTTTTAGCATTGTTCTAGTCCAAAGGACCATCCTTGTGCATTTTTGCAATGCTACTACTTTTTATAACTTAGTAGCAGGCTAGAGAACTAATATTTTTTTCATAAGATTTGTTTTCTACGAACATATATTACTAAGTTTGTACTCTACAAGACCCATTTATTTTTTATTTGACTATTTTAGCCCCTTTAATTTTTTTAATCCCTCTTCTCTTCACTTCTCTTTTTTATCTTCTCATCCATTAATAAACAACATTTAATTCACTCAATCATTAATGCAATAATTATGGAAGAAAGGAATAATGATAATGATTGTTTTAGCTATTAAGAGCTTAACAAAATAATGGTAGGCCATTTTTTTTCCTAAAACATTTGGACCCTATGGGTAAGTGACCCGAACCCTCTATTCCATCTGGGTAATTTACCTATTAAATAAACCCATCAATGGGTGTCTCATATGGACAATACTACTACTTTAATAGCTCCTCCTAAATTCTTTCAAAATATATTTAAAACTATAATGATATAAAATAAAATAAAAATTGACTTTGAAAAGGGGTTATCTAATACTCCATTTTTAGTAACCCTAATTATAAACAAAAATTATATGTAATTAGTTATAATAATTATTATGGGGTATTTTGTATTAAATTTTTTAATAACCTATGTACTATTATAATATATAAGATATAAATTTAATTATGTTAAATTTTGATAAAATTTTAGGTTATTAAATTTAATCGTAGTTTAGACCCTACCTATTTTATTATGTAACCCTAATTTCAATAATAATATATTTTTATCCTGCTTTAAATTTCCTAAATAGCACCCCTCCCCTATACTAGATTTTGGTCTTATGCTACACCATCTACCCCAACGTAAATGAAATGCCCCGAAAATTTCTAATTTTAAATATTATATTTAAATGAGGTTTTATTATAAAATTTAATTAAGTATATTACTTTATTTAAAATAAAAGGAAATTAATTAGGGAAAATCAAGAATAAATTTATAAGTATTTTAATTAGGAGGAATTTGGATATTTTAACTAATTAAAGATTTTAATTTGGGAATTAACTAAATAAATTATTTTATTTAAAATAAGGAGGATAAAATAGTTCCAAATTAATATTAATTTTATAAATAATTTAATGGAAGAAAACTAGGGTGTTTTGCTAATTAAAATGGAATTTATGGAGAATCTTTTAAAAATCCTAATTTAGCCTAAAAAGGAATTTAAATATTATTATTTTAAAATAACCCAAATATCCAAATTAATTTAATTAAGCCAAACCATTATTTTTCCCTTTTCCCTTTTTCATTCTTCCTTTTTCTCCTTCTTCTTTTCTTTTCTTTTTCTTCTTCTCCCCAAACTAGGCCAGTTGCGGCCTAGTCTTCCTCTTCTTCTTCCTTCTTCAGCCCATCCCGCACGACGTCCTTTGTTTGACGTCTCCACGCCACATTTTGCTTCCGTTTCCACCGAAACTCATTGTTTCATTTAAACATTTCCCCTCGTCGATCCGGTTTGCCCGTCGCCCTGCGTCCGCCCCTCGACATGTTGCGTTTCGTCCTCTTTCTTCCCAAAACGCGTCGTGTCATTTAAAACATTCCTCCCTCGCACTGACCGCCCGATTCTCCCTCTTTTTCTTTTCTTTCCCCGGCCGACCATTCCACCTCCTCTTCTTCTTCCTTCTTCCTCCTTTCTCCTCCGTCAACGCGGCTGCAGCTCCGACCCCATCAATGGCGTCTCCGGCTACAGAGACTTTGACCGGTCGTTTCTTGTCTCATTGTATTCCCCTTGACTCGAGGAATAAATTGGCATAACTCTTGTCTGTTATCTCTCGCTCGTTTCCTCTCCCCCAGCCTCTCGAAGCTTCAACCGACCAAAATGATCGACGACCGATTTCTACCACCGGCCGCCCAAACCCTAGCATCAAATAATATCCTGCCGACCTCCAAAACCCTATTAAACCATATAAACTCTATAAATAGCTTAGTTGTGGACGTTTTTGGAGCTTCTTCTTCCTCAAAACCCTAAGTGAGAACCGCCCGCCACTGCAACTTCAGACACGCTTTTCTCCGCCATTAGCCAACCTCGACGTCGTTTCTGCACCTCAAAATATTTCCTGAAACTCCATCTAATTAACTAAACCATTTTCAACCTTCGATTCTTCTTGCACGGGCCTCCATTACCGAGCAAAGTTTACTGCTCATCTCACCAGAATTTGCACCCCGAATCCTTAAACCACTATCTGCCGCCACATACGCCACTTCTTCCACCCTATAAACCACCTAAGAACTCCCTATAATCCTCCTCCACCGAACCATAACCTTATTTTATTTTTCCCCCTGCTCCTTCTCTCTTTTTCTTCATCTTTTTCCCTCTTAGATCATTTTTCCGGCCACCGCCGGTGCCGCCCTTTTCCGCCGACTCAAGGTGAAATCCTAGACCTTTTAAATACTTACTTTCAAATTATTGAGAATTATTATGCCTTAATCCTAATTTTTATGTTAATTCGAGTCTAATTATTATTATTATAATTATTTTTTTTATCAACTGTAATCTAATGGTTAAATCTTATTTACATGTTTAGGAGTAATCTTAAGTTAGAAAAACTATTATCCTCAAATTTTAGTTATTTAATAGAATTATTACATGTTTACTATTATTGTTAATAATATAATAATAATTATTATTATTATTATTATTAATGTAATTAATTATTTAATATTGTAATTATTTCAGGAGGGGAAGAAACCAAAAGTTCTAATTAAGCCTCACACTTTTACTTTTATTAATGTTATTAACATTTTTAAATTTTTTTTCTACTTACATTATTATTATTATCTTTATTAACTTTATGTTATAAGTATATATAACTTTAATATCATTATTACAATTTCAAATGGTATTATTATTAAATTGGGGTGGTTCGAAAACCACCTTGTAATTTTAAGAATTTTGGTATTATTAATATTAATTTTCTACTAATAAAAGTATCATTAATAATATTACACTTTATTATTACTACTATTACTATTATTATTATTATTATTATTATTATATTATTATATTATTATTATTATTATTATTATTATTATTATTATATTATTATTATTATTATTATTATTATTATTATTACTGTTTTGGTGAAGAGTGGAAATCCTTAGATCACCACCCCCTTCGAATGAAAATAAGAATTTAATTGTATTTTCAGTGATAGTTTCTATAGTGATTATTAAGTAGTAGTATTTTAAATAAATAATAAATAAATAAAACAAATCTTGGAATAAGTTAGAGAATAATGAAATTATGTAAGAGAGTATAATTCTAGTATACTTTGATATAGTAGGTGAGCCCAATCAAAGCTCTCAAGTAATATAGGAGCGTGCTCCAAGACCGGTGTCGTTTTAGGTAAGAGTTTAATAGGGCCTTTTATGTGCTAATGTGCATTGTGTGCCTTGTATGTTATGCATCCCATGTTATTATTGTAACTATTGCATATTTGGTATGGCATGGAGTTCAAGCATGCTTTTGTATTGTTATATGGCGTGTGTACTATGTGTATGGGATGATATGTGTTGTGACCCTATAAGACATGCATGTGAGGAAGTTGATATGGTTTGTGCGGGAGAAAGGATGAAAAAGGAGGATGGAGAAAGAAGTTGACCTAAGTATTTTAATGATTTATGAGTGGAAGAATGAAATGGGAAGTGCAGGGTTTCGTGTGAGAGAATATAATTTGTGGTTTTATGCGGAGAGTATAATATATGGTTTTAATTGGAAGAATCTAATTTATGATGTTATATGGGAGAATCGAATTTATGGTTTGTTTGGGAAAATCTAAATAATGGTGTTATTTAGGAGAGTGTAATTTATAATATTATATGGGAGAATCTAATTTATGATTTGATTGGGAAAATCTAATTTATTATTTGTATGGGGGAATCCAATTTATGGTTTTGCTTGGGAGCTTCTAATTTATGATTTTATGTGGGAGAATATAACTTATGGTCTTGTATGGGAAAATCTACTTTATAGTTATGAATGGGAGAATTTAATCAATTGTAAGGTAAGGATGAATATTTGGTTTGGTATGGATTGAATTTAGGGTTTGGTATGAATGAATCTTTAGGTTTGTGTGGATTGAATTTAGGATTTTGTATGATGAAATCTTGGGTTTTCCATAGTGGTATTAATGGTTGCATGGTGGCATTAGGGTTTTTGTTGTGGTATTAGGGTTTGTGTGGTGGTGTTAATGATTGTATGATGGTATTAAGGTTTGCATGATGGAGTTAGGGTTTTGCATGGGAGTTAATAATTACATGGGATGTGTAAAGTTTGTATAGGAGCAAAATTTACGTATGGAACGTTGATTTGGGATGTGAGGAAAATAATGTAAGCGTCGTTTGGGTGGTTGAACACTTTGGATGGAAAATAGTATGTGGAGGATTATATGGGTACGTAGGAAACCAGGCTAGGGTTTGTGTGGATAATTAGGGTTTGTTGTGGGTGCTTAGAGTTGTTGTGGCATCATGTGATTAAAGCGTAATTATGAGAGTGGAATTTATGATTTGTGATGTGTGAAGTGTAAAGGGAGTGAGTCATACATGTCCAGGGGTGTAAGCCTTTGAATAAGATACTTAAGACACTAATTATTTAAAGTGGAAGATCGTTGAGACGGGACCAACCGATCCACCGGTTCGGAATAGTGGTTAGGGTTTTTACCCTTTATGTGACCGATCCACCGGTTATAATAGTGGTTAGAGCAGGATGCTCTATGTGTAAACCGATCCACCGGTTATAATAGTGGGGGTTCCCGAGCTCAACAACCACAAACCAGAGTTTTGCTAAAATTCCTAAAAGATACTAATTACTTACAATGAAACACCATGCGAGCCAGGGCCAACCGATCCACCGGTTAGGAATAGTGGTTAGGATGCGTAGTCTTATGTGTTTCCGATCCACCGGCTATAATAGTGGTTAGGGTATGATACCCTATGTGCCTCCAATCCACCGGCTATAATAGTGGGGGCTTCCGTACTCGCATGGATTTGATATAAAGCATGGTGTGACTTGATTTCCGATAAAAGATTAATTAAATAATTAATCTGGACTATGATTGGTCCTTTATTTATGTACTTGAATGATTGGTTGATATTATGATATGATGATGGTCTTTATGATCTTTTATTCTTATGCATGATTTTATGTGCTTATGTGTTGGCCTTAGTGTTCGGTCACCTTACTCAGTACGTAGTGTACTGATCACCCTTTTTATGGGTGATGCTCGTTCCCACGAGTAGCATGCCCTTCTGACTTGTGCAGGTGGGCGAGACATCAGTCGGGGCTGAGTGTTGAGCATGTTTGGCTCAGAGTTCGAGAGTGTTGTGACCGTATTCCTTCTTTACGCGATTTCATTCCTTTTGTTATTTCCTTGGTATAGTATTTACCATTTTCTGATTCATTACTCGATTGAGTATTTTAATGAACCTTTTATCGATTGTAAGTTTAATTCTCTATTGGAAATGAATTACATTTCTTGATGTGTACTCTAATTTTGTTTTACAATCGTTTAATGATTATTTGAAGTTTAGTTTGTATTAATTTTTTAATTGATTGTTAATCTTTTCTTTAGCCTTAGCACTTGGTACTAGAACGGTCGGAGAGAACTGGTCTGGTACTAAGTGTGGCGGTAACATCCCCAGAATTCACGGGTTTTAAGTATTACTATTTTAATTACTCCCGCTTTAAAAAAAAGTAGTAAATTTTGGGGTGTTACAGTAAATCCTTGTCCAGGTCATTCCTCCTAGACATCTACCTCCACCCTATGTTCCCATGCATGTTTTCCTCATTTTGGTATGATTGTCCATCACACCCTGGCCCTTATAACCCATATTTACCCTTCACTTATCCATTTTATCCCACAGAAAAATCCCAAAATCTTAGTTTTTTTTCTTCTTCTCCTTCCTCCTGAGCTCTCTTAAGTAAGAAAACCTAATTGTTCTCTTCGCCGTTAGCCATTTTCTTGTCATATTTACCAAAAAAAGGTAGTCACCTCTATTTCTTCTTCCTTGGCTTAGGCCAAAACCACCAGCTCCATTGCCCTTGAAATGCCCACAACCACCATTCCTCACCCCTTGGCTTTGACCATCCCCACCGAAGCAACTCCCAACCAACGACCATCACCACTAAACTCCCTCCTTTTCCTTTAGCCATTTCTATCGAATGCCCCTCCCTTGTTGCATAAAAAGCCACCAAACCCCCTCCTTGACTTAGCCAAAATAATCGAAGGTACCTCTAGGAACAACCACAAGTTTCGTTTATCTCCCACTTGCTGCAATAGCAAGTTTCATTCCTCCTTTCATTATTTTGTGACCTTATGTTATTGCTCCTTGCTACCTTATTAGCTTCCCTTAGTGTGTTAGTAGCTAACCTTTTTTTTTCAAGTTAATTTTAATATATTTTGGTAATTTTTTTTTTGTTTTAGATGCTAGTATAATTATTTTTGGGTTTTTTTTTATCATATGTAATCCTTAAAGTATATGAGATAAGATAGTCTTTTGTGCTTTTTGCATACCTTAGATTTAGGTAAATCCAATCACACATAAGGAGATAGAAATAATGTGTGAGAATGGTAGGATTATGTAGATTTAAAATCATGATAGGATTTTATATTAATCAAGTATTATGAAATGCATTATAAGATGATAATATGCTAAATATGTAGTACATATGATTTATTATTAAGTTCAGTTATACATATATATAATATGATAAATGGTTAACGTATACACGTCTAGGTGTTTTTTGGGTTTGTTGTAATACCCCCAATTTAAGAAGAAGAATATTTCATTTTAAAGACAATATAGAAGCATTTGAAAAGAAAAATTAAATAATGGTGCCACCACATCAACCATGAGATGGGTGTGATCATCAACTAAGCCATGCTTGATGCAATGTAGAATGGAATAATGAATGAAAAGATGCATGCTTATAATATTAATACAACAATACATGATGATAAAATCGAGAATAATAATATAGATAGATGGAGTATGAGTGTTTACAAATTCAAATACAAGGAATCAAATCCAAGAGTTTAAATAATCGGAAGAACAAAAACTTCCCAAGGTAATGTGTAAAACACATCTAGCCAGTTTGCATAACTCTTCAGCATGACATAAATCTCCAACCCCAACCAATAACTAGCTATTGTTCCATGTCAGTACCCTCATCATACTCTAACTGATAGTCATACTGAAATACCCCAAAAATCCTAATTTAGGAATTATGGCAAAATAATGATTTATTAGGAAAAATTAAGAAAATAAATTACTTAATTAAATAAAGAGGAAATTAATTGAGGAAAATAAGGAGAAAATAATAAATAAATTATTTAGAAAATTTTGGGCATTTTACTAATTAAAATGGAAGTTAAGGATAATTTATCCAAAATAGGCTAATTAATTTAAAAATGAATTTAATTATTATAATAAAAATAATTATTATTAAAATTAAATATATATATAAATAAAGACCAAATACCCAAGCCAACCATTTTAACATTTTTTCCTTTTTCCTTTTTCTCCTTTCTTTTCCTTTTTCTTTCTTCCTCCTTTACTTATTTTTCCTTCTTCCTCCCCCCCCCCCGACTGGGCCGGCCTATGCAGCCCAGACCCTTCTCCTCCCTTCTCCCTACGCGCGGCCTAGCTCCCCCCAGCCCTCCTTTATCGCCTGTTGCCCCCAGCCAGCCGAATCGCCCTCCTTTTTCTTTTCTTTCTCCCCCTGGACCGATCGGTCCAGTCATCGTCTTCCTCCCTCCCAAACCCCGATCTGCAGCTGCCAAAACCCTACAACCCTACCGCTGACAGCAGCACGCCATCCGGCCTCCCCTCTCTGCCCCTCTCCCCGTCATTTTCTTCCTTTTTTTGACCCAACAAGCCCCATATCTCCCCTCCCCGCATGCCATCTCCTTTCCTCTTTCTCCCCCCTCCCTGACCTAATCTGCCATGGCAGGACTGCACCGCCTGCCACCGCCAGCCGGTGGTCCTGCCACACCTGCCTCATTTGTCCTCTTCCCCTTCGTTGTTTTCCCCCTCAATTATCCTATAAATACCCCCCATTAGCAGCCTAGTTCGAGCTCCTTTGCCCACAGCCCATAACCCCATTTTTCCGCCGCCGCCCAAACAGACATCTATCCCACCACCGTCGGCCACCTCCGCCGCAAACTCCGCACACAAAAACCTTCCCCGCACCTCCCTCTACAAAACAGAACCACCATCAACCACTACCTCGCCCTGCACGTGCTGCCCTGGTCGTGCGAAATTGCCACCCGGAGCAGTCCAGCCCCTCGCCACCCCTTGCGCCGCCTTCTGCCGCCAATCCGGCCTCTACCAACACCTCCCTTACCCTCCAAAACACCCAGGGAACCTCCCCCTACCTTCCCACACCTTCATCTCCCCCTGCCTCCTTCTCCTTCTACCTTCTCCATTTTTCCACCACCTGCGGCCGCCGCACCAACCACCGTGCGCCGCCACTCCCAGCCACGCCACCACCCTCATTCCACCCCTCTTCACCTACTGCATCTTCCTCCACCTCAAACACCCCTCTATCTCCTCTCCTTTAGCCTACACATTGATCTTTCCACCTCTCTTCCTCCTCCACTACCGCCGCCGGTTCCACCACTAACCTTAGGTGGTGTTCTAACCTCCTCAACCCCTAAACCTTTTTAGCACAAGTGATTAATAATTTTTACTAATATTAAGGGTATTATTATTATTATTATTATTATTATTATTATTATTATTATTATTATTATTATTATATTGTACTTAACACCTTTATCATTATTCTTATTATTATTAATGTTCTTTAACCCGAAGTTGGTGTGTTATCATTTTGTTGTTAAATAAGAAGAATAATTAAACCTTAGTACCTTACCATTTAATATTATTCCTAATGCCGTTAACACTAACATCATTACTATAGTATCATTATTAGTTATTACTGTTATTATTATTATTATTACTATTATTTTATTACTATTATTGTGACAAAAACATTTGAACCCTTATATTATTATTATTCAAAATATAACTTTTATCATTATTATCTTTAATAATATTTATACTTGTTGGTATTGTAATTATTATACTATTATTTTAACCCTAATACTATTATTAGGCTTAGCCTTAAAAACACTAGGGTTTCTATCACTATAAGCATTAGCAATACTATTATTATTATTATTGTCATTATTTTGCTATAACTAGTATTAGTACTATTATTATAAGAATAAAACTACTAGGTTTAATACTATAAGTATGGCATTAAATATTTAAATTAATCATATTTTGGCTAGTAATATCTGGTGGGCTAACTTGAAGATAAAAACCCTAGTTTTCACATATAATACTCCCTTTAATAATAACAATCCTAATATTAGACTAAAATAAGGAGTAATGGTACTTTTGGTAGGAGGGAAACTAATCCTTAGTATTTTTCCTTTTATAGGTGAATCAAATCAAAACCCTAAGGAGTTATAGGAGCGTGCTCCAAGCCTGGCGTCGCTTTAGGTAAGGACGTAACTAAGGCCTTTTGTGTGTCTATATGTATTATGTGATTCGCATGCCACGTACCCTATGTTTATCATTATCAATTATGTTGTGTGTGCATGAGATGAAGTATGTGTGGTTTTTTTATATGGCATGTGTATTATGTATATGTGATGATATGTGTCGTGATCCTGTAAGACATGCATGTGAGGGAGTTGATGTGTTTTGTGTGGAAGAAAGGATTAAAAAGGAGGATGGGGAAGGAGATTGACCAAGGGAGGTTGACCTAATTATTTTAATGAATCATGAATGGAAGAATGAAATGAGATTTCTAGGGTTCGTGTGGGAGAATCTGATTTATGATTTTTATGGTTTTTGTGGGAGATTTTAATTTATGGTTTTGTGTGAGAGAATCGAAATTATGGTTGGATTATTTTGTATGGGAGAATGTAATATACGATGTTACATGGGATAATCTAATTTATGGTTTATATGGGAGATTCTAATTTATGATTTTATGTGGAAGAATCTAACTTATGGTCTTATATGGAAGAACCTAAATTGTGGTTATGAATGGGAGAATCTAATCAATCGTATTATATGGACAAATATTTGGATTTTATATGGTTTGAATCTAGGGTTTGGTATGGATGGATCGTTGGTTTTGTGTGGATTGAATTTAGGGTTTTGTATGACGAAATCTAAGGTTTGCATGGTGGTATTAGGGTTTTCATGGCGGTATTAATGGTTGTATGGTGGTATCAGGGTTTGCATGGTGGTATTAGGGTTTGTATGGTGGCATTAATGGTTGCATGGTGGTATTAGGGTTTGCATGGTGGTATTATGGTTTATATGGTGGTATTAATGGTTGCATGGTGGTATTAGGGTTTGCATGGTGGTATTATAGTTGTATGGTGGTATTAATGGTTGTATGATGGTATTAGGGTTTGCATGGTGGAGTTAGGGTTTTGCATGGGAGTTAATGAGTGTATGGGATTTAGGGTTTGTGTGAAAAGTTCGAGAGGTTGCATGGGATGTGTAAAGTTTGCATGGGAGCGAAATTTACGTATAAAAGGTTGATTTGAGATGTAAGGAAGGTAATGCAAGTATTATTTGGGTGTTTGAACTGGTTTGGACGAAAAATAGTATGTGGAGTATTATAAGGGTATGGAGGAGACATAAGTAGGGTTTGGAGTGATTAACTCTGGGTCGTTGTGATTAAATAGGGTTGGAGTATCTAATTGTGAGTTGTTGTGGTAAATTAAGGTTTGGAATGGCTAATTATGGTTGTTATGGTAAAACAGGGTTTGGAGTGGTTAACTACGGTTTGGTGTGGATAATTAGGGTTGGTTGTAGCTGCTTAGAGTTTTTGTGTTATCATGTGTATTTATGATTAAAGTGTAATCATGATTGTGGAATTTTATTATTTGTGAGATGTGAAGTATAAAGAGAATGATTCGTACATGTCCATGGTGAGAGCCTTTGAATAAGATACTTAAGATATTAATCATGTAAAGTGTAAGAGGTTGAGCCGGACCCAGACCGGTCCACCGGCAAACAATAGTGGCAGGGTATGTTACCCTCGTGACCGGTCCACCGGCTATAATAGTGGCAGGGCATGTGCCCTCGTGACTGTTCCACTGGCTATAATAGTGGGGGATTCTGTGCTCAACAAATCAATCATAATAATGATAAGATATGGGAAAGATACGAATATTTATAGTGGAACATCTTGTGAGTCAGGGCCACACCGGTCCACTAGCAAATAATAGTGGCAGGATATGTTACCCTCGTGACCGGTCCACCGGCTATAATAGTGGTAGGGCATAGCCCTCGTGACTGTTCCACCGGCTATAATAGTGGGGTTCTCACACTCACATGGACTGATAAAGACTATGATGTGAATTGATTATAATTATCAAAGATCTGATGAAAAAGTTATCTGGTTCATAACCGGTATTGTCTATCCGTGTTATCACATGCTAACTACGTAATTATGCTATGTCTATTATGTCATGTATCTCTGTGTATGTGGGCCTTAGTGTGTCTGTTACCTTACTTAGTACGTAGCGTACTGATCACCCGTTTCATGGGTATTGCTCATTCCCACAAGCAGAAGACCCATTTGAGCCTGTGCGGGTAGGGGATGATGTCTTCGATGCCTACGACACTTACGAGGCATCAAATGGGGCTGAGTGTTGAGCCTAAACCTTACTTGGGGATCGAGAGCGACTCGGCCAGACTCGGTTTCCTTCATTCGACTTGTATTATCATTTTAGTTGTGTTTGTACTATGCTTTATGTTTTAAAACTCTAATCACGTACTCCTTGGGTTGTAATCCTAAATTGCACTATGATTTCTATATGACTTGCGTTTTATTAATGATTCGTGTTTAATGTTAACTTTATTTAGCCTTAGCACTTAGTACTGGAACAGTAGGAGTGAACCGGTCTGGTACTAAGTGTGGCAGTAATGCCCCCGAGTTTACAGTTTTATCTTTTCGCTTCCGCTAAACCTTTTTAATTAAACGAAATTTTTTAGTAATAAATTTGGGGGTGTTTCACATACCCCTATAAATTATCCTCTAGTCCTTGGAACAGAAGCTGGATCATCACAATAACACACAAGTGCAGTATAAGTATGGTAAAGTACTTGTAAAATATGTAACCTAAAATATGCGATAGAAATTAAAACTTAGGCTCACGGTAGTAATACAACAAGGCATGCTTGCAAGGAAACCATGGAAGAATAGTTAATCTAGGAAATGTGACACAATCCACACAATGTAAACCATATTATACTTCTTCCATTAGTGATCACAGAATTTTTAGATATTAAGATAGTTTGCTCAACCACACCCAGTTCTCTACCCTAAACAAAAGTTATGGCAGCAAAATAAACATAATGGGATACCACACGCACAACATAGGGTTAGAATAAATCAAAGGGGCTTTTTTCGAGGGATATTGTTTCTAGGGATACCACACCCACCACACATCGAGTGCACCTGCCGTAATGGATAACACCAATTGAGATACCACACCCACTACACATGCTCAAAATACATTAAGGGGGATTATATCGGGATACCTCACCCACCATACCTACTTAAGCAATGGAAAATACGAAGTGCCAGGGGGCTTATACATGGGATACCTCACACACCTGTATTGGACACCGATGTCATACCAACCTACGATAGTATAATCCTATACCTTAATGATATGCGCATACCTCCCACCAACCGCAACCTAGTAGAGATGGAAATATCTACTGAGTGAAAAAAAAACCATAGGGTAACCCGCCCACTAACTCCCGCTTAGCTGCCATAAGACTCAAAGAAAAAGTCTCAAACGATATCTTATTCCATCATTATACATTTTTATATGATAACACCAATCACATATTGAATCTATAAAAATATAATTTGGTGTTTTCAAGTGATAACACTAAACACATTACAAGGTATAAAAAGCCACCAATGAGGTATTTTTAAGTGACAACACCAAACACAATTAAATTACATTATTGACTAAATTAGGTGTTTCTAAGTGGTAACACCAAACACATCACATAACACTAAACTTAACTAAGTTAATATCAATTATCATAAATATAATTCTTATTAATTCTAGGGCCATCATGGTTGAAATTATAATTCAAATTTTTAATCACATGGAGCTATTAACACAAGAGGCCCAAAATATTATCAACAATTAACAACCTAACCAAATGGAAAATAACCTGACTAATGGGTCAATACCTAGGACCTATTGATTGGTTTGATCATACCATACCTGGACCAAAATAACATCAATTGACTAGTCGACTAGTTGGTCTCACCAATTGATTGTTCATAGGAAAATAGTTGATGGGTTTAGTCCAACAAATTAATGGGTCTAAGTAGAGACCATACCACTTTGGTTGTAGAGTCACCAATTGATTGGTTTGGTGAACCGATTGACTATTCATAGAAACTAGTTCACAAGTTGAATGAGCTAATTAATTGATCTTACAACCACTAAATCAAAATGTCCAAATCGTGTAACTACTCACACAACCATTCGATGGGTTTAAGGAATCGATCGACTCGTCTAAGTAAGATATCTCCTAGACTTGTGATGTCCACATCCAAAACTTACCAATCTTTACCATATTAATCCTACCATTCTTATATGTCATAAAACACGCAAAAGAAAAGAAGTTGTAGACATAGAATCACATGGATACATGATAATGTAGGCATTTAAATGAATCGTTCTCAAACTTCCTATTCATACATAAAATTAGAAAACCCAACAATGCTTAACTCTTGGAAGAACTTTTACCACATGCTCAAGTTCTATAATACAATTAGATCATGCTCACATAAAACACACCAAGAACATAAAACCTTAATAAGCAATATAATCTCAATCTTATTAAAGATAAGAATGCTTTTCCTTGAAGTAATTCTTCTAACATAAAAATCCTACTTGATGGCTATCTAGAAGGACCACAATGCCTAAGAGAATCAAAGCTAAAATAATTAAAAATACCTTTCAAAACTCCATTAAAATCAAGGAAGACTAAAAAATAACCTAACCTTTTATTAGAAACATAATTCTAAGAAAAAAAAACTAAAATCTTGAACCTTTATCAACCTTAATCCTTCCTTGATTGAAAGAAAAAAAGAGAACTAAATCTAATATTAGAATAAGAAAAGGAAGATAAATGCTCGACTAAGGGAGAAAGGATGCTGGAGTAAGCCTTTATTTTTTCTTAATGGAGAGGAGAAAGGGGAAAGAGTGAAGGAATTCTCAACACTTAGGAAATTTTCCACCAAGAAAAGGAAGAAGAGAGAAAAAATAAAAAAAAGGAGAGAAATAAAAATAAATCGGGAATGGAGGGTATAGAGGAGAGGGGTGGTCGACATTCATAAGAGAGAGAGAGAGAGAGAGAGAGAGAGAGAGAGAGATACTATTGTTATAGTTGAGTGTGGTCAACTAAGAGGTAAGGAAAAATATGATGGAGTGATGGAAGTTGAGTGCAGTCGGGAAGGGAGGTTGAGTGCGGTCGGGAAGGGACATGGAAGTAGGTTGGTGAGTCAAGGAATGGAAATTCAACCATGCAACCTAGCTTCCAAAAGAGAGAGATATGTGAGGGAGAAAGGAGAAGAGAGAAGGTGAGATATATCTCAAAAAGTACTTTTTAGGAAAATTTAACTAAATAAAACCATACAATGATCTAAATAATGTGAAAATAATCTAAAAGCATCAAAATATTCTTGTTAGCACAAATAGACTCTAATTAGAAGCTTTCATAAACATTAGTAAGGGATTCGATCAAAATCAAAAATGGATGTAAAATCACATGATAACTAGTCGATCTGTTTGGAAAAACTAATTGATTGGTTTGTTGAGAATAAAATTGTCAATCTTTGAGCATATTAGTCGATCGGTTAGACAAATCAGTTAATCAACATACTAGAAATTCACATTTTTATTAAAATTTCAAGCCCATCCTAATACCAAAAATAATTTATTTTATATCAACATATCTTTAAATTCATTTTGAAGGATTTTTGGACATGGTATTACATTTGTAACCCTATAACATTATGATGCAAAATGCCATTATAAATTTCCTATGATTATCATTTCTTGGTAGCTAGGGATGTTATAGAAAATATAAAATTATGCATGCATGATTAGGGTTAAAACACTATAATTGTTATTCTTATAATCTAGGATTAGAAATGCTCCTTTACAAATACCTTGATGTAAATTGCCTTATTAAATTATGTATTATGCTATAATTATGTATGTATGTGTTACATGGAGTATATGACCCATTAGAAACACATAATTAGAGTTTGTACATATAAGTTACTAAATGAATGAAAAGCTAAAAATACAATCAATAGATAAATTATACAGATTACCTATGTACTCAAATAATATAAAATATTATCTTTTAGCCTTTTCATGATAAATTCTCATAATAATAATGTTTGCCCCAAAATTGGATGATAATTACCAAATTAGCATTATGAGGGTATTTTGGTCACTTTATACCTAATACATCTTTTTTGAATAATTGGGCATATGATGGACTTAGAATTTGATAGGTTGAACTTAGTGTTGACTTTGACTCTAACATAGACTAATGATCTAGGGTGTACCTTGATAATTGGAAATAAAGAAAAAATGATTAAATTTTGATAAAGGTTGAATATTTGTTCTTCTTCTCCTTCTTCTGATTTTTATTGGATTTTTGAAAGGATATTTTAATGTTTTTGACTTTAAATCTATGAGGAATTGAGGTATTCCTAGGTAGCAATCAAGTAGGATTTTTTGTGCTCGAATAATTATTTCATTATAAGGCATTATTATCTTTAATATGAAAAAGGTTTTAATGCCTATTTTGGTTCCATGTACTTGGTGTATTTTATGTTGAGCATGGCCTAATTTTATGTGTCTATATGAATATGTGTGTGGATGTGGTAACATTTCTTCTGCAAGTAAGCATTGTAGGGTTTCTTTGAATATATGCATGACTGGGAAGTTTGAGTATGATTTTCTTAAATGCCTACATTATTATATGAATTTAGGGTGCATCATGTTTATTTTTGTGTATTTTATGACATAGGAGCATGCTAGGACTAATATGGTAAAATTGGTAAATTTTGAGTGTGTGCATTGCAAGTCTAGGTAATATCTACCCAGACCAATCGAGCAATGAGTCGCACAACTTTTAAATTTTAGATTAGTTATTCATGAGATCGGTCGATTGGTTTGATAAACCAGGAGGCCGATTTCCATGAACATTCAATTGATTTGTCAAACCCATCAACTAGTGATCCTGCAAAACAAAGTGTTCTGGTTTCTGCTTAGACCCATCAACTAGTTGGACTAGCCCCATCAATAAGTTCCTATAAACAATCAATCGATTAAACCAACCAATTAACTAGTCCTCTAGTTTTATCATGGTTCAGGTATGGTACAACTAGATCAGTCGACTGGTCCCAGAGATTTATCAATTGGTTCAGCTGTATGCTTCTTGGTTCGGTTGTTAAGTGTTGTTATTCTCTTAGGCTTTTATGTTAATACCTCCATGTTATTACAACATTTAAATCATGATTTCAACTATGATTTCCTTGGATTTAATAAGAATAATAATGGTGATATCTAAGACTTAAATTGGTTAAGTTTGGTGTCATCTCTAAACATCCAATTAGTGGCTTTTATGCCTTGTGATGTATTTGATGTTATCACTTAGAAACACCCAATTTGGTTAATAATAGAATTTAATTATGTTTGGTGTTATCACTTGAAAACACCTTATTGATTTTTTTTGGATTTAATCTGTGATTTGTGACATTACTTGAAAATGCATAATAATGGTATAAGATGTCATTCGAGCCTTTTTTTCCAACTCTCAGGGTAACTGACAGAGAGTGGGTGGGTCACCATGTGATTTATATTTTTCACTCAGTACTTATTTCCATCTCTACTAGGTTGTGGTTGGTAGCGGGTATGCACATATCTTTGAGGTATAGGATTATACTATAGTAGGCAGGCATGGTATCAGTGTCTAGTATGATTCACTAAGGTATCTTAAGTATAAGCTCCCTAAAATTTTATATTATACATTTCTTAGGTAGGTGTCTTATCCTAACTTTTTAGCCCTTCCAAAAGAGGCATTAACGGTGTGGTGGGTTAGATATCCTAGTATAAGTCCCCTCGATGTACTTCGACCACATGTGGTGGGTGTGGTATCCCAATTTATGTTCACTCTCACGGTAGTTGGACTCGATGTGTGGTGGGTGTGGTATCTTTAGATAAAATCCCCTTTAATGTATCCTAACTCCGTGTGGTGGGTGTGGTATCCCATTGTGATTATTTTTGATACCATGACTTCGTTCATGTTGGAGAACTAGGTATGATCAAATGAACTATCTTATTAACTAGAAACTATGTGATTATTAAAGGGATAGTTCTAATATGTTTCATATTATATGGATTGCAACACATTTACCTTATTGTTATCCTTCTATGATTTCCATGCAAACATGTCTTGATGTATTACTACCATCAGACTAAGTGTTAATTTGTATTGGTATGCTCATCACCATGTTGCTTTGTGACTTCAATATGATGCATGAGCTTTACCAGGGAGTATGTTTTACTAATAATTCACTGTGCGGATACTATACTTGTATGGTCATTGTAATGATCCGGCTTCTTGTTAGGGAAGTACAACTCTTAGTTAGAGTATATTGAGGGTGATGACATGAGTCAGTAGCGGACCATTGCTCGGGGTTAAAGATTTATGTTTATACTTAGAGTTAGGCTATCAGGCTAGAGGTGTTTTACCCACTGCATTGGGAAATTTTCTTTCTTTCATTTATTTAAACTATTAGCTTTGATTCCCTATATTTGAGTTTATAAACTCTCATACTCCTTCTATCTATATCATTGTTCTTAATTTTTATCATCATATACTGTTGTATTAATATTATGAGCATGCATCTTTTCGTTTATTATTTTATTTTTCCTTGTATCAGGCATGAGCTTTTTAAATACATTCGCATTATCTTCAAAATAAAATTTTTTAGTTTAAAATTTGGGGGTATTCCACAAAGTTTTAACCTTTTCAATATATTACGCTTATGCCTTGTTAATCATTTCATGGTTGTTATGGCATATGTAGCTAGGGTTGATATGAATAGCATGAATGCATGCATACATGAATAGGGTTAAAATATGATAATTGATATTGGCATGATCTAGGGTTAGAAATACTTCCTTACATACACCATAATGTTCACTACCAAATTGAATGGCATATCATGCTATAAATATGTATGCATTTGTTGCATAGAATATATGACATGTTAGAGACATATAATTAAGGTTTATGCATGTAAGTTGCAAAATGCATGCAAAATGGGAAATATCATCAATTCCTAAGCCTTAAACTTTACTCAAGAGCTAAAATATTATAATTAACTATCTTTTATCCTTTTCATGATAAATTTTCACAATAATATTATTTGGTATAAAATTAGATAATAATGGTGTAATTAGGGTTTAAGCGTATTTTGGTTTTTTATGACCTAATGCCGCTAATATGAAAAAAATGGACATAAGATTGGATTAGTGTATTGATAGGCTAACCTTAGTTTTAAATTTGACCTTGAATTGGACCTTTGACCTTAGGGTTGACTTGATTAATTGTAAATAAAGGAAAAAATGGCAAAGTATGGAAATGAGAGTTGTTGTGTTGTATGTGATATTTGTAAGCACCTCATAACACATTAATACTTAGGCTATGTTTGAGATGAGGGTAAAGGCCTCTGAACAATTGCAGGAGAAATTATTTTCCTTCCTATATATGTTTGGTATGGATAAAAAAATTTACTGACGTAAATATTTACTGTTTGTTGAGGGAGAATTGAAATGCCCCAAAAATTTCTAATTTTATAAACTATATTTAAAGGATATTTACTACAAAAATTATTTAAATAAATTATTTTTAATTTAATTAATTAGGAAAAATCAAGAAGAAATTTATAAGTATTTTTATTAGAAGAGAAGTTGGGTATTTTGTCTAATTAAGCATTTTATTTTGAAAATTAATTAAATAAATTATTTTATTTAAAATTAGAAGGAGAAAATAGTTTCAAATTAATTTTAATTTTATAACTAATTTAATTGAAGAAAATTTGAGTGTTTTTCTAATTAAAAAGAAATTTGTGGAAAATCTTTTAAAAATCCTAAATTAGCCAAAAAAGGGATTTAAATATTATTTTATTTAAATATTATCATTTTTAAATATCCCAAATATTCTAATTAATTTAATTGAGCCAACCCACTATTTATATTTTTCCTTTTTTTTTCTTTTACTTCTTTTCTTTTTCTTTTCCTTCTTCTCCCCGAACTGGGCCAGCCCGGCGGCCCAGTCTTCCTCTTCTTCTTCCTTCGGCCTAGCCCATGCCACGCGTCCTCCTACCGTCGTCCCTCGCAGCACTGCGTTTAAAGCTCTTTCCTTCCCCAAACGCGTCGTCCCATTTAAGTTAGCCTCCCTCGTGTCGAACCGGACCAGCCCCCTCCTCCTTCCTTCTTCCTCCCCTCTCCTCCGTTGACGCTTCTGCAACTCCCACCCCCGAAAATGGAAGCGCCGACTACGAGGACTCTGACTGGCCGAGTCACCTCTCTTTTTCTCCCTCTCAACCTTCACATGAGCTTAGAATGGTCGATTATCGTCAAATCTCACTCGTTCACTCTCTATTGCTTCTCGAAGCTTCGACCCGACCAAAATGATCGACGATCGATTTCTGCCACCGGCCACCCAAACCCTAGCATCCAATAATATCATGCCGACCTCCAAAACCCTATTAAACCATCTAAACTCTATAAATAGCTTAGTTGTGGACGTTTTTGAAGCTTCTTCTTTCTCGAAACCCTAAGTGAGAATCGCCCGCCACCTCCCCTTTAGACACCTCGTTCTCCGCCGTTAGCTAACCTCGCCGCCTCTTCTCCCTTTCAATATCTTCCCTACATTACCCTCTAATTAACTAAACCATTTTCGACCTTCAATTCACCTTGTACGAGCCTCCATTTTCGTGCAAAGTTGGCTAGTCCTCTCGCTAGAATATTCCACCCCGAAACATTAAACCACCATCCACCACCGCATCCGCCGCTTTTACCACCTTATAAACCACCCAATATCTCCTTTTAAGTCTCCTCCACTGAACCATAAGCTTATTTTATTTTTCTCCTTTCCCTTTCCCTCTTGTCCTTCGTTTTTACCTCTCTTAGATCCATTTTCCGGCCACCTCCGGGAACCACCGCCGGTTCCACCCATACCCTCCAACTCAAGGTTTGGGAGTATTCTTGAGTTATAAAAACTATTATTCTCGAATTTTAGTTATTTAATAGAATTAGTACATGTTTACTATTATTAATAATAATATAATTAATATTATTATTATTAGTGTAATTAATTATTTAATAGTGTAATTATTTCAGGAGGCGTAGAAACCTAAAATTTTAATTAAGCCTTGCAACTTTTGTCTTTTATTACTATTATTAGCATTTTTAACATTATTACTAATATATTATCATTTTTAGCACTATTTCCTTTTATATTATAAGTATATATATGTTATTACTACTACTACTACTACTACTACTACTACTAAATTTGTTATTATTATTATTACTACTACTACTAAATTTGATCATTTTTATTATTATTAGTATTATCTTGGAAAAGGGGCCGAAGCATTTATTTCACCTTACTTTTGAATAATGTCCTTTTTATTGTTATTATTATTGTTACTATTATTATTCTTATTTATATTCTCATTGATATTATTTTAGTATCATTATTATTATTAGGATAAAGTATTTAACCCTATATTATCAACTTTTATAATATTCTGTTATTTCTATATCTTTAGCAAAGTTAGAATTTTATTACTGTTATTTTATTAGTATGTTGCTATTTGGTCAAAGCCTTATGGAGGAGTAGGAGCGTGCTCCAAGATCGGTGTCGTTTTAGGTAAGGGGTGTTAAGGCCTTTTGTGTGCTTATATGCATTATGTGATTTGTATGCTATGTATTCTATGTTTGTCATTATTAATTATTTCGTATGTGGTATGACATGGAGTTGAGATATGTTTTTGTATGGCATGTGTACTATGTGTATGTGACGATATATGTTGTGACCCTGTAAGACATGCATGAGAGGATGTCGATGTGGTTTGTGTGGGAGAAAGGATAAAAAAGGAGGATGGGGAAAGAAGTTGACTAAGGGAAGTGAGTTGACCTAATTTTATGGTTTTATAAGGAATAATCTAATGTATGGTTTTATGTGGAAGAATCGAATTTATGGTGTGTTTGGGAGAATCTAATTTATGATGTTAATTGGGAGAATCTAATTTATGATGTTATATGGGAGAATCGAATTTATGGTTTGTTTGGGAGAATTTAATTTATGATTTGATTGGGAGAATCTAATTTTATGATTTGTTTGGGGGAATCCAATTTATGGTTTTGCTTGGGAGATTCTAATTTATGATTTTATGTGGAAGAATCTAACTTATGGTCTTGTAAGGGAGAATCTAATTTGTGGTTATGGAAGGGGAGATTCTAATCAATTGTATTATGAGGACAAATCGTTGGGTTTTATATGATTTGAATCTTTAGGTTGGTATGGTTTGAATTTAGGGTTTGTTAAGGATGAGTCTTTGGTTTGGTCAGGATTGAATGTAAGGTTGGTATGGATGAATCTTTATGGTTTGAATTTAGGGTTTGGCATGGAAGAATCTTTATGGTTTGAATTTAGGGTTGGTATGGACAAATCTTTGGGTCTTATATGGTTTGAATTTAGGGTTTTGTATGACGGAATCTAGGGTTTACCTGGTGGTATTAATGGATGTATATTGGTATTAGGGTTTGTATGATGATATTAAGGTTTGAATGGTGGTAATTATAGTTGTATGGTGGTATTAGGATTTACATGGTGATATTGATATTTGTATGGCGGTATTAGGGTTTGCATGGTTGAATTTAGGGCTTCACGTGGAATTTTAGGGTTTACATGAAAAAGGTTCGAAAGTTTGCATGGAAAGATTAGTGTTTGCATGGAAGTGAAATTTACGTGTGAAAAGTTTATTTGGGATGTAAGGGAGGAAATAGAAGAGTTATTTGGGTGTTTGAATGTTTTGGGTGAAAAATAATAGGTAAGACATTATAAGGGTATGGAGGTGACTGAATTAGGGTTTGGAGTGATTGACTATGGTTGTGGGGGTCAATTAGGCTATGTGGTGCATGTCTAGGGTTTGGTGGTAGCACATGTGTAATTGGTGAATAAAGTATGATGATGAATATGGAATTTATGATTTATGATTTGTGCTTGTCCTGGTGAAAACCTTTGAATAAAATATTTAAGACACTAATTACTTAAAGTGAAAGATATTGAGACAGGACCAGCCGATCCACCGGTCAGTAATAGTGGTTAGGGTTTTACCCTATGTGCGACCGATCCACCGGTTAAAATAGTGGTTAGGGTTTTAACCTATTGTGACCGATCCACCGGTAATAAGAGTGGTTAGGACATGATGTCCTATTGTGACCGGCCCACCGGTTATAATAGTGGGGGATCCCGATCTCAATGAAAATAAACCAGAGTTTGCTAAGGCAAATAAAAGACACTAATTACTTACAGTGGAACACCATGCGAGGAGGAACCGAACCGATCCACCGGTTAGGAATAGTGGTTAGGGTTTCTACCCTATTGTGACCGATCCATCGGTAATAATAGTGGTTAGGGCATGATGCTCTATTGTGACCGATCCACCGGTAATAATAGTGTTTAGGGCATTATGCTCTATTGTGACCAGCCCACCGGTTATAATAGTGGGGTGTTCCTATGCTCGCATGGATTGATAAAAGGCATGGTGTGAATCGGACTATGATAAGAGATTAATGAAACGATAAATCCAGTCTACAATCGGGCCTTGTACTCTTACTTAGATGGTCATAAGCACCTTATGTCATTGTGTTGGTAATTATGTCCTTCTATGTTCTGCATGATTTATGTGTTTGTGTGTTGGCCTTAGTGATCAAGTCACCTTACTCAGTACTGGACCCATACTGATACTACCTTGGTTGATGGGTCCTGTGATGATCCACTGATGGTGAGGAGTAGACCTCTTTTGCAGGTTTAAGATCAGAGACTGTTTTGGGGTGGCAAGCCTGACTTGAGTGAGTAGGCAATCAGGAATTTGACCCATCGGGTTTTATCTTGTTTAAATTTATTTCTATTTAGAAGTTACAAGTGTTATTTAAAACTTCAAGGTTATTGTAATTAACTCTTAATTTCTCGTACTCTGATTTTGTTGTATGATCTTTCGAATCCTTTTATGAATTGTTAATTTGAATTTAACGTAAATCTTTTCTTTAGCCTTAGCACTTGGTACTGGAACGGTTGGAGACAACCGGTTTGGTACTAAGTGTGGCAGTAACATTCCAAGAATTCACAGGTTTTAAGTGTTTCTATCTTAATTTCTTCCGTTTTAAAAAAAAATAGTGAATTTTGGGGTGTTACAAGAATAATCTCCCATTTTAGCTCACGGGTAAAGAACACTCTTAACTCCACCTCTTGTCGCTTGCTTTCTGTCTGTAGCTCACTCGCTATAGGGTAAAAATATATTTAAAACTCCATTTAGTACTATTGGTATGAGCAAATGTTGGCCATCAGGTAGGTTGCCAGCCGAAAACAATATATATATATATATATATAATGAATATAAGTATTTATGATTATAAAAAGGTTAATTTTTTAAACAAGTAATTTTTAATTATTGGCTTATTTTAATAAGTGTACCTATTCTTTTATACATAAAATAAAATAAATATCAAAAGTGGTATCATTTGAATTCAAAATTTTGTGAAAAATAAAATTGAAATATTTTCTACTAAAAAAGGAAATACGATATATATTAATACATTTAAAAATTAAAAAAATATCAATACTAAAAATTAATTAATTAATTAATTATCGCGTTTTTTTAATATTAGTATTTTGACGTTTGGTCTTCTTCTCTATGCCTGTGCATTATTGGTATAGATAATTATTATCTTTTTAGTTATTGGATATTTAGTATGTGAATTTATTTTAAATGTCATGTTTCAAATATTATTCTGATATATCTTGATTAGTTTATTTCATAGATTGTTTTAGTTATTATAATATGTTATTTTGATTTATAAAAATTAAATTAAAAACATAATATATTAAATTTTGATTTATGTAATAAATAATTGTTTATATCTAATAAAAAATATTACTAATTTTTTATACAAATCTAGTAAAATAAAATATTATTCTAGCATAAGTTATTCCTTTCAAACCAAATATAAGAAAAAAAATTCCTTGAATAATTTACCCTCAGATACCAAACAAGAAAGGTGGATAAATTTTTCCCTTTAATCATTATCCCCTTATTCCTCCCTTAATCATTCTCCCCTAATCCATTTTCCTCATCCAAAGCATAGCCTTAAAGGTGAAGACCTTGAGTTTCGGATTGGTAGCTATTTAGGGGTAGCTACCCTTAGGACAAAGTGTAACCCTCGATTTGAGTTTTGCAAGTGTGTCATTGTGCCCCAACAATGCCTTATTCAACTCTATAGGTAACCTATGGACCCTATAGAAGGTATTGATACTTAAGGATTAAGTGACCCTAGTTTGGAGAATAATCTATTACTTATGTGTGCTAGTTTGACTAGGTGTATTACAGTGCCCTTGGCTTCTTGAGTAAGGTTATTGTTCTACCTTCGTCCACTAGTATGAACAGGTATAACTTAGTGTCCCCTCGTTGATTGTCTCTCCTTAAGTAAGACAACTAATAAGGAATTATTTGTTTAATAATGGTCTTGGGATTGATTAGGATTGTTGGTTTGGTAGTTTCTTTATTACCCTACCTTGGTATATTGGAATTAATTTGACTAGTTAGTTTTGGTTATGAATTTTTATATGGATATTGTGTAATTTGAGATGATATAAAATGGTTAAGTATGAATGACTAGTAAGCATGAGACTTTGATGTTGAATATATTAGCCTAGGCAAGTTTGGTCTTTCTTCAGATTTTTTTTCTTTTATGTTTTGTCTGTTGTTGTTAGGTTACTTATCATTGTTCACATTTTCTTTTGTATCCATGCACAAAGATTTTCCTTTAGCGTTTGGCATAACGTTGTATCAAAACTGATAAAAAAATACATACGACACGTGTGAAAGCACACTTAGTATACTCTGCAATCGTATATATGACTCATATAGTACAGTGAGTAAGTTTTTTTTTCTAATTTAGTATATATTTAATTAGGATCATTAAAAAAATTAACAAAATCATATCATTATATTCTTGAGGATTTTATTTACACATAAAGACCAATTTTGATATATTATCGATTTTAAAAAATTATTATATACCACTGTTTCACTAAGATATAGTTCATATTTTACCATAATATGTTTTATATTTCACCATATTATGTTTATGTTTTACCATGATATACTTTATATTTTGCCACTTTTATTATGATATTTAATAATATAATTAATTATACCATTGTTATACTTATATTAATATGTATTTCTTTTTATAGAGAAAAACACTAAAAATATTGTGATGTGATTTTTTCCCTAATAAACCTAGTAAGAGATATTTAATTTTAAAAAAAATGGCCTCAATCGAATATACAATGTTCATGGTGTATACCATGTATAAAATAAATCTCATTTGCATGTATGACCCAATGATGCACTCCTATTAGTTACAAGGTATATACAAAAATGCCTTAATGTTTACTTGGAACATAATCAATTACAAAGAAGTGGCTTAATGTTTACTTGCAACAAGAATCAATTACATATATTATTTGGTTACAAAATTAGCAAATTAATTCATAACTGACAATCAATTACTCATGCACAAGATACTATATATTCATCTATGAATCTTCCTTCATGTTTTCTATAGGCATAATCACACAACAATATACATACATATGTATATTTTATGGATCATATTAAATAATTTTGTAAATAATCCATATGTTTTTTATAATTAAATTGATTTATTCATTACACGTACCAATACAAAGACTTGTACCAACAACTTGAGCATAACTTCATAACAAGGAGCATGGCATGCCAAACATTTAATGCAATACAATTACACTCATGGCACCACCTTCTATACCACCTTTTACTCTAATTATAAAATTTCAACCATGTAACAATATCTTTTAGATTATAAATCATAAACAACCCACTACTGCCTTGTGAATATTAATGGATGCATCAATATTCCATTTAAACCATCCAACTTGAGGCAATTGCAATTAATTTGGCTTGTTGGAATGGAGATTCTAAATCATAAAGACACTAGAATGGTAATTGATCAAGCACTCAGGAATGCACAAAATTTCCTCTATAGTGTAAGGAAACATTGGTTCCCATACCTTCATCCACCATCCTAGGTACAATAAGATAATCGACCAAAATTACTTAATAGAATTAGACTTACCTTCAAGTAGTAATCCATATGTTATATGATTTATCTATTTTTTATTTGATAAATCAATTAAGAATACCTAGTTTAAATACCATATTTAAATTATCTATTTATGATATCATCAATTACCTTATTTAATTATGTCTAGAATTATACCTTCGACAAGGTATTCAAATAATTAATATAATTTAAATTTTCCCTATAAATATAAATGTTTTTAATCATGCCCAAATAAATTACCATATTTAAATTACCCATTGAGGGTATCAATAGTGACCTTATTTAACCATAACTCAAATTTGCTTTTTAGTTTATTAATATCTTTTAAAAAGTTTCCTTTAAATGATATTGCTTTTAATTTGTATGACTAGGTTATCGATGCAACGAAATATAACTTGCACCCTCAAGTTTAAATTCCATGCTACTCTTTTTGGAAACCTTCACTTATGCCACTTCCATCCCATCAATTAGATTAGTGATTCTACTATACCATTTCATGTGATAATTTAAATTCAAAATTATTAATAATAAATGTAGCTCTGTGAAGAAAATATATTTATTGGTAGTAGTAACAATAGATTGATAATAAAAAAATGTATTAGCATTGTTCGTACAATATTTTTGTGTTTCATCAAGGGTTCAACTAGGAATCACGAAGGAAAAAAAAATTTTCCACCCTCTCATTTAGTTTTAACCAAAGGAATATTGTAACACCCCCAAAATTCACTACTGAGAAATATCATTTTATTAAAAGATTAGAAAAAGTAAAATAATAAACTATGAATTTTGGGGATATTACCGCTATACTTAGTACCAGACCGGTTCACTCATACCATTCCGGTACCAAGTACTAAGGCTAAAAAATGAAATATCAATTGCTAGAAATTCAATTCATATTTAAAATCATATTAGCGTAAGTAAGCATTTACAAGAGTAAATTCCTCCAGTGGTGGTTATAAGAACAAGGATTTTATTTAAACCAGATAATAGAAGAGGAAGGATGAAACCCTAAAAGTCGGATAATCCTTACACTCTTTCCCTTTGCCCACTTAAGTAGCACCTGGAATTAGACATGCAATGGACACTTCCCATTGAATAGACAGAGGCCCCCACAAAGGGAAACCTTCAGCACTATGGTACTGAGTAACCCTTTAAAGTCACATTTAAAGGCAGGCTCGCAATATAACACATGAAACAAAACTACATACATATATAACAAGATATGTACATATAATATTCACATAATTAACAATCACATCATATATCAATAGGTCGTTATGAACAATCGATACTTTTGGGCCTTAAGCCATGTCATAGTGCAAAATCAATAAATTCGGGCCTTAAGCCATTAGTCTATCATTATTCAATCAACTCTCATATTTCATATCCATGTGGGTGCAGGAACCCCACTTTTATAGCCGGTGGATTGGTCACTTATAGGGAAAAACGCACCTAACCACTATTATATACCGGTGGATTGGTCTCCAGGGCAAAACACTATTGGTCACTATTATTCGCCGATGGACTGGTCTAGCCCCAACTCACATGGTGTTCCACTATAAGTTATTAGTATTTTTCCATAACTTTATTCACATACATAACTGGTTTTATTGAGCTCGGGATCCCCACTATTATTGCCGGTGGATCAGAATATATATCAACATCATCCAGGGCAACACGCTCCTAGGCCACTATTATGTCCAGTGGATGGTACTCATAATCACTTGCCAGGGCAACACACTCCTGGACCACTATTATATGCGGAGGATTGGTACTCATAATCACTTGCCAGGGCAACATGCTCCTGGGCCACTATTATAACCGGTGTATCAATAATCAATATCATAATTCAACTGGGCCCAGCTCATAATCTTTCACTTTCCTTATTAGTATTTTTCTTTTCTTTAATCAACACAACAAATTCCATTTATTTGCCTCGGATGGGAGATCAAGGACGCGGGACACAAGGTACAATGGTCGTACTGGTGCATACAAGCTACTCAATACCCTTCAACCATGAACCTAGGGACGCAAAGGTACCCTGGTTGTATTGGTGCATAAAGCTACTCAGTACCCTACCGACAAGGACACCTAATCCATAAGTATGCATACCCCCTAACTAGGTCCGTAGATCTAGATAGAGTAAGATATAGAGCCTGGCTGGGGCACAAAGGCACACCAGCAAATACCAGAATAATCGTGGGCTAAACCACGTCTTTAGAGTAGCGACCCCTAAAGAGCTACCATTCCCGATCTCGAGGTCTTTCACTTTAAGTATTAATGTCTTAATTAAAGTGATCACGAAAAGCACAATAATCAGATACTTATTCACTTTCAATCGTTCTGATATCATTAGTCGTTTCTTATTCAAGCGGTTATCCAAGATAACACAGAGAAATCATTAAAGCCATCATAATCTCATATAATTCTGAATTAGGATTTGTTCTCGTAATACTTGCTAATTATCAAATACTATTACCTTACTAATCAACGTTCTTTGAGTCATATTATAAAATTCCACAATCACAACGACATGTTAGGTACAAATTACTCATTTACCCCTTACTTATATAATTGCTAAGTCATCCCTTCCTAACTTGACAAATTACCATATTACCTTTAAGGTTGCATAATTATCAAACTACCCCTTGCTCGGTTTATGTTACTAAATTATCTCCTACGTTTTTTAGATCACCATTCACCCCTCATAATTGCTACGCTTATCATACTTCCCATTTGGTTGGTTAGATTACCAAATTGCCCTTCTCCTTTGTTAAAATTACTAAATTGCCCTTAAGTTGGATAAATTACCAAATTACCCTCCTTTATTATAATGATTACTATTTTGCCCCTTTAGTTGGTTAAATAACTACCAATTTACCTTTTAGTCGATTAAATTACCAAATTGCCCCTTTAGTTGGATAAATTACCAAATTGTCCTTCTCCTTTATCATAATTACCATTTTACCCCTCTCAATTGTTATAATTGCCATTTTACCCTTTTCAATTATTATAATCCCAAATCACCCTTCTTCATGATTATAATTATTAATTTACCCTTCTTCATAATTATAATTACCAATTTACCCTTCTCCATATTTATAATTATTAATTTACCCTTCTCCACATTTATAATTATTAATTTACCCTTCTCCATTTTTATAATTACTATATTGCCCTTCTCCATTATTAAAATTACCATAATGCCCTTTTATTGGTTAATTTACCAAATTACCCTTCTCTATTATCATAATTATCCAATTACCCTTTTATAAACATAATATAATTACCAATTTATCCTTCATTGTTATCATTATTACCAAGTTACCCCTTACTCCCAAGTGTGCCATAAATATCCTTTTAATTTATAAAATTACCGTTCTACCCCTTACTTCCAAATTACCATAATATCCTTTTATTTTCAAAATTACCACAATTCCCTTTTACTTATAAAATTACCATATTACCCCTCTTACTTTACAAATTACCATTTTATCCTTTTACATCCAAAATTACCATTTTTATCTTTTCTTACAAAATTACCATTTGGCCCTTCTTTTCCAAAATTACCATATTACCCTTGACTCCCAAAATTACCATAATACCCCTTTACTCATAAAATTTCATTTTCCCCTTTACTTCCAAACTTACCATAATACCCCTAACTTCCAAAATTACCACAATACCCCCTTTTACTTGTAAAATTACCATATTACCCTTTTGCCTTCAAAATTACTACTTTACCCCCTTTATTACACCACTTTTATTAAATTAACATTACCACATGGAATAATAATATTAATACTCCATTAACAATATCCAACTCCACCAACCATTATATTTTAATATAATACTTATTATCACCCACACATATTAGGCCATTATCTAGCACAAGGAATATTACTAAAATGCCCCTAGGGCTCACAATAATGTTATTCATGCATAAATGGTCACCATAACATAAAATAACATGGATAAGTACTTAATACTTTCATTAATAAGTAAACTCTTCCCTTAAGCAACATCTCCACACATAGCATATTAACTAGCATACTTTTCTTTTTATTAAACAATACAAGCCAACATATAAATTGTATTAACAACCATATATCAAACATAATAATGTATCAAAATCCTAATGTGTAAACATACGTTTATACATGCGTTTAAGTGGGGTTTAATGATTACCTTAGATCCCGTAAAAATCAAACCTTACTTGTATCCTGATTAAAGATTCAAGCTTTAAATAGCAAAATCAACACCTAAAAAAATATCAAAACTCATCATGTTAGAAATAAGAATCCAAGCATAAAACTTTATAAAATTTAATTAATGAAACACTTAACTTAGAACGCTATTATACCTTAAAAATTTTGTACTAAAATACTAAATCATGCAGCAACTTGTGCTACTCATGCAGCATGAGCTGCATGCAAAATAAAAAGGAGGAAGTCTCGAAGAGGGGGTTAAAGGAGGCAAGATTAGTTATTTTCGGGTTAGTGGTTTGGGGCTAGGAAAGAAGATAGATGGGGGAGGTTTGGAGGCAAGGGGATAGTGCAGGAGTGAAGATGGGGTGTAAGTGGAGGCTGGTGATGGGTTGGTGGCAGCCAAGAGTGGCGATGATGGTGGCGGTGAGGCGATGAAGATGGCTACCGAGGTGGGTCGAGGTGGGTCGAGGTGGAGAGGCTGAGAAGGAAGGAAAAGAGAAGGGAAAAATGAAGGGGTTCAGGGGTTGGTTTCAGGAAAATAAGGTATGGGGTGGTAAAGGAGGTTGCAAGGAGGAGATTGGTGGTTTGGGTGGTGGCAGAGGTGGCCAGAAGGCGACGGAAGGATGGGTTGCAAGTGGGCTGCGGAGAAGGAAGAAAAATAGGGAGAAAAAGAAGATGGGAGGAAGAGGGAGTTGTGGGGTGGCTTGGACAGTGTTGGGGCAGTGCAAGGCGGTAGTAGAAGGGTGCAGAAGGTGGTGCAAGGGCTTGGTGCGGCAATTGGTGTGGCGGAGGGCAGCGGCGCTCGAAACAAAGGGGAAAAGATGGAGGGGAGAAAAATGGAGGGAAGAAGATCGGGGGAGAAAGAAGGCTCAAAAGATATGGGGCAGGAGGGCTGAAGTGTAACACCCCAAAATTCACTAATTTTTTTTGTTTAAAAGCGGAAGCAATTATATTAGAATTACTGAAAACCTGTGAATTCTGGAAATGTTACCGCCACACTTAGTACCAGACCAGTTCTCTCCGACCGTTCCAGTACCAAGTGCTAAGGCTAAAGAAAAGATCAACAATCAATTACAAAATTAATACAAACTAAACTTCAAATAATCATTAAACAGTTGTAAAGAAAAATCAGAGTACGCATAAAAAATGTAATTCATTTCCAAAAGAGAATTAAACTTACAACCGATAAAAGATTCATTAAAATATTCAATCGAGTAAAGAATCAGAAAATGGTAAATAATATACCATAGAAATAACAAAAGGAATGAAATCGCGTAAAGAATGAATACGGCCATGACACTCTCGAACTTCTAGCCAAACATGCTCAACACTCAGCCCCAACTGATATCTCACCACCTGCACAAATTTAGAAGGGCATACTAATCGTGGGAATGAGCAGCACCCATGAAAAGGGCATAATCCAACATAACAACATAAAGGTATATGATCAATTCAGATAAAAGTATAAAGACCCATATAATCCAGATTAATTATTTAATTAATCTCTTATCAGAATCCGATTCACACCATACCTTTTATCAATCCATGCGAGCATAGGAACACCCCACTATTATAATCGGTGGGCCGGTCACACATAGAGCATCATGCCCTAACCACTATTATTACCGGTGGATCGGTCACATATAGGGTACAACCCTAACCACTATTCCTGACCGGTGGATCGGTCTGGTTCCTGCTCGCATGGTGTTCCACTGTAAGTAATTAGTATCTTTTAAGAGCTTTAACGATTCTGGTTTGTGTTTATTGAGCTCGAGTCACCCCACTATTATTACCGGTGGGTCGGTCACATATAGGACCTCATGTCCTAACCACTATTATAACCGGTGGATCGGTCGTACATAGGACTACGCATCCTAACCACTATTCCTGACCGGTGGATCGGTTTGGACTCGGCTCAATAATCATCCACTTCATATGATTAGTGTCTTAAGTATATTATCCAAAGGCTTTCACCCCGGACAGGCATAAGTCATCACACATCACAAATCATAAAATTCCACCATCATAATTACACTTTAATTACCATATACACAAGATAATACAAAAACCCTAATCAGCCACCACAGACCTCGATTAACCACAACAAACCATAGTTAACCACTCCAAACCCTATTTAACCATAACCACCATAATTAGCCACTCCTCGCCTTAGTTAATCATAACAAACCACAATTATCCACTCCAACCCTAATTAATCACAACAACCCAGAGTTCATTACTCCAAACCCTAATTCAATCTCTTCCATACCCTCATAATGCTCCTCGTACTATTTTTCATCCAAAATAGTTGAACACCCGAATAATACTTACATTACCTTCCTTACATCCCAAATTAACTTTCCACACGTAAATTTCATACCCATGCAGACATTAATCTCCCCATGCAAACCTTCGCATCTTTTTCATGCCAACCCTAAAATTCCATGTGAAACCCTAATTTCAACCATGCAAACCCTAATACCGTCATCCAACCATCAATGCCAACATGTAAACCCTAATACCACCAAACAACTATAATTACCACCATACAAACCTTAGTAACATCATACAAACCCTAATACCTCCATGCAACCATTAGTACCACCATTCAACCCACGATTCTGCCATATAAAACCCTAAATTCAATCCATAGCAAAACCCAAGATTTGTCCACATAATATAATTGGTTAGATTCTCCCCTTCCATAACCATAATTTAGATTCCCCCATACAAGACTATAAGTTAGATTCTCCCACATAAAATCATAAATTAGAATCTCCCAAGCAAAACCGTAATTTGGATTAATTGGATTTCCCCAAACAAATTATAAATTAGATTCTCCCAATCAAATGATAACTTAGGCTCTCCCATATAATATCATAAATTACATTCTCCCAAATAACATCATAAATTATATTCTCTCCCACGAAACCCTACATTTCCCATTTTATTCTTCCTCTCATAAATCATTAAAATACTTAGGTCAACTCATATCTCTTGATCAACTTCTTTCTCCATCCTTATTTTTCATCCTTTTCCCCACACAACCACATCGACATTCTCACATGCATGTCTTATAGGGTCACAACACATATCGTCACATACATGTAGTACACATGCCATATAACAACACAAAAGCATGCTTGAACTCCATGCCATACCAAATATGCAATAATTACAATAATAACATAGGATGCATAACATACGAGGCACACAATGCACATTATCACATAAAAGGCCTTAGTGAACCCTTACCTAAAACGACACCGGTCTTGGAACACGCTCCTACGCCTCCTTAGGGCTTTGAACAAATAATAACATACTAATAAAATAACCTTAATAAAATTCTAACTTTGATAAAGACATAAAATAATAGAGATATTATAAACCTTGATAATATAGGGTTAAAGAATTTACCCAAATAATAATAATGATACTAATATAATAATATCAAAGATAATAAAACTAATATCAATGAGAATATAAATAATAACAACAACAACAACAATAATAATGATAATAATAATAATAACAATAGTAATAATAATAATAATAACATTATTAACAATAATAATGGTCAAATATTTGCATTAATAATAATGGAATAAGAATAATAGAAATTCTAAATATAAAATAATAATAATAATAATAATAATTATATTTATAACATATTAATATTAATAATAGTAATAAAAGAAATAATAAGAGGAATAATAATAAAATCTAATTAAAATACAATAAGGCTTCAGCCCTCAACATAAATAATAATAAAACAATAATACTACTAATAATAATAATAAAACATAGTAAGAATATAAATATTAAGAATAATAATAATGGTATTTATATGCAAATAATTGAAATATATTAAATCAAGGCTTATAATAATATGGAAAATGGTTCAGAGAGTCTAGGGTTCAACCTTAAGCTGGTGGTGATAGGCGGCACCGGCGGTGGAGCACGGTGGCGGCGGCCGGAAAAATAGAAGAAAAGAGGGAAAAATGGATGTTGGAAAAAAGATAGGAAGAATTAAGGTGAGATAAGAGGTGTTTATGGTTTCCCAGGAGGAGAGGGACAAAATGATGATGGTGGTGCAGCCACAGGTGGCGGCGCACGGCGGCGGAAGGTCGTTTAAGATTTCGGGGTAAAAATTCTGGCGAAATGAGCAACCAACTTTGTACGGTTATGGAGGCCCATGAAAGAAGAATCGAAGGTTGAAAATAGTTTAATTAACTAGAGGACATTGCAGGGAATAATTTGGGATGATGTGGTGGCGCTGAGGTTGGCTATCGGCGGAGGACGACGCATCTTAAGTTGCGGTGATGGCAGCCCTCGCCGAGGGTTTCGGGGAAGAAAAATCTTCCACAACTCCTACAATCAGGCTTTTTATAGATGGTAGATGGAATAATAGGGTTTTTGGGGTCAGTAGGAAGGCATTAGGTGCGAGAATTTGGGTGGCCAGTGGTAATAATTGATCGGCCATCGTTTGGGTTGCTTCGAAGCTTCGCGAGGCTGGGGAGAGAAAATGGGCGAGATATAACGTCCAATAATTATTCCAATTTATTCCTAGAGTTAAGAGGAAGACAATGAGGCAAGAAACGGCCTGTATTAATCACCATAGCCAGAGATGCCATTGATGGCGGCCAGCGTTGCAGCGTCGTCGACGACGGGGAAAGGAGGAAGAAGAAGACGGTTGGCCGGGCGATTCGCGAAGGAAAAAGAAAGAAAGAAAAGGAGGAAGAATTGGGCGGTTCGGGCGCGGGCGGTAAGGCTTTAAATGAAACGCTGCGTCCCAAGGAAACGAGAGACAGAACGCCGCGCATAGAGGGGCCGAAGAAGGGTAGGGAGATGCTTAAATGAAACGACGAGTTTTGGGCGTAACACGGAACAAAACGCAGCGTGTTCAGGGCGGAGGCAGGACGACGGTGCGGGCTGGGCCGAAGAAGAAGAAGAAAGAAAAAGAAGAACTGGGCCGCGTCAGGCCCAGTTGGGGGAAAAAGGAGAGGAGAAAGGAAAAGAAGAAAAAGAAAGAAAAAGGAAAGGAAAAAGGAAGAAAGAAAAATAAAAAGGAAAAAAAGGAAAAGAACAATAGCTAGGTTAGGGCCAAATAAATTAATCTAAATATTTAAGATATTTAAAAATAATAATATTTAAATAAAATAATATTTAAATCCCTTTTTAGGGTAAAATAAGATTTTTGAAAGATTTTCCATAAATTCCATTTTAATTAGCAAAACACCCAAATTTTCTTCCATTAAATTATTTATAAAAATAATATTAATTTGGAACTATTTTCTCCTTCTTATTTTAAATAAAATAATTTATTTAGTTAATTCCCAAATTAAAATCTTTAATTAGTTAAAATACCCAAATTCCTCCTAATAAAAATAGTTATAAATTTGTTCTTGATTTATCCTAATTAATTTCCTTTTATTTTAATTAAATAATTAATTTAATTAATTTTTTTTATAATAAAACCTCATTTAAATATAATATTTAAGATTAGAATTTTTCGGGGCATTTCATGAAGAGGAGAAGAAAAAGAAGAGGGAGGGTAGGGGTGCAGCTGGCGGGCCGGTGGCAGTGTGTAGGGTGGCAGGGAAGGTGGTAGGGTGGCAGGGTGGCAGGGAGGGGAGACGAAGAGGGAAACAAAAAATAGGGCGTAGGGCTGGTTTGCAGGGCTGGTCGGGTCCAAGAATGGGAAGCAAATGACGGGAGAGAGAGATTTAGTGGTGGCAGGCGGTGGCAGCGAGAGGTTGGAGGTGTCTCAATGGTCGGGCATGGCGTTCGGGGTGGTAGGGTAATGAAGACTGTTCGGGCGAAGAAGAAAGAAAGAAGGGAGATGGAGGGAGACCAGACCGGACTAGCGTAAGGAAAAGAAAAGAAGAGTTCGGCCGGCCCAGGGTGAAGGGAAGAAAGAAAAAAAAAGGGGGTCTGGGCTAGGTCGAGGTGCGTGGGAGAGAGGAGGGAAAAGAGAGGGAGAGGGCAGATGGGCCATCAGCCCAGTCGCGCGGGGGAGAGGGACAAGTCTGGCAGCCCGAGACACGAAAAGAAAAAAAAAAGAAAGGAAGGAGGAAAAGGAGAAAAGGAGAAGGAAAGGAAAAGGAAAGAGAAGGAAAAGGGAAAATAGGAGAAAATAATTTAATTTAATTTAGAAAATAATAAAATGTAATATTTTTGATAAATTATTTAATTTGATAATTTAATTCAATATAATTTAATATATTGATTCAAAAAGGATAATTTTGGTAAAATATTAGTTTGAGAAATTATTTAAATAAAAATTACATGATAAAATAACAAAATATTTATTTTAATTTATTAAATACTCCTATCCAAATTTATATACTCAAAAATCCATAAAATAATTAAATTAAATAATTTTAAAAGCTAATTTATTTCAAATAAAGCTATTTATTAAATTATAAGTTTTCTAACATTTTGGGGGATTACATATATATTACCATTCTTTCTTTGTTTATTTACATTCACACACATAACTACCATTATCATAAATTTCAAGAGGTGTTGAATATGGCACAAAAATCTTTGTGGTTTCAAGCGTATTGGTTCTAATTTTTATTTACAGGAGTTTTAACATCTAAAGGAAACCTAAAAAGATTAGACTAGCTAAACCAACCAACTAATAATGTACCTTTGCCATTTTTATTTAATATAGATAAGTGTTCCTTCTTAAATGTCAAAATTTTCATTTTATCCTTTTACAAGAAGCAAACAAAAGCTCCTATATTGAAGTGATTTATACCTTTAAGGCAAATATTTTGGATGTAAATATTTTTTCCAATATGGGTTATTAATTGTTTGCCTTTTAAAACCTTGATAGTTTTTTCTCTTAACCTAAACATGCCCTCAATTGTGGCTTGTATTCTCTTCGTAGAAAACAATAAGCTTATTTGTGTGCATGGTGAATACTAGGTTGAGAAAGGTAGAACTTAACTTGATTATCTTATTCTTTATATTTCAAGATAACATATTTAGGTTAAACAAGACGTGTTTGCAAGGATGTTGAAGATAATTTCTTTGTTGCAAGCTATTTTTTTTTCAAGTTTAATTTGTTGTTAGAATTTTTATTTTTGTTTCTTGAAAATGGATAAATATTTGGAATTTTTTATTTTTAGAGGATGAATAATTTGATATATGGAAGGAGTAAGCTACGAAATATTTTGATTATGAGCCACGAAAATATCTCATGATGTAGGAATTATGTTAACACTTTGCTTATTCCAGTATTCCTCATTTTAACCATGTCTTACACAAATGAGGATAGTTCACAATAATTTCCTTCACAAATGAAATTAATTTTAAAAACTAGTTACAATTAAATTTATAATAAAAATAATATTAAATCCTATTAAAATTAATTAATCTTTTAAATTTATAATAACCTACTAGACCCATAAATATTTGTGGAATCATTACTATCATTGACACAATAAAATTAAGCTAATATGTTCTTGGCAATAAACAATTAGACTAAAATTAATAGGAACTAAAAGAAAATTGAAGTTTATTATATTGTGTCCTATATTTTGAATATTTTGCATTGCTATCTTTTCATTGATATCTATGGCTATATTAGTATTTTATGCACTCACTGAACTAACCCCCCTTCATTACTAGATGGTTTTGGAGTTATTAGCTCTCCTAATAGCAGCAAATACGATTCATAATTTATAATACTCCTTTAGGGTTGAAGTCTTATTTTAATCTTTCCATGGAGGAATAGTTTCAAGATCAAACATGTTTTCTATGTCAAAGTGCACGATGAAACCACAAAGTTGATCTAGGAACTGGATTAAGTCAATGAATCAAATGATGTGCCAATATGAGCTTTCCTAATTTGAGAAGATACATGATCCATACAAGATTTCACATGATATGTTAGATATTTATAATTAGAAATTTATGAAAAAAGTTCATATATGCTAGAATAGAATGGAATAAGTTATGGAAATATTATATGACCAAGATATTTCTTAAAATGGATTCCCAAATTCCAAAAGTAAAATATTCCATGATTTTCTAGTAGAAGACAATTGTGCCCATATGTAACAAGCATATCAAGTGTGACCATGTACAATTGTTTCCATATTACCGAAACATTAATCTTAGAAAATGTCTAATTAAAAATTTTCCATAATAACTAAGGAACTGCACTATGTGACATATATAAAAGGAGGTCTATCCAAAAATAGAAAATATATGGGATAATGACAAAGACACAAGAGCAATAGAGCACTCAAAGCAAGAGTCCTCAAGATCATTCTACAGTTTGTGCCAAGATTAGTTTAAGAATTTTAGAGAGAGACAGAGAGAGACAGAGAGAGGTGTAATTTAAGTGAAAAAAAAAACATATTTACTTAGTGATAATCAAGAGTTCATGATGTGTAGGCTTTATATGTCACTATTTAGTGCAAATAAACCATATTCCCTTAACTATTTATACTATGTATTAACTTTTCATGAGTTTCTCTCTTTTGAATTGAGTTTACTAATTGAGATGAAAATTAAAGGAAATCAAATGGAAAATCAATAGAAAAGAGGAAAGAGAACATGAACGCAAAAGAAAAACTTGTAAATAAGACAAAAAGATTTAAGGAAATGAGAGGCTTATTAGAAGAATAATACAGATTACTTGCTATTTCAAATATTCAAATTTTATCAAGTCAAGTGTTTAGATATAAATGAGAGGCTCATATTATTAAATGTGGCATGTATTTCTCTTAATTTTTGTAACCACTCAAGCAATCATTTTCTTTTAATTTCTTATTTGACTTTATACAAAGATACTTGATTCTCGACATTTAAAGCATAAAAAATCCTCTCTTTTACTATTAGGGTATTTCCATTCCATAACTCTTAAATTCTTATTGTTTTTAATCAAGTACAAATCTTGAACGCAATCAACTCATTAATGATAAGTTCTTTTTCAACTTCATTTTATACTTGAATTTCTTATTTCCATTGAATGCAAGTAATAATTTCAAATTTCATTGTCCTTTTTAATTATGTTTATGAAAATTTTGTTTCACATTTATAGATGAATTATGAATATTATTCATTTATCCTCATTGTTTTTCTTTTTAATTGTAAGCACATTAGTGTATATTTGTGTTGGGTAGGAGTATTTTGATATGAATTAGGGCTTTGGTAATGAAATGTAACTTCATTAATTCAGGTTCTAATTGCATTTTAATTAGATTAATAAATGGAATAATGCAATCATTGATCGAATATTAGTAATTTAATTTAATTTGATTGATCATCTAGTTATTTAGATTTTAATAAAAATGATAGGATAAAATAATTAATCCATAATTGTTAATCAGTTTATCCAAATTAGCAAAGGGTCAGAAATTGATATTTTTCATTAACCCATACAATTACATAAACCGAACTTATGTTTTTTACAATTCTAGTTGGATAATTAATGTTCATAATGATACCATTAATAAAATATAATGTTCTTAACCTAGTTTATTATTTGGTTAGATAATAAATCAAGACCTTGTTTGATTCATTTGCATTGAAAGAATGCTAGGAAATAAACATGGGTGAATTTCCATAGATCAACATTGAAACACATAAAATTATCCTTTTTTTTATGATCATTCAAAAATCATCTATATATTCGATCTCCTCCTGTCTTGATTCGCTTATTTGTAAGTTGTATTTTATAATAGTCGCTCATCATTTTGAGATCAGAAGTAAAAATTTATTTCAACTCATACATCGATGAATTTTTAATATTAATTATAGAAATATTCAATTATATCATATTCCTTATGGGTTTGAACCCTTCTTATTGCTTTACTACGTAACTAGGAAAAAGGGTTATATTATATTTGGTGTGCATATGACAATATGCTAATATTTTAGCACTATTGCTAGGGAATGGTGATTATAATATTGTTGTTATTTTTGCTTTTTATTTCTATTTGTAAAAATATTTCCAAGTATTAATCATCCTCTTTTGTTGTGTATCCTTTAGGTACTCGTGCTTGAGGTCATTTGCAATTGAGCATAAAGGATATATTATTTCACAAGCAGACCCAAATACCACTTCTCCAATATAAAATACAACTAGGAGATGACTAAAATACACTCATCATATATTATGTTACCTTTGGGTGAAAGTTCCACCGATTAGGAGGAAATAGAGTAGAAGACTTGTACTCACATGACCATATCAATTAGCCAACGGGAGATCGAACTTTGAAAGAGATAGTGTATCATACATTCAAACCTAATATTTTTTGTATTACTTAACTTGTAGAGCAAGATACTTGTTGAATTAAACCTAGATTAATTCATGCATTACCTATTTTGACAAGATTCTAGGATAATAACTCATTAGGATTTGGATGCTTCATGGACCCCAACAAATTCCTTAAGGAATTCCACATTGGGTGTTCTAGTATGAAACCAACAAGAGTAAGCATAGAAGAACTAAAATTAAAGGCTTCTTAATTTTACATTAGCTTATGCGGCTAAATAATGGATGTATGATTTTCAATAGTATCTATGAATATATGGCCTAATGTGCAAAAAGTGTTTCATGAAAAATATTTTCCTTCATCCAACGAAACTAATATTAGGAAAAAAAATTATGGCACTAGGTAGGTGGGTGAATCATTGTGTGATTATTGATAAAAGTTAAGAAATACTCTATGGTATTTATATTAACTATCAAATTACTGAGAAACTTCTAATATAATATTTTTGTAGATTTCGGAAAATAAGTCTCTTTTAAAGGGGTTGTGTTATAATACTCTATCCCAAAAACCTTGTAAAATGTGTTTAAATTATGTTGGATATAGACAAAGTTGTTTTAGTTTGGGAAAGATATTGAAAATATGGTGAAAATGTATGTTTCATGGAAACTAGTAGAATGGCTTTGACCAACCAGTTAATCAGTTCGTCGAGAAACATTAGTTTTATTTCTAGTAATTCAATTTATTAGTTTTGAGCAACTAATCAATTGGTTCTATTACAACATTAAGTAGGAGGAGGCATCATTACATAACTATTGGGAACAATTTAAAAAACTATATGGTACTTATTTTAACCATCAAATTAGCAAGAAACTTACAATATAATATTTGTATGAAGGTTTATCACCTATAGACCATAGGTTAGTGGGGTGATTAATAGATAAGACCCTAATTCAAGTAAAGCTATTAATAGCTAACATATCACCTAATTTCCAATATTGTGGTAGCTATGACACGTCTATATCTCAATAAGAAAAGGTCAAGCATTGTTGACATGAAAGAATAAAAGTCAAATTTGGCGTCTCTAGTTGTTAGTTAAAAGAAACCTACAAAGGTATGTAGGATTTTTTTTCCTTTTATTGTTCATCCTATTTATACATGTCCCACTTTGTAGGAAGAACAAAAAATGAATGATATATAATACCTCAATTGACAAAGAAGAATGACCCATATGCTCCAACTAACAACCTAGCTATGTCAGAAGGACCATGCTAATCTTAGGTATGGGAACAACAAGCAAGGGAGTACCTTGTATTATTGACCACCAATATACCATAATCAAAATGCAAATCCACCTCCTAGATTCTTCCAAGTTCCATAAAATCAACAAATACCCTCATTTCAACCATCACATTTACCCCTTTCCCGAAAATAATTAGGAGAAATGACATTGGAAGACTAGGTAAAATCTTTAGCCATCAAAACATTATAATTTTCAATATGAAACCAAGAGTGGAATCAAGAATTTAGTAACTCAATATAGTCAAGTAGCTAATTCACCAGAAAATTTGCAAGAACAAGTTTATTTTAAGGTGTTTGGCCAAATATAATGAAATCCTAGAGAGAATGCTAGTGCGATCACAAGAAGGAATGGAAATTAGTTGTTAGGTCCCCAGCAAGTGAGTCATAAGAAAGAAGTAAGAAAGTAAGATGATGAAACAATTGTTAAGGAAAGAAAAGATGAAAACCCTTCATAGGGGTATAACTCTGATTCTCTTTATCCTATTATGTTAAACGCTTATTTTCCTAGTAGGTTAGCAAAGACTAAAAAGTAGGATATTGATAAGGAAATTTTTCAGATGTTTGGGATGGTGAGGTGAGCATCTCTTTGATAAATTTAATAAAGAAAGTTCTAAAGTGGGAAAAATTCCTTAAGTATTTTTGTACTAATAAAAGAAGATCAAAAGAAGATGAGAAAGTAACTATGAGAGTGAATGTTTTAGCAATATACCAAAACAAACTCCCGCCAAAATGCAAGGATCTAAGTATTTTTGCCATTCTTTATCAGATTGGTAACACAATTTGTGAATGATGTATGCTAGACTTAACGCTTTAATTAATGTGTTGCATTAATATATTTTAATACACTGACTCTAAGGCCTTTGAAAGAAACTCATATAATTATTTTGTTAGTTGATAAATTTAACACATACCCAGAGGGAGTAATTGAGGATATATTAGTGCAGGTGAATAAGTTAGTATTCCTAGCTAAATTTTATATGTTAGATATGTAGGATAATGCTTCATATAAATTTTCCCCAATATTTTTGGTTGTAATATTTCTCAAGATGTTAAAGATAAAAAGTGATGATCATGATGGAGTTTGATGGTGGGATTCTGAAGTTTAATACATCTGACTCCATAAGATATCCCACATATTGTAAGTTACTTTCTATCATTGATTTTATTGAGTATCTAAATAAGTAGGTTTATGAGTTATTATTCGAATATCCATTGTAGGTTGTCTTAAATCAAAGCATAAAGATTGAATTTTTGTAATGGTTAAAAGAAGAGTTTGATGCTGATGAGGAAATTAAGGAGACGACAGCCGCTTTAGGATCATTTTCCAATAGAATAGTAAGGTTTATGGATCTACTGCTAACTTTAAATAAACCTTTACCTTCAGTAGAAAAAGCACCCAAAGTGGATTTGAAACCATACTTATCCATCTTAAATGTGCATTTTGGGGAGATAAAAAGGATATACCTATTAACATTACTAGTAGCCTTACACCATTGGATGAAGAGAAGCTTGTTATTATTTTTAAAGAATATAAGATTGCTTTGACATGAATAGTTGTTGATATTAAGTTTATTATTCCTCCAGTGTATATCCATAAAACTTTGATGGAATATTATGTTAAGCTCGGTAAACAAGTACATAGGTTAAATTTGATTATGATGAAAGTGGTAACGAAAGAGGTGTTGAAGCTTTTATTTGCAGGAGTTATTTACCCGGTATCAAATAGTAGTTGGTTTAGTTCTCTTTAGGTAGTACCCAAGAAGACAAGAATCATTGTAGTTGATAAGGACAAAGGAAAGATGGTTCCTACTATGATAAAAAAAAAAAAGGTTGGAGGGTGTATGTAGATTACTGTAAATTAGACACATTGACTAGGAAATATCATTTCCCCCTACCTTTTATGGATTAGTTATAAGAAAGTTTAGAAATTCATGCTTACTATTGCTTTCTTGATGGATATTTAGGATATTTGTAGGTACCCACAATTCTTGTGTATCAAGAAACAATAACATTCACATGTATATATATAGTTTCTGCATACCATTGCATGCCTTTTGGAATATGTAATTTCCCTACCACATTTCAAAGACGCATGAAGCATATTTTCAAAGCATTTAGAGAAGATTATCAAAGTATTTATGGATGGTTTAAGTATTCATGATAATGCATTTGATCAATGCCTACATAATTTATCTTTTAATTTTGAAGAGATATCTTGAGACTAATCTTGTATTGAATTACGTAAAGTATTATTTCATAGTCTGAAAAGGGTTAGTTTTAGGAAATGTTATATTAGCTAAGGGTATTGAATTGGGCAAAGCAAAGATTGATATTATGGCTTCTTTACCTAACCCACTACAGTAAGGGAAGTGCGCACATTTCTTTGTCATGTAGGATTTTACCATAGAAGCTTACTTACCAAATTTCATTTTGCAAAAGCATTAATTACTAAATTAGTGGATGTTACCACAACACTTAGCATAAGTCTGTCTCCCTCACCTTTTTTACACCAAGTCCTAAGGATAAAAAAAAATTATAACTAGAGTAAAACAACAAAAATAGAATACCATACATAGATAAAAGGTATAGATAAAAATTATCAGTATAATAAGATGACCAAAATACAATAAGGGGCATAAGATTTCGAAGGGAAAACCGATCATGACCAATAACCAACACCCGAAGTTACGACACTGATTTGCCATAACTCTTAAACCCAAAGGCCCACTCTAAAAATAGAACCTTTTCCCAAGGGCTCCACTTATCCTTCCCGTTCTTATACACCTCATGCCACTCTATGGCTCTCACATAGTCATCTACAAAATTAATATCAATACGACTTCCTCATACTAACTAAATCACAATACCTCAAGAGAGGCAGCATACCCACATTTCACATAGCTACAAAGAATTCGAAAAATAAACTTGAGAGAGAAGCATGTAACATAACCATAAATAATATTCATGGAATAACGTATAAAAACATCGAATCTCAAGCTCAACATTAAAACATACCAAACAACTTCTCATCATCTCAAAGTATAAAGTCATATCTAATTAGTTAAATACATTTTGAACATAATGGTAAGGCAATGAGATAACTACTAAACTAATAGTCCAAAACAATACTAGGGTAGGGCATAGAGGTCTCTAACGAACGGAAAAATTTAAAACAAACCATGGTAGAGCACTCAGGCAAATACTAGAACAATGAATCCAAACCAATACCAAGGTAGGGCACTGAGGGGACTACTAGACAAACCAATCCTTACTTTTTATTTTCTAACACAATAGATATTTCATTTTGACTTACTTACTTAAGGGGAATACAATCAACTCAGTGATACTAAAGTACACCTGGTTATATTGGTTCCCAATGATAACACAATACCCTTACCTAGAACCCATGGACACAGCAGTAAACCTAGTCATAATAGGACAAAAAGGTAACATAGTATCCTCCAACCTTAGTCACCTAGTCCTTAAATATTGATTACCCTTATAAGCCTCGTAGGTTATCTATAGAATCGAGTAGGGCACAACAGCACACCAATGAACCAAAATAAAATAGGGATAACACCTCACCTTTAGGGTGTTTCATCCCCAAGATCAAACCATTCCCTACTCAAGGTCTTTCACTTTAAACATTAATATTTTATAAGGTGATCACATGATTCATATACAACACAATAATTTTTATTTTTCATACTTAACCTTTTTTGCTTTTATTTTTAATTATTAAAGCAAACCCTAAGGTCATAGGTCTATGTCAATCCAATTCAAAGATAAGGTAAATCTATCAAAAGTATAAGAACTTCCCAGAATTCCATTATTTGTAAAAGATACATTAAGTCACAATTATAAAAATGCCCTTCAGAACCCTAGTTTTACCATTTTATTCATTTTTGTACCAAACATTATCATTATGAGATTTGTCATGAGCAAGAAAAAAGTTAATATTCCACATTATTTTAGCACATAGTTAATATTTATATTTTGGTAATTAGCTGTATTTTCCACTTTTTGTTGCATTTAGTAGGTTATGCTCACAAAACCCTAATCATACAACTCTCACAAATCACATCTACCATCTAACATGTACGTACATATTCAAAGCAAAATACATCATTTAAATGGGAATATTATCATCATAGTACATGTAGGGAAATATCTCTAATCCTTGGTCAAGCAAATATAACTTATCATAAGCAAACCCTAAACATGCGCATATGCTTCCAAGCAAATCATCGTAACCCTAACTATCATGTATTAGAATTCATGAGTCATTTACCATGGGATTTAAACAATAACTTGAAAATAATGAAAATACTAACAAAATCCTAGATATGCTAATGTAAATCATTTGATATATTACCATGTATACAACTTAACTTTCAACAATCACACATATCATCCCCTCAATATGTTTTCATTTTATCATTCATGTTATAATACTTTAAAAGTATAAAATCCTAGCATGATTTTAGGCCTAAATAATCCTATCATACTTGCACATAATTTCTACCATATTATAAGTGATTGGATTTACCTAATCCAAGCATACACAAAAGGAAGTCTTCTCTAAAGTCCTCAAGAATTACCTAGAAATTTAACATCCAAACACATGCATTAACATATAATATTATACAACAATAATATTAAATTAAAAAATAATTCAAGGATCACTAATTGGTTGAACAAAGTAAGAAAAAGACAAAGAAAATTGAGCAACAAGAAAATAAGGGTTTCAATTGATGCCGAGAAGGGGAGGATAACACTGGTAGACTTGGCCAATACTAGGGGACCAAGAATGACAGACATGGTTGGTGCTTGGGAGGGAAGAATATACAACAAAGGTGTAGCAAGTGGAGGAAGAAAAGGTGGCACAAAAGGGTCGAAGAAGAGGGAAGAGTTTCGTTGGATAATGGTATAGCAAAGAGAAAGGGCTTCAGTAAAGTTGGTTGAAGGGAAGTGGTAGGCTTTAGTGGGTTTGGCTAAAAGGAGGAGGGATGGAAAGACGAGTTTAGTCAAAGGAGAAGAGGAGGAAAATGGTTTTAGATGGTGGTATGGTGGTGGTTTCGGTGGCAAGAGCTAAAGACAAAGGAGACGTAGAAGTTTGCACAAGAGAGAGCATTACTTCGAGGAGGTTGTGTGGGTGTTAGGGTAGCTTCGACAGGGGTTTCTGATATAGGGTTGAAGGATCGGTGATGGTGGTAAGTAGTAAGGTAAGGAGGCCGGTGGAGGGTTGAATTGAAGCAAATAAAATGGTGACGATGGAGGAGCACAATGGAGAATGGAAAGGGAAATTTCTGAGTGAGGGAGCTCAAGATAAAGAGGAGAAATATAGGGTTGCTCGTGGGTTTAGGCACAACATAGGAGGTAGAGGAGAAGGGATTAAGAAAAGGGAAGTGTGTAGGGAGATGAGGAGAAAAATGTGGAAAAACATGGGGGAGGGGAAGGTATGGTGCAGGTGTGGTGTAAGGTGATGGTTTGCAAGATGAGGAGCAAACATACAGGAAGGGAGAAGGAGGAAAAAGTAAAGGGTGTCTAGTGGGATAGGGTAAATATCTAGGTAAAAAATCAAGAATATCCGAGTAAAATTATCAAGTTACCAAAATTAGGGTTTACTCGACAACACAAGCTAGGCCTAAAATTTAATACGCACTCTCTAGTAAATTTTAACCTAATTATATTTTATATCTAATAAGTCGTAATAATATTAAACATATTAGCAATATCTTTATTACCAAATATGCTAAAATAATTATTACAACTAATACACAAAATAACCAATTATGATTAGGGTTTCCAAAAATGGGGTAGTACATCACAATCCCCTTAAAAGAGATTCTACACACAAACTCAATAAAGCAAAACTAACTCATTACAACCTTGGGTGGTCCACAAACAATGGTCCTGCAAGATGAGGGTCACTACCCACTTAGAAGAACTAAACCCTAATCAAGACACATAGCTAGCACAATTATACATAAAACAATCATCAACCAATCACACCCATGTATGCACAAAGAACAATGAAGTATAAACACTCAAAAGAACAAAGGAATACTAGAAGCGGTGTCTACAAATCCAAAATCCTACGCCTCACAAATCACATTTAGATTGCTGACTACTGAACTTCCTTGGGTTCCTACAATACACTAAGTCTAACCTGCACTACTATGCAGGTAAGGATGAGAAGTAGGTCCTCTTCCCTTAGCACTCATAGTCGAGATGCTACTAGCAGGCACCTAAGTCACTGAGGAAGAATGTTGCTGATAGGTGGTTCTGCCACCTAACTATACTAGATGACGTTGAGCTCAGCTCTAGATGAGTAACACTCAAAGCCTCTATGGCCCATCTTACCACACTTACAACAGCCTATCATTATACTCTAAGAGTCATTTTCTTGGGTGGTTCCCTCTACACACCTTACATTAATAATGCCTTGGAGTTAGTTATTTCCAAACCGTGCTCCACAAACTATGAAGACTAACCACCACTAGGTCATCTCTGTTAAACAATAAATTAAACCCTTTTATCGCTTACATGATGCTAAATACTCTATGTTGGCCTCTTAGTCTCACTAAGGGCCCTCTTTGCCTCCTAAATCCTTCCTAGGGCACAAGACCTCTCATACATCATAAGTACATTTGCTCAAAGTGATGAGCAACATTTTCCTTGTTGCCAGCTATCTCTAGCAAAAAATTAAGAAGCTCAAAGAATTTGTTGAAGAAATCCTTAACTGACATGCTACCCTACTGTAGTGTCCAAAACTTGACATAATTTGTATGGTGCACATGAAAAGGGAAGTAGCATGCTCTCAAAATGTCATAATTCCTTTCCAAATGTCTACTGGTTCAATAGCTTGAAGCTAGTGTCCTCTCCACCATTCATATGACTTTCCTTGAAGGTAGAATGTATCGACATCAATATTCTTTCCATTGGACCAATTACAAGTGCTGAAGATCTTCTCAAGTTCCCTAATCTACCTTTATAAAAGTGTCAGATCCTCGACTCCTTTAAACACTGGCAGGTGATGAAACCCAACTTCTCTAAGCCCATTCTCAACCTGAACAGGTGCCGAATATGGCGGTTGAGGTTGCGGTTGCAGTTGTAGCTATGGCTCTACCACTCTCTTCATCACTACAATAACCAAATATTCCATATGCACAAGGTTCAAGTTTCAGCCATAGTGCTTAAGGAAATAGAATAATAGGGTTAACCGTAACGAACCCAATAAAATCCCATCAATTGGAAGGCAATGCACTCCCTATCATTTGAAGGATGACAATAACATTAATATTTTCACAAGGGTTGCACAACATCATAAACACAAGTTGAAAGAAGTATTTACATTCATACAAGATGGTCATACACCATTCATGATTATAATCATTATAATAATAGCAATTAGAATATCAATAAGCAAAAGGAAACTTTAATCTTCTAGGGTTATGTATACCACAAGTATAGATCCCTACCATACTAAGCATCCACCTAACATCAACCTTAAGCTTGAAATGCCTAATAAAATCCTCAAAACATATCATTTCCCCAAGCATTCTCTTAGTGTTACTTTGGGTAGAAATTTTATTTTGAGAGCAAAAAAGTATGAAATCAAAGAATGCAATTTTGTTGTTTTGAACTACTGTGTTTAAATTTGCTTGAGGCATATGAAGGATGCACTTTTTTTCTTATATATCATCTTTCTCTTCTTTTTACTAGATATTACATGCTTATTTGAGTTTAAAAAGTATATGTGTGTTGATAAACATGTATATGTTCTAGAGTATGGGTTTTGATTGCAATTGAATAGGGAATTTATATGTTGAGAGTGCTTATGAAATTTTGAGTTCAATTAGTAGTAAAAATGGCTATATACATGTCCAATAGAAAATTCAATGTCAAATGTGAATCTACAAAGGTTATATATACATTGATTACATGTTATGCCATAAGTTGATGATAAAAAGTACAAAAATCTAGTACTTTTCATTTTCATTTTATGTATAGCACTACTTAAACTCCAACATTGCTTTAGAAGTGCAACTAAAAACTCAAGGGTACTATTGTTGACTCATCATATGAGAAAATAAATTGGGTTTACATAAACCTAAACTAGGCATAGATGATGGTCAATTTTTAGAGTGTTTACCTAGTGGGAAGTATATTGTTAATGTGTTCATTCATGGAACCAATAAAGAGGTAGAAAACATAAGGTGAATAATCTAGGATTGCTGCCCACAAAGGAGACATAGAGCTTGGGAAAAAAATGTAACAAATGAATTAGGTTTTTTCTTTGCCAATAGAGAATAACAACAACGATATGAATACCTTGCTTGTAGAAAAATCATAGGCACATGATACCTTGATAAACATTGTTTGGAAGAATAGAGGCTTTTAACCCGAATAACTACTTTATTAACTAATAGTGGATTGCATTATTTTGTGCATTTAGGATGTTTACCATATAATATATTGATGCTTTTATCTTTTCTATTAGAGAATAAATAAAAAGGTATGAGCACACGTGATACCTTGATAAACATCATTTGAAAGAATAGAGACTTTTAACCCAAATAACTACTTTGTTAACTAATGTTGGATTGCATAAGTTTGTGTATTGTTGAAATCATTATTACTAACCCATTACGTTATAATTCCTGAGTTCTTTTCACTTGCATGTTGATGCTTGAGATATTGGGTGTAGTAGTATAAAATTTAGGATGTTTACCATTTACTACATTGTTGGTTTAAATAGAATATCTGATATTTTTATGCTACCTAAGGGTGGTGACAATGAGATACCACCCTATGTGAGCATGGATGATTTGTTTTTCTAGAATTAGTGACACATCAAACATGACTACACCAAATTTTTTTCAAAATTTAGAGGCTAAATCCTATATAATTCATAATCATATATTTAGGTATCTCTAATGTATTCTTACATGCATTTTTTTTGTAGAGGAAATAGAACCTTGGTGTGTAGGAATCTTGAGTTGTGTTTTATCTATTTTATGATGGTAAAAGAGCCAACATACATGGATTATTTCATTATTAAACAATTTTCCAAGGTTAGTCATATCCAAAAGGAGGATATTGTTGTTGGTGGTTTGATTACCACCATTATTTTAGACATGCCGATCAATATACCAATTGTTATTTTAACACCTCAACTTTTGGAAACCTTGATACTTTCCTGACCTTTTTTATTTCAAAATAAAGCTATCTTTTTTTATGTAATATGGTTATATCTCTTAACATTATGAAAACCCAAGTTATATTTTTAAAATGTTTCATTCTCACATTTTTTTTATCTTTCTTGTAATTTTAATTCACATGATACTTCTAAGCCACTTTTAGATATCCAAATCCTTCTAAATCACTCTAATATAAAAATATTTGAATTCCTTTTCTTTTTTATTCTCGTAGTCATGTTAAAAATGATAAAAATATATTATAAAATAAGTATTATCCATATTACATTTTACATATTAAAGTGTTTTAAGCCTTGACTTACCTTTTTACTTATCAAAAAATTATGAAATTCAATGGTCATCATATTTTTCATGTATATAAGATCAAAATTAATTGATTATATTTTATATTTATCTTTATGGTTTTAATTATTTTTTGTCATTTTCTAGCATAATTGATTATTGAAACTAACCTTTTTTTTAAATATTTGATTGTATCTATCATTTATGATCTAAGCCTTTTAATTCTATCAAGATCTAATATTGACCTTTTATTTAACTCCATACCATCCTATGACAAGTAGCATTAATTTATATTCTTAGATAACCTAAAACCATCTAAAAAGGAACAAATAATGCATGTTTTTAAACCAACATAGGGTTCATAATCATGCATTTTCGTAAGCATTCTTATCATACAGTACGCTAGATTGTATACCTTTCCCACTTTATAGGTTTGTACAACCCACTAGATAGATAATTGGAATTAATTCTTGAAAGGCATAAAAACATATTAATATAAAATACACTAATCATTTTATGATTATAGTATTAATTTACTATGATCCTATAAGGGTGTGCTGATGGAAGAAAAATGAACATCCTACCAAGCATGACATCAAAACACGTGTTATTGGAGTTTTTGTGTTGTAGGGTATGGATATCTCGTAGGATGGTTTTTGTTATGGTAATGAGTAATGCTATTAGATAGAACACCCTATGAGAATTAGCTAACTATCCCCAAAGGTCATGTGTGCACTTCATCCTCCTCCTTTCTCCAATTCAACTCTCTCTTTCTAATGTTATCAAAATTGCAATTCAGATGATAGGATCGTATGATCCTATGATCTAGAAGTACCTAATCAATTCGGATAGGTAGTAGAATTAATGGGATAGTAATAACAAAGTAGGATCGGTAAGATCACGATTGTATAACCGGTCCTAACCAAATACCACTTTCTCAATTTGGAGGAGAGTAAGATCAGAGCAGGACTGGTTCGGATTGGAATAGGATAAGTTAGGACGGGTTATGATAGGTTGCATGATCTATCGATTCTAACCAAATACCAATTTTATCATAAAAATAATTAATTTTTTTTTACTAAATAGCCTTTGTTTGAAGTCTAATTTGAGTCTTGTTTGCATCTCTTTCATTCATTCCTTAAGTACCTCTTTTCGTCGCTCTTTTTTCTATCATCAATTTACCAACTCTCCCAAAATCATATATTTGTGTTCATCATGGAAAGATCAGGAAAGATAACAAACATTGATCTACAACAATGTAGCCACGACTTCAAACTTTAGCAATCTAATGATTTTTCAACCAGCTCCAACAACCTAACAATAATAGCACCCACAATGTATATTTTTTCTCTTCTTAATTTTGAACTAAGTATTTTCAAGAAAGTATGCCATTTGGACCCAATTACACTATTTTATTCATTTTAGTTCCAAGCTTGCACAATAAATTAATAATTTTATTTAGTGCTTTGGGATGAATGTCTATCATAATTATGATTATGATTAGCGAGCTTTGTGCTTTGCTCTAATAGGTTTTAGCTCACTTTATTTATATTTTTATATGCATTTCATTTTGATAAGTGTCCATATGATTTTCTATTAAGTTTCTGCTATTGTCTTGTGCTAAACTTGATCATTAAAAAAAGAAAAAACTAAATAGTTTTTTATTTGTGTATGTTTCCCTATTGAACTCAATCATTTAACTATTTAAAGTTTAACTAAAAGTTTTTGGTATTATTTAACTTTCAATGTGAATAACTTATAGCATATATGTTTTAAGAGATAATACTTTTTACATTTTCATAGAATCTTATGATCTGATTCTACAAGCCCTTATCAATCCTACATAGAATCATGATCCTAGTAATATTGTCATTCCCACATAGTTATCATAGGGTTAAAGAATACTATAAGGTGGCTGAACCTACAATGCAACTATAGGGTGATCAATACTAAAAGCTTAAAGACCCTAGAGGGTGAGATACCCTATAGCAAGGCCTTAGAGAAGGTCATAGTGTGAGATGACACTATAAAGTAGTTCATAAGGAGATTTAATGACATAATCTATGAGGTAGTTAGGTGGTCGTAAGATGCAACTCAAATTTATATAAAAACAAAAATGTGTTACAATTAACGGTAAATTCAAAGATTTTCCCACCCTCCATAGTCCCAAAGGCCACAACAAAATTCCCTGCAACATGCCACATAAGCTTAGCCTCTTCCTTACCTCATCTACAGAAAGGATGAGATGAGGAATGAAGATAGGGTCTCCACCATTTTTGCATGCTAAATTCATATTAGAATAAGAGGAAAATAGAATGAGAAACTTGGAAAAATAAAGGAGAAGCGATGGAGGTTCAATCTCTAGGTTGAAGATGAAGTTTAAGGAGGAAGGAAGATCAACCACCCTATCTATTGTAGTAATCCTACAAAGTGTACTCTTCCTTATTCTTTATTTTTCTTTTTTCTTTCTCCTTTATAATTTAGGGATAATTCTCAGCATCATTTGAATTATTTTTTGAGGAGGATTATAAATATCCCATGCTTGAATTGACTTGAATGTTTTATCATTCTATTATGCTATCAAATTATGACTATTACATTTTTAGTGCATTTAATGTTGTATGAGGTTATTTCTTGACCACAAATAACTTCTACTTAGTTGGATGAATCTTAAGAGGGATAAACTCAATGGAAAAGGCTAAAATGGTTACTAACCTATCATAGATACGTGTTAGGGTCATGCATTAACACTAGGAAACTCACCGCATGATGTTGCCAAGGTAAATGTACTAGGATGGTGACTACCTAAGAATATGCTCTACCCTAAATGAAGCTTAGTGAGTGGATGAGTGTTGATACCTTGTAGGGAATTGCATAATAAAGTGTGATGGTTTGATAGTCATAGATTGAATAAGGATCCCCTTCCCCACAAACCTATGTTCTAATGTTTTCTACCTTATCAATCTTATATTATTGTGTTAATTGTTTATATTCTCATTTAGATTTTCCTTCATAGTTTATATTACCCTATTAGTATAATCTATTTTTATTTCTTCTTTTTACATCTTATAGCTATCATAAAATATTGTACTAACCTAGTCCTAGTGGGTTCAATACTCTAATTATCATTATATTACTTAGGACAAATGTGCATACTTGCACATTGTGTTATGACCATTTTTCTATTTTTAGTGCTTTGTGTACATAGCCATGCACCAAAATTTTAACTATGTTGTCAGGAATTAATAGTGTACTAAGATAATTTGTATAATTGTAGTTGTAAAATATTGAGATTAGTTTGCCATTGATTTTTACTTATTTTCATTTTTGTGTACCCCACACGATTATTTAGGTGCAAGTGAGAGTGAATGTTATGACAAGATGAATACCTATCTTGATAAAAGCAACATCCTATTAGTTGCACTATTACCACCACAACCCACAATAGCAAACCCTTCCTCCTATGGAAATTGATGGGGTTGATAGGAACCAAGCCATAACAGATTTTACTACCTCTTTTCAAGATCATCTGAACCCTACCATTATTTAGCCTCAAAATCCAAGCCTTAAACAATATAGGGAATTTTAGTGGACAAGTTATTGAAGACCCATACATGCACTTAAAATCCTTCATGTAAATGAGTGATAACTTTAAATACTCTATAGTAACCAAGAAAGGCTCATGTCTCAAACTCTTTCCATACGACCTGTAAGGTAAAGCTAGAGAGTGGTTATACTCCCTTCCTATCATATATATCACATTGTGGGATTGACTTATTCACATGATCCTTATGAGATTTTGCCCTCCAATAATATGAAAAACCTAAACATAGTATAGCATCCTTCCTACAAGGATATGACTGTACCTTACACAATGCATGGGAAAGGTATACAGGTTTGATACAAAAATGCACTAACCATGGCCTACCCTAATAGCTACAAATCAAAAATTCTATTATAGGTTAATCCCACATTCCATGAATCTTATAGATGCATCTTTCGATGGAAAATTATTGAGAAAATCCTATGACCAATCCTATAGCATCATCATGATTATAACATGCAACTAACAATGACAGGCTAGCAAGAGGAATGTCTATGATGTTCAAGATCCTAGTATTTTTGAGGTTGATAAAATCACAACTCTTTGGATGGATATATAATTAATAGCCAGCATGCTTAAAACCATGTCTCTTACAACTTCACAAGCTATAAAATAATGGGAAGAAGAGTTTCCTATCAAACAAGTCACTGTAGAGTCATGTATTTACTATAAAGAAGGTCACCTATTTGAGCAACGCTCTACCAATCCCATGTTAAAAAATTATGTAGGAAAACAACCTGTAGAAACCCTGTAGTATGGACATCACTACAGTTAGAATTTGAGGGAATATTAAAAATTACACCAGATAAACCACATCAACAGTGAGTACCTTATACCAAGATTCAAACATCCACACTACCATCTTTAACATTACCCACCTCAAAATTACATTGAGCCTACTCCTAACCTTTTAATGCTCATATTTTTTAGTATCTTGAGACCCTACTAAAAAAATACATGGAAAGGACTGATATATTATTTAAAAGCATGCCACATCACTACTAAACTTGGAGGCTCAAATTGGGAAGGTTGCTACAACCATGAGCAGTAGACCCCAAGGTCACTTACCTTATGACATGGAGCACCCTATGAAGGAAGGGAAGTAGAAATACATGTTCATCTCATGGAGAGGTTGTTCGACACATTAATAACTGTATGACAGAAGATTATCCTATAGGGAAAACTACAAACATCCACCCTATAGGCAGCACCAACTTACACCATGAGCCAAAGGACCTATAACACATTAATCTTGTAGTGTCTCATCTGAAGCCACTTGCACAAGCACTTTCACAAGATCATCCTCTAATAATTGCTAGCACATTAAACTTACTAAAGAATTGATTATGACCTAATGTCATATTTGTTAAGTAACATACTGTAACAATTTTTATTCTATGGTATACATTGTTTTATTGTTCCTATCTACCTCACTGCTATTTTTTAGCATTTACTGATCTCACAAAAGGATTGGTTGCTACTTGTCGAAGCCATAAAGCAAATCAGAGACCCTAAGAACCTATTTAACTATTTGAAGGGGTACCGATCCCTCCAGAATCACCACCTTGAGGGAGTCTTCTTTCCTCTTTTGTTCTTATGTTTATTTTATTCTCTTTTCTTTTCTTATTAGTCTATATGTGTGTTATGTGAGGACACTACATCTCTTGAAGTTTGAGGGGATGTTTAATGTTCTATGTTTATGTGTTATTTTTTGCCTTTGTTATTTTGTGTGATTTTTATATTGTTAGTGTCATAGTAATGTTGTAGAATATGTGTGCCTTATATCCTCACATCCTTATAAATGATTCTAGAATTAGTTTTGTATATTTCTTTTTGTTTCTCTTGCTTCTTTTCATTTACATTTTCATGGTTTTGTTAAGTTCTACTTTCATTTATATCCATTATTTTTACCTTTCTTAGTATGTGATCCTATAGGGTCAAGATTTACCCTCAAACAATTTTACTTTAGTAGTGAGGACACTACTAATTTTTAATTTCAGGGGAGGATATATTAGTGGTAGCTAATATTTTATTTTTGCACTCATTTTTTATACGGTGGGTGTCTTCCTAATTTACCCTATCCCATGATGCATGCTACAATATATAATTCCCTACATGCTTTTATTATGCCAAATTTAGCAGTATACATGCATGCATGCCTTAATTATATATAGGGTAGTGACTTGATGATGTCTCATGAGACCTTTGAAATGTTTCTAAAAGTTTGACTTGTGTTTTTATTGCTTAACTCATGTAAAAAGAAGGAAATTCTATAGATAGTACACTATGAGCACATCAACTCATGTGACCTTGTCCAAATTATGTTTAGAGAGATCAGTTAGTACGAAACCAACCCTATAAGGCTGTGGTGGCTAAGAAGAGAAATGGATTTTCTAGAGTAAAAAACCTTATAGGATGGGGCCTATAATAAGTTTGGAGGATTTTTTTGGCCCTTATCAAAAGAAGTTATGCTAGGGAATCCTAGCAATGATAGTAGAGAATTTTATAATTCCAATACCCACAATACTTAGTAACCAAGGGTTCTTGCATGATACCCATGTGCACAATTGCATCAAACGGTGTTCTAGGGTAATGAATATAATGAAACCCCTTCTGAAATAGGTGATAGGGTGTAATAACCTGGGGTTTATATCTATGATCTAGATGTTTACCTAAGCCAAAGCCCTTGTGCATCTACAAAAAAAAGGAGAAGGAAAAAAAGTAGGAAAAAAAAAAGGAACTCACCCTATAGGATGATCTACTTGATAGAATATAGAACCTTGGGAGGATCTAACACACCCTAGAGGCAAGGTCTCAAGTTGATCAGCAGTCCCAAAGATATTAAGTTGACTTAAGAAATTTTTAAGATAGGACTCAAATAAGAAACGCATGCACTCTTAGGAAACTCTCCTAATTCTTGATTAAGTTGGAAATTTCCCTCAAGGATCTCACTTTGTGTATTGATTCGGTTAAGGGCCAAGAGTCACTCCCAACACATATAAGGACTTAATTCAATTCATTATTGTGACTAATTTTCCATAGCATTGCATTTTTATAAGCATTATTATCGCAGAATATCCTTATTGTTTACCTTTTCCACATTATGGTGTTGTAGACCCCATGAGCTAGAGAATGGTAATTTAATTCTTGCTCTAAAACGTAGTAATATGAAACACAAGAGCTGATGATTTTATGATTATAGGATTATCTTGTTGTGAACCTCTCAAGGTGTGCTAACAGAAGGAATGAACTACCCAAGTGAACTCCTTGCCAAGCATGACATTACAACACATGTTATTACGGTTATTGTATTGTAGGGAATGGATATCTCGCAAGATGGTTTGTGCTATGAGAACAAGTAATGCTATTGGATATAATACCCTATGAGAAGTAGCTAAATCTCCTCCAAAGATTACATATGCACTTCATCCTCCTCCTTTCTCCAATTCAACTCTCTCTTCCTACAAGCTTATCAAAGGGTGATAGATGTTATAAGATGGTTGATCCTAGAAGGTTAAATATGATATAGTATGGTTGCAAAGAAGGTCATTGGGTGAGATGAACTTATAGGATAGTCCATAAGGTGATATGGTGGCATACCTTATGAGATGGTCGGTTAATAGTAAGGTGCAACTTATATTATAACTAAACATAAATTCAAAGATTTATTTGGTCCCCCCCCGGTGGTTCTAAAGGTCATAAAAAAATTCCTTACAACATGCCATATAGGCCTAGCCTCCTCCTTACCCTATATATTAAAAGGATGAGATGAGGAATGAATAGGGGGCCTCCACCATTTTACATGTTGAATTTAGATTATAATCAAAGGAAAACAGAGGTAGAAACATAGAAAAATTTAAAAGAATCCATGGAGATTGAAGCTAGAGGTTGAAGCTAAAGGTTAAAGATGAAGTGTAAAGAGGAAAAAAGATAATCCACCCTATCTACAGAAGTAACCCTGTAAGGTGTACTCTTCCCTAATCTTTGTTTTTCTTTCATCCTTCCCTTTTTCAATTTAGGGATAATTTTTAGCAAGAATCAAGTTATTTTACGGGGAGGATCATGAGGATCTCATGCTTGAATTATCTTGAATGATGTATTTAATAGTGTTATGGTATCAATTCATGGGTATTTCATTTTTAGTGAATTTAATGTTGCATGAGGTTATTTCTAGACCACAAATAACTTATACTTGGTTGAATCTTGAGAAGGATAAAATCAATAGAAAAGGATAAAATGGATAAATCATGATTCATACCAAGTGTCAAAATTTCTAGATGAGAACATAAGAACAAGTGCAATGACATACGAAGGATGCAAGCTACTTAAGTAAACTCTAAGTTACATTCCTTTTAATTATTCATGAAATTTTTATGGTAATGTTATATAACCATATTTTTTTATGTAATGGATTAGATTAAGAAATCATTCATAACTTAAATCATACACTAGCTCATAAATACTTATGGGGGAAATTTAGGTATCATATCAATGAAATAACCATATCAAGATCAATCATATAATTAATATAAAGCTAATATAATATACCTCGGAGCCTCATTATGGTTATTACCTCTTTAAAGCGGTGATCATATATTTACATCCATATAAGAATCTCAAACAAGCACTTAGATTCTCCATCATGGAACTTAGTCATGATAACTCTAATACCTTGAATTTGACCTAACCCTAATCACATGATTAATATTTTTTATCTCACTCTAATTATTTTTTAGTAATCTTAAAGCTAACTCTAACTATAATCCTAAAATTCATTTCATTTTCCTCTTTTCTCTTTTATTTCTTATTTTCTTTTTCCCTTTTATTTTTTCTTCTTCCCTAATCTTCTTCTTCCACATGTGAATTATTTCTTCCTTGACTTATTTCCTTTAGTTTTACCTCCAACTACAAGCCCACCTATGCTTAAATTAATCATCGCCACCATCACCTCCCTCAACACTTGGGATATGTCGCATGATTTTTCTCCCCAATCCATCCTTAGCTTTGCAATCATTGCCTCCAACTTTTGGTCTTTTCACATATTAGCATTTACAACCATCACCCTCAACTATAAATACCCTCATCTCTCACTCATCACTACATTTAATTCCTCACCAAATTCATCCCTTGACTCCCTCTTTCAATCTCCATCTTTCTTCTGCATCATCTTCACTATTCTCCGCCATTTTCTTGCATCAAGGTCTACGTAAGTTTTCAAATCTCATGTTACACCAGCTTTACTACGTAATTTAGGGGTGTTTATCATAAGTCTTATTTGTTTAGAAGAAAATAAAGAAATAAGGATAATATTAGGAGAAGAAAAGACAACGAAATTAGTTGGGAAATGAAGGGAAAACAGAGCTTTCTACCAAACCTTGCTTTTTCTACAAAGTAGGTAAAGGGAAGAAGATGAAGAACTTTCTCGACACTTAGCAAAATATGACAAGGGAAAAGAGATAATGAAGAGAAAGTAAGGAAGCTGAGATGAATCAAAAATGACAACCCCTAAAAGCCTCTATGGTTTACAAAATAGTAGGGAAATGGGAGAGGAAGGGTTAGAGGAGAGAGATGGTACTAAAGGTGAGAACAAGTGTATTAAGGATATAAGCTAATGAAGCATGGGTTGGTGAAGCAAGGTCATATTCTAAAGGACAATTAGGGACAAGTTACACACAATCCTATAAGTTAGAGGAGAGAGGAAAATAAGGGAGAGATATGGTAGGTGAGAAAGTACAACAATAGGTATTTATGGGGAATTTTTAGTCAAATAAAATTATCCCAATAAAGGATAAGACCTCCACTCCTTCCTCTAACTTTAGATCACACAACCAATCCCCATACAAATTTTATATAATGATTTAAATACTCGACCAGATCAATTGGCTCAATGGATATGATTGGGTACCAGCCACGAGCTTGATGCAAAAAATAAAGTTTAAAGTTCTAAATTGCTTAAACAAAACTCGTTCTAAATTGATTGAACCACCTAGTCCATCCGGTTCATCCACACAATTTGACTAATTCAACTATTTTCTCTTTAATTTTATTTTTCCTTTTTTTTGTTTCGATTTTTATTTTTTAATTATGATATTGGAATCATGCCCTCATGTAATATTACTACTAAAAATATATTTTTTAAATAGTTTTACACATAATTATATTATTTTTAAATACAATAAAATTCCTATTGAATATTGGCCAAACAATTCTGGTCAATTTTTAGTTTTAGTTTGAAGGCACCAATTCTATCCACATTTGTGAAAACATAATCAATATATTTGGACATAACCTTAATCTTAACGAACAATATATAGGTATATCCATGATTGGTTCTTAGAATATATCACCAATAATCTCCTCCTAACAATATAACCAATCAATATAGCCTTTTAACCACAAAATACACAGCTCCCCGAACAACCCCCTAGTTTTAAGGTGTGACACACGACTACTCGGGCAAGAGAACTCACATAAGTAATAAGGTAAAAGCATAATAATTTCTAACAGAATAATAATAGTGAACATTTATTATAAACGTGACAGAACATCCATAATCCAATCAATCTTGGCTAATGACAAATTAAATAGCCAGTGATTGTAACATGCCTAAAAGCAACAATAGTGATAAATGTCAAGCATACAAAAGACTTAAACTAAATTATGAAATTCAGAAACGAACTCAATGATAATTCTCTCAAACTCGAAAGGGGTGAGTGAAACCACAATTCAAAAAGTGACTAACCCACTAGCTAAAATAGAAATCAAGCCACTAGCATGCTATATATAAAAAACCATTTTAACAAAATGTCTTTTATTGAAAAAATTGTAATAAAACTCTATGTAGAGTATTGCATTTCATAAAATAATAATCAATAAATTTGAGAATACTGTATCAAAATTGAGTATAAATGGTGACAATAAATACAAATGATTCAAAACTTGAATAAATACAATGAACCAACTAGCAGATTAATCAACCAAATAAATATAGAAAGGTTAATAAGACCAAAAAAACAATTCAGTATTCAAATCGGGTAATCAATTCAAGGTTTTAGTATAGCTATGACCATAACCCCCCCATGGGCAAAGCCCACAGCTAGGGAAATACTAACAACACTAATTGACAAACCCTTAGTCATTAAGCAAGGTTTGATTGGTCATCTTATATAGTGCATCACAAACAATAGTAGAAGTTGGATCAATTAGTCAATCCACACTGCTTAATGGGTCCACTAGTAAAGGCTTACCACGCTTTGAATGCCAGAATCACAAGACACTTAAAAAATTCCTATTAACAAAAATATAATATAATAATTTATTAGATAATTAACAAACTTCTCAAAACAATAAAATATCGATAAATACAATGCTTGATCTAATTTTTATTTTAGAATATAGAGTATTAAAGCTTATATATTTATGGCTTAACATAGGCATAGTTTATAAAAAATACTTTAATAAAATAAAAAAGAGAGAACAAGGAAGCATATACAAACAATATGAACTTAAATACGAAAGGATCAATGAACAAATTGATTTCCTTACAATGTAATCCCAAGATGATACCATCTCAAGAGCTCAACAATCAAGATACCTAAAAAAAATTTCAATGAACTTATTATTAACAATAAATGTTTGTACTAATGAAATAATATACACCCTATATACTTTATCTTGGACCCAAAACATTCTCTCAAACTTATAATTTGGGTGAATAGTAGACAAGGAAATGAACGACTTAATTATGGAAAAAGTATGTCGTGTGACCAGTTGCACAATGCAAGACCATGCGACTAGTGCACAAATTAGCGAAAACATAGCCTTACTTCCTCCTCCCTCTCCTTGCTTCCTTTCAACTACCTAATTATTTTATTTTTGAACCTCAATCTCTGTAGAATCTTACAAATGCTAATCAATTTTCCATTGAAATTTTAATCTAAACCCATACTTCTTTTCATATGCAAATGCTCTCTTATTCATAAGTTGTTGCTCTCAAGGACCGAATCTCGTATAATGAATCGCCTAATCGCATGTATCATGCACACTACCTACTCAATGAAATAACCTAACCAACATAGATTTAATAATAATAAAAATTAAAGGAGCTCAACATTTCAACTTTACCCTTACCTTCCTTAACACCATTCTAGATTTTGATTTTGTTTTCGACATTTTGATTTCATCTTCTAGATTTTGTTTTTGACAATGGTGGTTGTGGTCAACATTAGGAATGGTGATGCATCAACAAAATCATGTCAGTAGTGGTTGCAAGCTATTATGACTCGTATTTGTTGCAATGTAAAATTATACTGAAAAATCAATATATTGGTAAAAAAAAATTAATGCATTAATGGTGAAAGATTAATTTTAAGTATAATAATGGTAAAATATCAACTCACTAGTAAAATATCATTGCATTAGTGGCAAAAGACAAGTGCATTAGTAGTAAAATCTTAATACATTAGTAGTACAAGATTAATTTTAAGCAAAAGTAATGGTAAAAGATCAACTCTCTGATAAAAAAAATCAGTACATTAGTGGTAAAATATCAGTGCATTAGTAGTCAAATATCAGTACATTAGTAGTAAAAAGAATTATTAAATCATAGTATTTATCTTGTAAAATATCATTTTATGTATTGATATTTGATAATCATATATTAGTAGTGAAAGATTAGTTTAATGATGGTAAAAGATATATTTAATAGTTGTAAAACCTACTTAGGTACATAGTAAAATAAATATGGTGAAAATTATTTAAATACATGGTAAAATATATGTTGATAATTTTTTTTTTTTAAATGATGGTGAAAGATATGCTAAACATTGGTAAAATTTAAGGAAGACAAAAGTGAAAAGTATGTATAGTCGTTGTGAAAGATGAGTTTTTGTAAAAGAATTATTAAATCATAGTATTTATCTTATAAAATATCATTTTATGATTGATGAAAGTTTTTCTATAGTTTATGGTGAAATATCATATATGTGTTGATGAAATAAGAATTGAATAATAGTGAGATATCATTTTAAATATAGGGAAATATTAAATATATTCTACTAGAAAAATAATTTAATCAATAGTAATGATGATTACTATATTATTTAATGAAAGATCAGTTCAAATATGATAAAATATAATTTTAATAACAGTGAAATATTTAGTTAAGGTTGGTAAAGATTTAGTATTAAAATTATAAAATAATAGTTTTATATTAGTAAAATATTACTTAAATGCTAACAAAAATTTATTTGAAATGGAAAATTAATACAACACGGATGACTTCTTAACCTTTTTATTTTTGTTAAAATAGCAATATGACACATGCCGTACGATGTTCCATCGTACATGCTATATAATATAGGAATTTATAAATTATTAATACAAATGATTTGACTATTTAATACACAAGTATATGATTATGACCAGGTGTTCGGTATTAGTCCTAACTCCTAACGCTCAATTTCTGTATCTCAATTGCTGTACAGAACGTTGACCATCAATTAATGTCGCAATCACATTAGGAATTATTTATTTATTAGGGTAGTAAATACCCTTAACTATTACTAGCTTTCTTATTGCAAACACTAAGCCCACCGCAGCAGACTAGCAAAGGATACTAGTACCTCAAAATCAATCTATTGAATTAGACCCCCACACGATGACATCTATAATTCAACAAAAGTATATTTAAAAACATAAATCTCGTGAGATTGTTTTATAATGACATAGACATTTTTTGAAGTTTTTGTAAAGACAAACATTTGATTTAAATTTCATAAATACATAAACGTTTTCAAATTTTGTAATGTTAAGACAATTTTGACAATTAAATCACCGAAGATTATTAAATTATTACTTCCTTTATTTTATAATATAAGGCATATAAAAAATTTTATACTTATATTAAGAAGTATCAAATTATAGATAAAAATAATAAAAAAAAATCATTTACTTTTACCGATATACCATTGTATTCATACTTCATACTCCCCTAATTAATTGGAAAGAAATTGACAAGGTTAGAATTGAAGACATTGCATTTGATGTTTGATACTTTTTGTAAAATGCTTCATATTACATAAAACAAAATTCAAAACATTAAATGTCTTACATTATGAAACAAACAAATGGAGTACGTAATAATTATATAGCTTATAAAATTTTATGCCTAAACTACCCCTATCTTATGTCTTAAGCTTTCAATTGGACACGTAAGAAACATATAAACAAATAAAACAGTAGAAAGTTTATGTTAAATCAAACAAACTCACTTCAACTTCAAGTATTAGAATAATGAAAATTATATTTGAAAAATCTAAATCTAAAATTTGACTTGAGTTAGCCGAGTCAACTAGATTGTTGCAAATTAAAATAAATGGAAATCAGTCCAATTTCAAATACTAAAAACGTCATTTAAATTGCTGCAAATGAATAATTAATCTTTTTGCTTGGGATTTTGCCCGCCCTTTGAGTTCCATGTGCATGAAGCCATGCGAATATGTTGCAGATGGAAAATTAGACAACTTAAAAAGCATTGCTCAGATCTTGCCGCCCTTATCCTTCTGCCATTTTTTCTGGGAACGTGAATGCCGTCGGAAACTTTTATCGATCAAACAAGAAAGAGAATAAAAATAAAAACCTTCTTGGAGCTCGGTCCATATTTTCTTCTACTCGCGTGGAACTTCGAAGTTTTGAAAGAATGGCATAATAAGGTTCTAAACTGGCAGCAAGTGAATGATAACACTAAGAAACCACATCGGTTGAAAAGGATGAAGGCTAGAAGTCAGAGGTTTGAAGAATGTCCGTCCAACTCGAAGCTACGTCACTCTGTTGCTATGTCCTTGTTATTTATTTACTCATGTGCCTTTTATTTGTTGTTTAATTAGAAATTTCAGTAGAATAAGAAAAGTTAAGGAATAGAAATATATGAATTAAGTATTTCTTTATGATTTAATAACCTTTGGTGATCTAAATTTTGGAATTACCTCAAAGTTACATATTTTACAACGTTTATGTTTTTATAAAAATAAAATTAAACATCTATGCCGTTTGGGAAATTAAAAAAAAAAAATTCAAGAAAAAAAACATTTGTCTTTATGAAAATATATCTAAACGTTTATACTTTTAAATACGTTTTGCCTAACTTATTCTAATATGGCAGCTTCCAAACTTGATTTTGAAGCAGCGTGGTGACGAACAGAGGGTCGGGTTGACGACGTCACAGGAAAGATTGAATAATTTCTTGGTAAACGGTAACCAACAAGTGGTTACAGTAGGAGATAAGATCAATGGGTACTAGGTAGGTTGATCTATGTAATATTAATTCATTCCTTCTCTACTCATAGTCATAGCTTTCAACTTCCATCTTCGTCTCTTACCCTTCTAAGTCAATGTTAATTAATGGCAACCAATGACTAGGTTACTATCTATGGTTGTCTAGTATACGGCTAAATCTCTACAAATCAAAAACTAATTTAAGCAGATCTACAACTAAAGTTGCTAATTAAGATTAATGCAATATACTAATAGCTTATGGTAGATTAGAACAGGCAATTAAATAGCGGTCGCGGTCGCGGTGTCATAGTATCGGAGCATCGTGAACGATAAATTATGCATCGCGGTCGTCACGGCGTAAATTTTTATTTTTATTTCACCATATACACTAATTATTATTTATTGATCATTTGAATATAAATATTCAATAAACTGGTATTTTATATCATATAAGAAGTATAAAAGTGAGTCATTATATACTAAATTTTTCTAATAACCCTAAATTTACCTTAGAATGAAAAAAGACATGCTATTTAATAGTAAATGTGAAGATAATAAATAGTAATACTTTATTCTAATTCAATAGTAACTTGATCTAAGATACATATAGTAAATAAATAAATAAAAATTATCATGCATGCTTTTTTCAGTAGAATTAAGAATTTTCAATAAATTGCCTATTTATCGACGATTTATCCCGATTTACCAGTGATGTTTTCCGATTTATCGGCGATACCGATTTATCAGCCGATTTAGTGACAATTTATCGGCCGATAAATGTGAAATTTTAAAACCGTAGCGTATCGGTAATTTCGCGTAGCGACTGACCCAAAAACCGCTAAATAGCAGCCGCTACGCTATAGCTGAACCGCTATTTAATTGTATGGATTAGAGGTCAAATGAATAGATACTAATTATACTCTAATTAACAACTTAAAAAATTAAACGAAGTAATATACACTAGTCTACCTCTACATACTTGCTAGCTAATATGGCTCCTCCGCTCAAACCGATTATGCTTCTTCGTACTAACTCAAGAAAACCAGAATCGCAGTTTAATTATGTGCGGGAGAGAAGAGCTGTTTTTATGCGTTTCCCCGGTTAATAGCCAATAATATAGAGTGGTAGGGAGGGAGGGTCTAAGGGTTTACTAAATTATTTACATGCCTCAAATTACCTTTCCATAGTTAAATTCCAATTAAAATGCATATATTCTGGTTATAATATATTAATCCAATTAATTGCCTGTCAACTTACTTTGTAACAAATGTACCGGTAATTGGTACAGTGATACATACTTACCTCTCTCTTTTTTTCCTTAGATCTCACATAATATCATAACTAAATATACCGCGTCATCCTTATTTAGTTTGATTATATGATTTATGATTTTATAGTTAGACTGATCGATCAAACAATTGACTTTCAATTAGTTTGAGCACGGCCATGCATTTTCAATCTTACTAATCAAGTATATATACACATATTTCTCTCAGTATATGAGAAAGACTAATTCCATCCTATTCACTCGTATTCTTCAACATGGTTCATAACATGTATGATCATATTCTCAGTCTCAACGATTCTTTCTTACTCTTATCACCATATATCTGTGAGCTACAATCAAGAAAACTATATAGGAAACGGTGGCTAGAGAATATTTCCATATTATTTCAACAATATATTTTATAATCCTTTCCTCAAAACTAGTTCTCGAATAATTCTTACTCTTATCGCCATGTATCTGTAAGCTATCAAGCTACTCTACAAAAATCACAATAATCAGTTACAGACAATACATTAAAAACACTGAGGACATGCTTCAGTAAGTTATGTGGGACGGTAGATCAAACAGAAGCCTTTCAAGACACTCAATCTCAATTAACATGCAGATACAATAGTGGAAGAAGATACGCAAGGCATCTCGAAAAGACTTTAATATACAACAATAAAATTGATTTACATAAAACACTGATGATATAAGATTTGAAATGAATACTCTAATCCAAGTAAATGAACTAGAATACTCACTAGCCAAGAGTGGACCTAGTTTGGGATCAGCGAAGGAAATGAAAATGCTTCTTTTCCGTCAATAGGCGAGGCGAACGAGTGTTATTTCTTTGAGTAACGACCCACTAAACTCTTCGCTTTCTCGGGAGCAAAGAAGCGCGCCTATGAAGCAAACATGAAATGAGTAGATGATCATACAGCAAACACTTTTACAAATGATATGATGATACAATGACACGCAACTATGAGAAACAGGAAAATGGAATAAAAGTAGAGATTAATTACCAAAGGTAAAATCAATAATGGTGATCTAGTCGGAGTTGGCTTCCTCGTTTTTCAAATTCAACCCTAGTGAGGTTCTACTCTTGCAGATGGTTCACGTAGAAAAAAGAAATCAATTGAAGAACCACTAGCCTCAGAAAAGCCTTCATCTGTTCATCACTGCCTCTGCTTTGCTCGCTCTCTGTTGGATGTTTTCTCCCAAAACTTTCAGTTTGCTCATCTTCATCCATAATTTTTCTATTTCATCCAATCAATTCTGTCCATTGCTTGGACTATCTCAATCCCTGTGATTTGTTACTCGGAATCTCAAATTGCATCCATCCTTCCTACTTTCTTCTTTGCCTTATCTTCATCCCCATCACCATGCATCACTACTTCACTTATGTAAATAACCTAAATTATTTGGATTCACGGACTGCAACCGAAAAATCTGTCTTCCATATCCAGTTTCACCATGCAATTCAACAGCATTATGATAACAATTTATGAGTTCATGATCGAGTAATGACAAACACTGTTCATGATCATAATTCCGCCAATCATTACCATCCTCTTCATATTCACAGGAGTTATATTTAATCGTCACACCAATATTTACCAATGACTACCAACCAAGCCGAATCTTTCACCTCACAATGCCTAAACAACATCAATTCATTCAAAGTAACTAAATTCTCTGATCCTTGCCTTATCATACGCCATATCATTCCTAATAGTCCACCTCTGTTACCTTTCAAATTGGTTGTTGGGCTCCCCGTCTATATACATTGACACAGATTCTCAAAACCTACTTCCCATTACATATTCTACATCTCTTTAATAATTGATCAAGACTTCCCCTCTCTATATATTGAAATCAAGACTTTCCTACTCCCATGTATTACCCCATATACAAATTCAACTAGACCAAAGAATTCTAATCTAAAAACTTCAAGTTGTGTTCCCAAAACCCAAACCCTTCCTACAAACAAGATAGCTTATCATCATATCCTGTTTGGGGAAGCTTGATAAACTAAAGAAAAAAAAAAGGTGCAACATGGGTGTGTTATCAAAGTGTGTTTACGGAACATGGATGTGTTGTCGGCGTGTATTCATGGAAGATGGGTGTGTGTAAAAACAAGGAGCTATCAAGTGAAGGAGAGTCCAACATGGCCATGAACATTAGGGTGTGAGTGAGCGCGGTCAGGTTGCATGCCCTTTTTACCTAGCTATGCTTATCATCGAATACCCCTCATACTTGATTGCAATGAACATGTATTAGGGACATGATCATGCTAGTGTACATGCCTATGTCATGTGTTTGGAAGTATTGTGCTTGTTTTTATTCCGGATCTTGTTTGCTTAGTTTTGGACCTGAATTTTCCGCATGTATTTAAATAGAGATCAATGTATCAGTCATAATATTAACACATTCATAACAGAGAGATAAAATTCTGGCCATATTTAGTGGATGTAGTCATATTGTTGAACCACATAAATCTATTTTCTATTCTTTTACTTTCTTATTTTTTATTCAGTTATTATTGCTTGAGTAATTGTTGTTCGCAACAATTGTACCAGAATTTGGTTGGACAAAGTTCTACATATAAATCAATAAAAATTAAGATTAAGAAGTTTGATGGTTCTAAGGTTGCATTCTGGAAGATGTAGATGGATCAGAAGAATCTCCATTCTTCACTAGGGAATGATAAACCGAAATTGATTGAGAAGGCTAAGTAAAATGCTTTAGATAGGAAGACTTTAAGTGCAATTCAAGTGAGCTTAACATGGAACTCTGCTTTCACTTGCAAATGTTCATAACATTTTGCAAAAGATTGACCTGATGCTCTCACATCCATGAGGTCCAATTGCAACCTTTGGTGCTAACTAGAGGGCATATTCTAGATGTAAATCAACAACTAGCTCTCCTGCAGCCAGTGAATAAGGAAGAGGTCAGAGCTGCAGTCTTTTCAATGAGAGATGATAAAGCCTCAGGCATGGATGGATACAATGCATACTTCTATAAGCAAACCTAGGATACCATTGGTAATCACCTATGGCTATGGCTGGTAGTGAAAGCTTTCTTTTCTTCAAGTAGGCTACCTTGGAATCTAAATATTGCTCTTACCTTGCTCCCCAAAGTTGATAATGTTGTGAACAGAGTAGCAACATCATATATAAGAAAATATCTAAGGTACTTACCAATACATGTCGACAAGTCTTAGATACTCTTATAGATTTTTCACAGGCTGCTTTTGTCAAAGGTAGGTGCATTGGAGATAATATTTTAATGGCTCGTGAACTGGTCAGATGCTACAATCAAAAGCATAGATCACCTAGGTATATGCTCAAATTAGATCTTAGGAAATCCTATGACTCTGTTGAATGGTGTTTTGTGGAACAAGTGCTACTTAGATTAGGCTTTCCTTATCAGTTTGCATTGCTGATTATGCAATGTGTGACTACACCTAGTTACTGCATCTTATTTGATGACTCTCCCAATGATCCATTCCCGGCAAAGAAAGGCCTGAGACAGGGAGATCCAATCTCTCCCTGTCTCTTTGTTTTGGTTACGGAATATTTCCATAGGATGCTTCAGGGATTGTGGTCTAATCAGCATTTCAGAGGTTATCCTAAGTGCGAACCATCAACATTAATCAGCTTAGCATTTGCTCATGGTGATTGCACTTCTGTTCAGCCTCTGATGGATACCTTTAGACAATTTTTCTTCTTTCTCTTGTTCAGAACTGAATCTTCAGAAAAGTCTGTTTTTGCGGTCGTTTGACTAGGGATTTCAACGCATAGCTCTTAGCAACTCTCCAAATGAAATAGGGGCAGCTCCCAGTAACTTATTTGGGTCTTCCTTTATCAAGCAGTCAACTAAGTATCGCACATTGCTATTCATTGATTGATAAGATAAACCAAAAAAATTGCAATTATGAACTGTTAAGCTCTGAAGCTACTCTGGCAGGCTTCAGCTTATTCAATCAGTACTTTATAGTATCCAATGTACTGGAGCCAGATTGTTATCCTGCCCAAAAAGGTAACACACGCTATCAATGCAATGTGAATACACTTTTTGTAGTCAGGTTCTGCACACATCACACAAAAAGCTCTTGTGCCCATTTCCATAGCTCCGTTCTACCATTGCTAGTGCTCTGTCCATAAATCATTGTTGTATAGAAGCTGTGATGCCTAGTAAGAAATGTGACCTCACATGTGATAGTGTGTTCACAATAAGTGACTTGGTTCACCTGCCAGGATTGAAGATTCCATCCACCCCCTCCCCAACCCCTCACGCAAGAGGATAATTGAACAAGCCATTACCACAAGGGATTGATAGCACTACTAATACTAGTTGCCTTCTCTACTTTCACTCTAGTTTCTATAAGTCCCAGAAGAGACGCATTATTCTATTTTAACCAAACAGTTATCTCTTTTTGTTCGTGTGGCTTATTCAGACCATGAATATTCCAGCAACCAATCCAATCAAAGGTATATCATCAGGAACAAAGTTATCACCCTAACTACAACACAGCTGATAAGGGTCAAGGTTCACCTCCTTGGTGGTACACTTTTCCACAGCGTCAATGATATTCTGATGGTTACTTGAAGAAGCCCCTTGAGTTGAGACATGACCAAGTACACCACAAGCCAATTCAGAGCATCTAACTGCGGTGTTGTCTATCATTAGACCTAGTTGAGGTACAGCAGGTTTAGGATCTTTCCTTCTATCTCTAACAACTCTCCATTCCTGTTTCTCATCTGGTGGTTTCAGGTTTGTGCAGTGAGTAACAAGATTACTATATTTCTTACATTTCACACACAACTACTATTGGCCACTGGATAATACCAAGAGGTGGCAATCGGGTCGGGTGGGTCGGGTTCAGGTTCGGGTCGGGTCATTTCAGGTCATTTGACTTTTGCAGGTCGGGTCGGGTTGGTGTTAAGAAAACTCAGATTCGGATCATTTCGGATTAACTTGACTGGTAGGGTCGGGTTCGTTTCGGGTCATTTTCTAGTTCACATGAGTAGGTAGCTTCAGCCCGTTCAGGTCATTTCATGTAATATGACGGGTTAGTCCCACTGTGTCCGAGTTGTTAAGTTGATGGGTGGAGTCATTTCATACAATTTGACGGATTGGATTCGATTAGTTATGGATTAACTTAATGGGTCGGGTCGGGTTGAGTTTTGATGGATTGACTCATATTCGAGTCCAAGTAATTATCATTTCATAAATCGTAAATATTAGAGACAGACAATCATACGATTAATATTGCAGATAAAAGAATTAAAAATATTAAATATACTTTATTTTCACAAATAAATAGTAAAGATATTTATAAATTTTAATAATAAAAAATATTGCGCTTTGAATCAAACAAAGATATTTATCATTGATTATAATTTATTTGATAACTTAAAATATTTAATTACTTAAAAAAAGATAATTTTATAAAATAAAGATGATCAAAACAAGACTATACAATGTATAATTATCATTTATTACATTGTAAATATTAAAGACAATCGTAAGATTACTAGTAAAGATAAATGAAATAAGAATATTATATGTGTTTTATTTTTACAAAGGTAAATAATAAAGATATTTATAAGTTTTAACAATATTATATTTAATTGCTTAAAATATTTATAAATTTTACAAATAAAAATATTTGAGGTTTATCATATATTATATTTAATTGATTACTTAAAATATTTGATTGCTTAAAAAAAGATAATTTTATAAAATAAAGGTGAGTATAATAAGAATATACAATGTATAATTATCATTTATTACATTATAAATATTAGATACAATCATAAGATTACTAGTAAAGATAAATAAACTAAGAATATTGTATGTTTTTATTTTTACAAAGGTAAATAATAAAGATATTTATAAGTTTTAACAATATTATATTTGATTGCTTAAAATATTTATACGTTTTAAAAGTAAAAATATTAGATGTTGATCATATATTATATTTATTTGATTACTTAAAATATTTGGTTACTTAAAAAAAGGGTAATTTTATAAAATAAAGGTGAGCATAACAATACTTTACAATGTATAATTATCATTTATTACATTGTATATATTTGATACAATCATAATATTACTAGTAAAGTTAAATATAATAATATAGATATTTATAAGTTTTAATAGTATTATATTTGATTAATTCCAATATTTTTTTACTTAAACAAATATAATTTTATAAAACAAATGTGATAATAAAAATAACTATATAATGTATTAATGTATAAATTATAATTATCATTTATTATATTTTAGATTGCTTATAATATAAAAAAAATCAACCGGTCTGGTCTAACCGGAACCGACCCTCCCCAACCGTTTTTCTTCTTTTTCTCTTCTCATTTTCTTTTCATTTGTCTGAAACTCGAGCAAACAAACGAAGCCTAGTCGAGCTCGACCCTGCCCTTGTGCCCTGCAACTGCGAGTCTGCCATTGTTTGGTCCTCTGTCGCTGCCTTCTCTCCAGCTGGAACCTGTGCTCCCTCCCTCGTTTCTCCATCGTCGCCCGACACCACAACCGTCCGTTGATTGCACTGTCGCGCCAAACCACCATAGTCGGCCCCCTTCCGCTATGCTCACTATCGACTAAATAGAACACCGCCAGGAGCAACCAGCTACGCCCGGTGCAGCCGACCACCGGCGAGTGTTCCTTCACCATCGGTGTTGCCCCAGCAACCTTTATCCCGGCCAATTTCGTAACAATTCATTTGGTATAATTATCTTAAACCCTAACTCTCATTTTCATTAATTTTTTATGAATTAGCTAATGATAATCATAATTGGTTATTGAATGGTGTATGTATTTCTTGTATGACTGATATGGAGTAGTTAATTGCAATATGTATGGTTGAATTGTGAAAATTAGAGTTTTGTCCCAGTTATGTTCGGATTTATCAGATTTGTCCGATTAAGCTATTTTTGATAAATTGTTTATGTAGTATACTGTGAAATGTGCTTAATTTCATGTTGGTAATGTTAATTTGGCAAAATTGTATGAAATATATCGGAATTGGATTGTTAGGTCAAAAATCTTGCGGAATTAAATTGGATTGTATATTTGAGTTATTTTATTAAATTGATTATACAATATGTTGTAGAATATGTCTAATTTCAATTGTGAGCTGTCAATTTAAATATTTGAATAAGATTTTACCGGATTTGCAGTTCAGGCTTAAAAACCCTAATCATGTTAAATTGGGTAATTCCTTAATTTTTTTAATCGATTGAGTATACAATATGTTGTAGAATATGTCTAATTTCAATTGTAAGCTGTCAATTTAAATATTTGAATAAGATTTTACCGGATTTGCAGTTCAGGCTTAAAAACCCTAATTATGTTAAATTGGGTAATTCCTTAATTTTTTTTAATCAATTGAGTATACAATATATTGTAGAATATGTCTAATTTCAATTGTAAGCTGTCAATTTAAATATTTGAATAAGATTTGACTGGATTTGTAGTTCGGACTCAAAAACCCTAATTATGTTAAATTAGGTAATTCCTTAATAGTTTTTAATCAATTGAGTATACAATATTTTGTACAATATGTCTAATTTCAATTGTGAGCCATCAATTTAAATCTTTCAATAAGATTTTACTAGATTTGTTGTTTCGGCTTAAAAACCGTAATTATGTTAGATATTTATAAGTTTGATTTTCTGTTTGTTATAAACTTATAATCTATGTACTCTGTGTAAATTAATATATTATTTGTTGTTTTAAAAATATGAATCAAAAGTTGGATGTTGTAGATTTTTTTTTTGTATTCAAATTGACATTGTATAGAATTATTTAATGCCAGACAATAATTTATTTATATATACAGGTACAGCTACACAAGGCTAAAAGGATATGGAGGACGAAAAAATTAGGACACCTCAAGAAGAGGAAATATATACCTATGATTTCAAATCTACCAAAGGTATTTTTTTTTATATGATATTAGTAATTATCATTACTTGTGGGTTGACAATAAGCATCTTGCATTTTTTTTTTTTTTTTTTATAGCTATTGCTTGTTGGTTTACATATTATTGAAAATTATAGATTCACATAAATTCTTTTTATGCTTTAAAATTATAGCCGTTGATCTTGAAGAGGAAGAATATGAATCAGATAATCAAGTTCCAGCTACAGTTTCAAATCTAGCTATAAATGAAGCTCTAATAAACATACATGATGATGCTGAATTTCCGGTTGCAAAAGTTCTCGGCAAACGGAAGAGATACTCTAAGGTTTGGGATAACTTTGATCTATTTTAAAGATGAAGAGGGAAAACAACAAGCTCTATGTAAGTACTGTAAAAAGGCAAAGTATAGGAGTGAAGCTAGATATGGTACTTCTAATGCCTTAAGACACCTACAAGTATGTGAAGCATACAAAAAAATGACTCAACCAGATACCTTCACATCTAAATCTAGTGAGATTTCATTTGATCCAAAAGTTTATCGTGATATGTTGGCTGAGGTAATTTTGAGGCATAAGCATTCATTTTCGTATGTTGAACATTTGGGAGTTAGGAAACTTCATCAATATCTTAATCACCAAGTAAAACCTATGTCTAGAAACACTATTAAGAAAGTCTGCCTAGAAAAGCATGGTGATTTAAAAATTAAACCCAAACACACTATTGAGGCTATTTCTAGCAAGGTATGTTTGACTTGTGATATATGGACAGCTTGCACATCTCGTAGGTATCTGACTCTAACAACTCATTATGTGGACGATGATTGGAAGTTGAATTGTAAAGTGTTGAGTTTTTGCCATTGTCCTCCTCCCCACACCAGTCTTGAAATCTACAACTTGTTGTATTCATTACTTAAAGAGTAGAGTATTGAGAAGAAGGTATTCACTATAACAGTGGATAATGCATCTAATATGGACAACATGATTAGTCACTTGAAACCCACTTTGCTTCAAAATTTGGTATGTGATGGGAAATACTTCCACATCAGATGTTCGGCTCATATCCTTAATTTGATAGTCAGGGAAGGATTGAAAAATATTAAAGGATTTGTGCTCAAAATTAGAAAGACTGTGAAGTATATAGATGCTTCATAAGGAAGGATAATCCGACTTTATGAATGTGCTGCAAAATTGAATATATCAATTTCCAGGAAGTTGTGGCTAGATGTTGCTACAAGATGGAATTCTACATATCTTATGCTTCGTAGAGCATTAGATTATCACCGTGTTTTGGATTTCTTTGGTACTGTTGAAGCTAGTTACAAGTTTAAAATTTTGCCGAATGAATGGAGTAAAGTGGAAAAGATTTGTGAGTTGTTGGAACATTTCTATGAAATTACCTGTTTATTTTCTGGATCTGAATATCCTACTGCCCACTTGTATTTTCTTAATATTTGGAGGATTCAACTGAGATTGGAGAAGGCAATGGAGTGATGATAATGATATCAGCAGAATGGCTCACAAATGATGCAAAAATTTGAAAAGTATTGGTCGCACTACAGTACCATTCTTGCTTTTGCTGCAATTTTGGATCCACATTATAAGTTTGACTATGTGAAGTTTGCCTTAGTCAAACTACATGGTAATGGGAAGGGTACAAAGTTCGCTAATAAGATATATGTCGAATTTATCGAGCTATACAAACACTATGAATATCATTGTCCTAATGCTCCAAATTCATTTGATGAAGGGACATTTGTTAATAGAGAAGTGAACAAAGGAAATGATGAAATGGAGGTAAATCGAGCTATATCTCACTAAATATTTTTTTTATCTTTATTACATGTTTATTTTTATTATTACTAATTTCTGTTTACATCAAGTCTAATTATTGTTTTTTCCTTTGTTTAAATTTAGGATTTTGATGCTTCTACTTCTGTCGGAGGTAGAGGTAAAAGCTATAAAAGTGAATTTGAGATGTATATTGAAAGTCAACGATTAGATCGTAAAATTTCACTTGATGTGCTCCAATTTTGGAAAAATAATTCTAAGACTTCTCCAATTATTTCTTCTATGGCTAAAGATATCCTTGCCATTCCTATTACTACCGTTGCATCTGAGTCAACCTTTAGCATGGGTGATAGAATTTTATATAAGTGGAGGAGTTCGTTGTTGTCGAAAAATGCTAATGCTTTGGTAACTACTCGTACTTGGTTATACGGATATGATGGTAATAACATTAGTTGTTATGAATTTGTATTTTTTTATTTGATAATTTTTTTTATCAATGAATTTTGAAGATAATAATGTAATATTTTTTTTTTGTATTTACACAAATAGAAGAAGAAGAAAAAGAAGGAACTTCTGTGGAGCCATCAAAGTCAACGAGTAACAATAATGAAATGGATTAAGGAGCTTCAAAAATAGCGCTAAAAGTTTTAGACGTGTTTGCTTGTAAACATGGGTAATTGTTATCTTTTATAGGCAATGAATTTAATTTTTATTCAATCATGTCATTTGTTCCTTATGTTGTAGATTTACCATACTTGGATAATCTTTATGTTGTTAGCCAACTACTATCTATTGGTGTTCTTTCATTACTGTTATAGGCGTTGTGTTAAAACTTATAAGTGGCATATTCTGATATTGATGCTCTTATTATATTGCCTTGTTAGTTTTTCTACCTTGTTTTATGTAGTGGACATTTTGTGTGGAAACTATTGTTATAGTTTGTAGGTGGTGTGTATGTTTGTGCCTTGATTGTCATTTTGATGTTTGTTTTCTTTTTGTGTTTTTTTTTTATTATCTATATAGCGTATAGGTTGTAACTTGTAACTTTATAACTTATGTATGAATTATGGATGTTACCGGATATTTTTCTGGATCTTTTAATTTTGTTAAGTTATTGTTGGGTATAGTTATTGCTTGTTAGATTTTGTGGGTGATAACTGATAAAGGACACTATTATGCTCTTCTATTAAGAGTTTCTTCAAATAGGTAGATCAGTGGATGTAATGGAAGGCTTTTTGAAAATTATTTTACAGGCTTACAACTGGATGTTTGCCTTTTTTATTTTGGTTTTTTATTTATTAATAATACATATTATTAGGATATCATTAATAAATAAGAATGTCTAAGGTAAAATTATGAAAAATAAGTACAATTTATAAAATATTATATTTTTAAAAGCTTTAAATGAATAATAAAATATGTGTAATTTATTATTATTATTATTATAATATATTTTGATGTCTGATCGGGTTAATGTCAGGTCTGATCGGATTAATGTCGGGTCGGGTCAACATCGGGTCAGGTCGAGTCGGGTTTCGATCAGGTCGGGTTGGGCGGGTCAGGTCAACTTTTGCCAACTCTAAATACCACCATAAGGGCTAGCTAGGTGATCACACAAGGTAATTCTTTCCAGGCATCTACTTCCACCAGAAGTTTGGGAAGAGAGATTTGAGTTTTTGACAACATCTGCACAAACAGGGGCTCCCATAAAACTTGCAATTCTACTATAAAAAAAATTGAGACCACATTGATAAGGGGAAGCCAAGTAACTGAATTCAGATTTTTAGACATTGGTAACGATAAATTTGGAAATCAAAACAATCAGTCCAGAGATCAAGAAGAATGGACAATTCATAAAACTCCAAAAAGGCCTTCCAAGGATAGCATCAGAGTCATACTTCGATTTGCACTTAAACAGGAAGAAGCCATTATCATGCTAATGAATAATGGGCATAGCAACATGACTCTAGTTTGCTTTGACACCATTTTTCATTTGTGAAAGCGAAGGAGACAAATCAAATACAAATCTAGCAAGTGAGAATCACCACTGCCCAGCCTTTTTTTCCCATTCGCTCTTGTCTAACTTCACCATAAGGCCTTCATGTAATACTGGAAGAATATAGGTGAGTGGGAGAACATGGTCAGTACTTGCATTATTAAGGAGTCGCTCCCTCCATGTGAGTTGGGGATCTACTTTGTTCAATGCTGGTGGTGGATTGGCAATCGACTCAGAGCTAGTTTTTACCATATTTGGTCGCGCCTAAAGCTTTGAAGAGTGAGTCTGGATGCCTACTCTAAAAGAAGTAATAGATGGCGAAAGCTTAGGTATACTCCTTCTGCTGATGAAACTTTCTTTAGCCATATTGCTGCCGGCGGTTGAATTTGAACCAGTTGGACACATTTTCTTGCGTTTTGCCATTGTCAATGGAGGTGTGTGTTAGGTGTGTACAACAGCACGTGATATGATATTCATTAGATGTGTTTCAAGGAAAGTGATTTGTCCATTGACCTTCTATTTTGAACCACATGTTGTAACTAGTTTCTTAATTCTCTAGCATCAAAATATGCATTCTACAAAATATCACTATTTATACATCATAAAACATATGAATTTGCATACTCCATTTCTTAAGGTAAAAAATGAGACCTAAATTGATTATTTTAAAGTTTTCATATTTAGTTAACAGTCTCACCATATTTTTTAAGGTGGAACATTATGGACCATGCCCCAAATGATAAGCCTTTTCTAATCAATAATATTTGTGTTCATGTTGTGCATGCTAAGAAGCCTGATGGATCCATTCTTAGATAGAGGATTGAATTTGAATGGAAGCCACCTTACTGCAATTTTCGTCACCAACCTGGTCATATGTTGGACAAATGCCCAACAACTCCTGCTCTGAGAGAACAAGAGAAAGAAAGTGGATAGTGGTCAATGACTAAAGACAAACCAAAGTGCAAGAACAACATCAACCAAGATTGACCCAAGGACCATCTTATGACAAGAATCTTGCTGCATTTCCCACCCAATAATTGAGACTGAACTTTCAAGACCTAACTGGACTACTATAGTGACAAGTGAACAACAAACAACACACTCCAAGGGAAAGGAACTTATGCAGGGTTATGGCACATTTTGAAACGCGAAACACTCATTACTTGCTCATATTAACATTGATACTGACCCTCAGTGGACAGTAGTGACAGGTAGACCAAGGGCAAAGAAGATGAATTTTATTCCAGATTTTCACATCCAACTTTCATGTAGATACAATGTTGGAATATTATGGATTTAAATGACCCACAAAAACAGAAAGTGTTGAAATATTGGAGTAGGGAAAATAAATCGAATGTAGTTGGCATTGTAAAAACTGGGTCAAGGTTGAAAATGTAAATAGAGTAGAGGATTGATGCATAATTGGCAATGGGCACACAATTATGATCAAGCAAGTTATTTAACAATTCATCATGCTCTTCTACAATACACGTACATGAATTATCTGTTTGGTCCATCTTCCAAGTTACATAATCTATTAGGTTATATATTTATAAGCCATTATTCTTTTTCAAGCAATGGATTGGATTACCACCCCATGGCATCACATGCCATGGAAGCCTATCCAAACCAAAAGACAAAGTCCGGCAAAAGCTAAGTAACCACCCATAGATATAAAGTCTAGTTGAAGCCAAGTACCCACCAATAGCTATAAGTCCTGGCTAGAGCCAAATAAACTACCTAGATGACCTAATCCTTTAGTATCGATACTGTAACAACCACAAAATTTAGAACTAAAATTTTTTGTTTAAAAAGAAGCATAAAAAAACATAAATGGATGTTACCGCCATAATTGAAAGACATTCTAACATCAATTACAAGACAAAACAATTTAGAACGTGAAATATAATAAACGTACATGAATATGAGAGGGAATTGGGATTGGGGTTGTTATGATGCAGTGACAAGACCCGATCACTTTTTTAGTCAACCTTTGGGGCACCAGGCTCACATGAAATCTACATATGAGAAGGAATTAATGGCTATAGTGCTTGTTGCTCAATGATGGTGCCATTATCTCGGGACAACAGCAGTGCAAGAATAGAGAACAAAAGAGGAAGGGTCGGCACCCATGCCGTAGGTGGAAGGGTAACAATGAAGCTGCAATAGCGAAGGAAGTAGATGAAGCAAGAAAAAGAAGAATTGAGGAGCAGATTGAGATCTACAGCAAAACTATTGTTAAATTTCCTTCAGCATGGTTTTAGAGATTTCACCTTGAGGACAAGGTGATTCTTCAAGCGGTCGATAATGTTAGGATTATGCTAGTAATATGGTTAGCAAAGTTGAGGGTATATGGGGTAGTTCTGATTATGGAATTGATTAAAAGAAAGGAATGAGAATGAATGTTTGTCATGAAGTTAGATAATTCAGTAAGTGTATGTAGTTGATTAGTCTAGATATTATTATAGGCTAGGTCTTATTATGGAATTGATAAAAGAAAGGAGTGAGAATGAAAGTTTGTGAGGAAGTTAGATAATTTGGTAAGTGGTTATGGAGATTGTTAGTAGTCAATTAAGAGTAGGTAGTTGATTAGTCTAGATATTATTATGGGCTATAAATAGGAGGAAGGGGCAGCAAGGAGGGGGCAGGAGTTGGAAACTTCAGCAGGGAGGTTGCAACCCACGAAACTTGGTTGTATACATTTTCTCTCTATTTATCAATCAAATGAAACCCTTTTATTCATCTTATCTACTACTGATTTTTCGAGAATTTTCCTAAAACAGCTTGGTACTTATCGCACTAGAAGCATATCGACAATAGTTATATCACATACATTTCATTATAAGTATGTCCTAATATTTGATAAAATGGGTTATGTTGTTGGCTTCACCAATTAGTGCTTGTATTTATAATACCTAGACATTCTCGAGTTGAATAGAAGATAAGAAAATATCAATTACTTCGAAATTCTTGTCTTTCATCTATATTCGATTAGAAGATATATGGGTGTGTATCTAGTGAGAATCACTAATTATAACAAGAATTGAGAACCACTAGTTTCATAAAATAGTTATGATTTACAGTAGTTTTCTTATAAACTTTAAGTGGCTTATGACGAGTAGTTTCATAAGCTAATATTCTTAGTTTCATAAAATGAAGTAGTGTCATTAGAAACTTAGTTCCACTAGAAGTTAAAGTGATTTCATTAGAATATTAGAGTTTCATTTGAATTGGTTTAGTTGTATACTTTCTGTTTTGCTAGTAGAGCTACCAACATGTGGTAAACCTAAAATATTATTGATCGTCCTACTCTAAGATCCATGCTTTTTGTTGCAATGCTACCAACATGCAGTTAACTTTTGATCTTCTAAGAAGATAAAAGTCTCAATTATCTAATATTTTGATCGTGAAGCTACTAAATTGTGGTAAACAAGGAATTTGATTATTTTAGGTATGCTAAATAAACTAGGTGCTTGATGTGTGCCTTTTGAAGCTTTTCAAATGCTTATGTGGTGCCTTTTGAGGGTCGTATATTTATATCTTAAGTTACAGGTGTTGGATGTATTTGCAGTGTTACTATCTTATGGCACCTTTTGAGGATTACATATTTGTGTCCTGGGTTACAAGTGTTGGAAATACTTATATGGTACCTTTTGAGGCTTGCATATTTGTGTCTTGAGTTACAAATGGTGGATAAGTACCTTTTGAAGCTTTTTAAGTGCTTATATAATGCATTCTGAGGCTTGCATGTTTGCATCTTAAGTTAAAGGTGCTAGATTTATTTGTATTATTATTATCCTATGGTACTAGATGAAAGTGAACAAATATTTGGATGGTGTAATAGAGTTTTTCCTTTTTGCTTCTACTTATATTCCTATACTTCAGTGTTGGTATCAATGGATATTATATATACAAAAAAAGCAATACACACCTCAAGAAAGAATAACGTTTTTAGATTTTGATGTAAGTAATGGGTTAGATTAGGTTCACATTTATAATCTTTCATGTTATATGAAGTTTTAAAAAATTGAGTTATTTTAATTATGGGTTGATGTTAAATTTTAGGTAAGTACTGGATTGGATATTTTCATATTTATAATTTTTCGGGTTATATCAGATTTTGGATCAAAAATGAATCAGGTCAAGTCATTTCGAATTTGTAGTTTTTCGATTTATATCGAGTTTTGAGTAAATAGCAAGTCAAGTTGAGTCGGGTCTATTTCAAATTTATAATTTCTCGAGTTAGATCGGATATTGAATATGTATCGGATCAAGTTGGATAGGTTTCAAGCTCTTAATCATCCGAGTAATATCGGATCGGATTTTGGGTTGTTTGGTTCGATGTTTGCCAGATAATTTGAATCAGGTCAACTTGTGTCAACTCTATATACAAGCCGAGCATAACTCATTCAGTCACATCGGTTTAGTCTAAACCTATTGGTGCATGGTTTTTCCTTTACCTCTAAGCACATTATTCTAGAGATCAATGTTATTTGTAGAAAATTTATTTGGTCAAGATCTCTGAACAATCCAAATCAGCACTAGTTTCAAGGGATAAAATCTATTTGCCTAAAAAGGAAGGAGGTCTAGGTATTATGAATGTTGAGTGGTGGAATAAAGCAGCAATGTACAAACTCCTCTAACATTTGGCTTCCAAGAAAGACCTACTATAGATGAAGTGGGTTCAAGCTTACTACCTCAAGAGAGAAGACATTTAGTTGATGCAAATCAAAATCAATGTATCATGGATTATGAAGAAAATATTGAACATCAAATATTTATGCAAAGGTGTTTTGCAAAGATGTTTTAACCGTGTAAGTCATATCTTCCACTCATGCTCATTGCAAGCTTCCCCATACTAAATTGTAATACCCTGCCTTTTCTAAGTTGTTTTATATAAATTTCTATTTTTGAAACTTTCTATAATCATAAATATTTCTATTTTTAAATAATTAATATTTTCAAGTGATAATATGTTATAAATATTTTAAATTTTATTTTAAAAGAGTATGCACACTTTTGGTAAATTAAAATACTACTTACAACTTATTTTGTATAAAATAGATGAGAAGAGCAATATTTGAATTTGAAAAAATTATTTTTTGACAAAAAATTGAGAAGCAAGGACCAGCATAACCATATGTGAGGTGTGACTTAGTTTGTGACAAAAAATATTTGTTGGATTTTATTTGGTTGTCTTAAGAGTTTGTTTATTCTAATATATGTCTTTTAGGCAAATCTTTTCTTATCTTTTACTAGTAGTTGTCAAAGACTCTATTTCCTAATTTTCATGAGAGTACAGACCATATGACACTCCCAATCAGAATTTTTATTTTTTTACATTATTTTAACAACTAGTGATTTCCATTAACATTTGATAATCATTTACCTTAAAAAATTAAGACAAGCTCGTAGTCGCATATATGGGCTTAAGAGAAAACCAACGAAATACATACTCCTACAGTGTTGTCCACCTCCTCACACCATACAATCTTCACATCTTCAAACTTCTTATTCATATATTCAACCACTATTCAAGACATATTCAAATTACAAAAATATAACTATATATCCTTTTCTCAAATTCTATTCTTCTTTCAACTGTTATTAAAAATAAAGTCTTCTCTTCTCATTCATCATCAAGACTTGCACTTTTGGAGTTTTTGAAGATTTTTGAAGCCTCATAGTAGTATTTTTTTTAATTGCATCAATACCTTATATAACTATACATAAGGATCTGTGTAATGGTAATCTTATTTTTTCAACCCATATATGTGTGTTGAGGTTTAAGATGCTTAGTAAAATTTGTTTAGTTGTATATAAGACTATAGAGTTTTCAAACATTATATAAGTTTATACCTTTATTATGACTTTTCTTATTATTTCATGTGTTATATGTGATATGTTTCATATGTTGTGTCTTGTTACATAAGAAGAGTCTGCTAGTTCTTTTATAATGATTAGTATGGTAATAGATTGATTTCTATAAAATTCATCAGTGTATATGAAAACATGAACATATATGATTCTCATGCTAGTCCTTATTGACAACTTTGTTTACTTTAAGAAATGACATGCTCTATTTCACATAATATTTTATTAAGCGTTCATCTTATAAGTTCTAATAAATCATAAATTCCGTAAGAGTTTTGAGCTTTCCCTATGTTAGTGTTTTGGAGCAAATCAGAGATGTATTTTTGTTTATTTAATTGAGGATGTTTCAATTGAACAATTTATTAGATAACGAAACTAAGTTTCAAAGTGAAATGAGTTACTACTGTTTCAATATATATTGGCTACATGGGATTTTCTTCTACAATTGATGTTATGTGACAACTATGTTGCACGCAAATTCCGTTGATTTGGTGTTTTTCCGTTTTAGAAACGTTTCCTCGTTAATTTGCATCTCCATTTCTCCAAAACGTACATAAAGGTACATTATATTTCAAAAAAAAATGTTGTTTCCCTATTTTCGTGCTAAATTGTGTGACAAATCCCAACCAAGGGTAGTTTGGGAGTGTTATAGTAATTATCAAAGGTAAATTGTTTGTAACTCGTAGAAACAGATTTACTGAATAAGTTTTTATCCTAAGTTGGTTTTTCATCTAGAAAAAGCAGAGATGAAATCATGTTGTAAACTTTGTCCCAATTGATCAAGTTTGATCATATTTAAATTATTTGAGTCATTTATTTTTGGGCCTTTTCCTCCTGTGATCATCAGTCATGCTTTGATTGCATTTCAACTTGTCGATCAGTGGATACCAAATCTCCCCTATGAAGACATAATGAAAGAAGAGATGCCTATAAGTCTCTTGGTGTTCATTGTACAACACACAAATGTCGAACCTTCATGGGATATAATTATCAAAACCAACATACAAGAATGTGGGCCCATATCATTATTTTCAGCTAGTTGGCCTTAAAGATCCAAAGGAAGTTGCAGCGTATTTCCTAGAACAGTTCCTTATACATTTGATATGCTTAAAATGATGCGACTGTTGCCACACTATTTTTAAAACATAATCATAGTCATAGTTATTTTAAATTTTATGTTTCCTTTTGGTTAGGGATGATCATTGCCATTGTTACCTTAGTGAGTTAATCTTCCGAACATTATTTACCAGCTTGCTAATGAGCACATGTATTTGAAAGCACGGAAAGAAAAAAAAGTCACTGCAGTAGTTTTTGGCAGTCTTCCCCATGTCATCACATGTGACATCACTCACAAACCGACTGCGTTTGCAGTATGCAATAGCTCAAATTTGAGAGGACTAGTTGAGGCATCTCATTGTCAAACAAAGACATACAAAGCCAGAAGTAAAATAAATAGGACAAATAACTCACTTGTATAAACATTCTTTCTGCTTCTCCAACATTGCCATTTTCCTTTAACACAATTCCCTGCAAAACAGCATTTATGCAATTTCCTCACCAAACTTTATGCAACTGACAAATAATAGGCAGTTGAAATAATAAATTCAGAAATGGAAAGCGTTAGAATTAAATTATCAATATCAAGGCTATCAAGGTAAGAACCACACAATGACAAAAGCATATCTTCGGACCCAAGAAACTTATAGTTCCATCACTACCACATGAAGACCGGTCTTGGAAAGTTAAGCTGTTAGTACAATGTTGTTACTTTGCATGGTGTACAATCAACATAATTTACATCCAGTTTTGAGTCCATCAATTTAGCCTGTGCTTATTTTATACTTGCCATCTCTCCGTGGATGGCAAGACTAAAAAATGATTCCTTGGATGGCATGTTATAAAAAAGTAAAAATCCAACTAGATCTTAGACATCAATTTGCTACTCGAATCCTCAACAAATAATGCACTTATGTATAACAAGGATCATGCCCTTGCAGAGCACCGGTTTTATATTGAGACGACATTGAGTGTTTCTCCCCTCAGTTCTTTAGTTATCATATATTGCAAACCCCAAGATATACTGCAAATGATTAGTGTACTCTAAAAAATTTCAAATTCTGAAACTTCTAAGTATCTTCTACCCCTGTACTCCATTTTGTAAATTTAATGGTAAATAGAAAATATATCATAAAGTTGAAAAACTCTAGAAAGATCTATTTTATATATATATAAGTTTAATTCAGAAAACTAAAAGAGAAATCCGACCCAAATTTGAACAGAGTTTCAAGCTTTCAGACAAAGGAAATAGAAGGATTCAAGGACTACAGAATATCAAATTAAATAGATGAAATTATATATATGTCAATATAAATAAAAAATCCTGAACAAGAGGAAAAAATGTTGCAGCAATAACATACCAATGACAAATTAAATATACAAAAATAATAGGATCAAATATGAGAAATTTAATAGTCGTTGTATGTTGAGGTTTTAAGGAAAAATTCATGCAAGAATTCACTGTGGAATGTAAATCCATGAGGATTTGTTTCGAAATTGAATGTGGCGAGGAGGAGCAGGAAAATGAGGAGATATTTATGGCAAATTCAAGGGAAAAGATTATAAAGGGAGTTGAAGAGGTGTTAGTATCATGAAATTAATCATTTTTAAAGTTGTTTATTTGAGAACTCAACAGGATTTTTTTTTCTTTTGCTTTTAAAGTAGTGAGTTGGATTGGAGGGTGAAAAATGTCACAACATGGGTGAAGTTTTCCCTGTTCATTTATAGAGCTTAAAAGTACATTACATGCCAAAACAATCTCATACCTTAGTACTTTTATTATGCCTACTCCATGTAATTTGCGGACATATATAATTCTTTTACTCTCAAAGTTTTACCTTGCATATTGTGGGTATGCTAGCAAAAGAAAGAGAGATGAAATAAAAATGTTTTCAACAGCAGATGCTACTAGGCATCAAATTTTCTGATTTTTTTACTGTAAGAATCAAAGCTATACCTTTTCAATTAGGGAATGCAATAGAATAAGGACTGAGGCTTCTCCATACCATCCCATTTAGGGTAACTACAAAAAAGCTAAATGGAATTGGGTTTGAATATTTTGATCCGATCAAATATCTTATATGAAAAAGCCCATTTCTCTACTTGTTTGTAACTACCCATGTTCTTCATTTTCTCAATAACCGCCCATTATTTCCATATACCGACTAAACAATCCATGTTCTCCACTTACCCACTACTTGATGAGGGAGTGGGTTGAGTGGTAGAAGTGGCGTGCCTATAAATACCCATACTAACTTGGACATGGGACATACCAAGCTCCATCCTCACAAGCCACACTCCTCTCTTTCGTATAAATTCTTAGGTAATTGAATGTTGCAATTCTCCATCCTTCAACCTTGAGTGCACGAGTTTGAAGAAAGTTGTGTAAACTCTTGAGAAGTGAACGACCTTGAACAATTACACCATTGTTGGACCTAATTTGCTTTTTTCACAACACAACAATTTCATCTTTCAGCCTTCGTTCTTAGCTTTACTTAACACCAACACCTCATAATATTACACATCAACTATGCTGTAAGGAAACTTCATTGACCCGGCATTTTCCGGTTTCGGAAACGTTTTCCCATCTCATGTTTCCCATCTTAGAAACCCCCAAATATATATAAATGTATAAAATTTTATCATTTCTCCATTTCCGACTTTCCCTTTCCTATTCTCGTTTTTGTGCAACCTTTCCCATCAATCCACAAGTCGCATTAAAATATTATGATTGGTGGATTTTTAGTAAAAGGCATCACGTTGACTAATTTTAGTTCCTAAAGATGAAATAACATATAATTTTGTTAAGAAATAAAAATCAAACATATTTCCCTATTTCATATAAAAATAAAAACAACATTAAGAAAAATTAGATTCTCAAGTAAAATTTCATACAAGAGTGTGTTAGGTTGGAGTCATTGATAGAGGTTGTGCAAAAATATGATAGCTAAAATCTTGGTATATTATGTAATACAAGTAAAGTAGAATGGAAAGTATGTAGATGGGTAAGAGGGTAAAAAAACCTTGGTCTATCTCCATTCCACTACTAGTGAGTGTAGGTCCCCTGAATGTCAGTGGTAAATATTCCCCCCAATAAGAGTGGTATAAATATAGGTTTTGTATTCCTTATGGCCTAGAACTTTTAGGACTGCAGAACTTTGGAGTGGGTCAAATGGACTTGACACTTGAAGCTCCACTAAGTAATGGATAGTTCTAAGTCAATTGTGCCTCAAGCTCAAAAAATAGAAGGATTAGCTAAGGGGTGATATTATTCCTACATCTTGCTACTAGTCACTCATTTGGGTCTCATCTCCCCTCTTACGCCCCTAGTAAAAGTCAATAACCAGCAAAGAATAATAATTGTAGCAAATAAAAAATTACACATTCCACACAATGTAAAGAGCAAGCACATTTGTTTTAGTAATTATGGGAAAAAAAAGGCACAATTCAATAAACTAAAAGTAGGCATATTAATGCACAAAATAAATGTATTGGTGAATAAATAAGTAGAATTATTAGTTACCTAAAAATGTGCATGCTATAGTATAATTTTCCATCAGGCTAGTAAGAAAAATGCACATTACATAGGGTTTATTCTCCGCAACTTATTTTTGCTTATCTAATCTAAGCTAAGCTAATGTTATAAAATCTAAATTAAAATTATTAATGAATTATTATTATTTTCACTACTACTTCCTTTGTAACGGGAAAAAAAATAACATTTTACATATTTTTTTAGGAATTAATATATATAGTCTTAAAATTCCACTTACACCCTTCAACAAAATATAGAAAATCATTTAATGCATAGATAATGAAAGAAAAAACTGTGAGGGTAAAAATGAAAAGTAGGTTTTATTTTTCTAAAGTGATTTTCTCTTTTACACAACATTTTGGAGATAGAATGACTTGTTTTTTGATACTAAGGTATTATTATTTTCAAAAATAATACTTTCCTCGTCATTATTATTACTATGGGCATCACTACTATTTTTATCAAAATTAACATTATTAATTTTAATTTATTATTATTATTATTATTAAAACTTTGCTTTTCTTATCTAATCTTATAATATATAACACAATAAGTCCTAAATATAAGATATAGAGAGCAAACCCTAATTCATCATACATTTTATAAGATGATAATGTTGGCGTATGGAAGAAGTAAAGTTCACCTTAGCAAGGTAGCCTCGAAAGTCATCAGGATGAGAAGAAATCAGTTGATCATAAACTAATATAGCATCATTGACGTGACCCCAATCAGAGTAGGCTTTTCCGAGAAGCAAATCAACCTGAAACAAATTAGTTTTCACATAACTTTAGATTCTTAAGAAATCAAAGTCGATCAATCTTTAGAAATAAGAAACAGTTCAAGAAATCCACCATGACAAGCTTATTTTGACTATTACGAATTACCAAACCTATGGCAAGAAGGAAAAACAATGATGCATATGAAAAACAATTGGGTCAAGTTAAGGGAAGTGATGGATAGAGGATAGTTGCTACCTAAAAGAAAAGAGGAAGAAATTATGGAAACCAATAGCTATTTGACCAATGAGCATCGCTCAAGATCAAATACTCACTATAACCATCCAAGGTTTAAACTCATGAAGTAAAGAAATTAAGATTTTTTGAAAATAAGACAAAACTCTTCACTTGAGTTTTGGGTAGGTTTCTCGGTTAACAAAGAAAAATGGCAGCCAAAGGTAAGTTCCTTTCATTCAAAACATAAGCTTGACACTTATAGGAGTGTGTCAAACCTTATTCTATTTACAAGCTAACTTACTAATTACAAAATTTGTTTGCTTGAAATCAAACTAAGTAGTTATCTAGCAAATAGAAAACTAGCTAGTTTGATTCTAACTTAAAGTAAATGAAGTCCAAAAGGCACCCTAAGTTTACTTTCTTGAAAATGATGAGCTAAGGACACTCCCCATACTCTTAAATTTGATTTGGGGTTGTCTTACAAGAAAAGGCTAAACTAAAAGCTAAAAAACATCATTAAAAATAAAAAGTAAAAAGTAAATATCTGAATGTAGGCCTAAAGTAAAATTATGGCCTGTTTTGCTTTAGTTTTCTGCCATAATCTGGTGCCGCTGAATTAGATACTTTTTCCGTCTCCTAGTCCTCCATTTTTGTGCCCAAAAATACACAAAAGCTGGCCGGGACTTCAGCTGCTGCTTGTGCCCATTTCTTGAGCCATTATGGCCGAAAGTAAGCCAAAAATAAGCCACCTGAGATTGCCAAAAGGTGGTGGTTCTGCTGCATGGCTAAGTGGCTCATAATTTAATTCATTAATTTTGTGCAAGTTAGAACTTAGAAGGGTTTTATGGGCTTCTTTCTTAGAAAAATTAATAAATAAATTAGGCTCATTAAATAGGGATGCTCCTACATCATGACTTGATTTAGTTAGTTCATTTTACACATCAATTTAAGAGATCTGGTTGCACTGATGAGGAGTTGTGAGAAGATTCTTTTAAGAAATTTTATGAGATGAAGATGTGAAGCTAAGAAGAACTAGGTTGAGGTGACCAAGAAGGACATGGTTATATCAAGCCTTACTAAGGACATGGTCATGGATAAGTAAGTCGTGGCCCTCAACATTCATTTAACTAATATTAAGAAGGAATCATATATCTACCTAGCCTATGAGATTTTGCATTTTCTAGTATACTTAGCTTACACCATTTATGTATTTATATACTTTTTGGCCACTTATGGATTGATTTCCATACTAGGTTATATTATTTAGTGAGAGGGTTAGTGTTTGTCTATTTATTTTTTTACCCTTGATAATTATTATTGTTGTTTTATTTTCATTAACAACAACACAACATGTGAATTTAATTAACTTTTAACTTGTTACCTATCACTAAAGTATGTTTACTAACTAGTCGTTTGGTAGATAAAAATGGGAATTTGGAAATCAAAAGTTAGGAATGAGATCGGGAATTCATTTATGTAGTCTCATTTCCACGCTTGGCATGTAATGGCAATATGTGGAAACGGGAATAGGATTGGAAATAAAGTACACAATTTACTAAATTATCCTTTTTTCAAAAGTTTAATATTTTAGGTATGTAGGTTAATAGAGTAATTTTAGTCTTTTATCTTCTATTCCCAATCCCACTATAATTCCTATACACCCCCCTCCCCCAAAAAAAATAATGGTAATAGATTGGTGGAAATAGAAGCCCCCAGTTACTAAATACCATATCTAATTCCCATTCCTAAGCCCCTAATCCCTCAAAACAAACAGCCCCTAAAGTTCTGCTTTAATAACTCTTCAAAACCATTTTATTTTGTAGGATTATTGATGATGTGAGACTGTATATGCCATGACCTCCCCAGACATGGCCGGCTTCATACTGAATAGCTGTTTTAATTCTTTGTATCAATTGATCAAGGCCTATATACTAAAAGTTGAGTTACCCATATAATGAAAGAGGATTCCAAATTGAATGAGAAGAGAAAGCATAATGAGAAGCAAAGCATAGGCAGGGGCTGGAGAAGAAGAGATGGGTGATAAGGGCAGGATAGGAGAGAGGAAGAGGACAGTTTGGCAAGGAGACATGGATAAATGGGGACGTGAAAGTAGAAAGAGCATCGTCAATGAAGAAGACAAAAACTATTTGTGGTATTTTCTTTCTAAGGTTTTAGTGTGAGACTCATCTTTTCCACTCATCTCCCATTGTGAATAAACCATAAAAAAGTAAGGGAATTTTTTCAAGCTTTCTTTATAGAAAATGAGTATTTTGAAAATGTTTTCTAGTTTTCTAAAAGGAATTAAAGAACACTGTTAAGAACCTGTCCACCCATACCCTTAGCAGAGAAAAGGGTATTGATCAAGCAAGAAACACAAAGTATGGAGTAATGGGGGGAGAAGATGTGATAGATGATGAGAAAGTGAACGATACAACCAAAGATTCAAGGTCCTGACACCTCCAACAGCCCACTGATTCCTTTCCTACCTGTTTTCTCTCCCCTCCCTATTCTAATTTATACTGATAACAACCTCTCATCATCACAATAATGGCATAGCCTAACAGAATTGGCAACTCAACAATTCTAGCCAATTCCATCATCAGCATGATCTGTATCCCCGTTGCCTGGACTAGAGTCCTCCAAGCTTGCTGTCAGAGGTGATTTGAGGCCTCTTAGTAACATGTATATATCCAGCATATGATTTATTTGTTCCATCATGTCAAACATCCAATCCCAGCTAGCATGCATTCAACCCACAGAATCAGCCATGGGATCAATGTTCTGACACCAAATTGTTAAGAGACTATCCATCCACACCCTACTAGGTATTGACCAAGCAAGAAACACATAGAAAGTATGGAGTAAAGGCAGAAGAAAATGTGAGAGATAATGAGAGAGTGGATGATACAGCTAGGTACCCAAGATCCTGGTACCTCCCACAGCCCACTAATTCCTTTCCTGCATGTTATCTCTCCCCTCCCTAATCTAATTTATGCTGATAACAACCTCTCATCACAATAATGGCATAGCCTAACAGAATTGGTGACTCGCTAATTCTAGCCAACGGCCATAATAGACTCTTTCGCTACAAACTACCTAGAAGTAATGAAAATAAGAATAATAAAAGAAAAATATTGACCCAGAAATACTTAACTGGGGCTTCTTTCAGTTAGTAGTACCCTTTTAACCCTTTATCACAAAAGTATACTCGATTTAGGGTCTATCAAAATCTTTCCAAAAAACACCCAATGTTTTAAGAAGTACTAGGGTGCAAAAGGGCTTGTCACTTACTTTCTAGTCCATAATATTGAACCACATCAGGTACCATTTGGGTCCGGTATAGGATAGTCACGTGATTGCTTCTTAATAGACAAGAGTCATGTTGTAGCAAACAGAGAAAAAAGGGCTCCACTTTAGGAGGTTTTTGGCTGATTTTTCATGAAAGAAGCCTCGGAGGTTTCAAAACATGAAAGGATTCTCAAATTCTACAACATTGCTAACTTGGCAAGGACTCAACACTCTAAAATTATGTATGCACATTAACACACTAATACCCTAATCAGACAACCTTCTCAATTGCTCACCTCACAGTAACTGGTGGATAGTCAGATGTCTTTTCAAGCTCATCAAGCTCACACAATAGTATAGTATTGAAACTTCTACCCTATTTTCTTAGCATATATTTTTGATATGAGATGTCCCAAAAACAAATTAACTCCTAATTCAGGCATCAAATGTGGAAATCTCCATAACTTCCGCTTCTAAACATGAAGCACCAATAATTTCAAAATAGAAGGAAAACTTGGATTAATATAGCTATATACGATATTAGAGATTTTTTTTTTTATCAAGTTTACTAACTCAATAATCATGTTTTGTGGTGGACCCCAAGTACATGAATATTTGCGGTCATAAAAACGTCACCGGAGGCTCCACACTTTAAGTAGATTAAGAAAGTTCAATAGAATTATGGAAGAATAAATATTCCCGAAGGCATAATGAGAGACTATAGTGATTATCATGTAGTATGATTTAATTTTATTAGGTTCTATTTTATTAAGAATAATTACAATCTAATATGATATTATTACAATATCATATCATATTATTTTAATTTTATTGAGTTTGTAAGTTTGATAATAGTTTGGCCAATTAATGCCCCAGGATTATCCTTCCCCTCAAACTTGAATGAAATATCGAATTCAATATTAATATTGTGAGTGTCTTTCTTCCTAATTCCTCTCAAATTCCTTATTCCTTTGTCATTTTCTATCAAAGACCAACCTCATTCCCCCCATTTTGTCTGCTCAAATACCAAAACCCACTGATTAACCACCGTCCAACAAATACACAATCTGCCAACTGCATAGTTCAGCATAAAATAACCCAAATCAAAGTGCAATTGTTTGATTCAAGACTTAATCAGCTTGAAATTAGAAATCCCCAATCTCACACACGTACACTCAAATCTACCACAAAGTTGCTCCTATTCCAGTCAATTGAAGTGTTTAAAATTCAACTTGGGTCAAATCAGCAGCAACATATCCCAATTAAGACTCAATTCATTGACCACAATTGAGAAGAATTGAAAAGAATAAAGTCAAAATACAAAGAATTCAAAGAGAGAGGATTGAGTGAATAAAAGTGATTTAGCAAGACTAAAGTCAAGACTCTCTTTGTTCTGGGCAACGACAGTTTGTGATATCTACTAAATTGTGCTCAATTGCTCGACAATCAATGTTGTGCCCTCCATAGGCCTCACTAATCCTTGGACATCATCATGCAGCGACCTCAACCAACACCACTACATCATTGAGCCTTGGTCCAAGAGAGTCAAATGAAGATAGAAAACGGATCAATCATTTCTATGGTCTGCTGTTTTATCCTTTTTTACCGTCTTTTCCTAATCTGTCTTACTTCATTTACTATGTTGGAAAAAAATATATATAATTGTTCAACTTAAGTCAGCTTTTAGTTGACGTTAGGATCCTAATTCAAGCTTGAGGCCCTAGGTTTGTGCTTCTCCTCAAACTTAAATGAAAATTTGCATTGATTACCAAGTATTGTGAGTGTTTTTATTCCTAGTTCTTCTCAAAATTCCCTTTCCTACATCAATAAACTTAGGGATCATTTGGTCGGAAGTAGGAAAGAAAAGTAGTACATTCCTGAGAATGACTAAAAGTGTCTTGTTTGGTTAGAAGTCCAAAATAAATGACACTTCTCTTTGACATAATTATATATTCATTTCCTAAGGAAGTCACATACTTCAAGTGTGTATTACTCCCTTAGTTCCTAATTACACAGTAGCCCTCACAATTTTTTATAGTAAGATAAATAAATAAAATAACTCCAATCATTACTATTAAAGTATAGTATTGTAGTTTAGGTTCTAATTTTCCGGTATTATAATACTAAACTTCTAAGAAAGTGGAAATACATACCAAACATACAACATTACTACTTCTAAGGAAATATTTCCCTAAACATTACTTGGAAGCAAAACTTACTAAGGAAGTGACTTCCTTTATACCTAACAAACCCTTCAGTCCAGGGAGAATTAGCAGCAATACAAACAGCACGACATCAATATGTTTAGCCATCATTGTCATATTAACAACTCCACTCACTTGTACGGGATCCACATCAAGCAACGCCTTTTCTCTTAAACTGCTTTCGGTCTTCGTAGTTAGATCATCATCTCGTTCCATACTGACATGCTTACGATATTCTAGAAGGATCTGAACTGCCTACATCCAATAGAATAAAGGAAAGCAAACACAGAGTATTAGTCCTGAACAACGGTAAGGATGAACAAAAGGAAAGCTGCATAATGCTTAAAAAATTTGAAACACTTAGCAAAATGAAAATCTAACTCACAAGTTAGCCTAACCACCAATATTCAAATAACTCTCATTTGATTGCAGCAATTACTCAAAAAAGGCAAAACTAAATTATAAGTTGCAACCACAAGAGCTCAAAAAAGGTTTTCCCATTGTTTGAAAAGGCAAAAGGAGCTAAGCACTAGGGTTAGGAGATTTTTTCATCATGGACAAGGCGAGTTTGACGAGGCATTACTAAAGTGCCCAAGGCCCTAAGGTGCATGCATTACTATGTGTAGTTCAAGCAATAAAATCGCGGTCGCGGTCGCTAATGCGGTTGCGGTCGCGGTGTTGCAGTATCGGAGCGTCGCGAACGATATTTTATATGACGCGGTTGTCGCGGCGTGATTTTTTTTTTCACAATAAATATTAGCAAATACCAATAAATATCAGCAGATATCAGTAAATATCAATAGAATATCGGAAAATATCGGTCGATAACCAATATATCGCCGATAAATATGTGAAATTCTAAATCCGTCGCGTATTGCCAATTTTGCGTACCAGCTGACCCAAAATCAGATAAATATCAACCGATATTGCGTATCAAGACCGATATTTAATTGTATGGTGTAGTTGCTTTAAGGCTTTATTTTCATTTTAAAATTTCTATAGTAAATAAAATAACTAAATCTCACATTAGGTATGTAAGGTGAAGGAAGAAAAACAATATACATAATTCAAATGTAAAAAGAAAAAGAGATATTTATAGCAGAGAAGGAACCCTTGATTAGCCATTTTTAGGCATTATTGTCATTCAAAATTTTCAATCAATATGATAACTAAATCTCATATAGGTAAGATGCACTTGTAGGGGATGGTGAGTTTTTCATTATCTTGCTAGCGATAGTAGTAATACACTAAAAAAAAATTTCAAAAATTTTAAGTCATTTCATAGTTTTTATAATCAATTTTGATATCTTACTTCACTCAGGCAAGCGCCTTCACATAGGTTCTAAGACCCCTATTGCAATAACCCATCTCTCTAACCCTAATTAGCATTGGTAATCATTCATAAATATGCTAACCTCGTTTATTCAATCCGTTCGTTCATAATTCATTCATTTCTTAAAAATCGTTAAATCATGGAAAAAACTATTTATACAATTAGATGATTTTACCCATTTTAACTCACTTTAATTCGTTTGAGCTATGAATCTTTTCTGATATCAAATATTTTTATATATTTGGATTTCAAATTTTATTTCACATCTTCAAATAATTTTTCATGATTTTTGAATTCATTTGCTATGTTTCCTAATAAGTACCCATTATTTGAATTTCTTTATAATTTAATTTCCTAAAAATTAATTGTAATCAGTCTCCTAACTACTCTTTGTACCCCAACCAGCCCTCTACCAAGATTCAATCAGATTTCTAAATCTAGTTACCTTCAGTCACCCAAAATTTTGGTTAAAGTACAATAATCAAGTGTAAAACAAGGCACCCTAAATCCTAGCACTTAAGTGTGTGAAAGTCAAACAAGGCACTCTCCGACCCTCCCTCCACCTGATCTCATGCCATACCTTACCCTCCTTATGCATCACACACTCATTTTTTAATTCATTCACCTCATGCTCACACTTTACCTTGGTTTTTTCTCCTTTCTTTTCCTCTTTTGTTGCTCTCGGGTTCTCAGTTTCCACATCCTTTCACTTCAGTTTTTCATTCCTTTCTTGATTGTCTTTAATCCCTTGTGTCCTTGCCCTCATTTACCCTTTCAATCCTTTTGTTTCCCTTGATGTTTAGCTAGAGTTTGGAAGCCATTTTTTCTGCTGCTGCCGCATGTTGTTAGCGCTGCTGTTTGTGTTCCTACAGCTACTACAAGCACCTGTTCTTCTTCACTTTCTTCTTGTTTTTGCTGTGCTTAGGTCCCCCAAATCAAAACCCTTCATTTCCTTTCCTTTTTCCCTTGTTTCCTTGCTGTTTTTGTCTCCTCTTCACCAGCGTTTCCTGCTGCACTTGCTTTGGTTTTTGGCTGGTTTCCCCTTGTTTTTCCCTTTTTTACTTCTTAATTTGCATTATTTTAGCTCCTTACCATTTATCCTAACTGCAGGGAATCAAACTTATGTGAAAAGTGGAGGAGAATCTTGGTTATCATTACCTCAAATTAAATTGTTGCAAGACAAGGATTTATATTCTTTTTCTCATCTTTTCCTTTCTTCCTTTCATTTTTTGAATCTCTTTTTGAGCTCATGTTTATATATTCTTCAAGTGAAGGTGATCGAAACACTCCTAGGTGGTCTGTTAGCTTAGTTTCTTTTTTCCTTGGAGCATAGGGGCTAGATAAAATAATCTACTCTTGAGAAATAGAATTTTATGTACTAAGTGGCTATTTATTTCAAACTTAAGCATATTGATATCCTAGTTTAAGAAAGCATGAATTGTGTTTTATATGATATAACAACAATGATATGTTTTCAGTGTTGCAAGTGAGTAAAGTTATAAATGATAAGTGCAGGATATCACATAAGTTCTACCATAAGACATGAAAATTGGCCTCGGTTGTGATGCAAAGCTGCTTGTATCAGCTGGGAGTTATGGTGCGACACATTTTTGGATCTCATTATGTTAATGATTATGTTAAGTATGTAAAAGTTATGGCCAAAATGGCACAAAGTATCTAATCTGTCAAAATGTTGAAGATTACTTGTTAGGCTCCCAGCCCTTGGGCCATTTGGGGTGTATTTTTTGTTTTTAATTAGTTTTAAGTGTTCCATGTTGTTTATTACACATTTTACTTCATGCTTGATATATAACATGTTTGGGTTTGAGCATGTTTAGAGTATGTTATACTAGATTTAAGTATTCAGTCCTAGGGGCATTCACAAGTATTTTTTGATTTTTTCAGCAAGCAAGTCTTATATGTGTTATAGTATATTGTGTATGATAGGAATGTCAAATATAGTATGCTAGTCATACATGATTTGGGATTTATATATTAAATGAGCTAATAAAGGGTAAAATGGTAATTTTACTATTTCTGATTCCAGATATGTAATGATATGTTAATTTGCTCACTTTGATGTTATTCAGCCTTGGTCAAGGTTTCGTTAAATTATAAGTGTGGCATCAAAATGGTTAAAAATATTATAGTTAACATAAAAGGGTATGTTGGTCATAAATGACTAAATATATGTAAGTAACAAATAAATGGGCATAGGATGGCCTTAGTTGACTCATGATTAACCTTAGTGTTGACCAGTGATATTCCATTGACCTTCGGGTCAACTTTTCAAATAATTGGAATAAAAGGAATTAAGATGGTTAAGTGTGAAATTGTTATTATATGTGTTTTATGTGTGACTTGTGATCACTTCAATAAGACAATAATACGTAAAGTGAAAGTGTTTGAGTTTGGAAATAGAGTACTCTTTAGGGTTAGCTATCCTAGAGACAAGGCAATAGTCCTCGAATTGGTTTGGTGGTTCGTAAGGTGTCTCGACATTTCAACTAAGGCCCTACATCTACTCTTTTTAGTTCTTTGGACTTCTTAGAGGGTATTGATACCTAAGGAGTAGGTAACCTAAGGTGGATGGGTACTGTGTTGTCTTATGCACCAATGTAACCGAGCTACGTAAGTGTCCTTCTGGTATGCAGGTTAAGGGTATTATACTACTTTATATGCCAGTATGATCGGAGCACCTGAGTGTCCCATGTTATCTTCATACTCCTTCGAGAATTTAAAAATAAAAAATAAAAATAAAAAAGTGAAGTAGTGTATATAGCTTGGTAGTTGCTTTGGTGCACTATCCTTACTCTTTGGAATGGTTGTATGCAGTGGTCATGGTTTGATGGTCATCTTAGTGCATTATCCTTGATTATAAAATGATTGGATATGGTGGTTACAAGTTAACATTGGATACTACCATCTGAATATAAGTTAAACTATTGGATTGGTCATAGTTAGCTAAGTTTTGCTCATCACATGTATTTGTCGAAGCATACCATCAAATGATCTTCTTATGTTAGCCTTTCATGTGTTCCATGTGTCCTTTGCACACTTATAGCAGTATTGATTGACTGACATATTCATTTTATAGTCACATGCTTATTCAACAGAAAGTTCAAACCTTGCATGAGTGGTTTGAGGGTCTTCTTTGAGGCACTCAAGTTGGGGTGTGACTTAGAGCTATCAGGCGTTTTGGTATCTTTTGATCCAAATATCCTTTGAACTCTTGTGTGATGCGAACACCACATCAATAAACGTTACTCTCTATCCTAATTTTAATTATCAAATTTCATTTGCTATTTACCCTAACAATTTTGTGTTTTATGTGTTTAGGGCCGAATGGGAAATGGAAGTAGATCTAAAATGATGGACGAGAATCATCGAGAAGTGAACGAGAAGATCGAATATTACTAATTTTCGTATTTTTTAGGTAGTATAGTTTATGGGTTATTAGACTATAGGTAGTCGGACCAATAACTAGCCCAAATTAATTTTCATTGTAATCCGATATTATTAGTAATAATAGTGAGTGGCCGATGATGATAACACTTTAAAACCCCATTAATATTAGTTTGGGTTAGACGGCATTTAGTTCATCCTCTGATCCTATAGGCTAGTAGAAAGTTTATATACCTACTGAAGCCCATATGAATTTGAATTGTCTTTTCTAAATTAAGTTTTTAAGTTGAGCCTGAATTGGGGTCCAAGCCCACAATCCAGACCAACACCAACCCGTTTGTGCATTGTCCGTGTTTTTCTTAAAACCCTACACCTTCCCGTTTTGTGTTAACCTCACGCTACCCCTCCTCCCTCCCTCCCTCCCTCTCCCTCTCTCTCTCTCTCTCTTTCTCCTCTCTCCAGCGGCATCTTACTATTGTGAGTTTTTCTTTGTCTTCTTCGTCATTCCATTTGCTACCTTCGCCGCCTTCTTCATCTTCTGCTATCGATGGAGCTTCCTTCTCCCTTCTCTAAATTTGAGGCCATTAAAACCCACACATTACCGCCATTAGCTTTTGCTTCCCATTTTCTTGTTAAAGCTTTTCTCTTTGAATTATTAATAAGAAGGGCTCTGGTATGTACATTTTTTATTCAGATTGCTAAGTCTCCTCTACTACAAACTATTGATTATAACAAAGAGTCTCAGACATTACTCCGGCGATTCGGTGGGAAATGATTACATTTCTGGCACCCCGTTTGGCCAGCCAATTACGACTATAGCTAGTTGAGTTTGGTTCATTGCACCCCTTCTCTTGTACTTCCTTTCAATTGTATATTTGTAATGTTCATATCCGATTCTTTTGGCTTATATCAAAACAATGGAAATTGTTGTAATGTGAACTCTTAAATTTTCTTTATGTGGAAACATTTTAACCTTAGCACCAGGCAATAAAATCATGGCCGCGCTTGCAGTATTACGGTATCAAAGTGTCATAATGATAAATTATGTATCAAGGTCACGGCATGAATTTTTGTTGTTATTTCACCATATACTCTAACTATAATTTATTATTGATCATTTCAATGTAAATATTCAATAAACTAGTGTTTTATATTATATTAGAAGTATTTAAGTAAGTCGTTATATGCTAAATTGTCTTAATAATCCTAAATTTGCCTTAAAATGAAAAAAATTACATGTTATTTAGTAGTACATGTAAAGGTAATAAGTAAAGGTTTTAACTCCAAGTTTTTAAACCAAGCTTTAACTTTTAACAACCCAGAAAAGCCACACAGTATGGATGTGGATGCTTCTACATGAGTGCATTACTGTGATTTGTTTCATGCTACTATGAGTTGCATGGCTCCTATGAGTTACATGGCTATAATGTGTGAATAAGAAATACATGGCTATAACCCTCCCGTTCCCCATCTCAGAGACCAGTTGAACAGTCTTGGGAGCAGGTATGCTCATCTGCTTCATTGTGAGGAGATATTCCTCAGGCAAAAAGCATGTATCCAATGGCTCCACTGTGGGGATTCAAATCACAAATTCTTCTATGCTAGGGTGAAGGAGAGACAAAAGCGGAAAACTATTGCTTTTCTTATAAGAGAGAATGGCAGGGAGATAAGGGGTGCTCAGGAGATTCAAAAGGCCTTCAATGACTATTATAAGCAGCTTTTAGGCACAGATTCTCCTTCTTTCGGAGTTCTGGACCTATCCATTGTGGATAGCTCTTTATCTTATGAGCAGCAGTTGGCTCTAAATGCTCCTGTTTCTAAAGAGGAGGTCCGAGCAGCTGTCTTCTCTGTTGGTGACACTAAGGCTCCAGGTGTAGATGGTTACTCAGCGGGTTTCTTCAAAAAGAGTTGGGATATTATTGGAGATAAGTTATTCATGGCTATTAGAGATTTCTTCACTACAGGCTTCCTACCTAGGAAGGTAAATATTACATCTCTTACCCTGGTCCCAAAAAAGCCTAACCCGCAACAGGTCACTGATTTTAGACTTATTGCTTGTTGCACCATGCATTATAAGATCATATCAAAGATTCTTACGCAGAGACTCCAAGGTATCTTGCCCTCAATCATCGATCATGCTCAATCTGCTTTCTTGAAGGGGCGAAGTATCGGTGAAAATGTGTTATTGGCTCATGAGTTGGTCAGAAAATATGCTCAAAGAGGAGTCTCCCCTAGATGCATGTTAAAGTTAGACCTCCAAAAAGCTTATGACATGGTCAACTGGAGTTTTGTGAGGAATCTTCTGATTCTGTATGGCTTTCCTTATCAGTTTGTAAAGCTGGTCACCGCTTGCTTGGAAACTATGGCCTTCTCCCTATACTTTAATGGCATGTTATCTCCACCTTTTCGGGCGAAAAGAGGTTTGAGGCAGGGAGATCCCTTCTCCCCCTACTTATTTGTCCTTGTCATGGATTACCTGACTAGATGTCTTAAACAGTTATGGACAAATGATTCTTTCAAAGGCCATCCCAGATGTAGAGCTTTGAAGATAACCAACCTGAGCTTCGCTGATGATATCCTTTTATTCTACCATGGTGATTTACTTAGTGTCAAGTGTCTTAAGGATGTCCTTAATCATTTCTCTGGGATCTCGGGGTTGATTCTAAACCCTCAGAAATGTACTGTCTATTTTGGTGGCGTGTCGTTTGATGTTAAAAGAGAAATTATCGATCTTCTGGGTTTCCAGGAAGGTACTCTTCCGATTACCTACCTTGGCCTTCCTCTAACCTCTTCGAAAATCTCGGCTAGTCTTCTCCAACCCATGTTGGAAAAGGCTACAGCTCGGCTTAGACACTGGAGTCAATCTATCTATCTTATGCGGGGAGACTACAACTTATCAAGTCTGTTTTATTTAGTATACAGCTATATTTCAGCCAAGTGATCCTCCTACCAAGAAAGATCCTCCATCAGTTTGTGAGTCTCTGTCGAAACTTCCTTTGGTCAGGAAAGATACATGTTAGAAGACAAGCCCTGGTTTCATGGGAACAGATTTGTACTCCCAAGGCCGAGGGTGGGCTTGGTTTCCTCAACCTGGAAATTTGGAATCAGTGTGCCTTGGGTAAGCTCCTTTGGAATATCGCTACTAAGAAGGATTCGTTGTGGGTGAAGTGGATTCATGTTGTTTACCTTAAGAATATAAGTGTGTGGAAGTATAATCCCACTACTTATACTTCTTGGTTGTTTCAGAGAATCCTGCTCGTATGCTCTCAGCTACAAAGTTTTCTCCATTCGCGGTGCTCAAATGGTTATACTGATTATAGCATCAAAGCTGCTTATGAAGCCGTGCATCCCAAACAGGAAAACCAAAAGGGGACCCAGTTGGTGTGGAACTCCCTTAACTTGCCAAGGCACAGTTTCCTTCTTTGGCTGGCTTTCAGGGATAGATTGATGACTAAAGCTAAACTTCGGGAGATTGATATGGATGTATCGGAGCAGTGTGTGTTCTGCCAACAGGATCTAGAAACCCGGGACCATTTGTTTGTCCACTGCCCTATTACAACAGCTATATGGAGGAAAATTCGAAGATGTGCTGACAGAAGAGACCTTATTCAAGGGTGGCAATAGGAGGTGCAGTCATTGTTGAAAAGATCTAGACAAAATAGACAGAAAAAATAGATCCTAGGAGCTCTTTTTTCTTCTTATATTGCATCTACATGGTATGAGAGAAACTTGAGGGTTTTTGAAAACCTAAGTAGGGATGTTGATAGTATTAGTCAAGCTATTGTCTTAGCTGTAGCTAGATGTTTAATGCACCCACACTATAAGGTTAAATTCCAAAAGTGGGCTGGTCTTGTTGACTGTATGGTAGGTTGATATCTGATTTGTAATCTTTTTCTCCTTTTCGTAAGAAATAAAATTTCTTACTTATCAAAAAAAAAGAAATACATGATACTTTCTATCATATGTGATAAGTCCCCTGATATGTTAAGCATGCCTAGATTAGAATTCTTAAGATTTGTTGGGATAGGTGAATCTGATAAAATGTATACAAAACTTTAGATAAAAAACTCACAATGTTTATGTTTTGTAACTCAAGATGGTTCATGGTGCTCAATCATAGCATTACTAGTCGTAGCAAATTGTGCTCATAATGCCACAAACCCAACAACAAATGTAAGGCCGAGCCCAAGCTCAACCCCAAGTGGTAGGGCATGGATAGGTTTGGTTTTATAAGATGACTTTTGATCATATGTTGGCTTATGAGGGTTGGATCAAAGTTTGATCAACTTTCACTACCACCAGAGTAGAGAGTGGAGACTACAACTTACCACTTTAAGGAGAGGGTTGATGATTAGTGGCAGACATGCATAGCCTATCATGAGAGAAGTTTAAGGAGTTAGAAAGGGAGCAATTCTATCTAGAGCACCTCAACCTAGAGGAATATGACGAGTTTACTCCCTTGAAGCAACGGAACATGAATGTAAGATAGTACTACACTCGCTTCAATGAGTTTGTGCACTTCGCACCTTTTATAGTAGCAAGAGAGCGGATTATAGCTCACAAGTGCTTCACTGGCCTCCACTACAAGCTCTTTTTAGAGGAATACCGGAACCAAATTTAAGATTAACCTATGAGATGGCATGCACCATTACTAATATTCAATAGCAGAGAATGAGATTCTGGGTAGCAAAAGAAAGGTTGAGGAAGACTAGCATTTATGCAGTGAGAAGAAGAGTCGGTTCAAGGGTAAGGATCAGAAAAGTGGATCACAAATGAGTCAAGTTCCGTAATGGAGGTAATGGATCAGGTTCCATAATGGAGGTGGTTCATAATGAAGTGGATCACAGATGAGTTAGGGTGGTGTACGGCAAGGGATTAATAATGGAGTCCATTTAAGATTCCATAATGGACGAGGTTAGGGCTAGATTAGACATTTCCTATACTTGATGAGAGTGTGTTGGTAACTTGATATCATGCCATACTCATGGCAAGCTGAAGCGCCAAGCTTGTGAGTGGTGAGGTGGAGAAGGTGGTGCTTAGAGACATCGGGGAATCATGGGAGTTTAGATTCAACACAAGGTTAGATGTATACTCGGGGCAGAGACACTAAGGGCAGGATTGACCACCATCGCCCTAACTATTGTCATCAAGGAGCCAAAAGGTAGAGCAATGGATGCTTGAACATTATCAGCCAGGCAAAGGCTCGTTACTAAGAGGATGTGATGATTAATACACTTACTATCCTCTCCACTTTTGTTTACACTCCGTTTGACTGTGGAGCACCATACTCTTATAATGCATCTTCTTATGTGGATAAGATTGGCTTAGTACATCTAGATTTCATATCCATTGTCATTATGCTACCATTTGGTCATTTGTTGAATTGTAATAAGATAAAACATAAAATCCCTCTTATTATCAATGGCACTGAGTTCCTGGCAGATCTAATCCAGCAAGATCGAGTTTAATCTCATCTTAGGCATGGAATGGTTAAGCAAGTAGAAGGCTAAGTTTGATTGTGCGTAGAAGTAGCAATGAAGGGAGTCCGGGTATCATATCGAAGTTATACATAGAAACCTTCAACCCATATTGTGTAGGCCATAACACTTGGATCCTTGGTGAGGAAGGGATATCCCCTATATTCAAGCAATGTTCAAGATCTTAATGCCAATATGTTAAAGAGTTCGAGAGCATTTTAGTTGCCAAAGAGTTTTCATATGTATTTCCTAAAGAGATTCCTAGGTTGTACCCAAATAGATAGATGGAAATCACTATTAATTTGGCACCCGAGACAGAACCAGTACCTAAGGCACTAAACAGAATGGCCCCAATTGAGATGAAGGAATAAAAAAACTCAACTAGAGAAACTATTGGAGAACGGATATATCCACCTAACTGTGTTTCCATAGGGAGCAACGGTGTTGTTTGTGAAAAGGCAAGAGAAGAGCTTGCGATTATGCATCGATTACTAAGGGTTGAATCAAATAACAATCAAGAATAAGTATCCCTTACCCCAGATTGTCGGTCTTTTCAGCCAGTGCAGAAGTATTTTTCATAGATTGATTTACAGTTTAGGCACCACTGATTGAAGATTGCAAAGAAAGAAATTCCCAAGACAGCATTCCAAACTAGATATGGCATCACCGATGTGCCAACAGTATTTAAAGATACAATTAATAGCAGCTCTTTGCTCATACCCATGTCAATTTGAGTTTGTGATAGTTTTCGTTGATGACAGTCTGGTGTATTCAAGGGATTAGGACCAGCATGCTTGGCATTTGAGGTGGGTGCTTGCACATTTGAGGGAGCACAGACTCTACGCTAAGCTCTCTAAGTATGAGTTCTAGTTGGAGAACATAGCATTTCAGAGACATGAAATTTAAAAGGGACTATCAATAGATCCATCCAAAGTCTAAGCAGCTTCTAAGTGGGCATCCCCTATAAGTGTCACAAAGGTACAAAGTTTTATGGTGATGACCGGATATTGCAAGCAATTAGTACAAGAATTTCCAAGATTGTCAGGCCTTTTACCAATTTGATGATTAAGCTTTTTAAGAGTTGAAGAGATGATAGAACACCGCATCCATACTAACATCACCATCAGGGATATATGGGTTTGGAGTGAATAGCAATGTCTCAAAAAAGGGTCCACACTGTGTACTCTTGCAAAATGGCAAGGTTGTAGCCTATGCTTCTAGATAGTTGAAGCCCTACGAGAAGAATTACCCAACTCATGACTTAGAGTTGGAGCAGTAGTGTTTGTATCGAAGATTTAGAGAAATGGTTTATATATAGTGCAATGAAAGCTTTATACCAACCATGAGAGTTTGTAGTATATCTTTACATGAAAGAAGTTGAACATGAGGCAAAGAAGGAGGTTGGAACAGGTAAAATTTTATGGTTTGGAGTTGACTTATCATTAGGATAAGGCAAAGGTGGCAGCAAAATCATCGCATTTGTTGAATGCTCTAGGGGTGCTAACTATATAAGAAGCTTCAGGAGATGGACATCGAACTAATTGTTGATGGGAGCTTAGAAGCAAAGATTAAGTGCCTTTACCATTACACCTGCTATTATAGATGAGACCCAATCCAAACAATAAATGATGTGAAGCTTGAGAGGATCGAGCAGAAGATACAAGAAGGCAGAGTAGAAGAATTTTTGATCCACAAGGATGGTAATATTCAATTCAGAGGACAATGGTGTGTTTCATAGATTTATGAAGGGTTGAATAAGAGGAACATATAGGTGGGGAACTGCACGCATTAGTGAGTGTACCTAGGTGGAGATGAATGGTAAAAATATTGATGGAAGACATTTAGGTGGCCAAAGACAAAGAGGGAAGCATGAAAGTTTTTCGATAGATTTTTTACCTTTCAAATGTTTGATCTGTCATAATGTCAAATTAGAGCATAAGAGGCTAGTAGCTTTGACACAATCTTTGGAGGAATCTAAATGGAAATGGGATTTTGTCTATATGAATTTCATTATCGGTCTATCCAAGACGAGAAGCGGCATGGATATGAGATAGGTGATACTGCACAGACCGACCAAACCAACAATGTTCATTCTAATGAAACTAATCTGGACAATGAATCAATTGGTCAAAGCATATGTAAAGAATGTCACAATACCCGAGGATATAGTATCTCATTAAGATTCAAGATTCTTTTGTATTTTTAGAGAAAGTTGCAAGAGATTTTCAGTCAAAAGAATGTTACCTTCCAAGCTCTCTTGCAGTCAATGCACTAAAATTGCTTTACATATAGTGTATCTTTATACTTGCAGTCAAACTTCGAGTTTGTAGTTGGGTATAATTACGTGCTTATCTTGTAGTCAAACTCGGAGGTTCAATGGGAGCTTTAAGCTTTTGGAAGGTAACATACTTACTTGATACTTGACTCGCTGGAATTATTTAATTTATGTAATATATTTGTTTAGGTCCTCATTTTTATCATAAAAAAAATGGGGATACTTCTTTGTCTGATTTAGTCCTTTAATTGATATTTTTTTCTTTGTGATGTGCATAGGGTAGGTTATCTTCTTTACTATCTAATATAATTTATCACTTATTTTTACTTTTATAGTGTCTTTCTTCTTTGTATCTCATCATTAAAAAAACATTAGCACAATCCTACGAAAGTCTTTGTCACAAAGGCCCAAACTGCTGAAAGGTCTGAGGGTACTTAAGCAACCCTCTTTTCCAACTACTTACCTGAAAGACTACAAAGTAGAAAAGGAACCATGGGTTACCACAAAAATATTACCGTACATGTGTAGTGATTCCTTGTAGGTCCCCATAAAAGTTTACAAATATTTTTTTAATTATAAAAATGTCTTCTAAAAGTCTAGAATCAATGGAGCAATCTAACCCTTCCCATGTTCATCAATTAGAACAATTAATGCTTAAGTTAGCTAAAAATGTGGAAAGAATGATCGAAAAAGCGTCCCTAGATAAATCTGACTCTCAATCAGTTAGACGACACATAGTGCCTCCACCCAATTTAGCCGCCTCAAACTAGCATCCTTAGGTCCCATAAGCAAGCTTCTGGTTACGTTCCTCCACATCATAGGACTTTTAGGTCTCAAAGTCATCCGGAACCACCTAATATTAATGATTCGGATGAGGAAGCCTTAGAGGATGACATAGAATTGCCTCACCATAGGAATCATAGACAACCCAATCACTAAGATAAACAGTTTTACCCTAAATACGAGGACAATAATAGTAGAAAGGTCAAAATTGATGTAAACTCTTACAATAGAACCCTTGGCCCAAACCTTTTCACCAATTAGTTAGAAGAAATGGAGGACTACTTTGAATTCTATAACATGAGTGACATAGAGAGAGTTTATTTCACTAAAATGAAGCTCTCTGGAGCTACTAAATAATACTAAAAAATGGTTCCGATCAAAATAGATCATTTACGAGAGCCACCTATTCATCAATGGGCTGTCATGAAAGAAAAGCTGAAGGAAAAATCTCCCTACCTTTCATAGAAATCAACTCCTAGAGCAAATGTATAATCTTAAAAAGTTTTCCCCTACTGTCTTTGAGTATACCCAGAAATTTGAGGATTATAATGTTCGGTGTGACTACCTTGAACCCACCGACATTACCCCATTCTAATACATTAATGCCTTAAGGAGTCTATTAGGGAAGATGTTAAGCTTCATGGCCCCACTTGTGTAGAAGGAGCTTTCAAGTTGGCTCTTGCATTTCAGAAGCATCTTAAATGCTCCTCTACTCGATATCCATCCTCTTATTCGAATGATTCCATCAAAATAGGTCTCTCACTCCTGCATCCTATAAGGTTATCTCTAAGAGTGCCTCCCAATTTAATAATTCTAGTTTTACTCTAAGTAGGCAATCCAACACCATTTAATCGACTACTAATTCCCGCCGGTGTCATAACTGTCATAGGAGAGAGCACATTGAATCTCGTTGTCCCTATCGTTCTACGATCTTAGAACATAAGTCTGATGAGCCCCCTATTGAGGATCTTATAGTGGAACCATATAATTATTTAGGTGATGATGAGGAATAAGAAGAGGATGATCCCCAACATCGTAGCCTTGTTAGGATTGTTGACCCTCCACTAGATGAGCACTATAATGTGGTTCGATGTGTTCTCTCACGAGGTACCTCCTGAAGAGTGGAAGTGAACTTCCATCTTTTGCACTTACTTTAGGTGTAATGGAAAATATGCTAAGTTGGATGGCAGTAGTACCCTTAACATTTTATCTCAAGGTGCTATGAAAAGGCTCAACCTAAAGGTTAAGCCTCATCCTAATCCTTTTACGATAGCTTGGGTCAATAAGACCGCTCTTCCCATTGACCAAAGATGTCTAGTACCCCTCCATTTAGGGCTACACTATAAGGAAGAGATCTATTTTGATGTGCCTCCCATGGATGTAGCCCACATTCTCCTAGGCAAAGAGAAAAGCGTATCATTCTTACTCCGGCAAAGCCATTTGATCCCTCACCTTTCGAATCCGGTTATACCACTATGAAAAATGTTAAGAATATAATTCAAATCATCACCCCTAGTGCTTTCAATCAAGAAAGTAGACAAAATAACTTCATGCTGGCCATATTTGCTTAGAAAGTCTCCAAATTTCTCTTTACCAATTCCTACTGAAGTTTAAAGATTATTGGGAGAATTTTCTAATGTAATCATGAAAAGTTACCTAAGAAGCTACCACCTATGAGAACCTTCAACATATCATTGATCTTATTCCTCGATCCCAGTTGCCTATCCTTCTTCATTATAGGATGTATCACAGAGAGCGTGCTGAATTAAATACACAAGTTGAGGAACTCCTTAGTAAGGGATTTGTGAAACATAACATGAGCCATTGTGCAGTACCTGTCTTATTAACTCCTAAGAAAGACGGATCTTGGAGAATGTGTGCAGATAGTAGAGCAATAAATAAAATAACTATTGAGTATAGGTTTCCTATCCCTAGGCTAGAGGACAAGTTAGACACTCCAACTGGCTCTAGTTATTACTCTAAGATTGATTTATAAAGCAGGTACCACTAGATTCACATTAGACCAAGAGATGAGTGAAAAACAACTTTTAAGACATGAGATGGACTCTTTGAGTGGTTAGTAATGCCTTTTGGGTTATCAAATACCCATACCACATTTATGAGGTTTATGACCCATATTTTACAACCATTCATAGGAAAATTTCCTATAGTCCACTTCTATGACATTCTACTCTATAGTAAGTCAAAAGGAGACACCTGAATCACCTTCAACAAATCTTCATTACCCTTTGAGAAGCTAAGCTCTATGCTAACCTTACGAAATTCTCCTTTAGTCTCATGTTCTTTTCCCAGGCCTTTCTTGTTTCCACTTAAGTAATTTCTACTAACCCCGAGAAAGTTGGAATCAATAAGGAGTGGTCCGAGCCAAAATCTATTTCAAAAGTGCATAGTTTCCATGGTTTAGAATCTTTTTATCGTCGACTCATCCGTAATTTCAGCTCCATCATGGTCCCCATCATGGTTTGTTTAAAGAAGGGCACGGTTCGGTGGAATTCTAAAGCCTTTTAAGTGAAAAAGGAATGTGAGACTAAAGCCACTATTCTTAGGCATCTCGGCTTTAGTAAGGCCTTTGAAGCTCATTGTGATGCTTGTGAGACAGGAGTAGGGAAGCACTACTATTAGGATAAGAGAGTCATCCCATAGCATTCTTTAGTAAGAAGTTCAACACTTCTAAACATAAGTACACCATCCATCTTAAGGAGTTGTATATTATTGTTAGGTCCCTCCATCATTGACGATATTACCTTTTACCCCAAGACTTTGTAGTATTCTCTGATCATCTAGCATTAGAATACTTGAACTCAAAGCGAGAACTTCCTAAGAAGTATGCTAAATGGCATGAGTTCCTAGGAGAGTATACTTTTGTCCTCAAACATTGTTCTAGTACAAAAAATAAGGTGGTCGATGCTCTTACTAGGATAGATACTATCCTTCAATAATGAAGTATTAAGGCTACTAACTTTGATAAAATGAAGGATGATTACTCATCTTGCCCTAATTTTGGTCATATCTACCAAGTAGTCTCTACTGTCTAGTGACCATCGTAAGGAATTCATTGATTATATGGTTCATGATGGATATCTTTTTAGAACTTTTAGATTTTGTATTCACCAATCCTCCTATAGAGACTTTCTTATTAAGAAATTACAAGCTGGTGCTCTTACCAGTCACATTGGTATGGACCGTACTATTACCGTGATCAATTATACTGCCTTCTTGGAAACAGGATGTTTGTATACTCGTTTTTTACTTGTTTCCCATGAGCCATGGAAGGATATTATAATGGATTTTAGTCTAGTTATCTTAAGAAATCTAGAGGGCATGATTTGATTATTGTCGTGGTTAATAGGTTCTTCAAGATTGCCCATTTTATACCGTGTAGTAAGATTTCTAACATTGCTCGTGTCTCTAAATTGATTTTTCATGAGGTGGTCAAATTAAATGGTCTTCCTTCTTCTATAGTGTCCGATAGAGATTCTAGATGTCTCTGTTGCTTTTGGAGGACACTTTGGGCCCTTAGTAAAACACAATTGACGTTTTCTACTAACCATCATTCACAAACTAATGGTTAAACTGATATAGTATATCAAGATTTAAGTAACCTTCTTCGTTGTCTTGTCAAAGATCAGCCTCATACTTAGGATTTAGTGTTACACACAACTGAGTTTGCTTGTAATCATGTGTCTAATAGGTATACAGGAAAGAGTCCTTTTGAAATTGTTTATGATTATACCCCTCATACTCCTGTTGACTTTGGTCCACTATCCCCACATGCACATGTGTCTGCATCAACTGAGACTTTTGCCGATCATATCCATTCATTACATGATGACATCAGAAGTAAGATTTTGTTGAGTAATGTGGATTATAAACTTCTTGTTGATGTTTGTCCTAGAGATAAGGGTTTTAATCAAGGTGACTTTATCATATTATGCGTGTCATAAACGTTTTCTAAAAGGATGTTTTAAAAAATTACATGCACGAGCCATCGGCTCACATGAGATTTTGAAAAAATAAGGACCAAATGCTTATGTGCTTGATTTACAAAATACTAAGGGTATTAGTCCTATTTTTAATGTGAGTGATTTGTCACCCTACAAAGGCAACTTTAAGCCTCTTGTTTTACCAGCTAGCATGCCTATAGGTCTGAAGGAGTCGACTTTGCCATCTATTCAGCTGCCCAAGGAAGAAGTCGCTTCTATTATTGATGTTGAGTATGTTACTTCTTTCTGATGAGGGTTTCGTCATTTTGGGGTTACTTAGAAGAATCGGCCTAATAGTGATGCTACTTAGGTCCATGAACCTTAGAAGAATTGGCCTAATAGTGATGCTACTTAGGTCCATGAACACGTTCTTAGCAATATAGCTCCAGCATTGCTTGAGGATTTTCTTCAATCTTACTCGTAGGAGTCGAGTTCTTTTCCGATGGAGGAGAATGATGTAGATAGGAAAGATTTTTATAGGAACAAGTATTTTCGTAGGAATAAAATATAAATTCTTTCTATCCTTTTTTTTATCTTTTCCTATCTTTATTAGTTAGATATCATCTATATTTATTAGTTAGATATGATTTATATTTATTAGTTAAATATAATTAGCTATGATTTATTATATATCCCATCTTATTTAGATATTATTTGTCATTTAAGACTTTAGGCTACATAAAGGGTCTTAGGCTTGCTATTATTATTAGCATTGTTGAATGAATAAAATTATCAAAGTAACTTCCTCTCAATTTCCCCAATTCTCTTCCCGGTAATCTTTCTAAGTTCTCAATCTCTTCTTCAATTCTTTCAACCTTAGATCACCAAGACTCAAGAGATTAGATCAAGGGTGGTCTCAATGGTGAAATTCATTTGGTCGAACCACTAGGTGGAAAAGGCCACATGGGAGACCGAGGAACCCATAAGGCATCAACACCCTAAGTTGTTTGAGTAGGTATGCTTTAGGATTATGGGGCTTTGATGACTCGTTATTTTCTTGCTATGATTTGTTGTGTTTGCATTGTACTTGATTGATTTCATGTGGTATTGTGTCATTAAATGGCTTATATATGTGTTGAAGTGCTTGGCATTCGAACTTCAGGGATGAAGTTATTTCTTAAGGAGGAAGGATGTAATACACCATCCTTTGTTGATTTGTTTCAAGTAAATTTGCTATTTTTGGATATAATGTGAAGATTTTCTACTTTTGGATAATTAATGTTTTCACGTGATAATATGTTAGAGATATTTTAAAACCTAATTATAACACTCTTTTTGCATAAAATAGTAAAGAAGGGCTAAATTAAAATTTCACAAAATAATTTTTACATAAAAATTATTGAGAAGCAACGGCTAGCGTGTTCATTTATGACAAGTTACCTTTTTCAAACAAAAATATTTGTTTTGGATTTTATTTGATTTTCTGAAAAATGTCCTTATCCTAATAATATATCTTTTAGTTAAATCTTTCCTTATCTACTCCTAGTAGCTACCAGAGATTCTCCTTCCTATTTCTCAGGAGTGCTGACCCTATGATGCTCAAAATAAATTTTTTTTTTTACACTATTTAAGTACTAGTATTTTCCATTTCATTTTCCCAACCTCACACTCGCCCACATTCCTTTTTCCTCAAACTCCCCACCGTATAACTCTGTCATCCAAATTAACCCTGAAGTAGTTCCCAACACACGATACCCACTCAAAACCCTAACTGAAATCAAATAATAATGCCAAAGGGAAGAAAGAGTGCCTGATATTCTGAAGAAAAGTCAGTCACTCTCATCCATCACCACTGAAACCAAATACACATCAACCCAAATGATGTTGTCAACAATTAGCCACTCCATTGAGCATTAAGCCATCAGCTGAGAACAAAAAGGAGAAAAAAAATCTCCAACTAAATCTCAGCAAGTAGAGCCCCAATTTGAGAAAGAAATCAACATCGAGGGCTCCTACCAAGCAGAAAATATAGGCAAAGGTGAAAAGGAAAATGTCAGTTTGGAAAAGGGCAAAATAAAGGAGTCTGAAAAACAGAATCAAAGTGAGGAGGCTCACTTTAGTGAACCAGAAGTTGACAAAGGCGAGACAAGACACAACAAACAGAATAAATAAATAAATAAATAAACTAAAAAGGAGAGACAAGAAAAGCAGGCTAGGACAGATCCGTAAAAGAAACTAAATAGAAGGGTACAAAATCTTAAAGGAATCAAAATAAAGGGGAACCATAGATATTTGTGGCTGAATCTAAGAGACGAAAGAACAAGACAGGGAATTGAGGGAGAATAGAACAAAGTGCAGGAGGAAGAATATGACAAGGAACAACCATGAGGGAGAACCTGACTAATGAATTAATCCCACCAAAACCAAGAAGGAAATGAAGACAGAATAAAGCCCTCTTGACATCACAGTCCTGAGATCAGAGATAATGTTAACGGTGTTGACGAATTAGGACACACTGAGAAGAAGCATAAGAGAGCTCACGAGCAACTAGCCAGCAAGACCCTAGTGGCAAGAAGGTTAAACTTATTTGTTAATAAATTCAAAAAACCAATAGTGGGCAATTCGAGCAAGAAAGAGAGACAGAAAAGCAGAGAGTCAGAGAGTCAGAGAAAACTGAGCAAGAAAAAGAGAGGAGACCTCCTTAGCAGTGGGGAGAAGCGGATGGCAGGTGGCAAGTGACATTGGGTGGAAACCAGCAGTTGATCATTGTTTGTTTGCAAAGGTTTACTACTTCTCCGCTTTGTATACGATAATTTTTTATTCGGCTGAAATGTTTTATGGACGAAATCAGTGTTTTGGCCAATGATTTCATCCCCAAAATGTGCTGGCGTGGGATGTTTGCTCAACAACAATTTCGTGCAAGACTAGTCACAAACGCACGTGGTGATGACTACAAATGATACAATCAAGCTCGAATCATAAAAATAAAAAAAAATAAAAATAAACATAGTAGTAATAGCAGTAATAGTAGTTGTAGTAGTAGTAGTAGTAGTAGTAGTGTTCATATGTTAACACAAGGAGCAAAAAAAGGCACCAAGTACTACTTTAATTACATAGCGCTGCATATTTAGCAGTAATACATAATCTACATGATGAAAAAATGGAATCTTCCAGCATGAACATACCTCATATGGCTTCTTGGCAGCAATCAGAGCATTTGTGAGGCCACGAAGAACCTCAAAATCAGGAGTGTTTGACATCTATCAAGCAATCACTAGTGGTCATTAGCAGCATCAAGAGAAGTTGCATAGTAATTTTCAACTAGAGAAAATAGAAGGGGCAGGAACAAGAAAGGAAAAAACATGAATACACTTTGAAGGATTAAATGACCAAAAAGAAGATTAGAACAGAAATAAGGGCATCATATTACTTCCCTGGTAATGAGGAACAAATTTCATTAACATATGAGACAGTTATACAAACTCCATGTTACTAGTCCCATCTAGAACGGGAAACTTTAACTTTGATTGGTTAGTTAATTTATCAAAACAACAAACGCAGCAATTGAGTGCATCTAGAAAGTCCTTTCTTGTCTTATTCTGGTTTAGTGATGCAAGTAGCATGAAACAAACAGAAACTTCTGTTAGGCTTGTATGACTACTATGTGACCCAAAAAAGCACTGCTGCAAACATATAAACAAGTAAGCCAAGAAAATGCCAGCATGCTACAGAATTAGGACCTTTATTGAGCTCCTGTATGCTGCCTCGCTTGCTTGATAGTCCTTCAGCTCAAACTTCACTTCCCCAAGTAAACGGAAAACATCTGGATCATTAGGTTTTTCCTGTAGATGTACAGGTGGTTGAGAATTTTCAGAGAAAAAAAGTAAGCCTGACATATATAGGAACTTCATACACTACCTTTGTCAAGTCTTCAAGAAAAGCAGCTGCCTTCGTATATTCCCCCAGTTCAGCTGAAGTCACTGCAGCTCCCTACAAAAACAGTCACAACATGAAGCCATAACTATAAGCACTAAACCCGTTTTTACTATAGATAACACAGTGTAAATGTAGAAAAGTCAATAATTCGCTAAAACAATTAAACAGAACCAGACATTTGTGTATTGTAGTCATGTTATAACAGCCCGTCCTAAAATCCTTCAAAATATATTTAAAATTATGTTGATATAAAAGAATTGATTCACATTTTGAAAAGGACTTGAAATTTAGATTAAAATGTAAATTTCAATCGTATCAATCGACTGGTTGCCCAAACCGATCAGTTGGTTATGCTGCAATTTCATTTTCTTTTCTGTTTTGGGCTTTGATTCTCTTTCCAATATTTATAAAAACTTCTAATTAGAGTTGATTTGTACTAATAAGCATATTATAGTGCTTTGGGATTAGTTTTGCATCATTTAGATTATTCTATGATTTCTATTTAACTAGAAATTCCCCCAAAAGCACTTCTAAGGTATTTTCTCACCTTGTCTCCTTCTCCCTCACTTTCCTCTATCCTCCGGCAGTCATGTTTGCATGTAAGGCATCATGCCCCTTCTCTCTTGACTTACCTACCCCTGCCATCCATCTAATTGCACTCCACCTCCCTCACTCTCATCATCCACCCTCTTACACTTTGGTTTTCCACAATCATTCAAAGTCAAACTCTCCCTGTCTCATTCCCTTTTGATATGCCAACCCCCAAATCTCCTTTACAATCCAATTTTTTATTCTTTTGAACATTGTCCTTCAGCACTTGCTCTCTTTCTCCTTTTGCTTTATGTTAAATTGCTAAATATTGAGCATTTCTCATTTTTCTCCTTTTATTTTCTGATAGAATAACAAAGGCTTGCCTCTTGGATTTCTCTCTTGCCGATTGTCTTCCTTTCTTCTCTCTTCTCCTAATATTAGCCTTAGCTCTCCCTTGTTTTCCTTTTTAAACAAGGAAGGATTAAGATTTAGAGGAAGGTTGAAAGACTCAGTTCTTCCATGCTTTGAAATCTGTTCTCGAGAAATGGTTAGTTTATGATTCTTCATTCCTTTTTCTTCTGTTTTGATTTTTAATTGGTTTTTCTAAAAAGGAGTTTTTAACTATTTTGATTGTTGATTCTCTAATGAAATCAAGGCTCTCAATTGAAACCATCAAATTAGGAGTATTTTTGTGTTAGAAGACTTCGCTTGTAGGTAAGGCATCATTATCTCTATTTTGACTAAGGGCTCAGGTTGTTATTGTGGTTTTATGTTTGTTAATTCTAAGTTCTTGAAATCAACCATGTGGTAATGTTTACATCCTTGGAGCATGTTTTGAGTATCTTGATATTCATATATGAGTTGGTGATTTTTGCATAGATAATGTGTTGATTTTTCCTACCACATAATCCTTGTAAATTTGGTTGTGGAGTATGTATTTAGCTTTGAAGGTATTCAACTCTTGATATAAAGAAAGTAAGAACTGAGAGAAAATCAATCAAAGTCTTCAATTGCCTTTGAAGGTGTCAATCTTAGAAAGTGAAAGAAAATATGACCAACAAGTTCCCTTTCTATTCAAGTAATTTCTAACATTTATAGAAAGCATTAGAACCTTCAGTTACAGCCCAACAAAAAGAAATAAACTGACTTGGTTAAGATCAAACTAAGAGTTGTATAAGAGGACTAACATTCCCAGTTTAAATCTAACCAAGAGTGTTGATAAGGCACTGACTTATAGACCTGTCAAACTTGAATAATTCTGCCCCTCCTATACTTTACAAACCGATTTAATTCTTCCAACAAGTTAATAAGCTATCTAGTACATAATCTACTACTTTAATAGATTTAACAGGGTTGATTCTGGGGAAAACAGTTAAGCTAAAAAATATCATAAAAGGTGAGTTAAATTTTCCAGAAGTTGACGGCTGTACTGTTCTTGTTGTCTCCTCTCTTTCAGTGCTTGGTAAACAAAAATAGGTGACCCAATTGCTGATCTGCCATAGTACATGTCTGTCCAAAAATAACAGACATGAGAAGCCATTTTTTAGTTGATTGCAAGCCACCTAAGTCGTCAAAAGGTGGTGGCTTGATACTAGATCGTGCATGGCTTTCATGGCTGTACTAATTTAGTTCATTAAACTAGTCCAAGTGAGAAGAGTTTGGGGTTCTTCTAATTTAGAGAAATTAATGATTAAATTAATGTTAAGTGGTTGGGATGCTTCTACATCACTCTCTAGGAGAAGGCAGGGGTTGTCTCCCAATTATTCTTCCCCTCACCTCATCAAACTCAATGTTAAGACCAGCCATGAATTTCAAAACTATTGCACTCTCTTTTGTTTTTCATGATGATCAGAATCTTCAATACTTTTCCATTTGTAATCATTATATAAATCCAAATCGTGCCAAAGACCTTTAATACTTAGTCACAATACCTTCTCCTTGTCAAATATCTCCAATTTTCTGTTGCAATTCATAGATTTGGGACTGACTGCCAAAATCGAAGTACATCTCCACCGCACTGTCCCAAAGTTCCTTAGCAGTAGGAAAGCATATCTAGTTTCCATTTATATTTTATATCCTCATCCATCCATGGAGTTAACAAGCCAAGCCAGATCATTGAACTCTCAGCATCCAAAACAGCAGACGAAGAACCGATCTTCACAGGTGCCTTGGTATCACCAGTAAGATGACCGATTTTTCCTCTTCCTTGGATGTATATATATACAGACTGAGACCAACAGAGGAGGATGGCCCCCATTAAGTCGAATAGTAGTGATTTGAACAATGAGAACCAAAGATTTTGCTTTCTTTACTCATAGTGTTGTTAGGAGAAGATTCGGATGTGTTTTCTGACATGGTGTTTGGTAAGGTAAGAACAGAAGTTCAAAATGACTTTTCTTAAAAAAAAATTAGAACAGATGAATAGAGCAACTCTGATACCATACATGAGAAAATAGGAAGATATAATCCATTTTCTTCGCAGAGTATTCACCAAACTTCTTTATGTAGTAAGCCTTGGAGAATGGATAATTAAAGATGCATGACCTTAATAAATAGATACATGACCCTACTAAATATATACATGATACATGACCCTAATGAGTAGATACATTAATCATAATGAAGAACATAAATGAAGATACATGAATCTTAATTTACATTGTACCTAAGTAAATACAAGGATCTGCACTTAATTTGTGCCATCAGGATTCATCCTGAATTAAATGCAGATTTTCCAACAACTGATTATCTGTATTCTTCCACAGATAGCTTGCTGGATATTTGCTTGAAACTTTTCCAGAACTGACGGTTTATTGTCAGAGTCAACCCTACGATTGACACCATGTCTCTCTTCTTTTTCATACACCATCACCAAACTCATCCCGTCCATATCACGCCTATTCCTCTTGAATTGAGGCAAATCTTAAAGATAAATTGTTTCTTGATCGCTACATGCTCCTCACGAACAAGATGTTCCTTCAATAACACAATGGAGTCATGATGGCAGCCAACCGATGCTCAATTGCCTAAGAAAAGGACACTAATTTTTGGCCTAAGGCCTGAACCAGGTTCCCCATCGCGTGTGTTCTATTGTCATCATCCTCTGATACCAAATGACATGGTAGAATATAGAAAACTCAAGAATCCACTCATTAATTAAAAAGAACTGAATTTTTGTGGTATTATTATGGAAGTCTGAATTAAACTAATGCAACACTATATTTTAAAAAATCCTTACTCCTAATAATACTCTGTCTCCCATCTCTTGAAATACATCAAAGAAGCTAATCTACTCATAAGATGACTAAAAGGCAATATCAGCTATAATAAGAAATGAAGCTTTTAAGGCCATAGGGTCAAATGTGGGGTAAAAATGGGGCTAACTTAATAGCTACAGATATGATAGATACATTAAAGCTCTATTTAGATGATTAAGATGCACAGTAATGTATATTGATGTTTTGGATATGTACATGTCTTTTTATATTTTTAAAATAATATATAATAAATTGCAATAGAAGGTAAGGATAGTTTTGAGCTTTTATACAAGTTATGGGAAATTAATTATTAAGATGGACATAATATGGTTACCAAACAAACACTAAATATATGGATGCCCATGTTTGGATGATTAAGTGGTGCAGTGATGTATATTGACGGTTTTGGATACACAAATATCTTTTTATTTTTAAAAAATAATATACAGTAAATTGTGATAGAAGGTAAAGATAGTTTCAAGCTTTTACACAAATTATAGGTCACATCAACTAAAATAAATGATTCAGATGGAAATAGTATGGTTACCAAACAAACACTAAAAATATGGATGCCCATGTAAACCTTGAATTTACAACAGTGCACATATACATGAGCAACATGTACTTCTTTTATTTTTTGGTTCTATAACAATGTGTGTCATTTTCTATTCTCTTCTCATTTTTGTAGCCTGTGGTAATTGCAAAACACACAGCCTTAGCTCAACGAATCTTCAAGATCAAGGAGTCCACAGAGATATATATTGCTGTTTTAAAGGGTAAAAAATAAAAATAAAAAACTAGATAGCAAAATCCATGTCCATGCAATTCCAAAACTCACTTCGAGGGCCACTACATCCTTGGGTGAGGAACTCAATGCTGCCTTGTATTGCTGAAGCCTTTCCTGTCACATATCAAATCAAAAGTCAAAATTAGGGCGAAGATGGAAGCTAATCTTACGAATTCAAGAGCAGAAAATTCAGAATAAGTTTACATAAATAATTGACTTAGTATAGAGCAAACTTCACACAGCTATAATGTTCAAACCTACATGCATCCAAGCAATTCAAAGATGTCAAATGACAATTTTAATTTTGGAGTATCTTGATGCCCCTGAGATCTCTCATCTTATCTTGTTAAAGGAAACGCTTATGTCCAGGACATGGCGTCTCCATGTGAAGTAATCAAGGGCAGATTATTGAATTGGAAGATAGCTTTTTAACAGAACAATGAAGACGTAAACACTAGATCAAAGTAAAATTGTGAAGGGCTTCACATTTTTAAAGGTCAACCAACATTATACACCTCAATATGGATTGATGAAGCACATGGACAGTATAGACAAAAGAAAAATAAATACTCCAGCAAACTACCAGGAACCCATAACTACTCTCGCCATTCCTCTGAGACAAGGAATCCTGCATAGACCAAAGCGCAATTCCCCTAAATCAACCAGTAAAATTGCTTCTAAACTTTCTACAAATGGATCACCCCAGAACCTGTATGCCCCTCCAACTGACTATTGATGTGCATTGAACAGACCTGTTGATCAACCTGAACCAGTGTCAGCCACATCTGTTGACCGGCAGGGCTTTCCTTCCCTGTTCAGTGCTAGCGCGGCATCTCATACTCTTCCTGGCCCTCAAAAACCGATGGCAATTACAGGAATTGATGCACAGAACCCATCAATAGTTAATTAGTCTTGGTTTGATGTTGCAAAGTCTTCGACGGCTTGAACCCTATAATTTTTGGTTGGTCCCTGAGGTACATAACACCGGCTTCATCAGTTTCTTCATGGAGAATTGAAATTCAGCCTGATCAAGTCCAACGAAATGCCGAACAGTGGGCCAACGCAATTGTTGGGTATGTCATTGGTTTCAATCTTACCCTTCCTTGATTTTATTAATTTTGTTTGCAGTCAATGGAAAGGAGTGAAGGACCCTCGGGTGTGTCTTTATGGTGATGGGTTCATCATCCTCAAGCTTAACTCTGTTGCTGATTGTCATCTGGTACTTCAGAATCTGTACTGGATTTGTTCAAGCGTCTATTGATTTTGCGCCGCTAGCATAGGAAGTTTCAGTAAAGAACATTTTTAGTTCCTGCCTTTCTGGATCAAACTTCCAAATCTCCCTCTGGATTATGGGAATGATGATTCGCAGAGTTGTCTATCTATTGAGACAAATATTATGAAACAGCTAAATGTATCGAGTTATATATATCTGTGCCAGCCTGAGCTCAGAACCATAAAGATCCTAGCAGCTGGTCATTATAAGAAGAAAGAAAGGAGAATTAAAGCTTCGTACCAGATTACATAAGGGACCAAAAGCAGCTGGGATGGGGGCATATATAATCACTGCATGGGAGTTGAGAAGCTGCCAATTAAACTTGAATTCGTTTACTTAATGACTCGTATATAATTAGGATAGGTGTTCAAATAGAAAGTAACTGTTCCTTCTATCTTGTATTAATCCATCTTTTCAGCTATCCAATCTCAGCACTTTAAAGCTGAGAATCCCACATCAGAGAGAACCAGGCAGCTGTTTCTAGTGCCTGGTGTTATCTGTCAATTTGGAATGTCAATGAGTCATCAGCAGCTGCCCTGACTTGTTTTAAAATCATTGTGTTTTGTGTGATATTTAATCAATTTTAATCATTGACTTAAATATCCATCTTGTTCCTTTTGTTTTGTTAATGTGCTTACCATTAAATTCTATATTGATAACGGTTGACTGCCTTTGGGTTGACTGCCATTGGGTTTCTCAGCATCCATCATTGACCTCCTATTTTAGTATATTCAAGCTATAGGTCTCTTTGACTCATACATTGGCTGGCCGTAATTTATTTTAGGCATTAGAATGAATCAGTGGAGTGGCAGTAGGCTCATATATAGCATGTTGTTTTTTTCGATAAGTATTAATTTTATTACTTATGAAAATGAGCAGTTAAAACCATACATAACCATCAAACCATACAATCATACTAACCCACTTCTGAAATTTAGCCTTAAAATGTCATGTTATTTAATCATTTTTTGTTTCTTTTTTCTTTTTCTTCCTATTACCACATGAATCAGATGCATGTTCCTCCACCTTTTATTGTCATCCATTTCCTTTCCAATATATGATACATACCATACTAGGCTACTAGATTGCTTTGTAGCATTAATTTATTTTTTGCAGGTTATTTTTATCTTCTTTTCATTAGTTCATTTGTCACTATCGTCATCTTTGGTAAGATTTTGTTCAACTCTGTGGCTATCGCCTACATAGTAACTCGGTTTAGCCCTTTTAATATTAACTTATTGTGTTCTGTAATTATCAACGGTGGTAGAGGTAATTCTTATTAGTTTCCATCAGCATCAATAAAGCTATTGGATTGGAAACAAAATACCGAAAGCAGCAGCATCGTTGGTCAGTCGAAGTTTAGTAGTCAGGTTAATTATTGTGTACTTTTTTTGTTCTTTTGTTAGATATTATCAGTTGCAGTAATTAGGTTAGTTTAGTGGCATAATTATCATGGGATTGACCCGAACTTGTCAACTAGCTACTGCTACGCCATGCACTTGGGTTTACTAACATATTGCGACCCCAACAGCCTATTATTGGAAGACTGTTTACTGTAGTCCCATAGCAAAGAAACAACATTTCATTATTTGGCCAGCTCTGGGCAGAAAAAGATAGGATTTCACTTATCAATCCCTCTAATGATCACAAAGAATCTAACAAACACCACTTCCAAGACTGTCCTTGTATAGGACAAGTGAGGGACATATCCGGTTCAGCATAAATATAAGCGATCTAATAGTTAGATGGGACAAGGATTGAACACACTGCAAGGTCCGTATGGGTGGGAAAGCCAAGTTTTCTTCTGCGAGGTCTCTTGCCATATGAGAATTGGAAAGTGGGAATAGGAAGTTAATTAACGGAATGGATGTTAGTTTGACTCAACTGTATCACTTTGTAGAGATGTAGCAAGCTGATGTCTATATGGTCTAAGTAATTTGATGTATAGGAGTCTGACAAGGTCAGAGGTGCAAATTTAGTAATGGAGGGGGAAATATTCTTGTATTAGTAATGGAAATCAAATGCTCTAGGTTATCTGAGGACCTAGCACCTCCCACTTAGACTCTTTTCTACCTGTTTGCTCCTCTTCCCCCCCCCCCAATACATACTGCCAATTCCCCCCAACAAATGCATACATAACTATCTGGTCAAACAAGAAAAAAATAAAGGAAATAGAGAGAATCAGATATTCCCTCCAACTGACTCGTAGGGAATAGAAATAATAGAAACTACAATATCTCGGCATTTAAGAGACTTGGCCACTTCTTATAAACACTCCTCCTCATGTGCTATCACACACCCACCTCAATTAGCCTTATTCTTCCTCCTCACGTAGGTATATTTAACTAGAGGCTTATCAACACATTCCTCCCAAAGTTTAAACATTTCCTCAAGGTGAAAATCAGGGAATTGCTCATTGACAGCCTCAAATCCTTCCCATAGTGATTCAAAGGAAGGTAACCCCTACCACTGAATCAGAACCTTCAGCTACCCCTTGGATTTATGTCATAGCCCTTGGATTACTTTTGTTTGACCATCAACTTATAGGTTATAGGCAGTACTAAAAAGAAGCTTTGTATCGACTTGCCTCCACAAAGTCTTCCAAAAATAGCTAAGAAACTTGGCATCCTTATGCGAAACTATGATTTTGGGAATATCATGTAACCTTACTATTTCTTTAAAAAAGAGATTGGTTATGTAAGAGGCATCATACAAGCAACAAAATGAGTCATCTTCCAGAACTAATCCACAACCACCATTATAACATCATTTTGCCTTTGTCTTTTAGGCAATGCCACAATGAAATCCATGCTAACATGGTCCGTGGTTGGTGTGGGATAGGTAATGGGATGTAAAGCCCTTGATGAAAATGGCTTTTAGGCATTTGGCAAGTGGCGCATCTCGCCACCATACTATGTACATCCCCTAACATCCTAAACCAAAAAAAATATTCTTAAAGTACATCTACTGTCTTGTTGATCCCAAAATGCCCAGCTAATCCTCCTCCATGCACTTCCTTCACAAGCAATTCTCAAATGGAGCACTTGGGGATGCATACCTTGTTATTCTTGAAAAGGAACCCATCTTGAATGGTGAAGGAGCCCTTGATCTTGACTTGGTCTTCGAAGTAGCCTATAAAAATTTCATCTTCCTTATAGAGTTCTTTAATGCAACTAAAGCCTAGGACTCTTCCATCCAACAATGAAAGCATATAGTGTCTCCTAGAGAGGCATCTGCAACAACATTTATCTTACCACACTTATCTTTAGCTACAAAAGAATATGATTGTAAGAACTCTACCCACCTAACATGCTCAGGGCTTAGTTTATGTTGTCCATTGATATGCTTTAGGAACTTATGATTTATATGCATTACAAATTGAGATGATCAAAGATAATGAGACCAATGATCTAAAGCTCTAACAATGGCATAAAACTCCTTATCGTAAGTGCTATAGTTGGATCTTGAACTATTGAGTCTCTCATTAAAGAAGGCAATCAGACTTTGCTCTTGTAGTAGAATTGATCCAATGCCCACTTGATGCATATGCCAATACAAATTGGGTCAAGTTAGGAAGGTTGTTATCAATGGGGGATAACTGAATAAGAAAACAGAGAAGAGGGTGAAGAAAATGAGTTGAATATGATCTTTGGTACCTCCTTAGATCATATACTAACAATAACCACCTAAGGTTTCAACACTTAGGATAAATCTTGTGAGATTTTAGGATTCAAACTTCAAACTCATGCACTAGAGTTGAAGGTGATTGATTTCTGCTGAGAGAAATAAGATAGCCAAATTCTGAGTCCCTCTTCATTCAAGTGTGAGCCCAACACTTATAGGAGAGTGTTGGGTCTCATTTAGTTGTAATACAACTCAACAAAAAAAGGACTGGTTTGGTTAACTAATCAAACTAGTTAGTTGTCAAAGAGACTAACTTTAACTAGTTTAATCCTAACCAAAACTAAAGTTGACTTTGTACTAGCTGAAATAAAGAAATCAGAATTGTTTGGAACCTTCCCAATGTCTTACATCTGACTTGGGAGGCTCCTTACAAGTTGATAAGCTAAGCTAAGCTAAAAACATCATTAAAAGTAAAAAGTAAAAGTAGCTTTTATGCTAAAGACTAAAAACATTATTAAAAGCATAAAGCAGAAAGTAACTTTTCTGCTGCAAGCCTAAAGTGCCATCATAGCCTAAGCATAGGTTTCTTTTCTTCCAAAAAAGGCCTGCCCCCTATGATAATTATAGCTGTTGCTGCTGCTAGTGCCCACATCTGCCCAGAAAAGTGCTGTTGGGGCTGCTATTGTGGGACTTGAACTGTAGCCTACCCTTGGCTGGGTAGTGAGCCATTTAAGCCAAAAAAATGAGCCACTAAAGTGCAAAAGGTGGTGGCTGGATTGAAGTTTTGCATGGCTTTCATGGCTTGGGGTTTAGTTAAACTAATTAGTCCAAGTAAGGAGGTTTTTATGTCCCCCTAACTTAGAGAAATTAACAACTAAATTAATATCTTGGATAATGGATGCTCCTGCATCATTCTCGCCCTCTTGAGAAGCATCTTCCTTGTCTCCAAAAGGCTTATCTTGAATATAGGGAAGCAAATCTCCCACATTAAATGTGCTTGAAATATTCCCCATTTCTGGTGGTAATTCAAGTTTATAAGCATTGTCCCCAATTTTCTGAATGACCTTGTACGGGCCATCACTTCTTGCCATAAGTTTGTTCTTCCTCCTAGTAGGAAATCTTTCCTTCCTTAGGTGAAGCCAAACCAAATCTCCGGGTTCATACAAGTGTTGTTTTCGATGCTTGTTTGCCCTGTTTTTGTTTAATTCATTTACCCTTTCAATCTTGGCTCTCACTTGTTCATGTAGATTCTTCATTGCCTTAGCCCTTTCCTCTGCTTCAAAGTTGGTATGTGCTTCAATGGGAAGGGGTAGGAGGTCAACGGGAGTAGTGGGATTCACTCCATACACTACTTCAAATGGTGAGTGACCCGTGGCATACGTGGGTGAGCGGTTGTAGACAAACTCTGCATGACTAAGTTTGGTGTCCCAATCTCTTAGGGACTCGTGAACCAAACTTCGAAGGAGCATTGTGAGGGTTCTATTTGTTACCTCAGTTTGCCCATCGGTTTGTGGATGGTAAGCGGTACTAAAGAGAAGTTTTGTACCAACTAACCTCCACAAAGTCTTCCAAAAATAGCTAAGGAACTTGGTATCCTTATCCGAGACAATGGATTTGGGGATACCATGTAGCCTAACTATTTCTTTGAAAAAAAGATCGGCTACGTAAGAGGCATCATCCGTTTTGTGACAAGCAACGAAATGAGCCATCTTAGAGAATCGATCTACGACCACCATTATGGCATCATTTTGCCTTTGTGTTCTAGGCAATGCCACAATGAAATCCATGCTAACATGGTCCCATGGTTGGTGTGGGACGGGTAAAGGGGTGTAAAGCCCTTGATGAAAGTGACTCTTTGACTTTTGGCAAGTGGCACATCTCGCCACTACACCTTGTACATCCCGCACTATCTTAGGCCAAAAAAAATGCTCTTGGAGTACATCTACAGTTTTGTTTATCCCAAAGTGGCCAGCTAGTCCTCCTCCATGTACCTCTCTCACAAGCAATTCTCGGATTGAGCACTTGGGAATGCAAAGCTTGTTGTTCTTGAATAGGAAGCCATCTTGAATCATAAAGGAACCCTGGAGCTTGTCTTGATCCTTGAAGTAGCTTGCAAAGTCTTTATCTTCCTTGTAGAGCTCTTTGATGCATGCAAAACCTAACACTCTTGCCTCTAATAAAGAAAGCATACAATATCTCCTAGAGAGTGCATCAGCTACTACATTCAATTTGCCACTTTTGTGTTTGGCTACAAAGGAAAAAGATTGTAAAAATTCTACCCATCTTGCATGCCTTGGGTTAAGCTTGTGTTGACCATTGATGTACTTTAATGACTCGTGATCCGTGTGCAACACAAATTGTTGCGGCCTTAGGTAGTGTGACCAATGATCAAGAGTCCTAACTAAGGCATAGAACTCTTTATCATAGGTGCTATAATTTACCCTTGATCCATTTAGCTTTTCACTAAAGAAGGCAATTGGTTTTCCTTCTTGTAGTAAAACAGCTCCTATACCAACTCCACTTGCATCACATTCAACTTCAAATAATTTGTGGAAATCCGGTAAGGCTAGGATAGGAGCTTCACTAAGCTTTCCTTTAACCAACTCAAAGGCTTCTTGGGCTGCTCTTGTCCACTTGAATTCCCCCTTCTTCATGCATTCGGTGATAGGAGCTAATAGGGTACTAAATCCCTTAATGAACCGCCTATAGAAAGAAGCAAGCCCATGGAATGATCTCACTTGTGTTAGGCTTGTTGGTGATGGCCAAGTCTTGATTGCTTCTACCTTTGACTCATCCATAGCTATGCCATCTTTGAACACCACAAAGCCTAGGAAAGTAACCCTAGGTACAAAGAACTCACACTTTTCTAGCTTAGCATACAACTTGCTACTTCTAAGTGCTAGAAATACAAGTTTGAGATGCTTTACATGTTCTTCTTTGCTAGAGCTATACACAAGTATATCATCAAAGTAAACTACTACAAATTTGCTAATGAATGGCCTAAGCACTTCATTCATAAGTCTCATGAAAGTGCTAGGTGCATTAGACAAGCCAAAGGGCATAACCCTCCACTCATACAACCCTCCTTTGGTCTTGAATGCGGTCTTCCACTCATCACCATCTTTCATTCGGATTTGGTAGTAGCCACTCCTCAAATCTATTTTAGAAAACAAGCAAGCACCATGTAAGCAATCTAATAAATCATCAAGTCTAGGGATAGGATACCTATACTTGATAGTGATGTTGTTGATAGCTCTACTATCAATACACATCCTCATAGAACCATCCTTCTTTGGCACAAGAAGGGCTGGGACTGCACATGGGCTAAGGGACTCCCAGATAAGGCCTTTAGACAGCAGCTCATCCACTTGTTTTTGCATTTCCATGGCCTCTTTTGGGTTGCTTCTGTAGGCTGCCTTGTTAGGAAGAGTAGCACCTGGTACCAAGTCAATTTGGTGCTCTATGCCTCTAATGGGTGGCAATTCATGTGGCAAATCAGTGGGGAAAACATCTTTGAACTCTGCCAGTAGCTTACTGATTAGTGGGTTAAAACAGGGGCTGCCCACACTGTCTTCCAGCAGCAGTAGCAGATACATAACTTTGCCTCTTCCTATAGCCTTATCAACATGCTTTTCATCAATGAACAAGGATTTTTTACACTGCAGGCTATCATTCTTTACCGCTGGCTGTGAGTATAAGGGTGTTAGCACTATGTTTTTCTTTGCAAACTTTAGGCAATAAGTATTTTTTCTTCCATCATGCACAACACTTCTATCAAATTGCCAAGGTCTACCTAATAACAAGTGACAAGCATCCATAGGTACAACATCACATAACACTTCATCATGATATGTTTTACCAATGGAAAAAGGAATTAGCACTTGTTTAGTTACCTCTACCATATTACCATTATTAAGCCATTGTAGCTTGTATGGCCGGTTATGCTTCGTAGTGGGAAGATTAAGCTTCTCCACCATGATACTTGAGGCAACATTTGCACAACTTCCACCATCCACAATAAGAGAACATACCTTGCCAAGTATGGTGCACTTGGTTTGGAATATGTTTTCTCTTTGTGACCCATCCTCCTTGGCTTCCCTTGAATGGAGGACCCTCCTAATCATTAATGCCTCTCCAACATCGGGTGGTGCTTCCTCTTCTTCCTCACTAGCTGATATTATGCCCTTCTCTTCCTCCTCAGAGATGGCCTCATTTACTTCCACAAGTGTCATCACCCTCTTGTTGGGACATTCATTTTGATAATGCCCAACTCCTTGACACTTAAAACATTTGACATTCCTCACCCTATTGGGTTCAAATGTACCTTCTTTGCTCTTTCCCTTCACATCAAACTTGATGGGTGTAGGTGGGGGTTTTGAAGTTGTAGGATTATCTTTGGAAGTGCTAGCAATGGTTTTGTTGTAAGAAAACCGAGGTGTTTTCTTCTCTTTCTTATGTTTCTCCACTTTGATGGCTAGATGAAATAGCTCATCTAAAGTGTAGCACCTTTGCATCTCAACCTTCCTTGCAATGTCTTGTCTTAGGCCTCCAATAAACCTAGACATAGTGTGTTCTTCACTCTCTTCTAACCCGAGTCTCATCATGAGTTTTTCAAATTCTCTAATGTACTCTTCTACACTCATTTGACCTTGTCTTAGAGAAGACATTTTGTTATAGAGGTCTTGAGTGTAAGATGAAGGCAAGTACCTTTCTTTCATGAGCTTTCTCATCTTTGTCCAAGACTTAACTTTGGACTTTCCCTTCTTTCTCCTTTGATGAATGAGATTTTCCCACCAAAGAGAGGCATGGCCTTTAAGCTTCAAAACAGCCACTTTGAAAGCTTTGTCATCCTTATACCCCTTGGCTTCAAATAGCCTAGCACACCTCAATTCCCACTCAAGGAATTCTTCTGGGTTGTGGTTTCCTTCAACTTCAGGGATTTCAGCTCTTACATCACGAAAATCATCCCTTCTAACGTGGCTTCTCCTTCTTAGTTCAAGTGATGATTCACTAGAGGATGAACCAAACTCACTTGAGCCTTCTTCAACACCATTGGCATCTCCTTCTTCATGGTGGGTTGGGTTTCTTCTTTGTAGATTCGGTGGATTTGCATTAGGAAGCAGCTACTGTAACATGGTACGCATCTGCCTCATTTCCTCTTGCATGTTCTCAATGGACTGCTCTAGTTTTCTGGTGTCTTGTTGCAAAGTTTCAATAGCTCGATCTCTTCTAACATAAACATTTTGTGACTCTTCAAGATTCAAGCCTCTAGATTGATCACCCATGGAGGTTTGAACTGTGAAAAAAAAATCCCTGAGCTGGGTGGAACAGAAAGGGATTGAATTCAGTTAAAAAAAAAGAGGGGGGGCTAGAATATTTTTTTTTTGTGTGTGTGTTTGGTTTTAGACAAAGGGTGGGATTAAAGGGAAGTAAAAGAAGAGGATAAGACCCAATTAAAATTAACCTAGGCTTTGATACCAATTTGATGCATATGCCAATACAAATTTGGTCAAGTTAGGAAGGTTGTTATCAATGGGGGATAACTGAATAAGAAAACAGAGAAGAGGGTGAAGAAAATGAGTTGAATATGATCTTTGGTACCTCCTTAGATTATATACTAACAATAACCACCTAAGGTTTCAACACTTAGGATAAATCTTGTGAGATTTTAGGATTCAAACTTCAAACTCATGCACTAGAGTTGAAGGTGATTGATTTCTGCTGAGAGAAATAAGATAGCCAAATTCTGAGTCCCTCTTCATTCAAGTGTGAGCCCAACACTTATAGGAGAGTGTTGGGTCTCATTTAGTTGTAATACAACTCAACAAAAAAAGGACTGGTTTGGTTAACTAATCAAACTAGTTAGTTGTCAAAGAGACTAACTTTAACTAGTTTAATCCTAACCAAAACTAAAGTTGACTTTGTACTAGCTGAAATAAAGAAATCAGAATTGTTTGGAACCTTCCCAATGTCTTACATCTGACTTGGGAGGCTCCTTACAAGTTGATAAGCTAAGCTAAGCTAAAAACATCATTAAAAGTAAAAAGTAAAAGTAGTTTTTATGCTAAAGACTAAAAATATTATTAAAAGCATAAAGCAGAAAGTAACTTTTCTGCTGCAAGCCTAAAGTGCCATCATAGCCTAAGCATAGGTTTCTTTTCTTCCAAAAAAGGCCTGCCCCCTATGATAATTATAGTTGTTGCTGCTGCTAGTGCCCACATCTGCCCAGAAAAGTGCTGTTGGGGCTGCTATTGTGGGACTTGAACTGTAGCCTACCCTTGGCTGGGTAGTGAGCCATTTAAGCCAAAAAAATGAGCCACTAAAGTGCAAAAGGTGGTGGCTGGATTGAAGTTTTGCATGGCTTTCATGGCTTGGGGTTTAGTTAAACTAATTAGTCCAAGTAAGGAGGTTTTTATGTCCCCCTAACTTAGAGAAATTAACAACTAAATTAATATCTTGGATAATGGATGCTCCTGCATCACCACTCCACTAGCATCACACTCTACTTCAAATACTTTCTCAAAGTTAGGTAAGGCTATGATAGGTGATTCACTTAATTTCCCCTTAATGATCTCAAAAGCCTCTTAAGCTCCTTTTGTCCACCTGAATTTTTCCTTCTTCAAGCACTCTATTGTAGGGGCCAAAAAAGTAATAAATGAATCTCCTATAAAATAAAGTTAACCCATGAAATGACCTCATGACCAAAATAGATGTGGATGTAGGCCATGTCTTTATTGCCTCCACCTTGGCAATTCCATTCTCACTTACAACAAAGCTAGGAAAGTAACCTTGGAAACAAAGAATTCACACTTATCTAGCATACCATACAACTTGTTCTCCCTAAGAGCTAGGAATAAAAGCCTTATTAAGTGTTTTACATGATCTTCACTACAAGAGGAATACACAAGGATATCATCAAAGTACACTATTTGATGGTGATGTTGTTGATAGCTCCACTATCAACAGAAATCCTCACGGAACCATCCTTCTTCAGCACAAGAAGGGTTAGCACTGCACAGGGGCTCAAGGACTCCCTATTCTTCAATCTATTTCTGCATCTCTAAAGCCTCCTTAGGATTGCATCTATAAGCTGGTTTGTTAGGTGGGTAGCCCCAAGTAAGAGGTCGATCTAGTGTTCAGGTGGTAAACTAGAGGATAATTCTGTAGGAAAAACGTCCTCAGATTCGCCTAGCAAGGCCTCAAATAGAGGATACCATCTAATTAATTAAATAACAATTCCGTTGCGTAGCGGCCACTATTTAGCCCTTTTTGGGTCAGCCGCGATGTGAAATTACCAATATGCTACGGTTTTAAATTTTCACATTTATCTACCGATAAATCACTAGTAACGCCGATAAATTGGAAAATATCAACGATAAATTAGGATAAATCGCTAATAAATCGATCATTTATTGAGAATTCTTAAATCTATTGAAAAAAGCATGCATGATAATTTTTTCTTATTCATTTACTATATATATTTTGAACCAAGACTATTTAATAATAGTAAAGTATTATTATATGTTACCTTTACATGTCCTACTAAATAACATGTCTTTTTTATTCCAAGATAAATTTAGGGTTGTTAGAACAATTTAGCATATAATGACTTACTTAAATACTTCTAATATAATATAAAAAACTAGTTTATTGAATATTTATATTCAAATGATCAATAAACAATAATTAAAGTATATAGTGATATAAAAATAAAAATTCATGCCGCAACGACCACAACACATTATTTGTCATTCGCAACACTCTGATGTCGCGATAGCGTGGTCACGATTTTATTATCTGAGGGTCACTACAAACACTTTTCATTTTATCTTCTAATAACAACAATAAATACACATATTTTCCTTTCATAACAGCCCTGTAAATAAGTTTTTCATCAACAAACGAAGACTTCTTACAATGCACTTCCTTATTTTCTGAGCTAGGCCAAGAATTAAGAGGGGTAAGTATGATGTTCTTGCTGGAAAATTTCAAACAGTAAGTGTTCTTCCTCCCGTCATGCTTTACACTCCTATCAAATTGTCACGGCCTACCTAGCAATAAGTAGCAAGCATCCATAGGCACAACATCACATAGTACTTGGTTATGGTAAGTTTTACCAATTGAAAATGGAACAAGTACTTGCTTAGTTACCTCCACCATACTTCCATTGTTGAGACACAGTAATTTGTAGGGTCTTGCATACTTTGTGGTGGGAAGATCAATTTTTTCTACCAAAGTGTGCAAGAGGCTTCATTGGCACAACTTCCTCCATCAATAATGAGTGAGCAAATCTTACTCAATATAGTACACTTGGTTTGAAAGATATTCTTCCTTTGTAACCCATCATCCATGGCCTCCATAATGTGCAACACCCTCCTGATCATTAGTGCCTCTCCATCATTAGTTAAGGATATCTATGCTTTTTATTCCTCGTGGTTATGGTATGTTCTTCCACTTGTGGTTCTAAAACAGCTGCCTAAATCTCAGTAAGTGCCATCACCCTTTTGCTAGGGCACTCACTTTCATAATGACATGTTCTTTGGCATCTTAAACACCTAACTTACCTCATTTTGTTAGGCTCAAATACACCAGTTGTCTCCTTTCCTTTTACATCAGTTTGAGGGGTGTAGAAGGAGGTTTAGAAAGTGTGGGAACCTCCTTGGAAGTACTAGAATTTGTCTTGTTGTGGTTGAATGAGACACCCTCTTTTCTTTCTTATGTTTCTCCACTTTGATGGCTATGTGAAATAGCTCATCAAAAATGTAGTTATGTTTGCATTTCCATCTTTCTAGCAATGTCTTTCCTCAAACCACCAACAAACCGAAACATGGTGTTTTCTTCACTCTCTTCTAGGCCAAGCCTTAACATGATTTTTTGTAATCCTCCACACCCAAAGCCTCTTGCCTTAAGGAAGACATCTTGTTATATAGGTATTAAGTAAAGGAAGAAGGTAAAAACCTTCATATTTTTACCCAAGACTTGATTTTGTACTTCCCTTTCCTTCTTCTCTGATCTGTAAGGTTCTCCCACCTTTCAACTTCAAAAGAACAACCTTGAAATCTTTGCCATCCTTGTATCCCTTAGCTTCAAACAACCTTGTGCACCTCAACTCCCACTCAAGAAATTCTTCCAGGTTATGGTTGCCTTCAAATTATAGAATTTCAGCTTTAACATCTCCAAAATCATCCTTTTTGGCATGTCTCCTCTTCCTTGGTTCATTTGAGGATTCATTAGAAGATGAATCAAACTTTCTAGAACCATTCTCAACATGATGGACATCTTCATTTACATGGTGAGGGAGGGTTCTTCTCTGGTTGACATTACAGCTGGTAGAAGTTGTACTAGTAGTGCTCTAATCTCCCTCAATTCTCCTTGAACATTCTCCATGGACTGTTCTAGCCAATGGCCCAATCTCTTCTAACAAAAACATTTTTTGACTTGTCCAGATTTAAGCCTCTAGGTGTATCAGCCAAAGAGAATCTGAATAAAATACAAAACTAGGGAAAAGGGAATAACAAAACCTAAACTTGGTTTAAGAGGTAGCTAGAATTACTTATTTTATTTGTGTGTGTGTGTGTGCTTGGGTTTAAACAAAGGTTAAGAAAGGAGAAAATGATAAGGACCCAATTTTAAACAACCTTAAGCTTTGATGCATGAGGGATACAAATTGGATCAAGTAAGGATTGAAGGTTCATGGTATGAGGAGTACTAATTCCAACAGCAGAATTCAGGGAGAGCTCCATTGCCCCTTCGACCTCCCTTGGCCCTTCTTCCTCCACCTCCAACTCCTTACCAGTTACCTCCCCTTGCCCCAATTCTTCTTTGACTTTCACCAAGAGCACCTAAAGCAAGCAATTCTCGCGCACATGACTAGGGGTGAACCTTTTTTCACACTTGAAGCACAGCCCCTTCTCCCACCGTCGTTGAATTTCTTCATCACTCAGTTAACAGGTGTTAAGGGGCCTTCAAACTACAAGTTCTCCGCTCAATTTTATTGGAGCCGCCTAGTTTAGGCTTTGTGCAGCCCTCGCGAGCCTAGTAGGCCTATTTCCAACCTAGGCTAGCATCACCTGGTGGCCTGGACTACTGATTGCCTAGGCCCAATTTCCTAATCCTCTAGATCTAGCCCAAATGTTATTCAATATTACACAGTTCTTGTCTTCCACCATTTGAGCAGCTTCCATGAGTTCGATCAACTCCTTCAGTCGCATCATTCTCACTTATACTTGAATATTGGGTTGCGATCCGTTGAGAAAAGTACTTTCTAGGACCTCTGTGGTCGATCAACCTTGAAGAGAGGAGGCAAACAATTCAAATTACTCAATATATGCCTCCACCGTCTCAGTTTGTCTTACAGCTAGAAATTTCTCACGAAGCAAGCCTTCATGGAGCGACCAAAATCAGGTTAGTATTGCATCCTTAAAGCCAAGCCACAAATCAAAACATCAACTATCCTCGGCATACTAGAACTAGGCTAGCGCCTTCCCTTCCATGGAACTAGCCACCGCCTCTAATTTCTCCTCATCACCCACCTGAAACAATGTAAAATATCGCTCCACTTTAAAGATCCAACCATCCAGTCCCAACCCATCAAAGAGAGGGAACTCCAACTAGCATAGAGGTCAAGTCACCATTCTTAATTCTGGTGTACCGGCTGGCAACATAAAGGTGTTCAGAGCCTCAACTCCTTCAACCTCCTTCTATTTCCCTATCCTTGACAGATAAGCTAGAGCCACCAGGTTTGAAATATTGGTCCAGCCTCCCTACTAATTTCCCCATCCACTTTTCATAAATCCAACTCTCTCTCCTATTCTCATATTTTCATTGGATCTCTAGCCTTTCACTCACCAATTCCTCCTACATCTTAGCAAACTTCTCTTCCAACGCCTCAACCTTGCGTGGGGCCATGGTTTTGTTCAGAAATGACAGGAGCTCTGATACCGGATGATATGTGATGCGTGCACGGTTAGAGTTTCGGACTTGGATGGAGTTTATAGGGAGTGTACGATGAGGATGGAGTATGGAGGTTGATGATGGGGATTCGAAGGGGTTGATGATGATGGAACACGAGGTAGAAGGATAAATTAATCTTTAAACCACACAGAAATAAAGATTAAGGTTTCGAGAACAAAACCGTTCACACAGATTCAGTTTTGTTTCGAGACGATTCGAAACAAATCGTTCACACAGATTCGACTTGTTACGAGATGAATCCACATAGAATTTGGGTTTAAGCAATGCTTAAGGTTGTTCTTCTTATTAAAGTTGTGTCTTTCTACTCGGGTTCCTATGGTTTATATAGCCAAGGAACCGAGCATCTTCTCAAAAGATTACAAGCATATTCCCTCCCAAAAGCATTAATTCCCTTAAGACTAGCTAGTTAATATTTAGTCACTAATTGACTAAAAGTAAATAACAATAACTCCCTCCCAAAAGCATTAATTCTCTTAAGACTAGCTAGAAGATATTAAATGATCTAGCTACTAACAACCTTATTGACTCAAAATAAAAATAATAATAAATGACTTAAGACTAGCTAGAAGATATTAAATGATCTAGCTACTAATAACTTTATTTGACTCGAAATACAAATAATAATAAATGACTTAAGACTAGCTAGAAGATATTAAATGATTTAGCTACTAACAAACTTATTTGATTCGAAATAAAAAATAAAAATAAATGACTTAATAATAAATGTTACGCCAACTAAAGAACGTTGCATGCAGCCCATACATGCACCTCCATGTTTATGTATCTGCGTGGAGTAGCGTAACCATCTTAGTTGGTGCCGTGTCATGTGACTCTACTCCCGCATCATTCTCCCCAGGTTGGTTTGAATTTGTCCTCAAATTCACAACTTTGATGAGGAATAACAAACACCAAAGGACATATTCTTCAACATGATACTTGTTCTTGTATTCTTTGAATATCTCCTTCACACTAAAGTTATCTTTGAAAATCCTCCAATGCCTCTTAAGCCTTGACATTGGATCTTCATATGCGCACATCAATGAACATAAACCGAATTCATGGGGTACATTACGGTTTATTTGCTTCTTCACATCACATATGTCTTCATGGACATTATACACCTTCAAACTCACCATGTTTTTTTCTTCAATTTGCTTCGAATGATACAAGGGTTCCATGATAACATTTGCTCCATAAAAACACAAGGAAACTATGGGATAATAATGCACATCATTCTCCACATAATCAACGTGATGCATGTAAAAACTTGGTTTCCCTTCTTCCGCTTCAATGGTAGTAATAGCATGGTTGTCTTCATTATTACATACTTGATTTTCTTCCTCATTCACACTTTCTTTTTCTTCCCTTTTAATCTCCTCAATTTCTCTTAAGGTCATAACTCTTTGATTAGGACACTCTTTAGCATAATGAGCATAACCTCTACATTTAAAACATTGTCTACTTTTACCTTCAATCTCCTTAACTTTATACTTCTCCATGCGTGGCTTAAGATCTTTTTCTTCCATGATACTGCTCGAATTTGATGGCATAAAAGTCAAAGATAATGATGCTTCATTTGACAAGGAAGAGGAAGGTTTGGAGAATATCTTAGGCCTTTTGAGTTGCCTTTCAAATTTTACAGCAAGCTTGACGATATCTTCAAGAGTATCATATGGAGAAACTTCAACTTTATCTCTAATGTTGAAATTCAATCCTCCAAGATATCTTGCACAAGTTTGTTCTTTCCTCTCTTGTACATCACATATCAAGGATAACTTTTCAAAGTTCCTTGTATATTCTTCCACACTTGAATTCCCTTGCTTCAATGTCATCATTTTGATGAAGTTGTCTTGCTCAAATTCTCTTGGGATGAATTTTCTCTTCATGTGCTTCTTCAATTTCTCCCATGACTTGATCTTTGGCTTTCTATCTCTTTCCCTTGATCTCTTGAGATTATCAAACCAGATTCTTGCAAATTTTTGAAGTTTAAGAGTAGCCAACTTACATCTCACATGATGATCATATTCTTTAAATTCAAAGATGGATTCCATAGTGTGCATCCAATCTATGAATGTCTCCGCATCTAACTCTCCATGAAATTCTGGAAAATCAACCTTCAAACCCTTATCTTCACCATGCTCTTGCCTTCTTCTTATTTGCCAATGTGTGCTTGAAGATGGACTTGAGTCTTCTTCAACATACTCAAGTTTGTTATTCAAATGACCTCCGTTTGATTCAATGGCTCGCCTCACCATGCCTTCAACCCTATCATTTTGTTCTTCCATCCTATTCTCCATTTTTACTTCAATCTTTTCAAATTGAATGTTGATGGCATCAAGGATGGACTTCATAAATTCTGAATTTTCCATTGTTGCACACGCTAGGGTTTAACTCAAGGTGATCGAATGAAGTTTTGTAAATTGAGAGAAAACCAATGAATGAAAAGGAGTATTGTATGCTAGGGTCGAGTATATCACTCAAGGAGAAATGTTTTTATGTGTGTGTAATCTCACAACACTTAAAAGAATGGAAAGTATCAATGTATATGTGTGGCGTATGGAAGAAGAAAAATAATAGAAATGATAATCTTCAACTTTAATTGAATCTTGATGATGTGTATCAAGATCTTGATGAAGTTCTTGGTTGAAGATGCACTATAAAAGATGAATATCTTCAAACAAAGGATGAAGATGTGCTAAGGACTTATGAATGTAGGATCTTGAATGAAATCTTGATGATTCTTGATGGGCGGAATTCAAAGTTTAGGAAAGTGATTTACCTTGAGGAATGATGAATCATGAGGCTTTGATACCAAATTGATGCGTGCACGGTTTCGGACTTGGATGGAGTTTATAGGGAGTGTACGATGAGGATGGAGTATGGAGGTTGATGATGGGGATTCGAAGGGGTTGATGATGATGGAACACGAGGTAGAAGGATAAATTAATCTTTAAACCACACAGAAATAAAGATTAAGATTTCGAGAACAAAACCGTTCACACAGATTCAGTTTTGTTTCGAGACGATTCGAAACAAATCGTTCACACAGATTCGACTTGTTACGAGATGAATCCACATAGAATTCGGGTTTAAGCAATGCTTAAGGTTATTCTTCTTATTCAAGTTGTGTCTTTCTACTCGGGTTCCTATGGTTTATATAGCCAATGAACCGAGCATCTTCTCAAAAGATTACAAGCATATTCCCTTCCAAAAGCATTAATTCCCTTAAGACTAGCTAGTTAATATTTAGTCACTAATTGACTAAAAGTAAATAACAATAACTCCCTCCCAAAAGCATTAATTCCCTTAAGACTAGCTAGAAGATATTAAATGATCTAGCTACTAACAACCTTATTGACTCAAAATAAAAATAATAATATATGACTTAAGACTAGCTAGAAGATATTAAATGATCTAGCTACTAACAACTTTATTTGACTCGAAATACAAATAATAATAAATGACTTAAGACTAGCTAGAAGATATTAAATGATCTAGCTACTAACAAACTTATTTGATTCGAAATAAAAATCAAAATAAATGACTTAATAATAAATATTACGCCAACTAAAGAACGTTGCATGCAGCCCATGCATGCACCTCCATGTTTATGTATATGCGTGGAGTAGCGTAACCATCTTAGTTGGTGCCGTGTCATGTGACTCTGCTCCCGCATCAATAGGTTCAAACGTGTGAACTTCGTAACAAAAAGGGAAATACTTGCATATTAGTAATGGAAATAGAATGCTTTAGGTTATTTGAGTACCTAGCCCCTCCCACTCAAACTCTTTATGTCTGCTTGCTTCTCTCCTCCCCCCCCCAAAAAAATCATCAATATACTGCCAATTCCCCCTAACAAACGCTTACATAACTACCTGGTAAAATAAGGAAAAAAAAATAAAGGAAATAGAGAGAATTTGATATTCCCTCTAACTAACTCTAACTGACTCTTGGGGAATAGAAAGCAATGACTCAGCATTTAAGAGACTCAACCAATGCATATCAACACTCCTCCCCATGTGCTCTCACACGCCCACCTCAATCGGCCTTATTCATCCTCCTCATGTAAGTATATTTAATTTGAGTATTCATGCATCAATGAAATAAAGTATCTCTTCCATAAAATATATATCCATATATATATATATATATATATATATATATATATATATATATATATATATATATATATATATATTATCTAGCTAATAACACCTAGCAATGATAGCTGTGTTGAAGCCTCATGTATCAAACTGAGCAAAGATACAATAGCAAAATCAAAAACGTATTACCATATTAACACAACAAAACAGCCATGGAAATCCAACTAGAATAAGTCCGGGACAATTTAAGTTGGAAAATACTATGCTGATGCTCAAAAAATTTACCTCAAGAGTTGTTCTCTCTTCATTTGATAGTTTACTAGCAATTGCTCCCTCATCCTCAATAGAACTAATGCTGGGGAAGAAAAGAAACTAACAACTTGATCAAGTTGTCTCCATGACTCAAGCAGCAAATGTACCATTGCAAAATAAAGATGCAATAAAGTATTACGTTCACAAGCTAACAATGAGGACACAAATATAATTTCCTGTTCACTATCAAATACCTTCCAGATGGAAGAAAATCTCCAAAAGCAAAAACAAGACCAAAGACCACAACAGCAACGCCAACTCCAATCTATCACAAAAATTAAATCAAAATTCAACACATGACAACTACAAATACTAGAACACATCAGATCATCATGAAGCCCAAACCTTGGCACCAATTCCAATTGTGCTTCCTTTTTGCTCAACCGGTGCATCATAATCAATAGCCCCAAATTCCTTATCTTCCTCCATTTTTTTCTTCTCAAGAGCTGACCTAAGGGGAACAAATAGAATCAATTTCATAGGAAAGAAGCAATAGAAACTCATGTCTTCGTAATTAGCCACCACTGAGTTAAAAGCGGGATGGAATCACGCGTACATTTACACGTGAATTTGAAGGAAAATAATATGTAAGCGGGATGGAACAAAATGATAAATGTCATTTCATGCATATTAGTCTAAAAACATGTACATTTAAAGGAAACAGATAAAGATAGTCAACAATTCATGTAGCATGACTCTCACACCATGTCAAGAAATGGTATTATGACAGGATTATGCATTAATATATGGTACATGATCTAATAATATTTGACTCATTTGCACTAAGGAAATTGTACAAAGACTAAAGTAGGGTAAGTTTGATATCAAACGAGCAACAAAACCCAATACCATAATAAGTAGCAAAACATACAAAGCGCTAAACTAGCAGCCTAATGCCTAGAAACACCTATCTTGTGTAGACTAGCCTGGAGATAGGGATACTAGATAAACAAGATGTTATGTTGCAAGAACTAAAGCTAACAATTTAGTAGCTGTAACTAGAATGATGTTGCTTTTGTTAAGATTATCAAAAATATTAGTTTAACTTTACTGTCCCAATATCTAAGGAGCTTAAGGAGGAAATCTTGCAAAAGAATCCAATTTAAATTAGTTAAAGGGAATAATCTATTGTGAGAAACAAAATCAATAACATCACCCTAATGCTTATCTCTACAATGTTTGCAATTTTCTTTTCTAATTTCGCTTTTGAAAGAGGACAACCAAACCAATTAGTACTATTTCAAAATACTTGTTCAATACACAGAACCAAACTGGCTTTTAAAACAACTATTTGCTTGAGATAGCAGAAAATTAAAAGTAAAGATGAATCGCTATATTACACTTACATAACACATCAAAGTTATAAAAGTGAGGAAGCATTCCACAACAATTCAAAAGTGAAAGTAAACAAGAATGGCATTGCCATCAAGACTCAACAATTACAAATGAAGTCCAGGGTGACTAAGCTAATGGCATTTTGGAACAACAAAAGAGGTGACTGCACCTTCTAACAGCTTGAAGCCTCTCCTCAAACTGTGGATCAGAAGATAAACCACCAAGCCATGAACTCAGTCCAGGTGCTTCTACAAAAAACATGTTTAGTACACATCAAAAGTGAACAAAAGAAGGAATATCCAGTGGCCATCGAGTAAGGATGACATGACGCACAATCTAGAATATAAAGCAGACCAAACATTAGAGCAAGGTGGATTACAAGGGTCCTTCTTCCAACAACAGTAATTAAATAGCCAAAGTCCGAAAGCAGGTTCTCATTTAATCAATGCTGAATGATTCCCTGGATCTACTCTACAGCACTTGTTGCTCTAACTTTCATCACCTTGCAGTATTTAGTTAAGCAACCACCATATATATTTTGAGCTAGTTATTTTGACAGTAGAGTGACACTCTTTTTCCTTTTTTTTTATTTTGATGAGACGACAAGAAGTGCTTAGGTATATTATTAAGGATGACGTTTTTTCTCTGAATCTTCAAAGTTATATCGGGCAACAGCATATGAAATACATTTAGTAACACCAGCTATTAACTGATATAGTGGAAGAAAGATGTCGCAGCAGAATGCTCTGAAGAAGGGTGAATAACACATTTCAAAGATTGAACATCTCAAAGAAATGAAAAGAAAACTCAGAAAAACCCATAAAAGACTACATGAAATATCATGTTAATGCACAATACTAGCAAGTGGATTGTAAAGCACATGGAGATGTTTGACCAACAAGATAATGGAATAGAGAGGCCCTCACGAAATTGTTCATTGGATAAATCGAGCAAAAAAGACAAATGTGATATATAAACCTTGCAAACACAAGAATGGGAAATGAAACGACATAAGACTGAAAAGGTGCAGCATATAAGGTACAAAGACAGGAACAAGGACACACTTACGGCCCGGCAAAGAGACAGACTGCATGCTTGATGATTTCCTGCTTCAAGCAATAAAAATATGATTAGGTCCACCAAAGCATCCAAGCCACTTCACTGCCATAATTAAGATGATATTTTCACAAAAAAAAACTCATTATGTTGGCAACAAAGTTAAGCTTATATGTTTTTCTAATTACCACCTCTAACACACAGGTCGGTGACATTACTCATTTCCTAAATGAGCAAACCTCTCCTATGTAGTGTGCTTATGGTCAGATCTAACTCCTTATTCCTTTTTTCACAAATTGCCTATGGCTTAAGCACTTGTGACAATATCATAGGAAAGTGAGGCCAATGGCTAAAGAGGGAAAGGGAGGAAAAAAAAACTTCTGGTTTAGATTTTAGAACTGTCTATGGATTAAGGAGAAAAATATCAGTTGAACTAATTTGGAACATTTATTAGTGTTTCCATGATGCTAGAGTGTTATATAATGGCCCATAGTAGCCACAACATTGTTATTCCATGGAACCACAACACTAACAATGATGGTGATTACAGCCACTGTTTGGTACAATGCTGCAAATATTGAAGATGATGCATGCATAGCCTTACAAGTAAATCAAGAAATTATGCAAGGGATACTTTATTACGTGTTAAAACTATAAAGCATAGAATTGAAATCAAAACATACTTGATTGTGAAAGAACTGAATGTTAGCCTATTATTCCATTTCTTACATACAAAGGATAAGTGTAGGGTTCTGACTTCTGAGAGAGTACACATGTAATTTGATTTACTAGTAGTTAGTATTGAGGAAAACAAATACCTCATTGCAACACCCTGGCTAATGAACCCAATATTTTCTATGTTTTCATCCCAATTGGTTTTTTATTTTAATTGACATCCGATGTGATTCGTTGATCTTTTATGTGGTTTAGCTATCTAGTTCATGTTAATACTCTACTTTAATTCTTTTGTAGGAATTAGTATGAATAATGGAAAAATTGAAGGACAATAAAGTACAAATATAGAGCAAGGATGACCTATGGAAGGCAATGAAGATAAAAAATCAACTTTTCATGCAAGAATGAGCCCAAATACCAAAGAAGGAAGCAAAAGAAGAAGAAACATCGATGCACAGCTGATTGGTGCAGTGCACAACAATGCAAACTGACCTTGTAGAAAGATAGAGACCCTAAGACAACAACACAATCGACCGATGTAGACACAATCGTGCATTCTACCTATGAGACACCCCAGAGAAGTGCACGGTCGACTGGCACAATGCAAGTCGTGCAGGTTGACCATGCAAGTGACAGTTATTTCCCAATCGCACCATTTAAGTACCCAAACCTTTTATTTTCAGCAATTCCTCTGAGAAGAAGGGACATTTTGAACTTTTATCTCTTTCTCTAGCATTGTCCTTCACTTTGTAGATCAAAACCCTAGTACTCTGTAGATCTATTTTAAGTTTATAAGCATTATAATCTACAAATTATGGATTTCTTCATCAATTTCAGAACCATTCCCAGTTTATTCTTCTTCATTTCTACTTCTTGAATTATCTTATGATGTTAGTTATGATTTTTTGTTATACATTTAGTTATATATATGAGTGAGTATATCATCTTTCTAGGATTGAATTAAGTCCGCTTCGGTATTATGATGATGAATTGATATGTATATTATGCAAATAGTTCTTAATTGTTGTTTCATATGTTTGATGTCCACTTTATGGTTTGAATTCAAAAGAAATTGATTCACTTAGATGCTAGCTATAATTGAAAAAGTTAGTGTCAGAACTTAACATATGAACGAGACAAATATGATCACAAAAATAGATGTAAAAATCTCAAGCACGTTTATAACTAGCGATTCTTAATAGGTTTAATTTAACTTATTAGTCATGAAAATAGTCGAGAGAGAGGATTAAATACACCCTTAGACCTTGAAAGAGGCTAAGGTGTTATATATGACTAGTCATTAACAGCCATTTAAATTATCTATTTTAATTGTCTGTATGATATTGTATTAATTTGTTGGCATATGCCAGAGTTAAAACTGAAGTTGAGTCCTAGGTTTTATTACCGCTGATTTAAAGATTTTATGTCGTTAGTCTTAGCACATTTTTCCATACTCCATAATCATATCTTCATTAATTACTCAATCTAGATGGCCGAAATAATGGAAGTTAGTACTTAACAGCGAAGTCCCTATGGGATACAGCATTGACATGGTACAATGAGTCCTTACACTAGCGGATTCAACCCATCACTCACCATTCTATATATAGAAATTTTTAATCACCTTTCCAAATTTAGAAATGACTAAATTTTTTGTGCTTCCACATTTGGAAACTTTCAAAAATGTTATCGGCAAGTGGAGAAGTCTGACCAACCTTCCTAACCATGCTACAAGCCTAAAACTAAGATTAAGTCCTCTAATCCTCGCTTTAATGATATAGCAAATTGAAAAGTTGAAATAAAACCACAAAGTTTTCATGACCCTTAAATTTAACTTATATTGTGCTCCAACAATATATCCTTTGCGCAAGCCTCATTAAAGAACCGATATGGGATGGGTCTAGGTACCTTAGGTTTTGGGATTAAGTTCCTAATTTTGATGCTAACAAACAAATAATTGCTTTTTGTGTGTTGCTAAGTATTGCACTATACAAGAAGCACAAGTTTAGAAAATAGGAACAAGCAACATTTTGATGAGTTTCTAGATTTTATTTTATTTTATTTTTTATAGTTTAGAAATACATAGACTAATTCTTATTAGAGACTAGCCCAAAAAACTTACACCCATAGTCTCACCAGCTTGCACCAGCCAATTCCAATAATACAAAGCAAACAGTAACAATGCACAAAAAGAAAAATCTCATGCAAGACAAAACCCCATATGTTGTTACCAACATGTACCCCCACACCCATCCAAATGCCCATAAAGCAAAAACAAAGAGCACAACAATCCAAGAAGCTGGTATCAAATGTTCCATCATTGGCTAGACGGGAAAAACAAAGTAGCTCGTGAGTCAATTCCAGCAAGAAAAATAGCTCCAATAGTAAGATCACCCAAATTTTGTACCGCTTCAGGAAAGGCCAAATAGGGATGTAAACGAGGTAGGTACACCCATAATCGTATCTGTACCCAATAAAAAAATCGGTACCCCAATCTGTATCCATACCCGAACGAGTATCCATTAACACATCCATAACCGTATCTGTTAGATATCTGTTATCCGACAACTTATTTGTTTACCTGTTAATAGATATTATACAGCAGATAAATCCATTATCCAACTAATAAACCCATTTAGAGTTAAGCCAAATGATAATTTTAACCTTAATTTATACTATTTTATTTTAAATTTAAGATAAAAGAATAATTATATATTAGGTAAACGGATATAGATATGGATATGGGTACAGGTACAGACCTGATGGGTATTTTTTTCCCATTATCCGATGGGTAAATGAATAAACCCATATCCGTATTTGTTTAAGTATCCGTCGGATAAAACCCATCGAATTTCAGATAAAAACCGCCCTATTTACACCCCTAAGGTCAAACTTCGATAGAAAACATCCGCAATTCCACAGCACTCCTGGAGCACCTCCACAATTAGCAAGTAATACTCAGCTAAAAATTGTCCCACTCAGAGCACAATGCATGTAACTATAGCTAGAAGATAAATGCAATTTTAAATAAGGTCCTAAACTATTGAAATATGACAGCAAGCAAAGGACAGTTTGTGTATTAGTTCCCTCTATAGGTCAATAATTGTTGGCAGGCTGGTCCTACGAGTTTCATGAGATAATCATCATACTTTTATGTAAGGATATCTAAATATTTTCTGGGATTCAAATTGAAGTTTTCAAGTTGAAAAATATCTTAACAATACCCATAGTTAATTTGAATATAGCAAGGCTTTATTCCTTGGAAATGAAGTCATCTTATTCAAAAATATGGAAAAAAAAATTGCAAAGATATTATGCTCACAAACACATAAATCAAGAAGACAGATGATGGATACATTAACGGTTGCACAGAACCAGGACGTAAATTAGGAAAAGAGTAAGAAACATTGAGTAAACCCTAAATAATTTATTTTTATATTAATGTAAAGCTGAAAATTTAGCCTTGATAAATAACTGTATTATGTATATAACCTCCAATAAACATTGAGGTTATCATTAAACTCCAAAAACTGTACACATAGGTACAATCATTCATCCTTCCAGTCAACTTACTCGAGAGCAAAAGAAAAAGGTCATAGTTATTAGTAAGACATTAAGAGGCAGTGTTGTCTCTCTCTTGTCAGTGTACAAAAATCCGCCTAAGATAATTCACTGCCACACGTTCTTAGTTTGGCAAACAGCAAAGACTTGTCATAAGACAAACGAGCATTAGGCAAGCTCCATAGGATCGACAAAGTACCTCTTTCGTAGCACCATGTCTTTTTGCTCTCTTGACGTCGTACGTTTCTTCACCTGGTGCTTTGATATATCAGACAAATGTGAAAGTGTGAATTCAATACAAACTGAAACGAACAGATAAACTGTTTGTGGGAATTACATTGTCACCGTCTTGCGTGCCAAACCCTTTTCGAGGTTTAGGATTGGAGGAGCATCGGATGCAAAAGGGAAACGAATGGTCAATGCCGGTACAATTCAGTGCCGCCGCTGCAACTAACATTTAGCCTCTCTCTCGTTCACTGTAAAATCGAATGAATTCAATTTCTTGCTTCAGGGCACAGGGCCTAATTCAAGACACAATATTCTCCCTCGGCCCCTATCGTCTCTGTCTGAAAAACGATTACGACAAGATAAGTTCTTCGGTCTGCGAGCGCAGGAGAAACGATGAGTGAAGGAGAAGTAACATAAGTTATTGTCATCGGAAGACACTACCTTGGCTCGCAAGATTATCCGGTAAAGTGGAATGTAAAAGTCCGACAGTGTCCATAGTTAATTAATCGACTTCTATATTGGCTATGTAACGATGATTATTTTTTCTCTATTAGTATAATAAATAATAAATTAATTATTATTAATTAATATCGCAGTATGTTATTATGTTCAGTATTGCAATCGATAAAGTTTATTACAATTAGGCAATATAGTAACTCACGAAATTTATTGCATTTAGTGTTTAATTGTTGAATAATTTTCTTTTTAATTAGAAAAGAAAAGAGCAATTAAGAAAATTATAAGGAAATTTATGAAGAAAAAGGTTAAATTTATAAATTTAAGAAAAAGTTAATGATCTATTTATATGTGATAAAGTATAACCGGTGTTTAACATAATAAAAAGAAATTATAAATTCCTTTAATAAATAAACAATTTATTAAGTATCGATTTTGAGTATTATTATGTTCTAGGTAGTAATTTTTATAAGAAAAAATAAAATCAAGAAAATTTGTGGAAAAATGTATAATTATGAAATTCTATTTTTGGCTTTTTTATATTGGCTATGTAAAAATAGTTACTTCTCTCATTTAAATATAATAAGTAATAAATTAATTATGATTAATTAAAATTATAAGAAAAATTGTGAACAAAAAAAGGTAAAATATGCAAATTTGTGAGAAAGTGTAACTAATATATATGCAAATGTGACAAAGTGTAACTATTATTTGACATGATTAAGCTTAATGATAAAATTTTTTATTGAATAAATGATTCTTTAACTATGAGCTTAAGTGCTTCTGCATATATATATATAGTGGATTTTTATTGGAAAAATGAAAATCTAACTAAATAACTCGTTAAATGTAAATCTTATGTGTTTCTACGTATGTAATAAAGTTGTATGGGAAAAAAAATCCCAAGAAATAAGGAGAAAATTTGTGAAAAAAAGGTAAATTTTCATAAATAATTGATACGTAACAACTATTACATTAATAAGTGACAAAGTGTAACCAATACTTCACATGATAAAGCAAAATCATGAAATTCTTTAGTGAATAAATGGCTCATTAAGTGTGTGCTTTAAGGGTTTATATATATATATATATATAATGGATTTCTATAGGGAAAAAAATAAAATCTACAAATTGGGATAAAAATTGTAACAACCCATAAATTAGACTTATAATGTGTAGGAATTATTGTGCCTATGATGATTCAATGGTGTTTGATCTTGCTTTGAAAATATATTTTGGTTTTGATTCGCAAATAATTTGGAAAATTTTGAAAATAGAGGAAGAAAATGGTCTTTTTGGCATAGTCAACTGATGAATCGGTTGATTGGTTTGCCATTTTAAACTTGGATTTTGGTTCAAGGTAACCAATTAACTAGTTTTAAAAAATCGATCAACTGATTCACCTAACTTATGAGATTTTTGAACTTGACTTTAGTTGAGAAAATTCTTCCAACAATCTTAAATCCTGGTAATCAAACTCTAAATCATTTTAAAATCAAATTTACGATCTACGATCATTAATTTGAGCTTCTTTCCTACCTCAAACGGATTCGGGAAACTTGAATTGACAAAAGGTGGGCGATGACCTCACTACCATTGTTTTTTCCTCCTCAATTCTCTGTCATTTGCACATCATCATAATGGTCTATTTTTGTTTTAAAAAATTCAACATTGCCTTATTCTCGTGTCCCTCTCTTTTTTTTCATTTTCCCTTTTTATGTTTTGGAATTTTTTATGCGCTTTGCCCTAGAACATTTCATGTATCACCATTTGAGTTATGGTGGCAGTCATCCTTGCTTCCTTGAGAAATTCGCCCAAAGATGCCCAATTTAGAGTGGAAGAATTAGTGTTTTAGTATTATATACCCTTCCCTCTCCATTTCCCATCAGGTTTTAGGTATATGTCTTTTTTTCCTCATTTTCTCTCAACCACTAAGTGCCTTATGTTTCCTTCTCTGGTGCATTCACTAATTTCCTCCTTCACGTTCTTTACCTCTAATCTTTTGCATCTCTTATAATCCTTCATCTAGCTCTTTATTGTTTTAATTTTAAGTAAGATATTGTTAGATTTAGGAAAATATTGAGAATTGAATTATTTCATTGGTGTTCTATTTTGGTAAAGGTTGTATCCTATATTTTTTTCCCTAACCTCCTATTTTGTTTTGTTTTATAAGATTTTAATGAGGTTTTACTGAGTTTTAATCTCTTATTTTAAGGTGTTCAAGTTTTGAGTATTTTTGGTTAGGGGTTCTCCCTACTTGGTGTAATTTTGCTAAGCTTCATTAAGTAAATCATTATTGTCTTGTGGTGTAGAGTGCATGAGCATGCATGTTGGTGTAGATTTGGAAATTTTAATTTGTGTATGCTTGTATGGTAGTAGTGATGTGGTGATTCATGCCTTGAGTTGTGTTATTTTGATAAAATATGAGTTTCACGCATGTATCTTGATGGTTAATTAAAAATAGATCATGACTTAGTATTTAGGCACAAGTAATCTTACTTTTTGCAAGGGTCAAAATGATATGGATGTGATATACTTGGATTTTGAGACCTAAAGTTGAGTATGAAAATGCATGTGTAGATTGTTTATGTTGTCAGTAATGAAGGTATACCGAGAGGCATGCATGAGTAAGGGGTTCAAAACTAGCATTGTTGGTATGGTCGTCTAGTATCAAAAACTTAAAATAAAAAAAAATAAATTGCTATTATAGAATTAAACAAGGAATTGATGAAAGCCTTGGAAATATGTTGATAGTTTCAATAGACAAAAGGTTTCAATCCTAAACGGGCAGCCCGACACTGCAGTGACGACCTTTAGAAAGAGCACACTCAAACCTCTACAGGAAACTGACAAAATAACCATGTAATACTATGGAAGATGTCCTGTCAAAGGCCTATGCCTAAAGTAAATTGAATGAGGATGCAGCCAATATAATATTGTCACTAGATGACTCCAGGTATGGTAAGTTGAGAAGGTTGAGACGTGAAGGTCACCGCAATAGGAATCCAAAACCTTATGATAGGGATTTAGAAAAGTGAAAACATGGTGTAGTTTGAGTACTTATTTAACAGGTCCTTGAGGGGTTAGTGACCAATCTTTGAAGGATGGGTTCCTTAGGTACCTAAATTTATTATATTTAGAAATAAATTTAGCATTTATATCATTTATACACAAAAATGCAACATGACCATTGTTTCCACATGTATCACAAATAATGGGAGAAGGGTGATAGGATTTGTGAGTCATAGATGCTTCAACAAATAAATTCAAGAGACTTCTACATTTCATAACTCTTTTATCACCTAACCAATACCTTCATGGTTCTTGCAATATCTATGACAACCAAGCAACAAATTCAAACCCTCTTCAAATCTAGTGAAGGTATAAGAAATTTTGACAAATTTGTCACACTTTGTTTTAAGAACAACTATTTCTATCTCAAGTCAAACTATCTTCACATTGTGATCAAGAGTACTAAACTCTTTATAGATTTCAATTTTATCAACTTTATCCTCAAGTTCAACCTTGAATTGATTCACACGAGATTCAAAAACAACATTTTCATTCAAAAGAATATTGTTCTTATCATTAAGGTGGATAAATAGTTTTCTCATATTATCTCTTTGTTTAAATACTTTTGAATAAGATTTTGGTCACCATGTTTACATAAGGTATCATAACAAAGTGTATTGTTATAAAAATAAGGAGATTTATATTGTACCTCATCATTTTCATCATTATTAACATCAAAACTTGTAAAGGATGTGGAGATGGAAGTTGAATCACCTAGTACCATGAAATACATATGGGCCACTTCTTCTCCCTCAAAAGGTTCTTCTTTACTTTCATCAAAGGCGATCATGTATTTCTTTGGAGGTTGGATTCCCTTATCACTGTAGCCTTACCTTTTTCCATTTTCCTATCTCTTATTTGTGAATTCAAAGCAATTGTGGATGGCAGGCCTGATTTTGCCATAATTATGACACTTATTGACATATCTAGTAAATTCTTATTACCACCTTAAAATCATTTAAATCCTCATTTATGAGAGCTTCTTCTTATCCTCCTCCTCCTCCTCCCTCTACTTGTCCTTCTTTTTCTCCTCCTCCTTATTCTTCTCCTTTTCCTTCTCCTTCTCCTTTTCTCTTCTTCGATAGCCCATCCCACCCTCTTCCCTCTCCTTCCTCTACCTCCCAACCTGGCTTTATTTCTATGTGTGTGGCGTGGTTATGCCCCAATGCATGTACAGCCATGTGAGCCTCACAAAACTTGAGCCTTTATCACATGCCTCAATCGTGCCTTAGTTTTTCCTACACACCTTTTCCCTTCTCGCACAAATCAACCGTGCCTCTTTCCTTTGCACACAATCTCAACCCTCATCACATGCACCATTCATGCCTCAATTTTTCTTACACGCCAATGCCCTTCTCGTATGACCCAATCTTGCCTCTTTCCACTATGCATAACCTTAACCCCAACCCATCCATTTTCAAACAAGCACATAAATGCCACCATCCGCCATCGACCAACCTCTTTATCCTCCTTGTCACACTATCTAACACCGCCACCGACCTTCCCCACCCTTGCTTTGGCCATCGAGAGACCATCCTTTAATTTTGAATCATTTCCCTATCTCTGGCTTATTTTCCTTTTCCCTCACCAACCTCTCTATGTCCTCTGCCCCTTGTCTCATCTTTAGCCCATCAACCAGCACCACCGCCTACCCCATGCCACACTCCCTATCGTTCCCCATTTCCTCCTTGTCCATGCCCTTGACACCAAGACACCACCACTCAATCATCTCTCCCAAACTTGACCACCACTTACAACCCACAAGTGCTCCTCCTCTTTGACCACCACCTCTAGCTGACTGCAGCACCACCAAAGCCTAGCCCATCCAATCCATCCATGCCTGATTGGGCTCATGCTGCCTATGCAACGTGAGTTTGGCAAATCTTACCCCTTTTTACAACTTAAGGGTATTTTAGTATTTTTTTCTTAACAAATACTTCAATAAAATCTATAATTTTATTATTTATATATTGTGATGACCATTACATGGATTAATTGATGGTTGTATTTTAAGTTAATTATTATGGTGGTGTCAGTTTATTATTAGTATATTAAGTTAGATTTATTCTCTTCTTCTGCTCCTTCTCTTGCTTCTCCTTCTTCTTGTCCTTATCCATCTTCTCCATCATCTCCTCCTCCTCCTTTAATGATAAGTTACTTTTTTCAAGGCCAAATGATTCTTCTTTTCTTCAACAACACCCTCCAACTTAAATTGATGGAATATGATATTGCTAAAGAGATTTTCTATGATCGTCTAAGAAAGAACTATTACTTCTACTACAACAATTAACTTTGGACTCCATTCCTTTGTGACACCTTATAAGATCTTTCTCACTTTCTCTTCTTCCATAGTTTATTTTCCCAAAGGCATCAAGATTGTTGACAATGAAAGAGATTTATATGCTAATATTGGTTCACCTTACTTTATTCCAAAGAGTTCATAATCTCTACTATGATCTAGATAAGTCCTTCGGTGATAATTAACCACATGTTGTATTCTTGTAATTGGATGAAAAATGTAATCATATTCTTTCAATAGGCAAACCTTTTACATTAAACAATGGTGGCTTAGTGGTGAAAATATCCTTATATAATTGAATCCATTATACAAGTTTGATCTTTCAACTCATATTGTTAGTCTTTTGTGAGTTGTTGAGTGTAATACCTCATTTTAATAAATCATTAATTTAAATATGCAAGACTTCAAATTTGATTAGCAGGCGTAATAAATCATAGGATTCTTTTTAGAATGAATGTCTCGTCGTTACGAGTAAGTCTATAATTATTAAATTATGATAATAACCCGGACTAGTGTAAATATGAGTAGAGGAAGATAAAAGTTGATGAAGGTAATAATAATGATAATAAGAGTGTAGATAGTAATCAAACTATAAAGGATGGTAATAACAATAGCCTTATGATGAGTAACACTTTTAAAAATAATGATAATAACAATAATTGTGAGAATAATAATGTTAGAAATAATTACGATAATAAAGAGTGGCAGTGATAACACTAATAATAATAATAATGATCATGATAATAATAGTGAGAATAATGGTGAGATTAAAACATTGAATAGGTAGGATTTTTCCTTACTGTCTATACTCTTAAAAGCCTAATATTATTGGGTATTTTTGCTAACTGAATTCTAACACAATCCCCATCTTTTTACCACTCTAATCCCAGCCTAACCTCCCCCAACCTGTCAAGCAACCCTCTTCCCCATGCAACCACCCAACAATGTAGCCTTACCTCTTCCCCAAACACATCCTATCACTTCCTTGCTGCACCCCTCCCTCATGCCATCCCAGCCCTGCAAACTGCAGCAACCAGCCCAACCAACCTCCCTTACGCCAACCCAGCCACATACAACCACAAAACCACACGCAACCTAGCCCTCCCACCAAGTGGCAGCCATCATCTTCTCCTCCTCTCAACCTACGTGCCTACTCAACATTTCTAGCCATCTACCATCTATTTCTTTCCTTCTCCACGCAACAACCTGCCTCTTGTAGGCCCCTTTCCCATCTCCCATGCATTCGTCACCCATCTCCCCTCAACCGACCTGCATCATCCATCCCATCCAGCCCCTACAGCTACCCATCATTTCCCCATTTCCCCATTTCCCCTTCCCTTCTTCAACCCCAACCTGCAGCAAAAGTCCCTCCTCCTTCTCCCTTTCAGTCCTCTATTTTTCTCCCTGCAATTCCTCTCCTTCTCCCCTTTACTTGTAGCCTTGGTTGCAGCCCCCAAACTTCTCCCTTTCACCACCGAGATCCTGCCCAAAAATCACCCAACTTGTAGCCTTACCAATCAGCAACCAATTCCGGCGTAAGTATTCTACCCTCCGGTGTGTGTGGTACATAGTAATTCCATGCACCGACAGCCTTGGTTACCCTAATCTTATTTTGAGTGTTAGTTCACATAGGTTGTCATCTTATTAGTTTTTTTTAGCATAGATACTAATGCATGCATAGTTATGGATGGTGTTATTTAGGTAATCTCAACCTCGCTTAATGTATCCTTGGAAGGAGCTTACGTGGTATTATTTTCTTAAGCTCAAAGGTAAATCCAACTAATCAGTAGACGGTAGAAACTTGTGTGAAAATGTTAGGTTAATTATTTAGGATAAAAAGTATGCTAGATCAAATGATGTATATTTTGTTGGGAAATGAAAGCATGTTGTAGTTCATTTCTATGTGAATATTATGATGTGTAGACTAATATATGTTACTATGTTAATATTTATATGCTAAGGTAGTATTCTAAAAATTGAGAGGGTATGCTTATAACAATATATATGGATTTTTGCTAAAGAGAAATGGGCATGTTTAGGGTTAGGGTCCAACCGAAATTTTATCGTATTTCATGGTAGACCTATAAATGAGTTAAATGTGTCCCTTAGATATTTTAGAAAATTTTGGACATATAACATGTTAACTTAGAGTATAAATGTGCTTAAATGGTGATTATTAGGTGTTGCATGTGCTAGGGGTGAAAATGTAAATTTGATATACCATGATTCGTATTTGAAAGTTATCTGTAGAAATTTCATGAATATTATGAGATACTAAAACTGCATGCCAGGAGTGTATACATGTACTATGTATGGTGAATGCTTAGGTGTAATATGGTCTTTTGTCATACCGAAGAAATTATTGTACGATAAATTATCGTTAGCTACATTATGTTAACATTTTCGTGACAAATATCTTATAGAAATAAACCTGGTAATAAAGTGAGAAAATGTGGTAGTTGTAGGTTGAAGAGTATTTTGGTCATTAGGGAAAAATGCGATTCAAAGCGAATAATTGGACTAGTCAAATTAAGTGTTGGCCTCAAATAATTTTGGAAATAATTGGACAAATGGATTGAATAACTAAATTGGATAATTATTTGGGCTATGGCATGATGCCTAACCCTAGGTCATGTTGGCTTGGAATTGTTGTGTTCCTTTAGATTTGGAATTGGTGGATGGATTGATGGCTAAGTTGTAATATTCTGAACCTTGTTATTCTTAAATTAATAACCTGGAATTTCATAAGGCATTAACCACTTAAAGAGGAAGACTTGAGTTTGGAAAGGAATCTTGTGCCTCAGATTTGGCCCCCGAGGGCATAGTTTGGGCCTTTGGGTTTAGGGGCTCACTTCTACTCTATAGGTATTCCATACACCCTATAGAGGGTATGCGTACTTAAGGACTTGAGTTATGAGGTTTAGTATGGATGGCTGATATGTCGTGTGGCTTCGTTGGTGAGCTTTGCCCTGGAATTGAGTAAATTATTTTGGCACCACCTTCTTGAAGATCATTGTCATGGATATAGGATTATATTCCACTCGAGAATTGTTATATAAATGATATAACCGGATTAGACACCCACTATAATGCTTCTGTAATAATTGGATTAAGCATGACTTGACCTTGGTTAGATTATTTGGAACGTCAACACATCTTTCTATTATGCTATAAAGTATGGTCGTTGGTAAGTTAAAATGGTTGTGAGATTTATAAGCATGTTTTCAATGCCTTTGCTAGGGAGTTTAATCTAATTAGTATCATTAATTTTGATGTGGAATTGTGTTATAAAATCATGGCTTTGCATGTGATCGTATGTTTTATTTGAATGCCTTATTTTGTATGATAATTGTATATGTGTGTATGCTACCTCTTCAGAGGCGTTGTGGTTTACTCAGTACGAGGAAGTCATACTGATATTATCACTTTTCAGATGAGTACGTTTGTGGCATGCAATGGTTGAAGGATTTTGAGGAGCATCACCTAGGCAAATAGTAGAATAAGGGAGTGAGTGGACCCTGTCCCTATTTCCCTTCCTTGTAATATTTGATGGACCGAATGAGTGTAAGGCAAACCAGTGTTGCACCTTTGTGTGCCCCTTATATTTATTTTCCAAAAATTGTTAGTTACTTAATTATCTCAATGGTCCTATTGTATAGATAATCTGTCTTTTGCAAAACCCTTGATTATGTATTGTCCTTATCTCGTGTTTTGTTTGGTCTGATTTGTTGTAAGCCGGCTTAGCACTTTACATAAGGAAGGTGAGGAGACCGGGCTTATGTTAAGTGTGGCTGTAACACCCACTGTTTTATAACTATCGCTTTCGCAAAACAAAATTTAAACAAAATTTTTAAGTTGCAAATTTGGGGTGTTACAGGTTTTGAATTTGGTTATAAAATGAGTAATAGGGAAGATGTTATACTTAACTTGTGAATTAAGGATTCTTAAGAGTAAATATGACCTTTTTCCTTGAAAAATATATTAGTATTCTCATGGCCACATTTTTTGTGTTTCAAATAGCAATGTTTAGATGGACAATAGGCCTTACATGTAAATATGTGTGTTTTTATGATGACCTTGATATAAATAACAGTGAATAAGTTATTAATCATTTAAAATGGAAGATCGTACGACTTAAGACCAGTTATACTTATTCGTTCCACTTGATGAGAATAGTGGCTAGGAGTTTTATACTTTGGGCTTGTATATTATTGATACTATTCCAACGGTTGTGATAGTGGCCAAGGGCTTTATACCTTGGGGTTGTTTATTGTTGATACCATTGTGTTGGTTGAGAATATTAGGAGGATCCTTGAACTCAATCTGAAATAAATCATTGGAATAGTTGTAATTATTGATAAAATATTAATCACTTAAAGTGAAAACTCATTTAATTCAGGACTGATTGAACTATCCATTTCACCAAACAAGAATAATGGCCATGAGCTTTTTTCCATAGGGTTGTATATTGTTGATACCATTCCACTAGTTGAGAATGGTGGCCAAGAGTTTTATGCTCTAGGGTTGTATATTATTGATATTGTTCCATAGGTCGACAATAGTGGGAGCCCTAAACTCAACATAAATAATATTATGGATCATGATTATATCGTATTATTAAATCTGACTTCATTTCTCATCTCGCACTATCTTATGTTAGATTATGTGTATGCTTGTTCTTATATGAGACACTATGACTCAATATAACTCCATTTTGATTGTATTGTTGCATTATTCAATACGTAGTATATTGATCAATCTTTTCATGGGTGCTACTTATTCCTATGAGCAAAGTACACACTTAAGTTTGTGGACCCTTTAAATGACTTTGTTGCGTCTAATGTTCTACTCAGGGAGGAGAGACTATTTTATCTTTGGGGATTGGGATGTATATTCATGTTATCTAGACTTTATTTTAACTCAAACACCTTTTGTGGGATGTAGATTCATGTTATCTAGGCCTTAGTTTAACTCAGACACCGTTTGATACTCTTTGTCCAGGGTATCCCTTTATATATTTTGAATGCTGTATTCAAAGTTAACCTCCAAACTCATACAATGGTTATGAATTTATTGTATTCTCTATTTTATTATGTTTTTAGTATTTAACTATTTTCACTTGTATTTGATGTAAGGATGACATGGTAATCTAGAATTACATCGAGTATGGTGGTAATACCTAATCATGTTGTTATATGCTTCTACTTAAATGAAAATTTTCAATTATAAATTTTGCAGTGTTACAAGTGGGTATCAGAGATTTGGTTTTGATTACCATATTTTGTTTTTAAAATATTGGCTTTCAAACAATCCCTATATGATTTTTATTGGTCTATTTCATATTTCAAAATTATTGATTCTTTGAAAACCCAAATTAACCTATAAGGAATTGAGAATGGGCAGTCTAGGTGGCCTTGAATGTTTTTATGTATAATATATGTTAGTAAGCTAGGGATGTTGTATCCTAACATGTTTTCTTTCTTGCAGCTCGCTTGCCATGGCCCTGAATGGTCATGTTGGTCACCTAAAAGAGACCTTTAAGGCTTTCATTGAGTTCGTCAAACAACCACCACCGCTACCTCAACCTCAGCCACTGCTACCACCTACGCATTACCCACTAGAGGGTATCAAAGAGGGCTAACTTTAGAGGATTACTAGACATCGTCCACTGATCTACACCAATGAGTATGATCTAATTATCCTTAAGAGGATGAATCTACGAAATGGGAAATACGTACGAGGTAGTAGAATATCCACCTACTCATAAGGCAAGCATTGTAACTTTCTTTAGAGAGCCATAAATGCCTAGTGGGTACGTTATCTTGCGTAGGGAGGACTATCGATGTTCTAGGAGGACTTTAAGATGCCTATCTACATGAAGTTTTATCTATAGATCCTCAAAAAAGATAAACTCAAGGAATCCATGCAGTTGACATAGGGAAACATGTTAGTGTTGGAGTACCGCTCCCTATTTACGAATTTGCTAATGTTCACTCCAGATATAGCGGTTAGTGAATCAACTGTGGTCTTCTAATTTGAGTAGGAGGCATTTCAACATCCATAAATAGATGGGTGTGATGGCTTTATAGGATTTGATTACCTTATATGAGCATGCATGTGTCACTGCTCCCATGATACAGGAGAAAACTTCCATCCTTGGTAAAAGAAAGCCGAAGAAGCAGGGTTCTGGAGCTAAGATTTAATTTTGAGGAGGTGGACTTCTAGGGTTCCAATAGAGAGGAGTTAACTGAGTTATCCTATCAAATGTCAAGATCCATCGAGGCATTTTTTTATTGATGATGCGGTAGAGATCATCTAAGACGAGACTACGTGGGCAAACCTTCTCATTATTGACTTTATGGTAGGACAAGCCATTGACCTTTCAAGTGTTTGCTATAAAAAGGGCCATTTTGGCTGCATAGTGGTTAGTTTTAGCAGAGGGGGCCATAAGTACCACAACAACATGCTTATTAGCAATAGACTTATTAGCCATTTGTACAACAACAATAGTAGAAGGCACTTGCCCAAGCCAATGTACAACCTAAAGAGGATAAGGGGAGACCATAGTGGCCTTATCCATTTCTGTATAGAGAAGAATAAACTTCGGGTACTAGAAGGTATCATGAAGGATAATAGTGAGGACAATCAGAGGGCTCCTGAATGTCATCAGCCAAGTAAAGGTTGATTAAATATTTGATGTCGTCACTGATATATTGTAACACCCCCAAAATTCACTACTGAAAAATTTCATTTTATTGGAAAGAGTTAGCGGAAGCAAATTATAAAATCGTGAATCTTGGGGATATTACCGCCACACTTAGTACCAGACCGGCTCACTCCTACCATTCCAGTACTAAGTGCTAAGGCTAAAAGCATAAAACACAATTCACAATCCATTTTTAAATCAGAGTAGCGTTCAATCATTTACAAGAATAGAATCCGCCAATGGTGTTTATATTAACAACATTAACATTAAAACCAATAATTTAAAAGAGAAGGAGAAAAACCCTAAACGGTTCCGGATAATTCCTTACTCTCTTTCCCGTAGCCTGCTTGAGTAGCACCTAAAAAGACATGCAAGGGACACTTCCCATTGAATAGGCAGGGGCCCCACGAAGGGAACCCTTCAGTACTATGGTACTGAGTAACCCTTTAATACCACACTTAAAAATAGGCCCGCAATGCAACACATAATGCAAGCTATAAACATATGTAATGAGAGGTGCATACATAACAATCACATATATAACAAGGCTGCCACATATCAACAAGTTATAAGGTACAATCGATACTTTTGGACCTTAAGCCATTAGTCCATCATTATTCAATCATCTCTTTGGTTATATCCAAGTGAGTGCGGGAACCCCACTATTATAGCCGGTGGACCAGAATAATACAGGGCATAATGCTCCTGACCACTATTATTGCCGGTGGATCGGTCTCCAGGGCATAACGCTCCTGGCCACTGTTATTCGCCGGTGGACCGGTCTGGCCCCAAATCACAAGGTGTTCCACTATAAGTGATTAATATCTTTCCATAATTTATTCACATCCAATGCTTGTTTTATTGAGCTCGGGACCCCCACTATTTTAGCCAGTGGACCGGAATACATATAATCATCATCCAGGGCAAAACGCTTCTGGGCCACTATTATATCTGGTGGATCGGTACTCATAATCACTTGCCAGGGTAACACGCTCCGGGCCACTATTATATCCGGTGGATCGGTACTCATAATCACTTGCCAGGGCAACACGCTCCTGGGTCACTATTATAACCGGTGGATCGGTACTCGTTATCATAAGTCAACTGGGTCCGGCTCATTAATCTTTCACTTTCGTAATTAGTGTTTTTCCTTTCTTTAGTCAGCACAACAATTCTATTTATTTGCCTCGGACGGGAGATCAAGAACCCGGGACACAAAGGTACACCGGTCATATCGGTGCATACAAGCTAGTCAGTACTCTTCAACCATGAACCCAGGGACGCAAAGGTACCTTGGTCGTACTGGCGCATAAAGCTACTCAGTACCCTACCGACAAGGACACCTAATCCATAAGTATACATACCCCCTAACTAGGTCCGTAGAGCTAGATAGAGTAAGATATAGGGTCTGGCTGGGGCACAAAGGCACACCAGCAAATACCAGAATAATCGTGGGCTAAACCACGTCTTTAGGGTAGCGACTTGTAAAGAGCAACCATTCCCGATCTCAAGGTATTTCACTTTAAGTATTAGTGTCTTAATTAAATTGATCACAAAAAGCACAATAATCAAATACTTATTCACTTTCAATCGTTCTGATATCATTAGTCGTTTCTTATTCAGGCGGTTATCCAAGAATACATAGAGAAATCATTAAGGCCATCATAATCTTATCTAATTTCGAATTAGGATTTGTTCTCGTGATACTTACTAATTATCAAATACTCTTACGTGGCTAATCAGCATTATTTAAATCATATTATGAAATTCCACAACCACAACAACATGTTAGGTCCAAATTACTTATTTTCCCCTTACTTATATAATTGCTAAGTATCCCTTCCTCACTTGATAAATTACTCTATTACCCTCCTTGTCACATAATTACTAAATTACCCCTTCATCGGTTTAGGTTACAAAGTTATCTCCTACGCTTTTTAGATCACCATTCACCCTTCATAATTGTTAACCTTAACATATTTCCCTTTTTGGTTGGTTACATTACCAAATTGCCCTTCTCCTTTGTTATAATTACTAAATTGCCCTTGAGTTGGATAAATTACCAAATTACCCATCTTTGCTATCATGATTACCAATTTGCCCCTTTAGTAGGTTAAATAATTACTAACTCACCCTTTCGTCAATTAAATTACCAAATTGTCCTCCATCATCATAATTATCGAATTGCCCCTTAGTTGGTTAAAGTATCAAATTATCATTTTCCATTGTCATAATTACCATTCTACCCTTCTCAATTATTATAATTACCATTTTAACATTCTCCATTTTTATAAATGTTATGTTGCCCTTCTATAATCATAATTTAATTACCAAATTACCATTCGTCATTTTTATAGTTACCAAGTTACCCCTTACTCCCAAGTTTGCCATAAGCATCCTTTTATTTACAAAATTACCCTTCTACCCCTTACTTTCAAATTACCATAATATCCTTTTATTTATAAAAATTACAATTTTCCCCCTTTCATCCAATTTTACCATATTACCCTTTTACTTGCAAATTAACATAATACTCTCCTTTATTTAAATTTACTATTTTACCCCTTACTTCCAAAATTATCATTCTTACCACTTACTTATAAAATTACTATATTGCCCTTGACTTAAAATTACCACTTTACTCTTTTCTCCAAAAATTACCATAATACCCCTTTACTTATTAAATTATCATTTTGCCATTTAATCATAAAATTACCATATTGCCCTTTTGCCTCAAAAATTACCATAATACCCATTTTTCTTACAACTTACAATTTTATCCTTTTACTTATAAATTTATCATTTCACCCCCATTCTTTTGAAATTACCAAAATACCCTTTTGCTTACAAAATCACCATTTTACCCTTTTCTTTTTAAAATTACCAAAATACCCCTTTATTACAAAATTTCCAAAATAACCTTTTTATGAAGGGGGAGGGAGAGATGGGCCAAGGCCCAGTGCGCAGGGGAGAGGGGGAAGGGCTGGCCTGGCGGCCCGAAGGAAGAAAAAGGAAGAGAAAAGAAGAAAAGGAAAAAAAAGGTGAAAAGGACAAAAAGGGGAAATGAAAAAATAGGAAAAATAAAATAAAATAATTTATAAAATCATAAAATGTAATATTCTTGAAAATTTATATAATTTAATAATTTAAATCAATATAATTTAATATATTGGTTCGAAATCGATACTTTTAGTAAAATATTAGTTTGAAAAAATATTTAATTAAAAATAATGTGATAAAATAACAAAATATTTATTTTTAATTTATTAGATACTCCTATCTAAATTTATATACTAAACAATTCATAAAATAATTAAACTAAATAATTTTAAAAGCTAATTTATTTCAAATAAAAGTTATTTATTAAATTATTGGTTTTCTAAAATTTTAGGGGATTACATATATTCACCATCTTTTCATTACTAGGGCATGTGTTCTTTGATTCGGTTGCATCATTGACATTTGTATCTATTGCTTTTATTGTTAAAGCTACCCAATTTCCACCTTCTAGTGTACATATATTTGTCATATTACCTTTTGAGGATAGAGTTGATCTAATAGGGTGATTTAGAGGTTAAGATGAGAACTTTGATGATTAATTGGATAATGTTTGATGATATTCAAGCTAAGGCAGTCTAAATATGTTAAGCTTGAGAGGATTTAGTAGAAGAAATAGGACGATCGAGTCGAGGGTTTTCATATTCATAAGGATGGTAGCAGTTGCTATGAGGGTCATTGATGTGCACCTTAGATTTGCATTGATCCAAAGAATCATATTTTAGAGGAATGTCACCACACTCCTTATTCTATTCACTCATGAGGGGATAAGTTCCATAAATACCTTAAACAAATTTATTGGTTACCTCACATGAATTTAGAGGTAGTAGAGTTTGAGGTGAGATGTCTGACTTATAAAAAGATCAAGATAGAGCATCGCAAACCTACAAGGTTTGTTTGGAGTTTAAAAGTGACAAGATGGAAGTGAGACTACATTTCCTTAGATTTTGATAGTGGACTTCCAAGTACTTGCACCGGGTGCAACACGATTCTGGTCATCGTTGATAAGTTCACTAAATTTGTAGTATCTGTACCAATGAAGTCGACCTAAAGCATAGATTAGTTGGTATGTGCGTACATGAGGTTCATGGTAGGCAAGCATGGTGCACCTAATAATATAGTCTTCTACAGCGATTTAGGATTTCTTTCATATTTGAAGGAAAAGTTGTTGGAGGCTATGGGCATGAAGTTGAGGGTGATTACCAAATTTTTCCCAACTATAGATGGGTGAATGGAGAGGATGATCCAAACACTCAATAACATGCTATGGGATTGTGTTATGGATTTCCAAGGTATTTGGGAGGATCGCCTATATTTGGTGGAGCTCTCATGCATAACATTTATCACACGAGTATAGGGATGTCACCCTTTGAAACACTATATGGAAGAAAGTGGCAGGCACCTTTATGTTGGAGCGATATTAGCGAGATTGTTGTATTTGGACTGAAGATGATTGAATTGATTCAAGATAAGATGCAAGAAACATAGCACCAATAAAGACAAATGTAGATTAGAACCATCAAAGTGATGATTTCAAGGTAGGGGACAAAGTGTTGTTGAAGGTCTCACTCACTAAAGGGGTGTAGAGATTTAGTAGGAAAGGTAAGATGAGACTAAGATATATTGGTCCTTATGAGATCCATGATAGATTTGATGAGGTCGCATACCTCTTGGTACTATTGTCAGACTTAGCTCGAGTTCATAACGTCTTCCATATCTCAAGGCTGAAGAAGTACATTGTAGATTCTTCCTATGTGGTCTTACTTGATGAGGTCAAGCTTAATGGTTCGTTATCTATGAGGAGAGGCTATTGTAGTTTCTAGACACCAATGTATTATTGTAATACCCCAAATTTTAGTCAATCCTAATCCTAAGTGATTAATATTGTAACCGAATTCTAATATCAGAAAATTAATATTTATTACCCTAACTCCCTAATCCTAAATCTTAGTCTAACCCTAATTTTTTTTCCAGGATATTAATGTTTTTTCTAACCTACACCTAATCTTGGACAATCATTTAATTTAATTATCCTAATACCCTAACCTAATTTATTTTAAACTAAACCTAAATCTAAACCCACACATTGTCTTGTCCTTTTCCTTATCTTAGTTTATTATTTTCTTCCCCTGATAGTCCTTTCCTCTCCTCTTTTCTTCTTCTTGTGTGCTCGTCTTCCCTACCAAGCCTAGCCATTTACCCTAAATCTAAATCCAGGGTTGGGGTTGAAATTCTTGCCCGATCACCACCTCTCTTCTCCCTTTTTCTACCCGCATGTGTGCATATATAAGACACATTTAATGCCTAAATCTACCCCCTACTCCTTTTTTTTCTATAAAAATATTTCACCCGAATGTAGCTTCTCCATCCTTCATTCCCCCTCCTCACCATCACCAAGATCACCCTCATCGGCGAGCCTAACCAAGGTACCAACACCACCGCTAACAACATTTTCCATACCTTCACCCCTAGGCCCTAGCACCAATCACCTTTGCCATTCCTTCACCCCATCCTTCAGCCAAAACCACAACAAATTGTCCCTAAGCACTGGCAAAACCAATTGTTGCTACCCCCTTCATTCGACCATATTCACTGAACTAAACCCACTACATATGACAACAACCACCACAACCCACCACTACCTTTTGATCATTTCCACCTTAGCTCACCGCCTTCCTTTGGCCAAAACCACAAATCATTACCCCCACCATTTATCCAAACCAATCGTTGCCACCCTCCTTATTTCACTCCCTTCAATTGATTCCCCCTTGTTACACACAAGCTTGGTTGAGACTCCTTCGAACCTCGGTTTGGTTTTTCCCACTCTTTCACCCTTCCATTACCATAAACCCTCCTTAATTGTATCATTAATTCTACTTATTTTTTATTAATTGTTCTTGGTGATACTCTAAAGGTCCCATATGAGACAGGATAAGATAAGCGTACTCAAAGACTGAAGCCTTTTTTTTAAGCATACTAGTCGATGTTTTAAGGCTTTGTGTTAAATAATTGCATGGCTATGTGTATTATCATGATATTGTTATTATATTAATAAATTCATGTTGTTAATGATATGATATGATATGATCATATGGATTATATTATAGGAAGAGAGTATGAATAACACAAGATGTGCTAATATAATGTTACTACACTAGGTTGCATGTTTGTGGATGAGTATAACTCGTGGAAGAGTAATATGGGACTAATAGAGAATAATAAGTGGGAAATAAGTAGATTTAATATGTATGATGATAAATGGAGGAGTTGGAACTAATGATATTGAGATATAAGATTTTTGGAAAATAAGAGATTTCAGCTATCTATAAGGGTATTTGGTCAACATAGCTTTATATAGGAATTTGGGTATTTTAGCGTGTTAGGAGGATTAAAATATGCTAATGATATCATGTGGAGTTATTGGAGTGATTATTAACATTATAAGTTCTAAAAAAATGAGAAAAAGACCTAAATTGGGAATAATAACCTGATTACTTGTAATCTTATTATCACATTTGTAATTCGTTAGAGTTAGACTAAGAATTTTGGATATGTTGTTAATATTGACATTTTAATGATTTATATTGAATTTTATTATCTTATGAGCCTTATGGAAAAATTTATGACTTACCTGTGAAATTAAGGTTTGGGAGTTCTATGAATAGTAATTTATGAGATAGAGCTATTGTTGCATGTGTAAGACGTAGGAGTTAGACCTTGAATTTCATATATGTTAATAGTAATAATAATAATTGAGGAAGATATACTAAATTTGGTGGGTAAATGATCAATATGGGAAGAGTTATGCCTAAATTATAAAATTACATTTTTTGAGGAAATAAGGATCTTAACTCTCTTATGACCTACATAATGGTCTTATATTCTTTAATTTGTTATGTACTTGTGAATTAATCATGAATAAGATGTTAATTATTTAGAGTAAAAGATCATGTGATTTAAGCAAAGGTGATATTTTTAGATCCGTTCCACTGAATGATAATAATGGGTCGGGAGTATTTTACCCTCAAAAGGTATTGTTTTCGTATCCATTCTACTAGATGATAATAGTAGCTCATGTATGTTGTCCCTAAAAGGTTTTGCATACCATTCCACTAGTTTAAGAATAGTGGGGTCCCTGAACTCAATGTAAATAAAATAATGAAAATAGATATTTTTAATAAAGAGTCCCAGATTAATATCTACCTTATAAGACTTTTCGTAAATTGTACGTATACTTATCATCTGTTATGAATGTATGTATTCATTTGTATCCTTGACACAATATTATGGTTACCTTACTCAGTACATAGCGTACTAACCATCATTTTCATGGGTGCTACTCATTTCCACGAGCAAATGACCTCGATGCTATTATGCAAGTCTTTGAGGATCGGTTGGATGATTTTGCTATTTTTGATGCATTATGTGGGGAGGAGTGACATTTTATATATACTAGTGTTTTAGCGAAAAGTTATGTTATCCAGATGATGTTTTTACCTAAATACCTTTTGGACTCTTTAATCCATAATATCTTTTAGTTTGTATTCTATTATTGTAACATAGAGTTAATCTCTAAACTTGTATTTATATTTATAAAAGCTTCTCATTTTTCTAATTACCTTGTTTTACTATAAATGGTTTTAGTCTTATGATTGATCCAAGGATGGTTTGGTAAACCAGACATATGTCAATTACGGTGGTAACACCCAATATTTTGATTATATGCTTCCATTGTAAATAAAAAAATTTTAGTAGTAAAATTTGAGGTGTTACAATTTTGGACCTAAACAAGCTTAGTTCCACTCATGAAGATTCTCTAGAGCCGTTATGGAGTATAAGAGGTAACTTGGGAGGTAGAGAAGGATATGCCTGAGATGCATCCCGAGCTCTTTAGCACAAATGTATTAGGTTCCAGGGTTCTCTATCTTATAAGGGGGTAGTACCCATTAACTTGGTATCAATTAAGTAGCATTTACCTCCAAGATCACCTTTACTTACATACATGTCCCTTCTTCTCTAACCATGGCTTGTTTACTTCGGAGACTAAGTCTCTTTTAAGGGGGAGGTGACTTAATATCCCAAAATTTATCTAATTTTAATCTCATTTAGTTAATATTCTAACATAATATAAATTTTAATACTTGATTCATTTTTTTTTACTTAACCCTGACCCAAATAATTAATGGATTAAATTTTATCTAATTCCCTAATTTCAAACTTAAACCTAATCCTAATATAAAACCAAAAAATTTCTTTCTCCCGTTTTCCTATTTCTTTCCCTTCCCCCCTTTTTCTTTTCCTTTTTTCTTTATTTTCTTTCTTCACCCTTCCTAACTTGCATGCCAACCCAGCCCCTTCCTTTCCCTTTTGCACCAAACACACCCCTTCTTCTATGCCACACATCAACTTCGCCTTCCTCTCCCTAGCCATGCATGCTGACTACCCCTACGCTAGCTAACCCCCACATGTACCACCAACTCATCCTTCATAGCCCCTATGCCCCTACACAACTCGTACACATGCTATTATACACTCATTTACCTAGCCATGCCCAAGTTAAACCCCCTTCGCCATCGATTTCCTTTTCCCTCACCATATATACATATGAATACACCCTCTTATATGACTTATCCCTTTCCCTCCTTTTCCCCTCCTCTATCAACAATAAACTAGCCAAGTTGACCACCTCCTTCCTTTCCTCATTCTCCCTACCCTATTTGTTGTTACCCAGTGCCACACCCATCCCCACCACTACTCGAGCCTCCCCTTTGTTTCCTTTCTCTCTTCTTCTTACACCCTTACCTCTACCATCACACCTCACCCTAGCCACCATCCATTTTCCTCTTGCATTATCCTATCAATCCCAACCACCATCCACCCTTATGACTCATCAACCTCTTCTACAACCAACCACTTCTTGTCTACTATTGACCATCGATTCTATCACCACCTCTAACTTGCCCACCAACCAACACCACCCCAAGAATGTTCTTTCCTTCCTCATTTTTTCCTAGTTTAGTTTTGTGAGGAGCATGACCATGCTCTCCTTCACACGCCTAGGTCGTGTACACCCTTCCCTGGCCTTGCTTCCTTGATCTTCTCCTCACGGTCATCATGCCCTCCATTATGCACTATCCCTTTCACAAGCTCTTCCACTTGTTTGATTGTCTCCATTTTCCTCACACTCCTTTACCTTAGTCTCCCATAGTTAATTTTTATAAGTCTAATCTTGTTACATTTTTGTCTTCTAGATGATATTCCAATGGTATTGGATAAGGAGTCTTATGCCTTATATGCTTAAAGACTGAAGATGCTTTCGATAAGTATACACATCATAGCTAGGGCTTTTATGTAATGTGTATATTTGTATGTGATATTATGTTTGGAATTGCAATATAGATAATGTTATTATGATAATAATGTTACATAATATTCCATGTCATTTGGTGAAAAAGTGAGATAGTTGTGATAATAGTGAGGTCATTGAATTTAACATAAATAAAGTTATGGATATTGACTATATCATATTATCATACCTATTTTATCCATGAATATGAATTTCTCATATAATTTATTATTATTATCATGTTTCAAGTATTTAAATGTTTTTCCTTATATTCGATATAAGGATGACATGATAAGCTGCACTTACATCGAGTACATCTTTTGCACCCAATTTATAACACCCCGATTTTTAATACTGAAAAATTTTATTTTATAGCTGAAATATATAAGTAAAAGATTGGAGGTTACCATCGTAATTGACATAAGTCTAGTTTATTTAACCATTCTTATATCAATCACAAGACTAAAATCATTTATAGTAACACAAGGTAATTAGAAACAAAATAAATATTTATAATACAATATGAGTTTGGAACTTTGAGTTACATAGACAAAATACAAAATAAAGGATACCATGGATCAAGAGTCCAAAAAGGTATACGGGTATATACATCTATTAAATAAGATTACTCTTCACCCAAACACGTAGTACATATAAGATCACCCATCCCTATATAGTGTATCATAGACAACATAGTCATCAAGAAGATCTTTAGAGACCTGCATACAAGAATCAGGGTATCCTACTCGTAGGAATAAACAACACCCATAAAATGGGTAGTTAGTACGCTACGAACTGATAAAGGGAATAATACTAACGAATCAGGGATACAATTAACACATGCATTCATAATAGGTGATAACTATACATTCAAAAATGAAACATCTCATAACATAGATAATGATCCAGACTTATTCATTAAATCTAACCATTTTCATTATAGTATATATGTTGAGTATAGGAACCCCACCATTTTTAAACAGACGGAATGATTTGAAGAATCTTTTTAGGGATAACTCATCCGAGCCACTATCAATATATCTGAAAATATCACTTTCTCGGGGTAAAGTGCTCCCGAGCCACTATTATCTCCAGTGGAATATATATAAAAATAACACCTTGATTCTGAATCACGTACTCTCCCACTTTAAATCATTAGTGTATTTTCTAGGCTATATTATTATATTTTCATTCACAATGAGTAGGGGAGCCATTATTCTTTCAATGGAACAGACAAAAACACCTTCTCGAGGCAAAACACTCCCAAGCCACTATTATCTCCAATGGAACATATATAAAAATAACACCCTAGCCCTACTCACGTGCTCTTTCACTTTAAATAATTAGTATATTATTTATGGTTGATTCATAGACATTGAACACATTGAAGTAGATAAACACATCACGCAGGTCAAGGTTCTTAATTTCTTCGAATCCTAATTCCATGCTCCTAGCATCATCTCTCATATTAATTATTCAACCACCAATTATAATATATCATTCTCAAATATTATCATTATTATCGTACCCATAATTCATAGTCTAACTCATACGTCATTCACATGTAGTATTGATCTTATCCCCAAGTACTACTCACAGAATTACTAAAACCCTAGTTTCATCAGTAGTCATAATTCTTCCCATAAGACTCATATAATTACTAAGCTCAATATACATCCTCATAAGGCCAATATTGACAACATATCCAGAACTCGAAAGACCTTTAGGGTCTTACACATAGAATAATAATATTATCATTTTAGGTTACTATGCCCTAATTAAACCATTATTTCATTTTTAAAGAACCCAAGACAAACGACAATACTTCCAAACACTTATTAGGATATCATTACTATTGTTTAATCCACCTAACCCATTAGAATACCAAAACTTCCTTATTATCCTATAATGACAAAAATGCCCCTAAATATGACCAATAACCTTTATTTTATAAAATTTTATATCTTCCACAACCATTATTTTTTTGAAATCCATAATTTATCATTATTAATATTAAATAAGCACATTCCACTGATCATGGCTTATTTGGCCTATATTTCATGCCATACAATATATTCCCACAAAGATGTCATTAGCATACCAAAATCATATCCATCCTTCTTACCCATTCTCAATTTCTTTCAACCATATAATCCATATTATAACAACATATCATCAACAACATACATCAAATTATATAGCAAAAATATCATGAAAAATACACATATCCATACAAGTAATTAACACAAAAACCTTAAAACATCGATTAGTATCCTTACCAACTAGGACATCGGGCTCTAAGCACGTAAATCCTAGATCTCCTCATCCGAGATCATCGGAGTACCATCTACGAAAAACAACATAATACACGTTTAGACTCAAAGCCAAGGGAGAAATTAAGGTAAAGAGGGTAAAAACTAAAATAACTGAAGCCAAATGGAAGCTTGAGTTGTGAGGATGTGTGGTGGAATGTATAGTGGAGCTATGGTGAAAATTTGGTGGTTTTTGGATATGGTTTGTGGGTAAGAATAGGGGAGCACAACCGAAATGGGTAGCTGCACGAACGTGTTGTAGGCAGTGCACATCTTAGGTTGAGAGTTACAATCGTGCATGACCAGGCTTTGTGAAGTGGCACAGTTGTACTAGAATGCTAGGTAGAACAAACTTAGGTCAAACAGATGCACATAAGTATGCAATAGGCTATGCGAGGGTACATGGGTAGGTTGTGCTGGGTTGCACGGGTATGCAATAAGAAATTTTAGTGATATGGTGAGGGATGATGGATGATGGTGGTTGCAGAGGTAAGAGTGATGGTTGATGCAAGTTGTAAAACTAAAGCTTTACGACAAGGCTGACTAGAGAAAGGAGAAAAAAAAAAAAAAAGAAAAAGCGAAAAGATAAAAGGTTGGGGATTGAATTAGATGATTTTGAATTTAGTTAAGGTTTGGGGATTAAGAAATCTGGTTAAGGCCAAAATGAGATTTTATCAAGATTAGAATTGAATTAGGGTATTAATGATACGGGATTAGGCTAAGCAAAATTACAGGGTATTATACAATTATGTTGTGTTATCTCTTAAACAAAAAAAAATTAATTGTAAATTTTGGTAGTTTATAGGAATATAGATTGGGTAGGAGGACTAAGACCTCACTTGGTTAAATGATAATTACTTGATGGAATATAAGAGGGGTTTTTAATGCCCTTAAGCAAAGTGAGGTAAATCACTTTGTTTATAAGAATAATAAAGATATTATGGCAATTCTAGAGACTAGAGTTAATGACATAAAGTTAGAATGAGTCTTGAATGGTATAAATCTACAATGGAAGGTGATAAAAGATTATGAATATCATCCTAATGGAAGAATCAGACTTATGTAGGATGGTACTCAATATGATATTCAGATGCTATAGAAGATGGCCAAAGGTGTCCGCATCTTACTAAAACACCTTAGTAATACTTTTCAATTGTTACTTACTACTGTCTATGTAATAGATTCTAGAATACTAATAAAAAAAACTTGTGGCATTGGTTAGTGAGTCTACAAACTTAGCATGGATTACCATATATGGTGGTAGGTGACTTTAATTGTGTGTTGAATGCATTTGAGAAAATGGGTGGTCAAATAGATATGCATGGCGTAGATGACTTTGGACAATGTCTGGTGGGTTGTGGTTTGGGTGAAATAAAATCTATAGAGTACATGTACACACGAGCTAATAATCAAGTAGAAGCTATAAGAGTATAATGCAATATTGATTGGGTGCAGGGGAATGATAATTGGTTAATGACATACCCCAATTCATTGGTTGGATTTGTCATTGTGTGGTGTGCTAATCATTCACCAACAATGCTCAAGATGTGAGTCCTTAGACCTACAATTCTAAAAACCTTCAAATTTCATAATTATTGAACATTGAAACTTAAATTCTTGCCTACATTGATAGAGATTTGAGGGACACAATTTTAAGGGAGCAATGATTTCAAAATTGGTGTGCAAATTCATATTTCTAAAAGAAAATTTAAAAGTCTTGAATCATCACTAGGGACATATCACTCCTAAAAAAGAGAAAGCACAACATGAGTGGGAGTAGGCAAAACCTTTGATGAAATACTCTCTCAATGAAGAATTGATCAAGAAAGATATGGAAGCAATTAAAGTCCATTGGGTAAGAGTCAATGAGGAATAATGATGTACAAAAACACACAGCTTTTTATCCAAATTAGAGAAAGTAGTTCACACTATTTTTATGTAAATGTAAAAGATAGTTAAGCTTACGATAGAATCCACAAGCTTCTAAAAAATGATAGAGACAAATGATAAGAGATGAAATAAACAGGGATCTTATTAATGTCTATAAATCCTTACTGGATATAAAAGCAAAATATTTCTATATTCTCGATAGAGTGTCTCAAAAGTCATGAACCTAATGGTTACAATCCTCTCTATTTTAAAAAGCATCGGCAAATTATATGGGTTGACGTGAAAAATATGATAAAGATATTTTATGATAAGGGTCAAACTTTAAATCAAGTAAACAACATATCAATCACCTTAATTCCTAAGATATTGACCATAGTTAGAGATAATTAGTTTAGTTATATAGATTATTGTATTGTTATGTACAAAATCATTTCCAATACCTTGACAAATATAACACAACTTATACTGCATGAGGTAATAGATATTTCTTAAGTTTATTTTGCTAAAGGAAGATTTGTTAGTGATAATTTCCTATTAACTCGTGAGTTATTTAAATATTATGGGTGGAAACATGTTAGTCCACAACATAAGATGAAAGTTTACATTCAAAGGCATATGATAATATTGAATGGTCGTTTATTAGACATGTCATGGTTTTTGTTAGATGTTAATGAGAAGTTGAGAGACCTTTTTGATAATAAAATGGGAATAAGACAAGGATATTTATGTGTACATATTATGTATGGAATGTTTTTGTTGAAGCTTAAGGAATTTACAGGAAAACCCTAAATTAAGTTGTCATCTAGGTTATAGGCAATTGAAGACCATTACCATATATGATTTTCTTATTTTATATAAACGTGATGATCAATTTGTTGAGCTCATCATGACAGAGATGAAGTTCTCTGAGGTTTTAATCTTTCAAGATAATTTAAGTAAGAGTTGTGCTTTTTAATGGTATACTAGCACATTCCATGAGAAGATTACTTTAGAAAATGGGTTGTTCAGAAAGATAATTCCCTTTCAAATATTTTGGTGTTCCCCTAACCACTCTTCCTTATCTATTCACCATTATCAACCCTTGCTTGATAAGATTTTAAGTAATATTCACTATCAGACCTCAAATTTCTAAGCCATATAGGGTGAATACAACTGATACACTTAGTTTTAATGGGTATTCATCATTTTTGGGTGCATATTTTCCTCATTCCTAATAAAGTACTTCAATCAATGGAGAAATTTTATATGCAATTTTGGTGTCATGGAAGACTATTTGCTTTCTTGAGAAAGAGGGAGGCTTGGGCATCTATGGCTTGTATTGGTGGAATAGAGCTTTAGTTGGGAAACACTTATGGCATGTTATGCAACACATAGAGGGGTTGTGGATAAAGTGGATTCATGAAGTGTATATTTTAAGAACACTCCTATAGCTCATTGTGACTGTAAACATTATCATTCATGCGTATATAAGAAGAATATAAGTTTAAGGGAGGATTTGTTACCCCACCTACAAGGTTAGTCATGTTTCACAACACGTAAGATTAGTATTAAGAAACTTTATGACCTAGTTCAACCAAGCCATGAAGTTAAACCATGAGCACCTTTTTGTATGGAATCATGATGGTGTTCTAAGGCACAAGATTATTAAGTGAGTCATGTGTCACTAGGTTGTGCTCATAAGGGAAAATATGGCCTCATAGGGTGTTATATACAATTCAAGTTGTCCCATTTATGGAAGTGATAGCAAATATATTACTCATGATCTTATCATATGCCCCCAAATAAGGATTATTGGAGGAAACTTATGAATTGGCTCATATCATATTCACACCATCACTTAGGAACAATGCGGATAGAGGTCAAACTACTAAACTAGGTGAAGAAGAGACATTACGTAGTTAGGGTAACAATGGCTTAACTAGTTCACAAACTATGGAGGGCTCACATTATGGTAGTTTTTAGTACAAAGTGATTCATCCAAAAGTTATTTTGAGAGAGTTAATATAAGAAAAAGATTTAGTAGTTTTAGGAAGCAAAGAATATATAGGAATGTGTTTCATATAGATAGATATGAATAGTCATAATTTTGATTATACCAAGATGCTTATATAGTATCAATAACATTCTTATTGGTTACCAAAAAAGAGAATGCAACCATGTAACAAAAACAACCAAAAACACATATACGAAAAAAGGCTTTGTTATACAAATACCTATTCCACATTATTTGAAATCACCTATGATATTTGAAAACTAGTATCTCATATAAAAATGAGAATGAGTAAAACCAGTGAACAAAAAAATAAACTATACCAGCTGATCCAACCGAGTTCACTAGGTTCGCCAGTATGGAACTATGTGGTTTTGAAATTTGTATACCGACCGTAAATACCTAGAAAATAGAAAAACCGATTGAACTGGTTAGACATGTTAAACTAGTTTTACCCAATACACTTTAAACGATGCCATTTTAGATAGTAAGATTTTTTTTAAGGAATAAGGACCCAGTTGAACCTTAAGCGAGTCATATTGAGGTTATATTGGTTAATTTTTTGCATAAAAATAATTTTTGATAAAACCACGATCAGACCGCATACCAACCACTTCATATGATTAATTTTGGTTTGGTATTTAAAACAACCATAAAAATAGGTGCTTAAAATACAAGGGGGTTGTTAATTATGCACTCATTTTAATGAGTTTAGACCATTCAAAAGGGGGTAATTTTTTTTGTTTCACAAAATTAGCCATATCATTTCACACATATCTATCTTCAATTTTTTCTCTTTTCATCCTTCAATCTTTAATCCTAAATCTTCAACATTTCAATTTCAATACACGATATCTAATATCAAGTTCAATAATTAACCCACATTATATATATAAAAAAGCTACACAAAATAATAATAACAATAATAATATATCAATAATAAAAAAATCAATATTAATAATAACAATAATTATATTATTAATAATTAATATTAAGAATAATTATATTTTTAATAATCATTATATAATATACATTAATCGATATTTAAAAATTTATTATTATTTTTAATATAATAATTATTCATAACAATAAGTAGCATTAATAATGAATTATATTTACTAATTAATAGTTTTAATAATACTTGAAATAAATATTAATTGGTGTGACCGTAGCCGGCACGCAATTTAAACCCTCTTGTTGTCAATTGTAGCACTAGTAAATAAGAGTATCGTTCTAGCCGAGGATTGAGAGGGCTCACCTCTATCTAACTAGCTTAAAAATAATTAAAACTAAAAATAAAAATAAAAATCCTAAATAACAAAGAATAAATGAATAAGAAAAATACTAATGGGGGTTGTAAAAATAATAATAAAATAATAAAATAAACTAATAATGAAAATAAAGGGAAACGATGTGAAATAATGGGAAACCGCAGATATGAGAAATATGTTAGGGAAATAAAAATCCACCACTAGATTAGGTCGTAATATAATATTTATTTATAAGTCATCTTTTAATCGCGAGAATGAGATTGACCAAGTTGCACACCAAACGCAGGTCCATACACCTTATATTACTTCCCTTAATTAATTAATACGACCACGTGCCTATATTAACCCTATTAAATACTAGTAGTATAGCAACAACAAGCGGCTCCTATATTTAACTAGATTTAATGCATTAAGTGTAAGTGGAAGGCTGCCAATCTAAGTACCCAGACTAGTACAAAACGCATGTCTAGTTGTATTTCCTTTCCTTGACCCACACGTATCGAAACGTTTTACCACTTCGGTTAGAATTACAAAACGATTAGGTGAATTGTTATCTAACCTAGCTGCAATTTATACATATAAATTCTAGTATATTTAGATGGCCACCTAGCAGGCAAATAATCCTACATACTGTCACTTATGAGGAACCAGAACAAGTCATGCATCAAATAAACTATACTTGACAGAATTATACATATAAACGATAGCAATTAACATAGAGTCAATAAACAATCTCACGAAACAAAGAAAATAAAATTATAATTCAAATCATAATCTAGGGTTTCAATTCATTCCCTAACAATAAACAATCAATCAGCCATAATTAAAGAATTAATTACACAGAAATATATATCTAAAATATAAATTAAAAATAAGAGAAATACATAACCGGAATTAATTTTGAATTAAAGATCAATAATCTATTCAGATAAAAATTAATTTTATCTGAAATAAATTCTACCGGTATAAAATTTCTTCTTATTCTCTCTTCCTTTTCGGCTTTGATTTCTGCGCAACAATTCTTTTCTTTTTTTTTCTTTATTCGACGCTGACAGGGCTGACGGCTGACAAGATGCTCTCCTCTCCTTCCGTGCGGCCTGTTTCCTTGTGCCCGAGCATCGTCCCACCCTGTGTGAAGGCTCTCCACAGAGCCTCGGAAGGCTCTGCCTTCTACCGTCTAATTAATGCGGATCTGCCGCACGCTGCTTTTTTTTTTGCTACTCGTCCTTCGCGGCTCTATTTATTTCGTGGGGTGTCCTTTCCATGTCAGCCCTAATGGCTGAATTTTCTTTTCTTTGTTCCGTGTTGTTCTGTTTCCTCGTCGTCCTTCCTGATGTCGTTCGAGACTTTCCACGTCAGCCCTGACGGTTGACTCTCCTTCTCACACTTTCGCCCGATTCTTTTTCTTCTGCAGTCATTTGAGGTCTTGTTCGGCGTCGTTTTGTTTGCTTTTTCCAGGCCTTCGGGCCATTGGTCCAAAGGTCGAAATCTTTTTTCTTTCTTTTTTTCTTTTTTTAAAACCTGTAAAATAAAATTCAATAAATATCAATACATAATATTTTATTCTAAATTTACTTAATTTATATCATTTTAGCTCAAATAATAATATTTATACAATTTTTACCACTTAAGCATAAAACAATACTTATTCCCCTATATTAGTTAAATAAACTGCCAAAAACTAAGATTATAAGGGTATAAAATGTGTCAAAATATAAACTCATTATTAATCAATAATGATAATAATAATAAATTTTATTAATATTATTAATAATAATATATTAATTACTTATAATCAAGAATAATAATTATTACTATATGATTCATTGTAATTAATATTAATTACAAATAATAATTATAATTATAATATCTTAATTACTAATGCTAATAATATATGTCATAACTAATAATAACAACAACAACAACAACAACAACAACAAACATTACTGATTAATAATTATTATTCATAATGACAACTAATGGATGAATGACCATTAGTGATAGAGTAATACGGGTGATCAATTTGTTAGATTAGGGATCTTACGGGCAAGTGACGCTACTAGTGAGGGTATCTATGGGTGATTTAGTTGTAGGGGATGGGTTGATATGAGCGAGTAACCCATTGGGGTCCTATGTGCAGGGCTGTAAATGAGTTGATCCAGTTCGGTATTCGGTTCGGCTCATTCGTTTAGTTAAACGAGCCGAGCCCAAACATAATTTTAGTCTTGTTTAGTTAAACCAGCTGAACCCAAGCCTAGAGGTATTCGGCTAGGCTCAGCTCGTTTACAGCCCTACCCATGTGGTATGGGTGATTCACCTATTGGACATAGACTTTACTAAAAAAAATGACGAGTTAAATTTATGAAAAATTTAAAGAATAAAATTCAAAAATATGTACTACAAAAGTACTTAATAGAGGTTTCTCTATATACGTAGACAACCAATTTAAGCAAATAACCTACTAAAATTGAAAGATTAAATAAAAAAAATACCATCCATACTAACTTAATTTAAAAAATAAGTAATTTTATAAAAAAAAATTAATAATAAAATTAGACACATGTTATCCTTTATAGATTAATCGTGTAAGAATAGTGGATGATTGTTTGTTTTAATGAATATATTTCATGGATGGTGAAAGACGTGGAAGAGTAGATAGAATTGATTTAGAGAAGTCTCGGAAGAAATGTGAAAAGTAATTGAGAGGAAGTGTTGGAAGGATGAAAGACGAGGGGTTAGTTGGAAAAGTAAAAAAGAAGAAGAAGAAGAAGATTGAGAGAGAGAGAGTAAGTGTTATAAATATTCTATTTACATATTATAGATGTACAAGTAATAAAAGTATTTTTGTATTAGATCATAGTTTTAATACCTATACCTTTCGATTAGTTGTAACAGATTCTCCCATTATGGCTATATGTATCCCCGACCTCATTTCTTATTTTCTAACTCATTCTCATAATTGATGTAATAAGTATAGGCATTATATATATAGAATATTGTGAATTGTATAAAGTGAGAATTAGCACGTATCAATAAAAATTAGAAGTTTTATTTTCTCTTCCTCTCTATATTATTATATATATCTCTTTGAGTTTATCAATATTACAACACACTCTAGATGAAAAATATATATGTGCTCATATGTTAATTTTGTTTGGGATGTTAGAAAATAAACATCGAGTTGATGTTAAGTTCGATTGGTGATTGATAAAATGAAGTATTCTATATCCATTAGTTATCATTCTATATGAATATGATTATTATGTGTCGCATATGACTAATCTACCTTTTTTTTATTTCATATATGATATTTCAATTTTTATAGGCATATGAAATGTCACATATGTGACATATCTTACAATCAATCAAACTTTAAGACATTGACCCCCCACTTAATTTGAATTAATTACGCATTTTAATGAGGATATAACATTATGGTTGTAGATTTGATTTAGAATAAGGAAATCTTATTTTTATCTCTATCTTTGATTAATTCTTATGCTAATAGATATTTTTATCAATTTTAATTGTATATATTGACAATATATAATTTAATTTGATTGTATGTATGACGATCTCCCTTCAATTATGAGATAGAGGATAGAAATAAATGATGGTAGAAGGATAAAAGTTTCTCATTCAATAAACTCAAATGGGATATAATATGATCAATTGAAATATCAGAGGTGATGGATTGACTGCCACATCACCCATCACCATATGTAAATATCCATTACTATGTGTAGACATTCGTCACTTGAAGATGATGGAAATCTATATAAAGTGACAGCGTTAAGAAAATTACTTAAATTTAAATATGATGGATTGGTGGTCTCATCGCCTATCACCTTGTGCATGAAAGTGATGGATTGACTGTCTCGTTACCCATTACTACATACATGTCTCAGCAGTTGAAGTTGATTGGAGAATATAGTGCAAACCTAAGTTAATGTCGGGCTACCAGATGTAGCTAATTTTTTTCCACATACCCAAAGTGTAGATGGGTGATTGCATGGTATTAGTAAAAGCATGAAGCTCCCAACCAATCATAATATTTACAAGTATTTACCTAGGGTATAGAAGAATATGATACAATTGAAGTGGAAGACAAAAGCTTTGCCCACTAATTAAATGGTGACGAATAGTTGATAGGTGATTAAAATGTAATGAATATCTTATGTGCAATTTGATCAAGGTTATAAAATAATGCAAAGTCTTTCAAGACTTATGTAATACCGATAAAGAATATCAAATGGTATTAAATACCTCAAATGCTTTTCAATCCAGAAGATCAAACTATTTGGTAGTCTATACACCCTTACACTAATTTTATTTTTTCACTTTCTATTTATACAATTTTAATTCTTACAATTTAATTTTAATAATTTTAATTTTTGTAATATTTAAAGAATTTTTTTAATTACAAAGTAGTGATGATGACTTTGTACATAATTTGTCAACCACGTATTTATGAGACTAGGAACCTAATTTGCAATTGATAACTTACCATAGTCAAGTCTCCTCCACCCCCGCGGTGGTTTGAGTATTTATAATAGTTTCCCCATTATGTTATAGTTTTGGTGGGTAGAGACATTTGATAGTTTAATCCTAAAACTTTCTATCCAATAAGTAGTTTGATGGTTGAAGCTTCCCATTGTGTTATTAGCATAATAATTGAAACATGAAGTTTCCCGCTTGATATAAGTAATTTAACGGTAAAGGTTGGATGCTTCCTATTTCATAGAATTTAATATGATATAGAAGATCAATTTATTTGATTAAAATGTTATTGTACAATCTATTTTAATGATGAAGTATTTTATAGGCTTGTAATTGACAAGAATGTACACGTGTATGTGGCATGATAAACTCATTAAAGGGTTTTATGAAGAAATAATTGGATAAAAAAATTATGCATGTTATTATAGCTAAGTTCTATGAGAACTTACTATAGTTTATGAGTATTTAACGGTATTACTACCATTAAAATCAACAAGAAGTAAACTCGAGATAAATGCATAATATATACATTAGGCATATTTGAAAAAAAATAAGATGTATCACTAACCAGAAAGTTAGTAAGTCCATAAAGTATTGTCTTTGTGGCATGGGAAATGAGATCACATTAGTACAATAATGATAGGAAAAATCATTGAAACTTGTACGAACACCCACTTAGAATCCCAATTATTCTTTTAATTGGCGATCTCATATGAACGACATATTATTTTTTGGCAAATTTATAGTCATGATAATATAAAAAAAATACAAAGTATCCCATGTCTTTCATAAAACTTGAGCTGACACGTGGAATATTTAAATGTATCATGATATATAATGATGCACCGATTTAAGGTCACATGTTATATTTTGCAATTAATTTTGTTATGTTAGTACAAAAGTGAATAGTCATCCAATTAGGATAAAAATGCAATAAATGTTTCAAGTTGGAAGTATAACGACCTAATAAAGTCGTTGATTAGGAATTTAATTTGCATACCCTTGTTGGTGAGGTCTGCAAGTCATATGCCAATATGCATGCAAAGATTTTTGGTATGGACTAATCGCAAATCACATTATTCCTTTAGTTAGGTCTATCAGCATAAACCTACTGCCTATTTTAAAAAATTAGATGAATCTTATGTGTGAATACGCTCTCCCATGGATACGAAGTTGAGCCACAAAGAAGGCTATAAATGTTTATTTCCTTGACCTCAGGGGGAGAGAAGAGGAGATTGAAATTATAAAGCAAATAAGCACTTAGAAGACTTTTTATATGCGATATAGATCTGAAGGAATATCATAGCACACTTGATTATACTTATACTTACTAGATATAGCTTAGCTATGACTTGCGTTTGTTATGACTAATAAATTATGGAAGTTATATGTGTTTTGATTAAAGTTCCAACTCACATAGAAGTCCCTGTAGTGTTTACATATAAGTTAATGACAAGTATGGTATAAATATGCTAGAAGTATATGATATTGGTCAAGAGAGTTGAACCATCAAAAGAGGAGTTATAATCCTTTTAAAGGATGGAAAACTTGTTATAATGAGTTAGCATATTCATATGGATAGAATTTAATAATATATTCCACAGGCAAGTGAAATATCCATGAATTATCCTACGCCGGTGTAAGATGGTACGAGATAGACTTTGGCGATGCCTTTATCTAAATAGCTGTAATTGATAATGAATAAATTTGAGAATTATTTTCGATTCATTATGGAATTTCGTTGGGTAAATGGTTAATAAGTTGGAATAATCAAATGTATCCACTTAATGAGCGTTATTTTTATGGACAATAAGTCAAACATTTGAAGATGTCAAACCAATTTGTTATAAATGAGTGTTTGTAAAGAAAGAATTTAAAAGTTAATTTGGTGACATATATCTTTGTACAAAACTAGGTTTTTGTCCTTGATAGGGGTTTTATTGTTGAGTTTTTGAATGTAAATACTGTTAAACTTTGATTTTCCATACACATAAATCATATGTGATATGATATATGAAGGATACATATTAAGTTGAAGGGAGAAAATTATACTTTTTTCCCTAGGCATGGTTTTATCCCACTGGATTTTTTTGGTAAGGTTTTTAACAACCTAGTACTTTAAAGATATACTATTAAAAAAAGTATGGTAAATATCAGAAGATGTATATCAAATGAGGAGTGTTGTAAGTATTTTATTTACATATTATGGATGTATAAGTTATGAAAATGTTTTTGTATTAAATCATAGATTTAATACCTCCATCTTTCTATCACTTGTGATAACTTCCTCCTTTCAACTTTATGTATCTTCCATTTTATTTTTTTATTCTCTAACTCCTTCTCATAATTGATGTAATAAGTATGAGTATTATATATATATATATATGCATGTATATTATATATTGTATAAAGTGAGAACTAATAATTATCAATAAAAAAAATTTATTCTCTATTTATTACTATATTGTCATCTCTCTCTCTAGTTTATAAATATTACAATAACAAGAGGGTATATGAATATAATGTTAATAAAAAGGGTTGGAATGAGATGATAGGAAATAAAAACGTGGCAACGAGTGGTAACCAATGAGATGATATTGTCCCTTTATTTTAGGCTCCGTTTTAATTGGAGTGAATTGAGTAGGGGTAAACATTAAAAATTAATCTAACCCGAGTGAATCGACGTAAATGTTTTAAAATTTTCGTTTAAATTAAGGTGAATGAAGATTAAGATAATAAAATAAATGATATTTATACCCTTATATTAAATAAATAAGTCATATTATAGGCTATTTTGGTTCTATTAAGTTAAAATTTTATTTATTCTTTCACCTTTATCTCTGTTATTTTCAAAATTGGAGTTTAATAAAAACGAAATTAATCGATGTGAATGGAGGTGAAACATTAACTTTAATTTACTTAGGTAAAATTATTAACCTAATATCTAAACGTGGTGAATAAATTTATTTACATTCATTAACCTTCTTCTACCGCAGTCCAATGAAGAGGTAAGCTTGGTCTCATATATTAAATAATTAAAAATAAAGATAGCTCCGTTCGCAACCCGAACCCCAGCGTCCCTTTTCAGATCCAACTTCCCGTTGCACGCGCCATAACCTCCGGCGAAGCTTGTTGCCTCCGTCCACCAGTGGTAGCCGTCTCAATCCGCCACTGGCATCGTATTCCTATTTTCCCATCGCCGACCATATCGGTTCAAGGTCCGATTCATGCTTTTCTCTCCTTTATTTCTTTTTCTTCTCCCTCGTGTTATTAGTCTCCCGACGATGATTTAGAGTCATTGAGCCAAATCTGACACAATGACCTTAAATTGGCTGTTTGCCGATTTAGCATACAAATTTCTTGAGTGGGCTAGATACAATTTTGTGATTCAACCATGTTTTTCTTCACTAATTATATGTTTTTCCTGTGTTTATTGGAGGTTAGATGTTAATAATGGTTAATTGCCATCCCCGACTTGCAATCGTTGTCAAAGTCATCGATCATGACATTTTAATTTTCTTTCCTTACGTTTTTCTAGTTATAACGACGATGATGTCGGTTATTATAGAATCCAGTGTTCTGCTTGGTTATGTGAAAGATTCTGCAGCAGGATGTTTTGTGTCTCACTGTTTTGGCTATTTTATATTTATATAAAAAGAATAATAACAATTTTATAACGTACTAGCAGATGAGGTTGTTGAGGTGATGGGGTTGTGGGTTCTATAGATCTGTTAAAGTGCAATGGGTTACAGAGGTTCTTTTGGAGTTGGGAGTAGTCTATAGCCAAGTCGCTATTATGGTTCTGATTTTGGTGGGGATCGTATTCATCTTATTGTGGCGGAGATGGCTTCTGTGGAGGTGGCCATTTAAGGTCTGCTATATTTGGTGGGACTTTTATGACCTGCTTACACTAAAGTGTCTAGTTGGCAATTGATGCATATAGGCTTTTGGAGAATGAATAAATGTCTTTGTAGAAGGTTGAAATTTGTTTGTAGGTAATTGAGCTGAATGGATTGGATGCTTACATGAACTTGGGATTAGAGAGATTGGGTGCCTTTTTTTTGTGTGAAATTGGGTGCTTAATCATTGGATGGCACTTTGGGCCAACTATACTTTCTGGATTTGGTATTTTCATCATGCAAATAAGGTGGACTGTTGTGCTGTTTTAATGTTTTTAATTTTATTTATTTTCTTTTCATTTCTTTTGTACGATGCAAATTTTGGTGGAACAAATTTAAAAACATTTAGTATTTTCTATTTTTACGTTTCCTATTAGTTTTATGTTTCCTGAGGGTATTTCTTTGTGTTTGAGTCATAGTCCAAGCACTTGCACGTATACTATATACTACGGTTTTAATGTCTTTAGTGTCTAGACCATTGCCTCGTAATTCTATGGGTTTAATGCCTTTAATGTCTGTACCATTGCCTCATAATTCATTTTCTAAATTTTGTATTAATTTCTATGAAATTGTAGTCGGTTTTATCATTTGTTTTTGAACATTTGATTTTAAGCTTTTAAGATGAATGTTCATGAACATTAAGTTTAATTATTTTTTTTATGTTGAGTTTAATTTATTTGGGAATAAAGTTTTATTTATAAATATATCTCTGATATAGTTTTATTCCCCCTTTAAGTCTAGTTCATATGGATTAAGTTTGGTTTGATTTGGGATTTAGGGTTTAGACTTAGGGTTTTGGTTTTAGGGTTCATCATTAGGGTTTTGGGTTAAGGGTTAAAGTTTTAGGGTTTAGGGTTTATGGCTCAGGGTTTTGGGTTCATCATCATGTGTCATAGGTTAGGATTTAATGTTCAGGGCTTAGGGTTTAGGGTTCATATTAGCTTTTGGGTTTGGATATAGGCTTGGAGATAGGTTTGGTTTAGGATTTAGGTTAGATATTGTTCAGAGACCATATTGCTAATGTAATAGAGATGTTTGGGAGACACACGGTCATTTTAAACACCACCACACTAAATGTTGAGAGAATTGAAGGTCATTTTAGTTGCTCTCGTAGGACCTCCACACGAACAACCAACGTTATTGCTCTCAATTAGGTTGTATTTTCCTTTGGGTATGATATATTTGCTGGAATTTTGTGAATCTAAATCTTTCTTTCAATTTCATCTTCTATGTTTGTCATCTTAGGGTTTGCACATTAATCTGTTAGATTAATTTTGACCTTGAAATCTAAGTCTTACCTTTTTTGTACAGTTTCTTCCCAATTGTTTGGGTGCATCAATTAGAATGGTGTTGGGACAGATATGTCCAAGTAGAGGACATTTACAAGAATGAAAACATTATTCTAGCTCCCTTACGTACTCACGTGACCTAGTTTTCTATCTATATACACAACTTGTTGTAAGAACATCAGTTTGGGAATTATTGTAGTGAAGGTAAAAGATAAGTGGTAAGCACTAGTTTGAATCCTAGATTTGGTTTTGATAATTAAACAATGTGAAAGTTCACTTGCAGGAATGAAGGTTGCTAAAAGTCCGCATTTAAGGTAGAAATGACAAATGGAGATAAAATATTAGCAACTGCCTAAATGTTTATGTAGTTTTTTTGGTACTTAGAGCATTGTTCCAACAATGGAGTAGGCACACTGATCTAGTTTGTTGGAAACATATAACCTTGTTGATAGCATCGTACTGAACATGTCATGTGAATATGGTCTTTGTTTCATAATCATCTTTATATGTTATTTCAAAATTATGAAGCATACTGTAATTAGTTAGCGAATTAGGAAAAAAAAAGGCTTTTATGAGGATTTAATGAGTGTTTGGCAAGATGATAAGTAACCTAAAAGCTAGTTTTTAGCTTTTTGACCAAGTCAATAAGCTAGCTTTTCTAAAATATCTTTGTTTGGCAAGCAGCTTATTACTAGCTTATAAGCTAGTTTTTGCAAAGCTACTGAGCTTTTAACTAGCTTTTACCAAACATAGCCTTAACTATAAACCCAAAGTCCAAAAAATGGTAGTAAAGTTTGACAATATATATAGTGCCACTACAAATACTTCATACTACCGATACTTAGAGCAATTTCATCGTATGACAATTATGCATTTAATATTTCTCTACACACTTCTTGGATTAGGTTTCTTATATGTGCTTGAAAAGTTTGAAGGCACGAAGCCTTCAAAATTGTCCTTGTAGCCACAAATTTATTGGATTAGTATATAATTTGGTTGATGTGCAATCAAGTATTAGAATCCTTTAATCAAATGAAGTATTGTTCTAGACTTTCACTTTTTGAGATGATGGTTGACATGCATTCAAACACCTGAAATTATCATCACCTCATAGTAATTATGGAAAACTCAAATTTAAATTTAAATAAGCTCAAATTTGCTCAACCTTTTGTTAGACCTAATCTACAAGATTGGAAGATCATTTACTTCCTTGTATTGAAAATAATATTTAATGTAATAGAATTTAGTTAATATATTGTACTTCTATTATAGCAAATTGTACATTTTTTTAAGGAATTAATAAAAGTAATTTTAAAATTCTACTACCCTTAAAAATAGGAAAACATTTAATGCATAGGTAATGAAAAGGTAATGAAATACAAAAAATGAGGGAAAAAATGAAAAATAGATTTTGACTTTTCTAAAATAATATTCTTTTTTGATGCAAATATTTTCACCTAGAATGACTTTTTTTATTTTATATGAATGTATCATTATGTTAGTAAAGTATGGAATTTTATATCTTATTTCTTCATGTTATATTTAATTATCCCAAAATGATAAGATGAGTTGATATTATTGTTATTATACTGTAACACCCCCATTTTTCTCACTACCGAAATTTTTTGTTTAAAATAATGTGGAAGTTGAGAATACATTTAGGAAAAATGGGGTGTTACCGGTGTACCTGAATTAGGATAGTTGTCTGTCGCTTATCCCATATCAGATATAGGGCTAAAACCAACTAACTAATTTAAAACAGAGTGTGCAAACATAAATTACATATCATTTTAAAATATTGTTTACATTGAATGACTTAATGGTCTCTAACCAAATCGTTAAAGGAATTTAAATAGATAAGAGTACAGGGCTACATTAAAACGAGATTAGGGTGTGACAACAAAACTAAAACCACGGTCCGCCACAAACCTCATGAAATCTCCGAATGTCCATGTTCTTAAGCTCCGAACCCCAACTGAGATAGGCCCACTACTTACCATTCCTAAAAACCTGCACGTGACCCTCTGTTCGTGGGAATGAGTAGGTGATGGAGTAAATAGACACATCAATATGCTATGTATTGAGTAAGCCAAGTTGCTTCCTCAATAGAAACATAAGTATGCAATACAAAATCTATCATACATGGATACTGTAATTAGCATGCGTCATGCTAATGCCAAATATGTAAAGTTAGGAATATACTAGAACATACTATCATGCATAACTTAGACAATGCAAAATATATCATGCTTGTTTGCTTTTTAATCACGTAGCTATTCATACATGTACTAAATAGGTTAATCCAAGCAACCACTTGGGTTTATTTTCCAATGGTCAAATGATTAGATTATACCATTTCCTTATTCATATACTAACACCAGTCAACATCCAGCTAACATTTCAGTCAATAACCAGGTAGTCATTTAAGCCATTATCCAAGTGTACATATCGGCTTTTATCCCTTTTGGTCATTCATACCATTATTTCCATCCTTATCCAATTATTAATCATTTACTTAGTCATCCTTCATATTTTATCATCCAGTTACCTATCATCCCACTTTTTATTATTGAGCGATGGACTATGCACCATCCCATGGTCTCACATACCATAGAAGCCTATCCAAATAAGAGACATAAAGTCCAGGCCGAAGCCAACCACCAAAGTGGACATAAGTCCAGCCTGAAGCTAATCACCAGAATGGACATAAGTCTTGGTCGAAACCAACTAATATGGACATAAGTTAAGGTTGAAGCCAATTATCTAGGTAACCAGACCCTTTAGTGTCGATACCCCTTAGTACATCATTAATGTCTAGAGTAGGTAAGGTATCGGGACCTCTAAGGATCTTGCTCGAAGGCAAAGCCCGAAGGCACCAATAAATGTCTGAAGGCAAACTAACCTTCGGTAGCTAATGGAGGATCAGGTAGCCCAGACCCATACACAACTTGATTGCCTTTTGTTTTACGTGATTAGTATATTATTTATGAGGATAAGTGATCATATAAGACCCATACAAAGAGCAAGCAAAACATTTTCTTGTTTATTCCATATCAATCCTTTTCCTTTTTTCCAAGCATGCGGGGTTTTATTTATCCTTGTCCAATATTATTCATGCCCATTATGTTATTTCATTCAAGCGCATGTTGTGCTTCATTACTCTTTTCTCAAAACCATCACATTTCATAGGTGGAATACCCATTTAGCCTTTACAATACTCATAGAGTAGGTTATACATTATGATCCATTTAGCTTATGTTTGGATCTACTCATTAAAATTAGTTATCTAAGATAATTACTTATTTTAGAAATTATTTAGTCTAAAAAGTTTCTAAAATAAATAATTATTTTAGATAACTACTTTTGATAAGTAGTCCAAAGAAGGTATTAATCATTTCATTAGGCCATTAATCCATGATAAAATCTGTATTTTATCCTATTAATAATCTTAAGACAATCCCAAACATAGCCTCAAAGCATAACCAAACCGAAAGAAAACAAATCATACAAACCAGTCTAACCAGTCGATTGGTTGCACTAACCAGTCGATCGGTTTGGGTTGATCAGTCGATCAGTTTGACTCAACCAAACCCTGCTTTTCCTCAAACCGGTCGATCGGTTTGGGCAAACCAGTCGACTGTTTATAGACTAGTTGATCGGTTCTGCCAAATCAATTGATGGCTTTAAGTAGAGAGTAAGACCAATGTCTCTGCAGGCTTACCAGTCAATGGGTTGGGTCAACCAGTCGATTGTTCTAGGAACCAGTCGATCGGTTTGCCCTACAACAACATCAAACCACTGTTTTCATGCAGATTCATACTTATAAATCATCATTAACCATATTGGAACATGCCTTAACATAGTATAATACATTTTCAACCGAATGAACTTGCATAACTTATCATTTAATCATCACATTCCATTTTTCTCAAGTTTTATGCTTTGTACTCAAAATATACAATTTACCTATCCTAATCAATTTTGCAAGGTAAATACATTCATGTCAACATATAAGATTAACTTAAAGAAACTCATATTATGCAGGAATACTCATGAACTATTTTAGAAGCTAGAATCACTTACTTGATGCAAGACAAACTCCCTTAAACCAGAAATTTCAATATGTGAAAATCTCAACTTTTAAAACCTTAAAAACAACAAATCTTAAACTTAGAATTTCGTACAAAACCTTAATAATTTCAAATTTGAAACATAAAGGAAAAAAAGATATACCACACTTAAGGTAAAAACAGGAAATGGTTAGCTAAACCACCCAATCCTTTTTTCCAAATCTAACTTTTCCTTGCTTAATAATTAAAATAAGAGAGAGCTAGAGAAAGGGTTAGAAGAGTGCAAGGAATTGATTACAAGGTTTAAAGTGCAGAAAGGAAGAGGGTGAATACAATGAGTTAGGGATTTTTGGTGGCTGAAAGAAAGGTGAATAAAATGGATGATTGAGGTTATTTATAGCCAACCAAATCAACACGAATCACTGAGGGTTTAGGAAAAATTCGAAACCTTAATTTTTAATATTTGAATTCGAGATAAACAGACAGATTCCATCTAAGATATTTTGACCTATTCTCCAGAGCTCAAATGGTGTTTCTTGAGAATGCAGGTCAATTAGTTCAGAATTGAAATTCACAAGAGAGGTAGTGGAAGGTCAGTGTGGAAGGAATTTTCCAACTGCTTGTGATCATGCCTGAGATCGAAGCATTGATCTCAAAAATGTGCAGAGGAGAGAGGTGGAAGAAGACAAGCCTGATGTCATCTCTCTCCCTCAATTGTCCCAATTGATCTCCAAATCAATTTAAGGTAGTGTTTTGGGCTAAATGCATCATGAAAAAGGTTAATAATCTCTTAGGGACAATTTGACATAGGTTGGCAAGGTTTCATTTCAGTATAAGAAATTTTCCAGAAAATCGAGTTTGAAAATATGCCCAACTTGATAAATCAGTCGATCGGTTTGGGCCTATCAATTGACTGTTCTACAAACCAGTTTATCAGTTCCCCAATCAGTTGATTGGTTTAGTAGAGAAAACCCATTTTGTTGAAACGACGAGCCATTCAATCGGTTCATGGAACCAATCGATCGGTTCACTTGAAAAACTCATTAAACTTCATTTTCCAACCTTATTCCAAATCAAAATTTACCTCAGGCCAAATCATAATACCAAATCAAAATCAAATGCCCCAAAATTGGCACAATTCTCATTCAATACTCTACAAAAATATAGGGTATTACATATACTCGGTTAAAAAAAAAGTCATTTTAGAATTGAATTTTTATTTTAAAAAGAAAGTTATTTTGAGAAAGTCTATACCTAATTTCCACTTTTACCCTTACATTTTCTGTTTCATTATATAATCATTAATTGTTCTACTATTTTCCAATGGAGGATATAAGTTTAATTATCCTTATATTTTCTTTTTCTTTATCTATGCATTAATTGTTCTGCTGTTTCCTAATTAAGGGTAAAAGTTTAATATGAAAGTTAGTTTATTAGTTTTTTAAAAAGTGCATAAATTAATAAAGTGACTTTATTTGTAAAACATATGGAGTAATATCTATATTTATTTATTTATTTATTTATTACAAGGACATTGATACCAAAGCTAGTTCTTAAAAAAAACATCCACTTCTCTCAGCTTTGGGCTTTGAGTTTTTGCAGTCAGATTTTGGTGTTATAAATTATAATGGGCAAGAAGCGTCGATTTGAGCCTCACTTAAAAAAATGCCAAATTATCTCATAAAAACAACAAATTTTCGTCCCCCTATTGCAGGTGGCTGTTTGCCAAGAGAGAGAAAAACAGTGTCAAAAACTTGCGGCAGATTAATTGAGTAGAAGAGGGCCCCACGACTGCAAAGATGCCTAGCTTTCTGGGAAACTAAGCTGGCGAGCTCACCACTCATGCACATGTGAACTATTTAACTTGTGGGTTGTTATTTGGTCTTAAAATATAATACCATTGGTAGCATTGTCATTTAGTTTATTATTATTATTATTATTATTATTTTTATTAACACAAACAAACATCACTTTACCTTATATTTTGTCCAGCAATTAGCTGTCTAATGGCCTATATGGTAGTTTTTTTTTTCTTCGGATAATCGCAATTGGGAAAAAAATTCTATAATTACTGATGTACTTTTTATGCAATGTTAGAGTATGTTTATTGGTTTTATGTTAGCTATTAATTATTATTATTTTTATAGCATAATTACTTTAAAAATCACAATACATCTGGCTATTTCTATAATTCTTAAGATTCTCAATAATTTGTAAAATGTTTTTGATATAAGAAAATATAGTACGAAATGTTGTTAATATTAGTATTTAAATTTGTATTCAATAAAAAAATATTATTTGGAATTATAATTGGTGTGTATTGAATAAATTAGATAGCAAGTTAAATAAAATGAAGTGTGACATATAATCTTATAAAAAATAGTATGATTGTTTGATATAGATTAAAAAAGTATTGTTAGGTGAAATTGATAAAGTATAAGGGAGAGAAAGAAACTTTTTTTTGGGGGGTAATAGGACAGAACTTGGTAAAGTTAACGATGGGTGTGGATGCTCTTATTTACAGTGACACGCAACTGGTGCTACATTGTAATGAAGCTGAGGCCTTGAGGGTATAATCGGGAAAGGGCAAAAGATTGTTTTCAGTAGAAAGAAGTAATTTTTTTATGTTGCCTGATTGATTTCCATTTATCTGCTGATTTGAACACCTTGAATTTGCAGATACAATTTTGCACAGAAATGGATAATCAGTTTGCACACAATTTGTTTGACAGGCGTCCTATTGTGAGGTCCAAGACCACTGCTGTTAAATGGGTCAAAGCATGGTAATTTTACTTTCTCTTCACTGTCTTTGTGCATCAGTTTTTCGTTCCAGGTGATCTATTAACATTTTGCTCCAATTTTTAATTGTTGCTGTTGATTATGATTTTTACCTCTTGTTGCCTAGCTATCCTACACGGTTTGACCTTTTTTCTTTCTGTTTCTATCTTTTTGTGGTTCCCCTTCTTGTGACAATCACAAGATGTGTTTCTTAATGATAAATATCAATTAAGGCCTTCCCAGTTTGACTTAGCTTTCCCCTGATATGGGCAGCAGAATCCTAAATGATTGCACAAGGAGAAAAAAAATTATAAGAGAATTCTCTGTGAAGTAGCACAAGAATAATATGCATCTTGTGTGGACTATTTTAAACATGAATAAGCGGGTTGCCATTTTTACAATACAGCTGGTCTCACTTTCCTTCCTGAATATTTAGCAATTGTTTGAATGGAATGGTTTAATCTACCCAAAACCTTGAAGAACTTATAAATATGAATTTAGTCCGGAATTATCTGGGGACAAAATATTGTTTCATATGTGGCAAGATCTCTTACCTGATGCTCATTTTCAATATTTACACTTTAAAACTACCTTAGATGGCCTAGTGGTTGTGGTATTCTGCTACTGTAGAAAATATTTTAAGAAACCTGTTTTTCTTGTATCAAATCATGTTGCCTTGATTCACCTAAAGAATCATCTCCATTCTCTCTCTCGCTATATAGATATATATGGTAGCAAAGATTGTCATGCTGATGAACAAGTGCATAAAAATTGTGAGCATATGCAAAATAGGGAACCACACAGGATCTTATTACCTTCTGTTGCATGAACTGTTTCAGGATTCCTCAAGATGTTGTTGCTACTGGGGGGAAATGCCATCTTTTGAAATGGGTGACAGGTAATGTTTCCCTTGTCATGCTTCCTGGTATACTTCAGCAACTCGGTTTCATTTGGTTATTCATAACAACGTTTGAAAAGAACTGCACACTTAGGCAGTAGGGTCCTAGAGCCTATGTGCTAGCCTCGATGCGAAGCTGCATGCCTTGGCGAAGTGAGGTGCCAAAATTGTCCTGTCTAAACTCTAATACTGCTTTTGATTTTCTTAAAATTATGTGATCTTTGTCCCCCCAAATTATGTTTATCAGTACCTTTCTCTTCTTTTTCTTGCCAGTGCGGTATTTAGTTATTGTATTTTTGAAAATAAGCCTAATTAGAGTTTTCTTTCCTTATTCAAAATTATGTTATTTGGTCTTCCTATGACCTTTTCCCCTCCTTTTCCTTCCCAATGTTAGAATTTTTTACCATACTGATTGTAGATTTTTTTCAATGAAATTGGAACCTAGAAGTAACTAATTTTTAGTAAGGCTTAAACCCTTGTGCGCCTCAGTGCACCTTATTAGCTTCTTGCCAAGATGGAAAAGGCTCTGAACCCTCAGTGCCTTTCGCATTAAGGTGTTCCTTTTTAAATAGTGATTCGTTAGGTACGATTCTTATTTGAAGCATCATATAAAGCTCCATGGAAGTTGGTTTTCTTGCCGCTATCCTATGATTTATTTATCAAATGATCATTTGCAGTGCTTTCTTGCTATATCATCTGTTTGTGAATTCAGTAGATTTTGGTGTCATTATAGATTCCTATTTTGGTGCAACATCCCTTTATGACCAAGTGTTTGCCTGTTTATGGTTAGATTCTAGCTCAAATGTTTTAATATTTCACTGTCTAGTAAGTAGCTATATTTTATCACTGTACACTATTTGGGAAATAATGTGATAAAATGAAATGAAATAAAAAGAAGTAAATTGACATTTTTGGGTATATGCTTTATTTATTTTTTAAAAGAAAGTTTGAAAAGATGTAAAGTATGATAAAAGGTAAGATAGGTTTCAATTTTTTCAAAAAGTAATGGATCACATCGAAGAAAATGATATAGTAACTTACAAGTGGCAAATAAGTTAGATATCAAAACAATCATGAAGTTGAGATTTGTATTTGAGAAGTAGGTTTGATGTAGAAATGTAAGCTGATTTGGAGAAGAGGGAGAAGAAGTGATGGGATAGAATAAGGAAAGAAATACGTAGGAATTTTATTAATATCAGTTAATCACCCAGATCTGATTCATTATTCTCGGGAGTAGCACTATTTAAGTCTAAAAGATAAAAATTAATCTTATCTAATGATAAAACATAAAACTGAAAAATACTTAATAAACAAAGATAATTAGTCTCTCTTAATATATTTTCTTGTGGTATCTATCTTTATCGTTAGCTTCTACATTATTTTCCCTCCGTTGAAGAGAACTCAACTCTGAAGAATTTGATTGCAAATATGCTTCTAAAAGTGTGGGGTTAATCACTTCAAACTTATCTTCATTAATCCAAGTAGCTTTTGTTCTTGGACAACCCTTCCATTGATTGAGCTAGTGTCAAAATCCTCCACTTGTAGAGGTAACATTTTCATCACTTAGAAAATCAGTGATTCTTGTTTGCTTTATTTGTAATAGTGGAAATTTTGGGCACACGATCACATGTAAAATATCTAAAAACACAACTAGGAGGCTCAAAGTTGCTTCTATCAAGTAATAAACCCTCTACATTGAAAATTAGACCAATACTCAAGAAATCATTAAATATGCATTATTGCTTCATAGGAAATGACTAATGGCACAAGCATGAAGTTCCTTTGATGGTATTTGTGGTAAGTGCTTCGGCCAAATGGAACCATAACATAGTCATTGGCATTAAAAGTTGAGCTCGACAATGTACATTGGTGAGTAGCTTATACTTTGCATGATTTAAGATAATTTTCCGACTAACCTACGTGTGCAAATCTCATATACGCTGGGAAAAGTTGAGAGGTGGAATTGGATCGAGATTAGTGGGGGCACAGGGCAAGTAACCATGCATGATCTCCAAGGACTTTGGTCACTAGATTGATTAATAAAATTATTATAGGAAAACTCAACTATAGGCAGAGCAAAATCCTAGCTACCCGATTTATCCCTTCAACACATCAGACTTCTATTGACAACCTTATTTTCACCATCAAAAATCCTAGTTACCCAATTTATCCCCTACAACAAATCTAAGCAATTTACCTAGATTTCTATTGGCAACTTTATTTTTGACAACACATCGAAAGAATGATGAAATGCTAATGATACTACAAGACCTCCAAAAAATGGATCACAAACTTAACATCCCTATTAGACGCAATGGACTTTAGTAAACCATGCAGCTTGACAACCTCTCCAAATACTAGTTTAGCTCATGATATCCATCCAAAGATTTGCTATAGGAAATGTGTCATTTTTGATGGAATTATAGATAATTGTCCTCCGATTGTTTTTGTCAATCTAAGAACATAATCCATAATTATATCTTTCCAAGGCTCATGTGGAACAAGTAATGGTGTTAACAATTGAGTGTTGTGCTTCCTAACCTTAGCTAAATGAGAAGTTTGGCATCATGAAATGATTCTATTGATACCTCTTTTTAATGATAGCTAGTATAACCAACCCTTAGTAAGGGTGATGGTTTTATCCTTACCAAAGTTTCTAGTTAATCCTTTGCATGCAGTTCCTAAAGTAGAAAGTCTTGGAATGATTAGTGAGGAATATATATTTTAGTGGCTTGAAAAGATAACCTTCATGGATGATAACGTTGACATACTCTCGATGGTTACCATTGTTAACCTCATTATAGATAAGACTAAAAGTGTGTTCATCCTTCATTTAATCAAATCTAGTTATCTCAACATGCATGACTGAAAGGGAGAGAAATCAACGACTAAGAGCATCAACTACATAATTTTCTACTCGAGATTGATGTCTAAGCACGAAAGTGTACTTAATAACTCTATCCATTGAGCATGTTTATGGTTTAAATGACTTTGCTTTAAATATATGAGAGCATTATGTTCTGAATTGTGGTTTGAGTATAGGACAAACTCTTGAGGGAGACGATAGTACCTCTAATAATGAAAGGTTTGAACAAAGGAATAACAAAGGGTTTTCATAAGTGTTGTATCTCTGTTTAGAAGGATTTAGCTTCTCGCTAAAGAATGATATTGGATGTACTTCGGACTGTACCAAACTCTAAGGCATTACATGTAACTTCAATGACCTTATGAAAATCAAGGTGCCTAAGAATTGGAGTTGCAGGCACCATATCCTTTATCTCATTATTAAAAGTTTAAGCAACTTTAGGGGCCACACAAACTGTGTCTTCTTATGACATAATGTGATTGGAGCGGTGATGATGTTAAAACCCCTAATCCTATAAAAAAAGCAAGACCATGGAAACTACGAACCTTATTTAGATTTGGTGACAACCAGCCACTATTCTTTGTGTGAGGGAGTTCCTATTTGATGGCACTTTTAGTAGGTTTCTTCATTTTTTCTTTATTCTTTTTTAGCTGTGTATGCTTGTCTGCTTCAGAATGGCTCAAAACTTTCATCGGTGATCATTATTGAATTTATATTTCAAGCTGTTCATAATCTTCCTGTACGATCAAGTCTAGCTGTAGCAGTAATGATAGATAAACACTGTCACTGAAACAGTATAAAAATAAATGCAAGTAATCTCCCTCAATTTCTGATCCTTCATCTGTAGGATTTGGTGGATGTTGAAGTACCCGTTGAAGATCTGAATTGAAGGGATTTTAACATAGCATATCAAGCTGGAGAATCATAACATTTTTCATGTTATTCTTCACAGCAGAATAGATGCAAATAATGAGATGTTTGATTTTTGAATTTATCCTGCTGATTACTAGAAAGTGATACTTTAATCTTATCATCATGTTGCTAGAATTACAACATCCTGCTGGAAATGTGGAATTACAGGGCTATGAACTTTTTATGTTTGCTTCCTCATCATTACTGAATGTTGATACTTAAGAATCTTCCTATGTAATTTTTTATTTATGTTGTCTTTGTCTTGTGTATTTGGCTTGATATTTCTTGTTTTGTGTTGCTTAGAGAATACCTTGAAGGCCTTGAAGGAGAAGGAAAAACAGCCTGAGGCGCCTGAGCCAGAACCAGAACCAACTTCTGAAGTTCTTTTCCTTTGCAGCTACGAAGGCTGTGGGAAGACATTTATAGATGCTGGGGCTCTGAAGAAGCATTCTCACATTCATGGAGAGAGACAATATGTCTGTCATTATGAGGGATGTGGAAAGGTTTTGCATTTTCTGACATTTGCACTACAATTTGAGAAATATCAGACACCAGATACGCCTTGCAATCTGAATGAAACTGTGTGCCGTGTTGGACTGTAAATGTGCTGCAATGTGGCACCCGTCACTGCACTCGAATTTTATGGCTTCAAGTTCAATTACATAATTGCACTTCATACTCTTCTCATTGTGACTGATATGCCTAGATTATGGTGACTACTCTTTTGTATCCACATGTAAACACCTAGTTAGTTATGACTTGGTCATTCTTACCTGGCTGATTCTGTTAAGTGGTTGGTGAGTATTTTTCAGTTAGTTAGGTCTAACTGAATGGTGTCATAATTAATTATAAATATTAATGCAGTGTATTAGAGTTGACATATGCCACAAGTCAGATTGTAGAGGGAGCTTAAGACCTCTAATAAAATGCTGAAAGTTGCTTGCTGATCAGGCAGGGCAACTCTTGTAACCGCAGTTTTTGAGTGTATTCATGTTTTCTTTCTTTCAAGATCCTCCCTCATTCTTATTCCAAAGTGTGTAAGGCATCTTAAGAGAGGTAGAGACAACAATTAATTTTTCAAACACTCGTAAAGTTTCTTGAATATATGCTCGAGTTCTGTTATTGACTCTTAAACAATGATTTTGGCCTTTCAGGTCGTATCTCGTTTATTGTCTTGTTGTGGTGGAATTAATGCAAAAATTATTTGGTATTTGCAGAAGTTTTTGGATAGCTCAAAGTTAAAAAGACACTTTCTAATCCATACAGGAGAAAGAGATTTTGTGTGTCCTCATGAAGGATGTGGTAAGGTAACCAATCTTTTCACGTCTCTGATTTTGAGTATTCATGTATTGTTTGCTTACTAATGGTGCTTATTCATTTTTTTTTGCTGCATCGTCATGGTTTTGACTTTGCCAAACATCATGATTATGTAGGTTTGCTAACTTGGTTATCTCGTGTGCTCAACTTATCTATCTTTGTTGGAACCTAAATGTGTACATTCATAAGACAGTTTTTGATTTGTTTTGCATGCTCAAAAACTATGGTTGGCATCTAACTCCACTTTAGATGAGATTTTTTTTTTGGGGTGGGGTTGGATAAGAGATATATATTTTCAAAGCCTATTGACCCAAGATTTCTTTCAGACTCCAAGAGTGCATTTACTTGTGAAACACAAGTGAAAGAAAATTTGGATGTTTACCACTGCCACACCCTAGAGAGGATGAGAGGGTCAAATACTCTTACATCTAAATTTGATGGGGTTTGATCTGTGGATCTATCCACAACAAGTTCATGGGAAGGTAGGGAAGGAGTTCTCATGGATCAAATGTTCAAGGGAAATGATTGGGGGCAATTGATCGGTGATGAATTTGTGGGCGAATTAGGGTTAAGGTTTGTGAGAATTAGAAAGGAGCAGGTAATAAAATCGTGGTCATAGTTTTGCTGTATCGGAGCATCATAAATGATAAATAATGTGTTGTAGGCATGAATTTTTATTTTTATTTCACTATATGATCTAATTATTATTTATTGATCATTTAAATATAAGTATTCATTAAACTAGTGTTTTATATTATATTAGAAACATTTAAATGAATTATTATATATTAAATTATCCTAATAATCTTATTGGAATGGAAAAAAGACATTTAATCGTAGATGTGTAGGTAATAAATAATAATATTTATTATATTTCAGTAGTAACTTGGTCCATGATTTATATAGTAAATGAATAAGAAAAAACTATCATGTATGTTTTTTTACTAGATTTAGGAATTCTTAATAAACTAGCAATTTAGTGGCGCTAAAAGTGTAAAATTTTAAAGCTATAATGTATCAGTAATTTTGTGTTGCGGTTGACTCAAAATCCTCTAATTAGCAGCTGCTATGCTATAATGGCACTGCTATTTAATTGTATGGAAAGGAGAAAGCAAAAGAGAGTTGGAGAATTAACATTTCCGTTAAGTCTCCCTCTTAGCTCTGATTATTACAACTTGGGGAGTAAGCTAGGGTTTAACATGCCTTTGTTAATTAGGCATATTAACTCTAATATATAAATAAGCTAATTAACTAAAGCCATTAAGAATTAATAAAAACTAATGTTTGGGATTTATTAATGGGCTTGAGTCTAACATACTAAGACTAACATTAGGCAATCCTTTGTAACATTACTCCCCTCTGGGATAACGTGCTTGTTCTCAAGCTTGTGATAAGGAAAGGTGCAACCTATAATAGCAATGAATTATGCAATAGCTTGATTTGGAGGTAATTTATTCTATTTGACTAACAATTATATGTAATGGGTGACTGAACATGCCAAGAGTTAACATAAGCTAAAGCAAATGTCCAATGCTATGGTTGTGGCGCAAGAATCTTGAGCAAGGTGCCATGGAGCGTTGGGTTGTGACCATACAATTTTGTTTTCTTGTGTTACTTCTTGGATAGCTTGAACTTACTCCTATTTTGGGCTAGTCCCTTATATGATTTGGAGTTTACTTTAGGCCTTGGGTGATACTTTGAAAGATGACGTGCTAGCAACTCACAGCTCAATTGAGTTCGATGAGGGGTGTTTGGGTCAGTAAGGGCCTGTTGGTGCCAACAATAGTTTGGTAAAGGTAGCTTGGCATCTCAATACCAAGCAACGGTGGTAGGCAGTGTAGAGCAAGCAATAAAATTGTAGTTGCATTGCGGTCGTAGTATCAAAGTGTCACAAATGATAAAATACGTCTCGTGGTCGTTGCGGTGTAAATTTTTATTATTATCTCACCATCTGCTCTAATAATTATTTATTGATCGTTTAAATATAAGTATTCAATAAACTAATATTCTATATTATATTAAAAACATTTAAATGAGTCAATATTTTAAATTGTCCTAATGACCCTAAATTTTCCTTGAAATGAACACAAGAGTAGATGTGAAGGTAATAAATAATAATACTACTTTATTATAATTTAATAGTAATTTATTTTAAGATATCCATATAAATTATCATGTATATATTTATATTTTTTCAATAGATTTAAAAATTTTCAATAAATCGTCAATTTATCGGTGATATTTCCCAATGATACCGATTTATCGTTGCTAAAAGTGTGGAATTTTAATACTATAGTGTATTAGTGATTTCACGTTATGATTGATCCAAAATATGCTAAATAGCGGTTCTTACGATATATCAACACTGCTATTTAATTGTATGGCATAGAGGACTTCCATGGGTTGTTGGGCTATAGTAGGGGCTTGACATTGGTTATGGTTGTTGTAGAGGTATACATGGGGAGTGGCTATGGTGTAGTAGTGGCTTTTGAGTGGTTCAGAGTGGCTAGCAAGTGTGCTAGTGTGGGTTGGAGGTAAGAGATAAATGCTATAGGCACAGTTAATGGTCATTTAGGTTCAAAAAAATGTAGTAGGTGTAGGTGGTTGATGGTGGGCTTGCTGATAGTGGAGATAGAGGTTGAGGGACGATGGAGCTGGTACAACACTAGTGGGAGCTGGGGAATGGGTAGATAGATGGGTGGGTGGTAGCTAAGGCTTTTGGTGGTGCAAAAGGGTTAGGTGAGAGTTGCGCAAGGGTGCTAGGCTTAGGGGGTTGCAATGGTGCTATCAAGTACTTGCCATTGGTGCTATATTGGTTATCAAGTGGCGGTGTAGGGTGCCAGTGGCTGGGTAATGGTGCGGTGGTGGTCAGTAATTGTTGGTGGGGCAATTGAGGCTTTGTGGGTGGTAATGTGAATGGTATATGAGGTTTTAGGGGGGCGGAGGTGGTTCTTGTGGCGAAGAGCAAGCAATTAGTAGGGGAGGATGGTGATGGGTTTGCAAAGAGACAAAGACCCTCATTGTCGTTTGAAAGGAGGATGATAGTGATGGCGTAAAGGTTGGGGTAAGAGGTCATTTTCCTCAATTCTATAGTTTGCCAGCCCATCTCTTTAATGAGCAGGTTTATTTCTTGCTACTACCTTCTTATTTCTTCTAGGAAAACATCCCCAATAACTTTTGGCTCATCAATTCTTGCAATGACAACAATTAGGGTTCTAATTTGGGCACAATAGGCTTAGGGTTTAATGCCTTTTATTGATATGACTTATGGATCATTTGCTTGGAAGTAAGTAGAGGAAAGAAGAATTATTTCAAGTTGGTTTGTTTGGTTAGCATAAATTAAAGGGTAAGTCCTACTTCTTATTGACCTCATTTTCTATGCATATCTTTAGGAAGTGGCTTACTTGATAGACCCAAGTAAGTTATATTTCTTGCGTATTCATTTACATTTTTACTCACTTTTATAAGTGAAAAATAACTACATTTATTATTAAGTGTTGGTATTATAATTTATGTATTACTTGTTTGATGGCGTAATAATACACCATTACTTTAAGGAAGGAACATAAATGTCAAACACAAAATTTTATTACTTTTATGAAGTATTGCAACTTATTAAGTTCATTCTTTTGTACCAAACAACCCCTTATTAACCCTAATATATAACTATGCTAATCAACTAATTAATAAAAACCAATGCTTGCTATTTATTAATGGACTCAAATATGACTTAGTGAGATTGATATCGGATCCTGATGGGGCTAATGGTGGCCTGGAGCACGATCTTGGTTGGTAACACACTAAGGTGAAGGGAAAAAAAAGAACAAACGACAGATAGGATTTATAATAGTTTGATATCGCCTGCACCACTACTAAAGGTTCTCCTTTAGATCCTTTGCACCACTACTAATAGTTTGACTTACACCCTTGAATTCAGTGATCTTCCTTCACTCTTTAAGTTCCCCTCTTGTAGCCTAATGCTCACATACACACCATCACGAAGTTACAATTGGGTTTCTATATTTCATTATTCTAATGGATGATAACAATAAGAGTAAGTGAGGAATTATCATAGAGCAATAAGAGATCACAAGTGAATAATATAATGTGCACTAAGAGAGAGAATTAATTACTTTAGTGTGAATCATGGATTTGGTGTCAAGAGTTATTTCAATCCGAAAATGTATGGGTAAATGAGTTTGTAGAATATAGGGTAGTGGTTGGAATTAAAGCATTATCAATTGCAAATCACAATGGGCTGGTGGCACATATGGTTGTCTAAATTAGCATTTTAGTTTTTTGAAATTTCACCGAGATAAAGGTCATTAGCTACAATCATTTTTAAACGTTCAAAATTGTACATTTGTACTTCAGTCCTTTAGTTGACTGAAACTAAGCTTTAGCCAAATCTTGTCCTTGCTTGATTTTTTTATTTAATTTTATTTTTTTAAATATTTTCAATCATTCAATTTTGTGGATAGATTTGTTTCAATCATCCAACTTGTATATCAAGTTAACTTGCTTTGGTTGTCAGGAAAAGTTCATTTGAATGTTTGATTTCTTGCTTCCTTTATTTTTATATTGGGAAACAGAATTAAAAGGTCTATACCATATTAAAATAGGTGCGGAGACATTTAAGCCTGATCAAATCAACATTTGAAATCATTTTGAACTTGCTTTAAAATTGAGAGGGATTTTCTTAAAGTGCTTAAGGTTTATCACATATTCCCACAAATGTCTGACTAATCAGCTTAAACAAATTGCTTGAGTCTCTTAGGACCCATTCTCCTCACCAAATAGAACAATTTTTTTCAAAAAAAAAAAATTAACTCTTTTTTATGATCATTATTGTTAATATTATTATAATTATTTAAGATAAGATTTTACTTATCATGATTTTTGTTGTTGGATTTGAAAATAAGGTGAGGATTGCGGTCGTGGTCACAATCTTAGTATTGTCGTATTGGATCGGTTTGAACAATAAATAAGAGGTCACAATTGTTGCACTGTGATTTTTTTTTCTCTCAATAATATTTTATGTCAAAAGTCTAATATGATAGTATTTTATGGTATGTTAGATTCATTTAATAATATTTTATGGTATGTTTGATTCACGAACTACACGTTTTTATCAAAGATAAAACTAGTTTTTACTTCTATTTATTTTTTATTTTTATGTATGTATATTACATGTGCAACTTAATGATATATTTTTCAATAGATTTGTATAGTAAATCAATGTATTTTTCTGAATAAATCAATATTATAATATGTATAAGGTGAAATATCAGATATAATATTGGTCGATATATATATTGATTTGAATTAGTTTCTATGCCTCGTATCTTGGTTGTTGCATATCAACATGCCTAAAACCTGATACATATCTCTGATATTTGCGCTGTTTGCATCCCTTTACATAAACTTTGGTATCCAATTTGCTTATGCACATAAGGAGGATGATTAGACTTTAAGTACAAATTTGTTATTATTGAAACATAGGATTTACTTATTAGGTTAAAATCTCCACTTTGATGGTAAGACAAATGATGGCGGTGTTTACAAATATATCAAATGTGTAGAAATTGATGAACTAGGACCATTACAAACACATTCTAGAGGGTCATTCTATGGAACAAAGTATGATAATATCATTAATATGTGACAAGAAGAAATAATATGCAGACAATTATCAAAAAGAGATGGATTACCGTAGATGCATTAATCAATAACAACACCTTTTTGATTAGATCTTAGTTTTAAAATTCAATTGATCATTGAACCAGCCTGGCCACTGCTACACTTATCAAATCACTTGTCAGCACTTGTTCAATGAAATATAAGAAACACCTGTAAAATCATCTTAAGTATATCAGAAACTTGCAACTATCAACAAGTGCCTACCTAGAAAGCTACTTATTTCATCTTAAACCCAACACTAACCTTCCCATCCTATGCAAACACTATCTTTTCTCTATGTCCTTTGATACAGGAGCTTCTCAATCTGATAAAACTAAATTTCATCATCAACTTTTCTGAAATAGAAGGCTCCAAAACCCTTATACATTGGATTAGTTTAATGAATTAAATTTGCTATCAGCCATGAAAGCCATAAATAGCCGACAAAAGCCACCACCTTTGCACCTTTTTGGATGGCGTAATACTGGCTCACCAATCCATCTTGAAAACACGAATCCCAGCCACCAAGCCAGCGCCCATATCATCAGGTGGGAAGCAGGTTCTACTGTAGCATGTCAGAGTGGTTGAAAAGTAAGTATGGGAACATTCTGTTACATTTTTAGATATATCAGACCATATATGGAGTGCTAAGATTCAGTGTTACTTTTTATTAGAATAATGATTGTTCTATTGTAATAGCTGTCTAACTTGCAAGCCACCCCCAAATCAGTTGAGGACTGATTTTTGCAGGTCTGGAAAGCCATAAATCAGTGGCTGGTTATTTTTTAGGGGTAGATCTAAACTAGTGAAGTTAGTCTTATTTGACAGCTGCTAGTTTGGGTACTAACCAAACCAGTCCTAGTCTAGCTTGGTGAGTTATGTTGTACCTAAATCAAATCTCAGAAGATTAGATTGGCCTTTTGTAACTTAAGGGACTTGATTCTTTATAAGTGTTAAGGTTCCACGAAATGGATGCCCATGTTTTCTTTTTTTATTGAGATGGAATCCTCAAAGTTTAAGTGAAGAACTTTGTTTTCTTATCATTTAAAGATTTCTCTTTCTTTATCCTAAATTGCTGCAAGCTTTAGGTGGTGAATTAGAATATACAATTCTTAAGAGGTGCCTAAGATTGTATGGATTCCTCTGTTTTCTTTTGGTGGTAATCCCCTTAATCCACCATCTTACTTAGCATGACCCAATTTGTTTCCCCTTTGCATCATCTTTGAATAGTTGAGCTAATGTTTTATCTGGCTATTGATTTCCCTCTTAAGAACTCCTCTGTCTTTTCTCACACTATCTTGGCTTCCCTTCCTTTGACTTATATCAACATGCAATTTAAGCTATATCTCTCCATATTTTTTTTTATTCCTAGTGGTTCTGATTTAAACGACCATTTCTGACAAGTCTTCCCATTTGAAACACCAGAATTTATATTACTTGCCTAGCATAGGCAATCATGTCTAATTTGTTTTTGTTGTTAATTGTAAATTATGGAGTTGAAATTTTATGGATAGAGTGAAGGAGTAGATGTTTATGATGTAATGTGCCGATGTCATTGGTGGTGGTTTGTAGTATGGATGGAAGTGATGGATGATGGTGATTGAAGTGATGGATGATGGATGATTGTATGCGTATTGGGATAGTGAGTGGTAGGGCCGATCCCTGTGGATGACCAATACTACTATTAATGATATTGCTTCATCTCCTGGGAATCTTAAGTCTACCATTGATATGGATGCGAGAAATTGATTCAGTCATGCTAGAGTTACTTGTTAAGATAGTGTATGCAAATTCTCGATGTGACCAATGCATGCTTTAAGGAAAGCAAAGAGGGATGATCTGGAATCTAAAGAAGCCCCTTGTGAAGAATCTTAAAACCATGGTGGATAATGGCACTGCCTTGAACAGTCACCCTAGAAGATTGGTGATCAGATACAGTCTTTCTCGCTTTCTCTTAAACTATCTTTTGATGATTCTATAAAGTTAGATTCCTTTATGAAGAAACAACGTCTGTCCAATTATGTTTCTTCTCCACGTTCAGAATCATTCAATGCTCATACTAAGAGGGATAATTTACAGGAATTTCCAATTCACATCCATTCCTTCTTGGCGAATCACTATAATTATATTGACGTGCAGATTGATACTACAGCAACAACCTTCATTCTAGATGAAGTATGTTCCAATATCGTGTAATTTAGATGCCAGCCAAAAATGCTGCACCTTATTATTTTTCAGATGCTTGGGTTGATTGTATTCCCCATTGTTTGGACAATGTTGCATAACTATTTGATGATCTATATTAATCATGGGCCATTTTGTCAAAATAAATAAATAAATAATGAAGTTCCAAATTCAAGTACAGTGATGCATATGGGAAACAAATTGGGTCATGCTAGATTAAGGTAGTTTAGGATCATTTCCACCTAAATGAAAAAACAGAGAATGGAGATGAGAAAAGGAAGAAAAGTTGATCTTTAGGTACCTGCCAAGATCAACACTCACTAACATCACTTAAAGTTTAAGCTCTTAGGATAAAATATGTAAGATTTTGAAGATAAATCTCAAACCCTTCACTTGAGTAAGAGATTGGCGGCTTTCAGCCAAAGAGGAGCAATATGCATCACACAATCGGGTATCCCCATTAAGGTGCATGAGCCTAACACTTTATAGAAGAGTGTTAAGTCTTCTTTAGTTAGAATGCAACTTAAACAAAAAGGATAAGGACTGGTTTGGTTACAAACAAACTAATAGTTGCCAAATAGGACTTAACTAAGTTAGTTTGCTTCTAATCAATTCTCAAATCAGTTATGATGGCTCGTATGGCCAAACAGTGGATCAAGATTCAAGACAGCCCTCCCATACTCTGCACCTTATTTTATTAATCCCATAAGTTAAAAAGGGCTATCCTACAAGCTAAAAACATCATTAAAAGCAAAAAGTAAAAGGTACCTTTCAGTGTGCAGGCCTAAAGTACAATCATGGCCTGTTTTGGTTCATCTTTCTGCCACTGCCATAATCAGCTTCTATTTGTACCAGATACTGCAGTCCTTTTGGCCAAGCAATAAAATCGCAGTCGCGGTATCGGAGTGTCGCGAACGATATTTTATATGCTGCAGTTGTCGCGGTGTGATTTTTTATTTTTTTTTTCACAATAATATTAGCAAATACCAGTAAATATCGGCAAATATCGGTAGAATATCGGCAAATATCGATTGATAACCTATATATCGCTGATAAATATGTGAAATTCTAAATCCGTCGCGTATCGGCTGACCCAAAATCCGATAAATATTGGCCGATATTGCGTATCGGGACCGATATTTAATTGTATGCTTTTGGCCTTAAATTTCTGTGCCCAAAGATGCCCCAAAAGTTGTTCATAAATGCTGCCAAACTCTTCCAAAAATGCAGGCTGCTGCTTTCCTTGCTTCCCCCTTGTTTTCTGTGCCAAACAACTTCCAAATATGAGAAAAAATACCGTTGCAGATCTGCAAATTCTTCTGCTGATTTTTGTCCTTTTTTTGCAAAAAAAATTTCATCAAAGTTCTCAAAATTATGCCACAAATCCCTTTTAATAGCTGTTGTTGTTTTCCTTCATTTCATGCCCCAAAGTTGGCACAAAATTGCTGAAAAGTGGTTGCTTCTTGTGTTGATTGAATGCCTAAGGACCCTTCTTGATTCAAGGTTGTTGAATTCTTTCCAATAGGGCCTTCCTTGAACAAATTTGACATTCAATAAGGGATCTTTATTTGTGTCTAGGACAACAATCAATTCATCATAATTTTTGATAACAAAAATTGAAAAGAAGGTGGATGCTCCCGCATCCAATAAGTGAGAGAGCATCAAATATTAGTATTAGGAAACATAACTTCTGGAGTTTTAAGGTAGAGAGAAAATCAATACATTCCATAACATAATGCTAGAAACTCCAAAAGGAAAAAGATATTAACTTTAAACAAGTCAAACAAGAGATGTAGGTTAATTAATCAATGCCCTTGGACCATGAAGAGAATATTTGGGAAAGAGAATGAGCATATGGAAATGAAGCATATGTGGGAGAATGATGTGAGCACTAGGAAGAGGAATATATGAGATGAGTTATGGAGGAATCAAATGGTCGAGTTAGTGTAAAATCAGTGGCCTCGACCTCTAGTCACTAATTGAATGATTCATGTTCCTATGATGTTTGATCTCTAATGGCTTGGGAGTTGTTGAAATAGGCACGATATCTATAGTTCTATGCTTGAAGTCACGGTGCGACTGCATGTTCAATGCGACCTCATCACTATCGAAACTCATTATGTCATCCCTATCAAAACATCTAATTGAGCAACTTTTTTCCTAACCTCCTAAGTCAAAATATTAAACCTAGATGTGAACAATCCAAGCTAACCTATATGTGAAAAACTCAAGAAGTCTCAACTCAAAATTATCCCTTTTCATAAATATCATACTGTTCAATAAGTGCTAGTAAGGGGACTGGTGACTAGCCTCGTACATTTGTTTCATATGCCCAATCTTGGCCCTATAGTTTCTCTTTCAATGAAATACCATTTTCTAGTGGTTATATTAGTTTTTATTACCACTTTAAGAAATATCATTTCTTTATGAAGTTAGTATTAGAAAATAAAGGGGCACCTTCAATCATAGTTGCATGGAAATGTCATAAGAGGTGCATAGTGTTCAGTGACAAAATGCAGGCCAAGGCAACCCTCAACATTCCCATAATGTTGTGTCAATATATTTTTTTTTAAATGCTTGAAAGTGGAGTTCCAAGAGAGCAATGAGATCAAGCACTATTCACCCAAAGAAAATGAAAGGCACTAGTTTTTCCTTCATCTGCAGTCTGCCTTTCGCTTTGCCGTTGCTCATCTTCCGTCCATCCGCGTCTTTGGTGGCCAGCTTGTGCTCACTCCTTTTTTCTATTTGCACTCCTGATGTATATGGGAAACAAATTGGGTCATGCTAGGAGAATGCGGTTTAGGATCAATTTCCAGTGAAAATTAAAACAAGAAAAGAGGAGAGAAAAGAGTAAAAATATGATCAATAGGCACCTCATATGATCCTATACTCACAATTATCACCTAAGTCTCAAGACAACTTAGGATAAAGAAATGAGTGATAATTTTTGAAGATATACAACAAAGTTCTGCACTTGAACTTTTAGGAACATAGGCACCCAAATTTGGGTTTTCCATTCATGAGACAACCAAGTTCTTCATTTAGTTACATCCTAACTCAATGAAGTTAGACTAGGACTGGTTTGGTTAGTGCTCAACCTATTGGTTTGGTTAGTGCTCAACCTATTAGTTGTCAAATAAGACTAACTTTACTAATATAAATCTAACCATACAAAAATAACCAGCTACTGACTTATGGCTTGTCGGACCTGTGAAAATTGGTCCTCAACTAATTTAGGGGTACTTGCAAGCTAGAGGGCTATTACAATAGCTAAGACAATCATTATTCTAAAAAAAGTAGGATTAATTCTTAGAAGCCCATATATGATCCGATATGAGATACAATAGTCATGGAAAAATGTCATACTTTTTCAACCATTCTGACCTGCTAATGTCCCTTGTATTTTGTGCCATTCAGTCCCAAAAGAACTCCCACCTGCTAATATGGAGACTGGCTTGGTGGCTGTGATTTGTGCTTGCTACTGGACTGGTGAGCCATTTTGAGGTGGTATTAAGCCATCCAAAAAGGTGCAACGGTGGTGATTGTTGTCGGCTATTATGACTTTCATGGCTGGTATCTAATTTAATTCATTAAACTAGTCCAAAGTAGAAGGGTTGGTTTGGGGGCCTCTTATTTCAGAAAAATTAATGATGAAATTAGTTTTGTTAGATCGATAGGCTTGTGCATCAACTCCTTTCTTTCTTCCTACTCAATCTTTCTTTTCTTTTTCCTTCCCTGTTAATTCATGCATGTGTGTGGATTAATTATTTGTAGACCACCTGTTGAACGCATTCTTTTCTTCTGGCCTCTGACTTTGTCCGCTTTCTAATCTTTTTCTTCCTTGCCTAGTTCCTACACTTTGACCTTTGCATTGCTTCTGCTTTTCAATTTTTTTCTTTGTATAATCCCTTTACTTCCTTGTTTGCCTTTTCTGATTCATTTTCTTTCTTTTATTCTTTTTCCAATGTGTTGTACCTTTTTTGTGTGCTATTCCTTCCCCCTAACATTTCAGCAGAATTTAAGGAAAAAAAAAGTAGGAAAGATCTACAACTTTATGAGCAAGGATGATGATGAGCAAAACCAAACAAGCTCCTAGCTACCAAATGGAAATTAAATGGAACATAGACACTTGGTCAAACATCAAACGGGCCCTCAACCATAACTTGCTGCCTGCTGGTGCTTTTTGTTTGAAATCGCTTGCTCAGAAGTTGCTTGCTGCCTGATGTTCACTGCTCGCTTCCCTTGTCTCTCCTCTTTGTATATCTTTCCCCCTATCTCTTGATTTCCCTTCTCTCTTGACCTCTATCTCCATGTCTTTTTACTTTGCTTTTGGGGCACCGATGGTCAATCTCTCTCTCTCTATCTACTCTCCTTTCTCACTTTACGCTGCACTCTACAAAAAATTTCCTCTTGTCGCCAATACTCCAACCCATAAAAATATTTATTTTGTGTCTTCTTTTTGTTATTCTTTTTGACTTCTTCAAATTTCTCCTTGTATAATTTATTTATATTTTTAGATATATTATTTGTATATCCAAATTTATAAATGCATATTAATATACTTAGTCTAAGGCCCCCAATAAACCTTGGAGGCATATTGTGTTGACACATGCTGGATTACCAATGCATAAAATAGTGTTGTGACCGATCTGTCACAATGCTTTGTTGACTAAGGACAAATCATGTAAGTGGGGAGTTGATGAAGCCTCTGGTGGGGAAGCTTGAAGTGATTGAGCCAAATGATTCAGGGGGGAATAGTTGAAGGAAACTCCTTCAATGAAAACCAAAGGCGATGATCGGGGATGTGAAACTTGTGGGGAACCAAAGGTAGAAGAAGAACAGCCTCTGGCCAAGTATAATTCAGTCAAAAATTTCAATTACAAGCTTAGCTTAGAATAGGAGAATAGAATGAATATATACTGAACTACAGAAGAATCCCAAAAGCTGTTAGCTAAGAATTGAATCCTCAAGATTAAAGAACACGAAAGTCTCAAGAAAGGAGACGCAGCGAACACAGCTATGGGCTAAGATCCTGAGCAACGTAAAGAAAGGATAGCTGATGGGCCTCTTAACAAGATGAGCCCAACACAAATTACAGAAGGACTAAAATGTTGTCTTAGACTAGCTAAAACTACAAGCTACTTGAAATCAGCTATTACAAGCCTAGTCATTCTTTTATTAACTAGCTAGTGGGACACAACTCAAATTAAAATGAGCCCAATGTTCACAAGACTAAGCCTAATGGCCGAAAATGTGAATCTGGCAGCCAGAAATATCCCGATTCAACTCCAAATAGGCCCTATTGCATCATCTTGTAAACCCTATAATTGTCTCTATAAAATGAATTTATAGCAAATCAAATATAAGAAAATATTATTTTAGAAATATAAAAAATAATTTAATTCAATTGGGTTAATGGGGATTGCATAGTGCCCCCAAAACCTGTAAGAGGTAAAAGAAGAACCTTGGTTAACATCAAATAGTTAAGCTAATCTCGAATTGAAATCCATAAACAACAAAGTTGATTAGAAAGGCGAAACTAAATTAGTTTCCAAATCATTGGAAAATCTAATGACTCAACTTAACAAACCAAATTCAAGGGCAAATTCTCAATAACTATTGATAAAAAAGATAATAGATAAAACAAATCAAGATCACCCAAAATTATTTATGCAAGTCCGCAAGCAATAACATTACCCCATCCTCTTGCTAATAAAAGCAAGTCAAGATAAGTAGAAGATGGTAAAATCTAAACTAAATTTCCAAATGAAGTTGCAACAGACTAGACCTCAAATTGAAGCACCATAAACTCTAGTGCTATTTAAACAATATCATAGTGTTACAAACCAAGAAGGAAATAGTATAATCCCAAAGGTCTCAAACACATAGATAGACCGAGCATTAAACAAGGTCCAAACACATCAAAGCTCTACTAATGAAAGATACCCTCTAACTAATAGACCTATTATGCAAGGGATTCTCCTCCTTAATCCTCAAAAACTTATTGAGATGTCCGAGGGCCTCAAACAACCTTGTGCACATTATACCTATTCTTAAAACAATGATATATCACCCTACGATCATACATTTAAGGCCTACCCAAAAGAACATGAGTTGCGTGCATAGGTACATCATCGCACAAGATCTCATCCTCATACCTACCAAGTTTAAGAGAGACCACAACCTTTTTAGTAACCTTGACATCACCTGAGTCATTAAGCCTTCACAATCCATAGGGTTGGGGATGTTTTGTAGTAGAATAGCCAAATTTCTTAACCATCCAGATTTGCACAACTCCTACTATTAATCATCACATTACTACATTTATCAGTTATTAGACATCTAGTGTGGAAAACATTATCACACTGTGGAAACTCACTATCTACCTTAATTACATTACTAAGGGCACTTTTAACTACGAAATTACTACAAACAACAAAATCAATTTAATGAGGCATCTTTAAAGGTTTGAATCACAACAAATTAAAGATCATCAAGCAATTAGAAGATGGGAACATTACCAACTCAAAAAGAGGGTAATATAACGCAGAGAGACTAAACACACATCGCTAGACTAGTACACAATTGTTCACAAAATCAATTACTCACAATAATGCAAATAAAAGAATAAGGTTACAAGTTACCGATGTTAAAAAAGTATGTAGTTGAACCTGAAATTAAATCTTTTGGAAGCTATTTGTCATACACTGTTGTAAATCATGTTTTGGAAATAGTAACAATTGACACAGGTAGGGATCTCAACTTTGAAGAAGTTCAATAAATTGCAAACAATTGCATGTTCAGCAATAATCAGAGATTGTCGCATGAGAGCAATGCACAATGACTTGATACTCATCTTGGATAAGAAATTATTCGGGCTAAGAAATGGCCAATGAAGGACAAATCAAATAATTTAATGTAGTGTGTGTTTGAAAATTGCAAAAAACAAAAAGAATTCTATAACAACATGTAGATATAAGAGTATAATTCACCGGATCGACACAATAGCACAAGATGAAACCAAATTGAACATAAGTTAATCGATGGTTTCAATACTCACCAAACTTAGAGAAATCAAAACATATCAAATACAGTCAAGAGAAGCAAGACATGAGCAATGGCAAATTGCAGCTTTGATGCCAAATCTTGAAGCCTCTAGTAGGGAAGATTGAAATGATCGAATAAAACAAACTAGAGGGGAATATTTGAATGAACCTCCTTTAATATGAACCAAACACAACTAAAGGCAACGATTAGGATGCAAAATTTGCACGGAAACAAACGTAGAAGAAGAACAACCTCTGGCCAAATTTTATTCAATCCAAAATTTCACTTACAATCCGGTGGTCCAATTGATGGGTGATGTCAGAGAAATAAGGGAGTAATTGAGAATCCCAATTCAGTAGCTCAGGATCAGTTAGAGGTGAAAGCCAATCGAGGCCTAGAGATAATGATAACAAAAGACAATTGGGTTGGGAATGCTTATTAGATTCGGCCTATCCTCCATAATTCATCACACCCATCAGATATACTAACGACAACAAATGACAAAGTAGAATAAAAAAGTGAAAATAAAATTGAAGACAAGCCATAATCGATTTCAAGTAGTTATTTTTGATTCCCCTGCAAGTTTGAGTCAGCTGTTTGATCTAGGTGGAAGCTCATCTGGTAGCTAAGTCACTTCTATAATTTTTAGCAAAACCACTCTTCTGTATCAGAGCCTTCCCCTTGAGAACAACCTTGGACTCAAGGATGGAATGAGGGAAAATGCTGTTGGAAGTCATAAAGGATCTCCCAAGTGGCATCATCGACTAGTTGGTTTCTTCATTTTACCAAGACCTTAGTAACAACCTGTGTGCGATGCGTGAACATTCCAAGATAGCCTCAGGTTCTTGGGGTAGAAATTAGTCATGAATGAAGGAATATTTGAAGCGGAATTGTGAGTCCCAATGAGTTGTGACACATGGAAGGTAGGGTGGATATGATAGTGTGATGGTAAGGCTAAGGTGTAAGCCACTTCTCCAACCTTAGCAATAACCTTATAGGGGCCAAAATTCTTAGGTGCAAGATTGAGAGAGCGTTTATTATCATCTAAGGTTTTCTTGTAAGGTTGTTGCTTAAGGTAAACAAAGTCCCCCATTTTAAAGCTTCTATTTGACTTGTGCTTGTTAGCTAAATGTTTTATCTTGTGCTAAGCTTGTGTAAGGTAGAATTTGAGCAACCAAATCTATTTCAGGCTGCAATCCACCATAGCTAACCTAGATTCCCCTAGAAGGTATGACAAATGAATTGGAGGTGGTCGCCCATACACCACCTCATAGGGTGTGGTGTTTATAGTGGAGTGGAATGAGGAATTGTACCATCATTCAGCCAAGGGTAACCATTTGGCTCAAGTGGATAGTTCAGTGGAACATATACGTTTGAGGTAAGTCTCGAGGCACCCATTCACCACCTTGGTTTGTCCATTGGACTGAGGAGGGATAGGCTGTAGAAAAATGCAGTGGCACCCACTGAAATTGGAAAGACTCCGTCCAAATCTAACTTAGAAAGATGATAATGTTTTATAAAAACATGATCGAGAAATGCTTGGGCAACATTAGTTGTTGTTTATGGGCGTGCCAAGGTGATAAAATGGGAAGCCTTGGTAAGTCTATCAACCACCATCATGATCACTAGTTTCCGATTATACCGAGGGAGGCCATCAATAACATTTATAGAGAGGTCAATCCATACCATGTTTGGGATGGGCAAAGGTTAGAGCATACCTGAAGAAGCTGCATTGTCATACTTGCATAGTTGAGTGTCACATGTCCTGATGTATTGCACATCTTTAGCCACACTTTTCCAATAGAACAAGCTTGTAAGCCTTTGGACAGTGACATCCTAGTCTGAATGCCCACCTATCAGGAAGATGTGTATCCACTCTATTAATTTCTTTCGTAAAATAAATTCAAAGCTCACCACTAGCTTGTGACACCTTCTCAAGTGTACCTTGTCCCATTTGTACTGAGGGGGAGAATTTGGATTTTCCTCAAGGATTTTAAGGAGTTTTTGTATACTAGAATCTTGTCACCTATTGTTTTGTAGTGATTGGAAGAAGTCTGACTATATAGCATGTAAAGCTTTGATCTAGGCACCTTAGAGTTGTTCTTACCTTATATTGGACCTCATAGTTGTAGCCCATTAACTTTGCTGGCCAGGCTTGTTGGAACGGGGTTGAAACCTTTTAATCCAACAAGTATACAAGGTTTCTTTAATTAGAGTTTATGATGAGATAGTGGTTCCACTTTTGGACAACAAAAATGATAGATAATGATTCTTTTTCATAAATTGACAACAACCAGTGTCTTGGTCCTAAGGTTTTATTGATAAATGCCGTTGGGTGTTGGTCCTGCATGAATACAATACCAATTCCATAGGAGCTAGCATCTGTTTCTACCACAAACACCTTAATGAAATTTGGTAGAACAAGAACTGGGGTTGTTATGAAAGCTTCCTTTAGCTAGAGGAGAGCTTGGGTGGTCTCTTCTGTCCATCGAAAGTTGTACTTTCTTAGTAAATTGGTTAAGTGTCTCGCTACATGGCCATACCTAGCAATAAATCTTCAATAATAGCCAATAGGACCCAAAAAACCTCGGAGTTGCTTAACTGATTGAGGCACTAATTGTTTTATTGCTTCTAGCTTTGAACGGTCGGTAGCAACTCCCTCCTGAGATATCACATGTCCTAAGTACTCTACTTTAGGGACTGAAAAGAAACACTTGCTTCGGTTGGCATAGAGTTGGTGTTGTCTCATATAAGGGTGAAAATAGATCTAACGTGAGTAAGGTGAATTTAATGTGAAGGGTTGTATACTGAGATATCATCGAAGAACACTAGGATGACTTTTCGCAAGAAGGGCTTGAAAATGGAGTTCACCAAATATTGAAAGGTAGAGGGGGCATTTGCCAGGCCAAAGGGCATTACCAGATATTCATAATGACCAATGTGGGTATGGAAAGCTATTTTAAACACGTCAGTAGGAGCCATTCTCACCTGGTGGTTCCCAGCCCTTAGATCAAGCTTTGAGAAGACAGTAGATCCTGCTAACTTCTCCATGAGTTTTTCGGACAGGGGAATAGGTAACCTGTCCTTTATGGTCTGTTTATTAAGGTCCCTGTAGTCGACACATAACCTCCAAGAGCCATCTTTCTGACCCACTAGAATCACCGGTGAGGCATAAGGACTGGAGCTATGTTGTATGTTCCCTGAGGCCAGCGTGCCATTCACCAAAGTATCTGTGATGTCCTTTTGGTAAGATGCCTATCTGTAGGGTCTCTTATTAACAGGGTTAGTGCCCTCCTTTAAAGGGATAATGTGGTCGTGGCCCTCTCTGAAGGGCAGAAACCCGTTTGGCTCACTAAATAGGTCAGCAAATTCAAGTAGGAAGGCTGAGACGAAATCATTCAAGGAGGCTTGCTGAGCTGAGGCATGAGGGGTCAAGGCATGGAGTAGGGTTGCTCCACCATTGTCTTGGGTAGGAGCATAGACTTGCAGCATGGACAGTTGGGCATCAGTGGCCAAGGCTTTGCAGGGTTTTGGGGGTGATCCACTGAGTACACGTCTTTGTCCTTGATTGGTAAACTCCATAGTCAACTTGTGAAATTCCCACACTATCGGCCTGAAATGTTGTGCTATGTAACCTCCAGCAAAATTTGCTGACCATTGTAGTGACCTGCAGTTTACTGCTATCTTATCATCAAGGAAGTTGTGTGACTGCTACTGTATATGGGGATGTGTAGTGGATTCTTGTTATAATAACCAGTAACCCTCATAGTTTGGTACTCTGTGAGGGCATTAACTAAAATATGTGCTGATTTCTCAGTGGGAGCAATTTCAGTAGCTATCTCTTGTTCAGGTATGTCTTCATCATGATCATTTTCTTCTCCTTCCACCTTCATAAGATAAATCTGAGCCTTGTGCTTCAATTGATGGCCTGGTGTGAACGGCTCATCACAGAAATAGCATAACCCCTTAGCCCTTCTATCTCTCATATCAGCAATGTACAATGGATTTATGGTTTGGTTGGGGCAAGAGAAAGTAGTGTTTGGCTTGAAATTTGTGGGTTTACGTGGCAAAGGGGTAGTGTTAGACTTTTGTGGAGCTATGGTCAGTTGTGAATCCGGTTTATAATCTGGTGTGGATGTGAAAGAGGAAGTATGAATTACAGTAGAAGGGGATGATTTAGAGGAAGGTTGGGGGTGTGGAGCCTCATATAGCTCAGCTAGGTTGTATGCATGATGAACAGTCCTTGGCTGAAACATTCTAACATGCATCTGGATATCAAAACGCAATCCCGTGATGAAACAACTAACAAGGTACTCGTCAGGTAAGCTTACCCCTGTGAGAATTGAATTGAAATAATCATGATATTCAGTCACTGATCCTGCCTGATGATGAGTTTTCAACTTAGACATAGGGTCATTGTAAGGCTCTCCAGACCTCTCAACAGTCACCTTGACTTATCTAACCCACATTGGCAAGGTGGAGTTCAACAAGGATTTGATATAAGCATGGTGCCATTGGAGGGCTTCACCCTTTAGATGAATGGCAGCCAGCTTAACCTTCAAGTCATCAGGTTTGTTACCCACAGAAGAATTGTTCACATTTACACACCCAGCCATTAACCCGTTCCCCATAAAACTTAGGAAACTCAACTTTGGACAGGCGAGTCATACCAGAATTGTGACAAACTTGGTCGGCAGGCATACTGAGAGGAGCTACATTACGCGGAGGTACCAAGATGACAACAGGGTTACTCAGTGAATCTTGAGTGACCTTCTGCAGCCCCGTTGCACCATTAACCAATTGCTGCAGGGCGTTCAGTGCAGATTCAAGCTTACCATCCATAACCTTGAACCTTTGACTCATACTTTTTCCATATCCTTTACAGCGGTTTGACGCATATCTTCATTCATGGCGGCGGGGGATCCAAGGCTTTTTTACTAGTGTTGCAGGGTGGTCCTATTGATGGGAAATGTCAGAGAAATAAGGGAATCAGGGAATAACCAATAATCCCTATCCACTAGCTCAGGATCAGTTAGGGGTCAAAACCAATCGAGGACTAGAGAGAATGATAGAGACAATTGGGGAGAAAATGTTCGTTAGATTCAGCATATCCTTCACAATTCATCACATCTAGAAGATGTACCAACGGCAGAAAATACCGACAAAGTAGAATGAAAAAGGAAAAATGAAATTGAAGACAAGCCATAACGGAATTCTAACAGAATTCAAGCAATTCTTCCCAGTTCCCTCGCTGGTGTGAGCTGAGCTGCCCGAACCAGGTGGAAGATCATTTGGTAGCCGAGTCACTCATTTCTATAAGCAATTAGCAAACCCAATCGTCTATCACTAAGCTCACAATAGAAGAATATAATGAATATATACTGAACTATAGAAGAATCCCAACAGCTGCTAGCAAAGAACTGTGTCCTCAAGATTCAAGAACAAGAAAGTCTCAAGAAAGGAAACCTAGTGAGCACATCCAAAGGGTAAGATCTTGAGCAACATAAACAAAGGACTGCTTATGGGTGACTTAACAAAATAAACCCAATAGAAATTACAAAAGGATTAAATTGCTGTCAGATTGGCTAAATTTACAAACAGCTTACAATCCATCAACAATACAAGTAGGTAAGTCATTCTTGCATTAACTAGCTAATGGGATGCAGTGTTCACAAGACTAAGCCCAATGGCTGAAAATGTGAATCCGGCAGTCAGAAATATGCTGATCCAGCTTCACATAGGCCTTGAGCTCACTATTGCGCAAACCATTGCCCCTATAAAACAAATTATAAAAAATATAAGATAATAGTATTGAAGAAATATAAAAAATAATTTAATTAAATTGGGCTAATAATGGAGATTTCATGAGGAGTGCTCTATCAAGACCAATACAGAATTTGTCAGAGGACCCTATTTTTGATGGCCATACAGTGTTGGAGGCTTATTTTAAACCGGATGAACTTGATTTATCAACCGACACCATGGAATCAGTTACAGCAATGTTTGATTAGAAGTTTAGAAGACAATAAAGTCGAGGAGTTTTGAGAACTCTTGGTGCTGGAATAATTTACCAGCTGTGAATAAATAGGTACCTTACTGTTTGCCATTACTATACTATCTTACCTAAAATTTTAGTACTGCAAGTTATTAAGGAGAGCTTTATAAGATTATATCATTCAGCATATAGTAAGAGACCAGGAGGCATAGGAGTTGCCTAGAAAAACTTCGTAGACTGCCAAACAAGTTTAGTTGCTGTAGTTACTAGTTTTGTACTAATTGCAATGCAATTTTATGCACCTAGGATATATTATCTGTAGATTAACAAGTAAAGATGCATGATTATATATACAATTATAATTAAAATAAAAAATCTTGATATATATATATATATATTTCTGGGTTTTTTTATTGCTATGCCTCCATTTGCCACATCCTTGATTTTGGGTCTCTGCTCTTCTGAAACCTAGTCCTGTGCTTCTAGGTTAACAAAATATTTGTCAGACAAAGTTTTCATGATACTTTCTCCATTCAACAAATGATGAATCGTTAGCCCATCCAGTTAATCCCACAGAACTTGCATTGTTATTATTATTGTTTTGGTTAAAACTTATTCTAATGTTTCTAACAGATATTCCAAGGATGTTAACCATTGTGATAAAAAATCTTAAGTCGTGGATTTATTATTTTTATTATTTATTTATTTATTTTATCAAATTAGCCTTATAGGTCTCACTAGGTTAAAGTTCCTAGGTTATGAGCTCTTACAAAGTATTAAGAATACACTTAATGGGCCTAAATTGAGACTTTTTGCTTTTGGATTGAAAGCGAGGCATAGACTAACACAAAATGGTATGTCCAGTCTGGAAGCAATAAGATAAAGGAGTGATCTGATTATACCTTGATAGCATAACAAATTTACCTCCTTTATCTAGATCAAGCTTTGTTTTGTTTGCCGTAGGTGTGCTACTTGATTTGCTAACATCTAGCTCAAATTTCTTAAGCATAGCATGCCTGTGGTGCGTACTTCCTTTGGTTTACACACTTTCCCTTATTTGATTTGAATCTTGAGGAGGAAGTTTAGTTCATCTATTTTGTCCATTGCAAATTTTCTACATGCTGGTTTGGAATAGCTTTGTCTCTTCGGTTGTTTGGATGAGGTCAGTATACCTTTTTGTGTTGGTTTGCTGATTTAATGCATCAAATGCAGGCTTTCTCCCTAGATTTCAATTTGAGATCCCATATGAAAACACATTCCCAGGAGAACTATCATATATGCCCATACCCAGACTGCGGCAAGAGATATGCTCATGAGTATAAGCTGAAAAATCACATTGCTCAGCATCATGAGAAGGTTAGTACTTGTGTTTATATTAGAAGGCATTTCTACTGTTATTAATTTGTTTTTTTGGGGGACGGGGGACAGCAGTTGCACCCCTCCCCCCCTCTCATACAACCTCTCATTAGCAAAAAGGGAAGTGCAGAAACCACTTGGATTAATTTGTACGTGTTTAGGATTATGGATTGTTGTATCTTAATTTCTATTAACTTGTGTTGCTGCTGCTTTGCTTTCATATTCATTTTCATGGATCAGCCTCTGAGGTACACTGAGAGTGATTAATTGTTGAATAAACCCCATTTCAGCCCCATCAAATTTTCTGTCTAAGATTCTCATCCTTTTATCTTTGATAATTAAAATTTTACATCTTTTTATTGTTATCATTCGCTAACATTAATGTTTGATGGAAAATGAAAAGAAAAACTAAAATACTTCCTCCCACAATCAATGTTGAAGTAATTTTTTGTGCTTGATGGTTTATTAGTTGTTCCCTTCAATACCTTTAACCTTATTCTTCAACACCTCTCCCTCCCTCTCTCTTCTTGAAGTAGCTTGGTAATTATTGGTGTGATATAAGTCATTTTATCGTTTTTCATGAAAATTGATGCTAGACAGATGCAATGAAATTGCAGTCGCAGTGTTGCCATATTAGAGCACTGCAGATGTGTTGCGGTTGTTACAATGTGATCACCCCCTCTTCAACTGCATGTGGCTTTAATTACATGTGTTATTTCAATTAGAAGCCTATAAACTAGTATTGATGAACAGATTTGTTGGCGGTTGGCTGTGGAGAATTGTTTACGGATTTGGCAGAAATAGCCAAATATTAGTGCCGTTATGTCGGTGCTGCATCCGACATCCGACAAATACTATAGACAGTGCATTGGGAGACTCAGAGGTGAAGATAATGGGTCAGAATTTGTGGATATCGAAGTTGACTAGTGGGCAAATGTGGTTTATTTTTATTTTTTTACTGTATTGTGCAAGTCTGTCATACTTTCTATTACGAGGTTAAAAAAAGAGCAGTATATGGGATCCAGTCCACTCACTGTAAGAAATTTCACTGAAACCTCCTAGAGATTCAATGACAGTCACCCCATTCCGCTTTCTGACAGTAAAGTAACGTTAATACCCTTCTATAGATAAATATTATTTCATGTTAGCCTCTCCTTTCGGGATATTGCACGAACTGTTGTGCTATAGCGAAATTACACCTCCATTTTTGGGGCACTCTTATGTCCTTGTGTGTATGATTTCTTGCACTATATATCCCCGCGTTTATAATTTCTCGAACCATATACCATGCCAAGAAGGATTGGTTGACCATGTCAATTTTTTGTTATTCCTATTTTGCCCTTCTTTTATTATCTTGACCTCACATATTCATCTTCAACCTCAAATAATTTGCATTTCCTATTTTTCAAAGAAAAATAAAATATAACAAAACAAATAATAAAAGCCAAAAAATACAAACAACTCTCTTCATCTTCCTAGTTTTAATAAATAAAAAATAATCATTCCTCCTCTCTTCATCAACCTTAGATTAATCCTAAATCCCAAATATTATGCATTTTCTATTTTTAAGGAAAAGGAGAGGGGAAAAAAAAAACTATTGTCATCTTTCTAATTTTTATGGATAAAAACATAAGCAAAATTTATTCCTACCTCATCCCTTCATCTTCAACCTCAAATAATGTGCATTTTCTATATTAAAATCCAGGTAAAAAATTCAAAAAAGGTACTAACAGATATCTTCTTCTTCCCAAATTTAACAAATAAAAATAAAAATTGAAATACTTTCAAGTAGAATTATCATCCATAGTACACAACACCCAACACAATCACCCTACACCACCCTGCCCCACAGCCTACATTAATAAAGAAAACAGCAACCAAAACCACCACTACAACATCCATGCACCACCCAAAAACTACATCACCACAGCCTAGCACTAGTAGCTTCACCTTAAAACTACCATCACAAAATGTTGTTTATACTGAAAAGAGTAATACATCATCAAACTCATCTAGAAAAGTGGAACATATTTGATTAAATTGATTCCACCTGGTCAATTAACAATGTAATGTCTCGTTTGTCTTTTATGGTCCCATAACCTTGTCGGTTTCGCATTGTAACGAAGACTCAGATCACAATCATTGTCCATCGTCATCATCTATGCCGTCCATGTAATTCGATATTCCTTCATTGTTGTCCATCATCATCTTCAAACAATTTAACCTTTGGCCATATTCATTTGCCTGATTTTTCGTATTTGCTAGTTTCCATTTTTTGGACTGATTGGCGTAGGTATTTTTCTCCTTCACCTCATCAATTATGCTTTTAAGGAAAAAGGTATGGATTGATTCAGTTAGGCATTTTTGCCTATTACAACATCAATATGCTCTTCTACTTTTTGGTCCTCATGGTGCTTTGAGATTCTACAGTAAAGTATCCCTATCTGAAAACAAAAGTAAAAAAGGAGGGAAAGAGTAAGGAGATTGCTTTGAAAGGAATGGAAAGGAAAGGAAAGGAAAGGGATACGGCCTTGGGTCTTTAACCCCTGTTCCAAACATCAGTTACGAAGAGCTTTTATAGTTTAGAGGTTTGATTTGAGTGTTTGTTAGCATTTTGAGGTGAGAAAGCACTTTTTGAAAAAGCTGAACATAAGCGCTTTTTATTATCTTAATGAAATTAGTTTTTTTTCCCTGCCTTCAATTCATGAACAACTATCATTGTCCATTAATATTGCCAAAACATCTAATGATTTTGGTTGGAAGTAAGCTAATATAATCTGCTATTAGTTAGTTGCTAATACAATTTGCTATTCGCTAATTGATAAATAAAACCTTAGTGACTATGGGAATGGAGGGTTGGGGATGACGAGGGTTAGGAGAGAAACAAGTAAAGGAGATTTTATGAAAAGAAATTATTTTTATAAAATTAATGGAAGTTAGATAAGGTTATTTTTGTCATTATAGGGGAAATTATTTCTTAATTTCATTGTCATGTAGGCGAGTGGATGAGAGGGCATGACGTACGTGCATATATTGTGTAATTTGACTATAATATAGGTTTCATGAAATATCATCCCCCTCCCCCTCCCCTATCCTCGCCTTAATAGGGATATTTTGAGGATTCATAGGATAAGAGTAAGATGTTCTTCTAGTAGAGGGGAGGGAGGGGGGAACCTTGGGTGGTTCCGTGGTTCAGCAGTGCTTCTGTCATTTTGAACGAATGTGTGTGTGTAAAAATATATTTTTACCATTTATGTTTTAGTTAAACCAAGATTTTGGGAATTGAATTGCATTAGACTAGATATGGGCCCTTGGTCGGATTTTTACTAGTGTCTTGTTTTGATCTGTCATTGGCAAGCTACCACTTTTTGTAGCTGGGTAAATGACATCTTGAAGTGTTCATGTCACTTGGTTATATCTATATTGCACTGTCATTATGATTTTGTTATCTTTTTTTTTTTTTTTTCGTCGCTTGCAGAACTTGGCAGAGGCAGCGAAATATACGCCCCCTACAGAGAAGCCGACAAAAGCATCAAAGCCTGTTGGGATTGCTCATGGCTCTGCATCGTCAGATCGGCCGTTTGTCTGTCCATATGAAGGATGTGAAAAGGCATACATCCATGAATACAAGTTAAATCTCCACCTGAGGAGGGAGCATCCTGGGCATTATGCAGACGAAAATGCCAAGAGTACCGCACAACCGAATAATGCGGAGAATGAGGTGGATGAAGCGAGTGACCAAGATGCTTATGCAGGAAAACGTGCAAGCGGGAAGAGCTTTAAACAGAGCCGGCCAAAGCCGAACTTGAAATTACCACCGGCTAAGATTCCTCAGGCACAGCGTAAAACTTCCAACGCTGCCCTCGCCCCGAATCCAAATGTCATAAAGAAACAATGGCCGGTTAAGGAGAGGTACGAGGAGGAAGACAGTGAAGAAACAGAAGAGGATCGAGACAATGGTGACGACGGATGGAGGTATGGAGAGAATGATGACGACGATGAAGAGACGGAGTACGAGGATTAGTACCTTTTACTCTTCGTCTTGGTTGGGTTAGGATGTAGTAATGTTCCCTATCATATTGTACTGTAGATATAATTTTTGAACACGAAAATGTGCTGAGGCCTCACTTTGTAGTTTGTTTCGTCAACATCCATTTTAGTTCAGAACTAATTTGCAATTATAGTTAGTTTATTTTGAGCCGCCCAACGAATATAGTTATAACACTAATAATTAATACTATTTTAGTAACTTAATGCCATAGAATTTATATCAAATGCATAACAAAAGTAACTATTTCTAAGTAATTATTATACTTTTGAATTAATATATTAAATAGAATGCTATAGTTTTCTTTATATATACAATATTTAGTTGGTCATTATTATTTGGTTGATAAAAATTCAAGGAATCTTATTTTCAACCTTATTGATAGGTGGTTGTGTTATATTCTATTTCTTCCGACCTGCTTGACAACTCTATCAAATTTTGTGATTTTGTTGGATAGGCTAGTGGTTTTTATCCTAATTCACAAAAACCTAAAGACGAATGTTTTGATTAAGCACATTTATCATTCTAAGAATGAATATAACATATAAACCTCTTCTCTTAAACTGTTAGGAATTATTGAATGTAATACTCCATTTTTAGAAAATTCTAATTAAAATTAATAATTATGTGTGATTAGTTATAATCATTAATTTAGGAGGTTTAGTATTAAATGTATTATTATTATTATTATTATTATATTTATTATTATTATTATTATTATGACAACTTAGATATAAAAATAATTAGGCTAAAAAGTTGATAGAAATCGATTATTTATTTTAATCCTAGTTTTTATACGTAAATCTTATCTAAATTATTTTATTAATAGCCGCGATCCGTAATCCGAAATAAATTCCTAAAATTTATTTTCGATTATTTTTATCTTTTTTATTTTATTTAAATTTATCTCAGATCGGATTATTTTTCTATCCGACATTTTAATTTATCTAGACTAAATTTAAAATAAGATATATGTGTGTGTGTGTGTATGTATGTATATATATATATATAATATTTTTTTCTTCTTTCTCTCCCTCTGCCATATGCTATCCCATCCCTGTACTTTCCTGTCTCCCCCACTTTCTTCCTTTACTCCACATCCTGCATTTATACACACTTATACACACCACACACGACACATCTCTGCACACTTACGTAGCAGCCCCAATCCACTATTCCTCCCAGCAACACTCCCTCTCTGCATAACACAACACACGCATACACACGACACATACCACCCCAAACAAACAGCCCCCTCTATTTCTTCGACTCTCCCACACCAAATAGCCCTTACTCCCCTCCCTGCCCCGTTTGTTTCCAACCCCCAGCTCCTAGACCAACCCAGCCTTTCCTCTCTTTTTGTTCGGTTTTCCTCCCCCTAAACACCACCGCAGCACTCATCCCCATCCTTCCCTCATTTTTTGTTTGGTTTTTCACTTTCCCAACCACCTTCTCCCCTCCCTTCTCCCCCTGCACCTCCCTCTTGTCCAACACAACCAAACATCCCTTATGTAGCCATCCTCAACGCACGCCACTACGCCATCATCCATTGCAGCCACCTCCAACCATCGCCCTTCCCTTGTCGCAGAACCTAGCCCCAGCACCATCGCAAACCGCCGACCACCCTCTCCTCTTTGTTGTCGCGCCTTCAACCAGCACCACCACCAGCCCTCGACCTCACGCAACACCCCCTTCCCTATGTATGTTCTTCATCTCGTGCGCCCAACCTCACAGCCAGCTCCGCCTATAGTAACCCGTCGCCCAGCTCCCTACTCTCGGTCGTCCAACACAGCGCCCAACAGCCCGAGCAGCACCTCCAACCCCGCGACCCCTGCCTGTCACCATCACCCCCATCGCAGCCCTACACTGCCCATCACCGGTTGACCACCATCCCACCATCCCATCGCCCAACCGGCAACCCCCACCGTCGTCCGACCTAGCCATCACCACTAGCTCCGCCGACCACCACCTCTGCCGCCCTCTCCTTCCCCCTGCCTCGCAGCCCGACCAACCCGTCGCCCAGCCAACAACCATGCCTCCTTCCTTTTGTGCATGACTTACGATGCATGCAGCGTGAGTTACGTGGTATTCTAATAAAATTTGGTACCATATTAATTGTAAATGTATTTTGATAATTTTAGAAAAATAAATATTTTTATACTATGATTATTATTTTATCTGATAGATATTAATTCTGTATTTATGGTATTATTTTAGGTACAAAAGTTTAATTTGCAGGACCTAATAAATTTTAGTGGATACCGCTAATTTTATATTTTTGCTGGAATTCAGGTAACCGTTATACCTTACTAAAATGTTAAATATTGCGTGATAACACATTAGGATTTTTGGTGTATGAAATATGTTTAGCATGATTTATTTCGATATAATTGTGTGTTAATTATTATTATTATAAAAACGGATAAAAACGAGCATGTTATCTGATATAAAATATTTTGGATACAAAAGTATGATTTAAAAATGATTCTAATGACGGAAAAATAATTTGTATGATAATTATGTGTAAAATAATAGGTTGAGCATTCTTAGATATAATTATTCAATAATTATTATGGATGTGTGCCCTAGGGGCAATTTAGTCAGTTTTGTGCATTATGATATCTATTCTGAAAATTATGGTTAATATGTATTATCTGTTGCGGATTATACGATTGTGTGTTTTGTACGTTTTAAAAGTATGTGATAGGGTTTCGTATGTCGAAATCTGTGTAGGGGCAAAATGGTCTTTTGACATGATTGGTGATTTAAATTATATAATAAACAATTAGATTATTTTGTTTTAGTCTTTTCACGACAAATTAATAAATAAGATAGACTTAGTATTTAAATGGATGCTAATATGATAATTATTAGCTTTAGGGACATTTTGGTCACTTTCGACCTAACACCCAAATGTGAATAATTGGATATAGAATGGCCTTAGACTTTTGGTAGGTTGACCTTAGTATTGACTTAAGGTTGACTTGGATAATTGGAAATAAAGGAAAAATGAATAAGTATGGAAATGAGAATAAATGTGTAATGTGTGTTATCTGTGATCACTTTATAAAAATACTAATACATAAAGTGGAAGACCTCGAGTTTGGGAATGATTTCTCTCTAGGGGTAGCTACCCTAGAGATGAGGTAGGAGTCCTCGATTTGTTTGGATTTTTGGTGTTCCGGTTGTACCCTAGTAAGACCCTAGTCTACTTTATAGGTGACCTACGGGCCTTATAGGGGGTATCGATACTTAAGGATTAGGTGTCCGAGGTGAGGAGGGTACTGTGTGCCTTGTGCATCAGTATGACCAGAGTACTGTTATGCCTCTGGGTTGGATGGTTGGAGGGTATTGTGTTACCTTGTGCGCCGATATGACTGGTGTACTGTTATGTCTCCGAGTTATTATTGTATCCCCCTTGAGTAAATAAAATGGAAATAATATGATTTGATTGGAAGGATTATTATTGGATATTGAATTGGTTTGGTAGTGGTCGTTGTACCTACCTGTGGTTTTGGGTGGCAGCTGTTGCACCTACCTGTGGTTTAGGTGGTAGCCTTCAGGCCTACCTATATGGGTATTATGTCTGTAAGTATACCTATGACGTTATGTTTATTATTATACTATATCTGTAAATATACTGTTGATGTTATGAACTTTAATTTATTGTACCTATAAGTGTACCTATGAGGTTACAGATTGTATTTGTAAGTACACATGTGATGTTATGTATTTTATTATATTCTACCTATAAGTATACATTTGATGTTGTGGATTTTGTTATAGTTTACCTGTGAATATACTTGTGATGTTATAAATTTGGTTGGGAGTTATGCTGAGACATGAGTCATACTGTGGATGTTATAATTGTTATGCTGGAGTTTGGGTTCTAATTATTACTTTTGAGAGTGCCTTTGGCATGTTAGTTTGGTAAGCTTTTGGTTGTTTTAGACAAATGAAAATGAGTAGTATGTGAATTTAATAGAATTCGACCGTCTAAATGATTACTGTATATCGATCATCGTATCAATACTTAAATGTCTTGTACCTGTTAGTTGTATGCCTTGCATGTGTTCCATGCTAGTTTTTCATATTAGTTTGGTTGTTTTAGACAAATGAAAATGAGTTGTATGCCTTGCCTATTCAACGGGCAGTCTTTACCTTGTAGGATTACTTTAAGGGTAGGGTCTGACAACTTCAAATATAGGGTTGAGAGTTAGGACTATCTGGTGTTCGCCTCGATTTCTTTTGGTTTGGATATTTCGTGGACTCTTGAGTCCACTGCTATTTTTATTTTGTTACATCACAACTCTTTGCCTGATCTTTTTGTATTTATCAGGACAATGTAATTTGTAATAAAATTCTATCCTACCTTTTTTTTAATGTTATTTAAGTAAAGTAATATTTTAGCATTAGTACTTAGTATAAGAACGGTAGAGCATGCCAGAATTATACTGAGTGTGGCGGTAAAACCCATTGATTTTGTAATTAACGCTTTCGCAAAACGAAAATTTTTAGTAGTAAAAATGGGGGGTGTTACATTTAACTTGTAGAAAGCTGTGAGAAAATAAAGAATAAAAAATGCCAACGAATATGAAGGATAGAGAACATGTATTTTCTTTCATTTGTCAAACTTGCTTGAATACAAAAGTTCATAACTAAAACTTCAGAAAAACAAGGAAACACTAAGCAACAATGTGAAGAATATTAAGAATTATAAATCAGTAAATGGACTCCTAAAATACTACAATAACTAGCTAAAAATCAGCAACAACTAAGCCAAATAATTGGTCTTCAAAGCTGGTCACATTATGCAGCAATTTGACTTGTTCAACAATCACTGCAGCAACTTCTAAGGCACAAATCTAACACTCCTCCTTGCCTTTGAAGCTGCAAACTCCCATCTTGTTCTTTAGTTCTTCAAACTTGATTCTGGGTAAGGCTTTGGTGAATATATCAGCAACTTGATTTTCTTATCTGCAATAAATTAGTGAAATTTCTCCTTCTTTTTGAATTTCTTGATGAAAATAGAATTTAATCTTGAAATGCTTTGTTTTTCCATGAAACACTGGATTTGAGAAAATTGAGATGGCATCTTAATTTTCAACAAAGATTTGAATGGATTTTTGCTGATGTAAACACAAATCTTTAAGAATTTTCCTCAACCAGATGGCTTGATTTGCAGTAGCAACAAATTTGGCTTCAGTAGTGCTTTGAGCAACAATTTCTTGCTTCTTTGAGCACCAGGTGATCATACCTGAACCAAGACTGAAACATAAACCACATGTGCTCTTCATATCATCAGTTGAACCTCCATAATCACTGTCAGAAAAACTAATTAACTGGAATCGATCACTTCTATCATACTTGATTGCATAATTGACATTCCCCTTAACATATCTGAGGATACTTTTGGCAGCTTGCATATGTTCTTCACCTGCATAGTGCAAAAACTTGGAGAGAAGATTTACAGCTTGTACTATATCAGGCCTTGACTTAGGGAGATACATGAGACAAACAATTAAGCTTCTATAGAGATTCTCATTCACTTTGGCAGTGTCATCATCTTTGGAAAAGTTCACTTTTGCTTGCATAGGAGTTTCTTGAGCCTTGCAATTCTCCATATGAAATTTCTTTAAAATCTCCTTAGCATATTTCCTTTGATTAATGAAAATCTCATTTCTCTACTACCTTACTTCTAAACCTAGAAAATATGTCATCAATCCTAATTCTGTCATCTCAAATTCTTTGAGCATTTTAGACTTGAAATTTTCAATGAGCTCCTGATTGTTTCCTGTGATCAAAAGATCATCAACATAAACTGAAACAATGATAATGTTGTTGTCTTCACTTCTTACATATAAAGTTTCCTCACTTAAGCTTTTGTTGAATCCTAAGCTGATTAGATGATCATAAATTCGATTGTACCATACTCTTGGAGCCTGCTTGAGGCTATATAAAGCTTTCTTTAGTAAGTAGACATTGTCTTCTTAGCCTTTCATGATAAAATCATCAGGTCACTATACAAAAATCTCCTCCTTCAAGAAGCCATTTAAAAATGTAGATTTTATGTCTAACTGGAATACTTTCCAGCCCTTTTGAGCAACTACAACAAGAAGCAATATGATGGTATCAAGTCTAGCCACAGGAGGAAAAGTCTTTGAAAAATCTTCGCCAAAGACCCGTGCATATCCCTTCACAACAAGCCTAGCTTTGTACTTGTTTACTGACCCATGAACATTGAGTTTGGTTCTAAAAACCCATTTCTAATGACCTTTCTATTTAAAGGTCTTTCCATAAGCTGCTATTTATGATTCTTCTCAATCATGCTCAACTCCTCTTTCATGGCTGAAAGCCAATTTTTATCTTGTATTGCTTCTTGAACTCCAACAGGTTCCATTAGAGCTATATTGCATCTTGCATATATGTCTGTAAGTGGTGTGGTTCCTCTGACATGTTGATCATCAACATCGTCTTCACTAGGCTGCAACTTAATAGAAGCTTTAACTTTTGAGCTCCAGCCCCACTTTTCATCCTCCATGAACACCACATCTCTGGTGATCATTATCTTTCTAGATTGAGGCTGAAAAACTCTATAGGCTTTAGAGGTATCACTATAGCCTATAAAGACTCTAGGTTAAGCCTTCTTGTCTAGCTTATCCCTTTTCATCTGTGGCACATGAGTAAAATACAAACAACCAAATATTTTCAAAATTTTCAAATTTGGTTTAAACCCATACTAAGCCTCAAAAGGAGTCTTCCCATTCACATCTTTAGTGGGAAGCCTATTCAATAAAAACACAATAGCATTGGTTGCTTCAGCCCAATACTCCTTAGGTATATCTTTCTAATGCATCAAGTATCTTGCCATCTCAAAAATGGTCCTATTCTTGCTTTCACTAACTCCATTTTGTTGTGGAGTACATGGAGTTGTCAACTGATGCTTAATGTCAGCTTCCTTAGAAAATTGATTGAATTGAATTGAAGTATACTCCTTGCCATTTTCATACCTCAACTTTTTAATGGTACAACCACGTTGATTCTCAATCCATTGCTTGAATTTCTAAAAAAATGCATGCAAGATCAGTGTGGATGAGTTGCAACTTCTTTATTACTCTCCAAGTAGATTTATAGAATGGAACTCTTGCTTGCTTGCCATAATGAAAAGCTTTGTAGCTCTGTAATTCTGATTCCAGCTGAGGAAGACCTTGAGCAAGTTCTTTTCTCTGTAAATTCAGTACATCAATATGATGGAAATGTCCCAGTCTTTTGTGACAGATTTCTGTAATGCTAGCAACATTTGAGTAAGCTGTCCGCTCCTCCTATAATGGATCCAGAGAAAAACTCTTGCCCTTCATTTTGACTTTAAATAATTCTTTATTTGCTACATCTTTTATCAGGCATTGCTTGCCTTCAAAGATAACTTTGAAACCCCTTTCAAGTAACTGACCAACACTCAACAAATTCTAATTTATATTAGGTACAAATAATACATTCTTATTTAATTTTGTACTTGAGAAACTTTCAATTGCCACGGTTCCTTTCCCCTTGACACCAATGTATTCTCCATTGCCGATTTTCACTTTGGATTTTACTGATGTTTCCAACTCTTTGAAAAGATCACAATCAAAAGTTATGTGACTGGTGCATCTACTGTCTATAAGCCATTTGTCATTAGAGCTATTGGTTGCAAAACATGTCGTGACAAAGAGTTGCTCTTCCTCCTCCTATTGGTCTGCAATTTGAGCGACATTTTTTTGTTGTAAGTTGACTTGAGTCACATTCTTCTACTGAGAGTTACTCCCGCAGATCTTTTGATGGTGCCTCATTTTCTTACATTGATCACACTGAACATCAGGACTCTTCCAACACTTCCAAGGTGCATGACCCTTCCTTCCATAGTGTTTGCAAGGAGCATAATTAGTTTTGCGTTCTCCACTTGTGTTAGCCGAATATGATCTTGAGGTTTCCTTCTTATTATTCTTATTCTTTCCTTTTCCTCCTTGGTTTGTTTGCAATTTTGCTGGTAATGCTCCTTCAACATAACCTTCAGACCTCATAAATCTTCTTTGTTCTTGAGCCTGTAGAGCATTCAACAATTCCGCCAAGCTAATTCTTGATAGGTATTTAGTATTTTCCAAAGAGGAAATAGTTGCTTTAAATCTCTCAGGAACAGTAATAAGTATGTTTTGAACTAATCTAGAATCATGAATTTCCGAGCCAAGTAGTCTTACTTTGTTGGCAATACTGAGTAATTTATTTACATACTCCTTAATTGTCTCTGATCCCTTCATTTTCTACAACTCAAGTTCTCTGATCAGGTTGAGAATCTGCATTCCTTTGATCCTTTTATCCCCTTCATACTCACTTTTGTGGAAATTCCAGACCTAGAATGCCGATTTCATGGTCATGATCCTGACAAAAATTTCTGGTGAGACTGCAACAAATAGTGTAGCTCTAGCCTTTGACTTCCTTGTTTTCTTCTCTTTGTTATTCTTAATTTGCACTATTATTGGGTTTGCTTGCAGTGGAGGAACTTCATAGTCCTCTTCTACAATTTCCTAGAGATCATTCGCTTCCAAATGTGCCTTCATCCTGGCTACCCAAATATGATAATTCTCACCATTAAACGCTCATGGTGCTAATGCTGTGATGGGTGTTTCAAAATCCATGGAAGAAGCAAAGCGTTTAGGATTTTATGGTGGGTTTCACTCAATGACAAGTCCCTTAATAAGAGAGCTCTAATACCAATTTGTTAGAAAATAAAGAATAAAAAATGCCAACAAATATGAAGGACAGAGAGCATGTATTTTATTTCATCTGTCAAACTTGCTTAAATACAAAAGTTCATAACTGAAACTTCATAAAAATGCGGAAACACTAAGCAACAATGTGCAGAATATTAGGAATCATAACTCAGTAAATGGACTCCTAAAATACTGCAATAACTAGCTAAAAATTAGCAACAACTAAGCTAAAGAATTGGTCTTCAAAGCTGGTCACGTTATGAGGTAATTTTACTTGTTCAACAATCACTGCAGCATCTTCTAAGGCACAAATCTAACAAAAGCATTGAGGAAAGAGAAAAAAATTAGGAGGAAAATATTTTTAGGTTTTTTTGTTATCCAAAAATTTATAGAGAATTAAAATAAAAGAAAATTAGAGGGAGAAAGTTCTACTATATTTTTTTCCCTAAGCTAAACCTAAGGAAACAAAAGAAAAAAATCGAAGAAAATTTCCTCGACTTTGGTCCCTGACACTTCATGGTCATTGACTTAAACATTTGTTACCGAAGTAAGCGTTATGTTCCCTTTGAATCCCTTTTAAAAGTTCTTTCTATCTCTACCAAAAGCAATGGAAGAAGTTAAGAATGTCAAAGAACCTAAATTACCTAAGAAGCAAAGCCCGAATCCGAGCTACCTTGAATCAAAGAAGCAGAAGCTTGAAAACCCTAATAAGAATTTAAACCTAATGGAAGACCACACTGATGAAAATGGTAGAAATGACCTAGGAGCATTAGAAACAAATAGTGAAGTAGTTTAGAAGGAGAAAGAAGCAAAGCCAGAAGTGGAATACGGGAGAGAGTTGAAGAGGAAGAGGTTAAACATTCCAATAGTAAAGATATAATTGATTCAAAAGGGAATAATATTTTAAAATAAGAAAAGGAAGACATCAATTCGGCCGACAATAAGGATGGCGACAAAAAATTAATCTGGCCGTGAAAGTGATTTCTCTTACGATCCATTTGTAGGGGCTGACCTTGTACTATTCTTGTGTTTAGGACTACGTGGCGCATGGTTCTGCGTGGAGCTTAGATTGTCAATGATATGGGTAACAACAACGATGATGATAGCGATGCTTACAATGAGGAAATGTCAATGATAAGGGAATGATTTTTCGGATATGAAGAAGCAATTGACAAGTGACTACTTGGTAGTTAATGGGAATTAAGAATATAAAAGTTTGAGAAAGATTTTTTTGGACCGGAGTAGAGCTTACATTAGAGCGGGTCAGGTTGCTATCATATCGGGCTATATGATAATTGAGTTATTTCGGTTTTGGATAATCTTAGATCATTTTGTCAGGTTAGGTTAGATCGGGTTTGATTTATACAAACTCAATATCAAATAATCTCGGATCGTTTTAAGTTTCCAAATGGGGCCGAACTAAGATTGGGTGGACTCAAATTTGGATAAATTTGGGTGATTTTAATTTTGGTTCAAGTTCGGATTAGGTTCGAGTGAGTTCAAATTATTATACTTTCAGATCGAGTTTGGATAAGATTCAGGTCATTTTAAATTTGAGTCATAATTGTGTTATTTTATTTATTCATTTATTTATTCTAAGATGTTATTAAATATAATTATTTTGAGAACTTTTATTTCAATTTATTTTATTTAATTAAGTGCTCATTTGGTATGGGGGTAATAGGGGTGGAAAAATTACCCCCATATTTTATATATATATTATATAATCTATTTAAAATTAAATATTTTTATTCTAATGAATACCCATTTTAGATCTCAATTTAATCTAAAATGGATATTTCATTAAAATATATTTATTATTATTAAATACTTAATATAAAAGATGCAAAATAGAGGAGAAATTTTTTCACCCCTATTACCTCCATACCAAACAAGCCCTAAAAGGCCTTAGAATTTTTTGTCATTATTTCCTCTTTGGAGGTGTATTTATGGTTTCAAATTTAAAAGTCTTTAACTCCTATCACTTTTTATTTTATATTAAGGTATAACTTATAATTCAACTTCATTATTAGCTTAGTCATATTGAATTAGAGTATTATTTTAATTTTATATTATATTTATATTTTATACAGTCTATATAATATTAACTTAAAATGATCGTTGATAATTGATAATAGATGAAGGCTTCTAAAGTTGTACTTCTCATATTATTTTTAGAACAAATAATTATGTCATATCAACATAATTTTATTAAATATGATAATGATAATAATATAAAAATAATGATAACAATAATAATAGTAATTAATGAATATCAATTATGGCAAAAATAATAATAACAAAACATAAGTTTTTTTTATATTTTTTAGTTTGATTAGATCATATCAAGCTAAATAAGATAAAAATTAGATAAAGTAAGTAATAATGAATAATGGTATACCGGGTAGTATTTTGATACTGAAGCTACCAACATATAGTAAACTCAGGCTTTTGATTAGTTTAGGAACACCCGGTAAATTAAGTGTTGGATGTATACCTTTTGAGGCTTTTCAAAAAATTACACGGTGCTTCTTCTTCTTTTTTTCCTTTTTTTTTTTGTGTTTTGAGTTATAGATGTTAGATATATTATTATTATTATTATTATTATTATTATTATTATTATTATTATTATTATTATTATTATTATTATTATTATTATTTTATGTTGCCTTTTAAGGCTTGTATATTTGTATTTTGGGTTAAACAGGTACTTGAAGTGCTTATATCATGCCTTTTGAGGCTTACACATTTGTATTTTGAGTTATTGATGTGGATATGTACCTTTTGAGGCTTTTTAAGAGCTTATATGATGTTTTTTGAAGCTCGTATGTTTGTATTTTGAGTTTAAGGTATTTTATATATTTGCACTATTATTATCTTATGGTACTACATGAAAATGAACTAATATTTAGATGGTATAGTAGAATTTTTTTTCTTTTTTCTTTGCTTTTATTTCTATACTTCAATATTGGTATCAATGGATATTGTACTTGTATATACATAAAAAGTGATATAAGCTTTAAGAAAATATATTGTTTCAAGATTTTGATGTAAATACTAGTATGGACTAGTTGTACAACTATATTATTTCATGTTAGATAACGTGTTAGAAAATTTGATTAATGGTTTAATAATAATTTTCGGGTAGTACCGGATTGAATCTTTATAGGTTTATAATTTTTTCGGTTATATTAAATTTTGGATAAATGATGGATCGGATCAAGTAATTTTGGATTTATAGTTTTATAGGTTATATTGGGTTTCGAGTGAGTATTGGGTCGAGTTTATAATTTCTCAGATTATATCGAATATCAAATATCGGATACGGATCGGATAAGTTTTGGATTCCTAACTTTTTGGATAAAATTAGATCAAATTTTTAAAGGATCAAATCGGTATTCATCAGATGTTTTGGGTCAGGCCAACTTTTGCCAGCTCTAGTCCCAAGGTTTTTCTCTAACGTATCGAATATATAGTAATGGATGGTTAATTTAGACCTATATTTTATTTTATTTGTGCAATATGTTAATATTTCTACTGCTATAATTTTCTAGTGGTTTGCAAATTGTTACTCAGATGACCAATTATGGATAATTAAAAGTTAACCATAGTTTTCCTTAGTTTTTTCTTTCTGCAAAACCAATATCTTCATTTTTCAAGTAAATATTTTCAACAAAATTTTCGAGGTAACTAAACGAAAGGAAAATAATCAATTCCCTATCCTCATTCTATTTCTTTTTTCCTTTTCTCAACAATTTCATTAAACCAAGTAGATCCTTAGAATCCTTTTTATAATAACTACCATCACTTTCATGCATCTAATCACTTCAGTAAGCAAATGACACTTTGTTGAGGGATGCAATTACAAAAAAAGTCTATTAACATATTCTCCAATTCTACCCATGCAAGTTTAATTGGCAAACATATATCAAACAACATAATGATAATAAAAGTTACTCTTATAAGAAGCTTGGCTCACACAATGATAACGTTAAGCAATATCTTTGTTGAAGGGGCACCATTGTTGCATTTAAGAACAATAACATTGACTTCAAAATCTCCATTCACAATGATCAAGTCACGTTTTATGATTTCCCTTAACCAACATTTTCTTAGCCATGCTACCTTCGGAGGTCTCATTATAGTTCTTCCACCAGTTTTTATCTCCAAATATGTCGTTACTTAAAGCTCAATCTCTTTATCATTTAACCTCTCAAAAACCTCCTTCAACATTATAAGAAGTGATAAGTGACAAGTGACAGACAATTCTTTTCTAGTTTTACAGAGTCAAGCATGCATAAGAAACTTTTTTTCTTAAGTGTACTCATTTCAAGTATTGCATGGCTACAATATATGCCTTATTTAAAGAAAGTCCTCAACTTTTTTCCAAAAAAATTCTGATAAAATTTTGATGCATTAAAAGGAACCTCAAGCTACATATTCTATGCATGTTGAATTACCGGGAAGATACATTCACTTTCATTTGTCTAGGGATTCCACCGTCTACTGCAAGGCTTACTGTGATTAGATGTAAGATATGGTTCTTAAGGCGGTTGTAACACCCCTAAAATTTACAGTTTAAAATTTTCATTTATACATAAAATTGTATACTAAAAACAGGGGGTGTTATCGGCGTGATTAGCAAAATATTGACCCTTGGCCAATCTCATACTAACCACAAGGTTAGAGAAACTAAAAGTACTAATACAAGAAATCCATTAAACCATAACAGTTTCAACATTTCATAAATAAAATAGAGTGCACAATTATCAGAATTAATACATAAATGGAAGTCAAATACAACAACACCCATTATGGGGGAAATAAAACGATAAACAAAACGATGAAAAAGATAGATAATGATAAGTTCGGAGAACACCCTCTCAGACCCCACAAAAAGTATGACAAACTGTCATTCAGTCCTACCCAAGGCATCGTAGGCATCAAAGTCATTAATAGCATCACCTCCTACTTGCATAAACTCAGGAGGGTCCACTGTTTGTGGGTATGAGCAGAACCCATGAAAAGGGGAATTATTACACTACGTGTTGAGTAAGGTAACCATATGACTAATACCATGCAAACATGAAAAGCCAGACATTGCATGTAGTAAATCATTCAGGTTAATCACCATCATTAGCATTTAGGCCATCATTTCTTTCTTTGCACATCTCTCAAATTATATCTATGTGAGTACGGAAACTCCACTATCATGGCCGGCGGAATGGAGACAACTACTCTAAGACAAAATGCCTCCGGCCACTATTATAGCTGGTGGAATGGGTACAACTACTCTAGGAAAAAACACACCTGACTAGTATTATAGTCGGTGGAATGGAGCAACTACTCTAAGGTAGAACACACTTAGCCATTATTATAGACGATGTAATGAAAATCATTCTAACCTGACCCTGACCCACATGGTGTTTTACTGTAAGTACTTAGTGTCTTTTCTGTGATTTATTATCACATAAGGTTTGATTTATCGAGCTCAGAACCCCTATTATTATAGTCGGTGGAATGGTCTCCAAGGCAAAATGCTCTTGGCCACTATTATAGATGGTGGAATGAAAAACACCCTAACCTAAGCCTGGCTTGATAATATTTCACTTTAAGTAATTAGTGTTTTACTTGTTTCTTATTCTACAAGTAACCCCGACTAGACATGCATGCCCTCAATAGACTCCCAACTCATTACCTTAGACTTCCTGACATATCTTGGGACCTCTACACTCCCTAAGACTCCAAGACCTCTTTTTTACCTTCCACCCTACTCACCATGAATCCAAAAGCCCCCATGCATTTGGGTCAAGGCCCACTTTTCCATTTCTCCACTTAGGCTCACCATCGTCTACTAGGGTTTTCCTTTAGAAACCCTAAACTAGCCTATGTGGCCCTAGCTTCACTTTTCCTCACTTAGCCCATACTCCCCTTTGACTCCAACACCATTGCTCCACACAACCTAGTCCAAACATCACAACCCTATTCTCTAATTTCCGCATGGTCTAAGAAATCTTAGTTGGATACCCCAAATTCCTAGTACTTCTCTTTTCTTTTACACCATTCTTTCGCACACACACTCCACCCTCTTTACCACCTGACTCACCCTCCTTCATAAGACACCCTCCTAATCTCAACACTAACTCCAACCAATCCCCATCAATCCCTTTCATACACTCCCCTACTTAGGGTTTTCCCCCAAAAGCCCTAGTTATGCCCCCATGCACACTTCTACCAACCCACTTACTATCTTTAACCCATGGACTCTAATCACTCAAAGTACTCTTCCCTCACCATGATTAAACCTTAAACCACCTTTTCCCATGTAAACTTTACCCCCATGCAAAGGCTAACTACCCTATGCAAGCCTTACACTTCCCATGAAATATTTACTCCAACCCTTTATTTTATTATTATTATTGTCCCCTTATTTTGTCACCCATAGTTCATATGGTACTTAAGCTTTTTCCTACTTCTTTCTAATCACTCCACCCTCTTTTTTTCTTTTAGATCCTCACAACCTCATCATACCACCTAAGGCCTTCTAGCATGCATGTCATATTATAACAACTATATGTAAGAGCATGTTATAAATTAAAAGGCATATCACCCATATCACACATATCATAACTCATACACAACTTACCTTATCTCCATGCAAAGCAAGCTGCATCACACACATTTTAGTACATACTCACATATAATACATAACACATATCAAAACACTCATGAGCATATAAAACATACAAACTAAGCCTTAACCATATCTTTACTTAATAGGATACCAAGCTTGGTGCATGAATCCTATGCCTCCTCATGGGGAGGGTTTGGTTCACCTATAAAAATGGAACACTAACATTAACTTTCTTCTCACTTCTTTCCCCTTTTCTTTCATTTTTTTTCTAACTAAATATTAGTAAAGAGATTAATAATAATAATAAGGTTAATAATAGAAAAATATTTAAAATAAATTATACCAAATAAAAATAAGGGTTAGGGCACAACCTGAGGGGATGTGGAAGCTAGGGTGGCGGTGGCACATGGCGGGACGACACAAGTGTGGTGGGGGTGGTGGTGATAGAAAAGATAGGATTTAGGGGTTGGAAAGGGGGTGATTTTTTCTTGGGTACTAGGGTTCCTGGGTCAGAGGGGGTTCGGGAAGTGGTGGTGGCATCCCATGGTGGTGATGCGGGCAGCGGCGGCGAGGGTGGACGAAAGTGGAAGAGAGGGAAGGAGGAGGAAGGAGGGAGAGAAAAAGGAAATGGAGGGTATGGGAAGGTAGAGGGAGGTTTTTTGGGTAGAGAAGGAGGTAGTGGAGGCGGTAGTTGTGGCGATGGTGGTGGTGCAAGGCGGCTCAAGGGGCGACAAAGGGTGCAAAAGGGCAGCTCAAGCTGCTCACTTTGCACAGGTGGGGAAAGCATATGAGGGTTACGTTTTAGTAGTGGGTGGTATAGGGAAGAGAGTGGGTGGTAGTTTGGATGGGGCGCAGCGCGACGACGGCGGTGGTTGCGTTTGAAGGGGCGATGGAAGAAGGAGGCAGGGAAATTCTGGGTAGAAAAAAAAAGAGAGAAGAAGAAGGGTGAGGGAAGGATTTTATGGGCATAGGATAGGAGAAGAAGACAAGAGGCAATGAGGACAAGGGAGTGGGGGGGAGGAGCAGGTGGCTACCGACTAACGGTGGTAGGTCGATGCAGGATTGCGATGGTGCAGGTTTGCAGGGGGTAGGGTTAGGTTTTGGAATGCTTGAACTAAAGCTCAATAAGGGTTATGTTTATTCAACATCTTTATAGCAATACACGAATCAAAACAGAGCTAAACCTACAAGAAAAGCTTAGTTTGACATGTCCAAACTCCGGATGCCCAAACCACCTTTGTCCTTAGGTTGACATATACAGTCCCAACCAAGGAGGTGAATCCTCCTTTATCTACGAGAACCACCCACAAGAAATATCTATATTTTGGAATCTTTGAGACATGCATGATATAAAAGTGGCATAGTAGAGGTAATAGACTGAATCATTGTGATACGACTAGTGAGGGAAAACATGCTATGTTGCTAGGAAAAAAAGTATTTTCTGAACTCTATCAACTATTGAAGCATAGAAACCTCTTTGCCTTTGACCAGAATACATGGTGATTTTGAGGTACCTTCCCAAGCTATTAACAATTGGGAAACCAGAGATAAAAAAAATCTCCTTCTTCGCGGGGTTTAGCACATTAGGAGAGAAAATAACAATGGATTTCGCACTACTTACTTTTTGATTAAAGGAGAAAGCAAAAGAGTGGAGCTAATGTATAATATTTCATATTTGATTGAGCATTGCTTGTGAAAAAAGAACCAGGGCATTAGCAAAAAATAAATGGGAGATTTTCGTACCACCCCTTGTTAACGACACATGCTTCCATCTCCCATGATTTACCTCAACTGGGATCAAATGAACCAACCTCTCCATGCATAATATGAAAATGTACAGGGATATTGGGTCCCCTTGTTAGATTCCCTCGTAGGGTGAAAAGCTCTAGACACTTCCTAGTTCCAAATGATTCATATCGATAGGGTGATAATGCAAGACATAATAAGGTAGATAATTAGGGCGGGAAAACCCACAGTGAGAAGCGTATCTTCAACAAATGACCATGAAAGGCGATCAAAAGCCTTTTCTAAGTCAACTTTGATGGCCATTAAACTCGACTTTCCTTTCTTGTGTCGCATAAAATGGAGAATCTCTTGTGCGATGGCAATGCTGTTCTTCAGTTGAAGACCTGGTAAGAAACTTGTTTGCTCTGGCCCGATAAGTTTGTTAAGCAGTGGTTTCATTCTAGTCATAAGAACTTTGGTAATTATCTTACAAGCCACGTTACAATACATAGCCTGATCAGTCTAAATTCCTTGATCGAATCATAATAAAAATGGTAAAACCTCCCCATCACAGATAATCACAAGCCAAACTTAAGAATAAAAAAAGGGGGAAATAACCTATATAAACATATCCAAAATACAATGCCTAGTGCTAACAAATGAAAAAAAAAATATGAAGCAAGACAGTGTTACAATCTTGTTTAGCAATACCTAATTTTGATCATACATATATAGAAAATTTTGCCCGCATAAATAATACATGAATCAATAAAAATGAGAATGTAGACAAATAAAAGTTAAAGGTCTTATAAGTTAAGCCTTGAGCCCTCGAGTCGATGACCTAATTGGGAATAATACCTATGTCCCAAACCAATTGTCATCATACTTTCAAACTAATATTACCTAATAATTTATTTGAGTAATTCAAGATATAATTAGTATAAATGGTCACAACATTAATTCTAATATTAAAAATATTTAGAAAAAACTAGTAAAAGTATAAGAAGAGGAATATCACATCATGTACCTTAAATAAAAATCAATTAAACAATGGAAAATGTGTATCAATTCTATTACAACATATATCAATGAAAATTTGTAGTGTTAAAATACTATACATTAGATTCTATAACTTGTAATATTCTACCTACAACATCACAACAAATTAGGAAAGAGTTAGAATAAAAATGTTATTTATTCATTATATCAAATACATTGAGAATAAGAAATTTATATTAATCAGCATTTGTTATATAATTTTTACAGATCTCTTCTAATCACATCTAATCTAATTTAATTTTAGCCTAACTATAATTAAAAATAATATTGGGTTATTATTATTGTCATTCATATCTATTAAACACCATTATTACTATTGATATCATTGTAATAATTTTTATCATTAATACTACTATAAAATTCTATTGATATCATTATAACAAATTTTATCATAGAAATTATATTAATATGATCATATGATATAATCGATCAATTAAAAAATGAAGGCGATAAAAAATACATTCTTAGAAGCAAACATTCATTGATTATTGATTATCAATGATTAATATAAATTCATGTAATGCAATAACTACATAGAATATAAATATAATATAAAATTAAATTAATATTCAAATTCAATAATAATTAATCTTATAATAAAAATTAATTATAAATTATACCTTAAAATATAGAGGTATACAATTCAGTTGAACAAAAAAAAACATTTAAATTAAAAAAATTGATTACATATTCATGCCACATTTAAAGATAAAGCAATGGAAAATTTATTCAAGAGTTCAATACAATCAAATTCAAATCAGTAAACTCAAGATAATTAAACTTCAATACATCTTAAAATGGGAAAAAAACTAATATGAACATGACCGGATTCATATTCACTACACTCCAATCCAAAAAATAAAATAATATTAATTTATCTTAAATGTGACTAAACCCAATCCAAGAATAGAATGATCAGAATTTACCCAAATCCAATATCTTAACAGTTTAACCCCGTCCAAGGATAAAATAACCTAAAATTATATGACTACAAAACGATATGATCCAATCTAAAAATATAATAAGAATTTATCCAAAGCCGGCATAACCCAATTGTTGGGCGAACCACCCCGCCCAAGGGGATCCATTCCAACAAATAAGAAACATCGATCCAAAAATCAGGGCACAAAACAATACGAAAATAATTAATATCTTAACTGCCAAATGCAACTTCGAAGATCTCACAATCAGTGCCAACTCAACGACAAAAACCACAACTTTATGTTTGATAACTACTGGTCTCCAAAATTTCATCCAAAACACAGCCAAATCTAAAAGGCGAGAGATCATATATTTAATAGAGAGACGAGCGAGAAACCACTAATGCCTAGTTCATTCTCCTAATAAGCTCATTGATGTAGCCCTCACGATTACCGGCATCTCCTCCTTCAACGTAATGGTTTCGCTTTTTCTTCAAACCGCCCAGTGGTGCCTTGAGCTTGAATGGCCACAAGAAGTTGTTGGCCTCCTTGAAGTGAGGCCCCACGGTCAGGATCTCATGAATAAGGTCTTCAATGCAGATGATGCCATACTTGCCCAGAACCTACAGGAATCATGTACCACCATATAAGCACTCATGTTCGTTGTCTCTATACACATCCGAGATGAACAGTGTGGCAAAGAAACTAACCTGCTCGATGACTGAGTTATCAGTCAAGGCTTTTCTCTGCTTGTTGACCTTTCCATAGCCCCTCTTGTATATAAGCTCCCTTACGCTCTTCAGGTTGGGGTATCTGAAAATGCAGCAAAAACAATAATCAGCCATCACACTTGTTTTTCATTCAAAATCAGGAGGAATTATGGACTCCAATTATGAGGATTACATACCCAAATGTAACATAGGGCTCAACTTTGTGCAACATGTTTAAAGTTGCCTTATTAACCTTAAGAAAGACACCATTGAAAATCTGGGAGAATAAAATTAATAAATCAGAGCATATGATAGAAATAAGCCCTAACTTTTAAGGATATGAAACAATCAAGGGATTACCTGTCTCAAACGGAGAAGTTGCAATATCTTCCTGGTGGTTGGGTGCATTCGGTTGATACTGCAGTCAACAGTTCATCAGATTGCGGGCAGGAAATAGAACAATATAATTTCAACAACGGATTATATAACGCCACCACATACCCTCGAATGCGGATGATGAACAAGAGCTTAGCCTCAGGCTCAACATAAAAACCCCCTTTCAACTTGGCTTCTCTCTTCAAGCGGATCAATTCTTTTCCCTGAAGAAGCAAATATTAGACTAACCAAATACCAAAAACAAAAATGCAAAGGAACTGACCAACAAATTTAAACATGCGTGCCTGCTCTTCATACTCCTCGGCATACTGCTTAGCTCTGTTATAAATGAGCTTCCTGTTCTCAGCACTCTTCTTCTTCTGGGCATCTAGGTCCTGCTTCTTTCCCAAAGCCCATTCCTCCTCCCTTTTCTGCTTCTTCAACACTGACTCCGGAACGATTACTCCTTCCTCACCCATCACTAGTTCAAGGCACCACAGAGTTGGTCAGGGATTGCACATATAACGCAAATATACTCAGCATGCATCTGTTTCCTCCAAATTTTCACTTACATATCTTGCTTTCAAACATCATAACCACTTGGGAGATAGATATGATGAAGAAATGCATATCAAGAAAAATTCATCAGAGATCACGCAAAGAGAATGAAACCAATCAAGAATAGTATATCAAATGTTTAGCCTCAAAGATGTGATGCACAAGCAGGCGACTAATATATTGATGGAGGGCCAAATCCAGCCTTCCAGCTAGAGTTGAACAAACTAGCTAAGAAACAAGGAGAAACCATGAAAAGGTTCAACATGAGACGAGATAAAAATCAAGAAATCGCAATTTTTCTCACAACACAACGCCGGCAGATCAAAAGCACCAAATGCTAATAACAATGATTATCCAAAATCATATCTTTAAATGAAGATAAAATTTGCGCATTTCACGAATTCGATAAATTTGTTTCTATATGATAATCAGACTATGCATCGTAAGTAAGAAAGCAAGGCAGAGGGAGAAGGGGTCAGGTACCTACGACGGCCGGCTGCAAACCTCGACGACAACGAAGGACCAGAGAGTTAAGGTAAAGGTGCGCGGTGGTGTTAAAAAGAAACGTTGTCTAGGGTTTCACATATTAGTGTTCTGATCGCGGGTTTTCGATTTTGTTTGGTTGGCCGAAATTTAAGCCCAACCCAAACTAAAACCCTAATGAAGCCTGATCAAGTGGCATTCGGCCCATTTCTGATTACAAGTACCAGGCTTAACATATGCAAATACTAATCGCGCATCCAAGACTCTGTCACGTGCCCTCTTTTACATGAAGATATATGGAGACTTCCCCCACAAACAATTGCTGCGAAAACCTCTCAACACATATCTAATTCGAAGGAATCGCCTCCTAATAATTATCTCTAGCCACCATCTACCAAAACACAAAGACATGAAGGAAACTTCAACCCTCTCTTCTAAAACCAAAGACCTTAAGTTTGTTATAGTGACCTGTTCAAAATCACTAATCCAAACTACTATAAAATGTTGAATTAGGTTCTAAGAAAGGTAGTTAACATATTACTAAGATTCACTTTTCATGAAATCTCAAACAAAAACTCTACTAGCTAAGGAGGTTATCCCTTACTGTTAAATCAATTGGTCAAACCAAATTATTAATTTACATGAGAAGCAAGCTCCAAGAGCTCTTCCACCCAACAAATTCCTTGGAAGTTATTGACTTAGGTAAAGATTATTTCATAACTGAAGTCGCTTCCAACAATGACTTGATTTCAATTTTAGAAAAATATCCTTATTTTGCTAATGGTAGAAAGTAAAGCCGCCAAAAGTTGATACAATCTGATTTGATCCAAATCTAACTTGACGCAGACCCGAATATAATTAATCCAACCAAATCTGAATACAACCTATAACCCAACATCAACCAGACTCCTATCAATCTGACTTTACTTCAATCCGACTCGATAAGACTAAATTCAATATTATCCGGTTATGATAATAAAAAATTATACATAAGTTATTATTTATTTAAAGCTTCTACAAATATATTATTTAATAAATTTTACTTATTTTTTTTTCTTTTATTGTGTACACACTTATTCACCAACAATATTATAATTTTATCAATTTTTTGCATAAAAAGAAACATTACAAAGTCACAATAATAAATAAATAGTAGTTAATAACTTATTTTTAATCACATGCTTACATGAAATTAATTTAATGCTTGTTTATGAGATTAATGAGTTAGATTAATTTAATCAATTTATGTCCAGTTTGACCATAAATCGAAATGATGTGATCTAGGATTAGCTGTAATACCTTTATTTTTTACTATCGAAAAATTTAGTTTTTAAAATATTATGAAAACGAAAATACAAAAAATACTCTTAAGGAAAAATGGGATGTACCGCTACACCTACCATAGTATAAATATTTACCGTCCATCCCATATTAGATACAAGGCTAAGTATCTAACCAAGCAAAGCACAATGCATTGTGTATAAAATAAGTAACATAAAGGTTGCAAGAGTTAGGGCTTATAAAATAAGACAAAGTTAATTCGAAAATGAACCGAAATACATAAAAGGGATAAATTAGAAATTAACCCTCGAAAGTCCACGCTCAGTTGCCCCAAGCCCAAACACATACTAGGGTGACTATTGGCCTCCCTCAAATACCTATACAAGGTCCCTCGTTCATGGGATTGAGCAAACGACCAAACAAATGGGCACATTAGTACGCTATGTAATAAGTAAGTCAAGTTACCTACTTATGGGAGTTTGAGATTCATGTAGGGACATGGAAATACCTATTGGTCATAGTGGCGCATATTCTCATGCTCATACAATAATGTACCAACTTATGTAATTCACTAACATAGAGTTCTTATCATGGTAAAGTGATCATGCATATGGAAGAAGATAATATCATATTCAACAATAGATATGGGATTCATGAAGTGTCATGATGTATGCCACATGTAGAAAATGCATAGTTCACTATGCTTATCACAATATTCATGAGTCATGGATAACAATATATGATCATGCGTAATAACAAACTAATGGTGTGAGCTACTAGAAAACTCTAGGGTTCATTCCATTTATCCAATCATGAAATTCAAATCATAACTTTATAAAATAGTTAACTCATATACTTATATTTCTCTTCCTCTTTTTGAGTAATGGGATGGATTATCCTTCATGGTCTCTCAACACCCATGGAAGTTAAACTAATTACCAAATGACATAAAGTTTAGTTGAAGCAAAGAGAACCAACAATGGGCATAAAGTTTGGTTGTTGCCAAAGAACCACTAGTGGATATAAAGTTTAGTTGAAGCTAAATAAACCACCTAAGTGACTGGACTCTTTAATATCAATACCCCCTAGTATGTCATCAGTGTTTAGAGTAGGAAAGGTACTAGGATCAACTAGAATTCTGATTGGAGGTAGCTAAAGGTAAATCAATACATTCGAAGGTAGACTAAACCTTGGTAGCTAATCGAGGATCAAATAATATAAACGCATATAAATTTCCATGATCCTTCACTTTAAGTGAGTAATGTTTTATTATCCAATCCTTCTACCAAGTAAGGCCTATATAGCATGTCAATTCCACCACAAATGCATAATCATTTTAATTTATCTATCATAACCCTCTAAGGGTGCTTAGTGATGGCATCATCAATACTTTACCAACTTAATTTACCTATTGAGTTAATTAATTCATGATAAGAAGTGCAATTCCATAATCTAATAATCATACCATAACATGATATCAAGTCTTAAGCCATCATAAGGTCAAAAATAAGCATTCCAAACATAACTAGTCGATTGGTTTAGCACAACCAAACCCTAGCACCTCTATAGAAACCAATCAATTAGTTTGTTGAACCAATTAATTATTCTAAAGACCAACCAATTAGTTTGATTAAACCAATTGATTGGTTTAAATCAAGACCAAATCAAAATTCCCAACAGGCAAACCAATTGATCAGTTCAGCTAATCATTTGACTATTTTAGAATTCAGTTGATTAATTTAGTTGAATAAGTTGATCGATCTATACAAAAACAACATATCCAAGCATTTCTACACTCTATGCATACCACAACTACTGACCATATTAACTCCACATCATTTTGACGTAGTAAAATTGAGATTAACTAAGTTAAATTACTAACTCATGTTGCATTTCCCATATTTACCAAACATGTACATAAAACTCCTATTTCCTCAAATGAACACAACTCAAAAGATAATTTGCCACATCACTATTATGATCGTGTAATCAAGTGAAGAATCACAAATTCATATTTATAACAAACCACTTGCTCATTGACTCCACACTTAAGGTAAGAATGACTTACCTAAAGAAGCTTATTAAATCACACCAAGTAGGAAAAGTTTTAGTTGAAAAGGCCTAAATCTCAAAACATTAAAATAGAAGATTAAAGCTTAGAAAAATCTCTTTAAAATAATTTAAAACAAAACAAACACAAGATTAGGGGAAACTTAGAAGATTCCACCCTTAAAGGGGACACAAAGGAAAACCAGTTGAACCCTCAATTTTTTCCTAAATCTAACCATATCTTTCTTAAGGGTAAAATAAGAAAGAGTTATAAGAAGGATTATAATAGGTAAAGAAGGTCAGAAATGAAGAGCACAAAGAAGAGAGAAGTGGGGAGTTAAGATAGGGGGAAATAAGGTAATTCGATGGTTGAAAGAAAATGAGGGAAAATGTGAGTTTGGGATATTAATAAACTCACAAATTGCTTGGAAAAGAAGGGGAGGTGTATATCTTATCAAAACCCTAATTTATCTCACTCGATTTTAGGTAATGTAGGGAAAATTTATCAATGAATGGGTTAACTTCTCCCATGGCTCAAATGATGATGGTTGGTACCATTTAGGTCAATGTTTGTAACACCCCCAAAATTTATACATTTTTTTAAAATGATACTTATAAATTAAAACCGTAAATTTATGGGGATGTTACTGCCACACTTAGTACCAGGCCGGTTCACTCCTACCGTTCCGGTACCAAGTGCTAAGGCTAAGAAAACACTACTAATAACATCATTAATAATCCAAATTTATAAAAACAAAAATCAGAGTACGCGTAAGTCTTTATATAATTCGAAATACTAGCTATTGTTTTTCAGACAATAAATAAATAAGATTAATAAAATTGTTTCTGCAACTCAAACATAATAAAAAGGTAACATGAGTCATAATTTAAAAAAAAAAAGAAAAGAAAACGGCCATGCCACTCTAGGAATTGATCCAGCCCAAACATCACTTGACCCCACCTAATGTCCTATAGACATCAATAGCATCGAGATAAGTGTCTCCTACCTGCAACAGGTCAGACGGGCCTTCTACTTGTGGGAATGAGCAACACCTATGAAATGGGTGATCAGTACGCTACGTACTGAGTAAGGTAACCAAGCACTAAGGCCAACACATAATCACATAAAATCATACAAGATAATATTCAACGTACACTTTCAAGCCCACATATATAATGCATAAGGTCATATAGAATATACAATTCATAAATGATCAAGCCCACACGTAAAGGCCCAAACAATCCATATTAATTATTTAATTAATCTTTTTTATAGAAAGTCGATGTACACCATGCCTTTTTCAAATCCATGTAAGTACAGGAATACCCCACTATTTTAGCCTGTGGGCCGGTCACTTGCGGGAGAATAGTCCACACCACTATTTTTCATCGGTGGATCGTTCACTTGCGGGACAGTAGTCCACACCACTATTCCTGACCGATAGATCGATCTGGTTCCTGCTCACATGGTGTTCCACTATAAGTAATTAGTATCTTTTAAGTACTTTAGCAAACTCTGTTTTATATTTATTGAGCTCGAGTCACCCACTATTATTGCCAGTGGGCCGGTCACATATAAGACATCATATCCTAACCAATATTATAACCGGTGGATCGATCGCACATAGGGTAAAACCCTAACCACTATTCCTAACCGGTAGATCGGTAGGGACCCGGCTCAATAATCTTCCACTTTAAAAGATTAGTTTCTTAAATATTTTATTCACAAACATTCGCCCAGACATGCATGACTAACTCCATGCAAACCCTAGCTCCCATACAAACTCTAACTCCATGTAAACCACACTTCCATGTAAACCCTAACTCCCATGCAAACCCTAGCTCCACGTAGACTCCACTTCCATGCAACCCTAACTCCATCATGCAAACATGAATTCCATGCAAACCCTAATACCATGCAACATTAATACCACCATATGAACCCTAATACCATGGAACATTAATACCCCCATACGAACCCTAATACCGCCATGCAAAACCCTAACACCATGCGACATTAATACCAAAATGCAAAACCCTAACACCATGCAATATTAATAACCCCATGCAAAACCCTAACACCATGTAATATTAACACCCCCATGCAAAAACCTAACACCATGTAATATTAACACCCCCATGCAAAACCCTAACACTATGTAATATTAACACCCCATGCAAAACCCTAACACCATGCAATATTAATACCTCCCATGCAAAACCCTAACACCATGCAATTCGATGCAAACCCTAACACCATACCATTTCATACAAAACCCTAACACCACATTGTTACACTCCCCATCATTATTTTACAATCCTAACATGCATGTCTTAAGGCCACATCATACCATAATAATAACACAATTATACACATAATTCTCATGCGGTAATTTATTCACACCAACATACTTCAACTCTATAATCATGCTATATTCATAACAATTAGACAATATACACATGAAGTACACTATAATTCATATTACATGGTATGCATAGCATAAAATCACATATTACACATATGACCTTAGCACCCCTTACATAAAATGTCACCGGCCTTGGTGCACGCTCCTATACCACTTGAGGGCTTTGACTAGGCTCACCTATTATGGAAAAAATACTAAAGTTAGGTTCCTTCCTAAAAATTCTATTATTCACTAACTTATCCTAAGACTTGGTTTTTAATAAAAATAATATTATACCATAATTAAATATACAAAATACTACTAAAAATACGACTAAAATACTATTCTAATTTAAAATGAATGGTGATATAAGGGTTTCTACCCCTTCACCAAAATAATGTTAGTAAAGATATTATTATTATTATTATGAATAAAAATAAAATATTAGTAATAATACTATTATTAGTAGAATACTAATAAAAATAAAAATATAAATCTTAAAATTACAAGGTAGCTTTCGAACCTACCCAAAATAATAAAAATACTATTCAATAATAGCAATAATAATATTAATAATATATATATACTTATAATATAAAAGTTAATAAAGATAATAATAATAATGTTAATAGTAATAATAGTAAAAATATTAATAATAGTAATAAAAATGCAAGGGTGCGAGACCTAATTAAAATTTAAGGTCTCAGCCCCCCTTAGATAATTATAATACTAATAAAATAATACTAATAATAATAATAATATTAATAATATTAATAATAATAGTAAACTTATAATAATTCCATTAAATTCTTAAAATTTGAAACTAATAATTTATCTAACTCAAGAATAATCTCCACCCTGCCAACAAAATTTATCAATAATATTATACTTAATAATAATAATAATAATAATAATAATAATAATAATAATAATAATTGAATAAATACTAAAAATTGAAAAAAAATTAGAATAAATTATAATAAATAGAAAAGAAGGTCTGAGAAGGTCTAGGGTTTCACCTTGAGTCGGCGAGGATGGGTAGCACCAGCGGTGGTGCACGGCGGTGGCCAAAAAAGAAGTCTAAAAGGAAATAAAATGAAGAAAAAGAGGGGGGAGAAGGAGAAAAAGGAAAAGAAGGTTATGGTTCGGTGGAGGAGAATTAGTAGAAGTTTTTGGGTGGTGCAGAAGGCAGTAGAAGTGGCGGATGTGGTGGTGGACGGTGGTTTAAAGGTTGTGGGGTAAAATATTTTTCGAGATGGGCAGGGGAATTCGCACGGCTATGGTGGCTCATGCGAGGAGAATCGAAGGGGGTGGATGGTTTAGTTAGCTAGAGTGCGCTGTAGGGAAGAGTTTGGGAGGCAGAGGCGGCGGTGAGGTTAGCTAACGGCGGAGAACGGTGCGTCTAAAGTCGCGGTGGCGCATAGGTTTGCACTTAGGGTTTCGGGGAAAAAATTCTCAAAATCAGACCATACGAGGTGTATTTATAGTGTTAGAGGGTAGGGTCGAGTTCTGGAGGTTGGCAAGAGGTCAATGTCGATGAGATAATGGGGTAATTGTGGCGTTGATTAGTTAGCATGATTTCAAATCGTGCTCGACCTTCACAAGAGAAAATGGAGAGATCGTGTGGGAGAAGAGGGAAGTAGGGCAGTTCATGCTAGAGTGGGAGTTGAGGGGAAGAGAAAGAGTGGGAGAAAGGCCGGTCACGATACGTGTGGCTGGCGGTGCCATTTTCGGCCCTCGAAGCTATAGGAGGACGACGTCGGAGGAAGGAGGAAGAAGAAGAAGGTGAGTTAGGCAGTCGAGGGAAAAAGAAAGAAAACAAAAAGAAGAAGGAGCCGGGCCGGTCGACCGCGGTTATAAGTCTTTTAATGAAACACAGCGTCTCAGGGTAATAAAGAGCAAAACACCACGTCTGAAGAAGGGAGAAAAGTAGGAGCGGCGCTGGGCCGTGGAAGGAAATAAGAAAGGAAGGAGGATTTGGGCCGCGCCCAGCCCCAATCCGGCGAGAGAAAGAAAAAGGAAAAGAAGAAAAGAAAGAAAAAGAAAAAGATAGAAAAGAAAGAAAAAGGAGGAAATAAAAAGAAAAGGAAAAAGGCAAAAAGAAAATTTAAGTGGTTTGGGTTTAAATAAATCAATTAGAATATTTTGGGTAGTTAGAATAAAATATTTAATTAAAATAATATTAAATTCCCTTTTTAGACTAATTTAGGGTTTTAAAATATTTCTCCTAAATCCCTTTTTAATTAGCAAAAAGCCCAATTTTTCCTTTTAAAAAATATTTATAAATTATTATTAATTTGTCGTAAATAAATCCTTCCTATTTCAAATAGAATAAATAAATAAATTAATTCCCTAATAAATCATTATTTAATTATATTTGCTAAAATAAATATTTCTGGGGCATTTCAATGTTTCTCAAACAAAGTCGACCACAAGAAAGGAAAACGGATAAAATAGCATAAGAAATAATCTCTAGACATTGTGGTGATTTTTTGGAATGTGAACCATTTATCTAGATCTACATAGAAGAGAGGGAAAGAAGGAGACAAAGGGGTGAGATCATCTTCCTCTTGTTTTTCTAACTCTTACCTCTAAATCCATTTGGGGTGGAAAAAGGCTTGGATTAATGGTAAAAAACACTAAAGATTATTTATAAACTAATTGGATCATGATTACCAAGATTCAATACTATTAGGAAAATTTTATCATAAAATTGAAGTTTAAAATTGCATAGGACAGTTAAATTGATTGATCGATTTGGTGCACCTATTGACTAGTTCCAGGCTAATTAATCGATTTTCTACACTAGTCAATTAGTTTTCCTAAACCAAAACTCAGACCAAAAATAATGGACCTATTGATCAATTCATAGAACTCATTACTTGATGCGCTGGAAAAATCACCTTCTTCCTAATTTTCCCAACTTTTCCATTTTCTTTTCAAATTAAATCCAAAATACACTTCCAAATCAATATCAAGCACATGGATTTTCACACATTATAGATTAAATTTAAAGGTTATTACATTAGCTTGGCTTGAACCTAACCCAATCCATCAAGTTAACTCAAACCCGACCCTTCAAATTAAACATAAAATCACTCAAACATGAATTAGCTTAGCCCAAACCTAACCCAAACCCAAACCCAAACTAACTCTACTTGAACTTGAATTAACCTAGTAAATTAATTTGATACAACCCGGAGCTACAAAGACTCGACCTCAAACTCTACCTTACCTAAATAATAAAATAACTCAAAAGAACTCGAACCCAAAATGACCTGATCCAACCCATAAAACGACCCTTAAGAAAAAAAATGACCTATAACAACTCGACTTGAGAATGACCCAACCTAATATAACTTGACCCAATATAACCTGAATTGATCCCACCTGCCTAATCTGATCCCCACCTCTAGTAAAAAAACTTCTCCGTACATCTTTGGGACCCTAATCTTTAGCCCTAAAAAATCCAAAATATCCTAAATTGCCATATTGTCATGTATCCAAATGCTAAGTGTGGAATATTACATTCTAGAAGCATTGCTTGAAATAGGGAAAACTTAGGGAAAATCTTGAAAGCTTATTTCCACTATGTAAATGGTGATAGAGGGTGCTTTATTTTTCTTTGCATTCAAGCCAAAATAAGTGAACCTCTTATCACCTTTATTAATCTAGGAAGTCATTCGTATAATGTCAAATATAAGATCATTTCTCAAATGTGCTTTAGTTGATAATGTCTAGATTATCAACATTATTCCTTCCCCAAATAACCTTCAAATGGTATTCTGGCCAACAATCGAAGAACTAAGGAGGTAATCCACTCATTAGAACCTATGACTATACTACTAGAACCAATCCAAGTTGATGGACACCAAAAACAATCAACAAAAAAAATCATTAGATTAATTTTAAAGCAAACAACTATCTACAGTAATGAAAAGTATAAGCCATGGATCATTGTACAAAAAAAAAGGTTGGGTCCTTATATCAAATCTTTCTCAAGGTAAAAAAAAAACACCCATGTGCAACACACGGTTCGTTAAGACTCTTTGCCTTGTAATATTTCCCACACTAAAAAAATACCCAATGGCAAGAAGGTAACTCCAAACATAGCCTTGCCTATAACATTAAAACCATAAGCCTAATCCCTCAGACTCGAGACTTACAACCAAACTTGTTAACGGCACTAGTGTTCCTTTTTAACGGGATAATAATATTTCACATATTTTGTAATACCCCGTATATATATAGTATTTTTGTATAATGATTCAAAGAAATGAATTTCAAAATAAATTATGAAAATAAGGACTAAATCAAGAAACTAGTTAATTGATAAGGTAAGTGAGCCGACTAGTAAACTATATATTTATGCTTTGTTGAATCTCATGAACCCCTTGCTTCATATGACAAAAATAGTCAATAAGTTCTATTAGAACATGTGATATATGTTCTATTTCAACTCAATTATCTCCCTTATCTCTAGCTAGCCTTGGAGATATATTATACTTTTAGTATAAATAATTTTTAGTGAGTTTTAAACTCTAATTACATATCTTTTTAAAATTTAAACCTTTAAAGTAATACCTGGCTTTTCAAAAATATATTTTGTAATAAATATGATATAATTATATTATTTAATGATTTATTACATATTTTAAATAAAATTGAAACCCTAGTTATGAATTATAAATAATTTTGACAACTATAAACATGAAAATAGATGGCATCATATATATAAATGTTTTAATAAGTATAGTCATCTATAAGTTCTCCAATAAAATAAGATGCTATATGAAAAAAGATGGAAAAATTAGACGGTGATTGGGAAATTATAACTCTAGTCTTTAGCTGATTGTAACAACCTTAGATATAGATCATGGTTTTATACAATAACTATCATCTAAACCTTAGTGGATATTTTATACCAATTTTTTCAAGGATATATATTCTAGTTTTTATTTATAAGTGTCATCCATAATTTAGTGGGATTTTAATTTTTAAGGGAATAGACAATAATTTTGGATTAAAATCGTATCTATACATTAACACCATTTAATTTTTTTTCTAGCTATGCCTTAGCGAGATCCTTTTTTTTCCTTTTCTTTTTTTTTTTTACATTTTTAACCTAAGGGACCTATTCTACTCCTCACATTTGCACAGATACACATAGATATTTTCCTTTTAAACTTCTTCTTCCTAAAATCTTCCACCATTTTTGTTTCCTCTGCCTTTGCCACCAACACAGACCATCCTTCTTTATCTTCTCATTTTTATTGTCGTTCTTTAATTGGTATATATTTGTCATCTTCTTTTTCATAAATGTATCATGATATTATCAATATTTCTCTCTCAGATTTTATAGGTTATCAAACATAAATGTTTTATTGAGATTACTAAATGTGAATTTGCTTCCTCAATTTTGTTATGCTATGTGTTTTATTTATCATCATACTTTGGTATAATTCTTTTGACCTTCAAAATGAGGTTTTTGTATTATGAAAATTAAGGGAATGGGGGTTTGAAAAGACAGTATTATTTTTAAATACTATATTGTCAACTGTTAGATGAATTCTACATATGTTTTATTTTTTATATTCTATAGTTCACATGCTTTACATGTTTTATATGCTTTAGTTTTTGCTTGGTAATATGTTGGCTTTTTTTTTATGGAATTTTATATGGGTTTGAGTAATCTTATCTTAGTGTCTCTTGGAATTTAAATGTAGATATAAATAATATTATGATGAGACCATCTCTTAACGCAAAGTTTTCCTGCACATTTTCTTCACCAAAAAAACAAGCGATCCAACATTAAGTTCCTTAGTCGCTATTGAGATTGGGGCTTTAAAATAGTCCATTATTTTATCAATTTTCGAACTTTATTTTTCTATTTATTATTATCATAGTGTCTAGGGGTGTGAAAATTATGGAGTCATTGTTGGTCCATTGAAAAAGCTCTAAAAATAATTAACCTATCATGTTTCTATGGGAAATGTAGCCACAAAGAAGAAATTAATTAAGTATTTGTTCTTGACAACCATATTTTTCATAGAAACATGATAGTTTGATTATCTTACGAATTTTTTAAATACCCCAAAATGGTTCCCTAGCTCTCACACTCCAAAGGCATTATAATAAAAATAACCAAAAAAATTAAAGCTTTAAAATTGGATGAAATAGTATATTATTATGAAGTCTCGATCTTTATAGCGACAAAGGAAGTTAATGTTTTATTGCCTATATTAAAGAAAAGGTGTAGGTAGCTTCATATTAGTTGAGGTGGCTTCATCGTAAGATTATTTTTAATCTATGTTTATGTGTAGGATGATCACAAAGAAGGATTTAATATACATGAATCAAACTTTGTGCTAAGGAACCTATGCATATTTTGTTATATACATTTCATTTGTAAATCAATATTTTAGTTTCTCCTAAATTATTTTTCTTCACTTTGTTTTTAATATAGGATATATTAGATTTCTCATGGGTATACTTTAGTAGATTATCTAAAGAGTATATAGATAATGTAGATGATGTCCTAAAATTTACAATTGAACATACCATGTATCAATTGTGGCAATATTAAGAATAAAGGGGGCCACAAAAATATGAGGTCATCTTGTTATACGTGTATTTCATAGGATTTATACTAATTGGATATGACATGAAGAGCCTAGTGGGTTCTAAAATAGTTGTACTAAAAGTGATGATTTTGAGTATAATGACTTTGCTAACTTAGGAAACTTAACAAATAATGTTGAAAAAGATTTTAAATACTATTCTAAAAAGTTTGAAAAGTTTGTTAGTGATTCAACAATGACCTTATACAAAAGTTTTACTAATTTTACAAAATTATTGATCTTGTTATTATTGTACAAACTCAAGGAGGCTAATAGATTGAGCAATAAAAGCTTCACTTCTTTTCTTAAATTATTGAAAGATAAGCTTTTAAAGGAAACTATTCCTACCCCTAGGACATATGAAGCAAATAATATTCTTGTTCCATTGGCTTGAATGATGAAAAAAATCATGTTTTCCCTCATGATTGGATTTTATATCATAATGAATATACATCATTAGATACATGTTATGAATGTCAAATGACACGATTCAAAAAGGCTAAGGTTCCTAACAAAGTGTTGTAGTAATTCCCAATTATGCCAATATTTTGGCATGCCAAAAAAAATGTTTATAGTGGCGAGCTTAAAAATTTGGTTGATTCTCTATAATGGAAGATGATTGATACTAAAATTCCTAAATTTGGTTGCGAAGCTAGACATTTGCCTCTTGCCTTTTACTATGATGGAATGAAACTTATAAATGGGAACACAAACTATGGTTTATGGACGTATAATATCCCTCCATCATTGTACATGAAGTAGAATGCTATCTTTGCTTATATTGGGTCCGAATAAGCTCCATAATGATATTAATGTTTATCTATTTCCCCTTTTTAAAGGCTTGAAGTACATACGAGATCATGAAGTTGAAGTGTTTGATGCACATGTCTAAGAGTTATTTAACGTGAGAGTTGTGTTATTTTATACAATAAATGATTTTTAGGCATATGGTAATATTTTTGGTTATAGTGCGCATGGATAATATGTATGTATTATTTGTGAAGATAACATAGACTTTTTATAGTTACCAAAGAGTGGAAAAACTGACTATCTTGGACATTATAATATCTTACCTAAATCATCATTATTGTAGGCAAATAAAAGATTAATGAAAAATTTACTAAAGGTGAAAACTTCTCATGGGACTCTGCATATTTGATAATGTGAGGGTATTAAATGTTCCTTATGACAAAAAAGAATAAGAAGTTAGTTTCAATAGGTGGGTGGAAGAAGGGATCAATATTCTTTAACATTCATAATGTAAAAACTTATATGTGTGATATTATTTTGATGTGATACACACTGAGAAGGATTTATCTAATAGTATAATTGGTAACCTTTAATTGTGCTAAATAAAATTAAGGATAAAATCAATGATAGGTTATACCTCATTGGGATGAGTATCCATAAAAAGTGGGAAATAGGACATTTTTACCTTTGAATATTATATTCTTTTGCTAAAAAAAGAGAAGTTTTCTTTGTTTCATTGTTTTCATGAAGTAAAGGTTCTAGAAGGATATTCATCAAATATTTATAGCCTTATTTTAATGAAAGATTTGAAGTTTCATCACACGATCATCTTATTCTCATTCAAGATTTATTTTTGATGGATATACGCTCTATTTCTCCCTAATCATGTTTATAATGCTATCACTCAATTTTGTTTCTTTTTAAAGAATAATTATTCTTATTTCATTGAACCTCGGAGGTTGGACACATTGTAGATAGAAATTTTTATTATATTGTGTTAGTTTATGAGGCACTTTCCTCTATGTTTCTTTGTGAACATGATGAATTTAACTACGCACTTGGTCATAAAGGTTAAATTATATGAGACACTTCATTTGCATTAGATATATTCATTTGATAGGTTTATAAATTTCATAAAATCTATATGAGAAACCCAAAGAGACTAGAATGATACATTGTTGAGGCTTATCTAGTAAAGGATGCAACTACATTTTAGAGTGAGTTCTTATCGGATGCTAATACCATAGGTCTTCCTTAACCTTAATATTCAAATATATCAGATGAAGGGGAAGAGGGTAAGGGATTTTAGGTGCTCAATATTGATGATTCCAACACATTAAGATAATCTCTCTTGTATATGCTTCATAATATGGATGATAAGTGAGAAAAAGATTATTATAGTAACACAATAATTCATTTTAGGAGTGGCTGGCATCATAGGTGTTTGATCCCAACACTAATTTATATTCATTTTCACACAACCCTCGTCATGAAGTATATGCTACAACTCATACATGATCAATGGTAAGATGATTAGTGTATCATGCAGAATAGTGGTGTAAGTATAGTATAAGAAGCTTTACATGTAGCAAGTGCTAGAGATAGAAACCCTATTTATGCATCCATGATGTACTATGGAGTGATATAGTGTATATGGCTATTGGATTACACATCCTTTAGGGTTCCTTTAGTTGCCGCAAATGGGTTGAAAATAAAAATGGTGTTTCCACTAAAGAAGTAAGGTTTACATCTAAAGTTAGTGAGACAAATGATATATTTATATTGGCATCACAAGATAAAAATGTGTTTTTTATGTTGGTGATCTAATTGAAAAACAATGGTCTATATTTTTTTCATCAAATAAATTTGATGATAATATAGAAGGAGAGAATGTGATGAGTATGCACCTACCTTCCAATCTAATTTTTATAATGTTACTTATGCCATTTTATGTTCGAGATGATCATAAAGAAGGATTTTATGTACTTGAATGTGACTTTGTGCATAAGGATGTAGACATATGAACATAAAGTGATGTACGTAAATGATGTACTTAAATATAATATAAATAATTTCAATATTGTGAATTTTGGGAAGAATACCTTAATTATTGAAATTGTATATTAAATTTGTGAATGACATAAGATGGAAGTATGTCTAATTAATATTTTGTTGATTTAATGCATTTATAGTATTTAATGGTCATGATGAAGATAACAAGCCTATGGATCCACAAAAAATGTATTTGTTATCTTTCATGGTATCTTCAACTCATATGGTAGAGCTCTCGCTAAGCTAATGAGAATTAGATATACCAAGTAGACAACAATGACATCCATGTGTGATCAATGTCTTGTTATAATATGTATGTCTATTTCCAATCTTGTTTGAAAATTGTTTTATTTTTCTCTATTTTTATTACTCATATAAGTAGTTGATGTAAAAAAAATTAATGTAAATTGATTGATATTATGAGTGGTTAGTTGATGTGTATTTATACTATAGTGAAATTTTTTATGTAACCAGTTGATGTAAATATATAGTGTAAAATGTTAATTTTGAAATGTGATACACAACATTGATGTTTACGTATTATTTGGAAATGTACACAAGTTTTCGTGTGTAGGAAATTATGAATGGTGTAGAAAGTAGGTGCACTATAAATTAAAACAAAGGGAATATAAACGGTGGTCATAACTCATCACTTCCATCTATTCCTTCACGGGAAGAACATGAAAGATTTTAGACAGTGATTTCATCTTAAAATTGTCTTCTATAAACACAAATTGACAGTTGTTATAGTTTACAACTATTGTTTATATTTCAACAAAAAATAAAGGTAAAACATTAAATAGATGTTGTAGACTTAAAACCATTACTTATGTTACACTACAGATGGTGGTTTTAAGTCCATAACTGCTATATATAATTTACTGTAGTGAACCATAATATTTCTTATTTTTTCATAGACAACTTTTTTTTGAACCCCCATCTATATTATAGATGCTTGTATCATACACGACCATCGTCTTCCTCTATCCTTCTCCTTTTCCATCATTGTCTATGATTCTTTTTGTATCAGTGTTGTCCTATTATTCGTATCTATGCTAGAATTTTTTTTTCTATTAGACCTTTTGAGCCACCTTTTTCTATCTAACTTTGCTTGGATTATCTTATATTGATCATATTTAGATTCATTAGATTTTTTGATTCATTTATTCATTTTTGAAAATGGTAAATAGAGATTTTGACAAAAAAATGGTCATTTTCATTTCATTTAGTTTTCATCACATTTTTTTCTTTAAAATGATATTTTGGTTATCTAAAATTTATTAAAATTTAAAATTATTGTATTTTAGTGTTCTAAAGTTAGAAATGAATTAAAAATAATTTATGTTTTTTATTATTTTTAAATAAATTGTTGTTTTGGGGCAAGATAAGTTACTGAAACTTAGTTTCTCTATTTAAACCTCATCCTTATTTACTAAGATATAAATTCAACCTTACATATCCCTAAATATCTAATCCCAACCCTCTAAACTAATCCTAGATTACCACCTTTATCCACTCCCATTAACGAGGCTCATGCATGTGCAAGATCATGATAATATTCTCTAAACCATTGCCTAGCACATGCAATGTTTCCTTAGTTACTACACCTTCCTCTAATCCTTACCCATGGTTCCTCTCCCTTTTATATTCATTACCCTATCCTCAATTATCTTCCCACTTCTCATTGGCTCCCAATGCCACTTATCGCCTAGGTGTCCCATCACATTATTTGATATAATGATTACAAACCTAACATTAACCCCCTATTAGTTCCTTGATTGGTCAAGACTTTCCCATTATGAGTTATCCCTCCATTCCCCACACAAACATTCAGTCCTTAACCCTTCTTATTTCTCTCATTATCCTTCTACCATCCATCCTCCATTGATGTTCCATTGAAGCTTTGATTCAACTCACAACACAATAAAGTTCTTTCTTTTTTATTTCTTTTCTTATTCTTATGATTTTTTTATCGAGTCTCATGTTTTGATTTTTTTTGTAGTTATATCAATACTTTAAAGAACTAATAAATCCTACCTTTTATACTTCTTTAATTCTCTTTCTTAAGCTCATGTAAGATTATTCTTACTAAACTCTAAGTATGATTTTATGTAGCATAATATAGGTAGTTTGTGTGATTTAATGGATTAATATGAGTATGTGAATATATTGGATTCATGAATCATGATCTTATAATGTTGAAGGGCATGATAATCATATGTTTATTGGTACTTTGGTCACTATTTTATGTGAGAGAAATGTGAAATTAGCTATTCTCATAACCATCAAATTTGTATCTAATTTTTTGATGAATTGATCCTAATTGAATAAGAGTTATAAGGTATATTTGGTATCAAATAAAATATTAATATGTATACTTTTCAACATAATGTTAGAATATACAATTTTTTAAGTATTAAAGAAGTTATGATCATTATCCCACAAGTGCCTCTAGTCGTATTTTCTAGCGAAAAGAAATGAGCCTTGGTTTGAGTTCAATCTTGATTATGGAAGTGATTTTTTGAGAAATTCAGGGATTATATTTGTTCATTGGCCTTTTCAGGTGCAATTTGATATAATATGTGATATTATTTAGATTAATATAACCTAAGTTATAATTTATTAAATTTAGATATGCTTAGTAAATGTTCTTCACCACAATTAAAGTGTTCTTCATTAATCACCCTCTAATTACCATAAGTAGGGTAAGGGAAAATTAATCAAGATTTTTTAGGTTAATTAAAGTGTTAACTATGATTAGATATAATTAGCCTTACAATGATAAAATATTGATAATGTGGATAGAAAAAGTTAAATCTTGGCATTTGATCATGGCTTTGACCATTGACCATTGACCATTGACTTTGACTTTAACCACAACTTTAACTTTGACTCTTTACCATTTACAATAATTAGTGATTTTTTTTTCCAAAAGTGATGTATGACTTTATTTTGTGATTTTAAACTCAAATATATTTGTTATTTTTTCTCACTTGAATCCTAAGAGATCATTTGATATTTAAATGATTAATGCAAGGAATTTACCAAGTGCAATTTCATGATAAGTTCAATGTCATATAAAAACATTTATGTAAAATTTTAGTAAAATTTATAAACACTTATTGTGTGATATATGACATGAGTTTAGTGTAATTTATAAACAAACATCTAGATTGTGTATTATAATATGATATGCTATATTAAGTTTTGTGCTCCCTATAAGCACTTGGTTGGACATGAAATTAAACCAAGTAAAGTGGCTATGCTATCCCCTTTGAAATCCTCTTGGCTTAGATGTCCATTAATGTGATTGGTGTTATGAGAAAAATACTTTTTTTGTAGTCATTAAACCAAATAATGTGAGTGTGGTACCCCCTTTGAAGTCCTTTTGGCCTTGATGACCTCTAATGATATGACATTAAACTAAGGTGGCATACTCTTTGAAAGTCTTTTGGTTATAATGACCTTTATTGCTATGGAATTGAATCAAGTAAGGTGGGTGTGGTATCTCATTGAAAGAATCTTGGCTCTAATGCCCATTAATGTGTTTGGTGTTATAACCTAAACACCAACTCATATTTTTTGGTGTAAACAATAAAAAACTATTTTGATTTGGTAATTAAAATTATGTGTTTACATAATAAGTTAAAAAAATATGTGGAATATTCTAATTAAGATGCATCATATTACCCTACATTATAATCATACCATGCTTACGTGTTTAATTATGATTTTATATAATGTCATTATTTAATCCTTGCTTATGTTATCTTTGATGTTATCTATATTTTTTGTGTAGTAGTTTTATCTTATTAGTACATGAGTACCAATGTTTCTATTTCGTGGTCATTTCTCAATTAAAGTGGGTAGATGATGAAGCTTGTATATAGGGCTTTGTATCCCTAGTAAATGAAGACTATGATAACAAATGCTTTGGTGATGACCAGTGAAAACAAGATTTTGGGGAGTGATGTTAGCATAGAGTCAATCCAAATGGCATCTAGCTTTTTTTTTATTCTTTTATGGGAATATCTTAATCTCATTAGTTATTTAAACTCTTTGGTTATTAATTTCCACTTGAATAATGATGTCGTACACTTTAACACACTAATAGCTTTATAATGTTTTAACTCTCCTTTAGAGAGGTATACTTATGTTTATGTTATTATGAATATTTTATTGTTTCACAATAATATTGAACTTGACATCAATTAGATGAATAGTCACACCTCTCTTGATGTTAGTTGTGGTAGTTTCACCCTCATTTTGGATTTTACTTTTGCATCACTGTGTTCAAATAAAAAATTGGTTGTAAAAATTTAAGATGTTATAAGTTGGTATTAGAGATTTTATTTTTAAAGTCCTTGATTTACATGTTTTTTAAGCTAATACTACAAGTTAGTACTAGATTTTTCTAGTTTTCAACTGAAAAATGAATTACAAAAATGTTTTCAAACTTAGGAGTTCCAAGTCTAGTTTAGCTCGTGAGAAATATATTAGGTTATTTAGGGTGTTGGCCTTTAAATGTTTTGATTATGCGCTTATGTGTTGTGTTGGCCTTAAATATTATCACAAAATTCTTCTAGCATGACCTTAATACTTTAGGGTTTTGATGGTAGACAATTGACATATCAGTTAGTTTATGGTTATGGTGGTAAATATATTGAATGATGGATATAGTAGGATAGGGTTACCTGGCAAGCACCATTGCCATCTCCACCACTTCTTTTTCCTATACCACCCCTACGGTATTGGTTATGCAAGTTTGGTCATCACCAACCACTAGTATTTGAGGGTGATGAGGACCTAGATGTCCTAGATATATTGAGAAGGTCTTATTTGTTGGTGGTTGCCCAAAGGATAGGATAGTTGATATCAATGTGTTTTATTTGAGAGGTTGAGTTGATATCTAGTGGAAGGGTTAGAAACAATTAGAGGTGTACCCATAATTTTGGGACTTTTATGTAGCTGATCCAATCTTATTTTTACTTTGTTTGCATGCGTAAGGTGAAGGTTCATTGATTTTAGTTGGGTCTTAACTTGAAGCTCCAAGAGTTGCTTATAGGAACTTAGGTACTGGACTTGTAAGGGATTTATTATTATACATTAAAAGCTTCCTATATTGTTTAATCATGTAATGGAAAAGAGGGAGAAAAAGGAAATTTGAATGAGGATAATGTTTTGAAAGGACCAAGAAGTACTAATCTAGAGGAAGTCAAGTGAGATCAGCACCTTGAGGTAGAGGAAAATTTGTTTTTAATTAGCCTAAAATGCATTTCAACTGCAAGTAATGTGGTAGAAACCACCATAGGTGCTAACTATTATTGATTGTTAGTTCAATGCCATAATTGTTGTAAGATGGGACACAAACGTTTAGAATGTCATTTTGTGGTAAGAAGCACCTAACAGACTCCTAAGGATATAGCTTTACTAGCTAATATGGATAGTCATGCTTCATAATTAGGAGCTTTGAAGTCTTTAACTCATCAATCTAGTTAGGGATTAGGAAATGTTGGATGAGTTTCGTTAGACAGTCGCATAAATATGATCAACCAAACAGAGGTGAATAACTAAGATGATGTGCTCACTAGTTCTTTCACTATTTCTACAATTCCTACTTGTGTACTTTTTCATTGTGGTGTTACACATTCATTTGTGTCTACTACATGTGTTGTAAAGGTTTCTTTAGTATTGTATGATAACATCTCCACTTCTATGATTTTTTTCTTTCTAAAATTGTGATTATGTGTACAAGGTAGTATGAGGTTGTGACCTTAGTTATGAGTGGGGCCAAGATTTCATGTAAGACTCTTATTTTTTACTATTAAAAATATTTATTTTAAAAAAATTTGTGAAAATATCCTACAAAAAACTAGATATTACTGTTGCTCCTAACATTAGGTAGACGTTTGAACATCCACCCCATGGTAGATACAATACTAAGTATCCAACCAAACAAACACAAGGAATATAGTGAGTAAAATAGATAGCATAAAAGATAGTGTGTGCTAGGGTTGGTAAAAATAAGACCATATTAGGCAAAAAAATGAAAATACATAAAAAAATGTGTTAAAAATGATAGGGTAAAAGAAGAAAAGTTTATATCACTCAAAGATGAACAAAAGGCATCCCCAATAATGTCCACACTCCCTTTCCAAAGCCTAACATGTAGATTGGTTGGCTATTAGCCACCCATAACTACCTGCACAAAGTTTGTTGCTTGTGGGATTGAGTAGGCGACCGAGTAAACGAGCATATAAATATGCTACGTACTGAGTAAGGTAAGTTACTTTATCATGGAAGGTTGTGATGCACGTATGTTCATAATAGGCATACAAGTTATAATATCACACATTATTATGCTTATGCAATAACATGCCAACTCACATACTTACTATCATAATATTATCAATATGGTATCCTATAAATGTACATGGAAGTAGGTGACATCATGCTCAATGATAGACATGGACTTCCTTGGAGTATCATAGTTCACACTAAATATAGGGAATTCATAATTCATCATGCTTATCACAATAAATAAATAAATTAGGATTCATGGGTATTAACATATGCACATGTAAAGTGACATACCAAGGATCCAAGCTACTAAGGTAAACTCTAAGAGACATACCAAGGATGCAAGCTAGTAAGATAATGTAATCCCCAAAAATTTTAAAAGCCTATAATTTATTAAATTACTTTTATTAGGGATAATTTAACTCTTAAACTTATTTAATTTAATTACGTTGAGGATTTTGCCTTTTAAATTTATTTAACTTAATTATTTTATGGGTTTTAAGTATACCAAATTAGATGTGAGTGTTTAATAAATTAAAATAAATAAATTACTATTTTATCATACTCATTTTATTTAAATAAGGTTCAAAACAATATTTTTCTAAAAGCTACCTTTTTAAACTAATATAATAAGATATATTAAGATAAATTACTAAAATTTTAATTATCTACAAAAAATACTATAACTCACCCCATAAGTCATTTTAATTATTTTCTTCCCTAATTATTTTCCTTAATCCTTTTTTCTCCCTTATTTTCCTTTTCTCTTTTTCTCTCCCCCTCCTTTCTCCCTTCTCTCCCCCATTTCCCCCGATTGGGCCAGCCCACTGGCCTAGATCAGTTTTCTCCCCCGTCTCGCATGCTAGGCCGCCCAGCTCCCTCCTTCGCCTGAACCGCCCGGCCGGTTGCCCTTTCTTTTTCTTTTCTCCCCTGAACCGACCGGTCCAGCCCCTTTCCCCTTTTCTTCTTCCCCGCGCCCCGCTGCAAATCACCGCCCTCCCCTTCTACGCCGACCAGCCTTCTGCGCTGCCTGCACACCTTCTCCCTCTCTTCTGCACCGCCCGTCTGTCCCTCCTCGACCAACTGACCACCCCCACACCTCACACAGGCCTGCTCCCGCCCCCTTCCTTTTTCCCAACCGAACCATAGGTCTGCCATGGTAGACCCGCGTCGGCCTGCCACCGACGGCCGGCGTGCCAAATTCCCGCCTGGTCGTACCTTCGTCTGCCCCCTCTCTCGATCCTCCCCCATTTTCGAGCTTATAAATACCCCCACGAGCCCAGCATCGGGCTCTTTCGAAACCCTAGCCCAGAAACCACCCTTGCGCCATCCCCGTTTCAGATAGCCACCCCGTCGCCGCCGCCCATCACCGCCGCCCGATCCACCCACGAAACTCTCCCTTGCATCACCCTCCACCAACCTAGGCCTCCCTCACCCCTCGGTTTGCTCTGCACGAGACACCAGGCCATGCAAAGGGCTCCTCCCGATCAGCCTTGCTTCGAGCCCCGCCGCCCTTCTCACCACCGCCCACTGCTGGTGCCGCCACTTCCAGCACCCCCTCTGCCTTCTAAAATCACCAGGGGAGTTTCCTCTACCTCACCATATCTTCTTTTTCCCCTGCCAGCCTCTCCTATTCCTTTCTCCTCCCTCCACCACTTCTCCACCTCTCTTCTCCCCCATCACCGCCGCCGCCGTGCACCATGCGCCGCCACCTGTGCCAGCAGCACCCCTAGGTGGTCCTCTAAACTCCCCAACCCCTAAACCCTTGTTATACAAATGCTAGTTATTTTTAGTAGTATTATTAGTATTATTCTTAATGTTGTTATTATTATTATTATTATTTAACCTAACCTTGAAATATTTATAACTATTATTATTACTATTATTAATGACCTATAACTTTAGTATTATTATTTTAACATCATTATTGTTATTATTACTAGTATTACTATTATCATTATTATTATGGTTATTATTATTATTATTATTATTATTATTATTATTATTATTATTTTTAGTTTCTTGTCACTATTAGTAATATTTCATATATCACTAACCTTACTATCACTACTACTATCATCATTATTTGTAACTTTGAAACTATTACCGTTAATAATAAATATTATTATAATTACTTTAAATTATTATAGATATTAAGACCTACTTTTTATTAGTAGTAGCATGATTAGCTACCTTAGGAATAATAACCCTACTTTTACTTATAAAAGTAATATTATTATTTGTAGCCCTAATAGTAAGTTGTGATAAGGGTAAGGTAGGAAGAATAGTCAATTTGGTTAGAGGAAAGTTAATCCATAGTGTTCCCTCTTATAGGCGAATCAAGTCAAAACCCGGAGGAGGCGTAGGAACGTGCTCCAAGACCGGTGCCATATTAGGTAAGGATGTGGCTAAGGTTCCTACGTGTTATGTGACTTGTATGCCTTGGATTCTTTGTATATATATCATGTCCTGTTGTGTATCCTATGATTGTCCTTAACGTGTTTTATGCGTAGCGCAGCTTGGAGTTAAGGTACGTGGTATGTGTTTTTCTCATGACATGAATGTGATATCCATATGTGGTGATTATGATGTGCTGTGACATGATGTAACCCTCTAAGACATACATGCTAAGGTGTTTATTATTATGACATGGGGATGAAAGGACAAAAAGAAATAAATGGGAAGTGAGTTGCTAAAGGGGGGGTATGAGGTTGACCAAATTGAATAAGGGATGAGAACTATGTATGGAAATTTCTAGGGTTGCATGGGAACTTCGAGAGTTTGCATGGGTGGAATAAAACTTGCATGAGGATGATCGTTACGTGATAAAAGTTGTATTAAAGTGTAAATAAGCTAAGGGGAGAGTTGTGGAGTGTTTGGAGACTTGGGATGAAAAATAATACGTAGGTTGGTGTAAGGGTGTATAAGGGACCCGATTAGGGTTTTGGGAGAAAGTAGTAATTTGGGAAATGTGGAAGTAAAATGATTAAGGGAGAGCGGAGTATGGGTTAAGAGTGGAAATTGTTGTATAAGGGGTGATCATGGGTGTCATGGGAGAGAAGAGACATTGGGTGAAAAAGAGAGGGGTTACTTGTGGGAGAAGAAAGGTGCTAGGGTTGAAGTGGCCAACTAGGGTTTTTCAGTCACATGTGGAATCGAGGGGTAAAGCGATATGATTTGGGATTGGATATAAATGAGATGAGGTGTGGGACGACAAATGGAGTAATGGTAGTGTAAGTGAGAGAAAGTTGGGCCACATAGGTCCAATTAGGGTTTCCAAGGGAAAACCCTAGAGGGAGATAGCATGTGGAGTAGATGTTACAAGGTGTTGGGTCTTAACCTACACCCTTAAGAGTTGGTTTTCATTATGTGTAAGTGTAAGGGGGAATAGATATCGAGGTGTGATAAGGGGCGCAAGTGTCCCAAGATATGGGACGAGCCCTCCTAGGAGGATAAGTGTGGATATAGTTAGCCGTGCATGTCAAGGGTAAAATACTTTCAAATAAGATATGTTAAGACACTAATCACTTAAAGAGAAAGATGTTGAGCCGGACCCAGACCGGTCCACCAGCGAATAATAGTGGTTAGGGCCGGGGTGCCCTACATGACTGGTCCTCCGGCTATAATAGTAGCCAGGCGCGTTTTGCTCTGCATGATTTCCGGTCCACCGACTATAATAGTGGGGGATTCCGTGCTCAATAAACCAAACGTAATAATGATTAGACATGGGAAAGACACAGTAATTACAGTGAAACATCATGTGAGTCGGGGGCATACCGGTCCACCGGCAAATAATAGTGGTCAGGAGCGTTTTGCCCTGCATGAACGGTCCACTGGCTATAATAGTGGCCAGTCGCATTTTTCCCTGCATGACCGGTCCACCGGCTATAATAGTGGGGTTTCCGCATTCACATGAATTGATAAAGACTATGATGTGAATCGACTATATTTACCAGAGATCTAAAGGATAAGACTATCCGGACTGTAGCTAGCCTTTATCATCTATTTTACTACATGTTGCTCACGTGATTATGCCATGTATAATGTGTTGTGTGTTTTGTATGCTGGCCTTAGCACATCTGTTACCTTACGTACTGACCACCCGTTTCATGGGTGCTGCTCATTCCCACGAGCAGAGGACCCACCTGAGTTTGTGCAGGTAGGAGACGATATCTTCGATGCCTACGACTCTTACGAGGCATCGGGCGAGGCTGAGAGTGGAGCCTAGACTTGGCCTGGGGACCGAGAGCGACATGGCCAGACTCTCATTTTCATTTTATTTTACCGCGCATCGTTTTATTTTAGTTTTGTTTTGTGGTACGATACTTTATGTTCCTTGAGAACCTTGTCTATGTACCCCTTTGGCTTGTAAACCTTTTTATGAATACTCTGAATTTTATATTGTGAACTATTTAACCTCCTTATGAATCCTTGTTTCAAGTATTAGCTTTTGTTTGATGGTAATCCGTTTTAGCCTTAGCACTCGGTACTGGAACGGTAGGAGTGAATTGGTCTGGTACTGAGTGTGGCGGTAACATCCCCATAATTCACAGTTTTCTTATTTCGCTTCCGTTAATTCTTTCCTTTAAAACGAAATTTTTCAGTAGTGAATTTTGGGGGTGTTACAGATAAACTCCAAGGTCCATTCCATTTAATGAATTATGAGATTCAAATCATAATGTTATATATCTATTTAGTCATATTTACTTATTTTTCTTTAAGCAATGATCTAGATCATCCCCTCTGGTCTCTCAATACCCATGGAAGTTAAATCAATATCTAGAGAACATAAGTCTAACCAAATCCGAGAAACCACTAATGTTCATAAATTTTGATTACTAAATAAACCACTTAGGTGACCACACCCTTTATTATTGATATCCCCTGGTACACCATCATTGTCTAGTGTAAGAAAAGTACTAGTATCAACTAGGATCCTACCTGAAGGGAACAAAAGGCAATAAAAATGATTGAAGGCAGACTAACCCCTAGTAGCTAATTGAGGATTGGATAATCTACTCCTATATAGTGCTTCATGATCCTCCACTTTAAGTAATTGGTGTTTTATTTACCAAACTATATACCATCAAGGCCAACGTAGCATACCAAGCAAACCATAACCACATAATTATGCTAAATTATCCTTTATAACAAATTAATGGTACATGGTGAAGAATTTGATGATGCCATCAATACTATTTAATCCATCAATTAAGTTAATTAACTCATGCCAAATAGAGAGTTTTCATCATAAAAAAAATCATATCATGACATAATGTTAAGTCCCAAACTCTCTTAAGGTTAAAAAGTATGAAAGAAAGCATTATGACTGAAACTGGTTGATCGGTTCTATAGATCAATTGATCAGTTTGCCTAACCAATCAATTGTTCTAAAGACCAGTTAATAAGTTTGGCCAAACATGTTGATAAGTTCAAGCTGAGACTAAACCAAATAATATTTTCTCAATATCCCAATTATTGGATAAATTAATTTAATATTTTCTCAATATTCCAATTTTGATCTGAATTCCAATCTTAGCTCTAAAAATAATTTCCTTTTCTTTTTCTTCTTTTCCTTTTTCTTTTTTTTTTTCCTTTTTCTTCCTTTTTTTCTTCTCTTGCTTCTTTCTTTTCTTTCCTTCTTCCTTTTCCTTTAGGCCAACCCAAACCACCCCTTTCTTTTCTTTTCTTTTTTTTAAGCCAATCGAGCTTCCCCCTTCTTTCTTTTCTTTTCCACCCCAGACCGACTCACTTCTCTTCTTCTCCATCTTCTCTCCCACGCGGCCCAACTCCTCCTCCTTCTCATCTTTCTTCTCTCACATGGGATGTACTACTTCTTTCTCTTTTCTTTTCTTCCTTGCATGGCTTGTCTCTCCTCCCTCTCCTTCTTCCTCTTCTGTACCCCATGCTAAGCTCCCTCAAACTTCTTATGCACGCCCCTCCTTCTTCTACACCCTTTTATACCTGTTGCACTTCCCCTTCTATCTAACCATATGATATGCACCACTGCCCTCTGCCTGTCCTTTTATTTTCCATTTTTAGTCCTACATCCCCTGGTCCCCTTCCCCAACATGCCCCTTCTCTACCTTTTGCATCCCCTGCCTGCCACACCCACTTGCTTTCCTGTAAGCTCCCCTGCACCACCTGCCTCTCACACTAGCTGAACCCCCTCTCCTCCTCCTCCTCCTCCTCTTTTTCTCTTCTTCCCTTCCACTCATCTCACTCATGTATTTCCCTCTCCCCTAACCCTCTCTTCTTCTTGCTCCCTTCTCCTCGCCCCTATTTTTTGTCATTCCTTTGTCTATAGCCACCACGGCCACAACCGACCACTAGCAGAGCTTCCACCACCATCTTATCCTCTACCGCCTCCCTACCTCTCATTCTTTCTCCTTATATTAGTTCCTACCGATCCCCTATCTCTACCCATTCTCCCTACAACAACCCCATCCTCTACTGTAATCGTCGCAAACACCTCCGCCACATCCTCCCTGCACAATTGAGTAGTAGACACCCCAACCTCCTCTGCTGCCATACCTCTTTTCCCTTCTCTCCCCTTTGATACCCCCACTCTGCAGCTAGCTACCTACGGCTAGCCACCCTATGCCACATGCACTGCCCGCCCCCTTCTCTTCCTCTTCTTCTCTTCTTCTCCCTCTTCTTTCCCTTCTCTACACCCTCCTCTCTGTAGCCTAGGTACTCACTTCCGCCAATCTTGAGCCACTTGCACCACACCCTCCAACCACTAGTCACCTCCTCCCTCATCTCCTACACCCAACAACCAAAGCTACACCCCCACGAACCCTTACCTGATCCCCCTTTTGTCCCTTCCATTTTGTTGCCAATTCTGCATGGCTGACACTGCACATGCAGTGTGATTTATGCAGTGTATATTTATATAATAATTAAGGTACAAAATTTTATTAAATGGTGCTTAATCATTTGAATAGGATACTGGTAAAGTTTAGTTTTTTCCAGAAACTAGGTAACCTTTATAGCCCTCTAAAATGTTTGGATATCATATGTTAGCACATTAGGGTTTTGAAATGTAATTTGTATAGATATGATGTGTTACAAATAATTCCATGTTTATTAATGTTGTCTTGGAAAATGGAAAAATAATACATGTTATCTTGTGTGAGATGTTATGTGTGAGAATGGGTGATTTAGAAGAGGGTATAATGTTAAGTAGTAATGATGTATATTATGTCAGGTATGTATGGACACTTGTAGCAAAAATATTACTACTATGAGCCCTAGGGATAATTTAGTCATTTAGACACATCATGATATTTAGCCCTAACCGGAGTGCCAATTGTGTTATAAATATTGTTAGAAATGGAGATAGGAGTTTGATACATCATAAATACATGATTTAGGTATCAATATTTTAGGGTCTAGTGATATTTTGGTAATTTTTAATGTATGATGGTGCTTCATTCTAATAAATGTATAGGATAAGTGTTATGTGGGGTCGAGTATTAAAATATGAGTTTGTGGCATGAGTAACACATGTTTGGGAATATTGATAATATATGGCATAGAGGCATTTTGGTAATTTAAAAGTACAATGGTAGTGATCCAAGTAAACTTACACGTTAAGTAGTATTTGGTGCTAAGTATGAAAATAGGGGTTTATGGTGTTAGTAACACATGTTTGGGTATGAATGTTGATATTATATGACCTAGGGGCATTTTTGTAATTATAATGGTGCAATGGTGGTTATCTAAGTAAACATGCACGGTAAGTAACATGTGGTGCTAAGTATGAAAATAGGGCTTTATGTTTGGGCATGATTGTTGGTATTATATGGTTTAGGGGCATTTTAGTAATTTTAAAGGTGTAATGGTGGTCATCCTCATAAATATACATGATATGTAATAATTGGTACTAAGTATGAAAATAAGTTTTTATTGTATTAGTAACTTATGTTTGAGCATGAATATCAAATTATTATGGTCTAGAGACATTTTGGTAATTTCATATGTATTATGGTGAAAAGTATTATAAACATGCATGATAAGTACTAATTGGTGTGCGATATGAGAATAGGGGTTTATGGTCTTAGTATCATCTGTTTTCGCAAGGTTATCAATATTATATAGCATAAGGGAATTTTGGTAATTTATCATGTACTAGGGTGATTATTCTAATAAACATGCATGGGGTGAGTTAAACCTAAAGGGAGTTATGACCATAGGTGAGAAGAGTAGGGTTTTGTTGCTAAGAGTGGACATGAGGGTTAATGATGACATTGTTGGTAGCTTGGCATAATTGGGGGAGTCTTTAGATGCTAAGTGATGGGAGATTACTAAGTAGATGGAACTAAGGTTTTAGTAGTACAAAACCCTAGGGGTAGGTCATTATCACATGTAGGAAATTAGAGAGTTCAGTTACACCTCTGAATTATGATGTTAAGCATGCTATTTGGGAATTGTGTACTAAGTCTAGAGGCTAGGTGGGATAAGTGGGAGTAGATAAAACTACCATAAGGAAATTAGGGTTTCGAAAGGGTCCATTGGGGAGGTTGTTATCATATATGCAAAATAAAGGAGTTAATATACAAAAATTTAGGGGATGAATAGGCATAGAGAGTATATCTAATTGTGGAAAATTTAGGTTAAATAAGTAGTAGAGAATGGGTTAAGCCAAATAGGGAAAATTAGGGTTTTAAGGAGTAACTCTAGAGGCTAGTTGTTATCATAAGTGAGGAATAAAGGTAATAGGCCATGAATCACGGCAAGAGAGGTTTTTAATGACAAGTTTAGGTTTCTTGGATAAATTGGGAACTCGAAGGATGAATAGGAGGTAAGGATGTACACGGGGTTATGAGATTAGGGTTTGTAAATGAATAGGGTAGGCTCAGGGTGGTAGTAGGGTAGGAGTCATACTTAAGTTATGCATGGTTGTGTGTGTGGTATATGGAACAAATAAGACACGAATAAGATACTAATCACTTAAGTCGGTGTCAGTTGTACCTTATTTACCGGTCCACTAATGAGAATAGTGGCTAGGAGTTTGCTGTCTTGGGTTTGTATTGCATTTACTGGTTCACCAATGAGAATAGTGGCCAAGAGTGTGCTACCCTGGGTTTGTCTTATATTTACCAGTTCATCGGTGAGAATAATATGGTCCCAAACTCAAGTAATAAAACCCTTAAACAATAATAACCTATGGAAATACATGAATTACTTATAGTGGAACACCACGTGGTTCAGGATCAGTTATACCTTCTTACTGGTACACCAGTGAGAATAGTATCTAAAAGCGTTTGACCTTGGGGTTGTACCTTGTTACTGATCCACCATTGAGAAAAGTGGATAGGAGTGTTTTTCCTTGGGGTTGTACCTTTTTGACTAGTTCACTGATAAGAATAATGGGGTTCCTAAATCCACATGGATATAAGATCCATGAGTTGACTAATTTCTGCACTAATATCATGAGTCCATATAATAATGAATGAATTGATATGATCTACTCATATGTATGGAATTCTTGTTGTGATGTTACTGAGAAGTTCTGGGTTGATCAAGTGAGTTTTACCTTCTATTGGGGATGATGTGGTTTTTTAATTATACTATAAGGAGCATCAGTTGGATGTTCTAATAGTAAGTTTTGTTATTTCTAAGTGAATGATTATAGGTAGCATATGGCCTTGATGCATGTAGCTATATGAATGATTATCACATTTTAGTTAATATATGCATAATTTTATGTTCATGTGATTGATGTGATACATCTGATATGTTCCATGCGAGCTTTGTGTATTAGTATTGTATAATGGGTTACTCAGTACCATTGTACTGAAGGGTTTATTTCTTGGGCTTCTACTTATTCAATGAGCAGTGGCCTTTGCAGGTTAGCTTGCAAGCTCGTTTCAGGATTATTCATCGGGGTTGAGAGAGTAGGGTTATATGGGCTTCTAACCTATGTTTTGAGCTGGGATTTTCTTTATTTTTCTTTATATACTTTTGTATTTCTTTTCCACTGACATTTTTTTTGTAACCATAGTTAATGGGTTTCCTTTGGAAGGTGATTTAACCTTCCTAACTATTGTGCTAATTTTTTTAATAATTACATTCTTCAAATTTAAGTAAAGTAATATTTTAGCCTTAACACATGGTATTATGACAATAGAGAAAACCAATTTGGTACTAAGTGTGAAGGTAGCACCCCAGAATTTACTCTCCTAGCTTTTGCTTTTAACTTTTAAAGACAAAATTTTTTAATAGTAAATTTTGGGGGTGTTACAGTTGTTTTAAGAAAAAGTCCATCTTGTACACGACCAAGTCGTGTCGATCTTGCATACGCATGTATCCTTGTGTTATTTTCTATGAGAGTCCATACTATGCATGGCTAGGCCGTGTTGATCCCGCACACCTATGGCTCCATTCCCATCTTCAATAAGATCCAATTTTGCACACATTTTTGGTTGTGCAATGCTTGCACAACCGTGTGCCTCACCGATTGTATACAAAACAACACTGCACGCCTATGACTCTTAACCTATGCTATCTTCCTATCCCTTTCGTCTTCAACTCCAAACCCTTGACCTTTCAAAACTTATATAACCACACCATCCTCCTCCCTTCTCACCATCACCTCACCTTCTCACCATAACCACTACCCTCCTTTCCACGTACGAGCACATGCACACCCATGGGCATGCACTGGCACTAGCATAGGCGCACACATGTGCTATACGTTTCAATTTGATTTCAATTTTTTTCTCCTTTGCTTGAATGGAATTGAATTGTATCCTTGTGTATTATAGTTGCAAATTTAGAATTCTGCTTTCTAATTCATCTTTTGATTACATAATCCTTAAAATCTAGTAAATTAGTCTCAAATATGCAAGCTTTACACCATAATGGCATCCAAGAATGAGCATAGTAGAAAACAAAGGTGAATCCTACTGGCCACAACAACACCAATCTCGAGGCAAAGGTAAAACATCCAATACTCAACCTTCCAATCCACATGGCATTATGTTTGCAAACTCAGTTCATAAAGATCACTATGATGCCAGTCTTTCTTGAAACATTACATCCACTCGATACATCAATTATACATGTCTTGAGACGCTCGGGATTAAGGAAGATGTTGAGTATTTTCTATCTAGAGGTTGTCTCTCCAATTTCTTTGTGTATGATGACCACACGATCAAATGACTCACCCATGAGATCCTTAGCTCATTTACTTTTAACTGGATTGAAGAAACTGTATCTTATAGACTCTTAACTGAGTCTCATGTAATGTTAGTCACACGATTTTATACTTTGCTTCATTTTCCTACCATTAGGCATAGATTTTACCCCGAGGATCACCAAATGTGGGATCCCCAAGTATTTTAGGCTGAAATATTCTTGGTAATAAAGGGATGTGTTCCTAAGCCCTATAGTGGACACATTACTAAGGCCTCATTGTTATATAACTTGACCTTGAGGTACATCCAAAGATTGTTGGTAGTAACAATTTTTGGTAGGGGGGAGCCAAGGGAATGTGTACAAACTAGAGATATAGGCTCTACAGTATATGCTTCGGGATGATTTCCTTGATGGGGGTATTATCTAGCATATCATCTGAGTAATGTTAGTACTAATATTACTTGTGATATTGTCATAGGAGATATCATCATGCACAATACCCGATGGATTGGATATGACATAGAATGCATCCTCATTGACTTTCCAATTACATACTTAGGGTTAGCAACTTTCTTTAACATGAAACTGATTGTGCAAAATTAGCCTCAGTTTTGATTGTTCTACAATCAAGAGGTGTGGTATATGTTACCTAATAAAGATTTCACCACTCTCAGTATTAACAGAAACACCAACTAGCTACCTTTACCCACCACACCTCCCCTTAGTCAACCTATCCCTCCCCCTCAGAAAGAGCATCCATCCATTATCAGTGAGGCAACTACTTCACCATTGCTTCCTCTTCCACATCCTCCATCCCTTGACTCATATCCGAGCATTTATTTCTTTATCACCTGTTGGGATGCCCAATTCTAGCGTATCGATGCACGATTCGATATGCTTGCAACCTAAATTACTAGTCTCTAGGATTCTGTCACTCCAATCGAGCAAATGAACACCATGATACACCAAATGTATCAATTCCATTTTGAGCACGATTTCCAACCACCAACACGACCATAGTAAATGCATTTTTTTCCTCCCCCAATTTTTCATCCATCATACATTAAGGACAATGTGTTCTTTAAGCATGTGGATATATCGGCTTGCCATTTGCCATTTTTGTTGCTTTTCTCTATTTTATTTTCATTTAGTGTGCATTTTTCTTTCTTTATTCCCTTTTTTTAGTGTGTTTTTAGTTTTTTGTGCATATATATATATATAAAATAAAAATAAAATTAGGAAATGGTAGGCCTGGGATGAAAGTATAATATAATTCTCTACATGGCTCGATTATACACTAGTAAGACTTATAAGTTGCGAGCAAGTATACCAAAAAAGGTTTTGAAAATGTTTTAAGTGTAAACTCTCGAATCGATAGACTCTCAAACTGCTTATTACTTTAGTACTCTAGAGGTTCATCTTTGTTAATTTGCCCATCTAGACTAAGAAATAGGAAATAAGGTTATTAGCAAAGAAACCAGGGAAATATTGATCCTTTAGGCTATCTATCTTCTATAGAGTCTTGTTGTTTTCTAATTGTGTGTATTCTCCTTCGATGTGTGAAACTAGAACTTTCATGATTTCTCTTCAAGACCACATATGACTTATACATATATGAAGATGATTTGAGACGAATATTTTCTTTTCATAGCTACATTAGCCAAATTATCTACCAATTGACACTTATTTCCTTTTCTTAAACCTCTTTAAGCTTAAAACCTATTTCTTTGCTAAAAAACCTACATTTTTAGCCATGATTTTGAGTTATTACCATACCCTTGTCAAAAACTAGGGAGTAATACCTCTTGAAAGTATTTGAATGTAGGAATGCTAATAATAAGCATGGGGTGTGATAAAGAAGTGTTTGGTAAAGTTTATGTTGAAAAAATGATCTAAATTTAGCTTTATACTCTTTATTCTCATACTCACTCTTTCTTAATCTAAATAAAAAAAGAATAAAAGTGTTGTAGTTGAGATGCAGGCAAATAAACATATGATTTTGATGGGTAGAGATGAATTAATGCCAAATGCCTTGGTTAGTATTTTTGGACTATGTTAGTGCAGTGTTGAGCTTAGATTTTTGAAAAATATTCTTGTTGCTATCACTCCACTTGTTTTCGAGCATTTAACTATAATCCTAGACTTTTCCTACCCTTTACCCTATCTCCATTACACCTTTTGTTATACCTTATGATTTTTATTTTACATAATGTCTTTGGGTGTCGGAGAGTGAGAACACATGCAAGAATATGGCTGATCATAATCATCATGGAGAATTTTGAGTAAAACAAAAACATCCTTGAAATACATGAGCATAGATCATTTATATTTTTATAAAGTGAGGAAGTCTATTTCTCTATTAAACCTTTGTCTAGTGAGGATGAGCATTTACACAATCCTAAACCATCTTAAAGTGTCATAATAATACTGGTTTGGGATTCGAGACTGAGGAGTGTTCACAACTTTATGTTCGTTTCCTTATTATTAACGCCCGCAATATAGATTGGACTAGCGACTGTACGTCTTGCTCATGTAGTTTATCGTATAATCATAGGCTTTGATCCCCCTTCCCTTTCTTTGAGTTTTCTTTGTTTTGTTTGGAGTTTGCTTGAGAACAAGTAAAGGATAAGCATGGGAGAGTTGATAAACCAAATATTTTCCATATTTTTACCTTGCTTTACCTTAACTTTTTTTTATATGAATTATAAGAATTATCATAATGCAAGTCTCTTATTTGTGTTACTACTCTCTTGGTAATTATTTTTTAGAAATTTGCACAAAAATGCACTAATCTAAGGAAGTGGTGTATGGAATTGGAGTAAAAAAACAAATATGAAAGGTATTGAAGGAAGATAATCAACTTCACATGATTATTGAGAAGTCAAGAAAGTTAAGGAGTTGAAAAGAGGATGAAAGGAATCAAAAGGAACAAGAAAAAGGTGTTGCACGACTGTAGCACAACCAACTGCACAGACATGCAATCCTTGACTTGGCCTAGCCACAGGAAAATATGTCGCATAGCCTTAACACACCCACCTTGCACATCTGTGAAGAAGATAGGAGTGTGTGCTAAAAGCAAAACTATCGTACGACCAACTTGTACAACCTTGCACAACCTTACAGCAACGGTTACCACCACTCTTAAGCACGATGTTGCCTCTATTTATGACACTTTTTCTTCCGCTTCTTCTTCAACTTTTCGTTGAAAGTTTAGGGGATTTTAGAGCAATTTTTATTTTCTCCATTTTACCAAGAAAAAAAATCCATGCAATCTATTTTAATTTATGCAATTTTACTTTCCAAATTTAAAAGTAGACGATTGTGTATTATAACTCTGTAATCAACTCAGCTTATCTTCAATTCACGGTTTAATCTATCCATTCTCTCTTTCATTATTTATTATATCTGTTAATATTTATGTTGTTCATTTTTATTCTATATATTTCCTTGCGACAATGAGTGAGTAATTTCTTTTTTTTAGGATTGAATTAGGCTCGATTTGGTATGAATATGATGAATTAAAGTATATGTTGCATGTATAGTTCTTATGTGTTGTTTCATATGTTAGGAATCACTGTTATGAGTCAAATTTGATGGAATTTGACTTATTTATATGTTAACTATAACTAAAAAGTTGAAATCAATGTCGAGAATTAATATACAAACAGGAATTCAAATGATCACGAAAGTAGATGTTTGATTTTTAGGGACTATTGAATCAGTGGTACTTAATGGATTTATTCTAATTTTTTATTCATGAAAGCATTTAATAAATTTGGTTAAATACATTCTTGACCTTGAAAGAGGCTAGAAAATCAATTAGATTAATTATTCACTTCCATTTGATTTATACTACAACATAACGTTAATTCATTATTGAGTACTAAAGATGAGACCAAAGTTCAATCTTAGGCTTTATATTTATCATTTTAGAATCTGTATTTAGTTAGTTGTTACATTTTTATTCATTATCTACTCCTATATTTTCATTCCATAGTGATCTAGATAGCTAAAATGATGTAGATCAGTAATCAATAATGAAGTCCCTATGGGATATGACCTTAACGTGCTAAAATGAAGTTGTACACTTGTGGATTAGCACTCATCACTAGGCAAAGACAAATAAAACACCTAGTTAACTAGATCATTTAGTATTATACTCTCTAGTACATCATCGGTATCTAGAGTAGGTAAGACACCGTGATCTACTAGAATCCTGACATAAGGTAAAGCCTGAAGGCATACTATCCCTCTGTAGCTAATCGAGGATCGGGTAATATATACCCTTGCACTACTTGATCATTTTTTACTTTAAATGATTAGCGTGTTATTCTCCAAGTTCAGGTTATCATATAAGGTCCATATAAAAACCAAGATAATATATCCACATAGTCATTCCATCTTAAGTAGTGTTACGCTTCAAACCATGTGGTGGGATATTCATTAATTCTTAGCTAAGTTTAATCCATATATTACGATATTCCATTAATGCGAAGAATTTGGATTACGTCATCCATTAGTATCATCATAACATATATGCTCCAATTTTCCCATTAAAACTTTCTAAAGGCACTTATTAAAGATACCATGAATTATGAATCAATTAATCCATCTAATAGGTTAGTTAATTCATGCCACAATGTGTGTTTTCATCATTAAGTAATCATATTATAACATAATATCAAATCTCAAAGCATATCAAGATTTATAGAAACAAAACAACATTCTCTAAATAAACCGATTGATTGATTTGGGTTAACTGATTGATTAGTTTTTCTTAGCCCAATCTTGGAGCTCCCATCGAAGCAGTCGATTGATTTGGTTAAACTAGTTAAATGCTCTAAGACCAGTCAATTGCTCTAGTCATACATGTCAATGGGTTTAACCTTAGAGCAACCATGGTTACCACAAACAACTGGATTGATTAGTTTACGCTAATCAATATATTGTTCTAACGACCAATTGATAAATTTTGCTTAACCAATCGATTGGTTTGCTCCTAGATAACACATAATAGGTATTTTGAACATATTTAAGGCTATAAAATCCAAACATATCAAAATCACAATATCAACATTATAGAAAATAGAGATTACATATGTTTAAATGCTAATCATGCTACGATTGCATAGTACACTAGCTCACCCATAATTTCTCATGAAAACATTCTTATCTTAAAATTCTTAAATGTTACAACATGCATCACTAAAATATCAACAATCTCATATATGTATACAAGATTAGAAATTTACATAGTACACTAGCTCACATACTTAGTCATGCCACATTTCCAAGGCAAGAATGACTTACTTGAAAGATTAACACATTTTCACACCAAAAAACAAAACCTCTAGCTAAAAGATCCTAACTTCTAAAACCTTACAACAAGTAGTTAAAACTCAGGGACTTCCGAATAATCATAATAAACCAAGAAATTCAAAATGTAGAAAGGAAACAAAATCTACCATCTCTAAGGATATTCCAAGAAAATCAATTAATAAAGAAACTCAAAAATTTTCCAAATCTAACTCTTTCATGCTTAAGGTTAAACAAGAGGGAGTTGGTAAAAGGATTATAAGAGGTACATGAATTAAAGTAAAATCTTGAAGTGGATAAGAGTGAAGCATAAATGTTAAGAAAACTTAGAACATTTTGGTGGCTAAAAAAGTGGTAAAAGGAAGAGATGATTAGTATTACATATAACCAATGAATCGGTCAAGAAATGAGTGAGAGAGTGGAAATATCAAACACCCTAATTTTATCATTTGATTTTGGGTTGAACAGACTAATTTATCAAGAAACGAACTTCCATCCTAAAGCTCAATTGGTAATTTCTTGCAAAGATAAGCCAATATTCTCCAAAAAATAGTCAAACACAATAAAGGAAATGGGTAAATCGACATGGGAAGTAAATGTCTCAGCTATGCACTACTAACCTAAAACAAATCATCAATTATAGAGTTGTATAGAGGAGAGAGAAAGAAGAAGATAAAGGGTAATTTCATCCTTCCCCTTTTATCCTAAAGTTAGATCTTCTAATATGGTAGAGGTAAAATTACAAATAGGTAAATGATCAAAAAGGTTAAGGATTACTTAGGAGCATATATGAGTTAGATTATTAGGGTTCCAATTTAATGAAAGCATTCTTCATAAAAAAATTAAACTTAAAAAAAAACACTTAGTTTGACAAATGAGTTCAGACTAATCAGCTACTCTACAAACTAGTCGAACGACTCCATTAAACCAAACTTAAGATGAAATGATAGATTAGTCAATTGGTTCATAGAACCGTTTGGCTGGTATGTAGAGAAAACTCATTTTACTCAATTTTTCCAAACTTTTCCAATTCTTTTTTAAATCAAACCCAAACTATAGTTCCAAATCAAGATAAAATATCATCCAAATTCCATCAAATATAAGAGTTTCCCATTTTATAACTATCACAATGATGGGGTAGTATATTGTAACACCCTAAAATTTACTACTGAAAATTTTTATTTTACAGTAGAAGCATAATTAAAATAACTGGGTATTACCACTGTAATTGATGTCAGTTTGGTTTATCTTACCATTCTCGCATCAATCATAAGGCTAAAAACCATTAGGAGTAGAACAGAGTAAATAGAAATGAGAGAAGGTTTATAAATGTAAATGCACATTTGGAAATTTAATCCATGGTATAATAATAAAATACAACAAAAAGGATACCATAGATCTAAGAGTCTAAAAAAAAATATCTGGTTAAAACTAGCATTTGGATAACATGACTCTATGCCTAAAAGTCTTCATACACAAAGTCACTATACCCCATATAAAGCATCAAAAGTTTTAAATTCATCAACTAGGTCCTCATCGACCTACATATAAACATTTGGTTCATCTGCTGGTGGGATTGAGCAACATCCATGAAAAGGATGATCAGTATGCTACGTGTTGCGTAAGGTAACAATACAGTCAAAACATGGAAAAAATATAATTACATGCATTTAGAGCGGAAAGCAACATACATGCGAGATATAAAAATCAATACAAGCTAATTACCTATTTCAAATTCATACCATTAGAATATAACATGATCCATTCTTTTATTTACATTGAGTTTAGGGACCCTATTATTCTCAACTGGTGGAACAGTTATTCCATCTTAAGGAAAAATACTCCTGGACACTATTCTTCCTGGTGGAACAATAATAATATACCCCAGGCAAAATTCTCTAGTCATTATTCTCAACTGGTGGAACAGTTATTAGTATACAACCTTAAGGTAGAATGCGCCTGGCTTATATTCTCATCCTGTGGAATGGACATGTACAACCAACCTTGACTTATGGGATCTTTTACTTTAAATGATTAATATATTATTCATGATTTCTCTGATAAGTAAAAAATATAATTAAGGCAGGAAGAACATCAACATACTGATAACAATACTGTTTGTAAAAGTTAAATTACATATCTTCCCTTAGAAACCCTAAATTCACCATGTAGACATAACTGCCCCCATATTAGTCATTTACCCACCAAATTGAGTATATATTCATCAAATATTATTTTTATTAATATAAAAAAATTCAAGATCTAACTTCCACGTCTTACACATGAGATAATAGTCCTATCTCTAAAGTTATTATTTATAAGGCTCTTAAAACCCTAATTTCATAGTTATGTCATAAAATTTTTCATAAGGCTCATATAATTACCAAATTCAATATACATCCCTAAAATACCCATATTAACAACATATCCGAAATTCATGTCCTAAATCTAACATTTTACACATGTGATAATAACATTACCATTTTACGATTACTATTCCCAAATTAGACAATTTTGTTATTTTGAGGAACTTATGACATTAATAATCAATCCAATCACCCAAATAGTCATATTAGAGTAATTTTAATTCACCTAACACTTTAAAATACCAAAATTCTCATATCAACCCATATTGACCAAAACGCCCTTCAAGATAGCCGATAACCCTTATTTTACGAAAATCTTATACCTTTAATATCAATATTTCCAAGTCCTCCATTTACCAACATACATCTTAAATATATTTATTTTCTCACATATCAAACTTTATTAGGCCCATATTACTCTTCTAATTTTTATTCAACCATAAATATGATTTAGTGTAGAAATCTCGTATGAGAACTTCTTTTATTGTTCTTACTTTCTTGCTATCATATTTTTCATATTAACCTATAATATTATTAACAACATGCATTTAATAGTAAAATAAACATAATCATACAAGCATTTAACACAAAATTCCAAATATCGACTAGTATCCTTACCAACTAGGACATTGGGCTTTAAGCACGTAAATCCTAGACCTTCTCCTCCGATATCACTGGAATATCACCTATGAAAAATAACGTAATACACGATTAAGCTTGAAGAGTATAACTGAGGGAGAAATTAAGATAAAGATGGTAACAATGGATATAACTGAAGCTAAATGGAAGCTTGAGTTGTGTGGATGTGTGGTTGAGCTATGGTGAAAATTTTGGTAATATGTGGATAAGGTTTGGGGGTGAAAATAGGGGTGAATAGCTGAAATGGGAAGCTACACAACCATGCTGCAGGTAGTGCACACCTTGGTTGAGAGTTGGATTGTGCATGGCCAAGCTGTGTGAAATGACATGACCATGCTCGATCACTAGGTAAACAGACTTAAGTTAAATAGATGTGCAACAAGCGTGTGGTAGGCTGTGCTGGGTTGCATGGGTGTGAGATAAGAAATTTTAGTGTTACATGGCTATGCACAGGCCGTACATTTTATAAAAACATGATGAATTCTATGAAGAAGAGGGAAAGGGAGGGTGGTTTGTGGAGATGACGACAATGGTGATGGGGAAGGATGGAGTGACCCTAGGTGGTTGGTCCACCAGCATTGGGAAATGCGTGGCAGTGTACAATGGTGATGGTGGTGATGAAGGTGGTGTGAATGCAGAAATAGAGCAAGGAAGAAGAAGAGAAGAAGAAAGAAACAATAGGGGGAGCTCGAGGTAGTGTTTTGGCCACAAAATGGGTAGAAAGTAAGGAAAAACAAAAGAGGAAGGAAGGAGAGTGTGTTTTGTGTGTGTGTGTCTGTAGAGAGAAAGACATGGGTATGCGAATGGGGAATAAAATGGAAAAGGGAGGCATGTGTTAGGCGATGGTGTAGGTCAGGCACGAGGGGTGGCAGAGAAGAGTAGAGAGGAAAGTTAATGAGGGATGATGGTGTGTTGGGGTGAAGATGGTAGGTTCTGTAGTAAAAAAGTGAACGTTGTGCATGCCTGTAGTGTGAAAATGCAAGATGGTAGGGGAGGTGATGGTGTGTGTGTGTAGGTCGGGAAGGAGAAAAGGGCAAGGGATGATGGATGATGGAAGCAATAGTGGTGAGAGTGATGGTTGATGCAAGTTGCATAATAAGGAAGTCAAGCTTTGTGACACAAGGATGATGGGAGAAAGGAGAAGAAAAGAAAAGAAAAGGAAAAAGGAAAGGAAAAAGAGAAACGGTTGGAGATTAGTGTTAGATAGTTTAAGATTAGCCAAAATAGGAAGGATTAGTGATAAATTTTGGTGGATTTTAAGATTGGGCTATAAGATATGGTTTATTTAGGTCAAAGATTCATATTCGGTTAAATATCCAGGATTATGAAATTTGGTTAAGGTTAATAATAATATTTTCTCAAGATTAGAATCAAATTAGGATATTAATGATATGAGATTAGGCTAAGAAAAATTTGGGGTATTGTATACATACCCAACCACTCCACACCACAAATTAAGAATATCTTATCTCAAATAAAACCTAGCAAAGATCCTAAAAATTAGGGAAAATACTTAGCTAAAAATTTCTATACCTTAAACAACTTAAAAAGAAGAGATTAAAACTACCTACAACTCCTTGAAATCTTACAAAAAAAAAATAGAAACACCAAAGGAAGGATTTGATTACTTAATATTTTTCTAGATCTAACTCTATCTTACATAAGAGTTATCAAGAAAAATTTATAGGAAGGTTTAGAGGTGGTGGGGAAGTTCATAAATAGAGAGAGAAGAGAAAATAAGTTAAGTAGAGAAGGAATGGAGGAGAAATCATGGTTTTGGTAGTGAGATAAAGCAAGGAGATTGGGGGTTGTGGCTCAATAATAAGGTAGAGATGTGATAGGTAATGGAGGGTAATGGATTATATAACTCAAAACCTTAACCCTCTCACTCAAATTTAGGCATCTTTAGGAAAATTCCTCAAGGAATGATGTTGACTTTATTTATAGCTGATATGGTGATAGTTGATTTGGATCAATGCAACATAGAAAATAATAAACATAAGAAGGAAAAAGAAACAAAAATAGAGGGATGAAAGTTTAGAATATCGGCTAGGGTTGCAGGGATCATATCATTTATTCTTGGGTTAAATGAAGAGAGATGATTGAGGAAGTCAAAGACAATGGTGGTGAGGTCATTAACCACCTTTTTGATAATTTTGGTCCCCTAAATATGTTTGGGGTAGTAAAAACTTGGATTCATGGTCACAAATCATTAAATATGATCTAGAGAACATTTTGAAGCTTGATCACCAAGATTGGAGATTATTGGGAAAAATTCTCATCTAAAATCCAATTCAAAATTTTCTTTGGCCAAGAAAATTAGTCGATATATCTGGCATACCCATTGATTTCCTCTACTTTTTAATTAGATTCTCATAATTAGTTGACCGGTTACCTTGAACGAAAAACTAAACTGAGAATAGTAGACTAATTGATTGGTCGATGTAACTAGTCAACTTGTATGCCATAAAACCATTTTATTCATAATTTTCCAAAATTTTCTGCATCATGTACATATCAAACCCATTATACATTTCCTGAACAAGATCAAACACCATCAAATCATCATTGAACACATGAATGCCACACATATTAGGCCTATTTTATGGGGTGTTACATTTTTGTAGACAATAGAAATATAAATGAAAGAATTTGACATGATATTGGATATGGATGTGATGGTGACTTATTTTTCTATTATAGATAGTTCTTAAGAGCTCATATTTCTCACGTGACCAAAATTAGGTATTTTTTTTATTGAAAGGGTAATATAAAACCCTTAGCAAAGGCTATATAGGCTATGAACATTGGCACCCTTGTATGAAAAGGATTCATGTTGTACCTATGTAGCATTTAATACCTAAACTTAGGAGAGGAAACTATCAAACATATTTTAGTGTTTTGGGAATTTCCTAAACTTTTTCTAGATAAGATTCTTGGTATTCCTCCTCCCCATGAAGTGGATTTCACGATCGATCTTTTAAATGGAATGGAGTAAATGTAGTGTTGTTCATTAGGAAGAAGGATGAAATTTTCAAGTTGTGTATAGATTATCATGATCTGAGTCATTTTATAGTGAAAAATGTTATCCTTTACCATATATTGATGATCTCTTTGATAATTGAAAGGAGCTATGGTTTTCTTGAAGATTGACCTACACTTAAAGGTACTATAAGCTAAGGATTGTCAATCAAGACATCACGAAGATAACTGTAATACACCATAATTTTAAGCCTTTTAATTTACCCTTTTGGTAATCATTGTTTAATTTTTTATGAGGATGTATTAGAATTAAAAATTTATTATTTTTTAATATTTTATTCATTTTAATATTAAGAAAAAAAATACTATTTTCAGTTTTATAAGCTTTAAGAAAAACTACTATTTTTAGAATACTTTTGATAACCCGAAAGTTACTATTTTTAGAAAATAGTTGTTTTCATAAGAAAATGTATTGAAAATATTTTAAGGATTTTTATATTAGTGATTGTTTTTTTTTAAAATTTAAAAGACTATTTTGAACCCTTATTTTGTATAGAATAGTAAAAGGACAAAATGAGAATTTTATAAACAAATATTTTTCAAGAAAAAAGAGATTATTTTAAAGAGAGATACATTTTTCTTGTTATATATGATATTTTTTTATATTTTTTTTATTCCTTAGTGCATTTAATTATTATCTTCTAATTATCTTAAATAATATTATATGACTTATCTTTCTTTATCTTATTTGTACAAATTTGTAGATAAACCGACCATACTTCGGTAATTTAAACATAACCTTTTCTTTCGATAAAAAAATTGCACTATTCTTTTTATTTAGAAATATAACTTCAGTATATACAACTTTTATCTTTTGAGTTTTTCCAATATATAAATGGAACTTAGTGAAAAATATATATAAATGTTAATGATAATTTATTTGTGTGATTTTATTATATCTTTCTATTCTGTAAGCTTATATAAGCTCATACAAAACCCTAATAGCCAAACCAACATTTTTATTTCTCCTCTAGTTCCATGGCTTATGTACTATATCTCCCACTAATTTTCTTTAATATCTTCAACCAATTCATCAAGAACTTCAATTAATTCATCAAATCCTTTAATTGATTAATCAAAATATTAAACTATCTTCAAGATTACAAATTCAATATCTAATTTTTTTCTTCTACTTTCTTTGAGTTCACGGACTAATTATTCTTTCAAGATCATCAACTCCTTAAGTTATTTTGGTATCATAGGGTCATTTTTAATACTTAAAGCCCTTATATTCTATATATAATGATTTTACATTTGGTAACATTATTTTTTTTAACTTATAATATATATATTATGTTTGTAGAATATAATGTTTATAAACTATGGATGTTTATTTATTATATAAGTTTATACATTCTTATGACTATATTTTATGTATCATGATATGTAATATGATTACCCTAAGAATATATGATTTTATGTTAAATTAGTGGTAGATTTGATATAGCTGCAACTTTGTACTATTTTACAAAAACCACACATAATTCAATAATGAGATTATGTTATACGGCAATAGCACCTCATTTTTCCTAATTATGTTTAGTTATTTTCTGCTTCTGTAACATTTTAAAATAAATATTTTTGGCAGTTAAAAATAGGGGTGTTAAAAGTGTAACATAGGTACCCAAGACACAACACACAAGATTAAAAATAGAGCAATCAAGATAAATGGCATAAAAGCTAAGAAGTGTTAAAGTTTATAAACCAAGGCTATATTAGGTCCAAATTGAAATGGAAAGACAAAGAAAGATAACTACTACAAAGCCTTAGTCTCTAATGACCCTCAAAAGAGAAAATAAATGCTGAGAAGTCTAGCTCTCATATTCCCCAACCCCAAACAAGCAATTAACCATCTATACGCCATCCTCACCAACCTGCATATGGCCCCTTGCTCATAGGATTGAGCAGGTGACCGATTAAAAAGACACATTAGTACTTGCATACCAAGTAAGCTAATTTACCATATCATGGAAGATCATGTTAGATTTAGGGTTATGATAGGCATACGAGTCATACTATACCCACATTAATATGCTTAAACAATGAAATACCAAAACTCACATATTTACTAACATTGTATTCCTATACATACATCTAACGGCAAGCAATGTTCAATAATAGACATAGGCTCATAGAAAATCATAATTCACATAAGATTTAGGAAATCATGGTTATTCATTCTTATCACAAGGCTTATGGGTTATGGATGACAACATAAGCGTGTGCAAGGTAACATATTAAAAATGTAAGCTACAAGATAACTGTAAAATCCATTCCACTTAATTATTCATAAGGTTTTGACCACCATATTATATAACCAATTATCTTTGAGAAATGGCTTAGATTATCCCCCTTAATTTATCATTATCAATGGAATTCAAACCAATAACTAAAAGATATAGTCCGTCCAAAGACACAAAATCACCAATGGATATAATGTAATACCCTACTTTTAGATATCATAATTATAAACCAGTAATTATGTGTAATTAGTTGTAATAATTATCATAGGGTGTTTTGCATTAAATATTTTATTTATATATATATTATTAAGGTATATTAGGTATATATTTAATTAGGTTAATATATGATAGAATTTAGGTTATTAAATTTAATCCTAATTTATACCCCAACCAAAATCAAGTAACCCTACTCCTAGTAATCGGATGTTTTACCTTGCTTAATATTCCTAAATTATTACCCTACCATATGCTATATTTTAGACATACCCTACTACCTCTACCTCTGGTTTGACCCTACCCAACACCTTACCTCCTACACATCTCCCTCTCCCATGTTTGGCTCGACTCCCCCTTCACGCTACCCTCAATTTAAGTGCCCATCCACCCTATTTTTTGCATTGTATTAAACCCCAAGAAAATCCTACACTTTTCTACTTCCTCATGAGCTTCCTCAAGCTAGAGAAACCCCATCATTCTCTATGTTGCTCACTTCATTTTCACCATTTTTCTTTACAACACATACTAATACTAGTCACGTTCCCCTAGCTCAAGCTACTTCCACCGACCTATCACCCCCATCTTCAGTAAATCTTATCATATTCACCCCCAACCAATGCACAACCTCATCGAAGCACCCCAAATCCCTTCAAATAAGAAGGTCGATCACCCCTTGTCCTTCGGTCAAAACTATTGATCCCTTCTACCTTGCTGCACCTTTCTTCACTAAAGTGTATCCCCCATATTAGTGCTCCCTACAGATCAAACCCCCTAGAAATGGCTAAAAGTGTCGTTGCTCACCTTCCCTTTTTAGCACCTCCTATTATTCCTCCTCCCTTTAGTTTTTGAGTTGCCTTATTGAGTTGTTGTTCCTTATTTGTCCAGTTAGTTTCTAACCTTTTCCCCCAAGTGGATTTTAATTTAATTTATTTATTTTTGTGTTGTTTTAAATGCTAATATAATTATTTTGGGGTGTTAATTTCTTAGGTAACCCCTGAGCATCTTAGAGAAGATGGTTTTTGTACTTTTTGTGTAAGCTTGGATTTAGGTAAATCCAATCACTCATGAGATGATAGAAATTAAATTTGAGAATGTTAGGATTGTTTAGATCTAGAATCGTGTTAGGTTTTTATATCTTTCAAGTATTATAACATGCTAAATAAATGTTATGTATGATTGTTGCTAAGTTATATGTATGACTAATATGTTAAATGATTTACGTATGCATGTCTAGGATTTGTTAGGTTTTGTAACCCTATAACATTTTGATATAAATTCCATGGTAAATATCTTATGATTTTTATTGCATGGTAGCTAGGGTTGATATAAATAGAATAAAAAACATGCACACATGATGAGGATAGAGTATGATAATTGTTATTCGCATGTTCTAGGGTTGGAAATGTTCTTTACATACACCATGATTTTAATTGTCCTATTAAATGTGGTGTCATACTATAAAATGTAGGTATAAGATACATGGAATCTAAGACACATTAGAAACATATGATTAGGGTTTGTGGGCGCAACATATTAAATTCATAAAAAGTGAACAATATAGTCAATAACTAAATTGTGAAGATTACCTATGTGCTAACATAATGTGAATTATTTTCTCTTAGAATTTTCATGATAAATTTCCCATAATAATGATGTTTGGTATGAAACTGGATAAAACGAAAAAAAATTGGTTTTGGGATCATTTCGGTAAATTTGACCTAATACATCTTTTGTGAATAATTGGACATTAGGATGGCCTTATACTTTTGATAGGTTGACCTAATGTTGACTCTGGCTTGAACTAGAATGCCTTTAGGGTTTACCTTAATAATTAAAAATAAAAAGGAAAATGGTTAAGTATGAAAATGGTAACTATTATACAATATGTGACATTTGTGATCACCTCAAAAAAATATATATTAATACTTAAAGTGAAAGACCTCGAGTTGGGAATGCTGGCTCTCTAAGATTAGCTACCCTAGAGATGAGGTGTAGCCCTCGTTGATTTTTTTCACTAGTGTGCCACTGTGTCCCAATAAAACCCTTGTCTACTCTATAGGTGGCCTACGGGCTGTATAAAAAAGTATTGATACTTAAGGTGACAGAGGTTGGAGGATACTTTTTTGCCTTTATGTGCTAGTATGACTAGGTGTACCACTATGTCCTTGGATTCTAGGGCAAGGGTATTATGTTTTCCTTGTGCACCAATATGACTGTGTATATCTCAATGTCTCTAGATTGATTTTATACCCCTCGAGTAATTAAAAATGGAATTAACTATTATGTAAGAATATAAAAATGATTTAGATCAAGTTTATTAGTTTGGTATTTGCCTCAATTCCCTACCTTTAGTAATTAGTATTGTTTTGGATTGTGGGTTTGATAGTTGTCTCAGTGTCCAACCTTGATGTTTGGGATGATTTGATTAGTGAAATATGGATAATGTGTATATCATGATGATGAGAAGTGACTTTGTATGATTAACTATTGAGCACGAGACTGTGGTATTGTATATATTATCATATGATTATTACTTATTGTTATGACTCATGATTTTGCTTGAGCATGACTTTCAGGTTATTTTATGATTATGTGTAATGTGGGTATGCTACCTATTGTGTGGTATTATAATTTAATCATTACGAGAAAGTCATACTAATACTACTTTTATGGATGATTATGTGAAGAGCATGGAGTGATTTGAGGTATATAATAGAGGTAAGGATAACTGGAGCCCTTAGGAAGATGTCCCATTCTCGAAATGATATTTCAGGTTTAACAGTTAGGAAAAATTAGTGTTGTACTTTCAGGTATTTTCTTTCATATAATCAGTTTTCCTTCAGACTCTTATGTCCCTTGGTGCATTTTTATTATCAATATTGTATGGAGTACATTATCCATAACTCATATTTATGTATTATCTCTCATTTTTGTTGTTTTATTGTGGTTGTGTTTTGTTTTGAGCCTTAGTACTTGGCATAATAAAGGTGAGGGAACAAGAATTATGCTAAGTGTGGTAGTAACACTTAGTAATATGGTAATTAATGCTTCTGCAAAATAAAATTTTTAACTAGTAAAAATGGGGGTGTTATACATAAAGCCTGACCGAAGTCAGATAACCCATCTAGGTAACTAGACACTTTAGTAGCTATCCTTTAGTATATTATAAGTGTCTAGAGTAGGAAAGTCACCTGAAATTAGCTCAAATCCCACCCAAAGGCAAATAATGATAATAATGCCTAAAGCTCGACTAATCACCAATAGCTAATCAAAGATTGGATAGTATAAATCTATATAGCACTCATTAACCTTCCTCTTTAAGTGATTAATGATTTATTTAACAAATCATATGACATTCAAGGCATGTAGATAATGCCAAACCAACATAGCCACATCAAAAGTCCATTTTATCCAACATACCCATGAAGGTTAGTTAAAGGCAAAATCTCTATTATTCATCTAATTCATGCAAATAAAGATAAAAACATAATGAATCCAATCATATATAATAAACTCATTAATTAAACTAAAGTATAACCACATGGTAATTATCTAAGTCCACCATTCATTTCCAATTATTATTACATTTTATTCCAAGGTTAAGGTTTAGGCTAAGACTTAGGATTAAGGTTAGCTATAGTCAACCAGGTTAAACAACCAAAATGAAGTGGTCAAAATGTCCAAAAAATCCTCAAGGAATAGTGGGTTAGTCCCACAAAATTAAGGAATATAATTAGGTTTAAATGAAAAGCATATAGGAAAAGTTAGGTAATCGGCTGATTAGTTAAGCATATCAGTTGATGGTTCTCAGGCCAAAAGCCTCTGTTATTCAATTTATAGGTCATGATAATCAACAAGTCAACAAAAAACATACTAAAAATATGCACAAACAATCAATCATTTGGGCTTATGAATTGGCTAAAGGGAGTAAGCACTAGTAGTATGCTTAAAAGTGCATGTTAGTTGATTAACCCACTAATGGTGCACCAATTGATGGTGTATATCGGTCAACTGAAGGGCTTCATACTCCAAAACCAATTCAAAAACTCTATATAATATTTCCAAAACAAACACAACCACAAAATTTCTTATATATGTCAATATCTCCAAATCAATATACCATCATGCTCGGAAATTTATTAATCAAAAGAAATCATGCTCGCATACTAAAATCATTATAAAAAACATGTGCTCTACTTCATACCTTCACAAAATTTACCATAAAATTCTCAAAACCACAGAACCATTTGCACACATTCTTGCACACAACCTAGAGTCATATATCCATTCACAACACAACATGCTCATTCACCACCTAAAATCGGGTAATAATGACTTACCTTAATCAAAGAAAGCAAGACAAAGGAAAAATAAGAGAAAAAACTCCCTTATTGATCTTAAACCTTCTATATCTTGAATACTTTAAAGGAAAAACATTAAACTTACCAAAACTTCTAAAAAGAATTCACAAAACTAAAACAAAGGTAAAAGGGTTAAGAGAAAATAAAAAAAAACACAACATCTATAAGGATGAGTAGAACCAAATGAAAGATTCAAGTCCATAATCTTTTTCTAAATCTAAATCTATCTTATTTAAGTTTAAAACAAGAACAATCTAGAGGAAGTATTAGAATAGGAAATAAATTTCAAAAGATATGAGCAGTTGAAGCAAATATGGGAACAAAAGAGAGGGGTTCATGGGTTTAGGAAAATAGAGAAAAGAGGGGTTATAAGGTGATAATGAGGAAATGATCTAATGGGAAACTAAGATTAACGGTCATATAAAATCAAAACCCTAATCCTCAGCTCAAAATTACTCTAAGTGAGGTGGATTTTAGAGGTTCAAAACTGACTTTTTTCTTAAAAGCTCAAATGGTGGTGGATGAAAAGTTTCAAGGGTTGTACCTCAGGAATTCATAGACAAAAAAAGGGAAATGGAAAAAAAGGATAGGGAGACAATACCTTTATTTATTAAAAGATTTTTGGGATGAAATCATTGAGGCTAGCATGCAAAAAATAGAGCAAAAGAAGGCGACAAGAAGGATGGGGTCATCTAACACTAAAAGCTCATATGGATACTCTAAAGGGGGTGAATAGAGTATTTAGTAACAATAATACCAAATTAAAATTTTATGAGAAATAAGTAGAAGGATGAAAAATAATAAATATACAATTTATAGTGATTCAAGAAACTCTACAAAGTTTATCTATATCCACTACCTAAAGGTTTGCCTTTTGGATTTGAATATCTCTTTATTTATAGTTGGTGTTTGATGATGATCACTCATTTCTTGGTTTATGAGCCTACAATCTCAATGACTCTTTAGTAGACGATTTACACTTTTTCTAGCTATCATCTCTAGGTTTATGAGACTACAATATTAATGATCTTTCTTGGGAATGTTAGACAACACACCACTCTTCACTTGTATTTGAGATGATGATTTTGAATGAATAAAATAAAAATATTCACTAAATAGTATGTGAAAGTGAGTACTCACTAATGAAGATTTGTATCTAACTAGGGAAATAACAATTACAAGTGTATGAGCATTCTAGCTAAATATGAAGAATAAATTAAGCAATAGAGACGTTTGATTTGGATTTGAAATCAAAACTCTCTTTGATTCTTTGTAAGATGTGAAAATGATGATTTTAGAAGAGTTGTGCTAGTTTAACTTATGTTTATTAAAGTCCAACAACTCTTATTTATAAAAAAAATACCATAACTTGAGCTATAGAGCTCTAAATTGTATACCTTATTTATTGTTGTAAAGTAGATATCATAAGCTTTGCAAAGAAATATTATTCACCCAAAAATAATTTTTATTTAATTTATGGTGAATTTTACTATTTAGTTTATATGCAAAATTATTTAAAATAAAATAAATTTATGACAACATTTTGCACAAATACTTAGAAATATTTATGCATGAAATCATTTTAAGATCTTTTACGATTATTTTTAAATATAATTATAAATATCAAATTATTAAAAAATTTAAGTACTCAATATGTAAATCATATGTACATAAAGCCTAAGACTGTAACATACTTTTTGAAGCTTGAGTCTTGTTATCTTGAGCACACTTATTTATTCCTTCATGGTTTTTGTATTACATATATGAAATTGAAGTACTTGAAGCTAGAGTCCTAGTTTTTCCTCCTTGTTGATCTTTGTCTTGTGCTTGGGATATGATTTATAAGCTTGATATCCTTAGCACTCATTGACTTAGTTAAGTATTGAATACTTCTCTTTTTTCTATGGTACATATGCATGTTTAATAAGATAAGTCAAATTCATGACTGAGTTTGTTATCATCAAAATAAATGTTGATTAACCTATAATGTCAACAAACACCATTATGAAAATCCAACCATCAAATCTGGTCTTGATCTCAACAAGTTATGTTTAAAGACTTCAAAAAGCTTGTAAAAATACTTTACAAGCTAACTGTAGCATAAAAATCTATTTCCGAATCATTTGGTAAGAATTTTTAATTTAAAATAGAAATGACGTCATTTCAATCTAATAATTAGTCGCCTAATAAGATTTGTTGGTTGATTGATTATTCATCAATTGACCCACTTTAAAAAATACAATGGACATTGATCGAGGGTAAGCGATAATGTATAAGGAAATGTATTAGGATCATTTTTTCTTATTTTTTTTGAAATTTTAATGGTTAAACCTAAGATTTGACAGTAAAATTAGATAGAGAGTTACATGCGTGTAAACCTTAAAATTGAGGGTTGTTTTTAAATTTTCATAAACTCATAATTGTTTTGTATATTTTACTTAAACTCAAGGTTATAGCGTTTACCTTTTTTTTTGGTTAATTTTTATCTATTTTGTCGACAAAAGTTTACTACAGAAAATTATTTAGTCATGAACTTGGAAGATGATGGTTTATTTATTTTATGGCTTGTTCAATGCAAAATAACTATTTTTGTAGTAGATTATACTTTCAAGAAAGTAAGTTGTAAGAAAGTACTTCATTGAAATTGTAATACTATTTTTTGAATAACACTTTTAGCTAGAGTTGTCTCTTTGAATTATAATTCCTCATTGTTAATCTAAAAAAAATAACTCATCTTTGATTTACAAAGTAATTATATTTTACGTAATTTTATATCTAATTATAATCCCTCATTGTTAATTATAATAATACCTCTTCATAATAAATGGCATTTTTACTTATTTAAATTATATTCTCCCTTTTAACAAATGACGAGGGTGAAAATATAATTAACAATTGAAAGAAAGTAGTGTATTTAACCCGGCTACTTTTAACTTCCACCTACTTCTAACCAAAGCAAAGCCAAATTACAGCATATCATATCAATAGATCGAGTAATTTATTTATGTACAAATCAAATCATAAGTTTTTCTTTCCTCGAAGGTCATAGCTAGAGCTGGCAATCGGACGGGTTGGGTCATTATCGAATCGGGTTACATGATAATTGAGTCATATTGGTTTCAGATAATTTCGGATAATTTTATCAGGTCGGGCTGGGTCGGCTTTGATTTGGATCAACTCAATATCGGATAATTTCGGGTCATTATAAGCTCTCGGATTGAGTCTGGTTGAGATCGGATGAGCTCGGATTTGGGTAAATTTGGGTTGTTCTAATTTCGGTTCGAGATCGGATCGGGTTCGGGTGAGTTTGAATTATTATATTTTCGGGTCGAATTTAGATTAGATTTATGTTATTTCATATTTGAGTCATGCTTGTGTCATTTTCTTTCTTTTTTTATTCCAAGATATTATTAAAAGCTAATTATTTTGAGATCATTTATTTTAATCTTATTCAATTAAAGGTGAATTATTATATTAATTGTTTTGGGGCCTTAGAATTTTTTTATCATTATTTCATCTTTGGAGATGTATTTGACATTTCAAATTTAAAAGTTTTCAAATCGTATCACTTTTCTTTTTATGTTAAGGTGTAGCTTATAATTCAACTCCATTATTAGCTTGGTCATATTGAATTTGAGTATTGTTTTAAGTTTATATTATATTTATATCTTATACACTCATTACATAATATTAACTTATAATAATCATTGATAATTGATAACAAATGAAGGCTCTAAGGTTGTGCTTCTCATATTATTTTTATAACAGATTGATCACATCATATCAACATAATTTTAATAAATATAATAACAACAACAACAACAACAACAACAACAACAACAATAATAATAATAATAATAATACAAAAATAATGATAACAATAATAATAGTAATTAATGAATATAAATTATGGCAAAAATAATAATAACAACACATTAGTTTTTTTATTATATATTTTGATTATATTATATCAAGAAAAATAAGATAAAAATTAGATAAAGTAAGTAATAATGACTATTATTGACAAAAGACCAACTAATATTGACTTCTTACTATTTAACATTGTTGATGTAATAAAAATTATTAATCTTCAATTTTCATAATAAATAACTAATATTCTCACTCTAAATTTTCCCTCCTTTCCTATGATATTATAGGTGCTATATTATAATGTATGACCGTATAGATACTAACATATAGTGTTCAAGGCTGCACTGTTATTATCTTATGGTATTAGATGAAATCATAGAAGTGAACTAATATTTAGATGGTATAGTAGAGTTTTTTTCCCTCTACTTTTATTTCTGTACTTTTATATTGGTATTAATGGATATTTTATTTGTACATACATAAGTGATATAAATTTTATGATTTCTAGATTTTGATGTAAGTGCTAGTATGGATTAGTTGAACATCTATATTATTTCATGTTTTATGAAGTTTTGAAAAAATTGAGTTATGGGTTAATATTAATTTTTGGGTAGTAACAAGTTGAATATTTATAGATTTATAATTTTTCGGATAATATCGAATTTCAGATAAATAATAGATTAGGTCGGGTCATTTCGGATTTATAGTTTTTCGGATTATATCGAATTTCGGATAAGTAGTGGGTTAGGTCGGATTTATATCGGACTTACGATTTCTCGGGTTATATCGAATATCGGATATGTATCGGATCGGAGTGGATAGATTTTGGACTTTTAATTACTCGAATAAAATCGAATCAGATTTCAGACGGATCAAATCGATATTCGTCGGATTTTTCGGATCGGATCAACTTTTGCTAGCTCTAGTCATAACCCGAGAGGCGTGGGTTACTCAAAACCGAACCTCCCTACAAAGGATCAAGAACCAACAGCCGCCGAACCACAGTATCTTTCCAATCAAATCATAAGTATTAATCAACACTGGTAACATATAGTTATATAGAGTTGCTATTTTTCGGCAATAAAAGCGCTTCCCTATGTTCTCGTAAATCAGTCGCTGCTTCAGTTTATGGGAATAACTTGCTACCAAGATGGAGAAGTCGAGGAAATTTTAAACCAATCATTAACTACATTACATTGCTATTTCTTAAAATCATCACCGACATTCTAATAACCTCAAAATGCGAAAAGTAGTTGCATTATTTCTTTATCAGGATTCTGGAAGAAACAAAACAAAAATCAAAAAGCAAGATTCTTCAAGACACTCGTTCACACAGTTTGTGTCTATGAGAATACTCACATTTGCTTGCGCCTCAAGAGAAATAATCTAATCAATAGAATGTTGCAAATCTGTATCTTCTATTTGAAGGCTACATGACATAAATCTACTTGAATCGAATTAGGATAGCTTTTGCTTTGAGCTAGCTAGAGAGCTTTTGAGATTCAGACCTCACAAAAGCAAGAATAGGCCAGGTGATTCTTCTGACTAACATAATGAGAAATGTAGTCGCCAGCAGAAGCCGACTTGCCCCGAACATCAATCGTACTGGGAACTAGTATCTCAGTCTTGCCAGTAGCGATTCTCTTTCCAGCTACATTAGCATAGAACAAGCCCGAGATTGCAGGTACAAAGACATCACTCCGGGAACAAACATAGAAATCTACAACCTCTTCCATCGTCGGAGCTTCCTTGTTTAGGAACTTATCCTTGTAGTCCACTGACATTATTCCTTCCTGTAAACACAAAGTATATACAGCAACGGCAGTAATCAGCAATTTTGAACACACAAGCACACACACACACATATTAGGACATATATAGGCTAAAAAATACATCGGAAAAACTTGTACGTGCCTACCTTAGTATACGTTCTAGGGAAATATTCTTTTAGGGCATCAAGGCTGCTGTCCCATCTAGCTTGAGTCACATACACCGCAGTGTCCTTATCAAACCCAAGTTTCTTCAAGAAGTCAGCAACCTCTTTTGCATTATAACAACTCTTTGATCTGCCCTCGCTGCTTTTCTTACACCCCTTCCCTTCTAGCATATCAACCCTCAAGTCAACTGCTATGAACTTACCATCTGTTTTTCTACTCAATGTCCTCAGCCGCTCAACCATCGAGTCAACTACATCACAGATTTCAGGCTGCAGCTCTAGGGTCCCAAACATTGCTAAGCATGAGACAGAGTTGGAGGAGTCACCGGTCTCATTTTCCATCTTTTTCATGTTTACTGAAGGGAAGTACGTCTTCAGTCTCACGTTGCCCTTCTGCCTGAAGACGGGCTCTACGAACTCTGCAATGTGGCCTTCAGTAACGCGGTTGGGAACTTTGACCACACCAAGGTTCTTAGTGGAGATCAATCTCGATGATGGTTGTTCGACTACCTTGATTACTCCTTCCAAACTCTGAACAAATTTCTCAACATCATAGACATCTTCAAAGTTCCTGCATGCATACATTATACACATTCGCTCCAGAGTATTAACCAATAAGTAGGGCTTGCTGGGTTTTTAGCTAGCCCTAGGATCTGTAATATATTTTCTCAAATTCTTCTGACATCAATTCTCAATCAAATTAAGGGCTGTTTGTTTGTTTTCATCATGAGTAACTTATATACAGACCTCTTCTCACCGAGTTTGCTTCCCCTAATGTCGGGAAGTACAAGAGTTGCTCCAAGCTTTCGAGCTACAGCCACTGCATCAGCAATCTACCCAGAGAAAAGTAACGACTTAATTAGAGAAAATCATAAAAAGGCGGGCACGCAGAACAGGAAGGCAACAGCCAATGACCAACACAGAATAAGCTGGTTGAAAGTTGATGGTTGACATTCGTTTTTCAACTTTATAAGAACAATTAACTAATACTATTATCAATCTCCTGTATCAATCAAGGCTGAATGAATCATGCACAATCTACACTATACCTGAAAAATCTAAAATAACTTCAACAAAGTTCACAGATAGGTAGGTAGGTCTCTAAATTACTAGGTCCAAGCTGGTCATGGATTGACATTACCTGTGAGATATGGTATTCAGGACCACGAGTTAGAGAGAAGGTGACATATCCATCTGATTGAGGATCCTCTTCTGCCATCCATCCAGCCACAAAAATTAGTTGTTAGGAAGAAAAAGAAATGATAAGAATAATTTCAGTTCTACAGGTTACGGGCATTGTGCAGGAAGATGTCTGAAATGGGTAACTAGCAAGCAAACAAACCTGAAGAAGGGAGCTTTTGCCAGCAAGGTTTAAGCTTTTGGTTATCTTCTGACCATAATCCATTGTTAGAAAATGTGACAGCTAACTTGGATTTCTTCAAATGAACATCCTCTGGTTCGGAAAACTTCACCTTCATCGAAATAAACAAAACAAATGGTAGGTAGGTAGGTAGTAAGAACTAAGAACGAGGCAATAACTTGAAGAGAATATTTGACAACACAATCTTATCAAAATGAATGAGCAATTTGAAAATTGACTATTAAAGGGGACCGTGGGACTGGCAATGAAATTAATTGATTATTATGGTTGGATTCCAACCCCCCCCCCCTCCCAAAAATGGGGCGCCCCTCCCTCTTTTCTGCGGGAAATGAATTCAACGTATTTGAAAGGAAGACGTGTGAAACTTGAGATCCAAAATAAAGCTACTTTCTTGTGAAAAAATGTGAATTCTGCAGCACCAGCAAAGTCAACTTTGGTCCATCCAGTCCAGCAGCTAGTAAATTAACGGAGTTCACACACATACGTACATACACAAATGAATGAGCACCTCATGATGTTAAGTTAGACCTAAAATGATCATATCCACAACTTCTAGGGCTTCCCTCCCTCCCAGGATCCCACAACTAGTGCTGACATGATCAAGCACTTCAATTGAACGAATCATTAGTGTTTTAAAAAAACAGTTATTTTAATTTTTGATCTCAAATGACGCTAGCTGATATCTATGACTTTAATCCAATCGAACATACATCAAATTTAGAAATAAGCATAGGATGATACCAAAAAAGCTTCCGAATTTCGTTTTATGTCACATCAAGAGAATTAAGAGGACGGAAGAAACAAACAATTAATTAATTATTAAGTAATTAAGATAATGGGACGGGGCGTACTTGAACATGAGAATCAAAATGCTCTCTTTTAATCATGTTAGCAAGCATAGCAAACATGGTGAAAGTAAGAAAACCAGCCAAAATCTGCCTTGGATCCACCATGATGACGTCCGGCCGACCGACGTTGCGAGATAGATAGATAGACAGATAGATTCAGCTTCTTTCTTCTAACAAATAGTTATTAGTATTAAACCAACTTCAATTCTGCATATTCCCAGCCGTTCTAGTCGAAGTTATATGAACCCACGATGATGAGGGTACTAGCTGCTGTTCTCCTTCTTCCTTCCTCCGTCAGATCTCCGCATTCCGGAGCTCAATTACCTGCTATCTGTACAAATGACGAAAGCCGAGGTAATTAAATCAGAAAACACAAGTAATTAAGCAACGACAATTAAACAAGTTCTGTTAAAATTAAGAAGATCGATATAATTAATTCAAGTTACTTTGTGTCAATCGGTAAGAGAGAAGATATGTCTGAGATATCCCGATGTGATGATAAGCTTCACTGTTTCAGGACCGATAGAGAGTCAATACAGAGAGGGAGAGGGAGAGGGAGAGGGAGAGGGAGAGAGAGAGAGTGTGTGTGTGTGTGCAATGCTGCTGCGTGCTTGAGCCTCAGTTGAGAGTGGAGGGAAATAACTCATATGGAGTTTTTTCACCACCGACACCCTATTTAGACATTAATGGACCACCCGATTTCCCATCGCCCTTTTTTTTCCTTTTTTCTTTAATAGTTATTTATTTGAAGTAGATCACATCTGCAAGTTGACTTGATGCGAAGAAGTGGGATAGGTGACTAGGTCATGATTGGGACCCAGTGTGGGTAGACGCCGAGACGAGTGCAACGTAGACGAGGGAAACGTCTCCATTTATGGCGGATAAAATATCAGATTTTCTTTTTCTCCACGACGAAGACACACGTTGTAACTTCACTCGCGGTTCATCTTGTAATTAAACTAGTAACTAGCGGTTATTGGTTACAACTACATATTTAAAATATTGTCCGGTAAAAATCTTTTAAGAAAATTTTAATGAGACAAAATCAAGAATTTAAAAAAATTATAATTTTTTCTCTCTCAATTTAATATGTCTTATCCATGCCGTTCATTATATATAATTCTATTTGTGTTTAATATCATTAACATTTATAACTTCATTGATAAAAAAATCCTATCAAAGATAAAAATTTAATTTTTCTACGAAGACATATGTCATCAATTTAGTTTTTAGATCCATTATTTTTTCTTTCACAAATGCACATTTATAGTCAATTAATTTGTCACACTCAAATATTGGAATTCTAGTTTATATAAATCATGTTTGTTGAACACATACATTTAACTTTCATATATCTATTCTAACTCATTCAATCATTTATCTAACGATATTTCATAGTGAATTGAAAATAATTCTTATTTTCGTCCATTATCAGTTGCAAATGTTTTTGTAAAAATATTGCCATTATCTATATCATATCACCTTACACTAGTGTAAATATATTATATGGATATTTCATTCATCAAAGGAATCTATTATTGAATCCCATCAATATGGACATATCGATTGATTGTGGCAAGTTTCCTATCATTTTTAAGAACTATAAAAATCTTTTTCGAGTTTTTAGTTCTTTGGATCTATATCATACGATTCTAATATATATGCACCATTTTGTTACTAATTTATTAAGGGTCCCTACAATAACTTCTATGAGTTGGAAATTTAGTCAAAATACATATGACTTTTATAATTCATTGGTCATAATAAACAAAAGAGGTAACTAAGCTACATTTAGCAAGTATAATCATCATCATATGCATAATTAACAACTCGACTAGGTAGTTTTATTAACAAAGCAATGATATTGCATTATTCCAACTAGATGATTATTTTTTGTTTATCAATGCAACAATATTAGTTTCAAAATGTAACATGTGACCTTACATAATTGCATCATTATAAACCATATTATATTTAAATGGTCCATATGTGCCCACTTGAATTCTACCAAGGTCAAGAGATTTTGTGTTTTCTTACATTATGATGGCTTAATTGTAAATTTTCCAAGATGATAAGTTTTCCATATGAGATCACTGATATAAATAATCTTTAAGATTCTTAGTGGATGTTTGTACAAGTCTCAATGGTCTTGCCTAATGAAAAACTTCACATTTTAGCCATTAAACTAATAATTGAATGGAAAAATTTAGGTTTTAACCATTAAACTATTTATTCGATTGGATGCTTTAGGCTTCAGCCATCAAATGTCTCTACCCAACAAAACTATAATATAATGGAGAGGCTATTGTAAGTACTCGACCCACTACGATGGCAAAGAAGAATTGACTATGTTAGGTTCTAACTACCACCAATGATGAAGCACATGCATAAAATCATAATATGCATGCATAAAATCATAATCAAGTGGCTAACAAATTCTACAGGAAGCCATCATTACTATTTTATGATTAAAATAAATAATTTAAATATTCTTAAAATTAAAATTGCAAAAACTAAACTACAAGAATTAAAATTGCAGAATTAAAAAGTATAAAAAAATAAATTAAGTTGATGGGTCATTGTCACCACTAAACAATTTGATCTTTAGGATTGAAATGCACTTGAGGTATTCGATATTAATAAATTTGCTGATCAAAACTACGTAAGTCTTGAAAGACTTTTAACTATTTAATCTCCTTAATTAAATTACACATAAGGCATACATCATCTTTTAATCATTCTATCTTTGAGATCAAAATGTGTATTAGGTTTTCATGATCATTAAATTATTGTGCAAAGCTTCTGGCTTCCACCATAATTGTGTTATATCCTTTTGTACCTCAGGTATGTACCACGAATAAAATAGTTGGTTGAGAGATTTATTCTCTTACTAACACTTGTGTAGTCACCCATCCGTACTTCAAGTACGTGGGAAAAATTTAGCCACTTCTTATTGTCTTCTTTTAAATTTGAGAAATCGAACGTCATACTATGTTCTCTGATATACTTAAAGTGATGATGTATGTATATAGTGATGGACAATGAAATAACCAATTTATCACTTTTATGTACACAATGATGGACTATGAGACCACTAGTTCATCACTTTTACATTTACATAATTTCCTTATAATTTTCCACTTTCATTGACGATCCATCAAGTGATGGGCATACAACAATGTGGTATTGAACTACTAAACCATAAACTTTACATTTCAATAGATGTTACTAAATCAAATTATAATTGTTGAAAAGGAAAATTTATGATTCTACCATCATTTAGCACTACCATCTATAGGATATGAGGTCTTCATTGCACTTTACCCTCTTTCATGTTGGTGTTAGAACATGGTCACCATTGGTGATTCTCCAACTATTTCCAATAGTATAGTCACATATCATGGCTTATGAAAATTCACATTGCCATTTTATCCATCCATAAAATAAGTACATAATTAGAACAAAATAACTCAATAACATATAATTACATCAATTGCATAATGTAAATGATTCATCAATATAAAAATGTCATTAACCTTTAAGGCCCCTCACATCATGTACTTCAGATATAATAGCTTTCTAGAATATAACCACAAAAATATAAATCCTTTGATCAAATATGATTGTAGGCACAAAGTATATAATGACATAGATACTAGTAAATAGATCAAATGAATTCATCAAATGATAATCAGGGTAGCATGAATAGGCATGTCATCATACATAAAAGAATTATGCAAATATAAAAGGATCATTTCAAATGTATAAACATATGTACAAAACATATTAAACATCATATATGGTGGCATCATAAACTTTCGAATATCAAAGCGGATTCTCAAGAGATGAGATCCCAAATCTAAGCCTTAGATCCTTAGCTCATATAAAGAAAATAACCCATAGTATGAAAAATATGCAATGATTTATGCCACCTACATTACTTGTGTTGAGTGAAGGACCAATCAAATGAAATTTCAATTTGAGGCCCATCACATATGATGAATTTTGATGCTAGAATTATGCTATTTATTAGTTTCCAGTAAATATTAAGTAATCTCGGGCTGAAAATGTATTATATTGTTAAAAAGCTAAAATAGTTAATGGACATAAGATAGGGAGGAAGGGAGAAAGATAATTTTGATTCTCATCAATCCATATCAATTGTGTATATCCTACGTGTGTGTGTGTGTGTATGTGTGTGTAGATAGATATTATAGCTAGGACTCTATAATAATAATGGATGTTGCAATATAAGATCACTAAATAATCATAAGAAAGGGGGTTACAACTCAATACTAATGGGAAATAATGAGGTAGATTAATAGGCTGACTAATAGAAAAATATGAAACATCCATCTAATTAATATGATATTCACAATAGTTTTATAATAAAATATATATTAGATTTTTACATGCATATTAATTTTATATTCGAAAGAGTGGATTTTATTAGATGTTTGTTGTTGATATCAATGGTTTTATTATATTTAAAAATAAAATTTACTAAAATTAGTATAAATTTTAAAAACTAATTGTTTGAGCCAAAAGTAATCACCCATAAACTAAGAAGCATGAAATTCTAGACATAAAGTCACATACTTTCACAAATATACCATGGACACCCTTTACTCATTTAATTAGAAAGATGATAATATAAGATTAGAATTAAAAATAAAGGTTTTAATTATTGAAACATTTTGGAAAATGACTTATATTATGAAACAAAATTTGAAATCTAATATACCCTATGTTGTGAAATAAGGGAATTAATGAAGATAAAATTTTGTGTGCTTTATTGTTTTCCCACACTCATTTAATTCATATTATACATTTTGATAAATATAATATGTTGTACAAGTATAAAGAATGAGATAGGCCAAGAGAGATGACCTATAAAGTTACATTCTAGATTTTTCATGCACCATTACTTTAGTCAAAATTAACAACAACTACTACTTAATTCATAGGGTGATTAATTATTTAAATGTTATGATTTATTGAGACCTCTAAGCAATAAGGTTTTATGGGATAAGAGTGTATGGTCTAAACTAACAATCAAAAGACATAAATTCACTTGGTGGATGGTGGAATATGAAATATTAGCTACCAAGATGTGTCTACAATAGATGGGGCTCATAGATAACACTCATTGTGTGTTACACTTATTCTTCCAATTCCCTTTCTCACATGATATTTGACAAAAGATTATAAGTAAGTTGGGACATGGACACACTATTTGATCATGGAGGCATAAACTAATATGCATAACTCAATTTAGGAGAAGACCTAAGGAAAATATAGATGCATAGAAAGTGTTATTGGTGAAAATTGTTTATCATGTATGGCGAGTAAAAAATGACGCAATTTTCAACCAACACACTAGTATAAAGACATAACTTTTGAAGTATATAGTATAAGAAATTTTAGTAAGATAAGGGTCTTACATAAATATAAATACAACACCACCATTTTCAAAAACTAAAAATTTTCTTTTCAAAATGGTTTTGTGGAAGCAAAAAATAAAAACGAAGATGTTACGCTGCATCTAAATAAACAATGTACTTCTTATGTCCAATTTGTATCAGGTGCATGGCTAAAAGTAACTCATACTTAGATATCAGGAGTAAGAAACACTTAATCCCATAATGATACAAGATTGCAAAATAGAGAGAAGAGAATGGAGATAATAGAACATGGAGGAATAAAAGTCCACAAAGAGAAAGATAGAGAGATATTCAGATAACCATATGCTAACACTAACTTGAATAAACACTCATCGTAGATAATAACATCAAAATCATTAAATCAACAACTACCTACAAAACAAGATGACATTTGTTCGTGGGAATAAGCAATGTCCATGAAAAGGATGGTCAGTATACTACGTACTAATGTAATAATACACATCAATAGATTAAGACATGAATAACACATAGAAATCATATGACAAGATGGATATTATACATGTGTATCTGCTCAACATATAAGATAACTCAAAAGAAAATAAGAGTAGGGTTCAAAATTATGTGATCAGAATAATCTAATTATTTAATTAAATTGAGATTAGGGAATTATTTGTATCATAAAATTCATTAATATTCTCACATCCGAAGACTAGAGGGGTAACTAATGAAATAAGGGTCAGACTGAAGGTAAGATAAAAAAAAAACATAAGACAAAGTAATAAAGGTAAGGGTTGTGAAGGAAAATCAAGTGGAAAGAAAGGTTAAAACAATGTCAATAAAGGTGATCACTAAGTTCAACAAGGAAAACCAAAGTAAGGGTCAATGTTAGCAAATCGGGGTACTTCCTCCTTAAAAGAGATCTCAATAAGGTTAAAAGCTAAAGGAAGGAATAGGAAGAAGAGGTGTAATAGATAAAATGTTTGATGGAAATAATAAAATGGAAACTAGGGTTGAAATAAGGTAATATTTGAGTAAAACAAGAGCTTCAAACAAGAAGCCTTAGTTTAAGCATGCATATAAGCTAAGGTTTAGAAATAAGGTAAGAAAATCATCATTGAATAATGCAAAAGCAAAGAGAGAGGGAATGGTAGCCTCCTTAGCTTGGTGTGTCATGATCCAATGACTACCAACAACGCCACCTTTAAGTCCTTAAAGGTATTGTCCTTGTTGTAAAGGCTACATATAGCCGCACATTATAACTTTTGCTCTAACTCCTAGGCCTCTTAATAAGTTGGAAAAAATTATGCAAATGCCCAAGGTGGAACTCGCAAAAGTATATCTCCCATTATTCATTAGCTTCTTATCACTAAATGATAGACTGCCCTCCCCATGAAATTGACTTCGAAAGGCCTACTTGAATTCCTTTAACTTATTGTCGATGCTCCTCAAAGTGCACATAGACTCTTCAAATGTCTGTCAACCATCATTTTTATAGATCTAGATTGTCTTCTATATTTTTTCATCTATAAATAGGTGGAAGGTAATACTACCCATAGCCTCCACCAGCTTCTTCTAAAGCTGCGAAGGGAGATCTAAATCCTGATTAGAGATTATGTTGGTATAGGTATTGATAGGGATGTAAATAGGTTGGATTTTACCCTATGGATTTTATCCAATGGATAGGGATGCAAATATGGAGGATGGAAGAAAATACCCAATAAGTTCAGGTATGGATACAGGAAAGGGGTATCCATATCCATACTTGTTTACTCGATTTTATAATAAACAAAATATAATATTAAGGTTCTTGTCATTTGCCTTAACCCTAAATGGGTTTATCCATCGGATAATAGATTTCTCCATTGGGTAGTAATTATTAATGCGTAAACAAATTATCTATTAGGTAATGGATATTCGATAGATATAGATATGGATGTGTTAGTAGACATTAATTTGAGTATATGTATAAATTTGGGTATGGGCTTTCTTATCAGGTATGGGTATACCCACCCCAAACTTTTCCCATTTACATCCTTAGGTATTGACCTAACATAATTCTTGAGGCAACAAATACTTATATTTAAGTTTTTGTGAGCTGTAACACCAAAACCATGTTAGGGAAAATCCTAACGCACTAAACATATAATATCACATCAATATACATGTAAAGGCCACTTAAGCTCTCTCCTCTCTCCTCTGGCTTGTACATGGAGAGGTGCAGGTTTTGCAAAGAAGAGGGCTCGAGGAATGGTGGCTACTATCGTCTCCCCTAGTTCGGATGATATTTAAATTCAAGATATGTTGTGTAATATGAGCAAAGAATCTTCACAACCAGATATGAAGTTAGTTAACCCTACTCCACTAACTTTTGATAAGGCTTTGCATCATATTATAAAGGATACCCCTGATTCACATTGGCAGCAGATTGATTCCTCCCAATCTAAAAAGACTATCGCAATTCCAGACATCTTTGATTCAAGACCCTTACAAAGCCAAAAACATGATTCACAAGATACACCGAACCCTCATATTGGGATTTGCGAACAACTTAACCCCATGGATTTGCACCAAAACTGGAGGGATAAAGTTACTGGTAATTGATCATTCCAATCAGGATCATCACTGACTTACTTTCCCCCTTCCATAGTGGGTTCTTCCTGTCGAATTGAATTACAGAAGGATGAGATCCAACAAACTTCTATTGATTGGCAATTTGCAATAGTTGGTTACATAATTGGATTTCGTCCTTCTCTGGGGTAGATGCAACATTTCATGCTATCACACTAGCCAAAAGTGACACCTCTGAAGATTCTATTACATGATGATGGCTTTATCATCTTTAAACGTGCATCTGCCGAGGATCAAGATTGGATTTTATCTTGCCCATACCTGACCTATGAAAATAGACCATTCATCCTCAAAGCATAGCATAGAAAATTTCAATTTGTGAAAGAAAAATTCCAGTTCTTACCATTATGGATAAAATTGCCGAACCTCCCTCTTGATTACGGGGATCCCAATTCTCTTAGACGTATAGCCAGTGCTATGGGATGTCCTCTCCATATGGACACGTTTACTATGAATAGAGAGCGAGTATTGTATGCTAGACTCCTTGTGGAAGTTGATGTTATGAAAAAAATGTTTGGACTGTGTTGAACTTCTTAATCCAGATGGTGATGTACTATCCCAACCAATTTTGTATGAGTGGTGACCTACTTACTACACTTCCTGCGATTATTTGGGACACAGTCTCCTTTCTTGTCCAAAGAATAAGTTTACCCTGCAAGAACCATTTGATTCTACCCTGCCTAATACCCTATAGAATGGTGTACAATAGAAGCCTAGATTAACTTTTCCTTATACGAAGCCAGCTGTTACCTAGAGGAAAGTAGGGTAATCTCATAATATAGCTGCTGCCTCTTCCAGTTCAACTTTGCATAAGGAAAATATTGGTGTGATACCCTAAAACAACTAGCTCAAAGCTATTTCATCTATTGAACACATCTTTTGCAGGACTAGGAAGTAGATAGGGGAGGGACACCATACACCCAACCTGCTCAATGATTTCCCACATAAATTTTAGAGGTTTAAATAAACCTCACAAACAGAAATAGTTAGTAAAATGGTATAAAAACAACCGGTTATCTTTTTTTAGTCTTCTTGAGACACATATCAAACCTAATAAGGCTGATAGCATCACAACCAAGTTATTCCCAAGTTTTGTTTTTTTGAATAATTATGCCTATCATGGTAGTTGCCATATTTGGTGTCTCTGGGATCCCACCAGATGGTAGGTTTCACTTATTTCTACTTGTTCCCAAGGCTTACTGGTTAAAGCACTAACTATAGATGGGATCCTTTTATATATGGCTTTCATTTATGCTCATAATTCTGGTAAGGAACGCAAAACTCTATGGCAATGGCTCTTGGCTCAGAATATAACCTTTGATCCTTGGCATATAATGGGGGATTTTAATATCATTCTTCTACCTGAGGAGAAATTTCAAGGTGACATGGCTCATCAACAAGATATCAGTGATTTTAGAAACTACATCCACGAACTTATTCTTCATGAACTTCCCTTCTCTGGACCAACTTTCACTTGGTGCAATAGAATAATTAGGTCTGATCATATTCTTTGCAAACTTGACAAAGTGTTGGTTAATTTGAATTGGCTTGATACTTTTCCCCTAGCTACTATCACTTTTAATGAGGAACCTTTCTCTAATTATTGTGCAGCTCATCTTGCCATCAAACACTTCGCCATCAATAGCAAGAAATAGTTCAAATTCTTTAATATGTGGTGCAAATATCTTGCCTTCTTGAAGATAGTTAATGAAATTTGGTCCAATACTCAAGGAGGTAAGGCAAGTACAAGCTTGAAGCAAAAAATCTTTATCCTTAAAGCTAGGTTTAGACAATAGAACAAGGAAAATTACAGTAGCATTTCTAACAGAGTTACATTTCAGAAGCAGGTGCTCAACACAATTCAACATGCCCTCAGGTCAGATCCCTCTAATATGGAGCTACAATATAAAGAGAAAGATTATTTACAGCTTCATGATCACCTTTCCCAATGTGAGGAAAGCTATCTCAAGAAAAAGGCAGCCATACACTGGATTAATAAAGGTGATGCTAACACTAAATTCTTCTTTGTCACTGTGAAAGCTAAGTAAAACAAAAGTTTGATTTCCAAGATCAAAGGAGCAAATGCGGTTTGGATTTTTGATCAACCTAATATTCTGAAAGCTTTTCGGGATAGACCAACGAAATTCTCATCCATTGGAATTTTCACACCAAGTTTTTCATCAGGGCCCCCTTTCTCTCATTGGAACAACAACACCTTTTAATTAAACATTTCACTAAGATAGAGGTCAAAGATGCTATGTTTTCCATTGACGATTCAAAAGCCCTAGGCCTTGATGGGTTTACTGCTTGCTTTTTTAAGAAGGCATGGGATATTATAAGTGATGCCATTTGGCAAGTCCTAAATGAGTCCTTCCTTACAGCAAGTCTCCCTAGTTTCATCACCTCAACACTACTTGTCCTTATTCCCAAAGTTCCCAATGCTGAAAATCTTAGGGATTATAGACCAATAGCACTGTGTTATACAAGGCTTTCACGAAGATATTAACTAATAGACTCCAACTCATCCTTCCTATTCTAATTGATCACTCACAATCTACTTTTGTTAAAGGTAGATCAATTGGTGAGAATATTTTACTAGCTCATGTATATCCCCAAGATGCATGTTGAAGGTTGACCTTTGTAAAGCATATAAATCTGTAAGATGGGAATTTCTAGAGAAAACCATGGTAGCATTTAATTATCCTCCCCATCTAGTCAAGGTCATAATGGTTTGTGCTTCCAGTGTGAAATATTCCATAACCCTTAATGGTACTCTGCTGGATCCCATTGAGGGGAAGAGAGGTCTAAGACAAGGTGACCCCCTCTCCCCTTATCTGTTTGTCATCATCATGAAATATTTTAATAGAATGATGAAGACCTTATGGCAAAAACCAAGCTTCAAGGGACATACACAGTGCAAGAAGTTGAGGATTGTCAACCTCTCTTTTGCAGATGGCATTCCTTCTTTTTTTTTTGTCATGGTGACATCCAATCAATCCAAAGTCTTATACACAAATTCCATCTCTTTACAAACCTATCTGGTTTAACCATTAGCCCCCACAAGAGCTCTATTCTGTTTGGAGGAGTATCACAGTAGGTCAAAGAGAACATTCTACAATACTTGACTTTTCCACAAGGTGCTTTGCCTTTTAAATACTTGGGAGTACCTTTTGGGGACACACGGCTTAATGCTCATCACATGGCTATTCTTATGGATAGGGTACTTCACAGAATAATTCATTAGGCTACCAAATTGTTGTCTTATGCTGGTAGACTCCAACTACTTAAATTAGTTATCTTTGGTATCCAAATGTATTAGAGTCAGGTTTTCTTACTACCTAAGAAGATCCTTATCTATCTTATTGCTGCTTTTCATTCCCTTTTATAGACTGGCAGTACCTCCATCTCCCATAAAGCTCCAGTAGCTTGGACTTATTGTTGTTTTCCTAAGAAGGAGGGAGGTTTTAGCTTAATCGATATCAGGACCTGGAATATTGTAGCACTTGGCAAACATCTATGACACCTTGCACAGAAGAAAGATACTTTGTGGATTAAATGGATCCATAGTAGATTCATCAAACAAGGCTCAATCTGGGACATTAATATACCAACATCTGCATCTTGGCCTTTGAGGAGTATCCTGAGCTTAAGGACTACACTATATCTTGTCTTTGCAAACCTCCCATAGGACACAACATATAGTATTAAAAGAGTTTATATAGATTTGAGGCATAAGGGCCCGATATTAGTTGGTGGAAAATAGTTTGGAAAAATCCTATAGCCCCTAGTCATAAATTCATATCATGGTTAGCTGCAACTGGGTGTTTGACCACAAAGGATCGCCTTAGTAAATACATACCTATGATAGACTAACAATGTGTATTTTTTGCTGATTAGGAATCCATTTCTCATCTGTTTGTACACTATCCAGCAATGGGAGCCATTATTCGCACAATTTGTCATCCCATGAGACTCAGAGAAACATCTCTTACTTGGAATAGGCTGTTAACAGAATTCAGCTTCATGCATGGTCGCTCGAGGAAAAAGTTGATGCTCTTAAGAGGTTTATTTGTCACAGCTCTCTACGAGATATAGAAGGCTAGGAACAACAAATTTTTTAATAACATTTCTTGTAATTGGAATAATATGATGAAATCCATTGCCATTAGTGTTTCCCGTAGATGTTTATACGGCCATAGGTACTCTAAGTATAGTCGTAGTATTCATGCAGTTTATGCATTCTGGTCTCAATCTTGCAATACTTCCTTCTTATTACAACAATACAATTCTATTTGTTTCTTGAAAAAAAAGGCCACTTAAGCCCCAAATGTCCTAGTTCCTCATAGGGCTAATCTATTTTTAAAATATATTACATAATTTCAAACCATTTAGGATGAAGAAAACTGATTCCCTAACAAAAAAAAGATTCTTAACAACCAAAAGCTTTGATGCTATTTGTAGCACCCTATAAAAAATTTGTGGAAGCTAAAAACAATGTTAGGTGTTCTGACACATCCAACTTAGAAAAGGTACTCCCTATACACTATCTATGCATGGTTTAAAACTAAAAGTAATTCATATCTAGATATCAAATGTGGAAAACACTTGATCCCACATTGGTACAAAGATTACAAAACAAAGACAATAGAACATCAATAATAGAAAATGGATGATAAAAAGTAGAGAGAGAGAGAGAGAGAGAGAGAGAGATCCCAAAAATCATATTTTAACTCTATTACAAATAAACACTCCCTCATAGATAATCACATCAAAAGCATGGTATCATCAATTACATGCAAAATAAGGTGACATCTATATGTGGGATTGAGCAACACCTATAAAAGGATAAGCAGTATGTTATATACTGAAAAGAAGTAATAATATATATTGATGAGCCAAATATTCGAGTCCACAGACTCATTGTAGCACATCATGATCATCTCTATAGGGAATTATTGTTAAATACTAAATTTTACATATTAAAACTATCTAAATTAAGTGGATCTAAGAGTAAGTTATAATTATATAAACAATCAAGAATAATAAGTAATACTCAAAGCAATCCAATACATTAAATAAATCCTAGGATTGAATTCTAGTATTAAACCAGAGGTGAACAAATAAATTAATTACTTATTAATTATATTACTCTATTTTTAAGGAAGAACTAGCCAGAATTAACTAATAACCTCTTTTGAGGCCTACAATTCTAATTTAATACAACCTAATAACTTATTTTCATGGTGTTAAGCTAGATTAAATTCATTAGGTTCAAACTAATTCAATTGATTTTCCAAAAAACTTTAGTTTACTTTTGTGATTTGAAATTTCTTATTTAATTGCTAATTTAAGGTATTAATCATCACCTTTCGGTTCTTCATTTTATTTCTTGCATCTAATTAAATTAGTGATCAATCAATTCAATAGAAATTAAAACTCTAGCAATTGAATAACAAAATTGAACAAATCATATACACAATTAAATTACTTCATGGATTCACCACTAAATTTGACGTATTTCAATCTTAGATCTAGAAATTACCCACACAGAGTTGAATCAATAAACATAATAGAGAAATTAGATATGAATGAAATAAATAAATAGGGTAACAGATTATAAGATAGAGCTAATGTGTTAAAGATATGATGAGTCGATCAGCGAATCCGAATGGTTATTAATCTTCAAAATTAAATTCTAATGGCGAATATGTATTATTCTCTCTGGATATAAAGTTTTAATAATAAAGATGAAAAAGAGAGAAACCCCTATTCCTAAATATGAACCTCTAAAAAAAAATAACGCGTGTCATCTTTTTATTTCCTTTATAGGTACTTGTCTCATGCTCTATTAAAAAAATGCATTGGTGTACTTTTAAACACTACTCATTAATATATTTCTTTTTTATTTGAAAATAGCATGGATGTGCTTTTTAATGATATGGGGCTTTGTAAACTTCTTTTCTTCCTTTTTCCTCTAGTTCGAGCCACTATTGCTGTTGGAATTTACTACATCTGGAGAGGACGTAACCAATCTGTTTTTAGATTGTAGGTTTCTCTCCCTAGATTAGCGGTTAAAGATATTATTAGGAGGATGCATAGAAGAATAACATTGTATGGTAGGAAAAAGATGTATAGGAATATCCTGTCTTACTTTGATCGCTGAGCTTAGTTCTAAAGCACAACTTATATTTTGTACCTTTCTCTCAATTTTGGTATATAAAACTCAATTATTTAACAAAAAAAGGTACTAATTCTAATATAAAAAATATCAAAATTCATGCAAATTAACAACACTATGAGCTAAATAAACCAGTTAATAAAATTATTTATCAACTCCTCCATGCTTAGACTTTTGTTTGCTTCCAAGAAAAACTATAATGGGTGAGTGAACAAAATGAAATATAGGGTAACATAGTCAAGTTTGTTCCCTCCATCAACCTTCAGTGCAGCTTCTAATTCCAAAAGGAGTGTACTAATCATTTGTTCTGTCATTATCTAGTGCTGAAAGAATTGTGGGTTGCCATTAGCAAGGCTCGCAGGGAAAGGAGGAGGTATAGATCATGGCAGGATTTGCTGAGATCTATTTCCAAAGTAAGGGGTAGAGGTGTAACTAAGGCTCAATTTAATTATGGCTTTTATTCTATAGCTTTTGATGAAGTTTGGAAAGATAGGAATGCTAGCATTTTCTCGAATATTGATTGGGATTTGAAAAGGGTACCTTTACGTATCTCTTTGGTTATGTCTTCTATATATAATCATTATAGTAAGGGTGACAAGTTTAGTGGTTTGTTGGGTCAAGTAGATCAATTCTATAAGCCGATTTGTAATTATTTTTTATGATATATAATTTTCCTTTTTAAAAAAAAATGAAAGATAGTGTAGGAGAGCTCTAGACACATATTAAGTTAAACATGTTAAATACTTAGATATTCCTAAGGAAAACATGCAAAAATGAATCTCTAAACCTCAAATTGGATACAAAATCATATACCATACATTCAACATAAGCATAATGTATTTATGGGGATTCATGTGTAAAAGAGTAGTCGTGTGACTCATTGATATCATATTATGGTTATGGAAAAAGTTATTTCTCTTTATTACCTAGAATTCCCCACATGAGAGGCACTTACCTCTTCGCACATAGGTCATACTCTTTCTTCAAGAGGTCTTAAAGGAGTATTTGATTATCTCTCTTTTTTTAAACATGTATGCTATTATGTGTAACACCTATTGACTTGACAGTTTTACTTCTGAGGGTGCGATGGCATGTATTTGGTGATACACATTTTTGGACCTTATTTTTATTATACATTATATGCTCCATTTTAAAAAAAAAAATAATTCTCCAATAACCAAAGAATAAGAAGAGTCACCATAGGATTCTAGGTACTAATTAAATGGATTAAGGTAAAAGCCTCTACCAAAAATTAGATACCAATAAGCGAGAGTATGTAATTAGAAACTCCCACAGAAAACATCATAATTTAAAAAAATAGAAAGATACAACTAGAGGAAATAGAAAAAGAACATGCATGATTTTCAAGGGAACATAAAATATATACTCACTTTAACTTATCCGTATCATCAAAATTCTTTGAGTGCATGCAATGCAAGACTTGATAACTAACTAAGCAACATAATATATGGCAATAAACTATAATAAAATATAAGCCCACCAATAAGTATATTAAGTACCCTCCCCTATGTGTAGTGATGAGTTCATATTTTGACACATTTTATACCCTTATAATCTTAGTTTTTGGTAGTTTATTTAACTAATATAGGGGAATTATTATTATTTTATGCTTAAGTGGTAAAAATTGTATAAATATTATTATTTGAGATAAAATGATATAAATTGAGTAAATTTAGAATAAAATATTATTTATTAATATTTATTGAATTTTATTTTGCAGGTTATATTTTTAAATAAAATAAAAGAACAAAAAAAAACACGAACCTTTGGACCAACGGCCAAAAGCCGAAGGCCTAAAGGCCCGGGAAAAGCAAGAGACCAAACGAAGCCAAGAAGCCGGGCGACACCAGGGCTGATGTGGAAAGGAGGCTACCTCCATCGGCTGCAAGGAACGCAGAGAAAAATAAAAGAAGAGTCAGTCGCAGGGCTGACATAGAAAAAAAGACGTACAAAAAAGGGATCGGTCACGCGAAATAAATAGAGAACGACATTAATTGAAGAGAGGTGTGCGGCATAGCCACAAAGGACGAAGCAACAGAGCGTGCGACAGAGCCGCACATCATAGAAGAGAGAGAGCCGTGAGGAGGAGTGATGGAAACGGAGCACAGACTTTGAGGCAACGCACGACACCAGGCAGAGCAAGCTACGTCAGCGACGAAAAGAAAAGAAAAGGAATTATTGCACATAAATCAAGGCACTGAGAGAAGAGAAAATAAGAGGAAATTTGATATTGGTAGAATTTATTTCAGATAAAATTAATTTTTATCTGAATAAATTCTTGAACTTTTATCCAAAATTAATTCCGGTTATTTCTTTCTCTTATTTTAATTTATATTTTAGATATATATTTCTGTGTAATTAATTCTATAATTATGGCTGGCTGATTATTTATTGTTAGGGAATAAATTGAAACCCTGGATTAGAACTTGAATTATAATTTTATTTTTCTTTGTTTCGTGAGATTGTTTCTTGACTCTATGTTAATTGCTATCGTTTATATGTATAATTCTGTCAAGTATAGTGTATTTGGTGCATGCCTTGTTCTGTTTTCCTCATAAGTGATAGTATGTAGGATTATTTGCTTGCGAGGTGGCCATCTAAATATACTAGAATCTATATGTATAAATAGCAGCTAGGTTAGATAACAATTCACCTAATAGTTTTGTGATTCTAACCAAAGTGGTAAAACATTTCGATACGTGTGGGTCAAGGAAAGGAAATACAGCTAGACATGCATTTTGTACTAGTTTGGGTACTTAGATTGGCAGCCTTCCAATTAAACTTAATGCATTAAATCTAGTTAAATATAGGAGCCGCTTGTTGCTGCTATACTGCTAGTATTTAATAAGGTTAATATAGGCACGCTGTCATATTAATTAATTAAGGGAAGTAATATAAGGTGTATGGACCTACGTTTAGTGTACAACTTGGTCGATCTCATTCTCACGATTAAATATTGACTTAGAAATAAATATTATATTTTGACCTAATCTAGTGGTGGATTTTTATTTTCCTAACATATTCCTCATATATGCGAGTTTCCCATTATTTCCATTATTTTCATTATTATTTTTATTGTTATTAGTTAACTTTATTTTATTTACTCCTTTATTATTTTTATAACCCCCATTAGTATTTTTCTTATTTATTTATTCTGTGTTATTTAGGATTTTTATTTTTATTTTTAGTTTTATTTCCAAGCTAGTTAAATAGATGTGAGCCCTCTCAATCCTCGGCCTAGAATGATACCCTATTTACCAGTGCTACAATTGACAACAAGAGGGTTTAAATTGCGTGTCGGCTACGGCCACACCATGTAGATTCTATAGTGATTGTAGTGAAAAAAAAGATAGGATAAGGGATTAACCAACACATTGCCGAGCGAGTGGGGACGGAGGAGAAGCTTGTTGTGCTATCTACAAGTCATAAAAGCACTAAACTATATCATGAATTGAATGTAGAGTGTCATTTTGGATGCATTATTCAGCTTGCACACTTCCTAGCTTACAATTAAGACCAAATATAGAGTGATGGATAGATGAAATATTAGAATCACGATCTTCTTAAAAGTTAGGCACATCAGTACAAGGGGTACCGGAAGAATCACTTACCTTAAGTTGGAGAGGATCTATAATATCCTCTTCTCTAGAATCAGCACTAGATGCATCTTCATTATCATGTGAGTCTTCTGTAAAAGCGTTAATATCATAGTACCCATTTTTGGGTGTTTCATTAGTGGTGAGATTAGGATACAGAAGAGAGAAGAGTTGTTTCCTTTGAAGATTGAGAAAATAGCCAGAATCTTTTGGAGCAGCCAATTTCATAGGGGTACAAGAAGCAAGATCAAGCTTAGGGCTATGATCTAAAGGTCGCAACTCATCAAGAAAGGTAGAATACCCCTTGTTTTGGGATTATTGAACCTAGACATATGATTAATCAAGAAAACACATGTATTGATTAGAATATTTTGAGCTATAGCCCAAAAGATAAATAACTTTATTTTAGTATCCACACTCTCACTCTCTACTCAATCAAAAACTGCATTTGACATTAAATGATGGATATAACAAAATCTAGGATTGCAAATAGAGGAGTATTTGGCCGAAGAAGCTTGATAACTAGGTACTTCACTAATGCTTCCCTAGAGTTGGGATGCACGAAAATGAAAAGAAATTTGTTTGGCACCACCATTAGGCAAATGAAAGTATCCATTCATTTGGGAAAATGTTTTGAAGAAATCCTAATTACAAAGGCAAAAGTTGACTCATTCCTCATGTAGAGAGAATTCAAATGAGCTTACAATATTTTGGGTGGTATGGGCATAGGTAGGAACCTCTAGTTTAACAAATTCATTCCATCTAATTCGACCAAACAAATAATCTATATCACCTAATAAACCAAGACTCTTAATAAATTTCTTATCAAAATAATGGATGCTTTGTATTCTCTCTTAAGCAGTATATCATAGTTAGATTGTTGAGAGTCGTTAGGAAATTGAATTTCATGTTCATTCACCTTATGGGGGTAAGAGAGTAGGGGTGCCTAGAACTCGTTTGGTGAATGAAGCAGATGTCTTACCCCTATGAGGTGAATGAATATACCTACAATAACATAAACATGGCTTGGGTTACCTCCTAAGAAGCACTCGTTTAAAGGTTATGAGCTTTGCCACATAAAGCTTAATTAGAAAGACAGGTCGGAAAAGGGCAATGACACCCAATTTCTCTATCAAAGTGCTAGCAATATAATGCTTGAGCCATTGCCCATGAATCTTAAATTCTTGATTAGCTTTGCTCCAAATATCAACAACTCCGAAATGGATAGAGCTTAAAAACATAGAACATCCCCAACCATCTAGAATGAAGCTTAACTAGAAAGAGCTTAAGAAAAGAGTAGAACAAAAGCACCAAATCTCCTCAAAACTTTCTTCAAGCAATATGCTTTTCATGAAATCTCTTAGTTCTCTCCTTATATATCCATTCATTCTCATAGGAATCTAATCTCAACTCATCGAGCTCATTAAGTTGGAGTTTACATCATTCTCTAGCAACCTTTAAGTCATAATTAATTGCCTTTATTGCTCAACATGTCTTGTGTTCAATTGCAGCTGACAAGGCTTTCCATATACCAAGAAAGTTCGAAGGCCTCTAATTGAAGTTAGGGGTGACATCTTTTCAATAATAACGACATTTGCTTTATCTTCCTCAATGTTCTGACTAAAGACTAAGTGACCAAGAATAATTCCTTTACGTACTATAAAATGACACTTTTCCAAGTTGATAATGATATTCTCCTCCTTTCACCTTTCTAATACTTTGAAAAGATTGCTCAAACAATAGTCAAATTTGGTACCATAAACCAAAAAATCATCCATAATATCTTCAATAAAATTAGAAAAGATGGACATTACATTATTGAAAGGTGGCTAGTTCATTAAATAAACTAATGGCATCCACCGGTAGGCAAAGGTGCCATATGGATATGTAAATGTAGTCTTCTCTCAGCCAGCAAGGTGAATGGTGACTTGGAAAAATCCTGAATACCTATCCTAGTAACATAAATAAGAATGTTGAGCCAACTTCTTTGGCATTTGGTCAATAAATGAAAGGGGAAAATGATCCTTCTAGGTGGCCTTATTTAATTTTCTATAATCTATGCACATTTTCCAACCCATTATTGTCCTTATTTGAATCAATCCATGTAACACCCTTACTTTTAAAACTTGAAAATTATGTTGTAAGAGTTAAGAACAGAATCTAAAACAATAAAAGTGAAGGGTGTTACCACCACACTTGGTATAAGTTTGGTTTCCTATATCATTTTCATACCAAGTGCTCGGGCTAAATGATTATGTCGCTTAAATTAATAACATGATTGCAAGAAACAGAATAAAGAGAACTAATAGATAAGTATCATGATAAGTCAAAATTAACTTTAGCGATTACAAAACCCAAAGAGAGAGAAAGTACAAGATGACATGAGAGTCTAAATACAACCAAAATCAAGTTAATAAAAAGGACACTGGATAGTCCTATGCTCTCAATCCGAACTACCAACTTTCAAGTCAACTTAGAAGCTAACTTGCAAAGACCACTACCTATTAAATTGGCAGAGCCCATGAAAGGAACCCTTTAGTATAACTATACCGAGCAACCCATTATACTAAACTAATATGAAAAGCCGTCTAGGAACATATACATGACATCATAAAAATACTTGGTATATATAATTGAAATATACGTGTGTTAATTGGAATACAAAAATCATTCACATAACCAAATACCACCAAATACATATACTGCTCATACTCGATTATCTGGAACAAACTAAAACTTACCAATCAAGCATCCAAGGGATGCTCTTTAAAGTATAATTAGAAACAACATCAACCCAAAAGCAAGACATTAAGAACATATCACATATTCCATTATTAATGCCAATAAAAATTCATAGCATCACAATTCACAGGTATGCCCACAAGCTAATACCAATGGAAAACCACATCATCAAAGGTAAGCGCAAAGGCTGCTACCAGCACACAAATAGGTATAAAGGTTGCTACCAAACCACAAGTAGGCATAAAGGCTACTATAGAACCACATGTAGGCATGAAGGCTACTATCAAACCACAAGTACGCATGAAGTCTGCTATCAACCATAGGTAGGTACAAAGGCTACTACCGAACTACAAGTAGGCACAAAAGCTGCTATCAAAACACAAGTAGCCACGAAGTCTACTACTAACTAATCTAATATTCTAATCATAATAATTTCTATTTTTATTTACTCAAGGGGAGATCAATCAACCTAGAGACACTAAGGTAATCTGATAATATCGATGCAGCAAGGTAGTACAATATCCTACCGACTATCAACCCAATGACACAAAGGTATCCTAGACGCATCGGTAAACAAAGGTAACACAGTAGCTTACTGATAAGAAAACCTAATCCATAAGTATGCATACCTCCTATCATTTCGCATAACTAAATAAAGTAAGATATAGGGTCTGGTAGGGACACAGAGGTACACTACCAAAAATCCATAATCAACCATAGGCTAAACCAAGTCTTTAGAGTAGCAACATCTAAAGAGCCACCATTCCTTGTCTCTATGTCTTTCACTTTAAGCATTATTATTTTATTAAGGTGATCAAAAAATCATAATCAATCATATATATTTGATTCCCATATTTAACCTTTTTACTCATTTCCTTTTTATTTTTAGATAACTATAAACAATATTATTACAAAGGCTAATCATAAAAATATAGTGAGGTCATCCTAGGTTCAATTATTCATAATTAGGGAGCATTAGGTTGAAAATAACCAAAATACTCCTGAGACAAAAATTAACATATTATCATCCTTTCTAATTACTAATTCCATTTTATTTATAGATTTATCTTGAAAGGAAAAAACATAATAATTAAATTATTTATCATGTAATTAAGTTATCAGATAAGTTAAAAAAATTTCCCTTAATTATAATTTGGCATGTAAACCCTAGCATGCATGTCAAATACATCCAGAAACACATAATCACATATTCCATGATACATAATATACATTTGACATGCTTGTCGGGATAAAAATCATATCACACTCAAAATGACCAAATTGCCCTTAGGGAAAACATCTATAATAATTATTCCATAAATTTATCTAAGCATGTTCAACCTATCATTTCCATATACATGTCATACATTATCATAAAAATATTTTTTGCCATACCTTTGTACCCAAAATATTTTACATATGATAACATGCTCTTTTTTTATATCAATTTTCATGATACAATAAACAACCAATAATTATAACATAATGAATCATGTTCAATATATTTCAAACACCAAAACTTTAATGTGCTATCATGTGATAGTCTGAAATTTTAGGAGAGTATAAAAGTTACCTATTTTTTAACAAAAACGTAAACTAGTGGTTTCCTACTAAAATTACAAAACCCCACTAAGCAAACTTTTGTATCTAAAAATAATACTACAATTTCTGAATTAATACTTAACAAATAAAATAGTAATTGTAATAATAAAATATATATTTTATAAAATTATCAAAATACCCTTACGATTTATAATTAGGTACTAAAAATTATAAAAACCAAAACTACCTCATGTGCAGCATGAACAATGCATACGAGAAGGTGGTTGTGGGGTTGGTTGGCTAGGAATGGTGTTAGTGATGGTAGTGGTGGTGAAGATGGTGGTTCAGTGGTGCTGGTTCAAACAATGGCTCATGGTGGAATGGAGACACGATTAGTGGTGGCTGGAAGGGTAGTGTTAGGGCTCAATTGGCTAGGCAGGAAATAAAATACCCCAAACCTTAATTTAGAGAATTGTGGCAAATTAAGGATTTATTAGGAAAATTAATCAAATAAATTATTTTATTAAAATAAGAGAAAGTAAGTAAGGCAAAATGAAGAGGAAATTAAGAAATAATTTAATTGAAAAAATATTAGGGTGTTTTGCTAATTAAAATAGAATTTAGGAAAAATCTTTTAAAAATCCTAAATTAACCTAAAAAGGGAATTTAATTATTATTTTATTAAAATATTATTATTTTTAAATATCCTAAAGTACCAAATTATTTTACATAACCCAACCCACCTATTTTTCTTATTTTTCTTTTTCCCCTCTATTTTCTTTTCTTCTCTCATTCGTCTCCTTTCTCTTTTTCTTTCGTCCCTTCCCTCCCCAATCTAGGCCAACCCATCTCGTGGCCCAGACTTCCCCTTTCTCCCATGTGGCCTAGGCCTGTTGCCCTCTCTTTTCTCCCTCGCTAGCTAACCAGCCTGGTCCAGCCTCCTTTCTCTTTCTTTTTTTTCTCCTTAGACCGACCAATCGCCCACCTTTCTTCTTCTGTAGACCTTCCCTCTCCTCAATGCTTGACCTCTCCACTTCCCGATGCAAGCATGTGGCCTCTGCATTGCCGCACGTTGGCCTGCCACCCCTACCCTCTTCCCTGTCATTCCCTCTCTCTTCTCCACCCAATCATGCCCTCTTTGTTTCCTCATGCATGCCTCTCTTGCCCTTCCTTTCCTTTTCCCCCTGCAAATTTGTAGGCCTACACTGGTCGTGTGCCTTCGGCCATCTACTTGCACACGTGTTGCCCACCTTCTCTCTTCCCCTCTGTTTTTCCCTCATCCATGGCCTATAAATACCCTTCAACAACCCCCATTCAACTTTTTTTTCCTTATCCCAAAAATATGCTCCCTTTTGTGTGTCGCCGCCCAAACCACCACCCAAATTACTCCTTGAACCACCCTCCATCGAGCTACACCCCTCACTACCCTCAATCCTCCCTGCACAAGCTGCCTTGGCTGTGTAAAGTTGGCTATTTGACCAACCCCAATTCACCCATTGCCGCCCCTCGCCGTCCGCTACCACTCTCGCCACAACCACCACTCCTTCTACCCTCCAAAGTCACCAGCAGAGCCTCCCCTAGCTCATCCTACCTTCCTTTTCCCCTACCTCCCTCTCTTTTTCCCTTCCTCCCTCTCCACCACTCTCAGCCACCACACCGCCACCGCTTGTACTGCCACCTTTGGTTGTACCACCATTCCAACCCTCTCAACCTAGTCATCTTCCACCACCTCAAATCGCCCTCTTATTCCCCTACTTTTACTCTAAACACCCAACTTTCCACCATTATACCCTTTTCCCCCACCACCGTCGCTATCGATGGTGTCGTTTGTCATCACTAACCCTAGGTAGTACCCTAACCCTTAAAACCCTAGTTATGATATCATTATCTCTTTTTTTTTGTATTTATGTTATTATCCTCATTATTATTATTATTATTATTATTATTATTATTATTATTATTATTGTTGTTGTTGTTGTTGTTGTTGTTGTTGTTGTTGTTGTTGTTATTGTTATTATTATTATTATTATTATTATATCATGACTATTATTTTTATTATTACTAAGTGTAGCCTCAGGATATTTATCCCATTATTATTAAAGGCATTGAAACCCTATTTTAACTATTATTATGATTATCATTTTTTTTCATTAATATCATTATTACTTTTATTATTATTATTATTATTATTATTATTATTATTACTATTTTTGCTACAACTATCATTATTACTATTATTAGTGATATTAAAGCTATTAGCTTTAATAATATAAATATGGCTATAAATACCTAAGCATGAACCTATTTTGACTAGTAATAACCTAGTACGCTAACTTGAGGATAAAAACCCTATTTTTACTTGTAAAGCTTCTTTTAATAATAGTATCCATAATATTAGAGTAAAGTAGGAAATAATAGTAATTTTGGTAGGAGGGAAATTAATCCTTAGTTTTTTTCCTTTTATTGGCGAATCCTGTCAAAATCCTAAAGAGGCGTAGGAGCGTGCTCCAAGACCGGTGTCATATTAGGTAAAGATGAAGCTAAGTCCCCCTATGTATATGTTATGTGCCTTGTATTCATTGTATGCCATGTACCATGTTATGTTGTATATCTTATGATTATTATAACTATTTTATGTGTAGGACAACTTGGAGATGAGGTAGGCTTATATGGCTTTCTTATGGCATGTGTATAACATGTACATGTTGTGCCTTTTAGGACATACATGCTAGGATATTTAATGTAATAATATGGGGTAAAAGGATGAAAAAGGGAAATGGGGAAGTGAGTTGACCAAGGGATATGGGATTGACCTAAATATCTCATGATCTATGAAGGGAAAAATAAAAGGGAACTATGAATAAAATACAAGAGTGTGTGAACTTTGCATGGGAATTCTAGGGTTTGCATGGAAGCTTTAAGGGTTTGCATGGGGATGATATTTACTTGTGAAAAGTTGTCTTGGGGTGTAAGTAAGGTAAGGGAAGAGTTGTTGGGGTCATTGGAGACCTTGGGTGAAAAATAGTAAATGGGTTGGTATAGGGGTGCACAGGAGACCTAGCTAGGATTTGGGAGGAAAACCCTAATTTAAGTTGGTTGTGAGAGTAAAAATAATTACGGATGAGTGGAGTATGGGATGAAAGTGGAAGAATGTCATGTGTAGGGTTAGTATGGGTGTCATGGGAAAGCAAGGATGGTAGGTGAGAAATGGAGGTGTAACATGTGGAAAAGAAGGGTGCTAGGGTTTGGTGTAGCCAACTAGGGTTTCGCGGTCACACGTGTATTTGGGAGAGTAAAGTGAAATGATGGGAGTTGAATCTAAGAGAGGTGATGTGTAGGGTGTTAAAACAGCCTTAGTTGTGTGAGGTAGAGAAGGATGGGCTACATATGCCCAAATTAGGGTTTCAAGAGAAAACCCTAGGGTAAGGTAGTGAGTAGACTTGGAGGGCATAAGATGGTGGGCCTTGACCCACACACATAGGAATTGGGCCTCTAGTGTGAGTAAGTGGAAGAAGGAAAGGATATTAGGGTGTGTAAGGGGGTGAAAAAGTCTCAAGATATAGGACAGGCCCTCTTAGGAGGATAAGAGTAGATGGAGTGTGACATGTATATCTAGGGCGAAAATTGTTGAATAAGATATAGTAAGACACTAATCATTTAAAGTGGAAGATTACTAAGCCAGGCCAGACCGATCCACTGGCATAATAGTGGCCAGGTGCCGAGGTGCCCTAGAGACTGATCTACCGACATATAATAGTGGTCAGGTACATTTCTAATCCACCAGATATAAAAGTGGGGGATCCCAAGCTCAATAAACCAAACTCTAAGTTTCATAAGACACGTAAAAGACACTAAGTACTTACAGTGGAACACCATAAGAGTAGGAGCTAGACCGATTGATCGGCATTATAGTGGCTAAGATCATCTTGCCCTAGAGACCTATCCATGGGCATATAATAGTGATCAGGTGCGTTCTGCCCTGTAAGTTTCCAATCCTCCGGCTATAATAGTGAGTTTCCCATACTCACATGGATTGATAATAAGCATGGTGTAAAATGATTATTGATCAAAGAGTTAATAATTAGTCTATCTGGACTATGGATTAGCCTTTATTCTTTGTGTTATCATATGTTGTTTATGTGATCATGCTTGTATTATATGCCCTTATGTGTTGGTATTAGATGCATGGTTACCTTGCTCAGTAAGTAGAGTACTGACCACCCATTTTATAGGTGCCACTCATTCCCATGAGTAGAAAGCCCCTCTGAGTTTGTGTAGGTAAGTGATGTTGTTTTCGATGCCTTCAATGCTTATGAGACATCGGGCGGGGCTGAGAGTTGAGCTTGGACTTGGCTTGGGAACTGAGAGAGTCGTGGCTGGATTTACCTTTTTATGTCCCTTTATTTTGTACTAGTTTATTTAGACTTAATTTTTATTGTACTGTAGCCTTTATCCCTTTTAAGGAATTTTAATTATGTAGTCTAGATTATAAATTCTTATCTGCGTACTCTAATTTCTGTCTTATGAACGTTTCAATGCTTTTATAAATCCTTGATTTAAGTTTGATTTATGATGGTTGTTAATCTTTCTTTGGCCTTGTGGTGAGTACGAGATCGGCCGGAGGCTAGGCTCGTACTGATCACAGCGTTAATATCCCTGAAATTCATAAATTTTGATTTACTTGCTTCTGTAGAATATTTTAATTAAATGAAATTTTTTAGTAGTGAATTTTGGAGGTATTATAGGGATATGGCTGTGAGGTGGTGATTTAGGAGAGGAGTTGTCATGGATAGGGTTGAATGGAGTGTGGTTGGCTGGGGAATGGCTGATGTAGAGTAGGGGAGTGGAGGGACATAGCGGTGGTGTTGGGCTCAACGAGCTACACAGGAAGAAGGGGAGGGAAGATTAGGGGAAAACGAGGAATAGTATAACACCCCCAAAATTTGCTACTGAAATTTTTTATTTTAAATAAGAATTAGTGGAAGCAAAACTCGTAAAAGTGTAAATTTTGGGGATATTACCGCCACACTTAGTACTAGACCGGTTTACTCCTACCATTCTATTACCAAGTGCTAAAGCTCATTGAAATAGAATATGATTTATACAAATTCAATTTAAAACAGAGTAGTGCATCGAATTCGTTAAAAAGATATAAAATCCACAATTTCTAGAATAGAAACCCTAAGAATTTCTGGATAATCCTTACGCTCGTACCTAGGCCCTCTTGAGTAGCACTTGTAATAGATGTCCAAGGGACATTGCCTATTGAATAGGCAGGGGGCACAAATAAAACCCTTCAGTACTATGGTACTGAATAACCCCTTTAAACCAAACTGAACGGCAGACATGCATGCAACACATCATTCATAAACAATATAAAATGATAACATACAGACTAATACACCATTCAACACCACATATACAATAAAATATGCATAACATAACATCCACATACTTAGCAATTCCACCATACGTCTAGGGAGACAGGCACCAAGGCTGAACTTATATTATAACAATAGATCATGAGGATGATAGTAACTCTTTTAATCTTAAGTCATTGTTGAATATCATTATTCCATCATGATCTCTCAAATTATATCCATGTGAGTGCGAGAACCCCACTATTATAGCTAGTGGATCATAATACACTTTAGGGCAGATCACACCTGACCACTATTATTCGCTGGTGTACCGGTCTCCAGAGTAGAAGGCTCCTGGCCACTATTATCACCAGTGGATTGGTCTAGCCCCAACTCATATGGTGTTCTACTATAAGGGATTAGTATTTTTTCATGATTTATTAACATCTAAGATTTGGTTTATTGAGCTTGGCATGCCCACTATTATAGCCGGTGGACTGAAATAGACATATACATCTTCTAGGGCAAAGTGCTTCTAGGCCACTATTATAACGGTTGATCGGTACACATATACATCTTCTAAGGTAAAGCACTCCTAGGTTACTATTATAACTGGTGGACCGGTACACATGATATAATCCATCTGGGCCTAACTCAATTGTCTTTCACTCTACATGATTAGTATTTTCCCTTTTAATTAGCACAATAGTTCCATTTATTTGACTCGAGGGGGAGATTAAGAACCCGGAGATATAAAGGCACACCGGTCATACTAGTGCATGCAAGCAACTCAATACCTTTCAACCATCAACCCAGGGACACAAAGATACCCTAGTCACACTAGTGCATATAAGTTACATAGTACCTTACCAACAAGGACACCTAATACATAAGTATGCGTACCCCCTAAATAGGTCCATAGAGCTAGATAGCGTAAGATGTAGGGCCTAGCTAGGGGCCTAGCTAGGGCACTTAGGGCACTAAGGCACACCAACAAATACCAAAATAATCGTGGGCTAAACCACGTGTTTAGGGTAACGATCCCTAAAGAGCCACCATTCTCAATCTTGAGGTATTCAACTTTAATTATTTGTGTCTTAATTAAAGTGACCACGAGAAACACAAAAACCACATACTTATTCGCTTCCATTTGTTTATGATATCATTAAGTAATTCTTATTCATACAATTATCCATGATAACCTAAAGAAATCACTAAGGCCATTCTTCTTTTATCCAATTTCAATTTAGGATTTGTTTCCATTTGTTCATATGCTATAAAGGATTTATCACATCATGATCACAATACGGTCTTAGAGTCTAGTTAGTTCACATCGAAGGATCATGGCACACGTAACCCTAACATGCCCTTAATTCACACCCACACAATACCATGTATGATTAATGATGAAGACACATCCTTCATGAATATGAGATAAACACCTTACCACATCCTTAATTATCCATCCAATCTTAGGTTATGTCGTGTTCTTGTGATACTTACTGATTTTTCAAATCCCCTCATTTCATTATTCAACGTTACTTATGTCTAGTTACATAAACCTATTTAATCCATTGGCAGGTTACAAGAAAGTTATCGATTTACCCCATCATCCTTATAGGATTACTAGAATACCGGATTACTAGAATACCCCTTGTTTGTAAAAAAAATTATCAAGCCATTCCTTTTTAATTGCTAAATTACCGTATTACCTTTTAGGTTTGCATAATTACTAAAATACCCCTTATGTTGGTTAGATTACCAAATTATCCTTCCATTACCCCCTCATACTTGTTAGGTTACCAATTTACCCTTCTAGTTGGTTAAATTACTGTATTACCCCTTTATATTTATTTAAATTACCAAATGGCCCCTTAGGCTTATTAAGTTATCAAATCACCCTTCATACTTGTTGTATTTACCAAATTGCCCATCAAATTACCAAATTACCCTTCCTACTTATCATAATTACCAATTTATCCTTTTGGTGAATTAAATTACCACATTTCCTTTATTATTTGTTACAATTACCATTTTACTCCTTTACCTTACAAAATTACCAACATGTCCATTTCTTTATGCCAAATTACCAACTTACCCTTCTCCTTTATTAAATTACTAATTCATCCCTTTACCTTACAAAATTACCATAATGCCCTTTTCTTTATACCAAATTACCAAAATACCCTTCTCCTTTATTACATTACCATTTTATCCCTTTATCTTACAAAATTACCATAATGCCCTTTTTTTTATACCAAATTATCAAAATACCCTTCTCCTTTATTACATTACCATTTTATCCCTTCACTTTACATAATTACCATTTACCCCTTTACTTACAAAATTACCATTTTACCCCTTTACTTAAAAAATTACAATTTTATCCCTTTACTTATAAAATTACCAGTTTACCCCTTACTTATAAAATTACCATTTTACCCTAATTATGCCACTTTTACTAAAATACCCTCATTACATAAACTATTGCTATGTATGCCCCCAAACACTTCATCCAACACCACCAACTGTTATTATTTATCATTAATATATATTAGCACCTACCAAACCCACATATTTAGGCCATACCTTTTGCACATGTAAAATTACCAAAATGCCACTAGGGCTCATATTTACATTACTTATGCACCAAATGACCACATTAGCATATCATGTCATACATATACACTTAACATTATTAATAACAACAAAGCTCCTTCCTTAAGCATTATTTCTACACATGGCACATCAATTAACATGCTTTTCTTTTTATCAATCAACATATGCCACTAAATACATTATACTTAACAACATATATCATGCATATAAACATACTAAAAACCCTAATGTGCTAGTATACGTACATATATACATTGTAATAGGGCATAACGGTTACCTTATTTTCTGTAAAAATTAAATCTTACCTATATCCAGTTAAAAGTTTGAGCTTTGATTAGTAAAAATTAGTACCTAAAAATAATATAAAACATTAGCATAATAGAGGTAGAAAATCAAAAGAATAATTTTTTTTATCAAAAGCTTAATTAAATATATACTAATATTAACCTTTATTATACCTCAAAATTTAGCTAAAATCATAAAAGGGGAGCAACAAACTCAGGTTGCATGACAAGCATGAGCTACATGAAGAATTGAAAGGGGAGAAGGGATCGATGAGGGATGGAAGAAGGGAGGGGGTGTTGGTTCAGTTAGGGTCTTGGGGGTTAGGTGGAGAGCATGTGGTGTGGAGTTAGGGTGGAGGCTAGGTGCAGGGATGGAGTGGGGGTGTAGGTGGTGGTCGGGAGTGGATGATCAGTAGCCTAGGGTAGTGGAGGTGGCAACTGCAGGTTGGGAAAAGTGGGTTGAAGGTTGGGTAGAGGAGAAGAAGGAAGAGAAAAGAAGGAGAGAAATGAGGGGTTGTTGGGGAATTTTCGGCCACAGGGAGGATGTGGGATGGTAGATGAGGTGTTGGGGAGTAGATTAGTGGCTTTGGAGGCAGAAAAAGAGGTGGAACAATGACGGACAGTGGTGGTGCAGGGTGGAGGTCAAGAAGGGGGAAAGAAAAAGATGAAGGTGGGTGGCTGCAGGGGAATGTGGGGGCAATGGGGTGGTGTAAAGAGGTTGGTGGGGTGTCAAGGAGGTGGTGCAAGTGGTTGTTTGAGCAGCGGTAATGACAGTTGAGGGTGGTGAAGCAAAAACATAGGAAGGGGAGAAGAGGGGAATGAAGGAAAAGAGAGAGGGTTCTACAGGGGGTGAGGGGGCTCAAGGCATGTAAAAAATGAGCAAAAGGGAAGGTGATAAAGAGAAGAAAAAAAAGAGGAAAAGGAGGGGAGGCAGGTGCCAATGAGGAGGTTGTGGTGGTAGGTGGTGGGTGGTGGGTTACAAAAAGAGGGAAGGAAGAATAGGGGAGGATGAAAAGGGAAGGAAGAGGCATGCGATGCAGGGCATGTGTGGCCCAAAAATGGAAGGAAGGGGATGGGGGAGAGAAATCAGGCTGCAAGGGAAAGGTAGGTAGTGGCAGGTGGCGGTGTAGGAGGGGCAGTCATAGCATGCAGGTGGCCAACGTCGAAGAAAAAGAGAAAGAAGAAGAAGAAGAAAGGTGAGAAAGGGGAGGTAGGTGCCGACTGGGTGGGGAGAAGGAAAGGGGAGTGGGCTGGCACACGCGCGAGGGAGAGGGGAGGAAAGGAAAAAATTGGGATGGCCTAGTCTAGAGGGAAAATAAAGGAAACAAAGAAAGAAGGGAGGTGGGCTAGGGAGCCGGGTGGGAGAAGGAAGGAGGAAGGGGGAAGTGGGTTGGTCAACAACCCAACACGAGGGGGAGGGTTCGTAGGCCTAGCGGCCCAAAGGGAGAGAAAAAGGAAAAAGGAGGAAAATAAGATAAAGAAGAAAAAGGAAAAATAAAAATGGGGAGAAATAAAATAAAATATTTTTTTAGAATAATGGAATTTAATATTTTTGATAGATAAATTAATTTAATAATTTGATTATCATAATTTAATATATTGGTTTAAAAAGGTTAATTTTAGTAAAATATTGGTTTGAAAAATTATTTAAATAAAATGAGTATGATAAAATAACAAAATACTTATTTTAATTTGTTAAATATTCATATCCATTTTTATATGCTCAAAAATATACAAAATAATTAAATTAGAATAATTTAAATTTTAAATTATCCCAAATTAGGGTTATTTATTAAATTATAGGTTTTAAAATTTTAAGGTATTACACGTGGGGTGGCTCGGTTGGTTGTGAGGGGGTGGTGTAGGGTCTATGGTGCTGGGGGGAAGGGTGCTAAAGGTGGTGGAGGCTAGTGGGTGGCAGAGGTAGAGAGGATCGAAGTTGGGTAGTTGGCTGTGGATGGAGGTGCTAAAGTAAAAGGGGGAGCAATGGAAGTTTCTTCCATTGCTTAGGGTAGTGTTATGAAGGGAATAGTCGGAGTAGAGGGAGGGGCATCAAGAGAAAATACCTTAAGGGGGAGTGGTTGACTTCAATGATATTTGGCGATGGTGGGTGGTAAGCTTTAGCAGAACCTACCATAGGCAAAGGACGTTAGGAATGACATAAATGGCCACACGATAGGATAAGCAAGGCATAGCAGAGGAGAATCGAGAAAAAGAAGAAATGAGAAGAAGGAATAGAGTAAGTTTGATGGTGGTGATGGTTGGAGTGGTGCTAGGTTCATCTAAGCGGAAAGAAGCCAAGGTAGGGAGATGGATGATTTGACAGCAGAAATGCAAGGGCAAAGAGTGGATTTGTTGGTCGACACACATGAAGGAGATGTAGATTCTATGAAACCAAAAAAAAGTTTAGAAGGGGTAGGGGAGAAAGGAGAAGAAGGAAATGAGAAGAAGAAGAAGAAGAAGAAGAATTGGTGATTTTGGAGGTTGTGGTGTTGGGTGGCTCATGAACGATGGAGTGGGCATAGGTGGAACCAAACAATGCTAAGAGAGAAGGAGTAGGGGATGGGTTGCTAGAGTTGTGTTTGGTTGTGGATGGTTCTATAAGGTGTGTATGTGTGTGTACGTATATATGCATATGGGGTAAATAGAGTGGTAGGGAGGTTGGTTTGAAAAAGGGGGTATTGTAACACCTTGATTTTCATACTACTGAAAAATTGTGTTTTACAACAGAAGCATATAAGTAAAATATTGGGGTTTACTTTTGTAATTGACATAAGTATTGTTTGCCTAACCCTCCTTACATCAATCAAATGGATAAAATCATTTATAGTGAAATAAGGAAATTAGAAATGGAAGAAACATATAATACAACATAAGTTTAGAGGTTAACCCTGAATTATAATAAACAAATACAAAAGTAAGGGATATCATGGATCAAGAGTCTAAAAAGGTATCTTGGTAAATACATCAATTAGATAACATTACTCTTTACCCAAAAGCCTAATACAGATAATGGACCACTCATCCGCACATAGTGCATCATAAGCATCATAGTATCCTAGTGGATCTTCTGAGATCCGCACACAAGAATTAGGGTCTCCTACTCATGGGAATGAGCACCACCCATAAAAGGGGTAGTCAGTATGCTACATACTGAGTAAGGTAACAATACTAATAAATCAGGGATACATGTAACACAAGTATTCACAATAGATGATAAGTACACATTCAAACCAATGATACATCTCATAAGATAACTATTAATCTAGACATCTTTATTAGATATAACCAATTTCATTCTTTTATATACATCAAGTACAAGAACCCCATTATTCTTAAATTGGTGGAACGGTCTGAAGCACCTTCTCAGGGACAACACACTTGAACCACTATTATCATCCATTGGAACAGATATAAAAAGATCACCTTCTTGGGGTAAAATGCTCCCGAGCCACTATTATCTCTAGTGGAACGGATATAAAAATATCACCTTGGTCTTGACTCATATATTCTTCCACTTTAAATAACTGGTGTCTTATCCATAGGTTATACAATTATATTTTCATCCGTGATGAGAAGGGTCCCACTATTCTTAATCTAGTGGACTAGAAAGAAACACCTTCTCGGGGAAAAACACTTTCTGGCCACTATTATCTCTGGTGGAATGGATATAAAACATATCATCTTCTCAGGGTAAAACACTCCTAAGCCACTATTATCTCTAGTGGAATGAATATATAAGAACATCACCTTGGCCCTACTCACGTGCTCTTTTACTTTAAATGATTAGTATCTTATTTATGATTGATTCACAACCATTGAATATGTTGAGGCAGATAAACACATCCCGTAGGTCGATATCCTTAATATCCTCAAACCCCAATTCTACACTCGTAGCATTATTCTCTCATATTGATTATTCAAATACCAATTATAATATATCATTCTCAATATCATCATTATTATCCTACTCATAATTCATGGTCTAACTCCTACATCGTATACATATAATAATAATCTTATCCCAAAGTACTACTCACATAATTATTGAAAATCCTAATTTCATAGATTAGTCATATTTTTTCCCATAAAACTCATATGATTACCAAATTCAATATACATCTTTATAGTGCCAACATTAGTGACATCTCTAGAATTATGGATTAACTCTAGAGTTTTACACATGGAATAACAAGATTATCATTTTAGGTTATTATGCCTTAATTAGACCATTATCTTATTTTGAAGAACCTAAGATAAACAATAATCCTTCCAAAAACTTTTTAGGATATCATTATCATATTTTAATCCACCTAACATATTATAATAACAAAATGTCCATATTAACCTATAATGACCAAAATGCCTTTAAGAATAATGAATAGTCTTTATTTTATAAAATCTCATACATTTAACAACCATTGTTTTTTCAAATCAACTGTTTATCATCATACCTTATAAATATGTTTATGCCCACTTATCATGGCTTATTTGGATTATATTTCATGTCATACAATCTATTTTTGATAAATATGTCACTAGCATGACACAATAATATCTATACCTATTTTCCATTCTTACTTTCTTTAAAACATATATTCCATATAATCACAACATATCATTAACAACATACATTAAATTATATAGCGACAATATCATGAAAAATACACATGTCCATACAAGTAAATAACATGAAACCTTAAAACATCTATTATTATCCTTACTAACTAGGACACTAGACTCTGAGCATTTAAATCCTAGGCCTCCTCCTCTGAGATCACAAAGATATCAAAGATATAACTAAGGGAAAATTTAAGGTAAAAGAGGGTAAAGTGGAAATAACCAAAGTCAAATGGAAGGTTGAGTTATATGGATGTGTGGTGGAATGTATGGTGGATATATGGTAAAAATTTGGTGGTGTTTGGATAAGGTTTAGGGGTGAAAAAGAGGGTGCATGATCGAAAAAGGGGAGCTGCAAGCAATGAACACCTATATCGAGAGCTAGGATCACACATAGGCAGGCTATGCCAAGTGGCACGGTTGTGCTCCATCACTATCAGCTTAAAAACAAATTGAATAGATGTGCACGAGCCTGTGGAGATGGTGTGCAGGCCATGAAAGAGTGTATGACCAAACCATGCCAATTTGCACAAGCGTGTAATAAGGAAATTTAGTGTTGCATGACCGTACTTGAGGTCATGTGGCTTATAAAAACCCAATGGATGCGAGGGAAGAAGACGAAAAAATAGCAATGGTCGGTGGTGAAAAAAGGGAAGGATGGGTTGACCTTAATGGTCTGTGCATAGGGCTTTGGGTGGTGCATGGTGGTGATGGAAGTGAAAATGGTGGTTTGGTTATGCAAAACGAGGCACAATTGCACGAGAAGAAGAAAAGAAGAAGAAGAAATAAAGAAAAGGGAGCTCAGGCAATTGATTTTGGATACAGTGTGTGCAATAAATGGCAACAAATAAATGAGGGAGAAGGAGAGTGTGTAATGTGTATATATATGCATATGTATATCATGCAAATGGTGAAAATAAATGCAGAGGATGTAGGGGGAGGCAGTCGAGGGTGATAGTAGCAGCATAGGGGCATGAGGGGGTGGAGTGTTGGGTGAAAATGGTAGGATGGCAGCATGAGGATGGGAGATGGTGATGGTTGAGAGAGTATGTTACGTGAGAATGAGAATGAAATGCCCCAAAAAATCCTAATTATTAAAAAATTATAGTTAAATAATATTTTATTAGAAAAATTAATTAAATAAATTATTTTTATTAAAATAAAAGGAAATTAATTAGGACAAATCAAGAAGAAATTTATAAATATTTTAATTAGGAGAAATTTGGATATTTTAGCTAATTAAGGATTTTATTTTGGAAATTAATTAAATAAATTATTTTATTTAAAATAAGAATGAGAAAATATTTCCAAATTAATAGGAATTTTATAAATAATTTAATTGAAGAAAATCAGGGTGTTTTGCTAATGAAAAACCTTTCAAAAACCCTAAATTATCCTAAAAAGGAAATTTAATATTATTTTATTTAAATATTATTATTTTTAAATATCCCCAATATCTTAATTAGTTTAATCAACCCAACTCTCATATTTTTCTTTTTCCCTTTTTCCTTTTCTTTCTTGCCTTTTCCTTTTTTTTTTCTTTTCTTTCTTTTCTTTTCTTTTTCTTCCTTACCTTCCCCCGACCTGGGCCAGCCTAGTGGCCCAAGCCCTTCTTCCCTTTTATTTCCTCTCTTGCGGCCCATTTCCTCTCTTCTTTTCCTCCTTTCCTTTTTCTTCCTTCGGCGGCCCAACCCAAGCGTTCGTTTCTTCTCCCCGCGGCCTGACTCCTAAAGGCGGTGTTTTGATTAAATCTTTCCCCATCAGCCGGTCGGTGTCCCCCCTTTTTTTCTTTTCCTTCTTTTCTTCCCCAGAATGTTGGTCCAGACTTTCTTCTTCTTCCTTCCTCCTTCCTCGATGTCGCCGACCTATAACCGAGCCGCCCGTGCCCTAGTTTTTTGCCGCCGGTCACGCTCCTTTGACCGATTGTTGCTCCTCTTTCTCTCCCCCTAACTCGCAGAATAACTTGACTTGCCCTATCTCCCTTCCTTTTCGCACAAGATCTTTTTTTTAGCCAACCAATCCTACCACGTTCTTCCTGGATTTTGCTGGCAACCTTACCGCTGGTGAGCCCAAACCGACCTTCCCTATTCGCACGCCGACCCACAAAACCCTAAACTCTCATCTAAGATCTATAAATACCCCCATTAACTCGATCTCGAGACTTTTTCCCGTAACCTAGCAAAATCCCCCTTGCACGCCGCCGCCCCTTCAGACGCCATTTCTACCGCCTCCGGCTAACAACGTTGCCTGTTCTAGCCACCCGAGTACTCCCTGCACCGCCCTCTAACTAACCAAACCACCCATCCCCCTCGATTCTACCTACACAATCCCCTCCGATCGTGCAAATTTGCTTCCCAATCAGCCCTTTCTTCCACCTCTGGCACCCTTCGCACCGTCGTCTGCCACCACTACCGCTGCTGCCACTACTTCATTTGCCTCCCAACCTGTTCCACAGACCACCCCTACCTTTATTTTTCTCTTCCTCCCTCTCCTCCTCTCTTTTTCTTCTTCTTCCCCATTCGGCCACCACTGCCGCCACCGTGCACCGCCACCATTGGCTACACTGCCACCCTAATTCAACTCCTCTCCCTTTAGGCAATCTCAAGCACCCTTACTTCCACCCTCATTCTTCCTATTTTGTTTCCAACTTCAACTTTTTCCCTTTTCTTCCTTTTTTACGGTCACCGCCGTGCACTACCGCCAACACCGCCTGTCACCACCAGCCTAAGGTTGAACCTTAGACCCTATTTTTACAAGCTTTATTTTATTTTATTTCATTTATTTGAATATATATTACTAATATTAATATTAATATTATTGTTGTTGTTGTTATTATTATTATTATTAATGTTTTTATTATTATTTCTATTGAGCGCTGATGCCCTATTATATATTTATTTTGATTTTATTAATATTATTCTTATTGCTATTATATTATTATTATTATTATTATTATTATGTATTATTACTATTAGGTTCAATATTATTAGTAATATTATTTCTTATTAGGGCTGACCCTATTTCGCTCAGTAGATTATTATTATAAGTATTATTAATATTATTAGTATTATTATGAGTTTTTATTTTATTTATTTATTATTATTATTATTATTATTACTATTTTGAAATTATTATTATTTCATTATTATTATTGTAAATATTTTATCAATAGTGTTGCTATTATTATTATTTTTAATTTTGATTATTATTTCACTATTATTATTATTATTATTATTAATGTCCTAATGATATTATTAGCATTATTTTGGTGAAGGGTTGAAGCCTTTATCTCACCATCCAGTTTGAATCATATTAATATTATTATTAGTATTTTTAGTATTAGTATTACTGTTATGATTATTATTATTTTTTTCAATATTATTATGGTTTTTATCATTTATATTATTTCTATTTTTTATTATTTTTTGTGTTATTTTTATTATCATTATTATTATTTTAGTAAAGGGGTCAAAACCCTTATTTCACTATGTTTTTGAGTAATGCCCTTTTTATTATTATTGTTACTATTATTATTATTTTTGTTAATATTAACATTGATATTATTTTTAGTATCTTTGTTATTATTATTTTAGTATCATTATTATTAATCTTATTAGGATAAAGTCTTCAACCTTATATTATCAACTTTTATAATATTACTATTATTTTCGATATTTTCAGCCAAATTTAGTAATTAGTTAATGGTTATTATTATTATTATTTTATTATTTTATCAAAAGCCTAGTCTTAGAATAAGTTAGTATTTAATAGTATTTTTGGTAGGAGGAAATCTAATTTTAACTTTTCCCTCATATAGGTGAGACCAGTCAAAGCCCTAAGGAGGCGTAGGAGCGTGCTCTAAGTCCGGTGTCATTTTAGGTAAAAGTGTTACTAAGGCCTTATGTGTGTTTATGTGCATTATATGCTTTGTATGTTATGTATTCTATGTTTATCTTTATAAGTATTTCGTATATGGTATAACGTGGAGTTGAAGTATATTTTTGTGTATTTACATGGCATGTGTATTATGTATAAGTGATGAAATATTGTGGTATGTGATGATTGGTTTGTGACCCTTTAGACATGCATGTGAGAATGTATAAAAGTGGTATCGTGTAGGAAAAAGGTTGAAAATGGAAAATAGGAAATGTGTTGACCAAAGGGCAGTAAGTTAACTAAAGGGGATATAAGTTGACCTAAGTATTTTAATGATCCATGAGCGGAAGAATAAAATGGGAAGTTTAGGGTTTCGTGTGGGAGAATCTATTCTATGTTTTGTATGAGAGAATCTAATCTATGATGTATCATGGGATAATCTAATCTATGGTGTTGTATGGGAGAATCTAAACTAGGGTTTGGTACGGATGGACTTAGGGTTTTGCATGGCGGATTCTATGGTGTTGTATGGATTGAATCTAGGGTTTGGTGTGAATGAATCTAGAGTTTTGCATGGAGGAATCTAGATTTTTGTATGATGGAATCTAGGGTTTTGCATGGACGGATCTAGGGTTTGCATGGTTGAATCTAGGGTTTCACGTAAGAGTTTTAGGATTTGCATGGGGTGGTTAGCATCTGCATGGGAGTAAAGTTTACGGATGAAAAGTTAATTTGGGGTGTGAGGAAGGTAATGTAAGTGTTGTTTGGGTGTTTGAACACTTTGGATGAAAAATAGTACGTGGATCAATATAAGGGTACGTAGGAGACTGAACTAGAGTTTGTATGAACAATTAGGGTTTGGTGTGGCTGCTTAGGGTTTTTGTGGTATCATGTGTATTTGGTGATTAAAGTGTAATTATGAGGATGAAATTATGAGTTATGGTGTGTGGAGTGTAAAAGTGATTTGGGTTGTGTGAGGTGGAGTAGGACGGGCCACGTTAGCCTAAATTAGGGTTTCAGGATAAAACCCTAGAATGAGATGTGGAGTGGATTTGGAGGTGTAAAGTAGTGGGCCTTGACCCATATACTTAAGTCTAATGTGAGATAGGATATGGAGGAAAGGATGTTGGGGCAAGTAAGGAGGTGTAGGGTTCTCATGATAAAATATAGGTCAGTTGGAGGATAAGTGTAAAGGGAGTGAGTCATGCACGTCTAGGGTAATGTTTCTGAATAAGACACAATAATACATTAATCATTTAAAGTGGAAGATTGTTAAGCCGGACCCATACCGATCCACCGGCGAATAATAGTGGTTAGGGAATGATGTCCTATATATGACCGATCCACCAATAATAATAGTGGTTATGCTTTGTACCTATGCATTTCCGGTCCACCGACTATAACAGTTGTCAGGAGCATTATGCCCTGTGTTTTTCGGTCCACCAGCAATAATAGTGGTCAGGAGCTTTGTGCCCTATATGTATCCGATCCACCGGCTATAATAGTGGGGTTCCCATATTCGCATGGATTTGATAAAAAGCGTGGTGTGAAATGAGTTATAATCTGAGATTAATTAAATAATTAATCCGGACTATAAATGGGCCTTTATGTATCTACCCGAATGATTGTTCGATATTATATTATCATGTTGGTCTTTATGTTCTTTCTATTCTTCTACATGGTTTATGTGATTTTATGTGTCGGCCTTAGTGCACGGATACCTTGCTTAGTACGTAGCGTACTGATCACCCTTTTCATGGATGTTACTCATTCCCACGAGCAGTAGGCCCTTCTGACTTTGTGTAGGTGGGAGAGATATCAGGCGGAGCTGTGTGTTGAGATTTTTGGCTCCAAGTTCGAGAGTAGTGTGGCCGGATTCATTCTTCTTGTTATTTTATCTTCTTCTGCTATTTCTTTTGTATCAGATTTATCCTCTTATGAATTATTACTTGTATTGCGTATTTTAAATGAACCTTTTTATCGGTTGCAAGATTATTTCTCTTTCGGAAATGAATTACAATTCTTTACGCGTACTCTGATCTTTAGTGTTATGATATTTCTAGCTCCTTCATAAACTATTGGTTTTAGTTTAACAATAATCTTTTCTTAGCCTTAGCACTTGGTATTGAAACGGTCGGAGAGAACCGGTTTTGTACTAAGTGTGGCGGTAACATCCCTAAAATTCACAAGTTTTAAATTTTAAATTCTTCCACTTTAAAAAAAATTAGTGAATTTTGGGGTGTTACAGAGAATGGTAGGGGTGTGTGAGTGCAGATCAAGTAGCAAGAGGATAAGAGAGGGTTAGGGATGATTGGTGATGGTGGTTGTAGTGGGGTGATGGGAGTTGGGAGATGATTGATAGTGCAAGTGGTAAGTTATAGGGATAAGAAAGTCAAGCTTTAAGGCACAAGTGACGAGAGAAAGGAGAAGGAAAAAAGAAAAGGAGAAAGAAAAGGAAAAAGGAAAGGTTTAAGATTAGTTTAAAAATTTTGGATTAGCCAAAATAGGTAGAATTAGTGATAAATTTTGGAAAAATTAAGATTGGTTAAGCAATATGGTTTATCAAGGTCAAAGATCAGGATTAGGTTAAGGTTTTGAGGTTAAGAAATTTAGTTATGGCTAAATAAGATTTTATCAAGATTAGAATCAAATTAGGGTATTAATGATATAAAATTAGGCTAAGAAAACTTTTGGGTATTACAGATATGGTATAATGGGTTGGGTTTTTGTACAAAGAGAAGAGAGAGGAAAGGAGGGCCGTGCTTGGATGAGGAGGTGTAGAGGGCCGAGGGGATGCATGTATGTGTATACACACATGAAAATGGGTTATTTGGTGAGGGAGGTGATAGTGATGGGGCATGGATCTACAGAGAGGGGTATGGTGATAGTGAATGTTCGACAAAGAGGTAAGATGAGGGTGATGGGGTGGTTGTGTGAGAAGGGGAGTGAAACTAGAAGAGTTTTTGGGGATCGAAATAGGGCACAGTAAAGGGTAGAGTAAGTTTATTTTATTTTATTTATTATTTTAGATTTAGTTAGGTTAGATTAGGGTACCAAATAGAAAAAATATTATAAAATAAATCTGGTTTATGATAGGTTTAGTATGAAGGAAAAATATAAAATAATTGGGGAATATATTTAGAAAATTATTTGGGTTAAAGGTCAAAGGTTATTAATAAAATAATTAGGCTAATGTTACAGTTTAGTTTTGAATAAAAATGCTAAATACCCAAAAGTAAAGGTTAAAAAATTTTTGGGTCTTACAATTCATTTTTCTCATTCTTAATGACAGTCATTCCACCCAATTTAGGTACCACTAACATTAGGCTCGCCCACTCACTATATGAGTTACATCAAGTAGCTTAAGTACCTTTTTTCTTACCACTTATTTCATGTTTGGGTTTAACATCCTTTGATGTTCAACGGAGGCTTGTACCCTTCTTATAAAAGAATACGATACATACATATTGAAGGATTTATTCCTTTAAGATCATCTATAGTATAACCAATGGCCTTTCTATGTCATCTAAGAGTTCTAAGAAGTTTTTAAATTTCCACCTTACTTATGCTAGCATTCACAATGATGGGGTAATTAGAGTCATAGTTAAGAAATTCGTACCTTAATGAATAAGGGAGGGGTTTTAGTTACACTTGAGGTAATACCTCCTTTTTTATGGTAGGATTGCTTGGTTCTACTTAAATAACTTTTGTCTTTTCCTTTCCTTGAGAAAAAATAGGACTTGGCTCCAATATTTTAGTAATATTAATAATTTTGAGATTTTCATCATTTGGCATCCCACTTCTCATTACACACTCTTTAAGATGTCACTCATTCAACAAGGTCTTCCTCTACTACCATGTTAATTGAATCAATCCTATAACAAGCATCATCATTCAAAAGAAATTTCATAGTTTTAGATAAATCAAATTCAACTTTCTCATCCCCAAAATTTAAAGAAAACTTTCCATTTTTAACATCAATGATAGCTCTAGCCGTAACTAGGAGGGGCTTACAACACTTATAACAATAACTTTCACTTTCAATTCACCTTATCCTTGCATTGCTTCCAAAGCCTTCGAACATATAACCTATATATTTATCTTCCCATGTCAAGGTTTTCCTTATGATTTTCCTTCTTATGATCCTATTGTAATTCTCCTTTTTTTCCTTAATCAAAAGAGGATTATATTTAGGATGGGTTGAAGGATTTGGATTCTCCTCTTTGTTTTACTTTTTTAGTAACATGCTAAATGTTTCTTTGGTTTTCTCTACTTTCTTAAGTTCTTAACTACCTTTCAGATGTATATGATTTGAGAAAATTTTCCCAATTTTGTATTTATGTTTTTCTATAAAGGATTGACAGTTGTGGAATCTTGCGTTTAAGGCTCTTATTTTGTGCATTTTGCTTGTTTTATTGTGGTTAGCCATTCTTACCTTATTTTGTGAAGTGATTGAGCATGTAAGTGTAGGGGAATGCATAGAAAATAGGTTAAAATATATGTAAGCATGTTATAGAAAGAATAATATATGATTTTTAAGCTTCAATGAATAGTTTGGTAGGGAAGCATGAGTTTTGATGTTTGATGAATGTTCAAACATGTATGCATATCATGCATGGTTAAGTTATGCTCTAGAGTTTTCAAAATACATGTATGTTTGTGTAATTTTTCTTGAATGTGTTGTAAATACATGTGATGAGTTTTGAAGTTATAGTTGGACTATTTTTTCCATCAATCAACTAATATGCTAAATTATCCAATGTGTCCCTAGTGACTATTGTTCATTTTTTTAGTTAGCTTATTGTGCTTGCTTCAGTCGGCTAATTGATTTACCCCTTTGGTTGACAGGTTATGATTATTTTTTAGTATACAATTTTGTTATTCATTAGTTAACTGATACAACCTATTGGTTGACCCCACGTGCCTTTCTGATCGATCAACTAATATGTTTTTTTAGTTGATCGATCACACTGTTTCCTATATTGTTATGATTTTTGGAACTTGATTCCTTTCCTTAGTCTTGTGGGATAAAGCCATTTTTTCTTAAGGCTTGTTTGAGATATGTTTATCATCCCATCTTGGTTGTTTAACTTAATTAACCATGGTTTGACCTTAGTCTTAGGACTAACTAATAAGTACATTTTTCTAATGCTAAACCATCAATACATTATAATGCATTTTTTTATTCATTCTTGCTAATTTAAGCATGGTGATTATATGTCTGACTTATGCATTTGTTTTGATTTAAGCCTTTTTGATGCAACTATTTTTTTAGATGAATTTTTCACCATATATATGCCTTTGTTTCATGCATTGAATTCTATTAAGGTACTTGAGTATTAGTTATCATACTTTCATGCATTAAATTCTTCTTTCTTTGATTTAGGGGAGGTGGTAGGGTTATTGAATCATATTTTCATTACTTCTAATATCCTAACATATATTTATTCCATATTTTGGTTGTATGACAAAACTATAAGCATTAAAACAGACCAATTTGTGTTTCGATTAGTGTTGCTTGTGAGAAATAAATAACCCATGCTTTTTAATTCAGAAGAAAGTCCTATGTGATTACACCATTACTTGCTAGCGGTGGTAATTTTGATTTAGGTGCTTAGCTCAATCTTATTCATTTACAAACATGTATTTGTAGGTTGATATGATGTTGTAAATAAGAAAAATATAGAAGCTCCTAATATGTAATATATGTGATGTAGGGAATTTTGTGATTCTCATAATTTCACAATGAAAATTGCCCCAATGTAGTATCCAAATTCTTAAAACAATTGTTTATAATGGTTGTAGGGGCTTTATTTTTGTAATAATATATTGTCCTAACGTAAATATAGAAAATTGTTCAAGTATGATAATTTATTTTGCATAATGTGCCGGCAACATTTGGTTTATGGTAGGATTTTTCTTGGATACAACAACAAAGGATTGGGTTTACAAGCTTATGTAGGAGCATTTAAGCCCTTATGGATTTATATTGTGTTTATTCCTCTTGGGTTATATTTATTTTAATTTTAATTTACTTATTGTTGAATAATTTTATGTACTATTGAATATATAACAAATACTTGATATAATGTAATTTAATGGGACAGATTTGATATAATCCCATTAGATTGGAACAAATATTAACTTTGATTATCATTTTTTACATAAGATCAAATTGGTTCAAATCAAATATTATCTAGTGAGTTGGATATATTTAATATCTAATACTTTTACTATATGTAAAATTATTGTTGGATTTAATTGTGATCCAATCTAAAACTTTAGATATTTAAAAAATAGGATATTCAAAATCTTTAGATTGGAGCACAAATACTAGTTTTTGGATATTTGAACTTTTGGATATCCTAAATATTTGTTTCATGAATAACCTTCCTAACAAACACTCAGTTTGCATGTGGCATACCGCTCTTAACACTCCTTAACTCAAGGTCCATTGACTTAGTGAGTGAAAAGACTAATTGTGGAGACAAGAATTGGACATCATGACCCAATTCACTCCCAAGTGTTGTGTGAACCAAAAAAGCTTAGGGAATTAGCCAAATGGAAGCATCCAAACTCATTAGTCTTACTAGATAAACGTGTGTTGGAGCTAGCCATTCCAAGCCCATTGTGTAGGAATCTTGCATATAATGAGCATTACGACCATGTAAAGCAAGAGTTCCCTTCCCACAACTCTCAATTGACTTCCCTCAACCCCCAACAAACCAAAGGAATGGCTATCTCACTTTCAGGCAAATTCACTAAAGGTGGGCAATTTGGTGGCCAACATCCTACATAAATAAGGGGATAGCTAGGCTTTCTCAGACACTTGACATAGAATACTAATCACAACATTTAATCATTTATCTAAGCTATTTCATTCTATAGCTCTCTCATTTTAGGTTAACATCGTTGCTCACACTTCTATCTAAGGACCTTAATCCACTATTACCCACCAAACTACACTAATAATCTCACAACCAAGTTACTCTAATATTCTCTATTAGTCTCACTCTATTTAAACATACTTAAGTCCTAAGTTACTGACTTGAGTATCAAAGCATCATTAGGTAAGCAACAAATCGATGTCCCTCTAACACTTAAATCACTAGTTCTATCTTTCTTATAAGTCAAGCAACAATGCCACACTCGATCATGATTAGCTCTCTAATTGAAGATTTCAAAGATCGATAATAAGCATTAGAAAAAGCAACAGAGTTATCCTAATAAAAGATAAATTTGAGAATTTGGAGTTAATTCCTTACCATTAGCCTAGTAAACTTAATTATTCAAAAATCAATTGATTTACAAAAATTAAATTTGGAAAAAAAAGGTCAAAATATATACATATTAATTTAATTTAGTGTGGTTATTAATATAACTTAATTATACTTATATGAACCACTCATTCCTTGTAAGCATCTAGTTTTATTTTCTTATTTTGGTATTAATTTGTTTTTAATTCTTTTTATTCAATAATATGAAGTTCCAACTAAAAATTTCCTCATAGGAATTATTCTTTATTACTCAATGTTATATTTAATTTTTTTTTCATTATCATTTGGATTATAATTACAATTGGAACTAATAAAATCGTAGTAACGATACAATACCACTAAGTATGACATTCAATCACTAACTAGCACAGCAGACAGAGCTCATATGTTCAAAAAGGTGGGTCTATGTTTTGTACCGATTTTACCCCAATAGTACATAGTATATACACTGGAGGTTCTCTAAAAATCTTAGAACCAAAAAGCAACAGATATTAAGTTTCCAAGTCCATAAAAATATAGATCAATTGTACGTGCAGAACTAGTTCTATAAATGTTTTGCCAAAAAAAAGGTCGAACAAAACGGCTTAGAAGGGGTAAAAGAAATCAGGGGAATAGGGCAATTGCTTACTGACAGTGGCTTTCGCCACTTGATAGTCAGTGACCGTCGGATTTTTTTTTTATTTATCAAAGTAAAATATGTAATATACAAATCAAATATTTACGGCGCTATTTATGTGGATATAAAATTAGGTTGATTCTTTAATTAGTTCTATGACATTTTTCTTCCGTCAAAAAGTGTTTATAGAACCACTTTTATAAAGCTCTAATGCAAATGCTCTTAACCCATACAAGGATTGCTCAAAATCTGTGAATGCGGCAAACAAATGACAAGACAAAAGAACCACTAAGCAACCCACCTCATGAAACCTCTAAAAGACCCATCGAGACTGAATTAATGCGGCCGAGGGGTGGGGGATAAAACGCTTTCACTCACTAGCCTAAGGATTTTATTTGTTTCAAATGCTTAACTTTCCTAAAATCTGGGGTATAATAACTCTTTTCCACTTCCCATGCAAGCTGAGACATTCCGTTGAATGAAGACTTGACACCCTTCTCATCCGCCACTTCCCTAGGGAAGGGAATCCTAGCCTCAAACGTACCATACTTGGGAGACTGGAGTCGCATGTCAAAACCCAAGCGATCAACCCATATCATCTTTGCTTCCGATACCTGCAGGCAGAAATATTCGATAAGATACACCATCATGTTCTAAGCTTTGGTCGTGTACGTCCAATTAATCCTCCAAACAACGAACAAGCCAGTTTTGTTTATCGTATTCTCCAAATCTACCGTTTTCTTCTACAGTAGATAGGGCCCTTCTTATCCTGAAAGCTAGGATGGGGAAATGGCTTTCCTTGCAGCCTATCATTAGGCACAAAATGACACTTCTGAGAGCTGACTAAGAAACGCACGCACATCGCTAGGGAAAGAACTGTAAGCAAGCGTAAAGATTAATCATATGGCCTGGTGCAGGCAGCAAGTCATTGCAGTGGATGATGCATAATACATAATTATAACATTGTGATGTGGCATAGTAACGGTACACATGTTGAAGCAAATATTCTCGTCCCAAGTGAAATGAAAAACATGATCCAATTACAATGTTTCTCAAGTATCAACATATTACAATCTAGATTAACACTAGCATACTACTATGATGTATATAGGCTGCAACCAGCGCCAAAAGTAAGTAGTCTTTCACCCGTCCTCTTCCTTTTCCCACATACAAAAATCAAACGAGAGAGACTAAAGGAGGAAAAGGGAAGAGTTAGAGAGACAGAGAGAGACTTTAGTGTCTTAGATCGTATGGTATCCAACCCATAACTGTTTTGGAGGACCATGATAAAATAGGATGCATGAGACGAATGAAATCGCATGGGAGGAGCAAAACTCCATTCGAATGCAGTTATAATTTCAAGGTTATCTGAAGTTCAATGTTGCAAAAGTCCAATCAAACAAAAGTAGAATTCTCAATCAACTTTGCATAATTTGCATATATGAACCAGCGGAGTGCAATGCACTGAAAAATGCAAGATCCTATATTAAACTTGCCCAGGATTTCCAGCAGAATACCACAAATGTTGTTGTAAAGAAAAATGTTGGTCCATAATAAGATCTTTGATATCAGTCTAGAAAGGCAGTTCAGAACATGGTTGGATTTAGAGCAAGTTAAAGTTTAGGCTCATGACTTATCATGTCATAACAAGGTTAAATATGTTTTTAGTATAAATTAAGTTAGTTTTTAAACTTATACTCTAATACACTTGTACCACAGTAAACTTCATTATACTATTTTTACTTACAAGTTGAATTTAACTAAATCTTTCTCTTTCATGATTCTCTCCTAACATTTCTGTTTATTCTCTCATTGATCATATGAGCACCAATAAAATTTTGGATAGAATCTTGGAGAATTATGATAGGTATTGGCTACAGAAATCAAATTTGTATTAAAGAAAAATGAGATAACAGATAGGATATCAGGAACTCGAGGACCTGGAAACCTCCGCACACCCTTTTCTACTCAATTTTTGTCCCTGCTCTGCCTAGCATCCGCACCCTCTTTATAATATAGAGGCTCTGGATTCCAGATCAATCCAATAAGAGACCCATAATAAACTAAGAATATCTGCAGACTCACTCTCCCCAACTTACAGAAATAATTAACCACAGCAAAATTACTTAACCCAAGGTCCAACATTACTCCCCTCCTGAAGATTTGCCTTGTCCTCAAGGTGATAAAAACCAAAGAAAAAAAAAAATTGAAAGCAAAAGAGACGGCGAGGTAGAAACAAAAGTAACAGAATTCTGGTTGTTTACTTTGGACAGGCTCAAACTTTGGATTTTCCTTCAATGGCTCAACATCTCCAGTCAACCTAACCTCCTATTCTTCCCCTATGATTCGATCCTTGCCATCAAGTAGTTACACAAGTGATTCTTACACAGATGACCAGGCGAGAATTTTATTCACACTTAAAAGCACAACCCACACTCTCTTCTTCACTCATGCTCATCATCTGTCCGCCATCGAGTAGTGCTCCACCCTCATGCTGGAGATGAACGGCCAGTGGGCGCTGGTGCATGAGCCACTAAGGCTCGTTTTGCTAATGTCAAATTCTTGCCTGCTGCTTGAAAATTAGCCTCTACAGTGCTGCCCGAAGTTTGATTAGGGCTTGTGAGTACCACAGACCTGGTTGCCACTGCTATGGGAGTTGTCAGACTTGCAGTGCAGGAGATCAACTAATTAAAACTCAACCCTAACCCCAACGTGTCATGTGGTTGATTGGGTGGGTATTTTCGTGGATTATGCCTATATATATGGCATAGTGTTGAGACTTAGAGATAGATGGGATGTTAAGTGAAGTTGAGTTGAGTAATAAAAATCTCTTTGTGAGTTTTTTTGTTTCTCTTTGTGAGATTGTTTGATCATGGGAAAATTACTATGTATAGTTTCTCTTGATTGTCTTTAGTGAGTGATTATTTGTGAGTTCCCATTAAAAATCCTTTGATTACTATATTTGTGCAATCTTAAAATTTCTATCTTGTTAGTGTTTGGAGTGTCATTTGAATGTATGAGTACTTCATACATCCATTCGAGATTCATTGTTTGAAGAATAAAGAAGATCCATTCGTTTACTTCAAGATCTTTCAACCCACATCCACATCAGAGCCTCCCCTTCAATGGAGCTGCAAGAAATTTGAAGGCTTCAATGAGCTCTGCTGCAGTTGTTTCCCAATAGATTGCCAATAACTTCTCACAGAAGGAGTCGTCATGTTAAGATCGAAAACACAAGAGAAGCGCTTCCTTGAATCCAATTCAGGATGTGAATTTCTTTCCCCCTTCTGCGTACTAGTACCAAGCCAAGGCTCTTCCCTCCAAAGCTACAACAGCTTCAAGCTTCTGAGGCTCAGAGAGTTGATTACCGTTGAAATATCTCTCCACCCAGAAGAACCATCCATCAGGGTCTACTAAACTCTAGTTGGCATGTTGGCCAGTACACTATGCGTTGAGGCTCCATTGTGCCACCAGACTGGTACTCTTGCTCTGCAGGTGGTAAGTAAATTCCATCCTCACACTCTCTTTGTTTTCCTGGATTCATAGATGAGGAACTCCCGTTCTTACATCCATTGAGAGTAGCAAGTTTTTCCCCAATTCTTTCCATTGCTTTCTCAATGGAGCTCAACATTTCATCCAAATATTTCCTATTGTCCTCCATCATTGATTTGAGCTCCTCCTGCAATGCTTCCAGAGCTTCAAACTTCTTTTAAGCCATTTTACGTCCTACCCAAGTACAACCTGCTCTGATACCAAGTGATAAGAATTGGTTGAGGAAATCATATTTTTAATGAAGAAAAATGAGATAACAGATAGGATACTAGGAATTTGAGGACCTGGAAACCTCCCCACACCCTTTTTTACTCATTTTTCCCCTGCTCTGCATAGCCCCCAAACCCTCTATATATAATAGAGGCTCCGGATTATTAATTAATCCAATAACAAAACTGTAACGAATAGAATCTGCTGACTCACCATCCCCAACTAACAGATTAATTAACCACGGTAAAATTACTTAACCCAAGGTATAACAAATTTCCTCAAATCTATGATGAGGTATTTGATAAACGTCTTCCATACTTAGATAGTATCTAGTAGAATAATATGAGAAATTTAATAGTATCACCATGACATAAGAAATTAATTCGTGGCTTTCATTTTATGGATTTTGTATATTAATTTGACAAGTAAGGTGCATATATAGTACATAGTATCTTTAATATAGAACATGCAATCTATAATATGTAATATTTTTAACTAATGTATACTAAATAGTAACCTTTAGAATGTGTAATAACAGTGTATAGTTTCCTTGACTCGTATATAGTTATCTTTAATAATAGTGTAGTATAAAATTTCTTTGACGAATGTGTAGTATATATTATCTTTGATGAACGTATATTATGTAGTATTTTTAACAAACATGTAATGTATAATAATTTTGAAAATGGGCGGTATATAGTATATTTGAAGAACATGTGGTATCTAGTGTCTTTGACGAATAGCATATAGTATATTTAACAAATGCATAATATATATCATCGTGATACAAAAACATATATAAGTGTTATATCCGATATTTTGCATTTTGACATGATTAGACTCAATGACATGGAAGATTATGAAGAGATAAGTTAAAATTAAACCAAAAAGGCATGATTAAAATTAATGTATATTAGTTTTGTTATGATAGAATAGTTATAAAAGGAAGCTAATTTTAAAAACTGACCTAATCTATACCCCAAAAAAACCAGCCTGAATATGCAAATTTATTTTTTGAAAAACCTAAATTGTAATTGACTCTTAAATTAATTGGAACAGTATTCTGTGTCAGCTCTATTCTGGAAAGTGTATCGAAGACACCATCATTCCCTTCTCTTAGGAGTCACAGAATCTAATCCAACTGGAAGCACAGGTTTTAGTTCTCTCCTGCAGCTAGCTGTACCGTAACTTAATGTACAAAACCACAAGAAAATCTGACACTAGTTATTTGATTTTATGATGCTGCAACTTCAAGACTCAAGGAAAAAAGTATACAATCTTAATGGGAAGCTTCTACTTCCAACTGAGAATTCAGCATAAAATTGATAAATTCATCATTGTGGGGTTTGAAAATGTACTCCACATAACAAAAAAATCAATTGTTATCTTCCAATCAAATAGACTTGTTGTTGACAACTTGCCACACTCAGAAATAAACTCGTTGCCCAGAAAGGAAAAGCAAAGAAAGACTGGATATAGCAACCATAGGCTATTTTTGAGCAGAACTTGTTTAGTCATTTCCTGAAGGACTTGCGGGTAAATTTTAGAAGATTTAAGATTCACTAAGATAAAACAAACCAAGTCTATAACAGCAGTAATAACAGTCTGTAGGGGTCATTGGTCTGAGGATAAGTACGGGATGAAGTAGTACCTCCCTAGAAGTGATAAAAGTTATTTTATTTGGTTGGAAGTAAATGAAAGTCAAAGGTAAATCCTACTTTCTTTGGACCTTATTTTTTATACTATTTCTAAGAAATTAACTTAATTCTTGTTTGGTAAATCCTACTTCTTTCAAAATCTTTGTCAGGTGGAAGTTCATAATAGTATAAATATTTTTTGTATAACTACAATTTTTAAATAGTACCAAACAAGGGCTTACTTAGAAAGACCTAAGTCCTATTTCTTGAGTTGTTCGTCACTTTTTAACTATCACATTAGTCCTTCAAAAATAACTGCATTTAATAATATAGTGATTTAAGTATTACTTTTCTGGTAGTATAACAGTAAACCAACATAAAAACCCATTACTTTCAAGGAAGTGGAGTGCATATCTAATACAAAATACAATCACTGCTAATTAAGTATTTCCTTACAGCTTAATTCCGTAAAGTTAACTAACCTGGAAGTGCAAGTCAACATAGATGTTGCAAAAGCGAATAACATCTTCCATGTTGTTCATATTTATCTCATTCACAATCCTTTCAGCTATATCTCTCAGTGGATCTGGATTTGCGTTTTTGTAATCTGAAGAGCTGACCCATTCACCATCCTGAAACAGACCAAAACCTTGACACAATCAGGTCTCTAACAACGTTATCAAGTGGAGGAAGAATTGCACGCAACTATAAGGAGGCTAAATAACAGCATTCACAAGCCCAACTAATTGATAGACACCAACTTCGTTAAAAAACATTGAATAACCCACCACACCTCCTGAAAATCTTCAATCTGGAGTACACGATCCACAGACACAACATGTATGAGATCCTGATCAACATCTTCTCCGAACCTCTTCTTCCATACTGAACGAAGCTTCTGCATAAAGAAACCGTCGTGTCAAATCCATATCAACAAACTTTCTTGATTCTTGACACGAGGGGGAGAAAAAGTAGCTAACGAACCTAACCTTCAAAATATTCGTATCTTGTGGTTTCTCGAGGAAACCTTGGATTGTGCATTGTGGAGTCCTTACTCCACATTGTTCAAGCTGTACTTTTACAGAAATCATAGTAAATAATTCGCCGCCACCACTATAAACAATATACCATACAGTCCAAAAATTATGAAATTCACGAAATTATACACGTTCAGCCGCAATTAAACTTAACATTTAACAGAAAGAGTAAAGAGACACATAGCAAGTAGGAGAGTTCATCCTTAGACCCAAAAGAATCATACTCACGATTCGTTAACCAAAGCCAAAGTCAACTTCGTTATCTAATTAAACTCAATGCGCCAAAGGGCTCAATTAGATAACCAAGTATCAACTGACCACGGAAACACCCAAAAGAAAATAGAAAAACAATTAGGAATTGGGTTGAAATCAAGCACCTGGACATGAAGGCTAGACCGCATATCGCCTTCGAACTCTCTATTACAAGCCTTCAAGCACAAAATCGGCCCACCCTCGTCATCAACTGCAAACCTCACCCCAATTCCCAGAGGCCAGCCATCACGGTTCAAAGTAGAAAGAGCGCCTACCGAAGATAGTTCCATGAGAGTTCTAGAAACTTCAGCTGGTAATGGTTTGGTTTGACCCGATTCAATGTGGGTTTTATTCGATGTCAGGTCTGAAATAACTGAAACTGAGCATGTCAGCGTATTCAATCCAGATATGCGAGATGGATAAGGATTTAACTTCGGTGATATGATGATGAGATTGGGTTTGGATAAAATGGAATGAGGCGGTGTTATCTGGGGAGAAAAAAATGAAGGGGAAATGCGGGATGTCACAAATTGAGTCTGTGCTATCATTGGGAAAAGTGGAGAATTGACTTCGGTTAACGGGACTCCTGAGGGAGGAGAAAGGGAGTTTCAGGCACTCTTGGAGACGGTGGTAGAATACTAACTTGAGGATAACCGGCCGAATGGACAATACGCCCTGCCCACTAAGGAAAAGGAAGCGATCAGCAATCATGTCCATCGCCGGTCGCACCGATCTTTTTCTATCAACGGATTGTTTGGCATGTGACCACGGTGAAAAGTTTTTTATATCAAATATTTAAAAAATAATAAAAAAATATTTATTTTAGATGGAATTAAAATTTAAAATAAATATTTTTCCATAAAAATTAATTTAAAATAGATTATATAAAATATAATGATGAGTTTTATATCTCTGTTATCCCATATCAAATGAGTACCGAAGAATTATTATTTATATTCAATTATTGTTAAAGTCATTATTATTATAATAATTATTATTTTTACAATTACATTTATAATTATTTTATATTCCTATTAGTATTATTATTAGAAGTTTACTTATTTGATATAAACTGACCTAATCTGATTTGATAAGTTCTAAAAATAAACTGACGAGTACAAACCTTAAGTCATCAAAAAAATTATTTTTATAATATTAGACGCATAAATAAGTATTCTTATATATTAAGAATAGATGAGTTTGTAGTACCTTGTGCCTAGGCACAAGACACCATAACAGGAATATCTAGAATTGTAGTTGATAACTTTTAATATGAATCCCTGAATGTTAAATATTTAGGGAAAAAATAGCTTCAATTAAAAATAAATATATAAATAAAAAAGCTATTACATTAACAAATGCAAATTATAAAGGTAGTATAAAAATAAACAATTGTATATATTGAAAACAAAGATCTATACATTTTGAAAATAGGCATCCATTGTTATATAGCTTAAAACAAACCTTTTATGCTATTGTGGTAGATGTCTATTTTCCACATACTACAAATATAGCACTCCTAAATTTTGGGCTAAATTTTTTTATTTTAAAGATAATGCAAAAGTGTTGAAAAAAAAATCATGGGGATATCACCACCACACCAAATATGGAGAGAGGTGCAATTATTACCTAACACATACTTGATGTAAGGCAAAACAAAAAGGAAAAACATGAGAATATATACATTTACAAGATAACAATGATAGTGAAAATAAGAATGCGATAGAATAGATAGATTTACAAAATCTAAATACATAAACTAAAGTCAAAATTTTAAATAATTGAAAAGAAACAAAAACAATCCAACACAATGGGTAAAACATTTAAAGTCGATTAGACAAACTATATATAGATTGATCCCCCAATAACACCCACAAATTTTATAGTTGAAAATTTTTGTTTGTACGGAAATCATACACTAAGACAAAGGGGGTACTACCATTATGATCAGTACAAGACTGGACCCCCTACGAATTTCATACCAACCACAAGGGTAGAGAATTTGAAAGACATTAGCTTCGAATAGAAGATAAAACTGTAAAGTTTCTAACAATTCATAATTTAAAACAGTGTGTGCAAAGTCAGAGTCTATAGAAAGATAGAAAACGAGTACACCTATGGAGAAAATAAAGCGATAAGTACAACGGTGAGAAAAATAGGATAAGATGAGCCCGGACAACACTCCCTTAGACCCTAGGACAAGTCCAACAAGCCATCACTTAGTCCCGCCTAATGCATCGAAGGCATCAAAATCATCACATACAACATCTCCTACCTGCACTAACTCAGAAGGGGTCACTGCTCATGGAAATCAGCAGCATCCATGAAAGAGGTGATTAGTACGCTACTAATAAGTAAAGTAGTCATATGGCTAGGACCATGCAAGTGCAAATAGACAAAAGGTGCATAGATTCAAGTTCAACATCATTATTAAGACATAGGCTATTATTTTTGACTTACACATCTCCCAGATTATATCCACGTGAGCACAGGGGGCCCCCAATATTATAGCTAGTGGACCAAAAATGATACTTCAAGACAAAATGTGCCTCACCGCTAGTATAGCCGATGGACAAAAAAAATCCCAACTTGGCCCCGAATCACGTAGTGTTCCATTGGTTAGTGTCTTTTCTATGATTTATTTTATACAATATTTGGTTTATTGAGCTTAGAACCCTCACTATTATAACCGGTGGACCAAAAATGATACTTTAGGGAAAAACACACTTGGCTACTATTATAATCGGTGAATCGAAATACACCCTAGGACAATAAGGTTCCTGGTCACTATTATAGCTGGTGAACTAGAATACATTTTGACCTAGGCTCAACTCGATAATCTTTCACTTTAAGTAATTAATGTTTTACTCGTGTCTTATTCCACACGCAACCCCAACTAGACATGCATGACCCACTAAACTTTCCATTTTTGCCACTTCACCCTAGCTTTCCTAAAAAACTTCATCCCATATCTTAGGACCTCTACGCACCCTAGGACTCTAAGACTCCTTCCTCACATTTTCCCTACTCACCATGAAAACCCAAACTCCTGCGTACGTGGGTCAATGTCCACTTTCCCATAACTCCACTTCATTTCACCATCACCCTCTAGGGTTTCCCTCAGAAACCCTAATATAGACTATGTGGCCCAACCTCTCCTTATCATACGCGGCCTAGTCTCCCCTTGCTTCTAACACCATCACTCCACTCAATCCACACCCAACATCACAACTTTACTTCCCATCCTTTACATGTGATCATAAAAATCCTAATTGGCCAACTCCAAACCTTAGTACCTCTCCTTTCTCGTATGTCATCCCCTCATCACCCACACATCCCCTTTCCCCTTGACTCATTTCCCTCTCCAAGTGACACCCTTCCAATCTCAACCAATACTTCAACCACTTACAATTAACTCTCCCTTCCACAAACTCCCCCTACTTAGGATTTTTCTCACAACCCTAGTTAAGTCCCCCATGCATACTTATACCAACTCACGTATCATTTTTCACTCATAGATTTTAATCACCCAAAATACTCTTCTCTCACCTTTCTTAACCCTTAAGTCACCTTTTCCCATGTAAAAGTTACCCACATGCAGAGATTTACCACCCCATGCAAGCTTTCACTTTTCATGCAAGATTTATTCCCACCTCTCATTTTATTCATATAATCCTTATAATTGTCCATCCATGAGTCATAAGGTACTTAGGTCTTTCTCACATCCCTCTTACCACTCTATTTTCTTTACTTCTTTTATCTCCCCACAACTTCACCATCCTACTAAGGACTTCTAGCTGCATGTCATATAGGGAAACCATATATAAGGCATAACACAAAATACAAGTCATGTCACCATATTAAACATATCATAGCACATATACAACTTACTTTGGCTCTACGCTTAGCAAGTTGCGCTACAAGCATATAAACTATAAACACATGGGATACAAGCATATAACCAAACACACAGAGACACATAATACATAAGTTGGCCTTAACCACATCCTTACCTAGATTGACACTGAACTTGGAGCATTACTCCTATGCTTCCTTAAGGGAAGAGTTTGGTTCACCTATGAGAGTGGAATGCTCATGTTAACTTTCCTCTTTTTTTTATCCCTTAACTAACTACTAGTAAAAGACTAATACTAGTAATGACAATAATAGGATTAGTATTATTAATGATACTAACAATAATAATAGTAGTAGTAATGACCATAATAAGGTTAATAGTAGTAATGATAATGGAAAAAAAATAGTCATGATAATACTAATAATAATTATAATAATAATAATAATAAGGCTAAAAATAAAAATTATACAAAATAATTTATACTTAAGTAGAAGCAAGGGTTAGGGCACAACCCGAGGTGGGGTGGCAGCTAGGGTGGTTGCAGCGATGGAGGCAGTAGTGGTGGCAAGAGGGGTGGTGATTTGAAAAGAGCCAACTTTAGGATTGGAAAAGGGGAAGGGAGGTGGTGGTTGTGAGGTGGTTGGTTTCCTAGACTAGGAGGGTTGCAGTGGTGGTGGTGGTGGTGTGTCATGGTGGCAATGCAAGTGCAGGCAGCTGCGGTGGCCAAAGGTGAAGGAGAAGACAAGAGGGGGAATGAGGGGGAGAAAGGGGAAAGGAAAGGTATGGGGAGGTAGGGGAGGTTTTTTTGGGTTGAGAGGGATGTAGTGGAGGCAGTGGTTGAGGCAGAGGAGGCGGTGTAGGGCAACAAGAGGGTGTAAAGGGCAGCTCAAGCTGCCCACTTTGCACAAGTAGGGTGGGCTGTGTAGGGAGAGTTAGGGGAGGGGAGTGGTCTTGTTTGGTGGAGGGTAATACAGGGAATAGGTTGGGTAGAGGTTTAGATGGTGGTGACACACGGCGGTGGTTGGGGATGCGTTTGACTGTGCGGTGGAGGTAAGCTTTAGAGATTTTTGGGTAGGGCAAAAAGAAGGGGAAGAAGGGTGAGGGCTGGGGTATTTATAGGCATGGGGAGGAGAAGGAAACAAGGGAGGATGAGGAAAAGAGAGTGGGAGGGGCAGGAGGCTGCTGGTCGGTAGTGGCAAGCCGGCATAGATTTGTAAGGTTCAAGTTTGTAAGGCGCAAGGGGAGAGGCACGCAAGAAGGCAATGCAGGGGTGGGTGTAACACCCCAAAATTCACTATTTTTTTTAAAAGCGGAAGAATTTAAAATTTAAAAACCTATGAATTATGGAGATGTTACTGCCACACTTAGTACTAAACTGGTTCTCTCTGACCGTTTTAGTACCAAGTGCTAAGGTTAAGAAAAGATTAATATTAAACTTAAATTAAGAGTTCATGACAAAACTAGAAAATTCATAACACCATCGCATAAAGAGTAAATATGCCACAACTCTCTCGAACTTTGAGCCAACCACAAGCTCAACACTCAGCCCTGCCTGATGTCTTGTCCACCTGCACAAAGTTAGAAAGGGCCTACTACTCATGGGAACATGGGAATGAACAACACCCATGAAAAGGGTGATTAGTACGCTACGTATTAAGCAAGGTAATAGTACACTAAGGCCAACAGATAACATCAAATAAATAATGCAAAAGAAATAAAAGAGCATAATCCATCATGATAGCATAATAACGTACAATCATTCGGGTAGATATATAAGGCCCATTTATAGTACGAATTAATTATTTAATTAATCTCTGATTAGAAATCATTTCACACCATACTTTCTATCAAATCCATACAAGTACGAGAACCCCACTATTATAGCTGGTGGACCATAAACATATAGGGCATAAAGCTTCTGACCACTATTATAGCAATGGACCGGAAACACACAGGGCATAAAGCTCCTGACCACTATTATTTGCCGGTGGACCGGTTTGATCCCTTCTCACATGGTGTTCCACTATAAGTATTTAGTGTCTTTCCCATGTCTTGACACAAATATGTTCGGTTTTGTTGAGCATAGAATCCCGCACTATTATAGTCGGTGGACCGGAAACACACAGGTACAAAGCCTGACCACTATTATTACCGGTGGATCGGTTACACATAGGACATCATGCCCTAACCACTATTATTCGCTGATGGACCGGTCTGGGCCCAACTCAACAATCTTCCACTTTAAATGATTAATATCTTAAGTATCTTATTCAAAAAATTTCACCCTAGACAAGCATGACTCACTCTCCCCACACCTATCTTCCAACATACTCTTCCCACATCATCACATCATGTACTTCCCAACTTGCCCCAACATCCTTTCCTCCATATTCTATATCACACAAAAAATCCAACTCTTAAGTATATGGTTAAAGCCCACTACTTTACACTGCCAAGTCCACTCCACATCTCACTCTAGGGGTTTATCCCGAAATCTTAATTTAGGCCTCAGTGGCCCATTTTACTCTACCTCACACAACCCAAATCATTTTAACACTCCACACACTACAACTCATAAATACCATCCTTATAATTACACTTTAATCATCAAATACACATGATACCACAAAAACCCTAAGCAGCCACACCAAACCCTAATTGTCCACACAAACCCTAGCTTGGTCTCTGACGTACCCTTATATTGCTCCACGTACTATTTTTCATCTAAATTGTTCAAACACCCAAACAACACTTACATTACCTTCCTCGAATCCCAAATCAACTTTCCATACGTAAAATTTACTCCCATGCGCAGATGCTCAACTCCCCATGCAAACCTTCAAACTTTTTCATGCAAACCCTAAAACTCCCACGTAAAAACCTTAGAATCACCCATGTAAACCCTAGATTCATCCATACAAAAACCTAGATTCGTCTATGCAAAACCTTAGATTCCTCCATGTAAAATCCTATATTCCTCCATGCATAACCCAAGATTCATCCATACCAAACCCTAGTTTAGATTCTCCCATGCAACCATAAATTCTGCCATGCAAAATCCTTAGTCCATCCATACAAAACCCTAAATTCTTTCATGCAAAAACCAAGATTCCTTCATACAAAACCCTAAATCCAATCCACACAAAACCCAAGGTTTTTCCATACAAAACCCTAAATTCAGTCCATACAAACCATGGATTAGATTATCCTATATTACAACATATATTAGATTCTCCCATGTTACACTATAGATTAAATTTTTCCATACAGAACTATAGATTAGATTCTCCCACATAAAACCATAAATTAGATTCTCCTATGCAAAACCATAAATTAGATTCTTCCATACAAAACCATATATTAGATTCGTCCACACAAAACCCTAAATTTTTCATTTTATTCTTCCACTCATGGATCATTAAAATACTTAGGTGAACTCATTTCCTCTTTAGTCAACACATTTCCCATTTTCCATTTTCAACCTTTTCCCCACACAATACCACTTTTAGACATCCTCACACGCATGTCTAAAGGGTCATAAACCAATCATCACATATCACAATATTTCATCACATATACATAATACACATGTCATATAAGAATACATGAACACACTTCAACTCCATGCTATACCACATATGAAATCAATATAATGATAAACTTAGGATGCATAACATACAAAGCATATATTGCACAACACACATAATAGGCCATAGTAACACCCTTACCTAAAACGACACCAGTCTTGGAGCATGCTCATATGCCTCCTTAAGGCTTTAATTGGTCTCACCTATATAAGAGAAAAACTAAAGATTAGACTCCCCCTACTAAAATACTATTAATGACTAACTTATTCTATGACTAGGCTTTTGATAAAATACTAAAATAATAATAGCAAAAATACTAAAAATAATATCAATGTTAATGTTAACAAGAATAATAAAATAGTAACAATAATAATAAAAAGAGCATTACTCAAAAACATAGTGAAATAAGGGCTTCAACCCTTTTACTGAAATAATACTAATAATAACATTAGTAAAATAAATAACAAAATTAGTAATAATAATAATAATAATGATAATGATAAAAACCATAATAATATTGCAAAAATGATAATAATCATAATGGTAATAATAGTAATGATAATAATCGAAGATAAAATAAATTAGGGTTTCGACCCTACATTGAATAATAATAAACTTATTAAATAATAATAATAATAATAATAATAATAATAATAATAATAATAATAATAATAATAATAATAATAATAATAATAACACTAATAAGGATAATAAATGCTCGGATAAAAATAATGATACTATTAATAATAATAAGACTTGATATTTATAATACCACTACTTCAATTCAAAATAAGCACAATAGGGTTTTAGCCCTATATAGAATAATAATACCAATAATGAAAATAATAATAATAATTGCATAACAATAATAATAATAATAGCAACACTATTAGTAAAATATTTGTAATAATAATAATGAAATAATAATAATAATAATTTTGAAGTAGTAGTAGTAGTAGTAGTAGTAGTAGTAGTAGTAGTAGTAGTAGTAGTAGTAGTAGTAGTAATAACAATAATAATAATAATAACAACAACATATTAATATTAATAATAAATATAATAGAAACAATAAAAATAATAATAAAATCGAAATAAAAATATATAATAGGGCATCGGCCCTGAATAGAAATAATAATAAAAACATTAGTAGTAGTAGTAGTAGTAATAATAATAATAATAATAACAATAATAATAGTAATATATTTCAAATAAATGAAATAAAATAAATTAAGGCTTGAATAAATAGTGAAAAAGGGTTGAGGGGGCTTAGGGTTCAACCTTAGGCTAGTGGTGACAGACTGCATTGGTGGTGGTGCACGACGGTGTCAGGGGTGGCTAGAAAAAGAGAAGAAAAGGGGAAAAGTTGAATGCGGGAAAAAGGAGAGGTAGAATGAAGGTGGGGATTGAGGTGATTATGGTTGCCTAGGAGGAGAGGAACAGAATGACGGTGGCGGCGCACGGCGGAGGTGGTGGTGGCCGAATGGGGAAGAAGAAGAGAGAGAGAGAGAGAGAGAGGAGGAGAAGGAGGAAGAGGAAAAGAAAGGTAGGGGAAGGTAGAGGAGGGTCGACAACACAGATTAGGAGGTGAAAGGAGTGGCGGTAGCGGTGGAAGTGGTGGCTAAAGATGGTTCGAAGGGCGGCGGAGATGAAAGGAAGGGCTGGTTGGGAAGCAAGCTTTGCACAACCGGGGTGGCTTGTGCAGGGAGAATCGAGGAAGAAGGGAGGCGTAGTTAGTTAGTGGGCGACACAAGAGTGAGTTGGGTGGGCAGAGAGGGAGGCGAAGTTGGCCGAAGGCGGCGAAAACGACATCTGAAAGGGCGGTGGCTACAAGGGAGAAAGGTTTGGGTAAGAAATCAAAAGCTCAAATAGGGCTAATTATGGGGGTATTTATAGAGTTTAGAGGAGAGTTTAGGATTATATGGGTAGGTGAGGGGATAATGCAGTTAGGGTTAGGGTCACCGGAGGCAACAAAGGCAACAAAATTCAAATCGAGGTAGGGTGTGTTCGTAGGAAAGAGAGAGGGAATCATGTGAGAAGGAAGGGAGATGGATTGGTCTATGTGGTCGCCGAATCAGGGGGAAGAGAAATGGAGAAAAACGGCCAGTCAAAGGGGCGTAACTGGCGGCAAAAAACCAGGGTTGGGCGGCGTTGTTGCAGGTCGTTGATGTTGGGGAAGGAGGAAGGAAGAAGAAGAAAGAAAAAGGCGGCTAGACTGAGCGGTCGGGAAAGAAAAGAATGAAAAGAAAAGAGGGGAGATCGGCTGGGCAATGAGGAAGTAAATTTAAACAAAACGCGGCGTTTAGGGTGGAAAAAGCATAAAAAGAAGCACGGAGAAGGAAGAGAGAAGGGGGATGGTTGTGCGGGCTGGGCTGGCCAAAGGAAAGGAAAAGAAGGATTGGGTCACGGGAAGGTAGGCCCAATCGGGGGGAAAAGAAGAGGAAAAGAAAAGGAAAAAGGAAGAAAAGAAAGAAAAGAAAGAAAAGAAAGAAAAAAGGAAGAAAGAAAAAAGGAAGAAAGAAAAGGAAAAATAAAAACGGGAAAAAGAAAAATAGTGGGTTGGGTTAATAAAATTAATTAGGATATTTGAAATATTTAAAAATAATAATTTTTAAATAAAATAATATTTAAATCCTTTTTTAGGCTAATTTAGGATTTTTAAAAGATTTTTCATAAATTCCATTTTAATTAGCAAATCACTCTAATTTTCTTTAATTAAATTATTTATAAAATTAATATTAATTTGGAAATATTTTATCCTTCTTATTTTAAATAAAATAATTTATTTAATTAATTTTTCTAATAAAACCTTATTTAACTATAATTTTTAAAATTAGAATTTTTGGGGCATTTCAGTGGGTTTGGCCTAAAATGGAAAGGAAAGGGACGGGGGAGAGAGGGAGAGGGCAGGATGAGGCTGTGTAGGTGTAGAGGAGGGGCGGAAAGTTGTAGGTGTGAGTTCGACGTTCAAGGCGAAGGAAGGAGAAGAGGAGGAAGAAGAAGGGGGCAGGCCAATCGGGCGGGGAGAAAAGAAAAATGGGTCAGCCCACTCGTGTGAGGGAGAAGGAAGAAGCAAGGGAGTGGTTGGGTTGGCCCAATCGTAGGGAGAAGGAAGAAAGAAAAAGAAAGGGATGAGGGTTGGACATACGAGAAAAGGGAGAAGGGCCAGCGGCTTAGCGGGGAAAGGAGAGAAGAAGAGTGTTGGGCAGCCCAAAGGAGGAAGAAAAGTGGAAAAAGGAAGGAAAAAGGGAAAAGGAAAACGGAAAAAGTAGAAGAATAAGATAAAATAATTTTTTAGAATTAGGGTGTTTAATTATTTAGATGGATAAATTATTTTAAGAAAATAATTTATTCTAAAAATTTAAGTTATCTATTTAAGAGGATAATTTTAGTAAAATATGGGTTTGGAAAATTACTCAAATAAGAAGAGTATGACCAAATAATAAAATATTTATTTTAATTTATGAAATAATCATATATATTTTTCTTTTTATCATGATCTACAAAATAACTAAATTAATAATTGAAAAAGAAATTAATTTATCTCAAATGAGGATTAATTATTAATTTTCTAGGGTTTTAAAAATTTTCAAGTATTACACCTCAATCAATGGTCCTTTGTTGATCCACATCATCATCCTAAACATACTATATATAGCTAAGAATCATAAAGATGCAAAATCATTTTCTATTCCATCAGAATAAAATTTGGATCATGACAGTGACCACACAAATGTGGTATTAATACGGTGAAGTACCAGAAAAATAAACTACCTAAAGCATAGTAATATCTTATGCTGCACATTAATGTCACATGATAACATATTATAAAGAATTTTCATGTATGAATCATGAAAGTGATAACATGCATCATTTATTAAACTCATATAAAATAAATCATATTATTAATCCTGCATTTTATGCCCACATGTTTTCCGGTTATTGAGATGTATGCTTGACCATACCTAATTCTCTACCATAAACAAAATTCATGGCAACATAATATACACAAATGTGATACCATACCCACCTTATGTGGTCATAACACATCGAGGGGGTCTTTCCCAATGGGTACCACACCCATCATGACTTGAGTGCATCTTTTGTAAGGGCTAACACAAATTGGGATATCATATCCGCCTAAGCCATGGACATACGAAGTGCCATAAGGCTTGTGTAGGAATACTACTCCCATATAAGTTAGACACCGATGTTATATGATTCTACGATATCATTAATCCTTTATCTTATAAATATACACATAACCTTACCAACCGCAACCCGGTAGTGAAGGGAATAGGTACGGAGTGAAATAAGTAATAATCAAAAGAGTAACTAACCCACTAATTCCTAGTTAGCTATCCCTATAGTTGGAGAAAAAGGCTTGAACAAAATCTTAATTTTCATAATTAATAGTTATTAGGTGACCACAAATCACAACTAAATTCTGTTACTGACAAATTAGGTATTTCCAAGTGATAACACCAAATACAAACTAATGCATCCAAGCCACCAATTTGGATGCTTAGAAGATCACACCAAACCCATCAAATAGAGCATTCAAGCTATACCACAATATTCATCATTTTAATCTTTCCTCAGTTTCAATTATGCATAGGCAAGACCATGATTTAATGTCACAAAATAATGAAAAAATTAGAATAGAAGTGCTAAAAAAGGATCAACAAATAATAAATAAGAATGAAAAATACATGTTAAATTAGTCAATTGGTGCCTAGGACTAGTAAACTAGTTTCGACATACCAAACCCAAGGAAAAATAAATAGCACAGTGAAACCAACCAACTTGTTTTTCCAACCTACTGAATATTCTTATGAACTAATAAATGGTTTTGGTTGAACTAATCCATGTGTTTAGGTTGAAGCCAAAACAATTATGGATACAAACTAACCAATCGATGTGTCTAGCAAATTGATTGACTATTTATAGGATTCAAATGATTGGTTTAGCTAACTAATCAATTGATCGGTGAAATAGTGCCCAAACCATATTTTTTCACATTTAACCATATTCACATGTTCTTCCCAATTAACCCCATCGTGTTCCTACGGTGTAAAAACACATAAAAAGACATGTTCCACACTTAAAATCACATGGATTCATGATAGATAACCAATATATGTCATATTCATTCTTAATTAACCAAATTCAAGCTCAACACCAAAATACTCAAAACATGCTCTAAATTCCAAAGATACAAATCATTCCACATGCTAGAAACCAAGGATTCAAAATGACACACATGCACCATGGAAACCCTAATAATATGAAACTACAATTAACTGATATGTGCATTTTATGTCCTTTTTTTTATAGTATTAATCATCATACTTTGTATTACTTTTCCTTTTACAAGGTCAATTTAACCTCTCTTTAACCATAAACACTCATTTGGGATCTATCATGATGAAAAGAAGAAAAACAAGGTGCTTTGAAGAGTTTTGTAAGTAAAAATGACAATTATAACTTGCACATGCTAAACAAAAACAATTTTTGGTATTTAAAGCATAATTTTTTTCATAGGAAGTACTTGTCATATTAAATTGAATTAGCAAAGTAATATAATGTATATAAATTTACTTCCTAATTTTAACTTAATCAATTTCTTTCTTATAACTAATAGGTGACATAGGAATTACTTACTTTATCTTGACCTAATCTTGTGGTGGAAATCAACTCCCTAATGCATTCCTTATGGTCGCATTTACTCATATTTATTTTCTCATTTAATTTTATTTGGTTTTTATTAGTTTTTTTATTATTTTCTATTTCACTCCATAATTGTGTTTTCCTTATTATTTGTTTTAATGCTATTTAGAGTCTTTTATTTTATTATTTAGGTGCCAGCTAAACTTAGGTGAGCCCTCTCATATCTCCAACCTAGGCCAATATCTTTATTACCAATATTACAACTGATGATAAGAAGGTTTAACTTACGTGTTGGTTATGGAAGCCTAAAGAAGGATGTGAGCGACATATCAAAGGGGAAGAAGAGAGAGAGAGTTGACCTTGGTTGAGTGTAGGTGACCAAAGTGTAAGAAAGGAAAAGATAAAAATGAGGGAGATATAATACAATAAGATTACGATAAAGGTGAGGTAAGTTGGGGTAGAAGGGTGGTTTTCATGCTACTTTAACTACCAAAGGAGAGAGGGAAATGAGTGAAAAAAATGGTAGGTGATAAAGTACTTCAAAAGTACTTTTAATAAATTTTTAGCTAAATAAAATCTTAAAATAATTTAAATAATATAGTTTCAAAGCATCAAAATATATTCATTAGTACAAAGTGACTCTACATAAATATTGGAAAGAGAATAAAAATAAAATTAGAAAAGAAGTTGGAATCATAGTATAACCAATCAATTGGTTTAGACAATTAGTTAACTGGTTATTTTAAAATAAAAATTCAAGTCCCCAGCCGTACCAACTGATTGATTTTGAGAACCAATTAACTGATATGCTTGAAATTTATATGTTTACCCAAATTTTAAGTCCTTTTAAGAACCAAAATTATTTTATTTTGTATCAACATACATTTAAATATATTTTAAAACATTTTTGGATGGGGCAATAAAACAAAAGGGAATGGACATGGGCTCAAAATTCAAGAGTACATAGGATATACAATTAACAAAAATAATTGATTTTAAATTAAGAATCAAATTGATTGACTATCATATATAAATAATTTAGAAAGAACGAACATAATCACACACACAAAAAAAAAAGAATACCAAATCAAGATATATTGATTTGTATATGTAATTTTTATTGTATAAAAGTATAATGAAATATACCAAATAAACATATTAATTGACATATTGAATATTGAAAAAGTCCAATTGAATCTTATAAAAAATCAAATAGAATATCATAGAAATTGGATTGAATAATGTAGAAATTGAAGGAGCCGACCATGACCGGAAGAAATATCAATGTGAATTGATAGGAAAAAATATTTTTTTTTATATTTTGTTTTTAATTGATTTTTTATACGTATTTTCTTATATTAGTTAACTAATTTTTAATTAATCAATATTTGAGGCCCATGATTAAAAGTTGATAATCAATGGACCAAGTTTACTTGTTATTGGGCCCTGCAGAATCTGCTTGGCACCATAGAATTTTTTCTTACAATATGTAGCTGGGTGCTCTCTTGTGTTGAATATAGGGAACCGAAAAATTTGTGGTGCTAAACAGATTCCGCAAGGCATTGTAATGGATAAATTTGGTTCACTGATTATTAATTTTTAATTCTGACCCTTAAATATTAATTAATTAAAAAACTAGCATTTTTTATAATAAGAAAGATTTTTATTTAGTAGAGAAGCATGCCAACATGATTATGATGAAATCCCCCATCTTCTAGAAAGAGTAAGAAAGAGATGATTAATCATCTGCCTTAGCTTATCTCAAAACAAACCAATTACAACCAAACGACACCCTGTTTAGACCAGACAGACCCATCTTAGCAAAACAATTAGCAATACTGTTGGACTCTCTGCCACTATTAATTACCTTCGGACTCGAAATTGACATTTTTACTTCTCCAATAAAATTAAGAATACGCAATGACTCCCACGATCCACCACACTTCTGACTACACCATTAAACCACATTTCGCGAATCCAACTCCGCAATACATGAAACAGACAAAAACCACTCCATGTAATATAATCTAAGATCATAAAAAATAGCTAAAACCTTTGTTGCATTAATCTCTTGCAACATAGAGGGCGCTGAGAATAAACAAATGAAATTTCCGCTACTATCACGGAGAACGCTCCCAACAGATGCATCTGCATTCCACTATACCTATCGGGTGAGGGGAGGCTGACAAAGTCTATCGTCCGCCGTAAACACACCGGGCCAATGTTGCCTAGTTCTAGGAATAACATTGAGAGGTTTCACCTCACGAAGTCATGAATAAAAGGGGAAAAAAAAGGCATCCCACCCAGCCACCCACCAGTTTAACCTTACAAGGACCATGTCCTTGATGACTACCACCATGCAACAGATGTCAATAAACACCTACACAATCCTAGCCTTCCAAATAGACCGCACAATGACCCAAAAAAAAAAATTCCATCCAAAACTTGTTAACCGTTGCCCTGTACTTTTTCACACCACCATGACAATAGTTGTCTTACATCATCGGGGGAACATCACACCAAATTCCAATTACCAATCCATCAGGACAAGATATCAGAAGTAATAAGACAATCGACATATAAAAGCGAAACACCTTTTCTTACACCATGGCAAAGAAAGCACAACACTTCATTCTCATCCAACAACCTCATCTCCACCAACTTTCATTTGGTGTTAATAACTTAATACTACCCACGAACACCAACCAACCTACAATTTAATACGGAAGGGGAGGATACCCGACAAGAAGTTCTATTCAATTCCCTCAACAGGTTACAACCATCTCCTGGCTAGGTCGTTATAGCAAGAACTCACATAAAAATTTACCGCATAATTCAACTCTTACATAGCCTCCTTGGGTGCTTTCTACAAATTTAGACTTGCTGGAGGTTATCCATCAAGTTGGACAAAAGATCATCATGCCAAGCAAAGGTGCATTATCTCCATCTCAAGTCCCAAATTCACTCCCCATCTACCCATTTGCCCATACTACTGACAATATATATATAGGTAAGATAATGAAAAGAGGCAAGGAAATAAGATCTTTTGGGGTTCATTAGTAACCTAGCAATCAGACCAAAAATCAATAGCATGACCATTACCAAGCTTCAACCTTAAGCTATGCTTAATCATCTCCATTATCACCTGATTATAGCATGGCAATCCACAAATCCTCACCCAAGGCCACATCCCCCTTGGTGCTACCCAACCATCAATCTTTGATCCCCTCCGGAGCTTGTACTTCTGACTAATTACCTAACTCTAGAAGCAACGTTTAGCAACAATATACCTCCACATCCATGTAGCCAACAAAGTTTAGTACTTCAGGCGAAGGTTGACTATCCCTATGCTACCTATACTCTTGGGACAAGAAACTAGCTCCCATCTAGCTAAATATCCTTTAGCTTTTTGGTTGTTATTTTCACCCCAAAGAAAGTAGCGAATCATTTTATAGATCTTTGTAATACTCCAAAATTCACTATTTTTTTAAATGGAAGTAATTAAATTAAAAACTTATGGATTTTGGGAATGTTACCGCCACCCTTAGTACCAGATCGGTCCACTCAGACCATTCCAGTACCAAGTGCTAAGGCTAAAAGGAATATAATAATCAATTATAAACCAAAACAAATCTAGACTTCAAATAAGTGTTAAGCGACTGTAAAATAGAAATCAGAGTACGCGTAAAGAATTATAATTCATATCCAAAAAGAGAAATAAGCTTACAACCGATAAAAGGTTTATCTAAAATACTCAATACAAAGTAATAAATCACAAAAGGGTAAATCCGATATAAAAGAAACAACAGAAGGAATTAAAAACCACATGAGGAGTGAATTCAGCCACTCCACTCTTGATCTTTGAGCCAAATACAAGCTCAACACTTAGCCCCACCTGATGCCTCTCCCACCTGCACAAAGTCAGAAGGGTCTTCTGCTCGTAGGAATGAGCATCACCCATGAAAAGGGTGATCAGTACGCTACGTACTGAGTAAGGTAACCGGTACACTAAGGCCAACATATAAAATCACATAAACCATGCAAAAAAATAAAAAGAGCATATAGTCCCACATAAAGACCCATTTACGGTCCGGATTAATTATTTAATTAATCTCTTATCAGAACACATTCCAAACCATGCTCTTTATTAAGTCCATGCGAGTGTAGGAACCTCCCGCTATTTTAGCCGGTGGCTTGGTCACATATAGGGCATCATGCCCTAACCACTATTATAGCCGATGGATCGGTCACATATAGGGTAAAACCCTAACCACTATTCCTTACTGGTGGATCGGTTTAGTTCCTGCTATCATGGTGTTCCACTGTAAGTCATTAGTGTCTTTTATATGTCTTAGTAAACTTAGGTTTTGGTTTATTGAGTTCAAGATCCTCCACTATCATAGCCGGTGGCCCGAAAACACACAGGGTATAAAGTTCCTAACCACTATTATTCGCCGTGGATTGGTCACATATAGGATAAAAACCCTAGCCACTATTCCTAACCGGTAGATCTGCTGGACTTGGCTCAATAATCTTTCTCTTTAAATGATTAATGTCTTAAGTGTCTTATTCATAAGCTTTTCCCTAGACATACATGACTCACTCCCTCTACACTTGTCCTCTAATGGACCCGATGCATATCATCATACTCCCGCATCTCCCAACTTGCCCCAACATCCTTTCTGCCATATCCTATATCACATTAGAAGCCCAACTCTTAAGTATATGGGTCAAGACCCACTGCCTTACTCTTTTAAGTCCACTCATTACCTTACTATAGGGTTTTCCCCAAAAACCCTAGTTTAGGCCTAAGTGGCCCATTCTAATCCACCTCACACAATCCAAATCATTTTAACACTCTACACATCACAACCCATAGATTCCACCCTCATCATCATACTTTAATCACCAAGTACACGTGCTACTACGAAAACCCTAAGTAGCCACACCAAACCCTAACTGTTCACACCAAACCCTAGCTTGGTCTCCTACATAATCTTATACGATCCCACGTACTATTTTTCATTCAAAGCATTCCAACACTCAAACAACACTTCCATTACCTTCCTCACACCCCATATCAACTTTCCATACATAAAATTTACCCCCATGTAGACTTTACACATCCCATGCAACCCTTCGAACCTTTTCATGCAAACCCTAAAACACCCACGTGAAACCCTAAATTCACCCATGCAAACCCTAGATCCATCCATGCAAAATCCTATATCCATCCATATAAAACCCTAGATTCCTCCATGCAAAACCCTAGATTCCTCCATATGAAACCATAGATTCGATTCTCCCATGCAACACCATAGATTAGATTCTCCATTACAAAACCATAAATTAGATTCTCTCATACGAAGCCCTAGATTCTTCCACTCCTTTATTTTATTTAAAATCCCCATTTTATTCATCCACTCATGGACCATTAAAATATTTATGTCAACTCATATCCCTTAGTCAACTTATTCCCCTTTGGTTAACTTACTCCCCTTGGTCAACCTCTTTCCCTTTTGGTCAATATACTCCCCTTGGTCAACTTCTTTCTCCATTCTCCTTTTTCATCCTTTCCCCCACATAATACTACATTAAACATCCTCACATGCATGCCCAAAGGGTCACAACACATTACATCACAAGCCACAACTTTTCACCACATAAACATATCAACATATACGATAAGAAGGTGCATAATCATACCTTAATTCCAAGCTGCTCCATACATAAAATAGTCAACATAAATTAGTCAACTAAAAGCACATGATACACATCATGACATTATACAAGGCATCCAAGGCATGATATATACATAACATACATAAGACCTTAGTTACACCCTTACCTAAAACTACACCGGTCCTAGAGCATGCTCCTACACCTCCTTAGGGCTTCGACTAGTCTCACCTATATGAGGGAAAAGCTAAAGATTAGATTCCCTCCCACCAAAAATACTATTAGCTACTAATTTATTCTAAGACTAGGTTTTCGATAAAATAATAACATATTAATAATAAGGACATTAACTAATTACTAAATTTTGCTAAAGATAAAAATAATAATAATATTGTAAAAGTTGATAATATAATGCTTGAAGACTTTACCCTAATAATAATAATAATGATACTACAAATAATAATAGTGATAATAATAATAATAGTAAAAGTATTAATAATAACAATACTACTACTACTACTACTACTACTACTACTACTACTACTACTACTACTAATAATAATAATAATAATAATAATAATAATAATATGGTTTGAAACAAATGGTGGAATAAAGGCTTCTACCATTACCAAAATAATAATAATAATAATAATAATAATAATAATAATAATAATAATAATAATAATAATAATAATAATAACAACAACAATAATAACAATAATATGAAAAAAAATAATAATAAAAATAGTAATAATAATGATAAAAACCATAATAATATTGCAAAATAATAATAATCAGAACGACAATAATAGTAATGATAATAATCTAAGATAAAATAATGTAGGGTTTTGACCCTACATTGAATAAATAATAATAATAATAATAATAATAATAATGATAATGATAATGATAATAATAATAATAATAATAATAATAATAATAATAATAATAATAATAATAATAATAATAATAATAATATAAGGCTTTATTTTTTAATTTTTTTGTCACAACAAGTTTTCCCTAGTTTTAAAAGTATTTTATACCCTAAAAAATATTTTCCTATTTCAAGACCTCTAAGTCCGGGTCCACTGGTGAGGAAACGAAAGGGGTAGCCTAGGAATTCCCTAGAAGGAGAAAAGTATGTATAAATACTTCGAACCAAAAGGTGTCTTTCTAATGCATCTTTTGTTTTGTATAATCCATACATGATGAACGGAAGGGTTGGGCGCATGGAGGATGCCTTTAAGGCCTTCATGGAGTTTGTTTAGCGCTAGCATTTGACTCAGCCACCACCCCACCTCCACAACATCATTCTGAGAATGCTAAGGGGGACAGGCACAGGAGGTTCACTGACCATCACCATTCATTGTATATGGGAGAAGAGGATCCCATGATCTTAGAAGGGTAGATCTAAGATATGGATCATACCTTTGAGGCTATGGACTACCCTCTAGCTAGGTAGTCCAACATCGCAGCATTTTTCCATAGGGGCATAGCAGATGCCTTATAGGTTGAGTACCACACCCGAGATGGTCCCCAGATGACTTGGGAAGCTTTCAAGACCGCCCTTCAAACTAGGTTCAACCTAGAGAGCCTAAAGAAGGATAAGCTCAAGGAGTTCATGTAACTCACCTAGGGTAGCATGACAGTTCCGTAGTACTACACTCACTTCATTGAGCTACTCAGATTTGCCCCAGGCATTGCTGCCAAAGAGTCCATCGTGGTGTATCTGTTCGAATAGGAGCTCCACTTCGGCATCTGCTGGATGATGAGAGCAGTGGCCTTCTCTGACTTCTCCACCTTATTAGAGTGTGCCTACATCATCGCCACTCTAGTTCAGAAGCAAGTATCTATCCATGGGAAGATGTGACCAGAGGCCCAGAGCTTTAGGAGTAAGAGTCATCCTTGAGTAGGAGGACCCTCAACACAGCAGCGAAGGGGTCTGGTTAGAGGTCAGGGACCACCAAACATTATTTTCATGGTCAACCATGCATTACTAACACTATAAAATCCTTATTAGCATACTTATCACCAATGGTTACTTATCATGCATATTTATTTAGGTAATCTCCATTTCACATGCAAAATTACTAAAATACCCCAAGGTCATAAAATATAAATATTCATGCCCAACATGTATTATTAAAACACAAAACCTTTATTATTGTTATTCTTAGCACCAATTATTACCTAGAATGCATGTTTATTTAAGCAACCTCCATTTTACATGCAAAATTACAAAAAATGTCCCTAAAAATTAAAAATAGCATTATTCATGATGAAACATGTATTTTCAATGCTATAAACCTCTATAATCATTTTCAACATTGCATAACACTTAACACCCATTTTTATTAAGAAGATCACCACCGTATATTAAAATTACCAAAATACCCTTAGGCCATAGAATATTGATATTTCGACTAATACATATATTTATAATCCACCAAACTCCCATCTATAATCTTAGAAAAATTCATAACACATTAGGTATCCCAATTAGGTTTAAACATCATGATGGGTCCAAATGACCAAATTGCCCCTAGGGCTCATGTTAGTACTATTTTCACTACAAGGGTCCAAACTCACTTATTATAGCATGTATATACATATAATTAACATCAACCCTTTTCTTAATCCCCCTTTCACACATACTACCTCATATACAAGATATCATACCTTTATTTCTATTTTCCAAGATAACAATAATAATCATGGGATAGCAACACATCCTTTTTATATAAATCACATACCAAAAACCCTAATGTGCTAATATACAACAATCCATAAATTTTAGTGTAGTATAACGGTTACCTTATTCCTAGTAAAACCAACCTTAATTGGTATCCCAATTTAAAATTCTTAAGCTATTTAGTAAAATTTTATACCTAAAATAATGTCACAAGTGAGATATAGATAAATAAAAGAATGATTTTTATTAAAAAAATATTTATTAAATATATAACATTATTAAACTATCTTATACCTTAGTATGGGCTAAAATAAGCCAAAACCATATGTCTTAACGCACATTGCCATGGAGCGTGAGCTATGCAATATTGATAAAAGGAGAGGAAAAGGAAGAAGGGGGAGGAGGCTTGGTAGGATTGAGGGGGTGTTGGTAGTGGTTGTTGGGTGCAAAGGTGAGGCAAGAGAAGGGTGGTGATTGGGGGTTGAGTTGCAACAGCTCAAAGGTAGAAGAGACAGTAACCGTGGTTTAGAGAGGAAGGTGCAGCGAAGGCAGGGAGAAAATGAATAAAGGAAAAGAAGAAGAGATGGAAAGGGGTAGGGGCAGGTGGCTCTAATAAGGTGGTGCAAGGGGATGTTGGGTTGGTGTTAGGTAGCTAAGGGGAAGCTATGGAGGCGGTAAAAAGGAGGAGAAGAGGTGGCTAAGGGTGGCAGGTGCATGGGAGTTAAAGGGAGAAGGAGAAAAAAGGAGGGAGTAGATCACAGGGTGGCCGACACTGGTGGCTCAAGGTAGTGTAGGGAGGAGGTAAGGTGTTGGAGGAGGGTGATGGAGATGTCGGAGAGGGGCTATAGAGATGTATAAAGAAAAATAGGGGATAAGGGAGAAAAAGAGAAGAGTGGTTCGGATAAGGGGAAGGGTGAACTCGAGGGAGAAGTGAGGTAGAGAGGAAGGGAAGAAGAAGAAGAAGAGAGGGTCATGAATGGTAGATGGTGTAGGGGTGTGCAGTCAGGCATGCCAAGTAGGGTGCAAGGATAGTGAGGGCATGCTAAGAAGGAGGGGATAAGGAGATGTAGGGTAAAAAAATGGAAAGAAAGGAGTAGGTTGAGGGGGTGTGCAGTCGTGCATGACAAGTAGGGTGCATAGGCAGGGAAGGGAGAGGGAGGATGGGGCATGCAATGGGTGTTTGGGGGGGTTCACTCAAGGTGGTTCAGGGGAAAAAGAAGAAGAAGAAGGAAAGGGGCTATGCGGGGGAAGGGGAAGAAGGAGGAGGGAGCAGGCCGACCCGCGCGAGAGAATGGGGAGAAGGAGGAGGGAGTGGGCTAGCTCGTGTAGGAGAGGATAAAAAGAAGAAGGGGAAAGATGGGCTGGCCCAAATAGGGAGAGGAGGGAAAGAAAATAAAAAGGAGAAGTGGCTTAAGCTGGCCCAATGGGAGATGGAAGAAAAGAAAGGAGAATAAGGGTTGGGCTAGCCTGGCCCAAGGAAGAAGGAAGAAAAGCACAGAAAGAAAGGAAAAAAAAGAAAGAATAAGAAGAAAAAAAATAGAAAAAGGAAAAGGAAAAAAAGGAAAAGGAAAATATTGTTAGAGTTAGGATTATAAATTAAGCTAAAATTAATTTTTAGGGAAAATATTAAATTAGTTTATCAAAAATTTAGGTATTAATTTAAGAAAATACTTTCGTTAAAAATTATTGGTTTGGGATTTATTTAGATAAAAGAGTAAGATAAAATGATAAAAATAATTATATTAATTTAATAAATAATTCTATTTATTTTGTAAATTAAGGGTCCCTAAAATAATTAAATCAATAATTTAATATTAAATTATCTCGAATAAAAGGTTAAATATTTATATTTTTAGTTTTAAAAATTCAAGATGTTACAGATTTAATCAACATTGCCCACCTCCAAGTGAGAGCTTTTTTTCCTTCCACATCACCAATCATTTCTCCATTCTCTCAATCTTCGGATTCCACTCCTAACAAGACTTTACTCTCGTTCCCATTGGTAACCCTAGGTAGGTTGGGAAAAGAACCCAATTGACAACGTAATCACCCTGCTAGGATGTTAACCCAATATTCTACAACCTAAACACCCATAAGGGAAATTTGTGATAGTTGATATTGAGCTCAGAGATCATAGAGAAAATCAACTAGATAGATTTAATATTCAATAGTTGCTCAATCTTATCCCTATAAAAAATACTTCTATCATCTGCGTACTAAAAGTGTGAGATGAAAGGTCCTTCCATCTAAGGTTTTATACCATCCCTAATACCTAACTTTCTCAATCAAATAATTCAATGCTTTAACCACCAAAATTAAGAGAAAAAGGGATAATGGATCTACTTGACCAAGACTACGACTACATAAAAAAATACAAGAAGCACAAACTTTAATCATAACAGAAGCCCCTACCAGGCTAACACAAATTTTCATCCACATGCTCCATCTACTTGAGAAATTCATCTCTTTCAAAACCTAAAATAAGAACTTCCATCATAAGATATCATATGCCTTATGAAAATCAAATTTTAGAAGGATGGCTAGTAGATTCGAATGCTTACAAGATTCCATCAATTCCCCTTAAATCAACACATTGTCCAAAATATGTTAACCTTTCATAAAAGCCAAATATTGGACATCAATCACCTCATCTAACACTCTTTTCATTCAATTAGCAAGAAACTAAGTTATATTTTATAAATACAACTTAGCACACTAATTGGCCTAAAATCAAAGAAGCAAGCTAGCTATTTCAATTTTGGGATCAAGCTTAAGAAATTGAGGTTGAAATTTTTACGTAAGAATAAATTCTCCCTAAAGTCGGAGATAATTCAAAAAACATCAACTTTCATAATATTTCAAGCTACCTTGACGAAGGTGAAAATTGAACCCATCAAGGCCTAGAGCCTTCTTGTTATCACAATCTCTTATACCTTTCCACACTTCCTTTTTATTGACACACTAAATCAACTAATTAGTAGACTTGACGCTTATCTTTTTAAATTATAAATTATCTAACTACAGCCTATCCACCAAATATTCAAAAATAAACTCAGAGAAGTAGGAGCATGCTTCTCTTTTCACCTTTAAAGGATCAGAGACCACCCTCCCAAAAATTTAAATGCTATCAATCCAATTATGATATCTCTATGCAGAAGCGGATGTATGGAAAAAATTGAGAATTACAATTTCCCTCCTTCAACCACTTCATGCATGACATCTGAGCTTTGTAACTCTCTTTCTGCTTTTTCCACTTATATATCTTCTTCCGGAAATGCTCTCTATGAGAAATTTTTATAGGTGGAAATGTAGAGAAATTGGCTTTCAAATTCATGTCTAAAATCTGCACCTCTAGTATGCAAATATTATGTGCAATGTCTCCAAATTTCAACTTATTCCACTATTGAGGTCCCTACAGGCCATCCTGAGTTTCTCCATGTAGGAAAACCTCCCATTATCGCAATTCTAGACATTATGGACAATTAGAATCCAATTGAGATCGAATAACCCATAATTAAGAAATCTAGCATGCTTAGGGCTCCAATCTATATTATTCAATTTTAACATCAAAGGAACATAATTTTAACATCAAGCCTGGATGCTAGCACTTGTAGCCACTGTTTACCATGTTTGGAAGGCTAGGAATGTGGCCCTTTTTGAAGAAGTAATAGCTGATGTTGATTCCTTAGTCTTAAAGATTAAGCTAGATGTTTATGGGATCTTAAACAACAGGCAACATCAAGCCCCTATAAATTTCTAACTCTAGTCATTAGCTCCTGTTCCCTTCCTCCCCTTCTAGCTGATGTTAGCTCGTGTAGGATGACACCCTCAAGTTTTGTTGTATGAGGGGTATCCTAGGTTGCTTAAGGTCGGTTTTTGCCCAGGCATCCCTGGTGTTACTGTACATATATATGCTTCATATATATCATATCTTTTTACCTTTGATAAGAAAAAAGAACATAATCTAAGAATCCCCAATTCAAGTGGATGAAGAGTGATTAGGGAAATCATTTATCCATTCCATGTTGATGAAAACCCCATCCAATTTACTTTTTGAAGCTCCTATGCCATTTAAAATGCCTATTTAAAGCATTGATTTACAAAAGAGAATTCTGATATAAAAATCTCTAAATTCCTCCATTCCCCTATAAAAAGTAGATAAATTGCCCCTAGATTCCCGATCAACCACCTCATTAAAATCCTTGATAATCAAACCTGATAGGTTTTAGTTATCCTAAAAACCCTAGATTATTCTAAATAGCTATATGCTCATCATAATCATATGGTCATGTACATTCACAATCAAACACTAAATAACACCAACAAAATTAACACTTGACCTTGGGGTTACTTTCATAAGAAAGACGATGATATGACCCAAATTCTGTATGAACGATAATAACCAATTCCAAGCAGTGATGAAGCTCTAGAATGACAAATAAGGAGGGAGGGATTTGCTAGACAAAGTTTGGGAAAATTTTCATCCATTCGTCCATTTTTTTTCACATCGTTTATAGGAGTATATATAACCAAAGCCTAAAAGTAATGACAAAACAATTCTGTTAGGCTAGGTAAGTAATAGAACATAGAAGATAAAATATAATATTCTAGATGCTTTAACTAAGCTAAAATCTAGTGTTATTGGGCAAATGATATAAATTAATCACTCATACACTCTCTTGGATGACTATCCTTCCCCATTTTACAAAGTCAGATCCATATAATGATGTCCAAGAGCTAGGTTTGTATTAGATGATTATAACTCATGACTAGTGTGCTATTTGGTGTCCACATATTTTGATGCTAAACATTGTACCTACCTAAATCTCTCTTAAAAAGTGTTGCACTATTACTATAATGTTCTTCACGTGTCTCTGAGCTGGAGGGAATGAACCAAGTTGAAAGTCATCTATAGCTTGGTCTACTTGTTGTTTTCCCAAGAAAGAAGGGGAATAAAAAATCTTAGGTATTGAAGCTTGGAATATAGCTACACTTGGTAAGCACCGATGTAACTTGAAGGTGAGAAAGAGACATCTTTGGGAATAATGGATTCACAACTATTATTTATAAGGGTGTGACTTGGGAAGTTTTGTACTATCTAAGCATTCATTGTGGACAATCCAAGGCAATTTTAATCTATGTCCCATGTTATGCCCTTTTGATACGTGTGAAATTGATACTCCTTATAGACGAGTGATATATGACAATTTGCAAGGACATAGTTATATCATGCTAGAGGATGGTATAAAAGAATCCAACTGCTCCTAAATGCCAATTTTTTGGCTTGTAGCATATGAATTATTAACAACCAGAGATCTTCTATTGAGGCTCCATATAGTCCTAGATACTCATTGTGCTTTTTTTTTTCAGCAAACAAAATCTGTCTAATATATTTTTATCTAATGTAATCATTTGAAGAGATTTGTAGAGACTTTAGCTTGCATGGGAGATCAAAGTCTTAGAAATTGGCAACACCTTCTTAATGATAAAGCTCATACTTGTGGGTGAGCAAAGGTTTAAAAATTAAGTTCATCTAGTGGATGTATTTTCTTCAACTTCTTATACACAACCTCTTTTATAAATGAATATAAATAATTTTCATAAATATAAAAACATTGAAAATCATTACTTGTGAAGTAACTTATCACTGTTACCTAATATTTCCATCCCACTAAAATTGTTGCCTAAAAATTAGACAATCCTTAACTTGTGATAATACCCCTAGCCACACTGACCACTTCACATACTTCCTAACTAACATTTAGATTTATCCAATACTTTTACTAATTCGCTCCATTAGAGCTACTAATATTTGATTCTTATACACACCTGAACTAAAGCTTATGGACATAGATGAGAGAACCCAGGGTCAATCACGTACCTATATCCCTTAAGCCTCTTATATTCTAATAAATCAAGATCATTAGGGAAACAAATATTAACTCCCATTTGGCATTGTCAACTATCTCTAACCTATGGTTGTCCTTTTCCAATCCTCCATAAAAATTCCTCAAAATTATCTCCTTAAAACCTTCTCCTTCTCCTTTATTTACAAATCAAGCAGAGATCCAATCTTCATAACCAACTTTTCCATTATATTGTCACTTAAAGGAACACAGAATAAAAAAACAAAGGAAGGGAATGGAAAGACATAATCGAGAATCAGAGAGGGAAGGCAAGGATAAGCAACTAGAACTATTCTTCATTTATGACCATTCCCAATGATTGTATTACTCAATTAATACTCCCTATTCAATAATCCAAACCGAAAAATGAATTCCCACTATTCCCTAACAAACCCTAACAACTAATTTGTTAACTACTACAAAATTCCCAAAGAGAATCTCCAAAAGCTCTAGCCCACTCCTTGATAATCTTCTCCCATTTTAGCTCAGCCTCCACATCTATCCTTGTCAACCTTCTCATCCATCTTAGCTTCGCCATGCATGAAAATTCCATCTATATTAGATGATCCTTATCCCTAAGGATCAAATGAGGGAAATTGATCTTTTATGATAGAAAAAATATTCCCAAGTAGCGTTTTTGGTCCCAAGCTGAACCATTCCACCAGCACTTGCGTGACATTCTTATTGTGTTACTTCACTACTCTTTTATCCAAATCTCTCATCAGATCAACTAAATGTTGTCCCTCTTAATACAATATTAGAAGGGAGGTCATTGCTACCAGAGGATTGTCCATATATTTCTTTAGCATCGATATATGGGACATAAAGTGGATGAGGCTTCTTGCAAGTAGCTCTAAATGATAAGCAACAACCTCCAATTTGGTGAATACCTTAAATGGTCCCTAATACTTTGAGGCTAACTTCAGATGCCATTGTACAACCACTTATGTTTAACGATAAGGCTACAGCTTGATCAAAACTAAATCCCATTCTTGAAAACTACGATTAGACCAATAACTATCTCCATAGTGATTCATGTATGCCTATGACTTGAGAAGCTGATCCTAGAGGAGCTTATTAATCTGAACTTGATCCTAGATGTAGGAATAGATAGTTCATACATTATTAGAGCATATTGAAATATAATAATCTTGTGGGAACCATTTCCATACAAGGCTGCAAAAGGAGTGGTCTTAAAGGTGGAATGGAATAAAGTATTATACCACCATTCAACAAGGGACATCCAATGAGACCATTTATGAGGATCTTGAAATGTCATACCCCTAAGGTATTATTCAAGGCATTGATTGAGCCTTTTATATTGGTCATCCATTTTTGGGCGATACATTGAACTTATGTGAAGTTTCGTCCTTTTCTATTTGAAGAGATCCTGCCAAAATAAGATGGTAAAAATCCTATCTCAATTAGAAATGATTACAATCAACAACTGTGAAGTTTAAATATATGTTCAAAAAATAATTGGGTGACTTAGGGGTAGTGAAAGGGTGAGACAGTGGCTTGAAATGAGAAAATTTAGTGATTTTATCAACCACCACTTACATTATATCATTGTTATTCGATCAGGGTAAGGGTTCTATGAATTTTATAGTCACCGTTTCCTAGGCTTGTGAAGGAATGGGTAATGGTTGCAACAGGCTTGGGTATGGGTCATGATCAGGTTTATTTCTTTGGCAGGAGTCACAAGCATGGATATGTTCCTTAATACTATGGCGCACTTGAGGGACATAGAAGGTAGACTTAACCTGCTGGTATGTGACATGGTTTCATGCATGTCCACCTAAGGGAGAGTTGTGCATTGATTGGAGTACTTACCCCTTATATTCCTTATTGCTCCCAAATACAACCTCCCTTTGTACTTTAGTAGACCTTACTATAGAGTAAAGTTAAGCCTCAAGTGTGGATCCACTACAAGGGCTATCAGCAATTCTTGAGCTTCCTCATCTCCCAAATAGTTTGAATCCACTTTTAAAATATAAGAGAGAATCGGTGTAGATATTGTTGTGTGTAGGGTTGCCACTATATCTTCTCATCTAGATAATGAATTAGCCACCTTATTTTCAACCCCTCTTTTATATTATATAGTATATCTTAGACCTAGTAGTTTGGTTAGCCCCTTATTTTGTATGAGAGTGGTAAGATTTTGCTCTAGGAGATGCTTTAAGCTCTATTGGTCTATTTGAATGAAAACATTACTCCCCTATAAATCATGCCTCCATCTATTGACTGCCATTAAAATGGCCAATAATTCCTTCTCATAAATTGACAATTCCTAGTACTTGACATTGAGTGCCTTACTAAGAAAGGCAATAGGTCTTCCCTCTTGGGTTAATACAACTCCAATATCCTTTCCACTAGCATTTGTATATAGAAAAAATGGAAGCTAAAAGTTAGGTTAAACTAACATAAGGGATCAGTCATGGCCTTCTTTAACATATCAAATGCCTCCTCAACCTCCTTACCCCAGTTGAACAACACTTTCTTTAACATATTAGTAAGAGGCTTGCTAATCAGACCATTTCCCCAAATAAATTTTTGATAGTAGCCCGTTAACCTCAAGAAGCCCCTGACAGAGTTGAATGTAGTAGGCTTCAACCATTATATCATAGCTTCAATCTTACCTAGGCGAGTCTTCATTCCTTCAACAAAAATAATATACCTTTTATAATCCATCTAAGCTTGACCAAATTAACACTTCTTTTTCTTAGCATACAATTGATGTTGTCTTAGGACCTTTAGGGTAAGGTTCATCAAGGATTAGAATGTGGTTGGGGCATTGGTTAGACTAAAGGGCATGGCTCAAAATTCATAATGTTTTAGAAAAATATTATGAACCATGGAGTTCATCTATGATAAGAATCAGGTATTTTTTAAAAAAAAATGATAAATTAGTTTAATTATCTATAGTCCACACATAGTATCCAATTATGATCTTTCTTTTTGACTAGTAGATAGAGGGAAGCAAAAGGGCTTAGGCTTATGGTAATGATAGAGTTAGCTAGCATCTCTTTAATCTTTCTTTCCATCTCTTGTTTCTGGTGAAAAGGAAATTTATATGGTTAGAGGTTGATAGGTTTGGCTCCATGATTTAGGGGAATGTTGTGTTCATGTGATCTAGGTGGGGTAACCCTTTAGAATCCTAAAACATCATTGTGATCTTCGATTAAAGGGTGAAGCTTAGTGGAGATAGTTACCTCATACAAGTCATCAATTTCTGCAACTAGCATGAATAGGTGCCCCTCCATTCCTTCTGCCTTGTATTGTCCTTTTATCTCTTCTCCTAAATGAAGTTGCAATTAAGCTAGATAAATTGTTTCCTTTAGCTTAACTTATTCTCCTTCCATTTGAAATGAAAGAGTGAGTTTCTAGAAATAAAAAAAAATTAGGTTATAGTCCCTCATCTAGTTTGTACCTAGTACTAGATCACTTCCCTTCAAATCCAGCAATCTCAAGTCTAACTTGAAACAATGATCCTACATGACCCACTTGATTCCTTTACATTTATGGTAGATGAACATTTTATCCCCATTAGTCATGATAATGGCCAAGGAAGTGGTCTACTCCACTTCGTATGGTGAGTTTTACATTAGTGCTGGGTTCACAAAATCATAGGTGCTCCCACTGTCAATAAGACTTAAAACAAAATGCCCATTATTTGATCCCTTGGCACGTATAGTGTTATGACCCTGGCCTTTGGTGATGGCATGTAGTGAGATTTCCATTGCATCCATTCCCTCATTTATGGTCGTTCTCGCCTCCTCTAGTGGCATATCCTCCACTTGAAAATCTAATTTTCAATACTCTGGAGTTGCTTGGGTTTGTACTGGTGTCTAGGATGGTACCTTTCTCCACACTTAAAACATAACCCCTAGGTACGCCTTTGTTTGATCAAGGTGTTCCAGATGGGGCTAGTTATCATGGTTGGGTAATTTCTTAGTGTGACTCTGGGAGTAAGGGTGGGTGGTGGAGGTGTCTTCCCCTATGGAACTTTGGGTGATGTTAGGGTGAAACTGGCATGAGCTAGTTCCTTACACTTTAAGGTTATTATTATGTATGTTTCAGTAAGTGTAAGAATCATACAAGGTGGGGTGGGTAAAATACCTCTGTTGGACTATAGAGTAGTTTCTCTTGAGGGTGCTATTGAATTTATAGCCGGGAACATGGATAACAAAGATCCATAGCTATCAATAGAAGGACCCTTACCGTTCCCACCTGATTGGAGCAACTCTAAAATTTTCTTCAGCCTATCATCTAGCTTCACCTCTATAGCCTTATAATGATACATGAGCAACTAATGGAGGGATGAAACTTGCTACTAGGTTTTTCACTATGAGTTTGTAGCTCTTGGATCTAACTATACACTTGAGAATTCTCCCCCATCTCTAACTTGGTCTTATCTAGCTTGAGAGTAGAACTTAAGACCTCGCCTTGATACCAATTATCACCTGAATGAACACATAGTAGAAAAATGGAGGAAGGAAGTGGAAATATAGACTCTAGAATTAGATAATGAAGGCAAGGATAAGTAACTAAAACTACTCTTCATTCATGACCACTCCCAACAATTATAGTACTCAATTAATACTCTCTATTCAGGTAATCTAAATAGAAATTTTTTTTCCTAAAATTCCCTAACAAACTCTAATAGCTAATTCATTAACTACTGCAAAATTCCAAAAGAGAAGCTCTAGCCCACTCCTCGATGATCTTCTCTTGTTCTAGCTCAACCTCCATGTGTGTCCTTGTCAGCCTTCTCATCCATCTCACCTTAGCCATGCATGACATATATCTACCACTAAAACATAAATAAATTCATCTTCTTATATTTTGATCTCTTTATGCATCATCAGATATATTATTTTCCCTAAGATCTCTAATGCCCTCTTTTGCAACTCTCTTTCTTGTTGAATGTGCTGAGGTACGATCTCCTTGAAACTTAGGGGCGCCTGCAATTTAGATGAAATTAACTGTTCTAAACCATTTGGATCTCTCTTTTCTAATTTAGAGTTCTCATTAGGTCTAATAAAAGTGGGACATCCTACCATCTCGCAAGGGCTATTATGTTTCTCTAGGTGGTTGGGCCAAGTACAACCCAACTTAGGATCATCCTTCTATCTCTGTTTTTCACTCTCTGCCCATGATCACCACTACTAGATAAGTTGTCTTTAACCTGAAGTTCTAGGGAATCAAGATTATTGTTAACTCTAGTTAATAGATGGGTTCCCCATGATCTATTCCTATAATGAAGTACCACCTCAAACTCTTTACTTTACCCTAGATTCATTTGCACCATTAATGCCTCCTATTCAGTTGAGTGTTCTTTTTATTCATTAAGAAAATTAAGAGACCTTGTGTCTACCTCCTTCAAAGATTCATCTTCAAAAATTATAGCTTTTTACTCCATCCTAACCATTTCTTATCCCCAACATCAAATATGCCACCAGATTTTCTGTAGCCTACAAATTGTAAAACTTATCATTGTTTTGAGTTTAAATTAGCTAAGTAATAAAATCAAGCTCAATTGTTTGTAAACTAACCTTGAATTATACAAGTGTGTTTATTGGCAACCACGTCACTTGCAGCCAAAACATGCCCCATGTGGAATTGATGTTCTTAAACATATTCTTTTTCTGAATATGCATTAGAACCTTATAATAGGTCAAACATGACATTCTCCATCAAAATGGAATCGAGTTCAACCACTCCCTAAAGCTCTTCAAACCAATGCAATAGCCAAGAATCACCATAAATAATTTTTTCCTTTGGTAGGAAGGTAACAAAATAATAGAACCCTCTAATTACCCAAACTATAATCTCTAACAATCTTAGATGTTTGATTATGTCTTATAATATCATCATCAAGACGTGACCTTTGGTTACTCCAAGAAGACTACATTGCAACATCTTTACATCCACCTCTTTAGTCTGTCCCTCTACAACAATAGCCTTATTTTAGCTTCCATACCTACTATAACATCCTAATTTTCATGAACTATTTTAAAAAAATCATATAAACTACAACAAAAATTTATGATTTTACATTGCATCCAACATAAAAAGGTACTCCTTATATCTAAATTATATCAGGTATAAGGCTAAAAAGTAACTTGCACCTAGAGATTAGGTGTAAAAATTATTTGATCCCACAATAATATAAGATTAAAAAATTGAGAGAAAATAATAATGACAATCACAATAGAAAACTAAAGTCTAAAAAGAGATATATCCTGATAACCATACTTGAGTACCAACCTAGAAAAAATTTCTCAATACAGATATTCACAACAAGTTCATCGAATCATCAGATACTTGTGAAATAAGGCAGTATCTGCTTTGTAGAAATGAGTAACACCCATAAAAATGATGGTTCATTATTGTGTATTAATTAAGGTAAAAATATATATCAATATAATAAGTCATGTATAACACATAGAAATCATACAATAAGATTGATAATGTACATGAATACATGTTCATGATATAAGATAACCCAAGAGGAAACAAATTAGGGTTCAACATTAGGTGATCAAAATATTCCACTTACTTAGTCACATTGATATTAGGGACCCTCATTATTTATAATTTGTGGAATGATATCATGACATAAAATAATTCCTAGTGAAGAACACTTTTGGCTATCATTACTTTCTAGTGGAATATATTATAGCATATAACTCATTCCAAGAAAAAAATTTCTTGGAAACCACATGTCTACAATCCTAGTTCTTATATATGCATAGCCTCGACAAGCTAATGGAACAAATATTAGAGTAGATTTAATGCTACTTTGGTTATCACAACAATCGAGAATAATGGGTACTAAAACAACCTGAAGAATACACAAATATAACTAGTACACCATCCTTAAATCATGTGTTCTTCTACTTTAGATATTAATGTCTTGTTAACCACTTATTCAATACTTACCAAGGCACCACTTGATTTAATTATAGTCATAACACTTCCACTTAATACCATTATATTATCACATGGGATACCACTAATCATTTGTTACATAAAATACCATTTATTACTTATTATTAAATTAATACCCATAATTGTTTACTCTATATATACTTAGAATTATGCTAATATCGATTAGAGTAAAAATTCCACAACACTTAGAATAATAATACAAGATACATAAATTACTACCAATAATAATTTAGAACATTATTCAAGTGAAAAGACTAAAATACCCTTACATAATTATAATTCAAAAATAACTCATAACACTCACCAACTCGCTAAATTTATCACAACACTTTGATATGTCATAATAAACACCATATTCAAAAATTAGAACTAAACCCCAATGTTTACACATGAAATACTAATCATGCCCCTAGGGTTTCTAAGCCCATTTTAGGTCATTTTCACATAATATCAATATTTATATTAGATATAATTAACCTAGTTAATCATATAATTAACCCAATTAATCACATATCAGAGCTATCACAATTTATCCTAAAGGATACTTGCACAACATCAGATTATTTTGAAATAATTCAAAATGATCATTTGACCTGTATTTCACTTAAATGCCTCGAACTTACAAAAACCATAACTTGAACCATACGTAACCAATATTTATCATACTATAAACCAAAATTTGTGTAAGCACCTCAATAAAAACAATGGCATACCTAAATTTCACAAAAAAGAAAGAAGAAACTAGCAAATTTACCAAAAAGTCCTAAACAAATTCTAGCATATAAAATACCTAAAACTCCACCTCTACCAAACTCTACCAATTATCTACATAATCTCCTAAACATAATATAATAATTAAGGATATAATTATCATTAATTGAAAACCCTCAATAACCCTCGCAAAACAAAGGGGTTGAAACTCACTAAGGGCTAAAATCTCAAATTATGGCCTCAAGAAGAAACTTTTACAGAAACACATAAACTTATGAAATTTAGTGCTTAACAACATCATTATGAAGAATAATAACATATATTATCATACTTGAAAATTTAGAGTAAAGCCTACATTGGCCTAACATGTTATTTAGGATAAAATAAGATATTATCCATAGTCACATAAAATGAGACATAAATATAATCTTGGATATGATAATTTTGATTTTTTTTAAAAAAATAGAGTATGTTATCATGGAAATATACAACATAAAATACAATTGTGAGTTTGCGACTAGTATTTGATGCACAATATAGCATAGATGGATACATGCAAGTGCCCAAAGGAGTTTACAATGAAGTTAAAGTTTCTATAAGAAGAATGGTGGGCCTATATTATCCAAAATAATCTATGTTTACTCAAAAATTTTGGTCCAGGAGATTTTAGCAAAAACCATACTATCTAGATAAAAACACAAGGCACTTGTATTTACCAATGAGGTCTGTGTTTTCCCTTCTTTTTTTTTACACTCCATTTTTTTTGTGAGATATGTACTAATATAAATGGTTGGGATGGAAACCCTAACCTACCATTAAACCATTTTATGCTCATCTCCTCTTATTCTTGTATATTCTTTTATTATTTTGAAGAGAGCATTGCTGGTTTTATGTAATTTTAAGAGAATTGATTCATTCTCCTTATAATCACATTCATTCCACATAATAAATTTAACACCCCAAAACTTACTACCGCAAAAATTCTTTTAGTGGAAGCATAATAACAAGATTATTGGCCATTACCATTATAATCAATATAAGTATAGGATACCATTACAAGGTAAAATACTTAGAACTTAAAATAAGATAAAAACATAGAACAAGGGAGTTTTTTGTTTGTTTATAAAACTTAAATAAGAATTTCAAAATTAACTCCAAGTTCAATATAGCAAAATACAATCAAAATGGATCCATTATAACTAGGAGTATAAAAAAGTATCCGAATAAAAGCTAACAATTGGATCGCCTGACTCTATGTCTAAGTCTAAGATACAAAGATCACTCTTCTACAAATAGATCATCAAAAATAGATAAATCCTTCGAGCGGTCTTTATCGACCTACACAATAAAGTCTAGGTATTATACTCATTGGAATGAACAATGCCCATGAAAATGATAATTAATAAATTATGAGCAACGCTCATAAAAATGATGATTAATAAACTACACCTTGAGTAAAGTAATAATACAATCATAATAAGGGTATACAAACAAATAAGGCCACATGGAAGAATAAGCATGAATATTGATTAAATATGATATGATACCATAAAATAACTAAATATGATATGATACCATAAGCATGAATATGAGTAAAGTATTACCATCCGGTCGAATGCACTCAATACCTTCCATGGTATCATGCTACTAGTCACTATTCTTAAACTAGTGGAATAATATGAAGCATCTCTCATGGAAAAATGCTTTAGAGCTACTATTATCATATGGAGGAATAGAATCAACACTTTATTCCTAACTCAAATTATCTATCACTTTAAGTAATTAATGTCTTATTAAAATTTTGTTTATCTCGATGTCATCATGCATACATTGATATAAATATTCAAGGCATATAAACTAGACTTACTAGAAATAAGAAAGGAACTAATGACACAATCTAGATGATGGTTGGAACATTCCTCAAGGAAAAAAAGCCATAAATCCCTTAAATTTCACAAGATAAGTATAAATTCTCCCATAAAACTCCTCATCACCCATTTTAGTATACCATCCTATAATAACATTATAAGAAACATCCAAAAATTAAGGTATAACTCCAACATCTTACATGTACAATAACTAGCCTACCTCTAGAGTTATCATTTATGATTTAAGCTATTTACTCATTTTATTAGACTCATGCTCCTCATAATTACACCAAATACTCCCCATTACATACTTAACATGGTTTAACCCAATATCATATTTGAAATACCATAGATTCCATAATTAACCTATATTAACTAAAATATCTTACCTTACCAAAAGCCTCAAAGTCTCATTTTAGGTTACTTGTATCATATTCAACAACCATTTTACTCATAAAACAATTAACTTTCAATAATTAATATTCCATTATTATTTTCCCACATTGTCAAAAAATGTTCAAAATACCCTTAGGATAGCCACAATACCCAAATTCCTAGGAAACTTATAAATCCGACATCATTAATTTTTTGCCTTCAATTTATTACATCACCATACAAATTACTCATATTCATTTCCCACTTACCATTATTAATGAATATCAAATTACAATACCATAGATCTTACTATCCCACTTAGGGTTTTTAGGATAAGTCTGGTCATAACAAATATCGCATAAGCACATGCTTTCTCATAATACTTGATTCCAAAATAAAATACCACATTATCATATATTGATATTATCAACACGACATTATCAAAATAACAACACCAAACATGAGATTACACACAAATTCACACATAAAATTCAAATCCCTAATTATGACATATATCCTTACACTAGTACCGCTAGCCTCTAAGCAATCAAAAGGCTCTAAGCCTCTTCCTCCAAAGTCATTGGAAAACCCCCTTTGCTAAGATAGAAACACGTCATTATTCCAAATATTCATCAAGAAAAGAAAGGCTAGGAAAAAGGAAAGGAAGAGAGAGATTAAGAGTGTGGATTGAGAAGGATAAAAAAAAACAAGCACGCTTGACAAGGGAAATGACTAGTTGAGACAAAGAGGAAAAGAGGCGATTAAGTTAAGACTGAGGGGAAAGGAAATGGTTGATTCAAGAGGAAAGAAAGTGGCCTGTCCAAGAGGAAAGCACTCCCATCTACCTAATGAGTTGATCCAATCAGTAAGTTAACCAACTTAGTGAGTTCACTCACTAGGTAAGATTGCCCAAAATATGAAAGTTACATGGTAGAGAGGAAGAAAAATCAAAAGGGTTGGGGTGATTGAGTCAAAAATGGTGGTCATGGTTGTGATGGACGAACAATGAATAATGAAGTGGATATGGAGGAGGCTAGTGATTATTCATTGGTTGGGTGAACCATGAAGTATGATACCGATGTTGTCGAGAGTCGATTAGGGTGGTCGTTAGGGAGTTATTGAGAAGAAAATTTAAAAAGAGCGTTATTGGAGCAACAGAGGTGAGAAAGTTTAGTGGATACAATGAATGAGGTAAGGATAGAGAAAGAAAGGGTGGTGTACAAATGGCTAAGATAGCCGAGGGTTGAGCTACAGATGGGTATAGGCAAGGCAAATATTAGGGGATTCGGATAAAGTTTCCTTATGACATATCCCTGGAATGAAAGGATGGGACAACAGTGATGACACAATTAGGCTTAAATAGGCCTGTGGGTTGCAGGCTAGGTAGAAAAAAAAATCAGGCAAAAAAGGACAAGCATGTAAATGAGAGGGAGAACTAAGGGTGAAGAAGAAGAAAGAAAAGGAATAAAGGGAAAGGGGGAAAATAAGAATAAGTGTAGGATTAGGATTAAAGTTTAGTTTAAATTTAGAATTTTAAGAATTATGGTAAGGCCAAAATATTAATCATCTGGGATTGGTATTAAGTTAAATTATTAATTACTCAAAATTAGGGTTAGGTTAAATTTGAGGTATTGCAATAAAGATCAATGGTTTTTCTCAATTTTTTATTGATTGTGTTGTTTCTTAGTTCAATTTTTATATTTATGAATTACATGTAGATTATAGTGATTAAAATTAAATATGAGGCTACTCCTAACTCGAAATGGGTTAGAAATGGCTTTTTTAGGAAATCGAAGAAGCCTAAGATGTTGTCATGATAAATTCAAGAAGATCAATATGAAGGCCCTCTCAACTATAAAATTTTTCTTGTATAATGAGTTCATATATAAGAAAGTAGCTGAAGAGACAATCGGTGACACCTTATGGTTGAAGGTGGAGCCCTTGTATATAACAAAATCAATCACAAATGGTTTTTTGTTAAAGAAACAACTTCATAATTTGAAATTAGGTAAGATTTATGCCTTGAAATCTCATCTTAATAAATTTAAGTTTATATTTATGGATTTGCAAATTATAAATGTCAAATTAAATGATTAGGATCTAGATATTATGCTGGTGTGCTCTTTGCTTGCAAACAATAAACATTTATGTAAGACTCTGTTATAAGGGAAGGATGAGTCGGTTCTTAATAATTTCAAGAAGGTCCCACTATAATGGAAATTGATCGAACATCAATTGGCTAGAGGAAGTTCAAGCGACTCACATAGTGAGAGGATTGTAGCTAAGGGATAAATCAAGAATAAGGGTCTAGTAATAGGAAAAATAAGAATTTTTTTCTACTATAGGTATGGTAAGAAGAATCATACTAAGATATTTTAACATAATAAGAGACTCGATAATAATTATGTTAACTCATCCAACTCATAAATAATAACTAATAGATAGATCAAGATGGATGATAGGTATATATAGGATTCCGAGTGCTCCTATCATATTTTTTTTCCAATCATAACTAGTTCAAGACTTGCAAGACAATTCAAGGTGGAGTTTTCCTAATGGGTAATGATGTTGTTTGCAAAGTAGTTGGGATAAGAGCAATGAAAGTTAGAGTTCATGACAGTGAAATTTTATAGGTGCTCCTACCGTATTTGTCCCAACTTGTAACACCCCAAAATTCACTAATTTTTTCTTAAGGAAGAAATTACAATAGAAATACTCAAATTAAAACCCATGAATTATGGGGATGTTACCGCCACACTTAGTACCAAACCGGTTCTCTCCGACCATTTTAGTAGCAAGTGCTAAGGCTAAGAAAGGATTTACATTAAACTCAGCCAACAGTTCATAAAAGAACTCAAAAGATCATACATTAAAAATCATAGGACGCATAAACGTTTATGAACCATAATAAGATAGAAATTAGAGTGCAAAATCAAAGAGGATAAATACTCAATACCAGGTAATAAATCAAAGAGGATAAATCTGATACAAAATAAATAATAAAAGGAAATAGAATCACATAAAGACTGAAATATGGCCACAACTCTCTCAAACTTTGAGCCAAAACATGCTCAACACTTAGCCCCACCGGATGTCTCGCCCATCTGCACAAAGTCAGAAGGACATACTACTCATGGGAATGAGCAGCACTCATGAAACGGGTGATCAATATGCTATGTACCGAGCAAGGTAACCGAGCACTAAGGCCAACACATAAGCACATAATAATGTAAAAGAAATAAAAGAGCATAATCCATCATGATATCATAATATCGAGCAATCATTCGGGTACATACATAAAGGCCCATTTATAGTCTGATTAATTATTTAATTAATATTTTATCGGAAGTCGATACACACCATGCCTTTTATTAAATCCATGTAAGTACAGGAACACCCCACTATTATTGCCGGTGGGTCGGTCACTTGCCAGACAAGGTCCACACCACTATTATTCACTGGTGGACCGGTCACTTGCGGGACAATAGTCCACATCACTATTCCTAACTGGTGGATCGGTCTGGTTCCTGCTCACATGGTGTTCCACTGTAAGTAATTAGTGTCTTTTAAGTACTTTAGCAAACTTCAGTTTGTGTTTATTGAGCTCGAGGTCACCCCACTATTATAGCCGGTGGATCGGTCACTAGGGTAACATACCCTACCACTATTAAGCTGGTGGATCGGTCTCCAGGCTACTGCAGTACCTGGCCACTATTATGCCGGTGGATCGGTCTGGGCCCGGCTCAACATCTTCCATTTTACGTAATTAATATCTTAAGTATCTTATTCAAAAGCTTTCACCATAGACATGCACAAATCATTCTCTTTATACTTCACACATCACAAATCATAAAAATTCCACCATCATAATTACACTTTAATCGCCAACACACATGATAATACAAAAATTCTAAGCAACCACAACAAACCCTAATTATCCACACAAACCCTAGTTCGGTCTCCTACGGACCCTTATATAATCTCTACGTATTGTTTTTGATCTAAAATGTTCAAACACCCAAATAACACTTACATTACCTTCCTTACATCCCAAATCAACCTTTCATACGTAGATTTCACTCCCATGCAAACTTTACACATCCCAAGCAACCTCTCAAACTTTTTATACAAACCCTAAATCCCATGCAATCATTAACTCCCATGCAAAACCCTAACTTCACCATGCAAACCCTAATACCACCATATAACCATTAATACCACCATGCAAACCCTAATACCACTATACAATCATTAATACCACCATGTAACCATTAATACCATCATGCAAACCCTAGTCCCACTATGTAGCCATTAACACCACCATGCAACAATTAATACCACCATGCAAACCCTAATACCACCATGCAAACCCTTAATACCACCATACAAACCCTAATACCACCATGTAAACCCTAATATCAGTATATCACCATGCAACATTACCTCCATGCAAACCCTAATACCACCATACAACCATTAATACCACCATGCAACCATTAATACCACCGTACAAAATCTAAGATTCCTTTATACAAAACCCTAAATTCAATCCACATAAAACCAAAGATTCATCCATACCAAACCCTAGAATAGATCATCTCATACAAAACCATCAATTAGATTCTTTCATACAAAGCCATAAATTATATTTTCCCATATAAAACCATAAATTATATTCTCCCATATAACACCATAAATTGGATTCTCCCATACAAAACCATAAATTAGATTTTCCGATATAAAACCATAAATTATATTCTCCCACACAAAAACATAAATTAGATTCTCCCAAATAGAACCATAAATTATATTCTACCACACAAAACCATAAATTAGATTCTCCCAAATAGAACCATAAATTATATTCTCCCACACAAAACCATAAATTAAATTCTCCTATATAAGACCATAAATTATATTTTCCCACACAAAACCATAAAAATCATAAATTAGATTCTCCCACATGAAACCCTAAAATTCTCCATTTTATTCTTCCACTCATGAATCATTAAAATAATTAGGTCAACTCACCCCCTTGGTCAACTTATTTTCCCCATTCTCCTTTTTCATCCTTTCTCCCATACAAACCACATTAAAATCCTCACATGCATGTCTTATAGGGTCACAACACATATCATTGCATACTACAATATTTCATCACATATAGTATCATACCATACAAAAACATTCTTCAACTCTATGTTGTACCACATACGGAATAATTAATAATGATAAACGTAGGATAGATAGCATGCAAAGCACATAATGTATATAAGTACACAAAAGGCCTTAGCACTCCTTACCTGAAATGACACCAGTCTTGGAGCATGCTCCTATGCCTCCTTAGGTCTTTGACCAAATAATAACATACTAATAAAAATAACATTAACAAAATTCTAACTTTCCTAAAGATATAGAAATAATAGAAATATTATAAAAGTTGATAATATAGGTTTAAAGACTTTGCCCTAATAATAATAATGATACTAAAAATAATATCAATGAGAATATAAATAAGAATAATAATAGTAACAGTAATAATAATAAAAAGGACATTATTCAAAAATAAGTGAAATAAGGGTTTTGGCCCCTTTACCAAATAATACTAATAATAATATTAATAAAATAAATAACCAAATTTAGTAATAATAATAATGATGTAATAATAATAACAACAACAAAAACAACAACAACAACAACAACAACAATAATAATAATAGAAAACCTAATAGTAAAGTAGTTGTAATATCAATAATGGAATAATAATAGTAGTAATTTGAAATAGAAATAATAATAATATATTAATATTAATAATAGTAATAATAGAAATAATAATAATAATAATAATAATAATAATAATAATAAAATCGAATTAAAAATACAATAGGGCTTCAGCCCTCAATAGAAATAATAATCAAAACATTAATACTACTAATAATAATACATAATAATAATAATAATAATAATAATAATAATAATATTTATATTCAAATAAATGAAATAAATTAAAATAAGGCTTATAAAAATAGGGAGAAGGGTTGAGAGGGTCTAGGGTTCAACCTTAGGCTGGAGGGGATAGACGGCACCGGCGGTGGTGCATGGCGGCGGCGGTGGCGGCGATGGCCAGAAAATGGAAGAAAAGGGTAAAAGTTCAATGCTAGGAAAAAGATAGGGAGAATTAAGGTGGAAGTAAAGGTATTTAGGTTTGCCCAGGAGGAGAGGAACATAATGATGGTGGCGGTGTAGCCAAAAGTGGCGGCGCACGGCGGCAACGGTGGTGGCCGAATGGGAAAGAAGAAGAGAAAGAGAGGAGGAGAGGGAGAAAGAGGAAAAGAAAGGGGTAGGGAAGATAGAGGAGGGTCTGCAGAAGAGAATGGGAGGTGAAAGAAGCGACGACAGCGGCAGAAGGGGTGGTTAAAGGTGGTTCGAAGGGCAGTGGAGGCAGAAAATAAGGTTAATTGGAAAGGATACTTCTCACAGTAGGGGTGGCTTGTGTAGGAAAAATCGAGAGATATGGGACATTTGGTTAGCTAGAGGGAGGTGCAAGGAAGAGTTTGGGGGCCAGAAAGGGCGGCAAAGTTGGCCGACGGAGGCGGACGATGTAATACCCCGTATTTTTATAATTCAGATTTATTAAGTTTAATGATTTTATTAGCGTAATTTGATGTAAACAATTAATTATTTTAATTTCGATTCATTTTATGGATTTATCGACGATTTCCAATTCATATTTGAATTAATCGTTGTCGTTCCGAACCATTCTAGATAAATTCGTTCACGATAATGATTTTATTATATTCTTATGAATTCGATTTTTGGTTAAAAATATGTATTCCCATTCTTTCTCGTATTTTGAATTTAATATTTTAGATTCGTTCTCGATTATAACTTCATCGTGCGATTTCGACTTTATTTTGGAGTTATATTTCGTTAACAAAATAAATTATTTAAATTATGAAATTTCTGCTTAGATAGTTAAATTTATTTTAATAATTTTATCCGTAGAAAATAATTTCGACTTTAAATTTATTCTTTTTAGGAAATCGTTAATATTTTCAGAAATTTTTAAATTAAAAAGGTTTTTCAGAGATTATTTATGAATTTCTTTCCAATATTAATTTTCTTCTGTTTAACGCTTTTTGATTTACGGAAAACCGATTTTGAAAATTATTTAAATTAGTCTTGGTTTATTAGAATTTGACTTAAATATTTTATTATATGGTTTTAAATAATTATTCGAGGTCTTATAATGTATTTTCGTAAATAATATAAATTTTTCGTTCGTTGGTAAATTCTTTTGAAAATGTTTCTGAAATTCTTTATATAGTTCTTTTATTAATTTTAACCTTTCGGAACCTTACGAAATAATTTTCGTTTAATGAATTTTAGATAAAATCTTCCAATAATAATTTTTAAAAATCTAGTATTTTATTTTATATGAGTATTTGAAAAAAAAACGAACCCAACCCGACCCCCTCTTCTTTTCCTTTTCTCTCCTCTCCCTTCTATTCTCTTTTTTCCCGTCGGTACCCTACTCTCTGCACCCAAGCCAATCGCAGCCTCCCTCACTGCCTCTTCTCCCCAGCTCCTCCCTGCTCTAGCCACCCCACCGGTCGACCGCCACCGGAGACGCCATAGCAGCAACCACCAAAGCAGCGCAACGTGTAACACTCCCAAAATTCACTACCGAAAAATTTCATTTTATTTGAAAGAGTTAGCGGAAGAAAATTATACAATCGTGAATCTTGGGGATATTACCGCCACACTTAGTACTAGATCGGTTCACTCCTACCATTCCAGTACTAAGTGCTAAGGCTAAGAGCATAAAACACAATTTACAATCCATTTTTAAATCAGAGTAGTGCATCAAATTATTTACAAGAATAAAATCCACCAATGGTGGTTACTTTAGCAACATTAACATTTAAAACCAAGAATTTAAATGAGAAAGAGAAAAAGCCTAACGGTACGAGATAATTCCTTACTCTCTTTCCCATTACCCACTTGAGTAGCACCTGAAAAGACCTGCAAGGGCACTACCCATTGAATAGGAAGGGGCCCCACGAAGGGAATCCCTTCAGTACTATGGTACTGAGTAACCCTTTAATACCACACTTAAAAACAGGCCCGCAATGCAACACATAATGCAAGCTATACACATATGTAATAAGAGGTGCATGCATAACAATCACATATATAACAAGGCTACCACATATCAACAAGCTATAAGTTACGATTGATACTTTTGGGCCTTAAGCCATGTCATAGTGTACAATCAATACATTCGGGCCTTAAGCCATTATTCCGTCATCAATCAATCAATCTCATATTTTATATCCATCTGAGTGCGAGAACCCCACTATTATAGCCGGTGGATCGGTCACTTATAGGGCATAACGCACCTAAACACTATTATATGCCGGTGGATCGGTCTCCAGGGAAAAACGCTCCTAGCCACTATTATTCACCGGTGGACCGGTCTAGCCCTGACTCACATGGTGTTCCACTATAAGTGATTAGTATTTTTTTTCATAACCTTATTCACATACATAACTGGTTTTATTGAGCTCGGGACCCCCACTATTTTAGCCGGTGGACCGGAATACATATAATCATCATCCAGGGAAAAACGCTCTTGGGCCACTATTATATCCGGTGGACTAGTACATAATATCACTTGCCAGGGCAACACGCTCCTGGGCCACTATTATATCCGGTGGATTGGTGCTCAATATCATAAGTCAACTGGGCCAGGCTCATTAATCTTTCACTTTTGTAATTAGTGTTTTTCCTTTCTTTAATTAGCATAACAATTATATTTAATTGCCTCGAATGGGAGATCAAGAACCCAAGACACAAAGGTACACCGGTCGTACCGGTGCATACAAGCTACTCAGTACCCTTAAACCACGAACCCAAAGACGCAAAGGTACCCTGGTCGTACTGTTGCATAAAGCTACTCAGTACCCTACCGACAATGACACCTAATCCATAAGTATGCATACCCCCTAACTAGGTCTGTAGAGCTAGAAATAGTAAGATATAGGGCCTGGCTGAGGCACAAAGGCACATCAGCAAATACCAGAATAATCATGGACTAAACCACGTCTTTAGGGTAGCGACCCCTAAAGAGTCACCATTCCCGATCTCGAGATTTTTCACTTTAAGTATTAGTGTCTTAATTAAGGTGATCACAAAAAGCACAATAATCAGATACTTATTCGCTTTCTATCGTTCTGATATCATTAGTCATTTCTTATTCAGATGGTTATCCATGCTATCACAGAGAAACCATTAAGGCCATACTAATTATCAAATACTCGTACTTGGCTAATCAGCGTTATTTAAATCATATTATGAAATTCCACATTCACAACGACAAGATAGATACAAATTACTTATTTACCCCTTATCTATATATTTGCTAAGTCATACCTTCCTTACGTGACAAATTACCATATTACCCTTTAGGTTGCATAATTACCAAATTACCCCTTATTCGATTTAGGTTACCAGGTTATCTCCTACGCTTTTTAGATCACCATTCACCCCTCATAATTACTACACTTCTCATGTCTCTCATTTGGTTGGTTAGATTACCGAATTGCCCTTCTCCTTTGTTATAATTACTAAATTGGCCTTGAGTTGGATCAGTTACCAAATTACCCTCCTTCATTATCATGATTACTATTTTGCCCCTTTAGTTCGTTAAATGATTACCAATTTACCCTTTAGTTGGATAAATTACCAGATTGCCCTTCTCTTTTATCATAATTACCATTTTACCCCTCTCAATGATTGTAATTGCCATTTTACCCCCTTTCAATTATTATAAATCCCAAATTACCCTTCTTCATAATTACAATTATTAATTTACCCTTCTTCAAAATTACAATTATTAATTTACCCTTCTTCATAATTACAATTATTAATGTACCCTTCATCATAATTATAATTACCAATCTACCCTTCTCCATATTTATAATTACTAATTTACCCTTCTCCATTTTTATAATTACTAATTTACCCTTCTTCATATTTATAATTATTAATTTACCCTTCTCCATTTTTATAATTACTAATTTACCCTTCTCCATATTTATAATTATTAATTTACCCTTCTCCATTCTTATAATTACTATATTGCCCTTCTCCATTATTAAAATTACCATAATGCCCTTTTATTGGTTAATTTACCAAATTACCCTTCTCTATTATCATAATTATCTAATTACCCCTTTTAATCATAATTTAATTACCAATTTATCCTTCGTCATTATCATTATTACGAAGTTACCCCTTACTCCCAAATTTGCCATAAACATCCTTTTATTTACAAAATTACTCTTCTACCCCTTTTTCTTATAAAATTACCATAACACTCATTTTACTTTACAAATTACTATTTTACCCTTTTACATCTAAAATTACCATTTTTATCTTTCCTTATAAAATTACTACTTTTGCCCTTCTTTTCCAAAATTACCATATTACTCCTTTACTCCCAAAATTACCATAATAACCCTTCCTTATAAAATTAACATTTCGCCATTCATTTATAAAATTACCATATTACCATTTACTTATGAAATTACTATTTTGCCCCTCTGCCTTCAAAATTACCATAATTCCCCTTTACTTGAAAAATTACCATCTTTTCCTTTACTCATAAAATTACCATAATACCCTAACTTCCATAATTACCACAATACCCTTTTTTACTTGTAAAATTACCATATTGCCCTTTTCCTTCAAAATTACCATAATACCCTTCTTTCTCACAACTTACAATTTTATCCTTTTACTTATAAAATTATCATTTCACCCCTTTATTTTGAAATTACCAAAATACCGTTTTGCTTACAAAATCACCGTTTTACCCCTTTCTTTCAAAATTACCAAAATACCCCTTTACTACAAAATTTCCAAAATACCCTTTTTTACTTATAAAATTTCCACTTAACCCCTTTATTACACTACTTTTATGAATTTACCACCACTACATAAAATACTAATATTAGCACCTTATTATTATCATTTAACTCCACCAACTTGTCATTATTCAACATAATACTCATTAGCAACTACATATATTATATCACATACTTAAATAGGCATATTACTAACATACCCTTAGGCTCACAATAATATTATTTATGCATTAATAACATAATACATCATAGACAAGCATTTAACATTTCCATCAAAAATCAAACTTCTTCCTTAAGTATCATACCTACACATGGCACAAAAGCTATCATACTTTTCTTTTTATCGATCAACATAAACAACCATCTATATATCATGCTAGGCACACAAAATATGCATAAAATCATACTAAAATCCCTAATGTACTAGCATACGTTTTTCCATGTATTTAAATGAGGTTTAACGATTACCTTAATCCCGCAAAATCGAACCTTACCGGTATCCCGGTTAAAGATTCAAAGCTTAATTAGCAACTCAACACCTAAAAATAATATCAATAACTATTAGGTTAGAAGTAAGAAATTAAAAGGATAAAACTTTATAAAAATTTATTTAATAATAAAACACTTTAATTAATTATTAATATACCTCAATAATTAAACATAAAAACTCCCAAATAGTTTGGAACTCACGCTGCATGAGCAGCGTGAGCCACATGCAAGTTGGGATGGGAAAAATGGGTCGAAGGTAGGGGTAGAGATGAGGGATGGTCATTTTCAGGTTGAGGTCTTTAGGCTAGGAAAGAAGATGGACGGGGGAGGTTTGGAGGCAAGTTAAGGGTGCAGGAGTGAAGAGGGGGTGTAGGTGAAGGCTAAGGATGGGTTGTTGGCGGCAGCAAGGGGCGAAGATGGCTGCCGAGGTGGATCGAGGTGGAGAGGCTGAGAAAGAAGGAAAAGAGGAGGGAAAAATGAAGGGGTGCAAGGGCTGTTTTCGACCAAATAAGGCATGGTGGTGGTAGAGGGGGTTGCAGGGTGTCGAATGGTGGGTTTGGTGGCGGCAGAGGTGGCCGGACAGTGGCGAACGGGGCGGTTGCAGGAGGCTTGGCGGTAAGGGAGAATAGTGGGGAGAAAAAGAAGAGGGGGAGAAGGGAGGAGCTGCAGGGGCTCGAAGGTGGCTTGGGGGGTCTCGTGGTGGCGCAGAGCAGTAGCGGGTGGTGGCAGAAGGTGGCACAGGGGCTGGGTGCGGTGGTTGGAACGGCAGTTGGCGGCGGCGTGGTGCAAAAACCAGGGAAGAATGGGAGGGAGGAGAAAGGAGAGAAGAGGCTCGGGGGAAGGAGATGAGGGCTCGAAATTATGGGGGATGAAGGGCTGGAGAGATGAAGAAAAATACAAGGGAGAAGAGAGGGGGAAGGTGGCTGGTCGGTGAGGGGAAGAAGGGTGGCAGACGGTGGTCGGGTGATAGGGAGGTGAAGGGAGAAGAAGAGGAAAGAAGTCAGGCATGGTTGGAGGGTGCAGGGGATAGTTTGGTTCGAAATAGGAAAGAAAAGGATGGGGGAGAGAGGAGGAGTAGCAGGGAGGCAGGTGGTGGCCGGGCATGGCAGTTGCAGGAGGCGGCTGGCTTACTCAGGGTGTCGGGCGTGGAAGAAGAAAGAAGGGAAGGGAAGGGGTGCGAATGGGCGGTTAGACAGGCGTAGGAAAGAAGGGGAGCCGACTGGTCCAGTCTGGGAAAAAGAAAGGAGAGGCGGGTTGTGTCACATGGGCCACGCGGGAGAGGAAGAGATGGGCCGAGGCCCAGTGCGCTGGGGAGACAGGTCAGGCCGGGTGGCCCAAGGGAGGGGAAAAAGGGAAAAAGAAGAGAAGAAAAGGAAAAAGGGGAAAAGGGTAAAAAAGGGAAATGGAAGAATAGGGAAAATAAAGTAAATTAATTTATAAAATCATAAAATGTAATATTCTTGATAAATTATTTAATTTAATAATTTAATTCATTATAATCTATATATTAGTTTAAAAAGGATAAAGTTAGTAAAATATTAGTTTGGAAAATTATTTAAATAAAAATAGCATGATAAAATAAAAAAATATCTATTTTAATTTACTAAATATTCCCGTCCAAATTTATACTCAAAAATCAATAAATTAATTAAATTATATAATTTTAAAAGCTAATTTATTTCAAATAAAAGCTATTTATTAAATTATTGGTTTTCTAAAATTTTGGGAGATTACATCGTGGCAGCCACCGAAGCAGCAGCAAACAACCATAGCACGGACGAGCTGCGCAACTCGCGCCACCACTCGGTCACCGGCGAGCCTGGCTGACCACCGGCGAGCCACTCCTAGCCTCCAACGAAGCTTCTCCGGCCTTCCTTTGTCCCGATTTGTGTTGGTTTCGTTGGTATAAATTTCTGAAAATCCTAATAGTGATTTGATTAATTGGGTATAATTTAGCTTGTGATAAGCTAAATTAATTGTTCGATAATGTATATATGTGTTGTGAGATTGTTTTGGATAAGTTAATTGTATGGTTTAGGTTGGAATTCTGGAAAATTGAATTTTTGGCCGGGTTATGCCCTAATTTTTTGGATTCGTCCGATTTAGCTATTTTTGATAAATTGATTATACAATATGTTTTAAAATGTATCTAATTTCATGTCAGAACCGTCAATTTAAGAAATTTATGCAGAATTTATCGAAATTTGATTTCAAGGTCAAAATTCGTGTGTGATGAAATAAGGTCGCTTAATTGAGTCATTCCACTCAATTGATTTTATATTATCGTTCAAAATGTATTTAATTTCATATTGGAAGTGTTGATTTGGGCAAATTGTGCGTAATTAATCGGAATTGGATTTTTAGGTCAAAACTCTTGCGGGTCAAAATTGGATTGTGTTATCGGGTCATTTTATTCAATTGACTATATAATTTACATTAGAATAAATTTAATTACATTTCCGAACCGACAATTTATATATTTTAGCAAGAGTTGATCGGAGTTGTGTTCCGGGCTCAAAAACCCTAATTGTGCTAAATTGGGTGTTTCTTTTATTGGTTTTGATAAATTGATTATTTGATATGTTATAAAATGTGTTTAATTACATTTCTAAACATTTAATTTGATTAAATTAATAGAATTCAACTGAATTGTATTTTCGGGCCTAAAACCCTAGATTTCAAGTGAGATTATGAAATTGATCATGTGTATAATTGTTTTTCTAAAATTAAATTTGTAGAAATAGTGGAAATAATCCTAATTGCTTTCTAATACCTTTAATTTGAATTAATTAATTTGAGTTACCCGAGTTTGTGTTGTGGGCTTTAAAACCCTAATTTTGAATATAGATAGTCTTAAATTGGCTACTGGGAAGATTGTTTCGTTGAAATTAATTATCTAGATTTATGTAAAATTAGTTTAATTGTGTTTTAAAACTATCAATTTGAGGTAATTGAAGTGATTTGGTTGATTCATAGTTTAGGGATTAAAAACCCTAATCTAGGGGGATTGTTTTATAAAATTGATTTTTGCTATGTGTCTTTTATCTAATCGATTTCTGTCTTTGGTTTTTAAATCAGTTAAATTATGTTTTAATCTAATTGGTTTGGATTCGGTTCCATGTAAATGGTTGGTTTACCTATTTAGTTGTAAAACCTAATGAATAAGTTATTTTCGATAAATTAACTTATGATGGATTATTCTTTCTCGGTCTTTCCAAATTAATTTGAGATGTCCCAAGTGGTATTTGTATTAATCCATTTTGATTATATTTAATCTTAAATCTTAATAGAGCTATGCTTTTAAGTCCTAAGTTTTGGACACATTTTCCAAGAAAGATCGTTTGTGTTCTGTTGCGTTTATTTAATTATACATTGATAAGATAGTTTCTAACCTAGTTCCGATTTTTATCGCGCGATCTAGGAAAGCTTTATTGTGGATCCTCGAGCTAGTGATCTCTCTCTCCCTCTTATCTCACTTAGCTAGCTTCGGATTTAGGTAAGTCTCTACTTACCTCCACTTATGGGTGTTTCGTAAGGACGTAACTAAGGCCGCTTGTGTGTTACGTGTTTTACTTGCCTTGGATGCCTTGTACGATTTATATGTTGTGTCCTATATGTTATCTGTTTTTATTGTGTAGCGCAGCTTGGAACCGAGGTATGTTCTCGTGCTCTTGTCTGGTATGTGCTAATATGGGTATCCTGCAAGTTATGATGGATGTCGTGTGGCCTTTTAGGACATGCATGTTTAGGGTAAAATTATTTCGAATAAGACACATTAAGACACTAATCACTTAAAGAGAAAGATGTGGAGCTGGACCCAGACTGGTCCACCAGCGAATAATAGTGGCAGGGTATGTTACCCTCGTGACCGGTCCACCGGCTATAATAGTGGCAGGGCATGTGCCCTTGTGACCATTCCACTAGCTATAATAGTGGGGGATTCTGTGCTCAACAAACTGAACATAATAATGATAAGACATGGGAAAGACACAAAGTAATTACAGTGAAACATCATGTGAGCCGGGGCCAGACCGGTCACCGGCGAATAATAGTAGCAGGGTATGTTACCCTCGTGACTAGTCCACCGGCTAAAATAGTGGCAGGGCATGGCCCTCGTGACCGTTCCACCGGCTATAATAGTGGAGTTCCCGCACTCACATGAATTGATAAAGACTATGATGTGAATCGACTATATTTACCAGAGATCTACAGAACGAGTCTACCTGGACCATAGCCGGCCTTCATTATCTATATTACTACATGTTGCTTATGTGATTTATGGCCAGGTAATGAGTTATCAATAATATGGATTATTCTTACCTAAGGCGCATGAGCTACTTTATATTTCGGTAATACCACACTTACATGTCTAAATAAGATGTTACATATGTTTCGCATGTTATTATATGTGTATGGTAGGACTTATGATGTGGGTATTGAGTATGCATAATATTGTATCAATGTAATGCACCATGATTCAATATGCACTTGATGGTATAGTTTACGTCTCTCCCATAAGATAGGGTAGTGGGATTTACTCAGTATTGGACCCGTACTGATACTACCTTGGTTGAATGGGTCCTGTGATGATCCACTGATGGTGAGAAGCAGATCTCTTGTGCAGGTTTAAGATTGGATATTGTTTTGGGGTGGAAGGCTTGACTTGAGAGAGTAGGCAATCCGGATTTTGATCCATCGGGTTTTATCTTATTTAACTGTATTTATCTTTGGAAGTTACAAGGGTTGTATTTAAAATTTCAAGTGTATGGTAATTGACTTTCAATTTTTCGTACTCTGATAAGCTTTTAAAATTCGGATTTATTTCACAGGTTCTGCTGATTCATTCAACGATGATTTTATTTAGTGAATTTATTCACTTGCCATCTGCCTATGGATATCTCCTTGTGAGGGTTTATCCTCACGGCATAGATGTTTAAAATTTTGTTTGACATGTTTTAGCCTTACATCTAGCATGAGATAGATGGTGGACATTTATCTTGTGTTAGATGTGGCTGTAACATTCCCCAAATTCTATCCTAGCTTCTGCTTTATTCTTTCAATTTTTTTTTCAGAAGTGAATTTTGGGGGTGTTACAGACGAGGTGTCTAAAGGAGTGGCTGCAGCAAGGTCAGGATTCTAGAGAAAACAACTAAAGTTTGATACAAGGCAGTGTAAGGGGGTATTTATATATTTTAGAAGGGAGATTAGGGTTCTATGGGTCTGCTACGGGGTAAGGCAGGTAGGGTAAGGGTTACCGGCGGTGCAGTTGGCCGGTGGCAACAATTTTTGGGGGAGGTGTTGTGTGCAGGAAAGAAATGGGAGGAGGATTGGTCTTATGCAGTTGCCGAATCAGGGGGAAGAGAAAGGAAGGAAAACGGCCAGTCAATAGTGCGTAACCGGAGGCAAAAATCCAAGGACGACGGCGAAAATGGTGCAGGTGCTCGACGTCGATGGGGGAGGGAAGTAAGGAAGGAGAAGAAAGAAAAAGGATGCTATACCGGCGGTCTCGAAGGAAAAAGAAGGGAAGAACTGGGTGGTCGGGCGCGAGGGGGGTTCATTTAAATGAAATGCGGCGCGACGAGGGAGAAGGAGGCCGGTTGTGCGGCTGGGCTGGGCTGAAGGAAAAGGGAAGGAGGGAGGGGACTTGGGCCGCGAGCTGGCCTAGGTCAGGGAGGAGAAAAAAAGAAAAAGAAGAAGAAGAAGAAGAAAGAAAGGAAAGCAAAAGAAAGAAAAAAGGAAGAAAGAAAAAGGGAAAGAAAAACGGAAAAAGGAAAAATAATGGATTAGGAAAATTAAATTAATCTAAATATTTAGGATATTTAAATAAAATAATAATTAAATCCCTTTTTAGGCTAAATTAGGTTTTTTAAAAGATTTTCTATAAATTCTATTTTAATTAGCAAAACATCCTAATTTTATTTAATTAAATTATTTATAAAATTCATATTAATTTGAAACTATTTTCTCCTTCTTATTTTAAATAAAATAATTTATTTAATTAATTTCTAAAATAAAATCCGTAATTAGCATTTCTCTAAATTAAAATACTTGTAAATTTCTTTTAGTTTACCCTAACTAATTTGATTTGATTTTAATATAAATAATTTATTTAATTAATTTTTATAATAAAACCTCATTTAAATGAAAATTTTAAAATTAAAAATTTTCGGGGCATTTCACAACTAGATATATTTCCAAACATACGAGGCAACATTATTGTAAAATGTTCCACATGTCCTAAAGATGACCAAGAGACTACTTTCATTGAGTTCATTAGATTGTATTGGGTATTATTATAGGGTTGATAGTGGCATGATGAGGGTTACTAAAGGGGTTTTTTGTGATGAAATTTAGAAGGGTCAAGGCACTATATGAGCTAATTGATTTGATTATTGAGGGTGCATCTGTCAGCTATAATGACATCTATAAGTATGTCTAACTTAGATGTTACTAAACTTTGGCATATGCGAGTGGGATACATAAGTGCCAGATGCTTGACTAAGCTCTCTAAGAGAGGGTTACTAGATAGATAGAGTCCACATACTATGGACTTTTGCAAGTATTAATTATTTGGAAAGAAGAAGTATGTAAGCTTTTCAATAGCTAAACATAGTACGAAGATGCCTCTTAATTTTATCTATTTAGATTTACAAGTCCCATAAGGGTGGTTTGTGCTTCTTATCAAACTTTATTAATAAATTCTCTCTGGGATGGTATAGGTTATTTTAAAAAAAATAGAATGATTTGTTTAATGTGTTCTAGTGCCAGAAGACCCTACTTGAGAAGCAAGTTAGGAGACAAGTTAAGTGTCTTAAGATGGATAATGGTCTTGAGTTTGTGGAGTAAAGTTTCACTAATTTATTATTTTTAAAACCCATGGGATCGCAAGGCACTATACATGTATTGGAATACCACATAAGAATGGGGTAATTGAGAGGATGAACAAGGCCCTATTAGAGAAGGATTAGTGTATATTATCACATGATGGGTTGGGCAAAGAGCTTTGGGTTAAATCTATTTACATGGCAGTGTACTGACAAACTAATCATTTTACATATTTTCACCTTATTTTGCCTCCACTTTATGACCTTGTTTCATATGATTCATGAACTTTATAGTAATTTAAGTCTCTTATACTCGATACTACTCTCCTTGTATTTTTTTTCAAGGTTTACACAAAAACACACAAAACCAAGGAATTGGAAGATGGATTCTAAGAAAGGATTACTCATGGAAGTAATTGAGGAAGAGGAATCAACCCCATATGCTTAGGGAGCAAGGAGGAAAGCTACAAAGTTAAAAAGAGGATGAGAAGAGCACAATTTGGATGAGCTACCAGTTGCGCACGACCGAGTTCACCATCATGTCATAGTTATGCACCAAAGAGGAACCAAAAATAACAATAGGTCAAAGAGGAGATAGTTACACGATTTTCCTGTGTAAGGTTGGCACAACTGTGTAACATGCTTTATGCACCTAGTGACATACAATGATAGCAATAATATTGCACTGTCTGGTTGTGCAAGCTAGCCATGGCTATATAGCAGTGGTTATTCCACATTTTAAATGCACAATTGTCTCCTCTCTTTGGTAGATTTTTCCCATTGGAATCTAGAATGTTTTAGGCTTTTTTCTCCCCTTCTCTCCAGACACAAAACTCTATATTTGTACCTTTGATTACCTATTTAAAAATTAGTTTTAATATTAGCTTAAAGCATTGTACATATTTTTGATATTATCATTTCAATGTTGTACTCTATGGTTCTATCTTTCCAAATTTTTCTTATAATTTATCATCATGCACATTATTTTTGTTTTTGTATTTTTTTTATTGTATTTTATTACAATCATAAGTGAGTAGATATCTTCTCTAGAATTGAATTAGGAACATTTTAATATCATTACAAAGAATTAATGTGTATTTGTATTTATAGTTCTTGTGTGTTGTTTCTTATGTTTAAAATCACTATCATGAGTTGAGTTTGATGGAATTTAACTTACTTAGATTTTTCTTATAACTAAAAGGTTAAAATAAATGTTGAAACTTAACATAAGAACGATAAATAAATGATCGTGAAAGTACAAGGTTGTTTCTTAGGGACTATAGTGGCATTTAATAGTTTCAATCTTATTTGTTAGGCATGAAAGTATTCAATGAATTAGGTTGAATATGCTATTAGAACTTGAAAGATCATAGTGAAAAAAATTAGACCAGTTGTTTACAGTCATTTGGACTATAATGCAATGTTTCATCAATCCATTGATGAATACCAAAATTAAGCTTGAAGTTTAATCCTAGTTTTTATAATTATTGTTCTAGAAATTGTAATTTTTTTTGTAGTTGCATTCATTTTCATAATTTATATCCATATTTTCATTTCTACATAGTCTAGATAATCAAATTGAGGAAGATTAGTAGTCAATTACCAAATCTCTATAGGATATAACCTTAACATGCTACAATGAATCCATGAACTTGTAGATTTGGTGCATTGTGTACCTGGTGAACTATTCATCTAGCCATTCCATTTAGTTTAAGAAACCTAAAAAGGTATGATCAAGTAAAATAACTTAATATTTTAATGTTATTCTTTATTCAGTGCTAAGATTATTTTTTATGTGCATGCGCTAGTTTCATACTCAAATGCCATTGTTAGTTCTAATTCTACTAAGTTGTGTGTTGTTATAAAGGAGGAAATGCACCTAGAAATAATTATACATGGTAACTTATGAAAGCATCTAGGAAGAAGAAAATAGTTGATTGTAAGTGGGTCTACAAGTTCAAATAAAAAGCCATAGGAGTTAAGAGATTAAGATATAAAGCTCGCTTAGTTGCATGTTGGTTAATTTCAATACTTAACGTATACCACAATGATGTTTTTTTTTTCTTTTATTGTTAGGAATTATTTCATTAGTACTTTAATTGCACTTGTAGCTATGCAAGAGTTAGAGTTAGAGCAGTTGGATGTTAAAATAACATTCCTAAATACTGATCTCAAGGAGGAGATCTATATGTGCTAACTAGATGGGTTCATTTTTAAAGGAAATCAAAATGATGTGTGCTTGTTGAAGAGGTCACTTTATAGTCTGAAGTAGTCCCCTATAAAAAGCTACAAAATGTTTGATCAAATTATGATTGAGTATGGGTTCTCCAAGAGTGACTGCCATGAGTGTGTATACTTGAAGGAGGTTGTGAATTGATCTCTAGTGTATTTTTTTTTTTGTATGTGAATAATATGCTTGTGACAACAAAATATATGCTTAATGCTAACAAGGTGAAGACATTGTGGAAGAGTGAATTTGAGATGAAGGACCTTAGAGTTATGAAGAGGATAATTAACTTGGAGATCATATAAGACTACTAGTAGAAGCATCTTTACTCACCACAAGAGTAGTGTGTAATAAAGTTCTAGAGAGGTTTCATATGATAGATGCTTAATTGGTTAACGCTTCATTGGTTACTCACTTTAGAATGTTGCTTTATGTTACCTCAAATCTAAAGATTAGGAGGAATTTTTGGCCATAATTTCCTACTCTAATGTTGTAGGTTGCTTTATGTACATTATGGTTTGTACCATGCTTGATATCACTCAATCTATTAATATTGTGAGCATGTATATAGTGAATCTCAAGAAGGGATATTGGGAAATAGTGACATGGATACTTAAATGGTACAACGTTAGCTTATTTAGAGTATAGAAGGTTGGTTGATCCATTGACTATATTTATAGACCTTAATTATATTGGGGACCTTGATAGTATAAAGTCAACTAGTAGTAATATTATTTTTTATCTTGGTGGTTTGGTGATTAGCTAGATGTCATCCTTGTAAGAGGTGAAGAACTTTTCAACTACCAAGGTTGAATAAAAGGTCATGATTGAGGTTTTTCAGTAAGTTGTATGGCTTAGGGGTTTAATTCATGAGCTTGGACTTGATGACATTGCTCTAGTCATTCAAAGTGATAGTTAGAGTGCTATTTGTCTAGAGAAGAATCAAAATTCTTTCCACCATCAAATAAAACACATTGATATTAGGTACCATTTCATCTGAGGTATCATTATCTCTAGCAAGGTTGTGTGGAGAAAATAGCCATTGTAGTGAATCCAACCAATATGCCGACTAAACCATTGAGTGTGAGAAAATTCAAGAATTTATTAAACTTTGTTTTTGTTCATAGGCCATGAGTCCTTTTAAGGCTAGGGCTTTTACGGTGATTTTTTATGCCTATTGTCACAAATACTACATCAAGTTGGAGAATTATGAGCCTATGATTGGTATTTGTTGTACAACATAGCTTGGATGGATATATGCAAGTGCTCAGAGAAATTTGAAGTGAATCCAATATTTTTATGGAACACATAGTGGGATTATGTCATCCAACACAGAGCATGCTTTCTCTAAACTTTTAATATGAAAGATTTCAGCAAGAAATATCTTGTTTGGATAAAAACACCGAGCACCCATATTTACCAATATGACACGTGCTATTATATGTTTCCTTACGATGTGTCATTTTATGTTGTGGGATTCCATAATGATACACATAGTGGCTATGGAATCTTTAAATTATCATCAAATCGTTCTATGATATTCTCTTCTCATTCTCTTTTACTCTCTTGTGTTTTTTGGAAGAGGATTGTTGATTGTGTGTGATTTTGAGTGAATTGATCTATGATCCTTGTAATCAAAACCACTACATGTTCCAAAGTTTTGTTTCTTGATTGTGTCATTTCTCAAGTAAATATTATATTCTTGAACTCCTTGTAGATCCAAACCTATGGGTTCACATTGAGGATTTCTTAGCAATAACAAAAGTCCTAAGCTAGATATATGTATCCTTACCTAGCTATACCAACCTCTTAGCATATAATACTTCTAAACTTCATAATCCAACACCTTAAGATCACCTAGATAATAAAATAGGGTTAGGAAGATAATTAAAATAAGCAAGGGAGAAGGTAATGGAAAAGAGAAAGGGATATAGGAGTAGAAATCAAGGTAAAACATGGAAAGGTGAGAGGGTGGAGTTCTATCATTTGCAATAGCAATGGAAACCACTAAATCACATAACACCACCCACAACTTACCATCATAAGGTAAAGAAAATAGGGATATAGGAGTAATGAAGGGTATCCTATTATTGTGGATGTTTGGTGTGAGGGACCAACATAACTCAAGGATCGTCATTGGTTTGAGGGGTTATATATGAAGAGATGAAAAAGTTAAGAGTATATTTGCATGAGATTTTAGTGATGGTTAGGAGGTAGCTACATGAAAGACTAACCGAGATTAAGTGGTGTTACATGAAGGGTGAACACATCTCAAAGGGAGTTACGTGGGATGTTCACACAATTGACGGATGGTTTCATGAGATAAACATAAGTTAGGTTAGCTTGTGTTTGTGGTTAGTACAAAGGAGGAAGCTCTAATATAAAATTGTGGCTCAAAGGTGGGGGGAACTGTTGCCGAAAACTAATAAGAGAAGGAAATTGCCTCAAAAGCAAACTAGTAAAGGGGATCTTGGGAGGTTGTTTTGAAAAGAAAAAAACTTGGGAAATAATGAAGGAGGAGACCAAACACAAGGCTAGAATTATTGGTAGAGAGAGATAAAAGAGGGATTTTTGTAGTGGTTTGTGGTTGTGTGAAATGAAAAGGGAGTGTGAGGGAGGTAAGGGCACGACAGGGGTTTGTAGTTTCCAAGAGATGGCATGAAAAAAAGGAGGGTCTGGGTGAGGTTGATTAGAATTCACTTGAATGAAAAGTGATGATATGTGAGACGTTATGGTTTAGTAGATAAATGGGTATGGTTGGGATTGATCCAAACTAGGAAAGTAGAGTTTGGTTGCTAAAGGAGGAGTGGTCATTAAAGAATAGAGATAAGAGTTTAAAAGGGTAAAAGGGGTAGGTTTTAGGTGTTAAGATAAGATAATTAAGCCAATGTCAAGGGTTAGAGAGATTTTTTTTAAAGTTAAACGACCAAATATTAAGATTAGAAAATTTAGGGGTGTTATACCTACTATATCAATCTTTTCCAAAATCTCCATATTCTCTATCTATTTCGGCATCTCAATTTGTTGGTCTCCATTCATATTTAGGCATTCCATGATCTACCACTTTGCGTGTATGTGTAACATCACCATTTTCACTCCTCTAAAATTTCATTTAAAAATAAATAATGAGGAAGCAAACATAAGAAATGAGGAGTGTTACCACCAAGTGAGGATTGGGTTGGGGCTCATGGAATACATGCTTATTTGTTTCCTTCATTGTTATGTGCTGGTTTGATCTTTGTGAGTTGTATGAGGACATGACCATACCTTATTTATGTGATGATATGGGTTTCATTCCTTGATGTGCTATGTTATATCATTATGATTTTTTTCCCGTGTTTCCTTTTTAAGGGGGTATTATCCCCATTATTTACCTTTAGGTTATGTTAACTATTTTTGTTAAGCCTCTTATTTTTAAATGAGATTTAAGAGTGTCTTCCTTAACCTATATTAGTTAGTTAATTCATTTTAAAGTATTTTGATGGGGTTTTGATACTTCACACAAAGAATGGTTTCCATGGTATTTCCTAGTATAATTATAACAACATTTTTATTTAGGGGATTGATTGACTTCTAATAGTATCTCGTTTCAAGAATTTTAGCAGCTCATTCTTTGAAAGTATTTTGGATTATGTGCTTAATGCATGTTTAAGGTTTTGATATCTTGTTTCTAATATTATTATTATTTTTTATTGACGGGATGTGATTAATATGCTTTGTGCTATACATGTCCTATAGTCGTACAATATGTGACATTAAGTTATCGGGTATTCTTATCTCAATTGGATAATGATTGGTGGTTGCAAACTTCGGGGGCGAAGTTCATTCTTAAGGGGGAGATAATGTAATACCCCATAATTTTGAATAATAATAATAATACAAAGTCGGCAACAATAATAAGATATATGAGGGAGCTTATATATATGTGTATTATTTGAATGATAAGACTAAGTTTTTGATAGGTGTAATAGTTAAATGATAAAGATTTAAATTATAGTATTCTATTACGTATATACATAGCAAGTAATTAATAGGTTGCTAATAGAGTTTAATTAAGTAATGTTGTTACACACTTTAATGGGTTATTAGTAAATGAGGATTTTTATTAATTAGCCACTTCTAGAATTCTCTAAAGATAAGTTACACTTCTCCCGTAAATTAAGTAATGTTGTTACCCAATCTAATGGGTTATTAGTAAATGGGCCTTTTTAATTAATTAGTCACTTCTAGAATTCTCTAAAGATAAGTTACACTTCTCTCATAACCCTAGCAGCCTCCCATTATTATAAATATAGTGTTAGCTTCTTGTAAGCCATATAGCAGCCACACACAAGGAAAAAAAAAAGCAATAAAAAAGAGAGTGGTTTTATACAGAGTAACCCTCCACTCCTCTGATCTAATTGGTGAAGGTAACCTGCATACTCTTATTTTCCTTCCTATTCAGTACCTATGTTCTAATTTTATTGTTTAAGACTTCCGATTCTTTTTACAATATGCTAATTTTAATTTATTATTATTATAACATTTGCAAATTGGAGCACATATGACATACGTAAAATAATTTTAGATTGATGAATTGTTGACATTAAAATACATAATATATAGTATACTTATATGGATTGATGTGGGAAAATTTTTACAGCACGATTAGGCTTGTAGTTCCATAACATGGTTAGTACTTGTATATATATATATATATTTGAATAATTATATAGTTATATAATTATTTTAGGAGTTAGGGTTTATATATAAACATTAGGCAGTAAACTAAAATATTGGTAAATGTAAGAATTTTGATAAGTTGGATCTAAGTTGTTTATAATATGTTTACCTAATATATTCCATTAAGAGTTAATATTATTGGTGTAAAATATAGGTATAGAGACTAGTAAGTATTTGTGATCAGATCGCATTCCAAGTAACATTACTTTCAACTTTTATATGTAGATATATATGCATATGCGCGTTCATGCATATTTTAATTACGCACTTGTTGAAATAATGATCTTATCTGGCTATGTGACTTTACAAGAATATATATAATTTTATATAAATAGGCCCATGTATAAGATTCTATTTTTTTTATTATAAATTTAATATAAATTTGGGTTCCTGATGGATTTCATGTAAATATTGTAATTTTATAGTTGTGTTATTTATTTGAAGTGCTGGTTATAAAGAGTTTATTTTATACAAGTTTTGTTATTATGCATTTATCACAAGGCTCGTATCTTATATGACTAAATTAAGTTTTGTTATTTATGTTAGTGTATAATTGGACCCTAAGAAACTTTGGTAATTATTTATTATTTATTTGAAGTGGTGGTTGAATAATTATTTTATTCTATTATATTCCAATTGGTGAATTGAGTGGTAAATCCAAGTGGTATATTTCTATGTAATTTGGAAAGTTACCTATTATGAAAAGTGGAAAATTTAAAGTTAATATGGTGGATTGTGTGACTTCACTTAATTAAAAGACCATAACTTAAAGTGAAACATAAAGTGGGCTTTGGGTCCTTCAGAGTTGGCCTTCTGAAGTTGGGGATCGACAATAGCCTTTCCTTTTCTATTGTGGATATTTGTTTATTTACCAACCGTGTCTGGTTAAGGCTTTTCATCTACTCTATAGGTTTTTCTGGGCCCTATTAGGGGGTGTGCACACTTAAGGATAGGATGACCAAGGTGGTAGGTCTTCGAACTTTTGTTATCCCCTTTGGACTATGTCCACTGGGATGGCCCAGGTGTAATTTCTAATCCTCTTGTGGTTGGTCGTATGTCTTCGGAATTTTGTTATCCCCTTTGGACTTTATCCTCTGGGATGGTCAGGTGACCCCCTGGTTGGTTTACCTACTAAAATAATTGAAGGTTGTGATCACCTAAATTAAAGATTAATATCTGCATATTCATTTATTTACATTTGGTTTTCTTATATGATTCGTTGCATATACACACACACACACACACACACACACACGTCTATATTATATTCCATTGTACTAACATGTTACTTAGTTTTTCCCCTAGCTAACTTGTTACGTGTTTTAAACGAGGTTGTGATAATCCATGATGTACATAGTGAGCAAATGATCTAGTGCTGGTTGGGTATGAATTTACTCAAGGTGTTAATGGCATGCATGATGGGGAATATTGAGAGTGGTGGTGACTTTTAGAGTTTTATTTATCATATTAATTTTAGTAGATTTTTCATAGTTTCAATTGTAGAAACATTTTCGGTTTTATTGGTTCGAATTAATAAATACATTTTGTGTGTTTTCTTATTTTATCTAGCCTTAGCAGCTAGTGTAAGTAGAATAGTGGTGTCTACTTACACTAGTTGTGGTGGTAATACCCTAACTGTATTTAGCTTCCGCACATATTTTTCTAGTCAATTGGTTTTGAAAAATGGAGGTGTTACAACTTGTGGTGGCATCAGCATGGTGTGATGGTTGTGGATTAGAGATTGAAGGAGAAGGGAGTATGGGAGAGGTTTGGTGGTTTCGGTGTTAGGTTTTCATGTTATAGAAAATTGAGAAAGAGAGAAAAAAAAAGGACAGGGGTGGGTTAAATTTTATTTTAACAATACACACACACACACACACACACACACACATATAAATCAGATATGATTAACATCTTAAGAAATAAGAGTTAAAGACTCTTCAATTAGGAGAAAACTTAAAGGAAATAATTTGATAAGAAATCTATAAATAGATTTTTAGGGCCAAAATCTTACCCAATTAAGTGCTATTATTTAAAATAAATCAAAACTAGTAATAAAATAAAGCTAAATTTTCAAAATAACATTAAAAGAATAAAAAGAAATATTTTGATAAAAAAAAATCGATTCACTGTTATTAACTTAAAACATTTCTGAAGGCCTCCAAAATCTAAAATGGGATAAAAAAAAATATAATTTCAAAAATATAATTATAAATAAGTTGTAGAAGTCTTTTTGATTTAAAATTTTTCAAAGATCTCATTGACCTCATAAAAAAAATTAATTCAAATACATAAATATTTCTTATGGATAAAAAATATTAAAATGATTTTACTATTTTATAGAAATGTTATCATGTAAAATAATTTATTTTTGTCAATGAAATATAATCCTAAAATAAGTTCATAATCATACAATGAAGTTACAATAAAAAAATATATTAAAAATTCTAAAATAATAATAAGTGATAGAAGCAAAAATATATTTTAATTAGAAATTGAATCATGTGAATTTAATAAAAGTCATAGTTATGAATGAATTTATTTAGGATTATTTATACCGATAAATAATAAAATAATTTTCAATATAAATTCAAAAATATCAGTAAACGCATAAAATAAATAAAAAATTTAACAAATATTTACAAGATTCATGGTTTAAATAAAATAAAATTAAGAGTTAAAATTCATAAATAAACATTAATAGTTTATAAAAATTAGGTTTTCAAAAAGTGGAGTGCTCCATTAATACCCCTTTAAAAGAAACTCTATCATAAAGTTCAATAAGGGTAAGAGGAGAACACAAAAAGTTAATCTAAAATAAGGAATCAATATTTGACAGAAAAGTGTTGAGCAAAGTACAAACGACATAAGGTAGACTAAAATAAACAAGTGATCAAGATATTGCAGGGAGAAAAGAAAAGAAAGGAGTAGCTAAAAATACAACATATATAGAACAAAAAAAGCTAAGAAATGGCTAAAAAACAAAAATAAAAACCTAATATATAGAATCCAAAACATACATATTGACAAAAGATTACTTCTACCCATAATGCATTACTAGGATCAACCCTAGTTCCCCCCTAAATACTCTTGATCACTTCACATATTAAGTCTAAAATCTTATGGTAGAATATATATTCTAACTCTCTACAGTCACTCATTGAGTCTACTCTTCCTATACAATCATTAGCTCTCTTAATTCTTAAAAAATGGATTCATTTGCCTTTATCGAATTTACTAAGGTAAAAAGAGTAAACACTCACTAGAATATCATATCAAAACATCTATTCATAATCTATCATTATTATCTATTTAATTGTTATCATGCTATCTTGTAAATAATCACAATTGATGATGTAAATATCAAACTCAAATCTAACACTAGCCCCTATATGGGTCAATCTAAAACAAGGTTTGCAACATGTTTTATGATCTAAACATAGGTGACCCAAATACAAATCCCTCATCAACATACAATCTAGCTCATCATACAATTGTCTCCCATGTAACCTAATATCACTGTCAAATGACATCCAAAAGGGCAATGAAGGGAATGAGCCAGTAAGAACGTCATCTCACGACCAACAAAAATCACAACTACACAACCTCATTATCAACATTAGACTTCAAGCTGCTCAAAACTTCACAAGTATATATATCTTCCCACCAATATTGTACAATATCCTTCACATTTTGCTCTAACTAACAAGGTATACCTCAAAATTATTCCTACCAAAAGAAGTTATACGAGCTAAGGGCAAACTAATTGGGTAACTACCCCCTTAAAGGAAAATCAACTAAGCAAACCTAATACTCACTAATTTATAATACAAGTTTACAGAAGTTATAGATGTAAAGTAATAAATACTCTAACAATAAAACAAAAAAAAATATAACATATATCATAAGGGTATACTTACACTATCCAAACACACTTCTCTCAAAGCTAACCCGAGTTTCTAAAACAGATTTTCAAACCAAACCCATTGAAAATAAAATTAGAAAACCACTTGAAAACACAAAAAACTTATAATTTTTACAACCAAAGGTTTGATAACAATTGTTATAATATGGGTATTAGTAAACTTCTTAGCCACAACCGTATGTCTCAAGAATTTTGCAACTTGAACCAAAATTCTCCGACACCCCAACTATCTTCCATTCTCCTTCTTAATTGTTATAACCACATCTTCCTCCCTTTAAAACCTAATAAATCTGTATGTATAAGTCTTTTCCCTTCTCCATATACAAGGAATAAAAACATCCACAATCCAATGATACACCATGAAGATGCTTTGCAATATCATGTTGATGTGGGGAGGAAAGAAAATCAAGGAACAAGGTGATGGGTTCTCTTGAGGACATGAGACAACTATTCTATTTAATTTAAATATTAGTTAACTATCATATAAAAATTTGAAAAAAGTTTTGAACTAAAAATAAAGAATACATTTTTTTCTTATCAAATAAAATATAAAAATCACAAAACCTATACAAATCAATATTTTTTCCATGTCGTTGTTGGCTCCTTTGATTTCTACAAGATTAGATCAACTTTTTATAAGATTCATTTTAATTTTTACAAGATTTAATTCAGCTTCAATTGTATTCAATAATCCGATTAATTATATTTACTATAAATTTGTTTATTCCATGTATTTCATTCTACTTTTATCTGATAAGAAATATATATACAAATCAATATATCTTGATTTGGTATTTTTTTTATTGAATTCATTCTTATTAAATAATTTATATATGATAAAAAATCAATTTGATTATTTATATAAAATGAATTATTTTTAATAATTTTATATCGAGCTCTTGAATTTATGCCTATGTCAACTATGTTTTTGGTAGTTTGTGGAAAACAGACATCCGCTACAGTAAGATTGACATCATTTTAAAACTATATAATAATATATATCTATTTTTGATATTTGTAGAGCTTTGTTTTTAATATATATAGACATGTATTTTTTACTTTAGCTTTACATTTTTATAATAACTAATGTAATTTTTTTTAATGTTATATATATTTGTAAAAAATTTAACCAAGTTTTTTAATAAATGAAGTTATATTAAATATTTTGATATTTAACAATGGACATCTATTTTTGATGTGTATAGAGTTTTGTTTTTAATATATACATACATGCATTTTTAATTTAGCTTTAATTTTTATAATTACTAATTTAAATTTTTATTATATATATATATATAAATAAATAATTCAACCAAGTTTTTGAATAAATTAAGTTATTTTAAAAAAATTTGATATTTAAGGGTCAAGATAAAAAGTTATCAATCAAATGCCTAGATCTTTGTGTTACTGTGTCTTATGCCTAGCCGCGAGACACTATAAACTCATCCAAAAAAAATTACTATGTACCAGTACAACTTAATATAAATGAAAATGAACATGACACACTATCAACAAAAAACGTTGTTATGTTTATAGTTAGATAAAAAAATCATAATTTTTATATTTAATTTATCTTTAATTTGAGTTTTAAAATAACAAAAAAAATTACCAAAAGATTTTTTTAATGATTTTTGGCCATAAATAGACATATATATTAATATACAAAAAATATTATATAAATTATTAATCAATTCAAGGCCTATATTCATGGTCTCTAAGGCTAAAATATCCAGCAGTTTAAATGCTACTAATTTATTGAGATCAACTTAAAGAGTAATGTGCATAAGCCTAAAGGCTTATATTTATCAACAAAAAACTTTATAATCATTAGCTTAAACTTAATTTGAAATACTTATATGAAATGATGATATGGAGTCATGTATAATTATGTGCAGATTTTTAGGAGGTAGCGTAGGCGAAATATTAATTTCCTATCTTTGTGCATGAGTCGGTAGGATATAGTTGCAGATTCCTTGCAGATCCTATCTTTTCTCGACTTCTCATTGTATATATGTTCCGTTTATTCGCTTGAATAACAACAGCTTTGAACCCCAAATTGACATGGTATCAAAGCCTGTGAGACTTTGCATTCTCCATGACAAAAGATAACAACAGCAACCAAGATGAAAACAAGAAGGAGATGCGACGCAAGATCAATGACCCCTCGTCTCCATATTTCTTGCATAACTCAGACATACCTAGTTTAAATATATGCGGAGCCACTTTCAAAGGTGAGTCCAATTACTGTGAATGGGCTACGACCATGAAAAATGCTTTTCGAGCCAAGCGAAAAATTGGTTTTCTTGATGGAACAATATCTCAACCTATTGAAAACAATGATGATCTGGAGGATTGGCTTAGTGTCAATTCTATGCTAGTAGGATGGATCATGACATCCATTGATCCTGCTTTGCATTCGAATATTGCTTATATGGATAGTGTACGTGACTTGTGGGATGACTTGAAGCTTCGTTTCGATGTAAGTGATGCCATGAGAGTTCACGAGTTGAAGGAGGCAATTGGAAATTGCAAACAAACTGGTTAAACAATGACTAGTAATTATGGAAAACTTAAAGCCCTGTGGGATGACTATGACAGATACCGCAATGTCCCACAGTGTGTTTTTGGTAAATGCACCTGTAACTTGGCGAAGGAATATCTTGAGAAAGTCGAGATTGAGAAAACACATGAATTTTTGCTGGGTTTGGATGGCAATACATATGGTGGGTTGCGTAGTAATATACTAGGCACCAAGCCTCTCCCTTCTCTTAGTAAAGTCTATTAAAGAGTAATCAAGGAGGAACGACATCAGAACATGGCACGGACAAAAGAAGATCGCACTGATGCTGTTGCATTTGCTATTCACAGTAGCAAAGACAAAACCTATTTTCCTTCAGAGGAAGATAAAGAAAAACTTTCATGTTCATATTGTAAGAGAGATGGACATGATGTGAAGGATTGCTTCAAACTGACCGGGAAATATCCAGAATGGTAGTTTAAGAATGGACGAGGAAGAGGTCGGAGTCGTGGCAATCAAGGACGTGGTCGTGGCGGCGCACCTGGGGTTGTCGCTAATGTTGCCCAGGTTGGAGAAACTACGTCCGCCGGAGTTCGTGGAACATCTAGTGATCCTGATAGGTCCGAGTTTCCTATGCTTAGCAATGAACAATGGCAATCAATTCTTGGTTTATTAAGTAAGAAATCTTCTATAGATGAAAAGTTGGCAGGTATGCAAAATACTATGGAATGGCTTTTGGATTCAGGGGCTTCTTATCATATGACCGGTGTGAAATCGTGCTTCTTGAATTTGGTTTCTTTGCCACCTTCACCAGTTGCCTTGCCCAATGGTGACTCAACAGAAGCTACACATGTGGGACAAATAAAATTGGGAGAAAATTTATTATTGAAGAATGTTCTTCTTGTTCCAAAGTTGACTTGTAACTTGATTTCAGTGGCTCGTTTAATTGACGATTTAAAAATGTCATGTTATGTTTACTAACAAGTTTTGTGTGATACAGGACCACACTTTGAGGATGCTGATTGGAGTGGGTGAAAGACGAGGGGGGTCTACTGCTTTCATGATGCGGTGCAGGCTGAAGCTCATCAAATGAGAGTTGTGGACTCCTATGATATATGACACACGCATATGGGACATCCTTCATCTAAAGTGGTTCGACTTCTACCAGGTTTAGATGTTGTCGTGGTAGTCATGAGTCTAATAAATTTTGTGATACTTGTATGCGGGCCAAGCAAACTAGAGATGCTTTTGATATTAGTATAAGTCGTGCTTTGGAACAATTTGAATTAATTCATTGAGATGTTTGGGGTCCATACAAAGTTTCCTCTACTTGTGGTGCACATTATTTCTTGACTATTGTTGATGATTTTTCTCGTGCTGTTTGGATACATTTGATGGCTGAGAAAAGTGAAGTGCCTCAAAATTTTAAAAGATTTTTTGCTATGGTGAGAAATCAATTTACTAAGGAGGTTAAAATTGTTCAGAGTGATAATGGCACTGAATTTAGACCTTTAAAGTCATATTTTTTGGAACATGGGATTATTTTTCAAACCTCTTGTGTTGACACTCCACAACAAAATGGGATAGTTGAGAGAAAGCATAGACATATCCTTGATGTTGCCCGAGCTTTGCAGTTTCAGGCCTATTTACCTATTCATTTTTGGGGTGAATGCATTTTGGCGGCTGGGTATCTTATTAATCGAACACCATATTTATTGAATGACGGAAAGAGTCCTTACGAAATGTTGTACGGCCAAGTTCCCTCTTATAAACATATTTGAGTTTTTGGATGTCTTTGTTATGCTCATTCTAAGGATCGCAGTCGTGATAAATTTGGAAGTAGGAGTAAAAAATATTTATTTTTGGGATACTCTCTAACTTAAAAAGGTTGGAAGGTGTTTGATCTTGAACATGAAAAATTATTTGTTTCTCGGGATGTGCGGTTTGATGAGGGTAGTTTCCCTTTTGCCCATATTTCATCTGCCTCTGATTCACCATCACCAACAAACACAATTTCTCTTGACATTCTAAGAAAATATTTGGATGATGATCAGTGGCAAGTGAATGACAATGGTGTACTCCCAGCTAGCTCTTGTGACTCTTTGCCACGTGTCCAAGATATGTCACCACCTGAGATTACCACAAATGATTCATCTGCTGATATTCCTCCCTTGAATGCTACGGACTCCACTCACCAAGCTTTAGAAAATGTGTCATCTAGTGACCCCACTGTGTATAATGACATGTAGCAAGCGTCTCTCGACTAAGTTACTGGACATGGTCATCGGCGCAATTTTCTTTCCGTCCGCTTGCATGATTATATTCGCACCAATACTGCTCACGTGGACCCCCTCGTCACTCCTCCTCCTTCAGCTAACTCAGGTATGCTGTATCCTATGGCTTGTTATGTAACTTATGATAATTTTTCTATTAGACATCGAGCCTTTCTTGAAGCACTTTCCGCTGAAACAAAACCCAATTCATACCGGGAGGCAGTTTGTGACCCACGATGGCAACAGGCTATGCAAAAAGAAATTGACGCACTTGAAAAAAATGGAACTTGGACCATTGAGAACTTGCCACCTGATAAGACAGCCATAGGTTGTAAATGGGTGTATAAAATCAAATATCGCTCCAATGGCACTATAGAGCAATTTAAAGCCAGGTTGGCTATTTGTGGCAATAACCAAGTCGAGGGCATTAATTACAATGAGACTTTTGCTCATGTGGCAAAAATGGTAACAGTACGTACTGTGTTAGCTGTAGCTGGTTCTCATCATTGGGAATTGCATCAAATGGATGTCGATAATGCTTTTCTTCATGGAGATCTAGATGAAGAAGTTTACATGTGTTTGCCTCCTGGTTTTTCTGCTTCCTATCTAAGGAAAATATGTCGTCTTTGCCGGTCTCTATATGGGATGAAGCAAGCTCCACGTTGTTGGTGTGATAAACTCACAACCGCCTTAAAGTGATTTGGTTTTCTCCAGTCTCTTGCTGATTATTCCTTGTTCACATTGCATAAGGGTACTGACTCTTTATGTGTGCTTGCATATGTAGATGATCTTCTTATTACAGGAAATAATTCTGCCTTGATTCACCAACTCAAGGAGTATCTTCGCCAATGTTTTTCGATGAAAGACCTTGGTCGCCTCAAATATTTCCTTGGTATTGAAATAGCTCATAATAAGGAGGGGATCTTTCTTTGTCAACGGAAGTATGTATTGGATATCCTTTCTGAGACTGGTCTCACTGGTGCTAAGCATGTGCGCTTCCCTATGGAGCAAAATCAATGTCTTGCTCTTGCAACCGAACCATTGTTTGATGACCCAGAGAGATATCGTCGACTTGTTGGCCATCTGATTTATTTGACTCTCACTCGGCTTGAAATCAGTTATTCTGTTCATGTTCTAGCTCAATTCATGACCCAACCTCGTCTGGCACATTGGGATGCTGCTCTTCGTGTCATCCGCTAATTGAAGAATAGTCTTGGACAAGGAATTCTCTTACGAGCAGATTTTGATATGCAGTTATATGCTTTTTGTGACTCCGATTGGGCTAGTTGTCCACTGAGTCGTCGTTCTGTGACAGGATACTTTGTTTTTCTTGGCCAGTCGCCAATTGCTTGGAAGACGAAAAAGCAACACACAGTCTCGCGCTCTTCTGTAGAAGCTGAGTATCGTTCTATGGCTACAGCCACATGTGAGTCGATTTGGCTCAAGAGTCTGCTCAGTTCTCTTGGCGTTTTACACTCTCATCCAATGCATCTTCATTGTGAAAACAAAGCTGCTCTTCATATTGCCTCCAATCTAGTATTTCATGAATGCACTAAACATATTGAAATTGATTGTCACTTCCTTCGTGAATATATCCAAAGTGGTGTTATTGCCACTTGTCATGTTCGCTCGGCCAACCAGCTTGCTGACATTTTCACTAAAGCTCTCGGCGCCCAACAATTCTCCTATTTGCTGTCCAAGTTGGGCATTCGAAATCCATATGCTCCAACTTGAGGGGGAGTATGGAGTAATGTATAATTATGTGCAGATTTTTAGGAGGTAGCGTAGGCAAAATATTAGTTTCCTATCTTTGCACATGAGTCGGTAGGATATAGTTGCAGATCCTATCTTTGCTCGACTTCTCATTGTATATATGTTCTGTTTATTCGCTTGAATAACAGCAGCTTTGAACCCCAAATTGACAGATGACCAAAGCAAAACCATTGTTACATAATGATCAGGGTGCTTATGATGTAGTCTCTGTGAACCCTTTTTTGATATATTAGTATTAATGTTATTTATGTTATTTGATATTCGATGAATCGATTTAATATTCAAATCGATTTGTTTCGAACCCTTTTTTGATATATTAGTATTAATGTTATTTATGTTATTTGATATTCGATGAATCGATTTAATATTCAAATCGATTTGTTTCAAAAAATTAAATAACCTATCCGACATATTTTTTTTTATCAAATTCAATAACTGATCCACTTAATAAAAAATCAAATAAACTGGATTTTCAATCCTACGAATACAAATAATACATGATTTGATAAATTATATGCATATATGTTATTTATTGTATGTAATCATGTGTGTATAAGTATAATTTGAAAAGAGAATGTTTGTTGCAAGTAAATTTTATACCTTTTAATTATTATTTTTATTAAATATTTAAGTATAAATAATTACTAATTGAATATAATGTAATTTAATATTGGAATTAAATTATTAGATCATACTGATTCAAATTGAATCGGTTTATTATCTTTCAACTGAAGATATTTTTATATGATATTTTTTATTTATGCTCTGCTCCAAGGTTTTGAATATTCGACAAATTATATGATATCCATTTAAAAATTTTAGATATCCAAAATTTTATTGTATATCCAATCCTTGAATACTTCTAATTAATATAGCTGTAAATTTCAAAATCTATTATGAACAGAAATTAGCTTGTCTCTACAATAATGAATTTTAGAATTTATTATAAATATAACACTGGAAAGAAATTTAATTTCATTAGTAATAGTCGCTCTTAATTCTTGCTATAACATGTTTTAGCTGCTTGCTATGGATGGAAGACTGCATCAACTAATCTTCCTCTCCCCAGTACTGTCAGCAAATTACATAATTACTTAATATTAGAATCACCAGGAGAATTCAACATGATTGCTCGCATTGATAATGGAACAGCTAGTGTTCTCTTCATGGGTATATATAAATCCGATCGTGGAAGCAAAACTTCAACACGAATTCATGGTTTTGTATACAGTTGTCAAATAATACAAGCGTTATCTATATAGTTTTTTCATTGCATGCCTATATATATATATGATGAATATTATTTCAGATTATATTGACTTGTTAAGCCGATGGATATTAGCTTTTGATCTAATGAATATTGAACTTTTGAATCGATCAATAGTTTTTAAGGTGATAGATGTTAACTTCTTTAAGGTAATAAATATTAGCTTTCGAGCCTACCATCTTCTTTTATATATATATATATATATATATATTAGCTTTAGGGGTGTGTGTGTGTGAATGTCTGATAAAATACCATACTTATATGAATATGTATATATATTAACTGATATATGGTCTTAATTTTTAATAATCTGCTAATAGAAGTGATTAAAATTGACAAAATTATATTTTTATAAGAATATTAGATACATTCGAATTCAATCCACGTCTGCTTCGTAATTTTTAAAATTTTAAAATTTAAATATCCAATCTAAAAAATAGAATAAATATATGAAAAAAATATTCAAACTAATATAAATATTTAATTTTATATACTCCTAGTGAAGAGTAGCGCCAACTCCATTTAACGGTCCTTAGTTTCGAAGTCAATGAAATTATTCACTTCTATTTACCTCCATCTAAAAAACTATTTACAAACATTAAATTAGGTTAATGGATATTAACATTTCACCATAATTTACCTCAATTTTAGTAATTTCGTTTTGGGGATAATCAAGAAGAAAGGTAATACTTAATGGATATAACTCTCATTTATTTTGATTTATCCAAATTCGAATGCAATTAAAATAATTTTTATTTAAGTAACATGAATATTATTCAAATAATATTTTAAAATATTAATCTAGATATAACTCTATTTTTTTCACTTAAATAAATTTTTAATATTTATCTTTATTTTGATTTAACTCAATATTAACAAGCCATTAGTAAATCCCTTCACCACGAGTCCAAGAAATTGCACTGGAAAATCTTCAATAATTTATTTCTCAGCCCAGAATTTGTTCACTCAAAGAGCTCACATTTTACTCGCGTTTGAAATTCTCGCATTCCAAAACTAACGATTACATGCACTTTCAGCTCTAATCGTCAACTGGGTTAGTCCTATTTCTGTATAGTTCTAAACTTTATCATTTATATTATTACTATTAAATAAATATACTTATTAAGTATAAATTTAAAAAAATATGGTATATTTTAAAAAAATATAATATTTGATTGCTAAGAGTAGCACCAAACGCACTTAATAATCCCTCCACTGCAGTAATTTACACCTTGGAACCATTTCCGCGGTGCATAGTAGATAATTTTGTTGTTTTGGTGAACTTTTGCTTTAAATGGCACAACGATATCTTTATTGTTTTTCTCTTTATATGTATATCTATTAGGTGGCATGCAATATTTAGCATTCCATATTTTTTTATATGTTACATTATAACTTATAAGGCTAAAGCATTTTTTTAAAATTTAGTTATTAAAAAAATACTACTAAAATACGCATGGGTATACTAAGACATACACATCTTATAATAATACACATTATTTTTTAGAATATAAATGCATATTTTTTAAAATAATAATTTATATTTTTCAGAAAACAAATACACATCTTCTATAATATAAATACATACCTTTGAAAATAAGACACATGCACATCCTCTATATCTATAATACACAAGTGTTAGTAGTAAGATGTATATATTCTCCATAAAATTAAAACACACATTCTCCGTTACTACAATACACATTACAAATATATATGTGTGTGTATGTATATATATATATATATATATATATATATGTATGTATGTGGAACTAAATATACTTTTTATAAAAGTTCATCCCAGCTCCATTCTTTTAAAATTCTAACTAGAACAATTTAATTTCCTTGGTAACTCTAAGATAATATAAAGATGATACGTAAACATATTGGAAAGTATAAGGGGTCGCTGTTCCCCTTTGACTCCAAACAATAAACTATAATTACATATTACTCTATCTGTTTGAAAAAGAAAATTATTTTAATATTTAGTTTATTGTTCCAACATAAAGTTATTTTAAAAGAGCTGATGTCTAACTTTTATTTTTACCCTTTATTTTTATTGTCTATTATCTATGCATTAACTACTATATTGTTTTCCAATTAATGGTATATATGTAATATTAAATAGTATGCAGATTATTTAAAACAAACAAAACAAAAACCTTTTTCCTGGAAGGAAGGGAGCAGCTCAGAAAAATCTCACTAAATATTTCATAATTGTATCAAACAATTTAGAATCAAACTATAATTTTCGCTCCATCTATTCTAAGTTATAATATCTAATTTAGTATGCCTTTTATAGATAAAAATCAGGTGCTTTAAACTTATCAACACCAAAGGCAAACTATATAACCTAATAGTAAATAAAGTAGATAAAAGTACACCATTCGAATTTAATCTATGATGACATGGTTCACGATAAATAGAACAAATATCAAATATTGTATTCCGTAAGAAAGCAAGCTATGTACACTACTTAATTTGAAAACCCCTGCAATAATTATTGCCATACATAAGAAACACTCTCCCTGCAGTCTGGCTGGGCATACAATAGACTGTATATCTATACTTTCCCAACCCCCAATGTTGTCCGAACATATAATGGACCATTGTCGAACAACAGAAGCTTCATTTCGACAGTGCTGCCCCGACCTCCGCCTACACACAAGAGACAGGCTATAACTACAAAACAAGCAACATTGCACGACCCAGATATAAGTTACCCAAGGCTCAGGCAGTCAGGTTAACTCCAAAACTCTTTTCCCGATCAGACGTCAACAACAGTTGTTGATAATATCGGGCTATCAGCTCAGCGTTTATCATGGCCAACAACAGCACCATAATCTTTAACCATTAGGATTTCGCTGCATAACTTCTTCGGCACTTGTTCCAATCTGACCCCTTCCTGCCATGGCTGTCCAATCATCACTCCAGGGCCCACATGTCGAATGTATATGACAGCCTGATCATTGAACGGCCATGGATGTTTAGCTACAAACAGAAGCCACAGAGTTATATATGTTGGAATAATTTTCTCATATCAAGGCTCAACGCCTATATTAGATTCACAAGCAAGATACATACATGATTCTCAAGTAATTTTTGACATAGCCCTTGCATATGGTGTCATTTCAGACCGCTACTTTTCACAACTATATATCCCTTCGGTAGGCAAGAAATGCAAGCACCAGTGAAGCACCGAATTTGAAGACACAAACCGGTACCATGTATGAAGAACGAGAAACGGATGTGCATGCAAGATGTACACTTAAATCTACAACAAAATAAGACAACTTGTAGCAGCACTAAAACGAGACTAAAATTTTAACTGAGGGACAGAAGACCCCCGAGCCATCAAGCAGGAGAAGTTGCATATTTGGAAGGCAGGCATGAACTCCAATGCTAACAGAAGAAATAAAACTTGTCATCTTTACAGAAGAAACAGCGATGCAATCTAATCAGAAGGCCAATACTGGCCACCCCCACCCCCACCCCCTCCGTTTCTATGAAAAGTTTTTGCATCATAAACAATTAGCACAAGGAAACATGCAGTTTTTCAGGTGTTACTATGATCGACTCACCTGGTCTAGGGAAGCCTTCTGGGTAATCATGGAGATCCAGAAGTCCATCACCAAATTCATAGCCCAAATCACAAGGTTGTTCTGTCGGCATCACCTCCTGAAGTTGTCTGACAGCAAAATATAGGGGACTCCAGGAGGTTGTGAGTTTACCAAGAAATGATGTCCCTGGATTATGCAATAAACAAATTGTGGATTTCTGCCGCAAATAAATTGGCACTAGCAAAGGTAGAGGTAGTAAACAATGGTCATGTTATTGCTAAATAGGAGAATGAGCATAGAAAGGAAGTAATGAAACAGATACAGTCATCTGATCAATAATAGATTTTGGGCCTGAACTAGGGGCTGTCTGTAGGGTATATGAAACATGTATTATCTATGAAAGGATGATGGGCACCTGGCTCCTTTAGAAGAGACATCATTATTGGTTTTAACTCCGCTCTTTTTGTTGATCTGATTTAAAAAAAAACACTCAAATGGTTTATTATTGTTAAAATATTATGTGTGTCATAACTGATTTTTTATTACTAATATTACTGATGTTATCATTACTATCATAATTATAATTATTATCTTTAATCTTATATTATTTTAATTATTATCAAAAGTTAGTTCATCCAATATGATCTAACCTCATTTGATAAATGCTGACAATAATCTGAGGAGAACATAACCTAAGTCTAAGTGTATCCAAACCTTCATGCAACAGCTCCAAGAATGAGTTCATACTAGCATTGCCAGACTGAGGTAAGAACAGAACTTCGGTAACAAATTGGTTAAATTCACGAGGAATGAAGACCAAGAATGAAAAGAGAAATGACCATCACATTGATTCTAGATTTTGCCATATTACTAAGAGGTTCTGCTTATTAAGAAAGTATGTTGTCCAGCTAAAGCACAGACCATGACTTGTCTAAGTGTTGGGTAATGTTTCAGGATGTGATTATGAACGAAGAATATGATGATTCCTACAAAACACAAAAGTTTTGGAATCAGAGGCATCCAATGAACTTTTTCAATAGTTTTCAGTATTATTTAGCCATTGAATCATGTCATAGGATCTTCTATACCATACGTCCATCTCCATAACACAGTTTCAGTCTCATGAGAACAAATATTTGAAGAACATTAGGTCATTTCCATGCAATCTGAGTACCGATTAATCGTCCATACATCTCCCCATCCTTGTGAAACAGAGCCTGGCATAGAAAAACACCTTTTAGAAACTAAACTTTCTTTGCGCATGGATTACAACCCATGAGGAAGAAACCAGGAGATTATAGAATTCAGATACGAGAATGCACCTTTTTGAAGTAATTTACCAAAGCAAATGGAGGTGCCCCTATATCACAATATATCGTATTGCAATGTCAGCACAAGGAACAAACATAATAAAATGTAACAACCGTCTTTCAAATGTCTTACAGTGAGACATAATCTACCTCCATTCTTCCTACAATACCAAAGTTCTGTTGCCGGTGCATTATTCCCACTACAGAGCAAGCTTGAGGAACATCTCTCTGCCAATTTTGCATCATCATATCGTGTACCAGAAATTTCCCAAGCAGCTGAAATCTGCCTGCATCATTACAATGACAAATACCATATTAGAGTCTTCACAAAAACGATGGCATGGATAAAACCAGAATTCATGACGTATATACCAAATTAAACAAAGGTGTTCACATCTATAACAATCAAATCAACATATCAAGATATCTACAATGAAATTTGGATCAACATAGAATTTACCTAGAACTTAGCAGGTAAAGTAACCGATGGCGCCTTTCTTCTGGAACATCTTCAATCTTCTTCCTGATCATCAGTTATTTTAACAAACACCTTGAATGCAGTGCTAAACTGCGAATATAGAAACATCAAGGAAATGAAGTAACAGAATAGTAACATCATCTCTCATCCATATGTCAACACACAAACTAATCAATCTAGCTCATCGGCAGTAGCCACAACCTATAAAACTCTACTAGCTCATTTGTTTTGGGGTGAAAGGGGATTGAAGGGGATTGGGGACAAATTTTATAAACCTTGACAAGGTGAATAGGGGTTAAAATTTCATCTCCTTTCATCCCAATTAAACTAATTTTTGTTAACTCCTAATTTCGGAGATAATAGATGTGAAGGTTAACATTTAAGTATTTTTCTTTTTACTTAATCAGACAAAAATGCCCTTAATAATTTATATTGAAGGAGTCAGACTCCTCTTCCCATTTGTGCTCCCATTCTCTATCTCCTGTTCTCGTGCCTTGTGCCCTCTTGCCTTCTCCTGCTTCGTCAACCTACATCATCCCAGCAGCGACGTCTAAGCTCAACAGCCGGACTTGCAGCGTCGACAGCCAATTTCGGGAGTTTGTTCACCTCTCCTCCCGCAACATGTGTTCTCTTCGCGCAACGTCCGTTCTCCGCCTGCAGCGTTCGTTCACCTCGCAGCCAGGTATGGTTCTGGTCGAATTTTGTTCCTTTTCTTCTTCTGGTTGAAATTTCCATGTATAGATCTGGTAGAATATTGGCATCTTGATTTGTGTTCGTGCAATCTGGTCAATACCCTCCACTGCCATGGTTGAAATCCTTTTGGTGCCCTAGTAGATTGCCTGGTTCGAATGTCGTTGCCTTGTTTGATTGCATTTTTTCGGCCTTATAATGAAAATGTATCTGGTATTTTACTATAATGGAGTTCAACATCCTCTGTACATTGGGCCAATCTGCAATTTTTTTTGCTTGAATTGGAGTTTGAATGCAATTGGAGATCAAGGCTTGGTCAACATCGTCTGTTTTGTGCCTTGATTGAATGCAAATTTTGTCTTAATTTGTGTAATATATTAAGAATGTATATTATTAATACTGCTATTAACCAGTAATGGAAGAACTGGATTTTTTTTTTTTTTATTTCAATGCAGCTCGAAGCTGCCAACATACAAATTTGTTTCTTCTCTTGTTCAAACCTATTTTGTACAATTTAGTGAGAATGAATATTACTAGTGCTGGTATTAACCTGCCATTACAGTGAAAATGTTTATAAGGTCTGGTGATGCTAGCATCGGCCTTGTTCGAATGCATTTATTATGGTGATGCTGGTGTGGCCTTGTTGGTCTCTTTGTTGTGTTGTTTGAATCTGAATTAATTTCAATTGAGTTGCATTTTGCTGTATAATTTATTATATTTGTTATTTTTTCTCTTGGTCTTGTCCATATGCTTTGGTAAGATCTCCATATGTTTGTTTCAGTAGGTTTGGATGTTATGTACTAGCCATATTCTTATATTTAATAATAATGATGTTCTTATTTCAATATCATAATAATAACAGTGATATTTATGTTTTGATAGATGGATAATGGTGATGATATTCTTACTATGTTTAACTTTACAATCCTTAATTGGTTTGTTGTCGTGGCGGTGACTTATTGGTATTTGGACGAAAGTAACATGTTAGATGATGATAATGATGATGATATTCATAAAGAATCTAGAGAAGTGAGATTTTTGGTAACAGAGGTGATGCATCCAATTAAATAGCGGTCCCGCTATAGCGTAGCGGCCGCTATTTAGCGGTTTTTGGGTCAGCCGCGACGCGAAATTACCGATACGCTACGGTTTTAAAATTTCACATAAATCGGCCGATAAATCGCCGATAAACCGCCGCTAAATCGGCCGATAAATCGGTATTGCCGATAAATCCCGATAAATCGGAAAATAACACCGATAAATCGGGGTAAATCGCCGATAAATCGGCGATTTACTGAGAATTCTTAATTCTACTGAAAAAAGTATGCATGATAATTTTTATTTATTTATTTACTATATATATCTTAGATCAAGTTACTATTAAATTATAATAAAGTATTACTATTTATTATCTTCACATTTACTATTAAATAACATGCCTTTTTTCATTCTAAGGTAATTTTAGGGTTATTAGAAAAATTTAGCATATAATGACTCACTCTAATACTTCTTATATGATATAAAATACTAGTTTATTGAATATTTATATTCAAATGATCAATAAATGATAATTAGTGTATATGGTGAAATAAAAATAAAAATTCACGCCGCGACGACCGCGACGCATAATTTATCGTTCGTGATGCTCCGATACCGCGACACCGCGACAGCGACCGCAAACGCGACCCCGACCGCTATTTAATTGCCTGAGGTGATGACAAATAGAGTAATATGTTGAGATATGATTTGCATGGGTCCCTAGACATTTTATGAATTTTGTGGATTATTAGTGAATCATGGTGACTTACAATCAATTAAATGGGTTAATGTCGAAGAGCAAGTTGGTTTATTTTTGTACATTTTGGGGCATGCCACAACAAATAGGGAGGAGTAAAGAGTGTTTGATAGGTTCGGCGAAGTTATTTGTCATGATTTCCACAATATCTTAATAGCTTTTATAGAATTAGAGAATATATTTATTAAACAACCAAATGGATCATCAACACCAACAGAGATTCAGGACAATCCCAAGTTTTATCCTCATTTTAAGGTGCCTATTATAAAATTTTCTTTCTTTTTAGTTAATAAATAATTTAGTTAGATTCTTAATAATATAGTAGTTAATTTCAGAATTGTGTAGGAGTAATTGATGGAACTCATGTCCAATTAAAAGTCTATGCATCAAATTCTCCTAAATACTAGGGAAGAAAAGATTATATCACACAAAATGTACTAGCAGCTTGTACATTAGACCTAAAATTTACCTATGTTCTTGTTGGTTGGGAAAATACGACATCTAATGTTCAAATATTAAAAGATGCATTAAGACGACAATATGGCCTCAAAATTCCACATAGTAACTACATTACCAAATTTGAAAAATACCTTTTACTTAATTTATTGAAAGTTATCTAACATTTTAGCTTTCTCATAGGTAAATATTATCTTGGTGATGCTGAGTTTCCTATGATGAGTGGTTTGATTCCACCTTATAGAGGAGAGCGATATCATCTGAAAGAGTACTCGCATAATCCACCAAGAACCCCTCGGGAGCTATTTAATTTGAGTCATTCTTCATTAAGAAATGCGATTGAAAGAATTTTTGGTATTGTAAAAAAGTATTTTTCAGTTATGGCAAGTACAAATAAACCCCATTATGATGTATATACAAATATAAGAATTATATTAGTATGTTGTATTGTGTGCACAACTTTCTAATGGGTGTTGATCCAAATGAAGCTATAATTAGAGAGGTAGATCGAGAACTTGCCAATGACGATGATGGAGAGTGGGAAAATAGGTTTGATGATCTTAAAAAAGAAGAAGATGTCGATAGATGAGAGTTTATAAGGAATTTGACGGCGGTGACGATGTAGAGAGATTATAATACATAAGCAATTCTTTTGAGCCATGTAATTTGAACTCGTGTACTAATTTGTGTAAACCTTGGTCAATTAGCTACAATATGTTGTATTTTACATTGAACATAGGTACTAAATTGTGAGAATATGTACTTTGAACATGCGTACACTGAATAGGCCTTGAAACATGTCTTTTTTTTTTCTTTTTTTTTGTGTACTTATTGTATATGTCATTCTTTTTTCTTTTCTTTTTTTTTTTATAGATTCAACATGCCTCCTCATCAAGCTAAGATAAATAATTGGATATGCGAGATGAATAGAATTCTTCTTGATACTTTGCTAAATCAGATGCAGATAGGTAATCGCCCTAGTGGTACATTTACTACGGTAACTTACAATTCCATGATAAAAGAATTTGAAGAAAAGTTTCCTAACTCCTCGTTAAACAAGGACTGAATTCGCAATAGGATCAAATATCTAAATGGAAAGTTTTTTTAATGTTATGACATATTCAAGAATGTTTTACAAAGTGGTTGGGGTTTACTCCACTTAAATGTGGGAAGTATGGAATCAATTAATTGAGATGTGTATGGTATCAGTTTGATAGAATCGTTATATGTTTTGATTGTTTGATTTCATTTACTTTGTTTGTTATAGAGTAATCCAAAGGCTGCAGAATGGAAGGATAAAACAATTTCATTCTACGAAAAATTGGTAGAACTCTTTTCTAAGGATAGGGCAACCGAAGATAATACTGTAACTGCTGCTAAAGTAAGAGAAAGGAGAAGATTTGTTGCAAGAAAACATGGAAAATCTGGTAGCATGATTCGTGACATTGATAATATGGTCTCAAAAGATGAAGTTCACATTTAGAGATTTAGTTCATTTCGTATTGATTCTAAGACTCCACCTACTTCTTGTCAAGACTATGTTTCAGATGCTAGTAATACAAATGTGCCACAAGCAAGTATGAGTCATGGAAAAGATATCAAGGGTAACAGGAAAATAGATGCATTTATTACATCATGTTCTAATATGCTAAGTACACAAGTAGAGAAGTTTGTCACAATTATGGACAAACACTCACATGTTGATCCCATGGAAGTTCTAAAGTGTGCTAAGAAACTTGATTTTGTTTCAAGGTACAAGATGTAGGCTGCTTTCTATCTTTCAATTAATCATGCAAACTATGATATGCTAAATGTGTATCCATTGGAATAACACCGATCTACATTATGGCTTACATTGGTGCAAGCACAGATCATTGACGAATCAGAACCTTCTCCTTATGTGTTGTTTCATGCGTTGTTGATTGTGAAACATTTGTACACTTTTTGAGCTTATGTTGTAGATGATGATGGACATATTTTGTTTTGAATGTAGGAGGATGGATGTATTTTAATTTAAGTTTGTTTTTAGTTAAAGATGATAGGTGTCTTTCTTCAATGTATTATATATGAGTTATTATGTTCGTACATTTTTTTTTCTTTTTTTTTTTAATCTTTAAACTAGTTAGATAAATAGATATTGCAACAAAACAATTACTCGACTTGTAATTTTTTTTATAGTGGTTATGATGGAGGAGGATGAGGAGGTGGTTATGGAAGATAAGGTGATGAGTTTGTTGTTGTGGAGGTACCGGAAGAGGAGGATGAGGTGGTGGTGGTGGTACTGGTAAACAAGGAGCAATTGATTGTGATGGAGGAGTTGGTTGTAATGATGGTGTAGAAGGTGTAAGTCAAATTGTTGTGAAAGGAACATATAAATTTAATACAAATATATAAATATCATTTATTTTATTTACTTAACTTTAATTCACATCAATTCAAACAATGTCATTTGTAAAACATTTATTCTTATTTGCTCACATTAATATTATCTAAATATTATTTTAAAATATTTACTTTAATTCATCTCTAATCATTTTCATCTAAGTTATCCTTACTCCATACAGAAAAGGAAAAAGGGTGAGTTCCAACTTTTAAAAATACCCGCAACGGAAATTCTAATGCAAACAAAAACAACAACAAAAAAAAAAGAAAAAAAAAAAGGTGAGTTACCCAGTAAATACCAGAGATAAGCAGCAGGATGATAAGATTTAGGCTCAAGAGGGATAAGTTCTTTAGGAGGGTCAAGAAACGTGGCTATATCTAGCTCGTCCAAATACAATTTCTTCCCATTTGGCAGTACTTCAAACGGCTTCTCATCCCACGCCGACGCCGCCGACGCAGTAAATCTTGTCTTTTCTCCATTCACAGCTTTAAGTGCTTGAGAAGTAGCAGCTTGCCCAGTAGTGATCCTCCAACTGTAGAATGCAATACCTGCATAGCAATTTATAATTTCTAAGAACTTCAATTGTTTAATTGGAAAGACAGAAGAAGTACAGGTAGAGCGAAAAGGTCGAGGACGTTGGACATACGGTAGCGCGGGAAGTTGATGGAATGTCGGGAAAGATAGAGAAATCTGAAGTGCGGATGGAGGAGCTGGATATTGCAGGCTGAGGAAGAGGAACGCGTAGTTGAGGTCATTTTGTCTCGGAAGTGTATCTGTGATTAGCGACGGCGAATCAACAGTAGAATTTTAGGCCGAATTTATTGAGTTTTGCCGGTGGCACTCTTGAGTTCGAGTGGCGGAGCGGGTCAGTTTTAGTCCCGCGAAGACCTAACCTGTCCGTCTTGCCGAAGACGAGATTAGCAGCATGTCCACTAATATCAAAGGGAACCACAAATCTCAAATGTTGGCAAACCAAGCATCTCTCGGTAATACATGCACCAGCATGCGTGCATAATCAACCAATTAAATAGTTACTCAATAATACTAGAAGTAAGAGTAGTATAATAAGACAGATAGAAATGCACTACAGCAAATTGGTACATTAACGATCAATTTAACAACTATTTTTTTTATTGCTGTTGATATATTATTAACGACCACCATCAAAAGTCGTCGTTATTGGTATATCTATCATGACCAACTTAATTTTTAGTCATTAATTATTAATTTATTGGTCGCTAAAAATATTTAAGCATCATATATATATATATATATATATATATATATATATATATATATATATATATATATATATATATATATATATATATCTGTGTGTGTGTGTTTTATAATAAAAAAAATTCAAATCTCTAAAATCTAAAAAAATTGTAATTAAAAAAATAGTTAAACATCTCAAAATAAAAGTTAAGGTTTGGATATTTATACCAAATGAATTGCTGCAAAATTGGAGGAGATGAGGGTTACTGGAGCTTTGTTGGTAGTTAAGAACCACTTGCTACTGCCGAGTGGCCCCAGACGCGAGTGGGCGGTGGCGTACCGCTGCTATCTTTGTGCGTTGCTAGTGGTTGCTACTATTGCTCCGTTGATGCTCGCTGTTGTTGAATCGGAGGATGACGACAACGAGAGGAAGGGTGGTGGTGCGCTCGAGTAGCGATGGCTAATGTGGTCTGCGTCGAAGGAGCAGAGGAGGAAGAGGCAAGGGTTGGGGGTCGAGGGTAAGGGTCGGTGTAATCTTCCAAAATCTTAGAAAACCTATAATTTAATAAATAACTTTTATTTGAAATAAATTAGCTTTTAAAATTATTTAGCTTAATTATTTTATGGATTTTTGAGTATATAAATATGATAGGAGTATTTAATAAATTAAAAATAAATATTTTGTTATTTTATCATGTTATTTTTATTTAAATAATTTTTCAAACTAATATTTTACCAAATTTATCCTTTTTGAACCAATATATTAAATTATATTGAATTAAATTATTAAATTAACTAATTTACCAAAAATATTACATTTTATTATTTTCTAAATTAAATTAAATTATTTTTTCTAATTTTCCATTTTCCTTTTTTTTTCCTTTTCATTTTCCTTCTCCTTTTTCCCCTTTTTCTTCTTTCTTTTCTTTCCTTTCTTTTTTCCATTGGGTCGGCGCGCCAGGCCAGCCCTCTCCCCACGCACTTGGGCCGCTGGCCCATCTGCCCTCTCCCTCTCTTTCCCCTCCTCTCTCCCGCGCACCTCGACCCAGCCCAAACCCCCTCTTCTTTTCTTTTTTTTTTCTTTCTTCACTTCACCCTGGACCGCCCGACCCAGTCTTTTTTTTCCCTTCCCTGACAGGCCTGATGCTCCCTTCCCTGTCTTTTTTTTCCCTTCTCCTTCTATGCCTCGACACGGCCGCTCGCTTGACCTGTCTTCGTCGGCCATGATGCCACCCCGAGCACCACGCCGACCACCGCAACCTGCAGCCATAGCCACCATTTGTCTCTCTCTCCCTCTCTCTCTCTCTCTCCCCTGTCTTTTTTCACCAATTTGGAACCGGGCAGCCATGCACCCCATCCCACATGGCTCCCCTTTCCCCTTCTTCGTCACCCTCTCCCTGCCACCTTACGACACCCTAAACACTACTGCCCGATCAGCCACCTATCCCCTACCCTGCCTCTTCTTTTTCTTCTCCTCTTCACCCTTTTTCCTTCCCCATTATTTTCAAACCTCACCCCCCGATCTCCTCTTTCTCTCATTTTCTTCCCCTCCTATTTCCACCCCTGTTTTTGCATCACCACAGCAATCCGCCGCTCCAGCCGCCTCACCAACCCCCTACACCGCTCCCTTCCACCCTCCACCTCAGCCTTGCACCACCACAATATCCCTCTCAAGCCATCCTGCAGCCCTTCTTCCTCCCCACTTATTTTTCTCTCCATTTTTCCCCTTCTCGGCAGCCCACCTGCAACCCCACTGTTTGCCGTCGTCCGGCCGCCTCTGCTGCCACCCAACCCACCATTCAACTCCCTGCAACCTCCTCTACGACCCCCATACATTGTTTGGCCGAAACAAGCCCTCGAACCCCTTCATTTTCCCTTCTCTTTTCCTTCCTTCTCAGCCCTCCACCTCGACCCACCTTGGCGGCCAACTTCACCACCTCGCCTCCGCCACCCTTGGCCACTAACAACCCATCCCCAGCATCCACCTACACCCCCTCTTCACTCCTGCACCCTTCCTTTGCCTTCAAACCTAACCCAACATAACCCTATACATTCATCAACCCGACGTATATGGATGATATATAGTTCTTGAGGTATACCTAATACCCTCAATATCTATCTCGATGATCTTAATGCCATTGACATAAGATGCATCACCCATATCCTTCATATTAAATTTGTTAGAAATAAACTATTTTGCCTCATATAGAATCCTATTATCATTACAGAAAGTAAAATATCATCCATATATAGAACTAAGACACAAATTTTACTCCACTGACCTTGATGTATGTACATTGATCCATGACATTATCTTCAAATCAAGATGAATAAATGACACCATGAAACTTTAGACACTATTTTCTTGAGGCTTATTTCAATCTATATATGGATTTCTTAAGCTTATATACATGCTTTTTTTTTTTTACCTTCATGAGAGGAAAACCCTTCAAGTTGTTTCATATATACCCGCTCTTCAAGTTCACCATTTAAAAAATCCATTTTCATATCTATCTGCTATAGCTCAAAATCAAAATGAGATACTAATGCCATAACTATGTGTAAGAAATCCTTAGTGAACATAAGAGAGAAAGTTTCATTGTATTCCTTACCCTCTCCTTGAGTGAACCCCTTAGTAACTAGTTTATCATTGTACTTATCAATTTTCCTTGATGAGTATGTCTTGGTTTTAAAGACCCACTTACAACCAATAGGCTTAACCCTATAAGGTAATGGTAGAAGGTCCCAAACTTCATTAACCATTATAGAATTCATAGTATGTGGAAAGGTCCCAAATAGTCATTATATATAACCAACCTTATTTTCCTAGTAGATATTATTAAAATTGGGCCAACATCCTCTAAAGGAGCTTCATTAACAACTAGTTGTTCAAAAATTTTAGGAAGCTTTCAAACAACCTGATCTATTGAATTTATGTCAACATCCTATGGAGCCTCATTGACTTGTTATTCAAACATGACTAGAACTAGAAGTACATAGTGAACAAACGTCACTCTATCATATGAACTAGAGGCTTCTTCTACTAGATAAGTAGAGTTGGAAAAAATTTATTTGACCCTACTCGACCTGACCCATGCAAAACCTAACCCAACATAACCCTATACATTCATCAACCCGACTTGACCCAAACCTGATATAAAACTGACCCGACCCAATGCTAACCCAAATATAAAAAACTTGACTCGACCCAAACCTGACCCGACTCTAACTCGTAACCTACCATCAATGCGACTCATACCAACTCAACCCTCTGTTAACCCCAACCGACCCGACTTGACAAAACCGAAATCGATATAAATTAGTTATGATAAGAATAAAAAAATACACATGTCTTATTATTTATTTATTGCTTTTAAAAATATATTATTATTTAAATTTTATTTATTTTATTTACTTTTATTGTGAACTTACTTATTCACCAATGATATTATGATTTTACCAATTTTTTTTATGCAAAAAACACAATGTTATAAGCTATAATCATAAACAAATAGCAATTAATAACACATTATTAATCACATGCTTATATGAAGTTAAACTTAATTCTTGCTTACAAGGTTAATGATTTAGATTAATTTTGGTGGTCAACGGTCGATTCGACTCGAATCTAAAGTGATTTGATCTAGGATTAGTTTGACCCGAACCTAACCCAAACCATCAAAACCTAAAAAGATCTTATTCATCAAGTTAACCCAAACCTAATCGTCAAATTAACTCGAACACAAAATCACCATAATATAAGCTTTCTCAGAGCAATCCTAACCCGATAGGGATTTAAACGGGGCTGGTTTAGGATTGGTATCTCCATGTCTATATCTATATCCATACCTATACCCAAATTTGTACCCATACCTGAATAGGTATTTGCTTACACATTCATATCCATATCCATTGGACATCTGTTATTTGACGAATGATCCATTTTCCCATTATAAATCCATTTAGAGTTAAGCCAAATGACAAATTTAACCTTAATTTATACTACATTTATTTTAAAATTAAAGGTGAAAAGGTAACTATTTATCAAGTAAATGAGTATTGATATGGATATTGATATGGGTATGGTTATGGGTATGGTATGAATATGGATAACCCATACTCGTTTTTGATGGATATTTTTTCCATCATCCATATTTGTTTAAGTATCTAACAAATAAAGCACATTATGTTTCGGATAAAATCCTTCCTATTTACATCAATAGATCTAACCTAACCCGATAAGCTAACCCAAAATAATCTAAACTCGATCCGACTCGAACCTGAAGTATCTCAACTCAAACCTAATCTGACCCGATAAATTAACCCGATACAACCTAGATGTGCAATTGATCTAAATAATAAGGTGACCTAAAATGACCGAAACCCAAAATGATCGAACCCGACCCACAATCAACCCATAAAGAAGAATGACTTGCAAAAAATCCGACCCAAGAATGACTCAACCAGTTATAATCCAACCTGAACCTGACCCGATTGCCACCTATATAGATAAGCAGGCTCAAGAATTGGATCCTTGATTTGATCTTTTTCACTAATTAAGTCATGTTCAAGAAATTCAACATTTCTTGACTTCATAAATCTAGTGATATAGGATGGACAATAGAACTTATATCCCTTAGACTGTAATATCCCAAAAATTTTAAAACATAAAATTTAATAAATAACCCTTATTTAGAATAAATTAACTTTTAAATTTATTTAATTTAATTATTTTGTGGATATTTAAGTATATAAAAATGGATATGAATATTTAATAAATTAAAATAGATATTTTGCTATTTTATCATACTCATGTTATTTAAATAATTATCCAAACCAATATTTTACTAAAATTAATCTTTTTAAACCAATATATTAAATTATAATACATTAAATTATTAAATTAATTTATCTATCAAAAGTATTAAATTCCATTATTCTAAAAATTATTTTTAGTTTGTTCCTCCCCATTTTCCATTTTCCAATCTCTTTTTTTCTTTCTCCTTTTTTTCTTTTCCTCCTTTTTCCTTTTTCTTTCTTGTTGGGCCACCAGCCTGTTTTGCCTCTCCTCCTCCCTACGCTGGGTCATAATTGGCTGGCCTACTCCTTCCTTTCCCTTCTCCTCCATCTCCGACATGGCGTCTGCCTCAGCCCATCTCCCTTCTTTCTTTTCTTTCCCTCCTTCCCCCGACTAGGCCAACCTAGTTTTTCTTTTCTTTCTCCCTCTCCCTCGCATACAGGTGATGTGTGTGGGAGGGTGTAATATTTAATTATGTGGATCTAATATTTCAAATGGAGGTTGGATGAGATGATAAAGGCTCGGTGATGGTAATTTTAAAGACTAAAGTATCGAAAGTGATGCAAATAAGATGATGGTGGTTCAAATTAGGGTAGAAAAGTGAAGATGGTGGTTCATTGATGGTGATGAATTAATGACGAATGTGATTCGAATACGATGAGATGATGATGATTAGAGTCGTGGTTCGGGGTTAGGGTTAGGGTTTGGTTTAAAGAAGAGGAAATAAGGTGGTGTTTGGTTGGTATGGATGGTTAGGGTTTTGAATGAATGTTTTAGGGTTTCAATTTTGTATACCGATTTAGGTTTTGGTTTAACCACAAAATAGAGTAGGATTTTGATGGTAATTAGGTTAGGAAAATATAGATTAAGATGTAATAACCCCAAATTTACTACTGAAAATTTTCGTTTAATTTAAAAGAGTTTAACGGAAATGAAAAGATAAAACTATAAATTCGGGGCCATTACCACCACACTTAGTACCAGATTGGTTCACTCCTACCGTCCCGGTACTAAGTTCTAAGGCTAAACAAGATTAATCATAAAATACGAGTCATAAATAAAACATCAGTCATTAGTAAAACACAAGTCATACATAATCAGAGTGTGGAAATCAAAAGTTATAATCCAAAAGTATAGTTTTAAAGTTCCAAATGTTTGAAACATCGTACACCAGAAATAAACTAAAGTTAAAGACATAGGAAAGATAAGGTGGATGATAGACTCCGGCCACGTCACTCTCGACCCCCAAGCTAGGTCTGGGCTCAACTCTCAGCCCCGCCCGATGCCTCATAAGCGTCGTAGGCATCGAAGATAGAATCACGAACCTACACTAAATCAGAGGGGCCTTCTGCTCGTGGGAATGAGCAGCACCCATGAAACGGGTGGTCAGTACGCTACATATTGAGCAAGGTAACCGTTTAACTAAGGCCAACACATAAGCACATAGAATCATACAACACAATAATACTCAACTTACACTTTCAAACCCACACATATAGTACATAAGGTCATGAAGAAATTCTACCACGTATAAATGATAAAGGCCACACATAAAGTATATACATATTCCAGATTAATTATTTAATTAATCTTTTTATCAGAATTCGGTGCACACTATGCCTTTTATCAAATCCATGTAAGTACAGGAACACCCCACTATTTTAGCCAGTGGGCCGGTCACTTGCGGGACAAAGTCCACACCATTATTATTCGCCGGTGGATCAGTCACTTGCCGGATAATAGTCCACACCACTATTCCTTACTAGTGGATTGGCTAGTTCCTGCTCACATGGTATTCCACTGTAAGTAATTAGTATCTTTTAAGTGTCTTTAGCAAACTCTGGTTTGTGTTTATTGAGCTCGAGTCACCCCACTATTATTGTCGGTGGGCCGGTCACTTGCGGGACAAAGTCCCCACCACTATTATTCGCCGGTAGATCGGTCACTTATAGGGTAGAACGCACCTAACCACTATTACTAACCGGTGGATTGGCTGGACCCGGCTCAATAATCTTCTACTTTACATGATTAGTATTTTACTGTATCTTGTTCCACAGATTCTGCCCTAGACATGCATGGCTAACTCCAGCTATACTTATCCTCCTAAGAGGGGCCCTTCCCGTATCTTGAGATCTTTGAGCCTCCTACCTCACCCCAACATCCTTCCCTTAACCTGCTTACTCATGCCGGGAACCCGACTCCTAAGTGTGTGGGCCCAAGCCCACCACCTTATACCCCAAAGTCCACTCGCCGCTTTCCCCTAGGGTTTTCTCTAGAAAACGCTAACCTGGGCCTATGTGGCCCATCCTTTCTTACCTCGCACAACCTAGAATATTTTATCACCCTTACACATCACGACCCTTCGGCTCCACCCTCACTTCATGCCCCACTCATTCTCACTTATTTTTATTATTTTCTTTTTCTTCTTCCCCCTACTCAAATTAGGGTTTCCCCTTAAACCCTAATCTAGTCTCCTACACACCCTTATACTGTCCCACGTACTATTTTTTTCCCGAGGCCCCCAGACACCCAAATGATACTTCTATTACCTTCCTCACGCCTTGAGGCAACTTTCCATATGTAAAATTTGCCCCCATGCAGACTCTAACCACCCCATGTAAACCCTAGTTCCTTTTATACATCCATTAGCCAACTTACTTCCCCTTGGTTATCTTTCTTTCCTATGTTTCTTTCTCATGCCCCCAAACCACATCATCACATCAATACCCTAACATGCATGTCCTAAGGGCCACATCATATCACATCACAACTTACAGCATATCCATATTAATACATAACAGAAGAGATCACATGGACATACCTCGGATTCCAAGCCGCGCTACACATAAAACCAGTAAGATAATAACATGTAAAACATGACGTATAATCATACGAGAAATCCAAAGCAAGCAAGACACGTACCACACAAGCGGCCTTAGTTACACCCTTACCTAAATCGGCGCTGGGCTTGGAGCACGCTCCTACGCCTCCTAGGGGTTTCGACTCGATTCACCTATAAGAGGGAAGTACTATGGGTTAATCTCCCTCTACCGGAATTACCATAATTTCCTATCTTACCCCTATCATGGCCTAGTACTAAGGCTAATATTAATAATAATAGTTTATAATTAAAAGGTAAGGTTATTATTATTCTCAAGATAATTAATTGAACCACCACTAATCAAAGTAAGTCTTGGTAATATTCATAGTATTAAAGTAAGGGTTTCAATATTACTAACAATAATATTATTAATAATACTAATAGTAATAATAAGAATACTAATAATAATAAGATGATACTACTAATAATGGTAATAATGATGATAATAAAAATCGAAAAGTAGTAGTAGTAGTAGTAGTAGTAGTAGTAACAACAACAGTAATAATGATAATAATACTAATAATAATAGTAGTAATAGTAGTAATAATAATAATAATAATAATAATAATAATAATAATAATAATAATAATAATAATAATGCTAATAGTAATAATAATAGTAACAATACTAATCATAATAAGAATACTAATAATAATAATAATAATAATAAAGATAATAACGATGATAATAATAGTTAGAGTAATAAATATAGTAAATATAACGATGATAATGATAATAATAATAATAATAATAATAATAATAATAATAATAATAATAATAATAATAAGAGTAAGAATAATAATAATAATAACAATAATAACAACCATAACCATGATAATAATAATAATAATGATAATGATAATAATAATAGTAATAGTACTAATAATAATAAGAATACTAAAAATAATAACAATAATAGTGATAGTAACGATGATAATCATAGTTAAAGTAATAAACATAAACATAATAATAATAACAATAACAATAATAATGATAATAATAGTAATAATAATAATAATAATAATAATAATAATAATAATAATAATAATAAATATAACAATAGCGATAATAGTAGTAGTAGTAGTAGTAGTAGTAGTAGTAGTAGTAGTAATAATAATAATAATAGTAATAATAATAATGATAATGATAACAACAACAATAATAACAGGAATAGTAATAATAATAGTAGTAGTAGTAGTAGTAGTAGTAGTAGTAGTAGTAATGAGAATAAGAATAATAACACAACAAGGTTTTAGTCTTAATTAGTACCATTAATTAGAAATTCTCCGGAATAAATGTTAGGACATAATAATAATAGTAGTAGTAGTAGTAGTAGTAATAATAATAATAATAATAATAATAATAATAATAATAATAATAGTAATAGTAATAATAATAATAATGATAATAATAATCATAATAACACTAATAATAATAGTTACTAATATTAAAAATCATTAACACTTTTATATGCAAGTTTTAGGGATTAAGGAGTTGGGAGACAACCTAGCACTACTAGAAATGAGGTTTTTAACGACCAACAAATTTCGTCGTTAATGGCCAAATTTTGGTCGCTAAAGCTAATAACGACCAAAAATTTTGTTGGTCGTCAGTGGTCGTTATTGCTCCCTCGTTAAAGGCTTTAACGACCAACTGAAATTTTTTGGTCGCTAAAGCAATAACGACTACATATTATGTTAGTCGCTAATGCAATAGCAACGGCATATAATTTTCGTCGCTAAAAGTAATAACGACGAAACAAAATGTTGGTCTCTGAAAGTAATAACGACAACTTATGACGTTGGTCGCTAAAAGTAATAGCGACAACGTATGATATTGGTCGTTAAAAATAATAACGACAAATAAAATACACTGTCGTAAATAATATTAACGACCAGTTTTTTTTATCGTAATTAAAAAAATATTGCACCAATAACGACTAATTTTTCCGTCAATACTAAAATTCATTCATTATTTGCGACATAATTTATTGGTCGCAAATGGCATAATTATATATTCAATAATATATATAATCAACATTTCAATATTCATCTATAACCCTGCACCTATATGGATATACATATATCCATTTCAATCTTTTGAAGACCTGTACATGTATGCGTACATATATCCATTTCAATCTTCTCAAGACTTATACCTGTATGTATGTATATATATCCATTTTGATCTTTTCAAATCCTGTACCTACATACATATATATTCATTCTAACAAATAGATATAATTTTCTAAATATATGTTTATAATTAAACATTCAACTAAATATTCATACAAATAATTTGTATCAAATGTCCGGTACAATTTTCGGCTATGATCAAATATAAATATATTACAAAAGAGCTACAATATGTCGTTGCATTACAAAAATATCATGATTAGCAGCCGCTTAAGAATTAATCATTCTATCCATCGGATACAATAAACTTGGTAAATTTATCAAAATAAACTGGATCTGCAACAATAGAAATATAAAAATAATAATTAATATAAGTATCAAATAAACAATGACATATGATATCAAAATAAAAGAAAAACATTACGCCGAATAATAAACAATCACAGCAATTCATGAAATCAGATATATAAAATGAAATCTCCAAATACAAGGAAAATAATGAAAATGGAAATAAATATGATTCCATAACATCCGAACTTATTAAATGTGCTCTACCACGACAACCTAAATCATGCATCATCATTACCTTTATTCATTTTTCCTTTACTTCTCATTTTCTCTTTCTTTGTACCCTGGTCAAACTTTTATTGGACCAAATCCCACTGTATTTCAATTTTCATGCACATGGTGCCCTATTGCCTATTTTTTGGCTAATTTTGATTATATATAGAACAAAACTAAAGACCCTTAAATACCAACAACCCATTCTGTTCTGTGAGTTGGTTGGGGCACAAGCAACAAAACTAAAGATCCTTAAATACCAACAACTCATTCTGTTCTGTGAATTGGTTGGGGCA